>OV702283.1:384701062-389896062 GCA_916181665.1 Avena sativa
GATTTCATGCGGCCATTTCATCAAACAGGTTGCAGACACAAATCAAATAAACATCAAACACTATAGTGTGCAGTAAAATTGGCCTAACTTGTTCCCTAGTTAGCTCACACACAGCTCAGTAGATCATCTAGGAAGTTTAACTAAGGACTAGCACCCCTGTGAGCTTGCCATTGCCATCAATGGTGAACAGCCGAGTACCCCCTTGTCACCCCATTGTGGATAGCAGGCTAGAGGAAGAACTAGCCTTGCCAACCTTGTCTGGGAGGAAGCCCACCGTCCACCGCCACTACCTGTCCCAGCCGCGAGCGTTGCCAAGACCTGGACCACGCGCACAAGCCGCGCCCAGACCGCCAGAGACCATGCCGAGCGTGCGCCAGAGCACGACCCTCGACCGAAGCCCACAGACCGCGTGCCACCCTCGCCGCGTGCATACACAAACCCCACCGACCTAGGATACCGCCAGACATCCCCGTTTGCCGCCCCGTGCCGCACATCCATCGCCCGCTGTCGAAGACACCGCCTCTGCCGCGCAGAGCACCGCCCGTTCTAGACGAAAACACACCGCCCCATGCCTCGAGACCATGTTGTTGAGCATCGCCAAGAGACACCGCACCGTCCCCTACCCTTGCCCATGCCATTAGCCGCCTGTAACATCGCCCCCGACGAGCTCATCATGCGCCCCGACGGTCCCCTCGCTCGACTATAAATAGAGGCCACCCCCGCACGATTTCTTCACACCATCTCACTCCCCTCTCCTCACTGATCGTGCCACACCGTTCTCAGAGCAAGGCAAGCACCACCCCGCCGGAATTTCACCGGAGCCCGCCGCCTCTGTAGAAGAAGGGAGCCAGCGATTGGAGCCGCCCCAGGAGAAGCCATCAGTACCAGGAGCTTAGCCGTCGTCGACTTTGTCGTTCGCCCGCCTCGCCGACCCTCGCCATTACCCCGATGAGCCCCCAGCAACCCTCACTGGCCGCGCTAGGTTTCGTTCTCACTGGAGTTGTCTCGTGTCGACGATGACCCCCAGCCGTTAGATTAGAACTAGATCGAACGATCCATGTCGCCCCATACCGCTTCGCCCAGCCCCGTGTCACTGACGAGTGGGGACACCCACTTAAGCAGCCCGCGGGAGCACTGCGCTTAGCAAGCCGGCCCAGTAACTTTTCCCCAACCACCCAGTTATTCAAATTAAACCTTTTTCTATTTCAATTCAAACACATTTCTGTACCCAACTTCAAAAATCAACCCAGATCGATTCAGTGCACCAAATTGAATGAAACCAATTTTGTTGGAAAGGTCTGTGAATGTTGGATCCAAGCCCGTTGGATTCAAGTCATTTGGATCTATAGATCACCCATGGTAAAAATAACAAGGCAGAAGCTTTTCTGCATTCAAACATTTTTCAAATTTAAACCATAATAGCTTTTGAGTTGATTCCAACTCTCAAAAATCACATTTAACCATACCTTTCAGAATATATAAAAATATATAGGTTTACTTGCAGAAATATTGTTCAAGTAATAAAAGAATGCTACATAAGCATTTCTAGCCACTTTAATTAATTAAAATAAAAGGGTAAAACCTTATTAAATTGTGACACCACTTTAAATCACATTCCCATGGACTACAATATTTGGTGATGACATGTGTCAACATGATCCCATGTTGGGTTTGGAGAATATTAAATCTTAAGTAGTTTTTCAATGAGTAGAAATTACTTTTCTAAAAATAAAAGGATTTAAATCAAGCCTTAACCTTGTAATGTTAGTGATGATGCTAGATCATCCATAGGACCCTTGTGTGTGATGATTGCAAGTAGTTAAGTATTGTTTGGTGATTGTGTACCTCATATTTATTCATAGACGCTAGTACCGACCAAGGATACAAGGAGGAAGGAGGATACTACGAAGAAGAAGCTGAGGAAAACTTCAACCACTGCTCTGCACAAGGAAAGCTAGTAATCTTGCAAACTAACACTTGCAATTTAGCAAGCTTATACTGATATTGATGCAAGCTGATACTATACCTATGCAAGCCTTAATAATCAAGTTGACCTATGCAAGATAACCCTTGCAAGATACCCTACTGATGTAACAAACCCATACTTGTTCTATGACTACTATATGCCTTAAGCATATGTGATCATACCCACTTGATAAACCAATCCTAGTTTTATGTGAAAGCTTCTTACTCTATTTCTTTATCAAAGCTTACTTAGAGTTTACTTAAGTGACTGGTAGATATTGGAAAGATGCTGAAGGTTGCATAAAGAGCATAAAATTTGGCCTAAGTTAGAAACCTTGACATCAGCCTGAGACATGAGGTTATACTTAGTTGAAACTCCACTAGTTACCACCCCTCGTTAGTACTACCCCCACCTATAGATGCTAGTGCTAAGCATAAAACTTGATCAACTTTTAGATGGGAATACTTGGTGGAAAAATGGTTATGAAAACCTTGGAATGATGGATCATTCTATTGAAATGTTTTAGACATGTGTTTCCAAACACTTGAGAATTTTGGTGATAAAAATGTTGAGGCATGAGACTTAGCCCTTTATAAAACTGATGGTTTTCTGGATGCGATACCATTCCAATTTTATCGTACAACCACAATACCCGAATATTGGGTAGGGCTTGACTGGAAACTTATATTCCTTAGTATTAGTTCCCTCGCGGCCAAGGTCTGAGCTGAGGCTACCTTGTGAAGATTGTCCACCTGTGCAGTACCCAAGATGACAGTTGGTCATGGTTGGGAGGCCAAACTCACAGGAGAGGTGCTTATACTAGGGCGTGTAATCGAAAGGTTAGGATTGATTATCCGCATACTGAGTATGGTGAATTCGGGATTTGTTCCTGACGGATGTATCGAATGTTGTGGTGAAAGTGTACAATCTCTGCAGAGTGTCAAACTATTTGAATAACCGCGTTCACGGTTATGGACAGTTGGAGTGGCCATACTGTTCCCCCGTCAGACTTTTCAAAATGACTTGTGAAATGAATTGAGACTTTGACTTGACCACCACAGAGTTGTGATATGAAATACAAGTTCCCAGTTAGGAGTTATAAAATTGTGACTAGCTTTAGAACTTAGTAGAGATAAATCTGGCTTTTGCAAAACAACCCTAGAGCCTAGTGTCCTATTATCCAAAAAACCCCTTTACCTATTCGTATTAGTTTGCGAGTACTTAAAGAGTACTCATGGCTTTGTCCCTGGCTATTCCCATGGCCAGACTATGAAGAGGAGTACCTGGAAGATGGACCCCAGGAAGGTTACGACAACTAGGATCATCTCCCATCGTCAGCATTGCCTGTGACCCCGAAGATGGAGCTTCGCCTACGCTACCATTATTATTACGTATTCTGCTGCTTGATGTTGTATTAAGAACTGGATCATGAGATCCCTATTTGTGTAAGAACTTATGTATCGTTTGTAATGGATGATGTACTATGGTATCCAATTCTGTTATGTCTCGCAAAAATGGTAATCCTGGGATTGCGATGTATGGCATAACAGGCATCTAGGATTGAAAAATCCGGGTGTTGACAACGAGGCTCCGAGAGGTGACAGACAACGGGGCACCCCCAGTCGCCAGGAAAAACTCACCTGATACGTCGTTCGACTCCACAGTCAACACGAAAAAGGTGCAGGTCCACCCAACCGACGCATCCAAGATGGTGCTGATCGCCAACGACCTCAGCCCCGCATAGGAAAGAGCGCTCATCGAATTCCTCTTTGAGCGCTGGGAAATCTTCGCCTGGTGTCCTGCGGACATGCCAGGAGTTCCCAGGGAATTCACCGAGCACACACTCAATGTGTTCCCAGACGCAAGGCCGATCAAGCAGTCGATCCAACGAATGTCCAAACCACGAGCAGAAGCAGTTGGAATCGAAGTCAATAGACTCCTGGACGCCAACTTCATCCGAGAAATCAAGGAGAGCGAGTGGCTAGCCAACACTGTGCTAGTCCCAAAGAAAGACACGGACATCCTGTGGATGTGCGTGGACTTCACGTCGCTCAACGAGCACTGCCCCAAGGACCACTTCCCCCTTCCTCGGATCGATCAGATCATCGATTCGACTGTAGGATGCGAGAAACTCTCCTTCCTCGACGCCTACTCATGTTACAATCAGATTCGACTGAAGGTCGAAGATCAGGAGAAAACGACGTTCATCACGCCGTTCGGGGTATTCTGCTACAACACCATGCCCTTCGGGCTGAAGAACGCGGGTGCCACATACCAGAGGTGCATGCAGGCATGTCTAAAGAACCAGATCGGTCGCAACATCCAAGTCTATGTCGACGACATAGTCATCAAGACCAGGGAAGCCAAGACAATGATCAACGATCTTCGCGAGACATTCGATAACCTTGATCACTACAAGATCAAGTTGAATCCAGAAAAATGCGCCTTCGCCGTCCCATCTGGACAACTACTCGGCTACTTCATCTCCTAGCGAGGAATCCGAAGAAAATCCGGGCCATACTGGCCATGGAGATGCCGAAGAACCTCAAAGATGTCCAGCAACTCACTGGACGCATCACGGCGCTGAGCAAATTCATCAGCCGCATGGGTGAGAAGGACCTTCCTTTCTACCAGCTGCTATGCAAAGAAGACAAATTCGAGTGGACACCCGAAGCAGACGACGTATGCGGATATCTGAAGCGACTGCTCTCCACCTCGCCTGTCCTGGTCATGCCCAAGGAACGTGAGCCTCTGCTGCTATACATCGCAACCACACACCAGGTGGTAAGCTCCGTACTCGTGGTCGAGCGACCCGAAGATGGCAAGACCTATGGGGTCCAATGCCCAATCTACTACCTCACTGAGGTACTCATGCCAACAAAACAGAGGTACCCTCACTACCAGAAGCTCGCCTACGACATGTTCATGACGGCTCGTCGGCTGAGCCACTACTTCTAGGAGCATTAGACAATGGTCGTGAACGAGGCGCCACTGTCCAACATCCTGAACAACCCCGAAACCACAGGACGTGTAGCCCTGTGGGGCATCGAGCTATCTCCTCTAGACATAGTCTACGAGCGGCGCCATGCGATCAAATCTCAGGTCCTCCCTGACTTCTTCGTCCACTGGATGGAGCTCTAGCTGCGGGACACCCCGGACATGACGCAGTCATGGATGATGCACTTCGACGGCTCCAAGCGCGAGGCTGGAGCAGGAGCTGGCGTCATACTGACGTCCCCGCAAGGCGATAAGATTAAATACGTCCTTCGGATGAAATTTCGTGCCACCAACAATGAGGCCGAATACGAGGCCCTCATCCACGGCATGAGGATGGCAAAGATCTGCGGCGCAACGCGCCTAGTCATCTACGGCGACTCGAACCTCGTTGTCCAGCAGACAATGAACGAATGCGATGCCCACATCGCCAACATGATCGCGTATCGCACGCTCTACAACTCACTCGAAGGAGACTTTGACGGCTGCGAGCTTCGGCACGTTGGAAGGGAAAGCAACGAGGAAGCCGATAGACTCGCCAACATTGGCTCCACCTGCGCACGGGTGCCACCAGGTGTGTTCCTCGCACAAATTTGTGTACCCTCTATCAAAAGGAAATTTCCTAAGGGATCACCCGAAGAAGCAGAACACTCGGGGGCCGCGCCACCCGAAGGGTCAGAAGGACCCGAAAATCTCGACACAGAGGCCAAGCTCGTCAGCCTGATGCAAGTCATGGTGATCGAGGAGACATGGACGTAGCCGTACCTTCGGTACCTGCTCAACAAGGAACTGCCTGACGACCCGACAGACGCCCGACACATATCTCACCGGTCCAAAGCATTCACTCTCCACAATGGAAAGTTGTACAAGCGCAGCATTCCGGGTGTGCTACAAAGATGCGTCACCATCGGTGATGGCAAAACCATCCTACAAGACATCCACGAAGGCATCTGCTGTCACCACGCAGGCAGTCGCGCCCTCATCGTCAAAGCTCTACGAGCTGGATTTTACTGGCCATCGGCCATGAACGGTGCCAAGGACATCGTCCGAAGATGCAATGGCTACCAAAGGTTCACGGATAAGCCACACGCACCAGGATCGGAGCTCGGGCCCATACCACTAGCCTGGCCCTTTGCCCAATGGGGCCTTGACATGATCGGCAAACTGCCAAAGTCCTCACCAGGAGGCCATGTCTTCCACCTGGTCGCAGTCGACAAATTCACCAAGTGGATCGAGGCTATGCCCGTCACCAACCAAAGCAGCAAAACGGCCGTCAAGTTTTTCGAGTCCATAGTCTACAGGTTCGGCGTGCCGCACAGCATTATCACGGACAATGGATCGAACTGCATCTCGAACGAATTCCAGGACTTCTGCGAGGGCCTCAGAATCAACATATCATACTCCTCGATGGCGCACCCGCAGACCAAAGGGCATGTCGAAAAGGCCAACGGCCTCATAGGAGGAGGCATCAAGAAACGCCTGCTTAGCCCACTCGAACGGCTTGCGGGAGCCTGGGAAGAAGAGCTACCCTCCATCCTCTGGAGCCTACGCACAACGCTAAGCAGCGCAACTGGCTTCACACCTTTCTTCAAGGTGCACGGAGCCGAAGCCGTACTACCTGCCGAGGTACGCCACAAGGCCCCACGGGTCGTCGCCTATAGAGAAGCCGAATCGATGGCCGCACTCGAAGACGTCGTCGACAAACTCGACGAGGCATGTAACATCGCCGCGAGTCGCTCATCAGTCTACCAGTAGAGCCTCCGCAACTACCACAGCTGACGGCTGCGACCAAGGTCCTTCGTCAAAGGAAACCTCGTCCTACGACTCAAGCAAGAGCGTCCGAAAAAGCTCGAGTCACCCTGGGAAGGACCCTACATCGTCACATAAGTCATCCCAGGCGGCGCCTATAGCCTAAAGGACATCGCGTCAGAAGTCGAATACTCCAACCCCTGGAACGTCGCGCGTCTGTGACGCTTCTACCCCTAGTTATCCCTTTACTTTCAATAAGGATACTCAGCCAAGGCTACTCAGCCGAACAATGTACCTCCTCGATTACGATATGAATAAAAGCTAAGTGTCTCGCCTGAATTTTTTTATCTTCCTTGCACTACTTTTCGCTATAACACGCTCGGGGGCTCCGCCTCACCTCACGACTTCGTCGACTGAGAATAATGCATGTAACCTGAGTAGCTGACCCCGTCAGGCTAACGAAAAGGACATGCACACAACAATGGCACCATGTTCTAGCATAAACAAGCTTTATAGAAAATGACATAACAAGCCCACTCGAACATATACAAATTTTACATCTATATTTTTACAGGACCTACCTATTCTGAAGAATCACGTGCGCCGATGCTCAAAAACATCCACGATCTCTTCGGCATACTGCCTAACAGCTGCGTAATGCGGGCGCATGTCCCAGAGGCCACCATCTGGTCGAGGGGACGGCCCAGCCGTCACCGCCGCAAGATCAAAGTCAGGACGATGCAGACAAACAAGCGAAAGGGAAGCTTTCACCCCCGCTACCAGCTGTTGCCGCACCAACTCCCTCACGTGATTCACGTTCCGAAACTTCGACAACAAACCCCACAAGGTGGAAGGTGCCTCATCCAGAGGAAACATGACATACATAATCAACGCAAGGGAAGTCTTCACTTGCCTCAGCACCCGTGACACCTGATGAACACGATCCTGCACCATCGCCAGGATGGTGGCCCGGTCGCGGTCCATCCAGAAAAATCCTTCGGCTTCCATATCCTATTGGGTCAAGCAATTGATCTGAACTGCAACGCGTTCCTTCTCCTTCCTCGGAACAAGGTTGGCACCTAGAGAAAACTTAGAATAAGATGACGCGACAACAAGGCGCACCCAAAAACGAGCAGCAGCTCAAGAAAGCTCACATTGCAGTTGCTCTCTCAACTTCCACAGTTCCCCCATCAGACGCTCCTCCTTGGCGGTAGCCTGCTCAGTCTTCAACTTCCACACGTCCCTATGGACTCGAACGCCAAGGATCTCCTTCTCCAAGCTACTGACGCGACCACGAAGAAAAACAAGCTGCGACGCATCATCCACAGATGGTCGTGACTGAGGGATAGTCGAAGTGTCCATAGGATCTTCACCCGAAGGTCCCTAAAGGCAAGCAAGTAAGAATATGAATAACACATTTCTCTTGAAACAGCCCGAAGCATCATTTATATACATCAAAAAGCCACTGCGTGGCACAAGGAGAAATTGTTCGACAAAATGTTACAATAGCAGAAGAAGAAAAGGTATCCTAGCCATAGCAAATTTAGGCGCCCGCATCCGGGGTAGCCTCGGAGCCAGATTGCCTGCCCCTGGCTTCTCCCTGCTGCCTCGCCGCATAGTATGCCAGTAGGTCGATAAGCTTCAGACCATACTTCTTACAACGAGAGGCGAAGAGAGCAAAGGCTACCTCAGAGCCGTTGGGAGCTATTGGTATCTGGGAGGTGACGTGGTGAAGATCCATCTCCGCTTCGGAGGCCATGGCCATGGCCAGCCCCATGGAAGCGTCGATGCCCTTCTACTTGCGCTTATAAGCCGCAGGGGCATCCTCTGACAGCGCATCCGCCAGAGAATCAACATCCTCAAGGGCAGCGCCCTTGGGAAGGATCTCCTTGTAGAAACGCTGGAGAACCTCCTTGGCCTTAGCAAGGGAACCAGCAGCTGTGCCGCAACGATCTTCGACCGTTGTAGTGGCATCATCCAGAGCGCTCCCATGCTCCAAGACACTCCGATCAAATGCAATGCCCAAAGCATCTGGCACAAAAAAGAATAGGCAGGAGTCGAATAAGGACATGAAGAAAGAGCAGTCGAAAAATCCAAAAGACTAATGTTCATGAAAGACACTTACCGGAGAAGGCCTTGGTCGCAGCCATCAGCTTCTCGGCCACCTCCTTCTCGCGTGCAGCCGCAACAGTTGTGAGCTGCTCCTCGTGGTCCTAAGCCTCCCGCCGCAGGCGCTCTTTGGCCTTGGCAGCATCCGCCAACTCCTGCTGCAGGCGCTCCTTCGCCTCCACGGCATCAGCAGCCTGCTTCTCCGCGTGGCCGAGGCTATTTTGAAGAGCGTCCAACCAGAGAAGGGCCGCATTATTCTCATCTACAAAGCATCAAGAACACACATGAGCAGCACAAACTACATTCAGGCAACAGGTGAAAAAGACAAGAGCAAGCAAGACACGTACCTCGGAGCTCCTGCATACTGGCCTCCAGCGCCTGATGCTGCTGGAGGAGAAGGTTCGCGCTATGCACAAAGGGCTGTGGAAAGAAGCAGAAGCAAAGAATTAAGAAAGCATCAAGAAAAGGGCTCGGGGGCTGCGCCCCAAATCGAGCAAAACATCGAACAAAATGACTCGAAAAAGGCTCGGGGGCTCCCCCTAGGACAAAAGGAAAAACAAGTTACATGCTCAGACGGGGACTCTGAAGGTCCATGTGCAGTCTTCTGAGTGACGACTACTCGAGCCTCCTGTGAAGAGGGGTTCGGAGCATCGCCCCCAGAGTTGTCCACCATCTGAGAGGGTAGGGGCCGTCGGTTTCGACTCCCCTACGGCCTCCTAGGCGCCTTCACTATGAGAGCCCTCCGAAGAGTGGCTGCAAGGAAAATATTCATCAAAGCAAGAAGAAAAGTGCACGCGCAAAAAACAGAATGAATAGCATCCAAGGTACTTACGAGTCGATGTCGCTCAAATCGAAAACGGGCGGCACCTTCTCCTTCTTCTTCTTCTTGGCCAGCTACTGTGGCGCCATAGCCCACAGAGGCATGGCCGGGAACAATGAGGAGGAAGCGCCGTCATCCCCGCTGTGGCGCACAAGGAAGGATGGGTCCCTAGGCGTTGGCGGAGTCGAGGCATCCGAAGACTCTCTCGAACTCCGTGCTCGCTAACGGGTTTTCCCCTCGCTTGCCTCGGGGGCTTCATGAGTTGGCGACTGCGCCGGCGGAAGCTCAGACTCGGAGTCCACAACTTCGTTGTCTGGCGTAATCAGAAACTTTTCGGGCAGTGGAGGCACCATGCCAGCCACCTTGAACTCCTACATAATGAAGACATCAAAGATTAGTACAAGCAATCATAAGGAAAAGCACTCAAAAAAGGCGCAACGCGCATGTCGCAAATCTACACTTGTGGAACTGGTTTCGTGGCACTGAAGGGGGACGTCAACGACTTCCCCGGAATATCCTCCTCGGACTTGTACTTCAACAGCGTCCGAAGAACTCTGTCGAGGTCGCCTCGGGATAACTCCTCGGCTGAGACCCTCGTCGGGTCGTTGCGGCCAGCGTAAAGAAACATCGGATGCGCCCTCGCCTGGAGCGGCTGCACCCGACGTTTGAGGAAGGTGCGGATTATATTCACACCATTGACCTCCTTCCTAGGCTCTATATGGAGCGCCTCCACCCGACGGTAGAGCTCCTCTACCTCCGCCACCTCGCCCTCCAGGATATGGTTCTTCCAAGATCTCTTCGGCAGGATCTCCTGGGCGGAGTCGAAGGGGGCAAGGCCGAAATTTTGACCATCCACTTTGGAGTCGCGGATATAAAACCACTTCCTCCGCCAGTATTGGACGGACTCAGACAGAGAAAAGGAAAAGAAGAGAACAGAAGATCGGAGGGAGATAATGTAGGGTTTCGTAGCATGGAAAACAAAAATTTTCTACCGCATACAAACAAACAAGCCAAGATCTATCTACTAGATTGTAGCAACGAGTCGATAGAATAACTCACCCTCGAAGATTCCAAAGTGTTTAACGAGAGCGGATTCTCGTGGGTGATGTAGTACTCTCCGATCTCAAGATCGCGTAGACGATCCTTCCGGCGCTGCGTTCCGGCAGCGCTCCCGCAGTCGGTCACACGTTCGGTACTCGACGAAGACCTTCCTCTCCCTTCTTCCAGCAGGCAGCGAAGGTTGTAGCACTCTCCTCGCGATTCCGGCAGCACAACGGCAAGGTACCGGAAGTAGAGGGGAGATCTCGCAGGGCTTCGCCTTAAGCCGGAGCGAGTATGGTGGAGTATGAGAGAGCTCCTCGACGATCTAGGTTTTAGACACACCAAGGAGGAGGTGCTAGAGCCGGCGGCTAGGGTTTTGGGGCACCCCAAGTCGGCGGCTAGGGCAACCCTAGGGGGCGGCGGCAGCTGCAGGAGGTGGCGGCGCCAAGCTAGGGTTTGGAGGAGAGGTACTTGTGTGTCCTAGGAGGGAGCCTTGTCCCTCCTTATATAGGTGGAGGGGCCGGCCGGCCAAGGGGAGGGAGTGGAGTCCCTCCCCAACTCGGCTTGGGTGGTGCGTCGGCTTGGGGAGGAGGGACTCCCTCCCCAACTCGGTTTCACCTTCCTCCTCTTTTCCTCTTTCCAAATTTAGCCGTTTGACTTTTCAATTTAGCTATTTGACTTTTCAAACTAGGATTTGAATTAATCCTTTATTTGGAACAGCGATGACACTTAGTACATGATGCAATCATACCAACTTGATACAACACATCCATGTACCCTTCCCCTCCGGAGTGCCGGACATTCCGGAACATTCTAGAACATTCCCGATGAAAACACCGGAAACATTCCCCAACTCCGAAACGGGACTTTCCTTATATGAATCTTATTCTCCGGACCATTCCGGATCTCCTCGTGATATCCCGGATCCCATCCGAGACTCCGAACAACATTCGGTCTCTTTATCATCATTCCATAACTACTCAAACAACGTCGAATCCTTAAGTGTGTCTCCCTACGGTTCGTGAATTATGCGGACATGATCGAGACACTTCTCCGAACAATAACCAATAGAGGAATCTAGAAATTCATATGGCTCCCACATATTTCTACGATTACTTTGTGATCGAATGAACCACTTACATACGATATCAATTTCCCTTTGTCTCACGATATGTTACTTATCCGAGGTTATGATCGTCGGTATCTCTGTATACCTAGTTCAACCTCGTTACCGATAAGTACTCTTTTCTCGTTCCCGTGATATGTGATCCCTTGTGAGCCAGTCACATGCTTGCAAGCTAATTGGATGACATTTCACCGAGAGGGCCCAGAGTATATCTATCCGTCATATGGATGGACAAATCCCACTCTTGATCCATGTGTTTCAACCAACACTTTCTGAACACTCAATGCCACCTTTATAGCCACCCAGTTACGGTGTGGTGTTTGATGTTATCAAAGCATCCATCCGGTAAAGGTGATATGCATGATCTCATGGTCAAAGGAATTAGATTACTATGTATCAGAAAGCATATAGCACTTGAACTATTAAAATGACTTGATCTTTATGCTACGCTTATCTATAGGAGTATGTCCATCATATCATTCTCCTAACGATATGATCTTGTTGTTAATAACATCTCAATGTTCATGATAGGGAAACCACAATCATCTATTAACCAACAAGCTGGTATTATATAGAGGCTTTACCAGGGACTTCAAATTAAGTTTACAAATCACACAAGTATTAATGTTTCCTTGTTAATACTATTATAGCATGAATGTAAACATTGATCATAAACACAAAGATATAATGATAACCACATTTATTATTGCCTCTAGGGCATATCTCCAACAGTCTCCCACTTGCACTAGAGTCATCTAATCTAGATTACATGGTAATATACCGGACACCCATGGCAGTTTGGTGCTGGTCATGTTTTGCCTTTGGGAGAGGTTTAGTCAACGGATCCGCCACATTCAGATCTGTGTGTACTTTGCAAATCTTTATATCCCCATCCTGGATATGTTCTCGAATAGCGTGAAAACGTAGCTTGATATGCTTCAGCTTCTTGTGTGACCTTGGTTCTTGCGCATTGGCTATGGCGCCCATGTTATCACAGTAGATAGACATTGGGTCCAGCGCACTAGGAACCACACCCGGCTCTGTAATGAACTCTTTCATCCATATCGCTTCTTGTGAAGCCTCCGAAGCAGCCATGTATTCCGATTCAGTTGAAGATCTCGCCACAACGCTTTGCTTTGCACTCCTCCAGCTAATAGCTGCACCATTCAAAATAAATACGTATCCAGATTGTGATTTAGAATCATCTGGATCGGTGTTCCAACTAGCATCGGTGTAACCATTAACAACGAGCTGTTCATCACCTCCATAAGAAAGAACCATATCCTTAGTTCTTCTCAAGTACTTAAGGATGTTTTTGACCGCTGTCCAATGATCCACTCCTGGATCACTTTGATATCTGCTAGTTAAACTAACAGCATATGCAATGTCGGGTCTAGTACATAGCATGGCATACATTAGAGATCCTATGGCTGAGGCATAGGGAGTCTTACTCATCCTTTCTCTATCGTCTGCCGATGTCGGACTTTGATTTTTACTCAAGGTCGTATTGGGCAACATGGGCAAGAACCCTTTCTTGCTATCTTCCATTCCAAACCTCTTTAGAACTTTGTCCAAATATGTACTCTATGACAATGATATTTGGCATTTCGATCTATCTCTATAAATCTTTATGCCTAATATGTAAGCTGCTTCGCCAAGATCCTTCATTGAAAAACTATTATTCAAATATTCCTTGACACTATTAAGAAGGTCTACATCATTCCCAATCAACAATATGTCATCCACATATAGTATTAAGAATGCTACAGAGCTCCCACTCACTTTCTTGTAAATACAAGCTTCTCCATAAGTTTGTATAAAGCCAAAACTTTTGATCACCTTATCAAAAGGTTGATTCCAACTTCGGGATGCTTGCTTCAATCCATAGATGGACCGTTGAATTTTGCATACCTTGTTAGCATCTTTAGGATCGACAAAACCTTTGGGTTGCATCATATACAACTCTTCATCAATGTCTCCATTGAGGAATGCTGTTTTGACATCCATCTGCCATATCTCATAATCGTAATATGCAGCGATTGCTAACATAATCCTCACAGACTTTAGCTTCGCTACCGGTGAGAAAGTCTCATCGTAGTCAACTCCTTGAATTTGTCGAAACCCTTTTGCGACAAGTCGAGCTTTATAGACAGTAACATTACCATCAGCATATGTTTTCTTCTTGAAGATCCATTTGTTCTCGACAGCCTTCCGGCCATCCGGTAAGTCCACCAAAGTCCATACTCGGTTTTCGTACATGGATCCAATCTCGGATTTCATGGCTTCTTGCCATTTATTGGAATCTGGGCTCATCATCGCTTCCTCATATGTCTCAGGGTCATCGGTGTTGTCCACCAACATGACACTCATAACGGGATCATACCAATCTGGAGTGGTACGAGTTCTCGTTGACCTGCGAGGCTCTGTAGCAACTTCAACCGAAGTTTCATGATCATCATCATTAGCTTCCTCTCTTATTGGTGCAGGCACCACAGTAACTTCTTCCGGTGTTGCGCTACTCGCAATTTCGAGAGAAGGTTCGACAACCTCGTCGAGTTCTACTTTCCTTCCAGTCACTTCTTTCGAGAGAAATTCCTTCTCTAGAAAGGATCCATTCTTAGCAACGAAGATTTTGTCTTCGGATCTGTGATAGAAGGTATACCCAATAGTTTCCTTCGGGTATCCTATGAAGACGCATTTTTCTGCTTTGGGTTCAAGCTTGTCCGGCTGTAAATTCTTTACATAGGCTTCGCATCCCCAAACTTTAAGGAACGACAATTTAGGTTTCTTCCCAAACCATAATTCATACGGTGTCGTTTCAACGGATTTAGATGGTGCCCTATTTAAAGTGAATGCGGCTGTTTCTAATGCATAACCCCAAAATGATAGCGGTAAATCTGTAAGTGACATCATAGAACGAACCATATCTAAGAGAGTTCGATTACGACGTTCGGACACACCATTACGCTGTGGTGTTCCCGGCGGTGTCAACTGCGAAAGTATTCCGCATTTCTTCAAATGCTCGCCAAACTCGTAACTTAGATATTCACCTCCACGATCAGAACGTAGAAATTTAATCTTCTTGTTACGTTGATTCTCTACCTCACTTTGAAATTCCTTAAACTTCTCAAAAGTTTCGGACTTATGTTTCATGAAATAGATATACCCATATCTACTCAAGTCATCTGTGAAGGTAAGAACATAACGATAACCACCGCGCGATGCTACACTCATTGGACCACACACATCGGTATGTATAATTTCCAATAAGTCCGTAGCTCGCTCCATCATACCAGAAAATGGAGTCTTAGTCATTTTACCCATCAGACATGCTTCGCATCTATCAAGTGATTCGAAATCAAGTGATTCAAGAAGTCCATCGGAATGGAGTTTCTTCATACGCTTCACTCCAATGTGACCAAGACGACAGTGCCACATATAGGTCGAGTTATCGCTCGATTTCAAACGTTTAGCCTCAATGTTATTAATATGTGTATTTCCACTATCGATATTCAATAAGAATAGACCATCTATCAAAGGTGCATGTGCATAAAACATATTACTCATATAAATCGAACAACCATTATTCTCGGATTTAAACAAGTAACCGTCTCGCAATAAACAAGATCCCGATATAATGTTCATGCTCAACGCAGGCACCAAATAACAATTATTTAAGTATAAAACTAATCCCGATGGTAGATGAAGGGGTAGCGTGCCGACCGCGATCACATCAACCTTTGATCCGTTTCCCACGCGCATCGTCACCTCGTTCTTCGCTAGCTTCCGTTTATTCTACAGCACCTGTTTCGAGTTACAAATATGAGCAACCGAACCAGTATCAAATACCCAGGCACTACTACGAGTACTAGTGAGATACACATCAATAACATGTATATCAGATATACCTTTCTTCTTGATGTTGCCGTTCTTCAAATCCGCCAAGTACTTTGGGCAATTCCGCTTCTAGTGACCTTCTCCCTTGCAGTAAAAGCACTCAGTATCAGGCTTAGGTCCAGCCTTGGTCTTCTTCGTCGGCGTGGTAACTTTCTTACCACCCTTCTTGAAGTGTCCCTTCTGCTTAGACTTGCCTTTCTTGAATTTGGTGGTCTTATTGACCAACAACACTTGGTGCTCTTTCTTGATCTCCACTTCTGCAGATTTCAACATGGCAAAGAGTTCTGGCAACGTCTTGTTCATGTTCTGCATGTTGTAGTTCATCACAAAGTTCTTGTAACTTGGTGGTAGTGATTGGAGGACACGGTAAATCCCCAAAGCATTAGGAATCACTATACCCAAGCTTTGAAGTTTGTTTGCGTGCCCAGACATCTTAAGCACATGCTCACTGACGGAGCTGCCCTCTTCCATCTTGCAGTTAAAGAACTTTTCAGAAGCCTCATAGCTTTCAATTGCCGCATGAGTCTCAAAGATCAATTTGAGATCCTCGACAATATCATATGGGTCTGAATTCTCAAACCTTTTCTGAAGCTCCGATTCTAAACCATACAAGATAGCACACTGAACTGTGGAGTACTGAGTCTTCCGAGTGAGGTAAACATTCTTTACTTCATCGGAAGCATCAGCTGCAGGTGGGTCACCCAGCGGTGCATCCAGCACATAGGTCAAATTACCAGCTGTGAGGACAATCCTCAAGTTGCGGAACCAATCCGCGAAGTTGCTTCCATTGTTTTTCAACTTTTCTTTCTCTAGGAACGCATTAAAATTGATGGTAGGGGCTGCCATTGATCTACAACATATTTGCAATAGTTTAGACTAAGTTTATGACAAATTGAGTTCAAATTAATAATAAAATTAATCTAGGTGAACTCCCACTCAAAACAATATCCCTCACATTGTCTTAGTGATCACATGAACCAAATCCACCACATCAACACCGATCATCACGAGAGTTGATATAGTTTCAATGGCGAACAATCGACATGTTCATCATATCTACTATATGATTCATGCTTTACCTTTCGGTGATCCGTGTTCCGAGACCATGTCTGTACATGCTAGGCTCGTCAAGACCAAACCTTAGTTTCTGCATGAGCAAATCTGGCTTGCTCACGTTGTATACACTTGCGGAATCTAACACACCCGATCATCACGTGGTGCTTCGAAACAACAAGATTTAGCAACGGTGCTAACTAAGGGTGAACACTTTATGACTTGAAATTTATGTGCATGAGGGATCATCTTATAATGCTACCGTCATCTACTAAGCAATACAAGATGCATAAAGGATTAACATCACATGCAATTCATAATATGTGATATGATATGGCCTTTCTTCTTTGTGCTTCCGATCTCCATCTTCTAGCACGAACATGATCTCCATCATCACCGGCATTGCATCAAGGTCAATGACACTCCTCCATGGTTGTCGTCCACCGGCTTCAACTATTACAACTACTTTGAATAGACACGGGGGTCTTAACATAAATTAAAGACAACCATATGGCTCCTGCCGGTTGCCAACTTACAATAAGGAACATTGCATACATCAAATATAATCACAATCATGTCCATATCACATCACTGCACACCCCTACAAAACAAAGTTAGACGCCTCTACTTTCTTTGCATGTTTTACGTGGTTTGGGGCTTTCAATAAGTGTCGTTCTAACTTACGAACATGAACCACAACATTCATACTAGTATTGTTAATCACCCGTTGTAAATTGGATCTTAACTATGCTAGGAGAAACAGGCACCCGCAAAGCCACTTATGCAATACAAGTTGCATGTCAAGCGTGGAGCAAGTCTCATGAACGATGTCATGTAAGGTTAGCCCGGGCCGCTTCATCCCAACATACCGCAAGATGCAAAGTACACAAGAAGCAATCGACAATAAAAGCATCAACGCCCACAATGACCATTGTGTTCTACTCGTGCAACAGATCTACATATAGACACGGCTCTGATACCACTGTAGGGTTTCGTAGCATGGAAAACAAAAATTTTCTACCGCATACAAACAAACAAGCCAAGATCTATCTACTAGATTGTAGCAACGAGTCGATAGAATAACTCACCCTCGAAGATTCCAAAGTGTTTAACGAGAGCGGATTCTCGTGGGTGATGTAGTCGTACTCTTTCCGATCTCAAGATCGCGTAGATGATCCTTCCGGCGCTGCGTTCCGGCAGCGCTCCCGCAGTCGGTCACACGTTCGGTACTCGACGAAGACCTTCCTCTCCCTTGTTCCAGCAGGCAGCGAAGGTTGTAGCACTCTCCTCGCGATTCCGGCAGCACAACGGCGTGGTACCGGAAGTAGAGGGGAGATTTCGCAGGGCTTCGCCTTAAGCCGGAGCGAGTATGGTGGAGTATGAGAGAGCTCCTCGGCGATCTAGGTTTTAGACACACCAAGGAGGAGGTGCTAGAGCCAGCGGCTAGGGTTTTGGGGCACCCCAAGTCGGCGGCTAGGGCAACCCTAGGGGTGGCGGCAGCTGCAGGAGGTGGCGGCGCCAAGCTAGGGTTTGGAGGAGAGGTACTTGTGTGTCCTAGGAGGGAGCCCTGCCCCTCCTTATATAGGTGGAGGGGCCGGCCGGCCAAGGGGAGGGAGTGGAGTCCCTCCCCAACTCGGCTTGGGTGGTGCGCCGGCTTGGGGAGGAGGGACTCCCTCCCCAACTCGGTTTCACCTTCCTCCTCTTTTCCTCTTTCCAAATTTAGCCGTTTGACTTTTCAATTTAGCTATTTGACTTTTCAAACTAGGATTTGAATTAATCCTTTATTTGGAACAGCGATGACACTTAGTACATGAAAACACCCAAAACATTCCCCTCCGGAGTGCCAGACATTCCGGAACATTCTAGAACATTCCCGATGAAAACACCCGAAACATTCCCCAACTCCGAAACGGGACTTTCCTTATATGAATCTTATTCTCCGGACCATTCCGGATCTCCTCGTGATATCCCGGATCCCATCCGAGACTCCGAACAACATTCGGTCTCTTTCTCATCATTCCATAACTACTCAAACAACGTCGAATCCTTAAGTGTGTCTCCCTACGGTTCGTGAATTATGCGGACATGATCGAGACACTTCTCCGAACAATAACCAATAGAGGAATATGGAAGTTCATATGGCTCCCACATATTTCTACGATTACTTTGCGATTGAATGAACCACTTACATACGATATCAATTTCCCTTTGTCTCACGATATGTTACTTATCCGAGGTTATGATCGTCGGTATCTCTGTATACCTAGTTCAACCTCGTTACCAATAAGTACTCTTTTCTCGTTCCCGTGATATGTGATCCCTTGTGAGCCACTCACATGCTTGCAAGCTAATTGGATGATATTTCACCGAGAGGGCCCAGAGTATATCTATCCGTCATATGGATGGACAAATCCCACTCTTGATCCATGTGTTTCAACCAACACTTTCTGAACACTCAATGCCACCTTTATAGCCACCCAGTTACGGTGTGGTGTTTGATGTCATCAAAGCATCCATCCGGTAAAGGTGATATGCATGATCTCATGGTCAAAGGAATTAGATTACTATGTATCAGAAAGCATATAGCACTTGAACTATTAAAATGACTTGATCTTTATGCTACGCTTATCTATAGGAGTATGTCCATCATATCATTCTCCTAACGATATGATCTTGTTGTTAATAACATCTCAATGTTCATGATAGGGAAACCACAATCATCTATTAACCAACAAGCTGGTATTATATAGAGGCTTTACCAGGGACTTCAAATTAAGTTTACAAGTCACACAAGTATTAATGTTTCCTTGTTAATACTATTATAGCATGAATGTAAACATTTATCATAAACACAAAGATATAATAATAACCACATTTATTATTGCCTCTAGGGCATATCTCCAACAGATAATGCAGCCGCCAAGTGGGTAGACCCCGCCGGTGCTAGACTACCTCTTCACGGAATAGAGCTTCTGAAAGAGACCAAAGTGTGGCTCGATACCGAGCCAGCACTCGAAAAAAGTAATGAAGCAGGCGATGTGGAGAAAAGAATTGGGCGAAAGATGATGGAGTTGGATTTCATAGAAAAACAAAAGTCCACGAAGAAAATCGTGGACTGGGAGCGAGAGGCCACGAAGAACGAAGGCGACAAACATCACTCAAAACCCTACGGGTGTACGGGGAATTACCTCATCACCGGGGATCTTGACGGCCTCCTTGTCCTGCGGTATTAAACCCGCATAGCGCATCTTGCGCGGGTCACCCTCGCGCGTCTCCGTACGCCTCCACCCGCCATCGGTGATGCAAGCGGCGGTGGTGCTTTTCTTGCCTTCGGCAACAGCACTCGAGCCCGCTCCGACGGAGGCCTTCTTTGACTTCCCCATTGTGGAGCATCAATGGTGGCAGTGCGCGCGCAAGAAAGAAGAGGGAAAAGATCGAAGAACGTCCAGTGCGCACGAGGACGAGCTCGTGAAAATGGAGGCAGTGAAAGCAAATGGCAAAGGGTGAAAACAAACCACTGTTTTCCCCACGGTTATAAGGATGAAGACGACGAACAGGAGCCATTCATCCAGAAGCCCTAACGCCAGGGACAGATCCAACCGTCCACGTGTCAAGACAGCAGCGAACCGTCACCCGCACACCATTCACTAAGCACGGAAACCAAGGAGACACCATAATTCTCGGCACGTCACGTATGACTAGTCAACTTCAAGTCAGAAAGTGGGACCCACGATTGTCCTGTTACGTCACTTCTGGCGCCACAGACGGTTGAGGTCATCGACCGTCAGCACTAACGTCATCAAGCAGTCTAGCAACAGCTGGAATTCTACGACTAAAAAAACAATTACTTCCTCAAATCTACGATTCGAACAACTACTCGGAGGCTACTCCTATAGGGAGGATTGATTAAGATGCTACTCGGAGGCATGATTAAGATGCTACACCACTGACAATTCTTCGAGTCCTACGTCGAGTCTACGGCTCCACTAGGGACTCATGGGCTACTCCCATAGGGAGGATTGATTCAAGCATCCAAAAAAATTGTGTCCTTCGGACCTAAAACCAAAAACAACTGAACTAAAGTCTCTGCTCGAGTCTAAGACTCAAATAGACACTCGGGGGCTACTCCCATAGGGAGCACTGGCCGCACACCATATGAATTCTTCCACTGAGATCCTACGGATCAAATACGACAAAATCTTATTCGGCAACTTTTCCCAAACCAACGCTAAGAGAGAAACGATCTCCTTGGTCACCCGAAACACTTCCGCGGTGATAACATTTCGGATGCTGTGTCTACGACGCAAAGATAAGACCTACATATACCATCTGATGGCTTGGTAACGCACCTGACTGCGCTCTATCAGTAAAAAAACCGTGTCAACAGTCACGATGAAAATCCTGACATACGCGTTGGGTACATCACTCGAAAATTACTGGGTTTCGACTATTGTAAGACCTTAGCGGCCTGAGTCGAATTACACCAGCATCCGTTCCAGGTTCGAGTGTAGGGACTCAAATCTAAAGAAGATCGTGTTGTTTTGTCCTATGACAGTTAACTGGCCCTGATCCGTCAGGAGAGTCAGGCACACGCATCAACAATCCCGAAATATTGAGGAGTCCCCAGCCGAATCTGCGATTAAACTGAGCACTCGGGGGCTACTGACATGGTTATATCCCATGGGTACACAACATCAACATACCTAGTCCAACCCAAAGGAAGGCCCACTGCAAGATACGCGGCCTTCGGAGATTCCGGATGGCCCAGGCCCATGACGCCTTCGGATGCTTGGAGAACAAGGCTAGTATAGATAGAATTTCAAAGGGCAAACCCTAATCTGTAACCTAATCGACCTATTCCCAGGACCTGCCTATCTATATAAAGGCTAGAAGGGCATGGCGAGAAGGGCAAACTCTCACCGCATACACACCTCCACGCCAGATTACATCTGCGCACCCCTGTAATTTTCGGTTCCGCCGTAATCAAGAGCATACAAGCAGGAATAGGATTTTCCCTCCGGGAGCCTGAACCTGGGTAAACCTCGTGTCCCCGCGTTGCTTGTTTGCTAACCATTCCATGATCTCCAGCATCCCCACCTTCTCCAAAACCCAAGCTCATAACAATGGGCATTGACGAGATTAAACCTCGTCAGTCGTCCTAGTAGAGGAGTTGTGGGAGGACTCCCTACCCCCAAACCGCATCTTCCACCTATATAAGGAGGGGTAGGGCGCCCCCTACCCCTTACACCTCAAACCCTAGCTTGGCCGCCTCCACCCCAAGTCGCCGCCGCCTAGGCCCTCTCCTAGCCGTCGGCCACCATCTCCCCTCGGCCCTCTAAACCCTAGATCGCCGAGGCCCTCTTCTACTCCACCATACCCTCTCTGGCTTAGGCGAAGCCCTGGAGGATTTCCCCTCTACTTCCACCACCACGACGTCGTGCTGCTAGAATCGCGAGGAGAGATCTACAACCTCCGCTGCCTGCTGGAACAAGGGAGAGGAAGGTCTTCATCGAGTACCAAACATGTGACCAACTGCGGGAGCGCTACCAGAACGCGGTGCCGGAAGGATCATCTACACGATCTTGAGATTGGCAAGTGAATGACTACATCACCCACGAGACTCCGATCTTGTTAACTACTTTGGAATCTTCGAGGGTTAGTACTCTATCGACTCGTTGCTCCAATCTAGTAGATAGATCTTGGCTTGTGTGTTTTCATGCGATAGAATTTTTTTGTTTTCCATGTTATGAACCCCTACAGTGGTATCAGAGCCATGTCTATGCATAGATATGTTGCACGAGTAGAACACAATGTTTACTATGGGCGTTGGTGCTTTTATTATCGATTGCTTCTTGTGTACTTTGCATCTTACGGGATGGTGGATGAAGCGGTCCGGGATAACCTTACATGACATAGTTCATGAGACTTTCTCCACGCTCAACATGCAAAAGTGGATTTACGGATGTCTGTCTCTCTCACCATAGTGAAGATTCAATTTACAACGGGCACTTGATAATACTTGTACCAATGTTGTGGTTCTTGTTCGTAAGTTAGAACTTACTCGAAAGCCCCAAACCACGTAAAACATGCAAAGAAAATTAGAGGCGTCTAACTTTGTTTTGCAGGGATGTGTTGTGATGTGATATGACCATGATTGTGATTATATATGATGTATGCAATAATCCTTATTGTAAATCGGCAACTGACAGAAGCCTTATGGTTGTCTTTTAATTTTCTTAAGACATGTGTGTCTATTATCCAAAGTAGTTGTAATAGTTGATGCTGGTGGACGACAACCATGGAGCGGCGCCATTGACCTTGACGCCACGACGGTGATGATGGATATCATGTTCGTTCTTAGAGATGGAGATCGAAGGCACAAAAAGAAAGGCCAGATCATATCACATATGAATTGCATGTGATGTTAATACTTTTATTCATCTTGTATTGCTTAGATCACGACGATAGCATTATAAGATGATCCCTCTCACTAAATATCAAGTAATAAAGTGTTCGTTCTTAGTAGGCACCGTTGCTAAGACTCGTCATTTCGAAGCACCATGTGATGATCGGGTGTGATAGATTCTATATGTGCATACAACGGAAGCAAGCCATATTTGCTCATGCGGATACTAAGGTTAACCTTGACGAGCCTAGCATGTATAAACATGGTCTCGAAACACGAAATACCGAAAGGTAAAGCATGAGTCATATAGTAGATGTAATGAACATGTTGATTGTTCGTCTTTAAAATTACATCATCTCTCATGATGATCGGACTTGGTGTTATGGATTTGATTCGTGTAATCACTAAAACGACTCGAGGAATGTTGTTTTGAGTGGGAGTTCAACAGTAATATGATTAAATGTGTTAGAAGATGGGTGTCAAATGTGTTAGAAGGTGTGTTTGTTTTCGGAAAACTGAAATTTTGGGATCTTAGCATGCATTTCGATAATCAGATTTTCATCAAATATGTTAGAAGGTGTGTTTCACAGGACAATTCTACGTGTAAATTATCATGCAAAATACACTGGGAGATTTGTGCTGCCTAGCACTCATGCATTAAAACGTTTGCATTTTGGCAGGCTACATAAGTGATGTACAACATCGTTGATTATCACCTTCATAGTTCATAAGGCAACCTATAGAGTTTTCAACGTTTAAAAAATTGTCAACAATGCAAAGACACCTCTTTCTCTCTACACACTTCCGCCACATGGCAGTACTGCCTTGCTTCTGAAGCTTGCGAACTCCGGCAGCGATGGTGCGACTTATTTTAACAAAAAGAAGGGTAACCCCCTAGCTTCTGCACTGATAAACTGTGTAACTGGCGACATGTTTTCCGTGGCCTCTCATTCCGACTTGCTTCACCTATCATGAATAAGCAAACAAACTCTTGAGTTTGCTCAGGATCTTTGAGCCTACATTGTCAAGGATGTGTAGTGGTATATAACAAGGTTTGGAAGGGTGCTCCCATAGTCTTGGTATCGTGGCATTTTAATACATGAGGCGAGGTTCTACCGATAGACTAATCGTGAAATACTTAATCCATCTTTTGTATCGTGGTAACTTGGTGCACGGTGTTCTTTTCTACTCCCTTCATTTTAAAATATAAGATGTTTTAGTTTTGTAAAGTAAATGTATCTAGACTAGTTTTAATATATAGGTTCACTCATGTTTAAAGTAAATCTACACACGAAAACAAGTCTAGATACATTTTCTTCACAAACCTAAAACATCTTATATTTTGAAATGGAGGGAGTATTATCCATCCCATCCGTGCGATCTATCCTCTCTTAAATACAAGCTTATTTATTGCCACGCTTCTTATTTCCAGTTCTACTACGTTGTCTTCCATTTCTGCTCGACCAAATCTGCCATTTTTCACAATTACCTCGCTCCTGCGTCCTTGGTTAGTTGGTTTTTCTAATGGATTGACATAATTATGTACACAGATTCTTTGGTTCTATAATTTTCCTTTTCACTCAGCCCATTTCATAGCACGTCTGTTGTTCATTATTTTAGCTGATCTAGTTGTCTGTGGCAATTTTTTTCTTCCTAATCAATAATTAATTATGAGAGCATGCTAGGGAGATGGCTAACTATGTACATGCAGAAGTTGTATTCGGGAGTTGTTTTACGATGACTGGGGCAGAACTTTTCGTTCCGTCCGATTCCGTTGCCTATGATTTTTTCTAACCGTTGATTAAAACTATCAATTACTTCTATCAAGCTTTGACATAGAATCTATTGGCCTCTAATTCAGATTTTAGAATATAGGTGATGTGTGTGAGTTCCTGATTTGATAACCATACACAGTCTCGTCGCCTCCGTCACCGCGCGCCCCTAACCTTCAAAGTAGATAGAGGCGGTGCTGCAGCGGTCGAGCGGAACAGGGAAGTGGGACGGCAGCGACGGAGTCTCCGGTCGTTGGCGGGGTGTGCTCATGATGGTGGATCGAGGGGGATGGCGGCTATGGTTATTGGTGGGAGGCGATCAAGCGGCGTTGGGCGGAGGGCGGAGGGATCGGTGGAGAGACTGAGGAGCGGAACTAGCCTTGGGAGGGATCGGTTGGCTATATTTGATGTTTTTTAGGGAAATTATGGATTTTAGACCGTGTGCACCGGAACGATCGACCTCTAATCAACCAAAATAACACAATCTTTTTGTTCTGATCCCACATTAATTTTGTTTCGGCCCCACGCTATTTTTTCTGTCCCTTTCCGTCGGATTTGTTCCACAATTTTCTTCACCGTCAGGCTTGTGGACGGTTATTAAAAATACCATCCACTCTAAAACTTGTATTAGAAAATAAAAGTTTGTGTACTCTCCCAATATCTGCATCATCATACACACATAACCCAATAATTTATATAGTTTGTTATAAGATAAAGTCAGGCTGCCAAAACGAAAATGACAGACCGGATACAACTAGAAAATTTAAGCACGTAATAAACACTACTAGAATCCTATTAGGAGCAGGTGGACTAGGTGGAGGAAGAGTGTGTTCCATGCATGTGGAATGTCTGACTTCCTCGATGTTATTTCTTACAAAACCACTTAATCATCAGATTTGCTGTATCTGACACTTTACTACGAGGATGGCTGCGTACTTATAGGAAGAGTTTCAAGCAACTCATGGTGGGTATGAGCGTGTGGCTTGTAGAAATAGATAAAACCCTATGACTGTGTGGTATATTGCCATGGCCCTCATGGAGTATATAAAGACTTACACAGAGGAGGTAGAGACATGAACTACAAGGTTTATAAATCCTAGTCTACTTCTGGTTCATGTATGTATTCGTATTCTAACATGGCTGGGGCCAATTCTGATCGAGTTTTTTCTTCAAACAGACCAAGTCTTGTAGGTCCATTATGAGGTTGTGCAATGTAGTACTTGTGTTTTCATGTGTATTGAACAACTCTACATAATCTATCTTTTATTCGACTTTGTCACGACATTTTTTTCTCCTAATTTTGTGATGATGACTTTAGGTGATTGCACGAGTGTACAAGATCCGATGGATCATCACCATAACTTCTAACCACTATGGTGATTCTTCTATACTAGCTATGTGGCTTTCACCGTCCCGGTGTTGACGGTGTGTCCACCCTGGTGATCTTCTCCCTTTTTTTTTCATCGTCTCCACTCTAGAAATGTTGCCAATAGCTCCACTCGTGACTTGAACTACTCCGTAGACGTCTCCTCTCTCCAATTCCATGGCTTTTGCTTTGCACTTCCCCGTTGCACAAGGTTAGAGTCGACCGAGTTAAAGAACAAGCACCGGATATTTAACAAATGATTAGATGGAATAATAAACCTGATTAATACAACATAGAATAAGAGGAAACCAAATATGGATAACATTTTCTATTGAAAAAGAAACTTCAACAATCCAAAGAAACATAAAAGAAACTGCTTACAGTTTAGCCACAGATAGGTGGGCCACGTGAAGCTTGAACTAAAAGAATTTGCAGAGGCCAATAGCACACGAGGAGAGAGTGACGAAGACTCTGATCCTTTTTAGGCCGCCCCGGACGCCGGCCATCCTTTAATCCCACCTGCCCTGCAAAAATCATTTCTTCAATTGATTCATTCCTTCTATAGAGAAGGAGTCGCTAAACTGAAGGTGTTCTCAAGTCCTCCAGGTAATGATCAATTTTTTATTTCGTTCTTGATTCTCCATTGCTAGCTCTCGCTAGAAGATGCTGGTTGGCTGCTAAGGATTAATTGGCCTCTGTGAATTTAGGAGATTTCTGTTGTGTCTCAGAATGCTAGATTTGTGCTATAGGACCACATTCCTGTTGGGATTCAATTTAGGAGGTGGAAAGAGGGGAGATACATAGACACAATTTTTTGTTTCAGCCATCCTGATCCTCCTCCGAAAATAGAGTATTTTGGTTCATTCGCATTCTTCTGGTTGTTTTTGGGATTTTTCCCTTTTTGGATTAGTGAAAGTTGATGTTTATGTAGTTTTTCATGTGTTGAGTCAATGGGGAAAGCTATCTGGACGTTAATAAGGCACTATGGCACATATGAATAGACCACGCGAAATTTTACTAATTCTTGATATGTAGATTTTTGCGATAGCGTGGTACATCGCGCTAAAACGTCATAGTTGTGGCATCCTTTGGTTGGGTAGGATGGGAATTACTAATGGGTTATGCTCTTTGATAGTGTGTAGTTTCACTCACTTTGCTCTAGAGCTACACACTAAGAGCGTCGAGATACTGCATTTCAGAAAAATACTAAAACATGTTATAATTTCAAACGGAAGGAATTCTTATATACTAAACATTGAGGGAAAGGTTATGTATGTAAATGGTAAATGTGGTTGATATAAACTAGTACTCCCTCCGATCTATAATAAGTGTCTGTGATTTAGTATAAAGTTATATAAGATCCGCAACATTTATTATGGATTGGAGTGACTAGTATATACCTTACTGTATGGCGGATCTAAATTATTCATGTTCACATATGATTGAGCTAATACTTTCATCATTAGCATGCTACAACAATGATGTAAAACGTTGTTCTAAACATCTACATCATGAATATGCCAAGTTCATCATGACAGCTCGTAGTGTTTAAATGTTTAAAACAGAATGACAAAAAAGAAGAGAAGTCAATTTCCTTTCAGTCACTCTGTTGAAGATAATGTAGCTTTGCTTGCAAAACTTGTTTTACGCAATATGATGGGATCGAACTGTCGACTTGTTTTCTGTATCCTCTCATCCCCACTTGCTTCAGCTAACATGAATAAACAAACCATCGCATGAGTTTGCTTGAAGTGGCTTTGAGCTTGCATTGTCGAGCAAGTGTGGTGGTATATATACCGATCATATATGTGCCAATCTCTGGGAAGTGCTTCAATCCTCTTGTTATTGGTAGAATCACATGGGTAGGAAAGATAGTTTTGTAGGGCATATGTATACCTGAGACAACACATTTTCCCGCTCACTGGCTCTGGAAGTGATTCTCTGGTCGGGTCCTAATAGATGGTAGGTGGGATATTACGTCGAGGCATTTGATATTACGTAGGTGAGATAAAAATATGTGGGATTCAAGTATTCGTACTAACAAAGGCTGTAGCACTTAATTAGGATGCAAATGCACGAGGGTCAGTTCTCTTGATTGACAAGGTGAATGTGTAATTCACTTGATGCATACCATAACTTGGTGCACCGTTTTAATCACATAGTTCATCCAATTTGTGCATGTATCCTCCGTTAAAGCAACGGTTCCTTATTGACCCATTTCTTCTTTCCAACCCTACGCATGTCTTCTATTTCCGATAAAAAAAAGGCGTTTTCCACATAATCAGCTCGCTTCTCCGTCATTGCTAAGTTGGTTTTACCTATGGGCTATACTGACTGAGATCATGGTTTTTTCTTGTTCACTTTGGATGTGGGTGTGTAAGCAATCTCTACTAGATTCGCACATTTTGTGTGTATTTTTCACGGATTCTCGGGTTCTATGTTTTTTCCTTCTCATGTCCAGCAGTGTCTTGTTTTTCATTACTGTTGTTGATCTAGTCGACAATGGCACCTTTAATTTTGCTAGTCAATGATGAGACAGTGCAAGGTAGATGACACTGGAACTGATCTTAAGATGTACCAAGAGGACTTCCTTTAGAAAACAGAATATTTCATTACACTTGGCTTTTGCGTCAACAATGCATATAACCAAGTCACTATTATAACGTTTATTTTAAGCTAAATTCATGCAGCTGAAAAAAAGAGTATCAAGACATACCGCGAAAACATAAGCACTTAATTTAACCACTAGGAAATCTATTAGGAGTGAGAGGCTAGGTGGAGGAAGAGAGTTGTGTCTGGAATATTTGACTTTCTCTTTGTTATTTCTTGCAAAACTTTTTTTCCAAAATGGGGAGAGCAGTGGCCTCTGCATCCTAGGATGCACACAACCTTTATTAAGATCAAAAAGTATCACCAGAGTATTATAGTTCACGTATCAGTTAGGATTGATACATAAACCAACCATCTGAACAAAGCTAATGGTCTCACAAAAAAAGATGGCAACAACTAGACATCACTCAATCTACTTGAATGATGCCACAAAGCCTGAAGAAATCCAAAGTAACCGTCACAAGACGGGTGCACCCAGAAACAATGGGTTGTCGTTGATGCTCGGTGTCACATCCCAAATTTTAGATTTGGTCTTGCATATCATTCATATCATTGCATCATGCTTTTTCATACAAAACCGTCGATCGAAAAGGATCGGCGAAACGCTATTTCCAAAACCCTATTCTATTTTGCTACGAGGCTCCTACGGGAGGCTTTAGTAGGACTAGCGTTGCCCACCTTTGTAGCCTAGTGGTTTTGCCCGAACCTTGACCCTAGATTGTTCCCCTCGACTTTACAAAACCGTAGGAGCAAGAATCGCTCGATTCGGAGCTCGTACGGAGAAGTTACGGCCGTTTGTTTAATAGATCGGAAAACGGTCCGAATTTCGGACCGATTTCCGAGTCCGCGTCTAACTCTGCGCCGAATCAGTTTAGGACTCGCGCGAGGGGCCCACAAAAGGACCCCACCAGGCCGAGCCGCCGCCCCTGCCCTCGATAACCGCGCCCCCGCACGCGCCTCGGGAACCGCCCCTCCTCGATCGCTGCACCCGGCCGCCGCCTCCCCTCGGCTTGCGCGCCGCCGCCACCTGGTCTCGCCGCCGCCGCCGTCGCCTCCTTCCGCGCCGATCGCCGCCACCAGCGCCACCCAACCCCGCCGCCAGGTAACGCCGCGCCGCCGCCTCCTCTCTCTCCGCCGCCGCGCGTCACGCCACCCGCGGCCAGCCGCTACCAAGCCGCCCTCCACCCGCGCGCCCCGCGCATCCCCACCGCCGCGCAGCGCTGCGCCGCCGCAGCCGCCCTGCCCCGCCGCCATCGCGCCTCTCCACCAGCGCGCGTGCGCGCGCTACTGCGCTGCAAGCTGCTGCCGCCGCCTGCGCTTGCTGCCTGCGCGCGCCGCTAGCTGCTAGCTGCCGCTGCTACGCCTGCCCGCGCGCCGTCTTGCGCGCCGCGTTGACGATCTTGAACCGCCCGCTGAACGTTTTCTCTACCGCGCAGGTAACACCGTCGCCGGAGTCGATCGTCGCACCGTCCGGAACTCGCCGGAGCCCGTTTCGCCGTTTGTTTCCGGTAAGCCTGCAGCCACCGTCAGATCTCAGATCAGCGGTTCAGATCAGTTGTTGACCGGTCAGACCCAGGCGTTGACTAATCAGACGCCCAGTCAGCGCCCAGTCAGCAGACGCGTTGACCAGTCAACAGACACAGTTGACTGGTTAATTTCGTTAATCCTTTTAGTTGACAGATTTCGGTAGAAACTTGTAAATTGCGTAGAAATTAAACCGCTTGGCCAAAAATTGCAAATAAAATATGTGTAGATTCAGTGAGTCGTGTAGAATCTTGCTGTACCTTTGGTTCAGGCTTTTGCAGCAAGGTTTAGTACAGTTTAATCAAACTAGTTAGTGGCCTTTTCAGAGTAATAAATTCGTAGAAAAAGATCCGTAGCTCCAAAAATCGTGTATGATATGTCCCTGTATTCAGTGGAACGAGGGGAATCTCATCGTGATTTAAAAAGATAGGCTTACACTAAAAACTTCTGCAGAAACTGTCTAGTGGCTTTCTGCAGTGTTTTAATTACTCGGGGAGTTTTATAATTCCTTTTTGAGTAATTCCAGTTGGTACTGTTCCTATATAGCAATGCCCATACTGTAGAATTTTCCCAAGATTTTACAAACAGTATACTACCGGTAGTGAATTATTTGAGTTCTAGCTCTAGTTTGGAGCATTACTTTTACTTAATAGTTTTCCTAGCGCAAAAACTATTTTCCATGCATGTAATCAGTAGTATTATTGATTAGGATTATGTGGTGCAGCTGTAGCACCAATTCACTTGCCTTGCATACCTTCATGCATCATATTTGTTGCATATGCTTGTGGATTGTTTGTTTATGAATGCAATTGTATCGTGTAGATTGTGACGAGTGCAACGCTTGCTCGTGTGTGGATTGTTCTTCCGACCGCTACAACCAAGGCAAGTAGATGCTACTTTGTTCATGATATCGTCCTACTATTTTCAATGCATTGTCGTGTATTTTGTAGATGCATGTGTAGGATGATACTATCGCTATGCTATGTCCTATTATGTGGTAGGACCCTCCTCGTAGATGAACCACCGTTGGTAGATGTGCTTAGCCATGCTATGTTGAACGAGGGCTGGGTTACATCATTGAGACTTTTTTCTAAAAGTATTGGTTTGTGAAAACTAAAACAACTTAATCAATGAATCCCCTGGGTGTGATGGTATTGATAATTTTTGGTGGTTTCATGGCGGAAAGGCACCTAGGTATCAAGAGAGAATGATTGGCTTTCTTTATTGTGTAGCTTACGTGTACAACCATGTGCCAATAATGGAATGGGCGGTTGGTTGGACTTAGTAGGTTGTGGTAACTCGAACCCGCGTATCCAGATATGTAGAATTTTGGTAGGTTGGACCGGTGCGCGTCGGGATTGAGGAGCTACTTCCCGAACAGTCTCTTCTTGGACTTCTCCCTATCATCACCCAAAATGAGAGTGATGGTACGAGCTGGGCTGGCCAAGTCACATGGGTAAAGTGTACTAACCTCTGCAGGGTGTATAATCTAATCGATTAGCCGTGTCCCCGGTTATGGACAACTGAGTTGCTTGATATTGATTCCATGACATGTTTCTCGCTCATTCTAATTTCATAATTGTTTTAATATTGTTGGGTTAACTTAATTGGGATCTTTTCAAAGAAAATCAAAAACTGTTTATGAAAGTAGGACAAATGTATTTGCAAATGCAAGCCAGACACAGCTCCAATTGCCAAATATGCATGTAGATGTTAGTGCTATTGTCTCCATTACTAGCTCTACTTGCCATACATTCCATGTATTGACCCTTCGGGGCTGCTACGTTTCATGTTGCAGGTTATTCCGATTCTGAGTAATCGATATAGGCCACGGTACTCCACTCGGCACTTGTTCACTTGTGGGCAATTTGAAGAATGGAGGATTTACTTTACTTATGTTGCTACCTGAATAATTTGAGCTAGCTTTGGGCTAAGCTTTTATTGTAATAATGGTACTCTGGATCTTCGATATTCATGATACACGGATATTTTGCTATGTTATTCATCTTATTCTATGTGGGCCAATGAACCGATCCAGGGATTGGCATGTCACATAGAAGCCACGGTCTTTTCAGAACCGGGGTGTTACAGGATGGTATCAGAGCCCGTGTGTCGACTGTAGGATCGTGACCTAGGATTGGATTAGAAAGCCATAGAATTATTAAAGCCTATATTAACTCTGTCTTTCATCTTATGCCTTTCACTCTCGTAAATTCTTACCATATGCTATTCTCACACTTTCCTCTTTTACTTGATAGATGGGAGAAGTCAGGACTGAGTTTGCCACCATGGAGTCACCAAGGCCCTTTGCAAGGCAGTTAGCTCAGCTCTCGCAGTCATTGGGATTGCCACTGCCCATGTTCAAGGGAAGAAGGTTGTACACCTATGGATATGGAGAGGATGCATGGGAGATCACTACCTTCATATTCAGAGATGCCGCCTTGCCAAACCCCGTGCACTTGATCTACACCAAGACATACTGCAACTGGGGACTTGGAATCAACTTGGCCATACATGAAGCCCTGTCTCGCCAGTGCCATAATGTCCGACACCTACTGCCAGCAGATTCACCCTACCGTGATTATGGAAGGCGTGATGAAGATGGGCACATTGTGGTTACCCCGGGCGACAGGAACAACATGCCGCCCCGTCGGAGGCACATAGAGGACATGGAAAGGGAGAATGGAGCGCTAGCTGAGAAGGTGATGATGATAAAGGAGATTGCATATTTTGCTAGCAATGGTATGGTGGTCCAAGGACAGGAGATTGACACCCTGCATGAAGCTGTGGGAGTTCTGGAGAATGCCCTGATAGCCAGAGATGCAACCATAGCTCATCTTCATGGTACGGTGCAGGAGAACACCCAGAACATACAACAGCTGCAAGGGACCGTCCAGGAAAGGGATCAAACTATTGAAGCTACGACAGCCCAGATTGCCGCTCTCCAGGCACAGCTGAATCCACCCTCTGATGATGACAATGGAGATGATGGCAACAATGGGGATGATGATGACAGTGGAGACGACGATGATGATGAGGACGAGGATGATGATGATGGAGACGATGATGGTGGAGGAGATGAAGTTGTTGCAGTTGCAGCTGAGAGTGAAGAAGAGGAGGATCCAGAAGAGGTGGAGTTTGAGATCTCAAGTGATGATTCAGGAGAAGTGTACACTCCGCCGCCATGGTTGTACCGCGAACCGAAGCGCCAACGCATGACCGCAAGGACCTACTGCAACCTCTTCAAGAAGTAGATAGAAGTCCACCAATTAGTCCTCGTTAGGCAAATTCGTTAGGATTAGTCTCGATCGATGTGAAACTTAGTTCGTGTTAGTTTAATAGTGTTTAGTTGCTTATTTGTGTACTCCAATATCCCAGGAATTATTTGTGCGAATTTTATGAAAGAGTTATGGCAATTTTGGTTACTATATGTGTTATTTTCGCTGCAGTTTTCTGCTGATACAGCAGTACTGCGCGATTTTTCATATTTTTCTGGTAACTCGGAAAAATCTGAAAAAAATTGGGCTGATGCGAAACTCTCTGTACTATATGTGCACAAATCAGCTAAATTTTCTGACGAGTTTAAGTCAGGCGGAAAAATTCGTGAACGCTGCTGGACTGTTCTGGCAGATTGCTGTTTTTGTTGTTTAGTTGATCAACTGTTTAGTTAACCATTGCCAACTCTTGCAAAACTATTTCAGTAGGTATATACTACTAGGATAACCCCTGGGATGTTGCTGGATCACTCGTTTGTTAATGTGTTGCTTGCTTGTGATTGTCTGCTATTGTTTGTTGTTGATTGATCATATGCATGGGTAGAATCCTGTTACCGTAGTTGATTCTCTCTAAACTTACCTGTGCTGAACCGCAGATGCCTCCCCGCCGTCAACCCACTGAGTTGGAGCAACTCATGGCAGCCCAGGAACAGCTGACCCAAGTGATGACTCAGTTCATGGCGAATCAGAACAACAACAATGGAAACAATCAGCCTCAGGGAGATGCTCTCACTAGATTTCTGAGGCTAAGGCCAGCTAAGTTCTCTACTGCAACGGAACCAATGGTTACTCTCGACTGGTTGCGTTCAGTCAACAAGGATCTAGTAACTGTTGGATGCACTGATGCTGAGAAGGTGAGATTTGCCGCTCACCTACTGGAGGGACCAGCCGCTTCTTGGTGGGACACTTTTTAGATCACATATCCGCTGGATACTGTGACTTGGGCAATGTTTGAGGAAGGTTTCAGGACCAACCACGTGTCTTCAGGAGTTCTGAGCCTGAAGAGGAAGGAGTTCCGCAACTTGCGCCAAACCAATCGCACTGTGGCCGAGTACATTGAGGAGTTCAACAACCTGTCTCGTTATGCACCTGAGGATGTTGACACTGATGCAAAAAGGAGGGAGAGATTCCTGGATGGCCTCAGTGATGAGATTTCAGTACAGCTACTGGTGGTATATTGCCCCACTTTCCAGGAGCTTATGGACAAGGCCAGGATCTTGGAAGGGAAGCACAAGCAGGTGGAAAGCCGCAAGAGAAAGAGCAACAATCACCACTCTGGTTCGCACCACAAGTCTCGCACGTCATATGATGGATACTCCAAGCATGGAGGGAGTGACCATGGGAGCCATGACCGTCACCACCATGGAGGCGATGGACATCGTCATGACAACCATAGGAGCAGCCACCACAGCCACAAGGGAGGACACTCTCACCACTCTGGAGGACACGGTGGACATGCCCGCAACCGTGATCGCAGCTTTGTGAAGAAGGATCTGAGTGAGGTGACGTGCTTCAAGTGTAAACAGAAGGGAAACTATGCTGACAACTGTCCGGAGAGGAAAGGACTGAAGCCGACCAACGACGAGAAGGCCACAGTGAACCACATAAATGTGGAGGATATTCCAGATGAGCCTGACCTTGTGATTGGTAAGTTTCCAATCAACACTTACCCAGCACTTATACTTTTCGATACTGGTGCATCGCATTCATTCATATCAAGGGCATTTGTGGATAAGTATAAGTTACCTACTGAGTCTATGAAAAGGTCTATTAGAGTGAGTTCACCTGGAGGAGATATGATAGCTAGCGCGGGATGCCGCGATTTGACTGTGAGGATTGGAACACACAACTTCATTGCACATTTGGTAGTGTTGGATTCACAGGGATTAGATGTTATTCTGGGTATGGATTGGATGTCTATGCATGGGGGACACATAGATTGTGCACAGCGAGCAGTTTCACTCAAAACCCCGGATGGTAAGAGGATTAGATTCAAGTCGGCTGCACGACCGAGAAGGTGTAAGTTGAATTCTCTTAAGGGGGTTAGCATGGATACTGTGCCAGTGATTAGGGATTACCCCGACGTGTTTCCGGAAGAGCTGCCAGGGATGCCACCTGACAGGGATGTAGAGTTTCTTATCGACCTGATGCCGGGAACAGGACCAATAGCAAAGAAACCATATAAGATGGATGTGGATGAGCTGAAGGAATTGAAGAAGCAGCTGAAAGAGCAGTTGGACAAGGGATTCATTCAGCCTAGTTCGTCGTCATGGGGTGCACCTGTTCTGTTTGTGGAGAAGAAAGATAGCAGCAAGAGATTAGTGGTAGACTATCGCTCGCTGAATGAAGTAACCATCAAGAACAAGTACCCTCTGCCGAACATAAATTATTTGTTTGATCAACTGGAAGGAGCGAAGGTGTTCAGCAAGATTGATCTACGATCTGGCTACTTTCAATTGAAGATCCGGGAGGAGGACGTACCAAAAACCGCCTTCACCACTAGGTATGGTTTATATGAGTATACGGTTATGTCTTTTGGACTAACGAATGCCCCGGCATATTTCATGACCATGATGAACAAGGTATTTATGGAGTACTTGGACAAGTTCGTGGTGGTGTTTATTGATGACATACTGATATATTCCAAGGATGATGCTGAGCATGAGAAGCATCTGCGACTGATCATGGAGAAGCTGAGGGAACACAAGCTGTATGCCAAATTCAGCAAGTGTGAATTCTGGCTTAACACTGTTGGATTTCTTGGACACGTAGTGTCAGGAGAAGGAGTCGCTGTTGATCCAAGCAAAGTGACTGCAGTAACTGAGTGGGAAGCACCCAAGAATGCAGGAGAGAAACGAAGCTTTTTGGGACTTGCTGGATATTACAGGAGATTCATTGAAAACTTTTCCAAGATTGCTAAGCCGATGACTGAACTTCTGAAGAAGGAGAGGAAGTTTGAATGGTCAGACGTATGTGAAGCCAGCTTTCAGGAACTGAAGCGTCGACTAGTGACCGCACCTGTTCTGTGTCAGATCTTCAGAAGGATTTCCAAGTGTACTGTGATGCTTCTCGACAGGGACTTGGGAGTGTGCTGATGCAAGATGGGAGAGTGGTGTCATATGCCTCGCGACAACTCAAGCACCATGAGCGGAATTACCCCACACACGACTTGGAGTTAGCGTCAGTGGTTCATGCGCTCAAGGTATGGAGGCATTACTTAATGGGAAAACACTGTGATGTGTACACCGACCACAAGAGCCTGAAGTACATATTTACACAGAAAGAACTGAACATGAGGCAAAGGAGATGGTTGGAACTTATCAAGGACTATGATATGAATCTACAATACCACCAGGAAAGGCCAATGTAGTAGCAGATGCTCTGAGCCGGAAGGTTTATGCCAATGGATTGACAATTGGTGAATTGCCTAAGGATTTGTGCAAGCAATTCAAGGACCTTAGACTGGAAGTAGTGTCTGAAGGATACTTGGCTACAATGGAAGTCCAACCAACGCTACAGGACAGAATTAAGAAGGCTCAAGTGGGAGACAAAGAAATAGAGGAGATAAAGGAAAAGATGAAGGAGAATCGGGAAAAGGATATTCGCGAGGATGAGCATGGTACCTTGTGGTATGGAGATCGTTTGTGTGTGCCCAGCGACCCGGAGATAAGGGAGTTGATTCTGCAGGAGGCCCATAACTCGCCATACTCCATACATCCGGGCAACACGAAGATGTATATGGATTTGAAGAGCAGATTTTGGTGGAACAACATGAAGGGAGATATCGCCAAGCATATTGCCCTATGTGATGTATGTAGCCGAGTGAAGGCAGAACACCAGAAGCCAGCAGGATTGCTACAGCCATTGCCTGTGCCGGATTGGAAGTGGGATAGAGTGGGAATGGACTTTATCACAGGATTGCCCAGGACCAGGTCAGGATATGACTCTATTTGGGTAGTGGTCGACCATTTGACCAAGGTAGCCTACTTTATACCGGTAAAGACGACCTATACGAGTGCAAAGTTGGCCAAGATTTACATGGACAGGATTGTGTGCCTACATGGAGTTCCCAAGAGTATTGTATCTGATAGAGGCACCCAATTTACCTCACACTTCTGGCGCCAGCTGCACGAGTCACTTGGGACTAGATTGGAGTTTAGCACAGCGTTTCACCCACAGACTGATGGACAGACCGAGAGGGTGAATCAGATTTTGGAGGACATGTTGAGAGCTTGCGCTTTGGCTCATGGATCTAGTTGGGATGAGAATTTACCGTATGCGGAGTTTTCCTACAACAACAGCTATCAAACCAGCATCAAGACGTCACCGTTCGATGTGCTATATGGGAAACGGTGCCGAACACCATTGCTATGGGCTGGAGTAGGAGAACGCCAGTTGTTTGGACCCGATTTGATCAAGGATGCCGAGGAGAAGGTCGCCTTGATTAGGGACAGGCTGAAGGTAGCACAATCAAGGCAGAAGAGCTACGCTGACGCCAAGCGCAAGGAAGTGGTGTATGAGATAGGTGATAGAGCATACCTCAGAGTGTCGCCGCTTCGTGGAATCAAGAGATTTGGAATTAAGGGTAAGCTGGCACCTCGGTTTATTGGACCGTATCGGGTCTTAGCACGCAAAGGAGAAGTTACTTATCAGTTGGAGTTGCCAGAGGCTCTGTCCGCTGTTCACAACGTCTTCCACGTGTCCCAGCTGAAGAAGTGTCATCCGGAGATGATGGATACACCATTGAGAGACACCGTACCGCTAGAGGAGGTTCAGCTTGAGAATGACTTGACCTATGAGGAGAAACCGGTCAAGATCCTGGAGACAGCAGAGAGGATTACCCGTACCAAGACGATCAGGTTTTGCAAGGTACAGCGGAGCCACCACACCGAAGAGGAAGCCACTTGGGAGCGTGAGGATGACATCCGAGAGGACTACCTACACCTATTTGCTAGCCGCGCCGAATCTCGAGGACGAGATTCACCTTAAGGGGGTTAGTCTTGTCACATCCCAAATTTTAGATTTGGTCTTGCATATCATTCATATCATTGCATCATTCTTTTCCATACAAAATCGTCGATCGAAAAGGATCGGCGAAACGCTATTTCCAAAACCCTATTCTATTTTGCTACGAGGCACCTGCGGGAGGATTTAGTAGGACTAGTGTTGCCCACCTTTGTAGCCTAGTGGTTTCGCCCGAACATTGACCCTAGATTGTTCCCCTCGACTTTACAAAACCGTAGGAGCAAGAATCGCTCGATTCGGAGCTCGTACGGAGAAGTTACGGCCGTTTGTTTAATAGATCGGAAAACGGTCCGAATTTTGGACCGATTTCCGAGTCCGCGTCTAACTCTGCGCCGAATCAGTTTAGGACTCGCGCGAGGGGCCCACAAAAGGACACCACCAGGCCGAGCCGCCGCCCCTGCCCTCGATAACCGCGCCCCCGCACGCGCCTCGGGAACCGCCCCTCCTCCTCGATCGCTGCACCCGGCCGCCGCCTCCCCTCGGCTTGCGTGCCGCCGCCACCTGGTCTCGCCGCCGCCGCCGTCGCCTCCTTCTGCGCCGATCGCCGCCACCAGCGCCACCCAACCCCGCCGCCAGGTAACGCCGCGCCGCCGCCTCCTCTCTCTCCGCCGCCGCGCGTCACGCCACCCGCGGCCAGCCGCCGCCAAGCCGCCCTCCACCCGCGCGCCCCGCGCCATCCCCGCCGCCGCGCAGCCGCCATTGCGCCGCCGCAGCCGCCCTGCCCCGCCGCCATCGCGCCTCGCCACCAGCGCGCGCTACTGCGCTGCAAGCTGCTGCCGCCGCCGCCGCCTGCGCTTGCTGCCTGCGCGCTGCTAGCTGCCGCTGCTACGCCTGCCCGCGCGCCGTCTTGCGCGCCGCGTTGACGATCTTGAACCGCACGCTGAACGTTTTCCCTACCGCGCAGGTAACACCGTCGCCGGAGTCGATCGCCGCACCGTCCGGAACTCGCTGGAGCCCGTTTCGCCGTTTGTTTCCGGTAAGCCTGCAGCCACCGTTAGATCTCAGATCAGCGGTTCAGATCAGTTGTTGACCGGTCAGACCCAGGCGTTGACTAGTCAGACGCCCAGTCAGCGCCCAGTCAGCAGACGCGTTGACCAGTCAAAAGACACAGTTGACTGGTTAATTTCGTTAATCCTTTTAGTTGACAGATTTCGGTAGAAACTTGTAAATTGCGTAGAAATTAAACCGCTTGGCCAAAAATTGCAAATTAAATATGTGTAGATTCAGTGAGTCGTGTAGAATCTTGCTGTACCTTTGGTTCAGGCTTTTGCAGCAAGGTTTAGTACAGTTTAATCAAACTAGTTAGTGGCCTTTTCGGAGTAATAAATTCGTAGAAAAAGATCCGTAGCTCCAAAAATCGCGTATGATATGTCCCTGGATTCAGTGGAACGAGGGGAATCTCATCGTGATTTAAAAAGATAGGCTTACACTAAAAACTTCTGCAGAAACTGTCTAGTGGCTTTCTGCAGTGTTTTAATTACTCGGGGAGTTTTATAATTCCTTTTTGAGTAATTCCAGTTTGTACTGTTCCTATATAGCAATGCCCATACTGTAGAATTTTCCCAAGATTTTACAAATAGTATACTACCGGTAGTGAATTATTTGAGTTCTAGCTCTAGTTTGGAGCATTACTTTTACTTAATAGTTTTCCTAGCGCAAAAACTATTTTCCATGCATGTAATCAGTAGTATTATTGATTAGGATTATGTGGTGCAGCTGTAGCACCAATTCACTTGCCTTGCATACCTTCATGCATCATATTTGTTGCATATGCTTGTGGATTGTTTGTTTATGAATGCAATTGTATCGTGTAGATTGTGACGAGTGCAACGCTTGCTCGTGTGTGGATTGTTCTTCCGACCGCTACAACCAAGGCAAGTAGATGCTACTTTGTTCATGATATCGTCCTACTATTTTCAATGCATTGTCGTGTATTTTGTAGATGCATGTGTAGGATGATACTATCGCTATGCTATGTCCTATTATGTGGTAGGACCCTCCTCGTAGATGAACCACCGTTGGTAGATGTGCTTAGTCATGCTATGTTGAACGAGGGCTGGGTTACATCATTGAGACTTTTTTCTAAAAGTATTGGTTTGTGAAAACTAAAACAACTTAATCAATGAATCCCCTGGGTGTGATGGTATTGATAATTTTTGGTGGTTTCATGGCGGAAAGGCACCTAGGTATCAAGAGAGAATGATTGGCTTTCTTTATTGTGTAGCTTACGTGTACAACCATGTGCCAATAATGGAATGGGCGGTTGGTTGGACTTAGTAGGTTGTGGTAACTCGAACCCGCGTATCCAGATATGTAGAATTTTGGTAGGTTGGACCGGTGCGCGTCGGGATTGAGGAGCTACTTCCCGAACAGTCTCTTCTTGGACTTCTCCCTATCATCACCCAAAATGAGAGTGATGGTACGAGCTGGGCTGGCCAAGTCACATGGGTAAAGTGTACTAACCTCTGCAGGGTGTATAATCTAATCGATTAGCCGTGTCCCCGGTTATGGACAACTGAGTTGCTTGATATTGATTCCATGACATGTTTCTCGCTCATTCTAATTTCATAATTGTTTTAATATTGTTGGGTTAACTTAATTGGGATCTTTTCAAAGAAAATCAAAAACTGTTTATGAAAGTAGGACAAATGTATTTGCAAATGCAAGCCAGACACAGCTCCAATTGCCAAATATGCATGTAGATGTTAGTGCTATTGTCTCCATTACTAGCTCTACTTGCCATACATTCCATGTATTGACCCTTCGGGGCTGCTACGTTTCATGTTGCAGGTTATTCCAATTCTGAGTAATCGATATAGGCCACGGTACTCCACTCGGCACTTGTTCACTTGTGGGCAATTTGAAGAATGGAGGATTTACTTTACTTATGTTGCTACCTGAATAATTTGAGCTAGCTTTGGGCTAAGCTTTTATTGTAATAATGGTACTCTGGATCTTCGATATTCATGATACACGGATATTTTGCTATGTTATTCATCTTATTCTATGTGGGCCAATGAACCGATCCAGGGATTGGCATGTCACATAGAAGACACGGTCTTTTCAGAACCGGGGTGTTACACTCGGGGAGCAGGAAAGCCCATAACTGAATTCAATGCGCCGCCATATGAATAACCTGCAAAAAAGAAGGAACTCTGGCCTTGTTAAAAATAAAGTTATTTTGACATTTTCAAATGGACCAACAAATGGCCCAAATACCAATCCGAATTCTTCCCTTATTCACTTTGTCTACTCCATCTAACCAATTCCCAAACATATTAGTGATATTGGTTGGAGGAGGGAGATTGTAAGTGCAAAAAATCATACGCCATATAATTTTTGCGAAAGGACATGAGAGGAATAAATGTTCAATTGTTTCGTCTTCGTCACACAAACAATATTTTTTACACCCATTCTGGTTTCTTCTAGCTAAGTTGTCTTTGGTTAACAACACTTTATTATTAAGAAACCACACAAAGATTCATTGGTATTTTTATCTTCCACGAGTATTTGTAGGGAAGCATGGATGTTCATTCATGAGATCTTCATACATAGATTTAACTAAGAAAACCCCATTCTCAGATAATTTCCATAAAAACTTGTCCCGCTCATTTGTTAAAGTTATTTCCATCAACCTCTCGCATAGTTGCAACCATGCATACCATTTATTACCATTTAAACTTCGCCTAAAACCAATATTTAAAGGATTGTGAGACAAGACATCGTGAACGAGAACATTCTTTCTATGTACTATGTTATATAGAGATGGATATTGTTGGGATAGAGACACCTCTCCTAGCCAAGTATCCTCCCAGAACCTGATATCTCTCCCATCACCGATTTTAAAAACACCAACGGCAAAGAATTCATCTTTCACTCCCATTAATCCTTTCAAAAAAGGTGAATCAGTCAGTTTGGCTTCGACTGGTGAAAGAGTTTTATTGGCCGGATAATTTTTGTGTAGCAACTCTTGCCAGATCCCTTATTCTATCAATAACTTACGCAACCATTTACTTAATAAACATTTGTTTTTAAGTTCTAGCACTTCAATACCCAAAACCCCCTGGTCTTTAGATCGACAAATAATATTCCACCGAGTTAGTCTATATTTTTTCTTATGGTCATCACTTTGCCAAAAGAATCATGAATGCTAGAAATCCAGTCTTTTCCTTACACCCTTCGGTATTTCAAGAAAAGACAACATAAACATAGGCATACTTGATAGAACGGAATTAATTAAGACAAGTCTATTCCTGTAAGATAATAGCTTCCCTTCCCAACATCCTAACTTACCCTAAAACCTGTTCTCTACCGGGTTTCATTCAGAATTACAAAGCCTCCTGTGATGCATAGGTACCCCAAGGTATCTAAGCGCTAGAGAGCCTGATTCACAGCCAAAAATATTCCTATAAGTTTGTTCTTGTTCAGCAGCTTTGCCAACAAAGAAAATCTCACTCTTATGAAAGTTAATTTTGAGACCCGATAATTGTTCAAAGATACAGAGAATAAGTTTCATGTTGATCGCTTTCTGAAGATCATGTTTCATGAACAAGATTGTTTCATCAACATATTGCAAAATGGACACTCCCCTCTTGACCAGAAGGGGTATTAGTCCAGCTACATGATCATTCTCTTTTACTCTAGCAATTAGGATAGCGAGCATATGAGCTACAACATTAAATAACATAGGTGATAGGGGACCTCCTTATCAAAGATCTTTTCTAGTCTGGAAATAATGGCCAATCTCATCATTAACTCGAATGGCTACACTTCCATCTAATTATCAATCCATTTGCACCATAGAGGATCAAAGCCTTTCATACGAAGGACTTGTTGTAGGAAAGGCCACCTCACTTTAGCATAATATTTTTCAAAATCAATTTTGAATAAAACCCTATCAATTGTCTTCCTGTGAATCTCATGAATGGTCTCATGTAGGACTACCACCCCTTTAAGAATATGACGTCCAGGCATAAAAGTTGTCTCTGTGGGTCTGATAATTTTGTGAGCAATCGCAATTATACGGTTTGTCGCAACCTTAGTGAAAATTTTAAAACTTACATTAAGTAAATAAATGGTTCTATATTGTTTTATTTGTACAACGTTTTCTTTTTTGGGCAACAAAGTGACCACACCAAAATTTAGCTTAAACATGGTTAGGTTGTCTTCATGCAACTGTGCAAATAGAGTCATCAAATCTTGTTTAATCACGTCCCGGAAGGTTTGATAGAATTTCGCAGGGAACCCATCCGGTCCAGACGCCTTGTTATGTTCCATTGAGGATATAGCTTCAGAAACTTCTTGCTTGCAAAACATATTGGTTAAAATTTCATTTTCTTCAGGTGAGGTCTTTGAGATATCATGAGTCATGTCCTCCATAAGACTAAAACCATTTGGAGTCGGGTCCCCAAACAGACACTTATAGTATTCAAAGATGAAAATTTTCAAATTATCTTCTCCTGCAATTGTACCTTCCTGTTGTTTCAGCTGGAAAATTTTCTTCATTCTATATTTGCCATTGGCTATAAGATGAAAGTATTTAGTATTGTTACTTCCTTCCTGCAAATGTTTAACCTTTGCAGTCAATGCCCACTTAGACTCTTCATCACGCCTTATTTTATTCACTTGTTCATTTCATTTCTCAAATCCTTCCTTTCATATTTAGAAAGGGGTGACGTTTGAGCCTTTATATCCAGCTCATCAATAATGGATAAAAGTCTCTCCTTTTATTTTTTGTACTTTCCACTTTGGTTTTTTGCCCACCCACATAGGAATCTAGTAAATGTCTAGTTTTTTTGCTGCCAACATTTAATAGCCGTGTCACCATGTGTCACGGATGCCCATTCAGTGGCCACTAAATCATAGAAACCATCATGGCGCAACCATAAGAGTTCAAAGGAGAATCTCAGACTATTTCCCAAATGGGCTTGAACCCCTGAGTCAATCAGAAGTGGTGTATGGTCTGAACCTGACCGTGTAAGAGCTCTCACCGTCACTAGAGGAAACTTTTGTTCCCACTTAATAGTAGAAAGAATATGGTCAAGTTTTTCATATGTGGGTGTATCACTGTGGTTTGCCCAAGCAAACTGTCTACCGAAGAGTACAATTTCACAAAGATTTAGACTCTCGATGATTGCACTAAACATAAAATGCCAGTGAGTATTTAAACTGTCATTGTTTTTATCTTTCCATCTAACGTAAGATATTAAAGTTGCCCCCAAGAAGTAAAGGTGGAGATTCGTTCTCACAAACTCGTACCAATTCAGCAAGAAACTCATGTTTCAAATTGTCTTGTGTCGCTCCATAGATAGAGACCAAAATCCATTGGAAACCAGCATGACGACATCTCAAATGAATTTTTACACAAATATCATCCGAGTCAACCTTGTTAACTTGAAGTGTTTCAGTGTTGATTCCGACTAGAATGGCACCTAAGCGATCAAGGGGGTAAGTAGAACCATGGAAAGTCCCTCCAGGTGTGAGGTCCGGCTCTTTCTTACTATGATTCTTTTATTTTGATTTGCGACCTACACCTAAGGGATGGGATTTGTTTAACCATTTATTTTTCGGACCCAAACCTATTGAACCGTTTTATATAAATGGATAATATAGGTTAACCATTAGGTTATTAGGGTTCAAATGGTTAACCAATGGTTATTAAGGGTCAAACCACTTTTAACATTATACAACAATGACAAATATTCACAAATCTCGGTTACCAACATAATATATAGGCACAAATACAGGGGTGGCAGCTAGAGCATTTTTCCTCAGATTCATCCGTTGTGAGCTTTAATTAATTCCACCAACTATAGTACAGTACCAAACTAGTCATCCCTCTTGCAGGGAAAACATAGAACTAATTCAGATCGAGCCATGCTATTCAAAGAAAGCTCGCGATATATATATATATATATATATATATATATATATACACACACACACACACACACACACACACACAGTATCTTAAAGCTTTAAATGCAGATGTACAACAGGTACAGTGGCAGCTGACACGCACCACTCCGCTGACACGCACCACACGGATAGCTCGCGGGGACGGGCTGATCACTAATTACTAAAATCACTCCCAATTAATCAGCAATGCACCTAATGAACTAACGGGAAATGACAACATGTCTTAGTTATCATAACAACATGTCTTAGGCTACACCACAATGGTTCCACACTAGCTATCATAACAACCTGTCTTAGTCTCAAAAAACTTTATTGTTAGGGCAGAAATGCTGACACCCCCAGCTTATTTCCGGTAGCCTCTCATTCACACATGCTTCACATAACATGAAAATGATCTCTTAAGTTTGATTGAACAACTTTGGGGATGCACTATCGGGTGTGTGTGGTGATATATACATTGACCTTGGGGACGGTTATTGTATTGGCTGCAAGAAATGGGTAGGGCGAGATATTTCTTTAGGGCATACATATATATACACGGAGACAACATTTTCACCCTCACGGATGCTCAAAAAGTGGTTGAATGATTGGACCTTAACAGGTGGTAGGTAAGATATTACATTAGGGCATTTGATATATGTGTAAAATTGTTGGTGGGTGAGTAGGAGGCTAAAAATATGTAAGTACTAGTATAATTATTCTTAAATAAGTTGTGGTATTTCTTAAATAATTATTCTTAAATTAGGACCTCTTTTCAATAGGAGGCTATAATTATGCTTGAGTATAATTATTCTTAAATTAGGACCTCTTTTCAATAGACAGCTAGCTTGGTTATTGATCCTAAACTTACTTCGGAATAGGTAGGTTTGAGAGCTTCTATTTCCATTTCTCCAAATTGGAGCGCAATGCACGAGGGTCGGTTTCACGGATAGATGAAGGCGAACGTCATTTCATCGACCATAAATTGCTCAAGCATATCTTCATTTGTTTGTAACATTCGTGTGTATATCCTCTAATAAATCCTATAGTACTTTCTTGGTCCATTCTTCTTTCTAACATATATCTTAATTTTTCTTCTAATTCTCACTACTATGAATGAAATAGCCTATTCAAGATGAACCGTTTTTACTATTCGTGGCGCATTCCTGTGCACCTCGACCCACCTCGTCACGAATGTCTTTTACTTGTGGCGCACAATGGAATGCGCCATGTATATGTAACCTTATGTGTGGCGCACCTGGCATGGTGCGTCACCAATTGCATAGTATAGGTGCCCCATGTATAGTGAATTTGAAAAATAAAATAAAAAATTATATTTCAAATTTATAGAAATGACCCTAAAAGGAAAATAAATCAATACAATAAATGAAATGGAATAATAATTTTTATTACAGTAAGAATATTACAATGTATTTACAAGTATCCAATAAAAGGAAAATTGCAAGGAAATAAAAGAAAAGCCTAAAACTAGTCTTCTAGTAACCTTTTTTTTCACTTTATCCCTGCAAAATTGGAACAAAAATAAAAGAAAACAAAAAAAATAATTTTTTTAGAAGATAGTCAATGCTGTCTCACAATTTTAACCAATAACAAATCTAGCAAATTGAGACCTAAAGATGTTCAGTAGCAGGCTCTTTTGGGAATCAGATTAATCTGATGTATTTCTAAACTAGAACCAAATTAGATAAGAGCATGCTAACTAAGAGTAGCCAGGGAATGTAGCTAGCATCGTTTTGATCCGGAAATCATTCTAGCAAGAGAAGGTGCTCATGTCAATGTGTGTAAAACGATGACTATCCTCTCGGGCTATCGGTTGCGTGTTATATAGATAGGGAAAAGCCTCCTATGTGACGTGTACAAGATTTGTACGTATATGGTCGGGGTACTAATCTGTAGTACATGTACCTGTTACATACTCTAACATCCTCACTTAATCTAAACCACGTATGTTTAAATTAATCTAGTTGTTTTATAACAAGTGCTTTAGTAATAAAGCCATTAGCTATCTGGTCTTTGGTGGAGATAAATTTGATATCAAGACTCTTGTTGGCTACACGCTCCCGAACAAAATGATAATCAATCTTAATGTGCTTAGTACAGGCATAAAAAACTAGATTGGCGGACAGAAATGTGACATCTAGATTATCACACCATAAGCAAGGTTTCTCGAGGAGCTTCACACCAAGTTCACGAACAACAGCTTCAACCCATATTAACTTTGTAGTGGCATTAGCTAAGGCTATATATCCAGCCTCTGTGCTGGAACAAGACACAATAGCTTGATTTCTGGCACTCGAAGACACCGGATTCGGACCTAGGAAGATGGCAAATCATCTAGTAGTGCGGCGATCATCAAGACAGCCTGCCCAATCTACATCTAAAAAAGCACTAAGAAGTGTAGATGAAGACTTTTTGAACGTGATACCAAGATGAGATGTGTCCTTAACATAACGAAGAATGCGTTTAGCAACTGTCCAATAAGCAGTAGTAGGAGCATGAAGGTATTGACAGACCTTATTAACAGAAAATGACAGATCTGTACGTGTGAGGGTGGGGTACTCAAGAGCACCAACTACACTGCGATACTAAGATCTATCATCAGGACCAAGGGGAGTACCTTCTTGCAAGGACAGTGGCTCGGAAGGGGACAACGGTGTAGGAGCAGATTTGCACGCAAGCATACCATCTTGGGTGAGAATATCATGAGCACATTTCTGTTGTGTAAGGAGCAAACCATCTTATATTCTATGGACTTCCATACCAAGAAAATAATGAAGATCTCCCAAATCTTTAATAGTAGAGTGAACGTTGAGATATTTGAGAAAGACTGAGATAGCATCATCAAAGGAGCTTGTCACAATAATATCATCAACATAAATGAGAAAAAAAAGGTAACTCTAGACTTATCATATAGAAATAGGGAGGTGTCAGCCTTTGATGGAAGGAAACCAAGCTGATGCATCTTAGCACTGAGCCAAGAATACCATGCTCGGGGAGCGTGCTTCAATCCATATAGATCTTTATCAAGTATGCAAACATAATGGGGAGTATCAGGATGTTCAAAACCAGGTGGTTGTTTCATATAGACCACCTCTTCCAGAACACCATGTAGGTGTAGGGTTCATTGCATGTAAAACAAAAATTTCTACCGGAAGAACACATAAAACCAAGATCTAATCTATGGACAAGCCAAGATCTAATCTACGAGATCGGTGCAACGAGATTGTAGAGAACTAACCCTCGTAGATCCAAAGCGTTTAACAAGACTCGGATCTCGTGGTTGATGTAGTCGATCACTTGCCAATCTCAAGATTGTGTAGATGATCCTTCCGGCGCCGTGTTCCGGTAGCGCTTCCGCAGTCGGTCACACGTATGGGGTCAACGAAGACCTTCCTCTCCCGGTTCCATCAGGGCACTCGAAGGTAGTATATCCCTTCAGAATCCCAACAGCACGATAGTGTGGTGGTGGTGGAGGAGAGATTTCTGCAGGGCTTTGCCTAAGTCGGAGCAGGACGATGGAGAAGAAAGAGGGGTGTGGCGGCTAGGGTTTAGGTGCCAGGTACAAGGAGGAAAGGGGTGGCGCCTCCACCCCTCCTTATATAGGTGGGGAGCTGGCGGCCAAGGGGTTCCTAGCCCTAGCCGAGCCCCCCCCAACTCGGCCACCAAGGGGAGAGTTAGGAACTTTCCCTCTAAGTCTTCCCTCTTACCAAAACTAGAGTTTGACTTTTCAAACTAGGATTTGACTATCCAAATTAGGGTTTGACCCTTTTACTAGTGTTGGCCGGCTGGCCCTTTATGGCTTGGTGCGGCTAGCCCCTAGGGAATGACGCAGCCCAAGTGACCCTCCCGGGGGTGGTGGACCCACTGGTGGTCCCTCTAGAACATTCTAGAAGCTTCTAGTCAAAACACTGAAACATTCCGAACCCCGGAAAACCACTTTCCTTATATGAATCTTATTCTCCGGATCATTCCAGATCTCCTCATGATGTCCTGGATCCAATCCGAGACTCGAACAACATTCGGTCTCCAACTCACATTCCATATCTACTTAAACAACATCGATTCCTTAAGCGTGCCTCCCTACGGTTCGCGAACAATGCAGACATGATCGAGACACCTATCTAGTGACCAATAGAGGGATCTAGTAATCCATAATGGCTCCCTCTTATTTCAACGATGACTGTGATTGAATGAACCATTTAGATACAATACTGATTCCCTTTGTAGCGCAATACTTTACTTATCCGAGGTTTGATCATCAGTATCTCTATACCTAGTTCAACCTCGTTACTGATAAGTACTCTTTACTTGTACTCTGATGTGACATCCCTTGTGACCTTGTCACATGCTTGCAAGCCAATTGGATGGCACTCCACCGAGAGGTCCTAGAGTATATCTATCTATCATATGTATGGGAAAATCCCACTCTTGATCCATGCGCTTCAGTCCATACTTTCAAAATACCCAATGCCACCTTTATAACCACCCATTTATGAAGTGGTGTTTTATTTCATCAAAGCATCCATTCGGTGTTGGTGATTAACATGATCTCATGGTCGAAGGATTAGGTAACTATGTATTTGAAATCTTGTAGCAAATGAACTCTAAATGACTTGATCTTATGCTATTCTTATTATGGGTGTGTGTCCATCACATCATTATCCTAATGATACGATCTTGTTATTAACGTCCTCGTCGATCAACCACAAGCCAGGAACGTCCCCTCTTGGCACACGTCTGTGCGTCCAGTGCCGGCACATTGCCATATCATGTCCACTCCGGGCCACACGCGCCATGCTACACATGTCTGCCACTGACCCGCACACGCCCATGTAACCGCGAGGGTCGGCTCTGATACCACTTGTAACACCCCCAGTCACTCCGGACCGACGGTTGTCACTTCTGGCAGCTCAATAGGATCTCTAGACTAACCCCACAGACCAACACTAGTATTTTCTGCGCACTTTGTCCTCACTCATGCGCACCCGGTACCCACTTCCCGGTCAGTCATTGCGGTGACCCGACATACCACTGCATGATGTAGTACACTATAGTCATTAACATAACATCAATGAAACACCGTTCACTAGTATTACATCCCTCAGAGTGGTACAACAGAAACACAGCAGGTCCAAGACATGACTATAGGTTACAACTCAACTCTTTACACAAGATCCAGAGAACACTCTAGGTTAAAGAGAGAAAAAGAAACTTCTTACAAAGAAGAATCAGGAATAATAACTCAAAAACTATCATACTAATAGGACTAGTATTTTAACTAATGGTCTAGCATTGCTGCTATGGCAATACACTACAGAAATAGGTTCTATGGCTAGAGATTATATTCCTATCTAATCAGTAACTTTGTCTTCACTTGAGTTGATGTATATGTTGACTTTCTTGACTTCATTGAAGAACTTTAGCTTCTGGTGATGATTCTGGAGCATAACTTGATGTAGACATCGTCTGTACTGGCTTTAGAACCTAGCAAGGGTTAAGAAGATACTTTGAGTACGAGCATACTCAGCAAGTTCACTAGAAAAGGAGTGTTTGATGCACTATATCTATAGCCACAGACCATAGGTCATAGGCAATGCAGGTTTTTGTAAACATTTCTTCAAAGGATTGCTTTTATTCTGAAAAGCTATGTCGGTCAGCCTTCATGGGTTTACCAGAACTTTCATGGAGTTCCTTTCCCGCCGCGTTCGCAGCTCCTTCCCGGAACAGGGAGTAACAAGTTACAGTTCTTACACTCTGCAGAGGTGCGTTACTTTACCCATGAGAGATCAAATCCTCGTTGCACAACCGGGCGATCTTTCCTGTCCACACTTCCTATGGTGTGGGGCCCAGTAGATGATCCAAGGCAATCACTATCCTTCTCCGTGACCCCGCATACCCGACGTATTGCACATGAGGCCTAGGATAAAACTTGTTTCCATTATCATCCTAAGGTGTACAACCCTCATAGATACCAGAAGCCGTGGGACGTTGAGGGATCCCACCCATGACCTGCTAACCCTCTACAAGAGGAGTTGCAACAATGGCCTGGTCATCCATTGGCATGCGAGAGGGAGCCGATCCAGTTGACTTCTTCGTCCCATTCCAAATCTCATGGTTAACGCGTGATATACGTCGCAAGAATCACTGGCGACATTGGTTGTTAAGTCCTAGATAATATGTTCCTTTACCACCGGAAGTTCCATAGTAGGTTATTACCTCATGGTAAATAACCTATAATCATATTATTATGAAAATAGTGTTTTCTAGCCTTTTTGAAATGCAGGTGATGACAACACTGGATTTGCAAAATACTTTACAGAAAATAATCAAAGGACATGAGAAAGTGTGAACTTGCCTTTTGTGATTGCAATATTATGCACTCACGGTCTTCGAGACAATATAAGATCCAATATCTGAAATCAGCATCATTGGTACGGTAAGGACTAATGTTTAAAGAAGAAAGATGTAGTTATGCATAAGTAATGATATGCATTTTGTAAAACTCCCAAAGTGAATCCCCAATACTTTGAGTGAAGTGAATTTGGGTGATTCTTTTAAGAGTTGGTTTATCTTCAAATTTTACTTTATAAGTAATGACATTTGTAAGGAACTTAAGTGATAATAATTCTAAATATATAGGTAAAGTATAAAGTAATGTGATTATGTTTAATTGTCATTTGGTGACTATGATAAAAGTCCTTGGTTTTAGTTGTTAAGAGTTGAAGAATTTATTATGAGATTATTGTTTGAAGTGGCTAAAAGAATAACATTTGAAGAAAAGATTTCCTTCCTAAGGTTTAAACAACCCTGATAGCTTTTAGAATATGATTGATAAAATGTGATTGATGTTGTTCATGCTTGCTTGAATAGTCTAAACTTGAGATGCTTTATGTCTTAATTGAAATAGACCAAAGTTAACTATAAAAACATAAGTGGTGTATTAGACCTGATGTTTATAAGCTTTGAGACTAAAGTTAACTTTAAAAGGGTAAGTAAACTTAAGATGTAATATGTTTTAATTATTCCCAAGTTTTAGATTTATGATAGGTATAACTAAGGTATGGAATTATTCACTTTATATTTTAGTGAATGATTAGATTAAATTTGTTTTGCTATTATGAAAAGAATATGTATTTATTTAATGGAAGCATAATTAGATGATCTTAGTAATTTGTTAGAATTTGAAGTTATGTTAATAATGGTTAAGATATAATGATTATTCATCATATTATATATAAGATTTTTAAAAGGATTTTTAATAAGATTTTTAAAAGAATATTTTAAAGTTAAAAGTTATACTTAAGTTTGATTATGAATTTAAGTTGTGAGTTTGGTATTAGTACTTAGACACTAATTGCTCAAGGTTTTATATAAAAATTGTGATTATTTCTTACTTAAGAATTGTTTTTAAAGAATTTACAAAATAAGTAATAGATAAGGATTTATTATTTTAAAATATTTAAAACTTTTCTATTAAATATTTTTCTAGTGTAATATTTTTATTCAAGACCTTAAAAATGATTTTTATTTATTTTTAAGTATTATTTTTATGTTTATAAAATTCCATAAAGGATTAAATGTATTTAAATACTTACTTCATTTTTATTTATATATAAAAATTATACTAGTATTTTTATAAAATAGTAGATTTATTTTATGCACAAAAATGATTTTTATTCATTTTTTTCCTTTTTGGGATTTTCCTTATTTTTGAGACTTCACTTGGGACTTAATGGTGTTAATATTGTATTGCTTTATATTTATATTAACAAGTAAAATTATAATTTTTCTATGTAGACATTATTCTTGTGGTTATTTGATGTATCATATGTATTTTTGGGATTTTTATATATTTTTTGTAGTGCTTTAAATGTCAAAAGGGCATTTTGGTAGTTTTATTTTATTCTTTAATTGATTTTTTATATATAAACTAGGCCCAAAGGTTCCACCTATAGTTTGTTTGGCTGGCCACTTTGGACGGCCCGGCCCAGCTAAGCCAGGCTCGAGGAACTTCACCCCGGCTCGTCCTCTCTCCTCTCTCACTGTAAGGTTCCCAACCTTTAATAAGGTGGAGATCCCTGTGTTTACAATGCTAGTCCCTGGATCAATAGCTAGCATCCACAGTTAAGATGTAATATCAAGAACCAAAGGTCATAATACAACTTTATAACCAGGAATAAAATAATTTATTACATCTTACATAGCTCATTTGGATATCTCATTACAATGCAACAGAATATAACAATAGCATGGGGTTCTTCATCTTCAAAGTGCCACAGGCAGTCATGTTGGTTGTAGACTTGTAATCCTAATCAATAAACTTCACTAACATCAAACAAACCTGTAACATAATAAGTTACAGCCACAAGGGTCAATACATTTGAATTGTATGGGCAAGTGATACTATGGTAGTATAGTGGAGTCTATCATCCATATGCATTTGGCTAAGTGGATATTAGGCTTGCATTGCTCAAAATAGATTTTCCTTATCATTTGAAAACACTAAGTTTTTGCTTGACAAAATCACCCAAGGCATCTCCCAATAGAAATTGGTGATCCTTCAACCCTTGTTACACCACAAAGTTTTAACTTAGAAATTGGGATGAGGAGATTCTTGATAGCTTCCATGTCTTGATGCTCAAATTGTCCTTTACCAGGGACATGGCTAAGTACTTAGATTTTTCACTCTGCAGAGGTGGTGCACTTTCCCCACAAGACTTGGTTTCACCAAGACAAGATATTTCAAAAGCCTTCCCTTAGACCAGAATGGACGCGTTCCAACCTATCATCCCCTACAACCAACTGTCCATTTGGCTAAGTTATTGCAACCTATATGGTCCAGGCAGAGCCCATAATGCCAAGTGGCTGCACTTGAAGCTTCTAAACATTTGACATCTCAAATCTCTTTGTTCCTGGGTGGCCATCCACAAGTGAGATACACAAGATAAACCGTAGAAATGGTCCTTGTGAACCACTCAACACAAACCATTCCTTCCATTCCACCCAGGTGATTCATTCACTTAGTTGTTTTATTAAACAAAACACAAGTCCTTGACTTAGAAATATTCTATAGCATGAATATAATCCACCCTTGTTTTCTACTAGCTAAGCTAAGCATGATAGTAGTAGGAATCTTCACTTAGGAAATTTCTACTAAGGTTTCATCTACTAGGATTTCCCATGGCATAGTTTATACATAGCAAAATTCCATGCAAGTCCTACTTAGAAATATCACTAATGCATAGTTAAAAATAGTGGGACAAAAGTATGAAGCATCACTTGCCTTTTTGGTAGAGAATATAGGTTCACTCCTTGATTTTGCAATATTCACACTCTTCAAATCACTACATTTCAATCAAGCAAACAATATTTCAATATACCATTCAAGCAACATCACATAAAATAATAGAAACAAAATAATGCATGCAAGCATGCCAAAGATGGTTTATTTGGAAAAGTAGTTTCTAATGGGTTATAAACATTTGAAAACACCCACTGTTCATTTTATATCAGTGGCAAAATCATTTGCAAAAGATTTTTCTTATAAATCATTTTTAAACCAAACCAATATTTTATGTGTTTGAAAATGCCTTTAGCAAAGCAACAATCTATAGGGTTCACCAAAATATATGTTTAAATCATAAAACCTTGTGTTTTAGGGTCAGAGAGTTTAAATCAAAACATTTCCCAAAGGTTTTTCTGCAAAAGCATTTTTAATAAATAAACATTATTTTTATTTGACTAGAAATTCTTTAAATCAAAGATTTACTCTTTAGCTTTACCAAATACATTTTAAAATCCATGAGTTGGTTTGTAAGGTCAGTAGGTTCAAAACAATCCATTTGCCAAAGGTTTTATCTCAAAAATCATTTTAGAACAAATTTTATATTCTAAATATGCCTACACAAGTTTCTGCAAAAACAATCAGTTTAACAGATACAATTTACTAAAAAAGGGCATGGTTAGGTAGGATTTTTCTTGCTGATTCCATTGATATAAAATTTGCAAAATTTGGACGTGTGGTTTGAAAGTTATGCAATTTACAAGTTTGGTCATCTAATAGATCAATTTCTGGTTTTTTATAAACAGACTGGGCCACGTGGCTGTTTTTCATTGGACAAAAACGGTTCGCGTGGATCGCGTGCTGTGAGGCATTGGATCTAACTGAATCGTGCGGCTCTGGTGGATACATACCACTTCGGTTAAGTCTAATCACATTCGTCAGATCAAGATCCAACGGTGAATCGTGCGACTAGCGGCGGCGTGTATGGTGGCGGTGGTTCGGTGAATCTAGGAAGCGAGGAGAGGAACGGAGGGGCTCACCAGGTTCGCAGGGTCGTGGTGATGCTCAAGGTGGTCGTCGTAGCTGAAGGAGCGCACGGAGCTGCTGGTGATTTCTCGCCGTGGTTGTCGTCGGCGTCGGGCGCCTCCGCTCGTCGTTGGGGGCGGGGCTACAAGGCACATAAGAGCGAGATAAGGGGTCCGTTAGACGCACGAGTGAGAGTAGAACCTGTGTGTCAACGAGAGGGGAAGGGGCGGACAGAAACTATCTGGGGCACTCGCCGGAGTAGAGGCAGTGGACGGTGGCGAGAGGTCGTCGTCATCGCCGAAGCTCTGGTGTTCGCACAGATGAATGGGAAGCACAGGGAGGTGCGCCAGAGGCTGGGGATCACGCTCATGTGGTCGAGGGGGCGAGGGGCGGCGAGGTGTGGCCGGAATTGGTGGAAGTGCTCGCCGGAGTAGAGCGTGGTCTCTGGTAAAATTGGCGCAGCCCGGTGGCGATCTGGTGCGAGCGAGAGAGGGGAAGTGGAGAGGAGGGGCAGGCGGTTATGTACGCGTGATCACGAGGCTGAATCAACGCGCGGTTAAAGAGAAATCAAGGCGCAATTAATCGGCAGAAACGGCGACGAGGGCGTGGTCTTCGCGGGGAGGAAGATGACTGGAGAGGTGGGACCTAGCTGTCTGCGAGAGAGAGAACGAGGAGGTGGGGTCTGGTTGTCAGCCACTGTGTGGGTCAATTCGCGGGTGAAAACAGTTCACTGCGGGTGGGGTGGAGAGATGGGTTGCTGGGCCAGTGGGCTAGGTTTGCTGGGCTGCTCCTTTTCATTTTTTTTGTTCTGAATGTTTTTCCCTTTTCTTTTCTATTAATTTGTTTTGATTTTGTTTAAACTTTTCAAACAACAATTTGATTTCAAACTTCAACCAAAATTTGTGTAGATTCAAATACTGATTAATATTACATTCTGAAGTCATAATTAGAATAAATATTTTATTCTTTTTAGTGTCTTTTAATTATTTAAAATAGGCTCTTGTATTAATTCATTCAAGATTTAATAATGTTTTTAGAATCCATTTGAATTCTAAATCTTTCCAAATCTTTTCAGTAGGTTTTATTATAGGGTTTCGTAGCATGGAAAACAAAAAATTTCTACAGCATACAAACAAACAAGCCAAGATCTATCTACTAGATTGTAGCAACGAGTCGATGGAATAACTCACCCTCGAAGATTCCAAAGTGTTTAACGAGAGCGGATTCTCGTGGGTGATGTAGTCGTACTCTTTTCGATCTCAAGATCGCGTAGACGATCCTTCCGGCGTTGTGTTCCGGCAGCGCTTCCGCAGTCGGTCACACGTTCAGTACTCGACGAAGACCTTCCTCTCCCTTGTTCCAGCAGGCAACAGAGGTTATAGCACTCTCCTCGCGATTCCGGCAGCACAACGGCGTGGTACCGGAAGTAGAGGGGAGATCTCGCAGGGCTTCGCCTTAAGCCGGAGCGAGTATGGTGGACTATGAGAGAGAGCCTCAGCGATCTAGGGTTTAGACACACAAAGGAGGAGCAAGGCCGGCGGCTAGGGTTTGCCTAGGCGGTGGCGGCTTGCCCTAGGCGGCGGCTATGGAGGGCGGCGGCGGCTAGGGGCTAGGGTTTTGGGTGGAGGTGTTCTGTCCTTGGAGGGGCAGCCCTGCCCCTCCTTATATAGGTGGAGGGGGCGCGCCAGGGGAGGGGAGTCCCTCCCCAACTCGGTTTCCCAAGTGGGCTAGCGGTGGAGGGAGGGAACTCCTCCCCAAGTAGGTTTCCTACTTCCCCTCCACCTCACAAAATAGTCGTTTGACTTTTCAAATTGGCGTTTGACTTTTCAAACTAGGATTTGATTAAACCCTTTATTTTGTTCAGCGATGACACCTAGTACATGATGCAATCATTCCAACTTGATATGACACATTCATGTACCCTTCCCCTACGGAGTGCCGGACATTCCGGAACCTTCTAGAACATTCCCGATGACACCGGAACCATTCTCCAACCCCGAAACAGGACTTTCCTTATATGAATCTTATTCTCCGGACCATTCTGGATCTCCTCGTGATATCCCGGATACCATCCGAGACTCCGAACAACATTCGGTCTCTTACTCATCATTCCATAACTACTCAAACAACGTCGAATCCTTAAGTGTGTCTCCCTACAGTTCGTGAATTATGAGGACATGATCGAGACACTTCTCCGAACAATAACCAATAGAGGAATCTAGAAATTCATATGGGTCCCACATATTTCTACGATTACTTTGCGATCGAATGAACCACTTACATACGATACCAATTTCCCTTTGTCTCACGATAGTTTACTTATCCGAGGTTATGATCGTCGGTATCTCTGCATACCTAGTTCAACCTCGTTACTGATAAGTACTCTTTTCTCGTTCCCGTGATATGTGATCCCTTGTGAGCCAGTCACATTCTTGCAAGCTAATTGGATGACATTCCACCGAGAGGGCCCAGAGTATATCTATCCGTCATATGGATGGACAAATCCCACTCTTGATCCATGTGTCTCAACCAATACTTTCCGAACACTCAATGCCACCTTTATAGCCACCCAGTTACGGTGTGGTGTTTGATGTCATCAAAGCATCCTTCCGGTGAAGGTGATATGCATGATCTCATGGTCGAAGGAATTAGGTTACTATGTATCAGAAAGCATATAGCAATTGAACTATTAAAATGACTTGATCTTTATGCTACGCTTATCTATAGGAGTATGTCCACCATATCATTCTCCTAACGATATGATCTTGTTGTTAATAACATCTCAATGTTCATGATAGGGAAACCACAATCATTTATTAACCAACAAGCTAGTATTATAAAGAGGCTTTACTAGGGACTCTATTTTAGTTTACAAATCACACAAGTATCAATGTTTCCTTGTTAATACTATTATAGCATGAATGTAAACATTTATCATAAACACAAAGATATAATAATAACTACATTTATTATTGCCTCTAGGGCATATCTCCAACAGTCTCCCACTTGCACTAGAGTCATCTAATCTAGATTACATGGTAATATACCGAACACCCATGGAAGTTTGGTGTTGGTCATGTTTTGCCCTCGGGAGAGGTTTAGTCAACGGATCCGCCACATTTAGATCTGGGTGTACTTTGCAAATCTTTATGTCCCCATCTTGGACTTGTTCTTGAATAGCGTGAAAACATAGTTTGATGTGCTTCAGCTTCTTGTGTGACCTTGGTTCTTGCGCATTGGCTATGGCGCCCATGTTATCACAGTAGATAGACATTGTGTCCAGCGCACTAGGAACCACACCCATCTCTGTAATGAACTCTTTCATCCATATCGCTTCTTGTGAAGCCTCCGAAGCAGCCATGTATTCTGATTCAGTTGAAGATCTCGCCACAACGCTTTGCTTTGCACTCCTCCAGTTAACTGCTGCACCATTCAAAGTAAATAAGTATTCATCAGTAACGATTAACAACGAGCTATTCATCACCTCCATAAGAAAGATCCATATCCGGATCGGTGTTCCATTTAGAATCATCCGGATCGGTGTTCCAACTAGCATCGGTGTAACCATTAACAACGAGCTATTCATCACCTCCATAAGAAAGATCCATATCCTTAGTTCTTATCAAGTACTTAAGGATGTTTTTTACCGCTGTCCAATGATCCACTCCTGGATCACTTTGATATCTGCTAGTTAAACTAACAACATATGCAATGTCGGGTCTAGTACATAGCATGGCATACATCAGAGATCCTATGGCTGAGGCATAGGGAGTTTTACTCATCCTTTCTCTATCTTCTGCCGTTGTCGGACTTTGAGTTTTACTCAAGGTCGTATTGGGCAACATGGGCAAGAACCCTTTCTTGCTATCTTCCATTCCAAACCTCTTTAGAACTTTGTCCAAATATGTACTTTGTGACAATGATATTAGGCGTCTCGATCTATCTCTATAAATCTTTATGCCCAATATATGAGCTGCTTCGCCAAGATCCTTCATTGAAAAACTATTATTCAAATATTCCTTGACACTATTAAGAAGGTCTACATCATTCCCAATCAACAATATGTCATCTACATACAGTATTAAGAATGCTACAGAGCTCCCACTCACTTTCTTGTAAATACAAGCTTCTCCATAAGTTTGTATAAAACCAAAACTTTTGATTACCTTATCAAAACGTTGATTCCAACTTCGGGATGCTTGCTTCAATCCATAGATGGACCGTTGAAGTTTGCATACCTTGTTAGCATCTTTAGGATCGACAAAACCTTTGGTTTGCATCATATACAACTCTTCATCAATGTCTCCATTGAGGAATGCTGTTTTGACATCCATCTGCCATATCTCATAATCATAATATGCAGCGATTGATAACATAATCCTCATAGACTTTAGCTTCGCTACTAGTGAGAAAGTCTCATCGTAGTATACTCCTTGAATTTGTCGAAACCCTTTTGCGACAAGTCGAGCTTTATAGACAGTAACATTACCATCAGCATCTGTTTTCTTCTTGAAAATCCATTTGTTCTCGACAGCCTTCCGGCCATCCGGTAAGTCCACCAAAGTCCATACTTGGTTTTCGTACATGGATCCAATCTCGGATTTCATGGCTTCTTTCCATTTATTGGAATTTGGGCTCATCATCGCTTCCTCATATGTCGCAGGGTCATCGGTGTTGTCCACCAACATGACATTCATAACGGGATCATACCAATCAGGAGTGGTACGAGCTCTCGTTGACCTGCGAGGCTCTGTAGCAACTACAACCGAAGCTTCATGATCATCATCATTAGCTTCCTCTCTTATTGGTGTAGGCGTCACAGGAACTACTTCCGGTGCTGCGCTACTCGCAAGTTCGAGAGAAGGTTCGACAACCTCGTCGAGTTCTACTTTCCTTCCAGTCACTTCTTTCGAGAGAAATTACTTCTCTAGAAAGGATCCATTCTTGGCAACGAAGATTTTGCCTTCGGATCAATGATAGAAGGTATACCCAATAGTTTCCTTCGGGTATCCTATGAAGACGCATTTTTCTTCTTTGGGTTCAAGCTTGTCCGGCTGTAACTTCTTTACATAGGCTTCGCAACCCCAAACTTTAAGGAACGACAATTTAGGTTTCTTCCCAAACCATAATTCATACGGTGTCGTTTCAACGGATTTAGATGGTGCCCTATTTAAAGTGAATGCGGCTGTTTCTAATGCATAACCCCAAAATGATAGCGGTAAATCTGTAAGTGACATCATAGAACGAACCATATCTAAGAGAGTTCGATTACGATGTTTGGACACACCATTACGCTGTGGTGTTCCTGACGGTGTCAATTGTGAAAGTATTCCGCATTTCTTCAAATGCTCGCCAAACTCGTAACTTAGATATTCACCTCCACGATCAGAACGTAGAAATTTAATCTTCTTGTTACGTTGATTCTCCACCTCACTTTGAAATTCCTTAAACTTCTCGAAAGTTTCAGACTTATGTTTCATGAAATAGATATACCCATATCTACTCAAGTCATCCGTGAAGGTAAGAACATAACGATAACCACCGCGCGATGCTACACTCATTGGACCACACACATCAGTATGTATGATTTCCAATAAGTCCGTAGCTCGCTCCATCATACCAGAAAATGGAGTCTTAGTCATTTTACCCATCAGACATGCTTCGCATCTTTCAAGTGATTCAAGAAGTCCATCGGAATGGAGTTTCTTCATACGCTTCACTCCAATGTGACCAAGACGACAATGCCACATATAGGTCAAGTTATCACTCGATTTCAAACGTTTAGCTTCAATGTTGTTAATATGTGTATTTCCACTATCGAGATTCAATAAGAATAGACCATCTATCAAAGGTGCATGTGCATAAAACATATTACTCATATAAATCGAACAACCATTATTCTTGGACTTAAACAAGTAACCGTCTCGCAATAAACAAGATCCCGATATAATGTTCATGCTTAACACAGGCACCAAATAACAATTATTTAAGTATAAAACTAATCCCGATGGTAGATGAAGAGGTAGCGTGCCGACCGCGATCACATCAACCTTTGATCCGTTTCCCACGCGCATCGTCACCTCGTTCTTCGCTAGCTTCCGTTTATTCTGCAGCACCTGTTTCGAGTTACAAATATGAGCAACCGAACCAGTATCAAATACCCAGGCACTACTACGAGTACTAGTGAGGTACACATCAATAAAATGTATATCGGATATACCTTTCTTCTTGATGTTGCCGTTCTTCAAATCCGCCAAGTACTTTGGGCAATTCCGCTTCCAGTGACCTTCTCCCTTGCAGTAAAAGCACTCAGTATCAGGCTTAGGTCCAGCCTTGGTCTTCTTCGTCGGCGTGGTAACTTTCTTACCACCCTTCTTGAAGTGTCTGTTTTGCTTAGACTTGCCTTTCTTGAATTTGGTGGTCTTATTGACAATAAACACTTGGTGCTCTTTCTTGATCTCCACTTCTGCAGATTTTAACATGGCGAAGAGTTCTAGCAACTGCTTGTTCATGTTTTGCATATTGTAGTTCATCACAAAGTTCTTGTAACTTGGTGGTAGTGATTGGAGGACACGATAAATCCCCAAAGCATTAGGAATCACTATACCCAAGCTTTGAAGTTTGTTTGCGTGCCCAGACATCTTAAGCACATGCTCACTGACGGAGCTGCCCTCTTCCATCTTGCAGTTAAAGAACTTTTCAGAAGCCTCATAGCTCTCAATTGCCGCGTGAGTCTCAAAGATCAATTTGAGATCACGGACAATATCATGTGGGTCTGAATTCTCAAACCTTTTCTGAAGCTCCGATTCTAAACCATACAAGATAGCACACTGAACTGTGGAGTACTGAGTCTTTCGAGCGAGGTAAACATTCTTTACTTCATCGGTAGCAGTAGCTGCAGGTGGGTCACCCAGCGGTGCATCCAGCACATAGGTCAAATTACCAGCTGTGAGGACAATCCTCAAATTGCAGAACCAATCCGCGAAGTTGCTTCCATTGTTTTTCAACTTTTCTTTCTCTAGGAACACATTAAAATTGATGGTAGGGGCCGCCATTGATCTACAACATATTTGCAATAGTTTAGACTAAGTTTATGACAAATTGAGTTCTAATTAATAGTTAAATTAATCTAGGTGAACTCCCACTCAAAACAATATCCCTCACATTGTTTTAGTGATCGCACGAGCCAAATCCACCACATCAACACCGATCATCACGAGAGTTGATGTAGCTTCAATGGCGAACAATCGACATGTTCATCATATCTACTATATGATTCATGCTTTACCTTTCGGTGATCCGTGTTCCAAGACCATGTCTGTACATGCTAGGCTCGTCAAGACCAAACCTTAGCTTCCGCATGAGCAAATCTTGCTTGCTCATGTTGTATACACTTGCGGAATCTAACACACCCAATCATCACGTGGTGCTTCGAAACAACAAACTTTAGAAACGGTGCTTACTAAGGATGAACACTTTAGAACTTGAAATTCATGTGCATGAGGGATCATCTTATAATGCTACCGTCGTTAACTAAGCAATACAATATGCATAAAGGATTAACATCACATGCAATTCATAATATGTGATATGATATGGCCTTTCTTCTTTGTGCTTCCGATCTCCATCTTCAAGCACGAACATGATCTCCATCATCACCGGCATTGCATCAAGGTCAATGACGCTGCTCCATGGTTGTCGTCCACCGGCTTCAAATATTACAACTACTTTGAATAGACACGCGTGTCTTAACAAAATTTAAAGACAACCATATGGCTCCTGCCGGTTGCCAACTTACAATAAGGAACATTGCATACATCAAATATAATCACAATCATGGCCATATCACATCACAGCACACCCCTGCAAAACAAAGTTAGACGCCTCTACTTTCTTTGCATGTTTTACGTGGTTTGGGGCTTTCAATAAGTGTCGTTCTAACTTACGAACAAGAACCACAACATTGATACTAGTATTGTCAATCACCCGTTGTAAATTGAATCTTAACTATGTTGGCAGAAACAGGCACCCGCAAAGCCACTTATGCAATACAAGTTGCATGTCAAGCATGGAGCAAGTCTCATGAACGATGTCATGTAAGGTTAGCCCGGGCCGCTTCATCCCACCATCCCGCAAGATGCAAAGTACACAAGAAGCAATCGACAACAAAAGCATCAACGCCCACAATGACCATTGTGTTCTACTCATGCAACAGATCTACATATAGACACGGCTCTGATACCACTGTAGGGTTTCGTAGCATGGAAAACAAAAAAATTCTACCGCATACAAACAAACAAGCCAAGATCTATCTACTAGATTGTACCAACGAGTCGATGGAATAACTCACCCTCGAAGATTCCAAAGTGTTTAACGAGATCGGATTCTCGTGGGTGATGTAGTCGTACTCTTTCCTATCTCAAGATCGAGTATACGGTCCTTCCGGCGCTGCATTCCTGCAGCGCTTCCGCAGTCGGTCACACGTTCGGTACTCGACGAATACCTTCCTCTCCCTTGTTCCAGCAGGCAGCGGAGGTTGTAGCACTCTCCTCGCGATTCCGGCAGCACAACGGCGTGGTACTGGAAGTAGAGGGGATATCTCGCAGGGCTTCGCCTTAAGCCGGAGCGAGTATGGTGGACTATGAGAGAGCGCCTCGGCTATGGAGGGCGGCGGCGGCTAGGGGATAGGGTTTTGGGTGGAGGTGTTGTGTCCTTGGAGGGGCAGCCCTGCCCCTCCTTATATAGGTGGAGGGGGCGTGCCAGGGGAGGGGAGTCCCTCCCCAACTCGGTTTCCCAAGTGGGCCGGCGGCGGAGGGAGGGAACTCCTCCCCAAGTAGGTTTCCTACTTCCCCTCCACCTCACAAAATAGCCGTTTGACTTTTCAAATTGGCGTTTGACTTTTCAAACTAGGATTTGATTAAACCCTTTATTTTGTTCAGCGATGACACCTAGTACATGATGCAATCATTCCAACTTGATATGACACATTCATGTACCCTTCCCCTCCGGAGTGCCGGACATTCCGGAACCTTCTAGAACATTCCCGATGAAAACACCAGAACCATTCTCCAACCCCGAAACAGGACTTTCCTTATATGAATCTTATTCTCCGGACCATTCCGGATCTCCTCGTGATATCCCGGATCCCATCCGAGACTCCGAACAACATTTGATCTCTTACTCATCATTCCATAACTACTCAAACAACGTCGAATCCTTAAGTGTGTCTCCCTACGGTTCGTGAATTATGCGGACATGATCGAGACACTTCTTCGAACAATAACCAATAGAGGAATCTGGAAATTCATATGGGTCCCACATATTTCTACGATTACTTTGCGATCGAATGAACCACTTACATACGATACCAATTTCCCTTTGTCTCACGATAGTTTACTTATCCGAGGTTATGATCGTCGGTATCTCTGCATACCTAGTTCAACCTCGTTACTGATAAGTACTCTTTTCTCGTTCCCGTGATATGTGATCCCTTGTGAGCCAGTCACATGCTTGCAAGCTAATTGGATGACATTCCACCGAGAGGGCCCAGAGTATATCTATCCGTCATATGGATGGACAAATCCCACTCTTGATCCATGTGTCTGAACCAATACTTTTTGAACACTCAATGCCACCTTTATAGCCACCCAGTTACGGTGTGGTGTTTGATGTCATCAACGCATCCTTCCGGTGAAGGTGATATGCATGATCTCATGGTCGAAGGAATTAGGTTACTATGTATCAGAAAGCATATAACAATTGAACTATTAAAATGGCTTGATCTTTATGCTACGCTTATCTATAGGAGTATGTCCACCATATCATTCTCCTAACGATATGATCTTGTTGTTCATGATAGGTAAACCACAATCATTTATTAACCAACAAGCTAGTATTATAAAGAGGCTTTACTAGGGACTCTATTTTAGTTTACAAATCACACAAGTATCAATGTTTCCTTGTTTATAATATTATAGCATGAATGTAAACATTTATCATAAACACAAAGATATAATAATAACTACATTTATTATTGCCTCTAGGGCATATCTCCAACATTTATTTGTTTATTTGGGTGTCAAATAATTCACCTTGAATTAATTTGGAATATTTTTAATATGATTTATTAATCATTTTAATTTGGGTGCTCGTTTTAATACCAATGAAATTAAATATAGTTTTAATTACATAAATTTTATTTGGAAGATTTCTTTGATCTTATTTAAGTTAATTAAATAACTTTTATTCCACTTGGGTAAATTCCAAATATTATTTTCCTATGATTTAATTAATCATTTCTAATAGGGATAGAATTTGGTTAATGCCATTTTATTTTATTTGGAAATCCTTTATCCTTTTTTTTATTTGGATTTGGATTATATTTATTCCATTTGCTTTTGTGCAAGTTCTAATTTGGTCTTTAAATATTCTTCATTTAATATTTCCTTCCTTATCTTATAAAATCCATATCTTTTTATTTATAGATCCAAAGTTGGTGATTCCAATTTGTAAAATCTTATTTAATATTTAATTATCCTTTTAAACCCCTTTAGGATTAATTGCTCACCATTTGGTATGAATTTTTAGATAGGTGCTTTATTGGCTTTGGAAATTCAATTTCCTTATCTTATTAAATTCATAAGATTTCATCTATGGCTCCAATTTAAATGAAACCAATTTCTGTGGTTTTATATTATTTCTATTTGTCATTCTTGATCATTTATAAATGTTTATTGACAAATTTTTATATGGATCAAATCCATAGGCTTGGAGATAACTTGGAAATGATTTTATTCTATTAGGGTTTAGGGTTTTGGTTTAACTATTCCAAGTGTTTAAATTTCAAGATACATTTTATGAAGAATGCATTCCACTTTGATTTGAATTTAGTTGGATTCAATTATTAACCAAAGTTTGTTCAAGATGGGATTTTAAGTTTCCATTTAGAAACAAAAGTTTCTTTTCACCCTAAATTTCAACAATTATTTATTTTGTTTATTTATTTTTCACATTACAAGATTTGGAAAATCTTGGGATGTGACAGTCTAGCACCCTTAAAATAAATCTCGTCCCGAGATTTGGGAAGGCTAGGGTTACAAGTTGGCTCAAAGCAACTAGGGTACTACCAACCTTTAAATTTTCCAACTAGATTACATCTTGGCTTGCTTGGGATCTTGATGAAATATCTCTGGGCATACATCTGTATAGTGTCCTTTGTTTCCACACTTGATACATGTGAAAAGGCTGAGATCCTTCATAGGCTTGTTTATTTGTGCTTCATCTTTTCTGGACAATTGCTTGCATAATGTCCTGGTTCTTTGCATTTGAAACACATCACTTGGCTAATATCTTTCTTTTCCTTTGGTATCATTGCCTTTTGTTTGTTTCCTTGGTTCTTCTTCTTTTCTGGGCATTCATTAGCATAGTGTCCCATCTCTTTGCAAGTGTAACATTGCTCTTGGGTAATATCCTTTTTTCTAGGGTTGGGGCATTTCTTCTTCTTTTGGGTCTCTCCAAAGCTAGGAGTTCTTCTAGTTCATGCTCTTCATACTTCACCACAAAGGTGGGAAATATTTCTCTCTTCTTGGGGCATTTACTAGAGATATGACCTTCTTCTTCACAAGAGTAGCAACACTTCGTGGACACTTTGGATTTGGCTTTATGATGCATGGTTTTGACTTTGCCTTCATCCTTCTTGGTAGAAGTTGTTCCTTCATGAGGGTTTACAAATTGTTGATGCACTCCACCTTGTTTCCTTTGTTGAACTATGGAATAGATGGGGCATTGGATAGGGACATGATTATTTCTTTCACATAGGAAACAAGTATCTTGAGATGTGGGGCATTGATTTGTTGGATGTTTCTCTTCACAATTGGGGCATTGATCTTCATGCTCTTTGGAAGTGTGATCCTTGTCTCCACAAACATTGCAAGCTTGGGTTCCTTCTAAAATATCATCCTTGACATCCTTGTTGTCATAAACTCCTTGGGAAGAGTTGTCTCCCATGTTGATCATTTGAGTGGTCATCCCTTGCAGCAATTGGGATTGGATTACCAAAAACTTTTGTATGGTTGGGTCTAACCCATTGTTGTTGGCTAAAAACTGAGTTGTCACTTGGTTCAACTGGGTTTGGTTTGCTAGTAGTTGTTCTCTCATGTGCATCTCTTGGTTGTTGGTGTCACCATTCTTGATGTTGGAGTCTCTTGGAGAAGTCATCTGTTTGGGTTGGATTGGGATTAGGATGGGCAAAAGATTTCTATGGAATAATTCTAATCACACACATCACAATTCACACAAGCAATGTGCAAGCAATCACAAACAAACATTCCACTCAAACAACAAGTTTCAAGCACATTTTTAGGCAATAATATATTTTTGCTACACCACATAAGTTGGTGGGTTTTATCTAAACTTAATGTGGTGGTCCAACTATATGGTTCACTTGAGATCTTTCCATCCTTCTTGGTTGATTCTTCTTGCATGATATCATGGTTTCCTTGGAAAAATTCTTGTGTCTTGGTCACAAAACTCCAAAGGTGATGATGATTCCTAAGTTGTGTTTCCTTAGTCTTCAAGTCTTGAGCAATATTTCTTGTCTCACTTGTAGTCCTTAGTGATATCCAAGTTGAAGTCCTTGTTGAGAATAAGGTTGAAATCACTTGAGTTGGTGAAGTCCTTGGTAAAAGTAAAGTTGAAGTCTTTGGCCATGGGGAAGGCTTTATCCATCAAGTTGAAATAGACAAGATGTAGAATCAAAACCAAAATGGTTGAGTAAAGAGTTTACAAGATTGTTGATAAATAAGTTTTGGAACAAATACAACTCCTATTTTTCTTAGGGGTTTTGTCCAATCCTAGGGTTACAAATCCTACAGGCAACACAGTGCTCTGATACCATCTGTAAGGTTCCCAACCTTTAATAAGGTAGAGATACCTGTGTTTACAATGCTAGTCCCTGGATCAATAGCTAGCATCCACAGTTAAGATGTAATATCAAGAACCAAAGGTCATAATACAACTTTATAACCAGGAATAAAATAATTTACACTACAAGGATTCCGGTCTATTGCAACAAAATTTATTGCTACAATTAACTTTTGTTGCAATAAAATACAATATTACCACACAATTGTTGTTCGTGGCAGTAGGCCCTACTTGGTGCCACAATATAGTTTTGTCGCACTACGTGCCATTTTTGTTGCAATAAAGGTCATTTATTGCAACGAACTGCATCGTCGTGGTAATAAGGTAGCAATATTGCTACAACCATGGTTTGTTGAGAGAATTCGTTATTTTGTTGCAATAGATACTATGTATTGCAACAAAACAAACCTCTGTGGTAATATTTGGCAAGATATTGCAATAATTTTAGTCATGTCGCGGTATGCACAAATATTGTTGCAAAAAATTCCATTTTGTTGCAACAAATCACGAATTGGTCGTAATAGCGCACACTTTTTGCCTCAATTTTAATGTGTTGCGATAACTATTATATATTGCTACAAGTTGTGTATCCATGGTAATATGGAGAACTTTTTGCAACAATTCTCTATTGTTGCAAAAAATAACAAGATATCGCAACAATGTTTACTAGGTCAATGGCGGACATTCACGGGCGATCTTTCCCATAGCTCCGTTGGGAGTTTATTGCCAGTTTCAAATCTACGCTAGGCTTCACCCTTTATCTCCACGTGTCTGTGTCTTTTCCATCGTGTTCATCATCTCCCTTCTCAGCAGCCGGAGAGGATGGCCGAGAGAGGCCAAAGACTATCTACGACCGACGCGACAATATTAGAGGGGAAGGCGCCGGTTCGCCCCATTGGGATTTTTGGATCTGATAATTTTTTCAAAACGAAATAACCTTTACCAGAAAATTTTATTTACACATTATTTCAGCAGCATATATATTTCATATTGCTTTGAAACATTACTTTTCCAAATTTATTTGATTATTCTATACATTTTCTATAAAAAATCCCACCAAATAGCGTGGACTGTACTATGCGCCAAAACTTTTCCGCTGGGACCCTGTGTCCCTCAAAAAATAATGTCATTTTTCCCACCAAATAATTTAGGGTGTGTCTTGCGCCAATAATTTTTGACCTTCCCGCTGTACAACCCTCACAAGTCATAACTAATCGCGATTAGGGCTCTAAACCAAATCACGGCATCGTCAGACGGATTGGATCTGACTCTCGTTTCTTCGCTCTCCGTCCTCACGACGTCAACTGTGGGAACCACCCTGGACTCCATCACATGGAGAAGTTCTTAGGTACTCCAATTCCTTTCTCCATCTCCTCCGCATGATAGTTTTGGTGTTTAGCGCAGCACCCCCTTTCCATCCTAGAAACGACCTCGCTGACGGACGCCGTGCAATTGCCCGCCTCGCTGTTCTACTAGAACAACCGCGGGGATGCAACATCCCCTCGTCGGCAACGGGTATGGGGGGGCGCTCACGGCAATGGTCAGGGCGACCCCAACCACGTCTGCCAACACGTCGTCGATCCCCCGGCTCGATTCGGAGCGGTATACAGTAGTCCACCGTCGAGCCCTGTAATGACGGAACGGTATACGCCTTGTTTCCTCTTTTCCTTGTCCATGATCCGATAATTTTTAGATGTAGCTGGATAATTTTAGACAGAGCTTGGGATGGCGCCCGATGGCATTTTTTGGTTCTGATTTCTATCTTGCTGGGTAGTTTAGCTTGATCTTTCTACCTGTAATCTCCAGATGGTAGTTTTGTTTTGTGTTGTTTTGTGCTGCGGCTCTGGTAGTGCTTGTGGTATTGCTGAGAAAACTATGTAGCCTGAAGGTTGGGGTTCAATAACTTGTCCACACAAGATGACTTTGAAGTGTTCTAAAAGATGCAGGAATAGCATAGATGCATAAATCTGGCAAATTGTTAGCCACTCAGCCATTCTGAACAAAACACATGCAAAGTCAGAAACCAGATTTACTGCATGGAACTTACACGAAGTGAATACGGATAGTGATTTTCAATATGCACATGATTCAACCTTTCTACTTCCGTGCATTCTTCTGGTATCTCATGTGCTCCTGAGATCATAATATCCTACCCCGCCATGCAATAGAAAATATACTCCCTCCTTTTCTAATCACCCCTTTTATCAAAAAAATAATTATGTAGTGTTCCTCTTCGGAAGTCATAGGAAGAAAATAAATGTGATGGTATGTGTGCTTCTGTCAGTATACTTCTAGTGGGTTTTCAATTGGAATAATGAATGATTTTGTGTGCCGCCATTGTGAATAGTGTAGTTAGGTGTCTGCTGCTGTTGTGGCTTATGCAGAAACTTATGGTGCCTAATTTTGTGTCGGTTGATATCAGTATTGTTGAAACCTTTTCTCAGTTGGAAAGGATGTTAGGAACATGCTTTTGGGTGTTATCGATGTGATATACTACACTTAGGGACAACTAGATGTTGACATGGCTGTAGAACTTGGGACTAGTAGAAAGATTTCGAAACTAAACATTCGGTCGGTCATTTTCTATTTGTGAGTGGACTCTGTTTCAACCGTGAGCTTGTTTCCAATAGACGAACATGTTAAAACTTTGAAAAAGATGCCAGTATCACTGCGTATGTAGAAATTGATTTTTTCAATTGAAAATTGCACTTGAATTTCATTGCCTTCTAAAATTATTTGATAATATGACATAATTTCATCTCGTTTCATCTTCATGAACTGGAAATATGATGGAAAGATACTAGATATCATCTATAGTTTTAAGTAAATATTTAGGAGGTCATTGACCGTGTCTGAGTAAAGGAAAAAAAATAATTCCGTACCTTAATGGCTGCTTTGATTGGCATAGGGCAAGCTGCGTATTATATAAGTTTCCTTCTGTGACTTTTTGACTATGTGAATATGCCCTTGCTCGAATTAAGGGGCCTCCCTATCCTCTCACAAATGTCATCATGTCCACATATTGGTGCAGCTGAATGTGAAAAATTATCCACTGAATCTTGATACGCAACCGTTCATGTGATCTCTTGTGGTTGTGATTGCAATGATTTTCTAGACAACAACTCACAACAAGCGATTCAATCCTCATCCATAAAATCTAACTTGTGTTTTTTACATAAAAATACTATTACTAACCTGGTTAGTTTAAGCCTGAACCAAATCATACTGAGCAGTTTCTCATATGTTGTACGTGTCATTTATAGTGTGTTATCAGATAGGATCTCTCCAAGTGTACGTCTTGGTTTAAGTATTGCATTTTGTTTAAAGGATTAATTTCTTTAATAATCCAGAGAGCAAATCTTCAACTCGTTTTTTGGGTCTCTTTTACTGTATATGCTACACATCTAGGTGCTTAATTTTACCTTTTTCCGTGAACTGAATGAAGTAATTGCCTCGGATTGATCTGGTTGAAATTGTAAAATGATTTAATCTGAACATGCAAAGGTTGTTTGCATAAGTTCAATTACAAAATATTTGCAGAAATGACTCGTCTTTCCCTACCTCGCCTGAAATAACTTTCGGCACCATGCTCTCTCACTGATCTCTCTTTTAGAACCTTGAATATTCAGATGAGGATTGTTATGCATGGTACAAGGATATGCAAAGTCTTTGATGTATTCTATTTTGTACTTTCTAATATATTTCATTTTGCAATTTCTGATGCAATAGTGTATGCCTGCATTATTATTGCGTTTATTGTGACATTGACTAAGTTTCTGATATTACCTACACAAGAGCACGATGGTGAATCCAACAGAAGAAATTGCTTTTAATCAACATTATTACTTCTTAATAAGCTATGTGAATGGTGCATAAAATCAATGCTTTGTCAATGCCAAGTCCCTTAATTGTTTTATGTTCAATAAGGAAAGGCTTTGTTCTCTTAACAAGGATGGAAAGTATAATAGCATACAAAAACCAACGTGAAAAAAAAGATCTGGTAAATTCTTTATGACATTTAATTTGTCTTTGACATTTGATTAGCATGGAGCATGCAGAGAGAGAAAACCTTGAGGCAAGGTTACAAGAAGATCGTGCTGAAAGAGAATGATTGGTGGAAGAGGAGCAGAGATCAAGAATGGAATTTGAAAAGAAATGATGTCAAAGTTTGCAAAAATGAGCCAACTGATGGGAACCCAACAGGTGATTATAATCATATGCTTCAAACTTATAAGATTTATTTTTCTTATTTGCATTGCTAAAGGTGCAGTTCTATTTGCAGATGGCTAAGAAAAAGACTGGCAAAGAAAATTGTAAGCCGAACTTACAGAATACTCTTTTACATACCCCTTGTACTACTGGAACTTTAGGTACAAGGCACAATTTAATTGCTCCAAATACGCTTATAAAGGCTTCAACATTAAATTCTTGAATGTTTCGAGAAATTGTAAGTCACAGCCTTGCCTCAACATAGTTTTTCTATCTAGCATGTGTGATTGGTGTTACTTTTGTGTTAGTAGAAGCTAAGTAATAGTTCTTTGCTAGCATATAAACACATATTTGAACTCTAGACGTTACTTTCCTTGCAAGATTCAGATGGCATAGCCATACTGCTTCGTGTAATATTGTTTTCGGTTTTTGTCCAAGCCTGGAGTTGTAACTTGCAGTGGTGTTAATTTGATTAGAAATTGTGAGCCTGGGAAGTTGAATTCTATAATTAGATGGGCAGTTCATGCACTTTAATTATGAGTTATACAAAGGTGATGCCAAAATTCTCTCTGAAATTTTGCTAGTAGTGTATGTTGATTAACCAGAATTCCCTCTGCCCTTTTATTTTATTTCTTGATTGACTGATGCAGGCTGTTGTTAGGAAAGAAAGAAAGAAAGTCAGCTAAGCCTAGTATGGCTGATCGATAGATAGAGAGGAGAAAACATGCCACTGTAGGTCAAATGGATTTTCATTTGTTTATGCTAGTGCTAATTCTAACACATATCAGTTTTGGTCATCTTGTGAGATATTGCACATGCTTGTACCGCTAGTAGGTAGCTGCTAGTTTAATCAAATTTCCTTACAACTTCTATAGCTATCCATGTTTATTTTGTTTTGAGTAGGCCATTAGTTTGCATGTTTATTTTCTTTTGGCTGGTAACTGTGAGGAAACAGCTCCACATCGCAAAGTTTATCATAGAGACCGTATAACTGTGTGTGCATGTTCTTGTGTGCGTACGCGTGTATGTACTACTGAAGTTTGTCAATGAGAAGTACAATGGACCTTACATAATTTTATGAAGTATGTTATGCTAGATTTATTAACTTGCTGAATAATTCTTCGATTTCTTGATTGTAGGAACCAAGGAAGTAACAGGACTAGACTTTAGACCAAAGACAGTTTAGTCGTGACACTTAATTAGGATGGCACATTTAGTATGTTGAATGATTGCTAAACTATATTTTAGTTTTATTTGATGGATATTTGATATGTGAACTCGACATTTATAAATCATGTATGGTTCGAAGCATGCAATTAAATGCCTGTATTTTTTCCGGTTACAGTTGACTATTACCATGACATATTCTGTGTTGCAACATGGTAGCACCACGAAAAATGTAGCGTTGCCACAAGATAATGATACAAACACATTGGGTTGTGGCGAAAGGTTAGTGCCACAAAAACAAGAGTTATTGCTGGAAGCTAATGCCATAACTGACTATTGCCATAGAAAGTATGCATCACGAAACAAGCATTGTTGCCCTAGGTTATTGCCACAAACGCGTATCGCCACGAACTAGTAATTGCCACGATTTTAGTATTTGCTGCATTAAGCTATTGCCACCAACCGAATTGTGGCAGCAAAGGCATGCTACCACGAGAAAAAACGTGGCAACTTGATCCATGACTGTTGCAATAACACATTTTACTACCACAATTGTTTTTTTGTGGCGATAACCTATTACCATGCGACCTTTCGCAACGGCTGGCAACGAACACCATGTTGTGGCAATACGTACTTATTGCGACAATTCGGCATTTATTGCGACAAAATACTTCGTTGCAATAGACCGGAATTCTTGTAGTGTTATTACATCTTACATAGCTCATTTGGCTATCTCATTACAATGCAGCAGAATATAACAATAGCATGGGGTCCTTCATCTTCAAAGTGCCACAGGCAGTCATGTTGGTTGTAGACTTGTAATCCTAATCAATAAACTTCACCAACATCAAACAAACCTGCAACATAATAAGTTACAGCCACAAGGGTCAATACATTTGAATTGTATTGGCAAGTGATACTATGGTAGTATAGTGGAGTCTATCATCTATATGCATTTGGCTAAGTGGAGCTTAGGCTTGCATTGCTCAAAATAGATTTTTCTTATCATTTGAAAACACTAAGTTTTTGCTTGACAAAATCACCCAAGGCATCTCCCAATAGAAATTGGTGATCCTTCAACCCTTGTTACACCACAAAGTTATAACTTAGAAATTGGGATGAGGAGATTCTTGATAGCTTCCATTTCTTGATGCTCAAATTGTCCTTTACCAGGGACATGGCTAAGTACTTAGATTTTTCACTCTGCAGAGGTGGTGCACTTTCCAAACAAGACTTGGTTTCACCAAGACAAGATCTTTCAGAAGCCTTCCCTTAGACCAGAATGGACGCGTTCCAACCTATCATCCCCTACCACCAACTGTCTATTTGGCTAAGTTATTGCAACCTATATGGTCCAGGCAGAGCTCATAATGCCAAGTGGCTGCACTTGAAGCTTATCAACATTTGACATCTCAAATCTCTTTGTTCCTGGGTGGCCATCCACAAGTGAGATACACAAGATAAACCGTAGAAATGGTCCTTGTGAACCACTCAACACAAACCATTCCTTCCATTCCACCCAGGTGATTCATTCACTTAGTTGTTTTATTAAACAAAACACAAGTCCTTGACTTAGAAATATTCTATAACATGAATATAATCCACCCTTGTTTTCTACTAGCTAAGCTAAGCATGATAGTAGTAGGAATCTTAACTTAGGAAATTTCTACTAAGGTTTCATCTACTAGGATTTCCCATGGCATAGTTTATACATAGCAAAATTCCATGCAAGTCCTACTTAGAAATATCACTAATTCATAGTTAAAAATAGTGGGACAAAAGTATGAAGCATCACTTTCCTTTTTGGTAGAGAATATAGGTTCACTCCTCGATCTTGTAATATTCAAACTCTTCAAATCACTACATTTCAATCAAGCAAACAATATTTCAATCTACCATTCAAGCAACATCACATAAAATAATAGAAACAAAATAATGCATGCAAGCATGCCAAAGATGGTTTATTTGGAAAAGTGGTTTCTAATGGGTTATAAACATTTGAAAACACCTATTGGTCATTTTATATCAGTGGCAAAATCATTTGCAAAAGATTTTTCTTATAAATCATTTCTAAACCAAACCAATATTTTATGTGTTTGAGAAAATGCCTTTAGCAAAGCAACAATCTATAGGGTTCACCAAAATATATGTTTAAATCATAAAACCTTGTGTTTAGGGTCAGAGAGTTTAAATCAAAACATTTCCCAAAGGTTTTTCTCCAAAAGCATTTTTAATAAATAAATATTATTTTTATTTGACTAGAAATGATTTAAATCAAAGGTTTACTCTTTAGCTTTACCAAATACATTTTCAAATCCATGAGTTGGTTTCTAAGGTCAGTAGGTTCAAAACAATCCGTTTGCGAAAGGTTTTATCTCAAAAATCATTTTAGAACAAATTTTATATTCTAAATATGCCTACACAAGTTTCTGCAAAAACAATCAATTTAACAGATACAATTTACTAATCAAAGGGCATGGTTGGTTAGGATTTGTCTTGCTGATTCCATTGATATAAAATTTGCAAAATTTGGACGTGTGGTTTGAAAGTTATGCAATTTACAAGTTTGGTCATCTAATAGATCAATTTCTGGTTTTTTATAAATAGACTGGGCCACGTGGCTGTTTTTCATTGGACAAAAACGGTTCGCGTGGATCGCGTGCTATGAGGAGTTGGATCCAACTAAATCGTGCGGCTCTGGTGGATACATACCCCTTCGGTTAAGTCTAATCACATTCGTCAGATCAAGATCCAACGGTGAACAGGGCCTGACCAAGATCCGGCGGCGACTGGCGGCGGCATCACCAGGTTCGCGGGGTCGTGGTGATGCTCAAGGTGGTCGTCGTAGCTGAAGGTGCGCACAGAGCTGCTGGTGATTTCTCGCCGTGGTTGTCGTCGGTGTCGGGCGCCTCTGCTCATCGTTGGGGGCGGGGCTACAAGGCACAGAAGAGCGAGACAAGGGGTCCGTTAGAAGCGCGAGTGAGATTAGAACCTACGTGTGTCAACGAGAGGGGAAGGGGCGGACGGAAACTACCTGGGGCACTCGCCGGAGTAGAGGCAGTGGACGGTGGCGAGAGGTCGTCGTCGTTGCCGAAGCTCTGGTGTTCGCGCAGATGAATGGGAAGCACAGGGAGGTGCGCCAGAGGCCGGGGATCACGCTCGTGTGGTCGAGGGGGCGAGGGGCGGCGAGGTGTGGAAGTGCTCGCCGGAGCAGAGCGTGGTCTCTGGTAAAATTGGCGCAGCCCGGTGGCGAGCTGGTGCGAGCAAGAGAGGGGAAGTGGAGAGGAGGGGCAGGCGGTTATATACGCGGGATCACGAGGCTGAATCAATGCGCGGTTAAAGAGAAATCAAGGCGCAATCAATCGGCAGAAACGGCGACGAGGGCGTGGTCTTCGCGGGGAGGAAGATGACTAGGGAGGTGGGACCTGGCTATCTGCGAGAGAGAACGAGAAGGTGGGGTCTGGTTGTCAGCCACTGTGTGGGTCAATTCGCGGGTGAAAACAGTTAACGTCGGGTGGGGTGGAGATATGGGCTGCTGGGCTAGTGGGCTGGGTTTGCTGGGCTGCTCTTTTTCATTTTTTTTGTTTTGAATGTTTTTCCCTTTTCTTTTCTATTAATCTGTTTTGATTTTGTTTAAAATTTTCAAACAAAAATTTGATTTCAAACTTCAACCAAAATTTGTGTAGATTCAAATACTGATTAATAATACATTCTGAAGTCATAATTAGAATAAATATTTTATTCTTTTTAGTGTCTTTTAATTATTTAAAATAGGCTCTTGTATTAATTCATTCAAGATTTAATAATGTTTTTAAAATACATTTGAATTCTAAATCTTTCCAAATCTTTTTCAATAGGTTTTATTTGTTTATTTGGGTGTCAAGTAATTCACCTTGAATTAATTTGGAATATTTTTAATATGATTTATTAATCATTTTAATTTGGGTGCTTGTTTTAATTCCAATGAAATTAAATATAGTTTTAATTCCATAAAATTTATTTGGAAGATTTCTTTGATCTTATTTAAGTTAATTAAATAACTTTTATTCCACTTGGGTAAATTCCAAATATTATTTTCCTATGATTTAATTAATCATTTCTAATAGGGATAGAATTTGGTTAATGCCATTTTATTTTATTTGGAAATCCTTTATCCTTTTATTTTATTTGGATTTGGATTATATTTATTCCATTTGCTTTTGTCCTAGTTTTAATTTGGTCTTTAAATATTCCTCATTTAATATTTCCTTCCTTATCTTATAAAATCCATATCTTTTTATTTATAGATCCAAAGTTGGTGATTCCAATTTGTAAAATCTTATTTAATATTTAATTATACTTTTAAATACCTTTAGGATTAATTGCTCACCATTTGGTATGTATTTTTAGATAGGTGCTTTATTGGCTTTGGAAATTCAATTTCCTTATCTTCTTAAATTCATAAGATTTTATCTATGGCTCCAATTTAAGTGAAACCAATTTCTATGGTTTTATATTATTTCTATTTGTCATTCTTGATCATTTATAAATGTTTATTGACAAATTTTTATATGGATCAAATCCATAGGCTTGGAGATAACTTGGAAATGATTTTATTCTATTAGAGTTTAGGGTTTTGGTTTAACTTTTCCAAGTGTTTAAATTTCAAGATACATTTTATGAAGAATGCATTCCACTTTGATTTGAATTTAGTTGGATTCAATTATTAACCAAAGTTTGTTCAAGATGGGATTCTAAGTTTCTATTTAGAAATAAAAGTTTCTTTTCACCCTAAATTTCAACAATTATTTATTTTGTTTATTTATTTTTCACATTACAAGATTTGGAAAATCTTGGGATGTGACTTTCACTCAACGCACGCACACACCTAACCCGCATACACACCTCCCCGATCCTACTTTGGCTCCCTCGCCACCGTTGCCAGCCCGATTCCAGCAGAACCAGGATGTTGCGGCCGCTGTCGCCTACCGTTGAAGCTCCACCGCTGACTGGCCGATCTGGCCCTCTATTTTGATTTGGTTTTGAGGCCCTTTCGAATTCGCCCCTAATGCCTCTTTGTTCAGGCTTGATGTCGTCGTCAGTGTTGATTCGGTCGATTCCAGCTCCTGCTGGTATTGCTGTTCTTTGGCACAATCTCTTTTGGCCCTTCTCTGTCGACTTCAGTCGCCGATTCACTCTCCTTCACCCTCGGGCAACTCCCCCTGGTTCCTATGGAACCCTAGCCATGAGGATTCGGCAAGGTCACCGACGCGGCTGCTCTGACCCCCATGTCCCAGTTGCTGCTCGAGGAAGACTAGAACATCTCCCTCCTCGATCCCTATCTGCTGCTCCCGCACTTTTCACATCGGTGTGGTACTGCAGCAGCTACTGTGGTCTACTCCAAACTTTAATGCCGGAGAGACGACATCCTGGGATGCAACCCCGGCGTCTACCTTCTTTTCTACACCATCAACCATGCCTCCAGTCAGGTAATTCTCATGTGACCGGCCTTCAAGCCGAAGAACAACTCTAGGTATAGGATTTAGGTTTAGGTAATTTTGGAATTGGGATTGTGGTTATGATCTTCTGAACAATTGTTAAGTGATAATGGAGATGTTGCGATGTAGGTTTTATATGTTACTATGTACCATTGGCTTGATTATATTTGTGTGTTAAATCTGCTCATGTATGCCCTCTTTTGGTTCAGTCCAAGTTAATTATTTAGTTAGTATGTTGATCTGATCCGAAGAAATGAACAAAATGTATTTGATTAAGTTTTGGTTAGCTCCTGCTAGTAGATTAAGGACTTGGTTAGATGCAAATGAGTATATAATTTATAAGGATAATGTACAATTGTAGTTTCTTGGAACAGTGGTGTGTGAGAAGTGTAAACAAATTGAAATATGCATAGAAAATGTAGCACTGATTGTAATTTCATGGTTTGCTCCTAGAACACTAATAAGATCATACTCTTGTTTATGTAAATATTCTAGTCCTGCCTAGTAGATACTCATGTTCATGTCTGGCATATATTATTTTGAAAGGAGAAAAATAACAGCTTGTATTTCCTCAAACAAGATGTAAAAGTGTGGTTAATATGCTTGAGATAATAATTTTTTTACTAGGACAGATATGCTAGACATAAAGTAGTTTTTACATATGCATTAATGATGTGACTTATTTCTTGTGGATCAGATGTAAATTTCCTGGTATGCATATTGTAGAATAATTATAGCTATGTTGGCTAGCTATATTTTATTTCAGGACAGGTTCCTCTAAGTTTCTGGTGATCATATGTTCACCAGATCCTTGTAGTACAACTCCAGAGCACATATATGATTTCTTTAATGTTTTATTCTGGAGGTGTATATTCCAATACAGCAAGATTTTCTAGTGTTGGTGGCTAACTTTACTTAATAGATGTATACAAAAGATTTGTTAAACTGGACATATGGTTCAGCAATGATCTTGGCCCCTTATTGTATATATTCACCTAGAATGATTCCTAACCAAAGATGGCTAGGAAAATGATACATATTATTTGGGTAATATTTGCAAGTGTAAATGGATGGACAATATGAGTATTCTGTCAATATGACAACAATACTTTAAATGATTCCTAAATCTCTCCAGGGAAATGATGTGTGGGTTTCAGAAAATGGCCTTGAGCTTGTACTCAAGAAACTATGAATCTGCTAGGTACAGAGGTGCTACCCTCTAGGGATGTGCCCTGTAATGTAGCAGCTGTGGTTATGTTAGTCTATTAAAAACTAGGTAACAGGCTAATGATGTTGGTCTGAAGCCAAATAACTCAGGGTTGATTTCTGTGGAGGAAATTCTTGACCCAGCCAATGATGCAAAGGCTAAGGCATAAGATTTAAATAAGAACAAATTTTTGTTCTTGATTTATGGACCTGGCCTATGATGCAAATGCTGAGGCATATCTTGGATTAGGACAGATATTCATGTTGGCTTTAAAACTCTATGATGAACCTTGCATGGCACTTCCATGCAAGTCTGAGAGCATCTTCCCCTCCAATCCTCCTAGATATATATCTAGTTGAAGGTTAGATGGAACTTGTTTATGTATATTATTTCCCTTGTGTCCCAAGTATGTATGCAAGTTATAAGATCAGATGTGGCATGATCTAGTGGTTTCTTCTGATAATTCTTACCTGCTGTTGGTGAGTAGACAGACATGCTTGTAATGGATTGCTGATGATCTTGTGGTAGTTTTTGTGTTGCCTCAGATCATCTGCTATAACTTGTTCTTGTAACCTTCATCTCCAGCTCCTTTTGGGATGCTTGCTTGATCTACTCCTCCTTTTCCTAACTATTGGATGGCTTCTTGAAGCAACCATAAGTTGGACGAGGTTTTGGTGGGATGATCTATGTATTCTTGGGTGATGATATGATGGTAAGATGGATAATGTGCTCTGAAGTGTGGAGGTGGAATGGTAGCTTGTTGCTATGGCTGCGCACTCTTATCCGTCCTTGAGGCTTCCTTGTGCTGACAGCACACACATGCAGTTATGTGTATGCTACCTACCTACTAGCTTGCACTGTTTTACATCAGCACAAGTAATTATAGTGGTTTTACTCCTTCCTTTCTACTTCCTCTGGTGAAACTTGCCCCTCCTAATGCCAATGATGCAGGACTGAGGCAATAAACTGATAAAGATCAGATACTACCTTGGTGGAAAGTGTCCCCTTCTTCTATTAGTTCAGTGATGATAATAACAGTGCACTACACTGTTTGTCTGAGAGCAATACTTTAACCAAGTCTCCATTCTGTTTCTTCCTTGTCTTTTTGTTTTGTTTTGTTTTGTTTTGCAGGGTGAAGAATAAGGAGAGTTGAAGAACATAAGACATAGGACTAATTAGGAAAATAGTTTAGGTTTTCTTTTTTATTCTTTTACAACTTTATTTGATTCTTAAATATTGTAAATAATATTGTATTGTTTTATTAATGTAATAAACTTCATTTTTATTTTTGTTAGTTGAAACTTGTAAGGTTTTGTATCTTATTTAATAAAGTTAAGTTTTCTTTCTTTTTATAATTTCTATTACTCTTGTAATATATCTTATTAATTGTATTCTCTTATTTATTGAATTGTTTGTGTTTTAAATTTTCAATTCGAATACTCATGAATTATATCAATTGTTTACTAAAGTCAAATTTGTTTCCCTCAAATAAAAAAAATCAGCAAAAGTCATGTCAAAATTCTTCGTACTCACCCTGATGTGTTAAACTAAACCATCAGAATGAGAGGAACTCCGATCCCTTCGTGTTTTCTTAGTTTTACACGAAAATTCTCCGGATTTTCTTATGCATGAATACAATGCACACATCTGAGTTTAGCTTATTTCTAACCTCTAATGCTGGGGTGTTACAGTCATCCATCCTAGAATTGCTCTAGGCCAAGAACGCTTAACCTTAGAGTTATTTTCGAATGAGCTTCCGAAAAAGAAGTTGCAACTTCTTGTTATGGGTTTCCTATCAATCCTATTGAGCCATGCGTTAGGGTCTCAAAATTGCCAAGCCATTAACTGTTCTCCTTTAGAAACAAAGTTTTGTGTGAAATCCAGCAGAACAACAAGCTTTTGAAGCACTTAAGCAGGCTATGAGTATGACACATGTGTTAGACATGCCAGACTTCTCTAAATTATTTTGGATTGAAACTGATGCATGTGATATAGGAATTGGTGTTGTATTGATGCAGGATGGAGAACCTATAGCATATTACAACAAGGCCCTGAGTGTCAACAATAAGAAACTGTCTATTTATGAAAAATTGTTCTTGGCTATCATGATGGCTGTTGATAGGTGGAGTACATACTTATCTATAGGACCTTTTGTGACCAAAACTAATGATCAGAGCCTATGTCAGTTGGAGGACAAGATATTACATATTGATCTTCAAAATAAATCCATGACAATATTAGTAGGTCTCAATTTCTCCTTCCAGTATAATATAGGAACATAAAATAGGGTAGCAGATGTTGGAGATATGCCCAAGAGGCAATAATAAAAGTAGTTATTATTATATCTTTGTGTTTATGATAAATGTTTACATTCATGCTATAATTGTATGATGGTGCTGGTTAGCACTTCGTTGGGAACCCCAAGAGGAAGGTGTGAAGCAGCACAGCAGCAGTTTTCCCTCAGTAAGAAACCAAGGTTATCGAACTAGTAGGAGGAAGGAAACGTCACACAGTTGTTGCAAACAACACGGAGACCTGCACAACACAAACTCATGACTTTGTACCAACTAGACAGTGAGGTTGTCAAGCTCACTGGTTTGCTGTACCATAGGATTATACATACAGTGTCAAAGGTAACGGTGGTTTGCAAGTAAACAGGTAACATTGGAAGATGTATCAATGGTAAAGATTGGACTGGGGTCCATAGTTCACTAGAGGTGCTCTCCTTAGATAAGAAACATGGCATGAAGGGTAAACAAATTACAGCAGGGCAATTGACAGGAACTGATCAAGGCATAACAATGCAATACTAGTCAGAAATATCCTATGAGATTTGATTGGGCAATACAACAAGATACATAGACCGCCATCCAACTGCATCTATGACTAGAAGTCCACCTTCAGGTTATCATCCGAACCCCCTCCAATATTAAGTTGCAAGCAACAGACAACTACTTTAAGCAAAGTGTGTAAGGTAAACATTCCACATGTTCCATGAACAAGAGACCGTTGTTTTCTCCCTAGTGGCAACAACACATCTACAACCGAAGAGATTTCTATCACTTCCCTTGGAAACTAGAGGCATGAACCCACTATCAAGCATAAATACCCTCTCTTCGAGTCACTAGCAACTACTTGGCCAAGATATCTACTAACAACAGAGATCATGCAAGATCACAAACAACACAGACATGATAGAATCATAAAGACAAAACCATTAATCAATCCAACATAATAATCTCAATATCCATCGGATCTCCGCAAACACAACATGCATGATTAAAAATAGATTAGATCTTGATCATGAATGGAGCTCACAAGATCTATACATGAAAGCACAAGGAGGATATACAACCATCTAGCTACTACATGGACCCATAGTCCAAGGTGGAACTACTCATGTGTCATACCGGAGAAGAAGGCCTCCAGGATGATCTCCCCTCCGGCAGGGTGCCGGGAAGAACTTCAGATCCCCCCGATCTAGGGTTCGATGGTGGCGGCGGCTATAGACGGTTTCGTGGAGATTTGATCGGGTGCTTAGGGTTTCTGCATCGGGGGCTTCTTATAGGCGAAGAGGGAGGCCGAGGGGGTGCCCGAGGCGACTGCACCCCCCTAGGCGCAGGGTGGGCCTACCCGCGCGGCCAGGGGGTGTGGCCCCCTAGAGGACCTCCTCCGTCTCTCCTCTGGACTTCGTGTTCCCCACGGAAAGTTATTGACTCTGGCTTTTGTCCCGTCCAATTCTGAGAATATTGATTTTCTGCCTTTCTGGAACCAAAAACAGAAGAAAACAGGCAACTGGTAGTGTGGCAACTTGTTAATAGGTTAGTTCCAGAAAATATATAAAAACACCTCAAAGAAAGACAAAGCAAAGTAGATACTAAACAAGCATGGAACATCAAAAATTATAGATACGTTTCCGACGTATCATTGTATTAACCAGAAACATTAATACCTGTGTGATTTGTAAACATGTAAGAGTCCCTAGTAAATCCTCTTTGTAATACTAGCTTGTTGATTAATAGATGATTATAGTTTCCTAATCATGAACATTGGATGTTATTAATAACTAGATCATATCATTAGGAGAATGATGTGATGGACATACTCCTATAGTTAAGCGTAGCATAAGATCAAGCCATTTCAATAGTTCATTTGCTATAAGCTTTCAGATACATAGTAACCTAAATCCTTTGACCATGAGATCATGTTAATCACCATCACCGGATGGATGCTTTGATGACATCAAACACCACTTCATAACTAGGTGGTTATAAAGGTGGCATTGAGTATTCGGAAAGTATGTGTTGAGGAACATGGATCAAGAGTGGGATTTGTCCATCCATATGACGGATAGATATACTCTGGGCCCTCTCGGTGGAATCTCATCCAATTAGCTTGCAAGCATGTGACTGGATCACAAGGTATCACATATCATAGGAACAAGTAAAGAGTATTTATCGATAACGAGGTTGAACTAGGTATGCAGAGATACTAACGATCAAACCTCGGATAAGTAAAGTATCGTGAGACAAAGGGAAATTGGTATCGTATGTAAATGGTTCATTCGATCACGAAGTAATCGTAGAAATATGTGGGAGCCATATGAATTTCCAGATTCATCTATTGGTTATTGATCGGAGAAGAGTCTCGCTCATGTCTACATAATTCACGAACCGTAGGGAGCCACACTTAAGGATTCAATGTTGTTTAGTAGATATGGAATGTGAGTAAAGAGACAGAATGTTGTTCGGAGTCTCGGATTGGATCCAGGACATCACGAGGAGATCCAGAATGGTCCAGAAAATATGATTCATATAAGGAAAGTCCAAGTACGGGAATGGTTTCGGTGTTTTCACCGGAATGTTCTAGAAGGGTTTAGAAGGTCCACTGATCCTGAGTGGGAAGGTACATGGATGTGTCATACCAAAGTGGAATGGTTGCATCATGTCCTAGGTCACTTGGTTGGGCAATGGGAAGAGAGAAATCAAACTCTAGTTTGAAAGTCAAACGCCAATTTGAAAAGTCAAATCCCAACATGGTTGTCTAGTGGAGAGAGGGAAGGAATCCTACCTAGGGGAGGATTCCTCCCTCCCCTTGCCGCCGGTGACATGGTTATATCCCACGGGTACACAACATCAACATACCTAGTCCAGCCCGAAGGAAGGCCCACTGCAAGATACGCGGCCTGCGGAGATTCCAGATGGCCCATGACGCCTTCGGATGCTTGGAGAACAAGGATAATATAGATAAAATTTCAAAGGGCAAACCCTAATCTGTAACCGACTCGACCTATGCCCAGGACCTGCCTATCTATATAAGGGATAGGAGGGCACGGCGAGAAGGGCAAACTCTCACCGCATACACACCTCCATGCCAGATTACATCTGTGCACCCCTGTAATTTTCGGTTCCGCCGTAATCAAGAGCAGACAAGCAGGAGTAGGGTTTTCCCTCCGGGGGCCTGAACCTGGGTAAACCTCGTGTCCCCGTGTTGCTTGTTTGCTAACTATTCCACGATCTCCAGCATCCCCACCTTCTCCAAAACCCAAGCTCATAACAATGGGCATTGACGAGATTAAACCTCGTCAATTGGCGCCGTCTGTGGGAATCAGGGGTGCTGATTGTGCGATCGTGACGGTCCCATCTGAAGCGATCTGCAACTCCTCAGCGACGGAGAGCCACCTCCTCTTCGACGCTTTCGACTTCACCGCCCACTCGCCAGCCACCATGAAGGATTTCGAGACAGTAGGCTCGAGATTCTGTTTGGGAGCTTCTACTTCCATGTGGGGCAGACCGACAGTCTCTACCTCCTAGAGTGGGTGCCACCACCATCCTTCAGGGCCGCTTTGTGGGTCACACCCATCAGCGTGCTGCGCACGTCGACGCTGACAGATGAGTCCTATGACAGCAACAGCTGCAACTCAGATCTGTGCGACCCTCCATCAGACGAAGGAACCTACGACTCCGGATCCGAAAGCTGCGGCAGCGGCGATCCAATTTGCAGGCGATACCAATGCGTCGTAGTCATCCATGGTGAAATGGAAGGGCAACTAAATTCGACTGAGCCCAACCCACCACCAAATCCACCGCCCAACCCGCAGGCTGGGAACGGAGGGCAGCAACCCCTCCATCCCAACGAGGGCGACGCTGCCGCCTATCAGCGGATCAACCTCAATGAGGACGGTTGGCGCCAGGCACGCGAAGCTGTGGCGGGTAACAAGATCCTACCTATGAATTCTTCACAGGACCTGCTGATGGCATACCACATCCTCCTCATCGGCGAGCACAACAGGCAGGTGAAGCTGCAGGAGGAGCTCGACAAACGCAAGCAAGCAGCTTCAGAGTCTAGCGCGCGGCAAGCTGCGCTCTTCGTCGCTGGTGGCTCTAGCTCGCACGAAAATCATCCCAATAAGCATCGCTCTCGCACAGATAACATGGACCCCGCCGGGAGACGTGAGGTCACCAAAACCCTCAACACGTCCTTCATGGAGATGGACGTCAACGACAACGTCATACCGAAGACACCTCAGGCCGCGATCATGGCAGCCACCATGTACCTCGCATCCCATCCACCTCCGGTGGGGGACCCGAAGAGTGCCATGCACAAGTCCGCACTAGTCGGGCTCGGACTCGTCGGAGCTGCACTCCACGAAGAAGATCCTACGGAGACGAAGAAAAAGGCTACGGTCAGATTCAACCGTAGCCCCGCACCCTCATCCGACGAGGAAGAGGACGGGCACGATCTACCTTGATGACACAAGATCCCAAGACGTCGCAGCCGCGACTACAACGCTCGAAACGACCTTGCCCAGCGCAAGGTCGACAAGGCACGCGCCAAATGCGTGTGCTCAACCGAATCCGAAGAGGATGACGACGGAGAACTGTGCAGAGCTTGATGTTTCAGCAGATCCGTTCGGCGCACGCGGATGCCGAAAAAATTCAAGCTGCCTTCAGACACTCCGAAGTTCGATGGCACGGAGGAATGCGAAGGCGTGGCTCAGCGACCACCTCTTGTCCGTCAAGATGCATGGTGGCAACTGGAACACCGCCCTGCAATGCCTTCAGCTATAGTTGACAGGCGCAGCCTGGATCTGGCTCAGCAGCCTGTCCTCAGGCTCCATCCGAAGCTGGGAGGAACTGGCGTACAGTTTCATCCGAAACTTTAAAGGCACCAGCAAGAGTCCAGCCTTGATCGAGGAGATGCGGGCCTGCACTTAATGTATGGGTGAATCCATTGGTTGTACATCTTGCACTGGTCCAACATCAAGAACTCCGCGGCACACATCTCCGATGAGAGAACGATCGACGCCTTCAAGGATGGTGTCAAGCGCCCGGACTTCAAGGAAGAACTTGGGCGCGTCAAGCCCAAGACACTCGACCACCTCATGGACATCGCCAACAGGTGTGCAGATGGCGAGGATTCCCTCCACCGAGCACATTTGGATGAGGAGGATGAATACGGCCGCAGACGCGAGTGCCATAGCAAACAAAGACCACGCATCTACGACGATCGCGACGGACCTGCCATGGTTGCGGCTGGCTACGCCAAACGCCGCAACGAAAACAACCGCAGCAGTGGAGGATACCGCGGAAGCAACTTCCGCAATGGAGGATGCCCAGCACAAACATGGCAACGTTGGGGCCGTGACGATGAACCCTTAGCATACGACAAGCTGTCGGGTCCATGCACTATCCACTTCTATATCGACAAGTAGGATGGCAAGAAAAAGGCAACCACATGCTCAAGGACTGTCGCGAGTTCCAGAAACTTGGCGAGGGCCTCACCCAAATGCGACGCCAGATTGTGAAGCCTGGGTTCGGACCCGCACCCGCACCAGGTGACATCACCCACGGAGCTCCTCCACCACCACCCGTGGGACCGTCGAATCCCGTGATCACACCTACGCCAAACAACAGCACAGGCAGATACCGACCGCCAAAAGGGTCTCTCATGATCCAGAAGGTACGCCCCACCAATAGGGTGCATAAGAAGATCACTCGACAGGTCAGCTTCGCTGTAACCGCTCCACCAGCCATCCCTGAGTACCTTAGTGGCTCGGAGTCCTGCATCACGTTCGATCGTTCGGACCATCCCCGCCAGATCCCTCGCCCAAGTCATGCTGCCCTGGTGCTCGAGGCGCAGATTGGAGGATTCGAGATGAGCCACGTCTTCATGGACGGCGGCATCAGCATGAACCTGATGTTCGCCAGCATCTTCGCAGCGATGCGGATCACGCTGTGTAGCCTAGAACAATCCGATACAACATTCCACGACATAGTCCCAGGGAAGGGCATATATCCCCTGGGAAAGATATGGATCGACGTCATCTTCGGCAAGCCCGAAAACTTTCGGTGTGAGCGGCTCGAGTTCGAAGTGGTGGATTGTCCATCATAGTACCACGCCATCCTCGGGCGTGTAGAATTCGCAAGGTTCCTAGCAGTACCGCACTACGCGTACCTGCTGCTCAAGATGCCTGGGCCCAAAGGCGTCATCATAGTCCAGGGAAGCTTTACCCGATCGTACCACTGCGATAGAGACTTCAACAGAATCTCCTAGTCGTTCGGCATGCAAGAGGAGCTCACGAGGCTCCGAGAGGTGACAGACAAAAGGGCACCCCCAGTCGCCAGGCAAAACTCACCTGATACGTCGTTCGACTCCACAGTCAACACGAACAAGGTGCAGGTCCACCCAACCGACGCATCCAAGACGGCGCTAATCGCCAACGACCTCAGCCCCGCATAGGAAAGCGCGCTCGTCAAATTCCCTTGTGAGCGCTGGGAAATCTTCGCCTGGTGTCTTGCGGACATGCCAGGAGTTCCCAGGGAATTCGCCGAGCACGCACTCAATGTGTTCCCGGACGGAAGGCCGGTCAAGAAGTCGATCCGACGACTGTCCGAACCACAAGCAGAAGCAGTTGGAATCAAAGTCAACAGACTTCTGGACGCCAACTTCATCCGAGAAATCAAGGAGAGCGAGTGGCTAGACAACACTGTGCTAGTCCCAAAGAACGACATGGACATCCTGCGGATGTGCGTGGACTTCATGTCGCTCAACAAGCACTGCCCCAAGGACCACTTCCCCCTTCCTCGGATCAATCAGATCACCGATTCGACTGCAGGATGCGAGAAACTCTCCTTCCTCGACGCCTACTCAGGCTACAATCAGATTCGACTGAAAGTCGAAGATCAGGAGAAAACGGCGTTCATCACGCCGTTTGGGGTATTCTGCTACAACACCATTCCCTTCGGGCTGAAGAACGCGGGTGCCACATACCAGAGGTGCATGCAGGCATGTCTGAAGAACCATATCGGTCGCAACATCCAAGTCTATGTCGACGACATAGTCATCAAGACCAGGGATGCCAAGACACTGATCGACGATCTCTGCAAGACGTTCGATAACCTTGATCACTACAAGATCAAGCTGAATCCAGAAAAATGCGCCTTCGGCGTCCCATCTGGCCAACTACTTGGCTACTTCATCTCCCAGCGAGGAATCGAGGCGAATCCAAAGAAAATCGGGGCCATACTGGCCATGGAGAAGCCGAAGAACCTCAAAGTTGTCCAGCAACTCGCTGGACGCATCGCGGCGCTGAGCATATTCATCAGCCGCATGGGTGAGAAGGCCCTTCCTTTCTACCAACTGCTATGCAAAGCAGACAAATTCGAGTGGACACCCGAAGCAGACGACGCATTCGGAGATCTAAAGCGACTGCTCTCCACCTCGCCTGTACTGGTCACGCCCAAGGAACGCGAGCTTCTGCTGCTATACATCGCGGCCACACACCAGGTGGTAAGCACCATATTCGTGGTCGAGCGACCCGAAGATGGCAAGACCCATGGGGTCCAACGCCAAATCTACTACCTTGGCGAGGTACTAACGCCAACAAAATAGAGGTACCCTCACTACGAGAAGCTCGCCTACGACGTGTTCATGACGGCTCGTCGGCTGAGCCACTACTTCCAGGAGCATCAGATAATGGTCGTCCACGAGGCGCCACTGTCCAACATCCTGAATAACCCCGAAGCCACAGGACGCGTAGTCTACGAGCGGCGCCATGCGATAAAATCTCAGGTCCTCCCTGACTTCTTCGTCCACTGGATGGAGCTCCAGCTGCGGGACACCCCAGACATGACGCAGTCATGGATGATGCACTTCGATGGCTCCAAGCACGAGGCCGGAGCAGGAGCTGGAAGGCGATAAGATGAAATACGTCCCCGCAAGGCGATAAGATGAAATACGTCCTTCGAATGAAATTTCGTGCCTCCAACAACGAGTCCAAATACAAGGACCTCATCCACGGCATGAGGATGGCAAAGAGCTGCGGCGCAACGCGCCTAGTCACACTACAAGAAATCTGTTATTATATGACCTTCTAATAGTGACCCTAGACAAAATCGTCATATACTTATGACGATTCTACATGAGATGGTCGTAAGACATTCTCGAGGGTGAAAACCTTATTGAAATATGACGATTTCGCTCAAAAACGTCGTAATTTTATCAAATAAAATCGTCATAACCTATGTGATGCAACTTAGGAGACAATTTGTAGTCAATTATGACCAATTTAGATCGTCATGGCATCTAATCTAGAATATAATGATATGACTCATCAGCCACATCAGCAAATTACGCATATTTGTAATGTTTATGTGTTAGTTCATGTGTCAGTAGTCGGTTAGCCACATACCACTGACATGTGAGACCCACTTTCCATGTTGGCTAGGATAGAACAGCTAGGCTAACAGATAGACCCACGTAGGCCCCACTCATGAGAATTTAAATGTTTTTCGGGTATTGAATTTGGCTTGGATCCACAAGACCTGCAGATGGGACCGTCCACATGTCTGAGATTAAATCTCAGAAATCCCAGCAAAAAGAGGGGGCGCTGGGGGTCGAACCCACGACCCATCCTACAGAACGACTACACCGTACCGCGGACCTAACCACCACACCACCTTACATTTTCTGTATACATCCCACTTCGATTCTATTAGAGTGGTTTCAACTGGCGTCGTGGCTTCTTGGGCTACTCCAAGGGCAGGCCTTGGGCTGACGGCGAAGTGCAAGGCTAGCTCGTTTGGGCCATTGGGCTGGCATGTTTGCTCGGCCGGGTGGCTCTAGTATTTTTATTTCTTTTATTCTTTTCTGAATTTTGTTGTATCTTTTTATTTATAACTCCAAATTGAGTCAAATAAAAATTAGAGAACTTGTAGAAATGGCGAGCATGATTTTCCTTGAATTTTTATTCATGTTTTATCGTTTGGATCACGCAAAGGATTTATATTATTCGAACCGTTTTTGAATTTTTATACCCGTTTCAAGCTATGGTCAAAATGGCGGGCATGAAGGTTCTTAAATTGGGGCCGAGCCTCACTAAAATTGCATTAGATCTCTAAAGAAATAGCATATTGCGAGTCTAAAAATGTTTTTTTCAAAAAATCATGGGCATCAGATAATGTACCTGTAGTTCAAATCGGACCCACTTCCTGCCGATTCGATAGGAATTTGTCTTTTTTGCCAGGGGTGGACGGAAAGGTTTGAGACACCCAGGTTGGGACATTTGTCCATTTAAGGTGGTCTACTATTTTTGAAAAATGTGTTTGTATAATTATAAAACTGTCATTTGGTGGTTGCTTCACAAAACGCCCCGTTTTTTGCGCTTGGAAAATAGAAAATGGATTTTCCGTGCGATGAAAAGAAAAACTTCCTCCTGCAACATTGTTATCCATGCCATGATACATATGTGTGCACAATATGAGCACATTATCACAAACTATGCCCTGATTCTAGCCATAACATTGGTTATTTGACCCGAAAGCCACGAAACCTCGAACATGATAGGTCATTTTGTGAAGGGTTTTTTGAGACATACTAAATTTACCAAGTTTGGTATTTTTCCTTGCAATTATGTTACATAATAAGACACCACGCGAAGGATTTGCGTTGATCGGACCATTTTTTTATGCATGTTTCAAACTATGGTCAAAACCGCGGACACGAAGGTTCTTAGCTCGGGGCCGAGCCTCGCTGAACTTGCGTTGGATCTCTGAAGAAACATGATATTATGAGTCTAAAAATGATTTTTGCCAAAAATCATGAGCATCGGATTATGTACCTGTAGTTCAAACCGGACCCACTTCCTACCGATTTGGCAGGAATTTGTCTTTTTCGCCAGGGGTGAACGGAAAGGTTTGAGATACCCCGGTTGGTACATTGTCCATATAAGGTGGTCTAATATTTCTACAAAATGTGGCGATACCATTCTAAAATTGTCATTTGTTGGTTGCTTCACAAAACGCCCCGTTTTTTGCGCTCGGAAAATGGAAAATAGATTTTCCGTGTGTCGAAGAGGAAAACTTTCTCCTGTAACATTGTTTGCCATCCCATAATACATATGTGTGCACAATATAGGCAAATTATCACAAACTATGCCTCGATTCTAGCCATAACACTGACCATTTGACCCGAAAGCCATGAAACCTCACACATGATAGGTCATTTATGAGAAGGTTTTTTTAAGACACTTGCAATATACCAAGTTGGGTATTTTTCCTTGCAACTATGTCATATAATAAGACACTAGCCGAAGGATATGAATTGATCGGACAGTTTTTGAATTTTTTATGCCCGTTTTCATTTTACAAATTAAAAAAGAGGTGTTTTGTGAATGGACCAATCAAAACAGAGTAAACTGCCTCCCACAGATCATCCTTATGGCCCTGATCCAGACCGTTTAGTCCGGATCCAACGCCTGACTGCTCACCCGAAGAAGCACAAAGTATTAGCCAGTGCGCACCGCACCCACGACCCCAACCCAAACTCCGGATCGCCTCCCCCCGCGCCGCCTCCCCCCGCGCCGCTCACTCCGGATCACCTCCCCCCGCGCCGCCGATTCTCCCCTCTCACCGATGCTCCCAGCACCCCCTCCTATGGCTCGACGCTCCTCCCCTCTGCACCACCTCGGCCAACGTATACCTCTACCGCAAATACCACCCCTCCCGTCCCACCGCAACCACCACTCCCCCATACGTCCCAATCCCGTCAGGCGGCGGTAGATCCCTGCCGATTCTGGCGGGTCCCGGCCCATTCCGGCGACCATAGCACTGTCAGTCACCTTCCTCGCACCCCTACTGCTCTTGTACCGAACCCATGGCCTAGAACCGCCCAATCGAGGCCTACTGTAAACCCTAGCTGCCCAAGAGGGAGATCGATCGCGAGCGCGAGACCATGGAGCAGAGGAGCCTGCTGGCGTCGGTCGTGGGTGTGGGCGTCAGCATGGGGCTGGGGCTCGCGTCGGAGAGGTGGGGGAAGCCGGCGCATGCTGTTGAGGGCGGCGGTGGTGGTGCTGGCGATGCAGGCATCACGGAGGTGGAGGCGGAGCTGCGGCGGCTGGTGGTGGACGGCCACAACAGCGGCGTCAGCTTCGGCGACAGCGTCTTCCCCTGCGTTGGCGGCCACTTACCCCACGGCGGTGGCTACATCCTCGCGTCGCTGGTGATTACCGCGGAGTCGGCGACTTCCCCGTGGCGGTTGGTAGTTCCATGCGTCGTCGGAAACTTCCTCGCGGTGCTGGGCACTTCCCCAAGGCGTCTGCTACATCCTCCACGGCAATAACCAACATCACCTCTTCGAGCGACCACTAGATCTTCCCATTTTTCAGGTAAGCGTCCTACACTACTACACCCTATGCCATGATGTGTGCACGATGCAGCAGATCGATCACCTAGTATGTTTCCAGATATGCAAGACTAAGAACAGATCGATTACTTGCGCTGCTCCCTCTAAATATTTTAGTACCCCACTCTATCTGAATCTCTTATCATACACAGTTATAGCATACATGGCTGCTTAGTTTGTATAAATTTCTTGGTTAGTGGTCTTTCTTGTTTGCAAAAGCTTGCTAGTCAGTAAATTTTGCAACAGGTTGATCCGAATATCTATCTCCTGCTGCTATGATAGTTGAAACCCACCTTGTGATAGTTTGCAGGTGGGTTTTTGGTGCCCTCTTCTGCTCGAATTGATCTTTAAACTGAAATGAACACGACATCGGTTCAATTAGATTAGAACCAACATAGGTTGTATGTGTTTTGATGTAGTGAGAAATCGGTATGTTTGTATTTTGAGTATCTTAAACTGCACTTCTCAAAACTGATGCTTGGGTTATCTAGTATATGTGCATTCAGCATGTATTTCTATGCCTGACATGAAAATATGACCTACTTTTTCTACTGCTAGCATTGTATGAAATGTGCTTTTAATCATAATAGCACTGTATGGAATATCTAGACATGCCCACCACTTTGTTAGTTGTGGAGAGTAATTGCTTTGTGATGAACATAAGAATGTAGCTATTTTAAATAATAGTGATGTTCTGTGCTTTTCTCATTCATTATACTTGATGTGCTTCCATGTTTTCCTAGTGATGTATCATGGTGAATGTCTACACACTACATAATGGTATGCTATATTATTTGCTGTTGTGCTTCTTGTACTTGACCAATGCCTTGTGGAATTGGCTGTACTTGATCAATGTTTTTTTAAAATCTTTGTCAGCTCGCCCACTGCAGTGAATCTATCTGATGGAACAATGAAGCTTCAGAATTTAGTGTCAAGGACAGCTGAAACAACAAAAGATGCAAAATCTATCTTTCAGGTGATAAGCTATATGAATAATGTGTGCTCACCTGTAGTTATGTATCTATAGTCTATGAAAAAACTCATTGTGAACTGTGCATATGTGCTGAGCTAGAGGCATATAGTTAATAGGTTGTGCAAGTTATATTTCTTGGATTAAAAAACTAAACTGGAACCTACCTGATGATATGAGATGGCATTAACTCCCAAACTTATAAGCATTGAACCAACACCTTTTTGAGATGATTATTCCCTCATGTGCATCTTTCGTTATTCTGTAAGCTTGCACATAGTGTTAGCACATTATTACAATTATATGATTATTTTGACTGAATCGTGTTGCCATTGCATGGCTAACTCTACTTTGCACAATTCATTGAAACATTGCTGAAACCGTAGCTCTTTTCTTCAAGTTTCACCCTGAAATTTACTTGAACTACCCCAAGTACTTATGATTTTCGGGTCTTTGGGAGTGTGAAATATCTTAATTACATGATGTAAGTTCAATAGTATACAAGTGTATATGCAGTGCAGTTGTGTACAGTTAGTAGTAGTTGTGCTCAGATCTCTACTTTATTATTTAACTTTCCTTTGTATAGGTAAATTGTTTTTTCTTTATTGATGAACTTACTGATTCGTACTAATTTTTGTGTTGCTGGGTGCCGAGGAGAAGCATATGGTGAGGAGGAGCCAGCGAGGAGAAACCTGGAGGTCCGGCAAGGAGAAGCATGAAGGTGCTCTCTGTTGCCCAGGTGGATGCTCTGCCCCTGCTTGATGGGGGCGAGTTGCCATCAGTCAATTCCGACGAGCTGCTGGTTGGTGGCAGGCTGCCAGCAAGCATCATGGCTGTAATTATATGGAGGGAGTACTTCTATGTGTAATAATATTGTTTGTGTGTGACATGTGAACCTTGTTGTACGTCCTATTCTGGAATTCAAACGGTGTTATCAAATATTTATAGTCATTTATATTCTATCTGCTGTTTCATTGTATATCTACTGGGAAATTATCTTATTTAATATATGTGTTTGTTCTATTAATTTGGCTACTGAACTTGAAGTGGCCAAGGCCCAAACAATATTGCACTATCAAAAGTCCACATCTGTATTATATTGGACCAGTTCTGTAACAAGGCCCATGAGGCTGAGACCCATTTAATTTTGGATAAAATAGAAAAATAAATGGCCGTAAAAAGGACAAAGCTTAAAAAAGAACTCATCCTAAAAAGGCCATGGCCTAGAAGGAAAAACGCCGAATTAATGGGCTTGGCCCATGTAAGCAACCAAAATGGACCAGGCTAAATTTACACTACGACGATTTAATTTCGTCACAATTTTGCCACGTAGGATATGCCACGTAAGGTCTGACCTGGCCATGCTAGTTTGCCCGTGACGATATCTGATCGTCATAACAGTTATGACGATCCAATATCGTTGTAAACGGTTATGACGATTTTACAAAAAAACGCCGTGATAGTTCATTTGCGACGCCCAGCTTTCGACGATCTCATTTTCGTCATAAAATCGTCATAGATGGACTACTATGACGATTTTGTGACGAAAATAGAGGGTCATAAAAGCCTAGATTCCTTGTAGTGTCATCTACGGCGACTCAAACCTCGTCGTCCAGCATACAATGAACGAATGCGACGCCCATGCCGCCAACATGATCGCGTATCACGCGCTCTACAACTCACTCGAAGGAGACTTCGATGGCTACGAGCTTCGGCACGTTGGAAGGGAAAGCAACGAGGAAGCTGATAGACTCACCAACATTGGCTCCACCTGCGCACGGGTGCCACCAGGTGTGTTCCTCGAACAAATCTGTGTACCCTCTATCAAAAGGAAATTCCCCAAGGGATCACCCGAAGAAGCAGAACACTCGGGGGCCGCGCCACCCGAAGGGTCAGAAGGACCCGAAAACCTTGACACAGAGGCCGAGCTCGTCAGCCTGATGCAGGTCATGGCGATCTAGGAGACATGGACGCAGCCGTACCTTCGGTACCTGCTCAACAAGGAACTGCCTGACGACCCGATAGACGCCCGACACATATCTCGCCGGTCCAAAGAATTTACTCTCCACAATGGCGAGTTGTACAAGCACAACATTTCGGGTGTGCTACAAAGATGCGTCACCATCGGTGATGGAAAAACCATCCTACAAGACATCCACGAAGGCATCTGCGGTCACCATGTGGGCAGCCACGCCCTCGTCGCCAAAGCTGTGCGAGCTAGATTTTACTGGCCAACGGCCATGAACGGTGCCAAGGACATCGTCCGAAGATGCAATGGCTGACACAGGTTCACGGATAAGCCACACGCACCAGGATCGGAGCTCAGACCCATACCACTGGCCTGGCCCTTTGCCCAATGGGGCCTGGCCCTTTGCCACGTCTTCCACCTGGTCGCAGTCGACAAATTCACCAAGTAGATCGAGGCTATGCCCGTCACCAACCAAAGCGGCAAAATGGCCGTCAAGTTTTTCGAGTCCATAGTCTACAGGTTCGGCATGCCACACAGCATCATCACGGACAATGGCTCGAACTTCATCTCGAACGAATTCCAGGACTTCAGCGAGGGCCTCGGAATCAACATATCATACGCCTCGGTGGTGCACCAGCAGACCAACGGGCAGGTCGAAAAAGCCAAGGGCCTCATAGGCGGAGGCATCAAGAAACGCCTGCTCAGCCCACTCGAACGGCTTGCGGGAGCCTGGGAAGAAGAGCTACCCTCCGTCCTCTGGAGCCTACGCACAACGCCGAACAGCGCAACTGGCTTCACACCTTTCTTCATGGTGCACGGAGCCAAAGCCATACTACCTGCCGAGGTACGCCACAAGGCCCCACGGGTCGTCGCCTACAGCGAAGCCGAATCGACGGCCGCACTTGAAGACGTCGTCGACACACTCGACGAGGCATGCAACATCGCTGTGGCTCGCTCAGCGGTCTACCAGTAGAGCCTCCGCAACTACCACAACCGACGGCTATGACCAAGGTCCTTCGTCGAAGGAGACCTCGTCCTACGACTCAAGCAAGAGCGGCCAAAAAAGCTCGAGTCACCCTGGGAAGGACCCTACATCGTCACAGAAGTCATCCCAGGAGGCGCCTATCGCCTCAAGGACATCGCGTCAGAAGTCGAATACTCCAACCCTTGGAATGTCGCGCGTCTGCGACGATTCTACCCCTAGTTATCCCTTTACTTTCAATAAGGGTACTCAGCCGTACAATGTACCTCCTCGATTACGATATGAATAAAAGCTAAGTGTCTTGCCTGGAATTTTTTCTCTTCCTTGCACTACTTTTCGCTATAACACGCTCGGTGGCTCCGCCTCACCTCACGACTCCGTCGGCTATGAATAATGCATGTAACCTGAGTAGCTGACCCCGTTAGGCTAACGAAAAGGACATGCACACAACAACGACACCACGTGATAGCACAAACAAGATTTATAGAAAAGGGCATAACAAGACCACTCGAACATATACAAATTTTACATCTATCTTTTTACAGGACCTACCTATTCTGAAGAATCACGTGCGCCGATGCTCAAAAAGATCCACGATCTCTTCGGCATACTGCCTAACAGCCGCGTAATGCGGGCGCATGTCACAGAGGCCACGATCTGGTCGAGGGGATGGCCCAGCCACCACCGCCGCAAGATCAACGTCCGGGCGATGCAGACGAACAAACGAAAGGACGGCTTTAACCCCCGCTACCAGCTGTTGCCGCACCAACTCCCTCACGTGATTCACGTCCTGAAACTTCGACAACAAAACCCACAAGGTGGACGGTGCCTCATCTAGAGGAAACATGACGTACATAATCGATGCAAGGGAAGTCTTCACTTGCCTCAGCACTCGTGACACCTGATGAACACGATCCTACACCGTCGCCAGGACGGTGGCCCGGTCGCAGTCCATCCAGAAAAATCCTCCGGCTTCCATATCCTGTTGGGTCAAGCAATTGATCCGAACTGCAACGTGTTCCTTCTCCTCCCTCAGAACAAAGTTGTCCCCAGCAGAAAACTTAGAATAAGATGACGCGACAACAAGGCGCACCCAAAAACGAGCAGCAACTCAAGAAAGCTCACATTGAAGTTGCTCGCTCAACTTCCATAGCTCCCCCTTCAGATACTCCTCCCTGGCGGTAGACCTCTCAGTCTTCGACTTCCACACGTACGCATGTCCTCGAACGCCAAGGCTCTCCTTCTCCAAGCTACAGACGCGATTGAGAAGAAAAACAAGCTGCGATGCATCATCCAAAGATGGTCGCGACTGAGGGACAGTCGAAGTGTCCACATGAGTCTCACCCGAAGGTCCCTAAAGGCAAGCAAGTAAGAATATGAACACCACATTTCTCTGGCAACAGCTCGAAGCATCATTTATATACATCAAAAAGCCACTGCATGGCACAAGGAGAAATTGTTCGACAAAATGTTACAACAGCAGAAGAATAAAAGCTATCCTAGCTACAACAAATTTAGGCGCCCGCATCCAGGGTAGCCTCGGAGCCAGATTGCCTGCCCCTGGCTTCTCCCTGCTGCCTTGTAACATCCCAGCATTTAGGAACCAACAAAGCGTAGATTTAGGAATCTGTGAAAATTCATGCATTCGTCTGTAAAAATGTGGGTAAATTTTTTCGCCAAATAAAAACCTAAAGTGATCAAAGTTTCTTTCATACTTTGAGATTAGGTATAGTCTTGAAGGATGATTGTTATAGACTTCGATATGATCTTTGTGGACTAATGTGTTTTGGGAAATGAAATTTGAATTTAAACTTAAGTGTTGAATTTATAGTTCAAACGGATTTAAAGTTATGTTTTAGTATTATGCTTTAGTCAAGAGTTAATAATTAGTAGTTCAAACTTTATATAAAGAAAACAATTAAGAATAAGAATCTTCATTTCAAAAATTTATTCAATAAATAAGTTACACAAATGTAACTTATAGAAATGAGCAATAATATTTACAATAGTAATTAAATAGAAGAATAATATTTCTTTATTGAATAATAGTACAATCTTTATTACAAAAGAATAAAAATAAAAAGTACAAAAAAATAAAATAAGGATTACAATTGAATAAGAGTATATTACAAGTGAATATCCTATAAATAAAAAGAAAAACCTAAACTAAAGTCTTGATCTTCAAGTCTGGTACCTGCAAAATAAACAGAAACTAAAAAAAGAAAGAAAGTTTTGTGTGTGTAGTCTTGATAGTGAAGTGCATTGAACAAGGTTCATCATGGAGTAATCTTTTAAGGGGCAAGTTTCACCAATATCAAAGAATATATATTTCATAATTTTAAGCCACAAGTCAAATCAACAGGAAGGAGGGGCAAGTTTCACCAGCCAAGTAAGAGTAACCAGATAAAGGTAACTTCATAACCAGAGCATATCCACAAGGTGTGCAGCAGGCACACAGGCAGCACACACCAAACTGCATGGTGTGTGCTGTCAGCACAGCAACAACAGCTACACACACAAAACTATCAGCACAGCCATGGGCAAGCCAACCCACACCATTTCCTGCTTCTTACACACCAGGCACAGCAGCCCAGCAGCTAAACCAAATCAAAGCCAAGCAAGATCACACCAATCACAACCTTGATCATCTCACCAAGATGGTGACATAAGGAGGGGGTAGATCAGGTGGATAGGAAGGACAAGATCAAGCCACTAGGACCAGGAGGTGGAGAGCTAGATCAAGGACAAGTCCAAGAACTAGAAGTACCAGGAGGAGCATTAGATCAAGCTAGCCACAAGATCAACCACTTACAACCCCAACATCAAATGAGTGTGGTGAGTAAAATATACCATCACATGATCTATCTGTCTAAGATTAGACAAGCATTCATGATTTATCTCATACTCAAATTCTCATAAAACACCCAAGTGGGGTGAATCCATCACTGAAGTTTTAAACACTAAAACCAATCAGAAAACTATACAGATCCAACTAAGATCTCAGGAAAACATCATTGATCCTAGATGTCAAGCTATACTTAAATTTCAGGAATAAATATAGCCAAGATTTGAACTTCTAGGCACATCTCTTAAATAGGAGTAGCACCTTAGAATTTCATCTTATGGACCCATATAATTTATCAAGCTTACAATCATTTTCCAACTTTGACTCAAGAATCAGTAGCTGGTATCACTACTAGAACCAATCCATGAGAAACAACAAGATAAAGGCTTAATCCCTAAACCTCAGACCAACATCATGTGTTCTAGGGATGCAAGGAAAGAGAATTCCACTTATCTATAATGCCAAGCTAATTTTAAGATTGAACAAAACCAAACCAAGTAATAGAATTTAATCTTGTGTGCCATACAAGGATGGTGTCACAAGAACAGTTCTAAACTAAGCAGGTTAAACATTCAACTTTCACAGTTACGCTCACAGCTAACTATAAAATCATTTTCCTGACATCACAGGAATCATAATCAGGAAAATCCATATACATATCTTCACTGTAAGAGACCATTTGATCTCAAGCTATATATGAATTCTTAAGCCAACAGTACTAATACAGTGACTTCATCACACAACACTCACTGTCATTAACCAAGTAATGACAGTGGTGAGCTATTAAACCACTAGATTTCCCAAGTATTGCTTCTAGAGCAACCTTACCATATGAACCATATCAAAATTAATCCATAGAATCATCTGGTAAACCACTAGCATCACCCCAGCTAATCATAAGCAGCAAGCCACAGCTAACAACCACTTATCATGCTTAGGGACCATCAAAACTTGATCCAACTCATCAGATATCTAATCCACAAAGGGGTATGAACCCTAAGCAGAACAAACCATCTTAATCAGGAGAGGACACTAACCAGGAATGGTCACTATCAACACATAGAATAGGATGACCTAGCAAAGAGGACACGAGGGGAAGAAGAACAACTCACCTATGGTCCTCGCTGAAGAGTAGAAGAGGAAGCAGAGTAGGCCGACGAACACAGTGGCACGAGAGCACCCCCAAGGGGGCACTGCGACCCATACCACGCCGATGCGGGGACCATAGCCACACCTGTGGGCGAGGAGCATCACCATGGCACACGACAGCAGCGGCGGCGTCAGCACCAACGCCACCCCAAACCCTAGGGTTCGGAACGGAATCGATCTAGCCACAGGAGGGCTCCAGGTCCAAATCGAATTGGACAGAAGGGTGAAGCAGGGTTTACAACCACCCTGTGCACCACGGCGGCGGCCAGGAAGGTCCATGACGGCGCGAATCACCGACGGTATCATCGCTGACCACGGGGTCGGTGGAGGAGAAGAAGAGAGGTGAGATCGAGGGAGAGACAGAGGGTGAGTTGGGCTGGTTGGGCCAAGACCCCTTCGTGGTGTTGTTTTGACTTTGCCCTACTGGGCCACAAGGGCCCAATAAACCCAAACAGTCAGCCCAAATCACTTAAATCCTGTTTTAATAAATGGAAAAAGACCAAATGCCCCTGAACTTAAATAAATTCTAGAAAATAAAATAAAAATCCAAAAATTAAAAATAAAATATTTTTAGATTCACAATAGACATATAAGTTTTATTAAGAATTTTGAAATATAAATATTCCTTATGGAATTTTACATAATTATTGAAAGTTTATAAAAATAAATAAAAATCACTTTCATTATAAATTAATATTCTAGTATTTTAGAAAAATACTAAACAAATATTTAATAACAATTTTTGGATTTAAATGATAATTCTTAAAGGAATTATTAAATTAATTCAAATAAAAGGAATTAAAATAAAAGAATACAATATTTAATAAATATTTAAAATTAATATTTATAAATTCTTTATTATGAAAAAGAATTTTTATAATTTAAATAATGGGGGACAATACACATAAAATTTAATAATGCATTACATTACTTTGCATAATCATTTTGCTTCTTTAAATATTGTCCTTACCGGGCAATAATGATTCTTTTGTAGACATAGAAGCTCAAGGTCCAGTGCAAGCATCAGACTTCACTACCTTGCCATCACAAGGCAAGTTCATCACTTGCTCATATCCTTTGAAGAGTATTTATCAAAGTATTTGCAAATTGTGTGTTATCATATATACTCCAAAGGAAGAAAATATTATTTTCACAAATAAAGAAATCATAGATATCATCCTCAGTGATGATATAATGGGCAATAGAACTTAAGGTTCTATTTGCAACAATAATGATCAATTAGGGACTTAATAACCCCTGACATCAGTGATTCTAGCGTCGTATATTACGTGTTAGCCATGAGATTTGGAATGGGACAGAGAAGTCAGCTGTATCTTCTTCCTCTCGCATGTAGCCGGATGTGCAGGTCGTGGCTGTTATCCTCGTAGCGTGCATATTAATTGGTACTTCGTAGAGGATATGCAGCATATGGGTGGGAACCCTCATCGTCCCATGATAGTTCTGGCATCTAACAGTTTGTACAAACCATTGCTGTAATTCAATATGTGGGCATGGTGTACACCAAGGAGGCATGTGAGGTCGCGAAGGGGGCAGTGATTGGCTTGGACCAACTACTGGGCCCCACATCATGGAATTGTGGACGGGAAAGTACGCCCGGTCGTGAAACAAGGAGTTGATCTCTCATGGGTAAAGTAACGCACCTCTGCAGAGTGTAAGAATTGTAACTTGTTACTCCCTGTTCCGGGAAGGAGCTACGAACGCGGCAGGAAAGGAACTCCATGAAAGTTCTGGTCAACCTGTGAAGGATGATGGTCATAGATTTTTATAATAACATCAATCTTTGAAGAAAGATTTACAAAAACTACATAGTGCCAAGGATTTATAATCCGAGGTGGTAGCTAGAGCATCAAACTGCGCACCTTGCATATAATGAACTTGTTGGGTAACGCTGTTACTCATCCTTTCCGTTGATCCCTTGCTTAGACTCTGAGGATCCCAAAGACGTGCCAATGTATTCAGCCGAATGCCAAGAAGATGTGTTCTACAAGGAGACTGACCTGTCAGGAGGTGTTGAAGGAGTGGATGACGAAATCCGCTATGGTGTCGATGACAACGAGTCCAATTAAGTACCCTAGTTAGTAGTAACCAACGGAGCCGAGCAGCATGAACTCTATAGAATAAGCTGCTGAGATCAACTCCTAGAGGGAGTTGCTACTTTTAAATTCCGCTAAAACACTTTATATTTTGGTTTGTAAGTTGAATACTTTTAAAGTCTTGAACTTCTGGTATTGTAATAATAATAATGTGTGAATGTTTGTAATATGGACCCGCAATGTTTCTGTTGTACCACTCTAAGGGATGAGATATTTACAGAACGGTGTTCTATGGATGTCATGTCCACGACTATAGTATACTACACATGCAGTGGTATGTTGGGTCACCGCATGCCTCGCCGCGTAGTCTGCCAGCAGGTCGATAAGATTCAGACCATACCACTTACAATGAGAGGCGAAGAGAGCAAAGTCTACCTAAGAGCCGTTGGGAGCTATTGGCATTAGGAGGTGACGTGGTGAAGATCTAGCTCCACTCTGGACGCCACGGCCATGGCCAGCCCCATGGAAGCGCCGATGCCCTTCTGCTTGCGCTTATAGGACACATGGGCATCCTCTGACAGCGCATCCGCCAGAGAATCAACATCCTGAAGGGCAGCGCCCTTGGGAAGGATCTCCTTGTAGAAACGCTGGAGAACCTCCTTGGCCTTAGAAAGGGAACCAGCAGCAGTGCCGTAGCAATCTTCGACCGCTGCAGTGGAATCATCCAGAGCGCTCCCATGCTCCAAGACACTGCGATCAAATGCAATGCCCGAAGCATCTAGCACTAAAAAGAATAGGCAAGAGTCGAATAAGGACATGAAGAAAGAGTAGTCAAAAAATCCAAAAGACCAATGTTCATGAAAGACACTTACCGGAGAAGGCCTTGGTCGCAGCCATCAGCTTCTCGGCCACCTCCTTCTCGTGCGCAGCCGCAACAGTTGCGAGCTGCTCCTCGTGGTCCGAAGCCTCCCGCTGCAGGTGCTCTTTGGCCTTGGCAGCATCCGCCAACTCCTGCTGCAGGCGCTCCTTCGCCTCCACGGCATCAGCAGCCTGCTTCTCCACACGGCCAATGCTCTTTTGAAGAGCGTCCAGCCAGCGAAGGGCCGCATTATTCTCATCTACAAAGCATCAAGAACGCACATGAGCAACACAAACTACATTCAGGCAACAGGTGAAAAAGACAAGAGCAAGCAAGACACGTACCTCGGAGCTGCTGCATACTGGCCTCCAGCGCCTGATGCTGCTGGATGAGCAGGTTTGTGATGTGCACAAAGGGCTATGGAAAGAAGCAGAAGCAAACAATCAAGAAAGCATCAAGAAAAGGGCTCGGGGGCTGCGCACCGAAACGAGCAAAACATCGAACAAAACGACTCGAAAAAGGCTCGAGGGCTCCCCCAGGACATAAGGAAAAACAACTTACATGCTCAGACGGGGACTCCGAAGGTCCAGGTGCAGTCTTTTGAGTGACAACTACTCGAGCCTCATGTGAAGAGGGGTTCGGAGCATCACCCCCAGAGTTGGCCACCGTCTGAGAGGGAGGGGCCGTCGGTTTCGACTCCCCTACGGACTCCTGGGTGCCTTCACTATGAGAGCCCTCCGAAGCGTGGCTGCAAGGAAAATATTCATCAAAGCAAGAATAAAAGTGCACGCGCAAAAAACAGAACGAATAGCATCCCAAGGTACTTACTAGTTGATGTCGCTCAAATCGAAGACGGGCGGCACCTTCTCCTTCTTCTTATTCTTGGTCGGTGACTGCAACACCATAGCCCGCAGAGGCACGGTCGGGAATGGTGAGGAGGAAGCGTCGTCATCCCCGCTGTGGCGCACAAGGAAGGATGGGTCCCTAGGCATTGGCGGAGTCGAGGCATCCGAAGACTCGCTCGAACTCCATGCCCGCTTACGAGTTTGCCCCTCGCTTGCCTCGGGGGCTTCATGAGTTGGCGACTGCGCCGACGGAAGATCGGACTCGGATATAAAACCACTTCTTCCGCCAGTATTGGACGGACTCAGACATAGAAAAGGAAAAGAAGAGAACAGAAGATCGGAGGGAGATAATGCAGTCGCCGAGCGGGTAGACCCCGCCGGTGCCAGACTGCCTCTTCACGGAATAGAGCTTCCGGAAGAGACCAAAGTGTGGCTCGATACCGAGCCAGCACTCGCAAAAAGTAATGAAGTAGGCGGTGTGTAGAAGAGAATTGGGAGAAAGATGATGGAGTTGGATTCCATAGAAAAACAAAAGTCCACGAAGAAAATCGTGGACTGGGAGCGAGAGGCCGCAAAGAACAAAGGCGACAAACATCACCCGAAACCCTACGGGTGGACGGGGAATTACCTCATCATCGGGGATCTTGATGGCCTCCTTGTCCTGCGGGATTAAACCCGCATAGCGCAGCTTGCGCAGGTCACCCTCGCACGTCTCCGTACGCCTCCACCCGCCATCGGTGATGCAAGCGGCAGTGGTGCTTTTCTTGCCACCGACAACAGCACTCGAGCCCCCTCCGACGGAGGCCTTCTTTGACTTCACCATCGCGGAGCATCAACGGTGGCAGTGCGCGCGCAAGAAAGAAGAGGGAAAAGATCTAAGAACATTTAGTGCGTGCGAGGACGAGCTCGTGAAAATGGAGGCAGTGAAAGCAAATGGCAAAGGGTGAAAACAAACCACTGTTTTCCTCACGGTTATAAGGATGAAGACGACAAAAAAGAGCCGTTCATCCAGAAGCCCTAATGCTAGGGACAGATCCAACCGTCCACATGTCAAGACAGCAGCGAACCGTCGCCCGCACGCCGTCCACTAAGCACGGAAATCGAGTAGACGCCGTAATTCTCGCCACGTCGCGTATGATTAGTCAACTTCAAGTCAGAAAGTGGGACCCACGATCGTCCTATTACGTCACCTCCGACACTGCAAACGGTTGAGGTCATCGACCGTCAGGACTAATGTCATCAAGTAGTCTAGCAACAGCTGGAATTCTACGAATGAAAAAACAAGTACTTCCTCGAATCTACGATTCGAACAACAACTCGGAGGCTACTCCTATCAGGAGCGCTGGCCGCGCACCTGAGGCATAATTAAGATGCTACACCACTGATGATTCTTCAAGTCCTACGTCGAGTCTACGGCTCCACTAGGGAATCGGGGGCTACTCCCATAGGGAGGATTGATTCAAGCATCCAAAAAAATTGTGTCCTTCGGACCTAAAGCCAAAAACAACTGTACTAAAGTCTCTGCTCGAGTCTACGACTCAAACAGACACTCGGGGGATACTCCCATAGGGATCTCTGGCCACGCACCGTATGAATTCTTCGACTGAGATCCTTCGAATCAAATACGACAAAATATTATTCGACAACTTTGCCCAAACCAACGCGAGAAACGATATCCTTGGTCACCCGAAACACTTCCGTGGTGATAACATTTCGGATGTTGTGTCTACGACGCAAAGATAAGACCTACAGATACCATTTGATGGCCTGAAAACGCACCTGACTGCGCTCTATCAGTAAAAAACCCGTGTCAACATACGCGATGAAAATCCTGACGGACGTGTTGGGTACATCACTCGAAAATTACTGGGATTCGACTACTATAAGACCTTAGCGGCTTGAGTCGAATTACACCAGCATCCGTTCCAGGTTTGAGTGTAGGGACTCGAATCTGAAGAAGATCGTGTTGTTTTGTCCTATGACAGTTAACTGGCCCTCATCCGTCAGGAGAGTCAGGCACACGCATCAACAATCCTTACAAACTAAAAAACTATTCTCTTGTAAACTGGCATAAAACCGCACCCGAAAGATTGAGGAGTCCCCAGCCGTATCTGCGATTCAACTGAGCACTCGCGGGCTACTGACATGGTTATATCCCACGGGTACACAACATCAGCATACCTAGTCCAACCCGAAGGAAGGCCCACTACAAGATACGCGGCCTACGGAGATTCCGGATGGCCCAGGCCCATGGCGCCTTCGGATGCTTGGAGAACAAGGCTAGTATAGATAGAATTTCAAAGGGAAAACCCTAATCTGTAACCGAATCGACCTATGCCCAGGATCTGCCTATCTATATAAAGGCTAGGAGGACACGGCGAGAAGGGCAAACTCTCACCACATACACACCTCCATGCCAGATTACATCTGCGCACCCCTGTAATTTTCGGTTCCACCGTAATCAAGAGTAGACAAGCAGGAGTAGGGTTTTCCCTCCGGGGGTCTGAACCTGGGTAAACCTCGTATCCTCGTGTTGCTTGTTTGCTAACCGTTCCACGATCTCCAGCATCCCCACCTTCTCCAAAACCCAAGCTCATAACAATGGGCATTAACGAGATTAAACCTCGTCAGCCGGCCTAGTAGAGGAGTTGTGGGAGGACTCCCCTACCCCCAAACCGCATCTTCCACCTATATAAGGAGGGGTAGGGCGCCCCTACCCCTTACACCTCAAACCCTAGCTTGGACGCCTCCACCCCAAGTCGCTGCCGCCTAGGCCCTCTCCTAGCCGCCGGCCACCACCTCCCCTCGGCCCTCTAAACCCTAGATCGCCGAGGCCCTCTTGTACTCCACCATACCCGCTCTGGCTTAGGCAAAGACCTGCAGGATTTCCCTTCTACTTCCACCACCATGACCTCATGCTGCTAGAATCGCGAGGAGAGATCTACAACCTCCGCTGCCTGCTGGAACAAGGGAGAGGAAGGTCTTCATCGAGTACCAAACATGTGACCAACTGCGGGAGCGCTGCCAGAACGCGGTGCCGGAAGGATCTTCTACACGATCTTGAGGTTGGTATGTGAACGACTACATCACCCACGAGACTCCGATCTCGTTAACTACTTTGGAATCTTCAAGGGTTAGTACTAGTACTCTATCGACTTGTTGCTCTAATCTAGTAGATAGATCTTGGCTTGTGTGTGTTCATGCGATAGAATTTTATTGTTTTCCATGTGAAAGAACATGTTGGGCCCCCATGTGTGGTTTTGGTAATTAATGACAATCTTTATGGACTAATGTGTGTATTAAGTTATACTTGTAGGATTTGTCCATTGGCATTGCTTGGAGCATGTGTTGGCTTCAAGGTCGATGAAATGCAAATAAGATATGTTGTGCAAGGTCAATATGCGAGGTCGATGATGAGGAATTAAGAAAGGCGTTCCATCTTGAGAATGTCAAGACCGTCTACATCAAGGTCAAGTGGAATGCTCAAGGCAAAGGTATAATCTTGATAGTTTTTCCCTTTTGCCGGTCTCACGTTGTGTGTGTGAGACCGGGTTTAGGATAGATAATTGTACTATCAAGAGGGGCTCTCATATGAGTAATTCGGTCAAATCGTTTGGAGAGAGCTCAAACCTTTGCATACTTGCATCATCATATTTGGTTGTTATTTGGTCTTATCCATGTGAGGATTTAGATCTTGTGGTTATCTCCATAACAAGCTCTTGTTCATCAAAATCGGATCTCCCATATGTATCTTGTTGCGATTTTGATTTATGCGGCTTTTCGGTTTCTCACCAAGTGAGGTATCTCACATTATTCTACTTGATACTTTCTCACTTGGTGATAACCAATATTTCCAACGCAATTGGAATCGGGTCAATCGGAGCTCCAAATCAAAAGTTATCGCAGATTGAATTTTGTTTGTTATTCGGTTTTAAAAAAAAGGGCCTTTTATTTTTCTGGGCCGACCGGTACTATCGCAGCCCAGTACCGATCGGCCCAGTGCGCGGCCCAGCTCTCAGAGCAGCCCGGTTGTGACTTCCGGTCCTACCGGCCTGGCCCGATAGTACCGCCCGGGTGGGCCGGTACTACCGGCCGTCCCAGTTTATTTTTTCAGATCCAGATCCACCACCCCATCCGGCTTGCCCTGCTTGCCAGCCCAGCTGGCCGCGCTCGCGGGCCCGACCGCTCTGGCTCCCGTGCATGCGCCGCTGCCTCGCTCGCGCTGGGACCGCTGCCGTCGACGCCCGATTCGCTCGCGCCGCTCGCCTCGCGTTGATCGCGCGCTGCATGCTGGCCCCGCCTGCGTCTGCCGCTGCGCTGCCAGCTGCTTGCTCGCGTGCTACGCATGCTGTGCTGCTGCCGCTTGTTGGGAATATGCCCTAGAGGCAATCATGTATGATGAGATTTCGCATTGTATTCATAAAGATATTAAGTAGTCCTTGTATAAACATCTGATGTGTATCATTGAATATGTGATTCGGTTGTGGAACTATGCATTCATGTTGTTTGTACTAAATATCCTTGGTCATCGAAGTTGTGCTGGACACACAACTTAGACCAATGTGAAAGTTGGCTTGATGACTCGGTTCCACTTGTCATGAGCATGGAGATGCTATTCCAACTTACACAGATTCGGCTAAAGAGTTTAGCGAGTCGGATTGACCCATATTGAGGTACAACGAACAAGTTGTCATTTGTATATCTCAATCAATGTAATCCTTAGACCTGAGGTTGTTGCATAGTCCGAGTTGAGGATCACCGACTTAGGTTCTGTCAAACACTGATCCGTAACTGGGAAGTTATAAAGGCAGGGTTCGGGTCGACTGAGAATCAAGCTGCGTGATGTGAATAACCAAGATGAGATTTTGCCCCTCCACTCGGAGAGATATTCTCTGGGCCCTCTCGTGAGATATGATTCGAAAAGCATGGCCATGCACGACTCGGTTAAGTGTTAACCGAGGAGATCGACTAAGAGTTAGTCGAGTGAATCACTTATCTCGGATCGAGAAGAGAGTCGGACTATTTAAGGGATGACAATTATTCGCTTATAGTCTGACAAGGTATATCGTGAGGCAAAAGGGACTCGGACGTAAGTCGCATTGGAAAGGCAAGTCGTCATGACTCTTTGGTACTTGGGAGTCGGCACGTTCTGCTAGGAGCCGCTACCGACTGATCGATTGAGAGTCGGACTCCAATCGTGTCCAAGTAGCCATGAGCCTGCGGGGTCACACACTTAAGAGCGGGAGCATGTTCGGATTGGGTCTGAACCTGTAATCTGGTTGGGTTGGACCTAAACCGGATTAGGACTGAGTTAGTGAGTTGGACTCACGGTGACTAGTGTTATATGGGCTTTAGTGAATGGGTCGCGCGAGCAGAGCCCACGTTCAATCCCTATATATAGTAGAGCACCGTAACCCAGAAAGGTTAATCATTGTTCGGTTAGGTCATTCCATGTGTTGGAAACCCTAGGTCCACAACAGTCCTACCATCGATACGAACCTAGCAGTTCGCCGCCGGTGCTCCTCCTTGTACGTGTGGATACCAGCAGAGGTGTTGTGCGATCAGCACCAGGACGATTGGATCGGGAGGACTGCACTGCATCAAATGACGTGCTTCATCAGTAATCCGCAACTGCGCGTCTAGTGGTAAACCTCGTGGCCTTCTACCTCATCTAGATCTTGGGATCACCACGTTAGAGGAAAAAGTTTTGTTTTATCTCTGCGTGGCCCAACAATGGTATCAGAGCGATAGCTTCTGGTTTTAGGCTCGATATCTCGCATAAGTGATATGCGGTTGGCTGTAGATGAGATCTATGTGCTGTTTGGTGGTCGATCTATGAGATAGATCGGTTTTGTACAAAGTTGATTGGATCAACTGTGCTCGGGGAATGGTAGATCTGATTTCCGTGATCATACTGCTGAGGTCGTGGAACGACATACCCCTACCGGTCGGCTTCCGCCATCAGGGTAGACTGTGACACGTAAATCCAGAGGTGATGATCGAAGATCAAAAAGTTTGATCGAATCGGAACAATGGTCGGAATCCATTCGCCCTGTCGTAGTGCCTTAGATGTCGTTGCGAGTTTCACAACGCCGGTAGATATTGTATCTATGCATAACTTGTTTTTGCAGGAAGTTGTGAATGGTATGGTTCATGTGCATGTGATGTATGTGTGTAATCCATACATGATCTGCGAATCACGGTTTTTGTCAGCCGGCTGGAGCCTAGGTGCTGTCATTTTATTGTATAACGACATGCGTGTTGGACTCTCCTTGTAATTTACTTTACTAAGCTAGTGTAGCTGTTTGGAGAACCCGGAAGGCATGCAAGGCGTTGTACATGTCGGCGACATGGAGTAAGACGGCAAGTGACAAGAGTTGGCACGAGTCGGATTACAGGCTTTGTGAAGATGGAGATCGCCATGAAGAGAGCCATACCATTTCACATTATAATTGCTTTATTTTGTGTTATTGTTATGTCTCCGTTTTACCTCTATTAGATAGTCGGTAAAATTTAATCCCTCAAAGAAGGTCTAGTCGGTTTTTCCGCTAGTGTTTGCACCATCACAAGTCGGACATTTTTGGTAGTGGGCTCATAAAATTGACGCGCTGCCAATTCTTTCCGACTAGGTGGATTCGAGTCGGACTCTTACTACGGAAACACTCGGTTAGCTAGACGGGTCTATCACAACGGTTGTGGGGCTCGGGGAAAAGTCGGATGGGAGTCGGGGCATGTGATGCCACCCGTCCAACAGGAGTCGCATGAGATGCGATTGACAAGGAGTTGTCTAACTAGATCACTTGGCGGCTAGCGGTGATGCTAAAGCTGACTAGCCGACTTGCTTATTTAGGATCCTGAATCACTAAGCAACCATCGGAGGGGTGTTGGTTCTAGTGGGAGCATAAAATATTAAAATGTTTAATATGCTTGCTCTTTTATGAATACATGTCTTAAGTGTTTTGCATATTTTCTGTTGTAGATCATGGCACCAAGTAGCAGTCACTCTCAGATATCCGGTTTTGTGTTGAGAAATATTCTTGAGAAAGATAAATTGAACGACACTAATTTTACCAACTGGTATCGAAACCTGAGAATTGTTCTCAAACAAGAAAAGAAGGACCATGTCCTAGACAACCCACTTCCAGATGAGCCGAATGAGAATGCGACTGTCGCAGCCACCAATGCCTACCGTTGGGCTAAGGATGAGTCCACGTATATTAGCTGTCTTATGCTTGCTCACATGGAACCGGACTTGCAAAACCAGTTCGAGCATGTTGAGGCCTACGATATGATCGAAAGCCTCAAAAGTATGTTCTAGGCTCAGGCGAAGACTGAGAGGTATCAAGTCTCTCAGGCCTTGCTGAGTTGCAAGCTTAAGGATGGTGATCCACTGAGTCCTCATGTGATCAAAATTGTTGGTTATGTGCAGTCTCTGGAGAGGCTTGGCTATCCCATTAGCGAAGAGTTCGCTATGGATATAATTCTGAACTCTCTTCCTAGTGCATATGGGCAGTTCATTTCGAACTACCACATGCATGGTATGGATAAGAAGCTCACTGAATTACATGGGATGCTCAAGCAGGCAGAGGCAGATCTCAAGAAGGGCACCAGTCAAGTGTTGATGGTGCAGAATAAGGCTAAGTTCAAGAAGAGTTCTTGGACTAAGAAGAATGCTAAGTCAGGAGGAAAGCAGGCTCAGGACTCGGTCCCAAGCGCTTCCTCAGGGACTAAGCCATCTCCTTCAGCCGGATCCACTTGCTTCTACTGCAAGGCGGATGGCCACTAGAAGAGGAACTGCAGCAAGTACTTGGCCGACAAAGCCAAGAGTGGAGGTATGACTTCCGACTCAGGTACACTTGTTTGCAATGTTATAGACATATATCTTGCTGATGCACCTAATAGTTCTTGGGTATATGATACCGGATCAGTTATTCACATCTGCAACTCGTTGCAGGGACTGGTAAGAACTAGGAGCGTAGCAAGGGGAAAGGTTGATATTCGAGTCGGCAACAAAGAAAGAGTTGCTGCGTTGTAAGTCGGCACGATGCAACTTCATTTACCTTCCGGATTCATTATGGAACTAAATAATTGTTATTATGTTCCAGTGCTCAGTCGAAGCATTATCTCTGCTTCATGTTTGATGAGGCAAGGCTATGAGTCGAATATCAAGAATAATGGTTGTTCTTTGTATTTGAATGATATGTTTCACGGCTTTGCACCCGTCCAGGACGGGTTATTTATTTTGAATCTTGATGGTGAGTCGGTTTATAACATAAATGTTAAAAGGTTGAAACCAAATGATCTGAATATGACTTACTTTTGGCACTGTCGGCTTGGTCATATAAGTTGGAAACGCATGAAGAAGCTCCATGATGATCGACTCCTAACTTCGTTCGACTTGGAGTCGCTCGAGACATGCGAATCTTGCCTACTCGGCAAAATGACCAAGACACCTTTTGCAAAGAGTTGCGGAAGGGCGTCCGACTTGTTGGGACTAGTACATAGTGATGTATGTGGACCAATGAGCACGACAGCCAGGGGTGGTTATGAGTACTTCATTACCTTCACTGATGATTTGAGTAGGTATGGATATATCTACTTGATGAAACACAAGTCGGAAGCCTTTGAAAAGTTCAAAAAATTCCAGAATGAAGCACAGAATCAACTCGGCAAGAAAATAAAGTTTCTTCGGTCGGACCGAGGAGGCGAGTACATGACCCATGAGTTTGATGACCATCTGAAAAGTTGTGGAATAGTTCCTCAACTTACTCCGCTAGGAACGCCGCAAAGGAACGGTGCTTCAGAAAGGCGGAATCGAACCTTGTTGGACATGGTACGGTCAATGATGAGTCGGACAGATCTGCCTTTATCATTTTGGGGTTATTATCTAGAAACATCGGCATTCACACTAAACAGAGTACCATCAAAATTGGTAGAGAAGACACCGCATGAGATGTGGACAGGCAAAAAGTCGAGTTTGTCTTTTCTTAAGATTTGGGGTTGTGAAGCATTTGTCAAGCGACTTCAGTCGGACAAGCTTACAGCCAAGTAGGATAAGTGTATTTTTGTTGGGTATCCGAGGGAAACCTTGGGTTACTACTTCTACAACCGAGAAGAGGGCAAAGTGTTTGTTGCTTGGAACGGTGTCTTCCTTGAGAAAGAGTTTCTCAGTCGGGGAGTAAGTGGGAGCACGGTGCAGCTCAAAGAAATTCGAGAGGTACCGACTAGTAGCGAGTCGGCAAAAACCTTGAAGGTTGAGCCGGTCGTGGCAGCTGAGCCGGCAGCAGCACCTGTACTACGAAGATCGGCAAGATTACGAAATGTTCGTGATGTATTACAGTTAGACAGTGATGAGCCGGCAAATTATTCGGAAGCGATGGTGGGATCTGATTCTGAGTCATGGCTTGGAGCCATGAGATCCGAGATAAAGTCCATGGATGAAAATCAAGTTTGGAACTTGGTTGATCTGCCAGACGGTGCAAGACCTGTCAAGTGCAAATGGGTCTTTAAGAAGAAAACTGATATGGATGGAAATGTTTCAATCTATAAAGCACGCCTTCTCGCGAAGGGGTTCCGACAAGTTCAAGGAGTTGATTACGACGAGACTTTCTCGCCCGTAGCGATGCTTAAATCAGTTCGGATCATGTTAGCTATAGCAGCCTATTTTAACTATGAGATATGGCAGATGGATGTCAAAACAGTTTTCCTTCAAGGAAATTTAACCGAGGACGTGTATATGATACAACCCGAGGGTTTTGTTTATCCGGCTAATGCTGACAAGGTGTGCAAACTTTAGAAATCCATTTATGGGTTGAAGAAAGCACCTCGGAGTTGGAATATTCGCTTTGATGAGGTAGTCAAATCATTTGGCTTCATCAAGAGTGATCATGATTCTTGTTTGTACAAGAAGTTTAGTGGGAACAAAGTAAATTTTCTAATCTTATATATGGATGACATATTACTGATTGGAAATGATGTCCAGATGTTGCAAGAAACCAAGGAATCATTGGAAAGGAGTTTCTCAATGAAAGACTTGGGTGAGGCAACATACATCCTCGGAATCCAGATCTATAGAGATAGATCAAGGAGGCTCATTGGATTGAGTCAGAGTACTTATTTGGACAAAGTGTTGAAGAAGTTCAACATGGAATCGTCTAAGAAGGGGTTCTTACCGATGTCCCATGGTGTAAAACTTAGCAAGACTCAGTGTCCTTCGACAACTGATGAGCGAAGTCGGATGAGTGCGATTCCATATGCTTCTGCAGTCGGATCCATCATGTATGCCATGATTTGTACTAGGCCGGATGTTTCCTATGATCTAAGTGTTGTGAGCAGATACCAGGCTGATCCTGGAGAGATCACTGGATAGCGGCTAAAAATATCCTAAAGTACTTGAGAAGGACTAAGGATATGTTCTTAGTTTATGGTGGTGAAGATGAACTCAGTGTAAAGGGTTACACGGATGCGAGTTATCTTACTGACTCTGATGATTCTCGTTTGCAATCCGGATACGTGTTTATTATAAACGGAGGTGATGTGAGCTGGAAGAGTTCCAAGCAAGAGACAGTGTCTGCGTCTACAACAGAGGCTGAGTATATTGCTGCCTCGGAGGCAGCAAAGGAAGCTGTTTGGATGAGGAATTTCCTCATGGATCTTGGTGTGGTTCAGGGCTCGCCGAATCCGTTAGACGTGTATTGTGACAACAATGGTGCTATTGCACAAGCCAAGGAACCTAGACAGCACCAGAAGAACAAGCACATACTCATGCGGTACCACCTGATTCGCCAGTTCGTGGATCAGGGTGATATCAAGTTATGCAAGGTACACACGGATGCAAATATTGCGGATCCGTTGACAAAGCCGTTACCATAGCCGAAGCATGAGGCGCAGCTGAGAGCCATGGGCATTAGATGCTTAGACATGTGATGTCAGAAGATTGACTCTAGTGCAAGTGGGAGATTGTTGGGAATATGCCCTAGAGGCAATCATGTATGATGAGATTTCCCATTGTATTCATAAAGACATTAAGTAGTCCTTGTATAAACATCTGATGTGTATCATTGAATATGTGATTCGGTTGTGGAACTATGCATTCATGTTGTTTGTACTAAATATCCTTGTTCATCGAAGTTGTGCTGGACACACAACTTAGACCAATGTGAAAGTTGGCTTGATGACTCAGTTCCACTTGTCATGAGCATGGAGATGCTATTCCAACTTACACAGATTCGGCTAAATAGTTTAGCGAGTCGGATTGACCCATATTGAGGTACAATGAACAAGTTGTCATTTGTATATCTGAATCAATGTAATCCTTAGACCTGAGGTTGTTGCATAGTCCGAGTTGAGGATCACCGACTTAGGTTCTGTCAAACGCTGATCCGTAACTGGGCAGTTATAAAGGCAGGGTTCGGGTCGACTGAGAATCAAGCTGCGTGATGTGAATAACCAAGATGAGATTTTGCCCCTCCACTCGGAGAGATATTCTCTGGGCCCTCTCATGAGATATGATTCGGAAAGCATGGCCATGCACTATTCGGTTAAGTGTTAACCGAGGAGATCGACTAGGAGTTAGTCGGGTGCATCACTTATCTCGGATCGAGAAGAGAGTCGGACTATTTAAGGGATGACAATTATTCGCCTATAGTCTGACAAGGTATATCGTGAGGCAAAGGGGACTCGGACGTAAGTCACATTGGAAAGGCAAGTCATCATGACTCTTTGGTACTTGGGAGTCGGCACGTTCTGCTAGGAGCCGCTACCGACTGATCGATTGAGAGTCGGACTCCAATCGTGTCCAAGTAGCCATGAGCCTGCGGGGTCACACACTTAAGAGCGGGAGCATGTTCGGATTGGATATGAACCTATAATCTGGTTGGGTTGGACCTAAACCGGATTAGGACTGAGTTAGTGAGTTGGACTCACGGTGACTAGTGTTATATGGGCTTTAGTGAATGGGTCGCGCGAGCAGAGCCCGCGTTCACTCCCTATATATAGTGGAGCACCGTAACCCAGAAAGGTTAATCGTTGTTCGGTTAGGTCATTCCATGTGTTGGAAACCCTAGCTCCACAGCAGTCCTACCGTCGATACAAACCTAGCAGTTCGCCGCCGGTGCTCCTCCTTGTATGTGTGGATACCAGCAGAGGTGTTGTGCGATCAGCACCAGGACGATCGGATCGTGAGGACTGCACTGCATCAACTGACACGCTTCATCAGTAATCCGCAACTGCGCGTCTAGTGGTAAACCTCGTGGCCTTCTACCTCAGCTAGATCTTGGGATCACCAAGTTAGAGGAAAAAGTTTTATTTTATCTCTGCGTGGCCCAACACCGTTGCGCTGCTCCCTCGCGCGCTGGGCACGCACGCGCCTGCAGCCCGCATGCGCTGCCCCTTGCATGCGCGCAGCATGCATGCAGCACTTGGTCCCGCGCGCTGTTGGCCCCATGCGCTGCGCCGCTGCTTCTCTGCTGCGCTGCTCGCTCGTCTAGCTCCTCTTTTTCCTGCCATTTTGATTGGGTCCGGTAGTACCGGTTAAACCCGGTAATACCGGACCGTTCTGAAAAACGCCTCAAACGGCTAGTTTTTATGGACCACTATTTATACCCTTTGCCCTTTTTTAGTTTAGCTTGCTCCTCTTTTATCTATTAGGCTAAACTTTTCCCACAGTTTCTCTAGATCTTGAAGCTTGCCTAATCTTTTCCCTCCGATGATTCTTGCCCATAATTGAGTGGAAGAGAGAGGAGATCTAGACCCACGTTTTGACCTAACCGATTCATCTCTTTGTGAGTGCATCTTTGGGGATCTAGATTTTGGGGGATTTTGTGTCTCTCTTTGATTCCTCCTCTCTTGTTCCCCCAATAGCTTTAGTAGCTTTGTTGGAAATTGAGAGTGAGGTATTTGAGCACCTTTGTGGTGTTCTTGCCATTTACATTTGGTGCATCGGTTTGATTTCTCCTCAGAGGATTTGGTTTGAGTTGCTCATTGGAGCTTGTCCCTCTTGGGTTCTTGGAACCCTAGACGGTTTGTGGCCTTGGTGGCATTGTGGCCTTTTGTGGCATTTGTTGGGAGCCTCCAATTAAGTTGTGGAGAAGTGCCCCAACCTTGTGAGAGGTTCCGGTTGCCACCGACAAGTGCACCGATAGTGGAAGCGTGGATCGATCCCGTTGGGGTGAGATTCACCGGAGAATAAGGGAGGCATTTTGTGTCGTTGGTGGTTTGATACCACCCCCTCTCCAAACGAGACGTACTCCGTGTTGGGAGGAACTCGGTAAAATTTCGGTGTCCCCGCGTGCCTCGGTTATCTCTATACCCGAGCTCTTTACTTATGCACTTTACATTGTGATAGCCTTCGTGCTTGAAGTAATATATACTATCACTTTGTTACTTATATTGCTTAGCATAAGTTGTTGGTGCACATAGGTGAACCTTAGTTGTTCTAGGTTGTGCTTAACAAAGTAAACACTAGTTTTATTCCACCTTTGTTGAGCCACTCTAGGAAAAGTTTTTAGTCGCTTATTCATCCCCCCCTCTAGGCGACATCCGTATCCTTTCACCATGCTATGAACCCCTACAGTGGTATCAGAGCCGTGTCTATGCGTAGATATGTTGCACGAGTAGAACACAATGTTTACTATGGGCGCTGGTGCTTTTATTATCGATTGCTTCTTGTGTACTTTGCATCTTACGGGATGGTGGGATGAAGCGGTCCGGGCTAACCTTACATGACATAGTTCATGAGACTTGCTCCACGCTCAAAGTGCAACTTGTATTGCATAAGTGGATTTACGTATGTCTGTCTCTCTCACCATAGTGAAGATTCAATTTACAACATGCACTTGATAATACTTGTATCAACGTTGTGGTTCTTGTTCGTAAGTTAGAACTTACTCGAAAGCCCCAAACCACGTAAAACATGCAAAGAAAATTAGAGGCGTCTAACTTTTTTTTGCAGGGATGTGTTGTGATGTGATATGACCATGATTGTGATTATATATGATGTATGCAATGATCCTTATTGTAAGTCAGCAACCGACAGAAGCCTTATGGTTGTCTTTTAATTTCTTTTAGACCTGTGTGTCTATTATCCAAAGTAGTTGTAATAGTTGATGCTGGTGGACGACAACCATGGAGCGGCGCCATTGACCTTGATACCACGACGGTGATGATGGATATCATGTTCATGCTTAGAGATGGAGATCGAAGGCACAAGAAGAAAGGCCATATCATATCACATATGAATTGCATGTGATGTTAATCCTTTTATGCATCTTGTATTGCTTAGATCGTGGCAATAGCATTATAAGATGATCCCTCTCACTAAATATCAAGTAATAAAGTGTTCGTCCTTAGTAGGCACCGTTGCTAAGACTCGTCGTTTCGAAGCACCACGTGATGATCCGGTGTGATAGATTCTATATGTGCATACAACGGAAGCAAGCCATATTTGCTTATGCGGATACTAAGGTTAACCTTGACGAGCCTAGCATGTACAAACATGGTCTCGGAACACGGAATACCGAAAGGTAAAACATGAGTCATATAGTATATGTGATGAACATGTTGATTGTTCATCTTTAAAATTACATCATCTCTCGTGATGATCGGACTTGGTGCTATGGATTTGGTTCGTGTAATCACTAAAACGACTCGAGGAATGTTGTTTTGAGTGGAAGTTCAACAGTAATATGATTAAATGTGTTAGAAGATGGGTGTCAAATGTGTTAGAAGGTGTGTTTGTTTTCGGAAAACTGAAGTTTTGGGATCTTAGCATGCATTTCGATAATCAGATTTTCATCAAATGTGTTAGAAGGTGTGTTTCACACGACAATTCTACGTGTAAATTATCATACAAAATACACTGGGAGATTTGTGCTGCCTAGCACTCATGTATTAAAACGTTTGCATTTTGGCAGGCTACATAAGTGATGTAGAACATCGTTGATTATCACCTTCATAGTTCATAAGGCAACCTATAGAGTTTTCAACGTTTAAAAAATTGTCAACAATGCAAAGACACCTCTTTCTCTCTACACACTTCCGCCACATGGCAGTACTGCCTTGCTCCCATAGTCGAGGATGTGTAGTGGTATATAACAAGGTTTGGAAGGGTGCTCCCATAGTCTTGGTATCGTGGCATTTTAATACATGAGGCGAGGTTCTACCGATATACTAATCGTGAAATACTTAATCCATCTTTTGTATCGTGGTAACTTGGTGCACTGTATTCTTTTTTACTCACTCCGTTTTAAAATATAAGATGTTTTAGTTTTGTAAAGTAAATATATCTAGACTAATTTTAGTATATAGGCTCACTCATGTTTAGAATAAATTTACACACTAAAATAAGTCTAAATATATTTTCTTTACAAACCTAAAACATCTTATATTTTGAAATGGAGGGAGTATTATCCATCCCATCCGTGCGATCTATCCTCTCTTAAATACAAGCTTATTTATTGCCACGCTTCTTATTTCCAAGTTCTACTACGTTGTCTTCCATTTCTGCTCGACCAAATCTGCCATTTTTCACAATTACCTCGCTCCTGCGTCCTTGGTTAGTTGGTTTTTCTAATGGATTGACATAATTATGTACACAGATTCTTTGGTTCTATAATTTTCCTTTTCACTCAGCCCATTTCATAGCACGTCTGTTGTTCGGTGGCAATTTTTTTCTTCCTAATCAATAATTAATTATGAGAGCATTCTAGGGAGATGGCTAACTATGTACAGGCAGAAGTTGTATTTGGGAGTTGTTTTACGGTGATTGGGCAGAAATTTTCGTTCCACCCGGTTCTGTTGCCTATGATTTTTCCTAACCGTTGATTAAAACTATTGATTACTTCTATCAAGATTTGATATAGAATCCATTGGCCTCTAATTCAAATTTTAGAATATAGGTGATGTGTGTGAGTTCCTGATTTGATAATCATACCCATTCTCGTCGCCTCCGTCACCGCGCGCCCCTAACCTTCGAAGTAGATCGAGGCAGTGCTGCAGCGGTCGACGGAGTCTCCCGTCATTGGCGGGGTGTGCTCACGATGGTGGATCGAGCGGGACGGCGGCTATGGTTGTTGGTGGGAGGTGATCAAGCGGCATTGGGCGGAGGGATAGGCGGAGAGACTGAGGAGCGGAACTAGCCTTGGGAGGGATCAGTTGGCTATTTCATGTTTTCTTAGGAAGAAATATGGATTTTAGGTCGTCTGCACCGGAACGATCGACCTCTAATTAACCAAAATAACACAATCTTTTTGTTCCGATCCCACCTTAATTTTGTTTCGGCCCCGCACTATTTTTTCTGTCCCTTTCCGTCGGATTTGTTCCACCATTTTCTTCACCATTAGATCGAGGCATGTGGACGGTTATTAAAAATACCATCCACTCTAAAACTTGTATTAGAAAATAAAAGATTGTGTACTCCCAATATCTGCATCATCATACACACATAACCCAATAATTATTATATAGTTTGTTATAAGATAAAGTCAGGCTGCCAAAACAAAAATGACAGACCGGATACAACTAGAAAATTTAAGCACGTAATAAACACTACTAGAATCCTATTAGGAGCAGGTGGACTAGGTGGAGGAAGAGTGTGTTCCATGCATGTGGAATATCTGACTTCCTCGATGTTATTTCTTACAAAACCACTTAATCATCCGATTTGCTGTATCTGACACTTTACCACGAGGATGGCTCTGATCCTTTCTAGGCCGCCCCGGACGCTGGCCGTCCTTTAATCCCACATGCCCCGCAAAAATCATTTCTTCAATTGATGCATTCCTTCTTTAGAGAAGGAGACGCTAATCTGTGTTAGATGTATATATTTGTATATTGTAATTTCTTCATATGTTAGGGGGTTTCCTGTATATTTGTACCTGTATCTGTACTATATATTGTGGCCTTTGGCCCCAGAGGAATACAAGTTGCATATTCCTGACATGGTATCAGAGCTAGGTTAGCCTCTCGCAACTTCGTTGCTACATCCGCCACCGTCTCTGTCGCCGACGGCCTTGCCGTCGCCGACGCCGCCGGTCGCCGCCTGTCCACGTCTAGTTCCTGGCTGTCTGCCTGATCCAGATCGGTTCCTGATTCCCGATCCAGATCCGTTCCTAATTCGCTTTTCGACCTCCAGATCGATTCTTTAGATCGATCTCCAGCGCGCTGCTGTTCCACGAGCGGGCCATCATCCAGAGGCGCTGAATCTTCTGCTTCTCCACGCGCGGAGACACGACCGCCCGCCTGTTGCTGCATCATCGAGACGCGAGGAGACACAGGCGGTGCTGTTGCTGCTGTTCCACGGGCGGGCCCTCATCCAGAGGCGCGTGGAACCACGCGGGACCCTGACAACCGCCCGACGCCTCTGATCAACCGCCCGACGCCTCTGCTCCCGTCCCCGTCCACGCGGGAGCCTGTGCAGGACCTCGCCTCTGCTTCAGCGCCTCAGCGGGAGCCAGATCCAATCGGGCTACGTGGGACCTGCCTCTGCTGACACCGACGGGAGAAACCAGCAGTGCTCCTAACGCCCCCCCCGCCAGTGCTCCTGTTCCTACTGTCTCCCGCTCAAGCTGTTGGGCCCGTTTCAGCCGCCTCCTTTTTCGGTCTCGATTTCCCTCGGAATAGGTTCGCGCCGCCCCGATCTATCTTGTTTCAGTGCTCAGATCACCGGTGGTGCCCTGTTCTAGGCGGAATTGGCCGGAGATTGCTAATTTGCGAGCGTTGACTTCCAGTCAGATCTAGATAAAAAAACAGAGAGATATGTCTTCTTCATCGGGATATGTTGCGATTCCTCACTGCCCGGTGCTCTTCGATGGCACGAATTACCCTGATTTCGCTGCCTTTATGCGTGTTCACATGCGCGGTCTCTGGCTTTGGGGTGTGCTCTCCGGCGAGGTCTCCTGTCCGCCGTGCCCCCTACTCCTGTGGCTCCTCTTCCGCCAACGCCGATTGTTCTCGGCACTGATGCTACTCAGGAGGCCAAGGATGCTGCTCAGAGTGCTGATGATAGTGCTGTTGTTGCTTATGACCTGAAGTTCAAGCAGTACTCTTCTGATCTTGAGGCCTATCGCCACGCTCTGACTGCTTACACTCAGTGGGTCGATGAGGATGCTCGTGCTGCTGCTGTTCTCACGTCCAGTGTTCTGTCCCAGTATGCTGCTGAGTTCATGAGTCTCCCTACTATTGCCGCTCAGTGGGCACATCTTGGTCAGCGCTATCAGCCGTCTAGGGATGCTCTTTACCTGTCTGTGGTTCGCCAGGAGCATGCTCTTCAGCAGGGTGATTCCACTATTGATGAGTTCTATACTCAGAGTGCTGCTATCTGGCGTCAGCTTGATTCTCTCTGTACTGCTGTTTGTGGCACATGCTCGTGCTGCCAGATTATGCGCTCGGATTTGGAGTTTCACCGCATCTTTGAGTTTCTGTCTCGGCTCCGCCAGGAGTTTGAGCCCCGTCGTGCTCAGCTGAATGCTCGTGGTCGTGTTCCGCTCTCTGAGGTGTTATCTGAGCTTCGGGCTGAGGAGACCCATCTCCGTGGTGCTGGTCTTCTTGCGGTTCCATCTGTGCTTTCTACTCGTGGTCCTCCTATGCCGCTTGCTGCCTCGACTCAGCCGCGGTCCTCTGTGCCGCCGCCGATACTACCCACTCCTACAGGTCAGGGTCAGCTTCAGCACTAGCAGTCTTAGGGTCCGAGTCAGCACCAGCAGCCTCAGGGTCAAAGTCTGCACCAGCAGGCTCGTGGTCAGGGTCGCCGTGGTTCTCTTCGTCACTGCTCTTACTGCAACAGGGATGGCCACACTTGGGCCACCTGTTATACACGGGATCCCAGTTTACGTTAGCAGCACCAGACTCGTGGGCCGTCGGCTCCTTCCGGGTCTTCCGATCAGGACATTATCAGGAGTCTTCGCGGTCTGCTTGCTGCTACAGACTCTTCTTCAACGGGCACTGCTGGTTCTGTGACTGATTCTTCCGGCACCGCGCGACCACCATCTTCTACACAGTTAGGTACGTCCCCGTGGTATCTGGATTCTGGAGCTTCTTTTCATATGACCTCTGAGCCTTCTTTTCTGTCCGCTCTTCGTTCTCTCCCTTTTCCTGTCCGTGTTTTCACGGCTGATGGTACCTCTCTTCCCGTTTCTAGTCGGGGCACCCTTTCTACTTCTTCTTTTTTGTTCCTGATATTTCTCATGTCCCTCTTCTTAAGATGAATCTGTTCTCTGCTAGCCAGCTTATTAACTCTAGTTGTCGCGTCATTCTTGATGCTGATTCTCGTGTTGTCCAGGACCGTCGCACACAGGTCCTGGTTGGAGCTGGCCCTCGCATCTGTGACTCTTCAGGACTTTGGGAGTTAGACTGGCTTCGTGTTCCTTCCGCTGCCACTTCATCTGCTAGTTCTTCTCCGGTCGTCGCCTCTGCTACCAGCTCATTTTAGAAGTGGCATCATCGTCTTGGTCACCTTTGTGACTCTCGCCTGTTGTCATTAGTTCATCGTGGTCTTCTGGGGTCTGTCTCAGGAGATGGGTCTTTACATTGTCAGGGCTGTAGGTTGGTAAACAGATTCAGCTTCCCTATCCTACTAGCGCGTCTGTATCTCAGCGACCTTTTGATTTAGTTCATTCTGATGTTTGGGGTTCGGCTCCTTTCGCTTCGAAAGGTGGCCATCGCTACTATATTTTATTCATCGATGATTTTTCTCGGTACACTTGGTTGTATTTTATGCGCTCTTGTAGTGAAGTGCTCTCCATATATCAGCGTTTTGCGGCCATGGTCCATACTCAATATTCCACCCCCATTCGTGTTTTTCGTACTGATTCTGCTGGCGAGTATATCTCCCAGATGTTGCGAGGTGTTCTTGCTGAGCAGAGCACCCTTGCTCAGTTCTCCTGTCCTGGCGCGCATGCCCAGAATGGTGTTGCTGAGCGTAAGCATCGCCATCTTCTTGAGACCACTCGTGTCATGATGATAGCTTCTTCTCTTCCGCCACATTTCTGGGCTGAGGCTGTCGCTACATCGGCTTACCTCATCAATATTCAGCCTTCTGCCGCTCTGCAGGGTGGCATTCCTCTTGAGCGCCTATATGGACAGTCTCCAGACTACTCCATGCTTCGCTTGTTTGGTTGTGTTTGCTATGTTCTCCTTGCTCCTCGCGAACGCACCAAACTGACCGCTCAGTCTGTTGAGTGTGTCTTCCTTGGATACAGTGATGAGCATAAGGGCTATCGCTGTTGGGACCCCGTTGGTCGTCGGATGCGTATCTCACGTGATGTTACTTTTGATGAGACGCGTCCTTTCTATCCTCGTCCCACCGCTGGTACCTACCCGGTGGAAGATATCTCTTTTCTTCTCTTTCCTGACACACCTCCTTCTACTCCTATTGTGTCTTCTTCAGGATCTCCTCCCCCAGATGTCTCTTCTTCGATACCGTCCTCCTCTGCTCCGTCTAGTACTCCTAGTTCTCGTCGTTCTCCAGAGTCTTCCTCTGCTATTCCTTCTTCTTCAGCGTCGTCTCCTGAGTCGTCTTCCTCTGACGAGCTTCCCTCTACTCGTCCTGTTCGTCAGCGTCGTGCCCCCAACAGTTACTCTCCTAGTCAGTATGGTATTTTTGTTTCCTCTGAGCCGACTTCTTATCGGGATGCTGAGCATCATCCTGAATTGCAGCTGGCCATGGCTGAGGAGATTCCTGCGCTTGAGCGCACTAGCACCTAGGATCTTGTTTCTCCCCCTTCCGGTGTTCGTCCTATCACGTGTAAGTGGGTCTATAAGATTAAGACCCACTCTGATGGATCTCTTGAGCGCTATAAAGCGCGTCTTGTGGCTCGTGGTTTTCAGCAGGAGCATGGTCGTGACTATGATGAGACCTTTGCTCCTATGGCTCATATGACCACTGTGCGTACTCTTCTTGCTGTTTCTTCTGTTCGTCACTGGTCTGTGTCCCAACTTGATGTTCAAAACGCCTTTCTCAATGGTGAGTTGAGTGAGGAGGTTTATATGCAGCCTCCTCCTGGGTATTCTGTTCCCGAGGGGATGGTTTGTCGTCTTCGACGTTCTCTTTATGGTCTCAAACAGGCCCCCCATGCCTGGTTTGAGCGCTTTGCTTCTGTAGTGACTGCTGCTGGTTTCTTCCCTAGTGCTCATGATCCAGCGCTGTTTGTTCACACTTCTCCTCGTGGACGCACTCTTCTTCTTCTCTATGTTGATGATATGATCATTACTGGTGATGATTCTGAGTATATCGCCTTTGTTAAGGCTCTTCTTCGTGATCAGTTTCTTATGACTGATCTTGGTCCTCTTCGATACTTTCTTGGGATTGAGGTTTCCTCCACTTCTGATGGATTTTACATCTCTCAGGAAAAGTATATTCAGGATCTTTTTGCTCGTGCTGCTCTTGGGGATGAGCGCACTGTTGAGACTCCTATGGAGCTTAATGTTAAGCTTCAACCTACTGATGGTGATCCTCTTCCTGATCCGACGCGTTATCGTCATCTTGTTGGGAGTCTTGTTTATATTTGTATATTGTAGTTTCCCCATATGTTAGGGGGCTTCCTGCATATTTGCACCTGTACCTGTACTATATATTGTGGCCTTTGGCCCCCAGAGGAATACAAGTTGCATATTCCTGACAATCTGAAGGTGTTCTCAAGTCCTCCAGGTAGGACCGCATTCCTGTTGGGGTTCATTTTAGGAGGTGGAAAGAGGAGAGATACAGAGACACAGTTTTTTGTTTCAGCCGTCCTGATCCACCTCCGAAAATAGAGTATTTTGGTTCATTCACATTCTTGTGGTTGATTTTCGGATTTTTTTTCCCTTTTGGATTAGTGAAGGTTGATGTTTTTGTAGTTCTTCATGTGTTGAGTCAATGGGGAAAATAGCGCGCTGTCTGGACGTTAAAAAGGCACGCTAAATTTTAGTAATTCTTGACATGTCAATATTTGCGATAGCATGGTACATCGCGCTAAAACGTCATAGTTGTGGCATCCTTTGGTTGGGTAGGATGGGAATTACTAATGGGTTATGCTCTTTGATATAGTATAGTATTGTGCAAATTAGATTTCTAACAATTTGTTAAAACATGGGTTTGACAAGCCCAATGCTAGATGCCACTGCACAATATTCTCGGGGATTTTGCTAGCTAATACTCTCTCAGTTCTAAAATATAAGATGTTTTAGCATTTTTCTAATACACATGAATCTAGATGTCTTTTAGTGTGTAGTTTCACTCACTTTGCTCCAGAGCTACACACTAACAGTGTCCAAATACGTGCATTTCAAAAATACTAAAACATGTTATAATTTCAAACGGAAGGAACTCTTATATACTAAACATTGAGGGCTATCACCTTTTCGAGTGATGCCATTGATGGCATCCCCCCCCCCTAAGGATGAGGGAAAGGCTATGTCTGTAAATGGTAAATGTGGTTGATATAAACTAGTACTCTCTCCGATCTATAATAAGTGGTGGTGATTTAGTATAAAGTTGTATAAGATCCGCGACATTTATTATGGATCGGAGTGACTAGTATATACCTTACCACATGGCGGATCTAAAATATTCATGTTCACATATGATTGAGCTAATACTTTCATCATTAGCATGCTACAACGATGATGTAAAACATTGTTCTAAACATCTACATCATAATATGCCAAGTTCATCATGACACTCATAGTGTTTAAATGTTTAAAACAGATCGAAAAAAAAGAAGAGAAGTCAATTTCCTTTCGGTCACTCTGTTGAAGATAATGTACGTAGCTTTGCTTCCAAAGCTTGCTGGCGCAATATGATGTGCTTGAACTATTGACTTGTTTTCTGTATCCTCTCATCCCCACTTGCTTCAGCTAACATGAATAAACAAACCATCGCATGAGTTTGCTTGAAGGGGCTTTGACCCTGCATTGTCGAGGAAGTGTGGTGGTATATATACTGATCATATATGCGCTTCAATCTTCTTGGTATACCTGAGGCAACACATTTTCTCGCTCACTGGCTCTAAAAGTGATTCTCTGGTCGGATCCTAATAGATGGTACGTGGGATATTAAGCTGGGGCATTTGATATAGTAATATGTAAATTGTTGATGGGTGGGTATGGAGATAAAAATATGTGGGATTCAAGTATTGTAATAAAGGTCATGGCATTTAATTTAATCCGGATACAAATGCATGAGGGTCACTTCTCTCGATTGACCAAGGTGAATGTGTAATTCATTTGATGCATACCATAACTTGGTGCACCGTTTTAATCACATAGCTCATCCAATTTGTGCAATATCCTTGGTTAAATCCAATGGCACCATATTGATCCGAGTTTTGCTTCGATATACCCCCCCCCCCCTCTCAACCAAAATTATGAAACTAAAGACACAAAGACGACTAGGATTGGTCGATACCTGTTCGGTTCGGAATGCATGAACGGGTATCAGTCAATCCTAGCCATCCTTGTGTTTTTAGTTTTATATGTTTGTGGGAGAGTGGGGGCAACTTCTTCTTTCCAACCCTACGTCTGTCTTCTATTTCCGCTGAACTAAAAAGGAAAATTTCCCCATAATCAACTCGCTTCTCTGTCATTGTTTAGTTGGTTTTACCTATGAGCCTATAATGACCGAGAGAATGTCTTTTTCTTGTCCACTATCGTGGGTGGGTAAGCCATCTCTACTGGACTGGCACATCTTGTCTGTATTTTTCACGGATTCTCAGGTTCTCTGTTTTTTCGTTCTCCTCATCACAAACAATGTCTTGTTTTTCATTATTGTTGTTGATCTAGGTGAAAATGGCATATCTATTCTTCCTAGTCAATGATGCGAGAGTGCAAGGTATATGGCAATGAAAGTACGAAAGATGTACAAAGAGGACTTCCTTTAGAAAGCAGAAGATTTCGTTACACTCAGCCTTTGCGTCAATAATAAATATAACCAAGTCATTATTGTAAGGTTTATTTTAAGATAAAGTCGTGTAGCCGAAATGAAGTGTTAATACACACCGTGAAAACATAAGCATCTAACCACTAGGAAGTCTATTAGGAGTCAATAATAAATATAACCACTTGTGGTTAGAAAGCAGAAGATTTCGTTACACTCAGCCTTTGCGTCAATAATAAATATAACCAAGTCATTATTGTAAGGTTTATTTTAAGATAAAGTCATGTAGCCGAAATGAAGTGTTAATACACACCGTGAAAACATAAGCATCTAACCACTAGGAAGTCTATTAGGAGTCAATAATAAATATAACCACTTGTGGTTAGAAAGCAGAAGATTTCGTTACACTCAGCCTTTGCGTCAATAATAAATATAACCAAGTCATTATTGTAAGGTTTATTTTAAGATAAAGTCATGTAGCCGAAATTAAGTGTTAATACACACCGCGAAAACATAAGCATCTAACCACTAGGAAGTCTATTAGGAGTCAAAGGACTAGGTGGAGGAAGAGAGTTTGTGCGTGGGATATTTGACTTCCTCTATGTTATTTTTACAAAACCATTTAGTTATCCTATTCTATGTACCTTTAGGTGTGAGGCCTGGCTCTTTTCTATGATGACTCTTCTATTTAACTTTGTGCCCTTCACCGCAATGGTGTCGCTGGTGACTCCACCCTAGCTTTCATAACCACTTGCCTTAGTATCAACAAACAACACAGTTAGAGCAGAAGTGCTGACACCACCAACTTGTTACCTGTAACCTCTCATTCACACATGATTCACCTAACATGGAAATAATCTTCTTAAGTTTGATTGAAGAACTTTGGAGATGCACTATCGGGTGTGTGTATTGATATATATTGAACTTGGGGAAGGTTATTTAATCCTATTGTATTGACGGCAAGAAATGGGTAGGGGGAGATATTTATTTAGGGCACATATACATACATATATACCCGAAGACAAAGACAAAATATTTCCTCACTCACGGATGCTGAAACTGGTACAATGATTGGACCCTAACTGGTGTTAGGTATGGTATTACATTAGGGAATTTGATGTAGTTTTTAAATTTTTGATGGGTGAGTAGGAGGCTAAAAATATGTAAATTATAATTATTCATAAATAGGGTTGGTATTTTATTTAGGACGCAACTCACGAGGGTCGGTTTCATATATAAATGAAGGCGAACGTCATTACATTGACCATAAATTGGTGAAACATCTTCATTTTCTGGTTCACAGTTCGTGTGTATATCCTCTTGTAAAGCCTATAATACTTTCTTGGTCCACTCTTCTTCCTGACATATATATTAATTTGCCCTTTATTTGTCCTAAGTTAAATCGACCATTTCCCATAGTCATATCAATTCGCTGTCGTCCTTGATTTGTATGTTTTGCCACCATGGATATGTTGGCTAAGGGAGAGGTTTTCTCTAGTCCTTTGTTGGTGTGAGTGTAAGACACTACTAATGGATTGACACAACTTATTTGATATTTTTCATGTATTAATGGATTTTCATAGTTTAATCCTCCTTGTTGCCTTTGTTGGAGATATGCCCTAGAGGCAATAATAAATGTGGTTATTATTGTATCTTTGTGTTTATGATAAATGTTTACATTCATGCTATAATAGTATTAACAAGGAAACATTAATACTTGTGTGATTTGTAAACTTAATTTGAAGTCCCTGGTGAAGCCTCTATATAATACCAGCTTATTGGTTAATAGATGATTGTGGTTTCCCTATCATGAACATTGAGATGTTATTAACAACAAGATCATATCGTTAGGAGAATGATATGGTGGACATACTCCTATAGATAAGCGTAGCATAAAGATCAAGTCATTTCAATAGTTCAATTGCTATATGCTTTCTGATACATAGTAACCTAATTCCTTCGACCATGAGATCATGCATATCACCTTTACCGGATGGATGCTTTGATGACATCAAACACCACACCGTAACTGGGTGGCTATAAAGGTGGCATTGAGTGTTCGGAAAGTATTGGTTGAAACACATGGATCAAGAGTGGGATTTGTCCATCCATATGACGGATAGATATACTCTGGGCCCTCTCGGTGAAATGGCATCCAATTAGCTTGCAAGCATGTGACTGGCTCACAAGGGATCACATATCACGGGACGAGAAAAGAGTACTTATCGGTAACGAGGTTGAACTAGGTATGCAGAGATACCGACGATCATAACCTCGGATAAGTAAAGTATCGTGAGACAAAGGGAAATTGGTATCGTATGTAAGTGGTTCATTCGATCGCAAAGTAATCGTAGAAATATGTGGGAGCCATATGAATTTCCAGATTCCTCTATTGGTTATTGTTCGGAGAAGTGTCTCGATCATGTCCGCATAATTCACGAACCGTAGGGAGACACACTTAAGGATTCGACGTTGTTTGAGTAGTTATGGTATGATGAGAAAGAGACCGAATGTTGTTCGGAGTCTCGGATGGGATCCGGGATATCACGAGGAGATCCGGAATGGTCCGGAGAATAAGATTCATATAAGGAAAGTCCCGTTTCGGAGTTGGGGAATGGTTCCGGTGTTTTCATCGGGAATGTTCTAGAAGGTTCTGGAATATCCAGCACTCCGAAGGGGAAGGGGTACATGAATGTGTCATTGCAAGTTGGAATGATTGCATCATGTACTAAGTGTCATCGCTGTTCCAAATAAAGGATTAATTTAAATCCTAGTTTGAAAAGTCAAATAGCTAAATTGAAAAGTCAAACGGCTAAATTTGGAAAGAGGAAAAGAGGAGGAAGGTGAAACCGAGTTGGGGAGGGAGTCCCTCCTCCCCAAGCCGGCGCACCACCCAAGCCGAGTTGGGGAGGGACTCCACTCCCTCCCCTTGGCCGGCCGGCCCCTCCACCTATATAAGGAGGGGCAGGGCTCCCTCCTAGGACACACAACTTCCACGCCTCAAACCCTAGCAGCTGCTGCCCACCATAGCTGCCGTCGCCCCCTAGGGTTTTTGCCCTAGCCGCCGACTTGGGCTGCCCCAAGCCCTAGCCGCCGGCTCTAGCACCTCCTCCTTGGTGTGTCTAAACCCTAGATCGCCGAGGAGTTCTCTCATAATCCACCATACTCGCTCCGGCTTAAGGCGAAGCCCTGCGAGATCTCCCCTCTACTTCCGGTACCACGCCGTTGTGCTGCCGGAATCACGAGGAGAGTGCTACAACCTCCGCTGCCTGCTGGAACAAGGGAGAGGAAGGTCTTCGTCGAGTACCGAACGTGTGACCGACTGCGGGAGCGCTGCCGGAACGCAGCGCCGGAAGGATCGTCTACGCGATCTTGAGATCGGAAAGAGTACGACTACATCACCCACGAGAATCCGCTCTCGTTAAACACTTTGGAATCTTCGAGGGTGAGTTATTCTATCGACTCGTTGCTACAATCTAGTAGATAGATCTTGACTTGTTTGTTTGTATGCGGTAGAAATTTTTTGTTTTCCATGCTACGAAACCCTACAGCCTTATGGTCATTGTTTGTGTTCATATTCTTCCTATATAGTCAATGATGAAAGTGTGCATATGATATTCTATGGTAGAGGCAAAATAACGAGTTAGAGGGCTATTTTTATATATAAAGATTTTATCACTCACGACCTCTATATCAATAATACAAATAGCCTAACCACTATTATACGGTTTATACAAGCTAAATCATGCGGCGAAAACAAAAAGAGTAACATGGCACACCATGAAAGCATAAGCACTAAGAAGCCTATTAGGAGTGAGATGACTAGGTGGAGGAAGATAGTTGCGTGTGGGATATTTGACTTTGCCCTAGTGATGTTATTTCTTAGAAAACCATTTAATCATCCTATTTCTTGGTAGGCCATAGTTTTAAAAACAATATTAATAATCTAGCTCGATATAATTCTTTTCTTTGAAGTTGTCGACTTGTGTCAATATTTTTGTCATTCACTTTGTGGTAATTCCATTAGGTGATTTCATGTGTGTATAGGTTGTTGCCAATACCAGCCTAATCACCCATAACCTAACCTCTAAGAACTTTGGGGAGGTATTCATACGACTCTATCGCCTTCATGGCTCGAACTTGCAGGGGTCTTCACTTCAATATCCTAACCACTACTGGAAGTCTTCTCCCTCGGATTTGACATTGTCACCGCACTAGTAGGAAATAGGCTACTAATTATAATAGCATTGCCAAATATCCATTAGTAGCATATTTGTTGCACGCCCCTAGTAACAAAAATACTAGTGGTGTATATCTCACTAGCATGCCACTAATGTGATATTGAAATTTTAAAAATAAGATGTTGTTATTATTGAATATAATAGCAAAATGGTATAAATAATCTCAGCCAAAATACATTATTAACACCTTCAACAAACTTACTTCAAAATATGGAAAAACTAGCATCTAGTTCACCATCATTCACTAAACTATTATTAATTTGGTTTGACATAACAAAAAAAGTTAATTTATTCAACCAACAACAAATGACTAGACATCTTAAGAAACAAGTAGCTAGCGCACACTGCCCAATTGCTAGATGATGTCAATGGAAAACACCATGTACAGGTTCCTATGTGTGGTGGTCCTAGTAGTGATTAGCACAACTTCTCCAATCTGTAGATCATCTTTGCCACTATTAAACTCTTTCCGCCCCACTTTTCTGAAGGTTAGGCGGCCATCCATTTATGTCTTGTACCCAATGTTGTTGATGTCAAAGGATCTAACACGTACTCCAACCAACAAAAATGTTAAGATAGTAAACCACCTTATTGGGTAATTTCTAGGATGTCATCTTAGATGAACAAACAAAAGATAATGATGACTGCCACATGTTATGAACAAAACAAGTAACTTGAAAAAATATACCATAGTGTGTTTGAGTAGATTTGAGTTTGTCAAATGGGTTGCCAATGGCACACTGCGAAGATATTAGCTGTATGTAGGATATCTAAGAGGTGATCTTCCTCACACTCAGCTCAGGTTCCATTTTCAGACAATAATTGTTGATTTATATGGGACTTCCTCGCCACCATCACCGCCGACACGGATAACACTTATCCTCGACACTTGTGCTCTCAAGGAAATATCTATCATTTCTTCCCTCGGTTAGATGGTTCTATGTATGAATTGATTTTATCCCTTGCCTCCCATGTGGGTCAATGAACGCACTTTTTCCACATCAATGTATATGTATGCTCAAGTTCCTGAAAGCCCACAATCTCTCCTTCTATTTCACTGAATAAGAACCTTGCATTGCATGAAACAATCTTTGCACCAAAAACAAAGAGAAACACATATTAAATTAATGGTAAAAGCGGTACCAAAAATGGTTACTGGGCAGTATAAAAAACAATAGTTCGTTACCACTAAGAAGTGAGCCTTGCTCAATTAGTTAGGGAAATGGATGTATAACCCAGCCACCCAGATTCAAGTCCTCATGGACGCAAATTTGGGTTTTATTGCTTAAAAAGTGTTGTAGGGGATTCCCCTATCGCATTCCTTTATAAAAATAATTTCTTACCATTGAATTTTTAAACTCCTCATGCATATAGAATAAACTTGTCGACAAGCTAAAGTTGCATGTATGATACGTCGGAAACATATCTATAATTTTTTATGTTCCATGCTTGTTTAGTATCTACTTTGCTTTGCTTTGTATACACTTTGAGGTGTTTTTATATGTTTTCTGGTACTAACCTATTAACAAGATGCCACAGTGTCAGTTGCCTGTTTTCTTCTGTTTTTGGTTCCAGAATAGGCAAAAAATCAATATTTTCGGAATTGGACGGGACAAAAGCCAAAGTCAATATTTTACCGTGGGAAACACGAAGCCAGAGTACGAGATGGAGAAGAGTCAGTAGGGGGCCACACCCCCTGGCCAAGCGGCCAGGGTGTGATGGCTCAGTTGATGTGGAGCCTGTTGGGAACCCCAAGAGCAAGGTGTGAAGCAGCACAGCAGCAAGTCTTCCCTCAGTAAGAAACCAAGGTTATCGAACCAGTAGGAGGAAAGAAACATCACACAGGTGTTGCAATAAAGTTGGAAACCTGCACAACACAAACTCAAGACTTGGCCCCAACTAACAGTGAGGTTGTCAGTCTCACCGGTTGTTGTAACAAAGGATTAAAAGTATGGGGTGGATGTTGATGATGGTTTGCAGCAAGTAAACAAGTAACAGTGGAAGATGTATCAATGGTAAAGATTGGACCGGGGTCCATAGTTTATTAGAGGTGCTCTCCTTAGATAAACAACATGGCATGAAGGGTAAACAAATTACAGCAGGGCAATTGACAGGAACTAAGCAAGGCATAACAATGCAATACTAGACAAAAATATCCAATGAGATTCGATTGGGCAATACAACAATATACATAGACCGCCATCCAACTGCATCTATGACTAGAAGTCCACCTTCAGGTTATCATCCGAACCCCCTCTAGTATTAAGTTGCAAGCAACAGACAACTGCTTTAAGCAAAGTGTGTAAGGTAAACAATCCACTTGTTCCATGAACAAGAGACCGTTGTTTTCTCCCTAGTGGCAACAACACATCTACAACCGAAGAGATTTCTGTCACTTCCCTTGGAAACTAGAGGCATGAACCCACTATCGAGCATAAATACCCCCTCTTGGAGTCACTAGCAACTACTTGGCCAAGATAGCTACTAACAACGGAGAGCATGCAAGATCACAAACAACACATACATGATAGAATCAAATAGACAAAACCATTAATCAATCTGACATTGTAATCTCAATATCCATCAGATCCCCACAAACACAACATGCATGATTACAAATAGATTAGATCTTGATCATGAACGGAGCTCACAAGATCTATATATGAAAGCACAAGGAGGAGATACAACCATCTAGCTACTACATGGACCCGTAGTCCAAGGTGGAACTACTCACGCTTCATACCGGAGAAGAAGGCCTCCAGCGTGATCTCCCCTCCGGCAGGGTGCCGGGAAGAACTTCAGATCCCCCCGATCTCTAGGGACGATGGTGGCGGCGTCTATAGAAGGTTTTGTGGTGTTTTGATCGGGTGCCTAGGGTTTCTGCATCGGGGGCTTCTTATAGGCGAAGGGGCGATCTAGGAGGGCCACCATGGGGGCCACACCCTACCCAGGCGCTGGATGGTCCCACTCGCGCCTAGGGGGGTTTGACCGCCCTGTGGAGCCTCTCCGTCTCGTCTTCTGGCTTTGTGTCCCCCACGGTAAAATATTTACTTTAGCTTTTGTCTCGTCCAATTCCAATAATATTAATTTTCTGCCTTTCTGGAACCAAAAACAGAAGAAAACAGGCAACTGGCACTGTGGCAACTTGTTAATAGGTTAGTTCCAGAAAAGATATAAAAACACCTCAAAGTGTAGACAAAGCAAAGTAGATATTAAACAAGCATGGAGCATCAAAAATTATAGATATGTTTCTGACGTATCAAGCATCCCCAAGCTTAACTCCTGCTCATCCTCGAGTAGGTAAGTGATAAAAGAATAAAAGAATAATTTTTGAGGTGACATGCACCGTCAAAACCAAGATCAACCCATTTGCAAGCATTGAAATATGGGATCAAAGAACTCTAAACATGTGCATGAAAGATGGAGTTTTAACAATAAGACAAAGTAACTATACATGCAACATGAAAAGCTACAAACAAAGATCATGAGTAACATGCATTGAAAAACGTTTATTTGTTTCACATACAGAAAACATGGCATAGTGGCATTCAGCTTGTCCCTCATAGAGTAGAAAATATATGCATAGGACACCTTCAAAGTTTATAAGAGTGACTAGATACAACTAGAACAAGAACAAGTAATATCACAATATGCATCAATCAATAAGTTTTGGGACACTGCACACAGAATGGCAACTATGTTCTCTTAATGGTTCCTAAAGGTAGAAAGTGGAGACTCAAATAATAGTGGAAGAAAGGCCCTTCATAAAGGGAAGCAGAGATTTCAAGTTTCAAAAAGAGTTTCCAAAATTTATGGTACTTATTAGCTTTCAGCCTTCATTTCCCCTATCATAAGCATCTTGAAGTGATTAAGGTTAAAGTGAACAAACTATGGAGTATATACTTGACAAAGTATAAGTTGGCAATCTCAAGTCCCTTGAATACGAGGGCCACACCTCATGCTACTCAACTTCAGTCACCTGTAAGTTCTTGTCATACTAAGTACAGCGTATCATAGAGAACCGCCAACGGGGTACCCCTTGCACATGGTATAGGAGTTATCCCATAACCAAAATGACAAGGCAAGCAGACAATGAGCATCTCAGCGATATTTTTATTTACTATGTGCATAGCTTTTTATTGAGGATGCTTCACAGATAGCTCATTATGGTGATGCTGCAAGTTTCCACCATGATTAGGCATGGCTTAGGCTAGCGCCCCAGGCGTTTCTCTAACACAAAATACATAACTCCATGGACTTAGAAGCTCCCTCTTTATTTCACACCGGTGACATCCATAAACAAAAGAGCATGATATCAACTGTGTACAAAGTACAAGTGCAATGTTGAAAACGTTCCCCGTGACAGCACGGTTCTGCTAATTCCAACGTATAAGTGCAAGCATATACAACATAGATGACACAATGGTTTAAGTTTATTAGGGGCAAAGAATATAAAGTGTGCCATCAAGTTTTTGAGGGCTTTAATCACTAAGTTTTCACATAACAAAATACTTTTTAATTGGAAGATAGCTGAAAACAAGAATATACATGGAATGGTGTAACACACCATGCATAGGAATTTATAGTGGAGACTTTGGAATAACTTGGTTTCTTGGGAGTTGGAAGCATGAGTAGAGCTTACTCGTACAAGTGGAGCCTAGCAAAATACTGGGAGCAACCAACTAAGAGAGCAATAATGGCCATAATCATGAAGAGCGACAAAACATTACTAATCAAAGCATAGAGTGGTACTACAAGTCAAGGACTAGATGATCATAGAGGCTATGGTTACTTGTTCATAGTCATAACATGGTGTGAGCATGTGCCAAGTCAACCCAAACAAAGCATAAAAGGAGAATACTAGAATACTATGCTTTTGCATGCTAAAACAATGCATAATTCTTTCGAGGCACACTAAGCAATCCCAATTATTTGTAACATGACATGATACATCAATAATCACTAAGCATAAGGTCAAAACAACACCTAGCATGTCATGCTAAAGTCTAAGTCCAGTCAATGCAAGCTCCTCTTGCACTTTCAAGGAGGAACTTCCTACTCCTTTCCAACACCAAGCAACTTATTTGAAACAACACAGCGAGAACGGGGGTCCAAACTACTTTATTCAAGCAAACTAAACAAACTAAGAAAAGCAAGTGAAAACTAAGACGCTCCAAGAACAACACAACAGTGTATGAAATAATAAAAACGAAGTGTCTAGACAGACCTGAGCTTTTTGTTGATGAAGAAGGGGATGCCTTGGGCATCCCCAAGCTTTGACGCTTGTACATCTTGTATATTTCTTGGGGTGACACCGGGGTGGCATCCCCAAGCTTGATCTTTTGTCCATTCTTCATCTCATTACATCATTCTCTCTCTACACCTGAAATTTTTCCTTCATACAAAACTTCACACAATCTTCATTAGCAACATTGGTGTATTCAAAAGATAATAGACCTTTGGGTTTAGCTTTGGAACAGAAAAACTTTTCACTAAAAACACAATCTACTGTATAAACTCCTTCAAAAAGGTCAATTCCCCAAAATAGAACTCAAAAAGGAATCAATAAGAAGCAAATGCAAATAATGGTAGAAATCTGTCAAAACAGACTAGCAGGTAGAAACGGATTTTTCAAAACATTTATGTTGCTCAAATCAAAAAGTGTTGAACTAACGAAAGTTATCTAACATACTGGGGGATTTATTCGTAAATTTTCAGCTCAATCCGACTTACAAAGTCTCCTCACGAATTTTTATGGTGGAGAATAGAAATCTGTTTCGGGACAGCAACTCTCCAAATCTTACTTCCCTCTCGTTAGAGGTCATTTTTGGCACGAAAAGCAAACAAAAAGGATAAGGAGAGTTCATTACTGAAGTAATAACTTCCAAGACTCAAGGAAACTCTTGGGTTATCTCCCAACAAGTACTTTTCTTTAACGCCTTTAAGTTAGGCACAAGAAGCAAGAAATCAACTATTTTCAAATGAGGAAGCATTAACATCAAACCTTGCTTTCAAAGGAGGAGCAAAAAGCAACTTATCTCTCCTCATAGGGAAGTGTTCAATACCTTTCTTGCATGGAAATTGATATTTAATGGTGCCTTCTTTCATATCAATGATGGCACCAACAGTTCTAAGAAAAGGTCTTCCCAAAGTAATAGGACAAGAAGCATTGTATTCAACATCAGGGACATAAGCATTGTTAACCATGATGAGAACATCATTAATACTCCCCATTAGTTTATTCTTAGCATTATCATAAAGTGGAACATCCAAATAACAATCTTCCAAAGGTGGCAAATCAAGCATTTCATAAATCTTCCTAGGCATAATAGAGACACTAGAACCAAGATCACATGAAGCTTTGAGATCTAAGTCATTCACTTGCATATTAATAATAGGTTCCCAACTATCTTCTACTTTCCTAGGAATAGAAGCTTTGTGTTTTAACTTCTCTTCCTTAATCTTAACAAGAGCATATGCAATGTGTTTGGTGAAAGCAACATGCATATCACTAGCATCAGGACTTCTAGCAAGTTTTTGCAAGAACAGAATCACTTTAGAAATATTGCAACCATCTATATCAAAATCAAACTTAGCATCACTAGTAGTAGACTCATTAGGCGTAGGCATTGTAGGAGGAGGAATAGGGACTTCTTGTGGTTTAGTGGTATCCATTCTAGTGATGGTGCACACACTATTGTTTCTATCAATTTCAGCTTCCCTTTTCCACTTAGCATGAAGTTGGGCTAACAGTCTAACATTTTCATCAATAATAACTTATATGGCATGAGTTGCAGCAAAGGTATTTTCCATGGTTTCAGGTTTAACAGCCATTTTATTAATCAAGGAGGACTATGCTTCAGACAAAGAGGAAATATTTTTCTCACCAGTTAAAAGCTTTTCCTCCACAGTCTTGTTGAAAACAGTTTGTTTACTAATAAAGTCTTTGAGCATGACTTCAAGTTCAGAGGGGGCACTTCTAGCATTGTTGTAGGAGTTTCCATAGGAATTGCCATTATTAGGAGGATAAGTCCTATAATTGTTGTTACCACCAAAATTATTCCTATAGGCATTGTTGTTGAAATTGTTGTTTCTAATGAAGTTCACATCAGCTTCCTCTTCTTAAGCAACCAGAGAGGCTAAGGGAACATTGTTTGGATCTAAAGGAGCTTTCCCATTAACAAGCATAGCCATAATAACATCAATCTTATCACTCAAAGAGGAGGTTTCTTCAACAGAATTTACCTTCTTACCATGTGGAGCTCTCTTAGTGTGTCATTCAGAGTAATTAACCATCATATTATCAAGGAGTTTTGTTGCAACACCCAAAGTGATGCCCATAAAGGTACCTCCAGCTGCTGAATCCAACAGGTTTCTTGAAGAGAAGTTCAAACCTGCATAAAAAGTCTAGATAATCATTCAAGCAGTGAGTCCATGAGTGGGACAATTCTTAACCAAATACTTCATTCTTTCCCAAGCTTGAGTAACATGTTCATTATCAAGTTGTTTAAATTTCATAATGTCACTTCTCATAGATATAATCTTAGCAGGAGGATAGTACTTTCCAATAAAAGCATCTTTGCACTTAGTCCAAGAATCAATACTATTTCTAGGCAAGGATAGCAACCATTCTTTAGCTTTCCCTCTCAAGGAGAAAGGAAACAACTTGAGCTTAATAAAATCTCCATCTACATCCTTATACTTTTGCATCTCACAAAGTTCAACAAAGTTATTGAGATGGGCAGCAGCATCATCGGAACTAGCACCAGAAAATTGCTCTCTCATCACAAGATTCAACAAAGCAGGCTTAATTTCATAAAAGGTAGCACCATGAGCAGGTGGAGCAATATGAGTGCTAAGGAAATCATTGTTTTTTGTGCTAGTGAAGTCACACAACTTGGTGTACTCAGCAGAGTTCATTTTGGCAAAAGTGGAGCAAGCCAAAAACAACAGCAACAGAGCAGGAACTATTTTTTTGTGTTTTTGATAAGAGAAAGCAAACCAAACTAGACTAATTTTTTTGGAGTTTTTGATAAAAATAGGCAAACAAAACCAAGCAAAATAAACTAAGCACACTAAAAAAAAGAAAAGAGAAAGGTTGAGGAGGACTCCCCTTGTGAAGACGTCCTTAGCCTCCCCGGCAACGGCACCAGAAAACTTGTTGATGGCTCAGTTGATGTGGAGCCTGTTGGGAACCCCAAGAGCAAGGTGTGAAGCAGCACAGCAGCAAGTCTTTCCTCAGTAAGAAACCGAGGTTATCGAACCAGTAGGAGGAAAGAAACGTCACACAGGTGTTGCAAGCAATGTGGAAACCTGCAAAACACAAACTCAAGACTTTGCCCCAACTAATAGTGAGGATGTCAATCTCACCGGTTGCTGTATCAAAGGATTAAACGTATGGTGTGGAAGGTGGTCATGGTTTGTAGCAAGTAAACAAGTAACAGTGGAAGATGCATCAATGGTAAAGATTGGACTGGGGTCCATAGTTCACTAGAGGTGCTCTCCTTAGATAAACAACATGGCATGAAGGGTAAAGAAATTACAGCAGGGAAATTGACAGGAACGAAGCAAGGCATAAGAATGCAATACTAGACAAAAATATCCAATGAGATTCGATTGGGCAATACAACAATATACATAGACCGCCATCCAACTACATCGATGACTAGAAGTCCACCTTCAGGTTATCATCCGAACCCCCTCCAGTATTAAGTTGCAAGCAACAGACAACTGCTTTAAGCAAAGTGTGTAAGGTAAACAATCCACTTGTTCCATGAACAAGAGACCGTTGTTTTCTCCCTAGTGGCAACAACACATCTACAACCGAAGAGATTTCTGTCACTTCCCTTGGAAACTAGAGGCATGAACCCACTATCGAGCATAAATACCCCCTCTTGGAGTCACTAGCAACTACTTGGCCAAGATAGCTACTAACAACGGAGAGCATGCAAGATCACAAACAACACAGACATGATATAATCAAATAGACAAAACCATAAATCAATCTGACATAGTAATTTCAATATCCATCGGATCCTTGCAAACACAACATGCATGATTACAAATAGATTAGATCTTAATCATGAATGGAGCTCACAAGATCTATACATGAAAGCACAAGGAGGAGATACAACCATCTAGCTACTACATGGACCCGTAGTCCAAGGTAGAACTACTCACGCTTCATACCGAAGAAGAAGGCCTCCGGGATGATCTCCCCTCCGGCAGGGTGCCAGGAAGAACTTCTGATCCCCCCGATCTAGGGACGATAGTGGCGGCGACTACATAAGGTTTCGTGGAGTTTTGATCGGGTGCCTAGGGTTTCTGCATCGGGGGCTTCTTATAGGCGAAGGGGCGAGCCAGGAGAGCCACCAGGGGGGCCACACCCTACCTAGGCACGGGGTGGGCCCACTACACCTAGGGGGTTTGGCCGCCCTGTGGCACCTCTCTGTCTCGTCTTCTGGCTTCGTGTCCCCCACAGTAAAATATTGACTTTGGCTTTTGTCCCGTCTAATTCCTAGAATATTGGTTTTCTGCCTTTCTGGAACAAAAAACAGAAGAAAACAGGTAACTGGCACTTTGACAACTTGTTAATAGGTTAGTTCTAGAAAAGATATAAAAACACCTCAAAGTGTAGACAAAACAAAGCAAAGTAGATACTAAACAAGCATGGAGCATCAAAAATTATAGATACGTTTCTGACGTATCAGGCTGGGCCGCCCTGGGTGCCCTCATGCCTCGCCTCTTCGCCTATAAAGACCCCCTGATACCAAAACCCTAAGTACCCAATCAATCTTCCACGAAACAGTCCGTAGCCGCCGCCACCATCGTCCCTAGATCGGGGGGATCTGAAGTTCTTCCCGGCACCCTCCCGGAGCGGAGATCATCCTGGAGGCCTTCTTCATCATCATGCCAGCCTCCGGTATGAAGCATGAGTAGTTCCACCTTGGACTATGGGTCCATGTAGTAGCTAGATGGTTGTATCTCCTCCTTTGTGCTACCATGTTTAGATCTTGTGAGCTCTGTAGATGATCAAGATCATCTATTTGTAATCATGCATGTTGTGTTTGTGGGGATCCGATGGATATTAGGATTACTATGTCAGATTGATTAATGGTTTTGTCTTATTGATTCTATCATGTCTGTGTTGTTCGTGATCTTGCATGCTCTCCATTTCTAGTAGCTATCTTGGCCAAGTAGATGCTAGTGACTCCAAGAGGGGGTATTTTATGCTCGATAGTGGGTTGATGCCTCTATTTAATCTAAGGGAAGTGACAGTAATCTCTAAGGTTGTAGATGTGCTGTTGCTACTAGGGAGAAAACAACGGTCTCTTGTTCATGGAACAAGTGGATTGTTTACCTTACACACTTTTCTTAAAGTAGTTATCCGTTGCTTGCAACTTAATATAGGGGGTTCGGATGATAACCTGAAGGTGGATTACTAGTCATAGATGCAGTTGGATGGCGGTCTATGTATATTTTTGTATTGCCCAATCGAATCTCAAAGGATCATGATTGTATAGTATTGCATTGTTATGCCTTGCTTAGTCCTGTCAATTGTCCTGCTGTAATTTTTTTACCCAGCATGCCATGTTTGTTTATCTCAAGGAGAACACCTCTAGTGAACTATGGACCCTGTTCCAATCTTTACCATTGATACATCTTCCACTATTACTATTTACCTTTATGCAAACCACCATTACCTTCCACACCATACAGTTAATCCTTTGTTTTGAGCAAACCGGTGAGATTGACAACCTCACTGTTCATTGGGGTAAAGTCTTGAATTTGTGTTGTGCAGGTTTCCAAGTTGCTAGCAACACCTTTGAGTTGTTTCCTTCCTCCTACTAGTTCGATAATCTTGGTTTCTTACTAAGGGAAGACTTGCTGCTGTGCTCATCACACCTTCCTCTTGGGGACTCCCAACGAAGCTCTACATTGATCTGAGCCACCATCAAGATTTTCTGGTGCTGTTGTCAGGGAATTAAATAAGAAGAAGCTCCCACGTCAACAACACACCATCAAAAGATTTTCTGGCGCCATTACCGGAGAGGCTAAGGATGGCTTGACAAGGGGAGTCCTTCACAACCTTTCTTTTTAATTTGTTTTTGCTTTGCTTAGTTTCTTTTGCTTGGTTTTGTTTTCCTCTTTTTATCAAAAACTCCAAACAAATTAGTTTAATTTGGTTTGCTTTCTCTTATAAAAAACACACAAAAATTAGTTCCTACTCTAGTTGTCACCTTTCTCTAGCTCACCATGTTGATCCCCAAGTTCACCCTGAAAGACCTTTCAATAGGTAGTGGCTCTATAATTGGGAAAGAAAATATTGAAGAATTCTTTAATCATGTTAGAAAACATGAGGATATTGAGGATAGATCCTTAGCACAACTTGCTCCTAATTATGAAATTGATGAAGCTTCTTTAGTTCATATATTGGAGGTTAGGTTTGTTAACCTTAACCCCATGATGCAAATTTTGTTTCTTAAACTGAAGAAGAGGATGCTGAAAAGAGAGAATTTATCCTAGAAACTTAACTAAAAGAGTTCAGTGATGTTGCTAAGGAAGCAAAAAAGGTCTTTGAACGTTTTAATATGCTAGGCTCATTGATACGCCCAATTTGCATCACCATTCTATATCATAATTTACCTCTATTCATTGATGTATGTCTTATTATGAGGTATTACTTATGGCTTTTCATCTATTTATGCATGTTGGATGATTCTTGAAGGATGGACTGCCGGAGTCTGGTTTCTGATGGAAAAGAAGGTGTTTTGGTGCAATATCGCGAAGATCAGAAAAATATGGGAAAATATTATTTTTCTAGAAGAATGAGGAAGCCAGAAGGAGGAGCAAAGAGGGGCCGCAGGGGGCCCACACACCCCTAGGCGCGGGCCCACCCTAGGACGCGCCTAGGGCAGGTGTGGCCCACCTGCCTGGCTCTCGGCTCCGCCCCTTCGCCTATATCTTCCCTATGAAACCCTAAGGCCAGGGGAGCGACCATAGATAGATTTCCGCCGCCTCTGGGGCAGAAAACACCGAGAGAGAAAGATCTCTCTGATAGACAGATTTCTATCGGGGGAATTCCTTCCCGAAGAGGGGAGACCATCGCCATCAACACCATCATCAAGCTAGGCTTCATCGGGATCATCGTCATCATCATCATCCACACCATCATCTCCACCAGCACCATCATCACCACTCCGTCTCGTTGTGACAATTGTGTTGGATAACGCTTTAGTTCTTAGGGGGGACTTTCCCGGTGTTAATTACTATTGTAGTTGATGCTTGTGAGTGGAACCATTGGATTATTGTTTCAGATTGTTATCCATTATCATATCATATTTGATCTTGATCCAAATGATGACTTGTGAGTAGTTCCTCTAGTTCTTGAGGACATGGGAGAAGTCATGTTGTTATTAGTGGATTTCTGTTGAGTTATTATTCAATGAGTATTTAAGTTGTGGTGTTACTTCTAGTGGTGTCATGTGAACGTCGACTACATGATACTTCACCATTTATGGTCCTAGGGGAATGCATTGTGTATTTGGCTACAAATTGTGGGGTTGTCGGAGTGACAGAAACCTGAACCCCTGTTAGGACACCTTTGCAAAAGGGAGTGTAGGATCTCAGAGTTTAAGGCTGTGGTTAGATTTATATTTTAATTACTTTCATGTAGTTACGGATGTTTGCAGGGGGGTTTAATAGTATGTATTAGTCCAAGTAAGGTCGGTACATTAGCACAGGTTCACCCACACAACACTTACAACACCAAAGAAGAGTACTCAGCTATATGAAGCGAAAGCACTTGACAGAATTCCCATGTGTCCTCGAGAACGTTTGGTCTTTATACGTATTTCCACCGGCTTGTCCTTTGCTAAGAAAGGATTGGGCCACTTGCTGCGTTTGTTCTTTGTTACTTGCACTTTGTTTTGTTGTCTTATCAGAAAAACACTAAAAAATCGTTTGCTAAGTATTTGCAGAGAGTTCCTGCTCCATACCACTGTTCAGCACCTTCTTCTCCTTGTTGGGATCGACACTCCTATTTATTGAAAGTACTACGATACAACCCCTATACTTGTGGGTCATCAGGACTATTTTCTGGCGCCGTTGTCGAGGAGTGAAGCGCTATTGAAGAGTGGAACTGGTAAAGGAAATTTCTACTGTCAGTATTTATTTTGTTACTGCTTGTTACTTTGTTTCCAATATGGATAACCCACTTGGTTCTCTGTTTGGGAAAACTACTACCACTGTTAGGGTAGTAGATGAACCACCTCCTGTTGAGATAGATCCTTTTAAGATACCTACAAGTATTGTTAATCGTGTTATGGATAATTATTATTTTGGGGATGGAACTGTCCATCCCGGTGATCACTTGCTTTTTATCCATGAATTATGCGGGTTTTTTAAGTGTGCAGGTATCACAACTGAACATGTGAAGAAGAAGTTACTCTCCATATCCTTGAAAGGCAGAGCTAAAGAATGGTATAAGCTGCTGAAGAATGGACAATCCATGGAATGGGAGGAGATGACATCTCTCTTTTACTCTAAATTTTATCCTCCCAGTGAGATTCATAAGGATAGAAATCTTATATATAACTTTTGGCCTCTTGATGGATAAAGTATAGTTCAAGCTTGGGGGAGATTGAAGTTACTAATGCTTAAATGTCATATTCATGAACTCCCTAACAATATTATTCTCAATAATTTTTATGCTAGGCTTTCTCTTCATGATAAAGATTTACTAGATGCTTCTTGTGCTATACCATTCACACGTATGAAGGAAGAAGCTAAATGGGATCTCTTAGATCGTATTCAAGATAACATTGAGGCTTGGGAGAATGAAAAAGGAAGAAAGTCAGGTATAAACTATGATTATGAATGCATTAAATATTTTATGGGAACTGATGACTTCCGTGATATTAGCAATGAGTTTGGTCTTGATTACCAAAGTATTGCCAACTGTTTTAAGGCCTTTGCCTCTTACGTAGAAATTCCCAAAAATAAGTGGAATAAGTACCATGCTCCTTATAAAGATTTTGTTAATCATGTTCCTGTTAGAAGTACTGAATTTTGTACTACTAATCATATTGTGCCTGAACCTTATGTTGAGAAAGTACCTCTCCCAGCTAAGGTAAAGGAGTATTCTATGATTATTAGTGAAAATAATAAAGGTACAATGAAAACTGTGGAGCCTGATGAGCAATTTAATGATGAACCTATGGTAGCTATTGTGAAAGACACTGTCACTAGAAATATAGAGGATGACCACATTGTCTTCTATGAAGACGCTTCTAATATTATATCTCATCCTAGTAAAGCTAGAAAAGCTAGTGTTCATGTGCTTTCTGTTAAAATTGGTGATCATTGCTACTATGGTTTATGTGATATTGGTGCTAGTTCTAGTGTTATTCCTTATGAGCTTTACAAGGAAATTATGGATGAGATTAGTCCTTGTGAGCTTGAGGACATTGATGTGGTTATACATCTTGCTAATAAGGAGACCATTTGCCCCATTGGTATTATAAGAGACGTGGAAGTTCTCTGTGGTAAGATTAAGTATCCTGCTGATTTTCTAGTGCTTAATTCAGCAGCTAGCAAAACTTGTCCTATCATTTTTGGTAGACCTTTGTTGAACACTTGTGGAGCTATTATTGATTGTAAGAAGGAAAAAAGTTTTAACTAAGTTTGATGGAGATTCTTATGAGTTTAACTTTTCCAAATTTGCTAAAGCTCCTTGTGAAAATAGCTTGCCTAATAAAGATTTCAGGATGGAACAACTTGCTTCTATTGATCCGATTTATGACCTTGGACCTCCTTTTTGTGACTGTAAGTATGCTTCTTATGATGATAAAGTTGTTGCCAGTGATAGTTATATTGTCAACTTTATTCAAAGTTCTACTGAAAGTTATTATGAGAGAGGGAAATATGGTTTTATGCATCTCAATGATGTTAAGTTTCCCCGTTTTATGCTGAAAGCTTTAAAGTTGCATATATTTTGTCTTCCTATGCTTGTGACTTTTTGTTTCAACAATTCGTTTTCTCACGATACCCCCATGCATAGGAAGTGGGTTAGACTCAAGTGTGTTGGTTATTTGCTTCGTGATGCTCTCTTTCACTTCAAATATATATATCCTTTGTGAGCATCTTTAGAAGTTTTAAGCCTAACTTAAAGACATTAAAGAAAAGTACTTGTTGGGAGACAACCCAAGAGTTTTTTCGAGTCTTGGAAGTTATTACTTCAGTAATAACCGCTCCTTATCCTTTTTGTTTTGGTTTTTGTGTCAAGTTAAACTACTTTTGTGAAGTGGAGGAGTTGTGAAAAGTGGTTGTCCTAGGACTTTTGTGCTGTATTGTAAAAATTCGTGAGGAATCCTAGTACTTCGGATGGAGCTGCATTTTTCTGAGCTTGTTCTCCAAGTTGTTACCCAACTTTCATCATTTCTGCACTTTTTGATTTGAGCAACAGAAGGCTTTCGAAAAAATCAATCTTTACCTGCTGGTCTGTTTTGATAGATTTCTGTTATCATTTGCATTTGCCTCTTTTAGAAGCCTTTGTTTTGACGGATTTCAGTTGAAGTGTGAACTTAAAGGTTTATTGTTTTTGCTTATACTGATGTTGTCATTGAGTTTGTGCAAGGGTTTTGTATGAAAGAAATTTTCAGGAGAAGGAGAAAAGGAATCTGTAGAGTTCGTCTTTGAATAGATAAAAGTGGTGAAAACAGAAGGTTCATGAAAATCCAATCTTTTTATATTTTTTATGTTTTTAATACAAAAGGAAGACTACGAGACGGAACATAGGAGGAACCGGAGTCCAGGGTGGACAAACCCACCCCAGGCGCGGGCCCAGCCTGGCCGTGCCTGGAGGGGGTTTGACTCCCCCGAACTCCGTCTCTGCCTTGTTTCCGTGTCAAAACCTTCCTTATGCATTGAAACTTCATAATATATAACCCCCCCGGATCCCCCGAGGTTCGTGCGTCGTGTTCTCGTCATGTTTTCGTTTCAATCTGTTTCTGTCAGGAAATCTTCTCGAGTTTAGAGCACCATGGTCTCCGCCAACAGTAAAGGCAAGAAGCCCGTGGAAGAGATAAAGTTGGGAGAACAAACCGCCGCAGGGACAAGGGAAATAAAGCCTAATTTTGTAGCACCAATTAACACTAGGGATGCCTTTTCTCGTAACATGCAGGGAATCATATCCTTCGGCCCAAATTTTAGATACTTCCCAGAGGCAGCAGAAGCCCTTCGAACCACTAACGAGTTTTGTGATAAGTACCGTGCTTTGAGGATGAAGGTGGATATACTTCAAGAAGAGAATGACAGGATTCGTAAGATGATGGAGGATCTCCTTACCCTAGACAAGAGAACACCACCACCACCGAAGGAGTAATTCGTCATCAGGTTTGGCATCCCCTTGGCTTTTTCCAAGCTTGCGGGGAGCGCCGCAGTATCACCACCATTATCTTTTATCTTTTACCTTTTTAGTGTATTCATATCTTTGGTAGAGAGGTTATCTTATAGTTTGGTTTGCATGTGGAAGTATCTCTCCTTTAGTTGATTATCTATGCATCCCTTTGTGTGAGTGCCTTTATTGGAATATTAATGAGAAGCTTCATCTTTTACTTTTTGCACTTCTTATTTTAGTTTGCAATCTCTATTATATGATGGATCTTGTTAATCAGTATTGGCATCACTTTGGGAGCATCAAGTGGATCTAAATTGGTTTTGGAAAACCGAGTTCTGGTCAGTAGCAATACTTTTTGAGGTTTGAAAGGAAAAGAGAAAGAAAAAAACTTACAGGTATTTTGTACCATTTGTTTTCTTTCTTGTTGGCTCATAAGTTTAGTATTCTTTATTTAATATAATTTGTGTGTTCAAGGAATATTGCATGTTTGGCTTTATTACTTGTATGTTTGCTTGTTTCTTTCAACTCTCTTGCTTGCTACCCAGCCTTGCTTGCCAAAAACCTGTTTTGAGAAGGTATACTTCTCATGTTTCCAATCCCTTTGAACCAAAACCTTTGCCACTTGTGTCCACCATATCTACCTAGTAGCACTTTTGCTATTATTAGCAAATTCTGAAGCTTCATCTACCTTTCAAATTAAAAAGTATTTTGTTATGTGAAAACTAGTTAGTAAAGCTCTCACGAACTTGATGGCACGCCTTATTTTCCTGCCCCTAATAGACTTGAACCATTGTGCCATCGAAGTTGTATATGATTCCACCTATACGTTGGAATTAGCAGAACCGTGGTGTCATGGGGAACGTTTTAAACATTGCACTTGTACTCTGTACATAGTTGATATCGTGCTCTTTTGTCTATGGATGTCAATGGTGTGAAATAAATAGGGAACTTGTAAGTCCATGGAGTTTGTATTTTGTGTTAGAGAAACGCCTGGGCCGCTAGCCTAAACCATGCCTAATCATGGTGGAAACTTGCAACATCACCATAGTGGGCTATCTATCAAGCATCCTCAATAAAAAGCTATGCACATAGTAAATAAAAAGATCGTTGAGATGCTCATTGTCTGCTTGCCTTGTCATTTGGGTTATGGGATAGCTCCTATACCATGTGCAAGGGGTACCTCATTAGCGGTTCTCTATGATAAGCATGTACTTACAATGACAAGAACTTACCGGTGACCAAAGTTGAGTAGCATGAGGAGTGGCCCTCGTATTCAAGGGACATGAGATTGCCAACTTATATTTCATCAAGCATATACTCCATCTTTGTGCACTTTAACCTTAATCATCTCAAGATGCCTATGATAGGGGCAATGAGGGATCAAAGCTAGTAAGTACCATAATCTTTTGGAAGCTCTTTATGACTTGTAATCCCTGCTTCCCTCTATAAAGGGACTTTTCTCCCATTTCCAAGTTGAGTCAGTAAACCTACTTCCTCTCTATCTCCATCAATCATTTGAGTTGTTGTGTTTCAAGCATTCATATGGTGATTTATTCAATCATGTTCTTTATCTTCCTTGTTTGCACAAAACTCTTATCTATTGAGTATTACTTTGAAAGCCTTCACTTGTGAAAGACCTTTTCGAGCAAAGAGTTCTCCTGTTTTGAAAACTTCTACAAAGCTTTATTTGTGAAAACTGTTTGCTAGCTATTCTCTGACCAGGAATAAAGTTTGCCAATTCCAATTATGATTTATATTTATGCATCTCTATTGTGACTGTTGTACTTGGTTGCAAGCTAACTTATATAATGGTGAGTTGCTTTCTTCTATGATTTTTGCCATGGTAAGTGTGATACTTCTTGTTCGTATTATTTTATCGACACTTCACTCCATAAACATGTGGACATGTTTACTGAGCTCAGTTTTCGCTTGGGGACAAGCAAAGGTCTAAGCTTGGGGGAGTTGATACGCCCAATTTGCATCACCATTCTATATCATAATTTACCTCTATTCATTGATAAATGTCTTATTATGACGTATTACTTATGGCTTTTCATCTGTTTATGCATGTTGGATGATTCTTGGAGGATGGAATGCCAGAGTCTAGTTTCTGATGGAAAAGAAGGCGTTTCGATGCAATTTCATGAAGATCATAAAAATACCAGAAAAATATGGGAAAATATTATTTTTCCAGAAGAATGAGGAAGCCAGAAGGAGGAGCGAAGAGGGGCCGCAGAGGGCCCACACCCCTAGGCACGGGCCCATCCTGGGCCGTGCCTAGGGCAGGTGTGGCCCACCTGCCCGTCTCCCGACTCTACCCCTTCGCATATATCTTCCCTACAAAACCCTAAGGCCAGAGGAGCGACCATAGATAGATTTCCGCCGCCTTTGGGGGTGGAAAACACCGAGAGAGAAAGATCTCTCCAGCAGACATATTTCTGCCGGGGGAATTCCTTCCCGGATAGGGGAGACCGTCACCATCAACACCATCATCAATCTAGGCTTCATCGGGATCATCATCATCCACACCTGTAGGGGTTCATAGCATGGAAAACAAAAAAATTCTACCGCATGCACACAAACAAGCCAAGATCTATCTACTAGATTGTAGCAATGAGTCGATAGAAGCACTCACCCTCGAAGATTCCAAAGCGGTTAACGAGAGCAGATTCTCATGGGTGATGTAGTCGTACACTTGCCGATCTCAAGATCGCGTAGACGATCCTTCCGGCGCTGCGTTCCGGCAGCGCTTCCGCAGTCGGTCACACGTTCGGTACTCGATGAAGACCTTCCTCTCCCTTTTTTCAGCAGGCAACGGAGGTTGTAGTTCTCCCCTCGCGATTCCGGCAGCACGACGTCGTGGTGTCGGAAGTAGAGGAAAGATCCCCCAGGGCTTCGCCTAAGCCGGTGCGAGTTATGGTGGATTAGGGTTTCCCAGAGATCTAGGTTTTAGAAGTCCGGGAGGAGGAGGAGGTGTCGGCGGTGGCTAGGGTTTCCCGGAGATCTAGGTTCCAGTTTGACTTTTCAAACTTCCTGTTTGACTTTTAATTTAGAGCTTTATTTCTCTCTTGCAAATGCCAACACCAAGTGACCTAGGATATGATCCAATCATTCCACATATCCATGACACATTCATGGACCATTCCCCTTCTGGTCCGGTGAACCTTCTAGACCCTTCTAGAACCTCTCCGATGAAACCATCAGAAACTTTCCCGAACTCCGAAATTGGACTTTCCTTATATGAATTTTATTCTCCGGACCATTCCGGATCTCCTCGTGATATATCGTATCCAATCCGAGACTTCGAACAACATTCGGTATCCCTACTAACATTCCATATCTACTAAACAACATTGAATCCTTAAGTGTGTCTCCCTACGGTTCATGAATTATGCGGACATGATCGAGACACTTCTTCGATCAATAACCAATAGAGGAATCTAGAAATCCATATGGCTCCCACATATTTCTACGATTACTTTGCGATCGAATGAACCACTTACATATGATACCAATTTCCCTTTGTCTCACGATTGTTTACTTATCTGAGGTTTTGATCGTCGGTATCTCTGCATACCTAGTTCAACCTCGTTACTGATAAGTACTCTTTTCTCGTTCCTGTGATATGTGATCCCTTGTGAACCAGTCACATGCTTGCAAGCTAATTGGATGACATTCCACCGAGAGGGCCCAGAGTATATCTATCTGTCATATGGATGTACAAATCCCACTCTTGATCCATGTGCCTCAACCCATACTTTCCGAACACTCAATGCCACCTTTATAGCCACCCAGTTACGGTGTGGCGTTTGATGTCATCAAAGTACCCTTCCGGTGATGGTGATTAGCATGATCTCATGGTCGAAGGAATTAGGTTACTATGTATCAAAAAGCTTATAGCAAACAAACTATTGAAATGACTTGATCTTAATGCTATGCTTATCTATAGGAGTATGTCCATCATATCATTCTCCTAATGATATGATCCTATTGTTAACAACATCTCAATTCTCATGATCAGGAAACCATGATCATCTATTAACCAACTAGCTAGTATTACAAAGAGGCTTTACTATGGACTCTAATTTAGTTTACAAATCACACAAGTATTAATGTTTCCAGTTTAATACTGTTATAGCATGAATGTAAACATTTATCATAAACACAAAGATATAATAATAAACACTTTTATTATTGCCTCTAGGGCATATCTCCAACAGTCTCCCACTTGCACTAGATTCAACTAATCTAGATACATGGTAATATACCGAACACCCATGGCGGTTTGGTGCTGGTTATGTTTTGCCCTCGGGAGAGGTTTAGTCAATGGATCCGCCACATTCAGGTCTGTGTGTACTTTGCAAATCTTTATGTCACCATCTTGGACATGTTCTCGAATAGCGTGAAAACGTAGCTTGATGTGCTTCAGCTTCTTGTGTGACCTTGGTTCTTGCACATTGGCTATGGCGCCCATGTTATCATAATAGATAGACATTGGGTCCAGCGCACTTGGAACCACACCGAGCTCTTTAATGAACTCCTTCATCCATATCGCCTCTTGTGAAGCCTCCGAAGCAGCTATGTATTCCGATTCAGTTGTAGATATCGCCATTTCAACGCTTTGCTTTGCACTCCTCCAGCTAACTGATGCACCATTCAAAGTAAATACGTATCCAGATTGAGATTTAGAATCATCCGGATCGGTGTTACAACTAGCATCGGTGTAACCATTTGCAACGATCTGTTCATCACCTCCATAAGAAAGAACCATATCCTTAGTTCTTCTCAAGTACTTAAGGATGTTTTTGACCGCTGTCCATTGATCCACTCCTGGATCACTTTGATATCTGCTAGTCAAACTAACAACATATGCAATGTCGGGTCTAGTACATAGCATGGCATACATAAGAGATCCTATGGCTGAGGCATTGGGAGTCTTACTCATCCTTTCTCTATCTTCTGCCGTTGCAGGACTTTCAGTTTTACTCAAGGTCGTATTGGGCAACGTGGGCAAGAACCCTTTCTTGCTATCTTCCATTCCAAACCTCTTTAGAACTTTGTCCAAATATGTACTTTGTGACAATGATATTAGGCGTCTCGATCTATCTCTATAAATCTTTATGCCTAATATGTAAGCTGCTTCGCCAAGGTCTTTCATTGAAAAACTATTATTCAAATAATCCTTGACACTATTAAGAAGGTCTACATCATTCCCAATAAATAATATGTCATCTACATATAGTATTAAGAATGCTACAGATCTCCCACTCACTTTCTTGTAAATACAAGCTTCTCCATAAGTTTGTATAAAACCAAAACTTTTGATTACCTTATCAAAATATTGATTCCAACTTCGGGATGCTTGCATCAATCCATATATGGACCGTTGAAGTTTGCATACCTTGATAGCATCTTTAGGATCAACAAAACCTTTGGGTTGCATCATATACAACTCTTCATCAATGTCTCCATTGAGGAACGCCGTTTTGACATCCATCTGACATATCTCATAATCATAATATGCAGCGATTGCTAACATAATCCTCACAGACTTTAGCTTCACTACTGGTGAGAAAGTCTCATCGTAGTCAACTCCTTGAATTTGTCAAAACCCTTTTGCGACAAGTCGAGCTTTATAGACAGTTACATTACCATCAGCATCTGTTTTCTTCTTGAAAATCCATTTGTTCTCGACAGCCTTCCGGCCATCCGGTAAGTCCACCAAAGTCCATACTTGGTTTTCCTACATGGATCCAATCTCGGATTTCATGGATTCCTGCCATTTATTGGAAACTTGGCTCATCATCGCTTCCTCATATGTCACAGGGTCATCGGTGTTGTCCACCAACAAGACACTCATAACGGGATCATACCAATCAAGAGTAGTACGAGTTCTTGTTGACCTGCGAGGTTCCGTAGTAACTTCAACCAAAGTCTCATGATCAACATCATTATCTTCCTCTCTTATTGGTGCAGGCTCCACAGGAACTACTTCCGGTGCTGCGCTACTCGCAAGTTCGAGAGAAGGTTCAACAACCTCGTCGAGTTCTACTTTCCTTCCAGTCACTTCTTTCGATAGAAACTCATTTTCTAGAAAGGATCCATTCTTGGCAACGAAGATCTTGCCCTCGGATCTATGATAGAAGGTATACCCAATAGTTTCCTTCGGGTATCCTATGAAGACGCATTTTTCCGCTTTGGGTTCAAGCTTGTCTGGCTGTAACTTCTTTACATAAGCTTCGCAACCCCAAACTTTAAGGAACGACAATTTAGGTTTCTTCCCAAACCACAATTCATACGGTGTCGTTTCAGCGGATTTAGATGGTGCCCTATTTAAAGTGAATGCGGCTGTTTCTAATGCATAACCCCAAAACGATAGCGGTAAATCTGTAAGTGACATCATAGAACGTACCATATCTAAGAGAGTTCGATTACGACGTTCGGACACACCATTACGCTGTGGTGTTCCCGGCGGTGTCAATTGTGAAATTATTCCGCATTTCTTCAAATGCTCGCCAAACTCGTAACTTAGATATTCACCTCCACGATCAGATCGTAGAAATTTAATCTTCTTGTTACGTTGATTCTCTACCTCACTCTGAAATTCCTTAAACTTCTCGAAAGTTTCGAACTTATGTTTCATGAAATAGATATACCCATATCTACTCAAGTCATCTGTGAAGGTAATAACATAACGATAACCACCACGCGATGCTACACTCATTGGGCCACACACATCGGTATGAATGATTTCCAATAAGTCCGTAGCTCGCTCCATCATACCAGAAAATGGAGTCTTAGTCATTTTACCCATCAGACATGCTTCGCATCTTTCAAGTGATTTGAAATCAAGTAATTCAAGAAGTCCATCGGAATGGAGTTTCTTCATATGCTTCACTCCAATATGACCAAGACGACAGTGCCACATATAGGTTGAGTTATCGCTCAATTTCAAATGTTTAGCTTCAATGTTATTAATGTGTGTATTTCCACAATCGAGATTCAATAAAAATAGACCATCTATCAAAGGTGCATGTGCATAAAACATATTACTCATATAAATCGAACAACCATTATTCTCGGACTTAAACAAGTAACCGTATCGCAATAAACATGATCTAGATATAATGTTCATGCTCAACGGAGGCACCAAATAACAATTATTTAAGTATAAACTAATCCCGATGGTAGATGAAGAGGTAGCATGCCGACCGCGATCAGATCAACCTTTGATCCATTTCCAACGCGCATCATCACCTTGTTCTTTGCAAGCTTCCGTTTATTCTGTAGTACCTGTTTCGAGTCACAAATATGAGCAACCGAACCAGTATCAAATACCCAGGCACTACTACGAGTACTAGTGAGATACACATCAATAACATGTATATCGGATATACCTTTCTTCTTGATGTTGGCGTTCTTCAAATCCGCCAAGTACTTTGGGCAATTCCGCTTCCAGTGACCTTCTCCCTTGTAGTAAAAGCACTCAGTATCAGGCTTAGGCCCAGCCTTGGTCTTCTTCGCCGGTGCGGTAACTTTCTTACCGCCCTTCTTGAAGTTTCCCTTTTTCTTAGACTTGCCTTGCTACTTGAATTTGGTGGTATTATTGACCAACAAAACTTGGTGCTGTTTCTTGATATCCACTTTTGCAGATTTCAACATGGAGAAGAGTTCTGGCAACGACTTTTCCATGTTTTGCATATTATAGTTCATCACAAAGTTCTTGTAACTTGGTGGTAGTGATTGGAGGACACGGTGAATCCCCAAAGCATTAGGAATCACTATTCCCAAGCTTTGAAGCTTGCTTGCGTGCCCAGAAATCTTAAGCATGTGCTCACTGATGGAGCTGCCCTCTTCCATCTTGCAGTTAAAGAACTTTTTAGAAGCCTCATAACTCTCAACTTCCGTGTGAGCCTCAAATATCATTTTGAGTTCACCGACAATATCATGTGGGTCATGATTCTCAAACCTTTTATGAAGCTCCGATTCTAAACCATACAAGATAGCACACTGAACTATGGAGTATTGATTCTTCCGAGCGAGGAAAACATTCTTTACCTCATCGGTAGCATTAGCTGCAGGCAGGTCACCCAGCGGTGCATCTAGCACATAGGTCAAATTACCAGCATTGAGGATAATCCTCAAATTGTGGAACCAATCCGCGAAGTTGCTTCCATTTTTTTTCAACTTTTCTTTCTCTAGGAACGCATTAAAATTGATGGTAGGGGCCGCCATTGATCTACAACATATTTGCAATAGTTTAGACTAAGTTTATGACAAATTGAGTTCTAATTAATAGTTAAATTAATCTAGGTGAACTCCCACTCAAAACAGTATCCCTCAAATTGTTTTAGTGAACACACGAACCAAATCCACCACATCAAAACCGATCATCACGAGAGTTGATGTAGCTTCAATGGCGAACAATCAACATGTTCATCACATCTACTATATGACTCATGCTTTACCTTTCGGTGATCCGTGTTCCGAGACCATGTCTGTACATGCTAGGCTCGTCAATATCAAACCTTAGCTTCCGCATAAGCAAATATGTCTTGCTCACGTTGTATACACTCGCAAAATCTAACACACCCGATCATCACGTGGTGCTTCGAAATAACGAGCTTTAGCAACGGTACTTATTAAGGATGAACACTTTAAAACTTGAAATTTTGTGCTTGAGGGATCATCTTATAATGATACCGTCGCAAACTAAGGAATACAAGATGCATAAAGGATTAACATCACATGCAATTCATAATATGTGATATGATATGGCCTTTCTTCTTGTGCTTCCGATCTCCATCTTCAAGCACGAACATGATCTCCATCATCACCGGTATGGCGTCAAGGTCAATGGCGTCGTTTCATGGTTGTCGTCCACCAGCTTCAACTATTACAACTACTTTTAATAGACACGCATGTCTTAACGGAATTTAAAAGACAACCATATGGCTCCTGCCGGTTGCCAACTTACAATAAGGAACATTGCATACATCATATATAATCACAATCATGGCCATATCACATCAGAGCACACCCCTGCAATACAAAGTTAGACGCCTCTAATTTTCTTTGCATATTTTACGTGGTTTGGGGCTTTCAATAAGTGTCGTTCTAACTTACGAACAAGAACCACAACGTTGATGTTTGAACTATCAAGTGCCCGTTGTAAATTGAATCTATACTATGATGGGAGAGACAGACACCCGCAAAGCCACTTATGCAATACTAGTTGCATGTGGAGCGTGGAGCAAGTCTCATGAACGATGTCATGTAAGGTTAGCCCGGGCCGCTTCATCCCATCATACCGCAAGATGCAAAGTACACAAAAAGCAATTGATAATAAAAGCACCACCTCCCACAATGACCATTGTGTTCTACTCGTGCAACAAATCTACATATAGACACGGTTCTGATACCACTATAGGGGTTCGTAGCATGGAAAACAAAAATATTCTACCGCATGCACACAAACAAGCCAAGATCTATCTACTATATTGTAGCAATGAGTCGATAGAAGCACTCACCCTCGAATATTCCAAAGCGGTTAACGAGAGCATATTCTCGTGGGTGATGTAGTCGTACACTTGCCGATCTCAACATCGCGTAGACGATCCTTCCGGCAGCGCTTCCGCAGTCGGTCAAACGTCCGGTACTCGATGAAGACCTTCCTATCCCTTGTTCCAGCAGGCAGCAGAGGTTGTAGTTCTCCCCTCGCGATTCCTGCAGCACGACGGCATGGTGTCGGAAGTAGAGGGAAGATCCCGCAGGGCTTCGCCTAAGCTGGTGCGAGTTATGGTGGATTAGGGTTTCCCGGAGATCTAGGATTTAGAAGTCCGGGAGGAGGAGGTGTCGGCGGCGGCTAGGGCGGCGGCGATGGACCGGCGGCGGGTCGGCGGCGGCGGCGCGGGTAGAGAGGGGCTAGGGCTTATCATGTTGGGACAACCCTCCCCCTCTATTTATGAGAGGGAGGGGCAGCCTTGGGAGGGGTGGGTTTGAATCCAAACCCGAACTCAAGTTGAATTGAGAGAAGGACTTGTTTCTTCTCCCACTAGGAAACCATTGTTCCAGTTTGACTTTTCAAACTTCCCGTTTGACTTTTAATTTAGAGCTTTATTTCTCTCTTGCAAATGCCAACACCAAGTGACCTAGGATATGATCCAATCATTCCACATATACATGACACATTCATGGACCATTCCCCTTCCGGTCCGGTGAACCTTCTAGACCCTTCTAGAACCTCTCTGATGAAACCATCGGAAACTTTACCGAACTCTGAAATTGGACTTTCCTTATATGAATCTTATTCTCTGGACCATTCCGGATCTCCTCGTGATATCCTGGATCCAATCCGAGACTCCGAACAACATTCGGTATCCCTACTAACATTCCATATCTACAAAACAACATCGAATCCTTAAGTGTGTCTCCCTACGGTTCATGAATTATGCGGACATGATCGAGACACTTCTCCGATCAATAACCAATAGAGGAATCTGGAAATTCATATGGCTCCCACATATTTCTATGATTACTTTGCGATCGAATGAACCACTTACATACGATACCAATTTCCCTTTGTCTCACGATTGTTTACTTATCCGAGGTTTTGATCGTCGGTATCTCTGCATACCTAGTTCAACCTCGTTACTGATAAGTACTATTTTCTCGTTCCCGTGATATGGGATCCCTTGTGAACCAGTCACATGCTTGCAAGCTAATTGGATGACATTCCACCGAGAGGGCCCAGAGTATATCTATCTGTCATATGGATGGACAAATCCCACTCTTGATCCATGTGCCGCAACCCATACTTTCCGAACACTCAATGCCACCTTTATAGCACACCCAGTTACGGTGTGGCCTTTGATGTCATCAAAGTATCCTTCCGGTGATGGTGATTAGCATGTTCTCATGGTCGAAGGAATTAGGTTACTATGTATCAGAAAGCTTATAGCAAACAAACTATTCAAATGACTTGATCTTAATGTGTTGGGGAGGTGACCCCGGATAGGGTAAAGACGGGGAAAGACGAAAGGGTGTTCCCCGTCTAGTTTCCGAGTTACAGTCTGAGTCGGCCGAATCCTGTAGGGGTCGGCCGAGATAGGAAAGGGCAGGACCCTTATGATAATGGCAAGGCATTACCCGGCCGAGATACTGTGTAAGACGGCCGGGTTAGCCTGAGTAATCTTAATGCAGGTGAAGGACAAGTCGAGTTACGCGAGGCAGGGCCGAATGATACGAAGCTTGCAGGAGAAGGAGAAGCCTAAAGTCAAACTCTAGCCGCAGGCTAGGGAGAATCTGAGCGGAGCCAAGCGCAAGAGACAAAGGCGCAGAGCGACAGAGGGGCAGAAGGAGGTCACGGAGGTGACAGTCCTGAAGCCCGAGGCACGCAGGAGGGGCCCTCTGGAACCTTGCCGTCATTAGAGGAGCAACAGGGAAAGGAGGCCGCCGAACTACTATATTGGGACAAGCATATTCCTCGAATATGCTTGCCACGTCAGCCCTAAAGGAACCCAAGGCTCTCCTTTATAAGGGGAGGCTTGGACCCTGAGGAGGGCATCGGCTCATTTAGTACCGTTAGGATGGTAAAGTTCTTCCTTTCTCCTTGTATACAGCTCAAGGAGCACGTGTAGCCCAAGGAAGGAGAAATAAAGATCTTTGCCTTAGTCTTTTGTGTGTAGAATCAACTGCATCTTCCCTCCCCAGATCCCTCTAGCATCCATTGGCCCCAGACTTTAGCCTACCCATGGCATCTGCCGTGCAACCACCACGACAGTTGGCGCCCACCATGGGGCCAGCAGCGGTGCTAGCTGGAGTCATGATCCGGACGGGAAACTTCATCAACACTGGCGAGCGCATTGTCTCTGGCTTGGTCCAGAGACTTGATCTCTGTGACTACGTCAGCGACAACGCAGGCAGCTTCAAGGGAAAAACTCCTCCGTGCAACGGCATCTTCATCAACTTGGGCATGCACCAGATTTACGTCGGCGTCGACATCTCCGGCGTTTATCCTCACTAGGTTGTTGTTGCAGGAGAACCTCCCCTTAGCGCCGCGAGCATTCCGTGCGGAGCGCACCCCGTCAGCAGCGTCGAGGTGATGGTCGCAGCCGGGGTGCAGGCGGGAGTAGCAGGCGCCGGATCAAGCAGAGACCCAGCGACGGGCGTGCAGGTCGCGCCCAGGCAGACAGCTCCACAACCCACCGAGGTAATCCCTTAAGTGGCCAACCAGACCGAGGTGCAGGAGACAACCCCAAAGGCACCAAGGGTAAGAGGGCCACCTCTGGAAAGACCAGAAAACATTCTTTAGGCAACCATAGATAATCTGACTACACCTGTAGCGCCGATACTTGATCCGGCAAATGCTCAGGCAGAGTTGGAAGAAACCAGGCAAAAGGTGCTGGTAGAGGCAAAAAATGTGTCGGCCTTGCGGGAGTCCTTAAACAGGACCCTGCGAGAGTATGCCAAAGCAAACAAGCTTGACTTCGCCCCCGAGCAGGTTGACGAGTTGAGATTAAGAGGAAAGAACCTCATAGATGATATCAACAAAGAGCATGATGCTCATAAGGTAGAATCAGTTGATTTAGGCTTGCCGAGGTACAGTACCCCGGCAAAGAACCTGAGAGCCGCAAATGCCGCAGCATTAGAGTTAGAAGGATTAACCGGCGAAGCCCGGCAGAAACAGCAAGAAAGAGTGAATGAGCTGGTGCGCATTGTGAACCAGCAGAATGATGAAATACTCAGAGCAGACCCGGCGAGGCCAGGGGCCTCGCGAATGGTTCACTCGGCTGGAGCAGCACCTGCCTTATCTGTGGCAGCAGCATCTTCACCCGGAAACAATGCACGAAAGGACAGAGCGGTGACTTCGGGAAAGAGAAACAAGCAAATTGTTCCATATGATCCGGCGATAGCCGGAAAATCAAACGAGAACAGAGGCAATGGAAGCCGAGGTAACAGTGGCGAGAGAAATCCCGGCCGTGCTGAGAAAGGCGGCGGAAGCCGGGGCCATGGAGATCTCGGCAGAGGAGAACTCGGAAGATGAAATCACGAGAACAATATCCCGGTCGAAGGAAGGAGAGAACCGCAGCCAAACCCGCAGCCGAGACATGAACCTCGGCAGGAAAGAGAAGCGAGGCCATCTCGACACAATCAGGTGAATGAAAGAAACAATGATGGTTATTTCGAGATGGAATATGCGATTCATGGTGGAAATAACCACTATGGAATGCAGGAGAGAGTTCTGTACAGAGATTTGCCGTCAATTGACGCAAGAGTGAAGTTGGACCGGCTATACCGGTCCGAACTGCTAGAAGAACAGGGTCCACCAGGTCCGGCGTTCTTCGGACCTCGGATCATGGGCGAGCCGCCTGTGCCGAACTTTCCGCTGGCAAGAGGCACAAAAACATACAATGGGAGCACTAAACCACAGGATTGGTTGATTGACTATGCTACTGCTGTAAAAATAGCTGGTGGAAACTTACGATGGGAGGTACAATATGTCCCACAAATGTTGGAAGGACCAGCTAGAGTATGGCTGAATAACCTGCCAGCAGGCAGCATCAACTGTTGGTTGGATTTTGAAGAAATGTTTGTTAGCAAGTTTACCAGTACTTACAAGAGACCGAACAGGCCGCAGCAGCTAGCCATGTGCAAACAAAGGCCGAATGAGACAAGAGAATTCTTAACTCGGTGGTGTAACCTGAGAAATTCGTGCGAGGGAGTTAGAGAGTCACAGGCAATAGCTTGGTTCGCCCAAGGATGCCGCTATGCTAGTGTATTATGGCAGTGATTGAAAAGAGATATGCCAACCACATTAGCAGAAACCATCAGGATAGCGGATTCCTATGCGTTGGGAGATCCGACGCAACCAGAGTTAATGTCGGCAGATCATCGAGAACATCAAGATCAATACGCAAGAGAAGTGGCCAGGTCATCCAGGCGCAATGACTTCATAGGAAGAAGAAGAGAAGAGAGACTGGATTATAGATATGGTTCAGCTCAGGTGGTAGCAGTAGTGCAAGATCAGCCGAGTCACGAAAATACTCAACGGCAAAAGAATGGTCCTCAGCAATGGACACCAAGGAATGAGGGAAAAGGATAGTGGACACCAGAACAAAAGAAGCAATGGCAGGAGAGGCCGAAGTACACATTTGAGTCTATGTTAGATCAACCGTGTAAATTTCACACGTCAAACCCGGCTAGGCCAGCCAACCATACAACCCGCCAATGTGCATGGATGAAAAATGCAATGGGTAACCCCGCAAGCATACAGGCAGCGCCTCTCCAGGCACATCAGCAGCATCAGCCACAGTTGACTGGAGCAAATGCACAGCAACTGATGTTACCACCTCCTCCCCCGAGATATGAAAACTCGGACCGGAGAGATGCGGTGCATCAAGTGATAAACCAAGGTCCGGATGGAAGGACAAATCCAGGAAATAATGGACGCAATGATTACAGAGAACATCATCAGTCGTATTGCGTGTTCACAACAGAACAGCAAGACAAGCAGAATGTGCAGCGCCGGCATATGGAAGTAAATGCAGTTATGCCGGCAGTACCAAGATATGTGCCTTGGTCGGATCAAGAAGTAACTTGGAGCATAAAGGATCACCCCAAGATAATGCCGAGTCCAGGGTCGTACGCACTCGTGTTAGATCCGATATTTGTCGGACCAAGCATTAATGTGAAATTTTCAAAGGTACTCATTGACAATGGGAGCAGTATCAACATCATGTACAAAGATACAATGCATAAACTCGGAATATCGCAGAACATGCTGCAATCCACGAGGACCACTTTCCATGGGATAGTACCAGGGCTTTCATGCGAACCCATTGGTAAGGTTCGAGTGGATGTATTATTCGGCACAAGAGATAACTGCAGAGCAGAAAACTTAGAGTTTGAAGTGGTGGATCTAGAGAGTTGTTATCATGCTCTACTCGGATGGCCAGCATTGGCCAAATTCATGAGCAGCTGCCATGTAAGTTATTTGAAAATGAAGTTACCCGGACTACAAGGGGTGATAACAGTAGCAGGGGATTATAGGAAGTCAATGGAATGTGCTTCAGCCGGGTCAAATTTGGCAGAATCATTGGTAATAGCAAGAGAAAAAAGAAGGATTCAGGAGGTAGTAGCCCTCGCTCAGTCGGCACAGCTGAATATGCCGTCATTGGCCAACCCACATGGAAGTGTCTCCTTTCAGCCGACTAAAGAAACAAAAAAGTTTCAGATAGATGAGCAATTCCCAGAGCGCACCGTCACTATTGGTGCCGGCCTAGATGCTAAATAGGAAAGCGAGCTCACCAACTTCCTCTGTGAGAATCGGGATATCTTTGCATGGTCAACTCAGGATCTACAAGGTGTGCCGAGGGAGTTGGCTGAGCACTCTCTGAATGTAAGGCCAGGAGCAAGGCCGGTGAAGCAACCTCTCCGCCGCTTCGCCGAAGACAGGAGAAAAATAATAGGGGACGAAATAGCTCGGCTCCTTGCGGCTGGGTTCATCATGGAGGTGCTGTATCCGGATTGGCTATCAAACCCGGTGCTAGTAGAAAAGAAGAAGGATGATCCAAATGTAGCCATTGTATGGCGAATGTGTATCGATTACACGAACCTGAACAAGGCGTGTCCAAAAGATCCTTTTCCTTTACCTAGAATAGACCAAGTCACTGATTCGACCGCTGGTTGTCAACTATTATCATTTGTAGACGCGTATTCTGGTTTTCACCAGATACCGTTAAATCCGGCCGATCAAATAAAGACTGCGTTTATTACCCCGTACGGGGCTTATTGTTATCGCACCATGCCATTCGGCCTGCGCAACGCAGGAGCGACGTATCAGAGATGCATGCAAAAATGTCTACATGACCAGATAGGGAAAAATGTACAAGTATATGTGGATGATGTGGTTATCAAAACCAAAGAAAGCAAAACGCTACTGGATGATATCCGACAAAATTTCGTGAACCCGAGAAGGTTCCGAATAAAGCTTAACCCGGAAAAATGCACATTTGGTGTGCCAGCGGGAAAATTGCTCGGTTTTCTCGTTTCTAGCCGAGGTATAGAGGCCAACCCAACTAAGATAAAAAGCAGTGGAAACGATGGAATTGCCAAGATGTCCAAATGACGTACAAAAGTTCACAGGTTGTTTAGCCTCGCTCAGCCGATTTGTATGTCGGTTGGGAGAGAAAGCACTACCACTTTATCAGCTGATGAAAAAATCGGATAAGTTCATTTGGACTCCACAAGCAGACAATGCATTTCATGAATTGAAAAAGATGTTGGTCACAACGCCTGTATTGGCTTCTCCATTATCGAAAGAGCCTATGTTACTTTACATAGCAGCCACCAACAGAGTAGTGAGCGCTGTGATCGTGGTGGAACGAATTGAAGATGATAAATCAGTACAAAGGCCGGTGTATTACCTAAGCGAGGTACTATCAGCATATGGGGTGTACATGTCAGAAAAGAAACTTCAACATTACTTCGAAGAGCACCCCATCAAGGTGATTTGTGAAGCACCCATAGCCGACATATTGAGCAACAAAGATGCAAGTGGCCGAATAGCAAAATGGGCAATTGAATTGTCACCTTATGCTCCGCAATTCGATAGGAGAGATGCAATCAAATCTCAGGCTGTGGCCGACTTCTTCGTAGATTGGGCCGAGGTACAATATGAGCCACCATTACCAGATCCGAATTATTGTACGATGCACTTTGACGGTTCCAAACTAAGAAATGGTTTGGGGGCAGGAATAGTATTAACCTCGCCAAAAAGAGACCAGCTGAGATATGTGCTGCAAATACATTTTTCCGCGTCAAACAATGTAGCCGAATATGAAGCACTAGTCCATGGATTGAAGGTGGCGAAAGAGATCGGCATACGCTGAATCTTGTGCTATGGAGATTCAGATCTAGTAGTATAGCATGTCTCAGGCAACTGGGATGCGTTGGATGATAATATGGCTTTGTATAGATTTCATGTGCAAAAACTCAGTGGATACTTCGATGGATGTGAATTTCATCATGTACCTCGGGTAGAAAATGACGCTGCAGACACATTGTCAAAACTCGGATCAACCAGACAGTCAATTCCCCCAGGTATCACCCTAGAGCACCTAAGGAAGCCATCAATAACACCGTCTCCAGAGTCTGAATCCATCTTTATTCCGGAAAAATCAAGAGAGGATAATGTGCCGATGGAAATTGACAAGCAATGTAACCCGGAATTTCCAAAAATAAAGCCAGCTGATGCAAGGATGAGTATGGAGAAATCCGAGGTAGTTATGTCGGCAGAAAATATGGAAATAGATAGTGAGACTACACCAGATAAAATCACACCTATATGGGCGCAACCCATATTCTCTTTCCTTAGAGATGCGATTTTGCCGAATAACGAGATATTGGCAAGACAGACAGTGAGAAGAGCTAAAGCTTATACAATCATAAACAATGAGATGTATAAAAGGAGCGTCACAAGTGTGTTGCAAAGATGTGTGAGCTCGGCGGAAGGCCAGGAGATCCTCCTAGATATACATCAAGGATAATGTGGACATCATGCCTCATCCCGAGCTTTAGTGTCCAAAGCATTCAGGCATGGGTTTTATTGGCCAACAGCGTTGAAAGAGGCCAAATAACTGGTCGAAAAATGTAATGGTTGCCAAAGATATGCCAGCAAAATACATATGCCTTCGTCCGAGTTAAAGAAAATACCAATTACTTGGCCATTTTCTGTATGGTGCTTAGATATGGTGGGACCGTTTAAGCCGGCCCGAGGAGGGATGACCCACATATTAGTAATGGTGGACAAATTCACAAAATGGATTGAAGTGAAACCAATAAAGAAATGTGATGGGCCCACAGCAGTGAAATTCCTCAAGGATATTATCTTAAGATATGGGTACCCACACAGTGTTATTACAGACAACGGTACAAACTTTGCAGAAGGAGCTTTCGCTAGATTCTGTCAAGAAAAGCACATAAGGTTAGATGTCGCCTCTGTGGCTCACCCAGCATCCAATGGGCAAGTGGAAAGGTCTAATGGACTAGTACTGTCCGGAATAAAACCACGACTCGTCGAACCACTGCAAAGGTCGGCAGGATGTTGGATTGAGGAACTACCAGCAGTACTATGGAGCCTCAGGACTACCCCAAACAGATCAACAGGTTATACACCATTTTTTCTAGTGTATGGGGCAGAAGCTCTGCTTCCAGCCGACATAATACATGACTCGCCAAGGGTTACCCAGTATACAACCACTGAAGTAAATGAGGTAGCTCGGCAAGATGATGTCGATCTGCTAGAAGAAGCTAGAGAGCTGGTGCTATCAAGATCAGCTATCTATCAGCAGGACTTGTGACGATATCACAGCAAGAAGGTGAATCCAAGAGTGTTTCAAGAAGGAGACTTGGTTCTCCGGCTGGTGCAACGCACGGCCGGCATGCAGAAGCTGTCGCCTCCATGGGAAGGACCATTCATCGTAAGCAAAGCATTGCACAACGATGCGTATTACCTAATCGATGCTTAATCACCAGGAAAGAACATGGCAGATAAAGCCGGCGAAGAATCAAAAAGACCATGGAACGTAGCTTTACTTCGTCCATTTTACTCGTAGGAGTCATCTATGACACATTGTAAAATGATGCCTCAGGATGGAGCACCAACTATGTATTGAACCTCGGCGTCCAGAGCAGTGACTCGGGGACTGCCATATGTTGTTTTAAATTTCATGTTATGTATCAAACCTCGGCACCTTGAGAAGTGACTCGGGGACTGCCATATGTTGTTTTAAATTTCATGTTATGTATCAAACCTCGGCACCTTGAGTAGTGGCTCGGGGACTGCACTATATCGTTTCTAACCTCGGCGTCTAGAGCAGTGACTCGGGGACTGCCATATTTTGTTTTAAATTTCCTGTTATGAATCAAACCTCGGTACCTGGAGCAGTGACTCGGGGACTGCCCCATACTGTTTCTAAGTTTGATTCATGTATTGGACCTCGGCGCTAAAGCAGTGGCTCGGGGACTGACATATATTATTTTTGATTTTGTGTTATATATTAAACCTCGGCACCTTGAGCAGTGACTCGGGAACTGTCTGATATTATTTCTAAATTTGGTTTGTATATTAAACCTCATTGCCTTGAGCAGTGGCTCGGGGACTACCGTATATTATTTCTAAGTATGGGTTATCCTTTGTGATATCAAACTTAGGCTCCCAGAGCGATATTATTTCGCTCCCCCCAAATACGGTCTTCAAGGTTTACGCCCAGATTAACGATCCAAACCACAATGGTCAAGTGGCAAAGTTTATCAAAGTTAGGCAATATTGAACGCTGAACTACGGGAGAACAAAGGCAAATATATACTCCAAACTCAAGAAATTAAAGGCCGCCAAAGCAAGGATTCGGACAAACAGGACCAGTTAAACAAAGTAATAACGATTACAACCACATGTGTCTCAGCGGCACACGGCAAAAGAAATTCATACCGCACAAAATACGGATAAATGTCTGACATACATCGTACGCCCGGCATACCAGGGGTAAGAAATGACTTAGAGTTTTTTAGCTGGAGAGGCAGTGATTTGGTCAGGAGCTGGGCACTCCGAGGTAGGTGGAACTTCGGCCGAGGTGACCTCACCCTCCACAGACCCAGGAGCGACTTTGGAGGAAGCCCGAGGCTGTTGAGGAGCGCCAGCTTGCGCAGTGGAATTCCCAGTACCTTTGGAGGAGGATCGCGCGTCGCCGTTGCCATCTGAGCTCGAACTGGAATCACCAGAAGCAGCCGAGTCACCCTCATCTTCGCCCTATTCAGCTGAGTTATCATCTGAGGCATCCTTAACTTCGACCTCGTCCTCCGGGTTAGGAAGGAAACTCGGACCTTCATTCCAGTTATGCACGTCGGCATACTCAACAAGCTGGTAGGCACAAGCTTGCCGGAGAGCGACAAAGTCTGGGTCCTCAACCCAACGGGAACCAGTGCGCAAATTTCTCAAAGTATCAAGAGAAATATCTTCATACCATGACATGATGACAGTAAGAGCCATATCAGCACCAGCTCGTCCGGCCGATTCCCTCCAAAGACTTAGTTGTCTCTCAGATGCCATTAATCTTTCCACCAATAATTTGACCTCATCAATATTAGGAGTCCCAGAAGTATTTGGCCAGAGAACATGGTAGGCTCGGATAGCTGCCTACACCAAATCCCTGCCCATAATCTTCATCGGACCAACTGTAGCGCCAACAGCAACCAAGAAATCTTCCATCGAGTACTCTGAGTCCTCATCAGCAGGAAAACCTCGGCGCACACGAGCACTAATCACTACTTTAGAGCTCACGGGCTTAGCTTCTGGAAAATGGTCTGCGCAAAACACAAGTGCGTCAGTCAGCTGTAGGAAAGGGAAAAAGGTAACTCGGCCGCGGTTAGAAGCTTACGATGAATATAGCTCAGAATTATCTGAAGATCTTTAGCCCAGTCAATCTTGCTCTTCTCAAAGCGGGTAATCTCCTCGCTCATCCCCCGTGTCTTCAGTTCGCCAGCATCAAGGAGCTCTTTATTTTTCTGCAATTGCAGAGCTAGCCGATTCTTCTCCTCGGAGAACTCCTGGTCGACCTTTTCTAATTCAGATTTCTGAGAAAGCTTAAGGGACTCCACCTCGGCACGCAAGCGAGCTATCTCGTCATCTTTATCCTTCAGCTGCGCCGAGTGAGTAGCGCTTTGTTCTAAAAAATGCAGCATCACATCAGGCATGGGCGTGCAATCTTGGTGAGATGCTGCAAAAGTTTGTAACTCGGCTTTACCAAAGCCAAAAGAGTTAAAAGAAACTTAGTGCACATTTCAAAGGGGAGTATATAAAGTAAAAAAGTAACCAACCTTCCAGGGCCTTGACCTTCTTCTCAAGACAGATGTTAAGATTATTGATGTTCCCTGTTTACCAATAAAGTGAGCCAACATCTCATGCACAAAACAATAAGAGCTTCGGAGATGACGCAAGAGTTTGTCGACTTACCAGCTTTCTTCACCACAGGAATAACCTTCTCCTACTTTTCTTGCAATTTTTTATGCGCAAAAAGCAGCCTTTGGAATTCGGCGGTCCGCCGGTCATGCGCAACCTAAGCAATAAAGCAAATAGTAATAAGGTATTCGAACCTAGGATAGATCCGAGTCAAGCAAGAATTAACTCGGATCTAGGTGGCTGGATATTCAAAGCTAAGACAGATCCAAGTAAAGCGAGATTTAACTCGGATCTAGGTGGATGGATATTCAAAGCTAAGACAAATCCAAGTAAAGCGAGATTTAACTCGGATCTAGGTGGCTGGATATTAAAAGCTAAGACAGATCCAAGTAAAGCGAGATTTAACTCGGATCTAGGTGGCTGGATATTCGAACCTAAAACAGATCCGAGTCAAGCAAACCTTAACCCGAATCTAGGTGGCTGGATATTCGAAGCTAAGACAGATCCGAGTCAAGCAAAAACTTAACTCGGACCTAGGTGGTTGGATATTCGAAGCTAAGACAGATCCGAGTAAAGCAAAACTTAACTCGGACCTAGGTGGCTGGATGTTCAAGGTTCAGACAGACCCAAATGAAGCAGAATTTAATGCAGATCTAGTTGGATGGAGGTTCGAACTCTAAGACAAAACTGAACTAACTAAAGCATCATAAAACTTCCAAACGAATAACAAGTTATTCAGTTGCAAGCTTTGGGGACTAGAGTATATATAATAGCATCCGGAGAACTAATCAAAACTCCATAAAAACAATTACCTCATTCATATTGTCACTTTCAAGAACGATCTTGGCAGCCTGATGCAGGCGACTGCTGATATCGGAGAGTTCAAACGGCTGGCTGCTTGGATTACCCTCGAACTGATCGGCAGCATTCCAATTGTTGGCATACTTTACCAACGAGCCGAGACTGTTCCCACTCTCCGTGCGAGTCAGAACTTTACCTCGGACACGTTGGGTAACAACCGCCGCCGCCGGACTCTTGTGGAGAGCAAGCTGTTTATCAGTAGCTGGGGTAACAGTACTCTTGGCAGAGGAAATCCCCTTGCGCAGCGCATCAGCAATTGTAGGCGATGAGCTGGCAAGTCCTTTCTGAGAGGACGAAGGCTTGGTAACAACGACCTTTCTTGTCTTAAGAGAGGCATAAGTAGGAGCCGACACCTCGGCACTTGGAGCAGTGTCCTTGGGAGCCGGAGGAATTATGATTGTAGAGGGCGCCGAGATATTGATATCCTCAGCTGGAGTTGGTGTCGCAGTCGGGACCGCGGGGGTCGGAGGAATCTCAACAGAAACATCGAGGTTCACGGAGGAGGCAGCAGGTTCGGTAGGAATATCTATGGGCCGAGATGTATCGACATCAACAGGAGAAATCTCAGGCGCATCATGGCGAGGTGGCGTCTGATTCGGAGTAGGAGGAGAAGCAACACGAGCAGGACTCGGAACTCTGGTATCCTCAGGAGGCGGAGGAGAGGGCGGCCGAGTCGTACGACTCGTCATGCTGGGACCGCTAGGCTTAACAGAGAGAGGAGCCCTGCAAAGACAGAAAAGGGAAAGTTAGAAAGGGGAGAGAGAAACAAGAAATACAAACAAAAGTAACTCACCCAGTAACCCCGTGCATAGTTTTACACTTCGGAGGGTGCTGGGCTGACTTCTTTATTCGCTTCTTGGGAGCAGCTTCTGAGGCATCAGCTGGAGCTCTACGTTTCCCCGAGGTAACGGGAGGCCGGGAGGCAAGAGGCTCGACGTTGTGAACCTGACCGGCCGGATTAGCTGATAAAATAGAAGCCGGAAATGCATAAGAAATTGGCATTGCGGCAACTACCTCAAGAACTTGGACCTCGTCTAAATCACCTTCCTCCTCGTGGGCCGGGGCCTTGCCGCGAGCGCGAGCCGGAGCGAGATCCGACTTGGGAACGAACTCTTCTGAGTTCGGCTCCCCGCTGTCCGGAGTATTCCGATCCGCAGGCCACGGAAGTGTCAAAACCTCGGCATCCTCAGTCTTGTGCTCCTCAAACCTCTGTAGGACAAGAAAGAGAAAAATTAGCAAAAAGAGTCACGAACGCGATTAGGAAGCAAAACACAAAGGCATAAACTCACCTCGGGAGGGGGACGCTCGCGGGTGAACGGCTTCAACCACCAGGCCCAGTCCTCAGGCATCTCCGTCTTAAAGATAGCCCGGACACGTTTGAAGATGAGGTAATTGTCCAGCTCCACCGTCGAGACTCGGTTGGGATCGAGAGAACCGCTCGTGTAGCAGAGTTTGTGTGTGCGTTTCTGGAAGGGACATATCCGGCTGCTGATGAAGGTAGTCATCAGATCCTCTCCGCGTAACCCGGAGCGCATCAATTCCTTCAGCCGAATCTCAAAAGCCTCGGCCAGAGCATGACTCTTCCTCGGATTATAGGTCCAGTTCTTCTTGGAAGGGGTGCCAATGGAAAAGGCAGGAAGCCTAATCCTATCCTCATTCCCAGAGTTCTTGACATAAAAGAACGACTTATGCCACTTCTTGCATGATTCTAAACCTGCGACGCGAGGAAATTCGGATTTCCTCCGAGGTGTGATTGACGCGGCACCACATTGGGTAAGCAGCTTCTCGGAGGGATGAAGAGATTTGTCTGGGACAACATTGTATCGAATCTGGAAAAACTTTGACCAAACGTGCACAGATGGCCATAGGCCGAAGTAACCCTCCGAGGCACAGATGAAGGCAGAAAGGGAGGCAATGGCGTTAGCAGGCAGGTGATGCGGCTGCAGGACGAAGTAACCAAGGAATTCCCTAGCAAAGTCACTGAGGGGGAGACCAAACCCGCGAGCAAAATGTGACATGAAGACTACATACTCGCCCTCCCTAAGAACTGGAGAGGATTCGCTGTCGGGTAGGCGACAAGCTACCTCGGCAAGAATCCGGCGAGTTTGGATTAGCCACTCAATCTCTCGGCGGGTGACAGAAGAGCCCTGCCACGAGCCTCGCTCGGGCCCAGAGGCAGCATCGTCATCCTCAATAAGGGCACCGCTAATTGAGCTCGACATGGGGTCGCTGGATAAATCTACGGAGGAAGAACTAGCGGCGGAGGAAAACCTAGAACTGCACGGCCCCGTCGTGATTCTACGCGGAAAAGGTGGCGGAGCAGCAAAGGAGCTACCGCGCGAAAACCAAAGGGAAACAGAGGAATCTAGAGGAGATCCTAGGCGATGGGACCGGAACAACTCACCGGCGACGACGCCGGAGCAAGCGAACAGAGACCAGGCAGACGAAGCAGTGCGGCGGGGTCCTTGCCATCGGAGATCCAGATGAACGCACGGCGGAAGAGTCGCGAACGGGCGCAGAAGCGAGAGGAAGAAGAAGGGCGCAGGTGAGCGGAGGGGGAAAGTGAATCTCCCAGCCCCACGCCCCTCTTTATAACCGAGCCGCCTATGAGGTAGTGGGATCGTGGGTGGGGCGGTTGACCGTGTAGATCGTGTGCACTGCATGACCGCACGCCGCTAAGTGTAACCGCACCAAGGACCACACGGTGGAAAAGAAGGTCACGATCCCCAACGGAAACGGCACACGAGGCGTCGCAGCGCCGACGCGATAGGCGCAGTAGTAACTGTAGCCTGTCTGTAAATACTGTAGAGGAACAAAAAACTAGAGAAACGATGATGAGTATGACACGTAGGACGAGGCGTACGCAAGAAGGTACGATGATACCTCGAACAAGAAAAAGATAACTCGGAAACAATGCAGAACGAGTGTCATGAAACTGATATGGCCCGGCCGAGGTTGTCGGCGGGGCCATACCAGCTTCGGGGACTAATGTTGGGGAGGTGACCCCGGATAGGGTAAAGACGGGGAAAGACGAAAGGGTGTTCCCCGTCTAGTTTCCGAGTTACAGTCTGAGTCGGCCGAATCCTGTAGGGGTCGGCCGAGATAGGAAAGGGCAGGACCCTTATGATAATGGCAAGGCATTACCCGGCCGAGATACTGCGTAAGACGGCCGGGTTAGCCCGAGTAATCTTAATGCAGGTGAAGGACAAGCCGAGTTACGCGAGGCAGGGCCGAATGATATGAAGCTTGCAGGAGAAGGAGAAGCCTAAAGTCAAACTCTAGCCGCAGGCTAGGGAGAATCTGAGCGGAGCCAAGCGCAAGAGACAAAGGCGCAGAGCGACAGAGGGGCAGAAGGAGGTCACGGAGGTGACAGTCCTGAAGCCCGAGGCACGCAGGAGGGGCCCTCTGGAACCTTGCCGTCATTAGAGGAGCAACAGGGAAAGGAGGCCGCCGAACTACTATATTGGGACAAGCATATTCCTCGAATATGCTTGCCACGTCAGCCCTAAAGGAACCCAAGGCTCTCCTTTATAAGGGGAGGCTTGGACCCTGAGGAGGGCATCGGCTCATTTAGTACCGTTAGGCTGGTAAAGTTCTTCCTTTCTCCTTGTATACAGCTCAAGGAGCACGTGTAGCCCAAGGAAGGAGAAATAAAGATCTTTGCCTTAGTCTTTTGTGTGTAGAATCAACTACATCTTCCCTCCCCAGATCCCTCTAGCATCCATTGGCCCCAGACTTTAGCCTACCCATGGCATCTGCCGTGCCACCACCACGACATAATGCTACGCTTATCTATAGGAGTATGTCCATCATATCATTCTCCTAATGATATGATCCTGTTGTTAACAACATCTCAATGCTCATGATTAGGAAACCACGATCATCTATTAACCAACAAGCTAGTATTACAAAGAGGCTTTACTATGGACTCTAATTTAGTTTACAAATCACACAAGTATTAATGTTTCCAGTTTAATACTATTATAGCATGAATGTAAACATTTATCATAAACACAAAGATATAATAATAACCACTTTTATTATTTCCTCTAGGGCATATCTCCAACAACACCATCATCTCCCCCAGCACCATCATCACCACTTTGTCCCGCTGTAACAATTGTGTTGGATATCGCTTTAGTTCTTAGGGGAAGCTTTCCTGGTGTTAATTACTATTGTAGTGCATGCTTGTGAGTGGAACCATTGGATTATTGTTTATGTTCAGATTGTTATCCATTATCATATCATCTTTGATCTTGATCCATATGATGTCTTGTGAGTAGTTCGTATAGTTCTTGAGGACATGGGAGAAGTCATGTTGTTATTAGTGGATTTGTGTTGAGTTATTATTCAATGGTTTAATATTTAAGTTGTGGTGCTATTCTTCTAGTGGTGTCATGTCAACGTCGAATACATGATACTTCACCATTTATGGGCCTAGGGGAATGCATTGTGTTTTTGGCTACTAATTGTGGGGTTGTCGGAGTAACAGAAACCTTAACCCCTGTTAGGACACCTTTGCACAAGGGAGTGTAGGATCTCAGAGTTTAAGGGCGTGGTTAGATTTATATCTTAATTACTTTCCTGTAGTTACGGATGTTTGTAGGGGGTTTAATCACAAGTATGTAATAGTCCAAGTAAGGTTGGTACATTAGCACAGGTTCACCCACACAACACTTACAACACCAAAGAAGAGTACTCAACTATATGAAGTGAAAGCACTTGACAGAATTCCCATGTGTCCTCGAGAACGTTTGGTCTTTATAAGTATTTCCACCGGCTTGTCCTTTGCTAAGAAAAGATTGGGCCACTTTCTGTGTTTGTTCTTTGTTACTTGCACTTTGTTTTGTTGTCTTATGAGAAAACCTCTAAAAATCCGTTTGCTAAGTATTTGCAGGGAGTTCCTGCTCCATACCACTGTTCAGCACCTTCTGCTCCTCGTCGGGATCGACACTCCTATTAATTGAAAGTACTACAATACACCCCCTATACTTGTGGGTCATCACTCATGTGTAGATGTTATAGGTACTTCAGATAAAACCAAACCTAGGGAGGAAATTAAGATACCCATACCTTTTAAACTTGTAGGAATGCATGAAGCCTTAGAAAAGAATTTTGATTGGATTGTTCCTGAAAACCCATTTGATGAAAATAGTGAGCCTAAGAGAGATGAGAAAGGATCCTCTAAAACTCATTTGGATGAGATACCTTTCCTAGTTGAAGAGATTTCGAGTATTGATCTTAATGCTTCTTCATTTGAAAGTACTTGATTCTTGCTTCTTGTGCCTAACTTAAAGGTGTTAAAGAAAAGTACTTATTGGGAGATAACCTAAAAGTTTTCTTGAGTCTTGGAAGTTATTACCTTTGTAATGACCTCTCCTTATTCTTTTTATTTTCTTTTTGTGCAAATAATAACCTTTAATGAGAGGGTAGTAAGATTTGGGGAGTTGCTGTCCCGAAACAGATTTTTGTGCTCCACCATAAAAAAATGTATAATATCTCTATAAGTCGTATTGAGCTGATATTTTCTGAATAAATCCCCCAGTATGTTAGATAACTTTCGTTAGTTCAACACTTTTTGATTTGAGCAACAGAAGGTCGTCGAAAAAATCGGTTTCTACATGTTGGTCTGTTTTGACAGATTTCTGCCATTATTTGTATTTGCTTCTTATTTATTCCTTTTTGGGTCCTTTTTGGGAAATAGAGCTTTTTGTGGGAATTGTTGTAGTATCTTGTGTTTTTAGTGAAAGTTTTTCTGTTCTAAAACTAAAACCCAAGGGTCTATTATCTTTTGAATACACTAATGATGCTAAGGAAGATTGTGTGAAGTTTTGTATGAAGGAAAATTTTCAGGTGTAGAAAAAGAATGATGTAATGAGATGAAGAATGGACAAAAGCTCAAGCTTGGGGTTGCCACCCCGTGTCACCCCAAGAAACATTCAAGAGGTACAAGCGTCAAAGCTTAGGGATGCCCAAGGAATCCCCTTCTTCATCAATAAAAATCTCAGGTCTTTCTAAACACTTCGTTTTTATTGTTCCATGCACTGTTGTGTTGTTCTTGGAGCGTCTTAGTTTTTGTTTTTGTTTTTAGTTTGTACTTTGCTTGAATAAAGTAGTTTGGACCCCTGTTCTCATTGTGTTGTTTCAAATAAGTTGATTGGTGTTGGAGAGGAGTAGAAAGTTCTTTCTTGAATAGTACAAGAGGAGCTTGCTTTGACTATGACTTAGACTTTATCATGTCATGCTAGATGTTGTTTTGACCTTATGCTTAGTGATTATTGTTGTAGCATTACTTGTTACAAAAAATTGGGATTGCTTAATGTGCCTTGAAGGAATCATGCGTTGTTTTAGCATACAAAAGCATAGTATTGTGGTATTCTCCTTTGATGCTTTGTTTGGGTTGACTTGGCACATGCTTACACTATGTTATGACAATGAACAAGTCACCATAGCCTATATGATCATTTAGTCCTTGGCTTGTAGTACCACTTTATGCTTTGATTGGTAATGTTTTGTCGCTTTGCATGATTATGGCCATTATTGATCTCTTAGTTGGTCGCTCCTAGTATTTTGCTAGCCTCCACTTCTTTGAGTAAACTCTACTCATGCATACAACTCCCAAGAAACCAAGTTATTCCAAATTGTCCACTATAAATTCCTATGTATGGTGTGTTACACCATCCCAAGTATATTCTTGTTTTCATCTATCTTCCAATTAAAAAGTCTTTTTGTTATGTGAAAAATTAGTGATTAAAGCTCTCACGAACTTGATGGCACACTTTATTTTTCTTGCCCATAAATAAACTTGAACCATTGTGTCATCTATGTTGTATATGCTTTCACTTATACGTTGGAATTAGCAGAACCGTGCTGTCACGGGGAACTCTTTCAACATTGCACTTGTACATTGTACGCAGTTGATATCATGCTCTTTTGTTTATGGATGTCGTCGGTGTGAAATAAAAGGGGATCTTGTAAGTCCATGGAGTTATGTATGTGTGTTAGAGAAACGCCTGAGCCGATAGCCTAAGCCATGCCTAATCATGGTGGAAACTTGCAGCATCACCATAGTGAGCAATCTATGAAGCTTTCTTCTTATAAAAAAAGAGACATATTGAAAAGAGGAAAGAGAGAAAAAAAGCACCATTTTCCCATGGTAAATAAGAAGATTGCTGAGATGCTCATTGTCTACTTGCCTTGTCATTTTGATTATGGGATAGTTCCTATATCATGTTCAAGGGGTACCCCGTTGGCGGTTCTCTATGATACACATGTACTTACTATGACAAGAGCTTACAGGTGACTAAAGTTGAGTAGCATGAGGAGCGACCCTCGTATTCAAGGGACATGAGATTGCCAACTTATACTTTGTCAAGCATATACTCCATAGTTTGTTCACTTTAACCTTAATCACTTCAAGATGCTTATGATGGGGGCAATGAGAGCTGAAAGCTAACAAGTAGCATAATTTTTGGAAGCTCTTTTTGAGACTTGAAATCCATGTTTCCCTCTTTTATGAAGGGCCTTTCTTCCACCATTATATTGAGTCTGCACCTTCTATCCTTAGGCACCAGTTAAGAGAGCATAGTTGCCATTCTTAGTTCTATGTGCATTGTCCCAAAAGTTATTGATTGATTCATATTGTTTATATTGCTTGTTCTTGAACTATTTGTATCTAGTCACTCTTATGAACTTTGAAGTGTCCTATGCATCTATTTGCTACTCCATGAGGGACATGTTGAATGCCACTATGCTATGTTTTCTATATGTGAAACAAACAAACGTCTTTCAATGCATTGTTATTCATGATCTTTGTTTGTAACCTGTCATGGTGCATGCATAGTTACTTTGTCTTACTGTTAGAACTCCATCTTTTATGCTCATGTTTAGAGTTCTTTGATCCCAGTTTCAATGCTTGCAAATGGTTTGATCTTCATTTTCATGGTGCATGTCACCTCAAAAATTATTCTTTTTATTACTTACCTACTCGAGGACGAGCAAAAGTTAAGCCTGGGGATGCTTGATACGTCGAAAACGTATTTATAATTTTTAATGTTCCATGCTTGTTTAGTATCTACTTTGATTTGCTTTATCTACACTTTGAGGTGTTTTTATATGTTTTCTGGTACTAACCTATTAACAACATGACATAGTGCCAGTTGCATGTTTTCTTCTGTTTTAGGTTCCAGAAAAGGCAGAAAATCAATATTCTCGGAATTGGACGGGACAAAAGCCAAAGTCAATATTTTACCTTGGGGAACACGAAGCCAGAGTATGAGACGGAGAAGAGCCACCAGGGGGCCACACCCCATTGCCACGCGGCCAGGCTAGGCCCACGCCTGGGGGGCTGCGGTCGCCCTGGGTGCCCCCTGCCTCGCCTCTTCGCCTATAAAGACCCCTCGATACCAAAACCCTAAGTACCCGATCAATCTTCCACGAATCAGTCCGTAGCCACCGCTACCATCGTCCCTAGATCCAGGGGGATCTAAAGTTCTTCCCGGCACCCTGCCGGAGGGGAGATCATCCCGGAGGCTTTCTTCATCATCATGACAGCCTCCAGTATGAAGCGTGATGTTGTGACCTAGGATCAATAAAGATCCAAAGTCCCTGTGATTTACATGCTAGTCCCTGGATCAATAGCTAGCACTCACATTCGATGAATATCATGTAAAACACAAAGTCATTATTACACGGAGAATCCAGAGTATGAATTTATTACAAATTTGCTTACCATTAAGCTAGCTCAAATAACAGCGGAAACATAAAGCAGCTTGAGTCCATCAACGCCCCAGGCTTGTCGAGTGTAGACTTGCGATCCCTACGCACCTTTCAATCTTCGGATTCTGCACATAAGACGTGCAGCCAACAAGTTGGGTCAATACTTTGAATGTATTGGCTAATTACACCAAGGAAAGAAAAGACTAACTCTACATGCAAGGCTAGTTTAGGCTGTAGAGTTGTCGAAAGGCATAGGATACCACTTTCCCATCTTGCATCAATACACTTTCAAGTCTTTGTTGAGAAGCGTCACAATAGACTTGAAAATCCTTTTGGATATTAGGCAGACACAGAACTGGTGCCGTTACAAGGCGTTTCTTCAACTCTTGAAAGCTTGCTTCACATGCCTCGGTCAATAGGAATTTCTTTTCCTTCTTCAACAGTTCCGTCATGGGTTTTGCTATTTTGGAAAAGTTTTCAATGAACCTCCGGTAATATCCTGCGAGGCCCAGGAAACTCCTAATATCTCCCATTCTTGGGTGACTCCCATTCCGTTACGGAAGCTACCTTACTGGGATCTACGGAAACTCCTTTTGCCGACACAACATGACCAAGGAAACCCACTTCCTTTAACCAGAATTCGCATTTGCTGAATTTGGCATACAACTTGTGCTCTCTTAGTTTCTCCATAATTAGGCGCAGATGCTTCTCATGTTCCTTCTCATCCTTGGATTATATGAGTATATCATCTATGAATACCACAATAAACTTGTCCAAATATTCCATGAACACCTTGTTCATCATGGTCATGAAGTATGCTGGGGCATTGGTTAGGCCATACGACCTCACGGTGTACTCATACAATCCGTATCTTGTGGTGAAGGCTGTTTTGGGCACATCCTGCTCTCGAATCTTTAGCTGAAAGTAGCCTGATCGCAGATCGATCTTTGAGAACACACTGGCTCCCTTTAACTGATCAAACATGTCATTGATGTTAGGCAGTGGATACTTGTTCTTGATCGTCACCTCATTCAATGAGCTGTAGTCCACAACTAGCCTCTTGGTTTTATCCTTCTTTTCCACGAATAGTACAGGTGCTCCCCAAGATGACGCGCTGGGTTGAATGAATCCCTTGTCCAATTGTTCCCTAAGTTGTTTCTTGAGTTCCTTCAACTCGTCTACATCCATCTTGTATGGTCTCTTGGCTATCGGCCCTGTGCCTGGCATCGAGTCAATGAGGAACTCGATATCACGGTCGGGAGGCATCCTGGGTAGCTCTTCCAGAAAGACATCCGGGTATTCCTTCACAATGGGTACATCCTCCAAGCTAACCCCCTTAAGAGAGTTCACCATAACTTCCTTAAGTGCGAAATTTGACTTGATACGAATCCTCTTCCCTTCCGGTGTTGTGAGCGTGACAGTCCTTTTGGCACAATCTATGACTCCTTCATATTTGGTCATCCAATTCATGCCCAAGATTAAGTCTAATCCTTGTGACTCTAGAACTACCAGACTTGTGGGGAAGATGTGTGTCCCAATCCTTAGTTCTAGTCCCCGGCAACCGGAGTTCTCCACTATTTCTCCTCCAGGAGAACTTACCCTTAGAGGAGAATTTATAGTCTCCATAGGTATCTTGCCTCTATCCACAAATACCCTCGATATGAATGAAAACGATGCACCAGTATCAAAAAGAACAACTGCGGGAATGGAATTGAGCTTGAACTTACCAATCACGGAGTCCGGTGCGTCACAAGCATCCTCCATAGAGACATGATTCGCCGTGGCTTTGACAAACGGATTTGGCTTCTTCCCATTTCCATTGACATGGTTGTGTCCATTGCCACTGCCATTGCCATTCTTCTTCTCGGGGCAAGTGGTTGCATAGTGCCCTGTCTTGTTGCACTTAAAACATGTTACCTCACTGATATCCTTTCCGTTGCTGCTATTCCCATTGCGGTGCTTATGCCCATTGTGTTTGTGACCACCATGGTGATGACCGTTATGGTTGTGGCCATTACCTTTATATGGTGGTGAGGAAGTGCGCTGCTTCTGGTATGGAACAGAGTGCTTGTGAGGGTTAGACTTACTTTTGCAGTTCTCTATGCTCTTCCTCTTGGATTCAACCACAATAGCTCTGTCCAAGAGCTCCTTAAAGTTGTCAAACTTCTGAGCCACAAGTTGAATAGATATCTCATCATTGAGTCCTCTTAAGAATTCCTCCTGCCTCTTGGCATCAGTGCAAACATCATCGGGTGCATAACGGGCTAGCTTGTTGAAAATCTCACCATACTCGGTGAAAGAACGGTGCAGCTAGTGTAAGTCGCGAAACTTGCGCCTTTTCAGAGTCATGACACCAGCAGCCACGTGGTGAGTGCGGAAAGCTAACTCGAACTGATCCCAAGTGATAGCATCAATATCCGGGTGGGTGACTTGGTAGTTATCCCACCATTCCGCTGCAGGTCCTTCTAGCTGGTGCGTGGCATAACGCACCCTGTCGGCTCCGATAGCTTGCATAGTGTCTAACTTCTTGTTAATTGTGCGGAGCTAGTCATCCGCAATGATTGGTTCAGCGCTGCTAGTGAAGGTAGGTGGGTTCAACCTCAAAAACCGAGTCAAGCGATCCTGTTGAGGCGGTGGTGGAGGTGGCGGTGGCGGAGGTGGCGCGTTGTTGTTGTTGTTTTGCATGTTCTGAGTGAGCAGTTGGATCAGCTGGTTCTGAGTGGCCAGAAGTTGTGCAATCTCTGGAGGAATTTCGGTGCTCGCGCGTCTAGGCGGCATCTGTGGGGTTTGAGAGGCAAGTTAAGAAATGGACAGAAAGACTAAGTAGTAAACTCCTACCCTTATGAAAACACACAAGGCACACAAGACATAATAGCACAAACTTAACACAGAAATCATCCAAGTTTAACTAAACCAAATATGTCTTGGTATTTATTACAATCGTGAATGACGTTCTACTATAGAATTTAAAGGTGGTCCAACTACTACACATCTTCCACGCCTTCCTATTCCTCGTCCTCGAACGAGTAGCCTTCCTACTCTAGGGTTGTCTTGTACATCTCCATCTCCTTTGTGGTGGCTTCAAGCTTCTCTTGGAGGTTCTTTATCTCATCCTGCAGCTTCTTGGTAGTGGCTTCTAGCTGCTCCTGAAGTCCCTCCTCGCCTTGTAGTTCCTCCACTAGACTTGACTTCTTTGCGGCTTCAAGTTGCTTTGCCAAGTCCCTCTTGGAAGCATGCACATCATGGATTATCTTGCAAAGGCCTTCGGTTTGCACTTCAGTTCCCTCGATCTCCTGCTTGAGTTCCCTAATCCTCTTGTTTTTATTTATCACCCTCTTCTCTTACTTAGCGAACTTCTTATCTTGGTCTTGGAACTTCATCTCTTGGAGCTTCATTGCCTCCTCCTGCTGCTTGATCATTTCCTCCTTCTCCTTGATGAGAGCACATAACTCATCGTTCCTTAACATCTCGAGGAAGCTACCTTTTTCAAGGTCATGGATGTGGCACTCAAAGTCTTGATATTGGGTCCTTCAGCGCTTGGTAGAAGTCCTTTCCTCAAAGGTTAACTCCATGGGAATTCCTTCCTCATCTCGCCTTCCAAAAAGGCCGCCGCAGTGTCCCTCGAGAACCTCATGATGGCGTCCACATAGGCGACCAATGAGCTGCTGCAAGCTGATGCTAAGGGCTTTCTCCTTGGAGTCGCTAACGATGTGGATTGCTATGTCTTCCTCCGGATTCTTGCCTCGCTCTTGTCCTGGTTGGATGACTTTTACTCCCCAGCATCCGTCCTTGTGGAGTTTCTTCATTGTGCTTCCCTGGATTGTTGGCAGGGGAAGGTCCAAACGTGTGAGGAGATCCATGAGGCATCCACCAAAGCGAAGGGGCTCGATGTCCGCGACAATGTCGTAGAGTAAGCTTGTCATATTTAAGTTAGAAGAATAAAGATTAGATACGTAATCAAGTAGAGGAAAGCAGGTACTAGAAGTGCGAAAATAACTTAGAAGGAAAAGCAAGTAAGGCACATAAGTTAAAGGTGGTTCCAATCCTAGGGTCACGTCCTATAGGCAACGATGTGCTATGATACCATCTGTTGTGACCTAGGATCAATAAAGATCCAAAGTCCCTGTGATTTACATGTTAGTCCCTGAATCAATAGCTAGCACTCACAGTCGATGAATATCATGTAAAACACAAAGTCATTATTACACGGAGAATCCAGAGTATGAATTTATTACAAATTTGCTTAGCATTAAGGTAGATCAAATAACAGCGGAAACATAAAGCAGTTTGAGTCCATCAACGCCCCAGGATTGTCGAGTGTAGAATCGCGATCCCTACGCACCTTTCAATCTTCAGATTCTGCACATAAGACGTGCAGCCAACAAGTTGGGTCAATACTTTGAATGTATTGGCAAATTACACCAAGGAAAGAAAAGACTAACTCTACATGCAAGGCTATTTTAGGTTGTAGAGTTTATTTGTTCAAAGCTAGTTTTCTTAAGTATGGAGAAGAAGAGAAGATTTCCCTACTTTGCAAACATTTGTTTAAGTAATATATGGTCAAATGGCACACGAGGATATTACTCACCAAGTGTCCAAACAACCTAACACTTGGATATTACTCACCAAGTTCCCAAAACCCTCCCAATAGCGATATGACTCATGCCTTGGGTTTTTAGAAAACTTTATGTTTTGAAAGAGAGAGGGGAAGATCCTTCAGAGGCTCCATCCTTCAGATGCTCAAGTGTTCTTTTCCGTGAACTCGGCTGATCGATCAGATTGCAATACTCTCGAGAGTTTGTGCACTTTACCCACAATCCACGATCAAGTCCTTTTACAGACAAGACCATGGCGAGGCTTTCCCTTAGTAGCCCTTCTACCTTCTGGATCCAACCGTGCCAAAAACCTCGAAATGTTGGTACCTAGGTGAGGTTTCCCACTAAGTACTAGGCCAAGACAGAGCCCATATGTATTGTGGTTGCACTGGAAGCTTCTGAATTCTGAAACATGGCAGACTTCTTTGATTCCTGGGCGGCCGTCCTACACCAAAATCTCACTCATTGTCCCGACAACCATTCCGCCCAGAAGAAAACTTAGTTTTATTTTGAAGTGGATTTGAGAAGAAAAGTTTGCTCAAGAGAGCCTTTATACTTAGAAAATTTCATTGTCTTTTGAACCCCCAATGGTATTTTACATATATAGCATAGCAAGCAATACTTAGCAAAATAGGGGAACCTATTAGGAGGGGAAATCCTAAGTATAGAGCTACTCATGGCATACTACAAAATCATCGCACTTGCAAAATAATAGTAAGGAAAAATTCTACTAGAACATCCTACACATGCATACTACAGAATTTTGAAGATCACATGCATAGAATCAAAACTGGGACAAAATTAATGAACAAGTGGTGTAACTTGCCTTGATCCGAGAACCACTCTACACAATGGTACTCCTCAGCGCACTCCGAACAATCAAACGAAATACAAACATAAATCCAATCACAACTTGCACAAATTAATGCCACAGAGATAATATGCATGCATGCAACATGGTGATTATGCAAGTTTGTTTCTTTTGGGTTTGCTAATGTGTTGTGGATATTGCTAGTATTAGTCTCCCACAGATCTTAAATAATTTGGATTATAATTTTAATTTTTATGCTCACAGGGAGATCCAATCATCTAATCATCCCCGAATCAGATATAATGATCTTAAGCAAGGTTTTATAATTTTGTTCAGTAGGTATTGTAATAACAAAGTCAACGCAACAAGAATCAGCTAAAACGGGGTTTTAATTATTTTTCTATGAATTAAACACTCCAATCTAGAGATTAAATTCTACACAGAAAAACCTACTGCAAACTCATACTATTATTACAGATCTGTGTTCTACACAATTTTGTGAATCCAACGATATATCATACGCAAAATTTTGCCAAACAGTTGAATTTCGCAAGATTAAATACAATCTAATAATTTTAAACTAACCCTAACGGGATCGTGACAAGTGGCAGCTGCCGATTGGGCCAGCTAAGCGAGCAGCGCTGACGCGGCGTGCTGACGCATACAGGCCACGTGGCACGAAGTGGTTTGCCGATACCCCTTCGGCAACAAATCTAATCCTACCCGTCTGATCTCGATCTGGCGGACATGAGAGGCGGCGACGACTTACCACGCTTCGACGGTGGCGTTGGGCGGCGGTGGCGGCGGTGACGATGGGCGGCAACGACTCGGTGGCTTCCCGAGGCGGCGGTGTGGTCGACAGGGTGCGTCAGGTCCTCGCGGCCACGCTCGTTTGATCGGCGTCGCCTATCTCCTCCTCAACCCGCGTCCGACGGCGGCTGACCGTCTCGGTCTCCGGCGGCTGACCGTCTCGGTCTCCGGCGAGACCCCGACGACGAATTGCGGGCGGCGCGGGCTCCTAATCAAGGGGAAAAAGGCGCAGGCGGCGCGGATATTAAAAGGGGGAGGCAAGGGGCAGAGAGGGGGAGGATGGGGCCCTTAGTTTTGGCGGCGCGCTCACCATCCGAAGCTGCAGCGGCGGTACTCCGGCGAGGTCAAATCGATCGACAGCCATGCGGCGGTTCTCGAAAAAATTTAGGGTTCTGGCTGGGAGAGGAATGGGGGATCTTATAGGCCTCGTGACTTGGCGGTGGGGGCACGGATTTGCTCCGAAATCGGCCGAGATTCTCGGTCGGTTGCGTGGGCGGTCACCGTGTTCTTCCTAGAGTCGACGAAGGCGCTGACGAGTGGGTCCGGGCGGTCAGCGGGTGCGGGCGGCTGGCGGCTGCGCTGGTGGGCTGGCGGCGGGCGCTGGCGGCTTAGGCGACGCACAGGCGCTAGTGGCTGGCGTAGCCGACCTAGCTAGGTTAGGCCGTTGCCCTTTTTTTCCTTTAACTTATTCCATTTTTCTGTTTACTAAAACTTCAATTAATTTTGCATAGCAAACTCAAACTTAGTGAAACTTGTTTCTAATATTTTGTAAAAATGAGGTGGTCATCTTAGAGCCAGAGAATTTTATTTTGGCATTGTTTTTAGAAGGGTAAAACAAGATTACTTCATTCTTGCTCACAAAGGGATTTTTTATTAGGGTTTTGTTAGGGTTTGATGCAACTTAAATTTGTAGGATGCAATGATGCAAGGATGATGCATGCTTCTAGTAACATCTTAATATGAAATCTGGGATGTTACACATGAGTAGTTCCACCTTGGACTACGGGTCCATGTAGTAGCTAGATGGTTGTATCTCCTCCTTTGTGCTACCTTGTTTAGATCTTGTGAGCTCTGTTCATGATCAAGATCATCTATTTGTAATCATGCATGTTGTGTTTGCGGGGATCCGATGGATATTGAGATTACTATGTCAGATTGATTAATGGTTTTGTCTTATTGATTCTATCATGTCTGTGTTGTTTGTGATCTTGCATGCTTTCGTTTCTAGTAGCTATCTTGGCCAAGTAGATGCTAGTGACTCCAAGAGGTGGTATTTATGCTCGATAGTGGGTTCATCCCTCTATATAATCTAAGGGAAGTGATAGAAATCTCTAAGGTTGTAGATGTGCTGTTGCTACTAGGGAGAAAACAACAGTCTCTTGTTCATGAAACAAGTGGATTGTTTACCTTACACACTTTGTTTAAAGCAGTTATCCATTGCTTGCAACATAATACTGTAGGGGGTTAAGATGATAACCTGAAGGTGGATTACTAGTCATAGATGTAGTTGGATGGCGGTCTATGTATCTTATTGTATTGTCCAATCGAATCTCATAGGATCATGAATGTCTAGTATTGCATTGTTATGCCTTGCTCAGTCCTGTCAATTGCTCTGCTGTAATTTGTTTACCCAGCATGTCATATTTGTTTATCTTAAGGAGAACACCTCTAGTGAACTATGGACCCCAGTCTAATCTTTACCATTGATACATCTTCCACTGTTATTGTTTACCTTTCTGCAAACCACCATTATCTTCCACACCATACAGTTAATCCTTTGTTTTCAGCAAACCGGTGAGATTGACAACCTCACTGTTCGTTGGGGCAAAGTCTTGAGTTTGTGTTGTGAAGGTTTCCAAGTTTCTAGCAACACCTTTGAGTTGTTTCCTTCCTCAACCTTGGTTTCTTACTGAGGGAAGACTTGCTGTTGTGCTCATCACACCTTCCTCTTGGGGACTCCCAACGAAGCTCTACATTGATCTCAGCCACCACACTACAAGGAATCTGCTGATAGATGACCCTCCATTTTCGTCATTGAATCGTCATTGTCTATAATATATGACGATCTTCTGACAAAAAACATCGTCAAAAACTGAGCATCAGTAATTGCACACAACGACGTTTTTCCTGAAATCGTCATAACCGTCTATGACGATATTGGATCGTCATAACCATTATGACAATCCAATATCGTCACGGGCCATCTAGCCAGGCCAGTTCAGATCCTACTTGGCCAATCCGACGTGGCAGAACTATGACGAATTAAGATCGTCATAATACAAAATTAGCCCGGTTCGGTTTGGTCGTTTATATGGGCCAAGCCCATTAATTCGGCCTTTTTATTTTGTGCATTGTAGCCTTCTAGGATCCATTTGTTTAGGCTTTAGCATTTTTACATCCATTCATTTTTTTAATTTTCAGCCTTTTCTAATATGCCAGATTCAGCCCATTTATTATTTTCAGATCAATCCATTCATCTAAATAGGAAAAGCCCAATACCAGTTCGTCTCCTTTTCTTTGGGCCTATGGCCTTTCTATGGTCTGTTAACTAAATTTTGATCCAATTCCTGTAACAGAACGAGATTTACAGACAACAAAATGTATACATGTCACATTCTACACTACAGTAAATATAAGATCAAATATTTCACAGATATATACAAGTCACAAGCATATACAGGTCACAACCATGTACATCACAGCCATATATAGGTCACAGCCATATACAGGTCACACACGGTAGTAAAACATGAACTAGCCTAACCAGAATTTTGACACAACATATAATTTTCTTAATCAAAAGGTTTGTTCCTCTAGTGTGGTCTTATTCCTTGGCAATGTTGTTCTGATACAAAACATCTACACATTCAAGTAGAACAAATAATTTGATTAATAGGAGAAATAATAAGGTCCACTATATTTTAGATAAAAAACATTATGAAATCCCACTGGTTCAAAACTACTGTTTTTATAGGTCAAAACTAACTTTTTTTACAAATAAACGAACAACATGTGTGCTAATGAAAACAAAATTATGACCTATTGAAAGTACTGACTTGATACGACTAGAGGGTGGTGAATAGGCGTCTACCCATTTTAATTTGTTTCTCACTTTTAGGCTCAACGGGAAGGAAACTTATCTAGAGATGCAACTAAGTGAACAACCTAAATGCAAGAAAACAAACACCAACCACAAAAACGGTAAATAGCAAGAAGTAAAGGAAGGGAACGAAGTAACCGGAGCAGGGACACGGAGATGTAATTCCCGTAGTTCACTCCCAAGGAGCTACGTCTATGTTGGAGAGGTGTCGGGGCCACACAAGGTCACCCGAGCGCCACAAAGGCCTCACCTTCTTCTCAGGTGAGCTCCCCCACAAAGGAGGCCTCACAATCCACTAACCGGTGACCTTGAAGGCGCCAACTGAAACCTTTACACCAAGGTTGAGGGGGAGGCTCCACAACTCAATTGGAGGCCCTCAAAGACACCTCGAGGCTTTACAACACAAGCCTTAGCTCCGAGGATGCCCTGCACCATCTAGGGTTTCAAGAAACCCAAGAGCAACAAGATCCACAAAGGATGGGTGGGGGAAATCAAATCTTCTTTGGTGGAAGTGTAGATCTAGGTCACCTCCCTCACCTCTCAAAAGATAAAGTCATTTGAGTGGCTAGAGAGAGAGAGATCTAGTGAGGTTAAGCTCAAGCATTAATGGAGGAGAGAGAAAAATTCGAGAGAGAGTGGGAGGAAGAAGAGGGGTTCCTTAAATAGGCCCCCTCGCGCTGAACCGTTACAGCCCCCGCGACCTAACCGGAAGTTCCGGTGAGAGGCCGGAAGTTCCGCCCAGCCTGGCTCCAACGGTCATCAGACCGTTGACGCCCGCTCCAGAAGTGCAACCGGAAGTTCTGGTCCAAATAGACCGGAAGTTCCGGTGAACTTCCGACACAAGTTCCGACCAAGTTCCGGCAAATAGGACACTTCAAAACAGAACGTTACTGAGCCACCACTGGAACTTGGAGCCAAACTAGGGGCGGAATTTCTGGGTCGCGAACCGAATCTGGCCAGAAGTTCCGGCGTCTGGGCGGAAGTTCCGCTCAGGACCTTTTGGCAGGACAAGTTCCGACGCAAGTTTCGACCCAAGTTCCGGCAAATAGAACGCTTCATACAGAAGGTTACTGATTCACCACCGGAACTTGGGGCGGAACTAGCGTCGGAACAAAGCTTAGAACAGCCCGCAGAAAAAGCCTGAGCGGAACTTCCGGCGCCAGGCCAGAAGTTCCGGTGAGACACAGAAGGCTCCAACAGAACAGTAACACGCTCTCTCTCATGAAATAGTGGGATGGCTGTGGCGGTGCATATAGGTTTGTGCAAGAACAAGAGATTTCCCACAGCCTTCCAATATGGACCCCCTCTTAATAGTACGGTGACCTAAAAACAACAACCGGAGAGAAACTAGGAGAAAACTAAAAGGGCCACCGTCTTCAAGAGATCCCAAGAGAGCATCCACCACAATAGAAGGAGACATCAACAACGTTTCCTCTGAAACTCAAGCGCACAATTAAAAACACAATTGGGATTATCATTAACACCAAAAACATCATGGGAAGATATAGTCCTTTCAATCTCCCCCTTTTTGGTGTTAGATGACAATCCCAAAGATTTGCATAGAATCAAAGCAATCTTTGCAATGGACGGGACAAGCTCCCCCTGTATGTGTGCAAGGTAGAGAAAAACTCTAAGGACAAGACTGGCACACATACAAGGAGGCTCCCCCTACCAATTGCAAAGATAGCACAAGTGCAAGGTACAAGAAAGGATAGAGATCATTCCAGAACCAACCAAATGTGGTGGAGACAAGAGGAGTAATAATAACAATAAGAGCTATGAGGCTCCACCACCATATGCATGTGCTCATAAGATGACAACAAGATACCACACGCACGGCATTGCATAAGATACCACAAAGATACCACATAGTATCAAACATAACATGGTCCACAAGCACACAAATAAACTAGAGAGTTCGCGAGCAAGAAAGGATCAAAGGCAAGAACAGGCTCGCGACTCAACCCATGCAAATCCCGTAGACAACCTAATAGACATCTTTCTCCTCCTTTGGCATCGAGACACCAAAAAGGAAGAAAAGATCAATCTAATCGTCCCAGCCATGAAAGGGAGGAGGAGGAGGAGACTTAGGGACCCAAGGACCCCACTTAGGCGGCGGACCAGTGACCTCCTCCTCAGACTCATCCTCGGACCAGTGGAAGTTGTCGCGAATCCAATCATCCTTGGGAACAGTGACAGAGCTAGTGACCTAAGAGCTAGGAATGTTGAGAGCGGTCATGATGGCCTTCTGGCGCTGAACATTGTGACGCTGATCTACATAGGCCTGATACTCGCGGTCATGCAGAAAGCAGAAAGTTTTCTTCACCTTCCCAAGCAGCTTCTTTGCCCAAGACGGCTGCCTCTGGAGAGACGGACCACCAGCACGAGAGCCCCCACGAGTAGAGGAAGGACCACCAGCTTCATCTAGGGCCTTCTTGATTTCAGCTTCCTTTTCTTCTTGAGAACGAGGCTTTTGGTGCTTACTCACATGCAGCTTCTTCTCTTCATGAATGGTGATGTTGTCTTCAGGAAAGCGAGTGCCAGTCGTCTCAAGCCACTTGTGATTGATGAGAGTCTGAATGAAGGGAGCATAGATGCAGGAGCGCTTTTCAAGAATAGCTTGCCACAACTCAGAGTAGATGAAGTGCATAACATCCATGGGACTATCAGTGTCACGGCGGAGATAAGTCTGATGCATGAGGTCGACCTGATAGCCATGGAGCTGATCAAAGTTACCAGCCTTGGGAGAGATGGTGTTCAAGTACACCCTGCGCATGATGTCAAAAACTGGCAGCAGATGATTCACAAACCCAACAGTTCCCCACCCTTCAATGTAGAGAGGCTCCAGGACCTCAGGATCAGCAACTTCAGGACCATGAACACGCCAACCATTTGCCCCGCGGCCAGGCTGAAGGGGATAGCCAAGAAGTTCAGCAAACTCAGACCAAGTGGCGGTAAGAAACACTCCCCTAGTCATCCACTTCAACACACCTTCAGTAGAGGACTGCATGTGAATAAACAAAGTTGAGTAAAACTGAGCAATAGCATTCACATCAAAGTTCTGACGGTGCTCCATGAGGGGAATCAGCCCAAACTTCTGGAAAGTATCAAGAGCCGCGCCAAAGTATGCATGCTTCTCTTCCATGTGAGTCACATTGATGTACTTTTGAGGAGCAACCACGAACTTCTTCTTCGTTGCATAGATTTCAGCAAATATCTGTTCCTGACGGCAGTTGTGGAAGTGAGGGTCCAAGCAAAGATGGTCATGAGGCACGAGGTAGGGATCCGTACGCCTGAATGCGGAGTAAGCTTTCTGAGACCATTTGGAAATCTTGGATTTGGTCATGTCTGGCCTAGCAGCAGTGGCCTTCTGATTAAGAGCAGGCCTCTTCCCTTTAGCAGCAGCAGCCTTCTGATGACTAGTCTGAGTGGTTGGACGCACAACCTTAACATCTTCTTCATCAATCTCAGGAGGAATGTCAGAGGATGGTCGACGGGTACGCTTGCCTTGGCGGGTACCTCCTTGCCCTGAGAAGAAAGCACAAGAATAGGGAGGGAAGGTGGCGTAAGTGCACAAGTTCGGAAGATGGAACAAAAGAAATAGATTGGAAAAATACAATCAGGAAAAAGTTGCATTGTTGCCGGAACTTCCGCTGAATCGCCGGAACTTCCGGTGAAAATGGTCCACCAGAAGTTCCGGTCGTGGCTCACCGGAAGTTCCAGTGAGGCCACGAACTGACGGTTCCAAACCGCAGTTCACTAGATCTAGATCTAAAAGCCACAAGTGCAAAGATTTTCAAGAGTGTATTGGACCAATCTACTCTAGCATGATACCCTAGGCCTACCAAGATCTCCCAACAAGTTCTAGCCAAAGAACTAGCATAGACATGGTGTGCCCTAACTCAAGCCATGGTGAGAGAGCAAGATCTCCATTAATGGAGGGAGTTGAGGGCAAATACCGGAGTCCATGGCGGGAGATCAAGGTGGGGAAGGTTCCCACGGAGTAGATCTGCGGAGGAGTGGCCGGAGACGAAAGGGCCGGAGCACCTTCGCGGAGAGGTCTTGGCCGGCGGCTGCTCCAAATAGAGGATGGGTCTTGGGAGGAAAAGGAAGAAGATCCCGTTTTCCTCCAGGGCCCACCTTATATAGGACAGGGAGCACCACCGGAAGTTCCGGTCAGGGACCGGAAGTTCCGGGTCAGGCTGAACATGTTCCAGGTCAGCAGGTGGTTTAGACGAACAACCAGCTGCCCGGAAGTTCCGGCATCTGACCGGAAGTTCCGGTGATGCCAAGAAGACCTTCTCAGGTTCGGAAGATAACAAGGAAGAACTTGTGCAGGGAATAGAGAGGGCTTGAGGAAAGGAAAGGCTTAGGATAGAGAGCTCAAATTGTGAAGAACCAAAGCCAACAAAAGCCAAGAAAAACACAAAAAGGTCAAAAACACAAATAAAAACGGGTCGGTGGCCGAGGCCACCTTATATAAGAGTAAATGGCTTGACACCATGAAGATATATCTTGGATTCATTACCAACACTCATCATGAAGCTCAAATGGTCTCCTTTATAGACTATAGAGTATGAAAACTTTAATGTGCGCATAGTAGGGATAGCGTTTGTTCATAAGAGGAACTACACTCCCCCTAAATCCATGCCTACATCCAAACAAGATACACATTGAGACACGGGTAGGTGTGCAAGGTACTCAAGCAACATTGCTCGAATCGATGATATTTAGCTCATGCCTTAACTCCCAGAACCTTGCTTCATCAAGAGGCTTCGTGAAAAGATCCGCAAGATTTGCCTTGGTGGGAACATACTCCAAAGAAATGTCTCCTCTAGCAACATGGTCCCGAATGAAATGATGACGGATATCAATGTGCTTGGTCCGGTTGTGTTGCACGGGATTGTGAGCAATAGCAATGGCACTCTCATTGTCACAAAGAAGAGGCACCTTGTCAAAAGATAGTCCAAGATCCTTCAAAGTTTGCTTCATCCATAGCAATTGAGCACAACAGCTTGCGGCAGAGATGTACTCAGCTTCGGCAGTGGACATCGACACACAGTTCTGCTTCTTCGAGGACCAACAAACCAAAGATCTTCCGAGAAACTGACAAGCTCCGGAGGTTGACTTTCTTCCCACTTTGTCACCAGCCCAGTCCGAGTCCGTGTAACCAATAAGATCAAAGCTGGCTCCCTTGGGGTACCACAACCCAAAGTTTGGGGTATGAACTATATCAAAAGATTCTCTTGACCGCCACCATGTGACTTTCCTTTGGTGCGGCTTGAAATCTTGCACACATACCCACACTTAACATAATATCCGGTCGGGATGCACAAAGATAGAGCAAAGAACCAATCATAGACCGATAGAGTTTTTGATCCACTTCCTTACCCTTGGGATCGAGATCAAGATTAAACTTAGTTGGCATGGGAGTCTTGGCACCTTTGACTTGATCAAACTTGAACTTCTTGAGCATGTCTTGGATGTATTTGGCTTGGTTGATGAAAGTCCCTTTCCTCAATTGCTTGACTTTAAACCCAAGGAAAAACTTCAACTCCCCCATCATAGACATCTCGAAGCGATCGGCCATGATCTTGGAAAAATCCTCATTAAAAGTTTTGTTAATAGACCCAAAGATAATGTCATCAACATAGATTTGGCATACAAACAAGTGGCCTCCAACTTTCTTAGTAAAAAGAGTTGGATCAATGAGGCCCACTTCGAAGCCACGGTCTAACAAGAGCTCCCTAAGGCAATCATACCACGCACGTGGGGCTTGCTTGAGGCCATAGAGTGCCTTATTGAGCTTGTAGACATGGTTCGGGAAAAGTGGATCCTCAAAACCTGGAGGTTGCTTGACGTATACCAACTCTTTCAAAGGACCATTAAGAAAAGCACTCTTAACATCCATTTGATACAACTTAAAGTTATGATGGGTAGCAAAGGCAAGAAGCATACGAATGGATTCAAGACGAGCAACGGGGGCATACGTCTCACCGTAGTCGATGCCCTCAACTTGTGAGTATCCTTGGGCAACTAACCTTGCCTTGTTGCGCACGACAATTCCATTCGCATCACACTTGTTCTTGAAGACCCACTTGGTTCCAATGACGTTTTGACAATCTTTGGGCCGCTCAACCAATGTCCAAACATTTTTCCTCTTGAAGTTGTGAAGTTCCTCGTTCATAGCATCAAGCCAATCATCATCTTCAAGGGCTTCGAAGACTTTTTGTGGTTCCACAAGAGAGATAAACGCATGGTGAGAGCTAAAGGAAGCTGTTGCCTCCTATTAGTGGAACCTTTATTGAAATCTCCATAGACATTATCAAGGATATGGCCATCTCGAACAAGCTTGGTGAGACGATAGGCTTGATGGCGGGCTTGTGCTTCAACTCGAGATTCTTGAGCTACCACTTGGTCATTGCCACCAATTGATCCGCCGCCTTGACTATAAGCACGAACACGAGGGTCATCTTCATCAATTTCCACTTCGAGGGAGTCATCATTTGGAGAGGAGCCTTGAGTATCATTGACTTTCTCTTGATCTTGATGATCTTGACCTTGGGGAGAGCCGTGACCTTGAGGAGGATCCCCATTTTGGGGAGGTTGATGAGGTTGATGAAGAGCTTGTCCGTGGGAGGTGCCTTGAGGAGGAGCCCCATCGTGGGGAGGTTGATGTTGTTGATGAAGAGCTTGATCTTTGGAGCTTGGAGAGTGATGAGCATGGGAAGCTTCGGAAGAGCTTGAGGGAGCTTGTGCCAAGAAAGTAGGTCCTTGAGGGGCAAGATGATCTGGTGAAAGTGAGGGATCCACTTGAGTAGAGCTTGGTCCTTCTCCTTCGTCCATAAGGGGATCCTCAATCGGGAGGTGGGAACCCACACCCATTCTTCTTATGGCCTTAGGAGGAATTTCATCACATGGATCACAAACACCATCTTGCCTAACAAGAGACTCATGATTTTCATCAAACTTCATGTTGCTCGTTTCTTCAACTCTTTCATTGGCTTTGTTGTAGACTCTATAAGCATGGGACTGATTTGAGTAGCCAACGAAAATTCCTTCTTGAGCCTTGGATTCAAACTTGGACAAACGAACTCCTTTCTTGAGAATGTAGCACTTGCAACCAAACACCCAAAAGTAGCTAACGTTAGGCTTTTTCCCGGTGAGAAGTTCATAGGGGGTCTTGTTCTTTTTCTTGCGGAGATAAAGCCGGTTGGTTGCATGGCAAGCGGTGGAGATGGCCTCAGCCCAAAAGTTGTATGGATACTTGAAATCAGCTAGCATAGACCGAGCCGCATCCATCAAAGTGCGATTCTTCCTTTCGGCAACCCCGTTTTGTTGAGGGGTATAGGGAGTGGAGTATTCATGCTTGATTCCTTCAACACTAAGAAACTCATCCAAGGTATAGTTTTTGAACTCGGTTCCATTCTCACTTCGAATTGAGAGAATAGTTCCATTGTGCTTCCGTTGAACCTCATTAGAAAAATCGATTACCGTTTGTTGAGTCTCACTCTTGTACTTGAAAAATAACACCCAAGTGTATCTTAAGAAATCATCCACAATAACCAAGCAATACTTCTTGCCTCCAAGGCTATCATGAGAGGGTGGACCAAAGAGATCCATATGCAAGAGCTCCAAACACCTCTCGGTAGTGATTTGATTGAGTGCTTTGTGAGGAGTTTCATGCATCTTCCCTTCAATACAAGCCCTGCAAACATGATCTTTGGCAAAAGGAACATCGTTAATTCCAAGGATGTGGCCCTCGGAGTGAAGTATTTGCAAAGTTCTCATGTTAACATGGGCTAGGCGGCGATGCCACAACCATCCCTTGTCGGATTTAGCATAGAGACATAGAGCATGAGGAGTAGTGGTCCCTGAAAAGTCCACCACATACAAGTCATGTTCTACATATCCTACAAAAGCCACCTTGAGAGACTTGCTCCCCATGAGGACCACGGTATGAGTATTAAAGAAAGAAGAAAGAACCATAAGAGCAAGAGCACGAACAGAGAGTAAGTTGTAACCAAGAGTTTTGACAAGCATGATGTCAACCAAGGATACGTCCGGAGTTACCACCACTTTGCCAAAACCCAAAACCTGAGAGCTTGTTTTGTCACCGTAGGAGACCATTGTGTTGGAAATATTGGGCCTCATCTCGGTCATGATAGACTTTCTTCCGGTCATATGACTCGTGGCACGACTATCAAGCACCCATTTTGATCCACCGGAAGCATAGTCCTACAAGAAAATCAAGCTTTGGTTTTAGGTACCCATTTTGCAATGGGTCCCCTTTTGTTAGTGACAAGAGCCTTTGGCACCCAAATGTCCCAATGATAATCATGCGTGTAAGAAGTTCCCACATATCTAGCATATACATGACCATCATATGATTTGCAAAGAATATAAGAGGGATTGTTCTTTCCGGCAAAGTTGTCACTTTGCAAGAGGGTTAGTCCATTTGGTACCCCTTGGGTCATTCCCTTGTTCTTTTTCTTCTTCTTGTTCTTCCTCTTCTTAGTCTTGGCAATTTGATCCTTCAACACCTTGACTTCCTCTATGAGATGCTCATGCTTGCAACAAGGGTTAGGACTGCTAGACAAGTCTATAATTTGCACAGCGGAAGACTTAGCGAGATCACAAGTTAATTGAGTTTGAAGCTGTTCATGGTCTTCAAAAAGATTTGAGAATTTACTCTCCAAGGCTTTGTGTTCCTCTTTGAGTTTCTCAAGATCCTTTTGAGTCCTATCATGACAACCCACAAACTCAACATTTTCTTCCTTGAGAACCGTAATCAAAGCAAGAGCATGATCACGTTCTTTAATTATAGAGCACAAGGTGTTGTTATGATCATCTACAAGCTTAGACACATTTTCTTCAAGATTAATTCTCATATTTTGTTCATCCTCAAGACTTTGAGTGAGAGAAGCAATTTCATCGGCGGCATCTCTTTCATTTTTACTTAGCAAGTCAAGAAGTTCTTCCTTTTCATCTAAGGCATCCCTAGCATTGTCAAGTTGTGCAAGCAAGGACTCAAAACAAGTTTTAGTTTCTTCATCTAAGGTAGCAACAAATTCACACATGCCAATACTCTCTTTCTTCACCTCTAGACCAACAAGATCAAGAGAGGAAGGCTCACTAGAGATAGGTTGAGAAGTGGATTTCGGTGTTACCTCGGTGGCCTTGTCCATGAAGCACTTTTGGTTGGAGGAGATGACATTTTCATTTGGCGAGTCGAAGAGGGATAGACGTGGAGTTGAGGTAGTAGCAATAGCAGCAACTCCCACAATCTCTCCACCATAAACTTCATCATCATCATCTTCATCTGTGCCCGAAAGATATTCTTCATGGACCACAATTGCACGTTCCTTGTTAGTGACGTTCTTGACAGCGTAGTTCTTGTTCAAGGGATGAGGAGGTCTTGACTTGACCTTGCGAATGAGACGACCACCATTGTCTTCACGGTTCTCAAAGGGACACTTGGCCACGAAGTGACTCTTGTCATTGAAATTGTAGCACGACCTTGCCTTGGTATACTTGTTGGGTGAGTTGAATCTTGAGTTGTCCCTTGATCTTGACTTGAATCCGGACTTGTTCCAAATGTCCCTTGAAGTGAGAGCAAGATGTTCGTTGAAGGCACATTTGAGATCCTCTTGAGACCACTCACTTGATGTATCATCATCATCATCAACTTCAATAGCCTTGGCCTTCAAAGCAAGATTCACTTTGGTTGACCCAATGGCCCTAGCTCGAGCGGACTCCGCATTCTTCTTGGCAATAGTCATGTCAATTACTTCACTCAAGACTTCTTGGGAGGTCATTAGGTGAAAGTTGGTTCTTCCCTTGATAGAGTTGAGCTTTTGTTCTTCAAACGGAAGGAGATCTTGGATGAACTTCCTCTTCATAAACTTGTCATCAACATAGTGGGCCCCAAGGTCCCTCATAGTGGAACAAAGGACCTTAAGGCGCCTATACATGTCTTCGGGGGTCTCATCATCTTGCATTGCGAAACCATCACACTCGTTGTTGATTTCATCAAACTTGGAGCTTTGGATGCTTGCATTCCCAACAAAGAGCTCGGTGAGTTGATCCCAAGCTCCCTTGGCGGTGTCGAATTGGCGAATGTGAGCAAAATCCTTTGGAGTCAAGGCCTTTTGAGTCATTCCCAAAGCTGTGGCATTGAGTTGCTTGTCCACCACTTCACCTCGTGTCAACTTCTTTGAGTCATATGGAGAGAATCCATCCTCCACAATCCTCATTAACTCAATAGAAGAGCTGGAAATATGTGAGCGCATTAGATATTGCCAATTGGCGAAATTAGAAGTATCTAGCATGGGTGGTGCTCCTTGAGGTATAATGTGTGGAATGGGAATGGGTGGATCCGGAGTGTACTTCGACGGTGGGGGTACCGCCGAGTAGTCCTTTCCTCCATTTTCCTCTTTGGAAGTTGGGTTCTCGGGCTCCTCGATGTTCTCCCTTGGAACCTTGGTAGAGGTTTGAGCAACAAAACCAAGTCCCAAGTGAGTGGTGCGGCCGCGGGAGTTACCCCGGGGCGGACACCGTAACGGTGGGAGGAACCTCGGTGGGTTGGGGTGTGTCAAGATCAACCATGGGGTTTGGCTTGAGAGACTATAAGATAGTCATCATTTCCTCAAACTTGGACATCATGGACGACTCCAATTGCTTGAGGTCATCCATAGTGGCCAAGTTCTTGGATTTTTCGGTTTCACTACCCCCTTCGTCGGCCATAGTCTCTTAGGCGGTAAAGCCCGAAATAACAGCCTTGGCTCTGATACCAATTGAAAGTACCGACTTGATACGACTAGAGGGGGGTGAATAGGCGTCTACCCAATTTTAATTTGTTTCTCATTTTTAGGCTCAACGAGAAGGAAATTTATCTAGAGATGCAACTAAGTGAACAACCTAAATGCAAGAAAACAAACACCAACCACAAAAACGGTAAATAGCAAGAAGTAAAGGAAGGGAACGAAGTAACCGGAGAGGGGACACGGAGATGTAATTCCCGTAGTTCACTCCCAAGGATCTACGTCTACGTTGGAAAGGTGTCGGGGACACACAAGGTCACCCGAGCGCCACAAAGGCCTCACCTTCTTCTCTGGTGAGCTCCCCCACAAAGGAGGCCTCACAATCCACTAAACGGTGACCTTGAAGGCGCCAACCGAAACCTTTACACCAAGGTTGAGGGGGAGGCTCCACAACTCAATTGGAGGCCCTCAACGACACTTCGAGGCTTTACAACACAAGCCTTAGCTCCGAGGATGCCCTACACCGTCTAGGGTTTCAAGAAACCCAAGAGCAACAAGATCCACAAAGGATGGGTGGGGGAAATCAAATCTTCTTTGGTGGAAGTGTAGATCTAGGTCACCTCCCTCACCTCTCAAAAGATCAAGTCATTTGAGTGGCTAGAGAGAGAGATCTAGTGAGGTGAAGCTCAAGCATTAATGGAGGAGAGAGAAAAATTCGAGAGAAAGTGGGAGGAAGAAGAGGGGTGCCTTAAATAGGCCCCCTCGCGCTGAACCGTTACAGCACCCACGACCTCACCGGAAGTTCCTCCCAGCCTGGCTCCAACGATCATCAGACCGTTGGCGCCCGCTCCAGAAGCGCAACCGGAAGTTCCGGTCCAAATAGACCGGAAGTTCCGGTGAAGTTCCGACGCAAGTTCCGACCAAGTTCCGGCAAATAGAACACTTCAAAACAGAAGGTTACTGAACCACCACCGGAACTTGGAGCGGAACTAGGGGCAGAATTTCTGGGTCGCGAACCGAATCTGGCCGGAAGTTCCGGCGTCTGGGCGGAAGTTCCGCTCAGGACCTTTTGGCAGGACAAGTTCTGACGCAAGTTCCGGCCCAAGTTCCGGCAAATAGAACGCTTCATACAGAAGGTTACTGATTCACCACCGAAACTTGGGGCGGAACTAGCGTCGGAACAAAGCTTAGAACAGCCCGCAGAAAAAGCCTGAGCGGAACTTCTGGCGCCAGGCCAGAAGTTCCAGTGAGACACAGAAGGCTCCAACAGAACATGAACACGCTCTCTCTCATGGAATAGTGGGATGGCTGTGGCGGTGCATATAGGTTTGTGCAAGAACAAGAGATTTCCCACAGCCTTCCAAGATGGACCCTCTCTTAATAGTACGGTGACCTAAAAACAACAACCGGAGAGAAACTAGGAGAAAACTAAAAGGACCACCGTCTTCAAGAGATCCCAAGAGAGCATCCACCACAATAGAAGGAGACATCAACAACGTTTCCCCTGAAACTCAAGCACACAATTAAAAACACAATTGGGATTATCATTAACACCAAAAACATCATGGGAAGATATAGTCCTTTCACCTATGTTTCTGAAATTGTATACGAAGAAGAAGTGAATAGAACTCACATAGAATCCTGTTGTTCCCAATTCTACTCACATGTACATCACCTCCTTGATTCTATGACCACACGTTGTGTCGTAATTGCTGAATATGCAACTTGATGCTGACCATTTTACCAGCAACCTACATTTCAGGCATGAAACACATGAATTGTTATAGTCAAGCCTATGTATTTCAGTCACCAAAAAGATATACTGTCTAATTCTTACTAACAATGCTGAAGTTAATATATACATAATGTATGAATGAAAATGCAAATAAGAAACTCCTTTGTCCTATCGACTACATGGTCTTAAGCTCACAAAAGTTGAACCAACATAGCAGCAACTAAGATCACCTGATACTAGTGTGAGCATGCATCAGAAGGGCCAAGTATCACAAAGCATTTTCTAGTAAACAATGCTTAGATATCATTAAATTCATTGCTAGTATCAGGTGATGTTACTTGCTGCTACTCTCAGCACAGTAAAATGAGATCACCCCAGCTTCTACTGCTCCTACATCAGTATCTAATAAACCAAGCTTCTAAGAAACTACTTAATAGATAATGAATATCTACAATCATAAATTATAGCTTCTGTTAACTGTTCACTAAATAAGCACATCAAGAGAAAATTGAATCTATACACACAAAGATATCGCATAATCAAGCAATAAAGTGATGCATGCATACTTTATTAGAGAGAACAGGTTGTAATACAGTGTTGCATGCATACATATCATTGCATGCATACATATCATATCATCAAGCATTCTTTACTAGAAGACATATTCGAGGGGACCATTGAGCACCGCCCAGGAACAAAACTCTAGGTTTCGGTAAGCAGCCTGCAAGCAAACATCAACATGTTATTGCTAGCATTTATAAAGGCTAGACAAGATAAGATAGACAGAGATAGCAAAAAAAGCCATCTATCTATCTTAGGAAAAACCTAGTAATGCCTAAGACTACAACACACTAGAATACATTCCAAGGACAAGATTGCATTACCCACTCTTCTTTACGAATATCACCCATCAAGCAAAACACTTGAACCTAATCAACATGCATGGCAATAACTACTCAACCAAACAAAGACCAGCCTCGTCCATTGATCCATCAGGATCATCACTAGATAATATCTTGCCAAATACTATCAAGCCCGCTGCATCATAGGGAATAAATGTAGACTCTTAACCCTCCCAAACTGCTAACAAAGCTCAAACAATCCCTAATCACACAAGAAAAGATGAGCTAACCATATAGTAACAAAACAAAGGATTAAACTTTTAGCAAACCGGCCAGATTGCAGCTTTGGTTAGTACTGACCTACTGGACAAATCTATGACCAGACCTCGTAGTCGATCCCCAAACACCAAAGCCACACCTCCATGTGCTTGTGGATGCTGTCTATTACGTACAACACCACCACGCCGCCTCCTCCTACTAACCCACTGAAGCCGCCCTCCCGTACCACCGCTTCGCGCCCTTCAGCTCCTCCTCCTCCTCCGTTATGCTATTGACCCTAAAACTATAGCAAACAGCATTACTAAACTTTGTAACATAATAAAATTCATCATGCTAAAGCTAAGACACAAATGGCTGCTTGCACTACACAGTCTTCCTCGCTAAAATAAAACTTTTGAACTTGTTCCACCAACCCAAGCGTTCAGCTAACTAGTTAGAGAAATCGGGACATGAAACCAGTATTAAACAAGAAAAGTAAAGGCCATACAACTGGCAGCATGTGTCTTCACTTAAACAAGAAGAGTATATTCTTATGCATATATGGTAACCAGACATGGTTCAAAAAAATATAATCAGATGCTAACCAAGACAGGTATATATCAAGATACACACGATAACTAAAACAATTAAATCAGAAATACTAAACACCGCCATTCCATTTTTATAAACACGGGATTTATACAAATTGCAATTATCTTCTCACTTTCTCACCATACATCACATTTACACATATGCAAGATAAAGGGGTGGGTCTTTTTAATTCTGATGAATCCAAAGCTGTTGCAGCTAAAGATGTACACGAGACTATAATCCTAAGCGTCGGCATCACAACAGGAGCAGGACCTTGACAACCGCGAAGGTGCTAGTACACCTCAAGCAATAGCCAAATAATTGTTGGATACACCAACGTATCCATAGTCAGCCACATACCAAGTTATATGAGATAACAAAGACAGAGATATCAGTGTTTAGGAAAAAACACGAACTATCTTATAGAAAACTGGTGTGTTAAGCCTAGCAGTGTAACTAGCAATACATGAATTCGGTGAAGAATCATCACTTACATGACCATCTGCAGTTTTATCAAGTATCAACAACCCATTAGAACTATCCTTTTTAATCTCTCGCTGCTCCAGATTAAGAAAAAAACAGTGAAGGTGAGGCTACAGATCGGGGCCCTTACCTTGGATGGGGATTTGTAGGAAGTCGGAGCAGCCAGAAGGAGATCGTGGACATGTGCTTGAGGTCGGAGCAGCCAGAAGAAGGTCGTGTGTTGCCGATCCATGCGCCACCGACGAGAGCCTGCACCCATCCTGCGGCCCTTCCCCCGACGGCGTCGATTCTCCTTCTCCCCCGACGGCGCCGACTCTCCTTCTCCCCCGATGTCGCTGATTCTCCTTCTCCCCCGGTAGAAAGGGCCATGACCGGGCGGAGGTCATCGATGGAAGGGAGGTTGGGGAAGGTTGCATCCGGCAGCAGGGAAGACATAAGCGAAATTTATGGGTTAGGAAGGGAGGCATTAGGGAGGAATCGTTGGGTGGACGCTCGCGTGGTTGTGATGACCAGGTCGTGGTGGCGCATGTTAGGGTGGGAGCGTCCGCAACCGGCGCTGGGAGAGAGAGGGCAGGAGCGGCGCTGGGAGAGAAAGGGCAGGGGCGGTGGAGGGGATTAGGGTTTCAGGGAACTAGTAGGTGGAGACCGGGTCGGAGGTCAGTGGTGCGACGGCGGAGTGGTGAGCGCGCTAGCAGATGAAGCAGACAGAGGGCGGTGCGATGGTTCACGGAGGTGGTGTAGGCAAAGCAGAGAGAGGGAGGCGCCGAAGGGATTAGGGTTTGCTGGCTCGCGAAGGAGGAAGAAGTGGCGGCGGGGTCAGGGTGCGTGTGGGGATTAGGGCGGGTTTGGGCGGACGGGTCATGGGTGTGGGAGGATTTTACCAAAGTGCCCTTATCATTTTACCAAATGTCTATTCACGCCCAAGTGTGGGAGGCGGGAGAAACTGGTGCAGCGCCTTTGGAGCGTTGGATGGAGGCCATATCAATGGCTGATATCTGATTGGGTGGGTGATCCATGGGTGGTCTGGTTTTATCTTCTGATTGGTCACATAAAAATGATAGTTTGAAACGGGCATAAAAAATTCAAAAACGGTCCGATCAATGCAAATACTTCACGTGGTGTCTTCTTATGTGACATAGTTGCAAGGAAAAATACCAACCTTGGTATATTGCAAGTGTCTCAAAAAACCTTTTCAGAAATGAGCTATCATGATCGAGGTTTCATGGCTTTCTGACCAAATGACCAATGTTATGGCTAGAATCACGGCATAGTTTGTGATAATGTGCCCATATTGTGCACACATATATATCATGGGATGGCGAACAATGTTGCAGGAGAAAGTTTTCCTTTTTGACGCACGGAAAATCTATTTTCCATTTTCCGAGCGCAAAAAACAGGGCGTTTTTTGAAGCAACCACCAAATAAAATAATTAGAATGGTACCACCACATTTTGTAAAAATATTAGACCACCTTATATGAACAATATCCCAACCGGGGTATCTCAAACCTTTCCATTCACCTCTGGCGAAAAAGACAAATTCCTGCTGAATCGGTAGGAAGTGGTCCTGTTTGAACTACAGGTACATGATCCGATGCTCATGATTTTTGGAAAAAAATCATTTTTAGACTCACAATATTCTATTTATTTCGATATCCAATGCGAATTTAGCGAGGCTCGGCCCCTAGCTAAGAATATTCGTATCCGCCGTTTTGACCATAGTTTGAAACGAGCATAAAAAATTCAAAAACGGTTCGATCAATACAAATCCTTCGTGTGGTGTCTTCTCATGTGACATAGTTGCAAAGGAAAATACCAACCTTGGTATATTGCAAGTGTCTCAAAGAAACCTTCTCAGAAATGAGCTATCATGTTCGAGGTTTCATGGCTTTCGAACCAAACGACCAATGTTATAGCCATAATTGCGACATAGTTTGTGATAATGTGCTCATATTGTGCACACTGATGTATCATGGGATGGCGAACAATGTTGCAGGAGAAATTTTTCCTTTTTGACGCACAGAAAATCCATTTTCCATTTTCCGAGCGCAAAAAACGGGGCGTTTTGTAAAGCAACCACCAAATGACATTTTTAGAATGGTACGACCACATTTTGTAAAAATATTAGATCACCTTATATGAACAATGTCCCAACCGGGATATCTCAAACCTTTCCGTTCACCTCTGGTGAAAAAGACAAATTCCTGCCGAATCGATAGGAAGTGGGTCATGTTTGAACTACAGGTACATGATCCGATGCTCATGATTTTTGGCAAAAATCATTTTTAGACTCACAATATTCTATTTCTTTAGAGATCCAATGCAAGTTTAGCGAGGCTCAGCTCCTAGCTAAGAACCTTTGTGTCCGCCGTTTTGACCATAGTTTGAAACGGGCAGAAAATTTCAAAAACGGTCCGATCAATGCAAATCTTTCGCGTGGTGTCTTCTTATGTGACATAGTTGAAAGGAAAAATACCAAACTTTGTATATTGTAAGTGTCTCAAAAAACCTTCTCACAAATGACCTATCATGTCCAAGGTTTCATGATTTTCAGGCCGAAAGACCAATGTTATGGCTAGAATCGCCGTATAGTTTTTGATAATGTTCCCATATTATGCACACATATGTATCATGAGATAGCGAACAATGTTGCAGGAGAAAGTTTTCCTTTTCGTTGCACCAAAAAAAACCATTTTCTATTTTCCGAGTGTAAAAACCGGGTCGTTTGTGAAGCAACCACCAAATGGCTAATTCAACATGATACCACCCCATTTTTCAAAAATACTAGACCACCTTAAATAGACAATGTCCCAACCGGGGGTTCTCAAACCTTTTCGTCCACCCCTGGTGAAAAAGACAAATTCTTGCCGAATCGATAGGAAGTGGGTCCGATTTAAACTGCAGGTATATGATTTAAAGCTCGTGATTTTTTGCAAAAAATATTTTAGTTTCACAATATGATATTCCTTCATGATAATTCATCCATTACATTCATCCCAAATGTTGAATTCAAACCCTAGATTTAAAATCATATTTTGAAGTATGATATTGTTGCTACTATGGACTAATATGGGATTAAAAAATCCACTATTTTAAAATAGTTAAAGTATTTCTAATTAACACCCTAAGTTGATTTACTGAGTTTTATAAAGACAAAAATCAATTAGTTTGGACTTCTTGTGAAAAAGATATAAAAGAATTAAGAAAACAGAAAAAGAAAAAATAAAAAAATAAAAAATCGTAACCGGCCAGCCAGCTAGCCCGGTTGTAATATACCGGTCGGAAAGGTTAACCCGGCCCAAGTACTATGTCTTCTTCGTGGGCCGAACCTAGTTATCATCCGCGGCCATGGTCCAACAGTCGAAGCTTTTGTTAATAACTTGTGTACACTAATTGCAACAACAAAGGAAGTTGGGCATAGTGGCTGTCGTCGCTAGGGGAGTGAGGGAGGTCGTGGGTTCAACCCACGCGGCGCCTTATTTTTGTATCTATGACGATTTTATTCTCCGTCACTATGAGAAGGTCACAAGTTAACACATTTCTTGTAGTGCCATCAATGTACTTTCTATACATTGACAAAACATGTCAGACAAAAAACCACATGACCTTTAATAAATATTGGACATACGGAGTGTTAGAAATGTCACAAAACAATAATTTCCCCAAAACATTGGCGCTCATTTTGAATACCTGTAAATCGTCCACACTGTGGCATCCCTGCACTACACATTTTTACATTTCTAATAACAAATAATAAAAAACTAAATCAATATCTTCAAACAATTTCTAACAATTTACATATCTAACAATTTCTATCAAATTAAGCCAAAACAACTTCTATCATTCCAATCAACTAAAAATTTCTATTAGTACAATCACCTACACTATATTACAACTTCTATCACTACAGTCAACTAACAAGTTCTATCAATATTTACACTACACTACAAACAACTAAAACTACAATTTATACTAAAAATCAAACACTCAACTACACATCCAACTATTTATACTAAAATGATAAGAAGGGAGGGGCTAGGCACTCACGAGCAGCGACAAGGATGCGGACGGGGCATCGATGACGCAGAAAGAGACGCGACGACGGAGAGGAGAGGAAGGATCGGCGATGGGCAGAGAGGAGAGGAATGGGAGGCGGTGGGTGGAGAAAAGAGGGAGATGGGTGGTGACAACGCTGGCTATGGGAGTTACAAGCTATAGTGAATGCATGGGTCATGTAAGCATATAGTGTATGCCATGTCACACGGCTAGGCAGTGGTGACGATACCACTAGTGGTGTAGTCTATTAGCCTGTTACCCCGGTTCAGTAGTGATATGAGGTCGCTCGGGCTCACTAGGACCCACACACTAGCAGCATGACCCAGTAGGGACACTTCACGTGTATTAAACTATTAGTGGCGTACTAAGACACGTCACTGATAATACCAATGACATAACACTATGATGTCACACAACTAATAATGTGTTTTATAAGTTATTTACTACTAATGCTATTCCAGAAGTGTCCTCAATAGCCCCATGCACTTGAATTAGTTCATACGAGAACGCACGAACACATAGACATACATTTCATGGAGAGAAAAGACAACATCACACTAACAGGTAGAGCTAGAACCAGCCCCCACTGTGAACAAACCACCACTCCTTGGTTTGTACGAAGCTTAGAATTGTTGGAAGACAAGTCTCCTCATCACTTCCACGATTTCCGCTTTGCACAGTTGATTGCGTAAAAAAATCGGCTTATATAACAAATGGCCAAATAAAATAATAACTCAATTAATAACAACAATAGGGGCATCATAACTGAGCCAAATAGAAGCTATCGCATACCACATTCTCGAGCGTTCAATCGTCCTTCCTTCTTGTTTCCACCCATTTGATATGCTTCACTATGAGCCAAATGGCCCTGAGGGCAGCTATTCTGAAGATCAAATCTACTTTCTCCATTTCAAAATATAAGATGCTTTAGGTTTGCGAAGAAAATGAATTTAGACTTGTTTTAGTACGTAGGTTCACTCAACTTTAGGATAAATCTATATACTAAAAGAAGTCTAGATTTATTTTTTTCATAAACCTAAACATCTTATATTTTGAAACGGAGGGAGTACATGCTTTAGTTAACTAGGCTCCTAATACCCCACTAAAGCCTAGCGGCGGCACGTACCGCCTAAAAGTTGGAGCTACCGGGTCGGCCAAGTGAGGCATTCCTTATTTTGTTACCTTTTCTATATTTTATTTTAAACTCTAAATATTTCTAAAATAATGATTTAGAAACAATGAAAATTATATAAATATTCGTGAAAATTATAAAAATATTATGAATAAAATTTATGAAATTACAAACAAGTTTTTAAAAATTATGAACAAACTTTCAAAAATCATGAACCAAAATCCAAAACCATGAACCAAATGTGGAAAAACTTTAATTTTTTAAAAATAATAAACATCTTTGAAAAAATAATGAACTTTTTAAAAAACATGAACAAAAATAAAATAAAATGAAAACATAATAAAAACAAAAATAAATAATAAATAAATAAATAGAAAAATCACTGACGCAAACTGGGCTAGCCCAATTGGGATGCGCTCTGCGCGGCGCGAGATGCCCATGCGAAAGCAGACAGGGTGGTGGCGAAAACAGCCAATAGAGGAGCGGTTGGAGCTGTGTGCGTACAGAGGAAGGTCTGTACGTGGGAGCGTTAGTGGTGGTTTTTGAGGGAGTGACACACCCAGGATGCTTGGAGGCAATGGCAGGTAGAGAAGCGCTTGCGCTGGCGGAAGATCTGAATATGGGCCAGATTATGGTGGCCTCGGACTGTATGGAGGTAGTGCAAGGGCTGCAGGGAAGAAATCTTGGACCCTTTGGCTATGTATTGCGAGAAATCATAGCAATGTCTGGGAGACGGGGTGGTGTCTCTTTCCGCTATGAGAACCGTCTCCATAAATTTGAGGCACATAAGCTTGCTAAGTTGTGAACTACACTAGCACCTGGGGAGAGTGGATTTTCCTCTTCTAGGTTGGGCCCCCGGCATCATTTGTGCAGTCCATTTGTTGGAGATTCATGCAGAGTCAACTCGGTGACCGTCCGCGAAACATTTGCTTTTAGGCCCTTTGGATATTTCGGATTTAACCCTCAGTCTAGAAGAGAGCATGACCATCCAGCCCCAAAACAAAGTCAACAGACGCGTCGTTCTCCTCCCGATTTGGAGTAGGGGCCTCTCCACCATGTCTCCTCCTTCCCAATCTTCCTTCTTGCCGTCGCACCCACCTCGTCGGCCGCGTCGCGGAGCGCGACGATGTACTCCTTGCGCGCTTCCCCATCTCCGTCCACCCAGTCACCCGCACCTCGCGCGCGTCCATCCAGTCGCCCCTACCTCGCGCGCTTCCCGTCTGCGTCGGCGAGCAGGCCCTGCGGGGGAGGACGGGGGGAGCGGGCGAGCAGGCCCTGCGGGGCAGGGGCAGGGGACGCGCCGGCAAGGACGGAGTGGATCTGAGGCCCCAAATTCCTTTTTTGATTGTTCTAGATCTTGTTCAGAAGTATTTTTGGAAATATTTGTTTTTGGATGAATCTTTTATGGAAATTCTATGAATCTCTCAATCCGAAAATGTTCTTCACAAACTCTTGGTGATTCTTATTGATTATTGTATGGATCAGTGATGAAACATAGATGATAGGCTTGAGTAGTGTGTATGAATTTATATTGTATATGAATATGTCTAGAATTTTGGTTTCATATATATGACACTTGCTTTTAATCTATAAGAAGGTTCCATAAATATGATGTGGAAAAAATCTGAAATTATATAAAATACATATCTATTGTATGAAACCTCTCCGAATCTGGTATGGATCGTCGAATTTATCATGATCATCTATGGATTTGGTGTCAAACTTTAGTAAAACAGGTATAGAATTTGTTAGAATATTCTGTAAAAAAATTATATGAATATCTCTTGGCAGAAACAAGTTTGTAAAATGTGTGAATCTTGTATGAAACTTCTGAATCTACGATGAAACAAAATAAGAGTGTCTAAATATTGTTAAATAAAAAGAACAAAAATAAAAATTATCAAAGATTGTTGAAAAAACAAATTATGCATGTATTCTGTGAAAAAATTATATGAATATCTCTTGGCAGAAACAAGTTTGTAAAACATGTGAATCTTGTATGAAACTTCTGAATCTAGGATGAACCAAAATAAGCGTGTCTAAATATTGTTAAATAAAAAGTACTAGAACAAAAATTGCCAAATGAGATTTTTGAAAAAACTAATTATGCATGTTTCATTTTTAGAATAAAAAATGTACATAAAAACATTGTTGAATATTCATGAAATTTTACGAGAAAAAATGAGGTGAAAAAAAGACATAAATTATGCATGTATTCTATGAAAAAATTATATGAATATCTCTTGGCACAAACAAGTTTCTAAAACATGTGAATCTTATATGAAACTTCTGAATCTAGGATGAAACAAAATAAGAGTGTCTAAATATTGTTAAATAAAAAGTATAAAAATAAAATTATCAAATGAGATTGTTGAAAAAACAAATTATGCATGTTTCATTTTCAAAATAAAAAATGTACATAAAAAGTTGAATATTCCCAAAATTTTATGAGAAAAAATGAGGTGAAAAAAAAGACAGAAATTATGCATGTATTATGTGAAAAAATTATATAAATATATCTTGGCAGAAACAAGTTTGTAAAACATGTGAATCTTGTATGAAACTTCTAAATCTAGGATGAAACAAAGTAAATGTGTCTAAATATTGTTAAATAAAAAGTACGAGAATAAAAATTGCCAAATGAGATTGTTGAAAAAACATTGTGCATGTTTCATTTTTAGAATAAAAAATGTACATAAAAACATTGTTAAATATTCCTAAAACTTTAAAAGAAAAAATGAGGTGAAAAAGAAACAGAAACGTATAGAAGACACGTTCGGTTATGGAGAGACAATCAAAAACAAAAAATATAGAATATCCGATAGTGCTAAGGAATTGGAAACTGCAAGAGACCTAATATATGAGGTGAAAGGGTTATTTTGTAAAACATATAACACGAATCTCCAACAAATAGAAATAGAGATGATGCCGGGAGGGCCCTCCTACGGGGGAATTGCATTTCCCAGCAGATGGTCGTCATATTTGGTTAGCTATCTCACCTGAGAGGCTAAATCTTCGTGTAAACATTATGCCTATTTAAATAAAGTTGGTGTGGAAGCTCAAAAAAAAAAAAGACGGCATATAGCATTTCTGGAGAAAAAAAACGGCCTAGGAGAGGTGAATAGGGAGCCTACCGTGGATAAAATTCTACTCCATGAAAAAGAAACCTCAACGGCTCCAGAAAACAAATTAAGAATCTGCTTGTGCTTTAGCCACATATACAGGTGGGCCACGTGAAACTTGAACTACTTAAAAGATTCCGCGGCGGCCAATAGCACACAAGGAGACAGTAGCGACGACTCCGATCATTTCTAGGCCGCCCCGGACGCCGGCCTTTAATCCCACCTGCTCCATACCAATAATTTCTGCCAATCCATCCATCCATCTCTTCTTCCGAGCAGGAGAGGCCAATCCAGAGCTGTTCTCAGCCAGCCCGTCCCTGCAGGTAATGATATCATCAATCTGCGTGTCTACTTCTGCTTCGTTGAAATCGTCCTGTTTCTACGCCGGGGACACCTGATTTTCGTTGTAGTATTTCGTTCTTGATTCATCGTTGCAACCTCTCGCTAGAAGATGCTGGTTAGGATTGCTTGGGCGCTGCGGATTCATGGGTTTTGTGATGTGCGTCCGAGAATGCTAGATTCGTGCTGGCCAAATTTGTGCCAGGATCGATGGCTTACCTGCTGGGGGTTGACTTTGGGAGGTGGAATTGTGGAAAGAGAAGAGATACGGAGACAGAGTAGTCGCATTCTTGTTTGACCCTGCCCCTGATTTGGGATGGTTAATCTGGCCTGCAATCCTCTAACTGAATAAATACCTCAGAAGTACTGATTGCATTGGCAAGTATTAGAACAAAGCATCGTGTGACAAATTAAGTTTAGCCTCTCGAACAAGGCATGGATAAACAGATTCGGCATGCTTGGCTGTCCATTCGAATTGTCGTTTCCTGGTGTAGTTATGTAGCAACATCTATGGGTTCTCTCTATCTGTTTCCAGGAAATTTCTCACAGTTGCGTTGGCATTGCATTGAGGTGCCATCAACCTATAGATGCTCATTTATAAAGTGAAAGGGGGAGTAAGGAGAGAAGATCATGAATGAATTCGTAGATTTGTCACAGGAACTTCTGTTCGACTATAAATAGATTTCATCATCAAAGTCATCTGTCACATGGGGTACTCTGTATTTTAAAGTTCTTGCGTAAATACACATTGATCTTTTGCTCACCATGTTATTCTTTAAGAATTTCAATTCTATCTACCTAAAACGGTTCTGAACTTCTGATTGCTGTTTCCATCGTATTATATGTCAATTTTAACCAGAAGATATGGCGAATAAAAGGATTCAGAAGGAGCTCATGGATTTGCAAAAGGATCCACCGACATCGTGCAGCGCTGGGCCTGCTGGAGCGGATCTATTCCACTGGCAGGCCATGATCATGGGCCCTAGTGACAGCCCCTACGCAGGAGGGATTTTCTTTGTCAACATCCATTTCCCTCCAGACTACCCCTTTAAGCCCCCCAAAGTGAATTTTGAAACAAAGGTGAGCAAGTGTTTTTTTCTTTACCTGTCATTTTCTTACTCCGATGAAAAACTGTAGATTTTATCAGTGAATGTGTCTTTGGGTACTTCAGGGATGCTATGCAGATAGTTAGGCATATGCTGACATGAAACCTGAATCATCCAAAGATTCAGCTGAAGTTGAATCCATTTCTCCTTCAGACCACTAACGCTATCATTGTCTTCACCGATGATTCAGGTGTATCACCCAAACATCAATTCCAACGGCAGCATCTGCCTGGACATCCTCAAGGAGCAGTGGAGCCCGGCGCTGACCATATCCAAGGTCCTCCTCTCCATCAGCTCCCTCCTCACCGACCCCAACCCCGACGACCCCCTCGTCCCGGAGATCGCGCACCTCTACAAGAACCAGAGGACCCGCTACGAGGAGACCGCCAGTGCCTGGACCCAGAAGTACGCCATGGGTTGATAGGTACGCGTGCGTCACCACCGGCGCCATCCTGCCATTGCAAAAAGACCATAATGGGTGTGTGGATGCTCAGTGTGGCTCTCTCTGTCTGAACCGGTGTTTATCTGTGTACAGTGTATAAGTCAAAATTGGAACACCTTTGTATTTTATTTTTTTGCGAATCACCTTTGTATTCTTTGTCCAAACTTTGAGGTGTATACCCTGAAGAGCATCTGTACTCGCAACATTTATGTGTACTCCGTAGCCTTGTCGAGAAACTGGCCACACCTTGTATGTATCAAGACAGAACATTTCAAGAATTTCTGTTGTTTTTTTTGTTCATTTCTCTGGCACCCTTTTCATTTGCTGAAGATGATCGTTGGCGTTTCTTGCGCCCACTGCTTGCCTGTGATTATCTCTGATCATGACAGGTGATGAGAGTATGTGACAACCAGCCAACGATGGCACTGGCTTGTTGCTGAAAATAGCCCTGGTCTGTCTGCTGGGTTTCCAAATTTTGGCAAGCACCACATTGATAGGTTCAGTCCAGAAACTACTTTCGGGTGCACTTCCTTTCTGGAAGAAGCACTAGAAAGTCACGGCCTGGACATTGTTTCTTTGGGAGGATAGGAAGAGTTTGCATGTCAGTTCTCGTGTGTGGTTTGCAAGCATAACCTGTCCGCATCAGAAGACAAGATTATGCGGGTGATCAGGTATGTAACCACGTAAGAGCATCTCAAGTCGCGTCCTCCAAACAACGTTCGGCGAAAGCGTAGGATCAGTCGTTAAGGGGCATGCTGCCGAGCCGTGCCGAGTTTGGACACGCTTGTTCACATTCGCACGTCCCAAACAGTTTTTTTTTTTGAAACGATTTGAATACGAACGGGAACTTAAAATTTCATTCAAACTTAGTTATATGTTAAAGGTTCAAATGAAATTCAACTAAAAACAAAATTTCGTGAAACACTAATCAAACGGGTGGCGGCATCGGTGGTCATCAAGATAGAGATCGCCGCCGTTCTGGTCGACAGCTCGTCCTTGACAATGCCGCTTGGCCCTGCACCGCCGTTGGTGGGCTCGTCCTTGACGAAACCGCTAGGACCAGCAACATCGTCCTCACGCGTCATGTCAACGACCTCCTGGGCGGCTTCGTGGATGGACTGCTCGATCCCCTGGTCAATCGTCCCCCCAGGCGTCCTGAGCATTCACCGAGTCCAACCACGCCAAGTTGAAGCCGGACATGTCCTCGGGGTCATCGGTGGTTGCTAGGAGCCGCTGCTGGTGGATGAGGGTGGCCAGAGTGGACTCGCCTCCTGCGGTATCCTCCGTCTCCAGCTCGGGGCGGCGAAGGCGTTGGCCGCTTCTAGGCGGCTCTAGTTGGCTCGGCTCGCGGATGACGATCCCCCGCGATGGGTTGCGCCTCACCGGCGTTGTGAACTCCTCCTTCACCTCCCTTTTGGGTACGGCCTAGGGGGAGGCGCGCGGGAGGACCGACAGGAGGAGCTCATGGGCCCGTCAGAGGATGACGAGCGCGGTGAGGAGCCGAACATTGTCATCGAGGCCCATGGAAGCCACTAGGCCGCTCGCGTTGGAGCTCGTGGTGGCGACGACAGGGCAACGGAGGCATCTCTAGGCGATCGTCGTCGCTCCAGCCGTGCTTGACGACAAACTCGATGGTGTGGATCGACACGCCTCAGAACTGATTGCGCCCCTCCAGGTTGTAGGAGTTGGGGTGCCCAATAAAACCGTCGAGGTTCGCCATGCCCTCCGTCCATCACGCTTGAAAGATCTGGAGCCACCACTCGTCGTTGTCATCGATGTCCCACAAGGGGGACGCACGCTTTGCCAGTGATAGGCCCCTCTGTTGGAATTATGCCCCAGAGGCAATAATAAAGATGTTATTATTATAATTCTTGTTCATGATAAAGTTTTTATTCCATGCTAGAATTGTATTAAGCGGAAACTTTGATACTTGTGTGGTTTATGAACAACACCGTGTTCCTAGTACGCCTCTATGGACTAGCTCATTGATTAATGATGGTTAAGGTTTCCTAACCATAGACATGAGTTGTCGATTAATAATGAGATCATGTCATTGGGAGAATGATATGATGGACAGACCCAAATCAAGCAGAGCAATTAGATCGTTTCATCGTGTTCATCTTTGCGAAGCTTTTTCCTATGTCAAATATTGTATTCCTTAGACCATGAGATAATGCAACTCCCTGGTATCGGAAGAAAGCTTTGAGGTCATCAAACGTCATCCTATGAGAGGGTGATCATAAAGGTGTCTCTCAGGTGATCGGAAAGTACTTGCTTGGGTTGTATGTATCGAGATGGGATTTGTCCCTCCCGAGTCGGAGAGATATACTTCGGGCCCACTCGGTAATCGATATCAACACCGCTTGCAAGCACGTGGTTAAGGAGTTAATCACAAAGTGATATCGGATTACGGAACGAGTAAAGTACTTGTTGTGAATGAGATTGAACTAGGTATGCCGATACCAACGATCGAATCTCGGGCAAGTAAAATATCGCGTGACGAAGGGAATATATATATATGGGATTAATTGAATCATGGCATCGTGGTTCATCCGATATGATCATCTATGAATATGTGGGAGTCAATATTGGTTTCCAGATGCCGCTGTTGATTATTGATAGAAGATCATGTCTGCATATTCTCGAACCCGTAGGGTCACACACTTAACGTGCTTCGACGCTAGGATAGAATGGATAATTGGTTTATGAGTTTTTGTTCGAAGTTTCGGATGAGATCCAGGACATCACGAGAGGTTCCGGAATGGTCCAGAGAATAATATTCATATAAAGGAAAGCAGTTTTTGGATTTCGGAATAGTTTCGGAGTATTCGGTATTGTATCGGAAGGTTCTAGAAGCTTCCGGAGTGGGACCAACGTGGCCCCACTTGTCGGAGGGGTGCGTGGGCCTACGAGGGAGTGCCCTGGCCGCATTGGGCCAGGGTCACAAGGCCCCATAGGCCCAGCCGGCCAAAACCCTAGGGGACCTTCTAGAAGGGGGGAATACTTGCCCCCCACTCCACCCTTGGGGCCGCCGCCCTAGGGCTTGGAGGAGGGGGCAAGGGGGCCGGCCAGCCCCCTATATAAGGTGGGCAGGGGTGCACCTTCCCCTCACCCCAAAACCCTAGCCTCCAGCTGCTGCCCTACCTCTCTCTCTCTCTCCCGACTGCGCGTAGGCGAAGCCCTGCCGCAGAAACTCTCCACCTTTGCACCACGCCGTCGTACTGTAGATCCAATCTATATCTCCACCCCACTTGCTGGACCGAGGAAGGAGGAGACGTCGCGGCGCCATATGTGTGCATCTCTCGGAGGCGTCGCCACTTGCGGCGTTGGATCGGATCAGATCGCGAGGAGGAGAAGGCTAGTTCGAATACATCACCCACGTTCTGTTGAACGTTTCCGCTGTGCGATTTCTTCAAGGGTATAAAGATCTCATCTATACCTCTTGCTGATTGCATCTCCTAGATTAGATCTTGGTACCATTCGCATCCGTAGAAAATTTTGATTTACTATGCTGCGAAACCCTTCAGTGGTATCAGAGCTAGATCTATGCGTAGATGTGTTTCACGAGTAGAACGCAACATGCTTGTTGCGGGCGTTGATGTTTTATGTTGCAAGCCTCTTGTTGTGTACTTCTTATGACGTGGGATAGTGAGATCGAAGCGGTCCAGGCCAACTTTATGCGACCTCGTTCGCGAGACCGGCTCCGCACTTGACGTGTGGCTTGTTCCACACATGCGGCTGGTGGATGCCAGTTTCTCTCACTATAGTTGTCATGGGATTTACACCAGATGTTGGCAACCATAATATCACCGTTGTGGCTTTCCGTAGGTAAGAATCGGTCTTAGCTTGTTACTCCCATAAGCCACGTAAAACATGCAACAACAAAGTAGAGGCGTGTAACTTGTTTTTGCAGGGAGTGTTTTTGTGATATGGTATGGACCAAGATGTGATGTGTATGTTGTATGCAATGATCATGTTTTATAATATTTCACGACTTGCATGTCGATGAGTACACAACCGGCAGGAGCCATATGGTTGTCTTTATAATTGTGTATGACCTGTGTGTCAACTTCTTATACGCCATGTAATAGCTTTACTTTATCGCTAAGTAGTTAGCAATAGTTGTAGTTGCTATTCGTGGTGGAGGCAATCATGGTGGAGTGATGGAGATCATGCTGGCACGCACAAGATGCAGATCATTGCGTGGAGATTGGCTATACCATGTCACATAAAATTATATACATGTGATGTTTATCCTTTTATGTATCTTATTATGCTTAGATCGCGATGGTAGCATTATAAGATGATTTCTCACTTAAAGATCAAGATAAAACTGTGTTCTCCCCATGTATGCACCGTTGCAAAAGTTCGTCGTGTTCAAGCACCACGTGATGATCGGGTGCTATAAACTCTACGTTCACATACAACGGGTGCAAGCCAGTTTTTGCACACACGGAAATACTTGGGTTTGACTTGACGAGCCTAGCATGTACAGACATGGCCTCGGAACACACGAACCGAAAGGTTAAGCATGAGTCATATGAATGATATGATCGACACTTTGTTGTCCACCATTGAAACCACATCTCTTCTCGTGAAGATCGGATTAGGTGTGGTGAATTTGGATCATGTTCACTAAACAACTTGAGGGATGTTGAATTTAGTGGGAGTTCATCTATTAATTTGATTAAGTTGAACTAGTTATCATGAACATAGTCTAAATTGTACTTGCAAATTTTGTAGATCAAATGGCTAAGTCCAACTTCAACTTCAACGTTTTTGCTGAGAAAGAAAAGCTTACGAACAATGGGTCTAACTTCACCAACTGGTTCCGCAATCTGAGAATCATTCTCGCTGGCGGACAAAGGGACTATGTCCTTGAGAAAGCGCTAGGTGACGCCCCTGCTATTGATGCGTCGGCTGATGAAAAAGCTATTTATCAGTAGCGCAAAGATGATTATGGAGTAATTAAGAGTACCATGTTGTTTGCTATGGAGTCGGACCTTTAAAATAGTTTTGAGGAGTTCGCCGGGCCCTTTGAGATACTTGAGGAACTGAAAACCATGTTTCAGACTCAGGCCCGTTCTGAGAGATATGAGATCTCTGAGAAGTTCTTTAACTGCAAGATGGAGGAAGGGAGTTCCGTTAGTGAGCACGCCATTAAGATGTCAGGCTACACTCAACGTCTTGAGCAACTGGACTGCAAGATTCCAGAAGAGCTCAAGATTGACAGAGTTCTGCAATCACTCCCTCCTATCTACAAAGGTTTTGTAGTTACTCACAATCAGAATGGTTCCACTGATACGATCACTGAGCTCTTCGCTAAGCTGAAAGCTGTGGAGGTGGATATCAAGAAAGATAATCATGTGTTGATGGTCAACAAGCCCCCTAGCTTTAAGAAAGGTAAGGGTGCAAAGAAGTCCTTCAAGAAAGGCAGTGGCAAGCACGTTGCCCCTGCTGAGAAGAAGCTCAACTATGGACCTAAGCCAAACACTGAGTGCTTATATTGCAAGGACAAGGGTAACTGGAAGCGCAACTGTCTGAAGTACTTAGCGGACAAGAAGGCTGGCACCATTAAAGGTATATTTGATATACATGTTATTGATGTTTACCTTACTAGCGCTCTTTGTAGTGCCTGGGTATTTGATACTGGTTCAGTTGCTAATATTTGTAACTCGAAATAGGAGCTACGGAATAGACGGCGGCTAGCAAGGGATGAGGTGACGATGCGCGTTGGCAATGGATCAAGAGTTGTTGTGATGGCCGTTGGCACGCTCTCCTTAGTTTTACCTTCGGGATTAGTTTTAAACCTTAATAAGTGTTATTATGTGCCTGCGTTGAGCATGAACATTATATCTGGATCATGTTTATTGCAAGACGGTTATTCATTTAAATCGGAGAATAATGGTTGTTCTATTCATATGAGTAACATCTTTTATGGTCATGCACCTGATATGAATGGTTTACTTCTTCTTAATCTCGAAAGCAATGAAACACACATCCATAACATTGAGGCTAAGAGATGCAAAGTAGATAGTGATAATTCGACTTATTTGTGGCACTGCCGTCTAGGTCATATTGGTGTAAAACGCATGAAGAAACTCCATTCTGATGGACTTTTGGAGTCTCTTGATTTTGAATCATTTGACACGTGCGAGCCATGCCTCATGGGCAAGATGATCAAAACCCCGTTCTCCGGAATAATGGAGCGAGCAATGGACTTGTTGGAAATCATACATACTGATGTATGCGGACCAATGAGTGTTTCGACGCGCGGTGGATATCGCTATTTTCTCACTTTTACTGATGACTTAAGTAGATATGGGTATATCTATTTAATGAAACATAAATCTGAAACGTTTGAAAATTTCAAAGAATTTCAGAACGAAGTGGAAAACCATCGTAACAGGAAAATTAAATTTCTACGATCTGATCGTGGAGGTGAATATTTGAGTTATGATTTTCTCACGCATCTTAAAGCAAGCGGAATAGTTTCGCAACTCACGCCACCCGGAACACCATAGCGCAATGGTGTGTCTGAACGCCGGAATCGAAATCTATTAGGTATGGTGCGATCAATGATGTCTCTTATAGATTTGTCGTTATCATTTTGGGGTTATGCATTAGAAACCGCTGCATTCACTTTAAATAGGGCACCATCTAAATCTGTTGAGACGACACCGTATGAACTATGGTTTGGTGCTAAACTTAAGTTGTCGTTTCTTAAAGTTTGGGGATGCGAAGCTTACGTCAAGAAGTTGATGCCGGACAAGCTCGAACCCAAAGCGGAGAAATGCGTCTTCATAGGATACCCTAAGGAAACGATTGGGTATACCTTCTACCACATATTCGAAGCAAAGTGTTTGTTGCAAAGAACGGATCCTTTCTTGAGAAGGAGTTTCTCTCGAAAGAAGTGAGTGGGAGAAAGGTAGAGCTAGACGAGGTTATTGAACCTTCTCTCGAGTTGGAGAGTAGCGCAGCACCTGAAATCGTTCCAGTGTCGTCTGCACCAACAAGAGAGGAAGCTAATAATGAGGATCATGAAACTTCGAACGATGCTGTTGCTGAACGTCGCAGGTCGACAAGGTCACGTGCCCCTCCTGAGTGGTATGGCAACCCTGTCTTAACTGTCTTGTTGGTAGACAACAGTGAACCTGCGAACTATGAGGAAGCAATGATAAGCCCAGACTCTGAGAAATGGCTAGAGACCATGAAATCCGAATTGGGATCCATGAGCAAAAACCAAGTATGGACTTTGGTGGACCCTCCTAGCGACCGAAAGGCCATTGAGTGCAAATGGATTTTCAAGAAGAAAACGGACGCGGATGGTAATATTACTGTCTATAAAGCACGGCTTGTCGCAAAAGGGTTTCGGCAAGTTCAAGGTGTTGACTACAATGAGACTTTCTCTCCCGTAGCGATGTTTAAGTCCATTCGGATTTTATTAGCAATTGATGCGTTTCATGATTATGAAATATGGCAGATGGATGTCAAGACTGTGTTCCTCAATGGCAACATTGATGAAGAGTTGTATATGATGCAGCCTGAAGGTTTTGTCGATCCTAAGGATGCTGATAAGGTGTGCAAACTTCAGCGTTCCATTTATGGACTGAAGCAAGCATCTCGGAGTTGGAACCTTCGTTTTGATCAAGTGATCAAGAGCTTTGGATTTGTTCCAAATTTCTACGAAGCTTGTATCTACAAGAAAGTGAGTGGGAGATCAGTGACATTTTTAGTACTATATGTGGATGACATATTGATTATTGGAAATGACATTGATATGCTTAACGATGTAAAGAGTTTTTTAAACAAATGTTTTTCAATGAAATACCTAGGAGAAGCTGCTTATATATTAGGCATCAAAATCTATAGAGATAGACAAAGACGCCTAATAGCTTTAAGCCAAAGTACATACCTAGACAAAGTTCTGAAAAGGTTCAGAATGGATAAGGCAAAGAAAGGTTCAGTGCCCATGTTGTCAGGTAAGATATTGAGCAAGGCTCACTGTCCAGCTACGGTAAATGATAGAGAAACTATGAGCAAAGTGCCATATGCCTTGGCCATAGGTTCTATCATGTATGCCATGATGTGTACTAGATCGGATGTGTCCAATGCTCTTAGTTTGACGAGCAGATACCAAAGTGATCCAGGAGTGGAACACTGGACAGCTGTGAAGAACATCCTAAAGTATTTAAATAGGACTAAAGAAATGTTCTTGGTCTATGGAGGTGATGAGCAGCTCGTCGTAAAAGGTTACGTCGACGCTAGTTTCGACACCGATAAGGATGATTCTAAATCTCAGACAGGATACATTTATATTTTGAATGGAGGAGCTGTGAGCTGGAGAATCTGCAAGCAAAGCGTGATCGCGGGATCTACATTAGAAGCGGAATACATGGCTGCTGCAGAAGCGTCAAGTGAAGGAGTTTGGATCAGGAACTTCATCACTAAGCTTGGTGTGGTTCCAAGTGCCTTGGACCCACTGGAACCCACTGGAGATATTGTGTGACAACACTGGTGCCATAGCACTGGCTAAGGAACCAAGATATCATCCAAAGACCAAGCACATCAACCGCAAGTTTCATATAATTCGAGATTATATAGCAGATGGAGATCTGAAGATTAGCAAAGTACATACGGATCTGAATGTCGTAGATCCGTTGACTAAACCTATTCCACGAGCAAAACATGATCAGCACCTTAGTGCCATGGGTGTTAGATTGTTGCCAGATGTAAACTAGATTATTGACTCTAGTGCAAGTTGGTGACTGTTGGAATTATGCCCTAGAGGCAATAATAAAGATGTTATTATTATAATTCTTGTTCATGATAAAGTTTATATTCCATGCTAGAATTGTATTAAGCGGAAACTTTTATACTTGTGTGGTTTATGAACAACACTTTGTCCCTACTACGCCTCTATGGACTAGCTCATTGATTAATTATGGTTAAGGTTTCCTAACCATAGACATGAGTTGTCGATTAATAATGAGATCATGTCATTGGGAGAATGATATGATGGACAGACCCAAATCAAGCAGAGCAATTAGATCGTGTTCATCTTTGCGAAGCTTTTTCCTATGTCAAATATTGTATTCCTTAGACCATGAGATAATGCAACTCCCTGGTATCGGAAGAAAGCTTTGAAGTCATAAAATGTCATCCTATGAGAGGGTGATCATAAAGGTGTCTCTCAGGTGATCGTAAAGTACTTGTTGGGTTGTATGTATCGAGATGGGATTTGTCCCTCCCGAGTCGGAGAGATATACTTCGGGCCCACTCGGTAATCGATATCAACACCGCTTGCAAGCACGTGGTTAAGGAGTTAATCACAAAGTGATATTGGATTACGGAACGAGTAAAGTACTTGCTGTGAACGAGATTGAACTAGGTATGCCGATACCAACGATCGAATCTCGGGCAAGTAAAATATCGCGTGACGAAGGGAATATATATATGGGATTAATTGAATCTTGGAATCGTGGTTCATACGATATGATCATCGATGAATATGTGGGAGTCAATATGGGTTTCCAGATCCCGCTGTTGATTATTGATAGAAGATCATGTCTGCATATTCTCGAACCCGTAGGGTCACACACTTAACGTGCCTTGACGCTAGGATAGAATGGATAATTGGTTTATGAGTTTTTGTTCGGAGTCTCGGATGAGATCCAGGACATCACGAGAGGTTCCGGAATGGTCCGGAGAATAAGATTCATATAAAGGAAAGCGGTTTTTGGATTTCGGAATAGTTTTAGAGTATTCGGTGTTGTACCGGAAGGTTCTAGAAGCTTCCGGAGTGGGACCAACGTGGCCCCACTTGTCGGAGGGGTGCGTGGGCCTACGAGGGAGTGCCCTGGCCGCATTGGGCCAGGGGCACAAGGCCCCATTGGCCCAGCCGGCCAAAACCCTAGGGGACCTTCTAGAAGGGGGGAAGACTTGCCCCCCACTCCACCCTTGGGGCCGCCGCCCTAGGGCTTGGAGGAGGGGGCAAGGGGGCCGGCCAGCCCCCTATATAAGGTGGGCAGGAGCGCACCCTCCCCTCACCCCAAAACCCTAGCCTCCAGCTGCTGCCCTACCTCTCTCTCTCTCTCCCGACTGCGCGTAGGCGAAGCCCTGCCGTAGAAACTCTCCACCTTTACACCACGACGTCGTGTTGTAGATCCAATCTATCTCTCCACCCCACTTTCTGGACCGAGGAAGGAGTAGACGTCGCGGCGCCATACGTGTGCATCTCTCGGAGGCGTCGCCACTTGCAGCGTTGGATCGGATCGGATCGGATCGCGAGGAGGAGAAGGCTAGTTCGACTACATCACCCATGTTCCGTTGAACGTTTCCGTTGTGCGATTTCTTCAAGGGTATGAAGATCTCATATATCCCTCTCGTTGATTGCATCTCCTAGATTAGATCTTGGTTTTCCTGTTCGCATCCGTAGAAAATTATGATTTACTATGCTGCGAAACCCTTCACCCTCCGGTGATCGCAGATCTGCTCGTACCATACCTTGTTGCCAAGCCTTGGAACCGGCAGGATGTCGATGTCCTTCGGCATCATCCTCTAGCCGCTGCTTGGGAGGAGGTAGTCCGATGGGCACGGGTACCACGCGTGGTACATCGTCCACACCTCATCGACGATGAGGTTGCATGACTCATAACCGTTCGCTACGCCGCTGATGTGTCTGCTGCTCCACATTGTGTGGTGAATGTGATGCTCGAGTGGGTAGGCTTTGGGAGAGGGCGTGTGGCATGGGCGCCTATTTATCTTCGGCTGTATGCGAACAGGCCGCACGAGCATCAAAGTTGGCGCGCTTGCCGACGTGCCACGCAACACATGCCTGCTTATAGGCAAGTCCACCATTGTTGTGTCACTGACAGAGTGATAGGACAGGGTTAGCCCACCACTTGTCGCTTGTGGTCCAGGAGAGAAAATTATAAAAAACCACCACATTTGAGGCTTGGGTTTTAAAAGACCACCAAAATTTTAAAAAAAACCAGATAGCACCGTTTTTGGGGCACGTGGTTGCAGGCAGCACTGATCTGGATCTAATGCCGCGCTAATGACGAATATGAATGGTGGGGCCCAGTCGTCAGGCTTACATGGTGCATTTGGACGGCTGGGCGTGGACGGCCGTTAACGGTGCTATCAGAACCCTAACAGCATGCCCCGATACGGTCGGAACTAAGTCAGTTACTCTCAGCAGCTCACAGAAGTGATGGCGGCGGCGGTGGATCCCCCCGGTGGCGCCGGACCCAGAGATGGAGCCGGAGCTAGAGATGACGTCGGCAGCATGGAGGGATCCAGCGTCGAGGATTGCTGCGGGAGCTCGAACCCATGGCAGCAGTGTTCTATTCGTCGGAGAAGGCGGCCGCCGTTTTCATGGACGATGTGTGGAAGGAGAACCCGACGTAGAGTATCCGTTGGACAAGTGCATTCGGCGGGGGCATCGAGTAAGTTTTCCCCCTTTTCCCTTGGTCTTTTATCTGTTATTTCTCCCTGTGATTTAGGCTAGGGTTTTCTGTTGCAAATAGTTTTGTTGTAATTTTAATTGTATAGTTTGGACGATGACATATGGTATGTAAGGATAAATCTAGATGGTCAGGATAATACTGAGCACAACATATGCGAATCAGACATCACCTACCTAAATCTGTTAGCTTTAATTGAGGGAGAGGGCTATGGAATTAATGATTGCATGTATTATGTTAGAGAGAAGGTGATAAAGCGCTAGTACAAGTGGGATCGCTTCGTCGGAAAACCCCAAGAGCAAGGTGTGAAGCAGCACAGCAGCAAGTTTTTCCTTAGTAAGAAACCGAGGTTATCGAACCAGTAGGAGGAAGGAAACGTCACACAGGTGTTGCTGGCAACGTGGAGACCTGCACAACACAAACTCAAGACTTTGCCCCCCAACGAATTAGTGAGGTTGTCAAGCTCACCGGTTTGCTGTAACAAAGGATTAAATGTATGGTGTGGAAGGTAATGGTTTGCAGCAAGTAAACAAGTAACGGTGGAGGATGTATTGATGGTAAATATTGGACCGGGGTCCATAGTTCACTAGAGGTGCTCTCCTTAGATAAACAACATGGCATGAAGGGTAAACAAATTACAGCAGGGCAATTGACAGGAACTAAGCAAGGCATAACAATATAATTACTAGTCATAAAGATCCTATGAGATTCGATTGGGCAATACAACAAGATACATAGACCGCCATCCAACTGCATCTATGACTAGAAGTCCACCTTCAGGTTATCATCCGAACCCCCTCCAGTATTAAGTTGCAAGAAACAGACAACTCCTTTAAGAAAAGTGTGTAAGATAAACAGTCCACATGTTCCATGAACAAGAGACCGTTGTTTTCTCCCTAGTAGCAACAGCACATCTACAACCAAAGAGATTTCTGTCACTTCCCTTGGAAACTATAGGCATGAACCCACTATCGAGCATAAATACCCCCTCTTGGAGTCACTAGCAACTACTTGGCCAAGATAACCACTAGAAACGGAGAGCATGCAATATCACAAACAACATAAACATGATAGAATCATAAAGACAAAACCATTAATCAAACCAACATAATAATCTCATCCAGCGGATCCCCGCAAACACAACATGCATGATTACAAATAGATTAGATCTTGATCATGAATGGAGCTCACAAGATCTATAGATGAAAGCACAAAGGAGGAGATACAACCATCTAGCTACTACATGGACCCATAGTCCAAGGTGGAACTACTCACACATCATACCGGAGAGAAGGCCTCCGGGATTATCTCCCCTCCGGCAGGGTGCCGGGAAGAACTTCAGATCCCCCCCCATCTAGGGACGATGGTGGCAGCGGCTACAGAAGGTTTCGTGGATTTTTTGATCGGGTACTCAGAGTTTCTGCATCGGGGGCTTCTTATAGGTGAAGGGGGAGGTCGAGGAGGTGGCCAGGGGCTGCAAACCCTAGCCAGGTGTGGGCCCACCTGTGGTTGCGCCTGGGGGGGTTTGGCTCCTCTGGCTCGCCTCCGGGATCCCCTCTGGACTTCTTGTTCCCCATGGAAAGTAATTTACTTTGACGTTTGTCCCATCCAATTCCGAGAATATTTCTTTACTAACTTTTCTAAAACCAAAAACAACAGCAAACAGACATCTGGCACTGTTGCAACTTGTTAGTAGGTTAGTACCAGAAAACATGTAAAAAGCACCTTAAAGTGTAGACAAGTAAAGCAAAGTAGATACTAAACAGGCATGGAGCATCAAAAATTATAGATATGTTTCCGATGTATCAACATCCCCAAGCTTAACTCCTGCTCTTCCTCGAGTAGGTAAGTGATAAACAGAATAATTTTTGAGGTGAACATGCACCCTCACAATAAAGATCCAACCATTTGCAAGCATTGAAAGATGGGATCAAAGAACTCTAAACATGTGCATGAAAGAATGGAGTTCTAACAGTAGGACATAGTAACTATGCATGCAACATGGCAAGCTACAAACAAAGATCATGAATAATATGCATTGAGGAACATTTGTTTGTTTCACATACAGAAAACATAACATAGTGGTAACCAGCTTTTCCCTCATAGAGTAGCAATATAGATGCATAGTACACCTTCAAAGTTCACAAGGGTGACTAAAAACAAGATGCACAAGAGCAAGTAATATCACAATATGCATCAATTAATAAGCTTTGGAACACTGCACACAGAATGACAACTATGCTCTCTTAATGGTGCCTAAAGGTTGAAGGTGGAGACTCAAATAATGGTGGAAGAAAGGCCTTTTTTGTAAAGGAAGTAGGGATTACAAGTTTCAAAAAGAGCCTCCAAAAATTATGGTACTTATTAGCTTTCAGCCCTTATTGTCCCTATCATAAGCATCTTAAAGTGGTTAAGCTTAAAGTGGCAAATCTGGAGTATATGCTTGACGAAGTATAAGTTGGCAATCTCAAGTCCCTTGAATACGAGGGCCACACCTCATGGATACTCAACTTAAGGCCCAGGCAAGTTCTTGTCACTGTAAGTATTTGCATATCATTGAGAACTGACAACGGGGTACCCCTTGCACATGGTACAGGAGCTTTCCCATAACCAAAATGGCAAGGCAAGCAGACAATGAGCATTTCAGCAATCTTTTTATTTACCATATGCATAGCTTTTTATTGAGGATGCTTCATAGATAGCTCACTATGGTGATACTGCAAGTTTCCACCATGATTAGGCATGGCTTAGGCTAGCGGGCCAGGCGTTTCTCTAACACCGAATACAAACTCCATGGACTTACAAGTTCCCACTTCATTTCACACCGATAACATCCATAGACAAAAGAGCAAGATATCAACGGAGTACAAAAGTACAAGTGCAATGTTGAAACGTTCCCCGTGACAGCACGGTTCTGCTAATCCCAACTTATAAGTGCAAGCATATACAACAAAGTTGTCAAAATGGTTCAAGTTTATTAGGGGCAAAGAATAAAGTGTGCCATCAAGTTCATGAGAGCTTTAATCACTAAGTTTTTAATTGGAAGATAGTTGAAAACAAGAACATACTTGTAATGGTGTAACACACCATGCATAGGAGTTTATAGTGGACACTTGGGAACAACTTGGTTTCTTGGGAGTTGGAAGCATGAGTATAACTTACTCATACAAGTGGAGGCTAGCAAAAGACTGGGAGCAACCAACTAAGAGAGCATAATGGCCATAATCATGCAATGCAACAAAGCATACTAATCAAAGCAAAGAGTGGCACTACAAGTCAAGGACTAAATGATCATAGAGGCTAATGGTGACTTGTCATAGTCATAACATGGTGTAAGCATGTGCCAAGTCAACCCAAGCAAAGCATCAAAGGAGAATACCACAATACTATGCTTTTGCATGCTAAAACAACGCATAATTTCTTCAAGGCACACTAAGCAATCCCAATTGTTTGTAACAAGACATGCTACAGCAATAATCACTAAGCATAATGCTAAAACAACACCTAGCATGTCATGCTAAAGTCTAAGTCACAGTCAGTGCAAACTCCTTTTGCACTTCAAGCAAGAACTTACTAGTCCTTTCCAACACCAAGCAACCTTATTTGCAAAACAACACAGCAAGAACGGGGGTCCAAACTTACTTTATTCAAGCAAACTAAACAACCTAAGCAAAGCAAACAAAAACTAAGATGCTCCAAGAACAACACAACTATGCATGAAACAATAAAAACGAAGTGTCTAGATAGACCTGAGCTTTTTATTGATGAAGAAGGGGATGCCTTGGGCATCCCCAAGATTTGACGCTTGTAACTCTTGGATATTTCTTGGGGTGACACCATGGTGGCATCCCTAAGATTGAGCTTTTTTTCATTCTTCATCTCATTACATCACTCTCTCTTTACACCTGAAATTTTTCCTTTATAAAAAACTTCACACAATCTTCATTAGCAACATTAGTTTATTCAAAAGATATTAGACCACTGGCAAAGCTTTGGAACAGCAGTACTTTTCACTAAAAACACAAGCTACTGTAGCAAATCCTTTAAAAATATCAGTTTACCTGAAGAGAACTGAAAAAAGAATCAATAAGAAGCAAATGCAAATAATGGCACAAATCTGGCAAAACAGACCAGCAGGTAAACCGATTTTTTCGAACATCTTATGTTGCTCAAATCAAAAAGTGTTGAACTAACGAAAGTTATATAACATACAGGGTGATTTATTCGTAAATTTTAATCTCAATACGAGTTATAGAGACTCCTCACGAATTTTTTTGGTGGAGGACAGAAATCTGTTTCAGGACAGCAACTCCCCAAATCTTACTTCCCTCTTATTAGAGGTCATTCTTGGCACAAAAAGCAAACAAAAAGGATAAGGAGAGGTCATTACTGAAGTAATAACTTTCAAAACTCAAGGAAACTCTAGGGTTATCTCCCAACAAGTACTTTTCTTTAACGCATTTAAGTTAGGCACAAGAAGCAAGAAGAATCAAGTATTTTCAAATGAGAAAGCATTAACATCCATACTTGCAAAATCTTCAACTATGAAAGGTATATGATCCAAATGGGTTTTGGAGGATCCTTTCTCATCTCTCTCTGGTCTACCACTTTCTTCAAAAAGATTTTCAGGAGAAATCCAATCAAAATTATTTTCAAAGGCTTCATGCATTCCAACAAGCTTAAAGGGTATGGGTATATTAAATTCCTCTTTAGGCTTTGTTTTATCAGACATACCCACAACATCTACATCTGAGCCTAGCATATGGAAATGCTCAAAGACCTTTTTTGGCTTCCCTAGCAACATCATGGAATTCATTAAATAAAGTTTCAAGGATGAATTACCTCTTTTCAGCATTCTTTTCTTCTTTTAGTTTTAGGAACAAGAATTGTGTGAAGGGGTTAAAGCTAACAACCCTAGCCTTCAACATATGAACTAAAGAAGCTGAAGCAATTTCATAATTAGGAGCAAGCTCTGCTATAGATTTATCCTCAATATCCTCGTGCTTGCTAACATAATTAAAGAATTCTTCAATATTATCTTTCCCAATTATGGAGCCACTACCTATTGCAAGATCTTTCTGGGTGAACTTGGGGAGCAACATGGTGAGCAAGAACAGGGTGGCAAATATATTAGGAACTAATTTTTTGTGTTTTTGAATAAAGAAAGCAAACCAAACTAGACTAATTTTTTGGGGGTTTTTTGGAAAGAGGAAAACAAAACCAAGCAAAAGAAATAAAACAAACTAAAAACAAAGTAAAGAGAAAGGAAGTGAAGGACTCCCCGTGTGAAGACGTCCTTAGCCTCCCCGGCAATGGCGCTAGAAAAATCTTGATGCAGCGTTAGTCCAAGTGGGAGCGCTTCATCGGGAAACCCCAAGAGCAAGGTGTGAAACAGCACATCAGCAAGTTTTCCCTCAGTAAGAAACCGAGGTTATCGAACAAGTAGGAGAAAGGAAACATCACTCAGGTGTTGCTGGCAACGTGGAAACCTGCATAACACAAACAAAAGACTTTGCCCCAACGAATCAGTGAGGTTGTCAAGCTCACCGGTTTGCTGTAACAAAGGATTAAACGTATGGTGTGGAAGGTAATGGTTTGCAGCAAGTAAACAAGTAACAGTGGAGGATGTATTGATGGTAAAGATTGGACCGGGGTCCATAGTTCACTAGAGGTGCTCTCCTTAGACAAACACCATGGCATGAAGGGTAAACAAATTACAGCAGGGCAATTGACAGGAACTGAGCAAGGCATAACAATGCAATTACTAGTTAGAAAGATCCTATGAGATTCGATTGGGCAATACAACAAGATACATAGACCGCCATCCAACTGCATCTATGACTACAAGTCCATCTTTAGGTTATCATCCAAACCCCCTCCAGTATTAAGTTGCAAGTAACAAACAACTGCTTTAAGCAAAGTGTGTAAGGTAAACAGTCCACATGTTCCATGAACAAGAGACCGTTGTTTTCTCCCTAGTATCAACAGCACATCTACAACCGAAGAGATTTCTGTCACTTCCTTTGGAAACTAGAGGCATGAACCCACTATCGAGCATAAATACCCCCTCTTGGAGTCACTAGCAACTACTTGGCCAAGATAACCACTAGCAACAGAGAGCATGCAAGATCACAAACAACATAAACATGATAGAATCATAAAGACAAAACCATTAATCAAACCAACATAATAATCTCAATATCCATCGGATCCCCGCAAACACAACATGCATGATTACAAATAGATTAGATCTTGACCATGAACGGAGCTCAGAAGATCTATACATGAAAGCACAAAGGAGGAGATACAACCATCTAGCTACTACATGGACCCATAGTCCAAGGTGGAACTACTCACGCATCATACCAGAGAGAAGGCCTACGGGATGATCTCCCCTCCGGCAGGGTGTCGGGAAGAACTTCAGACCCCCCCTGATCTAGGGATGATGGTGGTGTTGGAGATTTGCCCAAGAGGCAATAATAAAAGTGGTTATTATTATATCTTTGTGTTTATGATAAATATTTACATTCATGCTATAATAGTATTAACCGAAAACATTAATACTTGTGTGATTTGTAAACTAAATTAGAGTCCCTAGTAAAGCCTCGTTGTAATAATAGCTTGTTGGTTGATAGATGATTGTGGTTTCCCGATCATGAACATTGAGATGTTATTGACAACAAGATCATATCATTAGGAGAATGGTATGATGGACATACTCCTATAGATAAGCGTAGCATTAAGATCAAGTCATTTCAATAGTTCGTTTGCTATAAGCTTTCTGATACATAGTAACCTAAGTCCTTTGACCATGAGATCATGCTAATCACCATCACCGGAAGGATGCTTTGATGACATCAAACACCACACTGTAACTGGGTGGCTATAAAAGTGGCATTGAGTATTCGGAACATATATGTTGAGGCACATGGATCAAGAGTGGGATTTGTCCATCCATATGACGGATAGATATACTCTGGGCCCTCTCAGTGGAATGTCATCCAATTAGCTTGCAAGCATGTGACTGGATCACATATCACGGGAACAAGAAAAGAGTACTTATCGGTAATAAGGTTGAACTAGGTATGCAGAGATATCGACGATCAAACCTCGGATAAGTAAACTATCGCGAGACAAAGGGAAATTGGTATCATATTGTAGCATCCCAATTGTATAACAATTGCAATGCTACTAGCCTAGTCTATATAAATGCTACTTCCTACATGTAATTGTTGCATCATAATCCTATCATGCTCATGTCATCATGCCACCTTGCATTTGAGCATCATATAAAAACCCTCTTGCTTTGGTTCTTCTCTCATATGCATTATTAATTGTATTTGCCTCTTGATATTGTATTTGGGTATTGATATATTGTTTAATGCCCAAGTTGAGTTGTGGGCATATCTTTTATTGACTCCACCACCTTTCTTGTCATCACCCCATCATTCCACCATCCAACTAAATATGAGCTTTGCACTTATTTGGTTTTACCTCTAGCTCATGTGGGTTGGGATGGATCCAAATTCTATCTCCACTTGCTCTCATATATGCACCATATTGTTTCCACATTATTGGTTTACGAGAGCCACATGGCCACCTTTGCATGCCTTGTGAGTGGAACCCTTTTCCTAGCTTCCATATGGATTATTATGGATTTATGCTCATGTGGGGATATTTGTGGGACTATTAAACATCTACTGGAATATACACACTAGCAAGTCCCCAATCATAATCAAATGTGATCATGTCCATCTACTCCATCTGGAACTTTCCTTTAAATTCTTTTGCTTGGCTTATTCCATATTTTTGGAATGCATATGTATAAATGCCATGGATATTTATTTTGTTTTCACAAGGTTAAAACATGGCATTTAATGTTTTGCATGGGCCATGCAAAGCACCACCCTTCTTTCTCCTTTGGTTTTTCTTTGGTTTTTGAGTGGATCTTTTCTTTTGAGAGCTTCCCTTTCTCTCTTATTCAAAACCCCATCGTCTTGATCTTGTGTTTGGATCATGTTAAAACCCTCACACCACCTCATCCACCTATTCTTGTTTGATCTAGCTTGGTGCATGCAAGTAGCCAAACCCTAAGCACCCTCCATCTCTCTCTCGGCTCCCCCCTCTCTCATCTCTCCTCTCTATACCATGCTGGTCCCATCTAGCCTCCTTACCCCCTCTCTCCAAAACCCTAACCCAAGACTACCCTCTACCTAACCCGAGGCCACCATCTAACCTAACCCGAGCTAGTCCCTCCCTCTCTTCTCTCCCTCTGCCCAGCAGGCCCCACCAGCCCGAGCCTGCCCTCCAACCCACGAGCTCCCCTCCTCCCTGGTCCCTCTCTTCCCTCTCTAAGCTACAGGACAAGAAGGAGGCAAGAGAGAAGACCTAGCCCGAGCTACCCTCCTCACCTTTATGCAAAGCCACAACCACCCATGTGCTCCCCCTTTCCTCCCTGATCTTTATCTGCTAACCAAGCACCACCCATCCCCTTCCATCTCCAGATCGAGATCTGAAGCTAGCCTTCCTCTCTCTTCCTCATCAAGGAGGCCATGGCCATCTCCATGCCCAAAACCCAAACCTTAGCCCGTCTACACCATGTCCTTGTCAATCGGGTGAGTGCAGCATGCCGAGGACGTCCAGCATCTTCCTCTGCCTCCTATGCTTCGCCTAGTACCAGTACACGTCGCCGGATCTCGCCGGAACCTCACCAGCGCCGCCATGGACCCGAGAAGCAGGAGATACCAGGACCTCTGCCTCTGCCCCGATCTGCTCCACCTCTAGCTCCATCAACGTCACCGACGCACTCCTGGTGAGCCCCTCCACTCACTAGACATGCTCTCCACCTCCCTGTCTTTCTGCATCGCCGCCGCTGCTCATCGAGCGCCCTGCGTGCGTTCCGCAGTTCGCCACCGTCACCGCAGCAGCAGCAGTGCTTGCGTGCAGCGACAGCAGCCGCAACCTTTTGTTCCGCACGTTGCCCCGTCGTCCCCGATGATGTTTTGCGAAAGCCTTCTGAACGAAAGTTGTAGAGCAGGGATCCTTCTTCGTTTTTCGTTTTTACTTCAACTTCATTTTCGCTTTGTATCCATCGCCACAGTCCTCACGAGTTCAGGAAAATCCCTGGTAATCTGACGACGAAGTTCAGACCTTTTGCACTCGGCCGTCCTCTGTTCTCCATTGTTTCCCGACGCATAGAGTCCTCCGATGGAGAGAACCTAAACACGAAAGTCGTAGGACTATGTCCCTTCTACAACTTTGGTTTTTACGGCGTCAAGGAATTCCTAGTGGTTTGCTCGCCATCGTCATTCCAATCCTCGTTTCAGCTAGCCTAATTCGCGAACCGATCTTCAGTTTCGTCAGGTTCCAAACCAACCCAGCGAGAAGTTTTTGTAGAATAGACCCTGAGCTTTCCTTTTTCCTAACCCGCGGTCCTACCCCACCCAGTCCTCTATGCCAAGTCAGCACCGTGGCCCACCTGTCATCCACTGTGGCTAGGTGAGACCACGGTGAGGAAACCCTTTTCTGCGCGCTGTGTCGCCCAGTCAGCAACGGTCCCACCCGTCTGTGTCTGTGGCTAGGTCTGAGCGAGTACAAAATGTTTTCTGCGTGCTGTTTAATTAAAACCTTTTCAAATTTGTTTTAAATTCAAATTTAAATTTGTTTTTAAATAACTTTTAAAATATAAATCCAAATTAAACATGTAATATATGTTTTGAAATCAGAAAAATGTGAGTAATTCAAATATGCTATCCAAAATATATTTTGAACCCTTAAAATTTCAAGTTGATTTAAATTACAATAAAATGCCCTTTTCCTTATTTAATTAATAACTTTTGTTTTATAACTCCAAACTTAACAAATGATATGTCTAAAATGATCAGCTCGACGAGCCCGTTCTATCTATGCATTCCATGTTCTGAATTGCAGCATGCATCATATAAATATAAAGTATACAGCAACTTATTTGAGTATAAAAGGTGACTAAAACTCCATAAAACGCTTTATTCTTGTACACCACACCTCACCCATGCCATGCTACATTATTGCCATGCAAATTGTGCATCATTCATCATGGCATGATTGTTTGCTTGTCGCATTATATTAATATGCTTGTGCACTTTATTTATGTTGGCCCTTGTTTGTTTGGTTCTTCTTCGAATAGACGCTGAGCAGGGAGTATATCAAGAAACCCAGGAGCACTACCCAGATCCTTCTCTCGCTTCAACAAAGCTGCCAGGCAAGCACTACCACATGCTTGCATACATATAGTACCTATTGCCTCTATCTTATTCTTGCATCATTGAGTCGCGATTGCATTAAACTGAATCCCAAGTATTGCATAGCCTTTACTTTTAAACTCCACCGAAGCTTGTTCCTCCATCCCATGAGCCATTACTACAGGAGTTGTTTGAGCCATGCGAGTCGTAGAACAGCATGTGTAGGGTATGTGAGTGTTTGATGGATAACGAGGTACCTAAACAGCTTAACCTGAGTAGTAATGGGATAACTAATAAAAGTGGCACCGGTGAGCAATATCTGCTATTTGGTTTTTCATGCTAACTTGTGTCCCGTAGGACCCCGAGTACTTGATTCCTGTTCCTTGAATATTCGCGCTATCCACATCCGGGAGGCTTATGGGACCCCCCTGAGCCAGAGCTTGATTCATTCTTATTTCTTGGGGCCACAAACTAGTTTGAGGTTTTATTTACTATCCTGTACTTATGCCATGCTTTACTGCTTTATTTACGATTGTGCGAGGAGCACCTGTACTGTTTAGGATCGGGACACGTTTTCGCGGTATCGACAAGCCCAGTCACACTTTCGGGTTCCCAGTCGTTTACAGCCGTCCACCCAAACCTTGAGTCCGTCTCGGAGTCAGCTAACTTCGTTGCGGGTAGCTTAATGGGGTGGCCCCCTGAAATATTTCTGAATCTTGTGATTTCTTTGTCGTGAAAGCCTCGTTGGGTTTTGATTTGGTTTTTCCGAGGTTGATCGAGTGTGTGTTGCTATTTGTGCACCCCTGCAGGGTAAAACTTTCTGAAAGCCGTGTCCGCGGTTATGGACGACTTGGAGCACAGTTTCTCGATCATAGACAAGTATAACTAAAGTACCGCTTTTAATTTGACTAAGTAACTGACTAGTAAATTGTGCAACACTCATGGAATGGATAATAAAACTGCCAACGGATGGGGGGTTGTTCGTCCGCTTCCTCGTTGGTAAGCGAGGAGGAGGATGGATCTGTTAATATTACCGTTATAACTGTTGTCATTAATTCCCGGACGTCCGTCTATCTTTGGTTAGGCGGATGGTTAGCGAGTATCTATAGAATTGCTAGGTATTATCTTTTGCTGCAATTGCGTCACCCCAGGTTGTGTCCCCTTTAGAGGCATAAAGACTTGCTGAGTACCCCTAGGGTCTCACACGATAAATTATTTGATTCAGATGGACAGGTGCACTCACAAGATGGATACTGGGTGGAGGAGACGGACGATGAGGGCAACGATCATTCGGTGTAGAGATTCCGGGAACGGGGATCCGTGAGATCTGTGGGCGGGATGTGTTTATTTTATGGGGCATCTTATGCCAATTTGCTTCTTATCCATACTCGGATCTCGTTGCCGCTTCCGCCTGATACTCTGATGTTTGATGTATGAGGAGATATCCTAAACTATTATATCTATCTAGGAAATTTGGATCTTGCCGTATGGCGTTGCAATATTTCTATTTCTTTTAGATGGAATGGCTCTGATGTACTGTTGTATGGTGGCTTGCATACATACTCATTTGTGTATGTAGTTGATCCCTTCACCTGCCGATTACGCCGCCCGTTCTTGTCCCGATGTTTGGAAATGGTTGGGACGGCCGAAAGGTCTACCTGTGAGTGGCATTTGGGCCCCACCGTACTATTTCAACCATTTCCGCTCATCCAGGCTTGTAACTAGGAGCGTAATTTACCGAGGTAGTTACAATTGGTATCAGAGCCATCCCGCCCTTCAGGGTCTCAGCCAAATGGTCGTTGCCAGTCTAGCAAATATTTTGGTAGCTATGTATACTAGGGAAAAACAAAACGGGAGAGTAGGACTGCTTCCACTTTTCTTCTTAACCACCCACCCACCCTTTTCTGGTAAGGAAGTGTAACGTTTCCAATCCTCTTCTTAAAATTCAAACTAGGATTCACGTGTTCTGGGTTTCCGTAGTACCATAGGTTGTGTGTGCGTGTGTGTGTGTGTGTGTAATTCCTTGTCGATCTGTTGCATCCAAGTTGTTGTCACAATCTGCCTTTTGGTTATCAACTGTTGGTACACTCCATACCGACAGGCTTTTGCAAACCGGCACGATCTATCTGACTCCTTGGTAACCGGTGCCATCTTTTTAAGGGTGTCCTTCCTTCTAGCAACTCCACATTCTGTGTAAGCATCTGTTGCTAATCTCTACCTGATAAGTGTTTTTGCGCATCTATTGGTATTTTAATGCCGAAAAATGCGGAAAAATTTTCTTTGATACATCTGTGCTTCCACACTCCTTTCCAGTCGTGTGTGAAACATTATCTATCTCCCTTTTATCAGCATGTCCATGCTAACTCATTCTTTTGTCACCGGCGCTTAATCCGGAGTTTCATTTCATCTCCAATTCTCTTGGGCTAATTACATAACATGTGTCGATCCGATGCTGGTGATTGTAATTTGGTTCTCGGCATACCTATATTCCACTCATGATAAGTGTCATATCGATCTGAATGACGGAGTGGAATATGGAAAATGCTATCAACTCTATCCTCCAAATGGTGACGGTTATCTCCTGTGATTTTGGGTACACCGCGATCATATCTATGCATATTCAAGCATCTTTGGCAATCCAGAGTTTCTCCAAGCACTACGGCGGTCTATCATCTGTCCATCATGCTGCACATCCTTTTGGACCCCATATCTGCACAATTCTCCTGGATACGAGGGAATTGCATCTTTTCGTCTCTGATAGCTTTGCTTGAGGTATGAGCTATCATCGGTTCTTATCCAAGATCTCTTTATCTTTGTAACCGGTGATCCGATCGACAATGTGAACCAGGTGACATCTCTTGTTCTTCCGAAGGACCAGATAATCTATTCTTCCAGTGCATCTTCTTCAACACGAACCCGTGCTCGTAACGTTGATCTTTCAAAGAGCGTTGAGGTCAGAAAGTGTTTCGAGCATTTGTTCGTTCTCCTGCCTCTTGAACTTGGTATTCTAGGAATATCTTGTTAATCCATGGTGGTATATGTTGATAATATGCTTGCCTATTCAATATCTATGGAAGGACATGGAAGATCATCTATGTCTCTTTCTCTCAAGCTTCGTGAGCACTACCTGTGTGCAAAGTCTCAAAGTGAGAATTCTGACTTTTTGAAGTCACATATCTCGACCACGTCCTTCTGCTAAATACATTACTTCAACTCTGGAATCAGCAAGTCCATTGTTAATTCCATCCTCCATCTTCAACCAATCCGGAGTTGTTCCTTGTTGGCAAGTTATCATCGTCGTTCCGCTGAAGATTTCCTCAAGGCTGCTAAATCTCTCTCAATCATTTCAAGAAGAACATGGAGTTCTTTCACCTCAATCTCGTTAAGTAATCTCTTGAAACCCTCTCGCTCTATCGTCTATGCTCAATCCACCGGAGGCCATGAAGACCTTCCAGATCTTGTTTCCTTCTGTTCAAGTGGTGCTATCTTTTTCTATATCTGTGAAATTTTGCAGTTGTCTCCGTGATCTTCCTTTATATCTTTCCGGTGGCTTGGTACTTCCGACATGACGACAACATCATCATCTTTATCTATCTATGAATCCGGCGAATCGTTTGCATCTATCCTTGTTTTCTAACGGAGTTCTATGAGTTTTTGCCAACACCTTCAGTCTGTTTCGGTAGTTGGGTTGCATGATTTTCTTATTCATGTGCGGAGTAATGCTTTGGGTGCGGGATGGAGTAGCTACCATACCACTACTCTTATCATTCGCTCTTGTACATTGAATTGGTGAATTAATGTGATTTCACTCATTCCACGGAAGTTAGAAGTGGCCTTTATCCCTCGATACTTCTACTTCCGTCCTTGTTTTTCCGGAGTGCTCTTTCGAAGAAAGTAATCAATAATCTCTTGTTGGTGATCTCACCCTTTCTACACAGAGCAAAATCCTCAATTATCTGGTGGAAACAAACGCAAACCTTTTTCTATCCTCGTCTTTCTACCGATGCTCGATATCCCCAAACAAGATTAAAGGAAACTATCTCTCTCTTTGTTTCATCAATTCTTCTTCTGTGGTAAAGCCAATTATGGTTGATGCCATCAGCCGCAAATTTATTACGTTAGCCTCAAGGCTAAAGAAAGCAATAAGTATCTCTACAATAAACTCCAGATCCTCCATATTCTTTGCTTCTCGGGATTCCACATGATCTGGCTTCACATCCATCTATGGAAGTTATATCTGCGCACCTAAATTGCGTGATCCTTGGTTCTTACCGGCGCAACAAGAATCTAATCCGACGATGTCTAACTAAATCTTTATGTTGATATCAAGGGACTCTATTGTTTGAAGGCAATATTGTTTCCGAACTTCTTTTCTCAAATCCGAGAGAAGATACGATGCTATTGTAATAGTGGTTCAAAACCTCTCCAATCTAGCTCTTTTTCTTCCGGCGAGATAAAGATTCATCCTCTCTCGTATCAGTAAATCTTTAACCTTAACGGTGTCTTTCTTTATCCATGATACATCATCTTGTCCCTTCTTTCACAAGTGGTTCTATTCTTTTATCATGTTTCTTGAGAAAACCGAAGCTATGATCATCCTACCTTCTTGTCTCACGACAATCCTTCAATTCTTCTAACCGTTGTTTCTCAAGCAAAACGCAAGACTCGCAACAAGTCTAGCAAGTTTGCAAGGTGTAGTGGTCGCACCATTCCGTTGTTCATCAACTTGGGAACGTGAGGGTCACCTTCGTTCGAACACCCGCCTCTCCTTGTGTTGTTTTCTTTTTCCCAGGAATCTCGGGGCGAGATTCTTGTTTAGTGGGGGAGAGTTGTAGCATCCCAATTGTCTAACAATTGCAATGCTACTAGCCTAGTCTATATAAATGCTACTTCCTACATGTAATTGTTGCATCATAATCCTATCATGCTCATGTCATCATGCCACCTTGCATTTGAGCATCATATAAAAACCCTCTTGCTTTGGTTCTTCTCTCATATGCATTATTAATTGTATTTGCCTCTTGATATTGTATTTGGGTATTGATATATTGTTTAATGCCCAAGTTGAGTTGGGGGCATATCTTTTATTGACTCCACCACCTTTCTTGTCATCACCCCATCATTCCACCATCCAACTAAATATGAGCTTTGCACTTATTTGGTTTTACCTCTAGCTCATGTGGGTTGGGATGGATCCAAATTCTATCTCCACTTGCTCTCATATATGCACCATATTGTTTCCACATTATTGGTTTATGAGAGCCACATGGCCACCTTTGCATGCCTTGTGAGTGGAACCCTTTTCCTAGCTTCCATATGGATTATTATGGATTTATGCTCATGTGGGGATATTTGTGGGACTATTAAACATCTACTGGAATATACACACTAGCAAGTCCCCAATCATAATCAAATGTGATCATGTCCATCTACTCCATCTGGAACTTTCCTTTAAATTCTTTTGCTTGGCTTATTCCATATTTTTGGAATGCATATGTATAAATGCCATGGATATTTATTTTGTTTTCACAAGGTTAAAACATGGCATTTAATGTTTTGCATGGGCCATGCAAAGCACCACCCTTCTTTCTCCTTTGGTTTTTCTTTGGTTTTTGAGTGGATCTTTTCTTTTGAGAGCTTCCCTTTCTCTCTTATTCAAAACCCCATCGTCTTGATCTTGTGTTTGGATCATGTTAAAACCCTCACACCACCTCATCCACCTATTCTTGTTTGATCTAGCTTGGTGCATGCAAGTAGCCAAACCCTAAGCACCCTCCCCCTCTCTCTCGGCTCCCCCTCTCTCATATCTCCTCTCTATACCATGCTGGTCCCATCTAGCCTCCTTACCCCCTCTCTCCAAAACCCTAACCCAAGACTACCCTCTACCTAACCCGAGGCCACCATCTAACCTAACCCGAGCTAGTCCCTCCCTCTCTTCTCTCCCTCTGCCCAGCAGGCCCCACTAGCCCGAGCCTGCCCTCCAACCCACGAGCTCCCCTCCTCCCTGGTCCCTCTCTTCCCTCTCTAAGCTACAGGACAAGAAGGAGGCAAGAGAGAAGACCTAGCCCGAGCTACCCTCCTCACCTTTATGCAAAGCCACAACCACCCATGTGCTCCCCCTTTCCTCCCTGATCTTTATTTGCTAACCAAGCACCACCCATCCCCTTCCATCTCCAGATCGAGATCTGAAGCTAGCCTCCCTCTCTCTTCCTCATCAAGGAGGCCATGGCCATCTCCATGCCCAAAACCCAAACCTTAGCCCGTCTACACCATGTCCTTGTCAATCGGGTGAGTGCAGCATGCCGAGGACGTCCAGCATCTTCCTCTGCCTCCTATGCTTCGCCTAGTACCAGTACACGTCGCCGGATCTCGCCGGAACCTCACCAGCGCCGCCATGGACCCGAGAAGCAGGAGATATCAGGACCTCTGCCTCTGCCCCGATCTGCTCCACCTCTAGCTCCATCAACGTCACCGACGCACTCCTGGTGAGCCCCTCCACTCACTAGACATGCTCTCCACCTCCCTGTCTTTCTGCATCCCCGCCGCTGCTCATCGAGCGCCCAGCGTGCGTTCCGCAGTTCGCCACCGTCACCGCAGCAGCAGCAGTGCTTGCGTGCAGCGACAGCAGCCGCAACCTTTTGTTCCACACGTTGCCCCGTCGTCCCCGATGATGTTTTGCGAAAGCCTTCTGAACGAAAGTTGTAGAGCAGGGATCCTTCTTCGTTTTTCGTTTTTACTTCAACTTCATTTTCGCTTTGTATCCATCGCCACAGTCCTCGCGAGTTCAGGAAAATCCCTGGTAATCTGACGACGAAGTTCAGACCTTTTGCACTCGGCCGTCCTCTGTTCTCCATTGTTTCCCGACGCATAGAGTCCTCCGATGGAGAGAACCTAAACACGAAAGTCGTAGGACTATGTCCCTTCTACAACTTTGGTTTTTACGGCGTCAAGGAATTCCTAGTGGTTTGCTCGCCATCGTCATTCCAATCCTCGTTTCAGCTAGCCTAATTCGCGAACCGATCTTCAGTTTCGTCAGGTTCCAAACCAACCCAGCGAGAAGTTTTTGTAGAATAGACCCTGAGCTTTCCTTTTTCCTAACCCGCGGTCCTACCCCACCCAGTCCTCTATGCCAAGTCAGCACCGTGGCCCACCTGTCATCCACTGTGGCTAGGTGAGACCACGGTGAGGAAACCCTTTTCTGCACGCTGTGTCGCCCAGTCAGCAACGGTCCCACCCGTCTGTGTCTGTGGCTAGGTCTGAGCGAGTACAAAATGTTTTCTGCGTGCTGTTTAATTAAAACCTTTTCAAATTTGTTTTAAATTCAAATTTAAATTTGTTTTTAAATAACTTTTAAAATATAAATCCAAATTAAACATGTAATATATGTTTTGAAATCAGAAAAATGTGAGTAATTCAAATATGCTATCCAAAATATATTTTGAACCCTTAAAATTTCAAGTTGATTTAAATTACAATAAAATGCCCTTTTCCTTATTTAATTAATAACTTTTGTTTTATAACTCCAAACTTAACAAATGATATGTCTAAAATGATCAGCTCGACGAGCCCGTTCTATCTATGCATTCCATGTTCTGAATTTCAGCATGCATCATATAAATATAAAGTATACAGTAACTTATTTGAGTATAAAAGGTGACTAAAACTCCATAAAATGCTTTATTCTTGTACACCACACCTCACCCATGCCATGCTACATTATTGCCATGCAAATTGTGCATCATTCATCATGGCATGATTGTTTGCTTGTCGCATTATATTCATATGCTTGTGCACTTTATTTATGTTGGCCCTTGTTTGTTTGGTTCTTCTTCGAATAGACGCTGAGCAGGGAGTATATCAAGAAACCCAGGAGCACTACCCAGATCCTTCTCTCGCTTCAACAAAGGTGCCAGGAAAGCACTACCACATGCTTGCATACATATAGTACCTATTGCCTCTATCTTATTCTTGCATCATTGAGTCGCGATTGCATTAAACTGAATCCCAAGTATTGCATAGCCTTTACTTTTAAACTCCACCGAAGCTTGTTCCTCCATCCCATGAGCCATTACTACAGGAGTTGTTTGAGCCATGCGAGTCGTAGAACAGCATGTGTAGGGTATGTGAGTGTCTGATGGATAACGAGGTACCTAAACAACTTAACCTGAGTAGTAATGGGATAACTAATGAAAGTGGCACCGGTGAGCAATATCTGCTATTTGGTTTTTCATGCTCACTTGTGTCCCGTAGGACCCCGAGTACTTGATTCCTGTTCCTTGAATATTCGCGCTATCCACATCCGGGAGGCTTATGGGACCCCCCTGAGCCAGAGCTTGATTCATTCTTATTTCTTGGGGCCACAAACTAGTTTGAGGTTTTATTTACTATCCTGTACTTATGCCATGCTTTACTGCTTTATTTACGATTGTGCGAGGAGCACCTGTACTGTTTAGGATCGGGACACGTTTTCGCGGTATCGACAAGCCCAGTCACACTTTCGGGTTCCCAGTCGTTTACAGTTGTCCACCCAAACCTTGAGTCCGTCTCGGAGTCAGCTAACTTCGTTGCGGGTAGCTTAATGGGGTGGCCCCCTGAAATATTTCTGAATCTTGTGATTACTTTGTCGTGAAAGCCTCGTTGGGTTTTGATTTGGTTTTTCCGAGGTTGATCGAGTGTGTGTTGCTATTTGTGCACCCCTGCAGGGTAAAACTTTCTGAAAGCCGTGTCTGCGGTTATGGACGACTTGGAGCACAGTTTCTCGATCATAGACAAGTATAACTAAAGTACCGCTTTTAATTTGACTAAGTAACTGACTAGTAAATTGTGCAACACTCATGGAATGGATAATAAAACTGCCAACGGATGGGGGGTTGTTCGTCCGCTTCCTCGTTGGTAAGCGAGGAGGAGGATGGATCTGTTAATATTACCGTTATAACTGTTGTCATTAATTCCCGGACGTCCGTCTATCTTTGGTTAGGCGGATGGTTAGCGAGTATCTATAGAATTGCTAGGTATTATCTTTTGCTGCAATTGCGTCACCCCAGGTTGTGTCCCCTTTAGAGGCATAAAGACTTGCTGAGTACCCCTAGGGTCTCACACGATAAATTATTTGATTCAGATGGACAGGTGCACTCACAAGATGGATACTGGGTGGAGGAGACGGACGATGAGGGCAACGATCATTCGGTGTAGAGATTCCGGGAACGGGGATCCGTGAGATCTGTGGGCGGGATGTGTTTATTTTATGGGGCATCTTATGCCAATTTGCTTCTTATCCGTACTCGGATCTCGTTGCCGCTTCCGCCTGATACTCTGATGTTTGATGTATGAGGAGATATCCTAAACTATTATATCTATCTAGGAAATTTGGATCTTGCCGTATGGCGTTGCAATATTTCTATTTCTTTTAGATGGAATGGCTCTGATGTACTGTTGTATGGTGGCTTGCATACATACTCATTTGTGTATGTAGTTGATCCCTTCACCTGCCGATTACGCCGCCTGTTCTTGTCCCGATGTTTGGAAATGGTTGGGACGGCCGAAAGGTCTACCTGTGAGTGGCATTTGGGCCCCACCGTACTATTTCAACCATTTCCGCTCATCCAGGCTTGTAACTAGGAGCGTAATTTACCGAGGTAGTTACACATATTAAGTGGTTCATTCGATTGAAAAGTAATCGTAGAAATATGTGGGAGCCATATGAATTTCCAGACTCCTGTATTGGTTATTGATTGGAGAAGTGTCTCCGTCATGTCCGCATAATTCACGAACCGTAGGGAGACACACTTAAGGTTTTGATGTTGTTTAGTAGATATGGAATGTTTAGTAGGGATACCTAATGTTTTTAGGAGTCTCGGATGGCATCCGGGATATCACGAGGAGATACAGAATGGTCCGGAGAATAAGATTCATATAAGGAAAGTCCAATTCCGGAGTTCGGGAATGATTCGATGTTTTCATCGGAGAGGTTCTAGAAGGGTCTAGAAGGTTCGCCGAACCGGAAGGGGAATTGTCCATGAATGTGTCATGGGTAAGTGGAATGATTGGATCATATCCTAGGTCACTTGGTTTGGGCATTTGCGAGAGAGAATTAAAGCTCTAAATTGAAAGTCAAAAGGGAAGTTTGAAAAGTCAAACTGGAACAATAGTTTCCTAGTGGAAGAAGGAAAGAGTCCTTCCTTCTACCCAACTTGCGTTTGGGTTTGGATTCGAACTCTCCCCTCCCAAGGCTTCCTCCTCTCATAAAAAGAGGGGGAGGGCTGCCCCAAACAACACAAGAGCCAGCCCTCCCCACCCCATGCACCGCCGCTGCCTAGCCGCCGTCGCCCTAGTCGCTGTCGACACCTCCTCCTCCTCTCCGGCCTTCTAAACCTAGATCGCCAGAAAACCCTAGGTCCGCCATAACTCGCACCGGCTTAGGCGAAGCCCTGCGGGATCTTCCCTCTACTTCCGACACCACGTCGTCGTGCTGCCGGAATCGCGAGGGGAGAACTACAACCTCCGCTGCCTGCTGGAAGAAGGGAGAGGAAGGTCTTCATCGAGTACCGAACATGTGACTGACTGCGGAAGCGCTGCCGGAACGCAGCGCCAGAAGGATCGTCTACCCGACCTTGAGATCGGCAAGTGTACGACTACATCACCCACGAGAATCTGCTCTCGTTAACCGCTTTGGAATCTTCGAGGGTGAGTACTCCAATCGAATCGTTGCTACAATCTAGTAGATAGATCTTGTCTTGTTTGTGTGCATGCGTTAGAAATTTTTTGTTTTCCATGCTATGAACCCCTACAGTGGTATCAGAGACGTGTCTATATATAGATCTATTGCACAAGTAGAACACAATGGTCATTGTGTGCATTGATGCTTTTGTTGTCGATTGCTTCTTGTGTACTTTGCATCTTGCGGGATGGTGGGATGAAGCGAACCGGGCTAACCTTACATGACATCGTTCATGAGACTTGCCCCACGCTTGGCATGCAACTTGTATTGCATAAGTGGCTTTGCGGGTGCCTGTTTCTCCCAACATAGTTAAGATTCAATTTACAACGGGTGATTGACAATACTAGTATCAACGTTGTGGTTCTTGTTCGTAAGTTAGAACGACACTTATTGAAAGCCCCAAACCACGTAAAACATGCAAAGAAAATTAGAGGCGTCTAACTTTGTTTTGCAGGGGTGTGCTGTGATGTGATATGGTCATGATTGTGATTATATATGATGTATGCAATGTTCCTTATTGTAAGTCGGCAACCGGTAGGAGCCATATGGTTGTCTTTTTAATTCCGTTAAGACCTGCGTGTCTATTATTCAAAGAAGTTGTAATAGTTGATGCTGGTGGACGACAACCATGGAGCGGCGCCATTGACCTTGAAGCAATGTCGGTGATGATGGAGATCATGTTCGTGCTTGAAGATGGAGATTGGAAGCACAAGAAGAAAGGCCATATCATATCGGATATTATGAATTGCATGTGATGTTAATCCTTTTATGCATCTTGTATTTCTTAGTTCGTGACGGTAGCATTATAAGATGATCCCTCTCACAAAATTTCAAGTTATAAAGTGTTCATCCTTAGTAGGCACCGTTTCTAAAGCTCGTTGTTTCGAAGCACCACGTGATGATCGGGTGTGTTAGATTCAGCGAGTGTATACAACGGGAGCAAGCCAGATTTGCTCATGCGGAAGCTAAGGTTTGATCTTGACGAGCCTAGCATGTACATACATGGTCTCGGAACACGGATCACCGAAAGGTAAAGCATGAGTCATATAGTAGATATGATGAACATGTTGATTGTTCGCCATTGAAGCTACATCAACTCTCGTGATGATCGGTTTTGATGTGGTGGATTTGGTTCGTGTGATCACTAAAACAATGTGAGGGATATTGTTTTGAGTGGGAGTTCACCTAGATTAATTTAACTATTAATTAGAACTCAATTTGTCATAAACTTAGTCTAAACTATTGCAAATATGTTGTAGATCAATGGCGGCCCCTACCATCAATTTTAATGCGTTCCTAGAGAAAGAAAAGTTGACAAACAATGGAAGCAACTTCGCGGATTGGTTCCGCAATTTGAGAATTGTCCTCAATGCTGGTAATTTGACCTATGTGCTGGATGCACTGCTAGGTGACCCACCTGCAGTTGATGCTACCGATGAGGTAAAGAATGTTTTCCTCGCTCGGAAGAATCAGTACTCCATAGTTCAGTGTGCTATCTTGTATGGTTTGGAATCGGAGCTTCAGAAAAGGTTTGAGAACCATGACCCACATGATATTGTCCGTGAACTCAAAATGATATTTGAGGCTCACGCGGCAGTTGAGAGTTATGAGGCTTCTGAAAAGTTCTTTAACTGCAAGATGGAAAAGGGCAGCTCCGTCAGTGAGCACGTGCTTAAGATGTCTGGGCACGCAAGCAAGCTTAAAAGCTTGGGTATAGTGATTCCTAATGCTTAGGGGATTCACCGTGTCCTCCAATCACTACCACCAAGTTACAAGAAATTTGTGATGAACTACAATATGCAAAACATGGACAAGTCATTGCCCGAACTCTACTCCATGTTAAAGTCTGCGGAAGTGGAGATCAAGAAAGAGCATCAAGTGTTGTTGGTCAATAAGACCACCAAATTCAAGAAGCAAGGAAAATCTAAGAAAAAGGGAAACTTCAAGAAGGGCGGTAAGAAGTTACCGCGCCGGCGAAGAAGATCAAGGCTGGGCCTAAGGCTGATACTGAGTGCTTTTACTGCAAGGGAGAAGGTCACTAGAAGCGGAATTTCCCTAAGTACTTGGCGGATTTGAAGAACGGCAACATCAAGAAGAAAGGTATATCCGATATACATGTTATTGATGTGTATCTCACTAGTACTCTTAGTAGTGCCTGAGTATTTGATACTGGTTCAGTTGCTCACATTTTTAACTCAAAACATGTGTTGTAGAATAAACGGAAACTAGCGAAGAACGAGGTGACGATGCGCGTTGGAAATGGATCAAAGGTTGATGTGATCGCGGTCGGCACACTACCTCTTCATCTACCATCGGGATTAGTTTTATACTTAAATAATTGTTATTTGGTGCCTGCGTTGAGCATGGACATTATATCCGGATCATGTTTATTGCAAGACGGTTACTTGTTTAAGTCCGAGAATAATGTTTGTTCGATTTATATGAGTAATATGTTTTATGCACATGCACCTTTGATAGATGGTCTATTCATTTTGAATCTCGATTGTAGTAATACACATATTAATAACATTGAAGCTAAACATTTGAAATTGAGCGATAACTCGACCTATATGTGGCACTGTCGTCTTGGTCACATTGGAGTGAAGTGTATGAAGAAACTCCATTCCGATGGACTTCTTGAATCACTTGATTTTGAATCACTTGACAGATGTGAAGCATGTCTGATGGGTAAAATGACTAAGACTCCATTTTCTGGTATGATGGAGCGAGCTACGGACTTATTGGAAATAATACATACCGATGTGTGTGGTCCAATGAGTGTAGCATCGCGCGGTGGTTATCGTTATGTTCTTACTTTCACGGATGACTTGAGTAGATATGGGTATATCTATTTCATGAAACATAAGTCCGAAACTTTCGAGAAGTTTAAGGAATTTCAAAGTGAAGTAGAGAATCAACGTAACCATAAGATTAAGTTTCTACGATCTAATCGTGGAGGTGAATATCTTAGTTACGAGCTTGGAAAGCATTTGAAGAAATGCGGGATACTTTCACAATTGACACCGCCGGGAACACCACAACGTAATGGTGTGTCCGAACGTCGTAATCGAACTCTCTTAGATTTAGTTCGTTCTATGATGTCACTTACATATTTGCCGCTATCATTTTGGGGTTATGCATTAGAAACAGCCGCATTCACTTTAAATAGGGCACCATATAAATCCGTTGAAACGACACCGTATGAATTGTGGTTTGGGAAGAAACCTAAATTGTCATTCCTTAAAGTTTGGGGTTGTGAAGCTTATGTAAAGAAGTTATAGCCCGACAAGCTTGAACCCAAAACGAAAAAATGCGTCTTCATAGGATAACCGAAGGAAACTATTGGTTATACCTTCTATCATAGAACCGAGGGAAAAATCTTCATTGCCAAGAATGGATCCTTTCTAGAGAAGGAGTTTCTCTCGAAAGAAGTGACTGGAAGAAAAGTAGAACTCGACGAGGTTGTTGAACCTTCTCTCGAACTTGCGAGTAGCGCAGCACCGGAAGTAGTTCATGTGGTGCCTACTCCAATAAGAGAGGAAGCTAATGATGTTGATCATGAAACTTCGGTTGAAGTTACTACGGAACCTCGCAGGTCAACGAGAACTCGTACCACTCCTGATTGTCATGATTCCATTATGAGTGTCATGTTGGTGGACAACACCGATGCCCCTGCGACATATGAGGAAGCAATGATGAGACCAGATTCCAATAAATGGAAAGAAGCCATGAAATCTGAGATTGGATCCATGTACAAAAACCAAGTATGGACTTTGGTGGACTTACCGGATGGCTAGAAGGTTGTCGAGAACAAATGGATTTTCAAGAAGAAAACAGATGCTGATGGTAATCTTACTGTCTATAAAGCTCGACTTGTTGCGAAAGGGTTTCGACAAATTCAAGGAGTTGACTACGATGAGACTTTCTCACCGGTAGCGAAGCTAAAGTCTGTGAGGATTTTGTTAGCAATCGCTGCATATTATGATTATGAGATATGGCAGATGGATGTCAAAACAGCGTTCCTCAATGGAGACATTGATGAAGAGTTGTATATGATGCAACCCAAAGGTTTTGTCGATCCTAAAGATGCTAACAAGGTATGAAAACTTCAACGGTCCATTTATGGATTGAAGCAAGCATCCCGAAGTTGGAATCAACATTTTGTTAAAGTAATCAAAAGCTTTGGTTTTATACAAACTTATGGAGAAGCTTGTATTTACAAGAAAGTGAGTGGGAGCTCTGTAGCATTATTAATACTATACGTAGATGACATATTGTTGATTAGGAATGATGTAGACCTTCTTAATAGTATTAAGGATTATTTGAATAATAGTTTTTCAGTGAAAGATCTTGGCGAAGCAGCTTACATATTAGGCATAAATATTTATAGAGATAGATCGAGACGCCTAATACCATTGTCACAGAGTACATATTTGGACAAAGTTCTAAAGAGATTTGGAATGGAAGATAGCAAGAAAGGGTTCTTGCCCATGTTTCCCAATACGACCTTGAGTAAAACTCAAAGTCCTGCAACGGCAGAAGATAGAGAAAGGATAAGTAAGACTCCATATGCCTCAGCCATAGGATCACTTATGTATGCCATGCTATGTACTAGACCCGACATTGCATATGTTGTTAGTTTGACTAGCAGATATCAAAGTGATCCAGGTGTGGATCATTGGACAGCGGTCAAAAACATCCTTAAGTACTTGAGAAGAACTAAAGATATGGTTCTTTCTTATGGAGGTGATGAACAGCTCGTTGTTAATGGTTACATCGATGCTAGTTGGAACACCGATCTTGATGATTCTAAATCTCAATCTGGATACGTATTTACTTTGAATGGTGCAGCAGTTAGCTGGAGGAGTACAAAGCAAAGTGTTATGGCGAGATCTTCAACTGAATCGGAATACATAGCTGCTTCGGAGGCTTCACAAGAGGCGATATGGATGAAGGAGTTCATTATAGAGATCGTTGTGGTTCCAAGTGCATTGGACCCAATGTATATCTACTGTGATAACATGGGCGCCATAGCCAATGCGCAAGAACCAAGGTCATACAAGAAGCTGAAGCACGTCAAGCTACATTTTCACGCGATTAGAGAGCATGTCCAAGATGGTGACATAAATATTTGCAAAGTACACACAGATCTGAATGTGGCGGATCCGTTGACTAAACCTCTCCCGAGGGCAAAACATGACAAGCACCAAACTGCCATGGGTGTTCGGTATATTACCATGTAATCTAGATTAGTTGACTCTAGTGCAAGTGGGAGACTGTTGGAGATATGCCCTAGAGGCAATAATAAAAGTGGTTATTACTATAGCTTTGTGTTTATGATAAATGTTTACATTCATGCTATAATAGTATTAACCGGAAACATTAATACTTATGTGATTTGTAAACTAAATTAGAGTCCCCAGTAAAGCCTCTTTGTAAAGCCTTCTAAACCTAGATATTCATAAAACCCTAGATCCACCATAACTCGCACCGGCTTAGGTGAAGCCCTGCGGGATCTTCCCTCTACTTCCGACACCACGGTGTCGTGCTGTCGGAATCGCGAGGGGAGAACTACAACCTTCGCGGCCTGCTGGAACAAGGGAGAGGAAGGTCTTCATCGAGTACCGAATGTGTGACCGACTGCGGAAGCGCTGCCAGAACGCAGCGTCGGAAGGATCGTCTACGCGATCTTGAGATCGGCAAGTGTATGACTACATCACCCACGAGAATCTGCTCTCGTTAACCGCTTTAGAATCTTCGAGGGTGAGTACTCCAATCGACTCGTTGCTACAATCTAGTAGATAGATCTTAGCTTGTTTGTGTGCTTGCGGTAGAATTTTTTTCCATGCTACGAACCCCTACAGGTGGCGGCGGCTACAGACGGTTTCGTGGATTTTTTTGATCGGTTACTCAGAGTTTCCGCATTGGGGGCTTCTTATAGGCGAAGGGGGAGGTCGAGGAGGCGTCCAGGGGCTGCAAACCCTAGCCAGGCGTGGGCCCACCTGTTGCCGCGCCTAGGGGGTGGCCCCTCTGGCTCGCCTCCCGGGCTCTCCTCTGGACTTCTTATTCCCCACGGAAAGTAATTGACTTGACGTTTGTCCCGTCCAATTCCGAGAATATTTCTTTACTAACTTTTCTGAGACCAAAAATAGCAGAAAACAGGCATCTGGCACTGTTGCAACTTGTTAGTAGGTTAGTACCATAAAACATGTAAAAAGCACCTCAAAGTGTAGACAAGTAAAGCAAAGTAGATACTAAACATGCATGGAGCATCAAAAATTATAGATACGTGTCCGACGTATCAGAAGGGTAGAGGAATTGCTGGCATGGAGTTATTGGATGGAATGAGGAAGGTTCAGCAGATGGTTACACAGTATGAGAATAAACACAAGTTAGTTTAACTGTAATTAGTGGAGGAAGCACACTGCCACCAAATATAAATAGTGCCTCAGTAGAAGAACAAATTCCAATTCAGAGATTGGAAACCCTGTTGTGTACACAGTGGATGATGAAGGAGTAATTTTGCCAATCCAATAGTGCACACAGTTAACTGAAGATCCAGACTGCTTGTACATGTTGACACAGCAGAGCACAAATATGAATGAAGAACAACATCAGCAATGTAGAGCTAAGGAGAAGGGCAAGCAAGTTGGGGATTATTGCATGAAGGAAGATGAAGATTGCAGGGAGGAGGACCATGATGTAACTGAATCAGATGATGATGAGCTGAACCAGACCCTGGATGATTTCAAGAAGAGGAAGAGGTGGGAGTGGGATTCAGTTTTTGATGCACAACAAGAGGCGGATGATATTTTCCATGTGTCAGACTATGAAGATGAATACAATGGCTCTGAACTGGCAGAACTGATAGACTTTGAACTAGATCCAACTTCTGGGAAGAAGAAAGAACCGGTTAGGAAGGGGCCAACTGGCAGAAGTCATTGCAGTCAGCCAAAGAAAAGGCTACCAGCAGATTATGTTCCTTCTGATGATGAAGGGCCAGATGTAGATTTGGATCCAGAAGATGATGATGGGTTTGAGACACCTTCTTGGATTCAGCCAAAAGGAAGAAAAAGCAGGGCCAAGAAGAAGGAGCCAAGGGTGTGGTATGATGAAAATAGGATACATCCAGAAGAAGGGCTCTATTGGAAAATGTGTTTCTTAGATGTCTATCAGTTCAGAAGAGCAGTGCAGACACTTCATGTTGCACAGCTAAGGAACTTTAGGTACCACAGAAATTGCAAGGACAGAGTCATAGTACATTGTGCTCAGGAGAAATGTCCATTTTTAATGGTTGGTGTACAAATTAAAAATGAAAAGACTTTCTGCCAAAAAAAGGTGGACTTTGACCACACCTGTGCCTCATCTGGCGAACAATGCAAGGTGACAGGCAAGTGGCTAGCACAAGTGTGTGAGCCTGATACGTCCAAAACGTATCTACTTTCCCGAACACTTTTGCTATTGTTTCTCCTCTAAACTTGTGTTATTTGGATACAACTAACATGGACTGACGATGTTTTCAACAGAATTACCTTGGTGTCTACTTTTTGTTCAGAAAATGAACTATCAGGAAAAACCCCGGAAAATATGCCAAAAATTATATTTCACCAGAAGATCCACGGAGCCAGAAGACGAGAGGGAGAAGGGGCCTGGGGGGCCCACACCCCTGCTAGGCGCGGGCCCACCTCTGGTCGCGCCTAGGGGGGTGCAGCCACCCCAGGCACCCCCTCGGCATCCCTCTGCGCCTATAAGTTGCCTCTCGACCTAAAAACCGAGGGGGGTTCGATAGTTTTCCAGAAAGAGTTTCGCTCCGCCGCTGCCACCAGAAACCAAGATTCGGATCCAGAAACTCCGTTCTGGCACCCTGCCGGGACGGGGAATTTGGAGAGGATCATCGTCATCGTCATCACATGAGTGAGTAATCCCCCGCTGTAGGCTTGGGGATGGTAGGGATTTGATGAGTTCTATCATGTAATCGAAGAAGATTGTTAGGGCATAGTGCCTAGTATCTCTATTAGTGTTATTTGACTTTGTTGCAACTTGTTGTGCTTAATTCTTGTCACTAGGTCCCGAGTGTCATGATCTCAGATCTGAAATTATTATTCAATCATTATGATAGTATTGTTTGTGATCTTATCTTCAAGTTGTGTACACATATCATTGTTCGGGTCCAAAGGCCCCAAAGTGACAATAATTGGGACAACCGGAGGGGATGGTTGTGGTGTGAGGATCACATGTGTTCACGGAGTGTTAATGCTTTGCTTCGGTGCTCTATTAAAAGGAGCACCTTAATTGCCAGTAGTTACCTAGAGGCCCCGCTGCCACGGGCTGGCTGGAAAAAAGATGTTGTGCAAGTTCTCATTGCGAGCACGTATGACTATATTTGGAGCACATGCCTAGGATTGTTTAGTACTTGGATGATTGTTATTATTTATTTGCAATGCCCTAGATCTTGAAGTTACATGTTTAGACTCGTTCATGCAACGCCTGTCCATCCATCCCTATGCCTACCGCACTCGAATCCCACTGTTACCGTTACTGTTACTATTGCTCATGTTTTGCTGTTGTTGTTGCTTTGCCGTTGCTACTACCAAACTGTTTCTACTGATAAACTTATGTGAGCAAGAACTATTTCCAGGTGCAGCTGAACTGACAACTCAGTTGTTAAGGCTTGCAAGTATTCTTTGGATCCCCTTGTGTCGAATCAATAAATTGGGTAATACTACCCGCGAAGACTGTTGCGATCCCCTATACTTGTGGGTCATCAATACTATTTTCTGGCACCGTTGCCGAGGGATAGCTTTATTTGTAAGTTCACTTGGATCTATTATTGTTCACCGCTACTCCTTTCATCATGGGGAAGTATCGTGATGGAAAGTTCCCTATTTTACCATCCACTACAAGAAGAGGTACAGTCCTAAACACCTCTGATGCTCTTGATTCACCGTCTGTTATAAGTAAGATTGTTACACCACCACCACATACACATGCTACACACACTGCTACTACTGCTGAGTCTGAAACTGCTTTTGATACTCATGATGTTACTTCTAATGTGCTTGATGCGAATGGTTCATTAGGTCCTTTTCTAGATGCTACTATGGCCAGTCTAGGAAATACCGAAACTCCTAGTGAAGACACTGTTACACCTGTTAGCTCACCTGAGTCTAGAGAGAGTTATGATATTAATGATGGCTACATTGAGTTCACTAATGATTTTGTTGAAGAGTGCCAAAACACACATGGTACTAGCGCTATTAAGAGTCTCCTTGCTATATGTACTATTATGCCTAAGTTGTCCTCTGATCCTAAGTTTGCCACTTCTCCCATAGATATTAAAGATAAAGATTATTATTTCTCTCTTGATTTATCTTATTTAGATATTTTTGAGAAAGAACCTTTTTGTGGGACTGAAAATGAGAGTGTTGTGGCTCATATGAATGAGCTTTCTACTATGTGTGCTTTATTCTCTGATGATTTTAAGATGCACAAGTACTTTGTTGCTAAGATCTTCCCTTTTTCACTAAAAGGAGAAGATAGGGCTTGGTTTAATAGATTACCTCCTGGTTCAATTGATAGCCCTGATTGTTTGATTGCTTCTTTCTTCCAGAAATATTTTTCTCCCACTGCTAGACATGCTGCTTTGCAAAGACTTTTTGATTTTGAACAGGGAGAAGAAGAGAAATTACCTGAGTCATGGACAAGGTTCTGTGCCTTTATTCATGCACATCCTGGATGTCCATTACCTAAGAATGAACTTCTTGATATTTATTATAATGGACTAATTTATGATTCTAGTACCTACCTAGATAGCTTTGTTGATTGTGTTTTCAGGAAAAGAACTCCTACAGATGCTAAAGAATTAATGGCTAAAATAAGCAAGAATTATGATGATTGGACTTCAACTGAGCTAAATACACCTGAGCCTATTACTCCCGAACCAGTTGTGCCTGAACCAGTTCCAATACCAACACCAAGGAAGAGGGGAGTTATTGCATTAAATGATGAAGTGATGAAGGAAGCTAAAAAATGTCTAAAGGAGAAAGGTATTAGAGCTGAAGATGTGAAGAATCTACCTTCTATAGAAGAATTATGTAAGCCAATTCCCCACTCATCCACTGTTGAGGTACACTCTCTCCAACACTCTGATGAAGGTGATATTCCTTATGGTAAGCCTCCTGATCAATGTTTAGAGGAACTTGACATTTTTATTGTTAAACAAGGTCATTTTAATAAACAAGTTCAGAATCATTTATTGGAAAAGTCTAGAGATATCAATGAGTTAAAAGACATTGTGGAAAGGACTTCTAATGATATTAAAATGCTTTGTAAACACTTTAAAATGGTTCAAACTCAACTTGATTAACTTGCTAAGGTACAAAAGGATATGCTAGTTAATGCTTCAGGAGATAAACATGCTTATGGAATTAGAACTAGGAGTGGTATAGCTACTCAAGATCCTTTATACCCTGAAGGACACCCTAAAAGAATTGAGTAGGACTCCCAACAAGGTGAGAGTAGTGGTAGTCCTCGTAAGAGAAAGAAAAAGAAACAAAAAATAGTTGAGGAACCAATTGAACCTGCTGTAGATCCTAATAGTATATCTGTTTCTGATGCTGAAACTGAGAGTGGTAATGATAAAAATGAGTCTCCTGATAAGGAGGAAGGTGGGTAAGAACCTAATAAGCACACTAAGAACACTAGGTACACCAAGGAAGATTTTATAGCTAATAAACATGGTAAAGAGACAGAACCTTGGGTGCAGAAACCCATGCCTTTTCCAGGTAAGAAACACAAGTCAAAGGAGGAAGAACACTACAACAAGTTTGGTGAGTGGATGAAACCTTTATTTTTGCAAATTCCTTTGACTGATGCTATTAAATTGCCTCCTTATTCAAAGTATATGAAGGATATTTTCTCTAACAAAAGGAAGATTCCTAATGAGGAGATTTCTACTCTACTTGCTAATTACTCCTTCAATGGTAAGGTTCCAAATAAACTTGGCGATACAGGTATACCAAATATTCCTTGCTCTATTAAGAATAATTATGTTAGAACTGCTTTATGTGATTTGGGAGCTGGAGTTAGTGTTATGCCTTTTTCTCTATATAAGAGACTCCAGCTAGAAAAATTGATACCAACTGATATATCTTTGCAAATGGCTGATAAGTCAACTACTAGTCCTGTTGGTATATGTGAGTATGTTCCTGTTCAAGTAGCTCATAATTGCATGGTTTTAATTAATTTTGTTGTGCTTGAAATGCCTGAAGATGATAATATGTCTATTATTCTTGGGAGACTTTTCTTAATACTGCAGGTGCTGTCATCAATTGTAATCAAGGAAAAGTAACATTCAATATTAATGACAAAGAGCATACTATCTATTTCCCCAAGAAGGTTGTTAAGAGCTATTGCCTGAATTCCATTGAAAATATTGAGAGCATCAAGGTTGGAGAAATATATTGTCCCATTCCACAAGAAAATTTTGAAACTATTATGATTGGGACCATTGCTATCAAGTATGAGGTAACATAATCACCTTGTGGATTGCAAAGTTTTATTTCATATAAGATTGTTTTGGTAAAAAGACTTGATCAACCTTGTTAACAAAAGGATTTTTAATGAACAAAATAATGTTTTCACGGTGGTTATACTTTCTTTCTTTTACTTTTCTCCTTCCTAGTCTTTGCCTTTCTTTTGCTAGCTTTGGTTTTGTTAGTTGTTTGTTTGTTAGAGTCTCTTAGAACTCCTATAGTTTGGCTTTTGGTTTGCTTTTGCTTCTTCTGAAAAAACTGTTTCTGCGAGAAAATCAATTTTCATACCCTGAAAATTGGCCAAAATAAAGTTTCCCGGAAAATCCCATAAAATTCAAAATAAATTTTTCCTCGAAAAAAGGGGTAGAGGGACACCTGGAGTGAACCATGGGCCACCCCAGGCCACCACACCCATGGTAGGCGCGGCCTACCTGTGGGTGGCTCCTGGGGGGTCTGGTCCACCTAGGCCCCTCCAGGCTACCTCCTCAAAGCCACCTTCTTTCTCTCTCCCAAAAAACACCAGAAAACTTGCTCAATCTCGAGTTCTTGCTGTTCTTGCTCGCGATTTTCGATATCCTTGTTCATCCCATCTTAAGTGCTGATTTTTGGAGGGATTTCTCCTTGGTATGTGCCTCCTCCACTTGTCCAATTATATTTGTGATTGGTAGATTGTATCTTGAGTATTTTGCTGCTATAGGTGTCAGGTTGTTTGAGCTTGAATGCTTCTTCTATGCTTATAATCTTTATTTTGATGTATGTGTAGCCCTCTAGCAAGTTCCTATAGTAGTTGCTCACCGTTTATCAACTTAGAAATCAGTTGGTTTGATGCTTATCTAAAAATTTCAGAAAAGGGAAGTCATGGACCATCACACATTTGGTGAAATATTTGAGGGTGATGCACCTAGAAGGGCAAGGCTTCCAAGATCATCCACCAGTGTCAGGCCCTCATATAATGAGGATCTCATTACTCCGTGATTTGGTGACTAGGGAGATGGGGGGATGCGCACCCCTCCACCTTTCCTTGCCAAACTTTCTTGCGGGCTGCTGGGATTCTTGATGATTTTATGACCTTGGTTCGGAGGGCTGGACTAACGAGCCTTACGCAGGATGAGAGCGCGCAATATGCTACGCTCACCAAAACATTTGTGGAGAGTTTCTCCTTTACTAACAATGTGTTCCATCCAGATGTTTCTTTCAAAGTTTATGGCAGGTCTTACCATATGACATTGAAGAAATTTTGTGGGTCTCTTGGACTTGGTACAGCTGGGTCAGCAAAGAAGATTCCAGCTCAACCCGCTGATTTGTTGGAGCTTTACCGAGGAATAACCAATGATGATAGCCGTAGAGCTCAACGGGGAAAGATAAGAAACATTCAGCTTCCAGCCATCAGGTACTTCGCTTACTATCTTGCCACTAGTGTTCTTGGTAGGGAGAACACTATTAATATTTCCAGCTATCATTTGGCTTTCTTAGCTGTTGCGCTCAACAATGAAACCAAGTACAATCTTGGTTCTCTCATTGCTCGTCGCTTAACTGCTAAGGGACCCATTTATGGGGGAATTATTGCTACGCGTGTTGCTGCTGCCTTGGACATTGTTGTTGATCCAAATGATACAATCTTGGCTCCTGAGAGGCTTGATCTTGCTGCCATGAAGGCGCATCACTTTGTCACCACTAGCTCTACCCTTGAGAACTTGGTTTATAGAATGTTGTTTATTGACGGGGAAGAGAGAGAGAGATCCCTCTCCCCCAAACCACTTTGTTCACTATTTCTCAGGGATCTTGGTCACGCTCCAAGGAGGAGATGGACGACAAGCTGCATTTCCTTAACTTCCATGGGCACTATCCGGAGGAAGCGCCCTCATATGACCCTGTTGTACACTACACAGGGGAGTCCTCGAGCTCGTACTAGGACGAGGGAGCCTCCTCGTCATACTATGGAGGTGCATCTACTTGGGCACCATGGGATTGAGCCCCACTTAGGCCAAAAGCCTAAGCTTGGGGGGAGGTATATCGACATCGCGCTCATCTTTATATCATGTTCGGTCGGTTCTTTGTATATCCATTGTTTCGCTTTCTTTTTGGTTTTTGTTACTTCTTTCTCAAAAACACAAAAATACCGAAAATATTTTCGTTGTTTCTCTTGGTTTGTTTCTTTGCTTTTTGGTTTTGGTTTTCCTTAAAGAAAATTCCAAAAAGAGTTTGCTTCTTGTTTGGTTTGCCTTTTCTTTCTTTGGTGTTGCTTTGTTTGCTTTCTTTAAAAAATCAAAAACACCAAAAATATTTGTTGTTCTTCTTTGGTTTTGTGAGTTCTTTGCAGGGTTCAGCCGTCCTCAGTGCATTTTGGTTTCATGTTATTATTCAAGTCACACAAGTGAAGGGCAATAATGAAGATTAAGACAACTTGAGGTGTGGTAAGAGGCTGGTAACGAACTCTATTTGTTTCATTTTTGTACATATACTCATCATTGTGAGCATGCTTAGTCTGTTCGTGTAAGGTGTATGTCATTATGGATGCTTAGTAGTTCTTGTTTGCTTGTGATTAGCTCCAGCTTGCTAATAGTTTGTAGCATGTCTTATGAATGTTTGCTTGCATTTTATTCATATTTTGGTATGATATTGTGGTATCCTCCTCTGACTGTTCATATGAATCGACTTGGCACATGCTCACACATGCATATGACTAATCAGTAGTCAGTAAGCCTCGATGATTTATTTTGCATCAGAGTTCTTGTATCACTTTCATGCCATAATTAGTCCTGTTTTGTTGCAAGCATGATTATGACAATTATTGCTCTCTCGTTTCTCGCCCCTCTCTATTGCTAGCCTTCACTTGCACTGAGTATGAGCTCTACCCGTGCTTCCAACTCCCCAAAACCAATATTGCCAACAGTGTCCATCATACCTACCTATTAGCATCATGTGCTATTTCAGTGCATATTCTATATGCCATGTTTTCTTCCAAATAAATGTTTGTCTGTTTTGAGAAAGTTAGTTAGTAAAGCTCTCACGAACTTGATGGCACACTTTATTCCTTGCGCTTAATAATCCTGAACCATCATGACCTGTCCATGAAAGTTATATGCTTGCAAATTATATGCTGGGAGTCAGCAGAACCGTGCTGTCACGAGGAACGCTTTCAACGCTTTTTGGATATCTCATCCAGTTGATACCTTGCTCTTTTGTTTGCGGATGTCGACGGTGTGAAATAAAAGGGGATCTTGTGAGTTCATGGAGTCTATACATTGTGTTAGAGAAACGCCTGGGCCGCTAGCCTAAGCCATGCCTAATCATGAAGGAAACTTGCAGCATCACCATAATGAGCATTTATGAAGCATCCTCAATAAAAATCTATATACATAGTAAATAAAAAGATCGTTGAGATGCTCATTGTATCTTGGCTTATCATTTTGATCACGGGATCGCTCCTGTATCATGTGCAAGGGGTACCCCATTGGCAGTTCTCTATGATATGCATGTATTTACAATGACAAGAACTTACAGGTAACCAAAGTTGAGTAGCATGCGGTGCGGCCCCCGTACTCAAGGGACTTGGGATTTCCATTTTATGGTCTGTCAAGCATATGATTCAGAGTGGACCTTACTTTCACCTTAACCACATGAAGATGCCTATGATAGGGGCAATGAGAGCTCAAAGCTAATGAATACCTTCCTTTCAGCATTTGGAAGCATTTCAAATGTTACAAAACCGTTTTCACAACCTTTTTGAGTCACCACTTATTCTATGAGCACCTTCTTGAGAGCATAGTTGTCATTCTTGTGTTTGTTCCAAAACTTGGTTAATTATGTCATGACTTTGATGCTTGTATCTCTGATATATTTACTTATAGTCTTCACTTGAACTTCAAAGGTGCCTTAGCATTTATATTGTGCTCTACAAACAAAGGCAAGCAAGATACCACTCTATCATACCTTACTATGAACATTGCAATGTTGCTTATGTTTATGTTTCATGCTACTTATTATTATTGAGTTGGTTTCTCTTCATAGCTTGCAATGACTGTTGAGTAGACTTAGTTGCATACTCTTTATTATGAATTGTCTAAGCATCTACTCCTGTGCTGAGAATATTTATATCATATGAAGCAAATGTGTTCGTGAAAGTTCTTTTATCGCACTCAGTTTTCAACTAAATTGCTTGAGGACAAGCAATAAGCTAAACTTGGGGGAGTTGATACGTCCAAAACGTATCTACTTTTCCAAACACTTTTGCTGTTGTTTCTCCTCTAAAATTGTATGATTTGGATACAACTAACACGGAATGACGCTGTTTTCAGCAGAATTACCTGGTGTCTAGTTTTGTGTAGAAAATGAACTATCAGGAAAAATCCCGGAAAATATGCCAAAAATTATATTTCACCAGAAGATCCACGGAGCCAGAAGACGAGACGAAGAAGGGTCCTAGGGGGCCCACAACCCTGCCAGTCACGAGCCCACCTCTGGCCGCGCCTAGGAGGGTGCAGCCACCCCAGGCACCCCCTTGGCCTCCCTCTGCGCCTATAAGTTGCCTCTCGACCTAAAAACTGAGGGGGGTTCGATAGTTTTCCAGAAAGAGTTCCGCTCCGCCGCCGCCACCAGAAACCAAGATTCGGATCCAGAAACTCTGTTCTGGCACCCTGCCGGGACGGAGAATTTGGAGAGGATCATCGCCATCGTCATCACCAACGCATCTCCATCAACCATCGATGTTTCCTCATCCATGAGTGAGTAATCCCCCGTTGTAGGCTTGGGGATGGAAGGGATTGGATGAGTTCTATCATGTAATCGAATAAGATTGTTAGGGCATAGTGCCTAGTATCTCTATTAGTGCTATTTGACTTTGTTGCAACTTGTTGTGCTTAATGCTTGTCACTAGGGCCCGAGTGCCATGATCTCAGATCTAAACTTATTATTGAATCATTATGATAGTATTGTTTGTGATCTTATCTTCAAGTTGTGTACACATATCATTGTCTAGATCCAAAGGCCCCAAAGTGACAATAATTGGGACAACCGGAGGGGATGGCTGTGGTGTGAGGATCACATGTGTTCACGGAGTGTTAATGCTTTGCTTCGGTGCTCTATTAAAAGGAGCACCTTAATTGCCAGTAGTTACCTAGAGGCCCCGCTGCCACGGGCTGGCTGGACAAAAGATGGTGTGCAAGTTTTCATTGCGAGCACGTATGACTATATTTGGAGCACATGCCTAGGAATGTTTAGTAATTGGATGCTTGTTATTATTTATTTGCAATGCCCTAGATCTTGAAGTTACATGTTTAGACTCGTTCATTCAACGCCCGTCCATCCATCCCTATGCCTACCGCACTCGAATCCCACTGTTACCGTTACTGTTACTATTGCTCCTGTTTTGCTGTTGCTATTGCTTTGCCGTTGCTACTACAAACTGTTGCTATTGATAAACTTCTGTGAGCAAGAACTATTTCCAGGCGCAGCTGAAATGACAACTGAGTTGTTAAGGCTTGCAAGTATTCTTTGCCTCCCCTTGTGTCGAATCAATAAATTGGGTAATACTACCCGCGAAGACTGTTGTGATCCCCTATACTTGTGGGTCATTAGAACCTAGTGTGATAGTAGATCCAAGGACATGCATTGAGGCGGTGATAGAGACAACTAAGGATAAATATGGTGTAGATGTGCACAAGATGATGGCATATAGGGCAAATAAGAAAGCATTCCAGGCAGTGCTTGGTGATCAGGTTGGACAGTACAGGTAGCTCAGAGACTACTTGAAGACAGTTATTTACACCAACCCTAGCTCAAGATGCATTGTTACTACCAAATTTGTTGTAGAGCATCCCAGCACCAACCCTAGATTCCATGGGATGTTCTACTATCTAGGTGGATACATACAAGGTTTTCTTAATGGCTGCAGACCATTTTTAGGTACATGTGCTCAAATGTTTGCTTCATAGTTGTTGTGACCAGCTAGCCATAATATTACCTCACTGTTTATTGTTTCTTTGCAGGTCTGGATGGTTGCTTTGTGAAGCTAACCACAGTCCAGCAGATCCTTTGTGCCACTGCAAGAGATGGGAACAACAACATATTTCCTCTTGCTTTTGGCTTGGTTGACAAGGAGGAGACAGCTTCATGGAGTTGGTTCCTCACACAACTGAAGTATGCAATTAGGGGTGAATAAGGCTAGTTTGGATATTACACATTAATATCTGATAGGCAGAAGGTCAGTGTTTCCTCTTGCTTTTATACATTGTCACATTGCAAGTATACAGAAACTACTATTTCAAAAACTATTATTTCTTTACTTAATGCAATAAACTACTATGTAATTGTGTAGGGCCTGCTTAATGCAATAAACACAGTATTTCCTAACTGCCCTCAAAGATATTGTTTAAGGCACATATATGCAAACTTCCAAACTGCTAGATTTAGAGGCGAGGAGCTGAAAAAATACATGTATGCAGCCAGCTATTCTTACACACAAAATGGCTTTGATGTTGCTATGGCTAACATGAAAGAAGAGAGTGTAGAAGCTTGGGAGTGGCTAATGAAAATACCAGTTTGAGCTTGGGCTAGATATGCCATGGATTATAACTGTAAAACCGATTTAGTTGTCAATAACTTGAGTGAAGTTTTCAATAGATGGATACTAGATATTAGAGGAAAACTAGTGAAGACCATGTTTGATGGTATTAGGAAGAAAGTAATGGTCAGACATGATGCTAAGAGAACAGGAGGTGCCAAGGCAAGGTGGGACATCACACCAACTTATTCAGAAATGCTAGAAGAAAGCAAGAAATGGGCAAGAATGTATAGATCTAGTAGGTTTGTTGATGGCTTGTGGGAAGTTAGTCATGGTGAGAAATCTTATCCTGTCAGTTTAACTGCCAGGACATGTGGATGCAAGAGATGGTATATGACTGGAGTCCCTTGTCATAATGCCATATCAGCCATCTACAAGTCATTCCAGCATCCTGAAGACTTTATTCTAGATTTCTTCAAAAATCCAATGTACATGGAGGCATACAATCCAGTCATTTACCCAGTTCCAGGTGAGGATTGCTGGACAAAAACTAATACACCTGATATTGATCCACCAGTCTTCAAGGTATCATTGGGCATAAATCAAACAAAGAGGAGGAAGGGCAAGTTTGAAGTTCCAGAGCCACCACAGTCCTCTAGAATGTCAAATATCAGTTGCAGCAACTGTGGTTTGCTAGGGCACAGATACACTAGTTGTGGTCAAGCACTAAAGCCATCACTGCAGATTAGGAAAAACCAACATCAGGTTTACCTCTTGTCTATTTTCCACCAATTGCATTTCAGTTACCTTTTTTGTGATCTATTTGTGCAAGAAAACAGGGCAAATCTCTCTGAAGCTCCACATGGTCTAGATCCAGGACCAGCTCCACAAGCTTCTACAAGGAAGAGGAGAGCAGCACCTTCAGCTCCAACTCCAGGACATGCTCCAGGACATGCTCCAGCTCCAGGACATGCTCCAGGAGGAGGACATGCTGCTCCAGGACATGCTCCAGCTCCAGGACCATCTCATGCTGCTCTAGGACAAGCTCCATCTACAGGACCATCTCATGCTGGACCTAGTGGTACCACTACCCCAGCTAGGAAGAAGAGAGCAGTATCTTCACCTCCAGGACATCCTTTCAAAGCTCCAAGGCCAGCACCAACACATACTGGACCTAGTGGTACTATTGGAAGGCCAGTAAGAGCAAAAAAGGCTAACTCTAAGATGAATGGTTACCTCGCTGCAAGCAACATTGACAAGATCACACTGAAGGATATCAAGAAAGGGATGTTATGAATAATTTGTGTGCTTCTAAGCATAAACAGTTTGTGTGCTTTGTAGAACAATCAGTTTGTGTGCTTTGTAGAACAATCTGTTTGTCCATGTGCTTCTGAGAATAATCAGTTTGTGTGCTTCTGAGAACATTCAGTTTGTGTGTTGTGAGATGATGTATAACTATTTGAACAAATGTTGTGTTTGTTTTCTGTTGTGAGTCTGAGACAATGGCCAACTATTTGAAATGCTTGTGTAGATGTTTTCATGCTAGTATAGTAAACATATTTGATCATTATAGATGTTGTCGAGACCACTTGAGGGGCCTCGACAACCCTAGTATATTAAATTATTGATCATTATAGATGTTGTCGAGACCACTCGAGGGGCCTCGACAACCCTAGTATATTAAATTATTGAGCATTTTAGATGTTGTCAATACCACTCGAGGGGGCTCGACAACCCTAGTATATTAGACATGTTGTCGAGACCACCCGAGGGGCCTCGATTTAACCCTAGTATATTAAACTAATTGAACATTATAATATAACATTATATACAGTACCACAAAGCATTATAGATATTGACATATTAACTAAAATGCATGAAATTTTAGACACAAATAGGAGAACATCTTGACACAAAATGAATGGTTCAACACATGGAGGGTTCAACTAAACAAATAAATGGTTCAACACGTGGATGGTTCAACTCAACAAATAAAGGGTTCAATTCAGCAGCTGCATTACACAAATATGCCAACTAAAAAGACTCATACACTCCTCCTCACAAATTGCCTTGATTCTCTTGACCTTGTCCTTGTTAACACCATTGACCTTGAAAAGGTCATGCATGGAGTACTCTAACTTTTTCTTTTCATCCTTCATATTAGCTCTTTCCTCATACCACTTCTGCTATTTCACCTTGAATACTTCTGCCTGTGATTTGAGCATATTCTTCAGTTCCTCCTTAGCATTCTTCAGCACCTCTACTTCATTCTTTAATGCAACTATGTGCTTCTCCATTTGCTCAACATCATGTTCCCCACTCATTATCCTAGCAAGGATTTCCGCTCTGGCTTTATTCTCAGCTGAGCTATCCACTTCCTCTCAGTCTCATCTATCCACATATTACCTTCCTCTAGTAGGGTTGCATGTTTCTTCTCCAATTTGTCATTCTCTCCAGTTAGATCCTTCAATATTTTGCTGCTCTCATACCTCTCTTGAATTCTTGAGCTATTACTCTCATTGTACATTGCCCACAACTTAGTCAATGCATGCTTCATGTTGTCATCCCACTCTGGATCAATCCAGCTTTGAAAGCCACAACTCATTACCTCATACACATTAAATATTTTTATTATAACATACTGTTTATGATTACAACATACTAAAAATGGCAGATTATGTAAAAACAGAGCTGAAATACATGTCTATGATTACAACATACTGTCTATGGTTCATGAGCACACTATCATTTCTAAATGAACACACTATTATTTCTACATCACATATAAGAAAACTGTCAGATATCTATATCACAATATTCAGTAAACTGTTACAAATCTAACTGTTCTGCACTACTACTCAATGTTGATCTAAATGAACATACTATCATTTCTATATCATTGTACCTGTTAGTTAACTGAAACTAAATGAACACATGATCACACTGTGAGGAAATCAAATTACCTACAGGGACCTACTGAAGAAAAAAGGGAGCTGATCACTTACATTTTCTATAGAACACATGTAGAACTTCCTCCCTGTATCAAGTGTCCTAAAACGCAACACACCTGCGTAGCTTCAATTTGTGAGCAGCGGAAACAAAAGGTGCTTCATGGTCAATGCCGACAATTTCCGCGTCATGGAGCATGTCTGGTGCGTAGTCGAATGCGTTGAACTACAAATCCGAGAAATCCACAAAAAGATGAGGCTCAAATCGACGATTTTCCAAAAAATCCCAAATCGGGATCCAAACCCTAACTTAAAGGAGGAGGAGGAAGGCACTCACATGGTCAAATGAGAGAGAGAGTCGGAGGAGCTTCCGTTGTCGTTCTAGCTCGGCATGATCTGCGGAGCAGCGGCGAAAGCAGTCGTCGGTGATGGCAGCACGGTCACCAGCGACGACGGCGGTCAGGCTCAGAGGAAGCAGACGAGTGAGGCAGCGGGGGGGGGGGGGGGAGAAGAGGAGGGCCCGACCGGTTTGATGGTTCCGACGGCGCCGTTAACGGTCGTCCACGCCCAGCCGTCCAAATGCGCCACGTAAGCCTGATGATTGGGCCCCACCGGTCAGATTCATCGTTAGCGCGGCATCAGAGCCAGATCAGTGCTGCCTGCAACCGCGTGCCCCAAAAACGGTGTTATCTAAAAAAAGCCCCAAAAAAGGTGTTATCTAAAAAAAATTAAAATTTTAACGGTCTTTTGAAACCCTAGCCCTAATTGTGGTGCTTTTTTTTTATTTTCTCTGATCCAGGGCGTGCCAAAAAAAAATTTGAGGGACGTAGTTGTGTACCACATATCATGGGTTGGGGCGGCTGATATTTCAGAATTCAAAGCAGGAGCCGCTCATGGTACCAGGTAGCAAAACTCGTGCCCATATGCAGCGATCTCTCCGCAGCATCTCCGCTCCGTTCTCGCCCGGCCTTCTCGGGATGTTTCCGTGATGACGCTCCCTATAAACAACCACTTGGGCGTTTCGGTGACGCTCTCCTCTCTTTGCCACAACCCTACACCACCCTCCGCCGCGCCGCCGCATTGTATCGAATTTCCATGCCTCTCTTCTTACCCGAGATCCTCCCAAAACCTAGACAAGAAATAGACACCAAACCCTAGCACTAGCAACTCCCTAGATCCCACCCTTCCTAGTCCCTAGCTACAACCCTTCAATGACTTCACCGGTAGCTCCTTCCACCATGCTCTATAAGCTCAAGGACGTTGAGTTTAGGGGCCGTAAGATACGTATCGTGTGCCATGACCTTTCCAGCGCAAATCTTCCTCTACTCGATGTGTGCAATTACTTTCTTCTGGAGAAAAACTACGTCCTGAACCTCGACAACGGAGTCGATTCCATCTCCCGGCCTGATCTGGTGCAGGAGTTCATTCGTATAATGAAAAAGGAAACGGACTCCGGGCATGAGAAGCCAAAAGATTTCGACAAATTCTTCTTCACTTTGGGAGGAGATCCTGTTGATAAGTTCCCAGATATGTTTTCTAGATGTTTGCTAGGCATGACCTACATTGATCCATTCAATACGAAATGGTATATATAACCCTGTATATACAGTTGGTGTTTGCAAATATAATGTACTTGTGGATGGATTTGATGTGATCTTTCTGTTGCAGGACGGATGATTTCGCTGCTACCATGCACACCACGGGGTTCCAGTTCATCAAATTCCCGCTCCATCATGGCTGGATAGCCAATCCCGAGGTATCGCTATATATATATGTTTTCCCATCAAATAATTATACCAAGTTTCTACCCTTTGACTAGCATTAGTTGAATTCCTGTTGTATTATAGGAAAAGAACCTTATCCTTGCTATTGGGGATTCGTCGTCTCAAAAGCTGAGAAAATATCCACATACCCTCGTCAAGAGGTTTATGGAGAACTCCACGGCTGAATTAACTACCTATGGCATTACTTGCTTGGATGCTGAAATCCTCGAAGGGCAACTCGCTGCATTGTACAGGAAAGGTCGTATCGACCTTATTTACAAGGTTAGAGTTTTGGTTCAGCATAGCAAAACTTGTTTTTAGCTCAAATGCTAAGGTGCACACATGATGATATGGAGTATTATTGTGTTCTTGTAGCATGGCAAAGTATTTTATGTGCTCGTAACAGATAAAGATCGCCTAAAACAGTTTCCAACTGCTATGTGGAAATCCCTCTCTCCGGTGTGTACTCATCATCTTGTAGTCCACTTTTAAGATAGTCTTTTATTTTTTTATTAACACACAATTACTAGGTCTACCAAGATGAGGTCTATTTCACTAGAAATTTTGTTCCTCTTCCGCCTGATGATCAACCCAATGAACATGTGAGTTTGCGCTAAGTTTTGGTAGTTCCTTTTAAAGGGCAACATCTGAAATTATTTTGGTTAACTATAAATGAACCAGGGCAGAAAATGGGTAGTCGATAGGGTGAGGAAAGACAAGAAGAACGACAAGAACAGGTTGAAGAGGCTGCAGAAGCAGCAGCAGCTTGCTCAGCTAGACATACAGTGGTCAATTCAGCTCTTATACATACTCCTTACCTATGTACTTGACTGTCTCATCTTTGCATTGTTAAATACATATGAATTACATACAAATTATTTAACAGCCCATATGATCTGAATACAACTATTCAAGCACCAATTAGTGAACCTGATGATCTTCTGAAGCCGCCCGCTCAAGGGTAAGTCTTACCTCCATCGCTCTTAATGTTACATTTTCTATGAAAAACAATAGTAGCTCTAACCATATGTAATTACACTAATAATGGATTACCTAATTGAGTAGCTCCTCTTTACTTTAGTACATACCATTTCACATACAACTGTTTACTATCTACAGCCAAGAAAGTGAAATGGATGGGCAAGATAAAGCGGTTGAAACTTATCAAGTCCTACAAGCACCAGAGGTTGAACCTTTTGCAATTTCATGGGAAGAGTGTGTTTTCCAGAAGTTTCTAGAGGAGTAGGTCCTTCTCGAGTTCCATTATATTGTTTATTCCTTTTTACTCAAATATGTTCCGTTTTCTAAAAGTATAGAAGCATTAAGCAAAAATCTAATTGATATTGGATTTTGCAGATATATTTATGATGACACTGAAGCCCCTGGTGAGATAACAGTATCATTCTTTGAAGCACAGATGGATTTTATGAAGCGTGTCAGATGTTTTGACTTCAGCGTTAGGTACACTGATATGGAAAAATACAATAGAGAACTTGCGACAGCTATCCGCAGCGACAAAAAGAGGTACTGTTCTATGTTCTAGTGACATTCAATGTGTTATAGGTTATGTTCTTTTTTGCGAATTGGAGGCTCCGGTCTAGGTTCTGTTTTCTTCATCACAGATATTAATGCTTTAATAATTCTTTGAAATTGGAGGCTCTGATATGTGTTGTGATAGCAAAGCTTGTAGCGATGTAGTTGGTACGGAAAGTTCCTAATAATGCAGCTACCAGGCTGCTTGGATTAAGCTAGCAAACTTGTGTTGTTTGTATTTTAGAATTTATGTTGCTACTGCTTTAAAGTTGTTGTCCGATTTGGATTTTAAACCCTAATAAAAGATAGTTGTTAAACAAACATGGATTATTTCCTTGTATCATACAATTACTAATTAAAGACATCGACTCAATTTATTTTCAGGCTAACTGAATTGTTAACCGAAGTTGCTATCAAGTTCATGATAGCTCGTGGATTTGCGGATGAAAGAACCATAATGGAAAAGGCAAATCTGAGCATTCATGATGTTCCGGAACCCTTATGGTATGCATAATTTTACTATGTTTGTCTTTTTTATGCAGCATCCACACTTTCTTGGACCTTAGGTTTTAGAACCCTAGGTCTTGAACCCTTGTATTTTAGAAAAAAGCTTTTCTATTCCGTTCTTGGTTCTTGAACACACAACTTTTTCAAAAAAGCTATTAACAACTATAGTAGTACATAAATATCATATGAAAATATATTTCAGGGTATATCTAACAATATTGATTTTTATGATTTTTTTTCTAAAAACTTGGTCAAACATCACATAGTTTGATTTTTGAGAAAGAAATATATATATAAGGGAAAATTGGGTATGTACCATTAAAAGTTTCAGTCTTTAGATTTATACCATCCAAAGATCCATCTTTAGCTCTGTACCATCCTAAGGTCGCGGGCGTTTGATTCTTACCACTTCTGTGAACTCTCCGTTAGCGATGACCATGGTACCCTTTCATGAAAACATTGGACAGAACCTCCTCAGCTGATCAAATTTAAGCACGCATTTATCAAATTAACTGAAACATTTCAGCAGCATAACGACACTCAGTGAGTGCATATTCTTCTGAATCAATAACCCAGCGAACAGTCCTGCCTTTATTGTACATTTGTATACCATCTGAAACTGTGAAGTAGGCATCGACAAGAATCTCTTATCGACAAACTTTTCTTTTGGTTCAGTCGTGTAACAGCCACAAACGCATGGAACCGAGAACAAATATAGGGGCCTCCTGACAACAATCGTAGCTCCTGTGCTCACACACAAATAAAGGAATTTAGAGAATGTCGTAGAAGATTAACCAGCTTGAACATGAGGAGTATCAATCGCAGCAAGGATCAAGAACATGCAGTGGACTTTTCAGGGACGAGCAAGGGAGCACGGGGTGGCTGGGCGTCGGGAGGAGCACTGGATTGGCGTCGGGTAGTGCCGTGGATGGACGAAGCGCCATGGCGGCCGCCGCGGCAGGACCACCGAGGAGATCCTCTGCCGGGGCTCGGGGGACGCGGTGGCCGCCGCCGGCGAGGGCCATGCGGTGGTCGGGGGATTCTCTCTGTGCGGGTTCAGTTCGAGCTGAAGAACAGAGCTACGGGATCCATTCAGTGTATGGGCACAAGGGTAAAAAGGGGAGTTGCTAAATCAATTAATCGGCAAAAAAAAGACCTCCAACGGAACTTGACGGAGTGGGGAAACCCAATAACGCAGCAACCTTTCAATGGTATAAACCTAAAGAGGAATCTTTTGATGGTATAAATCTAAAGATCGGAACTTTTAATGGTACGAACCCAATTTTCCCTATATATAGGCATTCTTTCGGGCAACAGTGGCGGTAGTCAAGTAACTGTTGATTTCGCCATTTTTACTCTTGAGTCTTGGCCTTGCTATTAATCTATTAGACGGTATATATGATTGTGTCTTTTGGGAAATTCATGGCGAGCAGGTTCCATCTTGAAATTAAACCAAATCTGGCTGAAAGTTGCTTCATAGTCTACTTAGTCATTTCAGTTAGATGTTCATGCAACACCTTATTTGCTTATCGTGGCTCTCTCTGAACCGCTGTTTATTTGTATACAGAATATCTGAACCAGAACATGTTTGCATTTGATCTGTGTCCAAACTTTAGGCGAGTATATCCTGAAGAGCATCTCTAGTCGCGAAATTTGCGTGTACTCCATTTGCCCAGAATCTGGTCACACTTGTATGTATACAGAACATTTCATGGATTTATGGTGTTTTCTTTGTTTTCTCCGGTTCCCTTTTCAATTTGCTGGAGATGGTGCTTGGGTCTGAACCGTGTGTGATCTTATGTACCGTTCAGTGTTGTTGCTTGCGGCCACTCCTTGCGTGTGACTCTCTGAACCTCTGACGGTGACGGGTGATGAGAGTATGTGACCATCAGCCAACTATGGCTCTATCTTGTTGCTTGAAATAGTCCTAGTGTGTCTGCTGGGTTTCCAAAATTTAGCAAACACGTCACTGATAGGTTCAGTGCAGAGCTGCTTTGGGGTCAATGTCTTTTCTTGGCTTTCTTCTGGAGAAGCACTAGAAAGTCGAGGCCGGAGCATCGTTTTGGTCAGTGCCACGTGTGGGTGTACGCAGGCATGCTTCCTGACTATCCACCTGATAAGTTAGCTCAGCTACCTACCAAATCCTTCTGAAAATAATATGTTGATGCAGGCACGAAAGCTATACTGGCTGGCTCACTTGCTCACCTGGCTTTTCGAGATATTTATTTATTTATTATTGTCTCCATAAAGTTGCATGATTACAGTCTTTATAAGTAAATATAATCATGACACGAAGATTAAGCAAATGGCTGATACTAGGCGTCCCTCGGAGGAATTGTAGTTTTTATTCCCGGGTCCCAGTCTCCTATTTTCTGTCAAATCCCCTTTTTTTCTATAAAACGTATCAATTTTGCTACAAAACGTCCCGCTTTTGCTACATATAGTAAAAAAAAAATGGTTTGACTCGCGAAATAGAAAAACCTTACCGGAGATCTTGCCGAAGACCTCGCCGGTGACTTTGTAGCAAAAAAAAGTACTAATGTAGCAAAACCAACATCGCCGGAGACTTTCGTCGGGAGATCTCGCCGGAGACTTTGTAGCAAAAAAATTGCGCTGTTGTAGCAAATTCATAAAACAGTTGTAGCAAAATAAATTAACAACTGTAGCAAAAAAGGTCTGTCGACGGAGGAGAAGATTTCCCTGTGCCTCTGTAGTTAGGTCGTTGTGCCCCTGTAGCAGGGATTCGCACCGTTTGTAGCAAGGTCATTGTACCTCTGTAGCAACACCAGACATCTCTTGTAGCAGAGCCTTATGCCGCTTGTAGCAACGCCTCTGCGCCTCTCTAGCAGCGCCGGCGGGATTCTGTAGTAGGGTCTGTGGCGAGTTGTAGCAACGTTGTTGTACCTCTGTAGCAGGGCACACCGCTAGTTGTAGCAGGGGCGCCGCGCCTATATAGCATCGCCGCCCGCCGTCTATAGCAGGCAACGTCGGTCGCCACCATATGTTAGCAGCGCCGCCCGCCGTCGTTGCAGCACCGCCCGCCGTCGGCTGCAAGGGCGCCCACCATGGTTGCAGCACCGCCCGCCCTCGCCGCCAGTGGTAGCAACACCAGTCGTCGTTGCAGCACTGCCTCACGAGCTTGGTGTCGAGCAGAACAGAAGAGGGCGCAGTGGTGGTGCAAGCGTGCGGCGGCACCAGTCACGAGCACCATGCAAGCGCGGAGGAGGAGGGCCCGACGGAGGAGAGAGTCGCGGAGGAGCACGGCGGCGCCGCGAGGTGGAGGCTCGGCGAGGCGGAGGGGCAGCGTCGCGGCTGGGCGGCAGCATCGCGGCTGGGCAGCAGAGATTTTTGTTGGGAGGAAGGTAGGAGAAGGTGAAGAGATAAGGTCAGACCCACACTCCCGTGTACGTCCGTTTCCAAGCCTAGCTGTGCGACCCGGGGGATAGAAACTAGCAATCCCCCGGGGGAGCCCAATCATTTCTCTAGAAACCAGCCGTCGGCACTGCCACGATGCCAAAACAGCACCGGCGCCATGCGCAGAGGCTCGACTGACAAGATTTCGCTGCGCTGAGTCACCGAGACAGTTGCTTCACCTACCACCATTTGGTCAAGTCCACAACCTCCTTGCAGCCACCCACCCGAAGACCATAGGTAAACCATTTGGCCCAATTGTGATCGTTTTAGGTTAGGTTAACCTAACCACTGGTTAAAGGGCAATCAAATCCCATCTTTGGGCAGGGCTAGGAGACGAGGAGGAAGGGGAGGGTGGTAGCTAGGAGCAACTAGGGTTTCAATAAATTGGGGGAGAATTTCACTTCTCTGGACTTAATCATTTATGATGGTGTAGAAATCACAGAAGAACAACTCGAATTTAGACAAGATTAGATGAACTAGGTTCCTGGCTACAGAGAGAGACATGAGAAGTTGGGAACAAACAGAGGCTTATCTCTTCCTCTGCTTTTCTTCCTTTTTATTTCTTATACATCTCTTTTACATCTTAGCCCTCCTAATAATTACATATTGTTAGAAAGTAAAATACACATGTGGTATCACACCACCTAGACTCCTACACTCCCCCTCAAGATGGGGCGAAAGCATCATACAACCCCATCTTGCTGCACAAGCTAGTAAAGGATTTTTCGGCTAAGCCCTTAGTTAAGATATCCGCTAATTGGCTTGAAGAGCACACAAATGGCATACATATTTCTCCCTGCTCCAATTTCTCCTTTATGAAGTGCCGATCGATTTCAATATGTTTCGTCCGACTATGTTGAACCGGATTGTGTGCAATGTCTAGTGCAGCCTTATTATCACAGTATAAAATCATTGGTTTGGTCTGAAATAAACCCAGTTCTAGCAACATGATTTTCAACCACAATATTTCACAAATCCCATGTGCCATTGCTCTGAATTCTGCTTCTGCGGTAGACCTAGCAACAACACTTTGCTTCTTGCTACGCCAAGTAACTAAGTTGCCTCCTACAAATGAGCAATAGCCTGATGTAGATTTCCTATCCTCTAGAGAACCTGCCCAATCTGAATCGGCATAACATTCTACTTTTAGGTTTCCATGTGGTCTATACAATAATCCTCGGCCTGGACAACCCTTTAGATATCGAATGATCCGAAGAACTGCATTCATATGCTCAGTTTTTGGATCATGCATGAACTGGCTAACCACACTTACAGCGAAGGCTATGTCTGGACGAGTATGTGATAAGTAAATTAATCGTCCAACTAATCTTTGATATTGTTCTCGATCTACTGGTTCACCCGAGTCATTTGCTAGTCTATGGTTTTGCTCAATTGGAGTGCATGCTGGACGACTACCCAACATCCCAGTTTCTGACAATAAATCCAATACATATTTTCTCTGAGACAAGTAAATACCTTTAGAGCTTCGTGACACTTCGATTCCCAAAAAATATCTTAGGTGTCCCAAGTCTTTAACTTCGAATTCCCTCTTTAGCTGTTGCTTCAAGACCTCTATTCCTGCACCATCATCCCCTGTAATGATGATATCATCCACATAAACTATTAGTATGGTAATCATATTCTCTCTCTTCTTGTAGAACAAGGTGTGATCTGCATTGCTTTGTTTATAACTTAGCTTTAGTACAGCTTTTCTGAATCTATCGAACCAAGCGCGTGGTGATTGCTTCAACCCATATAATGATCTACGGAGTTTCAAAATTTTGCCTTCATTCTTAGCTGTGGCAAACCCAGGTGGTATGTGCATATAGACCTCTTCTTGAAGATCCCCATGCAAAAAGGCATTTTTTACATCTAATTGGTGCAGGTGCCAGTCAAGATTAACTGCGCATGATATTAAGGTTCTTATTGTATTCATCTTTGCTACCGGAGCAAATGTCTCCTCATAATCAACCCCATATGTTTGTGTATACCCCTTAGCTACCAATCTTGCTTTGTACCTATCAACCTTACCATCAGGATTGTGTTTAATGGTATACACCCATTTACACCCGACCGGCTGTTTACCTTTTGGTTGCTCAACTAGTTCCCATGTGTTATTTTTTTCCAATGCCTCCATCTCTTCGAACATAGCTGCCTTCCATTTGGGATCCATCATAGCTTCTCTCCAGTCGGTAGGTACTGATTTAGAGTCAAGAGAACCAATAAAACTTTTAAAGGATGGACTACACCTTTCATAAGAAACAAATTTTGCAATATCATGTTGGTATCCTACACAGTCCTTTAGCCGTGCTGGTATATCCCTCTTCCTTGTGGACTTCCGCGACACAATTGGATGACTACTAACTGGTACATTACTCGGGTTTGTAAAATTTATAGTACCTCTATTTTCACTATGGTCCTCCTCATTCTGTGGTACATGACTGGATCCATCAACCGTCTCTTCGTGTGTTGGTTCGTCACTTGACACTCTAGAACCCACAGGTATAGTTTCATGGTCAGTAATAATTTGTTGACTAGGAGTATCATCAAATACCTCATGAATGTTCATTTCTGCATCATGCCTTTGCTCCCCCTCTGTTCCATGGTCCAATGGTACCCTGTCCATCATTGGCACTAACACCGGGCTACCTGATCCATATATATTATTAGAACTCTCCCCCTTACTATTAGTACCATTACTTGCATCTTTCAGGGGGTAAAATGGTTCCTTTTCATGAAAAGTAACATCCATAGTCACAAAAAATTTCTTCTCGGTAGGACTCCAACATCGGTATCCCTTCTGTGTAGGTGAATATCCTACAAAGATACACTTGATGGCTCGGGGATCAAGTTTTCCGACTGAATTCCTGTGATCATGAACAAAACAAGTGCAACCAAATATCTTTGGCGGCACAATAAAATGGTTAGTACCAGTTAACATTTCCAATGGAGTTTTATAATTTAGTATCCTTGAAGGCATGCGATTTATCAAATATGCAGCTGTTTTCACGGCTTCTCCCCATAAGAACTTTGGAACATGCATAGAGAACATTAGAGATCTGGCTACCTCCAGCAGGTGCCGATTTTTTCTTTCAGCCACACCATTCTGCTCAGCCGTATTTACACACGTAGTTTGGCGCATAATACCATTAGAAGATAAGAAATTATCAAACTCCTTATTAATATACTCGGTGCCGTTATCAGAACGGAGCACTTTCACATTGACATTATACTGATTATGCACCATATTATAGAAATCCTTAAATGCAGATAATACTTCAGACTTATGCTTTAACAAGTACAGCCAGGTACATCTACTAAATCCATCGATGAAAATAACATACCAACGTTCCCCACGAAAGGAGGTTACAGCTGACGGTCCCCATACATCGGAATGTACTACTTCAAAAGGTGTCTTACTTCTCTCCCCAATACTTGGATAATTTGATCTAGTGTGCTTAGCTAACTCACACACTTCACAAACCAGTTTTCCCTTACAGCATGCATTAAACAGAGAAGGATACAGACGACTCATAGACTGAAATGATATATGACCAAGTCTATAGTGAAGCAAAAGTAACTCATCAGTTGACAAACCACATTTAGTGTTGAGAGCCCGCGGGATTGAAGAAGAGTCAAGATAATACAACCCCTCATGTTCAGTCCCAGTCACAAGTATTTTTCCTGATTCCAACTCCTGAAATAGACAGAAATTAGGCTCGAAGCATGCTCTGCATTTAAGTGTTTTTGTAATAGAACTAATTGATAGAAGGTTCACAGGGAAATTTGGAACATGTAACACTGGACTCAATGATAAGGAGGGTGTACAACTAATGTTTCCAGACCCTATTATAGGCGCTGTTGATCCATCGGCTATACGCACCCTATCTTTCCCAGAGCATGGCATATAATTAATAAAATTCTTGGAAGAGCCTGTCATATGATTAGTTGCTCCTGAATCAATGATCCATGAGTTCAATGAGTAATTTGTACCTTGAGCACCACTAGAACTGGATGCCATTTCAGGATTCTCTGATGTAGCCGTCATCATTTGGCCTTGAACTCCTCCAACGCTTGGATTCCAGCAGTCACCTGAGTCTCACCAGTAGCAGCAGTGAGATGATTGCAGTTGAACCTCATTTCGGTATTATTCTCACTCGATGGTCTAGGAGCCAGCTGAGTCCCACTAGTAGCAGAAGTGAGATGACTATGGTTGAACCTCCTTTCATTATTATTCTCACTTGATGGTCTATTTTGAGGCCTCTTTTGCCATCCAGGCGGGTAACCAATCAGCTCGAAGCAATTCCTTCTTATATGACCAGGCCTTTTACAATTATCACATATACTTGTAGTCTTCTTCTTATAGTTTGACCTGGTGGTATTTGCCTGGTCATATCTCATTCCTACATTTGGTTGAACTTGAGTGAGAGAAGACAGTGCGGCTTTGGTGTCGACATTTACACTTGGAACGACTATTTGATTTGACAATCTTGTTTCTTCCTCCAGTATACTTGCTACAGTCTGATCCAAAGTGGGCCAGTCAGGTAATGCAAGTATCAACTGGGAGCGTAGATTGAACTCCTCATTCAGTCCTTCAAGGAAGGCTTGTACTAATATGGGCTCAAACCATTCTCGTAGGAGCGGTACATCTTTGGGATCATGTGCCTTAAACGGCCTAATATACTCCAAGTCACGGAAGAGCTTCTTAATTTCTCCGGCATACTCGGTGACAGTTTTCTGTTCTTGTTTGATGTGCCTCAATTCACGGATTATCCGAGTGACTTGCATCTTGTTTGACTTCCCTGAAAACTGTTTTTCAATGCTTGTCCACACCTCGGCAGCAGTATGAAAGCCTTCAACTTGTTCCCTCACAGCCTTATCCATTGAACTAAGCAGCCACACCATAACCCTTTTCTGACTTTGGTCCCATTGTTCCTGTGTAACTTCCACTGGCTTCTTTTCATCTTCCTTCAGAAATTTCTCCAAGCCATGTGATTCTAGAATCAACAATGCATTACGAGACCAACTAAAGTAATCACACGGACCGGTCAACCTGACCGGATTTGGTTCCAAATTCTTGAGTATATCAGTACCACTAAGTGTTTTCGTTTGTGCCTGCTCTAGCAACTGAGCCATCATCCGCTGCATGCTTTCAACAAGTTTCTCCACACTTGTATCCTTGCTGGTTTCTCCCATGGTTTAGTTCAAAGACTACAGAAGCTTCACACAAGATTTAGTGACCAAACAGACTGAAAACTAGAGCCACTTCAGCGGTTCACAAAAAAAAATCAGTAAAAACAGACTGAAAACTACAACAGCTTCAAGCAGATTCAGCAAACCAGTAGATGCAATTCACCACGCTATACAAACCACACTATGCAGACTCCTCTCCACCAAGTAATCTCAAATCAAGCATATGCAGTTCACCACGAGACCTCTAGCCTAAATTGACTGCTTGTACCTGATATGGTTACGGCCGGATTCAGAATAGTCTCAACTCCGTATACAACGGCACGGCAGGACGACGGCAGCAAAGCGGCAAGGCAGGACGATTGTAGCGACGCCGCACAAAGGCGAGACGGCACAGAACGAGGACAGCAACAACCTTGACGAAGACGGAAGCGGCGCACACAGGCGACCACGACCACGACCAAATCCCAGGCAAGGTCGCAAGAATCAGATCAAATCCGAGTTAGGATCACGACCCCAGACCGATTGCTCTGATACCATGTAGAAATCACAGAAGAACAACTCGAATTTAGACAAGATTAGATGAACTAGGTTCCTGGCTACAGAGAGAGACATGAGAAGTTGGGAACAAACAGAGGCTTATCTCTTCCTCTGCTTTTCTTCCTTTTTATTTCTTATACATCTCTTTTACATCTTAGCCCTCCTAATAATTACATATTGTTAGAAAGTAAAATACACATGTGGTATCACACCACCTAGACTCCTACAGATGGAGCTAACACTTGTATGATGGTGCTAATCAGAGTAAATAATAGTGTATGAAAGTTTCGGATGATTCTGGTATATCCATGTCGCAGCGGAGCCCCTTCTTCCAGAGATGAGTCCGCTGCCCGGGATTCCCTACCGCTGAAGTCCCGCGTGTGCTCTGTCCTGCCCCGCATCGCCGAACGGTGGGTTGTGCGCCATCCCCTAGATCATGCATTAGAGGCTATGGGAGACAACCCTCTTGGTGAGAGGCATTCGATGCACGGAGAGCTCCACACATGTCGGGTCATGGGGCATGTGAATAGTCGACGTGGCAGCGGAAACCCTCGCCATATGTGCGTTCTCGCGGTGAGACCATGTGGTGGTCCCATTCACGCGGGAGAACGACTCTCACATACAATGAACATAGGCGAGTATCCGCTGAACCGCCATGTTGCCTGCTATCATCGTCTGACATCCGAGATTACGGAGAGGCCGCGTGGCGCTGTGAGAAGCCAAGATTTGAGTGTCGCTCTTTCCAAGTTTTATTGTCGACATTTTGGATATAAAAGATGCATTGTGAATCCTTATTTCCCTAGTGTGATAGCTTATCCTCTCTCCTCCTCCCACCTCCCTCGTGTTTCCTCTCGCTCGCGTGGTCAGTCGCATGCATCGCTCTAGTAATCACACCCAAGTCGGCGATGCCGCTGCCAAAGGGCGTGAGCGGAAACATCATACGGTTTGTTGATGTCCTCTCTCCTCCCACCTACCACAAAGCGGAGCTGTAGTCATGATACTCCATGGCTCCTCTGCTCGCTTTTTCTGGAGCGGGCGGCGCGGAATGATCGTCGACCTGGGCAGATAAGGAAAAATGGAGACAATCGCCACTGCGGAGGATGCCGAGACCAGCTACCGGGCTCGTGAAGCGGCGGCCGCAACACACCGATGCACGGGCTTGAGAAGCGGCGGCGGCTAGCTATGCTACATGAGGCCGGAGTCGCGGCGAGGGTAGGGTGGCCTTCCTCGAACTGAGAGACGATGATCCCCCGAGCGCCAGAGACGAGGAAGCACGAGGAGGCAGATGCAACGCCTGAGGACTTGTAACCATTATGATTTAGTTTTACTGCTGTTGGATATTTTAACCTGCGACGGCGTGCCGCTTCCATGCCATGAGTATATCAGCGACCTTCAACATGAAAACACCCTTGATATGTTATCGGGGCGTGGATATGACACGCCCAGTAACATTTACCAGTCGCGCCATGTTAGCTGCGCGCACTAAAAAAATGCCTAGTTCGACTTTGCAATTAATGTTGTCACTGTGCATATCCCTACTAGTGCCTAGTGTTTTCAGAGTTCAAAAGCAAATTGTGACAAGCGTAAAGGAGGTAGTTTTTCTTGAGTGACTTCTGCAGTATTGCCTCGCTCACAAAACTTCCACGCTCGAGTAGAAATGTTGGAACTGGCAACATGTTTCCCGTAGCCTCTCACTCCCACTTGCGTCGCCTAACATGAACAAAGCAAACGGTGTCTTGAATTTGCTTGAAGGAACTATAAGGCTGCTGTGTTGAGGATGTGTGGTAGTACATATCAAAAATTGGAAGGGCGCTTTAATCCTCTTAGTATTGAACGAAGCAGGGTAGACGAGGATAGGTGCATATATACCCGGAGGCAACACATTTCCTCGCTCTACTCTGAACGTGAATAAATGGTTGGATCCTAACAGCTGGTAGGTAAGATACTACGTTAAGGCATTTTATCCGATGCACATAGTGACATGTGTTGGTGGGTGAGTGAGAGGATAAAAAAATATAGAAAATAAAAATATTCGTAAAATGCATGGGTATGCCATATTAATTACGATGCAAATGCATGAGGAAAGTTCTATGATACGCGGAAAAGAAACCTACGTACGCACGCGCACGCCTCTCGGGGAGGTGGCACGGGCGGAGCCCTTAGCCCCCGTCGCCCCCGACTCCTCCACCCACCTCTCCCCCGCTGCCACCGGAGGATGCCGGCATACAAAGTCCGGCCGGCCGACGATGGCAGCGGGGCTGCTTCCTCGCATGGTGGCCTCTCCCCCGTAGGGAGCCCCTTGGGCGCTCGAAGGTTGTCACCCCAACGGCGATCTGATGGCGGCGAGGTCTGAAAGCCGGGGTGGCGGCCTCGGGCTTTGATGGAGGTTCTCCTTTGGTGGATGGCGGGTGCGGGTCGCATCTGCTGCCAGGGCGCAATCCTAGGGTTTCTCTCACGCCAAGACGAAGATCTACCTTCAGCCTGTTTTCATTGATCTGGTGGCAGTGTCGTGTTCCAGAAGGCTCCGCCGGCGAACTCCCATGGACGATTCATGCCTGGAGATTGTTGGAACGGATGGGATTCGGTCATGCGCAACCGGTTTTTCTGACTGTTTGGTTTCAGAGGGAGCGAGGCGAAGCTCTGCAGTCTGTTGCCATCGTGGAATATATCTTTAGTTCCATGTTGAAGTCGGTGTGCGGAGAATGTCATGGAAGCCAAGATTGGTGGACTAGCTATGATGGGTCGAGTCCTGGTGGCGATGAGGAATTGGCTTGGTGATTCGTGAATTGTAGCAGCGGCATCGGAAGGTGCGGACGGTAGCACAGGAGGAGTTCACAGTCTTACCTTGCAGGGTGAAAATCCAAGGTCTGGCCTTAATTGGTTATGCCTGGCAATGACCTTGTTGAAGGTATTGTTTTATAAGCGGGGACTTCCTCCAGGGTGAAAACCTATGATCTTTGATCGGACGACGCGGTGCTTGTGCTATGTTTCCTTCTTAAATGCATCGCTATTGGAGGTGTTGGATTTCTGGTGTTGTTGTGGTGGGGTTAGTGTCGCTGCTACTAAGGATCTTATTGCTGCAGCGGGACTTTTCTTTTTTGTAATTCTTTTTTTTTTGCTTGTGTGTATCTGTAATGCTAATAGGTAATGCGTTATTGCAGAGGTTGGGTGTAATTGGTACCATCGCGATATTAATATATACTTCTTTCAAAAAATATTCATAAAATGCATGGGTGTGCCATATTAATTACGATGCAAATGCATGCACGCTATTTCCACTTGGCTAGGAGTGTCTAACCCACCCCTAATGAGAAATAAAACTCTAGCATGCACGCTCTATCATTTTTGCAATTTGCTTTGAGATTAGTACAAAATAGAATTTTTTTGACATGCATATCTAGTACAGTGGCTGACATATTCATAGCATATCATTTAGTTTCCAATCATATATTTAAAAGAGACAAATAAATCAAAACAATTATCAAATTAAAATTTTGTTTGAAATTTGTATTTATTTCAATTAATTCTTTTAGACAAGCCCAAATTAAGAAAATTCAAAAATCAGAATTTCTAAACACAATGAAACCTCATGATTTACAATGAAACCCAATAGAACTTGTTTATCTTATTTTCATAAATATATTTATTGGTTGAATTCTAAGAAAATTTTCAACTATTTCATAACTATGATTAACGAAGTTTTAAAAACAGTCAAATATATTGTTTCAAACAAGAAAAATCACTAGGTTTCATAATTTTTTTCAAAGTTTTAGCAAGTCTTAAAAGTCAAATCTCCTGCACGATAGGATCTCCCCTCTCCACTCCTAATGGATTGATATGATGTCTTGTTATTTATTATTGTAGCTGGTTTAGCTATAGACGAGACGGATCGAGAAACATATAAGAAATTACCTTTTTTGCGAGTATATAAGAAATTACTTGCACGATTGGCCTACCATCTGTGCGGTGGGTATACCCTAAAGAGCATCTCCAGTCACGATCTTTTATGTACTCCATAGGCCATAGCAGACCGTGTATGTATCAGGGCAGAGCATTTCAAGAGTTTCTGGGTCTGTGTTCTTGTCTCCCGTACCTTAGTTTTTTCATGTCCTAATTCCTGAAGATGGTGTTTGGATGGCAATCCATGGGGCTTGGATTGGATACGAAGAGAACTCACCGTTGCTTGCGGCCACTGCTTGCTTGCGTGTGACTCTCTGAATCTCTGACGGTGACATGTGATGAGAGTATGTGACAATCAGCGCACTGATGACCTGTCATGTCTGCTGGGTTTCCAAAATTTAGCAAACACCTCACTGATAGGTTCAGTCCAGAAGCTGCATTGGGGTGCATTTCCTCTCTTGGCTTTCTTCTGCAGAAGCACTAGAAAGTCACAGCCAGGACATTGTCTCTTTGCGAGGACAGGAAGAGTTTGCATGGGAGGAGGGAGGTCTCGTCGGTTCTCGTGTGTGGTTTGCGTGCATGGCTGGATACCATCAGAGGACAAGATCAGAGTGGTGGTAGTCAGGTAACAATGTGCTTAATTATTTTCTGTGTGCTTGTAATAACTAAACAATGTGCAGTCCTTTTTCCGGTACATTTGTAGATAGCCACCATGTTTGGAGAAAAGCCTGAGACATTTCTACAATCGCACTGTGTATGCACTCATGGTAACAGCTGGCTGTAGTTTGTCTACGCAGAATTCAAAGCAGGAGTCGATCATGGCACCAGCAAGCAGAGCTAGTGCAACCATGATTCCGGATGGCGATGGGTACCCGACCTATCCGATTATCCAAAGGGCACCCGCATCAATTGGAGGAGGATTTGGTTGAGAAAAACTCATGGGTCCGGTTATCGGTAAAAATCTAGATCCATCGGGTCTCAAGGCAGTAAACCGATACCCTCAACTCCGCAGACTCATTATGTCAGTTGGACCCCAAAGTATCATTGTGTACACTACCAACCCTAAGAGGCTAAGACCCTAGCACCACTAATCCCAAATACCCACTTCCCACCTCGGTGTCGCCGCTCCCTCGTCCCTACTCCCTCCACTCTCGCCATGTAGCCCATGGAGAATGAGGACGAGGTCCTCGAAGAGGGGAACGACTCCGGCGATGGCCAGCACAAGCAAGGAGCAACATCGATGCATTCCACCCTCTTGTATGTGTACCAGACTACTTTCTCTGGCGTGTGGGTGGATGCAGTGCTGATATTTTATTGATGTCTTTTGTTATTGTGTGTGATAACGTGAAACACTTAAACTGTTGTTGGACAATCCGTTGTTCACTTGTGTCTGAGTGTAATTCTGTGTGTGATGAACTTGTTGGTAGCTATGAATGTGATTATGTGAACTTGTTATGAAATTGTGAACCTATGAGTTGTCAAGAAAAGTTTTGTCAATTAGTTGATGTCAATTGCATTTGCCAAATGCCTAAATTGTGTGATGTGAACCTTCGCGGCTACCTGTCAAGTCGGACGAATCCGACTAGGTAGCAGGTCCGGTGGAGATCTATATCAGACACCAGGTTCGGAGGCGGGTTGCCGGAACGAGGAGAAGGGGTCGGAGGAGGATATTAAGGTGCCAAACCCGCCTCCGAACCCGTAGTGTGCCATCCAGAGCCATGATATATATAAAATCGTTTCTCCGTTCCATGACTCTTGTCTTTGAACTTATTTTAAAATTAAACTAAATTGGCAATGAAAATTATGAACCGGAGGGAGTACATCCTAATTCATACTCCTGTTTAGGGTTCTCCGACATACATACTGTTTATTTATTATCATCATCCGAAACAAAACCAGAGAAAGCATTAGCTTTATCTTGATTGATTGATTGCTTCGCTCGACTGATCGATTCCTGGACGCCTAGCTCGCGCGACCAAAAAAAAGGTGGTACCACCGCTAGCTCAGCAGGAACGGGTCCACAATCTACAACGGGAAAGGGCCGGCACGTGTGCACCGTGCCACGTGTGCGCGTACCACCTGGTTAGCTGTTAGCTCAGCTACCTGCCTGATAGTACTACCAAATCCCTCTGAAAATAACACGCCGATGCAGCCACGAAAGCTACACTGGCTGACTGCCTGGCCTGCTTGCTAGCTTGTCTGGACTGTCTTAGAATACTTTTCTTTTGTCTCGAAAAGGCAGTATCATTACAGTCTTTAGAAACAAGATTATGACACGAAAGGTTAAGCAAAATTCCCTGCTTGACAAATTCTGTAGTAACACCACCACCCTGGTCATTCATCTCCGCCTAATTGAGCAGGAGTCAGTAAGCAACCTGCGCGTCCAAAGTCCAAAAGTGTGTGCTAAATATGAACAGAAATTTGACCACTTTCGACAGCAGAAAAGTGGTGGAAAAGGGGGTTTCAGGTATCAAATGTACACACGGGCCAGAACATCCTTTTTGACATAACAGAACAGAACAGGCAATCCTTTCAAGACTTTTTCAATAGGTATATCGTACCAGTCAGGTCTCTGAAAGAAGCCAAAGAATATCCAGAGCAGCCTATAAAGAATACTACTTGGAAGTTTCCATTCCATGCAGAATATCAGCCATACTAGGAAGCCAAATTCAAAAGAACAGATGGGATAGAACCATACTGACGATGCCCCTGACTCCTGAGTAGGAAATGCTTTCTTCTTACTTAAAGAAATAAATAAGAAGAATATGGAACTCATGCCTTATCTGCTCAGTTTGTCCACAACTGCCTGCTGGAAAAGCAGTCTGCCGATGCCCGCTAGATCCAATTCCAGACCCTGTCAGCACAAGGAATACCAGGGAATTTTTAGTTGCAGAACCGACCCGACTTCTTCTTCTTCTTCTTCTTCTTCTTCTTCTTCTTCTTCTTCTTCTTCTTCTTCTTCTTCTTCTTCTTCTTCCGTTGCTCAGCCTTGTCATCACCAGCAATCATTCAACCTGCAGCCAAATAAAATAATATCTGCAAAGTACTAGTAGTAGTATATGGTTGAAGTGACCACTGTCCACAAAATCTAGCAAGGGCTGGAATTTTTCAACACCCTCGGCCGGCATGCAGACGTTTGGTTTACAGCTTTTTGTTTTGTCAAAGAAGCAGACAGCAATGCTGGTCAGCTGCACAGCCGAAATGAGATAATGACTTGCCAAAAGGCTATGCATACCTTCTCTCTTTTTGTTCGCTATTGTCTGCCAACCGACAGTAACTGGGGAGGTCAATTTTGTAGCAATTCGCAAATACTGATTTCTGGTACTGCACTCTAAACAAGATCAATGATGATGAAACACAAGCGACCGATGAATCGATCTCTCCTCCTGCTAAACAGGACATCTTGCCCTTCTTGCAATTGAAATTAAGGCTACCATCATGTCCACCCCCCCCCCCCCCCCCCCCTCCCCCCCCCCCCCTTCATACTTTGGACCATTATATATACAAAAACTGGAAACAAAAATTACAGCTTCTAGGACACTACCTTTCCTATAATAAGCTAAAAATGATTGAGCTAGTTTCGCTGTTCTACCCCCTCCAGCGAATGAGCAACTGCAAAAAGATCAGAAACACGTCATGACGATTTCTCTGCCGCTGATTCGTCGATGGTCGAGGAGTTGATCGAGAACCCGTCGAGGATGTCGCTGTCGGAGTCGAGCTGTAGCTCTTTGAACATGGCCATGACCTGGATCATGGTCGGTCTTCGGACAGGCCGATCGTCCAGGCACTCGGAGGCGATCTTCAGATACTGGTAGAGCTCGGCTTCCCCAGACTTGGTGTCGGTCAGGGTAGGATCGAAGACCTCGCTGCTTCGGTTCTCCTTAACCATCTGCTTCACCCAGCCGACGAGGTTGTTGTCGCCAAACTCGGTCGGATCGATCGGCTTCTTCCCTGACAGGAGCTCCAAGAGCACGACGCCGTAGCTGTAGACGTCACCCTTGGTCGTGCACCTGAAGCTCTGGTAGTACTCGGGTGGCACGTACCCGGGCGTGCCTGCGAGCGTGCTCACGCTCAGGTGCGTGTCGAGCGCGTTCATCAGCCTCGCCATCCCGAAGTCTGACACACGGGCGTCCAGGTTGTTGTCAAGGAGCACGTTGCTCGACTTCATGTCCCGGTGTATGATGTGGGGGATGCAGCTGTGGTGGAGGAAAGCAAGGCCCCTCGCCGAGCCGATTGCAATCTTCTTCCTCGCTGCCCAGTCAAGCTTCACGATGGCCTTGTCACCGTCGTGGAGCACAACGTCCAAGCTGCCATGCTTCATGTACTCGTACACCAGGAGCCGCTCATCGCCAATCTTGCAGTATCCCAGCAGCGGGACAAGGTTGCGGTGCTTGATCTTGCCAATGGTCTCCATCTCCGCCGTGAATTCCCTGTCGCCCTGACCTGTGTAATGGATGAGCTTCTTGATGGCCACGACAGTGCCGTCCTTGAGCTTGGCCTTGTACACCTCGCCAAACCCTCCCGAGCCTACGAGGGTCTCAGTACTGAAGCCATTGGTGGCCTCCAGGAGGTGCGCAAAGGTGAGCTTCCTCAGCGGCTTCTCGAATGTCGCCACATTGATGCTTAGTGGCTCCTGAACCCCTGACAGCTTCCAACTGGTCTGACCAGATGTTGGAAGGCTCTCGATAAACCCAGTTCTGATCTCTTCAGTCTTCTGGCTCCTCCTCAGCTTGCACAGTGTGACCAACAGCAGGAGAAGTATGAGCACGGAGAGCGCCACTCCGACAAGAATGCTTGCCTCAATGACCTTCCTCTTTCCATCAGATGAGCCTCCTCCCCCGTCTTGCCTTCCAGGGTTGTTCCCACAAGGCGGCAAAGGAATACCGCAGAGGCCAGAGTTGTTGTCATACCGGGATGCTGGGAATGTGGTGAGCTGGCCAGCTGTAGGAATTGGACCGGACAGGTTATTGTTGGAGAGATCAAGGTCGGCAAGCTTATACAGACCACCAAAAGCTGAGGGTATGCCGCCACTGAGATGATTGTTTGAGAGGTCAAGTGCCCCAATTGACACCATCCCTGAGAATTCTTCTGGTATTGTACCACTGAGCTCATTATGCCCCAAGTTCAGGACCTGAAGATACATCATGTTCCCGAGGCTGCCTGGTATTGCACCTGTGAGACCATTGTACGAGAGGTCGAGGAAGATCATGCTGCCATTCATTCCGAATGTATACACCGTCGTGCCCGTGTAGATCCTTGTGAATGGGCAAAGGTGCACCGCAGGGAACTCAGCCAAGCGCTCTGGGCGGATGCCAAAGAACTCGAAGAGCACACCGGCACCAGGGCAGATGTTGCCTGCCTCGTTCCGAAGAAATGCAAACTGCTTCCCTGAGACCATACCCGCTGGAACGAGCCCCGCCTGGCCTGCTAGCTCTGATGGTATGGTGCCGGTCAAGCTGTTGCTGTTGAGGTCAAGCCATATGAGGTTGTTGCAGCTACCAAGCTCTGCTGGCACACTCCCAGAGAGCAGATTCTTGTTGAGCTGCAGAATGGCGAGCTTCTGGAGCTTGGCAAAGCCTGGAGGCACACTCCCGGTGAGGCGGTTGCCCGAGAGCGAGAGCCATATCAGGTTCACGCATCTTGTAATGGACGGCGGAATGCCTCCAGTGAAGCTGTTGTAGCTTATCACCAATGTCTCCAATGTAGTGCCATTGGAGCACAGGATGTCCGGTATCAGGCCGGAAAGGCGATTCGCCCACACGACCAGATCAACAAGCTTCGGCAGAGTGATTATTTCTGGTGGAATCTGGCCGACCAGATAATTGAAGCTGAGATCAACAGACTCCAGATTAGAACAATTGCCAAGCGACGCCGGCAAGGTGCCATTGAGGTAGTTGTTTGGGAGGAACAGCTTCCGCAGAGAAGGCAGTGATGAGCACAGGTCCGGCATTATTTCTCCATCAAACTCATTGGACCCAAGGTCGATCACCTCAAGCAACGGACACCCCGCGGCGAGCACCGGCAGAGGGTTTGCGCCGGTGATGTTGTTGAATGAAAGCCGCAGCACGCGGAGCGAGGAGATGGTGCTGATGACACTGGCCACAAAGTCCCCTGAGAGCTGGTTCCCTCCGAGATCAAGCGCCTGGAGGGAGCTGCATTTTGCAAAGCTCGCCGGCAAGCCACCGACAAGCCGGTTGTTCGACAGGTCCAGATCAACAATTCTGCCACAGAGCTGGCTCAGCTCCTCCGGTATAGTGCCGGCAAACTCGTTGCCGGCCAATGCCAGCCGCCGCAGAGAAGAGAAGCCGGTGAAGAAGGTCGGTATTGAGCCGGAGAGGAGCCTGTTCCCCGACATGTCGAGGATCTGTAGGCGGACACAAGAAGCGAGACCCGGCGGCAACCTGGTGCTGCTCAGGCCATTGTAGGACCAATCGAGCACCGTGAGGTTCCCGCACCCGCCGAAGTCGTACCCGGAGACATCACCGGTGAAGTTGTTCCCGGCGATGCTCAGGTAGGTGAGGTTGGCCGGCGCGGTGGCCACGAGACCGGCGGGGAGCGCGCCGGACATGAGGTTCCACGACACGTCGAGCGTGGTGACCTGGCTGCACGGCGCCAGCTCCGGCAGGCGGCCGGTGAAGAGGTTGGCGGAGATGTTGAGGTAGCGCAGGCCGTGGCAGCCGGCGAAGGAGTAGTTGAGCAGGCCGGCGTCGGCGAGCTGGTTGCGCGACAGATCGAGCGCCCGTAGCGACGGCGCGAAGGGAAACCCGCCGCCGGCCAGGGAGTTCCTCGACAGGTTCAGGGACCGGAGCGCGCCGCAGGACGCCAGGAACGCCGCGGGCAGCGTCGCGTTGAAGGCGTTCGACGAAATGTCCACCTCCACGAGCGCGCGCGGCGATGACGACGGCGCGTGCGAGAGGTTGCCGTAGAAGGCATTGCCGCGCAGGTCGAGGGCCTGCAGCGCCGGGAGCGCGAGGAGCGCGTCCAGCCGGAGGTCGCCGGCGAGGCCCATGCCGCTCAGGTTGACGGTGACGACGCGGCCGTCGGGTGGCGGCGCGCAGGACACGCCGGCCCACGAGCACGGCGCGGTGGAGTTCGCGCCGGCGCCGGCGCCGGACGCCCAGGTCGTGAGAGCGCCACGGGGGTCGTCCGCCACGGACGCGCGCCTGAAGGCGAGCAGTGCCGCCGCCTCGCCGGCGTCCGCAATGGCGGGCGCCAGCAACTGGAGCAGGACGAGAAGGAAGAAGAAGGCGGCCGCCGTTATGAGCGAGGAGGCGGCCATGGCTTGTAGTCCTCCGTGTCAATTCCCCACCTCGTCGATTCTTGCAAGGAGCGGGAAAAAATGGAGATGCCGGCGGCGGCGGCGGTTGTGGCCGTTAAGTTCTTGCGTGCTGTCGAGTTCGTGGTTGGCTTCACATGTCGACGGAGAAGATTTGGGCTACAATTTCCCTGGAAATTCGCAGAAATTTTTACTCATCAGCGAGGGAGACAAACTCGACCAAAATTTACAGAAGGAAGAACGCAAGGAATCTTTGCAAGGGAAAGCACACCCAAGAAATGCAAAGTTGTATCTCCAAATTCCACACACTAAACCCCCCAAAAACCAAAAAAGACTCGGAATCGATAGAACCCCGAAGCAAGAAACAAGCTCGAATACCCAAAGCAAACATGATACTAACTAACCCCAAAGTCCAAGAAACAGAGTCTAACCAAAACAGCAACCAAACATTCGCGGTTACGAATCCAATTAAGAATGAACATCATTAAGGCGAAGACCAGAGAGAAACAACCGTCCACCCACCTTGGCGAGGAGGAGGAGAACCGCGGAAGAACCGGAACCCCCATGAAGAAAGAAATGGAGAGAGGAGAGATTCTGCAGATTCAGAGAAGAAGAATCTAGCAGCTGCCGCAAGAATCCCAGACGAGGACGAGGAAGAGGAAGACAGAGAAGCAGAGGAAGCAGAGGCAGGCCTACACTCAACTATTTAAGTAGAGGGGGGAGGGAGAGTAGGGGAGAGACGGCAGAGCTCGGCGCTGCTGCTACTGAACCGCCGCCATTAGTTTAGGCTCCACGGGGCTTGTTCGCTTGCGACGGCAATAGGGCCCGAAAAGAGGGGGGCGCCCCCGAATAGTTTATTCGCGGGAAGAAGGGGGGCCGAGTTTCCAAGGATATGATAATTATTACGAGGCTCTCGCGAGGGGCTGGATGGAAATGGCCCGAAATGCTCGCTTTATTTTTCGCTTCTTTCTTTCGCATGTGTCTCAGCATCCGGTGGGGTGAGTCCGGTCAAACTTGGGGATTTGATTCCCCCGGTGCGAGCCCGGCTTTTCGGCATCATCTCCGCGCCTCTCCTCTATGCCCCCTATCTATCTGCTCCCACAACCCCGAGCACGTACGACACGTTTGGCGCCGAGGATCCAGCACCACCTTTCCTTGCATGAGATAATACTTTGAAGAGAATTTTCCTCCCTGAAAAACATTTTGACCTGGAAGTAGAGATGTAAATGGTACGGATAATTTTCGCTTCGAATCCGCAACCGCGTCCGTTTTTAAGGATATGATATGCATTTTTAGATATCCGGCGGATATGGATGCGGATGCAGATATTTATCGAGCGGATAACCGATGCATATGGTAGCGGATATGGTATCGATGATATCCGACGGATAAGGATAATCCGACATTTTATGTGAATTATTCGAGGTACTTAAATAGGATAATCCTATAAATTTAGCCCAACCCTAATATCTAGACAATGTAGTAAGGGTATCGGCTGGCTATGCATGCTACATATGCATGTTATACTATGCAATTATCAATCTTGCACTTTTATACTAGTGCAATCTAGCACTGGACGCTTTCTTGTCATTTCTTTTGCATAAACTAAATAATTTTTTATTTTTCTATGTGTATTTCTTCGATTATAATCTTCCGATCCGAGTCTGCTCCGAATGCGCTCCATATCCACAATCCGATATAATCCGCATTCGAATCTGCATCCGCATCCGGCTATTATTCGCTCCGCTCCGAATCCGCAATTATGGTAAAGGATATGATAATATCAATATCTGATCCGATCCGATCCGTTTACATCCCTACCTGGAAGCAGTGGAAATGTGGAATGAGCCAGGGCATGTACAACGGTAAGAAAGCTTTATCTTATACATGCTAGGTACAACAAAATATGATACGTATACACTTGAGTTATGTTTAGTCTTATCTCTAGTGACAAATATTCCTAAATATGTAGCTAAGAAAAGGCAGACGTCTTTTATTTCTCTCTCCTCAAACTTAGAAATCCTCCTATATTACATTGCTAAGATAAAACTAAGATAAAACCATTGTACACGTCCTTAGGGGTTGTTTGGTTCATATAGCCAAAATTTAGTAGCCACGGTTAGTTGGACTGTGTTTGGTTTTTTGTCAAACTTTACTATCTATATTTCTCATTTGTCATAGTCATTTTTCTTGCCAACTTTCGTCAAATTTGGCTTCAAATGTTTCAGCTATACATAATACAGGATAACAATCTCTATAAAATACATTTATAACATATCGAGCGACCAATCTCCTGCGAGTAGGGTTCCACCCAACACCACCACTAAGCCCCTCCCTATCGCTCCTAGGATTTTCAATAAATCTTGTTAAATCCCCTCCCTCCCAGGTGACATCTAGGCCAGTTCACTTAGCTTTCGCTCTAGTAGACAACATGTGTGGAGATTAATAGATGTGGGATCATGGGGCATCTGGCTTATTTGGTTTAAGAAATTTTGTGATAATGAGCGCAGTATTCCAACCGCTTGAAAAATATTATATGCATGCCCACACTGATAGAGTGCATGCAATACTCAACTCAATATTATGTCTGACTATGTAATCTTCAACATAACCTAATGTTCTTAGTTTCCTTCATTGTTTCTCTGCCTTTCAACAAAACTCTATAAATAACATGTGTGTATTATATAAAACATTGCATTAGGAGGTCTTTATGTTGTTCCATCAATGTACAACAGTAGCGGATCTAGGAACTAGAGTTAGAGTATAGCTAATGAATCAAACTAAGCGTAAGAGGTGCCAAAGTACCAGAAAACTTTCCTTGGAATTTAAGAAATGTAAGAACGTGAGTCCTTCTCTGCCGTGTTGTTCCTTTTTCATATTCTAAACTGTTAATACGTCAGGAATCTGTCCCTTTTCTTTTTCAAAGTTTTAACCCAGTACAACTGGAAAATAGCAAAGGCTGGGTTAGATAATTCTCTGATACGTCTAACCAAAAAAGAACCTTCTAATCAATTGTCAATGTAACACTTAGTTTAATATTATGACAAATGGAAACGAGCGGAAGGCTAGGAAAGCAGCTACTAGGAAGCTACAATTAAACTAGTGTAGTTCATGTGAAAAGTTACCATTGAGCCACCAAAGGCGCTTGGACGCTTCCTCCAAGTTACAGCTTAAACTACTCAAAAAAATCAAAAGTTACATCTTATAAAAGAATCCAAAGCATCTAACCTAATGGTCACATGTTCATGTTAGTGGTATGGTATAAAGATAAGAGATAAACTAATTATCAGGACTCCAGAGTGTAGGGAACTTTCTAAGTCAAGAGAAGAGATTTTTTTCTTTCTTTTACACAAGAAGTAAACCAACAATAATGCAATAGATTGTTTATTTACAGTTTTTTTCTCACTCAGCTAGAACCATCTCCTTGTTAGCTTAATAGCTTACTCCCTCCGTTTTTAAATAAGTGTACTTCTAGGTTCCCACTAAGTCAAATATTTTCAAATTTGACCAAGTTTATTGAACAAAGTAGCAACATATATAACATCAAATTGATATATTATAAAACTATATATCAAGATGAATCTAGTGATACTAATTTTGTGTCATAAATGTTGTAAATAATTTTAATAAAATTAAAAAAACTTTAATGCTCTTGACTTAAGATATAATGCTAGAAGTACAATTACTTATGGACGATATACTTCTCGCATGCATCGCATGCATAAACATAAGCGTAAAGTATGATACTACTAAGAGCATCTCTATCAGATAACGCATCCGGCCATCCGCAAAACGCGTTTGCGGATGCATCTTGCGTTTGCGGTGCGAAAAAGGCTGGGGTCGAGAAGATGTCGCATAGTATACCGCAAAACCAAATATTTCTTTTTGCGGGTGAGATATGTCGTATCTGTTCCGCCCGTTATGTGTATAGCAAAAAAAAATCACCTCAAAACACGCAATTTAGTGTGAAGGAGAAATAGAACATAATTTGGCCATAGATATTAGTAATTACCTGATATAATTCGAACAACGGGACTTCTCAATCATAGTAATAACAAACGACTAAAGTAAAAACCTAATCTACGATGTCGCTTCCGATCTCCGTATCCGCGCCACCGTTCGCCTCCGCGCCACGATCCTCCTCCATGTCACCGTCCTCCGCCTCCTCCACGTCACTTCCGTTGTCATGAATCTCGATGATTCCGGCAAGGTTCGTCTGCCTCTGGAACTCTTCTCGGCGTGCCTCGACGATGATGGTGTCGATTGTGCGGCCACGAACTTCCCAGAAGCGCGTCCTCCCTTCGGGTTTGCAGAGATCGGGGTGGACCTGCCGCCCATGAACGAGGCAGAGGCCAAGCGCCGCCCTGCGCTCCTTCTTGAAATGCTTCCGCCAATAGGAGGTCGTCGGCGCGTATCGGGCCATTGCCCTCTTCCAGTCCGGCAGTTGGCTGCGGCGATCCTCAATCCGGCGAGCCAACCAGAAACCGCGCAGAACCGATGCCACCGGCACCCCGACATAGATGAGTTCCCAGCGAGCCGGAAGCGTCGCGCGAGGCGGCGCGAGGATGTCGTACTGGGCGAACCTCGTGACCTTGTACTCGTTTAGAGTGGGTCTCGCCGTGGCAGCGGGGAGGAAAGAGAGTGGGGGTGGAAACGGCCGCCGGCAGCGGCGGTAGCGGCTGCACGGGAGGTAGGAGAGGGGAAATTTCCCTCCCGCCAACCGAAGCGTTAGGATACGGTGAACCGCATCGCGATCCCTCCATACGGTATATATGGAGCACGGAAGTCACCTTTTGCAGTGAACCACAAAAATATTTCAGATATGATACGTTTAGGATATCTAGAATGGCCTTTTTTCTGTCTCATACCACAAACGGACGATTACTTAGACGAATGCAATATATGTTAGAGATGCTCCAAGAGACTCACGCTCTAACTACTAGTATGTGGGTGAACTCTTCTGAGATTTCATTATTTAATTTTCTATATAGGGAAGTGACAAGCTAGTTACATAATCAGCAATTAAAGTACTGAGCCAGTTAGATGGACTCTGCAAATATACATACACATTGTTAGATTATTATTAAGTGTGGACAAGCACATGCAAAAACAGAAAACTACAGTACGTGCGTGCTTTAAGCAGAAATTTTGCGCAATCGCATTTCGGTGTCTTGAATCTCGCTGAAATGACCTGCTTATTTGAAGTTCTTGCTTCAAAATTTTGTCCTTGAAATTGCGCCCATGATTTGTTGTTTCACATGTCCGCAAAATCTTAGAGTCGTAGATGTTCTCTACTACTATACCAGGATAATATCCTGCTATACCGAAATAGTCCAGTAATTAAGTGGAGAGTAAATATACACACGGCGCCTGGTCCGGACTCCCTGCTGTTTAGGGTATCTCGAGCAGTATGACCTAAATGGTGCCCAGATGGCATGTGCTGCTGGAGTCAGTCCACGACGACGGTCACTGATGGAGCCATGGTCCGCCACCGCTCGTGCTCTGCCTTCCGGAGGCCCAGCACTTTCTCCATCTCGGCGATTCAGTGGTCCTTGCGTTCTGCGTGTTTCGTTACTGTTCCGCCTAGGCGAGTTCCACCGCAGCAGACGCCATCGATGATGCGCTCACCAGTTGTTCCTTCGCCGCACGATGTTCATGTTTGACGTGCTCTCTCACTAGACCTATGCCACGACCTCTCCAGCATGGCAGCCACGGCTTGGTCCTCGGCCTCGCCGCCGTCCACCTCCTCCTCCTCGCCGTCATCGCCGTCCTCATCCATCTCTGTCTTGTCCCCGTTGATGATCGCCCAAGCGACTGCCACCTCGGCAGCATCCACTACGCGTTCCTCCTTCGCCGCGGCTTCGGTTGTTTGCTCGCGCTCCCCCGTTTCCGCCACCTTGCGTGCTGTAGCGAAGCTCGAGAACGGCGACCCTGGCGGCCTCCCTCGCCACCGACTCTATTGTCGTCATGGCCGTCTCGTGGTGGATTGATACACCCAATTTGCATCACCTTTCTATATCATAATTTACCTCTATTCATTAATATTTGTCTTATTATGAGGTATTACTTATGGATTTTCGTTTGTTTATGCATGTTGGATGATTCCTGGAGGATGGACTGCTGGAGTCTGGATTCTGATAGAAAAGAAGGCGTTTCGGTGCAATTTCACGAAGATCAGAAAAATACCAGAAAAATACCAGAAAAATATCAGAAAATATGGAAACATATTATTTTACCAGAAGACGAAGCAAGCCAAAAGGAGGAGCGAAGAGGGGCCGTAGGGGGCCCACACCCCCCCCCAGGCGTGGGCCCACCTGACCCGCGCCTAGGGCAGGTGTGGCCCACCTTCCCGGCCTCCGACTCCGCCCCTTCGCCTATATCTTCCCTACGAAACCCTAAGGCTCTTGGAGCAACCACGGATAGATTTCCGCCGCCTCTGGGGGACGGAAAACACCGAGAGAAAAAGATCTCTCCGGCAGACATATTTCTGCCGAGGGAATTCCTTTCTGGAGAGGGGAGATCGTCGCCATCAACACCGTCATCAAGCTAGGCTTTATCGGGATCATCATCATCATCCACACCATCATCTCCACCAGCACCATCATTACCACTCCGTCCCGCTGTAACAATTATGTTGGATATTGCTTTAGTTCTTAGGGGAAACTTTCCCGGTGTTAATTACTATTGTAGTTGATGCTTGTGAGTGGAACCATTGGATTATTGTTTATGTTCAGATTGGTATCCATTATCATATCATCTTTGATATTGATCCATATGATGTCTTGTGAGTAGTTCGCTTAGTTCTTGAGGACATGGGAGAAGTCATGTTGTTATTAGTGCATTTGTGTTGAGTTATTATTCAATGGTTTAGTATTTAAGTTGTGGTGCTATTCTTCTAGTGGTGTCATGTGAACGTCGACTACATGATACTTCACCATTTTAGGCCTAGGGGAATGCATTGTGTATTTGGCTACTAATTGTGGGGTTGCCGGAGTGACAGAAACCTGAACCCCCGTTAGGACACCTTTGCACAAGGGAGTGTAGGATCTTAGAGTTTAAGGCTGTGGTTAGATTTATATCTTAAATACTTTCCTGTAGTTACAGATGTTTGCAGGGGATTTCATCACAAGTATGTATTTGTCCAAGTAAGGTCGGTACATTAGCACACGTTCACCCACACAACACTTACAACACCAAAGAAGAGTACTCAGCTATTTGAAGCGAAAGCACTTGACAGAATTCTCATGTGTCCTCCAGAACGTTTCGTCCTTATAAGTATTTCCACCGGCTTGTCCTTTGCTAAGAAAGGATTGGGCTACTTGCTCCATTTGTTCATTGTCTTTATTACTTGCTCTTTGTTTTTTTGCCTTATCAGAAACCACTAAAAATCTGTTTGCTAAGTATTCACAGTGATTTCCTGCTCCACACCACTGTTCAGCACCTTCTGCTCCTCGTTGGGATCGACACTCCTATTTATCGAAAGTACTACGATACACCCCCTATACTTGTGGGTAATCAAGACTATTTTCTGGCGCCGTTGCCGGGGAGTGAAGCGCTATTGAAGAGTGGAACTGGTAAAGGAAACTTTTACTGTGAGTATTGCTTTTGTTACTTCTTGTTACTTTGTTTCCAATATGGATAACCCACTTGGTTTTCTATTTGGAAAAACTACTACCACTTCTAGGGTAGTAGATGAACCACCTCCTGTTGAGATAGATCCTTTTAAGATACCTACAAGTATTGTTAATCGTGTTATGGATAATTATTATTTTGGGGATGGAACTGTTCATCCTGGTGATCACTTGCTTTTTATCCATGAATTATGCGGGTTGTTTAAGTGTGCAGGTATCACAACTGAACATGTGAAGAAGAAGTTACTCTCCATATCCTTGAAAGGGAGAGCTGAAGAATGGTATAAGCTGCTGAAGAATGGACAATCCATGGAATGGGAGGAGATGGCATCTCTCTTTTACTCTAAATTTTATCCTCCCAGTGAGATTCATAAGGATAGAAATCTTATATATAACTTTTGGCCTCTTGATGGAGAAAGTACAGTTCAAGTTTGGGGGAGATTGAAGTTACTAATGCATAAATGTCCTATTCATGAACTCCCTAACAATATTATTCTCAATAATTTTTATGCTAGGCTTTTGTAACATCCCAGCATTAGAGCTTAGAAATAAGCTGAACACAGATGTGTGCATTGCATTCATGCATAGAAAATCTGAATAACTTTTGCGCTTTTAAATAAAAACTTGTCAAAGTGATTGAAGCTTCTTTTAACTTGATGGAATTGAAGTAGATCATCAAGTTGACTGCAATAAGTTTCAATATGACCTTTGCTAAAACCTTGTTTTGGTTAAACATGATTTGATCTAAGGATAGATCCAATGTAATAAAATTAAACCCTAATACATTACTTAATGATTTATATTGGATCCCTAGGTGATCATAGCATAGTATTCATTATAATCACTCATGAGTGCCAAGTTAAGGATATAACCCAACTAATAAGAATGTAACAACTATAGTTTATTCTCATCTAATTATACCATGAGTATCATGGAAATACCTAACTTTAAATCTCTAGTGAGATTGAGTAGGAAAGAAACCAAAATTAAGATCATTCACCATATATCTTTATTTCCATATCAATCTTTATCATCTCTATTGAATCCTATCCTTATAATTGTTGTTCATCATTATTGAGTAATCCTGTAACATCCCAAAAATATTAAACTAGAATCATCAAACTCTAATCTTCAAAATTAGGGTTAACAAAAACTTTTCTAAATAAAAATAGGAAAGCATGCATGTGTGTATGCATTCCAATTTGGATTCTTTTGAATTGCCTTGTTTATGTGTTTCTTTGCTTGTAAAATGATTCTTAGGTGAAATAAACATCATCTAAACAATACCCACACTTTTCCCAAAGAGAAATAAATCAAAACAAATAAAATAAGGGAATGGTCACTTTGGCCAAATTAACTCCCATGCCTACTTTGGCTATCTCTAACTTTCAGAACTTAACAGAAACTTATTTGGATCTTTGCACCCCTTGATAGTACTCATAACAAAGTATCAAGGCCCACTTATCATCCAAAAACATTTGAATGCATAGTTTAAAGGACAGTTCAAAATTGAATCTTTATCATATGGGAAGATCCCACTTTTTCAAAAACCACTCAAACAAGCTCAACTTTCAAAACCCAAGCGTCCACAGACTCACCAGCACATGCCTAGCACACCCACCAAAAATCTTTTCAAAATTCAAAACTTGAGTTCTTGCGGCCATTTCATCAAACACTTGGAGGCAACAAATCAATCTAGCCAAACTTCATTGTTTTGAGCAGTAATTTGGCTAAGCAATGTTCACCATTGATCACCCTTGTCTCCCTCAGTGCCAACTAGTGATTGGACAAACCCTAGCCCGTACCCTTTGCCCCATTGATCAAGTAGGTATAGTCAACGAATTATATCTCTTAATCCAATAGAGCTAAACAGAAGATAATTAGAATACAAATGTAGTGTTGTAGTGATGCAGCCTTGTTTAGTCAACTGAAAACTTGAACCATAAAAGGATCATAATGATCATGCCCTACTCACCAATATTGAATGCTTATACCAAGTATAAGTGACATTGGTGGATAAAACATGATTGAACCATAGTATAGATATATTATCCTAGATTAGACATTACAAGTCACATTAATATAATGTGAGGTTGGAATGTTAGATACTAAAGTCAAGTAGAGACAAGATATTATGATTATAATGATGTTAGAGCAACATTGAATTAGAGAAGTAGTACTTTCCTCTTGGAAAATACTAAACACTTAAGGAGAGTAGAATTTGATATATATACATCTACTAGAATAGTATTTGTGATGGATGATTTAGGAAGGGTATGAATGGAGTTAGAGGTAACCCCTTGTTGGGTTAGAGATTATTAATAGTAGAATAGTTGTTATAGCCATGTATAAATAAGAGTATATTATGAAAGCTTTAGTGTTAAGCATATTGCATTTATAAATGGATTTAGAATAATAAAGGGAGAATAAGAAGTTTCTATAAAGCAATGCTCATCATGTTGGTACATGATGATGGACATAGAGAAGTAATATATCTAGGAAAGGAATTCCTTAATTAGAAGTCCAGAATTATAAAGTATGGAACATAGGGATCCTTGATAAACATTAAACCCTAAATCTATAATCAAGATTAACATCCATTCCATCTGTTGGTCTATTATCTTGTTCCACAATGCTTTATAGGAATAAATTCCTATATCAAAACACTTAAGCACATATTTATCATTTTTAATTATCATAATCATATGTGCTTAAGAAATAACTTTATCAATTATTTCTCCTAAGTTATCCTAGAAAACAGTTCCACTACTTTACTTTGAATGGTGATGTTATTAAAGATCACAAACATAAAGACAATGTGATTAACCATTAATCTTTATACACATCAATAAAATAAACTTGTGAATATTAAATCTTCTAAGAACTTATGGTAAACCATTTGCAATTCAAATTTTAACTCATTAGTTAGTAGTAATACATTCTATAATGAGTGTATGAATTTATGCCCAATTAAATTCATATTAAAGGCTCTCACAAATAATAAGAAAAAAAGGATCTATTAAAAGAAAATAATAGTTATAACATTATATGATAAAAGATCATTATATGATTCTAAATACACCACATTACTGCTGCAAATACTTAGCAAGTAATTTCTATAAAGAAACCTTTAACCAGTTGTGCAAAATTCAAATCTAAAAAAAATGAATGAAACAGAAAATAGAAAATCAAAACAAAAAGAAAAAAATAAAAGAACGAGCTCAGTCCAGAAAGTGGCCCACGGCCCAGTACCTCACCTTCTAACCGACGCTCGCGGGTGGCAGCAAAAACACTCCGCTCACTCCGCTGCAGCGCAGCAACAGCCCAAGCCCGTATACCGTTTGGAACTCTAGTCCGTCGTCTTCCTCCTCGCATCAAGCTGCTCGCTGGAGCGCCGCCGACCACCCGATGCCGCCGTCGACGTCACGCCGCCACCGAGGTCTTCGCAAGGATAAGATCAACACGGCGACACACTCAATCTCATCCTGATCACTTCACGCGTGCTCTCTCTCTCTCTCTCAAATTCCTTCTCCAGCGCGCAAACCCTAACTCCAGAGCTCTCAGACGTTGTCGAGATCCGTCGTCTCCGGCCGCCCCAAAGCCTCACCATGGCTCCTGGAAGCTTCGCCTCGCCGCGGTGAGCGTCCTCGCAGGAGGAATCGTCACGGGAAGCTTCCAATCGTCGGCAAGGACACCGCCTACCCGAGCTCCGGCCATCGCTTTCTTCCTCGATTTCGGCGTTCCCCGTGCGCGCCTCGCCTCGGCACCACCACCGTCATGCTCCTGGTGAGCCACCGGTGCTCAAGCACCCTTCTGTTTTCTCTCTTTTCCTCTGAATCGACCTCCCCGCGAGAGACCGACGCCGCCACCGCTCGCCGTCGTTGCGCCACTGTCACCAGCAGCCATTTCAAGGCGGCGCCGCCAATAAAACGCATCCCGCGACGCCCTCTTCCCGTCTAGCCCAAGCACAGCCCCGCGCACACAGCCAATTCGCGGATCCAAGCTTGATCTAAGGATGAACTTGGAGTGATGTCAGCGTGACGTCACGCTGATGTCATATTCCTATTTTATTTATTTTAGAATTTGGAATAATGTTTCTGTATTAAATAAAAACATAGAAATGACATGGCATATGTCCCACCAGTCAGTGACTGGGGGTAGATTAGGTTCTGGTTAGAAAAACCTTCAGTCGATGCTGACATCAGCATTACCTAATAAACACATTTAGTTATTTAATTAAGAAATTCATAAAATGATTAAATCTTGTAAAATTGATATCTTTTGTTTTATAAATCATAAAAATACATATAATATATGAAAATGTTTAAAAAAATAAAATCTACAACTTAAAACTATTATTAAACATTATTATGATAATTATTTAAATAAATATTATTTAATAAATACTTTATAAAGTTTTAATGCGATAATTAATATTTTAATAATGGTAAATGTTAAAAATCTAAATAAAATACCAATTTTTTTTATAAAAATAAGAATTAGAGTTTAAAACTATAATCATGCATTCATATTCCTCTTAACTAAATATTTATTATTTATTAAGTATTTATGAAGTAATAAACCTTATTAAAATCATATCTTATTATTTATAAATCACAAAAATAAATGTAATATACCAAAATGATCACAAAAATAATACCTACATGTTAAAAATATGATATTCCACTTTTTAGTTAAATAAAAAGTTAAACACTTTTATAACTTGAATTTAAACTTATCTCCTTAATTAATAATTCATATTAAGGTAAATAAAACTTGTAAATAGTTCTAAAAATTAATCAATGGATTCTAATAAATAGTATTAATCCTAAATATGGATAGTGTGCATTAAAAATGAATTAACCACTTTAAATATAATTTTATTAAATTATCTTTCAACCATAAGTATAAATCATTTTATAAGGGATTCTTATTTAACATAAAATCTCCAAGAATAATTATAATAAGATAAAACCCATTCTTTATATTAACCACAAGTTTATAAACAAACCAAAACACTATATTGAATCCATAAGTAGTTAAGTAATATTATTTCTTTGTTTACAAATTATAACCACTCATCCGTAAAAAGGAAAATGATTCTATCCCACTAATCAATTAGGAAACCACTATTCAAAAGAAATAATGACATTCTTAAGTAACTCTAAGGAAACAATACAAAGTGAACAAGATACAAGTATCATAAGTAATACACTCTAAGTCTATCTACATTATTAAAGTTACTTATAGTTACCAAGCTTTAAGTATACTACTAAAAAATTTATTATATACTTTATAGTAAACTTTGGTCTGTTATAATTAATTACAAAGCATCTTAATACCAAACCAACCCAATCAAAAACCAAGATAGATAAGTCTCAAATACTACTAATTCCAGTATTCCAGTAAAGACAATTCTTTCTGACTTAAAAACTTTAACTGGAAAGAACACCTCATAAGATTAACTTAAAAACTTAAATGTTTCTACCTAGTTGAGTAAGATTTTCTTCAAGAGTTATTCGTTTTGCCACTTCAATCAACTTATGACAATTAATATTAAACACCTTACTTTATACTTTACTTGTATAATAAGATTGTTAATACTTAAAATCTTTATAAGTGACATTACTTGTAAAGTAAAACTTGAAGATAAACAATTAAGATGTAAGCAACATTGAAGAGCATTCCATATGTGTGTATTTTATTGTTGTACAAATACATGTTATTTTCTACACACTCACAAGCCTTAATAAGAAACACATGTATGAAACTTAATCTAAAAGGGCAACACATTTCAAAGAAACCTTTCCAGTATCCAAACCCTAGAACAACGTTATTTTCGGGATTCACGTTTATAAACTTGCATTACATTACTTATGCATAAAAGCATATTGCTTCTTTAAACATTAGTCCTTAGCGGACCAATGATGCAGATTTCAGCTATTGGATCTTTTATATTGTCTTGAAGACCGTGAGTGTGTAATCATGCAATCACAAAAGGCAAGTTCACACTTGCTCATGTCCTTTGATTATTTTCTGTAAAGTATTTTACAAATCCAGTGTTGTCATCAGCTGCATTTGAAAAAGGACAGAAAACACTATTTTCATAATAATGTGATTATAGGTTATTTACCATGAGGTAATAACCTACTATAAGAGTTCCGGTGGTAAAGGAACATATTATCTAGGACTTAACAACCAATGTCGCCAGTGATTCTTGCGCCGTATATTACGCGTTGACCATGAGATTTGGAATGGGACGAAGAAGTCAGCTGTATCTTTTCTCTCTCGCATGGAGCTGGATGTGCGGGTCGTGGCTATTATCACTCGTAGCATGCATATTATTTATGGTAATTCGTAGAGGATATGGAGCATATGGGTGGGAGCCCTCAACGCCCCACGATAGTTTCGGCATCTGAACGGTCTGTACTGCCATTGCCGTAATTCAATAGGTGGGCTGGCGTACACCAAGGAGACATGCGGGGTCACGGAGAAGGCAGTGATTGGCTTGGGTCTTAGTCTAGGCCTCACACCAAGGAAGTGTGAACGGGTTCGCGGCCTGGATGTGCAACAAAGCTAAGATCTCTCATGGGTAAAGTGACGCACCTCTGCAGATAGGGCTGTCAACGAGCCGAACTCGAGCGAACATTGTTAGGCTCGGCTCGAGCTCGAGCGAGCTTAGGTTGACCTTCGAGCCTAGATCTAAGCTCGAGTTCGGCTCGACCAAAGCCCGAATAGGCTTGAGCTCGGTTCGTTGAAGCTCGATAAGAAAATTTTAGTACATCGGCATGCAGCACATAGCAAGAAAATAGTAAAGCTTGAAAACGGAATAGCAGAAATGGCTTGGAGTCTCATATAATAGTAATACAGTGCCAACATGCCAGCATAATTATTTTAGCAGTCTTATATCAGATGGAATAATAATAGCAGTTTCAATTTGGCGGCTGTACAAAAATCACGAGCTTTATCGAACTGTTTGAGTTTGGCTCGTCTAAGCTCGCGAGCTCGAAAACAGGCTCGAGCTTGGTTTGTTAGAGAGACGAATCAAGCTCGAGCCGAGCTATTAACGCGCCGAACTCGCACAGTTTGTCAAGCCCGAACTTTTTTGACAGCCCTATCTGCAGAGTGTAAGAACTGTAACTTGTTACTCCCTGTTCCGGGAAGGAGCTGCGAACGCGGTGGGAAAGGAACCCCATGAAGGTTCTGGTAAACCCGTGAAGGCTGACAGACATAGTTTTTCAGAATAAAAGCAACCTTTGAAGAAATGTTTACGAAAACCTGCATAGCCTATGACCTATGGTCTGTGGCTGTAGTTATAGTGCATCAAACACTCCTTTTCTAGTGAACTTGCTGAGTACGCTCGTAATCAAAGTATCTTCTTAACCCTTGCTAGGTTCTAAAAGCTAGTACAGACGACGTCTACATCAAGTTATGCTCCAGGAATCATCATTAAAAGCTAAATCTCTTCAAGGAAGTCAAGAAAGTTAACATATACATCAACTCAAGTGAAGACGAAGTTGCTGATTAGATAAGAATAGAGTTTCTAACCATAGAACATACTTCTGTAGAGTATTGCAATAACTGCAATGCAAGCCAGTAGTTCAGCTACTAGTTTTATAGGTATGGTAGTTATGAGTTATTTATTCTTGATTCTTCTTCATAAGAAGTTTCTCTCTCTCTCTCTCTCTCTCTGTAACCTAGAGTGTTCTCTGGATCTTGTGTAAAGAGTTGAGTTGTAACCTATAGTCATGTCTTGGACCTGCTATGTTTCTGCTGTACTATTCTGAGGGATGTAATACTAGTGAACGGTGTTTCATTGGTGTTATGTCAATGACTATAGTGTACTACATCATGCAGTAGTATGTTGGGTCACTGCAGCTTTCTCTTCATGATAAAGATTTACTAGATGCTTCTTGTGCTAGATCATTCACGCGTATGAAGGAAGAAGCTAAATGGGATCTCTTAGACTATATTCAAGATAACACTGAGGCTTGGGAGAATGACAAAGGAAGAAAGTCAGGTATAAACTATGATTATGAATGCATTAAATCTTTTATGGGAACTGAAGACTTCCGTGATATTAGCAATGAGTTTGGTATTGATTCCCAAAGTATTGCCAACTGTTTTAAAGCCTTTGCCTCTTACATAGAAATTCCCAAGAAGAAGTGGAATAAGTACCATGCTCCTTATAAAGATGTTGTTAATCATGTTCCAGTTGGAAGTACTCAAGTTTGTACTACTAATCATATTGTGCCTGAACCTCATGTTGAGAAAATGCCTTTCCCAGCTAAGTTAAAGGAGTATTCTATGATTATTAGTGCAAATAACAAAGATACGATGAAAACTATGGAGCCTGGTAAGCATTTGAGTGATAAACCCGTGGTAGCTATTGTAAAAGACACTGTCACTAGAAATATAGAGGATGAGCATATTGTCTTCTGTGAAGACGCTTCTAATATTACCTCTCATCCTAGTAAAGCTAGAAAAGCTAGTGTTTCTGTGCTTTCTGTTAAAATTGGTGATCATTTCTATTATGGTTTATGTGATATTGGTGCTAGTTCTAGTGCTATTCCTTATGAGCTTTACAAGGAAATTATGCATGAGATTGGTCCTTGTGAGCTTGAGGACATTGATGTGGTTATTCACCTTGCTAACAAGGAAACCATTTGCCCCATTGGCATTGTAAGAGATGTGGAGGTTCTCTGCGGTAAGATTAAGTATCCTGCTGATTTTCTATTGCTTAACTCAACAGCTAGCAAAACTTGTCCTATCATTTTTGGTAGACCTTTCTTGAACACTTGTGGAGCTATTATTGATTGTAAGAAGGAGAAAGTTTTAACTAAGTTTGATGGAGATTCTTATGAGTTTAACTTTTCCAAATTTGCTAAAGCTCCTTGTGAAAATAGCTTGCCTAATAAAGATTTCAGGATGGAACAACTTGCTTCAATTGATCCAGTCTATGACCTTGGACCTCTTTTTGATGACTTTAAGAATGCTTGTTCCGATGATAAAGTTGTTTCCAGTGACAGTTATATTGTAAACTTTATTCAAAGTGCTACTGAAAGTTATTTTGAGAGAGGGAAACATGGTTTTATGCATCTCAATGATGTTAAGTTTCCCCGTTTTATGTTGAGAGCTTTAAAGTTGCATCTGTTTTGTCTTCCTATGCTTGTGGATTTTTGTTTCAACAATTCGTTTTATCATGATACCCCCATGCATAGGAAGTGGGTTAGACTCAAGTGTTTTGGTTATTTTCTTCTTGATGCTCTCTTTCACTCCATATATATATATATATCCTATGTGAGCATCTTTATAAGTTTCAAGCCTAACTTAAAGGCGTTAGAGAAAAGTACTTGTTGGGAGATAACCCAAGAGTTCTGTCGAGTCTTGAAAGTTATTACCTCTGTAATTACCTCTGTAATAACCGCTCCTTATCCTTTTTGTTTTGGTTTTTGTGTCAAGTTCAACTACTTTTGTGAAGTAGAGGAGTTGTGAAAAGTGGCTGTCCTGGGACAGATTTTTTGTGCTGCATTGCAAAATTCGTGAGGAAACTCAGTACTTCGGATGGAGATGCATTTTCCTGAGCTTGTTATCCAAGTTGTTACCCAACTTTCATCAGTTCTGCACTTTTTGATTTGAGCAACAGAAGGTCTTCGAAAAAATCAATCTTTACCTGCTGGTCTATTTTGACAGATTTCTGTCATTCATTTGCATTTTCCTCTTATAGAAGCTTTTGATTTGATGGGTTCTCATTTGAAGTGTGTACCCAAAGGTTATTGTTTTTGCATACACTAATGTTGTCATTGAGTTTGTGCAAGGGTTTTGTAAAAAGGAACTTTTCAAGGAGAAGGAGAAAAGGAGTCTACAGGGTTCGTCATCGAATAGGTAAAATTGATGAAAACAGAAGGTTCGTGAAAATCCAATCTTTTATATTTTTGATGTTTTTAATATATAAGGAAGACTACGAGACGGAACAGAGGAGGAAACGGAGTCCGGGGGTGGACAAAACCACCCCAAGCGTGGGTCCAGCCTGGCCGCGCCTGGAGGGGGTGTTCCACCCTCGAACTTCGTCTCCGCCTCATTTCCGTATCAGAACCTTCCTTATGTCTTGAAACTTAGTAATATATACCCCCCGGGTTCCCTGAGGTTCTTGCATCGTGTTCTCGTCATGTTTTCGTTTCGATCTATTTCTGTCAGGGAAAATCCTCAGATTTGGAGCCTCAATGTCTTCCTCTGGATCACCCACAGAGGATTCCTTTATGGATGTCCTCAACCCGTACATGTATGAGTTGAGGATTCATCCCAAAGATTTGATCCTCAAAGAGGGAAAGGTACAGATGAAAGAAGTTCAAGGCCCTAAAGGAGAAGGCAGTCTGGAAGACAGGATGGAAGCATTGGAACAGGAAGTTTTCAGGTACAAGAAGATGGCGGAACGCGAAGTGGATGTTATTCACAAGATAAGTTCAGAAATTATCACCAAGCATGCGGGATAAGTTGCCGAGCTCCGAGAAGAGATCTTCTCACTCCGTCAGACCACCAATCAATTGCAAGCACAACTCTATGACATACAGAATCAAAACTGTGAGTATGAGGCTAGATTTGATCGCATAAGCTCTGCTGCTAGTTTTCAGGATTGCAGAGACAAGGACATCCTTTTTGGATGGGGAACCTTTGCCTTGGAAGTTTTATGATGACAAGAGAACACCATCACCACCGAAGGAGTAATTTGTCATCAGGTTTGGCGTCCCCTTGGCTTGTTCCAAGCTTGGGGGAGTGTCGCGGTATCACAACCATTATCTGTTATCTTTTACCTTTTTAGTGGATTCATATTTGTGGTAGAGAGATTATCTTATAGTTTGGTTTGCATGTGGAAGTATCTCTCCTTTAGTTGATTATCTATGTATCCCTTGGTGTGAGTGTCTTTATTGAATATTAATGAGAAGTCTCATCTTTTATTTTTTGCACTTCTTATTTTAGTTTGCAATCTCTATTATATGATGGATCTTGTTGATCAGTATTGGCATCACTTTGGGAGCATCAAGTGGATCTAAATTGGTTTTGGCAAACCGAGTTTTGGTTAGTAGCATTACTTTGAAAGAGAAAGAAAAAAGAGAAAAAGCTTACAGGTATTTTATATCATTTGTTTTCTTTCTTGTTGGCTCATAAGCTTAGTATTCTTTATTTAAGATCTTTTTGTGTCTTCATTGAAGATTGCATGTTTCGATTTATTACTTGTATGTTTGCTTGTTTCTTTCAAATCTCTTGCTTGTTGCCCAGCCTTGCTAGCCAAAAACCTGTTTTGAGAAGGCATACTTCTCATGTTTCCAAATCCCTTTGAACCAAAACCTGTGCCACTTGTGTCCACCATATCTACCTAGTAGCTTTTGCTATTCCAAGAAAATTCTCAAGCTTCATCTATCTTTCGAATTAAAAAGTATTTTTTTATGTGAAAACTAGTTAGTAAGCTCTCACGAACTTGATGGCACACTTTATTTCTTGCCCCTAATAGACTTGAACCATTGTGCCATCGAAGTTGTATATGCTTGCACCTATACGTTGGAATTAGATGAACCGTGCTGTCACGGGGAACGTTTTCAACATTGCACTTGTACTCTGTACAAAGTTGATATCGTGCTCTTTTGTCTATGGATGTCAACAGTGTGAAATAAAGAGGGAACTTGTAAGTCAATGGAGTTTGTATCCTGTGTTAGAGAAATGCCTGGGCCGCTAGCCTAAGCCATGCCTAATCATGGTGGAAACTTGCAGCATCACCATAGTGATCTATCTATGAAGCATCCTCAATAAAAAAAGCTATACATATAGTAAATAAAAAGATCACTGAGATGCTCATTGTCTGCTTGCCTTGTCATTTTGGTTATGGGAAAGCTCATGTACCATGTGCAAGGGGTACCCCATTGGCGGTTCTCAATGATATGCAAATACTTACAATGACAAGAACTTAACTGTGACCAAAGTTGAGTAGCATGAGGAGTGGCCCTCATATTCAAGGGACATGAGATTTCCAACTTATATTTCGTCAAGCATATACTCCATCTTTGTGCACTTTAACCTTAATCATCTCAAGATGCCTATGATAGGGGCAATGAGGGCTCAAAGCTAGTAAGTACCATAATCTTTTGGGAGCTCTTTATGACTTGTAATCCCTGCTTCCCTCTATAAAGGGACCTTTCTCCCACTTCTAAGTTGAGTCAGTAAACCTACTTCCTCTCTATCTCCAGCAAGCATTTGAGTTGTTGTGTTTCAAGCATTCATATGGTGATTTATTCAATCATGTTCTTTATCTCCCTTGTTTGCACAAAACTCTTATCTATTGAGTATTACTTTGAAAGCCTTCACTTGTGAAAAACCTTTTTGAGCAAAGAGTGCTCCTGTTTTGAAACTTCTACAAAAAGCTTTTGTGAAACTGTTTGCCAGGTGTTCTCTGACCAAGAACAAGTTTGCCAATTCCAATTATGATTTATCTTTATGCATCTCTATTGTGACTGATGTACTTGGTTGCAAGCTAAGTTATATAATAGTGAGTTGCTTTCTTCTATAAGTTGTGCAATGGTAAGTGTGATGCTTCTTGTTCGTATTCTTTTATCGACACTTCACTCCATAAACCCGTGGACATGTTTACTGAGCTTAGTTTTCGCTTGGGGACAAGCGAAGTCTAAGCTTGGGGGAGTTGATACGCCCAATTTGCATCACCTTTCTATACCATAATCTACCTCTATTCATTGATATTTGTCTTATTATGAGGTATTACTTATGGATTTTCATCTGTTTATGCATGTTGGATGATTCTTGGAGGATGAACTGCCGGAGTCTAGATTCTGATGGAAAAGAAGGCGTTTCGGTGCAATTTCGCGAAGATCAGAAAAATACCAGAAAAATATGGAAACATATTATTTTACCAGAAGACGAAGGAAGCCAGAAGGATGAGCGAAGAGGGGCCACAGGGGGCCCACATCCCCCAGGCATGGGCCCACCTGACCCCGAGCCTAGGCAGGTGTGGCCCACCTGCCCGGCCTCCGACTCCGCCCCTTCGCCTATATCTTCCCTACAAAATCCTAAGGCTCGGGGAGCGACCACAGATAGATTTCCGCCGCCTCTGTGGGGCGGAAAACACCGAAAGAGAAAGATCTCTCCGACAGACAGATTTCTACCGGGGGAATCCTTCTCGGAGAGGAGAGATCATCGCCATCAACACTGTCATCAATATAGGCTTCATCGGGATCATCATCATCCACACCATCATCTCCACCAGCACCATCATCACCACTCTGTCCCGCTGTAACAATTGTGTTGGATATTGCTTTAGTTCTTAGGGCCGGGAAACTTTCCTGGTGTTAATTACTATTGTATTTGATGCTTGTGAGTGGAACCATTGGATTATTGTTTATGTTTAGATTGTTATCCATTATCATATCATCTTTGATCTTGATCCATATGATGTCTTGTGAGTAGGTCGTTTAGTTCTTGAGGACATGGGAGAAGTCATGTTGTTATTAGTGGATTTGTGTTGAGTTATTATTCAATGGTTTAGTATTTAAGTTGTGGTGTTATTCTTCTAGTGGTGTCATGTGAACGTTGACTACATGATACTTTACCATTTATGGGTCTAGGGGAATGCATTGTGTATTTGGCTACTAATTGTGGGGTTGCCGGAGTGACAGAAACCTGAACCCCCGTTAGGACACCTTTGCACAAGGGAGTGTAGGATCTCAGAGTTTAAGGCTATGGTTAGATTTATATCTTAAATACTTTCCTGTAGTTACGAATGTTTGCAGGGGGGTTTAATCACAAGTATGTATTAGTCCAAGTAAGGTCGGTACATTAGCACACGTTCACCCACACAACACTTACAACACCAAAGAAGAGTACTCAGCTATTTGAAACGAAATCACTTGACAGAATTCCCATGTGTCCTCGAGAACATTTGTTCCTTATAAGTATTTCCACCGGCTTGTCCTTTGCTAAGAAAGGATTGAGCCACTTGCTTCGTTTGTTCGTTGTCTTTATTACTTGCTCTTTGTTTTGTTGTCTTATCAGAAAACCACTAAAAATCCGTTTGCTAAGTATTCACAGTGATTTCCTGCTCCACACCACTGTTCAGCACCTTCTGCTCCTCGTTGGGATCGACACTCCTATTTATCGAAAGTACTTGATACACCCCCTATACTTGTGGGTCATCATGGATCTCGCGCAACGCCTCTAAGGCTGCCTCCTTCGCCACTGCCTCCTTGGCCACGCACCGCAACCTCGGCAGCCTCGCGCACTGCCACCTCGACCACCTCCTCCAGCTCCTGCTCGGCTACCTCGCCTTGACTCTCGAAGTGGCCCACCTCCAAAACACCAGACCAACTCCCTCGCCCGCAACTCCACATCTTCCTCGGAGGGCTGCGGCTAGCAATTGTGGCACATCTCTCTGATCCTCATCCAATTGGTGATCTTACGACGAGCATGGTTGTTGTTTGCTGGTGCTTTGGTGGCACTTGGTGGTGCTAGGGCTAGTGTTAGTCGCCGCGTCGGCAACCATCTTTTATAGATTACGGCCAGGCGGGAAACGACCGTATGGGTACGGGATGTTTATGGCCGTGGGCGGAAAATGAACACCGGACGCGTGAGGGAAATAAGAGACAGCGAGCGCGGGAAACACCGGCCGCGCGGGGGCGACGTCCCGTCGTCATTAGAGAGAGGTCGCCAGGCGTTGACAGCAAGCGAGGCGATCAAAATATGAGCTAACCTACCCGAATCAAATCGGACGATTTGGGTTGCCGGTTTCCGTTCGGCCTGCTGCAAATGCCTTGGTTCACTCCCCTCGCTGGATCGGCTTTGTGTGGTTGCTTTTCAATGCACCACAGGACTTCTCTAGCTATCTACGAATTGGACTAGCTTCACTGTGATAGTACTATCCTGGGCGATGCACTCCTACATGTACTCCCTCCGTTTAGAAATATAAGATGTTTTAGCTTTGTGAATGAGATGTATCTAAACAACTTTTAGTGTCTAAATTCATTTAAACCTATACACTAAAAAATGTCTAGATACATCTTCTTCACAAACTTAAAACATCCGGAGAGAGTATATGTGAGACTTTTTTAGCTGTTTTGACCGTTGCAATCATCTAAGCCTTGTGTTACTAATTGACTTTGTCCATGTTGTGGTGAACGTTGGTTGATGCACCGAGATGACAGCGTACACACAACCGTCAAAACGAGCAGAAGATTTTCGCCATTTCGAAAACCAAACGGAGAAATCTGTGCGCGCTACGCGTGTCGCCGGGGCAGAGCGGGGCGGGGTCCGCAGGCCCGCTCGCGCACGGGTGCGCGATGCGTGTCAGGACGGACGGATCCCCACCACAGAATACCCGGAGATTGCCTCCTTAAAGTCCTCACTAGCCGATGGGTCCCGCGACGCTGGACCTGCCTGGCAGTGGAAGCAGCTGCCCGTCTATGATGATGGCACTCGCCTTCCCAACCACTCGCATGCCCCGTGGACAAATTCAAGCTGGGATGGGATTGTGGCATCTCCTTGTCCATACCTGACGATGTGATTGTAGCTGTATGTACTTTCTTCATTTTCAAAATATAAGATGTTTTAATTTTGTAAAAAAAAATTAGACTTATTTTAAAATATAGATTAACTCTAAATTTAAATGAACATACATATTAAAAGACGTTTAGATACGTCACTTCATAGAGCTAAACCATCTTATATTTAAAACGGACGGAGCACGGAGCTTTGTACTAGATGAACAACACTTATTGGGGATTGGAGAGTACTATGTAGGTTTGTTTGCGGCCCGATCTGCTAAGTTTTACAAACACTTCTTTACTACACACGTTTAGTCAACTATTTCCACAAGTATAAATCAACTTTTGTCACGAGTATGAATATAGGATTATTGTAGTGGGATTCCACAAGTACAAAAAGGAGGTCCGGTGCGGGTCGCCGGGCAAAGCCCGCGCGGCTCCGGCGGTGGCGGACCTTCAACTACTAGCGCGCTAGGAGGGAGGCGCGGGGTCTCCTGACTGGCGGCGGTGCACATTGGAGGCGAGCTCGGCCTGGGTGGCGATGGACGACGTCGCGGCTTGGTGGCTTGGACGGCAGGGTGGTGCGGCAAACAATGGTGGCGCCATGGTCTTCGGCGGTGGGTTCGTGGTCTCGACAGCGGGAGTCGGTCCCTCGACCTCGCATCCCCCGACCTTGACAGGAACGGAGCTGGGCCTCTTAGGGACCGAACTGGGTTCGTACGGTCCTCAGCTGGAGCTCGAGTTGGCGGGCACTTATCGGAGGGCGACTGCGGACATACGCAACAACATGATGGTAGGGGCTAGTCGGGTCTGCAGGGCCTGGCAGGCCCTAACTATTGTGCCCGGTCGGCAACCGCCTTTGGAGGTGGAGGATGGGTCTCCTCCTAATGGATGCATTCCCCTCATCCCTTGCCGAACTATCTTGTACGATCCGATGATCTGATGGTGCGTCGTTGATTGTCCCTATCCTTGTGTTCGTGGACGCCGGGACGGCGGCCCCGGAAGGTGGACTGCGCGGACGGCTCTACTGCGGGCGACGTGGCAACGGTGTTGGTCCTGCCCCTTGGTCACTTGGGTGGCAGGGAGCGGACGCCGGGAGTTCCTGGTGGTGGCGGCGCTTCGACAGTGTCATCTCCCAGATATGTTTTTGAAGGCACGGCATAGTGACATGGGACAGTCTGACCTGGGTGTGGGTGCATGTTTTTCCGACGAAAGTTCTGCGTTTTGGCGCCAACGGCGGCGCCCGCCTGCGGGCGCCGTTACTCTCTTGGGAGCACCGCTGTGGGTACCTGCTCCGCGCTAGGGCGCCGTGTGAAAACCATTGATCGTTGGTCTCATTGATGGCGGCCTGGCGAGTCGTTGCCCTATTGGGGGCGTCTTCGTGGAGCTCTACTCCACGATGTCTTGTTGTCGGTGGCAAGTCATGCCTTTTCTTGTACCTTGTTGTTTATCTCTTATATGCTTGTATAAGAGGTTTTCCTCTTCACCTTATATCGGTTTGGCTGTATGTTTATTTATAAAGCGGGACGTAAGACTATTTCGAGAGACTACATTTTTTTTTTGAAAAATTGATTATTAATAAGTTGGTGAAATTTTGCAAAAAAACAAATACCCCTATGTGTGTGCAACAGATTAACATCAAGCACGCACCGTCACCCGACAAGCAAATTGCTAAAATATCGGGTCTTGGATGCGTGCATCACCTGAACAACTATTTTCTCCAAAAGTCCTTGTTTCCTTCTCATTATTGAGGCGATGATAAGCCTGTTTAATTTGCTCTCAGCAAGCGTGCAACTTGGGTTGGAACGACCTGCAAGCAACCACGAGGCCAACATCTCAGGACTCCTTTTCCTGGACTATTTTTTAAATAAACTGCCGTACGTCCCGCCACTTGTCCACAACCACAATCATGCTTGAATTAAGCTGAGCCGCCCCCTCCGCGCACGGGTGTCTGCCCCAAAGATCTGTTTGTTTATCTGATGAATACGCCATTCACGGTATAGATAGATGCATACGCCATACATAGGATCAGATGCAATGTATGGTTCAATATGTGTCTTCTTTTATTTATGCTTCCCCTGAAGTAGTCGAAAAAATTGATTTCTCGTGAAACGGTGGTTGAGTACAGTTGTCTACTTCCCCCGATTTAAAAATATAAGATGTTTTAGATTTGTAAAGAAAATATATTTAGACTTGTTTTAGTGTGTAGGTTTACTCAGGTTTGAAATAAAACTACACACTAAATCAAGTCTAGATATTTTTTTCATAAATCTAAAATATCTTATATTTTAAAACCCGGAGGGAGTACAAACAAAGAACTAAAAACATCTTCACCCGGGAGCATTAAAGACCCTTTAAAGGGCAAGAGGGTGTCGGTCGCCTTTCCAATCTTTTTTTCGTGCTGGCGTGGGTAGTTTTCTCATCCGGCGCCAGGCCAAATCTAACCCGGGCCAGCCTGACAGTGAGATAGACATCTCCTCTCCCGAGCGTCGTCCCGTCGCTAACCACACGACGACAAAATTTCTTGCCGGCACGTTCTCCCATTATGCTCTTCTCGTCTTTTCCACGGCTTCCCGCCTGGCCTTCCCGCCTTTTTCCAGCTATACGTAGACAGCCGGCCATCGCCATTGCAGATCTACACCATGATCAAACATCACACCCTCTTCATCTATATCTAGGGCGGCGGCTGGAGGTGCTGCTTACGCCAGTAGGGCCGGCGCACAGCCATGCCTGGTCGCCGTGGTTCCCCGCCTCACCCACCGCTTGCGCCTCACCCACCATTTGCCGGAGAGCCGTGGCACCCGTTTCCGCCTCTCCCGGGACCCAACCACACCGTTTCGGAGTGCTTCGACATGGAGTGGATCGACTCCGACGACTCTGGCATAGCCAACACTGACGAGCTGCGCTAGGCCAGTTTCGACCCCGAGTCCGAGGAGCCACTTCCGCCAATACCCCATGGGTCAGCTTACTGGACTATCGGCGAGCCGTATGGATGGGACATCTTCCGCCAAGTTTTCCTGCCGGAGCACCGGCGGCTGCAAGAACTCAACGACTTTCCACAAGCGGTTCCTTTATGCATCGCACAGAGAGCCCGACGACGCTGACTTGCGTGCGAGACGCGACCGAGCAAGGAAGCAGGCCGACACACAGCTAGCGAGATACAACTCGTTGTTTGATCTTGTGTCGCCGCCATGTCGCCCTCCTGGCTAAGCAGCGCCTTCGGCAGTCGTAGGCGTTAGTTTCCCTTTCAATATCAAAACTTAAAGTGTCCATGAATGTAAAAAACCAAAGTGTTTGAATGTTTGATTATTTTTGTATAACCTCATATTTGACGTTTTTTACCAACTATGGCGAATTCGTTAACTTGACGCTCGGTGGCTCTAGTCCCCCGGAATGCTTCTGCGTGTGTGTACATTGAACTTGATGTTTCTAAAGACACACAACAAAATTACTCATTGATGATGAGATGAGGCGAGAGAGATATTTTGCATGTATGTGGATTGTGGTGATGCCCGAAATGCTAATATCGGCTAGGTTAACTCGCAAACGAAATTTTGTTAGTCCGTGATGCGTTGAAATTGGTGTATTTTTTTTTTGAAACAAGAAATTGGTGTACTTGTGGTTGTGAAAATATACTTCCTTTCAAAGGAATGCGGCAGTTGGAGATCGTACAATGATTTTGTTTTTGAAATATATGAACCCTAATCCGGGTCGATCAGTAAGGATTTGAACCTAGATGGTTCAATTGTGCATCCATTCTCCTAACAAAGTAAGGCAGGCACAATTATTTGAAAAATGCACTTGGAAGAGAATTAGTACCACGTCTCACATCCTTATTATATTCCAGTGCGTCACGCGACATCGCTCAATATATTTCCATTATCACCACGGCCATGTTTTCAAAAAGCGATGCAGCAAGTAGATGCATACACACGACGATTATTTATCGTCCAATTGACTTGATTATCTACTTCTTCCCTTGTAAGTTGCACGTTCACTATTTTGATTTATATGGGCATCTCATGTACTAGGATTGTTCAAGCACGAATGTGTACAATTATTTGTTGTTGATGCATCAAAAGAGGCCCGGCCCCTAAATCTAAATGGTTGTGCGAGACCGTGTCGAAGGAATGCATTGCATAGTACGTTCACACATCTTTCTTTTTGTTGGAACTGCGTACGGTCAAGATGCTTTGTTTATGTCATCGTGCATGCCTAATCGGATTGGGTATATATGTTTGGTGGCCAAATTATTCTTAAGTAATATTATCACTTCACCCTTCAACGTCAAGCTACGTACATGATGCGTCTCAGCTACGGCGTCGCTACAGCACACATCGGAAGGATATGTGCAAGAGGTGCTTACTAGCTCGGAGGCCTTAATTTAGAGATGATAACCCCACTGATTAATTAGTCCCAAATAATTACTTAGTTCTTTTTTCTAGTACTGTTTTCTTAAACGCAGTTGGTCAAATAGCCTTTTATATACACCCTGACCAATGGAGTTGCTGCCGCTGGGTAGACAACACCCTGGGTAGAGGGGTCGAGACCTTGATAACTAAGCAAATTAGTATTGTTTTTGGCTATGTGTGCTGAGTCATTTCCTTTAAGCACTTTGTTTACTGCATCTGATATGTAAGCTTGCTTCTCCAATGCAACTCTCATCATTACTTTTTCCTTGTTTTGAGGAGGCTAGCTTAGGACAAAAATTTCACTCCTTTTTGGAGTAGTGTTTAATTTATTTCCCATTGGGTGTGGGGATGAGTGCACCCAAAGATTTTTGGAACTTAGAATTGTCTTTGAAAAATAATTTTTTATGAAATTAAGTTACAATAACGGTCCACGGCGTAAACTATATATGTATCATTTAAGCATAAAGTGCCAGCTCTAACAAATACTCAACTTTTGTTAATGTTGATTCTATGCGTCGTGTAAGATCAATGTCTGAGGTGAGTTGCTTCTTCCATTTATCTTTAAAAATTAGTCATGTTGATGTATGCATGAAAGATCATATCATTTTTTTGTTTTCATGCTATTATGTAAGTATTTCACCATTTGATTTTATATACATACTTATAAAACTCTATAAAGATCAGCATTGCATCTTGTGAGAATTATACTATAGGTTTCGTAACTTTATAGTGAGGGATCAAAGGACCCTTTTGGACACGTTGGGTTTGGCCCGTGCATGAGGCATATGGCATAAGTGGGATGTGGCTGCCACAATGCTGGTGCTCTTGGTGACACATCCATCAATATAAATGATTCTAGGGCACCAATATTTCGTTGAGCTCTGTGCAAATGGATGGCTTCTTGGGCATCAAACAAAGCAAAGGATTCACCTTTTCGCCCCCACTTTCTTCCAATAGAATAGGTGCACAAATCCAAAATGGCCTTGTAATATGTGTGTGTCTTGAAACAAGGATCTAGGACCAAATTTTTTTCTACTCAATGTTATTCTAGTGCTAATTACTTGCATTGGGTAACTAGAAGCATGATTAGGGTACTGATAGGGATGGCATGAAAACAGGACTAGCTTCGGACCTTTTCCTCTTAGCTACTCCATCACTATGAATGTGCACTAAGATATCTTCTAAACCAACATTCTGTTTTAAACTTCACCGTTTCGACATATATATCCATTGTGAAGCTTGCTTTGTTGTGTCATCATGCAACGCATAGTGCTAATCAATTAGTCTCCCATGTCTATGTGAATAATTCTCCCCAACGTGTGATTGACAGAAAACACACTTTGCTATGACCCAAGTTATATGCAAAAAAATGTTAAAATAACATCTAAATCTGGACCGGACAATAAGAATTTAAACATGAATTTATTTGTACCACGTAATTTTCCCCACTATTAGTCAAGCATTTTTTTCTTGATCATAGAAGAGTCAAAGTACTAGAGCCTAGAGAGAACATGTAAAGCACGGAAAATGTTTATTATAATCATGGAAAGTTTTTTGTTTAGATCACTACTAAAAATGAAAATTCTGATAAAATTTGACCTTGGGTACTATATGGTGGATTGTGTCACCATTTAATTTCAATTCAAAACTCTGAATTTATAAATAAAAGAAGGGACGAGTTTGATGTGACTATCGGCATTTCTCCTTTAATATTTTTTAATTTACCGTTGGTACTACTTTATTTACTTAGCTAGATAACAATTTGAACTTCTAACTTCATGTATTAGCCAGAGTAATTTGCAGAATGCATGTAGATTATAGTTTAAATAGACCTAGAGAAAAAGATTCTTTAGTGATTAGTGGCAACCCGCCAAGGTTGCATAGTAGGACAACATGGCCAAGCTGCCAACAATAAAACAAACGCAATGCTCCTACTAAAAATTCAATACCGGATCTAAAAAAAGTCAAATAGTGTTTACTTGATGGATATCCATGGATGAATAGCCGTTGCATTTCTTATGAGCAAATAATAAGGTGTTTACCTTGTTTAGGGTAACGACCTCCGGCTTTGGGCTAGCAATAGGGGAGTTGATGTGGGACATGCTGTTGTCCCTATACAAAAGGGACACTCAAGACAGCTCAAAAAAAAAAAGAGACACTCGAGAAAAAAAATGTAATTCTTAACGCTCCCTTTTATCAACAGGAGTAATTCACATCAAGTAAGGTAATTGTGATAGAATATTTGTGTCCATTCAATATCGGAGTTCCCCTTAGAAGTGAGAGTGTTTCTCTGGCAAGTGGTACTGGTACGGAATCGACTTCCCTCTAATGACATCACTCGGCTTAGACATGGTCTCTCCAGAGGCTTATGTGCCTTATGTGGGGAGTGCGAGGACACACAAACCACACATTTTCTTATCATCCACCCTGGCCAAATTTATGTCGAACGCTAACTGTTATCTTGCTTCTGGAACTCCTCATATTTCGCCGACGCTTATAGTTGTCCATAGCATGAAAATTCAAATTTGATAAATGATTTGAAATAAGATTATATTTCAGTGGTGGTGAACATCACGAATGGGGTGGAAAGGAGGAGGTTAGAACAAATCTTGAGGCGGTTGATGACCCACAAGTATAGGGGGAGTATCGTAGTACTTTTGATAAATAAGAGTGTCGAACCCGACGAGAAGCAGGAGGTGTTGACAAGCGGTTTGGATCAAGGATTCACTATAAATACTTAGCAAATAGATTTTTAGTTTTTTTTTTATAATAGAGATAAATAAAGTGCAAGTAAATAAAAGACAATAATAATAATTGCAGCAAGTGGCTCAATCCTTTCTTTAGCAAAGGACAAGCCGGTTGTATTACTTAAGATGACCAAATGTTCTCGAGGACACATGGGAATATTGTCAAGTGCTTTCACTTCATATAGTTGATTAATCTTCTTCGGTTGGACAAGTGTTGTGTGGGTGAACCTATGCTAATGTACTGATCTTACTTGGACTAATACATACTTGTGATTATACCCCTTGCAAGCATCCGCAACTACAAGAAAGTAATTAAGATAGAAACCTAACCACAACATTAAACTCTGAAATCCTACACTCCCTTATGCAATGGTTTCCTAACGGGGGTTTAGGTTTCTATCACTCCGGCAACCCCACAATTAGTAGCCAAATACACAATGCATTCCCCTAGGCCCATAAAGGTGAAGTATCATGTATTCGACGTTCACATGACACCACTAGAAGAATAGCACCACGACTTAAATATCAAACCATAAAATATTACTCAACACAATTCCACTACTAACAACATGACTCCTCCCATGTCCTCAAGAACTAAACGAACTACTCACGAGACATCATATGGATCAAGATCAGAGATGAAATAATGATAAGTAACAATATGAACATGAACAATAATTCAATGGTTCCACTCAATAGCATCAACTACAACAAGTAATCAACATCGAGAAAGTTTCCTCTAAGAACTATGCAAGATTCAACCCAATTATTACAGTGGGATGGAGTGGTGGTGATGGTGCTGGTGGAGATGATGGTGAGGATGATGATGATGATCCCGATGAAGTCTAGCTTGATGACGGTGTTGGTGGCGACGATCTCCCCTCTCCGGGAAGGAATTTCCCCGGTAGAATTCTGCCTGTCGGAGAGCTCTTTCTCTCTCTGTAGTTTCCGCCCCGCAGAGGCGGCTGATACGTTCAAAACGTATCTACTTTCCTGAACACTTCTGCTATTGTTTCTCTTCTAATTTGTGTGATTTGGATACAACTAACACGGACTGACATTGTTTTCGGCAGAATTGCTTTGGTGTCTCGTTTTTATGCAGAAAATCAACTTTTAGGAAAAATCCCGAAAAATATCGCAAAACTCCTATTTTACCAGAAGACTCATGGGGCTAGAAGATGAGATGGAGGAGGGTCACGAGGGGCCCACACCCCTGGCCGCGCGGGACAGGCCAGGCCGTGCCTGGGAGAGGTGTGGCCACCTCGGGCACCCCCTCGGTATCCCTCTTCGCCTATATAAAGCCTTTTGACCTAAAAACAGGAGGGGTTCGACATATTTCCAGATAGAGTTCCGTTGCTTCACCACCACCAGAATCCGCAATTCGGAACCAGAAACTCTGTTATGGCACCCTACCAGGATAGGGAATTGGAGGAGATCATCGCCATCATCATCACCGACGCCTCTCCATCAACCATCCATGTTCCCCCCATCCATGAGTGAGTAATCCCCCGCTGTAGGCTATAGGGATGGTAGGGATTGGATGAGATCTATCATGTAATCGAATAAGATTGTTAGGGCATGGTGCCTAGTATCTTTATTAGTGCTATTTGACTTTGTTACAACTTGTTATGCTTAATGCTTGTCACTAGGGCTTGAGTGCCATGATCATTGTGGTAAGAGGCTGTTAATAAACTCTATTTGTTTTCATTTTTGTATATATACTCATCATTGTGGGCATGCTCAGTCTGTTCATGTAAGGTGTATGTTATTTATGAATGCTCAGTAGTTCTTGCTCCCTTATGATTAGCTCCAGCTTGCTAATAGTTTGTAGCATGTCATATAAATGTTTGCTTGCATTGTTCTATTCATAACTTGGTATGACATTGTGGTATCCTCCTCTGAATGTTTCATTTGAATCGACTTGGCACATGCTCACGCATGCATATGACTGAACAAAAGTCAGTTAATCCTCAATGATTTATTTTGCCTCAGAGTTCTTGTATCACTTTTATGCCATAATTAACTCTGTTTTGTTGCAAGCATGATTATGACAGTTACTGCTCTCTCGTTTGTCACTCTCTTCCTATTGCTAGCCTTCACTTACACTGAGTATGAGCTCTACTTGTTCATCCAACTCCCCAAAACCAAAATTGTCAAAAAGTGTCCATCATATCTACCTATTATCATCATTTGCTATTCCGTGCATATTTATTATGCCTCGTTTTCTTCCAAATAAAATGTTTGCTTGTTATGAAAAAGTTAGTTAGTAAAGCTCTCACGAACTTGATGGCACACTTTATTTTCTTGCACTTAATAAACCTGAACCATTGTGACTGTCCATGAAAGTTATATGCTTGCAAATTATAGGCTGGGAGTTAGCAGAACCGTGTTGTCATGGGGAACACTTTCAATACCTGTAAATACTTATCCAGTTGATATCATGCTCTTTTGTTTACGGATGTCGATGGTGTGAAATAAAAGGGGAACTTGTAAGTCCATGGAGTTATGTATATGTGTTAGAGAAACGCCTGGGCCGCTAGCCTAAGGCATGCCTAATCATGGTGGGAACTTGCAGCATAACCATAGTGAGCAATCTATGAAGCATCCTCAGAAAAAATATAGAGAAAAAAGAGAAGAGAGGAAAAATATGCACCATTCCCATGGTAAATAAAGGATCGCTGAGATGCTCACTGTCTGTTGCCTTGTCATTTTGATATGAGATAGCTCCTGTATCATGGGGCAAGGGGTACCCCGTTGGCGGTTCTCTATGATACGCATGTATTTACAATGACACGAACTTACCAGTAACTAAAGTTGAGTAGCATGAGGAACGACCCTCGTACTCAAGGGACATGAGATTTCTAGCTTATGGTCTATCAAGCATATAACTCAAATTGGACCTCACTTTAAACTTAACCAATTAAAGATTCCTATGATAGGGGCAATGAGAGCTTAAAGCTAATGAGTACGATACTTTCAGCATTTGGAAGCATTTCAAACGTTTCAAAACCTTTTCACTTCTTTGTTGAGTCTCCACTTATTCTTTGAGCACCTTCTTGAGAGCATAGTTGTCATTCTTAGTGTAATGTGCTTGTCTCAAAAATTGGTTAATTATGTCATAACTTTGATGCTTTTATCTTTGATATCTTTACTTCTAGTCTTAACTTGAACTGCAGAGGTGCCTTGGCATTTATGTTTTGCTCCACAATCAAAGGAAAGCGAGATACAACTCTAGCATACCTTCTTATGAGCATTGCAATGTTGCTTATGTTTATGTTTCATGCTACTTATTATTATTGTGTTGGAATCTCTTCATAGCTTGCAATGGCTATTGAGTAAACTTAGTTGCATACTCTTTATTATGAATTGTCTAAGTACTGATCATGTGCTGAGAATATATACATCATATGAAGCAAATGTGTTCATGAAAGTTTCTTTTATTGCACTCAGTTTTCAACTGAATTGCTTGAGGACAAGGAATAATCTAAGCTTGGGGGGAGTTGATACGTCCAAAACATATCTACTTTCCCGAACACTTTTGCTATTGTTTCTTGTATAATTTGTGTGATTTGGATACAACCAACACAGACTGACGCTATTTTCAGCAGAATTGCTTTGGTGTCTCGTTTTTGTGCAAAAAATCAACTTTCAGGAAAAATACCGGAAAATATCGCAAAACTCCTATTTTACCAGAATACTTACGGCACCAGAAGATGAGACGGAGGAGGACAATAAGGGGCCCACACCCCCTGGCCGCACGAGCCAGGCCAGGCCACGCCTGGGGGAGGTGTGGCCACCTCGGGCACCCCCTCGGTCTCCCTCTTCGCCTACATAAAGCCTTCTGACCTAAAAACAGGGGGGTTCGACGTTTTTCTAGATAGAGTTCTGCTGGACCACCACCACCAGAAACCGTTATTCGGAACCAGAAACTCCGTTCTGGCACCCTGTCGGGACGAGGAATTGGAGGAGATCATCGCCATCATCATCATCACTGACGCCTCTCCATGAACCATCCATGTTTCCCCCATCCATGAGTGACCCCCGCTGTAGGCTATGGGGATGGTAGGGATTGGATGAGATCTATGATGTAATCGAATAAAATTGTTAGGGCATGGTGCCTAGTATCTTTATTAGTGCTATTTTACTTTGTTGCATCTTGTTATGCTTAATGCTTGTCACTAGGGCCTGAGTGCCATGATCTCAGATATGAACATGTTATTGATTCATGATGATAGTATTGTTTGTGATCTTATCTGCAAGTTGTGTACACATATTATTGTCCGGAACCAAAGGCCCCGAAGTGACAGAAATTGGACAACCGGAGGGAATGGTTGTGATATGAGGATCACATGTGTTCACGTAGTGTTAATGCTTTGCTCTGGTACTCTATTAAAATGAGTACCTTAATTTCCAGTAGATTCCCTTGAGTCCTCGCTGCAACGGGCTGGCAGGACAAAAGATGTTGTGCAAGTTCTCATTGCGAGCACGTATGACTATATATGGAACACATGACTATGATTGTTTAGTACTTGGATGCTTTATCTTATTTATCTGCAAATGCCCTATATCTTGTTATTACATGAATAGTCTCGTCCATGCAACGCCCGTCCATCCATCCTTATGCCTACCACGCTCATATCCTACTGTTTGCTACTATTGTTACTACTGCCTTTATTTTACTGCTGCTGTTACTTTGCTATTTCTACTACAAAACTGTTGCTACTGATAAACTACTGTGAGCAAGACTATTTCCAGGGGCAGATGAATTGACAACTCAGTTCTTAAGGCTTATAAGTATTCTTTGGCTCGCCTTGTGTTGAATCAATAAATTGGGTTATACTACCCTCGAAGACTATTGTGATCCCCTATACTTGTGGGTCATCAGCGACGGAATCAGGGGGGCATACCACCTGGTAGCGCGACCCATGGGGACCCGCACCAGGGGGTGGTGTGGGCCCCCTGTGGCCCATATCCACTCCTCCTCCTGGCTTCTTCGTCTTCTGGAAAAATAGGAATTTACGTATATTTTCTAGGATTTTCTGATCTTCGCGAATATTGCATCTAGATAGCGCTTTTCCATCAGAATCCTTACTCCGGCAGTTGATCCTCGAAAAGTCATCAAACATGCAAAATAGATGAAATAACATGAGTATCATATCTTAATATGAAATATATTAATGAATAACAGTAAATTATGATATAAAATAGTGATGCAAAATTGACGTATCAACTGCCCCCAAGCTTAGACCTCGCTTGTCCCCAAGCGAAAACTAAGCTCAATAAACATGACCACAGGTTTATGGAGTGAAGTGTTGATAAAGAGAATAAGGACAAGAAGCATCACATTTATCAATACACAAATCATAATATAAAACAACTCACTGTTATATAACTTAACTTGCAACGAGTATGGGAGTCACAATAAAGATGCACAAATAAAATCATAATTGGTGATGGCAAACTTTGTTCTTGGTCAGATAACAACTAACAAATCATACTTAGTTTTAAGCAAAGCTTTTGTAAAGGAGTTTATATTGCAGGAGTCTCTTGCTCAAACATACTGGTCTTTCACCTATAAAGATAGCTTTCAAAGTCATATTCATTCAGAAAAGAACATTGTGCAAAACAAGGAACATAAGAAACAAGATTGAATAAATCAACATATGGATGATTGAATAACAACATCTCAAATGCTTGCTTTAGATAGAAAGGAGTAGGTTTACTAACTCAACATAAAAGTAAAAGGTAGGCCCTTTCGCAGAGGGAAGCAGGGATTTCAAGTTTCATAAAGAGCTTTGATGGTGGCTCAGCTGATTGTTTAGCTTCATTGGGAGACCCCAAGAGGAAGGTATGATGAGCACAACAGCCAGGGCCGGCCCTGAGGGGGTACTAGCGGGGCAGCCGCCCCGGGCCCAAAAAAATAGGGGCCCAAAAAAAATATAGTTCTAGTATACATTTAAAAAAGTATTTTTCTATTGGGTTGTCGATGCCGAATGCCTCGACTCCCGGCATTGATCATCATCGCTCCGTCGCTACCTTCTCGGCCGATGAGACGACGATCGATTCCCACTTACAACTTCCTAGGCAGGACAGGTCGTCAGGTCCCAGGACTCCCAGCGTTTGTTACTACTCGTTTCTCGACTCGCGAGTCTGAAGTCTCCCATCGCGAGCCTATTGTTGCTTCGACGCTTCCCCTAGTCCCTGACTCCCTGCCTCCCTAGATCATATCGTCCTTTTATCTTTGCGTCAACGATCGACCACCACCGCTAGACGCAATTCGGCTATGTCCATCGACGACACGAAGATCGATCGCCTCGGCCTGCCTGTTGGTTCTCTCTTCGCCCACTCCTAGCCCATACCTCTGCTGGTTACGCTCGCCCTAATTCTTAGTTCGTAATTCTAATTAGCACCTGATTATTGTTCTTGTTTGTAGCGTCCGAGGTTAACTGATTATGATGCCCGAATACTGGTGCTCAGAAAAGAAAAAGGAGACAACAAGGGAAGAAATTAATAGAATCGCAGAGAGGATCTTTTCATAAATTTTTAAAGAGCAACAGGAGCACTTTGCGAAATTCAGATGAGTTGGCGCTAGTTCTTATGGGGGAACAGACTAATGTTTATCCAGAAGATAATGTCGTTGGTACAGAAGACGATGTTCATATGACGTAGATGATGACAATGTGAGTAATTGAAGAACTATTTGAGATCTTCAATGTCTCAGGAGAGGTTAAATGGTTGACAAGTTTATGCATCAAGAAGAAGTTAGTGGAAGAGATTGATATTGATTCCATCGTCAGAGTGACTTTGCTTCTAGGAATTTTTAGAGAAAATTTTAAGGTATCATGTAAACATTGTTATTTTTATATGAAGATTATAGTTGGAAGTGTACTTAAAATATTTAGTTTTCATCGTCTTATATATTCATAAAAATTTATACTAAGGGGTCCAAAATTTTAGTTTCGCCCCGGGCCCCCAAAATCCCAGGACCGGCCCTGACAGCAGCAAGTTCTTCCCTCAGTAAGAAACCAAGGTTATCGAACCAGTAGGAGGAAGGAAACGACTCAAATGTGTTGCTAGCAACTGGAAACCTACACAACACAAACTCAAGACTTTGCCTCAACGAACAGTGAGGTTGTCAATCTCACCGGTTTGCTGAAAACAAAGGATTAACTATATGGTGTGGAAGGTAATGGTGGTTTGCAGAAAGTAAATAGTAACAATGGAAGATGTATCAATGGTAAAGATGGACCGGGGTCCATAGTTCACTAGAGGTGTTCTCCTTAAGATAAACAAACATGGCATGCTGGGTAAACAAATTACAGCAGGGCAATTGACAGGACTGAGAAAGGCATAACAATGCAATACTAGATATTCATGATCCTATGAGATTTGATTAGGCAATACGAAAAGATAGATATACCGCCATCCAACTGCATCTATGTATAGTAATCCACCTTCAGGTTATCATCCGAACCCCTTACATTATTAAGTTGCAAGCAACGGATAACTGCTTTAAGCAAAGTGTGTAAGGTAAACAATCCACTTGTTCCATGAACAAGAGACTGTTGTTTTCTCCCTAGTAGCAATAACACATCTACAACTTTAGAGATTCTTATATTAAATAGAGGCATGAACGCACTATCGAGCATAAATACCCCCTCTTGGAGTCACTAGCATCTACTTGGCCAAGATAGCTACTATAAACGGAGAGCATGCAAGATCACAAACAACACAGACATGATAGAATCAATAAGACAAAACCACTAATCAATCTGACATAGTAATCTCAATATCCATCGGATCCCCGCAAACACAACATGCATGATTACAAATAGATGATCTTGATCATGAACGATGCTCACAAGATCTAAACATGGTAGCACAAAGGAGGAGATACAACCATCTAGCTACTACATGGACCCGTAGTCTAAGGTGGAACTACTCACGCTTCATACCGGAGGCTGGCATGATGAAGAAGAAGGCCTCCGGGATGATCTCCCCTCCGGGAGGGTGCCAAGAAGAGCTTCAGATACCTCCCGATCTAGGGACGATGGTGGCGGTGGATACAGACTGTTTCGTGGAAGATTGATCGGGTACTTAGGATTTTGGTTTTTGGGGCTCTCTATAGGCGAAGAGGCGAGGCAGGAGGGAACCCAGGGTGGCTGCACCCCCTAGGCCCGTGCCCACCTAGGACGCGCGGCCAGGGGGTGTGGCCCCTGGTGGCTCTTCTCCGTCTCGTACTCTGGCTTCGTGTTCCCCACGGTAAAATATTGATTTTGGCTTTTGTCCCGTCCAATTCCGAGAATATTAATTTTCTGCTTTTTCTGGAACTAAAAAACAGAAGAAAATAGGCAACTGGCAGTGTGGCATCTTGTTATAAGGTTAGTACTAGAAAACATATAAAAACACCTCAAAGTGTAGACAAAACAAAGCAAAGTAGATACTAAACAAGCATGGAACATCAAAAATTATAGATACGTTTCCGACGTATCAAGCATCCCGAATCTAAACTCCTGCTTGCCCTCGAGTAGGTAAGTGATAAAAAGAATAATTTTTGAGGTGACATGCACCATCAAAATCAAGATCAAACCATTTGCAAGCATTGAAAGCTGGGATCAAAGAACTCTAAACATGAGCATGAAAGTGTTATCGCCATATTTTGGCCAAAGGAGGAGTTGGGCCGCAATCAAGATGGGCTTAGAAGATACGTATATGCAACGTGTTGTTGAATCGGCCTCGTGTGTTGATTTGGGCTAAATTGCCCGTGTATCTTATATTGTAATAGGTTCCGTTTCGGTTTAGGTAAGAGATAGAATTGTAGAGTTATTACAAAGGTAGAAAGTCTCCGGAGTATAAATATGTACCTAAGGTTATTGAGAAAAGGAGGACAATCACGTTCAAAACAAACACAATCTCGGCGCATCGCCACCCCTTGTTTCTAGGGTTTTTCTCGGGTAAGTGCCATGCTGCCTAGATCGCATCTTGCGATCTAGGCAGTATCTACTTATGCGATTATTTGGTGTTACTCGTACTGAAGCCTTGTTGATGGCGAGTAACACTATTATCATAGATTTGTTTAGGCTAGCATCGGTACTTTTTGCTATGATCGTTTAGATATGCTGCCTCTAGTTATCTCGCCGCCTTTGCACCTTTTCCCGGGTGTAAGGGTGGCACTTTGCTTGATCTTTATTTAAGTCGATTTGATCTGTTATAGTTGTGCCTTGCTCTCCAAGGTTTAGTTTGATATCTACATGATCAGGCCTTGCAAACGGGTTGAACGATACAGTAGTATGGAAGATATGGTTTACCAATCCAAGAGGAGTTGTTCCGGGAATTAACGTTGTGTTGGTTTTTAGGCCTTCTCTAGGATTGGTTCTCTATTATCTTTTGTATTTACCAGGCTCAATTACGTGTAGGACGTTCCAATTATGTAGTGAAAACATTAAACTACCGTAGATCGATTTAACTTGTAACGATGAAGCAAAACCCCATGTTATTATAGATCTAATGCAGAACCATGGGTTAATCGGCTCTAGGAGCCGATTCACAGGGAAACCTGGGAGCCGATCACGGCTCGAATTTTACGTATACTTGTTTACCATGCAGGAAACCAATTGAAGCAATCCTTCACCTTCCTGACCAGGTATAGGTCAGGTGGCACGCCCTCGAACCAGCCAGGGCGTGTGCCGGAGTTTTGCGGGCCGTTGCCCGAGGGACCAGGGCCCACCAGCAGTCCTGGGAGCCTCCCGGCTCTCCGTGTTGCCCGTCGCTGCTCGCCGGTGGGTTTTGGTAGGCAACACATTCTGGCACGCCCGGTGGGACGTTCAACAACGTCTACATCAACATCCGACGCTGCGATGGAGAACAGACCAGTCACGTACGATGAGCTGCCTGAGGAACACAAGGCGAAGTATGATGACGTCAAAGCTCTCTTCGAAGCCGATCTCATCGGCTCTTTTGAGAGGACCCGTAAGCATGGCATCAGATGGAAAGGGTTCTCACCTGAAGGTGCTCTTGACGAGGTGGATCTCTATGTTCCTTCAGAGGAGCGCACCAGAGCTCTGCGACAGGAAGTCAATTACATGGTAGCTCATTCTCTTCACCGCCATTCTGAGAGCCTAGTGAACGCTTTCGAGCGCGTCGCGGTTCGCGTAGTTCAAGAGATCATGAAACATCAGTACTCTCCGTCGGGTCCTACTCTAGGGACTCACCAGGGAGAAAGACCACTCCAGACCAGGCCGCAGCTGCCATTCACGCTTGCAGCTCCGGAACCACCAGGGGCACCGGCTTACGTCGTCTACAAGGTTGGAGGTGACCCTGGCGATTACCAATTCCTGTTTGAACCACCTAAGGAGATCCCACATGGATATGTGTGCACCTACGTGCCGGACTGCAAAAACCAGACGCGCACGAACCAGGTGGCAACTGCAGGGATTTCTGGAGCAGGAGTTTCTGGAGCAGGGGCTTCGGGAGCAGGTGTTTCTGGAACAGGAATCTCTGGGATGGACGCTGATAAACAGGCATGGCTAGCCAAGTACGCCACCGGAGCGAGTTCCGAGAATCTAGCCCCTGCAGCTCAAACGGTAGAGCAAATCCATACCATCTTGAGAGACCAATTCGGCTTCGTGCCAAAGAGAAGGACAATCGGCTACTCCAAGCCGTACCCCAACGAGTTTGATCTGATTCCGCTGCCACCCAAGTATCGGCTCCCTGAGTTCTCAAGGTTTAGCGGGTCAGAAGGGTCGAGCTCGATCGAGCACGTGAGCCGATACCTAGCACAGTTAGGCATGATTTCGGCATCGGATCAGTTGCGTGTAAGGTTCTTTGCGCAATCTCTGACAGGACCAGCTTTTGGGTGGTACACCTCGATGCCACCTGATTCGATCCAGACCTGGAAGCAGCTGGAAGAGCAGTTCCACATTCAGTATCATTCAGAGGCTACCGAGGCTGGCATTGCAGACCTGGCACAGGTGCGGCAAAAGCGGGGAGAAACGGTAGCCGAGTACATCCAGCGCTTCAGGACTGTAAAGAACCGATGTTATTCGGCTCGTTTAACTGAGAAAGAAGTGGTCGAACTAGCAGTGTTGGGTCTCTCAGCACCTATCAAGGATCTGGCTTTCCAAGTAGAGTACAATTCATTGGCGCACATGGCCCAGAAACTGACAATGTATGAACAGCGCCACCCTGAGTTGTACCAAGACAAGTTCAAACGTCCGATAAGCCTGGTCGATGCAGAAGAAGAAGATCCTACACAAGACCAGGAGGTGGCCGTGGCTGAATGGGCTCGGGGGGCAGATCCTGTATCCTGCAAATGGGTGAAACAGCAAGGGCCTGCGAAAGGGTTTGACTTCGATGTGAGCAAAGCTGAGCAGATATTCGATCTACTGCTGAAAGAAAAGCAGCTGAAGTTACCTGAAGGCCATAAAATCCCTACGGCTCAAGAGATGAACGGAAGACCATACTGCAAGTGGCATCACTCGTTCACCCACACCACCAATGACTGCAAAGAGCTACGTCGCTAGATCCAAACGGCGATAGAGCAGGGCCGTCTGATCCTTGGGCAGTTCGCCATGAAAGTAGACACAAACCCATTTCCCGGCGTCAACATGGTAGAACACAGCCAGTCCACAAGGCGTCAGTTGGATTTCTCGTTCGATGTTAATGTGGCAGGACCTGTGTACCACCGTGGCGCATATAAGGAGGAAGACGGTCGCTCTCGGGGCAAAGAAAGAGAGGAGGCTGGTCCACGCGACCGGCCCAGCTACAATGACAGGCGGTATTTGACCGAGGAACAGGTGAGGAGCGTGCGATATCAGAAGCCACATTCCACGCACCTCCTTAACAAGTATGAACGCCAGTATGACCGACGTCGCCGGCGCGATGGAAACGATGAAGGATATGAGCACCTCGCTAGGGGACCGCCAAAAGAAAAGGAAGGCGTGGACAAACATTGGGACTGCCCTTTCTTCAAGTATTGCTGGGACGCAGGAATGAGCCGATTGCCTACAATCGACAACTGCCCAGAATGTGGCCAGCAGAAGGAGGACACGGGGCCAGTGTCAGTGTTCAAGCGTCTAGGGCCTCTCCCACCTCAGAGACGATACAGGGAGTCCGCTCGAGCAAAAGATCTCGAGGAGCCAATGGATGACAAAGGAAAGGACAGATATCACCGTCCAAGGTGGTGTCCCGACGGACTCAGACACACCCAAAAGCGTAGAGTGCAGCGGCTGCGTAACTTGGAGGAAGCCGAAGCGGAGTATCTCTACGCTTTAAAGAAAGCACGGCCCGATTTGGCCGTTAAGATTCGGCAGACCTTGGAAACGGAAGATCGCCCGAAAAGGAAAGAGTGGCGCCCTAAACCGGTAAAAGCCGATGCAAAGACATCGGCTGGAACAAACATGGTGTTTACACTTCCGTCAGAATTCTGCGCTCCAAGAGCCAAAGAACTACCAGTGGCACAGTTAGACTGCGGCCCACGACCGGTTATCTTCGAAAAGCCACAAGAGAAGGGCTACAAACATCTGAAAGCCCTGTACCTGCGAGGTTATATCAATGGGCAGCCTGTCCGCAAGATGCTGGTTGACACCGGAGCGGCAGTCAATATAATGCCATACTCCATGCTACGGCGTTTGGGATGCTCCACTGCAGATCTGATCAAAACCAATGTCACGTTAAGCGACTTCAACGGCCAAACTTCAGAAACGCAGGGCGTGCTGAACATGGATCTGACCGTGGGCAGAAAAACCATCCCTACGTCATTCTTCGTCGTGGACAGCAAAAGCACCTACGCTGTCTTGCTAGGGAGAGATTTTATTCATGCCAACTGCTGCATTCCATCCACGATGCACTAGTGCCTAATACAGTGGGATGGAGATGAAGTGGAGGTCATTCATGCAGATGATTCTATCGAGATCTCCATAGCTGGCATGAACATCTGGGAAGCAGAAGACCAAGAGCCGATCTCTGGAATCAGTCTAGACGGCTGTGAGCGCGTTGAAGCTACAAAAAACGGGGTGAGGCTGGTCTTATCCACTGGCCTGACAAAGTAGCAAAGTCCACGATCATACGTGGTACGGCCGATCCCTGCGATCGGCCACCAGACACAAAAAGCAGCAATCTTACGACAAGCAGATCATGTAGTCGTAGCAGGGAGATCCCCTGCCCTTGGGAAACACAGATAAGTTGTAAACCTTCCTTGACTAATGCAATGAAAAAGGGGGCCGATTCCGGCAATCGGCCCAAACTATCTTTGTTATCCTCACCAACTGTTTGTCCCGTGTTTAGCATCGATTTAACAGGTGACGGAAAGCTAGGGTATGGGTTTACATCCGCTGATGAGCTAGAGGAGATTGACATCGGTCCTGGGGATAAGCCAAGACCAACATTTATCAGCAAGAAGTTGGATCCGAATCTGCGGGATCCGATGATAGCTTTGTTGAAAGAATATCCAGATTGCTTTGCCTGGGATTATACAGAGATGCCTGGGCTAGACAGGAGCATCATCGAGCATCGACTCCCACTTAAAAAAGGATTTCGGCCATTCCAGCAGCGAGCACGACATATGAAGGCCGAAATTTTGACAGAAGTCAAGAAGGAGATCGAGAAAATGTTGGCAGCCGATTTAATCAGGCCATGCAGGTATGCTGAGTGGATTTCTAGTATCGTACCTGTAGAGAAAAAGGATGGCCGCTGGCGTGTTGCCATAGATTTTCGGGATCTCAATAGAGCTACTCCGAAGGATGAATATCCGATGCCAGTAGCAGAGACGTTAATCAACGCAGCTGCCGGTCATAAAATCTTGAGCTTCATGGATGGCAATGCCGGTTACAATCAAATTTTTATGGCTCCGGAAGATATACACAAGACTGCATTCAGAGTCCCAGGTTCGGTGGGGTTGTTTGAATATGTAGTCATGACGTTTGGACTGAAGAACGCCGGCGCCACATACCAAAGAGCCATGAATTACATCTTCCATGATCTGATCGGCAAGCTGGTGGAAATTTATATCGATGACGTGGTGGTCAAGTCAGCCTCAGTACAAGGACACTTGGATGATCTGCGACACGTCCTGGACCGAACAAGAAAATTCGGGCTACGGATGAATCCAAAGAAGTGTGCCTTCGGTGTGACGGCCGGTCAGTTCTTGGGCTTCTTGGTCCATGAACGAGGAATTGAGATCGGCCTGAAAAGTCAGGAGGCAGTGCGAACAATGCAGCCACCTACCACGAAGAAAGAACTGCAGTCTCTCATCGGCAAGATCAACTTCGTCAGAAGATTCATCTCCAATCTGTCAGGAAGGATAGAGCCGTTCATGGGACTTGTAAAGATTAAATCTGATGAGGAGTTCAGCTGGGGGGCAGAACAACAACGAGCCTTCGACGAGATCAAAGAATATCTGACGAAGCCGCCAGTATTGGTTCCGCCCCAGCCGGATAGGCCATTCTACATTTACTTATCAGTAGCTGACACGTCCATCGCCTCAGTGGTGGTGCAAGTTTATGATGGGCTGGAGCGAGTCGTATTTTACATCAGCAGAAGGATGCTGGATGCAGAGACAAGGTATCCTGAGATCGACAAGTTGTGCCTCTGCCTGTTTTTCACCTGCACCAAGCTGCGTCACCTCTTGCTCTCGGCAGAGATCATCATTATATGCAAATCAGATGTCATAAAGCACATGCTGTCGGCTCCTATGTTGAAAGGCCGACTGTGCAAATGGATGTTTGCGTTATCAGAGTTTGACATCCGGTATCAACCCGCGAAAGCAGTCAAGGGACAGGCATTGGCCGACCTCATCACTGAAAGGATCAACACTAATATAGCAGTACTATCTATACGAGCGTGGGCTATGTTTTTCGATGGATCAGTCTGTGACGATGGGTGCGGCATCGGCGTGCTACTCGTGTCGCCCCGGGGGGCAACATTCTCCTTCTCCATCAGGTTATCTGCCCCTCGCACCAACAACGTCGCTGAGTATGAGGCGATACGCAAGGGAATGGAGTTGCTCATCGAAGCTGGAGCAGAAGCAGTGGAAATTTTTGGAGACTCCAAGTTGGTGATTTCTCAGCTCACGGAGGAATACAAGTGTGAGAGCGAGTCGCTCTTCCCATTATGGCTGCAATGCCGCGAGATGATGGCACAGTTCCGGTACATAAACTTCACCTGGATCCCGCGATCGCAGAATGCCGAGGCGAATGATCTTGCACAAATGGCTTCAGGCTACAAGGACGTAGCAGAGGGAGCCAATGTTCAGGTACAGTTCCTGGACGCAGACGACTGGAGAGCCGATATCTTCAATTACTTTAAGGATTCGGCTCGGGGGGCACCTAAACGGATAAGGTACAAGGCCATGAAGTATGTGCTCATTGGGGACGACATGTTTTACAGGACTCTGGAAGGGTTATTGCTTAAATGTCTGGGGACAGCCAAGGCCAATCGGCTCCTACACGAGGTACACGAAGGCGCCTGTGGAACTCATCAATCGGCTCACAAGATGAAGTGGTTGATCAGGCGATCAGGGTTTTATTGGCCTACAATGCTGGAGGACTGTTTTAAGTACTACAAAGGGTGTCAAGCATGTCAGAGATTTGGAAAAATTCAGATGGTACCCGCGTCAGCAATGAACCCCATCATCAAGCCTTGGCCATTCCGAGGTTGGGGCATGGATATGATTGGCAAGATCAATCCTCCATCAAGCAAAGGCCACATGTGGATTTTGGCCATTACGGATTATTTCACTAAATGGGTTGAAGCCGTCCCTATGAAGTCCGTGAGCTCAAAGGATGTTGTCGATTTTGTGAAGGAACACGTAATTCATAGATTCGGGATCCCCCAAACGATCACGACCGATGGAGGTTCGGTCTTCACTTCTTACGAGTTTAGAGAGTTCTGTGAGGACACGGGAATTAAGCTGATCCGATCATCTCCGATGCTCAAGCAAATGGGCAAGCTGAAGCGTCCAACCAGAGCCTTATCAAGCTGATCAAGAGGAAGATCGATGAGCACCCTAAGCGTTGGCACGAGGTTTTGTCAGAGGCTTTATGGGCTTATCGCATGTCATGTCATGGAGCGATAAAAACCTCGCCATACCATCTAGTCTATGGACAAGAAGCCGTATTACCCTGGGAAATTACGGCTGGATCGAGGCGTGTCACCTTTCAGAACGATCTAACGACTGAAGAGTATACGACCCTGATGAGTGACAGTGTTGAGGATTTAACTGAGCTTAGGCTGTGGTCGCTTGAGAAAATCAAAGAGAACAAGGCCAAGGTAGCTCGTGCATATAATAAGAAGGTGAGACCGAAGGAGTTCCACGTTGGCGATTTGGTATGGGAAGCTGTATTGCCATTGGGAACTAAGGATGCAGCATATGGTAAATGGTCTCCGAATTGGCACGGGCCATACAGGGTCGATCAAGTTTTGAGGGGGAACGCGTACATGCTGGAGGAGCTGGATGGCGTGAAATTCCCAGTGGCTGTCAACGGGCAGCATCTCAATAAATATTTCCCAAGCATGTGGGATGATGGACAGTGAGATATGGGGGCCGATACATGAAATCGGCCAATAAAAAACAAAATATATACATAAAAAAAATATGTTTCCCAAAGCATGTGGGATGATGAACAGTGAGATATGGGGGCCGATACATGAAATCGGCCAATAAAAAGATAGACTGTTACAAGCAGGTGCCAGTTTAGATAAACGAGCTACTGAAGAAATGCCTCGAAGGCGTGAAGGGCGTCAGAACGGACACGGTCCACCTCGGCGATCTCGGCTTCGTCATCTTCGTCCTTGCCCGTCACTAGCTGCTTGTTCAGGGCACATATCTCTGCCAGATCAGTCTTCAGTTGACCTCTGAGGCCTTCTGCTTCGTCGTGGGAGCGGGCGATGGATGCTTCCTTGTCACGAATGAGCTGTTTAGTCACCCGGACCTTTTCTTCAAGATCTTCCAACTCCTTTTTTAAGGAGGCGAGCTCGGCGGTACTGGCAGAGGTGTCAGTTTTGGCATCCAGAGACGCCTTTTTCTCGTTGAGCTCCTGACATCTGTCTGCAATATTGGCCTTCAGCGGAAGTTGGGCACGACGCAGGTTGATCCTTTCACGAGCTAGCTTCACCCTTGACCCGTAGAAAGACAGAGTTACAACGGGCCAAAGATTCACCTGCAATGCTACTGGGAGTTGGTCTTTTATTTCAGCAAGGACGCTCTTCACCTCCTCAGAACCCTCGATAAGCTCTTCGATCGGGGAAGACAACAAGGCTCTAAGACGCTGGAATTGAGGTAGAACAGCCCTGGCTTGTGGTTCATCGGTGGCGACAGAGGGAGTTGGTTCGATGGATTCAGGGTCGAACGTCAGCAAGCCTGAGATATCACAACTCTGGCAGCCCGAAAGTACGTCAGTATGTGTCCAACATGGAAGGATTAGCCGAAAGAAGCTAACATACCTCTCCTAAGATCGGGGGGATTGCGGATGACGAGGCAATCGGCTTGTGTGTAGCTGCTGGAGGCTTGGCCAAAGGGGTAGCCGTTTCATCTGCACCTTCGGGGATTGCTGAATCCGGCTCGGCTAGAGGCATCGGCACTACCCCAGTCTTCCCACTAGAGACGCCAGTCGTCTGCATTGAAGGTTTTTAGCCGATGTAAGTGATGATGAATCGGCAGATAAGAAGGAATTAAGTGGTAAGAGCATGAAGGGTGATGGTTTTCGAAACCTCCTGGCTCGACGAAGAAGTTTGCGGTCCTTTGCGAGCTCTCTTGGGACCCACAGCTGGCCCTGCCTCGGCTGATGCTCGGGGGGCAGCAGGTTCAGGAACGGGCCTTTTCCTGGGAGCCGATGGTGGCACATCTGGCTGGTTTGGTGTGGCAGTCCTCTCAGAGTCTGTTGGGCTCGATTCTCCTTGATCAGGTTGTGTGTCCTCGTGGGAGGTGTCTTCGACAGAAGCCTGCAAGAGAAGGAAAGCTATTAAACACGAGCATGTCTGCAAGGATGAAAGAATGAGAAGGATCGACCAAGACATGGGTCAGCCTACATGCGAGCTTTCTGGAGAAGGGCTCCGGCGTCTCAAGGTCTTCCTGGCAGCTACATTCCTCACCATCGTTCTTGTCTTAGTTGGAACTCGAGGAGCAGCTGATTGTGAAGTTACTAGTTTCTTAGAAGCCGATTGTGGTGTGATCGGCTGTTTCTGCATCATGACCTTTTTCAGAGGTGGCGAGTTTTTGCAGAAGAGAACCACAGGAGCTGGCGGAAAGAACTCAAAGGGGGAGCCATCACTGCGCGTAGGTTCAGGGCCATCTTGTTGCTGCAAAGAGAAAGAGTGGGTTAGTAAAAGAGTTATTTGCAAGCTGCATCAAGAAAATTTACAAGTAGTGGTACCTGTTCCACGGGGATGTCATAGTCAGCGTCGAGCTGTTTCAGCAATGGTCCCAGAGCTCTCCTGAAGGCGTGAGTCTTCCACATCGACCACCAATCTTCGAAGCCATCGGTGGATGAGGCGAAGGTGAGGTCGTTGGGAATTGGGATGGTCAGAGCATCAAAGAAGGAGTAACACCTTTGACTGGTGAGAGGATCAGGCAGGTCGGCTCTGCTCTCTGTCAGGTGATGAAGAAAGAGATGGGGAGGTACTTGTCCAAGGCCAAATTGCCGAGCCACTATGACCGGCTGGTAGAATTCATACCCAGGCTTGATGATTCTATTGGATGTACTCATGCCAACTGGAAGGAAGCAGGGACGGATCACAATGGAAAAGAGTTGCCGGGTGCTGGTGTCATCGGCAAAGCTGTCTAGCCTGAAGGAGATGGGATTCTCAAAATGTTCTGATTCTTCCATGTAAGGAAGAAGGTAGGATTATCCAGGCCTTGGAAGAAAGTACTGAACCACTTGGAAGCTTCCTGAGGGGATAGTTTGCTACCTGGCAGCCTATACAGAGCTTGGCCATAACTGGTGCATCTGATCTGCCTTCCTTTGACATCTGGAAAGGTGCAACCCGCCAGAAGGGGGAAGTTTGGGATGTGGTTTTGAAAATACAGCTGAGCCCATAGCTGGATGAACCACCAAGGACCACCTGTTTTGACTGCTATGCCAGAGAACAGCTTGACAGACGTCAACTGGAGATATCGGTAGACCTCTCCAAGGAACAGTTTGCCGATGCCAAGGTGAGTGCCTTTAGCAAGTTCATAGGCCAGGGAGAGATAATTCTTGGTTGGAGCAAGGGAAGGGCCACAGAATATGAAATGTTCTAGCCAGAGGTTGAGGAAAGCCGTGTGTTCTTTCTCGGTGACAGGACCTCTAGTTTTCATGTGGCTTTGAATATATGCGCCCCAGTTCGTGCATTCTGTTTTGGAAGATAGTTTGTAGGGGACTTTGGTCAGGTTAAAAGTAGAAGGGCTGGGTGATGTAACATCCAGACCAGTAATCATCACCACGTCTAACAAGGTTGGTGACATAGGGCCATGACCGAACATGAAGCAATTTAGAGCGTCAGACCAGAAGTAGCCGATGGTTTTGAGGAGATTCTCATGTTTCTCAAGAGGAGACAATGACAAATGCAAGGCATCGGCTATTCCCGTGGTTTCCCATTGGGATTGGTAAACTCTAGCTACCCTGCTGAACCAAGTGACCCAATGTTCAGGGGGATTAGGCCAGGCTCGCAAGCAGTCGGCCCAAGAGTTTAAATCTAGATCTTGACTCACGAAGGGGATCCAGTTTGTTTCGCAAGAAATCAGATGGGCAGGACTAGATGCTGTACGAGGGCCAAGGCAGAGAGAATTTGGGAGAGAAGGATGCGGCAGTAGGATGTCTGAAACCTACAAATTTAATGGTGGAATAAGGAATTAACTCAGGTGTTCGCCATTAATTCTAGCATCGCGTTCAGACTGCGAGAAGTAGACGTACCTTCAGACCGGAGACCTCTGGGTTGGTGTTGGACGATTTCGCCATCTGGTTTGCCAGCGGAGATGGATCTATGCAGTTGGGGATCGAGGGTTCTTATCGCTGCTGCTGCTCGATTTGGTCGATGAGCGATTGGAGATCTGGGTCGCCCTTTTTGAAGAGGGTCGCAGGTTACCGTTTGAAACTGGAAAGTGGCCGCTCAGATTTGTCTAAGTATGCGACCGAACTTGACCTTGTCAACGTTTTTGGGAAAGCCGATGTTGTACCATCGGCTCTTTGGGTCGTGACTTGGTTGATTGTATGAGCGCAGCAGAGTAAAAGCCGATGCGTTGCTATCGGCTTCTGGAACATCGACCTATGTGACTATCGGCGAAATTGGGTCGGGAAAGTAATCTTCGAGTTGGAAAAGCAGTCTTCGTTCATTCAAAAGGCGATTATTTACAAAAGGAGCTGATTGCTTATAAAAGGAAATCTACTACTACTACTAATTCCTAATCTAGAGGCCGAGGTCGTCGCCGCTGTCTTCGCCGTCATATTGTTCGCTGTCATCAGCGCTGGTGCCGGCGTCGTCTTCGCTGCTGCTGATCCAGATGCCAGCAGGAGCCTCCTCGTCCTCGTCGTCGTCTTCGGTGTCCTCGCTGGACCCGGCGCGGAAGTATTTCACCGGCTGGTACTCGTCGGAGGAGTTGTCCTCCTCCGCTTCCTCCTCCTCGTCGGAGGAGTCGACGCCGTCCCAGGACATGGCGTCGGTGCTATCCGCCTCCAGTTCCCCATCGGCAAGGAACTGCAGGCCCTCCTCGCCATCGGTCAAGGACTCGTCGTCCTCGGACCAGGTGGCGAAATCCCAATCCCTCTCGTCCCACCATTGTGGGGCGAGAGCATTGTACGCCGCCGTCGGTGGGTGCTCTGGCGTCGGTTCCCGGTCGCTCATTGAGTTGGAGGCTTGGGAGGACAGGCCAGATGAAGCAGAGGAGGCCATGGCGGAGGAAGAGGGTTTTTTCGGCGAAGGAAGAAGGGTTTCTGGGCTGCTGGAGGAAGATGGGGCTGCAAACTGCTAAGATGAATATAAATAAGGGGAATAGTATGAAGCGGTTCAATGCTATAGCGGTTTCCCAGAATGTGCTGCCGAAATTGTCAAATCATGCACTGCAGAGAAGTGGAGAAGACAGGGCATCATGATGAGGGGGTGGCGTGACGATTCTGTTCTGCAACGCATTCTGGCAACGCGTAACCCGATACAGAAAAAAAAGAGGAGAAGGAAAAAACGGATTGGTTTTGGAATTATTATTGCCAAAACCAAGGGGGCATGTGTTATCGCCATATTTTGGCCAAAGGAGGAGTTGGGCCGCAATCAAGATGGGCTTAGAAGATACGTATATGCAACGTGTTGTTGAATCGGCCTCGTGTGTTGATTTGGGCTAAATTGCCCGTGTATCTTATATTGTAATAGGTTCCGTTTCGGTTTAGGTAAGAGATAGAATTGTAGAGTTATTCCAAAGGTAGAAAGTCTCCGGACTATAAATATGTACCTAAGGTTATTGAGAAAAGGAGGACAATCACGTTCACAACAAACACAATCTCGGCGCATCGCCACCCCTTGTTTTTAGGGTTTTTCTCGGGTAAGTGCCATGCTGCCTAGATCGCATCTTGCGATCTAGGCAGTATCTACTTATGCGATTATTTGGTGTTACTCGTACTGAAGCCTTGTTGATGGCGAGTAACACTATTATCATAGATTTGTTTAGGCTAGCATCGGTACTTTTTGCTATGATCGTTTAGATATGCTGCCTCTAGTTATCTCGCCGCCTTTGCACCTTTTCCCGGGTGTAAGGGTGGCACTTTGCTTGATCTTTATTTAAGTCGATTTGATCTGTTATAGTTGTGCCTTGCTCTCCAAGGTTTAGTTTGATATCTACATGATCAGGCCTTGCAAACGGGTTGAACGATCCAGTAGTATGGAAGATATGGTTTACCAATCCAAGAGGAGTTGTTCCGGGAATTAACGTTGTGTTGGTTTTTAGGCCTTCTCTAGGATTGGTTCTCTATTATCTTTTGTATTTACCAGTCTCAATTACGTGTAGGACGTTCCAATTATGTAGTGAAAACATTAAACTACCGTAGATCGATTTAACTTGTAACGATGAAGCAAAACCCCATGTTATTATAGATCTAATGCAGAACCATGGGTTAATCGGCTCTAGGAGCCGATTCACAGGGAAACCTGGGAGCCGATCACGGCTCGAATTTTACGTATACTTGTTTACCATGCAGGAAACCAATCGAAGCAATCCTTCACCTTCCTGACCAGGTATAGGTCAGGTGGCACGCCCTCGAACCAGCCAGGGCGCGTGCCGGAGTTTTGCGGGCCGTTGCCCGAGGGACCAGGGCCCACCAGCAGTCCTGGGAGCCTCCCGGCTCTCCGTGTTGCCCGTCGCTGCTCGCCGGTGGGTTTTGGTAGGCAACAGAAAGATGGAGTTCTAATAGTAAGACAAAGTAACTATGCATGCAACATGAAAGGTTACAAACAAAGATCATGAATAACAATGCATTGAAAGACGTTTGTTTGTTTTACATATATAAAACATAGCATAGTGGCATTCATCTTGTCCCTCATGGAGTAGCAAATAGATGCATAGGACACCTTCAAAGTTCATAAGAGTGACTAGATACAAATAGTTCAAGAAGAAGCAATATCAACAATATGAATTAATTAATAAGTTTTGGGACAATGCACATATAACTAAGAATGGCAACTATGCTCTCTTAACTGGTGCCTAAGGATAGAAGGTGGAGACTCAATATAATAGTGGAAGAAAGGCCCTTCATAAAAGGGAAGCAGGGATTTCAAGTCTCAAAAAGAGCTTCCAAAAATTATGGTACTTGTTAGCTTTCAGCTCTCATTGCCCCTATCATAAGCATCTTGAAGTGATTAAGGTTAAAGTGAACAAACTATGGAGTATATGCTTGACAAAGTATAAGTTGGCAATATCATGTCCCTTGAATACGAGGGCCGCTCCTCATGCTACTCAACTTTAGTCACCTATAAGTTCTTGTCATAGTAAGTACATGTGTATCATAAAGAACCGCCAACGGGGTACCCCTTGCACATGATACAGGAGCTATCCCATAATCAAAATGACAAGGAAAGAAGACAATGAGCATCTCAGCAATGTTCTTATTTACCATGGGAAAATGGTGCTTTTTTCTCTCTTTCCTCTTTTTAATGTGTCTCTTTTTTATAAGAAGAAAGCTTCATAGATTACTCACTATGGTGATGCTGCAAGTTTCCACCATGATTAGGCATGGCTTAGGCTAGCGGTCTAGGCGTTTCTCTAACACACATACATAACTCCATGGACTTACAAGCTCCCCTTTTATTTCACACCGATGACATCCATAAACAAAAGAGCATGATATCAACTGTGTACAAAGTACAAGTGCAATGTTGAAAGCGTTCCCTGTGACAACACGGTTCTACTAATTCCAACGTATAAGTGCAAGCATATACCATATATGACACAATGGTTCGAGTTTATTAGGGGCAAGAAAAATAAAGTGTGCCATCAAGTTTGTGAGAGCTTTAATCACTAAGTTTTCACATAACAAAAAGACTTTTTAATTGGAAGGTAGATGAAAACAAGAATATACTTGGAATGGTGTAACACACCATGCATAGGAATTTATAGTGGACACTTTGGAATAAATTGGTTTCTTGGGAGTTGGATGCATGAGTAGAGCTTACTCATACAAGTGGAGGCTAGCAAAAGACTGGGAGCGACCAGCTAAGAAAGCAATAATGGCCATAATCATGCAAAGCGACAAAACATTACTAATCAAAGCATAAAGTGGTAATACAAGTCGAGGACTAAATGATCATAGAGGCTATGGTGACTTGTTCATAGTCATAACATGGTGTGAGCATGTGCCAAGTCAACCCAAACAAAGCATCAAAGGAGAATACTATAATACTATGCTTTTGTATGCTAAACAACGCATGATTCCTTCAAGGCACATTAAGCAATCCCAATTGTTTGAAACAAGTCATGCTACAGCAATAATAACAAAGCATAAGGTCAAAATCAATAACTAGCATGACATGATAAAGTCTAAGCCAGAGTCAAAGCAAGCTCCTCTTGTACTATTCAAGCAAGAACTTTCTACTCATCTCCAACACCAATCAACTTATTTGAAACAACACAGCGAAAACGGGGCTCCAAACTACTTTATTCAAGCAAACTAAAATGAAAACTAAGACGCTCCAAGAACAACACAACTGTGCATGAAACAATAAAAACGAAGTGTCTAGAAAGATCTGAGATTTTTATTGATGAAGAAGGGGATGCCTTGGGCATCCCTAAGCTTTGACGCTTTTACCTCTTGAATATTTCTTGTCGTGACACGGGGTGGCATCCCCAAGCTTGAGCTTTTGTCCATTCTTCATCTGATTACATAATTTTTTCTCTACACCTGAAATTTTTCCTTCATACAAAACTTCACACAATCTTCATTAGCAACATTAGTGTATTCAAAAGATAATAGACCCTTGATACGTCGGAAACGTATCTATAATTTTTGATGATCCATGCTTGTTTAGTATCTACTTTGCTTTACTTATCTACACTTTGAGGTGTTTTTTACATGTTTTCTGGTACTAACCTATTAACAAGTTGCAACAGTGCCAGATGCATTTTTCTGCTGTTTTTGGTTTCAGAAAAGTTAGTAAAGAAATATTCTCGGAATTGGACGGGACAAACGTCAAAGTCAATTACTTTCCGTGGGGAACAAGAAGTCAAGAGGGGAGCCGGAGGAGCCAGCCAGGACGGCCAGACCCACCCCAGGCATAGGTGGGCCCCACCCCGCGCCTGGCTAGGGTCTGACCCCCCTGTTTGGGGCCTCGGCCTTGCCCTTCACCTATAAGAAGCCTCCGATGCAGAAACCCTAAGCACCCGATCAAATCTCCACGAAACCGTCTGTAGCCGCAACCACCATCGTCCCTATATCGGGGGGGATCTGAAGTTCTTCCCGGCACCCTGCCGGAGGGGAGATCATCCCAGAGGCCTTCTCTCCGGTATGATGCGTGAGTAGTACCACCTTGTACTATGGGTCCATGTAGTAGCTAGATGGTTATATCTCCTCCTTTGTGCTTTCATGTATAGATCTTGTGAGCTTCGTTCATGATCAAGATCTAATCTATTTGTAATCATGCATGTTATGTTTGCGGGGATCCGATGGATATTGAGATTATTATGTTGTTTTGATTAATGGTTTTGTCTTTATGATTCTATCATGTCTGTGTTGTTTGTGATCTTGCATGCTCTCCATTGTTAGTAGCTATCTTGGCCAAGTAGTTGCTAGTGACACCAAGATGGGGTATTTATGCTCGATAGTGGGTTCACGCCTCTAGTTTCCAAGGGAAGTGACAATAATCTCTTAGGTTGTAGATGTGTTGTTGCTACTAGGGAGAAAAAACGATCTCTTGTTCATGGAACATGTGGACTGTTTACCTTACACACTTTGCTTAAAGCAGTTGTCTGTTGCTAGCAACTTTATACTGGAGGGGGTTCGGATGATAACCTGAAGGTGGACTTCTAGTCATAGATGCAGTTGGATGGCGGTCTATGTATCTTGTTGTATTGCCCAATCGAATCTCATAGGATCTTTCTGACTGGTAATTTCAGTGTTATGCCTTGCTCAGTTCCTGTCAATTGCCCTGCTGTAATTTGTTTCCCCTTCATGCCATGTTGTTTATCTAAGGAGAGCACCTCTAGTGAACTATGGACCCCGGTCCAATCTTTACCATTGATACATCTTGCACTGTTACTTGTTTACTTGCTGAAACCATTACCTTCCACACCATACATTTAATCATTTGTTACAGCAAACCAGTGAGCTTGACAACCTCACTGATTCGTTGGTGCAAAATCTTGAGTTTGTGTTGTGAAGATCTTCGCGTTGCTTGCAACACCTGTGTGATGTTTCCTTCCTCCTTCTGGATCGATAACCTCGGTCTCTACTGAGGGAAGACTTGCTGCTATGCTCATCACACCTTGCTCTTGGGGTTTCCAACGGAGTTCTCCACGTCAGGTTCTCTGGCGCCATCAAGGAGTCACCAACAAGTTTTCTGGCGCCGTTGCCGGGGAGGCTAAGGACGTCTTCACAAGGGGAGTCCTTCACTTCCTTTCTATTTGCTTTGTTTTTAGTTTGCTTTGTTTCTTTTTCTTGGTTTTATTTGCCTCTTTCCAAAAAACCCCAAAAAATTAGTCTAGTTTGGTTTGCTATCTTTATTCAAAAACACAAAAAATTAGTTCCTGCTCTAGCTGCTGCTGCTTTTTTTTGTCTTGCCCACCTTTGCCAAAATGAACTCTGCTGAGAACACCAAGCTGTGTGACTTCACTAGCACCAACAACAATGATTTCCTAAGCACTCCTATTGCTCCACCTGCTCCTAATGCTACCTTTTATGAAATTAAGCCTGCTTTGTTAAATCTTGTGATGAGAGAGCAATTTTTTGGTGCTGGTTCTGATGATCCTACTGCCCATCTCAATAGCTTTTTGAACTTTGTGAGATGCAAAAGTATAAGGATGTACATGGAGATATTATTAAGCTCAAGCTTTTTTCCTTTCTCCTTGAGGGGAAACGCTAAATAATGGTTGCTTTCTTTGCCTAAAAATAGTATTGATTCTTGGACTAAGTGCAAAGATGCTTTTATTGAAAAGTACTATCCTCCTGCTAAGATTATATCTATGAGAAGTGACATTATGAAATTTAAACAGCTTGATAGTGAACATGTTGCTCCTGCTTGGGAAAGAATGAAATCTTTGGTTAAAAATTGCCCTACTCATGGACTCACTGCTTGGATGATTATCCAGACTTTTTATGCAGGTTTGAACTTCTCCTGAAGAAATCTTTTGGATTCAGCTGCTGGAGGTACCTTTATGGGCCTCACTTTGGGTGCTGCAACAAGGCTCCTTGATAATATGATGGTTAACTACTCTGAATGGCATGTTGAAAGAGCTCCACATGGTAAGAAGGTAAATTCTGTTGAGGAAACTTTCTCTTTGAGTGAAAAGATTGATGTTATTATGGCTATTCTTGTTAATGGGAAATCTCCTCTAGATCCTAATAGTGTTCCCTTAGCCTCTTTGGTTGCTCAATAAGAGCAAGTTGATGTGAACTTCATTGGAAACAACAATTTAAACAACAATGCCTATAGGAATAATTTTGGTAGCAACAACAATTATAGGCCCTATCCTTCTAATAATGGCAACTCCTATCGAAGCTCTTAAAATAATGCTAGAAGTGCCCCCTCTGAACTTGAAGTCATGCTCAAGGACTTTATTAGTAAACAAACCACTTTCAATAAGACTATAGAGGAAAAGCTTTTAACTGTTGAGAAAAATATATCCTCTTTATCTGAAGCTCAAACTTCCTTCGTTAATAAAATGGCTGCTAAACCTGAAACTATGGAAAACACCTTTGCTACTGCTCATGCCATACAAGTTACTATTGATGAAAATGTTAGGCTGTTAGCTCAACTTCATGCTAAGTGGGAAAGGGAAGCTGAAATTGATAGAAACAATAGTGTGTGCACCATCACCACTAAACCACAAGTAGCCCCTATTCCTACTCCTACTATGCCTACTACTAGTGATGCTAAGTTTGACTTTGATATTGATGGTTGCAATATTTCTGAAGTGATTATGTTCTTGCAAAAGCTTGCTAAAAGTCCTAATGCTAGTGATATGCATGTTGCTTTCACCAAACACATTACAGATGCTCTTGTTAAGATTAAGGAAGAGAAGCTAAAACACAAAACTTTTATTCCTAGGAAAGTAGAAGATAGTTGGGAACCCATTATTAATATGCAAGTGAATGACTTTGATCTCAAAGCTTCATGTGATCTTGGTTCTAGTGTCTCTATTATGCCTAGGAAGATTTATGAAATGCTTGATTTGCCACCATTAGAAGATTGTTATTTGGATGTCCCACTGAATGATAATGCTAAGAAGAAACTCATGGGGAGTGTTAATGATGTTCTCATTATGGTTAACAATGCTTATGTCCCTGTTGATTTCTATGTTTTGGATGTTGAATACAATGCTTCTTGTCCTATTACTTTGGGAAGACCTTTTTCTTAGAACAGTTGGTGCTATCATTGATATGAAAGAAGGCACCATTAAATATAATTTTCCATTCAAGAAAGGTATTGAACACTTCCCTATGAAGAGAGAGAAGTTGCTTTTTTCTCCTCCTTTGAAAGCAAGATTTGATGTTAATGCTTCTTCATTTGAAAATACTTGATTCTTCTTGCTTCTTGTGCCTAACTTAAAGGCGTTAAAGAAAAGTACTTGTTGGGAGATAACCTAAGAGTTTCCTTGAGTCTGGCAAGTTATTACTACTGTAATGACCTCTCCTTATCCTTTTTGTTTGCTTTTTGTGCCAAGAATGACCTCTAATAAGAGGGAAGTAAGATTTGGGGAGTTGCTGTCCCGAAACAGATTTCTGTCCTCCACCAAAAATATTCGTGAGGAGGCTCTGTAAGTCGGATTGATCTCCAAATTTATGAATAAATCCCCCAGTATGTTGGCTAACTTTAGTTAGTTCAACACTTTTTGATTTGAGCAATAGAAGATGTTCGAAAAAATTGGTTTCTACCTGCTGATATGTTTTGACAGATTTCTGCCATTATTTGCATTTGCTTCTTATTGATTCCTTTTTGAGTTCTCTTTAGGTGAATTGAGATTTTTTAAGGAGTTACTATAGTAGCTTGTGTTTTTAGTGAAAAGCCTTGCTATTCCGAAGCTTTGCCAGAGGTCTAATATCTTTTGAATAAGCTAATGTTGCTAATGAAGATTGTGTGAAGTTTTGTATGAAGGAAAAATTTCAGGTGTAGAGAGAGAATGATGCAATGAGATGAAGAATGGAGAAAAGATCAAGATTGGGGATGACAACATGGTGTCACCCCAAGAAATATCCAAGAGTTACAAGTGTAAAAGCTTGGGGATGCCCAAGGCATCCCCTTCTTCATCAATAAAAATCTTAGGTCTGTCTAGACACTTCGTTTTTATTGTTTCATGCACAGTTATGTTATTCTTGGAGCGTCTTAGTTTTCGTTTGCTTTGCTTAGTTTGTTTAGTTTCCTTGAGTAGTTTGGACCCCCGTTCTTGCTGTGTTGTTTTGCAAATAAGTTTGCTTGGTGTTGGAAAGGAGTAGTAAGTTCTTGCTTGAAGTGCAAGAGGAGCTTGCATTGACTGTGACTTAGAATTTAGCATGACATGCTAGGTGTTGTTTTGACCTTATGCTTAGTGATTATTGCTATAGCATGTATTGTTCCAAACAATTGGGATTGCTTAGTGTGCCTTGAAAAATTATGCGTTGTTTTAGCATGCAAAAGCATAATATTGTGGTATTCTCCTTTGATGCTTTGCTTGGGTTGACTTGGCACATGCTCACACCATGTTATGACTCTCACAAGTCACCATTAGCCTCTATGATCATTTAGTCCTTGACTTGTAGTACCACTCTTTTCTTTGATTAGTATGCTTTGTTGCACTGCATGATTATGGTCATTATGCTCTCTTATTTGGTTGCTCCTAGTCTTTTGATAGACTCCACTTGTATGAGTAAGTTCTACTCATGCTTCCAACTCCCATGAAACCAAGTTATTCCAAAGTGTCCACTATATACTCCTATGCATGGTGTGTTACACCATTCCAAGTATATTCTTGTTTTCAACTATCTTCCAATTAAAAACTATTTTGTTATGTGAAAACTTAGTGATTAAAGCCCTCACAAACTTGATGGCACACTTTATATTCTTTGCCCTTAATAAACTTGAACCATTGTGACAACTTTGTTGTATATGCTTGCACTTATAAGTTGGAATTAGCAGAACCGTGATGTCACGCGGAACGTTTTCAACATTGCACTTGTACTTTGTACTCAATTGATATCATGTTCTTTTGTCTATGGATGTCACCGGTGTGAAATAAAGAGGGAACTTGTAAGTCCATAGAGTTTGTATCCTGTGTTAGAGAAACGCCTGGGCCACTAGCCTAAGCCATGCCTAATCATGGTGGAAACTTGCAGCATCACCATAGTGAGCTATCTAGGAAGAATCCTCAATAAAAGCTATGCATATGGTAAATAAAAAGACTACCGAGATGCTCACTGTCTGCTTGCCTTGTCATTTTGGTTATGGGAAAGCTCCTGTACGATGTGCAAGGGGTACCCCGTTGGCGGTTCTCAATGATATGCAAATACTTACAGTGACAAGAACTTACCTGGACCCAAAGTTCAGTATGCATGAGGTGTGGCCCTCGTATTCAAGGGACTAGAGATTGCCAACTTATACTTCGTCAAGAATATACTCCATCTTTGCCACTTTAACCTTAACCACTTCAAGATGCTTATGATAGGGGCAATGAGGGCTGAAAGCTAACAAGTACCATAATTTTTGGAAGCTCTTTTTGTAACTTGTAATCCCTGCTTCCTTTACAAAAAGGCCTTTCTTCCACCATTATTGAGTCTCCACCTTCTATCTTTAGGCACCATTAAGAGAGCATAGTTGTCATTCTATGTGCAGTGTTCCAAAGCTTATTGATTGATGCATATTGTGTTATTACTTGTTCTTGTGTTATTTGTTTCTAGTCACCCTTGTGAACTTTGAAGGTGTCCTATGCATCTATATTGCTACTCTATGAGGGACGAGCTGATTGCCACTATGCTATGTTTTCTGCATGTGAAACAAACAAATGTTTTTCAATGCATGTTTTTCATGATCTTTGTTTGTAGCTTGCCATGTTGCATGCATAGTTACTATGTCATATTGTTATAACTCCATCTTTCATGCACATGTTTAGAGTTCTTTGATCCCAGCTTTCAATGCTTGCAAATTGTTGGATCTTTATTGTAAGGGTGCATGTCACCTCAAAAATTATTCTTTTTATCACTTACCTACTCGAGGACGAGCATGAGTTAAGCTTCGGGATGCTTGATATGTTGGAAACGTATCTATAATTGTTTATGCTCCATGCTTGTTTAGTATCTACTTTGCTTTACTTGTCTACACTTTGAGGTGCTTTTTACATGTTTTCTGGTACTAACCTATTAACAAGTTGCAAAAGTGCCAGATGCCTGTTTTCTGTTGTTTTTAGTTTCAGAAAAGTTAGTAAAGAAATATTCTCGGAATTGGACGGGAAAAACGTCAAAGTCAATTACTTTCCGTGGGGAACAAGAATTCTAGAGGTGAGCCGGAGGGGACAGCCAGGGCGGACAGACCCACCCTAGGTGCGAGTGGGCCCCACCCCGCGCCTGGCTAGGGTTTGACCCCCCTGGTCGACGCCTCGGCCTCTCCCTTCGCCTATAAGAAGCCCCCGATGCAGAAACCCTAAGCACCCGATCAAATCTCCACAAAACCGTCTATAGCCGCCGCCACCATCGTTCCTAGATCGGGGGATCTAAAGTTCTTCCCGAAACCCCGCAGGAGGGGAGATCATCCCGGAGGCCTTCTCTCCGGTATGATGCGTGAGTAGTTCCACCATGGACTATGGGTCCATGTAGTAGATAGATGGTTATATCTCCTCCTTTGTGCTTTCATGTATAGATCTTGTGAGCTCCATTCATGATCAAGATCTAATCTATTTGTAATCATGCATGTTGTGTTTGCGGGGATCCGATGGATATTGAGATTATTATGTTGTTTTGATTAATGGTTTTGTCTTTATGATTCTATCATGTCTGTGTTGTTTGTGATCTTGCATGCTCTCGGTTGTTAGTAGCTATCTTGTCCAAGTAGTTGCTAGCGACTCCAAGAGGGGGTATTTATACTCGATAGTGGTTCATGCCTCTAGTTTCCAAGGGAAGTGACAATAATCTCTTCGGTTGTAGATGTGTTGTTGCTACTAGGGAGAAAACAATGGTCTCTTGTTCATGGAACATGTGGACTGTTTACCTTACACACTTTGCTTAAAGCAGTTGTCTATTGCTTGCAACTTAATACTGGAGGGGGTTTGGATGGTAACCTTAAGGTGGACTTCTAGTAATAGATGCAGTTTGATGGTGGTCTATGTATCTTGTTGTATTGCCCAATCGAATCTCATAGGATCTTTCTGACTGGTAATTGCATTGTTATGCCTTGCTCAGTTCCTGTCAATTGCCCTGCTGTAATTTGTTTACCCTTCATGCCATGTTGTTTATCTAAGGAGAGAACCTCTAGTGAACTATGAACCCCGGTCCAATATTTACCATTGATACATCTTCCACTGTTACTTGTTTACTTGCTGCAAACCATTACCTTCCACACCATACGTTTAATTCTTTGTTATAGCAAACCGGTGAGCTTGACAATCTCACTGATTCGTCGGGGCAAAGTCTTGAGTTTGTGTTGTGCAGATCTCCGTGTTGCTTGCAACACCTGTGTGACATTTCCTTCCTCCTTCTGGTTCGATAACCTTGGTCTCTACTGAGGGAAGACTTGCTGCTGCGCTCATCACACCTTGCTCTTGGGGTTTCCAACGAAGTGGTCCACGTCAAGTTCTCTAGCGCCATCAAGGAGTCACCAACCCTTGGGTTTTAGTTTTAGAACAGCAAAACTTTCACTAAATACACAAGCTACTGTATCAATTCCCTCAAAAATCTCAGTTTCCCAAAAAGAACCCAAAAAGGAATCAATAAGAAGCAAATTCAAATAATGGCAGAAATATGTCAAAACAGACCATCAGGTAGAAACCGATTTTTTAGAAGACCTTCTGTTGGTCAAATCAAAAAGTGTTGAATTAATAAAAGTTAGGTAACATAATGGGAGATTTAATCATAAAATATCTGCTCAATCCGACTTACAGATATTTCACACGAACTTTTACGGTGGAGCACAGAAATCTGTTTCGGGACATCAACTCCCCAAATCTTACTTCCCTCTCATTAGAGGTTATTCTTGGCACAAAAATCAAATAAAAAGGATAAGGAGAGGTCATCATAGAGGTAATAACTTCCAAGACTCAAGAAAACTTTTGGGTTATCTCCCAATAAGTACTTTTCTTTAACGCTTTTAAGTTAGGCATAAGAAGAAAGAAAGATGCTCACATAAGAAATATGAATTGAAGTAAAAGAGAGCATCAAGAAGAAAATTCAAAACACATTTAAGTCTAACCCACTTCCTATGCATGGGAATCTTGTACACAAATAAATTCACAAAGAACAAAGTGACAGGCATAGGAAGATAAAACAAGAGTAACTTCAAAACTTTTAGCACATAGAGAGGTGTTTTGGTACCATGAAAACTTCTACAACCATACTTTACTCTCTCATAATAATTTTAAATAGCATCATGAATAAACGCAACAATATAACTATCACACAAAACATGCTTTTCATGATCTATAAACACATAATTTTTTATCAAGCTAAAAAATAGTGGGATTAGAACCTTCAAACCCACTTTTAACAATTTTATAACAAGGTGACTGATCATTCAATATAGGACCATCATCTAGAGCCTTATCATAAACATTTTCTAAGCAAAACTCTTTAGTACCATGCATTTCGACTTCAGGCACAAATAAAGGATTATCATAGATAAAAGGAGCATAATTATTATCACAAGTTTTACTCATAGTTGATATTTCAAAATAATCCACATGAACATAACATTCATCCTCCTTTGGTAAGCATGGGGGACAATCAAAAAATGTAAGAGGTAAAGAGTTACTGTCATTAGAAGATAGGCATGGGTGGATCCATTCTTCCTTCTCTTGACCATCACTCTCCTCCTCTTTTTCATCTAATGAGCTTTCAAGTTCAACAATTTGTTCTTTCATAGGCTCCTGCAAGGCATTAGTATCTTCCGTTTGTGGAAAGCACCTATTAAAATATTCAAGAATATAGCCATTTTCTTCCTTGTAATTATCAAAGCAAAATTTAAGTACCTCATAAACCTCATATTCATAAGGTGGATCATTGATATGTCCAAAACGTATCTAATTTCCCAAACACTTTTGCTATTGTTTCTCCTCTAAACTTGTGTGATTTGGATACAACTAACACGGACTGATGCTGTTTTCAGCAGAATTGCCATGGTGTCTAGTTTTTGTGCAGAAAATCAACTATCAGTAAAAATCCCGGAAAATATGCCAAAAATCCTATTTCACCAGAAGATCCACGGAGCCAGAGTACGAGACGGAGTGGAGTCCTGGGGGGCCCACACCCCTACCAGGCACGGGTGGGCCCAGCCGGCGCCTAGGAGGGTGCGGCCACCCCAGGCACCCAGGCACCCCCTCGGGCTCCCTCTTCGCCTATAAGTTACACCTTGACCTAAAAACCGAAGGGGGGTCGTCGTTTTTCCAGAGAGAGTTCCGCTCCGCCGTCACCATCAGAAACCAAGATTCGGATCTAGAAACTCCGTTCTGGCATCCTTCCGGGACGGGGAATTTGGAGAGGATCATCGTCATCACCAACGCCTCTCCATCAACCATCAATGTTTCCCTCATCCATGAGTGAGTAAAACCCCGCTGTAGGCTATGGGGATGGTAGGGATTGGATGATTTCTATCATGTAATCGAATAATATTGTTAGGGCATAGTGCCTAGTATCTCTATTAGTGCTATTTGACTTTTTTGCAACTTGTTGTGCTTAATGCTTGTCACTAGGGCCCGAGTGCCATGATCTCAGATCTTAATTTATTATTGAATCATTATGATAGTATTGTTTGTGATCCTATCTGCAAGTTGTGTACACATATCATTGTCCGGATCCAAAGGCCCCGAAGTGACAGAATTGGGGCAACTGGAAGGTATGGCTGTGGTGTGAGGATCACATGTGTTCACTAAGTGTTAATGCTTTGCTCCGGTGCTCTATTAAAAGGAGCACCTTAATTGCCAGTATTTCCCTAGAGGCCCCGCTGCCACAGGCTGGCTGGATAGAAGATGTTGTGCAAGTTCTCATTGCGAGCACGCATGACTATATATGGAGCACATGCCTATGATTGTTTAGTACTTGGATGCTTGTTCTTTTTTATCTGCAATGCCATAGATCTTGAAGTTACATGTTTAGACTTGTCCATGCAACGCCCGTCCATCCATCCCCATGCCTACCACACTCATATCCTACTATTTGTTGCTACTGTTACTATTGCTCCTGTTTTGCTGCTGCTGTTGCTACTGATAAACTTCTGTGAGCAAGAACTATTTCCAGGTGCAGCTGAATTAACAACTCAGTTGTTAAGGCTTGCAAGTATTCTTTGGCTCCCCTTGTGTCGAATCAATAAATTGGGTAATACTACCCTCGAAGACTGTTGCGATCCCCTATACTTGTGGGTCATCAAGACTATTTTCTGGCGCTATTGCCGGGGAGCATAGCTTTATTTGTAAGTTCACTTGTATCTATTCTTGTTCACTTCTACTCCTTTCATCATGGGTAAGTCTCATGACGGAAAGTTCCCTATTTTACCATCCACTACAAGAAGAGGTACAGTCCTAAACACCTCTGTTGCTCTTGATTCATCGTCTGTTATAAGTAAGCTTGTCACACCACCACCACATACTCATGCTACACACACTGCTACTACTGCCGAATCTGAAACTGCTTTTGATGCTCATGATGTTACTTCTACTGTGCTTGATGCGAGTGGTTCATTAGGTCCTTTCCTAGATGCTACTATGGCTAGTCTAAGAAATACTGAAACTCCTAGTGAAGACATTGTTACACCTGTTAGCTCACTTGAGTCTAGAGAGAGTTATGATATTAATGATGGTTACATTGAGTTCACTGATGAATTTGTTGAAGAGTGCCGAAACACACATGATGCTAGTGCTATCAAGAGTCTCCTTGCTAGACGTACCATTATTCCTAAACTGTCCTCTGATCCTAATTTTGCCAGCTCTCCCATAGATATTAAAGATAAAGATTATGATTTCTCTTGATTTATCCTATTTGGACATTGTTGAGAAATAACCTTTTTGTGGGACTGAAAATGAGAGTGTTGTGGCTCATATGAATGAGCTTTCTACTATGAGTGCTTTGTTCTCTGATGATTTTAAGATGCGCGAGTATTTTGTTACTAAGATCTTCCCTTTTCACTAAAAGGAGAAGCTAGGGCTTGGTTTAATAGATTACCTCCTGGTTCCATTGATAACCCTGATTGCTTGATTGCTTCTTTCTTCCAGAAATATTTTCCTCCCAGTTCTAGACATGCTGCTTTGCAGAGACTTTTTGATTTTAAACATGGAGAAGAGGAGAAATTGCCTGAGTCATGGACAAGGTTTTGTGCCTTGATTCATGCACATCCTGGATGTCCATTACCTAAAAAATGAGCTTCTTGATATTTATTATAATGGAATAACTGATGATTCTAGGACATACCTAGATAGCTTTGCTGATTGTGTTTTCAAGAAAAGAACTCCTACAGATGCTGAAGAATTAATGGCTAAAATAAGTAAGAATTATGATGATTGGACTTCAACTGAGCTAAATACACCTGAGCCTATTACTTTTGAACCAGTTGTGCCTGAACCAGTTCGAACACCAACACCAAATAAGAGAGGAGTTATTGCATTAAGTGATGAAGTGATGAAAGAAGCTAAGAAATGTCTAAAGGAGAAAGGTATTAGAGCTGAAGATATGAAGAATCTACCTCCTATAGAAGAATTATGTAAGCCAATTACCCACTCATCCACTATTGAGGTACACTCTCTCCACTTTGATGAAGGTTATATTCCCTATGGTAAGCCTCCTGATCAATGCTTAGAGGAACTTGACACACTTATTGTTAAACAAGGTAATTTTAATAAACAAGTTTAGAATCATTTATTGGAAAACTCTAGAGCTATCAATGAGTTGAAAGATATTGTGGAAAGAACTTCTAATGATATTAAAATTCTTTGTAAACACTTTCGAATCATTCAAACCCAACTTGATCAACTTGCTAAGGTACAAAAGGATATGCTAGTTAATGCCTCAGGAGATAAACATACTTATGGAATTAGAACTAGGAGTGGTATAGCTACTCAAGATCCTTTATATCCCGAAGGACACCCTAAAAGAATTGAGCAGGATTCTCAACAAGGTGAAAGTAGTGGTAGTCCTCGTAAGAGAAAGAAAAAGAAACAAAGGGTAGTTGAGGAACCACTTGAACCTGCTATAGATCCTAATAGTATATCTATCTCTGATGGTATTGATAAAAATGATGCTCCTAATAAGGAGGAAGTTGAGGAAGAACCTGAGAAGAACACTAAGAACACTAGGTACACTAAGGAAGATTTTATTGCTAATAAACATGGTAAAGAGAGAACCTTGGGTGCAGAAACCTATGACTTTTTTAGGTAATAAACACAAGTCAAAGGAGGAACAACATTACAACAAGTTCTGTGAGTGGATGAAACCTTTATTTTTGCAAATTCCTTTGAATGATGCTATTAAGTTGCCTCCCTATTCAAAGTATATGAAGGATATTGTCTCTAATAAAAGGAAGATTCCTAATGAGGAGATTTCTACTTTGCTTGCTAATTATTCCTTCAATGGTATGGTTCCAAGGAAACTTGGTGATCTAGGTATACCAACTATTCCTTGCTCTATTAAGAATAATTATGTTAGAACTGCTTTATGTGATTTGAGAGCTGGAGTTAGTGTTATGACTTTTTCTCTCTACGAGAGACTCCAGCTAGAAAATTTGATACCAACTGATATATCTTTGCAAATGACTGATAAGTCAACTACTATTCCTGTTGGTATATGTGGGGATGTTCCTGTTCAAGTGGCTCATAATTTCTTGGTTTTGACTGATTTTGTTGTGCTTGAGATGCCTGAAGATGATAATATGTCCATTATTATTGGTAGACCTTTTCTTAATACTGCAGGTGTTGTCATTAATTGTAATCAAGGAAAAGCAACATTCAATATTAATGACAAAGAGCATACTGTCTATTTCCCCAAGAAGTTTGCTAAGAGCTATTGTCTGAATTCCATTGAAAATCTTGAGAGCATCAAGGTTGGAGAAATATATCGTCTCATTCCACAAGAAATTTTTGAAACTATTATGATTGGGACCATTGCTATCAAGTATGAGGTAACATAATCACCTTGTGGAATGCAAAGTTTTGTTTCATATAAGATTGTTTTGGTAACATGAATTGATCAACCTTGTTAACGAAAGGATTTTAATGAACAAAATAATGTTTTCACTATGGTTATTCTTGCTTTCTTTTATTTTTCTCTTTCCTAGTATTTGCCTTTTATTTTGCTAGCTTTGGTTTTGCTAGTTGTTTGCTTGTTAGAGTGTCTTGGAACTTCTGTAGTTTGGTTTTTGGTTTGCTTTTGCTTCTTCTAAAAAAACTATTTATGCGAGAAAATCAATTTTCATACCCTAAAAATTGGCCAAAAATAAATTTTCCCGAAAAATCCCAGAAAATTCAAAATAAAATTTTCCTCGAAAAAGGGACAGAGGGATACCTGGAGTGACCCAGGGGCCACCCCAGGCCACCACACCCCTAGTGGGCACGGGCACCCCTTAGGTGGCGCCTAGGTGGGGTGTGGCCCACCTGGGTCCCTCCAAGGTGCCTCCTTCTAGCCATCTTCTTTCTCTCTCCCGAAAAATACCGGAAAACTTTCTCAAGCTGAAGTTCCTGCTGTTCTTGCTCGCGATTTTCGATCTCCTTGCTCAACCCATCTTTGTTGCTGATTTTTGGAGGGATTGCTCCTTGGTATGTGCCTCCTCCGCTTGTCCAATTAGATTTCTGATTGGTAGATTGTATCTTGAGTATTTTGCTGCTATAGGTGACAGGTTGTGTGATCTTGCATGCTTGTTCTATGCTTAGATATTTCATTTTGATGCATGTGTAGCCCTCTAGCAAGTTCCTATAGTAGTTTCTCATCATTTATCAACTTGGAAATCACTTGGTTTGATGTTTTTCTAAAAATTTCAGAACAAAAGAGGTCATGGACAACCACACATTTGATGAAATATTTGAGAGTGATGCACCTAGAAGGGCAAGACCTTCAAGATCATCCTTCCGAGCTAGGCCCTCATACAATGAGGATCTCATCACACCGCGATTTGGCGATGAGGGAGATGAGGGGGATGCTCACCCTTCCACCTTTCCTTGCCAAAACTTTTTGCGGGCTGCTGGGATTCTTGATGATTTTACAACCTTGGTTCGGAGGGCTGGACTAACAAGCTTTATGCAGGATGAGAGCGTGCAATATGCTATGCTCACTAAAACATTTGTGGAGAGCTTTTCTTTTAATAACAGCTTGTTCAAGCCAGATGTGTCTTTCAAAATTTATGGCAGGTCTTACAACATGACATTGAAGAAATTTTGTGAGGCCCCGGGACTTGGTACAGCTGAGTCAGCAAAGAATATTCCAGCTCAACCCGCTGATTTGTTGGAGCTCTACCGTGGGATAACCAATGATGATGACCGTAGAGCTCAACGGGGAAAAATAAGAAATATTCAACTCCCAGCCATCAGGTACTTTTCTTACTATCTTGCCACTAGTGTTCTTGGTAGGGAGAACACTAGTAATATTTCCAACTATCATTTTGCATTCTTAGCTGCTGCGCTCAACAATGAAACTAAGTACAATCTTGGTTCTCTCATTGCTCGTCGCTTAGATGCTAAGGGACCCATTTATGGGGGAATTATTGCTACGCGTGTTGCTGCTTCCTTGGACCTTGATGTTGATCCAAATGATACAGTTTTGCCCCCTCATAGGCTTGATATTGCTGCCATGAAGGCACATCACTTTGTCACTACTGGCTCTACCCTTGAGAGCTTGGTTTATAAAATGTTGTTTATTGACGGGGAAGAGAGAGAGATCCCTCTCCCCCAAACCACTTTGTTCAGTATTTCCTAGGGACCTTTGTCATGCTCCAAGGAGGAGATGGATGACAAGTTGCACATTCTTGTCTTCCATGGACGCTATCAGGGGGACACGCCCTCATATGACCCCTCTGTGTACTACACGGGTGAGTCCTCGAGTTCGTACCAGGACGAAGGGGCCTCCTCGTCGTACTACGGAGGTGCACCTTCTTTGGCACCATGGAGTTGAGCCCCACTTATTCCAAAATCCTAAGCTTGGGGGGAGGTATACCGACATCACACTCATCTATATATCATGATCGGTCGGTTCTTTGTATATCCATTGTTTCACTTTCGCTTTGGTTTTTGTTTCTGCTCTCTTAAAACAAAAAAATACCAAAAATATTTTTGTTGTTTCTCTTGATTTATTTCTTTGATTTTTAGCTTTGGTGTGCCTTAAAGAAAAATCCAAAAAGATTTTTCTTTGCTTTTGCTTTGTTTGCTTGCTTTGAAAAATCGAAAACACCAAAAATATTTGTTCTTCTTCTTTGGTTTTGTGAGTTCTTTGCAGGGTTCAGCCGTCCTTAGTGGATTTTGGTTTCAAGTCACACAAGTGAAGGGAAATAATGAAGATTAAGACAACTCGAGGTGTGGTAAGAGGCTGGTAACAAACTCTATTTGTTTTCATTTTTGTACATATACTCATCATTGTGAGCATGCTTAGTCTGTTCATGTAAGTAGTATGTTACTGATGGATGCTTAGTAGTTCTTGCTTGTCTGTGATTAGCTCTAGCTTGCTAATAGTTTGTAGCATGTCATATGAATGTTTGCTTGCATTATTTTATTCATATTTTGGTATGATATTGTGGTATCCTCCTCTGAATGTTTCATGTGAATCGACTTGGCACATGCTCACGCATGCATATGACTAAACAATAGTCAGTAAGCCTCGATGATTTATTTTGCCTCGGAGTTCTTGTATCACTTTCATGCCATAATTAGTCCTGTTTTGTTGAAAGCATGATTATGATAGTTATTACTCTCTCATTTGTCGCTCCCTCTCTATTGCTATCCTTCACTTGCACTGAGTATGAGCTCTACTTGTGCTTCCAACTCCCCAAAACCAATATTGCCAATAGTGTCCACCATACCTACCTATTAGCATCATTTGCTATTTTAGTGCATATTCAATATGCCTTGTTTTCTTCCAATAAAATGTTTGTCTATTTTGAGAAAGTTAGTTAGTAAAGCTCTCACAAACTTGATGGCACACTTTATTCCTTGCACTTAATAATCCTGAACCATTGTGACTTGTCCATGAAATTTATATGCTTGCAAATTATAGCCTCGGAGTTAGCAGAACCGTGTTGTCACAGGGAACATTTTCAACACCTATGGATACATATCCAGTTGATACCTTGCTATTTTTTTGTAGATGTCGACGGTGTGAAATAAAATGGAAGCTTGTGAGTTCATGGAGTATATATATGTGTTAGAGAAACACCTGGGCCGCTATCCTAAGACATGCCTAATCATGGTGGAAACTTGCAGCATCACCATAATGAGCATTCTGTGAAGCATCCTCAATAAAAGCTATGCACATAGTAAATAAAAAGATCGCTAAGATGCTCATTGTCTGCTTGCCTTGTCATTTTGATCACGGGATAGCTCCTGCATCATGTGCAAGGGGTACCCCATTGGCGGTTCTCTATGATATGCATGTATGTACAATGACAAGAACTTATAGGTAACAAAAGTTGAGTAGCATGCGGAGCGGCCCTCGTACTCAAGGGTCATGGGATTTCCAGTTTATGGTCTCTCAAGCATATAACTCATATTGGACCTCACTTTCACTTTAACCATATGAAGATGCCTATGATAGGGGCAATGAGATCTCAAAGCTAATGAGTACCTTCCTTTCAGCATTAGGAAGCCTTTCAAACTTTTCAAAACCTTTTCACTTCCTTGTTCAGTCACCACTTATTCTATGAGAACCTTCTTGAGAGCATAGTTGTCATTCTTGTGTTTGTTCCAAAACTTGGTTAATTATGTCTTTACTTTGATGCTTGTATCTCTGATATCTTTACTTCTAGTCTTCACTTGAACTTCAGAGGTGCCTTGGAATTTATATTGAGCTCTACAAACAAAGGCAAGCAAGATACCACTCTATCATACCTTTTTATGAGCATTGCAATGTTGCTTATGTTTATGTTTCATGCTACTTATTATTATTGAGTTGGTTTCTCTTCATAGCTTACAATGAATATTGAGTAGACTTGGTTGTATACTTCTTATTATAAATGGTTTAAGTATCTACTCCTGTGCTGAGAATACGTACATCATATGAAGCAAATATGTTTGTGAAAGTTCTTTTATCGCACTCAGTTTTCAACTGAATTGCTTGAGGACATGCAATAAGCTAAGCTTGGGGGGAGTTGATACGTCCAAAACATATCTACTTTCCCGAAGACTTTTGCTATTGTTTCTCCTCTAAACTTGTGTGATTTGGATACAACTAACACGGACTGACGCTGTTTAGGCACCCCCTCGGGCTCCCTCTTTCACCTATAAGTTACCCCTTGACCTAAAAACTGAGGGGGGGGGGGTCGTCTTTTTCCAGAGAGATTTCCGCTCCGCCGCCACCATCAGCAACCAAGATTCGGATCCAGAAACTCCGTTCTGGCTCCCTGCCAGGACGGGGAATTTGGAGTGGATCATCGATATCGTCATCACCAACGCCTCTCCATCAACCATCAATGTTTCCCTCATCCATGAGTGAGTAATCCCCCGCTATAGGATATGGGGATGGTAGGGATTGGATGAGTTCTATCATGTAATCGAATAAGATTGTTAGGGCATAGTGCCTAGTATCTCTATTAGTGTTATTTGACTTTGTTGCAACTTGTTGTGCTTAATGCTTGTCACTAGGGCCCGAGTGCCATGATATCAGATCTGAACTTATTATTGAATCATTATGATAGTATTGTTTGTGATCCTATCTGCAAGTTGTGTACACATATCATTGTCCGGATCCAAAGGCCCCGAAGTGACAGAAATTGGGACAACCGGAGGGGATGGCTGTGTGGTGACTCCTTGATGGCGCCAGAAAACTTGGTGCTTGATGTGGAGTCTTGTTGGAAACCCCAAGAGCAAGGTGTGAAGAGTACAACAACAAGTCTTCCCTCAGTTGAGACAGAGGTTATCGAACCAGTAGGAGGAAGGAAACGTCACACAGGTGTTGCAAGCAACGCGGAGACCTGCACAACACAAACTCAAGACTTTGCCCCAATGAATCAGTGAGGTTGTCAAGCTCACCGGTTTGATGTAATAAAGGATTAAACGTATGGTGTGGAAGGTAAAGGTTTGCAGCAAGTAAACAGGTAACAGTGGAAGATGTATCAATGGTAAAGATTGGACCAGGGTCCATAGTTCACTAGAGGTGGTCTCCTTAGATAAACAACATGGCATGAAGGGTAAACAAATTACAACGAGGCAATTGATAGGAACTGAGCAAGGCATAACAATGCAATTACTAGCCAAAAAGATCCTATGAGGTTGATTGGGCAATACAACAATATACATAGACCGTCATCCAACTGCATCTATGACTAGAAGTCCACCTTCAGTTATCATCCAAACCCCCTCAAGTATTAAGTTGCAAGCAACAGACAACTGCTTTAAGCAAAGTGTGTAAGGTAAACAGTCCACATGTTCCATGAACAAGAGACCGTTGTTTTCTCCCTAGTAGCAAAAACACATCTACAACCGAAGAGATTTTTGTCACTTCCCTTGGAAACTAGAGGCATGAACCCACTATCGAGCATAAATACTCCCTCTTGGAGTCACTAGCAACTACTTGGCCAAGATAACCACTAGCAACGGAGAGCATGCAAGATCACAAACAACACAGACGTGATAGAATTATAAAGATAAAACCATTAATCAAACCAACATAATAATCTCAATATCCATCAGATCCCCGCAAACACAACATGCATGATTACAAATAGATTAGATCTTGATCATGAACGGAGCTCACAAGATCAATACATGAAAGCACAAAGGAGGAGATACAACCATCTAGCTACTACATGGACCCATAGTCCAAGGTGGAACTACTCATGAATCATACCGGAGAGAAGGCCTCCAGGATGATCTCCCCTCCAGTAGGGTGCGGGGAAGAACTTCAGATCCCCTCTGATCTAGGGACGATGGTGGCGGAGGCTACAGACGGTTTCGTGGATTTCTGATCGGGTACTCAGGGTTTCTGCATCAGGGGATTCTTATAGGCAAAGGGGCGAGACCAGGAGGCGGCCAGGGCCACCAAACCCTAGCCAGGCGAGGGCCCACCTGCCCCCGCGCCTGGGGTGGGTCTGGCCCCCCTGGCTGGCCCCTCCGGCTCTCCTCTTGACTTCTTGTTCCCCACGGAAAGTAATTGACTTTGTCCTTCGTCCCGTCCAATTCCGAGAATATTTCTTTACTAACTTTTCTAAAACCAAAAACAGCAGAAAACATGCATCTGGCACTGTTGCAACTTGTTAATAGGTTAGTACCAGAAAACATGTTAAAAGCACCTCAAAGTGTGGACAAGTAAAGCAAAGTAGATACTAAGCATGGAGCATAAAAAATTATAGATACGTTTCCAAAGTATCAGCATCCCCAAGCTTAACTCCTGCTCGTCCTCAAGTAGGTAAGTGATAAAAAAATAATTTTTGAGGTGACATGCACCCTCACAATAAAGATCCAACCATTTGCAAACATTGAAAGTTGGGATCACTCTAAACATGTGCATGAAATATGGAGTTCTAACAATAGGACATAGTAATTATGCATGCAACATGGCAAGCTACAAACAAAGATCATGAATAATATGTATTGAAAAATGTTTGTTTGTTTCACATGCAGAAAGCATACCATAGTGGCAATCAGCTTGTCCCTCATAGAGTAGCAATATAATGCATAGGACACCTGCAAAGTTCACAAGGGTGACTAGAAACAGATAGCACATGAACAAGTAATAACATAATATGCATCAATTAATAAGCCTTGGAACACTACACACAGAATGACAACTATGCTCTCTTAATGGTGCCTAAAGGTAGAAGGTGGAGACTCAATAGTGGTGGAAGAAATGCCTTTTTGTAAAGGAAGCAGGGATTACAAGTTTCAAAAAGAGCTTCCAAAAATTATGGTACTAGTTAGCTTTCAGCCCTCATTGCCCCTATCATAAGCATCTTGAAGTGATTAAGGTTAAAGTGGCAAAGTTGGAGTATATGCATGACGAAGTATAAGTTGGAAATCTCATGCCCCTTGAATACGAGGGCCACACCTCATGCATACTCAACTTTGGGTCCAGGTAAGTTCTTGTCACTGTAAGTATTTTCATATCACTGAGAAACGCCAACGGGGTACCCCTTGCACATGGTACATGAGCTTTCCCATAACCAAAATGACAAGGAAAGCAGACAATGAGCATCTCAGCAATTCTTCTTATGTACCATGGGGATATGGTGCTTTTTTTCTCTCTTTACTCTTTTCTCAATGTGTCTTTTTTTAATAGAAGAATGCCTCATAGATGTCACTATGGTGATGCTGCAAGTTTCCACCATGATTAGGCATGGCTTAGGCTAGCGGCCCAGGCATTTCTCTAACACAGGATACAAACTCCATGGACTTACAAGTTCCCTCTTTATTTCACACCGGTGACATCCATAGGCAAAAGAACATGATATCAACTGAGTACAACAAGGTACAAGTGCAATGTTGAAAACGTTCCCCTTGACAGCACGGTTCTGCTAATTCCAACTTATAAGTGCAAGCATCTACCACAAAGTTGTCACAATGGTTCAAGTTTATTAGGGGCAAAGAATAAAGTGTGCCATCAAGTTCGTGAGGGCTTTAATCACTAAGTTTTCACATAACAAAATAGTTTTTAATTGGAAGATAGCTGAAAACAAGAATATACTTGGAATGTGTAACACACCATGCATAGGAGTTTATAGTGGACACTTTGGAATAGCTTGGTTTTTTGGGAGTTGGAAGCATGAGTAGAACTTACTCATACAAGTGGAGGCTAGCAAAAGATTGGGAGCAACCAACTAAGAGAGCAATAATGGCCATAATTATGCAATGCAACAAAACAAACTAATCAAAGCAAAGAGTGGTACTACAAGTCAAGGAATAAATGATCATAGAGGCTAATGGTGACTTGTCATTGTCATAACATGGTGTGAGCATGTGCCAAGTCAACCCAAGCAAAACATCAAAGGAGAATACCACAATACTATGCTTTTGCATGCTAAAACAACGCATAATTTCTTCAAGGCACACTATGCAATCCCAATTGTTTGGAACAAGACATGATACAGCAATAATCACTAAGCATAATGCTAAAAAAACACCTAGCATGTCATGCTAAAGTCTAAGTCACAGTCAATGCAAGCTCCTCTTGTACTTCAAGCAAGAACTTACTACTCCTTTCCAAACACCAAGCAAACTTATTTGCAAAACAACACAGCGAGAGCGTGGGTCCAAACTACTAAATAAAACTAATACAACTAAGCAAAGCAAACGAAAACTAAGACGCTCCAAGAACAACACAACTGTGCATGAAACAATAAAAACGAAGTGTCTAGACAGATCTGAGCTTTTTATTGATGAAGAAGGGGATGCCTTGGGCATCCCCAAGCTTTGACGCTTGTACCTCTTGGATATTTCTTGGGGTTACACCATGGTTGCATCCCCAAGCTTGAGATTTTGTCCATTCTTCATCTCATTGCATCATTCTCTCTTTACACCTGAAATTTTTCCTTCATAGAAAACTTCACACAATCTTCATTAGCAACATTAGCTTATTCAATAGATATTAGACCACTGGAAAAGCTTTGGAACAGCAAGGCTTTTCACTAAAAACACAAGCTACTGTAGTAACTCCTTCAAAAAGCTCAATTCACCTAAAGAGAACTCAAAAAGGAATCAATAAGAAGCAAATGCAAATAATGGTAGAAATGTGTCAAAACAGACCAGCAGGTAGAAACCAATTTTTTTGAACATCTTCTGTTTCTCAAATCAAAAAGTGTTGAACTAACGAAAGTTATCCAACATACTGGGGGATTTATTCGTACATTTTGAGCTCAATCAGAGTTACATAGCCTCCTTACGAATTTTTTTGGTGGAGGACAGAAATCTGTTTCGGGACAGCAACTCCCCAAATCTTACTTCCCTCTTATTAGAGGTCATTCTTGGAACAAAAAGCAAACAAAAAGGATAAGGAGAGGTCATTAAAGTAGTAGTAACTTGGAAGACTCAAGGAAACTCTTGGGTTATCTCCCAACAAGTACTTTTCTTTAAAGCCTTTAAGTTAGGCACAAGAAGCAAGAAGAATCAAGTATTTTCAAATGAAGAAGCATTAACATCAAACCTTGCTTTCAAAGGAGGAGAAAAAAGCAACTTAGCTGTCCTCATAGGGAAGTGTTCAATACCTTTTTTAATGGAAAATGATATTTGATGGTGCCTTCTTTCATATCAATTATGGCACCAACTGTTCTAAGAAAAGGTCTTCCCAAAGTAATAGGACAAGAAGCATTGTATTCAACATCCAAAACATAGAAATCAAAAGGGACATAAGCATTGTTAACCATAATGAGAACATAATTAATACTCCCCATGAGTTTCTTCTTAGCATTATCATTGAGTGGGACATTCAAATAACAATCTTCCAAAGGTGGCAAATCAAGCATTTCATAAATCTTCCTAGGCATAATAGAGACACTAGAACCAAGATCACATGAAGCTTTGAGATCAAAGTCGTTCACTTGCATATTAATAATGAGTTCCCAACTATCTTCTACTTTCCTAGGAATAGAAGATTTGTGTTTTAGATTCTCTTCCTTAATCTTAACAAGAGCATCTGTAATGTGTTTGGTAAAGGCAACATGCATATCACTAGCATCAGGACTTCTAGCAAGCTTTTGCAGGAAAATAATCACTTCAGAAATATTGCAACCATCAATATCAAAGTCAAACTTAGCATCACTAGTAGTAGGCTTACTAGGCTTAGGCATAGTAGGATGAGGTATAGGGGCTACTTGTGGTTTAGTGGTGATAGTGCACACACTATTGTTTCTATCAATTTCAGCTTCCCTTTCCCACCAAGCATGAAGTTGAGCTAACAGCCTAATATTTTCATCAATAGTAACCTGTATGGCATGAGCAGTAGAAATGGTGTTTTCCATAGTTTCAGGTTTAGCAGCCATTTTATTAACTAAGGAAGTTTGAGCTTCAGACAAAGAGGATATATTTTTCTCAACAGTTAAAATCTTTTCATCTATAGTTTTATTGAAAGTGGTTTGTTTACTAATAAAGTCCTTGAGCATTACTTCAAATTCAGAGGGGGCACTTCTAGAATTATTGTGAGAGCTTCCATAGGAATTGCCATTATTAGGAGGATAAGGCCTATAATTGTTGTTGCTACCAAGATTATTCCTATAGACATTGTTGTTGAAATTGTTGTTTCTAATGAAGTTCACATCAACTTGCTCTTCTTGAGCAACCAAAGAGGCTAAGGGAACACTATTAGGATCTAGAGGAGCTTTCCCATTAACAAGCATAGCCATAATAACATCAATCTTTTCACTCAAAGAGGAAGTTTCCTCAACAGAATTTACCTTCTTACCATGTGGAGCTCTCTCAACATGCCATTCAGAGTAGTTAAACATCATATTATCAAGGAGCCTTGTTGCAGCACCCAAAGTTAGGCCCATAAAAGTACCTCCAGTAGCAGAATCCAACAGGTTTCTTGAGGAGAAGTTCAAACCTGCATAAAAAGTTTGGATAATCATCCAAGCAGTGAGTCCATGAGTAGGGAAATTTTTAACCAAATATTTCATTCTTTCCTAAGAAGGAGCAACATGTTCACTATCAAGTTGTTTAAATTTCATAATGTCACTTCTTATAGCAATAATCTTAGCAGGAGGATAGTACTTTCCAATAAAAGCATCTTTGCACTTAGTCCAAGAATCAATACTATTTTTAGGGAAAGATAGTAACCATTATTTAGCTTTTCCCCTCAAGGAGAAAGGAAAAAGCCTGAGCTTAATAATATCTCCATGTACATCCTTATACTTTTGCATCTCACAAAAAGTTCAATAAAGCTATTAAGATGGACAATAGGATCATCAGAACTAGCACCAGAAAATTGCTCTCTCATCACAAGATTCAACAAAGCAGGCTTAATTTCATAAAAGATAGCATCAGGAGCAGGTGGAGCAATAGGAGTGCTTAGGAAATCATTGTTGTTGGTGCTAGTGAAGTCACACAACTTGGTGTTCTCAGCAGAGTTCATTTTGGCAAAGGTGGGCAAGCCAAAAACAGCAGCAGCAGCTAGAGCAGGGACTATTTTTTTGTGTTTTTGAATAAAGAAAGCAAACCAAGCTAGACTAATTTTTTTGGATTTTTTGAAAAGAGGGAAAAAAAACCAAGCAAAAGAAACAAACCAAACTAAAAAAAATTAAAGATAAAGGAAGTGAAGGACTCCCCTTGTGAAGACGTCCTTAGCCTCCCCGGCAACGACACCAGAAAACTTGTTGGTGACTCCTTGATGGCGCCAGAAAACTTGGTGCTTGATGTACAGTCTTGTTGGGAACCCCAAGAGCAAGGTGTGAAGAGTACAACACCAAGTCTTCCCTCAGTTGAGACCGAGGTTATCGAACCAGTAGGAGGAAGGAAACGTCACACAGGTGTTGCAAGCAACGCGAAGACCTGCACAACACAAACTCAAGACTTTGCCCCAACAAATCAGTGAGGTTGTCAAGCTCACCGGTTTGCTGTAACAAAGGATTAAACGCATGGTGTGGAAGGTAAAGGTTTGCAGCAAGTAAACAGGTAACAATGGAATATGTATCAATGGTAAAGATTGGACTGGGGTCCATAGTTCACTAGAGGTGCTCTCCTTATATAAACAACATGGCATAAAGGGTAAACAAATTACAGCGAGGCAATTGACAGGAACTGAGCAAGGCATAACAATGCAATTACTAGCCAGAAAGATCCTATGAGGTTGATTAGGCAATACAACAATATACATAAACCGTCATCCAACTGCATCTATGACTAGAAGTCCACCTTCAGGTTATCATCTGAACCCCCTCCAGTATTAAGTTGCAAGCAACAGACAACTGCTTTAAGCAAAGTGTGTAAGGTAAACAGTCCACAAGTTCCATGAACAAGAGACCGTTGTTTTCTCCCTAGTAGCAACAGCACATCTACAACCGAAGAGATTTCTGTCACTTTCCTTAGAAACTAGAGGTATGAACCCACTATCGAGCATAAATACTCCCTCTTGGAGTCACTAGCAACTACTTGGCCAAGATAACCACTAGCAACAGAGAGCATGCAAGATCACAAACAACACAGACATGATAGAATCATAAAGATAAAACCATTAATCAAACCAACATAATAATCTCAATATCCATTAGATCCCCGCAAACACAACATGCATGATTGCAAATAGATTAGATCTTGATCATGAACGGAGCTCACAAGATGTATACATGAAAGCACAAAGGAGGAGATACAACCATCTAGCTACTACATGGACCCATAGTCCAAGGTGGAACTACTCATGAATCATACCGAAGAGAAGGCCTCCGGGATGATCTCCCCTCCGGCAGGGTGCCGGAAGAACTTCAGATCCCCCCGATCTAGGGACGATGGTGGCGACGGCTACAGACGGTTTTGTGGATTTCTGATCTGGTACTCAGGGTTTCTGCATCGGGGGCTTCTTATAGGCGAAGGGGCGATACCGGGAGGCAGCCAGGGCCGCCAAACCCTAGCCAGGCGCGGGCCCACCTACCCCCGTGCCTGGGGTGGGTCTGGCCCCCCTGACTGGCCCTTCTGGATCTCCTTTGGACTTCTTGTTACCCACGGAAAGTAACTGACTTTGTCCTTTGTCCCGTCCAATTCCAAGAATATTTCTTTACTAACTTTTCTGAAAGCAAAAACAGCAGAAAACAGGCATCTGGCACTATTGCAACTTGTTAATAGGTTAGTACCAGAAAACATGTAAAAATCACCTAAAAGTGTGGATAAGTAAAGAGAATTAGATACTAAACAAGCATGGAGCATCAAAAATTATAGATACGTTTCCAACGTATCACTGTGGTATGAGGATCACAAGTGTTCACTGAGTGTTAATGCTTTGCTCCGGTGCTCTATTAAAAGGAGCACCTTAATTGTCAATAGTTCCCTAGAGGCCCCGCTACCACGTGCTGGCTAGACAGAAGATGTTGTGCAAGTTCTCATTGCGAGCACGCATGACTATACATGGAGCACATTCCTATGATTGCTTATTACTTGGATGCTTGTTCTTATTTATCTGCAATGCCCTAGATCTTGAAGTTACATGTTTAGACTCGTCCATGCAACGCCCGTCCATCCATCCCTATGCCTCCCGCACTCATATCCTACTGTTTGTTGCTATTGTTACTATTGCTCATGTTTTGCTGCTGTTGTTGCTTTGCTGTTGCTACTACAAACTATTGCTACTGATAAACTTCTATGAGCAAGAACTGTTTCCAGGTGTAGCTGAATTGACAACTCAGTTGATAAGGCTTGCAAGTATTCTTTGGCTCCCCTTGTGTCGAATCAACAAATTGGGTAATACTACCCTCGAAGACTGTTGTGATCCCCTATACTTGGGGGTCATCAATCATCAGTATTTTCAAGCAAACTGGCAAGTTCAAATGCACCCTTGAAGGCAATAAATTCTTCAATTTGTTCCACATCATAAAAGTCATAATTTCTTTAACATAAGAAGATATGGTAACATTATCATTATACTCACATTAAAAAGGTAGGTGTTTATACCTCCTAAAGCAACAAGATTTATCAAAAGGAATAAGTAACATTATAAGTAGAGCACACATCTCTAGCAATAGTATTCAATTTATCAATTTGTTCCCATAAGTGTTTCCCTTTTTGAGACAAACGGTGTTCCTTATAATAATTCTTTTGTTCTTGCGTGAACCCACCTTGCCAATAAGAACTAGTTTCAAAGAAACCATCCATTGATAGAAAGCATGACAAAGAAAGGCAATAACAGACCAGCAACTAGAGCAGGAACTAATTTTTTTGTGTGTTTTGATAAGAGAAAGCAAACCAAACTAAACTATTTTTTTTAGTTTTTGATAAAAAGAGGCAAACAAAACCAAGGAAAATAAACTAAGAAAAACAAAAACAAAGTAAAGAGAAATGTTGTGAAGGACTCCTCTTGTGAAGTCGTCCTTAGCTTCCCCGGCAACAGTGCTAGAAAAAGCTTGATGGTGGCTCAGCTGATTGTTGAGCTTCATTGGGAGACCCCAAGAGGAAGGGTATGATGAGCACAACAGCAAGTTCTTCCCTCAGTAAGAAACCAAGGTTATAGAACCAGTAGGAGGAAGGAAACGACGCAAATGTGTTGCTAGCAACTGGAAACCTACACAACACAAACTCAAGACTTTGCCCCAACGAACAGTGAGGTTGTCAATCTCACCGGTTTGCTGAAAACAAAGGATTAATTCTATGGTGTGTAAGGTAATGGTGGCTTGCAGAAATTAAATAGTAACAGTGGAATATGTATAAATGGTAAAGATTGGACCAGGGTCCATAGTTCACTAGAGGTGTTCTCCTTAAGATAAAAAACATGGCATGCTGGGTAAACAAATTACAGCAGGGCAATTGACAGGACTGAGCAAGGCATAACATTGCAATACTAGACATTCATGATCCTATGATATTTGATTGGGCAATACGAAAATATACATAGACCGCCATCCAACTGCATCTATGACTAGTAATCCACCTTCAGGTTATCATCCGAACCCCTTACAGTATTAAGTTGCAAGCAACGGATAACTACGTTAAGCAAAGTGTTTAAGGTAAACAATCCACTTGTTCCATGAACAAGAGACCGTTGTTTTCTCCCTAGTAGCAACAACACATCTACAATCTTAGAGATTTATGTCACTTCCCTTATATTAAATAGAGGCATGAACCCACTATCGAGCATAAATACCCCCTCTTGGAGTCACTAGCATCTACTTGGCCAAGATAGATACTAGAAACAGAGAGCATGCAAGATCACAAACAACACAGACATGATAGAATCAATAAGACAAAACCACTAATCAATCTGACATAGTAATCTCAATATCCATCGGATCCCCACAAACACAACATGCATGATTACAAATAGATGATCTTGATCATGAACGGAGCTCACAAGATCTAAACATGGTAGCACAAAGGAGGAGATACAACCATCTAGCTACTACATGGACCTGTAATTTAAGGTGGAACTACTCACGCTTCATACCGGAGGCTGGCATGATGAAGAAGAAGGCCTCCGGGATGATCTCCCCTCCGGCAGGGTGCCGGGAAGAGCTTCCGATCCCTGCCGATCTAGGGACGATGGTGGCGGCTACGAGCTGTTTCGTGGAAGATTGATCGGGTACTTAGGGTTTTGGTATCGGGGGCTCTTTATAGGCAAAGAGGCGAGGAAGGGTGGCACCTAGGGCGGCTGCACCCCCCCAGCGCGGGCCCACCCGGGCCGTGGAGCCAGGGGGTGTGGCCCCTGGTGGCTTTTCTATGCCTCGTACTCTGGCTTCGTGTTCCCCACGGTAAAATATTGACTTTGGCTTTTGTCCCGTCCAATTCCGAGAATATTGATTTTATGCCTTTTCTGGAACCAAAAAAAGAAGAAAACATGCAACTGGCACTGTGGCATCTTGTTAATAGGTTAGTACCAGAAAACACATAAAAACACCTCAAAGTGTAGACAAAGCAAAGCAAAGTAGATACGAAACAAGCATGGAACATCAAAATTATAGATACGTTTTCGACGTATCAAGCTTCCAAGAAATTATGGTACTTACTAGCTTTAAGCTCTCATTGCCCCTATCATAAGCATCTTGAAGTGATTAAGGTTAAAGTGACACAAATATGAGGTATATGCTTGACATATCATAAGTTGAAAAATCTCATGTCCCTTGATTACAAGGGTCGTTCCTCATGCTACTCAACTTTAGTCACAAGCAAGTTCTTGTCATTGTAAGTATATGTATCATAGAGAGACGCCAACGGGGTACCCCTTGCCCCATGACACAGAAGCAATCCCATATAAAAATGACAAGGCAATAGACAATGAGCATCTCGGCGATCTTTTTTTTGCTATTTGCATAGGTTTTTTATTAAGGATGCTTCACAGAATGCTCATTATGGTTACGCTGCAAGTTTCCACCATGATTAGGCATGGCTTAGGCTAGCCGCCCAGGTGTTTCTCTAACATATATATAATACTCCATGGACTTACAATACTCCATGATATCAACTGGATAGATATGTACAAGTGTTGAAAGCGTTCCCCATGACAGCATGGTTCTGCTAACTCCCAACTTATAATTTGCAAGCATATAAGCAACATAGATGGGCACAATGGTTCAAGTTTATTAAGTGAAAGAAAATAAAGTGTGTCATCAAGTTCGTGAGAGCTTTAATCACTAATTTTCACATAACAAAAGTTTTAATTTGGAAGATAGATAAAACTCGAGAATTTACTTGGAATATCAATAATGCTAATAGGTAGATATGGTGGACACAACTGGCATAGGTTTTAGTTCAAGGCTTGGATGCACGAGAAGCATTCCCTCTCAGTACAGGTTTTTAGCTAGCAAGGCTGGGTAGCAAGCATAAGAGTTGAAGGAAACAAAAAAAACATATAATTGATAGAAACGATCATGCAATATTCCTTGGAAACACAAAAAATCTTAACTTGGGAATACTAAGCTTATGAGCCAATCAAGAAAGAAAATTAAATAATATATCTACAAGTAATTTTCTCTTTTCATATTCAATCCTCAAAATAGTGTTGCTACTGAACAAAGCTAAGTTTGCCAAAACCAATTAAATTTACTTGATGCTCCCAAAGTGATACCAATACTAACAACAAGATCAATCATATAAAATAAATTGCAAACTAAAATAAGATGTGCAAAAAGTAAATGATGAAACTTCTCATTAATACTCCATAACGACACTCACACCAAGGGATACATAGATAACCAACTAGAGGAGAGATACTTCCACAATACAAACCATCTTTTATGATAACTTCTCTATTCATGATATGACTCTACTAAAAAGGTAAAAAGGTAATGATGTGATATCGCGACACTCCCCCAAGATTGGAATAAACCAAGGGGATGCCAAAACCTGATGACGAATTACTCCTTCGGCGGTGGTGATGTTATCTTGTCATCATCAGACTTCCAAGGTAAATGCTCCCCATCAGCAAAGGACGACTTGGTTTCCAATATCCTGAAACTAGCAACAGAACTTATGCGTTTAAACCTAACCTCATACTCACAGTTTTGATTTTGCATGTCGTAGAGTTGTGCTTGTAATTTGTTGGTGGTCTAATGGAGCGAGATGATATCATCCCAAAGCTTGGCAGTCTCCTTCTTGTGCACGGCGACGAGTTCTAAACTTATCTTATAGATGACGTCCACTTCGCGTTCCGCCATCTTCTTGTACCTAAAGACTTCTTGCTCCAGTGCTTCCATCCTATCCTCCAACTGCCTTCTCCTTTAGGGCCCTGAACTTATTTTATCTGTACTTTCCCATCCTTGCACAACAACTCCTTGGGGTGGATCTTCAACTCATTCATATACGGGTTGAGGATGTGCACGGAGGAATCCACCTTGGGTGATCCAAAGGAAGACATGGCGGCTCCGAAACTGAGAACTTGCCTGAAAGACATAGATCAAAAAGAAAACACGACGAGAACACGATATACGGACCTCGTGGGGTCCGGGGGATTATATATCACAAGGTTTAATGACAAAAGGAAGGTACTGGGAGAAAACGGGTCGGAGAAGAGCTCCGAGGTGGCCACACCACCTGGTGGCCCGGCTAGGTGGGCCCGCGCCAAGGGGTGGTGTGATCCCCCTGGACTCCGTCTCCGTCCCACTTTTGACTCATTATCTTCCATATTAAATAAAAACTGCAAAAATATAAATTGGAAATTTTTTTGCGAACCTTTACTTACCAGAACTGTTACCTATTCGAAAACGGACTCTACAGATTCCTGAATTTGGTCTGTAATGAATTCTTCCGGAGTCACCACTTGAATAATATCAATATTTTCATTATAAGAATCTCCAGAAATATAATGTTTGAGTCTTTGACCATTCATCATCTCATTACATCATTCTCTTCCAACACTTGAAAATTTCTTTCATACAAAGTTCACACAATCTTCATTAGCAACATTAGTGTATGCAAGATAATAAACCTTTGGGTTCAGTTTCAACTGAAGTCCATCAAAACGTAAGCTAATGTATCAACTCCTTTGAAAATCTCAAATAAAGAACTCAAAAGGAAATCGATTTAAAAGGCAAATGCAAAAATAGCATAAATCTATAAAACAGACCTCAGGTAAAGATTGATTTTTTCAAAAATCTTCTGTTGCTCAAATCGAAAAGTGCAAAACTAACAAAAGTTAGATAATAACCTGGGGCATGCACAAAAAAGTTTACGGATCTGTACGACATTCTGGAATTTTTCATGATTTTTTACAGCGAAGCACAAAATCTGTCTCGGGACAGCAACTTCCCCAAATCTTACCTCCCTCTAATTAGAGGTTAATATTGGCACAAAAAGCAAACAAAAAGGATAAGGAGAGTTTATTACAAAGGTAATAACTTCCAAGACTCAAGTAAACAAGAATAAACTGAAAGAAAAATATAATGGGTTGTCTCCCAAAAGCTCTTTCTTTATAGCCATTAAGATAGGCATGATAATTTCAATGATGCTCACAGAGGAAATATAAATTGAAGTAAAAGAGAGCTTCAAAAAGCAAATACCCAACATATCTAAGTCTAACCCACTTCCTATGCAAGGGAATCTTGTAAGAAAACAATTTATTGAAACAAGGGGCTACTAGCATAGGAAGGCAAAACAAGTGCAACATTAAAACTTTCAACAGAAAGAGGGGGAACTTAATATTATTGAGTTGCATAAAACTATGTTTACCTCTCTCATAATAACTTTCAGCATCATGAATAAAATTAACGATATAATTATCATATAAAACATTCTTATCATCAAAATAAGTATATTTAAAATCATCAAATAGAGGTTTAAGGTCAAAAACTGGATCAATAGAAGCAAGTTGTTCAACTCTAAAATCCTCATCAGGCAATTCATTTTCATAAGGAGCTTTAGAAATTTGGAAAAATTAAACTCATAAGATTCTCCATCAAATTTAGTTAAAATTTTCTCCTTCTTACAATCTATAATAGCTCCACAAGTGTTCAAGAAAGGTCTACCAAAAATGATAGGACAAGTTTTACTAGCAGTTGAACCAAGTACTAGAAAATCAACAGGATATTTAATCTTACTACAAAGAACTTCCACATCTCTTACAATACCAATTGGAGATATGGCCTCCCTATTAGCAAGGTGAATGACCACATCAATATCTTCAAGTTCACAAGGACCAATTTCATGCATAATTTCTTTGTAAATCTCATAAGGAATAACACTTGAACTTGCACCAATATCACATAAACCATAATAGCAATGATCACCAATTCTAACATAAATCAGAGGGACACTAGCTTTCCTATTTCTACTAGGATGTGAAACAATATTAGAAGCATCTTCACAAAAGATAATGTGTCCATCTTCTACATTTTTAGCGACAAGGTCTTTCACAATTGCTACTGCAGGTTCAACATTTATTTGTTCATCATGTTCTACAGTTCTCTTTATACTTTTGTTAACCACACTAGCTATCATAAAATTTTCCTTTACCTTAGCAGCAAAAGGTATTTTCTCAATATAAGGTTCAGGCAAAATGCGATCAACAGTACAAACTTCAATATTTCTAGCAGGAACACAATTAATAATATCTTTATATGGCACATGATACTTGTTCCACTCCTTTTGGGGAATTTCAATATAAGAGGCAAGGGATTTAAAACAATTTGCAATACTTTGAGAATCAAGACCATACTCAGTACTAATATTATGAAAGTCATCAGTTCCCATACAAGATTTAATGCATTCATAATCATAATTTATACCTCACTTTCTTCCTTTGTCATTTTCCCATGCTTCAGTATTTTCTTGAATACAGTCGAGAAGATCCCATTCAACTTCTTCTTTCATACGTGTAAATGATCCAGCACAAGAAGCATCCAATAAATCCTTATCATGAAGAGAAAGCCTTGCATAAAAGTTATTAATAATAATATTATTGGGGAGCTCATGAATGTGACATTTGAGCATTAGTAACTTCAATCTCCCCCAAGCTTGGGCAGTACTCTATCTATTATGAGGCCAAAAATAATATATTTGATTTCGATCTCTATGAATCTCACTAGGAGGATAGACTTTAGAATAAAAGAGAGGTACAATTTCCTCCCATTCAAGAGATTGACCATTCTTTAGCAGCTTATACCATTCCTCATCTCTGCCTTTCAATGAAAAAGAGAATAAATTTTTCTTAACTTGTTCTATTATAATACCTGCACACTTGAACAACCCGCACAATTCGTGTATAAAAAGAAAATGATCACCAGGATGGACAGTTCCATATCAAAATAGTATTTATCCATAACACGATCAACAATTTTTGTAGGTATTTTAAAAGGATCTATTTCAGCAGGTGGTGGTTCATCTATTACCTTAGCAGTGGTAGTAGCATTCCAAAATACGAAAAAAATTGTGTTATCCATATTGAAATAAAATAACAAACATAAATAAACAATACTCAAAGTAGAAATTTCCTTTACCAGTTCCACTCTTCAATAGCGCTGAACTCCCCGGCAACGGCGCCAGAAAATAGTCTTGATGACCCACAAGTATAGGGGGTGTATCATAGTACTTTTGATAAATAAGAGTGTTGAACCCAAGGAGGAGCAGGAGGTGTTGACAAGCGGTTTGGATCAAGGATTCACTGTAAATACTTATCAAACAGATTTTTAGGGGTTTTTGATAATGTAGATAATTAAAGTGTAAGTAAATAAAAGACAATAATAATAATTGCAACAAGTGGCCCAATCCTTTCTTTAGCAAAGGACAAGCCGGTTGTATTACTCACTGTTTAAAAAATCGGTCGATATGCCGATTAATCGCCTGATTTATCGCTACTCGTGGGTGGCAAATATGCCTTTTTGGTTTATCGTCCGATTTTTCGATTTATCGCCCGATAAATCGGCCGATATGCTGAAAAATCGCCATTTTTTGTTCGACCGATAAATTACCGATAAGCGATATCATGAACATTGGTATTACTTAAGATGACCAAACGTTCTCGAGGACACATTGGAATATTGTCAAGTGCTTTCGCTTCATATAGTTGATTAATCTTCTTCGGTTGGACAAGTGTTGTATGGGTGAACCTATGCTAATGTACTGACCTTACTTGGACTAATACATACTTGTGATTATACCCCTTGCAAGCATCCGCAACTACAAGAAAGTAATAAAGATAGAAACCTAACCACAACATTAAACTCTGAGATCCTACACTCCCTTATGCAATGGTTTCCTAACGGGGGTTTAGGTTTCTGTCACTCCGGCAACCCCACAATTAGTAGCCAAATACACAATGCATCCCCCTAGCCCATAAAGGTGAAGTATCATGTAGTCGACGTTCACATGACACCACTAGAAGAATAGCACCACGACTTAAATATCAAACCATTAAATATTACTCAACACAATTCCACTCAATAGCATCAACTACAACAAGTAATCAACATCGGGAAAGTTTCCTCTAAGAACTATGCAAGATTCAACCCAATTGTTACATTGGGATGGAGTGGTGGTGATGGTGCTGGTGGAGATGATGGTGAGGATGATGATTCCGATGAAGTCTAGCTTGATGACGGTGTGGGTGGCGACGATCTCCCCTCTTTGGGAATGAATTTCCCTGGCAGAATTCTACCTACCAGAGATCTCTTTCTCTCTCTATAGTTTCCTCCCTGCAGAGGCGGCAGAATCTTGCTATGGTCTCCCATCGAGTCTTAGGGTTTCAGGAGGATTATATATGCCAAAGGGCGATGCCAGAGGTGGCCCAAGGTGGCGCGGCCTGCGCCAGGAGGTGGTGTGGCCCCCCCTGTGGCCCATCTCCACTCCTCTTGCTGGCTTCCTTCGTCTTCTGGAAAACTAGATATTTCCGTATATTTTCTGGGATTTTCTGATCTTCGCGAATATTGCATCTGGACAGCACTTTTTTCATCAGAATTCTGACTTCGGCAGTTGATCCTCCAAAAGTCATCAAACATGCAAAATAGATGAAATAACATGAGTATCATCTCTTAATATGGAATATATCAATGAATAATAGTAAATTATGATATAAAATAGTGATGCAATATGGACGTATCAGCGGTGAACCACGCCGGTGTGCTATCGCCGCCCTACTGTAGCGCCTCCTCCCACCTCCCACCGCGGGTGGCACACTGCGTCGGCGTCGGGGACTCCATTTGCGCACCGCCGCCCTCCTCCTGGACGCGCTCCTGCAATGCCTGCTCCTACCCGCCATCGTGTTTGTATCGTCTAGCTCTCCGCCTGGAAGGACAAGCGAGGACGATGCGAGGCGACTGGGGACTGGAGGTGTCGTGAGCTCTTGGCCTAGAGAGGAAGAGAGTGGCGGTGGCAAGCGACGTGAGGCGAATGGGGACTAGCGGAGGCGCGAGCTCGGCCTAGGAAGGAAGGGAGTGGCAGCGGCATGAGGGAATTGGCGATGGGGAGGACGAACGCGAGGGGTTTAGGGGTCGGCGGCTAGGGTTCCACTTGCGCTTGCTGACCGACGACAACGCGGTGCTTTTTATACCCCGCACCGTCCATGGCTTGATCTTGCCAACGGCCCAGATCCACCCAGTAGCCCATCCAAGGGCTCAGAAGCACCAATCGCTGTGGCGAGCCCATGGAGGGGCACCAATTATACTTTTAGATGTGACTGATATGGTATGCACTGGTTGGACTTCATTACTTAAAACGGGTCTCTTCTCGAGCCTTCGGTCTAAGGTGTCGTGGTATTGCCGACGAGTACGCCATGGAGGGGTCCTCATAGTGCGTGTTTAGAGACGTGGGGTAAGGCGGACGGTTGATGGGTACGAGGTAACACAGCTTACCCAGGTTCAGATCCCACGACGGTGGCGGAATCCTACTCCTACTATAAATCACTATAAGGGCAATACGCCGAGTTACAGAGATAGGTTCACTGTGCAAGGTTATATGCATCGATACTAAGTTATGCCCTAAAGGCTCCCATAGGCCCGACTTATATAGTCGCCAGGTCCTAGGGTTATAGGGAAAAGTCCTAGCCGGACAGGTTACAGAGTCCTACACCGTCTATCACTAGTCCTGTGTATCTTGCACTCCAAGGCTCCGAGTACACTGGTGACTCCACCGTAGCCTTCCTTTATCCGGCATGGGCCTCCCTTCTGGATCCACCTAACTGGGCCGTCCTTGCCTCTTCCCGTTGAATGCTCCGTCTAGATGGATGTCGGCAAATCGTCAAGCAATATCTTGTAGTCCTCCCAAAGAACCCTGCAAAGGTTTCTTCGTCTTCTATGAGTAAGTCAGAGAAATGCTGAATCTTCCATCGTACTCTTCCGTAGTCGGATTAAATCCGTCCATGCCGGAATCTTCGATGGGACGGCTCATCTACCATATCAGTTATGACGACGTAGGCTGTAGGTCAGCGACGCCTCGTAACTCACACATGCAGAGAACGCAATCATATCCGATTTTCCCGCACGAGCGATACGAACCGTTGGCGGCGGCGGTTGGAGACGTGGCGAAATCACCGCGCACGTTCACGAACACGTCGTCTATGCGGCAACCGTCCGATTAGCTGCACGAATCTTGACGCAGAGTAAGCTAAATAGTAACCGTGGGACACTTTCTACTTTTTCACCCCATTCTCTCGCGTCATGATCTTCTTCCTCCAGCCGCACGCCTCCTCGAGCCCTCCACAGAAAACCTCGAAGAAACCCTAGCCTCTCTCTGCACCAGTCGCATCCTCCCAGTCCTCCATGGCCAGCAGCAGCTCCTCCCCGTCGATGGCGGCGTCGAGCGAAGCCACGACGAAGCCGGCGAGCTCCGTCGTCGTGCCCCCAGAGGGCCTGGTCATCCCCGCGTCGGCGGTGATTGAAACCACCGGCGGTGACCACAATCTGGCGGCGCTAGAGCCTCTAGAAGAAGAGCCAGACTCGCATAAGGGCGACTGGCGTGGCACGGACATCACCGACCGCGACATCCAAGAGATGGTCGCCGAAGTCTACCTCCCCGCGACGGAGGGGCTCGCCTGGCGGGCGGCGCCGGCCGGCGAGGTGACACCTTCTCCCCAAGCCGGAGAAAAGGTGTACCTCAAGGCTCAGCTGGTACGCGGCGTTTCTCTGCCCATCTCCCACTTCTTTCAGTCTGTCTTGAACCACTTCAAAGTCCAACCCCATAACCTCTCCCCCAATAGTATCTTAGTGCTTAGCAACTTCACGGCACTTTGTGAGGGTTACCTAGGGATTAAGCCTAGGTTAGACTTGTTCGTGTACTTCTTCACCGTCAAACGTGAAGCCGGACATAGTAGGGAGGAGCTTAGGAACTGCGACACCATAAGCTTCAAGATCCGACCTGGCCGGCGGTTCCCCGACATCGTCGGCCACGAGTCCTACAAAAACTGGCAGCGGACGTACTTCTACGGCCCCGACATTCCTTTGGTGGGCCGAGAAGTGACGTACCCGGACTTCGTGGATGGAGCCGCCGCTGAAGTTTCCACATGGAGATCCCATGCCTCCCTTCCCTCCGACCTCAACGCTTCTCGCGCAATAAGGCGGATCGAGTGGTTCGTAGAGACGGGTTTGACCGGCTTGGACCTAGCCATGTGCTGGTTCATCAGGCGAATCCAACCTATGCAGCACCGCGTGAAGTTCATGCATGAGTACACGGGTGATCGAAAGGATACCCTCCGGATCTCCGTGGATAACTTCTCGAGCGACGCCGTCAAGCTCCGTCTGAAGGACATCGTCAAGGTAAAGGATAAGAAGCGCGGCTTCACCATCACCTGCGACATGTACGTAGACGGCAAGTGCCCAAAGGTAGGTATTTATTTTCCGTGTATGACATTGATCCAGTTTCTCTGTCTTGCCAGTGCCATCTTATCTAACACGGTGATTTCTTACTTAACAGCTTAGCGATCTAGATGAGGACAACCTGGCTGCCCAAATCTACGATACAAAGATGAAGGAAGTCATGGTCGTGTCCGACGATGATGCCCCGTTGGCGTGAAAGCGTAAGAGCTCCACCTCTGACGCTGTCGACGGAGGCAAGAAGAAGAAGACGGAGGGTGGAGCCTCCAAAAAGAGTATTGCCGCCCTGGAGGCGGAAAAGAAGAAAGCCACCGGAATGTTTGCCAAAGCGCCCCCCCTAGTGTAAGCCTCTCATTCTCCGACATTTTCTTATTTATCTGTCTTATTCCTGTACTTATGCATTTTGCACATTTCAGGAAGAAAGCCACAACCAGCCTCAAGAAGTCCTCCAAGACTCTTGGGGCTTCTATAAACATCAAAGATATGCTGCATCGCGACTCCTCCCCCGCCATCGCCCCTGCTACTCCTGCCGTCAAACCCTCCTCTGCTCCGACAAGCTCTCAAGTCCAGGAGGCACCAGGCCCTTCCGCCATGGAAGTGGATTCTGGCACCTCTACCGAACTCGCTGTTGTCGGCGAGCAGGCGACGCAGGAGAGCGCTGCTCTTCAAATGGCTGAAGCTCCGGCTAAGGATGCCATCGGTAGCGGCAAGGCGGTGGTGGGAGCTGGTACCTCTGCCGAAGGCGGCGCCTCTACTCCCCAGAAACCCTTCGAGTTCCCAAAGATAGTTTACCCGGCGCTCCTGCCGAGTAACACAACTATGGTTCCTGGAGGAGTGTCGTCATCCCCGACATGCGGTCTTGAGGAGCTACTCCGACAAGCAGATATCTTGCGGGGAAATAGCATTTCCTTTGGCAAGCTGCTGGCCGAGAGTGCTACAAACCTCAAGATTATTTTACTTGTAAGTTTTACTTTACCTTTTGCATTTCGTATGAGTATACCACTATAGCCCCCGAGGACGTAGATGGAAAACCATAGGTTTTGCATCTACATGCTCTAAGAGTGACTAAGTTAGAAAGAACTCTCACTGTAGCCCCCAAGCATTTAGATGGAAGAAATTATTCCGACTAGATGCTTTAAGAGTAGCATACACAGTGTTCATAATTTTCAGTGTTGTAGCCCCCAAGCCCCTAGTTGTAACTGAATTAGTTCCGACTAGATGCTTAAAGAAGAGCTAAGCATATTTATAAGTTAAAAACTCTCGTTGTAGCCCCCGAGCATCTAGGTGGAAAATCTCCGACTAGAGGCTCCAAGCAGACCAAACAACGACTTAACTTTATATTTGTTTCCACAGAACGAGAATGCTCGGAGGGGCATGGCCAACGACAAGTATCAGAAGATGCACGCAGATCTTGAAGCCGAAAAGGGTAAAACTGCCATCTTGAAGGAACAAATCATCAAAAACAAGAGTCTGTTTTCTTTTTGCGCATTTCTGTCTTACTTTTGTGCCTTCCTTCTTCGAGTACTCACTCTGTACTTTGTTTTCTCCGACATGAAGAGCATGTTGCCAAGGCCAAGGATATTGTCGAGCAGTCCAAGCACATCCAGCAGCTGGACAGCGAGAACAAAATCCTTAAGAAGGAGAGGGAAGAAATGCTAAAGATGCATAACGATTCCATGAAAGCCCTGTAGGATTCCGCCTCCGTGGAGATCAATCGCTTGAAGGAGGAGCTTGCGATCCTAAAGGATCAGAAGAAAGCTACTGATGAGCAAAACCTTCGCCATAGCGAGGCGTTTAAGCTCCTCCAACAAGAGAAGGAATCCTTGGCAGACACCGTCTGGCAGGCTAAGGCCAGCATCTTCAGTAAGTGTCCTCCGCCTTGTAGTTCTGTAGTCTGGATACTTAGAGTTTATTGAACTCATGTGATCCTTGTCGGAATTTTCAGCGCCCATGGGTTTGACCCGCTCGCCTCCTTCGAACAAGGAATGCATGGTTCTTGCCGGCAAATTCATCAATACCGCCATCGCCCAAGCCAAGGAGATTGCCAAGCCCCTCCAGATTTATATCAAGGCCTCGGACTCCATGACGAAGTACTCGGAGATTCTGCGCCGAGCCCCCGAGCGTGTCGCAATCTGGAAAGCTTCATGCGCACGGGCTGGCGCAAGGATGGCGCTGTCTATGGTGAAGGCACACTATGAATATGCCGACATCGACACAGTGACCTCTGGTATCCCCGACGTGGATGATGACGGCAAGGAGATTGATCACGAAGCCATCCTGTCATCACTCGCGGGTTATGACACCAGGGTTGTCGAGTTGGTGGACGTTGACGTTTTCGTGCCCAGGAACTTCATCGACAACGTCAACCAAGATTCCTCCGAGTCTCATCATAGCGCCGACGTCGAGGGTGATTCTCCGGCTGGCGATGATGCGGCCTCCAAGTCTTTTGCGCCCAAGGAATGAAAAACACTTTGTAATTTCTGTTTCACCTTTGGAGTGTGCGCGGGAAAAACTTGTTGATGTAATATTAAGGCGGAAAACAATGATTTGTTAAGTCCTGCGACTTAAGAACTAATTCCCAGTATGCATATATTTTTTAAGCAAGTGCTGGCTTATCCATTACTCTGGTTCTTATGCTTGACTTTTCGTGAGTCGGAAGACTCGTTGTCGGAACCATGTGCTTAGGTGATGATGCCCAATGGCACCATCAACAACCTGAGCACAAAATCGCCGACAATAAGTGCCGAAAGTCACTACTCTAGAATCCACATAAAAACGACAAAGAATGTGTAGACCAGGAAACTTAAGCTAACGCCCGTAGGCGGAATTTTCACAAGTGCAATCGCAAGACTTGTGCATAAAGGTTTTATATGATCTAAAAATGAACACTAAAGGAGGTAAAAGACTCAGCAATATGAGTGAACCAAAGATCTTTATTTCATTGATCATATAAGAGGTACACGATTAGATAAAAGATGCTAAGTGTAGAAAGGACGTAGCTGTGCTATGTTCCATGGCCGATCAAGCTCCGGGTAGTCATCATCCGGGTCACGTCGCTTACGCTTATGATCCTTGTTGGGTCTATCCTTGAGTTCACGATTGTCGACAAGGTAGTAAGACCCATTGAGCAGCGCCTTGCTTATGATGAACGTTCCTTCCCATGGCGGGGATAATTTGTGTGACTTCTTCTGCTTAAGTCGGAGTACTAAATCCCCCTCTTTAAACGAGCGATGCCGAATGCGGCGACTATGGTAGCTGCGTAGCATCTGCTGGTAGATGGCGGATCTTTGGCATGCCAAAACGCGCTCCTCCTCGAGAAGGTCCACATCAAGGCGTCTGGATTCTTCAGCGTCATCTTCGTCGTAAGAGGCAACTCTCGGTGCGTCGTGGAGGATTTCGGAAGGTAGGATGGCTTTTGCTCCATATACCATGAAGTAAAGGGTGTAGCCGGTGGATCTGTTGGGTGTGGTTCGTAAACTCCACAGCACATATGGCAATTCTTCCGCCCAGGATCCAACTGCTCTCTATAGCGGTGCCTCAAGACGTGGCTTGATTCCCTGCAGAATTAATCCATTGGCTCGCTCAACTTGACCATTGGATTGTGGGTGTGCCACAGATGCAAGGTCAAGTCGGATGCCTTTGTCCCAGCAATAGGCCTCCACTTCTCCGAGTGACAAGTTGCTTCCGTTGTCGGTGATGATGCTATGTGGGAGACCAAATCTCACCACTAGATCTCGGACAAACCTGAGGGCAGTTGCCCCATCAAGCTTTCTAATGGGTTTAGCTTCTATCCATTTGGTGAATTTGTCAACTGCTACCAGCAGATGCGTAAATCCACACGGTGCCATCTGTAACGGTCCCACCATGTCTAGCCCCCAGACTGCAAACGGCCAAGTTATTGGTATTGTTTGCAATTCTTCAGCAGGAACATGTGGTTGTTGGGCATAATACTGGCATCCCGCGCATGTCTCAACCAGCTTGTTGGCGTCCGCCTTCGCGGTCAGCCAGTAGAATCCTTGCCGGAAGGCTTTCGCGACCAGCGATCGAGGAGCGACGTGGTGTCTGCAATCTCCGAGATGGATCTCGCGCAGGATTTCCATACCTTCTAGCTGGGAAACGCACTTTAAGTATACACCAGTAGTGCTCCTTTTATAGAGTTGCCCATTGATTATGGTATAACCCTTTGCTCGCCGTACTATTTGCCGTCCTTCGACCTCGTCGTCGGGCAAAGTTCCGTATTCGATATACTCCATGAACGGTTTTGTCCAAGCCGGAGGGATCTTTGTCACCATGTTGACGAAAGAATCAGCTCTATCCGGGTTGTCGATGTCGGCGCCCTTCACGGATGGTGTGCGTAGATGCTCTAGGAAAACTCCTGGCGGAATTTGCTTGCGCCCTGATCCAAGCTTAGACAATAGATCAGCCACCTCGTTTTGCTCCCTAGGCACATACTTGACTTCGTAGCCCAAGAAGCTCTTGGCTATCTCGTCCACTTCGTCGCGATATGCCGCCATCATAGGGTTCCGCGCGTTCCAGGTGCGAGCCACCTGCTGGGCAACCAAGTCGGAATCTCCACAGCAAACTATGCACTTGATGCCAATATCCTTGGCTACACGTAGTCCGTGAATGAGTGTTTCATACTCCGCCATGTTGTTTGTAGCCTCGAAGTGGATCTGCAGAATGTAGTGCAACTTATCTCCTTTTGGTGACTGTAGCAGTACACCAGCCCCCGAGCCGTTGAGCAACTTTGATCCGTCAAAGTGCATCACCCAGTACTCTGGTTCGGGCAGCGGAGTAGCATCTGGCATCTCCGTCCAATCTGTAATAAAATCCGCCAAAGCTTGTGACTTGATAGCGTCGCGTCTCTTGTAGGTGATCTCGAAGGCGGCAAGTTCAATGCCCCACTCGCGACCCTTCCTGTAGCGTCGCTGTTATTGATAATGTCGGACAGTGGAGTCTTGCTCACTACTGTGATTGGGTGCTCCTGAAAGTAATGCCTCAGCTTCCGAGAAGCGATGAATACTCCATAAGCTATCTTTTGGTAGTGCGGGTAACGCTGCTTGGACTCCGTCAAGACCTCGCTCACATAGTAAACTGGTCGTTGAACTCCGTGCTCGTAGCCTGGTTCCTTCCGCTCTACCACGGCGACGATGCTAATAACCCGGTTGGTTGCCGCCATGCAAATTAACAGGGGCTCTCCAGGCTCGGGTGCTGCAAGGATGGGCGCTGAGGAAAGGATCTCCTTGAGCTGCTTCAATGTTGCATCTGCTTCGTCTGTCCATGTGAATTTGTCCTCCTTCTTCAGCAACTTGTACAGCGGCAAAGCCTTCTCTCCAAGTCGGCTGACGAACCGACTAACTGCTGCGACGCAACCTGTTAGTCGTTGAATGTCCTTTAGGCATGTCGGACGGTTTATGTTTAAGATGGCCTTGATTTTCTCCGGGTTGACCTCGATTCCGCGCAGGGAAACGATGAAGCCCAACAATTTGCCGGCTGGAACCCCGAAGACGCACTTCTTAGGGTTGAGCATCATGTTGTATTTTCGGAGATTATCAAAGGTTTCTTTTAAGTCGGAGATTAAGTCGTTTGACATTTTAGACATCACCGCGATATCGTCCACGTAGGCGTGAACATTCCGACCAATTTTGTCGTGAAGGCAACGTTGCATTGTCCGCTGGTAGGTAGCACCTGCGTTTTTCAGCCCGAAGGGCATCGTGACATAGCAAAACGTGCCGTATGGGGTAGTGAACGAAGTGGCCAATTGGTCCGACTTCCTCATCTTGATCTGGTGGTATCCTGAGTATGCATCGAGAAAACACAAAAGTTCCGAGCCAGCCGTCGAGTCAATGACTTGGTACATGCGAGGCAAAGCAAACGGATCTTTGGGACATGCTTTGTTCAAGCCGGTGTAATCAACGCACATTCTTAATTCATTGGTTCCCTTTTTGGGGACAAGTACAGGATTGGCCACCCATCGGGTGTGAAGGACTTCTTGGATAAACCCAGCCTTAAGTAAGCTAGCTATCTCTTTGCCAATGGCGCGTCTCTTCTCATCTCCGAAGCGTCGTAGAGGTTGTTTCAGTGGTTTACATTTTGGATCTATGTTTAAGCTGTGCTCGGCAAGTTCCCTAGGTACACCTTTCATGTCGACAGGTTGCCAGGCAAAGATGTCCCTATTCTCACGGAGGAACTCGACGAGCACGCTTTCCTATTTGGGATCCAGGTTCGTCCCAATGGCGACGGTCTTGGAGGCATCGCCTACCACAAGTTCCACCGGCTTGGTCTCGATGGCGGCCTTGAACGCAGGAGCGGAGTCGGAGATCTGCTTCTTCGACGCGGGCATCTCTGATTCATTGACCTTGATCTGGATCTCCTTGAATTCTTCGTTGTAGAGGACAGCTTCTGCAACGGCTGCTTCGTTGATCTTGTAGTCCCTTGCCTTGGTAAAGCTTACGGATACGATGATGACGCCGTTTGGTCCGGGTATCTTCAGTTTGTTGTAGACGAAGCATGGCTTGGCCATGAACGTGTGGAATATGTCGCGGCCGAATATGACGTGGTACACGCTCTTGAAGGGGACCACCTCAAAGTTCATGCGCTCTTGGCGGTAATTATTAACGTCGCCAAAGGCTACCTGAAGCGTAATGCACCCAAGGGACCGAGCCTCCCGACCAAGAACTACGCCATGGAACACGGTGTTGGTCCACCTTAGGTTTGCCTCCGTGTTGGGGAGGTGACCTCGGATAGGGTAAAGACGGGGAAAGACGGAAGGACGTTCCCCGTCTAGTTTCCGAGTTACCGTCTTAGTCGGCCAAATCATGTAGATGTCGGCCGAGGTATGAAAGGGGCAGGACCTCAATGATAATAGCAAGGCATTACCCGGCCAAAGTACTGTATGAGTCGGCCGGGTTAGCCCGAATAATCTTAATGCAGTTAAAGGACGAGCCGAGTTAAGCGAGGCGGGGCCGAATGATACGAAGCTTGCAGAAGAAGGAGAAGCCTAAAGTCAAACTCTAGTCATAGGCTAGGGAGAATCTGAGCAGAGCCAAGCACTAGGGACAAAGGTGCAGAACGACAGAGGGGCAGAAGGAGGTCACGGAGGTGACAGTCCAGAAGCCCGAGGCGCGCAGGAGGGGCCCTCTAGAACCTTGCCGTCATTAGAGAAGCGACAGGGAAAGGAGGGCGCCGAACTGCTATATTGGGACAAGCATATTCCTAGAATATGCTTGCCACGCCAGCCCTAAAGGAACCCAAGGCTCTCATTTATAAGGGGAGGCTTGGATCCTAAGGAGGGCATCAGCTCATTTAGTACCGTTAGGCTGGTAAAGTTCTTCTTTTCTCCCTGTATACAACTCAAGGAGCACTTGTAGCCCAAGGAAGGAGAAATAAAGATCTTTGCCTTAGTCTTTTGTGTGTAGAATCAACTGCATCTTCCCTCCCCAGATCCCACTAGCATCCATTGGCCCCATACTTTAGCCTACCCATGGCATCTGCCGTGCCACCACCACGACAGTTGGCGCCCACCGTGAGGCCAGCAGCGGTGCTAGCTGGAGTCATGATCTGGACGGGAAACTTCATCGACACTGGCGAGCGCATTTGTTGGAGATATGCCCTAGAGGCAATAATAAATGTGGTTATTATTATATCTTTGTGTTTATGATAAATGTTTACATTCATGCTATAATAGTATTAACAAGGAAACATTAATACTTGTGTGATTTGTAAACTTAATTTGAAGTCCCTAGTATAGCCTCTATACATCACTAGCTTGTTGGTTGATAAATGATTGTGGTTTCCCTATCATGAACATTGAGATGTTATCAACAAAAAGATCATATCGTTAGGAGAATGATATGGTGGACATACTCCTATAGATAAGCGTAGCATAAAGATCAAGTCATTTCAATAGTTCAATTGCTATATGCTTTCTGATACATAGTAACCTAATTCCTTCGACCATGAGATCATGCATATCACCTTTACCGGATGGATGCTTTGATGACATCAAACACCACACCGTAACTGGGTGGCTATAAAGGTGGCATTGAGTGTTCGGAAAGTATTGGTTGAAACACATGGATCAAGAGTGGGATTTGTCCATCCATATGACGGATAGATATACTCTGGGCCCTCTTGGTGGAATGTCATCCAATTAGCTTGCAAGCATGTGACTGGCTCACAAGGGATCACATATCATGGGAACGAGAAAAGAGTACTTATCGGTAACGAGGTTGAACTAGGTATGCAGAGATACCGACGATCATAACCTCGGATAAGTAAACTATCGTGAGACAAAGGGAAATTGGTATCGTATGTAAGTGGTTCATTCGATCGCAAAGTAATCGTAGAAATATGTGGGAGCCATATGAATTTCCAGATTCCTCTATTGGTTATTGTTCGGAGAAGTGTCTCGATCATGTCCGCATAATTCACGAACCGTAGGGAGACACACTTAAGGATTCGACGTTGTTTGAGTAGTTATGGTATGATGAGAAAGAGACCGAATGTTGTTCGGAGTCTCGGATGGGATCCAGGATATCACGAGGAGATCCGGAATGGTCCGGAGAATAAGATTCATATAAGGAAAGTCCCGTTTCGGAGTTGGGGAATGTTTCCGGTGTTTTCATCGGGAATGTTCTAGAATGTTCCAGAATGTCCGGCACTCCGGAGGGGAAGGGTACATGGATGTGTTGTATCAAGTTGGTATGATTGCATCATGTACTAAGTGTCATCGCTGTTCCAAATAAAGGATTAATTCAAATCCTAGTTTGAAAAGTCAAATAGCTAAATTGAAAAGTCAAACGGCTAAATTTGGAAAGAGGAAAAGAGGAGGAAGGTGAAACCGAGTTGGGGAGGGAGTCCCTCCTCCCCAAGCCGGCGCACCACCCAAGCCGAGTTGGGGAGGGACTCCACTCCCTCCCCTTGGCCGGCCGGCCCCTCCACCTATATAAGGAGGGGCAGGGCTCTCTCCTAGGACACACAACTTCCTCGCCTCAAACCCTAGCAGCTGCAGCTCACCATAGCCGCCGCCCCCTAGGGTTTTTGCCCTAGCCGCCGACTTGGGTTGCCTCTTGCCCTAGCCGCCGGCTCTAGCACCTCCTCCTTGGTGTGTCTAAACCCTAGATCGCCGAGGAGCTCTCTCATACTCCACCATACTCGCTCCGGCTTAAGGCGAAGCCCTGCGAGATCTCCCCTCTACTTCCGGTACCACGCCGTTGTGCTGCGGAATCGCGAGGAGAGTGCTACAACCTCCGCTGCCTGCTGGAACAAGGGAGAGGAAGGTCTTCGTCGAGTACCGAACGTGTGACCGACTGCGGGAGCGCTGCCAGAACGCAGCGCCGGAAGGATCGTCTACACAATCTTGAGATCGGGAAGAGTACGACTACATCACCCACGAGAATCTGCTCTCGTTAAACACTTTGGAATCTTCGAGGGTGAGTTATTCCATCGACTCGTTGCTACAATCTAGTAGATAGATCTTGGCTTGTTTGTTTGTATGCGATAGAAATTTTTTGTTTTCCATGCTACGAAACCCTACAGTGGTATCAGAGCCGTGTCTATATGTAGATCTGTTGCACGAGTAGAACACAATGGTCATTGTGGGCGTTGATGCTTTTATTGTCGATTGCTTCTTGTGTACTTTGCATCTTGCGGTATGTTGGGATGAAGCGGCCCGGGCTAACCTTACATGACATCGTTCATGAGACTTGCTCCACGCTTGACATGCAACTTGTATTGCATAAGTGGCTTTGCGGGTGCCTGTTTCTCCTAGCATAGTTAAGATCCAATTTACAACGGGTGATTAACAATACTAGTATCAATGTTGTGGTTCTTGTTCGTAAGTTAGAACGACACTTATTGAAAGCCCCAAACCACGTAAAACATGCAAAGAAAGTAGAGGCGTCTAACTTTGTTTTGCAGGGGTGTGCAGTGATGTGATATGGCCATGATTGTGATTATATTTGATGTATGCAATGTTCCTTATTGTAAGTTGGCAACCGGCAGGAGCCATATGGTTGTCTTTAATTTATGTTAAGACCCGCGTGTCTATTCAAAGTAGTTGTAATAGTTGAAGCCGGTGGACGACAACCATGGAGAAGCGTCATTGACCTTGATGCAATGCCGGTGATGATGGAGATCATGTTCGTGCTTGAAGATGGAGATCGGAAGCACAAAGAAGAAAGGCCATATCATATCACATATTATGAATTGCATGTGATGTTAATCCTTTATGCATCTTGTATTGCTTGGTAGACAACGGTAGCATTATAAGATGATCCCTCATGCACATGAATTTCAAGTCATAAAGTGTTCACCCTTAGTTAGCACCATTGCTAAAGCTTGTTGTTTCGAAGCACCACGTGATGATCGGGTGTGTTAGATTCTGCAAGTGTATACAACGTGAGCAAGCCAGATTTGCTCATGCGGAAACTAAGGTTTGATCTTGACGAGCCTAGCATGTACAGACATGGTCTCGGAACACGGATCACCGAAAGGTAAAGCATGAATCATATAGTAGATATGATGAACATGTCGATTGTTCGCCATTGAAACTATATCAACTCTCGTGATGATCGGTGTTGATGTGGTGGATTTGGTTCGTGTGATCACTAAAACAATGTGAGGGATATTGTTTTGAGTAGGAGTTCACCTAGATTAATTTCATTATTAATTTGAACTCAATTTGTCATAAACTTAGTCTAAACTATTGAAAATATGTTGTAGATCAATGGCAGCCCCTACCATCAATTTTAATGCGTTCCTAGAGAAAGAAAAGTTGAAAAACAATGGAAGCAACTTGAGAATTGTCCTCACAGCTGGTAATTTGACCTATGTGCTGGATGCACCGTTGGGTGACCCACCTGCAGCTGATGCTGCCGATGAAGTAAAGAATGTTTACCTCACTCGGAAGACTCAGTACTCCACAGTTCAGTGTGCTATCTTGTATGGTTTAGAATCGGAGCTTCAGAAAAGGTTTGAGAATTCAGACCCATATGATATTGTCGAGGATCTCAAATTGATCTTTGAGACTCATGCGGCAATTGAAAGCTATGAGGCTTCTGAAAAGTTCTTTAACTGCAAGATGGAAGAGGGCAGCTCCGTCAGTGAGCATGTGCTTAAGATGTCTGGGCACGCAAACAAACTTCAAAGCTTGGGTATTGTGATTCCTAATGCTTTGGGGATTTACCGTGTCCTCCAATCACTACCACCAAGTTAAAAGAACTTTGTGATGAACTACAACATGCAGAACATGAACAAGACGTTACCAGAACTCTTTGCCATGTTGAAGTCTGCAGAAGTGGAGATCAAGAAAGAGCACCAAGTGTTTTTGGTCAATAAGACCACCAAATTCAAGAAAGGCAAGTCTAAGCAGAAGGGACACTTCAAGAAGGGTGGTAAGAAAGTTACCGCGCCAACGAAGAAGACCAAGGCTGGACCTAAGCCTGATACTGAGTGCTTTTACTGCAAGGGAGAAGGTCACTGAAAGCGGAATTGCCCAAAGTACTTGGCGGATTTGAAGAACGACAACATTAAGAAGAAAGGTATATCTGATATACATGTTATTGATGTGTATCTCACTAGTACTCGTAGTAGTGCCTGGGTATTTGATACTGGTTCGGTTGCTCATATTTGTAACTCGAAACAGGTGTTGCAGAATAAACGGAAGCTAGCGAAGAACGAGGTGATGATGCGCGTGGGAAACGGATCAAAGGTTGATGTGATCGCGGTCGGCACGCTGCCCCTTCATCTACCATCGGGATTAGTTTTATACTTAAATAATTGTTATTTGGTGCCTGCGTTGAGCATGAACATTATATCGGGATCTTGTTTATTGCGAGACGGTTACTTGTTTAAGTCCGAGAATAATGGTTGTTCGATTTATATGAGTAATATGTTTTATGCACATGCACCTTTGATAGATGGTCTATTCTTATTGAATCTCGATAGTGGAAATACACATATCAACAACATTGAGGCTAAACGTTTGAAATCAAGCGATAATTCAACCTATATGTGGCACTGTCGTCTTGGTCACATTGGAGTGAAACGTACGAAGAAACTCCATTCCGATGGACTTCTTGAATCACTTGATTTTGAATCACTTGAAAGATGCGAAGCATGTCTGATAGGTAAAATGACTAAGACTCCATTTTCTAGTATGATGGAGCGAGCTATGGACTTATTGGAAATCATACATACCGATGTGTGTGGTCCAATGAGTGTAGCATCGCGCGGTGGTTATCGTTATGTTCTTACCTTCACGGATGACTTGAGTAGATATGGGTATATCTATTTCATGAAACATAAGTCCGAAACTTTCGAGAAGTTTAAGGAATTTCAAAGTGAGGTAGAGAATCAACGTAACAAGAAGATTAAATTTCTACGTTCTGATCGTGGAGGTGAATATCTAAGTTACGAGTTTGGCGAGCATTTGAAGAAATGCGGAATACTTTCGCAATTGACACCGCCGGGAACACCACACCGTAATGGTGTGTCCGAACGTCGTAATCGAACTCTCTTAGATATGGTTCGTTCTATGATGTCACTTACAGATTTACCTCTATCATTTTGGGGTTATGCATTAGAAACAGCCGCATTCACTTTAAATAGGGCACCATCTAAATCCGTTGAAACGACACCGTATGAATTATGGTTTGGGAAGAAACCTAAATTGTCGTTCCTTAAAGTTTGGGGTTGCGAAGCCTATGTAAAGAAGTTACAGCCGGACAAGCTTGAACCCAAAGAGGAAAAATGCGTCTTCATAGGATACCTGAAGGAAACTATTGGGTATACCATCTATCACAGATCCGAAGGCAAAATATTCGGTGCTAAGAATGGATCCTTTCTAGAGAAGGAATTTCTCTCGAAAGAAGTGACTGGAAGGAAAGTAGAACTCGACGAGGTTGTCGAACCTTCTCTCGAAATTGCGAGTAGCGCAGCACCGGAAGAAGTTCCTGTGGTGCCTGCACCAATAATAGAGGAAGCTAATGATGATGATCATGAAACTTCGGTTGAAGTTGCTACAGAGCCTCGCAGGTCAACGAGAACTCGTACCACTCCAGATTGGTATGATCCCGTTATGAGTGTCATGTTGGTGGACAACACCGATGACCCTGAGACATATGAGGAAGCGATGATGAGCCCAGATTCCAATAACTGGCAAGAAGCCATGAAATCCGAGATTGGATCCATGTACGAAAACCGAGTATGGACTTTGGTGGACTTACCGGATGGCCGGAAGGCTGTCGAGAACAAATGGATTTTCAAGAAGAAAACAGATGCTGATGGTAATGTTACTATCTATAAAGCTCGACTTGTCGCAAAAGGGTTTCGACAAATTCAAGGAGTTGACTACGATGAGACTTTCTCACCAGTAGCGAAGCTAAAGTCTGTGAGGATTATGTTAGCAATCGCTGCATATTACGATTATGAGATATGGCAGATGGATGTCAAAACAGCATTCCTCAATGGAGACATTGATGAAGAGTTGTATATGATGCAACCCAAAGGTTTTGTCGATCCTAAAGATGCTAACAAGGTATATAAACTTCAACGGTCCATATATGGATTGAAGCAAGCATCCCGAAGATGGAATCAACGTTTTGATAAGGTGATCAAAAGTTTTGGCTTTATACAAACTTATGGAGAAGCTTGTATTTACAAGAAAGTGAGTGGGAGCTCTGTAGCATTCTTAATACTATATGTGGATGACATATTGTTGATTGGGAATGATGTAGACCTTCTTAATAGTGTCAAGGAATATTTGAATAATAGTTTTTCAATGAAGGATCTTGGCGAACCAGCTTACATATTAGGCATAAAGATTTATAGAGATAGATCAAAACGCCAAATATCATTGTCACAGAGTACATATTTGGACAAAGTTCTAAAGAGGTTTGGAATGGAAGATAGCAAGAAAGGGTTCTTGCCCATGTTGCCCAATACGACCTTGAGTAAAACTCAAAGTCCGACATCGGCACAAGATAGAGAAAGGATGAGTAAGACTCCCTATGCCTCAGCCATAGGATCTCTAATGTATGCCATGCTATGTACTAGACCCGACATTGCATATGCTGTTAGTTTAACTAGCAGATATCAAAGTGATCCAGGAGTGGATCATTGGACAGCGGTCAAAAACATCCTTAAGTACTTGAGAAGAACTAAGGATATGGTTCTTTCTTATGGAGGTGATGAACATGTCGTTGTTAATGGTTACACCGATGCTAGTTGGAACACCGATCCGGATGATTCTAAATCACAATCTAGATACGTATTTATTTTGAATGGTGCAGCAGTTAGCTGGAGGAGTGCAAAGCAAAGCGTTGTGGCGAGATCTTCAACTGAATCGGAATACATGGCTGCTTCGGAAGCTTCACAAGAAGCGATATGGATGAAAGAGTTCATTACAGAGCTGGGTGTGGTTCCTAGTGCGCTGGACCCAATGTCTATCTACTGTGATAACATGGGCGCCATAGCCAATGCGCAAGAACCAAGGTCACACAAGAAGCTGAAGCATATCAAGCTACGTTTCCACGCTATTCGAGAACATATCCAAGATGGGGATATAAAGATTTGCAAAGTACACACAGATCTGAATGTGGCGGATCCGTTGACTAAACCTCTCCCAAGGGCAAAACATGACCAACACCAAACTGCCATGGGTGTTCGGTATATTACCATGTAATCTAGATTAGATGACTCTAGTGCAAGTGGGAGACTGTTGGAGATATGCCCTAGAGGCAATAATAAATGTGGTTATTATTATATCTTTGTGTTTATGATAAATGTTTACATTCATGCTATAATAGTATTAACAAGGAAACATTAATACTTGTGTGATTTGTAAACTTAATTTGAAGTCCCTAGTATAGCCTCTATACATCACTAGCTTGTTGGTTGATAAATGATTGTGGTTTCCCTATCATGAACATTGAGATGTTATCAACAACAAGATCATATCGTTAGGAGAATGATATGGTGGACATACTCCTATAGATAAGCGTAGCATAAAGATCAAGTCATTTCAATAGTTCAATTGCTATATGCTTTCTGATACATAGTAACCTAATTCCTTCGACCATGAGATCATGCATATCACCTTTACCGGATGGATGCTTTGATGACATCAAACACCACACCGTAACTGGGTGGCTATAAAGGTGGCATTGAGTGTTCGGAAAGTATTGGTTGAAACACATGGATCAAGAGTGGGATTTGTCCATCCATATGACGGATAGATATACTCTGGGCCCTCTCGGTGGAATGTCATCCAATTAGCTTGCAAGCATGTGACTGGCTCACAAGGGATCACATATCACGGGAACGAGAAAAGAGTACTTATCGGTAACGAGGTTGAACTAGGTATGCAGAGATACCGACGATCATAACCTCGGATAAGTAAACTATCGTGAGACAAAGGGAAATTGGTATTGTATGTAAGTGGTTCATTCGATCGCAAAGTAATCGTAGAAATATGTGGGAGCCATATGAATTTCCAGATTCCTCTATTGGTTATTGTTCGGAGAAGTGTCTCGATCATGTCCGCATAATTCACGAACCGTAGGGAGACACACATAAGGATTCGACGTTGTTTGAGTAGTTATGGTATGATGAGAAAGAGACCGAATGTTGTTCGGAGTCTCGGATGGGATCCGGGATATCACGAGGAGATCCGGAATGGTCCGGAGAATAAGATTCATATAAGGAAAGTCCCGTTTCGGAGTTGGGGAATGTTTCCGGTGTTTTCATCGGGAATGTTCTAGAATGTTCCGGAATGTCCGGCACTCCGGAGGGGAAGGGTACATGGATGTGTTGTATCAAGTTGGTATGATTGCATCATGTACTAAGTGTCATCGCTGTTCCAAATAAAGGATTAATTCAAATCCTAGTTTGAAAAGTCAAATGGCTAAATTGAAAAGTCAAACGGCTAAATTTGGAAAGAGGAAAAGAGGAGGAAGGTGAAACCGAGTTGGGGAGGGAGTCCCTCCTCCCCAAGCCGGCGCACCACCCAAGCCGAGTTGGGGAGGGACTACAATCCCTCACCTTGGCCGGCCGGCCCCTCCACCTATATAAGGAGGGGCAGGGCTCCCTCCTAGGACACACAACTTCCTCGCCTCAAACCCTAGAAGCTGCTACTCACCATAGCCGCCGCCCCCTAGGGTTTTTGCCCTAGCTGCCGACTTGGGCTGCCTCTTGCCCTAGCCGCTGGCTCTAGCACCTCCTCCTTGGTGTGTCTAAACCCTAGATCGCCGAGGAGCTCTCTCATACTCCACCATACTCGCTCCGGCTTAAGGCGAAGCCCTGCGAGATCTCCCCTCTACTTTCGGTACCACGCCGGTGTGCTGCCGGAATCGCGAGGAGAGTGCTACAACCTCTGCTGCCTGCTGGAACAAGGGAGAGGAAGGTCTTCGTCGAGTACCGAACGTGTGACCGACTGCGGGAGCGCTGCCAGAACGCAGCGCCGGAAGGATCGTCTACGCGATCTTGAGATCGGGAAGAGTACGACTACATCACCCACGAGAATCTGCTCTCGTTAAACACTTTGGAATCTTCGAGGGTGAGTTATTCCATCGACTCGTTGCTACAATCTAGTAGATAGATCTTGGCTTGTTTGTTTGTATGCGATAGAAATTTTTTGTTTTCCATGCTACGAAACCCTACAGTGGTATCAGAGCCGTGTCTATATGTAGATCTGTTGCACGAGTAGAACACAATGGTCATTGTGGGCGTTGATGCTTTTATTGTCGATTGCTTCTTGTGTACTTTGCATCTTGCGGTATGTTGGGATGAAGCGGCCCGGGATAACCTTACATGACATCGTTCATGAGACTTGCTCCACGCTTGACATGCAACTTGTATTGCATAAGTGGCTTTGCGGGTGCCTGTTTCTCCTAGCATAGTTAAGATCCAATTTACAACGGGTGATTAACAATACTAGTATCAATGTTGTGGTTTTTGTTCGTAAGTTAGAACGACACTTATTGAAAGCCCCAAACCATGTAAAACATGCAAAGAAAGTAGAGGCGTCTAACTTTGTTTTGCAGGGGTGTGCAGTGATGTGATATGGCCATGATTGTGATTATATTTGATGTATGCAATGTTCCTTATTGTAAGTTGGCAACCGGCAGGAGCCATATGGTTGTCTTTAATTTATGTTAAGACCCGCGTGTCTATCCAAAGTAGTTGTAATAGTTGAAGCCGGTGGACGAAAACCATGGAGAAGCGTCATTGACCTTGATGCAATGCCGGTGATGATGGAGATCATGTTCGTGCTTGAAGATGGAGGTCGGAAGCACAAAGAAGAAAGGCCATATCATATCACATATTATGAATTGCATGTGATGTTAATCCTTTATGCATCTTGTATTGCTTGGTAGACGACGGTAGCATTATAAGATGATCCCTCATGCACATGAATTTCAAGTCATAAAGTGTTCACCCTTAGTTAGCACCGTTGCTAAAGCTTGTTGTTTCGAAGCACCACGTGATGATCGGGTGTGTTAGATTCTGCAAGTGTATACAATGTGAGCAAGCCAGATTTGCTCATGCGGAAACTAAGGTTTGATCTTGACGAGCCTAGCATGTACAGACATGGTCTCGGAACACGGATCACCGAAAGGTAAAGCATGAATCGTATAGTAGATATGATGAACATGTCGATTGTTCGCCATTGAAACTATATCAACTCTCGTGATGATCGGTGTTGATGTGGTGGATTTGGTTCGTGTGATCACTAAAACAATGTGAGGGATATTGTTTTGAGTGGGAGTTCACCTAGATTAATTTTATTATTAATTTGAACTCAATTTGTCATAAACTTAGTCTAAACTATTGCAAATATGTTGTAGATCAATGGCAGCCCCTACCATCAATTTTAATGCGTTCCTAGAGAAAGAAAAGTTGAAAAACAATGGAAGCAACTTCGCGGATTGGTTCCGCAATTTGAGGATTGTCCTCACAGCTGGTAATTTGACCTATGTGCAGAAACAGCAAGAAAGAGTAAATGAGCTGGTGCGCATTGCAAACCAGCAGAATGAAGAAATGCTCAGAGCAGACCCGGCGAGGCCAGGGGCCTCGCGAATGGTTCACTCGGCTGGAGCAGCACCTGCCTTATCTGTGGCAGCAGCATCCTCACCCGGAAACAATGAACGAAAAGGCAAAGCGGTAACTTCAGGAAAGAGAAACAAGCAAATCGTTCCGTATGATCCGGCGATAGCCGGGAAAGCAAACGAGAACAGAGGCAATGGAAGCCGAGGTAACAGTGGTGAGAGGAATCCCGGCCGTTCTGAAAAAGACGGTGGAAGCCGAGGCAATGGAGATCTCGGCAGAAGAGAACTCGGAAGAGGCAATCACGTGAACAATATCCCGGTTGAAGTAAGGAGAGAACCGCCACTCTACCCGCAGCCGAGACATGAACCTCGGCAGGAAAGAGAAGCAAGACCAGCTCGCCACAATCAAGTAAATGAAAGGTACAATGATGGTTATTCCGAGATGGAATATGCGATCCATGGTGGAAATAACCACTATGGAATGCAAGACAGAGTTCTGTACAGAGATTTGCCATCAAATGATGCCAGAGTAAAGCTAGATCGGCTATACCGATCTGAGTTGCAGGAAGAACAGGGTCCACCGGGTCCGACATGCTTCGGACCACGGATCATGGGCGAACCACCTGTGCCGAACTTTCAGCTGGCAAGAGGCACAAAGACATATAATGGGAGCACCAAACCACAAGACTGGTTGATTGATTATGCCACTACTATGAAAATAGCAGGTGGGAACTTACGATGGGCAGTACGGTATGTCCCACAAATGTTGGAAGGACCAGCTAGAGTATGGCTGAATAATCTGCCAGCAGGCAGCATCAATTGTTGGTTGGATTTTGAAAATGTTCGTTAGCAACTTTACCAGTACTTACAAGAGGCCAAACAGGCCGCAACAGTTATCCATGTGCAAACAAAGGCCGAATGAGACGGACAGAGAGTTTTTAACTCGGTGGTGTAAAATGAGAAACTCGTGTGAAGGAGTTATAGAATCACAAGCAATAGCTTGGTTCGCTCAAGGATGCCGCTATGCCAGTGTGTTATGGCAGCGACTGCAAAGAGATATGCCAACCACATTGGCAGAAACCATCAGAATAGCGGACTCCTATGCATTGGGAGATCCGACGCAACCAGAATTAATGTCGGCAGATCATCGGGAGCTTCAAGATCAGTATGCAAGAGATGTGGCCGGGTCATCCAGGCGCAATGATTTCAGAGGAAGAAGAAGAGAAGAGAGACCGGATTATAGATATGGTTCAGCCCAGGTGCCAGCAGTAGTGCAAGATCAGCCGAGTCACGGAACTACTCAACGGCAAAAGAATGGTCCTCAGCAATGGACACCAAGAAATGAAGGAAAAAGACAGTGGACACCAGAACAAAAGAAGCAATGGTTGGAGAGGCCGAAGTACACGTTCAAGTCCATGTTAGATCAGCCGTGTAAATTTCACACGTCAAACCCAGCCAGGCCGGCCAACCATACGACCCGCCAATGTGCATGGATGAAAAATGCAATGGGAAACCCCACAGGCATTCAGGCAGCGCCTCTCCAGGCACATCAGCAGCATCAGCCGCAGTTGACTGGAGAAAATACACAGCAACTGATGTTACCACCTCCTCCCCCGAGGTATGACAACTCGGACCGGAGAGATGCGGTGCATCAAGTGATAAACCAAGGCCAGGATGGAAGGACGAATCCAGGAAATAATGGACGCAATGATTACAGAGAACATCATCAGTCGTATTGCGTGTTCACAACAGAACAACAAGACAAGCAGAGTGTGCAGCGCCGGCATATGGAAGTAAATGCAGTTATGCCGGCAGTACCGAGATATGTGCCTTGTTCAGATCAAGAAGTAACTTGGAGCATAAAGGATCACCCCAAGATAATGCCGAGTCCGGGGTCGTATGCACTCGTGTTGGATCCGAGATTTGTCGGACCAAGCATTAATGTGAAATTTTCAAAGGTTCTCATTGACAATGGGAGCAGTATCAACATCATGTACAAAGATGCCATGCATAAACTCGGAATATCGCAGAACATGCTGCAATCCACGAGGACCACTTTCCATGGGATAGTACCAGGGCTTTCGTGCGAACCCATTGGTAAGGTTCGAGTAGATGTGTTATTCGGCACAAGAGATAACTGCAGAGCAGAAAACTTAGAGTTTGAAGTGGTGGATCTAGAGAGTTGTTATCATGCTCTACTCGGACGGCCAGCATTGGCCAAATTCATGGGCAGCTGTCATGTAAGTTATCTGAAAATGAAGCTACCCGGACCACAAGGGGTGATAACAGTAGCAGGGGATTACAGGAAGTCAATGGAATGTGCTTCAGCCGGGTCGAATTTGGCCGAGTCATTGGTAATAGCAAGAAAAAAAGAAGGATTCAGGAGGTAGCAGCCCTCGCTCAGTCGGCACAGCTGAATATGCCGGCATTAGCCAATCCACATGGAAGTGTCTCCTTTCAGCCGACTAAAGAAACAAAGAAGTTTCAGATAGATGAGCAATTCCCAAAGCGTACCGTTACTATTGGTGCAGGCCAAGATGCTAAATAGGAAAGCGAGCTCACCAGCTTCCTCCGTGAGAATCGGGATATCTTTGCATGGTCAACTCAGGATCTGCAAGGTGTTCCGAGGGAGTTGGCTGAGCACTCTCTGAATGTAAGGCCAGGAGCAAGGCCGGTGAAGCAATCTCTCCGCCGCTTCGCCGAAGACTAGAGAAAAATAATAGGGGATGAAATAGCTCGGCTCTTAGCGGCCGGGTTCATCATGGAGGTTCTGTATCCGGATTGGTTGTCAAACCCGGTGCTGGTAGAAAAGAAGAAAGACGATCCAAATGTAGACATTGTATGGCGAATGTGTATCGACTACACGAACCTGAACACGGCGTGTCCAAAAGATCCTTTCCCTTTACCTAGAATAGACCAAGTCATTGATTCGACCGCTGGTTGTGAACTATTATCATTTGTAGACGCGTATTCTGGTTTTCACCAGATACCGTTAAATTCGGCTGATCAAATAAAGACGACGTTTATTACCCCGTATGGGGCTTATTGCTATCGCACCATGCCATTCGGCCTGCGCAACGCAGGAGCAACTTATCAGAGATGCATGCAGAAATGTCTACATGACCAAATAGGGAAAAATGTACAAGTATATGTAGATGATGTGGTTATCAAAACCAAAGAAATCAAAACACTACTGGATGATATCCGACAGAATTTCGCGAACCTGAGAAGGTTCCGAATGAAGCTTAACCCGGAAAAATGCACATTTGGTGTGCCAGCGGGAAAATTGCTCGGTTTTCTCGTATCTAGACGAGGTATAGAGGCCAACCCAACTAAGATAAAGCAGTGGAAAGGATGGAATTGCCAAGATGTCTGAATGACGTACAAAAGTTCACAGGTTGTTTAGCCTCGCTCAGCCGATTTGTATGTCGGCTAGGAGAGAAAGCACTACCACTTTACCAGCTAATGAAAAAATCGGATAAGTTCATTTGAACTCCACAAGCAGACAGTGCATTTCATGAATTGAAAAAGATGTTGGTCACAGCGCCCGTCTTAGCTTCTCCATTATCGAAAGAGCCTATGTTACTCTACATAGCAGCCACCAACAGAGTAGTGAGGGCTGTGATCGTGGTGGAACGAATTGAAGGTGATAAGTCAGTACAAAGGCCGGTGTATTACCTAAGCGAGGTGCTATCAGCCTCAAAACAAAATTACCCACATTATCAGAAGATGGCTTACGGAGTGTACATGTCAGCAAAGAAACTTAAACATTACTTCGAACAGCACCCCATCAAAGTGATTTGTGAAGCACCCATAGCCGACATATTGAGAAACAAAGATGCAAGTGGCCGAATAGAAAAATGGGCAATTGAATTGTCACCTTATGCTCCGCAATTCTATAGGAGAGATGCAATCAAATCTCAGGCTGTGGCCGACTTCTTCGTAGATTGGGCCGAGGTACAAGATGAGCCACCATTACCAGATCCGAATTATTGGACGATGCACTTTGACGGTTCCAAACTAAGAAATGGTTTGTGGGCAGGAATAGTATTAACATCGCCAAAAAGAGATCAGCTGAGATATGTGCTGCAGATACATTTTGCCGCGTCAAACAATGTAGCCGAATATGAAGCCCTAGTCCATGAATTGAAGGTGGCAAAAGAGATTGGCATACGCCGAATCTTATGCTATGGAGATTCAAATCTAGTAGTACAGCAAGTCTCAGGCAATTGGGATGCATTGGATGATAATATGGCTTTGTATAGATTTCATGTGCAAAAACTCAGTGGATACTTCGAAGGATGTGAATTTCATCATGTACCTAGGGCAGAAAACAACGCCGCAGACACACTGTCAAAACACGGATCAACCAGGCAGTCAATTCCCCCAGGTATCGCCCTAGAGCACCTAAGGAAGCCATCAATAACACCGTCACCAGAGTCCGAATCCATCTTTATTCTGGCAAGATCAAGAGAAGATAATGTGCCGATGGAAATTGATAAGCAATATAACCTGGAATTTCCGCAAACAAAGACAGCTGATGCAAGTATGAGTATGGAGAAATCCGAGGTAGTTATGTTGGCAGAAAACATGGAAATAGATAGTGAGACTACACCAGAGAAAATCACACCTATATGGGCGCAACCCATATTCTCTTTCCTTAAAGATGCGATTTTGCCGAGTAACGAGATATTGGCGAGACAGACAGTGAGAAGAGCTAAAGCTTATACAATCATAAACAATGAGCTGTACAAAAGGAGTGTCACAAGTGTGTTACAAAGATGCGTGAGCTCGGCAGAAGGCCAGGAGATCGTCCTAGATATACATCAAGGAGAATGCGGACATCACGCCTCATCTCGAGCTTTAGTGGCCAAAGCATTCAGGCATGGGTTTTATTGGCCAACAGCGTTGAAAGAAGCCAAAGAACTGGTCGAAAAATGTAATGGTTGCCAAAGATATGCCAGCAAAATACATATGCCTTCGTCCGAGTTAAAAACAATACCAATTACTTGGCCATTTTCCGTATAGTGCTTAGATATGGTGGGACCGTTCAAGCCGGCCCGAGGCGGGATGACCCACATATTAGTCATGGTGGACAAGTTCACAAAATGGATTGAAGTGAAACCCATAAAGAAATGCGATGGGCCCACAGCAGTGAAATTCCTCAAAGATATTATCTTAAGATATGGGTACCCGCACAGTGTTATTACAGACAACGGTACAAACTTTGCAGAAGGAGCTTTCGCTAGATTCTGTCAAGAAAAGCACATAAGACTAGATGTCGCCTCTGTGGCTCACCTAGCGTCCAATGGGAAAGTAGAAAGATCCAACGGACTAGTACTGTCCGGGATAAAACCACGACTCGTCGAACCCCTGAAAAGGTCGGCGGGATGTTGGATTGAGGAACTTCCAGCAGTACTATGGAGCCTCAGGACCACCCCGAACAGATCAACAGGTTATACACCATTATTTTTAGTCTATGGGGCAGAAGCTATGCTTCCAGCCGACATAATACATGACTCGCCAAGGGTTACCCAGTATACAACCTCAGAGGTGAATGAAGTAGCTCGGCAAGATACTATCGATCTGCTAGAAGAAGCCAGAGAGCTAGCGCTATCAAGATCAGCTATCTATCAGCAGAACTTGCGACGATATCACAACAAGAAGGTGAATCCAAGAACGTTCAAAGAAGGAGATTTGGTTCTCCGGCTGGTGCAACGCACGGCCGGCATGCACAAGCTGTCGCCTCCATGGGAAGGACCATTCATCGTGAGCAAAGCATTGCACAATGATGCGTATTACCTAATCGATGCTCAATCACCAGGAAAGAACAGGGCAGACAAAGACAACGAAGAATCGAAAATACCATGGAACGTGGCTTTGCTTCGTCCATTTTACTCGTAGCAGTCATCTATGACACATTGTAAAGTAATGTCTCAGTATGGAGCACCAACTATGTATTGAACCTCGAAGTCCAGAGCAGTGACTCGAGGACTGCCATATGTTGTTGTAAATTTCATGTTATGTATTAAACCTCGGAACCTCGAGCAGTGGCTCGGGGACTGCACTATTTTGTTTTTAAGATTGGTTTATGTATTAAACCCCAGCACCCTGAGCAGTGGCTCGAGGACTACCCCATATTGTTTCTGAGCTTGATTCATGTATTAAACTTCAGCGCTTGAGCAGTGGCTCGGGGACTGACATATATTGTTCTTTGATTTTTTTTGTTGCATACTAAAACTCGGCACCTCGAGCAGTGACTCGGGGACTGTCTCATATTATTTCTAGATTTGAGTTATATGTCAAACCTCGGCACCTTGAGTAGTGACTCGGGGACTGTCTCATATTATTTCTGGATTTGAGTTATATATCAAACCTCGGCACCTTGAACAGTGACTCGGTGACTGTCTCATATTATTTCTAAATTTGATTTATATATTAAACCTCGGCACCATAGGCAGTGACTCGGGGACTGTCCTATATTGTTTCTAAGTAGGAGTAATCCTTTGTTACAAGAGCGGATATCAAACTTTGACACCCAGAGTAAGAGTATTTCGCTCTCGTATGATCTTCGAGATCTACAACCAGATTAACGGTCCAAACCACAGTGATCAAATGACAAAGTTTATCAAAGTCAGGAGATATGGCACGCCGAACTACGGGAGCACAAAGGCAAATATATACCCCAAACTCAAGAAGTTGCAGGCCGCCAAAGCAAGGATTCGGACAAACAAGACCAGTTAAACAAAGTGATAACGATTACAACCATATATGTCTCAGCGGCACACGGCAAAAGAAATTCATACCGTACAAAAGACGGACAAATATTCCACGTACATCATTACCCGGCATACCAGGGGTAAGAAATGACTTAGAGGTTTTTAGCTGGAGAGGCAATAAATTGGTCAGGGGCTGGGCACTCCGAGGTAGGTGGAACTTCGGCCGAGGTTGCCTCGCCCTCCACAGACCCAGGAGCGACTTCGGAGGAAGCCCAAGGCTGCTGAGGAGCGTCAGCTCGCGCAGTAGAATGCCCAGTACCTTTGGAGGAGGATCGCGCGTCGCCGTTACCATCTGAGCTCGAACTGGAATCACCAGAAGTAGCCGAGTCACCCCTCATCTTCTCCTTGTTCAGCTGAGTTGTTATCCGAGGCATCCTCAAAATGACCTCGTCCTCTAGGTTAGGAAGGAAACTCGGACCTTCGTTCCAGGTATGCACGTCGGCATACTCAACGAGCTGGAAGGCACGAGCTTGCCGAAGAGCGACAAAGTCTGGGTCCTCAACCCAACGGGAACCAGTGCGCAAATTTCTCAAAATATCAAGAGAAATATCTTCATACCATGACATGATAACAGTGAGAGCCATATCAGCACCAACTCGTCCGGCCGATTCCCTCCAAAGACTTAGCTGCCTCTCAGATGCCATTAATCTTTCCACCAGCAATTTGACCTCATCAATATTAGGAGTCCCAGAAGTATTCGGCCAGAGAACATGGTAGGCTCGGATAGCTGCCTGCACCAAATCCCTGCCCATAATCTTCATCGGACCAACTGCAGCGTCGACAGCAACCAGGAAATCTTCGATCGAGTACTCCGAGTCCGCGTCGACAGGAACACCTCGGCGCACACGAGCACTAAGGACCGATTTAGAGCTCATGGGCTTAGCTTCTGGAAAGTGGTCTGCGCAAAACACGACTGCGTCAGTCAGCAGTAGGAAAAGGAAAAAGATAACCCGGCCGCGATAAGAAGCTTACGATGAATATAACTCAGCATTATCTGAAGGTCTTTAGCCCAGTCAATCTTGCTATTCTCAAAGCGAGTGATCTCCTCGCTCATTCCCCGTGTCTTCAGTTCGGCAGCCTCGAGGAGCTCTTTATTTTTCTGCAATTGCAGAGCTAGCCGATTTTTCTCCTCGGAGAACTCCTGGTCGACTTTTTCTAATTCGGACTTCTGAGAGAGCTTAAGGGCCTCCACCTCGGCACGCAAGAGAGCTATCTTGTCATCTTTTTCTTTCAGCTGCGCCGAATGAGTAGCGCTTTGTTCTAAAAAATGCAGCATCACATCAGGCATGGGCGTGCAATCTTGGTAAGATGCTGCAAAGGTTTGTAACTCGGCTTTACCAAAGCCAAAAGAGTTAAAAGAAACTTAGTGCACATTTCAAAGGGGAGTATATAAAGTAAAAGAGTAACTAACCTTCCAGGGCCTTAACGTTCTTCTCAAGACGGATGTTAAGATTGTTGATGTTCCCTGTTTACCAACAAAGTGAGCCAACATCTCGTATACAAAAAATGAGAGCTTCGGAGATAACGCAGGAGTTTGTCGACTTACCAGCTTTCTTTACCACAGGAATAAACTTCTCGTACTTTTCTTCCAATTTTCTATGCGCAAAAAGCAGCCTTTGGAACTCGGCAGTCCGCCGATCATGCGCAACCTAAGCAATAGAGCAAATGGTAAATAGGTATTCGAGCCTAAGACAGATCCGAGTCAAGTGAAACTTAACCCGGATCTAGGTGGTTGGATATTCAAAGCTTAGACAGATCCGAGTCAAGCAAAACTTAACCCGGATCTAGGTGGCGGGATATTCAAAGCTTAGACAGATCCGAGTCAAGCAAAAGTTAACCCGGATCTAGGTGGCTAGATATTCAAAGCTTAGACAGATCCGAGTCAAGCAAAACTTAACCCGGATCTAGGTGGCTGGATATTCAAAGCTTAGACAGATCCGAGTCAAGCAAAATTTAACCCGGATCTAGGTGGCTGGATATTCAAAGCTTAGACAGATCTGAGTCAAGCAAAATTTAACCCGGATCTAGGTGGATGGATATTCAAAGCTTAGACAGATCCGAGTCAAGCAAAACTTAACCCGGATCTAGGTGGCTGGATATTCAAAGCTTAAACAAATCCGAGTCAAGCAAAACTTAACCCGGATCTAGGAGGCTGGATATTCAAGGTTCAGATATACACAAATCAAGCAGAATTTAATGCAGATCTAGTTGGACAGAGGATTCAAACTCCAAAATAAAACTAAACTAAGTAAAGCATCATAAAACTTCTAAATGAATAACAAGTTATTCGGTTGCAAGCTTCGGGGACTAGAGTATATATAATAGTATCTGGAGAACTAATCAAAACTTCATAAAAACAATTACCTCATTCATCTTATCACTTTCAAGAACGATCTTGGCAGCCTGATGCAGGCGGCTGCTGATGTCGGAGAGTTGAAACGGCTGGCTGCCTGGATTACCCTCGAACTGATCGGCAACATTCCAATCATTGGCATACTCAACCAGCGAGCCGAGGCTGTTCCCACTCTCCGTGCGAGTTAGTACTTTACCACGGACATGCTGTGTAGCCACCGCTGCCGCAAGGTTTTTGTGAAGAGCGAGATGGGTGCTGGCGGTCGGGGTAACAGAGGCTTTAGCAGAAGCAACCCCCTTGCGGAGCGCATCGACAATACTAGGCTGAGAAGAGCCAGCAAGACCTTTCTAAGAGGAGGGAGCCTTGATGACGACAACCTTTATTGTTTTATAAGAGGCATCAGTAGGAGCTGATACCTCGGCACTAGGAGCGGCGTCTTTAGGAGCCAGAGGAATCACAGTTGCAGAGGGCGCCGAGATGTTGACGTCCTCGGCCGGAGTTGGAGTCACTGTAGAGACCACGGGGGTCGAAAGAGGCTCAGTGGAGACATTAGGGTTCACAGAGGAGGCAGAAGGTTCGGTAGAAATATTTGTTGGCCGAGTGGTAGCGGCATCAACGCGAGGAATCTCAGGTGCATCATGGCGAGGTGGCGTCTGATTCGGAGCTGGAGGAAACGCAGCGTGAGCAGGAGGAATCCTGGTATCTTCAGTAGGCGGAGGAGACGGTGGCCGAGTCATACGACTCGTCATGCTGGGACCGCTGGGCTTAACAGATAGTGGAGCGCTGCAAAAACAAAAAAGGTCATATCATAAAGTAGAAAGATAAAAACAAGAAATACAAGTAAAAGCAACTCACCCAGTGACCCCGGGCATGGTCTTGCGCCTGGGAGGATGCGGAGCTGACTTCTTCATTCGTTTCTTGGGGGCCGTTTCTGAGGCACCAGCGGGAGCACCACGTTTCCCCGAGGTAATAGGAGGTCGGGAGGCAAGAGGCTCGGCGTCGTGAACCTGACCGGCCGGATTAGCTGAGAAAGTAGAAGCCGGAAATGCGTAAGAAATTGGCATTGCGGCAACTACCTCTAGAACTTGGACCTCGTCCGAATCACCTTCCTCCTCGCGGGCCGGGGTCTTGCCACGAGCGCGGGCCGGAGCGAGATCAGACTTGGGAACGAACTCTTCTGAGTCCGGCTCCCCACTGTCCGGAGTATTCCGATCCGCAGGCCACGGGAGTGACAAAACCTCGGCGTCCTCATTCTTCTGCTCCTCAAACCTCTGCAGGACAAGAAGGAGAAAGATTAGCAAAGAGAGTTACAAACGCGATTAGGAAGCAAAACTCTAATGAGTAATCTTACTTGGGGTGGGAAATGCTCGCGGGTGAACGGCTTCAGTCCCCAAGCCCAATCCTCCAGCATCTCCGTTTTAAAGATAGCCCGGACGCGCTTGAAGATGAGGAAGTTGTCCAGCTCCACCGTCGAGACTCGGTTGGGGTCGAGGGGACCGCTCATGTAGCAGAGTTTGTGTGTGCGCTTCTGGAATGGGCAGATTCGGCTGCTGACGAAGGTAGTCATCAGATCCTCGCCGCGTAGCCCGGAGCGGATCAATTCCTTCAGCCGAATCTCAAAAGCCTCGGCCAAAGCATGACTCTTCCTCGGGTTATAGGTCCAGTTCAGCTTGGAAGGAGGGCCAATGGAGAAGGCAGGGAGCCGAATCTTATCCTCATTTCCCGTGTTCTTGACATAAAAGAAGGACTTGTGCCACTTCTTGCACGATTCTAGCCCCGCGACACGAGGAAATTCGGATTTCCTCCGAGGTGTGATGGAAGCTGCTCCACATTGCGTGAGCAACTTCTCGGAGGGGTGCAAAGATTTGTCTGGGACGACGTTAGAATGAATCTGGAAAAACTTTGACCAGACATGCACGGACGGCCATAGGCCGAAGTATCCCTCCAAAGCAGAGATGAAGGCAGAGAGAGAGGCAATGGCGTTGGCGGGAAGATGATGTGGCTGAAGGCCGAAATAATCGAGAAACTCCCTAGCGAAGTCACTGAGAGGGAGAACAAAGCCGCGTGCGAAATGCGACATAAAAACTACATACTCGCCTTCCCTAAGGTCTGGAGAGGACTCGCTGCCGGGTAAGCGACAAGCTACCTCGGCAGGAATACGGCAAGTCCGGATTAACCAATCGACCTCGCGGCGAGTGACGGAGGAGCCCTGCCACGAGCCCCGTTGGGGCCCAGATGCGGTATCATCGTCCTCAACAAGCGCTCCGCTGACCGAGCTCGACATGAGATCGCCGGAGAAATTTACGGAGGAGGAAATAGCGGCGGAGGAAAATCTAGAACTGCAAGGCCCCGTCGTGGTTCTACGCAAAAAACGGCAGCGGAGCAGAGAAAGAACCGTCACGCGACTACGGAAGAAAAACAGAGATCTCTAGAGGAAAATCTAGGCGATGGGACCGGTGGAACTCACCGGCGACGGTGCCTGAGCGAGCGAGCAGGGACGAAGGCGACGGAGCAGTACGGCGGGATCCCTTCCGTCAAGGGCTCAGACGAGCGCACGGCGGCGGAAGGACGAACGGGCGCAGAGGCGAGAGGTAGAAGAAGGGCGCAGGTGAGCGAAGGGGGAAAGTGAATCCCCTAGCGCCGCGCCCCTCTTTATAACCGCGCTACCTGCAAGGTAATGGGATCGTGGTTGTGGCGGTTGACCGTGTAGGTCGTGAACGTGGAACGAACGCACGACGCGAAGTGGAACCACACCAACGACCACACGGTGGAAAGGAAGGCCACGATCCCCGATGGAAACGACACACGAGGCGTCGCAGCGCCGTCGCAGGCGCAGTGATTACTGTAGCTTGTCAGTAAATACTGTAGAGAAGCAAAAAACTAGACAAAAAATGATGAGTATGACACGTAGGACGAGGCGTATGTGAGAAGATATGATGATACCTCGATCAAGAAAAAGATAACTTGGAAACAAAGCAGAAGGAATCTCATGAAACTGATACGGCCCAGCCGAAGTTAACGTCGGGGCCATACCAGCTTCAGGGACTAATGTTGGGGAGGTGACCTCGGATAGGGTAAAGACGGGGAAAGACGGAAGGACGTTCCCCGTCCAGTTTCCGAGTTACCGTCTTAGTCGGCCGAATCATGTAGATGTCGGCCGAGGTATGAAAGGGGCAGGACCTCAATGATAATAGCAAGGCATTACCCGGCCGAAATACTGTATGAGTCGGCCGGGTTAGCCCGAATAATCTTAATGCAGGTAAAGGACGAGCCGAGTTACGCGAGGCGGGGCCGAATGATACGAAGCTTGCAGAAGAAGGAGAAGCCTAAAGTCAAACTCTAGTCATAGGCTAGGGAGAATCTGAGCAGAGCCAAGCACTAGGGACAAAGGTGCAGAGCGACAGAGGGGCAGAAGGAGGTCACGGAGGTGATAGTCCAGAAGCCCGAGGCGCGCAGGAGGGGCCCTCTGGAACCTTGCTGCCATTAGAGAAGCGACAGGGAAAGGAGGGCGCCGAACTGCTATATTGGGACAAGCATATTCCTAGAATATGCTTGCCACGTCAGCCCTAAAGGAACCCAAGGCTCTCCTTTATAAGGGGAGGCTTGGATCCTGAGGAGGGCATCGGCTCATTTAGTACCGTTAGGCTGGTAAAGTTCTTCTTTTCTCCCTGTATACAGCTCAAGGAGCACTTGTAGCCCAAGGAAGGAGAAATAAAGATCTTTGCCTTAGTCTTTTGTGTGTAGAATCAACTGCATCTTCCCTCCCCAGATCCCACTAGCATCCATTGGCCCCATACTTTAGCCTACCCATGGCATCTGCCGTGCCACCACCACGACACTCCGTCAAGTTCATGTTTTGCAGTGTATCTAGGTACATGATGTTGATGCTGCTTCCACTATCCACCATGCACTTGGTGAACTCCACGCCGTCAATCAATGGGTTGATGACCATGGCATACTGGTTCTCCGAGGGCACAAGGTCTGGGTGGTCCGTCCTTTCCCAAGTTGTTGGAACCTCCGACCAGCGCAGGTATTGGGGAACTGGGGGGGAGAGTGGCCATCAGGATCCTTAGAGAGGTCTTCTATTGTCGGACGGTGGGGGTGCCAAGGAAAGTGTGGTAGACTGGGGCCTTCTTTGCGAAGGGTTCTTGCCCTTGTCGTCGCTCTTGGCGGCGTGCTTGGGGTCAACGTCCTCGTCCATGTCACTTGAATCCTTGGACTCCTCCTCCTTCTTCTTCCCCTTGCCCTTGCCTCGCAGTCTGTTCTTTCGACTTCGCTTGTAGCCGGACTCCGGGTCTTCCTTGAGGTCGTTGACGAACTTGCAGTGTCGATTGGTATGGGTGGCCTTGCCGTTGGCGTCGAGGTGTACGAGGCACGGCATATCGTGGTACTCCTCGTAGGTTTGGGGAACGCGGAGCGGCGCCGAGTTGGTTTCACTTCCTCGTTGCTGCCCGCGGCCTGCTCCCCTTCCTCGGCCACGTTGTCCGCCTTCTCCTCGTCCTGCAAAAGTCATAGAGACCATGTCGGTAGATTGCTTTTCTTTTGGAGCTGTTTTACGCTTTGTACTGCTGTTCCTCCGAGCTTGGGTTGGAACGGCCGTTGCCGACAAAGAGCCACGAGCATCATCGTCGGCAGCTGCGAACTCACTAGCTAACTGAATCATCTGATTCAAGTCAAGCTGATGATTGTCCTGCAAGCGCTTTAGCTTATGTCGGAGCAATGTGCCCCTTTCCAACCCATCAATGAAGGCGGCCATGGCGGTCTGAGCATGCACTCCTGCGCACGAATTCTTCATATCCAGCCAGCGGGAGAGGTAGGCGCGAGACGTCTCGTCTTTCCCTTGCACGCACCGCTGTAGATCGCCCACAGTGCAGGGACGCTTGTATGTACCCTCAAAGTTCTTGGTGAATGCTTCTTGCATATCCAGCCAGTTGTAAATAGATTTCTCCGCAAGTCGTCGATCCATTGACGGGCCGTACCCGCCAACATTAACGGGAGGTACTTAACGGCGATGTTGGGGTTGCCTTCGGCAATCTCCACCGCGTTGCCGTAGTCCTGCAACCATGTGGCAGGTTTGGCGGTGCCGTCATAGGGCTTGATGGTCTTGTCTATCCGGAAACCTTTGGGGTAAGTTGCGGACCGTATTGTAGGTCCAAAGCAACGTGGTCCCAGGTATGGTCCTTCCCGGGCCTCGTGGATCTTATCGATCCGTGAACGTGCATCGTACGGCTCCGGGTTATTCTTCTTGTTGTCAACAGGGGATGGGCTGCATGAATGATGCGGGCCTCTTCCGCCATGGTGACTGCTTGGCGGTGACGGAGGTGGAAGTGGGTTAGCCTTCTTGCTGTTACCCTCCTGCGACGCCTCACGCCTGTCACGGTTGCTTGTCGGACGCGGAGGGTCGTGGTGTGACCTGCTCTTGTGTCCTTGGTGGCGCTCTTCATCATGACGGGTCTGTGCCGCGTTGTCGCGGATGACGATACCATACTGCTTTGGAGGGGGCATATCCGTACGATGATGAGCCTTGTAATCTTCCTGACGTCGGGGGGATTGGGGCGGTGGCGATGGGCGGCGAGGTCGGGCTTTTTCTCCGTGGTCGGAGGATATGGGGATAGCATCCTTCCTGTTGCGCGCATCCCTCCGTCTTTGTTCTGATGAACCCGTCTGTGATCCGACATCATGAGGAGATCTGTCCCTTGGCGGTTTGTACTAGCTAGATCGGCAGAGCGCTGGGTCAGACTCAAGCCTCTGAGAGGTGGCCTGCTGCTTTACCGCCTTGGCCACTAGGTCATAGACCTGTTCTACTGCCTCAGGCGATCTATCCTGCTCTAGAAGGGTCTTGGCGACGGCGAGGTTAAGGAGTGGGGTGGGAATCACCTGCTTGCCTTCACTATCAATGTATGGCTTGGCCTGTGCCGGCTTCGAGGGAGCCCATCCTAGGTTGCGCCGTACACCAGGATCGTTGATGACGCGAGCCGGAGCCTTCTTAGCCTTCTGCTGCTGCAGTAGAGTCTTATACTCGGCCTCCATTGCTTTAGCTTTCTCTATGGACTTCTGAGCATTGACAAGATCTCGATCTAGTTTAGCGCCTTGCTCCGCGATGTCTTGCGCCTCCTCCAGCAGCTGCTGGCGCTTCTCGTCAAGCTGAGTCATGTTCCGGATATGATCAACGGTTAGTGGCTCGACGAGTAGATTGCCGCACATCACTCTATCAGCTGGAGTAACATGGGCTGCTGCCGACATGGATGCTGGAGGCGGAAAGTTTGCGGTGTTGTTGTTGCTCGGACCGGTGCCGAGTTCCTGCGGCTGCTGCACTGGGTTAGGCGGAGGAGGCATGACCTTTGCGCGGTCATCGTCGGCAGCAATTAGTGGCCCCTTCCCCTTTTCCAACGCCGTAGGCGGAGCTTGCCCGGGTTGATCTTCATCCATCGCTGTCCCAATGGTGACGAACACCCCTCGATACATGACGGTGTTATTAGCTTGCTCGTCGCGCGAGTACTCTTCCTCCATCTCCTGCATAGCGGAGTCTAGCTCTTCTAGACTGAAGTCTATTTCCTCTGAATCTGCACTGAAATCAGCATAAAGCGCGTCAATGACAGAGTAGGAGGGTGCCAGGACTTCCTCGATGACGGGTGGTGGAGGTGCCACGGCCTCGACGATGACTGGAGGTGGTGGTGCTGCTACGACGATGGCGGCCGGAGGCGGTGGTGGTGGTGGCTGAATCGGAGGGGCTCCGTCAATGAGCGCAAGCGCTGTCTGAGCTGCCGCTTCGGCCTCCGCGTAGTTGTTGACGGTGTTCACCATGCATTCGAAGGTAAGGCGTCCTGACGCCTGTTGCCGTCTTAGAGAGTGTCGGAGAAGCGTGCCATGGTCCAGTCCTTCCACAAAGTGATAGATAGCATCGTTATTGGGGTAGTGGGCCAGATCAGCTCGTATACGGAGCCACCTGGCCAGGTAATCGCGGGGGTTTTCGCCCTTTCTCTGAACGCAACGCGCAAGATCGAAGATGGTAACCACGCCGGCAAACTTCGATCTCTGTTGTCCAGATGCGCGGATAAAGCCGGCGGATTTGCAGTGATCTTCCACCTTTATATCATGCACGGGGGCGGTTTGGGTGGGTCTTGAATTTTTCCGATCTTTGCCGGCAAACTCCGATGAGAGATCCGACATCGATCCTTCCACGAACGTATCCTGCCCGTACGCGGTCCGTGCGGATCTTGATGCTTTCCGATCTTTGCCGGCAAACTCCGAAGAGAGATCCGACATTGATCCTTCCGCGAACGTATCCTTCCCGTAGGCGGTCCGTGCGGGTCTTGATGCTCCTCCGACTTCCAGGGAACTAGTGCCCGAGTCGGTTTCGCCGATGAAGAGGTGAATGTCTCCGATAGGAACGATCGAACACCGCGTAGGGTTCGTCTTCGCCGGGATCCAGAACTCGTCAGGGGGGACGATCGGAACGTTGCCGGAGAAGAGAACGCGGCCGATGGCTACGGTTTCGCCGATTCCAGCGGAGATCTTGGTCCTCGCCCGCTGAAGAGCCTGAAGTGCCTCTTGCCCCACGGTGGGCACCAACTGTCATGGTATTGCCGACGAGTACGCCATGGAGGGGTCCTCATAGTGCGTGTTTAGAGACGTGGGGTAAGGCGGACGGTTGACGGGTACGAGGTAACACAGCTTACCCAGGTTCAGATCCCACGACGGTGGCGGAATCCTACTCCTGCTATAAATCACTATAAGGGCAATACGCCGAGTTACAGAGATAGGTTCGCTGTGCGAGGTTGTATGAATCGATACTAAGTTGTGCCCTAAAGGCTCCCATAGGCCCGACTTATATAGTCGCCAGGTCCTAGGGTTACAGGGAAAAGTCCTAGCCGGCAGGTTACAGAGTCCTACACCGTCTATCACTAGTCTTGTGTATCTTGCACTCCAAGGCTCCGGGTACGTTGGTGACTCCACCGTAGCCTTCCTTTATCGGCATGGGCCTCCCTTCTGGATCCACCTAATTGGGCCGCCCAGCAGGCCACACGTCATGCTACCGACTATGGGTCATCCGGGTTAGTCGGATAAGAGACATGCTATGAGGATACCCATATAGCATATCCCCAACACAAGGGACCAAGTTTTGCCACGTATTGAGTTTGGTAACCTGATGTAAGCTTTCATTTCTTCTGCTGAGTTTATCGACTTTGTAATAATATGGACCTATGCATCAGAATCGTATTTTTGGATTCTGTAGGCATCCTAGTTTTTTTCGGGTAAAATGGACCTTTATTAAGAAGACGGGGCTACAAGCTTCTACTAGTACTTTCTAGAAGAATGTGCTCTCAATAGTTTCCAAAATGTCCCTAAAAATCCAAGTGGTTGTCCCCGCGGCATTTTGATAATATGATGGTGTTTAGCCTAGTCACATAAAATGGCTTAGATGCCTTTCAGACACGAATACAAATATCTGAAAATGAAAAAAACCAATGTGATGATTATTATCTATTAGTACATGATTGGTCCTGGACTCCTGATGATAGATGATAGAATTTTAAACTTTAAAAGGTAACATTTCACTTGTACATGTCTGCAAATTTTTATGAAACGACATAGTTTGCGTCCTACAGAAGTGTAGTGCTGTAAAAAGCATATTTTAGCACCAATTCAGTTTTTTTTGGACATTTGGAATGCCTATTCTTTCAGACGGGGGCATGTGCTCGCGGGTTCTATTGTGAATTTATGCTGATGCTGTGACTGTATATCTGTCTCGCTAAACTTTTATGTTTCCTCGTAGATTTCCTAGTCAGATCGCACCAACTCCTTACCCAACTCCTTTTCCAAGGTCCGCCCAAGCTAGGTTACTTTCCGAGATAAGAAAATGAATGAGGTGGCTCTCTGCAGAAGTTTTCCAAGATTACCGTTGCTTCCTTCAATGGAAAATCTGATGGTTTGTTCACCCACCATAATCGACTACCAATAGCTAGCTAGTAACTCCGAGCACTTCTGAAACTCGCTCTCAGCATGTCTTTCTTGGTAGGCTATCTCTCGCTTAGAATTTGCTGAAAGTAATTTTGACCTTGGAGCACGCCATCTTGTACAACGGATCGAGTTCAAGTTTTCTGGCCTGAAATATATTTTGTACTGTAGAAATACAACTTTATCACAGTAATGATCTGATAAGGTGATAGTATAGATAAAAATCTGTCATGTGATGGATGGCAGGTCACAATTATGCTCTATTTTGTCTAGTTAAACACATGTACTACCGGATTTGGGCCATATGCTGACCGCCTGACCCGCCCGACCTTTTATGGCGAGCGTTCTTCCTTTTTCTGCCAAGAGTTATTTGGTACCACTCGCCTCACGGCCTCATATACCCAGTGCTCAATTGCACCCAGCAAAGAAATTGCACTCGGCATACAAGGCGATTCCGGTAGCTATAGACCTCTCCAACCATAAAAAGAACATATCTTGTGTACTTGATTGCAATGTGCAGTTGTCGTCGAAGACCTTTTATTGTCCATATTACGTGACACGCCGTACGTGTGATAGTGAGATCTTAGCCAAGAAAACAAATCATCGGCCGTCCCATTAGTGTGACCAGACGCGGATAGCCGGCACTAGCGCCTAACCGCTATATATAACGTTGGCAGGCTAAACATAAGAACATTTCCCTCTTTTTTCTTGAGAGGGACTTGGATCAATAAAAGTACTACTTGTCACTGCCACCTAAGACTACTAATTTGTGCTATTAGAAGTTTAAAACTATACGCCATGAAGGTCAAATGCTTAATGTCACCTCACTCTGATTAACCTTGCTAGATTCCAGAGCGTATAAATAGCCTACAATACCAGTAGATATCACACTGTATACTATGATTATGATACCAGTAGATTCCAAAGCGTATAAATAACCTACAATACCAGTAGATTCCAAAGCGTATAAGTAACCTACAATACAGCTGGTAGACATCACACAGTATACTAGTATGATATTATGATTTGACCAAGTCATATGCATACATGTCCAGGAGTACTGTATATACCTTGATAAAGAAAGGATACACATTAAATCAAACTTTCCGATGAGATATATGTGCACATGCAGGCAATGCACCACGGAATTCAAGCGTCTTGATTTCGGTTGCTTCTGCTGACTTTCATGGATCGAGAAATTTTTAAGAATGTTTTATGGGAATGAAGGCCCAGAAACACTTGACGTGTTTGCTTGTTCTCTTGCTTTCTACTACGTGTACAGAGTTTCGTTGTTGTCATAATAGTAGCAGAGAGGGTGACAAATGGCAATATATAAGCCCAGTTTGGACTACGTGTAGTGTCCAGATGTTGCTATACTACTGGCAAGAAATGAATTTAGTTTCTCGTTGGTGCCAACTTCATCACATCTAGCTAGCTGTTCTAAAAAATAAGCTTCATCGCAGCTACAAATCACTACACATGCAGGAAGATATGGTTGGCCGGTGTTTGAGTACTCCTAGTAGAAGTCGATAGTGCTTCACGTTCATCTGCAAGCAAGCAAGACTGCAGCAGCACAATGTACGTACTACTACTGTAGAAAAAGAGTCATCTCCTGGCCTATTTTGACATACAGGTTCCGACGCCTGTATATTGTACTCCCTCCGTTTACATATATAAGATGTTTTAGGTTTGTGAAGCAAATGAATCTATACAATAAAAAATGTCTAGATACATTTGAACCCACATACTAAAATATGTCTAGATACATTTGCTTCACAAACCTAAAACATCTTATATTTCTAAATGGAGGAAGTAGTATCACAAAACTTTTCGGGCAAAATATAGTTCATGGACCTGCTTTGTAAAAAAAACTGTTTGTTAGATGACCCATGTAATGCGGATATATAGTTTTCTCCGAGGACAAAGCCCTTTTACTTGATATCAGGTGGTCTAAACCGCAACCAAGGTATGTCAAACTTAATGTTGATGCTTCTTTTTCCGATGATAAGAAAACAGGGGCAGAGGGGGCAATTCTATGAGATGCTAATGGTTATTCCATTGCTATCTCTTGCTGCTTGATACCGCATGTAATGACACCCATTGATGGCTGAGGCCATTGCGTTGAGGGAAGAATTGGAGCTGGCAGCAAAGATGAGCTTATCTATGGTACAAGAGGAATCATATTGCATTGATGTTAATGCATGCAATGGAGAAGAAAGGTGGTGGAATGAAGCCTCTGCATTATTTGCGGACTGCATTGCTATTATAGGCGGGGTCTTATTCAATCACTGTCTGAGGGGGAAAAATAAAGTTGCCTATGAGCTAGTTAGGTTTTATTTTGATAATAGATTATCTTGTAATTGGATTGATAAACCCCCTAGATTTCTCCTAGACTCGTTGGTAAATAATGTAACAGTATATTGATCGGGGCAGCAAGTTTCAGACGCACTCTTTTTCTTACCAGGGTACCTAAGGGAACTAGAAGATTTTTAATAAAACGACTTTCTTGCATAATATATATATATATATATATATATTGTTTTCCTTAAATAACCCTTTTACTCCACTTATTAAGAATTGTGCGACAAAGCCATCACCTAGACAAGATTCCTCAAATAGTAGTTTGCGGAAGTGTTGAATTACCATTTTTAGTCTACAGGAGAATGCTTGATGGTACACCCATGCTAAAATTGAATAAGTCGAATAGATATGTTTTCTCATGAGTGTGGGCGAAGGGTATTTAAAAGTCTTGATCTTGTTAAAATTATGAACTAATTTCAAAAAGAAAGCTATATGCCATTGTCTAGAAACGAAGGACGGAACTAAAGCTTCGCTATTGGTACATTCGTAGGCTTTACTTCTATTTAAATATGTTGCTTTCACCTTGTCTTTGTAAATATTACAACAATTCAAACACTAGCTTTTACCTTGTGTTACACCATCAAATCTGTTAGCTGGATCGATTGGTGTAATGCTCTTAACTGAACCTCTTGGTCTACTAGCGTTAGCTGAACCGATCTGTCTAATGGCGTTACACTAGCGTAAATTGGGCCTTTCGTTCCTGTTCATAAGCGGCTTTAGTCCGGGTTGCGCAACCAGATAAGACGATCGAAACTAAAACTCTCACTCTTTAGTCCCGGTTGCGTTGTGAACCGGAACTAAAAAGGTTTCAGGTGGCCGCTCTCGGTTGCGAGGAGGGAGGGAGGACCATGGACAGATGATTCTCTCTGCGGCAGTAATTTGGCTTTTTTTGTGTCATGTTAGAGAATTTATTTTGGCCACTTTTTATGCTGCGGCGGTATTTTGGTCACTTTTTGTGTCGCGGCAGCATTTTGGCCACTTTTTATGCCATGACGGAGAATTTATTTTGTATTTTTCCATTTATTGTTTTTCTTTTTATTTGTGTTTTGTATCCAGCAATGAAGGAACCATTATATTACACAACATCATCATGAATATAGAGATTGATGTGTCGAACATATTACATACGATAGACAAGTTTTATGCATATTATAATCTCTTTTTATAGTCCCTATTGCCTTATAAATTGAACTCCACATGGTATTCTCCTTTTAGTTTTAGGACGTCTTTATCTAAAAATCCCGTCAATTCCTCCTGAATTGCTTGTACGCGATCCTTTCACAGAAAACCGTTCCACGGCCGTTCGATCTGATTTAAAGAAGTCAACATATATGAATGAAACTAAACACAATTGATGGCAATAAAAAACTGGGAATTTTGTTTACGTATGTGAAGTTGCTCTAAATTTCTTCCCTTCTCACAGCACGTCCGACAAATGAATTCGCAAACATAGTATCCACATAAACTATTTACGGGTTCATGCGTCAGGCACTTTACGAGAACATAGTTCAATCAAAATAATAATCATACATGATAATTGTATCGAAGCTAGAATTAAAGAGATACGCGGATCTAGCTAGTAGTACTTACATCTAGTGGTTCAAATGTAAGCTACTCTTTACAAGCAATCCTAGCCTTGTTGGTGAACCGTTTCCAAGCGCTGCCTGACAAAAAAACAAATAAAAAGAGTTATTAGTTACTTGATAAAAGAAATTTCACGAAAGTTGCCGATATAGTGCCATAATAATTAAAATTACCGCTAGACCATCATCTGCATGTCCACCCACTGCTCAAGGGATTTATGTTTCAAGTTTATGACTTGTACCCGCCCTTTGTCAGGTTAAATGGTTAGCAGAATATAGTGGAAGCTGCACATGCATAACTTATCAATTATACGCTTAACATCGAGTAAGCGAAATAGAATGTGTATAAAACAACAACACTTACTCAAAGTTGTAAGGAAATAGTATTTCCCTTCTGGTTTCTTGAAACCTTAACGAGTGTACAATATTATCATCTGTTTCCTTGGGTCTTTCTTTGAGATTACATTCATGAACAAAATATGGGTCAATGAACCCAATATCATAGATGCGTCCTCTTTTGCATTCGAAAATCTTCATTCTGCATAATATAGTGAGTAGGATTATACATGCAATAAACAAGGTGAGCAAGCTAGAGACTTAATTACAGAATTAGTACTTACAGACAATAGGCAGTGACGATCGATTTATCGATGGCGTCTTGATTGAATAACTGAAATAGTTCATAAAATTCAATCATTACCACGTCATCTCCTTTTCCGTAATGCTCTTTTTAACTCCTAGCATTATCCAGTTTGTCTCAACCTTTGAGGCATCCATGTACCAGTTATGCATTCTTCGCATTTTTGTTGGTAGATTCTGTTGGGAATATGCCCTAGAGGCAATCATGTATGATGAGTTTTCCTGTTGTATTCATAAAGATATTAAGTAGTCTTTGTATAAACATCTGATGTGTATCATTGAATATGTGATTCGGTTGTGAAACTATACATTCATGTTGTTTGTACTAAATATCCTTGGTAATCGAGGTTGTGCTGGACACACAACTTAGACGAATGTGAAAGTTGGCTTGATGACTCGGTTCCACTTGTCATGGGCATGGAGATGCTATTCCAACTTACACAGATTCGTCTAAAAAGTTTAGCGAGTCGGATTGACCCATATTGAGGTACAACGAACAAGTTGTCATTTGTATATCTCAATCAACGTAATCCTTAGACCTGAGGTTATTGCATAGTCCGAGTTGAGGATCACCGACTTAGGTTCTATCAAACGCTGATCCGTAACTAAGCAGTTATAAAGGCAGAGTTCGGATCGACTGAGAATCAAGCTGCGTGATGTGAATAACCAAGATGGAATGTTGCCCCTCCACTCGGAGAGATAATCTCTGGGCCCTCTCGGATGATATGATTCAGAAAGCATGGCCATGCACGACTCGGTTAAGTGTTAACCAAGGCGATCGACTAAGAGTTAGTCGGGTGAATCACTTATCTCGGATCGAGAAGAGAGTCGGACTATTTAAGGGATGACAAATATTCGCCTATAGTCTGACAAGGCATATAGTGAGGCGAAAGGGACTCGGACGCAAGTCACATTGGAAAGGCAAGACGTCATGACTCTTTGGTACTTGGGAGTCGGCACGTTCTGCTAGGAGCCGCTGCCGACTGATCGATTGAGAGTCGGACTCCAATCGTGTCCAAGTAGCCATGAGCCTGCGGGGTCACACACTTAAAAGCGGGAGCAAGTTCGGATTGGATCTGAACTGGAAATATGGTTGGGTTGGACCCGATCCTGATTTGGACTGAGTCAGTGAGTCGGACTCACATGGACTAATATTATATGGGCTTTAGTGAATGAGCCACGAGAGCAGAGCCCACGTTCACTCTCTATATATAGTGGAGCACACCAACCCAGAAGGGTTAATCGTTGATCGGTTAGGTCATTCCATCTGTTGGAAACCCTAGCTCCACAGCAGTCCTGCCATCGTAACGAACCTAGAAGTTCGCCGCCGGTGCTCCTCCTTGTACGTGTGGATACCAGCAGAGGTGTTGTACGATCAGCACCAGGACGATCGGATCACAAAGGACTACACTGCATCAACTGACGCGCGTCATCAGTAATCCGCAACTGCGCGTCTAGTGGTAAACCTCGTGGCCTTCTACCTCGGCTCTATCTTGGGATCACCATGTTAGTAAAAAAAATTTTGTTTTATCTCTGCGTGGCCCAACAGATTCTTGACCTCCTCAAGTTTGACTAGAGGCTTCCTGTACTGGTATTTGTATGCTTCTTCAACCCTGGGAAAGTATTGTAACTGGGATAAATAGTTAGCAATACTCATACCTTGAGTAGCGGTCGCTTATCCGTACAGTTCAACTAACTCTGGATCATACTTTTGTTCGATCGCACATTTGCTCGACCCCACATTGGTATGGAAAATCACCTTGAGCGGAGGGCAGAATTGTTTTTTGATTCTCTGAGCTGGGGAATTGATTTCCCGCTTGCACTACTACTCTTTAACCGTTTTTGTGCCGCATGTGACTTGAGAATAGAGCGCTCATAGTCTAATGACAGCCTTGTCTCGGGTTGGTGAAGGGACTTTATCATTTTGAGCACTCGGGCTTTATCTTCTTCGGCGTTGGGGAACTCTGGCTCTATCGGCCGCTTCAGTTTAGCAAAAAACTCTGTCGTTTCTGCCTCTACGATTCTCGTGTGCCATTCGACCCTATATTACTTAAACAAATGTTTACAAAGTAGGAAAAACTCTCTTTCTCTCTCTCTCCATAATTAGAGAAAAACTAGTTTTGAGCAAATGAACGCCACAGCCTAAACTAGCCTTGCATGTAGAGTTAGTCTTATTCCTTTCTTGGTGTAATTTGCCAATACATTTAAAGTATTGACCCAACTTGTTAGCTGCAAGTCTTATGTGCAGAATCCGAATATTGAAAGGTATGTAGGGATCGCGAGTCTACACTCAACAAGCCTGGAGCGTTGATGGACTCAAGCTATTTATGTTTCCGTTGTAATTTGAGATAGATATATGCTAAGCAAGTTTGTAATAATTTCATAATCTAGATTACTCGTGTAATAAATGACATTGTGTTTTACATGATATCCATCGACTGTGAGTGCTAGCTATTGATCCAGGGACTAGCATGTAAATCACAAGACCAAGGATCTTTATTGATCTGAAGTCACAACAAAATCATGGGCTACATCCTGATTTATTTTTAGATTTTTTTTGTGATTTGTGATTCGAATGTGTGACTTTTGCATGCTTGTGGTATAAATCATGGGCTACATCCTAATTTCTTTTTAGAATTTTTTGTGATTTATGATTTGAAAGTGTGACTTTTGCATGTTTGTGGTATAAATCATTATGACTTTTTGTGATTTGAAATCACTATACTATTGTTCTACATATTTTGTGATTGAGATTTTGCATGCTTGTGGTATAAATCATGGGATACATCATGATTTATTTTTAGATTTTTTATAACTTAGAAATATGATTTTATTTTTTTAAAACAGGATCACTGTTGCCCATGTACACCAAATCTCTACTGCAAACATAGGCGATAAATTATGATAGATACTACTACTATGTGGGGAAACTCTTCCGAGATTTTTTTATTTAACTTTCTATATGGAAGTGACAAGGTGAGCTAGATAGACGAACTCGGATGCACCGCTTGGTGCTAGCTAGGCTCTCCAAGGTTTCAAAGAAGGTTGAACATCCACAAATGTACTACCACTACAGGAACACGTGTGTGCGATCTTCTCCCCCTCCCACCGCTTTGCACGAAACAAGAGGCAAGGCTTGAGAGGCTCCCTGTGGGTACCAGGCCTCTTCCATGTCTCTCTCGCCAGACTAGCTGGTGAGGGATGTCCTGGGGATGGCGTCGGAGTAGTGATAGGATGTTGTTTAGGTAGGTTGTTAGGTTTGGTTTACCCCTTTTGGGCATGTTGGAGCAGAACTTGGTGTGGTGGCAGCCTCCCCTATGCCCTAGGGTTCCTTTCTTCCTTACTCCAGCTCCTCTGTCCGAAGCGCGTGAAGATGGCGAGGGCAACTGTCTCCGCAAATAAAGTAGGCGCCGCTCTCTATCTTCTACTGTGGGATGGCTCTGCGTCGATGATCCTCTTGGCCAGCCGAGGCGGGGAGGGGGAGGGTCGACGTGGTGGAGTTGGCGGTGCAAGATTGTTTCTCCTGTCCGGCCGAGGGGGCGAGTAGGAGGAGAAGCTTCACCTGCTATCTCATGGCAGAATCATATGGAGGTTTGGCTCACCGTGTTGGGGAATTTCTTCCTCCCTCCCAGTTCTTCCTCTTAGTGGCTGTGGTGGCAGACAAGAGAAGGAGCAAGGTTAGGCTGGAAGTCGCTCCCTTCCTCGGAGGGGTGGTGGTGCGTAGTGGAGCTATGCGCTAGAAGCTTTCTACTAGACTCGTCGCCGCCGCTACCCATGGCGGCAGGAGGCGCCCTAGTCACAGGCGATGCGGCGAGTTCTTCTTTCTCCTAGCCAGAGAGCCTTCATGGGGGGGTCTTCCTAGACATAGCGCAAGGATCCATCACTGGCAAAGCCCCAAGTAGCATGTTCCCCGGTCGCGACGTTGGCTCTCGGCAGCGACGGTCTTCAAGCAGCGGTCGCGAGCCCTAGGGACATGATTGCTTTTTATCTATTAGTCCCAGGGTCTAGGGCCTTATATTTTATCCTTTATATGTAAAAGGCCTCAGTGAAATTTGTACCGAACGCTTTGACTAAGTAAAGCTTCTAGGGCCTTCGGACCTCACCCGTTCAAAAAAAAACTATAGGAACACGTCACTACGCCGACGGGCCGGAAGCCGTTGGCACAGGCCAAATTGCCATCGACGTAGCTCTATGCCGAAGGCAGCCATCGGTATACCACAATGTCGGCCGAGACTCATTAGTTGTCGGTGTAGTAAAGCCGTTAGCCTAGTTTTTTTTAGGTTTTTTCCAAAAAAAAAAAATATATACTCCAATTTTTTAGTTGTTTGACTTGTTAATCTCACAAGCGATTTTAACATTAAGTATGCTTAATCTCTGGTTAAATTGCACTAATGGTCAAATTTCTCGACCGGTTACCGGTCCTCACGCTACTCCTTCCCCAGCACGCTTAACTTCTTTGTTCCTTCCGGATGAGCTTCTAATAAAAAAATTGACATTGTTGATAATACAGCCATATCAATCCCATTAACCCTTGGACCATGGTGCCACACGCCTTTATTTTTTAAATTTCAAACAATTATTTAAATAAACAAAAATGAATAAGTACTAATAATCTTGAATTCAGTGATAATAAAATAAATATTTATTTTGCCTTTTTTATTTAATATGAAATGATTTATATCTTTAAATATGTAAATCGGAATTCGACAAATAATATGTCTAAATCAATCATAAAAACGAGAAGAATACAAACATCACATACCTATCATAGTTTTAATCATGCATCATGTCTATTTAAGTAAAATTTATTTAATAGTGTTTAACTCTTCAAAAAATCCTTAGCTCGAGGAGGAGCCTCGCTAAATTTGCAGTGGATCTCTGATGAAATAGCATATTCTAAATTAGACCATATAGTTCAAACCAGACCCACTTCCTGCCGATTCGGCAGACATTTGTCTTTTTCACTAGGGGTGGATGGAAATGTTTAAGATATCCTGATTGAGATATTTTCCATGTAAGGTGGTCTAGTATTTTAAAAAAATGGGCTGGTAGCATTTTGAATTATGCCTTTGGTTGTATCTTCACAAAACGCTCCGATTTTTACACTCGGAAAATGGAAAATAGCTTTTCTGTACGAGAAAAGGAAAACTTCCTCCTACAACATTATTCGTCATCCCAAGATGCACATGCATGCAGAATATGGGCATAGTATCACAAAATGTGTCGTCATTCTGGCCATAACATTGGTCATTTGGCCCGAAAGCCATGAAACCTCGAACATGATAGCTCGTTTTGAGAAGGTTTTCTTTAGATGCAATAATATACCAAATTTGGTATTTTTCCTTGCAGCTATGTCACATAATATGACACCACCTGAATGTTTTACATTGTTCGGACATTTTTGAATTTCTTATACCCATTTAAAACTATAGTCAAAACGGCGGGCATGAAGATTCGTAGTTAGATGAGCCTTACTAAACTTGCATTGGATCTCTAAAGAAACATCATATTATGAGTCTAAAATTGATTTTTGCAAAAAATCATGAGCACTAGATCATGTACCTGTAGTTCAAACTGGACTTACTTTCTACCAATTTAGAAGATATTTGTCTTTTTTACCAGGGGTAGACGGAAAGGTTTGAGATAACCCAGTTGAGACATTATCCATGTAAGATGGTCTAGTATTTTTAAAATGTTAGAGTATTGTACATATACGATTGTTATGGTAGTTTAGGATAGTTAGGACTCTAGCCTAACTTGACTTATACTCCAAGATAATCCCTGTACGTCTATATATACTCGCCCATGAGGCTCAATAATACATCCAACATATTACGCCAATCTCATAATCTTACATGGTATCAGCCTAAACCGATCCAAAACCTAGCTGTCGTCGTCAAGCTTCCGCCGCGCCGCCCCCGGGGAGGTCGATCTCCATGATCTCCGCCGGGGGCCGCGCAACCCGTACGCAGGGTTCATCCGCCGATCCGTGATCGGCTGCCCTGCAAGTTTTTTTTCCGATCTCTTGATCGGTTTTCTTTTTTGGTTTACCGATCTTAGATCGGATTGCGTCGCCCATTGCCGTCGTCATCACCGCGCCTCTACTCCGACCATCGGCACCGACGATCTACCGCGGACGGCTGCTACGCCTTCCTTGGAAGACTGTCGCGGTTGCCCCCCTCGGATCGTCTTCGTCGTCATCGTCCAGGACTTCACCGACAACGCCGCCATCGACTCCGATCTACGCGTCGTCCACGCCATGGCGCATACGGCGCATCGTCGGTCTGATCAACCGATCCCGCGTCTGTCTATGCCAAGCACGTCCCCGAGCACGCGTCTACCACCGATCGAGCTACAGGCTGCCGCTGCACCGCCCGAGGTTTGGTCCATGCTACCAGGCTTCCAACGCGTCTTCGTTGGCGTGTACGTCCCTGGTGGTCTCCCAGTCGCTGCACCGACTTGCGCCCTGCAGCTATGCCGCCCCCTCGGGTCATAGCATCGCTGCACGCAGTCTACTTCGCCGTCTCAGTTCATCGACGTCCTCGGCTTTTACCGCGCCTACTCCTACAGGCGTGGATCGCCACCGTCTGCACGTGGTCTTCGTCACGTTATCGGGTTCTTCTTCGCCTACTTCGAGTACCGCCATCGCGCCTCTCTAGGCGTCCAGCATGACCACTTCAGGTCGCCATTGGTTTCGCCGCCTTCTATGCCTTCTCCACATCGAACTCGTCAGCATTGTCTTACAATATTGGCGCTCAGGTTCATGATGGCAACTACCCCTGCACGCCTGGTACTGGCAACACCGGTGCGTGCCTTCGTCCCCGGCGCATTCCCGAGTCTGTTAAACTCGCGTCGGACGCCTCGTCTTCATCGGCATGATAATGTCTTCTTCGACATCGACACCTTCCTCTACGACCGCCTCAACCGCATCAGCGACGCATTCTTCTTGGCATACTAGGTTCTAGCAGAACCAAGATGTGCCTTCGTCCCCGACGTGCGCCTAGTTCTGGAAAAACTTTGGCGTCGATCGTACCCGACGGCTCGGACTGCATCGACTCCGGCATTGATCGACACCTTCGACCTGCCTCGACGCGTCTCCGTCATCCTCTTCGCGTACTATGCGCTTGCGGCTTCATGTGCGGCTACATCGACACCGGCAACCCCGACCACGATATCGACCACGGCGACCCTTCGCACGGCTACATCGACCTCGGCACCGCTCCACGCTCTCCGCTCCCTCGACATCGGCACAAGGGCTTCCACCTCGCTTGAGCATCATCAGCCTCCTCTACAGTCCAAGCATCCGCGCCGCGACATCGTCTACGACACTCCCGCTGCGACTGCGGGGGGATGTCAGCCTACTGGTCTACTTCGGCACTCTAGTCTGACCGTTTGCGACGCTCTTGTTGTTCACGACGCTACCGCTACGACTGTGGGGGAGTGTTAGAGTATTGTACGTATACGATTGTTATGCTAGTTTAGGATAGTTAGGACTCTAGACTAACTTGACTTGTACTCCAAGATAATCCCTATACGTCTATATATACTCGCCCATGAGGCTCAATAATACATCCAACATATTATGTCAATCTCATAATCTTACATTAAAAATAGGGTGGTAGCATTTTGAAATATGTCTTGGTGGTTGCTTCACAAAACACCCCGTTTTGGCACTCGGAAAATGAAAAATGTGTTATACGAAAGTATATATGTAATATTTTTATGTTTTATTCAACAAAAATATGTAATATTTGAGTTTAGATAGATCTTGTTTTTCTGCAAATTTTGATATATTATATGTATTTTTTTGAATTAGAATGATTTAGTTATGATTTTTCTAGTATTAATATGGCAAAAAGGGAAAATGGCTATGCCGACGGCAAAGCCATCAGTGTAGATGTGAAACCTAGGCTGAAGTCCACCTTCAGGTTATCATCCGAACTGCATCTATGACTAGAAGTCCACCTTCAGGTTATCATCCGAACCCCCTCCAATATTAAGTTGCAAGCAATAGACAACTACTTTAAGCAAAGTATGTAAGGTAAACAATCCACTTGTTTCATGAACACGAGACCGTTGTTTTCTCCCTAGTGGCAACATCACATCTACAACCGAAGAGATTTATGTCCTTCCCTTGGAAACTAGAGGCATGAACCCACTATCGAGCATAAATACCCCCACTTGGAGTCACTAGCAACTACTTGGCCAAGATAGCTACTAATAATGGAGAGCATGCAAGATCACAAACAACACATACATGGTAAAATCAAATAGACAAAACCATTAATCAGTCTGACATAGTAATCTCAATATCCATCGGATCCCCGCAAACACAACATGCATGATTATAAATAGATTAGATCTTGATCATGAACGGAGATCACAAGATCTATATATGAAAGCACAAGGAGGAGATACAACCATCTAGCTACTACATGGACCCGTAGTCCAAGGTGGAACTACTCACGCTTCATACCGGAGGCTGGCATAATGAAGAAGAAGGCCTCTGGGATGATCTCCCCTCCGGCAGGGTGTCGGGAAGAGCTTTAGACCCCCCCCCAATCTAGGTACGATGGTGGCGGTGGCTACAGACGGTTTCGTGGAATATTGATCGGGTGCCTAGGGTTTCTGCATCGGGGGCTTCTTATAGGCGAAGAGGCAAGGCAGGACGGCCACCAGGGAGGCTGCACCCCCCCAGGCGCGGGGTAGGCCCACCCGCGTGGCCAGGGGTGTGCCCCCTGGTGGGTCTCCGCCGTCTCGTACTCCGGCTTCATGTTCCCCACGGTAAAATATTGACTTTGGCATTTGTCCCGTCCAATTCCGAGAATATTGATTTTTTGCCTTTCTGGAACCAAAAACAGAAGAAAACAGGCAACTGACACTGTGGCAGCTTGTTAAAAGGTTAGTACCAGAAAACATATAAAACACCTCAAAGTGTAGACAAAGCAAAGCAAAGTTGATACTAAACAAGCATGGAGCATAAAAAATGATAGATACGTTTCTGACGTATCAAGCATAACTTGTATGACATGAGTGGCAGCAAAGGTACTTTCCATGGTTTCAGGTTTAGCAGCCATTTTACTTATCAAAGAGGATTGTGCTTCAGACAAAGAGGAAATATTTTTCTCAACAATTAAAAGTTTTTCCTCCACAGAATTGTTGAAAGCGGTTTGTTTACTAATACAGTCTTTGAGCATAACTTCAAGTTCAGAGGGGGCACTTCTAGCAATGTTGTAGGAGTTTCCATAGGAATTGCCATTATTAGGAGGATAATGCCTATAATTGTTGTTACTACCAAAATTATTCCTATAGGCATTATTGTTAAATTGTTGTTTCTAATGAAGTTCACATCAACTTGCTCTTCTTGAGCAACCAAAGAGGCTAAGGGAACATTGTTTGGATCTAAAGGAGCTTTCCCATTAACAAGCATGGCCATAATAACCTCAATCTTATCACTCAAAGAGGAGGTTTCTTCAACAGAATTTACCTTCTTATCATGTGGAGCTCTCTCAGTGTGCCATTCAGAGTAATTAACCATCATATTATTAAGAAGTTTTGTTGCAGCACCCAAAGTGATGCCCATAAAGGTACCTCCAGCAGCTGAATCCAACAGATTTCTTGAAGAGAAGTTCAAACCTGCATAAAAAGTATGGATAATCATCCAAGCAGTGAGTACATGAGTGGGACAATTCTTAACCAAGGATTTCATTCTTTCCCAAGATTGAGCAACATGTTCATTATCAAGTTGTTTAAATTTCATAATATCACTTCTCATAGATATAATCTTAGCAGGAGGATAGTACTTTCCAATAAAAGCATCCTTGCACTTAATCCAAGAATCAATACTATTTCTAAGCAAGGATAGCAACCATTCTTTAGCTTTTCCTCTCAAGGAGAAAGGAAACACCTTGAGCTTAATAATATCTCCATCTACATCCTTATACTTTTGCATCTCACAAAGTTCAACAAAGCTATTGAGATGGGCATCATCATCATCAGAATTAGCACTAGAAAATTGCTCTCTCATCATAAGATTCAACAAAGCAGGCTTAATTTCATAAAAGGTAGCATCAGGAGTAGGTGGAGCAACAGGAGTGCTAAGGAAATTATTGTTATTTGTGCTAGTGAAGTCACACAACTTGGTGTTCTCAGAGAGTTCATTTTGGCAAAGTGGAGCAAGCCAAAAACAGCATCAGCTAGAGCAGGAACTAATTTTTTGTGTTTTTATAAAAGAAAGCAAACCAAACTAGACTAACTTTTTTTGAGTTTTTGATAAAAAAGAGGAAAACAAAACCAAGCAAAATAAACTAAGCAAATGAAAAACAAAGTAAGGAGAAAGGTTGAGGAGGACTCCCCTTGTGAAGACGTCCTTAGCCTCCTCGGCAACGGCGCCAGAAAAGCTTGGTGACGGCCACACTATTGACGTGGAACGCTGCGTTGGAAACCCCAAGATCAAGGTGTGAAGAGCACAGCAGCAAGTCTTCCCTCAGTATGAAACCGAGGTTATCGAACCAGTAGGAGGAAGGTGATACGTCGGAAACGTATCTATAATTTTTTGATGCTCCATGCCTGTTTAGTATCTACTTTGCTTTGCTTTGTCTACACTTTGAGATGTTTTTATATCTTTTCTGGAACTAACCTATTAACAAGTTGCCACAGTGCCAGTTGCCTGTTTTCTTCTGTTTTTGGTTCCAGAAAGGCAAAAAATCAATATTCTCGGAATTGGACGGGAGAAAAGCCAAAGTCAATATTTTACCATGGAGGACACGAATCCAGAAGACGAGACGGACATGCGAACCAGGGAGGCCGCACCCCCTAGGCGCAGGTGGGCCCACCCAGCGCCTGGGTAGGGTGTGGGCCCCCTGGCCGCCTCCCAGCCTCGCCTCTTCGCCTATAAGAAGCCCCCGATGCATAAACCCTAGGCACCCGACCAAAACTCCACGAAACCTTCTGTAGCAGCCACGACCATCGTCCCTAGATCGGGGGGATCTGAAGTTCTTCCCGGCACCCTGCCGGAGGGGAGATCATCCCGGAGGCCTTCTGTCCGGTATGAAGCTTGAGTAGTTCCACCTTCGACTATGGGTCCATGTAGTACCTATATGGTTGTATCTCCTCCTTGTGCTTTCATGTATAGATCTTGTGAGCTCCGTTCATGATCAAGATCTAATCTATTTGTAATCATGCATGTTGTGTTTGCGGGGAACCTATGGATATTGAGATTACTATGTCAGACTGATTAATGGTTTTGTATATTTGATTCTATCATGTCTGTGTTGTTTGTGATTTTGCATGCTCTCCGTTGTTAGTAGCTATCTTGGCCAAGTAGTTGCTAGTGACTCCAAGAGGGGTATTTATGCTCGACAGTGGGTTCATGCCTCTAGTTTCCAAGGGAAGTGACAGAAATCTCTTCGGTTGTAGATGTGTTGTTGCTACTAGGGAGAAAACAACGGCCTCTTGTTCATGGAACAAGTGGCTTGTTTACCTTACACACTTTGCTTAAAGAAGTTGTTTGTTGCTTACAACTTAATACTGGAGGGGGTTCGAATGATAACCTGAAGGTGGACTTCTAGTCATTGCCCAATCGAATCTCATGGGATCTATGAATAGAAGTCCACCTTTAGGTTATCATCCGAACCCCCTCCAGTATTAAGTTGCAAGCAACAGACAACTGCTTTAATAAAAGTGTGTAAGGTAAACAATCCACTTATTCCATGAACAAGAGACCGTTGTTTTCTCCCTAGTGGAAACAGCACATCTACAACCGAAGAGATTGATGTCACTTCCCATAGAAACTAGAGGCATGAACCCACTATCGAGCATAAATACCCCCTCTTGGAGTCACTAGCAACTACTTGGTCAAGATAGCTACTAACAACGGAGAGCATGCAAGATCACAAACAACACAGACATGGTAGAATCAAATAGACAAAGACATCAATCAATCTGACATAGTAATCTCAATATCCATAGGTTCCCCGCAAACACAACATGCATGATTACAAATAGATTAGATCTTGATCATGAACGGAGCTCACAAGATCTATACATGAAAGCACAAGGAGGAGATACAACCATCTAGCTACTACATGGACCCATAGTCGAAGGTGGAACTACTCAAGCTTCATACCGGAGAGAAGGCCTCCGGGATGATCTCCCCTCCGGCAGGGTGCCGGAAAGAGTTTCAGATCCCCCCGATTTAGGGACGATGGTGGCGGCGGCTACAGACGGTTTCGTGGAGTTTTGGTCGGGTGCCTAGGGTTTCTGCATCGGGGGCTTCTTATAGGCGAAGAGGCGAGGCTGGGAGGGCTACCAGGGAGGCTGCACCCCCCTCCCCCAGGCGCGGGGTGGGCCCACCCGTGCGGCCAGGGGGTGTGGCCCCCTGGTGGGTCTCCTCCGTCTCGTACTCCGGCTTCGTGTTCCCCACGGTAAAATATTGACTTTGGCATTTTTCCCGTCCAATTTCGAGAATATTGATTTTCTGTCTTTCTGGAATCAAAAACAGAAAAAAACAGGCAACTGGCACTGTGGCAACTTGTTAATAGGTTAGTAGCAGAAAACATATAAAAACACCTCAAAGTGTAGACAAAGCAAAGCAAAGTTGATACTAAACAAGCATGGAGCATCAAAAATTATAGATATGTCACCGACGTATCATAGGCCGATGGCTAAACCGTCCACGCAGCCTTGACGCCGTCGCATCGCCGTCACGGTCTATCCACACTAGTAGAAAAAGAGCCATACGTCCACCCTAGCTTGGAGCATTAATCCCGGTTATGGTTGGACCCGGGACTAATGTGAACATTAGTCCCGGTTCCAACGGCTAGAACGTCATACGTCTTTAGTCCCGGGTCAAACGGGACCTTTAGTCACGGTTCGTATCACCAACCGGGACTAAAAGGGGTGCCCCGGTGCCAATCCCTTTAGTCCCGGTTCGTATCACCAACCGGGACTAAAGGTCTACCAACCCGGACTAAAGGGATTGGCACCGGGGCACCCCTTTTAGTTCCGGTTGGTGATACGAACCGAGACTAAAGGTTATAAAAAATTCTAAAAGTAAAATCCCTATACTGATTGTGGGTGCCCTTTTCTCTAAAAGTAAAAAATTCTAAAAGTAAAATCTCTTAGAAAATCATCGCAACAGCATGATCAATCTTAGAGGAATTAAAGAAACTAAGATTTTGATACAAATATCCACGTGTTTGTGATTTTAGGAACTCTGTAGTTAGGCCATATACACTGCCAGACGTTTAGATAGACGTTTAACTGATTAAAATCAATACGTACAAAAAAGAAAATTAGGCAAGCGCCCTTGTTCCTCATCGCGTGGCGTTAAACCCGGGCGCTAAATAGAGTTTGTTTTTCGCGTCGGTACAGTCCGCCGCAGGAAAAATTAGACGAAGCGCTCAACCTATCAAAACGTGCAGAAAAAATTAGCTCTTTGATTTCAACATACTTAGACCGTTTTGGATTCTTAAAATTCGAAAAGAAAAAAAATTATTTCAGAAAAAAATTATTTTAGTATTTTTTATGTTATATTTGAATTCCTCGCATTTTTCTGATAATAATGGATATATTATTTGTTAAATTTCGATTTACAGATTTGAAGATATTGTTTATGTCATATTAAATGAATAAATGGAAAAAATGAATAAAATATTAATTTAATTAGTTTTTACTTTCATTAGAATAAAATGTTATTATTAATTATTTATTGTTGTTTACTAAAAATAGTTGTTCTTAATTTTAAAAAATAAAAACATGTCACATATCGATATGAGTTAATAAGATTGATATACTAGTCTTGACAACATGATATATTGGTCCTTCGCGCAGGTGGGAGAGATGGAATGAAGAAGTTAAGCGTGCTGGGGTGGAGTAGTGCTAGGATGGGTGACCGGATGGGAAGTTTGACTATAAGTACAATTTGAACTAAGATTAAGTATAATTAGTGTTAAAAATGAGAGATGTGGGAGATTAATAAGCCAAATAATTCAAAAAATAAAAAAAACTTTTTTCAAAAAATCAAAAAATTGAAAAAAAAATAATTTTTTTAAAAAAAAATTAGAAAAAACTTTTAGTCCCGGTTCGTATTACAAACCGGGACTAAAGGTCCTTCCCCCCTGGCAGGCCACGTGTGCACCCTTTTGTCCCGGTTGGTAGGGCAACCGGGACTAAAGGTTAGGGCTTTAGTCCCGATTGCCCCATCCCGGTTGGGCAACCGGGACTAAAGGCCCATACGAACCGGGATGCATGAAGCTCTTTGTACTAGTGCCATTATGTCGATAGCCCGGTCTATGCCAGGGTTGCCGTCGGCGTATCCCATTCTACGCCGATGGCCAAACTTAGGCTGACAGCCAGTTTATTCGGCTGCCTATCTCGAGGCCTACGCCGATGGCTCCGACATATAGCCGTCGGCATCTGGATTTGTTCTCCTAGTGTGCATGCATTGTTAGATTAGTAAGTGTGGAGAAGCACACGTATGCAAACACAAATCTACGTGCTTTAAGCAGGAAATTTTGTGCAATCGCATTCGGTATCTCATGCATGTTTCACATGCATTACAACTAGAGGCGTATTCATTTGCCGGTTTGCCGTTACGTGCAAAGTAGGGATGCAAGCAGAGTATCGTTGAAATGACTTGCTTATTTGAAGTTCTTGCTTGAAAATTTTGTCCTTGGAATTGCGCCTATGATTTGTTGCTTCACATGTCTGCAAAATCTCGGAGTGGTAGATGTACTATCAGGATATATCCGGGCTCCTCAATGGACCTAGTTTCCGGGACATCTTTGTCCGCTATACCAAAACAGTCCAGTAATAAAATGCAGCAAGAGTTAAGTGGTGAGTAATTTTTAGAGCATCCCAGCGGCCAGCGGGGATCCGTATATGCACTGTTCCTGTTCGTTTTGCTTTCTACGGACAGCACAGCCCAATAACAATTTCTCAACTGGGGTGCAAACAGTCCGCAGGCTCCGGACCGGCGTATTTGTGGCCTAATTTTGGGATGTGTTTGCACTCTCGCGTGTCCATCTGTCCTAGCCCAGATGGCAGCGACCCACAACTGCATCATGCGCTGCCAATTAACGGCGGCCGCTGAACCTTCTAATGATTTCCTACCCTTTGCCCCTCCGTTCGGAGCCGGCTCTATAAAGGCAAAGCTTCTTCTCTTCTAACAATTGCCACTGATTTCCCTCCATGCCCCCTCACCTTGTAACACCCTCAGATTCGGTCCTATGCAAGTTTCAGCGATTCCCGTCAAACCCACATAGAAACGATTTAAAGGTGTCCACCAGGCACTTGCGTGCGGGTGGCAAACGAAGTAATACCATTACACAATAGTCCACGATGGAACCCACAGAACAGATATATACAACAATGACTCAGAGAGTTAAGAACACAGATATACAATACAAAGATCCAAATCACCTTTAAAACGATACAGCGTCCGAGTACGGAGAAGATGCAAATTGAGCTAAGAGCCATGAAGAATAACCAATGGCGTCCATAACCCTGCCCAGGCCAAGCCGGAAGGGTAACCCTGCTAACGACGTCGATCTCAAAACCTGCTTAAACAAAAGGGGCGCCGACAAAGGGCAAAGGAAAAGAGAGAGCGGTCAGTACTGAGACCAGTACACGGCGAGACTAGAATTCGGCGGTCCTCGCCTACATAGGTATGATGGACTGAAGCGGCAGCGCAGCATGCACTAAACAACCTATAAAGACTCAATACAACTGGCGGCTATCAGATAGGAATAAGAAAGAGCTATTCGGATCCAACCTGAAACTATCACCAAGCATACCCATCCTGGTATTTCCCCCTCGAGACCAAACGAGGAAGTCAACCGAGGAACTCACACTGTTTGCAGTTTTATTTATTCCGTTATAGTTGCGGCAATTACTAGTCAGATATAGATAGCAAGAGTCATCCTGATATAATAAGCAGTGGGCAGTTTTAGTTAACCATTCCGTTATAGTTGTAGTACTTACTAGTCAGATACATATAGCATGAGGCATCCCAAAATCCAGCAGTTGTTGGTACTTTTATTTAGCCATTCCGTTGTAGTTGCAATACTTACTAGTCACAATGGTAACAGGTGACAACCCAAACCAGCAATTGTTGACACTTTTATTTAGTCATTCCATTATAGTAAAGCTGATTACTAGTCATTATAAAGTCAAATTTATAGCACTACTTTAGTTATAGTTGTCTATGATCGAGATACTGTGCTCCAAGTCGTCCATAACCGCGGACACGGCTTTCAGAAAGTTTTACCCTGCAGGGAGGCACAAATAGCAACACACACACGATCAACCTCGAGAAAAACCAAATGAAAACCCAACGAGGCATCACGACAGAACATTCGCAAGATTCATATTTGATTTCAGGGGGCCACCCCACCAAGCTACCCGCGACGAAGTTGGCTGGCTCCGAGACGGACCCAGAGGTTTGTGACAATGGCTGTAAACGACTGGGAACCCGAAAGTGTGACTAGGCTTGTCGATACCGCAAAAACATTCCACGTTGGTTCCAAAACAGTGCAGGCGCTCCATGCGCAATCGTAAATAAAGCAGTAAAGCATGGCATAAGTACAGGATAGTAATAAAGTCACAAACTACTTGTGGCCCCAAGGAATTAAATATGACTCAAGCTAGGGTTAGGGGGATTCATGGTCCCACATGCGGATAGTACGAATATTCAAAGAACAGGTATCAAGTACTCGGGGTCCTACGGGACACAAGTGGACGCTTAAAAACCAAATAACATCTATTGCCCACATGTGCCTCTGCATTATTTACCTACTTCAATTTTAGTTGTTAAACGGTAATTAAAGCCATGATCATCTTCACCATTAAGCATATCACAGTCGTCCAACAACTGTGGTACTTGACGACACGCAACAGCACTTGAGCAAGCGACTACGACACGCAAGTCTAACAATCTACCAAACAACAGGTAATAGGAGGTGTCCAAGGCAATATAAGGTTGCAAGGGATATCACGGGTACGAAAATTAGAGCATCGCAACACAGATAGAAATATATCAACAGGAGGAAATAAAGACTAAAAATGTAAAATAGGTAGAAAGGGGGAGAATGCTCGCCTGAAAACATTGATGGAGGTTCATCCGAAGATCGGGTCAATACTCGCATCAACTCATCGGCCTAATCCATGAAGAAGCAAAGCACTAGAAGAAACACCGGATGCACTATTTAATACTACGACAAAAGATCGGGCATGATGCATGTATGATATATGGCATGGCAAGGATGCGATGCAACTATGCCATATTAAGCGGAACCGGGGTCCCGATAATTAATTATTAAGTTCATGTTGTTTAGCTACCCCGCAATTTAAATGTTGGCTTGCAAGGCAAAACATGGCATCGGTTCGCTATACAAATTTAAATGGAGCCCAATATTAGACTAGCTTCGCCCGTATATGGCCTCCATATTTAATTTAGGTGAATCTTCCAAATAGCCCCAAACTCCCACAAACATGTATGCATGCATGACCAATTTAATATGCAACAAGTATATATTATATATTATAAAAGTATTGGTCTCGGAAAAGGGGTCACACATTGGTCGGCGAGGATCTTGGCTCCGAAGGGGTTCAGGTTCGGTCTCGGCGAGATCGGTCTTGCGGTCCATGTGGGCGATCATGTCGTCGATGGCGAACTTGGATTCCGATAAGAGGGTCTTGTCCACCGAGAGGGTTCGAAGATCTTGCTGCAGTGTTGTTGAACTTTAGTCCACTTTGCAGCAACAAAATAGCATCACCATACCGCCAACATGTAACACCATCTTGCAACGATGAAGCCGAACACCCGAACAGACATACAGTGGATAGAATTCATCTGCCTTAGCACCTACACACCAACATGAGAAGTACATGCGCATCACTTGGCGGATACTAGTGCTGGGCAGGGTCGATGAGTTGGGGCACCCACGACATAGGAAAAACGGCCAGAGGCAGCGCCCACGTCACAGGAAGGCATAGACCGATGTAGGGACGACCTGCAGGGGCGTGGGCGACCCGGATGGAGGACAACGGGGCGGCAGGCGGCAAGCTCGGACGGAGGACCGACAGAGAGAGGTGACGAGCTCGAGCGGTTGTAGGGCTGGCGAGGTCGAGCAAAGGAGAACCGGTGGAGGAGGTCGGACGGCGGCGTCCTGGGGCTGCGAGCGCGGGGACGACCGCCTCTGGGTCAGAGTAGGAGAGGTGGCGATGGAGAGCTCTGCGGCTCGAGCGGGCGGTTGCGACAAGGCGAGGAGGCGACGGACGCGGTGATGTCGTCGGGGAGGCGGGCTTAGGGGAAGTAGGCGAGTCTGCTCGCGGCGGGGTCCGGCGGCGGCCGCGGCAGGGATTACGGGCCGGGATGGGGAGAGGAACACGAGAGGGATAGGTGAGAGGAGGGTCGCATGGTGGGGCCAGGGTGTCGGTGGGGAGTTGGTGAGAGGCTGCGGGGAGAGGCGGGGTTCGACGTGCGTGAAGAGTGGGGGAAGTGGGACCTGCAGGGTGGGGCCGGGTTTGACGGGGTGGGCAGAAGGCGTGTGTGCGTGCTGGTGTGTGCGTGTAGAGCCAGGGGTGGCGGTGGGTGAGAGGTGGGGTGGGATCTAAGGTTGGAAGAGAGGAGGGGTTAGGGTTTCCAGGTGTGGGGTGGTAGTTGGCTGGCTGCTGGGCTTTTGGGCCTGGTGGCTGGGTGACTCCCCCACAAAAAAAATATTTATTTATTTTATTATAGTTGGTTTTAATTTAATAAAAGATTTTGCAAGATAGTTTTAAACAAATAAAATATTCCGATCGATCCAGGTTTTTGTATTTTTAAAATAAGAGGGAGAGTGATGCCAAAATAAAGATAGGGTTTTAACGAAATGATTTTAGGCGAAGGTATGTGTGATGATGTCATGATGATGCACATACTAAAAACAGCAACGATTTTCTAGTATTGGTTTTATCCGGGGTGCTACACCCCCCCCCCTCCCCCACCACACACACCACCACCACCACCACCACCACCACTATCATGTACATAGGTCGCCCCTGGCTCCATGATTGGGAGGTGCGCGCCTTGTACGAGGCAAACTATCTGATGCCTCTGGACTGCGATCTGCCCTATCGGGTGGGTGCTGAGCAGAGGTGGCTTACGGATTCCACCGGTGCCGCGTGGTGAGGTGCTTCGCGCGGACTTCCTCCAAGAGTGGGCGGAGCGGTTCAAGGCGGTGCAGCGATCATATCGGGACTAGGATCCTAACAATCTAACTTTCTGGACTAAGTTCCCGCAAGCGTTAGGAAAGGAAGCTTTCCTGGTACTATGGCGGTTGTAGCTCGCCGACAGACAACGATAATGAAGGGCGTAGGTGCTGGTTTAGCATGCCGAGCCGCACGCTGGCCTCCGGCATGGACCACATCGTCGCGGAGGACTACCCGCGCCTCCTACCTCCTTTGTCACCGCCTCTTTCTCCTGGCACAGCACCCGTTGTCAACCTCACACAAGACACTGATGACGAAGAGTAGACACTGCCATAGTCTATTTACAATTATCTTTTAGTTAGCGCCCATGTAAAACTACTTTGTATAATTATTCAATATGGGAGAACATTTGTTTCCTGTTGGACGCGCCCGCGGACATGAGAGAACAATGCGTCTGGAGCGCGCCTTAAACGGACAAAAACAGATATATTATGTGTCCAAATCGTTGGGCGCTCCTGGGATACTCTTAGGGCAGCCCCACTAGGAAGACCCAAACCATCCGACCGCGTCCTAATTGATCCACGCGGACAGCCAAAATGCGGCTGTCCTAGCGGGATGATCCATTCAGACGAATTTAGACCGGACCGACCCATCCGGGCATCAAATTTGGGTTACGGATGGGTCTGGCCGGACTGACGCGGATGCTGGCCTGTCCGATTGTTGTAAAAGACTGACCCAGTTGACAGTCACGCAATGGGCCTTCTGTTCTCTCTTCTCTCTTGGACTGCCCTATTTCTTTCTTAGCCCGATCAAACAAAATAGGACAATTTAGATCATGTCAATGGACGCTCGGCGAGGTTGTTCGAACGACCTAAAAGTGGCCGTGGCCCGATCTAACAGACAAAACTTACTATTTTGGTCGCTGAGAACCATTTTCTGCTATATATATATAGCAAAAACAGGACTATTTGTAGCAAAATCGGGTATGTTTATAGCAAAAGCGAGATTTGAGAACTTTTTAGAGACACGTGTCAGCAGGAGGACCCGGAGGATTTTGGGAAATTATCCCTCAGAGGACGCATACTACGACCCCTAACAATTTCTCAAGGGGGGAAGGGGGGCAAACAGTCTGCGGGCTCCGGACCGACGTATTTGTGGCTCAATTCTAACACGTGTTTGTTCCCGCGTGTGTCCGCACGGACAGCCCACGCATCGTCCATCCGTCCGTCCTAGCCCACATGGTAGCAACCCACAACTGCATCATGCACTGCCAATTAATGATGTCCGCTAAACCTTCTACTGATTTCCCACCCTTTGCCCTGCCGTTCGGCACTGGCTCTATGAAGACAAGCTTCTTCTCTTCTAACAATTGCCACTAATTTCCCTCCACGGCCCCACCACCACCATCATATACACAGGACGCCCCTGGCTCAACGATTGGGAGGTGCGTGCCTTGTACGAGGCAAACTATCCGATGCCTTTGAACTGTGTCTGCCCTATCGGCTGAGTGCTGAGCAGAGGTGGCATCTTGATTACACTGGTGCCGCGCGGTGAGGTGCTTCGTGTGGACTTTATTCACGAGTGGGCGGAGCGTTTCATGGAGGCGCAGCGATCAGATCGGGACTAGGATCCTGACAATCTAACTTTCTAGACTGAGTTCCCGCAAGTGTCAGGAAAGGAAGCTCTCCTGGTACTATGATGGTTGTACCTTGCCAACAGACAACAACAATGAAGGACGTAGGTGCTGGTGGAGCGTGCTGAGCCACACGCTGGCCTCCATCTTGGACCACATCGCCGCGGGGGACTACCTGCTCCTCCTACCTCCTCTGCCACTGCCTCTTTCTCCTAGCACAACACCCGTCGTCAACCTAACACAGGACGATGATGACGAAGAGTAGACACTGCCGTAGTCTATTTACAGTTATCTTTTAGTTACCGTCCGCATAAAACTACTTTGTATAATTATTCAATATGGAAAAACATTTGTTCCCTGTTGGACGCGCCCGCGAACAGAAGAGAACAAAGCGTCTGGAGCGCGCCTTAAACAGACAAAAACATATATATTATGTGTCCAAAATGCTTGGCGCTCTTAGAGCATCTTCACTTGGGAGACTCAAACGGTCTGATCGTGTCCTAATCGATCCGCACGGACAGCTGGGCCAAAATGCGGTGTTCCATCGGGATGACCTATTCGGACTAATTCAGACCGGACCGATTCATCTGGACATCAAATTGGGTCACGGATGGGTCTGGCTGGACTGACGCGGATACTGGCTGATCAAGCTATTATAGAAAACTGGCCCAGTTGACCGTCACGCAATGGGCCTTCTTTTTTCTCTTCTCTTTCGGGCTGTCCTATTTCTTTCTTGATCTGATCAAACAAAATAGGACAATTTGGATTGCATCGCTGGGCGATGGGCGCGGCTGTTCGAAAGACCTCGGATAAAACCTACTATTTTGGTCGCCCGTTTAGGTCTTCGGGTGAGATGCCCTTAGAGCATCTCCACTCGGCTACCAGGACGCCGATCCGGATGCCGAATTTAGGTCCGTACGCCAAAAATCGGCCCAGTCGCATACCCAGGAATCAGTTTTCGTCCGAATTTGAACCAACTTTGATCCGGACTACCCAGTCCGAACCTAGGTTCCTGGGTAGGCCCTGGGAACGCCGGACGCAACGAACTCGGTGAAAAAAACGAAGCCGCGCGGCGACGGAAGCCGAGTCGTCGTCATCCTCGGAACCACGCGGCGACCCCCGGACATTAACTGCCCATCGCGTCGGCCACGCGTCTCCAAATTGTCGCGCCACCGCCGCCGCCTCGACTCCCGCGACGGACCGGCGGGCACTAACTTCCCGTTGTTTCCCTTTTTCCTGCCTTCGCCGCTACACCACTCCCACCCTCGCCCCCCACCTCGGCCTATATAAGCCGTACCCCTCGCCGGAGTTCCTCACACTCTCTCACAGCTCCCCAGCCCACCAGCCCGAAACTCCGGCAAACACCGTCACTCTCCCTTCCCACTTAGTCATGGCCGAGCGGTATCCCGGCGGTGGTGCGGCGGCGAACGGCTTTGGCCGGCGCACCCTCTAGGCTTGGGAGGCGCGCCTACTCTACGAGGCCGGCTATATGGCGCTGCCGAACACGCGGAACCCTCTGGGGTGGAAGCTAAGCGTCGGCGGCATCCCTATCCTGCCGGGCTAACGCCGGAAGAACTGCCATACGATATTTAGGAGTTCATCGACGCCATGGATGACCCCTCCGCCGCCGAGAGCCCCAACAACCTCCTGTACTGGGAGCAGTTCTTCGCCGAATGCCGCGCCCAGGAGCTCGCCCGCCACGAGGGGCCGCCGAATGAGTCGCCGCCAAAGCGCAACAAAGCGGCCAATCGCCAGCGTTTTTGGAGCGCGCCAGGCCGGACGCTCAAGGCGGTGATGGAGCACATCAACACCGGGAACACGCCACGCCCCGGATTCCCGCGCACACCCATGTTGGCGGCCAGGTCGGGGCGGCGCCCTCCGGCGAACTGGATGCCGAGGAGGATGGCCAGCATGAGCTCCTCCTCCTCCTCCGCCTCGGCCTCCAACTCCTCGGGCTCCACGCCACTTCGTACGCTGACTAGGTTGCGCCCAGTCAAGCACGAGGCGGTCTCGCCTATGCGCTCGCCGCCGTGGACACGCTCGCGCGGCATCGTCATCGGCGAGCCACGCGTGCCGGCGTTGTCGGCTCCAACTGGCCGCCTTCTGAAGGGTTTCGCAGCATAGTAAATCAAAAAAATTCTACGGATGCGAACGGGAAAGCCAAGATCTAATCTAGGAGATGCAAACAACGAGGGGGAATAGATGAGATCTTCATACCCTTGAAGATTCGCACAGCAGAACGTTCGACGGAACGTGGGTGATGTAGTCATACTCGCTTCTCCTCCTCGCGATCCGATCCGATCTAACACCGCAAGTGACGATGCCTCCGAGAGATGCACACGTACGGCACCTCGACGTCTCCTCCTTCCTCGGTCCAGCAAGTGGGGTGGAGAGATGGATTGGATCTACAACGCGACGGCGCGGTGCAAGCGGTGGAGAGTTTCTGCAGCAGGGCTTCGCCTACACGCAGTCGGGAGGAAGAGAGAGAGGAGGGGCAGCAGGGCAGCTAGGGTTGAGGAGGAGGTGTAGGGGAGGGGTGCGCCCCCAGCCCTCTTTATATAGAGGGGTGGGCGGCCAGCCCTAGCCCCTCCCCCAAGCCCTAGGCCGGCGGCCAAGGAGGGAGGAGTGGGGGGCAAGTTTCCCCCCTCCCTTCTAGAAGCTCCCGTAGGGTTTCCTAGGTGTTTGGCCGGCTGGGCCCTATGGGGCCTTGTGCCCCTGGCCCAATGCGGCCAGGGCGCTCCCTCATAGGCCCATGCCCCCTCCCGGCAGGTGGGGCCACGTTGGTCCCCCTCCAGAAGGTTCTAGAAGCTTCCGGTACAATACCGATTAACCCGAAACAATTCCGAAGTCCAAAAACTGCATTGCCTTATATGAATCTTATACTCCGGACCATTCCGGAACCTCTCGTGATGTCCCGGATCCCATCCGAGTCTGAACAAAAACATATAAACCAATTATCCAATCTATCCTAGCGTCAAGACACGTTAAGTGTGTGACCCTTCGGGTTCGAGAATATGCAGACATGATCTTCTATCAATAATCAACAGCGGGGTCTGGAAACCCGTATTGACTCCCACACATTCATCGATGATCATATCGGATGAACCACGATGCCAGGATTCAATCAATCCCATATATATATATATATATTCCCTTCGTCGCGCGATATTTTACTTGCCCGAGATTTGATCGTCGATACCGTCATACCTAGTTCAATCTCGTTCACAGCAAGTACTTTACTCGTTCTGTAATCCGATATCACTTTGTGATTAACTCCTTAACCACGTTCTTACAAGCGGTGTTGATATCGATTACCGAGTGGGCCCGAAGTATATCTCTCCGACTTGGGAGGGACAAATCCCATATCGGTACATACAACCCAACAGGTACTTTCCGATCACCTGAGAGACACCTTTATGATCACCCTCTCATAGGATGACGTTTGATGACCTCAAAGCTTTCTTCTGATACCAGGGAGTTGTATTATCTCATGGTCTAAGGAATACAATATTTGACATAAGAAAAGCTTCGCAAAGATGAACACGATGACACGATCTAATTGCTCCGCTTAGTTTGGGTCTGTCCATCATACCATTTCCCAATGATATGATCTCATTATTAATCGACAACTCATGTCTATGGTTAGGAAACCTTAACCATCATTAATCAATGAGCTAGTCCATAGAGGCGTACTAGGGACACGGTGTTGTTCACAAACCACACAAGTATTAAAGTTTCTGCTTAATACAATTCTAGCATGGAATATAAACTTTATCATGAACAAGAATTATAATAATAACATCTTTATTATTGCCTCTAGGGCATAATTCCAACAGTCTCCCACTTGCACTAGAGTCAATAATCTAGTTTACATCTGGCAACAATCTAACACCCATGGCACTAAGGTGCTGATCATGTTTTGCACGTGGAAGAGGTTTAGTCAATGGATCTGCGACATTCAGATCTGTATGTACTTTGCTAAACTTCAGATCTCCATCTGCTATATAATCTCGGATTATATGAAACTTGCGGTTGATATGCTTGGTCTTTGGATGATATCTTGGTTCCTTAGCTAGTGATATGGCGCCAGTGTTGTCACACAATATCTCCAGTGGGTCCAAGGCACTTGGAACCACGCCAAGCTCAGTGATGAAGTTCCTGATCCAAACTCCTTCACTTGACGCTTCTGCAGCAGCCATGTATTCCGCTTCTACTGTAGATCCCGCGATCACGCTTTGCTTGCAGCTTCTCCAGCTCACAGCTCCTCCATTCAAAATATAAACGTATCCTGTCTGAGATTTAGAATCATCCTTGTCGGTGTCGAAACTAGCGTCGACGTAACCCTTTACGACGAGCTGTTCATCACCTCCATAGACTAAGAACATTTCTTTAGTCCTATTTAGGTACTTTAGGATGTTCTTCACGGCTGTCCAGTGTTCCACTCCTGGATCACTTTGGTATCTGCTCGTCAAACTAAGAGCATTGGACACATCCGGTCTAGTACACAGCATGGCATACATGATAGAACCTATGGCCGAGGCATAAGGCACTTTGCTCATAGCTTCTCTATCATTTACCGTAGCTGGACACTGAGTCCTGCTCAACATCTTACCTGACAACATAGGCACTGAACCTTTCTTTGCCTTATCCATTCTGAACCTTTTCAGAACTTTGTCTAGGTATGTACTCTGGCTTAAAGCTATCAGGCTTCTTTGTCTATCTCTATAGATTTTGATGCCCAATATATAAGCAGCTTCCCCTAGGTCTTTCATTGAAAAACATTTGTTCAAATAACTCTTCACATCGTTAAGCATGTTAATGTCATTTCCAATAATCAATATGTCATCCACATATAGTACCAGAAATGTCACTGAGCTCCCACTCACTTTCTTGTAGATACAAGCTTCGTAGCAATTTGGAACAAATCCAAAGCTCTTGATCACTTGATCAAAACGAAGGTTCCAACTCTGAGATGCTTGCTTCAGTCCATAAATGGAACGCTGAAGTTTGCACACTTTATCAGCATCCTTAGGGTCGACAAAACCTTCGGGTTGCATCATATACAACTCTTCATCAATGTTGACATTGAGGAACGCAGTCTTGACATCCATCTGCCATATTTCATAATCGTGAAACGCAGCAATTGCTAATAAAATCTGAATGGACTTAAACATCGCTACGGGAGAGAAAGTATCATCGTAGTCAACACCTTGAACTTGTCGAAAACCTTTCGCGACAAGTCGTGCTTTATAGACGGTAACATTACCATCCGCGTCCGTTTTCCTCTTCAAGATCCATTTGCACTCAACGGCCTTTCGGTCGCTAGGAGGGTCCACCAAAGTCCATACTTGGTTTTCGCTCATGGATCCCAATTCGGATTTCATGGCCTCTAGCCATTTCTCAGAGTCTGGGCTCATCATCGCTTCCTCATAGTTCGCAGGTTCACTGTCGTCTACTAACAAGATATTTAAGACAGGGTTGCCGTACCACTCAGGAGGGGCACTCGACCTTGTCGACCTGCGACGTTCAGTAGTAGCATCGTCCGAAGCTTCATGATCCTTGTCATTAGCTTCCTCTATTGTTGGTGCAGGCGGCACTGGAACAATTTCAGGTGCTGCGCTACTCTCCAACTCAAGAGAAGGTTCAACAACCTCGTCTAGCTCTACTTTCCTCCCACTCACTTCTTTCGAGAGAAACTCCTTCTCAAGAAAGGATCCGTTCTTTGCGACAAACACTTTGCCTTCGGTTATGTGATAGAAGGTATACCCAATAGTTTCCTTAGGGTATCCTATGAAGACGGATTTCTCCGCTTTGGGTTCGAGCTTGTCCGGCATCAACTTCTTGACGTAAGCTTCGCATCCCCAAACTTTAAGAACCGACAACTTAGGTTTAGCACCAAACCACAGTTCATACGGTGTCGTCTCAACGGATTTATATGGTGCCCTATTTAAAGTGAATGCAGCGGTTTCTAATGCATAACCCCAAAATGATAACGGCAAATCAGTAAGAGACATCATTGATCGGACCATATCTAATAGAGTTCGATTCCGGCGTTCAGACACACCATTGCGCTGTGGTGTTCCGGGTGGCGTGAGTTGCGAAACGATTCCGCTTGCTTTAAGATGCGTGAGAAAATCATAACTCAAATATTCACCGCCATGATCGGATCGTAGAAACTTAATTTTTCTGTTACGATGGTTCTCCACTTCATTCTGAAATTCTTTGAACTTTTCAAACGTTTCAGATTTATGTTTCATTAAATAGATATACCCATATCTACTTAAGTTATCGGTAAAAGTGAGAAAGTAGCGATATCCACTACGCGTCGAAACACTCATCGGTCCGCATACATCGGTATGTATGATTTCCAATAAGTCCGTTGCTCGCTCCATCATTCCGGAGAACGGGGTTTTGATCATCTTGCCCATGAGGCATGGTTCGCATGTGTCAAATGATTCAAAATCAAGAGACTCCAAAAGTCCATCAGAATGGAGTTTCTTCATGCGTTTTACACCAATATGACCTAGACGGTAGTGCCACAAATAAGTAGTATGATCACTATCTACCTTGCATCTCTTAGCCTCAATGTTATGGATGTGTGTTTCATCCCTTTCGAGATTCAGAAGAAATAAACCATTCACAACAGGTGCATGACCATAAATGATGTTACTCATATAAATAGAACAACCATTATTCTAAGATTTAAATGAATAACCGTCTTGCAATAAACACGATCCAGATATGATGTTCATGCTCAACGCAGGCATATAATAACACTTATTGAGGTTTAAAACTAATCCCGAAGGTAAAACTAAGGAGAGCGTGCCGACGGCCATCACATCAACTCTTGATCCGTTGCCAACGCGCATCGTCACCTGATCCCTCGCAAGCCGCCGTCTATTCCGTAGCTCCTGTTTCGAGTTACAAATATTAGCAACTGAACCAGTATCAAATACCCAGGCACTACAACGAGGGCTAGTAAGGAAAACATCAATAACATGTATATCAAATATACCTTTGATGGTGCCAGCCTTCTTGTCCGCTAAGTACTTCGGACAGTTGCGCTTCCAGTGACCCTTGTCCTTGCAATAGAAGCACTCAGTGTCCGGCTTAGGTCCAGACTTGAGCTTCTTCTCAGCAGGGGCAACACTCTTGCCGTTGCCTTTCTTGAAGGGCTTCTTTGCACCCTTACCTTTCTTAAAGCTGGGGGGCTTGTTGACCATCAACACATGATTATCCTTTTTGATGTCCACCTCCGCAGCTTTCAGCTTAGCGAAGAGCTCGGTGATCGTATCAGTGGAACCAATCTGATTATGATTCACTACAAAACTTTTGTAGCTAGGAGGGAGTGATTGCAGAACCCTGTCAATCTTGAGATCCTCTGGAATCTTGCAGTCCAGTTGCTCAAGGCGTTGAGTGTAGCCCGACATCTTTATGGCGTGCTCACTAACGAAACTCCCTTCCTCCATCTTGCAGTTAAAGAATTTCTCAGAGATCTCATATCTCTCAAAACGGGCCTGAGTCTGAAACATAGTTTTCAGTTCCTCAAGAATCTCAAAGGGCCCGGGGTAATCTTCAAAATGATTTTGAAGGTCCGATTCCATAGAAAACAACATGGTGCTCTTAATCACACCATAATCATCTTTGCGCGACTGATAAATAGCTTTCTCATTAGCCGACGCATCTACAGCAGGGGCGTCACCTAGCGCATTCTCAAGGACATAGTCCTTTTGTCCGCCAGCGAGAATGATTCTCAGATTGCGGAACCAGTTGGTGAAGTTAGACCCATTGTTTCTAAGCTTTTCTTTCTCAGCAAAAACGTTGAAGTTGAAGTTGGACTTAGCCATTTGATCTACAATATTTGCAAGTACAAATTATACTATGTTCATGATAACTAGTTCAACTTAATCAAATTACTGGATGAACTCCCACTAAATTCAACATCCCTCAAGTTGTTTAGTGAACATAATCCAAATTCACCACACCTAATCTGATCTTCACGAGAAGAGATGTGCTTTCAATGGTGGACAACAAAGTGTCGATCATATCATTCATATGACTCATGATTAACCTTTCGGTTCATGTGTTCCGAGGCCATGTCTGTACATGCTAGGCTCGTCAAGTCAAACCCAAGTATTTCCGCGTGTGCAAAACTGGCTTGCACCCGTTGTATGTGAATGTAGAGTTTATAGCACCCGATCATCACGTGATGCTTGAACACGACGAACTTTTGCAACGGTGCATACATGGGGAGAACACAGTTTTATCTTGATCTTTAAGTGAGGAATCATCTTATAACATGACAAACTTTTGCAACGGTGCATACATGGCGATCTAAGCATAATAAGATACACAAAAGGATAAACATCACATGCATATAACTTTATGTGACATGGTATAGCCAATCTTCGCGCAATGATCTCCATCTTGTGTGTGCCGGCATGATCTCCATCACTCCACCATGATTTCCTCCACCATGAATAGCAACTACAACTATTGATAACTACTTAGCGATAAAGTAAAGCTATTACATGGCGTATAAGAAGTTGACACACAGGTCATACACGATTATTAAGACAACCATATGGCTCCTGCCGGTTGTGTACTCATCGACATGCAAGTCATGAAACATTACAAAACATGATCATTGCATACAACATACACATCACATCTTGGGCCATACCATATCACAGAAAACACTCCCTGTAAAAACAAGTTAGACGCCTCTACTTTGTTGTTGCATGTCTTATGTGGCTTATGGGAGTAGCAAGCTAAGAACGATTCTTACCTACGGAAAGCCACAACGGTGATATTATGGTTGCCAAACTCCGGTGTAAATCCCATGACAACTATAGTGAGAGAAACTAGCATCCACCAGCCGCAAGTGTGGAACAAGCCACGCGTCAAGTGCGGAGCCGGTCTCGCGAACGATGTCGCGTAAGGTTGGCCTGGACCGCTTCGATCTCACTATCCCGCGCCATAAGAAGTACACAAACAAGAGCCTTGCAACAGAAAACATCAACGCCCGCAACAACCATGTTGCGTTCTACTCGTGAAACACATCTACGCATAGATCTAGCTCTGATACCACTGAAGGGTTTCGCAGCATAGTAAATCAAAAAAATTCTACGGATGCGAACGGGAAAGCCAAGATCTAATCTAGGAGATGCAAACAACGAGGGGGAATAGATGAGATCTTCATACCCTTGAAGATTCGCACAGCGGAACGTTCGACGGAACATGGGTGATGTAGTCGTACTCGCTTCTCCTCCTCGCGATCCGATCCGATCTAACACCGCAAGTGGCGATGCCTCCGAGAGATGCACACGTGCGTCACCTCGATGTCTCCTCCTTCCTCGGTCCAGCAAGTGGGGTGGAGAGATGGATTGGATCTACAACGCGACGGCGCGGTGCAAGCGGTGGAGAGTTTCTGCAGCAGGGCTTCGCCTACACGCAGTCGGGAGGGAGAGAGGAGGGGCAGCAGGGCGGCTAGGGTTGAGGAAGAGGTGTAGGGGAGGGGTGCGCCCCCAGCCCTCTTTATATAGAGGGGTGGGCGGCCAGCCCTAGCCCCTCACCCAAGCCCTAGGCCGGCGGCCAAGGAGGGAGGAGTGGGGGGCAAGTTTCCCCCCTCCCTTCTAGAAGCTCCCCTAGGGTTTCCTAGGTTTTTGGCCGGCTGGGCCCTATGGGGCCTTGTGCCCCTGGCCCAATGCGGCCAGGGCACTCCCTCATAGACCCATGCCCCCTCCCGGCAGGTGGGGCCACGTTGGTCCCCCTTCGAAAGGTTCTAGAAGCTTTCGGTACAATACCGATTAACCCGAAACAATTCTGAACTCCAAAAACTGCATTGCCTTATATGAATATTATTCTCCGGACCATTCCGGAACCTCTCGTGATGTCCCAGATACCATCCGGGACTCCGAACAAAAACTCATAAACCAATTATCCAATCTATCCTAGCGTCGAGACACGTTAAGTGTGTGACCCTTCGGGTTCGAGAATATGCAGACATGATCTTCTATCAATAATCAACAGCAGGGTCTGGAAACCCATATTGACTCCCACACATTCATCGATGATCATATCGGATGAACCACGATGCCAGGATTCAATCAATCCCATATATATATTCCCTTCGTCGCGCGATATTTTACTTGCCCGAGATTTGATCGTCGGTACCGTCATACCTAGTTCAATCTCGTTCACAGCAAGTACTTTACTCGTTCCGTAATCCGATATCACTTTGTGATTAACTCCTTAACCACGTGCTTGCAAGCGGTGTTGATATCGATTACCGAGTGGGCCCGAAGTATATCTCTCCGACTTGGGAGGGACAAATCCCATCTCGATACATACAACCCAATAGGTACTTTCCGATCACCTGAGAGACACCTTTTATGATCACCCTCTCATAGGATGACGTTTGATGACCTCAAAGCTTTCTTCCGATACCAGGGAGTTGTATTATCTCATGGTCTAAGGAATACAATATTTGACATAAGAAAAGCTTCGCAAAGATGAACACGATGACACGATCTAATTGCCCCGCTTAGTTTGGGTCTGTCCATCATACCATTCTCCCAATGAAATGATCTCATTATTAATCGACAAATCATGTCTATGGTTAGGAAACCTTAACCATCATTAATCAATGAGCTAGTCCATAGAGGCGTACTAGGAACACGGTGTTGTTCACAAACCACACAAGTATTAAAGTTTCTGCTTAATACAATTCTAGCATGGAATATAAACTTTATCATGAACAAGAATTATAATAATAACATCTTTATTATTGCCTCTAGGGCATAATTCCAACACCTTCGCCTTCGCCGCCTGAAGACTGAGCCGGCTGAAGGCTCGGCGCCGCCTGAATACAGCGCCTTAAGGATGGCGTTGGAGCAGTCGCTCCGCGACTCGGCGCCGCAGCCGCCGTTGGTGGAGCCCTCCTCGCCAGACATCCTAGAATGGTCCAGGGCGGACTGGGAGGAGACAGAGCGACAGGGCGTCCACCGCCTGCCGCAGCAGGCCGAGGAGCAGGCGGCCCGGAGACGGGCGTTGTCCGGGCGCGCTCGCCTACCAGGACGCCCCGCTCTTTGTCCTTTACGACGACGAGGAGGACGGCCCTTCTTACCAGCCGTGGAGGTGCGACGACCCCGGCCAGGGAAGCCTCCGCCCGCCCTAGCCGCCGAGCGACGACGACGACGACGACGGCGGCGGCGAGGATGATGGCAGGGCCGATCCCGGCTACACGGCGTTCTACAGCAACTTCGGCATGTAGAACGGCGACGGCATCGGGCGGCGGCCTTTTTAATGTTTTTTTTTAGTTTTATTATCTACTATTTTAGTTTAGATTCAATGTAATCCGCCTATATTCGTCCATCTTCAATGAAATACGTCTGAATTTGCCAAACTCGACTGAAGTTTAGCCGAACGTGGAAACTCGGCCTGAAAACGCAAGTAAAAAACTCGGCGTACTCAGACCGAAAACTTATTTCGTCCGGTCAAAAAAATCTGGATTTCGGCCTGGGTTCGCCTAACAAGTCCGAACACGCAGTGGTGGAGCCACCTCCCGGCTGCCCCGGGCAGCTGCCCGGGCTCTTCCCACAAATCTTCAAGTAAATTATGCTAGCTATCAAGAAGGTGATTAGTAGTTCCATGGAAAAATGCCCGTCAGCTAGCTAGCTTTCCTTGCTTTGCCCTGGCTCCATGTACGGGCTAGCTCCGCCAATGCGGACACGGCGTCTACTCTGCCCGCATCGTGGTTGCTCTTTAATGCACCACGAGTCTTCTCTAGCTATCTATCTCTAGCTTCACTGTTGCACTATCCTGGGCCATGTACTCCTACTAGTACTACATGTGAGACTTTTTTTTAGCTGTTTTGACCGTTTCAATCATCAAAGCCTTGTTAAGTGTGGTTAATTCAATTGTCCATGTTGTGGTTGATGCACCGAGATGACAGCGTACACAACCGTCCAAACGAGCAGCAGATTTTCGCCATTTCAAAAACCAAACGGAGACATGTGTGCAGGTCGCCGGGGCTGGGCGGGGTCCGCAGGCCCGCCTGCGCACGGGTGCGCGATGCGTGTCAGGACTCGGGAGTCACCTTACATGGCCCCCACCACAGAATACCCGGAGATCCTTAAAGTCCTCGCTAGCCGAGGGGCCCGCTACGCTGGACCTGCCTGGCAGCGGAAGCAGGCGGCACGGGTGCAGATCCTCTAACTTACCCAAGTAAAGTTAGAGTTCTCTAACTTCCCTTCTTCCAAACTGTGATTAAGGCCAAAATGTTTTAAATTAATTTCTCTAATACACTTTTTTATTATGCATTTAGAGTAATTACATACCAACAAAATTATGGTGTAATAAAACTTGGTTTAAATTTATACATCTACAGTAATTACATAGGGTAATTAATAATATGATACTTAAGCTACGGTATCGTGACTTCCTACCTTGGTTTTTCCTGACTTTACTACTCCACGTTAGAGTATCCAGTTCCCCTTCCAACTACTCCCATCCTCCGTGGACAAATTTTATCCGGGATGGAATTATGTCCACACCTGCTGCCATGTGCTCGTAGTTTCCAAGGGGTATGTATGTAGGGTGTTTTTTTTTTTTGCCATGTATGTAGGTTTGTTAGTAGCCTGATCTGTCAAAAATTACTGATACTTTATTTTACTACACGACGTTTAGTCAACTTTTGCCTCACGTACTAAGGCCATCCCAACAGCCCCTCGCAAATAGACTCTGCGCGTCCGATCTCGCCTCCCGGACCGAGCCAAAGGTCCAACGGCCCCCCTTAAACGGACCCGACAGCGTGGCGGGGTCCAATTTGACACATACCAGGTCAAAACCTACGGCTGGTTTGCCGGGCTTGGACGCCGGCCTCGTTCGACTCTTGTCCTGCCCCGCCCCACCAGCCAAAGACCGTAGCACCAGTCTCCATCACTCGTACCAGCAATCCCTAGCGCACACTGCCATGGACGCACAACAGCCGTCCTCCCCGGTGTTAGATGTATATTTGTATATTGTATGTCCCCACTTGTTAGGAGATTTTCCTGCATATTTTCACCTGTACATGTAATATATATTGTGGCCTCTAGCCCCTGAGGAATACGAGTTGCCTATTCCTAACATGGTATCAGAGCGAGGTTAGCCTTTTTTTTCGCAACTTCGTCACTGCAGCTGCCACCCTTCCTGTCGCCGACGGCTTGCCGTCGTCGTCGTCGCCGCCGCTCCTCCTCCGTCGTGGGATGTTGCCGCCCGCCTGGTCCGCCCGCCGCCCCGCCCGCCTCTGATCTGCCGCCGGCCGCGCCCCGCCTCGGATCTATCGCCGGTCGCGTCCCGCCGGTATTTCCCAGCCGGCCTCCCGTCGCCGTGCCTCCCGCTGGCCCTCTGTGCCTCGATCGGGATCGAGTGATCCGTCTGGCTGCTGTTCAGATCATATCTGAGATCGAGAGTTAAAAAAAGTGAGAGAGAGAGAGAGAGATGTCTTCTGCATCGGGCTATATTGCGATTCCTTGCTATCCGGTGATCTTCGATGGCGCGAATTATCCTGATTTCGCTGCCTTTATGCGCGTTCACATGCGCGGTCTCCGTCTTTGGGGTGTGCTCTCCGGCGAGGTCTCGTGTCCGTCGTGCCCCTGCTCCTGTGGCTCCTCTTCCGCCGACGCCGATTGTTCTCGGCGCTGATGCTTCTCAGGAGGCCAAGGATGCTGCTCAGAGTGCCGATGATAGTGATGTTGCTGCATATGAGCTGAAGCTTAAACGGTACTCTGCTGATCTCGAGAACTATCGCCATGATCTGACCGCCTACAATCAGTGGGTCGATGAGGATGCTCGTGCTGCTGCTGTTCTCACCTCCAGTGTTCTGCCCCAGTTTGCTGCTGAGTTCATGAGTCTCCCTATTGTTGCCGCTCAGTGGGCACATCTTCGTCAGCGCTATCAGCCGTCTGGGGATGCTCTTTACCTGTCTGTGGTTCACTAAGAGCATGCTCTTCAGCAGGGTGATTTCACTATTGATGAGTTCTATACTCAGAGTGCTGCTATCTGGCATTAGCTTGATTCTCTCTGTAATGTTGTTTGTGGCACATGCCCATGCTGCCAGATTGTGCGCTCGGATTTGGAGTTCCCCATCGCATCTATGAGTTTTTGTCTCGGCTCCGCAAGGAGTTCGAGCCCCGTCGTGCTCAGTTGAATGCCCGTGGTCGTGTTCCGCTCTCTGAGGTCCTGTCTGAGCTTCGGGCTGAGGAGACTCGTCTCCGTGGTGCTAGTCTTCTTGAGGTTCCATCTGTGCTTGCTACTCGTGGTCCTCCTCTGCCGTCTGCTCCTTCGACTTAGCCGCGGGCCTTTGTGCCGCCGCCGATACTACCCACTCCTCTAGGTCAGGGTCAGAGTCAGCACCAGGGTCAGAGTCAGCACCAGCAGTCTCGTGGTCAGGGTCGTCGCGGATCTCTTCGTCACTGCACTTACTATAGCAGGGATGGCCATACTTGGGCCACCTGTTATACATGGGATCCCAGTTTACGTCAATAGCATCAGGCTCGTGTGCAGTCTGCTCCTTGTAGATCATTAGCAGTTGCTCTCTCTGATCAGGACATTATCAGGAGTCTTCGAGGTCTACTTGCTGCTATAGGCTCTTCTTCGACGGGCACTGCTGGTTCTGTGACTGATTCTTCAGGCACTGCGTGACCACCACCTTCTACACAGTCAGGTACGTCCCCGTGGTATCTGGATTCTAGAGCTTCTTTTCACATGACCTCTGACTCTTCTGTCCATTATTCGTTCTCTCACTTCTCTTGTCTGTGTTCTCACGGCCGATGGTACCTCTCTTCCTGTTTCTAGTAGGGTCACCCTTTCTACTTCTTATTTTTATGTTCCTGATATTTCCCATGTTCCTCGTCTTAAGATGAATTTGTTCTCTGCTAGCCAGCTTACTAACTCTGGTTGTCGCGTCATTCTTGATGCTGATTCTTGTGTTGTCCAGGGCCGACGCACAGAGGCCCTGGTTGGAGATGGCCCTCGCAGTCGTGACTCTTCAGGACTTTGGGAGTTAGACTGGCTTCGTGTTTCTTCCGCCGCCACTTCATCTGTCAGTTCTTCTCCGGTCGTCGCCTCTGCGACCAGCTCTTTTCAGCAGTGGCATCATCGTCTTGTTCACCTTTTGTGACTCTCGCCTGTCATCATTAGTTCATCGTGGTCTTCTGGGGTCTGTCTCGGGAGATGGGTCTTTACATTGTCAGGGCTGTAGGTTGGGCAAACAGATTCAGCTTCCCTATCCTACTAGCGCATTTGTATCTCAGCGACCTTTTGATTTAGTTCATTCCGATGTTTGGGGTCCGGCTCCTTTCGCTTTGAAAGGGGGCCATCGCTACTATATTTTATTCATCGATGATTTTCTCGGTACACTTGGTTGTATTTTATGCGCTCTCACAGTGAAGTGATCTCCATATATCAGCGTTTTGCGGACATGGTCCGTACTCAATATTCTACACCCATTCGTGTGTTTCGTGCTGATTCTGCTGGTGAGTATATCTCCCAGATGTTGCGAGGTGTTCTTCCTGAGCAAGGTACCCTTGCTCAGTTCTCCTGTCCCGGCGCACATGCCCAGAATGGCGTTGCTGAGCGTAAGCACCTCCATCTTCTTGAGACCACTCGTGCCATGATGATTGCTTCTTCCCTTCTGCCGCATTTTTGGGCTGAGGCTATCGCTACGTCGACTTACCTCATCAATATTCAGCCCTCTGCCGTTCTGCAGGGTGGTATCCCTCTTGAGCGCCTATCTGGTCATTCTCTAGACTACTCCATGCTTCGCTTGTTTGGTTGTGTTTGCTATGTTCTCCTTGCCCCTCGCGAACGCACCAAACTGACCGCTCAGTCTGTTGAGTGTGTCTTCCTTGGATATAGTGATGAGCATAAGAGATATCACTGTTGGGACCCCGTTGATCGTCGGATGTGTTGCGGTGACCCAGCATACCACTGCATGGTGTAGTACAGTATAGTCGTTGATATAATACCAATGGAACACCGTTCCATCCGCATTATATCCCTCAGATTGGTACAACAGAAACATCGCGGGTCCAAGACAACACTTTATATTACATATAGCATATTACAAAAGATCTAGAGAGCTTCCTCGGATAATGAGGAATATTATAAAGAAAGAACCAGAAAGATCCACCCGGAGTTACTTTAGAAGTACTACTATTAATATATGTGTAAGGCTTGAAAGTACTACTATAGTATTATTCTACAGAAGTAGGTTCTAGATTCTAGGAGCTTTATTTCTATTCTACGCCTCGGCTTGTCTTCGATAGATTCTGGTAAGGTCTTCAACTCCCTTGATCTCCCTTAGATATCTTCAACTCTTCAAGTGACTTATTTCCTAGAAACGTCATTGGTTTCTTCGAGATCTTGCAAGGGTTAAGAAGATACGTTGAGTACGAGCGTGCTCAGCAAATTCACTAAAGAGGAGTGTTTGATGCACTATCTACATCCACAGACCATAGGTCGTAGGCAATGCAAGTTTTCGTAAATATTTCTTCAAAGCTTGATTTTATTCTGAAAAGCTATGTCCATCAGCCTTCACGGGTTTACCAGAACTTTCATGGAGTTCCTTTCCCGCAGCGTTCGCAGCTCCGTCCCGGAACAGGGAGTAACAAGTTACAGTTCTTACACTTTGCAGAGGTGCGTTACTTTACCCATGAGAGATCTTAGCTTTGTTGCACATCCGAGTTATAGGATTGTTCACACTTCCTTGGTATGAGGCCCAGACTAAGATCCAAGCCAATCACTGTCCTTCTCCGCGACCCCACATACACCACAATTGTTGGATGACCAAACTCAAGGTAGACTTTTCCCCGTATAAAACGGTTATACCTTAATTGGATACACACAACAACCATTAATACTAGATATCTGTCTTTTGTAAGCCCAGATCCACGGTAGACTTCCCCCGTATAAAACGGCTATACCCACGATCTGCAACTTACAAATGCCCAGAACAGTGTCCAATGCATGCGAAAGGGAGCCGATCCAGCTGACTTCTCCATCCCATTCCAAATCTCATGGTTAACGCGTAATATACGGCACAAGAATCACTGGCGACATTGGTTGTTAAGTCCTAGATAATATGTTCCTTTACCACCGGAACTTTCATAGTAGATTATTACATCATGGTAAATGACCTATAATCATATTATTATGAAAATAGTGTTTTTTTATCTTTTTCAAATGCAGGTGATGACAACACTGGATTTGCAAAATACTTTACAGAAAATAATCAAAGGACATGAGCAAGTGTGAACTTGCCTTTTGTGATTGCAAGGTTATGCACTCACGGTCTTCGAGATAATAGAAGATCCAATATCTGAAATCATCATCATTGGTCCGGTAAGGACTAATGTTTAAAGAAGCAAGATGCCATTATGCATAAATAATGCTATGCAATTTTATAATTCCCAAAGTGAAACCCTTAGTATTTTTAATAAGTTGATCTTCGGTATCTTCTTTAAGATTGGGTTTATCTTTAAGTTTATTTTATAAGGAATGACATTGATAAGGAACTTCAGTGTTAACAAACCAAAATATACAAATACTAATAGAATAATGTGATTATGATTAATTGTTATCTGGTGATTGGGATAAAAAGTCCTTGAGTTGAGTTCTTAAGAGCTGAAGGAACTAATATAGACTTGTTTGTGTGAAGTGGCAAAAAGAATAACATTTGAAGAAACTAGTATTTAGTTAAGGTTAATTAGTATTAAGGTTTATTAGGTTTTACATTAGGGTTGGTGATGGTTATGAATGGTGTCAAGTTATCATATTTTAATTGATGATACAAGTGACTAAAGTTAACTTTAAAACATGAATAAACTTCAAATGAGATGTTTATGATTGTTTAAACCAAAGTTAACTATAAAAATAGAAGTGAATTGTAAGATATGATGAGTTTTAGAATAGCATCTAGTTTTAGGGTTTTGGCAAATATGATTAAGGATGATCCCTTTGAATTTAAGTGAAAGATAAATTTAATAATATGCAATTTATTAATGGGAGCATAATTAGATGATCTTACAAATTTATTTGAGTTTAGAGTCATTTTTAAGAGTGGTTGAGGGATGGATATTATTCACCCCCTTATACATGAGTGATATATAATATTTATTTAAAAGTAGTTTAATTTTGAATTTAAGATTTAAAAACATTTTAAGGCTAATAGTTATATTTAAGTTTTATTTTGCTTACGGATTTAGACTTAGTAATTGAAGTTTAAAGGTTTTAGTATTTGATAAGAAAATGTGATTATTTCTTACTTAAGAAATAATTTTAAAAATTAACAAAGTGGGCATCTTATTTGAGTAATATAAGTAATGAATTTTATTTATCTTAAAATGTTTTTTGAATAATATACATAGTATTTTTTAATGAAATATACTTGTTAAAGATCTTAAAAATGAATTTTATTTATTTTTAAGTCTTACCTTTATTTTTATAAAATTCTTCAAAGAATTAAGTGTCTTTAAATATTTGATTTATATTTTATTTGCAAAAATTCTAAGTTGGTATTTTTATAAAATAGTAAAGTTATTTATATACACAAAAAAGATTTTTATTTATTTTTAGGATTTTTCCTTATTTAATGAAATTTCATTTAAGATTTAATAGGGTTAAATCTTTGTTTGCATTTTATTAACTTAAATAAGTAAATTTATATTATTCTTAGGTGGATATTATTTTTGTGATAATTTTAACATATTAAATGTTTTTTTATGATTTTTTTATCATTTTCTATAGCTAAAAATGTTTAAAGGTTATTTTGGTAATTTATTTATTTTACTTTTATTTCATTTCTTATTTTATTTAACTTGGGTTGTTTTGGGTTGGGTACATGGGCTGGCCTGGCCCATCTAGGTTGGGCCAGTCTGGGATCTGGCCCAACCAACTCACCCCTGACCCTTCTATCTTCCTTGTCTCACACATAGACACACCACGCACTCTACCCGCATACGCACTGACCTCTCCCCTCATCCTCTGCTCGCTTTTGATGCCGCCGCCGCCAGCGCTGGTGCCGCTTCGGCCGGTCGCCGGCCAACTCCGGCACTGCCACCACCCGACGAGGCGCTCTCCTCCTTTAATCTCTGTCTCCCTGTTGCCTCTCGGCCTTCCCCGTATGCGCCCCTGCGAAACCCTAATTCCTCCCTGGCCAGACCGCTGTCGATCCCGGCGGTGCTGCTGCTTGGCCATGACCCCCCGCCGTGCTACAGATGTTGTTGGGACGACTCGGCGTGGTGTAGGCGCCTTGGTGCCCATCGTGCCGCCGTGCCGCTTCATTCGTGGCCTCTGCTTCCTCTTCGGCGAGCTAGGACTCGCCCCAGGTAGGTGCTCCTTCTACCCCCTCTCTCTGTGTGACCAGCCTTCGTGCTGATGAACTCTTCTAATATGGATTTGGGATCCATATGGATTTAGATGTAAATTTGAGAAATCTCTGCCGTGGTTTGTAGTGACGGTTTCAGGTTGATTCAGGTTATACATAGGTTGTAAGTTTGGTATTTAACCACTAAGAATGTTGTACTAGCTCTGATGCTTAAATCCAGATGATTTAATCATCCCAAGCTTTGGGGCTAAATGAAATGGTGATGTCAGATAGAGAAATGATGTACTTGTTGCTGTGTTTACCTTAACCCGGGCTAATATCTTGGGCTTAGCTGTATTGGGGATATTTCATCCCTAGTTATTGAACTTTTATTTCAATAGGATGATTTGATTAGTTTCTAACCATCTAGATAATAGAAAATTGGTAAGATATGATTCCTGGATTCTTTACTAGGGAAATGATTTGAAATTCCCTCTCTGGTTATTTGCAGAAAAGGTTGTGAATACCACAATGGTTAATGATCTGCATAAGGTTGCTTGCAGATGTTTTGAATGATCTACTGATGATCATCTCATGCAAAGACATGATTTTGAGCAAGAAGGAATTAAAAGATTTAAAGTATATTTCTTTATTTACTTAATTGCTGGATAACTAAATAAATGATTCCTAGATTTGTCTAGGAAGATGATTTTCTTTTATTTGGGATGATGTGATTGTTTCATTTAGCAAGGCTTTTGCTTACTAGCTACCACTGTGGTGCCTCCATGGGAGTGTGCATATTGGTTTCCTAGTATGCATGATCTGCTATGGTTAGTGGTTTTACTTTATAAGATTATATACCTGGTGATGCAATGATGAAACAGTATGGTGAATTATTTCCTTGCCAATGATGTGAAAACTGAGGCTAGCATATGATAGAGAAACAGATGCTATGGTTGCCCTCTTATGTGCTCTGTGATGATCCTTACATCCAGGTGTATGTAGATCTGAGGGCTATTCTTTACACTAATATTTGCTCCTATCAAAATCTAATAAGAACAGATTTGACTTACTATCCTTGTTGATAGTAAACAAAGTATACAATTGATTCCTAGAGACTTCTACTAGGAAAATGATAAATATGCTTTAGCCAAAATATCTTAGTGACCATTTAGTGTGAGGATACACTCTAATAGTTGTTGTGCATCAGACTGTCACTATGGTGCCTCCATTTTGGAGTATGCATAGTGATAAGTGGTGTTTACTTGAACTGCTGTGAACTAGATGATTTTATTTGATAAGATCATACACCTGGCCTGTGATGCAAAGGCTAAGGCATTGATCAAAATAAGAACATATGCTATTATATGGCTTTTAATAACTCTATGATGATTTTGGCAAAGCATTTCTTTGCAATACTGAGAGTATCACCCTAACCACTCCTCCTAGATGAAACTCTAGTTGAAGGAAAGTTGTAATTGGATGAGTTTGTATCACAACTGCATTTCTACTTGAGCCTGATGATGCAGTTTAATAAGAACAGGTGCTATAGTATGAATTTGGTGGTTAACCTGTGATTTGTTGAGTTGTTGCAGCTGTTGGCTGGTGTTGATCTTGATCAACCACTATTGGTTTGGTACATTCTTTCCTCCCTTTTCTGAGGTATCTACTGCTGCTACTCTCCTTGTCACCTAGGCCTCCTCCTTATGCTCCCGACTTGACCTATTGAATCTGCTACTGCTTTTCCTTCTGCTGGTGCTCCTGGATCTGCCTTCCCTTGATTCTAGCTCTTGGATGGCTATAGAAAGCAACCAGAGCTGGTTGATGGTGATGGTCTTGATTTGTGACCTTGTGGTTGTTTATGTGTGGGCTTGGGAGCTCTAGTGCTAAGAAATGAGCTGGGGTATAAGGAGTAGCTAGCAGCAGTGGCTGCCACGACTGGTTCCTTCTTATCCTCCCCTGGTGTGCTCCTGTGTTGACAGCAGCTACTTGCATGTTGATGTGCAAGCTGCTTGCAAGTGGGACCTGCTGGTGTGGATGAGATCAAGTGAATACTTGATATTTGTGAAATCTTTATCTAATTACTTTAACTGTCATGGTGAAACTTGCCCCTCTCCAAGCCTATGATGTTGTACTGAGGCCCTCACTAGATAAGAACAGATGCTCAGTTTGGTGAAACTTGCCCCTTACAGATTAGCTCGAAGATGAATTGAACATAGCATTTCTATGTCAAACCTGAGAGCAAAACACTAACCAATTAACCATTCTTTTGTTTTATTGTTGTTTTGTTTCCTTTTTCTTTTTGTTGTGCTTACAGGAAATGAAGATCAAGAAGAAGAAAAGAAGCTTAGTTAGGTTTTATTTTTAATCTTGTTGTAATTTCTCTTTTTTTATTCACAAGTGTAAAGATTTTGTATTATTATTGTGATTGTAATTAATGAACTATTTATTTATTAATTCATCCTTTGTAAATCCTGATTGTAAAGACAATTTCATGTATATATAAATATATTGTTGTAATTAAGAACTCTTTTATTCATTTCAATTATGTAATTCTTTTTCCTACATACTTGTTTCCTAATACTTTAATTTTATTTATCTATTGTAAAATTTCAATATAATACTATATGTATAATATATATAATCATAAATAAATCTTCTTATATCATTTTTTGTAATCATTTAAATTCAAGTTATTAAATGTTTCTAATTTCCATTTGTGTATCTTATAAATTCATTTGAATTTCATATTTGAAATTCAAATACATATTTGAACAAATTTCCTCTTGAAACAAAGAATTCTACAAAGGTCATGTCGAAATCTATCGCACTTGCTCCGAAGTTTCCTTCAGTACAAGAGAGATCCCGATCCCTCCATAGCTCTTTTAGTTTTGCGCGAAAATTCCCTGGATTTTCTTATGCATGAATGCAATACACAAACATGTGTCCTCTCTATTTCTAGGTGCTAAATCCTGGGATGTTACATGCGTATATCTCGCGACGTTACTTTTGATGAGACGCGCCCTTTCTATCCTCGTCCCACCGCTGGTACCTACCCGGTGGAAGATATCTCTTTTCTTATTTTTCCTGACACACCTCCTTCTACTCCTATTGTGTCTTCTTCAGGACCCACTCTCCCTGATGTCTCTTTTTCGACACCATCCTCCTCTGCTCCATCTAGTTCCCCTAGTTATCCTCATTCTCTAGAGCCTTCCTCTTCTATTCCTTCTTCATCGTCGTCGCCTCATGAGTCGTCTTCCTCTGATGAGCTTCCCTCTACTCGTCATGTTCATCAGCGTCGTGCCCCCAATCATTACTCTCCTAGTCAGTATGGTTTTTCTGTTGCCTCCGAGCCGACTTCTTATCAGGATGTTGAGCATCATCCTGAATGGCAGCTGGCCATGGCTGAGGAGATTGCTGCGCTTGAGCGCACTGGCACCTGGGATCTTGTTTCTCCCCCTCCTGGTGTTCGTCCTATCACGTGTAAGTGGGTCTATAAAATTAAGACCCGCTCTGATGGATCTCTTGAGCGCTATAAAGCGCGTCTTGTGGCTCGTGGTTTTCAGCAGGAGAACGGTCATGACTATTATGAGACATTTGCTCATGTGGCTCATATGACCACTGTGCGCACTCTTCTTGTTGTCGCTTTTGTTCTTCACTGTTCTGTGTCCCAGCTTGATGTTCAGAACGCATTCCTCAATGGTGATTTGAGTGAGGAGGTTTATATGCAGCCTCCTCCTAGGTATTATGTTCCCGCTGGGATGGTTTGCCCTCTTCGGCGTTCTCTTTACGGCCTGAAACAGGCCCCTCGTGCCTGGTTTGAGCGCTTTGCCTCTGTGGTGACTGCTGTTGGTTTCTCTCCTAGTGATCATGATCCAGCGCTGTTTGTTCACACTTCTCCTCGTGGACGCACTCTTCTTCTTCTCTATGTTGATGATATGATCATTATTGGTGATGATCCTGAGTATATCGCCTCTGTTAAGGCTCGTCTTCGTGATCAGTTTCTTATGACTGATCTTGGTCCTCTTCGATATTTTCTTGGGATTGAGGTTTCCTTCACTTCTGATGGCTTTTTCATCTCCCAGGAAAAGTAGATTCAGGATCTTCTTGCTTGTGTTGCTCTTGGGGATGAGCGCACTGTTGAGACCCCTATGGAGCTTAATGTTAAGCTTCACCCTACTGATGGTGATCCTCTTTCTGATCCGACGCGTTATCGCCATCTTGTTGGGAGTCTTGTTTATCTTGCTGTCACTCGTCCTGCCATATCTTATCATGTTCATATTCTGATTCAGTTTGTTTCCGCCCCTACAACTGTTCACTATAGTCATCTTCTCCGTGTTCTTCGTTATCTTCGTGGCAGGATCACTCGTCGCCTTTTCTTTCCTCGTTCCAGCTCCAGTGCTATTCGGACGCTACGTGGGCGAGTGATCCTTCGGATCGTCGTTCACTTTCTGCTTACTGTGTGTTTCTTGGTGGTTCGCTCATTGCTTGGAAGACGAAGAAACAGATAGCGGTTTCCCATTCGAGTGTTGAGGCTGAGTTGCGTGCTATGACCTTGTTGACTGCCGAGGTGACCTGGTTACGGTGGTTGCTTGCGGATTTTGGGGTCTCTATTACCACACCCACTCTTGTTTTGTCTGACAGTACATGTGCTATTAGTATTGCACATGATCCGTTCAAGCATGAGCTTACCAAGCATATTGGTGTTGATGCTTTCTATACACGTGCTCAGGTGCATGCTCAGGTTGTTGCTCTTCAGTATGTGCCTTCAGAGTTACAGTTGGCGGATTTCTTTACAAAGGCACAGACCATTGCGCAGCATACTTTTTTCTCTCTAAACTCAGCGTTGTCGAGCCACCATGAGTTTGAGGAGGGGTGTTAGATGTACATTTGTATATTGTATGTCCCCACTTGTTAGGGAGTTTTTATGAATATTTCCACATGTACATGTACTATATATTGTGGCCTATGGCCCCTGAGGAATACAAGTTGCCTATTCCTAACACCCGGCTCCTGCACCGGCACCTGCCCTCCCTGGCCGTGGCCAGTTCGTGCCTCCAGGGGCTGCTCCGGCTGCCTCTTCTCATACCGCATCTGCTCCGGCCGTTGATCTGCCGCCGCCGGCTGTTGATCTGCTGCTGGTGGACGCCGCTGGAGATAGAAGAGATCAACGCCCGTGCAAGGAAGGAGAAGGTAGAGCTCCAGCGACGGCGTCCCGAGGCATGTCCACCCGCCCCGCAAACAGACCAAATCTGTCAAAAGGCTTGTCCGATTTGGCGGGGGGGGGGGGGGGGTGGGGTGGGGGAGGGGCATTGGAGTTGGGGGGGGGGGAGGGGGCATTGGAGTTGGCCTAATCAACTCTTGTCACGAGTACGCGTATGTAGGATTGTAGTACTCCGGTTTGACAATTTTTTGGCACATACCATCAATTTTTTTGCTTTGGCTCCGAAGTGGGTTCTATAGCCAGCTGAGTCCCTCTTTGATTGCCGCTATCGCTGTCCTCTCCGTCTGGGGTGGCATTGGTGTCTTTGAGATGTGGTGCACAACGGCCTCAAAACAGTGGGAAGGTTCCCCTAAAAAAACAGTGGGAAGGTTCATCGTATTTATTTTGACTGTTTTTCGTGTCATTTCAAGGTGTCGACGTGGTGGCTATATCTTGAAGTCAGAATAAGTTGTACTCGCCTTGTCCTTGATCCGATGGTACATCCGGCGCAGACGAATCTATTGGGATCCGGTTGTGTTTTGTATTATTGGTGGTCTCTTCGAGAATGATTGCCGCACTCGTTTGCTGGTTTTTTATGGTCTTAGCACGACTACTTTCTGTTTGTTTACTATAATAAGCTTTGCTCCGCTCCGGTAGTGAAGCGGCGAGGACAACGGGACGTCTTCGGCTCGTGCTAGCGTGTAGTCGTCGTTAGGTGGTTGAATAATCTATTTATAATTTTTACTCCCTCCATCTCAAAATAGAAGTCTAAGAGTTTGTTTAAGTTTGGATGAATCTAGATACTATATACATTTAGATTTAGAAAAATTTATGACATCTATTTTGAGACGGAGAAAGCATTATTTTTAAAATTCTTTAAATTATTGTTGATGATTATTAATAAATTGGTGAAATTCCACAATAAAAAAATACCAATAGCGTGCGTGCAACAGATTAACATCAAGCGCACCGTCACCCGACAAGCAAATTGCTAACAACTATTTTCTCCAAATACATCAAGTTAGATAGTCTTGGATGCGTGCATCACCTGAACAACTATTTTCTCGAAAAGTCCTTGTTTCCTTCTCATTATTGAGGCGATGATAAGCCTGTTTAATTTGCTCTCAGCAAGCGTGCAACTTGGGTTGGAACGACCTGCAAGCAATGACGAGGCCAACATCTCAGGACTCCTTTTCCTGGTCTATTTTAAAATAAACTTCCGTACGTCCCGCCACTTGTCCACAACCATAATCATGCTTGAATTAAGCTGAGGCGGCCCCTCCGCGCACGGGTGTCTGCCCCAAAGATCTGTTTGTTTATCTGATGATGAATACGCCATTCACGGTATAGATACATGCATATGTCATACATGGTACTAGATGCAATGTATGGTCCAATATGTGTCTTCTTTTATTTGGATGTGGTGCCTCGGCACACAAGGGATTGAACATCAGATTTGACCTTTTTTGATCATCTATGGCGAATTCGATGGTTAACTTGACGCTCCGTGACTCCAATACCCGAACTACGTGCGCGTGTGCGTATGCTTTGTACTTGATGTTTCTATAAAAAAACACAACAAAATAACTCATCGATGAAGATATTTTGCATATAGTGGATTGTGGTGATGCCCAAAATGATTCACAAAAGAAATTTAAATAGATGTTTTTCTTAGTCCGCAATGTGTCAAAATTGGTGTATTTGTGATTGTGAAAATATACTTCGTTTGAAAGAATCCTGTAGTTGAAGATCATACAAAAATTTTGTTTTTGAAAGTAATAAAAACCCTGATCGGGGTCGATCCGACCCGTAAGGATTTGTACCTAGATGGTTCAGTTGTGCGTCCACTCTCCTAACCAAGTAATGTAGACACAATTATTTGAAAAATGCACTTTGAAAATAATTAGTACCACGTCTCACATCCATATTATATTACAGCGTGTCACGCGACATCGCTCAATATATTTCATTACCACCACCGCCATGTTTTCAAAAGGCGATGCAGCAAGTAGATGCACACACGCGACGACTATATATGTATCTTCGAGTTGACTTGCTTGTTTACTTCTTCGCTTGTAAGCTGCATATGGGCATCTGATGTACTCCCTCCGTTTGAAAAGATGTCTAGATACATCTCATTTACAAACCTAAAACATCTTATATTTCTAAACGAAGGGAATATGATTGTTCAAGTACGAATGTGTAGAATTTTCTCTTATAGGATTGTGTTATTACATCAAAAGAGGCTCCTGAATGGTTGTGCGAGACCGTGTCCAAGGAATGCATTATTGCATAGTACGTTCACACATCTTTCTTTTTGTTGGAACTGCGTACGGTCAACATGTTTGTTTACATGGATTGTGGTGATACCCAAAATGTTAATACGTGCTAGTTTGATTCACAAAAGAAATTTAAATAGATGTCTTTCTTAGTCCATAATGCGTCAAAATTGGTGCATTTGTGATTGTGAAAATATACTTCGTTTGAAAGAATGTTGTAGTTGAAGATCATACAACGATTTTGTTTTTGAAATAATAAAAACCCTGATTCGGGTCGATCCGTAAGGATTTGTATCTAGATGGTTCAGTTGTGCATCCACTCTCCTAACCAAGTAATGTAGACACAATTATTTGAAAAATGCACTTTGAAAGAATTAGTACCATGTCTCACATCCATATTATATATATTCTAGCGTGTCACGCGACATCGCTCAATATATTTGCATGACCACCACCGCCATGTTTTCAAAAGGCGATGCAGCAATACATGCACACATGCGACGACTATTTATCTTCCAATTGACTTGCTTGTGTACTTCTTCGCTTGTAGGTTGCACGATTCACCATTTAGATTTATATGGGCATCTCATGTGTAGTACGAATGTGTAGAATTTTCTCTGATAGGATTGTTATTGCATCAAAAGAGGCTCATGAATGGTTGTGTGAGATCGCGTGTCGAAGGAATGCATTGCACGTACGTTCGCACATCTATCTTTTTGTTGGAACTGCGTACGGTCAAGGTGTTTGTTTATGTCATCGTGCATGCCTAATCGGATTGGATATTTACGTTTGGTGGCCAAATTATTCTTAAGTAATATTATCACTTCACCCTTCAACGTCAAGCTATGTACATGGATGCGTCTCAGCCACGGCGTCACAGTACACATCGCAAGAACATGTGCAAGAGGTGCTTACTAGCTCGGAGGCCTTAATGCTAATTGGAGATGATAATCCACTATAGTTAATTAGTCCCAAATATAATTAGTATCAGTTATTATTCTTAAGTAATATTATCACTTCACCCTTCAACGTCAAGTTATGTACATGGATGCGTCTCAGCCACGGCGTCACAGTACACATCGCAAGAACATGTGCAAGAGGTGCTTACTAGCTCGGAGGCCTTAATGCTAATTGGAGATGATAATCCACTATAGTTAATTAGTCCCAAATATAATTAGTATCAGTTATTATTCTTAAGTAATATTATCACTTCACCCTTCAACGTCAAGCTATGTACATGGATGCGTCTCAGCCACGGCGTCACAGTACACATCGCAAGAACATGTGCAAGAGGTGCTTACTAGCTCGGAGGCCTTAATGCTAATTGGAGATGATAATCCACTATAGTTAATTAGTCCCAAATATAATTAGTATCAGTTATTATTCTTAAGTAATATTATCACTTCACCCTTCAACGTCAAGCTATGTACATGGATGCGTCTCAGCCACGGCGTCACAGTACACATCGCAAGAACATGTGCAAGAGGTGCTTACTAGCTCGGAGGCCTTAATGCTAATTGGAGATGATAATCCACTATAGTTAATTAGTCCCAAATATAATTAGTATCAGTTCTTTTTTCTACTATTTTTCTTAAACGCAGTTGGTCAAATAGCCTTTTTATATATAGCACCATGGTCGCCCTGGCCAATGGAGTTGCTGCCGCTGGGTAGACAACATCCTGGGTAGAGGGGTTGAGACCTTGATAACTAAAGCAAATTATTATTGTTTTTGGTTATGTGTGCGGAGTCTTTTCCTTGTTAAGCACTTTGTTTACTACATATGATATGTAAGCTTGCTTCTCCAATGCAACTCTTATCATTACTCTTTCCCTTGTTTTGAGGAGGCTAGCTTAGGACAAAAATCTCACTCCTTTTTGGAGTAGTGTTTAATTTCTTCCCCTCTAGGTGTGGGGATGAGTGCACCCAAAGATTTTTGTAACTTCTTTGAAAAATAGCTCTTTATGAAATTAAGTTACAATAACGGTCCACGGCGTAAACTATATATGTGTCATTTAAGCATAAAGTACCACCCTCTAACAAATACTCAACTTTTGTTAATGTTGATTCTATGTGTCGTGTACTATTAAATGTATGAGGTGAGTTGCCTCTTCCATTTATCTTTAAAAAGAAGTCATGCTTATGTATGCGCGAAAGATCATATCATTTTTTTTGTTTTCAAGCTATTATTTAAGTATTTCACCATTTGATTTTATATTCATACTTACAAAAATTTATAAAGATCAGCATTGCATCTTGTGAGAACTATTGGATAGGTTTTGTAACATTACATTCAGGGATCAAAGGACCCTTTTGGACACATTGGGTTTGACCAGGGCATGATGCATATGGCATAAGTGAGATGTAGCTGCCACAAATGTTGGTGCTCTTGGTGACACGTCCATCAAAGTAAAGGATTTTAGGGCACCAATATTTCGTTGAGCTCTGTGCAAATGGATGGCTCCTTGGGCATCAAACAAAGCAAAGGATTCACCTTTACGCCCACTTTCTTCCAATAGAATAAGTGCACAAATCCAAAATGGCCTTGTAATATGTGTGTGTCTTGAAACAAGGATCTAGGACCATTTTTTTTCTACTCAATGTTATTCTAATGCTAACTACTTGCATTGATAACTAGAAGCACTATTAGCCTACTGATAGGGATGGCAGGAAAATAGGACTAGCTTCGGACCTTTTCCTCTTAGCTACTCTAGCACTATGAATGTGCACTAAGATATCTTCCAAACCAACATTATGTTCTAAACTTCACCGTTTCGAGATCTATATCCATTGTGAAGCTTGCTTTGTTGTGTCATCATGCAACACATAGTGCTACTTAATAGTCTCCCAGGCCTATGTGAAATTCTACCGAAACGTGTGATTGATAGCAAACACACTTTCCTATGACCCAAATTAGATGCAAAGAAAATTGTTGAAATAACATCTAAATCTGATCCGGACAGTAAAAATTTAAACATGAATTTATTTGTACCACGTAATCTGCACCACTATTTAATCAAGAATTTTTACTTGATCATAGAAGAGTCGAAGTACTAGAGCCTTGAGAGAATATGTAAAGCACGAAAAATGTTCAACATAATCACAGAATATTTTTTTTGGATTGATCACTGCTAAAAATGAAATTTTTGATCAAATTTGACCTTGGGGACTATATGGTGGATTGTATCACCATTTAAAATTTCAATTCAAAACTCATACTTTGTAAATAAAAGAAGGGACGAGTTTTATGTGACTATCCACATTTATACCTTGATATTTTTTTAATTTACTGTTGGTCCTACTTTACTTACTTAGACAGATAACAATTTGAACTTCCAACTTCGTGCAATATCTAGAGTAATTTACAAAATGCATGTAGAGTATAGTGTAAATAGACCTGGAGAAAAGGATTCTATAGTGATTAGTAGCAACCCGTCAAGGTTGCATGAGTACGACAACATGGCCAAGCTAACCAACAAGAAAACAAACAATGCTCCTACCAAAAAGTCAATATCGGATCTAAAAAAGTAATATTGTGTACTTGATGGATATCCATGGGTCAATAGCAACTGCATTTTTATGAGCAATTGATAAGGTGTTTTGCTTGTTTAGGATAACGACCACCGTCTTTGGGCTAGCAATAGAGGAGTTGATGTGGGCCATGTTGTTGTCCCTACACAAAAGGAAACTCAGGGGGAAAAGTAATTCTTAAAACTCCCTTTTATCACCCGGAGTAGTTCACATCAAGCAAGGTAATTGCTATAGAATATTTGTGATCATTTAATATCGGAGTTCACCTTAAAGGTGTGTGTTTCTATGGCAATCGGTACTAGTGCGGAAGCGTCATCCCTCTAATGACAACATTTGTCGTCTCTGCACGGGCTTATGTGTCTTATGTGGGGAGTGCGAGCACACACAAACCATACATTTTCTTCTCATGCACCCTAGCTAAATTTATGTGGAGCGCATTAGGGAACTGCTATCTTGCTCCTGTAATCCCTCATATTTCAGTGACGCTTATAGGATGTTGCACAACTATGTGGGCCAGCCTAGACGAGTCTTTTGGATTTGTTGTGCAACACGTTGTTGAATGTTAGGAACAAGTTTACAACTGAGGGGGTCTTACCGGCACAATCTATAGACAACCTATATGAAATGTTTGTGTACTTGCGCTAGTGGCAAGGAGACAAGACCGTGTGGCAGTGAAGCTAACGATTGGAAGGATACGATCGCTCGATGCTACTGTGAGGAACTAGCCAGAGTAGTCCCCTCTTGTCATTATCCCTAGCTCCGAGTTGGTGTCATAGTATAGGTTTTGCATGGGCGCATGCCTGAACTTGCTATAGCTAGCGTGCTATTGGGATTGGAATTGATGATTCATGGTCTGTAATATTCATTTGACTTGATAGTATGTTCTATGATAGTTTGTCTTCATTAATTAAAACCGAGCCCTTCTTGTTCTCGAACCTTTGGTCTAAGGGACTGAGTTTTGCCACGTATTGTGTTTGGTAACCTGTTATAGGGTGTCATTTTTTTGTTGAGTTTATCAAAAAAAAAAAATGAAACAGTGCTAGGAGGAAGTAGACAAATTCGCTCCTAACAGGGATTGAACTCCAATCGCTGGGATACGCCAAGTGCAACCCAACCACTAGGCTACTGCCTCGTTCTCTTTTTGTTGAGTTTATTGAATTTGTAATAATATGGATGCATGCAACGGAATCAGATTTTTGGATTCTTTAGGCATCCTAGTTGGTGCAAAAACCAGGGTGAGGAAGCTTCTACTATTACTTTCTAGAAGAATCAAAATTTGGATGTAAGAGTCAGCCGAAAGAAACCCTATTTAGTGTGTTCTACCGGAGGACTATGCTCTCAATAGTTTCCAAAATGTCCCAAAAATCCAAGTGGTTGCTCCCGCGGCATTTTGATAATATGATGGTGTTCAGCCTAGTCACATAAAATGGATTACATAGATGTGACACGAATACAAATATCTAAAAATGCAGAATCCAATGTCATGATTATTATCTATTAGTACATGATTCGTCCTTGACTCCCGATGATAGAGGATTTTGTTTTTTGGCTCCCAGAAACAAATGCTTCTGGATGAACCGTAGATATTTATAAACTTTAAAATAACACTTCACTTTTACATGTCTGCAATTTTTTGTGAGACATCATATTTTGCGTCCTACAAAAGAGTAAAAAAGCAAAAAGAAATAGCACAAATTCAGTTTTTTTGGACATTTGGCCATCAAAGTTAATGACGATGTTGGAAAATACTTCCAGACAAACAAAGTATTAAGGCAAGGCGACCCATTATCACCAATGCTATTTAGTATAGTGGCTGATATGCTAGCTGTCATGATTGAGCGTGCAAAAGTCAATGGCTAGATTGAAGGAGTGATTCCTCATCTAGTTGATGGTGGACTATCTATCCTTCAATATGCCGATGATACATTTTTTTTATGAAACATGACATTGAAAAAGCAAGAAACCTGAAATTAATACTTTTAGCTTTCGAACAATTATCAGGTCTAAAAATTAATTTCCATAAGAGCGAGTTGTTTTGTTTCGGTAAGGCTCAAGAGGAGGACAATCTGAATGCTGAATTATTTGGATGCAGCCAAGGTTAGTTCCCTATTATATATTTGGGCATCCCGATTCACTATCGAAAGCTTACAAATGCTGAATGGAAACTTGTTGAAAAAAGGCTTCAATTGAGATTAAGTAGTTCGAAAGGAAAGTTATTATCCTTAGGGGGAGATTGGTTCTAATCAATTCAGTACTAAGTAATATGGTACTGTATATGATTTCTTTTTTCCAACTACCAAAAGGAGTCTTAAAACGATTGGATTATTTCCGATCAAGATTTTTTTAGCAAGGAGACAATGAGAAAAATAAATATCAACCGGCTAAGCGGAGTGTGGTTTGCCGACCCAAAGACCAAGGAGGGCTTTGTATTCATGATCTTGAGACTAAGAATACGGCCCTACTTGGTAAATGGCTCTTCAAGTTACTAACTGAAGATGGGTGTCAACACCCGGATTTTTAATCCCAGATGTCTGTTACGCCGTACATCGCAATCCCAGGATTACCATTTTTGTGAGACATAACAGATTGGATATCACAGTACATCATCCAATACAAACCATACACAAGGTCTTACAACAAATAAAGGATCACATAATCCAGTCTTAGTACAATCAAAGCAGCGGAATAATATAATAACAATAGTGTGGGCGAGACTCCATCTTCGTGGTCATAGGCAATGCTGACGATGGGAGATGATCCTAGTTGTCGTAACCTTCCTGCGGTCCATCCTCCTGATATTCCTCTTCATAGTCGGGCCACGGGAATAGCCAGGGACAAAGCCATGAGTACTCTTTAAGTACTTGCAAACTATCACTCTAGGAATCCTAAGCTCTAGGTCCATCCTCCTAAGTGGGAACTTAGCTTTCACTTGCAAACTATCACTCTAGGAATCCTAAGCTCTAGGTCCATCCTCCTAAGTGGGCCATGAGTACTCTTCATAGTCGGTCCATCCTCCTGATAGTCCTCTTCACTCGCAAACTATCACTAACAGATAAATTGGTTTCAAGTAGGAATCCTAAGCTCTAGGTTGTTTTGCAAAAAGCTAGGTTCACCTTAACTGAGTTCATAAGCAAAGAAAGCTAGTTTAAAGTTTTATAACACCTAAGTGGGAACTTAGCTTTAACTTTCACAACCCTGTTGTGGTCAAGTCAAAGTCATGATTCATTTCACAAGTCATTTTGAAAACATCTGACGACGACAGAACAGTATGGCCACTCCAACTGACCATAACCGCGGGCGCGGCTATTCGAATAGTTTGACACTCTGCAGAGGTGGTACACTTTCACCAAAATATTCGATACATCCGTCAGGAACAATCCTAAATTCACCATACTTAGTACGGGGATAATCAATCCTAACCTTTCAATTACACGCCTTAGTATAGGCACCTCTCCTATGAGTTTGGCCTTCCAACCATGACCAACTGTCATATTGGAAACTACATAGGTGGTCAATCTTCACAAGGTAGCATCAGCTCAAACATCGGCCGCAAGGGAACCCATAGTAAGGTATATAAACTTCCATCCAAGCCCTACCCAATTTCGGGTATTGTGGTTGTACGATAAAATTGGAATGGTATCACATCTAGACAACCATCAGTTTTATAAAGGGCTAAGGCTCATGCCTCAACATTTTCAGCATCAAAATCATCTGGTGTTCAAGAACACATGTCAAAACATTTCATTAGAATGACTCATCATTCTAAGGTTTTCATAATCATTTTCAACAAGTATTCCCATCTAAAGTGATCAAGTTTTATGCTTAGCACTACCAACTACAAGTGGGGATAAAACTAATGAGGGGTGGTGATCAAGTGTGAATTATCTAAGTTCAATATCATGCCTCAGGATGACATGAAGATTTATCTAACTCAGGCAAAATTTTATGCTCTTTATGCTACCTTCAAATAATCTTTCTAAAATCTACAATTCACTAAGTAAACATAAATAGGAAGCTTTGATAAAGAAATAAAATAACTAAGCTTACAATTAAAACTAGGATTGGGTGTAGTAGGGTGGTATAACTAATGCATGTCCAGTGCCTCTAGTTGGCACAGTTATAATGCAAGGGTTAACTTGCATAGTTCTAGCTTGCCTTGTGCCGGGCAGTGGTTTAAGTTCTCTTTTGCTTCTTCCTCGTAGTATTCTCCTTCATCCTCGTATCCTTGGTTGGTACTAGCGTCTATAAATAAACATGAGGTACACAATCACCAAACAATTCTTAACTACTCTATTTAGCACACAAAGGTTCACACTAGATGATCTAGCATCATCACTATTATCACAAGAAATAAAGCACTAGTTTCAATTATTTTATTTTAGAAAAGTAATTTCTACTCATTGAAAAAGTACTTAAGATTTAATATTCTCCAACTAAAACATGGGATCATGTTAACACATGTCATCACCACATATTTCATTACTTGGGAATGTGATTTAAAGTGGTGTCACAATTTAATAAGGATTAACCTTTTTATTTTAATTAAATAAAGTGACTAGAAATGCCTATGGGGCATTCTTTTATTACTTGTCCATTATTTCTGTAAGTAAACCTAGATATTTTTATATATTCAAAAAGGTCTTGTTAAATGTGATTTTTGAGAGGTGGAATCAACTCAAAGCTTTTATGGTTGAGTTTTGAAAAAAAATTGAATGTAGAAAAGTCTCTGCCTTGTTATTTTTACTATAGGTGATCTATATTCCAATTGATTTGAGTCCAACGGGCTTGGATTAAGAATTTCAGTACCTTTCTAGCAAAATTAGTTTCATGCAATTTGATTCAGTGAATCTCTCTAAATTGATTTTTGAATCTGGAGGCAGAACTAAGTTTGAAACTAAATGGAAAAAACCTAAGTTTGAATTACTGGGTCGCGCGGGAGTACTAACTGGGCCGACTCACTATGCACAGCGCGCGGTTGGTTTAAGTGATTGTCCCCACCAGTCAGCGAGACAGGGGTGCGAAGGGGTACAGGGTGATTTGGGTCGTAGGATTAGAAGTGCGATCGACGGCTGAGGTTCATCGTCCACGTCTGAACAGAACGCGGCGAGGTCGAACCCTAGCACAGATAGTGGGGGTCAGTGGGGGCTCACCGGGGCTCCTTGGATGGTCGGCGATGGGGGCGAACGACAAATTCGACGACGACGATCCTCCTGGTACTGGTGGCTTCTCCTGGGGCAGCTCCAATCGACGGCTCCCTTCTCCTCCAGCAGCGGCAAGTTCCGGCGAAATTCTGGCCACCTGGTGCTCGCCTTGCTCCGGGGATGAGTGGGTGTGATCAGTTAGAGGAGGGGAGTGAGATGGTGTGCTGAAATCGAACGGGAAAGGCCTCTATTTATAGTGCCAAGAGGGGACCGAAGGGTGCGGGTGGAACTCGTCGTGGTCATCTACACAGTGAGCTAATGACATGGTTGGGGGTAGGGGACGGTGCGCTTCTTCCTGGCGAAGCTCAACGGCATGGTGGCGAGGCGTGGGGCGGTGCGAATTGGTCGAAACACTTCGATGCTCTGGACGGGTCCAACGGGAAATTTAATGGCGCACAACATCTACGGTTCGTGCGGTGGCGAATGGGCATGTCCGGGCGGTTCCTGGGGCGGTGGTGATCACGCATGAGGGCGACGAAGACGGGGCGCGGTCTGTGCTCGCGTGTCAAGCGCGGCGCTCTGGCGCGCTCTCGGCATGGTTGCAGAGAAACTGGGCGCACTTGTTATGAGTGGTCCAGTGGCTGGCAAGGCTTGGGCTCTGGACAGGGGGTGGCGGTGGACGGTGGCTTGTGTTCCAGACAAGATGGCTAGGCTTGGTGAGTCTCCTACCTTGCTGTCGACATTGGGGTGGCAAGTTGGGTTCGGGCATGGTCACCATTGATGACATTGTCAATTTTAAAGTGAGCTAGGTCTTGTTAAATAAGTTAGATCATCTACTGAGAGTATGTTGTGATCTAGAGAGGGAACAAGTTAGGCACAACACTGCTCCCTATAGTGTTTGATGTTTTATTTGATTTGTGTTTACAGGGTGTTTGATGAAATGCCACAAGAGATTTGAATTTGAATTTTTGGATAAAACTTGGTGGGTGTACTAGTCACATACTATGTAGTCTCTGGTTGCTTGGAATTGTCAAGGTGGACTGGTTTGGTGGGGTTTTGAGAAATGGGGATCTTCCCATATGATATAGATTCAATTTTGAATTGTCATTTGAATCAGGTTGCCAAATATTTCTGTGAGTTTACAAAGTGGGCTTGGGTTCACTTTCACTTGGTCTAGCAAGGGGTAAAAAGAAATAGAATTGTTTCTGTTTGAAATCTTGGACTAGAAACACTCAAAGTGGTCTAGTGAGCAAGATTGGCAAAAATGACCATTTGCTTGTTTTGTTTGTTTTTGAATTTCTCTTGATTTGTTTCTTCTTGGAAATGATTTAGATGATGTTGTTTTCATCTTTAAACCATTCCTTGCTATTCACAACAATCAAACAAATCCATTCATGCATTCATACATTCATCACATACACACATGCATTCATATTGATTTTGATTAACAAAAGTTTTTATTAACCCTAATTTTGGTGATTGGAATTTGATAATCTTGCTTAATATTTTTGGGATGTTACAAACCTTCCCTCCTTAAACAAAATCTCGTCCCGATATTTGAGAAAAAGAAAACTAGGATTTAAAGAGATCGGGAAACTCCGTCCTAATGTAATCTTCTCGCTCCCAGGTAGCTTCTTCTTCAGTGTGGTTGCTCCACTAGATCTTGAGAAACTTGATACTCCGTGTCCTGGTGGTTCTGAAAGCTTCCTCCAAAATACGGATGGGTAATTCAGGATACATCAGGTCATCATTGATCTCTATGGTTCGGTGATCAATGTTCTTGAAAACTTCAGTCTTCTCCAGGACTAATAGGCATTTGCGAAGTAACGATATATGGAACACATTATGCACTGCTGACATCTCCTCTGGAAGTTCCAGTTGATATGATACTTCTCCTCGACGATTCAGAATCTTGAAAGGTCCGATATATCTGGGGGCTAATTTTCCTTTGAGCTGTAAACGTTGCATTCCCTTCAAAGGCGACACTTTGAGATACACAAAATCTCCGATATTGAAAGCGAGGTCTCGACGTCTCTTGTCGGCATAACTCTTCTGTCTGGATTGGGTGGTCTTGAGGTGCTCACGGATCTTGTGAACTTTCTCTTCTGCTTCTCGTAGGATCTCCGGTCTAAAAATCTGACTCTCTCCTACTTTCGACCAATTCAACGGGGTACGACACTTCCTTCGATACATGAATTCAAATGGGGCCATTTGAAAACTGGCTTGATAATTGTTGTTGTATGAAATTTCTACGAAAGGCAGACAATCTTCCCATTTAGATTCATATTCTAGTACACAGGGTCTCAACATATCTTCGAGTATTTGATTTACTCGCTCCGTTTGTCCATCAGTCTGAGGGTGATAAGCTGTGATGAAATCTAGTCTTGTTCCCAATCCTTCTTGGACTTTTTTCGAAAATCTCGAGGTAAACTGAGTTCCTCGATCTGACACAATGTTCCTGGGAACTCCATGCAAACTGATGATTCTAGTGATGTACAACTCTGCTAGCTTCGAACTCTGATAAGTGGTCTTGACTGGTAAGAAATTGGCGACCTTGGACAATCTATCAACTATGGTCCAAATAGAGTCATTTCCCCTACTAGAAGTAGGCAAACCGGTGATAAAATCCATTCCTACGGAATCCCATTTCCATTCCGGAATCTACAGTGGTTGCAACAGTCATGCGGGTCTCTGATGTCCCGTCTTAACTCTCTGACAAATATCACACTTGGCTATGTAGCTTCCAATTTCTCTCTTCATCTTATGCCACCAAAATTGCTCCTTCAGATCCTGATACATCTTCGTTCCTCTAGGGTGGATAGAATAAAGAGTATCATGGGCTTATTTCAAAATAGCTTGCTTCAACACAAAATCTGCTGGCACACGGAGACGTCCTTTGTACCACAAAACTCCTTCTTCATCTTCGGTGAATCCGAGTACTTTGCCTGTACCGATGCGACGTTTGATTCCGTCAATACTAGCATTTCCTTTCTGCACCTCCTTGATCTTACTGATCAAAGTGGGTTGAAGTTCTATGCTATCCAAAAATCCTTCACTTACTAGCTCTATCCTGAAGTCTTCCAACTTCTTGTGCAAACTTGGTTGCTCCTTCAGAATCATGGAGTTCAAGCGACACGGCAATCTGCTAAGGGAATCCACTACCACATTGGCTTTACCGGGGTGATAATGGATGTACAGATCATAGTCCTTGATTAGCTCTATCCATCTCCTTTGCCTCATATTCAGCTCCTTCTGAGTGAAAATATATGTTAGGCTCTTGTGATCCGAATAAATCTCACAATGGTTACCCATAAGGTAATGCCTCCATGTCTTCAAGGCTAAAACTACGGCTGCTAGTTCAAGGTCATGGGTAGGGTAATTCTGCTCATGTTGCTTCAGTTGTCAAGACAGAAAAGATATGACCTTGCCTTCTTGCATAAGCACACATCCGAGATCGACCTTGGATGCATCACAATACACATCAAAGGGCTTCGTGATATCCGGCATGATCAATATTGGGGCTGAGATCAATCTCTTCTTAAGTTTTTGAAAATTCGCTTCACATTTGTCCGTCCATTCAAACTTCTTATCTTTTTTCAACAATTGGGTCATGGGTCTTGCGGTGCTCGATAATCCTTCTATAAACTTGCGGTAATATCCCGCTAATCCGAGAAATGCATGAAATTGGGTTTGAGTGGTTGGGGATTGCCATTCTTCAACATCCTTAACCTTTTTAGGGTCAAGGGAAATTCCTCCGGCTGATACAATATGTCCGAGGAATCCTACCTCCTGTAACCAGAATTCACATTTGCTAAATTTGGCATACAACTGATGCTCCCTAAGGGTTCCAAGAATGGTCCTCAGGTGTAGCTCATGTTCTTCTTATGATTTGGAATAGATCAAAATGTCGTCGATGAAAACAACGACAAACTTATCCAGGAAGTCCATAAAAATATTATTCATGAGGTTCATGAAATAAGCGTGGGCATTGGTTAATCCAAAAGACATGACAGTATACTCATATAATCCATATCTGGCGGTGAAAGCAGTCTTTGGAATATCCTCTGCGTGAATCTTGAGTTGATGATAACCAGTTCTAAGATCAATCTTAGAAAATACTTTGGCACCGGTCAACTGGTCAAACAGGTCTTCTATCTTCGGCAGTGGGTACTTGTTCTTGATGGTGACATCATTCAGCTTCCGATAATCCATACACAAACGGTTACCTCCATCTTTCTTGTCCACGAATAAAACAGGTGATCTCCATGGCGAAGAACTTGGTTGAATCAGTCTTATCTCCAGCATAGCATCCAGTTGCTTATTCAGCTCCACTAATTCATACGGGTTCATACTGTAAGGTCTCTAGGCTATGGGTCCGGTTCTAGGGATTAGTTCAATAATAAACTTGATATCCCGATCTGGGGGCATACCGGGCAAAACATCTGGAAATACGTCGGGGCATTCATAGACTACTCTGACTTGGTCAATGGTTGGTTGGGCTAGACTCTTGTTGCACTTGAATTGATGGGGCAAGATTTCAGATACATGCTCTACTGATATTCTGGCTGTATTGGTCATGGTTATGGATTTCTTGGCATAGTCGATTAATCCTTTATGTTTTGACATCCAATCTATTCCTAGTACTACTTCCAAACCTTTTGTTCTGAGTACTATTAGATTAGCATAAAAATCTATGCCATGGATTCGGATAGGTATGGCCTTGCAAATTTGTCTAGCTTTCGTGGTTGAACCAGGTATTTGAACTATCATAACATGCTTCAAGTTTGTTAGTTGAATCTTACTAGTGCATGCAAATTCTTCTGCAACAAGCGAGTGCGATGCTCCAGAATCAAACAACACTCTTGCAAGTACTGAGTTAATAGAAAACATACCCAACACGACATCTGGCGCTTCTTGGGCTTCTTCAGCATTCATGAGAAATAGACGACCGTTGCGGTTGAGCGAGTTCCCTCGGGAAAATATTCTTCCAGGCTAAACACGGCGTTGCTGTTGAGCTGGGGCATTCGCATTGGGGGCTACGGCAATCTTCTTGGGGCACTCATTGGAATAGTGACCCTTGGTTGCGCATTCATAACAAGTCACCTGAGACTTGTCCTTTGCTGCAACAGGCACAACATTGCTTCCAGTCCTTGGGGCAGTATTGGTGTTGGTGGCGGAATTGTTTTTGTTGAACTTTGGCGATGCACGACTGAAATTGCTAGGGTTGTCGGGGTTGTTGTTGTGGTTTCCTCCGGGCCTTGGGTTTCCTCCTCCACGGTTGGGATAGGTTGGACGGTTCATCGGGGGTCTATTGTTTCTTGGGGCAAATCCTGGAGATGGGTTAGGGAGATACTTTGGGGTATGGTGGGTTCCTGGTTGATGCATCATTATACACTTGCGGTTCTCATTGGCTTGGTTGATCTTTCCTTCCATCTGAATGGAAGAATCCACTAAGGCTTCAATATCAGAAAACGGAATGTTGACTAACACCGTTTGCATCTCATCATGCAGACCATTCAAGAATCTCTCCTTATTAGCTTCAGTGTCAATCTCATCCGGTGCATATCTAGCCAATGACAAAAAATTGTCACGGTACTCAACTACTATCATTCTCCCTTGCTTTAGCTCCCTGAATTCATCTCTCATCCTCTTGATCAAATCCGTTGGCACATGGGTTATGCTGAACTTGAGTTTAAATTCATCCCAAGTCATCATTTATCCTCTATTCATGGTGCGAATGTTGTTCAACCAAACTCTTGCATCTCCGGCCAGATAGTGGGTGGCAACAACAGTACCTTCTCGTTGGCTTCCACTCCTGCAACTTCTAAGTTGTTCTCTATGGTTTGCATCCAATCATCTACATTTAGGGGCTCTTCAGACTTAGTAAAGATGGTTGGATTGGTGTTCTGAAAGTTCTTGAGCTTGGATCCATGGTTGTCCTGGTTTCCATGGCCTTGGTTGTTGTTGGCCATCTGAGCTATGTGTTGAAGGTGGCTAAGTTGGCTTGACGTTCGTCTCTTTCAGCTTCGCGGTAGAAACCAACATTTGCAATATTTGCAACATTGGGTCCGGGGATGAGCTGCTTCCTCCGTGAGGCATCTGAAGATTGAGATAGATCATGAGACGAGGGAAATTCTAAGGTTCAGGGTTTTGTTTTTGAAAAGTTTTTGAAGTTTGACTCAGATTTTTCTAGCAACTTGCTTTTCATTCATTCATAACACACCATACAAACACATACCACAACAAAGAAAAAAGATGGTTTTAAGAACCATTCTGAAGATACAGTGGGACCGGATACAACTCACTAATGCTAGTGCTGAAGTGCTACTACTCCTTGGAATCGGTGTCCTCATCATCATCATCAATGAAGGCGAAGTCATCCTCATCGGTGAAGAAGTCCATGGCTTGATCCTCCAGAAAGTCATCATCATCACTGAGATAGGAGTAGGGGTCTCCACGGATATCCTCCCCTACATTATCCCTCTCCTCAAGCTGCATATCCCTCTCGTGGATGGTCTCCTCCAAGTCTGTGATCTGGTGATGGAGACAGGCAATGATGAGCTCCTTCTTGTCGAGATGACGGCGACGAGACTGGCGATCCTTCACTAGCATGGCGATGGTCTAATCCTTCTTGACGGCGATGGCATAGTTGTGGTTGGCGTAGGAACGGGAATTGTCCAACTCCTTCTGCCGGTCATACATCATGAAGATGAGGTGGTCCGCTTGATTCTTCAGCTCAGGGTGATATGGTGCCTCCAGTGGCTGTCCCATAACATCATGCCTTGGGAAGAACTCAAATCAGGTACCCTTGATCTGATTCATACTCTGCCCACACAGACGGGCAAGCGCTTCCTACATGGCCCTGGCAAGTCCATTGAGCCAGTTGTTCCCTCTCAAGGTGAATTGAATTCCCTCTGAGGTGGGGGCTTCAATCTTTCCTCGGAGACTTGCAACAATCAGCCATTGCAATTTCTCTCCTTCCTGATCATTGACCTGAGGTCCGAAGAACTCGGGGTGCGGGCGCTCCAGAAGTTCCGAAAGCTAGTCCAAGTCACGCTCAAAGATGAGATCTCCTCCATTTCCCAACTAATATAACTTGCTATACTTCCCGTCTATCTATAAGAATGTAGGATGAGTAAGTTAGGAGAGTGATCAAGTGTGTCAAATTTTCTGTAGGTTTGCAAGAATTTTTGAGGAACATGAATTTTCATGAAAGAATCTAAGTGATAAGAATGAGAATAAGTTTTCATAAATACTCACTTCCTTTGTTTTGAAACTAAGTTTTTGATTCAAACGTCCATTCTAAACTAGGGTCTCCTATGGTCAGGATGGCTCTGATACCAACTTGTCAACACCCGGATTTTTAATCCCAGATGCCTGTTATGCTGTACATCGCAATCCCAGGATTACCATTTTTGTGAGACATAACTGATTGGATATCACAGTACATCATCCAATACAAACCATACATAAGGTCTTACAACAAATAAAGGATCACATGATCCAGTCTTAGTACAATCAAAGCAGCGGAATAATATAATAACGATAGCGTGGGCGAGACTCCATCTTCATGGTCACAGGCAATGCTAAATATGGGAGATGATCCTAGTTGTCGTAACCTTCCTGTGGTTCATCCTCCTGATAGTCCTCTTCATAGTCTGGCCATGGGAATAGCCAGGGACAAAGCCATGAGTACTCTTTAAGTACTCGCAAACTATCACTAACAGATAAATTGGTTTCAAGTAGGAATCCTAAGCCCTAGGTTGTTTTGCAAAAAACCAGGTTTACCTTAACTGAGTTCAGAAGCAAAGAAAGCTAGTTTAAAGTTTTATAAGACCTAAGTGGGAACTTAGCTTTCACTTTCACAACCCTGTTGTGGTCAAGTCAAAGTCATGATTCATTTCACAAGTCATTTGAAAACATCTGACGACGGAATAGTATGGCCACTCCAACTGTCCATAACCACGGACGCGTCTATTCAAATAATTTGACACTCTGCAGAGGCGGTACACTTTCACCACAATATTCGATACATTCGTCAGGAACAATCCTGAATTCACCATACTTAGTATGTGGATAATCAATCCTAAACTTTCAATTACACGTCTTAGTATAGACACCTCTCCTATGAGTTTGGCCTCCCAACCATGACCAACTGTCATCTTGGGAACTGCATAGGTGGTCAATCTTCACAAGGTAGCCTCAGCTCAAAACCTCGGCCGCAAGGGAACCCATACTAAGGTATATAAACTTCCAGTCAAGCCCTACCCAATTTCGGGTATTGTGGTTGTACGGTAAAATTGGAATGGTATCGCATCCAGACAACCATCAGTTTTAGAAAGGGCTAAGGCTCATGCCTCAACATTTTCAGCATCAAAATCATCTGGTGTTCAAGAACACATGTCAAAACATTTCATTAGAATGACTCATTATTCTAAGGTTTTCATAATCATTTTCACCAAGTATTCCCATCTAAAGTGATAGGGTTTTATGCTTAGCACTAGCAACTACAAGTGGGGATAAAACTAATGAGGGGTGGTGATCAAGTGTGAATTATCTAAGTTCAATCTCATGCCTAAGGATGACATCAAGATTTATCTAACTTAGGCCAAGTTTTATGCTCTTTATGCTACCTTCAAATAATCTTTCTAAAATCTACAATTCACTAAGTAAACATAAATAGGAAGCTTTAATAAAGAAATAAAATAACTAAGCTTACAATTAAAACTAGGATTGGGTGTAGTAGGGTGGTATAACTAATGCATGTTCAGTGCCTCTAGTTGGGACAGTTATAATGCAAGGGTTAACTTGCAAAGTTCTATCTTGCCTTGTGCAGGGAAGTGGTTGAAGTTCTCCTCTGCTTCTTCCTCGTAGTATTCTCCTTCCTCCTCGTATCCTTGGTCGGTACTAGCGTCTATAAATAAACACGAGGTACACAATCACCAAACAATTCTTAACTACTATATTTAGCACACAAAGGTTCACACTAGATGAACTAGCATCATCACTATTATCACAAGAAATAAAGCACTAGTTTCAATTATTTTATTTTAGAAAAGTAATTTCTACTCATTGAAAAAGTACTTAAGATTTAATATTCTCCAACTAAAACATGGGATCATGTTGACACATGTCATCACCACATATTTCATTACTTGGGAACGTGATTTAAAGTGGTGTCACAATTTAATTAGGATTAACCTTTTATTTTAATTAAATAAAGTGACTAGAAATGCCTATGGGGCATTCTTTAATTACTTGTCCATTATTTCTATAAGTAAACCTAGATATTTTTATATATTCATAAAGATCTTCTTAAATGTGATTTTTGAGAGTTGGAATCAACTCAAAAGATTATATGGTTGAATTTTGAAAAATATTTGAATGCAGAAAAGTCTCTGCCTTGTTATTTTTACTATAGGTGATCTATAATTCCAATTGATTTGAGTCCAATGGGCTTGGATTAAGAATTTTAGTAACTTTCCAAAAAAAATAGTTTCATGCAATTTGATTCAGTGAATCTCTCTAAATTGATTTTTGAATCTGGAGGCAGAACTAACTTTGAAACTAAATGGAAAAACCTAAGTTTGAATTACTGGGTCGCGCGGGAGTACTAACTGGGCCGGCCCACTTCGCATAGGGCGCGTGGGTGGTTTAAGTGAATGTCCCCACCAGTCAGCAAGATAGGGGGCTGCAAAGGGGTACATGGTGATTTGGGTCGTAGGATTAGAAGTGCGATCGACGGCTGAGGTTCATCATCCACGTCTGAACAGAACGCGGCGAGGTGGAGCCCTAGCACGGTCAGTCGGGGTCAGTGGGGGCTCACCGGGGCTCCGAGGATGGTCTGCGATAGGGGCGAACGACGAAGTCGACGACGGCGATCCTCCTGGTACCGGTGCTCCTCCTAGGGCAGCTCCAATCGACGGCTCCCTTCTCCTCCAGCAGCGGCAAGCTCCAGCGAAATTCCGGCCACCTGGTGCTCGCCTTGCTCCGGGGATGAGTGGGTGTGATCAGTGAGAGGTGGGGAGTGAGATGGTGTGCTGAAATCGAACGGGGAAGGCCTCTATTTATAGTGCCAAGAGGGGACCGAAGGGTGAGGTTGGAGCTCATCGTGGTCGTCTACACAACGAGCTAACGGCATGGCTGTGGGTAGGGGAGGGTGCGCTGCTTTCTGGTGAAGCTTAACGGCATGGTGGAGAGGCGTGGGTCGATGCGAATTGGTCGGAACACTTCGATGCTCTGGACGGGTCCGACGGGAAATTTAATGGCGCACAGTGTCTACGGTCCGCGCGGCGGCGAACGGGCATGTCCGGGCGGTTCCTGGGCGGTGGTGATCGCGCATGAGGGCGGTGAAGACGGGGCGCGGTCTGTGCTCGCGTGTCGAGCGCGGCACTCTGGCGCGCTCTCGGCATGGTTGCAGAGAGATTGGGCGCGCTCGTTCTGAGTGGTCCAGTGGCTGGCAAGGCTTGGGATCTGGACAGGGGGTGTGATGGACGGTGTCTTGTGTCCCAGACAAGGTGGCTAGGCTTGGTGAGGCTCCTAGCTTGCTGTCGACACTGGGGTGGGAAGTTGGGTTCGGACATGGTCACCATTGATGACATTGTCAAGTTTACAGTGAGCTAGGGCTTGTTAAATAAGTTAGATCATCTACTGAGAGTGTGTTTTGAGCTAGAGAGGGAACAAGTTAGGCACATCACTGCTCACTATAGTGTTTGATGTTTTATTTGATTTGTGTTTACATGGTGTTTGATGAAATGGTCGCAAGAGATTTGAATTTGAATTTTTGGATGAAACTTGGTGGGTATACTAGTCACATACTATGTAGTCTCTGGTTGCTTGGAATGGTCAAGGTGAACTGGTTTGGTGGGGTTTTGAGAAATGGGGATCTTCCCATCTAATATAGATTCAATTTTGAATTGTCATTTGAATCAGGTTGCCAAATATTTCTGTGAGTTTGCAAAGTAGGCTTGGGTTTACTTTCACTTGGTCTAGCAAGGGGTAAAAAGAAATATAATTGTTTCTATTTGAAATCTTGGACTAGAAACACTCAAAGTCGTCTAGTGAGTAAGATTGGCAAAACTGACCATTTGCTTGTTTTGTTTGTTTTTGAATTTCTCTTGATTTGTTTCTGCTTGAAAATGATTTAGATGATGTTGTTTTCATATTTAAATCATTCCTTGCTATTCAAAACAATCAAACAAATCCATTCGTTCATTCATACATTCATCACATACACAGATGCATTCATATTGATTTTGATTAACAAAAGTTTTTGTTAACCCTAATTTTGGTGATTGGAATTTGATAATCTTGCTTAATATTTTTGGGATGTTACAATGGGATATGGCAAACCCTCCTGAAACGAAAATATGTTGGCTCGAAAGCATTATCCCAAGTTCTCTAGAAACTTGGGGATTCACATTTCTGGGCTTGATTAATGGCAACGAAGAAGCATTTCTTCCGCTTTGGAACATTTTCGATTAAGGATGTATCCGAGATACGTTTCTGGAAGGATAAGTGGCTAGGCAATGCTACACTTCGGGAACAGTATCCAGCATTGTATAATATTGTTCGTCATAAAGGTGATACTATCTCCAAGGTGATGGAGTCTACTCCACCGAATATGACGTTCAAGAGAAACCTAATTGGACCTAGGCTTAATTCTTAGAATGCCTTGCTTCAACGCTTGATGCATATCCATTTAATGCCCGTGACCGATGAATTCCGATGGAACTTACTTGACAATGGTCAATTCTCACTCGCTTCCATGTACAATGCTTTGGTTCAGCCAATCTTACCAGTTGATAACAATAGGAAAATCTAAAAGATGAAAATATCACTAAAGAACAAAATCATTACGTGGTATCTTTGTCGGGGTGATCCTTACTAAAGATAATCTTGCTAAACGTAATTGGCATGAGGATAAAACATGTGTGTTTTGTCATCATAAGGAGACAATTAAACATTTATTTTTCCAATATCAATTTGCTCGTTCTATATGGTCAATCACCCAAGTAGCTTCAGGCTTATCTCCTCCCCATAGTGTTGCCAATATTTTTGGGAACTGGCTATATGGCATAGATCACAAGTATAAAATTCTTCTTAGGGTGAAAGCGATTGTCATTATTTTGTCGTTATGGCTATGTAGAAACGATAAAGTGCTTAATGGTAAATTGTTTTTTCTCTTCCAGGTTATCTACCGGTGTACATGTACACTCCGTTCTTGGGCTTACCTACATCGTGCAGAGGTCCGCGACCTTTTTTGGAGGTGTGTACGTGACTGGAGAATACAGCCAGAGATTTATTTACCGGATATGGATGACAACATAATCTGCGGATTGAGCTGCCAACATCTTAGGCGTAGTTACAGTTGCTCATGATGATATGTAATTCGTCTTTTTTTATATTCTCTAGAATCTGGGTTTGTATCGGCTGCGTGCATCTTAGATATGCACAGGCCAGATGTAATACTTAACTTTAAGCAATAAAATCACCTTTTATCGGAAAAAATGTGCTAGCGTGTTCTATTATGAATTTATGCTGATGTTGTGACTATATATCTGTCTAGCTGAACTTTTACATTTGTGCTTCATGCATGTTTCCTCGTAGATTTCCTAGTCAGATCATACCAACTCCTTACCCAACTCCTTTTCCAAGGTCCGTCCAAGGTTACTTTCCGAGATAAGAAAATGAATGATGTGGCTCTCTCTGCAGCACTTTTCCAAGATTACCGTTGCTTCCTTCAATGAAAAATCTGATGGTTTGTTCACCTACCATAATCGACTACCAATAACCAGCTAGTAACTCGTGCACTTCTGAAACTCGCTCTCCGCTAGTCTTTCTAGTTCTAGGTAAGCTATCGCTCGCTTGGAATTTGCTGAAAGTAATTTTGACCTTGGAGCACATCATCTTGTACAATGGAGTTCAAGTTTTCTGACTTGAAATATATTCTGTAAAGTATAAACACAGTAAGAATCTGATAGGGTAGTAGTATAGATAAAACCTGCCATGTCATGGATGGTTGGTCAGAATTATGCACTATATTTGTCTACTAAAACATGTTATATGTTGATCCAAATTTTACAAAGTAAAGACTAACTTCTGACAAGCCGAACGAGGCCCGTCGCCGAAGGCTTGAGCCGAGTGGAAGACCTAGGTTTCCATCGTTATATAAACCTCTTATAAGCCGTCGGCTGAGATAAGTTGTATCTGTGAAAATCCTAGGTGTTGTGTAAACACTCTCCGATATAGTAAAGTTTTGGCGCATGTGGTTATTTTCTCTCTTTGTTAAAAAGATTTTTTTACGTTAAATATGTGTCTCATTTGCTGTGATTTCTTTTACGTTCTACATTATTTACTTATCGTAATTATAAAAAAACACATACTACCGGATTCAGGCCATGCGCCAAGCACCCGACATTATATGACAAGCCTTCTTTTGTTTTTGCCAAGAGTTATTTGGTACTTACAGCTTGGTATGCCGAGTGCCCAATTGCACTCAGCAAAGAAATTGCACTCGGCATAAGAGGCGATTCCGGTAGCTATAGACCTCTCCAACCATAAAAAGAACATATCTTGTGTACTTGATTGCAATGTGCAGTTGTCGTCGAAGACCTTTTATTGTCTATATTACGTGACACGCCGTACGTGTGATAGTGAGATCTTAGCCAAGAAAACAAATCATCGGCCGTCCCATTAGTGTCACCAGACGCGGATAGCCGGCACTAGCGCCTAACAGCTATATAACGTGGGCAGGCTAAACATAAGAACATTTTCTTCCTTTTTCTTGAGAGGGACTTGAATCAATAAAAGTACAAACTTGTCACTGCCACCTAAGACTACTAATTTGTGGTGCTAGCATAATACGACATGAAGGTCAAATGTTTAATGTCACCTCACTCTGATTAACCTCCTTGCTAGAATCGAAAGCGTATAAATAACCTACTCCCTCCGTTTCAAAATATAAGATGTTTTAGTTTGTAAAGAAAATGAATCTAGACTTCTTTTAATGTGTAGATTCATCCCAAAGTTGAGTGAACTTACATACTAAAATAAGTCTAGATTCATCTTCTTCACAAACCTAAAACATCTTAATATTTTGAAACGGAGGGAGTACAATGCTGGTAGACATCACACCGTATACTATGATATTATGATTTGACCAAGTCATGTGCATGCATGCATGTACATGTGTACTATACCTTGATAAAAAAAGATACTACACATATTCAAGCTTTCCTATGAGATATATGTGCACATGCAGGCAGTGTACCACAGAATTCAAGCGCCTTGAGGCCTTGATTTCGGTTGCTTCTGCTGACTTCCATGGCTCGAGAAATTTTTAAGAATGTTTTATAGGAAGAGGCCCAGAAACACTTGACGTGTTTGCTTGTTCTATTGCTTGTTTGCTAGGACAGTAGTATTTCTTAAGTTTCCTTCTTGTCATAATAGTAACAGAGATGGTGACAAATGGCAGTGTATAAGCCAAGCTTGGACTACGTGTAGTGTCTAGATGTTGCTACTACCGGCAAGAAATGAATTTAGATTCGTTGGTGCCAACTTCATCACAGCTAGCTGTTCTAAAAAATACTAAGCTTCATCAAAGCTACAAGTCACTACACATGCAGGAAGATATGGTTGGCCGGTGTTTGAGTAGTAAAAGTCCATTCACCGGTAGAAAACAGGGCCCGAGACACCCTAAACCATAGTGCCGGCCCGTTAGACCCTATTAGTTCCGGTTTTGGGACATAAACCAGGACTAAAGGGTCTGAGGCCTGCCGCTCGTTGCGGGATCCCCTTTAGTTTCGGTTTGTATCTTAAACCGATACTAGTGGTTTGACCCTATATATATGGCACAACCCTCTTTCCCTCTTAGCTGTTTTTTTCCTGGTGGAAGAGGTGGTGTTGTGCTATTTTTTTTCATATACACTAGAGGTGTTCGGTGAATTGCCCATTAGAGCGATGCGAGTTTAGGTCACACAAGACAGACATGATATGAGGTGCTCGAGCCACACTTAAGTTTTCTCATCTTTATTTCTAAGTGTAATAAAAGGTTAGCAACTATTTTCTCGTTTAGACCATGCGGTACTAATTTTAGCATTGTAATTGCGTTTGATATATATTTGTATGATACAGATGAGCCATCCATGGATGTACGGTGACCGACGCTCTGCCGCTTTCAGATAAGGCGTGCGTTCTTTTCGACTTGTGGCCGAGGAGAACAAGCGGCGGGATGGTTTTATGTGTTGTCCATGTGTTGACTGTAGGAATGAGAAGGCTCACACTTCCACAAGAGTCATTTAGAGCCACCTGCTTCGGTCTGGTTTTATGTCCGGCTATAATGTTTGGACCAAACACGGAGAAAGAGGGGTTGTGATGGAAGACGACGATGAAGAAGCGAACGATGATCACAACTACCGATCTATGTTCCCTGAATACGCTGATACCGCAATGAAAGACAATGAAGAAGAAGGAGGTGAAGAACGGGAACCAGACTGGCCCGCTGATGATCTTGGCCAGGTCATTTCTGATGCAAAGCGAGACTGCGACAGAAAAGGAGAGGTTGCAGTTTGAGCAGATGTTACAGGACCACAACAAATTGTTGTACCCAACTTGTGAAGATGGCTAGAAGAAGCTGGGTAGCACACTGGAATTGCTGAAGTGGAAGGCAGAGACCGGTGTGACTGACTCGGGATTTGAGAAGTTGCTGGTACTCATGAAGAAGTTGCTGGTACTCATGAAGAAGTTGCTTCCAAGAAATAACGAATTGCCCGTCAGTACATACGAAGCAAAGAAGCTCGTCTGCCCTCTAGGATTAGATGTGCAAAAGATACATGCGTGCCCTAATGACTACATCCTCTACCGCGATGAGAAGTACGAGAATTTGGATAAATGCCCGGTATGCACTGCATTGCGGTATAAGATCAGAAAAGATGACCCTGGTGATGTTGATGGCGAGCCACCCAGGAAGAGGGTTCCTGCCAAGGTGATGTGGTATGCTCCTATAATACCACGATTGAAACGTTTGTTCAAAAACAAAGAGCATGCCAAGTTGTTGCGATGGCACATGGAAGAACGTAAGAAAGACGGGATGTTGAGGCACCCCGCTGATGGTCGACAGTGGAGAAAAATCAAGAGAGACTTCCCGAACTTTGCTGGTGACGCAAGAAACTTATGGTTTGGTCTAAGTACAGATGACATGAATCCTTTTGGGGAGCAGAGCTGCAGTCACAGCACCTGGCCCATGACTTTATGTATCTACAAACTTCCTCCTTGGTTGTGCATGAAGCGGAAGTTCATTATGATACCAATGCTCATCCAAGGCCCGAAGCAACCCGGCAACGACATTGATGTGTACCTAAGGCCATTAGTTGATGAACTTTTACAGTTGTGGGTCGAACCAGATTTACGTATGTGGGATGATCACAAACAGGAGCCATTAGACCTACGAGCGTTGCTGTTCGTAACCATCAATGATTGGCCTGCTCTTAGTAACATCTCAGGACAGACGAACAAGAGATATAATGCATGCACACACTGTTTATATGAGACTGAAAGTATATATCTGGATAAATCTAGAAAGAATGTGTACCCGTACAATCATCATTTTCTTCCGCCCAGACATCCCTTAAGGAAAAAAGGCAAGCATTTTGATGAAGAGGCAGATCACCGGAAGAAGCCTGCCCCACGTACTGGTGCTGATGTATTTAGTATGGTCAAGGATTTAAATGTAATATTTGGAAAGGGTCCCGGAGGGCAACCTGTTCCGAAAGACGCCGACGGACGCGCACCCATGTGGAATAAGAAATCTATATTTTGGGATCTACCCTATTGGGAAGTCCATGAGGTCCGCTCTGCAATCGACGTGATGCACCTGACGAAGAATCTTTGCGTGAATGTTCTAGGCTTCTTGGGCTTGTATGGGAAGTCAAAAGATACACCAGAAGCACGGGAGAACCAGCAACGTCATAAAGGACGAGACGACAAGCATCCAGGGCAGTTTCAAGGGCCTACCAGCTACGCTCTTACCAAGGAAGAGAAAGAAATCTTTTTTGAAGTCCTTTCAGTATCAATGTCCCGTCTGGATTCTCGTCTAACATAAATGGAATAGTAAATATGAAGGAGAAAAAATTCCAAAACCTAAAGTCCCATGACTGCCATGTGCTTATGACGCAATTGCTTTCGGTTGCATTGAGGGGGATTCTACCAGAAAATGTTCGGCTAGCCATTGTGAAGGTATGTGCATTCCTCAATGCAATTTCTCAAATGGTAATCGATCCAGAAAGTCTATCAGGGTTACAGATTGATGTGGTCCAATGTCTGGTCAGATTCGAGTTGTTGTACCCTCCATCTTTCTTCAATATTATGACGCACCTCCTTGTTCACCTAATCGAAGATATTAGAATTCTCGGTACTGTGTTTCTACACAATATGTTCCCCTTCGAAAGGTTCATTGGAGTCTTAAAGAAATATGTTCATAACCGTGCTAGGCCAGAAGGAAGCATATCCAAGGGCTATGGAACAGAGGAGGTCATTGAGTTTTGTGTTGACTTTCTACCCGAACTTAAGCCGATTGGTGTTCCTGAATCTCGGTATGAAAGGAGGCTGACTAGAAAAGGCACACTAGGAAGGAAAACAATGGTATGTGTGGACAGGGATTCTTTCAATAAATCACACTACATAGTTCTACACAATTCCACCTTGGTGGCTCCGTATAACGAGAAACACAAGATTATTGTATGCTCGGAAAACCCGGGGAAGCCTAACTCCTCGATTAAAGTAGAACACTAGGATGATGACCCACAAGTATAGGGGGTGTATCGTAGTACTTTTGATAAATATGAGTGTCGATCCCAACGAGGAGCAGAAGGTGCTGAACAGTGGTATGGAGCAGGAAATCCCTGTGAATACTTAGCAAACGGATTTTTAGTGGTTTTCTAACAAGGCAACAAAACAAAGATCAAGTAACAGAAGTAATGAACAAACGGAGCAAGTGGCCCAATCCTTTCTTACCAAAGGAAAAGCCGGTGGAAATACTTATAAGGACCAAACATTCTCGAGGACACATGGGAATTCTGTCAAGTGCTTTCGCTTCAAATAGCTGAGTATTCTTCTCTGGTGTTTGTAAGTGTTGTGTGGGTGAACCTGTGCTAACATACCGCCCTTCCTAGGACTAATACATACTTGTGTTTAAACCCCCTGCAAACATCCGTAACTACAGGAAAGTAATTAAGATATAAATGTAACCACAACCTTAAATTCTAAGATCCTACACTCCCTTGTGCAAAGGTGTCCTAACGGGGGTTCAGGTTTTTGTCACTCTGGCAACCCCATGATTAGTAGCCAAATACACAATGCATCCCCCTAGGACCATAAATGGTGAAGTGGCATGTAGTCGACGTTCACATGACACCACTAGAAGAATAGCACCACAACTTAAATACTAAACCATTAAATAATAACTCATCACAGATTCACTACTAACAACATGACTTCTCCCATGTCCTCAAGAACTAAACAAATTACTCAGAAGACATCATATGGATCAAGATCAAAGATGATATGATAATGGATAACAATCTGAACATAAACAATAATCCAATGGTTCTACTCACAAGCATCAACTACAATAGTAATCAACACCGGGAAAGTTTTCCCTAAGAACTAAAGCAATATCCAACACAGTTATTACAGCGGGACGGAGTGGTGATGATGGTGCTGGTGGAGATGATGGTGTGGATGATTATGATGATGATCCCGATGAAGCCTAGCTTGATGATGGTATCGATGGCGACGGTCTCCCCTCTCCGGGAAGGAATTCCCCCAGCAGAATTCTGTCTGCCGGAGAGATCTTTCTCTCTCGGTGTTTTCCGCCCCCCAGAGGCGGCAGAAATCTATCTATGGTCACCCCCTGGTATTAGGGTTCCGAAGGGAAGATATAGGCGAAGGGGCAGAGTCGAAGGTCGGGCAGGTGGGCCACACCTGCCCTAGGCGCGGCGTCAGGTGGGCCCGCGCCTAGGGGGTGTGGGCCCCCTGCGGCCCCTCTTCGCTCCTCCTTCTGGCTTCCTTCGTCTTCTGGTAAAATAATATGTTTCCATATTTTTCTGGTATTTTTCTGATCTTCACAAAATTGCACCGAAACGCCTTGTTTCCATCAGAATCGAGACTCTGGCAGTCTATCCTCCAGGAATCATCCAACATGCATAAACAGATGAAAAGCCATAATTAATACCTCATAATAAGACAAATATCAATGAATAGAGGTAAATTACGATATAGAATGGTGATGCAAATTGGGCGTATCAGCTCCCCCAAGCTTAGACTTCGCTTGTCCCCAAGCGAATACTGAGCTCAGTAAACATGTCCACAGGTTTATGGAGTGAAGTGTCAATAAAAAGAATACGAACAAGAAGCATCACACTTACCATTGCACAACTCATAGAAGAAAACAACTCACCATTATATAACTTAGCTTGCAACCAAGTACAGCAGTCACAATAGAGATGCATAAAGATAAATCATAATTGGAATTGGCAAACTTGTTATTGGTCAGAGAACACCTGGTAAACAGTTTCACAAAGGCCTTTTGTAGAAGTTTCAAAACAGGAGCACTCTTTGCTCTAAAAGGTTTTTTCACAAGTGAAGGCTCTCAAAATAATACTCAATAGATAAAAGTTTTGTGCAAAAAAGGAAGATGAAGACCATGATTGAATAAATCACCATATGAATGCTTGAAACACAACAACTCAAATACTTGCTGGAGATAGAGAGGAAGTAGGTTTACTGACTCAACTGGTAACTAGGAGAAAGGTCCCTTTATAGAGGGTAGCAGGGATTACAAGTCATAAAGAGCTTCCAAAAGATTATGGTACTTACTAGATTTGAGACCTCATTGCCCCTATCATAAGCATCTTGAGATGATTAAGGTTAAAGTGAACAAAGATGGAGTAAATGCTTGACGAAATATAAGCTGGCAATCTCATGTCCCTTGAATATGAGAGCCACTCCTCATGCATACTCAACTTTGGGTCTAGGTAAGTTCTTGTCATTGTAAGTATTTGCATATCATTGAGAACCGCCAACGGGGTACCCTTTACACATGGCACAGGAGCTTTCCCATAACCAAAATGACAAAGCAAGCAGACAATGAGCATCACAACAATCTTTTATTTACTATGTGCATAGCTTTTTATTGAGGATGCTTCATAGGTGACTCACTATGGTGATGCTGCAAGTTTCCACCATGATTAAGAATGGCTTAGGCTAGTGGCCCAGGTGTTTCTCTAACACAGGATACAAACTCCATGGACTTACAAGTTCCCTCTTTATTTCACACCGTTGACATCCATAGACAAAAGAGCACGATATCAACTATGTACAGAGTACAAGTGCAATGTTGAAAACGTTCCCCGTGACAGCACGGTTCTGCTAATTCCAATGTATAGATGCAAGCATATACAACTTCAATGTTCACAATGGTTCAAGTCTATTAGGGGCAAGTAAATAAAGTGTGCCATCAAGTTCGTGAGAGCTTTACTAACTAGTTTTCTCATAACAAAATACTTTTTAATTCGAAAGGTAGATGAAGCTTGAGAATTTGCTTGGAATAGCAAAAGCTACTAGGTAGATATGGTGGACACAAGTGGCAAAAGTTTTGGGTTGAAAGGATTTTGGAAACATGAGAAGTATGCTTTCTCAAAACAGGTTTTTGGCTAGAAAGGATGGGTAGCAAGCAAGAGAGTTGAAAGAAACAAGCAAACATACAAGTAATAAAGCCAAACATGCAATCTTCCTTGAAGACACAAAAGAATCTTAAATGAAGAATACTAAGCTTATGAGCCAACAAGAAAGAAAAAAAATGATACGAAATACCTGTAAGATTTTTCTTTTTTTTCTCTTTCATAATAATGCTACTGACCAGAACTTGGTTTGCCAAAACCAATTTAGATCCATTTGATGATCCCAAAGTGGTGCCAATACTGATCAACAAGATCCATCATATAATAGAGATTTCAAACTAAAATGAGAAGTGCAAAAAGTAAAAGATGAGACTTCTCATTAATATTCAAATAAAGGCACTCACACCAAGGGATAGATAGATAATCAACTAAAGGAGAGATACTTACACCTGCAAACCAAACTATAAGATAACCCTCTCTACCACAGATATGAATCCACTAAAAAGGTAAAAGATAAAAGATAATGGTGGTGATACCACGGCACTCCCCTAAGCTTGGAACAAGCCAAGGGGATGCCAAACCTGATGACGAACTACTCCCTTGGTGGTGGTGGTGTTCTTTTGATGAGCTCTTCAATAAGTCTCTTCAACTCCTTGAACTCAAAAGTAAGAGTACGGATTAGCTCCGAGTTTTGCTCTATCCGGTTCATGATCATGTCAGTCCGAGAATCCCAGTTCTTGTTATTCTTTCCTCACTCTTCATCCTTAGCATGATCCTTCTATGCATTGTTAGAATGACGCATATCCCAAACCGAAGGCAAATATCCTTTGGGAACATGTTGATATTGATATTCATGTATAAGTGTATGGAAGGGCCTCTTGTTACGTCGAGGAGATGGCTATGGATTATAGAAGAGACGTGGAGGTTTACCTCCTGTAGACATTCGTGTTGTCTTCTTAAGCTTGGTCGGTAGTGCCACCAAACCAATGCTTGCGACGGTAGCGCGGGTGTCTGGTTACTTGTCCTCCTCCATGTCTCCTTCATAACCTCCCAGAATCTCCTCATCCTTGGGAACTTGAGGTTCTTATTACTTAGGCTTCTTGCCTTTGTCGTTGGTGGAGGCCATGGTGCTCTAAACTTGAGAAGATTTCCTGATAGAAACAGATCGAAACGAAAACACGACGATAAAACGATGCACGAACCTCGGGGGATCCGGGGGGTTATATATTACGAAATTTCAATGCATAAGGAAGGTTTTGACACGGAAACGTGGCGGAGACGAGGTTCGAGGGTGGCAAACCCCCTCCAGGCGTGGCCAGGCTGGGCCCGCGCCTAGGGTTGGTTTGTCCACCCCGGGCTCTATTTCCTCTTCAGTTTCGTCTCGTAACTTCCCTCATATATTAAAAACATCAAAAATATAAAAAGATTGGGGTGTCACGAACCTTCTGTTTTCACCACTTTTACCTATTCAAAGACGAACTCTGCAGATTCCTTTCCTCTTTCTCCTGAGAATTTCCTTCATACAAAACCTTTCCACAAACTCAATGACAACATTAGTGTAAGCAAAAACAATAAACCTTTGGCACACACTTCAACTGAAAACCCATCAACACAAAAGCTTCAATAAGAGGCAAATGCAAAAGACGGCAGAAATCTGTCAAAACAGACCAGCAGGTAAAGATTGATTTTTCCGAAGACCTTCTGTTGCCCAAATCAAAAAGTGCAGAACTGATTAAAGTTGGGTAACAACCTGGAGAACAAGCTCAGAAAAATTCAGATACATACGAAGTACTGAGCTCCCTCACTAATTTTTACAATACAGCACCAAAATCTGTCCCAGGACAGCCACTTTTCACAACTCCTCTACTTCACAAAAGTAGTTGAACTTGACACAAAAACCAAAACAAAAAGGATAAGGAGCGATTATTACTGAAGTAATAACTTCCAAGACTCGACAAAACTCTTGGATTATCTCCCAACAAGTACTTTTCTTTAATGCCTTTAAGTTAGTCTCGAAACTTCCAAACATGCTCACGTAGGATATATATATATCTGGAATGAAAGAGAGCATCAAGAAGCAAATAACCAACACACTTGAGTCTAACCCACTTCCTATGCATGGGGGTATCATGAGAAAACGAATTGTTGAAACAAAAAGGCACTAGCATAGGAAGACAAAACAGATACAACTTTAAAGCTTTCAACATAAAGCGGAGAAACTTAACATCATTGAGATGCATAAAACCTTGTTTCCCTCTCTCAAAGTAACTTTCAGTAGCACTTTGAATAAAGTTGACAATATAAATATCACTGAAACAAATTTATCATCATAATAAGCATACTTACAGTCATCAAAAAGAGGTCCAAGGTCATAGACTAGATCAATAGAAGCAAGTTGTTCACTCCTGAAATCTTTATTAGGCAAGCTATTTTCACAAGGAGCTTTAGCAAATTTGGAAAAGTTAAACTCATAAGAATCTCCATCAAACTTAGTTAAAACTTTCTCCTTCTTACAATCAATAATAGCTCCACAAGTGTTCAAGAAAGGTCTACCAAAAATGATAGGACAAGTTTTGCCAGCTGCTGAATTAAGCACTAGAAAATCAGCAGGATAGTTAATCTTACCACAAAGAACCTCCACATCTCTTACAATGCCAATTGGGCAAATGGTTTCCTTATTAGCAAGGTGGATAACCACATCAATGTCCTCAAGATCACAAGGACCAATCTCATGCATAATTTCCCTGTAAAGCTCATAAGGAATAGAACTAGAACTAGCACCAATATCACATAAACCATAGTAGCAATGATCACCAATTTTAACAGAAAGCACAGGAACACTAGATTTTTTAGCCTTACTAGGATGAGAGATAATATTAGAAGCGTCTTCACAGAAGACAATGTGCTCATCCTCTATATTTATAGTGACAGGGTCTTTCACAATAGCTACCACAAGTTCAACATTCAATTGCTTACCATGCTCCACAGTTTTCATTGTACCTTTATTATTTGCACTAATAATCACAGATACTCCTTTACCTTAGCTGGGAAAGGCATTTTCTCAACATGAGGTTCGGACACAATATGATTTGTAGTACAAATTTGAGTACTTCTAACAGGAACATGACTAACAACATCTTTATATGGAGCATGGTACTTATTCCACTTCTTCTTGGGGATTTCTATGTAAGAGGCAAAGGCCTTAAAACATTTGGCAATACTTTGGGAATCAAGACCAAACTCATTGCGAATATCACGGAAGTTATCAGTACCCATAAAAGATTTAATGCATTCATAATCATAGTTTATACCTGACTTTCTTCCTTTGTCATTCTCCCAAGCCTCAGTATTATCTTGGATACGGTCTAAGAGATCCCATTTAGCTTCTTCCTTCATACGTGTGAATGATCCAGCACAAGAAGCATCTAGTAAATCTTTATTTTGAAGAGAAAGCCTAGCATAAAAGTTATTGAGAATAATATTGTTAGGGAGCTCATGAATAGGACATTTAAGCATGAGTAACTTCAGTCTCCCCCAAGCTTGAGTTGTACTCTCTCCATCAAGAGGCCAAAGGTTATATATAAGACTTCTATCCTTATGGATTTCACTGGGAGGATAAAATTAGAGTAAAAGAGAGATGCCATCTCCTCCCATTCCATGGACTGCCCATTCTTCAGCAGCTTATACTATGCGTCAGCTCTCCCTTTCAAAGATATGGAGAGTAACTTCTTCTTCACCTGTTCAGTTGTGATACCTGCACACTTAAACAACCCGCATAATTCATGGATAAAAAGCAAGTGATCACCAGGATGGACAGTTCCATCCCCAAAATAATAATTATCCATGACACGATTAACAATACTTGTAGGTATCTTAAAAGGATCTATCTCAACAGGAGGTGGTTCATCTACTACCATAGAAGTGGTAGTAGTTTTCCCAAACAGAAAACCAAGTGGGTTATCCATATTGGAAACAAAGTAACAAGCAGTAACAAAAGCAATACTCACAGTAAAAGTTTCCCTTACCAGTTCCACTCTTCAATAGGGCTTCACTCCCCGGCAATGGCGCCAGAAAATAGTCTTGATGACCCACAAGTTTAGGGGGTGTATCATAGTACTTTCGATAAATAGGAGTGTCGATCCCAACAAGGAGCAGAAGGTGTTGAACAGTGGTATGGAGCAGGAAATCCCTGTGAATACTTAGCAAACGGATTTTTAGTGGTTTTCTGACAAGGCAACAAAACAAAGAGCAAGTGACAGAAGTAACGAACAAATGGAGCAAGTGGCCCAATCCTTTCTTAGCAAAGGACAAGCCGGTGGAAATACTTATAAGGACCAAACGTTCTCGAGGACACATGGGAATTCCGTCGAGTGCTTTCGCTTCAAATAGCTGAGTATTCTTCTCTGGTTTTTGTAAGTGTTGTGTGGGTGAACCTGTGCAAACATCTGTAACTAATTAAGATATAAATCTAACCACAGCCTTAAACTCTTAGATCCTACACTCCCTTGTGCAAAGGTGTCCTAACAGGGGTTCAGGTTTCTGTCACTCCGGCAACCCCACAATTAGTATCCAAATACACAATGCATCCCCCTAGGCCCATAAATGGTGAAGTGTCATGTAGTCGACGTTCACATGACACCACTAGAAGAATAGCACCACAACTTAAATACTAAACCATTAAATAATAACTCATCACAGATTCACTACTAACAACATGACTTCTCCCATGTCCTCAAGAACTAAACAAACTACTCACAAGACATCATATGGATCAAGATCAAGGATTATATGATAATGGATAACAATCTGAACATAAACAATAATCCAATGGTTCCACTCACAAGCATCAACTACAATAGTAATTAACACCGGGAAAGTTTCCCCTAAGAACTAAAGCAATATCCAACACAATTGTTACAGCGGGACGGAGTGGTGATGATGGTGCTGGTGGAGATGATGGTGTGGATGATGATGATGATCCTGATGAAGCCTAGCTTGATGATGGTGTCGATGGCGACGGTCTCCCCTCTCCGGGAAGGAATTCCCTCGGCAGAAATCTATCTGCCGGAGAGATCTTTCACTCTTGGTGTTTTCTGCCCTAGAGGCGGCGGAAATCTATCTGTGGTCGCCCCCCTGGTATTAGGGTTCCGAAGGGAAGATATAGGCGTAGGGGCAGAGTCGAAGGCCGGGCAGGTGGGCCACACCTTCCCTAGGCGCGGGGTCAGGTGGGCCCGCGCCTAGGGGGTGTGGGCCCCCTGCGGCCCCTCTTCGCTCCTCCTTCTGGCTTCCTTTGTCTTCTGGTAAAATAATATGTTTCCATATTTTCTGGTATTTTTCTGATCTTCGCAAAATTGCACCGAAACGCCTTCTTTTCCATCAGAATCCAGACTCCAGCAGTCCATCCTCCAGGAATCATCCAACATGCATAAACAGATGAAAAGCCATAAGTAGTACCTCATAATAAGACAAATATCAATGAATAGAGGTAAATTATGATATAGAATAGTGATGCAAATTGGGCATATCACAGGACACTTTCGGCAGTTGGTTGTAGAAACATCTCATGAATAACAACACTATTGAAGATCAGCTATACTTCTTGGCACGGTTACCATCTTCGACTATATGTACTTTCCAAGGGTACGAGATAAATGGTAATACATTTTACACGATCGCCCAAGTTAAAAAGAGCACCAACCAAAATAGTGGTGTCCGCTTTGATGCAACAGATGACAATGGGCAGAAGGACACATATTATGGGTACATAGAGGAGATATGGGAACTTGAGTATGGACCTACTTTTAAGGTCCCTTTGTTTCAGTGCAAATGGGTCAAGATGACAGGAGGCGGGGTACATGTAGACGAAAAGTATGGCATGACAACAGTGGATCTCAACAATCTTGCGTACATGGACGAACCATTCGTACTATCCAACGATGTGGCTCGGGTTTTCTATGTGAAGGACATGTCTACGAAACCGAGAAAAAAGAAATCAGCAAAATAATACATCGTCCGATGAGCCAAAGCGCCACATAGTTCTTTTAGGGAAAAGAAAGATCGTGGGAGTGGATGACAAGACAGATATGTCAGAAGATTATAATAAGTTTCATGAAATACCGTCCTTCAAAGTGAAAATTGACCCAAGCCTCCTGTTAAATGATGAAGATTCTCCATGGCTATGGCGCAGAAGAAAACAACAACACTAGATAGGGACGTTGGTGATCTATGAAATATATTAAACCTTTTATGTAATTATATTGTGAATCATATTATGAGTCAAATATTTTACCCAGATCCACATGCATGCAACATTGGTCATCTTGCTCAATCAAACTGGACGACGACTCCGGTGGCTAAGCCGTGGAAGGTGAAAACCCAAAGAGATGGAACCATCACACGAGCATAGCTCGGGTGAGATCCCTGAAGAATCTGCTAGGTATCGTCGACCCTAGTGTCCAACGCAGCTATATAGTGATGGACGTGCTCGTCCTCCTCCCTGACACGATGACGTACCACCTCCTTGGTGGCCGGCTCCCACTGCACCCTGCCTGGACCAGGCGACCTCCACCAAAGAAGCTTCGGGTCAACAACGACACCCGGATTCCTCACCAAGCTACGCGTCCCAGAAGGTAGCACCATCCAGTGCCAGCCTGGTGGAGCCCAGCCTCGGACATGACCGGTGGAACCCAGTACTCCATCGTTGCTGCCGAGTCGACTACGAGGATGCGGGATGGGCATCCTAAAGTAGCGGCGAGGAATGTGTGTATGTGTGGGTGGCCATGACGGTCGCACTATAAATAGAGGGAAAGGGCTATAAATAGAGGGTTCATCTTTAGTCCCGGTTGGAGAAACCAACCGTGACTGAAGGGATTGCGGCAGGCTGGGTCAGGCAGCACTAATAATAGGGGTTAAACCTTTAGTCCCGGTTGGAGAAACCAACCGCGATTGAAGGGATTGCGGCAGGCTGGGCCAGGCAGCACTATAATAGGGGTTGAACCTTTAGTCCCGGTTGGATAAACCTTTAGTCCCGGTTGGAGATACCAACCGGGACAAAACACGAGTGAGCACTAATAATAGGGGTGAGTGTCGACATTATGCCGTGAGTGTCGACACTATGCCGAGCTGCTTGTACTATAAATAGGCATCCTTGTGAGTCCAGTCCTCCAGCCAATTTGAGGCATATCCAAGATGGTCTTCAAGATCAGGGACACCACTACGGCCAGTTTCAGGGAGATGCCACCGGAGCCCAGTCCTCCGGCATCTCCAAGAAACTGGTCATAGAGGCACTCCCTAATATGTGAAATTAGGTTAGCTCCCAGGCGTATTGGTCTAGTTAGAGAAGTTACAAGTTGCAAGATGGTCTTCGAGAGCAGGGACACCACTACGGCTAGTTTTAGGGAGATGCCGCCGGAGCCTAGTCCTCCGGCATCTCCAAGAAACTGGTCATAGAGGCACTCCCTAATATGTGAAATTAGGTTAGCTCCCGGGCATATTATTCTAGTTAGAAAAGTTACAAGCTGCAAGATGGTCTTCGAGAGCAGGGACACCACTACGGCCAGTTTCAGGGAGATGCCGCCGAAGCCTAGTCCTCCAGCATCTCCAAGAAACTGGCCATAGAGGCACTCCCTAATATGTGACCACACGTGTTTGGAGATCAGATCTTCATGGTAAGTACGAATCGGGACAACATCTTCATAGTTTGGGAAAGTCGTAGTACGAATCGGAACTAAAGGCCCCCCTTTAGTCCCGGTCCAACCACAAAACGGGACTAACACTCAAGACATTTATTAATATTTAAAAACTGGGACTATGGAATCGGGACTAAAGGCCCCCTTTAGTCCAGGTCCAGCCACAAACCGGGACTAACACTCAATACATTTATTAATATTAAAAATCGGGACAAACCGGGACTAGCTAACACTGACATGGTTATACCCTACGGGTACATGACTTCAGCATACCTGGTTCAGCCCAAGGAAGGCCCACGACAGATATACGCTGGCCCATGAAGATTTTCGGGTGGCCGAGGCCCATGACGCCTTCGGATCCTTGGAGAACAAGACTAGCATAGATAGGAAATTCAAAGGGGTAAAACCCTAGAACCTGTAACCGACTAGGACTATGCCCGGGACCTGCCTAAGTCTATATAAAGGCCAGGAGGGCACGTCCTAGATCTCTCGACTCATACTTTCGCACACACCTCCACGCCAGATCGAATCTACGCACCCTGTAACCTTCGGTTCCACCGTAATCAAGAGCAGACAAGCAGGAGTAGGGTTTTCCCTCCGGGGGCCTGAACCTGGGTAAATCTCGTGTCCCCTGGTTGCTTGTCTGTTAACCGTTCCACGATCTCCAGCATCCCCATCTTCTCCAAAACCCAAGTCCATAACAATGGGCATTGATGAGATTAAACCTCGTCAATTGGCGCCGTCTGTAGGAATCGGGGCTGTTGATTGTGCGATCGTGACGGTCCCGACCCGATCGATCTGCAACTCCGCGGCGACGGAGAATCACCTCCTCTTCGGCACTTTCGACTTCACCGCCCACTCGCCGGCCACCATGAAGGAATTCGAGCCCGTAGGCGACGGACTCAAAATTTTGTTCGGGAGCTTCTGCTTCCAGGTGGGACAAACTGGCACACTTCGCCTTCCTGAGCGGGTGCCCGTGCCATCGATCAGGCCCGCCTCGTGGGCTCCACACCCCGTGCTACGCACATCACCATCGACAGATGAGTTCTACAACAGCAGCAGCTGCAACTCCGATTTGTGCGATCCGCCTTCGGATGAAGGGACCTACGGTTCCGGATCTGAAAGCTACGGTAGCAGCGAACCGATCTACGAGCGCTACCAATGCGCCGCAGTCATCCAGGAGCAACAAACGCCTAACCCGCCGCCCAACACGAACCCGAACCCGCATGATAGAAACGGCAGAAACGGCGGGAACAGAAGAAGCCAGTCCCCCCCACCCGAAGGGGAAAACAACGGCCATGTCATCCAACTTAGCAAAGAAGGATGGGTCCAGGCACGCCGTGCCATTGCAGGCGACATAGTCCTACCCGTGGACTCCCCACGTGACCTACTGATGGCGTACCACTACCTCCTCATCGAGGAGCACAAGAAGCAAGTCAAGATGCAGGAGATGCTCGACAAACGCAAGCAAGCAGCCTCCGAGTCCAGCGCGCGACGAGCTGCGCTCTCCGCCATGGCACCCGGCTCTAGCACGAACGGAAACCAGGGAAACAAGCACCGCTCGCAGGTGGAGAACATGGATCCCAAGGAACGCCGTGATGTGACCCGAACTCTCCACACATCGTTCATGGATATGGATGCCGACGGCAACATCATCCCGAAGACACCGCAAGCTGCGATCATGGCAGCCACTTCGTATCTCGCGGCCCACCAACCTCCGGAAGGGGACCCGAAAAGAGCCATGCATAAGTCCGCACTCACCGGACTCGGACTCGTCGGAGCTGCGCTCCACGAAGACGCTCCTGCGGAGCCAAAGAAGAAAGCTCCGGTCAGGCGCGACCGGAGCCCCACCCCTTCATCCGAAGAGGAGGAGGAGCACGACCTTCCTCGAAGGAAGAAGAGCTCGCATCGCCATAAACGCGACTACGACGCCAGAGACGCGCTTACACAACGCAAAATCGACAAAGCACGAGCCAAACGCGCATGCTCGTCCGAGTCCGAGATGGATGAAGATGAAGGAGAACTCTGTGGAGCTCGATGCTTCAGCAGATCTGTTCGGCGAACACAGATGCCACGCAATTTCAAGCTTCCTTCGGATACTCCGAAGTTCAACGGCACGCAAGATCCAAAATCTTGGCTCAGCGATCATCTATCATCCGTCAAGCTGCATGGCGGTAACAAAGAAACCGCCATGCAATGCCTCCAGCTGCAGCTGACAGGCGCGGCGCGGGTCTGGCTCAGCAGCCTATCATCAGGATCCATCCGAAGTTGGGAGGAGCTAGCTTATAGCTTCATCCGAAATTTCAAGGGCACCAGCAAGAGGCCCGCCTCAATCGAAGAGTTGCGAGCCTGCACTCAGAGAACGGGGGAATCTATTCGCTCGTACATATTACGCTGGTCTACCACCAAGAACTCCGCAGCACATATCTCCGAGGAGAGGGCCATCGACGCCTTCAGAGATGGCGTCAAACGTCAAGATTTCAAGGAGGAACTTGGGCGTGTCAAGCCCAAGACACTCGACCACCTCATGGAAATTGCCAACAGTTGGGCAGACGGCGAAGATTGCATCTAGCGAGCGCAATCAGATGAAGAGGACGACTACGGCCGAAGGCGAGAACACCGCAGCAAGAGGAGATCGCGTGTCTACGAAGACCGTGACGGACCCGACATGGTCGCGGCTGGCTACGCCGACTGCCGCAACGACAACAGCCGCAACAGCGGAGGATACCGCGGAGGAAATTTCCGCGACAGCGGACGACCAGCACAGTCGTGGCAACGCCGCGACGGCGACAACAGACCCTCAGCATTCGACAAACTTTCGGGTCCATGCACCATCCACTTCTACATCGACAAACAAGATGGCAAAAAGAAAGCCAGTCACATGCTCAAGGACTGCCGCGAGTTCCAGAAACTCAGCGAAAGCATGGTGCAGATGAGGCAACAAGCCCCAACCCCTGCGTTCGGAAACGCACCCGCTCCAGGAGAAATAGCACACAAAGCTCCTCCACCGCCACCTATTGGAGGCCCAAACCAACCAGTCGCACCAGCGCAAAACAACGTCGGGGTCGGATACCCCCACCAAAGGGAGCACTAAATATGATCCAGAAGGGACGCCCCACAAACAGGGTGCAGAAGAAAATCACCCGACAAATCAACTTGGCCGTGGCAACTCCGCCTGCAATCCCTGAGTACCTCAGCGGATCGGAGTCCTGCATCACATTCACTCGCGCGGATCACCCTTGCCAGATCCCTCGCCCAGGTCATGCTTCCCTGGTGCTGGAGGAGCAGATCGGAGGCTTCGAGATGAGTCGCGTCTTCATGGACGGCGGCAGCGGCATCAACCTAATGTTCGCAAGCACTCTAGCAGCTATGCGGATCCCGCAATGCAGCCTGGAACAATCAGACACAATGTTCCACGGCATTGTCCCAGGAAAGGGCATATTCCCCCTGGGCAAAATAGGGCTCGGCGTCATCTTCGGGAAGCCGGACAACTTCGGCAGGAGCGACTCGAATTCGAAGTGGTGGACTAGCCGTCGCAATACCACGCCATCCTGGGGCGTGTAGCATTCGCAAGGTTCCTGGCCGTCCCGCACTACGCATACATACTACTAAAGATGCCAGGACCAAGGGGCGTCATCATAGTCCACGGGAGCTTCACCCGATCGGACCAATGTGACAGGTATTTCAACAAAATCTCCCAGTCTTTCGGCATGCAAGACGAGCTTGTAAGGCTCCGTAAAGTAACGGACAATGGGGTACCCCCAGTCACAAGGCAGAACGCACCTGACATGTCCTTCGACTCCACCATCAACACCAAGAAAGTACAGGTCCATCCGACGGATGCCTCGAAGACGGCCTTGATCGCCAATGACCTCAGCACCGCATAGGAAGGCGCGCTCGTCGAATTCCTCCGTGAGCGCTGGGAAATCTCCGCCTGGTGTCCTGCGGACATGCCAGGAGTTCCTAGGGAATTCGCCGAGCACGCACTCAATGTCTTTCCAGACACCAAGCTAGTCAAGTAGTCCATCCGAAGACTGTCGGAGCCACGAGCCGAAGCTATCGGCAAGGAAATCAATAGACTACTCGCTGCAGACTTCATCAGGGAAATCAAAGAAAGCGAGTGGCTTGCAAACACGGTGATGGTCCCGAAGAAGGACACGGACATCCTGCGGATGTGCGTGGACTTCACGTCACTAAATAAGCATTGCCCAAAGGAACACTTCCCTCTTCCACGGATCGACCAGATCATCGATTCGACTGCAGGTTGCGAGAAACTCTCCTTCCTCGATGCCTACTCAGGCTATAACCAGATTCGGCTCAAGGTCGAAGATCAGGAGAAAACGGCGTTTATCACACCGTTTGGAGTATTCTGCTACAACACAATGCCCTTCGGGCTAAAGAACGCAGGTGCCACGTACCAGCGATGCATGCAGGCCTGCCTCAAGGACCAGATCGGTCGCAATGTCCAAGTCTATGTCGACGACATAGTAATAAAAACTAAGAAGGCAAGGACACTTATCGACGATCTCCGCGAGACGTTCGAAAACCTTGATCGCTACAGGATCAAGCTCAATCCCGAAAAGTGCGCCTTCGGCGTCCCATCAGGTCAGCTGCTCGGGTACTTCATCTCTCAACAAGGGATCGAGGCGAACCCGAAGAAAATCAGAGCCATCATGACGATGGAGAAGCCAAAAAACCTCAAGGGCGTCCAGCAGCTCGCAGGACGAGTAGCAGCACTAAGCAGGTTCATCAGCCGCATGGGCGAGAAGGCCCTACCATTCTACCAGCTGCTGCGCAAGGCAGACAAGTTCGAGTGGACACCAGAAGCCAACGACGCATTCGAAATCCTCAAGCGGCTCCTCTCCACATCGCCCGTTTTGGTCACGCCTAAGGAGCGCGAGCCCCTGCTGCTGTACATAGCAGCCACACACCAGGTGGTCAGCACCGTACTCGTGGTCGAACAACCCGAAGAAGGCAGGACCCACGGGGTCCAGCGCCCAATTTACTACCTCAGCGAGGTACTAACACCAACAAAGCAGAGGTACCCTCACTACCAAAAGCTAGCCTACGGCGTGTTCATGACGGCTCGACGGCTGAGCCATTACTTCCAGGAGCACCAAGTGATGGTGGTCAACGAGGCACCCTTGAACAACATCCTGAATAATCCAGAGGCCACAGGACGGGTGGCCCTGTGGGGCATCGAACTGTCACCCTTGGACATCGTCTACGAGAAGCGACACGCAATTAAATCTCAAGTCCTTCCGGACTTCCTGGTACATTGGATGGAGCTGCAGCTGCCAGACACCCCAGACATGTCGCAGTCATGGACAATGCACTTCGACGGCTCCAAGCGCGAAGCCGGAGCAGGGGCAGGGGTCATACTGACCTCCCCGCAAGGCGACAAGTTGAAGTACGTTCTTCGGATGAAATTCAGAGCCTCCAACAACGAGGCCGAATACGAAGCCCTCATCCATGGCATGAGGATGGCAAATATATGCGGCGCAACGCGCCTGGTCATCTACGGTGACTCCAACCTCGTCGTCCAGCAGATGATGAATGAGTGCGACGTACACGCCGAAAACATGATCGCATACCGCGCGCTCTACAACGCACTCGAAGGCGAATTCAACGGCTGCGAACTTCGGCACGTTGGAAGGGAGAGCAACGAGGAAGCCGATAGACTCGCCAACTCGGCTCCACTTGCGCAAAAGTGCCACCAGGAGTGTTCCTCGAACAGATCTGTGTACCATCCATCAAGTGAAAGTTCCCCAAGGGATCACCCGAAGAAGCAGAACACTCGGGAGCTACGCTACCGAAGGACACGAAGGACCCGAAAAGCTGGACACAGAGGTAGCCATGGTCAACCTAATGCAGGTCATGGCAGTCGAAGAAGCTTGGACGCGACCATACCTCCAGTTCTTGATAACCGGAGAATTGCCTGATAACCCAACAGACGCCCGACGCATATCTCGTCGGTCAAAAGCCTTCACCATCATCAACGGCGAGCTGTACAAGCGCGGCATCACGGGTGTACTTCAACGGTGCGTCACCATCGACGACGGCAAGGCCATACTCCAAGACATCCATGAAGGCATCTGCGGCCACCACGCAGGCAGCCGCTCCCTTGTCGCTAAAGCTCTACGAGCAGGATTCTACTGGCCAACGGCCATGAGCGATGCAAAGGACATCGTCCGAAGATGCAACGGATGCCAACGGTTCGCCGACAAACCGCACGCACCTGGGTCCGAGCTCAGGCCCATACCTATAGCTTGGCCTTTCGCTCAATGGGGCCTCGACATGATCGGCAAACTGCCAAAATCCTCGAAAGGGGGACACGTCTTCCTCCTGGTTGCAGTCGAAAAATTCACCAAGTGGATCGAGGCCATGCCGGTCACCAACCAGAAAGGCAAAACTGTCGTCAAGTTCTTCGAGTCCATTGTCTACAGGACTTATGTGAAGGCCTTGGGATCAACATCACGTATGCCTCAGTGGCACACCCGCAAACGAACGGGCAAGTGGAAAAGGCCAACGGCCTAATCGGCGTCGGCATCAAGAAGCGCCTCATGAGCTCACTCGAACAAAAAGCTGGAAACTGGACAAAAGAGCTACCATCCGTCCTGTGGAGCTTACGGACTACGCCAAACAGCTCCACCGGCTACACACCGTTCTTCATGGTACACGGAGCCGAGGCCGTGCTACCAGCCGAAGTACGCCACCAGGCCCCGCGGGTCGTCGCTTACAGCGAAGCCGAATCCACGATTGCACTTGAAGACGCTGTTGACACACTCGACGAAGCACGGGATATAGCAGCAGCACGATCAGCGGTGTACCAGCAGAGTCTCCGCAACTACCACAGCCGCCGGCTGCGCCCAAGATCCTTCGTCGAAGGAGACCTCGTCTTGCGACTCAAGCAAAAGCGACCGAATAAATTCGAGTCACCATGGGAAGGACCCTACGTCATCACCGAAGTCATCCCAGGTGGCGCCTATCGCCTCAAGCACGTGGAGTCTGGAGTCGCATACTCCAACCCATGGAATATCTCGCAGCTGCGACGATTCTATCCGTAGCAACCTACCCCCTTTTACTTCCAATAAGGCTTCCAGCCAAGGCTATTCAGCCGAACAATGTACCTCCTCCCTTACGATATAAATAAAGCTAAGTGTCTCGCCCCAAAACTTTGGTTCACTATTTTCTGCAACTGTACTACATGCTACAAACGCACTCGGGGGCTCCCCCCCCCACCTCACGATTTCATCGACTGAGGACCAAACGTGTACACCTGAGTAGCTGACAACGTCAGGCAAACGAAAAGGACACGTACTCAATCAAAGCACAGCGTGCTCACAAACAAACAAACAAACCTTTACAACAAAGGGCACAACACGCCCAGCCGAAATATACAAATTTTACATCTCTCTCTTTTTACAGGTACTACCTATGTTGAAGAATAATCTGGGCACGCTGCTCAAACAAATCTACAATCTGTTCGGCATACTGCCTTACAGCCGCGTAATGCGGACGCATGTCCCACTCGCCACCATCAGGGAGAAGAGGTGACCCAGCGGCCACGGCAGCCAAATCCACGTCAGGCCGGTGCAGCCTCACAAGAGACAAAGCAGCCTTCACTCATGCGACAAGCTGCTGCCGCACCAACTCCTTGACATTGCTTACGCTCCGAAACTTCGACAGAAGACCCGCAAGGCTTGTCGGTACGGCATCCAAAGGGAACATGACGTGCAGCACCGAGGCAAGCGATGTCTGCACTTGGCGGAGCACCCGCGAAACTTGATGAACCCGATCCTGCACCGTCGCCAGAGCTATGGCGCGATCACGATCCATCCAGAAGAAGCCGCCGGCCTCCATGTCCTGTTGAGTCAAGCAATTGACCCGAACAGGGACACGCTCCTTTTCCTCCCTCGGAGCAAGATTCGCACCTGCAACAATCGCACAAAATAATAGTAAAGCCAGCAGGCTCATCCGAAGAACCGAGCTACAGCTCGAACCAAAGAACAACTTACATTGCAGCTGCTCGGACAGCCGAACCAGCTCCGCCATCAAGTACTCCTCTCTGGCTGCACCATGATCCGCTTTGGACTTCCAAACGTCGGCATGACCGCGTAACCCGAACAACTCCCTCTCCAGACTAAGCACACGATCCCGTAGGAAAGTGAGCTGCGAGGAATCATCCAAGGATGGTCGCAACGGCATTGCGGATGGGGCGTCAACAGGATCAGCACCAAAAGGAACCTAGAGCAGCAGCAAAAGAAAGGAACACAGACATTCAGCCAATGATAAGCCACAACTCAGAGGAATTCATTAAATATATAAGGCCACTACGTGGCACAAGGATGCTGTTCTTCAAGATATTTACAACAAAAGTAGACTACAAACTACCCTACGTCTACTACGCCTAAGATGCGGGACCCTGAGTCGCCTTGGAGCCAGACTGCCTAGCTTTGGCCCCGCCCTGCTGTCGCAGTGCATGCTCAGACAGCAAATCAATGAGCTTGGGCCCATATCGCTTGCAGCGAGCAGAATAGGCAGCAAAGGCTACCTCGGATCCATCCGCAGTCATCGGCATCCGAGAGGTGATCTGGGGAAGATCCAGCTCCGCTCCAGTCGCCAAGGCCATCGCCAGCCCGACGGACGCGCCGATGCCCTTCTGCTTACGCTTGTACGCCACAGGCGCTTCGGCTGACAGAGCCTCCGCCAGAGCATCCACATCATCAAGGGCTGCGCCCTTCGGGACAAGCTCCTTGTAAAAGCGACCAAGGACCTCTTTCGCCTTGGCAAGGGAGTTTTCTCATAACAAAATACTTTTTAATTCGAAAGGTAGATGAAGCTTGAGAATTTGCTTGGAATAGCAAAAGCTACTAGGTAGATATGGTGGACACAAGTGGCAAAAGTTTTGGGTTGAAAGGATTTTGGAAACATGAGAAGTATGCTTTCTCAAAACAGGTTTTTGGCTAGAAAGGATGGGTAGCAAGCAAGAGAGTTGAAAGAAACAAGCAAACATACAAGTAATAAAGCCAAACATGCAATCTTCCTTGAAGACACAAAAGAATCTTAAATGAAGAATACTAAGCTTATGAGCCAACAAGAAAGAAAAAAAATGATACGAAATACCTGTAAGATTTTTCTTTTTTTTCTCTTTCATAATAATGCTACTGACCAGAACTTGGTTTGCCAAAACCAATTTAGATCCATTTGATGATCCCAAAGTGGTGCCAATACTGATCAACAAGATCCATCATATAATAGAGATTTCAAACTAAAATGAGAAGTGCAAAAAGTAAAAGATGAGACTTCTCATTAATATTCAAATAAAGGCACTCACACCAAGGGATAGATAGATAATCAACTAAAGGAGAGATACTTACACCTGCAAACCAAACTATAAGATAACCCTCTCTACCACAGATATGAATCCACTAAAAAGGTAAAAGATAAAAGATAATGGTGGTGATACCACGGCACTCCCCTAAGCTTGGAACAAGCCAAGGGGATGCCAAACCTGATGACGAACTACTCCCTTGGTGGTGGTGGTGTTCTTTTGATGAGCTCTTCAATAAGTCTCTTCAACTCCTTGAACTCAAAAGTAAGAGTACGGATTAGCTCCGAGTTTTGCTCTATCCGGTTCATGATCATGTCAGTCCGAGAATCCCAGTTCTTGTTATTCTTTCCTCACTCTTCATCCTTAGCATGATCCTTCTATGCATTGTTAGAATGACGCATATCCCAAACCGAAGGCAAATATCCTTTGGGAACATGTTGATATTGATATTCATGTATAAGTGTATGGAAGGGCCTCTTGTTACGTCGAGGAGATGGCTATGGATTATAGAAGAGACGTGGAGGTTTACCTCCTGTAGACATTCGTGTTGTCTTCTTAAGCTTGGTCGGTAGTGCCACCAAACCAATGCTTGCGACGGTAGCGCGGGTGTCTGGTTACTTGTCCTCCTCCATGTCTCCTTCATAACCTCCCAGAATCTCCTCATCCTTGGGAACTTGAGGTTCTTATTACTTAGGCTTCTTGCCTTTGTCGTTGGTGGAGGCCATGGTGCTCTAAACTTGAGAAGATTTCCTGATAGAAACAGATCGAAACGAAAACACGACGATAAAACGATGCACGAACCTCGGGGGATCCGGGGGGTTATATATTACGAAATTTCAATGCATAAGGAAGGTTTTGACACGGAAACGTGGCGGAGACGAGGTTCGAGGGTGGCAAACCCCCTCCAGGCGTGGCCAGGCTGGGCCCGCGCCTAGGGTTGGTTTGTCCACCCCGGGCTCTATTTCCTCTTCAGTTTCGTCTCGTAACTTCCCTCATATATTAAAAACATCAAAAATATAAAAAGATTGGGGTGTCACGAACCTTCTGTTTTCACCACTTTTACCTATTCAAAGACGAACTCTGCAGATTCCTTTCCTCTTTCTCCTGAGAATTTCCTTCATACAAAACCTTTCCACAAACTCAATGACAACATTAGTGTAAGCAAAAACAATAAACCTTTGGCACACACTTCAACTGAAAACCCATCAACACAAAAGCTTCAATAAGAGGCAAATGCAAAAGACGGCAGAAATCTGTCAAAACAGACCAGCAGGTAAAGATTGATTTTTCCGAAGACCTTCTGTTGCCCAAATCAAAAAGTACAGAACTGATGAAAGTTGGGTAACAACCTGGAGAACAAGCTCAGAAAAATTCAGATACATACGAAGTACTGAGCTCCCTCACTAATTTTTACAATACAGCACCAAAATCTGTCCCAGGACAGCCACTTTTCACAACTCCTCTACTTCACAAAAGTAGTTGAACTTGACACAAAAACCAAAACAAAAAGGATAAGGAGCGATTATTACTGAAGTAATAACTTCCAAGACTCGACAAAACTCTTGGATTATCTCCCAACAAGTACTTTTCTTTAATGCCTTTAAGTTAGTCTCGAAACTTCCAAACATGCTCACGTAGGATATATATATATCTGGAATGAAAGAGAGCATCAAGAAGCAAATAACCAACACACTTGAGTCTAACCCACTTCCTATGCATGGGGGTATCATGAGAAAACGAATTGTTGAAACAAAAAGGCACTAGCATAGGAAGACAAAACAGATACAACTTTAAAGCTTTCAACATAAAGCGGAGAAACTTAACATCATTGAGATGCATAAAACCTTGTTTCCCTCTCTCAAAGTAACTTTCAGTAGCACTTTGAATAAAGTTGACAATATAAATATCACTGAAACAAATTTATCATCATAATAAGCATACTTACAGTCATCAAAAAGAGGTCCAAGGTCATAGACTAGATCAATAGAAGCAAGTTGTTCACTCCTGAAATCTTTATTAGGCAAGCTATTTTCACAAGGAGCTTTAGCAAATTTGGAAAAGTTAAACTCATAAGAATCTCCATCAAACTTAGTTAAAACTTTCTCCTTCTTACAATCAATAATAGCTCCACAAGTGTTCAAGAAAGGTCTACCAAAAATGATAGGCAAGTTTTGCCAGCTGCTGAATTAAGCACTAGAAAATCAGCAGGATAGTTAATCTTACCACAAAGAACCTCCACATCTCTTACAATGCCAATTGGGCAAATGGTTTCCTTATTAGCAAGGTGGATAACCACATCAATGTCCTCAAGATCACAAGGACCAATCTCATGCATAATTTCCCTGTAAAGCTCATAAGGAATAGAACTAGAACTAGCACCAATATCACATAAACCATAGTAGCAATGATCACCAATTTTAACAGAAAGCACAGGAACACTAGATTTTTTAGCCTTACTAGGATGAGAGATAATATTAGAAGCGTCTTCACAGAAGACAATGTGCTCATCCTCTATATTTATAGTGACAGGGTCTTTCACAATAGCTACCACAAGTTCAACATTCAATTGCTTACCATGCTCCACAGTTTTCATTGTACCTTTATTATTTGCACTAATAATCACAGATACTCCTTTACCTTAGCTGGGAAAGGCATTTTCTCAACATGAGGTTCGGACACAATATGATTTGTAGTACAAATTTGAGTACTTCTAACAGGAACATGACTAACAACATCTTTTTATGGAGCATGGTACTTATTCCACTTCTTCTTGGGGATTTCTATGTAAGAGGCAAAGGCCTTAAAACATTTGGCAATACTTTGGGAATCAAGACCAAACTCATTGCGAATATCACGGAAGTTATCAGTACCCATAAAAGATTTAATGCATTCATAATCATAGTTTATACCTGACTTTCTTCCTTTGTCATTCTCCCAAGCCTCAGTATTATCTTGGATACGGTCTAAGAGATCCCATTTAGCTTCTTCCTTCATACGTGTGAATGATCCAGCACAAGAAGCATCTAGTAAATCTTTATTTTGAAGAGAAAGCCTAGCATAAAAGTTATTGAGAATAATATTGTTAGGGAGCTCATGAATAGGACATTTAAGCATGAGTAACTTCAGTCTCCCCCAAGCTTGAGTTGTACTCTCTCCATCAAGAGGCCAAAAGTTATATATAAGACTTCTATCCTTATGGATTTCACTGGGAGGATAAAATTAGAGTAAAAGAGAGATGCCATCTCCTCCCATTCCATGGACTGCCCATTCTTCAGCAGCTTATACTATGTGTCAGCTCTCCCTTTCAAAGATATGGAGAGTAACTTCTTCTTCACCTGTTCAGTTGTGATACCTGCACACTTAAACAACCCGCATAATTCATGGATAAAAAGCAAGTGATCACCAGGATGGACAGTTCCATCCCCAAAATAATAATTATCCATGACACGATTAACAATACTTGTAGGTATCTTAAAAGGATCTATCTCAACAGAAGGTGGCTCATCTACTACCATAGAAGTGGTAGTAGTTTTCCCAAACAGAAAACCAAGTGGGTTATCCATATTGGAAACAAAGTAACAAGCAGTAACAAAAGCAATACTCACAGTAAAAGTTTCCCTTACCAGTTCCACTCTTCAATAGGGCTTCACTCCCCGGCAACGGCGCCAGAAAATAGTCTTGATGACCCACAATTTTAGGGGGTGTATCATAGTACTTTCGATAAATAGGAGTGTCGATCCCAACAAGGAGCAGAAGGTGTTGAACAGTGGTATGGAGCAGGAAATCCCTGTGAATACTTAGCAAACGGATTTTTAGTGGTTTTCTGACAAGGCAACAAAACAAAGAGCAAGTGACAGAAGTAACGAACAAACGGAGCAAGTGGCCCAATCCTTTCTTAGCAAAGGACAAGCCGGTGGAAATACTTATAAGGACCAAACGTTCTCGAGGACACATGGGAATTCCGTCGAGTGCTTTCGCTTCAAATAGCTGAGTATTCTTCTCTGGTGTTTGTAAGTGTTGTGTGGGTGAACCTGTGCAAACATCTGTAACTAATTAAGATATAAATCTAACCACAGCCTTAAACTCTGAGATCCTACACTCCCTTGTGCAAAGGTGTCCTAACAGGGGTTCAGGTTTCTGTCACTCCGGCAACCCCACAATTAGTATCCAAATACACAATGCATCCCCCTAGGCCCATAAATGGTGAAGTGTCATGTAGTCGACGTTCACATGACACCACTAGAAGAATAGCACCACAACTTAAATACTAAACCATTAAATAATAACTCATCACAGATTCACTACTAACAACATGACTTCTCCCATGTCCTCAAGAACTAAACAAACTACTCACAAGACATCATATGGATCAAGATCAAAGATTATATGATAATGGATAACAATCTGAACATAAACAATAATCCAATGGTTCCACTCACAAGCATCAACTACAATAGTAATTAACACCGGGAAAGTTTCCCCTAAGAACTAAAGCAATATCCAACACAATTGTTACAGCGGGACGGAGTGGTGATGATGGTGCTGGTGGAGATGATGGTGTGGATGATGATGATGATCCTGATGAAGCCTAGCTTGATGATGGTGTCGATGGCGACGGTCTCCCCTCTCCGGGAAGGAATTCCCCCGGCAGAAATCTATCTGCCGGAGAGATCTTTCACTCTTGGTGTTTTCTGCCCTAGAGGCGGCGGAAATCTATCTGTGGTCGCCCCCTGGTATTAGGGTTCCGAAGGGAAGATATAGGCGAAGGGGCAGAGTCGAAGGCCGGGCAGGTGGGCCACACCTTCCCTAGGCGCGGGGTCAGGTGGGCCCGCGCCTAGGGGGTGTGGGCCCCCTGCGGCCCCTCTTCGCTCCTCCTTCTGGCTTCCTTTGTCTTCTGGTAAAATAATATGTTTCCATATTTTCTGGTATTTTTCTGATCTTCGCAAAATTGCACCGAAACGCCTTCTTTTCCATCAGAATCCAGACTCCAGCAGTCCATCCTCCAGGAATCATCCAACATGCATAAATAGATGAAAAGCCATAAGTAGTACCTCATAATAAGACAAATATCAATGAATAGAGGTAAATTATGATATAGAATGGTGATGCAAATTGGGCATATCAGAGGACACTTTCGGCAGTTGGTTGTAGAAACATCTCATGAATAACAACACTATTGAAGATCAGCTATACTTCTTGGCACGGTTACCATCTTCGACTATATGTACTTTCCAAGGGTACGAGATAAATGGTAATACATTTTACACGATCGCCCAAGTTAAAAAGAGCACCAACCAAAATAGTGGTGTCCGCTTTGATGCAACAGATGACAATGGGCAGAAGGACACATATTATGGGTACATAGAGGAGATATGGGAACTTGAGTATGGACCTACTTTTAAGGTCCCTTTGTTTCAGTGCAAATGGGTCAAGATGACAGGAGGCGGGGTACATGTAGACGAAAAGTATGGCATGACAACAGTGGATCTCAACAATCTTGCGTACATGGACGAACCATTCGTACTAGCCAACGATGTGGCTCGGGTTTTCTATGTGAAGGACATGTCTACGAAACCGAGAAAAAAGAAATCAGCAAAATAATACATCGTCCGATGAGCCAAAGCGCCACATAGTTCTTTTAGGGAAAAGAAAGATCGTGGGAGTGGATGACAAGACAGATATGTCAGAAGATTATAATAAGTTTCATGAAATACCGTCCTTCAAAGTGAAAATTGACCCAAGCCTCCTGTTAAATGATGAAGATTCTCCATGGCTATGGCGCAGAAGAAAACAACAACACTAGATAGGGACGTTGGTGATCTATGAAATATATTAAACCTTTTATGTAATTATATTGTGAATCATATTATGAGTCAAATATTTTACCCAGATCCACATGCATGCAACATTGGTCATCTTGCTCAATCAAACTGGACGACGACTCCGGTGGCTAAGCCGTGGAAGGTGAAAACCCAAAGAGATGGAACCATCACACGAGCATAGCTCGGGTGAGATCCCTGAAGAATCTGCTAGGTATCGTCGACCCTAGTGTCCAACGCAGCTATATAGTGATGGACGTGCTCGTCCTCCTCCCTGACACGATGACGTACCACCTCCTTGGTGGCCGGCTCCCACTGCACCCTGCCTGGACCAGGCGACCTCCACCAAAGAAGCTTCGGGTCAACAACGACACCCGGATTCCTCACCAAGCTACGCGTCCCAGAAGGTAGCACCATCCAGTGCCAGCCTGGTGGAGCCCAGCCTCGGACATGACCGGTGGAACCCAGTACTCCATCGTTGCTGCCGAGTCGACTACGAGGATGCGGGATGGGCATCCTAAAGTAGCGGCGAGGAATGTGTGTATGTGTGGGTGGCCATGACGGTCGCACTATAAATAGAGGGAAAGGGCTATAAATAGAGGGTTCATCTTTAGTCCCGGTTGGAGAAACCAACCGTGACTGAAGGGATTGCGGCAGGCTGGGTCAGGCAGCACTAATAATAGGGGTTAAACCTTTAGTCCCGGTTGGAGAAACCAACCGCGATTGAAGGGATTGCGGCAGGCTGGGCCAGGCAGCACTATAATAGGGGTTGAACCTTTAGTCCCGGTTGGATAAACCTTTAGTCCCGGTTGGAGATACCAACCGGGACAAAACACGAGTGAGCACTAATAATAGGGGTGAGTGTCGACATTATGCCGTGAGTGTCGACACTATGCCGAGCTGCTTGTACTATAAATAGGCATCCTTGTGAGTCCAGTCCTCCAGCCAATTTGAGGCATATCCAAGATGGTCTTCAAGATCAGGGACACCACTACGGCCAGTTTCAGGGAGATGCCACCGGAGCCCAGTCCTCCGGCATCTCCAAGAAACTGGTCATAGAGGCACTCCCTAATATGTGAAATTAGGTTAGCTCCCAGGCGTATTGGTCTAGTTAGAGAAGTTACAAGTTGCAAGATGGTCTTCGAGAGCAGGGACACCACTACGGCTAGTTTTAGGGAGATGCCGCCGGAGCCTAGTCCTCCGGCATCTCCAAGAAACTGGTCATAGAGGCACTCCCTAATATGTGAAATTAGGTTAGCTCCCGGGCATATTATTCTAGTTAGAAAAGTTACAAGCTGCAAGATGGTCTTCGAGAGCAGGGACACCACTACGGCCAGTTTCAGGGAGATGCCGCCGAAGCCTAGTCCTCCAGCATCTCCAAGAAACTGGCCATAGAGGCACTCCCTAATATGTGACCACACGTGTTTGGAGATCAGATCTTCATGGTAAGTACGAATCGGGACAACATCTTCATAGTTTGGGAAAGTCGTAGTACGAATCGGAACTAAAGGCCCCCCTTTAGTCCCGGTCCAACCACAAAACGGGACTAACACTCAAGACATTTATTAATATTTAAAAACTGGGACTATGGAATCGGGACTAAAGGCCCCCTTTAGTCCAGGTCCAGCCACAAACCGGGACTAACACTCAATACATTTATTAATATTAAAAATCGGGACAAACCGGGACTAGCTAACACTGACATGGTTATACCCTACGGGTACATGACTTCAGCATACCTGGTTCAGCCCAAGGAAGGCCCACGACAGATATACGCTGGCCCATGAAGATTTTCGGGTGGCCGAGGCCCATGACGCCTTCGGATCCTTGGAGAACAAGACTAGCATAGATAGGAAATTCAAAGGGGTAAAACCCTAGAACCTGTAACCGACTAGGACTATGCCCGGGACCTGCCTAAGTCTATATAAAGGCCAGGAGGGCACGTCCTAGATCTCTCGACTCATACTTTCGCACACACCTCCACGCCAGATCGAATCTACGCACCCTGTAACCTTCGGTTCCGCCGTAATCAAGAGCAGACAAGCAGGAGTAGGGTTTTCCCTCCGGGGGCCTGAACCTGGGTAAATCTCGTGTCCCCTGGTTGCTTGTCTGTTAACCGTTCCACGATCTCCAGCATCCCCATCTTCTCCAAAACCCAAGTCCATAACAATGGGCATTGATGAGATTAAACCTCGTCAATTGGCGCCGTCTGTGGGAATCGGGGCTGCTGATTGTGCGATCGTGACGGTCCCGACCCGATCGATCTGCAACTCCGCGGCGACAGAGAATCACCTCCTCTTCGGCACTTTCGACTTCACCGCCCACTCGTCGGCCACCATGAAGGAATTCGAGCCCGTAGGCGACGGACTCAAAATTTTGTTCGGGAGCTTCTGCTTCCAGGTGGGACAAACTGGCACACTTCGCCTTCCTGAGCGGGTGCCCGTGCCATCGATCAGGCCCGCCTCGTGGGATCCACACCCCGTTCTACGCACATCACCATCGACAGATGAGTTCTACAACAGCAGCAGTTGCAACTCCGATTTGTGCGATCCGCCTTCGGATGAAGGGACCTACGGTTCCGGATCTGAAAGCTACGGCAGCAGCGAACCGATCTACGAGCGCTACCAATGCGCCGCAGTCATCCAGGAGCAACAAACGCCTAACCCGCCGCCCAACACGAACCCGAACCCGCAGGATAGAAACGGCGGAAACGGCGGGAACAGAAGAAGCCAGTCCCCCCCACCCGAAGGGGAAAACAACAGCCATGTCATCCAACTTAGCAAAGAAGGATGGGTCCAGGCACGTCGTGCCATTGCAGGCGACATAGTCCTACCCGTGGACTCCCCACGTGACCTACTGATGGCGTACCACTACCTCCTCATCGAGGAGCACAAGAAGCAAGTCAAGATGCAGGAGATGCTCGACAAACGCAAGCAAGCAGCCTCCGAGTCCAGCGCGCGACGAGCTGCGCTCTCCGCCATCGCACCCGGCTCTAGCACGAACGGAAACCAGGGAAACAAGCACCGCTCGCGGGTGGAGAACATGGATCCCAAGGAACGCCATGATGTGACCCGAACTCTCCACACATCGTTCATGGATATGGATGCCGACGGCAACATCATCCCGAAGACACCGCAAGCTGCGATCATGGCAGCCACTTCGTATCTCGCGGCCCACCAACCTCCGGAAGGGGACCCGAAAAGAGCCATGCATAAGTCCGCACTCACCGGACTCGGACTCGTCGGAGCTGCGCTCCACGAAGACGCTCCTGCGGAGCCAAAGAAGAAAGCTCCGGTCAGGCGCGACCGGAGCCCCACCCCTTCATCCGAAGAGGAGGAGGAGCACGACCTTCCTCGAAGGAAGAAGAGCTCGCATCGCCATAAACGCGACTACGACGCCAGAGACGCGCTTACACAACGCAAAATCGACAAAGCACGAGCCAAACGCGCATGCTCGTCCGAGTCCGAGATGGATGAAGATGAAGGAGAACTCTGTGGAGCTCGATGCTTCAGCAGATCTGTTCGGCGAACACAGATGCCACGCAATTTCAAGCTTCCTTCGGATACTCCGAAGTTCAACGGCACGCAAGATCCAAAATCTTGGCTCAGCGATCATCTATCATCCGTCAAGCTGCATGGCGGTAACAAAGAAACCGCCATGCAATGCCTCCAGCTGCAGCTGACAGGCGCGGCGCGGGTCTGGCTCAGCAGCCTATCATCAGGATCCATCCGAAGTTGGGAGGAGCTAGCTTATAGCTTCATCCGAAATTTCAAGGGCACCAGCAAGAGGCCCGCCTCAATCGAAGAGTTGCGAGCCTGCACTCAGAGAACGGGGGAATCTATTCGCTCGTACATATTACGCTGGTCTACCACCAAGAACTCCGCAGCACATATCTCCGAGGAGAGGGCCATCGACGCCTTCAGAGATGGCGTCAAACGTCAAGATTTCAAGGAGGAACTTGGGCGTGTCAAGCCCAAGACACTCGACCACCTCATGGAAATTGCCAACAGTTGGGCAGACGGCGAAGATTGCATCTAGCGAGCGCAATCAGATGAAGAGGACGACTACGGCCGAAGGCGAGAACACCGCAGCAAGAGGAGATCGCGTGTCTACGAAGACCGCGACGGACCCGACATGGTCGCGGCTGGCTACGCCGACCGCCGCAACGACAACAGCCGCAACAGCGGAGGATACCGCGAAGGAAATTTCCGCGACAGCGGACGACCAGCACAGTCGTGGCAACGCCGCGACGGCGACAACAGACCCTCAGCATTCGACAAACTTTCGGGTCCATGCACCATCCACTTCTACATCGACAAACAAGATGGCAAAAAGAAAGCCAGTCACATGCTCAAGGACTGCCGCGAGTTCCAGAAACTCAGCGAAAGCATGGTGCAGATGAGGCAACAAGCCCCAACCCCTGCATTCGGAAACGCACCCGCGCCAGGAGAAATAGCACACGGAGCTCCTCCACCGCCACCTATTGGAGGCCCAAACCAACCAGTCGCACCAGCGCAAAACAACGTCGGGGTCGGATACCCCCCACAAAAGGGAGCACTAAATATGATCCAGAAGGGACGCCCCACAAACAGGGTGCAGAAGAAAATCACCCGACAAATCAACTTGGCCGTGGCAACTCCGCCTGCAATCCCTGAGTACCTCAGCGGATCGGAGTCCTGCATGACATTCACTCGCGCGGATCACCCTTGCCAGATCCCTCGCCCAGGTCATGCTGCCCTGGTGCTGGAGGCGCAGATCGGAGGCTTCGAGATGAGTCACGTCTTCATGGACGGTGGCAGCGGCATCAACCTAATGTTCGCAAGCACTCTAGCAGCTATGCGGATCCCGCAATGCAGCCTGGAACAATCAGACACAATGTTCCACGGCATTGTCCCAGGAAAGGGCATATTCCCCCTGGGCAAAATAGGGCTCGATGTCATCTTCGGGAAGCCGGACAACTTCGGCAGGAGCGACTCGAATTCGAAGTGGTGGACTGGCCGTCGCAATACCACGCCATCCTGGGACGTGTAGCATTCGCAAGGTTCCTGGCCGTCCCGCACTACGCATACCTACTACTAAAGATGCCAGGACCAAGGGGAGTCATCATAGTCCATGGGAGCTCCACCCGATCGGACCAATGTGACAGGTATTTCAACAAAATCTCCCAGTCTTTCGGCATGCAAGACGAGCTTGTAAGGCTTCGTAAAGTAACGGACAATGGGGTACCCCCAGTCACAAGGCAGAACGCACCTGACATGTCCTTCGACTCCACCGTCAACACCAAGAAAGTACAGGTCCATCCGACGGATGCCTCGAAGACGGCCTTGATCGCCAATGACCTCAGCACCGCATAGGAAGGCGCGCTCGTCGAATTCCTCCGTGAGCGCTGGGAAATCTCCGCCTGGTGTCCTGCGGACATGCCAGGAGTTCCTAGGGAATTCGCCGAGCACGCACTCAATGTCTTTCCAGACACCAAGCCAGTCAAGCAGTCCATCCGAAGACTGTCGGAGCCACGAGCCGAAGCTATCGGCAAGGAAATCAATAGACTACTCGCTGCAGACTTCATCAGGGAAATCAAAGAAAGCGAGTGGCTTGCAAACACGGTGATGGTCCCGAAGAAGGACACGGACATCCTGCGGATGTGCGTGGACTTCACGTCACTAAATAAGCATTGCCCAAAGGACCACTTCCCTCTTCCACGGATCGACCAGATCATCGATTCGACTGCAGGTTGCGAGAAACTCTCCTTCCTCGACGCCTACTCAGGCTATAACCAGATTCGGCTCAAGGTCGAAGATCAGGAGAAAACGGCGTTTATCACACCGTTTGGAGTATTCTGCTACAACACAATGCCCTTCGGGCTAAAGAACGCAGGTGCCACGTACCAGCGATGCATGCAGGCCTGCCTCAAGGACCAGATCGGTCGCAATGTCCAAGTCTATGTCGATGACATAGTAATAAAAACAAAGGAGGCAAGGACACTTATCGACGATCTCCGCGAGACGTTCGAAAACCTTGATCGCTACAGGATCAAGCTCAATCCCGAAAAGTGCGCCTTCGGCGTCCCATCAGGTCAGCTGCTCGGGTACTTCATCTCTCAACAAGGGATCGAGGCGAACCCGAAGAAAATCAGAGCCATCATGACGATGGAGAAGCCGAAAAACCTCAAGGGCGTCCAGCAGCTCGCAGGACGAGTAGCAGCACTAAGCAGGTTCATCAGCCGCATGGGCGAGAAGGCCCTACCATTCTACCAGCTGCTGCGCAAGGCAGACAAGTTCGAGTGGACACCAGAAGCCAACGACGCATTCGAAATCCTCAAGCGGCTCCTCTCCACATCGCCCGTTTTGGTCACGCCTAAGGAGCGCGAGCCCCTGCTGCTGTACATAGCAGCCACACACCAGGTGGTCAGCACCGTACTCGTGGTCGAACAACCCGAAGAAGGCAGGACCCACGGGGTCCAGCGCCCAATTTACTACCTCAGCGAGGTACTAACACCAACAAAGCAGAGGTACCCTCACTACCAAAAGCTAGCCTACGGCGTATTCATGACGGCTCGACGGCTGAGCCATTACTTCCAGGAGCACCAAGTGATGGTGGTCAACGAGGCACCCCTGAACAACATCCTGAATAATCCAGAGGCCACAGGACGGGTGGCCCTGTGGGGCATCGAACTGTCACCCTTGGACATCGTCTACGAGAAGCGACACGCAATTAAATCTCAAGTCCTTCCGGACTTCCTGGTACATTGGATGGAGCTGCAGCTACCAGACACCCCAGACATGTCGCAGTCATGGACAATGCACTTCGACGGCTCCAAGCGCGAAGCCGGAGCAGGGGCAGGGGTCATACTGACCTCCCCGCAAGGCGACAAGTTGAAGTACGTTCTTCGGATGAAATTCAGAGCCTCCAACAACGAGGCCGAATACGAAGCCCTCATCCATGGCATGAGGATGGCAAAGATATGCGGCGCAACGCGCCTGGTCATCTACGGTGACTCCAACCTCGTCGTCCAGCAGATGATGAATGAGTGCGACGCACACGCCGAAAACATGATCGCATACCGCGCGCTCTATAACGCACTCGAAGGCGAATTCGACGGCTGCGAACTTCGGCACGTTGGAAGGGAGAGCAACGAGGAAGCCGATAGACTCGCCAACATCGGCTCCACTTGCGCAAAAGTGCCACCAGGAGTGTTCCTCGAACAGATCTGTGTACCATCCATCAAGCGAAAGTTCCCCAAGGGATCACCCGAAGAAGCAGAACACTCGGGAGCTACGCTACCGAAGGACACGAAGGACCCGAAAAGCTGGACACAGAGGTAGCCATGGTCAACCTAATGCAGGTCATGGCAGTCGAAGAAGCTTGGACGCGACCATACCTCCAGTTCTTGATAACCGGAGAATTGCCTGATAACCCAACAGACGCCCGGCGCATATCTCGTCGGTCAAAAGCCTTCACCATCATCAACGGCGAGCTGTACAAGCGCGGCATCACGGGTGTACTTCAATGGTGCGTCACCATCGACGACGGCAAGGCCATACTCCAAGACATCCATGAAGGCATCTGCGGCCACCACGCAGGCAGCCGCTCCCTTGTCGCTAAAGCTCTACGAGCAGGATTCTACTGGCCAACGGCCATGAGTGACGCAAAGGACATCGTCCGAAGATGCAACGGATGCCAACGGTTCGCCGACAAACCGCACGCACCTGGGTCCGAGCTCAGGCCCATACCTATAGCTTGGCCTTTCGCTCAATGGGGCCTCGACATGATCGGCAAACTGCCAAAATCCTCGAAAGGGGGACACGTCTTCCTCCTGGTTGCAGTCGACAAATTCACCAAGTGGATCGAGGCCATGCCGGTCACCAACCAGAAAGGCAAAACTGCCGTCAAGTTCTTCGAGTCCATTGTCTACAGGACTTCTGTGAAGGCCTTGGGATCAACATCACGTATGCCTCAGTGGCACACCCGCAAATGAACGGGCAAGTGGAAAAGGCCAACGGCCTAATCGGCGCCGGCATCAAGAAGCGCCTCATGAGCTCACTCGAACAAAAAGCTGGAAACTGGACAAAAGAGCTACCATCCGTCCTATGGAGCTTACGGACTACGCCAAACAGCTCCACCGGCTACACACCGTTCTTCATGGTACACGGAGCCGAGGCCGTGCTACCAGCCGAAGTACGCCACCAGGCCCCGCGGGTCGTCGCTTACAGCGAAGCCGAATCCACGATTGCACTTGAAGACGTTGTTGACACACTCGACGAAGCACGGGATATAGCAGCAGCATGATCAGCGGTGTACCAGCAGAGTCTCCGCAACTACCACAGCCGCCGGCTGCTCCCAAGATCCTTCGTCGAAGGAGACCTCGTCTTGCGACTCAAGCAAAAGCGACCGAATAAATTTGAGTCACCATGGGAAGGACCCTACGTCATCACCGAAGTCATCCCAGGTGGCGCCTATCGCCTCAAGCACGTGGAGTCTGGAGTCGCATACTCCAACCCATGGAATATCTCGCAGCTGCGACGATTCTATCCGTAGCAACCTACCCCCTTTTACTTCCAATAAGGCTTCCAGCCAAGGCTATTCAGCCGAACAATGTACCTCCTCCATTACGATATAAATAAAGCTAAGTGTCTCGCCCCAAAACTTTGGTTCACTATTTTCTGCAACTGTACTACATGCTACAAACGCACTCGGGGGCTCCCCCCCCCCACCTCACGATTTCATCGACTGAGGACCAAACGTGTACACCTGAGTAGCTGACAACGTCAGGCAAACGAAAAGGACACGTACTCAATCAAAGCACTGCGTGCTCACAAACAAACAAACAAACAAACCTTTACAACGAAGGGCACAACACGCCCAGCCGAAATATACAAATTTTACATCTCTCTCTTTTTACAGGTACTACCTATGTTGAAGAATAATCTGGGCACGCTGCTCAAACAAATCTACAATATGTTTGGCATACTGCCTTACAGCCGCGTAATGCGGACGCATGTCCCACTCGCCACCATCAGGGAGAAGAGGTGACCCAGCGGCCACAGTAGACAAATCCACGTCAGGCCGGTGCAGCCTCACAAGAGACAAAGCAGCCTTCACTCCTGCGACAAGCTGCTGCCGCACCAACTCCTTGACATTGCTTACGCTCCGAAACTTCGACAGAAGACCCGCAAGGCTTGTCGGTACGGCATCCAAAGGGAACATGACGTGCAGCACCGAGGCAAGCGATGTCTGCACTTGGCGGAGCACCCGCGAAACTTGATGAACCCGATCCTGCACCGTCGCTAGAGCTATGGCGCGATCACGATCCATCCAGAAGAAGCCGCCGGCCTCCATGTCCTGTTGAGTCAAGCAATTGACCCGAACAGCGACACGCTCCTTTTCCTCCCTCGGAGCAAGATTCGCACCTGCAACAATCGCACAAAATAAGAGTAAAGCCAGTAGGCTCATCCGAAGAACCGAGCTACAGCTCGAACCAAAGAACAACTTACATTGCAGCTGCTCGGACAGCCGAACCAGCTCCGCCATCAAGTACTCCTCTCTGGCTGCACCACGATCCGCTTTGGACTTCCAAACGTCGGCATGACCGCGTAACCCGAACAACTCCCTCTCCAGACTAAGCACACGATCCTGAAGGAAAGTGAGCTGCGAGGAATCATCCAAGGATGGTCGCAATGGCATTGCAGATGGGGCGTCAACAGGATCAGCACCCAAAGGAACCTAGAGCAGCAGCAAAAGAAAGGAACACAGACATTCAGCCAATGATAAGCCATAACTCAGAGGAATTCATTAAATATATAAGGCCACTACGTGGCACAAGGATGCTGTTCTTCAAGATATTTACAACAAAAGTAGACTACAAACTACCCTACGTCTACTATGCCTAAGATGCGGGACCCTGAGTCGCCTCGGAGCCAGACTGCCTAGCTTTGGCCCCGCCCTGCTGCCGCAGTGCATACTCAGACAGCAAATCAATGAGCTTGGGCCCATATCGCTTGCAGCGAGCAGAATAGGCAGCAAAGGCTACCTCGGATCCATCCGCAGTCGTCGGCATCCGAGAGGTGATCTAGGGAAGATCCAGCTCCGCTCCAGTCGCCAAGGCCATCTCCAGCCCGACGGACGCGCCGATGCCCTTCTGCTTGCGCTTGTACGCCGCAGGCGCTTCGGCTGACAGAGCCTCCGCCAGAGCATCCACATCATCAAGGGTTGCGCCCTTCGGGACAAGCTCCTTGTAGAATCGACCAAGGTCCTCTTTCGCCTTGGCAAGGGAGTTGACGACGGTGCTGCAGCGGTCTTCGACCGCCATAGTGGCATCATCTAGAGCACTACCGTGCTCCAGAGCACCGCGGTCGAACTCGATGCCTGCGGCATCTGAGACAAAAAATAAGAAGAAAAACATGAAGAAAAGCAGCATAGAAGAAGACCCGAAGAAAAAGAAACAAGTACAAAACTAGCACTCACCCGAAATAGCCTTGGCAGCAGCCATGAGCTTCGTCGCCACCTCCTTTTCACGAGCAGCCGCAACGGTGGACAGCTGCTCCTCACGATCTGCGGCCTCCTGCTGCAGACGCTCCTTCGCTTCGGCTGCCTTAGTCATCTCTAGCTCGAGGCGTTCTTTCGCGCCAACGGCGGCTTCGGCCTTCTGCTCCGATTGACCAAGGCTCTTTTTGAGAGCGTCGACCTCACGGAGGGAATTGTTATGCTCCTCTGCATTCAAGACAAGCTAGTGTCAAAGAACAGGACCAGGATAAATAAGAGAGGCATTAAAAGGCAGATAGATACCTTGAAGCTGCCGAAGGTTCGCCTCCAGCGCCAGGCGCTCCTGCACCAGCCGCTTGGCCTCCTGCACAAAAGGCTGCAGAAAAAGAAATAGCAGTAAGAAAAGGGCTTGGGGGCTACGCCCGACACGAAGAAGCAAAAACAAAATTCGCACACGAAGACACTCGGGGGGCTCCCCCCGTGACATGAAGCAGAAAACTTACATGCTCTGATGGTGACTCCGAAGAACCGCCTGCGAAATTCTGAGGCGCAACCACCTGCACCTCCTGCAACGGAGGATCCGGAGCCGCGCCACCCGAAGTTGCCACCGTCTGAGGAGGAGGAGACGCAATTTTCGACTCCCCCATCATCTCCCGCGCACCGCCACTAGAGGAATCATGGGAGGAATGCCTGCACACGAACCAATCAGCACAAGCACAACAATCATGAAGGAAAAAGGACAATAGTACAGCAAGAAACTTACGAGCCCAGTGAGCTCAGGTCAAAGACAGGAGGAGTCCTTCGGGCTCTCTTCTCCTCCTTCTTTTATTACTTCTTCTCCTCCTTTTTCTCTTCCTTCTTCCGCTTCGCTGGCGGGTGCGGCGCTACAGCCCGCACAGGAATGGCAGGAATGGGAGAAGTAGAACCTCCATGACCACCACTATGACGCTCAAGGCCCAGAGGGTTTCTGGGAGTCGGAGGAGTCGAGGCATCCGAAGACTTGCTGGAGCTCCGTGACCGTTTTCGCGTATGGTCCTCACTCGACTCGTCGGCATCCTCCGCCGGAGATCGCGCCGACGGTAGCTCGGACACGGAATCAACCACTTCATATCCGGGGCATTCGGATACCTTTCGGGCAACGGCGGTACCATGCCCGGCACTTTGAAGCTCTGCAAAATCAGAAGGAACTATGTTAGCAAACAAAGGAAATAAAAACACAGCCGACAAAAAGCACTACGTGCACAAATCTACACTTGCGGTACGGCCAACGTCGAAGAAAATGGAGGAGTTAGCGACTTCCCCGGGATTTCTTCTCCGGCTTTGAACTTCAGCAGCGCGCGAAGGGCCCTGTCGAGATCCCCCTCGGACATTTTCTCAGCCGAAACCCTCGTCGGATCACGGCGCCCAGAATAAAGAAACATCGGGTGCGCCCTCGCTTGGAGAGGCTGCACCCGACGCTCAAGAAAAGTCCGGATGATGTCCACGCCGTTCACCTCCTTCTCCGAAATCAGCTGGAGATCCTCCACCCGACGGTAAAGGGCCTCTATCTCCGCCACCTCACCGTCCAAGATTTGGTTTTTCCAAGACCTTTTTCGCTCAATCATTTGGGAGGGGTCAAACGGAACAAGACCAAAATCTTGCCTGGGCACTACGGAGTCGCGGATATAAAACCATCGCCTCCGCCAGTACTGGACAGATTCGGACATGGAAAAGGAAAAGAAGAGCAGATTGGGACTAAGTGAGATGATGAAACCCCCAATAGGATACACACCATTCGAACCAGATTGCCTCTTCACGGAATAGAGCTTCCGGAAGAGGCCAAAGTGCGGCTCAATGCCAAGCCAGCACTCGCAAAAATTGATAAAACACGCAATGTGGAGAAGAGAATTGGGAGACAGATGATGAAGTTGAATCCCATAGAATAAGAGTAGTCCACGGAGGAAGTCATGGACCGGAAAAGAAAACCCACGCAAAACGAAGGCGAGAAACATAACCCGATACCCAGATGGGGGACGGGGGATTACCTCATTGCCGGGGAGTTGACGGCCTCCCTATCTTGCGGGATCAGGCCCCGCTCGCGAAGCTTGCGGAGATCGCTCTCCCGCATCTCTGATCGCCGCCAGCCACCATCGGTGACGCGAGTAGAGGCGGTGCCCTTTTTTCCTCCGGCGGCGCTGGTCCCAACCGCAGATGAAGATTTCTTTGATTTCCCCATTGCGCTACGGCGGCGCCGGCGGTGAAAACGTAGAAAGAACGACAGAAATGTGGAAGGAAATCCCAGCGCGAAGCAAGAATCGCTCGAGCACAAGGAGGCAGTGAACACAAGAACTGGTGCGGTGAAAACAAACCACGGTTTCCCCCAATAATTATAACAGCGAAGACGACGAACGGCAGCCGTCCATCCAGAAGACCTAACGCCAACGGCAGATCTGACCATACACATGTCAGCATCACAACGAACCGTCGTTACCACGCCGTCCACCATGCGCGGAAATCGAGGAGACGCCGTAATTATCTCCACGCCGCGCGTGACCGGTCAATTTAAAGTCAGCAAGTGGGACCCACGTTCGTCCAGTCAAGTCATCTCTGGCGTAGCAGACGCTTGAGGTCATCGATCGTCAGCACTGATGTCATCAAAAGCTATACTAGCACCAACTACAATTCTTCGGCTCCACAGCTAAGAGTACTCACTCGAATCTTCGATTCGACTAAATACTCGGGGGCTACTCCTATCAGGAGCGCTGGCCGCTCACCCGGAGGATGAATAACGACAAAGTATTTTCTTCGAGTCCTACGTCGAGTCTACGACTCCACTACGGACTCGGGGGCTACTCCCATAGGGAGGGTGGATTTAAGCATCCAAAAAATTTTGAGTCTTACGGACTTAACAACTAAACAATGATTGAACTAAAGTCTCTGCTCGAGTCTACGACTCGAACAGACACTCGGGGGCTACTCCCATAGGGAGCGCTGGTCGCGCACCCTATGAATTCTTCGACTGCAATCTTTCGAATCAGCACGCAAAAAACTTTTTGGCATCTCTGCCCCAACAAGCGCTGAGTGAGCGACAATCTCCTTGGCCACCCGAAACACCTCCGTGGTGACAAATGTTCGGATGCTGCGTCCGCGACGCAAAGATAAGACCTGCAGATATCATCTGACGGCCTGGCAACGTACATGACTGCGCTCTACTAGTACAAATCCATGTCAACAGGCGTGATGAAAAATCCCGACGGACGCGTTGGGTACATTAATTAAAATCAATGGAATTCCACTCCTGTAAGTCCTCCGCGGCCTGAGTCGAATTACGCCAGCATATGTTCCAGGTCCGAGTTGAGGGACTCGAACTTGAAGAAGATCGTGTTGTTTCGTCCTAAGACAGTTAACTGACCCTGATCCGTCGGGTGAGTCAGGCACACGCGTCAACAATCCCTACACACATATACTATTAATACATAGTTGCACCCGAAAGATGGAAGTGTCCTCAGCCGAATCTACGATTCGACTGATCACTCGGGGGCTACTGACATGGTTATACCCTACGGGTACATGACTTCAGCATACCTGGTTCAGCCCAAGGAAGGCCCACGGCAGATATACGCTGGCCCATGAAGATTTTCGGGTGGCCGAGGCCCATGACGCCTTCGGATCCTTGGAGAACAAGACTAGCATAGATAGGAAATTCAAAGGGGTAAAACCCTAGAACCTGTAACCGACTAGGACTATGCCCAGGACCTGCCTAAGTCTATATAAAGGCCAGGAGGGCACGTCCTAGATCTCTCGACTCATACTTTCGCACACACCTCCACGCCAGATCGAATCTGTGCACCCTGTAACCTTCGGTTCCGCCGTAATCAAGAGCAGACAAGCAGGAGTAGGGTTTTCCCTCCGGGGGCCTGAACCTGGGTAAATCTCGTGTCCCCTGGTTGCTTGTTTGTTAACCGTTCCATGATCTCCAGCATCCCCATCTTCTCCAAAATCCAAGTCCATAACAATGGGCATTGACGAGATTAAACCTCGTCGAACACTCAAGACTAAAGCCGGCCCACTTAGTCATAATCATGCCTATTCCTATAGTACGCAGCTTCAGGGTCTTCTTCGTCATCGTCATCGTCACCATCCACTCCAGGAATCCTCATCCCATCCATGGCATATACCGGGGGCACCTGCCACTCCAGCCTCGGATTCATGGCGGGCGGGGGAGGGGTCTCCTGGAAGACGATGCCGCTACCGCCGGGCGGGGGAGGGGCCTTCTTTTGGCTATGTGGCGGGTGGAATTGTGGGCACCGCAGGCGAGGATGGTCTCCCTCGGTGATGTAGCGCATCACGCTGATGATAGTATGGTTCGCCCACCATAGACGGCGGCCGGCTTCGTTGTGGTTCACCGGGGGCGGGCCATCACCCTCGTACCTGGCGAGCTCCCTTTCCTGCCGGTTAGCGAATAAGGTATTCCAGGTGTCATAGTTGTCGGGATCCCACTGGGGATCCATCCGCTGCTTCGGCGTGAGATCATGGTAGAAGTGGTTCGTGATGGCCACATGTCGGTCGGAGCCTTGAGGAACAGGAGGGACAGGAACCCCTCCAGCGCTCAGCATCCAGTCGGCGGGCGGCCGGTAGCCTGGTGGGCAAGGGTAGCTTGAGGCGCACAACGCCTCGGTCTCCTCGAGGGTCAGAATGGCCCAGTAGGCGTTGTCCATTTATATGAGAGAGGAAGGTGTGGATGTGTGCATAACCATGGCGCGGTCGGCCTATATATATATAGATGGATAGGGCGGGAAAACATGGCGGGCAGCGATGGGAAATGGCAGGAAATATCTTTAGTCCCTGTTAGTGGCTACAACCGGGACTAAAAGCTCGGTTCAGAGGAAAGGGCGGGAAAATTTGGCGGGAAGCGGTGAGAAATGGCAGGAAATATCTTTAGTCCCTGTTAGTGGATACAACCGGGACTAAAGCTTATTCAGAAAATGGATTTGTATTAATTATTCAAATTCAAGAACTTTTCATGTTGAAAGTTTAGTGAGATTCAAAATTATGAAAAAAATAATAGTTAATGCATTTTTAAATTGATAATGGCAAAATGGTTAATAATTTGACTATTTAAAATAATTATTTTATAAAACAGAAAATGGATTTGGATTAATTATTCAAATTCAAGAACTTTTCATGTTGAAAGTTTAGTGAGATTCAAAATTATGCAAAAAATAATAGTTAATGCATTTTTAAATTGATAATGGCAAAATGGTTAATAATTTGACTATTTAAAATAATTATTTTATAAAACATAAAATGGATTTGGATTAATTACTCAAATTCAAGCACTTTTCATGTTGAAAGTTTTCTCAAATTCATAAATATGCAAAAAAGTATAATTTAAATGTTTTAAATGATATATTCAAAAAATTTAAAAAAAAAAACACAGCGCGCGCTGGTTTTGGCCCAACGCACGCAAATTTGGGCCTTTTGTCCTGGCCCAGGTTACCAGCCGGGAGTAAAGGGTTTGCCCAGCGCGCAAAAATGAAACGCCCCCCCCCCCTCTAGTCCCATTGCGTGGCACCAGCCGGGACTAGAGACCCCCCCCCCCTTTAGTCCCGGCTGGTGCCACGCACCAGGACTAGAGGGGGTATAAATTGTGGCCTTCTCCCCCGGTGCGTTCCACGCACTAGGATATTTGGAGGCCAAATCGAGACGAAGTGCCGCCAGGCTGCCGGATTTTTCGACGAACCTCGCCACCGCGCCTACGCCCTCCACGCCTGCCGGCCGCGCCACCGCCGCGCGCCCGCCTCCCCGCACCTCTCTCGCCCCCGCGTCGGCTCCCCGCGGGCACCTCCGTCCGCCACCGGTGCATACTACCCACCTCCGGCCACCTGCGCCACCACCCGCCGCCGGCCCCCTCTCGGCCTTCTCAATAGGTATAATGTATATTAGTTTAGGATTATGACTATATAGTTTAGTGTATATTAGTACTATATATATATGATTATATGATTAGTACTATATATATGATTATATGTTTAGTACTATATATGATTTTTTTAGTGGATATAGTTTAGGATTTTTTTAGTGTATATAGGATTTTTAGGATCTTCTTTGATCTTTAGTGTATATAGGATTTTTTTAGTGTATATAGTTTAGTCTAAGTTCATTGGTGAAGGGCATGGGCACGGCTAGGTGTCGAGGCCTAGGGTTAGGGTTAGGGTAATTATTGTAAGACCCTCTTTGTAACCGGAGTTAGGGTTAGGGTAATTAGGGTGTTGGTCCTCGGTGGTGACCGGAGTTAGGGTTAGGGTGGTGGTTCTCGCGGGAAGCCACTTATTCGCCCGCCTCTCCTGCAGCCACCATCACCGGCCACTGCCACCGCACCTCCGGGTTTAGGGTTTAGGTTTTATTTGTTAAGTTCAAATAAATATTGTGTGAATTTTGCAGGAACTATGGATCCACCTAGTCCAATCCGCAGAGACCTAGATTCAGAACACTTTCTCGAGGATATGATTCATGATGCCGATGAGGGATCTCCCTCGAGGTATCTGAACTCATCAGATGAGGGAGAGGAGACCAACAGACAAGAGGTAGAATCCCATGGACGCGTAACACAGACCGACGAGGTATATATATGATGTCCGATGATCGTCACTAGATGTACCTAGTTGTATATATACTATGTTTACGAATGTTTCTTCTCTTAGGCCTCTACATCAAGCAAGAAAACCAAGCGCGGCCTAGCCAAAAATTTGCCCTAGGGTACTGTTTATAAAATTACAGAGGTTTCAGCAGACGGCAAACCATTGGAATAAAAAAACAAATATTTGTACAACAATGCGGAGTTGTTGCTAGAGATCGCACCCCGATTACTGTTCGAGAGTGGAATAAGCCCAAAGAGGCGGAATGGACTGATGTGTATATCAACGATAGGTTCAAAGATGGACTATTTAATGACCTCATGGCACATTTCAGGCTGCCAGAATGTGACACTGATGACGAGTGATACGTCCAATTTGCATCACCATTCTATATCATAATTTGCCTCTATTCATTGATATATGTCTTATTATGAGGTATTACTTATGTCTTTTCCACTGTTTTTGCATGTTGGATGATTCTTGGAGAATGGACTGCCGGAGTCTGGATTCTGATAGAAAATGAGGTGTTTTCATGCAATTTCGTGAACATCAGAAAAATACCAGAAACATATAGGAAAATTATATTTTCATGGAAGACTGAGGAAGCCAGAAGGGGAGGAGAAGAAGGGCCATAGGGGGCCCACGCCCCCGTAGGCGCGGGCCCACCTGACCCCATGCCTAGGGCAGGTGTGGCCCACCTGCCTGGCCTCCGACTCTGCCCTCTCGCCTATATCTTCCCTACGGAACCCTAATACCAGGGGGCGACCACATATAGATTTCCGCCGCCTCTACGGGACGGACAACACCGAGAGAGAAAGATATCTCCGGCACACAAATTTCTGCCGGGGAAATTCCTTCCCGGAGAGGGGAGATCGTCGCCATCAACACCATCATCGAGCTAGGCTTCATCGGGATCATCATCATCATCCACACCATCATCTCCACCAGCACCATCATCACCACTCCGTCCTGCTGTAACAATTGTGTTGGATATTGCTTTAGTTCTTAGGGGAAACTTTCCCAGTGTTAATTACTATTGTAGTTGATGCTTGTGAGTGGAACCATTGGATTATTGTTTATGTTCAGATTGTTATCCATTACCATATCATCTTTGATCTTGATCCATATGATGTCTTGTGAGTAGTTTGTTTAGTTCTTGAGGACATGGGAGAAGTCATTTTGTTATTAGTGGATCTGTGTTGGGTTATTATTCAATGATTTAGTATTTAAGTTGTGGTGCTATTCTTCTAGTGGTGTCATGTGAACGTCGACTACATGATACTTCACCATTTATGGGCCGAGGGGAATGCATTGTGTATTTGGCTACTAATTGTGGGGTTGCTGGAGTGACAAAAACTTGAACCCCCGTTAGGACACCATTGCATAAGGGAGCGTAGGATCTCAGAGTTTAAGGTTGTGGTTAGGTTTATATCTTAATTACTTTCCTGTAGTTGCAGATGCTTGCAGGGGGTTTAATCACAAGTATGTATTAGTCCAAGTAAGGTCGGTACATTAGCACAGGTTCACCCGCGCAACACTTACAACACCAAAGAAGAGTACTCAGCTATTTGAAGCGAAAGCACTTGACAGAATTCCCATGTGTCATCGAGAACGCTTGGTCCTTATAAGTATTCCCACCGGTTTGTCCTTTGCTAAGAAAGGATTGGGACACGTGTTGCATTTGTTCTTTATTAGTTGCTCTTTGTTTTGTTGCCTTATCAAAAAACCACTAAAAATCCGTTTGCTAAGTATTTACAGAGATTTCCTGCTCCATACCACTAGTCAACACCTTATGCTCCTCGTTGGGATCGACACTCCTATTTATCGAAAGTACTGTGATACACACCCTGTACTTGTGGGTCATCAAGACTATTTTCTGGTGCCGTTTCCGGGGAGTGAAGCGCTGTTGAAGAGTGGAACTGGTAAAGGAAACTTCTACTATGAGTATAGCTTTTTTTAATGCTTGTTACTTTGTTTCCAATATGGATAACCCACTTGGTTTTCTGTTTGGGAAAACTACTACCACTGTTAGGGTAGTAGATGAACCACCACCTGTTGATATAGATCCTTTTAAGATACCTACAAGTATTGCTCATCGTGTTATGGATAATTATTATTTTGGGGATGGAACTGTCCATCCTGGTGATCACTTGCTTTTTATCCATGAATTATGCGGGTTGTTTAAGTGTGCAGGTATCACAACTGAACAGGTGAAGAAGAAGTTACTCTCCATATCTTTGAAAGGGAGAGCTGACGCATAGTATAAGCTGCTGAAGAATGGGCAGTCCATGGAATGGGAGGAAATGGCATCTCTCTTTTATTCTAAATTCTATCCTCCCAGTGAGATTCATAAGTATAGAAAACAGATATATAACTTTTGTCCTCGTGATGCAGAGAGTACAGCTCAAGCTTGGGGGAGATTGAAGTTACTAATGCTTAAATGTCCTATTCATGAACTCCCTAACAACATTATTATCAATAACTTTTATGCTATTCTTTCTCTTCATGGTAAAGATTTACTAGATGCTTCTTGTGCTGGATCATTCACACGTATAAAGGAAGAAGCTAAATGGGATCTACTAGTCCGTATTCAAGAGAACACTAAAGCTTGGGAGAATGACAAAGGAATAAAGTCAGGTATAAACTATGATTATGAATGCATTAAATCTTTTATGGGAACCGATGACTTCCGTGATATTAGTAATGAGTTTGGTCTTTATTCCCAAAGTATTGCCAATTGTTTTAAGGCCTTTGCCTCTTACATAGAGATTCCCAAAAAGAAATGAAATAAGTACCATGCACCTTATAAATATGTTGTTAGTCATGTTCCTGTTAGAAGTACTCAAGTTTGTACTACTAATCATATTGTGCATGAATCTTATGTTGAGAAAGTTCCTTTCCCAGCTAAGGTAAAGGAGTATTCTATGATTATTAGTGCAAATAATAAAGGTACAATGAAAACTGTGGAGCCTGTTGAGCAATTGAATATTGAACCTGTGGTAACTATTGTGAAAGATCTTGACGCTAGAGATATAGAATATGAGCATATTGTCTTCTGTGAAGAAGCTTCTAATATTATCTCTCATCCTAGTAAGGCTAGAAAAGCTAGTGTTCCTGTGCTTTTTGTTAAAATTGGTGATCATTTCTACTATGGTTTATGTGATGTTGGTGCTAGTTCTAGTGCTATTCCTTATGAGATTTACAGGGAAATTATGCATGAATTTGGTCCTTGTGAGATTGAGGACATTGATGTGGTTATTCACCTTGATAATAAGGAAACCATTTTACCAATTGGTATTGTAAGAGATGTGGAGGTTTTGTGTGGTAAGATTAAGTATCCGGTTGATATTCTAGTGCTTAATTCAGCAGCTAGCAAAACTTGTCCTATCATTTTTGGTAGACCTTTCTTGAAAACTTGTGGAGCTATTATGTATTGTAAGAAGGAAAAAGGTTTTACTATGTTTTATGGAGATTCTTATGAGTTTAACTTTTCCAAATTTGCTAAAGCTGCTTGTGAAAATAGCTTTCCTAATAAAGATTTCAGGATGGAACAAATTACTTCTATTGATCCGGTTTATGACCTTGGACATCTTTTTGGTGGCTGTAAGTATGCTCATTCTGATGATAAAGTTGTTGCTAGTGACAGTTATATTGTCAACTTTATTCAAAGTGCTACTGAAAGTTATTATGAGAGAGTGAAACATGGTTTTATGCATATCAATAATGTTAAGTTTCCCCGTTTTATGTTGAAAGCTTTAAAGTTGCATCTGTTTTGTCTTCCCATGTTGGTGGCTTTTTGTTTCAACAATTTGTTTTCTCATGATACCCCCATGCATAGGAAGTGGGTTAGACTCAAGTGTGTTGGTTATTTGCTTCTTGATGCTCTCTTTCACTTCAGATTTATATCTCCTTTGTGAGCATCTTTGAAAGTTCCAAGCCTAACTTAAAGGCATTAAAGAAAAGTACTTGGTGGGAGATAACCCAAGAGTTTGGTTGAGTCTTGGAAGTTATTACCTCAGTAATAACCGCTCCTTATCCTTTTTTTTGGTTTTTGTGTCAGGTTCAACTACTTTTGAGAAGTGGAGGAGTTGTGAAAAGTGGCTATCCTGGGATAGATTTTTTTTGTGTTGTACCGTAAAACATCGTGAGGGGGCTGAGTAGGTCGGATGAAGCTGTATTTTTCTGAGCTTGTTCTCCAAGTTGTTACACAACTTTAAATAGTTTTGCACTTTTTGATTTGAGCAACATAAGGTTTCCAAAAAAATCAATCTTTACCTGCTGGTCTATTTTGACCGATTTCTGCTATCATTTGCATTTGCCTCTTAAAGAAGCCTTTGTTTTGATGGATTTTAGTTGAATTGTGAACCTAAAGGTTAATTGTTTTTGCTTACACTAATGTTGCCATTGAATTTTGTGTATTGCCTTGAGAGAAAAGGAATTTCCAGGAGAAAGAGGAAAGGAGTCTGCAGAGTTCGTCTTTGAATAGGTAAAAGTGGTGAAAACAGAAGGTTCGTGAAACCCCAATATTTTTATATTTTTGATGTTTTTAATACATAAAGGAAGTTACGAGACGGAACAGAGGAGGAACCGGAGGCCAGGGTGGCCAAACCCACCCCAGGCGTGGGCCCCAGCTGCCCCGCGCCTGGAGGGGGCGTGCCTCCCCCGAGCTCCGACTCCGCCTTGTTTCCGTATCAAAACCTTCCTTATGCTTTGAAACTTCGTAATATATAACCCCCCGGATCCCCCGAGATTCGTGCATCGTGTTCTCGTCGTGTTTTTGTTTCGATCTATTTCTGTCAGGAAATCTTCTCAAGTTTAGAGCACCATGGTCTCCGCCAACGACAAAGGCAAGAAGCTCGAGGAAGACGATCCTCACAAACCCAAGGAGGAGGATATTTTGGTAGGTTATGAAGGAGGCATGGAGGAGGACAAGAAACCAGACACCCGCACTACCGTCGCAAGCATTGGAGTGGTGGCAACCCCTATCAAGCTTAAGAGGACAGCACGGATGTCTATAGGAGGGAAACCTCCACATCATATCCTCTCTCCACGGCCACCTTCTCCTCGTACCACTCACTCTAACCATGCAGGGAAGGAACACTCTAAGAAGGAAGAGTGGAGAAAGAATAACAAGGACTGGGATCCTCGGTCTGAATTGATCATGAGCTGCATTAAGCATAATTCGGAGTTGATTCGTACTCTGACCTTCTATATTGAGGATTTGAAGAAATTTATTGAGGAGCTTATCAAGAGAACAACAACACCATCGAAGGAGTAATTCTTCATCAAGTTTGGCATCCCCTTGGCTTGTTCCAAGCTTGGGGGGGTGCCGCGGTATCACCATCATTATATATTATATTTTACCTTTTTAGTGGATTCATATCTTTGGTAGAGAGGTTATCTTATAGGTTGGTTTGCATGTGGAAGTATCTCTCCTTTAGTTGATTATCTATGTATCCCTTGGTGTGAGTGCCTTTATTCGAATATTAATGAGAAGTTTCATCTTTTAATTTTTGCACTTCTTATTTTAGTCTGCAATCTCTATTATATGATGAATCTTGTTGACCAGTATTGGCATCACTTTGGGATCATTAAGTGGATCTAAATTGGTTTTGGCAAACCGAGTTCTGGTCAATAGCAATACTTTTTGAGGTTTGAAAGAAAGAGAAAAAGCTTACAGGTATTTTGTATCATTTATTTTCTTTCTTGTTGGCTCATGAGCTTAGTATTCTCTATTTAAGAACTTTTGTGTCTTCAAGGAAGATTGCATGTTTGGCTTTATTACTTGTATGTTTGCTTGTTTCTTTCAACTCTCTTGCTTGCTACCCAGCCTTGGTAGCCAAAAACCTGTTTTGAGAAGGCATACTTCTCATGTTTCCAACCCCTTTGAACCAAAACCTTTGCCACTTGTGTCCACCATATCTACCTAGTATCTTTTGCTATTCCAAGCAAATTCTCAAGCTTCATCTATCTTTCGAATTAAAAGTATTTAGTTATGTGAAAACTATTTAGTACAACTCTCACAAACTTGATGGCACACCTTATTTTCTTGCACCTAATAGACTTGAACCATCGTGCCATCGAAGTTGTATATGTTTGCATCTATATGTTGGAATTAGCAGAACCGTGTTGTCACGGGGAACGTTTTCAACATTGCACATGTACTTTGTACTCAGTTGTTATCGTGCTCTTTTGTATATGGATGCCAACGGTGTGAAATGAAGAGGGAACTTGTAAGTCCATGGAGTCTGTATTTTGTGTTAGAGAAATGCCTGGGTCGCTAGCCTAAGCCATGCCTAATCATGGTGGAAACTTGCAGCATCACCATAGTGAGCTATCTATGAAGCATCCTCAATAAAAAGCTATGCACATAGTAAATAAAAAGATCGCTGAGATGCTCATTGTCTGCTTGCCTTGTCATTTTGGTTATGGGATAGCTCATGTACCATGTGAAAGGGGTACCCCGTTGGCGGTTCTCTATGATACGCATGTACTTACAGTGACAAGAACTTACCGGTGACTAAAGTTGAGTAGCATGAGGAGTGGCCCTCATATTCAAGGGACATGATATTGCCAACTTATATTTCATCAAGCATATACTCCATCTTTGTGCACTTTAACCTTAATCATCTCAAGATGACTATGATAGGGGCAATGAGGGCTCAAAGCTAGTAAGTACTATAATCTTTTGGAAGCTCTTTATGACTTGAAATCCCTGCTACCCTCTATAAAGGGACCTTTCTCCTAGTTACCAAGTTGAGTCAGTAAACCTACTTCCTCTCTATCTCCAGCAAGCATTTGAGTTGTTGTATTGCAAACATTCATATGGTGATTTATTCAATCATGTTCTTTATCTTCCTTGTTTGCACAAAACTCTTATCTATTGAGTATTACTTTGAAAGCCTTCATTGAAAAACCTTTTTGACAAAGAGTGCTCCTGTTATAAAACTTCTACAAAAAGCTTTTTGTGAAACTGTTTGCCAACTGTTCCCTGACCAAGAACAAGAGTTTGCCAATTCCAATTATGATTTATCTTTATGCTTCTATATTGTGACTCCTGTACTTGTTGCAAGCTAAGTTATATAATGGTGAGTTGCTTGCTTCTATGAGTTGTGTAATGGTAAGTGTGATGCTTCTTGTCTGTATTCTTTTATCGACACTTCACTCCATAAACCTGTGGACATGTTTACTGAGCTCAGTTTTCGCTTGGGGACAAGCGAAGGTCTAAGCTTGGGGGAAGTTGATACATCCAATTTGCATCACCATTCTATATCATAATTTGACTCTATTCATTGATATATGTCTTATTATGAGGTATTATTTATGTTTTTCCACTATTTTTGCATGTTGGATGATTCTTGGAGAATGGACTGCCGGAGTCTGGATTCTGATGGAAAATGAGGTGTTTTGATGCAATTTCGTGAAGATCAGAAAAATACCAGAAACATACGGGAAAAATATATTTTCCCGGAAGACTGAGGAAGCCATAAGGGGAGGAGAAGAAGGGCCACAGGGGGCCCACACCCCCTAGGCACGGGCCCACCTAACCCCATGCCTAGGGCAGGTGTGGCCCACCTGCCTGGCCTACGACTCCGCCCTGTCGCCTATATCTTCCCTACGGAACCCTAATACCGGGAGGCGACCACAGATAGATTTCCGCCGCCTCTGCGGGACAGAAAACACCGAGAGAGAAAGATCTCTCCGGCACATAGATTTCTGCCGGGGAAATTCCTTCCCGGAGAGGGGAGATCGTCGTCATCAACACCGTCATCAAGATAGGCTTCATCGGGATCATCATCATCATCATCCACACCATCATCTCCACCAGCACCATCATCACCACTCTGTCCCGCTGTAACAATTGTGTTGGATATTGCTTTAGTTCTTAGGGGAAATTTTCCCGGTGTTAATTACTATTGTAGTTGCTGCTTGTGAGTGGAACCATTGGATTTTTGTTTATGTTCAGATTGTTATCCAATACAATATCTTCTTTGATCTTGATCCATATGATATCTTGTGAGTAGTTCGTTTAGTTCTTGAGGACATGGGAGAAGTCATGTTGTTATTAGTGGATTTGTGTTGAGTTATTATTCAATGGTTTAGTATTTAAGTTTTGGTGCTATTATTCTAGTGGTGTCATGTGAACGTTGACTACATGATACTTCGCCATTTATGGGCCTAGGAGAATGCATTGCGTATTTGCCTACTAATTGTGGGGTTGCCGAAGTGACAGAAACCTGAACCCCCGTTAGGACACCATTGCATAAGGGAGCGTAGGATCTTAGAGTTTAAGGCTGTGGTTAGGTTTATATCTTAATTAATTTCCTGTAGTTGCGGATGCTTGCAGGGGTTTTAATCACAAGTATGTATTAGTCCAAGTAAGGTCGGTACATTAGCACAGGTTCACCCACACAACACTTACAACACCAAAGAAGAGTACTCAGCTATTTGAAGCGAAAGCACTTGACAGAATTCCCATGTGTCCTCGAGAACGTTTGGTCCTTATAAGTATTCCCACCGGCTTGTCCTTTGCTAAGAAAGGATTGGGCCACTTGCTGCGTTTGTTCTTTATTACTTGCTCTTTGTTTTGTTGACTTATTAGAAAACCACTAAATATCTGTTTGCTAAGTATTTACAGAGATTTCCTGCTCCATACCACTAGTCAACACCTTCTGCTCCTCGTTGGGGTCGACACTCTTATTATCGAAAGTACTGCGATACACCCCCTATACTTGTGGGTCATCAACGAGACAGCTGAAATGAGAAAGAAAGTCAAGCAGTTTGCACTAAAGAAGATGGCCAAACTATTCAAGAACTGGAAAAAGTCATTATGGCAATAGTATAAGAAGGACAAGAAAACTCCATTATTTGAAGGCTATCTAGCGAAGCAGCAGCCTTACTGGGATGCATTTGTGGAGTATAGGAAGTCAGGAGTTGCAGAGGAAAAGTCTGAAAAAACAAGATAAATGCTGCGAAGAAGAAATATCACCATAACATGGGGCCAAGGGGCTACGCGGCTGCCATGTCTAAGTGGGATGCAAAAGAGAAAGAGCTTCATGCTAAAGGGATCATTCCAGAACCATTTCGCGAAGAATGGGATTTGAGGGCAAGAAATTGGTTCCTTGGTCATGGGAGTACGTATGACGAACTTTCAAGGGACCTTGTTTGCAGTGACGGGATAAAGGTACCCAGGAGTGCATGGCTAAAAGTGGTGAAAGATATTAAAGATGGAATAAAGCAGTTTCATCCCGATAGAGAGAAAGACTTGCTGACCTTGGTCCTCGGGAATCACGAACATGGAGGACGAGTCCGAGGCCTTGACGGGAGTTTCACGTGGGAGACTGGGTTTCCTAAGGACCAAGGTACCTATAGAAGCCGAGCAAGAGCAAAGCAGCGACTGGAGGAGGAGGAGGCAGACAAGTTCAACCAGCTGCTAGCAAGACTTGACAAGCAGCAGCAGATCGACGAACTTAGAGGAATAGTGCGCTTGCAAGATCCTCCACTCGATATTACCGCCAACCCATCTCAGCGGAGAAGAAACATGGCTGAATCGGAGGTCCCGTCTAATGATGCACCCTATACATATGGCGGTCCTGGCTACCCCGTGGATGGAATTAAGGAGCAGATATCTTGTGAGATCCATAAGAAATTGAAGAACGTATCTGTGAAGGTGGCGGTCGGATCTGCTTTGCCTTGTCCGCCTGACGCCCTTTGGCATGGCCATGAGATTCCACCTGGCTATGCTAAAGTCAGGGTAGATCAAATCGTAAAGGAGTGGGAGTCAATGGAGCTTGACATCCCTGGACCTGAAGGTGAGAGCACACTCGGAGAAGTACTTGGTGGTATCATTCTATGGGACAAGAAGAACATACGGTTTCCAGGCTCGGTCCCAAGGATAACACTACCGCCTCCGAGTCGTCGCAGGTATCCTTCACCTCCATCACCTCCAAGAAGCCCACCCCATGATGACTACGACCACCACATCCTGAGTCCATCTCGATCTCCGTCGCAGGCTAAGTAGTCTTCGCTGCCCGCTAAGGACAATAAGCGAAAGTGTGCTCCGTCAGTGAGTACTAAAGGACGCGACAGCCCAAACGGAAAATGTCGCCCCTCCCAACAGTGCCTCATAATAATCTTCCCATCAGACCTTATGATCGTACTGATGCGGAATCTGCAGCGATAGCAGAGGCCGAAGTGGCGGCGCATTTTGAGAAGAAGAAACCCGAGCCCGCTCTGGTATACACCAAGAAGCAAAAGGCATATGCAATTGATTTTTTTGAACATAAAATCGCAATATAAGTCGCACCATAAGCCAGATGACTATCTACGCACACTTCAGAAAGAAGTGGCGAAGAGAAAATCAAGAAAATCAAGTGCAAGCGGTAAAAAATCAGCAAGCACGGGTGCAAGCGGGACCAAAACTGCAATCATTAGACATTCCCCTTATCGGACAATAGGCCAAACAAACGATCGCACCCCTCAACGTGTTTTCAAAAAATGTTCCCCTTCTCGCACAACAGCCACTAGATATGTCAGTAGCTGCGGAGTTGGCGGCCAGCATGGAAATTAGTCTTGATGAACTGTTAGGCCCCCAACTCGAACTTCTACCCAAGGCTGCTATAGCCCCTAGATATGTCGTGGATGAGGATTTGGTCAGCAAAGAGAGGCTAAAAGAACTGACAACACAAATGCGGAATCTCCATGAATGGTACTCGGCGGTCATGAAGCAGGGAAGAATAATGATCGTAGCCAATGTCCCACGTGAGTACTACTTTAGACTCGAAGAGGTCCATATTGAGTTTCTAGAACTGTTCCAGTTATACCATCTCGACGCCCTAGACAAATCCATCCTCAGCTGCTATTGTCTGTAAGTTGTTGAATTCATTGTCTACATGTTCATTTTTTCAGCTGTTCAGTTCAGAACATGTAATTATCCTTATTATGCAGAATGAAGATCCTGGAATGTAAAAGAAAAAGAATCTATAAATATTGGGTTCATTGACCCAGATAAAGTGCATATAACCATGCTAACGGATAACCCCGAGGAGACGGAGGAAAACATTCTAAGGTTTCTAATGGAGCAAAATTTCTCTGACCACATAATGTTTCCTTACAATTTCAGGTGAGGGTCTTACTCTGTTGTACACATTCACTTTTGATTAGTCGATGATAATAAGTGTAACTGATGAGTTACTGGTGTATATATAAATGTTTGCAGCTTCCACTGGGTTCTGCTAGACATTCAACTTGATAAGGGAAGAGTTGATGTCATGGACCCATCAAAGAGAAACCTGAAAGATTTCCGCAGCATGCAAGACATGCTTTAGAAGTAAGTTTCACGCTATGTCGGTCTCTTTCGTTGATTTCCTGAGATATCAGGTAATGAATAACTCATTCATTCATCTTCGTCGGGCAGGGTTTGGATCCGGTTCAAGCGCGAGGTTATGGGTGTATTTAGTGAGAAGCTGACGTTTAAAGCGGTCTCGATAAGTAGCACGCGATATGTTCGTGCATCTCTTTACTTCTAGTTTCAATACAATAATGATATGCTAGATTATTATTTTGATTGAATTCTATTCTCGTAAAGTGCACGAAACAGCCACAGAGGTCGAATCTATGTGGATTCTACGTATGCGAGTTCATTCGTACGTTTACCACCGAACACAATGATTATAGAGTCGACGTAAGAAATGCATTCATACCATCATTTTATTGTCGTCACCTTTTGTTATCATGATTGATATTCATATTGATCTCCTTTTTCTTATATATAGTTCGAGAAAATGCGGGATCAACTACTACCAGAGCAACGCGTGCTAGCAATTGCGGAGGGGCTAGCGGGATTTATTGTCAAAAAGATCGTAGACGATGTCGGAGAATTTAGTATGAATAGGCGCTACTGATCTCCATGTAATCGAACAGACGTACTCTAGTCCCGGTATTTTGTGATATCCATGTAACTATGTAAATTATATATATTTATATGCTCGATATCGTAATACAAGTTATCTTATATATGCACGAATGTGTACGATATGTGGTGGCGTAGAAATATTCAAAAACTATGTTAAAATAAAAAATAAGTAAATAAAATAATAAAAAATAAAATCTCTGCCGCGACGGAGAACCACAATTCCAAGGTAATGCTCTGTCGCGGCAGAGAAAAGGCGCAAAATGCTGTCACCGCAGAGACCCACTAGTCCCGGTCTTTAACACCAACCGGGACTAGTGGGGGTATACCCTGAGCGCGCAGGGGCAGCCATATGAACATTCACTAGTCCCGGCTGATAACTGGACCAGGACTAGTGGTGGGCCTCTAATCCTGCTTGATTAGTCCCGGTTCCAAAACCGGGACTAAAGGCCCTTACGGTCTGGAACTAGAGGCCATGTTTCCACTAGTGATTGCTCTTCACGTTCATCTGCAAGCAAGCAGGACTGCAGCGCTACAGCGTAAGTACGTACTCCCTCCGTTTCAAAATATAAGATGTTTTAGGTTTGTAAAGAAAATGTATTTAGACTTGTTTTAGTGTTTAGATTCACTCTAAATCTTAACGAACCTACATACTAGAAGTAGTCTAGATACATTTGCTTCACAGATTTAAAACATCTTATATTTTGAAACGGATGGAGTACTGCTATAGAATAAGAGTTATCGTAGACCTTCCCTGAATAAAATATAGTTCACGGATCTTTGTAAAAAAAATGTTCGTGAGATGACCCTATATTGCTTTCACCTTGTGCTTGTAAATAATACAACAATTCAATCACTAGTTTTTACCTTGTGCTATGGGATCAAATCCTTTAACAACGAAAAAATGATTTTTTTATGCAAGACAAATATAGGGGAAGGGGGCATATATATATGTCTATGAGTTTACCCAACAGAACTTTTAGACTGTCCCTGTCACACACGAGTACTAGGAACAGAGAAAGAAGGGAGACAGATTTTGCGACGCATACTCAATGCGTCTTTTCTTTTTCCCTTTTATTCCAGAACGAAAACAACGCCACAATCCAGAATATGCGCGTGCCATCCCACGAGCTTGGATCGTGTCGATGCCGAAATTAAGCGACGACTAAGACTAGGCTGCAACGAGAACGCAGCTCGCTTCTGGCGCACAGTTATGCAGAACAACACATAAAACTGCACTTATTTAGCTACTAAAGAAAACAAGCGATAACTGAAACTGCAGATATGTCAAGGTTAACACTGACAGTACCATGCCGTGGGAGCCCAGGAATACGCCATCATAGGAGGACTGGCTAGCGGCGAAGTCCATCTTCGGCGGTCAGGTACATCGTCAGCTGGCATTGTACCATTACGTGCTATCCGCAGGTCGTAGCCTACAATAGGAAGGTTTGCTTTAGCTTTGTAAAATTGATTTTTTTTACGTTCTCTCGGTCGCAGCTTAGCTTACAATAGGACGGTCTAAAATTAATTTTTTATGCAATACAAATATAGGGGAGGGGACATCTGCCCTCCCCCATGGTTCTAGTTAAAAAATATATATGCTTGCGAGTTTGTCCTATAAAAGCCCCGAAGGACAAAAGCAACGAACATAACCCGAAACCCAACGGGTGAACGGGGACTTACCTCGTTACCGGGAAGTTTGACAGGCTCCCTATCCTGCAGGATCAGGCCCCGTTCACGGAGCTTGCGGAGATCACTCTCACGCGCCTCCGATCGCCGCCAGCCACCGTCGGTGACACGGGTCGCGGCGGAACCCTTCTTACCACCAGCGGCAGCCAACCGCATAGGTGGACTTCTTGGGCTTCCCCATCGGAGAACGGCGGCGGCGTCGGTGAGCACGCAGAATCAAGGAAGGAAACGCTCGGGAAAATTCCAGCGCGCAGTGAGAAAGCTCAGAGAAGACGGGAGTAGTGAGACAAGAATGGCTGCGGTGAAAACAAATTAACTTTTCCCCAATGATTATAAGGACGAAGACGATGCACGACGACCGTCCATCGGGAAGACCTAGAGACAACATCAAGATCTGACCGTCCACGTGTCAGTACAGCAGCAAACCGTCGCTCACACGCACTCCACTACGCGCGGAAATCGAGGCGACGCCGTAATTATCTTCACGCCGCGCGTGACCGGTCAACTCAAGGTTAGAAGGTGGGACCCATGTTCGTCCAATCATGTCATCTCTGGCGCCACAGACGCTTGAGGTCACCGATCGTCAGCACTGACGTCATCAAAATCTATACTAGCAACGGTTACAATTCTTCGGCTACACAACTAAGAGTACTCACTCGAATCTACGATTCGACTAACTACTCGGGGGCTACTCCTATCAGGAGCGCTGGCCGCGCACCCGAAAAATGAACAAGACATTACATCATTGAACTATTTTTTCGAGTCCTATGTCGAGTCTACGACTCCACTACGGACTCAGGGGCTACTCCCATAGGGAGGATGGATTCAAGCATCCGAAAAATTTATGTCCTACGGATCTGAAGGCGAACAACGGCTGAATTAAAGTCTCTGCTCGAGTCTACGACTCGAACAGACACTCGGGGGCTACTCCCATAGGGAGCGCTGGCCGCGCACCCTATGAATTCTTCGACTGCGATCCTTTGGATCAGCATGCAAAACTTTTTCGGCAGTTCTGCCCCATTTACGCTAAGTGAGCAACGTCCTCCATGGCCACCCGAAACACCTCCGCGGTGATAAACATTCGGATGCTGCGTCTGCGACGCAAATATAAGACCTACAGATACCATCTGATGGCCTGGTAACGCACACGACTGCGCTCTGCTAGTAAAAATCTGTGCCAGCAGGCGTGATGAAAAATCCCGACGGACGCGTTGGGTACATCATTTAAATTCACTGGAATTCCACTCCTGTAAGTCCTCCGCGGCCTGAGTCGAATTACGCCAGTATATGTTCCGGGTTCGAGTCGAGGGACTCGAATCTGAAGAAGATTGTGTTGTTTTGTCCTAAGACGGTTAACTGACCCTAATCCGTCGGGAGAGTCAGGCACACGCATCAACAATCCCTACACACTCAAATCATTCTCTAGAAAAACAGAGATAGCTGCACCCGAAGGATTGAAGAGTCCTCAGCCGAATCTACGATTCGACTGAACACTCGGGGGCTACTGACATGGTTACACCCTGCGGGTACACGACCTCAGCATACCTGGTCTAGCCCAAGAAAGTCCCACGACAAATATACGTCGGCCTATGAAGACTTTCGGATGGCCAGGGCCCATGACGTCTTCGGATCCTTGGAGAGCAAGACTAGAGTAGATAGAAAATTTAAAGGGGTAAACCCTAAAACCTGTAACCGACTCGATCTGTGGCTGGGACCTGCCTACCTCTATATAAAGGCCAGGAGGGCACGACGAGGAGGCTCGCTTACAATCTCTCGCACACCACCGCATACACACCTCCACGCCAGATTGCATCTGCGCACCCCTGTAACCTTCGGTTCCGCCATAATCAAGAGCAGAGAAGCAGGAGTAGGGTTTTCCCTCCGAGGGCCTAAACCTGGGTAAACCTCGTGTCCCCGTGTTGCTTGTTTGCTAACCGTTCCGTGATCTCCAGCATCCCCATCTTCTCCAAAACCCAAGTCCATAACAATGGGCATTGATGAGATTAAACCCCGTCACCGTCCTCCACCACTGGTTGTCGGTACCATGCCGTGGGAGCCGAGGAATACGCCATCGCAGGAGGATTGACTGGCAGCAAAAATAGTTACGCCGGCAGTTAGAATTGTACGATTACGTGCTCTTTGTTAGTCGCAGCCTACAATAGAAAGGTTTGCTTTAGCTTTGTAGCCCCCCCCCTCGCGAATCCATCGAGAACTCGAAACCCTATGGTGTTGTGGGGTAAGCTGGGTTATTTGTTCTCGTTTGCCTCATCTGAATGCATTGATTATATGTTATTGTTGTTATATTAAACATGATTTGTGCATGCATGGAGGTGAGACCAATACATGCTCTCTCTGACTCTGTTCATGCATGGAGCATGTACTGGTCTCACCTCCATGCATAATGGAGGCACCGGTAGACCACCAGCGTTGAGCACCCATCCCCTCAGCAACCAAAAGTTCAGAGGGACTATGTACTGGGCGTCCCAGAGCACCTGCGCCTCATGGACGAGTAGGCACCACCACCCGAAGCCGTTGATGGAGGACCTATCTTCTAGAAAATGCTCCATCAATGGCGTGGATTCGGCTACAGTTTAGATGGTAAGATTGCGGGCGGGAGAGGCTAGGGTTGTATGAAGAACGGCGGCGACGAGGATGTTTTAATAGCACCTCCGGCCGCCACCCTAGATATAGCGGGAGAGGGTGTGAGGTGTGGACATGGTGTGAGAGTGTAGATATCTGCAATGGTGATGGATGCCGCGCCTACATATAGCGAGAAAAGTGCGGGAAGACCGGGCGAGAAGCGGTAGAAAAGGCGGCAAGAGCATGGCAGGAGAACTCGGTGGCAAGCAATCTCTCCGACGCGTGGCCGTTGATGGGACGCAACACCGCTCGGGAGACGAGCCATCTATCTAACTGCCAGGACTGTCCCACGGCATTTTATCGTCCATCTGGTGCCGGATAACTTGTTGGGCTATGGCGGCGCCAAAACCAAATTGGGGGCCGGCTGGGCGTCCATTTTGGCGCCAACACCCCCATAGGCCTTCGGGGGGCCTTTAGGGTGGGCGAGTGGAGATCTATAACCAGATAATCTTTTAGGGAGGATGATCGACGGGACATCTTTGAATCTGACTATCGATGATGATGATGGCTTGTGCTATAGCCCTGACCTCCACAGACAAGGTACACCACCGAGTTTTGTGACACTAGAGTACTTGGCGTATTTTCACATACAAATATTCTCTTTTAGCATTATAGCAAGCTAAGTGATTAATCTAATGAAACATGATGATGTTCATGAAATTTAGACTTGTCTCTCTCAAGCACCTTCATAGTTCTTAACTTAGGATGAGAATGACTGAATTCGTGAGTACATTGTATTCCACTTTTCTACCTCTCATCTCTCAAGAATCTCTTTGCATAACACTATTGTATTAGAGATGGGATATTTTTCTCTCACTGCATGATCATTCGGTTGCTTCTGGTTTTATTTTTATTTTTATGCTGAATAAACATTCATTTCCTATATCCTAAGAAGTGGCACTATTTGTAGATTACTACTGTTTGCCGTGAAATTATTCTGTTTGCATTTCTTGTATGTGTATCAAGTCACCAAATATAATTCTATTTTGTGACATGGCATATATCGTCTAAACACTCCATCATACTGATTTGTGTTACATTTCTAATGTTACTCTGTAGCTTTTGAAAAGCATGCTGGCAATGTTGAAAGGCAACGCCACTTAAAGAAGAACCAAGTTGACAACACAGTTGACAGCCATGACGATTCCCAATACAAGCCTGCTGACAGACGCAATGTTGGTTCAGCATTTCATAGTGGCAGTGAAGTTGAAGATTACATCACTAGATCTTATTCTTTATCTAAGAAACGTATTGGTAAGTTTTATTTGGATGTCTGGACTGAAAATGCTCAGCCAAATGACGAGACCAGAATAAATAGGAATAATGGGAGGTAAAGATAAAGTGATGACATCAGTCAGAATCCTGCAGCACCGATGTATATGTTTGCTTCCTACAGTACTTAGATATATATGTGCTTTTGTTGTATCTACTGAATACTGATCTGCACCCTGTTACATGCCATGACCCATGAGCAGGGATATGATAGTGGTGAATGGGTCATTGGTTTCAAAACAAGCTCCAGAAGTAAAGAAGAAATCAAATAAAAAGATGCACCAGAAGATGGAAAGCATTCCGACAGCATAAGAACATTGGAAAGTGGGTTGATCGTAGAAGACCTGTCAACAGGAAACTTAGATGCAAAAATAGCTTCACATGGCAGCAAGGTAGCCTTGAACCTCATTTCCTGAGATTTTCATCTATTACACAACTCAGGAATGAAATTGTGTGTATCAAATCTACGTTTACTATGCCCCCTCCTTTTTTGTAATGCTTCTATTAACACTAAGATAAATTTTAACTGTTTAGTCTTGTCATTCAATTAATCACTTCTTTTCAGTTGGTACATATTATTATTTATGTGCCAAAACGCATGCCCCAAAGAAGAGATGAAAACAACCTTTGCTTTACTTGTGCAGGTTCATGTTAACTATATTAGCTTGCTGCATAATGGGAAAATTGTTGAGTCTAATGTCGGGGAAAAGCCTTACAAGTTCGAGCTTGGTAAAATGTTCGCCCGTTCATCTTTTATCATGTTTTGAATGTAACTGTAAATGCTTGCTTTACATGTTGGGTGATTACAGGATCTGGGAAGGACTTCTTGGATGGGATGATGGTATTTGTGGTAATCCTCTCAGAGCCGACCTTTTATGTTTTGAAGTCATTTTTTTGGGTATAGCTAGTAGTTTATGATATTGGACTGTAGGTATGCATGCCGGTGACAAAAGGAGGCTAACTATCCCACCATCCATGTGGTAAGCATTTTGGCTTTGCTTACTTTCGAGTTTTCAGCTCTATATATTATTTTCTTTGCATATGATGTTTTGGTGCTGCCTGTTGGTTACATTTATTCAACAGCTACGGCCCTAAAGCAGCTGTGAGAAAATACCCAACGATTGGTCAATAATCTACGAAGTAGAGCTAGTGAAAGTTGGATGAACCGAAAGAGCAATTCTGAGCGTCATGGCCATGTCCCGTGCTGAGGCTGCAACATGAGCACATGGATCTCTTTTCGTCTACTAGCTGCAGATCAGGGGCAAATCACGTATTCTGCAGCACATTAGATGGTGCATTCAGATGTTCGGGCTACTCGGTTGGCATGTTGCACTCATACAACATCGCAGTTTATTATGGAGTATGACCGATCTGGTTGATGCTCTGATTTTGATTCGCGCCCGTCGAGGATGGTGGAAACTATTCACCACCAGAGTCGTCCATACAAGTCCAGTGACTTGCCCTCGGATTGTAAACTGTACGTGACCAGTGAAGCACTACTATTCTGGGGTGGCAACCTGTCGTTGCTTCACAATTCTCTTTTGGTCTTGTGTTATTTCCTACGTATTTATTTTGTTAATGATGAATTAAACAATACCTGAATTTATTTTGTTGAGATGTTTCTGAGTTATATAGATGGTGAACCCTGAACTCGCGTTAACTTTATAATAATAGAACAAGAAACGTCTCCTGGACGTAAGGGTTTTCCTTCCAAATTCTTCTGAAGCATGATGGTCCTAGTTTGGGGAGGCTGCGGCTTTGCTGGAATTTGACTGTAAAACTGTAGTTCTTTGAATTGGGTTGGAGTTTGTAAACTAGTGAAATCAGTCTTTATTTGCTGGAGTGAACTGGTACGTAAATCAGCTTTGAAGCTGGAAACCAAATTACAGGAGAAGCGCTGGAAATTTGAAGGGATGGGTAGACATGATTCGATAGGAAGGATGATGTTGCCTTGAACGAGCAGGACTTTATACGTAGGAGTTGTTAAAATTGGTTTAGAGCATCTCCACTCGCCTACCCAGGAGGCCGATTCGGACGCCAAAAACTGGCCCAATCGCGTATCCAAGGACCTGTTTTTAGCCGATTTCGCTCATTTTTGGTCCGGGCTACCCAGGTTTCTGGGTACGCCCTGGGAACACCGGACTCAGCGAAATCGGCGAAAAAAAATCAACGCGGCGCGTGGGCCCACCGAGTCAGTGACGGAAGCCGAGTCGTCGTCATCCTCGGAACCACGCGGCGACCGCCGGGCAATAACTGCCCGTCGCGTCGGCCACGCGTCGCCGATTTATGGCGCCACCGTCGCCGTCTCGGCTCCCGCGACGGACCGGTGGTCACTAACTTCCCGCCGTTTCCACTTTTCCGCCCTCGCCGCTACACCCCTCCCGCCCTCGCCGCGCACATCGGCCTTTATAAGCCGTACGCCTCGCCGGAGATCTTCGCATTCTCTTGCAGCTTCCCCCATCCACAAGCCCAACTCCGGCGAGCTCTCACCTCTCCCCTTTCTCTCACCATGGGCGAACGCTACCCCGGCGACGGCGCTGCGGCGAACGGCTTCGGCCGGCGCACCCTCCAAACTTGGGAGGCGCGCATGCTGTACGAGGCGGGGTACATGGCGCCGCCGGACACGCGGATGCCGCCGGGTGGACGCTGAGCGCCGGCGGCATCCCAATCCCGCCGTGGCCGACGCCGGAGGAGTTGTCGTACGATGTACAGGAGTACATCGCCGGCATGGACAACCCCGGCGAAGCCGTGAGCGCCGACGACCTTGTCTACTGGGCGCACTTCTTCGAGGAGCGGCGCCAGCAGGAGCTCGCCCGCCATGAGGGGGCGTCGACCGAGTCACCGCCGGCGCGCAAGAACTCAGCGGGGCGCCGGCGTTGGTGGAGTGCACCGGGGCGGACGCTCGCCGCCGTGCTGGAGCACATCAACCGCGGGAACACGCCGTGGCTGGGCTTCCCGCGCAACCCACCACCGGTGGTCAGGACGGGCAGGCGTGCTCCTTCGGCGAACTGGGCGCCGAGGAGGATGGCGAGCATGAGCTCGTCCTCCTCCGCTTCGGTGTCGCACTCATCCGGCAGCGCGCCGCGGCGCATGCCGACGGGGTGAAGCGCGAAGCTGTGTCGCCGGTGCGCTCACCGTCGCGGACACGCACGCGCGGTGTCGTCATCCGCGAGCCGTCTGCGGCTACGCCGCCAACAGGCCACCTGCGCCTACACCATCCCAAGACAGAAGGGTCGGCGCCGGCCGAGGACACCGCCCTGAAGATGGCGCTGGAGCAGTCGCTCCACGAAGCGCCGCCGCTGCCGCTCGTCGAGCCCCCCTCGCCGGACATCCTTGAATGGTCCAGGAGGGACTGGGAGAATGCCGAGCATCAGCGCATCCTCGGCCTGCAGCGGCAGGCCGAGGAGCAGGCCGCACGGCATCGGGCGCTGGCTGGGCGTCAGCTCGCCTACCAGGGCGCCCCGCTGTACGTCCTGGACGACGACGACGACGCAAGCCCCTCCTACCAGCCATGGAGGTGCGGCGACCCTGGCCAGGGCGGCTCCCGCCAGCACAAGCCGCCGAGCAACGACGACGACGACGGCGGCGAGGATGACGGCCGGACCGACCCGGACTACACGTCGTTCTACGACAACCTCGGCATGTAGGACGGCGAAGGCACCGGCGGCGGCCGTTTTAAGTTTAGTTATGTACTAGTTCGTTTAAATTTGATGTAATCCGCCTATATTTCGCCCAACTTAATGAAAATCGCCTTAGTTTGATGAATTTTAGCCGAACTTGGGGACTCGGCCTGGGTAAGCGGATGGGTGAATAGGCGTACCCATGCCAAAAACAAGTTTAGTTCGGCCAAAAAACGAACCAAATTTCGTCCTGGGTTCGGCCAACAAGTGGAGATGCTCTTAGGATTCGATGTAACTGCTTCCATGATCATTTTCCAATTGGAAAGCTGATGGGAGCAGGGTCCTTTTTCGATCTTCTTTGCCCTTTCTTGGTATATATCCATGTTTCCTTCGTCTTGAAACATAATCAATGCTTGAGTTTTCTGGAGTTCCATCTATAATCACACAAAAGCATCAGATGCTGTTTATAGCCGACTTGACATTTTGGACATGAAAATTCCCTCCAGTAAAAATATGACAGTTTTGGATAATAGCCATAGCCTCAACATACAACATTGACAACTATTTTCTTACAAATATGTTAATTTACAAAATATAAATGATTATAATATGAAGCATTTTCCATAACAAAGCTAACGAACTACTTTGCATGCCATCCAAACAATGAACGTGGTAGTATTTGATCTATCCCAAAATATATTTCAATGTATATAGTTACTTCCATTTGGGGAAGATACTTTCAAAGGAATTGATGGTCAAATGAAGTTACATATACTTGGGTCAGACAAAGTATTTTGGTCTAGAGATTTTTATCTACTATGCATCAAAATTTCAGATGTTTGATTCCATATTTTCTATCCATAAAACAGAGGTAATTGTTGCTTTGCACTAAGTTGAAATATATAAGGACCACATATCAAAGTACCAAGGTAGAGTTTTGGTTACATTCTTCCTAGGAGGCGAGTTACAAACAGGAAACAAAAAACTAGTACACAACAAAAGCCTATTACATCTCACTGACCAAACGTTGCTTACTAACAAAAAATGCCTTATAAAAACTTAAGTTTTCCATTTTAGAAGAGGCATTATTATTGCATTGATAATTCAATAACAGTTCTGCCATGGGTGGCAAAAATAGCACGTAAGTCTGAAGAACAAACCCCTACACCCCCTACCAAGGAACAACACACTGGAAGCCATGTAGAACTTATTTGCTTTCCTCGCACCTATTCAGAACAAAATGCTACTTACCAAGTCCAATTTATAATAGTACATGCTGCCATCCATCTACCTTAGTACATCAATACAGTCACGAAGTCTATGAGGGAGCGCCGAGGTAGGATGCCAGACGCAGGATATCACAGAAGACACCTCCAGCAGTTACCTCCGCACCTGCCCCCGGCCCTCGGACGATCAGCGGCTGCTGCTCCTTGTACCTCGAGGTGGTGAAAGCAATGATGTTGTCGGAGCCAGATAGCTGGGCGAATGGGTGGTCCCTCTTGTACCTCTTCAGCTCTACTCGTCCCTGCTTGTTCAGCACGTCCACGACTCCAACATACCGCAGTACCTTCAGGTTAAAAGAACTTGATCACCTCTACTCATAAATTTTGGAAACGTCCAGACTAAATGGAATGAATTGTGCCGGATTAAAAGCCAGATAAAAAATAAATTCAGATTTGGATATTTGAACAACTCTGGTTATAGGCACACAATGCAAATTGACACGAACATGGGAGCAATTCAAAAAAGTGAAAGGTTTACTCACTTCGCCTGCAGCCTCAGCCTCATGGCGTTGTCTGGCCCAATCCTGATCAAACGATGGTAGCTTTTGCATGAATTCATCTGGCGACGAGCATGACTGCATGGCAAACCCAATTAGGAAGTGTAAAGCTGTAAATGTAATAACAAGGTATCGGCAGTTATGAATATGATAACCAATTCCGACCTTAAGTGCCTCTGGCACAAGGCTCTCTACCGGGATATCTGAAAGCTCAAGTCTCAAACCAGACTCCCTTGCAAGGATAATGACCTGCTCAACCAAGACAAATTATGATGAACAATTAATAAAAGAAGTTAATGGAAAACATAAGTTTCTAAAATAAAGATGTACAAAAACTGTTCAAATTATTAACCCGATATATTAATCAAAGAATGTACCGTTTGTCAGAATTATGCTTTGCTCTACAGACATGACCTTGTCTACCTAAACAAGGAAAGCTAGAAACCTCATGACGTAAAATTTGAGGCAAACATTGCCTTCGAAAAGCAGTTGGAAGAGCAAGCTTGATTGAAATGCTAACCAAAGACAAGTGAAGGGAACACCTGTTAATATGCACATGACTAAATATAAATTGAGAGGAATCCTGCCAGAGAAACGGGCCAAGTAAAAGAACGTGGGACTTTGGATAAAGGCTCCAACGTCATCTCTGGTACCCAATATCACCCCAAGAGTATTGGGCTTAGTTAATATAAGGAGGACTTGGTCCAAATCAAATAGAAGTTGCAAAGCTTATTGTTGATAGGAACCAGAAATGAGTCATCCAATACGATATATCTAGCCACAGCAAACAATAGTAAATACTAATAGCCTTGAATTAGTGAGAATATTTTCAAGAGAAACCAAGATCTACCTTTCTGGCAACATCTGTTCCAGATAGATCATCTCTTGGGTCTGGCTCCGTGTATCCAGCTTCTTTTGCTTCAGTAACAACATCACTAAAGCTTCTTGTTCCTTCAAAATTGTTGAAAATATAACTCAAAGTCCCACTGCAATTTAACAGTCAACAAACATTGTATCAGCCAGCATCTTAACTATAATTATTGAACGCGCAAGACACTGGCAGTTAGCTCATGTTTGCCCTGCTGCTATTCTCTTGTAAATGAAACCTGTTTCTCCTCTTAATGAAAAGATGTGCAAAAGCTTTTGAAACAAAAAAATTATTAATGAACAAAAAGAGCATATACTTCTGCAAATAAACTTCCACTGACGCATTTTGCAGATTACTAAAACTACATTTTGTGAAAATAAAGGAGTAACACGCATCACAAGTCCTGAAATAATATGAAAATGCACATACGTGTGGCAGGTTGACCAATGCCATGTGCCAATATTTTGCACAAACACCCCCCCAAAAGTATTCTTTTCTAATTTTGTAGCCTTCTCCTTCACTTGCATCCTCTTTCCTTCCCTTCTCTCCGCAAGTCCGCATCCGTCAACCCAACAGAAAAGGGAGTGTCGACCCCGTCGAATTTCTCCAGACGAGAGTCTAGACGACGCGTTACATCCAGCGACATAGATAAACCCTAATGAGACGGTTTACGCAACTGACGCGGTGACCCGGTTTAATATGCCCCCTTCAACCGTCCCCAAGTCCACGCACTCTGACTGCTTCATCCAGCGCCTCGCGCTCAGCTTCTTCCACAACCAGGGCAGCGGCAGTGTCACGCTTGATGCCCTTGGTGTCTCCTCGCGCCAGCTCTTGCTCAGCACGCTCGCGGACGACAGGTTGCTGAACTTCTCCTTTCAACTGCTCCTATCATTTCTCAGCACGTTATACAATACCTGATTTGACCTTGTGGAGACGGGTAGCTGAATGCTATGGGTATTTTTCAGTCTTGGGCGATTCTAGCGTCCTACCACAACAGTAAGACGATATTTCCATCTGTATGTATTAAATTATCTTGGAAGAGTGATGGCGTTGTAGCTTCCCATCCAGCTAAAATGCTGAATTGCTTGCTGCTCAGCAGCTGTGCAGGCAGAATGCTGACAGCTGCATTGTCTGCAATTGCATAGTCATGAGGTCAGCAACGGCAAGATCATGGAGGTCGAAACAAATATTGATGGCCCAGGGCCAGCTTCGATCTTTCAGGTCTGCTCGCTTCAGCTGGCTGATTGCGGTTGTACAGGCCAGGATCTGCCCCACGCAGCAGGGAAACGGCGCGATTACGCCGAGAGCGCAGCCGCCTGTGAGGGGGTGGAGAGGAAAGGAGGGGAGAGGATGCATAGGAAGGAGAAGTGTCACACAATTAGAAGAGAATACTTCTTAGGGGATTTGTGCAAAATATTGGCACGTGGCACTGGTCAACCTGCCACGTGTGCAAGTCAAAGATGATGCGGCATGGGTAGGACCTTGGGTGACACACTTAACAAACTTTTAGGATTTAGATGTGCATTTTCATTGTATTGGAACTAACTTGGCAACCCTCTAATAGTTTTAGGACTTGTGCTGCATTCTCAAACTGTGTTTTTCAAGCATACACACACCTGAAAATGCCTTCAATACGCAATATCTCGTCGCCTGTCTCCAGAAGACCTCGCAGGGTGCTAATGATTGGGAGGCCCGCACCAACAGTTGCTTCATAAAAGTAATGGGTATATGATGCACGCTGTAGAGTTCTTAGTTTCAGATACTGTAAACACAGAAAGAAACATTTCTTAGTTAATAGAATCCAGCAGACAAACTAGCATGCAGAGGTGCAAGGTAGTAAACACAGGGGATTGACATTGATGTGTGTGTTTGGGATCTTCGTTTTGAGATCTCAGATAGAGTTTAAGATTACCGAGCAGCCATGTTTCTGCTCACTGACTAGTGACTAATATTCAGTGACTGGGCATTTAAATAACTGGCTAGTTATCAGGATTTTAAGGGGTGGGGTTCTTGGAAAATTCTCATCATTATTCCTGTCTCTTTTTTCCATTCTATATTTAGAACATATGCACCAAAGTAGGCTTGATCCATTTAAATCTTAGATATTATTTCAAAATAAAAAAAAAGCGGAGAAATATGTTTAGCAGCCAAATATTTACCTGATCAAGTGGTCCGGAATTCGCCTTTTTGTTTGGCGTGATGACATGGATACCCTTCTTCAACCAATCATAGTAGTGAGATGCCACACTTGCATCTGCTGTGCAGTCCACCAATACTTTGTTTGGAAATACATGGTTCTCAGACAAATGGCGAACAAAATTAGCAAGATCAGCGGGTTTTGCTTCCTGTTGTAGATTTTCTTTCCAACTGGTTAGGTCAACCCCTCTACACAAAGAAAACACCGAAAAAAGTATGAGGCATGCAAATGAAGAGAATGCAACGCAGCAATGTAATGGCAAAACTGAAAACAAAATGATGGCCAAGTTATTGGATTAACAAAACAGTGTTGGTAAGACAGGATACAGGCATGTCAAAAAAAAGTGTTCGTAAGACAGGGAAAATATATCAGCAGTGGTTTGTATCTAATGCAAAAACTGTCATGGTCCTGCCTAACTATGTAGCTGAATCCTGGAAATGCATTTCTCAGACAGAAGCAAATACAATTTTGAGTCAACATTAAATAATTCCCCATCTATAGTATTAGGCCATTAACCATTATTAAGGCATCAGAATGAAGGAGCAAACAAAAGTGTAACGGGTAACCAAGAATTCCAGATACATGATGCCATTGACAGTCATGGAAGACAAACAGAGATTCATGGGAGAGCACCCACTTTTACTTGCATAAAAGAACAACCAGTGCAAAGCAAAGAAGCAATTAGTTGATAGAGGGGGGCGGGGGAGAGAAGATTCAGTTACATACATGTCACTCAAAAGCATCCTGCTTGCACCAGTTATTCCAATGACACGCACATCAATATTCATATTTTCCTTGAGAACTGCTACCTGCACAGAAGTAGGATCAGTACAGAGTAAAACTGCGATGAACAGTTAGCTTTACCTTCAAATTGTTCTGTTGTCAGATCAAGCCCAACATTTCATTTCTAGTGGGATTTGTAGCAGAAATAGCTTATACTAGAGTTCCAGTCATGTAGAATATAAAATGCAACGATTTATTATGTTCTTCTCATGCATAGTTGCCCATATTAGATGTATATAGGCAAATTTTAGCATTTCCTTTCCAATCTGATCAGGCAAATAAATGAATTGTCAAATGATAAATTTCACCGCATGTACGAACTAAACAGGAGCAATACCACTAAACTCATACTGCTCGGTGCTCACCATTAATAACCGACAGTTATTTATTATCTTGTTTATGCACATTCCTTGGTACGGTGAGCCAAAATATATATATATATATGACACAGAAGGGGGGTTGGCTAGACCAAACTGACAACTTTATCATTTCACGAAAAAATCTTCTCAGGATTCTTTAACAAATTACACTGAGAGCATTGTTTTTGCAAGAAAATTTCAAATCAAGTGGCAGTCTCTTATCAGTTTTGCGACGTGTTTTACCAACAGATATTTCATCACTGGAATTCTTAAAGCTCTCTTTTGGTGGATATACATTAATAATCCTAGGGATGAGATGTCACAGCTCCAAAATAAATTAAAAGAATTGAATACTGTTCAGTGCATAATATGAGTATCAAACCCAAGATACCTGTTCCCTAAGCTGGTTAAGCAGTGTTGCACCAATCAATCCAGGTCCAATTATCCCAACAGCAAGTGTGGTTTTTGATAGGAAGAACCTCGAGTGAGCAGCTCTGAGAGCCCTGACACAATCTTCTTGCTTCAACACAACAGTAATATTGTACTCACTGCAACCTTGAGCTATTGCTCGTACATTAATGTTTGCCTGCACCAAATGTTACAGGGAAAATCAGTCCAGTATCAAAGGAAATCAAAATTTTACCAGCCCAAAACAGTAAGCACCTTTGCTAGCGCATCAAAAAGGATTGCACTGACTCCAGGAGTACTTGCCATTCTCAGGCCAACAGCAGCAAGAATGCTGCAACCCTGAATGACTTCAACCTGAAAAGAACCATGTGCAAGGCATGAATTTGTTTAGTGTCACACAGTGAAGAATTTGCCATGCATTTGCATGACAATGATAATTTATTTCGCAAAACATTGACAAAGATTACAAAATGATACTTTTCAAATTTATTATGTTTGTTTTAATGAAAAAAATCAAGTCCTTCATAAAAAAATTGACAGGACAAGTCTTCCAAAATTATTACCCCCTCCGTCCGGAAATAAGTGACTTGGATTTGTCTAGATTCGCATGTATCAAGATGCGTTTTTAGTGTGTAGATGCATTCAAATCTAGACAAACCCGGGTCATTTATTTCTGGATGGACGGAGTACAACATATCCATACTGCTACGTCAAGTTTGATTTTCTCAACTTTGATTCAACGTGTCTATTCTCCTAGCCATGTTGCCTATGGAATGTACAAGGAAAAAGTTCATCTTTTTCGACCTTGAAACTCAATTAGAGGTTTGTTTTTCCACCTTGAACTATTGAAACAGTGCACTTTTCACCCTCAAGTGGTTTTGAGTTTTGACTGACGTGGATGCCACCAGATTCCATCACCAAGTTTTTTTAGTCTACCAATTTTACTTCCATTTCTAGCAACATGCCAGTGATGTGAGAAAACATGGTGTCCATGTCACCTTACACCAATTGTGAAACCACCTGAGGATGAAAAGCGGAAATTTTCGATAGTTCAAGGTTGCCATTCAAACAGTTTGAGTTCCTGATTTAAAAATGAACTTGTGCGAAAGTTAGCATTGAAACATAGACTTTTTTAAGTTTGACACATCTAGATTAGAGAAACTATTACTCCCTCCGTTTAGAAATATAAGATGTTTTAGGTTTGTGAAAGAGATGTATCTAGACACCTTTTAGTGTGTAGGTTCAAATGAATCTAGACACTAAAAGATGTCTAGATACATCTTCTTCACAAACCTAAAACATCTTATATTTCCAAACGGAGGGAGTACTATGTAGAATATAACGTTATTTGGTGGGATTTATGTAAAGATCATATCTTTCAAAGAAAATAATCACCTTAGATAGCCTTCCTGCTGCTAATGCCTCGCGAAACCTAGCATGCAAAGCTGCAGACACTGCTGCCACTTCCTTTTCTGGAACAGCAAAGCAAATCGAGTGTTCACTGCTAGCCTGCACATATCTTACAGTGAGGAAGAACCTTAATGAATCGTATAGAGATGCAAAAGATTGAAAGACATGAACTACCTGAGATATCATGATAACGTTAGCTCCAACATCTTTGACAGCACTAAATATGGCATTTGCTGTACCTGGAACACCAGCCATTCCAGTTCTGCAAGAAAGATATGGAGATCATTAAATAAATAGAACAAACCAGTTTTAGTAATACAAAGCCATGACATCTGCATGTATGTTGATAACTCTACTTCTCTTATGAGTTGATCTTGCTATGTCTTTTGAAGAGCATAAAGTACAGTATCACATAGATTAAAATCATAACAAGATAATACAAATTACGAATCAAGAACAATCGATACCAACTTACCCTTCAACATTAACAAGGGCTAGTTTATCTATAGTGGCAAATGATTTGACACAAGCATCCAAATCAGCATCTTCATTAGCAGGCTGCTTGCAAATCACGGTTCCAGGTGCAGAGAGATCGAACATGTTCCTAATGACAATGGGAATATTGTCTTTCATCACAGGTATAATGGTACGGGGATGCAACACATTTGCCCCAAAATATGACTGCGAAGAACAAATTCAAGTTAGCAATGAGGTTTGGTGTGGGAGATCAAAACGCTTTGGGTGCAAGAAATGGATGAATTTAGTGCATATGGATCCCACTATTGCTAGGTTCCCATTCCCAGCAAGCAACTCCACCTCAACCGAAGACTTAAAAGTGACGAAAAACAATTTGTGGAAGAGCCCCTGCTGCGCATCATGCAGCTTCCCACCCACTGGTGTGCCACCGTGCTCAACATTAGTAAAAGCTTGAAAAGCAGTAATATGAGCATGTATTCAAGAATAGAGAAATTACCATTTCCCAGGCCTCCTGATACGATAATGTGCTTAAGATCACAGCCTCACTGACTGCATTAATCAGATGAATGTCAATCAGATATACACTTAATTCTTTTGTACTCCCTCCGTTTCAAAATATAAGATGTTTTAGCTTTGTGAAGCAAATGTATTTAGACTTGTTTTATTATGTAGGTTCACTCATGTTTGGAATGAATCTAGACACTAAAACAAGTCTAGATACATTCTCTTCACAAACCTAAAACATCTTATATTTTGAAACGGAGGGAGTACTTCCTATGTTCCTAAACGGAGGGAGTATAGGGGAAATAGAGAATTCCAGGCACCACATACTCCCCAAAAATATTATGTGTTTATCAATGTCCAATAGAGCAAGTTGAACAAATCCAATGGAAAATATTTAGTTCAAAAGCACAAGACTCATGTGAGACAAACCTTTTCTAGGATCAGCACTAAATACCCCATCAACATCAGTCCAGATTGTGACCTGGCGTGCCCTAACAAGAGAACCAATTATTGCTGCTGAGAAATCGCTTCCATCCCTTTTCAGAGTAGTAGGGATGTTTTCAGGGGTACTTGCAATAAAGCCAGTAGCAACTATTATCTCGGCAGGTTGGCGTGAAAACCATTTCTGGAGTCGCTTCTCAGATTCCACATAATCAGGATCTACCATGTCAGGACCACTAGGTTTTACAACTAGAACTTCTCTTGTATCCATCCAACTACAAGATGCTCCAGACTGCATAATTTAGATCAGACAGTACAGGTCAATTTGTTAAGAAAGGTTTACAGGTCAAAATGTCTAGATTATGTAAGATGAACGAAAAGTAAATAAGATTTTCATATGTTCATATATAATGCAAGATTTATCCTTGTTTAAGTAAACATCTGAGTGTAATAATTAAGCCAATGTCTTACTATACATAAACTTTGGCACTAGGAGAAAGTAACATCAATGAGCCACTGCTTCTATAATTGAGTTCAGCCAATGTTTTTGCATCTTCTCAGTACTGAACTACAGATATGGTGGTGGATGCACATCCTGTAAGGTACGTTAAGATAAGGGCTGAACTACAAGATCATGTGAGCCTCCGGAAATTCACATCTCACAACAGCCCCTGCAAAACTAATTAGAAAGACCTGGCAGAACAGCCCTGCAGAACTTGAAGCTCCTATGCTCTAACCGCTTATGCTTACATTTCGTTTTCTTGGGTGTTTTGTTAATTCAGCACATGTGACAGGATGAGAGTATTAATTTGAGCGCACATGTTATTGCGTTGTTGTGGTTTAGTTAGCCATTCACATAAAAAAGTGCAACTCCAGCAGCATAGAAAAAATTAAGACTATCTGACAATTCTAGGATGTTAGAGTGCATGCTGCTGCATTTATAGTTTATACATTATTAGTAAACTTAAGACATAAGTTGAATAGCTTCATAAACACCTTTCATGTGTACCTTCTGTATAGCATAGCATAGCATCTGAGATGACCACAATTCTCCATGCCCAACAACGAATTCAGAGAAAGATTCTGTTGCATGTCCAGCTGCAAATACAGATATACAGAACAAAGAAATTACACATCTAAAAGATTATGACTTTCACATTATTTCCTATTTACTCAAATGGGAGCAGGTAAGTCAACCATCAGAAAGATGGAAGACGGCATATACCAGAATACTAGTCATTGGTCAAAGATGTGCCTAAACAGTCATAACTGATACAGTGTTCTGATTGTGTATCCACAAAAACTGATGCAAAACAAGGTTGTATGACTTTCTGAAATGAAGTTAAACTACATAAAATTATAAACGGACATGCTAATCAACACATGGCTACCCTAGCTGACAGTAAATCGCATGCAAAGGCTGCCCCCAACTAGTTTCCGGCAATACCTGGGACAAAATGTGACACTCAAAAAAATATATACCAAAGAAAGTAAGCTTTTTACAAGAAATAAATTCAAGCAAGCCAATGGTGCTTAAGCTTCTGATGTAAATTTAAAGCATGAAGAACATCAACAATCTACGACATAACAGCAATAGCAACAAAAGAAAGAATTCAACAATCACTGAAAGAACGTACTTTCAAGAGACGTACAAAAGCCATACTTTCTAGGGACCAACAACCAAGACTAATCACTCAAAAACAAAATACCATGAAATATGGAGATTTAGTATTTCAGACCTATATAAATAGCACGGAGCATTGCTCTCAGGTTACTGATGTCTGAATGCAACTGAGACAAAAATCTTGCAAGATCTTCTCCATCAAGAAGGTCCTTCGCTGCAGACATATGCTTCTCAAAAACTTTATCCAATGCTTCTATGTAAGAATCATCCCTTGACTGAGCTTTATGCACGAGATTGTACATCATGTCAGTAACTTTGGACATTGCAGATACAATGATCAGCTTTCTCTCGGAGGAGTCACCAAGAACTACATCAGCAACATTCTGAATTCTCTGAGGTGTTCCCATGCAAGTGCCGCCAAACTTGTGGACAGACCACATATCACCTTTTGGAAGATAAGTACTGACTTCAATTTGTTCAACTGAAATGGCTGCTGCAAGAAAAAAGTTGGATGCATAAGCTAATACATTTGCTGAATAAAAATAGAGAATACTACGGACTTTGGTCCCAAGGCAGGTTGGGGTTAGGCCAAGCATCTGAGACAGCCCAAACTTGACCCAGCCTATAGCCAAGCCTTTGACCAGGTAAACATGGTAAGATCTAAAATCAAGACCAAATTATAGTTTTCAAGAAATAGTAGAGTTGGTGGCTAGAGTTGAAGATTTATACGTCAAGTTGTTTAACAAATTTTTATTGCAAGACATATGGTAGTGCTAATATAGAGTTCTTGAACAGAAACAATGGCCTGACGGAAAGCAAATTACCAGCTGCTGGTGTGAGCAGATTCTTGGAGCCATGTCTTTGCAAACTTCCTTGAGAGTAACCTATTCTGAACAAGATAGTGACAAAACAAATAAGGAATTTTAACTGAAAATGGGCAAGGTATAACTGACGCAAAATAAGAACTAATGAAGATGCACAATGTATGGTAGAACTTAACGCGGATAGGGGCACAAGACCTCAGAAGTTAGTTACTCCGCAAAGGTTGAGAACACTTTCCAGGAATTATTTACTCAGCAGCTTTAATAAGATCAGAAATGGAAGATTGAGCATGCAATTGTGGATCGAAATGCCAAGTGCAACTAAGTGAAATGGGCGGACGACAGCATGGTCCTTGTGCATTTGGGATTTGTACAACAGATAAATATAAGCCAGATCATTTACAGCTGAAAGAGATTATTAATTTACAAAAAGATTTATTGCACAAAACACTACCTTAGAGCTCCCAAAGGTCGGTCCTGATTTCTCTCACACTTGAAACATTGTGAAACCGCTTCCCTGAAGATTTGTCAAATAGCATAAACGTTAGTCCTAAGATGAGATAGGAAACCCAGCGAAACCTTCCAAGTAAAACAAATAGTAACCGAGGTGCAGAATGTAAAATTCTAAGAAGATATAACATCGTAACTAGAATTGACTCTATTTAACTTACCTCCACTGTAAGTTTAGAATCATATAACTGATGCAAAATGTATCAATAATAACCCATCTGCTTTCTAACAGAGGTAGATTGATACATGAAGCACACGATTTAAATTGTGGCTGTGTTTGGGAAGAGATTAATTTTAGACATTGATGTGGTCTCCAGCATAAATCTTTGACTTCTACCTTTCTACGTGTATGTTAGTAGAGAAATTATTACAAAAATGTATTTTATGAAAAAAATATTCCTGAAAACTAATAATGCTATTTTCATCAAACCAAAAAATTATTATTCCTTAAAATATTATTTCTGAACTGCGAGCCTTATAGGAAGTCATGTAGTGCTTGCAGAAAACAGAGGCAGTACATACTTATCTTCTGTCCATTTCAGCTCGAGAAAATCAAACAAGTCTAACCAATAACCCAAACCGTGGTAAGCACAGCAACCTCGTGATGCCTGAACCGCCTCACAGCATCGTCGGATCAGCAACGCATAAGCCACGTTTAGGCATCTAAACCCCGTCCCAAATGAGCCAGAAAACCGTAACCACGGTCAATACATTACCGGCGCAAGATTGCGCCGATCTCCGCCAGACCTCGACATGCCTAGGCTGCCGAGCCGGCGACCGCGCCGTCGGAGCTACCCGTGACACATACGACTCTATATATCGACGCTAGCGGCGAGGGAAATGAGGAGGGGTCCCGTACCTGCTGGAGGAGGACGAACGGGGCCGCCTTCGAGCGGCGGCGGATGGAGATACGTGGCTCGCGACGGCGAGGGACCGCATCTTGCGGCGTGGCGGCGGCGCGCGAGGGGGGGGGGGGGGGGGGGGGGGGAGGGCTCGGGTAGGGGAGAGAGAAGGACGCGAGGGAGACAACGGAAAAGGCAAGAGCCGCAAGACGCCAAAAAACACTGCTTTAACCCCCCGCGCGCAGACCGCCGCTATCACGTTGTCGAAGCAGATTGCCGTGATGTGCAATAGTATTCGCGAATCTTTTTGGGTTTTCGGAAAATATTTGCAAAGATATGTTCCCTTTGGAGCTTAGCGAACAGGTGATAGTGACAATATCTTTTGTTCATTTTGGCATTGCGGTGAATTATTACCATAATCATGTTTATGCATCATCCGCTTTTTACTATATTATCTTTATATGGTCGTTTGACTTATTTTTACATAGTTTTATGGCTAATTTTTTGGAAAATGATCCAATGCCCCTGAGGATCCCAGGCACGATCCTCTGGGTCTCCACTCACGCCATGCACCTCCGGTGTGTCCACGCAACACCATGTACGGGTCCCACATGCTCCCTATCTCTTCCTCTACCTAGATTTCCTCTCCAAATCTTATCTCCCATGTCGCCTCTAATGGTTCGACCCCGGAGAGAACTCGCAGCATGTCATCGCCGCCGCCCACGCTGCCACAGGCGTCGTAGTCCCACCTTGTCCCGCGCATTGCCTCCCCCATCCCCGCCTCCTTTCCTCCCTCTCTCCGTGGAGTACCTGGATGGGGAGCAGTGTAGCAAGCAGCTCGACGTTGTGTACTCGTGCAGCCACAACTTCTGCTTCCTCTATGTTAAGGAGACTCACCGACTGGTGTAGTGTGGCACAGTGTGCAAGTGGGCGAGGCCGCATTGGTGCGAGGGAGAGCTGACATTGCTCCAAGGCTAGGACGTAGACACTAAGGGGTAGGCAGCGGTGGTGCTAGATGATGCTACCAAAGAAGGACGCCAATGCTACCAATGGTGGCATGTGTGCTACCAATGGTGGGTCGATGGTGTTGCCAATGGTGGGCTAGCGGTGTTGCACAAAGTAAGTGGAGGTGCTACTGTTGGAGGGTAGCATTGCTACAAGGAGTAACTAACAGTGTTGTGAGCGAAGGCGGTGGTGCCATCTGTAGGGTTTCGTAGCATGGAAAACAAAAAAATTCTACCGCATACAAACAAACAAGCCAAGATCTATCTACTAGATTGTAGCAACGAGTCGATGGAATAACTCACCTTGAAGATTCCAAAGTGTTTAACGAGAGCGGATTCTCGTGGGTGATGTAGTCGTACTCTTCCCGATCTCAAGATCGCGTAGACGATCCTTCCGGCGCTGCGTTCCGGCAGCGCTTTCGCAGTCGGTCACACGTTCGGTACTCGACGAAGACCTTCCTCTCCCTTGTTCCAGCAGGCAGCGGAGGTTGTAGCACTCTCCTCGCGATTCCGGCAGCACAACGGCGTGGTACCAGAAGTAGAGGGGAGATCTCGCAGCGCTTCGCCTTAAGCCGGAGCGAGTATGGTGGACTATGAGAGAGATCCTCGGCGATCTAGGGTTTAGACGCACCAAGGAGGGGGCAAGGCTGGCGGCTAGGGTTTGCCCTAGGCGGCGGCGAGTTGCCCTAGGCGGCGGCTATGGAGGGCGGCGGCGGCTAGGGTTAGGGTTTAGAGGGGGGCAACTTGTGTGCTTGGAGGGGCAGCCCTGCCCCTCCTTATATAGGTGGGAGGCGCCGGCCAAGGGGAGGGGAGTCCCTCCCCAACTCGGATCCCAAGTGGGCCGGCGGTGGAGGGAGGGAACTCCTCGCCAAGTAGGTTTCCTACTTCCCCTCCACCTCACAAAATAGCCGTTTGACTTTTCAAATTGGCGTTTGACTTTTCAAACTAGGATTTGATTAAACCCTTTATTTTGTTCAGCGATGACACCTAGTATATGATGCAATCATTCCAACTTGATATGACACATTCATGTACCCTTCCCCTCCGGAGTGTCGGACATTCCGGAACCTTCTAGAACATTCCCGATGAAAACACCGGAACCATTCTCCAACCCCGAAACAGGACTTTCCTTATATGAATCTTATTCTCCGGACCATTCCAGATCTCCTCGTGATATCCTAGATCCCATCCGAGACTCCGAACAACATTCGGTCTCTTACTCATCATTCCATAACTACTCAAACAACGTCGAATCCTTAAGTGTGTCTCCCTATGATTCGTGAATTATGCGGACATGATCGAGACACTTCTCCGAACAATAACCAATAGAGGAATCTGGAAATTCATATGGCTCCCACGTATTTCTACGATTACTTTGCGATCGAATGAACCACTTACATACAATACCAATTTCCCTTTGTCTCACGATAGTTTACTTATCCGAGGTTATGAACGTCGGTATCTCTGCATACCTAGTTCAACCTCGTTACTGATAAGTACTCTTTTCTCGTTCCCGTGATATGTTATCCCTTGTGAGCCAGTCACATGCTTGCAAGCTAATTGGATGACATTCCACCGAGAGGGCCCAGAGTATATCTATCCGTCATATGGATGAACAAATCCCACTCTTGATCCATGTGTCTCAACCAATACTTTCTGAACACTCAATGCCACCTTTATAGCCACCCAGTTACGGTGTGGTGTTTGATGTAATCAAAGCATCCTTCCGGTGAAGGTGATATGCATGATCTCATGGTCGAAGGAATTAGGTTTCTATGTATCAGAAAGCATATAGCAATTGAACTATTAAAATGACTTGATCTTTATGTTACGCTTATCTACAGGAGTATGTCCGCCATATCATTCTCCTAATGATATGATCTTGTTGTTAATAACATCTCAATGTTCATGATAGGGAAACCACAGTCATTTATTAACCAACAAGCTAGTATTATAAAGAGGCTTTACTAGGGACTTTATTTTAGTTTACAAATCACACAAGTATTAATGTTTCCTTGTTAATACTATTATAGCATGAATGTAAATATTTATCATAAACACAAAGATATAATAATAACTACATTTATTATTGCCTCTAGGGCATATCTCCAACAGTCTCCCACTTGCACTAGAGTCATCTAATCTAGATTATATGGTAATATACCGAACACCCATGGCAGTTTGGTGTTGGTCATGTTTTTCCCTCGGGAGAGGTTTAGTCAACGGATCCACCACATTCAGATCTGTGTGTACTTTGCAAATCTTTATGTCCCCATCTTGGACATGTTCTCGAATAGCGTGAAAACGTAGCTTGATGTGCTTCAGCTTCTTGTGTGACCTTGGTTCTTGCGCATTGGCTATGGCGCCCATGTTATCACAGTAGATAGACATTGGGTCCAGCGCACTTGGAACCACACCCAGCTCTGTAATGAACTCTTTCATCCATATCGCTTCTTGTGAAGCCTCCGAAGCAGCCATGTATTCCGATTCAGTTGAAGATCTCGCCACAACGCTTTGCTTTGCACTCCTCCAGCTAACTGCTGCACCATTCAAAGTAAATACGTATCCAGATTGTGATTTAGAATCATCCGGATCGGTGTTCCAACTAGCATCGGTGTAACCATTAACAACGAGCTGTTCATCACCTCCATAAGAAAGAACCATATCCTTAGTCCTTCTCAAGTACTTAAGGATGTTTTTGACCGCTGTCCAATGATCCACTCCTGGATCACTTTGATATCTGCTAGTTAAACTAACAGCATATGCAATGTCGGGTCTAGTACATAGCATGGCATACATTAGAGATCCTATGGCTGAGGCATAGGGAGTCTTACTCATCCTTTCTCTATCTTCTGCCGTTGTCGGACTTTGAGTTTTACTCAAGGTCGTATTGGGCAACATGGGCAAGAACCCTTTCTTGCTATCTTCCATTCCAAACCTCTTTAGAACTTTGTCCAAATATGTACTTTGTGACAATGATATTAGGCGTCTCGATCTATCTCTATAAATCTTTATGCCTAATATGTAAGCTGCTTCGCCAAGATCCTTCATTGAAAAACTATTATTCAAATACTCCTTGACACTATTAAGAAGGTCTACATCATTCCCAATCAACAATATGTCATCTACATATAGTATTAAGAATGCTATAGATCTCCCACTCACTTTCTTGTAAATACAAGCTTCTCCATAAGTTTATATAAAACCAAAAGTTTTGATTACCTTATCAAAACGCTGATTCCAACTTCGGGATGCTTGCTTCAATCCATATATGGACCTTTGAAGTTTGCATACCTTGTTAGCATCTTTAGGATCGACAAAACCTTTGGGTTGCATCATATACAACTCTTCATCAATGTCTCCATTGAGGAACGATGTTTTGACATCCATCTGACATATCTCATAATCATAATATGCAGCGATTGCTAACATAATCCTCACAGACTTTAGCTTCGCTACTGGTGAGAAAGTCTCATCGTAGTCAACTCCTTGAATTTGTCGAAACCCTTTTGCGATAAGTCGAGCTTTATAGACAGTAACATTACCATCGGCATCTGTTTTCTTCTTGAAAATCCATTTGTTCTCGACAGCCTTTCGGCCATCCGGTAAGTCCACCAAAGTCCATACTTGGTTTTCGTACATGGATCCAATCTCGGATTTCATGGCTTCTTGCCATTTATTGGAATCTGGGCTCATCATCGCTTCCTCATATGTCGCAGGGTCATCGGTGTTGTCCACCAACATGACACTCATAACGGGATCATACCAATCAGGAGTGGTACGAGTTCTCGTTGACCTGCAAGGCTCTGTAGCAACTACAATCGAAGTTTCATGATCATCATCATTAGCTTCCTCTCTTATTGGTGTAGGCGTCACAAGAACTACTTCCGGTGTTGCGCTACTCGCAAGTTCGAGAGAAGGTTCGACAACCTTGTCGAGTTCTACTTTCCTTCCAGTCACTTCTTTCGAGAGAAATTCCTACTCTAGAAAGGATCCATTCTTGGCAACGAAGATTTTGCCTTCGGATCTATGATAGAAGGTATACCCAATAGTTTCCTTCGGGTATCCTATGAAGACGCATTTTTCCGCTTTGGGTTCAAGCTTGTCCGGCTGTAACTTCTTTACATAGGCTTCACAACCCCAAACTTTAAGGAACGAAAATTTAGGTTTCTTCCCAAACCATAATTCATACGGTGTCGTTTCAACGGATTTAGATGGTGCCCTATTTAAAGTGAATGCGGCTGTTTCTAATGCATAACCCCAAAATGATAGCGGTAAATCTATAAGTGACATCATAGAACGAACCATATCTAAGAGAGTTCGATTACGACGTTCGGACACACCATTACCCTGTGGTGTTCCCGGCGGTGTCAATTGTGAAAGTATTCCGTATTTCTTCAAATGCTCGCCAAACTCGTAACTTAGATATTCACCTCCATGATCAGAACGCAGAAATTTAATCTTCTTGTTACGTTGATTTTCTACCTCACTTTGAGATTCCTTAAACTTCTCGAAAGTTTTGGACTTATGTTTCATGAAATAGATATACCCATATCTACTCAAGTCATCCGTGAAGGTAAGAACATAACGATAACCACCGCGCGATGCTACACTCATTGGACCACACACATCAGTATGTATGATTTCCAATAAGTCCGTAGCTCGCTCCATCATACCAGAAAATGGAGTCTTAGTCATTTTACCCATCAGACATGCTTCGCATCTTTCAAGTGATTCGAAATCAAGTGATTCAAGAAGTCCACCGGAATGGAGTTTCTTCATGCGCTTCACTCCAATGTGACCAAGACGACAGTGCCACATATAGGTCGAGTTATCGCTCGATTTCAAACGTTTAGCCTCAATGTTATTAATATGTGTATTTCCACAATCGAGATTCAATAAGAATAGACCATCTATCAAAGGTGCATGTGCATAAAACATATTACTCATATAAATCGAACAACCATTATTCTCGGACTTAAACAAGTAACCGTCTCGCGATAAACAAGATCCCGATATAATGTTCATGCTTAACGCAGGCACCAAATAACAATTATTTAAGTATAAAACTAATCCCGATGGTAGATGAAGAGGTAGCGTGCCGACCGCGATCACATCAACCTTTGATCCGTTTCCCACGCGCATCGTCACCTTGTTCTTCGCTAGCTTCCGTTTATTCTGTAGCACCTGTTTCGAGTTACAAATATGAGCAACCGAACCAGTATCAAATACCCAGGCACTACTACGAGTACTAGTGAGATACACATCAATAACATGTATATCGGATATACCTTTCTTCTTGATGTTGCCGTTCTTCAAATCCGCCAAGTACTTTGGGCAATTCCGCTTCCAGTGACCTTCTCCCTTGCAGTAAAAGCACTCAGTATCTGGCTTAGGTCCAGCCTTGGTCTTCTTCGTCGGCGTGGTAACTTTCTTACCACCCTTCTTGAAGTGTCCCTTTTGCTTAGACTTGCCTTTCTTGAATTTGGTGGTCTTATTGACCATCAACACTTGGTGCTCTTTCTTGATCTCCACTTCTGCAGATTTTAACATGGCAAAGAGTTCTGGCAACTGCTTGTTCATGTTTTGCATATTGTAGTTCATCACAAAGTTCTTGTAACTTGGTGGTAGTGATTGGAGGACACGATTAATCCCCAAAGCATTAGGAATCACTATACCCAAGCTTTGAAGTTTGTTTGCGTGCCCAGACATCTTAAGCACATGCTCACTGACGGAGCTGCCCTCTTCCATCTTGCAGTTAAAGAACTTTTCAGAAGCCTCATAGCTCTCAATTGTCGCGTGAGTCTCAAAAATCAATTTGAGATCACGGACAATATCATGTGCGTCTAAATTCTCAAACCTTTTCTGAAGCTCCGATTCTAAACCATACAAGATAGCACACTTAACTGTGGAGTACTGAGTCTTCCGAGCGAGGTAAACATTCTTTACTTCATCAGTAGCAGTAGCTGCAGGTGGGTCACCCAGCGGTGCATCCAGCACATAGGTCAAATTACCAGCTGTGAGGACAATCCTCAAATTGCGGAACCAATCTGCGAAGTTGCTTCCATTGTTTTTCAACTTTTCTTTCTCTAGGAACGCATTAAAATTGATGGTAGGTGCCACCATTGATCTACAACATATTTGCAATAGTTTAGACTAAGTTTATGACAAATTTAGTTCTAATTAATAGTTAAATTAATCTAGGTGAACTCCCACTCAAAACAATATCCCTCACATTGTTTTAGTGATCACACGAACCAAATCCACCACATCAACACCGATCATCACGAGAGTTGATGCAGCTTCAATGGCGAACAATCGACATGTTCATCATATCTACTATATGATTCATGCTTTACCTTTCGGTGATCCGTGTTCCGAGACCATGTCTGTACATGCTAGGATCGTCAAGATCAAACCTTAGCTTCCGCATGAGCAAATCTGGCTTGATCACGTTGTATACACTTGCGGAATCTAACACACCCGATCATCACGTGGTGCTTCGAAAAAACAAGCTTGAGCAACGGTGCTTACTAAGGGTGAACACTTTAGAACTTGAAATTCATGTGCATGAGGGATCATCTTATAATGCTATCGTCGTTAACTAAGCAATACAAGATGCATAAAGGATTAACATCACATGCAATTCATAATATGTGATATGATATGGCCTTTCTTCTTTGTGCTTCCGATCTCCATCTTCAAGCACGAACATGATCTCCATCATCACCGGCATTGCATCAAGGTCAATGACGCTGCTCCATGGTTGTCGTCCACCGGCTTCAACTATTACAACTACTTTGAATAGACACGCGGGTCTTAAAAGAATTTAAAGACAACCATATGGCTCCTGCCGGTTGCCAACTTACAATAAGGAACATTGCATACATCAAATATAATCACAATCATGGCCATATCACATCACAGCACACCCCTGCAAAACAAAGTTAGACGCCTCTACTTTCTTTGCATGTTTTACGTGGTTTGGGGCTTTCAATAAGTGTCGTTCTAACTTACGAACAAGAACCACAACATTGATACTAGAATTGTCAATCACCCGTTGTAATTTGAATCTTAACTATGTTGGGAGAAACAGGCACCCGCAAAGCCACTTATGCAATACAAGTTGCATGTCAAGCGTGGAGCAAGTCTCATGAACGATGTCATGTAAGGTTAGCCCGGGCCGCTTCATCCCACCATCCCGCAAGATGCAAAGTACACAAGAATCAATCGACAACAAAAGCATCAACGCCCACAATGACCATTGTGTTCTACTCGTGCAACAAATCTACATATAGACACGGCTCTGATACCACTGTAGGGTTTCGTAGCATGGAAAACAAAAAATTTCTACCGCATACAAACAAACAAGCCAGGATCTATCTACTAGATTGTAGCAACGAGTCGATGGAACAACTCACCCTCGAAGATTCCAAAGTGTTTAACAAGAGCGGATTCTCGTGGGTGATGTAGTCGTACTCTTCCCGATCTCAAGATCGCGTAGACGATCCTTCCGGCGCTGCGTTCCGGCAGCGCTTCCGCAGTCGGTCACACGTTCGGTACTCGACGAAGACCTTCCTCTCCCTTGTTCCAGCAGGCAGCGGAGGTTGTGGCACTCTCCTCGCGATTCCGGCAGCACAACGGCGTGGTACCGTAAGTAGAGGGGAGATATCGCAGGGCTTCGCCTTAAGCCGGAGCGAGTATGGTGGACTATGAGAGAGATCCTCGGCGATCTAGGGTTTAGACGCACCAAGGAGGGGGCAAGGGCGGCGGCTAGGGTTTGCCCTAGGCGGCGGTGAGTTGCCCTAGGCGGCGGCTATGGAGGGCGGCGGCTAGGGTTAGGGTTTAGAGGAGGGCAACTTGTGTGCTTGGAGGGGCAGCCCTGCCCCTCCTTATATAGGTGGGAGGCGCCGGCCAAGGGGAGGGGAGTCCCTCCCCAACTCGGATCCCAAGTGGGCCGGCGGTGGAGGGAGGGAACTCCTCCCCAAGTAGGTTTCCTACTTCCCCTCCACCTCACAAAATAGCCGTTTGACTTTTCAAATTGGCGTTTGACTTTTCAAACTAGGATTTGATTAAACCCTTTATTTTGTTCAGCGATGACACCTAGTACACGATGCAATCATTCCAACTTGATATGACACATTCATGTACCCTTCCCCTCCGGAGTGCCGGACATTCCGGAACCTTCTAGAACATTCCCGATGAAAACACCGGAACCATTCTCCAACCCCGAAACAGGACTTTCCTTATATGAATCTTATTCTCCGGACCATTCTGGATCTCCTCGTGATATCTCGGATCCCATCCAAGACTCCGAACAACATTCGATCTCTTACTCATCATTCCATAACTACTCAAACAACGTCGAATCCTTAAGTGTGTCTCCCTACGGTTCGTGAATTATGCGGACATGATCGAGACACTTCTCCGAACAATAACCAATAGAGGAATCTGGAAATTCATATGGCTCCCACATATTTCTACGATTACTTTGCAATCGAATGAACCACTTACATACGATACCAATTTCCCTTTGTCTCATGATAGTTTACTTATCCGAGGTTATGATCGTCGGTATCTCTGCATACCTAGTTCAACCTCGTTACTGATAAGTACTCTTTTCTCGTTCCCGTGATATGTGATCCCTTGTGAGCCAGTCACATGCTTGCAAGCTAATTGGATGACATTCCACCGAGAGGGCCCAGAGTATATCTATCCGTCATATGGATGGACGAATCCCACTCTTGATCCATGTGTCTCAACCAATACTTTCCGAACACTCAATGCCACCTTTATAGCCACCCAGTTACGGTGTGGTGTTTGATGTCATCAAATCATCCTTCCGGTGAAGGTGATATGCATGATCTCATGTCTAAGGAATTAGGTTACTATGTATCAGAAAGCATATAGCAATTGAACTATTAAAATGACTTGATCTTTATGCTACGCTTATCTACAGGAGTATGTCCACCATATCATTATCCTAATGATATGATCTTGTTGTTAATAACATCTCAATGTTCATGATAGGGAAAACCACAATCATTTATTAACCAACAAGCTAGTATTATAAAGAGGCTTTACTAGGGACTCTATTTTAGTTTACAAATCACACAAGTATTAATGTTTCCTTGTTAATACTATTATAGCATGAATGTAAACATTTATCATAAACACAAAGATATAATAATAACTACATTTATTATTGCCTCTAGGGCATATCTCCAACACCATCGACTGTGGTCGCAGAGCTACGAGCAAAGTTCCGTGTTGCTGTAATTGGGGGCAGAGCTGCCAACAGAGGATGTCAATGCTGCGAGTGGCATATGGAGGTGTTGCCAGCCGTTCTTGGCAGCATATCTCGCTAGAGCTCCGATTGACGGTCAATGGTAGCGGCAGTCAGGCCGGCCACTGCTGCAGTGACCATGCGGAAGCTGCGATCAATGATGGCAGTGTTGTGACTAACGATGGCGGTGCTACGATGAGCGATGCTTGTGCCCGAGCTCTGATACACGTTGATAGGGACACGAACAACGAGGTGATGTGGTGATGGCGATCGTGGGAAAATTTTCCTTTCGGTAGAGACATGGTGAACATGGGTGCATGGGCCGAGTGGATATTCAGTCAAGGATCGATGCTAGATGTGTGTGTGTGTGATGATGTGTAGCTCAGATCATTCTAGATCTTCGTTGGGAGACCCCAAGAGGAAGATATGATGAGCATAGCCGCAAATTTTCCCTCATAAAGAAACCAAGATTATCGAACCAGTAGGAGGAAGGAAATGACTCAAAGGTGTTGGTAGCAACTTGGAAACCTACACAACACAAACTCAAGACTTTGCCCCAACGAACAGTGAGGTTGTCAATCTCATCGGTTTGCTGAAAACAAAGGATTGACTGTATGGTGTGGAAGGTAATGGTGGTTTGCAGAAAGTAAACAGTAACAATGGAAGATGTATCAATGGTAAAGATTGGACCGGGGTCAATAGTTCACTAGAGGTGTTCTCCTTAAGATAAACAACATAACATGTTGGGTAAACAAACTAAAGCGGGGAATTTACAGGACAGAGCAAGGCATAACAATACAATACTAGACATTCATGATCCTATGAGATTTGATTGGGCAATACAACAAGATACGTAGACCGCCATCCAACTGCATCTATGACTAGTAATCGACCTTCAGGTTATCATATGAACCCCCTCCAGTGTTAAGTTGCAAGCAATGGATGACTACTTTAAGCAAAGTGTGTAAGGTAAACAATCCACTTGTTCATAAACAAGAGATTGTTGTTTTCTTCCTAGTAGCAACAGAACATCTACAACCTTAGAGACTCATGTCACTTATCCAAATTAAATAGAGGCACGAATCCATTATCGAGCATAAATACTCTATCTTGAAGTCACTAGCATCTACTTGGCCAAGATAGCTACTAGAAATTATTTTGTGGGGTAGGAGCAGATTTTGTTCCCTGTATATGTTTTATCTACTATTTTGTTTTGTACTGGAGCATTGTATGTAGTCTGCTATTGATTCTCCTTGCACAAGCTAAAGGTGGACGCACCTCAGGTTCCATGATGATTTCGGGAGGGAATGTTTTGCATTTGGTAGTAGCAAGGCTTGATCATCATGTCTAAAAGATGGAGAGATTATGTGGTAAGTACTGTTCTAAAGCACCTATATCATGCATTGATTACTTATGTACCTTCAGTTTGTGGAGAAATTATTTTACTCTACAGAATTATTTCACCCTCAAACTTTAGTTGGAATAACAAAACTTAATAGATTGTTTGATGCTTCTGTTAGGTTACAAGCGAGATCAAGTGAATGGCTTACTAAAAGTGTTCCTGTTTGATATACACGTGAAAGCTGCAACATCGATTTTAAATGTATATTGGAAGAACACAGTGATATAGGGTTGATGAAATTTATCTGGTATTAGAGTAATATTTCTCCCATGCTCCTAACATCACTAAGCCTCATGGGTTTATATATTGGAAGAATAGGGCAATCTATCTTTGATGGAGTCAATTATTATTGTGTCATTTTTATCATGTCTCGCTCCTTAGATCAGCGTGAAGGGCATGTCTTCTCTGCAGCGACAGATTACGAAGTTGGTCACCTTGCACGATGGGATTCTGGACCAGGCCATTGACGATGTGGTCCTGGTGTTCCTCTATGTAGAGGTGGTGGTCAGTGCTATGGAAAACTAAGGAGGATATGTGGTCTGCAACTTCAGGACTATGCTACGTTATTTTTTGATATATGTTTTATCCTCTGTAATTTACCACTTTAATTTTTGTTTTCCTCTTGTGTTGTTTATATTACAGATTCTAGAGCTCCACTTATTGTATCTAGAGACATTGTTTCTTAGCTGTGAGGATCATTTTTTTCGTGAAGAGTCAATAGGTTATTTGAAATAATTGGCAACAGATACTATCAGCGCAATCAAAACAACCTCAGACATGAATGACTATTTGTCTGCCAGGCCATTTTTCTGACTTTATTAAAATGACTTTATGTTTCATGGCCATAGAGTAAGTTCTACATTTTCCACCAACTGTATAGATATATATATGTCGGTGCATTTATGGTCTTGGTTTTTTCCATCACAAGCGTATATGCATGTAGCCAGGTTTGTGATCTTTATTTTCCTCCTGTTGTAGTCATATGCACTGCCTAGCCTTTTAGCTGATAAAACATAATTCTTACATGGTAGGATCTACACTATCACAAGACACAGGTTTGTGATCTTCATTTTCTTCCTGCTGCAGTCATATACACTGCCTTGCCTTTTAGCTGATAAAACATAATTCTTACATGGTAGGATCTACAATGTCGCATGGTATTAAATAATTAGTATCTGATTATGATAATTAGTTGTTAAGTTTAATTTTTACTATCCAATTATATCTTTAAGGGACGCACAACTTCTTTGGTATCCTTATTGTAACATCATTGTGCAATAAGAAAGATATATTCTTTTGTTTTTCCTTATACATTGCATAATTTATAATGTGTTCAGGAATGCTGTGAAGAAACTAAGAACTGAACTCATAGCAGGTGCCAAAGGTGCAGTACATATCGATCAGGTGACTTTTGTTTCATTAGAAGAAGGATTGCATTGCTTTATATAAGCTGGTACATTTGGTTACCATTTTGGTTCTAGCTCCTATTTGTTGACCTAATTTGTCCTTTTTTTATTAGGAAAGTCGATGGTGATAGGTATGTTCTGAAAATGTTGCTTGTTGAACTCTTAATATGAAGTTCTTACATTGTCAAATACTGCATGACTTCAATCATTCAGTTGAGTGTTTAAAATTAGCATGTATTACATGGTTGATACTTTCTTATGGTTTTTCCGAATTCTTATGGTTCTGTCCTCTTTTCCCTGAGGTCATCTCAATCGGTGGCCCTTTCCTTTCCTTTTTTTCTCTTCCAGATGAGGCAAAGAAGTGAGGTGCAAAGGCGCAGGTCGCGGAGGCATCCGCCTATGATGTCGACCACCCCATGAAAATCCTCTGCGGCACATCCCTCTGCCAGTTCACCACTATCAGTCAGATTCGAGGATGAACTATTCGTCCTCCTCAGCGAGCCTCCTCGATGCTCTGGTTCCAAGGTCGTCGTCATCCACATGACATCCACATATAGGGCTGTGACATGCCTAGGCAATACAAGGTCCCCTTCCCGTCTCCCTAACTATTGCTTATGTGATTTTAAGGCATGCACCATTAGGTTCACTTACTATTGACAGACCCAGTACTTTTTTTGACAAAGACAAGCTCAGTACATGAATACAAACAGAAAAAATTGAAGTAATAATTCATAGTACCTTACAAGACAGTATAATATAGCAAACACCGTACATGCATATTTAGTCCTTTTGGCTCTCTGCTTCTCCGCTGGTTGAGATGTGCAGTTTAGAATAATAGGTGAATAAAATTATTTGAGCCAGCCTTTGAGTTTCTTGCTTACTCTGTTGCTCTGGATTGAAGACCGCCTAAGTTGTTTATGTATATAAATATATTCATATTGAAAACATGAGACCATTCCATCCTAGGCTGAAGCCTAAAACTAATCATGACTTACAAATTACTTTAGCTTTATTTCAGATTATTCTAATTGGAGATGAAAGCTAGAAGCTATACTTCGAAAGGCCAACAACCGATCTTTATTGAGGAGAAAAGGAGTACAGCGGGTAGCTCTGAAAATATAACCTGCTTGTTTTTTTATAGAAGATTGTAAAAATCATAGCCCAACATATCTTAACAACACAAACTGATCCAAATTTTTGGTACGGCGTGGCTAAAGAAAATAAGAAACTTAAACTTTGGACTGTAATTTGGAGAGCTTGAAAGATATGCATAAAGGTATGGGTACAAGGGGTATCTTGCTAATTCTTAGCAACATATGATATTTGGTGGGTATTTCTGTTGTACTCACGGCGTCTCAAATTAGTTGTCTAAGATTTATGTGGAGGACAATTAATTCGAGACGGAGGAAGTATATATTTTGTGTGTCCATGTCCAACTGAGGAAGTATATATTTTGTGTGTCCAGGTCCAACTATAAAAAATGATTAAAAAAAGGTCCAACTATGAAACAAACAACTTGGGTGGAATTGTTGTAGCTACTAACAACCACGGTCTAAAAATTGCATGTTTGCAAAGTCGAGAGGGACTTTCTAATACAAAAAACATGCGTGGACATGACATGTCAATATCCTAATTAGTGCGCTGAACTAAAATGTGCACGCATAAAATTAGCGTGTTTGGCCCAATAATAATTTCTTTGAATTTTAGGGTTTTATCAAATCCATTATAGATTTCTTTTTGCCACAAAATTATATGCAATATGAACGATGGCTTAGGCCGATACATTTTTTTTGCTAGTTCAATCATTTAATACTAGCAAAAAGAAATGATTTGAACTAGATATTAAATGATTTTTGTAATAGTTCACTTGTCTTTATAATTCCATGTAAAATGTTGACTTTTCTCTAAAAGAAAAATCAATAAAGTATTTCCCTTAGAGGAGAGCAAACTATGCAATCATATCTTTTTTGTTTTGGGAAGAGCTACACCAATATAATTGTCTTTCATTTAAAAGTGAAAATGACAAAGTACTCTATTTTCAAGAGGGGCTAACTATGCCATCATTGTCGGCTCTATTTATCCGTTTTGGCTCTATTTATCTATTTTATTGAGAGAAACGGTGGGAATTGCATCTAGTTATATTCTCGAAATTAATCATGTAAAATCCTACACCCTCTATCCCGAATTAGATGTCAGCTTTTTTGTTTGAATTCACATGTATATACGTGTTTTAGTGTAGAGATACATGTAAATTTAGACAAATCCGAGACATCTAATTCGGGACGGATCCTCTGTCCCAAATTAGTTCTTGCAATTTTATTTAGATTCAAATGTATCTATACACTAAAACATGTTAGGTACGCAAATATCTAGACAAGTTTTTTTTTTGAGAGAATCTAGACAAGGTTGGGACAACTAATTTGGGATGGCACCCGCAAAAAAAAACTAATTTGGGATGGAGTAAACATTACACATTAGCCTTGAATAGTATGTCAGCATCTCTTTCTATCTACTCCGACAAAGCTCTTCACTAGCTCTCCTGCTCCAATTGTGCTTGAATTATGCGTCCTTGTTTTCTTTATTTCTCCATCTTACTTGTTCACCCTAATTTAATCCCACCAAATTGTAACATCACACATTTTCCATCCGTGATAGCGTTGCAAATATATATAGTCCTGAATGGTACACCAACATCGCTTTCTATATCTATTCCGAGAAAGCTCTTGGATTATCTTCTCTGGATTTTCCGCTTGAATTTTTCAGGATAACGTCGTATCACATATGAAGTTTCCTTTTCTTTGGAAATAAGTACTAACAAAAATGAACAAAGTGCTAATTTCAAGCGTACCAAAACTATAGGGTTCTTTTTTCAAGAGGAATGGTATGAATCGCGCACATGGTCTCCACGCAATTCTCTATCGCATTTCAGTAGACTTCGTCTTGGCTGGCTTCCATGCTTGAAATTGTCCGGTTAACTACTTTCTTCGTTTAGAAATAACTGACTTGAGTTTGTCTAGATACGAATATATCTATACACTAAAAGGTGTCTAAATACATTCAAATCTAAACAAATCGTCTAGATACAAACGTTGTCATGCTAATTTAGGAGTAGGAGATTCGGCCATGTGATGTGAGATGGGAGCACCAAGTTAGGACAATCAGCGGCAGCGCAAGGCAGATGCTAATCAACTTCCTGTTATTTTATCAATTTCATAGTCACTTGCCATATCTTTTATACTGTGCTTAGAGCATCTCTAACCCATCTCCTTTCCTTTAGAGGAGTAAAAGCCTTTCTATATCTTAGAAGAGCAAATATACTCCTCTAAATTTTGCGCCGTAGAATCGATCCCTTAAATTTAACTTCCTAAAACGTATATTTGGCTCAAACATTGTGTCAAACACTTGCTATGTGACACTGACATCGTCCTCCACCAGTGCCCGATGGAGGGAATAGGCACCAGCGGCGGTGTTGGTGTTGGACGGGGAGGTGAAAGGACTATATTTTCCCATTCTATTTTGGTGATGATGACAATCCTGGAGGGAATATGCCCTGAGAGGCAATAATAAAGTGTTTATTATGTGTATTCCAAGTATATGATAGATGTTTATTTTGCATGCTATAATTGTATTAATACGGAAACGTTAATACATGTGTGTTTAATAAACAAACAGAAAGTTCCTAGTTATGCCTCTCTCATAAACTACTTCGTTGATTAACAAGATGATCACAGTTTCCTGATCATAGACATTGGATGTTGTTAATAACGAGATCACAACATTAGTGTAATGGTGTGATGAACATTCATCCGAAGTATATCATTACGATCAAAGTCATTGAGTTTATATTGCTATAAACAACTTACGAAGTGATCCTAATCCTTAGACCATGAGATCATGTCAATCACTAACACCAGAAGAGTTTCTTGTTGACATTAAACGTCACACCGCAACTGGGTGATTATAAAGATGGCTTCAAAGCTACTAAAGTATTATGTTGAGAATCATGGATTAAGAGTGGAATTTGTTCATCCCGATAACGGATAGATATACTCTGGGCCCGCTCGGTGATATCACATTGGTTAACTTGCAAGCAAGTGATTTGATCACTAGAATGTTATATCACGAGAACGAGAAAAGAGTGCATGTCAGTAACGAGATCAAACTAGGTATGGAGATACCGAGGATCGAATTTCGGACATGTAATATATCGTGAAACAAAGGGATTAAGATACAAGCGTAAAAGGTTCCGACGATCACAGGAAAGTCATCGTTGAATGTGTGGGAGTCAGTATGGATCTCAAGGTCCCGCTACTGATTATTGATCGGAGAAGGGTCTCGATCATGTCCGCATTATTCGCGAACCGTAGGGTGACACACTTAAGGGACACTGACATCCAGTTGGAGCAAATGTTTCATGCCGAAAGAATAAACAAGCGCAGGAATTTATTTCACTAGATACTGAAACAGGTTTTCGGGTGAAATTGCATAAAGTGGTTATGCATGTGAAATAGAATTCTAGCAAGGGGTTATATGTGAATGTTTGTCCTTAACATAATTGACAAAATTCTGAATAAATAAAAGAGTTTTATTTAATGAGAGTTTGCATTAAATTTGGTGGAAATTTAATAGCAAGTTTGAGTGGGATTTTGAGTGGAGGGATTTGAATGGATTTTTGTGAGTGGAGTGTCCACCCACATGAATGAAGGAGGAGAGGGGGCAGCCCCATGGCCGGCGGCCACCCCCTTGGGTGCCCCCCTCCTCCTATAAAAGGCACCTCTCTCCTCACTTCTCACACACACCTCCTCGTGAAGGATCTCTCTCCCCCTCTAGAATTTATTCCCCATGGTCTCGGACTAGCGAGATACATGTTCCCGGTGGCTATTCGGCAAGAAAGGGTTGTGCTTCCGCTGCATCGCTGGAGTGAGGAGGCGGAGGTTGCTCGGTATCTTGTACGTGTGTGCGAGCACGGATGCGCTGCTGCTTTGCGGCTCTAGGACTTTCTCTCGATCTTGAGATCGGCAAGAGATCGTCTACATCAACCACGAGTTGAACTCATTAAGCTTTGTCGGTCTTCAAGGGTATGTTCTCTACGGATATACATCCGCCCGTTGTTTGTATCTAGTAGATAGATCTTGGTACATAGTTCCCATCGTAGGAAATTTTTTATTTTCTATGCTGCAAACCCTACAGTGGTATTAGAGCCGGATCTATGCGTAGATGCTTTACACGGGTAGTACACATATGAGTATGTGGGCGATGATGATCATGTTGTTGCTCCTTAGTTGTAACTTTGGATATTGGTGGCATAGTGGGATGAAGCGGCCCGGACAAACTTTACATGTCCTCGTACATGAGACTTGTTCCACGCTTGACATGCAACTAGTTTGCATAAGTGGCTAGCGGGTGTCTGTCTCTCCTACTATAGTCAATATGTATTTTGCAACGAGTTGTCAACAATTTGGTTATCCTTGTTGTGGTTCATGTTCGTAGGTAAGAACGGTTCTATCTTCGAAAGCCCTAAGCCATGTAAAACTTGCAATGGATAAATTAGAGGCGTTTAGTTTAGATTGTTGCTAGGCTAGTGTCATGATATGGTGATGTTGTAAGTAGAAGTATGAGATGATACTCTTACAACACACATAGCGTGTAAACTCCATAGACCTTGGACTTACACATAAAGGTATGATAGTGATCATACCACGATGCACATGATAGAGATCATATGCGGGAACCATATCATTTCACTAATAAACATGTGATGTTTGATAGCATCTTATGTTGCTTGTTTAGCGCTTTGTTAGCATAATAAGATGATCCCTCGTTTAAATGTCAAGATAAGAATGTGTTCTTCCTTTATTATGCACCGATTATGTTTTCGTCGCTCCAAGACATCACATGATGATCGGGTGTTCTTGGATCCACGACCATATATCGGGTGTAAAACAGTTACACACGCGAATACTAAGGTTCTAACTTGGCGAGCCTAGCATATACAGACATGGCCTCGGAACACGGACCAAAAGGTTAAGCATGAGTCATATAGTAGATATGATGCCCATTTGATGATCGCCTTTGAAGCTACACCGACTCACGTGATGATCGGACTTGGTGTAGTGGATTTGGTTCATGTAATCACCAAAAAGGCACGAGGGATGTCGTTTTTTAGTGGGAGTTCATTCGTAATATGGATTAGTTGAACTCAATCTATCATAAACTTAGTCTAAACTTTACAAATTCTGTTGTAGATGGCACCATCTGCTTTTAATTTCAATGTGTTCATGGATAAAGAGAAACTTGCAATGAACGGTAGCAACTTTACCGAATGGGCCATGAATTTGAGGATTCTCCTCTCTGCTGCACAAAAGCAATATGTGCTAGAAGCGCCGCTAGGCCCCCCACCTTTTGAGGATGCCCCTGACGAGGAGAAGAATGTCTATCAGACTCGTCAGGAGGACCACAACTTAGTTCATTGCGGCATATTGTATGGGCTAGAGCTGGAACTTCAAAAGCGTTTCGAAAACGGCAATGCATTTGATACAATGGGTGAGTTGAAAATGATTTTAGACACACATGCTACTGTAGAGAGCTACAACACTTCAGAAAAGTTCTTTAGCTGCATGATGGAAGAGCACAGCTCCGTTAGTGAGCATGTACTCAAGATGTCGGGTTACGCCGATAAGCTTGTGTCCTTGGGAATAACGATTCCCATTGACTTAGGCATCCATCATGTTCTGCAGTCTCTGCCACCTAGCTATAATAGCTTCGTGATGAACTATAATATGCAAGGCATGAAGAAGTCTCTCCCCGAGCTTCTGTCAATGCTTAAAACTGCAGAAGTGGAGATCAAAAAGGAACATCAAGTGTTGATGATCAATAGGAACACTGGTTTCAAGAAAGACAAGAAGGGAAAACGGAAGGGAAGTAAGGGTGGAAAGCCGGTTGCCGTGCCTAAAAAGAAACCCCGAGTTGGACCTAAGTCTGATACCGAGTGCTAATATTATAAGGGGACTGGCCACTAGAAGCGCAACTGCCCCAAGTATTTGGAAGACAAGAAGGCCGTCAAGGCAAACAAAGGTATATATGATATACATGTTATTGATGTGTACTTGACTAGTGCTCGCAGTAGCACCTGGGTATTTGATACCGGTTAAGTTGCTAATATTTGTAACTCGAATCAAGGGCTGCGGAACAAGCGACCGCTAGCAAGGGGTGAGGTCAAGATGCGTGTCGGCAATGGATCAAGTGTTGATGTGATCGCCGTCGGAACGTTGCCTCTCCACTTGCCATCAGGATTAGTAATAAACTTGAAGAATTGTTATCTGGTGCCAGCACTAAGCATGAACATTGTATCTGGATCGTGTTTGATGCGAAGTGGTTATTCATTTAAATCCGAGAACAATGGTTGTTCCATTTATATGAATGAAATCTTTTATGGTCATGCACCGATGATGAATGGTTTATTTCTTTTGGATCTTGATAATAATGTTACACATATTCACAATGTTGATGCTAAAGTATTAAAATTAATGATGATATATCCGCATATATGTGGCACTGCCGTCTACGTCATATTAGCGTTAAACGCATGAAGAAGATCCATTCAGATGGACTTTTGGAATCACTTGATTTTGAATCATTTGATACATGTGAGCCATGTCTTATGATCAAGATGACTACAACACCGTTTTCCGGTTCAATGGAACGGGCGACAGATTTATTAGAAATCATACATTCTGATGTATGTGGTCCAATGAGTGTGTCGGAGCGAGGTGGATATCGTTATTTTGTTACTTTCACGGATGATTTGAGTAGATATGGTTATATCTACTTGATGAAACACAAGTCTAAAACTTTTTGAAAAGTTCAAAGAATTTCAGAATAAAGTGGAAAATCATCGTAATAGAAAGATCAAATTTCTATGGTCCGGCCGTGGAGGTGAGTATCTAAGTTACGAGTTTAGCACTCACATGAAAGAGTGTGGAATTGTTTTACAACTCACACCTGCCGGAACACCATAGTGAAATGGTGTGTCGGAATGTCGTAATCGTACTTTATTGGATATGGTTCGATCTATGATGTCTGACGGACTTGCCGTTGTCATTTTGGGATTATGCACTAGAAACTGCTGCATTCACTTTAAATCGGGCACCATCTAAATCCGTTGAAAAGACACCGTATGAATTATGGTTTGGAAACAAACCTAAGCTGTCATTTCTTAAAGTTTGGGGATGCGATGTTTATGTGAAGAAACTTCAACCGTATAAACTCGAACCCAAAGCGGAAAAATGCGTCTTCATAGGATACCCTAAGGAAACTATTGGTATTCCTTCTATCACAGATCCGAGGGCAAGGTTTTTGTTGCCAAGAATGGATCCTTTCTAGAGAAAGAGTTTCTCATGAAAGGCGTGAGTAGTTGGAAAGTAGAACTCGAAGAGGTTATTGAACCTTCTCTTCAAAGTATGGCGAGTAGCGCAGCGCCGGAATTTGTTCCGGAGTTGGCTTCACCAGTTGAAGAAGGAACTAATGATAATGATCATGAAACTCCAAAAGAGAGTACTACCAAACCTCGCAGGTCTAGCAGGACGCGTGCAGCTCCCGAGCTGTACGGAAATCCTGTCATGAATTTCATGGTTGATGAAAATGATGACCCTGCGACGTATGAAGAAGCAATGATGAGCCCGGATTCCAACAAATGGTTATAAGCCATGAAATCCAAGATGGAATCCATGTATGAAAAACAAGTTTGGAACTTGGTGGAATTACCTCACGACCGAAAGGTCGTGGAGAACAAATGGATTTTCAAAAGGAAAACTGATGCTGATGGTAATGTAACCGTCTATAAAGCTCGACTTGTCGCAAAGGGGTTTCGACAAATTCAAGGAGTTGACTATGATGAGACATTCTCTCCCGTAGCGATGCTAAAGTCAGTTAGGATTATGTTAGCAATTGCTGCATATTTCGATTATGAGATATGGCAGATGGATGTCAAAACCGCGTTTCTCAATGGTAATATTGAAGAAGAGTTGTATATGATACAACCAAAGGGTTTTGTCGATCCCAAGGATGCTAACAAGGTGTGCAAGCTTCAGCGATCCATCTCTGGATTGAAGCAAGCATCACGAAGTTGGAATCTCCGCTTTGATGAGGTGATCAAAGAGTTTGGATTTGTCCAAACTTATGGAGAAGCTTGTATTTACAAGAAAGTGAGTGGGAGCAATGTGGCATTTCTGATACTATATGTGGATGCCATATTATTGATCAGAAATGATATAGATCTTTTAAACAGTGTTAAAAGTTATCTAAACAACAAATTTTCAATGAAGGACCTAGGTGAAGCGTCATACATATTAGGCATAAAGATCTATAGAGATAGATCTAGGCACCTAATAGGTCTATCGCAAAGTACATACCTTGATAAGATTTTAAAGAAGTTTAAATTGGAAGATAGTAAGAAGGGGTTCTTACCTATGACACAAGGCACGACATTGAGTAAGACTCAAAGTCCGGCTACGGCGGAAGAAAGAGAGAAAATGGACAAAGTCCCATATGCTTCAACCATAGGCTCTATAATGTACGCCATGCTATGTACAAGACCAGATGTGGCACATGCTATTAGTTTTACTAGTAGGTACCAATCGGATCCAGGTTCGGAACACTGGAAAGCGGTCAAGAATATCCTTAAGTACTTGCGAAGAAATAAGGATATGTTTCTTGTATACGGAGGTGAAGAAGAGATCGTCGCTAAGTGTTATGTCGACTCTAGCTTTGACACCGATCCGGATGACTCTAAGTCTCAATCCGGATACGCATTTCTCATGAATGGCGGAGCGGTTAGTTGGAGGAGCTCCAAACTACCTGTGGTGGCGGGATCAACGATGGAGGCCGAATATGTTGCTGCTTCGGATGCGGCTCAGGAAGCAGTTTGGATGAAGGAGTTCATATCCGAACTAGGTGTGGTTACAAACGCGTTGGACCCAATGGTGATCTATTGTGACAACAATGGTGCCATTTCCAATGCCAAAGAGCCAAGGTCTCACAAGAATTCCAAGCATATTAAGCGTTCTCCATCCGCGAGCATGTCAAGGATGGAGATATAAAGATTTGTAAAGTACATACGGATCTCAATGTAGCAGATCCGTTGACTAAAACTCTCCCTAGAGCAAAACATGATCTACACCAGAACTCCATGGGTGTTAGATACATCACTATGTAACTAGATTATTGTCTCTAGTGCAAGTGGGAGACTAAAGGGAATATGCCCTGAGAGGCAATAATAAAGTTTTTATTATGTGTATTCCAAGTATATGATAGATGTTTATTTTGCATGCTATAATTGTATTAATACGGAAACGTTAATACATGTGTGTCTAATAAACAAACAGAAAGTTCCTAGTTATGCCTCTCTCATAAACTACTTCGTTGATTAACAAGATGATCACAGTTTCCTGATCATAGACATTGGATGTTGTTAATAACGAGATCACAACATTAGTGTAATGGTGTGATAAACATTCATCTGAAGTATATCATTACGATCAAAGTCATTGAGTTTATATTGCTATAAACAACTGACGAAGTGATCCTAATCCTTAGACCATGATATCATGTCAATCACTAACACCAGAAGAGTTTCTTGTTGACATCAAACGTCACACCGCAACTGGGTGATTATAAAGATGGCTTTAAAGCTACTAAAGTGTTATGTTGAGAATCATGGATCAAGAGTGGAATTTGTTCATTCCGATAACGGATAGATATACTATGGGCCCGCTCGGTGATATCACATTGGTTAGCTTGCGGTGACACACTTAAGGGACACTGACATCCAGTCGGAGCAAATGTTTCATGCCGAAAGAATAAACAAGCGCAGGAATTTAATTCACTAGATACCGAAACAGGTTTTCGGGTGAAATTGCATAAAGTGGTTATGCATGTGAAATAGAATTCTAGCAAGGGGTTATATGTGAATGTTTGTCCTTAACATAATTGACAAAATTCTGAATAAATAAAAGAGTTTTATTTAATGAGAGTTTGCATTAAATTTGGTGGAAATTTAATAGCAAGTTTGAGTGGGATTTTGAGTGGAGGGATTTGAATGGGATTTTGTGAGTGGAGTGTCGACCCACATGAATGAAGGAGGGGAGGGGCAGCCCCCATGGCCGGCGGCCACCCCCTTGGGTGCCCCCTCCTCCTATAAAAGGCACCCCTCTCCTCACGTCTCACACACACCTCCTCGTGAAGGATCTCTCTCCCCCTCTAGAATTTATTCCCCATGGTCTCGGACTAGCGAGATACATGTTCCCGGTGGCTATTCGGCAAGAAAGGGTTGTGCTTCCGCTACATCACTGGAACGAGGAGGCAGAGGTTGCTCGGTATCTTGTACGTGTGTGCGATCACGGATGCGCTGCTGCTTTGCGGCGCTAGGACTTCCTCTCGATCTTGAGATCGCCAAGAGATCGTATATATCAACCACGAGTTGAACTCGTTAAGCTTTGTCGGTCTTCAAGGGTTTGTTATCTACGGAAATACATTCGCCTGTTATTTGTATCTAGTAGATAGATCTTGGTACATAGTTCCCATCGTAGGAAAAATTTTGTTTTCTATGCTGCAAACCCTACAAATCCCACTTGTGGTCTAATCATGTATTTGAGTTTCAGGAAAAATGCTTTTGATGATTCCTATGGATATTGTGGATGCTCTCTTTGGGATCTCGTGAAGACGGTGGCCTTTTTGTTTTTCTAGTTTCTCTCCTTTTATTGCTTTAGGTCGTCGTACTATAAAGAGGGGGTCCATCTCGGAAGGTTGTGGGAAATCACTGGTTCTTGCACAAACCCCATATGCACTGCCATAGCCATCCTATTTTCCTGCAAGAGAGCGAGGTTCTATTCTACTGAAGCCCTTTTTGTCTGATCGGAACTTCCGGCCAGGCGCCGGAAGTTCCGCTCACAACTTTTCTGCGGGAAGATCTGGCCTTTTTTCCGATCCAACTTCCGCTGGAACTTCCGGTGAGCTCCCAGATTTCTCTATTTTGGTATGCTCTATTTGCCGGAAGTTCCACCGAAAGTTGCACCGGGAGTTTTCCTGTCAGAAAGTTCCTGAGCGGAACTTCCGCCCAGGCACCGGAACTTCCGGTTAGACTTGCTTCGCGACCCAGAAGTTCCGCCGCTAGTTCCACTCCAAGTTCCGGTGAAGGGCCAGTACCCTTCTCTATGAAGTGGTCTATTTGCCGGAACTTGGGCCGGAACTTGCATCGGAAGTTCCGCCGGAACTTCCGGTCAGTTTGACCGGAACTTCCGGTCAATCTTTTGGAGCAGGCGTCAACGGGCTGATGACCGTTGGAGCCGTGCTGGGCGAAACTTCCGGCCCCTCACCAGAGGTTCCGGTGAGGTCGCGTGGGCTGTAACGGTTCATCGCGGAGGGGGCCTATTTAAGGCGCCCTCCTTCTTCCTCCCACCTATCTTGAATATTTTTCTCTCTCCTCCATTAATGCTTGAGCTTCACCTCACTAGATCTCTCTCTCTAGCCACTCAAATGACTTGATCTTTTGAGAGGTGAGGGAGGTGACCTAGATCTACACTTCCACGAAAGAAGATTTGATTTCCCCCACCCATCCTTTGTGGATCTTGTTGCTCTTGGGTTTCTTGAAACCCTAAACGGTGTAGGGCATCCTCGGAGCTAAGGCTTGTGTTGTAAAGTTTCGTGGTGTCGTTGAGGGCCTCCAATTGAGTTGTGGAGCTTCCCCCTCAACCTTGTTATAAAGGTTTCGGTTGGCGCCTTCAAGGTCACCGGTTAGTGGATTGTGAGGCCTCCTTTGTGGGGGAGATCACCGGAGAAGAAGGTGAGGCCTTTGTGGCGCTCGGGTGACCTTGTGTGGCCCCGACACCTCTCCAACGTAGACGTAGCTCCTTGGGAGTGAACTACGGGAATTATATCTCCGTGTCCCCGCTCCGGTTACTTTGTTCCCTTCATTTACTTCTTGTCCTTTACCGTTCTTGTGGTTGTTGTAAGTTATCTTGCATATAGGTTGTCCACCTAGTTGCACATCTAGATAACTTTCCTTCTCGTTAAGCCTAAAAGTGTGAAACAAATTAAAAATTGGTAGTCGCCTATTCACCCCCCCCTCTAGTCGTATCAAAGTCGGTACTTTCAATTGGTATCAGAGCCAAGGCTCTTATTTTGGGCTTTACCGCCTAAGAGACAATGGCCGACGAAGGGGGTAGTGAAACCGAAAACCCCAAGAGCTTGGCCACTATGGATGACCTCAAGCAATTGGAGTCATCCGTGATGTCCAAGTTCGAGGAAATGATGACTATCTTGCAGTTTCTCAAGCCAAACCCCATGGTTGCTCTTGACACACCCCAAACCACCGAGCTTCCTCCCACCGTTACGGTGACCGCCCCCCGGGGTGAATCCCGCGGCCGTCACCACTCACTTGGGACTTGGTTTTGTTGCTCAAACATCTAGGAAGGTTCCAAGTGAGAACACCGAGGAGCCCGAGAACTCAACTTCCAAAGAGGAAAATGGAGGAAAGGACAACTCGGAGGTACCCCCACCACCAAAGTACACTCCGGATCCACCCATTCCCATGCCACACATCATTCCTCAAGGAGCACCACCTATGCTAGATACTTCAAATTTCACCAATTGGCAATATCTAATGCACTCACATATTTCCAGCTCTTCTATTGAGTTGATAAGGATTGTGGAGGATGGGTTCTCTCCATATGACCCAAAGAATTTGACACGAGGTGAAGTGGTGGACAAGCAACTCAATGCCACAGCTTTGGGGATGATCCAAAAGGCTTTGACTCCAAGGATTTTGCTCACATTCGCCAATTCTACACCGCCAAGGGAGCATGGGATCAACTCACCGAGCTTTTTGTTGGGAATGCAAGCATCCAAAGCTCCAAGTTTGATGAAGTTAACAACGAGTGCGATGATTTTGCTATGCAAGATGATGAGACCCCCGAAGACATGTATAGGCGGCTCAAGGTCCTTTGTTGCACTATGAGGGATCTTGGGGCCACCTATGTTGATGACAAGTTCATGAAGAGGAAGTTCATTCAAGCTCTCCTTTCGTTTGAAGAACAAAAGCTCAACTCTATCAAGGGAAGAACCAACTTTCACCTAATGACCTCCCAAGAAGTCTTGAGTGAAGTGATTGCCATGACCATTGCCAAGAAGAATGCGGAGTCCGCCCGTGCTAGGGCCATTGGATCAACCAAAGTGAATCTTGCTTTGAAGGCCAAGGCTATTGAAGTTGATGATGATGATACATCATGTGAGTGGTCTCAAGAGGACCTCAAGTGTGCCTTCAACGAACATCTTGCTCTCGCTTCAAGGGCATTTTGGAACAAGTTCGGGCTCAAGTCAAGGTCAAGGGATAACTCAAGATTCAACTCACCCAACAAGTCTCCCAAGGCAAGGTCATGCTACAATTGCAACGACAAGAGTCACTTCATGGCCAAGTGTCCCTTTGAGAACCGTGAAGACAATGGTGGTCGTCTCATTCGCAAGATCAAGTCAAGACCTCCTTAGCCTTTGAACAAGAACTACGCCGTCAAGAACATCGCCAACAAGGAACAAGCAATAGTGGTCCATGAAGAATACCTTTCGGGTACGGATGAAGATGATGATGATGAAGTCCATGGTGGAGAGATTGTGGGAGTTGCTGCTATTGCCACTAACTCTTCTCCACGTCTATCCCTCTTCGACTCACCAAATGAAAACGTCATCTCCTCCAACCAAAAGTGTCTCATGGCCAAGGCCACCGAGGTAACATCTAAACCCACTCCTCAACCCATCTCTAGTGAGCCTTATTCTCTTGATCTTGTTGGTCTAGAGGTGAAGAAAGAGATGATTGACATGTGTGAATTTGTTGCTACCTTGGATGAAGAAACTAAAACTTGCTTTGAGTCCTTTCTTGCACAACTTGACAATGTTAGGGATGCTTTAGATGAAAAGGAAGAACTTCTTGACTTGCTAAGTAAAAATGAAAGAGATGTCGCCGATGAAATTGCTTCTCTCACTCAAAGTCTTGAGGATGAACAAAATATGAGAATTAATCTTGAAGAAAGTGTGTCTAAGCTTGTAGATGATCATAACAACACCATGTGCTGTCTAGTTAAAGAACGTGATCATGATCTTGCTTTGGTTAAGGTGCTTAATAAATAAAAAGTTGAGTTTGTGGTTGGTCATGATAGGACTCAAGAAGATCTTGAGAAACTCAAAGAGGAACACAAAGCCTTGGAGAGCAAATTCTCAAATATTTTCGATGCCCATGAACAACTTCAAACTCAATTAACTTGTGAACATGCTAAGTCTTCCGCTATGCAAATTATAGACTTGTCTAGCACTCCTAACCCTTGTTGCAAGCATGAGCATCTCATTGAGGAGGTCAAGGTGTTGAAGGATCAACTTGCCAAGACTAAGAAGAAGAAGAAGAAGAAGAAGAAGAAGAGGAAGAACAAGAAGAAGAAAAAGAACAAGGGCATGGCTCAAGGACCTTCTAATGGCCCGACCATCTTGCAAAGTGACAACTTTGCCGGAAATAACAATCCCTCTTATATTCTTTGCAAATCATATGATGGTCATGTATATGCTAGATATGTAGGAACTTCTTACACGCACGATTATCATTGGGCTATTTGGGTGCCAAAGGCTCTTGTTACTAACAAAAGGGGACCGATTGCAAAATGGGTACCTAAAACCAAAGCTTGATTTTCTTGTAGGACTATGATTCCGGTGGATCAAAATGGGTGCTTGATAGTGGTGCCACGAGTCATATGACCGGAAACAAGTCTATCATGACGGAGATGAGGCCAAATATTGCCAACACCATGGTCTCCTATGGTGATAAAACAAGTTCTCAGGTTTTGGGTTTTGGCAAAGTGGTGGTAACCCCGAATATATCCTTGGTTGACGTCATGCTTGTCAAAACTCTTGGTTACAATTTACTCTCAGTTCGTGCACTTGCTCTTATGGGTCTTTCTTCTTTCTTTCATGTGCATTCCGTGGTCCTCATGTGGAGCAAGTCTCTCAAGGTGGCTTTCGTAGGGTATGTAGAGCATGACTTGTATGTGGTGGACTTTTCAGGGACCACTACTCCTCATGCTCTATGTCTCTATGCTAAAGCCGACAAGGGCTGGTTGTGGCATCGCCGCCTAGCCCATGTTAACATGAGAACTTTGCAAAGACTTCACTCCGAGGGCCACATCCTTGGGCTTAACGATGTTTCTTTTGCCAAGGATCGTGTTTGCAGGGCTTGTATTGAAGGGAAGATGCATGAAACTCCTCACAAAGCGCTCAATCAAATCACCATGGAGAGATGTTTGGATCTCTTGCATATGGAACTTTTTGGTCCACCCTCTCATGATAGTCTTGGAGGCAAGAAGTATTGTTTGGTTATTGTGAATGATTTCTCAAGATACACTTGGGTGTTCTTTTTCAAGTACAAGAGTGAGACTCAACAAACCGTCATCGATTTTTCCAATGAGGTTCAATGGAAACACAATGCGACCATTCTCTCAATTTGAAGTGACAATGGCACCGAGTTCAAGAACTATACTTTGGTTGAGTTTCTTAGTGATGAAGGAATCAAGCATCAATACTCCACTCCCTATACCCCTCAACAAAATGGAGTTGCCAAAAGGAAGAATCGCACTTTGATGGATGCGGCTCGGTCTATGCTAGCTGAATTCAAGTCTCCATACAACTTTTGGGCCGAGTCCATCTCCACCGCTTGCCATGCAACCAACCGGCTCTATCTCCACAAGAAAAATAACAAGACCCCCTATGAGATCCTCACCGTGAAAAAGCCAAATGTTAGCTACTTTCGGGTGTTTGGTTGCAAGTGCTACATTCTCAAGAAAGGAGTTCGTTTGTCCAAGTTTGAATCCAAGGCTCAAGAAGGAATTTTCGTTGGTTACTCAAATCAGTCCCATGCTTATAGAGTCTACAACAAAGCCAATGGAAGAGTTGAAGAGACAAGCAATGTGAAGTTTGATGAAAATCATGAGTCCCTTGTTAGGAAAGACGGTGTTTGTGATCCAAGTGATGAAATTCCTCCTAAGGCCATAAGAAGAATGGGTGTGGGTTTCCACCTCCCCATTGAGGATCCCCTTGTGGACGAAGGAGAAGTACCAAGCTCTACTCAAGTGGAGCCCTCATTCTCACAAGATCATCTTGCTTCTCAAGGACCTACTATTTTGGCTCAAGGTCCCTCAAGCTCTTCCGAAGCTTCCCATGCTCATGACTCTCCAATCTCCAAAGATCAAGTTCTTCATCAACAATATCAACCTCCCCAAGACGGGGCTCCTTCTCAAGGCACCGCTCAAGGTCAAGCTCGTCAAGATCAAGGGAAAGCCAATGATACTCAAGGCTCTACTCCAGATGATGACTCCCCTGAAGTGGAGATTGATGAAGATGATCCTCGTGTTCGTGCTTATAGTCAAGGCGGGGGCTCCAATGGTGGCAATGACCAAGTGGTTGCTCAAGAATCTCGTGTTGAAGCACAAGCCCGCCGTCAAGCCTATCGGCTCGCCAAGCTCGTTCGAGATGGCCATATCCTTGATAATGTTTATGGAGATTTCAATAAAGGTTCCACTACTAGGAGGCAACTAGCCTCCTTTATCTCTCACCATGCTTTTATCTCTCTTGTGGAACCACATAAAGTTTTCGAGGCTCTTGAAGATGATGATTGGCTTGATGCTATGAACGAATAACTTCATAACTTCAAGAGGAACAATTTTTGGACATTGGTTGAGCGGCCCAAAGATTGTCAAAACGTAATTGGAACCAAGTGGGTTTTCTAGAACAAGTGTGATGCGAATGGAATTTTCGTGCGCAACAAGGCATGGTTAGTTGCCCAAGGATACTCACAAGTTGAGGGCATCGACTATGGTGAAACTTATGCTCCCGTTGCTCGCCTTCAATCCATTCGTATGCTTCAAGTTGCATCAAATGGATGTTAAGAGTGCCTTCCTTAATGGTCCTTTGAAAGAGTTGGTATACGTCAAGCAACCTCCAGGCTTTGAAGATCCACTTTTCCCGAACCATGTCTACAAGCTCAATAAGGCACTCTATGGCCTCAAACAAGCCCCACGTGCGTGGTATGATTGCCTTAGGGAGCTCTTTTTAGACCGTGGCTTCGAAGTGGGCCTTATTGATCCCACTCTTTTTACTAATAAAGTTGGAGGCCACTTGTTCGTATGCCAAATCTATGTTGATGATATTATCTTTGGGTCTATTAACAAAACTTTTAATGAGGATTTTGCCAAGCTCATGACCGATCGCTTCGAGATGTCCATGATGGGGGAGTTGAAGTTTTCCTTGGGTTTGAAGTCAAGCAATTGAGGAAAGGTACTTTCATCAACCAAGCCAAATACATCCAAGACATGCTCAAGAAGTTCAAGTTTGATCAAGTCAAAGGTGCCAAGACTCCCATGCCAACTAAGGTTAATCTTGATATCGATCCCAAGGGTAAGGATGTGGAACAAAAACTCTATCGCTCTATGATTGGTTCTTTGCTCAATCTTTGTGCATCGCGGCCGGATATTATGTTGAGTGTGGGTATGTGTGCAATATTCCAAGCCGCACCAAAAGAAAGCCACATGGTGGCGGTCAAGAGAATCTTTCGATATTTAGTTCATACCCCAAACTTTGGGTTGTGGTACCCCAAGGGAGCCAGCTTTGACCTTATTTGATACACGGACTCGGATTGGGCTGGTGACAAAGTGGGAAGAAAGTCAACCTCCGAAGCTTGTCAGTTTCTTGGAAGATCGTTGGTTTGTTGGTCCTCGAAGAAGAAAAACTGTGTGTCTATGTCCACTGCCGAAGCTGAGTATATCTCCGTCGCAAGTTGTTGTGCTCAATTGCTATGGATGAAGCAAACTTTGAAGGATCTCAGACTATATTTTGACAATGTGCCTCTTCTTTGTGACAATGAGAGTGACATTGCTATTGCTCACAACCCCGTGCAACACAACCGGACTAAGCACATTGAGATTCGTCATCATTTCATTCGGGACCATGTTGCTAGAGGAGACATTTATTTGGAGTATGTTCCCACCAAGGCAAATCTTTCGGATCTATTCACGAAGCCTCTTGATGAAGCAAGGTTTCGAGAGTTAAGGCATGAGCTAAATATCATTGATTCGAGCAATGTTGCTTGAGTATCTTGCACACCTACCCGTGTATCAATGTGTATCTTGTTTGGATGTAGGCATGGATTTAGGGGGGGTGTAGTTACTCTTATGAACAAACACTATCCCTATTATGCGCCCATTAAAGTTTTCATACTCTATAGTCTCTAAAGGAGACCATTTGAGCTTCATGATGAGTGTTGGTAATGAACCCAAGATATATCTTCGCGGTGTCAAGCCATTTACTCTTATATAAGGTGGCCTCGGCCACCGACCCGTTCTTGTTTCTTGTCTTGTTTTTATTTGAGTGATTGATTTTTGTGTGTTTTTCTTGATTTTTGTTGGATTTGGTTCTTCACAGTTTGAGCTCTCTATCCTAAGCCTTTCCTTTCCTCAAGCCCTCTCTATTCCCTGCACAAGTTCTTCCTTGTTTTCTTCCAAACCTAAGAAGCTTTTCTAGTGTCACTGGAACTTCCGGTCAGCTACCGGAACTTCCGGTCAGCTAGTTGCTCATCTGAACCACCTGCTGACCTAGAACATTTTAGCCTGACCCGGAACTTCCGTTTCACCGGAACTTCCGGTCCCTGACCGGAACTTCCGGTGATGCTCTCTGTCCTATATAAGGTGGGCCCTGGGGAAAACGGGATCTTCTTCCTCTTTTCCCCAAGACCCATCTTCTATTTGGAGCAGCCGCCGGTGAAGACTTCTCCACGAAGGTGCTCCGGCCCCTTCGTCTCCGGCCACCCCTCCTCAAATTTGCTCCGTGGGAACCTTCCCCACCTCAATCTCCCGCCATGGACTCCGGTGTTTGCCCTCAACTCCCTCCATTAATGGAGATCTATCTCTCTCTCACCATTGCTTGAGTTAGGGCTCACCTTGTCTAGGCTAGTTCTTTGGCTAGAACTTGTTGGGAGATCTTGGTAGGCCTAGCGAATCATGCTAGGGTAGATTGGTCCAATACATTCTTGGAAATTTTTGTACTTGTGGCTTGTAGATCTAGATCTAGTGAACTGCCTGCTTTGAATCGCCAGTTCGTGGTCTCACCGGAACTTCCGGTGAGCCACGACCGGAACTTCCGGTGGATCGTTTTCACCGGAAGTTCCGGCGACAGTACAATTTCTTCCTGGCTGTATTTTTCCAATCTCCTTTTGCTCCTTCTTCCGAACTTGTGCACTTACCCCACCTTCCCTCCCTATTCTTTTGCTTTCTTCTCAGGGCAAGGTGGTTCCCGCAAAGGCAAGCGTCTCCGTCGACCATCCTCTTATATTCCTCCTGAGATTGATGAAGAAGATGTTGAGGTGGTGCGTCCATCCTCTCAGACCAGCCGTCAGAAGGTTGCTGCTGCTCGTCGTGCTGCTGCTGCTGAAGGGAAGAGGCCTGTCCTTGCCTCTTAGAAGACCACTGCTGCTGGGCCTGACAAATCCAAGGCCAAGATTTACAAATGGACTCATAAGGCCTACTCTGAATTCAGGCGTAAGGATTTCTACCTCATTCCTCGTGACCGTCTCTGCTTGGATCCTCTTTTCCACAGCTGCCGTCAGGAACAAATCTTTGCTGAAATATATGCTATGAAGAAAAGGTTTGTGGTTGCTCCTTAGAAGTACATAAATGTGGCTCACATGGAAGAGAAACATGCATACTTTGGCGAGGCTCTCGATATTTGCAGGAGGTTTGGGCTGATTCCCCTCATGGAGCACCGTCAGAACTTCGATGAGGCTGCTATTGCTCAGTTTTATACAACCCTTCACTTGAACATGAGCTCCTCTACCGAAGGTGTGATGAAGTGGATGAATAATGGCGTGTTGCTTACCGCCAATTGGTCCGAGTTTGCTGAGCTCCTTGGCTATCCCATTCAACCTGGCAAAGGGGCAAATGGGTGGCGTGTTCATACCACCCAAGCTGCTGATCTTGAGGTCCTGCAGCCTCTCTACATTGAAGGATGGGGCACTGTTGGTTCTGTGAATCATCTGCAGCCAGTTTATGACATCATGCACATGGTGTACTTGAACACCATCTCTCCCAAGGCTGGCAACTTTGATCAGTTTCATGCCTATCAGGTTGATCTCATGCATCAGACTTATATTCGCCATGACATTGATAGGACAATGGATGTCATGCACTTTATCTACACAGAGATATGGCAGGCTATTATTGACAAGCGCTCTTACCCCTATGATCCCTATATTCAGACTCTCATCAATCACAAGTGGCTTGAGCTGACTGGTACTCGTTTCTCTGAAGCCAACATCACCATTCATGAGGAGAAGAAGCTGCGTGTGAGTAAACACAAAAAGCCTCGTTCTGAAGAAGAAAAGTAAGAAGCTCTCCAGAAGGCTCGTGATGAAGCTGGTGGTCCCTCCTATGCTCCTGATGACTCTAGTGCTGGTGGTCCTTCTCTCCAGAGGCAGCCATCTTGGGCAAAGAAGCTGCTTGGAAAGGTGAAGAAGACTTTCTGCTTTCTCTAGAACCGCGAGTATCAGGCTTATGTCTACCAGCGACACAATGTTCAGCGCCAGATGACCATCATGACTGCTCTCAACATACCTTGCTCTCCGGTCACTAGATCTGTCACTGCTCCCAGGGATGATTGGATTCGCGACAGCTGTCGTTGGTCTGAGGATGAGTCTGAGGAGGAAGTCACTAGTCTGCCGCCTGCGCGGGATTCTTGGGTCCCTGAGCTCGCTCCTCCTCCCTTTCATGGTTGGGGCGATTAGTGTGATCTTTTCTTCCTTTTTGGTGTCTCGATGCCAAAGGGGGAGAAAGATGTTTATTAGGTTGTCTACGGGGATTTGCATGGGTTGAGTCGCGAGCTTGTTCTTGTCTTTGATATTTTCTATCTCGTGAACTCTCTAGTTTATTTGTGTGCTTGTGGACCTCTTTATGTCTCTGAACTTATGTGTGCTTGTGGACCATGTTACTTGTTTGAGACTATGTGGTATGATATGTTTGGTTAATGCCTAGTGTGTGGTATTATTGTCATTGGCTTATGGGCATTTGTATATGGTGGTGGAGCTTTTAATCTCCCTCGTTATTTCCTCTATTGTCTCCACCACAGTTTATTGGTGCAATGGTATGATCTCTATCCTATCTACCATCTATGCTATCTTTGCAATTGGGAGGGGGAGCCTCCTTGTATGTGTGCTAGTCTTGTCCTTAGATCATTATCTCTACCTTGCACACATATAGGGGGAGCCTATTCCATCCATTGCAAAGATTACTTCCATCATTATGCAAATCTTTGGGATTGTCATCAAACACCAAAAAGGGGGGGATTGAAAGGACTATATTTTCCCATGCTATTTTTGTGATGATGACAATCCCACTTGTGGTATAATCATGTATTTGAGTTTTAGGAAAAATGCTTTTGATGATTCCTATGGATATTGTGGATGCTCTCTTTGGGATCTCGTGAAGACGGCGGCCTTTTTGTTTTTCTAGTTTCTCTCCTTTTATTGCTTTAGGTCGTCGTACTATCAAGAGGGGGTCCATCTCAGAAGGTTGTGGGAAATCACTGGTTCTTGCATAAACCCCATATGCACCGCCACATCCATCCTATTTTCCTGCAAGAGAGCGAGGTTCTGTTCTGCTGAAGCCCTTTTTGTCTGATCGGAACTTCCGACCAGGCGCCGGAAGTTCCGCTCAGGACTTTTCTGCGGGAAGATCAGGCCTTTGTTCCGATCCAACTTCCGCTGGAACTTCCGGTGAGCTCCCAGAACTCTCTGTTTTGGTATGCTCTATTTGCCGGAAGTTCCACCGGAAGTTGCACCGGAAGTTTTCCTGCCAGAAAGTTCCTGAGCGGAACTTCTGCCCAGGCACCGGAACTTCCGGCTAGACTTGCTTCGCGGCCCAGAAGTTCCACCCCTAGTTCCGCTCCAAGTTCCGGTGAAGGGTCAGTACCCTTCTGTATGAAGTGGTCTATTTGCCGGAACTTGGGCTAGAACTTGCATCGGAAGTTTCGCCGGAACTTCCGGTCAGTTTGACCGGAACTTCCGGTCGATCTTTTGGAGCGGGCGTCAACGGGCTGATGACCGTTGGAGCCGTGCTGGGCGGAACTTTCGGCCCCTCACCGGAAGTTCCGATGAGGTCACGTGGGCTGTAACGGTTCAGCGCGGAGGGAGCCTATTTAAGGCGCCCTCCTTCTTCCTCCCACCTATCTTGAACATTTTTCTCTCTCCTCCATTAATGCTTGATCTTCACCTCACTAGATCTCTCTCTCTAGCCACTCGAATGACTTGATCTTTTGAGAGGTGAGGGAGGTGACCTAGATCTACACTTCCACCAAAGAATATTTGATTTCCCCCACCCATCCTTTGTGGATCTTGTTGCTCTTGGGTTTCTTGAAACCCTAGACGGTGTAGGGCATCCTCGGAGCTAAGGCTTGTGTTGTAAAGCTTCGTGGTGTCGTTGAGGGCCTCCAATTGAGTTGTGGAGCTTCCCCCTCAACCTTGTTGTAAAGGTTTGGTTGGCGCCTTCAAGGTCACCGGTTAGTGTATTGTGAGGCCTCCTTTGTGGGGGAGCTCACCGGAGAAGAAGGTGAGGCCTTTGTGGCGCTCGGGTGACCTTGTGTGGCCCCGACACCTCTCCAACGTAGACGTAGCTCCTTGGGAGTGAACTATAAGAGGCATGTCTCCGCGTCCCGCTCTGGTTACTTCGTTCCCTTCCTTTACTTCTTGTCCTTTACCGTTCTTGTGGTTGTTGTAAGTTATCTTGCATATAGGTTGTCCACCTAGTTGCACATCTAGATAACTTTCCTTCTCGTTAAGCCTAAAAGTGTGAAACAAATTAAAAATTGGTAGTCGCCTATTCACCCCCCTCTAGTCGTATCAAAGTCGGTACTTTCAGAAGGGCGTGTAGGAGACCCCAACTGTAGGTGGTCGACAAATTTTGGGGCGGGTAGGAGATGCCCAGCTGCAAGTGCCCGGTGTCGTCCTCGACGGGGAGGCGGCGCTCCGCGAGCTGGGGACGAAGACGAGAGGCCTTCGCGCACAGGATACGAGCTCCGACCGGCGAGCTACAACTCGGAAGGAGGCCGACGGAGGTTGGAGCACGCCATCCCCAATCTCATGAGTAGGAGGCAGAGGCGACACACGCGGGTGCTTCTCCTTTCGCCGCCGCCATAGAGGAGGCAGCGGCGGCCGCGAGGTCGCATGGGAGATAGTAGATTGACGGGCAAGGAGAGGGCCGGTTTGGGAACAAGGTGGAGGAGGACCGACGGGGCGGAGGCGGCTCAGAGGTGAGCTCGGGCGTGATCGCACTACAGAAGAGTGGATTCGAGGCGGCGTCAACACGATTCAGCATCGGGAGAATTCCGGCGAGCATGGCAAAGGAGGCAGGGAAGGGCACCGACGACGGCGTGCCCTCCGACGACCATCCCGGCAGTGACGGCGGGCCGGCTGGTGCGTTTTGCCTCGTCGGAGACGGTGGTGGACGCAATGGAGAAATATAGGCATCCACCTCATGGAGGAGAAAATATGGGAGAGCAGGGGGAAATTATATGAGTCACATTCCTAAATTTACTCCTCTAACCGAATTTGCGCCTTCATTTAGAGGCCATTTCGGCGGATAGAGGAGCAAATATAGGAATTTGGTCGTGGAAAAGGGTTCGGTTAGAGATGCTCTTATGGCGTACATGCCGATGTAACCATGGTTTACTACTGTATGGGCGGACCTAGCATCCCTATAGCCTGGGCAAGGGCAGTTGCCCGGGCATCTGGCCGGCAGTGCAGGTAATTTCATGATTATTTGACTAATAATTAGCAACTTAGTCTTTTGAAATTAAGAGATTGCCCAGTCTTTATAATTTTCTTGGGTCCACGGCCCTAACTACATGTGAATCTTGCTGCATACTTTGCGGGCACTAGTGACTGCTATAGTAAACTAAACACAGTGTGGGCGCCTCTTGGGCGAGGGAGGAGGTAGTCTGCTTGATACACCTCATAGTGATTATGTACGTGGTTTATGTTCTTAATGCTAGGATAGCATGGGGCCTACGGTGGTGATATATTGGAATCATTATGTTTTTCATGGAGCGACGCCTTCAGGCTGAGGCGAGTGGGTGTGTCACTGGACCTAGAGCGCCTATATATGCAGCAAGTCACATGAGCATGTATGCACTGTGTTGTATGGACAATGGACTGGTACTAGGGTGGTGGTGGTAATGTTTTCCATTGCTTTCCATAGTACACACGCTTATTTTGCTCATTACTTATCGACATTTACGGTTGTATGTTTCATGTGCGTTATTGCACCATGTGGTATGACATGCTTTGCTGCCTATTTAAAGAAGAGAAACAACTGAAGTAGTCGGTATCCATGCTCACAAAGAAAGCATCTAAGGTTTGCCAGAGAAAAAACGGTGGGTGGTAGTAGAGCTAAGTTGTAGCAACATATCGCGTATACAATGCATATTGTATTGTGTGCATGTTGTACATAGGAGCAGGAAGCACCGGGATTTGGCGATATCCGTCCACATGTCATCTATGTAAAGGAACGGTCTAGCACCACTGTCTAGATCGCATGCACCCAACTTAATGAATAGAAGTATTGGAGTCACATGTGCTCCCATTCACGATATTGTCAAATGCCACCTATGCATCGCACAACATTTCACACTTTGGCATTTTCCTTAGCTCGCTATCAAAGGTGGAATGCAGGCTTCAGGGCTATGTAATGAGACAAGTGACGGGTAAGTAGAGTGGTTTTGGAAATTACAGCTCCACACTCATTGGATACTTAACAATTAGAGGAACACGATAGATCATGTACAAAGATATCCGTGAATGTTGAGTGTAGTAAATGTAGTTATTAGATTTCTTTCTCTGGGTGATGAGTAGACAGATAGTTTCAAAACCAAATGATACATACACTACTAGGAAAACGGTCGTCTGTGGCGCACCTGTAAATATCATCTGTGGCGCACTAGGGGTGCGTCACGGGCCTTGCGCTACGGCTATCTCCTAACCGTGGCGTACTGCCTGGTGCGCCACGGTTATGTCGAGATAGGCGTAGCGCACCTGCTAGTGCGCCACGATAGGTTGGCAGGTGCGCTACGCTTTGGATCTTCTGTGGCGCACGTTGAAGTGCGTCACTAAGCTGCGCAGGTGCGCTTTAGTTGCAGTGCACCACAGAAGCTGTGCCATGTGCGCCACGAGTGTCTTTTTTTAAAAAAAAAATTCAGGACCAGATGATATACAATACAGATTATATAGGCAGATATACACACAAATATAAGATATACAATTATATATATAAATACACAATTCGCAAAACAAGATTGAAACAAATACATATAGATAAGTCTCATACATGAATACATAAGTTATACATTGTTTCGATCAAGTTACAAAGTAGTTGGTGACATGCGAATACATGTGTCGATCGAACAAGTTAGAGCTCGATCGGAAGCTCGCCTAGACATCTAAACTAGCTAGACACAAACGCGGGATAAACAACCAAAAAAGATAAGCATGATCATCGCCGCGACGAAGGTGTAGGTCTTCATCCGGTTCCTCATCCTAACTCCCGCTAGATAGCGCGTGTATCTAGCTTCCGCCTCCGCCATAGTGTTGTACCCTTTGTAGCTATTGCCGCTGAAATGGTGCACCTGTCTCCGGCAGTCTTCCCAATCATCGTAGACTCCGGGAACCCGTCCCTTGTACACGACGTACCACGTCATCTATAAGTTGACAATAATAATTAACCGATGATTAAAAAAAACATATATAATTAAAGTCGCATATGAAGATACACTTATAGAAAGTACTCCTAAATCAAAAAGACCAAACTCAAAAAGCATGCCTCATATATAACTAGGTTGTTCGACACAGGAATATGCTACGATGGAACTGTTCGCCAAGTAGGATGCATAACACCTGTACCTGTGCATAGCACAAGGCGGACAATCCCATCGCAGCACATTCACATATAGTGTGCCACGACATTTCAATCATCGGTATTATTCTCGAAAAAGACCAAAGTAACTCGAAAAGAATGCCTCATATATATATACATAGGTCGTTGGACACAGAAATATGCTACGATGGAACTGTGAGCCAAGTATGATGCACAAGACCTGGACTTGTGCATATCACAAGGCTCACAATCCCGTCGTAGCATATTCACATATATAGTGTGCCACGACATTTCAATCATCGGCATTATTCTCGAAAAAGACCAAAGTAACTCGAAAAGAATCCCTCATATATATATACATAGGTCATTGGACACAGGAATATGCTACGATGAAACCGTAAGCCAAGTAGGATGCACAACATCTAGACTTGTGCATAACACAAGGCTTACAGTCCCGTCGTAGCACATTCACATATATATTGTGCCACGACATTTCAATCATCGGCATTATTCTCGAAAAAGACCAAAGTAGCTCGAAAAGAATGCCTCATATATAACTAGCTAGGTCATTGGACACAGGAATATGCTACGACGGAACAGTTAGCCAAGTAGGATGCATAATTCCTGGACTTATGCATATCACAAGGCTAACTATCCCGTCGTAGCACATTCACGTATATATTGTGCCACGACATTTCAATCATCGGTATTATTCTCGAAAAAGACAAAAATAACTCGAAAAGAATGCCTCATATATATACATAGGTCGTTGGACACAGGAATATGCTACGATAGAACCGTGAGCCAAGTAGGATGCACAAGACCTGGACTTGTGCATATCACAAGTCTCACAATCCCATCGTAGCACATTCACATATATAGTGTGCCACGACATTTCAATCATCGGCATTATTCTTGAAAAAAGAGTAAGGAAAAAAAGAAGGACCAAAGTGAGCAAAGACCAAAGAGTAAGCAAAAAAACCAAGCATTTATTGATATATAATAATAATAAGCAAAAGAAGTAAGCGATGATTCATAAACCTAATAAGATAAGTATAGTAGCATGTACACTTGTCCACACACACACAAAGGTCATCTATAGTTTGTAACTACAACTAGGCCAACATCAAGCCTTTTGGCTCGGCTTAGGGAACGGGAGGACGCCTTGTCTCGTCATGAACTTCCTATAGTCACCCAGCATCTCTAGGCGATCTTCTATGTCACGGTTATTCGGGATATTTCCTCCGTAGAAGATCCCCCCGAAGTCATGACATCACGAAAGATGATTGCCCCAAACTGCTGCTGGATGCGATACATCTCTTGTCTAATATCTGAATCAGTGATCTTGGCCTTTGCTTCGGCCCACTGTTTGAGATGATCTGGCAGCATAGAATTCTGCTGGTCAAGTAGGAACGCCCTCATGTGATGGAGTGCGTAGTAGGCTTCCTTCTTACTGTTTTACGGCTACTTCACGCAGGGGAACTCCGTTACGTGGTTGAAGACGTGCCTGCCGAACTTGACCTTCGTACGCACGAAGGTGGTGCCTTCCGTCGAGGCAAAGCCAGTGAGAGCATCATCCAGAACTTCCTTGATCTTGTCGTAGTTTTTCTTCTTTTCTAGACTCCCCAGGTCGAAATACGTGGCATGGGAATGCTTCGGCGATAAGGAGATGAGCGTGCAGTGTTCATCTCTGCGCAAAAAATTCAAATGGAATGTGTTGGAAAAAGAATGATGATAATCTAATAAAGCCAATCGACAGTGGCGAGTGAATAACGACTTACTCGGGAAAGTGTAATTTCCTCTCCGACGGTGCCGACCGTGTTTGGGCGCCGGTCCTTCGGCTTCTTCTTCTTCTTAGGAGGATTGCTATCACTCCCTGTGCCCTCGCCGCCATCAGTTGTTTCATCACCCGCCGTTCCTTCGGTTTCTTCCTCCGTGTCTTCCATCTCATCATCCTCGCTCTCCGAAGGATGGTATTCTTCATCGTCTTCTAGCCGTTGGGTCGCCTCCCAGAATGTCAATTGTTTATTCGGAGGACTGAGTTCTCCTTCAGCGCTGATGCGCTTAGAACATCCAGCCTCGTCGTCGTCACACATCTTTGCACTAATAAAAAACAAATAATTGGTTAAATGCACGGAAAAATCCGGCATGACCTTTGCTAATTTTCTTAAACTAGGAGTGCCCGATTTCTGCCGAAACGGAAGTTAATCACCATTCCGGAAAAAATCAGGACTCATTTCATACAAGAACCTGCATACACGACATAATAAAGTGCTTCATATACAAGCACAAGCACAATTTCAAGTGCTACAATTATATCACCACAGATCAGTACTACTAGACCATCACCAGCAAGCAAACCAGTACTAAAACCATCACCAGGATCAGTACTAACACCATACAACATAACTAGGATTTCAGCATGAGCATTTCATCAGTATATACACATTGTTTCATCAGTATATACATCATAACTAGGATTTTAGCAGGAGCATTTCATCATTATATACACATTGTTTCATCATAACTAGGATCAGTATATACACATTGTTTGTAGTTGTTGTATCAGTATATACACAAATGTGTATAACTAGGATCATATATCTCCTAGCCACAAACAACACTAAAATCCAGGAGTGCAAAACCATATGCTAGGCAACTACTACAGCAACTACAATAAAATTTGCTAACACTAACCTACTACAGCAACTACAAGCTAACTGCAAGCTACTACATCCACTACAATGAATCAAGCTAAACAAATCCAGGAGTGCAAAACCAGATGCTAGGAAGAACTTGTATCAACCACTACAGAACTTGTATCAGCCACTACAGAACTTGTTGTGGCTGCTAGGCAGGGGGAAGCTAGGGGGTGCACCCAGGAGTGCAAAACCAGATGCTAGGGGGTGAACCCTAGCTATCTTCTTGTACATAGACTGTCCATGAGATGATTTTATCTTGTCTAATCATTTATATAAACAAGTAGCACTGACTTCTTGTGAAAGATAATAGTATGACATCTGCAGCTAAGTCACAATAAAGATAACAGTATGGCCATCTAGTACATTTCTCACTGTCAAACCCTAACCATAATGCACAAGAACATAATTTGCTCACTGTCAAACCCTAACCATCTAGTACATTGCTAAAATGAATCACTGTCAGAGGCATAATTTGCTCACTGTCAAACCCTAACCATCTAGTACATTGCTAAAATGAATCAATGTCAGAGGCATACTTTGATCACTGTCAGAGGCATCAATTTGTTTATAGTCTAGACACTTTTTCCATTTGGAATTTTTCTTTTCAGAAAACGTCTTGTGTGTTGGAACAACCCCTTGATTCTGAGATTCTAGCATAAGACCATTTCTTTTTTATTGCAAAAAAGTTGCTATGTTTTGAAGTACTACTGGTAGAAGATAAAAAGCATGGGCCTTCTGAATGTTTCTTACGCGCTGACTGGTAGATTCAGATACCCTGGTAACCGAGCACCCGACGGTCTAGGTCTCACCTTGACATTGACAGTGGGCAAACATGACACTAACTGAATTTCTGTTCCCATTTTCACGACCAGAAGAAACCCTTCCCTGTATCACATCATCAGTTTACACGAACAGCAACAATTTTTTCCTTGGTTTTACACAAGTGCCTACCACCATATGCCAAACTCTCCTACTCTAAGATGATCATTGATCCCAGGCACTAGTACTACCTACCATCTGATCTCTACTCCTACTCCAGTGATGATATGAGCGAGAGAGGGTTCTTGCCTACTCCAGTGATCTCTAGGATTCTTTCCTGTTGGCAACTATAGGAGATAGGGAGAGAGGGAGAGAGGGGAGGGGCTAACCTCCTCTCGAGGATGACGTTGGCGGGCGAATGACGACGACCTTCTCCTCCTCTCGGACACGGGCGGCCTCCTCCTCCTCCTCCTCGAGTGCGGAGGCGGCCTTCTCCTCCTCTCGGGCGGCCTCCTCCTCCTCCTCCTCTCGAGTGCGGCGGCGGCCTTCTCCTTCTCTCGAGCGGCCTCCTCCTCCTCCTCTCAGACACGGGCGGCCTTCTCCTTCTCTCGGACACGGGCGGCCTCCTCCTCCTCCTCAAGTGCGGCGGCGGCGGCTGGCGGTGGCTGCTGGGGGGATCGAGTGCGGCGGCGGCTGGCGGATCGAGCACAGCGGAGGCGGGGGAGGGGGGATCGAGCACACTATGGGAGAGATGGGGATCGATGAGTGTGTGAGATGGGGGGGTTGGGAACGATGACGTGGATACAACCCAGATATCTGTAGCGCACTCTGGCATAGTGCGCTACGCCTATCTGGGTTGTAACCACTCTATAACAAGGGTGCAACACTCCTTCTAGCAACTACACTTGCCTATCCCAATGGTTCTGCCTACTGCTCTATTCTAAACTTGTGAGCACCCAGGTTCAAATCCTGGTGCCCCCTTTTTTATTTTTATTTTAAAAATACTTTTAAATGTTCCAAAAAATGCCCAAAAGTGGTGATATATGCCATACAAGTTTTATTTTATTTTTAAAAATACTTTTAAATATTCCAAAAATTTCCAAAAGTGATAATATTTGTCATAAAAGTGGTACAAATATGATTCAAAGTATAACTAAATTTCATAATAATTTGTCCATGAATATTACAATCTTTTTCGACCACGCGTTTTACAATATTTTTTGAGCTAGCGTTTTACAATCTTTTTTCCCTTCTTTGTCGCGATTGAATAATTTAGCCCCGGGACTTTAATGTTTCTTCTTTCGAACGGGCTACCTTTTTGGGTAGGCTTGTCCTTTTTCTTCTTGTGATGTATGTTGCTGCATCGTAGTCGTCGTCATCTTCAATCTTTGGATCGTCGTACTGGTCGAAGTCTTGCTCGTTGGCGACTCCATCCATTCCGATGATGTTTCTTTTTCCTCTCCTCACGACAACACGGCTAGGCTTTGTCGGGTCGGTAATGAAAAAACATTGGTCCACTTTGGTAGCCAGTACCCACGGTTCATTTTTCGCGGCCACGTTCGCACCGGCGGCCTTGGATTTGGCTGCTTCGGGTATAACCATGGTTGTGAAATACCGATCTTCTCTTTCGACGCTCTTTCCCCATCTGACATGGAACATCGACACCTTTTCTCCATAGTAGTCGAGCTCCCAGATCTCCTCGATTCTTCCATAGAATCTTTCCTTCACGTTGTCATCGGTGTAGAATTCCGATGTTACGCCTGAGTTCTGATAATCACACTTGTTGTCCTTTTCCTCCGTGTAGAATGTGTAGCCGTTGATATCATACGCCTGATAGGTCACCAGGTTTTGCATCGGTCCCTGCGACAAGGTGAATATGATCTTTTCCGTGTCAGAAGAATGCGATCGCGGGGGATTATCAAGGAGCGTCTGCCTAAACCAACGCGTGAAATCTGAGTTGTGCTCTTTGATTATTTCTCCCTGCGTCCTCTGTATGCCATGGTCACTGTACTTCTTCTCGATTAACCTTTTGTGCTTCTGTACCCAAGGATCGACCAGTTCTAAATGCTGTAGCGCGACGAGGTTTGCTCGATCAAAGTCTGCGCGTCAAAAATCGAAGTCTGCATGCAGTATGCAACGACCCTCTCGGTGACCAGATCCGTCGAGCTTGCCAAGGTGCCTGTTGACGGGAAGACCGACAGGGTTCTCGATGTCTAGATAATTCGTGCAGAAAGAGATGCACTCTTCGGCCAGAAAGCCCTTGGCTATGCTTCCATCTGGACGGGACCTGTTGTGAACGTATCCTTTGATGTGTCCGTTCATCCTTTCGAACGCCATCATGCTGCGGAGGAACATCGGCCCGAGTTGTATGATGTCCTCCACGACATGGACCAGCAGATGCACCATAATGTCGAAGAATGCGGGTGGGAAGTAGACCTCAAGCTCACATAGTATCACCACGATCTCCTCATGTAGCCTCCCGAGCTGATTCACGCCAATCGACTTCATAGAGATGACATCGAAAAACTTGCAGAGGCCAAATAACGTTTCACGGACGTGCTCGTCCATTATCCCTCTTAGTGCGACCGGAAGTACCTGCGTCATTAGCACAGCACAGTCGTGAGACTTCATGCCACTGAACCTCTGCTTCGCCTCGTCTAGGTATCTGCTTATCTTGCCCGCGTAGCCGTAAGGAAATTTGACTCCTAGAAGGCACTTGAAAAACTGTTTGATCTCATCCTGGCTTAGAGTGAAGCAAGAAGGAGGGCAGTAATATTCGTTCTTCTTGAACTTTTTACCCTTCCGACAACCTTGTGTCGTCTCCGACTCATGATCATCGTCATCTTCCTGATCATCAGGAGTAGTGCGTCCTCTGTGAAGCTCCTTCCGGATACCCAAGCATATCAGGTCGTGCCTTGCTTTCGGACCATCTTTCGTCCTATCTGGCATGTTGATTATGGTGGCGACCAGACTCTCGCACACGTTTTTCGTGATATGCATGATGTCGAGGCTATGAGGCGTGCGGAGAAACTCCCAGAAAACAGACCTTGTTTTCCATACCTTCATCAGCGGCTTGTCTTGTTGCTGCCTCTTTCGCTTCTTTCCAGGCTTAGGACAATCTTTCCAGTTTTTCAGCAACTCTTCCACTTCTTCGCTGCTCCTACACTATGGGATTCCTCGGGTCTCGGATTTGCCATCGAACAGGTCTCCACGTTTTCTCCATGGATTATTCTTGCCGAGCCACCTCCGGTGCGCCATGAACACGGTTTTCGATGACCCTGGATCTTTCTCTAGTTGGAGATAGCTTGTGTTATCCATGCACCTAACGTATGCGCAGAATCCTTGGATAACCTGTCCCGAGATATACCCGCAACCTGGATAGTCTTGCACCGTAGTGACCAAAGCGGCTCTCATAGTAAAATAATCTTGTGCGACAGCGTCGTAAGTATTGGCTCCAGATTCCCATAACGTGGCTAGCTCCTCTTTCAACAGCCCGAGATACAGATTGATGTCGGTACCAGGTTGTTTCGGCCCTTGAATTAGCATACTCATTTGTATGTACTTCTTCTTCATGCACAACCATGGAGGGAGGTTGTACATCCATACAAACACGGTCCAAGTGCTGTGCGTGCTGCTCTGGCTACCGAACGGATTGAGTCCATCGGTGCTCGCACCAAGCCTGATGTTCCTCGAATCTCCACCGAATTCTGGGAATTCGAGGTCCAATGCTTTCCACTGGCTAGCATCTGAAGGGTGCGTCAGCAGCTCATCCTTTTCGGGGTCATCATCATCATCTCCTGGCTTCTTCCTTTCCGCATGCCATCGCATGAGCTTCGCTTCCTTAGGGTCCGCGAAATAGCGCTGCAGACGAGGAGTGATAGGAAAGTACCATACCACTTTTCGAGGTGCTTTCTTCCCTTTCTTGTATCGACTCACGCCGCACACCGGACATGTGGTTTTCTCCTCGCCTCGATAAATGATGCAATCGTTAATGCATACGTGATATCTAACGTGCGGTAGATCGAGAGGACAGACGATTTTCTTGGCGTCCTCGATACTAGTTGGACATGTGTTCCCCTCCGGGAGACGATCGTGCCAGAATGCCATCATATCGTCGAAGCTTGCATCGCTCAATTTGTGTTTTGTCTTCATCTCCATAGCCTTGAGCATTACATTCAACCGGGTATCATCGGGCCTGCATCCTTCATACAATGGAGTAACCGCGTCTTTCTCAAGTTGCGCAAGCTTGGATTTCTCTCTAGCGGCAGCCCTGGCGTTACTCGTCTTCTTGAGAAGCAGCTCTTGCACATAAGGGTCCCGCACCCAGCCTGACGTTGTTCTATCGTCGTCTGCTTCTCCGGCATCTAGATCATCATCATCCCGGTCTGCTTCCGCACCTTCACCATCTCCAGGAGACTCTTCATCATCTCGCCCGTTCTCGCCGTGATGATGATCATCGTCATGTTGGCCACCTTCACCGTCTCCATCGTCTTCGTCATCGCTTATCCAACGAGTGTATCCATCCATGAAACCATGGCGGATCAGGTGCGCCTGCATATTCCCGGAATATGGGTCGATCACCCAGTTGAGTTTGCATCTTCTGCACGGACATCTTATATCCGTCTTGTTATTTCGTATCATGTCGGCCGTCGCACATTTCAAAAATCTAGCCACAATGCCTTCGCTCATTATGCGGACCATTTTTGCCTGCACGATGTACACGGTACAATTAGAAGTCTATTAGAACCACATAATGAATGCATGCATGCAATGGTCGATAGAAAATTTCGGCATGACCTATCCTAAAATTAGGACCTTTGCGAAATGCCAAAGTCTTGCCAAAATGGAAATGAAACAAATGGCAACTTGTTCACATACAAACACAAGAGAGAGAGACCGAGATCCATACACACATGAACATATCATTATCCTCTCCATACACACATGCATGAGCATCATCGATACTCTCCATATATACACACATATGACCATATCGATCATCTCCATACACACATCATGAGCATCGATCATCTACATACATATGACCATATCATCCATATACACATGAACACATCCTTACATGGACAACTTACCGAGATGAGAGACCAATCGCGAGAAGATGGAAAGGAGAGGTGCGCGCGAGACCGGAGAAGGAGATGAGAGAGGAGAGCTTCCTCTATTACTTATGTAACATCCAAGGCAAGTTCTACATGCTAAAAATGGTGAATGGGTGGAGAAATTGAGGCGGAAAGGAGAAGGATCCCGGCTAGATCTAAGGAGGAAGAAGAAGGGGAAAGTGAAGTGTGGAGTGATGGAGATGATCACATAACCACATATGTTTGTGCAGGTCGACACATCCGTGGCGCACATGGCCCCAGTGCGCCACAGGGAAAAACCACATCTGTGGCGCATATGCCAGAGTGCGCCACAGATGTTTATGCCCGTTTAAGGAGCAAAGGGGGCTTCACATAGGCATAGAGCACTTGCCACATGTGCGCTACGCCTATCCCCAACAACCGTAGCGCACCACCCCTATGTGCGCTACGGGTATGCGGCCCACACATATCTGTGGCGCACTATGGTCATGTGCGCCACGATTGTTCTAGTTACTAGTAGGGCACTGCCCATAGGTGTGCCACGCCTGTTTTAGCCGTGGGGCACTCCAGCCATGTGAGCCACGGATGTGCTAATTACCTATAGCTGTTTTCCTAGTAGTGATAGCATAGCTATAATATAATAAGAGCCAAATTAGTGGCGGCATATGATACCGAGGATGGGTATTGAGAAAATAAAACAATAAGGAAATAAATAGAGTGTTTCAAATGGCAAAGAATCAATAGTATAGAAAATGTGTAACTTGTTTCTTTGACACGAACCGAATCACGAGCAAAATAATTAAAGACATTAACTAGGACTAGAAAAAGATATACTCCATTTAATTCATACATCCACATCCGAGAAAGTACAAGAAAAAGGATTTTAACACTATAACTAGAGTGAGGTCACGTAAATCGGGTGTGGTGTGAAATATTTTTAAAGGTAGCTAGACAAGAATTTTTTGCATTGACTAAAATAAAACTGTCACAAGTAGATGTGATCCACTTATCTCCCTGTACGTCCCGCTAGAATGTTGAGTCGCCTCTCTGCACCGCTGCCCTCCCTCACCCTTGCCGGAGTCGCCTCCCTGCACCCTTGCAGCGAGCGCCCTAAATTTCCAGCGCCATGGGGTCCACGGCAGACGTGCTCAAGGACGGATCTGCATGGACTCACCCTGATGCACGTGCATCAGGGTCATAGCAATTTTTTTGGGGTACTTATAAGCTTAGTACAAGCAAGTGCATCAGGTTGGGCTAAGTATAGTGCATCATGGAGGCTATAATCTCGTCTTCTAAGGCTGCAAAATATTAAAATCCATGCTATGTCTGTGTGGTGCATCACGGTAACTTCCCGTCTAGCTCCGCCCTCTTCTAGGAGGAGCAGCCATGGATTTTGCAACCACGACGCATGATTCCGCAGCCATGGCTTCCAGCGACGTCTATGCTACCTACGGCGTACGTCCGTACGGGCTTGCTACGACTATCTCTAGCATTTGCTACTTATGTTGGCCGGTCTTGCTACATATGTTGTCTATCGGTGCCAAGAGCATTTGCTATCTTAGCATAATATTTATGCTACATATTCATTTTTGTTTTGCTACTTTCGCATAATTGTTTTGCTACAACCGCTCTATAATTTTGCTATGAGGTATCTGGCAAAAGATCTCTGGCGAGGTCTCCGACGAGATCGGATTTGCTACAATAGGATATTTTATTTGCTATATATGTTTTATTGTTTTGCTACAATAGCCTAAAATTTTTGCTACACGGTCTCCAGCGAGGTCTACCGGCAAAAGTCTCCGGCGAGGCCGGATCTGTTACATTAGCACAACTTTTTGCTACAGAGTCTTCGGCGAGGTCTCCGGCGAAGCAGTCTTTTTTGTTCTACTTTTTTTAAAGCGAATAATTTTTGCTACATGTAGTAAAAGCGGGACATTTTATATCGAAACTGGGTCGATTGCAGCAAAAAAGGGATTTACATGATGTTTTGGGGACACGTGCCGCGTTGGGGACCCGGGGTTTAGGGGCATTATCCCTAGGAACGCGTAGCACTCCGCTAAAAGAATAGTGTGTTTAGCTTTGTAATAGAATCTTGAATTTAGGGTTTTATCAAATCCATTATAGATTTCTTCTTGCCACAAAATCATATGCAATATGAACGATGGCCAGTACAATTTTCTTGCTATTCAATCATTTAATACTCCACATCCGGGCGTATCCAACATGGTTCGATTGTCTTTATAATTCCATGTAAAATGTTGACCTTTCTCTAAATAAAACATTCCTCCTTGGAGGGGAGCAAACTATGCATTCATATCTTGTTTATTTTGGGAAGAGATACACCAATACAATTGTCCTCCATTTAATAAAAGTGAAAATGAATGAAGTAGTAGTACTATTATCAAGAGGGGCAACACTATGCATCGTTGTTGGCTTTATTTATCTTTTTCTTCCAAAGAAACGGTGCGAGTTGCATATTGTGGCTGCACCTAATTATATTCCTGAATTCAATCCCCTAAAACCCTACTGCACATTAGGATTCAATAGTATGCCGTCATCGTTTTCTTGCTCCTATTGTGCTTGAATTATGCATTGTTCACTTGCAAAAAAAAAAAGAATTATGCATTGTTTTCTTTATTTCCCCACCTTACTTGTGCATCCTAATTTAATCCCGTACCAAGTCGTAACATCAGTTATTCCATATGTGAGATAGGTGCAAATTAGCCCTGAATAGTACACCAATATTGCTTTCTATTATTCTAAAAAAAACATGCTTTCTATCTATTCCGACAAAGCTCTTGGATCAACTTCTCTAGCTTTTCCACTTGTTTTTACCCGGATAATGTTTGATTTTTTCCGGATAATATCGTATCACATACTCCCTTCATCTCAAAATAGATGTCGCAAATATGTCTAAATTTGGATATATCTAGTACTAAATAGTGGCTAGATACATTAATTTCTAGACAAATTTTCAACATCTATATTGAGACTGCTCGGAGTATGACGTTTCCTTTCCTTCAGAAGGGGAAAAAAAATGAACAAAGCGCCATTTTCAAATGTACAAAAACTATGGTTTTTTTCAAGGAGAACGGTATAAAACACATGGTCTCCACACAATTAATTCTCTATCGCATTTCAGACTTGTATAAAATCAAAGTGTGACACATTTGGACCTAAGGCACCATCGTTTTCTCTCTGGCCCGACGACGAAGCTCTTGGCTTATATATCTTGGCTTGCTGCCATGCTCGAAATTGTCAAGTTAACTTGTTTTTTTGTGAGATGTCGTCGCCTTTCCTTTAACGGATTTTTTGTTTATTTTGATCTGCTTTATATAAGGGGTCTTCTCTTCGTCTTGTATCTGTTCGGACGATGTGGCTTTATTTATAAACCGGGACGAAAACCTAGTTCGAGAAAAAAAGAAATGCATTTTTGTTACTTTTTTTGGTGGGGCTCGAGTGAGAGTTTGTGCGGCGAGGTCCCACCCCCAACTCGTTTTCCTTTCCATCGTGACTGCGAGTGCACATCCAGCCAGCCACGCTCCAAATAATACATCCGTACGTGGTTCTGCTGCTCGTTTCGGTTCTCTACTCGCAGAGTCGCAGGAGGGTGTCTGGACGAAACTCGGCATGTGGTGGCGGCGGAGTGCCGGAATCCATCTGCTCGTGATGACCTCGATCGATCCCCTTGTTGTCTAATAGCTACGGCAGCAGCGCAAGGCAGATGTCAATCACCTTCGTGATACTTTATCAATTTCGCAGTCACTTGCCATGTCTAACTACATGCGGAACTTGCTGCATAGCCGAGGGTCAGCGGGCACTAGCCAGTAACTTGCTACAGTAAACTAGTACGCACTGTGTGGGCTAGACGCCTCTTGGGTGAGGGGAGGAGCTAGTCCGCTTGCTGAACCTCGCGATCATGTGTATGTGGTTTGTGATCTGAATGCTACCGTAGTGTGGGACCTATGGCGGTGATACATCGGAATTATTGTGTTGTTCGTGGAGCGACGCCTCCGAGCTGAGGCTAGTGGGTGCGTCACGCGGCGAGTCGCGTGAGCGGGTATGGACTATGCCAGTGTGGACAATGGACTGGTATAGGCAGTAATAATGGTACTAGGGGTGGTGGTGGTGGTAATGTTTTCAATTGATTTTCATAGCACACCCTTATTTTGCTCATTACTTATCAACATTTACAGTTGTATACGTGTCATGTGTATTATTGCACCACGTGGTATGACACGCTCCACTTTCTATTTAATAAGAGAAACAACCGAAGTAGCCGGTAGCTACCCATGCTCACAAAGAAGCATGTAAGGTAACGATGGGTAGTAGAAGAGCTAAGTTGTATCTACATATCCATTGCATTGTGTGCGCGATATACATAGGAGTAGAAAGCATTGGGATCTGACCATATCGGTCCACGTGCCATGTGTGAAGGAAAGGCCTAGCACCGCTGGCTAGCTAGCTCACGGTTCCCCACCTTCATGGATCGAGGTATTGGAGTCACAAGTGCTCCCATTCGCCATATTGGCAGTTGCTACCTATGCATCGCACAAGATGCACACTTCATCTTTTTCACGGCTAGCTAGCCAAGGTGCAACACAAGCTTGATTATTATGTAACGAGAGGAGTGCTGGTTTAGTAGAGTGGCTTTGGCATTACACCGACATGCTCAACGGATACTCCACCTTGGGGCGTATCCAACATGGTTAGATTGTCTTTATAATTCCATGTAAAATGTTGACTTTTCTCTAAAAGAAAAATAAATAAAGCATTCCCCCTTAGAGGGGAGCAAAACTCTGCATTCATATATCTTGTTTATTTTGGGAAGAACTACACCAACATAATTCTCTTCCATTTAAAAGTGAAAACGAACGAAGTAGCAGTACCATTTTCAAGGGAAAAACTATGCATTGTTGTTGGCTTTATTTATCTTTTTTCTCTCAGAGAAACGTTGGAGTTGCATATTTTGGCTGCACCTAAGTGTATTCCCGAATTTCATCCTGTAAAATCCTACCGCACATTAGGCCTGAATAGTACACCGACATCGCTTTCTATCTGTTCCGACAAATAAAGCTCTTGGATTATCTTCTCTACTACCTTTTTTCCGCTCGAATTCTTCCGGATAATGTGTATCACATATGACGTTTCTTTCCTTTAGAACAATTTTTTTAACAAAGTGCTACCCTCTCTAATCCAAATTAATGGACCCAGTTTTATTTGGATTTGGATATATTTAACTAAAATATGACTAAATATATCTGGATATAGACAAATTTGAGTCCATTGATTTGAATCAGATGAAGTGCTTTTAAGCATAGCAATACTGTAGTGTTTTTCAAGAGGAACAGTATGAATCGCACATGGTATCCACGCAATTCTCTATCGCATTTCAGTCTCATATAAAACCCCAATGTCCCACATTTCGAACTAAACCATCGTATCTGACGAAGCTCTTGGATCATCTTTGGCTGCTGGCTTCCATACTCGAAAATGTCAAATTGTCCGGGTAACTTGTTTTCATGTGATGTCATCGCCTTTCCTTTAACGGTTTCAAGAGAAGCAAAAGAAAAATGCATTTTCTGTCCTTTTTTTTTGTGGTGCTTGCGTGAGAGATTGTGCGGCGGGAGCCCACCCCCAACTCGTTTTCCCTTTCCATCGTGACCGTGAGTGTGCAGGCAAGCCAGCAACGCTCCAAACAGGTACGTGGTGCAGAGTCGCAGGAAATATGGAGGTGACGGGACGAAACGGCCTCTGGTGGCCGCGGAGTGCCGGAATCCATCTGCTCGTGATGACCTCGGTCCCCTTGTTGGCTAATAATGGCTACGGCGCCATGCTACTTCAGGAGTAGCTAGGAGGCTCAGCCATGTGAGATGGGAGCACCAAGTTAGGACAATAGTGGCAACGCAAGGCAGATGCTAATCACCTTCGTGTTACTTTATCAATTTCATAGTCACTTGACATGTCTTTTTTATAATGTGCTTATGGTGTACATGTCGATGTAACCGTGCTTTACTACATCCCTAATTGCATACTCTGTGCGCACTAGTGACCGCTATAGTAAACTAACTAAACACGGTGTGGGCTAGACGACTCTTGGGCGGGGGGAGGAGGTGCTTGCTCCACCTCATAGGGCTTATTTATGTGGTTTGTGTTCTCAATGGTAGGATAGCATGGGGTCTACATGATATATCAAAATTATCGTGTTGTTCATGAAGCAACACCTCCGGCGCCCTAAGACGAATGGGTGCCTTGTCACTGGATCTAGAGCGCCTATATACGCGACTAGTCGCGTGAGTTATGGACTATGTCGGTATGGACAATGGACTGGTACTAGGGGTAGTGGTGGTAATGTTTTCAATTCCTTTCCATGGTACACGCTTATTTTGCTCATTACTTATCAATACTTACCGGTGTATGTGTGTTATTGCACCACGTGGTATGACACGCTTCGCTGCACCTATTTAAGAAGAGAAACAACTGAAGTAGCCAATATATCCATGCTCACAAAGAAAACATCTAAAAGGTTTGCCAGAGAAGATACAATGGGTAGTAGTAGAGCTAAGTTGAAGCTACATATCGCATATATAATGCACATTGTACATAGGAGTAGGAAGCACCGGGATTTGGCGATATCGGTCCAGATGATATCCACGTGAAGCACCGGGCACCACTCGCTAGCTCAAAGGCCTCCAACTTCATGGGTATAAGCACCGTAGTCACATGTGCTCCCATTCGCTGCATTGTCCATTGCTACCTGTGCGATGCACAGCAGTTGACATTTTGGCCTTTTACTTAGCTAGCTGCCCTAGGTGCAACTCAGGATTTAGGGCTATGTAATGACACAAGCGACGGGTAAGTCGAGTGGTTTTGGAAATTATATATCTGCACTCAGCGGACACTTAATAAATAGAGGAACACGATAAAACATATAGAAATTTGAATATGTATAATTGTTGAATGTTATAAATATAACTATTAGATTTTGTTCCTCCCGATGACGAGTAGATAGATCATTTCAAAACTGAAATGATACACGGGGCAACATACCTATAACACAATGAGACCCAAACTAGTGGCAGGCAAATGCTACCCGATGGAGTGGTTGGTATCGAGAGAAAAAAATGAAGGAAATAGATGTAGTGTTCCAAATAGCTAAGAAAATCAATAAAGATATGTTTTTGGCACCACACACAAAATGCAACATTGTTTGGGTGACTTGAGGGTCATGGAAGTACAATAGTAACCAAACAAAAATTAGGATTTATATTTTTTTACATGGTATCTGAATAATTAGTCTCACAACGTTGATCCTAGATCTTACACCAGCTCTGCCTTGCGCCCTCTCCAGGGAGATTTATCTCCTCACCTCAGGGTGTGATCGACACATGTTAAAATCAAAGATTATACCGGTTTTATAGATTAGATGAGATCAATTTGAAAATCCAGTTCTCTAGACTAGATCTAGATAGACAAAATAGACCCCTGAGTGATAAATTACCTGTCATGTGTAACGTTTTGTAGCTAATAAATCTAGTTTGCAGCATGCCTGATTAGGTAGCTATATTGACACGGATGTTATGCCTTGTATTTTATTTGGTAAACAAGTACATATATATCAGGACGCCGTCCAGGAAGGGGTCGTGTGATCCCCTATCCTACCAAACTCTCTCGTTTATTTTCATGGTATTAGAGCCTACCTTATCTACTCCGATCCAATACACCATAGCAACCACTGGTGGCCTCGGTGGCCATGAGTGTGGCGTGTTACGGTTCCAAGAGACGTGGATCTAGGCTGTCGAACCCCACTCTCAACTTCACCACCGGATCGCCGTTGCCATCTTTAGTAGGACCCTTCATCTTTGCGCCTCTCACCACCATACGTCTTGGGAAGGAGAATTATCTTTACTGGCGTGTTCAGGTGTTCCAAGTGCTTGAGAGCCATTTCTCATGGGCTTGTTGATGGCAGTGTACTTGGCGGAAGATCTTGACAACCTGAAGGAGCATTCGCCTAATTTTTTAATAGATAATAGAAGATTGTAAAACGTATAGCCTAGCATAGCTTAACAACACAAACTGACCCAAATATTTGGTACGGCATGGAAAAAGTAAGAAACTTAAAATTTGGACTGTAATTTGGAGAGCTTGAAAGATATGGTGGATATTTCTGTTGTACTCGGTACTCCTGTGTAGTACCTCATGTTTATCTGATACAGATGTATCTATTTATAAAATATGTTGGAAATATGAGCAATTTACCATATGATTTGATCCATAAAAACAGTAGATAAATCATGACTAGTAATATAGCGGTAAAAGTAATCATGACATCTAACAGATAGATTGTAAATAGCAAATCTAAACATATTGCTACACATACTACAATAGATATAATTTGTAGCAATGGGAATATGATCTGAACAAGATGGCGAAATATAGCGTACGGTGCAGAAGATGAACCACTCGCGTTGACATTGGTTGCAAAAAAAACTCAACTCGGCCCGCGTAGTGACAAGGCGGACAGAGAGGTGGAGGAGTGTGCATGTATGTCTCTCTCCTTCTCATATTTTTTATAAGTTATAGAGCAGCCCCTTTATAAGAAGATCAAACTCTCTCTCAACTAGCAAAGTGAGGCTAAACTTTTGTCCCATCTCTTTTCATGAATGAATGGGCCAAATGGGTATTTAGGATTTTGGTAATTATTGCAATATAATAAATGGATTAGGCCATATTAGGCAAAATTTTGAGAGATACATCCATATCTAGATAAATCTAAGACAATTAATTCAAAAACAAGGAAGTACAATATATATTTTGTGTGTCCTGGTCCAGCTGAGGAAGTATATATTTTGTGTTTCCAGATCCAACTATGAAACGAACCACTTGGGTGGAATTGTTGTAGCTACCAACAACCAACGGTCTAAAAACTTGCATGTTTGCAAAGTGGAGGGGGACTTTCTAGTACAAAAAACATGACATGACATGTCAATATCCTAATTGGAGCACTGAACTAAAATGTGCTCGAAAAAAATTAGTGTGTTTGGCTCTGTAATAAATCTTTGAATTTTATCAAATCCATTATAGATTTCTTTTTGCCACAAAATCATATGAAATATGAATGATGGCTTAGGCCAATACAATGTTTTTGCTAGTTCAATCATTTAATACTAGCAAAAAGAAATGATTTGAACTAGGTATCAAATTATTTTTGCAATCGTTCGCTTGTCTTTATAATTCTATGTAAAATGTTGACTTTTCTCTAAAATAGAAATAAATAAAGTATTTTCCCTTAGAGGAGAGCAAACTATATATGCAATTATATCTTGTTTATTTTGGGAAGAGCTAGGCCAATATATATTTACAAGAGGGCGAAACTATGCCATCATTGTCGGCCCTATTTATCTTTTTCATTGAGAGAAATGATGGGAATTGCATCTAATTACATTTCCGAGTTTAATCATGTAAAATCCCACTACCTCTCTTCTGAATTAGATGTCATATATTTGTCTGGATTCGCATGTATACACGATTTAGTGTAGAGATACCTATGAATCTAAACAAATCAGTGACATCTAATTTGGGACGGACTAATTAGACAAATCGTTAAAAAACACTAAGACGTCTCTAAATACTTTCAAATGTAGACATCGTCTAGATAGGAATGTATCTATTATTTCTGGACAGAGGGAATACTTGTTTTCATGTCAGATGTGGCCGCTTCTACGGCGCCATGCTACTTTAGGAATAGGATGGGAGGCTCAGCCATGTGAGACAATCAGTGGCAGCGCAAGGCAGATGCCAATCACCTGCTTCATCATGTTACTTTATCAATTTCACAGTCACTTCCCATGTCTTTTCTACCCCTATCTACTGTGCTTATGGCGTGCTGTCGATGTGCCCGTGGTTTACTACATCTCTAACTGCATGCGAGGGGACTAACTAAACACGGTGTGGGCTAGACGACTCTTGGGCGAGGGGGAGGAGCTAGTCTGCTTGGTGCACCTCACAGCGATTTGTGTTCTCAATGCCAGGATAGCATGTGACCTACGGCGGTGATATATCTGAATTATCGTGTTGTTGGAGCGACCCCTCGGGGCTAAAGCGAGTGGGTGCGTCACTGGACCTAAAGCGCCTATATATGCGGCGAGTCACGTGAGCAGGTACGGACTATGTGGGTATGAACAATGAACAGGTACTAGGGGTGGTGGTGGTCATGTTTTCAATTGATTTCCATAGTACACGCCTATTTTGCTCATTACTTGTCGACATTTACTGGTGTACGTGCCGTGTGCGTTATTGCACCACCATGGTATGACACTGCCTATTTAAGAAGAGAAACAACCAAAGTAGCCAGAACCATGCTCACAAAGAAAAAAATCTAAGGTTTGCCAGAGAAGAAACGATCGGTGGTAGTTGTAGCAACATATCGCATATACAATGCGCATTGCGTTGTGTGCACACTGTACATAGGAGTAGGAAGCACCGGGACTTGGCGATATCGCTCCAGTTGTCATGTATGTGAAGGAACGGTTTAGCACCGGACTTGGCGATATCAGTCCAGATGTCATGTATGTGAAGGAACGGTCTAGCACTGCTGGCTAGCTCACAGTCCGCCACCTTCATGGATCCAAGTACTGGATTCACCACATGGAAAATTGCTTTCTATGCATAGCACAACAATTCACACTTTGGCCTTTTCCGCGGCTAGCTGCCCAAGGTGCAACGCAAGCTTTTGGGCTATGTAATGAGACAAGTGACAGATCACTAGAGTGGTTTTGATAATTACAGCTCCACACTCAACAAATACTTAACAATTAGAGGAATCATGTAGCTACGCACCCGGTAGGTGCCTTTGGATTAAGATTAGTATTCAACTAACGGCGACCAGATGGTCCTAAACATGGAATGTGCTTTTCATGTACATGATTATCTCTTGCTTTTTCTGCTTTCACGACTTGCCTCTCATTGTAGAATTGTATAGAATACTAATCGATGACAATATTGTGACAGTTACGAGAGGTATATATGAGGGTCTAGGTGCACCGGCCTAGCCCTATAACAAACCGACTAGGACTCTTAAACCTAACAAGAGTTGTTTTCTAACATCCCCCGCAGTGTCAACGGTAGGCTCGACGATGTTGAGACTGAAACGAATGTCTTGAAACGGAGTAGTCATCATGCCTTTAGTAAAGATATCAGCGAACTGAGCTGAAGTAGGCACATGTAGAACACGAACTTGACCGAGAGCCACCTTCTCCCGAACAAAATGAATGTCGATCTCTATATGCTTGGTACGACGTTGTTGAACCGGATTCCCTAACATGTAAACAACTGAAATATTATCACAGTAAACAATAGTAGCTTGCTCAATAGGGCGATATAGCTCCAACAGCAACTGGCGCAACCAAACCGTATCAGCAATCGCATGAGCCACAACGCGATACTCAGCTTCGGCTAACGAGCGAGAAACCGTAACCTGCCTTTTTGAAGACCAAGAAACCAAATTGTTACCAAGAAAAACACAAAATCCGGATATAGACCGTCGAGTATCGGGGCAACCAGCCCAATCTGCATCAGAGTAAGCTGTCAACGAGGTGGGAGAGGATTTGTTTATATCAAGACCTAAATTCAATGTGCCTTTGAGATACCTAAGAATACGTTTGACATGGTTGAAGTGAGGACATGAGGATCATGCATGTAAAGGCAAGCTTGTTGGACAGAAAAAGAAATTTCAGGACGAGTAAGAGTAAGATATTGGAGGGCGTCGGTAAGACTACGATAAAGAGAGGGATTAGAAAAGGGATCATCATTGGCAGAAAGTTTTGAACCTGTATCAGCAGGAGTCCGAGACAGTTGACAATCAAGCATACCAACACGAGAAAGTGTTGGAATTATGCCCTAGAGGCAATAATAAAGATGTTATTATTATAATTCTTGTTCATGATAATGTTTATATTCCATGCTAGAATTGTATTAAGCGGAAACTTTAATACTTGTGTGGTTTGTGAACAACACCGTGTCCCTAGTACGCCTCTATGGACTAGCTCATTGATTAATGATGGTTAAGGTTTCCTAACCATAGACATGAGTTGTCGATTAATAATGAGATCATATCATTGGGAGAATGATATGGTGGACAGACCCAAACTAAGCGAAGCAATTAGATCGTGTCATCATGTTCGTCTTTGCGAAGCTTTTCTTATGTCAAATATTGTATTCCTTAGACCATGAGATAATACAACTCCTTGGTATCGGAAGAAAGCTTTGAGGTCATCAAACGTCATCCTATGAGAGGGTGATCATAAAGGTGTCTCTCAGGTGATCAGAAAGTATCTGTTGGGTTGTATGTATCGAGATGGGATTTGTCCCTCCCAAGTCAGAGAGATATACTTCGGGCCCACTCGGTAATCGATATCAACACCGCTTGCAAGCATGTGGTTAAGGAGTTAATCACAAAGTGATATCGGATTACGGAACGAGTAAAGTACTTGCTGTGAACTAGGTATGACGGTACCGACGATCGAATCTCGGGCAAGTAAAATATCGCGAGACGAAGGGAATATATATGTGGGATTGATTGAATCCTGGCATCGTGGTTCATCCGATATGATCATCGATGAATGTGTGGGAGTCAATATGGGTTTCCAGACCCCGCTGTTGATATTGATACAAGATCATGTCTGCATATTCTCGAACCCGCAGGGTCACACACTTAACGTGTCTCGACGCTAGGATAGATTGGATAATTGGTTTATGAGTTTTTGTTCGGAGTCTCGGATGGGATCCGGGACATCACGAGAGGTTCCGGAGTGGTCCGGAGAATAAGATTCATATAAGGCAGTGCAGTTTTTGGAGTTCGGAATTGTTCCGGGTTAATCGGTATTGTACCGGAAGCTTCTAGAACCTTCTGGAAGGGGACCAACGTGGCCACACCTTCCGGGAGGGGGAATGGGCCTATGAGGGAGTGCCCTGGCCGCATTGGGCCAGGGGCACAAGGCCCCATAGGGCCCAGCCGGCCAAAGAGGGTTTAAACCCTAGATAGAGCTTCTAGAAGTGGGGGGTTTCCTTGCCCCCCACTCCTCCTCCTTGGCCGCCGGCCTTGGCTTGGGGAGGGGGCTAGGGTTGCCGCCCCACCCCTCTATATAAAGAGGGCTGGGGGCGCACCACCCCCTACACCTTCCCCTCCAACCCTAGCCGCCCTGCTGCCCTTCCTCTCTCCCTCCCGACTGTTTGTAGGCGAAGCCCTGCTGCAGAAATTCTCCACCATATACACCACGCCGTCGTGTTGTAGATCCAATCCGTCTCTCCACCATACTTGCTGGTCTGAGGAAGGAGGAGACGTCGAGGTGCTGCACGTGTGCATCTCACGGAGGCACCGCCACTTGTGGTGCTAGATCGGATCGGATCGCGAGGAGGAGAAGCGAGTACGACTACATCACCCACGTTCCGACGAACGTTCCGCTGTGTGAATCTTCAAGGGTATGAAGATCTAATCCAATCTCTCTCGTTGTTTGCATCTCCTAGATTGGATCTTGGCTTTCCCTCTGTTCGCATCCGTAGAAAATTTTGATTTACTATGCCGAGAAACCCATCAGTGGTATCAGAGCTAGATCTATGCGTAGATGTGTTTCACGAGTAGAACGCAACATGGTTGTTGCGGGCGTTGATGTTTTCTGTTGCAAGCCTCTTGTTTGTGTTCTTCTTATGACGCGGGATAGTGAGATTGAAGCGGTCCAGGCCAACCTTACGCGACGTCGTTCGCGAGACCGACTCCGCACTTGACGTGTGGCTTGTTCCACACATGCGGCTGGTGGATGTCAGTTTCTCTCACTATAGTTGTCATGAGATTTACACCGGAGTTTGGCAACCATAATATCACCGTTGTGGCTTTCCGTAGGTAAGAATCGTTCTTAGCATGCTACTCCCATAAGCCACGTAAAACATGCAACAACAAAGTAGAGGCGTCTACCTTGTTTTTGCAGGGAGTGTTTTCTGTGATATGGTATGGCCCAAGATGTGATGTGTATAATGTATGCGATGATCATGTTTTGTAATGTTTCACGACTTGCATGTCGATGAGTACACAACCGACAGGAGCCATATGGTTGTCTTTATAATTGTGTATGACCTGTGTGTCAACTTCTTATACGCCATGTAATAGTTTCACTTTATCGCTAAGTAGTTAGCAATAGTTGTAGTTGCTATTCGTGGTGGAGGCAATCATGGTGGAGTGATGGAGATCATGCCGGCACGCACAAGATGGAGATCATTGCGCGAAGATTGGCTATACCATGTCACATAAAGTTATATGCATGTGATGTTTATCCTTTTATGTATCTTATTATGCTTAGATCGCGACGGTAGCATTATAAGATGATTCCTCACTTAAAGATCAAGATAAAAACTGTGTTCTCCCCAAGTATGCACCGTTGCGAAAGTTCCTCGTGTCCAAGCATCACGTGATGATCGGGTGCTATAGACTCTACGTTCACATACAATGGGTGCAAGCCAGTTTTGCACACGCGGAAATACTTGGGTCTAACTTGACGAGCCTAGCATGTACAGACATGGCCTCGGAACACATGAACCGAAAGGTTAAGCATGAGTCATATGAATGATATGATCGACACTTCGTTGTCCACCATTGAAACCACATCTCTTCTCGTGAAGATCGGATTAGGTGTGGTGAACTTGGATCGTGTTCACTAAACAACTTGAGGGATGTTGAATTTAGTGGGAGTTCATCTAGTAATTTGATTAAAAGTTGAACTAGTTATCATGAACATAGTCTAATTTGTACTTGCAAATATTGTAGATCAAATGGCTAAGTCCAACTTCAACTTCAACGTTTTTGCTGAGAAGGAAAAGCTTAAAAACAATGGGTCTAACTTCACCAATTGGTTCCGCAATCTAAGAATCATTCTCTCTGGCGGTCAAAAGGACTATGTCCTTGGGAAAGCGTTAGGTGACCCCCCTGCTGCAACTGCGCCGGCTGATGAGAAAGCTGTCTATCAGTCGTGCAAAGATGATTATGGTGTGATTAAGAGCACCATGTTGTTTGCTATGCTATGGAACCGAAACGTCAAAATCGTTTTGAAGACTATCCCGGGCCCTTTGAGATTCTCGAAGAGCTGAAAACCATGTTTCAGACTCAGGCCCGTTCTGAGAGATATGAGATCTCTGAGAAGTTCTTTAACTGCAAGATGGAGGAAGGGAGTTCCGTTAGTGAGCACGCCATTAAGATGACGGGCTACACTCAACGCCTTGAGCAACTGGAATGCACGATTCCAGAGGAGCTCAAGATTGACAGGGTTCTGCAATCACTCCCTCCCAGCTACAAAAGTTTTGTAGTGACTCACAATCAGATTGGTTCCACTGATACGATCACCGAGCTCTTCACTAAACTGAAGGCTGCGGAGGTGGACATCAAAAAGGATAATCATGTGTTGATGGTCAACAAGCCCACCTTCAAGAAAGGTAAGGGAGCATAGAAGCCCTTCAAGAAGGGCGGCGGCAAGCGCACTGCCACAGCTGAGAAGAAGCTCAAGTCTGGTCCTAAGCCGGACACTGAGTGCTTCTATTGCAAGGACAAGGGTCACTGGAAGCGCAACTGTCCGAAGTACTTAGCGGACAAGAAGGCTGGCACCATCAAAGGTATATTTGATATACATGTTATTGATGTTTTCCTTACTAGCCCTCGTTGTAGTGCCTGGGTATTTGATACTGGTTCAGTTGCTAATATTTGTAACTCGAAACAGGAGCTACGGAATAGACGGCGGCTTGCGAGGGATGAGGTGACGATGCGCGTTGGCAACGGATCAAGAGTTGATGTGATGGCCGTCGGCACACTCTCCTTAGTTTTACCTTCGGGATTAGTTTTAAACCTTAATAAATGTTATTATGTGCCTGCGTTGAGCATGAACATTATTTCTGGATCTTGTTTATTGCAAGACGGTTATTCATTTAAATTGGAGAATAATGGTTGTTCTATTTATATGAGTAACATCTTTTATGGTCATGCACCTATTGTGAATGGTTTATTTCTTCTAAATCTCGAAAGGGATGAAACACACATCCATAACATTGAGGCTAAGAGATGCAAAGTAGATAGTGATAATACTACTTATTTGTGGCACTGTCGTCTAGGTCATATTGGTGTAAAGCGCATGAAGAAACTCCATTCTGATGGACTTTTGGAGTCCCTTGATTTTGAATCATTTGACACATGCGAACCATGCCTCATGGGCAAGATGATCAAAACCCGTTCTCCGGTATAATGGAGCGAGCAACGGACTTGTTGGAAATCATACATACCGATGTATGCGGACCGATGAGTGTTTCGACGCGCGGTGGATATCGCTTTTTTCTCAGTTTTACTGATGACTTAAGTAGATATGGGTATATCTATTTAATGAAACATAAATCTGAAACGTTTGAAAAGTTCAAAGAATTTCAGAATGAAGTGGAGAACCATCGTAACAGAAAGATTAAGTTTCTACGATCCGATCGTGGAGGTGAATATTTGAGTTATGATTTTCTCACGCATCTTAAAGCAAGTGGAATCGTTTCAAAACTCACGCCACCCGGAACACCACAGCGCAATGGTGTGTCTGAACGCCAGAACCGAACCCTATTAGATATGGTCCGATCGATGATGTCTCTTACTGATTTGCCGTTATCATTTTGGGGTTATGCATTAGAAACCGCTGCATTCACTTTAAATAGGGAACCATCTAAATCCGTTGAGACGACACCGTATGAACTGTGGTTTGGTGCTAAACCTAAGTTGTCGTTTCTTAAAGTTTGGGGATGCGAAGCTTACGTCAAGAAGTTGATGCCGGACAAGCTCGAACCCAAAGCGGAGAAATGCGTCTTCATAGGATACCCTAAGGAAACTATTGGGTATACCTTCTATCACAGAACCGAAGGCAAAGTGTTTGTCGCAAAGAACGGTTCCTTTCTTGAGAAGGAGTTTCTCTCGAAAGAAGTGAGTGGGAGGAAAGTAGAGCTAGACGAGGTTATTGAACCTTCTCTTGAATTGGTGGGTAGCGCAGCACCTGAAATTGTTCCAGTGCCGCCTGCACCAACAATAGAGGAAGCTAATGACAAGGATCATGAAGCTTCGGACGATGCTGCTACTGAACGTCGCAGGTCGGCAAGGTCGCGTGCCCCTCCTGAGTGGTACGACAACCCTGTCTTGACTGTCTTGTTAGTAGAAGACAGTGAACCTACGAACTATGAGGAAGAGATGATGAGCCCAGACTCTGAGAAATGGCTAGAAGCCATGAAATCCGAATTGGGATCCATGAGCGAAAACCAAGTATGGACAAAGGCCGTTGAGTGCAAATGGATCTTCAAGAAGAAAACGGACGCGGATGGTAATGTTACCGTCTATAAAGCACGGCTTGTCGCGAAAGGTTTTCAACAAGTTCAAGGTGTTGACTACGATGAGACTTTCTCTCCCGTAGCGATGTTTAAGTCCATTCGGATTTTATTAGCAATTGCTGCGTTTCATGATTATGAAATATGGCAGATGGATGTCAAGACTGCGTTCCTCAATGGAAACATTGATGAAGAGTTGTATATGATGCAACCCGAAGGTTTTGTCGATCCTAAGGATGCTGATAAAGTATGCAAACTTCAGCGTTCCATTTATGGACTGAAGCAAGCATCTCGGAGTTGGAACCTTCGTTTTGATCAAGTGATCAAGAGCTTTGGATTTGTTCCAAATTGCTACGAAGCTTGCATCTACAAGAAAGTGAGTGGGAGCTCGGTGACGTTTCTGGTACTATATGTGGATGCCATATTGATTATTGGAAATGACATCAACATGCTTAACGATGTGAAGAGTTATTTGAACAAGTGTTTTTCAATGAAAGACCTAGGTGAAGCTGCTTATATATTGGGCATCAAGATCTATAGAGATAGACAAAGACGCCTGATAGCTTTAAGCCAGAGTACATACCTAGACAAAGTTCTGAAAAGGTTCAGAATGGATAAGGCAAAGAAAGGTTCAGTGCCCATGTTGTCAGGTAATATATTGAGCAAGGCTCAGTGTCCAGCTACGGTAAATGATAGGGAATCTATGAGCAAAGTGCCTTATGCCTCGGCTGAAGGGAATATGCCCTGAGAGGCAATAATAAAGTGTTTATTATGTGTATTCCAAGTATATGATAGATGTTTATTTTGCATGCTATAATTGTATTAAGACGGAAACGTTAATACATGTGTGTTTAATAAACAAACAGAAAGTTCCTAGTTATGCCTCTCTCATAAACTAGCTCGTTGATTAACAAGATGATCAAGGTTTCCTGATCATGGACATTGGATGTTGTTAATAACGGGATCACAACTTAGTGTAATGGTGTGATGAACATTCATCCGAAGTATAGCATTACGATCAAAGTCATTGAGTTTATATTGCTATAACAACTTACGAAGTGATCCTAATCCTTAGACCATGAGATCATGTCAATCACTAACACCGGAAGAGTTTCTTGATAACATCAAACGTCACACCATAACAGGGTGATTATAAAGATGGATTCAAAACTAATAAAGTGTTATGTTGAGGCTCATGGATCGGGAGTGGAATTTGTTCATCCCTATGACGGATAGATATACTCTGGGCCCTCTCAGTGATATCACATTGATTAGCTTGCAAGCAAGTGATTTGATCACTAGAATGTTATATCACAGGAACGAGAAAAGAGTGCATGTCGGTAACGAGATCAAACTAGGTATGGAGATACCGATGATCGAATCTCGGACATGTAATATATCGTGAAACAAAGGGATTAAGATACTAGCGTAAAAGGTTCCGACGATCACAAGAAAGTCATCGTTGAATGTGTGGGAGTCAGTATGGGTCTCCAGATCCCGCTTCTGATTATTGATCCGAGAGGGGTCTCGATCATGTCCGCATTATTCACGAACCGTAGGGTGACACACTTAAGAGACACCGACATCCAATTGGAGCAAATGTTTCATGCCGAAAGAATGAACAAGCGCAGGAATTTATTTCACTAGATACCGAAACAGGTTTTCGGGTGAAATTGCATAAAGTGGTTATGCATGTGAAATAGAATTCTAGCAAGGGTTTATTTGTGAATGTTTGTCATTAAAGTAATTGAAAAAATTCTGAATAAAATAAAAGAGTTTTATTTAATGAGAGTTTGCATTAAATTTGGTGGAAATTTAATGGGAATTTGAGTGGACTTTTGAGTGGAGGGAATTTAAAGGAGATTTGTGAGTGGAGTGTCCACCCACATGAAAGGGGAGGGCAAGGGGGCTGCCCCCATGCGCCGGCCACCCTCTTGGGGTTCCCCCCTCTTCCTATAAAAGGAGCCCCCCTCCTCACTTGTCTCACACACCTCCTCGTGAAGGATCTCTCTCCCCCTCTAGAATTTATTCCCCATGGTCTCGGACTAGCGAGATACATGTTCCCGGTGGATATTCAGCAAGAAAGAGTTGTGCTTCCGCTGTATCGCTGGAGCGAGGAGGCGGAGGTTGCTCGGTGCCTCGAACGTGTGTGCGAGCACGGATGCGCTTCTGATTTGCGGCGCTAGGACTTCCTCTCGATCTTGAGATCGGCAAGAGATCGTCTACATCAACCACGAGTTGAACTCGTTAAGCTTTGTCGGTCTTCAAGGGTATGTTCTCTACGGATATACATCCGCCCGTTGTTTGTATCTAGTAGATAGATCTTGGTATATAGTTCACATCGTAGGAAAATATTTGTTTTCTATGCTGCGAACCCTACAGTGGTATCAGAGCCGGATCTATGCGTAGATACTTTACACGGGTAGTACACATATGAGTATGTGGGCGATGATGATCATGTTGTTGCTCCTTTGTTGTAATTTTGGATATTGGTGGCATAGTGGGATGAAGCGGCCCGGACAAACTTTACATGTCCTCGCACATGAGACCTGTTCCACGCTTGACATGCAACTAGTTTGCATAAGTGGCTAGCGGGTGTCTGTCTCTCCTACTATAGTCAATATCTATTTTGCAAGCGAGTTGTCAACAATTTGATTATCCTCGTTGTGGTTCATGTTCGTAGGTAAGAACGGTTCTATATCGAAAGCCCTAAGCCACGTAAAACTTGCAATGGATAAATTAGAGGCGTCTAGTTTAGATTGTTGCTGGGATAGTGTTATGATATGGTAGTGTTGTAAGTAGAAGTATGAGATGATACTCTTACAACACACATAGCGTGTAAAATCCATAGACCTTGGATTTACACATATAGGTATGATAGTGATCATACCACGATGCACATGATAGAGATCATCTGCGGGAACCATATAATTTCACTAATAAACATATGATGTTTGATAGCATCTTATATTGCTTGTTTAGCGCTTTGTTAGCATAATAAGATGATCCCTCATTTAAATATCAAGATAAGAATGTGTTCTTCCTTTAGTATGCACCGATTATGTTTTCGTCGCTCCAAGACATCACGTGATGATCAGGTGTTCTTGGATCCACGACCATATTTCGGGTGTAAAACAGTTACACACGCGAATACTAAGGTTCTAACTTGGCGATCCTAGCATGTACAGACATGGCCTCGGAACACGGACCGAAAGGTTAAGCATGAGTCATATAGTTGATATGATGCCCATTTGATGCTCGCCTTTGAAGCTATACCGACTCACGTGATGATCGGACTTGGTGTAGTGGATTTGGTTCATGTAATCACCAAAAAGGCACGAGGGATGTCGTTTTTGAGTGGGAGTTCATTCGTAATATAGATTAGTTGAACTCAATCTATCATACACTTAGTCTAAACTTTACAAATTCTGTTGTAGATGGCACCACCTGCTTTTAATTTCAATGTGTTCATGGAGAAAGAGAAACTAGCAACAAACGGTAGCAACTTTACCGAATGGGCCATGAATTTGAGGATTCTCCTCTCTGCTGCACAAAAGCAATATGTGCTAGAAGCTCCGTTAGGCCCCCCACCTTTTGATGATGCCCCTGACGAGGAGAAGAATGTCTATCAGACTCGTCAGGAGGACCACAACTTAGTTCATTGCGGCATATTGTATGGGCTAGAGCCGGAACTTCGAAAGCGTTTCGAAAACGACAATGCATTTGATACAATGGGTGAGTTGAAAATGATTTTCGACACACATGCTGCTGTAGAGAGCTACAACGCTTCAGAAAAGTTCTTTAGCTGCATGATGGAAGAGCACAGCTCCGTTAGTGAGCATGTACTCAAGATGTCGGGTTACGCCGATAAGCTTGTGTCCTTGGGAATATCGATTCCCATTGACTTAGGCATCCATCGTGTTCTGCAGTCTCTGCCACCTAGCTATAAGAGCTTCGTGATGAACTATAATATGCAAGGCATGAAGAAGTCTCTCCCCGAGCTTCTGTCAATGCTTAAAACTGCAGAAGTGGAGATCAAAAAGGAACATCAAGTGTTGATGATCAATAGGAACACTGGTTTCAAGAAAGACAAGAAGGGAAAACGGAAGGGAAGTAAGGGCGTCAAGCCTGTTGCCGCGCCTGAAAAGAAACCCCGAGTTGGACCTAAGTCTGATTCCGAGTGCTACTATTGTAAGGGGACTGGCCACTGGAAGCGCAACTGCCCCAAGTATCTGGCAGACAAAAAGGTCGGCAAGGCAAACAAAGGTATATATGATATACATGTTATTGATGTGTACTTGACTAGTGCTCGCAGTAGCACCTGGGTATTTGATACCGGTTCAGTTGCTAATATTTGTAACTCGAATCAGGGGCTGCGGAACAAGCGACCGCTAGCAAGGGGTGAGGTCAAGATGCGTGTCGGAAATGGATCAAGCTTTGATGTGATCGCCGTCGGAACGCTGCCTCTCCACTTGTCGTTGGGATTAGTTATAAACTTAAATAAATGTTATCTGGTGCCTGCACTGAGCATGAACATTGTATCTGGATCGTGTTTGATGCGAAGTGGTTATTCATTTAAATCCGAGAACAATGGTTGTTCCATTTATATGAATTAAATCTTTTGTGGTCATGCACCGATGATGAATGGTTTATTTCTATTAGATCTCGATGATAATGTTACACATATTCATAATGTTGATGCTAAAAGGATTAAACTTAATGATGATATATCCGCATATATGTGGCACTGCCGTCTAGGTCATATTGGCGTTAAACGCATGAAGAAGCTCCATTCGGATGGACTTTTGGAATCACTTGATTATGAATCATTTGATACATGTGAGCCATGCCTTATGGGCAAGATGACTAGAACGCCGTTTTCCGGTTCAATGGAACGGACGACAGATTTATTGGAAATCATACATTCTGATGTATGTGGTCCAATGAGTGTGTCGGCGCGAGGTGGATATCGTTATTTTGTTACTTTCACGGATGATTTGAGTAGATACGGTTATATCTACTTGATGAAACACAAGTCTGAAACCTTTGAAAAGTTCAAGGTATTTCAGAATGAAGTGGAAAATCATCGTAATAGAAAGATCAAATTTCTACGGTCCGACCGTGGAGGTGAGTATCTAAGTTACGAGTTTAGCACTCACATGAAAGAGTGTGGAATTGTTTCACAACTCACACCTGCCGGAACACCACAGCGAAATGGTGTGTCGGAACGTCGTAATAGTACTTTATTAGATATGGTTCGATCTATGATGTCTCTGACGGACTTGCCGTTGTCATTTTGGGGTTATGCACTAGAAACTGCTGCATTCACTTTAAATCGGGCACCATCTAAATCCGTTGAAAAGACACCGTATGAATTGTGGTTTGGAAACAAACCTAAGCTGTCATTTCTTAAAGTTTGGGGATGCGATGTTTATGTGAAGAAACTTCAACCGGATAAACTCGAACCCAAAGCGGAAAAATGCGTCTTCATAGGATACCCTAAAGAAATTATTGGGTATTCCTTCTATCATAGATCCGAGGGCAAGGTTTTTGTTGCCAAGAATGGATCCTTTCTAGAGAAAGAGTTTCTCGCGAAAGGTGTGAGTAGTCGGAAGGTAGAACTCGAAGAGGTTGTGGAACCTTCTCTTCAAAGTATGGCGAGTAGCGCAGCGCCGGAAGTTGTTCCGGAGTTGGCTCCACCTGTTGAAGAGGGAACTAATGATAATGATCATGAAACTCCGAAAGAGAGTACTACCGAACCTCGCAGGTCAAACAGGACGTGTGCAGCTCCCGAGCTGTACGGAAATCCTGTCATGAATTTCATGGTTGATGAAAATAATGACCCTGCGACGTATGAAGAAGCGATGATGAGCCCGAATTCCAACAAATGGTTAGAAGCCATGAAATCCGAGATGGAATCCATGTATGAAAATCAAGTTTGAAACTTGGTGGAATTACCTCACGACCGAAAGGGCGTGGAGAACAAATGGATTTTCAAAAGGAAAACTGATGCTGATGGTAATGTGACCGTCTATAAATCTCGACTTGTCGCAAAGGGGTTTCGACAAATTCAAGGAGTTAACTACGATGAGACTTTCTCTCCCGTAGCGATGCTAAAGTCAGTTAGGATTATGTTAGCAATTGCTGCATATTTCGATTATGAGATATGGCAGATGGATGTCAAAACCGCGTTTCTCAATGGTAATATTGAAGAAGAGTTGTATATGATACAACCAAAGGGTTTTGTCGATCCTAAGGATGCTAACAAGGTGTGCAAGCTTCAGCGATCCATCTATGGATTGAAGCAAGCATCACGAAGTTGGAATCTCCTCTTTGATGAGGTGATCAAAGAGTTTGGATTTGTCCAAACTTATGGAGAAGCTTGTATTTACAAGAAAGTGAGTGGGAGCAATGTGACATTTCTGATATTATATGTGGATGACATATTATTGATCGGAAATGATATAGATCTTTTAAACAGTGTTAAAAGTTATCTAAACAGCAAATTTTCAATGAAGGACCTAGGTGAAGCGTCATACATATTAGGCATAAAGATCTATAGAGATAGATCTAGGCGCCTAATAGGGCTATCACAAAGTACATACCTTGATAAGATTTTAAAGAAGTTTAAAATGGACGGAAGTAAGAAGGGGTTCTTACCTATGTTGCAAGGCAAGACATTGAGTAAGACTCAAAGTCCGGCTTCGGCGGAAGAAAGAGAGATAATGGACAAAGTCCCCTATGCTTCAGCCATAGGCTCTATAATGTACGCCATGCTATGTACAAGACCGGATGTGGCACATGCTATTAGTTTGACTAGTAGGTACCAATCGGATCCAGGTTCGGAACACTGGATAGCGGTCAAGAATATCCTTAAGTACTTACGAATAACTAAGGATATGTTTCTTGTATACGGAGGTGAAGAAGAGCTCGTCGCTAAGTGTTATGTCGACGCTAGCTTTGACACCGATCCGGATGAATCTAAGTCTCAATCCGGATACGTATTTCTCATGAATGGCGGAGCGGTTAGTTGGAGGAGCTCCAAACAACCTGTGGTAGCGGGATCAACAACGGAGGCCAAATATGTTGCTGCTTCAGAAGCGGCTCAGGAAGCAGTTTGGATGAAGGAGTTCATATCCGAACTAGGAGTGGTGGCAAACGCGTTGGACCCAATGGTGATCTATTGTGACAACAATGGTGCCATTGCCAATGCCAAAGAGCCAAGGTCTCACAAGCATTCCAAGCATATTAAGCGCCGGTTTCACTCCGCGAGCATGTCAAGGATGGAGATATAAAGATTTGTAAAGTACATACGGATCTCAATGTAGAAGATCCATTGACTAAAACTCTCCCTAGAGCAAAACATGATCAACACCAGAACTCAATGGGTGTTAGATTTATCACTATGTAACTAGATTATTGTCTCTAGTGCAATTGGGAGACTGAAGGGAATATGCCCTGAGAGGCAATAATAAAGTGTTTATTATGTGTATTCCAAGTATATGATAGATGTTTATTTTGCATGCTATAATTGTATTAATACGGAAACGTTAATACATGTGTGTTTAATAAACAAACAGAAAGTTCCTAGTTATGCCTCTCTCATAAACTAGCTCATTGATTAACAAGATGATCAAGGTTTCCTGATCATGGACATTGGATGTTGTTAATAACGGGATCACAACATTAGTGTAATGGTGTGATGAACATTCATCCGAAGTATAGCATTACGATCAAATTCATTGAGTTTATATTGCTATAACAACTTACGAAGTGATCCTAATCCTTAGACCATGAGATCATGTCAATCACTAACACCGGAAGAATTTCTTGATAACATCAAACGTCACACCGTAACAGGGTGATTATAAAGATGGATTCAGAACTAATAAAGTGTTATGTTGAGGCTCATGGATCGAGAGTGGAATTTGTTCATCCCGATGACGGATAGATACACTCTGGGCCCTCTCGGTGATATCACATTGATTAGCTTGCAAGCAAGTGATTTGATCACTAGAATGTTATATCACAGGAACGAGAAAAGAGTGCATGTCGGTAACGAGATCAAACTAGGTATGGATATACCGATGATCGAATCTCGGACATGTAATATATTGTGAAACAAAGGGATTAAGATACTAGCGTAAAAGGTTCCGACGATCACAAGAAAGTCATCGTTGAATGTGTGGGAGTCAGTATGGGTCTCCAGATCCCGCTTCTGATTATTGATCCGAGAGGGGTCTCGATCATGTCCGAATTATTCACGAACCGTAGGGTGACACGCTTAAGAGACACCGACATCCAATTGGAGCAAATGTTTCATGCCGAAAGAATGAACAAGCGCAGGCATTTATTTCACTAGATACCGAAACAGGTTTTCGGGTGAAATTGCATAAAGTGGTTATGCATGTGAAATAGAATTCTAGCAAGGGGTTATTTGTGAATGTTTGTCATTAAAGTAATTGAAAAAATTCTGAATAAAATAAAAGAGTTTTATTTAATGAGAGTTTGCATTAAATTTGGTGGAAATTTAATGGGAATTTGAGTGGACTTTTGAGTGGAGGGAATTTAAAGGAGATTTGTGAGTGGAGTGTCCACCCACATGAAAGGGGAGGGCAAGGGGGCAGCCCCCATGCGCCGGCCACCCCCTTGGGGTTCCCCCCTCCTCACTTGTCTCACACACCTCCTCGTGAAGGATCTCTCTCCCCCTCTAGAATTTATTCCCCATGGTCTCGGACTAGAGAGATACATGTTCCCGGTGGCTATTCGGCAAGAAAGAGTTGTGCTTCCGCTGCATCGCTGGAGCGAGGAGGCGGAGGTTGCTCGGTGCCTCGAACGTGTGTGCGAGCATGGATGCGCTGCTGATTTGCGGCGCTAGGACTTCCTCTCGATCTTGAGATCGGCAAGAGATCGTCTACATCAACCACGAGTTGAACTCGTTAAGCTTTGTCGGTCTTCAAGGGTATGTTCTCTACGGATATACATCCGCCCGTTGTTTGTATCTAGTAGATAGATCTTGGTATATAGTTCACATAGTAGGAAATTTTTTGTTTTCTATGCTGCGAACCCTACATCGGCCATAGGTTCTATCATGTATGCCATGCTGTGTACTAGACCGGATGTGTTCAATGCTCTTAGTTTGACGAGCAGATATCAAAGTGATCCAGGAGTGGAGCACTGGACAGCCGTGAAGAACATCCTAAAGTACCTAAATAGGACTAAAGAAATGTTTTTAGTCTATGGGGGTGATGAACAACTCGTCGTAAAAGGTTACGTCGATGCTAGTTTTGACACCGACAAGGATGATTCTAAATCTCAGACAGGATACGTTTATATTTTGAATGGAGGAGCTATGAGCTGGAGAAGCTGCAAGCAAAGCGTGATCGCGGGATCTACAGTAGAAGCGGAATACATGGCTGCTGCAGAAGCGTCAAGTGAAGGAGTTTGGATCAGGAACTTCATCACTGAGCTTGGCGTGGTTCCAAGTGTAGTGGACCCACTGGAGATATTGTGTGACAACACTGGCGCCATAGCACTCGCTAAGGAACCAAGATACCATCCAAAGACCAAGCATATCAACCGCAAGTTTCATATAATCCGAGATTATATAGCAGATGGAGATCTGAAGATTAGCAAAGTACATACAGAATGTCGCAGATCCATTGACTAAACCTCTTCCACGTGTAAAACATGATCAGCACCTCAGTGCCATGGGTGTGAGATTGTTGCCAAATGTAAACTATATTATTGACTCTAGTGCAAGTGGGAGACTGTTGGAATTATGCCCTAGAGGCAATAATAAAGATGTTATTATTATAATTCTTGTTCATGATAATGTTTATATTCCATGCTAGAATTGTATTAAGCGGAAACTTTAATACTTGTGTGGTTTGTGAACAACACCGTGTCCCTAGTACGCCTCTATGGACTAGCTCATTTATTAATGATGGTTAAGGTTTCCTAACCATAGACATGAGTTGTCGATTAATAATGAGATCATATCATTGGGAGAATGATATGGTGGACAGACCCAAACTAAGCAAAGCAATTAGATCGTGTCATCGTGTTCGTCTTTGCGAAGCTTTTCTTATGTCAAATATTGTATTCCTTAGACCATGAGATAATACAACTCCCTGGTATCGGAAGAAAGCTTTGAGGTCATCAAACGTCATCCTATGAGAGGGTGATCATAAAGGTGTCTCTCAGGTGATCGGAAAGTATCTGTTGGGTTGTATGTATCGAGATGGGATTTGTCCCTCCCAATTCGGAGAGATATACTTCGGGCCCACTCGGTAATCGATATCAACACCGCTTGCAAGCATGTGGTTAAGGAGTTAATCACAAAGTGATATCGGATTACGAAACGAGTAAAGTACTTGCTGTGAACGAGATTGAACTAGGTATGACGGTACCGACGATCGAATCTCGGGCAAGTAAAATATCGCGAGACGAAGGGAATATATATATGGGATTGATTGAATCCTGGCATCGTGGTTCATCCAATATGATCATCGATGAATGTGTGGGAGTCAATATGGGTTTCCAGACCCCGCTGTTGATTATTGATAGAAGATCATGTCTGCATATTCTCGAACCCGCAGGGTCACACACTTAACGTGTCTCGACGCTAGGATAGATTGGATAATTGGTTTATAAGTTTTTGTTCGGAGTCTCGGATGGGATCCGGGACATCACGAGAGGTTCCGGAGTGGTCCGGAGAATAAGATTCATATAAGGCAGTGCAGTTTTTGGAGTTCGGAATTGTTCCGGGTTAATCGGTATTGTATCGGAAGCTTCTAGAACCTTCTGGAAGGGGACCAACGTGGCCACACCTTCCGGGAGGGGGCATGGGCCTATGAGGGAGTGCCCTGGCCGCATTGGTCCAGGGGCACAAGGCCCCATAGGGCCCAGCCGGCCAAAGAGGGTTTAAACCCTAGATAGAGCTTCTAGAAGGGGGGGGGGGTTCCTTGCCCCTCACTCCTCCTCCTTGGCCGCCGGCCTTGGCTTGGGGAGGGGGCTAGGGTGCCGCCCCACCCCTCTATATAAAGAGGGCTGGGGGCGCACCACCCCCTACACCTTCCCCTCCAACCCTAGCCGCCCTGCTGCCCTTCCTCTCTCCCTCCCGACTGTTTGTAGGTGAAGCCCTGCTGCAGAAATTCTCCACCATATACACCACGCCGTCGTGTTGTAGATCTAATCCGTCTCTCCACCATACTTGCTGGTCCGAGGAAGGAGGATACGTCGAGGTGCTGCACGTGTGCATCTCACGGAGGCACCGCCACTTGTGGTGCTAGATCGGATCGGATCGCGAGGAGGAGAAGCGAGTACGACTACATCACCCACGTTCCGACGAACGTTCCGCTGTGCTAATCTTCAAGGGTATGAAGATCTAATCCTATCTCTCTCGTTGTTTGCATCTCCTAGATTAGATATTGGCTTTCCATCTGTTCGCATCCGTAGAAAATTTTGATTTACTATGCCGCGAAACCCATCAGAAAGAAGATCTAGGGTGTACTGACGCTGAGATAAGAAAAGACCAGATGAGTCACGGATGACAGCAATACCTAAGAAGTGATGAAGACGACCTAGATCGGACATAAAAAATTCTTTGCGAAGAAGAGAGATAATATGATCTAAAAAGTGTTGTGAGGAAGCTATGAGAATAATATCATCAACATAGAGAAGTAGATAAGCGGTGTCGGTATTATGATGAAATGTGAAGAGAGAAGTGTCAGAACGAGAAGGAGTAAAGCCAATTGTTTGAGCATAAGTAGAAAAACGTTGAAACCAAGCCTGTGGTGCTTGTTTTACACCACAGAGAGATTTTTGAAGAAGACAAACATGATTAGGATAAGAGGAATTTTTGAAGCCAAGAGGTTGTTGACAATAAACTGTTTCTTCAAGAGAGCCATGGAGAAAAGCGTTTTTGACATCAAGTTGATGGATAGACCAACAAGAAGAAACGATGATGCTAAGAATAGTATGAATAGTGCTGGGTTTGACAACTGGAGAGAAAGTGTCATCATAATCGACGTCGTGTTGCTGAGAGTAACCACGGCATACCCATCGAGCTTTATAACGTGCACGACTTCCATAATAATTAAATTTGTGTCGAAACAACCATTTGCCGGACACTATATTAATGTAAGATTTGGAATAGAGGAAGAAGACAAAGATGCATTGAGATTTAGACGATCTTTAGCGGAAATCGTATTTTCCACGTGTGCGCATGGTATGATCATTAGTGGGAGTTGGGACGATAATAGCATGAGGAGGAGGGACGATTGATGATGTGGAAGACACGCCCGGAGTAGCGGAAGAAACGGACGCGGAAGTTAGTGGTGGAGACGGCGGCGGCAGGAAGTCTGCCGCGACAGAGTTTTCGGAAATTTCGGTAGCCGCGACAGAGGTGGCGGCAGGAGAAGGCGCGACAGGATCGGCTGCCGCGACAAAGAATTCAGGTGTTTTTGCTTCCACGGCAGGAGCGACGACAGGAGGTGGCTGATGAAAAAAGGGAAAATTATTTGGACGAGGGGGACTAGTAGATGGTGCGAATGTTTTAGGATCAAGAGATTGACGCTCAGAAAAAAGGAAAAATATTTTTAGCAAAAGTGACATGACGAGACACATGGACGCGGCCACAAACAAGATCTAGAGAACGATAGCCTTTGTGTTCGTCGGAAAAACCTAGATGGACGCACGGGATAGAACGAGGTGAAAGTTTGTTTGGACAAGTAGAGTAGGAGTTAGAAAAACAAAGACAGCTGAAGACATGAACGTTGGAGTAGTTTGGGTGAGAAAGAAATAAAGAGAAGTGGGGTGTGGTTTGAGGATTAACTTTAGATGGTCGAATGTTAAGTAGATATGTGGCCTTGTGGAGAGCTTCAGCCCAGAACTTCGGAGGCATAGAATATTGAATAAGAAGGGTGCGAATGATGTCATTAAGAGTGCGAAGAGAACGCTCGGCCTTGCCATTTTGAGGGGAGGTATAGGGACAAGAAAAATGCGGAAGAATTCCGTATTGGAGAAAGAAATTTCGGTTTTTAAAGTTGTCAAATTCACGACCATTATCGCATTGAATAAATCTTATAGGAAGGAAAGAGTGGACCGAGACATAGCGCTGCATAAATGAAAGGTCCAAACATAGTGTGTAAAATCATCAAGAATAACAAGATAATACTTAAAACCAGAAACACTTTCTATTGGTGACGTCCATAGATCACACTGAAGTAACTCAAAAGGAAAAGTACTAGAGGATAGAGAGGAGCTAAAGGGGAGACGAACATGTTTGCCTAATTGACACGAGTGACAAATATAAGAATTATGAGAATCACTATTACAAGGTATTGAAAATTCACTAAGAAGAATAGATAACACATTATTATTGGGATGGACGAGACGTTGGTGCCACAGATCAACAGAGGCCACCATAGACGATGGAGGGGCAGCGGCCGAAACACCATGGACGGAATACAAATCACCAGAGCTATTGAATCGAGCGATCTCGGCCTTGGTCCGGTAGTCCTTCACAGACAAACCAAAGGGATCAAATTCGACAGAAACATGATTGTCATTGGTTAATTGGCGAACAGAAATCAGATTTTTAATTAGTAAAGGAGCTACAAGAACATCACGAAGAAGGAAAGATTTGATTGGGGATTGGATTTGGGCTTGACCTACACAGTAAATAGGAATAGATGATCCGTTACCGAGAGTACTAGATGGAAAAGGCGACGGTGTGCAAGAAGACAACAAATTACTTGATACAAACATATGACTAGAAGCATCAGAATCGAAAATCCAATCCGTACCTGAGTTTCCTTGTGCAACAAAGTTGTTCATGGCTTGTAGAAAAGCATCTTGGTCCCAGCTCGGAGTCGAAGTAGAGGCCGGTGTAGACATGGGAGCTGGCGGGTGTGGCGACGTCGACAGTAGGGACGACATCGACCTATAGATAGAGCAACCACCATTTGCGTCATGTAGGGTGAGGTTGTAGCGTGTGGCATCCCGCAAAACCACTACTAGAAAATCGCGTTGTTTTTGTGCATTGCATCATCATGACTGCATGCTCATGTCATCATGCCACATTGCATTTGAGCATCGTCATCATCTTGCATTTGCTTGTATAAAACTATTTGCAGAAAAACCTATTTTTGTTTTCTAAAACGGCCCGTCTTTATTCACACACAAACCCCGGGTCACCGGATTATTTTTGTTTTGTTGCTATCAAGTTGCAAAAGCTTTATTTTAAACCAACAAAACTTTTAATTATTTTTAGTGGGGCAGTCGAACGGGCCGGATAGACCCGAACGACCACCCCAATTCCAATCGGTCCACCCCAAAAATCCCTAATCTACCCAACCTAGTCTACCCACCCCTCTGGCCACCTCACCCCCACCTATCCCAGGCCGCCACGTCACCCTGCCTCTCCCTCCCAACCAATCCCCTTATGCCACCTCTGCCACTTCCTCACCTCTCTCTCTCACCCCTCAGCCCACACACGCACGCAACACACCCACACACTCTGCCCCAACCGCCGGCTGGCCCACCACCTGCCCCCTGTCCCGCACGTCCCCACCTCCCCACCTGGAACCTCCCTCGATCCCCACCCCGACGCGCCGCAGTCCCCTCTCTCCTCCCTTCTTCTCCCACTCCGATGACCGCCAACCTCCGCCGCGCGCCTCCCGCCTCACCTCCCCACCCTCTCCCCCTCGCCGGCTCTCTCCATCAGAGCCCCGGCCGCCTCCGCCGCTTCCCAGGCTCCACCGCCCGCCGCCGCCCTCGACCCCGCCTCCTCCGCTCGCCCCTCCTCTCGCCCCGCTCCGCCGGCCGCCTCGCCCTCCCCGGCCGCGCGCCTCCCGCGCCCCGCTCGAGCCGCCTTTCGCGCCGCCTGTCTCCGGCCGCTCATCCCCGCTCGCCCCGACGTCCTCCTCCAACCACCGCCCCTCGCCTCGACCCCTCCAGGTCCATCCCGCCGCCGCGGCTTCCATCGCTTCCCGGCGCCGACCCCGCCGCCTCCGGCTCGGCCAGTGCCGCCGCCCCGTGCCCCCTTCGCGCTCGCCCCGTGCTCGGTTCCGGCCACCGCCAGGCCCGCCTGCGGCCTTCCCGGACCGACCTCGCCGCTGTCGCCAGACGCCGGCCTCGTTTTCCGTTGCCGTCGCGGCGCCCTCCCGCGAGTGCCTCGGGCCGCCACCACCAGATCCCCTCGCGAGCACCTAACCTTCGCCTCCCTCCGTGCAGGCCAGCATCCGAGGCAGCCTCAGGCTGCACCCTTGTGTTCCGCGCGTGGGAGCCGCATGAGTTTTCCTGTGGTTGCAGGTCGTTTGCTTTTCTGTGGCCAGCATCCCGTCACCAACCGTCCTTGTCCTGTGTGTGAGGGTCCGATCCGCTAAAGCGTCTCCCGTGGCAAAACCATATCACAATGTCGCCAAGATCTTCCAAGTACAGATCAACGCCAAGTTCCGCCAAGACCCGTTATCGGACTCCGGAGCCCGCCAAGTTCTTCCACGTGGACCCAATGAACCAAAGACCGACCCCGTGACGAGTGCATCGACCCCCACCAAGATCTACTGACGCCGAGAACCCGGACGCCAAGATCACCGTCACGGAACGACATGATCTTCTCCTCGGACGCCAAGATCTACCTCTCGGACCCGAAGCCCGCGATGATGTTGAACCAAGATCCCCATCGGACAAGATCGTCACCAAGACCGTCCCATGTTGAGGTCCGAAGACCGATCCCGGAGTTTGAAGACCGACCCTTTCGAAGACGCCGAGACCCGGGACACCAAGATCTCCGCCGTGTAACGGCAAGACCGACGACACGGCCCGACGATCGCGGATGCGACAAGTTCTCCTTCCCGGATGCGAGCCCCAGATCCGAAGACCGCCAAGTACTTCGTTTCGAAACGCCAAGATCTACCCCGTTATCCGAGAACGATCCGTCGAACCCTGAACCCCGAGACCGACCCCGAACCCCGGAACCCCAAGTTCGTCGAGACCCCCTAATGTGTGAACCTTTTCCTGAGCCCCTATTTTATAAATGCTAAATATAAAACCTGTTGCATATTAAATTGCCATTGTCATACTCGCATGCATCTTATCATGTGGTTTGGGGGCCTTATGCCGATTCACCTCATAATTAAATATGGGGCCCATATGCGGGCAAATCTAGTCTTATATTGGCCTCATTTAAATTTGTGTAGTGAACCGGTACTATCTTTTGCCATGTCCAAACAACATTTAATTTGCGGGGTAGATAAATAACTTGAACCGTTCAATTAATTGTCGGGACCCCCGGTTCCGCTTAATATATGACCTAATTGCATCGCATCTTTGCCATGTCATGCATCACACATGCATCATGCCCGATCTTTTGCCGTAGTATTAAATATTGCATCCGGTGTTTATTCTAGTGTTTTGCTTCTTCGCGGATAAGGCCGTTGAGTTGATGTGAGCTTCGCCCCGATCGTCGGATGAACCTTCGACAATGTTTTCAGGCGAGCATCTCCCCCTTTCTACCTATCTTACTTTATAGTATTTATTCCCTCCTGTTGATCTATTGCTATCTATGTTGCGATGCTCTAGTTTTCGTGCCCGAGATATCCCTTGCAGCCTTATATTGCCTTGGACACCTCCTATTACCTGTTGTTTGGTAGATAGTTGGACTTGCGCGTCGTAGTCGCTTGCTCAAGTGTTGTTGCGTGTCGTCAAGTGCCACAGTTGTTGGTGTATGGCCGCATGTTGATGTTGGAGATGATCATGGTTTTACTTTTCGTTCACTTTAATTCCTGTTTAACAACTAAAATTGAAGTAAGTAAGCAGAGGCATCGGTGGGTGATAGATAACATTTGGTTTCCGACCGCCCACTTGTGTCCCGTAGGACCCCGAGTACTTGATACCCGTTCCTTGTTTTATCGCGCTATCCACATCCGGGAGGCTTATGGGACCCCCCTTAGCTAGAGCTTGATTCAGTCTTATTTCTTGGGGCCACAAACTAGTTTGAGGTTTTATTTACGATCCGGTACTTATGCCATGCTTTACTGCTTTATTTACGATTGTGCGAGGAGCACACTGTACTGTTTAGGAATTGTGACCCGTTTTCGCGGTATCGACACCCCGAGTTTTCGGGTTCCCAGTCGTTTACAGCCGGCCCCACAAACCTCGGGTCCGTCTCGGAGCTAGCTTACTTCGTTGCGGGTGTACTCCAAGGGGTGGCCCCCTGAAATATTTCTGAATCCTGTGATTGCTTTGTCGTGAAAGCCTCGTTGGGTTTTGATTTGGTTTTTCCGAGGTTGATCGAGTGTGTGTTGCTATTTGTGTACCCCGGCCGGGTTAAAACTTTCTGAAAGCCGTGTCCGCGGTTATGGACGACTTGGAGCACAGTATCTCGATCATAGACAACTATAACTAAAGTAGTGCTATAAATTTGACTTTATAATGACTAGTAATCAGCTTCACTACAATGGAATGGCTAAATAAAACTGCCAACAATTGCTTGTTTGAGTTGTCGCTTGCGACCTTTGTATCTGACTAGTAAGTATTGCAACTATAACGGAATGACTAAATAAAAGTACCAACAACTGCTGGGTTATGGGTTATCTCATGCTATTTGTATCTGACTAGTAAGTGTCTCAACTACAACGGAATGGTTAACTAAAACGGCCCACTGCTTATTTTATCAGGATGATTATCTACACCTGACTAGTAATTGCTGCAACGATAACTGAATAAGTAAAACTGCCAACTGTGTGAGTTCCTCGGTTGACTTCCTCGTTTGGTCTCGAGGGGGAAACACCAGGATGGGTTGTTTGGTGTTAGCTTCAGGTTGGATCCGGATAGGTCATTCTTCCCCCTCTCTGATAACAGTCAGTTGTATCGAGTCTCTATAGGTTGTTTAGTGCATGCTGCCGCTGCCGCTAAGTCCACCATACCTATGTAGGCGAGGACCGCCGAATTCTAGTCTCGCCGTGTACTGGCCTCAGTACTGACGCTCCTCTTTTCCTTTGCCCTTTGTCGGCACCCCTTTTGTTTAAGCAGGTTTTGAGATCGACGCCGTTAGCAGGGTTACCCTTCCGGCTTGGCCTGGGCAGGGTTATGGACGCCATTGGTTATTCTTCAGGGCTCTTAGCCCCATTTGCATCTTGTCCGTAGACGGACGCTCTATCATTTTCAAGGTGATTTGGATCTTTGTATATTATATCTGTATTCTTGACTCTTTGAGTCGCTGTTGTATATATCTGTTCTGTGGGTCCCATCGAGGACTGTTGTGTAATGTTATTACTTCGTTTTCCACCCGCACGAAAGTGCCTGGTGGGCAACTTTGAATCGTTTCTATGCGGGTTTTGGCGGGTTTCGCTAAAACTTGCATAGGGTCGATTCTGAGGGTGTTACAGAGTGGTATCAGAGCTCAGCAGTTGCGATACCCCACAAGTCCAGCCTGTAGGATAACCTAGCTAACGGCCGAAGTAGAGTGTCAAAAACTATTTTTGGAAAATCGGTTGGATAGTTCTGATTAGGTCTGATTTTACTCCTTACCCCTCTGCTGCTCTCCTCTCACCCCTGCGTGTTTTGAATCCGCTCTCTTCTCTCTTTTCGAGTCCAGGATTTCTCGTGGTTGGGTTCCGTTGTACCTTCAGGGTTTCGCTTCCTCTTTTGGTAACGGTGTGTCTACATCCGGTCTTCATGCTATCTGAGTGATCCTTTATCTGTGGTACCATCCTTTGTTCCTTGTTCGTGCCTTCCGGTGTTTTCCGACGCGACGACATCATCTACGCCAGATCTGATGCAGAGTCTACATCCCTCCTTTGTTTTCCGAACCTTGCTTGTCGAGATCTTCAGTCTAATTCCGAGAGTTGGTTGCACAATCCGCATGTTCGTGTGCAGAGTAATGGTTTGAGTGCGGGATGGATTAGCTACCATACCACTACTCTTATCATTCGCTTTTGTACATTGAAGTGGATGAGAATGCATCGGTTCCCTCTTTCTATCGAAGCTAGAGGTGGCTTTATTTGTTGATACCTCTACCTTCGACCTTTTGTTCCCGGAGTGTTCACTCGACGATCACAGACAACGACCTCTTGTTAGTGGTGTCGCAAGGATCTACACAAAGCGAGAAGACGCAGATCGCCGACCTTCCTTCCCGGTACCATGAGGCGGATCTCGAGGGCGAGATCCATTGTTAGTGGTGTCGAATTGTGGCATCCCGCAAAACCACTACTAGAAAATCGCGTTGTTTTTGTGCATTGCATCATCATGACTGCATGCTCATGTCATCATGCCACATTGCATTTGAGCATCGTCATCATCTTGCATTTGCTTGTATAAAACTATTTGCAGAAAAACCTATTTTTGTTTTCTAAAACGGCCCGTCTTTATTCGCACACAAACCCCGGGTCACCGGATTATTTTTGTTTTGTTGCTATCAAGTTGCAAAAGCTTTATTTTAAACCAACAAAACTTTTAATTATTTTTAGTGGGGCAGTCGAACGGGCCGGATAGACCCGAACGACCACCCCAATTCCAATCGGTCCACCCCAAAAATCCCTAATCTACCCAACCTAGTCTACCCACCCCTCTGGCCACCTCACCCCCACCTATCCCAGGCCGCCACGTCACCCTGCCTCTCCCTCCCAACCAATCCCCTTATGCCACCTCTGCCACTTCCTCACCTCTCTCTCTCACCCCTCAGCCCACACACGCATGCAACACACCCACACACTCTGCCCCAACCGCCGGCTGGCCCACCACCTGCCCCCTGTCCCGCACGTCCCCACCTCCCCACCTGGAACCTCCCTCGATCCCCACCCCGACGCGCCGCAGTCCCCTCTCTCCTCCCTTCTTCTCCCACTCCGATGACCGCCAACCTCCGCCGCGCGCCTCCCGCCTCACCTCCCCACCCTCTCCCCCTCGCCGGCTCTCTCCATCAGAGCCCCGGCCGCCTCCGCCGCTTCCCAGGCTCCACCGCCCACCGCCGCCCTCGACCCCGCCTCCTCCGCTCGCCCCTCCTCTCGCCCCGCTCCGCCGGCCGCCTCGCCCTCCCCGGCCGCGCGCCTCCCGCGCCCCGCTCGAGCCGCCTTTCGCGCCGCCTGTCTCCGGCCGCTCATCCCCGCTCGCCCCGACGTCCTCCTCCAACCACCGCCCCTCGCCTCGACCCCTCCAGGTCCATCCCGCCGCCGCGGCTTCCATCGCTTCCCGGCGCCGACCCCGCCGCCTCCGGCTCGGCCAGTGCCACCGCCCCGTGCCCCCTTCGCGCTCGCCCCGTGCTCGGTTCCGGCCACCGCCAGGCCCGCCTGCGGCCTTCCCGGACCGACCTCGCCGCTGTCGCCAGACGCCGGCCTCGTTTTCCGTCGCCGTCGCGGCGCCCTCCCACGAGCGCCTCGGGCCGCCACCACCAGATCCCCTCGCGAGCACCTAACCTTCGCCTCCCTCCGTGCAGGCCAGCATCCGAGGCAGCCTCAGGCTGCACCCTTGTGTTCCGCGCGTGGGAGCCGCATGAGTTTTCCTGTGGTTGCAGGTCGTTTGCTTTTCTGTGGCCAGCATCCCGTCACCAACCGTCCTTGTCCTGTGTGTGAGGGTCCGATCCGCTAAAGCGTCTCCCGTGGCAAAACCATATCACAATGTCGCCAAGATCTTCCAAGTACAGATCAACGCCAAGTTCCGCCAAGACCCGTTATCGGACTCCGGAGCCCGCCAAGTTCTTCCACGTGGACCCAATGAACCGAAGACCGACCCCGTGACGAGTGCATCGACCCCCACCAAGATCTACTGACGCCGAGAACCCGGACGCCAAGATCACCTTCACGGAACGACATGATCTTCTCCTCGGACGCCAAGATCTACCTCTCGGACCCGAAGCCCGCGATGATGTTGAACCAAGATCCCCATCGGACAAGATCGTCACCAAGACCGTCCCATGTTGAGGTCCGAAGACCGATCCCGGAGTTTGAAGACCGACCCTTTCGAAGACGCCGAGACCCGGGACACCAAGATCTCCGCCGTGTAACGGCAAGACCGACGACACGGCCCGACGACCGCGGATGCGACAAGTTCTCCTTCCCGGATGCGAGCCCCAGATCCGAAGACCGCCAAGTACTTCGTTTCGAAACGCCAAGATCTACCCCGTTATCCGAGAACGATCCGTCGAACCCTGAACCCCGAGACCGACCCCGAACCCCGGAACCCCAAGTTCGTCGAGACCCCCTAATGTGTGAACCTTTTCCTGAGCCCCTATTTTATAAATGCTAAATATAAAACCTGTTGCATATTAAATTGCCATTGTCATACTCGCATGCATCTTATCATGTGGTTTGGGGGCCTTATGCCGATTCACCTCATAATTAAATATGGGGCCCATATGCGGGCAAATCTAGTCTTATATTGGCCTCATTTAAATTTATGTAGTGAACCGGTACTATCTTTTGCCATGTCCAAACAACATTTAATTTGCGGGGTAGATAAATAACTTGAACCGTTCAATTAATTGTCGGGACCCCCGGTTACGCTTAATATATGACCTAATTGCATCGCATCTTTGCCATGTCATGCATCACACATGCATCATGCCCGATCTTTTGCCGTAGTATTAAATATTGCATCCGGTGTTTATTCTAGTGTTTTGCTTCTTCGCGGATAAGGCCGTTGAGTTGATGTGAGCTTCGCCCCGATCGTCGGATGAACCTTCGACAATGTTTTCAGGCGAGCATCTCCCCCTTTCTACCTATCTTACTTTATAGTATTTATTCCCTCCTGTTGATCTATTGCTATCTGTGTTGCGATGCTCTAGTTTTCGTGCCCGAGATATCCCTTGCAGCCTTATATTGCCTTGGACACCTCCTATTACCTGTTGTTTGGTAGATAGTTGGACTTGCGCGTCGTAGTCGCTTGCTCAAGTGTTGTTGCGTGTCGTCAAGTGCCACAGTTGTTGGTGTATGGCCGCATGTTGATGTTGGAGATGATCATGGTTTTACTTTTCGTTCACTTTAATTCCTGTTTAACAACTAAAATTGAAGTAAGTAAGCAGAGGCATCGGTGGGTGATAGATAACATTTGGTTTCCGACCGCCCACTTGTGTCCCGTAGGACCCCGAGTACTTGATACCTGTTCCTTGTTTTATCGCGCTATCCACATCCGGGAGGCTTATGGGACCCCCCTTAGCCAGAGCTTGATTCAGTCTTATTTCTTGGGGCCACAAACTAGTTTGAGGTTTTATTTACGATCCGGTACTTATGCCATGCTTTACTGCTTTATTTACGATTGTGCGAGGAGCACACTGTACTGTTTAGGAATTGTGACCCGTTTTCGCGGTATCGACACCCCGAGTTTTCGGGTTCCCAGTCGTTTACAGCCGGCCCCACAAACCTCGGGTCCGTCTCGGAGCTAGCTTACTTCGTTGCGGGTGTACTCCAAGGGGTGGCCCCCTGAAATATTTCTGAATCCTGTGATTGCTTTGTCGTGAAAGCCTCGTTGGGTTTTGATTTGGTTTTTTCGAGGTTGATCGAGTGTGTGTTGCTATTTGTGCACCCCGGCCGGGTTAAAACTTTCTGAAAGCCGTGTCCGCGGTTATGGACGACTTGGAGCACAGTATCTCGATCATAGACAACTATAACTAAAGTAGTGCTATAAATTTGACTTTATAATGACTAGTAATCAGCTTCACTACAATGGAATGGCTAAATAAAACTGCCAACAATTGCTTGTTTGAGTTGTCGCTTGCGACCTTTGTATCTGACTAGTAAGTATTGCAACTATAACGGAATGGCTAAATAAAAGTACCAACAACTGCTGGGTTATGGGTTATCTCATGCTATTTGTATCTGACTAGTAAGTGTCTCAACTACAACGGAATGGTTAACTAAAACGGCCCACTGCTTATTTTATCAGGATGATTATCTACACCTGACTAGTAATTGCTGCAACGATAACTGAATAAGTAAAACTGCCAACTGTGTGAGTTCCTCGGTTGACTTCCTCGTTTGGTCTCGAGGGGGAAACACCAGGATGGGTTGTTTGGTGTTAGCTTCAGGTTGGATCCGGATAGGTCATTCTTCCCCCTCTCTGATAACAGTCAGTTGTATCGAGTCTCTATAGGTTGTTTAGTGCATGCTGCCGCTGCCGCTAAGTCCACCATACCTATGTAGGCGAGGACCGCCGAATTCTAGTCTCGCCGTGTACTGGCCTCAGTACTGACGCTCCTCTTTTCCTTTGCCCTTTGTCGGCACCCCTTTTGTTTAAGCAGGTTTTGAGATCGACGCCGTTAGCAGGGTTACCCTTCCGGCTTGGCCTGGGCAGGGTTATGGACGCCATTGGTTATTCTTCAGGGCTCTTAGCCCCATTTGCATCTTGTCCGTAGACGGACGCTCTATCATTTTCAAGGTGATTTGGATCTTTGTATATTATATCTGTATTCTTGACTCTTTGAGTCGCTGTTGTATATATCTGTTCTGTGGGTCCCATCGAGGACTGTTGTGTAATGTTATTACTTCGTTTTCCACCCGCACGAAAGTGCCTGGTGGGCACCTTTGAATCGTTTCTATGCGGGTTTTGGCGGGTTTCGCTAAAACTTGCATAGGGTCGATTCTGAGGGTGTTACATAGCGCCATATGAAGCATAAGGAGCAGCGTTGTAGATGGTTGGCGCGTAGGCAGGGGCGACGTGGTACGCGGCCGTTGGCTGTCGCGGCGCGAGGACGGGAGCGCCGGTGTGAGGGCGCGCACCGGGCTGCCAGCCACCAGTGTAGGCAGACGGGGCACCATAGGGCGTCAGGGCGGACCAGGGCATAGGCCACGCCTAGACTAGCCCGGTCCATGGATCAGGAGAAGGACACCAGCCGGGGGGCTGTGATGATGCAGTCGGTGGTGCAGACGGTGGAGCCGGAGCCGAGGGCGGAGGAGGAGCAGGCGCCGTACGAAACTATGGCGGTTTTAGTGTTTTGACCCATGTAGTTGGGACTTGGATGCCAACCTGATGGTTGAGGAGGAGCCATTGGAGGAGGTGGCGGTGGCGGCGGTGGTGCAGGCGGCCGAGGAGCAGCAGTGAAGCCCTGAGGACGGGGGTCCTTGTTGGTTTGGGCACGATTGCCCCATTGCAACATCGAGCGAACCTCGGTGAAGGAGGAGCGCGGACGCATCATAGGGATGAAGGATGCATGTTTCTCGAACCGCTCGCTGAGGCCGACGAGAAGGACGTTGATGAGCTGCCGATCGTCGATCGGATCACCGAGTTCACGGAGTTCATCCGCGATCGCCTTAAGGCGTTAGCAGTAGACGTCGACGGGTGCATCACCTTGCACCGTGTTCCGAATATCGGTGTGGAGATTGTTGGCGCGATCGTAGACGTTGTCCTGGAAGAGCTGACGAAGGGCTGTCCATAGATCGGAGGCAGAGGCACCATCACGGTGTACGAGATTGAAGATTTCTGTGGAGACTCGCATGTAGATCCATTGAATAATGGCGAGATCATCCTTGGCCCATTGCGGATCGTGAGGTTGAGGGCGAGCGTCGTCAGCGACGTGAGAGCGAAGGTTGCATCACCCGAGGTGGACGTCGAAGAGGTGACGCCAATGGTAGTAATTGTGAGTAGCGAGGTCTAGGGTTACGAGTATGTAGGTGGTACTATCGGATATGGTGTCGGTGAAGGATATTGAAGGGGCTATTGGTGGAGGTAGAGCTAAAGTAGAGGTAGAGGTGGAGGGCCCCGTGGCCGCGGCGATGATGGCAGCGTGCCGCTCGAAGAAGCCGGGCGGCGGCGGCGGAGGGGGGGGGAGGGTCGACGGGTGAGCCATACCCTAGGATCGAAAGTCTGATACCATGTAGAATTGTATAGAATAAATATCGATGACAATATTTATATATGAGGGTCTAGGTGCACCGGCCTGGCCCTCTAACAAACCGACTAGGACTCTTAAATCTAACCAGAGTTGTATTCTAACACGCGTGCTTGTCCTCGAGCACGACACGGCGGCAGCCCATCCTCGAGCACGACGTGGCGGTGGCCCATCCTCGAGCTCGTCGCGGCCTCGACGTGACGACGTCGCGCGGTGGAGGCTGGGTGGGTTGGCGCTCTGAGGGAGGATAGAGCGGCGGCCGTCCTCGAGCTCGTCACGGCCTAAGCGGCGCGCGGTGGAGGCCGGGTCTTGGTGCTCGGGGGAGGTCCAAGCAGGGCTAGGCGGTAGAGACCAGTTCCTATGGATTGGATCGAACGAGAGAGATAAGAATGGGAGAGAACGTGAGGGTGGGTTTGGTTGCTACTGTCGTGGGGCCTACCTGTACTTGTACTACTCCCTCCGTTTCGGTTTACAAGTCCTGCACGTAGTTCTATGTCACCAAATTGAGCAACTTAGTATGATGTATATATTACAAAAAATATATCACCGGAAACTTTAGACTTTGTATTTTCTAATGATATAATTTTTATATTATATAATTCAAATTATATAGGTCAAATTGATAACCTAGATATACGCGTAGGACTTATAAACCGAAACGGAGGGAGTATCTGAATAATTGTCGCGTGTTAACGTCGTTAGACAGGTGTCAGCCAGAGGATGGGTGCGCAGCTACACATCTAGGTAGCGACTTTCTTTCCGAATCATTTACTCCCTCCGTTTGGAAATATAAGATGTTTTAGGTTTGTGAATAAGACGTATCTAGATATCTTTTAGTGTCTAGATTCATTTAAACCTATACACTAAAAGGTGTCTAGATACATCTTCTTCATAAACTTAAAATATCTTATATTTCTTGAGTGTAGCTCTTGAAACCTAACAAGAGTTGTATTTCTCCCGGTGATGAGTAGATAGATAATTTAAAAACTAAGTGATACACATCATCATAGCTATAAGGGGCCGCTGAGCGTCCCCCGAAGGATCGGGGTCCGATTAGGATGGGCAGGTTTAACGCGGGCACTAAGCCCCTGGGCGCTAGGAATATTCCCCTGCGAGATCGGCAGTTTAGAGTAGCGTCCGTCCGGAATCGACGCAAAATAAAACGGCGGCCGCTAAGCTCTATTTTTATCTTGTACAAGGCACAACGCGGAGGCATATTGCGCAGCGACCGGGCAGTTTGGCATCCGTGATTAGCGTCTTCCGTTGGGAGCTAGGTCGCTTAGCAAATAAATCTAATTTCTTTCTACTTTTTTATTTATCTTAAGCATCCATATAGGCGTATCCGATTAAACATGCCCTAAACCAGTCAACCCACGCACCCCTGCATGTTCCAATCTCCAGCGAACCGTCCTAACGACTGCTCGGCGCAAAGTCGAGTGGGATTTTCTAATAAAAAACATGGGTAGACATGTCAATATCCTAATTATAGCACTGAAATAAAATGTGCTCGTATAAAATTAATGGGTTTGGCTTGCTAATAAAATCTTGAATTTAGGATTTTATCAAATCCATTATAGATTTCTTTTTGCTCCAAAATCATTCTCCTCCGTCTAAAAATAAGTCACTCGGGTTTGTCTAGATGTGGAGGAGGTATGCAAGATGAACGATGGCTTAGGCCATTTTTTTTTTGTTACTACTTCATTCATTTAATACTCCACCTTAGGGCGTACCCAACATGGTTCGATTGTCTTTATAATTCCATGTAAAATGTTGACTTTTCTCTAAAAGAATAATTAATAAAGCATTCCTCCTTAGAGGGGAGCAAACAATGCATTCTTATTTTGTTTATTTTGGGAAGAGCTACACCAATATAATTGTCTTTCATTCATTTAAAAGTGAAAACGAACGAAGTAGTAGTACCGTTATTTCCAAGAGGGGCGAAACTATGCATCGATGTTGGCTTTATTTATCTTTTTCTTCCCCATAGAAACGCAAGGCAGATGCCAATCACCTTTCTGTTACTTTATTATCAATTGCAGTCACTTGCCATGTCTTTTTTACTGTGCTAATGGCGTACGTGTCGATGTAACCGTGGTTTACTACATCCCTAACTGCATGTGAATCTTGCTGCATACTCTATGGGCACTAGTGACTACTACGGTAAACTAAAGACGGTGTGGGCTAGACGCCTCTTGGGTGAGGTGGGAAGGTAGTCTGCTTGGTGCACCTTATAGGGATTATGTATGTAGTTTGTGTTCTCAATGCCAGGATAGCATGGGACCTATGGTGGTGATATATCAAAATTATTGTGTTATTCGTGGAGCGACGACCTAGAGCAATTATATATGCGGCGCCGAGTTATGCGAGCAGGTATGGACCATGTCGGTATGGACAATGGACGGGTACTAGGGGTGGCGGTGGTAATGTTTTCAATTACTTTTCGTTGCACACACTTATTTGGCTCATATCAACATTTACTGGTGTACGTGTCACATGGTATGATACACTTCCTGCCTATTTATAAAGAGAAACAACCGAAGTAGCCGGTATCCATGCTCACAAACAAAGCATGTAAGATTTGCTAGAGAAGAAACAATGGATGATAGTAGAGCTAAGTTGTAGCTACATATTGCATATACAATGCACGTTGCATTGCATGCACACTGTACATAGGAGTAGGAAGCATCGGGATCTGACAATATCGTTCCACAGGTCATTTGTGTGAAGAAATGGTCTAGCACCACTGGCTAGCTCGCATGCCCCCACCTTCGTAGATGGAAGTACCGGAGTCACATGTGCTTCCATTCGCCATATTGGAGGTTGCTACTGTGAGATCTAGGTAGATGACTTAATAGAGATTCAAGTACATGGCTTAATAGAATTGGTAGAATACTTATACCAATAAGTTGTAACTTTTTTTGAAGCTTATCCAAAAAAAAAACTCCGATGTTAAACGTGCTTGACCAGAGCAATTTGAGGTTGGGTGACTGACCGGGAAGTGGGTACCAGATACGCACGAGTAAGAATAAAGTACGTAGAAAAGACTAGTATTTGTATATAGCGGCCAGTCTAAAAAACCTATTAAGTTGCCATGAGTGACACGCCAGGACCAGAGAGAACGGGATGCTACAGCTACCTATGCATCGCACAAGATTTACACTTTGGCATATTCCGTGGCTAGCTGCTATACCTATGCATCGCACAAGATTTACACTTTGGCATATTCCGTGGCTAGCTGCTACCCAAGATGCAACGCAAGTTTGATTATTATGTAACGAGATGAATGTTGGTTTAGTAAAGTGGCTTTGGCATTACACGGACGTGCTTAACAGATACTTAACTATTAGAGAAACACATAAATCATGTAGAAATGTGAATATGTATAACTGTTGACTATTGTAAATGTAGCTATTAGATTTTTTTCTCCCGATGACGAGTAGGTAGATCATTTCAAAACTGAAATGGTACACACGAGGCAACATATAACTACTCCCTCCGTTTCAAAATATAAGATGTTTTAATTTTGTAAAACAAATATATCTAGATTTATTTTAGTACGTAGGTTTACTCAGATTTAAAATAAATCTACAAACTAAGAGAAGACTAGATACATGATCTTCGCAAATCTAAAATATTTTATATTTTAAAACGAAGGGAGTATAACTTAACAAGATCTAAACTAGTGGCGGGCAAATGCTACCTGATGGAGTGATTCGTATCGAGAAAAAACATGCAAGCAATAGATATAGTGTTCGAGCTCCCGCACCCCTCCCGCACTCGCGCGGCGGTGCCGCGCCGCGCCGGGCGGCCTCCCCTTCCCCGCCGAGCCCTCCCTCCTGTGATCTCTCCTCCCGCTTCCGCCGCCCGGTTCATCGCCAGGCAAAGTCCTGGTGGCGTGGCGGCTGCGGCGGCGTCCCTGATCGCGATCTGGCGGAAAGGCGGCAGCGTTCGTCCCGGCTGGTCCGGCGGTGGTGTTGCGGCGAGCGGCGGCCGGTGATCCTTTCCCAGATGGCGGCATGCGGCGGCGGGGATTTGCCTAGTCGTGATTTGTCCCGTCCGTTGGCCTCGACGCTGGCGCCCAGGCGACCCGGGCCTTGTCCGCGACACCAGGGTGTTTGGGGCATCTGCCCCCGGCATGGTGGTGGTGGCCTCCTTCTCCGTCGGAATGGTCGGCCGAGTGGTCTTGCCGTCTTGCGGCGGATCCTGCTAGTTTCCGGCGGGTGGCGTGGGGGTTGCTGGCTCGGTTTCAATAAAGGAGGTGGTTCTGGATCCCTCTCAAGACAAGACGAAGATCTACCGGATGTTGGTCTCCATTGATCTAGTTTCTGTGTCGTGTTCCGAAAGGTTTCGCCGGCGAACTCCATAAGTGCTATCATGCCGTGAGTTTGCTGGAAGGATTGAATTTGGTTGTACGCACCCATGTTTACTCTGAACGTTTGGTTTCAGAGGGTGTGCTTCGAAGCTTTGTTGGCTGTTATTATCATGGGGCATGTTCTTGTTCCATGGTGCTGACGAAGAAAGTCATGGAGACCGAGATCTGAGGACAGACAATGGTGGTTCGAGTCTGGATGATGATGAGGAATTGGCGAGATGACTTGTGAATTGGAGCAGTGGCATGCAAGTGGGACGACTGCACAGGAGAGGTTCATGGTCCTACCTCTCAGGGTGAAAACTCAGAGTCTGGTCTTAATTGGTTGTGTTTGGCAATGGCCATGTTGAAGGTATTGTTTTGAAAGCGCGGACTTTATTCAGGGTGAAAACCTAGATCTTTGATCGGGCGATGACGATGTTTGTGCACTGTTCCTTTCTTGGAGGCGTCGTTTTTGGAGAAGCTGGACTTCTGGTGATGTCTTGGCGGTGATAGTACTGCTGTTTCAATGAATGACTCACTATAGCGGGACTTTTCTTTTTTATAATTTTTTTTTGGTTGTGTGCATTCGTGTGGCCGCTAGGGCAATGCGTTGTTGCAGAGGCTGGGTATAATTGATATCCTCTGATATTAATATATACTTCTTTCCAAAAAAAAATATAGTGTTCGAAATAGCCAAAAATCATTAAAGATATGGTTTTGGCACCACATGCAAAATGCAACATTGTTACGCTGACTTGATTTTATATTTTTTACATGGTATCATAAAGGTTAGTGTCATGACATCGATCCTAATTCTTCCACCAGCTTTGCATCGTGCAGCCTCCGACGAGATTTATCTCTTCTCCTTGGGAGCGTGGCACACCCAGTCAAAATCAAATATTAGATCACTTTCATTGATTAGATTAAATCAATTTCAAAATTCTAGCCAAAATATTTCCCTAAGCGATAAACTATGTACCGGTCACGTATAATGTTTTATAGCTAACAAATCTAGTTAGTATCTCACCTGATTAGGTAGCTATATTGACACGGCTGTTATGCTTTGTATTGTATGTTTGGTAATCAATTAATATATACCAGGACACCATTCAGGAAGGGATCGTGCGATCCCCTACCCTATCAAACTCTCGTTTATTTTCATGGTATCAAAGCCCACCTTATCTACTTTGATCCAATAAACCGTAGCGACCAATGGTGGCCTGTCGGCCATAAGTTGGTGTGTTCCGGTTCCAAGATCCGCGGATTTAGGCTGTCGAACCCCACACTCAACTTCACCACCATCTCGTTATTGTCGTCTTCAGCATGACCCTTCAGCTTTGCGCCTCTCACCACTGTCAGTCGTGGGAGGGAGAATTACCTCTACTAGTGCACTCAGGTGTTCCAAGTGCTTCGGAGCCATCTTCTCCTATGCTTCGTTGATGGCAGTTTACCCTGCCCGACAGTAGATCTTGACAACATGAAGGCGGCTGACGATGTGATGACTCCTCGTCGTGTGTATAATCCTGAATTCACCGCCTGGCATCAGCAGCATGCCACAATTCTCTCTTCCACCATGTACATCTCTACTTAAGTGGTGCAAGGGATGATTCTCTTCGCTACCACCACAATTGAAGCTTAGCCATTGCTCGCTGCGAGTTTTATCCTTGCAATCTACCGCAAGGTTAATAAGTGTTTGCAGCATGTTTAACTTATGTTTTTGCATTAGTAGTGATAAGATTTTGATATTTTACTGTGCTCGCGCGCAACTTTTATGCTTGTTTCACTAGGATCCCAGAATTAAAGAAGTTGATGGACAAATTAATTGAAGCAACCATTTTTGGACACAAATATGTTAATTAGAAGTCATTAAAGCCTTCTAGACAATTATTCACGTGTTTGGGATAAAATCAAAATCCAAAGAGGAAGCAACTTGTCAGAGGCATCCATGGGCTTTAACGACCGCTAGTATGACGGAGGCCCGACCATACCATGTGGCGTCGAAGACACCGCTTCAAATACTTTCACCCCATGCAAACAAATATGAGATATGACATTTAGAGACACCACAACTCGTAGAAACCTTATTTCCAGAAGGGATCTAGAGGGAGAACTTGCGGAAGGGCATTCATCCTCACTGCTATGAAGATCATTGGAGGCTTAGGCATCATCCTCATCATCACCCCCTACATCTCCATCATCACCAACTTCCCCTACATCTCATTTACATTCATCTTGTTGTAATTACTAAACTCTATTGCAGATTTGGACAAGTATTCATTCATCCATTTGTATTCTATTCATATTATCATGATGATGTTGGTTGCCTCCATGTGTGAGTAGTTTTCCTTTTTCTTGGGGGGTGGGGGGGGGGTGGAAAAACCCTAGAAACATTATGAATTGAAATAATGATGATATATAACTTTAGTTTATGAGTATGTATTAATTAACCTTCTTGATGTTATGTGAATGTCGACCACATAATATTTGCCTTTAGGACTTGAGAGGGAATTACCATTGTGTATGTGGTGGTGTGAAGGTGTTAAGTGACATGACACGTCGGATCATCATACATGTGGTCAATGGGGACAAGAGGGGACTCACAAAAGATTATGTACATGACCAGGTGGCCTATGATCACTGATGTGGTTGCGTGGGATGAAATAGTAGATGGTTGTCGATGATCATATTATTTGGAGATCTTTCCATACATACACATAAAGAAAGACATATATACTAATTGTAATTAATCCAATTGCTAGCGATGGATCCAACATTCACCGAGAACGTTTTAGCCCTATTACAATTTCATATTACTTACAACTCAACTCACTTTTGTTTACACTATTAGTATTTAAATATTGCTTTATTCACAAACACAAACACTCACAAAACATTCTTTCTTAAAATCAAAGACAACTTATAACGTATTCTTTGGTGAATATTAATAAGAGGCATAAATATCTCTACCAATATCTCTCCGTGGTTCGATACTCTTACTTCAAAACTAGATGCATAAAATATGTGCACCTGTAGTCATCGAAGGTACATGCAGATTCGCCCAAAGCTTCAGGAACTAAAGAAACTCGACTTTCCTTCATCATTATACTTCAACATGACCAAAACCATGGTCGATACCTTGATAGCTATTAGGTATCCCCTCCGACCTAAAGAGTTTATATCGTATGTTGGTACCTTCGATCTGGATTGTAGATGTAGTATAACTTGCTTTTTCTCTAATAGACCTAGATTTATTGAATATTTTAAAGAATTTTCTTGGTGTAAGACTATGTCGAAGATCATGAAAACTTTGTATTATTTTCGTTTATCGGACCAAGCATTAATTTTTGTTGTTTTTTATTGATGGATGGAGATAGACCAAGGTTAAGAAATCACATGAAGTTGTGCACACACAAATGAGATAAAGATAACATTAAGCGAAACATGTATTATGATTTAATCTAGATAGGTAGATGTGTGCGCCCCGTCCATAAAATACTATAGTCTTGCTACCTCAAGCACCATAGATCTTTTGTCCAACAACCATACCACAATCTCGTGGGGACTAAGAAGTTATTAAGTAAAACAGACCAAAGCTTTTGGATATGTTACGTCACTGTAATTTCCTAATTGATCTAGAACAACTACTATACTTCCCTTACTGTAACCGGGTTCCGTGACATAGCTGCAGATCACCATTCCTCTCACCTCATTATATTTATCGATCCTCGGGGTCTTGTGTACCTGACAAGTACTTAGGTCGAGGCAAGAGACAAAGAGACTAATAAAAATCTAGATTAAATCAAGAACACAACAATCCGAGACCAATATGTTGCTTCATCGCATGCAATTCCGAGACCTACTCCCCAAAACCATTTCCGCTTTCCAGGCGCACATGAGTACCCCACCCTCTCCCTCTCCCGAGCCGCCCTCATCCTCTTCTTCTCCCGAGCTTTTGCCACAAGTCACATTTTGCAAACCCTCTTCCTATCCCGAGCCGCCCTCTCCTGAGCCTCCCCCAGGCGACTCTGACGGCTTCGGGGGGCCTCCTCTCCGTCCCTCCCGAGAACCCCCCAACCCTCACCGTGTCGGCAGCCGCTGCTGCCGACTCCGATGGTGGTGGCGGCGCCCCGTCCATCAAAGATGGGGGGCAGGAGAGGGTTCTACGGCAACATTCACATGGGGGAGGTGCGACGCTGGCTGTGGGCTTGGTGCGGTGCGGCCGTCTTGGTCGGGGCCTGAGGATCTTTGACGGCCGACGAGGGGATAGAGGCATGCCGTCTAAAAGGATATTTATTGTCTTAATCAGTTTTGGTGTTCGTTAACAACTTGAGAAACCAGGAGCCGTGAAGAGATCACTGCAAGTTTAATGACCAACTATACGGCCCGCCACCGTATAGTTGCCACCGTATAGTTTGCACCGAACTCCTTAGGTCAAACAGAACAACTTCCGTGAAGGGACCCCTATATAAAGAGGCTTTAGGCGACGAGAAACAAGCCCCCGACTCCACAATCTCGCTTCTTTCACCCTAAACTCTCCCCGCCGCCACGCTGGAGGAATAGATCTAGATCTAAACCTCCAAACCCTTCTCCGCCACCATAGCCATCTTCCACCACTTGTAATAGTAGATCTCATCTCCAATGGGTGACACTGTAAGACTATTTGCTATCAACTCTATGATCTTTATTACAATGTTTATGATTGTCGATTTCATCTCTATGTGCGAGTAATTCTCCTTGGGCTAAGGGCTTCGGCCTAGCCATGTAGCTTTTGTGCATGTTATTTATCATAGATGGGATCATGTATTAGTTTGTATGACATGATGATTGTAGTACCCTATCTTGCCTCAATCTAAGGACTTGTCAGGTACCCAAGACCACGAGGATTGATCCAGGTAAAGGGAGTGTGAGTAACAACTGATCTGCTGTCGTGGTATTTCCGATGAGTACGCCATGGAGGGGTCCTCACAGTGCGTGTTTAGAGACGTGGGGGAAGGCGGACGGTTGACGGGTATAAGGTAACACAACTTACCCAGGTTCAGATCCCACAACGGTGGCGGAATCCTTCTCCTGCTATAAATCACTATAAGGGCAATACGCCGAGTTACAAGGATTGGTTTGCTGTGCGAGGTTGTCTGAAGTTATCTATGATCGTGCCCTAAAGGCTCCCATAGGCCCGACTTATATAGTCGCCAGGTCCTAGGGTTACAGGGAAAAGTCCTAGCCGGACAGGTTACAGAGTCCTACACCGTCTATTATTAGTCTTGTGTATCTTGCACTCCAAGGCTCCGGGTACATCGGTGAATCCAACCGTAGCCTTCCTTTATTCGGCATGGGCCTCCCTTCTGGATCCATCTAACTGGGCCGCCCAGCAGGCCATGAGCCATGCTACCAACTATGGGCCACCCAGGTTATTCGTATAGGAGAAATGCTATGAGGATACCCATATAGCATATCCCCAATAGTAGCCCCCGGAGAACTCCGAGATCTTGCGCCGTCTTGCCTCTTCTCGTTGAATGCTCCGTCTAGATGGATGTCGGCAAATCGTCAAGAAATATCTTATAGTCCTCCCAAAGAACCCTGCAAGGTTTTTCTCCGTCTTCAATATGCAAGTCGGAGAAATGCTGAATCTTCCATCGTACTCTTCCGTAGCTGGACTGGATCCGTCCATGCCAGAATCTTCCGATGTGACGGCTCATCTTCCTATGTCAGCTAGGGAGACGTAGGCGTAGGTCAGCGATGCCTCGTAACTTACACATGCAGAGAACACAATCATGTCCGATTTTCCCGCGCGAGCGATACGAACCGTTGGCGGCGACGGTTGGGACGTGGCGAAATTTCCGCACACGTTCACACAAACGTCGTCTACGCGGCAACCCTCCGATCAAGCTGCACGAATCTCGATGCTGGAGATCATAAATAGTAACTGCGGTGGAACTTTTTACTTTTCACCACATTCTCTCCTCGCATCGTCTTCTTCCTCCAGCGAGCGCCCCCTCAAGCTCTCCGCATAATCTTCGCGAAAAACCCTAGCTCCAATTCTTGCCAGTCACCTCCTAACTCACCCAATGGACAGTAGCCGCTCTACTCCTTCCATGGCGATGTCGGGCGAAGCCGCGGCGAAGCCGGCGAGCTCCATCGTCGTTCCCCCAGAGGGTCTGGTCATCCCCGTCTCGGTGGTGGTTGAGTCCACCGGCGGCGACCATAATCTAGAGGCGCTGGAGCCGCTGGAGGAGCTGGACTCGCACAAAGGCGATTGGCGCGGTTCGGACATCACGGACCGCGACATCAAGGAACCGATCGCCGAAGGCTACCTCCCTGCGACAGAGGGGCTCGTCTGGCGGGCGGCGCCGGCCGGCGAGGTGACACCTTCTCCCCAAGCCGGAGAAAAGGTGTACCTCAAAGACCAATTGGTACACGGCGTCTCCCTGCCCATCTCTAACTTCTTCCTTTCCGTCTTGAATCACTATAGAGTCCAGCCCCAAAAACCTCTCTCCCAATAGCATCCTAGCGCTTAGCAATTACGCGGCACTCTGCGAGGGTTACCTAGGGATTAGGCCTAGGATAGACCTCTTTGTGTATTTCTTCACCGTCAAACGTGAAGCCGGAGCCAGTAAGGACGAACTCAGAAATTGTGGCACCATAAGCTTCAAGATCCGTCCTGGCCAGCGGTTCCCCGACATCGACGACCACGAGTCCTGCAAGAACTGGCAGCGTACTTACTTCTACGGCCCAGATATCCCTCTGACCGGCCGAGAAGTAATGTACCCGGACTTCGTCGATGGAGCCGCCTCTGAAGCCTCGTCATGGAGATCCCAAGCCTCCCTTCCCTCCGACATCGATGCTTCCCGCGCCATAAGGCGGATAGAGTGGCTCGTAGAGACGGGTTTGACCGGCTTGGACCTAGCCATGTGCTGGTTCATCAGGCGAATCCAGCCTCTGCAGCACCGTGCGAAGCTAATGCACGAGTATACCAGTGATAGAAGGGATATCCTCCGTATCTCCATGGACAATTTCTCGAGCGACTCTGTCAAGCTTCGCCTTAAGGACATTGTCAAGGTGAAGGATAAAAGGCGCGGATTTACCATCACCTACGCCATGTTCGTAGACGGCAAGTGCCCAAAGGTATTTGTTTATTTTCCGTGTATGACATATACTCCAGTTCTTCCGTCTAGCCATTACCATCTCATCTAACACGGTGGTTCTTCACTTTACAGCTTAGCGACATAGATGAAGACATCATGGCTCCTCAAATCTATGATCCAAAGATGAAGGAAGTCACCGTCGTGTCCGACGACGATTCTCCATTGGCACGAAAGCGGAAGATCTCCACCTCTGACGCTGCCGACGGAGGCAAGAAGAAGAAGACGGAGGGTGGAGCCTCCAAGAAGACTATCGCCGCCCTGGAGGCGGAGAAGAGAAAAGTTACCTGGATCCCCTTTGCCAAAGCACCCCCACTTGTGTAAGATTCTTTCTCTCCGACATTGTCTATTTATCTGTCTTACTCCTGTACTTATGCATTTTGCACGTTTCAGGAAGAAATCCACGACCATTTTGAAGAAGACCTCCAAAACTTTGGGGGCTTCTAGAACCATTAAGGACATGCTGCATCACGACGCATCTCCCTCCATCGCCCCTGTCACTCCCTCCGTCAAGCCCTCATCTGCCCCGACAAGGTCGCAAGCTAAGGAGGCGTTTGTCCCTTCCGCCATGGAAGTGGACTCAGGTGCCTCTACAGAGATTGCTGTCGTCGACGAGCAGGCGACTCAGGAAAGTGCCACACACCCAATGGCTGAAGCTCCGGCTAAGGATGCTATCGGTAGCGGTAAGGCGGTGGTGGAAGCTGGTACTTCTGCCGTAGGCGGCGCCCCCGCACCCAAGAAAGCGATAGAGTATCCAAAGATAGTCTATCCGGTTCTTACACCGGGTAGCACTGCTTTGGTTCCCGATGCAGCGCCGACATCTCCGATGTGTGTTCTAGAGGAGCTCCTCCGACAGGCAGAGATCTTGCAAGTAAATAGCGTATCCTTTGGCAAGCTGCTGGCCGAGAGTGCTACCAACCTCAAGATCATTGCACTTGTAAGTTTTATTTGCCTTTTGCATTTCATATGAGTATCCCACTATAGCCCCCGAGGATTTAGACGGAAAACCATAGGTCTTTGCGTCTAGATGCTCTAAGAGTGACTAAGATAGAAAACTTCTCACTGTATCCCCTAAGCATATAGGTGGAATGAAATATTCCGACTAAATGCTTTAAGAGTACCATATGCAGTGTTTATAAATTTCAATACTGTAGCCCCCAAGCCTCTAGTTGTAACTGAATTAGTTCCGACTAGATGCTTAAAGAAAAGCTAAACATACATCTGAGTTAAAAAACTTTATACTGTAGCCCCCAAGCTTCTAATCGAAAACTGAATTAGTTCCGACTAGATGCTTAAAGAAAAGCTAAGCATATTGCCAAGTTAAAAACTCTCGCTGTAGCCCCCGAGCGTCTAGGTGGAAAATTTCTGGCTAGATGCTCCAAGTAGACCAAACAACATTTTACTGGCTAGATGCTCCAAGTAGACCAAACAACGTTTTAATTCTTCTTTTTTCCATAGAACGAGAATGCTCGGAGGGCCATGGCCAACGAAAAGTATCAGAAGATGCGCGTAGACTTGGAAGCTGAAAAGGGTAAAACTGCCTTCTTGAAGGAACAGATCACCAAGAGCAAGCGTCTGTTTTCTTTTGGGCATTCCGACTTAGTTTTGTGCCCACATTCTCTGAATACTCACTTTGTACTTTGCTTTCTCCGGCTTGCAGAAACAATTGCCAAGGCCAAGGACATTGTCGAGCAATCCAAGCATATTCAAGAGCTGGATAGCGAGAACATGATCCTTAAGTAGGAGAGGAAGGGCATGCTGAAGATGCACGAGGAATCCATGAAAGTCCTGCAGGACTCCGCCTCCGAGGAGATCAACCGCTTGAAGGAAGAGATCTCGATCTTGATAGATCAGAAGAAAGCTGCCGACGAGCAGAATCAACGCCATCATGAGGCGTATAAACTCCTCCAACAAGAACGAGACTCCTTGGCGGATACCCTCTGGCAGGTTGAGGCCAGCATCTTCAGTAAGTGTTTCTCCGTCTAGGATTTCTGTAGTCTAGATACTCTGAATTTTTGAACTCATGTGTTCCTTGTCGGAATTTGCAGCTCCTATGGGCTTAACCCGGACGCCTCCTCCAGCCAAGGAATGCATGGTTCTTGCCAGCAATTTCATCAACACCGCCATCGTGCAAGCCAAAGAGATCGCCAAGCCCCTCCATATTAACATCAAGGCATCAGACTCTATGGCGAAGTACTCGGAGATCCTGCGCCGAGCCCCCGAGCGTATCACAAGCTGGAAAGCTTCATGTGCACGAAAGCGCAAGGATGGCGCTGTTAATGGTGAATGCATACTACGAAGATGCCGACATCAACACGGTGACCTCTGGCATTCCCGACGTAGATGGCGATGGCAAAGAGATTAATCACGAATCCATCTTGTCGTCACTCGCGAGCTATGACACTAGAGTTGCCGAGTTAGTCGATGTCAACGTCTTCGTGCCAATGAACACCATCGATGGCGGCAACCAAAGCTCCTCTGAGTCCCTTCACACTGCGGACTTTGAGGGTGATTCTCCTGCTGCCGATGACGCTGCTTCCAAGTCGCCTGCGCCAAAGCAATGAAAAACAATCTTGTAATATTTGTTTCATCTTTGATGCGTATGCGGAAAAAACTATGTATTTAACTTAAGGCGGAAAACAATGTTGTATGTCCTGCTACTTAAGAACCAGTTTCCAGCATCTATATATTTTTTAAGCAAGTGGTGGTTTATCCATTACTTTGGTTCTTATGCTTGACTTTTCGTGAGTCCGAAGACTCGTTGTCGGAACCATGCTCTCAGGTGATGATGCCCAATGGCACCGTCAAAAACATAAGCACAAAATCGCCGACAACCAGTGCCAAAAGTCACTACTCCGGAATCCACATAAAAACGACAAAGAACGTGTAGACCAGAAAACTTAAGCTAACGCCCGTAGGCGGAATTTTCACAAGTGCAATCGCAAAACCTGTGCATAAAGGTTTTACATGATCCAAAAATGAACACTAAAGAAGGTAAAAGACTCAGAAATATGAGTGGACCAGAGAGCTTTATTTCATTGATCATATAAGAGGTACACAATTAGATAAAAAATGCTAAGTGTAAAAAGGACGTAGCTGTGCTATGTTCCATGGCCGATCAAGCTCCAGGTAGTCATCATCCGGGTCACATCGCTTACGCTTATGATCCTCATTGGGTCTATTCTTCAGTTCACGATTGTCAACAAGGTAGTAAGACCCATTGAGCAGCGCCTTGCTTATGATGAACGGTCCTTCCCATGGCGGGGATAATTTGTGTGAATTCTTCTGCTTAACTCGGAGCACTAAATCCCCCTCTTTAAACGAGCGATGCCGAACACGGCGACTACGGTAGTTGCGTAGCTTCTGCTGGTAGATGACGGATCTTTGGCATGCCAAAACGCGCTCCTCCTCGATAAGGTCCACATCTAGGCGTCTGGATTTTTCAGCGTCATCTTCGTCATAGGCGGCAACTCTTGGTGCATCGTGAAGGATGTCGGAAGGCAGGATGGCTTCTGCTCCATATACCATGAAGTAAGGGGTGTATCCGGTGGATCTGTTGGGTGTAGTTCATAAACTCCAAAACACGGATGGCAATTCTTCCGCCCATGCTCCAGCTGCTCTATGTAGCGGTGACTCAAGACGTGGCTTGATTCCCTAGAGAATTAATCCATTGGCTCGCTCAACCTGACCATTGGATTGTGGGTGTGCCACATATGCAAGGTCAAGTCGGATGCCCTTCTCCCAACAATAAGCCTCCACTTCTTCGAGTGACAAGTTGCTGCTATGTGGGAGACCAAATCTCACCACTAGATCCCGGACAAACCTGAGGGCAGTTGCCCCATCAAGCTTTCTAATGGGTTTAGCTTCTATCCATTTAGTGAATTTATCAACTGCTACAAGAAGATGCGTAAACCCACATGGTGCCGTCTGTAACGGTCCCACCATGTCTAGCCCCCAGACTGCAAATGGCCAAGTTATTGGTATTGTTCGCAATTCTTCAGCAGGAACATGTGGTTGTCGATCTCCGAGATGGATTTCGCATAGGATTTCAATACCTTCTAGCTGGGAAACACACTTTAGGTATACACCAGTAGTGCTCCTTTTGTAGAGTTGTCTATTGATGATGGTATAACCCTTTGCTCGTCGTACTATTTTCCGTCTTTCCACCTCGTCGTCGGGCAAAGTTCCGTGTTCGAGATATTCCATGAACGGTTTTGTCCAAGCCGGAGGGACCTTTGTCACCATGTTGACGAAAGAGTCAGCCCTATCCGGGTTGTCGATGTTGGCTCCCTTCACGGATGGCGTGCACAGATGCTCTAGGAAAACTCCTGGCGGAATTCGTTTGCGCCCTGATCCAAGCTTAGATAGCACATCAGCCGCCTCGTTTTGCTCCCTAGGTACATACTTGACTTCGTAGCCCAAGAAGCTCTTGGCTATCTCGTCCACTTCGTCTCGATATGCCGCCATCATAGGGTTCCGTGCATTCCAGGTGCCAGCCACCTGCTGGGCAACCAAATCTCCACAGCAAATTATGCGCTTGATGCCAATATTCTTGGCTACACGTAGTCCGTGAATGAGTGCTTCATACTCCGCCATGTTGTTTGTAGCCTCGAAGTGGATTTGCATAATGTAGTGTAGCTTGTCTCCTGTTGGTGACTGTAGCAATACACCAGCCCCCGAGCTGTTGAGCAACTTTGATCCGTCAAAGTGCATCACCCAGTATTCTGGTTCCGGTAACGGAGTAGCATCTGGTATCTCCGTCCAATCTGCAACAAAATCTGCCAAGGCTTGTGACTTGATAGCATCGCGTCTCTTGTAGGTGATCTCGAAGGCGGCAAGTTCAATGCCCCACTTCGTGACCCTTCCCGTAGCGTCGCTGTTGTTGATAATGTCGGACAGTGGAGTCTTGCTCACCACTCTGATTGGGTGCTCCTGAAAGTAGTGCCTCAGCTTCCGAGAAGCAAGGAATACTCCATAAGCTATCTTCTGGTAGTGCGGGTAACGCTGCGTGGACTCCGTCAAGAACTCGCTTACATAGTAAACTGGTCGTTGAACTCCGTGCTCATAGCCTAGTTCCTTCCGCTCTACCACGACGTCGATGCTGATTACCCGATTGGTTGCCGCCATGTAGATTAACAGGGGCTCGCCAGGCTCGGGCGCTGCAAGGATGGGCGCTGAGGAAAGAATCTCCTTGAGCTGCTTCAATGCTGCATCTGCTTCGTCCGTCCACGTGAATTTGTCCGCCTTCTTCAGCAACTTGTACAGCGGCAGAGCCTTCTCTCCAAGTCGGCTGACGAACCGACTAACTGCTGCAACACAACCTGCTAGTCGTTGAATGTCCTTTAGGCATGTCGGACAGTTTATGTTTAAGATGGCCTTGATTTTCTCCGGGTTGGCCTCGATTCCGCGCTGGGAAACAATGAAACCCAACAATTTGCCGGCTAGAACCCCGAAGACGCACTTCTTAGGGTTAAGCATCATGTTGTATTTCCGGAGATTATCAAAGGTTTCTTTTAAGTCGGAGATTAATTCATTTGACTATTTTAGACATCACTGCGATATCGTCCACATAGGCGTGAACGTTCCTACCAATTTGGTCGTGTAGGCAACATTACATTGTCCGCTGGTACGCAACACTTGCGTTTTTCAGCCCAAAGGGCATCGTAACATAGCAAAACTTGCCGTATGGGGTAGTGAACGAAGTGGCCAATTGGTCCGACTTCCTCAGCTTGACCTGGTGGTATCCTGAGTATACATCGAGAAAACACAAAAGTTCCGAGCCAGCCGTCGAGCCAATGACTTGGTCAATGCAAGGCAAAGCAAACGGATCTTTGGGACACGCTTTGTTCAAGCCGGTGTAATCAATGCACATTCTTAATTCTTTGGTTCCCTTTTGGGGACAAGTACAGGATTGGCCACCCATCGGGTGTGAAGGACTTCTCGGATAAATCTAGCCTTAAGTAACCTAGCTATCTCTTTGCCAATGGCGCGTCTCTTCTCGTCTCCGAAGCGTCGTAGAGGTTGTTTCACTGGTTTACATTTTGGATCAATGTTTAAGCTATGCTCGGCAAGTTCCCTAGGTACACCTTTCATGTCGGCAGGTTGCCAGGAAAATATGTCCCTGTTCTCACAGAGGAACTCGACGAGCGCACTTTCCTATTTGGGATCCAGGTTCGTCCCAATGGCGGTGACCTTGGAGGCATCGCCTACCACAAGTTCCACCGGCTTGGTCTTGACGGCGGCCTTGAATGCAGGAGCGGAGTCGGAGATCTGTTTCTTCGACGCGGGCATCTCTGAGTCATCGACCTTGCTCTGGATCTCTTTGAATTCTTCGTTGTAGAGGACAGCTTCCGCGAAGGTTGCTTCATTAATCTCGCAGTCCCTTGCCTTGGTAAAGCTTCCGGATACGGTGAGGACACCGTTTGGCCCGGGTATCTTGAGTTTGTTGTAGACAAAGCATGGCTTGGCCATGAACATGTGGAATATGTCGCGGCCGAATATGACGTGGTACACGCTCTTGAAGGGGACCACCTCAAAGGTCATGTGCTCTTGGCGGTAATTGTTAAAATCGCCAAAGGCAACCTGAAGTGTAATGCACCCAAGGGACTGAGCCTCCCGACCAGGAACTACACCATGGAAGATGGTGTTGGTCCGCTTTAGGTTTGCCTCCGTCAAGTTCATTTTCTGCAGTGTATCCAGGTACATGATGTTGATGCTGCTTCCACTATCCACCATACACTTGGTGAACTCCACGCCGTCAATCAGAGGGTTGATGACCATTGCCTATTGGTTCTCCGTAGGAACAAGGTCTGGGTGGTCCGTACTGTCCCAAGTAATTGGAACCTCCGACCAGCGTAGGTACTGGGGAACTGGGGGTATAGTATCCATCAGGATCCTCATAGAGGTCTTATGTTGTCGGACGGTGGGGGTGCCAAGGAAAGTGTGGTAGACTGGTGCCTTCTTCACGAAGGGGTTCTTTCCCTTGTCGTCGCTCTTGGCGGCGTGCTTGGGGTCAACGTCCTCGTCTATGTCACTTGAATCCTTGGACTCCTCCTCCTTCTTCTTCCCCTTGCCCTTGCCTCGCGGTCTGTTTTTCCGACTTCGCTTGTAGCCGGACTCCGGGTATTCCTTTAGGTCGTTGAAGAACTTGTAGTGTCGATTGGTATGGGTGGCTTTGCCGTTGGCATCGAGGTGTACGAGGCACGGCATATCGCGGTACTCCTCGTAGGTTTGGGGAACCCGGAGTAGCGCCGAGGTAGTTTCACTTCCTTGTTGCTGCCCACGGCCGGCTCCCCGTCCTCGGCCACGCTGTCCGCCATCACCTCGTCCTGCAAAAGTCATGGCGACCATGTCGGTAGATTGCTTTTCTTCTAGAGCGGTTTTCCGCTTTGTACTCCTGTTCCTCTGAGCTTGAGTTGGAACGGTCGTTGCCGGCAAGGAGCCTCGAGCATCATCGTCGGCAGCTGCGAACTCACTAGCCAACTGAATCATATGGTTCAAGTCAAGCTGGTGATTGTCCTGCAAGCGCTTCAGCTTATGTCGGAGAAACGTGCCCCTTTCCAACCCATCGATGAAGGCGGCCATGGCGGTCTGAGCGTGCACTCCTGTGCAGGAATTCTTCATGTCCAGCCAGCGGGAGAGGTAAGCGCGAGATGTCTCGTCTTTCTCTTGCACACACCGCTGTAGATCACCAATAGTGCAAGGACGCTTGTACGTACCCTCAAAGTTCTTGGTGAACGCTTCTTGCATGTCCAACCAATTGCAGATGGATTTCTCCAGCAAGTCGTCGATCCATTGACGGGCCGTGCCCGCCAACATTAACGGGAGGTACTTGATGGCGACGTTGGGGTTGCCTCCAGGAATCTCCACCGCGTTGCATTAGTCCTGCAACCATGTGGCTGGCTTGGCGGTGCCGTCATAGGGCTTGATGGTCTTGTCAATCCGGAAACCTTTGAGGTAAGTTGCGGACCGTATTGCAGGTCCAAAGCAACGTGGTCCTAGGTATGGTCCTTCCCGGGCCTCGTGGATTTTATCGATCCGTGAACGTGCATCGTACGGCTCTGGGTTCTTCTTCTTGTCAACAGGGGATGGGCTGCGTGAACGACCACGGGCCTCCTACGCCATGGTGACTGCTAGGTGGTGATGAAGGTGAAGGTGGCGGTGGGTTAGCCTTCTTGTTGTTACCCTCCTGCGACGCCTCACGCCTGTCACAGTTGCTTGTCGGACGCGGAGGGTCATGGCTTGACCTGCTCTTGTGTCCTTGGTTGCGCTCTCCGTCATGACGGGTCCGCTCCATGTTGTCGCGGCGATGCCGCACTTCCTTGGGGGGGGGGCATATACGTACGATGGTAAGCCTTGGGATCTTCACGATGTCGGGGGGATCGGGGCGGTGGCGATGTGCGACGAGGTCGGGCCTTTTCTCCATGGTCGGAGGATATGGGGATAGCATCCTTCCTGTTGCGCACATCCCTCCGTCTTTGTTCTGATGACCCTGTCTGGGACCCGACATCAAGAGGAGACCTGTCCCTTGGAGGCTTATACTGGCTAGACTGGCAAAGCGCTGGGTCGGACTCAAGCCTCTGAGAGGTGGCCTTTTCCCGCTGCTTCACCGCCTTGGACACTAGGTCATGGACCTGTTCCACTGCCACAGGCGATCTATCCTGCTCCAGAAGGGTCTTGGCGACGGCGAGGTCGAGGAGTGGGGTGGGCATCACTAGTTTGCCTTCACTGTCAATGTATGGCTTGGCCTTTTCCGGCTTCGAGGGAGCCCATCCTAGTATTCGCCGTACACCAGGATCATTGATGACGCGAGCCAAATCTTTCTTGGCCTTCTGCTGTTGCAGCAGAGTCTTGTACTCGGCCTCCATTGCTCTAGCTTTCTCTATGGACTTTTGCGCGTTGACCAGATCTCGATCTAGCTTGGCGCCTTGCTCCGCGATGGTCTGCGCTTCCTCCAGCAGCTTCTGGCGCTTCTCGTCAAGCTGAGTCACGTTCCAGATATGAGCTATGGTCAGTGGCTCAACGAGAAGATTGTCGTACATCACTCTATCGGCCGGAGTAACTTGGGCAGCAGCAGACGTAGATGCCAGAGGCGGCAAGTTTGCGGTGTTGTTGTTGCTCAGGCCGGTGTCGAGTTCCTGCGGCTGCTGCACTGGATTAGGTGGAGGAGGCATGGCCTTTGCGCGATCATCGTCAGCAGCAATAAGTGGCCCCTTCCCCTTTTCCGGTGCTGTAGGCGGAGCTCGTCCGGGCTGGTCTTCATCCATCACCGTCCCAATGGTGACGAACACTTCTCGAGACGTGACGGTGTTGTTGGCTTGCTCGTCGCGTGTGTACTCCTCCTCCATCTCCTGCATGGCGGAGTCTAGTTCCTCTGGACAGAAATCTATCTCCTCCGAATCTGCACTGAAGTCGGCGTATAGCGCGTCAATCACAGAGTCGAAGGGTGCCAAGACTTCCACGATGACATGGGGTGGAGGTGCAATAGCAGCGACGATGACTGGTGGTGGCGGCGCAGCTGCGATGATGGCGGCCGGAGGCGGTGGTGGTGGTGGCTGAATCGGAGGGGCTCCGTCAATGAGCGCAAGCGCTGTCTGGGCTGCCACTTCAGCCTCCGCATAGTTGTTGACGGTGCTCACCATGCCTTCGAAGGTAAGGAGTCCTGACGCCTGTTGCCGTCTTAGAGAATGTCGGAGAAGCGTGCCATGGTCCAGTCCTTCCACAAAGTGATACATAGCATCATCATTGGGGTATTGGTCAAGATCGGCTCGTATGCAGAGCCACCTGGCCAGGTAATCGCAGGGGTTTTCGCCCTCTCTCTGAACGCAACACGCCATATCGAAGATCGTAACCACGCCGACGAACTTGGATCTCTGTTGTCCAGACGCACGGGTGAAGCCGGCGGACTTGCAGTGATCTTCCACCTTTATATCCTGCACAGGGCAGTTTGGGTGGGCCTTGAATTTTTCCGATCTTTGCCGGCAAACTTCGAAGAGAGATCCGACATCGATCCTTCCGCAAACGTATCCTGCCCGTAGGCGGTACGTGCGGGCCTTGATGCTCCTCCGACTCCCAGGGAACTAGTTCCCGAGTCGGTTTCGCCAATGAAGAGGTGGATGTCTTCGATAGGAACGATCGAGCACTGCGTAGGGTTCGTCTTCGCCGGGATCTAGAACTCGTCAGTGTCGTGGTATTGCCGACGAGTACGCCATGGAGGGGTCCTCATAGTGCGTGTTTAGAGACGTGGGGGAAGGCAGACGGTTGATGGGTACGAGGTAACACAGCTTACCCAGGTTCAGATCCCACGACGGTGGCGGAATCCTACTCATGCTATAAATCACTATAAGGGCAATACACCGAGTTATAGAGATAGGTTCGCTGTGCGAGGTTGTATGAATCGATGCCCTAAAGGCTCCCATAGGCCTGACTTATATAGTCGCCAGGTCCTAGGGTTACAGGGAAAAGTCCTAGCTGGACAGGTTACAGAGTCCTACACCATCTATTACTAGTCTTGTGTATCTTGCACTCCAAGGCTGTGGGTACGTCGGTGACTCCAACCATAGCCTTTCTTTATCCGGCATGGGCCTCCCTTCTGGATCCATCTAACTGGGCCGCACAGCAGGCCATGGGCCATGCTACCAACTGTGGGCCACCCGGGTTATCTGAATAGGAGACATGCTATGAGGATACCCATATAGCATATCCCCAATAGTAGCCCCCAGAGAACTCCGAGATCTTGCGCCGTCTTGCCTCTTTATGTGGAATGCTCCGTCTAGATGGATGTCGGCAAATCGTCAAGCAATATCTTGTAGTCCTCCCAAAGAATCCTGCAAGGTTTTCTCCGTCTTCAACACGTAAGTCGGAGAAATGCTAAATCTTCCATCGTACTATTCTGTAGCCAGACTGGATCCGTCCATGCCGGAATCTTCTGATGTGACGGCTCATCTGCCTATGTCATCTAGGACGACGTAGGCTTAGATCAGCGACGCCTCGTAACTCACACATGTAGAGAACGCAATCATGTCCGATTTTCCCGCGCGAGTGATACGAACCATTGGCGGCGACGGTTGGAGACGTGGCGAAACTTCCGCGCACGTTTGCGAACACGTCGTCTACGCAGAAACCATCCGATCAAGCTGCACGAATCTTGACGCTGGGGATGATAAATAGTAACCGTGGTGGAATTTCTACCTTTTACCTCATTCTCTCCTCGCGTTGTCTTCTTCCTCCAGCGCGTGCCTCCTCGAGCGCTCCGCGCCGAACTCGCGAAAAACCCTAGCCTCAATCCGCACCAGTCACCTCCAACCTCTCTCCATGGCCAGCAGCAGCACCTCTCCTTCCATGGCGGCGTCGAGCGAAGCCGCGGTGAAGCCGGCGAGCTCTATCGTCGTGCCCCCAGAGGGCTTGGTCATCCTCGCCTCGGCGGTGATTGAGTCCACCGGCGGCGACCATAATCTGGCGGTGCTGGAGCCGTTGGAGGAGGAGCTAGATTCGCACAAGGGCTACTGGCGCGGCTCAGATATCACCGACCGTGACATCCAAGAGCTGATCGCCGAGTGCTACCTCCCTGCGATAGAGGGGCTCGCCTGGCGGGCGGCGCCGGCCGGCCAGGTGACACCTTCTCACCAAGTCGGAGAAAAGGTGTACCTCAAAGCCCAACTGGTACGTGGCGTCTCCCTGCCCATCTCCAACTTCTTCCTCTCCGTCTTGAACCACTACAGAGTCTAGCCCCAGAATCTTTCTCCCAACAGTATCTTAGCGCTTAGCAACTACACGGCGCTCTGCGAGGGTTACTTAGGGATAAAGCCTAGGCTAGACCTCTTCGTGTACTTCTTCACCGTAAAACGTGAAGCCGGATCCAGTAAGGAAGAACTTAGCAATTGCGGCACCATAAGCTTCAAGATCCGTCCTGGTCGGCGGTTCCTCGACATCGTCGGTCACGAGTCCTGCAAAAACTGGCAGCGTACCTACTTCTACGGCCCAGATATCCCTCTGGCTGGCCGACAAGTAACGTACTCGGACTTTGTCAATGGAGCCGCCGTCGAAGCCTCGTCATGGAGATCCCAGGCCTCCCTTACCTCCGACATCGAATCCTCTCGCGCCATAAGGCGGATAGAGTGGTTCGTAGAGACGGGTTTAACCGGCTTGGACCTAGCCATGTGCTGGTTCATCAGGCGAATCCAACCTCTGCAGCAAGGCGTGAAGCTCATGCACGAGTATACCAGCGATAGAAGGGATAGCCTCCGCATCTCTGTGGACAATTTCTCGACCGACTCCATCAAGCTCCGCCTTAAGGACATCGTCAAGGTGAAGGACAAGAATCATGGCTTCACCATCACCTACGACATGTTCGTAGACGGCAAGTGCCCAAATGTAGCTGTTCATTTTCCGTGTTTGACATATACTCCAGTTCTTCCGTCTTGCAAATGTCATCCCATCTAACACGGTGGTTCTTCACTTTACAGCTTACCGACATAGATGAGTTCAGCATGGCTCCTCAAATCTATGATCCAAAGATGAAGGATGTCACTGTCGTGTCCGATGACGATGCTCCATTGACGCGAAAGCGGAAGAGCTCCACCTCTAACGCTGCCGACGGAGGCAAGAAGAAGAAGACGGAGGGTGGAGCCTCCAAGAAGATTACCGCCGCCTTGGAGGCGGAGAAGAGAAAAGCTACCGGGATCCCCTTTGCCAAAGCACCCCCACTTGTGTAAGCTTCTTTCTCTTCGACATTGTCTATTCAACTGTCTTGTTCATGTACTTATGCATTTTGCACGTTTCAGGAAGAAAGCCACGACCAGCCTCAAGAAGACCTCTAAGTCATTTGGGGCTTCTAGAACTATTAAGGACATGCTGCATCGCGAGGCATCTCCTGCCATCGCCCCTGCCACTCCCTCCGTCAAGCCTCCGTCTGCCCCGATAAGCTCATAAGCTAAGGAGGCATCTGGCCCTTCCGCCATGGAAGTGGACTCAGGTGCCTCTACAGAGATTGCTGTCGTCGGCGAGCAGGCGACTCAGGAAAGTGCCACACACCCAATGGCTGAAGCTTCGGCTAAGGATGCCATCGATAGCGGTAAGGCGGTGGTGGAAGCTGGTACTTCTGCCGTAGGCGGCGCCCCCGCACCCAAGAAAGCGATAGAGTATCCAAAGATAGTCTATCCGGTTCTTACACCGGGTAGCACTGCTTTGGTTCCCGGTGCGGTGCCGACATCTCCGACGTGTGTTCTAGAGGAGCTCCTCCGACAGGCAGAGATCTTGCAAGTAAATAGCGTATCCTTTGGCAAGCTGTTGGACGAGAGTGCTACCAACCTCAAGATCATTGCACTTGTAAGTTTTATTTGCCTTTTGCATTTCATATGAGTATCCCACTGTAGCCCCCGAGGATTTAGACAGAAAACCATAGGTCTTTGCGTCTAGATGCTCTAAGAGTGACTAAGCTAGAAAACTTCTCACTGTAGCCCCCAAGCATATAGGTGGAATGAAATATTCCGACTAAATGCTTTAAGAGTACCATACACAGTGTTTATAAATTTCAATACTGTAGCCCCCAAGCCTCTAGTTGTAACTGAATTAGTTCCGACTAGATGCTTAAAGAAAAGCTAAACATACATCTGAGTTAAAAAACTTTATACTGTAGCCCCCAAGCTTCTAATCGAAAACTGAATTAGTTCCGACTAGATGCTTAAAGAAAAGCTAAGCATATTGCCAAGTTAAAACTCTCGCTGTAGCCCCCGAGCGTCTAGGTGGAAAATTTCCTTCTAGATGTTCCAAGTATACCAAAGAACTTTTTACTTCTTCTTTTTTCCACAGAACAAGAATTCTTGGAGGGGCATGGCCAACGAAAAGTATCAGAAGATGCGCGCAGACTTGGAAGCTGAAAAGGGTAAAACTGCCTTCTTGAAGGAACAGATCACCAAGAGCAAGCGTCTGTTTTCTTTTTCGCATTCCAACTTGGTTTTGTGCCCATATTCTCCGAGTACTCACTGTGTACTTTGCTTTCTCCGACTTGCAGAAAACATCGCCAAGGCCAAGAATATTGTCGAGCAATCCAAGCACATTCAAGAGCTGGATAGCGAGAACAAAATTCTTAAGCAGGAGAGGAAGGACATGCTGAAAATGCATGAGGAGTCAATGAAGGTCCAGCAGGACTCCGCCACTGAGGAAATCAATCGCTTGAAGGAGGAGATCTCGATCCTAAGAGATCAGAAGAAAGCTGCTGATGAGCAGAATGAATGCCATAGCGAGGCGTATAAGCTCCTCCAACAAGAGAAATAATCCTTGGCGGACACCCTCTGGCAAGCTGAGGCCAGCATCTTCAGTAAGTTTTCTCCGTCTTGGATTTCTGTAGTCTACGTACCCTGAATTGTTGAACGCATGCACTCCTTGTCGGAATTTGCAGCTCCTATGGGTTTAACCCGATCGCCTCCTCCAGCCAAGGAATGCATGGTTCTTGCCGGCAACTTTATCAACACCGCCATCATGCAAGCCAAGGAGATCGCCAAGCCCCTCCACATAAATATCAAGGCATAGGACTCCGTGGCGAAGTACTCGGAGATTCTACGCCGAGCCCCCGAGCGTATCACAAGCTGGAAAGCTTCATGTGCATGGGTTGGCGCAAGGATGTCGCTGTCAATGGTGAATGCTCACTACGAAGATGCCGACATCGACACGGTGACCTCTGGCATTCCCGACGTAGACGATGATGGCAAAGAGATTAACCATGAATCCATCTTGTCGTCGCTCGCGGGTTATGACACCAGAGTTGCCGACTTGGTCGATATCAACGTCTTCATGCCGATGAACACCATCGATGGCGGCAACCAAAGCTCCTCTGAGTCTCTCCACACCGCCGACTTCGAGGGTGGTTCTCTGGCTGGTGATGATGCTGCTTCTAAGTCACCTGCGCCAAAGGAATGAAGAACAACTTTGTAATATTTGTTTCACCTTTGGTGCATATGCAGAAAAAACTTGTTTACGTAACTTAAGGCAGAAAACAATGGTTGTTATTTCCTGCTACTCAAGAACAAGTTTCCAGCGTGTATATATTTTTTAAGCAAGTGCTGGCTTATCCATTACTTTGGTTCTTATGCTTGACCTTTCATGAGTCGGAAGGCTCGTTGTCGGAACCATGCGCTTAGGCGATGATGCCTGATAACACCGTCAATAACCTAAGCACAAAGTCACTGACAATAAGTGCCAAAAGTCACTACTCTAGAATCCACATAAAAACGACAAAGAACGTGTAGACCAGAAAACTTAAGCTAACGCCCGTAGGCGGAATTTTCACAAGTGCAATCGCAAAGCTTGTGCATAAAAGGTTTTACATGATCCAAAAATGAACACTAAAGGAGGTAAAAGACTCAGAAATATGAGTGAACTAGAGAGCTTTATTTCATTGATCATATAAGGGGTACACAATTAGATAAAAAATGCTAAGTGTAAAAAGGACGTAGCTGTGCTATGTTCCATGGCCGATTAGTTCACGATTGTCAACAAGGTAGTAAGACCCATTGAGCAGTGCCTTGCTTATGATGAACGGTCCTTCCCATGGCAGGGATAATTTGTGTGACTTCTTTTGCTTAAGTCGGAGCACCAAATCCCCCTCTTTAAATGAGCGATGCCAAACACGGCGACTATGGTAGCTGTGTAGCTTCTGCTGGTAGATGGCGGATCTTTGGATGCCAAAACGCGCTCCTCCTTGATAAGGTCCACATCTAGGCGTCTGGATTTTTCAGCGTCATCTTCGTCATAGGCGGCAACTCTTGGTGCATCGTGAAGGATGTCGGAAGGCAGGATGGCTTCTGCTCCATATACCATGAAGTAAGGGGTGTAGCCGGTGGATCTGTTAGGTGTAGTTCGTAAACTCCACAGTACAGATGGCAATTCTTCCGCCCAGGCTCCAGCTGCTCTATGTAGCGTTGCCTCAAGACGTGGCTTGATTCCCTGTAGAATTAATCCATTGGCCGGCTCAACCTGACCATTGGATTGTGGGTGTGCCACAGATGCAAGGTCAAGTCGGATGCCCTTCTCCCAACAATAAGCCTCCACTTCTCCGAGTGAAAAATTGCTGCCGTTGTCGGTGATAATGCTATGTGGGAGACCAAATCTCACCACTAGATCCCGGACAAACCTGAGGGTAGTTGCCCCATCAAGCTTTCTAATGGGTTTAGCTTCTATCCATTTAGTGAATTTATCAACTGCTACTAGTAGATGCGTAAACCGACATGGTGCTGTCTATAACGGTCCCACCATGACTAGCCCCCAAACTACAAACGGCCAAGTTATTGGTATTGTTCGCAATTCTTCAGCAGGAACATGTGGTTGTCGGGCATAATACTGGCATCCCATGCATGTCTCAACCAGCTTGTCGGCGTGAGCCTTCGCGGTCAGCCAGTAGAATCCTTGTCGGAAGGCTTTCGCGACCAACGATCAAGGAGCGGCGTGATGCCTGCAATATCCGAGATGGATTTCACGTAGGATTTCCATACCTTCTAGCTGGGAAACACACTTTAGGTATACACCAGTAGTGCTCCTTTTGTAGTGTTGTCCATTTATTATGGTATAACCCTTTGCTCGTCGTACTATTTGTCGTCTTTCGACCTCGTCGTCGGGCAAAGTTCCGTGTTTGAGATATTCCATGCACGGTGTTGTCCAAGCCGGAGGACCTTGGTCACCATGTTGACGAAAGAGTGAGCTCTATCCGGGTTGTCGATGTCGGATCCCTTCACGGATGGTGTGCGTAGGTGCTCTAGGAAAACTCCTGGTGGAATTTGTTTGCACCCTGATCCAAGCTTAGACAACAGATCAGCCGCCTTGTTTTGCTCCCTAGGTACATACTTGAATTCGTAGCCCGAGAAGCTCTTGGCTATCTCGTCCACTTCGTCTTGGTATGCCGCCATCATAGGGTTCCGCACATTCCAGGTGCCAGCCACCTGCTGGGCAACCAAGTCGGAATCTCCACAGCAAACTATGCGCTTGATGCCAATATCCTTGGCTACACGTAGTCCGTGAATGAGTGCTTCATACTCTGCCATGTTGTTTGTAGCCTCGAAGTGGATCTGCAGAACATAGTGTAGCTTGTCTCCTGTTGGTGACTGTAGCAATACACCAGCCCCCAAGCCGTTGAGCAACTTTGATCTGTCAAAGTGCATCACCCAGTACTCTGGTTCTGGCAACGGAGTAGCATCTGGCATCTCCGTCCAATCTACAACAAAATCCTCCAAGGCTTGTGACTTGATAGCATCGCGTCTCTTGTAAGTGATCTCGAAGGCGGCAAGTTCAATGCCCCACTTCGCGACCCTTCCTGTAGCTTCTCTATTGTTGATTATGTCGGACAGTGGAGTCTTGCTCACCACTGTGATTGGGTGCTCCTGAAAGTAATGCCTCAGTTTCCGAGAAGCAAGGAATACTCCATAAGCTATCTTCTGGTAGTGCGGGTAATGTTGCTTGGACGCAGTCAAGACCTCGCTCACGTAGTAAACTGGTCGTTGAACTCCGTGGTCATGGCCTGGTTCCTTCCGCTCTACCACGATGACGATGTTGATTACCCGGTTGGTTGCCGCCATGTAGATTAACAAGGGTTCTCGAGGCTCGGGTGCTGCAAGGATAGGCGCTGGGGAGAGAATCTCCTTGAGCTGCTTCAATGTTGCGTCTGCTTTGTCCGTCCACATGAATCTGTCCGCCTTCTTCAGCAACTTGTATAGCGGCAGAGCCTTCTCTCCAAGTCGGCCGACGAACCGACTAACTGCTGCAACACAGCATGTTAGTCGTTGAATGTCCTTTAGGCATGTCGGACGGTTTATGTTTAAGATGGCCTTGATTTTCTCTGGGTTGACCTCGATTCAGCGATGGGAAACAATGAAACCCAACAATTTGTATGCTGGTACCCCAAAGACGCACTTCTTAGGGTTACGCATCATGTTGTATTTCTGGAGATTATCAAAGGTTTCTTTTAAGTCGGAGATTAAGTCGTTTGACTTTTTAGACATCACCGCAATATCGTCCACGTAGGCATGAACGTTCCGACCAATTTGGTCGTGAAGGCAATGTTGCATTGTCCGCAGGTACATAGCACTTGTGTTTTTCAGCCCAAAGGGCATCATGACATAGCAAAACGTGTCGTATGGGGTAGTGAACGAAGTGGCCAATTGGTCCGACTTCCTCATCTTGATCTGGTGGTATCCTAAGTATGCATCAATAAAACACAAAAGTTCCAAGTCAGCCGTCGAGTCAATGACTTGGTCAATGCGAGGCAAAGCAAACGGATCTTTAGGACATGCTTTGTTCAGGCCGGTGTAATCAACGCACATTCTTAATTCATTGGTTCCCTTTTTGGGGAAAAGTATAGGATTGGCCACCCATTGGGTGTGAATGACTTCTCGGATAAATCTAGCCTTAAGTAACCTAGCTATCTCTTTACCAATGGCGCGTCTCTTCTCATCTCCAAAGCGTCGTAGAGGTTGTTTCACTGGTTTGGATTTTGGATCAATGTTTAGGCTGTGCTAGGCGAGTTCCCCAGGTACACCTTTCATGTCAGCAGGTTGCCAGGCAAAGATGTCCCTATTCTCATGGAGGAACTCGACGAGCGCGCTTTCCTATTTGGGATCCAGGTTCGTCCCAATGGCGGTGACCTTGGAGGCATCGCCTACCACAAGTTCCACCGGCTTGGTCTCGATGGTGGCCTTGAACGCTGGAGCGGAGTCGGAGATCTGCTTCTTCGACGCGCGCATCTCTGAGTCATCGACCTTGCTCTGGATCTCTTTGAATTCTTCGCTGTAGAGGACAGCTTCCGCAACAGATGCTTCATTGATCTTGCAGTCCCTTGCCTTGGTAAAGCTTCCGGATACGGTGATGACACTATTTGGTCCGGGTATCTTGAGTTTGTTGTAGATGAAGCATGGATTGGCCATGAACGTGTGGAATATGTCGCGACCGAATATGACGTGATACACGCTCTTGAAGGGGACAACCTCAAAGGTCATGCGCTCTTGGCGATAATTTCTAACATCGCCAAAGGCAACCTGAAGTGTAATGCACCCAAGGGACCGAGCCTCCCGACCAGGAACTACGCCATGGAAGATGGTGTTGGTCCGCCTTAGGTTTGCCTCCGTCAAGTTCATTTTCTGCAGTGTATCCAGGTACATGATATTGATGCTGCTTCCACTATCCACCATACACTTGGTGAACTCCATGCCGTCAATCAAGGGGTTGATGACCATGGCGTACTGGTTCTCCGTAGGTATAAGGTCTAGGTGGTCCATCCTGTCCCAAGTGATTGGAACCTCCGACCAGCGCAGGTACTGGGGAACTGGGGGGAGAGTAGCCATTGGGATCCTCAGAGAGGTCTTCTGTTGTCGGACGGTGGGGGTGCCAAGGAAAGTGTGGTAGACTGGAGCCTTCTTCGCGAAGGGGTTCTTGCCCTTGTCGTCGCTCTTTGCGGCGTGCTTGGGGTCAACGTCCTCGTCCATGTCACTTGAATCCTTGGACTCCTCCTTCTTCTTCCCCTTGTTGTTGCCTCGCGGTCTGTTCTTCTGACTATGCTTGTAGCCGGACTCCGGGTCTTCCTTGAGGTCATTGACGAACTTGCAGTGTCGATTAGTATGGGTGGCCTTTCCATTGACGTCGAGGTGTACGAGGCACGGCATACCGCGGTACTCCTCGTAGGTTTGGGGAACGCGGAGCGGCGCCGAGGTAGTTTCGCTTCCTCGCAGCTGCCCACGACCAGCTCCCCTTCCTCGGCCACGTTGTCCGCCATCACCTCGTCCTGCAAAAGTCATAGCGACCATGTCAGTAGATTGCTTTTCTTCTGGAGCGGTTTTCTGCTTTATACTGCTGTTCCTCCGAGCTTGAGTTGGAACGGCTGTTGCCGGCAAGGAGCCGTGAGCATCGTCATCGGCAGCTGCGAACTCACTAGCCAATTGAATCATCTGGTTCAAGTCAAGCTGGTGATTGTCCTCCAAGCGCTTCAAATTATATCGGAGCAACGTGCCCCTTTCCAACCCATCAATGAAGGCGGCCATGGCAGTCTGAGCGTGCACTCCTGCGCAGGAATTCTTCATGTCCAGCCAGCGGGAGAGGTAGGCGCGAGATGTCTCGTCTTTCTCTTGCACGCACCGATGTAGATCGCCAACAGCGCACAGACGCTTGTATGTACCCTCAAAGTTCTTGGTGAATGCTTCTTGCATGTCCAACCAATTGTAGATGGATTTCTCCGGCAAGTCGTTGATCCATTGACGGGCCATGCCCGCCAACATTAACGGGAGGTACTTGACAGCGACGTTGGGGTTGCCTCCGGCAATCTCCACCGCGTTGCCGTAGTCCTACAACCATGTGGCTGGCTTGGCGGTGGCGTCATAGGGCTTGATGGTCTTGTCAATCTGGAAGCCTTTGGGGTAAGTTGTGGACCGTATTGCAGGTCCAAAACAACGTGGTCCCAGGTATGGTCCTTCCCGGGCCTCGTGGATCTGATCGATCTGTGAACGTGCGTCGTACGGCTCCGGGTTCTTCTTCTTCTTGTCAACAGGGGATGGGCTGCGCGAACGGCACGGGCCTCCTCCGCCATGGTGACTACTTGGTGGTGACGGAGGCGGAGGTGGCGGTGGGTTAGCCTTCTTGCTGTTACCCTCCTGCGACGCCTCATGCCAGTCACGGTTGCTTGTCGGACGCGGAGGGTCATGGTGTGACCTGCTCCTGTGTCCTTGGTTGCGCTCTCCGTCATGACGGGTCTGCTCCGCATTGTCGCGGATGACGATGCCGCACTGCTTTGGTGGGGGCATATCCGTATGATGGTGAGCCTTGTAATCTTCGCGATGTCGGGGGGACCAGGGTGGTGGCGATGCGCGGCGAGGTCGGGCCTTTTCTCCATGGTCGGAGGATATGGGGATAGCATCCTTCTTGTTGCGCGCATCCCTCCGTCTTCGTTCTGATGAACCCGTCTGGGACCCGACATCAAGAGGAGATCTGTCCCTTGGCGGTTTATACTGGCTGGACTGGCAAAGCGCTAGGTCGTCCTCAAGCCTCTGAGAGGTGGCCTTTTCCTGCTGCATCACCGCCTTGGCCACTAGGTCATAGACATGTTCCACTGCCTCAGGCGATCTATCCTGCTCCAGAAGGGTCTTGGCGACGGCAAGGTTAAAGAGTAGGGTGGGCATCACCTTCTTGCCTTCACTGTCAATGTATGGCTTGGCTTGTGCCGGCTTCGAGGGAGCCCATCCTAGGTTGCGCCGTACACCAGGATCGTTGATGACGCGAGCCGGATCTTTCTTGGCCTTCTGCTGCAGCAGCAAAGTCTTGTACTCGGCCTCCATTGCTCTAGCTTTCTCTATGGACTTCTGCGCGTTGACCAGATCTCGATCTAGCTTAGCGCCTTGCTCTACGATGGCCTGCGCTTCCTCCAGCAGCTGCTGGCGCTTCTCGTCAAGTTGGTTCATGTTCCGGATATGAGCAATGGTCAGTGGCTCGACGAGGAGATTGTCATACATCACTCTATCAGCTGGAGTAACTTGGGCTGCTGCAGACATAGATGACGGAGGCGGCAAGTTTACGGTGTTGTTGTTGCTCGGGCCGGTGCCGAGTTCATGCGGCTGCTGCACTGGGTTAGGCGGAGGAGGTATGACCTTTGCGCGATCATTGTCAGCAGCAATGAGTGGCCCCTTCCCCTTCTCCAGCGCTGTAGGCGGAGCTCGTCCGGGTTGATCTTCATCCATCGCCATCCCAATGGTGACGAACACCCCTCGAGACGTGACGGTGTTGTTGGCTTGATCATCGCGCATATATTCCTCCTCCATCTCCTACATGGCGGAGTCTAGTTCCTCTGGACTGAAATCTATCTCCTCTGAATCTGCACTGAAGTCAGCATAAAGCGCGTCAATAACAGAGTCGGAGGGTGCCAGGACTTCCTCGATGACGGGCGGTGGAGGTGCAACAGCAGCGACGATGACTGGAGGTGGCGGCGCAGCTGCGAGGATGGCGGCCGGAGGCGGTGGTGGTGGTGGCTGAATTGGAGGATCTCCGTCAATGAGCGCAAGCGCTTTCTGGGCTGCTGCGTCAGCCTCCGCGTAGTTGTTGACGGTGCTCACCATCTCTTCAAGGTTAAGGCGTCATGTTGCCTGCTGCAGTCTTAGAGAATGCCGGAGAAGCATGCCACGGTCTAGTCCTTCCACGAAGTGATACATAGCATTATCATCGGGGTAGTGGGCCAGATTGACTCGTACATGGAGCCACCTGGCAAGGTAATCGCGGGGGTTCTCTCCCTCTCTCTGAATGCAACACACCAGATCGAAGATGGTAACCACTCTGACAAACTTGGATCTCTGCTGTCCAGACGCACGGGCGAAGCCGACGGATTTGCAGCGATCTTCCACCTTTATATCTTGCACAAGGGCGGTTTGGGTGGGCCTTGAATTTTTCTGATCTTTGCCGGCAAACTCCGAAGAGAGATCCGACATCGATCCTTCCGCGAACGTATCCTGCCCGTAGGCGGTCCGTGTGGACCTTAATGCTCCTCCGACTCCCAGGAAACTAGTGCCCGAGTCAGTTTCGCCAATGAAGAGGTGGATGTCTCTGATAGGAACGATCGAACACCGCGTAGGGTTCGTCTTCGTCGGGATCCAGAACTCGTCGGGAGGTACGATCGGAACATTGCTGGAGAAGAGAACGCGGCCGATGGCTATCGTTTCGCCGATTCCCGCGAAGATCTTGGTCCTCCCTCGCTGAAGAGCCTGAAGCGCCTCTTGCCCCATGGTGGGCGCCAACTATCGTGGTATTGCCGACGAGTACGCCATGGAGGGGTTCTCACAGTGCGTGTTTAGCGACGTGGGGGAAGGCGGACGGTTGACGGGTACGAGGTAACACAGCTTACCCAGGTTCAGATCCCACGACGGTGGCAGAATCCTACTCCTGCTATAAATCACTATAAGGGCAATACGCCGAGTTACAGAGATAGGTTCGCTGTGCGAGGTTGTATGAATCAATGCCCTAAAGGCTCCCATAGGCCCGACTTATATAGTCGCCAGGTCCTAGGGTTACAGGGAAAAGTCCTAGCCGGACAGGTTACAGAGTCCTACACCGTCTATTACTAGTCTTGTGTATCTTGCACTCCAAGGCTCCGGGTACGTCGGTGACTCCAACCATAGCCTTCCTTTATTTGGCATGGGCCTCCCTTCTGGATCCAACTAACCTGGCCGCCCAGCAGGCCATGGGCCATGCTACCAACTGTGGGCCACCCGGGTTATCAGGATAGGAGACATGCTATGAGGATACCCATATAGCATATCCCCAACAGTCGGGAGGGACGATCAGAACGTTGCCGGGAGAAGATAACGCGACCGATGGCTACGGTTTCGCCGATTCCCGCGAAGATCTCGGTCCTCGCCCGCTGAAGAGCCTGAAGCGCCTCTTGCCGCACGGTGGGCGCCAACTGTCGTGGTATTGCCGACGAGTACGCCATGGAGGGGGTCCTCACAGTGCGTGTTTAGAGATGCGGGGGAAGGCGGACGGTTGACGGGTACGAGGTAACACAGCTTACCCAGGTTCAGATCCCACAACGGTGGCGGAATCCTACTCCTGCAATAAATCACTATAAGGGAAATATGCCGAGTTACAGGGATTGGTTCGCTGTGAAAGGTTGTCTGAAGTTATCTATGATCGTACCGACTTATATAGTCGCCAGGTCCTAGGGTTACAGGGAAAAGTCCTAGCCGGACGGGTTACAGAGTCCTACACCGTCTATTACTAGTCTTGTGTATCTTGCACTCCAAGGCTCCGGGTACGTCGGTGCCTTCAACCGTAGCCTTCCTTTATCCGGCATGGTCCTCCCTTCTGGATCCATCTAAATGGGCCGCCCAGCAGGCCATGAGCCATGCTACCAACTGTGGGCCACCCGGGTTATCCGGATAGGAGACATGCTATGAGGATACCCATATAGCATATCCCCAACATCTGCAGGATAGGAACCCTAGTGAAAAAAGGGTAGTACGGTTGTATGTGAGGAACTTACTTGGGATTGACGGTGACATCACTATGCATATGATTAGTTCTCTTTTTTCTATGGATGAGACTAGTAGGTTATTGCCATAAGCGGCTGCGAAGGTGATAATATTTATGGATGCACTGCCCACATATAATTATCTTGCTCTAACATTTACATGAGTACTTTATTATTATCTGTTATTCCCATCAGATGTTTTGCACAGCTAATGGTGAAAACCGAAGACCCTAGGCCCTCTCTCTATTGTCAACAACAACAACAACAACAAGAAGATAGCAAACTCTTGGTCCGGTGAAAACGTAATAGGAATTCTAAAACTCTCGAAGGTCCGTTGAAGTAATCTCAGTTTGCTTTCCGCTTCCCGAGGATTCGATAAACCTAGGTCTACTAGGGAAAAAGAGCTATACTACATCTGTAATCCGGATCGAAGGTATTAACCCTTTTTCTGGTGCCGTTGTCAGGGAAGCAATAGCTACCCTAGTGAGGTTAGTAGGAACCTTTCTAGTTTTAATTCTCATTTTTAATTTTGTTAGTTTGCTTTCAGTCTTTATTTGAAAAACCAAAAAAAAGTTAGTCTTTTAATTATTGTTTTATCATCATTAGTACTTGTTTAAGAAAATCCAAAAACATAGGAAGTATGGATGAAAAGAAGCTTGGGGAGTTTGCAACTCCTAACAATGATTATTTGCGTACTCCTATTACTCAGCGAGCAATCGCTGCTGAAGATTATGAAATTAAGCCTCACTATTTAAATTTGGTTCAACATAATCAATTTGGAGGCTCTACTGTAGAAGATGCAGGTATGCACTTAAATACTTTCACTGAAATATGTGATATGATGCGCATTAAAGATGTTGACCCCGATGCGGTCAATTTGCGCTTATTTCCTTTCTCTCTTAGAGGAAGAGCAAAATAATGGTTGCTATCTTTGCCTAGAAATACTATTGCATCATGGGTGGAATGTACTTCTTTATTTATGATTCTTTGCACCTGCAAAGACTATGCAACTCAGATCTAATATTACTGGTTTTAGACAGGAAGAGCGTGAGCCACTAGCGCTTGCATGGGAGAGAATGAAAGAATGCATGAGAAACTGCCCCAGCCATGGGATGGAAGATTGGTTAATTCTCCATTTATTTTATAATGCTCTTAACCCTGTTTATAAGTCAACATTTATGGGTAAGAAAATTACCAAAGCGAAGCAGCTACTAGACAATATGCAAGACAAACATGCCCAATGGCATGTGGAAAGATCGAACAAGAAGAAGGTGAACTCTATCGCACCTCAAGAGAATGAAGAACTCAATGCTAAGTTGGAGGACCTCATATTAGCCGTTAAAGGTAAGGAAACCCCGGTAAGAACTACTCCCGAACCAACTATTGAAGAAGTTGACTTCATAGGTCGCAATGATTATAGGGATTTCTATTTTAGTGCCCCTGGTTCGTTAGCTGTACTCAGTTTTCCCCAGCCGCTTAACTTTTCCTCACTTTTCCCCTCGCCATGTTAAGGAACCCTCGCGGGCGCTCAAGGGCGCTTGGACGGAGGAATGCCGTCAGGTCAAAGGCTTGACCATTACATGCTGACTGGTGGGACCGCGTTGGGGCAGGTCGGGCATTGAGCGTTACGTTACGAGGCCTTGACCGTTACAGCCTGGCCGGTGGGGCCGTGTAGATACGGGTCCTGCCGTGTCCGATACATGCTGACGGGTGGGGGCCAGGTTACACGTCGGACCCGCCATCCTTCTCTCGTTGCAGGCAATGACAAATGGGGCCATTCCGTGGCGTCATCGAAGCCAATGAACCATGTGGCCGTCATGTGGGGTGGGAACTCGAAGCCAATGACTGATGGGGCCGTGATGTGGATCTGGAGGGGGGATTTGCATATTCTCCACGTTTTACGTTGCAACTTGCATATTTGCCATTTTGTGTGTCGCTGACATGTGGTGGTCATGTTGCAAATATGCAAATTTCAAAGAAAAGGTTCGTTCTGTGGGGCCATCAAAGCCAATGAATGATGGGGCCGTCATGTGGGGCGGTCGAAGCCAATAATCGATGGGGCCGTGATGTGGGGCTGGAGGGGGGATTTGCATATTTGCCATGTTTTAGATTGCAACTTGCATATTTGTCATTTTGTCTGTCACTGACATGTGATGGTCATGTTACAAATATGCAGATTTCAAAGAAAAGGTTCGTTCTGTGGGGCCATCGAACACAATGAACGATGGGGCCGTCATGTGGGGCTGTTGAAGCCAATGACCGACGGGGCCGTGATGTGTGGCTGGAGGGGAGATTTGCATATTTTCCATGTTTTAGATTGCAACTTGCATATTTGCCATTTTGTGTGTCGCTGACATGTGGTGGTCATGTGGCAAATATGCAAATTTCAAAGAAAAAGTTTGGTAGATATGCAAAATTGGCAAATATGCAAAAATCCCGGAGCATCTACTCCCCCAAACATTGATAGGTGGGGTCGTGTATGACACATGTAAGGTCGGCTCTCTCTCTCATCCGCTCCCAGCCCCTAGCCCCGAGAAGGTCCTACCCCACTGGCGGTCAGAGCAGCCATCATCGGCGCATCGGCGGATCCGTCCTACGGTGGCGTCAGACGGACTGACGCGCTACACCTCAACCACGGCTCCAGCACCTGTTTTGTCCGCACGCATTATGCGTTGAGGCAGTACCGACCGCAGGCAGGTCCGCTGCCCACGACGACCGGGATTTTGTTCCGCCGCCATAGCTCGACACACGATCGCAGCAATTGCTAGTAGTGCTTGGTAAGACCTTTTATCCTTCTCCGCCCACCCTAATCGATTTGGTTCCCGTAATTTCCTCGATATTGCAGGGTAAATTAGTCTTCAATGTCTGGTAGTAGCAGATACACCAGCGAGGGCGGGGATTCGATCATGTCGTGGCCACGTTTTCCTTCTCCTACCATGCCGGAAGTGCAGGTAGCTCCTTATCTTTGTACTACCGTTGAAGTTGAAGTGCCACCATGGCTTGTCGAACTGATTTTAATTGGGTTTTTTTGGGATTTTTACAGTGTGCTATGCATGCCGATGATCCATGGTACATTGCATACCAAGATGAATCAACCCAGTGGTCTAGCCAGAGGATGGATTTGGAGGAGATGGTTGCCAATTTAGGTGATGAATTGGCCCGTAAAAACCTATTAATGTTAGAGCTGAAGCGTACTGTTGAGGAAGAAAACAAGAACTCAGAGCTTATTCGCAAAGAGAAGTTGACACTTGAGGCTGATCTTGTCGTATCTGATCAAGTGGTAGAAAATCTAAAACATGAACTTCAAGTGAAGGGGAGGAGAATAGTAGATTCATGTGGGTAGTTTTAGTAGTTGTCACCCCCGTCCTAACAGTTACACTATGGGGTTGTGGTGAAGGTGGCACATGTAAGGATTAGCTGAATTGATAGCTAATTTAGAAAGTAGAATTGTTATTTGATGGATGGTTGTGAGTTCCTGCAAATTTAGTCACTTTGCGGTCCCAAAGTTGTCATGAGAATGTATTACGGGGCCCGAGTTGCTTGCCATTGTATCTAGCTGCCCATAGTTGGCGTGCTAAATGCCATGTAGAATTGCAGCATTGACGACAGCATCCATTCCCCATTCTTCCTGATGCCCCATTCTTCTTGTCCAGAGAGGCGATCTGTCAAATAAAGTACTACTCCCTCCGATCCAATTTAGTTGACTCAAATTCGTCAAGATATGGATGACTCTAATACTATTTCATGTCTAGGTACAATCGAATCTAGACAAATCTAAATCAACTAATACAAGCCCACCGGAGATAGTCAAAGCAAGTACTGCTACTTATGAATCAACATATCCACCGATCTCACGGCTCAAATACATACTCCCTCCAACCCATATTAACAGCAAAACTTGACTAGATATGTTTCATATCTAGATGAATCCAAGTCAACTAATATGGGTCGGAGGGAGTATCAATTTTTTTCAACTTGGTTCACGGGGGCTTGATCTGCATCGTCGCGGTGATGTTGCGGATGATGGCTTCAATCTTCGTTGTATCAATGACCACTATCAGCACCGCCGTCGCCTCGGTGTCTTTAATCAACAACGGGTCTGAGGAGGTGAATAGGAGTGAGACAGATAGAGACGCTTAGATCCTCACCGTCGCATGTTGTTCTAGCCGCCACGCTTGGATTTGTGCCGCTGCAAGCCATTACGACCCCCCCGCTTAGGTCCGCGCCGGCGCACGCCATTCCGACCGCCAGGATTAGATCTGTGCAGCCGCACGCTGTTCTGGCCCCCATGCTTAGGTCCGCGCCGGCGCACGCCGTTCGGACCGCTAGGCTTAGGTCTGCGCCGCCGCACGCCATTCGGACCGCCACGCTTACAATCGTGCCGCCGTATGTCAATAAGAGGGGAGGAATATGCGGCTGGTATACGTGCGATGGGGAATGGGAGGGAGAGACATCCATCCCGTTGGGCTCTCCTCTCCATACAAGGTAGGTGTGTCCATCGGGAGAGAGAGACCTCCAGCCTGTCGGGCTCTCCTCTCTGTACAAGGTAGGTGCACCCATCGGGAGAGAGAGAGAGACTATAGCCCGTCGGATCATGATGTATCCAACGATGGTTAGCCAAGATCCATGTGACATACATCTCGAACAATCAGAGCGCAGCAGCTGTTGTGAGAGTTTGAGTCAGGAGAGAGGGGAAAAGTGAGGAAAACTTTAGCGGGAGGGGAAAGTGAGGAAAACTTTAGAGGGAGGGGAAAACTGAGTAGAGCTAACAAAAACAAGGGCATTCAGATAAAAAAATGAGTAAGGGAAATTCAAGCTTTTGGCATAAAAAATGGAAAATGTGTTATTTGAACAAAATAATTCGTCTTGCATGACATTATATTGTTTGAAACTCAGATATACACAAGTGTTCCAAATTTGGCCATCCTCATAGCATGTCTCTTATCCGACTAACCCGGGTGGCCCATAGTCGGTAGCATGGCCTATGGCCTACTGGGCGGCCCAGTTAGGTGGATCCAGAAGGGAGGCCCATGCCGGATAAGGGAAGGCTACGGTGGAGTCACCAGCGTACCCAGAGCCTTGGAGGACACGAAGACTAGTTAGTGTTAGTCTAGGACTCTATAACCGTATCCGGCTGGGACTCTCCCTGTAACCCTAGGTCATGGCGTCCTTATAAGCCGGCCTACGGGAGCCTTTAGGGCATAACTTCAGATAACCTAGTATCGTTTTACATACACCTCGCACAGCGAACCTATCCCTGTAACTCGGCGTATTGCCATTATAGTGATTTATAGCAGGAGTAGGATTCCGCCACCGTTGTGGGATCTGAACCTGGGTAAGCTGTGTTACCTCGTACCCGTCAACCGTACGCCTTACCCCACACTCTAAACACGCACTGTGAGGACCCCTCCATGGCGTACTCGTCGGCAATACCACGATAGTTGGCGCCCACCGTGGGGCAAGAGGCGCTTCAGGCTCTTCAGCGAGCGAGGACCAAGATCTTCGCGGGAATCGGCGAAACCGTAGCCATCGGTCACGTTCTCTTCTCCGGCAACGTTCCGATCGTCCCCCCCGACGAGTTCTGGATCTCGGCGAAGACGAACCCTACGCGGTGTTCGATCGTTCCTATCAAAGACATCCACCACTTCATCGGCGAAACTGACTCGGGCACTAGTTCCCTGGGAGTCGGAGGAGCATCAAGACCCGCATGGACCGCCTACGGGCAGGATACGTTCGCGGAAGGATCGATGTCGGATATCTCCTCGGAGTTTGCCGGCAAAGATCGGAAAAATTCAAGGCCCACCTAAACCGCCCCTGTGCAGGATATAAAGGTGGAAGATCACTGCAAATCCGTCGGCTTTGTCTGTGCGTCTGGACAACAGAGATCCAAGTTCATCGGCGTGGTTACCATCTTCGATCTGGCGCGCTCCATTCAGAGAGAGGGCGAAAACCCCCGCGATTACCTGGCCAGGTGGCTCCGCATACGAGCCGATCTAGCCCACTACCCCAATGATGATGCCATCTATCACTTTGTGGAAGGACTGGACCATGGCACGCTTCTCCGACACTCTCTAAGACGACAACAGGCGTCAGGACGCCTCACCTTCGAAGGCATGGTGAACACCGTCAACAACTACGCGGAGGCTGAAGCGGCAGCTCAGACAGCGCTTGCGCTCATTGACGGAGCCCCTCCGATTCAGCCACCACCACCGCCTCTGGCCGCCATCGTCGCAGCAGCACCACCACTTCCAGTCATCGTCGAGGCCGTTGCACCTCCACCGCCCGTCATCGAGGAAGTCCTGGCACCCTCCGACTCTGTCATTGACGCGCTTTATGCTGATTTCAGTGCAGATTCAGAGGAAATAGACTTCAGTCCAGAAGAGCTAGACTCCGCTATGCAGGAGATGGAGGAGGAGTACTCGCGCGACGAGCAAGCTAATAACACCGTCATGTCTCGAGGGGTGTTCGTCACCATTGGGACATCGATGGACGAAGACCAGCCCGGGCAAGCTCCACCTACGGCACTGGATAAAGGGAAGGGGCCACTAATTGCTGACGACATTGATCGTGCAAAGGTCATGCCGCCTCCGCCTAACCCAGTGCAGCAGCCGCAGGAACTTGGCACCGGTCCGAGCAACAACAACACCGCGAACCTGCCGCCTCCAGCATCCACGTCGGCAGTAGCCCATGTTACTCCAGCTGATAGAGTGATGTACGGCAATCTCCTCGTTGAGCCACTAACTGTTGATCATATCCGGAACGTGACTCAGCTTGACGAGAAGCGCCAGCAGCTGCTGGAGGAGGCGCAAGCCATCGCGGAGCAAGGCGCTAAACTAGATCGAGACCTGGTCAACGCGCAGAAGTCCATAGAGAAAGCAAGATCAATGGAGGCCGAGTACAAGACTCTGCTACAGCAGTAGAAGGGTAAGAAAGCTCCGGCTCGCGTCATCAACGATCCTGGTGTACGGCGCAACCTAGGATGGGCTCCCTCGAAGCCGGCACAGGCCAAGCCATACATTGATAGTGAAGGCAAGCAGGTGATGCCCACCCCACTCCTTAACCTCGCCGTCGCCAAGACCCTTCTGGATTAGGATAGATCGCCTGAGGCAGTAGAACAGGTCTATGACCTAGTGGCCAAGGCGGTAAAGCAGCAGGAAAAGGCCACCTCTCAGAGGCTTGAGTCTGACCCAGCGCTCTGCCGATCTAGCCAGTACAAACCGCCAAGGGACAGCTCTCCTCAGGATGTCGGATCACAGACGGGCTCATCAGAACGAAGACGGAGGGATGCACGCGACGGGAAGGAGGCTATCCCCATATCCTCCGACCACGGAGAAAGAGCCCAACCTCGCCGCCCATCGCCACCGCCCCGATCCCCCCGACGTTAGGAGGATTACAAGGCTCACCATCGTACGGATATGCCCCCACCAAAGCAGTGCGGCATCGTCATCCGCGACAATGCGGAACAGACCCGTCATGATGGAGAGCGCCACCAAGGACATAAGAGCAGGTCACACCATGACCCTCCAAGTCCGACAAGCAACCGTGACAGGAGGGTAACCGCAAGAAGGCTAACCCACCGCCACCTCCGCCTCCATCGCCGCAAAGCAGTCACCATAACGGAAGAGGCCCGCGTCGTTCATGCAGCCCGTCCCCTGTTGACAAGAAGAAGAAGAACCCGGAGCCATCGATGCACGTTCGCGGATCGATAAGATCCACGAGGCCCGGGAAGGACCATACCTGGGACCACATTGCTTTGGACCTGCAATACGGTCCGCAACTTACCGCAAAGGTTTCCGGATTGATAAGACCATCAAGCCCTATGACGGCACCGCCAAACCTGCCACATGGTTGCAGGACTACGGCAACGCGGTGGAGATTGCCGGAGGCAACCCCAACGTCGCCGTCAAGTACCTCCCGTTAATGTTGGCGGGCACGACCCGTCAATGGATCGACGACTTGCCGGAGAAATCTATCTACAACTGGCTGGACATGCAAGAAGCGTTCACCAAGAACTTTGAGGGTACATACAAGCGTCCCTGCACTGTGGGCGATCTATAGCGGTGCGTGCAAGAGAAAGATGAGACATCTCACGCCTACCTCTCTCGCTGGCTGGACATGAAGAATTCCTGCGCAGGAGTGCACGCTCAGACCGCTATGGCCGCCTTCATCGACGGATTGGAAAGGGGCACGTTACTCCGACATAATCTAAAGCGCTTGCAGGACAACCATCAGCTGGACTTGAATCAGATGATTCAGTTAGCCAGTGAGTTCGCGGCTGCCGACGACGATGCTCGTGGCTCATTGCGGGCAACGGCCGTTCCAACCCAAGCTCGGAGGAACAGCAGTACAAAGCGGAAAACCGCTCCAGAAGAAAAGCAATCTACCGACATGGTCGCCATGACTTTTGCAGGACGAGGAGAAGGCGGACAACATGGCCGAGGAAGGGGAGCAGGCCGCGGGCAGCAGCGAGGAAGTGAAACCAACTCGGCGCCGCTCCGCGTTCCCCAAACATACGAAGAGTACCGCGATATGCCGTGCCTCATACACCTCGATGTCAACGGCAAGGCCACCCATACCAATCGCCACTGCAAGTTCGTCAACGACCTCAAGGAAGACCCGGAGTCCGGCTACAAGCCAAGTCGGAAGAATAGACCGTGAGGCAAGGGCAAGGGGAAGAAGGAGGAGGAGTCCAAGGATTCAAGCGACATGGACGAGGACGTTGACCAAAGCACGCCGCCAAGAGCAACGACAAGGGCAAGAACCCCTTCGCAAAGAAGGCCCCAGTCTACCACACTTTCCTTGGCACCCCCACCGTCCGACAATAGAAGACCTCTCTAAGGATCCTGATGGCCACTCTCCCCCCAGTTCCCCAATACATGCGCTGGTCGGAGGTTCCAATCACTTGGGACAGGACGGACCACCCAGACCTTGTGCCCACGGAGAACCAGTACGCCATGGTCATCAACCCACTGATTGACGGCGTGGAGTTCACCAAGTGCATGGTGGATAGTGGAAGCAACATCAACATCATGTACCTGGATACACTGCAGAAGGTGAACTTGACGGAGGCAAACCTAAGGCGGACTAACACCGTGTTCCATGGCGTAGTTCCTGGACGGGAGGCTCGGTCCCTTGGGTGCATTACACTTCAGGTAGCCTTTGGCGACGTTAATAATTACCGCCAAGAGCACATGACCTTTGAGGTGGCCCCCTTCAAGAGCGTGTACCACGTCATATTCCACACGTTCATGGCCAAGCCATGTTTTGTCTACAACAAACTCAAGATACCCGGACCAAACGGTGTCATCATCGTATCCGGAAGCTTTACCAAGGCAAGGGACTGCGAGATCAATGAAGCAGCCGTTGCAAAAGCTGTCCTCTACAGCGAAGAATTCAAGGAGATCCATAGCAAGGTCAATGACTCAGAGATGCCCACGTCGAAGAAGCAGATCTCCGACTCCGCTCCTGCGTTCAAGGCCGCCATCGAGACCAAGACGGTAGAACTTGTGGTAGGCGATGCCTCCAAGGTGACCGCCATTGGGATGAACCTGGATCCCAAATAGGAAAGCGCGCTCGTCGAGTTCCTCCATGAGAATAGGGACATCTTCGCCTGGCAACCTGCCGACATGAAAGGTGTACCTAGGGAACTTGCCGAGCACAGCTTAAACATAGATCCAAAATGTAAACCAGTGAAACAACCTCTATGATGCTTCGGAGATGAGAAGAGACGCGCCATTGGCAAATAGATAGCTAGGTTACTTAAGGCTAAGTTTATCCGAGAAGTCCTTCACACCCGATGGGTGGACAATCCTGTACTTTTCCCCAAAAAGGGAACCAATGAATTAAGAATGTGCTTTGATTACACCGGCTTGAACAAAGCATGTCCCAAAGATCCGTTTGCTTTGCCTCGCATTGACCAAGTCATTGACTCGACGGCTGGCTTGGAACTTTTGTGTTTTCTCGATGCATACTCAGGATACCACCAGATCAAGATGAGGAAGTCGGACCAATTGACCACTTCGTTCACTACCCCATACGACACGTTTTGCTATGTCACGATGCCCTTTGGGTTGAAAAACGCAGGTGCTACCTACCAGCGGACAATGCAACGTTGCCTTCACGACCAAATTGGTCGGAACGTTCACGCCTATGTGGACGATATCGCGGTGATGTCTAAAAATTCAAATGAATTAATCTCCGACTTAAAAGAAACCTTTGATAATCTCCAAAAATACAACATGATGCTCAAACCTAAGAAGTGCGTCTTCGGGGTTCCAGCCGGCAAACTGTTGGGCTTCATCGTTTCCTAGCGCGGAATCGAGGTCAACCCGGAGAAAATCAAGGCCATCTTAAACATAAACCGTCCGACATGCCTAAAGGACATCCAACGACTAACATGTTGTGTTGCAGCAGTTAGTCGGTTCATCAGCCGACTTGGAGAGAAGGCTCTATCGCTGTACAAGTTGCTGAAGAAGGCGGACAAATTCACGTGGACGGACGAGGCAGATGCAGCATTGAAGCAGCTCAAGGAGATTCTTTCCTTAGCGTCTATCCTTGCAGCACCCGAGCCTGGTGAGCCCCTGTTAATTTACATGGCGGCAACCAACCGGGTTATTAGCATCGTCGTCGTGGTAGAGCGGAAGGAACCAGGCCATGAGCACGAAGTTCAACGACCAGTTTACTATGTAAGCGAGGTCTTGACGGAGTCCAAGCAGCGTTACCCACACTACCAAAAGATAGCTTATGGAGTATTCCTTGCTTCTCGGAAGCTGAGGCATTACTTTCAGGAGCACCCAATCACAGTAGTGAGCAAGACTCCACTGTCCGACATTATCAACAATAGCGACACTACAGGAGGGGTCGCGAAGTGGGGCATTGAACTTGCCGCCTTCGAGATCACCTACAAAAGACGCGACGCTATCAAATCACAAGCCTTGGCGGATTTCATTGCAGATTTGACGGAGATGCCGGATGCCACCCCGTTGCTAGAACCAGAGTACTGGGTGATGCACTTTGACGGATCAAAGCTGCTCAACGGCTCGGGGCTGGTGTATTGCTTTAGTCACCAAAAGGAGACAAGCTACACTACGTTCTGCAGATCCACTTCGAGGCTACAAACAACATGGCGGAGTATGAAGCACTTATTCACGGACTGCGTGTAGCCAAGGTTATTGGCATCAAGCGCATAGTTTGCTGTGGAGATTCTGACTTGGTTGCCCAGCAGGTGGCTGGCACTTGGAATGCGCGGAACCCTATGATGGCGGCATATCGCGACGAAGTGGACGAGATAGCCAAGAGCTTCTTGGGCTACTAAGTCAAGTATGTACCTAGGGAGCAAAACGAGGTGGCAGATCTATTGTCTAAACTTGGATCAGGGCGCAAGCAAATTCCGCCAGGAGTTTTCCTAGAGCGTCTACGCACACCATCCGTGAAGGGCGCCGACATCGACAACCCGGATAGAGCTGATTCTTTCATCAACATGGTGACAAAGATCCCTCCGGCTTGGACAAAACCGTTCATGGAATATCTCGAACACGGAACTTTGCCCGACGACGAGGTCGAAAGACGGCAGATAGTACGACGAGCAAAGGGTTATACCATAATCAATGGGAAACTCTACAAAAGGAGCACTACTGGTGTATACCTAAAGTGTGTTTCCCAGCTAGAAGGTATGGAAATCCTGCGCGAAATCCATCTCGGAGATTGCGGGAATCACGCCGCTCCTCGATCGTTGGTCGCGAAAGCCTTCCGGCAAGGATTCTACTGGCTAACCGCGAAGGCGGACGCCGACAAGCTGGTTGAAACATGCACAGGATGCTAGTATTATGCCCGAAAACCACATGTCCCTGCTGAAGAATTGCGAACAATACCAATAACTTGGCCGTTTGCAGTCTGGGGGCTAGACATGGTGGGACCGTTACAAACGGCACTGTGTGGATTTACGCATCTGCTTGTAGCAGTTGACAAATTCACCAAATGGATAGAAGCTAAACCCATTAGAAAGCTTGATGGGGCAACTGCCCTGAGGTTTGTCCGGGATCTAGTGGTGAGATTTGGTCTCCCACATAGCATCATCACCGACAATGGAAGCAACTTGTCACTTGGAGAAGTGGAGGCCTATTGCTGGGACAAAGGCATCTGACTTGACCTTGCATCTGTGGCACATCCACAATCCAATGGTCAAGTTGAGCGGGCCAATGGATTAATTCTGCAGGGAATCAAGCCACGTCTTGAGGCACCGCTACATAGAGCAGCTGGAGCCTGGGCGGAAGAATTACCATCTGTGCTGTGGAGTTTACGAAATACACCCAACAGATCCACCGGCTACACCCCTTACTTCATGGTATATGGAGCAGAAGCCATCCTACCTTCCGACATCCTCCACGATGCACCAAGAGTTGCCGCCTATGACGAAGATGACGCTGAAGACTCCAGGCGCGAAGATGTGGACCTTCTCAAGGAGGAGCGCGTTTTGGCATGCCAAAGATCCGCCATCTACCAGCAGAAGCTACGCAGCTACCATAGTCGTCGAGTTCGGCATCGCTCGTTTAAAGAGGGGGATTTAGTGCTTCGACTTAAGCAGAAGAAGTCACACAAACTATCCCCGCCATGGGAAGGACCGTTCATCATAAGCAAGGTGCTACTCAATGGGTCTTACTACCTTGTCGACAATCGTGAGCTCAAGGATAGACTCAACGAGGATCATAAGCGTAAGTGACGTGACCCGGATGATGACTACCCGAAGCTTGATCGGCCATGGAACATAGCACAGCTATGTCCTTTCTACACTTAGCATTTTTTATCTAATCGTGTACCTCTTATATGATCAATGAAATAAAGATCTTTGGTTCACTCATATTGCTGAGTCTTTTACCTCATTTAGTGTTCATTTTTGGATCATATAAACCTTTATGCACAAGCTTTGCGATTGCACTTGTGAAAATTCCGCCTACGGGCGTTAGCTTAAGTTTTCTAGTCTACACGTTCTTTGTTGTTTTTATCTGGATTTTGGAGTAGTGACCTTCGGCACTTATTGTCGGCGATTTTGTGCTAAGGTTATTGACGGTGCCATTGGGCATCATCACCTAAGCGCATGGTTCCGACAACGAGTCTTCCGACTCACGAAAAGTCAAGCATAAAAACCAAAGTAATGGATAAGCCAGCACTTGCTTAAAAAATATATACATGCTGGGCATTAATTCTTAAGTAGCAGGATACGACAACCACTGTTTTCCGCCTTAAGATTACATCACCAAGTTTTTTCAATGCACACTCCAGAGGTGAAACAAGAATTACAAAGTGTTTTTCACTCCTTGGGTGCAGGGGACTTGGAGGCCGCATCATCACCAGCCGGAGAATCACCCTCAGCATCGGCGCTGTGAGGAGACTCGGAGGACTCCGGGTTGGCGTTGTCGAGAAAGTTCCTGGGCACGAAGACGTCGACATCCACCAACTCGGCAACCCTGGTGTCATAACCCGCGAGTGATGACAAGATGGCTTTGTGATCGATCTCTTTGCCATCATCATCCACGTCGGGGATACCAGATGTCACCGTGTCGATGTCGGCACCTTCATAGTGTGCCTTCACCATGGACAACGCCATCCTTGCGCCAGCCCATGCACATGAAGCTTTCCAGCTTGAGACACGCTCGGGGGCTCGGTGGAGAATCTCCGAGTACTTCTTCACGGAGTCCGAGGCCTTGATGTAAATCTGGAGGGGCTTCGCAATCTCCTTGGCTTGGGTGATGGCGGTGTTGATGAAGTTGCCAGCAAGAATCATGCATTCCTTGTCCGAAGGTGGCGAGCGGGTAAAACCCATAGGCGCTGCAAATTCCGACAGGCATTGCATGAGTTCAATAAATTCTAAGTATCCGGACTGCAGCAGATGCAAGGCGGAGGAAACTTACTGAAGATGATGGCCTTAGCCTACCAGATGACATCCGCCAAGGATTCCTTCTCTTGTTGGAGGAGCTTAAACGCCTCGCTATGGCGAAGGTTTTGCTCATCGGCAGCTTGCTTCTGATCCTTTAGGATCGCAAGCTCCTCCTTCAGGCGACTGATCTCCGCAGAGGCGGAGTCCTGCAGGGCTGTCATGGAATCCTCGTGCATCCTCAGCATTTCTTCCCTCTCTTTCTTAAGGATCTTGTTCTCGCTGTCCAGTTGCTGGATGTTCTTGGACAGCTCGACAATATCCTTGGCCTTGGCGACATGCTCTGCAAGTCAGAAAAAACAAAGTACACAGTGAGTACTCGAAAAAGGAAGGCACAAAAGTAAGACGGAAGTGCGCAAAAAGAAAACAGACTCTTGTTTTTGATGATCTGTTCCTTCAAGATGGCGGTTTTAACCTTTTCAGCTTCAAGGTCTGCGCGCATCTTCTGGTACTTGTCGTTGGCCATGCCCCTCCGAGCATTCTCATTCTGTGGAAACAAACACAAAGTCAAGTCGTTGTTTAGTCCGCTTAGAGCCTCTAGTCGGAAATTTTCCACTTAGATGCTCGGGGGCTACAGCGAGAGATTTTAACTTAGAAATATGCTTAGCTTTTCTTTAAGCATCTAGTCGGAGCTAATTCATTTCTCAACTAGAAGCTTGGGGGCTACAGTATAATGCTTTAACTCAGAAAATGCTTAGCTTTTCTTTAAGCATCTAGTCGGAACTAATTCAGTTACAACTAGAGGCTTGGGGGCTACAGCACTTAAAATTATGAGCACTGTGCATGCTACTCTTAAAGCATCTAGTCGGAATAATTCATTCCATCTAAATGCTTGGGGGCTATTGTGAGAGTTCTTTCTAACTTAGTCACTCTTAGAGCATATAGATGCAAAACCAATGGTTTTCCGTCTACATCCTCGGGGGCTACAATGGGATACTCATACGAAATGCAAAAGGTAAAAGTAAAACTTACAAGTGCGATGATCTTGAGGTTTGTAGCGCTCTCGGCCAGCAGCTTGCCAAAGGAAATGCTATTTCCTCGCAAGATGACTGCTTGACGGAGTAGCTCCTCAAGACCGCATGTTGGAGATGACGGCACTCCTCCAGGAACCATAGTTGTGTTACCCGGCGTAAGCACCGGGTAAACAATCTTCGGCAGCTCGAAGGGTTTCTAGGGAGAAGAGGTGCCGCCTTCGGTAGAAGTACCAGCACCCACCACCGCCTTGCCTCTACCGATGGCATCCTTAGCCGGAGCTTCAGCCATTTGAAGAGAAGCGCTCTCCCGCGTCGCCTGCTCGCCGACAACTGCGAGTTCGGTAGAGGCGCCAGAATCCACTTCCATGGCGAAAGGGCCTGGTGCCTCCTGGACTTGGGAGCTTGTCGGAGCGGAGGAGGGCTTGACGGCAGGAGTAGCAGGGGCGATGGCGGGGGAGGAGTCGCGATGCAGCATATCTTTGATATTTCTAGAAGCCCCAAGAGTCTTGGAGGACTTCTTGAGGCTGGTTGTGGCTTTCTTCCTGAAACGTGCAAAATGCATAAGTACAGGAATAAGACAGATAAAATAAGACAATGTCGGAGAATAAGAAGCTTACACTAGGGGGGGGGCGCTTTGGCAAACATCCCGGTGGCTTTCTTCTTTTCCGCCTCCAGGGCGGCAGTACTCTTTTTGGAGGCTCCACCCTTTGTTTTCTTCTTCTTGCCTCCGTCGGCAGCGTCAGAGGTGGAGCTCTTCCGCTTTCGCGCCAATGGGGCATCATCGTCGGACACGACCGTGACTTCCTTCATCTTGGGATCGTAGATTTGGGCGGCCAGGTTGCCCTCCTCTAGATCTCTAAGCTGTTAAGTGAGAAATCATCGTGTTAGACAAGATGATATTGGCAAGACGGAAAAACTGGAGCAATGTCATACACGGAAAATAAATACCTACCTTTGGGCACTTTCCGTCTACGAACATGTCGTAGGTGAGGGTGAAGCCACGCTTCTTGTCCTTCACCTTGACGATGTCCTTAAGGCGGAACTTGACGGAGTCGCTCGAGAAGTTGTCCTCGGAGATTCGAAGGGTATCCCTTCGGTCGCCGGTGTACTCGTGCATAAGCTTCGTGTGGTGCTGCAGAGGTTGGATCCACCTGATGAACCAGCACATGGCTAGGTCCAAGCCGGTCAGACCCGTCTCTATGAACCACTCGATCCGCCTTATTGCGCGAGAAGCGTTAAGGTCGGAGGGAAGGGAGGCATGAGACCGCCATGTGGGGACTTCAGCGACGACTCCATCCACGAAGTCCGGGTACGTTACTTCTCGGCCCGCCAAAGGAATGTCGGGGCCATAGAAGTACGTCCGCTGCCAGTTTTTGCACGACTCGTGGCCAACGATGTCGGGGAACCGCCGGCCAAGACGGATCTTGAAGCTTATGGTGCCACAGTTTCTAAGCTCCTCCCTACTATGTCCGGCTTCACGTTTAACGGTGAAGAAGTAGACAAACAAATCTAACCTAGGCCTAATCCCTAGGTAACCCTCACAAAGTGCCGCGAAGTTGCTAAGCACTAAGATACTATTGGGGGAAAGGTTGTGGGGTTGGACCTTGAAGTGATTCAAAACGGACAGGAAGAAGTGGGAGATGGGCAAAGAAACGCCGCGTACCAATTGCGCCTTGAGGAATACTTTCTCTCCGGCTTGGGGAGAAGGGGTCACCTCGCCGGCCGGCGCCACCCGCCAGGCAAGCCCCTCCGTCGCAGGGAGATAACCCTCAGCGACCATCTCTTGGATGTCGCGGCCGGTGATACTCGAGCCGCGCCAGTCGCCTTTGTGCGATTCTGGCTCCTCTTCCAGGGGCTCTAGCGCCGCCAGATTGTGGTCGCAGCCGGTGGATTTGATCACTGCCGATGCCGGGATAACCAGACCCTCTGGAGGCACGACGACGGAGCTCGCCGGCTTCGCCGTGGCTTCGCTCGACGCCGCCATTGACAGGGATGAGCTGCTGCTAGGCATGGAGGGAAAGAACGCGACTGGTGCAGGCAAGAGGCTAGGGTTTCTCGAGGTTCTCCGCGGAGAGCTCGAGGAGGCGTATGGCTGGAGGAAGAAGACGATGACGCGAGAGAATGGGGTGAAAAAGTGCCAAGTGTGCCACGGTTACTATTTATCTTACTCTGCGTCAAGATTCGTGCAGCTAATCGGACGGTTGCCGCGTAGACGACGTGTTCGTGAACGTGCGCAGTAATTCCGCCATGTCTCCAACCGTCGCCGCCAACGGTTCGTATCGCTCGCGCGGGAAAATCGGACATGATTGCGTTCTCTGCATGTGTGAGTTATGAGGCGTCGCTGATCTACAGCCTACGTCGTCATAACTGACATGGTAGATGAGCCGTCTCATCGAAGATTCCGACATGGACGGATTTAATCCGACAACGGGAGCGTACGATGGAAGATTCAGCATTTCTCCGGCTTACTCATAGAAGACGGAGAAAACCTTTGCAGGGTTCTTTGGGAGGACTACAAGATGTTGCTTGACGATTTGCCGACATCCATCTAGACGGAGCATTCCACGGGAAGAGGCAAGACGGCGCAAGATCTCGGAGTTCTCCGGGGGCTACTGTTGGGGATATACTATATGGGTATCCTCATAGCATGTCTCTTATCCGACTAACCCGGGTGGCCCATAGTCGTTAGCATGGCCTATGGCCTACTGGGCGGCCCAGTTAGGTGGATCCAGAAGGGAGGCCCATGCCGGATAAGGGAAGGCTACGGTGGAGTCACCAGCGTACCCGGAGCCTTGGAGGACACGAAGACTAGTTAGTGTTAGTCTAGGACTCTATAACCGTATCCGGCTGGGACTCTCCCTGTAACCCTAGGTCATGGCGTCCTTATAAGCCGGCCTACGGGAGCCTTTAGGGCATAACTTCAGATAACCTAGTATCGTTTTACATACACCTCGCACAGCGAACCTATCCCTGTAACTCGGCGTATTGCCATTATAGTGATTTATAGCAGGAGTAGGATTCCGCCACCGTTGTGGGATCTGAACCTGGGTAAGCTGTGTTACCTCGTACCCGTCAACCGTCCGCCATACCCCACGTCTCTAAACACGCACTGTGAGGACCCCTCCATGGCGTACTCGTCGGCAATACCACGACAATAAGTCCATTTCTCTTTATTTTCTTTTCCTTTATTATTCATGCTAGGTTATAGGCAACATAACAGGACTCCATTTGAAGGTTGCACTATGTTTTGACTTTTTTTGAATTAAACTAACCCTAAAACCAATTTTTTTTGAATTAATCACTTAGAAAAATAAAAATGTGGCTGATTACAAGTTTATCCAAATTTTCCAATTTCATATGGTAAATCAATCCAAGATACACAAGTTTGCCAAATTTTGGATCAATTGGTCAACGTTTAAGCCATGAACTAGCTAAACCCCATGTGTTGACCACATGTAGAGGGCAAAACTGAGCAGTGCTAAGCAACTAGGTGCATGATACGTCGAAAACGTATCTATAATTTTTGATGTTCCATGCTTGTTTAGTATCTACTTTGCTTTGCTTTGTCTACACTTCAAGGTGTTTTTACATGTTTTCTGGTACTAACCTATTAACAAGATGCCACAGTGCCAGTTGCCTATTTTCTTCTGTTTTTGGTTCCAGAAAGGCAGAAAATCAATATTCTCGGAATTGGACGGGACAAAAGCCAAAGTTAATATTTCACCGAGGAGAACACGGAGTCCAGCAGAGAGACGAAGGGGAGCCACAGCGTGGCCGCACCCCCCAGGCGCGGGCCCACCCTAGGCCGCACCTGGGCAGGGTGTGGGCCCCTTGGCCGCCTCCCTGCCTTTCCTCTTAGCCTATAAGAAGGCCCCGATGCCTAAACCCTAAGTCCCCGATCAATATTCCACGAAAACGTTTGTAGCCGCCGCCACCATCGTCCCTAGATCGGGGGATCTGAAGCTCTTCCCGACACCCTGTCGGAGGGGAGATCATCCCGGAGGCCTTCTTCTTCATCATGACAGCCTCCGGTATGAAGCGTGAGTAGTTCCACCTTGGACTACAGGTCCATGCAGTAGCTCGATGGTTGTATCTCCTCCTTTGTGCTTTCATGTCTAGATCTTGTGAGCTCCGTTCATGATCAAGATCTCATCTATTTGTAATCATGCATGTTGTGTTTGCGAGGATCCGATGGATATTGATATTACTATGTCAGATTGATTAATTGTTTTGTCTTATTGATTCTATCATGTCTGTGTTGTTTGTGATCTTGCATGATCTCTGTTGTTAGTAGCTATGTTGGCCGAGTAGTTGCTAGTGACTCCAAGAGGGGGTATTTATGCTCGATAGTGGTTTCATGCCTCTATTTAATCTAAGGGAAGTGACAGAAATCTCTAAGGTTGTAGATGTGCTATGCCACTAGGGAGAAAACAACAGTCCCTTGTTCATGGAACAAGTGGATTGTTTACCTTACACACTTTACTTAAAGCAGTTGTCTGTTGCTTGCAACTTAATACTGGAGGGGGTTCGGATGATAACCCAAAGGTGGACTTCTAGTCATAGATGTAGTTGGATGGCGGTCTATGTATTTTTTTGTATTGCCCATTCGAATCTCATAGGATCTTGATGTCTAGTATTGCATTGTTATGCCTTGCTCTGTCCTATCAATTGCCCTGCTGTAATTTGTTTACCCAGCATGCCATGTTTGTTTATCTAAGGAGAACACCTCTAGTGAACTATGGAACCCGGTACAATCTGTACCGTTGATACATCTTTCACTGTTACTGTTTACTTTCTGCAAACCACTATTACCTTACACCATATAGTTAATCCTTTGTTACAACAACTGGTGAGATTGACAACCTCATTGTTCGTTGGGGAAAAGTCTTGAGTTTGTGTTGTGCAGGTCTCCAAGTTGCTTGCACCACCTTTGAGACGTTTCCTTCCTCCTACTGGTTCGATAACCTTGGTTTCTTACTGAGGGAATACTTGCTGATGTGCTCTTCACACCTTGCTCTTGGGGTTTCCTGACGAAGCGCTCTCAGGCGCCATCAGCGCATGACCATAGAAACTTGCAATAACACATACATTATGGGATTATCCAACATACAAACTTGGGAGCGTCACACTAGTTCGAATTAAATACAAACATTGACAGTAGTTCAAATTTATCATACAAATTCAAATTAATAATTCAAATCCATTTTTTCTTGCTCCTAGTGTTTTTCGCTAGGTTCACCACCTTGCTCCCGGTGATCCTAGCTGGAATATTCTCGAAGTCCACCATCAGTTTCTTCCTTTTTTTCTTTTCTGCTTTTTCTCTGCATCCAATGAATCAAGTGCTTCAGTCTATCATACAATTGGTTCAATCACGTTTTGATCTGCTGCTTCATACAGTTCAAAAAGTATTGTCCCCATTTCTGCCATATCCGCTGGTGTAATTCCTTTACGCTTGAACTCTGCCTTATTCTCCCACGTAGTTGATGTAATATCATCTCGATCGACTGGTTCAATCTCCCCTTCATTTGGTTGAATCTCCTCTCAATTGGCTGGTTCAATCTCCCCTGTATTTGGTTCAATCTCCTCTTGATCGACTGGTTTAATCTCCCCTGCATTTGGTTTAATCTCCTCTCGATCGATTAGTTCATTCTCCCCTGCATTTGGTTAAATCTCCTCTCGATCGATTGGTTCAATCTCCCCTGAATTTTGTTCAATCTCCTCTACATTTGGTTCAATCTCCTCTCGATCGACTCGTTCAATCTCCCCTGAATTTGGTTTAATCTCCTCTACATTTGGTACAATCTCCTATCGATCCATTGGTTCAATCTCCCCTGCATTTGGTTCAATCTCCTCTCGATCCATTGGTTCAATCTGCAATGTATCCATTGCTTCATTCTCCTCTCGTTCAAACGCTTCATTCTCATCTGCATTTGCTGCTCCCGCCTGGTCATCCATTCCATAAGCTGGGTCCACTGCATTTTTACAAAGCCTAGCAATGTGCCCTACGATCCCACAATGTTTGCACTTACGTCATCGAGGTGGTGCACCACCCTCTGCACTATCTCTTATCCTATTCTTCCTTGGCCTACCTGTTGGTCTAGTAAAAACTTGAGGGTATAGCTTGAAGCTTGGATCCACTTCCATCCATTGGTCTTTTCCCAACAAGGTTGGAACATTCTGAGCATATGCTACCCTAAATTTGGCAACGGAGAAATACTCCGACACGTACTGATCAACTTCACCCTCTTCACCTCCTAGAACACCCATGAAAAACAATGCATGTATGCAGGGTTTCCCACGGAGCTGCCATTGCCTGCAATGGCATGTCCTACCAACCAAACTCACTGGATACCTCCAATGCCTATCTTTACTATTAGTGTACGTTACCTCAGCCTCCATTCCTATTCTAATGCATTTCATCTTCAATTGTTTTGCCTGGCATGCAAAGCCTTAATCAAAGATGGGAGGCTAAGATGGCAAGCATATACTGTTGATGTAATTCTTTGACGCAAATCAATCTTTATCATGATCATCTGCCTAATCTTATCAAATATTTGCCACAAAATAAGCCCTTTCAATGACTTGACCTTTGCATTGAAACTCTCTGCAAGGTTACTTGTTACATAGTCTACCTTGCAAATTTCATTAAATCGGCTTCTTGACCACACCATTCCATGATGTGCATCCAAGTACTCCTTCACCGCAGGTTTTTTTTTATACAACACTTCCAAATGATACAAATGCTTCCTCAAACTGGATGTGTATGAAGTTGGCCATAGGTTGTCAGTATCAACTTTAGCCTTGAATTTCTTTGTAAAATTCTGCACTAAGTGTCGCATACATTCCCTATGCTCCACTCCGAGGAATACTGCTTCTACAGTTTTATCCAAACCTTTGCAAGCATCCGTGTGGATAGTAAATCCTAGTGGATGACCTATAAGGTCACACAAATTCTCCAGAAACCAAGTCCAACTTTCCTCTGACTCAATCTCCAAAACTCCATAAGAAACAGGAAACATCCAATTGTGGCCATCAACTGCAGTAGCAGCTACTATTTAAATCTGTCATGAAGAGCTGTTGCATCCACGGACAAATAAGGCCTGCAACCATCCAGAAACCCTTGCCAGCAAGCTTTGAAACAAACAAAAGCCCTTATAAAGCACTCCTTATCCATTGTCTTCCCTCTTATTTTGTACTGAACTTTATGCCTGTCTATCTGTACAACACTACCTGGACTAGCCATCTCCACTTCAGCTTTGAAGATGTAAAGCAACTGAAAACTTTCATTCCATGGACCATTGATCCTCTCAAGAGCCATTTCATTTGCGTAGAACATCCTCATGTAGGGTACTGTAATATTAAACTTTTTAGAAACTTCTTTTATGAGCACTATTGCACCAAGTGATGGGTTCGCTCTCATCCAATCCATGATTGCATCTGCCAACTACCTAGACTTTACTAGTTCTGTTTTTTTCTTTGGTTGCCCCCCTTGAGGTGGACAAGAATGTTCGAACCGGTTAATTTTTATCTAAAACATAATTAAAATGTCAGGTACAACTAAAAAACTCTACATAGTGATCTAAAATACACAGGTGGTTGTAATACCTGAACCAAACTGTTCCTGAGCATAGTGGATGCATGCATCCTCCACCTACACCTCTTGTATGGGCACTTCACTGTGAACCTTGTTGGCTCACTCTTAATAACATCATAAGCATTATTGGTGTGAATGCAATATGTTGTAAGGTCATTACGATAGTCTCGCATCGTTTCAAATACAATGCCTTCTGAAATCTTAGGATCGTCCCTGTCCCACTCAATTACTGGCAAGTCCTCGCCATCGTACTCGGCTAAAACGAGGTTGTCATTGTTCTCCTCATTATATTCATCATCATTGTCATCAAATCTATCACCCTGGGCAATTTCATTCGTGTATTGATCATCTAGTGCCTGTTTACTGAATCTATCTACAAATTCACGAAACATCAACTCATCCTCATCATCTAGTGGAGGCACTCCCTCGTCAGGCTCTGCCTCGTCCTCCACATCGGCCACATGAGCGGTTTGACTTACACTCGCAGTGCGAACAGATGGTACTGATGTGGACCTACAAGGATCGTCGGGGCACACACTATTAGCAGAGACAGCAGAGACACATTATGCCCGACCACCTGATGATGTGTGACCACTAGATGGTGATTTAACACTCTTTCCCGTGTGCTCAACTTTAGGTTGCACATGGAGACGAATTCGACCAAAATGTTTGATAGCATTCAAAGAGAAAAGCATTAACAGATCATCTTCGCTAGTTAGTGGGAGCAATCTTTGCTCGCTAATGTTGAAATATTGCAAATCAACTGAATCTCCACTGCTCTAGGGGAATTTACAATAGATTTTATCTATCAAATCTCTGTGAGTTATGGAGGTTGCAACCACCGCTATAAAGTAAGATCCAGAGAGATATTGTTCACAACCACGAATTATGCTACTATCCAGTCTAATCGCCAGATGAAATGCCAGCACTGGATCAATCCTATTCGAAAGGCAAGGCGGATAGTTGAGCACCAGCGATTCACGCTCAAATACTGCCAATAATCAACCCACAAAATGGAAACGATGCTTACCCAGATGAAATCCATGCGTTGGATCCCTGCGATTCCACCCAATCTTCTCCTTGCTCGACGCGGATGGATGGTGCACCAGGCGGCATTGCATACTGTTCCGTGAAAGGGGTAGATCTAGCAGGGGAAGGAGCGGAGCCGGATGTGGAGTAGGCTCCGCGGCTAGGGGAGGGGGTGACTCTGGGGCCGAGGACGTCAAAAGGTAGGAGGGCACAAATGCGGGGCAGCGGAGGGGTGATAGCGCGTGGTAGGCGCTTCGTTGGAAGACCCCAAGAGCAAGGTGTGATGAGCACAGCAGCAAGTTTTCCCTCAGTAAGAGACCGAGGTTATCGAACCAGTAGGAGGAAGGAAACGACTCAAAGGTGTTGCTAGAAACTTGGAGACCTGCACAACACAAACTCAAGACTTTTCCCCAACGAACGGTGAGGTTTTCAATCTCACCGGTTTGCTGTAACAAAGGATTAAATGTATGGTGTGGAAGGTAATAGTGGTTTGCAGCAAGTAAACAGTAACAGTGGAAGATGTATCAATGGTAAATATTGGACCGGGGTCCATAGTTCACTAGAGGTATTCTTCTTAGATAAACTGTCACATCCCAAAATTTTCCAAATTTTGAAATGTGAAAAATAAATAAACAAAATAAACAATTGTTGATTTTTAGGGTGAGAAGAAACTTTTTGATTCCAATTGGAAACATCAAAACCTATTTTTGATCAAATAAATCCTGAAGGGATTTAAAAAGATAAACAATTAATAAATAAAATTATAACAGTTGGAATTACTATTTTTAGATCTTTTAATAAAAGATTTGGTTTTCAAAAGCCAAGGTAGAATTATAAATAAAAATTATTTTATAGAGCCAAATTAAATCTTGGCCAAGCTTTTGAAATAAAATATTTCTATTTGATAAAAAGAGTAAAGGTTTATTTAAATAAAATATGAGGATTTATTAATATCCAATTTTATTAAAGTAAAGGCTTTTCCTTTTTAAATAAACACTAAAACTTATTAATTTATTTTAAATAAGTTTTCCAAGTGTTTTATTTATTCAAATAAAACCTACTGAAATTATTTTGATATTATTTTAGATTTCAAATAGAGTTTTAAAATAAATCAAATCCTTTTTGAATTAATGACTAAGGTCTATTTATTTAATTATTAATGGATCCTAAAAAGAATAAAATTATTTTGTTTTGGACTTTGAGTTGTGTTGTTAAACAGAATTAAAATGAATGCAAAGTTTGGTGGTGGTTTGATTTGATTTGTTGTTTGAATTGTTTGTTTGAAAATCAAAACAGAAAATCAAATAGAAAAAGAAAACGCTTCCTGTATAAAAAAAAGTGAATCAAACCCAGCCCAGCAAACTGGCCCAACAAGGCCCAGTCCAGCCCACCCGCTCTCCCCCACGGCGAAACGTTTTCTACGCGCAGACACACCCACAGAGACGCTGAGCAGTGGACCCAACGACCTCTCTCTCTCTCTCCCTAGCTGACAGACAGGCCCCACACCACTGTGCATCGTTTCAACCCGCGCCAGCCGTTTTCCCCCTTCTCCTCAACGGCGTTCTGCCGATTAACTCCGGCGTTGAATTCGCGTTAATGGCGGCCTTAATTCCTCCAGTGACCACGCCCATTTAACCGCCCGTTCCTCCTCTATCTTTCCACCCAAACACCGCCTCCTCTCTGCCACCGGGCTGCTCAAATCGCGAGCTCGAAACCTTCTGCTCCGACAAGGTTCCCCGAGCAATTCCGGTGAACCACAGCCGCCCCTCTCCTCCATCTGCACGCAAGCTGGTTCTCCACCTCCAGGCGCACCTGCCAGTGCCTCCCACTCGCCCGCGCGTGCCCCAGGAGCTCGCCTCGGTCTGCCTCTGAGCATCGCCGCCCTCTGCCGAAACTCCGGTGAGTCTTAGCCATCAACCTCATGCGTGCCTCGAGTTGCAACTTACGCCATTTGGTTCGCCTGTCTCCTGTGCATCTCCAGGTGCCCTCCAATAATCCGCGCGTGGCCTACAAGCTCGCCTCCGACTTCAACAGAGAGCATCCGTCGTCAGAAGCTACTCCGGCGAGCAATCCCTGACATCACCGTGCGCCCCTTGGATTATTACGACCACGTCGAGCTTCTCTGCACCCTTGCGAACCCTGTGAGCATCTCCTCTCCCTCCCTTCCTTCCTGCTTCGCCAGAACCACCGCGTGCAGAGCCGCGCCGCCGTTTGCTGCCGCGCAGCGCCGCCAGTGGATGGTCAAACCCCTGTGAACCGTTAGATCGTCATCCAGTGGCTTAGATAGAATAACTTATAGAAAGGGTATGGTGCGATCTGAGCCGTGCGATACACTTTAGATCTAACAGTCCACAGAGCTCGATCCAAACGAAATGGTACCAACCAATAGGAAACAGCCACGTGGAAAAGGTTTTGTTTAAAACAGAATTTAGAATCTGATTCATATGCAAACTTGTAAAATTCATAACTTTAGTTCTACACGTCAAAATTTTGCAAATTTTATATCAATGGAATAAGTAGAACAAGTACTTTGCAACCATGCACTTTGTTTAATGATTTGCTTCTGGAAAATTGGTTGAAATTGCAGAAACTTGTGTAGGCTTATTTTGAATATAAAAATTGTTCTAGATATAATTTTAATGTGAAATCTTTGCAAAATGGTTTGTTTTGAACCTACTGACCCTAGGAACCAACTTATGGATTTAAAAATGTATTTTGTGAAGATAAGAAATAAATATTTGAATTAGCCCATTTCTAGTCAAATAAAAATATTGTTTTAGAAATGATTTTTGAGTGAAACCTTTGGGAAATGATTTGATTCAAACCTTCCGACCCTAAACACCAAGTTTTGAGAATTAAAATGTATTTGGTGAACCCTTTAAAGAATATTGCTTTGCTAAAAGCATTTTTACCCACATAAAATATTGATTTGATTTAAACATGGTTTATAGATAAAACCTTTTGCAAATGGTTTTACCACTTCAGTAAATGACCACTTTTGAACTTTAGAATGTTTAGAGCCTAGTAGAAACCACTTTTGCAAGTAAAACTATCTTTTGCATGCTTGCATGCATGACCTTGTTTCTGTTATTTTATGTGTGATAAATTTGGTTGGAATGCTAGTTCAAATTGTGTTTGCTTGATTGAATTGTAGTGGAAGTTAGAAGAGTTTGATATTAGCAAGATCAAGAAGTGAACCAACATTCTCTACTAAAAAGGCAAGTGACACTATCATCCATGTCCTATTATTTTCATTACACTTAGTGGATTTTGTAACATGCATGGAAAGGTTTACTATATTTTATGCTATGCTAAATCCTAATAGGATAACCCTATATATCCCTTAGTAAAAACATTGTAGTTGTAGTATGCTTATCCCAGCTATATATTTGGGATGGGATACATGTTATGATTATATGAAGAGTTGAAAAGATATATGTTTTATATAATAAAACAAGTACTCAATGAACCACCTGGGTGGACAAGGATACTCAAGTTTTGGACAAGGTGGCAACAAAAGGAACCATGTTTATATGGCCAACTCTTTTTGTATGTGCACTAGAAGAAAACCACCCAGGGACTTAGAGATTGAACATGTTTCTCGTACCGTGGCTTCCATGTACAGCCACATGCTAAATGGGCTCTGGCTTAGTCAACTACATAGTGGAAGACCCATGCATTGGAATCTTCAGGTTAACTAGAATTGTGTAAGGGAACTTGAAACCCTACATTGGTGCCTGGATGACAAGCTAGCATTGTGTATTGGGAGGACTTCTATGGAAAGACTTTGTCACATTCTCAATCTGCCAGTACTCCATCTTGGTGAGTACTTATCTAGCGGCCACTGGTGGCATCAAGATGAGATTGTGTCATGTGGGTAAAGTGTACAACTTCTGCAAAAGATCAAAATTCTAAGTACTTAGCCGTGTCGCCGGTTATGGACAACAACTGAGCAACTAAGGCCTGAAGCTATGGAAGATCTCGACATTCCAATTTCTCAAAGTTAAAAACTTGAGGGTGACAACAAGGATTTGAAGCACTTGGAGTTTTCCAAGAAGTTCAGAAAGATTTGACAAAAGATCAAAACTATTTTCAAAAGATAGGATAAAACTATATTGCTTTCTGCAAATGAGCATAACCCCACTTAGCCAAATATGCATGTAAATGTTAGGATCCACTTATTTCTACATAGTAGTGAAACTTGCCAATACAATTCAAATGTATTGACCCTTGTGGCTGCAACTTATTATGCTGCAGGTTTGTTTGATGTTAAGTGTGTTGATTAGGATTACAAGTCTACAACCAACATGATTGCCTGTGGCACTTTGAAGATGAAGGACCCCATGCTTTTTAGATTTCTGCTGCAATGTAATGTGATAGCCAAATGAGCTATGTAAGATGTAATAAATTATTTTATTCTTGGTTATAAAGTTGTATTATGACCTTTGTTTCTTGATATTACATCTTAACTGTGGATGCTAGCTATTGATCCAGGGACTAGCATTGTAAACACAGGGATCTCTACCTTATTAAAGGTTGGGAACCTTACAGATGGTATCAGAGCACTGTGTTGCCTGTAGGATTGTAACCCTAGGATTGGACAAAACCCCTTAGAGAAATAGGAGTTGTGTTTATTCCAAAACTTATTTACAAACAATCTTGTAAACTCTTTCCTCAACCATTTTGGTTTTGATTCTACATCTCTTCCTTTTCAACTTGATGGATAAAGCCTTTTCCATGGCCAAAGACTTCACCATGTGCAAAAGATTTCATCAAATCTAATGACTTCAACATCTTCAAGTGATTTCAACTTTAGTTTCACCAAGGACTTCAACTTAGACATCACTAAGGACTACAAGTGAAAACCAAGAGACATTAGATTGCCTACCAAAACATTGATATCATGTTAGTGTATGGATCATATTGACCTATGAGGTATGACTATACTAAGTTATTATTTTCAAGAAAACTTGTTATTTCCTTCAACTCATGAGTTAAGCTCATAAGTTGTTAAGTGAATAGTTGCTTGTTGATTGTTTGATTGGTTGATTGAACTTGGTTGTTTTGAGTTGTGTGTTATGACTTCTTAAAACCTATCTGTCATTACTTATCCCTATCAAACCAACAGATGCCTCCCTGTCGTGCCAACCCCAACCAAAACAACAACATCACCCCTGAGATGCAGCAGTTGATGACATGCCAAACTCAACTGATGCAGATGATGACCACACTCATACAGAATCAGAACAACAACAACAACAACAACAACAACAACAACAACAACAACAACAACAACAACAACAACAACAACAACAACAACAACAACAACAACAACAACAACAACAACAACAACAACAACAACAACAACAACAACAACAACAACAACAACAACAACAACAACAACAACAACAACAACAACAACAACAACAACAACAACAACGACGACAACGACAACGACAACAACAACAACGACGACGACAACGACAACAACAACGACAACGACAACGACAACGACAACGACAACGACAACGACAACGACAACGACAACGACAACGACAACGACAACGACAACGACAACGACAACGACAACAAAAACAACAACAACAACAACAACAACAACAACAACAACAACAACAACAACAACAACAACAACAACAACAACAACAACAACAACAACAACAACAACAACAACAACAACAACAACAACAACAACAACAACAACAACAACAACAACAACAATCCAGCACTTGACATGCTCACCAAGTTTCTGAAACTTAGGCCTGCAAGATTCTCTGGAACAACTGGCCCAATGGTAACCGATGATTGGTTACGTTCATTGGATAAGGACTTAGTGACTGTTGGCTGCACCGACGAAGAAAAGTAAGGTTTGCAGCATTTTTGCTTGAAGGACCAGCATCAACATGGTGGGACAACTTTCAGATCACCACTCCCCTTGAAGATGTGACTTGGGGTATTTTTGAGGATGGATTCAGAACAACTCACATCTCACCTGGAGTGATGTATTTGAAGAAAAAGGAGTTTCACAATCTGAAACAGCGTCACCTCAGTGTGGCTGAGTATATTGAAGAATTCAACAATCTGGCACGATATGCACCGGATGAAGTTGACACAGATGCTAAGAGAAAGGAGAAATTTCTTGAAGGACTTAATGATGAGTTGAACCTGCAGCTACTGTTGCCTATGTCCCAACTTATCAATCACTCTGTGACAAAGCCACTATATTGGAAAACAAGATGAATCAAGTTGAGAAGAGAAAGAGGAAGCATAAACTCAAGAATCACTCAGGATCATCAAAAAAGAAGCATTCATATAAAAAGATCAAATAAGATTCTGAACCACATCAGTATTCCCACAACAACAATGGAAGTGAGAATAATGGAAATGATACTGACAATGGAAATGACCTTGGTCAGAACCAACATGACACTTTCAGGAAGAAAGATATTAGCCAGTTGCAGTGCTATAATTGTAAGGAACTTGGACACTATGCATCAGACTGTCCTGAGAAGAAAAAGAAAAAGGATGCTAGAAGAGCCAATGGAAATGACTCCAATGTGACCCAGAAAGGACATGTGAACCACATTGACATGGATGGAAACTTTGAAGAGATAGAAGAAGTGTATGTCAGGAACTAGTTAACTCAGAAGAGTCAAATAAGGATTCCTTGTCTGGATATTAAGTGTTGAACCCATAGTCAAGTGAACCATCAATGTAATCCTATGAGAATTTCTTTTAAGGGTGGTAGTACCCTAGTTGTCTTCAAGCCAACTTGTAACCCTAGCCTTCCCAAATCTCGGGACGAGATTTATTTTAAGGGTGGTAGCCTGTCACATCCCAAAATTTTCCAAATTTTGAAATGTGAAAAATAAATAAACAAAATAAACAATTGTTGATTTTTAGGGTGAGAAGAAACTTTTTGATTCCAATTGGAAACATCAAAACCTATTTTTGATCAAATAAATCATGAAGGGATTTAAAAAGATAAACAATTAATAAATAAAATTATAATAGTTGGAATTACTATTTTTAGATCTTTTAATAAAAGATTTGGTTTTCAAAAGCCAAGGTAGAATTATAAATAAAGATTATTTTATAGAGCCAAATTAAATCTTGGCCAGGTTTTTGAAATAAAATATTTCTATTTGATAAAAAGAGTAAAGGTTTATTTAAATAAAATATGAGGATTTATTAATATCCAATTTTATTAAAGTAAAGGCTTTTCCTTTTTAAATAAACACTAAAACTTATTAATTTATTTTAAATAAGTTTTCCAAGTGTTTTATTTATTCAAATAAAACCTACTGAAATGATTTTGATATTATTTTAGATTTCAAATAGAGTTTTAAAATAAATCAAATCCTTTTTGAATTAATGACTAAGGTCTATTTATTTAATTATTAATGGATCCTAAAAAGAATAAAATTATTTTGTTTTGGACTTTGAGTTGTGTTGTTAAACAGAATTAAAATGAATGCAAAGTTTGGTGGTGGTTTGATTTGATTTGTTGTTTGAATTGTTTGTTTGAAAATCAAAACAGAAAATCAAATAGAAAAAGAAAAAGCTTCCTCTATAAAAAAAAGTGAATCAAACCCAGCCTAGCAAACTGGCCCAACAAGGCCCAGTCCAGCCCACCAGCTCTCCCCCACGGCGAAACGTTTTCTACGCGCAGTCACACCCACAGAGACGCTGAGCAGTGGACCCAACGACCTCTCTCTCTCCCTCGCTGACAGACAGGCCCCACACCACTGTGCATCGTTTCAACACGCGCCAGCCGTTTTCCCCCTTCTCCTCAACGGCGTTCTGCGGATTAAATCCGGCGTTGAATTCGCGTTAATGGCGGCCTTAATTCCTCCAGTGACCACGCCCATTTAACCGCCCGTTCCTCCTCTATCTTTCCCCCCAAACACCGCCTCCTCTCTGCCACCGGGCTGCTCAAATCACGAGCTCGAAACCTTCTGCTCCGACGTGGTTCCCCGAGCAATTCCGGCGAACCACAGCCGCCCCTCTCCTCCATCTGCACGCGAGCTGGTTCTCCACCTCTAGGCGCACCTGCCAGTGCCTCCCACTCGCCCGCGCGTGCCCCAGGAGCTCGCCTCGGTCTGCCTCTGAGCATCGCCGCCCTCTGCCGAAACTCCGGTGAGTCTTAGCCCTCAACCTCATGCGCGCCTCGAGTTGCAACTTACGCCATTTGGTTCGCCTGTCTCCTGTGCATCTCCAGGTGCCCTCCAATAATCCGCGTGTGGCCTACAAGCTCGCCTCCGACTTCAACAGAGAGCATCTGTCGTCAGAAGCTACTCCGGCGACCAACCCCTGACATCACCGTGCGCCCCTTGGATTATTACGACCACGTCGAGCTTCTCTGCACCCTTGCGAACCCTGTGAGCATCTCCTCTCCCTCCCTTCCTTCCTGCTTCGCCAGAACCACCGCGAGCAGAGCCGCGCCGCCGTTCGCGGCCGCGCAGCGCCGCCAGTGGATGGTCAAACCCCTGTGAACCGTTAGATCGTCATCCAGTGGCTTAGATAGAATAACTTATCGAAAGGGTATGGTGTGATCTGAGCCGTGCGATACACTTGAGATCTAACAGTCCACAGAGCTCGATCCAAACGAAACGGTACCGACCAATAGGAAACAGCCGCGTGGACAAGGTTTTGTTTAAAACAGAATTTAGAATCTGATTCATATGCAAATTTGTAAAATTCATAACTTTAGTTCTACACGTCCAAATTTTGCAAACTTTATATCAATGGAATCAGTAGAACAAGTAATTTGCAACCATGCACTTTGTTTAATGATTTGCTTCTGGAAAATTGGTTGACATTGCAGAAACTTGTGTAGGCTTATTTTGAATATAAAAATTGTTCTAGATATAATTTTAATGTGAAATCTTTGCAAAATGGTTTGTTTTGAACCTACTGACCCTAGGAACCAACTTATGGATTTAAAAATGTATTTTGTGAAGATAAGAAATAAATATTTGAATTAGCCCATTTCTAGTCAAATAAAAATATTGTTTTAGAAATGATTTTGAGTGAAACCTTTGGGAAATGATTTGATTCAAACCTTCTGACCCTAAACACCAAGTTTTGAGAATTAAAATGTATTTGGTGAACCCTTTAAAGAATATTGCTTTGCTAAAAGCATTTTTACCCACATGAAATATTGATTTGATTTAAACATGGTTTATAGATAAAACCTTTTGCAAATGGTTTTACCACTTCAGTAAATGACCACTTTTGAACTTTATAATGTTTAGAGCCTAGTAGAAACCACTTTTGCAAGTAAAACTATCTTTTGCATGCTTGCATGCATGACCTTGTTTCTGTTATTTTATGTGTGGTAAATTTGGTTGGAATGCTAGTTGAAATTGTGTTTTCTTGATTGAATTGTAGTGGAAGTTAGAAGAGTGTGATATTAGCAAGATCAAGAAGTGAACCAACATTCTCTACTAAAAAGGCAAGTGACACTATCATCCATGTCCTATTATTTTCATTACACTTAGTGGATTTTGTAACATGCATGTAAAGGTTTACTATATTTTATGCTATGCTAAATCCTAATAGGATACCCCTATATATCCCTTAGTAAAAACATTGTAGTTGTAGTATGCTTAGCCCAGCTATATATTTGGGATGGGATACATGTTATGATTATATGAAGAGTTGAAAGGATATATGTTTTATATAATAAAACAAGTACTCAATGAACCACCTGGGTGGACAAGGATACTCAAGTTTTGGACAAGGTGGCAACAAAAGGAACCATGTTTATATGGCCAACTCTTTTTGTATGTGCACTAGAAGAAAACCACCCAGGGACTTAGAGATTGAACATGTTTCTCGTACCGTGGCTTCCGTGTACAGCCACATGCTAAATGGGCTCTGGCTTAGTCAACTACATAGTGGAAGACCCATGCATTGGCATCTTCAGGTTAACTAGAATTGTGTAAGGGAACTTGAAACCCTACATTGGTGCCTGGATGACAAGCTAGCATTATGTATTGGGAGGACTTCTATGGAAAGACTTTGTCACATTCTCAATCTGCCAGTACTCCATCTTGGTGAGTACTTATCCAGCGGCCACTGGTGGCATCAAGATGAGATTGTGTCATGTGGGTAAAGTGTACAACTTCTGCAGAAGATCAAAATTCTAAGTACTTAGCCGTGTCCCCGGTTATGGACAACAACTGAGCAACTAAGGCCTGAAGCTATGGAAGATCTCGACATTCCAATTTCTCAAAGTTAAAAACTTGAGGGTGACAACAAGGGATTTGAAGCACTTGGAGTTTTCCAAGAAGTGCAGAAAGATTTGACAAAAGATCAAAACTATTTTCAAAAGATAGGATAAAACTATATTGCTTTCTGCAAATGAGCATAACCCCACTTAGCCAAATATGCATGTAAATGTTAGGATCCACTTAGTTCTACATAGTAGTGAAACTTGCCAATACAATTCAAATGTATTGACCCTTGTGGCGGCAACTTATTATGTTGCAGGTTTGTTTGATGTTAAGTGTGTTGATTAGGATTACAAGTCTACAACTAACATGATTGCCTGTGGCACTTTGAAGATGAAGGACCCCATGCTTTTTAGATTTCTGCTGCAATGTAATGTGATATCCAAATGAGCTATGTAAGATGTAATAAATTATTTTATTCCTGGTTATAAAGTTGTATTATGACCTTTGTTTCTTGATATTACATCTTAATTGTGGATGCTTGCTATTGATCCAGGGACTAGCATTGTAAACACAGGGATCTCTACCTTATTAAAGGTTGGGAACCTTACATAAACAAACATGGCATGCTGGGTAAACAAATTACAGCAGGGTAATTGACAGGACTGAGCAAGGCATAACAATGCAATACTAGACATTCATGATCCTGTGAGATTCGATTGGGCAATACAACAAGATACATAGACCACCATCCAACTGCATCTATGACTAGAAATCCACCTTCAGGTTATCATCTGAACCCCCTCCAGTATTAATTTGCAAGCAACAGATAACTGCTTTAAGCAAAGTGTGTAAGGTAAAAAATCCACTTGTTCCATGAACAAGAGAACGTTGTTTTCTCCCTAGAGGAAACAGCACATCTACAACCTTAGAGATTTCTGTCACTTACCTTAGATTAAATAGAGGCATGAACCCACTATCTAGCATAAATACCCCTCCTGGAGTCACTAGCATCTACTTGGCCAAGATAGCTACTAGAAACGGAGAGCATGCAAGATCACAAACAACACAGACATGATAGAATCAATAAGACAAAACCATTAATCAATCTGACATAGTAATCTCAATATCCATCGGATCCCCGCAAATACAACATGCATGATTACAAATAGATAAGATCTTGATCATGGACAGAGCTCACAAGATCTAAACATGGTAGCACAAAGGAGGAGATACAACCATCTAGCTACTACATGGACCCGTAGTCCAAGGTGGAACTACTCACGCTTCATACCGGAGGCTGGCATGATGAAGAAGAAGACCTCCGGGATGATGTCCCCTCCGTCAGGGTGCCGGAAAGAGCTTTAGATCCCCCCGATCTAGGGACGATGGTGGCGGCGGCTACAAACGGTTCCGTGGAATATTGATCGGGTACTTAGGGTTTATGCATCGGGGGTCCTTTATAGGCAAAAATGCGAGGCAGGGGGTAGCAAGGGTGGTCACACCCCCGAGGCGCGGCTAACCCTAGCCCACACCGCCAGGGGGTGTGGCACCCTGGTGACTCCCCTCCGTCTTATACTCTGGCTTCGTGTTCCCCACGGTAAAATATTGACTTTGTCTTTTGTCCCGTCCAATTCCGAGAATATTGATTTTCTTCCTTTCTGGAACCAAAAACAGAAGAAAACAGGCAACTAGCATTGTGGCATCTTGTTAATAGGTTAGTACCAGAAAACATATAAAAACACCTCAAAGTGTAGACAAAGCAAAGCAAAGTAGATACTAAACAAGCATGGAACATCAAAAATTATAGATACGTTTCCGACGTATCAAGCATCCCCAAGCTTAACTCCTACTCGTCCTCAAGTACGTAAGTGATAAAAAGAATAATTTTTGAGGTGACATGCACTATCAAAATCAAGATCAAACCATTTGCAAGCATTGAAGCTAGGATCAAAGAACTCTAAACATGAGCATGAAAGATGGATTTCTAACAGTAGGACAAAGTAACTATGCATGCAACATGAAAGGTTAAAAACAAAGATCATGAATAACATCCATTGGAAAACATTTGTTTGTTGCACATACAGAAAACATGGCATAGTGGCATTTAGCTTGTCCCTCATGGAATAGCAAATAGATGCATAGGACACCTTCAAAGTTGATAAGAGTGACTAGATACAAATAGCACAAGAACAAGTAATATCAATAATATGCATTAATCAATAAGTTTTGGGACAATGCACATAGAACTAAGAATGGCAACTATGCTCTCTTAATTGGTGCCTAAGGATAGAAGGGTGAGACTCAATATAATGGTGGAAGAAAGGCCCTTCATAAAGGGAAGCAGGGATTTCAAGTCTCAAAAAGAGCTTCCAAATATTATGGTACTTGTTAGCTTTCATCCCTCATTGCCCCTATCATAAGCATCTTGAAGTGATTAAGGTTAAAGTGAACAAACTATGGAGTATATGCTTGACAAAGTATACGTTGGCAATCTCATGTCCCTTGAATACGAGGGACGCTCCTCATGCTACTCAAGTTTAGTTACTTGCAAGTTCTTGTCATAGTAAGTACATGTGTATCATAGAGAACTGCCAACGGGGAACCCATTGAACATGATACATGAGCTATCCCATAATCAAAATTACAAGGCAAGCAGACAATGAGCATCTCAGCATTATTCTTATTTACCATGGGAATATGGTGCTTTTTTCTCTCTTTCCTCTTTTCTCATATTTTTTTATTTTTCTCAATCTCTTTTTTTTATAAAAGAAGAATGCTTCATAGATGTCATTATGGTGTAGCTGCAAGTTTTCACCATGATTAGGCATGTCTTAGGCTAGCGGCCCAGGCGTTTCTCTAACACACATACATAACTCCATGGACTTACAAGCTCCCCTTTCATTTCACACCGATGACATCCATAGACAAAAGAGCATGATATCAACTATGTACAAAGTACAAGTGCAATATTGAAAGCGTTCCCCGTGATAGCACGGTTCTGCTAATTCCAATGTATAAGTTCAAGCATATACAGCATAGATGACACAATGGTTCAAGTTTATTAGGGGCAAGAAAAATAAAGTGTGCCATCAAGTTCGTGAGAGCTTTAATCACTAAGTTTTCACATAACAAAAAGACTTTTAAATTGGAAGATAGATGAAAACAAGAATATACTTGGAATGGTGTAACACACCATGCATAGGAATTTACAGTGGACACTTTGGAATAACTTGGTTTCTTGGGAGTTGGATGCATGAGTAGAGCTTACTCATACAAGTGGAGGCTAGCAAAAGACTGGGAGCGACCAACTAAGAGAGCAATAATGGCCATAATCATGGAGAGCGCCAAAACATTACTAATCAAAGCATAAAGTGGTACTACAATTCAAGGAATAGATGATCATAGAGGCTATGGTGACTTGTTCATAGTGATAACATGGTGTGAGCATGTGCCAAGTCAACCCAAACAAAGCATCAAAGGAGAATACCACAATACTATGCTTTTGTATGCTAAAACAACGCATGATTCCTTCAAGGCACATGTAAGATCCCTCCTTTATAAAGGAAAAAGGATCCCTGTGATTGCAATGCTAGTCCCTGGATCAATGCTAGCATCCACAGTTTAAGATGAAGTACACAGATACAAAGGTCATTTATTACATCCATTTCAGAGATAAACATAGTCTTTACAACTCAAAGGCCACAGGCCTATTACAAGAGTTTCAGTAAGTAAATAAATATAAGTCTTCATCTTCATGTGCCACAGGCAAACATGTTGAGTGTAGACTCATGACACCTAATCCTCATCAGAGTAACCTGCAACATCACAAGTTACAGCCACAGTGGGTCAATTCTTTGAATAATATTGGCAAGTGATACCTTAGTATATTTTAAGTGGACTAGACACTATATGCAAATTTGGCTAAGTGTAGTTTGGCTTGCTTTGCTCAAAATAGGTTTTTCATATTAGTTGAAATCACTAAGTTTTTCTTTGTCAAAACTTTCCCTAAGGAACCATCAATAGACATTGAGGTCCTTCACCCTTGTTCACCCACAAGTTTTTACTTAGAAGTTGGAATGATAGGTTGGAACGCGTCCATTTGGTTTAAGGAAAGGCTTCTGAAAGGTCCTGTCTTGGGAAACCAAGTCTGGTGGGGAAAGTGCACAACCTCTGCAGATGGAAAAATCTAAGTACTTAGCCAAGTCCATGGCAATGGACAACTTGAGCATCAAGACATGGAAGCTATCAAGAATCTCATCATTCACAAGTGAGATACACAAGGTAAACCATAGCCATGGGCCTTGTGTAACCACTCAACCAAAAACCACCAATCAAGTCCCTTTCCACCCAGGTGATTCATTGACTTAGTTGTTTTATTAAGAAAAACATAAGTCCAAGGACTTAGAAATATTTTCACCATAGCATGTATATTTTACCAACCCTTGGTTGCTACTAGCTAGGCTAAGCATGGCATAGATAGTAACTTAACTTAGAAATTTCCTAGCAATTCTACAACTACTTAGGATTTCCCAACATGGCATTTGGCAAAAATAGTAACATGCAAGACTTAGCAAAATATTTCTAATGCTTGTATAAAAATATAGGGATAGAAATATTCATGAAGTACCACTTGCCTTGGTAGTTGGGAGAGTAGCACTCTTCACAATCACAATCACTAGCACCAAAATCTACACATAGAATATAACCACAATCACATACAAAACATATACAATCAAAAATATATATGCATGCATGCAAGATGCTAAGGGATGATTTTTAAAACTCAACCAAGCAAGTGCATAGTACTGAATCTTAAACAAGTCAAAAACTTGCTAAACCAAGTTTATTTGATACTAAAACAATTTCCTAAACAATTCATATAATCAATTTAGTCCTAAACAAGTTTCTGCAAATAAAATCATTTTAACAGAAGCTAAACATTAAACACATTGCATAAACAGAAAGGTCTTGTTCTCATGATTCCAACGGTATAAAATTTGTCAAATTCTAACGTGTGGATCAAAAGTTATAGCTAAATCAAATTTGGATATAAATCTGATTCACATTCTGTTTTTAAACCAAACCCTAGCCACGCGACGCTATCCTATTGGTCGATACCGTTTCGCTCAGGATCACCCTTCCGCGCCGTCAGATCAAGTCAGATCCAACGCGCCAGATTCAAAGAAAACGTTTCGCTCAGATCTAATCTAGTCCTTACGATATAGATCTAATGGCTACCGTTGCTCTGACCATAGCCTAGCAGCGCTAGCGGCGGTGACTGGCGGCGGCGCGTCTGTCAGTGGAGGCGTTGGCGTTCTAGGTCGTCCGGGGAGGGGAGAGGGTGCTTACCAGAACCGTAGAGAGTTGCTAAAGCTCAAGGTGGCGGTGGCTTGGCAAGGGGCGCACGGTATGGGCTGCTGGAGCTCGTCGGAGTTGTGCACGGCGTCGGGTGGTTGCTGTCGAAGTCGCTGCCGAGGTTCCGCGTCGCCCTAACACAAACCAGATGGATTAGGAGACGCGCAAGACAGTGGCGAACAACCTCGTATGCAAGAGGGGGCAAGGGGCGCTCGGCGCTTACCGCAATTGGTCGCCGGAGTTGATGGGGTCGTCTGTCTCGTGTGGTCGCCGACGTTGCCGAGGCTCTGGATGTTCCTAGCATGCACCAGAGGGGTCAGGAGATGTGCATGGTCGTGGAGATCGTACTGGCAAGTTTAGGCAGCAAGGGGCGACGGGGTCTTACCGGAATACCTCGCCGGAGTTGGCTCTGGCTGCGGCGGTGCAACGCGAATTAGGGGCAGCCTGGTGGCGAGAAGAGTGTGCAGCGTGGGGGAAAATGACCGCAGCGGGGTGTGGTTTAAATAGGCTGAAGCGCGACAGGAAACGCTCGCGGTATCAAGGCTAATTACGCCGTGCCATTACCGGCATCAACGGCAGCGGCGACGTGGTCTGCGGGCACGATTTGGGGAAGAAGGAGTCGACGTGGAGAGGGTCCACTTGTCAGCGAATAGAACAGAGGGGAGTGGGGTCTGGGTGTCAGCGGCTCGCTGGGTGCGTCTGCGCGTGCGAGAGAGAGAGAGAGAGAGAGAGAGAGAGAGAGAGAGAGAGAGAGAGAGAGAGAGAGAGAGAGAGAGAGAGAGAGAGAGAGAGAGAGAGAGAGAGAGGACCCGAGTGGGCTAGTTGGGCTGGATTCGCTGTTGGGCCAGATAGTAGCGCCGGCCCTTTTCCTTTTCTTTATTCCTTTTCTTTTTCTAATTTGATTTTCTGGAATGATTTTCAAATGAATTCAAACTCTATTTGAATTCAAATCTTTTCAGGATTTTTGCAGTGTGCAACAGTCACAATTCTAGGCATAAAACCATGTGGTCACTTTGAATTGGCTTGATCATTTTTGGAAAGACAAAATAACAGTGACATAGCACTTGGTTTGCAAATGTTTAAAAGTGGTTTTGAAACCATTTTTATTTTGTATACTTTTGTTCTAACTCCACACTCAATCCAATCAACCAGGGAAACAAACAAACTTGGTTTAAAACATTCAAGCTCTCAAATGGGGATGGCCATTTGATTTAAGTTTGCTCACATAAAATGATAGCACTATGTGCTTCTGTTTTCTTGAATTTGGTTTGAAATTGTTCTCAAAACTATATGCATGCATGAATGATATGCAATCTTTGAAATCATAATTTTAGGGATGTTACAAATCTAACTCCCTTAAGGTGAATCTCGCCCTCGAGATTCGGATTGGCTAGCAAATAGGTGAGGGTGGTCTTTCCGAAGATCATCTTCTCTTTCTCATGTTGCTTCCTCTTCGGAATGATGATTCCACTGCACTTTGCCAAACTTGATAGTCTTAGTCCTTGTGACTATTTCTGCAGTCTCAAGAATCTTGATAGGTTTCTCTTCATAAGTGAGATCACTTTCTAGTTGAACATCCTCCAAAGGTATAGTATCCTTCAAAGAAGTTTCTTCCATTTCTGGATGACATTTCTTAAGCTGACTCACATGAAACACATTATGGACAGCTGACAGAGATTCTAGCAGCTCTATTTCATAGGCAACTTCTCCTTTGCGACTCAGAATCTTGAATGGCCCAACATATCTTGGTGCCAATTTTCCTTTGACTCCGAATCTTTTCACTCCACGAAGTGGTGACACTCTAAGATAGGCTCTATCACCAACTTCGTAGGTGACTTCTCTACGCTTAGGATCTGCGTAGCTTTTCTGTCGGGATTGTGCTATCTTCAACCTGTCCTTAACCAACTTGACCTTCTCTTCGACTTCTTTGATAAGATCTAGCCCGAATAAACTTCTTTCTCCCACACCATTCCATAACAATGGGGTGGTACATTTTCTTCCGTAGAGAAACTAAAACGGTGCCATCTCATTGCTGGCTTGATAGCTGTTGTTATAAGAAAATTCTGCGTAAGGCAGACTTTCATCCCAACTGGCTCCATAGTCTAGGGCACATGCCCTCAACATGTCTTCAAGAATCTGATTAGTCCTTTCTGTTTGTCCATCGGTTTGAGGATGAAAAGCAGTAATGAATTCCAACCTCGTTCCCAATGACTCATGTAACTGTCTCCAAAAATGGGAAGTGAATTGAGTTCCCCTATCCGACACAATACTCTTGGGCACTCCATGTAGACATACAATTCTACTCATGTAGATTTTGGCTAACTTAGCACTTGTATAGGTTGTCTTCACGGGTATGAAATGAGCCACTTTAGTTAAGCGATCCACTACTACCCAAATAGAATCGTATCCTGACCGGGTCCTTGGTAATCCGGTAATGAAATCCATACCAATCTTGTCCCACTTCCAATCAGGAATAGGTAGTGGTTGAAGCAACCCTGCTGGTTTCTGATGCTCCGCTTTCACTCTACTACACACATCACACAAAGAAATATGTTCGGCGATGTCCTTCTTGAGATTATTCCACCAAAATCTTTCTTTCATGTCCATGTAAATTTTGGTGTTACCCGGGTGAATAGAATACGGAGAGTTGTGTGCCTCTTACAAAATCAGCTTCCGCAACTCTGGGTCTTGTGGAACACAGATACGTTTCCTATGCCATAAAGTACCCTGCTCGTCTTCATGGAATTCTTTGGCTTTTCCTTTGCCAATCTTTTCCTTAATCTCTTCAATTTCCTTATCAGTCTTCTGGGCTTCTCTGATCTTGTCCAACAAAGTGGGTTGAACATCCAAAGACATGAGATGTCCTTCAGGCACAATCTCCAACCTGAGTTTTCTGAATTGGGTACATAGATCATCTGGCAATTATCCTTTGGTAAGGCCATTCACAAATACCTTACGAGTTAGAGCAGCTGCTACAACATTTGCTTTACTGGGGTGGTATTGCAAACTTAAGTCATAGTCCTTGATAAGTTCTAACCATCTTCTTTATCTCATATTAATTTCCTTCTGGGTGAAAATATACTTCAAACTTTTGTGATCTGTGAACATTTCACAACGCTTTCCCAAAAGATAGTGCCTCCATGTTTTGAGTGCATGGACAACAGAGGCTAACTCTAAATCATGAGTAGGATAGTTTACTTCATGAGTTTTGAGTTGTCTCGAGGCATATGCCACAACTTTACCGTCTTGCATAAGTACTGCACCCAAACCTTGATGAGATGCATCACAATATACTTGGAAATCTTTTTCCAAATCTGGCAGACACAAGACTGGTGCTGTCACAAGTCTCTTCTTCAATTCCTGAAAGCTGAGTTCACAACCTTCAGACCAAGCAAACTTCTTGTCTTTCTTTAATAATTCATTCATGGGCTTAGCTACCTTAGAGAAATTCTCAATGAACCTTCTGTAGTAACCTGCTAAGCCAAGGACGAACTTCTTTCACGAATTTGGGAGATTCCCATTCAGTCACAGCTGAAACCTTAGCAGGATCAACTGCTACACCATCCTTCGTCATAACATGACCAATAAAACCAACTTCCTCCAACCAGAAGTCACACTTGCTGAATTTGGCATAAAGTTTATGCTCTCTTAACTTCTCAAGTATCAAACGCAAATGTCCTTCATGCTCTTCTTTGCTCTTGGAGTAGACTAAGATGTCGTCGATGAAAACGACAACAAACTTGTCAAGGAATTCCATGAACACCTTGTTCATCATATTCATGAAGTATGCTGGAGCATTGGTTAAGCCAAAAGGCATTACGGTATACTCATACAATCCATACCTTGTGGTGAACGCTGTTTTAGGTATGTCTTGTTCCCTTATCTTGAGTTGAAAATAGCCTGACCTTAGATCAATCTTTGAGAACACACATGCTCCTTCAAGCTGATTAAACAAGTCATTGATTCTAGGCAAAGGATATTTGTTCTTGATAGTTACCTCGTTGAGTGAATGGTAATCTATGCATAACCTTTGACTTCTATCTTTCTTCTCCACAAACAAGATTGGGGCTCCCCAAGATGAAGAACTTGGTTGAATGAATCCTTTCTGCAACTGTTCTCCAAGTTGTTTCTTGAGTTCTTTTAGTTCATCAACTAACATTTTGTACAGTCTCTTTGCTATTGGTCCAGACCCTGGTACCAAATCTATAAGAAACTCCACATCTCTATCTGGTGGCATTCTCGGCAATTCTTCCGGAAACACATCCGGATACTCACTCACAATTGGCACACTGTCCATGCTAACCCCCTTAAGAGAATTTAGCTTACTTCCTTTGGATTCAAAGTTGGACTTGAATTTAATCCGCTTTCTTTCCGGGGTTGTGAGTGCAATAGTACGATTAGCACAATCCAGTACTCCTTCATACTTAGCCATCCAATCCATTCCCAATATTACGTCCAGTCCTTGGGAATCTAGGATTATCAGACTCACTGGAAATTTATGTTTTCCAAACTCTATTACTAGATCCCGGCATCCAAGACTTACTATCATTTCTCCACCAGGAGAACTTACTTTTATAGGACACCCAATGTTTTCAGTTGGAAACCCATTTCTATCAACAAATGCTTTTGATATGAATGAATGCGATGCTCCAGTATCAAAAAGAACAAATGCTGGAATAGAATTGAGTCTGAACTTACCAGCAACAGCATCAGGTTCCTCATAGACCTCCTCCACATTGATGTGGTTCACTTGTCCCTTCTGAAAAGGGTTGGGCTTGTTAGGTCCTTCAACTTTCTTTTCTGGGCATTCATTTGCATAATGCCCCATCTTCTTGCATTTGAAACATTCAACCTGACTGATGTCTCTCTTAACAGGCTGACTTCCACTTCCACTTCCATTACCACTGTGGTGGCTCTTATGTCCACTCTTGTGGTTCTTGTACTTATCATTGTCATGACTACGATGATGCTTGTTGTCATGACGGTTGTGGTTGTGGTGCTTGTTGAATTTCCCATGCTTGTGGGATCCTGAGCTTCCACTGTCATCATAATGAGATCGTTTGTGAGACGATCCTGAGCTGTGCTTGTCGGAGTGCTTCCTCTTTCTACTCTCAACTTGCTTCATTTTGTTCTCCAAAATAGCAGCCTTGTCACAGAGCGACTGATAAGTGGGAACATAGGCCACAGCCAATTGCAGATTCAGCTCATCATTCAAGCCTTCAAGAAATTTTTCCTTTCTCTTGGCATCAGTGTCAACTTCATCCGGTGCATAACGCGCCAGATTGTTGAACTCCTCAATGTATTCAGCCACGCTGCGGTGGCGCTGCTTCAGATTGTGGAACACTTTCTTTTTCAGACTCATCACTCCTGATGAGATATGAGCAGTGAGAAAGCCATCCTCAAAGATAGCCCATGTCACTTCATCTATGGGAGTGGTGATCTGGAAGTTGTCCCACCAAGTGGCGGCTGTCCCTTCCAGCAGATGTGCTGCAAATCTGACTTTTTCAGCATCCGTACATCCCACGGTTACCAAGTCCTTGTTTACTAAGCGTAGCCAATCATTGGCCACCATGGGATCAGTCGTTCCTGAGAACTTTGCTGGCCTCAATCTCAAGAATCTGGTAAGCATATCAAAGCCCGGAGGGTTGTTGTTGTTATTGTTGTTGTTGTTATTGTTTTGGTTCTGGATGAACGTTGTCATCATCTGCATCAGCTGTGTTTGAGCAGTCATCATTTGCTGCATTTCTGGAGTGATGTTGTTGTTGTTGTTGGGGTTGGGGTTTGCACGACGGGGAGGCATCTGTGGTTTGTTCAAATAGAGATAAGAATGAGATACCCATAGATGCTTTCATGCACATTACATCACATAAGCATACACAAGAATGCAACACAAAGATAAAAGTTCAACAACAAGATAACAAGTTCATAAATTAAAACACACAAGTAGCAAGCCATCCACATGTCAGATGGTCCAATAACAAGTTCTCAAATAACAAGTATGATAATAAAAGATAAACGAGTAGTCAAGTCTACTCATCGGCATCAATCTCCTCCTCGACAAAGGTAAGACCTGCATTCTCCATCGTGGTCTTGTTCTCCTCAATGCTAGTGGTCAAGGTCTCTATCTTGGCCTTGAGAGCCCTCTTCTGGGAACGAAGCCTCTCAATCACCGACTGCTGCTGCTCTAGCTCGAAGTCCTTGGACTGCAGTTCTTCAGTCATGTCCCGGATCTTCTTGTTCCTATCCTGGACACGCTTCTCCTGACTCTTGAACTTCTTGTCCTGGGTCTCGAACTTTGCCTCCATTTCCTTGACTATCTCGTCTTGCTGCGCGAAGAGCTTGTCCTTCTCGCGAAGCTGCACCTGGAGCTCATCATTGATGAGCATGACATTGGTCCTGTCCGTGTCCACGTGCCTAATGAGAGACTCTAAGTCTTGGAGGTATAGGCGTATCGGCTCTGCTGCGTCCCTCGAATCGTCCTCGAAGTCGATGGACTCTCCATCATCATCACGTCTTCCGAAGACGTGAAAGTGGGTACCTCTAACCTATCGGGAGTGTCACCCTAGCAGACGTCCTATCAAATCCTGCATCACTACCTCAATGCCTCTCTCCCTGTCATCGTGCATGAGCTTGAAGACAATGGCCTCTGTGGTAGGCTCCGTCTGGCGTCCGGGCTGGTTGACCTTGAAGCCCTAGAGGTCCTTCCTCTCAAACTTGGTGAGGGGATGCACCATGATGGTGGGAAGAGGGAGATTGAGCAAAGTAGTAAGCTCAACGATACGAGGACCAAAGCGGGTAACCTGGAACTCCTCAACAGTGCTGATGGTAATAGGCATCTATTTATAAGATAGAAAAGTTAGAACAACACAATTCAAGATACAACAATAGACAAAACATCACATACATATCCTTGGGAAGCAAAACACACAAGTCATGCATACATGAAACCATTACAAGGTTCAATCTTATTTCAAAGCAACATTTTGGAAAATAGGGTGATAGGTGGTGGTCCAACTAACGAAGTACGTTTACAATCCTATCTCACTGGATCTGTTGGCTAACACAATGTTTCTAGAAGCAATCAGCCTATCTTGCTCACATGATTCCATCACCAAGTCTATAATATCTCCTCTTAAGGTTTGGTTGGTAGCTTCCAACTCTTGGGTATGTTCCTTCTATTTCCTTAGATCATTTTGGAGGTTGAGCATTCTGCACTTGACTCTATCACCAAGTTCTTTGATGGTCTTCCAAGCTGCATCCCTTGCTGATTCAAAGAATGTAGGGTGCACCACTGAATTGGTGAACATGCAGAATCCTTTTTCCTGATGGTTGTCTTGTTTTTATACAAGTGAAGTTGCACCCACCAGTATTCCACTCCTTCATCCATCACTGGAAAACCCTTGTACACAGCTGCACCTTGTATCTCTAATGCAACCATGAGGTCCTTGAGAGCCTTGGGGAATTCTGTCTCACACTCCAAAGTCATTGTCATGAGTGGTCCTTTCCTTACGACTTCGTTGATGGAGTTCATCTACAAATAGAGATGAGAGAGAAGATTAGAAAAGTTTACGAGAAGAATAGACAAGTGTAGAAGTTGAAATTTTTTCCTTAGTGGTTTCCAATCCTAGGGTCATAATCCTACAGGCAACACAGTGCTCTGATACCATCTGTAAGATCCCTCCTTTATAAAGGAAAAAGGATCCCTGTGATTGCAATGCTAGTCCCTGGATCAATGCTAGCATCCACAGTTTAAGATGAAGTACACAGATACAAAGGTCATTTATTACATCCATTTCAGAGATAAACATAGTCTTTACAACTCAAAGGCCACAGGCCTATTACAAGAGTTTCAGTAAGTAAATAAATATAAGTCTTCATCTTCATGTGCCACAGGCAAACATGTTGAGTGTAGACTCATGACACCTAATCCTCATCAGAGTAACCTGCAACATCACAAGTTACAGCCACAGTGGGTCAATTCTTTGAATAATATTGGCAAGTGATACCTTAGTATATTTTAAGTGGACTAGACACTATATGCAAATTTGGCTAAGTGTAGTTTGGCTTGCTTTGCTCAAAATAGGTTTTTCCTATTAGTTGAAATCACTAAGTTTTTCTTTGTCAAAACTTTCCCTAAGGAACCATCAATAGACATTGAGGTCCTTCACCCTTGTTCACCCACAAGTTTTTACTTAGAAGTTGGAATGATGAGATTCTCGATAGCTTCCATGTCTTGATGCTCAAGTTGTCCATTGCCATGGACTTGGCTAAGTACTTAGATTTTTCCATCTGCAGAGGTTGTGCACTTTCCCCACCAGACTTGGTTTCCCAAGACAGTACCTTTCAGAAGCCTTTCCTTAAACCAAATGGACGCGCTCCAACCTATCATTCCCACTACCACCAACTGTCCAAATGGCTAAGTTCTAGCAACCTATGTGATCCAGGCAGAGCCCATATTGCCAAGTGGCTGCACTAGAAGCTTATCAACACTTGGCCTCTAAAATCCCTTTGTTCCTGGGTGGATTTCTACAAGTGAGATACACAAGGTAAACCATAGCCATGGGCCTTGAGTAACCACTCAACCAAAAACCACCAATCAAGTCCCTTTCCACCCAGGTGATTCATTGACTTAGTTGTTTTATTAAGAAAAACATAAGTCCAAGGACTTAGAAATATTTTCACCATAGCATGTATATTTTACCAACCCTTGTTTGCTACTAGCTAGGCTAAGCATGGCATAGATAGTAACTTAACTTAGAAATTTCCTAGCAATTCTACAACTACTTAGGATTTCCCAACATGGCATTTGGCAAAAATAGTAACATGCAAGACTTAGCAAAATATTTCTAATGCTTGTATGAAAATATAGGAATAGAAATATTCATGAAGTACCACTTGCCTTGGTAGTTGGGAGAGTAGCACTCTTCACAATCACAATCACTAGCACCAAAATCTACACATAGAATATAACCACAATCACATACAAAACATATACAATCAAAAATATATATGCATGCATGCAAGATGCTAAGGGATGATTTTTAAAACTCAACCAAGCAAGTGCATAGTACTGAATCTTAAACAAGTCAAAAACTTGCTAAACCAAGTTTATTTGATACTAAAACAATTTCCTAAACAATTCATATAATAAATTTAGTCCTAAACAAGTTTCTGCAAATAAAATCATTTTAACAGAAGCTAAACATTAAACACATTGCATAAACAGAAAGGGCTTGTTCTCCTGATTCCAACGGTATAAAATTTGTCAAATTCTAACGGGTGGATCAAAAGTTATAGCTAAATCAAATTTGGATATAAATCTGATTCACATTCTGTTTTTAAACCAAACCCTAGCCACGCGGCGCTATCCTATTAGTCGATACCATTTCAGGATCACCCTTCCGCGCCGTCAGATCAAGTCAGATCCAACGCGCCAGATTCAAAGAAAACGTTTCGCTCAGATCTAATCTAGTCCTTACGATATAGATCTAACGGCTACCGTTGATCTGACCATAGCCTAGCGGCGCTAGCGGCGGTGACTGGCGGCGGCGCGTCTGTCAGTGGAGGCGTTGGCGTTCTAGGTCGTCCGGGGAGGGGAGAGGGTGCTTACCAGAACCGCAGAGAGTTGCTAAAGCTCAAGGTGGCGGTGGCTTGGCAAGGGGCGCACGGTATGGGCTGCTGGAGCTCGTCGGAGTCGTGCACGGCGTCGGGTGGTTGCTGTCGAAGTCGCTGCCGAGGTTCCGCGTCGCCCTAGCACGAACCAGATGGATTAGGAGACACGCAAGACAGTGGCGAACAACCTCGTATGCAAGAGGGGGCAAGGGGCGCTCGGAGCTTACCGCAATTGGTCGCCGGAGTTGATGGGGTCGTCTGTCTCGTGTGGTCGCCGACGTTGCCGAGGCTCTGGATGTTCCTAGCATGCACCAGAGGGGTCAGGAGATGAGCATGGTCGTGGAGATCGTACTGGCAAGTTTAGGCAGCAAGGGGCGACGGGGTCTTACCGGAATACCTCGCCGGAGTTGGCTCTGGCTGCGGCGGTGCAATGCGAATTAGGGGCAGCCTGGTGGCGAGAAGAGTGTGTAGCGTGGGGGAAAATGACCGCGGCGGGGTGTGGTTTAAATAGGCTGAAGCGCGTCAGGAAACGCTCGCGGTATCAAGGCTAATTACGCCGCGCCATTACCGGCATCAACGGCAGCGGCGACGTGGTCTGCGGGCACGATTTGGGGAAGAAGGAGTCGACGTGGAGAGGGTCCACTTGTCACCGAATAGAACAGAGGGGAGTGGGGTCTGGGTGTCAGCGGCTCGCTGGGTGCGTCTGCGCGTGCGAGAGAGAGAGAGAGGGGACCCGAGTGGGCTAGTTGGGCTGGATTCGCTGTTGGGCCAGAATAGTAGCGCCGGCCCTTTTCCTTTTCTTTATTCCTTTTCTTTTTCTAATTTGATTTTCTGGAATGATTTTCAAATGAATTAAAACTCTATTTGAATTCAAATCTTTTCAGGATTTTTGCACTGTGCAACAGTCACAATTCTAGGCATAAAACCATGTGGTCACTTTGAATTGGCTTGATCATTTTTGGAAAGACAAAATAACAGTGACATAGCACTTGGTTTGCAAATGTTTAAAAGTGGTTTTGAAACCATTTTTATTTTGTATACTTTTGTTCTAACTCCACACTCAATCCAATCAACCAGGGAAACAAACAAACTTGGTTTAAAACATTCAAGCTCTCAAATGGGGATGGCCATTTCATTTAAGTTTGCTCACATAAAATGATAGCACTATGTGCTTCTGTTTTCTTGAATTTGGTTTGAAATTGTTCTCAAAACTATATGCATGCATGAATGATATGCAATCTTTGAAATCATAATTTTAGGGATGTTACAGCACATTAAGCAATCCCAATTGTTTGGAACAAATCATGCTACAGCAATAATCACTAAGCATAAGGTCAAAACAACTCCTAATATGACATGATAAAGTCTAAGTCAAAGCAAGCTCCTCTAGTACTACTCAAGCAAGAAATTTCTACTCTTCTCCAACACCAATCAACTTATTTGAAACAACATAGAGAGAACGGGGGGTCCAAACTACTTTATTCAATAAAACTAACAAAACTAAAACAAAAACTAAGATGCTCCAAGAACAACATAATAGTGCATGAAACAATAAAAATGAAGTGTCTAGAAAGACCTGAGCTTTTTATTGATGAAGAAGGGGATGCCTTTGGCATCCCCAAGCTTTGACGGTTGTACCTCTTGAATATTTCTTGGGGTGACACGGGGTGGCATCCTAAAGCTTGAGATTTTGTCCATTCTTCATCTCATTACATTATTCTCTCTCTACACCTGCAAATTTTCCTTCATACAAAACTTCACACAATCTTCATTACCAACATTAGTATATCCAAAAGATAATAGACCTTTGGGTTTAGCTTTAGAACAACAAAACTTTCACTAAAAACACAATCTACTATAGCAATTCCCTCAAAAATCTCAATTTTCCAAAAAGAACCCAAAAAGGAATCAATAAGAAGCACATGCAAATAATGGCAGAAATATGTCAAAACAGACCAGCAGGTAGAAACCGATTTTTTCGAAGACCTTCTGTTGCTCAAATCGAAAAGTGTTGAACTAATGAAAGTTAGATAACATACTGGGAGATTAATTTTGAAAATGTCAACTCAATCCGACTTACAGAGATTCCTCATGAATGTTTACGGTGGAGCACAAAAATCTGTTTTGGGATAGCAACTCCTCAAATCTTACTTCCCTCTTATTAGAGGTCATTCTTGGCACAAAAAGCAAACAAAAAGGATAAGGAGAGGTCATTAATGAATTAATAACTTCCAAGACTCAAGAAAACTCTTGGGTTATTGCGGTGACCCAGCATACCACTGCGTGTGTAGTACACTATATTCATTGACATGACATCCACAGAGCACTGTTCCGTAAATATCACATCCCTCAGAGTGGTACAGCAGAAACATTGCAGGTCCATATTACAAACATTCACACGTTATTATTATTACAATACCAGAAGTTCAAGACTTCAAAAGGTTCAACTTACAAACCAAGATATAAGTGTTTTAGCGGAATTTAAAAGTAGTAACTCCGACTAGGAGTTGAGCTCAGCAGCTTATTCTATAGAGTTTTCATGCTACTCGGCTCCATTAGTTACTACTAACTAGGTACTTAGTTGGACTCGATATCGTCAACACCATAGCGTATTTCGTAATCCACTCCTTCAACACCTCCTGACAGATCAGGTTCCTCGTAGTGCACATCTTCTTGACATTCGCCTGCATACATTGGCACGTCTTCGGGATCCTCAGAGTCTAAGCAAGGGATCAAAGGAAAGAATGAGTAACAGTGTTACCCAACAAGTTCATTATATGCAAGGTGGGAAGTTTTATGCTCTAACTACCACCTCGGATTATAAATCCTTGGCACTATGCAATTTTTGTAAATCTTTCTTCAAAGATTGATTTTATTCTGAAAAACTATGACAATCAGCCTTCATAGGTTGACCAGAACTTTCATGGAGTTCCTTTCCTTCCGCGTTCGTAGCTCCTTCCCGGAACAGGGAGTAACAAGTTACAATTCTTACACTCTGTAGAGGTGTGTTACTTTACCCATGAGATATCAACTCCTTGTTGCACAACCAGGCATACTATCCCGTCCACAATTCCATGATGTGGAGCCCAGTAGTTGGTCCAAGCTAATCACTGCCCCCTTCGCGACCTCGCATGCCTCCTTGGTGTACACCATTCCCACATAATGAATTACAGCAATGGTTTGTAGAAACCGTTAGATGCCAGAACTATAGTGGGACGATGAGGGTTCCCACCCATATGCTGCATATCCTCTACGAATTACCAATTAATATGCATGCTACGAGGATAACAGCCACGACCTGCACATCCGGCTTCATGCGAGAGGAAGAAGATACAGCTGACTTCTCTGTCCCATTCCAAATATCATGGCTAACGCGTAATATACGACGCTAGAATCACTGATGTCAAGGGTTATTAATCCCTGCTTGATCATGATTGTTGCAAATAGAACCCTAAGTTCTATTGCTCCATTATATCATCACTTAAGATGATATCTATGATTTCTTTATTTGTGAAAATAATATTTCCTTTCTTTTATAGTAAATATGATAACACACAATTCGCAAATACTTTGATAAAGACTCTTCAAAGGACATGAGCAAGTGATTAACTTGCCTTGTGATGGCAAGGTAGTGAAGTCTGATGCTTGCACTGGACCTTGAGATTTTAGTTCTACAAAAACATCATTATTGCCCGGTAAGGATAATATTTAAAGAAGCAAAATGATTATGCAATAATGTAATGCATCATTTTAACTTGATATGCATTCACCTTATTATTATAAAAAGTTATTTTTAATAAATAAGGATTTACAAATAGTACCTTTTAATATTTATAACATATATTGAATTATTTTATTTTATTTCCCTTTTATTTGACTTTTATTGATTTAATAATTCTTTTAGGAATTATCAATTAAACAATAAAAATTGTTATTAAATATTTATTTAGTATTTTTCAAAAATACTACAATATTAATACATAATGAAGTGCATTTTAAATAATTTTATCACCTTTCAATAATTTTGTAAAATTCCATAAGGAATATATAATTTACAAAATTCCTAATAAGATTTAAATGTCTAAAATTTTAAATTTTAATTTATTTAGATAGTTTGGATTTTTGTGAATCCAAAAATATTTTATTTATAATTTTTGGACTTTTATTTTATTTTCTAGAATTTTATTGAATTAAGGGGCATTTGGTATTTTCCTATTTATTAAAACAGTTTTTGAAATGACTTGGGCTGGCCATTTGGGCTTATTGGGCCTGTGTGGCCCAATAGGGCAGGGTCAAAATCATCACCCCGAGGTTTTTTGGCCCACCCAGCCCACTCTCTCTGCCTCTTCTTCGTTCTCACCTTTCCTCTCCCTCGACCCCGTGGGGCTTTGGCGCCGCCGCTGGCGATGGCCGCCGTTGTGGCTTCCCCTGGCCGCTGCCGTGGTGCAGGGAGAGGTTTGCGAATCCGCTCGTTCATCTGGTCCAACTCGATTTGATTCCGGGGTTTCCCCGTGGCCAGGTTCACCCCGTTCCCGAACCCTAGGATTTGGGGAAAGTGTTACGCCGCAGCCGCGGTCCCGCCTGTGGTGGCGTGTTGTGTTCGTGTGCTGCTGTGGCCGCCGCCGTGGCTGGTGCAGGTTGCAGCGCCCTCTGGGTGCTCCCTGTGCCGCCACGGGTTCGTCGGCCAATCTGCTTCTTCAATTCGTCAGCGAGGACCCCGGGTAAGTTGCCTCTATGGTTCTTGTTCATGCTACCACCATGAATCCCTCTGTGTATCTAGTGGCTACTCGTGCCTAGTGACTATGTTCTGATTAGGGTTCATCTCCGAAGTAGGGTTCTTGTTCTGATTAGGGTCCGTAACCCCCTTTTGATCATATCTGTGATGCTTTAGATCTAGTGGTGATCATACTTGAGCATGACAAATGATTGTTTGTTGTGGATCATTATTTGTAGTGGGCTTTGGTGATGCTAGTGGCTTGTCAGACTTATTCCAGTGGTAATTTACTATGATCCAATGTTAGTGTTTCTATGGAATCTTTGATTGGAAATGTTGTTGATCTGAGAACTCACTCCACTGTCAGAATGCTTATACTGACAGTAGTTCTCTCAGTAGGATTTTAAGTCCTAGTTAGTTGAGCAAATAGGTTATTTGTAACTTATAAGATTAGATGTGCTACTCTCTCTGGGAGATGTGCCCTGGTCTGATAAGAACAAATGAAAGATTATTTAAGTGGCATATGTTAACACTAAACTCTGTGATGCTGGTCTGAGAGATTGGTGCTTTTGCCTGAGTTTGATTTATTATCTTTATACTTGAAATCTCTAGGATAGATTCACCTCACTTGGGTGATTATTGAGAGATTGTTTCATAAAACAACACATGCTTTTGTCTAGATACTATGATTGGATCATGTGATGGTTTTATGAGACTCACTACAAAATCTGATGATTGTGAAGTAAGGTGGTGATGATCTTGATCTGGTGTTGTTGAACTCTTGTGCTTGATCTTGAGCTAGCCTGCTCCTCCTAGCTCCTGGACTTGATCTTGCTATCCACCTGATCCTTCCCCCTCCTTATGCACCATCCTGGTGATGTGATCTGGGCTTTGGTTGGTTTGGTTGCAGGCTAATGTGTTGGGTTTAGCTGCTGTCTAACCTGGCTGTTCTTGTGTATGTGCAGTGGAGAGATGCACTAGTGTGCTCCTCCATGGATGTGCTGCTGGTTTTGTGAATTGGAGCTGTGTTGTGAGGCTGACAGCACACCACATGCATGTTGGTGTGTGTCCTGCATGTGTGCTTGTTGTGCACTTGTGGATATGTTCAGAATTTTGAAACTTACTATTATCTGGTTACTTTCACCTGGCTGGTGAAACTTGTCCTTCTTGGCTGTCATTTGACTTCTGGCTTACAATTTATGAAAGATGAATTCTTTTATATTGGTGAAACTTGCCCCTTTTATAAATTTCTCAATGATGAATTTGTCTAGTGCACTTCACTGACATGTCTGAGAGAAAAATAATACTAACTCTAACCTTATTATTGTTTTATTAATGTTTTTCTTGCAGGTACAGATTTGAAGATGAAGATTGTAGTTTAGTTATTTTTTATTTTATAGAATAGTTACTGAATAATTCAATGTAATCTTCTTATTCTTTTGTAATTTTCATTTGATTAACTTGTAATCTTCCTTTTATTCTTTTGTAATAAAGATTACATTGTTATCAACAAAGAATATTCTTATTCTTATTTATTTACTTTGGTGGAGTGTGTGGATGATTTCAATAAGTTAGAATTTTTGTAACATATTTATATATATGAAATAACTTTTTATATTCTAATTATTTCCTTTAGATAAAGTTTTGAGTTAAAATAATTAACTCATAATTAAATCAAGACTCAAACCTTATTCCTAATTCATTTGAATCATAATTCAAACACTCAAGTTTAAAATTCAAATTCATTTTAAAACACATAATTCCTCAAAGATCATATCAAAGTCTATAGCAATCACCCTTTAAGACTAAACCTAATCTCAAAGTATGAAAGAAACATTGATCACTTAAGGTTTTTATTTGGCGAAAATTTTACCCACATTTTCACAGATGAATGCATGCAACATTCCACATTCCTAAATCTACCCTTCGTTATTTCCTAAATGCTGGGATGTTACAGACTTCCCCCCTTAAATTAAACTTCGTCCCGAAGTTTGCGAAGATGTACCTGAATAATTCTGGATAGGCTTTCCTTAAATCCTCTTCTTTCTCCCATGTGGCTTCCCTTTCAGGGTGATGTTCCCACTGTACCTTGCAATATTTGATTGCTCTGTTCCTTAATCTTTTCCAGTTTTCTTCCAGAATCTTACAGGGCTTTTCAATATAGGTCAAGTCTGCTTGTAGTTCTATCTCCTGGTGTGTAATTGCATCCTCTAGAACTTTCAAACATTTACGAAGTTGTGACACATGGAAAACATTATGTACTTGAGCTAATCTTGATGGTAACTCTAAAGCATAAGCTATAGTTCTGTTTTGACTCGGTATCTTGAATGGTCCGATGTATCTTGGACTCAATTTTCCTTTAACTCCGAACCTTTTCACTCCTTTCATTGGACTTACTTTCAGATAGACCATATCTCCCACTTCTGGATGACATGATCTTTGACTTTGATCCGCATAACTTTTCTGCCTGCTCTGGGCTATTTTCAGTCTATCCCTGATCTTATCAATGGTATCTTGTCTTTCCTTGATATAATCTGGTGCAAATTCTTTGCTGCTTCCGAGTTCATACCAACATATTGGTGATCTACACTTCCTTCCATACAGAACTTGGTATGGAGCTGCCTTCAGACTACTCTGATAACTATTATTATAAGAAAATTCTGCCAATGGTAGATGATCTTCCCATGTTCCTCCAAAATCTAGTGCACAAGCTCTTAGCATGTCTTCTAGTATTTGATTTGTTCTTTCAGTTTGACCTCCTGTCTCCGGATGATATGATGTACTGAAATCTAACTTTTGAACCAAGTGCTTCATGCAATTGCTTCCAAAATGCTGAAGTAAACACTGATCCCCTATCAGTTACGATCTTTTTGGGTACTCCATGCTTACTTACTATCTCTTTGACATATACTTCAACTAACTTCTCGGCATTGTCCTTTTGATTCACCGGAATAAAGTGTGCACTCTTAGTGAGTCTGTCCACAATTACCCATATCATATCCTTCCTTTTCGGTGTCATGGGCAATCCTGTGATGAAGTCCATACCTATTTCCTCCCACTTCCATTCAGGAATTTCCAAGGGTTGTAATGGTCCTGCTGGACTTTGATGTTCAGCCTTCACCCTTTGACAAGTATGGCATTCAGATACATATTTATCAATATCTCTTTTCATGTTATTCCACCAGAATAGTTCTTTCAAATCCATATACATCTTAGTACTCCCTGGATGTATAGAATATGGTGTTTCATGTGCTTCTCTAAGTATAACAACTCTAATCTTAGTCACATCTGGAACACAAAGATGGTCTTGAACCATAAAGACCCATAATCTCCAAGGCGATAAACTGATTTTTGCCCTTGAGATATCCTCCTAATTTCCTCCGCAATAAAAGGATCTTCTGCTTGATGTCTGAAAAATTCTTGTTTAAGATCACTATCCTGCTCTACAACTACCTACATAGTAGCTAATCATCCAAGAACCTCTGTTCTAATGAATTGGAGTTCTAATCTTTCCAAGTCCATTTGTAACTCCTTTGGTAGCTCCCTATTGCTAGGCTGAATATCTGCACTCTTTCTGCTTAAAGCATCCGCTACAACATTTGCTTTCCCTGGAGTGTAGTTGATTGTTAAATCATAATCCTTGATTAGTTCCAACCAACGTTTCTGTCTCATATTTAATTCCTTTTGAGTGAAGAAGTATTTGAGACTTTTATGGTCAGTGTATAACTCACATCTGGCTCCATAAAGAAAATGCCTCCATCCTTTCAGCGCAAAAACTACCACTACTAACTCTAAATCATTAGTTGGATAATTGACTTCATGTGGTTTTAGTTGTCTTGAACCATAAGCAATCACTTTTCGATCTTGCATTAATACACAACCCAAACCTTCTTTAGATGTATCACAGTATACTGTGAAGTCCTTCCATGTTTTAGGAACTGCTAAGATTGGAGTTGTGGTTAGTCTAGTCTTCAACTCTTGAAAACTTGCTTCACATTTCTCATCCCACTTGAATGGTGTATTCTTCCTTAATAATTTGGTCATTGGTCCAGCTATTTTGGAGAAACCTTCAATGAATCTCCGATAATAACCAGCCATTCCTAAGAAACCTCGAATTTGCTTCACATTGGTCGGTGCAGTCCACTCTAGTACTGACTAAACCTTAGATGGATTCACAGAAATTCCATCCTTACTGATCACATGTCCGAGGAATTCTACCTCATCAAGCCAAAATTCACACTTACTGAACTTAGCATAAAGTTTGTGTTCTCTTAGAGTCTGCAATACTATTCTCAAATGATCAGCATGCTCTTCCTTATCCTTGGAATATATCAGAATATCATCAATAAAGATGATGACGAACTTGTCCAAATACGGCATAAAGATCTTGTTCATCAGATTCATGAATATTGCCGGTGCATTGGTCAAACCAAATGGTACTACCAGATACTCATGGTGTCCATATCTTGAGACAAATGATGTCTTTGGAACATCTTCCAGTTTGATTTTTATTTGATGGTATCCAGATCTTAAATCGATCTTTGAGAATACTCCAGCTCCTTTCACTTGATCAAATAAGTCTTGAATTCTTGGTAAAGGATACTTATTCTTGATAGTCACGTTGTTTAGGTTTCTATAATCACCACACATTCTTCTTCCACCATCTCTCTTATCCACAAAGATTACTGGTGTTCCCCATGGGGATACAGTTTCCTGAATAAATCCTTTTCTAGCTAACTCATCAATTTGCTCTTTGAGTTCTTTTAAATCTTTGGGTCCCTCTTATATGGTGCTTGAGCTATTGGTGTTGTACCAGGAATTAGGTCAATAGTGAATTCTATCTCCCGGTGTGGTGGCATTCCTGGTAGCTATGTTGGAAAAACATCTTGAAATTCATTTTCTACAGGAATCTCTTCCAATTTGACCTATTTTATTGAGTTTAACTGCAGATCCGCCATGATATGACTGTGCTTATCTGCTTGGTAAACTATCCTTGCTCCACTTGGAGTTTTGATTGAGACAGTTTTCTCCTCACAATTTATCTGAGATCCATGTTCCATCATCCAATCCATCCCCAGCACTACTGCAATTCCCTTCAAAGGAATCACATAAAGGTCTGCGAAATATGTACAACCACAGATCGAGATAACCTGATCTTGTTTAATGTGACGTATAATCACATTCCCTCCTGCCGTAACTACTGTCATAGGACTTTCTAACGTTGCCCTTCTAATCCCGAACTTATCACAAAATTCTTCAGAAATGAATGAAGTAGTTGCACCAGTATCAAATAGAACTTTGATGGGATTGGTAAGGATATTGAGCGTACCTATCACTGCATGCTCCGAATTATCCATCTCCTTGAGGGTTGCACAATTCAGTTTCCTGGTAGGTCGGTCCCTCTTGCCATTGTTGTTCTTGTCATTATTTCATCCTTTATTGGGCTGTCCATTTCCTCCACTGGCTTGTCCTCCACCCTTGGTAGGCCAACCTCCTGGTGGTTTTCTCGGACAATCAGGCTTGATATGCCCCTTCTGACCACAACCATAGCAAATCACTACAGGCTTTTTGCATTCCCTCTGGAAATGCCCTGGAATTCCACAATTGTTACAAATAACATTCCTTCTCGGATTGGATTGATTTCCAACACTGCCCTTGTTATTGTTATTGTTATTGTTATTGTTATTGTTGCCATAATTCCTATTCTGAGGTTTGAACTCCAGGTTGGTTTTAGGTTTGCTTTCCTGAATTCTCTTAGTTTCCTTCTTGGCTCTCTTCCTCCGGTCCTCTTGGACATTCTTGTAGTCATCTTCAAAAGTAATGGCTGCATCCAGCAACTGCTGATAAGTTTGTTTATCGGATAACATTAGCTGCATCTTCACAAATGGATTTAATCCACGCAGGAAATGCTTCTTCCGCTTCTCTTCAGTGTTGACATCTTCCTCAGCATAGCAAGACAATTGACTAAAGTCCCGGATGTACTAGTATAACCTTGCTGAAGCTCCTCAATTTCTCTCCGCTTCAAATCCATAACACTTTCCGGAACATGATATTCACGGAACCTCTGCTTGAATTCTTCCCAGGTAAACTCCCTTCCTGGTGGTTGCATGGCCAACTGATTCTCCCACCATGATGCTGCAGGTCCAGTCAGAAGATGAGTTGCATACCTCAATTTTTCCTCATCATTGCAACCTATAGTAGGCAACTTCCTTTCAGTATCTTCTAGCCAATCTTCTACATCCATTGGTTCAGGAGCTGATGCAAAAGGTAACGGTCTTGCATTCTGGAAATCAGATAGACTCACTCCTCCACCTTCAGGTGCCCTCTGATTTGCTCGCCCCAGCAACTCTTCCATAAACTTGTTCAGGGTCTCTTGCATCATTTGCATGCATTGCATAAAATTCTGCTCCATTAACGGCCTCATTGGTGGTGGTGGTGGTGGTGGTGGTGGTAATGCTCCTTGATTTGCTGCATCTGCATCGGCCTTCTCCTTGGCCTCTCGCTCCATCCACTGCTGATCAGTTTCCATTTCTACACCCGTATCCATGACCCTCTAGTCCTGCAACATAAAGCGAATACTCATAATTACATCATGCACATGTGTTCTAAGCTCGACTTTACGCACAGAACTAGTCACACAATGAAGATCCAAAAAAATCCAAATATGCATTTCACATATGATACGTACTATCATAATAATACAAAGTCATTACAACATATACCATATAGGTATAATCACATAACTACTTTACTCACCTCACTATTTTATTTCTTGGAGTACAATACACGGTACTTGATATCACTAACTAATTGCCTCCTTCTAGTAGTAACGACGCTTATCATACATGCCTGATGTCCAACCGTGATGACGTGTTGTTCGTCGCACAGTTTGTGGAACATATGGCCTTCCAGAAGGAACATATTCTGTATCTGAAGTGTCAGGGCTTGAGTCATTACTCAACCTGAGCGCATTGACTCCCTCCAGCTTAGCTGAAAAGTCTTCAAAAACATATTCAACATTATCTCCGACCTGCATCTCCTGAGCTGCATTTCTTGAGTTGTCAACAGGATACGCAGATCCTGCTGCTTCCCAGATGCTCTCTTGGGCAAGATAATTAAATACTGGATAATGTATATTCACTGGGTTTTGAGAAGATGTTGATGATTCAAACACTCTCTCCTCAGGATCTTCTTCTTCATCCTGATTATCTATTGACATGGTATTTCTACTACTATTATTAGGGTTCATACTTGCACCCATCCAACTAGATTGTCCAACATTTCTGTCAGAACCATCTGTGGACATCTGCTGTTCATGAAATCCCTTATATGATCCCATTCTCCAACCATCCAAATTCTCAATAGGAAGTTCTGAGTCAGAACCATCCTCTGAGCCCTGTGGTACTGCATATCTCATATCCATGGTAGGATCATGTATAGGTTCAGGTCTAGGTGAGTAAGGATATGGTATAAAAGATTCCGGATCTATAGGTATATCTTTAAAGATAGGTGTTGCACTACTACTTGATTCTTTCTCCAACTGGAATGCTCACTGCTTCCTCCTTTCCAGATCAGTTAATCCTCTAACATGTCATTTTTGTCTTCGACATCTAGTGGCTACTCGTGCCTAGTGACTATGTTCTGATTAGGGTTCATCTCGGAAGTAGGGTTCTTGTTCTGATTAGGGTTCCTAACCCCCTGTTGATCTTATCCGTGATGCTTTAGATCTAGTGGTGATCATACTTGAGCATGAGAAATGATAGTTTGTTGTGGATCATTATTTGTAGTGGGCTTTGGTGATGCTAGTGGCTTGTCAGACTTATTCCAGTGGTAATTTACTATGATCCAATGTTAGTGTTTCTATGGAATCTCTGATTGGAAATGTTGTTGATCTGAGAACTCACTCCACTGTCAGAATGCTTATAGTGACAGTAGTTCTCTCAGTAGTTTCTTACTGCAATTATAATGGTGGGCTTGTATGACAATATACATACTGAATATAAGCATTACATGTTAATGATTTTTTGTGAATGTATAGATGAATTTGATGTTGATTCCTGGCACTTGGCTTCAGGAAGATGATATTTATTGGCTTGTCCTTTTTATTTGTGGAATCTAAGTAAAGATTGGTTTTATCTCATTTAGAACTTGTCCTTGTGATAGCATTATGATCTGGCACACAAGTGATTGAGTTTTATTTCTGGGCTTAGCTTTGACAATACTTGTGATTAATACTGGCAAGATAAAATGAAAGCTTCCCTTAACTCTCCTGCCTATGATGTTGGTCTGAGGCTCTAGGATTTTAAGTCCTAGTTAGTTGAGCAAATAGGTTGTTTGTAACTTATAAGATTAGAGGTGCTACTCTCTCTAGGAGATGTGCCCTGGTCTGATAAGAACAAATGAAAGATTATTTAAGTTGCATATGTTAACACTAAACTCTGTGATGCTTGTCTGAGAGATTGGTGCTTTTGGCAGAGTTTGATTTCTTATCTTTATACTTGAAATCTCTAGGATAGATTCACCTCACCTGGGTGATTATTGAGAGATTGTTTCATAAAACAACACATGCTTTTGTCTAGATACTATGATTGGATCATGTGATGGTTTTATGAGACTCACCACAAAATCTGATGATTGTGAAGTAAGGTGGTGATGATCTTGATCTGGTGTTGCTGAACTCTTGTGCTTGATATTGAGCTAGCCTGCTCCTCCTAGCTCCTGGACTTGATCTTGCTATCCACCTAATCCTTCCCCCTCCTTATGTCACCATCCTGGTGATGTGATCTGGGCTTTGGTTGGTTTGGTTGCTGGCTGTTGTGCTGGGTTTAGCTGCTGTCTAAGCTGGCTGTTCTTGTGTGTGTGTGCAGTGGAGAGATGCACTAGTGTGCTCCTCCATGGATGTGCTGCTGGTTTTGTGAATTGGAGCTGTGTTGTGAGGCTGACAGCACACCACATGCATGTTGGTGTGTGTCCTGCCTGTGTGCTTGTTGTGCACTTGTGGATATGTTCAGAATTTTGAAACTTACTATTATCTGGTTACTTTCACCTGGCTGGTGAAACTTGTCCTTCTTGGCTGTCATTTGACTTCTGGCTTACAATTTATGAAAGATGAATTCTTTTATATGGGTGAAACTTGCCCCTTTTATAAATTTCTCAATGATGAATTTGCCTAGTGCACTTCACTGACATGTCTGAGAGAAAAATAATACTAACTCTAACCTTATTATTGTTTTATTAATGTTTTTCTTGCAGGTACAGATTTGAAGATGAAGATTGTAGTTTAGTTATTTTTTATTTTATAGAATAGTTACTGAATAATTCAATGTAATCTTCTTATTCTTTTGTAATTTTCATTTGATTAACTTGTAATCTTCCTTTTATTCTTTTGTAATAAAGATTACATTGTTATCAACAAAGAATATTCTTATTCTTATTTATTTACTTTGGTGGAGTGTGTGGATGATTTCAATAAGTTATAATTTTTGTAACATATTTATATATATCAAATAAGTTTTTATATTCTAATTATTTCCTTTAGATAAAGTTTTGAGTTAAAATAATTAACTCATAATTAAATCAAGACACAAACCTTATTCCTAATTCATTTGAATTATAATTCAAACACTCAAGTTTAAATTTCAAATTCATTTTAAAACACATAATTCCTCAAAGATCATATCAAAGTCTATAGCAATCACCCTTTAAAACTAAACCTAATCTCTTGTATGAAAGAAACATTGATCACTTAAGGTGTTTATTTGGCGAAAATTTTACCCACATTTTCACAGATGAATGCATGCAACATTACAAATTCCTAAATCTACCCTTCATTAGTTCCTAAATGCTGGGATGTTACAGTTATCTCCCAAGAAGTACTTTTCTTTAACGCCTTTAAGTTAGGCACAAGAAGCAAGAATCAAGTATTTTCAAATGAAGAATTAAGATTAATACTTGCAATCTCTTCAACTAGGAAAGGTATCTCATCCAAATGAGTTTTGGAGGATCCCTTCTCATCTCTCCTTGGTTCACTACTTTCATCAAAAGGGTTTTCAGGAACAATCCAATCAAAATTCTTTTCTAAGGCTTCATGCATTCCTACAAGTTTGAAAGGTATGGGTATCTTAATTTCCTCTTTGGGTTTGGTTTTATCTAAATTACCCATAACATCTACACATGATCCTAGCATATTAAAATGTCCAAAGACCTTTTTGGATTCCTTACCAACATCATTGAACTCTTTTAGTAAAGTTTCTAGGATAAATTCTCTCTTTTCAGGATCCTTTTCTTATTTTAGTTTAAGGAACAAAATTTGCATCATGGGGTTAAGGTTAACAAACCTAGCCTCCAACATATGAACTAAATAAGCTGCAGCAATTTCATAATCAGGAGAAAGTTTTGCTATAGATCTATCCTCAATATCTTCATGTTTGCTAACATGATTAAAGAATTCTTCAATATTTTCTTTCCCAATTATAGAACCGCTACCTATTGAAAGGTCTTTCAGGGTGAACTTGGGGATCAACATGGTGAGCTAGAGCAAGGTGACAACTAGAGTAGGAACTAATTTTTGTGTGTGTTTTGATAAGAGAAAGCAAACCAAACTAAACTATTTTTTTTGGAGTTTTTTATAAAAAGAGGCAAGCAAAACCAAGCAAAAGAAACTAAGCAAAAAAACTAAGTAAAGAGAAAGGTTGTGGAGGAATCCCCTTGTGAAGACGTCCTTAGCCTCCCCGGCAACGACGCCAGAAAACTTGTTGATGGCGCGTGGTAGGCGCTTCGTTGGAAGACCCTAAGAGCAAGGTGTGATGAGCACAACAGCAAGTTTCCCCTCAGTAAGAGACCGATCGAACCAGTAGGAGGAAGGAAACGACTCAAAGGTGTTGATAGCAACTTGGTGACCTGCACAACACAAACTCAAGACTTTGCCCCAACGAATAGTGAGGTTATCAATCTCACCGGTTTGCTATAACAAAGGATTAACTATATGGTATGGAAGGTAATAGTGGTTTACAGCAAGTAAACACTAACAGTGGAAGATGTATCAATGGTAAAGATTGGACCGGGTCCATAGTTCACTAGAGGTATTCTCCTTAGATAAACAAACATGGCATGCTGGGAAAACAAATTACAGCAGGGCAATTGACAGGACTGATCAAGGCATAACAATGCAATACTAGACATTCATGATCCTATGAGGTTCGATTGGGAAATACAACAAGATACATAGACCGCCATCCAACTGCATCTATGACTAGAAATCCACCTTCAGGTTATCATCCGAACCCCCTCTAGTATTAAGTTGCAAGAAACAGATAACTACTTTAAGAAAAGTGTGTAAGGTAAACAATCCACTTGTTCCATGAACAAGAGACCGTTGTTTTCTCCCTAGTGGCAACAACACATATACAACCTTAGAGATTTATGTCACTTCCCATCGATTAAATAGAGGCATGAACCCACTATCTAGCATAAATATCCCATCTTGGAGTCACTAGCATCTACTTGGCCAAGATAGCTACTAGAAACGGAGAGCATGCAAGATCACAAACAACACATACATGATAGAATCAATAAGACAAAACCATTAATCAATCTGACATAGTAATCTCAATATCCATCGGATCCCCGCAAACACAACATGCATGATTACAAATAGATAAGTTCTTGATCATGAACGGAGCTCACAAGATCTAAACATGGTAGCACAAAGGAGGAGATACAACCATCTAGCTACTACATGGACACGTAGTCCAAGGTGGAACTACTCACGCTTCATACCGGAGGCTGGCATGATGAAGAAGAAGGCCTCCGGGATGATCTCCCCTCCAGCAGGATGCCGGGAAGAGCTTTAGATCCCCCCGATCTAGGGATGATGGTGGCGGTGGCTACAGACGGTTTCGTGGAATATTGATCGGGTACTTAGGGTTTATGCATTGGGGGGTATTTATAGGCGAAGAGGCGAGGCAGGGGGCGTCCAGGGTGGTCACACCCCCCAGGCGCGGCTAACCCTAGCCCGTGCCGCTAGGGGGTGTGGCCCCCTGGTGCCTCCCCTCCGTCTTGTACTCTGGCTCCATGTTCCCCACGGTAAAATATTGACTTTGGCTTTTGTCCCGTCCAATACCGAGAAATGTGATTTTCTGCCTTTTTGAAACCAAAAACAGAAGAAAATAGGCAACTGGCACTGTGGCATCTTGTTAATAGGTTAGTACTAGAAAACATATAAAACACCTCAAAGTGTAGACAAAGCAAAGCAAAGTAGATACTAAACAAGCATGGAACATCAAAAATTATTGATACGTTTCCGACGTATCAAGGGGCGCTGTGGGAGCTGTTCTAGGCTCGGGGGGAAGCGAATGCTTTGGGTGAGCGAGAATGGCTGGTCCGACGTGTCTCCATGCGGCCCCACCCTTCACCATGTATGCAAGACCCGTCCCAACGCGGCCCCACCATTCACCACGCATGCAGGACCTGACCCACACACGGCCCCGCCCGTCAGCATGTAACGGTCAAGGCCACGTAACGTAATGCTCAATGCCCCACCCATCCCAACACGGTCCCACAAGTCAGCATGTAATGGTCAAGCCTTTGACTTGATGGCATCCCTCCGTCCGAGCGCCTGCGAGCGCCCGCGAGTGTTTCTTAATATAGAGAGGGGAAAAGTGAGGAAAAGTTAAGCGTCTGGGGAAAACTGAGTACAACTAAAGAACCAAGGCCACGAAAATAGAAATCCCATGATTATAACTCTGCTTGGAAGAAGAATTATAATCCAAACTTTCATAAGCATTAGTCTAGTCCTACAGGTAGCTCTAATAATAATATGGCATCAAATAATACTAGTCTCCAAGAAACTCTTAAAGCTTGTATGGACTCACAAAATGAGCAAAAGAATATTCTAGTCAAAATTATGGAGAATCATGATGCCATGTTTGGTAAATTATCTAACCAAGCTATTCGCTTGAGAAATGATTTGCAGGCCCTCCAAGAAAGAACAAGGATAGTGGAGGCACGACTAGGTAAGATAACCGAGAGTCAAACTCTCATTCTAGCTAAATTTTCAGGTAAAGATGAGCCCAATCCAGTGGAAGACCTCAAGATGATAAGAATCCAAAGGGAGGAGCCCAAAGAACTTGATTATAGCAATGCCCCTTCACCAAACTACACAGTTGAAGATCTTGTAAAACGGATCAATGTCAAGATTCCGGTAAGTGAAGTAAATGAGGAAGCCATGTATTAACACTTTGTTAATTAGGTGGAAATAAAGGTACGTGAGCTTGAAGAAGAATATAAGAAAAATGCTGAAAATTGCCTGTTAATCTAGATGATATATTTGAGCCTACCATTAAGATTAAAATTGGGACTAATGAAATAGCTGCACTATGTGATCTAGGTGCAAGTGTTTCAAAAATTCCAAAGAGTCTTTTTAACAAGTTAAATCTTGGCTCTTTTGAAATCACCGAACTAAAATTACATCTAGCAGATTCTACTTATAAACAAGCCGTAGGCATTAAGGAAAATACTTTAGTATACATTAAAGGCTGACCTGCTCTTATTGATTTTGTTATTATTGACATGCCTGAAGATGCTAATGCTCCTATCATATTAGGACGCCCTTTCTTAAAAACTATCAAGGCTTTAATCAATTTGCATGAAGGGAACGTGAATCTACAATTGCCTTCGCGGGATCCTTTTGTTATTTATTTCCCCAGGAAAAATAAAGCCAAGCAACATGATAAGGAGGCCATCACTTTAAAGGCCAATTACTTTGGAGTGGGTGTTCCACTCATATGGCCTAAGTGAGCAATATCAAGGTCAATCTATTGACCATAAAAGAACGCTGCATGGGAAGCAACCCACGAGAAATTAAGGTTTGAGTTAAGTTTTAAGTTTTATATAAATAAAGAGTTCTAGAAAACTCCAGTGAGAAAAGGAGATCCAGTGGTACTAAAAAATCTTGTTTTATATATGCCATAGTTGGTCGAAATTTTAGTCTGTCATTTTTTTGTCAAAACTAGGTGTTTCGCTAAGTTTCGGTCTAAAAAGTAATCCTTGAAGAAATAGATTTTTTTGATGTATACAGAAGCTTTAATGACCAACTATATGGCGGAAATAAAATTACCGCCGTATAGTTGATGCCGTATAGTTATGTTACCTATAGACAATTTTTCATCCCAGGATACAAAAGGTTTGATGACCAACTATACGGCCGGAACAAAAGTTATGTCCATATAGTTATCGTCGTATAGTTACAGCCGCCAGACAGGAACCCAAGAAAACCCTAAAAATTTGCCGCCAGACCAACTATACGCCGGAACACCTTGTTCCCGTCGTATAGTTGCGTCCGAACACTTAAACGCTCAGGGAGGTACCCAAAACATCAAAAACACAATCCTTTTTCTCTCTTCTACCTCCAAACTCTCTCAAAACCTCAAGGGATCTTCACCCCTGCTCAATTTCGTTCGAAATCCTCGCACACAAGTGATCTACAGTATGTTTCTCCTCCAATCCTCCAATTAATTTTTGCAAATTCATCTCTGATCTATTGTCATTATTAATCTAGGGTGAGACTTGTTTTGAACTATTTGGCATGATTATCTTGCCTAGATTATTATGTTGAGGAGATTCTTTAGTGTGCTATGATGAGGATTATACTATGACTATTACTGTTGGATCAAAAAGTTTTATATTTGTCTCTTTTATTGTTTTTATAAGATGAAAACGAGGAGCCAGACATGTGCTCTTGCCGCTGCTAGTCCTTCTCGGGCTGCAACTCAGGAACGCATGGGGATTCGATTCAAGAACAAAGCCCACCGTGATCGTTTCGATAGGATAAAAAACTGAGAAGTCGAGGCAACCAAGTGGGCTTGCCCCGTCACTTTGAAACAACTCGGTATTTCTAATGACTTTAATTTACTTTGCAATAGAGCATAGTTTAAAAAACCGGACCGGCGATCGAACCGGTGAGGTTCTTGGTTCGTGGTTCACTAGTTGGACCGCTGGTTCAAACCGGTTCGATGCTGGTTCATTAAGAAAAAAATATGGATGGGTAAATACTAATCTGTTAGAAAATAGAAACATATTTAGAGTATACACGAAGTACTATGAAAAAAATACTGGTCGACCCAGTTGGCTAGCCCATCAGAGTATCTGTTGGCGCGAGCTGGGAGGTCTTGTGATGGAATCCCTAACTCGGCGTGATATTTTCTTCCATGGACGGTTTTCCACTGGTCGGACCACGGCTGGTTTTTCACTAAAACAATCAGCCGGTTCAACCGCTTTTTGTCTGGTTTTTCCTAGTTTGTTAGTTGGACAGTCCAGTGCGCTTAAAAAACGAAGAGGCCTCTAGTTCTGGTTTTTTCTGGTTGAACCAGCGAACTAGTGCGGTTTTTAAAACTATGCAATAGAGTTGTCCTGCAAACCTTTGTATTCCATGATGCACCAACATATCATCGGTTAACCATTGAATTTCTTAGCTCGATGCAAAGAACCGTCAAAGCATGGCATGGAGAGGATAAAATTTCTTTCCAACTCATGAACAATAATTATTCTTTAACACTAGATGAATGGTGCAATTGTTTTGGTTTACCCAAAAATGATCCTAATGCTCTGTGCGTAGATTTTACCAACATGGAACCTTCCCCAAACACTGTTTTAATAGAATGAGCTTTACTTCTAGAATCAGTAGAGGGAAGAATATTCAACATCCTGCTATTCACTATTTATTCTATGTTATTGCTAACACCTTGCAGGCACGCAATAAGTTTACAAGACTCAATGAGGAGGACATCTTAGTCCTCGCAAAAGCTGCTTTCAACTATGACAACTTGTCACTTCACTTGGGCGCAATTCTTGTGCGCTACTTGGAGTACCAATCCCACCAAAGCCAAGGACCAATCACTTGTGGAGGCGTTATTACCGTGCTTGCCAATGTTCTAGGCATCGACCTAGGTGAGTTACAGCCGGTTCTAGGTGAGCGACGTGTTGACTTCTCTACTTTGAGGGCTTGTGGAATGCTTACTAGGAGAGGTGGTGTTTTATATCTGCATATTGCTGGATTTAGGCGTCTCTACCCTGCTCCTTTTCCTAATGGTATTTTCTCTATCGAGGAAGGACGTGTGCTTTATGACTTGCAGGTTGAGCAACACCAACCCGAGGAGGAGATTCCGGGTGAGGATGAGGACCAAGAGGAGGAGCAAGAAGTCCACCATCAGGAGGAGCAGCCACCAAACCGGTTCGCTACATGATGGCGCCTAGCACTTGTCGTGGGATGCTTCGTTGGAAACCCCAAGAGAAAGGTATGAAGCAGCACAGCAACAAGTTTCCCTCAGCAAGAAACTGAGGTTATCGAACCAATAGGAGGAAGGAAACGTCACACAGGTTTTGCTAGCAACACGGAGACCTGCACAACACAAACTCAAGACTTTGCCCCAACAAATCAGTGGGGTTGTCAAGCTCACCAGTTTGTTGTAACAAAGGATTAAACATACGGTGTGGAAGGTAATGGTTTGCAGCAAGTAAACAAGTAACAGTGGAAGATGTATCAATGGTAAAGATTGGACCGGGGTCCATAGTTCACTAGAGGTTCTCTTCTTAGATAAACAACATGGCATGAAGGGTAAACAAATTACAGCAGGGCAATTGACAGGAACTGAGCAAGGCATAACAATGCAATTACTAGTCAGAAAGATCCTATGAGATTCGATTGGGCAATACAACAAGATACATAGACCGCCATCCAACTGCATCTACGACTAGAAGTCCACCTTTAGGTTATCATCCGAACCCCCTCCAGTATTAAGTTGAAAGCAACAAACAACTACTTTAAGCAAAGTGTGTAAGGTAAACAGTCCACATGTTCCATGAACAAGAGACCGTTATTTTCTCCCTAGTAGCAACAACACGTCTACAACCGAAGAGATTATTGTCACTTCCCTTGGAAACTAGAGGCATGAACCCACTATCGAGCATAAATACCCCCGCTAGGAGTCACTAGCAACTACTTGGCCAAGATATCTACTAACAACGGAGAGCATGCAAGATCACAAACAACATAGACATGATAGAATCATAAATACAAAACCATTAATCAAACCAACATAATAATCTCAATATCCATCGGATCCCCGCAAACACAACATGCATGATTACAAATAGATTAGATCTTGATCATGAACGGAGCTCACAAGATCTATACATGAAAGCACAAAGGAGGAGATACAACCATCTAGTTACTACATGGACCCATACTCCAAGCTGGAACTACTCATGCATCATACCGGAGAGAAGGCCTCCGGGATGATCTCCCCTCCGGCAGGGTGCCGGGAAGAACTTCAGATCCCCCCGAAGGGACAATGGTGGCGGCGGCTACAGTCGGTTTCGCGGAGATTTGATCGGGTGCTTAGGGTTTCTACATCGGGGGCTTCTTATCAGCGAAGGGGGAGGCCGAGGCGACGGCTAGGGGCCCCACACCCCTCCTAGGCGCGGGGCAGGGCCCACTCGCGCCTAGGAGGGTCTGGGTGCCCTGGCCTGCCTCTCCGGCTCCCCTCTGGACTTCTTGTTCCCCACGAAAAGTAATTGACTTTGGCTTTTGTCCCGTCCAATTCCGAGAATATTACTTTACTAACTTTTCTGAAACCAAAAACAACAGAAAACAGGCAACTCCTTGTCATCGAAAAGTGAGTACCTCTAACCTGCCGAGAGTGTCGCCCTAACAGACGTCCAATCAAGTCCTGCATGACTACCTCTAGGCCTCTCTCCTTGTCATCGTGCATGAGCTTGAAGATGATAGCCTCCGTGGTAGGCTCAGTCTGGCATCCTGGCTGATTGACCTTGAAACCCCAAAGGTCTTTCCTCTCAAACTTGGTGAGGGGAAGCACCATGATAGTAGGAAGAGGGAGATTGAGCAAAGTAGTGAGCTCAATAATACGAGGGCCAAAACAAGTTCCTTGGAACTCCTCAACAATGTTGATGGTAACATTAGGCATCTATTTAATAAGATAGAAAAAGTTAGAATCAACACAATAAATAAATTTCAAGACAGAGCATCACAAGCATAACATTGGAAAACACACAAGTCATAGCATACATAAAATCCATTACAAGCATCCAAGGTTCAACTTATTTAGACAACATTTTTTTTTGAAAATAAAATTATAAGTATGGTGGTCCAACTAATGTGGTACATCACAATCCCATCTCACTTGCCAAGTTGGCTAACAGGGCATCCCTAGAGGCAATCTGTTTGTCTAGATCACAAAACTCCATTGCTAAGTCTATGATGTCCTTCCTTAGGCTTTGGTTGGTAGCCTCTAACTCTTGGGCATGTTTCTTCTCTTCCTTAAGATCATTCCGAGTGTTAAGAATTCTGCACTTGATTCTATCACCAAGTTCTTTGATGGCCCTCCAAGCTGCATCCCTTGCTGAATCAAAGAATGTAGTGTGCATCATTGTGTTGGTGACCATGCAGAATCCTGAGTCCTTGTGGTTGTCTTCCTTGTTTTTATACAAGTGAAGTTGCACCCACCAGTACTCAACTCCTTCATCCATCACAGGAAACCCTTTGTACACAGCTGCACCATGTATTCCCATTGCAACCATGAGGTCCTTGAGAGCCTTGGGGAACTCTGTCTCACATTCCAAGGTCATTGTCATGAGTGGTCCCTTCTTCACGGCTTCGTTGATGGAGTTCATCTACAAATAGAGATGAGAAAGAAGATTAGAAAAGTTTACGAGAAGAATAGACAAGTGTGGAAATTGTTGAATTTTTTTTCCTTAGTGGTTTCCAATCCTAGGGTCATAATCCTACAGGCAACACAGTGGCTCTGATACCATCTGTAAGATCCCTCCTTTATAAAGGAAAAGGATCCCTGTGATTGCAATGCTAGTCCCTGGATCAATGCTAGCATCCACAGTTTAAGATGAAGTACACAGAAACAAAGGTCATTATTACAGTCATTCCAGAGACAAACATAGTCTTTACAACTCCATGGCCACAGGCCTAGTACAAGAGTTTAAATAAGTAAATAGATAACAAGTCTTCATCTTCATGTGCCACAGGCAAACATGTTGAGTGTAGACTCATGACTCCTAATCCTCATCAGAGTAACCTGCAACATCACAAGTTACAGCCACAGTGGGTCAATACATTGGAATAGTATTGGCAAGTGATACCTTAGTATAATTTTGGTGGACTAGATACTATATGCAATTTGGCTAAGTGTAGCTTAGGCTTGCTTTGCTCAAAATAGGTTTTACCTATTAGTTGAAATCACTATGTTTTTCTTTGTCAAAACTTTTCCCAAGGAACCACCAATATACATTGGGGTCCTTCACCCTTGTTCACCCACAAGTTTTTACTTAGAAATTGGGATGAGGAGATTCTTGATAGCTTCCATGTCTTGATGCTCAAGTTGTCCTTTTCCAGGGACATGGCTAAGTACTTAGATTTTTTCATCTGCAGAGGTTGTGCACTTTCCCCACAAGACTTGATTTTCACCAAGACAGGACCTTTTAGAAGCCTTTCCTTAGACCAAATGGACGCGTTCCAACCTATCATCCCACTACCACCAACTTTCCAAATGGCTAAGTTCTAGCAACCTATGTGATCCAGGCAGAGCCCATATTGCCAAGTGGCTGCACTAGAAGCTTCTTAACATTTGGCCTCTCAAATCCCTTTATTCCTGGGTGGCTTTCCACAAGTGAGATACACAAGGTAAACCATAGAAATGGGCCTTGTGTAACCACTCAACATAAACCATTCCTTCCATTCCACCCAGGTGTTTCATTCACTTAGTTGTTTTATTAAGTAAAAACACAAGTCCAAAGACTTAGAAATATTTTTATCATAGCATGTATATTTCACCACTCTTGGTTGCTACTAGCTAGGCTAAGCATGGCATAGATAAGCATCTTAACTTAGAAATTTCTAGCAATTCTACAACTACTAGGATTTCCCAAGCATAGTATATAAGCAAAATATAACATGCAAGACTAACAAAATATTTCTAATGCTTAGTAGAAAACATAGGGATGAAAATATCATGAAGCACCACTTTCCTTGGTAGTTTGGAGAGTAGCTACACTCATCACAATCACAATCACTATTGGCACCAAAATCTACACATAGAATCATAGCAACAAATCACATACAAAATAAATACAAGCAAAAATATATGGATGCATGCAATATGATATGTGATGATATTCTAAACTCAACAAAACAAGTGTACAGTACTGGTTCATAAACAAGTTCAAAACTTGCCAAACAACATTTATTTAAACCCTAAAACATTTCTCAAACAATTCCTATACTCAAAATAGCCTTACACATGTTTCTGTAAATAAAACCATTTTAACAGAAGCAAAACATTAAACACATTGCATATTTAGAAAGGGCTTGCTCTCCTGATTCCATTGATATAAAATTTGTCAAATTTGAATGTGGAAATCAAAAGTTATGGCTAAAACAAAATCAAACAACTAATAGATCTAATTCAAATTTTTAAAACGAACTCTGTGCCACGCGTCACGTTCTGATTGGCGCGTACCGGTTCGCACAGGATCACGCGCACAGGCCGTTAGATCTACTTAATCTACACGGTCCAGATCTACTCATAACGTTTCGATAAGTAATATATTTACATGCGATGGATCTAGATCCAACGGTCCACGATCAAGCGACCATGGATGGGCGGCGCCAGCGGTGGCATCTGGCGGCGGCGAGCTCTGTCTACGGCGGCGCGGTGCTACAGGGGGTTCTGGGTCGTCGGAGGCGCTTACCAGGTTCGTAGCGATGCACTGATGCTCAACCTGGCGACGGCTTGGCAAGGGGCGCACGGACACGACTGCACGGGCTCGTCGGAGTTGCTGACAGCGTCGGGCTCGGGTGGACGACGATGTTGGCGACGCTCCTGGTCACCCTAGCATGAATAAAAGGCATCAGGAGATGCGCAAGAGTACGGCGAACACGATCGTGTGAATCAGAGGCGAAGGGGAACAAGGGGCTCACCAAATTTAATCGCCGGAGTTGAGGACGTCGTCGGAACCTTGCCGTGCTTGATGAAGACGACGACCTGGGGCGGTATAGGAGGAACCAATGGTGTCAGAAGGTGCGCAAGGAAGTTGCGAAGCTGTCTGCAAGAACTAGAGAAGAAGGGGCGCACGGGGCTCACCGGGATTGGTCGCCGGAGTGAGCTCTGTCTGCGGCGGTGCAGGAACGATTGCGGGCAGCCTGGGGGCGTTTCTGTCTGGCTTTGCTGGGGGAAATGGCCGCGAGGGGGAGGTGGTCTTGTAGCCAGAGCGGGGGCGAGGATCTCGCGCGGTATCAATGGCAATTAAGCGCGGAATCAACGCGGCAGTGAATGGCGGAGGGAACGGCCGGCGACGTGGTCGTGGGCGCGATTTGGGGACGAAGGGTGACGAGGCAGTGAGGCCCAGTTGTCAGCAAGAGAAACAGAGAGGGGGTGGGGTCCTGGCGTCAGTCACTCGGTGGGTGCGTCTGTGAGTGAGAGAGAGAGAGGGGGGGGAACCCGGGTGGGCTTAGTGGGCTGAAACCGTCGTTGGGCTAGATAGGTGGCGCAGGCCCTTTTCCAATTCTTTTCTCCTTTTCTTTTTCTGTTTTCAATTTCAGGAATCAAATTCAAATGATTTCAAAACCTATTTGAAATCAAATCTTTTCAGGATTTTTGCAGTGTGCAACAATCACATTTCTGAGCATAAAACCAAGTGGTCACTTTGAATTGGCTTGGTCACTTGGAATAAAATAAAATAAGCAGTGGCATAGCACTAGTTTGAATAGGTTTTGAAATTGGTTTTCAAATCATATTTGTTTTGAAACTTTGGTTTAAATCTTAGTAATCTAGCAATACAACCTGAGAGCAATAAGACAACAAAGTTTGGTTTCATGAACAACAATCTCTCATTGGAGAGTAGCATTTGATTCAAATGCTGATCACATAAAATAATGAGCTCATATGCTCTTGTTTTTTAATTGATTTGTTTGGAATGAACTCTATATGTGATCATGGATGCATGGATGATATGCATGAGTTTGAAACATGATTTAGGGATGTTACATAATTACATGACATGGAATAAAGTTTACTCTTTTGAATCATCCATGCTTGACGTGGCTCAGTTGTAGAGCTTTGTTGGGAGACCCCAAGAGCAAGGTGTGATGAGCACAACAGCAAGTTTTCCCTCAGTTATGAAACCAAGGTTATCGAACCAGTAGGAGCAAGGAAACAACTCAAAGGTGTTGCTAGCAACTTGGAATCCTGCACAACACAAACTCAAGACTTTGCCCCAACTCACAATGAGGTTGTTAATCTCACCGGTTTGCTGAAAACAAAGGATTAAACTATAGTGTGGAAGGTAATGGTTGCTGATAAAAAGTAAACGATAACAGTAGATGATGTAACAATGGTAAAGATTGTACCAGGGTCCACAATTCACTAGAGGTGTTCTCCTTAAGATAGATAACATGCTGGTTGAACAATTTACAGCGGGGCAATTGACAAACTGAGCAAGCATAACAATGCAAATACTAGACATCATGATTCCTATGATATTTGATTGGGCATTACAACAATATACATAGACCGTAATCCAACTTCATTTATGACTAATAATCCACCTTCAGGTTATCATCCGAACCCCTTCCAGAATTAAGTTGCAAGCAATGTATAATTGCATTAAGCAATGTATGTAAAGTATACAATACAATTGTTCCATGAACAAAAGATTGTTGTTTTCTCCCTAGTAGCAACAACACATCTACAACCTTAGATATTCATGTCACTTCCCCAGATTACTAGAGGCATGAACCCACTATCGAGCATAAATACTCCCTCTTGGAGTCACTAGCATCTACTTGGCCAAGATAGCTACTAGCAACGGAGAGCATGCAACATCACAAACAACACAGACATGATAGAATCAATAATCAATATGACATAATAGAATCAATAATCAATCTGACATAGTATCTCAATATCCATCGGATCCCCGCAAACACAACATCATGAACGGAGCTCACAAGATCTAAACATGACATCACAAAGGAGGATAAACAACCATCTAGCTACTATATGGACCCATAGTCCAAGGGTGAACTACTCACGCATTATATCAGAGGATGGCATGGTGATGAAGAAGGCCTCCAGGGTGATATCTCCCCTTCGGCAGGGTGCCGAGGAGAGCTTCGGATCCCCCTCGATCTAGGGGCGATGGTGGCGACGGCTACGGACTGTTTCGTGGAGATCTGATCGGGTGTTTAGGGTTTCTGCATCGGGGGGCTTTTATAGGCAAAGAGGTGAGGCAGGAGGGCAAGGGGGCCCACACCCTGCCCTGGCGCGGCCTAGGGTGGACCCGTGCCTGGGGAGTGTGTGGTCGCCCTGTGGTGCCCCTCCGTCTCTCCTCTAGACTCCGTGTTCTCTTCGGTAAAATATTGACTTTGGCTTTTGTCCCGTCCAATTCCGAGAATATTTCCTTACTAGCTTTTCTGAAACCAAAAACATCAGAAAATAGGCAACTGGCAGTGCGGCATCTTGTTAATAGGTTAGTACTAGAAAATGTATAAAAATACCTCAAAGTGTAGACAAAGCATAGCAAAGTTCATACTAAACAAGCATGGAACATCAAAAATTATAGATACGTTTACGACGTATCAATGCTCACAATAATTTTGCTTCGCTATCAGGATTCATGAAACCCGTATGATATGCTTGCCATTACTCTATCTATGCTGAAGTTTTTCAGATTAATAAAGTGGAGGAAACATGAGACTATTAATCATGAGTAAGATCATCATCTCGTTATTTCAGTTTAAATGTTGAGTTCCCTTTTGATTTTGGTTTTCTTGCTCGAGGACGATCAAGTTTAAACTTGGGGAGGTTGATGGCTATGAAATATAGCCATTCATGTCCGCATTTAAACTAGATATTATTCATATATTTGATGAAATATCTCTCTAAAACCTGCCACTAATGCCTAATGATCAAATGGGTATGTAATCCTTTCTTGTTATTTTTGGTTGTGCAGATAATGACGTATGATGATGGGAATCACTACATAAATTCCAAAGATATGAGATTTCCAGCACGCCAAAGAAACCAGGAGCCGTGAAGAGATCACTGCAAGTTTAATGACCAACTATACGGACAAGATCATGAAAACTTTGTATTATTTTCGTTTATCAGACCAAGCATTAATTTTTGTTGTTTTTATTGATGTATGGAGATAGACCAAGGTTAAGGAATCACATGAAGTTGTGCACACACAAATGAGATAAATATAACATTAAGCGAAACATGTATTATGATTTAATCTAGATAGGTTGATGTGTGCGACCCGTCCATAAAATACTATAGTCTTGCTACCTCAAGCACCATACATCTTTTGTCCAACAACCATACCACAATCTCGTGGGGACTAAGAAGTTATTAAGTAAAACAGACCAAAGCTTTTGGATATGTTACGTCACTGTAATTTCCTAATTGATCTAGAACAACTACTATACTTCCCTTACTGTAACCGGGTTCCGTGACATAGCTGCAGATCACCATTCCTCTCACCTCATTATATTTATCGATCCTCGGGGTCTTGTGTACCTGACAAGTACTTAGGTCGAGGCAAGAGACAAAGAGACAAATAAAAATCTAGATTAAATCAAGAACACAACAATCCGAGACCAATATGTTGCGTCATCGCATGCAATTCCGAGACCTACTCCCCAAAACCATTTCCGCTTTCCAGGCGCACATGAGTACCCCACCCTCTCCCTCTCCCGAGCCGCCCTCACCCTCTCCCTCACCCTCTTCCTATCCCGAGCCGCCCTCTCCCGAGCCGCCCCCGGGCGACTCTGATGGCTTCGGGGGGGGCATCCTCTCCGTCCCTCCCTAGAACCCCTAACCCTCATCGTGTTGGCAGCCGCTACTGCCGACTCCGGCGGCGGTGGCGGCGCCCTGTCCATCAAAGATGGGGGGCAGGAGAGGGGTCTACGGCGGAATTCGCATGGGGGAGGCACGATGCTGGCTGTGGGCTTGGTGCGATGCGGCTGTCTTGGCCGGGGCCTGAGGATCTTTGACGGCCGACGAGGGGATGGAGGCATGCCGTCTGAAAGGACATTTATTGTCTTAATCAATTTTGGTGTTCATTAACAACTTGAAAAACCAAGAGCCGTGAAGAGATTACTGCAAGTTCAACGACCAACTATACGTCCCGCCGCCTTATAGTTGCCACCGTATAGTTTGCACCGAACTCTTTAGGTCAAACAGAACAACTTCAGTGAAGGGACCCCTATATAAAGAGGTTTCAGGCGACAAGAAACAAGCCACCGACTCCACAATCTTGCTTCTTTCACCCTAAACTCTCCCTGCCGCCACGCCAGAGGAATAGATCTAGATCTAAACCTCCAAACCCTTCTCCACCACCATAGCCATCTTCCACCACTTGTAATAGTAGATCTCATCTCCAATTGGCGACATTGTAAGACTATTTGCTATCAACTCTATGATCTTTATGACAATGTTTATGATTGTAGATTTCATCTCTATGTGTGAGTAATTCTCCTTGGGCTAAGGGCTTCGGCCTAGCCATGTAGCTTTTGTGCATGTTATTTATCATAGATGGGATCATGTATTAGTTTGTATGACATGATGATTGTAGTACCCTCTCTTTCCTCAATCTAAGGACTTGTCAGGTACCCAATAACCCGAGGATTGATCCAGGTAAAGGGAGTGTGAGTAACGACTGATCTGCAGGATAGGAACCCCAGTGACAAAAAGGGTAGTACGGATGTATGTGAGGAACTTACTTGGGATTGACGGTGACATCACTATGCATATCATTAGTTCTCTTTCTTCTATGGATGAGACTAGTAGGTTATTGCCATAAGCGGTTGCAGAGGTGATAACATTTATGGATGCACTGCCCACATATAATTATCTTGCTCTAACAATTACATGAGTACTTTATTTTTATCTGTTATTCCCATCAGATGTTTTGCACAGCTACTGGTGAAAACCGAAGACCCTAAGCCCTCTCTCTCTCCATCGTCAACAACAACAACAAGATCGTAAACTCTTGGTCCGGTGAAAATGCAATAGGAATTCTAAAACTCTCGAAGGTCCGTTTAAGTAATCTCACTTTGCTTTCTGCTTCCCGAGGATTCGATAAACCTAGGTCTACTAGGGAAAAAGAGCTATACTACATTCGTAATCCGGATAGAAGGTATCAACCCTTTTTCTCGTGTTGTTGCTAGGAAAGCAATAGCTACCCTGGTGAGGTTAGTAGGAACCTTGATAGTTTTAATTCTTGTTTTTAATTGTGTTAGTTTGCTTTCAGTTTTTATTTGAAAAACCAAAAAAAAAGTTAGTATTTTAATTCTTGCTTTATCATCATTAGTACTTTTTTAGGAAAATACCAAAACATAGGATGTATGGCTGAAAATAAGCTAGGGGAGTTTGCATCTCCTAACAATGATTATTTTCGTACTCCTATTACTCAGCCAACAATTGCTGCTGAAGATTATGAAATTAAGCCCCACTATTTAAGTTTAGTTCAAAAGAATCAATTTGGAGGCTCTGCTATAGAATATGCAGGTATGCACTTAAATACTTTCACTAAAATATGTGATATGATGCGCATTAAAGATGTTGACCCCGACACGGTCAAGTAGCACTTATTTCCTATCTCTCTTAGAGGAAGAGCAAAAGAATGGTTTCTATATTTGCCTAGAAATAATATTGCATCATGGGTGGAATGAACTTCTTTATTTATGACTAACTTCTTTCCACCTACAAATACTATGCAACTCAGATCTAATATTACTGGCTTTAGACAGGAAGAGCGTGTACTACTAGCGCTTGCATGGGAGAGAATGAAAGAATGCATGAGAAACTGTCCCAGCCATGGGATGGAAGATTGGTTAATTCTCTATTTATTTTATAATGCTCTTAACCCTGTGTCTAAGTCTATGCTTGGTATACAGCTAGAGGAAAATTTATGGGTAAACAAGTTATAAGAACTATAATCTAAACTTTCAGAAACATTATTCTAGTCCTGCGGGTAACTCTAATAATAATGTGGCATCAAGTAATAGTAGTATCCAAGAAACTCTTAAATCTTTTATGGACTCACAAAATGAGAAAAATAATATACTAGTCAAAATTACGGAGAATCATGATGCTATGCTTGGTAAATTGTCTAACTAAGCTTTTAGTTTGAGGAATGATTTGCAGGCCCTCCAAGAAAGAACAAGGATTGTTGAGGCACATATAGGTAAGATAACCGAGAGTCAAAATCTCGTTCTAGCTAAATTTGTAGGTAAAGCTGAACCCTATCCAGTAGAATACCTCAAGATGATAAGAATCCAAAGGGAGGAGCCCGAAGAACTTGATTATAGCAATGCTCCTTCACCGAACTACATAGTTGAAGATCTTGTAAAAAGGATCAATGTCAAGATTCTGGTAAGTGAAGGAAATGAGGAAGCCATGTATCAACACTTCGTTAATCAGGTAGCAATAAAGGTACATGAGCTGGAGGAAGTGTATAAGAAAATTGTTGAAAAATTGCCTGTTAAGATAGATGATATATTTGATCCTACTATTAAGGTTAAAATTTGGACTAATGAAATAGCTGCACTCTGTGATCTAGGTGCAAGTGTTTCAAAAATTCCAAAGAGTCTTTTTAATAAGTTAAACCTAGGCTCTTTTGAAATCACCGAACTAAAATTACATCTAGCACATTCTACCTATAAACAAGTAGTAGACATTAAAGAGAATACCTTAATATACATTAAAGGTTGTCCTGCTCTTATTGATTTTGTTATTGTTGACATGCCTGAAGATGCTACTGCCCCATTATATTAGGCCATCCTTTCTTAAGAACTCTTAAGGCTTTGATTAATTTGCATGAAGGGAATGTGAAGCTCTAATTGCCGTCGCGGGGTCCTTTTGTTAATCATTTCCCAAGGAAAAATAAAGCCAAGCAAGATGAGAAGGAGGCCATCACTTTGAAGGCCAACTATTTTGGAGTGGGTGTTCCACTCATATGGCCTCAGTGAGCAATATCAAGGTCAAGCTATTGACCATAAAAGAGCATTGCATGGGAGGAAACCCATGTGAAATAAAGGTTTGAGTAAAGTTTTTAAGTTTTAGTTTATGTTTTACATAGAATAAAGAGTGCTAGAAAACTCCAGTGAGAAGGACAGGTTCAGCGGTACTAAAAATTCTTGTTTTATACATGTCAAAGTTGGTCAACAATTTAGTCTGGCGTTTTTCTGTCAAAACAAGGTGTTTCGCTAAATTTCAGTCTAAAAAGTAATACTTGAAGAAATAGAAATTTTTTGATGTGTACAGAAGCTTTAATGACCAACTATACGATGGGAATAAAAATTCCCGCTGTATAGCTCCGGCCGTATAGTTATTTGAGACATCGACAATTTTTTATCCTAGGATACAGAAGGATTGACGACCAACTATACAACGGGAACAAAAGTTCTGGCCATATAGTTATAGCCGCCAGGAAAGAAACCCTAGAAACCCTAAAATTTTGCCGTCAGACGAACTATACGGCGGAAACAAGTGTTCCGGCCGTATAGTTGCAACCGTATAGTTGCGTCCAACCACTTAAATGCACGGGGAGGTACCCAAACCATCAAAACATCAATCCTTTTTTATCTTTTCTACCTCCAAACTCTCTTAAAACCTCAAGGGATCTTCACCCCTACTCAATTTTGTTCGATTTCCTCGCACACAAGTGATCTACGGTATGTTTCTCCTCCGATCCTCCAATTACTTTTCGCAAATTCATCTCTGATCTATTGTCATTATCAATCTAGGGTGAGACTTATTTTGAACTAGTTGACATGATTATCTAGCCTAGATTATTATGTTGAGGAGATTCTTTAGTGTGCTATGATGAGGATTATACTATGACTATTACTGTTGGATCAGAAAGTTTTATATTTTGTCTTTCTTATTTTTTTTTAGAAGATGAACACGAGGAACTAAACACGTGCTCTTGCCACCGCTAGTTCTTCTCGGACTGCAGCTCAAGAACGCATGGGGATTCGATTCAAGAACGAGTCCCACCGTGATTGTTTCGACATGATCAAAAACCGAGAAGTCAAGGCAACCAAGTGGGCTTGCCCCGTCACATTGAACCAACTCGGTATTTCCGATGACTTTAATTTACTTTGCAATAGAGTTGGCCTACAAAACTTTGTATTTCATGATTAACCAACCTTTCGCCGGTTAACCTTTCAATTTCTTAGTTCTTTGAAAATCACCATCAAAGCATGGCATGGGGAGGATAGAATTTCTTTCTGACTCATGAAGAATAATTATTCATTATCACTTCATGAATGGTGCAATTGTTTTGGTTTACCCAACAATGATCCTAATGCCCTGCGCGGATATTTTATCGACATAGAACCTTCCCCTGAACTCTGCTATAATAGAATGAGCTTTAATTCTAGGGTCAGAAAAGGGAAAAATATTCAACCTCCTGCTATTCGCTATTTGTTCTATGTTATTACTAACACCTTACATGCGCGTAATGAGTTTACAAGACTCAACGAGGAGGACATCTTAGTCCTCGCAAAAGCTGCTTTCAACTATGACAACTTGTCACTTCACTTGGGCGCAATTCTTGTGCGCTACTTGGAGTACGAATACCACCAAAGCCAAGGACCAATCACTTGTGGAGGCGTCATCACCGTGCTCGCCAATGTCCTAGGCATCGACCTAGGTGAGTTACAGCCAGTGCTAGGTGAGCGACGTGTTGGTTTCTCTACTTTGAGGGCTTGAGGAATGCTCACTTGGAGAGGTGGTGTGTATTATCTGCATATTGCTGGAGTTGGGCGTCTCTACCCCGCTCCTTTGCCTAATGGTCATTTCTCTATCGAGGAAGGACGTGTGCTTTATGACTTGCAGGTTGAGCAACACAACTCCCAGGAGGAGATTTCGGAAGAGGATGAGGACCAAGAGGAGGAGCAAGAAGTCCCTCATCGGGAGCAGCAGCCACCAAGCCTGTTCGCTACATATCACGATTTCCAAAACTTGGAGGAACTATGGAGGGGATGCATAATCTCGCCCTGAACCTCCGAGAAACAACAAGTAACTTATCAACTCAATTTGCGGACTGGAGTTATAACTTTTTTTCCCCACCACAATGATTTGAAGGGCTTGCAAAAGCCTAAGCTTGGGGAGGTTTTCTATCTATTTTTATATTTTGGCTTTCGTTTTCTTTGCTTTATTTTCGAGGTTATGCTTTTATTTGAGTTTGCTCGTGTTAGTTTACCCAACACTTTATCTTAGTTATTTTATTTCGTTTGAGATTTTCAAGCCGAGCTTTGCCGCCAATTTTCTATTCTTTAATTCCCGTTCTCAAAAACCACAAAAAGATTTCTCCATTTATCTTTATTTTTTCCTCTTTATTTTCCTTTCGCCTCGAAGTTCTCATGAATTTGAAGGAGAGTGATTGACTTCGAGTTTCCAAGAAACAAATAAAAAGGGAAGATAGAAGTGGAACCAAACATGAGAGGTATGCCTTATGACTCCCCACTTTTGAAGTTTGAGAAACCCATGCTAGTTAGTAGTAATGTTAAGATGTTATATCAGTGTAGTGAGTCTCTATATTGTGGTAGAATTTTGTTTGCATGGGTATTTAATCGAGTATGTTTTGTTCCAGCTCTCGTAGTTAACCAAAGTCTGTATGTTTTGTTCCAACTCTCATAGTTAACCGAAGTCTTGCCTAAAATTTTGCTAAACAAATTCAAATAAGAAAAATTCTCACAAATTGAAGACTTGGGTGTTGTAGTGTTTAGTCTTGAAGGCTTATTCCTAGAGACACTCAACTCCACAGAAAATAATGATTGACTTGATAGCTCTCTTTGAAAAAGATTTGTTCAACTAAATTAATATTTAGCGGTTTTTGTGAGCATGCCAAAGTTTGACTTGTGAATCATAAGAACGATATAGCTTTATGTGTGTTAAACTTTATGGGATGCCAACAACTCTGCTAGCCTATGAACGATCTTCATGGAGGAAACTCCTAGATTTTGGCTATGAGTTGATTAAACATATATAGCAGCAATGCTATAATGGGTAAGATTCTTGGCACTCATGGGTAGCTGTAAACATGATGGAATCACTCTTCTGGCTATTATGAGTAATCATTATGCAAAAGTAACAAAAACCTTAGTGATGCCACGAGTGTCTATCATAGCCCGATAAACTAATGATTTTTTTGCATGCTCTCAATTACTTAAGAACTAAAATTCTTGAAGGATAATGAATAGAAAATTAGTGCTTGAAAAGTCTTAATTTATTGATGTGGGAGAATTGAGATACTTTAGTGTATATGCTTTTTATGACAAACTCTCATACTCTCAACTTTTTATGATTATACTTTATTGTTCAAAGGCAAGCTTATGAGTTGACTACATGACATGGAATAAAGTTTACTCTTTTGAATTATCATGCTTACAATAATTTTGCTGCGCTATAAGGATTCATGAAACCCGTATGATATGCTTTCCATTACTCTATCTATGCTGAAGTTTTTCAGATTAATAAAGTGGAGGAAATATGAGACTACCAATCATGAGTAAGATCATCATCTCGTTATTTCAGTTTAAATGTCGAGTTCCCTTTTGATTTTTGTTTTCTTTCTCGAGGACGATCAGGTTTAAGCTTGGGGAGGTTGATGCCTGTGAAATATAGCCATCCATGTCCGTATTTAAACTAGATATTATTCATATATTTGATGAAATCTCTCTCTAAATCCCGCCACTAATGCCTAATGATCAAAGGGGTATGCAATACTTTTTTGATATTTTTCCCTGCGCAAATAATGATGTATGATGATGGGAATCACTACATAAATGCCAAAGATACGAGATTTCCAACACGTCAAAGAAACTAGGAGCCGTGAAGTTAATATTGAAGCTTTAACGACCAACTATACAGCGGGAATTTTATTCCGGCCGTACCGTTCCGGCCTTATAGTTGGCATTGACTTCATTAGGTCAAACAGAACTACTTTTGTGAAGGGACCCCTATATAAAGAGGCTTCGGGCGACGGGAAACAAAGCTTCTTTTCGACCACAACTCTCCCTGCCACCAGAAGCCGCCACACCGGAGGAATAGATCTAGATCTAAACCTCTAAACCCTTCTCCACCACCATAGCCATCTTCCACCACTTGTAATAGTAGATCTCTTATCCAATTGGTGACATTGTAAGACTATTTGCTATCAACCTTATGATCTCTATTACAATGTTTATGATTGTCGATTTCATCTCTATGTGTGAGTAATTCTCCTTGGGATAATGGCTTCGGCCTAGCCATGTAGCTCTTTGTGCATGTTACTTATCATAGATGGGATCATGTATTAGTTTGTATGACATGATGATTGTAGTACCCTCTCTTGCCTCAATCTAATGACTTGTCAGGTGCCCAATACCCCGAGGATTGATCCAGGTAAAGGGAGCGTGAGTAACGACTAATCTGCAGGTTGGAAACCCCTATTACAGAAGTGGTAGTATGGCTGTATGTGAGGAATTTACTTGGGATTAATGGTGACATCATGATGCATATCATTAGTTCTCTTTCTTCTATGGATGAGACTAGTAGGTTATTGCTATAAGCGGTTGCGGAGGCGATAACAATTATGAATGCACTGCCCACATATAATTATCTTGCTCTAATGATTACATGCATACTTTATTATTATCTATTATTCCCATCAGATGTTTTGCACAGCTACTGATGAAAACCGAAGACCCTAGGCCCAGGGGCGGATCTAGGCCCCGGGCAGCCCGGGCTACAGCCCGGGTCTTGGCCCACGTAGTACTTGTTCACTCCTGATAAATTGTACAGATAATTTATAGCTTAAGCAGTCCAGCCCATGTCCTTGAGCAAGAGTGGCCCGGGCTAATCCACAAGCCCAGCAATAGCAAGGCAGCAATCCACAGCGGAGGCACGTACTCCCTTGCTAGCCTTTTGTTTGACCGAGAGAAAATACTCTATGCATCGCTTCGCTGAAAAAAGAGTGAAACCTGTTTCGTGTTTCCATCGCCGCTCGAGCCCTTACAGAATTCACGCCTGGCGGCTAGCGCCACCTCGCTTGATCGCGGCGCCACCGTGATGGTCGGCGGAGACATGCTCGTCTCAATCACGGCAAGACGTTCGACCTGGGGAACCCATGAATCGCTACATCCAGGCCGCACCTGGGATCAGGCGCTTGGTCACTTGCATATGGTTGGCTAATTGGCTAGGTAATTTGTTCGTTTGATCGATTCCAGTTTAAAAGTGCTTCAATTAGTTTAAGCTGACTATGAACTTTTTCAGATTTATTAATTGAATTTGATTATATAAAAGATGAAGGGGACAAAGAGATTAGAGAGTTTCATCTGAGTCACAACTTCCAGTTTGAGGTCACGCAGGAAACAAATACCAGGATACAGCACTACAGATAGTGGTAAATTATTTTCTTACCGGTACAACTTGTGTATCATGTATCCATCTATACTGTTTTTGGTTTATTTTTCTGGTCTTTATAGGTTCTTGTTCTGCACCTATGATTGATGGGGAAATGGTAGGCCAGGATTATTGCAAAGCTTCGTTGTTTTAGCACTTAAAATGTGAATTTTTAGGGGCACTTAAAATGTGACTTGGTTATGTGATTATGCAACTACAATTTTTTTTCTGTCCTTTCTGTTTTGGTTAAACATTGTATTTTTTCAAGTCAAAACACCATTTATGTAATTTTATTATAATTCGGCCGATATAATATATTATTGGGAAGGGATTGGAAGATAATAATTTTTCGTAGTTTCTAGGCATTAAAAGTTTAGCCCTGGTCTTGACCAAATTCTGGGTCCGCCACTGCCTAGGCCCTCTCTCTCTTGATACGTCATAGACGTATCTATAATTACTGATGTTCCATGCTTGTTTTATACCAACTATCTTATATTTTGTCTACACTTTGAGGCATTTTTATACATTTTCTGGAACTAACCTATTAATAAGATACCATAGTGTCAGTTACTGTTTTCTGTTGTTTTTGGTTTCAGAAAATCTAGTAACAAAATATTTTCTCGGAATTGGACGAAACCAAAGCCAAAGTTCCTATTTTTTCAAACACTACACGGAGTCCGAAGGGGAGACGAAGAAGCGCCACGAGGCAGCCGCACTAGGGGCGCGCGGTTCCACCCTAGGCTGCGCCGCCCTATGGTGTGGGCCCCTCGGGCATCCACCAACCTTGCCCCTTCGCCTATATAAACACCCCGAGTAGAAAACTCTACGTACCGTATCAGAAATCCACGAAAAAATCCGTAGCCGCCGCCACCATCGTCCCTAGATCGGGAGGGATATGAAGCTCTGTCCGGCACCCTACCAGAGAGGGGAGATCATCCTGGAGGCCTTCTTCATCACCATGCTAGCCTCCGGAGTGATGCGTGAGTAGTTCATCCTTGGACTATGGGTCCATAGCAGTAGCTAGATGGTTGTTTCTCCTCTTTTGTGTTATTATGTTTAGATCTGGTGAGCTGCCTATCATGATCGGGATCATCTGTTTGTAATCCTACATGTTGTGTTTGTTGGGATCCGATGGATATTGAATACTACATCAAGATTGATTATTGATTCTATCATGTCTATGTTATTTGTGATCTTGCATGCTCTCCGTTGCTAGTAGTTACTCTGGCCAAGTATTTGCTTATGACTCCAAGAGGGATTATTTATGCTCGATAGTAGGTCATGCCTCTAGTAATGTGGAGGAGTGACAAAAACCTCTAAGGTTGTAGAAGTGTTGTTGCTACTAGGGAGAAAACAACAATCCTTTGTCCAAGGGCAATTGTATTGTTTACTTTACACACTTTGCTTAATGCAATTATCTGTTGCTTGCAACTTAATACTGGAAGGGGTTCGAAAGATAACCTGAAGGTAGATTATTAGGCATAGATGCAGTTGGATTACGGTATATGTATTATGTTGTAATGCCCAAACGAATCTCATAGAAGTCGTCATGACATGTACATGCATTGTTATGCATTCTCAATCTGTCAATTGCCCAACTGTAATTTGTTCACCCAACATGCTATTTATCTTATGGAGAAACACCTCTAGTGAACTGTGGACCCCGGTCCATTCCTTCCCACTGATATTCAATCTACTCTCTACTGTTTACTTTCTGCAATTACTACAAGCAATTACTTTCTTCCACACTATACGTCTAATCCTTTGTTTTCAGCAAACTGGTGAGCTTGACAACCTCACTGTAAGTTATGGCAAAGTATTGTGGTTGTGTTGTGCAGGTTCCACGTTGCTAGCAATACCTTGGGAGATGTTTCCTTTCTCCTACTGGTTCGATAACCTTGGTTTCACAACTGAGGGTAAACTTGCTGTTGTGCTCATCACACCTTGCTCTTGGGGTCTCCCAACAAGCTCTACAGTAACAGAGCCACATCAAGACTTTCTGGCGCCGTTGCCGGGGAGACACATGACAGTTTCTGCAAGGGGAGTCTCTCTCAACCAATCTCTTTACTTTGTTTTCGTTTTGCTTATTTTATTTTGATTTGTTTGGTTTACTTATTTTTATCAAAAACACAAAAAATAGTTCCTACCTTAGTTGCTATTTCTGTTGTTTACTTCTTTTTTATCAAAAACACAAAAAATAGTTCTTTCTTTAGTTGTTACCTTGTTCTTAGCTCATTATGTTGATCCCTAAGTTCACCCTAAAAGACCTTTCAATAGGTAGTGGCTCTATAATTGAGAAAGATAATATTGAAGAATTCTTTAATCATGTTAGTAAGCATAAGGATATTAAGGATAGATCCTTAGCAGAACATGCTCCAAATTATGAAACTGCTGCAAGTTCTTTAGTTTACGTGTTGGAGGCTAGGTTTGTTAACCTTAACCCCATGATGCAGGTAATGTTTCTTAAACTTAATGATATTGAGGATACTTAAAAGAGAGATTTTATCCTGGAAACATTGCTTAAAGAATTTAATGATGTTGCTATAGAAGCTAGAAAGGTCTTTGATCGTTTTAATATGATAGAATCATGTGTAGATGTTATTCACTATAAATGTTGGACAAAACAAAACCCAAAATGGGGAGGAAATTAAAATATCAATACCTTTTAAACTTGTAGGAGTGCATGAAGTCTTGGAAAAGAATTTTGATTGGATTGTTCCTGAAAACCCGTTTGATGAAAATAGTGAACCCAAGAGTATTGAGAGAGGATCCTCTAGAACTTATTTGGATAAGATACCTTGCCTTATTGAAGATATTTTTGGTATTGATCTTAATGCTTCTTCATTTGAAAATACTTGATTCTTGCTATCTATGCCTAGCTGAAAGGCGTTAAAGAAAACCACTCTTGGGAGATAACCCAAATTTTTATTTCAGTAAGTTTTTAGTTTGTTGAGTCTTTAAAGTTATTGCCTCTGTAATAAATTATCCTTATCCATTTTGTTTGGTTTTTGTGTCAAGAATAGCCTCTAATGAGAGGGAAGTAAGATTTGGGGAAGTTGATGTCCCAAAACAGATTTTTGTGCTTCACTGTAAAAAATCGTGAAAAATCCTAGTGCGTCGGATTGAGATGAAATTTTTTGTGTGCATGCCCTGTTATTCACCCAACTTTAGTTTGTTTTGAACATTTCAATTTGAGTAACAGAATATTTTCTAAAAAATCGGTCTTTACCTGCTGGTCTATTTTGACAGATTTTTGCCATTATTTGCATTTGCCTCTTAATCGATTTCTTTTTGAGTTCTCTTTGATCACTTGAGCTTTTAAAAGGAGTTGTTACAGTAGCTTATTTTTTAATGGAAGTTTTACTTGAGTTGAAACTGAACCCAAAGTCTTATTATCTTGAATACACTAATGTTGCTAATGAAGATTGTGTGAAGTTTTGTATGAAGGAAATTTTTAAGTGTAGGGAGAGAATGATGTGATGAGATAAAGTATGGAAAAAACTCAAGCTTGGGTATGCCACCCGTGTCACCCCAAGAAATATTCAAGAGGTGCAAGTGTCAAAGCTTGGGGATGCCCAAGGCATCCTCATCTTCATCAATAAAAAATCTCAGGTCTTCTTTCAAGACACTTTATTTTTATTGCTTCATGCACTATTATGTTGTTCTTGGAGCATATTTGTTTTTGTTTTTAGTTTTATTTTGTTTTGTTTGCTGCAATAAGTTGGTCTTACCCCAACACACCTATTTTGGAGAAGTCACACCTAGTTCTTCAGTGTCTATAACACTCTAGTTTTCACCCTTATTGTTCTGTGAGTGTTCAATTTTGCAAGCACTGCATTTAGATTTAGTTTTCTTATGCTTTTTTCTTAGAACTTTTTAGTTCTTCTTTGTAGTTAGGTGAGACAAAATCTTTGATCTTTATTGATTATTATCTTTGTGAGTTGTTTCAAATAAGTTGATTGGTGTTGGAAAAGAGTAGAAAGTTTCATGCTTATAGTGGTACAAAAGGAAGCTTGTTTTGACCGTGACTTAGACTTTATCATGTCATGTTAGATGTTACTTTCTCCATATGCTTAGTGATTATTGTTGTAGCATGACTTGTTTCAAACAATTGAGATTGCTTAATATGCCATGAAAGAATCATGTGTTGTTTTAGCATACAAAAGCATAATATTATGGTATTCTCCTTTGATGCTTTATTTGGGTTGACTTGGCATATGCTTACACCATGATAAGACTATGAACCAGTCTCCTTAGCCTCTATGATCATTTAGTTTTTGACTTGTGATATCACTTTATGCTTTAATTAATAATGTTTCATCGCTTTGCATGATTATGGCCATTATTGCTCTCTTAGTTGGTCGCTCCCAGTATTTTGCTAGCCTCCACTTGTACTAAGTATGAGCTCTACTCGTGCATTCAACTCCCAAGAAACCAAGTTATTCCAAAGAGCCCACTATAAACTCCTATGCATGGTGTTACACCATTCCAAGTATATTCATGTTTTTATCTATCTTCCAAATTAAAATTTTGTTATGTGAAAATTAGTGATCAAAGCTCTCACAAACTTGATGGCACACTTTATTTTTCTTGAACTTAATTAACATGAACCATTGTGCCCATCTATGTTGCTTATATGCTTGCAAGTTATAAGTTGGGAGTTAGCAGAACCATGTTGTCATGGGGAACGCTTTCAACACTTGTACATATCTATTCAGTTGATATCATGTTCTTTTGTTTATGGATGTCGGCGGTGTGAAATAAAAGGGGAGCTTGTAAGTTCATGGAGTTTTGTATATGTGTTAGAGAAACACCTGGGCGACTAGCCGAAGCCATGCCTAATCATGGTGGAAACTTACAGCATAAGCATAGTGAGCAATCTATGAAGCATCTTCATAAAAAAATAGAAAAAGGAAAAAAAGAAAAACCATGCTCATGGTAAATAAAAAGATCGTTGAGATGCTTATTGTCTGTTGCCTTGTCATTTTGATATGGGATAGCTCTTGTGTCATGGGAAAAGGGGTACCCCGTTGGCGTTTCTCTATGATACACATATACCTATAATGACAAGACCTTGCTTGTGACTAAAGTTGAGTAGCATGAGGAACGACCCTCATACTCAAGGGGCATGGGATTTTCAACTTATGATTTGTCAAGCATATAACTCATATTTGTCTCACTTTAACCTTAATTACTTCAAGATACTTATTGATACGTCCAAAACATATCTACTTTCCCGAACACTTTTGCTATTGTTTCTCCTCTAAACTTGTGTGATTTGGATACAACTAACACGGACTGATGCTGTTTTCAGCAGAATTACCTTGGTGTCTAGTTTTTGTGCAGAAAATCAACTGTCAGGAAAAATCCGGGAAACTATATCAAAAATCCTATTTCACCAGAAGATCCACGGATCCAGAGTACGAGACGGAGTGGAGGCTGGGGGGCCCACACCCCTGCCAAGCGCGGGCCAGGCCTGGCCGCGCCTAGGGGGGTGCGGCCGCCCCAGGCACCCCCTCGGCCTCCCTCTTCGCCTATAAGAAGCCTCTTGACCTAAAAATCGAGGGGGGTTGACGTTTTTCCAAAAAGAGTTCCGTTGCGCCGCCACCACCAAAAACCAAGATTCGGGTCCAGAAACTCCGTTCTGGCACCCTGACGGGATGGGAAATTTGGAGAGGATCATCGCCATCGTCATCACCAACGCCTCTCCATCAGCCATCCCTGTTTCCCTCATCCATGAGTGAGTAATCCCCGGCTGTAGGCTATGGGGATGTTAGGGATTGGATGAGTTCTATCATGTAATCGAATAAGATTGTTAGGGCATAGTGCCTAGTATCTCTATTAGTGCTATTTGACTTTATTGCAACTTGTTGTGCTTAATGCTTGTCACTAGGGCCCGAGTGCCATGATCTCAGATCTGAACTTATTATTGAATCATTTTTATAGTATTGTTTGTGATCTTATCTGCAAGTTGTGTACACATATCATTGTCCGGATCCAAAGGCCCGGAAGTGACAGAAATTGGGACAACCGGAGGGGATGGTTGTGATGTGAGGATCACATGTTTTCACGGAGTGTTAATGCTTTGCTCCGGTGCTTTATTAAAAGGAGCACCTTAATTTCCAGTAGTTCCCTAGAGGCCCCGCTGCAACGGGCTGGCTGGACAGAAGATGTTGTGCAAGTTCTCATTGGGAGCACTCATGACTATATATGGAGCACATGCCTATGATTGTTTAGTACTTGGATGTTTGTTCATATTTATCTGCAATGCCCTAGATCTTGAAGTTACATGTTTAGACTTGTCCATGCAACACCCGTCCATCCATCCCTATGCCTACCGCACTCGAATCCCACTGTTTACTGTTACTATTACTATTGCTCTTGTTCTACTGTTGTTGTTGCTTTATTGTTGCTACTACCAAACTGTTGCTACTGATAAACTTCTGTGAGCAAGAACTATTTCCAGGTGCAGGTGAATTTACATCTCAGTTGTTAAGGCTTCCAAGTATTCTTTGGCTCCCCTTGTGTCGAATCAATAAATTGGGTAATACTACCCGCGAAGACTGTTGCGATCCCCTATACTTGTGGGTCATCAAGACTATTTTCTCGCGTTGTTGCCGGGGAGCATAGCTTTATTTGTAAGTTCACTTGGATCTATTATTGTTCACTGCTACTCCTTTCATCATGGGGAAGTCTCGTGATGGAAAGTTTCCTATTTTACCATCCACTACAATAAGAGGTATAGTCCTAAACACCTCTGCTCCTCTTGATTCACTCTGTTATAAGTAAGCTTGTTACACCACCACCACATACTCATGCTACACACCCTGCTACTACTACTGAGTCTGAAACTGCTTTTGATACCAATGATGTTACTTCTACTGTGCTTGATGCGAGTGGTTCATTATGTCCTTTCCTAGATGCTACTATGGCTAGTCTAGGAAATACTGAAACTCCTATTGAAGACACTATTACACCTGTTAGCTCACCTGAATCTAGAGAGAGTTATGATATTAATGATGGCTACATTGAGTTTACTGATGATTTTGTTGAAGAGTGTCGAAACACACATGGTACTAGTGCTATTAAGAGTCTCCTTGCAAGACGTACCATTATTCCTAAGCTGTCCTCTAATCCTAAGTTTGCCACTTCTCCCATAGATATTAAAGATAAAGATTACGATTTCTCTCTTGATTTATCCTATTTGGACATTGTTGAGAAATAACCTTTTTATGGGACTGAAAATGAGAGTGTTATGGCTCATATGAATGAGCTTTCTACTACGAGTGCTTTATTATCTGATGATTTTAAGATGCGCAAGTACTTTGTTACTAAGGTCTTCCCTTTTTCACTAAAAGGAGAAGCTAGGGCTAGGTTTATGTTTGATTGCTTCTTTCTTCCAGAAATATTTTCCTCCTAGTGCTAGACATGCTGCTTTGCAGAGACTTTTTGATTTTAAACAGGGAGAAGAAGAGAAATTGCCTGAGTCATGGACAAGGTTCTGTGTCTTGATTCATGCATATCCTAGGTGTCCATTTCCTAAGAATGAACTTCTTGATATTTACTATAATGGACTAACTGATGATTCTAGGACATACCTAGATAGCTTTGCTGATTGTGTTTTCAGGAAAATAACTCCTATAGATGCTGAAGAATTAATGGCTAAAATAAGCAAGAATTATGATGATTGGACTTCAACTGATCTAAATACACCTGAGCCTATTACTCCTGAACCAGTTGTGCCTGAACCAGTTTCAACACCAACACCAAAGAAGAGGGGAGTTATTGCATTAAATGATGAAGTGATGAAGGAAGCTAAGAAGTGTCTAAAGGAGAAATGTATTAGAGCTGAAGATGTGAACAATCTACCTCCTATAGAAGAATTATGTAAGCCAATTTCCCACTCATCTACTATTGAGGTACACTCTCTCCAACACTTTGATGAAGGTGATATTCCTTATGGTAAGCCTCCTAATCAAATGTTTAGAGGAACTTGACATTTTCATTGTTAAGCAAGGCAATTTTAATAAACAAGTTCAGAATCATTTATTGGAAAACTCTAGAGCTATTAAAGAGTTGAAAGATATTGTGGAAAGAACTTCAAATGATATTGAAATGCTTTGTAAACACTTTCAAATGGTTCAAACCCAACTTGATCAACTTGCTAAGGTACAAAAGGATATGCTAGTTAATGCTTTAGGAGATAAATATGTTTATGGAATTAGAACTAGGAGTGGTATAGCTACTCAAGATCCTTTATATCCTGAGGGACACCCTAAAAGAGTTGAGCAGGGTTCTCAACAAGGTGAAAGTAGTGGTAGTCCTCATAAGAGAAACAAAAAAACACAAAATAGTTGAGGAACCACTTGAACCTGCTGCAGATCCTAATAGTATATATGTCTCTGATGCTGAAACTGAGAATGGTAATGATAAAAATGATGCTCCTGATAAGGAGGAAGTTGAGGAAGAACCTGAGAAGCACACTAAGAACACTAGGTACACTAAGGAAGACTTTATTGCTAATAAACATGGTAAAGAGAGAGAACCTTGGGTGCAGAAACCTATGCCTTTTCCAGGTAAGAAACACAAGTCAAAGGAGGAAGAACACTACAACAAGTTTTGTGAGTGGATGAAACCTTTATTTTTGCAAATTCCTTTGACTGATGCTATTAAGTTGCCTCCTTATTCAAAGTATATGAAGGATATTGTCTCTAATAAAAGAAAGATTCCTAATGAGGAGATTTCTAATTTGCTTGATAATTATTACTTCAATGGTAAGGTTCCAAAGAAACTTGGTGATCCAGGTATACCGACTTTTCCTTGCTCTATTAAGAATAATTATGTTAGAACTGCTTTGTGTGATTTGGGAGCTAGAGTTAGTGTTATGCCTTTTTGTCTCTACAAGAGACTCCAGCTAGAAAAGTTGATACCAACTGATATATCTCTGCAAATGGTTGATAAGTCAACTACTATTCCTATTGGTATATGTGAGGATGTTCCTGTTCAAGTGGCTCATAATTGCTTGGTTTTAACTGATTTTGTTTTGCTTGAAATGCCTGAAGATGATAATATGTCTATTATTCTTGGGAGACCTTTTCTTAATACTACAGGTGCCGTCATCAATTGTAATCAAGGAAAAGTAACATTTAATATTAATGACAAAAGAGCATACTGTCTATTTCCCCAAGAAGGTTTCTAAGAGCTATTGCCTGAATTCCATTGAAAATATTGAGAGCATCAAGGTTGGAGAAATATATTGTCCCATTCCACAATTTTTTTTGAAACTATTATGACTGGGACCATTGCTATCAAGTATGAGGTAACATAATCACCTTATGGATTGCAAAGTTTTGTTTCATATAAGATTGTTTTGGTAACAAGACTTGATCAACCTTGTTAATAAAAGGATTTTAATGAACAAAATAATGTTTCCACCGTGGTTATACTTGCTTTCTTTTACTTTCCTCCTTCCTAGTCTTTGCTTTTTGTCCTGTTAACCTTGGTTTTGCTAGTTGGTTGCCTTTTAGAGTGTCTTCGAACTTCTGTAGTTTGGTTTTTGTTTGCTTTTTCTTCTTCTAAAAAAATCTTTTCTGCGAGAAATCAATTTGCATACCCTGAAAATTGGCCAAAAATAAAGTTTCCCGAAAAATCCCAGAAAATTCAAAATAAAATTTTCCTCGAAAAAAGGGGAAGAGGGACACCTGGAGTGACCCAGGGGGCCACCCCAGGCATCCACACCCCTGGTGGGCGTGGCCTCCCTACAGGTGGCGCCTGGGTGCGGTGTGGCCCACCTGGGCCCCTCCAAGGTGCCTCCTCACAGCCATCTTCTTTCTCTCTCCCAAAAACACCGGAAAACTTTCTCAAGCTCAAGTTTTTGATGTTCTTGCGCGTGATTTTCGATCTCCTTGCTCAGCCCATCTTTGCTGCTGATTTTTGGAGGGATTGCTCCTTGGTATGTGCCTCCTCCACTTATCCAATTAGATTTGTGATTGGTAGATTGTATCTTGAGTATTTTGCTGCTATAGGTGTCAGGTTGTGTGAGCTTGCATGCTTGTTCTATGCTTAGAAATTTCATTTTGATGCATGTGTAGCCCTCTAGCAAGTTCCTATAGTAGTTGCTCATCATTTATCAACTTGGAAATCACTTGGTTTGATGTTTTTCTAAAAATTTCAGCAATAAGGATGAGTGCATATCCACTGAATCAATGTGACTTGATGGTACCTGAGCCAATGAAAGTTCATCGTGAGGAAGGAGTCTTCCCTTTCATATATCCATGCCATGAATTTATGAGAACCGTGGGAATCCTCCAGGATTTCCAAACTATGATTACCAATGCAGGGTTGGAACACTTTGTAGAAGGTGAACCTTTTCAATATGCTAAGATAACCATGGCTGAGGTGCAGGACTTCCGCTTTACTTGGTCTTCAGCCAATCCCATGGTCCATTATAAAATTTACAATATAGCTGTCGACATGCCGTTTGCTGATTTCTGTGCAGCTATTAGATTGCCTCAGTGGGGATCTTGTGAGAAGATCAAGGAGAGGCCCAAGTTACTTATGGATTTATATGCTGAGATTTGCCAAGGTTTCGACTTCTCGAGGAAAGTGGTAAAATTAGGAACATTTAGTTCCCCTCTATTAGATATTTTTCCTATTTCATTACCAAGTGTGTTCTTGCTAGAAAGATTGCTAGGAAGTTATCTTCCTTTGATCTAGATTTTATCGCAGCTGCTTTGAATAGGGATAGATCTTATAACCTGGCTGCTTTGATAGCTTACCGTCTTACCACTAACCGCGAGAAGGGTGGAATTTGTGGAGGTCTCATTGCCTCTAGGTTGCTAGCTTTTCATGGTTTAGAGCCTCACCACTCAGATTATCGGTTCCCCATGGAGAGGCTTGATCTTGATTCTATGATTTACCATAATTTTGTTTCTCTAGGGGCTAGTGATGGGGATATGCCTACTGGGTATACCCAGCAGGACGTTTCCGACTGGCCCGTGAGCTGGCGAGTGGGCCTGCAGAACGGCGAGTGGATCGAAGCCCAGCAAGGTACCGAGCGACTGGAAGCTGAAGGCCCAGGCGAGTGGATAGGCCCAGTCGGACTAGGTTAAACGACTACTGAAGCTGTAACCGAATCGGTTGAGATATGTAAACCCTAGGGGAGGTGAGCCTATATAAACCTCCCTATAGGGTGAGTAGAGACACGTTCCCTCATACACCCAAGCGACTCGCCGCCTAGCCGCCGAGCTCGCCCATTGTCACACCTCCATAATACAATCTAGCAGGAGTAGGTCTTTACCCTCCGGGGGGCCGAACCTGGGTAAAACCCTGTGTCTTTGCCCTCATCTCGCACCGCAGATGGCTGGTCGCCCTTGCCCCTCGTTCTACTACTCGCTGCCGATTGCAGCATCTGTCGTGACCATTCCCACGACAGTGGCGCCCACCGTGGGGCCTGGACGGTCTAGCCGGTGTTCTGCGGCGAGATCCAATCTGCCCATCAACGAGACGGTCGCCACCGGCCGCATGATAGCGATCGGCGAGATGCTCCAGATCTTGCCGAGCAGCTACGTCCCGGCGGCGCGACCCGTCACGCACAGCGTGATCTTGCCTATCGGCATGATCAGCCTCTTCGTCGGCCTCACCGACGTCATCGCCTCGGAGGACTCGGCTTGCATCCGCGAGTCGCCGCCACGCGATCAGCTCTCCGAGAGCCAGATCCGCACGATCCACCGCCTCGCCTCCGAGTACAACTCGGCCCACAGCAACGTGGCCGGGAATTCAGCGGCCGCAGAGGATGCGGCCCTCACCGACGACGCCGACTCGGCGACCCCGGCGTCACTCGCCGGATCCATCACCGCGGCCTCGTCCGCGGGCTCCATCGCCCAGGTCTCCAACGCGGGAGACTTCGAGGACCCCTCCATCCTCGGGATCTTCGGCTTCGACTTCGGGTCAGAAAACTCCGCCGACCTCCGCGACGGAACCGGTCGCCACGCCGCGGCCTACATGGCCACCGGCGCCGATCCGCCGGAGGATCCTTTCTCCACCCCAATCCCTCCTAACGCCACGGCAACGGAGGTCGAGGAACTCCGCCTGAAACTGGCGGAGGCGGTGCGCAAGGAGCAAGCCGAGCGCGAAAAATTTCGCCTCGAGCAGGTGACGGCGCAAGAGCTGTCACGCTACCACCAGCAGCGGATCAGGTCACGTCTGAACCCCACCGTTCAAGGGCGTGCCCTGAACTTCGACGACGAAAACAACCCGGCCCGCGTAGCCGAGCGTGCAATCTGCGAGAACACGCCACCAGGAGGAAGCGCCCGGCCCCCGCCAGGATCAACGGCGATGGGCGCCCCACCTCCACCCAACCGCACCCCTCCCAGGGACCAGCCGCGGATAGTAGTCTCCTCACGGGAGCGAGACGCAAATGGCCTCCCACTGTTCTCCACCCCGATGGACAACCTCGTGGCAGGCCGAGCAGCAGCCGACAGCATCACGGCCACCGGCGACGGCGCCCTACAGATCCAATACGTCAGGGCCCTACTCGCGAAGGCCGTCGAGCAGCAAAAAGCGGGCGCCGACTCACAAGGTCGAGTATACTCGCGTTCCTCGGGAAGCAGAGCGGCCTCCAGCGGCCGCCCAGCGGCGGCAAACACCCTCAACTGCCCGCCACCAGAGCCACTGCAGCTCCAACACCGACCCGCGAACGCGGCACTCTCCACCAACGACCCCAGGCCGTCGACCAACTTCGTCGCCGCCAACGGGCAACCCATCGACGCCCGCACCCACATCATCAACAACCAAAGCTGGCGTGCACGCCAGCCCGACGACTTGCGGCACACCCTAACTAATCGCCGCGACGGCGAGCCTATGGGGTCGCTCAGTCGACTCGGACCCAAGTGCTTCGGACCAATGATCCGAGGCGAGAAGTACCCGCCAAACTTCAAGGCGCCAAAAGAGATAGAAAAGTACGACTCCTCGTACGACCCCGCCGTCTGGCTCGACACATACCTCATGGCGATGGGGATCGCAGGTCACACTGACCTACTCGCCGACCGTTACCTCCCCCTGATGATGGAGGGGACGTGCAGGCAGTGGATCAACACTCTCCCCCAGGACAGTATCGACTCCTGGGAGGAAATGCGCGACGCCTTCGTCAGGCACTTCGAGTGCTCCTACACCCACGCCGCCACTATTGAGGACCTGGAACGGTGCGTCCAGGGACCCCGCGAGTCGACCCGCAACTGGGTCCAACGGTGGCAAGAGCTTTGGTACAACGCGGTCGGTATCCACCCGGACACCGCGATCCATTGCTTCAAGACCTCGTGCGGCTACGAGCCCCTAGTCGCCAAGCTCAAGCGACACTACCGCACACTCGACAACATCCCCGACCTCCTCGAGATCGCCAAATGGTACGCCGAGGAAGACCCAAACCAGGAAACTGACGACGAGTCAGGAGGTCAACGCCGCGGAGGCGGCAACGACGGCGGACGCCGAACCGACCTACGCTACAGCGGCACTCGCCTCACTGGCAAGCGCCGCAGTGACGGGCGAGTCGACTTCGTCGCCAACGCCGGGCACGCGCAGCGCGAACCCAAGAGCTTTCGCCGCGACGGAGGGCAACGCCGCGACGGCGGCAACTACAAAAACAAGCCAAGGTTCGACCCCGCGGCCCTCCTTAACCAACCATGTGCGTTCCATAGCAGGGAAGGGAAGCCCGCAACGCACACCACCGCCGACTGCCACACCCTCAGGGAAATCGAGAAGGCACGGCACGCGCGGGAGGACCCCGACAACGACCCGCCAAACGGCGGAAAATTCGGCAAAGTAGCCGGCTCGCTCCACACCTTCACAGGCTTCAACACGAAACGCGAGAAGAAGGTCATCGCCCGCGCCGTCGCCGTCAACGCGGTGGCCCAAATAGACGTCCCCCAGTTCCTGAACTGGTCGGAGCAGCCCATCACCTGGAGCCGCCAAGACCACTCGCCGCGCGTCGAGTACCCAGGACGAGTCGCCTTGGTGGTCAAGCCCAAGGTTGGCGACTACTGGCTCCCCAAGACGCTGATGGATGGCGGTAGCTCCATCAACATCCTCTACCTCGACACCTTCAGGCGGCTGCAGCTCCCGCAGTCGATGATCGAGACGACCCACACCACGTTCCACGGCATCGTCCCCGGTCGGAAGGCGTACCCGATCGGCAAGGTCACGCTGCCGGTCACCTTCGGCACACCGGCAAACTTCCGCACCGAACGGATCGTCTTCGAGCTGGTGCCCTTCGACAGCCCCTACCACTGCGTCCTGGGGCGCCAGGCGTTCTCTAAATTCATGGCAGCGCCCCACTACGCGTACAATGCGATGAAGCTCCCCGGGCCGTGCGGCGTCATCACCATCAACGGCGACCCCGACATGGCCGCCGAGTGCGAGGCCAAAGGAGCCGAGCTCGCCGACGCCGTCATCGCGGCGGAGACTAATCACGCCGATGAGCTCGCCAAGTACGCGAGCGGGGTCAACAATGATGACCCCACAATACTCAAGAAGCCCAACTCAGAGGGCGCAAACACCTCAACCTTTGAGGCCACGACGCAAACTCGCACCGTCGAGCTGGTCCCAGGCGACTCCAGCCAGACGGTGACGATCGGGACAGGCATGAGCCTAGCATAGGAAGGCGCGCTCATCGAGTTCCTCCGTGAGAACAGGGACATCTTCGCATGGAAACCCTCCGAGATGCTCGGTGTCCCTAGGGAGCTCGCTGAGCACAAGCTGAACGCCGACCCCAAAGTGCGACCTGTCAAGCAGTCGCTACGGCCCTTCAATGAAGAACGTCGTCGAGCAGTCGCCGAGGAAGTGCAGCGTCTACTCGCTGCCGGCTTCATCCGGCCAATCAAGTACTCCAAGTGGCTGGCAAACCCAGTCCTGGTCGAGAAGAAAAATGGGACCTGGAGAATGTGTATCGACTACACAAACCTGAACAGCGCCTGCCCAAAGGAGCAGTTCGTCCTCCCGCGGATCGACCAGATAATCGACTCAACCGCGGGCTCGGAGTCGCTATGTTTCCTCGACGCCTACTCTGGGTATAACCAGATCAAAATGGCTGTCGAAGACGAGGAGAAGACGGTGTTCATCACGCCATTTGGAGCCTTCTGCTACACCGCCATGACCTTCGGCCTCAAGAACGCCGGGGCGACCTACCAGCGGTGCATGCAAGAATGCCTCGCGAGCCAAATTGGCCGCAACATCCACGTCTACATCGACGACGTGGTCGTGAAGTCCGCTCGCCAAGGCGACCTACTCGCCGACCTGGCGGAAACTTTCGCCAACCTGCGAAGATACAAGATAAAGCTCAACCCAGGCAAGTGCACCTTCGGTGTACCCGCCGGACAACTACTGGGGTACGTCGTCTCCAAACGAGGGATCGAGGCAAACCCCACAAAGATCGACACGATCGCCCGGCTCGGCAAACCCGAGTGCCTGCGCGACGTCCAGAAGCTGGCCGGGCGAGTAGCGGCTCTCAGTCGCTTCATCCCCCGCATGGGCGAAAAGGTGATGCCCCTATACCGCCTGATGCGCAAGAACCCCACCTTCCAGTGGGACAAGGAGGCGGACGACGCGCTCCGCGACCTTAAAAAGGTGCTACTCGCCGCACCACTACTCGCCGCCCCCGCCGACAAAGAACCCATGCTGGTTTACGTCGCGGCGTCTGAGCGCGTCGTCAGCGCCGTGATGGTCGTCGAACGACCAGAGGAAGGAAAGGAGCGCCCGGTTCAGCGGCCGGTGTACTACATCAGCGAGGTCCTCACCGAGTCGCGCCAACGGTACCCACAGTACCAAAAGCTAGTATACGCGGTCTTCAGGGCTCAGCGGCGCCTGCCGCACTACTTCCAGGAGCACCCGATCACGGTCGTCTCCTCAGCACCACTGCAAGACATCATCCGCAATCGCGAGGCGACCGGGCGGGTCGCCAAGTGGGCTGTCGAGATCAGCGTCCACAACATCAAATACGAGCCACGAAAGGCGATCAAGTCGCAGGCACTGGCAGACTTCATCGCCGACTGGGAGGAGGCCCAGCAGCCAGAGAAGCTGTCGTACCTCCACTACTGGAGCCTGCACTTCGACGGCTCCAAGAACGCGGACGGTGCAGGCGCAGGGATAGTGTTGACTTCACCAAAGGGCGACAAGCTCCGCTACATCCTCTGCCTCGACTTCACGCCCTGCACCAACAACATGGCTGAATACGAGGCCCTACTCCACGGCATGCGAGCCGCCAAGGAGATGAACGTCAATCGCCTCCGCTGCTACGGAGATTCCGACCTTGTCGCGGGGCAAGTCGCCGGCACCTGCGACGCCGTCTCCCCTACCATGGCGGCGTACCGCCAAGCGGTGGACAAATTGGGCGGCCACTTCACCGGCTACTCTGTCGAGTGGATCGACAGGCGGAAAAACGAGGAGGCAGACGCCCTCTCTCGCATCGGGTCGGCTCGACTCGCACCACCCGCCGGCGTTTTCCTCGACACGATCTCCAAGCCATCAGTCTCTCCCCCGAGGGAGATCGACATCGGAGTCCCACTCCAACCAGAGGCAGCCTTGGTCGCACTCGTCACCGAGCCAGACGACTGGACCAAGCCCTACATCGCCTACCTGGAAGCCGGCACCCTGCCAGCAGACGAGACCGACGCTCGAATGATCGCTCGTCGATGCAAGTCTTACACCATCATCGACGGCGAGCTCCACAAGCGCAGCGTCACCGGCGTGTTCCAACGCTGCGTCCAACCAGCTGAAGGACGCAAAATCCTCCACGACATTCACTCAGGTGACTGCGGCCACCACGCCGCCGCTCGCTCCCTGGTCGCCAAGGCTATGCGACACGGCTTCTACTGGCCCACCGCACACGCCGACGCTGTCGACATCGTCCAGCGATGCGCCGGGTGCCAGAAGTACGCCAATCAGACGCACGTACCGAGCTCGGCGCTCAAAACAATCCCCATTACCTGGCCATTCGCTGTGTGGGGCATGGACATGGTAGGCCCCTTCAAGAAGGCCCCTTCCGGCTACACCCACCTGCTAGTCGCCGTCGACAAATTCACGAAGTGGGTGGAGGCCAAGCCAGTCCGGAAGTGCGACGGGAAGACTGCCACTAAATTCCTACGCGAGCTCATATATCGCTACGGGTTCCTGAACAGCATCATCACAGACAACGGCACCAACTTCGCCAAGGGAGCCATGGCCGAATTCTGCGAAGAGCACCACATCCGGCTCGATCTCGCGTCAGTCGCCCACCCGGAATCCAACGGCCAGGCGGAACGGGCCAACCAAAGCATCCTCCACGGCCTGAAGCCGCGACTCCAAGTACCACTCGAGCGCACCGCCGGGTGCTGGGTCGAGGAGTTGCCTTCCGTCATCTGGGGGATCCGCACCTCAGTCAACAGATCGACGGGATTCACTCCCTTCTTCATGGTCTACGGTGCCGAAGCAGTCATGCCCACCGACCTCGAACACGACTCGCCGCGAGTCGTCCACTATACGGAGGCTGCAAACGAGCTGGCCCGCCAGGATGGGGTCGACCAGCTCGACGAAGCACGCGACCTCGCTCGGTCACGCACCGCCATCTACCAGCAAGGACTCCGCCGCTACCACAGCCGGCGGGTGAAAGCTCGCACCTTCCAGGAAGGCGACCTGGTGTTACGCCTCATCCAGGACAAAAAGGGCATGCACAAGCTCTCCCCTCCGTGGGAAGGCCCATTCGCTATCGGGCGCGTACTCGGCAACGACGCCTACTACCTCATCGACGTCCGCGGGGACGGCGAACTCGACGTCAAGCGACCATGGAATGTAAACCTCCTTCGGAAGTTCTACTCCTAGAACCCCACACATGTACTCTCCAGTCGCTATGAAATAAAAGAAACGGTTACCGCAAATTGCGCCTACTCTCCATGACTTGTGCCACTCGCACTCGTAAAAACAGCGTTACGCTAAATGCAGAAGTCAACCTTTGGTACTGCGATCGGCACGGCTAAGTAGTGCGGTGTAAGAGCACTGAATCACTTCAGGTCTTGCATCGTCCACGAATAACGCCAACCCGGAGCCCCATTGGAGTCGCCTAGCTCGACTGGTTCTACGAGCCAAGACAACTGCCCTCGCTTCTCACAGCGACCTTGGTCCTCCGCATCCTCGGCCTAGCGACTCGAACGGCTAAGTACCACGCTCGGGGACTGAAGACCAGTTCGTCGCGAGCGGTCAGGGAAAACGCCAAGTAAGAGAGCATGCCCAGGACTCGCCACGCGACTGACCCCACGGGCCAGGCAGGAGTGACGCGCTCACACCAACGCGCTAAGTCCTCAACCACCCTCGAGTCGCGCCTAGAACTACCAAGTACCACGCTCGGGGACTCGGCCACCCGACCTCGTTCGCGCACGGGAAAACGGTAAAGTATAGAGCACTCAAGGGAGTCGCCTAGCGACTGGCTCTTCGAGCTCGGGCGAGTCGACTAAAACATCAAAACACATAACAACAACACATATATCATACATGAGGTAAACCCCAAAAAAGGGCGGACGCGCTCGGGGACTCGTTCAACATCAATCAAAAGCACACAAACAAATAACAAAATAGACACGACGTCTCATTCAATTGCATGTTGCATTGTTTCGCGTTACAAAATATGCCTGCGTGGCAGAACTGCTGCTAACGCCACAAGGCAAACTACTCTACTCTGCAGGCTTCGTCGACGACTCGCCAACATCCCGACGATTGCGGATGAACGCCGTGTACGGGTTTGATGGATACGTCGTCGGTTCACCCGCCATCGCCGCGCGAAAAGGCTGCTCGACCTTGAAGTCACGATGCGGCGGCTCGGGGTCGTTCGGCGCGACGACCGTCTCCTGGTATGGAAGGAGGTCGCCCATTGCCCAGACACGTTCCGAGTACGTGGCGGCACGCTCTTGCAACTTGAGGACCTCGGACAGCTCCACCGCGCCAGTTGACGATGGGTACCCACTCGTCACATCCTCGATGTCAAAGTCTTCGGGGAAGTGGGCGAGTCCAAGGCTCAGGGCCGTCGATGCTCCACGCCGAAACGCCGATCGCGTCATGAATTCAATGACCGCGGGTGCCTTCTCCAAGTACTTCCACACCTCAACGAGGTCGCTGGGAATCACCTCCGTGGGTGATATTTCTTGGAGGTAGGCGCGGATGCAGGTCGCCGACAGCGTCGCCGAGTCGACGAGCATGCTTACGCACTGCCTTGCGTCGAGCGAGCTCGCCTCTTCTTCGCTATCAATGATGCGACCTGCGAAGAAGAAGACAATGATGAGTATGACGGACACCACAAAAACCACAACTATAAGAAAGGGAGGATGCACTCACCAAGCAGCGGGCGGGCGAGTCCCGTGATGAAGCACTGAAGCGACGTGTGGTCGTCCTGAAGCCCAGCAATAAGGACTTCCGACACCTTGCGATCCTCCTCTGCGGCCGCAATGGCGGCCTTAGCTCGCCCGTTCGCCAAGCTCGCTTCTTCTCTCGCCTCCCGCAGTTCGCGCTCGAGGTCGGCGATCCGTTGTTCAGCGGCACCCAGAGCAGATCGCGCCGCCACCAACTCACCAGCGGGGACAAGCCCCTGGCGAGCTTCCTCTGCCTTCGCAGCAACAGCCTGAAGCCCTTTGTTCGCCTCCTGGACGATGGCCAGCTCCTTCTCCGCGCGCTGTTTCGCGGCCAATCAGTCCGCCGACTCAAGTTGCAGACCCTGCACATCACCAAAAAAGTTAGTTAAAACGAAATTCCTAAGTGCCCACCTGCTGAAATTCCGCGAGTACGCACTCGGGGACTGGCGATCAAGAAATTCCTAAGTGCCCACCCGCTGAAATTCAGCGAGTGCGCACTCGGGGACTGGCGATCAAGAAATTCCTAAGTGCCCACCCGCTAAAATTTAGCGCGTGCGCACTCGGGGACTGGATACGAAAATAAAAGACGAGAAATTATAAGAATCACGCCGCTGCAAAGCACCGACCCGATCCTCGGGGACTGGATGTACCTGGATGGCTGCGCCAAGCATGCCATGGAGTTGGATCGCATCCACGGACGCGAGTAACGCTGGCGTGTGCCCACGACGCTGGTCGACTTCAGCATCGGCGCTCCCCGGAGCGTGGCTCGAGGGCGCAGCCCCACTCGCCGTGGCCGCCTTGGTCACGAAGCGGGGGAAGGTAGCGATAGAGGCACCCGCTCCAAGGGAAGTCGCCTCCGCCGTTCCAGGCAAGGAAGCGCCCTCCTTTGTAGACGCGGCTGCCTCCACCGCGGGCCCGGCCGGCGCGGCCGCCGTGTCGTTAGAGATAGTGACGATGTCGTCGCCCTTGGCCTTCTTACTGCCATCCGCTGAGGCGACAACCTCGTCCGCCTTCCTCTTGCGGGAAGGATCCTCCTCGCTAGCGGTGGAGGGTACCTTGGCCACGGTCGGATGGCCCATCCTTTTCACTCCGGTCCTGCGCGTTAATCGAATCAACAAAGACAATTGAAATAGTTAAGGAAAATAAGGAGGGGTGAGCGCACTCACTTGGCGACTGGGATGAAACGTAGCCCCGTACGAAGGCCGGCCGGTTTTTCCAGTTCAGGGCCCAGTCGGCGACTGAGCCCCAGTTCCAGGACGTCGCGTGCCCAAGACACGGACGTCTTCTTCGTCGTTGAGGCCGCAGCTGGCGCCTCAGGGACATCCTCGGCGGGAGCTTCCTCGCGAGTTGGAGCCGCTACAACCGGAGCCTCCTTGCGGGGCGAAGCCGCCGCGGCCGTAGCCTCCTTGCGAGGCGAGGTCGCCGCAGCCGGAGCCTCCCCCAGCCCAGAGACTGGGGCAAATGGTGGGGGCATTGAGGCCAGCGGCACTTCCACGGTCGCCGTGTCCAGCGCGGTTGTCGTTGGTGGCGCGCCGTCACCAGCTGGGCTGGGAGCATCGGAGCTGCTCGCCGAGTGCGGTGGTGAGGCCGTCCTCGACGGCTTCGTTTTCTTCTTCAAGGGGGCCCTCGCCTCCCTCTCCTTCTTCTTCTTCTTCGACGGAGTGGCTTGACGGCGCGAGGTGGTCTCTGGGAGCTCGTCGTCGTCGTCATGACGCTCGAGGCTTCTGCTCGCCTCGATCTCGCGTTGACGTTGCCCGCGGGTCTTTCGGACCAGCGGGCGACCTCCTCTTCGTACTCGTCCTCGTCGTCTTCGTTGCCCCTCGCGGGTGGCGATTCGCCTATGTCCTGGGCGGATGGGCCCGGGCTCTCATCATCCGAAGGTGGGAGCCACCCTTCCACCACCTGGAATAGCTGCGATGAATACAAAACAGAATCAGAATTACCGCGACTGCATACACTGCGACTGCGAACAAGGTAAAGAAATTATCGTTGGAGCTGGACGCTTCGCGGTGTAGGGGGCGATCCCGGCCTGCGCATCCAGGTACACCACCTGGGTAATCTTCTTCAACGCTGGGAGGTAATCTTCCAGCTTCCACTCGACGAGGCAGGCCTTTGTCGAGTCCCCCCGGCCCGTGTATTGGTACATGTAGTGGTCGCGCTGGGCGAGTGGAACGAGCCGCCGCCCAAGCCAGGAATTGTACAAATTTATCGTTTGGAGGCCCTTCTTCTTCAGACCACGGATGGTCTGGAGCATCTCGTCAACGACCATCCGCTGGTCATCGGGGATCTTGCCGACTTGGAGATGGCGCGGCTCGGAACGACTAGCGGAGTACCGCGGGATCGCCGCCTCGCCCTCCGGGGTCGCCTCGGTCACGTAGAACCACGACTTTTTCCAGTCGCTCGCTGCCTTGGCGGGTAGCATCAGATCAAAGAAAGAGGCTTTGGACTTGAGCTGGAACGTCAATCCGCCCGCGGCTAGCATTGGGCCGCCTGCCTCCTCGCGGCTGATCCGTCCGTGGAACAGATCTTGCCACAAGGGGAAGTAGGGCCGGCAGCCCAAGTAGCATTCGCAGAACGCCACGAAGATGGCGAGCTGCTCGATGCTGTGGGGACCCAGATCTGAAGGCTGGATCCCGTAGTAGGCGCAAAAGCGCCGGAAGAACAAGGACGTGGGAAACCCTAGCCCTCGCTCGAGATGACTGGTGAAACAGACGAATTCCCTCTCTCGCGGGTTTGGGGTCGTTTCTCCGGCTGCGGGGATACGCCAACAGCCGGCTCGCAGGATCCCGGCCTCCTCGAAAGAGGCCAGCTGCGCCCTCGTGCACTTGGATCTACCCCACGGTTCGGTGGAAAGGTCCATGGCCGAGAGGTTGGTTGGAGATCGGAGGATTTCAGGTCGACTGGATCGCGGAGCAAAGGAAGGAAAATGCGCGCACTCGGAAGAAGTGGTGAGCAGTTGACTCTACGGTTGCCTGCCATTCCTCTTATATAGCGGGAGTTACCCGCCAATTCAGGAGGCCGTTACCGCGTGATGATTACGCCAAAAGTTACCGTTGGGTTACCCCAACGGCTAGTTTGACCGCGCCTGACGGTCCAACTCCAGCCACTCGGCTCGCCAAGTCAGTCACTATGACCGCGTCTCATTGACTCGACTCACCGAAGCCGCGACTTGGTTCGCCGGATTTCCTCCTTTATACAGGAGCCCGCCGACGATTCGACTGGATGCCTACTCTGAAGCCGTGTACTCCGACTGCCAGCAGCCACTTACGCCCAATCGACGACGGCCTCGGGGACTACTGATGGGGATATGCCTACTGGGGTATACACAGCAGGACGTTTCCGACTGGCCCGTGAGCTGGCGAGTGGGCCTGCAGAACGGCGAGTGGATCGAAGCCCAGCAAGGTACCGAGCGACTGGAAGCTGAAGGCCCAGGCGAGTGGATAGGCCCAGTCGGACTAGGTTAAACGACTACTGAAGCTGTAACCGAATCGGTTGAGATATGTAAACCATAGGGGAGGTGAGCCTATATAAACCTCCCTATAGGGTGAGTAGAGACACGTTCCCTCATACACCCAAGCGACTCGCCGCCTAGCCGCCGAGCTCGCCCATTGTAGCACCTCCATAATACAATCTAGCAGGAGTAGGTCTTTACCCTCCGGGGGGGCCGAACCTGGGTAAAACCCTGTGTCTTTGCCCTCATCTCGCACCGCAGATGGCTGGCCGCCCTTGCCCCTCGTTCTACTACTCGCTGCTGATTGCAGCATCTGCCGTGACCATTCCCACGACAGCTAGTGTGAGAAGTTTACCGTATGAAGTATCCTTTATCAAGCATGGTTGGAGAGGGGGCAGGACTGAGAAAGTAGTTTATTTGTCTACATCTATTTTGTTTAATTTTGATAACAGGCAAGGATGGTCGCTCAGGGAGGAGGAGTTTGACACATACGTGGTGGAGCTCTCCTAGCAAGAGGAGAATGTTGGAGAGGATGCCGAAGATGATTCGGTTTCAGCCCTCTAACTTGGGAGAGTCTTCATACGAGCAGCCTTCTTATGATTGGGGTGCGTCTTCTTATTCATCGCAAGCGCCTGACTATGATCATTCCTATGATGACCCACCAGCTTGGGGTTACTACCCGCGCTATTGAGCCCCACTTAGGCCAAAAGACTAAGCTTGGGGGGAGGTATACCGACATCAGACTCATCTATATATCAGGTTCGGTCTGTTCTTTGTATATCCATTGTTTCGCTTTGTTTTTGGTTTTTATTGCTTCTTTCTCAAAAACACAAAAATACCAAAAATATTTTCGTTGTTTCTCTTGGTTTGTTTCTTTGCTTTTTAGCTTTGGTTTGCCTTAAAAGAAAAATTCAAAAATATTTTGCTTTGTTTGGTTTTGCTTTGTTTGCTCGCTTTAAAAAATCGAAAACACCAAAAATATTTGTTGTTCTTCTTTGGTTTTGTGAGTTCTTTGCAGGGTTCAGTCGTCCTTAGTGGAGTTTGGTTTCATGTTATTATTCAAGTCACACAAGTGAAGGGCAATAATGAATATTTAGGCAACTTGAGGTGTGGTAAGAGGCTGGTAACAAACTCTATTTGTTTTCATTTTTGTACATATACTCATCATTGTGAGCATTCTTAGTCTGTTCATGTAAGGTGTATGTTATTATGGATGCTTAGTAGTTCTTGCTTTCTTGTGATTAGCTCCAGCTTGCTAATAGTTTGTAGCATGTTATATGAATGTTTGCTTGCATTATTTTATTCATACTTTGGTATGATATTGTGGTATCCTCCTCTAGAAGTTTCATGTGAATCGACTTGGCACATGCTCACGCATGCATATGACTAAACAATAGTCAGTAAGCCTCGATGATTTATTTTGCCTCAGAGTTCTCGTATCACTATCATGCCATAATTAGTCATGTTTTATTGCAAGCATGATTATGACAGGTATTGCTCTCTCGTTTGTCGCTCCCTCTCTATTGCTAGCCTTCACTTGCACCGAGTATAAGCTCTACCTGTGCTTCCAACTCCCCTAAACCAATATTGCCAACTGTGTCCACCATACCTACCTATTAGCATCATTTGCTATTTTAGTGCATATTCTATATGCCTTGTTTTCTTCCAAATAAAATGTTTGTCTGTTTTGAGAAAGTTAGTTATTAAAGCTCTCACAAACTTGATGGCACACTTTATTCCTTGCACTTAATAATCCTGAACCATTGTGACTTGTCCATGAAAGTTATATGCTTGAAAATTATATGCTGGGAGTCAGCAGAACCGTGCTGTCACGGGGAACACTTTCAACACTTTTTGGATATCTTATCCAGTTGATACCTTGCTCTTTTGTTTGCGGATGTCGTCGGTGTGAAATAAAAAGGGAGCTTGTGAGTTCATGGAGTCTATACATTGTGTTAGAGAAACGCCTAGGCCGCTAACCATAATGAGCATTTATGAAGAATCCTCAATAAAAAGCTATTCACATAGTAAATAAAAAGATCGCTGAGATGCTCATTGTATGCTTGCCTTGTCATTTTGATCATGGGATAGCTCATGTATCATGTGCAAGGGGTACCCCGTTGGCGGTTTTCTATGATATGCATGTATTTACAATGACAAGAACCTACAGGTAACCAAAGTTGAGTAGCATGCGGAGCGGCCCTTGTACTCAAGGGACATGGGATTTCCAGTTTATGGTCTGTCAAGCATATAACTCAGATTGGACATCACTCTCACCTTAACCATATGAAGATGCCTATTATAGGGGCAATGAGAGCTCAAAGCTAATGAGTACATTTCTTTCAGCATTTGGAAGCCTTTCAAACTTTTCAAAACGTTTTCACTTCCTTGTTGAGTCACCACTTATTCTATGAGCACCTTCTTGAGAGCCTAGTTGTCATTCTTGTGTTTGTTCCAAAACTTGGTTAATTATATCCTCTAAACTTGTGTGATTTGGATACAGCTAACACAGACTTGACGCTGTTTTCAACAGAATTACCTTGGTGTCTAGTTTTTGTGCAGAAAATCAACTATCACGAAAAATCCCAGAAAATATGCCAAAAATTATATTTCACCAGAAGATCCACGGAGCCAGAAGACGAAACAGAGTGGAGGATTGGGGGTCCCACATCCTGCCAGGCGCGGGCAGGGGTGCGGCCACCCCAGGCACCCTCGGGCTCCCTCTACGCCTATAAGTTACCCCTTGACCTAAAAACCGAGGGGGGTTCGACGTTTTCCAAAAAAGAGTTCCGTTGCGCCGCCACCACCAGAGACAAGATTCGGAACCAGAAACTCCGTTTTGGCACCCTGTCGGGACGGGGAATTTGGGGAGGATCATCGCCATCGTCATCACCAACGCCTCTCCATCAACCATCAATGTTTTCCTCATCCATGAGTGAGTAATCCCCCGCTGTAGGCTATGGGGATGGTAGGGATTGGATGAGTTCTATCATGTAATTAAATAGATTGTTAGGGCATAGTGCCTAGTATCTATATTAGTGCTATTTGACTTTATTGCAACTTGTTGTGCTTAATGCTTGTCATTAGGGCCCGAGTGCCATGATATCGGATCTAAACTTAGTATTGAATCATTATGATAGTATTGTTTGTGATCTTATCTGCAAGTTGTGTACACATATCATTGTCCGGATCCAAAGGCCCCGAAGTGACAGAAATTGGGACAACCGGAGGGGATGGATGTGATGTGAGGATCATTTGTGTTCACGGAGTGTTAATGCTTTGCTCCGGTGATCTATTAAAAGGAGCACCTTAATTGACAGTAGTTATCTAGAGGCCCCGCTGCCATGGGCTGGCTGGACAGAAGATTGAAGGGAATATGCCCGAGAGGCAATAATAAAGTGGTTATTATCGTATTCCTTATTTATGATAAATGTTTATTTTACATGATATAATTGTATTAATACGGAAACGTTAGTACATGTGTGTTTAATAAATAAAAAGGAAGTTCCTAGTTATGCCTCTCTCATAAACTAGCTCGTTGATTAACAAGATGATCAAGGTTTCCTGATCATGGACATTGGATGTTGTTAATAACGGGATCACAACATTAGTGTAATGGTGTGATGAACATTCATCCGAAGTATAGCATTACGATCAAAGTCATTGAGTTTATATTGCTATAACAACTTACGAAGTGATCCTAATCCTTAGACCATGAGATCATGTCAATCACTAACACCGGAAGAGTTTCTTGATAACATCAAACGTCACACTGTAACAGGGGGATTATAAAGATGGATTCAGAACTAATAAAGTGTTATGTTGAGGCCCATGGATCGAGAGTGGAATTTGTTCATCCCGATGACGGATAGATATGCTCTGGGCCCTCTCGGTGATATCACATTGATTAGCTTGCAAGCAAGTGATTTGATCACTAGAATGTTATATCACGGGAACGAGAAAAGAGTGCATGTCAGTAACGAGATCAAACTAGGTATGGAGATACCGATGATCGAATCTCGGACATGTAATATATCGCGAAACAAAGGGATTAAGATACTAGCGTAAAAGGTTCCGACGATCACAAGAAAGTCATCGTTGAATGTGTGGGAGTCAGTATGGGTCTCCAGATCCCGCTTCTGATTATTGATCCGAGAAGGGTCTCGATCATGTCCGCATTATTCATGAACCGTAGGGTGACACACTTAAGAGACACTGACATCCAACTGGAGCAAAAGTTTCATGCCTAAATAATGAACAAGCGCAGGAATTTATTTCACTAGATACCGAAACGGGTTTTCGGGTGAAATTGCATAAAGTGGTTATGCATGTGAAATGGAATTCTAGCAAGGGGTTATTTGTGAATGTTTGTCATTAAAGTAATTGACAAAATTCTGAATAAAATAAAAGAGTTTTATTTAATGAGAGTTTGCATTAAATTTGGTGGAAATTTAATGGGAATTTGCGTGGACTTTTGAGTGGAGGAAATTTAAAGGGCATTTTGTGAGTGGAGTGTCCACCCACATGAATGAAGGAGGGGAGGGGGCTGCCCCCCATGGCTGGAGGCCACCCCTTGGGTGCCCCCCTCCTCCTATAAAAGGAGCCCCCCTCCTCACTTGTCTCTCACACCTCCTCGTGAAGGATCTCTCTCCCCCTCTAGAATTTATTCCCCATGGTCTCGGACTAACGAGATACATGTTCCCGGTGGCTATTCGGCAAGAAAGAGTTGTGCTTCCGCTGCATCGCTGGAGCGAGGAGGCGGAGGTTGCTCGGTGCCTCGAACGTGTGTGCGAGCACGGATGCGCTGCTGTTTTGCGACGCTAGGACTTCCTCTCGATCTTGAGATCGGCAAGAGATCGTCTACATCAACCACGAGTTTGGACTCGTTAAGCTTTTTCGGTCTTCAAGGGTATGTTCCCTACGGATATACATCCGCCCGTTGTTTGTATCTAGTAGATAGATCTTGGTACATAGTCGTTCCCATCGTAGGAAAATTTTTGTTTTCTATGCTGCGAACCCTACAGTGGTATCAGAGCCGGATCTATGCGTAGATACTTTGCACGGGTAGTACACATATGAGTATGTGGGCGATGATGATCATTTTATTGCTTCTTAGTTGTACTTTGGATATTGGTGGCATAGTGGGATGAAGCGGCCCGGAAAAACTTTACATGTCCTCGCACATGAGACCTGTTCCACGCTTGACATGCAACTAGTTTTGCATAAGTGGCTAGCGGGTGTCTGTCTCTCCTACTATAGTCAATATCTAATTTGCAACGAGTTGTCAACAATTTGGTTATCCTCGTTGTGGTTCATGTTCGTAGGTAAGAACGGTTCTATTTTCGAAAGCCCTAAGCCACGTAAAACTTGCAATGGATAAATTAGAGGCGTCTAGTTTAGATTGTTGCTGGGCTAGTGTTATGATATGGTGATGTTGTAAGTAGAAGTATAAGATGATACTCTTACAACACACATAGCGTGTAAGTTCCATAGACCTTGGCCTTACACATAAAGGTATGATAGTGATCATACCACAGTGCACATGATGGAGATCATATGCGGGAACCGTATCATTTCACTTATTAACATGTGATGTTTGATTGCATCTTATATTGCTTGTTTGGCGTTTTATTAGCATAATAAGATGATCCCTCATTTAAATATCAAGATAAGAATGTGTTCTTCCTTTAGTATGCACCGATTATGTTCTCATCGCTCCAAGACATCACGTGATGATCAGGTGTTTTTGGATCCACGACCATATTTCGGGTGTAAGACTGTTACACACGCGAATACTAAGGTTCTAACTTGGCGAGCCTAGCATGTACAGACATGGCCTCGGAACACGGACCGAAAGGTTAAGCATGAGTCATATAGTAGATATGATGCCCATTTGATGCTCGCCTTTGAAGGTACACCGACTCACGTGATGATCGTACTTGGTGTAGTGGATTTGGTTCATGTAATCACCAAAAAGACACGAGGGATATCATTTTTGAGTGGGAGTTCATTTCTAATTTGGATTAGTAGAACTCAATTTATCATAAATTAAATCAAAGTGAATTTGCATAATTTGTTGTAGTCATTGGCATTCGTTCACCACCTTATGCATAGTTGTAATTGAGATAATAGAACTATAGAATTCTGGATATATACTTTACGAACTGGTATCGTATTGTGTTGAGTGTCAATCTAAAGTTTAAAGTCCTATTGCAAACTTTCAGCAAACTCAATTTACTCCGTGAAATTTAATAGTTGATATTAAATCGAGAGTAACAATTCTAGTGTTAGTATCTTAAGTATCATGTTTGCCTCCATGATTCTTGATTGTTTTAAATATCGAGATTATCTAGGAGCTGAAAGAATTGTTTCAGGAACCATCATGTGTGGCAGATATAACAATATCTGAAACAATGTTTTGGTTGCAATATGATAGAGTATAATATATGTTCTCATATTGGATGAGAATTTACAAAGGTTGGAGATGCTAGACATCCTAATCATCCAAAAGGGTTTTGGAAAGTAATGTTATACTCACGATTTGCCTTTATAAGCTAAAGTAGCTTGATCATGAAAGTCGTCATGATAAGGGTGAATAGAAAATGTATGTAAAATGTTTAATACACTAAAAGATTACTAAAGAATGGATTTTTGAAAGAATACCGATCATTTTGATGATGGTGATCTACTTCAAAGTGCAAGTCCAAAGGTATTATTATTTGAATATACACGCTTTGGACTATGTGTCATGTATATGGCGCCACTGTTGATGTTGATAGATTCTTTTAAAAGTAAAAGGAAATGCTGAAAGAGAATCTATAAAATATATTTGGCAGAAAATAAAAGATTGGAAATATCCAATTTAGGTATATAAATGATATACATGTTATGGTGGTATTCTTTGCTTGTTAAACAATGTGGTTCTTGGGTATTGGATACCAAATTGGTTGGTATGAAATTTCATACGGAACGACGCAATTCATGAACCACAATGGCCTAAGTAACTAGCAAGAGAATATGTGACGATGTTCATCGAAAACAAACAAACCGTTGTTTGTATTTATCGTTGACATCAAATCTTGACTTCAATATTTGTTTTAATAATTGTTATTTAAATTAGGTATTATGAGAACAAAGATTGTTCAAATAATTACCATATTCCATATTAGATGGATGATTTACAAATCTAGTTGAAGAAATCACATCCATAAAACCTAATGCTAAAATGTCGCAAGACAAATGATTGAAAGATCACTTACGAAGTGACATCGCCGTTTAAATTATATTAGAAAGAAAACATGAAGAATCTCCATATTCATGGATTTTTGGAGTCTTTGATTTGATCAAGTGACGCTTGTGAGACTTTCCTCGGGATAATTAAAACTTCGTTCAAAGGCCAAAGAAGAACGAACGACTAAAATATTGGAATTTATACATATCGATGTATGTAGTCCATTATGTGTAGTCGTAAGCGATGGGTTTCAACTTCATATGCTTTCTCCGGAAATTTGAGTGAATGTTCACTTAATGAGAAAGAAGTATGAAATATTTGAAGAACGTTTCAAAGACTTTCAAGATGAAGTGAAAATCATTGTAACAAGAAAATAAATGGTTTATGATTTTATCATAAGGGATTTATTTGAGTTACAAGTGTAACAAGAAAAATAAATGAATTACGATTTTATCATAAAAGGGATTTATTTGAGTTACAAGTTTAGCAAAACACCTAGATTTACATATCCCGAAACACCATAGGAATATGGAGTGTTTGAGATTTGTAATGAAACCTTGTTTGACATGGTTGGATCAAAGGTGTTATTTATAAAACTGCCATTATGTTTTAAAAAGAGTAAAGCTTTAGAGACTTCCGTTTTTTTACACTGAAAAGAGCTCCATATTGATCCGTTGAAATGACACCATGGAAGTTATGGTTTGGGGTAAAACCCAAGTTGTCATTTCTTAAATTTTGGTATGCTAAACATAAGTAGGATGTTTACAACCAAAGTCGGATTAGCATGTCTTTGTAGGTTATTTCGAATAACAATTGGTTATTCCTCCATAACACCGAGGACAAAAGGGTTTGTCGCTTGAAATGTAAAGTTTCTTGAAGAAGGAATTTTTCATAAATGTTAAGTGGGAGGACAATAGAACTTTGATAAGGTTAACGAACCTTAGCTATATGTGCTGAGTTGCGCAGCACCGAAAATCGTTCCGAAGGCTGCCATAATGCTCATAGCTTATGTGCCTCAAAGGTTGTGGTCACGGAGATCTAAGTTCCTATTGAACCAAGTAGGTCGGTTAAACAATCAAATGCTAAGATTTGAGAGTAAATCATTATTGTTTGACAATGATAAACCGAATACATACAAAGAAGCAATGATGGGCCCTGACTCCGTCAAATGGCTTGAAGCCATAAAATCCGTGATAAATCCATACACGATTAATCAAGTTTTGAACTTGGAAGACCCTCCAGAAAGGTGTAAAAACCTATCGGTCGTATTTGGATCTATAAAGAAACAGACATGGATGTTTCACATCTATGAAATAGTCGACATGTCGTAAAATATTTTATGACAATGTTCAAGGAGTTGACTATGACAAGATTTGATCTTTCATAGCGGTATTTAGTCTGGACGGATTAAAGTAGCAACCACTACATATAATTTGGTATATGGTAGATGAATAAACAAAACAAAGTTCTTTTAATAGAATGGTTACCTAGGACGTGTACATGACACGATCCAAAGGGTTTTGTTAATTCAAAGGATGCTAAAAAGGGGCATGCAAACTTCAATTGTTGAAGTAAGCATCGCGGAGTTGGAATCTTCACCATGATGAAAAGAGTTTTCATCAGGAGACGATGAAGATGCTTGCATTTGCAAGAAATTAAGTGGGAGCGCTGAGACATATTTCTAATACATTATGTGAAGGACATCTTGTTGATTAGAAATGATGTATCTTTTATTGACAAAGGTTAAGAATTTCATTTCGATGAAATACTTAGGCAAAAACCGAATATTTAAGCATGAATGTCTATAGTGGATAGACTGTGACGCTAATATGGTTGTGCCAAACGTACATATATGAGATATTGAAGGAGTTCAATATATAAATAACAAGAAACGGTTCTTGTCACATGGAAAATAATTGAATCAAGATTCAAGTGTATCGACACTTGATAAGTGAAACAAGATTCAAGTGCTTTGACACTTGATGAGTGAAATCACGAGAATGTTTTGATCAATCATACCATGATATGTACACATCCAGATATGTCCTATGCTCTAAGTGTTATGAGCATATACCAGAATGAATCATAAAATGATCATTGGACGATAGTAAGGATATTCTTATGATCTTTTGGAAGAACTAAGGATATATTTGTGTAGAGGTGACAAACAATTACAAATAGTTCATTGTAAAGCGTTACATTGATACTAGTTTTGTCGCAAGATACAAATTAAGTTTATCTCAATTTAAACTATGGGTGGCACAATGCAATGGAAAGGAGATTCCATGATGGATTTGGATGAAATCCATAGTTAAGACATTGTGACGAATACTACAACAAAAGGGCTAAATATATGACTGCTATAGTAGCAGCAAAGGAGGGAATTTGTGTCAAGTAGTTTGTTATCAAACTAAGGTGTGGTTCGCAACAGGCTAACACTAAAGATATATTGTATGACAATAGTATCGACGTGTTTTAACCCCAAGGAACTAAAGGTCTCACCGAAAGACCAAATTTATACAATGCCATCTCATTGGAGAATGAGTGATGCGTGAAGACGCAAAGACATACAAATACACACGGACCTGAAAGCGTCAAATCCGTAGATTATGTTAACCACTTGGAGTTGCGTATATGGAACACCAGAAAGCCATATGTGTTCAATACGCAAAGTTTTCAAACTAGATTATTGTCTCTAGTGCAAGTGGGAGACTGAAGGGAATATGCCCGAGAGGCAATAATAAAGTGGTTATTATTGTATTCCTTATTTATGATAAATGTTTATTTTACATGCTATAATTGTATTAATACGGAAACGTTAGTACATGTGTGTTTAATAAACAAAAAGGAAGTTCCTAGTTATGCCTCTCTCATAAACTAGCTCGTTGATTAACAAGATGATCAAGGTTTCCTGATCATGGACATTGGATGTTGTTAATAACGGGATCACAACATTAGTGTAATGGTGTGATGAACATTCATCCGAAGTATAGCATTACGATCAAAGTCATTGAGTTTATATTGCTATAACAACTTATGAAGTGATCCTAATCCTTAGACCATGAGATCATGTCAATCACTAACACCGGAAGAGTTTCTTGATAACATCAAACGTCACACCGTAACAGGGTGATTATAAAGATGGATTCAGAACTAATAAAGTGTTATGTTGAGGCCCATGGATCGAGAGTGGAATTTGTTCATCCCGATGACGGATAGATATGCTCTGGGCCCTCTCGGCGATATCACATTAATTAGCTTGCAAGCAAGTGATTTGATCACTAGAATGTTATATCATGGGAACGAGAAAAGAGTGCATGTCAGTAACGAGATCAAACTAGGTATGGAGATACCGATGATCGAATCTCGGACATGTAATATATCACGAAACAAAGGGATTAAGATACTAGCGTAAAAGGTTCCGACGATCACAAGAAAGTCATCGCTGAATGTGTGGGAGTCAGTATGGGTCTCCAGATCCTGCTTCTGATTATTGATCCGAGAAGGGTCTCGATCATGTCCGCATTATTCACGAACCGTAGGGTGACACACTTAAGAGACACCGACATCCAACTAGAGCAAACGTTTCATGCCGAAAGAATGAACAAGCGCAGGAATTTATTTCACTAGATACCGAAACGGGTTTTCGGGTGAAATTGCATAAAGTGGTTATGCATGTGAAATGGAATTCTAGCAAGGGGTTATTTGTGAATGTTTTTCATTAAAGTAATTGACAAAATTCTGAATGAAATAAAAGAATTTTATTTAATGAGAGTTTGCATTAAATTTGGTGGAAATTTAATGGGAATTTGAGTGGACTTTTGAGTGGAGGAAATTTAAAGGGCATTTTGTGAGTGGAGTGTCCACCCACATGAATGAAGGAGGGGAGGGGGCTGCCCCCCATGGCCGGCGGCCACCCCTTGGGTGCCCCCCCTCCTCCTATAAAAGGAGCCCCCCTCCTCACTTGTCTCTCACACCTCCTCGTGAAGGATCTCTCTCCCCCTCTAGAATTTATTCCCCATGGTCTCGGACTAGCGAGATACATGTTCCCGGTGGCTATTCGGCAAGAAAGAGTTGTGCTTCCGCTGCATCGCTGGAGCCAGGAGGCGGAGGTTGCTTGGTGCCTCGAACGTGTGTGCGAGCACGGATGCGCTGTTGTTTTGCGGCGCTAGGACTTCCTCTCGATCTCGAGATCGGCAAGAGATCGTCTACATCAACCACGAGTTTGGACTCGTTAAGCTTTGTCGGTCTTCAAGGGTATGTTCTCTACGGATATACATCCGCCCGTTGTTTGTATCTAGTAGATAGATCTTGGTACATAGTCGTTCCCATCGTAGGAATTTTTTTGTTTTCTATGCTGCGAACCCTACAAAGATGTTGTGCAAGTTCTCATTGCGAGCACGTATGACTATATATGGAGCACATGCCTAGGATTGTTTAGTACTTGGATGCTTGTTATTATTTATCGCCCTAGATCTTGAAGTTACATGTTTAGACTCGTCCATGCAACGCCCGTTCATCCATCCCTATGCCCACCGCACTCGAATCCCACTATTTACCGTTACTATTACTATTGCTCTTGTTCTACTGTCGCTGCTGCTTTGCTGTTGCTATTACCAAACTATTGCTACTGATAAAATTCTGTGAGCAAGAACTATTTCCAGGTACAGCTGAATTGATAACTCAGTTGTTAAGGCTTGGAAGTATTCTTTGGCTCCCCTTGTGTCGAATCAACAAATTGGGTAATACTACTCGCGAAGACTGTTGCGATCCCCTATATTTGTGGGTCATCAAGACTATTTTCTGGCGCCGTTGCCGGGGAGCATAGCTTTATTTGTAAGTTCACTTGGATCTATTATTTGTCATAGATGCAGTTGGATTACGGGCTATGTATTATGTTGTAATGTCCAAACGAATCTCATAGAAATCATCACTTCATGTACATGCATTGTTATGCATTCTCAATCTGTCAATTACCCAACTATAATTTGTTCACCCAACATGCTATTTATCTTATGGAGAAATACCTCTAGTGAACTGTGGACCCCGGTCCATTCCTTCCCACTGATATTCAATTTACTCTCTACTATTTACTTTCTGCAATTACTACAAGCAATTACTTTCTTCCACACTATACTTCTAATCCTTTGTTTTCAACAAACCGGTGAGCTTGACAACCTCACTGTAAGTTGGGACAAAGTATTGTGGTTGTGTTGTGCAGGTTCCATGTTGCTAGCAACACCTTGGGAGCTGTTTCCTTTCTCCTACTGGTTCGATAACCTTGGTTTCACAACTGAGGGAAAACTTGTTGCTGTGCTCATCACACCTTGCTCTTGGGGTCTCCCAACAGGCTCTACGGTAACCGAGCCGCATCAATCGTCAACAACAACAAAAAGATCGCAAACTCTTGGTCCGGTAAAAACGCAATAGGAATTCTAAAACTCTCGAAGGTCCATTTAAGTAATCTTACTTTGCTTTCTGCTTCCCGAGGATTCGATAAACCTAGGTCTACTAGGGAAAAAGAGCTATACTACATCCGTAATCCGGATCAAAGGTATCAACTCGTGACTTGGAACAGTGGCATGTAAGTGGGGGCGACTGCATATGAGAGGTTCACAGTCCTACCTTTCAGGGTGAAAACCCAGGGTCTAGCCTTAATTTGTTGTGCCTGGCAATGGCTTTGTTGAACGTATTGTTTTAAGAGCGTGGACTTTCTTCAGAGTGAAAACCTAAGATCTATGTTCGGGCGATGAAGACGTTTATGCACTGTTCCCTTCTTGGAGGTGTTGCATTTGGAGAAGCTGGACTTCTGGTGATGTCTTGGTGGTGGTAGTACCGCTATTTCCACGAATGGGTCACCGTAGCGGGATTTTTCTTTTTTGTAATTCTTCTTTCTTTTTTTTGGCTCTGTGCATCCGTATGGCCGCTAAGACAATGCGTTGTTGCAGAGGCTGGGTGTAATTGGTATCTTGTGATAATAATGTATGCTCCTTTAAAAAAATAGTACTCCATCCCCTTTCTTCTTCTCCCATTTACCCTTTTTGTCAACTTCCCTGGTCGTTTGGCTTTAAGGACAATGCACTGATGGCTAGGAGATGTTCGATTTCAAAACAAAGGATCGAGTGCTTCACTCTATGAAGAGGCTGGGAGTTACTCCTTATTTTAAAACAAGGTTTTTGTAAAAACAAAAATATAATATCGGGTAACAATCTGTTCTTTGTTAAATGGGAAAGTAACACAATGTAGTGGTGGCTAGGAAGAAGATATACATGCAGTTAGTTCATGAACATCCATGATATGAAATAGGCATTAGCTGTATGCCGTCAAGGAATTTAGATGTGGAAAGTCATGTTTTCAATGGTAAGTAAGAGTATTTGTTAATCTATTGAAAAAATATCTAATGACCATCAATGTGCACTTTAGTCTTAACTTGCACTCTATGTATAATATGCAAAATCTCATAATTAAACTATCTACAAGGTGCAACAACACACGCACACACTGTCACATCTATCCTATCGCAACCGAGTTGGTTGTGATGCATTTATGTGTGCTATCTATCTACCGAGGTCCATTTGCAAGCTTGGACTTGCATGTTTTCCGCCAACTTATATGCATGGGTGGCATATAATAAAATCATATGTTGAAACTTTATATGGCATCATATGCAATATTGTTGTCTTTTTCGAGCATCATATGGTAAATTTCAGGTTGATTTGAGAAATAATAACTTCTCAAATTCACTAAAGTGATGGAAAAGAGGTTTTAACACATCTAAGAGGATAAAAATCATTGGGAATTCAGCATTAACTTTTATATTATATTGAATGATTGAATTTATATTCCACGGGACATGTTTTCAAGGGTATCCAGTTTTATTAATTAATTGAACAATAAATTGAATCGGAATCAAGATGCATGCTTGTTAGTATAAACATGTAAGCCCATATATTCTACGGAGAATGAAACGAGAAACAAGGTGCAAGAACATGAACATTGTGTACTTTCATCTAATTGCAAACTAGTTTCTTGCATGCATTTTGTGTGCATATCATATATGTTCACCTACCTTCTAAAGCATTCAGTTCTAGATGTCAGATGTCAATTTAGATGTATAGGGCGCCATTAGGCAAACCATGCACTTCCATAGGTTTGTTATGCTCATTTATCTACTGATATATGTTGTACGTGTCACACATATTGCATACATGTAACTAATAAATAACTTATAATTGTGCTAGAGAAATCTAAGTCTAAATGGTGCGTACATTTACCCTAGCCATATGTGATGAATTCATATGCTCACAACGTCCACCATGGACCTCTTGAATGAGGAGGGGTGCCCATTCTAGCACCACACTAATGCACACGTCCCCCTAAAGCAATATTGAAGTGCATAAAAGCATCAAAAGTATGGTTGTTGCACCACATGGTGTCACACGATTGCTCTTCCTACTAAAGAAAATAAGAGACCAATATATTCACAAACAAAACATCTAACAATTACATAAGAAAACAAAAGAGTAAAAAAAGTTGTGGGTGCATACATCATGTGCGGCACCACATGTACACAAATTACTAACTAGGATTAGGAAGCATCAGGAGTTGTGATCGGAACCTTGGGCAATGCGTCACATGTCTAAGGATACTATATGGCACCTATGCATTGGCTACAAGGTCACAACAATGTGGATCCGATCATGGGAGCCGCATCCGATACACGACATACCAGCTAGTCACCTATTTTTGGGTTACTTCAAAAATCTGAGTGGCAACCAATATTAGCGGCCACTAAGGATGTGATTGAAGTACTAGGGAGCCCATGGTCAATGTAGAACCATGTGTCGACCATGGTTTACATCCTATGAGATGTCTCACACTCTAGCTCAAATCAGAGGAGTGGTAGTGCTCTCTAAAAATTAGACCCACTTGAAATACATTTCATGAACCTTTTAAAATTTGTTAGTTACTGGCACAAGTCGCCCACCTAATAAACAAGTGACAACACATTTTTTTTTGAATGCATCGTGGATAGAGACACTTGCTATCTAAGGGCATGTCTTTTTTCAATATATTCGGCAACTTTTCTTACATATTCCATGTTATTTTTATAAGACGGAAGACCATAATGTACAATAGGCCATGTCTTAAGCCATCTTTAACTGCGAATGCTTGCATGCTTCTAAATTAAAATTAAACAAGAAAACATGTGAGTAAAAGAACGCATCTCTTATAATGGAGAAAATGGCTTAGTTTTTCTTACTAGAGATTATCTCTTGGTTAAGAGAATACTAAGGCCCGGTTCTTTTGACGGCTTCTCCGAAAAGCTATCCTACCCCCAACTTTCTAGGGATGCTGGTTCAAAATTTTGGAATTCTCCACAAAGTTAGGATATGACGGCTTCTTGGAGAAGCCACAAAAAAAACTAGGTATAAACTCCTTTTCATTTCTCCTTATATATATCATCAGTTATCATATGTGGCATTGATAAAGTACCATTATTATACATGCCCTAATCATTGCTTTTTTTAGGGAATGCCCTAATCATTGCTTAGTCACTGTTTATTCCAGAAGAAGACTGGTAGCATGAAAAAATAGTCTTTTTTACGGATGGTAGCATTAAAAAATAGTAGACGCACAAACCAAAATAAAACTCGACACATCACGATAAAAAAAAACTCGACACATGACCATCAGTCCATAACCACCATAGTTGGGCTACACATTACTTTCTTGACGAGCGAGCTAAACAATCTGGTATATGCCGGCCCGGCTTCGCTGGCCCGGGACTTCACGATCCCATCTGACTTTCTTCTTCCTCGCTCCATTCGTGTGCTCACCCCGACCACACCCGTCGACCCAGAAACCCCACAGAACCCTACAGCCACCTCCGCGCGCCGCCACTCGCCATGGCTGCCGCTGCCGGCGGGGCGGCCGGCCGCCCGTGGCGCGTGATCCCGCGACCGGTCCTGGAGACCGTCCTCCACAACCACGCCCTCCACCCGCGCGTGCCGCAGTCGCTGCTCCTCCACGGCCCCCGCGGCGCCGGCAAGTCCACGCTCCTCCTCAACCGCCTCCTCCCTCAGTGGTGCAAGCCCCCGCACTTCACCGCCTTCGTAGACTTCCTCCACCCCGCTCCCAGTTCTCCCGCCCATGCCACCGCGGCGCCCTGGTCTCTGCTCGCCGACACGACGCCCTCCCTCCCTTCCCTCCGCCTCCAGCTCGAGTCCGCGCTCGAAGAACTCGCCCGCGCCGCAGTACTCAGTGGTGCCGTCGGCTCCAAGGATGTGCTCGCCGCGCTCTCCCGGTCCCACGGCCTCCACACCTCGCTCTCTCGCCTCGCTGGCCCTGCCGCTCGCCGCGGCACTAACTCGGTTCCGGTGCTCTGGGCGAGGGCCGTCCTAGCGGCAACCTCGTCGGCCCGTGGTGACGACCCCACGTTCCGCATTGGCGAGGGAGATGCGCCCAACTGTTCCATGGAGGAGACTGCGTACATGAAGGAGGCCATGGCGGCGCTGCGAGTGGCCAAGGAACTTCTCCGGATGCAGGAGGGGTGGAGGAAGGAGGCATTGCGGCAGATGAATAAGACAGGTCGATTCTCACGTCCGCTGGCCAACTCAGCCACGGACTGGCCGTGCCTCCTGCTGGATGTGTTGTCAGGCGCGGCTGAGGAGAAACTCTTCCAGGTAAAGTTTTCGGTGATCTCAGTTTGGTGTGAGGATTCATGTGGAGAGTAATGCGGCATCTTACCAGTGATGACATTGTTGATGTGCAGCCAAAGCTGGTGCTGAACAATGTGGATGTACTTAAGAGGGCGGCGTGTGAGGATGAGACTATGGTGCCTGCAGCAATGTACCATGACAGCTTCATTTGGAGGGTGATCGCACTTGGTGCTAATGAACAGTGCTTGCCTGTCTTTATGGCGACCTCAGATGGGTAAGAGTCTGCCTACATGTTTTCTGCATGATATGTTTGGTAAATCTCGCATTGCCTGAATGAGCAGAATGCATAGAGACTGAGGTGAACGCATAAGACTTGCAATAAGATTGATAAATCTTGCAGGTTGGAAATAGGTATCTGATCTGCTGTGGTGATTCATTGTACCACTTCTTGTTTTACCGCGCCTCGGTGCCTTGTAGCACTGTCACTCTTATCTTCTGATTATCATAGATACCCAAAATACCAATAGTTAATCTGCGTCTCTATCTTTGATAGTGATAGTTGACTATTTAGGCTGTATTTTTTACCTATTACTGCATTAATGTTAAGAACATTCCAGAACTGATGAAATTATGTTCATGTTCAAACCTTTGCAGATACTATTCTTCTCAAGCATTTGTTGATTTTGGTTTTCCTAATATCTTCATTTCTCGTGAGGTATGCTTAGTTTACTTTTGGACACTTGTACTTTTTTCTCCCTTGCCAATTTTTACGCTAGTCACACTTATATGATACCACAGACGTTTGGTTGGACTCAGCAAGAATCTAAACTGCATATGGTTTCTGAATTCTTCAGTGAGAAGGAGGTAGTAAGATTTTATACTTGCTAATTTTTGTTCCGCTTCCCTCCTCGTGCAAACCATGTGCATAATTTCCTTCCCATGTTTATTGAAGTTGTAGTGGAAAGTTGTTGATGAGATTCTTGGGACAAACCTACGACACTTATCTGAGATATATATGCTGAAGCAAAAGGCGAGTGGCCCAGAGTAAGTAACATACCCATTTTTTGGTCACGAATCTTGATACGATAGCCTTAGTCATGATATCCCCTGACATTTTGTGATTCTATGTCATCAATAATCAATAAGTAAATAATAACTACATGCCTGTTGTTCTTGTGGATTTCATATCTCTGTGTTGCTATCATAAAAAAGGACTAAGTGACCAAGTTTAGGTTTTTTTATCCTTTGTCTTGTCATGACTACTGTAAACTCAACTGTTTCAGTAAATCAACTGGATACTTTGATTTTCTAATTTGTTTGTGTGATATGTACATTACTATATTATAGGTTGTAATGTTATACCAGGCAGCAGAAGGGTTTGCACTCTTTAGACCTCATCATAGGCCTTCTTATCTATTTCCAAACACGTATGTAGTTACCAGATTTATGCTATACAATTTAGTCCTTTTGAGTAGCAGAGTTTCATTATGTTTTCAGATTTTACAACATATATATGGTAAAAGCATAAACCTGGGTTCGTTCGACACTGCCATGTGCCCATGCTTCATGCAACTGTTATTTTAATTTAACCTCCTTCGCATTGCAGGGTTTTGCATGACACAAACATTGAGGAAATTATTGACACATACCTGGCACACTTGCAAGTAAGTAAAAATTTCAGTCGGAGCTGAGGCATATACGCTATTTGAGATACCATTTCCCTCAGCTTGGATAACTGTAGTTATTTCCTGTTTCTGTAATGTGCTCTTTAATTGAAAACGTGTGCTTCCGTTTTGCATATCGGAATAGCAGAATGCAGTTAAAATAGTAGGGAAAAGAGCATGACTGTTGTTTCATTTCTGCTCACCAGGTATCTGTTGTGAATCCTGCAATGCAGACAGCATTGAGTATGGTACAGAAGTTTGCCTCTGATGTCCGCGAGGGTAAAATACCAGAAAACAGATTGTCTTTTGGTGCACCCTGGAGGCATCCACCTCGGACTGACAACCCTGATACGTCGTATAAGTGGGCAAAGATTCAACTAATGGATTTTGTCCAATCCTTCGTAAACGCTGAATTTGGGGTAAGTATTATGTTCCTTGTACTATCCAGGCATTTGCACTTTTCCAGTAATATAGATAAGGATGTCACGTAATACGGGAAGTGACAGACTTTACCTTGTTTCCACTTATAAGCATACATGGAAACGACAGATGATATTACTGGAATTACATCATGTATTTCTAGATTTCCAGAATCTTAGAGTCTTTTCTCTGTGTTTTTCACAGTTGAACTACCTAGCAGATGATAGCCTGGAAATACTGGATGATCCTGCAGCAGTTGCTATGATGGAGGTATATTTCAATCAATCTCTGTATTGTATTAGTACAATCTGTGTCATAAAATAATATATAGGTTTGACCATCAGTATAGAAAACAAATCACCAACATCTACGTCACTAGTTGATATTTATAGATCCATCATGAAATATACTTTTATAATGTGTGCTCATATTTAACTCACTATCATTAAATTAGTATATAGATGGTCAAAGTGACATCTTGGAGGCCATGTTAGTTGTTTAAAATGTTATGTATTCTTACTCAGATGGAGTATTAGCCTAATGTTATGATGCTTACATGGTTGCTATTTGCTAGGTCGGCCTACTTTATCAACAGAGAGAACCATCCTTTATGCGACCAATCACTCGTGGGATTCAGCGTTGTCTTGCTAGATGGTGTGTTCTTGTACTCCTTACATGTTGATGCTGTAGGAAATAGTTCTTTTCTTATGGAATTCTTTATTTGTTTATGTCTAGGCTTGTTCAGCAGAGATTAGAGCTGAACCTTCAAGAATCAATATCGTTCTTCTGGCAACGTGCAATACGTGGGCGAAGCTATCGGCACTTGATGAAAGAAGTCGGCTACAAGTAACAAGGTAGTATCTAAGAAGTTATCATATATTCATCGTGTTATTCTGAACTTGAAGTGGGTCCCTTATATTTTATTTGTTATACAGGTTATGTCAAGAAAATTCTCTTGTATCTAGAAGTGATTTGAATGGAGCAGGAACCATTTTCAATTCTTTGATGTGGAACTGACTTATGATTTTGCTGGATTTACTCTCTAGTGCATAAGAATATTTGAAGCATATATATGATTTCACAACCACTCACATGCACATGTAAGTTCATTCAACTGTCACAAGTCCTAACTATTTGTTATAAATGCTCCTTTCAATCAGTACCAACCTGGTATGAATGCATCATATAAATTGGAAGAATTGTTCCACAGGTTGAGTTTTCATCTTAGTGGCTTCAAACTGCAGCATTTCAATATTTGGTGTGGGTGTGGAAAAATATTCCCATACAGCAACTATACTTCAAACAGTTTTCTATAAAATTTAATGAAGTGTAATTAATAATAATAACAAACAAATGTAGTCTACTTCCAGCTGTCCCTCGCAAAACTAGGCCCTCCTGTAAAAGAGGCTGACATACCTGCTGCTGGTGTTCCTGTTGCCCTGGTCGTTTCGTGGAAGTGTCTGCCTCCAGTGTTCTGTACCTTGGGCTCACCATTCTCCCAAAGTTAGTTTGATTTATTTGCTAGAAGCTGCAAACTCAGGCTGCATCTACGTGTTCCATTGTTGGTAGTATAGTGCAGAATCAGGAAGGCGTATTGTGTTTCTGAAACGTGAATATTCAGAACAAGACACTGGCCTAGTTTTACGAATGCGTATTCTTCTTCTTTCTCTTCATTGTTTACAAGTCACGTATTGCTCCATTTCGATATTTACATTTTGAGATTGGCACAACAACCCACCATACTCTTTATTTTCATACTGAACCACGTTTAATGTTTTAGTCAGTAGCACACAGTTGCATACTTCTGCAAACTAAATGGTAACATAACTATTCCATCGCGCTAGTAATGTTTTGTTCAGTAGCACCTCGTTTCGTACTTCTGCAAACTATGCGCATACAGGCGTAACCAACTGTGCTCTTAGTAATAAAGAAACAAAAGTGTGTTGATTTACAGTACTTGTCTCTTGGCATGATAACTTGTATACTATCAGAGCCATACTTTAATCAGTTGGTTGAACCCCTCCGGCTCTTTCTTTTTCAGGATGGTTCAGGAATGTCACACCATGGTTTGCAGAGGTGGACGTCTATTTTGTACCATGCTAACAAGGATGTCAATCGTAGTAGCACTATGGTTCCTTTTAGGTTTCTATTTATTTATACACCATTTTGGATGAGGGTTGCCGATGATGATGTTGGGAACTGGGAATCTCGCTCAACTCGCCACAGAAGTCGGACACAATACCACTTTTATCGTTGAAATACTCGGGTAGTGGGAAATATGCTCCAATCAGAATTTTTTGGGTGGATCTTTCTGTAATTCAGCATTGATCAGATTACGTACCAGTTCATGCTCTGACACACTTGTCTGCGCATAATAATACTGTAATTCATGGCTTAGTAGAACAACCATGTTCACCTGTCATCTGCCCGACATTGCTAATTTGCTTGGCTCTCTTGAAGTGGCTGGTTGGCTCGTAAATCTTAGTAATGCGTTTGTTGACGAATGTGGAATGGGAGGAGCTACCCTCTGCATTGCTACGTTGCTTATCGAAAGGGGTGGTAACAAACTACTTCCTCCGTTTCAAAATATAAGATATTTTAGGTTTGTGAATAAAATGTATCTAGATTTTATTTAGTGTATGGATTCACCTTAAACCTGAATAAACCTATATTTTGAAACGGATGGAGTACTAACTGGTTCTGCTGAAATGCATCCATTTCCATGGTTTGTGGGTGGCATCTGTTGGGTGCCTGCTGTCGCTCAGAATATCTTTGTTCATAGTTCAAATGCTCTAACAAGTTAAGGCCGTGTGTTCTAAATGGAATGGATATTATCCATCTGGACTGTACACTTTTTAGTGATCAATGAGTGAATCTTTCAATGTTGTCTATCTTTAAGAGCATCCCACTTGTTGGGTGATCCCAGGCCAAAATCCGGACCAAGTTTGGGCCGGACGAAACTCGTTTTCGGCCTGGAAACGCCGAGTTTTCCACTCGCGTTTCCAGGCCGAGTTCCCACGTTCGGCTAAATTCAGTTAAACACGACGAAATTTGAGTGAATATAGGCGGATTTCATTAATTAGGGTTAGAACACACATATTACATCGAATTTAACTAGGAAAATATTAAATTCAAACTAGGAAAAGGCCGCCGCTGTGGCCGATGTCGGACGCCGCTTCTACAGGCCGAGGCGGGGGTGGTTGTCGGCCTGGATGTGCTCCAGCACGGCGGCGAGCGTTCATCCTGGAACGCTCCACCAACGGCGGCGAAACGCCGCATTGTGACGCGTCGGCGGTGAGCCCGGCGGTCCCTCGTGTCGGGCGAGTGTTGGAGATATGCCCTAGAGACAATAATAAAAGTAGTTATTATTATATCTTTGTGTTTATGATAAATGTTTTGCATTCATGCTATAATAGTATTAACCGGAAATATTAATACTTGTGTGATTTGTAAACTAATTAGAGTCCCTAATAAAGCCTCTTTATAATACTAGCTTGTTGGTTGATAGATGATCATGGTTACCTGATCATGAACATTGAGATGTTATTAACAACAAGATCATATCATTAGGAGAATGATGTGATGTACATACTCCTATAGATAAGCGTAGCATAAAAATCAAGTCATTTTATTAGTTCATTTGTTGTAAGATTTCTGATACATAGTAACCTAATTCCTTCGACCATGAGATCATGCTAATCACTATCACCGGATGGATACTTTGGTGACATCAAACACCACACCGTAACTGGGTGGCTATAAAGGTGGCATTGAGTGTTCGGAAAGTGTGTGTTGAGGAATATGGATCAAGAGTGGGATTTGTCCATCCATATGACAGATAGATATACTCTAGGTCCTCTCGGTGGAATGTCGTCCAATTAGCCTGCAAGCATGTGACTGGCTCACAAGGAATCACATATCACGGGAACGAGAAAAGAGTACTTATCGGTAACAAGGTTGAACTAGGTATGAAGAGATAACGACGATCAAACCTTGGATAAGTAAAATATCGCGAGACAAAGGGAAATTGGTATCGTATGTAAATGGTTCATTCGATCGCAAAGTAATCGTAAAAATATGTGGGAACCATATAAATTTCCAGATTCCTTTATTGGTTATTGATCGGAGAAGAGTCTTGGTCATGTCTGCATAATTCACGAACCGTAGGGAGACACACTTAAGGATTTGATGTTGTTTAGTAGATATGGAATGTAAGTAGAAATACCGAATGTTGTTCGGAGTCTCAGATGGAATCAGGGATATCACGAGGAGATCCGGAATGGTCCAGAGAATAAGATTCATATAAGAAAAGTCCAATTCCAGAGTTCGGGAAAGATTTCGGTGTTTTCACCGAAATGATCTAGAAGGGTCTAGAAGGTTCACCGGACCAGAAGGGGAAGGATGCATGAATGTGTCATGACTAAGTGGAATGGTTGCATCATGTCCTAGGTCAAAGGGCAGTGTAAATAAAGAGTTAATGCGAACTCCAAAATTGAAAGTCAAAAGAAAGGTTTGAAAAGTCAAACTGGGACAATGTTTTCTATAGGGGAAGAAGAGAATCCTTCTCTCCCTCCACTACAAGCCTAGAAGGAGAGGGAGTTGGGGAAGGATTTAAACTCCCCTCTCCTTAGCCACCCCCCCTCGCATAAATAGAGGGGAGGGGGCTGCCGCTCCACACAACACCACCACCACCCAAGCCCGCGCCGTCGCCGCCCGCCGCCGCACTGTTGCCGCCTTGAGCCGCCGCCGCGCTGCCGTCGACTCGCCGCCGCCCTAGTCACCGCCGGCTCCACCTCCTCCTCTCTGGCTTCTAAACCAAAGATCGCCGGGGAAACCCTATTTCTCCACCATAACCCGCTCTGGCTTAGGCGAAGTCCTGCATGATCTTTCCTCTACTTCCGACACCACGCCGTCGTGCTGCCGAAATCGCGAGGAGTGAACTACAACCTCCGCTGCCTGCTGGAACAAGGGAGAGGAAGGTCTTCATCGAGTATCGAATGTGTGACCGACTGCAGAAGCGCTGCCGGAACATAGCGTCGAAAGGATCGTCTACGCGATCTTGAGACCAGCAAGTGTATGACTACATCACCCACGAGAATCTGCTCTCGTTAACCGCTTTGGAATCTTTGAGGGTGAGTACTCTAATCGAGTTGTTGCTACAATCCAGTAGATAGATCTTGGCTTATGTGTGTTCATACGGTAGAAAATTTTGTTTTCCATGCTATGAACCCGCGAGATCCTGGAGGCGCCTGTCGGCGAAGAACTGCCTCTAGAAGACCAGGTTGTAGGATCCTCGGCGAGATCCGGGTCTTCCATGGCGGCGATAGCCGCCTGGATCTCTCCGACGACGTCCTCGTCGGTGGGCACCGGCGGAATAGGGATCCCGCCGGCGCTGAGATTCTAGCCAACGGGGAGACGAAAGTCCGGCGGCGCCGTATAACCCGCGTCATGGAGCAGCCGGGCTTCCCACGTCTGCAGAGTGCGGCGGCCGTTCGCCGCCGCGATATCGCCGAGGAATCGCTCGGCCATGTCTTTTCGGCGGAGTTATGGAGGTAGAAAGGTGCGAGCGTTTGGAGTTCGCCGGAGTTGGGAGCAGTGTGAGAGAGTGTGAAGGGAGACGACGAGATGTACGCCTTTTATAGGCTGAGGCCGGCGGCGAGGGCAGGAGGGGTGTAGCGGCGAGGGCGGGAAAAGGGGAAACAGCGGGAAGGAGAACGACGACTCGGCTTCTGTCGCTGACATGCTGGTCCACTCGATGAATTCGCTTCGTTCGGCGTTCCCAGGATCCTGGGAATGGCTTGGAAAGTCCGAACCAAAGTTGGCCCAAATCCAAACGAAAAGAGGTTGCTGGAAACGCGACTAGACCGAATTTTGGCGTCCTGGGAACGCTAGTGGAGATGCTCCAACGAGAGTTGTGGCGGCACAGGCAGTCAAGTACTAAGTTTTTTTTTTAGAAACACAGTACAAACACAGACGCTCACAATGCGTACATACACTTACCCCTATGAACACATGCACGCACACCCTACCCCTATGAGCACCTCCGATAGACCGAGCCGGCGGGTCTTGAGATTGACGAAGTCACCGCGGTCGCCTCGCTATCGACGGGAATGTCGCCTCCTACTAAAAGAATATTCCGCCATTATGAGACACCAAAGCGTCAAACCTGGGGTCTGAAATCTGGTGAGCTGAGAGTACCACTGTCCACCTAACCATCCAAGTTCTCTGGTTTTTTTTTTAAGAGCTTTAGTCACTGAGTTCGGTTGTGGGTTTGTCGAGAATTTTACAAGTTTATGTGTTTCAGTTATCTATCATCAGGTTGTAAACAATGTTATCTTTACCTAATATAAATCAAATTTGATTTATGAAAAAAAATGTGTGTTTTGAGTGGATTTAACAACATGACTTTGTGATTCATAGAGTATTTCTTTGAAAGAAATTTCAGTTTTCTCCCTGTTGTTTATTGCAGTCTTGCAGACTGTCGTGCATTCCCTCCCGATCCCTCGCCTCTGACGCTCAGAGAAAAAAAAAACTCCCACTGAGCTACAAATCCGGGCTCGCTAAGGCCTGCTGATCTGCCTCGCCGGGGACTGAGCTTGCCGCCGGCCAGCCCCGCAGCCGGCTTCGCGCCCACCCCACCGTCTAGGACTCTCGGCCACCATGCCAGGCTCAGGCTCACCTCCGACCCAACTCCCCCCTCCAACCCAACCGCCCCCTCCAGCTCCCAACCCCAGAGCCAATCACCAACGCCTCCTCGCGGCAACGTCCCTCCTCGCCCTCGTCCTGGCCGTCCTCCTCGCCACCTCAACCACCCCCCTGCCGCGCCTCCTCCGCCTTCTCCTCAGGCCCAAGTCTCTCCTTACCCGCCCGCCGGAGCCAGGCCCTGTGGAGGACACCTCGGGGCACGCGGGACGCCCACCATGTGTTCTATGGATGGCCCCATTCGCCTCCGGCGGCGGCTACTGCTCCGAGGCCTGGTCCTACGTCGCCTCCCTCGAGGGAAACTTCGCCGCCGGGGTCGGCGACAACTTCACGCTCTCGATCGCCCACCACGGCGACCTCGAGTCGCCGGATTTCTGGCACGGCCTGCCCGAGCAGTCCAAGGACCTGGCGCACAGGCTCGCCACCGCGCGGTGCGAGCTCTCCCGGGCCGTCGTCGTGTGCCACAGCGAGCCTGGCGCGTGGTACCCGCCGATGTACCAGTCTCTGCCCTGCCCTCCCACCGGGTACGACGAGCCGGCGTTCGTCATTGGCCGAACGATGTTCGAGACCGACCGCGTCTCGCCGGAGCATGTCAGACGCTGCAACCAGATGGACGCTGTCTGGGTACCGACGGATTTCCATGTGTCCACGTTCGTGAAGAGCGGGGTGGATGCCTCCAAGGTCGTCAAGGTGGTGCAGGCCGTCGATGTCGCCTTCTTTGATCCGGCCAAGCATGCCGCATTTCCTCTTCCAGTCGGTTTCTCCGTCATGGTGCCCGATGATGATTCGGCATGGGATCCTGTTAGCTCCAAAGGCAAAGGGTTTGTGTTTCTCAGTGTGTTCAAATGGGAGCAGAGGAAGGGCTGGGATGTGCTGCTGAGAGCCTTCTTGCAGGAGTTCACTAGAGCTGATGATGTTGCACTCTACCTACTGACCAATGCGTACCACTCGGACACTGATTTCGGAGGGAAGATCCACAGATTTGTGAAGAACTCCAGCATTGAGGAGCCAGTGGGAGGATGGGCAGAGGTCCGCGTGGTTGATGAGCATGTCCCACAGTCTGCTCTTCCAAGGTTGTACAAGGCCGCAGATGCATTTGTGCTACCTTCCCGTGGCGAGGGATGGGGCAGGCCGGTGGTTGAAGCCATGGCCATGGAACTGCCAGTGATTGTGACGAATTGGTCAGGCCCAATGGAATACCTGACCGAAGAGAATGGGTACCCATTGGATGTGGACAGGCTGGCCGAGGTCACTGAAGGGCCATTCAAGGGTCATCTCTGTGCTGAGCCATCAGTTGATCATCTGAGGGCTTTGATGAGACGTGTCTTTGTTGATCGAGAAGAGGCGAGGAGCAAAGGGAGGAAGGCTAGGGAGGACATGGTCGAGAGGTTTTCACCAGAGGTTGTGGCAAGGATTGTTGCTGATCAGATTCAACATGTGCTTGCCAGTACCCAGTACTCAGTAGATGGATAGCTGAAATGGTGATCATGAAAGTAAAGTAGATATCGTACACCACACATATCATGCAGCCATGCAGGTATGGTAGGCATGTTAGTCAGTGCTACTTCATAGGAGTTGTGTGTATCAGTTTCTGCAATTGCCATTTCTGCAATTGTCGTATACATTGTACTGTTGTTTGTTTTCCCTTATGCCATCATTAGTTGAATGGTAATGAAGCATGTTATTGATTCATGACATCATATGGTGAGCTTTTTTTTGTTAACTTGACATTTGCTGTTAAAAAATAATATTGAATGTGGACCATTCAGCTCAAACCCTTGCATGATATTTGCACCTTGCCATTTAAAGTTCAGCCCATCCTATCATGGACCGACAGATAGAAGGTTTAGATACTCCTTTCGTAAATGGAGCATTTATAATGCTTCATCAGAACTCATCACTAGAGTAAACATGGAAGAAAGCAGAGGCAATCTGAAGGAATGGCTTCAGTCTAGTCCAGTTAAGTTGTATTTTGTTGTGCCAACTAGAAAAGATAGAAGATTGTAGACACGAACTTCAGTACAAACTGATTCTTACAAAGTTATCAATTCGACCCTCGTATCCGGTATTGTGATAGCTAACAGGTTCGAAATAGAATGTAACACAAAATAATGGTTAACTATTACTGGTTTTCCAAATCTGAAATAGTATGTGCAACTGTAATTGGGAATACAAGGAATAACAATCGACTTCTTAGAAAATGAGTGCTCCCTCCGATCCAAAATTACTTGTCGCATGTTCATTGAATCTAGACAGATTTTATGTGCAGATAGATAAGATGGATACAGAAAAGGCATAACTATAATGCTTAACACTGAACATAGATAAGATGGATATAACTGTCGTTTATGTGCAGATAGCAGTTTAGGAGAGCGGATACACACTTATGTGAATGTGCACCGCAAACCATTTTCCTTTCGGTTCAGGAGAGCAGATGCACACATAAATATTTTGTCCTTTTATGGTTTTTATTACGGAGTATGTGTTCCTTTGGTAGGATGCATTTTTGCTGATGAAACCCTAGTTTGCTTGCTCTTCATGTGAAATTTCGTTTTGCCAACTAGAAACAATAGAAGATTGTAGACACGAATTTGTTTTTCAGCAGAAAACCGATTCTTGCAAAGTTATGAAGTCAGCCCTCGTATCCGGTACAGTGATAGCTAACAAGTTCGAAATAGAACGTAAAACAAAATAATGGTTAACTATTACTGGTTTTCCGATCTGAAATAGTATGTGCACTGTAATTGAATTATCGGAATACAACGAATAATAATCAACTTTTTAGAAAATGAGTACTATAATGCTCAACATTGAACATAGATAAGATGGATACAACTGTTGTTTATGTGCAGATAGCAGTTCAGTAGAGCTGGAAGTGAATCAAAGGATCTGCAGCAAGCTGGAGCCAGGCAAGGACAGTTGCGGCTGGTGCAGAGCTCATCGTTCAAGTAACATAGTTGTTTTTTCTATTTCAATCCAGATGCACAAGGCAATAATGAATATTTTATGCAGCAAGAAGGCCGACGAGGAGGAAGAAGAATTCTGTCTGTCTGTGTACACACACTCCAAGGTAACAAAATGTGTGAACATCAAACATCAAAATTGCTTTTGGTGTCATTGTGTTTTAAGGTTTTAAACATATATATGTTAAAAGTATCACCTCAGTTTGTTACACTGCCAACCATGCTTCATGCAACTGTTATTGTAATTTAACCTCCTTTGCATTGCAGGGTTTCCATGACACAAACATTCAGGAAATTATTGTCACATACCTGGCACACTTGCAAATAAGTAAAATTTCAGTCAGAGCTGAGGCATATATGCTATTTGAGATGCTATTCCCCTCAGCTTGGAGAAACTGTAGTTATTTCCAGTTTCCAAATCTGCTCCTTCATTGAAAACGTGTGCTTCCGCTTTGAATATCAGAACTAGGAGAATGCAGTTAAAATAGGAGGGACAGGAGCATGACTGTTCTTTCATTTCTGCTTACCAGGAGAGTAAAGCACCAGAAAACAGATTGTCTTTTGTTGCACCCTAGAGACATCCACCTCGGATTGACAACCCAAATATTTCATATAAGTAGGCAAAGATTTAACTAGTGGGTTTTGTCCAATCCTTTGTAAACACTGAGTTTGGGGTAGCTATTATGTCCTTCTATTAGCCAGGCATTTGCACTTTTGCAGTAATAAGAAATAAGGATGACACGTAATAGGGGAAGTGGCAACTTTCCCTTGTTTCCACTTACAAGCATTCCACTCCACGTAACCGGAATCTTTTATTTGTGTATTTCACAGCAGACAATAGCCTAGAAATATTGGATGATCCTGTTGCAGTCGCCATGATAGTCTGCATTGTTACTCAGATGGAGTATTGGCATAATAATTTGATGCTTACACGGTTGCTGTTTGCTAGGTCAGCCTACTTTATCAACAGAGAGAACCATACTTTATGAGACTATAATCACTCGTGGGATTCAGCGTTATCTTGCTAGATGGTGTGTTCCTGTACTCCTTGCATGTTATTGTAGGAAATAATTTGTTTCATATGGAGTTCTTTATTTAGTTATGTCTAGGCTTGTTCAGGAGAGGTTAGAGGTTGAACCTTCAAGAATCACAATATCATTCTTATGGCGACATGGATGGCATGGCAGTGCATCATGATGAGCGAGGATCGAGTACTTCTAAGTGAGGAGCGTCACTACTGGAAGCCACACAGGAGATGCAGTCGAGGCCTCATCTTGGCTGTACACCGAGTTTACACCTAATGGCACTCGGTGCTTCTGGTACACCTCGGAACAGTGCGCCATCGGTGGCGCCGTCTACGTGTGTCAACCCCAGAAGCGGCGTCTTCGGTGGCATGTGCTGCGTGTTGGCAGCCTGTCGACATCATCTTTGGCACCACATGCTGCCGTGAAAACTTTGGTTGGTCAATGGTGTGCAGCTCCGCTAAGGCGCTAAGATGGTTAGGCGGGCTTGACAAAAAAGACAGTGGAAACATCTTCTCTACTGACTGTTGGTAGCGATGGAGAAAGATTTCTTTGGAGTGAGCTCTGTGTACAAAGATCATTTGCAGAGGTTCAAGCAGTGGCAACTCACGCCTGTAAACTGGTGGGAATCATCCTTGGCTGATTGAAATTGTAGACACAGAAAGTGTCTTCAGCACCGATCAGAGAGCAGTGGTGTTCTGACAGGAATACGGACAGAGAAGACCCTAGAGTTGCGCAGCTCGACAGTGGCGATGTCATTGATGGCGAACATGCCGGAGCAGAAAGGGTTGCCGGAGGGCAGTGCACGTTCAGGCTCGTAGGCCGTTTTTTTTTCACAAACCAATTTTCAATTCTCACTATCCGCTGAATCAATTTTCAGGTCAGAAGATTAATCTGCAGAAGTCATCTATCTTCTTTGGGAGCAAATGCCAAGACAATGTCAAGATTGATGTAAAGAATAAATTGGGTGTGGCCAATGAGATTCTGCAGGACGCCTACCTTGGCATGCCCACAGAGATCGCGAGGATGGCTATGGCATCCTTCAAATTTCTCTGGGACAAGGTGTGGCAGTGTGTAACTAGCATTGTGGGCAGACCTCTCTCAAGAGCAGGAAAGGAAGCATGGCTCAAATCGGTTGCACAGTCATTATCAAAGCATGTCATGAGTTGTTTCCAGGTGCCTATTTCGACTTGTGACAAGATGAAGTCGAGCATAGCCATCTTCCTTGTGTACAAGAGTGTTGAAGGGCCGTTACTTCCCCGGCACTGATTTTCTGTCAGCTGTTAAACCGTGATCATCATCCTTTACCTGGAGGTCTATTCTGTTTGGGCGTGATCTTTTCCTTCGAGGAATGAGGTGGGGTGTCGGCAATGGTGAGCGGATTCGCGTAACCAAAGATAATTGGATACCAGGTTTCCCTACTAGTTCTTTCAAGCCATTGTCACTGATCCCAGAGAATGCCAAGGTTCGTTTCCTGATGAATGATGATGGCATAGCTTGGGAGGTGGACACAGTACGGGCGTTCTTCCATGATGATTTGGCTACCACTATACTGCAGATTCCCATCAGCCGACGCGGTGGTCAAGACTGTGTCATGGCCGCATGATAAGCATGGGGTGTATACTGTCAGGCCAGCCTATAATCTTGCTAGACCTGCTGCGTTTTACTCTGACCGAGGCACAGCTGGGAAAGGATCAAATTCTAATGTTGATATCGAAACAAAGATCTGGAAGGCAGTCAATATAGGTGCTAAATAAGATGAAGATCACACTTTGGCGTATTATACATGACTGTCTACCCACTGGCCACTGGCCATCAACTGCAGCATCGTCATATCCCAGCAGATGGTTGCTGTGTGTTCTGTCTGTGGCCAGCCTGAACGTGTCGAAGACCTCTTTGTGTTCTGTCCGTTCGCGAGAGCAGTGTGGGATGCAGTGAAGGAGCACTACCCACTACATATTTGCAGGAAATCAATCTCTCATGCTAAGCAGTGGGTTTTTGACTCTCTACGCAGAGAGAGTGAGACAAGTGCCACGGTGTTGGTTGTTACCTGCTGGCATATTTGGGAGACGAGAAATGGAATTCGCAACAATGAGGAACATTTGCATCCTCAAAGGTTGGCCTAAAGAATTCTGGCATATCATCATGACCTACCTTTTTTTTGACCTACCTGTTCAAGACTAAAACTGATAGGCAGCAGAGAGCTGTGGCTCCATCTCGTTGGGTGCCTCCTCGCGAAGGCTGGGTCTGCCTGAATGTTGATGTGTCTCTCTTCCCAGCAGAGCATCATATGGGTTGGGGGAGCGGTGCTGCGAGATCATGCAGGGAAGTTTCTGTTTTCCTGTAATGAAGGATTGGAGGGTCTTCCTGTTCCGGAATTGGCTGAAGCGATAGCGGCAAGGAGTGCACTGACGATCACTCGAGATAAGGGTTTCCAGAAGATCAGCCTGGTCTCTGACTGTCTCTCTTTGGTCCAGCGCATATCTTCTCCTGTCCAAGACCGCTCCACGACCGGAATGGTGATTGGTGATATCAAGAACCTGATGACGGACTTCGATTCCTGCTCGGTTAAGTTTTCTAGTCGTTATTTAATTGTCATAGCACATAATTTGGCTCGTTCACCTGAGGCTCTGGTTTGTAAGTTTTCTGCTGATGTAATCCCGGAGATTATCCGAGATGAACTTAATTTGTAATGATGTTAGCTAATCAATAAAGTGCCACATTCTTTAAATAAAAAAAACTATTCTGGGCCATCATGGAGCTCGCCCACGTCTACGGCCATACTCCTTTTCTTTTTCTTTTTGGCGAGATCCATGGCCTCCTTGTAGAGTGGGTTGCATGTCTTTATCTCGTTCTGTTGATGCATGATTAAATCATCCCTATACCTCTTGGGTAAGTTACCTGAAATAAACCAGAGAAAATAAGCTTATCTGAACTAAGTGGAAAACAGGTGAACATATATAGTTGCAGAGCATGGAATGGATCGTAATGGCACATACCAGTTATACGCCCAGCCCTGCTGAATCAAACGAATAAAACTGCATCAGGCATTCCACAATATATATAACGAAGCCAATGTTATGCATATATATGCAGAAGAATATAATGGTGAAGTAGCGTCACCTGCTCCGAGCAGCAATCTCCTTCTCCTGCATGAACCATGTTGGGACAGAGCTGCTTGAAGCATCAGGATTGTCGTGGGAATGGTCACGGCAGATGCTGCAATCGGCAGCGAGTAGTAGAATGAGGGGAAAGGGCGGCCAGCCATCTGCGGTGCGAGATGAGGACGGAGACACAGGGTTTTACCCAGGTTCGACCCCCCCCCCCCCCCCCCCCCGAGGGTAAAGACCTACTCCTGCTAGATTGTATTACGAAGGTGGTACAATGGGCGAGCTCGGCGACTAGGCGGCGAGTCGCTTGGGTGTATGATGGAACGTATCTCGACACGCCCTGCAGGGAGGTTTATATAGGCTCACCTCCCCTAGGGTTTACATATCTCAACCAAATCAGTTAAGGCTTCGGTACTCGTTTAACCTAATCCGACTGGGCCTATCTACTCGCCTTGGCCTTCAGCTTCCAGTCGCTTGGATCCTCGCCGGGCTTCGATCCAGTCGCCGTCTTGCAGGCCCACTCTCCAGTTCTTGGGCCAGTCGGAAACGTCCTGCTGGGTATACCCCGGTAGGCACATCCCCATCAGTAGTCCCCGAAGCCGTCGTCGATTAGGCGCAGGTGGCTGCTGGCAGTCGGAGTATACGGCTTCAGAGTAGACATCCAGTCGAATCGTCGGCGGGCTCCTGTATAAAGGAGAAAACTAGTCATCCAGGTCGCAGCTTTGGCGAGTCGAGTCGGCGAAACACTGTCATAGTGATCGGGTCGGCGAGCCGAGTGGCTGAAGTTGGACCGTTAAACGTGGTCAAACTAGCCGTTGGGGTAATCCGACGGTAACTTTTTGGCGTAATCACCGCGTAGTAACGGCTCCCTGATTTGGCGGGTAACAACTGCTATATAAGGGGAATGGCATGCGATCGGAGAACCACCTTCTCGCCATTTCCTCCGATTGCACGCACTTTTCGCCTCCCTTCGCATCGCGATCCAGCCGACCCGAATTCCTCCGACCCCCCACAAATCCTCCCGCCATGGCCCTCTCCACCGAGCCTTGGCGTAGATCTAAGTGTACGAGGGCGCAGCTGGCGTCCTTTGAGGAGGCCAGGATCCTGCGCGCCGGCTGTTGGCGCATCCCCGCGGCCGGAGATGTGACCCCGAACCCGAGCGAGGGGGAATTCATCTGCTTCACCAGCCACCTGGAACGGGGGCTAGGATTCCCTATGTCTTTGTTCTTCCGGCGCTTCTGCGCCTACTACGGGATCCAGCCGTCGGACCTGGGTCCTCACAGCATAGAGCAGCTCGCCATCTTCGTGGCGTTCTGTGAGTGCTACTTGGGCTGCCGGCCCTACTTCCCTCCGTGGCAAGATCTATTCCACGGACGGATCAGCCGCGAGGAAGCGGGCGGCCCAATGCTTGCCGCGGGCGGCCTAACCTTCTAGCTGAAGTCGAAGGCTTCGTTCTTCGACTTGATGCTGCCCGCCAAGGCGGCGAGCGACTGGAAGAAGTCTTGGTTCTATGTTGCCGAGGCGACCCCGGAGGGTGAGGCGGCGATCCCACGGTACTCCGCCAACCGGTCCGAACCGCGCCGTCTTCAAGTCGGCAAGCTCCCCAGCGACCAGCGGATGGTCGTGGACGAAATGCTCCAAACCATCCGCGGTTTGAAGAAGAAGGGCCTCCAATTGATCAACCTATATAACTGCTGGCTCGGGCGGCGGCTCGTCCCTCTGGCTCGGCGCGACCACTACATGTACCAGTACATGGGCCGGGAGGATTTGATGAAGTCCAACCTGGCCGAGTGGAAGCTCGAGGACTACACCGCAACACTGAAGAAGATCACCCAGGCAGTGTACCTGGACGCACAGGCTGGGGTTGCCCCCTACACCGCAAAGCGTCCAGCCCCAACGGTAGGTCACCTCGCATCATTCGCAGTCGCAGTTTTTGCAGTCGCGGTCGTTCTAACTTCCTTTTGTGTTCATTGCAGCTATTCCAAGTGGTGGAAGGATGGCTCCCGCCTGCGGACGACGAGAATTCGAGCTCGTCCGTCCAGGACATGGGCGAATCGCCTCCCGCCAAGGGCGACGCCGGGAGCGACGAGAGTGATGGTGACGACGATTCCGAGGAGGAGGTCGCCCCGCTGGCCCGCAAGACCCGCGGGCAACACCAACGTGAGCTTGAGGCGAGCAAAAGCCTCGAGCGTCATGACGACGATGAAGAACTTCCGGAGACCACCTCGCTCCGCCAGGCTACTCCGTTGAAGAAGAAGAAGAAGAAGGAAAAGGAGGCAAGGGCCCCTCCGAAGAAGAAGACGAAGCCGATGAGGCCGGCCTCGCCACCGCGCTCGGCGAGCAGCTCTGACGCCCCAGCCCGGCCAAGGACGAGGCGCCACCGACGGCAACCGCACTGGACACGGCCACCGTCGAGGTGCCACTAGCTTCGATGCCTCCGCCATTCGCCCCAGTTTCTGGGCTGGGGGATGTTTCGGCTGTGGCGGCTTCGCCTCACAGGGAAGCTCCTGCCGAAGATGTCCCAGAGGCTCCGGTTGCGGCCTCGACAACGAAGAAGCCGTCCGTGTCTTGGGCACGCGACGTCCTAGAGATGGGGCTCAGCCGCCGACTGGGCCCTGAACTGGAGAAGCCGGCCGGCCTCCGCACGGGGCTACGCTTCATTCCAGTCGCCAAGTGAGTTTACTCACCTACCTTTGTCTTCCATAGCAGCTTAATTTATCTTGCTTACATGATTGATGTACAGGACCCGAGTGAAGAGGATGGGCCACCCGACCGTGGCTAAGGTGCCACCCGTCATCAGCGAGGAGGATCCTTCCCGTAAGAGGAAGGCGGACGAGGTCGTCGTCCCTACGGATGGCGGCAAAAAGGCCAAGGGCGATGATGTCGTCACGATTTCTGACGACACGGCGGTCGCGCCGACTGACCCCGCAACAGAGGTGGCCGCGTCCACGAAGGAGGGTGCTCCCTCGCCTGGAGCGGCCGAGCCGACCTCCTTTGGTGCGGGTGCCTCCATCGCGACATTCCCGCGCTTCATGGCCAAAGCGGCCGCAGCGAGTGGAACTTCGCCCTCGAGCCGTGCACCTGGGGTCGCCGATGCGGAAGTCGAACAGTGTCGTGGGTACACGCCAGCTCTCCTCGCGTCCGTGGACGCGATACAACTTCATGGCATGCTTGGCGCAGCCATCCAGGTATGTCCAGTCCCCGAGGATCAGGTCGGTGTTTTGCAGCGGTCTGATTCTTTAAGTGTCTGGTTATTATTTTTCGCATCCAGTCCCCGAGTGCGCACTCGCTGAATTTCAGCGGGTGGGCACTTAGAATTTCTTGATTGCTAGTCCCCGAGTGCGCACTCGCTGAATTTCAGCGGGTGGGCACTTAGGATTTCTTGATTGCCAGTCCCCGAGTGCGCGCTCGCTGAATTTCAGCGGGTGAGCACTTAGGATTTCTTGATTGCCAGTCCCCGAGTGCGCACTCGCTGAATTTCAGCGGGGGGGCACTTAGGATTTCGCTTTGGTTAACTGTTTGAATGATGTGCAGGGTCTGCAACGTGAATCAGCTGACCGATTAGCAGCGAAGCACCGCGCGGAGAAGGAACTGGCCACCGTCCAGGAGGCGAATAAGGGGCTTTAGGCGGTTGCCGCGAAGGCGGAGGAAGCTCGCCAGGGACTTGTACCCGCGGGGGAATTGGCGGCGGCGCAAACGGCTTTGAGCTCGGCTGAAAAGCGGATCGCCGATCTCGAGCGCGAGCTGCGGGAGACGAAGGAGGAAGCGAGCTCGGCTGACGGGCGAGCCAAGGCTGCCATTACAGCCGCCGAAGAAGATCGTAAAGTGTCGGACGCCCTTGTTGCTGGGCTTCAGGACGACCATACTTCGCTTCAACGCTTCATCACGGATCTTGCCCGCCCGTTGATTGGTAAGTGCATCTGCCTCTGCCAGTAGCGTGTGCTTTTTTGTGATGTCCGACGAACTCACTATTGTCTTCTACTCGCAGGTCGCATCATTGATAGCGCGGAAGAGGCGAGCTCGTTCGACGAGCGGTAGTGCGTGGCCACGCTCGTCGACTCGGCGATGTTGTCGGCGACGTGCATCCGAGCCTACCTCCAGGAAATAACACCCACGGAGGTAATTCCCAGCGACCTCGTCGAGGTGTGGAAGTACTTGGAGAAGGCGCCCTCGGTCGTTGAATTCATGACGCGATCGGCGTTTCGGCGCGGAGCAGCGACGGCGCTTAGCCTTGGACTTGCTCACTTCCCGGAGGACTTCGACCTCGACGATGTGACGAGTGGCTACCCTTCGTCGACTGGCGCGGTGGAGCTTTCCGAGGTGCTCAAGTTGACGGACCGCGCCGCGATGTACTCCGAACGTGTCTGGGCAATGGGTGACCTCCTTCCGTACCAGGAGACGGTCGTCGCGCCCAACGACCCCGAGCCACCGCACCGGGATTTCAAGGTCGAGCAGCCCTTCCGCGCGGCGATGGCGGGTGAGCTGACGACGTACCCGTCAAACCCGTACACGCCGTTCATCCGCAATCGCCGGGGTGTTGGCGAGTCGTCGTCGAAGCCTGCAGAATAGGATAGTTTGCCTTGGGGCGTTAGTAACAGGTCTGCCGTATGGGCATATTTTGTAATTTGAGACAATGCGACATGCTATTGAATGAGACATCGTGTCTGTTTTGGGATTTGTCATGTGTTTTGTGATTGAGGTTTGAACGAGTCCCCGAGCGCGTCCGCCCTTTTGTGGGGTTTACCTCGTGTGTGATATGTTTGTTGTTTTTGAATGTTTTGTTATTGTGGTCTACTCGCCCGAACTCGAAGAGCCAGTCGCAGGGCGACTCCCTTGAACGCTCTGTACTTCACCGTTTTCCCTTGCGCGAACAGGGTCGGGTGGCCGAGTCCCCGAGCGTGGTACTTGGTTGTTCTAGGCGCGACTCGAGGGTGGGTGAGGACTTGGCGCGTTAGTTTGGGCGCATCACTCCTGCCTGGCCCGTTGGGTCAGTCGCGTGGCGAGTCCTAGGCATGCTCTCCTACTTGGCGTTTTCCCGAGCCGCTCGCGATGAACTGGTCGTCAGTCCCCGAGCGTGGTACTTGGCCGTTCGAGTCGCTATGTCGAGGATGCGGAGGACCATGGTCGCTGTAAGAAGCGAAGGCAGTTGTCTTGGCTCGTAGAGACAGTCGGGCTGGGCGACTCCAATGGGGCTCCGGGTAGGCGTTTTTCATGGACGATGCGAGACCTGAGGTGACTCAGTGCTCTCGCACCGCACTACTTAGCCGTGCCGATCGCTGTACCAAAGGTTGACTTCTGCGGTTAGCTTGACGCTGTTATTACGAGTGCGAGTGGCACAAGACACGGAGAGTAGGCGCAATTTGTGGTAACCGATTCTTTTTTATTTCATAGCGACTGTGGAGTACATATGTGGGGTTCTAGGGGTAGAACTTCCGTAGGAGGTTTACATTCCATGGTCGCTTGACGTCGAGTTCGCCGTCCCCGCGGACGTCGATGAGGTAGTAGGCGTCGTTGCCGAGTACTCGCCCGATGGCGAATGGTCCCTCCCACGGAGGGGAGAGCTTGTGCATGCCCTTCTTGTCCTGGATGAGGCGCAACACCAGGTCGCCTTCTTGGAAGGTGCGAGTTTTCACCCGCCGGCTGTGGTAGCGGCGGAGTCCCTGTTGGTAGATGGCGGTGCGTGACCGAGCGAGGTCACGTGCCTCGTCGAGTTGATCGACTCCGTCCTGGCGGGCGAGTTCGTTCGCAGCCTCCGTGTAGTGGACGACCCTCGGCGAGTCGTGCTCGAGGTCGGTGGGCATGACTGCCTCGGCGCCATACACCATGAAGAAGGGGGTGAATCCTGTCGACCTGTTGACCGAGGTGCGGATGCCCCAGATAACGGAGGGTAGCTCCTCGACCCAGCACCCGGCGGTGCGCTCGAGTGGTACTTGGAGTCGCGGCTTCAGGCCGTGGAGGATGCTTTGGTTGGCCCGTTCCGCCTGGCCGTTGGATTCCGGGTGGGCGACCGACGCGAGGTCGAGCCGGATGTGGTGCTCTTCGCAGAATTCGGCCATGGTCCATTGGCAAAGTTGGTTCCGTTGTCCGTGATGATGCTGTTTGGGAACCCGTAGCGATATATGAGCTCGCGTAGGAATTTGGTGGCGGTCTTCCCGTCGCACTTCCGGACTGGCTTGGCCTCCACCCACTTTGTGAATTTGTCAACCGCGACCAGGAGGTGGGTGTAGCCGGAGGGAGCCTTCTTGAAGGGGCCTACCATGTCCATGCCCCATACGGCGAATGGCCAGGTGATGGGGATTGTCTTGAGCGCTGAGCTCGGCACGTGCGTCTGGTTGGCGTATTTCTGGCACCCGGCGCACCGCTGGACAATGTCGACGGCATCGGCGTGTGAGGTAGGCCAGTAGAAACCATGCCGCATAGCCTTGGCGACCAGAGAGCGGGCGCCGGCGTGGTGGCCGCAGTCGCCGGAGTGGATGTCGTGGAGGATCTTGCGTCCTTCGGCGGGTTGGACGCAGCGTTGGAATACGCCGGTGACGCTGCGCTTGTGGAGCTCGCCGTCGATGATGGTGTAGGACTTGCATCGGCGTGCGATCATCCGAGCGTCCGTCTCGTCTGCCGGCAAGGTGCCGGTCTCCAGGTAGGCGACGTAGGGCTTGGTCCAGTCGTCTGGCTCGTTGACGAGTGCGACCAGGGCTGCCTCCGGTTGTAGCGGGACTCCGATGTCGATCTCCCTTGGGGGAGAGACTGATGGCTTGGTGATCGTGTCGAGGAAGACACCGGCGGGTGGTGCGAGTTGAGCCGACCCGATGCGAGAGAGTGCGTCGGCCTCCTCGTTCTTCCGCTTGTCGATCCACTCGACGGAGTAGCCGGTGAAGTGTCCGCCCAGCTTGTCCACTGCTTGGCGGTACGCCGCCCTGGTGGGGGAGACGGCGTCGCAGGAGCCAGCGACTTGCCCAGCGACGAGGTCAGAGTCTCCGTAGCAGCGTAGGCGGTTGACATTCATCTCCCTGGCAGCTCGCATGCCGTCGAGTAAGGCCTCGTACTCGGCCATGTTGTTGGTGCAGGGTGTGAAGTCGAGGCAGAGGACGTAGCGGAGCTTGTCGCCCTTTGGGGAAGTCAACACGATCCCTGCTCCTGCGCTGTCTGCGTTCTTGGAGCCGTCGAAGTGCAGGCTCCAGTAATGGAGGTATGGCAGCTTCTCTGGCTGCTGGGCCTCCTCCAAGTCGGCGATGAAGTCCACTAGAGCTTGCGACTTGATCCTTTTCGTGGCTCGTACTTGATATTGTGGACGCCGATCTCGACGGCCCACTTAGCGACTCGCCCGGTCGCCTCACGGTTGCGGATGATGTCCTGCAACGGTGCTGAGGAGACGACCGTGATCGGGTGCTCCTGGAAGTAGTGCGGCAGGCGCCGCTGCGCTCTGAAGACCGCATATACCAGTTTCTGGTACTGCGGGTATCGCTGGCGCGACTCGGTGAGGACCTCGCTGATGTAGTACACCGGTCGCTGTACTGGGCGCTCCTTTCCTTCCTCCGGTCGCTCGACGACCATGACGGTGCTGACGACGCGCTCGGAGGCCGCGACGTAAACCAGCATGGGTTCTTAGTCAGCGGGGGCAGCGAGTAGCGGTGCGGCGAGTAGCACTTTCTTGAGGTCGCGAAGCGCGTCATCCGCCTCCTTGTCCCACTGGAAGGTGGGGTTTTTGCGCATCAGGCGGTATAGGGGCATCGCCTTTTCGCCCAGGCGGGGGATGAAGCGACTGAGAGCCGCTACTCGCCTGACCAGTTTCTGGACGTCGCGCATGCACTCGGGTTTGCCGAGCCGGGCGATCATGTCGATCTTCGTGGGGTTCGCCTCGATCCCTCGCTTGGAGACGACGTACCCCAGTAGTTGTCCTGCTGGTACACCGAAGGTGCATTTGTCTGGGTTAAGCTTTATCTTGTATTTTCGTAAGTTGGCGAACGTTTCCGCCAGGTCGGCGAGTAGGTCACCCTGGCGAGCGGACTTTACGACCACGTCATCGATGTAGACGTGGATGTTGCGGCCAATTTGGCTCGCAAGGCACTCTTGCATGCATCGCTGGTAGGTCGCCCCGGCGTTCTTGAGGCCGTAGGTTATGGCGGTGTAGCAGAAGGCTCCGAATGGCGTGATGAACGCCGTCTTCTCCTCGTCCTCAACGGCCATTTTGATCTGGTTGTACCCAGAGTAGGCGTCGAGGAAACATAGCGACTCCGAGCCCGCGGTGGAATCGATTATTTGGTCGATCCACGGGAGGACGAACTGCTCCTTCGGGCAGGCGCTGTTCAAGTTTGTGTAGTCGATACACATCCTCCAGGTCCCGTTCTTCTTCTCGACCAGGACTGGGTTTGCCAGCCACTTGGAGTATTTGATTGGCCGGATGAAGCCTGCAGCGAGTAGACGCTGCACCTCCTCGGCGATTGCTCGGCGGCGCTCTTCATTGAAGGGCCGCAGCGACTGTTTGACGGGTCGCACTTTGGGGTCGGCATTTAGCTTGTGCTCAGCGAGCTCCCTAGGGACACCAGGCATGTCAGAGAGTTTCCATGCGAATATGTCCCTGTTCTCACAGAGGAACTCGATGAGCGCGCCTTCCTAGGCTGGGCTCATGCCCGTCCCGATCGTCACCGTCTGGCTGGAGTCGCCTGGGACCAGCTCGACGGTGCGGGTGTGCGTCGTTGCCTCGAAGGTTGAGGTGTTTGCGCCCTCCGAGTTGGGCTTCTTGATTATTGTGAGGTCGTCGTTGTTGACCCCGCTCGCGTACTTGGCGAGCTCATCGGCGTGGTTGGTCTCTGCCGCGATGACGGCGTCAGCGAGTTCGGCTCCTTTGGCCTCGCACTCGGCGGCTATGTCGGGGTCGCCGTTGATGGTGATGACGCCGCACGGCCCGGGGAGCTTCATCGCGTTGTACGCGTAGTGGGGCGCTGCCATGAACTTGGCGAACGCCTGGCGCCCCAGAACGCAGTGGTAGGGGCTATCGAAGGGCACCAGCTCAAAGACGATCCGCTTGGTGCGGAAGTTTGCTGGTGTGCCGAAGGTGACTGGCAGCGTGACCTTGCCGATCGGGTACGCCTTACGACCGGGGACGATGCCATGGAACGTGGTGTGGGTCATTTCGATCATCGACTGCGGGAGCCGCAGCCGCCTGAAGGTGTCCAGGTACAAGATGTTGATGGAGCTGCCGCCGTCCATCAATGTCTTGGGGAGCCAGTAGTTGACGACCTTAGGCTTGACCACCAGGGCGACTCGGCCTGGGTACTCGATGCGTGGCGAGTGCTCTTGGCGGCTCCAGGTGATGGGCTGCTCCGACCAGTTGAGGAACTGGGGAACGTCCACCTGAGCCACCGCGTTGACGGCGACGGCGCGGGCGATGACCTTTTTCTCGTGCTTCGTGTTGAAGCCTGTGAAGGTGTGGAGCGAGCCGGCCACTTTGCCGAATTTTCCGCCGTTTGACGGGTCGTTGTCGGGGTCCTCCCGTGCTCGCCGTGCCTTCTCGATCTCCCTGAGGGTGTGGCAGTCGGCGGTTTTGTGTGTTGCGGGCTTCCCTTCCCTGCTGTGAAACGCACAAGGTTGGTTAAGGAGGGCCGCGGGGTCGAACCTTGTCTTGGCCTTGTAGTTGCCGCCGTCGCAGCGTTGTCCTCCGTCGCGGCGGAAGCTCTTGGGCTCGTGTTGTGCGTGCCCGGCGTTGGCGACGAAGTCGACTCGCCCGTCACTGCGGCGCTTGCCTGTGAGGCGAGTGTTGCTGTAGCGTAGGTCGGACCATCGTCCGCTGTCATTGCCGCTCGTGCGGCGTTAACCTCCCGACTCGTCGTCGGTTTCCTGGTTTGGATCTTCCTCCGCGTACCGTTTGGCGATCTCGAGGAGGTCCGGTATGTTGTCGAGGGTGCGAGAGTGTCGCTTAAGCTTGGCGACCAGAGGCTCGTAGCGGCACGAGGTCTTGAAGCAACGGATCGCGGTGTCTGGGTGGATGCCGACCGCGTTGTACCAGAGTTCTTGCCACCGTTGGACCCAGTTGCGGGTCGACTCGCGGGGTCCCTGGACGCATCGCTCCAGGTCCTCGATGGTGGTGGCGCGGGTGTAGGAGCACTCGAAGTGCCTGACGAAGGCGTCGCGCATCTCCTCCCAGGAGTCGATACTATCCTGGGGGAGGATGTTGATCCACTGCCTGCACGTCCCCTCCATCATCAGGGGGAGGTAACGGGCGGCTAGCAGGTCGGTGTGGCCTGCGATCCCCATCGCCATGAGGTATGTATCGAGCCAAACGGCGGGATCGTACGAGGGGTCGTACTTTTCTATCTCCTTCGGCGCCTTGAAGTTTGGCGGGTACTTCTCGCCTCGGATCATTGGTCCGAAGCACTTGGGGCCGAGTCGACTGAGCGACCCCATGGGCTCGCCGTCGCGGCGATTGGTTAGGGTGTGTCGCAGGTCGTCGGGCTGGCGTGCGCGCCAGCTTTGGTTGTTGATGATGTGGGTGCGGGCGTCGATGGGTTGACCGTTGGCGGCGACGAAGTTGGTCGCTGACCTGGGGTCGTTGGTGGAGAGTGCCGCGTTCGCGGGTCGGTGTTGGAGCTGCAGTGGCTCTGGTGGCGGGCAGTTGAGGGTGTTTGCCGCCATTGGGCGGCCGCTTGAGGCCGCTCTGCTTCCCGAAGAACGCGAGTATACTCGACCCTGCGAGTCGGCGCCCACGTTTTGCTGCTCGACGGCCTTTGCGAGCAGGGCCCTGACGTACTGGATCTGTAGGGCGCCGTCGCCGGTGGCCGTGATGTTGTCGGCTGCTGCTCGGCCTGCCACGAGGTTGTCCATCGGGGTGGAGAACAGTGGGAGGCCGTTTGCGTCTCGCTCCCGTGAGGAGACTACTATCCGCGGCTGGTCCCTGGGAGGTGTGCGGTTGGGTGCAGGTGGGGCACCCATCGCCGTCGACCCTGGCGGGGGCCGGGCGCTTCCTCCTGGTGGCGCGTTCTCGCAGATCGCGCGCTCGGCCACGCGGGCCGGGTCGTTTTCATCGTCGAAGTTCAGGGCGCGCCCCTGAATGGTGGGGTTGAGGCGCGACCTGATCCGCTGCTGGTGTTAGCGCGATAGCTCCTGCGCCGTCACCTGCTCGAGGCGAAATTTTTCGCGCTCGGCTTGCTCCTTGCGCACTGCCTCCGCCAGTTTCAGGCGGAGTTCCTCGACCTCCGTTGCCGTGGCGTTAGGAGGGATTGGGGTGGAGAAGGGGTCCTCCGGTGGCTCGGTGCCGGTCGCCATGTAGGCCGCGGCGTGGCGACCGGTACCGTCGCGGAGGTCGGCGGAGTTTTCCGACCCGGAGTCGAAGTCGAAGATCCCGAGGATGGAGGGGTCCTCGAAGTCTCCCACGTTGGAGACCTGGGTGATGGATCCCGCGGGCGAAGCCGTGGTGATGGATCCGGCGAGTGACGCCGGGGTCCCCGAATCGGCGTCGTCGTTGAGGGCCACGTCTTCTGCGGCCGCTGAGTTTTCGGAGGCGAGGCGATGAATCGTGCGGATCTGGCTCTCGGAGAGCCGATCGCGTGGCGGCGACTCGCGGATGCGAGCCGAGTCCTCTGAGACGATGACGTCGGTGAGGCCGACGAAGAGGCTGATCGTGCCGACCGGCAGGATCACGCTGTGCATGACGGGTCGCGCCGCCGGGACGTAGCTGCTCGGAAAGATTTGGAGCATCTCGCCGATCGCTATCATGCGGCCGGTGGCGACCGTCTCGTTGATGGGCAGATTGGATCTCGCCGTAGAACACCGGCCAGACCGGCCAGGCCCCACGGTGGGCGCCACTGTCGTGGGAATGGTCACGGCAGATGCTGCAATCGGCAGCGAGTAGTAGAACGAGGGGCAAGGGCGGCCAGCCATCTGCGGTGCGAGATGAGGGCGGAGACACAGGGTTTTACCCAGGTTCAGCCCCCCAGAGGGTAAAGACCTACTCCTGCTAGATTGTATTACGAAGGTGTGTAACATCCCAAAAATACCAAACTTAGATCATCAAACACTAATCATCAAGATTAGGGTTAACAAAAACTTTTCTAAATGAATTCATGAATGCATGTATATGTGTATGCATGGATTTTGAATTTCTTTAAAAACCACCTTGTTTGTGTGAACCATTGCTTGTAAAATGTTTCTTAGGTGAAAAGAACATCATCTAAAACATTCCCCACACTTTTCCTAAAGACAAGTAAATCAAAACAAATATATGAAGTGAATGGTCATTTTGACCAATTTAACTCCCATGCCTACTTTGGCTGTCTCAAACTTTCAAAACCTAACAGAAACTTTTCTGGATCTTTGCACCCCTTGAATGTACTCATAACAAGGTATCAAGGCCCACTTTGTGATCATCCAGAAACTTTCAAATGCATAGTTTAAATGACAATTCAAAATTGAATCTTCTTCATATGGGAAGATCCCACTTTTCCAAAACCCACTCAAACAAGTTCAATTTTCAAAACCCAAGCATCTGCAGACTCACCAGAACCAATCTAGCAAACCCACCAAAATTCTTTTCAAAATTCAAAACTTGATTTCATGCGGCCATTTCATCAAACAGGTTGCAGACACAAATCAAACAAAACATCAAACACTATAGTGTGCCGTGTTTTGAGCCTAACTTGTTCCCTAGTTAGCTCACACACAACCCAGTAGATCATCTAGAAAGATTAGCCCAACACTAGCACCCCTGTGAGCTTGTCATTGCCATTAATGGTGAACAGCCGAGCACCCCCATGTCACCCCATTGTGGACAGCAAGCTAGGAGCAGCAGCAAGCCTAGCCAGCATGTCTGGGAGGCAGCCCACCGTCCACCGCCACTGCCTGTCCCAGCCGCGAGCGTTGCCAAGCCCTGGACCACGCGCACGAGACACGCCCAGACCATGCCGAGCGTGCGCCAGAGCGCCACCCTCGACCATCACCCACAGACCGCGCGCCGCCCTCACCGCGTGCACACACGATCACCACCGACCCAGGAGACCGCCAGACATCCCCGTTTGCCGCCCCGTGCCATACAGCCACCGCCCGCCGTCGAAGACGCCGCCTCTGCCGCGCAGAGCACCGCCCGTTCCAGACCAAGCCGCACCGCCCCATGCCTAGCGATCATGTCGTTGAGCATCGCCAGGAGACACAGCACCGTCCCCTACCCTTGCCCATGCCATTAGCCGCATGTAACGTCGCCCCCGACGAGCTCACCGTGCGCCCTGACGGTCCCCTCGCTCGACTATAAATAGAGACCACCCCCGCACGATTTCTTCACACCATCCCACTCCCCTCTCCCCACTGACCGTGCCACAACATCCTCAGAGCAAGCCGAGCACCACCTCGCCGGAATTTCACTGGAGCCTGCCGCTGCTGGAGAAGAAGGGAGCCAGCGATTGGAGTCGCCCCAGGAGAAGCCACCGGCACCAGGAGGTTCGTCGTCGTCGACTTCGTCGTTCGCCCGCCTCGCCGACCCTCACCCGTACCCCGGTGAGCCCCCAGCACCCCTCACTGGCCGCGCTAGGTTTCGTTCTCGCCGGAGTTGTCTCGCGTCGACGATGACCCTCAGCCGTTGGATTAGAACTAGATCGAACGATCCATGTTGCCCCATACCGCTTCGCCCAGCCCCGTGTCACTGACGAGTGGGGACACCCACTTAAGCAGCCCGCGGGAGCCCTGCGCTTAGCAGGCCGGCCCAATAACTTTTCCCGCGCAGCCCAGCAATTCAAATTAAACCTTTTTCTTTTTAAATTCAAACACACTTCTGTACCCAACTTCAAAAATCAACCCAAATCGATTCAGTACACCAAATTGAATGAAACCAATTTTGTTGTAAAGGTCTATGAATGCTTAATCCAATCCCGTTGGATTCAAGTCATTTGGATCTGTATATCACCCATGGTAAAAATAACAAGGCAGAAGCTTTTCTGCATTCAAACATTTTTCAAATTCAAACCATAAAAGCTTTTGAGTTGATTCCAACTCTCAAAAATCACATTTAACCATACCTTTCAGAATATATAAAAATATATAGGTTTACTTGCAGAAATAATGTTCAAGTAATAAAAGAATGCTTCATAAGCATTTCTAGCCACTTTAATTAATTAAAATAAAAGGGTAAACCTTATTAAATTGTGACACCACTTTAAATCACATTCCCATGGACTACAATATGTGATGATGACATGTGTCAACATGATCCCATATTTGGTTTGGAGAATATTAAATCTTAAGTAGTTTTTCAATGAGTAGAAATTACTTTTCTAAAAAAATAAAAGGATTTAAATCAAGCCTTAACCTTGTAATGTTAGGGATGATGCTAGATCACCTATAGGACCCTTGTGTGTGATGATTGCAAGTAGTTAAGTATTGTTTGGTGATTGTGTACCTCGTATTTATTCATAGACGCTAGTACCGACCAAGGATACTACGAGGAGGAAGGAGGATACTACGAAGAGGAAGCCGAGGAGAACTTCAACCACTGATCTGCACAAGGCAAGCTGATATTATACCAATGCAAGCTAACACTTGCAAGATACTATACCTATGCAAGCTTATATTGACATTTGTGCAAGCTAACACTTGCAAGATACCTTACTGATGCCACAAACCCATACCTATGAGATGACTACTCTATGCCTTAAGCATATGTGATCATACCCACTTGATAAACCAATCCTAGTTTTATGGCAAGCTTCTTACTTTATTTCTTTATCAAAGCTTACTTAGAGTCTACCTAAGAGTTTGGTAGATACTAGACAATTGTGCTAAAGGTTGCTTAAAGAGCATAAAATTTGGCCTAAGCTAGACACCTTGATATCATCCTAAGATATAAGGTTGGACTTAGTGAAACTCCACTAGTTACCACCCCTCATTATTACTACCCCCGCCTATAGATGCTAGTGCTAAGCATAAAACTTGCTCAACTTTAGATGGGAATACTTGGTGGAAAAATGGTTATGAAAACCTTGGAATGATGGACCATTCTATTGAAATGTTTTGGACATGTGTTTCCGAACACTTGATGATTTTGGTGATGGAAATGTTGAGGCATGAGCCTTAGCCCTTTATAAAACTGATGGTTGTCTGGATGCGATACCATTCCAATTTTAGCGTACAACCACAATACTCGAATATTGGGTAGGGCTTGACTGGAAACTTATATACCTTAGTATTAGTTCCCTCACGGCCAAGGTCTGAGCTGAGGCTACCTTGTGAAGATTGTCCACCTGTGCAGTACCCAAGATGACAGTGGTCATGGTTGGGAGGCCGAACTCACAGGAGAGGTGCTTATACTAAGGCGTGTAATTCAAAGGTTAGGATTGATTATCCGCATACTGAGTATGGTGAATTCAGGATTTGTTCCTGACGGATGTATCGAATGTTGTGGTGAAAGTGTACAATCTCTGCAGAGTGTCAAACTATTCGAATAGCCGCGTCCGCGGTTATGGACAGTTGGAGTGGCCATACTGTTCCCCCGTCAGACTTTTCAAAATGACTTGTGAAATGAATTGAGACTTTGAATTGACCACAACAGAGTTGTGACCTGGATTACAAGATCCCATTTAGGAGTTATAAAATTGTGACTAACTTCGGAACTTAGTAGAGATAAACCTTGCTTTTTGCAAAACAACCCTAGAGCCTAGTGTCCTATTATCCAAAAACCCCTTACCTGTTAGTATTAGTTTGCGAGTACTTAAAGAGTACTCATGGCTTTGTCCCTGGCTATTCCCATGGCCAGACTATGAAGAGGAGTACCTGGAAGATGGACCCCCGGAAGGTTACGACAACTAGGATCATCTCCCATCGTCAGCATTGCCTGTGACCCCGAAGATGGAGCTTCGGCTACGCTACCGTTATTATTACGTATTCCGCTGCTTGATGTTGTATTAAGAACTGGATCATGAGATCCCTATTTGTGTAAGAACTTATGTATCGTTTGTAATGGATGAAGTACTATGGTATCCAATTCTGTTTTGTCTCGCAAAAATGGTAATCCTGGGATTGCGATGTATGGCATAACAGGCATCTAGGATTGAAAAATCCGGGTGTTGACAAAGTGGTACAATGGGCGAGCTCGGCGGCTAGGCGGCGAGTCGCTTGGGTGTATGATGGAACGTATCTCTACACGCCCTGCAGGGAGGTTTATATAGGCTCACCTCCCCTAGGGTTTACATATCTCAACCGAATTAGTTAAGGCTTCGGTACTCGTTTAACCTAATCCGGCTGGGCCTATCTACTCGCCTGGGCCTTCAGCTTCCAGTCGCTTGGATCCTCGCCGGGCTTCGATCCAGTCGCCGTCTTGCAGGCCCACTCGCCAGTTCTTGGGCCAGTCGGAAACGTACTGCTGGGTATACCCCGGTAGGCACATCCCCATCAGTAGTCCCCGAGGCCGTCGTCGATTAGGCGCAGGTGGCTGCTGGCAGTCGAAGTATACGGCTTCGGAGTAGACATCCAGTCGAATCGTCGGCGGGCTCCTGTATAAAGGAGAAAACTAGTTATCCAGGTCACAGCTTTGGCGAGTCGAGTCGGCGAAACACTGTCATAGTGATCGGGTCGGCGAGCCGAGTGGCTGAAGTTGGACCGTTAAACGTGGTCAAACTAGCCATTGGGGTAATCCGACGGTAACTTTTTGGCGTAATCACCGCGTAGTAACGGCTCCCTGATTTGGCGGGTAACAACCGCTATATAAGGGGAATGGCATGCGATCGGAGAACCACCTTCTTGCCATTTCCTCCGATTGCACGCACTTTTCGCCTCCCTTCGCATCGCGATCCAGCCGACCCGAATTCCTCCGACGCCCCACAAATCCTCCCGCCATGGCCCTCTCCACCGAGCCTTGGGGTAGATCTAAGTGTACGAGGGCGCAGCTGGCGTCCTTCGAGGAGGCCGGGATCCTGCGCGCCGGCTGTTGGCGCATCCCCGCGGCCGGAGATGTGACCCCGAACCCGCGCGAGGGGGAATTCATCTGCTTCACCAGCCACCTGGAACGGGGGCTAGGATTCCCTACGTCTTCGTTCTTCCGGCGCTTCTGCGCCTACTACGGGATCCAGCCGTCGGACCTGGGTCCTCACAGCATCGAGCAGCTCGCCATCTTCGTGGCGTTCTGCGAGTGCTACTTGGGCTACCGGCCCTACTTCCCTCTGTGGCAAGATCTGTTCCACGGATGAATCAGCCGCGAGGAAGCGGGCGGCCCAATGCTTGCCGCGGGCGGCCTAACCTTCCAGCTGAAGTCGAAGGCTTCGTTCTTCGACTTGATGCTGCCCGCCAAGGCGGCGAGCGACTGGAAGAAGTCTTGGTTCTATGTTGCCGAGGCGACCCCGGAGGGTGAGGCGGCGATCCCACGGTACTCCGCCAACCGGTCCGAACTGCGCCGTCTTCAAGTCGGCAAGCTCCCCAGCGACCAGCGGATGGTCGTGGACGAAATGCTCCAAACCATCCGCGGTTTGAAGAAGAAGGGCCTCCAATCGATCAACCTATATAACTGCTGGCTCGGGCGGCGGCTCGTCCCTCTGGCTCGGCGCGACCACTACATGTACCAGTACATGGGCCGGGAGGATTCGACGAAGTCCAACCTGGCCGAGTGGAAGCTCGAGGACTACACCGCAGCACTGAAGAAGATCACCCAGACGGTGTACCTGGACGCACAGGCTGGGGTCGCCCCCTACACCGGAAAGCGTCCAGCCCCAACGGTAGGTCACCTCGCATCATTCGCAGTCGCAGTTTTTGCAGTCGCGGTCGTTCTAACTTCCTTTTGTGTTCATTGCAGCTATTCCAAGTGGTGGAAGGATGGCTCCCGCCTGCGGACGACGAGAATTCGAGCTCGTCCGTCCAGGACATGGGCGAATCGCCTCCCGCCAAGGGCGACGCCGGGAGCGACGAGAGTGACGGTGATGACGATTCCGAGGAGGTGGTCGCCCCGCTGGCCCGCAAGACCCGCGAGCAATGCCAGCGTGAGCTTGAGGCGAGCAAAAGCCTCGAGCGTCATGACGACGATGAAGAACTTCCGGAGACCACCTCGCGCCGCCAGGCTACTCCGTCGAAGAAGAAGAAGAAGAAGAAGAAGGAAAAGGAGGCAAGGGCCCCTCCGAAGAAGAAGACGAAGCCGATGAGGCCGGCCTCACCACCGCGCTCGGCGAGCAGCTCCGACGCCCCCAGCCCGGCCAAGGACGAGGCGCCACCGACGGCAACCGCACTGGACACGGCCACCGTCGAGGTGCCACTAGCTTCGATGCCTCCGCCATTCGCCCCAGTTTCTGGGCTGGGGGATGTTCCGGCTGTGGCGGCTTCGCCTCACAGGGAAGCTCCTGCCGAAGATGTCCCAGAGGCTCCGGTTGCGGCCTCGACAACGAAGAAGCCGTCCGTGTCTTGGGCACGCGACGTCCTGGAGATGGGGCTCAGCCGCCGACTGGGCCCTGAACTGGAGAAGCCGGCCGGCCTCCGCACGGGGCTACGCTTCATTCCAGTCGCCAAGTGAGTTTACTCACCTACCTTTGTCTTCCATAGCAGCTTAATTTATCTTGCTTACATGATTGATGTACAGGACCAGAGTGAACAGGATGGGCCACCCGACCGTGGCTAAGGTGCCACCCGTCATCAGCGAGGAGGATCCTTCCCGTAAGAGGAAGGCGGACGAGGTCGTCGTCCCTACGGATGGCGGCAAAAAGGCCAAGGGCGATGATGTCGTCACGATTTCTGACGACACGGCGGTCGCGCCGACTGACCCCGCAACAGAGGTGGCCGCGTCCACGAAGGAGGGCGCTCCCTCGCCTAGAGCGTCCGAGCCGACCTCCTTTGGTGCGGGTGCCTCCATCGTGACATTCCCGCGCTTCATGGGCAAAGCGGCCGCAGCGAGTGGAACTTCGCCCTCGAGCCGTGCACCTGGGGTCGCCGATGCGGAAGTCGAACAGCGTCGTGGGTACACACCAGCTCTCCTCGCGTCCGTGGACGCGATACAACTTCATGACATGCTTGGCGCAGCCATCCAGGTATGTCCAGTCCCCGAGGATCAGGTCGGTGTTTTGCAGCGGTCTGATTCTTTAAGTGTCTGGTTATTATTTTTCGCATCCAGTCCCCGAGTGCGCACTCGCTGAATTTCAGCGGGTGGGCACTTAGGATTTCTTGATTACCAGTCTCCGAGTGCGCACTCGCTGAATTTCAGCGGGTGGGCACTTAGGATTTATTGATTGCCAGTCCCCGAGTGCGCGCTCGCTGAATTTCAGCGAGTGAGCACTTAGGATTTCTTGATTGCCAGTCCCCGAGTACGCACTCGCTGAATTTCAGCGGGTGGGCACTTAGGATTTCGCTTTGGTTAACTGTTTGAATGATGTGCAGGGTCTGCAACGTGAATCAGCTGACCGATTAGCAGCGAAGCACCGCGCGGAGAAGGAACTGGCCACCGTCCAGGAGGCGAATAAGGGGCTTCAGGCGGTTGCCGCGAAGGCGGAGGAAGCTCGCCAGGGACTTGTCCCCGCGGGTGAATTGGCGGCGGCGCAAACGGCTTTGAGCTCGGCTGAAAAGCGGATCGCCGATCTCGAGCGCGAGCTGCGGGAGGCGAAGGAGGAAGCGAGCTCGGCTGACGGGCGAGCCAAGGCCGCCATTACAGCCGCCGAAGAAGATCGTAAAGTGTCGGACGCCCTTGTTGCTGGGCTTCAGGACGACCATACTTCACTTCAACGCTTCATCACGGATCTTGCCCGCCCGTTGATTGGTAAGTGCATCTGCCTCTGCCAGTAGCGTGTGCTTTTTTGTGATGTCCGACGTACTCACTGTTGTCTTTTACTCGCAGGTCGCATCATTGATAGCGCGGAAGAGGCGAGCTCGAAGTCGAAGATCCACTTCCCTCCGCGGTCTGGCCGGTGTTCTGCGGCGAGATCCAATCTGCCCATCAACGAGACGGTCCCCGGTCGGAAGGCATACCCGATCGGCAAGATCACGCTGCCAGTCACCTTCGACACAACAGCAAACTTCCGCACCGAGCAGATCGTCTTTTACTACTACGGGATCATGCATCTTCGTCGTGGACCAAGCGGGAAGAGCGCACGACGAACCGGCTTGCCGGGTCAGGCTCAGGCATACCGAACTCGCCGAACTTCACGACCTTCATCCGCCGCAGGTCCACGGCGAAGATGCATGATCCGAGGAAGAAGTAGAGCTTGTGGGGGTCCCCAGGGTGGAGGAGCGCGAGCGCAGGGACGCTCCATGGTGGCAGCATGGCGTCGAGGTAGCTCTCGTCCGCCCAGACGTCACGCAGGGGCACGGTGCGCTCGGGGTTCCATTCCCTGGCTTCTGTGAGCGCCCACGTGCTCACCACTGGGGACTCGGGGTCGCTTCCGTGGATCTGCACGCACCTCAGCTTTCCGCCGCTCGCCGTCACGCAGCGGCGAGCGCCTCGGTTGATCGTGGTCAGTTTTTCCGGCAGCTGGTGGGGGACTGGTGGAAGCGGGACGTGTAGCAGGACCGGGTTGTCTGCGAAGGGGTCGCAGGCGAGGAGGCCGTAGGAGCTCCACCCACCAGAGCATCCCGCCGTGGGAGACGACGCCCTCTGAAGACCAGTCCTGGCGCAGCGGGGGCGAGCAGGCGATGTCCTTCGCGTCCCAGCTGTACTGTCCCACCGTGTAGCGGAGGAGCGTGGCGCGGCCGGTGCGGTCGGCGGCGGGCTGGAGCTCGGCGACGACGCAGCTGCCGTCACGCACCATCAGGCCGACGCTGGCGCCGTAGAAGCCCATGGGGTGGCCGTGCTCGCGGAGGCAGGTGGCCTCGCCGGTGCGCGCGTGGCAGAGGTGGTAGGTGACCTCGCCGTCAGGCTCCGTGGAGCAGAGGAGGAGCAGGCCGGAGGAGTCCGCGGCGGCGATGTAGGGGTAGCTGAAAAGGCAGGGCGGCGGGGAGATGCGTAGCGGCACGGTGAGCACTGAGGCGAGCGGTGGCTCCTCGCAGGCGACGGAGACGTCGGCGCCCGGCGGGAAGGTGCGCTTCGCCTCCTTGTCCTTCACAACCTTGGGGATTCGGGCGAGGATGGTCCACCGGTCCTGGGGCGGAAGCGGCGGCGGCGGCGGCATGGCTGGACCACAGGAACTCGATCGACTAGGTTTTAGCGATTGGGCGATGGGTCGGCCGATAGAGGATCGTGTTTTCACCATGGTTTCGATCGATTAGGTTTTAGCGCTTGGGCGATGGACCGCAGGAACTCGACCGATTAGGTCTATGGACCGTTTACCAATCGTGGGTGTCGATGAAAACTCGCTGTATTTTTTTTTTTGAGGGATAAACTCACTGTATTTTTTTGCCATGGTTTTCAGTGCATATGTTTCATTTATTTGAAATGTATTTTAAAATTATGGTAAAAGTTCCAAAACAAATATCCGCAGGTACATCTCAACAATATGCGTGCGCAGAAAAACCGATTTTTGTGTGGCTTATATGTGATAAAACTAGAAAATTCAATAAGATTTATCAAGAGATTTTTTTTACTTTTTCCACATAGCCTATAAAAGATACTGTCAATTTTCAAGAAACAGCACATAGATTTATTATTTTGGAATCAATAAGGCACATGTTTCTGGTAAAGGGATTCCTTTTTTAGAATTTCTTTAATAGTCATTCTAAAAGAAATAATTTATTTAATAGTTTGAAACATGTGTTTTGGTAAACGGATCATAGGCACCTAGGATCAGAAGTGATATTTCCACCCCTCTACCTTTTTTGCGCGACAAATCGTGTGGCTGGACTGGAGTTCAGACTCAGCTTGTTGATAAACTAATTTAATTTTTCTAGCACAACCAGATTTGTACAAAGTTTTGAATTCAATCCTTGTATTCAGTTTTGTGGTAGGCTGGTAGCAATACAGGTTTTAAGTAAAAGGCAATACTAAATACAAGAAAATTTGAAGAAAATACATGAACACCTCCTGGAAATACATGAATATTTATTTTGGTACACATGAACATGTTTTACATGACCTGAGCAGCTTATTTATTGAAATGGTTATAAGAAATTACAGAGATATATTTACCACATGGAATATGTGGTAATCTACCTAATAAACAAATCAATATCAAGATAATAAATTACAGAGATGTTTTCCCCCAAATTTTTTTACAGAGATAGATATATTTCTGAGATTAATTAAAACAATCTGTATCTATTAATGGGCCGCATCAAGTGGTGGCCCAATGATCCAGTCTTGTAGGCGTAGAAAGGCAGCACAACGTTCCTCGGCCGGCCCATGTGAACTAGGCGCCGCTACAGCGCTACAGACCCGTCTTCCTCCGCTGGAAAAGAGATAAAATGCGAAGCGAGTGAGGCTAGGGTTTACGCTCTCCTCCGCTGCGGGCTAGCTGTTCGATCGACATCTCTAAGGCCGAGCTTTGTAAAAGAGTGCATCTTGACCTTTTTTAGTGGGTAGGTTTAGAGTGAATATACATATTAAAAGAGGTCTAGGTGCACTGTTTTCATAAAGCTAAAATATCTTATAAAACTAAAATATCTTATATTATGAAACGAAGGGAGTAGAGTGAAAGTTTAGGGACAGCTGAAACTTGAGCAACCACGGAAGGTAGCTGTGCTAATTTCAGAAATTTATGTTTGTGCTACTCCCTCTGTTCAAAAATATAAAACATTTTAATTTTATGAATCAAATATATTTAGACATCTTTTAGTGTATATGTTCGTAGAGGTTCGGAGTGAATCTATACACTAAAAGTCATCTAGATCCATTTGTTTCATAAAGCTAGAATCTCTTATATTTCTAAAACGGAGGGAGTACTTTTTGGAGGGGTATGGTGAGTGTACGGGAAACTGAGTACACCATTTGAAGTGATGGGAATCATGTGTTTGCTTGGTTCGTCAGTTTAGTATAGAGATCCTCATTCCTCAAAGAGGGTTCTGATTTTCTGAATCCTGTTCTCCACCAGCTCTCAGCCCTGTCCTTTTATTTTAGGAACAAGACAGCTCGCTGCTGGTTATGTAGTACTCCCTCCGTTTTAAAATATAAGATGTTTTAGGTTTATGAAGGAAATGTATCTAAACTTGTTTTAGTGTGTAGATTCACTTTAAATTAGGATGAATCTATATATTAAAAATAGTCTAGATACATTTGCTTCACAAAGCTAAAACATCTTATATTTCAAAACAGAGGGAATATTAAACAAATCCACAAGAATAAGTACTGCACATATGATGCTTTACAAAATTCAGAAATCACAACCGAAGGATCAATAATAAATTCCTAAAATAAATTCGTGCTTGTATATTTCGTTTCTCTTTTGCTTGTTCGTCATATCTCGAGTTTGTCTCGCTCGCAACTTCTGCTTCCTGCAACCGCAGGTTGCTGCTGCGTCTCTTTGGGTAACTAGATAGATGACCGTTGACACACCAAGATGAATGTTCAGGTGGTTCTTTATCTCATCCTTGCTCATGTGGGGTTTTTTGTTCCCATGGCATAAACAATACTCAGCTCAATATTGACGTATGTTCCTGTATAGAGAGGGAGACACCATTGACGTATGCGATATGGACCAAATATAAGCGAGCCTAAATCTGAATTTGAGAATCATAAGGATAAAAAACATCATAAGATGCAATTATGTAGTAGGAGTACAACACTTTTGCATGTGGGTAAAATAAAATGACCAGCACTTGTAATCATTCAAAGGAACGCAAGTGTTACAACATGAAAGGATTTAAGTGGCTTGATCATCTCCACCCTACCTTCTCCGTCCACAAGAATGCTTCCACCTTCAAGACCAAAATTGGTTAACCTCGGAAATCCTCTCCACTTCTAAAGCATATACATGAAAAATTAATGGTAACGACAAGAACTAATGGTGACAAGTTTCCAAAAATTAAATGCATGCGGCTTCAGATATACCTTCCTTGGCAAGAAGGTTATTCTTCCACAATTGCCACTCTAACAACGATGAGGATAAAGAAAACTACGAGTGTCGTGGTATTGCCGACGAGTACGCCATGGAGGGGTACTCACAGTGCGTGTTTAGAGACATGGAGAAAGACGGACGGTTGACGGGTACGAGGTAACACAGCTTACCCAGGTTCAGATCCCACAACGGTGGCGGAATCCTACTCCCGCTATAAATCACTATAATGGCAATACGCCGAGTTACAGAGATAGGTTCACTATGCGAGGTTATGTGAGGTTGTGCCCTAAAGGCTCCTATAGGACCGACTTATATAGTCGCCAGGTCCTAGGGTTACAGGGAAAAGTCATAGCCGGACAGGTTACAGAGTCCTACACCGTCTATTACTAGTCTAGCGTGTCTTGTACTCCAAGGCTCCGGGTACGCTGGTGACTCCACCGTTGCCTTCCTTTATCTGGCATGGGCCTCCCTTCTGGATCCATCTAACTGGGCCATCCAGCAGGCCATGGGCCATGCTACCAACTGTGGGTCACCCGGGTTATCCGGATAAGAGACATGCTATGAGGATATCCATATAGCATATCCCCAACAGTAGCCCTCGGAGAACTCCGAGATCTTGCGCCGTCTTGTCTCTTCACATTGAATGCTTCGTCTAGATGGATGTCGGCAAATCGTCAAGCAACATCTTGTAGTCCTCCCAAAGAACCCTGCAAGGTTTTCTCCGTCTTTAATTTGTAAATCGGAGAATTGCTGAATCTTCCATCGTACTCTTCCATAGCCGGACTGGACCTATCCATGCCGGAATCTTCTGATGTGATGGTTCATCTGCCTATGACAGCTAGGGCGACGTAGACATAGGTCAGCAACGCCTCGTAACTCACACATGCAGAGAACGCAATCATGTCCACTTTTCCCGCGCGAGCGATACGAACCGTTGGCGGCGACGGTTGGTACGTGGCGAAATTTCCACGCACGTCTCTGCACACGTCGTCTACGTGGCAACCATTCGATCAAGCTGCACGAATCTTGATGCCGGAGACCATAAATAGTAACTGTGGTGGAAAATTTACTTTTTCACCTCATTCTCCCATGCATCGTCTTCTTCCTCCAGCGAGCGCCTCCTCGAGCTCTCCGTGCAACGTGCGAAAAACCCTAGCTTTCCAATCTTTCCCAGTCATCGTCAAACACACCCAATGGCCAGCAGCAGCTCCTCCCCTTCGATGGCGAAGCCGGCGAGCTCCGTCGTCACGCCCCTAGAGGGCCTGGTCATCCCCAGGTTTGCGGTGGTCGAGGCCACCGGCGGCGACCATAATCCAGCGGCGCTGGAGCTGCTGGAGGAGGAGTACGACTCGCACAAGCGCGACTGGCGCGATTCGGATATCACGGACCGCGACATCAAAGAGATGATCAACGAGGGCTACCTCCCCGCGACGGAGGGACTCGCCTGGCGGGCGGCGCCGGCCGGCGAGGTCACACCTTCTCCCCAAGCCGGAGAAAAGGTGTACCTCAAAGCACAGATGGTACACGGCGTCTCCCTGCCCATCTCCAACTTCTTCCTTGCTGTCCTGAATCATTACCGAGTACAGACACAGAACCTATCCCCCAATAGCATCCTAGCACTCAGCAATTACGCGGCGCTCTGCGAGGGTTATTTAAGAATCAAGCCTAGGCTAGATCTCTTCATATACTTCTTTATCGTCAAGCGCGAAGCCAGAGCCGGCAAGGATGAGCTTAGGAATTGTGGAACCATTAGTTTTAAGATCCGGCCTGGCCGGCGCTTCCCCGACATCGTCGGCCACGAATCCTGCAAGAATTGGCAGCGGACGTACTTCTACGGCCCAGATATCCCTCTGGCTGGCCGAGAAGTCATGTACCCGGACTTTGTCGATGGAGCAGCCGCTGAAGCTCCGACATGGAGATCCCAGGCATCCCTTCCCTCCGACATCGACGCTTCCCGCGCTATAAGGCGGATAGAGTGGTTCGTAGAGACGGGTTTGACCGGACTGGACCTAGCCGTGTGCTGGTTCATCAGGCGGATCCAGCCTCTACAGCACCGCTTGAAGATGGTGCACGAGTATTCCAACGATAGAAGGGATAGCCTCCGCATCTCCGAGGACAACTTCTCGAGCGACTCCGTCAAGCTTCGCCTCAAGTACATCGTTAAGGTGAAGGAAAAGAAGTGTGGCTTCGCCATCACCTACGATATGTTCGTAGAGAGCAAGTGCCCAAAGGTAACTGTTTATTTTCCGTGTATGACATATACTCCAGTTCTTCCATCTAGCCATTGCCATCTCATCTAACATGGTGGTTCTTCACTTTAACAGCTTAGCGACATAGATGAGGACAGCATGGCTCCTCAAATCTATGATCCAAAGATGAAGGAAGTCACTGTCGTGTCCGACGACGATGCTCCATTGGCGCGAAAGCGGAAGAGCTCCACCTTTGACGTTGTCGACGGAGGCAATAAGAAGAAGACGGAGGGTGGAGCCTCCAAGAAGACTACCGCCATCCTGGAGGCGGAGAAAAGAAAGGTTGCTGGGATCCCTTTTGCTAAATCACCCCCTCTTGTGTAAGCTTCTTTCGCTCCGACATTGTCTATTTGTATGTCTTGTTCCTGTACTTATGCATTTTGCATGTTTCAGAAAGAAAGCCACGACCAGCTTGAAGAAGACCTCCAAAACTTCGAGGGCTTCTAGAACCATCAAGGATATGCTGCATCGTGACGTATCTCCCTCCATCGCCCCTATCACTCCTATCGTCCAGCCTTCATCCGCTCCGACAAGCTCACAAGCTAAAGAAGCATCTAGCCTTTCCGCCATGGAAGTGGACTCAGGCGCCTCCACAGAGCTCGCTGTTGTCGGCGAACAGGCGACGCAGGAGAGTGCCGCACACCAAATGGCTGAAGCTCCGGCTAAGGATGCCATGGATAGCGGTAAGGAGGTGGTGGAAGGTGGTAATCTGCCGAAGGCGGTGCCCCCGCACCCAAGAAAACCATAGAGTTTCCGAAGATAGTCTATCCGGTACTTACGCCGGGTAGCACTTCTCTGGTTCCTGGTGCGGAGCCGACATCTCCAACGTGTGGTCTCGAGGAGCTTCTCCGGCAAGCAGAAATCTTGCAAGGAAACAGTGCATCCTTCGGCAAGTTGCTAGCTGAGAGTGCTACCAACCTCAAGATCATTGCACTTGTAAGTTATATTTGCCTTTTGCATTTCTTATGAGTATCCCACTGTAGCCCCGAGGATTTAGACGGAAAACCATAGGTCTTTGCGTCTAAATGCTCTAAGAATGACTAAGCTAGAAAACTTATCACTGTAGACCCCAAGCATATAGGTGGAATGAATTATTCCGACTAGATTCTTTAAGAGTAGCATACGCAGTGTTTATAAATTTCGATATTGTAGCCCCCAAGCTTCTAGTTGTAACTGAATTAGTTTCGACTAGATGCTTAAACAGAAGCTAAGCATACATCCGAGTTAAAAACTTTAAACTATAGACCCCAAGCTTCTAATCGAAAACTGAATTAGTTCCGACTAGATGCTTAAAGAAAGACTAAGCATATTGCTAAGTTAAAAAACTCTCGCTGTAGCCCTCGAGCGTCTAGGTGGAATTTTTCCGGCTAGATGCTCCAAGTAGACCAAACAACGTTTAACTTTCTTTTTTCCATAGAATGAGAATGCTCGGAGGGGCATGGCCAACGACAAGTACCAGAAGATGCGCGCGGACTTGGAAGCCGAAAAGGGTAAAACTGCCTTTTTGAAGGAACAGATCATCAAGAGCAAGCGTCTGCTTTTCCTTTCTTTTTTTGTACTCCGTCTTGGTCTTGTGCCAACATTCTCCGAGTACTCACTGTGTACTTTTCTTTCTCCGACTTGCAGAAACCATTTCCAAGGATAAGGATATTGTCGAGCAATCCAAGCATATTCAGCAGCTGGATAGCGAGAACAAGATCCTTAAGGAGAGGGAGGATATGCTGAAAATGCATGAAGAATCGATGAAAGTCCTGCAAGACTCCGCCACCGAGGAGATGAACCGCTTGAAGGAGGAAATCGTTATCTTAAAAGATCAGAAGAAAGCTGCCGATGAGCAAAATCAATGCCATCATGAAGCGTATAAGATCCTCCAACAAGAACGGGACTCCATGGCGGATACTCTCTGGTAGGCTGAGGCTAGCATCTTCAGTAAGTGATTCTCCATCTTGGATTTCTGTAGTCTAGATACTTTGAATTTTTGAACTCATGCGCTCCTTTGTCGGGAATTCGCAGCTCCTATGGGTTTAACCCGGTCGCCTCCTCCGCCAAAGGAATGCATGGTCCTTGTCGGCAACTTCATCAACACCGCCATCGCGCAGACCAAAGAGATTGCCAAATCCCTCCAGATTAACATCAAGGCACTGGACTCAGTCGCGAAGTTCTCGGAGATCCTGCGCCGAGCCCCCGAGCGTATTTCAAGCTGGAAAGCTTCATGCGCACGGGCCGACACCAGGATGGCATTGTCAATGGTGAAGTCACACTACGATAATGCCGACATCGACACGGTAACCTATGGTATCCTCGACATAGACGACGAAGACCAAAAGATAAATCACGAATCTATCTTGGCGTCGCTCGCGGGTTATGACACCAGAGTCGTCGAGTTGGTCGACGTTAACGTCTTTGTGCCCATGAAAACCGTTGAAGACAAAGGTCAAAGCTCCTCCGAGTCCCTCAATATTGGCGACTTCGAGGGAGGTGACTCTCCTGCTGCTGGTGATGTTGCTTCCAAGTCGCCTGCGCCAGAGGAATAAAAATAACTTGTAATATTTGTTTCCTCTGTAACTTGTTATGCGGAAAAAACTATGTGTTAACTTAAGGCGGAAAACAATGGTGTATGTCCTGCTACTTAAGAACTATTTCCAGCATGTATATATTTTTTAAGCAAGTGCTGGCTTAACCATTACTTTGGTTTTTATGTTGGACTTTTCGTGAGTCGGAAGACTCGTTGTCGGAACCATACGCTCAGGTGATGATGCCCAATGGCACTGTCAATAACCTAAGCACAAAATCGCCGACAATAAGTGCCAAAAGTCACTACTCCAGAATCCCATAAAAATGACAAAGAACGTGTAGACCAGAAAACTTAAGCTAACGCCCATAGGCGGAATTTTCACAAGTGCAATTGCAAAGCTTGTGCATAAAGGTTTTATATGATCTAAAAATGAACACTAAAGGAGGTAAAAGACTCAGAAATATGAGTGAACCAAAGAGCTTTATTTCATTGATCATATAAGAGGTACACAATTAGATAAAAATGCTAAGTGTAGAAAGGACGAAGCTGTGCTATGTTCCATGGCCGATCAAGCTCCGGGTAGTCATAATTCGGGTCACGTCGCTTACGCTTATGATCCTCGTTGGGTCTATCCTTCAGTTCACGATTGTCAATGAGGTAGTAAGACCCATTGAGTAGCGCCTTGCTTATGATGAATGGTCCTTACCATGGCGGGGATAATTTGTGTGACTTCTTCTGCTTAAGTTGGAGCACCAAATCCCCCTCTTTAAACGAGTGTTGCCGAATGCGGCGACTATGGTAGTTGCATAGCTTCTGCTTGTAGATGGCGGATCTTTGGCATGCCAAAATGCGCTCCTCCTCGAGAAGGTCCACATCTAGGCGTCTGGATTCTTCAGCGTCATCTTCGTCGTAGGTGGCAACCCTTGGTGCATCGTGAAGTATGTCGGAAGGTAGGATGGCTTCTGCTCCATATACCATGAAGTAAGGGGTGTAGCCGGTGGATCTGTTGGGTGTATTTCGTAAACTCCACATCACAGATGGTAATTCTTCCGCCCAGGCTCCAGCTGCTCTATGTAGCGGTGCCTCAAGACATGGCTTTATTCCCTGCAGAATTAATCATTGGCTCTCTCAACCTGACCATTGGATTGTGGATGTGCCACAGATGCAAGGTCAAGTTGGATGCCCTTCTCCCAACAATATGCCTCCACTTCTCCGAGTGACAAGTTGCTGACGTTGTCGGTGATAATGCTATGTGGGAGACCAAATCTCACCACTAGATCCCGGAAAAACCTGAGGGCAGTTGCCCCATCAAGCTTTCTAATGGGTTTAGCTTCTATCCATTTAGTGAATTTATCAACTGCTACTAGCAGATGCGTAAACCCACATGGTGCCGTCTGCAACGGACCAACCATGTCCAGCCCCCAGACTGCGAACGGCCAAGTTATTGGTATTGTTCGCAATTCTTCAGCAGGAACATGTGGTTGTCGGGCATAATACTAGCATCCCATGCATGTCTCAACCAGCTTGTCGGCGTCCGCCTTCGCGGTCAGTCAGTAGAATCCTTGCCGGAAGGCTTTCGCGACCAACGATCGAGGAGCGGCGTGATGCCCGCAATCTCTGAGATGGATTTCGCATAGGATTTCAATACCTTCTACCTGGGAAGCACACTTAAGGTATACACCAGTAGTGCTCCTTTTGTAGAGATGTCCATTGATTATGGTATAACCCTTCGCTTGACGTACTATTTGCCGTCTTTCGACTTCGTCGTCGGGCAAAGTTCCATGTTCGAGATATTCCATGAACGGTTTTGTCCAAGCCGGAGGGACCTTTTCCACCATGTGGACGAAAGAGTCAACTCTATTCGGGTTGTCGATGTCTGCTCCCTTCACAGATGGTGTCCGTAGATGCTCTAGGAAAACTCCTAGCGGAATTTGTTTGCGCCCTGATCCAATCTTAGACAGCAGATCAGCCGCCTCGTTTTGCTCCCTAGGTACATACTTGACCTCGTAGCCCAAGAAGCTCTTGGCTATCTCGTCCACTTCGTCTCGATATGCCGCCATCATAGGGTTCCACGCATTCCAGGTGCCAGCCACCTGCTGGGCAACCAAGTCGGAATCTCCACAACAAACTATGCGCTTGATGCCAATATCCTTGGCTACGCGTAATCCGTGAATGAGTGCTTCATACTCCGCCATGTTGTTCGTAGCCTCGAAGTGGATCTGCAGAACGCAGTGTAGCTTGTCCCCAGTTGGTGACTATAGCAGTACACCAGCCCCCGAGCCGTTGAGCAGCTTTGATCTGTCAAAGTGCATCACCCAGTATTCTGGTTCCGGCAATGGGGTAGCATCTGGCATCTCCGTCCAATCTATAATAAAATCATCCAAGGCTTGTGACTTGATAGCGTCACGTCTCTTGTAGGTGATCTCGAAGGCAACAAGTTCAATGCCCCACTTCGTGACCCTTCCTGTAGAGTCGATGTTGTTGATAATGTCGGACAGTGGAGTCTTGCTCACCACTGTGATTGGGTGCTCCTGAAAGTAATGCCTCATCTTCCGAGAAGCAAGGAATACTCCATAAGCTATCTTCTGGTAGTGCGGGTAACGCTGTTTGGACTCCGTCAAGACCTCGCTTACATAGTAAACTGGTCGTTGAACTCCGTGCTCATAGCAAGGTTCCTTCTGATCTACCACGACGACGATGCTGATTACCCGGTTGGTGGCCGCCATGTAAATTAACGGCTCTCCAGGCTCAGGTGTTGCAAGGATGGGCGCTGAGGAAAGAATCTCCTTGAGCTTCTTAAACGCTGCATCTGCTTCGTCCGTCCACGTGAATTTGTCCGCCTTCTTCAGCAACTTGTACAGCGGCAGAGCCTTCTCTCCAAGCCGGCTGATGAACCGACTAACTGCTGCAACACAACCGTTAGTCATTGAATGTCCTTTAGGCATGTCAGACGGTTTATGTTTAAGATGGCCTTGATTTTCTCCGGGTTGACCTCGATTCCACGCTGGGAAACGATGAAGCCCAACAATTTGCCGGCTGGAACCCCGAAGACGCACTTCTTAGGGTTAAGCATCATGTTGTATTTCCGGAGATTACCCAAGGTTTCTTTTAAGTCGGAGATTAAGTCATTTGATTTTTTCGTCATCACCGCTATATCGTCCACATAGGCGTGAACGTTCCGACCAATTTAATCGTGTAGGCAACGTTGCATTGTCCGCTGGTACGTAGCACCTGCGTTTTTCAGCCCAAAGGGCATCATAACATAGCAAAACGTGTTGTATGGAGTAGTGAACGAAGCAGCCAATTGGTCTGACTTACTCATCTTGATCTGGTGATATCCTGAGTATGCATCGATAAAACACAAAAGTTCCGAGCCAACCGTTGAGTCAATGACTTGGTCAATGAGAGGCAAAGCAAACGGATCTTTGAGGCATGCTTTGTTCAAGCCGGTGTAATCAACGCACATTCTTAATTCTTTGGTTCCCTTTTTGGGGACAAGTACAGGATTGGCCACCCATTGGGTGTGAAGGACTTCTCGGATAAAACTAGACTTAAGTAACCTAGCTATCTCTTTGCCTATGGCGCGTCTCTTCTCATCTCCAAAGCGTCGTAGAGGTTGCTTCACTGGTTTGCATTTTGTATCAATGTTTAAGTTGTGCTCGGCAAGTTCCCTAGGTACACCTTTCATGTCGACAGGTTGCCAAGCAAAGATGTCCCTGTTCTCACGGAGGAACTCGACGAGCGTGCTTTCCTATTTGGGGTCCAGGTTTGTCCCAATGGTGGTGGTCTTGGAGGCATTGCCTACCACAAGTTCCACCGGCTTGGTCTCGATGGCGACCTTGAATGCTGGAGCGAAGTCGGAAATCTGTTTCTTCAACGCGGGCATCTCCGAGGCATCGACCTTGCTCTGGATCTCTTTGAATTCCTCATTGTAGAGGACAGCTTCCGCATAGGCTGATTCATTAATCTCGCAGTCCCTAGCTTTGGCAAAGCTTCCGGATATGATGATGACACCGTTTGGTCCGGGTATCTTGAGTTTGTTGTAGACGAAGCATGGATTGGCCATGAAGGTGTGGAATATGTCGCGGCCGAATATGACGTGGTACACGCTCTTTAAGGGGACCACCTCAAAGGTCATGCGCTCTTGGCGGTAGTTATTAACATCGCCAAAGGCAACCTGAAGTGTGATGCACCCAAGGGACCGAGCCTCCCGACCAGGAACTACGCCGTGGAAGATGGTGTTGGTCCGCCTTAGGTTTGCCTCCGTCAAGTTCATCTTCTGAAGTGTATCCGGGTACATGATGTTGATGCTGCTTCCACTATCCACCATACATTTGGTGAACTCAATGTCGTCAATCAAGGGGTTGATGACCATGGTGTATTGGTTCTCCATAGGGATAAGGTCTGGGTGATCCTTCCTGTCCCAAGTAATTGGAACCTCCGACCAGCACAGGTACTGGGGAACTGGGGAACTGGGGGTAGAGTATCCATCGGTATCCTCATAGAGGTCTTCTGTTGTCGGATGGTGGGGGTGCCAAGGAAAGTGTGGAAAACGGTCGCCTTCTTCTCGAAGGGGTTCTTGCCTTTGCCGTCACTCTTGGCGGCGTGCTTGGGGTCGACATCCTCGTCCATGTCACTTGAATCCTTGGACTCCTCCTCCTTCTTCTTCCCCTTGCCCTTGCCTCGCGATCTATTCTTCCGACTTTGCTTGTAGTCGGACTCCGGGTCCTCCTTGAGGTCGTTGACGAACTTGCAGTGTCAATTGGTATGGGTGGCTTTGCTGTTGACATCGAGGTGTACAAGGCACGGCATATCGCGGTACTCTTTGTAGGTTTGGGGAACGCGGAGCGCTACCGAGGTAGTTTCACTTCCTCGCTCCTGCCCACGACCAGCTCCCCGTCCTCGGCCACATTGTCAGGCATCACCTCGTCCTGCGAAGGTCATACCGACCATGTCGGGAGTTTGCTTTCCTTCTGGAGCGGTTTTCCGCTTTGTGTTGTTGTTCCTCCGAGCTTGAGTTGGAACGGCCGTTGCTGGCAGAGAGTCGCGAGCATCATCGTCGGCAGCTGCGAACTCACTAGCCAACTGAATCATCTGGTTCAAGTCAAGCTGGTGATTGTCCTGCAAGTGCTTCAGCTTATGTCGGAGCAACGTGCCCCTTTCTAACCCATCGATGAAGACGGCCATGGTGGTTTGAGCGTGCACTCCTGCACAGGAATTTTTCATATCCAGCCAGCGGGAGAGGTAGGCGCGAGATGTCTCGTCTTTCTCTTGCACGTACCGCTGTAGATCGCCAATAGTGCAGGGACGTTTGTACGTACCCTCGAAGTTTTTGGTGAACGCTTCTTGCATGTCCAACCAATTGCAGATGGATTTCTCCGGCAAGTCATCAATCCATTGACGGGCTATGCCCGCCAACATCAATGGGAGGTACTTGACGACAACGTTGGGGTTACCCCCAGCAATCTCTACCGCGTTGTCGTAGTCCTGCAACCATGTAGCTGGCTTAGCGGTGCCATCATAGGGCTTGATGGTCTTTTCAATCCGGAAACCTTTGGGGTAAGTTGCGGACCGTATCGCAGGTCCAAAGCAACGTGGTCCCAGGTATGGTCCTTCCCGGGCCTCGTGGATATTATCGATCCGCGAACGTGCATCGTATGGCTCCGGGTTTCTTTTCTTCTTGTCAACAGGGGATGGGCTGCGTGAATGACGCATGCCTCCTCCGCCATGGTGACTGCTAGGTGGCGACGGAGGCGGAGGTGGCGGTGGGTTAGCCTTCTTGCTATTACCCTCATGTGATGCCTCACGCCTGACGCGATTGTTTGTCGGACGCGGAGGGTCATGGCGCGACCTGCTCTTGTGTCCCTGGTTGCGCTCTCTCTCATGACGGGTCTGCTCCGCGTTGTCACGGATGACGATGTCGCTCTGCCTTGGCGGGGGCATATCCGTATGATGGTGAGCCTTGGGGTCTTCGCGATGTAGGGGGGAGTGGGGCGGTGGCAATGGGCGACGAGGTTGGGCCTTTTCTCCGTGGTCGGAGGATATGGGGATAACATCCTTCCTGTTGCGCGCATCCCTCCGTCTTCATTTTGATGAACCCGTCTGAGACCCGACATCAAGAGGAGATCTGTCCCTTGGCAGCTTATGCTGGCTAGACTGGCAAAATGCTGGGTCAGACTCAAGCCTCTGAGAGGTGGCCTTTTCCTGCTGCTTTACCGCCTTGGCCACTAGGTCATAGACCTGGTCCACCGCCTCGGGCGATCTATCCTGCTCCAGAAGGGTCTTGGCGACGGCGAGGTTGAGGAGAGGAGTGGGCATCACCTTCCTGCCTTCACTGTCAATGTATGGCTTGGCTTGTGCCGGCTTCGGGGGAGCCCATCCTAGGTTTCGTCGTACACCAGGATCGTTGATGACGCGAGCCGAAGGTTTCTTGGCCTTCTGCTGCTGCTGCAGAGTCTTGTACTCGGCCTCCATTGCTCTAGCTTTCTTTATGGATTTCTACGTGTTGACCAGATCTCGATCTAGCTTAGCGCCTTGCTCCACGATGGCCTGCGCTTCCTCCAGCAGCTGCTGGCGCTTCTCGTCAAGCTGGGTCACGTTCCGGATATGAGCTACGGTCAGTGGCTCGACGAGGAGATTGTCGTACATCACTCTATCAGCTGGAGTAACTTGGGAAGCAGCAGATGTAGATGCCGGAGGTGGCAAGTTTGCGGTGTTGTTGTTGCTCGGACCGGTGCCGAGTTCCTGCGGCTGTTGCACTGGGTTAGGCGGAGGGGGCATGACCTTTGCGCGATCATTGTCGGGAGCAACAGGTGGTCCCTTCCCTTTGTCTAGGGCTGTAGGCGGAGCTCGTCCGGGTTGATCTCCATCCATCGCCGTCCCAATGGTGACAAACACCTCTCGAGACGTGACGGCGTTGTTGGCTTGCTCGTCGCGCATGTACTCTTCCTCCATTTCCTGCATGGCGGAGTCTAGTTCCTCTGGACTGAAATCTATATCCTCTGAATCTGCACTGAAGTCGGTGTATAGCGCATCAATTACAGAGTCGGAGGGTGTCAGGACTTCCTCGATGACGGGGGGTGGAGGTGCGATAGCAGCGATGATGACTGGAGGTGGTGCAGCAACTGCGGCGATGGCGGCTGGAGGCGGTGGAGGTGGTTGTTGAGGCGGCGGCGCTCCACCAACGAGCGCAAGATCCGCCTGTGCTGCCCCTCGGCCTCTGCGTAGTTGTTGATGGTGTTCACCATGCTTTCGAAGGTGAGGTGTCCTAAAGCTTGCTGCCGCCTTAGAGAATGCCGGAGAAGCGTTCTGTGGTCCAGTCCTTCCACAAAGTGATACATAGCATCATCATTGGGGTAGTGGGCCAGATCGACTCGTATACGGATCCACCTGGCAAGGTAATCGCGGGGGTTTTCGCCCTCTCTCTGAATGCAACGCGCCAGATCGAAGATGGTAACCACGCCGACGAACTTGGATCTCTGTTGTCCCGACGCACGGACGAAGCTGGCGGACTTGCAGTGATCTTCCATCGTTATATCCTGCATAGGGGCGGTTTGGGTGGGCCTTGAATTTTTCCGATCTTTGCCGGCAAACTTCGAAGAGAGATCCGACATCGATCCTTCCGCGAACGTATCCTGCCCGTAGGCGGTCCGTGCGGGTCTTGATGCTCCTCCGACTCCCAAGGAACTAGTGCCTGAGTCGGTTTCGCCGATGAAGAGGTGGATATCTCCGATAGGAACGATCGAACCCCGCGTAGGGTTCATCTTCGCCGGGATCCAAAACTCGTCGGGAGGGACGATCGGAACGTTGTCGGAGAAGAGAACGCGACCGATGGCTACGGTTTCGCCGATTCCCGCGAAGATCTTGGTCCTCGCCCGCTGAAGAGCCTGAAGCACCTCTTGCCCCACGGTGGGCGCCAACTGTCGTGGTATTGTCGACGAGTACGCCATGGAGGGGTCCTCACAGTGCGTGTTTAGAGACGTGGGGGGAGGAGGACGGTTGACGGGTACGAGGTAACATAGCTTACCCAGGTTCAGATCCCACAACAGTGGCGGAATCCTACTCCTGCTATAAATCACTATAATGGCAATACGCCGAGTTACAGAGATAGGTTCGCTGTGCGAGGTTATGTGAGGTTGTGCCCTAAAGGATCCCATAGGCCTGACTTAAGTCGCCAGGTCCTAGGGTTACAGGGATAAGTCCTAGCCGGACAGGTTACAGAGTCCTACACCGTCTATTACTAGTCTAGCGTGTCTTGTACTCCAAGGCTCCGGGTACGCTGGTGACTCCACCATTGCCTTCCTTTATCCGGCATGGGACTTCCTTCTGGATCCATCTAACTGGGCCGCCAAGAAGGCCATGGGCCATGCTACCAACTGTGGGCCACCTGGGTTATCCGGATAAGAGACATGCTATGAGGATACCCATATAGCATATCCCCAACAACGGGCAACACGGTCTTGGAGTGGCCCAACTTTAACGGCATCTGGCTGGGTCACGGTCTAGCACACGGACAGTCCACCTTCACGCTAGGTGGAATATGTATCCTCTCAGGGGTCTAGCTGAGTCAAAATTCCAGGTGAGTACATGGAATGTACTCCCCTTCGTTTAAAAATATAAGATGTTTAGATAGTGAAGCTAATGTACCTAGACATCTTTTAGTGTATACGTTCAAATGAATTTACATATTAAAAGGTGTCTAGATACATTTCCTCCACAAACCTAAAACATCTTATATTTTTAAACTGAGGGAGTACTCGTAAGATAACCAAATAACGTATATCCCAGGCAATGCAAATCACATATATAGCATGTAAATAATGTATAAACAAAACATGGCTTCTAAACATTATCAAGATACATCCGACAAGCATTATGACCGCTTCACTATCAAATCATAGCTCACTATTGTCTATGGGGTAAGAGTAAAACATATAAATAGCAAGCGTCATAGAAACGTAACTATCAAAGATAGTTCAAGTTGATCTTAAAAGTGGACTTTCTATTTCTAGAATTAAGTCCATTCTTTACCCTTGAACTCTTACAAAAGTTTACTTTTCACACTAAACCTTTTGTTTTCCCAAAGCAAACCCTAAAATCTTGAAAAAGTTCATACCATGATCCGATAAATGCATTGAGGTGGACAAAGAAAGTATCTTCGCCTAATCGAACCACAACACACCACTCGTAGATCCAGAACAAGAGAAACATCATCGAACCCGTGGCACCCCCACATGCCCTAGCACTGGCAACCCATATTGTCCATCCTGCCAAGAAGCACCTCACTATCCCTCCACTTTGGACCGGTGCCACGCCATTTCTATGGGCTTTATCGGGGGGATAAACCCCGGGTGGGGAAAGCCAGGCACAAGTAGGCCGGCTCCAGAAGATGCAGGCCGCCTGGCCTCTAGGAAAGACAACTCTAGCCGACTAGCGAGCACGCCCGGCTGGGCTTAAAACCTTCCCGGCTGGCCCATCTAGCCGGTGGCCAGAAGAACCGGCCGGGTGGCCGTTTCCACCCGGCTCACCTCGGATTCGATGGAGAGCACGGAAGGGCTGACGCTTCCTGCGGGGTACGCTTCTGGCTCTCCCCCGTCATCAAGGAAGCTGGCATGCCATCATGACCAGCGCTACCCGAGGAAGATAAAGCAAGATGGTCGGCTGGACTGGCGAAAGCAGTCCGGGTGACCGTTAAAGAAAGGATGATGCCCCAAAGGAAGCCCGGGTGACCACTAAAGAGAAGGGTGACGCTAAAAGAAGGGCGGACTAGGTCCTGGCCCACTGGCTGGTGAAAGAACATGTGTGCCCCCATGTGTGGTTTTGGTAATTAATGGCAATGTTTTATGGACTTATGTTTGCATTGAGTTTTACTTGGAGGATTTGTCCATAGACAATGCTTGAACCATATGGTGGCTTCAAGGTTTGAATAAGAATAAAGTGCAGAAGATCAAGTGTTGATCAAGGTTTCTTAAGATGATCTCAAGTGTATCGTGCCATCCTTATGGTGATCATGGATATGTGAAGATATGCCTAAAAGAGAGGCTCTTCCATAGTGGAGTATGGGGAAGCATCTTCACCAAGCTAGTGCAATCAAGAAAGGTGCTCCATCCTAAGGTGTGGAATATACAAGGCAAAGGTTTGATTTTGATAGGGTTTCTTTCTAACTGGTCTCGTGGTGTTAGTTGGAGAGACCGGTTTATAGGATAGATAACCGTACTATCAAGAGGGGCTCTCAAGTGAGTAACTTGATCATATCCCTCGGTGAGAGCTCAAACCTTTGCATACTTGGCATCATATTTCTTGGTTCTTATCCATGAGAGGATTTAGATATTGTGTCAATCTCTATGACAAGCTTAAGTCCATCGAAAACGGATTTCTTATGCATTCTCTATTATGTTTTCGATATTGGAGGTTTTACCGGTTTGTCTTTTATAGATAGGTTAAACCTTTCATCATTTGGTTCTATCCTCCATTGCTGGACTATGATGGTTCCCTGCATGATCTTGTAGAGATCGTTACTATCTTCGAAACGAGCCCAAGATCATCAAAATCGGAGTCCGAATGAAAAAGTTATGATGGTTTCAGTTTTGCTGTTCCTGCCAGTTTTCACGGGGGCGGATTATCCGGCCATGGGGGCGGATTATCCGCCCCAAAAATCCGCCCCTATACTGAGGGTCGCACCGCGAAGTCCTTAGCCATTTTTTTGGTCCGGGAAACCCGGAATATCCGGGGGAGGGGCGGATTATCCGGCCTGGAAGGTCCCAAACGGTCATATTTCGTTGGGAAGGGCTATAAATAGACCCCTTCTTCCTCCTTAGGCCTGTGACTTGCATTCTCTCTCTCCTACATTGTTTTGACCTTCAAGAGCTTGCAAATACTCTCAATCCCTCCCATATTTCTTGAATCTTTTGGGGGGATCTGAAAGGGGAGATCTAGATCTACAACTCCACCAATCCATCTCTCCTCTATGTGAGGGGAACATATTGGGATCTAGATCTTGGGGTTTCTTTTGTGGATTTCCTCGTGTGTTCTTCCTCTCTTGTTCTCCCACTATCTTTTGTAGCTTTTGCGGAATTTGGGGGAGAAGGACTTGAGCACTTCCTGTGTTCTTGCCATTGCATTTGGTGCATCGGTTTGAGTTCTCCTCGGAGGATTTGGTGAGTGAAAGTTGAGAAGCTTTTTACTCTTGGGTTCTTGGAACCCTAGACGGTTTGTTGGTGTTGCAGGTTGTGGCCTTGGTGGAGTTTGTTGGGAGCCTCTGATTAAGTTGTGGAGAAGTGCCCCAACCTTGTGAGAGGTTCCGGTTGCCACCGACAAGTGCACCGATAGTGGAAGTGTGGATCGATCCCGTTGGGGTGAGATTCACCGGAGAATAAGGGAGGCCTTTTGTGGCGTAGGTGGTTTGATACCACCCCCTCTCCAACGAGACGTACTCTCTTTATGGGAGGAACTCGGTAATAAATCATCATCTCCGCGTGCCTCCGTTATCTCTATACCGAGCTATTTACTTATTCACTTTACTTTGTGATAGCCTTCGTGCTTGAATTATTATATCTAGCTATCACATAGTTGCTTGTTTTGCTTAGCATAAGTTGTTGGTGCACATAGGTGAACCGTAGTTTATATAGGTTTTGTGCTTGACAAAGTAAACACTAGTTTTATTCCGCCTTTGTTAAGCCCATCTCGTAAAAGTTTTAAACCGCCTATTCACCTCCCCTCTAGGCGGCATCTGTATCCTTTTCAATTGGTATCAGAGCCCGGTCTCTCATTTTAGGCTTCACCGCCTTGAGAGTAAATATGTCGGCTAGGGGATTAGTGCACAATGACATGTTCTTATTCGATGGCACAAATTATGATATATGGAAAAATCGTATGCTTATTCATTTTCGGGACATGGACCCAAATTTGGAGCGTATTGTAGATATAGGTTTTTCTCCTCCTATGGATTTCAAAAATCTATCTTGTGAGGATGAGAAAAACTTATATCTCGATGCTCAAGCTTCTAATGTGCTTGTTAATGCTTTGAGCTATGTAGTTACCTCTTCAATCATTCCTTTTTGGAGCGCTCGTGAGTTATGGACAAAACTTTAAGATAAATATGTTGTGTCCAATATTGTTGAGGATGATTGTGTTGCTTCCACTTCCGGACAAGATGAGTTCTCATCTTCTACCACTTCACCAACATGTGATTTTTCACAAGGTAATGATATGGTGAGTGGTGATAGAAATTACAATTTGGATAGTGTGCTTACTATTTATAATCCATCATCTCTATCTAGTTGCAATGATCTATCTTTGGACTTTAACACTTCTAGCACTACAAACTTCTTACATGCTTGTGTTAATAGTCCTTGCATATCATGTAGAAATGACTTGAATAAATCTCATGATGATATGCTTGTGTTTTCTTGTTGCCATTATAAAAATGCTTCTATTTCCTCTAGTGCTTGTGTTGCTAACCATGTAGAGGAAACCGAAGATTCTATGGGCCAAGAGAAGGTTTTGAATGAAGCCACAAATGCAATCTCATCTTCACCTTCTTCCGGTACCCACCTATGCCTTATGGCTAGGGATTCAAAGGTAACTCCTAATTTGGAACCCATTACCTCTTGTGATGAGGAGGATGTGGATAATGTGGAAGAAGAGCTTGATATTGATGATTTATATGAAAAGGGTGAGATTGTTTATCGTGCCCTTGTTAAGAATAACATTGCTTGCTCTAACTTTGTTGAAATCTTGGACTTTGCTATTAAGAGCAAAGAACATATTGATAAGTTAGAAGCAAAAATTGAGGAGCAAGAAAAACATAATTGATGAAAAGTTTGCGCTTGAGCGTGAGTATGCTAATGAAATTGCTCAACTAAAGGACTCCCTTGAAGAAGAACAAGCCACCAAAGAATCTCTTGAGGAGACTTTTACTCTAGAATTATCTAGAGTAAAGGAATACCATGATAGAGAACTTGCGGTGGCAAACTCCTTCAAGATTAAAAATGATGAACTTGAAGTTGCTTATGCTAAACTTGTTGAGGATTTTACGCACCTCGAAAGTGGCTCTCGGGTCATTAAGAGGGAGCTCATCAAACTCACCGAGTCGCATGAGCAACTTAAAGCTTCATATTCAAAAGATCTTGCCAAGTTGCTCTCACCTCTTGCTAATAATGATGATGATTGTGTTACTAACTCTATTTCTTGTGAAGCATCTATTTTGAAGGAGAATGTTGAGCTAAAGGCTCAACTTGCTTTGCTAACTAGCAACTATGGGAAATTAGAAGAAATTCATGTTAATCTCTCAAGCTCGCATGAGGATCTTCTACTCTCCCATGGTTGGCTAAAGTTAGCTCATGAGGCCATCGTGTCAAAGGTAACATCTAGTGGGCCTCATGTGGAAATTAGCACTATATATACTCCAAATGTTATATTGCCATGTGCTAGTCCTTGTAATTCATCCTCTCACAACCATGCTATATCTCGTGATGAATTACATTCCGTGCCTTGTTGCTCTAACAATGTAGCATATACTTCCTCTAGTACTTTTGTTGAAACTAACCATGTAGAGGAAATCAAAGAGCTCAAGGATCAAGTCACTTCTTTGAAGAATGACTTGAAAAAGGGTCATCAAGGAAATGCCGCACTCAACAAAATCTTGAGTATGCAAAAATCCCCCAATGACAAGAGTGGGCTTGGATTCAACTCTAATGTCAAGAACAAGTCCACTATCAAGTTGAAGCATAAGGGAAACAAGAAAAATGGCCAAGTTCAAGTCAAGAATCCGGCCAACATTGTTTGCTTCAAGTGCAAGGAAGAAGGGCACCATGTTAGATCTTGCCCATTGAAGAAAAATCCTCTTAGTGTGAAGCAACAAGGGAAGCGGCCTCAAACCCCACCTCAAGTCATTGACGGGCCTCTTCCTAAGAGGACTACTCGACCTCTTCATCGAGTTGTGGCTTCACCTAAGAATAAAGATGGCAAGAGAAGAACTTGCTACATATGCCGTGAGAAGGGGCACATTTCTTCCTCATGCACTATTGGTATATCCTCATCCAACCCTATTATTATTGATGATGCTTATTCCCTTTGTAAGGATGAGGTTGGCAATGTGTTTTCCAAATTTGTTGGTGCTCAATGTGGGTTCAAGAAAAGAACCATTTGGGTTGCCAAGCCTATTGTGACTAACTTTTTAGGACCCAACTTCGTTGGGTACCAACAAGCCGAAACTTGATCAATAGGTGTGTTGTGGAGGGCATTGGAGACTTGGCTACATTATGAAGAATTGAGGGATCTTCATCAATTATTATTGTCAACCCAAACCATTTGGATTATCATGATTCTATTATATATCAATGTTCCTCCTTGCGGTAACATATGATAAACTCTTTACATTGAAAGTTACTCGCCCCCTTGTGCATGTGTTGGTTTTGTATCTTCCATGCTCTTGTACATGTTGTGATTTCCACTTAATTATCTTGAGGAATCAAGCATATTTTTATGTATGATTAGGTGGCACACCATGTATGTGTGTTTATTATGTTTGAGCCTTTCTTGGTTATATTTGGTATCTTATTTGGCTCTTGTGAGATATTAATGGACTATCCCGTTTTGGGGGAGTGTTATGCTTGGGCATTCCACAATCCTAAAAATGTGTGTACATGAGAAATTTAAGTTCTATAATGTCCATTAATTATATCTATTTGGATCCGTTGCCTCGTGTTGGTTTTATGGTAGTATCACATTATGGGGGAGTCATATGCTTAGTGCATATTACAATCCTAAAAAAATGTGAATATTCGAGGTTGTGTCACTTAGAATTGATATGGATAATTATCTAGCGCCTATGTGACACATTTGCTCATACAAGTTCCAATTTGCTTGAATGCATTTATTGATCATATTTTGGATCTTGTATATGAGAGTGTTTCTTGGTATGTGTTTCCTCATATTTAGATCTCTATATCATCATGGAAACCATTTGCTTCAAGTTAATCTAATCACTAGTGATTGTGTGACTATTGGAAGCTACCAAGAATCTTGTTCGAAGTATCATGCTTAATTCTTATATTTTGTTATATGCTTCTTGTTGTGACTATGATCTTGGATATCCATGCAAGCTACCTTGGGAAAATTATTCCCAATATTTCTTGTCCTTGTACAATGAGTACTCAATTTATGGTAGAATTTATTGATCATATTCACTTTGGCCTTTGTTTAATTTTATCCTATCTTTGGCTAAGAAAATGTTTTGTTGTGTCTCTGAAGCCTTCCTTGCTTCTTTTGGATCTTATTATTTTATTGATATCCTCTTGTGTTTTTCTTATTGTAGGTAGTAGTGATGGTCCCTCAAACCTTTGCATACTTGGCATCATATTTCTTGGTTCTTGTTTGGTTCTTATCCATGAGAGGATTTAGATATTGTGTCAATCTCTATGACAAGCTTAAGCCATCGAAAACGGATTTCTTATGCATTCTCTATTATGTTTTCGATATTGGAGCTTTTACCGGTTTGTCTTTTATAGATAGGTTAAACCTTTCATCATTTGGTTCTATCCTCCATTGCTGGACTATGATGGTTCCCTGCATGATCTTGTAGAGATCGTTACTATCTTCGAAACGAGCCCAAGATCATCAAAATCAGAGTCCGAATGAAAAAGTTATGATGGTTTTAGTTTTGCTGTTCCTGCCAGTTTTCAGGGGGGCAGATTATCCGGCCCAAAAATCCGCCCCTATACTGAGGGTCGCGCCGCGAAGTCCTTAGACATTTTTTTGGTCCGGGAAACCCGGAATATCCGGGGGAGGGGCGGATTATCCGGCCTGGAAGGTCCCAAACGGTCATATTTCGTTGGGAAGGGGTATAAATAGACCCCTTCTTCCTCCTTAGGCCTGTGACTTGCATTCTCTCTCTCCTCCATTGTTTTGACCTTCAAGAGCTTGCAAATACTCTCAATCCCTCCCATATTTCTTAAATTTTTTGGGGGGATTTGAAAGGGGAGATCTAGATCTACAACTCCACCAATCCATCTCTCCTCTATGTGAGGGGAACATATTGGGATCTAGATCTTGGGGTTTCTTTTGTGGATTTCCTCGTGTGTTCTTCCTCTCTTGTTCTCCCACTAGCTTTTGCAGCTTTTGTGGAATTTGGGAGAGAAGGACTTGAGCACTTCCTGTGTTCTTGCCATTGCATTTTGTGCATCGGTTTGAGTTCTCCTCGGAGGATTTGGTGAGTGAAAGTTGAGAAGCTTTTTGCTATTGGGTTCTTGGAACCCTAGACGGTTTGTTGGTGTTGCAAGTTGTGGCCTTGGTGGCATTTGTTGGGAGCCTCCGATTAAGTTGTGGAGAAGTGCCCCAACCTTGTGAGAGGTTTCGGTTGCCACCGACAAGTGCACCGATAGTAGAAGTGTGGATCGATCCCGTTGGGGTGAGATTCACCGGAGAATAAGGGAGGCCTTTTGTGGCGTAGGTGGTTTGATACCAATCCCTCTCCAATGAGACGTACTCTCTTTATGGGAGGAACTCGGTAATAAATCATCGTCTCCGCGTGCCTCGGTTATCTCTATACCGAGCTATTTACTTATGCACTTTACTTTGTGATAGCCTTCGTGCTTGAATTATTATATCTAGCTATCACATAGTTGCTTGTTTTGCTTAGCATAAGTTGTTGGTGCACATAGGTGAACCGTAGTTTATATAGGTTTTGTGCTTGACAAAGTAAACGCTAGTTTTATTCCGCCTTTGTTAAGCCCATCTCGTAAAAGTTTTAAACCGCCTATTCACCCCCCCTCTAGGCGACATCTGTATCCTTTTCAGCTGGGCCCTGCAGCCGGCCCTGTCATGTAAACCCATATCCAAACAGTAAACCCTAGGACCCGATCTGTAATCTGCCCCCCAGACCAGTATATAAGGGAGGACAGAGCTAGGGTTCTAGGTAGGCAACAATAGAAGGATAGAAGTGTTAGCATCAAGTTCCCATCTTCCTCTAGCCCTCGACAGTAGCTAAGGAAATAGCTCAAGGAGCATCTGTACCGAGCATCTGCTCCCATACATAGTTCATCTTGCAGGAGTAGGGGTGTTACCTCGCCCAGAGGGCCCCGAACCTGGGTATGTCCCTGTGTTTGCAGTGTGTCGTGCCCAACCCATTGTGTGAGCCACCGAATGCATCCGTGTGTCCCTTCTTTGCCATCCCCGATGGCACTGTCGTGTTCCACACCACGACAGTTGGCGCCCACCATGGGGCACAACGCTTCGGCTGGGATCTTCCGCACGGGACTTCCGCTCGTCGCCGGCGAACGCGTGCCTCTGGCCTCGTTCTCACGCTAGGTGCCTTCGACTGCGTCATCGACAATGCAGCGTGTTTCGCTGGGAACACCTTCCCCACCGACGGCTCCATCAGGCATTTTGGAGACGTCCGCATCTACGTCACCACTTTCGCTGAGGGTTTTCCCAGCGTGGTCACCCCCATCCTCGACGTGCCCCTCACCGCGTCCCAGCCGTAGGGAGTGGTCACGTCGAAGTCATGATGGTAAACGCTCGTGAAAACCATCGGCAGCCTCAAGAACGTCGGGCAGGAGGAGAAAACTCTACGCTCGAGCAAGAGCAAGACCCACTCACCGCCTCCATCTAGCACCTGCGCGCTCCGGTCGTCGTCGAGACAGATCCAGCGACTGCAGCGACAACACTCGAAGCTACGCGCCAAAAACTCCTGGAGGAAGCCACCAAGGTCGCGGCTAACCAGCGTCGGCTGAACGCCACCGTGCACGAGTACAACGCAACTCACGGCTTCGCCAGGAAGATCCAGCATCGGGGGCGCGACCTGGCGTCGAAACTGGACCGCGCCGCTGACTCACATGCAGGTGTGGCGCGGCCCGTCTACAGCACTCCCGCCAAGAACATGAGGGCAGCCGAGGCTGCGGCCGCGGAGCTAAAGCACCTTGAGGGCGAGGAACTTCGTCGCCAGCAGGAGCGTGTGCAGCTCCTCGTGGCCACTGCGAACAAACAGCAAGCCGAGGGCGTCCCCAGCCAGGTGGGCAACCCCCGCGACATCATCGTCCGCAAAGGCGCAGACCAGACGGCGCACGGAGGAAGCAAGCATCAACAAGCCTATTCTCCAGGAGGGTTGGGCAAAACAGCCGCCCGCGTGGCGAATCCGGCAACCACAGTCGCCACAACCGGGACGTCGCCGCCTCCAGCATAAGTCGCGCAGGCGGAGCTTCCCAGGGGGAAAAGAGGCGAACACCGTAGGAAGAAGCAGACGTGAACAAGGACCCGCCTGCGTCGCGCTTGAAGGGCCGGCTCGGTCCCCGAGAACCGGCTGACGCGCGGGAGCGCATCGACCTCCTGGTGCAGTCACGCACCTTGGAGGAGGAAAGTCCGGCTGGCCCAAAGTGTTTTGGCCCGCGCATCCGGAACGAGCCTTTTCCAAAGGGATTTTCGCTCCCAAGGGACACGCCAAAGTACAACGGAACCGTCAAGCCCGAGGATTCGTTGGTCGATTACACCACCGCAGTGGGAATCTCCAATGGCAACCTCCGCCTGGTCGTCCGCTATGTCCCCCTCATGCTCGTCGACTCAGCAAGGACATGGCTCAATAGCCTCCCCGACAACAGGATCAACGCATGGCTAGACTTCGAAGAAGCGTTCATCCGCAACTTCACCGGAACATACAAAGCGGCCGGGTCGGCCTCGCGAGCTTGCCCTCTGTGTACAAGACAAGGACGAGTCGGATCGCGCCTACCTCACCCGGTGGACCAGCATGCACAATTCGTGCGAAGGGGTGCGCGAGCACCAAGCGATAGATTTCTTCACCAACGGCTGCCGAGACGGCACCATGCTAAATCACAAGCTCAATCGGGCAGACCCGCAAACCATGGCCCAGGTCATGGCCATCGCGGACAAGTACGCCACCGCGGACGCAGCAATGAAGAAGCCCATTGTGGTGGACGACCAAGGCCAAATCATCACGGACGAGCAGGCGGAGCGACACCAGCTGGGTGACCATCATCCCAGGCGGCACGGTCATGACAACCGCCACGGCAACAGGAAAGACGACCAGCCGAATAGCCGGTACGGCACCAAACAAGTAGCCGCGGTGCATGAGGATCCAGCTGTAGGAGGCAGAGGTCGGAAGACAGGCCGCCTCGGCCTAAGTACACGATGGAGTCCATGCTCGACGGACCGTGCAAGTTTCACAGTGGCGGCAACAAGCCCGCGAATCACACGACGCACCAATGCAGCTGGACAAAGAAAATGGCCGAAGCCGGTGGACTCCCACCATCACCTCCACCGCCTGCTGGAGGCCCACCGGATAACAGGGAACAACGCAACCGCCACGAGGATGACAAGGATGGTTACCCGTGGCAGGTGGGTAATTACCACATATTCCTGGCGGAGCCGGAAACGAAGCACGCCAAGCGGAGACGCGAGGCGAAGGTGAACGCAATCTTCCCACCCGTCCCCCAGTACCTACACTGGTCCGACCAGGCGATCACCTAGAGCAAGGAGGATCAGCCGGCCGTGTTTCCAAGACCTGGCAGCTACGCGTTGGTCTTGGACCCCATCATCATCTCCAGGAAGCATTCATGCCGCTTCTCTCGGGTACTGATCGATGGAGGAAGCAACAACAACCTCCTTTACTAGAGCAGCCTCGAGAGGCTAGGCATCAGCGAGTCCCAGCTGGAACCCTCAAGCACTTCATTCCACGGAGCAATACCAGGGCCATCGCACTCCCCAATCGGTAAGATCCGGCTGGACGTCATCTTTGGCAGCAAGAACAACTTCCGCCGTGAGCCAATTTGGTTCGAGGTCGTGAATCTCTCTAGTGCCTACCACGCCATACTAGGGCGCCCAGCTCTGACCAAGTTCATGGGAGTGCCGCACTACGCATACCTCAAGATGAAGTTGTCGGGCCCAAAGGGAGTGATCACTATCGATGGATGCTACAAGCGTTCGATCGAATGCGCTTCAGACGGCTCCAAGCTAGCCGAAGCAATGATCATCGCTGAAGAGAAGCGCGTCATGATGCAGAATGTGGCGGCTCTGCAGAAGGATATGCCGGCTGGAGAGCCCAAACTGGCTGGAGAATCACAGTTCAAGCCCTCGCAGGGGACAAGGAAGATCCTGCTGAACGAGGAAGATCCAAGCAAGTTCGTCCTGGTCGGAGACGGCCTGGACAGCAAATAGGAAAGCACGCTCGTCGATTTCCTATATGAGAATCAGCACATTTTTGCATGGTGCCCCAAAGACATGCCAGGTGTCCCGAGGGAACTTGCCGATCACTCCCTTCATGTTCGACCAGACGCGAAGCCGGTCAAACAATCTTTACGCCGCTTCGCAGAAGAAAAAAGAAGAACCATCGGTGAGGACATCACACGGCTGCTCGCGACCGGCTTCATCATGGATTTTTTCCACCCGGAATGGCTTGCCAACCTGGTGCTGGTGCTGAAGAAGAACAAGACATGGCGCATGTGCGTCGACTATACAAGTCTCAACAAAGCTCGCCCCAAAGATCCTTTCGCCCTGCGGCGGATTGATCAAGTCATCGACTCCACCGTTGGGTGCGATTTGTTGTCTTTTTTGGACGCTTACTCGGGCTACCACCAGATCAAGCTCAATGTAACCGATTAAATAAAGACATCATTCATAACCCCGTATGGAGCATACTGCTATACCACCATTCCCTTTGGGTTGAAGAACGCAGGCGCAACCTATCAGCGCTGCATGCAGAAATGCATGCAGATGCAGATCATAAAGAATGTACATGCCTATGTCGACGACGTCGTCATCAAGACGAAGGAGCGGCACACACTCCTCGAGGATCTGAAGGAAACATTCGACAACCTCCGTCATTTCCAGATCAAGCTGAACCCGGAGAAATGCGTGTTCGGTGTTCCAGTCGGCAAGCTCCTGGGCTTTCTCGTCTCTGAGCGAGGAATCGAAGCAAACCCGGAAAAGATCGGAGCCATCAAGCGCATGGAGCTGCCTCAGAACCTGCACGACGTGCAGAAGTTCACCGAGTGCCTCGCTTCCCTCAGCCGGTTTGTCAGCCGGCTGGGAGAGAAAGCCCTTCCCTTGTACCAGCTGATGAAGAAGACAGACAAATTTGTCTAGACAGCTCAGGCGGATGAATCTTTCCGAGACCTCAAGCGCATGCTCACCTCGCCACTCGTCCTGGCGGCGCCAACAGCAAAGGAGCCCATGCTGATGTATATCGCTGCCTCAAACAGAGTGGTTAGCGTGGTATTGGTCGTGGAGCGACCAGAGGGAGGAAAGGCTCAGATGGTCCAGCGCCCCGTATACTACCTAAGTGAGGTGCTCTCGCTATCCAAGCAGAACTACCCCCACTATCAGAAGCTGGTGTACGGCGTGTACATGGCCGCCAAGAAGCTCAAGCACTACTTCCAAGAGCATTCCATCCGGGTGGTAGCATTGGCCCCACTCGCGGAAATCATTGGCAACAAAGACGCCACTGGCCGCGTGGCAAAGTGGGCCATCGAGATCGTCGTGCATAACATCCAGTACGAGCCGCGAACCGCAATCAAGTCGCAAGCATTGGCTAATTTCATCGTCGATTGGGCGGATACACAATACATGCCCCTAGTGTCGGATTCAACCTACTGGAAGCTACACTTAGACGGATCGAAAATGAGGGGAGGAATTGGAGCCGGAATCGTGATAACCTCGCCCAAAGGCGACCGGCTGGAGTACGTTCTCCAGATCCACTTCAAAGCTTCCAACAACGTCGCCGAGTACAAAGCACTCATCCACGGGCTCAAGATGGCCAAGGTGATAGGCATCCAGAGGGTACTATGCTTCGGAGATTCGGACTTGGTGGTGCAACAAGTATCTGGCGAATGGGACGCCAGGGACGCAAACATGTCCCTTTACCGCTTCTTTGTCCAGCAGCTATGTGTCTGCTTCGAAGGATGTGAGTTTCACCATGTGCCCAGAGCCAACAATGAAGCTGCTGACGCCTTGGCTAGAGTCGGGTCAACAAGACAAGCCATACCACATGGGGTCTCCCTCGAGCACTTGCGCAAGCCCTCCATCACTCCCTCACCAGAGTCTGACTCCATCGTGCTCAGCGCGGACCCAGGAACAGCCAGTGCCGCAGCACACCCAGGGACTGCCGCGCCGCACCCGGGGACTGCTACGCCACGCCTGGGAGATACCTCAACACGGCCCATGGTCGATATCAGCACGTTCCCACCCGGCAGGCCTCCCGACGTTCCAGAGCCGGCTATCCGTGAGGAGATCAAGCTCATCATACAGATGGTGCACACCATACGGGAGACACCTGATTGGGCAAAGCCCTACATGGATTTCCTGGCTAAGGGCGAACTGCCGACAGAAGATGTGGCAGCACGACAAGTGCGACGAAGGGCAAGCGCCTACACCATCATCAACAACGAGTTGTACAAGCGCAGCATCGGGGGCATCTATCAACGATGCGTAAGTCGAGGAAAGAGCCAAGCTTCTAACGGACATACACCAGGGCGAGTGTGGCCACCACGCATCGTCAAGGGCAATAGCAGCCAAGGCCCTTCGGCATGGTTTCTACTGGCCGACGGCGCTAAAGGACGCCGAAGAAATAGTCAAGACATGCAACGGTTGTCAGCGATTCAGCCACCTGAAGCACACACCGTCTACGGCACTCAAGACAATACCAATCACCTGGCCGTTCACGGTCTGGGGCCTGGACATGGTTGGGCCATTCAAGACAGCTCGATTCGGTATGACACACCTACTCGTAGCCGTGGATAAGGTCACCAAGTGGATCGAGGCGAAGCCAATAAAGAAGTTGGATGGAGCGACGGTGATCAAGTTCTTCATAGACATCATCATCCGGTTCGGATACCCGCACAGCATCATTACTGACAACGGAACCAACTTCGCGAAAGGGGTCTTTGCTCGCTTCTGCGGGGAAAAAGGGATCCGTCTGGATCTGGCATCAGTTGCACACCCACAGTCCAACAAACAGTGCAAGCACGCTAACAGTTTGGTTCTAGCCGGAATCAAGCCAAGGCTTATCGAACCGCTCACCAGATCACTCGGATGCTGGATAGAGGAGCTGCCATCAGTGCTTTGGAGCCTACGCACCACACCCAATCGCTCAACCGGCTTCACGCCGTTCTTTTCCTCGTCTATGGGGCAGAAGACATTCTCCCCACAGACATCCAGTTCGACGCACCCCGCAAGCAGCTCTACACGGAGCAGGAAGCCAAGGAGGCAAGGGAGGACAGCGTGGACTTGCTCGAGGAGGCACGCGAGTTGGATCTGTCCAGATCAGCAATCTACCAGCAAGACTTGTGCCGATACCACGCCAGCCGGATCCGGCCCACCTCTTTCCACGAGGGAGACCTGGTGCTGCGCCTGGTCCAATGCACCAAAGGAATGCACAAGCTGTCCCTGCCATGGGAAGGACCATTCATCGTCAGCCGAGCACTCCACAACAATTCATACTATCTGATCGACGCGCAGCAGCCGATGAAGAACAAGGCAGATCGCTCAGACGAGGAGACAGAGTGCCCATGGAATGCAAGCCTGCTCCGGCCATTTTACACTTAGAAAAGTGTACGTATCTTCCCTTTTTATGTAGCAAGTGAACAAGATTAAAAGCCTTGGCGCAGCGCCAAGGACTTTGTCCTAATTCCGCACACCATCTACATTTTCGTACCGGCTGGCCTAGGCCCCACGATTTCTACAGACAGCATAATATTGCACGCGGCGTCTAGAGTAACCTCTTCGGTTCCGGCTTCAGTACGCATGTCGGCTGTCGACCCGGCAAGAGCAAAAACTCAAGGCGCACGCGGCAAGAAGATGCCAATGTAGAAATCAAGGGCGTCCAGGCAAACCGGTCGCGCCCTACACGAGTCAAGCCAACAACAGCGAACCGAAGTATCACGAAGCATGCCAACATAGCCAATCCTTCGGTTTCGGCTGCAGACCGCAACCCGGCTGTCAGCCGGCAAGGAAAAACGCTCAAAGGGCCAATACTCGCTGAGAAAAGGGGAGTTGCTAACGGCCTAACTCAAAAGGGGCGCATATCTATTTTCCTTCTATGATAAGTACCAACTAACGAATGAGCATATGCACAATAAAACTAACCCAAAGCAACGCTTTGTCTCGCACGACCCGAGCCATAAATTGGCAGGAAACAAGGTGGCAAAAGAGCTTCGACCCGGCTGGCTACCCAAGCCTGCCCAAACCTCGGGGACTACACCCAGTGGACGCGCTCCCGCGCACTCACAAACTCAAGTCAAGGTAGCCAAAAGAGCTTCGCCCCGGCTGGCTACCCCAGCCGGCCCGAACCTCGGGGACTACACCTAGTGGACGCGCTCTCGCGTATCCACAAACTCAAGTCAAGGTAGCCAAAAGAGCTTCGCCCCGGCTGTCTACCCCAGCCGGCCCGAACCTCGGGGACTACACCCAGTGGACGCGCTCCCGCGCACCCACAAACTCAAGTCAAGGTAGCCAAAAGAGCTTCGCCCCGGCTGGCTACCCTAGCCGGCCCGAACCTTGGGGACTACACCCAGTGGACGCTCTCCCGCGCACCCACAAACTCAAGGCAAGGTAGCCAAAAGAGTTTCGCCCCGGCTGGCTACCCCAGCCGGCCCGAACCTCGGGGACTACACCCAGCGGACGCACTCCTGTGCACTCACAAACTCAAGGCAAGATAGCCAAAAGAGTTTCGCCCCGGCTGGCTACCCCAGCCGGCCCAAACCTCGGGGACTACACCCAGCGAACGCGCTCTCGCGCACTCACAAACTCAAGTCAGGACGGCAAAAGAGCTCCAACCCGGCTGGCTATCCAGCCGGCCCGGGCATAAAATACCGCAAATGGCAGAGATATAAACAAAGATAAGCAAAAGGCACCCAGCCATAAAGCGGAGCACGAAGGCTCCGCGCAGATTCAGAAATCGGCGACAAAAGTCAACCGAAGTGTAGCACAGCAAAGTAACAACTTTCACAAATACACCTGGCATCCCGGGGATCAAGAGTCCGGAGCTAAAGAAGTAGAAGGAGCAGTAGCAGGAGCTGGATCAACAGGGGTGGCATCGGCATCAGTGGAAGGAGGTTGGCTGCTGGAGGCGACCTCAAGGGGATTCCAAGGCGCCGGGACCCAGTGGAACGACCGTGGCTCTCCGGGGCACTGAAGTCACTCTCCAAGTCTACGTAGGTGCCAATCTCACCCCACAGGCCTGGAGCGCATGAGTGCTGGCGCGAAGGCCCTCGTAGCTTGTCCCAAGATGGAAGCCACGGGTGAGCACGCTCAGGTCGGCACCCGGATACCACGACTTTACCAGAGCAAGCGTCATCTCCACTCCGCCTCGAGCAGCCCACTCTTTGTGCACGTCCAGCACGTCGATGCCTTTGGACAGATCCACAGCTAGGCTGGCCATGTCGTGCACATCGCCCGTGTCCGGCCAGATGTAGTGGAAGAGATCATTGCCAATGGCGCGCAGGCCATTGCTCTCCTCCGCCACCACCTTGACCAAGTCGAGGGCAGTCAGGTCGCATCCAACCTCTTCCACGGGCAGCTTCTCCATGGCCATCTCGGTCGCCTCAGGATAATGAGTTGCGGCCAAGCACAAAGCAAAATAAACGGATAAGATCGAGCAAGTCATGACACAACGGAAGAAAGAAGCTGAAGAACTTACTGATGACCATCTCCGAGATGTTCTGAACGTGCTGAGTAAGCTCCCCCACCCTGTGGCGAAGAACCTGGATTGTCTCCTCCTGTTGGGTGGAGATCATCTAAAAATTCTTCAGCGCCTCCGCCCGGATGTCAGCTATTTTCTTGCCCCACTCCACGCTAACCTCAAGCTGATGCTTGGCCGCAGCAAGTTGATCGAACTGCGCTTGTCGCGCCTTGTTCGATTCTTCCAGCCGGGCGACCTCAGCTTTGAGGCGCACCACCTCCCTCTCCTTGTCCTGGATCATGGCTGTAGGAGGATACCCGATGGTCAACAAAAAAGGGAAAAGGGACCCAATCGCCAAGACAGATCTGAAGAAACAATCTTACGGCCAAGATCTCGGGTGTTCTTCACAGATTCCGCAAACGCTTTCTGCAGCAAGGAAACAAATGATCAACAGAGAAGCAAACCGGATGGAAGAACAGAAAACGTGTGAAGGGCAACGACTTACCTCCATCAAAACAGACAAATTTTTGGCCTCGCCAAGGCCCTTTTCCATTCCCTCAACCAGGTGGCGAACCTGGCCGAGTGCGCCGGGTGCCGAGCCCGAGAGCTGGGCGAGGATCGCACCCGGCGTCAGCACAGCCGGAGCTGGCCTCGAGCCGGTGACGATAACCTCGTCATCATCGGCAGCCACACCAGAAGGCGCAGCCACCACCAACTCCCTCCCAGCCGGCTGACCACCATCCGGCTGGCTGCCATCCTCCGCAGCCGCCTGCGCAGCCCCAGCTCCTCTGTCACCTCCGTAATGACGGGCCTGGCGGAGTTGCTTGGAGCATCGCTCCAGGCCGGTTTCACGCCAGCCCCGGGACGAAGGAGGGGGGGGGGTCTCCGGGTCCTGCGCAGCCGCAAATAGCTGCCCCAACCATGAAGACGCATGCGCCTGGTGCAGCAGCCCCGTGGTCGGGGCGCCCTCAGGGGCCCTGGGCGGAGATGGCACGGCTGACACAGCCGGACCCATCGCAACTGGGCCAGCCGCAACCGGCGCGGGCGCAGCCGGCGACCTCGCCACCTCTTCAACCGACGGAGGAGGGGAAGGAGCAATAACGGCGGTGCCACCATCGCCAAGCATCATGGCCTCACTGCGCAGAGTAAAGTGTCAAAAGAGGATCCAGCAGCACCACAGAGCGGCAAGCAAGGGCAAGGGAGATAATAACCCAGTGACGGACGGTGGAGCAACGACCTGACGCCCTTGGCGCGTCTTTTTCGCTTCAACTAGAGCGGGCGCGGCAACATGTGCCGCCCTCTTTCCCCGGGCTCTCGCCGTGGGTTTCTCTCGGCCACCCTCCTCGTCGGTGACATCGAGTGTGATACGAGCAGGGGATCAAAACCAAAACCTCAAGAGCAAAGGTGAAGAAAAGAGCTACGGCTAGCAACTTACCATGAGGATCCGAGGGGCCGTCATCCGCCCGGACGGGAAACCCTTCGGGCTTCGTCTGGGGGTACTTCTTCTGCTTCCTGTCCTCCAAGAAGGACGGAAGCGGGAAGTCACCCATGCCGTCCTCAGCTAGCTGCGCCGTGAACAACTAATCAAAAAGGGGAGCATGAGGCACCCAAGGAAAGCTAGCCATGACAAGGGGCGAGACGCAAAATAACCAGAAAAAAACATACCCGAGGCAGCAGGCGACCGCGATGATACGGAGGGCAGGAGTACGCCTAGGTAGCCTCGATGAAGAACTTGGAAATCATGGAGACCCAGTTCCGCAAGTCTTGGTAGGGCACATCCTTCCGCGACATCCTCGTCGAATCGTTGAAGGTCGAGAGGTGGCACATTTTGTGCGACCGCTTCTGCAGCGGAAGCACGCGACGCACCATCCACGACAAGGTGATGTCCCAGGCGGTGAGCCTCTCTGTCTCCACCATCGTCTCCAACCGGGTGGCCATCCGATCGAGGTCCGCCGACGCACCCATGCCCTTTGTCGTCCAGCCCTTCTGCGTTGAGGGCACGTCGGCAAAGGGTGGAAGGCAGATCTAGTCAATCTCCGTGGCATTGCTCACATAGAAATATGAGTGCTGCCACAGCTTGACGGTGTCGGGGAGCTTGAACCGCGACATCGGCGAGGAGGTCCGCGGGTAGACGGCGCAGCAGCCCGTCTGCGTCAGCGAGCTACCCTTGGTGATGTTCTGGGCCTTGAAGTGGAAGAACTTGAGAAAGTTCGCCACCTCGGGCAACACCCCAAGATATGACTCGCAGCAGGCCGCATGATGCGACAGCTGCGCCATGGCGTTGGCGCCCAAGTGATGAAGCTGGAGGTCGAAGAAGAGAAAGAGCTGGAGGAGGAAAGGGCTGACGGGAAGGCCGAAGCCGCGGGAAAAATGCGCGAGGAAGACGACGCGCTCCACCGACCGAGGGTTCGACACCCGCTCCCCCTCCGGCGCGAGCCGGTGCTTCACAAGCATCGACGAGGGAAGAAACCTCCCCCGCCGATACTTGTTAATGAGCTCGGCGGTCACAAAGGACCCGCACCAGCCGTCGCGTTGCTTCGACAACATCTCGAAAGAGGAGGAGGCCATGGTGGACGGAAAGAAAGTGGCCGACGGCGACAAGGAGAGGGTGTGCAAGAGCAAAGGGCGCTGGGGCACGAGGGGAAGAAGAGCTGGAGGATGGAGAAGTGTGGGAACCGATCCCCCTCAGAGCTCTATTTATCCCCGCAAATGGCATCGTCGCCCCTTCGGCTTCTGCGCGACGCGTGGCGTCGCGGAACCATAGCCACACGTCGCTTCGGCTCTAGATCCTCTGCGCCGTCATAATCGCCACACTTGCCTCGAGAAACCGCTGCGGCAAGTTCGCGTGCGCAGTTGCCAAAAACCGACGCAGCGACGCGGAAGTCAAACTGACGCGACGTGCACCAGAGCCACAGTCATGGACGGCGACATCAACGACGTCATCCAGCCAAAAGTTTCATCTTCAGCTGCGCCAGCCGGAACCTGCCTTCGCTGTTTACACCCAGTGGACGGCCATCGATTCCGCAGCCGGTTAATTCCAGCCGGAAAGCAAAAGCCGCAGCCGGAGGAAATAAAACAACTCTCTCAGGACAAGAAGGAGCACAGAAGATCTTGCCCACCGGCCAAGCCCATACGTGCTCGGGGACTAGTGTCGGGGGGATAACCCCCGGGTGGGGAAAGCCAAGCACAAGTAGGCCGGCTACAGAAGATGCAGGCTGCCTGGCCTCCAGGAAAGACAACTCTAGCCGACTGGCGAGCACGCCCGGCTGGTCTTAAAACCTTCCCGGCTGGCCCGTCTAGCCGGTGGCCAGAAGAACCGGCCGGGTGGCCGTTTCCACCCGGATCACCTCGGATTCGATGGAGAGCACGGAAGGGCTGACGCTTCCTGCGAGGTACGCTTCTGGCTCTCCCTCGTCATCAAGGAAGCTGGCATGCTGTCATGATCAGCGCTACCCGACGAAGATAAAGCAAGATGGTCGGCTGGATTGGCGAAAGCAGTCCGGGTGACCGTTAAAGCAAGGATGACGCCCCAAAGAAAGCCCGGGTGACCACTAAAGAGAAGGGTGACGCTAAAAGAAGGGCGGACTGGGTCCTGGCCCACCGGCTAGGCCCTGCAGCCCGCCCTGTCGTGTAAACCCATATCCAAACAGTAAACCCTAGGACCCGACCTGTAATCTGCCCCCCAGACCAGTATATAAGGGAGGGCAGAGCTAGGGTTCTAGGTAGGCAACAATAGAAGGATAGAAGTGTTAGCATCAAGTTCCCATCTTCCTCTAGCCCTCAATAGTAGCTAAGGAAACAACTCAAGGAGCATCTGTACCGAGCATCTGCTCCCATACATAGTTCATCTTGCAGGAGTAGGGGTGTTACCTCGCCTAGAGGGCCCCGAACCTGGGTACGTCCATGTATTTGCAGTGTACTGTGCCCAAACCGTTGCGTGAGCCACCGAATGCATCCGTGTGTCCATTTTTTACCATCCCCGATGGCACTGCCGTGTTCCACACCACGACAGCCTTAGCACCCACCACCATGTCTCCGTCTCAAAGCTGACTAGCTAGTTATGCCTTCCACGTGAAGGGAGGAGCATGACACCATTAATCAACCACGGGATTCCCAAGACGAGCACAACGATGGAGTGCCACCGACAGCGCAATTATGATGTTGAGCTGGATATCACACCGACAAGCGCGAACACGCTAGCGAGATACATGTGAGAGCGAGGGATGCGGCGAGCAAGATAAGAGAGCTCGACCATCAATAGACGACAAGTGGGCAGGGGCATGGACTAGCTGAACGATAGCTAAGCTATCCAACACGAGCTCTCGTGTGGGAATTTGACCAAAAGAGTGGAGGTTTTGATTGGGTTTTACTAGTGGTTTTCAGATTCAGTCCCGGTTTGGTATTACCCATTTTCTCTTTTTTGCCACCTATTTTCTAATTTCTCCTCTAAGCATTTTTCTTGGTTAAATATAAAATTTCCTGAGACTTTAAAGCTTTATTTGGAGTCAAACATAGATTTTAGGGCGTAAAATTAATTTTCTCGGTAGTTGAAGGACGACACGTGGATTTTCTGGTTCTAACTTCTACGGCACAAAATTGCATTCCAAAATTTGTTCGGGCAGCACCATGGATTTTGAAAATCGCGGTGGCTCATGATCCGCCGCGTGCCACGTGTACGGTGCAGACGCTCTCTCCTTGCTCAGTTCCTCCCCAGCCAGAGCCTTTCTTTTCTTTCGAGCACTCTATTCTACTGCCTTCACCCTTCTGGACGCCGTCAGGCGGGGCCCACATCACCGCCGGCATGCCTCCCCTCCTTCTCCGCTCCTCCTCCCCGACGTCCGACGCCGGTGTCTTCTGCCGGCGTCGGCTGAAGCGTGCGAGGCGTGGCGTATCTGTGCGTGCCTCGTGGCAGGAGCTGGCGGGCGTGCTGGTGTTCTCCGCCGTCCCCTTCACCGCCGTCAAGGCCCTCGCCGGCAGCCCCCTCGGCGCTCGCCTCCGGCGCCGCCTCGAGGCCAGGAAGGCCACCGCCGCTGCCGAAGCAGACGCCCTCCGTGCCGCCTCCCGCCAAGCCCGTGGTTCTAGGTACGCACTCTCCCTCCCTCCTGTCAAAAACCAAGCCGCTCCTTGTCTGTTCTCTTCGATTCTCCGTTAGTTTGTACAAATCAACTGACCCTCACGATCCGTTTGGGGAATTTATTTTTGAAGCTTTTGGTACGGTGGAGCTCGCCCGCGGTGGCTCGGTCCCATCCCGTACGACTACCCCGAGCATCTGGATGGAGAGTTCCCGGGCGATTACGGGTTCGATGTAGCAGGTCTGGGCAGGGATCCCGTTGCTTTCGCAAATTACTTTAAGTATGTCACTGTTGTTCTTCTAATCCTTTGTATATTACTGAAGCAGTACATTTTTTATGCAGATGCCTTAACCAGTGAACGAGTCTTTTTTTTTTGGGAGAATAATGGTTTATAAGTAGTCACTATTTAGCTTCTGAGTCCATCTTCTTCTTCATTTTAAAAGGTTTATGAGTCCATCTTGCAAATTGACTTGTTTGCCTGCTCAATGTTAAAGGCCGATAGTTAGTTTGTGCCCTTCTAATTCTGCTTTCGTGATCCATCAATAGTTTTGTGTATTCCAAGTTTTTTGTTTACCTAGCATGAAACAAGATTTTCTTTACATAACTTCATAGGAGATTGCTCTGTGTTGGGTAGGATGATGACAGTAAGGTATAAAAAGTTCTGGCTTTACAGGATTTGGTGCAGGGATGATCCGATGAAAGCAAATTGTTTTTTGAACAAAACGGGCAATTTGCCTCATTTTATTTAAAAAAGCAGGAGAGAATTGACCAGTTCATTACGGGGAACCGGCCGAAAACCGATACAAATGCACCAATGTCGTCATGGAACACGACCACATTGAGCACCACCACCATCGGCCGACCTGGCCACCGACACGGAGCGCACGCACACCACGAAGAAGAAAGGCCACCGTCGAGGTTGCCGACCTGGCCACCGGCCGAAAAGCAAATTGTGGAAGTTGCGCAAAATGCTAATTCCAATCTTGATTGATTTGGCATTTTGGCGTGGAGAACGGCTGAACAATAAATGGCTTAAACTCTTATGAAAAATGAGAAAACTTGAAAAAAAAAACTAGCTTAAACTCTTATGAAAAATGAGAAAACTTGAAAAAAAGAACTATCAAACACATTATAGTGTTGACCAAGGATTGTGGTGGAAAAGTAGAAGTGATTGAGAATTTGAGATGTAAGGAGAAATTATGTTGGATGATCCTAGGCCTTCTTCTATCATATGGGTGTTACTACGTAACTTACCTGGCAATATCTTCTATGCAGCTCGCAGCAACGCTATGTCTGAAGCTTAGAAAGCCTTTTGGAGTAGCTAACGATTATCCGTGTTGTATCTTTTTGAATCTATTTTAAACTATCGGAAATCGTATGCAGGAGCAAGATCATTGAAACATATCCCAACAAAAGTAACCCTGCTATTTCAAATACAGTAGTAAATATGTTACCTTTTTGCTCCATTTTGTTTTTATTGCTTGTTGCTTATAGTAGAGGTCCTTACCACAGAAGGTGTATTGTAGGCTTATCTGCAATATATGGTAATATGTATGCTTTTAGTGGCATTTAAATCTTCACTTTTGCGTTAAACTGATGTGTATAGTTCAGAGGTAAACATTTCCTTTGTGAAGCTGAACCGCAACTATAATATCTCACGGACAATATCTTCATTGCAGCTTTGAGATCTTACATTGTCGATGGGCCATGCTTGCTGCCCTGGGTGTTGTTGTTCCTGAGCTGTTAGATATATTTGGGATAGTGCATTTTGTTGAGCCTGTCTGGTGGAAAGTTGGTTATGCGAAACTTCAGGTGAAATATCTGTATTTTTGTTTCCATATCTGTCTTGGTTTAGCATATGAAGATTGTTCCTATGATGGAACTGAAGATCTATGCATTCTGAAGACATCCCAAGATCATAGTTTCCGTCATGTTACAATCACTTTATCTTTTTGTTCAGCATCCGAATGCTAGTTTCTAGCTAGCTCTAATGAAGCATGTATCATCTTCATTGTTGCGCAAGTTCCTCGGCTGGAAGGTGCTTAGCATATTGGCAGTTGCCACACAAAGTTATGAGCCTCCACATGGAGGTCTTTTTGTTTTCTCTTATATACCTGCCAGCTATGTACGTGTATGCTGTGCAGAGAAACACTACGGATTGTATTGCCAAACAAATAAGCTGTTTGTTAATTGCATATCTGACATTAGCCAATGGGTTAATTTTACAGGGCGATACTCTTGATTACCTTGGGATTCCTGGGTTCCGAATTGCTGGTGGTCAAGGCATCATCGTCATCGCTATCTGTCAAGCCCTTTTGATGGTAATGAACATTTCGTTCCTATACTTTTCAAGTTGTTGATGGACCGGGGCAGTCCAAACATTCATGCCCTCTGTTTTTTCTTCGTAAGTTGTGTGCAAACAGTTTGAAATTGTAGACAGCACTCCACATATATTTCTTATCCTCACAAGATTACTCTGCTGGTACAACATTCCCCTGGTATATCTTACCAGACAAGATCTTCGTGTCCTGATTCATCAGGTTGGGCCAGAATATGCGAGATATTGCGGGATCGAGGCGCTAGAGCCCTTGGGAATATATCTTCCTGGGGACATAAACTACCCAGGTGGAGCGCTCTTTGATCCTTTGGGTCTGTCGAAAGACCCTGTTGCGTTTGAAGAACTCAAGGTGAAGGAGATCAAGAACGGCCGCCTGGCAATGGTTGCGTGGCTTGGATTCTACGTCCAGGCAGCTCTAACCGGGAAGGGCCCTGTGCAGAACCTCGTCGAACACTTGTCGGATCCACTCCACAACAACATTTTATCCTCTTTTCTTTGAGGAAATTTGACTACAATAGCATTGCTTGAGTAGTAATCATCAGTTTGTAATTACTAGGAAACTACTATAGTGAGTGAGTATTACTGCTTACACGTGGCTGTAAGATGTGTGTCGTGTAAATAGAGTATAACATCCAACTGAAAAGGTTCAGAGGTGTATTGCAGGATTGGGTCAGAGAAGCGCTCTCAGTGAAAGTAATGATCCTGTAAATGAATCATTTGTCAAATCGAAAAATATACAGTAGTTTTTTTAGAGAATCCAAAACATAGTTACTACATACAGTTTGCTAACCATTTGTATCTTTGCGATATTAATATATCGCTTTATTTAAAAAAAAGGTTTGCTAACTACATGGAAAAGATCATGTGCATTTTCACTTGAAGCTTCAAATGACAGGTGAAAAATGACATAGCATGGTACCACGGCAACACCATTGGGTGAACGATTAGTTCAAAGTTCCCAATTTTTGGAACATTGGACGAACTGTTGTCTGGAAGTTTCTTTGGTCAATATCGGTTGATAGGTCTATAGTTCCAAGTGAAGTATGAAGAAATCCACAAATGAATGTCTCGGTCAGAAGATTCGGCAAATAAATGTAGCTTTTGAATTTGCATAGCCTTGGTTTCAACATAGAAGATTAAAGCGCAGTAAGATAAACTCGTGCGAGCCGCCACCGTCGTCGCCATGCCCAGCTGGAATGACGACGTGTCTTCGGCGAAGTCCTGGCTAGGGGTAAGCTCGTTTCCCCGTGTGATTTCTAGGGTTAGGGTTTAGTACGAAATTGGGAATTTTGGATTTGATTCGACATGCCTTGATTGACCTAGATTTTTTTGCAATTTGTGGGCGATTAGGATCTCACCCCCTAGACTATGCTCCAGATACGATCGATGACCCCACATTATGCGGGATTGCATTCGATTGCCCCGAGGTCTGTCGCGTTCTCAAGCAAGTGCCACAGAAGATCGTCACATTCCAAGGGACGAGCACACACAGGTTGCATATTTCTATCTATGTGTTGTGCATAATGTAAGTGTTCTTTTCGATTTGCTTAGTGCTTGGTGCATTTGAATGGTGTACAATGTTATATCAGCTTGGCTATATTTTCTAAGTTGGGATAAGTAGCAGATTAGTTGTTAGAGTCGCAAATCCATTATTTGAGTTATTTGTGCAACCGTTCAGTGCATCAGTTGTTTATTTAGCAAATTAGTCGCTATCTAGTGCAATGTTTAAATATTGATACATATAAATTGTTAGCTAATTTGTGTTAGATATAGCAATGTTTCAGTAGTGCAGATATAGCAATGTTAGATATACTTCCTCCAGTTCATACTAATGCATCGTATTAATAGTTTCAACTTTATCTAGATATAAATACATCTAACCTAAATATGTACTCCCTCTGTTTCAGGCCTTAAGGCGTCCTCGTTTTGCGTGTTTTTTCTTTAACCAAAAATTACTCTAAATACATAAAGAGTTTTGGTATAAAACTAGTACCACTGGAAAGTATTTTTCAATACGAATCCAACGGTACTAATTATGTACAATATAATTAAGATTTTGTTATTTAATTCTTTTGGTCAAACTTTGCTTTGGAAAGCGTGTGCACCTTAAGCCCTGAAACGGAGGTAGTAACTATATACATACAAATTTAGATAAAGTTATTACGTGCATTTTGATCGAGGCACCGACCCAGAACCGAATGCCTAGAGTGTCAAGTGGGATCCTACCAAGATCGCACCTCTACTTCATTTGAGATTTGCAGTGTCAAAATTTACACTATAAAATTTAAAATGAACTAAAAGTGTAATCTTGGTGGGATCCCACTTACATCCCTACTAAGACTAGTCACAATGAGGAGGATCATATATCATGCATATGGTACTAGTATATGCTACCATCTTCATAATGCATAGTATTATAGTCTTAGTATATTATTATTTTTTAGAATCTTAATATAAAATTATGTACAAGATTTATTGAGATCATTTTTTCTAGTTTCATGTGCTATGATACCATATCTACCTATGATACTAACACAATCTCTTTCACCATTAATTGCAGTAACACGTAAGTATTTTGCATGCATCACTACTAGGAAAACGACTATAGTTAATTTACACATTCGTGACGCACATTGCCAATGGTGCCCCACATGTAAAATTTAAAAAGGATAAAAAGTTACGGTCAAAATATTATTTTTTTCTGCAGAAAAAAGTGAGGCCACTTACCCGTGGCGCACCATAATATAGTGCGCCACGAGTAAGTTGGGCGGCACCACCTTGGCCACCTAATCCATCTTATCTTCCACTTACCCTTCTCCACTTCTCCCTTCTCCACTTCTCCTCTCCGCCTTCTTCGGCCTCCTCTCTCCGGTTGCACCCACCTCCGATGGCTCTCTCCTCCGACCACCTTCGTATGTGCCCCTCCTCCAACAACCTCATGACGTGACCTCCTTCGACCGCGCCCTTCTCCGACCACCTCCTACAACAACCTCCGACCACCTTCGACACCTTCTCGGCCCACCTACGGCCGTCCGTGGTAGGTTGTGGCCACGACCTCCCGCACCTCCTTGCGGTGGTAGGCTATGGTCACGACCCACCGCACCTCCGATTAGGCGACAACGCGGCGCAATCTAGATCTAGATCTAGATCCTGATTTTTTTTGAATTTGAAATTCATACCGTGGAGCATCGTGTACCTCTACCCATGGCACATCAGGTGGTGCGCCACGACTAACTTTTTTACCCGTGGCGCATCACGTAGTGCGTTACGGGTAAGTTTTAGTTGTAGCTTGCGCTCCATGGCGCACCCCTAGTATGCCACAGATGGGTAAAACATGTGCGCTACCAACTAGCTTTTTCCTAATAGTGCATGTAGTGCATAATACCACCTATAATACTCCGTACCTTTATTGGGCTAGAGAAATAAATTTTACGAGACCAGGTCTATTGATAGAGTCCTCTCCTATGCCTGACATGTGTCTTTTTTTAGTTTTTTAAATTTTTATCTGTTTAAAATTGAATGGAGCAATAGTTATGCATTGAAGTGGGTCTATCCTACATAATAATAGACCGGGTCTCGTAGAATTAGTTTCCGGTCTAATGCCCACCCCTTGTGGGGCTCTGCTCCGGTGGGCCCTACAGCCTACGTGGACGAACCTGAGCGAAGGAAGAAAGGGCAGAGAAGGAGGGGGGTAGCTGCCGTATTTGACCAAAGGGAAAGCCAAGAAGGATCTCTGGTTCCAGAAAGGGAGAGGAGAGGGGGAAGAAGACACTACTGGGCAGACAGATCCACGCGACGCACCACCATTCCTCGGAACCCTCCCTCCCCTCCCCCCCTGCGAGCAAGCCCGCGGATCTCTCCCCTTCCACCGCCGCGCTGAACCCTTCTTCCCGGGGAGGGTTTTTTTCTCCATGGAGTGCGTCCGCTCCGGGGTTCTTGGATCGCGGGGCTCCGGGAAGTCCTTCGCTTCGGCCACGTGAGTACCGCCTCTCCGCGACTCGTCTTATAGAATCTGTTTCTTATACTTGCTTTCTGTGATTGATCGTTGATCTGGTGGACGGTGGGGTTTGGCGCGAACTAGATTTCGGTGCTGTCGCAGTCACCGGAATTTTTTATTTTTTTGCGATGATCCGGCCGGAACCCGGTGGGAAGAAAACTGTCACCAAAATTTGATTTGTCTGCTCCATGCCATCGTGTAGTCAAAATTTGACACGATGTCAACAAAATTGTGCACCTGCTAGTTTATTAATTCCTGGAATGAGAATCCTGTAGCGAATCCTGAAATCAGTGAATTGTCTGGAGCTCCTGAAATCAGTGAAATCTGGAAAGTGGAGACAGAATGATATTATGGGTGTACGGATCAAATTAATGGTTGCCAAGAATGCCTAGTAGGGTCCTAATGGCCCGTAAGAAAGTCAGTTCCAGTAGTATGCAGTGTCTTGTTGATTGTGTGTAGGGAACAAAAGTTCAGAAGGCGTGGCTGCTGAGATATATTTGATCAGTCAAGGAGTTATATTGCTTAAAGAAAGTTTTCTGTCAGTTACATTGTTCGAAGTGAACTCGCTTAAATTTGGTCATAATGTTACTGATAGATTGATCTAGCTTCTGATAGCTTTTTTGAGATATGCTAAAGCCTGTACTCATATGACATTTTGACAGGCCATGTGGTAAATCCAGTTCTACGAATCTTGCCGCTTGTACCAAATTTGAGCAAAAGTTGCATGGGAAGGTTAAACCTTTGCAGTTGTCAGCAAGTGGAACATCTAGTTTGGTTCACAGAGGTCCAGTGCTTAAATACCAGAGCAGTCTTGCTGTGAGATCCACCTCTGCAGATGTATGCACTACTTTTGATGAAAATGTCAAAGGCGTAACTTCACATGCTGTTGAAGAAAAGGTTGGAGTACTGTTGTTAAATCTTGGTGGTCCAGAGACCCTCAATGATGTTCAGCCATTTTTGTTCAACCTCTTTGCTGATCCAGTAAGTGATTTTATCCCATGCTCATAGTTTTTAATTGCCAATGCAACTTCACCTGTTCCTTGTTAATTATGTGTAGCCAAGGATTGTTATTTTTACTAGTTAGGTTTATTCCCTTAGAGATATAATCCTTCTAGTAGCGATTAGCTTCTTCAGATATAGACATTTGGAATGTGTTTGAGTCCATATCCGTCCATCTGAAGAGATTGAGTCGGACCACGGCGTACCCATACAAGCTTTATAACTTATGAGGGAGAGCCATGTATTAATTACGGATTAGATAATAAAGAATCATATCTCTAGTGTGTAAAATTCATCATCCTAGTCTATGGTCTCTTGTGTATCCCAAACCATGCTGTCTAGCCATTTTTCACACTGTTAGATATTCGAACGTGAACCACATAGACCTATCTGTTTCTTAATTATTTCTTATTATTTTATAATTTCTGTACTTATCAGTTCAGTACTTCAACAATGTATCCTTTTGACATGCTTTTTACTACCCAGGATATCATTCGACTCCCTAGGCTGTTCAGATTTCTCCAAAGACCATTGGCCAAACTTATCTCTACTTTTAGAGCTCCTAAGAGTAAAGAGGGGTATGCTTCAATTGGTGGTGGATCACCTCTGCGGAGAATTACCGACGAGCAGGTAAAGTTCACCAGTCTAACCACACTCTGAACTTTTTGTGTTTAACTACTGTATAGTTGTGGCTTATCAGCTTTGTCATAATCTTGTTGAACTATGCAACTTCCATCACAGTTACATCTCATTTCAGTATCACTGTTTATATTAAAAGGGATTTATTACATCTTAACTGAATTGGCTTTAATTTTCAGGCAAATGCTTTGAAGAATGCACTAAAAGAGAAGAATTTGGAGGCTGATATATATGTTGGAATGCGGTATTGGTACCCGTTCACAGAAGAAGCCATCGATCAGGTTAAAACTTCCCCCTCATCAATTTCAGTGCATTTAAATCCTTTGTAGTTTCTTGGATTTTTGTTTAATTATTCATCCATGGTAATTAGTGCATAACATTATTCTAGTATTGAAATTTTATTTTAGCTGTATTTTAATTTTAATTTTCATTTATATAGGACTGTTTTACTTTCTTGAATTTAACTATGAATGTGTTCATATGCTTTACTACATTCTTTTTCAGCTATAGCCCTTTTGTACTTTGGTTATTGATTCCAAAATTTTAACTGATTAGTTACTGGTCTCTTACTCTTTTGGTTGATGATAGATTAAGAAGGATAAGATTACGAAGCTTGTGGTTCTTCCACTATACCCTCAGTACTCCATATCAACAAGCGGATCGAGCATCCGTGTTCTCCAAAACATTGTCAAGTATGCAATGGCTTATCTTATCAAATCTCATCTCTCAGACCGTAGAACCTGAAATTCTAATACAGCATTATCCGTGCAGGGAAGATGCATATTTTGCGGGTTTGCCGATTTCAATTATTGAATCATGGTACCAGCGGGAGGGCTATGTGAAATCAATGGCTGACTTAATTGAGAAGGAATTAACAGTTTTTTCGAATCCTGAAGAGGTTTGCACATTTCCTGTCCTTGTTTTGCTTCTGGCTTTCTCTAAAAATTCACATATTTTTGGTAGTTGTTGATCTATAAATTTAGTTGGCCTTGTGGTTTTGTATGTTTTACATTAGAGGCAAGTGACTCTGGAGTTTGGGCAGTAATAAGTAATTAAATCATGTCATGTGTTCGTATCTAAAATCTCACCATAACCTTGCCCACTTTTGGGAGGATGGTATAATGCATTATCTTGCCACTGTCCCAGTACTAATTCTAATTGAATTGGGTGAGACAAAATGGGGAGATAACTATGAGACTGTACTAGAAAGTGCAGATTGACTCTGCTACTAGCCTACCACGACACTTATTTTTTGTGAATACTGACGTACGTTGGGGACCTTAAAAGTGACCTGGAAAGAGAAAGATGCAGTATCCTGATAAAGCAATCATCGAGATAATATTGGCAGTCTGTGAGCTGACTGTAACGATCTTAGTAGATGCCATTGTATAGTATTTTTGGTTATTTGGTTAGATTTTACCGATAGTACGTACAAAAAGGTATTTCTGTGATTGAGCACATGAAAACTAGATTATTAGATTTCTCATAAATGATACTCCTGTGATATTATATGCTGTGTTACTTATATGAACTTTTGACTGTGAATACTAATGCATATTGAAGAGTACATTGATATCTATTTTGTAAGTGCAACACAGTCGTTACCACTTTCTATTGAATAAATGACAAATATACTGATGTCATTCTGAAATTATGTTTCATAATTCACAGGTTATGATATTCTTCAGTGCACATGGAGTACCACTTACTTATGTTAAGGATGCCGGAGATCCCTACAGAGATCAGATGGAGGACTGCATTGCTTTGATCATGGAGGAATTGAGATCTAGAGGAACATTGAATAACCATACTTTGGCTTACCAGGTACAGCCGACAAATAATTACTTATCTTGTTAACCACTGATTGTAGTTATGAATGCATTTGTTTACGAAGTTCCAAGGATATTAAAGTGGTCCTATGTACTTGGAAACTAGAAACTAAATTTTTACCATCTTACCCTACAAATCTACATGGTGGAAGATCGTACAGTTGTTGTGTCATTTCTCTATTATTTTTACCGAATTCTCCCGCATTAACCTTTCCACTCACATGGCAGAGTCGTGTGGGACCAATTCAGTGGCTTAAGCCTTATACTGATGAAGTTTTAGTGGAACTTGGTCAGAACGGTGTAAAGAGTCTCCTTGCTGTTCCAGTAAGGTAATCATCAAGTTTACCATTATACTATACCAGTTATTCTGGTTGTTCAGTCTTGCCCTGAAGGATGGTGTTTGATGCACCTTACCACTTTCTGGCTATTTGGCCTTCTGTTCACACTTGGCATTTTCAAAGTGCATATATTAGTTTCTATATCAATCTTTCCTAGCATAATGTCATCAACAATCTCTATGGCCAGCTTCATTTTGTCTTCATTTACCTCAAATTTTTTCTCATGTACATGTGCTCCTTGCATTGAGTGTCACGTGCACAATCTGGTCAATCTTAATGGTTCAGTGCCTATGCTCCCACCAAAATTGTTAGTTTCATGTGTCTTTATGATTGATGTTTTGGTGAAAAAAGATTGATGTCGCTGCATTCATATTTAAAAAATTCTTATAATTGCAGTTTTGTACTCCCTCAGTTTCATAATATAAGATGTTTTAGCTTTGTGAAAGGAGTGTATCTAGATCTCTTTTAATGTATAGATTCACTTCGAACCTATACACTAAAAAAGGTCTAGATACACTCTTTTCACAAAGCTAAAACATCTTATATTATGAAACGGAGGGAGTATCACATAAAGTACATAGTGATTGAGTAATTACTGGCCAAAGACTTGTCTTAATGAGTCAAAATATGCCTTACATTTTGGGAGAGGTGGAGTATTTTGCATAGTCCTTGCACACCAAGAATATCTGGTATATTCTGTTAGGATCTTTTGATATCTAACTTGAGGCTGCATCCATCTTCATGTCATACTCTTTTAAAAGTAGATTAATTATTGCCTTTCAGTTGCCATACTTTTTTGTTTGTTCCGTGCCACTGTTTCGACTATTGCTTACATGATTTACTACACTTAAAATCAGCTTTGTGAGTGAGCATATTGAGACACTAGAAGAAATCGACATGGAGTACAGAGAGTTGGCTCTGGAGTCGGGCATTGAGAACTGGGGCAGGGTTCCTGCTCTGGGATGCACCTCATCCTTCATCTCGGACCTCGCCGATGCTGTCGTTGAAGCCCTTCCCTCTGCTTCCGCGTTGACAACCAGAAAGGTCAAGGATACCGACTCTGACATGGACATGATGCATTACCTAAGCAAGATGTTCTTGGGCTCTGTCTTGGCCTTCATCCTGCTGTTGTCGCCGAGGCTAGTTTCTTTTTTCCGGAACAAGCTGCAGTGAGCTACCTTTTTTCTACATGCGTCAATGGTGGCTGCAGTTCTTTTTTGTATGTTGATGCTCCGGAGCTAGCGGTTTTGGTGACTGTAACTAGAAACCATATAGATTTACTGTGGAATATTTTTTTATTTATTTTCTGTGGTAATCGGCCAAATATAGTAAGAAAGTCTGGGTGAGATAACAGACAGTGTTTATGCACAGGTGGACAATTTACTCTGGCTACTCTTACTTCCATGTTCTTTGACAGCAGTAGCAAAAGAATTCAACATGCAATAACTGAAAATGAAATGTTGCGTACCAATTTTTTTCCATTTTCATCTAGTACAGGAGTATAAGATATACAGTAGTACAAGTGTCTTGTTTCGCCCGATGTATCAGTTCAAGTAGGAAAAAAGAACAATCAATTACAGGAAGCCAGTCAAGCAGGCCGCTCCTGTTCATGCATTCGCTAGTTCGTCATTGATCGTCAGAAGCAGTGCAACTACAGAGACTCCTCGGTCGTGATCATGCACTTGCTTGTTCCCCGTCCCGTCCCCATTGTTCAGGATCGTCAGAAGCAGGGAACAATTCCCCGGACCGTAGCCTTCCCTCCATCTTCCACCTTCTGCAGCTTCGTGCGCTGATCATGGGCTTCTTCGGCGCTCGCCCGCTTCCTCTTCATCCTCTCCTCCTCGGCGCAGATGCTGCACCTGCTCCATCGCCTCCGCCAGCCCAGGGACCTGCTCCTCGAGAGCCTTGCAGGCCTCGGCATCCATGCTCTGGAACGTCGCCATGGTCTCCCGCAGATGGTGCCTGGTCACGGTCGCCAGCAGCCGCGTGATGGAGGCGGCGGGCGGGCGCCCGGAGACGAGGCACGCGGCGTGGATGGCGTCCTCCAGCCCGACCGGCTCGTGGTCGCCCTGCTTGCGCCTGCGCGCCCTGTCGTTGTCGGCGAGGCCGACCCGCAGAGGGCGGCCGCGGAGAAAGTGGCCGTTCAGGTTGCGGCAGGCGCTCTGCGCCGTCGCATCGTCGGCGTACTCGACGAAGGCGTAGCCCTTGCGCTTGCCGGTGCCGGCGTCGGTGGCGACGCGCATGGAGAGGACGGGGCCGATGAGCTCGCAGGCGGCGCGGGTCTCCTCCTCGGTGGCGTTGAAGGCGATGTTGCCGACGTAGACGACGCGGCTGCAGCGGCAGTTGGCGGAGGCCACGGCGACGGCGTCGTCCATGGCTGGGTGGAGTCGAGAGACGCGTAGCTAGGTGAGTGCGAGCGCGAGGTCGGTGGATGCATTTGGGGCTCCTAGTTCCACATATAGTATTGCCAGTGGCACGCCATCTCTCCGTGTAATGTACGAACTGGAGTCGGAGTGGAATTGCGCATTATAATCCTGTTCCCGACTCGAACGGACTCAGAGTCGAACGGATTCCGTGACGGCCTTCAGGCTAATTTGTGGTCCAGTAGCGTACAAACAAAGCGCGTTTACGTGATGCTCTTTGCCACATCCTCCACCACCAGCCGCCGCCTTCTCTCGCGCGCCGCCGCGTCTTCACCCTCTCGATCGCTCGCTGCCGCCGCCGCGTCTCCCTCAGCTTCCCCTACATCCCTACAATGAGTTCACCGTTAGCTCCTGCTTCCAGTGTGCGCTATAAGCTCAAGGACCTTGAGTTTAGAGGCCGCAGGATGCGCATTGTATGCCATGACCCCCCTTCGAGCACATATCCTTCCTTTACCTGACGTCTGCAATTACTTTCTTCTGAAGAAAAGCTACATCCTCAACCTCGAAAATGGTATACACATGCCCTTTTATACAGTTCAGTTGGTGTTGCTAATGTGTGGATGGATATTTGATGTGATAGTTCTACCGCAGGATAGATGATTTTGCTGCTACCATGCACACTGCAGGGTTTCAGTTCATCAAGTTCCCGCTCCATCACGGTTGGATAGTCGATCCCGAGGTATCACTATGTGCTTTTTCAATCGAATTATACCAGGATTGTGTATTTTGACTAACATTAGATGAATTCCCGTTGTATTATAGGAAAATCATACTATCCTTGCTATTGGCGATTCGTCCTCTCAAAAGCTGAGAAAATATCCACATACCTTGGTCAAGAGGTCTATGGAGAACTCCACAGCTAGCCGAATTAACTACCTATGGCATTACTTGTTTGGATGCTGAACTCCTTGCATTGAAGGGCAACTTGCTGCATTATACAGGAAAGATCATATCGACCTTATTTATAAGGTAAGACTTTCGGCTCAACATAGTAATTTATTTTCAGTTAAAATACTATCGTGCATGATGATATGTGTTGTGTTCTTGTAGCGTGGCAAAGTCTTTTATGTCCTCGTAACAGATAATGATCGCCTAAAAGATTCTCCAACTGCAGGCGAGTCCCGGTCGGCTTTTCAAATGCCGACACCGCGCTAGAATTGCAAATTTTTCAATTCGTATATTATTTATAAAAATAATTTTAAAAAAGTATTATTTTAAAAAAAAATAGCCATATGGAGTTTATGAATCGTGTAAATGTTTTGACTTCAGCATCAGGTACACTGATGTTGAAAAATTCAGTAGAGAACTTGCGACAGCTATCTGCAACGACAAAAAGAGGTATTGGTCTATGTTATACTGACATTCAATGTGTTTTAGGTTCTGGTTTCTTCAACACACAAATAGTAATGCTCTTTTAATTCTATGAAAATGGTGGCTCCGATCTGTGCCGTGATAGCAAATCTTGTAGCAATGTAACTGGTAGAAAAAGCTCGTACAAATGCAGCTTCTAGGCTGCTTGGATTAAGCTAGGGAAACCTTGTGTTATTCTGATTTTAGAATTTATCTTGCTGTTGCTACAAAGTTGTTGCCCGATTAGGATTTTAAATCCCAATAACATGATAGTTGTTAAACACACATGGATTGTTTACTGGTATCATACAGTTACCAATTACACACTCGACTCAATCTATTTTCAGGCTAACTCAATTGTTAACCCAAGTTACTATCAAGTTCATGATAGTTCATGGATTTGCGGATGAAAGAACCATAATAGAAAAGGCAAATCTGATCATCCATGATGTTCCTGACAAGTCCAAGCCGGAGACCAACGACGAGGATGACGGCGGCGAGGTGAGACCATCGATATATGTCCGCTGCTCTTTCCCCCTTACAATTTCCTTGGCTGCTCAACTTGTCAATCTGTTTCTGAACTTCTTGTACACTGACTTGGACTTCTGAAACCTCGTATGTGTAGGGCGATGAGTGATGCGTCCCAGCAAGCAGCCATAGCAGTAGGGGTGAGGGAACTTTGCTGCCACTCCTCGCTATTCTCTCGGAAGGATGTATGGATGCTGTTCTGCTGTTAGTTTAGCTCTTGTTATGCTGTTAGTTTAGCATAAGGGTGCTGCTGTTGCTAGGAGATGTCGAGTTGGGAAACTCCTAGTCTAGTTCTCATAGGGTCCTGGGAACTTGGACTGGCATCTCTAGGTGGTTTTCGTTTACATTCTTTCCCTGTTGTCGATGTATCCTTTTTGAAAGAACAGAGATCCTTTCAAGACTTCAACATGATGTACAACTATACTTCTTTTCTCATGTGCAACCAATGCTCATGTAATTGGCAGACATGAACAGACATAGTATGACCACCTTAATGCTATGTTTTAGCTTTCAGCACCAAACCAAGTCTCTCGGCCTGTATCATGACCGAACGATTTTAACTATACTAACTTAAGACGATGGAGGAAGACCATTTCCTTGTGCTGTACTTTTTACCTGATCATCTCACTCATGCCACATCTCCTCCTTATTCCCAACAAGCCACATTTCAAAATTCAAAATCATGTCTCGCTTCAAACATCCCTATCTTTTGGCCCACCATTTCTTGCCGCTACACCGTAACGGTTGCAGGATGCAAAGACTCTTCCATTAATCCATATGGCCGTGAGCCATCATTTTAGGTGGTCTTATGTGACAACGCACAGACTGAAGATGCTGTACAGGAAGAAATTCAGGAACAGGTACAAGACCAGGAGCAGGTTTTTATGGTGATTAACATGTCAGATGATTCTGATGATGACTCTGTGCACAATGTTCAACAGAAAATTATCATTAACCAGGTTAGAATCATGGATGAACGTGTTATGTCCCAGTTTTCTTCAGATATACAGTCTCTGTTGTCATCAGACATAGTATATCATTGCTCCCGTAAGAAAGATGTCAGTAGCCCAGGAAATTTCTCTCTATAACAAGATGATCTATAACATTGACATAACTGAAAATGAAAACTGCACATCAAGAATTTTCCATTTTCATATAGGAGTATAAGATATACAGTAGTACAAGTGTCTTGTTTCGCTTGATGTATCAGTTCAAGAACTAGTAGAAAAGAACAACAAAGGACAGGAAACAGGGCAACTACAGAGGCTCCTCGATCGTGATCATGCACTTGCTGGTTCCTCATCGATCAGGATCGTCAGAAGCAGGGAACAATTCCGCGGACCGTAGCCTTCCCGCCATCTTCCACCTTCCTTTGCTTGGCACTCTCATCGGAATCTTCGGCGCTCGCCCGCTTCTTCTTCATCCTCTCCTCCTCGGCGGCATCAGCCGCGGCCGCCATGTCGAGCAGATGCTGCACCTGCTCCATCGCCTCCGCCAGCCCAGGGACCTGCTCCTCGAGAGCCTTGCAGGCCTCGGCACCCATGCTCTGGAACGTCGCCATGGTCTCCCGCAGATGGTGCCTGGTCACGGTCGCCAGCAGCCGCGTGATGGAGGCGGCAGGCGGGCGGCCGGACACGAGGCACGCGGCGTGGATGGCGTCCTCCAGCCCGACCGGCTCGTGGTCTCCCTTGCGCCTGCGCGCCCTGTCGCTGTCGGCGAGGCCGACCCGCAGCGGGCGGCCGCGGAGGATGTGGCCCTGCAGGTTGCGGCAGGCGCTCTGCGCCGTGGCGTCGTCGGCGTACTCGACGAAGGCGTAGCCCTTGCGCTTGCCGGTGCCGGCGTCGGTGGCGACGCGCATGGAGAGGACGGGGCCGATGAGCTCGCAGGCGGCGCGGGCCTCCTCCTCGGTGGCGTTGAAGGCGATGTTGCCGACGTAGACGACGCGGCTGCAGCGGCAGTTGGCGGAGGCCACGGCGACGGCGTCGTCCATTGTTGGGTGGAGTCGAGACGCGTAGCTAGGTGAGTGCGAGCGAGATCGGTGGATGCAATGGCCAATGGCGCTCCTAGTTCCAGATATATATATAGGTAGTGTGTCACGCGATCTCCGTGTACGATACGAACGGGAGACGGAGTCGAATTGCCGCGTAGTCATGTTCCGGAGTCAGAACAGATTCAGGTAATTTCTGGACAGATAGCACACCGTCTATGTATAATCGGATTGAGGAGGCTAATGCACCTTGCGAAGAGCATCTCTAGCACAACTTTATAACGCGGATAATTGCCGGCTTTTTGGTCTTTTGCAGTCTCAAATTTCTGTCGCGCAAACATTAAACTGAACCTTAAAATACGAAATTCAAACATTCCCGGGAGATTCATACAGGGACTGCAGAGTTCTTGCGACTAATCGACATCGATCGTAAGCAGAGACAACAAAAGTAAGCAGCGTGAGGAAATCTACACGCATCGCGACCCTAACCCTAAACATCCAAAATTCAGCCCACCGGAGCCTCAGGGTGCGGCGGCGACGTGGCCGGCGAAGGACTTCACTCCGTGTCGTCGGAGGTGAGGTCGACATACTCCCACATCGTGCCGGAGGTCAAACTCCTCGATCTTGCGGTGGAAGAGGGTGCGCGGCACCAGCTTCTTCTTGGTGTAGCAGAGCGCCATGTGCGCTCCAACAACGCTCCTCATCGGAATCGGTGTTGGCGTCGCGTCCACGGCCGCGCGAGCTCGCGGACCGGCCTACCTGGGCACCCCCACTCCTCTAGAGCTTCCATGAGGTCACATGGCAGTACGGCGGCACCGGATCTACTACGCGAAGGGGCTGATTAGGGTCGTCAGCGGATTTTGGCGTTGGAGTGCGGCGGATGTGCGGAGGAGACGGGAAAAATGGAGACACAGGTTGGGACCCTATCGTCCCCTCTGAACGGATAAAATATCGGTCGCATGGCAATTTTTCCTCAGCCCGCAAAACATATAAGGACTGAAACCGTTTTTCCAGTGTTCGGGCCAAAAATCTGGCCCAACCCGCATAGTTATCGGAAAAATAAATGCAGGCCCATTTTAAGGGGTCTACTAGAGTTGCTCAAAGAAGAAAAAACCTTAATATGACTGTTTTTTCAGTTTTGATAGAAAATCCTGACCTGAACAGTTCCCTCAAAATCATCCGACCCTTAAACATTTTTAAGGGGCTTAAAAAATAAGACCCCAATATCCATATATTTCTAGTTTCGACAACCTTTTTCCGGATGCCCGTTTAAGCTAGGATGGCTTGACGGGACTGAACTTTTAGCACAACTGCCACCGGAGCGGCGCAGGATTCTCCAGAATCTAGCGAAATCCCGCCACTGAGGACTATAGCCAACTCCCTGTCTTCCAGCAACCCATCCTGATTTTAACCAATTTGTGGCAAAACTAGATCAAATTGTTGCCATGGTGGAGGTGGCCTCGCGCTCGAGGGATAGGGGTCAAGGTGCAGCAGGGTTGTGGCGGTTGCGGCGGGTGGGCTCTCGCACGAGGAGGCTGTGGCAGCCATGTAAGGAGCTCGGAGTTGGATTTGGGGTACCGGATCGAATCAACCAGGAATTGTAGGCAAAAAATGGAATCCTAGATCTACGAACATGTAAAAGCAAGAACTAGGTAGGAATGCAGATAAGGTGTGGGAAAAAGGTAGATAGGAAATTTTAGGTTTTTGATCTCGTGCCTCCCTTTCACCCCTCTCCAGCCTTTATATCAAAAGCTAGAGCCACGAGTTTACTTTTCTTAATATAAACAGTGCCATTAAGGAAAAAATCAAACTAATACAAGTTAATCGAGTTTAAGCATGAAACAATATCGGCACAACTAGGCCATTGGATTTCCTCCGCTTTGGCCGTCATTGTCTGACGAAAGTGAATATGTGAGGATCCTGACAATACCGTCGCTGCAGTCAAGACTTTAAGGCTTGAATCCTAGAAAAGGTTGCTTCGATGAATTTCACATCCTCCTAGGTTGCTTCTTTTGGAGACAAATTTTCCTAGTGCATCAGCCATTGTACCGCTGCTATATCATAATTGCCTTGATTGCTTCTTCATGAAATTTGCCTGCGCTCAAGAACAACTAAAGTGTGAGTTTTGATCTCCCATCTATAGTGAGGAGAGGTAATGATGGATTTTGAACAATAGTAGGTCCAATGAGTTTCTTGAGTTGATTCACATGGAAAACATCATAAAATTTGGTGCCTTCATGTAGCTGTAACTGCCAATCTTTGCTAGAATTCTAAAGGGGCCATAGAATTTGGATGTTAATTTGAGAGCATTTCTCGGATCCAAAGATGTCTCCCTGTATGGCTTCATTTTCAAATACACTATTTCTCCCACTTCAAAGCTTCTCACAATTCTATTTCTGTGAGCAAACATCTTCATTTTATTCTATGCCTATGACAGATTGTATTGTATTGATTTCATTATTTTCTCCTGGTCCTTTAGTGCCACCTCTATCTCAGTAGATACATTGCATGGTATAGAAATTTCTCCCACTTGAGGGGGGGGGTTGATATCCATGCAGAGCCTCAAGGGGAGTAGTCTTGATAGCAGTATGTATGAACAATTGTACAACCAATCAACAGCTAGAAGCCAACCAACCCTTTTTTGGTTCTTTAAATTCATGCTTCTTAGATACTATTTCATACAATGATCTACCCTCTCAGTTTGTCCATCTGACTCAGGGTGATAGGCTATGCTGATATTTAACTTAACTTTACTTTCGGGTCACCAAATACTTCCTACAATAATTTCCTCTAGAATATACTATCTTTGTCTGTTACAATGACATGTCGAAATACATATAATTTATGGATATTGTCCATTAACATTTGAGTTACTTGGTGTGCCGTGAAAGGGTGGAACAAAGGGTGGAACTCGCAGAAATGTAAAGACTTTGTTAATGTGTCAACCACTACCAATATAATAGTTTTTTCTCTTGACATGGGTAAACCTTCAATAAAGTCCATGCTGATCTTAGCCCACTTTATTTTTGAAAATTTTTAGAGGTTCTAATAGTCCAGCATAATGAACATGTTCGGATTTTGAAATCTGACAAACATGACATTGTGCCACTTTAGTTGCTACATATTGTTTCATATTTTTCCAGTAGAACAAGTATTTCAATCTATGCAAGCTTGTTCACTGTCTTGAATGGCCTCCAAAAATGGATGAGTGAAAAGCATCAAACAATGTTTCCTTTGGATTAGTGTTCAGGCCAACAACAATCAAATCAGAGTAAATAATAGTGCTAGATTGTTTCTGCCCAAACTATTATCCATGTCGTCCCAATTCTTTTCGGCCGTGGGATGGACATCGAAAAGGACACGCGACGCAATCGCCATAGAGCCATGCTCTTCCAAGAGGCGGGCCCTGCTGCGTCCAGGACAAAAGATTTCCTGTCGCATACATTTGTCATGCGGGCCGTCATACCCCGCGTCGTCAGAAGGTGGATAGCTGTCAACACCCGGATTTTTAATCCCAGATGCCTGTTATGACATACATCGCAATCCCAGGATTACCATTTTTGCGAGACATAACAGAATTGGATACCACAGTACATCATCCATTACAAACCATACATAAGGTCTTACACAAATAAGGATCTCATGATCCAGTTCTTAATACAACTCAAGCAGCAGAAATACGTAATAATAATGGTAGCGTAGACGAAGCTCCATCTTCGGGGTCACAGGAAATGCTAACGTTGAGAGATGATCCTAGTTGTCGTAACCTTCCTGGGGTCCATCCTCCAGGTACTCCTCTTCATAGTCTAGCCACGGGAATAGCCAGGGACAAAGCCATGAGTACTCTTTAAGTACTCGCAAACTAATACTAACAAGTGAGGGGGATTTTTGTAGTAGGACACTAAGCTCTATGGTTGTTTTGCAAAAAGCCAGATTTACCTCTACTAAGTTCAGAAGTAAGAAAAGCTAGTTGAAATTTTATAACACCTAAGTGGGAACTTGAATTTCATATCACAACTCTGTTGTGGTCAAGTCAAAGTCTCAAGTCATTTCACAAGTCATTTTGAAAACATCTGACGGGGGAACAGTATGGCCACTCCAACTGTCCATAACCGCGGACGCGGCTATTCGAATAGTTTGACACTCTGCAGAGATTGTACACTTTCACCACAACATTCGATACATCCGTCAGGAACAAATCCTGAATTCACCATGCTCAGTATGCGGATAATCAATCCTAACCTTTTAATTACACGCCCTAGTGTAAGCACCTCTCCTGTGAGTTTGGCCTCCCAACCATGACCAACTGTCATCTTGGGTACTACACAGGTGGACAATCTTCACAAGGTAGCCTCAGCTCAGACCTTTGCCGTGAAGGAACTAATACTAAGGTATATAAGTTTCCAGTCAAGCCCTACCCAATTCTCGGGTATTGTGGTTGTACGGTAAAATTGGAATGGTATCGCATCCAGACAACCATTAGTTTTATAAAGGGCTAAGGCTCATGCCTCAACATTTTCATCATCCAAATCATCTAGTGTTTGGAAACACATGTCAAAACATCTCAATAGAATGATCCATCATTCCAAGGTTTTCATAACCATTTTCACCAAGTATTCCCATCTAATGTTGATCAAGTTTTATGCTTAGCACTAGCATCTACAATTGGGAGTGAGTACTAATGAGGGGTGGTAAACTAGTGGATTTTAACTAAATTCAATCTCATGCTTTAGGATGACATAAAGATTATCTAGCTTAGGCCAAATTTTATGCTCTTTAGGCAACCTTCAATTATCTTTCTAGTATCTACCAATTACTCAAGTAAAATCTAAGTAAGAGCTTTGATAAAGAAATAAAGTATAAAGCTTGTAAGTAAAATTAGGATTGGTTTATCAAGTGGTTATGATCATATATGCTTAAGGCATATAGTTGGCATGGTAACAAGTAAGTATTTGCTTGCATAGGTATAGTATCTTTCAAGTGTTAGCTTGCACAAGTATCAGTATAAGCTTGCTAAGTTAATAGCTTGCAAGTATTGGCTTGCATAGGTCAACTTGATTAGTAAGGCTTGCTTAATCAACTAGTAGTATTAGACTTGCTTTGTGCAGAGCAGTGGTGGAAGTTCTTCTCGGCTTCTTCTTCATAGTATCCTCCTTCTTCCTCGTATCCTTGGTCGGTACTAGCATCTATAAATAAATACGAGGTACACATTCACCAAACAATACTTAACTACTTTCAGTCATCACACAAAAGGGTCCTATAGATGATCTAGCATCATCACTAACATTACAAGATTAAAGCTTGGTTTAATTTCTTTTATTTTTAGAAAAGTAATTTCTACTCATTGAAAAACTACTTAAGATTTAATATTCTTCAAAACAAACATGGGATCATGTTGACACATGTCATCAGCACATATTTTAGTCCATGGGAATGTGATTTAAAGTGGTGTCACAATTTAATAAGGTTTAACCTCTTATTTTACTTAAATAAAGTGACTAGAAATGCCTATGTGGCATTCTTTTATTACTTGAACAATATTTCTATAAGTAAACCCAAATGTTTTTATATATTCTGAAAGGTATGATCAAATGTGATTTTTGAGATTTGGAATCAACTCAAAAGATTTTATGGTTTAAATTTGAAAAATGTTTGAATGCAGAAAAGGTTTTGCCTTGTTATTTTTACCAAGGGTGATCTACAGATCCAAATGATTTAAATCCAACGGGCTTGGATTCAGCATTTCAGGAACTTTCTAACAAAATTGGTTTCAATCAATTTGGTTTACTGAATCGAGCTGGGTTGATTTTTGAAACTAGGTACAGAACTGTGTTTGAATTAAAATGGAAAATTTTAAATTCAAACGACTGGGCTGCGCGGGAAACGATAATGGGCCGGCCCGGTGTCACTCCGCAGCACGGGGCTCAACTGACATGGGGGTTCCACCAGTCAGTGGCTCATTAAACGCGAAGCGGTACAGGGCAATCTCATCCGCACGATCTAAGTCTAATCGAACGGCTGCTACTCATCGTCCACGTCGGGCGGCGCCGGCGAGACAGAAACCTAACGTGGCAGGTGGGGGCCGTCGGGGGATCACCAGGGCTCAGGCGAGGGTCGGCGAGGCGGGCAAACGACGAACCTCCTAGTACTGGCAGATTCTCCTAGGGTGGACGAAATCGACGACGCCCTTCTTCTCCAGAGGCGGCCTGCTCTGGCCAAATTCTGGCGATGCGCTGCTCGCCTTGCTTCGGGAACGGGGTGGAACGATCAGTGAGGAGAGGGGAGTGAGATGGTGTGAAGAGTTTGAGCGGGGGAGGCCTCTATTTATAGTCTCGACAACGAGACCGAACAGAATGGGCAGGCGACGGTGGCGACATGGCTACGGGCTGCTAGAGGCATGGCCGGTGGTGGCGATCGATCGGTGGTCTCCTGGCGATGCTCTATGGCTTTAATGCACGTGTAGGGGCGGTGGCAAACGGTCTGGAACATGTGATGCTCTGCGCGGCAGAGGCGGAGTCTTCGACGGCGAGCGGTGGCTGTGAGGCATGGGGCGGCGAACGGGGATGTCTGGCGGTCTCCTGGGACGGTGGTGATTGCGTATGCACGCGGCGAGGGCGGCGCGCGGTCTGTGGGCGTGTGTCGAGGGTGGCGCTCTGGTGCACGCTCGGCATGGTTGAAAGAGGCATGGGCGCGGCGTTCCTGGGTGCTCTGGTCGACGTCTTCGAGGCAGGGCTGGTCGAGAGGGGGCGGTGAGGCATGGGTGATCTCCACGACAAGTTTGGCACGGCTAGTTCCTCTCCTAGCTTGCTGTCTACACTGGGATGGCATGGGTGGCTTCAGCTGTTCACCATTGATGACATTGCCAAGCTTAAAGTGGTGCTAGATGTTTACAAATGAGCTAGATGATCTACTAAAGCCTAGTTGCAACCAGAGAGGGAACACGTTAGGCTCAAATCACTGCTCCAAATAGTGTTTGGATTTTATTTGATTTGCATCTGCAAGGTGTTTGATGAAATGGCCGCATGAATTCAAGTTTTGAATTTTGAAAAGATTTTTGGTGGGTGTGCTAGGTAGGTGCTAGTGAGTCTGCAGATGCTTGGGTTCTGAAAGTTGAGCTTGTTTGAGTGGTTTTTGAAAAAATGGGATCTTCCCATATGATATAGATTCAATTTTAAACCGTCCTTTAAACTATGCATTTGAATGTTTCTGGATGATCACAAGGTGGGCCTTAATACTTTGTTATGAGTACTGTCAAGGGGTGCAAAGATCCAAACAAGTTTCTGTTAAGTTCTGAAAGTTAGATACAGCCAAAGTAGGCATGGGAGTTAATTTGGCCAAAGTGACCATTCACTCATTTTGTTTGTTTTGATTTATTTGTCTTTGGGAAAAGTGTGGGGATTGTTTAGATGATGTTTATTTCATCTAAGAATCATTTTACAAGCAAAGAAACACATAAACAAGGCAATTCAAAAGAATTCAAAATGGGATGCATACACACATGCATGCTTTCATATTTTTATTTAGAAAAGTTTTTAATAACCCTAATTTTGATGCATAGAGTTTGATGATTCTTGTCGGGGGTGTACCCCCAGGTACCCCAGAGTTGGTGAATTAAGTAAGTCAATAAGGTACATAGGTAAGAAAATGATATTAAATATGAGTACAAAAGATAAACAAAAAAGGATAAAGGGAAAAGGCTGAACTGGGCCGAGTTATAGCTATCACGGCCTATCTCCATTGTTTCTCCTAGGCCAAACAGCACTAACGGGCCGAATTAGTATCAGCTCGGCCCACCTAGCTGAGTCATCACCGGACCCTCCACTCCACCAGGCCGAGGTGGGCAGGATTCGGCCCACCGCGGATCAGCGCCACCTCTCCCGCCGAACCGCCTCCCGCCAGGGACTCCCCTGCCTGCTCCCGCCGAGCGACACCCAGCATCACCGCTTCCCCCGGGTGGGCCGGCAACGGAGCGATCCGACCCACCGCGGTACCTCGTCGCGTCATCCCGCCTCCCCCGAGTGGGCCAGCATCTCCTTCGCCCGGTTGGCCCACCGCGGGTTCCTATCTGCTCCGGGTCGAGCTCTCCATGCACCGAAGGAACGCCACCCGGCTGGGCTGACTCGGCCCACCGCGGGGCCCCATGCAGCCAAAGGGAGCGGCCAGCGGTCTGGGCCGACTTATACCAGAGCTCGGCTGGGCCAAGCACTTAGCCGGCTGGGCTGATCTCCATCCAGGCCGAATCAGCTTTAGGCCAGGCCGAGTAGCTACTCCCTCAAAGGCGTTTGGGCCGAGATATGAAGACCTAAGCACCCCGTTATTCATCTCCAGATGCCTTCGCAACATCCACGGCGACTCCCCATCAAGTCGAGACAAGATCCACAAGTCCCGTGCCAGTCTTAGGACGCCCAGGGCTCAGACTGGCACATGGCATAAGGAATATGCCCTTGGCATCAAGAATATGCTAGGGAATATGCCATGGCATCTCCAAAGATGCCAAGGCATATGCTGAGCATCTAAGGAGATGCTAGGAATATGCTGCCTAGGTACCAATCGTGGGGAACAAGATTTGTCCCCTGGGCTCCCCTTTATAAGGAGCACCAGGGGGATCGTTCTAGAGAGGAGGCCCGGAAGGGCTCCTCTCCTTTCTGCTCACTAGGAGCTCTCCTTCTTCCTCTTCCTCCACTCTCACAGAGAGCTTAGATAGAAGCATAGGGGAAATAGCTCAAGGAGCATGATTGTAGCCACATGTATGGCAAGATTATGAGGGAATAGATGTATACATTGTATTTCTCTTTGTTCGTATGAGTGTGGTCTTCACTGCATCATCCCTCCCCGGATTCCTCCACGTCCATCGGCCCCAACTTTAGCCTACCCATGGCATATGCCGTGATACCACCACGACATTTGGCGCCCACCGTGGGGCCTTTAGTGGCGTTGGTTGGGTTTCCATCCGGACGGGAACGTCTTCATCAACTTCTTCCTCATAGGGCTCATTCAGCTTCACCAAGCGAACAGAGAACAAAGAGGTAAGCGCAAAGGGTCTCCAAGTCTGACTCAACAAAACAGGTAAGACTCAGCAAGAAGGACTCAAGCACTACTCCAAGCCTACTGTAAGTACCAAATAACTCAGCAAAGCACGTATGACTTAGCAAGACTCACTCAAACACTTCCTCAAGTATATTGTAAGTGCCAGATAACTCAGTCACCTACACTCAATCCTTCACCCCGGGGAGAAAAGAACTTAACCCGGGGACTAGCTGACTTATCCTTAGTCACCTTTGGATTAAGAGAACATCATATTGATTTAGATCTGTACACCAGCCAGCTTATCTGTTAACTCGGCCATAAGTTGAATCAGCTTATTTGTGATTCAGATAGATTTTGAGTCAGTTAGTTTATGTTTTGGATTACCCATTAACTCAGCTCACCAGCCAGCTTATCTGTTAACTCGGCCATAAGTTGAATCAGCTTATTCAGATAGATTTTGAGTCAGTTAGTTTATGTTTTGGATTACCCATTAACTCAGCTCACCAGCCAGCTTATCTGTTAACTCGGCCATAAGTTGAATCAGCTTATTTGTGATTCAGATAGACTTTGAGTCAGTTAGTTTATGTTTTGGATTACCCATTAACTCAGCTCACCAGCCAGCTTATCTGTTAACTCGGCCATAAGTTGAATCAGCTTATTTGTGATTCAGATAGATTTTGAGTCAGTTAGTTTATGTTTTGGATTGTCCTTTAACTCGGCTCCCCAGCCAGCTTATTTATAACTCGGACAGAATTTGAATCAACTTATTTATGATCCAGATAGAATTTGAGTCAGCTTACTTATGAGTCGGATAGAATTTGAGTCAGTTTATTTATGCTTTGGATTGTCCTTTAACTCAGCTTACCGTCCAGCTTATTGATGATTCGGATATAATTTGAGTCAACTTGTTTATGCTTCGAATTAACCTTTAACTCAGCTAAGTAGATTGTCTCTGATTCGGACTAACATTTGATTCAGCTTGCCAGGGTATATTATAATTCGGATTGGTATTCAGACTCAGCGTACTAATCATACCTCTGATTTATGCCGAAGCTTTATTCAGTTCCCCAGATTGCCAGGTTATGTTATGACTTGGATTGATATTTCACCATCTTTCCAGGTTACCCCATATCTCGGACGACTATTGGCCATCTTATCATGTCTCGAATCTATATCTCATATCTACATCTCGAATCAGATCTCTCAGCAATTAACCCTATTATCATATCCCAAAGCTTAATCTAGGATCTATGTCTCGGATCCATATCAAAGGCGAATTATCCTCATCACGCCAAATCAAGCTATATCATGGCAAACAAGTAACTCGGATTTGAGTTAAGTTAACTCGGATTTGAATCATATAACTCGGATTGGAGCCAGATGACTCATCCTTAAGACAAAAAGTCAATTTTGAGTAAAGTAACTCGGATTTGAGTTGAGTTAACTCGGATTTGAATCATATAACTCGGATTGGAGCCAGATGACTCATCCCTAAGACATAAAGTCAATTTTGAGTAAAGTAACTCGGATTTGAGTTGAGTTAACTCGGATTTGAATCATATAACTCGGATTGGAGCCAGATGACTCATCCCTAAGACATAAAGTCAATTTTGAGTAAAGTAACTCGGATTTGAGTTGAGTTAACTCGGATTTGAATCATATAACTCGGATTGGAGCCAGATGACTCATCCTTAAGACAAAAAGTCAATTTTGAGTAAAGCAACTCGGATTTGAGTTGAGTTAACTCGGATTTGAATCATATAACTCGGATTGGAGCCAGATGACTCATCTCTAAGACATAAAGTCAATTTTGAGTAAAGTGACTCGGATTTGAGTTGAGTTAACTCGGATTTGAATCATATAACTCGGATTGGAGCCAGATGACTCATCCTTAAGACAAAAAGTCAATTTTGAGTAAAGCAACTCGGATTTGAGTTGAGTTAACTCGGATTTGAATCATATAACTCGGATTGGAGCCAGATGACTCATCCCTAAGACATAAAGTCAATTTTGAGTAAAGTAACTCAGATTTGAGTTGAGTTAACTCGGATTTGAATCATATAACTCGGATTGGAGCCAGATGACTCAGACTTAAGACATAAGTCAATTTTGAGTAAAATAACTCGGATTTGGAAACAGATGACTCGGATCACAACTTACCCAATGGGGTTAAAAGAGCAATGCCAAAGAAGGCAAGAGCTCATATCTTACCCAAGGTTAAAAGAGCAATGCCAAAGAAGGCAAGAGCTCATATCTTACCCAATGAGGTTAAAAGAGCAGTGCCCAAGAAGGCCAAGACTCATAACTTACCCAAAGAGGTTAAAAGAGCAGTGCCAAAGAAGGCCAAGACTCATAACTTACCCAAAGAGGTTAAAAGAGCAGTGCCAAAGAAGGCCAAGACTCATAAACTTACCCGAAGAGGTTAAAAGAGTAGTGCCAAAGAAGGCCAAGACTCATAACTTACCCAAAGAGGTTAAAAGAGCAGTGCCAAAGAAGGCCAAGACTCACAAACTTACCCGAAGAGGTTAAAAGAGCAGTGCCAAAGAAGACCAAGACTCATAATATGCCCAAAGAGGTTAAAAGAGCAATGCCAAAGAAGGCCAAGACTCATAACATACCCAAAGAGGTTAACAGAGCAGGGCCAAAGAAAGCCAAGACTCATAACTTACCCAAAGAGGTTAAAAGAGCAGTGCCAAAGAAGGCCAAGACTCATAGCTTACCCAATGGGGTTAAAAGAGCAATGCCCAAGAAGGCAGGAACTCATGACTTATCCAATAGGGTTAATAGAGCAATGCCCATGATAGCCAGAAGTCCAGAAACTTACCAAAAAGGGTTATGACCAGAGCCCAAGAAGGCCAGAAGTCGAAAAACCTGCCCAGAGAGGTTATGAGTAGAGCCCAAGAAGGACAAAGTCACAAACTTGCCCAAAAGCATTATGCAACCAAGAGATTATAAGTCAGAAGACAACTCTGGGAATATTTAATATGAAGCCTATGCACGACTCTACGAGTCCCACATAGCCTCGGGGACTAATGTCGGGGGTGTACCCCCAGGTACCCCAGAGTTGGTGAATTAAGTAAGTCAATAAGGTACATAGGTAAGAAAATGATATTAAATATGAGTACAAAAGATAAACAAAAAAGGATAAAGGGAAAAGGCTGAACTGGGCCGAGTTATAGCTATCACGGCCTATCTCCATTGTTTCTCCTAGGCCAAACAGCACTAACGGGCCGAATTAGTATCAGCTCGGCCCACCTAGCTGAGTCATCACCGGACCCTCCACTCCACCAGGCCGAGGTGGGCAGGATTCGGCCCACCGCGGATCAGCGCCACCTCTCCCGCCGAACCGCCTCCCGCCAGGGACTCCCCTGCCTGCTCCCGCCGAGCGACACCCAGCATCACCGCTTCCCCCGGGTGGGCCGGCAACGGAGCGATCCGACCCACCGCGGTACCTCGTCGCGTCATCCCGCCTCCCCCGAGTGGGCCAGCATCTCCTTCGCCCGGTTGGCCCACCGCGGGTTCCTATCTGCTCCGGGTCGAGCTCTCCATGCACCGAAGGAACGCCACCCGGCTGGGCTGACTCGGCCCACCGCGGGGCCCCATGCAGCCAAAGGGAGCGGCCAGCGGTCTGGGCCGACTTATACCAGAGCTCGGCTGGGCCAAGCACTTAGCCGGCTGGGCTGATCTCCATCCAGGCCGAATCAGCTTTAGGCCAGGCCGAGTAGCTACTCCCTCAAAGGCGTTTGGGCCGAGATATGAAGACCTAAGCACCCCGTTATTCATCTCCAGATGCCTTCGCAACATCCACGGCGACTCCCCATCAAGTCGAGACAAGATCCACAAGTCCCGTGCCAGTCTTAGGACGCCCAGGGCTCAGACTGGCACATGGCATAAGGAATATGCCCTTGGCATCAAGAATATGCTAGGGAATATGCCATGGCATCTCCAAAGATGCCAAGGCATATGCTGAGCATCTAAGGAGATGCTAGGAATATGCTGCCTAGGTACCAATCGTGGGGAACAAGATTTGTCCCCTGGGCTCCCCTTTATAAGGAGCACCAGGGGGATCGTTCTAGAGAGGAGGCCCGGAAGGGCTCCTCTCCTTTCTGCTCACTAGGAGCTCTCCTTCTTCCTCTTCCTCCACTCTCACAGAGAGCTTAGATAGAAGCATAGGGGAAATAGCTCAAGGAGCATGATTGTAGCCACATGTATGGCAAGATTATGAGGGAATAGATGTATACATTGTATTTCTCTTTGTTCGTATGAGTGTGGTCTTCACTGCATCATCCCTCCCCGGATTCCTCCACGTCCATCGGCCCCAACTTTAGCCTACCCATGGCATATGCCGTGATACCACCACGACAATTCTAGTTTAATATTTTTGGGATGTTACAAACCTTCCCCCTTAAACAAAAATCTCGTCCCGAGATTTGGAAAAGGACGAAAAGATTACCTAGGATTTGAAGAGATCGGGAAACTCCGTCCTGATGTGATCTTCGCGCTTCCAGGTAGCTTCCTCTTCTGTGTGGTTGCTCCACTGAATTTTTAGAAACTTGATGCTTCGGGTTCTGGAGGTTCGGAAAGCTTCTTCCAAAATACGGATGGGTACTTCGGGATAGGTCAGGTCATCGTTGATCTCTATGGTCCGGTGATCGATATTCTTGAACACTTCCGTCTTCTCCAGAACTTCGAGGCACTTGCGAAGTAATGAGATATGGAACACATTGTGCACGGCTGACATCTCTTCGGGTAGTTCCAATTGATACGACACTTATCCTCGACGGTTTAGAATTTTTAAAGGTCCGATATATCTGGGGGCTAACTTTCCTTTGAGTTGGAAACGCTGCATTCCCTTCAATGGCGACACTTTCAGATATACAAAATCTCCTATGTTGAAGGTGAGGTCTCGACGTCTCTTGTCGGCGTAACTCTTCTGTCTGGACTGGGCTGTCTTGAGGTGCTCACGAATCTTGTGAACCTTCTCTTCTGCTTCTCGTAGGATATCGGGTCTGAAAATCTGACTCTCTCCTACTTCCGACCAGTTCAAAGGGGTGCGATACTTCCTTCCGTACATAAATTCAAATGGGACCATTTGCAAACTAGCTTGATAACTATTGTCGTACAAAAATTCTGCAAACAGCAGACAGTCTTCCCACTTAGATCCATATTCTAACACATATGCTCTCAGCATATCTTCGAGTATTTGATTTACTCGCTCCGTTTGTCCATCGGTCTGAGGGTGATACGCGGTGCTGAAATCTAGGCGGGTTCCTAAACCTTCTTGAACTTTCTTCCAGAATCTCGAGGTAAACTGAGTTCCTCGATCTGATACGATGTTCTTGGGGACTCCATGCAAACTGACGATTCTAGCGATGTATAACTCCGCTAGCTTCGAACTCTGATATGTGGTCTTGACGGGTAAGAAATGGGTGACTTTGGACAATCTGTCCACTATGACCCAGATAGACTCATTTCCCCTACTAGAAATAGGCAATCCGGTGATAAAGTCCATTCCAACGGAATCCCATTTCCATTCCGGAATCTGCAAGGGTTGCAACAATCCAGCGGGTCTTTGATGTCCTGCCTTGACTCGCCGACATATATCACACTTGGCGATATAGCTTCCGATTTCTCTCTTCATCTTATGCCACCAAAATTGCTCTTTCAAATCTTGATACATCTTAGTTCCTCCGGGGTGGATAGAATAAAGAGTATCATGAGCTTCTTTCAAAATAAATTCTTTCAACTCTGAATCTACTGGTACACAAAGGCGTCCTTTGTACCACAGAACTCCTTCTTCGTCTTCGGTGAATCTGGGTACTTTGCCTGTACCGATACGACGCTTGATTCTGTCAATATTAGCATTTCCTTTCTGCGCCTCTTTGATCTGGATGATCAAAGTGGGTTGAAGTTCTATGCTAGCCAAAAATCCTTTACTCACTAATTCCATTCGAAAATCTTCCATCTCTTTGTGCAAACTTGGTTGCTCCTTCAAAATCATGGAGTTCAAGCGGCAAGGCAATCTGCTAAGGGCATCTGCTATCACATTGGCTTTACCGGGGTGATAGTGAATGTCTAGATTGTAATCCTTGATTAACTCAATCCATCTTCGCTGTCTCATATTCAGCTCCTTCTAAGTGAATATATACTTTAGGCTCTTGTGATCTAAATAAATCTCACAACGATTTCCCATCAGGTAATGCCTCCATGTCTTCAGGGCTAGAACTACGACTGCGAGTTCGAGGTCATGGGTTGGGTAATTTTTCTCATGTTGTTTCAGTTGTCGAGATAGATAAGATATAACTTTGCCTTCTTGCATTAGCACACATCGGAGACCCATCTTGGATGCGTCACAATACACGTCGAAGGGCTTCGTGATATCCGGCATGATTAAGATTGGGGCTGAAATCAATCTCCTCTTGAGTTCTTGAAAACTCGCTTCACATTTGTCGGTCCATTCAAACTTCTTGTCCTTCTTTAGCAATTGGGTCATGGGTCTGGCGATACTCGAGAATCCTTCTACGAACTTGCGGTAGTATCCCGCCAATCCGAGAAATGCACGAACTTGGGTTTGAGTGGTTGGGGCTTGCCAATCTTTGACATCTTTCACTTTTGCAGGATCAACGGCAATTCCTCCGGCTGATACAATGTGACCGAGGAATCCTACCTCCTGTAACCAGAATTCACATTTGCTAAACTTGGCATACAGCTGATGCTCTCTAAGGGTTCCAAGAATGGTCCTTAGGTGTAGCTCATGTTCTTCTTCCGATTTGGAATAAATCAGAATGTCATCGATGAAAACAACGACAAACTTATCCAGGAAGTCCATAAAAATCTTATTCATGAGATTCATGAAATAAGCGGGGGCATTGGTTAATCCAAAAGACATAACGGTATACTCGTATAATCCATATCTGGTGGTAAAGGCAGTCTTGGGAATATCCTCTGCCCGAATTTTGAGTTGATGATAGCCAGTCCTAAGATCAATCTTAGAAAACACTTTGGCACTGGTCAACTGATCAAACAAATCTTCTATCTTGGGCAAGGGGTACTTGTTTTTGATGGTGACATCATTCAACTTCCGATAATCCGTACACAAACGGTTACGTCCATCTTTCTTGTCCACAAACAAAACAGGTGATCTCCATGGTGACGCACTTGGTTGAATCAATCCAATTTCCAGCATGGCATCCAGTTGCTTCTTCAGTTCTGCTAGTTCAGACGGGTTCATACTATATGGTCTCTGGGCAATGGGTCCTGTTCCAGGGATTAGTTCAATGATAAACTCGATATCCCGATCTGGGGGCATACCGGGCAAAACATCTGGAAATACATCGGGGTATTCACAGACTATCCGGACTTGGTCAATGGTAGGTTGGGCTATACTCTTGTTGCACTTGAATTGACGAGGTAAGGTTTCAGATATATTCTCGACTGATATTCCGGCTATACTGGTCATGGTGATGGCTTTCTTGGCACATTCAATCAATCCTTTATGTTTGGACATCCAATCCATTCCTAATACTACTTCCAAACCTTTAGTTCTGAGTACTATCAGGTTAGCATAAAAATCTATGCCATGGATTCGAATAGGGACGACTTTGCAAATTTGCCTAGCCTTGGTGGTTGAACCGGGAATTTGGACGATCATAACATGCTTCAGTTTTGTTGGTTGAATCTTACTAGTGCAGGCAAATTCTTCGGTGACAAATGAATGTGATGCACCAGAATCAAACAACACTCTTGCAAGTACTGAATTAACATAAAACATACCCAGCACGACGTCCGACGCTTCCTGAGCTTCTTCAGCATGCATGAGAAAAAGACGGCCATTGCGGTTGAGTGAATTCCCTAGGGCAAACCTTCTTCCTGGTTGAACACGACGCTGCTGCTGAGCTAGGGCATTTGCATTGGGGATGCGGCATTCTTCTTGTTGGGGCACTCGTTGGAGTAGTGACCCTTATTTCCATAGTCATAACAAGTTACTTGCGACTTGTCCTTTGCTGCAACAGGCACAACATTGCTTCCAGTCCTCGGGGGCAGTGTTGGTGTTGGCGGTAGCATTGTTGTTGTTGAACTTGGGTGGGGCACAGTTGAAATTGCTAGAGTTGCCGGGGTTGTTGGGATTTCCTCCGATCTTAGGGTTTCCACGGTTGGGATAGGTCGAACGGTTCATTGGGGGTCTGTTGGTTCTCGGGGCAAATCCTGGAGATGGGTTGGGGCGGTACTTTGGGGTCTGATGGGTTCCTGGTTGATGCATCATGCGACGCTTGCGGTTCTCATTGGCTTGGTTGATCTTTTCTTCCATCTAGATGGCAGAGTCGACCAGGGCTTCAATATCAGCAAAGGGGATATTGACTAACACTGTCTGCATCTCATCGTGCAGACCATTAAAGAATCTCTCCTTCTTCTTGGCTTTAGTGTCGATCTCATCCGGGGCATACCTAGCTAATGACAAAAAATTGTCATGGTATTCCACTACGGTCATCCTTCCTTGCCTCAGTTCTCGGAATTCGTCTCTCATTCTCTTGATCAAACCTGGTGGCACATGGGTTCTGCTGAACTTGACCTTGAATTCCTCCCAGGTCATCATCTGTCCTCCGGTTATTGCACGAACATTGTTCCACCATGCTCTGGCATCTCCGGCTAGATAGTGGGTGGCGAACAGAACTTTCTCGTTGGCTTCCACTCTGGCGACTTCTAGGTTATTTTCCATGGTTTGCAGCCAATCTTCGGCATCTAGGGGCTCTTCTGACTTAGTGAAAACAGGTGGGTTGGTGTTCTGGAAATTCTTGAGCTTAGATCCATGGTTGTCCTGATTTCCGTGGCCTTGATTGTTGTTGGCCATCTGAGCTATGTGATTAAGGGTGGCTAAGTTGGCTTGACGTTTGGCTCTTTCAGCTTCGCGGTTAGAAACCAACATTTGCAGGATCTGCAACATCGGGTCCGGGGATGAACCACTTCCTCCGCGTGGCATCTGAAGATTGAGATAGATCATGAGAAAAGGGGGAAATTTCTAAGGTTTTGGGACTTTTGAAAAGTTTTTAAAGTTTGACTCAGATTTTCTAGCAACTTGCTTTTCATTCATTCATTCACACGATACAACACACACCATAACAAAGGTAAACAAATGGTTTTAGGAACCATTCTAGAAACTACGATACAGTGGGACCGAATACTACTCACTACGCTAGTGATCAAGTGCTACTACTCCTCGGAGTCGGTGTAGTCGTCATCCTCATCATCCTCATCGTCATTGATGAAGGCAAAATCCTCCTCATCGGTGAAGAAATCCATAGCCTGATCCTCTAGAAAGTCATCATCATCGCTGAGATAGGAGTAGGGGTCTCCACGAAGATCCTCTCCGGCATTCTCCCTTTCTTCCAACTGCATGTCTCTCTCATGGATGGTCTCCTCCAAAGACGAGATACGGTGGCGAAGACGGGCAATGATGCACTCCTTCTTGTCGAGCTGACGGCGGTGAGACTTGTGATCCTTTGCTAACATGGCGATGGTCTGATCCTTCGTCTTGATAATGGCGGACTTGTGGTTGGAGTAGTCATGGCAATTATCCAACTCCTGCTGACGATTGTACATCATGAAGCTAAGGTGGTCCAATTGGGTCTTCAGCTCGTGGTGGTATGGGGCTTCTAGTGGTTGTCCATTAGCATCACGCCTTGGACAAAACTCAAAGCGGGTACCCTTGATCTAGTTGATACTCTGCCCACACAGACGGGCAAGAGCTTCCTGCATGGCCCTGGCAAGTCCATCGAGCCAGTTGTTCTCTCTTAAGGTAAACTGAATTCCCTCAGCAGTGGGAGGTTCAATCTTTCCTCGGAGACTTGCAACAATTAGCCACTGCAGATCTTCTCCTCCTTGATCATTGAGTTGAGCTCCGAAGAACTCGGGGTGCGGACGCTCCAGAAGTTCCGAAAGCTGGTCCAAATCCCTCTGAAAGATAAAGTCTCCTCCATTTCCCAACTAATAAAACTTGCTGTACTTCACGTCCATCTAAAAGAATATAAGATGAGTAAGTTAGTAGAGTGATCAAGTGTGTCAAATTTTATGTATTTTGCAAGAGTTTTTGAGGAACATGAATTTTCATGAAAGAATCAAAGTGATAAGAATGGGAATAAGTTTTTGTAAATATTTGCTTTCTTTGGTTTTGAAACTAAGTTTTTGATTCCAAACGTCCAGTCTAACTAGGGTCACCTATGGTCAGGATGGCTCTGATACCAACTTGTCAACACCCGGATTTTTAATCCCAGATGCCTGTTATGCCATACATCGCAATCCCAGGATTACCATTTTTGCGAGACATAACATAATTGGATACCACAGTACATCATCCATTACAAACCATACATAAGGTCTTACACAAATAAGGATCTCATGATCTAGTTCTTAATACAACTCAAGCAACGGAAATACGTAGTAATAACGGTAGCGTAGGCGAAGCTCCATCTTCGGGGTCACAGGGAATGCTGACGATGGGAGATGATCCTAGTTGTCGTAACCTTCCTGGGGTCCATCCTCCAGGTACTCCTCTTCATAGTCTGGCCACGGGAATAGCCAGGGACAAAGCCATGAGTACTCTTTAAGTACTCGCAAACTAATACTAACAAGTGAAGGGGATTTTTGTAGTAGGACACTAAGCTCTATGGTTGTTTTGCAAAAAGCCAGATTTACCTCTACTAAGTTCAGAAGAAAGAAAAGCTAGTTGAAATTTTATAACACCTAAGTGGGAACTTGAATTTTCATATCACAACTCTGTTGTGGTCAAGTCAAAGTCTCAAGTCATTTCACAAGTCATTTTGAAAACATCTGACGGGGGAACAGTATGGCCACTCCAACTGACCATAACCGCGGACATGGCTATTCGTGTAGTTTGACACTCTGCAGAGATTGTATACTTTCACCACAACATTCGATAATCCGTCAGGAACAAATCCTGAATTCACCATACTTAGTATGCGGATAATCAATCCTGACCTTTCAATTACACGCCCTAGTATAAGCACCTCTCCTGTGAGTTTGGCCTCCCAACCATGACCAACTGTCATCTTGGGTACTGCACAGGTGGACAATCTTCACAAGGTAGCCTCAGCCCAGACCCTGGCCGTGAGGGAACTAATACTAAGGTATATAAGTTTCCAGTCAAGCCGTACCCAATTCTCGGGTATTGTGGTTGTACGATAAAATTGGAATGGTATCGCATCCAGACAATCATTAGTTTTATAAAGGGCTAAGGCTCATGCCTCAACATTTTCATCATCCAACTCATCTAGTGTTTGGAAACACATGTCAAAACATCTCAATAGAATGATCCATCATTCCAAGGTTTTCATAACCATTTTCACCAAGTATTCCCATCTAATGTTGATCAAGTTTTATGCTTAGCACTAGCATCTACAATTGGGAGTGAGTACTAATGAGGGGTGGTAAACTAGTGGAGTTTAACTAAATTCAATCTCATGCTTTAGGATGACATAAAGATTATCTAGCTTAGGCCAAATTTTATGCTCTTTATGCAACCTTCAATTATCTTTCTAGTATCTACCAATTACTCAAGTAAACTCTAAGTTGGAGCTTTGATAAAGAAATAAAGTATAAAGCTTGTAAGTAATACTAGGATTGGTTTATCAAGTGGTTATGATCATATATGCTTAAGGCATATAGTTGGCATGGTAACAAGCAAGTATTTGCTTGCATAGGTATAGTATCTTGCAAGTGTTAGCTTGCACAAGTATCAGTATAAGATTGCCAAGTTAATAGCTTGCAAGTATTGGCTTGCATAGGTCAACTTGATTAGTAAGGCTTGCTTAATCAACTAGTAGTATTAGGCTTGCCTTGTAAAGAGCAGTGGTTGAAGTTCTCCTCGGCTTCTTCTTCGTAGTATCCTCCTTCTTCCTCGTATCCTTGGTCGGTACTAGCGTCTATAAATAAATACGAGGTAGACATTCACCAAACAATACTTAACTACTTTCAATCATCACACAAAAGGGTCCTATGGATGATCTAGCATCATCACTAACATTACAAGATTAAAGCTTGGTTTAATTTCTTTTATTTTTAGAAAAGTAATTTCTACTCATTGAAAAACTACTTAAGATTTAATATTCTCCAAACCAAACATGGGATCATGTTGACACATGTCATCACCACATATTTTAGTCCATGGGAATGTGATTTAAAGTGGTGTCATAATTTAATAAGGTTTAACCTCTTATTTTACTCCCTCCGTCCTAGAGTGTAAGTCACAATCTCATTTTCAGATTGTCCCATATATGAAGCAAATAAGACATAATTTTGCATTAATTGGAGTTAATTAGCACATGCAGCCCACACCTTTCTCTCCTCCACATGCATCGGTTTGGCACATCCATCATGCATGCAGTAATTCTAGGCTGTTTTTATTGATTGTACCAGATACGAAGCATCACCGTCCGGCCTAATTAGTCACAATTTCAGCCCCAATCACGTTAAGCCTTGGGCCAAGATATTAGAGGATTGTGACTTACACTCTAGGACGGAGGGAGTACTTAAATAAAGTGACTAGAAATGCCTATGTGGCATTCTTTTATTACTTGAACAATATTTCTGTAAGTAAACCCAAATGTTTTTATATATTCTGAAAGGTATGATCATATGTGATTTTTGAGAGTTGGAATCAACTCAAAAGCTTTTATGGTTTAAATTTGAAAAATGTTTGAATGCAGAAAAGGTTATGCCTTGTTATTTTTACCAAGGGCGATCTACAGATCCAAATGATTTAAATCCAACAGGTTTGGATTCAGCATTTCAAGACCTTTCTAACCAAATTGGTTTCATTCAATTTGGTTTACTGAATCGAGCTGGGTTGATTTTTGAAACTAGGTACAGAACTGTGTTTGAATTGAAATGGAAAAAGTTAAATTCAAACGACTGGGCTGCGCGGGAAACGATAATGGGCCGGCCCGGTGTCACTCCATGGCGCGGGGCTCAACTGACAGGGGGGTTCCACCAGTCAGTGGCTCATTAAACGCGAAGCGGTACAGGGCAATCTCATCCGCACGATCTAAGTCTAATCGAACGGCTGCTACTCATCGTCCACGTCGGGCGGCGCCGGCGAGACAGAAACCTAACACGGCAGGTGGGGGTCGTCGGGGGCTCACCGGGGCTCAGGCGAGGGTCGGCGAGGCGGGCGAACGACGAAGTCGACGACGGCGAACCTCCTGGTACCGACAGCTTCTCCTGGGGTGGACGAAATCGACGTCTCCCTTCTTCTCTAGAGGCGGCCTGCTCCGGCCAAATTCCGGCGATGCGCTGCTCGCCTTGCTCCGGGAACAGGGTGGAACGATCAGTGAGGAGAGGGGAGTGAGATGGTGTGAAGAGTTTGAGCGGGGGAGGCCTCTATTTATAGTCTCGACGACGAGACCGAACGGAATGGGCAGGCGACGGTGGCGACATGGCTACGGGCTGCTAGAGGCATGGCCGGCGGTGGTGATCGATCGGTGGTCTCCTGGCGATGCTCTATGGCTTTAATGCGTGTGTAGGGGCGTTGGCAAACGGTCTGTAACATGTGATGCTCTGCGCGGCAGAGGCGGCGTCTTCGACGGCGAGCGGTGGCTGTGAGGCATGGGGCGGCGAACGAGGATGTCTGGCGGTCTCCTGAGACGGTAGTGATTGTGTATGCACGCGGCGAGGGCGACGCGCGGTCTGTGGGCGTGTGTCGAGGGTGGCGCTCTGGCGCACGCTCGACATGGTTGACAGAGGCACGGACGCGGCGTTCCTGGGTGCTTTGGTCGATGTCTTCGAGGCAGGGATGGTCGAGAGGGGGTGGTGAGGCATGGGTGATCTCCCAGACAAGGTTGGCACGGCTAGTTCCTCTCCTAGCTTGCTGTCTACACTGGGGTGGCATGGGTGGCTTCGGCTGTTCACCATTAATGACATTGCCAAGCTTACCGTGGTGCTAGATGTTTACAAATGAGCTAGATGATCTACTAAAGCCTAGTTGCAATCAGAGAGGGAACAAGTTAGGCTCAAATCACTGCTCTAAATAGTGTTTGGATTTTATTTGATTTGCATCTGCAAGGTGTTTGATGAAATGGCCGCATGAATTCAAGTTTTTAATTTTGAAAAGATTTTTGGTGGGTGTGCTAGGTAGGTGCCGGTGAGTCTGCAGATGCTTGGGTTTTGAAAGTTGAGCTTGTTTGAGTGGTTTTTGAAAAAATGGGATCTTCCCATATGATATAGATTCAATTTTAAACCATCCTTTAAACTATGCATTTGAATGTTTCTGGATGATCACAAGGTGGGCCTTAATACTTTGTTATGAGTACTATCAAGGGGTGCAAAGATCCAAATAAGTTTCTGTTAAGTTCTGAAAGTTAGAGACAACCGAAGTAGGCATGGAAGTTAATTTGGCCAAAGTGACCATTCACTCATTTTGTTTGTTTTGATTTATTTGTCTTTGGGAAAAGTGTGGGGATTGTTTAGATGTTTATTTCATCTAAGAATCATTTTACAAGCAAAGAAACACATAAACAAGGCAATTCAAAAGAATTTAAAATGGAATGCATACACACATGCATGCTTTCATATTTTTATTTAGAATAGTTTTTGTTAACCCTAATTTTGATGCATAGAGTTTGATGATTCTAGTTTAATATTTTTAGGATGTTACAATAGCGCGCGCCATGATCCCACCATCAGCGTACACATGCACGATCGCGATCTGTTTGAGACATTCACGACGCGACATGCCTCTGCATCCGCCAAGTGGCGGGGTCCACCAAGAGCCAACGTGGTGTCGTGAGCCCAAGCCGCCCACGAACTCTCGCGACCATGGGCCCTGCCCGGAGCCGACATGGTAGCGTAGACGCTAGCCCGCCGTGTATTCTTGCGGACGTGGGGTCTATGCAGATCTGGCGCGATGTTGTGGGCTCTCTCTGAACGTGTGTTTCCGTGGACATGGGCCCGCCCATAGTCTACGTGGGGCCGTAAGCACATATCGGACGCAAATTCTCGCGTATCTGAGACCCATGCATAGATGACATGGATACGAGGCGTCGTAAGCACACGTTGAACGTGGCTTCTAGCGGACGTAGGACCCATCCAGAGCCGACGTGGCTACATAAACCCGTACTGTCCGTCAGCGTAGACCGTAGACGCTACATGGCGCCATAAGCACATGTCGGACGCAGATTCTCGCGGACGTGGGACCCATCCACTATGTAAACCCGTACCTTCCATCAGTGTAGACCGTAGACAATACGGGTGATCGCGGGCAGACATCAGAGTTGGCAGAATAGACCGTAGATGTCCATGGGATCTCGCGACGAGGCTGTGCAAGTGCCCCACACAAGAATAAGCTGGCAGCGCAATCGCCCGCCTGATAAGGGAGCTGGAAGCGTAGACACCTCGGCATACGCTGGTTCTTCATGTGAACATGAGTGGGGCTGACTAGAGCGGTAGGTGGAAAAGTGTATTTGTTAGAACGTCCTGGTTCTACATCGGCCACTTCGGCATAGGCAGTGCGACGAACATTTCGCAGACTTCCAGGAACCCACGTCCACGATCATGTCTAACCTAAGCTTGGACGTCTTGATGGAAACTCTAGTAGGAGCAGGTAGCGTATGGTTTCATCGTGTGGCGGACCAACATACACTAGTAGAAAACAGGATTTTAGTCCCGATTTGTAAGAGGCTTTAGTCCCGGATTGCAATCCGGGACTAACGTATCGGGACCAAAAGTTAGGTCTTTAGTCCCGGTTTTGTTACAAACCGGAACTAGATTGTCTCCACGTGGCCCCGCGCTAGGCTGGAGGATCTTTAGTCCGGTTCGTAACACGAACCGAGACTAAAGTTCTTCTGCCGCGGCAACGTTTTGCAGCAGGAGGTGGGGTTTTAGGGTTTTCTTTTTTTTGTGTTTGATTATTTTTTATTTTATGTTTTCATATACATATTATTCGACGCTACTGCATGCTGTATACATTGATGCATATATAATATAATTTCTCTCACGATTGCATAAAGACATATAAAAATATACACAACCGAGACTAAAGCTCGTCTATTTGATTTACACGAAGATCATTACATTACACGGATACTGTCCTTTTGTGTCTATCCACGATTACACGAAGATCTATCCACGTTGTACTCTCCTTTTGTGTTTATGATGTCCCTGAGCAAAAATTCCGACAACTCCTCTTGAATTGCTAGTAGGCGTTCATATGGTAGGAGCTTATCCCGCATCGCATCAGACTATATATAAAGAAGTAGATCATTATGAATAGAACTCAACAAAAACTATGGTATAAAATAAATTGTGAATATATTGTTTAGAAGAAAGTCTGTGCTCTACTCCATACACCCACGAATAAACCCGCATACGCAATATCTAACATAAATTAGTCCTCTGTGGCTGCGTCGCACACTTTTCGATCGAGAATATAATTCAATCAAACAATAATCAAGTATGATAATTGTATGGAGACTAGAATTGAAGAGATGCGAGGACCTAGCTCTCGTACTACTTACCGGGGCCGTACGAAAAGTGAGCTCCTCACGCCATTCAACCTGAACCTCCTTCGTGAACCTTTTCCAAACCCTGTCCGACAAAAAAGAAATGAATGAGTTATTAATTACTTTACATCTTAGAGAATGAACGAAAGAGATAGGTATAGTGCGATAATGATTGAAATTACTTTTGGAGGCAATCAATTATGCTGCAGTAGTCTTCCATCGGCTTCTTTAACGAGTCCGAGATTTTCACTTTTGCATGGTCAACGTCAATGTTTAAAAGAATCCAGTAATAGCTGCGCACGTTTATATACACTTAACGTCGAGTAAATAAATGTGTACGGCCAAGTGCGAAGGGTTGCATGCCATGGAGGTGCACTTGGAGATGAATCGCGCACCTGCTGGCCTCCATTTCACCGTTGAGATTTTTCAACTTGCCACCGTGTGGGAGTTGAAGGAGGCCGCTGTCGAGGGATCGGGCATCCCCTGCGGAGTCACAGCGGATCTTCTTCAGGAATAAGGAGCTCCAGAACCACCATGGGACAGTGCAATATCGTAGAAGGCTCCCGCCTCCTAGTCGTCCAACGCGGACCCAGCCGCGAGTAGTTGGGACACTTTGCAAGATCCTCCATGTCTACTATAGTCTCCTCCAGTCCTAATAAAGTACTAGCTGCTACCTCTGTTTCATAATATAAACATGTTTTGGTAGGCTTTTCTAGTGTACCAAAATGCCTTGTATTACCAAACAGACTTAGTACCCAGGGTTTTTCTTTCATAAAAAAATTGAATGTGTACACGATAGTAAGACTCTCACCCATAGTTGTAAGGAAATAGTATTTGCGTCTTGTAATGTTACTCTATTAAAAACATTAGCAAGTTATCCTCCGTTTCCTCGAGGTTATTTATTAGCGTATGTCCATTAACTTGTTTGGGTCAACGAACCCAATGCTGCAGATTGACTTTCTTCTACATTCTTGAGTCTTCATTCTGCATATATAATAGCATACAGAAGGAGATATAGCAAGGATAACGACATGAAATGAATTAAACGAGCTGAGTTAGTGAATTAATTACTTACATACAATAGAAACTGAGGAGGGACTTGTCGAGGGCGTCTAGGTTGAATAACTGAAATAGTTCACAAAGTTCAATGGAGATCTCGTCTGGACGAAAATACTCCTCTCCAACTTTACATACGAGAAATTGTCGCCCTTCCTTTGTGACTTTCAAGTACCATATATGCAACAGTCGCATATGTGTTGGCAAATCATCAAATATCTCATCGCTGACCAGAGGCTCCCCGTAGACAAATTTCCGTGCTATTGGTCCCTTGGCGACATCATCTGCGCCGGCTAGAATATGTTCGACCGGCACATTACACTCCTTGGCTAATTTAATAGCTAATTCCATATCTATTCCACCTTGAGTGGGCTGGGGTAACACCTTGAGCGGGGCGATGGATTGTTTTGCCTGTTTGCCGAGCTGGGCAACTTCTTTTGATTTTCACCCGCTTGTAGTACTGCTTGATGACTTCTCTTTTAGTGTCTTCATAAGACATCGTGTATAGTCATCTTTCCTATTTAACACATGTTGGGGTGGTTGCTCAAGGAATGCCTTGAAGTGCTTCTTGACTTTTGGATCAACTTGCACCTGTGGATCAGGTTGTTTTGGTGCAAAATGGGCCTTCACTTCGGCTTGGTAGATCACCCCGCTTTCCTCGTCAGTCCGGTGATAAGCTAACTTGGTAGGAGACGACGGTACTCTTGGGAGGGGATCTTGTCGTTTTCGGCGTCGGGTCTCCCTCGACGTAGCGGTGTTATTCTTCCGCTTTCTTCCCTTTGATTCAGTGGGCGGAGGCGGAGGCGCCGAAGATGGAGATGCACTCGCGCTGCCATCCCACTCGGGAAGGGGTGGACTATTGTTTCTCGGTGGAGACGGTGGACTCGGAGGTGATGGTGGCCTCGGAGGTGATGGATTGCTTCTCGGAGGAGAAGATTGCCTTGGCGCCCAGCCTGGAAACACGATGTGCTGTTTTTCCAAAGAATGATCCCACCCTCCACTTCTCCCAGTGTTTTCTCCCCTTCGCCTGCAGGGATGCCAAGCTCAAGTGATCGACATGTCGGTTCAACTTCATCCACACCGACACGAGCATAGCCAGCTGGAATCTGACTTCCATGGTAGGTCGCTTCCGGTGGACAAGGTAAAGCACAGCCGAGCGCCACTTTCATAGAAATGTTCTTCACTATGACATGTAGCTGACAAGCTGTCCTTGCCTCGACTTCATCCACGGCGTAGCGAACCATCATTGCACCGGCCGTATCATCTATCACCGGTGCATTATTCTCCATCAGTAGTAGATTATTAGCTTGTACCTCCGTGGAAGCCACGCTGCTTCTCCGCTGAGATGGGCCCACCGGACTGTCTAATACAGGATCTTGCTGTCGGGCCAGTACTCTAAGTTCATTAATCTGCTCCTGCTGCAGATTGAACATGGCTTGAAATTCCTCGTTCCTTTTTTCAACCGCCTCCAACCGTGCTGCCTCCTCCGCCTTCTGCCGGTTCGTTTTTCTCGATCGGCTTCTATAAGTGTCGATGTCCTCGGGAAACCCTGCCTTCCATGGAACAGATGGGCCAAAGCCTCGTGTTCGTCTGACTTTTTCAGGATTCCCGAGGGCATATGTCAGCTCATCGTTCTCTCTGTCGGGAATGAACTTTCCATCTTTTCTCATTTGTATCACTTTAACAAGTTCATCTTTGGGTTTAGTAATGGCCGTCTTTGTAACAATAATCTCCCTGGTTTCAGTGTCATACGACCCCCAGGCCCAAGGAGCCAATTTTTTGACCTCACGGGCCACTGATTTGTAGCTGGAGTGACCCCTTTTTGACGCATTTCTTTCTCGTTTTTTGCCCACTTAGGCACGACCGTCTTGTAGCCACCTGTCCCCATAGTATGGTGATATTTATTTTTAGCCGCATTTAACTTATTCTTTTCTGACTTGGCCGTAGCTGCTTCTGATTCCTTGTATGTCACAAATGGGGCCTAGTTATCCCGCTGCTTCTCTAGCGGGCCAGTGAATTGCGGAGTCAGCCCCTTCTTGGCATAGTTGTTGTACAATCTTTTCTTCCAGTCCTTGAACCGTTCGCCCATCTTCTTAAGGGCCCACTTTCTGACTTTTGACCTCAATGCCTCATTGAGTTTACGAGTGTCCAATTCAGGCAGAGAGAAGTGTGCCATGAGTGAATTCCAAAGACCCTCTTTGGCTCTGTCATCGACAAAAGTTTCTCCAACTCGATCACTTTTCTTTCCTGGCTTATTCCACTTCTGAGTGATGATCGGGATGGCGTCCCTGACTATCGCTCCGCATTGATATACAAATACACTTGCATTCTCTTTCGGCTCCAAAGGTTCCCCGAACTGAGACACTAGATCAATAGTGAAACGCGCACCATCGACCAACTTTTTGGTCGGGCCTCGTTTCCCTGCAGAAGATTCGCCCGATCCGGGGGTCTAAGAGAAGAAACAGTCGTTAGTACATATATATATATATATATGAATCAAATAATGCATCTACTAGCTCGTGATCAGCAGAGGCTTTATATACCTCGCCGGTCTTTGCTATGGTGTTTCCACCATCCGTTCCACCATCGTCTAGACCAAAGAATTCATCATAGTTGTCTCTTCCGTCGGCTTCATCCAAGTTGAGGTATTGGGAGCCATCATCATCTCCATCGTCATCTGCTCCATCATAATGGTAACCTCATGTACCCTCATCTATCATGTTGTACATGATGTGCTCTTCGTTGTCTCTACCGTCCATAACTTAACTAATACTGAAGAAATATAAAACCATTTTGCTTAATTCGATAAAATAAAGAAAGATAAAGTAATTCAGCTTAATATACCATATTACACATTAAAGTACCAATTAAACAATGCGATGAAGAAAGATAAAGTACCAATTAAACAACAATACATCTCGAATAATCCAGCTAGTACAATAATAAAGTACCAATTAAACAACGATACATCTCGAATAAAACATGGTACCCTATTACACATCTAGCTCAACGAAGACATCGAGCCCCGACTACTGAGCCACGGGAGGTGTGCACCCAAAGAGTAGGAACCATCACCGGAGAATATGTCGGGTAAGGTGCCTAAAGAAGCTGCCAGGTATTGGCGACCCGGACTTCTAAAATGTACATGTAACGTTGGACGTGCTCGTCCTCCTCCCTGACACGACGCTGTACCACCTCGTCGGGGCCTGGCTCCCTCTGTACCGCACCTAGACCACTCGACCGCCACCACAGAAGATCCGGGTCGACGACGACACCCGGATTCCTCACCAGACCACGTCTTCCGGCTGGTAGCACCTCCCAGTGCCAGCCCGGCGGAGCCTAGTCCCGCGGATGCCTGGCGACAGAGTCTAGTAGTGCTCCGTTGTTCCCGCCGAGTGAACGAGGATGAGGAATCGGCATAATTTCCTAAATACTAAATTAAACCTATATACTTTAAACATGACGAAATAAAATAGTATCAACTAAAATAAACTATATTAAACACTAACTAAATTCACTAACTAAAATAAACTATATTAAACACTAACTAAAATCTCTAAGAAAAATTAACCCTAAAATAACCCTAAAATTACCCCTAACTAATTAACCCTAAAATTACCCTAACTAATTAACCCTAAAATACACTAATAAAATTACACTAACTAATTAACACTAACAAAATTAACACTAACAAAATTAACACTATACTAATTAACTAGAGAGCTCACCGCGGGGAGGGGTGGCTCCGGTGGTGGTGGACGGCGTGGGCGGCGCGGGATCGGGCGGTGCGGTGGCGCTCTATCGCGCGGGTAGGGACGGCGCGGGCGACACGGTGGCTCTGCGAGGAGGGGCGGCGCAGGGAGGGACAACGCGGTGGTTAACGACGCGGTGGCTCTGCGAGAGGAGGAAGATGGCGTGGCGGCGTGGCTCTGTGTGCTCCGGTTTGGTGCATGAACCGGGGCGCACGGGGTGGGTATTTATACCCACCCACCCTTTAGCCCCGGTTGGTAGTACAAACCGGGACTAAAGGGGTGCCTTTAGTCCCGGTTTGTATTACCAACCGGGGCTAAAGGGTTTTCGGCGCTCCGCGTTTCGCACGGAAAGCCGCACCCCTTTAGCCCCGGTTGGTATTACAAACCAGGACTAAAGGTCTGTTTTTAAACATTTTTTGAAAAAAAAATTAGCATTAGAAAAATTGATTATTATATATCAAAATTTACAGAAATAAAAGATCTATAATTGAAAGCTATTATCCTACTTTATTATATAGATGTAAATAAAATAATTGTTCCCATTTTTCCTTTGTTCTGACTTTTTTGAAATTTTTATGCCTGTTTTGAATTTTTTCCGTTTCGAACTTAGGTCAAAACGGCGTGCGTGAAGATAGGGGATTAGAATGTTAGAACTTGCTTTGAATCTCTCAAGAAACAACATATTTAGAGTCTAAAAATGATTTTTTTTTCAAAAAATCACTGGCGTTAGATCATGTACATGTAGTTCAAACCGGGCCCACTTTCTGCCGATTCGGCAGACATTTGTCTTTTTCACCCGGGAAGGACAGAAAGGTTTCAGATCCCCCGGTTAGAAGATAGTTCATGTAAGATGGTCTAGTATTTTAGAAAAATGGGAAGGTAGCATTCTGTAAATGCATTTGGTGGCTGCTTCACAAAACGACCCGTCTTTTTGCGCTCGGAAAATGGAAAATGGCTTTTCCGAGTGACAAAAAGGAAAACTTCCTCCTGCAACATTGTTCGCCATCCCAATCTCCACATGCATGCACAATATGGGCACCATATCACAAACTATGTCGCGAATCAGCACATAACATCCGTCTCTTGGACCAAAAGCCATGAAACCTCAAACATGATAGGTCATTTTGTGAAGGTTTTTTTGAGACATAATCAGTATACCAAGTTTGATATTTTTACTTGCAACTATGTCACATAATATCACACCCGCGAAGGATTTACATTGTTCAGACCTTTTTTGAATTTTTATGCCTGTTTTGAATTTTCCCGTTTCGAACTTAGGTCAAAACGGCGTGCGTGAAGATAGGGGATGAGAATGCTAGAACTTACATTGGACCTCTGAAGAAACAACATATTGTGAGTCTAAAAATGTTTTTTTTCAAAAAATCACGGGCGTTAAATCATGTACCTGTAATTCAAACCGGGCCCAGTTCCTACCCGTTCGGTAGACATTTGTCTTTTTCACCCAGGAAGGACAAAAAGGTTTCAGATCCCCCGATTGGTATATAGTTCATGTAAGATGGTTTAGTATTTTATAAAAATGGGATGGTAGCATTCTGTAACTGCATTTTGGTGGCTGCTTCACAAAACGACCCGTCTTTTTGCGCTCGGAAAATAGAAAATGGCTTTTCCGAGCGATGAAAAGGAAAACTTCCTCCTGCAACATTGTTCGCCATCCCAATATCCACATGCATACACAATATGGGAACCGTATCACAAACTATGCCGCGATTCAGCACATAACATCCGTCTCTTGGACCGAAAGCCATGAAACCTCGAACATGATAGGTCATTTTGTGAAGGTTTTTTCGAGACATAAGCAGTATACCAAGTTTGATATTTTTCCTTGCAACTATGTCACATAATATCATACCATACAACATGGCACAACAACACGTACGCCTCACATTGTCGATTTCTTCTAGGGCCTCCTCTGGTGACGGCGGCGGTTAAACCCTAGAATTCTCTCGACTCTGTTTGTCGACGGCGATCTTCCATCCCCGTCTTCCATCCTTCCACCGATCCCACTATCATTGTTTGGGGTCATCTCCCATCCAGTCTCCAATCTCGTTCGGGGCGATCAAGGGGTGAACCTGGTTTCGCTACCCGCCCTTAGCGTTGAGCGGTTTTCTCGGATCGGGAGATTGATGGCCGATCGACATAAGGATCTGGAGGATCCACTTCCTGTTGGTGCTCTGGCAACCGGCGGGGATATGTCGGTCCGTAAACCGGATCTGGCGTCTAAGGGGAAATTGTCTAAGGGATCTGGATCTTCCAAGAGCAGCCTCGGGCGACGGAGTTGCTGAGATGTTGGGTCGCCTCAACCTCACTTCACAAGAGTCCGCTGCCTTTATTCTAGATGATGAGGAGAACGAGCACCCTGGCTGCCCTGATTGGGCGCTGATTGGTAAGGTCTTAGCCCCTAACCTCCTGCATGTTTCGACTATCAAGACTGTCCCGAGGTTTGCATGGGGTAACCCTAAGGGGCTGGAGGTTCGATCGATGGGACCTAACCTGTTCATGGCAGAATTCCTCAGCAAGGTGGATATGGACCGTGTGGTAGATGGATCACCTTGGAATATCAATAAACATGGTATCCTGCTGAAGAGGTTTGACCCAACCATTAGGCCTAGTGAGGTGTGCTTTGATAGCCTCACTATTTGGGCTCGTATTCTCAATCTGCCATTTGGTCTGATGAACAACTCGAAAGGAAAAGATCTTGCAGGCACCGTTGGCACAGTGGAGAAAATTGATGTGGATAGTAAGGGTCGTGCTTGGGGGGAGTATCTTCGGGTCAGGGTCTCGATTCGAGCCCGTGAACCGCTGATGCGCCGTGTGACAGTTTACTCCCAGAAAAGACAGACCACTGATGTGTACCAGGTGATGTATGAATGACTGCCGATTTTATGTTTCTCCTGTGGTCTGCTAGGGCACTCCTCTGGTACCTGCATGACACCGGGGGAACAGGATGATCAGGGTTTATTGCCCTATCATGGACCACGGCTATGTGTTCCTGAAGATAAGAAGAAAAATGTTAGTTCCCGGTCAGGCCAAAGCTCGTTCTCGAGTAATCAACCTGACCCGATTGCTGGTCGGAATGGATCGGCACCTACTCCTGCACAGGATGTGCAGGGAGTTGATATTTTGGGTGAGGTCTAATCACCCAAGAAGCAGCGCAAAACGCGTGCAAACTGCGGTCAGGCCGCTGAGCCTGCAGCTGGAGGTGGTCCAAAGCGCTCTGGTAAAACAACGACTAAGGAACAAGACAATGCTACCCGATTTAGTGGTCAGAGGAGGAAGGTTTATCGTACAAAACCTCCTGCTGTTATTCAGTCGGAAGGTGCGGCAGGTGTGCTTTCAATTCTGCCTGTTGGCCAGTGTGATGCTGAGGCTTCTGATGCTGTGGCTATTGAGCTCAGAGGCAATATTCCAGTAGCAAGTCTCGAATCAAACAAAAAGCAGAAGACGGCCACCCCCTAACTCCTCTCGATCGGCGGATCAGGCAGAGGCTGCAGTGCAGCCCTACCAGACGCAATGAATCTTCTCTGCTGGAACTGTCGAGGGCTTGGATCGGACTCGATAGTTGGCGAACTTCGCTGGTTAGTGAGTTTCTACCGACCTACCTTCCTCTTTCTGTGCGAAACGAAGATGAAGGATTCCCGTGTGCAAAACTTCATGTGGTCCTTAGGCTACACTGGCAGCTTTGCTGTCAGTAGCGTTGGCCTAAGTGGAGGGTTGGCTCTATTCTGGATGCAGCCATACAATGTCTCTCTGAAGGGCTTCAATTCCCACTGTATTGATGTGGTAATCTCGAGGACTGAGAGCGAGCCGTGGCGGGCTACCTTTGTGTACGGAGAACCGAAGAGAGAACTGCGACATGTGTTCTGGGATTTATTGCGGCGTCTTCACGGACAATGGAGTGGTCCCTGGATCTGTTGTGGTGATTTCAACGAGGTTCTTAGTGGGGATGAGCACTATGGCTCTTCTGACCGATCAGATACTCAAATGGCTTTGTTCAGAGAGTGTCTGGATACTTGTGGCTTGACGGACCTTGGTTTCTGTAACACCCTCGGAATCGGCCCTATGCAAGTTTCAGCGCTTCCCGCCAAACCCGCATAGAAACGATTCAAAGGTGCCCACCAGGCACTTGCGTGCGGGTGGAAAACGAAGTAATATCATTACACATTAGTCCACGATGGAACCCACAAAACAGATATATACAACAGCGACTCATCGAGTCAAGAATACCATATACAGTACAAAGATCCAAATCACCTTGAAAATGATACAACGTCCGAGTACGGACAAGATGCAAATTAGGCTAAGAGCCCTGCAGAATAACCAATGGCGTCCATAACCCTGCCCAGGCCAAGCCGGAAGGGTAACCCTGCTAACGACGTCGATCTCAAAACCTGCTTAACAAAAGGGGTGCCGACAAAGGGCGAAGGAAAAAGAGAGCGGTCAGTACTGAGGCCAGTACACGGCGAGACTAGAATTCGGCGGTCCTCGCCTACGTAGGTATGGTGGACTGAAGCGGCAGCGCAGCATGCACTAAACAACCTATAGAGACTCAATACAACTGGTGGCTATCAGATAGGGATAAGAAATACCTATTCGGATCCAACCTGAAACTATCATCAAGCATACCCATCCTGGTATTTCCCCCTCGAGACCAAACGAGGAAGTCAACCGAGGAACTCACAAAGTTGGCAGTTTTAATTATTCAGTTATCGTTGCAGCAATTACTAGTCAGGTCTAGATAGTCATCCTGATATAATAAGCAGTGGGCACTTTTAGTTAACCATTCCGTTGTAGTTGTAGTACTTACTAGTCAGATACATATAGCATGAGGCATCCCAAAACCCAGCAGTTGTTGGTAATTTTACTTAGCCATTCCGTTGTAGTTGCAATACTTACTAGTCAGACACAATGGTAATAGGTGACAACCCAAACAAGCAATTGTTGGCACTTTTATTTAGCCATTCCATTATAGTGAAGCTGATTACTAGTCATTATAAAGTCAAATTTATAGCACTACTTTAGTTATAGTTGTCTATGATCGAGATACTGTGCTCCAAGTCGTCCATAACCGCGGACACGGATTTCAGAAAGTTTTACCCTGCAGGGGGGCACAAATAGCAACACATGCACGATCAACCTCGAGAAAAACCAATAAAAACCCAACGAGGCATCACGACAGAGCAATTGCAAGATTCATATGAATTTCAGGGGGCCACCCCACCAAGCTACCCGCGACGAAGTTGGCCGGCTCCGAGACGGACCCAGAGGTTTGTGCCAATGGCTGTAAACGACCGGGAACCCGAAAGTGTGACTGGGCTTGTCGATACCGCGAAAACATTCCACATTTGTTCCTAAACAGTACAGGCGCTCCACGCGCAATCGTAAATAAGCAGTAAAGCATGGCATAAGTACATGATAGTAATAAAGCCCCAACCTACTTTGTGGCCCCAAGAAATAAATATGACTCAAGCTCTGGCCAGGGGGATTCATGGTCCCACATGCGGATAGTGCGAATATTCAAAGAATAGGTATCAAGTACTCGGGGTCCTACGGGACACAAGTGGACGGTTAAAAACCAAATAACATCTATTGCCCACCTGTGCCTCTGCATTATTTACTTACTTTAGTTTTAGTTATTAAACGGTAATTAAAGTCATGATCAACTCCAACATAAAGCATATGGCAGTCTTCCAACAACTGTGGTACTTGACGACATGCAACAACACTTGAGCAAGCGACTACGACACGCAAGTCCAACTATCTACCAAACAACAGGTAATAGGATGTGTCCAAGGCAATATAAGGCTGCAAGAAATACCACGGGTACGAAAACTAGAGCATCACAACACAGATAGCAATAGATCAATAGGAGGAAATAAAGACTAGAAATGTAAAATAGGTAGAAAGGGGAAGAATGCTCGCCTGGAAAAAATTGTCGAAGTTTCATAATCGAAGAACTTGTCGAAGCTCACAACATCTCATCGTCCTATCCGCGAAGAAGCAAAACCACTAAAAGGAACAAGCGATGCAGCAATTACAACTAATGCGGAAGAATCGGCATGATCATGATATGATGCATGACATGGCAAGGATGCGATGCAATTAGGCCCCATATTAAGCGGAACCGGGGCCCCGACAATTATTTAGATGGTTCATGTTGTTTAGGTACCCCGCAATTTAAATGTTGTAAACAAGGCAAAACATATCATCGGTTCGCTACACAATTTTAAATGGGACCAATATTAGTCTAGATTTGTCCGCATATGGCCTCCATGTTTAATTTAGGTGAATCATCTAGATACCCCCAAACACCCACAATATGTATGCAAACATGTTCATTTAATATGCAACAAGATCAATATCATATATTATAAAAATATGAGGAGTCTCGGATAGGGGTCACACATGGTGGATCGGAGATCTTGGGGGGCTCGGAGGGGTCGACAGGGTCCATGGCCTCAGGGTTGGGCCTTCAGATCCATGAAGGAGAACTCATCGATCCATGAAGGAGGTCTTGTGTTCTCCCCTCCGGAGGCCTTGGGGTGCGACGCCATATGGACCATGAGGCAGAACTTGGTGTCGGTGGAGAACTTCGAGGAGCGTCGCCCATTGTTCATCGAGGTGGATCTTGTAGGTGTGGATCTCTTCCCACATCATCGGTATCGAGGACATTGTCCAAACGTCTGCAACAACTACGCCATGAGCAGATCTGGTAGTGGTACCACCATTTCTCCGTCGGCAGAAGCACATCGATAATTTACATCAGGTAGCCAATGGAATAGTGACCTTGATACACATATTGCTCGCACTTGGCAGCATCAAGGGACAAGTACGGCAGGGGCTCCCTAGGCGCACGAGACGGACCAAGGTAAACTGGGCCCCAGGAACACGGGACGATGCGACGTTGTAGCAGGGATTAGGTGACCTGCAGATGGAGGCAGGGCCAACCGGCGGCAACACGGGCGAGCGCCTAGGTCAAGGTGACGCGGCCAGGGACGCGCGTGGCGCCGGGGACCAGAGGCGGGCTCACGGCAGGGTCGACGGCGACGCAACGCCGATAGAGGAACCGGGAGGCACTGGCGGTTGATTAAGAGCAGCAGGCGCCGTCGCTCGAGCACCGTGTGTGGCGCAAGGGGAGGGCGGCAGGCGGCGCCGTTGCGTGGGACGGAGAGGAGGCGGCAGAGCTCGGACGGCGACAGAGGCGAAGGAGTCTAGGACGGCGACGCTCGGGATGCGGCCAGAGGAGGCGGCGTCGGCTCACAGGGGTGGTCGCGAGAGGAGGGGCACCGAGGCGGTGGCGCCATGGCCGGGGCAAGCTCGAGGGGGAAGGTTCCCTGGCGAGCGACGGGAGAGAGAGGGGCGGAGGGGTGCCTGGCGGCGGGGATCACGTCGAGGAAGGCCTAGGTGAGGACGAGAGGTTGGGGATGGGGACGGGATTCGAGCGGGGTGCAGGTGTGCGACAGGAGGTGGGTGGGGCCACACGGGGGATTGCGGGATCGCGATGGTGATTCTCGTGCGTGGAACGGGTCAAGGGAGCGGGCGGTCGCGAGGTGGGAGTTGGACAGGGGAGGCGACGCGGGGTTGGTGGCGTGAAGCGAGGTGGGCCAGGGTAGCGTGGGTTCGTGAGCGAGGGAGCGGGGCACTGCTGGTGGCGATCGAAGGGAGTGGTGGGCCAGGGGTGTTCAACGCGTTTTGAACACAGGAGGCGTGCGTGTGGAGCTAGGGGTGGCGGCGGCAGGGTGGGGGAGTTGGGTAGGGGATCTAGGGTTTTCTAGGAATTTAGGGTTAGGGTTTTATTTAGATGGGCCGGATAGTAGGTGGTTTGGTCGGTTGGGCCTCTGGCCTGACCGGCTAGACTGCCTCTCCAAACAAAATAGGTTTTTAATAATTTTACTTTATAAATAATTTTTAGGTAAATAAAAGATCTGGATCGATCTAGGGTTTTGGTTTGAACAAAGAGGGGAATCTCTAGAAAAACAAAAATAGGTTTTTGGGAAATTGTTTTAGGCGAATAAATGCATGATGATGTCATGATGATGCACAAACTATAAACATCAGCGGTTTTTTAGTAGTGGTTTTACCCGGGGTGCTACAATTCGACCCCACTAACAATGGATATCGCCCTCGAGATCCGCCTCCTAGTACAGGGAAGAAAGCCGATGACCTGAATCTTCTCACTTCGTGTAGATCCTCGCGACACCACTAACAAGGGTTCCTTCTTCATCTTGAAATCGGCGACACCACCAACAAGGGCTCGTTGTTCTCGTTCGTCGAGAGAACACTCCAGAGAAACAGAGACGAAGGTAGAGGTATAAAAAGATAAGGCCACCTCTCACTTCCATGGAAAGAGTAAAATTGCATCAATCCGCTATTCCCTGTACAAAAGCGAATGATAAGAGTAGTGGTATGGTCGCGACTCCATCCCGCACTCAAAGCATTACTCTGTACATGAATAGAAGAATTTGCAACTATCCTCGAGATTTAGATTGAAGATCTTAACAAATGATATTCGGAAACAAAGGAGTGATGGAGGTTCTTCATCGGACCTGATGCAGATGAAGTCGGCTCATTCAAAAACACCGGAGATACAAAGAAAAAATTTAGTGACTTTTTGGTCCACTAAGAGATACACAGAAGAAGATTCGTCAAATAGCATGAGGACCGGATGTAGCAACACCGTTACAAGGGAAAAGAAGTGAAGCCCTGAAGGTACGCCGGAAACCCAACCACGAGAATACCTGGACTCGAAGAAAAGATAAGAGAGCGGATTCAAAACACGTAGAGGTAAGAGGAGAATAGCAGAGGGGTAAGGAGTAAAAGCAGACCTAATCAGATCTATCCAACCGATTTTTTTTTAAATAGTTTTGACACTCTACGACGTCCGTTAGCTAGGTCATCCTACAGGCTGGACCAGTGGGGTATCGCAACTGCTGAGCTCTGATACCACTCTGTAACACCCTCGGAATCGGCCCTATGCAAGTTTCAGCGCTTCCCGCCAAACCCGCATAGAAACAATTCAAAGGTGCCCACCAGGCACTTGCGTGCGGGTGGAAAACGAAGTAATATCATTACACATTAGTCCACGATGGAACCCACAAAACAGATATATACAACAGCGACTCATCGAGTCAAGAATACCATATACAGTACAAAGATCCAAATCACCTTGAAAATGATACAACGTCCGAGTACGGACAAGATGCAAATTAGGCTAAGAGCCCTGAAGAATAACCAATGGCGTCCATAACCCTGCCCAGGCCAAGCCGGAAGGGTAACCCTGCTAACAACGTCGATCTCAAAACCTGCTTAACAAAAGGGGTGCCGACAAAGGGCGAAGGAAAAAGAGAGCGGTCAGTACTGAGGCCAGTACACGGCGAGACTAGAATTCGGCGGTCCTCGCCTACGTAGGTATGGTGGACTGAAGCGGCAGCGCAACATGCACTAAACAGACTCAATACAACTAGCGGCTATCAGATAGGGATAAGAAATACCTATTCGGATCCAACCTGAAACTATCATCAAGCATACCCATCCTGGTATTTCCCCCTCGAGACCAAACGAGGAAGTCAACCGAGGAACTCACAAAGTTGGCAGTTTTAATTATTCAGTTATCGTTGCAGCAATTACTAGTCAGGTCTAGATAGTCATCCTGATATAATAAGCAGTGGGCACTTTTAGTTAACCATTCCGTTGTAGTTGTAGTACTTACTAGTCAGATACATATAGCATGAGGCATCCCAAAACCCAGCAGTTGTTGGTAATTTTACTTAGCCATTCCGTTGTAGTTGCAATACTTACTAGTCAGACACAATGGTAATAGGTGACAACCCAAACAAGCAATTGTTGGCACTTTTATTTAGCCATTCCATTATAGTGAAGCTGATTACTAGTCATTATAAAGTCAAATTTATAGCACTACTTTAGTTATAGTTGTCTATGATCGAGATACTGTTCTCCAAGTCGTCCATAACCGCGGACACGGATTTCAGAAAGTTTTACCCTGCAGGGGGGCACAAATAGCAACACATGCACGATCAACCTCGAGAAAAACCAATAAAAACCCAACGAGGCATCACGACAGAGCAATTGCAAGATTCATATGAATTTCAGGGGGCCACCCCACCAAGCTACCCGCGACGAAGTTGGCCGGCTCCGAGACGGACCCAGAGGTTTGTGCCAATGGCTGTAAACGACCGGGAACCCGAAAGTGTGACTGGGCTTGTCGATACCGCGAAAACATTCCACATTTGTTTCTAAACAGTACAGGCGCTCCACGCGCAATCATAAATAAGCAGTAAAGCATGGCATAAGTACATGATAGTAATAAAGCCCCAACCTACTTTGTGGCCCCAAGAAATAAATATGACTCAAGCTCTGGCCAGGGGGATTCATGGTCCCACATGCGGATAGTGCGAATATTCAAAGAATAGGTATCAAGTACTCGGGGTCCTACGGGACACAAGTGGACGGTTAAAAACCAAATAACATCTATTGCCCACTGTGCCTCTGCATTATTTACTTACTTTAGTTTTAGTTATTAAACGGTAATTAAAGTCATGATCAACTCCAACATAAAGCATATGGCAGTCTTCCAACAACTGTGGTACTTGACGACATGCAACAACACTTGAGCAAGCGACTACGACACGCAAGTCCAACTATCTACCAAACAACAGGTAATAGGATGTGTCCAAGGCAATATAAGGCTGCAAGGAATACCACGGGTACGAAAACTAGAGCATCGCAACACAGATAGCAATAGATCAACAGGAGGAAATAAAGACTAGAAATGTAAAATAGGTAGAAAGGGGGAGAATGCTCGCCTGGAAAACATTGTCGAAGTTTCATAACTGAAGAACTTGTCGAAGCTCACAACATCTCATCGTCCTATCCGCGAAGAAGCAAAACCACTAAAAGGAACAAGCGATGCAGCAATTACAACTAATGCGGAAGAATCGGCATGATCATGATATGATGCATGGCATGGCAAGGATGCGATGCAATTAGGCCCCATATTAAGCGGAACCGGGGCCCCGACAATTATTTAGATGGTTCATGTTGTTTAGGTACCCCGCAATTTAAATGTTGTAAACAAGGCAAAACATATCATCGGTTCGCTACACAATTTTAAATGGGACCAATATTAGTCTAGATTTGTCCGCATATGGCCTCCATGTTTAATTTAGGTGAATCATCTAGATACCCCCAAACACCCACAATATGTATGCAAACATGTTCATTTAATATGCAACAAGATCAATATCATATATTATAAAAATATGAGGAGTCTCGGATAGGGGTCACACATGGTGGATCGGAGATCTTGGGGGGCTCGGAGGGGTCGACAGGGTCCATGGCCTCAGGGTTGGGCCTTCAGATCCATGAAGGAGAACTCATCGATCCATGAAGGAGGTCTTGTGTTCTCCCCTTCGGAGGCCTTGGGGTGCGACGCCATATGGACCATGAGGCAGAACTTGGTGTTGGTGGAGAACTTCGAGGAGCGTCGCCCATTGTTCATCGAGGTGGATCTTGTAGGTGTGGATCTCTTCCCACATCATCGGTATCGAGGACATTGTCCAAACGTCTGCAACAACTACGCCATGAGCAGATCTGGTAGTGGTACCACCATTTCTCCGTCGGCAGAAGCACATCGATAATTTACATCAGGTAGCCAATGGAATAGTGACCTTGATACACATATTGCTCGCACTTGGCAGCATCAAGGGACAAGTACGGGCAGGGGCTCCCTAGGCGCACGAGACGGACCAAGATAAACTGGGCCCCAGGAACACGGGACGATGCGACGTTGCAGCAGGGATTAGGTGACCTGCAGATGGAGGCAGGGCCAACCGGCGGCGACACGGGCGAGCGCCTAGGTCAAGGTGACGCGGCCAGGGACGCGCGTGGCGCTGGGGACCAGAGGCGGGCTCACGGCAGGGTCGACGGCGACGCAACGCCGATAGAGGAACCGGGAGGCGCTGGCGGTTGATGAAGAGCAGCAGGCGCCGTCGCTCGAGCACCGTGTGCGGCGCAAGGGGAGGGCGGCAGGCGGCGCCGCTGCGTGGGACGGAGAGGAGGCGGCAGAGCTCGGACGACGACAGAGGCGAAGGAGTCCAGGACGGCGACGCTCGGGATGCGGCCATAGGAGGCGGCGTCGGCTCGCAGGGGTGGTCGCGAGAGGAGGGGCACCGAGGCGGTGGCGCCATGGCCAGGGCAAGCTCGAGGGGGAAGGGTCCCTGGCGAGCGACGAGAGAGAGAGGGGCGGAGGGGTGCCTGGCGGCGGGGATCACGTCGAGGAAGGCCGAGGTGAGGACGAGAGGTTGGGGATGGGGACGGGATTCGAGCGGGGTGCAGGTGTGCGACAGGAGGTGGGTGGGGCCACGCGGGGGATTGCGGGATCGCGATGGTGATTCTCGTGCATGGAACGGGTCAAGGGAGCGGGCGGTCGCGAGGTGGGAGTGGGACAGGGGAGGCGACGCGGGGTTGGTGGCGTGAAGCGAGGTGGGCCAGGGTAGCGTGGGATCGTGAGCGAGGGAGCGGGGCACTGCTGGTGGCGATCGAAGGGAGTGGTGGGCCAGGGGTGTTCAACGCGTTTTGAACACAGGAGGCGTGCGTGTGGAGCTAGGGGTGGCGGCGGCAGGGTGGGGGAGTTGGGTAGGGGATCTAGGGTTTTCTAGGAATTTAGGGTTAGGGTTTTATTTAGATGGGCCGGATAGTAGGTGGTTTGGTCGGTTGGGCCTCTGGCCTGACCGGCTAGACTGCCTCTCCAGACGAAATAGGTTTTTAATAATTTTACTTTATAAATAATTTTTAGGTAAATAAAAGATCTGGATCGATCTAGGGTTTTGGTTTGAACAAAGAGGGGAATCTCTAGAAAAACAAAAATAGGTTTTTGGGAAATTGTTTTAGGCGAATAAATGCATGATGATACACAAACTATAAACATCAGCGGTTTTCTAGTAGTGGTTTTACCCGGAGTGCTACAGTTTCCCAGGCCCAAAATATACTTGGAACAATAGACAGGAGGGTGATGATCTGGTCTGTGTACGGCTTGACCGTGCGGTGGCAAACTCTGCGTTCACGGACCGCTTCTGTGGTTTTCAGGTGGAGAATGTGATCACTACTTCGTCAGATCATATGGCGATCTCTGTTATGCTGGAAGGTAACGATGCTATCTCAAGAAGTCGGCCGGTCATGCAACAATTCCGCTTCAAAGCGGCTTGGTTGCGTGCACCGGATTACAGAGATGTGGTGGAGAAATCCTGGGAGGAAGGCAGAAACGGAGAGGTGTCCCTGCAGGCGACATGTGATAACCTCCGTGGCCTTGCTGGTTCCTGAAGCGTTGGATCAAAGACTCGTTTGGTGCTGTCAAGAAAAAGATTGGCAAGCTTGAAGCCAAGCTGAAATAGATCCGTCTCACCAATGATGACAATAATGAGATTCGCACCGTGGAGAAGTCCTTATGCGAACTGTTTGAGAGAGAGAAAATCATGGCTCGTCAACGTTCGAGGGTGGACTGGCTCCGCGAGGGAGACCGTAACACCTCCTTCTTTCACGCGAGAGCTTCTGCGAGGAAGCGTGCTAATAGCATCTCTCGACTTGTAAAGGAGGATGGTACGACATGTGTTGACAGTGGTGAGATTAAAGGTATGGTGCAGCTGTTTTATGGGAATTTATTTACCTCTGAAGACTGCCCCTCTAGTGATGCTATCCTTGATGCTATTCCTCAGAAAGTGACGGCAGAGATGAACGACGCTTTGTGCCAGACTTACAATGATGAGGAGATCAAGATGGCCTTGTTCCAGATGGGTCCAACTAAAGCGCCGGGACCTGATGGCTTTCCAGCGTTATTTTATCAAACCCACTAGGACTCAATAATGAGATTTGCTGTGCGGTCCGAAGTTTCTTGGCTGGTGATCCTGTTCATGAGTGATTCTGCGATTCAGTTATTGTACTCATACCGAAGACACCGAGTCCCCAACATCTAAAGAATTTTAGACCGATCAACTTTTGTAATGTACTTTACAAAATTGCTTCCAAAGTTCCGGCTAATAGATTGAAATTGCTTTTGCCTGAGGTTGTTTCTGAGAATCAAAGTGCCTTTGTTCCGGGGCGGTTGATCACAAATAATGCACTGATTGCCTTCGAATGTCTTCATACCATCAGGCAACAACGAACTAAGAAGCCTTTCTTTGCCTTGAAGATTGATATGATGAAAGCGTACGACCGTGTCGAATGGAGCTATTTGCACGGTTGTTTGGCTAAGCTGGGTTTTGCTAGTATTTGGATCAATGCAGTGATGAGGTGTGTTACTCTAACACGTTATGCAGTCCGAGTCAATGGCGAACTTACCGAGCCCGTGGTACCCACTAGAGGTATCCGTCAGGGTGACCCCATCAACCCCTATCTTTTCCTTCTTTGCACTGAAGGTTTGTCTTGTCTTCTGCAAAAAAAGGAGGCCCAAGGAGAGCTACAAGGAATCAAAAATGGCAGACTTGGTCCTTCTATAACACATCTCCTCTTTGCAGATGACAACATCTTCTTTGCTAGGAGTGATAAGAGAAGCGTTGAGGCTTTACACCATGTTCTGACCACTTTCTGCGAGGGATCGGGCCAACGAATTAACCTGGACAAGTCAAATATTTTCTTCGGAAGTGGTTGTCCTGTTGGTATCAAAGGTGGTATCAAACAGATTCTTGGGGTCCATAATGAGACTCTCCAAGACTCTTATTTGGGTTTGCCTACTCAAATTGGTCGTTCCCCCATCATCACATTTCGATACTTGTTCGATCAGATGTGGAGGAAGGTTAATGGATTGTCCGACAGACCTCTCTCCAGGGCGGGTAATGAAATTTTACTCAAAGCTGTTATACAAGCCATTCCGACTTATGTGATGAGCTGCTTTCGTTTGCCAACGGCCACCTGTGATCAAATGAGGAAGATTGTTGCTGATTTCTGGTGGGGGTCGAGGATGGCAAAAGGAAGACACATTGGCGATCTTGGGACTGGTTGTCTCCCCCAAAGGATATTGGGGGCATGGGATTCCGGGACATGGAAACCTTCAACCAGGCTATGCTCGGGAGGCAGGCATGGCGTCTAGTCACTGACCCGGAATCTCTCTGTGCCCGAGTATTGAAAGGGCGCTACTTCCCCAATGGTGATTTCTGGAATGCAGAGTGTCCACGATCGGCGTCATATACTTGGCGCATCATCCTTTTTAGGTGCCAACTGATAATATCTGGTAGCCTCTAGGGGATTGGAGACGGCCGTTCAGTAAGAATTCTGCATGACAGATGGATTCCTGGATTTCGTCCTTGTACGCTACACACTCTGGTCCCTCTCAGCGATGGACAAACAGTGGACTCACTCCTGGATAGCTCACTGTCATGGAACGAGACTCTTGTCCGATCCATTTTTGTGGAGGATGTGGATGAGAAGATACCCAAATCCCTGTTAGCCACAGAGGTGGTGATGACTACCTTTCCTGGCCACACAACAAGCTCGGTATCTACACCGTCCGGTCAGCATATCATCTTGCCTGGACTGAGACTGCCCTGATTACTCGGAGAAGACGTGGACAAGGTATGTCATCTGGGCTCCCTAATGAAACGAAATGCTGGAAATCGCTGTGGTCCATCCGAGCTCCTGGCAAAATGAAGATCACACTCTGGAGGTTTGCCCATGACTGTCTGCCGAGTGGATCCCAGCTGCGTCACCGTAATATCTCGACCTCGGTGTCCTGCGTTCACTGTTCAACTGATGAAAGGGTGGAGCATGCAATGTTATTCTGCCCCTTTGCTCGGGAGGTCTGGAAAGAGATCAGTTCCACGTTCGGAATTCAGCTGAACCGGGGCAGTTTTTCCACCACGAAGCTATGGCTCTTCGGCTTCCTGGCGAGCTGCACTGACCAGGAGGCTACTGTTCTCGCTATTACATGCTGGCACCTTTGGGACGCAAGGAATAAGCTCCGCGAGGAGGGGGGCAGTATTCACCCCAGCTCTGTGGCGATGAAGATTAAAGGTTATATTGATATGATCAATACTCACTTAGTTTGTCAACATACCATCCAAAGGCGAGAGGCTTCTCTCAGTGCTACGTGGTCGCCGCCGCCGGAAGGTACACTGATGATCAATGTTGATGCTGCGATTTTCTCTTCCTCTGGCAGTATGGGTGCAGGGGTGGTGATCCGTGATTCTTCAGGAGCCTTCTTGCTGGGTTGCAGCGAAAGCTCTCCTAACATTTCAGACCCTGAACTTGCTGAGGCCACTGCGGCCAGATTGGCGCTGACCTTCGCCCGCGAGGAGGGTCTAGACAGTTTGGTTCTTTCTTCCGACTGCCTGTCCCTGGTCAACCGGGTGAATTCTTCAGCTCGTGATAGATCAAAGTGTGCCCCTATTGTCGAGGATATCAAAGCTCTGATGGCATCGTTCACCACCTGTTCTATTGCTCATGTTTTTCGTTCTCAGAACAATGTTGCACACTGTTTAGCGCGTTCGTGTGAGTCCTCTGTTAGGAAGATTTGGCGTTGTGTGCCACCAGAGTGCATCCGGCTGGCTATTTGTAATGAACTTGTTGTTGTTTGATCAATAAAGCTCACACGTTCTCTAAAAAAAACAGCGTGCGTGAAGATAGGGGATGAGAATGTTAGAACTTGCATTGGATCTCTGAAGAAACAACATATTGTGAGTCTAAAAATGACTTTTTCAAAAAATCACGGACGTTAGATCATGTACCTGTAGTTCAAACCGGGCCCACTTCCTACCGATTCGGCAGACATTTGTCTTTTTCACTCGGGAAGGACAAAAAGGTTTGAGATCCCCCGGTTGGGAGATAGTTCATGTAAGGTGGTATAGTATTTTAGAAAAATGGGATGGTAGCATTCTGTAACTGCATTTTGGTGGTTGCTTCACAGAACGACCCGTCTTTTTGCGCTCGAAAAATGGAAGATGGCTTTTCCGAGCGACGAAAAGGATAACTTCCTCTTGCAACATTGTTTTCCATCCCAATATCCACATGCATGCATAATATGGGCACTGTATCACAAACTATGCCGCGATTCAGCACATAACATCCGTCTTTTGGACCGAAAACCATGAAACCTCGAACATGATAGGTCATTTTGTAAAGGTTTTTTCGAGACATAATCAGTATACCAAGTTTGATATTTTTCCTTGCAACTATGTCACATAATATCACACCACGCAAAGGATTTACATTGTTCGGACCTTTTTTGAATTTTTTATGCCCGTCTTGAATTTTTCCCGTTTTGAACATAGGTCAAAACGGCGTGCGTGAAGATAGGGGATGAGAATGTTAGAACTTTCATTGGATCTCTAAATAAACAACATATTGTGAGTCTAAAAATGATTTTTTCAAAAAATCATGGGCGTTAGATCATGTACCTGTAGTTCAAACCGGGCCCACTTTCTACTAATTCAGCAGACATTTGTCTTTTTCACCCGGGAAGGACAAAAAGGTTTGAGATCCCCTGGTTGGGAGATAGTTCATGTAAGGTGGTCTAGTATTTTAGAAAAATGGGATGGTAGCATTCTGTAATTACATTTTGGTGGCTGCTTCACAAAACGACCCGTCTTTTTGCGCTCGGAAAATAGAAAATGGCTTTTCCGAGCAACGAAAAGGAAAACTTCCTCCTGCAACATTGTTCGCCATCCCAATATCGACATGCATACACAATATGGGCACCGTATCACAAATTATGCCGTGATTCAGCACATAACATTCGTCTCTTGGACCGAAACCCTTGAAACCTCGAACATGATAGGTCATTTTGTGAAGGTTTTTTCGAGACATAATCAGTATAGCAAGTTTGATATTTTTACTTGCAACTATGTCACATAATATCACACGACGCGAAGGATTTACATTGTTCGGACCTTTTTTGAATTTTTTATGCCTGTTTTGAATTTTTCCCGTTTCGAACTTAGGTCAAAACGGCGTGCGTGAAGATAGGGGATGAGAATGTTAGAACTTGCATTGGATCTCTAAAGAAACAACATATTGTGAGTCTAAAAATGATTTTTTTTGAAAAAATCACGGGCGTTAGATCATGTATCTGTAGTTCAAACTGGACCCACTTCCTGTCGATTCGGCAGACATTTGTCTTTTTCACCAGGGAAGGACAGAAAGGTTTGAGATCCCGCGGTTGGGATATAGTTCATGTAAGGTGGTCTACTATTTTAGAAAAATGGGATGGTAGCATTCTGTAACTGCATTTTGGTGGATGCTTCACAAAACGACCCGTCTTTTTGCGCTCGGAAAATGGAAAATGGCTTTTCCGAGCGACGAAAAGGAAAACTTCCTCCTGCAACATTGTTCTCTATCCCACCACATGCATGCACAATATGGGCACCATATCACAAACTATACCGCGATTCAACACATAACATCCGTCTTTTGGACCGAAAGCCATGAAACCGCAGACATGATAGGTCATTTTGTGAAGATTTTTTCGAGACATAATCAGTATACCAAGTTTGATATTTTTCCTTGCAACTATGTCACATAATATCACACCAGCGAAGGATTTACATTGTTTGGACCTTTTTTGAAATTTTTATGCCCGTTTTGAATTTTTCCCGTTTCGAACTTAGGTCAAAACGACGTGCGTGAAGATAGGGGATGAGAATGTTAGAACTTGCATTGGATATCTAAAGAAACAACATATTGTGAGTCTAAAAATGATTTTTTTCAAAAAATCACGGGCGTTAGATCATGTACCTGTAGTTCAAACTGGACCCACTTCCTACTAATTCAGCAGACATTTGTCTTTTTCACCCGGGAAGGACAAAAAGTTTTGAGATCCCCTAGTTGGGAGATAGTTGATTTAAGGTGGTATAGTATTTTAGAAAAATGGGATGGTAGCATTCTGTAACTGCATTTTGGTGGCTGCTTCACAAAATGACCCATCTTTTTGCGCTCGGAAAATGGAAAATGGCTTTTCCAAGCGACGAAAAGGAAAACTTCCTCCTGCAGCATTGTTCGTCATCCCAATATCCACATGCATGCACAATAGGGGCATAATATCACAAACTATGCCACGATTCAACACACAAACATGCCCGTTTCGTATTTTTCCCGCCATATCCCACCGCTTCCCGCCATGTTTTCCCGCTCTTTCCCTCTGAATTGTGCTTTTAGTCCCGGTTGTAGCCACTAACTGGGACTAAAGATATTTCCCGCCATATCCCACCGATTCCCGCCATGTTTTCCCGCCCTTTCCCTCAACGGTGCTTTTAGTCCCGGTTGTAGCCACTAACCGGGACTAAAGATATTTCCCGCCATTTCCCACCGCTTCCCGCCATGTTTTCCCGCCCTTTTCCTCTGAACGGTGCTTTTAGTCCCTGTTGTAGCCACTAACCGGGACTAAAGATATTTACCGCTATTTACCACCGCTTCTCGCCATGTTTTCCCGCCCTTTCCATCTATATATAGGCCGACCACGCCATGGCTATCCATACATCCACACCTTCCTCTCTCACAACAATGGACAGTGCCTAGTGGGCCATTATGACCCTCGAGGAGACCGAGGCACCGTGCGCCTCCAGCTACCCTTGCCCGCTGGGATACCGGCCGCCCGCCGGCTGGATGCTGAGCGCTGGAGGGGTTCCTGTCCCTCCTTTGCCTCAAGGCTCCGCCCGACAGGCGGCTATCACGAACCACTTCTACCACGAGCTCACGTCGGAGCAGCAGATGGATCCCCAGTGGGATCCCGACAACTACGACACCTGGAATGCCTTCTTCACTAACCGGTAGGAAAGGGAGCTCGCCAGGTACGAGGGTGATGACCCGCCCTCGGTGAACCACAACAAATCCGGCTGGCGTTTATGGTGGGCGAACCGTACTATCATCGGCGTGATGCGCTACATCGTCGGGGGAGACCATCTTTGCCTGCGGTGCCCACAAGTGCACCTGCCACAGAGCCACAAGAAGGCCCCTCCCCCGCCCGGCGATAGCGGCATCGTCTTCTAGGAGACCCCTCCCCCGTCCGCCGTGAATCCAAGGCCGGAGTGGCAGGTGCCCCCGGTATATGCCATGGATGGGCTGAGGTTCCCCGGAGTGGCAGGTGACGATGACGATGATGAAGAAGACCCTGAAGCTGCGTACTATAGGACTAGGCATGATTATTACTAAAGGGGGTGCCTTTAGTCCTGAGTGTTAGCTAGTCCCGGTTTGTCCCGGTTTTTAATATTAATAAATGCCTTGAGTGTTACCTAGTCCCGGGACTAAATATGAAGATGTTGTTGTATTCTTGTGAGTTCGCTCAGGTGATCAAATGCTGTTTTTTTTCTACCTGCCTACAGCAATTTCAGAAATTCTAAAAAAATAGGATTAATTCACAAAAGGTTTAATACATTATTACATCACCAAGATCCACATCTAGTGTTTTGGTTCTCTTCTAGTCCGTAACCATGGAGCATCTTCCTTATTTAACGGTATGCTTGGGTCAGTTTTCACTTTGAATGGCGGAATTTCTTGAAATTTGTTATAATCTTCTGACATGTCTGTCCCGTCCTCAACTCCCACCATGTTTCTTTTTCCTGAAAGAACTATGTGGCGCTTTGGCTCATCATATGATATTGTATTCTTTTGCTTATCTTTCCCTTTTATCGGTCTAGTAGACATGTCCTTCACATAGAAAACTTGAGCCACATCATTGGCAAGGACGAATGGTTCGTCTTCGTACACAAGATTGTGAGATCCATAATTGTCATTCTGTACTGCTGGTCTACCGTTACCCTACCTCCTGTCATCTTGACCCATTTGCATCGAAACAATGGGACCTTGAAATTAGGACCATAGTCAAGTTCCCATATGTCCTCTATGTAACCATAATATGTGTCCTTTTTCCCACTCTCGTCCGTCGCATCAAATCGGACACCACTGTTTTGGTTAGTGCTCTTTTTATCTTGGGCGTGCGTGTAAAATATATTCCCATTTATCTCGTACCCTTGGAAAGTCAATATAGTTGAAGATGGAGACCTGGCCAACAAGTACAACTGATCTCCAACAGTGGTGTCATTCATGAGATGTGTCTGCAACCAACAGCTGAAAGTATTCATGTGTTCATATCTAATCAACCTGTCAGACTGCCCCGGGTAGTTCGAGCGTACAATATTCTTGTGTACCTCGATATACGGAGCCACCAAGGTGGAACTTTGCAGAATTGTACAGTGTGCTTTAGTGAAAGAATGTGCGTCCATACATATCTTTGCTTTCTTTCCTAGCGTGCCTTTTCCACTAAGTCTCCCCTCATGCCGTGATTCAGGTACACCGATCGGCTTAAGGTCAGGAATAAAGTCAACACAAAACTCAATGATCTCCTCTGTTCTATAGCCCTTGGAGATGCTTCCTTCTGGCCTAGCACAGTTATGGACATATTTCTTTAAGACTCCCATGAATCTCTCAAAGAGGAACATATTGTGTATAAATACAGGACTGAGAATGGTAATCTCTTCAACTAGGTGAACTAGAAGGTGCGTCATTATGTTGAAGAAGGATGGTGGGAACACCAACTCAAAGCTGACAAGACACTGGACCACATATTTCTGTAACCTTGGTAGACTTTCTGGATTGATTACCTTCTAAGAAATTGCATTGAGGAACGAACATAGCTTCACAATGGGTACTCTAACATTTTCCGGTAGAAGCCCCCTCAAAGCAACCGAAAGCAACTGCGTCATAAGCACGCGGCAGTCATGAGACTTCAGGTTCTGGAATTTTTTCTCTGCCATATTTATTATTCCCTTTATATTGGGTGAGAAGCCAGAAGGGACCTTGATACTACTCAGGCATTCAAAAAGATTTCCTTCTCTTCCGTGGTAAGAGCATAGCTGGCAGTACCTTGAAACAGCTCTAGATGCCTGCCTTCTCGGTCTTTCATACGTTGTTGGTCCTGCCGTGCTTCTGGTGTATCTTTATTCTTTACATACATGCCCAAGAAGCCTTGTAGTATCACGCAAACATTCTTCATCAGGTGCATCACGTCTATTGCAGAGCGGACCTCTAAGAATTTCCAATATGGTAGCTCCCAAAATATAGATTTCTTCTTCCACATGGGTGCGTGTCCGCCAGCGTCCTTCAGAATGGACTGTCCGCCAGGACCCTTTCCAAAGATTACTTTTAAATCCTTCACCATATCAAATACATCATCACCAGTACGACGGACAGGCTTACTTCGGTGATCCGCTTCACCATTGAAATTCTTGCCTTTCCTTCTTAGGAAATGCATGGGCGGAAGAAAACGACGATTCCCTAGGTACACATTCTTCTTGCACTTATCCAAATAAATACTTTCAGTGTCATCTAAATAGTGTGTGCATGCATTGTATCCCTTGTTTGTCTGTCCTGAAATGTTACTAAGAGCAGGCCAATCATTGATGGTTACGAACAACAATGCTCGTAGGTTAAATTCCTCACGTTTGTGCTCATCCCACACACGTACACCTTGTCCTTGCCACAACTGTAAAAGTTCTTCAACTAATGGCCTTAGGTACACGTCAATGTCGTTGCTGGTTGCTTCGGGCCTTGGATGAGCACTGGCATCATAATGAACTTCCGCTTCATGCACAACCAAGGAGGAAGGTTATATATACACAAAGTCACAGGCCATGTGCTATGACTGCAGCTCTGCTCCCCAAAGGGATTCATGCCATTTGTACTTAGACCAAACCATAAGTTTCTTGCGTCACCTGTAAAGTCCGGGTACTTTCTCTCAATTTTTCTCCACCGCGACCCATCAGCGGGGTGTCTCAACATCTCGTCTTTCTTACGGTCTTCTTTGTGCCATCTCAACAATTTGGCATGCTCTTCGTTTCTGGACAAACGTTTCAACTGTGGTATTATAGGAGCATACCACATCACCTTGGCAGGAACCCTCTTCCTGGGGCACTCCCCCTCAACATCACCAAGGTCATCTCGTCGGATCTTATACCGCAATGCAGTGCATACCGGGCATGCATCCAAATTCTCGTACTGCTCACCGCAGTAGAGGATGCAGTCGTTAATGCATGCATGTATCTTCTGTACCTCTAATCCTAGAGGGAAGACAACCTTTTTTGCTTCGTAAGTACTGACGGGCAGTTCGTTATCCTTTAGAAGCAGCTTCTTCATTATCTTCAACAACTTTTCAAATCCCTTGTTAGGCACACCGACCTATGCCTTCCATTGCAGCAATTCCAGTGTGCTGCCTAGCTTTTTGTGGCCATCTTCGCAATTCGGGTACAACAATTTGTTGTGATCCTCTAACATCTTCTCAAATTTCAACCTCTCCCTTTCGCTATCACATTCTCCCTTTGCATCAGCAATGGCCCGACCAAGATCATCATCTGGCTCATATGATGCACGTTCTTCTACTTCTTCTTCATCATTGTCTTCCATTGTAGTACCACCGTATTCAAGGGACATAGGATAGCTGTCATCATTCTCTTCATCTTTGTTGTCTTCCATCATAACCCCTCTTTCTTCGTGCTTGGTCAAACAATTATAGCCAGACATGAAACCGGACCAAAACAGATGGCCATGAAGGACTCTTGAGGAAGAGTATTCCTTCTGATTCCGACACTCACCACATGGACAACACATAAAACCATTCCGCTTGTTTGCCTCTTCCACAACGAGAAAAGAACGCACGCCTTTAGTGAACTAGTCAGAGATTCGGTCAGCGTACATCCATTGCCGTCTCATCTGCATTATATAAGTTCATCAAACAAAATCACGATGCTAAGAGTAGTACTAGTCTAAAAATAAAAGAACACATCGTATACATCAAACAACTATGACACTGATTTAAAAACTTTATACTACATCTTTAGTCCCGGTTGGACACACCAACCGGGACTAAAGGGGTTGCGGCAGGCTGGGGCCGACCTGAGCCCGTTTAGTTCCGAATGGTGTCTCCAACCGGGACTAAAGGACACTCCAACCGGGACTAAAAGTGGGTGACGACACTATATGTCGTGAGTGGAGACACAATGCCAGTGAGTGGCGACACTGTTTTAGTGGGTGGCGACACTATGATAGGGGTGAGTGTCGACATTATGTTGTGAGTGTTGACACTATGTTGTGCTGCTTAATCTATAAATAGGCTTCCTTGTGAACTATCAACTGCAAGGAAGATCGTGTGCGAGACCAGGGACACCACTACGGCGGAGCTTTTCGAAGATGTCTTAGGACCTCGTCCTTAGACATCTTCGAGGAGCTCGCCGTAGAGGCACTCCCTAATATGTGAAATTAGTTAGCTCCACCAGCATACTGATTTATCTAGAAAATATATAAACTAAAAGATGGTGTGCGGGAGCAGGGACACCACTACGGCAGAGCTTCTCGAAGATGTCTTAGGATGTGTTGGGGAGGTGACCCCGGATAGGGTAAAGACGTGGAAAGACGAAAGGGTGTTCCCCGTCTAGTTTCCGAGTTACAGTCTGAGTCGACCGAATCCTGTAGAGGTCGGCCGAGATAGGAAAGGGAAGGACCCTTATAATAATGGCAAGGCATTACCCAGCCGAAATACTGCGTAAGTCGGCCAGGTTAGCCCGAGTAATCTCAATGCAGGTGAAGGACAAGCCGAGTTACGCGAGGCAGGGCCGAATGATACGAAGCTTGCAGGAGAAGGAGAAGCCTAAAGTCAAACTCTAGCCGCAGGCTAGGGAGAATCTGAGCGGAGCCAAGCACTAGGGACAAAGGCGCAGAGCGACAGAGGGGCAGAAGGAGGTCACGGAGGTGACAGTCCTGAAGCCCGAGGCGCGCAGGAGGGGCCCTCTGGAACCTTGCCGTCATTAGAGGAGCAACAAGGAAAGGAGGCCGCCAAACTACTATATTGGGACAAGCATATTCCTCGAATATGCTTGCCACGTCAGCCCTAAAGGAAACCAAAGCTCTACTTTATAAGGGGAGGCTTGGACCCTGAGGAGGGCATCGGCTCATTTAGTACCGCTAGGCTGGTAAAGTTCTTCCTTTCTCCTTGTATGCAGCTCAAGGAGCACTTGTAGTCCAAGGAAGGAGAAATAAAGATCTTTGCCTTAGTCTTTTGTGTGTAGAATCAACTGCATCTTCCCTCCCCAGATCCCTCTAGCATCCATTGGCCCCATACTTTAGCCTACCCATGGCATCTGCCGTGCCACCACCACGACAGTTGGCGCCCACCGTGGGGCCAGCAGCGGTGCTAGCTGGAGTCATGATCCGTACGGGAAACTTCATCAACACTAGCGAGCGCGTTGTCTCTGGCTTGGTCCGGAGACTTGATCTCTGTGACTACGTCAGCGACAACGCATGCAGCTTCAAGGGAAAAACTCCTCCACGCAACGGCGTCTTCATCAACTTGGGCATGCACCAGATTTACGTCGACGTCGACATCTCCGGCGTTTATCCTCACCAGGTTGTTGTTGCAGGAGAGCCTCCCCTTAGCGCCGCGAGCAGTCCGCGCGAAGCGTGGCCTGTCAGCAGCGTCGAGGTGATGGTCACAGCCGGGGTGCAGACGGGAGTAGCAGGCGCCGGATCTAGCAGAGACCCAGCAGCGGGCGTGCAGGTTGCACCCAGGCAGACAGCTCCACAACCCACCGAGGTAATCCCTTCAGTGGTCAACCAGGCCGAGGTGCAGGAAACAACCCCAAAGGCACCAAGGGTAAGAGGGACACCTCTGGAAAGACCAGAAAATATTCTTCAGGCAACCATAGATAACCTGACTACACCTGTAGCGCCGATACTTGATCCGGCAAATGCTCAGGTAGAGTTGGAAGAAACCAGGCAAAAAGTGCTGGTAGAGGAAAAAAAAAGGTGTCGGCCTTGCGGGAGTCCTTAAACAGGACCCTGCGAGAATATGCCAAGGCAAGCAAGCTTGATGTCGCCCCCGAGCGGGTTGACAAGTTGAGATTAAGAGGAAAGAACCTCATAGATGATATCAACAAGGAGCATGATGCTCATAAGGCAGAATCAGTTGATTTAGGATTGCCGAGGTACAGTACCCCGGCAAAGAACCTGAGAGCGGAAAATGCCGCAGCATTAGAGCTAGAAGGATTAACCGGCGAAGACCGGCAAAAACAGCAAGAAAGAGTGAATGAGATGGTGCGCATTGCGAACCAGCAGAATGAAGAAATGCTCAGAGCAGACCCGGCGAGACCAGGGGCCTCGCGAATGGTTCACTCGGCCGGAGCAGCACCTGCCTTATCTGTAGCAGCAGCATCTTCACCTGGAAACAATGCACGAAAGGACAGAGCGGTAACTTCGGGAAAGAGAAACAAGCAAATTGTTCCCTATGATCCGGCAATAGCCGGAAAAGCAAACGAGAACAGAGGCAATGGGAGCCGAGGTAACACTGGCGAGAGAAATCCCGACCGTGCTGAGAAGGGCGGCGGAAGCCGAGGCAATGGAGACCTCGACAGAGGAGAACTCGGAAGAGGAAATCACGAGAATAATATCCCGGTAGAAGGAAGGAGAGAACCACCACCCAACCCGCAGCCGAGACATGAACCTCGGCAGGAAAGAGAAGCGAGACCAGCTCGCCACAATCAGGTGAATGAAAGGTACAATGATGGTTATTCCGAGATGGAATATGCGATCCATGGTGGAAATAACCACTATGGAATGCAAGAGAGAGTTATGTACAGAGATCTGCCGTCAAATGATGTCAGAGTAAAGCTAGACCGGCTATACCGATCCGAATTGCTGGAAGAACAAGGTCCACCAGGTCCGACATGCTTCGGACCACGGATCATGGGCGAACCGCCTGTGCCGAACTTTCAGCTGGCAAGAGGCACAAAAACATATAATGGGAGCACCAAACCACAAGATTGGCTGATCGATTATGCCACAGCTGTAAAAATAGCAGGTGGAAACTTACGATGGGCAGTGCGGTATGTCCCGCAAATGTTGGAAGGACCAGCTAGAGTATGGCTGAATAATCTGCCAGCAGGCAGCATCAACTGTTGGTTGGATTTTGAAGAAATGTTCGTTAGCAACTTCACGAGTACTTACAAGAGGCCAAACAGGCCGCAGCAGCTAGCCATGTGCAAGCAAAGGACGAATGAGACAGACAGAGAATTCTTAACTCGGTGGTGCAACCTGAGAAATTCGTGCGAGGGAGTTATAGAGTCACAGGCAATAGCTTGGTTCACCCAAGGATGTCGCTATGCCAGTGTATTATGGCAGCGACTGCAAAGAGATATGCCAACCACATTGGCAGAAACCATCAGAATAGCGGATTCCTATGCATTGTGAGATCCGACGCAACCAAAATTAATGTCGGCAGATCATCGAGAGCATCAAGATCAATACGCAAGAGAAGTGGCCGGGTCATACAGGCGCAATGACTTCAGAGGAAGAAGAAGAGAAGAGAGACCGGATTATAGATATGGTATAGCTCAGGTGGCAGCAGTAGTGCAAGATCAGCCGAGTCACAGAAATACTCAACGGAAAAAGAATGGTCCTCAGCAATGGACACCAAGGAATGAGGGAAAAAGACAGTGGACACCAGAACAAAAGAAGCAATGGCAGGAGAGGCCGAAGTACACGTTTGAGTCTATGTTAGATCAGCCGTGTAAATTTCTCACATCAAACCCGGCTAGGCCAGCCAACCATACGACCCGCCAATGTGCATGGATGAAAAATGCAATGGGTAACCCCGCAGGCATGCAGGCAGCTCCTCTCTAGGCACATCAGCAGCATCAGCCACAGTTGACTGGAGCAAATGCACAGCAACTGATGTTGCCACCTCCTCCCCCGAGATATGAAAACTCGGACCAGAGGGATGTGGTGCATCAAGTGATAAACCAAGGTCCGGATGGAAGGACAAATCCAGTAAATAATGGACGCAATGATTACAGAGAACATCATCAGTCGTATTGCGTGTTCACAACAGAACAGCAAGACAAGCAGAGTGTGCAGCGCCGGCATATGGAAGTGAATGCAGTTATGCCGACAGTACCAAGATATGTGCCTTGGTCGGATCAAGAAGTAACTTGGAGCATAAAGGATCACCCCAAGATAATGTCGAGTCCGGGGTCGTATGCACTCGTGTTAGATCCGACATTTGTCAGACCAAGCATTAATGTGAAATTTTCAAAGGTACTCATTGACAATGGGAGCAGTATCAATATCATGTACAAAGATACAATGCATAAACTTGGAATATCGCAGAACATGCTACAATCCACGAGGACCACTTTCCATGGGATAGTACCAGGGCTTTCATGCGAACCCATTGGTAAGGTTCGAGTAGATGTTTTATTCGGCACAAGAGATAACTGCAGAGCAGAAAACTTAGAGTTTGAAGTGGTGGATCTAGAGAGTTGTTATCATGCTCTACTCGGACGGCCAGCATTGGCCAAATTCATGGGCAGATGCCATGTAAGTTATCTGAAAATGAAGTTACCCGGACCACAAGGGGTAATAACAGTAGCAGGGGATTACAGGAAGTCAATGGAATGTGCTTCAGCCGGGTCAAATTTGGCCGAATCATTGGTCATAGCAAGAGAAAAAAGAAGGATTCAGGAGGTAGCAGCCCTCGCTCAGTCGACACAGCTGAATATGCCGGCGTTAGCCAACCCGCATGGAAGCGTCTCCTTTTAGCCGAGTAAAGAAACAAAAAAGTTCCAGATAGATGAGCAATTCCCAGAGCGCACCGTCACTATTGGTGCCGGCCTAGATGCCAAATAGGAAAGCGAGCTCACCAACTTCCTCCGTGAGAATCAGGATATCTTTGCATGGTCAACTCAGGATCTGCAAGGTGTGCCGAGGGAGTTGGCTGAGCACTCTCTGAATGTAAGGCCAGGAGCAAGGCCGGTGAAGCAACCTCTCCGCTGCTTCGCCGAAGACAGGAGAAAAATAATAGGGGATGAAATAGCTCGTCTCCTTGCGGCCGGGTTCATCATGGAGGTGCTGTATCCAGATTGGCTATCAAACCCGGTGCTAGTAGAAAAGAAGAAGGATGATCCAAATGTAGCCATTGTATGGCGAATGTGTATCGATTACACGAACCTGAACAAGGCGTGTCCAAAAGATCCTTTTCCTTTACCTAGAATAGATCAAGTCATTGATTCGACCGCTAGTTGTGAACTATTATCATTTGTAGACGCGTATTCTGGTTTTCATCAGATACCGTTAAATCTGGCCGATCAAATAAAGACTGCGTTTATTACCCCGTACGGGGCTTATTGCTATCGCACCATGCCATTCGGCCTGCGCAACGCAGGAGCAACGTATCAGAGATGCATGCAAAAATGTCTACATGACCAGATAGGGAAAAATGTACAAGTATATGTAGATGATGTGGTTATCAAAACCAAAGAAAGCAAAACGCTACTGGATGATATCCGGCAGACTTTCGCGAACCTGAGAAGGTTCCGAATGAAGCTTAACCCAGAAAAATGCACATTTGGTGTACCAGCGGGAAAATTTCTCGGTTTTCTCGTATCTAGCCGAGGTATAGAGGCCAACCCAACTAAGATAAAAGCAGTGGAAAGGATGGAATTGCCAAAATTTCTAAATGACGTACAAAAGTTCACAGGTTGTTTAGCCTCGCTCAGCCGATTTGTATGTCGGCTGGGAGAGAAAGCATTACCACTTTATCAACTGATGAAAAAATCGGATAAGTTCATTTGGACTCCACAAGTAGACAATGCATTTCATGAACTGAAAAAGATGTTGGTCACAGCGCCGGTCTTGGCTTCTCCATTATCGAAACAGCCTATGCTACTTTACATAGCGGCCACCAACCGAGTAGTGAGTGATGTGATAGTGGTGGAACGAATTGAAGATGATAAATCAGTACAAAGGCCGGTGTATTACCTAAGCGAGGTACTATCAGCCTCAAAACAAAATTACCCACATTATCAGAAGATGGCATATGGGGTGTACATGTCAGCAAAGAAACTTAAACATTACTTCTAAGAGCACCCCATCAAGGTGATTTGTGAAGCACCCATAGCCGACATATTGAGCAACAAAGATGCAAGTGGCCGAATAGCAAAATGGGCAATTGAATTGTTACCTTATGCTCCGCAATTCGATAGGAGAGATGCAATCAAATCTCAGGCTGTGGCCAACTTCTTCATAGATTGGGCCGAGGTACAATATGAGCCACCATTACCAGATCCGAATTATTGGACGATGCACTTTGACGGTTCCAAACTAAGAAATGGTTTGGGGGCAGGATAATGTTAACCTCGCCAAAAAGAGACCACCTGAGATATGTGCTGCAAATACATTTTGCCGCGTCAAACAATGTAGCCGAATATGAAGCACTAGTCCATGGATTGAAGGTGGCGAAAGAGATTGGCATACGCCGAATATTGTGCTATGGAGATTCAGATCTGGTAGTACAGCAAGTCTCAGGCAATTCGGATGCGTTGGATGACAATATGGCTTTGTATAGATTTCATGTGCAAAAACTCAGTGGATACTTCGATGGATGTGAATTTCATCATGTACCTCGGGCGGAAAACGACGCCGCAGACACATTGTCAAAACTCGGATCAACCAGACAGTCAATTCCCCCAGGTATCGCCCTAGAGCACCTGAGGAAGCCATCAATAACACCGTCTCCAGAGTCCGAATCCATCTTTATTCCGGCAAAATCAAGCAAGGACAATGTGCCGATGGAAATTGACAAGCAGTGTAACCCGGAATTTCCAAAAATAAAACCAGCCGATGCAAGGATGAGTATGGAGAAATCCGAGGTAGTTATGTCGGCAGAAAATATGGAAATAGATAGTGAGACTACACCAGAGAAGATCACACCTCCATGGGCGCAACCCATATTCTCTTTCCTTAGAGATGCAATTCTGCCGAACAACGAGATATTGGCAAGACAGACAGTGAGAAGAGCTAAAGCTTATACAATCATAAACAATGAGCTGTATAAAAGGAGTGTCACAAGTGTGTTGCAAAGATGTGTGAGCTCGGCGGAAGGCCAGGAGATCCTCCTAGATATACATCAAGGAGAGTGCGGACATCACGCCTCATCCCGAGCTTTAGTGGCCAAAGCATTCATGCATGGGTTTTATTGGCCAACAGCGTTGAAAGAGGCCAAAGAACTGGTCGAAAAATCTAATGGTTGCCAAAGATATGCCAGCAAAATACATATGCCTTCGTACGAGTTAAAGACTATACCGATTACTTGTCCATTTTCTGTATGGTGCTTAGATATGGTGGGACCATTTAAGCCGGCCCGAGGCGGGATGACCCACATATTAGTAATGGTGGACAAATTCACAAAATGGATTGAAGTGAAACCAATAAAGAAATGTGATGGGCCCACAGCAGTGAAATTCCTTAAAGATATTATCTTAAGATATGGGTACCCACACAGTGTTATTACAGACAACGGTACAAACTTTGCAGAAGGAGCCTTCGCTAGATTCTGTAAAAAAAAGCACATAAGACTAGATGTTGCCTCTGTGGCTCACCCAGCATCCAATGGGCAAGTAGAAAGGTCTAATGGACTAGTACTATCCGGAATAAAACCACAACTCGTCGAACCGCTGCAAAGGTCGGCAGGATGTTGGATTGAGGAACTACCAGCAGTACTATGGAGCCTCAGGACTACCCCAAACAGATCAACAGGTTATACACCATTTTTTCTAGTGTATGGGGCAGAAGCTGTGCTTCCAGCCGACATAATACATGACTCGCTAAGGGTGACCCAGTATACAACCGCTGAAATAAATGAGGTAGCCCGACAAGATGATGTCGATCTGCTAGAAGAAGCCAGAGAGCTGGCGCTATAAGATCAGCTATCTATCAGCAAGACTTGCGACGATATCACAGCAAGAAGGTGAATCCAAGAGTGTTCAAAGAAGGAGATTTGGTTCTCCGGCTGGTGCAACGCACGACCGGCATGCACAAGCTGTCGCCTCCATGGGAAGGACCATTCATCGTGAGCAAAGCATTGCACAATGATGCGTATTACCTAATCGATGCTCAATCACCAGGAAAGAACAGGGCAGACAAAGCCGACGAAGAATCGAAAAGACCATGGAACGTAGCTTTACTTCGTCCATTTTACTCGTAGCATTCATCTATGACACATTGTAAAGTGATGCCTCAGGATGGAGCACCAACTATGGATTGAACCTCGGCATCCAGAGCAGTGACTCGGGGACTGCCATATGTTGTTTTAAATTTCATGTTATGTATCAAACCTCGGAGTCCAGAGCAGTGACTCGGGGCCTGCCATATGTTGTTTTAAATTTCATGTTATGTATCAAACCTCGGAACCTCGAGCAGTGGCTTGGGGACTACACTATATTGTTTTTAAGATTGGTTTATGTATTAAACCCTGGCACCCTGAGCAGTGACTCGGGGACTGCCCCATATTGTTTCTAAGTTTGATTCATATATTAAACCTCGGCACCTCGAGCAGTGGCTCGGGGACTGCACTATATTGTTTTTAAGATTGGTTTATGTAATAAACCCCGACACCCTGAGCAGTGACTCGGGGACTGCCCCATATTGTTTCTAAGTTTGATTCATGTATTGGACCTCGGCGCTTAAGCAGTGGCTCGGGGACTGACATATATCATTTTTGATTTTGTGTTATATATTAAACCTTGGCACCTTGAGCAGTGACTTGGGGACTGTCTTATATTATTTCTAAATTTGATTTATATATTAAACCTCATTGCCTTGAGAAGTGGCTCGGGACTACCCTATATTGTTTCTAAGTATGGGTTATCCTTTGTTACAAGAGTGAGTATCAAACTTAGGCTCCCAGAGTGATAGTAATGCGCTCCCCCCAAATACGGTCTTCAAGGTTTACGCCCAGATTAACAGTCCAAACCACAATGGTCAAGTGGCAAAGTTTATCAAAGTCCGGCAATAGTGGACGCCGAGATATGGGAGAATAAAGGCAAATATATACCCCAAACTCAAGAAGTTGAAGGCCGCCAAAGCAAGGATTCGGACAAACAGGACCGATTAAACAAAGTAATAACAATTACAACCACATATGTCTCAGCGGAACACGGCAAAAGAAATTCATACCGCACAAAAGACGAACAAATGTTTGACGTACATCATACGCCCGGCATACCAGGGGTAAGAAATGACCTAGAGTTTTTTAGCTGGAGAAGCAGTGACTTGGTCAGGGGCTGGGCACTCCAAGGTAGGGGGAACTTCGGCCGAGGTTGCCTCGCCCTCCACAGACTCAGGAGCGACTTCGGAGGAAGCCCGAGGCTGTTGAGGAGCGTCCGCTTGCGCAGTGGAATGCCCAGTATCTTTGGAGGAAGATCGCGCGTCGCCGTTGCCATCCGAGCTCAAACTGGAATCACCAGAAGCAGCCGATTCACCCTCATCTTCGCCCTGTTCAGCCGAGTTATCATCCAAGGCCTCCTCAACTTCGACCTCGTCCTCCAGATTAGGAAGGAAACTTGGACCTTCATTCCAGGTGTGCACGTCGGCATACTCAACAAGCTGGAAGGCACGAGCTTACCGGAGAGCGACAAAGTCTGGATCCTCAACCCAACGGGATCCAGTGTGCAAATTTCTCAAAACATCAAGAGAAATATCTTCATACCATGACATGATGATAGTGAGAGCCATATCAACACCGGCTCGTCCGGCCGATTCCCTCCAAAGACTCAGCTGTCTCTCAGATGCCATTAATCTTTCCACCAATAATTTGACCTCATCAATATTAGGAGTCCCAGAAGTATTCGGCCAGAGAACATGGTAGGCTCGGATAGCTGCCTGCACCAAATCCCTGCCCATTATCTTCATCGGACCAACTGCAGCGCCAACATCAACCAAGAAATCTTCCATTGAGTACTCTGAGTCCGCATCAGCAGGAACACCTAGACGCACACGAGCACTAATCACCGCTTTAGAGCTCACAGGCTTAGCTTCTGGAAAATGGTCTGTGCAGAACACAAGTGCGTCAGTAAGCAGTAAGTAAGGGAAAAGATAACTCGGCCGCTGTCAGAAGCTTACGATGAATATAGCTCAGCATTATCTGAAGATCTTTAGCCCAGTCAATCTTGCTCTTCTCAAAGCGGGTGATCTCCTCGCTCATCCCCCGTGTCTTCAGTTCGGCAGCCTCGAGGAGCTCTTTATTTTTCTGCAATTGCAGAGCTAGCCGTTTTTTCTCCTCAGAGAACTCCTGGTCGACCTTTTCTTATTCAGACTTCTGAGAGAGCTTAAGGGACTCCACCTCGGCACGCAAGCGAGCTATCTCGTCATCTTTATCCTTCAGCTGCGCCGAGTGAGTAGCGCTTTGTTCTAAAAAATACAGCATCACATCAGGCATGGGCGTGCAATCTTGGTGAGATGCTGCAAAGGTTTGTAACTCGGCTTTACCAAAGCCAGAAGAGTTAAAAGAAACTTAGTGCACATTTCAAAGGGAAATATATAAAGTAAAAGAGTAACTAACCTTCCAGGGCCTTGACCTTCTTCTCAAGACGGATGTTAAGATTATTGATGTTCCCTGTTTACCAACAAAGTGAGCCAACATCTCGTGTACAAAACAATAAGAGCTTCGGAGATGATGCAAGAGTTTGTCGACTTACCAGCTTTCTTTACCATAGGAATAACCTTCTTGTACTTTTCTTGCAATTTTCTATGCACAAAAAGCAGCCTTTGGAATTCGGCAGTCCGCCGGTCATGTGCAACCTAAGCAATAGAGCAAATGGTAAATAGATATTCAAAGCTAAGACAGATCCGAGTCAAGCAAAACTTAACCCGGATCTAGGTGGCTGGAGATTCAAAGCTAAGACAGATCCGAGTCAAGCAAAACTTAACCCGGATCTAGGTGGCTGGATATTCAAAGCTAAGACAGATCCGAGTCAAGCAAAACTTACCCCGGATGTAGGTGGCTGGATATTCAAAGCTAAGATAGATCCGAGTCAAGCAAAACTTAACCCGGATCTTGGTGGCTGGATATTCAAAGCTAAGACAGATCCGAGTCAAGCAAAACTTAACCCGGATCTAGGTGGCTGGATATTCAAAACTAAGCCAGATCCGAGTCAAGCAAAACTTAATCCGGACCTAGGTGGCTGGATATTCGAAGCCAAAACAGATCCGAGTCAAGCAAAACTTAACTCGGACCTAGGTGGCTGGATATTCAAGGTTCAGACATACCCAAATCAAGCAGAATTTAATGCAGATCTAGTTGGACGGAGGTTCGAACTCTAAGATAAAACTGAACTAAGTAAAGCATCATAAAACTTCCAAACGAATAACAAGTTATTCGGTTGCAAGCTTCGGGGACTAGAGTATATATAATAGTATCCGGAGAACTAATCAAAACTCCATAAAAACGATTACCTCATTCATCTTGTCACTTTCAAGAACGATCTTGGCAGCCTGATGTAGGCGGCTGCTGATATCGGAGAGTTGAAACGGCTGGCTGCTTGGATTACCCTCGAACTGATCGGCAGCGTTCCAATTGTTCGCATACTCGACCAACGAGCCGAGACTGTTCCCACTCTCCGTCCGAGTCAGAACTTTACCTCGGACATGTTGGGTAACAACCGCCGCCGCCGGACTCTTGTGAAGAGCAAGCTGTTTATCAGCAGCCGAGGTAACAGTGCCTTTGGAAGAGGAAATCCCCTTCCGTAGCGCATCAGCAATTGTAGGCTGAGATGAGCTGGCAAGTCCTTTCTGAGAAGGCAAAGGCTTGGTAACAACGACCTTTCTTGCCTTAGGAGAGGCGTCAATAGGATCCGATACTTCGGCACTTGGAGCAGCGTCCTTGGGAGCCGGAGGAATTACGGTTGCAGAGGGCGCCGAGATATTGATACCCTTGGCTGGAGTTGGTGTCGCAGTAGAGACCGTGGGGGTCAGAGGAATCTCAACAGAAACATCAAGGTTCACGGAGGAGGCAGCAGGTTCAACAGGAATATCTGTGGGCCGAGATGTATCAGCATCAACAGGAGGAATCTCAGGCGCATCATGGCAGGGTGGCGTCTGATTCGGAGCAGCAGGAGAAGCAACACGAGCAGGACTCGGAACTCTCATATCCTCAGGAGGCGGAGGAGAAGGCGGCTGAGTCGTACGACTCGTCATGCTGGGACCGCTGGGCTTAACAGAGAGAGGAGCCCTGCAAAGACAGAAAAGGTCAAGTTAGAAGGGAGAAAGAGAGAAACAAGAAATACAAACAAAACTAACTCACCCAGTAACCCCGGGCATAGTTTTATGCTTCAGAGGATGCTGGACTGACTTCTTTACTCGCTTCCTGGGAGAAGCTTCTGAGGCATCAGCCGGGGCTCTACGTTTCCCCGAGGTAACGGGAGGCCGGGAGGCAAGAGGCTCGACGTTGTGAACCTAACCGGCCGGATTAGCTGATAAAATAGAAGCCGGAAATGCATAAGAAATTGGCATTGCGGCAACTACCTCTAGAACTTGGACCTCATCCGAATCACCTTCCTCCTCGTGGGCCGGGGCCTTGCCGCGAGCGCGAGCCGGAGCAAGATCCGTCTTGGGAACGAACTCTTCTGAGTCCGGCTCCCCGCTGTCCGGAGTATTCCGATCCGCAGGCCACGGGAGTGCCAAAACCTCGGCGTCCTCAGTCTTCTGCTCCTCAAACCTCTGCAGAACAAGAAAGAGAAAAATTAGCAAAAATAGTCACGGACGCGATTAGGAAGCAAAACACACAGGCATAGACTTACCTCGGGAGGGGGACGCTCGCGGGTGAACGGCTTCAATCCCCAGGCCCAATCCTCCGGCATCTCCGTCTTAAAGATAGCCCGGACACGTTTGAAGATGAGGTAATTGTCCAGCTCCACCGTCGAGACTCGGTTGGGATCGAGAGGACCGCTCGTGTAGCAGAGCTTGTGCGTGCATTTCTGGAAGGGGCAGATCCGGCTGCTGATGAAGGTAGTCATCATATCCTCTCCGCGTAGCCCGGAGCGCATCAATTCCTTCAGCCGAATCTCAAAAGCCTCGGCCAGAGCATGACTCTTCCTCGGATTATAGGTCCAGTTCTTCTTGGAAGGGGTGCCAATGGAAAAGGCAGGAAGCCGAATCCTATCCTCATTTCTAGAGTTCTTGACATAAAAGAACGACTTGTGCCACTTCTTACATGATTCTAAGCCTGCGACGCGAGGAAATTCGGATTTCCTCCGAGGTGTAATTGACGCGACGCCACATTGGGTAAGCAGCTTCTCGAAGGGATGAAGAGATTTGTCTGGGACAACGTTGGATCGAATCTGGAAAAACTTTGACCAAACGTGCACAGACGGTCATAGGCCGAAGTATCCCTCCAAGGCACAGATAAAAGCAGAGAGAGAGGCAATGGCATTAGTAGGCAGGTGATGCGGCTGCAGGCCGAAGTAATCAAGGAATTCCCTAGCAAAGTCACTAAGGGGGAGGCCGAACCCACGAGCGAAATGTGACATGAAGACTACATATTCGCCCTCCCTAAGAACTGGAGAGGATTCGCTGCCGGGTAGGCGACAAGTTACCTCGGCGGGAATCCGGCGAGTTCGGATTAGCCACTCGATCTCTCGGCGAGTGACAGAAGAGCCCTGCCACGAGCCTCGCTCGGGCCCAGAGGCAGCATCGTCCTCCTCAATAAGGGCACCACTAACGGAGCTCGACATGGGGTCGCCGGAGGAATCTATGGAGGAAGAACTAGCGGCGGAGGAAAACTTAGAACTACACGGCCCCGTCGTGATTCTACGCGGAAACGGCGGCGGAGCAGCAAGGGAGCTACCGCACGAAAATGAAAGGGAACAGAGGAATCTAGAGGAGAGCCTAGGCGATGGGACCGGAGGAACTCACCGGCGACGACGCCGGAGCAAGCGAACAAGGACGAGGCAGACGGAGTGGCGCGGCGGGGTCATTGCCGTCGGAGATCCAGATGAACGCATGGTGGCGGAGTCGCAAACGGGCGCAGAAGCGAGAGGAAGAAGAAGGGCGCAGGTGAGCGGAGGGGGAAAGTGAATCTCCCAACCCCGCGCCCCTCTTTATAACCGAGCCGCCTGCAAGGTAGTGGGATCGTGGGTGTGGCGGTTGACCGTGTAGATTGTGTGCGCCGCATGAACGCACGCCGCTAAGCGGAACCGCACCAAGGACCACACGGTGGAAAAGAAGGTCACGATCCCCAACGGAAACGGCACACGAGGCGTCGCAGCACCGGCGCGACAGGCGCAGTAGCAACTGTAGCCTGTCAGTAAATACTGTAGAGGAACAAAAAACTAGAGAAACAATGATGAGTATGACACGTAGGACGAGGCGTACGCGAGAAGATATGATGATACCTCGAATGAGAAAGAGATAACTCGGAAACAATGCAGAACGAGTGTCATGAAACTGATACGGCCCGGCCGAGGTTGTCGGCGGGGCCATACCAGCTTCGGGGACTAATGTTGGGGAGGTGACCCCGGATAGGGTAAAGACGGGGAAAGACGAAAGGGTGTTCCCCGTCTAGTTTCCGAGTTACAGTCTGAGTCGGCCGAATCCTGTAGAGGTCGGACGAGATAGGAAAGGGCAGGACCCTTATAATAATGGCAAGGCATTACCCAGCCGAAATACTGCGTAAGTCGGCCAGGTTAGCCCGAGTAATCTTAATGCAGGTGAAGGACAAGCCGAGTTACGCAAGGCAGGGCCGAATGATACGAAGCTTGCAGGAGAAGGAGAAGCCTAAAGTCAAACTCTAGCCGCAGGCTAGGGAGAATCTGAGCGGAGCCAAGCACTAGGGACAAAGGGGCAGAGCGACAGAGGGGCAGAAGGAGGTCACGGAGGTGACAGTCCTGAAGCCCGAGGCGCGCAGGAGGGGCCCTCTGGAACCTTGCCGTCATTAGAGGAGCGACAGGGAAAGGAGGCCGCCGAACTACTATATTGGGACAAGCATATTCCTCGAATATGCTTGCCACGTCAGCCCTAAAGGAACCAAGGCTCTCCTTTATAAGGGGAGGCTTGGACCCTGAGGAGGGCATCGACTCATTTAGTACTGTTAGGCTGGTAAAGTTCTTCCTTTCTCCTTGTATGCAGCTCAATGAGCACTTGTAGTCCAAGGAAGGAGAAATAAAAATCTTTGCCTTAGTCTTTTGTGTGTAGAATCAACTGCATCTTCCCTCCCCAGATCCCTCTAGCATCCATTGGCCCCATACTTTAGCCTACCCATGGCATCTGCCGTGCCACCACCACGACAGGATGCCTCGTCCTCAGACATCTTCGAGGAGCTCGCCATAGAGGCACTCCCTAATTTAATTTGGTAGCTCCTCGGCGTGTTCATGTTTTTTTTACTTGCTTAACTGGCCGATGATTAACTAAAATGCTAGGGCGCCACTATATATATGTGTTCCTTTATAGTTTTGGTACTTATTTTTGTTGCAATGGATTTTGTGATGACATGTAGAAGAAAGAAGAATATTTTGTTGCTCGACGGACATGATGCATTGTGAACCGTCTGAATTTCAAGACTACGTGTCAAACCAAGATATGTAGATAGGATGAACTCATGTATCTATATGCTTTGATGAATTAAATGAATTTCGAGAACTTATGTGCCAAATTAACCAGATATATAGAGATAGAATCCACACAAATATATCCATTTCTAGAGCATGAAATGAGCTAAAACAAGCAATGAAAGATGAAATGATGAAGTTGCTAACCTCTTAGGACCCTTGATAGATGTGGAGCCAAAAAATCTTCACAAATCTTGAGAAAAATTGGGAAGAACTCGAGCTTGAGGGGAGAAATTTGAGAGAGATGCGTGTGTGAGCTTGAAATGGCTCGGGCTGGGAAGGGGAAGAAGATATAGTCAGGGCCTTTAGTCCTGGTTTGAGAAATAAACCGGGGCTAAAGGTCCACGCATCTGCTCTTTTTCAGCGCCAGACCCTTTAGCCCCGTTTGTCCCCTACAAACCGGGGCTAATGTCTTCTGGGGCATGCGGCCGTTTCTAGCCGTTGGGACCAGGGCATTAGTCCTGGTTTGTACCAGAACCGAGACTAATGCTCTGGACCAAAGGTCGGTTTTCTACTAGTGATACGGTGGTGGGTGAGGATCTAGGCGATGTGGTAATGAGAGAGAGGGAGGTGACCGGGAACGATAAGGGACAAGTAGATAGGGGAAGGGATAAGGAAACATAATTGGATATTAGATAATCCAATAGTGGGAGGCACGATATGGGGGACTAGAAATGTTTTGCCCATATTTTGAAAAATAAGAAATTAGAGAAAAATGTAAAAATTTAAAATTATGTCTTATTAGGTATAATAGTTGCAAGAAAAATTATAAAGTCGTACTTTGATTTTTTTTAAAATAACTTCACATAATGGGTTATCATCTATGAACATACAAAACTTTTAATCCGAATGACCATGTTCATGGCATAACCTATGATAATGTGTTAGTATTTGGTACAAATGTGCATCTTGGAGTGGCACACAATGTTGCCAAAGGAAGCTTATATTGCATTCAGAAAAAAAATCAATTTCCTAAGTACCAAAAATAGCCAAAATATGTTTTATTGTGAAATAGATGACAAAGAAATAGTAGTAACACGTATTCTGAGAACTGTGAAACCTTCATGGAGTACTTTATTATTATTATTATCATTTGGCAAAGATTAGTGTTTGGAAAAATAGTACATATTAGTCTGCTATAATCTTCTATCCACTAATCTTCTAGCAAAGGCCATGGGGAGGCGGTCATCGGAGACGGGGTCGAAGGTGAGCAGCTTATCCCAGGTGTGATTGATGACGAGGATGTGGCCCTAGCCCTGGCGGCACCCGAGCACGTTCCACCAGTCCAAGGTGTGGTCGGTGATGAGTTTGAGTGATAATCAGCCGATATGGACGACATCGGGAGCGTCTACGGTGGGGATGAAGACAACATGTCATCTGTCTCGTACAAGCCTAGGATGTGGCTTACAGTGGTGGGCACAGAGGAAACAAAAGGCGGCGAAGGCGACATAGGCGTCGAGATAGGCCTAGAGCTAGGAATCAAGTTATGTGCACGCGAGCGGGAGACGGCAGATTGTCTTCGTCAGAACATCCTTGTTGTCCAACGACTACTTCAGCTCGGGTGGTACGATGACCATCTTGGCAGAATCCCCGTGCCCATGTCGGGGATTCCTAGAACATCCTTGTTGTCCAACGGCTACTTCAGATCGGGTGGTATGATGACCATCTTGGCAGAATCCCCGTTCCCATGTCGGCGGCCATGTCGAACCTGAGCTTGGTCGTGTTGAAAGGGAACTCCTATAGGAGCAGGTAGTGCATTGTCTGTCGTCTGGCGGACCAATGTGCGGTAGTTGGCGAGGATCTTGGCGACGTGGTTGTTAAAGAGAGGGAGGTGGCCGGGTCATTTGCGGAGAGGGGAAGAGACATGGATAGTGAGGGAAAAGAATAATGATAGATAGAGGAAAGGATAAGGAGAGATAAAAGTCGTTGGAACCTTTTAGAATCCAATAGCGGGAGGCATGATGCATGGGACTCAGATTTCAACCAATTAGAACATAGCGGTTTGTCCATTTTTTAGAGAAAAATACTCGAGAAATGTTTTGACCACATTTTGAAAACTAGAGAAGAATTTCGAAAAAATATAACTTGCACATTGGATCTTATTATGTGTAATAGCTGCAAGGGAAAATGATAAACATGTACTTTGATATTTTTTTGTAAAAATACCTTCACGGAATGGATTATCATCGATGAACATAATTGACTTTTAATCTGAACTACTATGTTCATGGCCATATACATGGCATAGTATCTGATAATGGTAATAAGCAAGCCATATCCCTAATCTTTTAGGAAAGGCCACGGGGAGGCGGTCACCGGAGACATGATCGAAAGTGAGCAGATCGTCCTGGGTGTGCTTGACAACGAGGCCTGGCCCTGGCTGCACCCGAGAATGTTCCACAAGTCCAAGGTGTGGTCGGTGATGACTTTGAATGAGAAGAAGTTGACAGGAACGGCGTAGAGAGTGTCTAGGGTGGGGATGAAGACATGTCAATACAAGCCTAGGATCGGGCTTACGATGGTAGGCACCAAGGAAAAAAAGGCGGCGAAGGCGGCATAGGTACCAAGGAGATATCAGATCGAGGAATTAAGTCATGTGCATGCAAACGGGGTTGGTTGGAGTGGGAGGCGGCAGAGTATCTTCGTCAGAACATCCTCGTTGTCCAGCATCTTCTTTGTCTTAGGCGGTGCGATGACCATCTTGCCGTACTCCCCACGCCCACGTCGGAGGCCATGTCGAACCTGAGCTTTGTCGTGTTGAAGCGGAACTCATGTAGGAGCAGGTAGCGCACGTTTTGTCATCTGGCGGACCAACGTGCGGTAGTCGATGACGTAGTTGTTAGACAGAGGGAGGTTCCCGGGTGGTTTGGAGAGAGGAGAAGGGACAATGGGAGAGGGGAAGGGGTAAGGAGAGATAAAAGTACTAGGATATTAGATAATCCAATAGTGGGAGGCATGATACGGGGGACTAGAGATGTTTTGGCCACATTTTGAAAAATAAGAAATTAGAAAAAATATAAAACTTGCAAATTATGTCTTATTACGTATAATGGTTGCAACAAAAATTATAAATGGACTTTGAATTTTTTTATAACAATAAACTCACACAATGGGTTATAATCTATAAACATACAAGACTTTTAATCCGAAGGACCATGTTCATGGTTATATACATGGCATTATCTATGATAATGTATCCGTATTTGGTACCAAAAATAGCCAAATTTTTGTCAAATGAATGACAAAAAATAGTAGTAATATGTATTCTGCCAATGGTTTTAAAAAACATGTATTCTGCCAATTTTGAAAACTTAACAGAGTATTTTATGATTAGCACTCGACAAAGATTAGTGTTCAGAATAAAATAGAACATAATTAGTCTCCTATAATCTTCTATCCACATGGTTCGCATCAGCGAGCCATGTCCCTAATCTTCCAGCAAATGCCACATGGAGGCGGTCACCGGAGACGGGGTCAAAGGTGAGAAGCTCGTCCCGGGTGTGACCGACGATAAGGACGTGGCCCTAGCCCTGGCGGCACCCGAGCACGTTCCACCAGTCCAACATGTGGTTGGTGATGACTTTGTGTGAGAAGCTGTCGGTAGGGACGACGTTGGGAGCGTCGAGGGTGGGGATGAAGACAACATGGCATATCTCTCATGCAAGCGTAGGATGGGGCTTACGGTGGTGGGCATTGAGGCAAGAAAAGGAGGCGGAGGCGGCCCAAGCGCCGAAGAGGGCCCAGAGCCAGGAATCAAGTTATGTGCATGCGAGTGGGGTTAGCTAGAGCGGGAGGCAGCAGAGTGTCTTGGTTAGAACGTCCTCATTGTCTAGTTTTTTCATTGGCTCAGGTGACACAATGACCATCTCGACAGACTCCCCGCACCCACGTCGTTGACCATGTCGAACCTGAGCTTGGTCATGTTGAAGGGGAACTCTTGTAGGAGCAGGTAGGCGCATTGTATCGTCGTCTGACAGACCAATGTGCGGTAGTCGGCGAGGATCTAGGCGACGTGGTTGTTAGAGAGAAGGAGGTGGTCGGGCAGTTTGGATAGAGGGGAAGGGACAATAAGAGAGAGAGAGAGAGAGAGAGAGAGAGAGAGAGAGAGAGAGAGAGAGAGAGAGGAAGGGTTAAGGAGACATAAAATCCGTCGGATCTTCTAGAATCCAATAGTGGGAGGCATGATGTGTGGGATTCAGATTTCATCCAATTAGGACGCAGTGGGTTGTCCAGTGTCTTAAAGAAAAGTACTCGAGAAATGTTTTGGCCACATTTTGAAAACTAGAGAAGAATTTTGAAGAAAAAAATCACTTGCACATTGGGTCTTCTTATGTGTAATAGTTGCAAGGAAAAATGATAAACATGGACTTTGACAATTTTTGTAAAAATACCTTCACGGAATGGGTTATCATCTATGAACATACTTCACTTTTAATCTGAACAACCATCAACCATGTTCATAGACATATACATGACATAGTCTCTAATAATGGTAGTAAGCGAGCCCAGTCCCTAATCTTCTAGCAAAGGCCACGGGGAGGCGGTCACCGGAGACGGAGTCGAATGTGAGAAGCTCATCCCGGGTGTGCTTGACGATGAGGACCTGGCCCTGGCCCTGGTGGCACTCGAGCACATTCCACTAGTCCTAGGTGTGGTCGGTGATGACTTTGAGTAAGAAGCAGTTGGTAAGGACGACTTCAAGAGCGTCTAGGGTGCGGATGAATACGACATGTCATCCCTCTTGTATAAGCCTAGGACCGGGATTACTATTGTGGGACCGAGGAAGCAAAATGCGGTGGAGGCGGCATAGGCCTCAAGGTGGGCCTAGAGCCAGGAATTAAGTCATGTGCATCCGAGGGGGTTAGCTAGAGCAGGAGGCGGCAGAATGTCTTTGTCAGAACGTCCTCGTTGTCTAGTGGCAGTTTCGGCTCAGGCTATTTGATGACCATCTCGGTGGACTCCCCGCGCCCATGTCGGTGGCCATATCGAACCTGAGCTACGTCGTGTTGAAGGGGAACTCCTGTAGGAGCAGGTAGCGCATGGTATCATCATCTAGCGGGCCAACGTGTGGTGGTGGGCGACGATCTAGATGACATGGTTGTTAGAGAGAGTGAGGTGGCCGGGTGGTTTGGAGAGAGGGGAAGGGATAAGGACACATAAAATCCATTGGATATTTTAGAATCCAATAGTGGTAAGCATGATTTGTGGGACTCATATTTCAACTAATTAGGACGTAGCGGTTTTTCTAGTGTCTTAGAGAAAATACTCAAAAAATGTTTTGACCATATTTTAAAAACTAGAGAAGTATTTAAAAAAAATATATAACTTACACACTAGGTCTTATTATGTGTAATAGTTGCAAGGAAAAAATAATAAACATGGACTTTGAGTTTTTTTGTAAAAATACCTTCACGGAATGGCTCATCATCTATAAACATACTTGACTTCCAATCTGAATGACCAAGTTCATAGACATATAGATGACATAGTCTGTGATAATTGTAGTAAGCGACACCTCTTCCTAATCTTCCAACAAAGGCCATGGGAGGCGGTCATCGAGATGGGGTCAAAGGTGAGTAGCTTATCCAGAGTGTGATTAATGATGATGTGGCCCTGGCCCTGGCGGCACCCGAGCATGTTCCACCATTCCAAGGTGTGGTCGGTGATGACTTTGTGTGAGAAGCATTCGGTAGGGACGACGTTCGGAGCATCAACGGTAGGGATGAAGACAACATGTCATCCTTGCCGTACAAGCCTAGGGCGGGTCTTATGGTGGTAGGAATTAAGGAAACAAAAGGCGATGGATGCGGCATAGGCGGCGAGCCGGGCCTAGATCCAGGAATCAAGTTATGTGCACGCGAGCGGGGGTGTCTAGAGAGGGAGGCGACAGAGTGTCTTCAAAACACCCTCGTTGTCTAGTGGTTGCTTTGGCTCAGGCAGTACAACGACCATCTGGACGGACTCCCCGCTCCCACGCCAGCAACCATATCGAAGCTGAGCTTGGTCGTGTTTGTTAGATGTATATATCTGTATATTGTATTTCCCCCATATGTTAGGGGGCTTCCTGCATATTTGCCCTGTACCTGTAATATATATTGTGGCCTTTGGCCCCAGAGGAATATAACTTGTCTATTCATAACATGGTATCAGAGCCGGTTTTAGGGTTTCCGTGCCCACCGGTCCTCTCCTTGTGATCGCCGCCGCCGTCAGCTCGCCCCGGCCACCGCCGGTTCCCGTTCTGGCCGCTTGCGTGAAGTCCTTGCCCGTGCGTGTTCCTTTGTTTTCAGATCAGATCTGCCAAACCTCACGCCCGATCGGATCCGATCTACACCTCCTGCTATTCCTTCCACTGCCGCTCGGACCCCTCCACCGGCGATCCGGCCCCGCCACCACTCACCCGCCGTCTGTGCTCTGCCACGCGGCCTGTCCCGTCTGTCCTCTAGCCTCCGCATCTACACACATACATACAAATCTGAAAAATCATCTACACCTCACCTCCTACATACCCTCCTGCATATACTCCCACCGCCGCTTGGGCCCCGCCACCACCGTCCGCCTCACCCGCCGCTGCGCTCTGCCATCCCGTCCTTTAGCCTCCGCAACATCTACACACATACATACAAATCTGAAAAATCATCTACACCTAACTCCTGCATACCCTCCTTGGTATCTCTCACCGCCGCTTGGGCCCCGCCACCGTCCGCCCTCAGCTTGTCCTTTGTGCTTTGCACCTACACCCGTCTGGCTGCATCGAAAATCTCGTCCGATTTTGTCTGCTGACGTTAGCTTGCGTCGCACCAGTCATTCTAGTTCCGATCTGTTAAAAATAGAGATATGTCTTCTTCCTCGGGTTATGTTGCGATTCCTCGCTGCCCGGTGATTTTCGATGGCGCGAATTACCCTGATTTCGCTTCCTTTATGCGCGTTCACATGCGCGGTCTCCGTCTTTGGGGTGTGCTCTTCGGCGAGGTCTCCTGTCCGCCGTGCCCCCTGCTCCTGTGGCTCCTCTTCCGCCGAAGCCGATTGTTCTCGGTGCTGATGCTTCTCAGGAGGCCAAGGATGTTGCTCAGAGTGCTGATGATAGTATTGTTGCTGCTTATGACCTGAAGTTCAAGCAGTACTCTTCTGAACTTGAGGCCTATCGACACGCTCTTACTGCTTACACTCAGTGGGTTGATGAGGATGCTTGTGCTGCTGCTGTTCTCACCTCTAGTGTTCTGCCATAGTATGCTGCTGAGTTCATGAGTCTCCCTACTGTTGCTGCTCAGTGGGCTCATCTTCGTCAGCGCTATCAGCCGTCTAGGGATGCTCTTTACCTGTCTGTGGTTCGCCAGGAGCATGCTCTCCAGCAGGGTGATTCTACTATTGATGAGTTCTATACTCAGAGTGCTGCTATCTGGCGTCAGCTTGATTCTCTTCGTACTGCTATTTGTGGCACATGCTCGTGTTGCCAGATTGTGCGTTCGGATTTGGAGTTTCACCGCATCTATGAGTTTCTGTCTCAGCTCCGCCAGGAGTTTGAGCCCCGACATGCTCAGTTGAACGCTCGTGGTCGTGTTCCGCTCTCTGAGGTGTTGTCTAAGCTTCGGGCTGAGGAGACCCGTCTTCGTGGTGCTGGTCTTCTTGCGATTCCATCTGTGCTTGCTACCCGTGGTCCTCCTATGCCGTCGGTTCCCTCGACTCAGCCGCGGTCCTCTGTGCCACCGCCGATACTACCCACTCCTCCAGGTCAGGGTCAGAGTCAGCACCAGCAGTTTCAGGGCCAGAGTCAGCACCAGCAGGCTCGTGGTCAGGGTCGCCGTGGTTCTCTTCGTCCCTGCTCTTACTGTAACAAGGATGCCCACACTTGGGCCACCTGTTATACACGGGATCCCAGCTTACGTCAGCAGTACCAGGCTCGTGGGTAGTCGTCTCCTACTGGATCTTCAGCAGTTGCTCTCTCCGATCAGGACATTATCAGGAGTCTTCGCGGTCTGCTTGCTGCTACAGGCTCTTCTTCGACAGGCACCGCTGGTTCTGTGACTGATTCTTCAGGCCCTGTGCGACCACCACCTTCTACATAGTCAGGTACGTCCCCATGGTATCTGGATTCTGGAGCTTCTTTTCATATGACCTCTGAGTCTTCTTTTCTGTCCGCTCTTCGTTCTCTCCCTTCTCCTGTCCGTGTTTTCACAGCTGATGGTACCTCTCTCCCTGTTTCTAGTCGGGGCACCCTCTCTACTTCTTCCTTTTTTGTTCCTGATATTTCTCATGTCCCTCTTCTTAAGATGAATCTGTTCTCTGCTAGCCAGCTTACTGACTCTGGTTGTCGCGTCATTCTTGATGCTGATTCTTGTGTTGTCCAGGACCGTCACACGCAGGCCCTGGTTGGAGCTGGCCCTCACAGCCGTGACTCTTCAGGACTTTGGGAGTTAGACTGGCTTCGTGTTCCTTCCGCTGCCACTTCATCTTCCAGTTCTTCTCCGGTCGTCGCCTCTGCTACCAGCTCCTTTCAGCAGTGGCATCATCGTCTTGGTCACCTTTCTGACTCTCGCCTTTCGTCATTAGTTCATCGTGGTCTTCCGGGGTCTGTCTCAGGAGATGGCTCTTTACATTGTCAGGGTTGTAGGTTGGGTAAACAGATTCAGCTTCCCTATCCTACTAGCACGTCTGTATCTCAGCGACCTTTTGATTTAGTTCATTCAGATGTTTGGGGTCCGGCTCCTTTCGCTTCGAAAGGGGGCCATCGCTACTATATTTTATTCATCGATGATTTCTCTCGGTACACTTGGTTGTATTTTATGCGCTCTCGTAGTGAGGTTCTCTCCATATATCAGCGTTTTGCGGCTATGGTCCGTACTCAATATTCTACCCCCATTCGTGTGTTTCGTGATGATTCTGCTGGTGAGTATATCTCCCAGATGTTGAGAGGTGTTCTTGCTGAGCAGGGCACCCTTGCTCAGTTCTCCTGTCCTGGCGCACATGCTCAGAATGGTGTTGCTGAGCGTAAGCATCGCCATCTTCTTGAGACCACTCGTGCCATGATGATTGCTTCTTCTCTTCCGCCGCATTTCTGGGCTGAGGCTGTCGCTACGTCGGCTTACCTCATCAATATTTAGCCTTCTGCCGCTCTGCAGGGTGGCATCCCTCTTGAGCTCCTATCTGGACAGTCTACAGACTATTCCATGCTTCGCTTGTTTGGTTGTGTTTGCTATGTTCTCCTTGCTCCTCGCGAACGCACCAAACTGACCGCTCAGTCTGTTGAGTGTGTTTTCCTTGCATACAGTAATGAGCATAAGGGCTATCGCAGTTGGGACCCCGTTGGTCGTCGGATGCGTATCTCTCGTGATGTTACTTTTGATGAGACGCGTCCTTTCTATCCCCGTCCCACCGCTGGTACCTACCTGGTGGAAGATATCTCGTTTCTTCTCTTTCCGGACACACCCCCTCTGTCTACTCCTTCTACTCCTATTGTGTCTTCTTCAGGATCTCCTACCCCTGATGTCTCTTCTTCTACACCGTCCTCCTCTGTTCCGTCTAGTTCTCCTAGTTCTCCTTGTTCTCCGGAGTCTTCCTCTGCTATTCCTTCTTCTTCATCGTTGTCTCCTGGTTCGTCTTCCTCTGACGAGCTTCCCTCTACTCGTCCTGTTCGTCAGCGTCGTGCCCCCGATCGTTACTCTCCTAGTCAGTATGGTCTTTCTGTTGCCTCCGAGCCAACTTCTTATCGGGATGCTGAGCATCATCCTGAATGGCAGCTGGCCATGGCTGAGGAGATTGCTGCGCTTGAGCGCACTGGCACCTGGGATCTTGTTTCTCCCCCTCCCGGTGTTCGTCCTATCACGTGTAAGTGGGTCTATAAGATTAAGACCCGCTCTGATGGATCTCTTGAGCGCTATAAAGCGCGTCTTGTGGCTCGTGGTTTTCAGTAGGAGCATGGCCGTGACTATGATGAGACCTTTGCTCCTGTGGCTCATATGACCACTGTGCATACTCTTCTTGCTATTGCTTCTGTTCGTCACTGGTCTGTGTCTCATCTTGTGTTCAGAACGCCTTTCTCAATGGTGAGTTGAGTGAGGAGGTTTATATGCAGCCTCCTCCTGGGTATTCTGTTCCCGAGGGGATGGTTTGTCGTCTTCGACGGTCTCTTTATGGCCTCAAACAGGCCCCTCGTGCCTGGTTTGAGCGCTTTGCTTCTGTAGTGACTGCTGTTGGTTTCTCCCCTAGTGCTCATGATCCAGCGCTGTTTGTTCACACTTCTCCTTGTGGACGCACTCTTCTTCTTCTCTATGTTGATGATATGATCATTACTGGTGATGATCCTGAGTATATCGCCTTTGTTAAGGCTCGTCTTCGTGATCAGTTTCTTATGACTGATCTTGGTCCTCTTCGATACTTTCTTGGGATTGAGGTTTCCTCCACTTCTGATGGCTTTTACATCTCTCAGGAAAAGTATATTCATGATCTTCTTGCACGTGCTGCTCTTGGGGATGAGCGCATTGTTGAGACCCCTATGGAGCTTAATGTTAAGCTTCAACCTACTGATGGTGATCCTCTTTCTGATCCGACGCGTTATCGTCATCTTGTTGGGAGTCTAGTTTATCTTGCTGTCACTCGTCCTGACATCTCTTATCCTGTTCATATTCTGAGTCAGTTTGTCTCTGCTCCTACCACTGTTCACTATAGTCATCTTCTCCGTGTTCTTCGTTATCTTCGTGGTACGATCACTCGTCGCCTTTTCTTTCCTCGTTCCAGCTCTCTCCAGCTCCAGTGCTATTCGGACGCTACGTGGGCGAGTGATCCTTCGGATCGTCGTTCACTTTCTGCTTACTGTGTGTTTCTTGGTGGTTCGCTCATTGCTTGGAAGATGAAGAAACAGACAGCGGTTTCCCGTTCGAGTGTTGAGGCTGAGTTGCGTACTATGGCCTTGTTGACTGCTGAGGTGACCTGGTTACGGTGGTTACTTGCGGATTTTGGGGTCTGTATTACCACACCCACTCTGGTTTTGTCTGACAGTACAGGTGCTATTAGTGTTGCACGTGATCCGGTCAAGCATGAGCTTACCAAGCATATTGGTGTTGATGCTTTCTATACACGTGCTCAGGTGTAGGCTCAGGTTGTTGCGCTTCAGTATGTGCCTTCAGATTTACAGTTGGCGGATTTCTTTACGAAGGCACAGATCCGAGCGCAGCATGATTTCTTACTCTCCAAACTCAGTGTTGTGGATCCACCATGAGTTTGAGGGGGGGTGTGTTAGATGTATATATCTGTATATTGTATTTCCCCCATATGTTAGGGGGCTTCCTGCATATTTTCCCTGTACCTGTAATATATATTGTGGCCTTTGGCCCCAGAGGAATACAACTTGTCTATTCATAACAGTGTTAAAGGCGAACTCCTATAAGAGCTGGTAGTCCATGTTCTCGATGTTTGGCGGACTAACATGAGGTAGTCTTCAAGGATCTAGGCAACGTGGTTGTTAAAGCGATGGAGGTGGCCGGGTGGTTTGAAGAGAGGGAAAGAGACACAGAGAGTGAGGGGAAGGTAAAATAAGATAGAGCGGAAGGGATAAGGAGAGATAAAAGCTATTAGATCTTTAGAATCCAACAGTGGGCGGCATGATGTGTGGGACTCAGATTTCAACCAATTAGGATGCAATGGGTTTTCCATCTTCTTAGAGAAAGATACTCGAGAAATGTTTTGACCATATATTTTAAAACTAGAGAAGAATTTTGAAAAAATATAACTTGCACATTGGGTCTTCATATGTTTAATAGTTACAAGGGCAAATGATAAACATGTACTTTGATTTTTTTTTGTAAAAATACCTTCATGGAATGGGTTATCGTCGATGAACATAATTTACTTTCAATCTGAACTACCATGTTCATGGCCATATACATGGCATAGTCTACGATAATGGGAATAAGCAAGCCATATCCCTAATCTTCTAGCAAAGTCCACGGGGAGGTGGTCACCGGAGACATGATCGAAAGTGAGCAGCTCGTCCCGGGTGTGCTTGACAACAAGGACCTGGCCCTGACGGCACCTGAGCATGTTCAACAAGTCCAAGGTGTGGTCGGTGATGACTTTGAATGAGAATAAGTCGATAGGGATGACGTAGAGAGTGTCTAGGGTGGGGCTACATGTTAGTACAAGCCTAGGATCGGGCTTACGGTGGTAGGCACCAAGGCAGCCAAATTCGGCGGAGGCGACATTGGTACCAAGGAGGGACGGGATCGAGGAATTAAGTCATGTGCACGCAAATGAGGTTGGCTAGAGCGGGAGGCGGCGGAGAGTCTTAGTCAGAACATCCTCGTTGTCTAGCAGCTTCTTCGGCTCAGGCGGTGTGATGACCATCTCAGCGTACTCCCCACGCACACGCCGGAGGCCATGTCGAACCTCAGCTTTGTCGTGTTGAAGAGGAACTCATGTAGGAGCAGGTAGCGCACATTCTCTTCGTCTGGCGGACCAACATGCGGTAGTCGATGATGTAGTTGTTAGAGAGAGGGGGGTGCCCGAGTGGTTTGGAGAGAGGACAAGGGACAAGGGGAGATGGGAAGGTGTAAGGAGAGATAAAAGTACTAGGATATTAGATAATCCAATAGTGGGAGGCATGATGTGGGGGACTAGAAATGTTTTGGCCATATTTATAAAAATAAGAAATTAGAAAAATGTAAAACTTGCAAATTATCTCTTATTATGTATACTAGTTGCAAGAAAAATTATAAACATGGACTTTGAAATTTTCTTATAAAAATAACTTCACACAATGGATTATAATCTATGAACATACAATACTTTTAATCCGAACGACCATGTTGATGGTCATATACATGGTATTATCTATGATAATGTATCCGTATTTGGTACCAAAAATAGCCAATTTTTGTCAAATGGATGACAAAGTATAGTAGTAACATGTATTATGCCAATAGTTAAAAAAACATGTATTCTGGCAACTGTGAAGACTTTACATAGTACTTTATGATTAGCACTCGACAAAGATTAGTGTTTATAATAAAATAGAACATATTAGTCTCCTATAATCTTCTATCCACACGGCTCACATCAGCGGGTCATGTCCCCTAATATTCCCAAAGGCCACAGGGAGGCGGTCACCGGAGACGAGGTCGAAGGTGAGAATCTCGTCCCGGGTGTGATCGACGACGAGGACGTGGCCCTAGACCAGGCGGCACTCGAGCATGTTCCACCAGTCCAACGTGTGGTTGATGATGACTTTGTGTGAGAAGCAGTCGGTAGGGACGATGTTGGGAGCTTCAAGGGTGGGGATGAAGACAACATGTCATATCTCTCATACAAGCCTAGGATGGGGCTTATGGTGGTGGGCATTGAGACAACAAAAGACGGCGGAGGCGGAACAGGCGCCGAAGCGGGTCCAGAGCCAGGAATCAAGTTATGTGCATGCGAGTGGAGTTAGCTAGAGAGGGAGGCGACAGAGTATCTTGGTTAGAATGTCCTCATTGTCTAGTCTCTGCTTTGGCTCAGGCAGTACAATGACCATCTCGATAGACTCCCCGCGCCCACGTCGGTGACCATGTCGAACCTGAGCTTGGTCATGTTGAAGGGGAACTTATGTAGGAGCAGGTAGGTGCATTGTCTCTTCGTCTTGCGGACCAACATGCGATAGTCGGCGAGGATGTTGGTGACATGGTTGTTAGAGAGAGGGAGGTGGCCGGGTAGTTTGGATAGAGGGGAAGGGATACTGAGAGAGATAGAGGAAGGTATAAGGAGACATAAAAGTCGTTGGATCTTTCAAAATCCAATAGTGGGAGGCATGATGTGTGGGACTCAGATTTTAAACAATTAGGACGCAACGGTTTGTCCAGTGTCTTAAAGAAAAATACTCGAGAAATGTGTTGGCCACATTTTAAAAACTAGAGAAGAATTTATAAGAATAAAATCACTTGCACATTGGGTCTTCTTATGTGTAATAGTTGCAAGGAAAAATGATAAACATAAACTTTGATTTTTTTTGTAAAAATACCTTCATGGAATGGGTTATCATCTATGAACATACTTCACTTTTAATATGAACAACCATGTTCATGGACATATACATGACATAGTCTCTAATTATGGTAGTAAGTGAGCCTAGTCCCTAATCCTCCAGCAAAGGCCAAGGGGAGGAGGTCACCGGAGACGGGGTCGAAGGTGAGAAGCACATCCCGGGTGTGATTGACGACGAGGACCTAATCCTGGCCCAGGTGGCACCCGAGTACATTCCTCCCGTCCAAGGTGTGGTTGTTGATGAATTTGATTGAGAAGCAGTCGGTAGGGGAGATGTCAAGAGCGTCTAAGGTGGGGATGAAGAAGATCTGTCATCCCTCTTGTACAAGCCTAGGATCGGGATTACTATTGTGGGACCGAGGCAGCAAAAGGCGGTGGAGGCGGCATAGGCGTCGAGGCGGGCCTAGAGCCAGGAATTAATTCATGTGCACGCGAGGGGGTTAGCCAGAGCAGGAGCCGGCATAATGTCTTTGTTAGAACGTCCTCGTTGTCTAGTGCCGCTTCGACTCAGGCTGTTTGATGACCATCTCGGTGGACTTACCGCGCCCACGTCGGCGGCCATGTCGAACCTGAGCTAGGTCGTGATGAAGGGGAACTCCTGTAGGAGCAGGTAGCGCATGGTCTCATCGTCCGATTGGGCCAATGTGCTGTGGTGGGCGAAGATCTAGACGACGTGGTTGTTAGAGAGAGGGAGGTGGCCGAGTGGTTTGGAGAGAGGGGAAGGGATAAGGACATATACAAGCCATTGGATATTTTAGAATCCAATAGTGGGAAGCGTGATTTGTGGGACTCATATTTCAACCAATTAGGACATAGTGGTTTTTCTAGTGTCTTAGAAAAATACTAGAAAAATGTTTTGACCACATTTTGAAAACTAGAGAAGTATTTCAAAAAATATAACTTGTACATGAATCTTATTATGTGTAATAGTTGCAAGGAAAAAAATGATAAACATGGACTTTGATTTTTTTGTAAAAATACCTTCACGGAATGGCTTATCATCTATAAACATACTTGACTTTCAATCCGAAAGACCATGTTCATGGCCATATAGATGACATAGTCTCTGATAATTATAGTAAGCGAGCCCTCTTCCTAATCTTCCAACAAATGCCACGGGGAGGCGGTCATCGAAGACGGGGTCAAAGGTGAGTAGCTTATCCTGAGTGTGATTGATGACGAGGATGTGGATGTGGCCTTGGCGGCACCTGAGGATGTTCCACCATTCCAAGGTGTGGTCGGTGATGACTTTGTGTGAGAAGTAGTTGATAGGGACGACGTTGGGAGCTTCAACGGTGGGGATGAAGACAATATGTCATATGTGCCGTACACACCTAGGATGGGGCTTATGGTGGTGGGCATTGAGGCAACAAAAGGTGGCAGATGCGGCATAGGCGACGAACCAGGCCTAGATCCAGGAATCAAGTTATGTGCATGCGAGCGGGGTTGGCTGGAGTGGGAGGCGACTGGGTGTATTCAAAACATCCTCGTTGTCTAGTGTCTGATTCGGCTTAGACAGTACAACGACCATCTCGGTGGACTCCCCGCTCCCACATCGGCAGCCATCTCGAACCTGAGCTTGGTTGTGTTAAAGGGGAACTCCTGTAGGAGCTGGTAGTGCATGGTCTTATCGTTTGGTGGACCAACATGCGGTAGTCGGCAAGGATATAAGGTACGTGGTTGTTAAAGCGAGGGAGTTGGCCGGGTGGTTTGAAGTGAGGGAAAGAGACACAGAGAGTGAGGGGAAGGGATAATAAGAGAGAGTGTAAGGGATAAGGATAGATAAAAGTTGTTGAATCTTTTAGAATCCAAGTGTGAGCGGCATGATGTGTGGGACTAAGATTTTAACCAATTAGGACTCAGCGGTTTATCCATTTTCTTAGAGAAAAATATTAGAGAAATGTTTTGAGCACATTTTGAATAGTAGAGAAGGATTTCGAAAAAAAATATAACTTGCACATTGGATCTTATTATGTGTAATAGTTGAAAGGGAAAATGATAAACATGTACTTTGATAATTTTTTGTAAAAATACCTTCATAGAATGGGTTATCATCGATGAACATAATTGACTTTTAATCTAAATTACCATGTCCATGGCCATATACATGGCATAGTCTCTAATAATGGTAATAAGCAAGCCCTATCCCTAATATTCTAGCAAAGGCCGCGAGAGGCGGTCACCGGAGACAGGATCGAGAGTGAGCAGCTCGTCCCGGGTGTGCTTGACAACAAGGACTTGGCCCTGGATGCACCCGAGCATGTTCCACAAGTCCAAGGTGTGGTCGGTGATGACTTTGAATGAGAAGAAGTCGTCAGGGACGACGTAGAGAGTGTCTAGGATAGAGATGAAGACGACATGTCATTACAAGCCTAGGATCGGGCTTACGGTGGTAGGCATCAAGGCAGCAAATGGCGGCGGAGGCGGCATAGGTACCAAGGAGGGACATATTGATGAATTAAGTCATGTGCACGCAAACGGGGTTGGTTGGAGTGGGAGGCGGCAAAGTGTCTTCGTTAGAACATCCTTGTTGTCCAGCGGCTTCTCTGGCTCAGGCTGTGCGATGACCATCTCGACGTACTCCCCACGCCAACGTTGGAGTCCATGTCGAACCTAAGCTTTGTCATGTTGAAGCGGAACTCATGTAGGAGCAGGTAGCGCACGGTCTTGTCGTCTAGCAGACCAATGTGCGATAGTTGACGACGTAGGTGTTAGAGAGAGGGATGTGCCCGAGTGGTTTGGAGAGAGGAGAAGGGACATGGGAGAGGGGAAGGGGTAAGGAGAGATAAAAGTACTAGGATATTAGATAATCCAATAGTGGGAGGCATGATGTGAGGGACTAGAAATGTTTTGGCCACATTTTTAAAAATAAGAAATTAGAAAAAATTTAAAACTTGCAAATTATGTCTTATTACGTATAGTAGTCGCAAGAAAAATTATAAACATGCAATTTGATTTTTTTATAAAAATAACTTCACACAATGTGTTATATTCTATGAACATACAAGACTTTTAATCCGAACGAGCATGTTTATGGTCATATACATGGCATTATCTATGATAATGTATCCGTATTTGGTACGAAGAATAGCCAATTTTTTGTCAAATGGATGACAAAAAATAGTAGTAACATGTATTCTGCTAATGGTTTAAAAAAACATGTATTCTGCCAACTGTGAAAACTTCACATAGTACATTATGATTAGCACTCGAATAAGATTAGTGTTCAGAATAAAATAGAACATATTAGTCTCCTATAATCTTCTATCCACACAGCTCGCATTAGTGAGCCATGTCCCTAATCTTCTAGCAAAGGCCACAGGGAGGCGGTCACCGGAGACGTGGTCAAAGGTGAGAAGCCCGTCCCGGGTGTGATCGATGATGAGGACGTGGCCCTAGCCCTTGCAGCACCCGAGCATGTTCCACATGTTCAACGTGTGGTCAACGATGACTTTGTGTGAGAAGCAGTTGTTGGGGGATGACCCCAGGTAGGGTCAAGATAAGTAGAAAGGGGAAAACCCTCATGGACTTAGACCGGGTCAAAGAATGATCCGGCCGAGTCATATAGAGGTCGGCTGGATAAGGTCCGACTTATTCCTAGTCAGGTAGCTAAAACCTGATTTAGCCGACATATGAGTTATGCCGGATTACAGCTATTATGCATCATACATGCAGGTGGAGGTTAGGCCGAGCCATGCGGGTCAAGGCTGAGTCATGGGAATCTTGCTCGAGAAGGAGAAGGTGAATCCCGAAGTCAACACTACGCACTATCTCTCCTCAGTAATCACAGTGCCAAGCGCTACGGACAAGACATAGAGCGGCAGAGGAGCAGAAGAAGGTCATGGAGGTGACAGTTCTCAAGCCCGAGGCTCACATGTGGTGGACTTTGAGTCTTTGCTATCGATAGAAGAGGGACACGGAAAGAAGCCCACCGAGTTACTATTTTGGGACAAGCATATTCCACGAATATGCTTTTCCACGTCAGCCTTAGAAGGAACCAGGCCACTCCTTTATAAGGAGGGGCAGAGCTTCCTGAGGAGGGGATCACCTCATTTTTACTTAGCACTGGTAGTATTTTCTTCTTCCTCTCGCTCATACAGCTCGAGGAGCAAGTGTAGATCCATTGGTGATGAATAAAGATCGAGTTCTAGTGTTCTGAGTGTAGAAACCACTACATATTCCCTCCCTGGATCCCACTACCATCCATTGGCCCCCAACTTAAGCCTACCCATGGCATCTGTCGTGCCACCACCACGACAGTTGGCGCCCACCGTGGGGCTAGCAGCGGTGCTAGATAGAGTCAAGATTCGGACGGGAACCTTCATCAGCACTGGCGAGCACATCGTCTCTGGCTTTGTCCAAAGATTCGACATCTAGGACTACGTCAGCAACAACGCTGGCAGCTTCGGAGCAAGGCCACCCCCGCGCAACGGTGTATTCATCAACCATGGCGCCCACAAGATCTACATCAGCATCGACACGTCTCGCCTCTACCCGCGCCAAGTCATCCTCGCGGGAGAGCCTCCCCTTAGCGCTGCTAGCGGCCCATGTACCACTCGCACCGCAGGTAGTGTTGAGGTGATGATGACGGCGCCAGCACCAACAGCAGGAGCAGGAGCCGGGCCAAGCAAGAACCCAACGACGAAAGATCCAGCAACAGCTAGGCCGGCAGTAGACCCGCCAGCGGCAAACGCACCCAAGGTGCATGAGGTGACCCCCAAGGCAACTAGAGTTAGGTGGCCTCCCCTGGAAAGGTCGGAGAATATCTTGCAGGCAGCCATAGATAACCTAACAACACCTGTAGCACCTATTGTAAACCCGAAAAACGCACATGCCGAGTTAGAAGAGACTAGGTTAAGAATGTTAGAAGAGGCTAAAAAAGTATCTGCACTGCAGGAGGCCTTCAATCGGACATTGCGAGAGTATGCTAGGGCAAACAAGCTATACAACGCTTTGACTCAGATGGATGATGTGAGAATGAAGGGGAAGAACCTCCTTAGTGACATTAACAAATAGCATGAGTCTCAACAAGGTGATTCGGCTGACCCGGGGCTGCCGAGGTATAGTACCCCGGCAAAGAACCTCAGGGCGGCGAATGCCCTAGCTTTAGAATTGGAGGGATTGACTGGTGAATCCCGGCAAAAGAAACAAGAAAGAGTGAATGAGCTAGTACGCATCGCGAACCAGCAAAATAAGGAGATACTCAAGGCTAACCCAGAAAATCCGGGAGGCTCGCGTTTGGTTCATTCGGCTGGAGATGCCCCGACATTGTCAGCTGCCGAGGCATCTTCACCTGAAAATGGATTACGAAAGGATAAGGCAGTAACCTTGGGAAAAAAGGAACAAACAGATTGTTCCATATGATCCGATAGTGGCTAGAAAAGCAAATGAAAACAGAGGCAATGGAAGCTGAGGTAATAGTGGGGATAGAAGCCTCGGTTGCGGCAACAGAGAACATGGGAACCTCAGAAGAGGAAATCCCGAAAATAATAACCCGGATGAAGGGTGGCATTACCACCCGCAAGATCACCAGCCGAGGCATGGACCTCGGCAAGGAAGGGATGCAGGACATGTTCCGCATATACAATGATGGTTATTAGAAAATGGAGAATGCTGGATTTGTTAGGCAAAACCACCATATGGTGGAAGAAAGAGCAGCATATAGAAATTTTCCACCGAATGATGTGAGATTAAAACTTGATAGGTTGTACAGATCCGAATTTTTAGAAGAACAGGGTCCTCCTGGTCCAGCTTGTTTTGGGCCTCCAATCATGAGTGAACCACCTGTCCCAAACTTCCAGCCGGCGAGAGGCACAAAGACATATAATGGAAGTACCAAACCACAAGACTGGTTGATCGATTATGCCACGGTGGTGAAAATCGCAGGGGTAAACTTGAGATGGGCTATGAGATATGTGCCCCAAATGTTGGAGGGGCCGGCCGGGGTATGGCTGAACAACTTACCAGCAGGTAGTATCAATTGTTGGTTGGACTTTGAGGAGATGTTTGTCAGTAACTTCACCAGCACCTACAAGAGGCCGAATAGGCCTCATCAGCTGGCAATGTGCAAGCAGAGACCGAATGAGACCGATGGAGAATTCCTGACACGATGGTGTAACCTCAGAAACTCTTGTGAAGGGGTGATCGAGTCACAAGAAATCGCTTGGTTTGTGCAAGGTTGCAGATACGCAAGTGTGTTATGGCAAAGGCTACAGGGAGATATGCCGACTATGTTGGCCGAGACAATCAGAATAGCTGACTCATATGCATTGGGTGACCCGACTCAGCCCGAGCTTATGTCTGCAGAGCATCATGAGCAGCATGACCATTACACCTGTGATGGCGATGGATCATCCAGGAGGAATGAATTCCAAAATAGAAGAAGAGAGGACATGCCGGATTATAGATACAGTTCAAATCAGGTAGCGGTCGTGACTCAGGATCAACCAGGTGTAGGGAGCAACCAGGGCCAGAAAAACAGTTCCCAATAATGGACACCGAGGAATGATGGAAAAAAGCAATGGACTCCTGAACAAAAGAAGCGATGGCAGGAGAGGCCAAAATACACATTTGAGTCAATGCTGGCTCAGCCGTGCAAGTTCCACACGCAAAACCTAGCAAAACCAGCCAACCACACAACTCGTTAGTGTGCATGGATGAAAAATGCAATGGGAAGCTCGGCAGCATTGCAGATACCACAGCAGCAACCCCACCATTCACATCAGCCATAGATTACAAGAGGAAAAGCACAACAATTGATGCTACCCCCACCACCTTTGAGGTATGAGAATCATGACTGAAGGGATGTAGTTCACCATGTGACAAATCAAGGTCAAGATGGCAGAGCTAACCCCGGTAACAATGGGCACAATGAGTATAGAGAACACCATCAGTCATACAGTGTATTCACCATGGAACAGTAGGACAGACAGAGCGTTCAACATCGGCATATGGAGGTAAATGCAGTTATGCCGGCAGTTCCGAGGTATATGCACTGGTCAGATCAAGAGATAACTTGGATCATCAGGGATCATCCCAAGATCATGCCAAACCCCAAGTCATATGCTTTAGTGCTTGACCCGACGTTTGTCGGACCCAGTATTAATGTGAAATTTTCAAAAGTGTTGATAGATAACAGCAGTATCAACATTATGTACAAAGACACGATGCACAAACTCGGTATTTCTCCGAATATGCTACAGTCAACCAAGACCACTTTTCATGGAATAGTCCCAGGGCTGTCCGGCGAGCCCATTGGGAAATTCCGAGTAGACGTCTTATTCGGCACAAGGGAAAATTGCAGAGCAGAGAATTTGAAATTTGAGGTGGTAGATCTGGAAAGTTGTAACCACGCGTTACTCGGACGACCGGCATTATCAAAGTTCATGACCAGCTATCACATTGGTTACTTGAAGATGAAGATGCCTGTGCCACAAGGAGAAATCACAGTAGCCAAAGACTACAGGAAATCGATGGAGTGTGCCTCGGCCGGATCAAATCTGGCCGAATCTTTGGTAGTTGTGAGGGAGAAAAGGAGAATTCAGGAGGTTGCAGCTTTGGCTCAGTCGGCACAACTTAACATGCCAGCACTTGCTAACCCACATGGAAGCGTCTCATTCCAGCCGACTAAGGAGACAAAGAAAATCCAGATTGATGATCAATTCCTAGAGCGCACCATCACCATTGGTGCCGGCCTGAATGATAAATAGGAAAGCGAGCTCACCAACTTCCTCCGTGAGAATCGGGATATCTTTGCATGGTCTACACAACATATGCAGGGAGTACCGAGGGAGTTGGTTGAGCACTCTTTGCATGTAAGGCCAGGAGCAAGGCCGGTGAAGCAACCTCTCCGCCGCTTCGTCGAAGACAGGAGAAAAATCATAGGGGATGAAATAGCTCGGCTCCTTGCAGCCGGGTTTATTATGGAAGTGCTTCATCCGGATTGGTTGTCTAATCCGGTGTTGGTTGAGAAAAAGAAGGATGATCTGCACGTAGATGTCGTTTGGCGTATGTGCATTGATTACACGAACCTTAAGAAGGCGTGTCCCAAAGATCATTTCCCTTTGCCTAGGATAGACCAGGTTATTTATTCAACCGCAAGTTGTGAACTGTTATCATTTATAGACGCGTATTCTGGCTTCCACCAGATACCATTAAACCCGGATGATCAAATAAAAACTGTGTTTATCACCCTGTATGGGGCTTATTGCTATTGTACCATGTCATTCGAGCCTGCGCAATGCAGGAGCAACGTACCAAAGGTGTATGCAAAAATGTTTACATGATCAGATTGGAAAAATGGTCCAAGTATATGTTAATGATGTGGTGATAAAAACTAAAGAGAGCCATACGCTCCTGGAAGATATCCGGCAGACATTCGCGAATGTGAGAAGATTCCGAATGAAGCTTAACCCGGAAAAATGTACCTTTGGTGTACCTGCCGGAAAATTACTCGGTTTCCTTGTATCTAGCCGAGGCATAGAGGCAAATCCGACTAAAATTCGGTCAGTAGAAAGGATGGAACTGCCGAAGTGCCTTAATGATGTGCAAAAATTTACCGAATGCCTCGCATCTTTAAGTCGGTTTATGAGTCGGCTAGGTGAGAAAGCATTACCTTTGTATCAGTTGATGAAAAAATCCGATAAATTTACCTAGACACCTCAGGCGGATAATGCCTTCCATGAGTTAAAAAAGATGCTAGCCACATCGCCAATTTTAGCCTCGCCGCTATCAAAAGAGCCTATGTTGCTCTATATAGCAGCAACAAACCGAGTTGTAAGCACTATGATAGTGGTCGAGCGAGATGAGGAAGGTAAGTCGGTACAAAGGCCAGTTTATTACCTAAGCGAGGTACTATCAACCTCGAAGCAAAATTATCCACATTACCAAAAATGGCCTATGGAGTGTATATGTCGTCTAAAAAGCTGAAGCATTATTTTTAAGAACACCCCATCAAGGTGATTTGTGAGGCACCGATAGCCAAGATAATGAGCAATAAAGATGCAAGCGGCTGGATAGCAAAATGGGCAATTGATTTATCCCCTTATGGTCCACAATTTGATAGACGAGATGCAATCAAATCTCAGGCAGTGGCCGACTTTTTTGTCGATTGGGCCGAAATGCAATATGAACCCCCGCTGCCTGATCCGAATTATTGGACGATGCATTTTGATGGATCCAAACTAAGAAATGGGTTAGGAGCAGGAATAGTATTAACCTCTTCAAAGAAAGATCAACTGAAGTATGTATTACAATTACACTTTACTGCATCAAATAATGTAGCCGAATATGAGGCACTTGTCCATGGCCTAAAAATGGCGAAAGAAATTGGCATACGTCAGATTTTATGCTTCAGTGATTCGGATCTCGTAGTCCAACAAGTATCAGGCAATTGGGATGCATTGGATGAAAACATGACCTTATATAGGTTTCATGTACAAAAGATTAGTGCTTATTTTGATGGGTGCGAATTTCATCATGTACCTCGGGCAGAAAACGACGCTGCATATACCTTGTCTAAGCTCGGATCGACCAGACAGTCGATTCCACCCGGTATCGCCTTAGAGCACCTGAGAAAGCCAATCATACCTTCCCCAGAATCCGAATCAATCCGTCTCTCGTGGGATCAAAGATCTGAGATTTTCCCAATGGAAATTGATAAGGGAAATGAGCCGAATAACCCAGGGACTGATTCAGCAAACCCGGGGACTGACTCGGCGAACCCGCAGACTGATTGGGGAAATTCGGCAGAAATCATGTCCAGTGAAGTAATGGAGATTGATGAAACAAATACCCCGAGGTACGAAGTGCCAGAATGGGCACATCCAATATTTATATTCCTCAAAGATGAGATCCTACCGGATGATGAGGTCCTCGCTAGGCAAACAATAAGAAGGGCAAAGGCTTACACGATAAACAATAGAGAATTATATAAAAGAAGTGTAACAAATGTACTGCAAAGATGTGTTAGCCCGGCGAAAGGACAAGAAATCCTTTTAGACATACATCAAGGGGAATGTGGGCATCATGCTTCGTCCAGAGCCCTTGTGGCCAAAGCATTTCGACACGGATTTTATTGGCCAAATGTTCTAAAGGAAGCAAAAGAATTGGTAGCGAGATGTAATGGTTGCTAGAGATATGCTAACAAAACCCATATGCCTTCCACCAAGCTAATATCTCGGTTACCACTGGAGGCACCACGGCCTCCGTAGAAGCAAAAACTTTAGGTGCAGGGGTCTCCGAGGTTACCTAAACCTCCGTGGAAGTTACCTCGGCTTCGAACGAAGAAACCGTGGTATCTTGAACATTGGTAGCTTTGTGCGGAACTCCACCCTGAGCCTGGGAAGCTTCAGTCCCCTTGGAGGAAGACCGAGCTTCAGCGCTTTTCTCTGACTCATCCCCTGATTCATCTGAACTTCCACAATATTCACCAGAATCATCTTCGTCACCAGAATCTCCTTCAGAATCATCGTCCTCAGCGGCCTCGACATTCTCTTCAGCCTCATCTGAAAGGAAACTCGGTCCCTTGTTCCACTGATGCATGTCGGCACACTCGATAAGTTGATAAGAACGGGCTTGGCGGCGAGCGATATGGTCCGAGTCTTCGATCCAAGGAGAACTAGTGCGCAAGTTCATCAAAATATCAAGAGAGATGTTCTCATACCACGACAAAACAACCGTGAGTGCCATATCAGCTCTGGCTCACCCTGCAGATTCCCTCCAAAGATTCAGCTGGGTTTGGCAACTCATCAGCTTATCAGCAAGAAGTTCAACCTTGGTGATATCCGTCTCATTCAGCCAGAGTACATGGAATACTCAAATGGCAGCATCCACTAGGTCCTTGTACATAACCTTCATGGGCTTGATGGCAGCAGCAACAACAATTAGGAAGTCTTCCATGGAATACTCCTGATTCGGCTCATTGGGAACACCTCGACGAGCACGGGCATCAACCACAACTTTAATGCTCACAGAGGTAGATTCTGGAAAATGATCGATAATACAAAGCATAACATAAGTCAATATAAGCAGTAGTCAAGAATAATTCGGCTACTTGCCACAAGATGAAAAGAGAACTTAAAATGAATATGTCGCAGCATCTTCTGAAGATTGCCAGCACATTGAAATCGTTTCTTTTCAAACCTAACAATATTGGCAGTCATGGACTTGTTCAATGACTCAGCTGAGTCGAGAAGCTCCTTATTTTTATGGAGCTGGAGAGTTAACCGATTCTTCTCCTTGGAGAATTCCTGATCGATCTTCTCCAACTCGAATTTATGCGCCAATTTCAAGGAGTGAACCTCGGCACGAAGCCGAGCTATTTCATTGTCTTTTTTCCTTCAGCTGCGCCGAATGAGTCCCGGCTTGTTCTAAAAAATGTAGCATGATATCATGCATGGGTATGCACTCTTGATGCGATGCTGCGGAGTTTTGTAATTCGGCAGAGCCGAGGGAAGGGTGCTATAAGATACTCGGCAAAAATCCGGGAAAGTAGGGAAACGAGTAAAAACAGGGTGGACGACTAACCTTCAAGACTGGCAATCTTCTTCATCAGCATAGTATTTTGAGTATCAATGTTGGCTAAATAAAGACGAATCAGAAGTCAGTTGAGAACCAAAGACTTGAACAAAAAAATTCAGTATACATGGCGAATGATTTACCCGTTTTCTTCAGAATAGGAACCATTTTATCATACTTGACCTATAATTTCCTATGAGAAAAGAGCAGCTTCTGGAATTCGGCGGTGCGTCAATTATGAGCAACCTAAAATAACAGCGCGTTATACAGGAAAAAATACGCAAAGTTAAACTTAAAAGATCTGAATCAAGTAAAAACTTAACTCGAATCTAGGTGGCTGGATATTTGAAGCTAAACCTCAAAGATCTGAATCAAACAAAACTTGACTCGGATCTAGGTGGCTAGATATTCAAAGCTAAACCTAAAAGATCCAAATCAAGTAAAGACTTAACTCGAACCTAGGTGGCTAGATATTTGAAGCTAAACCTCAAAGATTTGAATCAAACAAAACTTGACTCGGATCTAGGTGGCTAGATATTCAAATCTAAACCTAAAAGATCTGAATCAAGTAAAGACTTAACTCGAATCTAGGTGGCTGGATATTTGAAGCTAAACCTCAAAGATCCGAATCAAACAAAACTTGACTCGAATCTAGGTGGCTAGATATTCAAAGCTAAACCTAGAAGATCTGAATCAAATAAAGACCTAACTCAAATCTAGGTGGCTGGATATTTGAAGCTAAAACCTCAAAAATCCGAATCAAGCGAAACTTGACTCTGATCTAAATGGCTGGATAGTCAAAGCTAAACGTAAATAATCCGAATCAAGTAAAACTTGACTCCAACCTAGGTAGTGTGCTATATGTATAAGTAACTATGTTTAACAGTAAGAACTTTCGGCTGAATAACAAGGTTATTCGATCGAAAGCTTGGGGACTAGTGGGCATATAGTATATTATGCACAGAAAATAAAGCATATACGAAAGCACGTACCTCGTTCATTTTATCACTCTCAAGAACAACTTTGGTGGCCAAATGCAAACGGCTACTAATGTCGGATAGCTGGAAAGTCTGATTACTCGGATTACCCTCGACCTGGTCAGCTTTATTCCAGTTATTGTCATATTCTACCAAAGATCCAAGAATCCGCCACTCTCTGTGTGTTATCACTTTGCCTTTGGCCTCTCATGCCTGTTGGGAAGCTACCTCGGCCGACGGGCTCTTATGAAGCACAATTTGTGTGCCAGTGGCGGGGTAGACCCATATTTAGAGATGGAGGCTCCCTTATGAAGCATATTAGCGATGTTCGGTTGAACGGAGCTCGGCTTAGCTTTCTGGGCCGGCTTTGGTTTGGAAGTTGTATCCTTCTTGGCCTTAACGGAAGCCTCGGTAGAAGATCAAGACTAGGCGGGCTGAGCTAAACTTGGAGCACTGGTCTGCAAAACTGAGGCAGCAACACCTGGAGTAGGAGCCGAGGGAATATCAACCTCGGCAGGAGTGGCCTTGACGGGAGGAATCTTGGAGACTTCGGTGATAGGTGCTAGATCATTCGATTGATCTGACATAGCAACGTCGATGCCTTGATCAGATGCAACCTCGACCCCCTCCCGCCGAGGTGGACTGTTAGTTGGCATTGGAGAAGGATCATCGCGAGCAGGACTCTGGGCTTGGACATTATCTTGCGCAGGTGGCGAGGATGGCCAATTAACCTGAGAGGTCATACTCAGACCACTCGGGTTGGCTGAAAGTGGGGCCCTGATGAGGGGAAAATATAACAAAATCAGAAACAAAAAGAGAGAAACAAGAAATACTAATCTAGTCCGAATAAAATGACTTACTGATGTCTACGCACTTCTATTCTTGTAGACAGTTGTTGGGTCTCCAAGTGCAGAGGTTTGTAGAACAACAGCAAGTTTCCCTTAAGTGGATTATCCAAGGTTTATCGAACTCAGGGAGAAAGTGGTCAAAGGTATCCCTCTCAAGCAACCCTGCAATCAAGATACAAGAAGTCTCTTGTGTCCCCAACACCCAATACACTTGTCAGGTGTATAGGTGCACTAGTTCGGCGAAGAGATAGTAAAATACAAGTGGTAACGATGCCATAACATAGCTTCTGACTTGTTGTTGACGTGGGAGATACTAAAAGAAAACTGAAATAAATATGGAAGCAAGCAAACATGCAACAGATCTAGATGCAAATGGTGTTTCAATGTTTAAAAACAAGTCCTAGGGATCATACTTTCACTAGTGAACACTCTCAATAAATATATTCTCTTCATGATACTACCTTGAACTACTCTCTGGTTGGACACTCTAATCCATGGTAGGGCTATAACATCGCACCTCAAAGTCCGCCTTCCCCAATCTAGATAACCCCACACTGTCACCCTGAGCACTAGATGGTTCCAACAAACACCACAATTTCATACAGACAACCAACTCAAAATATACTCATGATAAATATATATGTAACCTAGCTTAAGTGCCACACACGGTGTGCATGTTGTCACTTTCACACACGTGGGGAAAAGCATAGATCTATTAAAGCACAATCAGTATTTATGTAGACTCTAGCCTAAGTGCCACCATGGCGTGCACAATGTCACTTTCACACACATGGGGAGAGAAGAGATCTATTAAAGCACTTGAGTAGCAAGGTAGATCTACTTGATTAAAAAGCTCGTGACCACAATATGATCATGCATAGAGAGAGATGAACACATAGCTACCGGCAGAGCCCTTAGCCTCGAGGAAGAACTACTCCCTCCTCATCATGGGAATCATCAACGGTGATGGAGAGTGGAGATCGATGGAGATGGTTCCAGGGGCACTTCCCCGTCCCGGCAGGGTGCCGGAACAAAGACTTTCTGTCCCCCGAATCTCCCCTTTGGTGGAGGCAGTGCTGCGGAACTTTTCGTGGGTCTTTGGTCGATCCTTTAGGGTTTTTAGGTCGGAGGCTTCTTATAGGCGAAGGAGGCAAGGTCGATGGAGGGCCAGGGGGCCCACACCCCCTGTGGGCGCGGCCAGGGTGGTCCCCGCGCCCACCTAGGGTGTGGCCACCCTGGTGTCCTCCTCTGTCTCATCTTCGATTTTCTGTATCGTTCAGGGGAAGTATGAACTTTGGCTTTTGTCCCGTCCAATTCCGAGAATATTCATTTTTTAGCTTTCTGAAACCAAAAACAGCAGAAAATAGGCAACTGGCACTATGGCATCTTGTTAATAGGTTAGTTCCATAAAATGTATAAAAATACCTCAAAATGTAGACAAAACATAAGACAAATGATATAAAACAAGCATGGAGCATCAAAAATTATAGATACGTTTTCAACGTATCACTTACGCGGAAACCCCGGGCATGACTTTCCACTGCGGATGTTTCTGGGCGGACTTCCTGATTCATTTCTTGGGTGATGCTTCAGAGGGATCATTCGAAGCAACATGTTTCTTTGACGGAGGAGGAGCTTCGATGGCAAGGGGCTCGGCCTCGTGCACCTGGCCAGTCGGGTTAGCTGGGAAAGAATGAGCCGGGAATGCCTAAGAGATAGGCACCGCGACAACTACCTCAAGAATTTGGATGTCGTCCAAGTCACCTTCGTCGGCGCGGGCAGAGGCTTTTCCCCGAGTACAGGTAGGTGCAACGTCGGGTTTTGGGATAAATTCCTCCGAATCCGGTTCCCCATTATCCAGGGTACCACGATCATTGCTCCAAGGAAGAGCAAGTACCTCGGTATCTTCTGAAGCTTGTTCATCAAATTTCTGCAAAAAATATGAACAAAAGTTAATAAAACGATCAACAGGGCAAAGGAAAATAACTCAGATAGAACAACTCAAATTCGAGTTACCTGAGGAGGGGGGTTATCACGGGAAAAGGGCTTCACGCCCCACACCCAATCCTCGGCCATTTCAGTCTTGAAGATAGCTCGGACGCGTTTCCGAATCTGGGCATCTTCAAGTTCGACCGTGGAAACTCGGTTGGGGTCCAGAGGACCGCTCATATAGCAAAGTTTATGAGACCGTCGTTGGAAAGGGAAGATCCGGCTGCTAATAAAAGAGGCCATCGAGTCTTCGTTGTTGAGCCCCGCCCGAATCAACTCTTTGAGTCAGAGCTCGAAAGCCTCGGCAAGAACGTTAGTCCTCTTCGGATTATAATTCCAGTTTTGCTTAGAAGGAGTACCAACTAAGAAGGCGGGGAGCCGGATCTTCTCCTCCTTGCCAGAATTTTTCACATAGAAGAATGATCTATGCCATTTCTTGCAGGACTCTAAGCCTGTAACTCGGGGGAACAAAGAGTTTTTCCGGGGTGTGTTGGACGCAGCCCCACATTGGGTCAGAGATTTCTCGGAAGGGTGCATAGATTTATCCGGCATGACATTGGCTCGGATCTAGGAAAATTTGTACCAAACTACTACGGAAGGCCAAAGGCCGAAGTATCCTTTATAAGGCGACAGAGAAGCAATTGCATTAGCCGGCAGATGATGGGGCTGAAGGCCAAAGAAATCTAGGAAACACTTGGCGAAGTCGCTAAGGGGAAGGACGAATCCTCTAGCAAAATGTGACATAAATAATACGTATTCGCCATCGTTGACTATGGGGATAGACTCCTTGCTGGGTAAGAAACACTGTACCTCGGAGGGAACTCGGCGGGTATTGCGGAGCCATTCTATCTCTCGACGGGTGACTGTGGATCCCTCCCACAAACCCCGCTCTGGGCCCACAGCGAGATCATCTTCTCCGATGACGGCGCCACTATGCGAGCTCGACATAGGCTCGTCGGAGGAGCCACGAGGAAGAATCGCTTGTTGGAGATATGCCCAAGAGGCAATAATAAAGTAGGTTATTATCATATCTTCATACTTATGATAAATTTTTACATACCATGCTATAATTTTATTAACAGGAAACATTAATACTTGTGTGATTTGTAAACATAAAAGAGTCCCTAGTAAAGCCTCTTGTTAAACTAGCTTGTTGGTTAATATATGATCATGGTTTCCTGATCATGAACATAGAGATGTTATTAACAACATGGTCATATCATTAGGAGAATGATGTGATGGACATACTCCTATAGATAAGCGTAGCATAAAGATCAAGTCATTTTAATAGTTCAATTGCTATATGCTTTCTGATACATAGTAACCTAATTCCTTCGACCATGAGATCATGCATATCACCTTCACCGGAAGGATGCTTTGATGACATCAAACACCACACCGTAACTGGGTGGCTATAAAGGTGGCATTGAGTGTTCGGAAAGTGTTGGTTGAGACACATGGATCAAGAGTGGGATTTGTCCATCCATATGACGGATAGATATACTCTGGGCCCTCTCGGTGGAATGTCATCCAATTAGCTTGCAAGCATGTGACTGGCTCACAAGGGATCACATATCACGGGAACGAGAAAAGAGTACTTATCAGTAACGAGGTTGAACTAGGTATGCAGAGATACCGACGATCAAAACCTCGGATAAGTAAACTATCGTGAGACAAAGGGAAATTGGTATCGTATGTAAGTGGTTCATTCGATCGCAAAGTAATCGTAGAAATATGTGGGAGCCATATGAATTTCCAGATTCCTCTATTGGTTATTGATCGGAGAAGTGTCTCGATCATGTCCGCATAATTCACGAACCGTAGGGAGACACACTTAAGGATTCGACGTTGTTTGAGTAGTTATGGAATGATGAGAAAGAGACCGAATGTTGTTCGGAGTCTCAGATGGGATCCGGGATATCACGAGGAGATCCGGAATGGTCCGGAGAATAAGATTCATATAAGGAAAGTCATGTTTCGGAGTTAGGGAATGGTTCCGGTGTTTTCATCGGGAATGTTCTAGAAGGTTCCGGAATGTCCGGCACTCTGGAGGGGAAGGGTACATGAATGTGTTATATCAATTTGGTATGATTGCATCATGTATTCGGTGTCATCGCTGAACAAAATAGAGGGTTTATTCAAATCCTAGTTTGAAAAGTCAAACGCCAAGTTTGAAAGTCAAACGGCTATTTTGGGAAGTGGAGGGGAGGTGGAATCCGAGTTGGGGAGGAGTCCCACCTCAACCGCCGGCCCACCTTGGGTCCGAGTTGGGGAGGGACTCCCCTCCCCTGGCGCGCCTCCCTCCACCTATATAAGGAGGGGCAGGGCTCCCCTCCTAGACACACAATCTTGCCCCTCTAAACCTAACCCTAGCCGCCGCCCTAGGGTTTGCCCAAGCCGCCGACTTGGGGCAATCCCCTTGCCCTAGACGCCGGCCTAGCTCCCTCTACTTGGTGCCTCTAAACCCTAGATCACCAAGGCTCTCTCATAGTCCACCATACTCGCTCCGGCTTAAGGCGAAGCCCTGCGAGATCTCCCCTCTACTTCCGGTACCACGCCGTCGTGCTGCCGGAATCATGAGGAGAGTGCTACAACCTCCGCTGTCTGCAGGAACAAGGGAGAGGAAGGTCTTCGTCGAGTACCGAACGTGTGACCGACTGCGGGAGCGCTGCCGGAACGCAGCGCCGGAAGGATCGTCTACGCGATCTTGAGATCGGCAAGTGTACGACTACATCACCCACGAGAATCTGCTCTCGTTAACCGCTTTGGAATCTTCGAGGGTGAGTTCCTCTATCGACTCGTTGCTACAATCTAGTAGATAGATCTTGGCTTGTTTGTTTGTATGCGATAGAAATTTTTTGTTTTCCATGCTACGAACCCCTACAGTGGTATCAGAGCCGTGTCTATATGTAGATCTGTTGCACGAGTAGAACACAATGGTCATTGTGGGCATTGATGCTTTTGTTGTCGATTGCTTCTTGTGTACTTTGCATCTTGCGGGATGGTGGGATGAAGCGGCCCGGGCTAACCTTACATGACATCGTTCATGAGACTTGCTCCACGCTTGACATGCAACTTGTATTGCATAAGTGGCTTTGCGGGTGCCTGTTTCTCCCAACATAGTTAAGATTCAATTTACAACGGGTGATTAACAATACTAGTATCAATGTTGTGGTTCTTGTTCGTAAGTTAGAACGACACATATTGAAAGCCCCAAACCACGTAAAACATGCAAAGAAAATTAGAGGCGTCTAACTTTGTTTTGCAGGGGTGTGCTGTGATGTGATATGGCCATGATTGTGATTATATATGATGTATGTAATGTTCCTTATTGTAAGTTGGCAACCGGCAGGAGCCATATGGTTGTCTTTAAATTCTGTTAAGACCCGCTTGTCTGTTCAAAGTAGTTGTAATAGTTGAAGCTGGTGGACGACAACCATGGAGAGGCATCATTGACCTTGATGCAATACTGGTGATGATGGAGATCATGTTCGTGCTTGAAGATGGAGATCGGAAGCACAAGAAGAAAGGCCATATCATATCACATATTATGAATTGCATGTGATGTTAATCATTTTATGCATCTTGTATTGCTTAGTTCACGACGGTAGCATTATAAGATGATCCCTCAAGCACACAATTTCAAGTTTTAAAGTGTTCATCCTTAGTAAGCACCATTGCTAAAGCTCGTTGTTTCGAAGCACCACGTGATGATCGGGTGTGTTAGATTCTGCGAGTGTATAAAACGTAAGCAAGCCAGATTTGCTTATGCGGAAGCTAAGGTTGATCTTGACGAGCCTAGCATGTACAGACATGGTCTCGGAACACGGATCACCGAAAGGTAAAGCATGAGTCATATAGTAGATATGATGAACATGTTGATTGTTCGCCATTGAAGTTGCATCAACTCTCGTGATGATCGGTTTTGATGTGGTGGATTTGGTTCGTGTGATCACTAAAACAATGTGAGGGATATTGTTTTGAGTGGGAGTTCAACGGCAATATGATTAAAAGTTGAACACTATTTATCATAAATTAAATCAAAGTGAATTTGCATAGTTGTTGTAGTCATTGGCATCCGTTTACCACCTTGCGCTTAGTTATAATTGAGATGATAGAACTATAGAATTCTGGTTAGTTACTTTACGAACTGGTATCGTATTGTTTTGAAGTGTTAATCTAAAGTTTAAAAGTCCCATTGCAAACTTTCAGTAAGTTTTGATTACTCCATGAAGTTTAATAGTTGGTATTAAATCAAGAGTAACAATTCCAATGTTAGTATATAAGTATCATGTTTGTCTCCATGATTCTTGATATTCAAAGGATTGTCTTAATATCAAGGTTATCTAGGATCTGAAAGAGTTGTTTCAGAAACCATGATGTGTGGAAGATATTGTGATATCGGAAACGAAGTTTTGGTTGCAACATGATAGAGTATAATATGGCAAAAGTCATGTTCTCATATTTGATGAGAATTTGCAAAAGGTTGGAGACACTAGTTGTCCTAATCCTCCAAAAGGTTTTGGAGAGCAACATTATACTCGCGATTCACCATTACAAGCTAAAAGTAGCTTGATCATGGATAAATCCATGATGAGGGTGAATATTTGATGTAGGAAAAATGTTTACTACACCAAGAGATTACTAAAGAAAGGAATTTGAAAGAACACCAAACATTTGATAATGGTGATTTACTTCAAAGTGCAAGTCCAAAGACATTGGTATTTAACTATACACGCTTTGGACTATATGTCATATGTATGACTCCACTATTGATGTTGATAGATTCTTTCAAACAGAAAAGGAAATACTGAAAGAGAATCTCATAAATATATGGCAGAAAAGAAAAGACTAGAATTGTTCAGTTTAAGTATATAGATGATATACATGTTATATCTATATTCTTTGCTTATTAAACAATGTGGTTCTTAAGTATTTGATACTGAATTTGTTGGTGTGAATCGTCATACGAAACAACACAATTCATGAACTACAATGGCCTAAGTAACTAGCAAAAGAATATGTGATGATGTTCATCGAGAACAAATAAAGGGTTATTGTGTTGCTCGTTAAACATCAAAGCTTGCCTTCAAGATTTGTTTTATCAGGTATTATGAGAACAAAAGGGTTGTTCAAATAATTTCCGTAATCCATAAAAGATGGATGATTCACAAATCTCGTTGGAGAAATCACATCCATAAAACTAGTGCTAAAAATGTCGAAAGACAAATTGATTGATAGATCACTTAGGAAGTGACATCGCCGTTTAAATTATATTTGAAAGAAAACATGAAGAAACTCCATGTGGATGGAATTTTGGAGTCTTTTGATTTTGATCACATGACGCTTGTGAAAATTTCCTAGAGATAATTAAAACTTCGTTCTTAGGCCAAAAGGGAACGAGTGACTAGCTTATTGGAACTTATACATATTGTTGTATGAAGTCCATTATGTGTAGTCAAGAGCGATGGATTTCAACTTCATATGCTTTCTCCAAGAATTTGAGTGAATATATGAATATTTACTTAATAAGGATGAAGTGTGAAACATTTGAAAAGTTCAAAGACTTTCAAGATGAAGTGCAAAATCATTGTAACAAGAATATAAACAGTTTATGATAAAGATCATAAAGGAAGATATTTGAGTTACAAAGTTTAGCATAATACCTAAGATTTAAGGAATCGTTCCGTAGATTTACATGTCCCGAAATACCATAAGAGTATGGAGCGTTCGAGATATGTAATTAAACCTTGTTTGACATGGTAAGATCGAAGGTGTAATTCATAAAACTGCCATTATATTTTAAAGACTAAAAGCTTTAGTGACTACCGTTTTTCCCACTGAAAAGAGCTCCATCATAATCCGTTGAAATGACACCATATGTTATGGTTTGGGATAAAATCCAAGTTGTCCTTTCTTAAAACATTGGTATGCTTTGCATAAGAAAGATGTTTGCAACCAAAGTCGGATGAACCTGTCTTTGTATGTTATTTCGAATAACTGTTAAGTATTCCTCCATAACACCAAAGACAAAAGTGTTTGTCGCTTAGAACGTCAAGTTTCTTTGGGAAGGAATTTTTCGTGAAAAGTTAAGTGGGAGGACAATAGAACTTTGATAAGGTTAAAAGAACCTTAGCTATATGTGCAAAGTTGCGCAGCGCCGAAAAGTGTTCCGGAGGTAGCAACAATGCTCATGGGTCACGTACCTCAAAGGTTGTGGTCACAGAGATCCAAGTTCCTATTGAAACAAGTAGGTCGGGTAAACAATCAAATACCAAGATTTGAGGGTTGAATCATTATTTGAGAATAATGAACCGACTACATGCGAAGAAGCGATGATGGGCCCTGACTCCGTAAAATGGCTTGAAGCCATAAAATCCGTGATAGTTCCATACACGAGAAATCAAGTTCTTAACTTGAAAGACCCTCGAGAAAGGTGTAAGACCTTACGGTTGTGTTTGGATCTATAAAGAAATAGACATGGATGTTTCGCATCTATGAAATGGTCGACATGTTGGGAAAGAGTTCACAACAATGTTCAAGGGTTGACTATGACAAGATTTGATCTTTCATAGCGATATTTAGTCTAGACGGATTAATGTAGCAACCACGACATATAATTTTGTTATGTGTTGGATAAACAAACACAAGTTCTTCTAATAGAAGGGTTACCTAGGAAGTGTGCATGACACGGTCCAAAGGGTTTTTGTTAATTCAAAGGATGCTAAAAACATATGCAAACTTCAATGGTTGAAGGTAAGCATAGCGGAGTTGGAATCTTCACTATGATAAAACTGTTAAAAGAGTTTAATTTCATCAGAGACAATGAAGATGCTTGCATTTGCAAGAAATTAAGTGGGAGCGCTAAGACATGTATCTAATACATTATGTGGAAGACATATTGTTGATTGGAAATGATGTATCTTTTATTAACACATATTAAGAATTTCATCTCGATGAAAGATTTAGGCAAAACCCAAATATTTGGCATCAATATCTATATATATAGATTGAGACACTAATATGGTTGTGCCGAAAGTACATAAATGATATATTGAGTGAATTCAATATAGAAACTACAAGAAAGGTTCTTGTCGCACAGAAAGGATTGAATGAGTTCAATATTGATGATATATTCAAGTGTATTGACACAGGGTAAGTGAAATAAAGATTCAAGTATAGATTGATACTTGATGTATGAAATCACAAAGAGTATTTATATCAATTATGCTGTGATATGTACAAATCCAGATATGTCCTATGCTCTAAATGATGTGAGCATATACCAGAATGATTCATAAGATGATCATTGGACAATAGTAAGGATATTCTTATGATCTTTTGGAAGAACTAAGAATATATTATTTGTAGAAGTGACAAATAGATGGTTAGTTCATTGTAAAAGTACTACGTTGATACTAGTTTTGTCGCAAAGTACAAATTAAGTTTATCTCAGTCTAAACTAAGGGTGGCACAATATAATGGAAAGTAAGTTCCATAATGGATTTGGATGAGTTCCAAAGTTAAGACATTGTGACAGATACTACAACAAAAGGCTAAGTATATGACTGCTACTATAGCAGCTAAACAGGGCATTTGAGTGAAGTAGTTTGTTATCAAACTAGGTGTAGTTCACAGCGGGATAATACTATGAAGATATATTGTGCGACAATATTATCAACATGTTTTAACCCCAAAGAACTAAAGGTCTCACCAAAGGACCAAAATTATACAAAGCCATCTCATTAGAGAATGAGTGATGCGTGGAGACGCAAAGACATGCAATTACACACGGACCTGGAAGTGTCAGATCCGGAGATCAGTTGACCACTAGCAAACGTGTACTTGCAACACCGGAAAGCCATAGGTGTTGAATACACAAAGGTTAAACTAGATTATTGACTCTAGTGCAAGTGGGAGACTGTTGGAGATATGCCCAAGAGGCAATAATAAAGTAGGTTATTATCATATCTTCATACTTATGATAAATGTTTACATACCATGCTATAATTGTATTAACAGGAAACATTAATACTTGTGTGATTTGTAAACATAAAAGAGTCCCTAGTAAAGCCTCTTGTTAAACTAGCTTGTTGGTTAATATATGATCATGGTTTCCTGATCATGAACACAGAGATGTTATTAACAACATGGTCATATCATTAGGAGAATGATGTGATGGACATACTCCTATAGATAAGCGTAGCATAAAGATCAAGTCATTTTAATAGTTGTTATATGCTTTCTGATACATAGTAACCTAATTCCTTCGACCATGAGATCAAGCATATCACCTTCATCGAAGGATGCTTTGATGACATCAAACACCACACCGTAACTGGGTGGCTATAAAGGTGGCATTGAGTGTTCGGAAAGTGTTGGTTGAGACACATGGATCAAGAGTGGGATTTGTCCATCCATATGACGGATAGATATACTCTGGGCACTCTCGGTGGAATGTCATCCAATTAGCTTGCAAGCATGTGACTGGCTCACAAGGGATCACATATCATGGGAACGAGAAAAGAGTACTTATCAGTAACGAGGTTGAACTAGGTATGCAGAGATACCGACGATCAAAACCTCGGATAAGTAAACTATCGTGAGACAAAGGGAAATTGGTATCGTATGTAAGTGGTTCATTCGATCGCAAAGTAATCATAGAAATATGTGGGAGCCATATGAATTTCCAGATTCCTCTATTGGTTATTGATCGGAGAAGTGTCTCGATCATGTCCGCATAATTCACGAACCGTAGGGAGACACACTTAAGGATTCGACGTTGTTTGAGTAGTTATGGAATGATGAGAAAGAGACCGAATGTTGTTCGGAGTCTCGGATGGGATCCGGGATATCACGAGGAGATCCGGAATGGTCCGGAGAATAAGATTCATATAAGGAAAGTCATGTTTCCGAGTTAGGGAATGGTTCCGGTGTTTTCATCGGGAATGTTCTAGAAGGTTCCGGAATGTCCGGCACTCCGGAGGGGAAGGGTACATGAATGTGTTATATCAAGTTGGTATGATTGCATCATGTATTCGGTGTCATCGTTGAACAAAATAGAGGGTTTATTCAAATCCTAGTTTGAAAAGTCAAACGCCAAGTTTGAAAGTCAAACGGCTATTTTGGGAAGTGGAGGGGAGGTGGAATCCGAGTTGGGGAGGAGTCCCACCTCCACCGCCGGCCCACCTTGGGTCCGAGTTGGGGAGGGACTCCCCTCCCCTGGCGCGCCTCCCTCCACCTATATAAGGAGGGGCAGGGCTCCCCTCCTAGACACACAATCTTGCCCCTCTAAACCTAACCCTAGCCTCCGCCAGCCACCATAGCCGCCGCCGCCCTAGGGTTTGCCCAAGCCGCCGACTTGGGGCAATCCCCTTGCCCTAGCCGCCGGCCTAGCTCCCTCTACTTGGTGCCTCTAAACCCTAGATCACCAAGGCTCTCTCATAGTCCACCATACTCGCTCCGGCTTAAGGCGAAGCGATCTCCCCTCTACTTCCGGTACCACGCCGTCGTGCTGCCGGAATCATGAGGAGAGTGCTACAACCTCCGCTGCCTGCTGGAACAATGGAGAGGAAGGTCTTCGTCGAGTACCGAACGTGTGACCGACTGCGGGAGCTCTGCCGGAATGCAGCGCCGGAAGGATCGTCTACGCGATCTTGAGATCGGCAAGTGTACGACTACATCACCCACGAGAATCTGCTCTCATTAACCGCTTTGAAATCTTCGAGGGTGAGTTCCTCTATCGACTCGTTCCTACAATCTAGTAGATAGATCTTGGCTTGTTTGTTTGTATGCGATAGAAAATTTTTGTTTTCCATGCTACGAACCCCTACATCGCTGGCGGTGGGAAGCGGTCTTGAGGTCCAAGGCCCCGCGGTGAGCACGGCGGCAGCATGATACGTCGGAAATATATCTATAATTTTTGATGCTCCATGCTTGTTTAGTATCTACTTTGCTTTGCTTTGTCTACACTTTGAGGTGTTTTTATATCTTTTCCGGAACTAACCTATTAACAAGTTGCCACAGTGCCAGTTGCCTATTTTCTTCGTATTTTGGTTCCAGAAAGGCAGAAAACCAATATTTTCATAATTGGACGGGACAAAATCCAAAGTCAATATTTTACCGTGGGCGATACGAAGTACAGAGGGGAGACAGAGAGGCGAACCAGGGCCGCCACACCCCTAGGTGCGGGTGGGCCCACCCCACGCCTGGGCAGGGTGTGGGCCCCCTGGCCGCCTCCCAGCCTCGCCTCTTTGCCTATAAGAAGCCCTCGATGCAGAAACCCTAGGAACCTGATCAAAACTCCACGAACCTTCTATAGCCGCCGCCACCGTCGTCCCTAGAGCGGGGGGCTCTGAAGTTCTTCCCGGCACCCTGTCGGAGGGGAGATCATCACGGAGGCCTTCTCTCCGGTATGATGCGTGAGTAGTTACACCTTGGACTATGGGTCCATGTAGTAGCTAGATGGTTGTATATCCTCCTTGTGCTTTCATATATAGATCTTGTGAGCTCCGTTCATGATCAAGATCTAATATATTTGTAATCATGCATGTTGTGTTTGTGGGGATCCGATGGATATTGAGATTACTATGTCAGATTGATTAATGGTTTTGTCTATTTGATACTATCATGTCTGTGTTGTTTGTGATCTTGCATGCTCTCCGTTGTTAGTAGCTATCTTGGCCAAGTAGTTGCTAGTAACTCCAAGAGGGGGTATTTATGCTCGATAGTGGGTTCATGCCTCTAGTTTCCAAGGGAAGTGACGGAAATCTCTTCGGTTGTAGATGTGTTGTTGCCACTAGGGAGAAAAAAACAGTCTCTTGTTCATGGAACATGTGGATTTTTTACCTTACACACTTTGCTTAAAGCAGTTGTCTGTTGCTTGAAACTTAATACTGGAGGGGGTTCGGATGATAACCTGAAGGTGGACTTCTAGTCATAGATGCAGTTGGATGGTGGTCTATGTATATTGTTGTATTGTCCAATAGAATCTCATAGGATATTTTTGTCTCGTATTGCATTGTTATGCCTTTCTCAGTTCCTGTCAATTGCCCTGCTGTAATTTGTTTACCCTTCATGCCATGTTGTTTATCTAAGGAGAGCACCTCTAGTGAACTATGGATCCGGGTCCAATCTTTACCATTGATACATCCTCCACTGTTACGTGTTTACTTGCTGCAAACCATTACCTTCCACACCATACGTTTAATCATTTGTTACAACAAACCGGTGAGCTTGACAACCTCACTGATTCGTTGGGGCAAAGTATTCAGTTTGCGTTGTGCAGGTTTCCATGTTACTTGCAACACCTCTGAGACGTTTCCTTCCTCCTACTGGTTCGATAACCTCGGTTTCTTACTGAGGGAAAACTTGTTGTTGTGCTCATCACACCTTCCTCTTGGAGTTTCCAACAAAGCGTCCCACAACAAGTGTTGGGCGTCATCAAGCTATTTTCTGCCGCCATTGCCGGGGAGGCTAAGGACGTCTTCACAAGGGAACTCCTCCACTTCCTTTCTCTTTACTTTGTTTTTAGTTTGCGTAGTTTGTTTTGCCTGGTTTTGTTTGCCTCTTTTCCAAAACACAAAAAATGAGTTCCTTCTCTAGTTGCTTGACTGTTATTGCCTTGCTTGGTCATGCTTTCTATCAATGGATGGTTTCTTTGAAACTATTTCTTATTGGCAAGGTGGGTTCACGGAACAACAAAAGTATTATTATAAGGAACACCGTTTGTCACAAAAAGGGAAACACTTATGGGAACAAATTGATAGGTTGAATACTATTGCTAGAGACGTGTGCTCTAATTATAATGTGGCTTATGGCTTTGATAAAGCTTGTTGCTGTAGGAGGTATAAACACCTCCCTTTTCAATGTGAGTATAGTGATAATGTTGCCATATCCTCTTATGTTAAAGGAATTTATGACTTTGATGATGTGGAACAAATTTAAGAATTTATTTCCTTCAAGGGTGCATTTGAACTTGCCAGTTTGCTTGAAAATACTGATGATGCACCCTATGAATCTGAGGTTTATGAGATATTTAAATTTTGCTTTGATAATTACAAGGAAGAAAATGGCTATATTCTTGAATATTTTAATAGGCGTTTTCCACAAATGGAAGAGACTAATGCCTTGCAGGAGCCTATGGAAGAAGAAATTGTTGAAACTGGAAGCTCATTAGATGAAAAAGAGGGGGAGAGTGATGAACAAAAGGAGGAAGAATGGATCTACCCATGCCTACCTTATAATGAGAGTAACTCTTTATCCCTTACATTATTTGATTGTCCCCCATGCTTACCAAAGGAGGATGAATGCTATGTTCCTGTGGATCCTTTTGAAATATCTACTTTGGATAAAACCTGTGAATGTTTTAATCCCACTATTTTTGAGCTTGATAGAAATTATGTGTTTGTAGATCATGAAAAGCATGCTTTATGTGATAGCTATATTGTTGAGTTTATTAATGAGGCTACTGAAAACTATTATGAGAGAGGGAAACATGGTCTTATGTATCTCAACAATATTAAGTTTCCCCTCTTTATGTTGAAAGTTTTGAAGTTGCACTTGTTTTGCTTTCCTATACTTGTGGCTTTGTGATTCTTTGATTTATTTTATTACAAGATTCCTATGCATAGGAAGTGGGTTAGACTTAAATGTGTTTTGAATTTTCTTCTTGATGCTCTCTTTTACTTCAATTCATATTTCTTATGTGAGCATCTTCTCAAGCTATCAAGCCCAACTTAAAGGCGTTGAAGAAAAGTACTTGTTGGGAGATAACCTAAGAGTTTTACTTGAGTCTTGTAACTTATTACTTTAGTAATGACCTCTCCTTATCCTTTTTGTTTGCCTTTTGTGCCAAGAATGATCTCTAATGAGAGGGAAGTAATATTTGGGGAGTTGCTGTCCCGAAACAGATATCTGTCCTCCACCATAAAATTTTTTGAGGAGTCTCTGTAACTCGGATTTAGTTAAAAAATTACGAATAAATCCCCCAATATGTTATCTAACTTTCGGTAGTTAAACACTTTTTGATTTGAGCAACATAAGATTTTTGAAAAAATCGGTTTCTACCTGCTGGTCTATTTTGATAGAATTCAGCCATTATTTGTATTTGCTTCTTATTGATTCCTTTTTGAGTTCTCTTTAGGTGAATTGAGCTTTTTGAAGGATTTGCTACAGTAGCTTGTGTTTTTAGTGAAAAGTCTTATTGTTCCAAAGCTTTGCCTAAATGTCTATTATCTTTTGAATACACTAATGTTGCTAATGAAGATTGTGTGAAGTTTTGTATGAAGGAAAAAAATCAGGTGTAGAGAAAGAATGATGTAATAAGATGAAGAATGGACAAAAGCTCAAGCTTGGGGATGACACCCCGATGTCACCCCAATAAATATCCAAGAGGTACAAGCGTCAAAGTTTGGGGATGCCCAAGGCATCCCCTTCTTCATCAATAAAAAGCTCAGGTTTGTCTAGACACTTCGTTTTTATTGTTTCATGCACAAGTTGTGTTGTTCTTAGAGCTTCTTAGTTTTCGTTTGGTTTGCTTAGTTGTTTAGTTTGCTTGAATAAAGTAGTTTGGACACCCATTCTCGATGTGTTGTTCCAAATAATTGATTGGTGTTGGAAAGGAGTAGAAAGTTCTTGCTTGAAAGTGCAAGAGGAGCTTGCATTGACTATGACTTAGACTTTAGCATGACATGCTAGGTGTTTTTTGACCTTATGCATAGTGATTATTGCTGTAGCATGACTTGTTCCAAACAATTAGGATTGCTTAATGTGTCTTGAAGGAATTATGCGTTGTTTTAGCATGCAAAAGCATAGTATTGTGGTATTCTCCTTTGATGCTTTGTTTGGGTTGAATTGGCACATGCTCACACCATGTTATGACTATGAACAAGTCACCATAGCCTCTATGATCATTTAGTCCTTGACTTGTAGTACCACTCTATGCTTTCATTAGTAATGTTTTGTTGCTCTGCATGATTATGGCCATTATTGCTCTCTTAGTTGGTTGCTCCCAGTCTTTTGCTAGCCTCAACTTGTATGAGTAAGCTCTACTCATGTTTCCAACTCCGAAGAAACCAAGATATTCCAAAGTGTCCACTATAAACTCCCATGCATGGTGTGTTACACAATTCCAAGTATATTCTTGTTTTCAGCTACCTTCCAGTTAAAAAGTCTCTTTGTTATGTGAAAACTTAGTGATTAAATCTCTCACAAAATTGATGGCACACTTTATATTCTTTGCCCCTAATAAAATTGAACCATTGTGTCATCTATGTTGTATATGCTTGCACTTATACGTTGGAATTAGTAAAACCGTGCTGTCACGGGGAACGTTTTCAATATTGCACTTGTACTTTGTACTCAGTTGATATCATGCTATTTTGTCTATGGATGTCACTGGTGTGAAATAAAGAGGGAACTTTTAAGTCCATGGAGTATGTATTTTGTGTTAGAAAAATGCCTGGGCTGCTAGCCTAAGCCATGCCTAATCATGGTGGAAAATTGCAGCATCACCATAATGAGCTATGTGTGAAGCATCCTCAATAAAAAGCTATGCATATAGTAAATAAAAAGATCGCTGAGATGCTCATTGTCTGCTTGCCTTGTCATTTTGCTTATGGGATAGCTCATGTACCATGTGCAAGGGGTACCCTGTTGGCGGTTCTCTATGATACGCATGTACTTACAATGACAAGAACTTACAAGTGACTGAAGTTGAGTAGCATGAGGTGTGGCCCTCGTATTCAAGGGACTTGAGATTTCCAACTAATACTTTGTCAAGCAAATACTCCATCTTTGTTCAGTTTAACCTTAATCACTTCAAGATGCTTATGATAGAGGCAATGAGGGCTAAAAGCTAACAAGTACCATAATTTTTGGAAGCTCTTTTTGAAACTTGAAATCCCTGCTTCCTTTATGAAGGGCCTTTCTTCCACCATTATTTGAGTCTCCACCTTCTACTTTTAGGCACCGTTAAGAGAGCATAGTTGACATTCTGTGTGCAGTGTCCCAAAACTTATTGATTGATGCATTTTGTGATATTACTTGTTATTGTGCTACTTGTTTGTAGTCGCCCTTGTGAACTTTGAAGGTGTCCTATGCATCTATTTGCTACTCTATGAGGGACAAGAAGAATGCCACTATGCCATGTTTTCTATATGTGAAACAAACAAACGTTTTTCAATGCATGTTATTCATGATCTTTCTTTGTAGCCTTTCATGTTGCATGCATAGTTACTATGTCCTATTGTTAGAACTCCATCTCTCATGCACATGTTTAGAGTTCTTTGATACCAGCTTTCAATGCTTGCAAATGGTTTGATCTTGGTTTTGATGGTGCATGTCACCTCAAAAATTATTCTTTTTATCACTTACCTACTTGAGGACGAGCAGGAGTTAAGCCTGGGGATGCTTGATACGTCGGAAACGTATCTATAATTTTTTATGCTCCATGCTTGTTTAGTATCTTTGCTTTGTCTACACTTTGAGGTGTTTTTATATCTTTTCTGGAACTAACCTATTAACAAGTTGCCACAGTGCCAGTTGCCTATTTTCTTCCGTTTTTTGGTTCCAGAAAGGCAGAAAATCAATATTCTCGGAATTGGAGGGGACAAAAGCCAAAGTCAATATTTTACCGTGGGCGACATGAAGTCTAGAGGGGAGATGGAGAGGCGAACCAGGGACGCCACACCACCCTAGGCGCAGGTTGGCCCACCCCAGGCCTGGGCAGGGTGTGGGCCCCCTGGCCGCTTCCCAGCCTCGCCTCTTCGCCTATAAGAAGCCCCCGATGCAGAAACCCTAGGAACCCGATCAAAACTCCACGAAACCTTCTATAGCCGTCACCACCGTCATCCCTAGATCGGGGGGATTTGAAGTTCTTCCTCACATCCTACCAGAGGGGAGAACATCCCGGAGGCCTTCTCTCCGGTATGATGCGTGAGTAGTTCCACCTTGGATTATGGGTCGATGTAGTAGCTAGATGGTTGTATCTCCTCCTTGTTCTTTCATGTATAGACCTTGTGAGCTCCGTTCATGATCAAAATCTAATATATTTGTAATCATGCATGTTGTGTTTGCGGGGATCCGATGGATATTGAGATTACTATGTTAGATTGATTAATGGTTTTGTCTATTTGATACTATCATGTATGTGTTGTTTGTGATCTTGCATGCTCTCCATTGTTATTAGCTATCTTGGCCAAGTAGTTGCTAGTGACTCCAAGAGGGGGCATTTATGCTCGATAGTGGGTTCATGCCTCTAGTTTCCAAGGGAAGTGACAGAAATCTCTTTGGTTGTAGATGTTTTGTTGCCACTAGGGAGAAAACAACGGTCTCTTGTTCATGGAACATGTGGATTGTTTACCTTACACACTTTTCTTAAAGCAGTTGTCTGTTGCTTGAAACTTAATACTGGAGGGGGTTCGAATGATAACCTGAAGGTGGACTTCTAGTCATAGATGCAGTTGGATGGGGGTCTATGTATATTCTTGTATTACCCAATCGAATATCATAGGAACTTTTTGTCTGGCATTGGATTGTTATGCCTTGCTCAGTTCCTGTCAATTGCCCTGCTGTAATTTGTTTACCCTTCATGCCATGTTGTTTATATAAGGAGAGCACCTCTAGTGAACTATGGATCATGGTCCAATCTTTACCATTGATACATCATCCACTGTTACCTGTTTACTTGCTGCAAACCATTACCTTCCACACCCTATGTTTAATCCTTTGTTACAACAAACCGGTGAGCTTGACAACCTCACTTATTCGTTGGGGCAAAGTCTTGAGTTTGTGTTGTGCAGGTTTCCACGTTGCTTGCAAAACCTTTGAGACATTTCCTTCCTCATACCGGTTTGATACATCGGTTTCTTACTGAGGGAAAACTTGTTGTTGTGCTCATCACACCTTCCTCTTGGGGTTTCCAACGAAGCGTCCCACGACAAGTGTTGGGCATCATCACGGCAGAGTGAAGGAACCGCAGCAGAGACCAGAGGTGGAGACAAGGCACGGCGAAAGAAGACCAAATAACGGCGGTGTGGTCGCTGAACTGGAGCACTCCAGCGGCAGCGCAAGGAGGAAGATGAAGAGGGTGAGAATGGGGAAAGTGAACAAACACTTCCCCTCTCCCCCCATTTATAACCGCACACAGCGAGCGATCGTGGGATCGCAGGTGCACCACGGTTACCGTGTAAGCATGTGTATCGTGTGTTGGCGATTAGTGATTGGAGCCATGGGAGGAGTCACACGGTGCAGGAGGAGATCCGGACGCCATGACCGTTGCGGCGATCAAAGAGTCACTTCGTCGATGCGACCGCCTGCAGTAATCACTGTAGCAATGTCAGTGAACACTGTAGCGGTAGAAAAAATGAGGCAAAAAGGTAATGATTGAGACACGTAGCATGAATCTTATTAGAGAAGCGAAAGAGATGATTCAGATAAGAATGAATGACTCGGAAAACAAATTATTCCTCGGAATAATAAAACGAGTCAAGAAAAGATAAAGCGCGTAAATCCCCGACTAAAGAATGAGTCGGCAACATGAACGTGGTGAGCGACTAATTGGAACCTGATGTTATCTAGTTGAATGATATCGACAAGACCGCACCAGCTTCAGGGACTAATGTTGGAGGGATGACACCAGTTAGGGTCAAGATAACTAGAAAGGGGGAAAACCCTCATGGACTTAGACCGGGTCAAAGAATGATCCGGCCGAGTCATATAGAGGTCGGCCGGATAAGGTCCGACTTATTCCGAGTCAGGTAGCTAAAACCTGATTCAGCCGACATATGAGTTATGTCGGATTACAATTATTACGCATCATACATGCAGGTTGAGGTTAGGCCGAGCCATGCGGGTCAAGGCCAAGTCATGGGAAGTTTGCTCGAGAAGGAGAAGGAGAATCCCAAAGTCGACACTACGCACTGTCTCTCCTCGGGAATCTGCCTAGTGCCAAGCACTACGGACAAGAGACAGAGCGGCAAAGGAGCAGAAGAAGGTCACGGAGGTGACAGTTCTCAAGACCGAGGCTCACATGTGGTGGACTCTGAGTCTTTTCCATCGATAGAAGGGGGACACAAAAACAAGCACGCCGAGTTACTATTTTGGGACAAGCATATTCCACGAATATGCTAGTCCACGTCAGCCCTAGAAGGAACCAGGCCACTCCTTTATAAAGAGGGGTAGGGCTTCCTGAGGAGGGTATCGCCTCATTTTTACTTAGCACTGGTAGTAGTTTCTTCTTCCTCTTCGCTCATACAGCTCGAGGAGCAAGTGTAGCTCCATTGGTGATGAATAAAGATCGAGTTATAGTGTTCTGAATGTAGAAACCACTACATCTTCCCTCCCTGGATCCTACTAGCATCCATTGGCCCCCAACTTAAGCCTACCCATGGCATCTGCCGTTCCACCACCACGACAACAGTCCGTAGGGACGAGGTTGGGAGCGTCGACGGTGGGGATGAAGACAACATGTCATATCACTCGAACAAGCCTAGGATGGGGATTACGGTGGTGGGAACTGAGGCAACAAAAGGCAGCGGAGGCAGTACAGGCACCGAAGTGGGCCCAGAGCTAGGAATCAAGTTATGTGCACGCGAGTGGGGTTAGCTAGAGAGGGAGGTGATACGTCGGAAATGTATCTATAATTTTTTATGTTCCATGCTTGTTTTGTATCATTTGTCTTATGCTTTGTCTACACTTTGAGGTGTTTTTATATGTTCTTCATGACTAACCTATTAACAAGATGCCACGGTGCCAGTTGCCTGTTTTCTTCTGTTTTTGGTTCCAGAAAGGCAGAAAATCAATATTCTCGGAATTGGACGGGACAAAAGCCAAAGTCAATATATTACCGTGGGCGACACGAAGCCAGAAGACAAGACGGAGGGGCGCCACAGGGCGGCCAAACACCCCTAGGCGCGGGTGGGCCCAGCCCGTGCCTGGGCAGGGTGTGGCCCCCCTGGCCCTCCACCGACCTTGCCTCCTTCGCCTATAAGAAGCCTCCGACCCAAAAACCCTAAGGCATCTAGAATAAATCCACGAAAACCTCCGTACTGCCGCCACCGAAGGGGAGATTCAGGGGATAGAAAGTCTCTATTCCAGCACCCTGCCGGGACGAGGAAGTTCCCCAGAGCCATCTCCATCGATCTCCATCACCATCTCCATCGCCGTTACTGATTACCATGATAAGGAGGGAGTAGTTCTTCCTCAAGGCTAAGGGCTCTGTCGGTATCTATGTGTTCATCTCTCTCTCTCTATGCATGATCTTGTTGTGGTCATGAGATTTGTAATCAAGTAGATCTACTCTGCTACTCAAGTGCTTCAATAGATCTATACTCTCCCCATGTGTGTGAAAGTGACATCATGCACGCCATGGTGGCACTTAGGATAGAGTCTACATAAATACACATCGTGCTTTAATAGATCTATGCTTTTTCCCACATGTGTGAAAGTGACAGCATGCACACCGTGTGTGGCACTTAAGCTAGGTTACATATATATTTATCATGAGTATATTTTGAGTTGGTTGTCTGTATGAAATTGTGGTGTTTGTTGGAACCATCTAGTGCTCAAGGTGACAGTGTGGGGTTATCTAGATTGGGAAAGGCGAACTTTGAGGTGTGCTGTTATAGCCCTACCATGGATTAGAGTGTCCAACCGGAGAGTAGTTAAGAGTAGTATCATGAAGAGAATATATTTATATGAGAGAGTGTTCACTAGTGAAAGTATGATCCCTAGGCCTTGTTTCTAAGCATTGAAACACTGTTTGCATCTAGATCTATTGCATGTTTGCTTGCTTTAGTCTTTACCTCACTCACACACGTTACCCCACGTCAACAACAAGTCAGAAGCTATTTTCTGGCATCGTTACTTCTTGTATTTCACTATCTCTTCCCCAAACTAGTGCACCTATACACCTGAGAAGTGTATTGGGTGTGTTGGGGACACAAGAGACTTCTTGTATCTTGATTGCAGGGTTGCTTGAGAGGGATACCTTTGACCACTTCCTCCCTGAGTTCGATAAACCTTGGGTAATCCACTTAAGGGAAACTTGCTGCTATTCTACAAACCTCTACACTTGGAGGCTCAACAACTGTCTACAAGAATAGAAGTGCGTAGACATCAGGAGGCGGCAGAGTGTCTTTGTTAGAACATCCTCATTGTCTAGTGTTTTCGGCTCGGGAGGTACAATGACCATCTCAACAGACTCCCTGCGCCCACGTCGGTGACCATGTCGAACCTGAGCTTGGTCATGTTGAAGGGGGAACTCCTGTAGGAGCAGGTAGGCGCATTGTCTCATCGTCTGGCGGACCAACGTGCGGTAGTCGGCGTGTATCTAGGCTATGTGGTTGTTAGAGATAGGGAGGTGGTCGGGTAGTTTGGATAGGGGGGAAGGGACAATGAGGGAGAGAGAGGAAGGGTTAAGGAGACATAAAATCCGTTGGATCGTTTAGAATCCAATAGTCGGAGGCATGATGTGTGGGACTCAGATTTCAACCAATTAGGATGCATCGGTTTGTCTAGTGTCTTAAAGAAAAATACTGAAGAAATTTTTTGGCCACATTTTGAAAACTAGAGAAGAATTTAGAAGAAGAAAAATCACTTGCACATTGGGTCTTCTTATGTGTAATAGTTGCAAGGAAAAATGATAAACATGGACTTTGATAATTTTTGTAAAAATACCTTCACTTAATGGGTTATCATCTATGAACATACTTCACTTTTAATCTGAACAACCATCAACCATGTTCATGGCCATATACATGAAATAGTCTCTAATAATGGTAGAAAGCGAGCCTAGTCCCTAATCCTCCAGCAAAGGCCACGGGAAGGCAGTCACCAGAGACGGGGTCGAAGGTGAGAATCTCATCCTTGGTGTGCTTGACGACGAGGACCTGGCCTAGGCCCAGGTGGCTCCTGAGTAATTTCCACTAGTCCAAGGTGTGGTCGGTGATGAATTTGAGTGAGAAGTAGTCGGTAGGGACAACGTCAAGAGCGTCTAGGGTGGGGATGAAGACGATATGCCATCCCTCTTGTACTAGCCTAGGATAGGGATTGCTAATATTGGACCAAGGCAACAAAAGGAGGTGGAGGCATCATAGGCGTCGAGGCGGGCCTAGAGCCATGAATTAAGTCATGTGCATGCGAGAGGGTTAGCTAGAGTAGGAGGCTGCAGAATGTCTTCGTCAGAATGTCCTTGTTTTCCAATGGCTGCTTCGGCTCAGGCTGTTTGATGACCATCTCGGTGGATTCCCCGCGCCCACATCGGTGGCCATGTCGAACCTGAGCTAGGTCGTGTTGAAGGGGAACTCTTGTAGGAGCAGGTAGCACATGGTCTCATCATCTGGCGGGCCAACGTGTGGTGGTGGGCGAGGATTTAGACGACGTGGTTATTATAGAGAGGTAGGTGTCCGGGTGGTTTAGAGAGAGGTGAAGGGATAATGACACATAAAAGACATTGGATCTTTTAGAATCCAACAGTGGGAAGCGTGATCTGTGGGACTCATATTTCAACCAATTTGGACGTAGCGGTTTTTCTAGTGTCTTAGAGAAAAATACTTGAAAAATGTTTTAACCACATTTGAAAACTAGAGAAGTATTTCTAAAAAATTATAACTTGCACACTAGGTCTTATTATGTGTAATAATTGCAAGTAAAAAATGATAAACATGGACTTTGCTTTTATTATAGAATGGGTTATCATCTATAAACATACATGACTTTCAATCTGAACGACCATGTGCATGGCCATACACATGACATAGTCTGTGATAATTGTAGTAAGTGAGCCCTCTTCCTAATCTTCCAAAAAAGGCCACAGGAAGGCGGTCATTGGAGACGGGGGCAAAGGTGAGTAGCTTATCCTGAGTGTGATTGATGACGCGGATGTGTCCCTAGACCTAGTGTCGCCCGAGCACGTTCCACCATTCCAAGGTGTGGTTGGTGATGATGACGCGGATGTGTCCCTAGACCTAGTGTCGCCCGAGCACGTTCCACCATTCCAAGGTGTGGTTGGTGATGACTTTGTGTGAGAAGCAGTTGATAGGGACGATCGTTGGGAGCGTCAACGGTGGGGATGAAGACAACATGCCATCCGTGTCGTACAAGCCTAGGATGGGGCTTATGGTGGTGGGCATTGAGGCAACAAAAGGCGATGGATGCGGCCGACGAGCTGGGCCTAGATCCAGGAATCAATTTATGTGCACGCGAGCGGGGTTAGCTGGAGTGGGAGGAGACATAGTGTCTTCAAAACATAATCGTTTTCTAGTGGCTGCTTCGGCTTAGCCAGTACAATGACCATCTTGACAGACTACGCGCTCCCATGTCGGCGGCCACCACCTTGAACCTGAGCTTGGCCGTGTTAAAGGGGAACTCCTGTAGGAGCTGGTAGTGCATGGTCTCGTCGTCTGGCAGACCAACATGCGGTAGTCTGCAAGGATCTAGGCGACATGGTTGTTAAAGCGAGGGAGCTGGCCGGGTGGTTTGAAGTGAGGAAAAGAGACACAAAGAGTGAGGGGAAGGGATAATAAGAGAGAGGGGAAGGGATAAGGAGATATAAAATCTATGGGCGGCATGATGTGTGGGACTCAGATTTCAACCAATTAGGATGCAGCGGTTTTTCCATTTTCTTAGAGAAAAATACTCGATAAATGTTTTTACCACATTTTGAAAACTAGAGAAGAATTTCGAAAAAATATAACTTGCACATTGGGTCTTCTTATGTGTAATAGTTGCAAGTTAAAATGGTAAACATATACTTTGATAATTGTTTGTAAAATTACCTTCATGGAATGGGTTATCATCAATGAACATAATTGACTTTTCGTCTGAACTACCATGTTCATGGCCATATACATGGCATAGGCTCTGATAATGGTAATAAGCAAGCTCTACCCTAACATTCTAGCAAAGGCCATAGGGAGGCGGTCACCGGAGATATGATCAAAAGTGAGCAGCTCGTATCGGGTGTGCTTGACAACGAGGACCTGGACCTGGATGCACCCGAGCATGTTCCACAAGTCCAAGGTATGGTCGGTGATGACTTTGAATGAGACGAAGTCGATAGGGGTGACGTAGAGAGTGTATGGGGTGGGGATGAAGACGACATGTCAGTACAAGCCTAGGATCAGGATTACAGTGGTAGGCACCAAGGCAGCAAAAGGCGGCGGAGGCGACATAGGTACCAAGGAGGGACCAGATCAAGGAATTAAGCCATGTGCACGCAAACGGGGTTGGCTGGAGCGGGAGGCGGCAGAGTGTCTTCATCAGAACATCCTAGTTGTCCAGCGGCTTCCTTGGCTCAGGCGGTGCGATGACCATCTCGGCATAATCCCCACGGCCATGTCAGATGCCATATCGAACATGATCTTTGTCGTGTTGAAGAGGAACTCATGTAGGAGCAGGTAGCGCACAGTATCGTCTTCTAGAGGACCAACGTACGATAGTCGATGACGTAGTTGTTAGAGAGAGGGAGGTGCATGGGTGGTTTGGAGAGAGGAGAAGGGACAAGGGGAGAGGGGAAGGGGTAAGCAGTGATAAAAGTACTAGGATATTAGATAATCCAATCGTGGGAGGCATGATGTGGGGGACTAGAAATGTTTTGGCCACATTTAGAAAAATAAGAAATTAGAAAAAATGTAAAACTTGAAAATTATGTCTTATTACATATAATAGTTGCAAGAAAAATTATAAACATGGACTTTGAATTTGTTTATAAAAATAACTTCACATAATGGGTTATAATCTATGAACATACAAGACTTTTAATCCGAATGACCATGTTCATGGTCATATACATAGTATTATCTATGATAATGTATCCGTATTTGGTATCAAAAATAGCCAATTTTTTGTCAAATGGATGACAAAAAATAGTAGTAACATATATTCTGCCAATGGTTTAGAAAAACATGTATTCTGCCAACCGTGAAAACTTCACAGAGTACTTTATTATTAGCACGCGACAAATTTTATTGTTCAGAATAAAATAGAATATATTAGTCTCCTATAATCTTCTATCCACACGGCTCGCATCAGCGAGCCCTATCCCTAATCTTGTAGCAAAGGCCACAGGGAGGCGGTCACCGGAGAAGGGTTGAAGGTGAGAAGCTCGTCCAGGGTGTGATCGACAACGAGGACGTGGCCCTAGCCCTAGGGGCACCCGAGAACGTTCCACCAGTCCAACGTGTGGTCGGTGAAGACTTTCTGTGAGAAGCAGTCGGGACGATGTTGGGAGCATCGAGGGTGGGGATGAAGACAACATGTCATATCTCTCGTACAAGCCTAGGATGGGGCTTACGGTGGTGGTCATTGAGGCAATAAAAGGCGGCGGAGGTGGCATAGGCGCCAAAGCGGGCCCAGAGCCGGGAATCAAGTTATGTGCTAGCGAGTGGGGTTAGCTAGAGCCGGAGGCGGCAAAGTGTCTTTGTTAGAACATCCTCATTGTCTAGTGTCTGCTTGGGCTCAGGCGGTATAATGACCATCTCAACAGACTCCCCACGCCGACGTCGGTCACCATGTCGAACCTGAGCTTGGTCATGTTGAAGGGAAACTAATGTAGGATAAGGTAGGCGCATTGTCTCGTCGTCTGGCGGACCAACATGCGGTAGTCAGCGAGGATCTAGACGATGTGGTTGTTAGAGAGAGGGAGGAGACCATGTAGTTTGGATAGAGGGGAAGGGACAATGAGAGAGAGAGAGGAAGGGATAAGGAGACATAACAGCCGTTGGATCTAGGGTGGATATGAAGATGATATGTCATCCCTCTTTTACAAGCCTGGGATCGGGATTACTATTGTGGGACTAAGGCAACAAAAGGTGATGGAGGCGGCATAGGCATCGAGGCGGGCCTAGAGCCAGAAATTAAGTTATGTGCGTGCGAGGGGGGTAGCTAGAGCAAGAGGCGGCAGAATGTCTTCGTCATAATGTCCTCGTTGTCCAGTGGCTCCTTCGGCTCAGGCTATTTGATGACCATATCGGTGGACTCCTCGCGCCCATGTAGGCGGCCATGTCAAACCTGAGATAGGTCGTGTTGAAGTTGAACTCCTGTAGGAGCAGGTAGCGCATGGTATCATCGTCCGGTGGGCCAACGTGCAGTGGTGGGCAACAATCTAGAGGACGTGGTTGTTATAGAGAGGGAGGTGGCCGGGTGGTTTGGAGAGAGGGGAAGGGTTAAGGACACATAAAAGTCATTGGATTTTTTATAATCAAACAGTGGGAAGCGTGATTTGTGGGACTTATATTTCAACCAATTAGGACGTAGCGGTTTTTCTAGTGTCTTAAAAAAATATAACTTGCACACTTGGTCTTTTTATGTGTAATAGTTGCAAGGAAAAAATAATAAACATGGACTTTGATTTTTTTGTAAAAATACCTTCACGGAATGGCTTATCATCTATAAACATACTTGACTTTCAATCCGAACGACCATGTTCATGGTCATATACATGACATAGTCTCTGATAATTGTAGTAAGCGAGCCGTCTTCCTAATCTTCCAACAAAGGCCACGGGGAGGCGGTCATCAAAGACGGGGTCAAAGGTGAGTAGCTTATCCCGAGTGTGATTGATGATGAGGATGTGGCCCTGGCCCTGGCGGCACCCAAGCACGTTCCACCATTCCAAGAAGTCGATAGGGACGAAGTTGGGAGCGTCAACGGTTGGGATGACAACAACATGTCATCCGTGCTGTACAAGCCTAGGATGGGTCTTACTGTGGTGGGAATTGAGGCAACAAAAGGCGACGGATGCATCATAAGCGGTGACCTAGGCCTAGAGCCAGGAATCAAGTTATGTCCACGTGAGCGGGGTTGGCTGGAGTTGGAGGCGGCAGAGTGTCTTCAAAACATCCTTGTTGTCTAGTGTCTGCTTCGGCTTAGGCGATACAACAACCATCTCGGCGGACTCCCTTCTCCCACATTGGTAGCCATCTCGAACCTGAGCTTGGTCGTGTTAAAGGGGAACTCTTATAGGAGCTAGTAGTGCATGGTCTCGTCGTCTGGCGGACCAACATGCGGTAGTCGGCAAGGATCTAGGCGATGTGGTTGTTAAAGCGAGGGAGGTGGCCGGGTGGTTTTAAGAGAGGGAAAGAGACACAGAGAGTGAGGGGAAGGTATAATAAGAGAGAAGAGAAGGGATAAGGAGAGATAAAATCCATTGGATATTTTAGAATCCAACATTGGGCGGCGTGATGTATGGGACTCAGATTTCAACCAATTAGAACGCAACGGTTTGTCCAGTGTCTTAGAGAAAAATACTCGAGAAATTTTTTGGCCACATATAGAAAACTAGAGAAGAATTTTGAAAAACAAAATTCACTTGCACATTGGGTCTTCTTATGTGTAATAGTTGCAAGTAAAAATGATAAACATTGACTTTGATTTTTTTTGTAAAAATACCTTCATGAAATGGGTTATCATATATGAACAGACTTTACTTTTAATTTGAACAACCATGTTCATGGCCATATACATGACATAGTATCTGATAATGGTAGTAAGCGATCCGAACCCCTAATATTCTAGCAAAGGACACGAGGAGGTGGTCACCGAAGACGAGGTCGAAGGTGAGTAGCTCATCCCGGGTGTGCTTGACGACGAAGACCTGGCCCCAGCCTAGGTGGAACCCGAGCACATTACACCAGTCCATGGTGTGGTATGTGATGACTTTGAGTGATAAGTAGTCGGTAGGGACGACGTCAAGAGCGTCTAGGGTGGGGATGAATACGGCATGCCATCCCTCTCGTACAAGCCTAGGATCAGGCTTACGGTGGAGGGATCGAGGTAGCAAAAGGCGGTGGAGGGGGCATAGGCAACGAGGCTGGCCTATAGTTAGGAATTAAGTCATGTGCATGCGAGGGGGTTATCTAGAGTAGGAGGCGGTAGAGTGTCTTTGTCAGAATGTCCTCGTTGTCCAGTGGCTGCTTTGGCTCAGGCTTTTCGATGGCCATCTCAGCGGACTCCCCGTGCCCACGTCGGAGACCATGTCAAACCTGATCTTGGTCGTGTTGAAGGGGAACTCCTATGGAGCAGGTAGCGCATGGTCTCGTCGTCTGGCAGGCCAACATGTGGTAGTGGGCGAGGATCTAGGCAACATGGTTGTTAGAGATAGGAAGGTGGCCGGGTGGTTTCGAGAGAGGGGAAGGGAGGATAAGGAGAGAGAGGAAGTGATAAGAAGACATAAATTCCATAGGATCTTTTAGAATCCAATAGTGGGTGGCGTGATATGTGGGACTTATATTTCAACCAATCAGCGGTTTTCCTAGTGTCTTAGATAAAAATACTCGAAAAATGTTTTGACCACATTTTAAAAACTAGAGAAGAATTTCCAAAAATATATAACTTGCACACTGGGTCTCATTGTGTGTAATAGTTGCAAGGAAATGATGATAAACATGGACTTTGAATTTTTTTTATAAATATACCTTCATGGAATGGGTTTTCATTTATGAACATACTTGATTGTTAATCCAAACGACCATGTTCATGGCCATATACATGACATAGTCTCCAGGTCAAGAAGAAGAAGCGGTAAGAGCAGTTAGAGAGCAAGCAGCGGCTCATCAAACCTTTAATTGTAGTAAGTGAGTCCTCTCCCTAATATTGCAACAAAGGCCATGGGGAGGAGGTCATCAGAGATGGGGTCGAGGGTGAGAAGCTTATCGCAAGTGTGATTGATGACGAGGATGTGGCCCTAGCCCTGGCAGCACCTGAGCACGTTCCACCAGTCCAAGGTGTGGTCGGTGATGACTTTGAGTGAGAAGAACTAGGTAGGGACGACATCTAGAGAGTCTATGGTGGGGATGAATAAAACATGTCATCTGCCTCGTACAACCCTAGGATGCTCCTTACGGTGGTGGGAACTGAGGCAACAAAAGGTTGTAGATGCGGAATAGGGGCCGAGACGGGTTTAGAGCTAGGAATTAAGTTATGTGCACGCAATATGGACTGGCTGGGCGGTAGAGTGTCGTCATAACATCCTCGTTGTCCAATGGCTGCTTCGTCTCAAGCGGTACAATGACCATCTCGACGAACTCCCCACACCAACATCAGCAGCCATGTCGAACCTGACCTTGGTTGTGTTGAAGAGGAACTCCTGTAGGAGCAGGTAGTGCATGGTCTCGTCGTCTGGCAGGCCAACGTGCAGTAGTCGGGGTGGATCTAGGAGACGTGGTTGTTAGGGCGTGGGAGGTGGTCGGGTGGTTTGCATAGAGGGAAATATACAATGAGAGTGAGGGGAAGGGATAATAAGATAGCAAGGAAGGGATAAGGAGAGTTAAAATCCGGTGGATCTTTTAGAATCCAACAGTGGGAGGTTTTTCTAGTGTCTTAGAGAAAAATAGTCGAGAAATGTTTTGGCCACATTTTGAAAACTAGAGAAGAATTTTGGAAAAAAATTAGCTTGCATGTTGGGTCTTCTTATGTGTAATAGTTGCAAGAAAAAATGATAAATATGGACTTTGAAATTTTTTGTAAAAATACCTTCATGGAATGGGTTATCATCTATGAACACACTTCACTTTTAATCTATGGCCATATACATGACCTAGTCTCTCATAATGGTAGTAAGCGAGCCATGTCCCTAATCTTCCAACAAAGGCCATAAGGGAGGCAGTCACCAAAGACGGGCTCGAAAGTGAGCAGCTTGTCTTAGGTGTGCTTTACGATGAGGACCTGGCCCTGGCCCTGTGGCACCCGAGCATGTTCCACCAGCCCAAGGTGTGGTCGGTGATGACTTTGAGTGAGAAGTAGTCGGTAGGGACGATGTACAGAGTGTCTAGGGTGGGGATGAAGACAACGTGTAATCCCTCTTGTAAAATCCTAGGATCGGGCTTACGGTGGTGGGCACCAAGACAACAAAAGGCGACGGAGGAGGCATAGGTGCCGAGGCAGTCCTAGAGAAAAGAATTAACTCATGTGCACGCGAGCAGGGTTGGCTGGAGTGGGAGGCGGCAGAGTGTCTTCGTTAGAACATCCTTATTGCCTAGTGGTTGCTTCATCTCAAGCGGTGCAATGACCATATAGGCAGACTCCCCGCTCCCACGTCAGCGGCCATGTCGAACCTGAGCTTGGTCGTGTTGAAGGGGAACTCCTGTCAGAGTAGGTAGCACATGATCTAATCGTCTAGAGGACCAACATGCGGTAGTCGGTAACATGGTTGTTAGAGAGAGAGGGAGGTGCACTGGTGGTTTGGAGAGAGGAGAAAGGACAAAGGGAGTGGGAAAGGTATAAATAAAGATAAAATCTTTTGGATATTAGATAATCCAACAATGGGAGACATGATGTGGGGGACTAGAAGTGTTTTGACCACATTTTGAAAAATAAGAAATTAGAAGAAAATGTAAAAGTTGCAAATTATGTCTTATCAAAGTATATAATAGAGCTAGATTATTATGGGCGAAACTTCTATCTACACGTTGCCTCAATTCTTTTTTGCCATGGGATATCGACGATCGATGGCTGAAAACCGTCCCTCGGACTCAAAATTTTACTTCAATCCCGCGTCCGGTGCTTTTTGGCATATGTTTTCGACCCTAAATCGCAAACAGAGTCATGGACGGGTTGGCCTCGTAGGAACTTTACTCGCCGTATGGTGGACCCTATGCACGCCCTAGGCCCATCAACGGCGTACGCGAGAAGTACCATACTCGATGTGAGGCGCATGGTGGACCGCGCGCACGCTCCGGGCCCGCCGTTAGCGTACAGGGGCAATATCGTGCTCGATGAGGGGCATGGTGGACCGTGCATGCATCCTAGCCTGCTGTCAGCGTATGCAGGCAGTGGCACGTGGCAAAAATCACATAATTAACCTAATTAAAGAATGATCACGCGAAATAACCTACTTTAGAATTTCCGATCTAACATGTTTTCTTGGCGCTTTACCATGCGGCGCCATGGTCAGTAGCACGGCTCCCCCTCCAAAAACGCCATGCATCCATGGCGCCTGATACGTCGGAAACGTATCTATAATTTTTGATGTTCCATGCTTGTTTAGTATCTACTTTGCTTTGCTTTGTCTTACTTTGAGGTGTTTTTATATATTTTCTGGAACTAGCCTATTAACAAGTTACCACCGTGCCAGTTGACTGTTTTCTTCTGTTTTTGGTTCTAGAAAGTCAGAAAATCAATATTCTTGGAATTGGACGGGAAAGAATCCAAAGTCAATAATTTTCCGTGGGGAACAAGAAGTCCAGAGGGGAGACGAAGAAGCGTGCCAGGGCGGCCACACCCCCCTAGGCGCGACCAGGGGTGGGCCTGCGCCTAGGCAGGGTGTGGGCCCCCTGTTCGCCTCCTCGACCTCCCCCTTCGCCTATAAGAATCCCCCAATGCCTAAACCCTAAGTACCAGATCAATATTCCACGAAACCTTCTGTATTCGACGCCACCATCGTCCCTAGATCGGGGGGATCTGAAGTCTTCCCGGCTCCCTGCCGGAGGGGAGATCATCCCGGAGGCCTTCTCTCTAGTATGATGCGTGAGTAGTTCCACCTTGGACTATGGGTCCATGTAGTAGCTAGATGGTTGTATCTCCTCCTTTGTGCTTTCATGTATAGATCTTATGAGCTCCGTTCATGATCAAGATCTAATCTATTTGTAATCATACATGTTGTGTTTACGGGGATCCGATGGATATTGATATTATTATGTTAGTTTGATTAATGGTTTTGTATTTATGATTCTATCATGTCTGTGTTGTTTGTGATCTTGCATGCTCTCCGTTGTGAGTAGCTATCTTGGCCAAGTAGTTGCTAGTGACTCCAAGAGGGGGTATTTATGCTCAATAGTGGGTTCATGCCTCTAGTTTCCAAGGGAAGTGACAGAAATCTCTTCGATTGTAGATGTGTTGTTGTCACTATGAAGAAAACAACAGTCTCTTGTTCATGGAACATGCGGATTGTTTACCTTACACACTTTGCTTAAAGCAGTTGTCTGTTGCTTGCAACTTAATACTGGAGGGGGTTCAGATGATAACCTGAAGGTGAACTTCTAGTCATAGATGCAATTGGATGGCGGTCTATGTATCTTGTTGTATTGCCCAATCGAATCTCATAGGATCTTTCGGACTAGTATTGCATTGTTATGTCTTGCTCAGTTCCTGTCAATTGCCCTGTTGTAATTTGTTTACCGTTCATGCCATGTTGTTTATCTAAGGAGAGCACCTCTAGTGAACTATGGACCCTATTCCAATCCTTACCATTGATACATCTTCCACTGTTACTCGTTTACTTGCTGCAAACCACCATTACCTTCCACATCGTACGTTTAATCCTTTGTTACAGCAAACCGGTGAGCTTGACAACCTCACTGTCTAGTTGGGGCAAAGTCTTGAGTTTGTGTTGTGCAGGTATCCGTGTTGCTTGCAACACCTGTGTGACATTTCCTTCCTCCTACTGGTTCGATAACCTTGGTTTCTTACTGAGGGAAAACTGTTGATGTGCTGCTTCCACCTTCCTCTTGGGGATTCCCAAAGAAGTGCTAACCAGCACCATCAAGCTATTTTCTGGCGTCATTGCCGGGGAGGCTAAGGACGTCTTCACTAGGGGAGTCCTTCACTTCCTTTCTCTTTACTTTGTTTTTAGTTTGCTTTGTTTCTTTTTCTTCGTTTTGTTTGCCTATTTTCAAAAACACAAAAAATTAGTTCCTGCTCTAGCTGATGCTGCTATTTTTGGCTTGCCCACCTTTGCCAAAATTAACTCTATTGAGAACACCAAGTTGTGTGACTTCACTAGCACCAACAACAATGATTTCCTTAGCACACTTATTGCTCCACCTGCTCCTGATGCTACCTTTTATGAAATTAAGCCTGCTTTGTTAAATCTTGTAATGAGAGAGCAATTTTATGATGCTAGTTCTGATGATCATGCTGCCCATCTCAATAGCTTTGTTGAACTTTGTGAGATGCAAAAGTATAAGGATGTAGATGGAGATATTATTAAGCTCAAGCTTTTTCCTTTTTCCTTTTTCCTTGAGAGGAAAAGCTAAAGAATGGTTGCTATCTTTGCCTAAAATAGTATTGATTCTTGGACTAAGTGCAAAGATGCTTTTATTGGAAAATACTATCCTCCTGCTAAGATTATATCTATGAGAAGTAACATTATGAAATTTAAACAACTTGATAATGAACATGTTGTTCAATCTTGGGAAAGAATGAAATCTTTGGTTAAGAATTTTCCCACTCATGGACTCACTGCTTGGATGATTATCCAGACTTTTTATGCAGGTTTGAACTTCTCCTCAAGAAACCTGTTGGATTCAGCTGCTGGAGGTACCTTTATGAGCATCACTTTGGGTGCTGCAACTAGACTCCTTGATAATGTGATGATTAACTACTCTGAATGGCACGTTGAGAGAGCTCCACATGGTAAGAAGGCAAATTTTGTTGAGGAAACTTCCTTTTTGAGTGATAAGATTGATGTTATTATGGCTATGCTTGTTAATGGGAAAGCTCCTATAGATCCTAATAGTGTTCCCTTAGCTTCCTTGGTTGCTCAAGAAGAGCAAGTTGATGTGAACTTCATTAGAAAAAACAATGCCTATAGGAATAATTTTGGTGGTAACAACAATTATAGGCCTTATCCTCCTAATAATGGCAATTCGTATGGAAGCTCTTACAACAGTGCTAGAAGTGCCCCATCTGAACTTGAAACCATGCTCAAAGACTTTATTAGTAAACAAACCATTTTCAATAAGGATATAAAGGAAAAGCTACTAAATGTTGAGAAAAATATATCCTCCTTGTCTGAAGCTCAGTCTTCCTTGATTAATAAAATGGCTGCTAAACCTAAAATCGTGGAAAGTACCTTTGCTGCCACTCATGCCATACAAGTTACTATTGATGAAAATGTTAGGCCGTTAGCTCAACTTCATGCTAGGTGGGAAAGGGAAGCTGAAATTGATAGAAACAATAGTGTGTGCACCATCACCACTAAACCACAAGTAGTCACTGTTCCTCCTACTACTACGCCTAAGCCTATTGAGCCAACTACTAGTGATGCTAAGTTTGATTTTGATATTGATGGTTGCAACATTTGTGAAGTGATTATGTTCCTACAAAAGCTTGCTAGAAGTCCTGATGCTAGTGATATGCATGTTGCTTTCACCAAACACATTACAGATGCTCTTGTTAAGATTAAGGAAGATAAGTTAAAACAAAAAGCTTCTATTCCTAGGAAAGTAGAAGATAGTTGAGAACCGATTATTAATATATAAGTGAATGACTTTGATCTCAAAGCTTCATGTGATCTTGGTTCTAGTGTCTCTATTATGCCTAGGAAGATTTATGAAATGCTTGATTTGCCACCTTTGGAAGATTTTTATTTGGATGTCCCACTCAATGATAATGCTAAAAAGAAACTCATGGGGAGTATTAATGATGTTCTCATTATGGTTAATGATGCTTATGTCCCTGTGGATTTCTATGTTTTGGATGTTGAATAAAATGCTTCTTGTCCTATTACTTTGGGAAGACCTTTTTCTTAGAACTGTTGGTGCCATCATTGATATGAAAGAAGGCACCATTAAATATCATTTTCCATTTAGAAAGGTATTGAACACTTCCCTATGAGGAGAGGTAAGTTGCTTTTGCTCCTCCTTTGAAAGCAAGGTTTGATGTTAATGCTTCTTCATTTGAAAATACTTGATTCTTCTTGCTACTTGTGCCTAACTTAAAGGCGTTAAAGAAAAGTACTTGTTGGGAGATAACCCAAGAGTTTCCTTGAATCTTGGAAATTATTACTTCAGTAATGACCACTCCTTATCCTTTTTGTTTGCTTTTTGTGCCAAGAATGACCTCTAATGAGAGGGAAGAAAGATTTGGCGAGTTGTTGTCCCGAAACAGATTTCTGTTCTCCACCATAAAATATCATGAGGAGTCTCTGTAACTCAGATTGAGCTCAAAATTTACGAATAAATCCCACAGTATGTTAGCTAACTTTTGTTAGTTCAACACTTTTTTATTTGAGCAACAGAAGATGTTTGAAAAAATCGGTTTCTACCTGCTGGTCTGTTTTGACAGATTTATGCCATTATTTGCATTTGCTTCTTATTGATTCCTTTTTGAGTTCTCTTTTCAATTGAGATTTTTGAAGGAGTTACTACAGTATCTTGTGTTTTTAGTGAAAAGTCTTGCTGTTACAAAGCTTTGCCAGAGGTCTAATATCTTTTGAATACACTAATGTTGCTAATGAAGATTGTGTGAAGTTTTGTATGAAGGAAAAATTTCAGGTGTAGAAAGAGAATGATGCAATGATATGAAGAATAGACAAAAGCTCAAGCTTGGGGATGCCACCACGGTGTCACCCCAATAAATATCCAAGAGTTACAAGCGTCAAAGCTTGGGGATGCCCAAGGCATCCCCTTCTTCATCAATAAAAAGCTCAGGTCTGTCTAGACACTTTGTTTTTATTGTTTCATGCACAGTTGTGTTGTTCTTGGAGCGTCTTAGTTTTCGTTTGGTTTGATTAGGTTGTTTAGTTTTATTCAATAAATTAGTTTGTACCCCCATTATCGCTGTGTTGTTTTGCAAATAAGTTGCTTGGTGTTGGAAAGGAGTAGGAAGTTCTTGCTTGATAAGTGCAAGAAGAGCTTGCATTGACTATGACTTAGACTTTAGCATGACATGATAGGTGTTGTTTTGACCTTATGCTTAGTAATTATTGTTGTAGCATGTCTTGTTCCAAAAAATTGGGATTTCTTAGTGTGCCTTGAAGAAATTATGCGTTGTTTTAGCTTGCAAAAGCATAGTATTGTGGTATTCTCCTTTGATGCTTTGCTTGGGTTAACTTGGCACATGCTTACACCATGTTATGACTATGAACAATTCACCATAGCCTCTATGATAATTTAGTTGTTGACTTGTAGTACCACTCTATGCTTTGATTAGTAATGCTTTGTTGCTCTGCATGATTATGCCCATTATTGCACTCTTAGTTGGTTGCTCCCAGTCTTTTGCTAGCCTCCACTTGTATGAGTAGCCTCCACATTGCACTTGTACTTTGTTCTCGGTCGATATCATGCTATTTTGTCTATGGATGTCACCGGTGTGAAATAAAGAGGGAACTTGTAAGTCCATGGAGTTTGTATTCTGTGTTAGAGAAACGCCTGGGCCGCTAGCCTAAGCCATGCCTAATCATGGTGGAAACTTGCAGCATCACCATAGTGATCTATCTATGAAGCATCCTCAATAAAAATCTATGCACATAGTAAATAAAAAGATCGCTGAGATGCTAATTGTCTGCTTGCCTTGTCATTTTGGTTATGGGATAGCTCATGTACCATGTGCAAGGGGTACCCCGTTGGCCATGATATGCAAATACTTACAATGACAAGAACTTACAGGTGACTAAAGTTGAGTAGCATGAGGTGTGGCCCTCGTATTCAAGGGACTTGAGATTGCCAACTTATACTTCGTCAAGCATATACTCCATCTTTGTTCACTTTAACCTTAATCACTTCAAGATGCTTATGATAGGGGCAATGAGGGCTGAAAGCTAAGAAGTACCATAAATTTTGGAAGCTCTTTTTGAAACTTCAAATCCCTCCTTTCCTTTATAAAATGACTTTCTTCCACCATTATTTGAGTCTCCACCTTCTATCTTTAGGCACCATTAAGAGAGGATAGTTGTCATTCTGTGTGCAGTGTTCCAAAACTTATTGATTGATGTATATTGTGATATTACTTGTTCTTGTGCTATTTGTTTCTAGTCACCCTTGTGAAATTTGAAGGTGTCCTATGCATGTATTTTCTACTCTATGAAGGACAAGCTAGTTGCCACTATGCTATGTTTTCTGTATGTGAAACAAACAAACGTTTTTCAATGCATGTTATTCATGATCTTTGTTTGTAGCCTTTCATGTTGCATGCATAGTTATTATGTCCTATTGTTAGAACTCCATCTTTCATGCACATGTTTAGAGTTCTTTGATCCCAGATTTCAATGCTTGCAAATGGTTTGATCTTCGTTTTGATGGTTCATGTCACCTCAAAAATTATTCTTTTTATCACTTACCTACTCGGGGATGAGCAGGAGTTAAGCTTGGGATGCTTGATAAGTCGGAAACGTATCTATAATTTTTGATGTTCCATGATTTTTTAGTATCTACTTTGCTTTGCTTTGTCTTACTTTGAGGTGTTTTTATATGTTTTCTGGAAATAACCTATTAACAAGTTGCCACAGTGCCAGCTACCTGTTTTCTTCTGTTTTTGGTTGCAGAAAAGCAGAAAATCAATATTTTCGGAATTGGATGGGACAAAAGCCAAAGTCAATAACTTTCCGTGGGGAACAAGAAGTCCAGAGGGGATACGGAGAAGCGGGCCAGGGTAGCCACACCCCCTAGGCGCGGCCAGGGGTGGGCCCGTGCCTAGGAAGGGTGTGCGCCCCCTGGTCGCCTCCTCGGCCTCCCCCTTCGCCTATAAGAAGCCCCAGATGCCTAAACCCTAAGTACCCGATCAATATTACACGAAACCTTCTGTAGCCACCGCCACCATCATCCCTAGATCGGGGGGATCTGAAGTTCTTCCCGGCACCCTGCCGACGGGGAGATCATACCGGAGGCCTTCTCTTCGGTATGATGCGTGAGTAGTTCCACCTTCGACTATGGGTCCATGTAGTAGCTAGATGGTTGTATCTCCTCCTTTGTGCTTTCATGTATAGATCTTGTGAGCTCCGTTCATGATCAAGATCTAATCTATTTGTAATCATGCATGTTGTGTTTGCGGGGATCCGATGGATATTGAGATTATTATGTTGGTTTGATTAATGGTTTTGTCTTTATGATTCTATCATGTCTATGTTGTTTGTGATCTTGTATGCTCTCCGTTGTTAGTAGCTATCTTGGCCAAGTAGTTGCTAGTGACTCTAATAGGGGGTATTTATGCTCGATAGTGGGTCCATGCCTCTAGTTTCCAAGGGAAGTGACAGAAATATCTTCGGTTGTAGATGTGTTGTTGCCACTAGGGAGAAAACAACGGTCTCTTGTTCATGGAACATGTGGACTGTTTACCTTACACACTTTGCTTAAAGAAGTTGTCTGTTGCTTGCAACTTAATACTGGAGGGGGTTCAGATGATAACCTAAAGGTGGACTTCTAGTCATAGATGTAGTTGGATGGCGGTCTATGTATCTTGTTGTATTTCCCAATCGAATCTCATAGGATCTTTCTGACTAGTATTGTATTGTTATGCCTTGCTCAGTTCCTGTCAATTGCCCTGTTGTAATTTGTTTACCCTTCATGCCATGTTGTTTATCTAAGGAGATCACCTCTAGTGAACTATGGACCCTGGTCCAATCTTTACCATTGATAAATCTTTCGTTGTTACTCGTTTACTTGCTGCAAACCACCATTACCATCCACACAGTATGGTTAATCCTTTGTTATAGCAAACCGGTGAGCTTGACAACCTCACTGTCTAGTTGGGGCAAAGTCTTGAGTTTGTGTTGTGCAGGTCTCCGTGTTGCTTGCAACACCTGTGTGACGTTTCCTTCCTCCTATTGGTTCGATAACCTTGGTTTCTTACTGAGGGAAAACTGCTATTGTGATGCTTAACACCTTCCTCTTGGGGTTCCCAACGAAGTGCTAACCAGCACCATCAGCGCCCTGGTCAAAAACGCCATGACCCCGTCCGACGTGTCAGTCGACGTGGCCACGCGGGCCCAGTTGTAATGTTTGGCGCTTTTCTGGAGCGCGCCATGATACTATGGACGACGATTTTCACAAAAGCACCATGCCCCTTAACCCTAGAAAATGGCCTGGGCTCCATCCCCCGACCCCTCCCAGCGCCATACCCCCCCCCCCCACCCCTGCACGAACACAGAGACATGGCGAGGCTCCCCTCCAAGCCCCCCTCAAATCCACATGCTAAATTGGTTAGATCTGAAGCGATTTTCTGGTGGAATTTCTTCCTCTCCCCCACTTAAGGTATTCTCCTTCGATTTTCCTTGTTGTATTGGTTGAAATCATCACATGGTCCTCTTCCTCTTAACCATAGTTCTTTGGCAATGAGGCATGTGGTATAATGTCGAATTTCTTTGTATTCATAAGTGTGGTAGAATGATAGTTTGTTAAAGTTAGTTAGTAAATCAGTGAAATTGCTTAGTTAGGGTTAGTAAAATAGATTTGGCATGTATATATGGTTGAATGGTGTATTCATATTGTGATTTGTGTAGATGTCATGGAATGAATGTATTCATATATGGATTATTGTTGGCATATATGGCTTATAGATGGGCATATATGGAGTATAGATTGCATGGAATTAATGTGTATTCATATTGGGAATGGGCATATATGGATTATAGATAGTCATATTTATACAATGGGCATATATGGATTATATATGGCATGGAATGAATGTGTATTCATATTGTGATCTAATGTGTTTATTTATATAGATTCTATCTATATTTTTGGTGGATTAGATAATTTCCACAACTTAATTTATTCACTTCTTTATTTGCTCACATTTGTAGGATGGAAGGACAATCTATTTTGAATGGGCATTAAGATCAACGGCACCGCGGGCAGTACATTGTGGATAAGAAGCATGTCTTCAAGTGGTTGCACCTAAGGTACAATGAGGTGCATAGCAAGAAGATGCCATATGATGAGCGCTACACTCCATACTATGAGCGGACTGGACTTCTCCCTTTCGTCTAGCTTGTCTCGCATTCGACACCACATATGAACCCTTGTTTGATCACAGCGCTTGTTGATAGATGGAGACCGGAGACACACAGTTTTCACCTCCCTTGTGGTGAGATGACGGTGACTTTGCAGGATGTCTCCATGATATTTGTGCTTCCCATCAAAGGACAACCCTTATGTCATTTGCAACTCTATACGCGATGAAATCTCGGTGGACTTCCCATGCCCATGTCGGCGTCCTTGTCGAACCTTAGCTTGGTCATGTTGAAGGGGAACTCATGTAGGAGAAGGTAGCGTCTAGTCTCGTCATCTGGCAGACCAACATGCGGTAGTTAGCGAGGATCTAGGCAGCGTGGTTGTTACTGAGAGGGACATGGCCGGATGGCTTGGATAGAGGGGAAGGGACAATGAGAGTGAGAGAGAGAAGGGACAAGGAGAGTTAAAAGTTGTTATATCTATTAGAATCCATTGGTGGGAGGCATGATGTGTTGGACTAAAATTTTAACCAATTAGTACACAGAGATTTGTCTAGTGTCTTAGAGAAAAAATACTTGATAAATGTTTTGACCGCATTTTGAAAACTAGAGAAGAATTTCAAAAACAAAACATAACTTGCACATTGGGTCTTCTTATGTGTAATAGTTGTAAGGAAAAATGATAAATATGTACTTTGACATTTTTTGTAAAAATACCTTCATGAAATGGGTTATCATGTATGAACATAGCAGACTTAATCTATATGACCATGTTTATCGCTATATACATGACATATTCCTTTTAATTGTAGTAAGCGAGCCCTCTCCCTAAGCTTCCAAAAAAGGCCATGGGAAGGCGGTCATCGGAGATGGGGTCAAAGGTGAGCAGCTTATCCCGAGTGTGATTGATTACGAGGATGTGGACCTAGCCCTAGCGGCACCCGAGAATGTTCCACCAGTCCAAGGTGTGGTCGGTGATGACACTGAGTGAGAAGCGGTCGGTAGGGACGAAGTCGAGAGCTTCTAGGGTAGGGATGAATACGACATGTCATCCTCTCGTACAAATCTAGGATAGGGCTTACGGTGGTGGGAACGAGGAAGCAAAAGGTGGTGGAGGTTGTTGGGTTTGCAGCATAGAAAACAATTTTTTTCCTATGATGGGAACTGTAAGCACCAAGATCCATCTACCTAGATACAATCAATGGGTGGATATACATCTATAGAATACATACCCTTGAAGAACGAAAAAGCTTAACGAGGTTGGACTCGTGGATGATGTTGTTGTTTGCTTGATGATCTCAAGATCGAGTAGAAGTCAGGCAGCACCGCAACTTAGCGGAGCATCCGTGATCGCACACACATCCGGAACCCCGACAACCTCCGTGTCCTTACTCCAGCAATGCAGCGGAAGCAGCAAATCCTTACTCCAAAAAATCCACCGGGAATGTGTATCTCGCTAAGCCGAGACCATGGGGGAATAGTACTAGAAGGGGAGAGAGATCCTTCATGAGGAGGTGTTAGTGATAAGTAGGGAGAGGGAGGCCTTTTATAGGAGGAGGGGGATCCCCTTGCCATGTCCGGTGGCCAAGGTGGGTGCCCCCACCTCTTCCTCCATTCATGTGAGTGGTGCTCCCACTCGCACAAATTTCCCTCCATTTCCTCCTCTCAAAATCCCACTCAAAAATCATTAAAATTTCCACCAAATTTAACTCTTTTATTTATTTATTCAGAATTTTGTTACATAAAACCTCTTACTACATTTCAATTTCACATGCAGAACCAATTTTAGCAATTTCACCTGAAATAATTTCAGTGTCCATTGAAATAATTCTAGCGCTTTTATATTCTTTTACTGGCATCTCATTTTCTCCAAATGGTGTTTGTATCCCTTAAGTGTGTGACCCTACGGTTCGTGAATAATGCAGACATGATCGAGACCCCTCTCCGATCAATAATCAGCAGCGGGACCTCGAGATCCCTTCTGACTCTTACACATTCAACGATGACTTCTTGTGTTCGTGAGAACCATAAAATTGTAAGTAAATCCCTTTGTCTCGTGATATTTTACATGTCTGATATTCGATCGTCCATATCCCCATACATAGTTTGATATCGTTACTGAAATGTACTCTTTTTTCGTTCCAGTGATATAACATTATAGTGATCCCCGTCACTTGCTTGCAAGCTATATCAATGTGATATCACCAAGAGGGCCCATAGTATATCTTGTTGAAGATATGCCCTAGAGGCAATAATAAATGTAGTTATTATTATATCTTTGTGTTTATGATAAATGTTTACATTCATGCTATAATAGTATTAACAAGGAAACATTAATACTTGTGTGATTTGTAAACTTAATTTGAAGTCCCTGGTAAAGCCTCTATATAATACTAGCTTGTTGGTTAATAGATGATTGTGGTTTCCCTATCATGAACATTGAGATGTTATTAACAACAAGATCATATCGTTAGGAGAATGATATGGTGGACATACTCCTATAGATAAGCGTAGCATAAAGATCAAGTCATTTTAATAGTTCAATTGCTATATGCTTTCTGATACATAGTAATCAAATTCCTTCGACCATGAGATCATGCATATCACCTTTACCGGATGGATGCTTTGATGACATCAAACACCACACCGTAACTGGGTGGTTATAAAGGTGGCATTGAGTGTTCGGAAAGTATTGGTTGAAACACATGGATCAAGAGTGGGATTTGTCCATCCATATGACGGATAGATATACTCTGGGCCCTCTCGGTGGAATGTCATCCAATTAGCTTGCAAGCATGTGACTGGCTCACAAGGGATCACATATCACGGGAACGAGAAAAGAGTACTTATCGGTAACGAGGTTGAACTAGGTATGCAGAGATACCGACGATCATAACCTCGGATAAGTAAACTATCGTGAGACAAAGGGAAATTGGTATCGTATGTAAGTGGTTCATTCGATCGCAAAGTAATCGTAGAAATATATGGGAGCCATATGAATTTCCAGATTCCTCTATTGGTTATTGATCGGAGAAGTGTCTCGATCATGTCCGCGTAATTCACGAACCGTAGGGAGACACACTTAAGGATTCGACGTTGTTTGAGTAGTTATGGTATGGTGAGAAAGAGACCGAATGTTGTTCGGAGTCTCGGATGGGATCCGGGATATCACGAGGAGATCCGGAATGGTCCGGAGAATAAGATTCATATAAGGAAAGTCTCGTTTCGGAGTTGGGGAATGATTCCGGTGTTTTCATCGGGAATGTTCTAGAAGGTTCCGGAATGTCCGGCACTCCGGGGGGGAAGGGGTACATGAATGTGTCATTGCAAGTTGGAATGATTGCATCATGTACTAAGTGTCTTCGCTGTCCAAAATAAAGGGTTTATTCAAATCCTAGTTTGAAAAGTCAAACGGCTAGTTTGAAAAGTCAAACGGCAGTTTTTGGAAAGAGGAGGAGAGGTGGAAACCGAGTTGGGGAGGAGTTCCCTCCTCCAACCGGCGGCCCACCTCCAAGCCGAGTTGGGGAGGGACTCCTCTCCCTCCCCTTGGCCGGCCGACCCCTCCACCTATATAAGGAGGGGCAGGGCTCCCTCCTAGACACACACAACTCCTACTCCTCTAAACCCTAGCCCCAAGCCGCCGCCGCCTCCAAGCCGCCTCCGGCCCCTAGGGCACCAACTCGCCGCCGCCTAGCTAAACCCTAGCCGCCGGCTTGTCCCCTCCTTGGTGTGTCTAAACCCTAGAACACCGAGGACTCTCTCATACTCCACCATACTCGCTCCGGCTTAAGGCGAAGCCCTGCGAGATCTCCCCTCTAATTCCGGTACCACGCCGTCGTGCTGCCGGAATCGCGAGGAGAGTGCTACAACCTCCGCTGCCTGCTGGAACAAGGGAGAGGAAGGTCTTTGTCGAGTACCGAACGTGTGACCGACTGCGGGAGCGCTGCCGGAACGCAGCGCCGGAAGGATCGTCTACACGATCTTGAGATCGGGAAGAGTACGACTACATCACCCACGAGAATCTGCTCTCGTTAAACACTTTGGAATCTTCGAGGGTGAGTTATTCTATCGACTCGTTGCTACAATCTAGTAGACAGATCTTGGCTTGTTTGTTTGTATGCGGTAGAAATTTTTTGTTTTCCATGCTACGAAACCCTACAGTGGTATCAGAGCCGTGTCTATATGTAGATCTGTTGCACGAGTAGAACACAATGGTCATTGTGGGCATTGATGCTTTTATTGTCGATTGCTTCTTGTGTACTTTGCATCTTGCGGTATGTTGGGATGAAGCGGCCCGGGCTAACCTTACATGACATCGTTCATGAGACTTGCTCCACGCTTGACATGCAACTTGTATTGCATAAGTGGCTTTGCGGGTGCCTGTTTCTCCTAGCATAGTTAAGATCCAATTTACAACGGGTGATTAACAATACTAGTATCAATGTTGTGGTTCTTGTTCGTAAGTTAGAACGACACTTATTGAAAGCCCCAAACCACGTAAAATATGCAAAGAAAGTAGAGGCGTCTAACTTTGTTTTGCAGGGGTGTGCAGTGATGTGATATGGCCATGATTGAGATTATATTTGATGTATGCAATGATCCTTATTGTAAGTTGGCAACCGGCAGGAGCCATATGGTTGTCTTTAATTTCTGTTAAGACCCGCGTGTCTATTCAAAGTAGTTGTAATAGTTGAAGCTGGTGGACAACAACCATGGAGAAGCGTCATTGACCTTGATGCAATGCCAGTGATGATGGAAATCATGTTCGTGCTTGAAGATGGAGATCGGAAGCACAAAGAAGAAAGGCCATATCATATCACATATTATGAATTGCATGTGATGTTAATCCTTTATGCATCTTGTATTGCTTAGTAGACGACGGTAGCATTATAAGATGATCCCTCATGCACATGAATTTCAAGTCATAAAGTGTTCACCCTTAGTTAGCACCGTTGCTAAAGCTTGTTGTTTCGAAGCACCACGTGATGATCGGGTGTGTTAGATTCCGCAAGTGTATACAACGTGAGCAAGCCATATTTGCTCATGCGGAAACTAAGGTTTGATATTGACGAGCCTAGCATGTACAGACATGGTCTCGGAACACGGATCACCGAAAGGTAAAGCATGAATCATATAGTAGATATGATGAACATGTCGATTGTTCGCCATTGAAACTATATCAACTCTCGTGATGATCGGTGTTGATGTGGTGGATTTGGTTCGTGTGATCACTAAAACAATGTGAGGGATATTTTTTTGAGTGGGAGTTCACCTAGAATAATTTTATTATTAATATGAACTCAATTTGTCATAAACTTAGTCTAAACTATTGCAAATATGTTGTAGATCAATGGCAGCCCCTACCATCAATTTTAATGCGTTCCTAGAGAAAGAAAAGTTGAAAAACAATGGAAGCAACTTCGCGGATTGGTTCCGCAAATTGAGGATTGTCCTCACAGCTGGTAATTTGACCTATGTGCTGGATGCACCGCTGGGTGACCCACCTGCAGCTGATGCTACCGATGAAGTAAAGAATGTTTACGTCGCTCGGAAGAATCAGTACTCCATAGTTCAGTGTGCTATCTTGTATGGTTTAGAATCGGAGCTTCAGAAAAGGTTTGAGTATTCAGACCCATATGATATTGTCGAGGATCTCAAATTGATTTTTGAGACTCATGCGACAATTGAAAGCTATGAGGCTTCTGAAAAGTTCTTTAACTGCAAGATGGAAGAGGGCAGCTCCGTCAGTGAGCATGTGCTTAAGATGTCTGGGCACGCAAACAAACTTCAAAGCTTGGGTATAGTGATTCCTAATGCTTTGGGGATTTACCGTGTCCTCCAATCACTACCACCAAGTTACAAGAACTTTGTGATGAACTACAACATGCAGAACATGAACAAGACGTTGCCAGAACTCTTTGCCATATTGAAGTCTGCAGAAGTGGAGATCAAGAAAGAGCACCAAGTGTTGTTGGTCAATAAGACCACCAAATTCAAGAAAGGCAAGTCTAAGCAGAAGGGACACTTCAAGAAGGGTGGTAAGAAAGTTACCGCGCCGACGAAGAAGACCAAGGCTGGACCTAAGCCTGATACTGAGTGCTTTTATTGCAAGGGAGAAGGTCACTGGAAGCGGAATTGCCCAAAGTACTTGGCGGATTTGAAGAACGGCAACATCAAGAAGAAAGGTATATCTGATATACATGTTATTGATGTGTATCTCACTAGTAGTCGTAGTAGTGCCTGGGTATTTGATACTGGTTCGGTTGCTCATATTTGTAACTCGAAACAGGTGCTGCAGAATAAACGGAAGCTAGCGAAGAACGAGGTGACGATGCGCGTGGGAAACGGATCAAAGGTTGATGTGATCGCGGTCGGCATGCTACCCCTTCATCTACCATCGGGATTAGTTTTATACTTAAATAATTGTTATTTGGTGCCTGCGTTGAGCATGAACATTATATCGGGATCTTGTTTATTGCGAGACGGTTACTTGTTTAAATCCGAGAATAATGGTTGTTCGATTTATATGAGTAATATGTTTTATGCACATGCACCTTTGATAGATGGTCTATTCTTATTGAATCTCGATAGTGGAAATACACATATCAACAACATTGAGGCTAAATGTTTGAAATCAAGCGATAATTCGACCTATATGTGGCACTGTCGTCTTGGTCACATTGGAGTGAAACGTATGAAGAAACTCCATTCCGATGGACTTCTTGAATCACTTGATTTTGAATCACTTGAAAGATGCGAAGCATGTCTGATGGGTAAAATGACTAAGACTCCATTTTCTGGTATGATGGAGCGAGCTACAGACTTATTGGAAATCATACATACCGATGTGTGTGGTCCAATGAGTGTAGCATCGCGCGGTGGTTATTGTTATGTTCTTACCTTCACGGATGACTTGAGTAGATATGGGTATATCTATTTCATGAAACATAAGTCCGAAACTTTCGAGAAGTTTAAGGAATTTCAAAGTGAGGTAGAGAATCAACGTAACAAGAAGATTAAATTTCTACGTTCTGATCGTGGAGGTGAATATCTAAGTTACGAGTTTGGCAAGCATTTGAAGAAATGCGGAATACTTTCCCAGTTGACACCGCCGGGAACACCACAGCGTAATGGTGTGTCCGAACGTCATAATCGAACTCTCTTAGATATGGTTCGTTCTATGATGTCACTTACAGATTTACCGCTATCATTTTGGGGTTATGCATTAGAAACAGCCGCATTCACTTTAAATAGGGCACCGTCTAAATCCGTTGAAACGACACCGTATGAATTATGGTTTGGGAAGAAACCTAAATTGTCGTTCCTTAAAGTTTGGGGTTGCGAAGCCTATGTAAAGAAGTTACAGCCGGACAAGCTTGAACCCAAAGCGGAAAAATGCGTCTTCATAGGATACCCAAAGGAAACTATTGGGTATACCTTCTATCATAGATCCGAAGGAAAAATCTTTGTTGCCAAGAATGGATCCTTTCTAGAGAAGGAATTTCTCTCGAAAGAAGTGACTGGAAGGAAAGTAGAACTCGACGAGGTTGTCGAACCTTCTCTCGAAATTGCGAGTAGCGCAGCACCGGAAGAAGTTCCTGTGGTGCCTGCACCAATAAGAGAGGAAGCTAATGATGATGATCATGAAACTTCGGTTGAAGTTGCTACAGAGCCTCGCAGGTCAACGAGAACTCGTACCACTCCAGATTGGTATGATCCCGTTATGAGTGTCATGTTGGTGGACAACACCGATGATCCCGAGACATATGAGGAAGCAATGATGAGCCCAGATTCCAATAAATGGCTAGAAGCCATGAAATCCGGGATTGGATCCATGTACGAAAACCAAGTATGGACTTTGGTGGACTTACCGGATGGCCGGAAGGCTGTCGAGAACAAATGGATTTTCAAGAAGAAAACAGATGCTGATGGTAATGTTACTGTCTATAAAGCTCGACTTGTCGCAAAAGGGTTTCGACAAATTCAAGGAGTTGACTACGATGAGACTTTCTCACCAGTAGCGAAGCTAAAGTCTGTGAGGATTATGTTAGCAATCGCTGCATATTATGATTATGAGATATGGCAGATGGATGTCAAAACAGCATTCCTCAATGGAGACATTGATGAAGATTTGTATATGATGCAACCCAAAGGTTTTGTCGATCCTAAAGATGCTAACAAGGTATGCAAACTTCAACGGTCCATCTATGGATTGAAGCAAGCATCCCGAAGTTGGAATCAACGTTTTGATAAGGTGATCAAAAGTTTTGGTTTTATACAAACTTATGGAGAAGCTTGTATTTACAAGAAAGTGAGTGGGAGCTCTGTAGCATTCTTAATACTATATGTGGATGACATATTGTTGATTGGGAATGATGTAGACCTTCTAAATAGTGTCAAGGAATATTTTAATAATAGTTTTTCAATGAAGGATCTTGGCGAAGCAGCTTACATATTAGGCATAAAGATTTATAGAGATAGATCAAAACGCCAAATATCATTGTCACAAAGTACATATTTGGACAAAGTTCTAAAGAGGTTTGGAATGGAAGATAGCAAGAAAGGGTTCTTGCCCATGTTGCCCAATACGACCTTGAGTAAAACTCAAAGTCCGACATCGGCAGAAGATAGAGAAAGGATGAGTAAGACTCCCTATGCCTCAGCCATAGGATCTCTAATGTATGCCATGCTATGTACTAGACCCGACATTGCATATGCTGTTAGTTTAACTAGCAGATATCAAAGTGATCCAGGAGTGGATCATTGGACAGCGGTCAAAAACATCCTTAAGTACTTGAGAAGAACTAAGGATATGGTTCTTTCTTATGGAGGTGATGAACAGCTCGTTGTTAATGGTTACACTGATGCTAGTTGGAACACCGATCCGGATGATTCTAAATCACAATCTGGATACGTATTTATTTTGTATGGTGCAGCAGTTAGCTGGAGGAGTGCAAAGCAAAGCGTTGTGGCGAGATCTTCAACTGAATCGGAATACATGGCTGCTTCAGAGGCTTCACAATAAGCGATATGGATGAAAGAGTTCATTACAGAGCTGGGTGTGGTTCCTAGTGCGCTGGACCCAATGTCTATCTACTGTGATAACATGGGCGCCATAGCCAATGCGCAAGAACCAAGGTCACACAAGAAGCTGAAGCACATAAAGCTATGTTTTCATGCTATTTGAGAACATATCCAAGATGGGGATATAAAGATTTGCAAAGTACACACAGATCTGAATGTGGCGGATCCGTTGACTAAACCTCTCCCGAGGGCAAAACATGACCAGCACCAAACTGCCATGGGTGTTCGGTATATTACCATGTAATCTAGATTAGATGACTCTAGTGCAAGTGGGAGACTGTTGGAGATATGCCCTAGAGGCAATAATAAATGTAGTTATTATTATATCTTTGTGTTTATGATAAATGTTTACATTCATGCTATAATAGTATTAACAAGGAAACATTAATACTTGTGTGATTTGTAAACTTAATTTGAAGTCCCTGGTAAAGCCTCTATATAATACTAGCTTGTTGGTTAATAGATGATTGTGGTTTCCCTATCATGAACATTGAGATGTTATTAACAACAAGATCATATCGTTAGGAGAATGATATGGTGGACATACTCCTATAGATAAGCGTAGCATAAAGATCAAGTCATTTTAATAGTTCAATTGCTATATGATTTTTGATACATAGTAATCAAATTCCTTCGACCATGAGATCATGCATATCACCTTTACCGGATGGATGCTTTGATGACATCAAACACCACACCGTAAGTGGGTGGTTATAAAGGTGGCATTGAGTGTTCGGAAAGTATTGGTTGAAACACATGGATCAAGAGTGGGATTTGTCCATCCATATGACGGATAGATATACTCTGGGCCCTCTCGGTGGAATGTCATCCAATTATCTTGCAAGCATGTGACTGGCTCACAAGGGATCACATATCACGGGAACGAGAAAAGAGTACTTATCGGTAACGAGGTTGAACTAGGTATGCAGAGATACCGACGATCATAACCTCGGATAAGTAAACTATCGTGAGACAAAGGGAAATTGGTATCGTATGTAAGTGGTTCATTCGATCGCAAAGTAATCGTAGAAATATATGGGAGCCATATGAATTTCCAGATTCCTCTATTGGTTATTAATCGGAGAAGTGTCTCGATCATGTCCGCGTAATTCACGAACCGTAGGGAGACACACTTAAGGATTCGACGTTGTTTGAGTAGTTATGGTATGGTGAGAAAGAGACCGAATGTTGTTCGGAGTCTCGGATGGGATCCGGGATATCACGAGGAGATCCGGAATGGTCCGGAGAATAAGATTCATATAAGGAAAGTCTCGTTTCGGAGTTGGGGAATGATTCCGGTGTTTTCATCGGGAATGTTCTAGAAGGTTCCGGAATGTCCGGCACTCCGGGGGGGAAGGGGTACATGAATGTGTCATTGCAAGTTGGAATGATTGCATCATGTACTAAGTGTCTTCGCTGTCCAAAATAAAGGGTTTATTCAAATCCTAGTTTGAAAAGTCAAACGGCTAGTTTGAAAAGTCAAACGGCAGTTTTTGGAAAGAGGAGGAGAGGTGGAAACCGAGTTGGGGAGGAGTTCCCTCCTCCAACCGGCGGCCCACCTCCAAGCCGAGTTGGGGAGGGACTCCTCTCCCTCCCCTTGGCCGGCCGGCCCCTCCACCTATATAAGGAGGGGCAGGGCTCCCTCCTAGACACACACAACTCCTACTCCTCTAAACCCTAGCCCCAAGCCGCCGCCGCCGGCCCCTAGGGCACCAACTCGCCGCCGCCTAGCTAAACCCTAGCCGCCGGCTTGTCCCCTCCTTGGTGTGTCTAAACCCTAGAACACCGAGGACTCTCTCATACTCCACCATACTCGCTCTGGCTTAAGGCGAAGCCCTGCGAGATCTCCCCTCTAATTCTAGTACCACGCCGTTGTGCTGCCGGAATCGCGAGGAGAGTGCTACAACCTCCGCTGCCTGCTGGAACAAGGGAGAGGAAGGTCTTTGTCGAGTACCGAACGTGTGGCCGACTGCGGGAGCGCTGCCGGAACGCAGCGCCGGAAGGATCGTCTACGCGATCTTGAGATCGGGAAGAGTACGACTACATCACCCACGAGAATCTGCTCTCGTTAAACACTTTGGAATCTTCGAGGGTGAGTTATTCTATCGACTCGTTGCTACAATCTAGTAGATAGATCTTGGCTTGTTTGTTTGTATGCGGTAGAAAATTTTTGTTTTCCATGCTACGAAACCCTACATATCTCTCAACCATTTGGATGAACAAATGCCACTCTTGATCCATGAGCCTCCACATAACACTATCGGAGTATCTGAATCCACCTTTATAGTCACCCTGTTACGGTGTGACGTTTGATGTTATCAAGCTACTCTTTCTGTGTTAGTGATTGACATGATCGCATTATAGAAATTTAAACATAATGGCTTTAATTGTATTACAATACTTCAGATGAATATTCATCACATCATTGCACCAATGTCGTGACCTTGTTATTAATAACATCCAATGTTCATGATTAGGAAACCTTGATCATCTTGTTAATCAACAAGCTAGTTTATATGAGAGGCATAACTAGGAACACTTTCTTTATTTATTAAACACACATGTATTAACGTTTCCTTTTAATATAATTATAGCATAAAAATAAACATTTATCATATACTTGGAATACAATAATAACAACTTTATTATTGCGTCTCGGGCATATTCCCTTCAGAGGCTGCATAGGCACCGAGGCAGGTCAAGATCCAGGAATTAAGTCATGTCCATGCAAGGGGGTCGGCTGGAGCAAGAGGAAGTAGAGTGTCTTCGTCAAAACATCATGGTTGTCTAGTGGCTGGTTCGTCTCAAGCTGTGTGATGACCATCTCGGAGGACTCCCCGTTCCCACGTCAGCGGCCATGTCAAACCTAAGCTTGGTCATCTTGAAGGGGAACTCCTATAGGAGAAGGTATAACATGGTATCGTCGTCTAACGGACCAACGTGTTGTAGTGGGAGAGGATCTAAGAGACATGGTTGATAGAGAAAGGGAAGTGGCTTGGTGATTTGGAGAGAGAGGAAGGGATAAGGAGAGATAAAAGTCCTTCGATCTTTTAGAATCCAACACTGGGAGGCATGATGTGTGGGACTTAGATTCAATCAATTAGGACAGCGGTTTTTCTAGTGTCTTTGAGAAAATACTCGAGAAATGTTTTGACCACATTTTGAAAACTAGAGAAGAATTAAAAAATTATAAAACTTGCATACTGGTTATTTTTATGTGTAATAGTTGAAAGGAAAAAATGATAAGCATGGAATTTGACAAGTTCTATAAAAAATACCTTCGCGGAATGGGTTATCTATGAACATACTTGATTTTTTATCCGAACAGCCATGTTCATGCCCATATACATGACATAGTCTCTAATAATTGTAGTAATCGAGCCCTCTCCCTAATCTTCCAGCAAAGGGCATGGGGAGGTGGTGATCGTAGACTGGTTCAAAGGTGAGCACCTCATCTCGGGTGTGATTGAGAACAAGGATGTGGCCCTGGCCCTGGCGGCACCCAAGCATGTTCCACCAATCCAAGGTGTGGTCGGTGATGACGTTGAGTGAGAAGAAGTCAGTAGAGATGATGTCTGGGGCGTCTACAGTGGGGATGAAGACAAAATGCCATCCGTCTTGTACCTAGGATGGGGTTTACGGTAGTGGCACTACAGAAACAAAAGGCGGTGGATGCGGTATAGGCGCCGAGGTGGACCTAGATCCAGGAATCAATTTATGTGCACACGAGCGGGGTTGGATGGATCGGGAGGCGACAATGACTTTGTCAGAACATCCTCGTTGTCCAGCAGATGCTTCAGCTCACGTGGTATGATGACCATCTCAATGGACTCCCCACACCCACGTCTGTGGCCATGTTGAACATGAGCTTTGCCATGTTGAAGGGGAACTCCCGTAGGAGAAGGTAGTGCGTGGGTGATGTCTACGCACTTCTATTCTTGTAGACAGTTGTTGCGCCTCCAAGTGCAGAGGTTTGTAGAACAGCAGCAAGTTTCCCTTAAGTGGATCACCCAAGGTTTATCGAACTCAGGGAGGAACTGGTCAAAGGAATTCCCTCTCAAGCAATCCTGCAATCAAGATACAAGAAGTCTCTTGTGTCCCCAACACACCCAATATAGGTGCACTAGTTTGGCGAAGAGATAGTGAAATACAAGTGGTAACGGTGCCAGAAAATAGCTTCTGACTTGTTGACGTGGGGTAACGGTGCCAGAAAAGAGCTGGTGGCGTGGAGGAAAGGTAAAAGCCCAAAACCTCCCCGATAAATGGAACAAAGATGGAAGAAAGCAAACATGCAACAGATCTAGATGCAAACGGTGTTTCAATGCTTAGAAACAAGGCCTAGGGATCATACTTTCACTAGTGAACACTCTCTCATATAAATATCCTCTCTTCATGATACTACTATTAACCACTCTCCGGTTGGACACTCTAATCCAAGGTAGGCCTATAACAGCACACCTCAAAGTCCGCCTTCCCCAATCTAGATAACCCCACACTGTCACCTTGAGCACTAGATGGTTCCAACAAACACCACAATTTCATAGAGACATCCAACTCCAAATATAACTCATAACAAATATTCAATCTAGCCAAAGTGCCACACACGGTATGCACGCTGTCACTTTCACACACATGGGGAAAAACATAGATCTATTAAAGCACAAAGAGTATTTATGTAGACTCAAGCCTAAGTGCCACCATGGCTTGCACGCTGTCACTTTCACACACATGGGGAGAGAAGAGATCTAATGAAGCACTTGAGTAGAAAGGTAGATCTACTTGATTACAAAGCTCATGACCACAAGATCATGCATAGAGAGAGAGATGAACACACAGATATCGGTAGAGCCCTTAGCCCGGAGGAAGAGTTACTCCCTCCTCATCATGGGAATCAGCAATGTAATGAAGATGGCGATGGAGATCGATGGAGATGGAGATCAATGGATATGGCTCCAGGGGCACTTCCCCATCCCAGCAGGGTGCCGGAACAGAGACTTTATGTCACCTGAATCTTCCCTTCGGTGGCGGCGGTGCTACAGAGGTTTTCATGGATTTCTTCTGGATTCCCTAGGGTTTTTGGGTCAGAGGCTTCTTATAGGCGCAGGATTCAGGTCGGTGGGGGTCCAGGGGGCCACACCCCCTGTGGGCGCCTCCAGGGCTTGCCCGCGCCTACGGGGGGTGCGGCCACCCTGTGCCCCCATCCGGCTCTGCTTCGTGGTTCCGTGTTGCTCCGGAGAAAATAATGACTTTGGCTTTTGTCCCGTCCAATTCCGAGAATATTGATTTTCTGCCTTTCTGGAACCAAAAAAAGAAGAAAACAGTCAACTGGCACTGTGGCAACTTGTTAATAGGTTAGTTCCAGAAAAGATATAAAAACACCTCGAAGTGTAGAAAAAGCAAAGCAAAGTAGATACAAAACAAGCATGGAGCATCAAAAATTATAGATATGTTTCCGACGTATGAAGCATCCCCAAGCTTAACTCCTGCTCGTCCTCGAGTAGGTAAGTGCTAAAAAGAATAATTTTTAAGGTGACATGCACCAACACAATCAAAATCAAACCATTTGCAAGCATTGAAAGATGGGATCAAAGAACTCTAAACATTTGCATGAAAGATGGAGTTCTAACAATAATACATAGTAACTATGCATGCAACATGAAAGGCTACAAACAAAGATCATGAATAACATGCATTGAAAAACGTTTGTTTGTTTCACATACAGAAAACATAGCATAATGTCACTCAACTTGTCCCTCATAGAGTAGCAATATAGATGCATAGGACACCTTCAAAGTTCACAAGGGTGACTAGAAACAAGTAGCACAAGAACAAGTAATATCACAATATGCATCAATCAATAAGCTTTGGGACACTGCACACAGAATGACAACTATGCTCTCTTAATGGTGCCTAAAGGTAGAAGGTGGAGACTCAAATAATGGTGGAATAAAGTCCTTTTATAAAGGAAGCAGGGATTTCAAGTTTCAAAAAGAGCTTCCAAAAATTATGGTACTTGTTAGCTTTCAGCCCTCATTGTTCCTATCATAAGCATCTTGAAGTGATTAAGGTTAAAGTGAACAAATATGGAGTATATGATTGACGAAGTATAAGTTGGCAATCTCAAGTCCCTTGAATACGAGGGTCACACCTCATGCTACTCAACTTCAGTCACCTGTAAGTTCTTGTCATTGTAAGTATTTGCATATCATTGAGAACCGCCAACGGGGTACCCCTTGCACATGGTACAGGAGCTTTCCCATAACCAAAATGATAAGGCAAGCAGACAGTAAGCATCTCATCAATCTTTTTATTTACCATATGCATAGCTTTTTATTGAGGATGCTTCATAGATAGATCACTATGGTGATGCTGCAAGTTTCCACCATGATTAGGCATGGCTTAGGCTAGCGGCCCAGGCGTTTCTCTAACACAGGATACAAACTCCATGGACTTACAAGCTCCCCATTTTATTTCACACCGGTGACATCCATAGACAAAAGAGCATGATATCAACTGAGTACAAAGTACAAGTGCAATGTTTAAAACGTTCCTCGTGACAGCACGGTTCTGCTAATTCCAACGTATAAGTGCAAGCATATACAACATAGATGTAAGATCCATCCCTTTATAAAGGTAAGGATCCCTTTGATTACAATGCTAGTCCCTGGATCAATGCTAGCATCCACAGTTTAAGATGAAGTACACAGATACAAAGGTCATTATTACATATCATTCCAGAGACAAACATAGTCTTTTACAAACTCCATGGCCATAGGCCTAATACATGAGTTCAAATATATAATAAGATAAATAAGTCTTCATCTTCATGTGCCACAGGCAAGCATGTTGAGTGTAGACTCATGACCCCTAATCATCATCTGAATAACCTGCAACATCACAAGTTACAGCCACAGTGGGTCAATACATTGGAATAGTATTGGCAAGTGATACCTTAGTTGAATATTTGTAATCTAGATACTATATGCATTTTGGCTAAGTGTAGCTTAGGCTTGCTTTGCTCAAAATAGGTTTTACCTATCAGTTAAAAACACTAAGTTTTTCTTTGACAAAACTTTTCCCCAAGAAACCACCAATAGAAATTGGGGAACCTTCACCCTTGTTCAACCACAAGTTTTTACTTAGAAATTGGGATGAGGAGGACATGGCTAAGTACTTAGATTCTTCCATCTGTAGAGGTTGTGCACTTTCCCCACAAGACTTGATTTTCACCAAGACAGGACCTTTCAGAAGCCTTCCCTTAGACCAAATGGACGTGCTCCAACCTATCATCCCACTACCACCAACTGTCCAAATGGCTAAGTTATTGCAAACTATACGATCCAGGCAGAGCCCATAATGCCATGTGGTTGCACTAGAAGCTTCTTAATAATTGGCATCTCAAATCCCTTTGTTCCTGGGTGGCTTTCCACAAGTGAGATACACAAGGTAAACCATAGAAATGGGCCTTGTGTAACCACTCAACACAAACCATTCTTTCCATTCCACCCAGGTGTTTCATTCACTTAGTTGTTTTTATTAAGCAAAAACACAAGTCCAAAGACTTAGAAATATTTTTCTCATAGCATGAATATATAACCACCCTTGGTTGCTACTAGCTAGACTAAGCATGGCATTGATAAGTATCTTAACTTAGAGATTTCTAGCAATTCTACAACTACTACGATTTCCCAAGTATAGCATATAGATCAAAATATTCATGCAAGTCCTATACAAAATATTTCTAGTGCATAGTTGAAAAACATAGGAATAAAATCATGAAGCACCACTTTCCTTGGTAGTTTGGGGAGTAGCAACAATCTTCACAATCACAATCACTATTTGCACCAAAATCTACACATAAAATAATAGCACCAAATCACATACAAAATATATACAAACAAAAATATATGAATGCATGCAAAATGCCATGTGATGATTTTCTAAACCAAACAAGACAAGTGCACAGTACTGAATCTTAAACAAGTTCAAAACTTGCCAAATAAATCTTACTTGAACAACATAACAATTTTCAAATAATTACTATACACAATTTATGCCTACATTTGTTTCTGCAAAAACAACCATCTTTACAGAGGCAAAACAGTGAACACATTGCATAAATGGAAAGGATTTTCTCTCCTGATTCCAATGATATAAAATTTGTCAAATTTGGACGTGGGAATCAAAAGTTATTATTTTTTCAAGTTTAAACATCTAATATATCTAAATTCTGATTTTAAATCAAACCTATAGACACGCGGCATGTTCTGATTCGTCGATACCGCTTCGTGTGGATCGATCAACGAGGGCCGTTAGATTTAAGTGGTAGCGCACGGTCAGATATGTGCGTAACGGTTCGAGTAAGTGATCTATCCTGAGCCTCCAATCCAGATCTAACGGCTGCGAAGCTTGCGACCAAAGACTGGCGGCGCTAGCGGTGGCGAGTGGCGGCGGCGGCTCTGTCAGAGACGTTGCCGACGATTTGGGTCGCGCGGGAGAGGGTGAGGTGTCTTACCGAGTTCGTCATGTGCTTCTGATGGTCAAGGTAGGCTTCGTTGGCGAAGGGGCGCACCGTGGATGTCGCTGGAGCTCGTCGGAGTCGTGCGCGGTGTCGGGTGATTGCAGACGACGATGTTGCCGAGGTTCTACGTCGCCCTAGCACGAGTCAGTGGCATTAGGGGGTGCGCAAGGTCACAGTGAGCAAGATGGTTTCAAGGATAAGACAAGGGGCGCTCGATTCTTACGGCTATTGCTCGTCGGAGTTGAGCGGCGGTTCTGGTGGTTGCGGATGCTAACGGAGTCGACGACCTGGGTCACAAGAATGAAAAAGAAAAGCATCAGGGGATGCGCCAGAATGTGCTGGTCAAGCTTGTTTGAAGCAGAGAGAGGGGACGGTCGAAGCTCACCGGAATCGGTCACCGGAGGTCGTCGGTGCTGCGGGGTTCTGAGCTCGAATGCGCGCAGCCTGGTGGCGGAGTGGTGGAACTAGGTGAGGGGAAATGCTCGCGGTGCAGAGGGGGTTAAATAGCCAGGAGGGGGCGGCGATTACGCGCTGCATCAATGGCAATAACGCGGGCAGTGACTGCGGCGAGGTAACGGCAGAGCGCCTCGGTCGCGCGTTGATTGAGGACGATGTTGAAGGGGCATGGTGGGGTCTGGCTGTCAGCGGGTGGGTGCACGTGGGCGCAGTGAGAAACAGAGAAGAAAGAGGGACCCCGGGTGGGCTGCTTCGTCCGATGGGCTGGATTGGTGGCGCCTGGCCCAGTTGGGTTTTCTAATGCCTTTTCTTTTTCTTTAATGAATTTCAGGAATCATTTTCAAATGAAATCAAATGCATTTGAAAACCAAATTTTTCCTGGATTTTTGTAAAGTGTAAACCTCATAATTTTGAACATAAAACCTTGCTGTTTCATTAGACTAGCTTGGTCTTTTTGAAAAATCAAAATAAACAGTGCCTTAGTATTTGATTTGAATAGGTTTTGAAAATGGTTTAAAACCATATTTGTTTTGTAAATTTTGTCCAAGCCTTGCTCACAATCAAACCAATCCTATGAACTTACAATAATGGTTTTAAAACAAATATTCCTCCACTAGAGAGTGGCATTTGAGTTAAAGCTTGCTCACATAAAATCATAGCACTCAAAGTTTTTGTTTCTTCAAAATGAGTTTGAATTTGAGCCCTAAATGAGTATGCATGCATGGATGATATACAAAACTTGAAAACATGATTTTAGGGATGTTACAAATCTAACCCCCTTAAGGTGAATCTCACCCTCGAGATTCGGGTTGGCTAGCAAATAGGTGAGGGTGGTCTTTCCGAAGATCATCTTCTCTTTCCCATGTTGCTTCTTCTTCAGAATGATGGTTCTATTGAACTTTGCAGAATTTGATAGTCTTAGTCCGAGTAACTCTTTCTCCAGTCTCAAGAATCTTGATAGGTTTTTCCTCATAAGTGAGATCACTTTCCAATTGGACTTCTTCCAATGGTATATTATCCTTCAAGGAAGTCTCTTCCATTTCTGGATGGCATTTCTTTAGCTGACTCACATGGAACACATTGTGAACTGCAGATAATGATTCTGGCAATTCAATCTCATAAGCCACTTCTCCTTTACGACTCAGGATCTTGAATGGTCCAACATATCTTGGGGCCAATTTTCCTTTGACTCCAAATCTCTTCACTCCACGAAGTGGTGACACTCTAATATAAGCTCTATCACCCACTTCATAGGTGACTTCTCTACGCTTAGGATCTGTGTAGCTCTTTTGTCGGGACTGTGCTATCTTCAATCTGTCCTTAACTAGCTTGACTTTCTCTTCGGACTCTTTGATTAGTTCTGGTCCGAACAAACTTCTTTCTCCCACACCATTCCATAACAATGGGGTGGTACACTTTCTCCCATAGAGAAACTCAAAGGGTGCCATATCAATACTGGCTTGATAACTATTATTGTAAGAAAATTCTGCGTAAGGCAGACTTTCATCCCAACTAGCTCCATAGTCTAGGGCACATGCCCTCAACATATCTTCAAGAATCTGGTTGGTCCTTTTTGTTTGTCCATCGGTCTGAGGATGAAAAGCAGTGCTAAATTCCAACCTCGTTCCCAATGACTCATGTAGTTGCCTCAAAAAATGAGAAGTGAATTGAGTTCCCCTATCGGACACAATACTCTTGGGTACTCCATGCAGACATACAATCCTGCTCATGTAGATCTTGGCTAACTTAGCACTTGTATAGGTTGTCTTCACGGGTATGAAATGAGCCACTTTAGTTAAGCGATCCACTACTACCCAAATAGAATCATATCCTGACCTGGTCCTTGGCAATCCGGTGATGAAATCCATGCCAATCTTGTCCCACTTCCAATCAGGAATAGGTAGTGGTTGTAACAATCCTGCTGGTTTCTAATGTTCCGCTTTCACTCTACTACATACATCACACAAAGCAATATGTTCGGCGATGTCCTTCTTGAGATTATTCCACCAAAATCTTTCCTTCATATCCATGTACATTTTGGTTTTACCCGGATGAATGGAATACGGTGAGTTGTGTGCTTCTTGTAAAATCAGTTTCCGAAGCTCCGGATCTTGTGGAACACAGATACGTTTTCCATACCATAAAGTACCATGTTCATCTTCATGGAACCCTTTGGCTTTTCCCTTGCCAATTTTTTCCTTAATCTCTTCAATTTCCTTATCTGTCTTTTGGGCTTCTTTGATTTTGTCCAAAAAAGTGGGTTGAACATCCAATGACATGAGATGTCCTTTTGGCACAATCTCCAATCTGAGATCTCTAAATTGGGCACACAGATCATCTGGCAATTCTCCCTTTGTAAGACCATTCACAAAAAATTTATGGCTTAGAGCATCCGCTACAACATTTGCTTTACCGAGGTGGTATTGCAAACTCAAGTCATAGTCCTTGATGAGTTCTAGCCATCTTCTTTGTCTCATGTTAATTTCTTTCTGGGTGAAGATATACTTCAAACTTTTGTGATCTGTGAACACTTCACATCGCTTTCCCAAAATATAGTGTCTCCATGTTTTGAGTGCATGGACAACAGAGGCTAACTCTAAATCATGAGTAGGATAATTTACCTCATGAGTTTTGAGTTGTCTCGAGGCATAAGCCACAACTTTCCCTTCTTGCATAAGTACTGCACCTAATCCATGATGAGATGCATCACAATACACTTGGAAATCCTTCTCCAAATCTGGCAGACATAAGACTGGTGTTGTCACTAGCCTCTTCTTCAACTCTTGGAAACTGAGTTCACATCCTTCAGACCAAGCAAATTTCTTGTCTTTCTTTAGTAACTCTGTCATTGGATTAGATATCTTGGAGAAATTCTCAATGAACCTTCTGTAGTATCCTGCCAAACCAAGGAAACTACGAACCTCTTTCACTGACTTAGGAGATTCCCATTCATTTACGGCTGAAACTTTAGCAGGATTAACTGCTACACCATCTCCTGACACAACGTGTCCAAGAAATCCAACTTCATTCAACCAAAACTCACACTTGCTGAATACAGCTTATGCTCTCTAAGCTTCTCAAGTATCAAACGCAAATGTCCTTCATGCTCTTCTTTGCTCTTGGAGTAGATCAAAATGTCATCAATGAATACGACAACAAACTTGTCAAGGAACTCCATGAACACCTTGTTCATCATGTTCATGAAATAAGCTGGGGCATTGGTCAAACCAAAAGGCATCATGGTGTACTCATACAATCCATACCTAGTGGTGAAATCTGCCTTAGGTATGTCTTGTTCCCTTATCTTAAGCTGAAAATATCCTGATCGGAGGTCAATCTTTGAGAACACGCGGGCTCCTTCTAGCTGATCGAACAAGTCTTGATTCTAGGCAAAGGGTATTTGTTTTTGATAGTCACCTCATTGAGTGAGCGGTAATCTATGCATAACCTTTGACTTCTATCCTTCTTTTCCACAAACAAAACTGGTGCTCCCCAAGATGAAGAACTTGGTTGAATAAATCCTTTCTGCAACTGTTCTCCAAGTTGTTTCTTGAGTTCTTTCAATTCATCAACCTACATCTTGTACGGTCTCTTTGCTATTGGTCCAGATCCTGGTAGCAAGTCAATAAGAAACTCCACATCTCTATCTGGTGGCATTCCCGGCAATTCTTCCGGAAACACATCCGGATATTCACTCACAATTGGCACACTGTCTATGCTAACCCCCTTAAGAGAATTTAGCTTACTCCCTTTCGATTCAAAGTTAGACTTGAATCTTATCCGTTACTTTTCTGGGGTTGTGAGTGCAACAGTTCGATTAACACAATCCAGTACTCCTTCATACTTGGTCATCCAATCCATTCCCAAAATTACATCTAGTCCTTGGGAATCTAGGATTATCAGACTCACTGGAAACTTATGCTTTCCAAACTCTATTACTAGATCCCGGCATCCAAGACTCACTATCATATCTCCACCTGGAGAACTTACTTTTATTGGACACCCAATGTTTTCAATTGGAAACCCATTTCTACCAACAAATGCTTTTGATATGAATGAATGTGATGCACCAGTATCAAAAAGAACAAGTGCTGGAATAGAATTGAGTTTGAACTTACCAGCCACAACATCTGACTCTTCATAGATTTCCTCCACATTGATGTGGTTCACTTGCCCCTTCTGAAAAGGGTTGGGCTTGTTGGGTCCTTCAACTTTCTTTTCTGGGCACTCATTTGCATAATGCCCCATCTTCTTGCACTTAAAACATTCAACCTGACTAAGATCCTTCTTGACAGGCTGGCTTCCACTACCACTTCCACTTCCATTGTGGTGGTTCTTGTATCCACTCTTGTGATTCTTGTACTTGTCATTGTCATGACTACGGTGGTGCTTGTTGTCATGATGACAGTTGTGGTTGTGGTGTTTGTTGTACTTTCCATGCTTGTGGGATCCAGAATTCCCACTATCATCATAATGGGAATGCTTGTGAGACGATCCCGAGCTGTGCTTGTCATAGTGCTTTCTCTTCTTGCTTTCAACCTGTTTCATCTTGCTCTCCAAGATGGAAGCCTTGTCACATAGAGATTGATAAGTGGGGACATAGGCCACAGCTAACTGCAGGTTCAGTTCATCGTTCAATCCTTCAAGGAACTTCTCCTTCCTCTTGGCATCAGTGTCAACTTCATCTGGTGCATAACGCGCCAGATTGTTAAACTCCTCAATATATTCAGCCACGCTGCGGTGGCGCTGCTTCAAGTTGTGAAATTCCTTTTTCTTCAAACTTATCACTCCGGATGAGATGTGAGCAGTATGAAAACCATCTTCAAAGATAGCCCATGTCACATCCTCAATGGGAGTGGTGATCTGGAAGTTATCCCACCAAGTGGTTGCTGGTCATTCCAACAAGTGTGCTGCAAATCTGACTTTCTCTTCATCAGTACAGCCGACAGTTACCAAATCCTTGTTCACTGAGCGTAGCCAATCATTGGCCACCATGGGATCAGTAGTTCCTGAGAACTTTGCTGGCCTCAGTCTTAAGAATCTGGTAAGCATGTCAAATCCCGGTGGGTTATTCTGATTGTTGTTGTTGTTATTATTGTTGTTGTTGTTGTTCTGATTCTGTATGAACGTGGTCATCATCTGCATCAGCTGCGTCTGAGCTGTCATCATCTGCTGCATCTCAGGGTTGATATTGTTGTTGTTAGGGTTGGGATTGGCACGTCGGGGAGGCATCTGTGGTTTTCAATAAGGATAAGAATGAGATACCCATATATGATTAACATGCACAATACATCACATAGACAATCACCAAGCATGCATCAAAATAACAAAAGTTCAACAACAAAGACAACAAGTTTTGCAAAGTAAACACACCAATAGCAAGCCATCCACATGTTGGATGGTCATTGCGACTCAATAATCAAAAACATGGTAAATAAAAGGTAATTGAGTAGTCATCACTACTCCTCTGCATCAACCTCCTCATCAACAAGTGTAAGACTTGCATTCTCCATTGCGATCTTGTATTCCTCGACATTGGTAGTCAAGGCCTCTATCTTGGACTTGAGAGCCATCTTCTGTGAACGAAGTCTCTCAATCACAGTCTGCTGATGCTCGAGCTCGAAGTCCTTGGTCTCTAGTTCTGCATTCATCTCTCGAATCCTCTTGTTCCTATCTTGGACTCTTTTATCTTGACTCTTGAACTTTCTATATTGACTCTCAAACTTGGCCTCCATTTCCTTGACTATCTCATCTTGCTCCGAGAAGAGCTTGTCCTTCTCACGAAGCTGCACCCGGAGCTCGTCATTGCTAATCATGACGTTGGTCCTATCAGTATCTAGGTGCCTAAGAAGAACCTCTAAGTCCTGGAGGTATAGACGAATCGGCTCTGCTGTCTCTCTAGCAGTGTCCTCGAAGTCAATGGCCTCACCATACTCGTCACGTCTACCGAAGGCATGGAAGTGAGTACCTCTAATCTCCCGAGAGTGTCTCCCTAATAGACGCGCAAGTAAATCCTGCATGACTACCTCTAGGCCTCTCTCCCTGTCATCATGCATGAACTTGAAGATGATTGCCTCCGTGGTAGGCTCAGTCTGGCGTCCTGGCTGATTAACCTTGAAGCCCCAAAGGTCTTTCCTCTCAAACTTGGTGAGGGGAAGCACCATGATACTAGGAAGCGGAAGATTGAGCAGACTAGTGAGCTCAATAAGTCGAGTGCCAAAATGAGTTCCCTTGAACTCTTCAGCTGTGCTGATAGTAACATTAGGCATCTATTTTATAAGATAGAAAAAGTTAGAATCAACATAATTAAAGATAAATCACAAGACAAGGCATCACATGCATATCTTTGACAATCAAAACACAAGTCATGGCATACATAAAACCATTACAAGCATCCACAGTTCAACTTATTTTAGACAACAGTTGGAAAATAAGATGATAAGTGTGGTGGTCCAACTAACGAAGTACGTTACAACCCCATCTCACTTGCCAAGTTGGCTAACAGGGCATCCCTAGAGGCAAACTATCGATCCTGATCACATGACTCCATTGCTAAGTCTATGATGTCCTCTCTTAAACGTTGGTTGGTAGCCTCTAACTCCTGGGTATGCTTCTTTTCTTCCCTAAGGTCATTCTGAGTGTTGAGCATTCTGCACTTGATTCTATCACCAAGCTCTTTGATGGCCTTCCAAGCTGCATCCCTTGCTGAATCAAAGAATGTGGTGTGCATCACTGAGTTGGTGACCATGTAGAATCCTGATTCTTTGTGGTTGTCTTCCTTGTTTTTATACAAGTGAAGTTGCACCCACCAGTACTCAACTCCTTCATCCATCACAGGAAAACCTTTGTACACAGCTGCACCATGTATTCCCATGGCAACCATGAGGTCCTTGAGAGCCTTGGGGAATTCTGTCTCACATTCCAAAGTCATAGTCATGAGTGGTCCCTTCCTCACGGCTTCGTTGATGGATTTCATCTACAAATAGAGATGAGAAAGAAGATTAGAAAAGTTTACGAGAAGAAAAGACAAGTGTGGAAGTTGTTAAAAAAAATTCCTTAGTGGTTTCCAATCCTAGGGTCATAATCCTACAGGTAACAAAGTGCTCTGATACCATCTGTAAGATCCCTCCCTTTATAAAGGTAAGGATCCCTGTGATTGCAATGCTAGTCCCTGGATCAATGCTAGCATCCACAGTTTAAGATGAAGTACACAGATACAAAGGTCATTATTACATATCATTCTAGAGACAAACATAGTCTTTTACAAACTCCATGGCCACATGCCTAATACAAGAGTTCAAATATATAATAAGATAAACAAGTCTTCATCTTCATGTGCCACAGGCAAGCATGTTGAGTGTAGACTCATACCCCTAATCATCATCGGAATAACCTGCAACATCACAAGTTACAGCCACAGTGGGTCAATACATTGGAATAGTATTGGCAAGTGATACCTTAGTTGAATATTTGTAATCTAGATACTATATGCATTTTGGCTAAGTGTAGCTTAGGCTTGCTTTGCTCAAAATAGGTTTTACCTATCAGTTAAAAACACTAAGTTTTTCTTTGACAAAACTTTTCCCCAAGGAACCACCAATAGAAATTGGGGAACCTTCACCCTTGTTCAACCACAAGTTTTTACTTAGAAATTGGGATGAGGAGATTCTTGATAGCTTCCATGTCTTGATGCTCAAGTTGTCAAATACCAGGGACATGGCTAAGTACTTAGATTCTTCCATCTGCAGAGGTTGTGCACTTTCCCCACAAGACTTGATTTTCACCAAGACAGGACCTTTCATAAGCCTTCCCTTAGACCAAATGGACGCGCTCCAACCTATCATCCCACTACCACCAACTATCCAAATGGCTAAGTTATTGCAACCTATACGATCCAGGCAGAGTCCATAATGCCATGTGGCTGCACTAGAAGCTTCTTAACATTTGGCATCTCAAATCCCTTTGTTCCTGGGTGGCTTTCCACAAGTGAGATACACAAGGTAAACCATAGAAATGGGCCTTGTGTAACCACTCAACACAAACCATTCTTTCCATTCCACCCAGGTATTTCATTCACTTAGTTGTTTTTATTAAGCAAAAACACAAGTCCAAAGACTTAGAAATATTTTTCTCATAGCATGAATATATAACCACCCTTGGTTGCTACTAGCTACGCTAAGCATGGCATTGATAAGTATCTTAACTTAGAGATTTCTAGCAATTCTACAACTACTAGGATTTCCCAAGCATAGCATATAGATCAAAATATTCATGCAAGTCCTATACAAAATATTTCTAGTGCATAGTTGAAAAACACAGGAATAAAATCATGAAGCACCACTTGCCTTGGTAGTTTGGGGAGTAGCAACAATCTTCACAATCACAATCACTATTTGCACCAAAATCTACACATAAAATAATGGCACCAAATCACATACAAAATATATACAAACAAAAATATATGAATGCATGCAAAATGCCATGTGATGATTTTCTACACCAAACAAGACAAGTGCACAGTACTAAATCTTAAACAAGTTCAAAACTTGCCAAATAAATCTTACTTGAACAACATAACAATTTTCAAATAATTACTATACACAATTTATGCCTACATTTGTTTCTGCAAAAACAACCATCTTTACAGAGGCAAAACATTAAACACATTGCATAAATGGAAAGGATTTTCTCTCCTGATTCCAATGATATAAAATCTGTCAAATTTGGACGTGGGAATCAAAAGTTATGAAGTTTTCAAGTTTAAACATCTAATAGATCTAAATTCTGATTTTAAATCAAACCTACAGACACGCGGCGTGTTCTGATTCGTCGATACCGCTTCGTGTGGATCGATCAACGAGGGCCGTTAGATTTAAGTGGTAGCGCACGGTCAGATCTGCGTGTAACGGTTCGAGTAAGTGATCTAATCCTGAGCCTCCAATCCAGATCTAACGGCTGCGAAGCTTGCAACCAAAGACTGGCGGCACTAGCGGCGGCGAGTGGCGGCGGCGACTCTGTCAGAGACGTTGCCGACGATTTGGGTCGCGCGGGAGAGGGTGAGGTGACTTACCGAGTTCGCTGTGTGTTGCTGATGCTCAAGGTAGGCTTCGTTGGCAAAGGGGCGCACCGTGGATGTCACTGGAGCTCGTCGGAGTCGTGCGCGGCGTCGGGTGCTTGCAGACGACGATGTTGCCGAGGTTCTGCGTCACCCTAGCACGAGTCAGTGGCATTACGGGGTGCGCAAGGTCACGGTGAGCAAGATGGTTTCAAGGAGAAGACAAGGGGCGCTCGATTCTTACCGCTATTGCTCGTCGGAGTTGAGCGGCGGTTCTGGTGGTTGCGGATGCTAACGGAGTCGACGACCTGGCTCACGAGAAGGAAAAATAAAAGCATCAGGGGATGCGCCAGAATGTGCTGGTCAAGCTTGTTTGAAGCAGAGAGAGGGGACGGTCGAAGCTCACCGGAATCGGTCACCGGAGGTCGTCGGTGCTGCGGGGTTCTGAGCTCGAATGCGCGCAGCCTGGTGGCGGAGTGGTGGCGCTAGGTGAGGGGAAATGCTCGCGGTCCAGAGGGGGTTAAATAGCCAGGAGGGGGCGGCGATTACGCGCTGCATCAATGGCAATAACGCGGGCAGTGACTGCGGCGAGGTAACGGCGGAGCGCCTCGGTCGCGCGTTGATTGAGGACGATGCTGACGGGGCATGGTGGGGTCTGGCTGTCAGCGGGTGGGTGCACGCGGGCGCGGTGAGAAACAGAGAAGAAAGAGGGACCCCGGGTGGGCTGCTTCGTCCGATGGGCTGGATTGGTGGCGCCTGGCCCAGTTGGGTTTTCTAATGCCTTTACTTTTTCTTTAATGAATTTCAGGAATCATTTTCAAATGAAATCAAATGCATTTGAAAACCAAATTTTTTCTGGATTTTTGTAAAGTGTAAACCTCATAATTTTGAACATAAAACCTTGTTGTTTCATTAGACTAGCTTGGTCTTTTTGAAAAATCAAAATAAAGAGTGCCTTAGTATTTGATTTGAATAGGTTTTGAAAATGGTTTAAAACCATATTTGTTTTGTAAATTTTGTCCAAGCTTTGCTCACAATCAAACCAATCCTATGAACTTACAATAATGGTTTTAAAACAAATATTCCTCCACTAGAGAGTGGCATTTGAGTTAAAGCTTGCTCACATAAAATCATAGCACTCAAAGTTTCTGTTTCTTCAAAATGAGTTTGAATTTGAGCCCTAAATGAGTATGCATCCATGGATGATATGCAAAACTTGAAAACATGATTTTAGGGATGTTACAATAGATGACACAATGGTTCAAGTTTATTAGGGGCAAAGAATATAAAGTGTTCCATCAAGTTCATGAGGGCTTTAATCACTAAGTTTTCACATAACAAAATAGTTTTTAATTGGAAGATAGCTGAAAACAAGAATATACTTGGAATGGTGTAACACACCATGCATAGGAATTTATAGTGGAAACTTTGGAATAACTTGGTTTCTTGGGAGTTGGAAGCATGAGTAGATCTTACTCACACAAGTGGAGGCTAGCAAAAGACTAGGAGCAACCAACTAAGAGAGCAATAATGGCCATAATCATGCAGAGCAGCAAAACATTACTAATAAAAGCATAGAGTGGTACTACAAGTCAAGGACTAAATGATCATAGAGGCTATGGTGACTTGTCATAGTCATAACATGGTGTGAGCATGTTCCAAGTCAACCCAAACAAAGCATCAAAGGAGAATATCACAATATTATGCTTTTGTATACTAAAACTACGCATGATTCTTTCAAGGCTCATTAAGAAATCCTAATTGTTTGGAACAATTCATGCTACAGCAATAATCACTAAGCATAAAGTCAAAACAACATCTAGCATGACATGGTAAAGTCTAAGTCTCAGTCAAAGCAAGCTCCTTTTTGTACCACTTAAGCATGAAGCTTCCTACTCTTTTCCAACACCAATCAACCTATTTGAAACAACTCACAAAGATAATAATCAACAAAGATCAGTGAGCTTGTTTCACAAATCCACAAAGAAGAACTAAAAAGTTCTAAACACAAAGCATAAGAAAACTAAGGCTAAACATAGTGCTAGCAAAAGAGAACACTCACAGAACAATAAGAATGAAAACTAGAGTGTTCTAGGCAATGAAAACATAGTGTGTATCTCTCCAAAATAAGTGTGATGGGAACCAACTTACTCAAGCAAACTAAAACCAAAAATGATAACTAAGACGCTCCAAGAACAACACAACAATGCATGAAACAATAAAAACGAAGTGTCTAGACAGACCTGAGCTTTTTATTGATGAAGAAGCGGGTGCCTTGGGCATCCCCAAGCTTTGACGCTTGTACCTCTTGAAAATTTCTTGGGGTGACACGGGGTGGCATCCCCAAGCTTGAGCGTTTGTCCATTCTTCATCTCATTACATCATTCTTTCTCTACACCTGCAAATTTTGCTTCATACAAAACTTCACACAATCTTCATTAGCAACATTAGTGTATTCAAAAGATAATAGACCTTTAGGCAAAGCTTTGGAACAACAAGACTTTTCACTAAAACCACAAGATACTGTATTAAATCCTTCAAAAAGCTCAATTTTCCAAAAGAGAACTCAAAAAGGAATCAATAAGAAGCAAATGCAAATAATGGCAGAAATCTGTCAAAACAGACCAGTAGGTAGAAACCGATTTTTTCGAACACCTTCTGTTGCTCAAATCAAAAAGTGTTGAACTAACAAAAGTTATCTAACATACTGGGGGATTTGTTCGTAAATTTTTAGCTCAATCCGAGTTACAGAGACTCCTCACAAAAAAAATTTGGTGGAGGACAGAAATCTGTTTTGGGACAACAACTCCCCAAATCTTACTTCCCTCTCATTAGAGGTCATTCTTGGCACGAAAAGCAAACAAAAAAGGATAAGGAAAGGTCATTACTGAAGTAATAACTTCCAAGACTCAAGGAAACTCTTGGGTTAACTCCCAACAAGTACTTTTTTAACGCCTTTAAGTTAGGCTTGATAGCTTGATAAGATGCTCACATAAAATTATGAATTGAAGTCAAAGAGAGCATCAAGAAGCAAATTAAAAACACATTTAAGTCTAACCCACTTCCTATGCATAGGAATCTTGTAAGAAACTAAATTCTCAAAGAATAAAGTGACATGCATAGGAAGATAAAACAAGTACCACTTCAAGATTTTCAACATAAAGAGGGGAAACTTAATATTATTGAGATGCATAAAACCATGTTTCCCTCTCTCATAATAACTTTCAGTAGCAACATGAACAAAATTAACAATATAACTATCACATAAAACATTCTTATCATGAGCCACATGCATAAAATGATTATCACTCTCCACATAAGAATAGCCATTCTTATTAATAGTAGTGGGAGCAAATTCAACAAAATATCTATGATTACTATTCTCATCACCATAATCATCAAATATAGGAGGCATATTGTAATCACAATAAAGTTTCTCCTCAATAGTAGGTGGACTGAAAATATCATCCTCATCATATATTGGAGGCTTGGTATCATCATAAACAATACAATAGCTATCTTCCAAAGCTAGGGGACTAAAAAGATAATTTTCGTCAAAACTAGCTTCCCCAAGCTTAGACTTTTCCATAGCATTAGCAACAATAGTGTCCAAAGAATTCATACTAATAACATTGCTATTAGCATGCAAATAAAGCTCCATAGGTTTTTTAATTTTCTCTTCAAACACTTCATGTCCTAACTCAAGATAGATACTATAAAGCTCTCTAATTTTTTTGTTGTTTTCCATTAATCCTAACTAGTGAAAACAAGAAACAAAAAGACAAAATTGCAGAATCTAAAGGAAATAACTTCGAGCACTCACACCGGAGGATTGAGTACCTTTTACCTTACCTCCCCGGCAACGGCGCCAGAAAAGAGCTTGATGTCTACGCACTTCTATTCTTGTAGACAGTTGTTGGGCCTCCAAGTGCAGAGGTTTGTAGAACAGCAGCAAGTTTCCCTTAAGTGGATCACCCAAGGTTTATCGAACTCAGGGAGTAAGTGGTCAAAGGTATTCCCTCTCAAGAAATCCTACAATCAAGATACAAGAAGTCTCTTGTGTCCCCAACACACCCAATATAGGTGCACTAGTTCGGCGAAGAGATAGTGAAATACAAGTGGTAACGGTGCCAGAAACTAGCTTCTGACTTGTTGTTGACGTGGGGTAATGGTGCCAAAAAATAGCTGATGGCGTGGAGGAAAGGTAAAAGCCCAAAACCTCCCCGACAAATGGAACAAAGATGGAAGAAAGCAAACATGCAACAGATCTAGATGCAAACAGTGTTTCAATGCTTAGAAACAAGGCCTAGGGATCATACTTTCACTAGTGAACACTCTCTCATATAAATATCCTCTCTTCATGATACTACTATTAACCACTCTCCGGTTAGACACTCTAATCCAAGGTAGGGCTATAACAGCACACCTCAAAGTCCTCCTTCCCCAATCTAGATAACCCCACACTGTCACCTTGAGCTCTAGCTGGTTCCAACAAACACCACAATTTCATAGAGACATCCAACTCCAAATATAACTCATAACAAATATTCAATCTAGCCAAAGTGCCACATACCGTATGCATGTTGTCACTTTCACACACATGGGTAAAAGCATAGATCTATTAAAGCACAAAGAGTATTTATGTAGACTCAAGACTAAGTGCCACCATGGCGTGCATGCTGTCACTTTCACACACATGGGGAGAGAAGAGATCTAATGAAGCACTTGAGTAGCAAGGTAGATCTACTTGATTACAAAGCTCATGACCACAAGATCATGCATAGAGAGAGATGAACACATAGCTACCGCTAGAGCCCTTAGCCCTGAGGAAGAGCTACTCCCTCCTTATCATGGGAATCAGCAATGGTGATGAAGATGGCGATGGAGATCGATGGAGATGGCTCCGGGGGCACTTCCCCATCCCGGCAGGGTGCCGGAAGAGAGACTTTTTGTCCCCCGAATATCCCCGTCGGTGGCGGCGGTGCTACAGAGGTTTTCATGGATTTCTTCTGGATGCCCTAGGGTTTTTGGGTTAGAGGCTTCTTATAGGCTTAGGAGTCAAGGTCGGTGGGGGTCCAGGGGGGGCACACCCCCTATGGGTGCCTCCAGGGCTTGCCCACGCCTACGGGGGGTGCGGCCACCCTGTGCCCCCCCCCTCCGGCTCTGCTTCATGGTTCCGTGTTGCTCCGGGAAAATAATGACTTTGGCCTTTGTCCCGTCCAATTCCGAGAATATTGATTTCTTGCCTTTATGGAACCAAAAACAGAAGAAAACAGGCAACTGGCACTATGGCAACTTTTTAATAGGTTAGTTCCAGAAAAGATATAAAAACACCTCAAAGTGTAGACAAAGCAAAGCAAAGTAGATACAAAACAAGAATGGAGCATCAAAAATTATAGATACGTTTCTGACGTATCAATGGTCTCGTCGTCTAGCGAACCAATGTGCGGTAGTCAGCGAGGATGTAGGTGACATGGTTTTGAGAGAGAGAGAGAGAGAGAGAGAGAGAGAGAGAGGGAGAGGGAGGGAGATGGCCAGGAGGTTTCTAGAAAGGGGAGGAGACAAGGAGAGTGAGGGGAAGGGATAATGAGAGAGAGGAAGAGATAAGGAGAGATAAAATCCTTTGGATCTTTTAGAATCCAACAACAGAAGGCATGATGTGTGGGACTCAGATTTCAATCAATTAGGACGCATCAGTTTGTCCAGTGTCTTAGAAAAAATACTTGAGAAATGTTTTGATCACATTTTGGAAACTAGAGAAGGATTTTGAAAAATAATATACTCCCTCCGTCCCAAAATAGATGTCTTAGATTTGTCAAAATTTGGATGAACCATTATACTAAATAGTGTCTAGATTCATTCAAATTTTGACAAATCTGAGACATCTATTTTGGGACGGAGGGAGTATAATTTTCACATTGGGTCTTCTTATATGTAATAGTTGCAAGGAAAAATGATAAACATGGACCTTGATAATTTTTGTAGAAGTACCTTCACGGAATGGGTTATCATCTATGAACATACTTGACTTTTAATCTGAACGACCATATTAATGGCCATATACATGACATAGTCTCTAATAATAGTAGTAAGCAAGCCCATGTTAATGGCCATATACATGACATAGTCTCTGATAATGGTAGTAAGAGAGAATGTCCCTAATCATCTAGAAAATGCCACGGGAAGGCATTCACCAAAGATGGGGTCAAAGGTGAGCAACTCATCTCGGATGTGCTTGACAACGAGGATTTGTCCCTGATCCTGGCGTCACCCGAGCATGTTCCACTAGTTCAAGGTGTGGTCGGTGATGACTTTGATTTAAAAGGAGTCAGTAGGGATGAAGTCGAGAGCATCTAGGGTGGGGATGAAGATGGCATGTCATCCCTCTCGTACAATCCTAGGATAGGTCTTAAGGTGGTGGGCACCAAGGCAGCAAAAGGCGGCGGAGGTGGTAGAGGTTTTGAGGTGGGCCTAGAGCCAGGAATTAAGTCATTGCACGCGAGCGGGGTTGGATGGAGCGGGAGGCGGCAGAGTGTCTTTGTCAGAACGTCCTCATTGTTCGGCCACTGCTTCGGCTTAGGCAGTTCCATGACCATCTCGGCATACTCCCCACACCCACATCGACGGCCATATCGAACCTGAGCTTGGTCATGTTGAAGGGGACCTCCTATAGGAGCAGGTATCGCATGGTCTCGTCGTATGGCGGACCAACATGCAGTAGTCGGCGACGTGGTTGTTAGAGAGAGAGGTAGGTGTCCGGGTGGTTTGGAGAGAGGAGAAGGGACAAGGGGAGAGGAAGGATAAGGAGAGATAAAAGCAAATGTATCTTAGATAATCCAACAATGGTAAGCATGATGTGGGGGACTATAAATGTTTTGACCACATTTAAAAAATAAGAAATTAGAAAAAAATCTAAAACTTGCAAATTATTTCTTCTTACGTATAATAGTTGCAAGAAAAATTATAAACATGGAATTTTTGTAAAAATAACTTCACATAATGGGTTATAATCTTGAACATACATGACTTAATCCGAACGACTCATACGTCGTAAACATATCTATAATTTTTCATGTTTCATGCTTGTTTAGTATCAACTTTGCTATGCTTTGTCTACACTTTGAGGTATTTTTATATATTTTTTGGGACTAACCTATTAACAAGATGCCGCAGTGTCAGTTGTCTGTTTTCTGTTGTTTTGGTTTCAGAAAATCTAGTAAGGAAATATTCTCATAATTGGACGGGACAAAAGCCAAAGTCAATATTTTACCGAGATGAATACAGAGACCAAAGGGCGACCGGAGGGGCGCCACAGGGCCGCCACATCCTAGGGCCGCACGGGCCCACCCTAGGGCACGCCTCCCTATGGTATGGGCGCCCTGGCCGCCCCCTGCCTCACCTCTTCGCCTATAAAAGCCCCCTGATGTCAAAACCCTAAGTACCCGATCAGATCTCCACGAAACAGTTCTTAGCTGCCGCCACCATCGTCCCTATATCGGGGAGGGTCTAAAGCTCTTCCCGGCACCCTGTCGGAGGGGAGAGATCATCCTGAAGGCCTTCTTCATCACCATGCCAGCCTCTGGTATGATGCATGAGTAGTTCACCCTTGGACTATGGGTCCATACAGTAGCTATATGGTTGTTTCTCCTCCTTCCTGCTATCATGTTTAGATCTTGTAAGCTCTGTTCATGATCAAGATCATCTATTTGTAATCATACATGTTGTGTTTGCGGGGATCCGATGGATATTGAGATACGATGTCAGATCGATTATTGATTCTATCATGTATTATGATTATTGATTCTATCATGTCTGTGTTGTTTGAGATCTTGCATGCTCTCCGTTTCTAATAGCTATCTTGGCCAATTAGATGCTAGTGACTCCAAGAGGGAGTATTAATGCTCGATAGTGGGTTCATGCCTCTATTGAATCTGGGGAAGTGACAGGAATCTCTAAGGTTGTAGATGTGTTGTTGCTACTAGGGAGAAAACAACAATCTTTTGTTGATAGAACAATTGTATTGTTTACTTTACACACATTGCTTAATGCAATTATCCGTTGCTTGCAACTTAATACTGGAGGGGGTTCAGACGATAACCTGAAGGTGGATTATTAGTCATAGATGCAGTTGGATGGCGGTCTATGTACATTGTTGTAATGCCCAATCAAATCTCATAGGAATCATGAATGTCTAGTATTTGCATTGTTATGTCTTGCTTAGTTCCTGTCAATTGCTTCGCTGTAATTTATTTACCCAACATGTCATGTTATTTATCTTAAGAAGAACACCTTTAGTGAATTGTGGACCCCAGTCCAATCTTTACCATTGTTACATCATCTATTGTTACCGTTTACTTTCTGCAAGCAATCATTACCTTCCATACTATACGTTTAATCCTTTGTTTTTAGTAAACCGGTGAGATTGACAACCTCACTGTAAGTTGGGGCAAAGTATTGAGTTTGTGTTGTGCATGATTCCAAGTTGTTAGCAACATCTTGGAGTTGTTTCCTTGCTTCTACTGGTTCGATAACCTTGGTTTCATAACTAAGGAAAAACTTGTTGTTGTGCTCATCATACCTTTCTCTTGGGGTTTCCTAACGAAGCTCTACAGTGATCTAAGCCGCATCAATGACCATGTTCATGGGATAATTTGTGATAATGTGTCTGTATTTAGTACAAATGTGTATCTTGGGATGGCACAAAATGTTGCCAAAGGAAGCATATATTGTATTTAAAAAATCAATTTCCTAAGTGCCAAAAATAGCCAAAAAAAAATTTTAATGGATGACAAAAATAGTTGTAACATGTATTCTGAGAACTGTGAAACCTTCACAGAGTACTTCATGATTATCACTTGGCAAAGATTAGTGCTCGGAATAAAATAGAACATATTAGTCTCCTATAATCTTCTATCCACACGGCTCGCATCAGCGAGCCCTGTCCCTAATCTTCCAGCAAAGGCCACAGGTAGGCGGTCACCGAAGACGGGGTCGAAGGTGAGAAGCTCATCCCGGGTGTGATTGACTACGAGGACGTGGCCCTAGCCCTAGCGGTACTTGATCATGTTCCACCAGTCCAAGGTGTGGACGGTGATGACTTTGAGTGAGAAGCAGTCGGTAGGGACGATGTCGAGAGCATCTAGGGTGGGGATGAAGACAACATGTCATCCCTCTCATACAAGCCTAGGATGATGCTTACGGTGGTGGGCATTGATGCAACAAAAGTCGGTGGAGGCAGCATAGGCGCTAAGGCATGCCCAGATCCAGGATTCAAGTTATGTGCACACGAGCGGGGTTGGCTGGAGCGAGAGGCGGCATAGTGTCTTTGTCAGAACGTCCTCATTGTCCAGCGCCTGCTTCGGCTCAGGTAGTACGATGACCATCTTGGTAGACTCCCCGCTCCCACATCGATGGCCATGTCGAACATGATCTTGGTCATGTTGAAGGGGAACTCCTATAGGATCAGGTAGTGCGTGGTATCGTCGGCTGGCAAACGAACATGCGGTAGTAGGTGAGGATCTAGGCGACATGATTGTTAGAGAGAGGGAGGTGGTCGGGTGGTTTGGACAGAGGGGAACGGACAATGAGTGAGAGAGAGAGAAGATGTTGGATCTTTTAGAATCCATTTGTGGGAGGCATGATGTGTGGGACTCAGATTTCGACCAATTAGAACGCAGCAGTTTGTCTAGTGTCTTAGATAAAAATACTCGAGAAATGTTTTGAACACATTTTGAAATCTAGAGAAGAATGTCAAAAAATATAAATTGCACAATGGGTCTTCTTATGTGTAATAGTTGCAAGGAGACAGGGTCAAAGGTGAGCAGCTTATCCCGGGTGTGCTTGACGACGAGGACCTGGCCCTGGTGGCACCCGAGCATATTCCACCAGTCCAAGGTGTGGTTGGTGATTACTTTGAGTGAGATGTGGTCGCTAGGGACAAGTCGGGAGCGTCAAGGATGGGGATGAATACGACATGTCATTCCTCCCATACAATCTTAGGATCGGGCTTACGATGGTGGGCGCCAAGGCAGCAAAAGGTGATGGAGGTGGGATAGGTGCCGAGGAGGTTCTAGAGCTAGGAATTAAGACACACGTGAGGGGTTGGCTGGAGCAGGAGGCAGCAGATTTTCTTCATCAGAACATCCTCGTTGTCCAGCAGCTGCTTCGGCTCAGGCTGTTCGGTGACCATCTTAGAGGACTCCATGCACCCACATCGGCGGCCATATCGAACCTTAGCTTGGTCATGTTGAAGGGGGGCTCCTCTAGGTGCAGGTAGCGCATGGTCTCGTCGTCTAGCGGACCAACGTGCGGTGGTGGGCAAGGATCTAGACTACGTGGTTGTTAGAGAGAGGGAGGTGGCCGAGTGGTTTGGAGAGAGGGGAAGGGATAAGGAGAGATAAAAGTTGTTCGATCTTTTAGAATCCAACAGTGGGAGGCATGATATGTGGTACCAAGCCAGTTTTTCCAGTATCTTAAAGAAAAATACTTGAGAAATGTTTTGACCATATTTTTAAAACTAGAGAATAATTTCAAAAAAATAATATAACTTGCACATTGGGTCTTCTTTTGTGTAATAGCTGCAGGAAAAAAATGATAAACATGGACTTTGACAATTTTTATAAAAATCCCTTCACGGAATGGATTATTATACTTGACTTTTAATCTGAACTCAATCATGTTTTCATGGCCATATACATAACACAGGCTCTGATAATTGTATTAAGCGAGCCCTCTCCCTAATCTTCTAGCAAAGGCCACAGGGAGGCGGTCATCGGAGACAGGTCAAAGGTGGGCAACTCATCCCGGGTGTGATTGATGACGAGGATGTGGCCCTGGACCTGGCGGCACCTGAGCACATTCCACCATTCCAAGGTGTGTATGGTGATGACTTTGAGTGAGAAGCAGTCCGTAGGGACGACGTCGGGAGCGTCTAGGGTGGGCATGAATACGACATTTTATCCCTCTCATACAAGCCTAGGGTGGGGCTTACAATGGTGGGCACCGAGGTAGCAAAATATGGTGGAGGCGACATGGGCGCCGAGGCGGGCCTAGAGCCAGGAATTTAGTCATGTGCACGCGAGCAGGGTTGTCTAGAGCGGTTGGCGGCAGAATGTCTTCATCAGAACGTCCTCATTGTCCAGCGTCTACTTTGGCTAAGGTGGTGCGATGACCATCTCGGGGGGACTCCCCGCCCCCATGTCGGCGGCCATGTCGAACGTGGGCTTCGTCATGTTGAAGGGGAACTCCTGTAGGAGAAGGTAGCACATGGTCTCGTCGTCTAGTGGACCAATGTGCGGTAGTCGGCAAGGATCTAGGCGACGAGGTTGTTGGAGAGGGGAGGTGGCCGGGTAGTTTGGAGAGAGAGAGAGAGAGAGAGAGAGAGAGAGAGAGAGAGAGAGACGTTGGATCTTTCAGGGCATTGATCTGTGGGACTCAGATTTCAACCAATTTAGACGCAATGGTTTATCCTGTGTCTTAGAGAAAAATATTCGAGAAATGTTTTGATCATATTTTGAAAACTAGATAAGAATTTCATAAAAAAATATACTCTCTCCAATCATATTAATTGTCGCGGAAATGTTTGTACCTAGACATGTTTTAGTGCTAGATACATCCAATCCAACAATAATTAATATGGATCGGAGGTAGTAAATAACTTACACATTGGATCTTATGTGTAATAGTTGCAAGGAAAAATAATAAATATGGACTTTGATAATTTTTGTAAAAATAGCTTCATGGAATGGGTTATCATATATGAACATACTTGACTTTTAATCTGAACAACCATGTTCATGGCCATATATAGACATAGTCTCTGATAATGGATAAGACTCGTAAAATGTTCAGAGTACTTTATGATTAGAAATTTGGAAAAGATTAGTTCAGCATAAAAAAGAACATATCAGTCTCCAATATTCTTCTCCAGACGGCTCGCATCATCGAGCCATGTCCCTATTCTTCCATCAAAGGCCATAGGGAGGCGGTCACCATAGACGGGGTCAAACACAAGTAGCTCGGCATGTGTGCGATTGACCACGAGGACGTGGCCTAGCCTTGGCGGCACCCGAGAATGTTCAACCAGTCGAAGGTGTGGTCGGCGATGAATTTGAGCGAGAAGCGGTTGGTAGGGACAACACCGAGAGCGTCCAGGGTGGGGATGAAGACGACATGGTGTCCCTCTCGTAGAAGCCTAGTTTGGGTGCTTACGGTAGTGGGCATTGAGGCGACAAAAGGTGGCGGAGGCTCTGAGGTAGGCCTAGAGCCAGGAGTCAAGTCATGTGCACGCAAGAGGGACTGGCTGGAGCAGGAAGCGACAAAGTGTCTTCATCAGAACGCCGTCATTTTCTATCAAGCACTTCGGCTCAGGCGGTGCGGCGAACATCTCGGTGGGCTCCTCGGCGCCCATGTCGGTGATCTTGTTGAATCTGTGCTTGGTCGTCTTGAAGGGTAACTCTCATATGAGAGTCTCGTCATTGCGTGGTCCAACATGCGTTAATGGGCGAGGATCTAGGCGACGTGGTTGTGAAAGAGAGGAAGGTGGCCAGATAGTTTTGAGAGAGGGGAAGGGACAAGGAGAGCGAGGGGAAGGGATAAGGAGAGAAGAGAAGTGATGATTAGGAGAGATAAAAGCCATTGAATCTTAGAGAATCCAACGGTGGAAGGCACGATGTGTGGGACTCACATTTCAACCAATCAGGACGCCGCGGCTTTATCTAATGTCTTAAAAAATATTTGGAAAATGTTTTGACCACATCGGGTGGTTCATCCAAAAGGAAGGAAGTGGTCAAAAGAGCCTGCTATGTGTGTAGCACCACAAAGCTCGTTGGAATAATCCTTGGCCGAAATTATGAGTGTAAAGAGGTGTCAAATGGGATGATAAGAGAGCTTATGGAGCAAAATAAGGATGAACACTAGCGAGCTTTATGGGGATATAATTCAGGAAGGTGGCTAGGTACGAAGAAAAACATCATGGCCATTAAGGCGAAAAAGCTTAAGATTGACACGGAAAAGGTTGCAACCGAGAATCTCAAAATGTAATTTGAGGCGAAATAAATAGGGCCTCAATTGTTGTCCGAGGAGGATCGATTTGTCAACCGACACAAGCAACATGGATCCAAAGAGCTTTGATGGTGCTTGGAATGATTAAATTTTATTTCAAAAAGTATTCCTTCCTTCTGCATATTTGTGTGTTTGTATTTTTTCATAATTATGTCATAGTTCAAAGCAAGCTCATAGCGAGAAAATGGACAAGGCCGGTAGGGTGGGGGTGGGTGCACTGATGTGGTTAGAGCATGACTAACAGCACCCGTAAACGCCTGACCCGTAAAACGCAAGCACATGCTCATGTACTTGCGATTTTCCTGTTTGAGGGCCTCGGCGCAAATCAGCATCCTTACTTGCAAGTTTTACAGGTTGCGAGTAAGGGTGCTACGTCGGATGGTTCCTAACCCGTAAAAGAGGGATCTAGATAGATTTTCATGCACAAAAGCAATATGCATAAATATGCAAACATTTGATGCATAGTTCATAGTTTTACATCAATTCAACAAACTAGTTCACATCAAATTCATACGCAGACAGTTCAAGGGAGAATCATTGCAAGGGAGAATCATGAATGTGAGTTATCACCATGCTCAACCGAGGCACCTCCGGTTCCACTTAGACGAGCTAGCCTTCTTCTCTCTGTTACCTCCGCAATGGTCTCTTTCCACCACTCCAATTGTTGCTCACTCATGTCCTTGGTGGACATCATCATTATCTCCCTCTCGTTGGCCAAGAGATCCTTCATTGTCTTGGCTTTCTTCACATTGAGTTTCATCTCCTCCAACTCGGCCTTGTGCCTAGCATATTCTCGCGAGGCTTCCACCTTTGCAAGCTCCACATCTTTCTTACTCTCGGTGATGGCAAGCTTCTCCAATGTCTTCATTGTCAGTGCCTCTTTGGACTTCATCATTTGATCGAACTTGTCCCGCAGCAATGATGCGTCGGCATACATCCTTAGTCTCTCCTTGGCTTTTTGCTCCCCTTCGGCTTGTCAAACTTCCTTGCTTCCTTATCGTCATCACTATCATCTAGCATAACTATCAACCCTTTCTTTAGTGGAGCTTCTTGGTCCCTTAATTTCCACTTGGGAAGATGTTGGAGCACATCAAAGCAATGTTTATATGCAAAGCCTTTGCCCTTGCTGGCGGCCATTTCTTTGTACCTTGCATCGGCAAAACCCTCCTACAAGCACAACACAAAGGTTAATTCGCAAACTAATGATCAAAATTGACCAAGAAGTGATGGACAAGAAACTCACGTATTCGTTGATAGTGCTACCACTTGGAGGATTGGTCCTAACCGCGTCCGTAGCCGCACTCCAACGGCTACAAGCCGGTTTGATCACCTCCAAACGTCCTTGAAGGGATCGAAAAGTGCGATACACCGGTTGGCGTACTCGAGGCATGAGCTTCAAAAACATATCCTCAATGCGCTCCGTGCCCGCCGCGACATTCATTCCAACTTGAGCCCAAGCACGGCACAAATTTACATCCTCTATCTCCGTGTAGTTAGAAGTTCTCTTCTTCTTCGGCTTCACCTCGCCCATAGCGTTAACCTTCGTCACCTCTTCCTCCGTAGCATCACCCTCTTCATCCTCTCCGGTCACCTCTTCCTCCGTAGCATCAGCCTCTTCCTTGTTGCCAAATGGAGCGAGTGGGGGAACGTCGGTGTTCATAGTCGTCTCATTCAAGAGATCCATGAACCCCACATGTCCATTGTTGCTAAAATCAGAGATAAATGTTACAGTAAATCAATTTTGGATTCATTGGACTCGGAGTACAAATTGGCATACCTTTGCGGCATCTCCTCGAGCACATGCGGGGCGGCGGAAGGGGAAGACGACACCAGAGAGGCAGTGACCGGCGAGAGGCACTGCGATTTTTGGCACGACGCCCTCTTCGGCTTGGCGCCTGCGCAGGGGCAGCCGTAGGGGCGCCTGCTTCCTCTTCTTCACGCTGGTGGCGGCGACCATTTTCGCCACGTCAGCGTTCGTCGGAAGCCCTCCGCCAGCCTCCGGAGATACGGTCAACGCCGGAGAGGGTGGCTGCTGCGGATTGCCTCGAGAGGTGAGCGGGAACGATTCGAGATCCACGCGGCCGGGATCCGGCCGCGGAGATTGCCAGCGGCTATGCAGGACGAGGGAAGAGCTTAAACGAACTCGCACGCAAACAGCCTATAAAGTGCGGGTCGCGTCTGGGTCGGCAATTTATAGGCCGACTCATAATTATTTTTTGCGGATCGCAATGGTTACGAGTGCTAATCGAGCATCCGGCGACGTTTCTTCGCCAAAACCCATAAACTGGTGGTTATTATAGTGATTTGCCCCTTTTACGGGTGTTGTTAGTCATGCTCTTAGTTGAATCACCATGGCGCAAAACCGGCAATGAGCAAACAGTTGCTGCCCACTCGTTCGGTAGAGGCAGAAAATCCACACAGATTACACATTTTGACAAGGCAAACTTCTAAAGTTTACAGAGAAAAGAAGGCAAACATACTTGTGCACACATTATATTATATATTTCCTTGACACGGGTAGTTTCTTGAATTACAGACCTTAATACCACCGATTCGCCAAACTGGTACATGTTTCATTCCATCTCCATAACGGCAATCGCAAGGAACACAGTTTGGCCAATCACAATAGAACTGGGAAAAGATCCGCAGGCATCAGATGCTGAATCTACAATTCAAATCCCATGGGGTGATATATAGATCGCTGCTGTTGAAACTGGAGATGGGCCAGCAAACACTCCGCTAGAAGAATGTCCCTTCTGGAGGCTGGACTAACTTGCGGTTCTGGGCGGCTGCCATATCTTTCTTCAGCTGGGTTAAGACAGTTTCCATCGTGTACTCACGCTGCCAGTTAGCTAGCACACTGAACTTCTTCGGGTCAACCTGCATTACCAGGTCAATCAAATGAATTTATGCATCCGTGAAATAGCCTACGCATCAATGAAGCTTTTCTTCTATGCATGGATGAAGATGAAGAGAGGAGGAGAGAAAGTACCGCTCCAGTCTCGTGATTAACACATCCCATGTTGATTCTTGAATGAAATCTAACAGACGGTGCCTTCTCAGGGTAGTCCTTGTCACAGAACAGCTTCAGCTGGTAGATGCGACCCTCATGGACAGTCTGCAAGTTGTGTAAGATAACAGATATTAAATTATATACATGCTAATAGCTGGATGAAGAAACACGAGGGGAACAACGTGCAAACATTTCTTAGAGCAAATCTTTGCAGCTAATAGATTTCGATACAATAAGATCTGATTTTTCAGCATGGTTTGAACTGGGAGGTAGCTAAAAAACTACAGTCTGTCTCTACACAGAAACCATGGTAGTTGTACTATTCCCATCATGCATATGCTGTGTCTACTGTCACTAGAAATTTCCACCGATAGAACCGTGAATGAAAAATAATGATAAGGCAGTTTTTTTTCCTTTTGCCAGTTTCAAGAAATATGTGTGACCTAATGAGTAATGAAACACTCACATTGTGAGGGCCAATAATGGTGCCAGTCCATGACCGCATGTATATGTCATCTGCATCATCCATTCCATAGCTGACCGTTCCATCTCCAATGCCCTTCTCCCCGCGCTCAAGTTCTTCTAGCAGCCTGAAGTTACGAGGAACTGCAGGCATGATAAAATATGAGTAACCTCCATAAAGAGCTAAAATTACTTGAACAAATATCAGTTCATTTATGCCAAGATGGAATAAAAAATATAAAAGAACCAGCAGCAATCCTTGTGAGCAGGTACAAATTCGGGAAAAAAGTTGCTTAGACAAGACAGAAACAAATTTACCATCGGCAGATGCAACAGAAGTTCCAATAGAAAAATTAACCTTTCAGAATTTGGACGCACTGATTAATCTCATGATATCATTTTTTATATTTTCTCCTTCATACGCGGTCTAGGACAAGCAGATCCTGCTGGCCATAGCATTTCGAAGATACAAAAACGAATTGCTATCTGTACTAGATCTTTCCCAGTTCACACCAAACCTAACAGTCAAGCAACACTTTTGGTCCAATTATTTCCTTCAACGTATGATAACCAAACGTCAGAACGAATTTGATGTGTTTGTCCTCTCTCCTCTGCAAACGATGCAGTGAGAAACACCTAACTCGAAACATTTATCAATGTTTGATCTTACGCAAGGGATGTACAAGGTTAGCTTATGTTTTATGCAAATAGTAGCTCCAAATATGATTAGTTAAACTACATTTCCATAAAATTGTCATTGTAAGTCTGTATAATATCTGAAATCTGAACTAACAAAGTTCAGTTAGTAAAACATTAAGAACAATCATATTAAATGAACTTCGCAAGCATAAATGACACAATTTCTGAATTAAAGTAAACTCAGTCCATTTGCAGTTACGCAGCCCTAACTGGTTATCAGAATTAAGATTAGTAAAAAATCTTATGTTCAAGATAAAAGAAAACTCTCAATCTCGAGTAGAGGAGATGGGCAGCGGCTGGTGGATAGCCAAAGCAGACAAGGATGGGGGCGATGGCCAGCAGGGGCCCAATCTACCGTGTATGCTTCAGGTCTAGGTGATGCCAAATTGCACCATCCCAAGGATTTGCACCATCCTGACGCCACCTCAACGCCATAAGCAGCAAGGACGAGGAGAGCTGCCAAACTGCACCATAATGAGCGTGACACCAAAGGGAGTGAGGCAAGCGCCTTGCCCTCGAGGCGCACACAGTGAACACTGTAGTCTTAGTATCGGTGACACTATGCAGGTAGCATGGCCAAACCCTTGATATGTGTAATATCCAAGACACAAAGAAAAATATTATTTTCTTTCTTTGTGTTTTGCTGGCTAAGAGATTAACACAATGGTAGCCAGAACTATGATTATCTCGCAACAACCTTGCCCTGTGTACTTCATGTGCATTGCTGAAATAGAACTGATGATTATCTCCTCACATGCCCCGCAACATGTGCCACATGTCTAGAATAATACTCTACAAAACTTAAATATCTGACGGTACTCTCCTTTTGGTATGATGTTACACAACACAAGACCTCATTCTAAGTATTTCCAATCTCTGATTGAGAGTCCAATTAATCAATTAGTGCAACACCACCTATATATACTTTACACAGCATTCCCAATGATCTACCACTACCAAAATCGTTTTTCTGAAGTAAGAGAAAACAAAGGACACTGGAAATATACAATTTTCTGCGCATTCTGTGTCTACAGGCAAGTAGGCAAGCCAAGGTCAAGTGAGGATTGTGGTCTTCCTCGTAATTTACCACTTCAGATCCCATGCTAGCAATAACCCCTCACCCACTAGGCCCCTACTTATGTATCAGACAAAGGTTCAGTTGAGCTATGAGCAAGACCTGCATAATGGCCGGAAGCATCACTTGCTAGCACCGGTAATTGGTGAAACAGAAAATAGCAAATCAAACACGAGAACACAGTCTTCTCATGTGATGACCGCATCAACCATATCTCCATGACGGCAGCCAATCATAAGAGTGCGCCATTCTATCAATCGCATCGCCAACCAAACATATCAGGTGACCGCTTGAACATAGAGATCTATATGGCAACCCAATCACGCGCCTAGCGATTATCGCCTGCTAAATAATCGACGCGTCGGCGTCGCGTGGTCACTCGCGGCAACGCGACAGATCGTGAACGACCGGATCGGGCCGCGGCGCAAGGGGAGACCAGATCGCGCACGATCGAGAGAATCATAAGAAAAAAAATAGCAGCGCAGGTGGGAATTGCTCACCGACGACACTCGATCCGGCGCCGGAGCTGCCCAGCGTCATCGTCGATCGACCGGGGCGCGGCGAGTGGTAGGATACGATCGAGAGAGGAAGAGAGGGGTAGAAGGGGGGAGATGGTGTTGGGGATTTGAGGAATCGCCTGCGAGAGGGGAAAGGGGAGGTCTGCGGCGGCTCAACGCGAACAAGATTCTGCCGTGTCCTCTTGTGGGGGAGATGGAATGCTTCGCTGGTGGCTGTAGGCCGTCCGATAGGGAATCGGGTGATCGGACGGACAGGCGATGCGATAAATAAATTAGGTAACTAGAGAGTTTGTGCGGGTTGCATATGGGGACTTTTCTCAAGATTCGCAAATGATTTGTCACTTGGATAATTACGAATTCCGATTGATCTTAGACGTCTTTGTTATTCCTAATGATCAATCACCTAGATTTGGTCTTGCTTTCTAAGAAAATTGCATCCACAATTGCATAAAACACAGAAACAAACTATTTTTTTATAGTTATAGCTCAGTTGTTGCTTAATTCTTTGCATCCAGCCCAAATTAACAGCTTAACCTTATTAACATCTTACATTACCGACAAAATTACAGCTAACACGAGTCCTTATGGCATTTGTTGCATAAAACATAGAAATAAGATTTTCTTTTTGCAACTAGCATAGTTTGTGACATAATTATTTGTACCTGGCCCAAATGAACGGCTTAACTTACTAACATGTTGATGAAATAAATTTAGAAAGGGGATGCAATTTTTTACTAAAATTATACCGATTTTTCTATATTTATTGTCATTGAGATTACAACTATATTTAAAAAAAATGAGAAAATGGTATTTTAAAGCATGTCAACTACATATCCATAAAGTTTTGGTACATAATATGTTGCATTATAATCTATATAAAATCACAAAATCGTGTATCTAAAAAGGCAAAAAAAGACCTCATTTTGTTAATATATTTATTTTTGGTAATATATTTTATTTTGGTAATATATTTTTGGTGCATGTGTCAAAAAATAAGTTTTGGTAATATATTTATTTTAAAATATTTATGTTTTGAATGTTATGTTACAACCATAATAGCGGGCATGACCAACTAAATAACATGTTAACAAGGCTAAGTTGCTCATTTGGGTCGCGTGTAAATAATTAAACCACAAACTATGCTAGGTGTAAAAATGATTTTGTTTCTGTGTTTTTTTGCAATAAATGCTATAAAGGCTAGTGTTAGCTACAATTTTCTCCTTACTTTCCCGCCAAGGCGGTGGAAGTACACATGCTTTTTTAAAACAAATAATACCCCTTTATTTATTAGAAATACAGTTATATCGGACATCAAAAGTATTTCTCCATAATATCAAGCAAGTTGGGGAATCATGTAAGACAAACTCTTTTGTTCGATCCATGAGCTACTCTAGTTAATTCACGAACCACTTAGCTTCGCATACGAATATATATACTCAAATTGAACTTTTTGAAATTCAGCATCTAGGTTGTAACAATCATTTAAGACTGTCAATGCTATTCCATGCCAATTTCCACCATCCTTCGTCACAACCTCTAGACAGTATATGAACTAGGAACAATTATATTACATCCCACTTATTGTGCAAGTGTGAGGACCCTAGGTTTAAAATCTTGCGAGCTCAAAATATTGAGAAAATTAATAAAAATATTTTATATTATTGCTTATAACTTTCACAAACTAAAGTAGAGGGTTTTCATATAATAAAATACGCGAAGAAAGGGTGTACACAATAAAAAAAATGTTCACTCTATATTCTAAATAATAAGGTGATTTAGCTTTTTCTGAAAAACATGCATACGCCTTTTAGTGTGTAGATTCGCAACAAAATAAGTGAACTTATACGATTAACATATGTCTAAATACACATGTTTCAGAAAAAGGGCTAAAACATTTTATATTTAGAACAGAGAGAGTAGTTTGATTTAAAATAATAATAAAAAATCCAAAAACATGTAGTTATTCGTTTTTCTTTATAGTTAGTAAAGGATTATTCTTTTTATAAAAAAAGAAAAGAAAAAATATAAATTTAGTAATTGTTCTTGAGTTCGAAGATTTATCTTCCTCTATTTTACTTTTAGTCGATTTTCTAATTGACCCTAATTGGATCCATGATCGGAGCTAAACAGGCAAATTGCAGGAATTAAATATAAGATAAATGCAAGGAAATAAAGGATAAATTTAGGGGTTTATATTTCTTGATTGATTTTAACAATACATGAGCTGGCTAATAAGGAACACGCCACCCACTCGATTAATATGAAGTGACCAAATGACCCTTACCCTCAATACTTCACTAATACACCCCATAATATATGTATCCCTTGACATCCTAATCCCTGACAGCAAGGATTAGGCCTTGCTTGAGGGCATGCGCTTGGTGCTACAGTTCGGAATCGCAACAACAATTGTTCCAACAAAGAATCGTTGTTAAAAGAGCATCGACATTGACTTCAGATGATTTTGAAGTGCTCTAACTCATCCACCCCTCTTCGGTTTTGCTTTCGGGGAATTGGATGAGAGAAGTTTGAATGTAAGGCGTATATTTCTCTACACGATCTCTCCAGTTCCTGTAGTTTTCGCCATGTGCTGCATGATTGACGGCGATCCCTCCATAAGTACCAGCTTTGACAAGATATGTTGCTCACTTACATAATAGTAATAGGTATTCAGGGACTGCGTGACCTGCACGATCTAGAGCACTCGCGGCCTTTGTTGATTCAATTGTACACTACATACGGCTTCTAACAAAGGTAGACACAAAAGTGTACATATGACGTAGAATAAGGCTCTCTTCATTGCTCAAATCGATGTACGGATGTACTTACATAATTCCATTTGTTCCTACTACGGAGTATTGTTATATAAATAGGTTTGCCTAGGAGTCCAGGTGTATTTATTTGGGAGAGGGGGCAAACCCATAGGGAAAACGAGTATGGAAAAATAGAGAATTTGTATTTGCAAACTAAACTTGTATTAATTGCACGAGTTGCCTTAGTAAAACCTTGTGTTGAGAAACTTTGATAAAACTCCGATAAGGATAAAATAGTAAAATCCTTCCTCGGGTATCTTCCCTAAGTTATACACTTCTCTAAGTCTAAATTATTCCAATTTGAATGCACATCTTCTAAAGATGGATTAGGAGAATATGTTAGTGGACATTCCAAATTTATGCACGGGACTCAGTAAGTTATCATTTTATTAGTTCATCCAATACAATTACGAGCAAATTAGATCAAGGCATTGTACGACGAATAATATGATCAAGTATCATCAGTCTACTGAGTAGGAAACAGAAGACCATTTACTCGTCAGTGTAGATCACTTTCAATGCCTCTAACTTCTAGCATTAACTTTATTTAAACTTGATTTTTTAGTGAAAAATATATCTATCCATTCCGCGACAAAGAAATGAAAAAATAAGCTTAATACATTCCGTTAAACCATCATAAATTATGAGTGCGTCCAATTAGCTTCCAGGCTCCATGGAGACCTTTATTTTGAACATTCAAAAAAGGTATTTCCAATGTTTTAAAATTTTCAAAAGAAATGTGATGTATTCTACACTACACACAAAAGACAAAATTATGGATCTGGGTGTGTGAATATTGTACCTTCAAATCTTTTTGGATTTTATCTTTTATATAGCCCATAGTACAACCTATTTCAGATCGAGACTTTGCACACTTGAAGTATGCATCATTGTATGTATGTACATGTTTTTCAGAATTTTTTGCAACTTTAAAATATTATTTTAAAATTTTAAAGTAAAGGGCACCAGTGAACTCAGGATCCAATTGCACTTTTCAGTTTCTTAAAACTATAGTTTTTCAATAAACTTAATTGCTTGCTCGACTTGTTGCAATATCGTGGTTTTGCAATACTTTTTATAGATATAAAAGGTGTTAAAAGGCCTGGCTTTAAATTAATAAAGCCACATGCGACTGAGTTTACATAATGTTGAAAAACAGCTTACAGGTGATAAATACAACAAACAAAGAAAATACAAATGAAGCGCCCCTTGAGTATCAAATCCCTTGTCCATACCATCCGCAAACCGACCAGAGTCGAAGCAAAGAGTGAAGGAGCACGCCACGGGAGGGAATGTGCCGTCGTCGACCATTAGCAGGCCAAACACCGTCATAATGCAAAATCCACCTTCGAAGAAAGCCACTTCCTTCTCGCCTAGGATCACAGGGCGCCGAACACATCGGGAGGTGGAGCAGTTCACCCTTGTGAGACCCTGGCGCATGGCTCAATAGGATTGATAGGAAACCCATACCAACAAGTTGCAACTTCTTTTCCGGAAGCTCATTCAAAAAGAACTCTAAGGTTAAGCGTGCTTGGTCTAGAGCAATTCTAGGATGAGTGATCAACCGGGAAGAGGGTACCGGGTGAGCACGAGTGAGGATAAAGTGCGCAGAAAAGACTAGTGTTGATCTGTGGGGTTAGTCTAAAGATCCTATTGAGTTGCCAGAAGTGACAGCCGTCGGTCCGGAGTGACCGGGGGTGTTACAAGTGGTATCAGAGCCGATCCTCACGGTTACATGGGCGTGTGTGGGTCAGTGGCGGACATGTGTAGCATGGCGCGTGTGGCCCAGAGTGGACATGGCATGGCAATGTGCCGGCACTGGACACACAGACGTGTGCCAAGAGGGATCGTTCCTGGCTTGTGGTTGATCGACGAGGACGTCGATCTTCTAAGGGTGGGTGTATGTGAGATCCTGACGCATGGCTCAATAGGATTGATAGGAAACCCATACCAACAAGTTGCAACTTCTTTCCCGGAAGCTCATTTGAAAAGAACTCTAAGGTTAAGCGTGCTTGGTCTAGAACAATTCTAGGATGAGTGACCGACCGGGAAGTGGGTACCGGGTGTGCACGAGTGAGGACAAAGTGCGCAGAAAAGACTAGTGTTGATCTGTGGGGTTAGTCTAGAGATCATATTGAGTTGCCAGAAGTGACAGCCGTCGGTCCGGAGTGACCGGGGGTGTTACAACCCTAAGCACGCATGGCCATCGGATAGGTTTGCCAGGGAGAAGCCAAAAAGCACCACTGCCTCGCCACCACAACTCACGAACACCATCGTCTCCCACAAATCACCACGAAGCACACAAACTACCAGACGGGATTGCCAAAGAAGATGCGGTGGAAGGGAATGAAAACATCGCTACTGAGCACACCTAACTCAACTTACCACCATGATAACACTATTGTCGGAGAGGGGAGCACTTCCCCTCTCGCCTAAACTCGTGGGAGTCTACCCGTCGGGAGTAGGTAGCACCAGGGAAGAGGAGCAACGGGTCAGCCACAACACCACGTCGCAAACGAATTGAAGAACCACTACCAGCAGCCCATCGCCCACGACCAAGCTCGTCTACTGCCACCGATGATCCAAGGCTACGTCTCCAACGAGGGGACGACGCCAGAGCGCCACCATCACCCAATCCAAAGATTCAGGTTTTCACCCGGGACAGATATGACGGGGAGGGCGAAAACCTCAATGTAGCCTTCAAGAAGAAAACCGGTGCACAAGTACCGTCTTTTTGCAATACTTTAGTTTTGAAAACACGGAGCTACCAAACAGAGCCTTTATTTTTGAGTAAACAGAGAGACCTGTTCCTTGGCTTTCAACGAAGCTCTTGTTGGCTAACTTTTGCACAGATTTTTATATGCGTTATGTTACAATCGCGACAAGAAGATAACGAAGAACGAAAACGAAAAACACAGCAAGGAGACACAGATTTAACGTGGAAAACCTCTCCAACAAAGAGAGGAAAAAACCACGGGCGCCAGCCAGCGAAACTTCACTATATCGAGGAGTGTTTACAAACGCCGGGGATTTCACAGATACAACTCTCCCAACCGGCGGCTTACAAGGGGTTTATATATCGGTGGAAACCTAGGTCTTCGACGATCCGTACCGTACCGCGGGGGGCTGTCGCCCCCCGCACCCCCCACAGGCGTCCCTATTGGGCACGGTGTGGGCCAACTTCAGACTCGTTACACTCGGCCCAAGATCACGCATAGCCACAATACTAAAGAAAGTACGAATGGAACTATGCTTCACAACTGGAGAGAACACATCATTGTAATCAATACCTGGAATCTGGCTGAACCCTTTTGCTACTAACCTTGCCTTGTACCTTGAAGGCTCTTTGGGAGATAGACCTTCCTTTTTCTTGAAGATCCACTTGCAGCGGACCGCCTTCTTTTGTTTAGGCAAGCGCACAACATCCCATGTGCCATTTTTCTCAAGCGATTGCATCTCTTCTTGCATAGCAGAAACCCACTTCTCGCGGTCAACGGATGCAATGGCTTCATTATATGTAGCAGGTTCAGAATCGTTCTCCACCTGTTCAGCACAACTCAAAGCATAATGTACAAGATTACACTCTTCAATTAAACGACGAGGTGGAACTATGTTACGTCTCGGTCTATCAGCAGCAATAGATTCCTGTGGCTGCTGCAAAACAGTAGGTGAGTGCTGAACAACATCATCATCAATATTTTCCTCATGAGTATCATCAACAACAACATTATTATCAACAGTTTTCTGCAGGTGCTCCACCTGCACACGAACTCCCTCCTCTCCAATAGCAACAGGAGAGGGATCTGATGGCAAGCTGTCATGATACATAACGGATTCATTGAAAACAACGTTCCTACTCAACAAAATCTTTTTTGTTTCAGGGTTCCATAGTTTATATGCCTTAACTCCTGAACCATAACCAAGGAATATGCACTTGACAGCTCTAGGCTCTAACTTTCCATTATCAACATGAGCATAAGCAGTGCAACCAAAAACTCTCAACTGTGAATAATCAGCAGGTGAACCTGACCATACCTCAATAGGAGTTTTCTTCTCAAGTGGAATAGAAGGTGACCTGTTGATGAGGTAACACGCTGTGTTGGCTGCTTCAGCCCAGAAACGCCTATGCATACCTGCATTAGACAACATACAACGAGCCCTCGAGATGATGGTTCTGTTCATGCGTTCTGCCACGCCATTCTGCTGAGGAGTATATGGGATGGTGTGATGCCTGATCATGCCATCGTTACTGCAAAACTCCTCAAACTCATTAGAACAGAATTCCATACCATTGTCAGTACGTAGTACCTTTACCTTCTTCTCAGTCTGTTTTTCAACCATAACTTTCCACTTCTTAAAAGCATCAAAAACATCAGATTTATGCTTCAGAAAATAAGGCCACACCTTTCTTGAGTAATCATCAATAATAGTAAGCATATAATTAGCACCACCAATAGAAGTCTTACGGGACGGACCCCATACATCAGCATGCACATAATCTAATATGCCTTTGGTGGTATGAACGGAAGCATTGAATTTAACTCTTTTATGCTTACCAAAGATGCAGTGCTCACAGAACTCAAACTTACTCAAGTTGCAACCATCAATCAGCTCTCTCTTGACCAACTCTGCCATGCCTTGTTCGCTCATATGCCCAAGACGCATATGCCATAGATGTGTTTTACCACAATCATCAGAATCATTAGAAGTAACAGCAGCAGCAATACCAGGCAAAGTGCTACCTCTAAGAACATATAATTTAGCAGAATTCATATCACCTATCATGTGAATAAGAGAACCTTTTGATACCTTCAGAACTCGATGCCCACCGGCATACTTGTATCCATCAACGTCCATGGTACTCAGGGAGATCAAATTTCTGGCCATGCTTGGTATGTGCTTCACCTCACTCAACGTGCGTGTCACGCCATCATGTGTCCTAATCTTAACAGATCCAACACCAACGATATGGCATGGGTTGTCATTCCCCACACGCACAAAATCTCCAGTCTGCACAGACTCATATGAACTAAACCAATCTTTGTTACAGCAAATATGAAACGAACATGCAGTATCAAGTATCCATTCATCATCACGAGAAGCACAAGCAGCAAAAACAGCTAAGCATTCACCATCAGAACTATCAGAAACAACAGCAGCCTTACCATTGCCTTGATCCTTATCTTTCGGTTGGTAAGTACCGTTCCTTTTCTCCTTATTCTGCAGCTTCCAGCAATCATCAATAACATGATTAGATTTCTTACAATACCTGCAGAACTTGTCCTTTCCCTTGGACTTCGAACGACCTCTGCCGTCTTTGCTCTTATCTCGGTTGCCATGGTTGTTAAATCTCTGCTCGGTCCTGCCACGAACCTGCAGAGCTTCAGCCTTGGAGGACGCCCCATCTGCCTGCACCATAGATTTCATCTTTTCCCTCTGTTTGAGGGCATCTTGCACTTCATCAAGGGTTATCTTCTCACGGCTCAACAACATTGTATCACGAAAGTGTGTATAAGAACTAGGCAGCGAGCATAAGAGTAATAGGGCTAGATCCTCATCATCATATTTTACTTCCATAGATTGCAAATCAGAAATAATCTCTCTAAAAAGAGATAAGTGATTCATTACCGATCCACCTTCCTGCAATCTATGCGAGAACAACTTCATCTTCACATGCATCTTACTGGTTAGATCCTTTGACATGCAGATCGTTTCCAGCTTTCCCCATAGGGCAGCAGCAGATTTCATCTCCAGTACTTCCTGCAAAATATTATTGGACAGATGAAGTTGAATCAAAGACAAAGCCTTACGGTCCTTCCGCTTCTCTTCAGCGGACCAGGTCTTAGCATCCTTTTCACCGAATCCATCCAGCGCTTCATCCAGATCAGAAGTTTGGGCGAGAATCGCCCGCATCTTCACCTGCCACAAGGAGAATCTTGTGGTGTAGTCTAGCTGTGGTAGATCGAACTTCAATGACGACATGTCGCAAACCCTAGATTAGAACCTGGGGCTCTGATACCACTTGTTACAATCGCGACAAGAAGATAACGAAGAACGAAAACGAAAAACACAGCAAGGAGACACAGATTTAACGTGGAAAACCTCTCCAACAAAGAGAGGAAAAAACCACGGGCGCCAGCCAGCGAAACTTCACTATATCGAGGAGTGTTTACAAACGCCGGGGATTTCACAGATACAACTCTCCCAATCGGCGGCTTACAAGGGGTTTATATATCGGTGGAAACCTAGGTCTTTGACGATCCGTACCGTACCGCGGGGGGCTGTCGCCCCCCGCACCCCCCACAGGCGTCCCCGTTGGGCACGGTGTGGGCCAACTTCAGACTCGTTACACTCGGCCCAAGATCACGCATAGCCACAATACTAAAGAAAGTACGAATGGAACTATGCTTCACAACTGGAGAGAACACATCATTGTAATCAATACCTGGAATCTGGCTGAACCCTTTTGCTACTAACCTTGCCTTGTACCTTGAAGGCTCTTTGGGAGATAGACCTTCCTTTTTCTTGAAGATCCACTTGCAGCGGACCGCCTTCTTTTGTTTAGGCAAGCGCACAACATCCCATGTGCCATTTTTCTCAAGCGATTGCATCTCTTCTTGCATAGCAGAAACCCACTTCTCGCGGTCAACGGATGCAATGGCTTCATTATATGTAGCAGGTTCAGAATCGTTCTCCACCTGTTCAGCACAACTCAAAGCATAATGTACAAGATTACACTCTTCAATTAAACGACGAGGTGGAACTATGTTACGTCTCGGTCTATCAGCAGCAATAGATTCCTGTGGCTGCTGCAAAACAGTAGGTGAGTGCTGAACAACATCATCATCAATATTTTCCTCATGAGTATCATCAACAACAACATTATTATCAACAGTTTTCTGCAGGTGCTCCACCTGCACACGAACTCCCTCCTCTCCAATAGCAACAGGAGAGGGATCTGATGGCAAGCTGTCATGATACATAACGGATTCATTGAAAACAACGTTCCTACTCAACAAAATCTTTTTTGTTTCAGGGTTCCATAGTTTATATGCCTTAACTCCTGAACCATAACCAAGGAATATGCACTTGACAGCTCTAGGCTCTAACTTTCCATTATCAACATGAGCATAAGCAGTGCAACCAAAAACTCTCAACTGTGAATAATCAGCAGGTGAACCTGACCATACCTCAATAGGAGTTTTCTTCTCAAGTGGAATAGAAGGTGACCTGTTGATGAGGTAACACGCTGTGTTGGCTGCTTCAGCCCAGAAACGCCTATGCATACCTGCATTAGACAACATACAACGAGCCCTCGAGATGATGGTTCTGTTCATGCGTTCTGCCACGCCATTCTGCTGAGGAGTATATGGGATGGTGTGATGCCTGATCATGCCATCGTTACTGCAAAACTCCTCAAACTCATTAGAACAGAATTCCATACCATTGTCAGTACGTAGTACCTTTACCTTCTTCTCAGTCTGTTTTTCAACCATAACTTTCCACTTCTTAAAAGCATCAAAAACATCAGATTTATGCTTCAGAAAATAAGGCCACACCTTTCTTGAGTAATCATCAATAATAGTAAGCATATAATTAGCACCACCAATAGAAGTCTTACGGGACGGACCCCATACATCAGCATGCACATAATCTAATATGCCTTTGGTGGTATGAACGGAAGCATTGAATTTAACTCTTTTATGCTTACCAAAGATGCAGTGCTCACAGAACTCAAACTTACTCAAGTTGCAACCATCAATCAGCTCTCTCTTGACCAACTCTGCCATGCCTTGTTCGCTCATATGCCCAAGACGCATATGCCATAGATGTGTTTTACCACAATCATCAGAATCATTAGAAGTAACAGCAGCAGCAATACCAGGCAAAGTGCTACCTCTAAGAACATATAATTTAGCAGAATTCATATCACCTATCATGTGAATAAGAGAACCTTTTGATACCTTCAGAACTCGATGCCCACCGGCATACTTGTATCCATCAACGTCCATGGTACTCAGGGAGATCAAATTTCTGGCCATGCTTGGTATGTGCTTCACCTCACTCAACGTGCGTGTCACGCCATCATGTGTCCTAATCTTAACAGATCCAACACCAACGATATGGCATGGGTTGTCATTCCCCACACGCACAAAATCTCCAGTCTGCACAGACTCATATGAACTAAACCAATCTTTGTTACAGCAAATATGAAACGAACATGCAGTATCAAGTATCCATTCATCATCACGAGAAGCACAAGCAGCAAAAACAGCTAAGCATTCACCATCAGAACTATCAGAAACAACAGCAGCCTTACCATTGCCTTGATCCTTATCTTTCGGTTGGTAAGTACCGTTCCTTTTCTCCTTATTCTGCAGCTTCCAGCAATCATCAATAACATGATTAGATTTCTTACAATACCTGCAGAACTTGTCCTTTCCCTTGGACTTCGAACGACCTCTGCCGTCTTTGCTCTTATCTCGGTTGCCATGGTTGTTAAATCTCTGCTCGGTCCTGCCACGAACCTGCAGAGCTTCAGCCTTGGAGGACGCCCCATCTGCCTGCACCATAGATTTCATCTTTTCCCTCTGTTTGAGGGCATCTTGCACTTCATCAAGGGTTATCTTCTCACGGCTCAACAACATTGTATCACGAAAGTGTGTATAAGAACTAGGCAGCGAGCATAAGAGTAATAGGGCTAGATCCTCATCATCATATTTTACTTCCATAGATTGCAAATCAGAAATAATCTCTCTAAAAAGAGATAAGTGATTCATTACCGATCCACCTTCCTGCAATCTATGCGAGAACAACTTTATCTTCACATGCATCTTACTGGTTAGATCCTTTGACATGCAGATCGTTTCCAGCTTTCCCCATAGGGCAGCAGCAGATTTCATCTCCAGTACTTCCTGCAAAATATTATTGGACAGATGAAGTTGAATCAAAGACAAAGCCTTACGGTCCTTCCGCTTCTCTTCAGCGGACCAGGTCTTAGCATCCTTTTCACCGAATCCATCCAGCGCTTCATCCAGATCAGAAGTTTGGGCGAGAATCGCCCGCATCTTCACCTGCCACAAGGAGAATCTTGTGGTGTAGTCTAGCTGTGGTAGATCGAACTTCAATGACGACATGTCGCAAACCCTAGATTAGAACCTGGGGCTCTGATACCACTTGTTACAATCGCGACAAGAAGATAACGAAGAACGAAAACGAAAAACACAGCAAGGAGACACAGATTTAACGTGGAAAACCTCTCCAACAAAGAGAGGAAAAAACCACGGGCGCCAGCCAGCGAAACTTCACTATATCGAGGAGTGTTTACAAACGCCGGGGATTTCACAGATACAATTCTCCCAATCGGCGGCTTACAAGGGGTTTATATATCGGTGGAAACCTAGGTCTTTGACGATCCGTACCGTACCGCGGGGGGCTGTCGCCCCCCGCACCCCCCACAGGCGTCCCCGTTGGGCACGGTGTGGGCCAACTTCAGACTCGTTACACTCGGCCCAAGATCACGCATAGCCACAATACTAAAGAAAGTACGAATGGAACTATGCTTCACAACTGGAGAGAACACATCATTGTAATCAATACCTGGAATCTGGCTGAACCCTTTTGCTACTAACCTTGCCTTGTACCTTGAAGGCTCTTTGGGAGATAGACCTTCCTTTTTCTTGAAGATCCACTTGCAGCGGACCGCCTTCTTTTGTTTAGGCAAGCGCACAACATCCCATGTGCCATTTTTCTCAAGCGATTGCATCTCTTCTTGCATAGCAGAAACCCACTTCTCGCGGTCAACGGATGCAATGGCTTCATTATATGTAGCAGGTTCAGAATCGTTTGGCTAGGTTTTTCTCGGTGAAAACATTGACATGAACGAGCCCCTCGCAAACTGATGGGTGATAAGATTTTTTTGCTATTTTTTACCGGATGACGTCCTCGACTGCCGCCGCCGTGTCCATGATAGATGGATCGATCCCTAGTTTGGTTACTCGGTTGTATCGCGCTAAGCGTGGCATGATGCAAACTGTCCTGCCGCATTTGAACCGGTCCGCGCAGATGCAGGCGTCTCCTGCGCGCTTTCCAGCGGTGTGCTGTATTCGGCTCAACGCATCCGGCTCGACGCATCGGCACACCAAATTTGGACAACCGGTGCGTCAGGATGGACAAAGCGCGCGTCCTCCCACCTCTTTGGCGGTCCCTCCCACCAGTGGCACAAGCCATTTCATTCTCCCTCCAAAAGACTTCCTACCAAAATTCGACTAGCGGGAGCAAAAGCGAAAGCGAAAGCAACAGATCCCGTCCCCGCCGTTGCTCAGCCTACAGTCCCGCCAAGAAGCCTGCCAAGGCGAAAAAGATGGTCAAGGACATGACGCCGAAGGAGCGAAAGTCGAGCCTGAAAAGCGCGCAGGCCAGAGAGCCACCACGAGGTGTCGTGCTCGAAGAGAAGCGTCGGAAAGAGAATGAGGTGCACATCCAAGCGCAGGCCAAGGAGAACGCCACAGTGCTGGCCAAGGACGCGACCGAACAGACCATCATGATTTTGAAGCAGGAGGCAACACCGTGTTCGACCCCGACGTGATTCTACCTGGCCAGCCGGTGGCGGGCGCTGTCGACCGGCTCGGCCACTTCAACACTGAGCGGCTGGCCTCCAGTTCAACCTAGGACGTCAGGCCCGCATATGCCTACACAGGGCGGACACACAAGGAACGGTGGCATGCTTTCCCGCCTCGGCGATCCGCGGCCATCGACGTTGGGGTCGGAAGGGCTTCCCATGGACTGATGGACCTCAACCACAGTCCCATAGCTGGTGACTTAGGCAGGCGGCATCAAAGAAGGCACGACGCATCTCTGCCGCGCCAACATGCCGCCTGCAACCAACCTGTTCAACGATGAGTGCCAAATTCGTGGGGAGAACAGGATGGGTCACGTCGCTGGACGCCTTGCCTGGATAGACCGGACCGCGACCCAAATTCTGTTCAAGGAGACGCATTCGGACAGATCGGATCGGATGCGGCGTGGTTTGCGTCGGCCTAGAGATGCGCTAAGGTGTCCGTCAATTTTATTGCGTGGCTCGATCGATCGCCGTGTGCAGTACAAATATACTACTCCATCGATGTTGAAACTGAATGCGAAATCGACAGTAGAACATACGTGCGTAGGCTAATTTGGCAAAACATATTTTCCTATTACACAGGTGGATGCTGGTGCTTAATCTGTCCCTGAGCCCTTCACGGCCTATGGAAAAATCGGTGTCCAAACTGTTGGATAGATCTCAACGTGACTGGGCCCAACGGCCCAGCACGCCCCCTAACTGCGCCCTGATCGGGGGCACCCATCCTTATCTAGGTTGGTGGGCCCCTGTCACCAGCGCTATATAAAATGGTGGGGAGCCGGCAGCACGACCTACGAGGTTAGCCGCGCCCTAGCCGCCCCACCTACAAGCCAATCTAATCTAGGCTAGCGCTGCGCCGACGGGAAGCTCCACCGCCGCCACCCTAGCCACACGCTCGCCACACTCACCTCCTTTCCACCCATGGCCAACGACGGAGGTTCTAGCTCCGGCACCGGTTCGGGCATTCCCTCTGGCTCTTGTCTGTCGAGCCAGGGAGCAGGTAGAGCGCGTCTCCGTTCTCTCTCTCTCTCTCTCCGTTCTTGATCTACAAAGGTGATGTTTTTAGTGCTACTGTTAGATCTAGACTAGATCCGTGGTAAAGTCGTTTTAACATTGGTATCAGAGCCATGTTTTAGTTGCTAGATTTTACAGTGCTTTTTGTAGAAAGTAAAAAGGTTCAAAAGAAAGAATTAGATCCAAAGTGCGCCTGCCATATGGCCGCGCCGTTCCTCTCGATCTAGATGGGCATCCATTATGGAGACATCTAGAAGAAGAACACACCCTTCGGGGCAAAGCAAAACCCAAGATCTAAAGCCCCAAAAGATCCCGAACGCACCCCATAGATCCCCAAAAAAAGACAATCAAAAGGGTCCACACCGGCCATCGCCGGGAAAAGTTTCCGCCCCACACCTCGGCCCCTTGACGACGGTGCACCCACCCTCGGGTGGATGCACGCATCGGCAAGGAGCAAGGTGGGGAGCGCCGCCGCAGTTTTCACTATGGACCAAACAAAAAAAAAAGGTAGAAGGAGCACAAGGCTCCACCACCGCCCCTCTTGACGGTGGTGCGCCCACCCTCGGGTGGACGCACAGCCGGCAAGGAGGGCGGGGAGGGGCAAGGCTCACAGGAGCAGAGCTGGGGGAGGGGCGCGCGAAAACGCGGCCTCCTCGCCTCGGTCCTTCTCGCCGGAGTCGCCTCGGTCCTTCTCGCCTCGATCCGACGGCCCCGACGCGCCGCCGACGCGGGGCAACCGCGTGCAAGACGCGGCGCCGCCACGGTCGGGACACCGCGCCGCCGCGGGACGGGCGCGCCACGGACGCGAGAAGGAGCCGGGGACCACGCGGGGCAGCCGGCGCGCGAGACGCGGCGCCGCCGCGGTGGCCACGCGGGAAGGAGGCGGCGACCACGCGGGGCAGCCGGCGCGCGAGACGCGGCGCCGCCGCGGTGGCCACACGCGCAGACGGGGGCGAGCGGGTGACGTGGACCACGCGGGGCGGCCGCGCGCGGGACGCGGCGCCGCCGCGGTGGCCACGCGGGAGGGGGTGTTGGGGGGTTGTGTTCTAGGGTTTAAAGGGGGCCGGCGGCTGGGAGTTTTATACCCCCGTAGAGCGCACCCAGCCGTTAGATCTAGGTCTGGCCGAGTGGACGGCCAGGATCGCGAGCGCGCCGGCGGCTGGCGCGGGCGGGCCAAGCGGGCTGCGTTGGGCCGATGGGCCGGCAGGCCATCGTGGACGCGCGCGAGCGGCAGCGTGCTTGCGAACGCGCGGGCGGGAGCGGCGCACAGCCAGGCCGTAGCGGGCCGCTGGCTGCTTGGGCTGGCTGCTTAGGCGCAGCGCGCGGCAGCAGATAGCCCCACGCGCTGGGCTGCGCATGCGATAGAGGCCCAATAGGGCGTGTTTGACAGTTATTTCTGTTTTTCAGTCTTTTCTTTTTACAGAAACTCTTTTGATGTTTTTTCATCAAGCTTTGGACAGATTTTTGCATAGTTTTCTCTAGTCATTTTTTTTTGTATATTTTGACTAGAAAACAATATAAAGGCAGAATTTTTTTCTGCAAAGTATGAGTTTTATGAAAGTCATTAATGAAAGTTTCCGTTGCAAATAGTCATTTTAAATTGCAAATGTATGGTTTAAATTGCAACAATGCAATAAAAGTTGATTAAATCTTGACATAAAGATGTGATTAAAGTGATTATGCCTCATGCTATTAATTGACCAACGTTATTAATAATCATGACCATAATCTTCTCCCATTAAGTATTAAAGGTGCATTTAAATTTATTTCTGCCCAACGGTGATGTAATTTTAAATAGCACGAAACGATTGCATGCTTAATTTATACCAACGTTGAATTAAAGCATACAGTTGTTTTTCTTGGTGATCTCACATCTTTTGTGATTTTCAGGAGGTCTCAACCTCATGGTATGTTTGAAGGACATCCCGCTCCTAAGGGGGGACAACTACTCCGAATGGAGGAAGAAAGTTGACTTGGCGTTCGTATGCGCCGAAGTGGATTGGGTGGTTGACACCAAGCAACCAGTCAAGCCCGCTGACCCGGTCAGGGGGGCTGCTGAGGAAAGTGCTGACTTTGAGAAAAGGAAGAGGGACCATGCTCCATTGGAGCTGGCCTACTCTATTGATAACCAGAAATGGGTGAATGCCAACAAGAAGTGTCCGGCCTTCGTAAAGAACACAATTGAGAACGCAATAGTGGGCTCAATTGGAGAGTGTGCTACCGTGGGCGAGTATCTCGCCAAGATAAAGAGCCAGTTTACTGGCTCTTCAAAGATGTATGCGACCCAGCTGTTAAAGCAGCTGGTTACTGAAAAGTATACGGGAGGACCCCACGGAATAAGAGAGCACATCTTTAGGATGTCAAACATGGCAGCGAAGCTCAAGCCCATGGATGAGGACCTCGAGCTAAAGCCAGCACTCTTGGTGCACCTAGTGATAGCCTCACTTCCACAGCCTTTTGAAAACTTTATAATAAACTATAATATGTCCCCTGAAAAGTGGGACATAGAAAATACCATTGGGATGTGCTCCCAAGAAGAGGAAAGGCTGAAAGACCTTCACGGCGGTTCTCTGAACTTCGTGAAGGACAACAAGAAGAGAGGCTTCACAGGCGGCAACCATGGTGGCTCACCCTCCAAGCCCCATGGCAAGGGTCCAATGCAGCACCAGTACCAGCATCACCAGTCCACCCCTGGGGAGAAGGATCAGTGCCATCACTGTAAAAAGCCGGGCCACTACAAGAAAGACTGCCCGATTTGGCTAAAGTACATCATGGCCAAAAATGGTAAAGATATTGTTTCTTTTGTTAATGAATCTTTGTATGAAAAGTTTACGCGATCCACTTGGTGGATTGATTCTGGAGCAACTGTTCACGTCGCCAACTCTTTACAGGGGTTCCATTCGACAAGGACCACGCCAAGAAGAGAAAGACACATTGAAGTGGCGAATGGAATAGAAGCAGAAGTGGAGGCCATTGGTGACGTCCCTCTGGAGCTGGCTGATGGCTCTTTGCTTTTGCTCAAAGATGTGCTTTTCGTTCCTTCATTACATAGGAATTTAATAAGTGTTTCCTGTTTGGACAAAGATTCTTACGAATGTTATTTCGGAAATGGCAAGTGTGCCATTTGGTTGAAAGACAAATGTGTTTGTGTTGCTACATTATTTCATAAGTTATATTTGTTATCCCTGCATGAGAAAGTTTTTTCTGTGTGTGATGTGAATGAAAAAGTTTCCTTGTCGAACAAAGAACAAAAGAAAAGAAAGCGAACTCTTGACTCATCGAAACTATGGCACTGTAGACTAGGCCATATTTCGAGGGGAAGAATAGAAAACCTCGTTAAAAATGACATTCTTCCTCCGTTAGAGTTCTCCGACATAGAACAATGCATAGATTGCATTAAAGGAAAGTATGTCAAACAAATTAAAAAGGGTGCAAACCGAAGCATAGCTACACTAGAAATAATCCACACGGATATTTGTGGACCGTTTCCGGTGAAAAGTGTGGATGGCTATGATTCATTCATAACATTCACGGATGATCACTCCCGGTATGGTTATATTTATCCAATTAAAGAAAGATCTGAAGCATTGGATAAATTTAAAATTTTCAAAGCTGAAGTAGAAAATCAGCACGATAAAAGAATCAAAATAATTCGGTCCGATCGTGGGAGGGGAGTACTACGGTCGGCATACTCCATATGGTCAAGTACCAGGACCCTTTGCACGGTTCCTGCAAGAAAATGGAATAGTCGCCCAGTATTCTATGCCGGGCGAACCTCAGCAAAACGGAGTAGCTGAAAGGCGCAACCGTACCCTCATGGATATGGTGCGCAGCATGATGAGCTATTCCACCCTCCCATTGGGATTGTGGATGGAGGCGCTTAAAACCGCCATTCATATTCTCAACAGAGTACCAAGTAAGTCGGTGCCCAAAACACCGTATGAATTGTGGACAGGCAGAGTCCCCTCTCTGCACCACTTGAGGGTCTGGGGGAGCCCAGCTGAGGCAAAAGTTTTCAATCCAAACATTGCAAAGTTAGACCCCAAAACAGTATCTTGCCATTTTATTGGCTATCCAGATAAGTCAAAAGGCTATCGTTTCTACTGTCCCGACAGATACACAAAGTTTGTAGAAACGAGACATGCAGTCTTCTTGGAGGAAGAATTGATGAGGGGGAGCACGGTAGCCAGGCAAATTGATCTTGAGGAGAAGAGGGTGCATGCACCTAATCCGATGATTCAGGAGCCATTTTTCTCGCTACCTGTTGTGCCACCATCTACAACCCCTGAGGTTGTGGTGCCGGCACCTGTTGTGACTCCACACGTGACAACAATGGGCGAAAGTTCGGAACCTGTCCATCAGGAGCCACCTGAACCCACTGTTGAGCACGAAAGGGAGCCAGAACAGCCACCTACTGTAAATGTGCCTGAACCCGAGACAAGAAATGAGCAAGAGTCTGATGAACTCAGACGGTCTAAAAGAGAACGAAGACCAGCCATTTCCAAAGAAATCTACAAAGTTTACAATGTAGTTCATATGGAGGGCGATCCTACCTCATATGAAGAAGCCATGAGTAGCCCTCACTCAGCCAAGTGGGTGGAGGCAATGGAAGATGAAATGAAATCGATGAGTTCCAACAATGTTTGGGACTTAGAGGAAATTCCCAAAGGAGCCAAAACAGTAGGATGCAAGTGGGTCTACAAAACAAAGTATGACTCCAATGGGAATGTAGAAAAGTATAAAGCTAGACTCGTGGCAAAAGGCTTTACGCAAAGAGAAGGCGTAGATTACAATGAGACTTTTTCTCCGGTCTCATGTAAGGACTCCTTCAGAATAATTATGGCACTAGTTGCACATTTTGATTTAGAGTTACATCAAATGGATGTCAAGACGGCATTTCTAAATGGAGATTTAGAAGAAAATGTTTACATGAAACAACCCAAGGGTTTTTTCATGGAGGGGAAGGAACATATTGTTGGAGATATGCCCTAGAGGCAATAATAAATGTAGTTATTATTATATCTTTGTGTTTATGATAAATGTTTACATTCATGCTATAATAGTATTAACAAGGAAACATTAATACTTGTGTGATTTGTAAACTTAATTTGAAGTCCCTAGTATAGCCTCTATACTTCACTAGCTTGTTGGTTGATAAATGATTGTGGTTTCCCTATCATGAACATTGAGATGTTATCAACAACAAGATCATATCATTAGGAGAATGATATGGTGGACATACTCCTATAGATAAGCGTAGCATAAAGATCAAGTCATTTCAATAGTTCAATTGCTATATGCTTTCTGATACATAGTAACCTAATTCCTTCGACCATGAGATCATGCATATCACCTTTACCGGATGGATGCTTTGATGACATCAAACACCACACCGTAACTGGGTGGCTATAAAGGTGGCATTGAGTGTTCGGAAAGTATTGGTTGAGACACATGGATCAAGAGTGGGATTTGTCCATCCATATGACGGATAGATATTCTCTGGGCCCTCTCGGTGAAATGTCATCCAATTAGCTTGCAAGCATGTGACTGGCTCACAAGGTATCACATATCACGGGAACGAGAAAAGAGTACTTATCAGTAACGAGGTTGAACTAGGTATGCAGAGATACCGACGATCATAAACTCGGATAAGTAACATATCGTGAGACAAAGGGAAATTGGTATCGTATGTAAGTGGTTCATTCGATCGCAAAGTTATCGTAGAAATATGTGGGAGCCATATGAATTTCCATATTCCTCTATTGGTTATTGTTCGGAGAAGTGTCTCGATCATGTCCGCATAATTCACGAACCGTAGGGAGACACACTTAAGGATTCGACGTTGTTTTGAGTAGTTATGGTATTATGAGAAAGAGACCGAATGTTGTTCGGAGTCTCGGATGGGATCCGGGATATCACGAGGTGATTCGGATTGGTCCGGAGAATAAGATTCATATAAGGAAAGTCCCGTTTCGGAGTTCGGAAATGATTCCGGTGAATGTTCTAGAAGGTTCCGGAATGTCCGGCACTCCGGGAGGGGGGAGGGGTACATGAATGTGTCATTACATATTGGAATGATTGCATCATGTACTAAGTGTTCTTGCTGTTCCAAATAAAGGATTAAATTGAATCCTAAAACAGAAAAGTCAAATGTCCAGTTTGAAAGTCAAACGGCTAAAACAGGAAACTGTGGGAAACAAGCAAGAGGAGGCAAAACCGACTTGGGGGAGGAGTCCCTCCTCTCCAAGCCGGCGCGCCACCCAAGGCCGACTTGGGGAGGGACTCCCCTCCCCTTGGCCGCGCCTCCCACCTATAAGAGGAGGGGCAGGGCCTCCTCCTCTAGACACACAAGTTCCTATCCTCTAATCTCCGGTTTAGAGCCGTTTTGGTTTAGAGCTTCTAATTGCCCTAGCCTTCGGTTTAGAGCCTTCTAATTGGTGTGTCTAATCCCTAGACCACTAATAGCCCTCTCTCATACTCCACCATACTCTCTCCGGCTTAAGGCGAAGCCCTGCGGGATCTCCCCTCTACTTCCGGTACCACGCCGTTGTGCTGCCGGAATCACGAGGAGAGTGCTACAACCTCCGCTGCCTGCTGGAACAAGGGAGAGGAAGGTCTTCGTCGAGTACCGAACGTGTGACCGACTGCGGGAGCACTGCCGGAACGCAGCGCCGGAAGGATCGTCTACACGATCTTGAGATCGGGAAGAGTACGACTACATCACCCACGAGAATCCGCTCTCGTTAAACACTTTGGAATATTCGAGGGTAAGTTATTCCATCGACTCGTTGCTACAATCTAGTAGATAGATCTTGGCTTGTTTGTTTGTATGCGATAGAAAATTTTTGTTTTCCATGCTACGAACCCCTACAGTGGTATCAGAGCCGTGTCTATATGTAGATCTGTTACACGAGTAGAACACAATGGTCATTGTGGGCGTTGATGCTTTTATTGTCGATTAATTCTTGTGTACTTTGCATCTTGCGGTATGTTGGGATGAAGCGCCCGGGCTAACCTTACATGACATCGTTCATGAGACTTGCTCCACGCTTGACATGCAACTTGTATTGCATAAGTGGCTTTGCGGGTGCCTGTTTCTCCTAGCATAGTTAAGATCCAATTTACAAGGGGTGATCAACAATGCTAGTATCAATGTTGTGGTTCTTGTTCGTAAGTTAGAACGACACTTATTGAAAGCCCCAAACCACGTAAAATATGCAAAGAAAGTAGAGGCGTCTAACTTTGTTTTGCAGGGGTGTGCAGTGATGTGATATGGCCATGATTGTGATTATATTTGATGTATGCAATGTTCCTTATTGTAAGTTGGCAACCGGCAGGAGCCATATGGTTGTCTTTAATTTATGTTAAGACCCGCGTGTCTATTCAAAGTAGTTGTAATAGTTGAAGCCGGTGGACGACAACCATGGAGAAGCGTCATTGACCTTGATGCAATGCCGGTGATGATGGAGATCATGTTCGTGCTTGAAGATGGAGATCGGAAGCACAAAGAAGAAAGGCCATATCATATCACATTTATATTGAATTGCATGTGATGTTAATCCTTTATGCATCTTGTATTGCTTAGTAGACGACGGTAGCATTATAAGATGATCCCTCATGCACATCAATTTCAAGTCATAAAGTGTTCACACTTAGTTAGCACCGTTGCTAAAGCTTGTTGTTTCGAAGCACCACGTGATGATCGGGTGTGTTAGATTCTGCAAGTGTATACAACGTGAGCAAGCCAGATTTGCTCATGCGGAAACTAAGGTTTGATCTTGACGAGCCTAGCATGTACAGACATGGTCTCGGAACACGGATCACCGAAAGGTAAAGCATGAATCATATAGTAGATATGATGAACATGTCGACTGTTCGCCATTGAAACTATGTTAACTCTCGTGATGATCGGTGTTGATATGGTGGATTTGGTTCGTGTGATCACTAAAACAATGTGAGGGATATTGTTTTGAGTGGGAGTTCACCTAGTTTAATTTCATTATTAATTTGAACTCAATTTGTCATAAACTTAGTCTAAACTATTGCAAATATGTTGTAGATCAATGGCAGCCCCTACCATCAATTTTAATGCGTTCCTAGAGAAAGAAAAGTTGAAAAACAATGGAAGCAACTTCGCGGATTGGTTCCGCAATTTGAGGATTGTCCTCACAGCTGGTAATTTGACATATGTGCTGGATGCACCGCTGGGTGACCCACCTGCAGATGATGCTCCCGATGAAGTAAAGAATGTTTACCTCGCTCGGAAGAATCAGTACTCCATAGTTCAGTGTGCTATCTTGTATGGTTTGGAATCGGAGCTTCAGAAAAGGTTTGAGGATTCAGACCCATATGATATTGTCGAGGATCTCAAATTGATTTTTGAGACTCATGCGGCAATTGAAAGCTATGAGGCTTCTGAAAAGTTCTTTAACTGCAAGATGGAAGAGGGCAGCTCCGTCAGTGAACATGTGCTTAAGATGTCTGGGCACGCAAACAAACTTCAAAGCTTAGGTATTGTGATTCCTAATGCTTTGGGGATTTACCGTGTCCTCCAATCACTACCACCAAGTTACAAGAACTTTGTGATGAACTACAACATGCAGAACATGAACAAGACGTTGCCAGAACTCTTTGCCATGTTGAAATTTGCAGAAGTGGAGATCAAGAAAGAGCACCAAGTGTTGTTGGTCAATAAGACCACCAAATTCAAGAAAGGCAAGTCTAAGCAAACGGGACACTTCAAGAAGGGTGGTAAGAAAGTTACCACACCGGCGAAGAAGACCAAGGCTGGACCTAAGCCTGATACTGAGTGCTTTTACTGCAAGGGAGAAGGTCACTGGAAGCGGAATTGCCCAAAGTACTTGGCGGATTTGAAGAACGGCAACATCAAGAAGAAAGGTATATCTGATATACATGTTATTGATGTGTATCTCACTAGTACTCGTAGTAGTGCTTGGGTATTTGATACTGGTTCGGTTGCTCATATTTGTAACTCGAAACAGGTGCTGCAGAATAAACGGAAGCTAGCGAAGAACGAGGTGACGATGCGCGTGGGAAACGGATCAAAGGTTGATGTGATCGCGGTCAGCACGCTACCCCTTCATCTACCATCGGGATTAGTTTTATACTTAAATAATTGTTATTTGGTGCCTGCGTTGAGCATGAACATTATATCGGGATCTTGTTTATTGCGAGACGGTTACTTATTTAAGTCCGAGAATAATGGTTGTTCGATTTATATGAGTAATATGTTTTACGCACATGCACCTTTGATAGATGGTCTATTCTTATTGAATCTCGATAGTAGAAATACACATATCAACAACATTGAGGCTAAACGTTTGAAATCAAGCGATAATTCGACCTATATGTGGCACTGTCGTCTTGGTCACATTGGAGTGAAGCGTATGAAGAAACTCCATTCCGATGGACTTCTTGAATCACTTGATTTTGAATCACTTGAAAGATGCGAAGCATGTCTGATGGGAAAAATGACTAAGACTCCATTTTCTGGTATGATGGAGCGAGCTACGGACTTATTGGAAATCATACATACCGATGTGTGTGGTCTAATGAGTGTAGCATCGCGCGGTGGTTATCGTTATGTTCTTACCTTCACGGATGACTTGAGCAGATATGGGTATATCTATTTCATGAAACTTTAGTCCGAAACTTTCGAGAAGTTTAAGGAGTTTCAAAGTGAGGTAGAGAATCAACGTAACAAGAAGATTAAATTTCTACGTTCTGATCGTGGAGGTGAATATCTAAGTTATGAGTTTGGCGAGCATTTGAAGAAATGCGGAATACTTTCACAATTGACCCCGCCGGGAACACCACAGCGTAATGGTGTGTCCGAACGTCGTAATCGAACTCTCTTAGATATGGTTCGTTCTATGATGTCACTTACAGATTTACCGCTATCATTTTGGGGTTATGCATTAGAAACAGCCGCATTCACTTTAAATAGGGCACCGTCTAAATCCGTTGAAACGACACCGTATGAATTATGGTTTGGGAAGAAACCTAAATTGTCGTTCCTTAAAGTTTGGGGATGCGAAGCCTATGTAAAGAAGTTACAGCCGGACAAGCTAGAACCCAAAGCGGAAAAATGCGTCTTCATAGGATACCTAAAGGAAACTATTGGGTATACCTTCTATCATAGATCCGAAGGCAAAACCTTCGTTGCCAAGAATGGATCCTTTCTAGAGAAGGAATTTCTCTCGAAAGAAGTGACTGGAAGGAAAGTAGAACTCGACGAGGTTGTCGAACCTTCTCTCGAAATTGCGAGTAGCGCAGCACCGGAAGAAGTTCCTGTGGTGCCTACACCAATAAGAGAGGAAGCTAATGATGGTGATCATGAAACTTCGGTTGAAGTCGCTATAGAGCCTCGGAGGTCAACGAGAACTCGTACCACTCCAGATTGGTATGATCCCGTTATGAGTGTCATGTTGGTGGACAACACCGATGACCCCGAGACATATGAGGAAGCAATGATGAGCCCAGATTCCAATAAATGGCAAGAAGCCATGAAATCCGAGATTGGATCCATGTACGAAAACCAAGTATGGACTTTGGTGGACTTACCGGATGGCCGAAAGGCTGTCGAGAACAAATGGATTTTCAAGAAGAAAACAGATGCTGATGGTAATGTTACTGTCTATAAAGCTCGACTTGTCGCAAAAGGGTTTCGACAAATTCAAGGAGTTGACTACGATGAGACTTTCTCACCGGTAGCGAAGCTAAAGTCTGTGAGGATTATGTTAGCAATCGCTGCATATTATGATTATGAGATATGGCAGATGGATGTCAAAACAGCATTCCTCAATGGAGATATTGATGAAGAGTTGTATATGATGCAACCCAAAGGTTTTGTCGATCCTAAAGATGCTAACAAGGTATGCAAACTTCAACGGTCCATCTATGGATTGAAGCAAGCATCCCGAAGTTGGAATCAACGTTTTGATAAGGTAATCAAAAGCTTTGGTTTTATGCAAACTTATGGAGAAGCTTGTATTTACAAGAAAGTGAGTGGGAGCTCTGTAGCATTATTAATACTATATGTGGATGACATATTGTTGATTGGGAATGATGTAGACCTTCTTAATAGTGTCAAAGAATATTTGAATAATAGTTTTTCAATGAAGGATCTTGGCGAAGCAGCTTACATATTAGGCATAAAGATTTACAGAGATAGATCAAAACGCCAAATATCATTGTCACAGAGTACATATTTGGACAAAGTTCTAAAGAGGTTTGGAATGGAAGAAAGCAAGAAAGGGTTCTTGCCCATGTTGCCCAATACGACCTTGAGTAAAACTCAAAGTCCGACATCGGCAGAAGATAGAGAAAGGATGAGTAAGACTCCCTATGCCTCAGCCATAGGATCTCTAATGTATGCCATGTTATGTACTAGGCCCGACATTGCATATGCTGTTAGTTTAACTAGCAGATATCAAAGTGATCCAGGAGTGGATCATTGGACAGCGGTCAAAAACATTCTTAAGTACTTGAGAAGAACTAAGGATATGGTTCTTTCTTATGGAGGTGATGAACAGCTCGTTGTTAATGGTTACACCGATGCTAGTTGGAACACCGATCCGGATGATTCTAAATCACAATCCGGATACATATTTATTTTGAATGGTGCAGCAGTTAGCTGGAGGAGTGCAAAGCAAAGCGTTGTGGCGAGATCTTCAACTGAATCGGAATACATGGATGCTTCGGAGGCTTCACAAGAAGCGATATGGATGAAAGAGTTCATTACAGAGCTGGGTGTGGTTCCTAGTGCGCTGGACCCAATGTCTATCTACTGTGATAACATGGGCGCCATAGCCAATGCGCAAGAACCAAGGTCACACAAGAAGCTGAAGCATATCAAGCTACGTTTTCACGCTATTCGAGAACATATCCAGGATGGGGATATAAAGATTTGCAAAGTACACACAGATCTGAATGTGGCGGATCCGTTGACTAAACCTCTCCCGAGGGCAAAACATGACCAACACCAAACTGCCATGGGTGTTCGGTATATTACCATGTAATCTAGATTATATGACTCTAGTGCAAGTGGGAGACTGTTGAAGATATGCCCTAGAGGCAATAATAAATGTAGTTATTATTATATCTTTGTGTTTATGATAAATGTTTACATTCATGCTATAATAGTATTAACAAGGAAACATTAATACTTGTGTGATTTGTAAACTTAATTTGAAGTCCCTAGTATAGCCTCTATACTTCACTAGCTTGTTGGTTGATAAATGATTGTGGTTTCCCTATCATGAACATTGAGATGTTATCAACAACAAGATCATATCATTAGGAGAATGATATGGTGGACATACTCCTATAGATAAGCGTAGCATAAAGATCAAGTCATTTCAATAGTTCAATTGCTATATGCTTTCTGATACATAGTAACCCAATTCCTTCGACCATGAGATCATGCATATCACCTTTACCGGATGGATGCTTTGATGACATCAAACACCACACCGTAACTGGGTGGCTATAAAGGTGGCATTGAGTGTTCGGAAAGTATTGGTTGAGACACATGGATCAAGAGTGGGATTTGTCCATCCATATGACGGATAGATATTCTCTGGGCCCTCTCGGTGAAATGTCATCCAATTAGCTTGCAAGCATGTGACTGGCTCACAAGGGATCACATATCACGGGAACGAGAAAAGAGTACTTATCAGTAACGAGGTTGAACTAGGTATGCAGAGATACCGACGATCATAAACTCGGATAAGTAACATATCGTGAGACAAAGGGAAATTGGTATCGTATGTAAGTGGTTCATTCGATCGCAAAGTTATCGTAGAAATATGTGGGAGCCATATGAATTTCCATATTCCTCTATTGGTTATTGTTCGGAGAAGTGTCTCGATCATGTCCGCATAATTCACGAACCGTAGGGAGACACACTTAAGGATTCGACGTTGTTTTGAGTAGTTATGGTATTATGAGAAAGAGACCGAATGTTGTTCGGAGTCTCGGATGGGATCCGGGATATCACGAGGTGATCCGGAATGGTCCGGAGAATAAGATTCATATAAGGAAAGTCCCGTTTCGGAGTTCGAAAATGATTCCGGTGAATGTTCTAGAAGGTTCCGGAATGTCCGGCACTCCGGGAGGGGGGAGGGGTACATGAATGTGTCATTACATATTGGAATGATTGCATCATGTACTAAGTGTTCTTGCTGTTCAAAATAAAGGATTAAATTGAATCCTAAAACAGAAAAGTCAAATGTCCAGTTTGAAAGTCAAACGGCTAAAACAGGAAACTGTGGGAAACAAGCAAGAGGAGGCAAAACCGACTTGGGGGAGGAGTCCCTCCTCTCCAAGCCGGCGCGCCACCCAAGGCCGACTTGGGGAGGGACTCTCCTCCCCTTGGCCGCGCCTCCCACCTATAAGAGGAGGGGCAGGGCCTCCTCCTCTAGACACACAAGTTCCTATCCTCTAATCTCCGGTTTAGAGCCGTTTTGGTTTAGAGCTTCTAATTGCCCTAGCCTTCGGTTTAGAGCCTTCTAATTGGTGTGTCTAATCCCTAGACCACTAATAGCCCTCTCTCATACTCCACCATACTCGCTCCGGCTTAAGGCGAAGCCTTGCGGGATCTCCCCTCTACTTCCGGTACCACGCCGTTGTGCTGCCGGAATCACGAGGAGAGTGCTACAACCTCCGCTGCCTGCTGAAACAAGGGAGAGGAAGGTCTTCGTCGAGTACCGAACGTGTGACCGACTGCGGGAGCACTGCCGGAACGCAGCGCCGGAAGGATCGTCTACACGATCTTGAGATCGGGAAGAGTACGACTACATCACCCACGAGAATCCGCTCTCGTTAAACACTTTGGAATCTTCGAGGGTAAGTTATTCCATCGACTCGTTGCTACAATCTAGTAGATAGATCTTGGCTTGTTTGTTTGTATGCGATAGAAAATTTTTGTTTTCCATGCTACGAACCCCTACACATATGGGATGCCGCCTAAAGAAATCCATTTATGGGTTAAAGCAAGCCTCTAGGCAGTGGTATTTAAAGTTTAATGATACCATTAAAAGATTTGGATTCAAAGAAAATGTTGAGGGCAATTGCATTTATGCAAAATTCAAAAGTGGGAAATATATTTTCCTAATTCTATATGTGGATGACATTCTGCTTGCTAGCAGTGATGTTAGTCTACTACTAGAAACAAAGAAATTCTTTTCATCAAACTTTGACATGAAAGACGTTGGTGAAGCATCTTATGTTTTGAGCATAGAAATTCACCGAGACAGAAAGAATGGAGTGTTAGGACTGTCGCAGAAAGCGTATTGTGAAAAGATTTTAAAAAAATACAATATGCATGCGAGTAATTCAACACCTGCTCCCATAGTCAAGGGCGACAGTTTTGGGAAATCCCAATGTCCAAAGAATCAATATGAGATCGATCAAATGAAGTCAGTACCATATGCTTCGGCTGTTGGAAGCTTACAGTATGCACAAGTGTGCACTCGCCCTGACTTAGCATTTATCACCGAGGTACTCGGTAGATATCAAGAGAATCCAGGCATAGAGCACTGGAAGATGGTAAAGAAAGCTTTGCGCTATGTGCAAGGCACAAAAGGCCTCATGCTAACATACAGAAGATCTGATTCCCTAGAGATAAAAGGGTATTCAGATGCAGATTTTGCGGGAGATAAAGACGACCGAAAGTCCACGACAGGGTATGTCTTTACTCTCGCAGGAGGTGCTATTTCGTGGAGAAGCGCCAAACAGTCGATAGTTGCATCATCTACGATGTATGCAGAATTTATAGCATGTTATGAGGCCATGGGACAGGCGTTATGGTTAAAGAAATTCTTACCCGACTTGAAAGTGGTTGACTGCATCAGCAGGCCACTAAAGATGTACTGTGACAACGAGCCCGCAGTATTCTATGCTCACAACAACAAGTCGAGTAATGCTTCAAAGTCTATAGATATAAAGTATTATGTTGTGAAGGACAGAGTCCAGGATCAAACTATAAGTCTCGAGCATATAAGGACAAAGGATATGCTTGCGGATCCGCTAACGAAAGGCTTACCACCCAATGTGTTCAAGGAACACATAGCCGGCATGAGTTTAACGGGAAGCCTATGATTCCTGGACTATAGAGGCCCAAAAGTAACAGGATTTGTTTCAGAACATGAAGGTATATAGTGGTTGTCTGATTCTATCGACAATTGAGCTGAGACGATGAAACATGCTCTATGTCTCATTCTGTGATGAAATAAGTAAAGAACAAGGTTAAAAGTAAAGTCGAGATCTAGGGGGAGAATGTTGGATAGATCTCAACGTGACTGGGCCCAACGGCCCAGCACGCCCCCTAACTGCGCCCTGATCGGGGGCGCCCATCCTTATCTAGGTTGGTGGGCCCCTGTCGCCAGCGCTATATAAAGTGGTGGGGAGCCGGCAGCACGACCTACGAGGTTAGCCGTGCCCTAGCCGCCCCACCTACAAGCCAATCCGATCTAGGCTAGCGCTACGCCGACGGGAAGCTCCACCGCCGCCACCCTAGCCACACGCTCGCCACACTCACCTCCTTTCCACCCATGGCCAACGACGGAGGTTCTAGCTCCGGCACCGGTTCGGGCATTCCCTCTGGCTCTTGTCTGTCGAGCCAGGGAGCAGGTAGAGCGCGTCTCCGTTCTCTCTCTCTCCGTTCTTGATCTACAAAGGTGATGTTTTTAGTGCTACTGTTAGATCTAGACTAGATCCGTGGTAAAGTCGTTTTAACACAAACCAGTTTGAAGCATTGGGCATAGCCGCATAGGTATCCTTCATCGCACAGCCGATGCAACAAAAAAATTCAGAAAATCAGAGCATCTATTTGCTCCGATGCCCAATAGGCCAGTACATGCATGCAACATAATACAATTTCTTCATCTGACAACATAGCTGCTGACAAGAAATCAGAGCAAAGAATGGATACGTGTTGGTTAGCCGTGCACTTTATTCATATATGGGTCCTTCTATTTTCTAGGCACTTTGCACACCGTGAAATCGGAGCCAATTTGTTTTTCAGAGCATCCTTGATGACATGGCAAAAAATTTAGTGTTTCGGGCATCGGCTAATACTACCTTCGCATGTATCTAGACAAAGTTGAAATAATTAGTTTAGAACAGAGGTAGTAGTGTTTTTTATGAAAATCATATGGTCCAGGCAGGGAATAAAGACGAACATATGTGATTGATAAATGTTTGTTATTTATTCACATTTCACCTTTTTTTGGTCTTCCCAAGCTTCATACATCACCACATACAAGATCATAAGTAGATGTGTGAGATCTCATAGACGTGTTAAAGCGATGGAGAGCAAGCAAGCTAGCTCCTCCTGCTTTACTCCTTGGAGACTCCCGTCTGGTAGGGAGCCTCGCAGAACTCGCCGCCCAGATCGTCGCACGCCTCACCCGGAAACACCCTGCATTTTTTTGTTTTTCGCCATCCATTCCCAATCTCATCAGTTGGCTCGCAGAACGATCGATTGATGTTGCCAAACCAAAACACAATCATTTTCTGTGTATATGTATGCATGGTTGCTTACGTTTTAGCGTCGTCGTAGGATAGGTACTCCCTCTCCACCTCCTCCGTCACCCTGCTTGCAGCGACAGCAGGCACGGAGTCGCCGAGCTTGGTCTCCGGGTACATCTCCGCCGCCTCGCAGGCCTCACCGCCGACAAGGTCGCACGCCTCCATCGGAAACACCCTGTAGCTCCCCAATTTGTACCATCATTTCAGTTCAGTTCAGTTAAAACTCAACCAAACAGGGAGGGAGGAAGGGAAGCATACGAGACGTCGGAGCTGTAGTCCACCTCCGCCGCCCCAGTGGCCGCTGCACGAACAACGACGCCACCAGCCAACCTTCCCGTGCCAGCAACGACGACGCTCCTCCTCCTCACGGCCAGCCTGCTGCCCTTTGCAACGACAGGCAGCACGGCCAGCAAACCAGTGGCAGCCTGCATCTTCTGATAGATGGTCTGATCTGATCCTGATCTGCTTCTGTCTGTCTATCAAGAATACTAGGTTGTGCTGTGTTAGCCTGACGATCAGGCTAAGCAGGGGGTGCTTATATACTGCTGCTACGAGTGGGAGTCCAGTTTGGATAACACTGGGGCCATGTGCTATACTCCTATTGGTTGTCTTCTACCTCAATGAGAGGGGGACCTAATTTTGTACCATTCTAAAGATATTTCTGCCCCCGTCTTCATACTTATCTTGACTCAGTTTTTTGTTACAAATGGGGGAAATATGCACAGGATAAAAAATGATAGGGACAATGCAAGCTTTGCTATTTTCTTCAGCCCTTGTGTTTATCTCTTTTTTGTTTGATCGAAAAATGTAATGTTTTCCAACAACTACTCTTCTTTCAACAACTTGCGAACAACCAGGTTAAACAACCATCACGAACATTATTACCACAACGGCTTGTCCATCATCACAGGCAGTACAAATAGCTTACACGGACGGATAGACTAAAGGCTTCGCAACTTCACCTTAACAACAAGGTAACACTAAGAACAAGGTAAGGAAAATACTTCTAACTACGCAGTGAGGCTCGAGGTACCGCTGGCAGCCCTAGCTCATCCTCCTGCACCAGATAACAACAAAATAAATGACTTATCGCATATTAACATGGCCGCCTTAGTTGCCAGTAAAGTGTAGCAAATCATGTAAAATTGTCCTACAGGGTATCAAGTCACAAACAACAAGTGCGACAGGCAGTCATAAATTGGCAATAGATACTAAACACCGAGCTTGGGTTTCAGTACCCATTCATTGTTTTTATCATGTTAATTCATTCCCGAGGAAAGGAACACCAGTAACTCAGAATAACACAGTGCCAAGATAAGAATGCTGTGCAAATTGTATTATGCTGTGACATGGTAGATGCACATGGAACTCGCTTACCTGGTGCCTATTCATTGGAACTGCTGTAGGATAAGTCGGTGCAGCAGGCAAGTTAAGATCAGGTTCCTCGTCCGGCTGAAGATATGACGGGACTGCAGCAGACTCAAACTCCATATCAGCTTCCAGCCCATCCAGCTCTGCAATTATCAATACAAAAAGTGAGGACGGTATATCAAGAAAATATCCAACTCTGCAATGGCAATGGCCCCCCAAAAGAGATAGACATGTCTGGGACAAAAATGCCAAAGAAATGAACCTAAGCTATTTATGACACAGAGCTATGTAGTTATAGTCTATAACTATCCCTGAAGAGGTAAGGGCCAACTACCAAAAGAGCAATAAAGCCATCTAAAGTTACAGAATTAGCATAATCTAGCTGAAAATACAGCTTCCGTACCTCCCATGAGCTCTTCCTCATCAACGTCATCGGGGATGTTATAGCTTCTACCGAGAGATTCTTGTATTTCATTGCTCACGTCCATCAGATCCGTCATTTCGTCTTGCATATTCTACAAATTATAGTTCACGAGTAAAGAAACTTGTGTTACCATAAACTGAAGAAGGGACAGTAAGTCAGTAACCAATAACATTGGAAGGAAAATATTTAAGGCTGGTCATCATTTCAATTAGTTGTACATCCTACTGTGGATACTAAGGCATGTTTTGATTAGGCCATAACTAACTCTTCCACTTTTTTGGTAGCACCCCTAAGAAGTTAGTCCCTATTGGCATGGCTACCTAGCTTTGGCATGGCCATGGTTCTTGGATCACAATTCACATCCTATGCACTTTTTGTTAAAAACAAATTGATGGCGGCAAGATGTAGGATACCCAAGGGTGTTTGTCAATCGAATATTCTAGCCAGATGAACAAAAGAAAAGAGAAGAATATTGTATGGTTCTTAATGTAGCTCGTGGATACAGCTAGGAAATGTGATCCAAATTAGCCAATCACAAGGATGGACTGTGAATTAAGTAGGATCCTAACTTTCTGATGTACCACATCTGACAATAGGCCTATCGAATGGTACTTTCATTGCCCAACTCACTATTATTGAGCTAAGGCTTGGGACTTTGCAAGTCAAGGATGGTTACTGCTATAGTAGCACGCCGGAGAGCTATTTACACTAACTTACAGGGATACATCATACGTGTGAGTACGACGGGGAAAAACACTGAACATGGGATACTAATATGGCAGCAACACAAAACCTGACAGACCATAATGGTACAAATTAGGCAACAGTGGCATCAACTAATTGGCAAAAGCTAAACAACATACATCGATGTCCTCGATCTTGACAGTTTTCATCATCCCCTTCAGCTCTTTGTTCGCCGCCTTCATCGCATTCATCTGAACACACACAAACAAAAATCATTCGACATTCCGAACTTCGTCCGAGGATAGAACTTGAGTGGGCACACATACAGTCTGCTGGGCGTCCTTGAGGCCGTCGGCGGCGAAGCCGACCTGGTCGAGGTTGTAGGTCTGGTTGTAGAGCATGTTGCGCTGCTCCTCGTACATGCGCTTGTGCTTGAGTAGCCTGATGGCGCGGGCCTTGATGGCCTCCTGCGAAGGCCCCGGCCGGGTCCGTCGGATCTGCTCCTTGTACCTGGCCAGCTCCTCATCCAGCTTCTTGATCTTCTCGTCCACGCTCTCCCCCCTCTTGTTTATCTGCCCAATCAATCAGAGCAGAGAAGCGTTGGATTTCTGGGGATCGAGATGGAGGGAACCTATTTGCGGATGGGGAGAAGAGAGAATGAGGAAGGCTAACTTGGTTAGTGGCATCCTGGATGGTGGGGGCCGGGTCCTTGCTCTTCTTGGCGCCGAAGATCTTCTTCATCTCCGGCTCTGGTGGGCGGCGGTGGCGAGCAGAGTGAGTGTGTTTCGAAATTCAGAGAGGCCTCAAATTCAGATGAACATTTCGTTTCCTCAAACTGACATGTGGAGGTATAATGGGCTTCGTTTAGCGGAAGATGTAATGGGCTAGGGTCTGGGAGTTAAAAAGTTAGGCAGGTTAAGCAGGCCTGTTGATAGAGAAGACTCAGGAAAAAAGACACATAACCCCTTTCTTAAATAAAAAATTGCGGGGTAACCCTTTTTTAATTGAAGACACGTAACCCTAAACAAACAAAATAAACATTTCCTTAAAAAGGGGGAACATGATAAAAAAGTAAAAGGTACACATGCGTTTACTTATCTGCTAAAAAAAGTCTTCCTATTTCTCTAAATAACCTCGCAAAAAATTATATAAAGAATTTATACAGAAGAAATATATCACCCAATATAAATCGCACGAAATATGTAGTGATTTAGCGCTCACTTGCTAGCCCACTTGCTCAGTCGATAAGTTCATCATGGCACAAGCCTGCTTTCTCCATCATAGAAAATATATTGATCGTCACATGGTTGTGATAGCACGTTGCGAGCCCACTTGCTACGCCGATAAGTTCACCATATATAAGGGCAAAAAGCTCATAAGAAAGTTGCACGCCTTTCTATTTCTCAAATTATACTATAAAATCCTACTTTCTAATAACTACATATATCACAAGTACTATGTATATATTGCACAATGTTCAATAGTAGTGATTTGGTGCACATGTACACCGGTGCCCCTTTCATTTTGAAAAATATTCAAATGCTATTTTGAGTTTTAGAAAATATTGCAAAAACCTCTAGAATACATGTACATATTCCATATATTTGTGCGAAATTTCAATAAAAAATCGTATTATTATAGGCTGCAAGAAAAGAACAAATTTAAGGCCACTAGCCAACTACTCCACCGCAAGAACCATGCACTGTTCCACGGGAGCTCATGCATCTCAAACATCTCAGACATGCTAATATGTACTCCCTCTGTTCTAAAATATATAAAATGTTTTATTTTTTTCTTAAAATATATTTACATGCTTTTAGTGTGTATGTTCACTTTTTTATAACCTATATAATAAAAGAAGTCTATATACATGCATTTAAAAAGGCTAAAACATATTATATTTTAAAACAGATGGAGTAGTTTCTTTAGAGTTCACACATTAATCCTATAAAATGTTTTTTGGACTTTATCGCTCTTAGCTTAGAGGAACAATTTGTCCCGTTTCATACCATGTTGGAGCAAGTATAGCACTCATGGGAAATTTTGCACTAGATTTACTCTTGCTAACATCTGTCATAGTTGATGCTCTTGCAATTTGCAACAACACTAAGTCAAGTTAGATGCAAAGATTTTGCTACAGCAGGTGATCCATACATGTATTTTTTTTACAATAATTACCATTATATATTTATAGCAACAAATAGTACATGACAGAGAAAACATAAGTTGTATCCAATGATTATAAAATAAAGTGTGAAAGAAACTAGGAAATCTTTAAGGTCTTAAAGCTATTCCTTCTTTCAAGACACACTCTTTGTACTTTTCTAAAGGCAGTCGGAAACTGATAGATACCAAATCATAACCTTGTAAATTAATAAGGGTTATCTTATAATTTTAATTTTAGTCGATGCTAAGGGTGTGTTTGTTCAGCTGTATATTATGAAAAAGCTACTGTGAAAAACCTATTGTGAGCTAAGAACTGTGAGAAAGTTGTTTGACTGGAACAACTATGAAATTGGACCGGCCCTTTTTTTTAAGTTAACTGGACCGGCCCAGGAAGCTTCACAGCATGAAGTGGAAGTAGTCGTACCAGAGGCGGCCCCTGGCGGACTAGCCGAAGGAGCGTGGCAACTGGAACCCTAACCCCATGAGCAACGTTCTTTCTCTGACCAATGCATGTACACGGAGAAAATTGTCCTAGGAGAAAGAAGCCCCAATCAGTAAGTGGCGGTGGGTAATTTCCACGAAAGGTTAAAATCTCACCGTGATGGAAGTTGGGGTCAACCTGCTATGAAAATTGCCCGAGGAGAATTTTACCGTTTTGTTCTTAATGTGGAAGTTGGCTTTCAAAGCCGGACCAAACGGACCCTAAGGCTACGTGTACACACGCATCCATTAGAGTGATCAATTAACATGGGCAATAGTATCAACATCAGTATTTCAAGAAAAATCAATCGAACAGTTTGGTCGATAACGCTTGCGAATCGAGTGTAAGAATCACCATTGTCGAGGATGTAGCAGTCTAGACACATATTACGAGGATAACCCTCCTCACGAAAACAATAAAAAAAATTTAAAATCTATCTGACGAAGCAACATCTAAAATAGCATACATATAGAACCTTAATATTTCAACACCACGTTGGGAAGGAGATCTCGTCATTGAACAAAGGAACGAAAATCACTTATTGTACATGGTGCTATCTCCATTGACAAAACACTAGCCTAATTTTTTAAAACACTACTTTTATTAAAAAAAATCATCCATAGACAGGTTCCCCACCCCTCCCGATGTCGATGAGGCCGACCGGAGAAGGGGGAACTGATGTATGGAGGATACAGAGTGGAGGTTGCAGATAGGTCTGGGAGAGGCGGCGGCTGAGAGAGTTCCGACTCTAGTTCTATTCGTTTGCGGTTACCTACTATATTCATGGAGGAATTTGGTTGGAACAGGAGGAAGAAAAAGAGCAGCAACATGTGAACAATTATCTAAACAAATGAGTAGATGGAGAACTAGTGTACACAGTACACGTGGCATTTACCTATTGTCTTCACAGGCCAGAGTACATGAACTGGACAAAGGATTCAAGAAAGTTGTTAGTAGTACATGAATAAGAAAACTGTGAACCATAGTAGACATATCCCGCCAAAAACAGCGACAATTATACAATTTATGGTTAACTATGAGTTTGGTTGGTTTTCTCTTGTGATCAAGTTGTCAAGTGTATTCGTTACAAACTCTTTGCTCGGCTACTCGATAGAATTAAAATACATTACCTTTTCCTTAGCCTGTTTGGAATGGAGCTAAATTAGTGGGGGCAAGCGTATTTAGCTCAAATTTGAACTAAATACCAGTGGGCCATCCTAAAATGGGTTTTCCATGTGAATCATAGAGTCCAATGCGTCGATGAACAATTTCATGTGCACCTTGATGAACATTTTATAACAAAAGCGCAAAGGAAAATTCAAAATGATTGAAAGAGAGCCGGGAATTCGGTCTGCCTAGTTAGTTTTTCTGAGAAAGTGAGCATTTTTATAGTTTGAAACAGCCACTAGAACTTTGGCTTGTGGCACATGTTAGGATGGTGGTACTTCTGAGATAGAACGACACACTAAGACGAGGCGATTGATATTGAATGATGTACTAAGAAGAGGCGGTTCCTAGTTGATGCTCCCCTAGTGCAACATGCGCCCTCTAGGAGTGGTGGACATCGCCCATTTACTTAAGGAGCGACCAATACGAGCCGCCGACTACTAGAGATGATGAAGACAAGGAACTAACCACTAGAAGACAAAGATGAGGCGATGACCGGTACTGGACGACAAAGACAAGGCGCCGATGACCAGAGATGACAAAGATTAGCCACTGACTACTAGACAACCAAGACAAGGCGACAACCACGAGATGACGAAGACAAGGCGCATGTGACGATGGTGACGACATCCAATTCTAAGACAACAGCAACGTGGCCTCATGCGATGGTGACTGTGTAGGTAGAGATGAGGAACAAACTTTTGAGGGGAGGTGCAGGTGGTGGCCGAACATCATAAGGGGGTAGAAGGATGGTTAGGATGATGGTTGACCCATAGAGGTGGGGGCTCTAACAAGGTTGGGAGACGGAGTGGCGCTAAAGCGCCGCCTGCTGAGTTTGGAGGTAGCATGTGTTTGGTGTCAGTAACAAGAGCATGTGATGGCACACCACAACAGCGGCGGCAACAACGACGACGATGGGTGTGTGGTGGGCTTTGTCCCATGTACGAGCAATTGGGGACGCATCAACTTGAAAATCCCTAAGACGATGCGATGCAAATAAAACCTTGAGAAGTGTAGAAATTCATAAGTTAGAAGGAGTGTACAATGGTAAAAGGTCGTCGATACCGACTGACATTTTGGGGCTATTGGCCATCTATTAATTTAGCTAATGTAGAAAATACACCACTAGATGTTGCAGCAGGTGCCACATAGGATTTTGGATGATGTGGAGGGGAGAGAGTGAGAGAGAGAGAGAGAGAGAGAGAGAGAGAGAGAGAGAGAGAGAGAGAATAAGTCTGTTGGTAGATTTGCAAAGTGTATGTACCTACAAAAAATTGGTAGTTATCGACGGCTTATTGCTATTGTAAGGAGGGTGTCTACAATCCAATATATTTTTTTCCATTTGTTCATTCCTTCATTATTAGAGATTTTGATCGATCGACACCTACGTGGACAGTTTTCTCCGTTTGGAATTATATAGACAACTAAAAAGACTACATGCTGTATAAGCCGCCTCTAATCAAAGACCCTAAGCAGCACATGGTGCAGTGTGCTTTTTTTTTTCAAAACAGTATTTATAAGTATCAAAAGTATCGGTGAAAAAAATACAAATGTAGATATACATTTTCAGCATGGAAGCCACAAATTTCATAAAAAAATATGTTATATTTTGAGCTATAAAAAGACATCTTTTGACAAAAATAAGATTATTACTATTCTAATTGCCTCCGGGAAAACGCTTTATACAAGGAAGGTTGTTTAAGATGTAGAAGGTACCAAAAACAAGGAACCGGTTCAGCAAAGACATTAGATATAAGGTATTGCCTCCGTATTAGACGAGCTACACTTATTATGGATCGGAGGGAGTATTTAAAAACAACAACCAGATCAACTAAACACATGGCATATGCTAGAGTAATGCAGTTTGTTGTGAGAGCTAAGAGAACCTTGGTCTCCGATTGATGGAGTGCACCTTGGTGAAAATCTTCCATTATTTTAGTTTGATCCATGGTATGTCACATGGCTTTGCATTATCCGAAATAATGATGTTGTATTTATCTATGGTTATGTGTATTCAAGTGGACAGTAGAATGGTCTCCACCTTATGAAGTAAATTTAATAAAAATAATCTATTCTCTTAATTTTGATTCATGTTATGTCACATAGCTTTGCATTATCCGAAACAATGATGTTGAGTTCAGTTATTTATGGTTATGTGTATTCTAATGCACATTATAATGGTTTACGCACATTTTAGTGTTGTGTTTATTAGTAGCGAAGCTGGGGACAAAGGCCTCTCTCTCTCTCTCTCTCTCTCTCTCTCTCTCTATATATATATATATATATATATATATATATATATATATATATATATGACACTGTAGAGCGTGAATTGCATGTTTTAGATGAAATTAGATGCCCTCTTATATGAAGATTTCCTTAGTGGTCCCTACTCATGAGATCCCCTAGTTTTGATGGTCATGACTCACTGCTAGATATATGCCAATAGATTGTTGCTTTCATAGTTCATAACTATGTTCTAGGATGTAATACAACATAGTTCCACGTGACTATAAAAAATGGAGAGACATAGTTTATTTTGAGATAAACTAGAAAACTTACTTGATATTGACCAAGTCAGGCAGTGATAGAATGATTACAGACACCTTTACAATCACACACCCAAACCATCCTAGGTCCAGACAGTACATGTGTTACTGAAAATTAAAGCTCGTGCTTACTAAAACTAACTTTCAAGGTTCTCTCACAATTACTAGCATACCTGTGGTGTGTTAGGTGTGTTAGACATATGTGGAAATATGTTGCATCGTCTCGCTAATAAAAACTTATACAAGTAAAAATGGTAGTTGCACAACTTTGCAACAAACCAGTCGCCTGAATATCAAGTCAAAGTGCTGACAAAACCTCAAATCCTCGAGAAAAAAGGCACATTCTACAAGTTTTAACTCTGATGTACACTGTGTGAGTCCATAAGTCATGTAGTTGTTTCGATCTATGTCTATATCCTCACTTGTAGTGACCTACCTCTCGGACATGTTGGTTGCCATCTTGCTGCACCAGCACTTAGTGGACTCACATCAAATATATTACCCTGCATAGTGACAATATTATCAGTTCGTTCCACTGAAATATTCACTTGAGAGACTAACTAATCGACATGTTAGAAAGATGAGTAGTGTAGAGCTCATAGATGAAAAATGCTTTCTTTCTGAGCCTACAAGCAAATTCTGCATCCTGGAGACTCTCATCGATGCATGTCATGTGGCATGCAGTCAGGGGTGAAACTCCCCTTTTGGAAAGGTATGGCGTCCACCCTACCTTGATTTTGGAAAAAATATATCGCTTATAAGTATTAATATGTCGATATACAAATATATCCTAGGCAGTTTGAGTGCGTTCTAAAAAACGAAATAAAATGGCTAAATGGGTTTGCCTCCTAGTAGGGCCTCGAGTGGTGGAGAGGGAAAGCCCCGTGTGTGTCCCTGACTGTTCGTTTGTGCCTTCCTCTTCGATCGAATCTAGGAGGCAGGAACTTACGACGACACCATCAACCCTCAACGTGATGGTGCCTTGTTGCCGGCCCCATCCGTGGTAGTGGTAGGGAGCTAGGATCCCTCCATCGCGATACCCGCACCGCATGTCCCGCCCCTGGTCCTCCAGCATACCCGTCGTCGGCAGAGTCTAGCCAAGCTCTAGGCCTATGCGGCTCTGTAGTCCACCCTAGTCTACCCTTTAGGGTTTCTAGAATTCCAGTGTTGCTCTTATTTCATTATCTAATATCAGGATAGACAAGAAGGGGAAGAAATCTGCAGTTGCAAAGGGGAGGTATAATTCTTCAATTTTGTGATCAATTGGATGAAGTTTGAATTTATGATTTTTTGAGCTAGGTAAAATAGGAAAACGTGAAGGGGTATTATTCTTCGATTTTGCATCAAATTTTTAATGTTGTAGAATTCGCCTTACATCAAATTTTTATTTGGTCCTTCACCACTACATATAGTGTCCTTATAACCTTGGCACCGAGCTAACACATATTCTTCACATGTCAAAATGATGTCTCATGTAAACATTCTTAGAACTGTCGATGCCTTCTGAGGTAGTGTAGAGGGAGTGTCCCAACCTTTAAACAATATAAGGTGGAGTCCCCTGTGTTTACAATGCTAGTCCCTGGATCAATAGCTAGCATCCACAGTTAAGATGTAATATCAAGAAACAAAGGTCATAATCAACTTTATAACTAGGAATAACATAATTTTATTACATCTTACATAGCTCATTTGGCTATTACATTACATTGCAGCAGAATATCTATAAGCATGGGGTCCTTCATCTTCAAAGTGCCACAGGCAGACATGTTGGTTGTAGACTTTGTAATCCTAATCAACACACTTCACTAAATCAATCAAACCTGCAACATTACAAGTTACAGCCACAAGGGTCAATACATTTGAATTGTATTGGCAAGTGATACTATGGTAGTATAGTGGAGTCTATCATCTATATGCATTTGGCTAAGTGGAGTTGAGGCTTGCATTGCTCAAAATAGATTTTCCTTATCATTTTGAAAACACTAAGTTTTAGCTTGTCAAAATCATTTTTCTAAATCAAAGATTGAAGAATCCTTTAACCTTGTTCAAACCACAAGTTTTTAACTTAGAAATTTGAATGATGAGATTCTTGATTGCTTCCATGTCTTGATGCTCAAATTGTCCTTTACCAGGGACATGGCTAAGTACTTAGATTTTACACTCTGCAGAGGTGGTGCACTTTCCCCACAAGACTTGGTTTCCCAAGACAAGATCTTTCAGAAGCCTTCCCTTAGACCAAAATGGACGCGTTCCAACCTATCAAACTCTACCACCAACTGTCCATATGGCTAAGTTCTTGCAATCTATATGATCCAGGCAGAGCCCATAATGCCAAGTGGTTGCACTTGAAGCTTCTCAACATTTGACATCTCAAATCTCTTTGTTCCTGGGTGGCCATCCACAAGTGAGATACACAAGGTCAACCATAGACATGGGCCTTGTGAACCACTCAACCAAAATCCACCAAGCAATTACCATTCCACCCAGGTGATTCATTAACTTAGTTGTTTTATTAAACAAAACACAAGTCCTCGGACTTAGGAATTTTTCCATAGTGTGAATATATATTCCACCCATGTTTTCTATTAGCTAGGCTAAGCTTGATAGTAATAGGAATCTTAACTTAGGAAGATTTCCACTAAGGTTTCATCTACTAGGTTTTCCTATAGCAAGGTTTATACTTAGCAAAATTCCATGCAAGTTTTACTTAGAGAAAAACACTAATGCATAGTGAAAGTAATGGGACAAAAGTATGAAGCATCACTTGCCTTTTTGGTAGAGTATAGGTTCACTCCTTGTCCTTGCAACAATCACACTCTTCAAGTCACTACAAATCAATCAAGCAAGGCACAAACTCAATCTACCAATCAAGCAAAACAACACATAAAATGACAAAGTCAAAGTAATGCATGCAAGCATGCCAAGGATTGTTTTATTTGGAAAAGTGGTTCCTAATGGGACATAAACATTTGAAAACACCTAATGGTCATTTTGTAAAGTGGCAAAGTCATTTACAAAAGGTTTCACTTCAAAAACCATTTTCAAAACAAAGTATCATTTTATGTGGGGTAGAAATATTTTTACTAAGGCATTAATCTATAGGGTTCACCAAATATGTTTTCAAACTATAAAACTTGGTGTTTAGGGTCAGAGAGTTTAAAACAAAACATTTTCCAAAGGTTTTCTTCCAAAACCATTTTTAATAAATAAACCACATTTCTATTTGACTAGGAATGGTTTTAAATCAAAGAATCATTATTTTGTTTCACCAAATACATTTTTGAAACCACAAAGTTTTTCCTATGGTCAGTAGGTTCAAATCACACCATTTGCCAAAGATTTTATCCCCAAAATCATTTTTGAATAATTTTTACATCCTTAATAAGCATACAAAAGTTTCTGCAAAAACAAACATTTTAACAGAAGCTTTTTGCTAAACAAAAGGCATGGTTGGCTAGGGCTTGTTCCACTGATTCCATTGATATAAAGTTTGCAATTTTTTGACGTGTGGATCAAAAGTTGTGCAATTTACAAAATTGGAAATCTAATAGAAGTTTTCTGTCTTTTAAATCAAACAGAGGCCACGTGGTTGTTCCTGATTCGTCTATACCGCTTCGCTCGGATCGACAGACACAGACCGCAGGATCCAACTTGTTCGCACGGCACAGATCGCTCGATACCCCCTTCGCTTACTTTCTTTCCTAGCCACTGGATGATGATCTAACGGCTCACAGGAGGTTGACCAAAAGTTGGCGGCGCAGCGACGGTGGCTGGCGGAGGCAAGGTCAGACGGTGGCGGCGCTGGTGAAATAGGAAGCGAGGGAGGGAACGGATATGCTCACCGGGTCCGCCGTGGTATTCTGGTGCTCAACGTGGTCGTAGGAGAGCAGGGGGTGCACGGGGGCGACGGTGATTGCTTGTCGGAGGAGCTTCTGGCGTCGGGTTCGCTCGGGCGTCGTTGGGGGCGGGGCTACGGTGCACGCTAGGACAAATGGGAGGAAGGGTCAGACGCGCAAAACCATGGTGATGATGTGTGCGTGAAGGAGAAGGAGAGGCGCGGTCGGAAACTACCTGTGGGGCTCGTCGGAGTTGGAGCGGACGGCGGCGTTGTTCAGTCGAGGACGTAGTCGTCGTTGCAGAGCACGCGCGAGCGAGAGGAAAGCACTGGCAGGTGCAGGAGATGAGGGCGAGCAAGCCAGTGTGCTCTGGAAGCAGTGGGGCTGGCGGTGGTGGCCGGTTTTTAAACGGGAGTTCGCCGGAGTCTGTGGTGGTTCGGGGAGAATTCCGAGCAGCCTGGTGGCCGAGAGAGCCGGGCGAGAGAGGGGAAATGGAGAGGAGGGGAAGACGCTTTATCTTGCGTGGTTGCAGGGCGGGGTTATTGCGCCATTAAACGAGAATTAAGCCCGCGAATTCAATGCAGAAACGGGAGAGAGGGGGCGGAAGAACAGGTCGTGGGTTGAAGACGAGGTGAGCTGGCGGTGGGGCCTGCTCGTCAGCGAAAGAGAGGGAGTGGAGGTGGGGGCCAGTAGTCAGTCGCTGAGTGGGTGAGTTGCTAGGTGAAAGAAAACGCTTCCGGGGGGGAAAGAGGAGCTGGGCTGCTGGGCTAGGATAGTTGGGCTGGGCCGTTTCATATTTTTTTCTGTCTGAATCTTTTTCTTTTTCCAAATCTATTTTCTGTTTTTAAAATCAATTCACAATTCAAACAATAAAACAAACATTCAAACAATTCAAACAATCACCACACTTGTAATTGAATTTGGTTCTGTTTAGCAACATAAACCAATTCCCAAAATAAAATAAAATAATTTTTATTTTAGGGTCCATTAACAATTAAATAAATGGACTTTAGTTATTAAATCAAATAGGATTTGTTTATTAAAAACTTTATTTGAAAACTAAAATAAAACCAAAACACTTCAGTAGGTTTTATTTGAGAATATAAAATACTTGGAAAACTTATTTAAAATAAATAAATAAGTTTTAGTGTTTATTAAAATGGGAAAAGCCTTTACTTAAATAAAATTGGATATTAAATTCTTATTATTTTATTTAAATAAACCTTTTACTATTTTTATCAAAACAAAACATTTTATTTCAAAAACTTGGCCAAGGTTTAATTTGGCTCTATAAAATAACCTTTATTTATAAATCCACCTTTTCTTTTGAAAACCAAATCCTTTTATTAAAAGATCCAAAATAGTAAGTTTAAATATTTTGAAGTTTATTGTTTATTTAACTTTTTAAATCCCTTTAGGATTTATCTTGATCAAAATAGGTTTGAAAGTTTTCCAATTGGATTCAAAAAGTTTCTTCTCACCCTGAAAATCAACAAAGTTTTATTTTATTCATTTATTTTTCACGTTACAAGATTTGGAAAATCTTGGGATGTGACAGGTAGTGTGGCAGACAACAACTCAAGAGTAGTTTCCACCAGATCTCGAGTACTTTCCACCAGGGCAACCATTGACTGGGATCTAGCTTGTTGCAACCATGGTACTTAGGATAAAATGAACTAAAAGAAGTGATGTCAGCATGGTTATAAAATTGTAGGGGGGCATTGGCCCCCCTTGACGCAATGAAGCATCACTAATGTGTTTGTGACCTCCCTTACCTAAGTATAAATCGAAGCATTAGTGACCCTTCTTATGAAACAACCAACAATATTACATATAATATATATATGCATGATATAGAATACATTAATCCGTCTAGAGAGTAAAAGGCTTGAGTGATCTTGGTCTCCATCGTTATGATAATGCCAAATCCGCAACTGTTCTTACATAACATCTTGTATAAGCATGTAGGAGAAAATGTTATTACTGGAACTCTAAGAAGATGGGAGCATGTTGGATGACTTATGATTGTCACCTTGAAAGCATCCTCATCAGTCTTGTTGCTAGCATTGCGAATGGAGAGCACTTGGGAGATGTCCCCTAAACTCCTTTGAAAGAAGCTCCCAAACTAGTATAATTACATGACACACATTTGGTGAATTCATAATATTTGCAATACATGGTCGTCCAAGCAAAACTACTTACCATTTTACCAATGACTACTTCGAGAGAGGGAAAGCAACTCAAGACATTGCTGACAGTGTCCTCGATATACAACATTTTTTCTATAGCCTAAAATAGAACACTTTTTCAGTGAAACTTACCAAAAATATGCAATGTATATGTAAGTGTCCAATGGAAAATGTGTTATTGTGTAAAACTGCTTGTCTTCCAATTCTAATTCATGGGATCTCCGATCATAAAGAGTGGTTTATCACTGTGGAAACTCACACTGTGGGTATCGTACCCATCTTATTTGATGCATTATCTATCACATTATGTGGTAGACACTTTGTGAAGGGACATGGTTTATATATGTTTGGATATAATTCAATGCAGTAACTATGAAGTTTCTCATTTTTGATAGTTTTTAGCCTCCTCTTCACATGCCTAGATGGATTTATTTTATGTTTAGGACTATTCACTTTAAAAATCATAATTTGATTATCATATTTCATAAGGATTATGGGTATTGTTTTTTAACCATAGGTAAGTTTATCAAGAGTTCACTAAATCACTCTATTTAAATAGTGGCTGTGTCTAATACAATAAGTTCTGCTTTTATAGTTGACCTGATTAAGATGGTCTGCTTGCAAGACTTTCAAGAAACAATGCCACCGCCAAGTGTAAATACATATTCACTTGGGGCGCCTTTATCTCATGAGCACCGGATATCCAATTGAAATCACTATAACTTTCAAATACTCTAGAATATCTAATATAGTGAATGTCATAGCTCGCAATGCCTTTTAGATAGCGGATAACTCTATTAAGGCATGCCAATGACCATCTTCGAGATTTGAATCGAATCAACTAAATTTGTTTACAACAAAAGCCATGACAACCAGGAGGATCTTTGAACGGAAGTTTTCCATATCTAAATCTATTATCGCCAAGGGAACAATTAAAGTTTTTGTCAAAATAAACCAAATGACTAATCCACACTTGAAGTCTTAAGCCATCTCAACACGATGGGTTTCTTCAAAGATGTCGGGTTCTGTTCAGCTTTTGTCCCGTGGTCGAGAAGCCAGCGACAATGGTGACGAATCGTAGGACTAGCCAGGAGTACTATAAAATCAGAGAGCAAGACAACTGGACCAGTGTTACCAAACCATGCTATTGTCGACGTTCATTTCTACTCCCTTCGTCTCAAAATATAAGATATTTTAGGTTTGTGAAATAAATATATCTAAACTTGTTTTAGTATGTAGATTCACTCAACTTAGGGATGAATCTACACACTAAAAGAAGTTTAGATTCATTTTCTTCACAAACCTAAAACATCCTATATTTTGAAATGGAGGGAGTAGTACTGTACTCATCTCTAGCTTGAAAACGAAATCAACCTAAGATTTGTTTGTAAAAGAAATTGAATAGTCGAGGAGAAACTTAAAGCAAAAAATAGCTACTCAGGCCTGCATAACTTTCCTATAAGAGCAAGTGCAGCATTGTGAAAATACTAGGTCTAAAAAGCTTAGACATGTGTCTAACTGGTGGAGAGAGTGTGGCTAAGATAAAGATTCTCTCGAGTGTGTCTAGTACTAGACACAAGGTCATGCTGAATAAAACATTATTTCCATTCTAGTACTTAACACATGTCACTGGAGTAGAGGAGTTTGGCTGAGAAAGTGTGGTGTCATTGGGTCCCATAAACTATGCTAGACTCTGTCTAAACGGTGGAGAGGTTTCGTTTGGTTAGACTTCCGTCAGACTTTTTTACTATACCCATGGGCACGCTGTACATGCTCTAAAGAACTATGTCCATCTTTCAATGATCCAACGGCATGGAGCTTCTGCACCTAGACCTCCACCCGTTGCGTGGTGCCAATGAGATTCTTCCCGCTCCCGGGCTTGGAGACGATGCCCTCGAGGTTGATGAGGGTCCCTCGGGGAAGGGTGGCAGCGAAGCCCACCATCCGTGTGGTGACCCCCTCGACTAAGGGAATGACTGCAGGGTTCACAGCATAGAAAACAAAAAAATTTCCTACAATGGAAACAACTATGTACCAAGATCTATCTACTAGATACAAGCAACTGGCGGATATACATACGTAGAGAACATACCCTTGAAGACCGACAAATCTTAACGAGGTTAAACTCGTGGTTGATGTAGATGATCTCTTGTCGATCTCAAGATCGAGAGGAAGTCCTAGCGCCGCAAATCAGCGGCGCATCTGTGCTCGCACACACGTCCGAGGCTCTGAGCAACCTCCGCCTCCTCGCTCCAGCGATGCAGCGGAAGCACAACTCTTTCTTTCCAAATTGCCACCGGGAACATGTATCTCGCTAGTCCGAAACCATGGGGGATAAATACTAGAGGGGAGAGAGATCCTTCACGAGGAGGTGTGAGTTAGAGAGAGAGGGAGGAGGGCTCCTTTTATAGGAGGAGGGGGAACACCAAGGGGGTGGCCGGCGCATGGGGCCTGCCCCCTTGCCCTCCCTCCATTCATGTGGGTGGACACTCCACTCACAAAATGCCCTTCAATTTTTTCCACTCAAATTCCCATTAAATTTCCACCAAATTTAATGCACACTCTCATTAAATAAAACTATTTTTATTTATTTAGAATTTTGTCAATTACTTTAATGACAAACATTCACATATAACCCCTTGCTAGTATTTCATTTCACATGCAAAAACACTTTCTGCAATTTCACCCGAAAACCAGTTTCGGTATCTAGTGAAATTAATTCCTGCGCTTGTTATTCTTTTCAGCACGAAACTTTTGCTCCAAATGGTGTCGGTGTCTCTTAAGTGTGTCACCCTACGGTTCGCGAATAATGCGGACATGATCGAGACCCCTCTCAGATCAATAATCAGAAGCAGGACCTAGAGATCCATACTGACTCCCACACATTCAACGATGACTTTCTTGTGATCGTGACAACCTTTTACGCTAGTATCTTAATCCTTTTGTTTCGCGATATATTACATGTCCGAGATTCGATCATCTTTATCTCCATACCTAGTTTGATCTTGTTACTGACATGTACTCTTTTGTCGTTCCCGTGATATAACATTCTAGTGATCAAATCACTTGCTTGCAAGCTAATCAATGTGATATCACCGAGAGGGCCCAGAGCATATCTATCCGTCATCGGGATGAAAAAATTTCACTCTCGGTCCATGGGCCTCAACATAACACTTTAGTAGTACTGAACCCATCTTTATAATCACCCTGTTATGGTGTGACGTTTGATGTTATCAAGATACTCTTCCAGTATTAGTGATTGACATGATCTCATGGTCTAAGGATTAGGATCACTTCGTATGATGTTATAGCAATATAAACTCAATGACTTTTGTCGTAATGCTATACTTATGATGAATGTTCATCACACCATTCCAATAATATTGTGACCTCGTTATTAACAACATCCAATGTCCATGATCAGGAAACCTTGATCATCTTGTTAATCAACGAGCTAGTTTATGAGAGAGGCATAACTAGAAACTTTATGTTTGTTTATTAAACACACATGTATTAATTTTTCCGTATTAATACAATTATAGCATGCAAAATAAACATCTATCATATACTTGGAATATACATAATAACCACTTTATTATTGCCTCTCAGGGCATATTCCCTTCAGTCTTCCACTTGCACTAGAGACAATAATCTAGTTACATAGTGATAAATCTAACACCCATAGAGTTCTGGTGTTGATCATGTTTTGCTCTAGGGAGAGTTTTAGTCAACGGATCTTCTACATTGAGATCCGTGTGTACTTTACAAATCTTTATATCTCCATCCTTGACATGCTCGCGGATGGAGGGAAACCGGTGCTTAATATGCTTGGAATTCTTGTGAGACCTTGGTTCTTTGGCATTGGCTATGGCACCATTGTTGTCACAATAGATCACCATTGGGTCCAACGCGCTCGCAACCACATCCATTGGAACGCGGTTTTGACATCCATCTGCCATATATCATAGTCGAAATATGCAGCAATTGTTAACATAATCCTAACTGACTTTAGCATTGCTATGGGAGAGAATGTCTCATCGTAGTTAACTCCTTGAATTTGTTAAAACCCCTTTGTGACAAGTCGAGCTTTATAGACGGTTAAATTACCATCAGCATTAGTTTTCCTTTTGAAAATCCATTTATTCTCCACGGCCTTTCGGTTGTGAGGTAAGTACACCAAGTTCCAAACTTGGTTTTCGTACATGGATTCCATCTCAGATTTCATGGCTTCTAACCATTTGTTGGAATCCAGGCTCATCGTCGCTTCTTCATACGTCGCAGGGTCATCAATTTCATCAATCATGAAATTCATAACAGGATTTCCGTACAGCTCGGGAGCTGCACGCGTCCTGCTAGACCTACGAGGTTTGGTAGTATTCTCTTTCGAAGCTTCATGATCATTATCATTAGTTCCCTCTTCAATTGGTGAATACAACTCCGGAACGACTTCTGGTGCTGTGCTACTCGCCATACTATGAAGAGAAGGTTCTACAACCTCTTTAAGTTCTACCTTCCGACTACTCACGCCTTTCGCGAGAAACTCTTTCTCTAGAAAGGATCCATTCTTGGCAAAAAAAACATTGCCCTTGGATATGTGATAGAAGGAATACCCAATAGTTTCCTTAGGGTATCCTATGAAGACGCATTTTCTGCTTTGAGTTTGAGTTATCTGGTTGAAGTTTCTTCACATAAACATCGCATCCCCATACTTTTAGAAATGACAGCTTAGGTTTGTTTTCAAACCATAATTCATACAGTGTATTTTCAATGGATTTAGATGGTGCCTGATTTAAAGTGAATGCAGCAGTTTCTAGTGCATAACCCCAAAATGACAGTGGCAAGTCCATCAGAGACATCATAGATCGAACCATATCTAATAAAGTACGATTACGACGTTCCGACACACCATTTCACTATGGTGTTCCGGCAGGTGTGAGTTGTGAAACTATTCCACACTCTTTCATATGAGTGATAAACTCATAACTTAGATACTCACCTCCACGGTCGGACCATAGAAATTTGATCTTTCTATTACGATGATTTTCCACTTCACCCTGAAACTCCTTGAATTTCTCAAAGGTTTCAGACTTGTGTTTCATCAAGTAGATATAACCGTATCTACTCAAATCATCTGTGAAAGTTACAAAATAACGATATCCACCTCGCGCCGACACACTCATTGGACCACACACATCTGAATGTATGATTTCCAATAAATCTGTCGCCCATTCCATTAAACCGGAAAACGGCGTTCTAGTCATCTTGCCCATAAGGCATGGCTCATATGTATCAAATGGTTCAAAATCAAGTGATTCCAAAAGTCCATACGAATGGAGCTTCTTCATGCGTTTAACGCCAATATGACCTAGACGGCAGTGCCACATATATGCGGATATATGATCATTAAGTTTAATCCTTTTAGCATTGATATTATGAATATGTGTAACATTATTATCGAGACCCAGCAGAAATAAACCATTCATCAACGGTGCATGACCATAAAATATTTCATTCATATAAATAGAACAACCATTGTTCTCGGATTTAAATGAATAACCACTGCGCGTCAAACATGATCTGGATACAATGTTCATGCTCAGTGCTGGCACCAGATAACAATTATTTAAGTTTATAACTAATCACGATGGTAAGTGGAGAGGTAGCGTTTCGATGGCGATCACATCAACGCTTGATCCATTGCCGACACACATCTTGACCTCACCCCTTGCTAGCGGTCGCTTGTTATGCAGCCCCTGATTTGAGTTACAAATATTAGCAATTGAACCGGTATCAAATATCTAGGTGCTACTGCGAGTACTAGTCAAGTACACATCAATAACATGTATATCATATATACCTTTATTTGCCTTGCCAGCCTTCTTGTCTGCCAAATACTTGGGGGCAGTTGCGCTTCCAGTGGCCAGTCCCCTTGCAATAATAGCACTCGGTATCAGACTTAGGACCAACTCGGGGTTTATTTTTAGGCACGGCAACTGGCTTCCCGCCCTTATTTCCCTTTTGTTTACCCTTCTTGTGTTTCTTGAAACCAGTGGTCTTATTGATCATCAACACTTGATGTTCTTTCTTGATATCCACTTCTACAGTTTTAAGCATTGACAGAAGCTCGGGGAGAGACTTCTTCATGCCTTGCATATTATAGTTCATCACGAAGCTCTTATAGCTAGGTGGCAGAGACTGGAGAACACGATGGATGCCTAAGTCAATGGAAATCATTATTTCCAAGGACACAAGCTTATCGGCGTAACCCGACATCTTGAGTACATGCTCACTTACGGAGCTGTTCTCTTCCATCATGCAGCTAAAGAACTTTTTTGAAGCATTATAACTCTCTACAGCAGCATGTGTGTCGAAAATCATTTTCAACTCACCCATTGTCTCAAATGCATTGCCGTTTTCGAAACGCTTTCGAAGTTCTGGCTCTACCCCATACAATATGCCACAATGAACTAAGTTGTGGTCCTCCTGTCGAGTCCGAAAGACGTTCTTTTCCTCGTCAGGGGCATCATCAAGTGGTGGGGGGCCTAGCGGCGCTTCTAGCACATATTGATTTTGTGCAGCAGTGGGGAGAATCCTCAAATTCATATCCCAGTCGGTAAAGTTGCTACCGTTCGTTGCAAGTTTCTCTTTCTCCATGAACACATGGAAATTAAAAGCAGGTGGTGTCATCTACAACAGAATTTGTAAAGTTTATACTAAGTTTATGATAGATTGAGTTTAACTAGTCCAAATTAAGAATGAACTCCCGCTCAAAAACGACATCCCTCATGCCTTTTTGGTGATTACATGAACCAAATCCACTACACTAAGTCCGGTCATCACATGAGTCGGCGTAGCTTTAGAGGCGAGCATCAAATGGGCACCATATCTTCCATATGACTCATGCTTAACCTTTCGGTCCGTGTTCCGAGGCCATGTATGTACATGCTAGGCTCGCCAAGTAAGAACCTTAGTATTCGCGTGTGTAACTGTCTTACACCCGAAATATGATCGTGGATCCAAGAACACCCGATCATCACGTGATGTCTTGGAGCGACGAAACATAATCGGTGCATACTTAAGGGAGAACACATTTTTATCTTGATATCTAAATGATGGATCATCTTATTATGCTAATAAAATGCCAAACAAGGAATATAAGATGCAACAAACATCACATGTTAATAAGTGGAATGATATGGTTCTTGCACTTGATCTCTATCATGTGCATCATGGTATGATCACTATCATACCTCTATGTGTAAGGCCAAGGTCTATGGAACTTACATGTTATGTGTGTTGTAAGAGTATCGACTTCTACTTCTACTTACAACATCACCATGTCATGACACTAGCCCAACAACAATTTCCTACGATGGGAACAACTATGTACCAAGATCTATCTACTAGATACAAGCAACGGGCGGATATACATTCGTAGAGAACATACCCTTGTAGACCAACAAAGCTTAACGAGGTTGAACTCGTGGTTGATGTAGACGATCTCTTGCCGATCTCAAGATCGAGAGGAAGTCCTAGCGCCGCAAATCAGCGGTGCATCCGTGCTCGTACACACGTTCGAGGCACCGAGCAACCTCTGCCTCCTCGCTCCAGCGATGCAACGGAAGCACAACTCTTTCTTACCGAATAGCCACCGGGAACATGTATCTCGCTAGTCCGAGACCATGGGGGATAAATACTAGAGGGGGAGATAGATCCTTCATGAGGAGGTGTGAGTGAGAGAGAGGGAGGGGGGCTCCTTTTATAGGAGGAGGGGGGAACCCCAAGGGGGTGGCCGATTCATGGGAGCTGCCCCTTGCCCTCCCTCCATTCATGTGGGTGGACACTCCACTCACAAAATGGCCTTCAATTTTATCCACTAAAAAACCCACTCAAATTCCCATTAAATTTCCACCAAATTTAATGCAAACTCTCATAAATAAAACTCCTTTTATTTATTCAGAATTTTATCAATTACTTTAATGACAAACATTCACATATAACCCCTTGATAGTATTTCATTTCACATGCAAAAACACTTTCTGCAATTTCACCCGAAAACCAGTTTCGGTATCTAGTGAAATTAATTCCTGCGCTTGTTATTCTTTTCAGCATGAAACTTTTGATCCAAATGGTGTCGGTGTCTCTTAATTGTGTCACCCTACGGTTCTCGAATAATGCGGACATGATCGATACCCCTCTCAGATCAATAATCAGAAGCGGGACCTGGAGATCCATACTGACTCCCACACATTCAACGATGACTTTCTTATGATCGTGAGAACCTTTTACGCTAGTATCTTAATCCTTTTGTTTTGCGATATATTACATGTCCGAGATTCTATCATCGGTATCTCCATACCTAGTTTGATCTCGTTACTGACATGTACTCTTTTCTCGTTCCCGTGATATAACATTCTAGTGATCAAATCACTTGCTTGCAAGCTAATCAATGTGATATCACCGAGAGGGCTCAGAGCATATCTATCCGTCATCGGGATGAACAAATTCCACTCTCGATCCATGGGCCTCAACCTAACACTTTAGTAGTACCGAACCCATCTTTATAATCACCCTGTTATGGTGTGACGTTTGATGTTATCAAGATACTCTTCCAGTATTAGTGATTGACATGATCTCATGGTCTAAGGATTAGGATCACTTTGTATGATGTTATAGCAATATAAACTCAATGACTTTGATCGTAATGCTATACTTCGTATGAATGTTCATCACACCATTCCAATAATGTTGTGACCTCGTTATTAACAACATCCAATGTCTATGATCAGGAAACCTTGATCATCTTGTTAATCAACGGGCTAGTTTATGAGAGAGGCATAACTAGGAACTTTCTGTTTGTTTATTAAACACACATGTATTAATGTTTCCGTAGCATGCAAAATAAACATCTATCATATACTTGGAATATACATAATAACCACTTTATTATTGCCTCTCAGGGCATATTCCCTTCAATGACATATGTTGCCGATGGCACTAGCTATGCCTACGGCCAAGGCCGTAAGCGTACCCTAGATTTTCTTATTTTTTGAACAGGATAAGGGTCCGAAGACCCTGTAAGATTCATTGAACTCGGTGGGAACAAATTACAGCAAAGCCCCTAAGAGTTAGGGATTTTGTAGATAAGGTTAAACCTTTTAAAGATAAGACCCTAGGGATAAAAAATACTAAGCAATCTGATCCCTGGTCTTCTCGAACACTGACGAATAACCTCCCAACATCGGTGCCGCCGCTGCTACCGGGGAACTAGCCACTTGGAGCAGCAACCGCCATGAATCTAGCACCGCGGTTGAGGAAGATCCTGCCATAAGGCCTCTGGCTAGGAGGAATTAGAAAGGCCATCTCATGGCCATGGAGGGATGCCACACGGCCATTAGAGGCAGAGGCAAGACGGCCTTGGTACGCCCATGGCAAGAAAATAATAGTCGGCATAGTTAGACCGTCAGCGTAGTTCAACCTAACCCGACGGCCACTGTCGGCATAGCACGACCGTCAGCACAGGTGACTGCCACATGGCCTTTCCATCCCTTTTGGAAACGGAGCGTAGACGGCATCACTGCAAAGACTATGCCGACAGCCTTACAGTCGACGTTACCACTGTAGCACCTTCCTAAAAGCAGACGCTGCTGATGGTATCGTCGTCTGCGTTAGCAGTGTGCCATGTTCCTTGAAACGCTGATGCCTATGGCATTGCTCTCGATGTTACCACTGCACCACCTTTTGAAGGATTGATGCCTATGGTATTGGTGTCGGTGTTACCACTACACCACCTTCGTGTAAGCAAGTTACATCTACGGTATTGTCATCGGCGTTATCACTACGCCACCTTCATGAAAGCACTTATGCCTACGGTATTGCCGTCGTCGTTACAAAAGTGCCACCTTCCTAGAAGCTAGCTACGCCTACAGTATTGCCGTCAGCTTTACAACACCACCACCTTCCTAGGAGCGAGCTGCGCCCATGGTATTGCCGTTGGCACGGAAGTTTCAAGTTGCAGGCACTCTCTTGGGGGAAGTCGGGGCGCGTTGGTGCTCCTCCTTTTGCCTGTCGGGCCAGGGACGAGGAAACCGGGTGGCGCCTCGGAGATATGGTTGTGACAGATGCAGATGGCATGTCATGCTTCTTCGTCGATGGGCAGGTTCGATGGTGATGGTGGTGGTGGTTGGTGGGCTTGTCGGAGCTGGTGCAGACTGTTGTGCGACATGAGGGCGTGCTAGGAGCTTGAGTGCAAGACCCTGGTGCCACATCTAATGATGACATCCTAGCAATGGCGGCGACTGTGGTTGTCATTGACTGGTGGAGCCTAGAAGTGCTTCGTCGGGAAACCCCAAGAGCAAGGTGTGGAGCAGCACAACAGCAAGTCTTCCCTCAGTAAGAAATCGAGCTTATCGAACCAGTAGGAGGAAGGAAACGTCACACAGGTGTTGCAAGCAACGTGTAAACCTGCACAATACAAACTCAAGACTTTGCCCCAACGAACAGTGAGGTTGTCAATCTCACTGGTTGCTGTAACAAAGGATTAACTGTATGGTGTGGAAGGTGATGATGGTTTGCAGCAAGTAAACATTAACAGTGGAGGATGTATCAATGGTAAAGATTGGACCGAGGTCCATAGTTCACTAGAGGTGTTCTCCTTAGATAAACAAACATGTCATGTTGGGTAAAGAAATTACAACAGGGCAATTGACAGGACTGAGCAAGGCACAACAATGCAATACTAGACAAAAAGATCCTATGAGATTCGATTGGGCAATACAACAATATACATAGACCGCCATCCAACTGCATCTATGACTAGAAGTCCACCTTCAGGTTATCATCTGAACCCCCTCCAGTATTAAGTTGCAAGCAACAGACAACTGCCTTAAGCGAAGTGTGTAAGGTAAACAATCCACTTGTTCCATGAACAAGAGACCGTTGTTTTCTCCCTAGTGACAACATCACATCTACAACTGGAGATATTTCTGTCACTTCCCTTGGTAAATAGAGGCATAAACCCACTATCAAGCATAAATACCCTTGTTGCTAGCTTGTATTTGACGTGGGACACTTCGTTGGAAACCCCAAGAGCAAGGTGTGATGAGCACAACAGCAAGTTTTCCCTCAGTAAGAAACCGAGGTTATCGAACCAGTAGGAGGAAGGAAACATCTCAAAGGTGTTGCAAGCAACGCGGAGACCTGCACAACACAAATTCAAGACTTTGCCCCAACCAATCAGTGAGGTTGTCAAGCTCACCGGTTTGCTGTAACAAAGGATTAAACGTATGGTGTGGAAGGTAATGGTTTGCAGCAAGTAAACAAGTAACAGCGGAAGATGTATCAATGGTAAAGATTGGACCGCGGTCCATAGTTCACTAGAGGTGCTCTCCTTAGATAAACAGCATGGCATGAAGGGTAAACAAATTATAGCAGGGCAATTGACAGGAACTGAGCAAGGCATAACAATGTAATACTAGACAAAAATATCCTCTGAGATTCGATTAGGAAATACAACAATATACATAGACCGCCATCCAACTGCATCTATGACTAGAAGTCCACCTTCAGGTTATCATCCGAACCCCCTCCAGTATTAAGTTGCAAGCAACAGACAACTGATTTAAGCAAAGTGTGTAAGGTAAACAATCAACTTGTTCCATGAACAAGAGACCGTTGTTTTCTCCCTAGTAGCAACAACACATCTACAACCGAAGAGATTTCTATCACTTCCCTTAGAAACTAGAGGCATGAACCCACTATCGAGCACAAATACCCCCTCTTGGAGTCACTAGCAACTACTCGGCCAAAATAGCTACTAACAACGGAGAATTTGCAAGATCACAAACAAAACAGACATGATAGAATCATAAAGACAAAACCATTAATCAAACCAACATAATAATCTCAATATCCATCGGATCCCCGCAAACACAACATGAATGATTACAAATAGGTTAGATCTTGATTATGAACGGAGCTCACGAGATCTATACATGAAAGCACAAGGAGGAGATACAATCATCTAGCTACTACATGGACCCATAGTCCAAGGTGGAACTACTCACGCATCATACCGGAGAGAAGGCCTCCGGGATGATCTCTCCTCCAGCAGGGTGCCAGGAAGAACTTCAGATCCCCTAATCTAGGGACGACGGTGACGGCGGCTACAGAAGGTTTCATGGAGTTTTGATCGGGTCCTTAGGGTTTCTGCATCGGGGGCTTCTTATAGGCGAATAGGCGAGGCCGGGAGGCGGCCAGAGGCCTCACACCCTACCCAAGCGCGGGGCAGGGCCCACCAGCGCCTAGGGGGGTCTGGCCACCCTGGTTCGCTTCTCCGTCTCATCTTCTGGATTCGTGTCCCCCATGGTAAAATATTGACTTTGGCTTTTGTCCCGTCCAATTACGAGAATATTAATTTTCTGCATTTCTGGAACCAAAAACAGAAGAAAACAGGCAACTCGCACTGCAGCAACTTGTTAATAGGATAGTTCCAGAAAATATATAAAAACACCTCAAAGTGTAGACAAAGCAAAGCAAAGTAGATACTAAACAAGCATGGGGCATCAAAAATTATAGATACGTTTCCGACGTATCAAGCATCCCCAAGCTTAACTCCTGCTCGTCCTCGAGTAGGTAAGTGATAAAAAGAATAATTTTTGAGGTGACATGAACCATCAAAACCAAGATTAAACCATTTGCAAGCATTAAAAGTTGGGATCAAAGAACTCTAAACATGTGCATGAAGGATGGAGTTCTAAAAATAGGACATAGTAACTATGCATGCAACATGAAAGGCTACAAACAAAGATCATGAATAACATGCATTGAAAAATGTTTTGTTTGTTTCACATACAGAAAACATGGCATATTGGCATTCAGCTTGTCCCTCATAGAGTAGCAAATAGATGCATAGGACACCTTCAAAGTTCACAAGGGTGACTAGAAACAAATAGCACAAGTACAAGTAATATCACAATATGCATCAATCAATAAGCTTTGGGACACTACACACAGAATGACAACTATGCTCTTTTAATGGTGCCTAAAGGTAGAAGATGGAGACTCAAATAATGGTGGAAGAAAGGCCCTTCACAAAGTGAAGCAGGGATTTCAAGTTTCAAAAAGAGCTTCCAAAAATTATGGTACTTGTTAGCTTTCAGCCCTCATTGCCCCTATCATAATCATCTTGAAGTGATTAAGGTTAAAGTGAACAAAAATGGAGTATATGCTTGACAACGTATAAGTTGGCAATCTCAAGTCCCTTGAATACGAGGGCCACACCTCATGCTACTCAACTTCAGTCACCTGTAAGTTCTTGTCGCTGTAAGTATTTGCATATCATAGAGAACCGCCAACGGGGTACCCCTTGCACATGGTACAGGAGCTATCCCATAACCAAAATGACAAGGCAAGCAGACTATGAGCATCTCAGCGATCTTTTTATTTACTATGTGCATAGCTTTTTATTGAGGATGCTTCATAGATAGCTCACTATGGTGATGCTGCAGGTTTCCACCAGGATTAGGCATGGCTTAGGCTAGCGGCCCAGGCGTTTCTCTAACACAAAATACAAACTCCATGGACTTACAGGTTCCCTCTTTATTTCACACCGGTGACATCCATAGACAAAAGAGCATGATATCAACTAAGTACAGAGTACAAGTGCAATGTTGAAAATGTTCCCCGTGACAGCATGGTTCTGCTAATTCCAACGTATTAGTGCAAGCATATACAAAATAGATGACACAATGGTTCAAGTTATTAGGGGCAAAGAAATATAAAGTGTGCCATCAAGTTTGTGAGGGCTTTAATCACTAAGTTTTCACATAACAAAATAGTTTATAATTGGAAGATAGCTGAAAACAAGAATATACTTGGAATGGTGTAACACACCATGCATAGGAGTTTATAGTGGACACTTTGGAATAACTTGGTTTCTTGGGAGTTGGAAGCATGAGTAGAGCTTACTCATACAAGTGGAGGCTAGCAAAAGACTAGGAGCAACCAACTAAGAGAGCAATAATGGCCATAATCATGTAGAGCAACAAAGCACTACTAATCAAAGCATACAGTTGTACTACAAGTCAAGGACTAAATAATCATAGAGGCTATGGTGACTTGTCATAGTCATAAAATGGTGTGAGCATGTGCCAAGTCAACCCAATCAAAGCATCAAAGGAGAATACCACAATACTATGCTTTTGCATGCTAAAACAACACATAATTTATTCAAGGCACACTAAGCAATCCCAATTCTTTGGAATAAGACATGCTACATCAATAATCACTAAGCATAAGGTCAAAACAACACCTAGCATGTCATGCTAAAGTCTAAGTCACAGTCAATGCAAGCTCCTCTTGCACTTTCAAGAAGGAACTTCCTACTCCTTTCCAACACCAAGCAACTTATTTGCAAAACAACATAGCGAGAACGGGGGTCCAAACTACTTTATTCAAGTAAACTAAACAAACTAAGCAAACCAAACAAAACCTAAGACGCTCCAAGAACAACACAAATGTGCATGAAACAATAAAAACAAAGTGTCTAGACAAACCTGAGCTTTTTATTGATGAAGAATGGGATACCTTGGGCATCCCCAAGCTTTGACACTTGTACCTCTTGGATATTTCTTGGGGTGACACCATGGTGGCATCCCCAAGCTTGAGCTTTTGTCCATTCTTCATCTCATTACATCATTCTCTCTCTACACCTGAATTTTTTTCTTCATACAAAACTTCACACAATCTTCATTAGCAATATTAGTTTATTCAAAAGATATTAGACCTTAGGCAAAGCTTTGGAACAACAAGTCTTTTCACTAAAAACACAAGCTACTGTAGTAGCTCCTTCAAAAAGCTCAATTCACCTAAAGAGAACTCAAAAAGGAATCAATAAGAAGCAAATGCAAACAATGGCAGAAATTTGTCAAAACAGACCAGCAGGTAGAAACCGATTTTTTCGAACATCTTATGTTGCTCAAATAAAAAAGTGTTGAACTAACGAAAGTTATATAACATACTGGGGCATTTATTCGTAAATTTCAGCTCAATAAAAGTTACAGAGACTCCTCACGTTTTTTTTGTGGAGGACATAAATCTGTTTCGGGATAGAAACTCCCCAAATCATACTTCCCTCTTATTAGAGGTAATTCTTGGCACAAAAAGCAAATACAAAGGATAAGGAGAGGTCATTACTGAAGTAATAACTTCCAAGACTCAAGGAAACTCTTGGGTTATCTCCCAACAAGTACTTTTCTTTAACGCCTTTAAGTTAGGCACAAGAAGCAAGAAGAATCAAGTATTTTCAAATGAGGAAGCATTAACATCAAACCTTGCTTTAAAAGGAGGAGCAAAAAATAAACTTCTCTCTCCTCATAGGTAAGTGTTCAATACCTTTCTTGAATGGAAATTGATATTTAATGGTGCCTTTTTTCATATCAATGATGGCACCAACAGTTCTAAGAAAAGGTCTCCCCAAAGTAATAGGACAAGAAGCATTGTATTCAACATCCAAAACATAGAAATCAACAGGGTGGTGATGGTGCACACACTATTGTTTCTATCAATTTCAGCTTCCCTTTCCCACTTAGCATGAAGTTGGGCTAACAGTCTAACAATTTCATCAATAGTAACTTGTATGGCATGAGTAGCAGCAAAGGTAGTTTCCATGGTTTTAGGTTTAGCAGCCATTTTATTAATCAAAGAGGATTGTGCTTCAGACTGTAAACTAGGGATTTATCTATTCAGATTCTCAAGCTGATGACTAATATTTTTCAAGATAACAGATTGTTCCTCCATAGTTTTAGTGAATATCTTGTTTTGCTCATATTGCATATGCATAAAGTTTTTAGTGGATCTTTCAACTTCTAGAATCCTATCTTCACTAGGCATTCTAGATCTACCATGATAAGTGTTTCCATTATTAGGAGGATAAGGCCTATAGTTATTACCATAAGCATTGTTGCCAAAATTGTTGTTTCTAATGAAGTTGTCACATCCCAAAATTTTCCAAATTTTGAAATGTGAAAATAAATCAACAAAATAAATAATTGTTGAAATTTAGGGTGAAAAGAAACTTTTTGTTTCTAATTGGAAACTTAGAAATCCCATCTTGAACAAACTTTGAATAAAGTTTAAATCCAACTAAATTCAAATCAAGTGAAATGCATTCTTCTTAAATGCGTCTTGAAATTTAAAACACTTGGAAATAAACCAAATCCCTAAAACCCTAATGGAAGGAAATCATTTCCAAGATATATCTAAGACTATGGATTTGATCCATATAAAATTTGTCAGCAAACATTTATAAATGATAAATAATGACAAATTGAAATATTATAAAACCATAGAAATTGGTTTCACTTAATTTGGAGCCATAGATAAAATCTTATGAATTTAATAAGATAAGGAAATTGAATTTCCAAAGCTAATAGAGAACCTATCTAAAAGTCCATACCAAATAGTGAGCAATTAACCCTAAAGAGATTTAAAAGGATAAACAAATATTAAATAAAATTTTACAAGTTGGAAGCACCATTTTTAGATCCTTAAATAAAAATATATGGTTTTTATAAGCAAAGGAAGAAATAAATAAATAAAGACTATTTTAAAAGGCCAAATTAAAACTTGGCCAAGCAAATAAAATAAAACATTTTTGTTTAATAAAAAGAGTAAAGGATTATTTAAATAAAATCACGAGAATTTATTATTATCCAATTTCATTTAAGTAAAGACATTTCCCATATTAAATGAACATTAAAACATAATAAAGCATTTTAAATTATATTTAATAGTGTTTTATTTTTAATAAAACCTACTGAAAAGGTTTGGTAAAAAATTAGATTTCAAATAGAGTTTTAAAACATATTAAATCCTATTTGAAATAAAGACAAATGTTTTTCTTTTAAAATAAATAATAGACCCTAAAAAGAATAAAAGAATTATTTTAAATTTGACTTTAGAATATGTTAAATAACAGTATTAAAATCTACACAAAGTTTGGTGGAGGTTTGAATTCAAATAGTGTTTGAATTGTTTGAATGAAAATCAAAACAGAAATTCAAAATAGGAAAAGAAAAAAAACATTCTGTACAAAAAAATGGAACCAGCCAGCCCAACCCAACCTGGCCCAGTCCAGCCCAACTCGCAACCCATCTCCTCCCCTCTCGCGAATCATTTTCCACTCAGAATCAGAACCGCCCCCTCACTGACTGCTGGACCCCACCTCACCTCTCTCTCTCGCTGCCGCCTAGACCCCACCCCGAGTCTTCTTCCTCACCTGCCGCGATGACCACGCCCCCTCCTCGCCGTTACCGGCCGTTGCAGAATCGATTCATTGTGAGTTAATGGCTCAGTTAATCACACCCGCGACCACGCTCGTTTAAGCACCTTCCTCTCCCCTCCCTTTTCCCTCAGACACCGCTGCAAGAGAGCCCCCAGGCCGTCCCCAATTCCACTTGCACCGTCGCTGCCTCCGACGAGCATCCGCGACGATTCCGGCGAACCCAGACCGCGCCTTGCCCCCTCGACCACTCGATCCTGCTCCCCTCTCCCGTGCGCACTTGCCAGCACCCTCAGCTCACTCGCGCGCGCCCCATAAACTCGGCAACGACGACATCCGAGCGTCGCCGTCCACTGCCTCGACTCTGGCGAGTCTCCCTGGTGAGCACAGACCCCCCCTTGCCCTCCGTTTGATGCTCACTTGTCTGTAACTCGCGTGCGAAGCTAACAGCACCCTCCGTTCGCTCTCTCATGCCCTGTAGCAACGTCCCTGACAATGTCAGACCGTGCCCGAGCCCGAACGCAACTCCGACGAGCGATTCAGGATGAACCCAAGCGCCCCTTCGACAACCGCGGCATCGTTGAGCATCAGCAGTCTTCAGCGATTCTGGTGAGCTTCTTCCCTCCTCCTCCCGCCTCCTGGTTCGTCGGCAACCTCACTGACCAAGCGTGCACCGCCACTCGCCGCCGCCAGTGCCGCCCATCGTTGGTCACTCGTCTGTGCACCATTCGATTTTGATCCAGTGGCTATGATAGAACTTAACCCGAAGGGGTAAGTTAGCATCTGCACCGTGCGATTTGAGTTAGATCCAACAGCCCACGTTGCACGATCCGCACGAAACGGTACAGACCAATAGCAACATGACGCGTGACACTGATTTGTTTAAATAGACAGAAACATTTCTATAAGTTGATTGAATTTGTAAATTGCATAACTTTTGATCCATGCGTCCAAATTTTGCAAATTTTATATCAATGTAATCAACAAAACAAACTCTATCCAACCATGCACTTTGTTTAGTAAAATGATTCTGATAAATTGGTTGTTTTTACAGAAACATGTGTAGGCATAATTTGGATATAAAATTTATTCTAAAAGTATTTTTAGGGTAAATTCTTTGGAAAATGGATTGTTTTGAACCTACTGACCACATAAAACAACTTTTGGAATTAAAAGTGTATTTTGTGAAGTTAAAATATGAATCTTTGATTTAGAACATTTCTAGTCAAATAAAAATATTGTTTATATGTTAAAAATGCTTTTGGAGAAAAACCTTTGGGAAATGTTTTGATTCAAACTCTCTGACCCTAAACACCAAGTTTTAGGATTTAAAAATATATTTGATTAACCCTATAAATTTTTACTTTGCTAAAAAGCATTTTCAACAACATAAAATATTGATTTGGTATAAAAATGGTTTATAGGTAAAACCCCTTTGCAAATGGTTTTAATAATAAACACTTGACCATAAAACACTAACATTTGTTTTTAAAATGTATTTGTCAAACACTAGAAAATATTACCTTGATTTAAACCATTTCTAGCAAAACAAAAATGACTTAAAGTGGCCATTTTCACTAACTTGATATCCAATGATTTTGCCACTTTTATAAATGACCAATATGTGTTTTAGAATGTTTATAACCTATTAGAAACCACTTTTCCAAATAAAACAATCTTTGGCATGTTTGCATGCATTGCTTTGTTTTATTATTCTATGTGATGATTGCTTGAATGGTAGATTGAAATTGTGCCTTGCTTGATTAAATTGTAGTGCATTTGAAGAGTGTGACTATTGCAAAGATCAAGGAGTAAACTTATAATCTCTACCAAAAAGGCAAGTGATGCTTCATACTTTTGCCCCATTATTTTCACTATGCATTAGTGATATTTCTAGTAGGACTTGCATGGAATTTTTGCTAAGTATAAACTATGCCATGGGAAATCCTAGTAGATGAAACCTTAGTAGAATTTTCCTAAGTTAAGATTCCTAATACTATCATGCATATCCTAGCTAGTAGCAACCAAGGGTGGTTATATATACATGTTATGTAAATTTTGCTAAGTCTTTTGACTTAGGTTTTTATTTAATAAAACTACTAAGTGAATGAATCACCTGGGTGGAATGGTAATTGCTTGGTGGTTTTTGGTTGAGTGGTTACACAAGGCCCATTTCTATGGTTTACCTTGTGTATCTCACTTGTGGATTGCCACCCAGGAACAAAGAGATTTGAGATGTCAAATGTTGAGAAGCTTCAAGTGCAGCCACATGGCATTATGGGCTCTGCCTGGATCATATAGGTTGCAATAACTTAGCCAAATGGACAGTTTGTGGTAGGGGTTTGATAGGTTGGAGCGCGTCCATTCTAGTCTAAGGGAAGGCTTCTGAAAGATCTTGTCTTGGTGAAACCAAGTCTTGTGGGGAAAGTGCACCACCTCTGCAGAGTGAAAAATCTAAGTACTTTGTTTCTTGGTTATACATCTTAACTGTGGATGCTAACTATTGATCCAGGGACTAGCATTGTAAACACAGGGATCTCTACCTTATTAAAGGTTGGGACCTCTATAGATGGTATAAGAGCACTGTGTTGCCTGTAGGATTGTAACCCTAGGATTGGACAAAACCCCTTAGAAAAATAGGAGTTGTACTTGTTCCAAAACTTATTTACAAACAATCTTGTAAACTCTTTCCTCGACCAATTTGGTTTTGATTCTACATCTCTTCTATTTCAAACTTGATGGACAAAGCCTCAACATGAGCAAAGACCTCAACCATGAGCAAAGGACTTCACCAACTCAAAAGACTTCAACTTGGATATCACTAAGGACTACAAGTGAGACAAGAAATATTACTCAAGACTTGAAGACTAAGGAAACACAACTTAGAAGAATCATCATCATCTTTGGAGTTTGTAACCAAGACACAAGAATTTTTCCCAAGGAAACCATGGTCTCATTCAAGAAGAAACAACAAATAAGGATGGAATGATCTCAAGTGAACCATATAGTTGGACCACCATATTAAGTTTAGATCAAACCCACCAGCTTATGTGGTGTAGCGAAAATATTTTTGTAACACCACGGTTCTGAAAAGACTGTAGCTTCTATGTGACATGCCAATCCCTGGATCGGTTCATTGGCTCACAATAGAATAAGATGAATAACATAGCAAAATATCCGTGTATCATAAATAACAAAGATCCAGAGTATCATTATTACAATAAAAGCTTAGCTCAAGGCTAGCTCAATGTTATTCAAGTAGCAACATAAATATAGTAATCCTCCATTCTTCAAATTGCCCACAAGTGAACAAGTGCCGAGTGGAGTACCGTGGCCTAAATCGATTACTCAGAATCGGAATATCCTGCAACATGAAACGTAGCAGCCACGAAGGGTCAATACATGGAATGTATGGCAAGTAGAGCTATTAAAGGAGACAATAGTGCTATCATCTACATTCATATTTGGCAAGTGGAGCTGTGGCTAGCTTCCATTTGCAAATACCTTTATCTTACTTTCATAAACAGTTTTGATTTTCTTTGAAAAGATCTCAATTAAGTTAACCCAACAACATTAAATAAATTATGAAATTGGAATGAGCGAGAAACATGTTATGGAATCAATATCAAGCAACTCAGACGTTCATAACCGGGGACACGGCTAATCGATTAGATTATACACCCTGTAGGGATTAGTACACTTTACCCATGTGACTTGGTCAGCCCAGCTCGTACCATCACTCTCATTTTGGGTGATGATAGGGAGAAGTCCAAGAAGAGACCGTTCGGGAAGTAGCTCCCCAATCCCGACGCGTACCGGTCCAACCTACCAAAATTCTACATCTCTAGATACGTGGGTTCGAGTTACCACAACCTACTGAGTCCAACCAACCACCCATTTCATTATTGTCACATGGTTGTACACGTAAGCTACAAAATAAAGAAGCCAATCATTTTCTCTTGATACCTGGGTGCCTTTCCGCAATGATACCACCAAAAATTATCAATCCCATCACACCCAGGAGATTCATTGATTATGTTGTTTTAGTTTTCACAAACCAACACATTTAGAAACAACTTTCAATGATGTAACCCAGCCCTCTTTCATCATAGCATGGCTAAGCACATCTACCAACGGTGGTTCATCTACAAGGAAAAGCCCTAGCGCATAATAGGACATAGCATAGCGATAGTATTATCCTACACATGCATCTACAAAATACACGACAATGCATTGAAAATAGTAGGACAACATCTTGAACAAAGTAGCAACTACTTGCCTTGGTTGTAGCGGTCGGAAGAACAATCCACACACGAGCAAGTGTTGCACTTGTCACAATCTACATGATACAATTGCAATCATAAACAAACCATCCACAATCATATGCAAACAAGGATGATGCGGGATGCATGCATGACAAGTGGATGGATGCTACAGCAGCATCACATAATCTTATTCAGTATAGCTACTATATGTATGCATGAAAATTATTTTTAGCACAAAGAAAACAAGTATGCAATTTATAATGCTCAATAATAGAGCTAGAAACTAAATAATTCACCACTGTTAACACACTGTTTGTAAAATCTTGGAAAAATTCTACTGTGTAGGCAATACTAAATAGGAACAGTACCAATTGGAATTTCTCAAAAAGGATATATATAACTCCCTGAGTAATTAAAATACTGCAGTAAGCCTTTAAATAGATTCTGCAAAAATTATTACTATAAGCCTAAATTTTTAATTCACTTTGAGATTACCCTTGTTCTACTGATTCCAGGGACATCTTATTTGCAATTTTTGGAGTTACAGAACTTATTCTATGATTTAATTATTCTAAAAAGGGCATTAAATCATTTAATTATTCTGGACAAAAACTTGCTGTAAAGTGTAAAACAACTATACGGCAATATTCTACATGAGACACTGAATCCATATATATTTTATTTGTAATTTTTGTCCCATTACATTATTTTATATTGAATTTACAATATCCAACTATTTTCTGCCAAAAATAAATCGAATTAAAGTAAACAGTCAACTCTGACCGTTTGACTATGCCAACGTGGCGCTGACGTGGCGCTGACCAGTCAGCGCCCTGGGCTGACTATTCAATGGTCCATCTGGACCGTTGGATCCAGATCAGACGGCAGGGGGGCGGCGCTCACCTGGCGGCGGCTGATGGGCGGATGGCGTGGCCGGAGGCGTCGGTCAGCGGGGTGGCTTCCCCAGCGAGGGGCGGCAGCGGGCGAGCGGCGTACGACGTGCGGGGCGAGGCGGCGGAGCTTGTGGGGGCGACGACGCGGACTCCGGCGTCCGCGGGCGACGGTGGCGGTGGGCTGGAGCGGCGTCAGTCGGTGGCGGCTCCGGCGAGAAATTGGGCGCAGTTGGCTGCTCCTTCACGGGGAAGAGGTGGTCAGGACGACGCGGTCAAGTGAGAGGGAGAGGTCAGACGGAAAAGGGAGGGTCGGGGGCGACGAGAACAAGCTCAACCTGGCTCGGTAATGGAGCTCGGTGGCAGCGAGATCGGGAGGCTCCGGTTGAGGTTCTAGGTTTCGCAAAAAGGGCAAAAACGGAACAAGGAGACGGAGGGAGGTTTATATGGAGGGGTTGCGTGCGGAACGGTCAAGAATCGAACGGAAATTGCGAGTTCGGGGGAGGGATTTGGATCGGGGCGGCGATGGCGCGTGCAGGCGGCGGACTCCGACGCGGGGAAGGAGATGACAGGCGGGTCCCGCCTGTCAGTGGGCGGCGACGCGGGCTGGCGGCTGGCTGCGCTTGCTGGGCCAGCCCAAGTGGCGGCTGCGGTTACGTGCCGCGCGCGTGCGGGAGCGAGCGGGTTAGGTGGGCCGGGGTGGGCTGGGGTTAGGTGGGCCGGGCCAGGGTGGTTCGGCCGGGTAGGTTAGTTCGTTTTTTTTTGTTCTTTTCTTTTTCCAAATTCTGTTTATTTGTTTTCCTCACAACTTTTTCTATTGAACTCCAAATAAGTTCAAACTTGTTTCTAAAATTTTCTAAAATTGAGCAGATTAATCTAGGCTAACATTTAGCAATAAATGCTGCCCTAGGTGTAGTGAGTTTTTGTGAATCCAAAATAATCCCCTTTAGGAATAAAATGACACATAGAAATTAGGGTTTTATTTCCTTGTTTCATTTTGGGGTTTTCTTGAGATGCAGAATGCCATGCAATGCTCATGAATGACATGCTAATGCAAAAATTCTTTTCTAATCCCAATTTCTAAACCTTGGGATGTGACAATTTTGTTGCCTAAAATGTGCTTGAACCTTGTTGTTTGAGTGGAATGTTTGTTTGTGATTGCTTGCACATTGCTTGTGTGAATTGTAATGTGTGTGATTAGAATTATTTCCTTAGAAATCTTTTGCCTATTCTAATCCCAATCCAACCCAAACAGATGACTTCTCCAAGAAACTCCAACATCAAGAATGGTGACAACAACAACCGAGAGATGCACATGAGAGAACTCATAGTAACCCAAACCCAGTTAAACCAACTGACAAGTCAATTTTTGGGCCAACAACAATGAACTAGACCCAACCATGCAAAGGTTTATGGAAACCCAAACCCAATTGTTGCAAAGGGTGACAAATCAAATGATCAACATGGGAGACAGCCTTTCCTAAGGAGCTTGTGACAACAAAGATGTCAAGGATGATATTATAGAAGGAACTCAAGCTTGCAATATTTGTGGAGACATGGATCACACTTCCAAAGATCATGAAGATCAATGCCCTAACTGTTAAGAGAAACAATCAACTAATCAATGCCCCACATCTCAAGCTACATGCTTCCTATGTGAAGGAAATAATCATGTCCCTATCCAATGCCCCCTCTATTCTATAGTCCAACAAATGAAGCAAGATGGAATGCATCAAATGTTTGGAAGCCTCCATAAGGTAACAACTTCTACCAAGAAGGATGAAGACAAAGGAAAATCTCAGCTTGCACCTCCATGCAATATGACTCACCTTGATGGACAGAAGAAGAGACATATGTATTATCCAAGGAAAAGATTAAGGAGACCAGGAGACTTTCCCACCTTTGAGGTGAGATATGAAGAGCATGAACTAGAAAAACTCCTAGCTTTGGAGAAACCCAAGAAGAAGAAGGACAAAAGCCAAATGCAACGTTGCCATTGCAAAGAGATGGGACACTATGCCAGTGATTGCCCAGAAAAGAAAAATAACCAAGGAAATAAACAAGAGGAATTGATACCAAAGAAGAAGAAGGATAATAGCCAAGTGATGTTCTCAAATGCAAAGAGCTAGGCCATTATGCAAACAAGTGTCCAGAGAAGATTCATCAAGACCCCAAGCAAGCCAAGATGTAATCTAGTTGGAAATTTTTAAGGGCGGTAGTACCCTAGTTGCTTTGAGCCAACTTGTAAACCCTATCTTTCCCAAATCTCGGGACAAGATTTCTTTTAAGGGTGGTAGCCTGTCACATCCCAAAATTTTCCAAATTTTGAAATGTGAAAAATAAATCAACAAAATAAATAATTGTTGAAATTTAGGGTGAAAAGAAACTTTTTGTTTCTAATTGGAAACTTAAAAATCCCATCTTGAACAAACTTTGAATAAAGTTTAAATCCAATTAAATTCAAAAGAAGTGAAATGCATTCTTCTTAAATGCATCTTGAAATTTGAAACACTTGGAAATAAACCAAATCCCTAAAACCCTAATGGAAGGAAATCATTTCCAAGATATCTCTAAGACTATGGATTTGATCCATATAAAATTTGTCAGCAAACATTTATAAATGATAAATAATGACAAATTGATATATTATAAAACCATAGAAATTGGTTTCACTTAATTTGGAGCCATAGATAAAATCTTATGAATTTAATAAGATAAGGAAATTGAATTTCCAAAGCTAATAGAGCACCTATCTAAAAGTCCATACCAAATGGTGATCAATTAACCCTAAAGAGATTTAAAAGGATAAACAAATATTAAATAAAATTTTACAAGTTGGAAGCACCATTTTTAGATCCTTAAATAAAAAGATATGGTTTTTATAAGCAAAGGAAGAAATAAATAAATAAATAAAGACTATTTTAAAAGGCCAAATTAAAACTTGGCCAAGCAAATAAAATAAAATATTTTTGTTTAATAAAAAGAGTAAAGGATTATTTAAATAAAATCATGAGAATTTATTATTATCCAATTTCATTTAAGTAAAGACATTTCCCATATTAAATGAACATTAAAACATAATAAAGCATTTTAAATTATATTTCATAGTGTTTTATTTTTAATAAAACCTACTGAAAAGGTTTGGTAAAAATTTAGATTTCAAATAGAGTTTTAAAACATATTAAATCCTATTTGAAATAAAGACAAATGTTTTTTTAATAAATAATAGACCCTAAAAAGAATAAAATAATTATTTTAATTTTGACTTTAGAATATGTTAAATAACAGTATTAAAATCTACACAAAGTTTGGTGGAGGTTTGAATTCAAATAGTGTTTGAATTGTTTGAATGAAAATCAAAACAGAAATTCAAAATAGGAAAAGAAAAAAAACATTTTGTACAAAAAACATGGAACCGGCTAGCCCAACCCAACCTGGCCCAGTCCAGCCCAACTCGCAGCCCATCTCCTCCCCTCTCGCGAATCGTTTTCCACTCAGAATCAGAACCGCCCCCTCACTGACTGCTTGACCCCACCTCACCTCTCTCTCTCTCTCGCTCCCGCCCAGACCCCACCCCCCCAGTCTTCTTCCTCACCCGCCGCGGTGATCACGCCCCCTCCTCGCCGTTACAGGCCGTTGCAGAATCGATTCATTGCGAGTTAATGTCTCAGTTAATCACAGCCGCGACCACGCTCATTTAACCACCTCCCTCTCCCCTCCCTTTTCCCTCATACACTGCTGCAAGAGAGCCCCCAGGCCGTCCCCAATTCCACTTGCACCGTCGCTGCCTCCGACGAGCATCCGCGATGATTCCGGCGAACCCAGACCGCGCCTTGCCCCCTCGACCACTCGAGCCTGCTCCCTCTCCCGTGCGCACCTGCCAGCACCCTCAGCTCACTCGCGCGCGCCCCAGAACCTCGGCAACGACGACAGCCGAGCGTCGCCGTCCACTGCCTCGACTCTGGCGAGTCTCCCTGGTGAGCACAGACCCCCCTTGCCCTCCTTTTGATGCTCACTTGTCTGTAACTCACGTGCGAAGCTAACAGCACCCTCCATTCGCTCTCCCGTGCCCTGTAGCAACGTCCCCGACAACGTCAGACCATGCCCGAGCCCGAACGCAACTCCGGCGAGCGATTCAGGACGAACCCGAGTGCCCCTTCGACAACCGCGGCATCGTTGAGCATCAGCAGTCTTCAGCGATTCTGGTGAGCTTCTTCCCTCCTCCTCTCGCCTCCTGGTTCGTCCGCAACCTCACTGACCGAGCGCGCGCCGCATCGCCGCCCATCGTTGGTCACTCGTCTGTGCACCGTGCGATTTGAGTTAGATCAAACAACCCACGTTGCACGATCCGCACGAAACGGTATAGACCAATAGCAACATGACGCGTGACACTGATTTGTTTAAATAGACAAAAACATTTCTATAAGTTGATTGAATTTGTAAATTGCATAACTTTTGATCCACACGTCGAAATTTTGCAAATTTTATATCAATGGAATCAGCAAAACAAACTCAATCCAACCATGCACTTTTTTTTAGTAAAATGCTTCTGATAAATTGGTTGTTTTTACAGAAACATGTGTAGGCATAATTTGGATATAAAATTTATTCTAAAAATATTTTTAGGGTAAAATCTTTGGAAAATGGATTGTTTTGAACCTACTGACCATATAAAACAGCTTGTGGAATTAAAAGTGTATTTTGTGAAGTTAAAAGATGAATCTTTGATTTAGAACATTTATAGTCAAATAAAAATATTGTTTATATGTTAAAAATGCTTTTGGAGAAAAACCTTTGGGAAATGTTTTGATTTAAACTCTCTGACCCTAAACACCAAGTTTTAGGATTTAAAAATATATTTGATTAAGCCTATAAATTATTACTTTGCTAAAAAGTATTTTCAACAACATAAAATATTGATTTGGTATAAAAATGGTTTATAGGTAAAACCCCTTTGCAAATGGTTTTAATAATAAACACTTGACCATAAAACACTAACATTTGTGTTTAAAATGTATTTGTCAAACACTAGAAAATATTACCTTGATTTAAACCATTTCTAGCAAAACAAAAATGACTTAAAGTGGCCATTTTCACTAACTTGATATCCAATGATTTCGCCACTTTTATAAATGACCAATATGTGTTTTAGAATGTTTATAACCTATTAGAAACCACTTTTCCAAATAAAACAATCTTTGGCATGTTTGCATGCATTACTTTGTTTTATTATTATATGTGATGATTGCTTGAATGGTAGATTGAAATTGTGCCTTGCTTGATTGAATTGTAGTGACATTTGAAGAGTGTGACTATTGCAAAGATCAAGGAGTGAACTTATAATCTCTACCAAAAAGGCAAGTGATGCTTCATACTTTTGTCCCATTATTTCACTATGCATTAGTGATATTTCTAGTAGGACTTGCATGGAATTTTTGCTAAGTATAAACTATGCCATGGGAAATCGTAGTAGATGAAACCTTAGTAGAATTTTACTAAGTTAATATTCCTAATACTATCATGCATAGCCTAGCTAGTAGCAACCAAGGGTGGTTATATATACATGTTATGGAAATTTTGCTAAGTCTTTTGACTTAGGTTTTTATTTAATAAAACTACTAAGTGAATGAATCACCTGGGTGGAATGGTAATTGCTTGGTGGTTTTTGGTTGAGTGGTTACACAAGGCCCATTTCTATGATTTACCTTGTGTATCTCACTTGTGGATTGCCACCCAGGAATAAAGAGATTTGAGATGTCAAATGTTGAGAAGCTTCAAGTGCAGCCACATGGCATTATGGGCTCTGCCTGGATCATATAGGTTGCAATAACTTAGCCAAATGGACAGCTGGTGGTAGGGGTTTGATAGGTTGGAGCGCGTCCATTCTAGTCTAAGGGAAGGCTTCTGAAAGATCTTGTCTTGGTGAAACCAAGTCTTGTGGGGAAAGTGCACCACCTCTGCAGAGTGAAAAATCTAAGTACTTAGCCATGTCCCTCGTAATGGACAATTTGAGCATCAAGACATGAAAGCTATCAAGAATCTCCCCATCCCAATTTCTAAGTTAACAACTTGTGGTTGAACAAGGGTTGAAGGATCACCAATTTCTATTGGGGATGCCTTGGGTGATATTTTTGCCAAACAAAACTTATTGTTTTCAAATGATATGGAAAATCTATTTTGAGCAAAGCAAGCCTAAGCTCCACCTAGCCAAATGCATATAGATGATAGACTCCACTATACTACCATAGTATCACTTGCCAATACAATTCAAATGTATTGACCCATGTGGCTGTAACTTATTATGTTGCAGGTTTGTTTGATGTTAGTGAAGTATGTTGATTAGGATTACAAGTCTACAACCAACGTGATTGCCTGTGGCATTTTGAAGATGAAGGACTCCATGCTATAGTTATTTCTGCTGCATTGTAATGAGATAGCCAAATGAGCTATGTAAGATGTAATGAATTATTTTATTCCTGGTTATAAAGTTGTATTATGACCTTTGTTTCTTGATATTACATCTTAACTATGGATGCTAGCTATTGATCCAGGGACTAGCATTGTAAACACAGGGATCTCTACCTTATTAAAGGTTGGGACCTCTACAGAAGTTCACATCAACTTGCTCTTCTTGAGCAACCAAAGAGTCTAACGGAACATTATTTGGATCTAAAGGAGCTTTCCCGTTAACAAGCATAGCCATAATAACATCAATCTAATCACTCAAAGAGGAGGTTTCTTCAACAGAGTTTACCTTCTTACCATGTGGAGCTCTCTCAGTATGCCATTCGGAGTAATTAACCATCATATTATCAAAGAGTTTTGTTGCAACACCCAAAATGATGCCCATAAAGGTACCTCCAGCAGCTGAATCCAACAGGTTTCTTGAAGAGAAGTTCAAACCTGCATAAAAAGTCTGAATAATCATCCAAGCAGTGAGTCCATGAGTGGGACAATTCTTAACCAAAGATTTCATTCTTTCCCAAACTTGAGTAACATGTTCATTATCAAGTTGTTTAAATTTCATAATATCACTTCTCATAGATATAATCTTAGCAGGAGGATAGTACTTTCCAATAAAAGCATCTTTGCACTTAATCCAAGAATCAATACTACTTCTTGAAGGGTTTCGCGGCATAGTAAATCAAAATTTTCTACGGATGCGAACAGAGGGAAAGCCAAGATCTAATCTAGGAGATGCAAACAACGAGAGAGATTGGATTAGATCTTCATACCCTTGAAGATTCGCACAGCGGAACGTTCGTCGGAACGTGGGTGATGTAGTCGTACTCGCTTCTCCTCCTCGCGATCCGATCCGATCTAGCACCAAAAGTGGCGGTGCCTCCGTGAGATGCACACGTGCAGCACCTCGATGTCTCCTCCTTCCTTGGTCCAGCAAGTATGGTGGAGAGACGGATTGGATCTACAACACGACGGCGTGGTGTATATGGTGGAGAATTTCTGCAGCAGGGCTTCGCCTACAAGCAGTCGGGAGGGAGAGAGGAGAGGCAGCAGGGCGGCTAGCTCTTGGAGGGGAAGGTGTGGGGGGTGGTGCGTCCCCAGCCCTCTTTATATAGAGGGGTGGGCGGCTGCAACCCTAGCCCCCTCCCCCAAGCCAAACCGGCGGCCCCAAGGAGAAGGAGTGGGGGGCAAGGAAACCCCCCCCCCTTCTAGAAGGTCTATCTCGAGTTTAAAACCCTCTTGGCCGGCTGGGCCCTATGGGGCCTTGTGCCCCTGGCCCAATGCGGCCAGGGCACTCCCTCATAGGCCCATGCCCCCTCCCGGAAGGTGGGGCCACGTTGGTCCCTTTCTGGAAGGTTCTAGAAGCTTCCGGTACAATACCGATTAACCCGGAACAATTCCGAACTCCAAAAACTGCACTGCCTTATATGAATCTTATTCTCCGGACCACTCCGGAACCTCTCGTGATGTCCCGGATCCCATCCGAGACTCCGAACAAAAACTCATAAACCAATTATCCAATCTATCCTAGCGTCGAGACACGTTAAGTGTGTGACCCTGCGGGTTCGAGAATATGCAGACATGATCTTCTATCAATAATCAATAGCGGGGTCTGTAAACCCATATTGACTCCCACACATTCATCGATGATCATATCGGATGAACCACGATTCCAAGATTCAATCAATCCCATATATATATTCCCTTCGTCTCGCGATATTTTACTTGCCCGAGATTCGATCGTCGGTACCGTCATACCTAGTTCAATCTCGTTCATAGCAAGTACTTTACTCGTTCCGTAATCCGATATCACTTTATGATTAACTCCTTAACCACATGCTTGCAAGCGGTGTTGATATCGATTACCGAGTGGGCCCGAAGTATCTCTCCGACTTGGGAGGGACAAATCCCATCTCGATACATACAACCCAACAGATACTTTCCGATCACCTGAGAGACACCTTTATGATCACCCTCTCATAGGATGACGTTTGATGACCTCAAAGCTTTCTTCCGATACCAGGGAGTTGTATTATCTCATGCTCTAAGGAATACAATATTTGACATAAGAAAAGCTTCGCAAAGACGAACACGATGACACGATCTAATTGCTTCGCTTAGTTTGGGTCTGTCCATCATATCATTCTCCCAATGATATGATCTCATTATTAATCGACAACTCATGTCCATGGTTAGGAAACCTTAACCATCATTAATCAATGAGCTAGTCCATAGAGGCGTACTAGGGACACGGTGTTGTTCACAAACCACACAAGTATTAAAGTTTCCGCTTAATACAATTCTAGCATGGAATATAAACATTATCATGAACAAGAATTATAATAATAACATCTTTATTATTGCCTCTAGGGCATAATTCCAACAGTCTCCCACTTGCACTAGAGTCAATAATCTAGTTTACATTTGGCAACAATCTCACACCCATGGCACTGAGGTGCTGATCATGTTTTACATGTGGAAGAGGTTTAGTCAATGGATCTACGACATTCAGATCTGTATGTACTTTGCTGATCTTCAGATCTCCATTTGCTATATAATCTCGGATTATATGAAACTTGCGGTTGATATGCTTGGTCTTTGGATGATATCTTGGTTCCTTAGCGAGTGCTATGGCGCCAGTGTTGTCACACAATATCTCCAGTGGGTCCAATGCACTTGGAACCACGCCAAGCTCAGTGATAAAGTTTCTGATCCAAACTCCTTCACTTGACACTTCTGCAGCCGCCATGTATTCCGCTTCTACTGTAGATCCTGCGATCACGCTTTGCTTGCAGCTTCTCCAGCTCACAGCTCCTCCATTCAAAATATAAACGTATCCTGTCTGAGATTTTGAATCATCCTTGTCGGTGTCGAAACTAGCGTCGACATAACCTTTTACGACGAGCTGTTCATCACCCCCATAGACTAAGAACATTTCTTTAGTCCTATTTATGTACTTTAGGATGTTCTTCACGGCTGTCCAGTGTTCCACTCCTGGATCACTTTGATACCTGCTCGTCAAACTAAGAGCATTAGACACATCCGGTCTAGTACACAGCATGGCATACATGATAGAACCTATGGCCGAGGCATAAGGCACTTTGCTCATAGCTTCCCTATCATTTACCATAGCTGGACACTGAGCCTTGCTCAATATCTTACCTGACAACATAGGCACTGAACCTTTCTTTGCCTTATCCATTCTGAACCTTTTCAGAACTTTGTCTAGGTATGTACTCTGGCTTAAAGCTATCAGGCGTCTTTGTCTATCTCTATATATTTTGATGCCCAATATATAAGCAGCTTCCCCTAGGTCTTTCATTGAAAAACACTTGTTCAAATAACTCTTCACATCGTTAAGCATGTTAATGTCATTTCCGATAATCAATATGTCATCCACATATAGTACCAGAAACGTCACCGAGCTCCCACTCACTTTCTTGTAGATGCAAGCTTCGTAGCAATTTGGAACAAATCCAAAGCTCTTGATCACTTGATCAAAACGAAGGTTCCAACTCCGAGATGCTTGCTTCAGTCCATAAATGGAACGTGAAGTTTGCATACTTTATCAGCATCCTTAGGATCGACAAAACCTTCGGGTTGCATCATATACAACTCTTCATCAATGTTGCCATTGAGGAAAGCAGTCTTGACATCCATCTGCCATATTTCATAATCATGAAACGCAGCAATTGCTAATAAAATCCGAATGGACTTAAACATCGCTACGGGAGAGAAAGTCTCATCGTAGTCAACACCTTGAACTTGTCGAAAACCTTTCGCGACAAGCCGTGCTTTATAGACGGTAACATTACCATCCGCGTCTGTTTTCTTCTTGAAGATCCATTTGCACTCAACGGCCTTTCGGTCGCTAGGAGGGTCCACCAAAGTCCATACTTGGTTTTCGCTCATGGATCCCAATTCGGATTTCATGGCTTCTAGCCATTTCTCAGAGTCTGGGCTCATCATCGCTTCCTCATAGTTCGTAGGTTCACTGTCTTCTACTAACAAGATAGTTAAGGCAGGGTTGCCGTACCACTCAGGAGGGGCACGCGACCTTGTCGACCTGCGACGTTCAGTAGCAGCATCGTCCGAAGCTTCATGATCCTTGTCATTAGCTTCCTCTATTGTTGGTGCAGGCGGCACTGGAACAAATTCAGGTGCTGCGCTACTTTCCAATTCAAGAGAAGGTTCAATAACGTCGTCTAGCTCTACTTTCCTCCCACTCACTTCTTTCGAGAGAAACTCCTTCTCAAGAAAGGAACCGTTCTTTGCGACAAACACTTTGCCTTCGGTTCTGTGATAGAAGGTATACCCAATAGTTTCCTTAGAGTATCCTATGAAGACGCATTTCTCCGCTTTGGGTTCGAGCTTGTCCGGCATCAACTTCTTGACGTAAGCTTCGCATCCCCAAACTTTAAGAAACGACAACTTAGGTTTAGCACCAAACCATAGTTCATACGGTGTCGTCTCAATGGATTTAGATGGTGCCCTATTTAAAGTGAATGCAGCGGTTTCTAATGCATAACCCCAAAATGATAACGGCAAATCAGTAAGAGACATCATTGATCGGACCATATCTAATAGGGTTCGGTTCTGGCGTTCAGACACACCATTGCGCTGTGGTGTTCCGGGTGGCGTGAGTTGTGAAACGATTCCACTTGCTTTAAGATGCGTGAGAAAATCATAACTCAAATATTCACCTCCACGATCGGATCGTAGAAACTTAATCTTTCTGTTACGATGGTTCTCCACTTCATTCTGAAATTCTTTGAACTTTTTAAACGTTTCAGATTTATGTTTCATTAAATAGATATACCCATATCTACTTAAGTCATCGGTAAAAGTGAGAAAATAGCGATATCCACCGCGCGTCGAAACACTCATCGGTCTGCATACATCGGTATGTATGATTTCCAACAAGTCTATTGCTCGCTCCATCATACCGGAGAACGGGGTTTTGATCATCTTGCCCATGAGGCATGGTTCGCATGTGTCAAATGATTCAAAATCAAGAGACTCCAAAAGTCCATCAGAATGGAGTTTCTTCATGCGCTTTACACCAATATGACCTAGACGACAGTGCCGCAAATAAGTAGTATTATCACTATCTACTTTGCATCTCTTAGCCTCAATGTTATGGATGTGTGTTTCATCCCTTTCGAGATTTAGAAGAAATAAACCATTCATAATAGGTGCATGACCATAAAATATGTTACTCATATAAATAGAACAACCATTATTCTCCGATTTAAATGAATAACCGTCTTGCAATAAACAAGATCCGGAAATAATGTTCATGCTCAACGCAGGCACATAATAACATTTATTAAGGTTTAAAACTAATCCCGAAGGTAAAACTAAGGAGAGCGTGCCGACGGCCATCACATCAACTCTTGATCCGTTGCCAACGTGCATCGTCACCTCATCCCTCGCAAGCCGCCGTCTATTCCGTAGCTCCTGTTTCGAGTTACAAATATTAGCAACTGAACCAGTATCAAATACCCAGGCACTACAACGAGGGCTAGTAAGGAAAACATCAATAACATGTATATCAAATATACCTTTGATGGTGCCAGCCTTCTTGTCCGCTAAGTACTTCGGACAGTTGCGCTTCCAGTGACCCTTGTCCTTGCAATAGAAGCACTCAGTGTCCGGCTTAGGCCAGACTTGAGCTTCTTCTCAGCAGGGGCAGTGCGCTTGTCGCCGCCCTTCTTGAAGGGCTTCTTTGCTCCCTTACCTTTCTTAAAGGTGGGCTTGTTGACCATCAACACATGATTATCCTTTTTGATGTCCACTTCCGCGGCCTTCAGCTTGGTGAAGAGCTCAGTGATCGTATCAGTGGAACCAATCTGATTATGAGTCACTACAAAACTTTTGTAGCTGGGAGGGAGTGATTGCAGAACCCTGTCAATCTTGAGCTCCTCTGGAATCGTGCATTCCAGTTGCTCAAGGCGTTGAGTATAGCCCGTCATCTTAATGGCATGCTCACTAACGGAACTCCCTTCCTCCATCTTGCAGTTAAAGAACTTCTCAGAGATCTCATATCTCTCAGAACGGGCCTGAGTCTGAAACATGGTTTTCAGCTCTTTGAGAATCTCAAATGGCCCGGGATAGTCTTCAAAACGATTTTGAAGTTCCTGTTCCATAGCAAACAACATGGTGCTCTTAATCACACCATAATCATCTTTGCGCGACTGATAGACAACTTTCTCATCAGCCGACGCAGTTGCAGCAGGGGGGTCACCTAACGCTTTCCCAAGGACATAGTCCTTTTGACCGCCACAGAGAATGATTCTTAGATTGCGGAACCAATTGGTGAAGTTAGACCCATTGTTTTTAAGCTTTTCCTTCTCAGCAAAAACGTTGAATTTGAAGTTGGACTTAGCCATTTGATCTACAATATTAGCAAGTACAAATTAGGCTATGTTCATGATAACTAGTTCAACTTTTAATCAAATTACTAGATGAACTCCCACTAAATTCAACATCCCTCAAGTTGTTTAGTGAACACGATCCAAATTCACCACACCTAATCCGATCTTCACGAGAAGAGATGTGGTTTCAATGGTGGACAACGAAGTGTCGATCATATCATTCATATGACTCATGCTTAACCTTTCGGTTCATGTGTTCCGAGGCCATGTCTGTACATGCTAGGCTCGTCAAGTTAGACCCAAGTATTTCCGCGTGTGCAAAACTGGCTTGCACCCGTTGTATGTGAGCGTAGAGTCTATAGCACCCGATCATCACGTGATGCTTGGACACGACGAACTTTCGCAACGGTGCATACTTGGGGAGAACACAGTTTTTATCTTGATCTTTAAGTGAGGAATCATCTTATAATGCTACCGTCGCGATCTAAGCATAATAAGATACATAAAAGGATAAACATCACATGCATATAACTTTATGTGACATGGTATAGCCAATCTTCGCGCAATGATCTCCATCTTGTGCGTTCCGGCATGATATCCATCACTCCACCATGATTGCCTCCACCACGAATAGCAACTACAACTATTGCTAACTACTTAGCGATAAAGTGAAACTATTACATGGCGTATAAGAAGTTGACACACAGGTCATACACAATTATAAAGACAACCATAAGGCTCCTGCCGGTTGTGTACTCATCGACATGCAAGTCGTGAAACATTACAAAACATGATCATCGCATACATTATACACATCACATCTTGGGCCATACCATATCACAGAAAACACTCCCTGCAAAAACAAGTTAGACGCCTCTACCTTGTTGTTGCATGTTTTACGTGGCTTATGGGAGTAGATGCTAAGAACGATTCTTACCTACGAAAAGCCACAACGGTGATATTATGGTTGCCAAACTCCGGTGTTAATCCCATGACAACTATAGTGAGAGAAACTGACATCCACCAGCCGCATGTGTGGAACAAGCCACACGTCAAGTGCGGAGCCGGTCTCGCGAATGACGTCGCGTAAGGTTGGCCTGGACCGCTTCAATCTCACTATCCCGCGTCATAAGAAAAACACAAACAAGAGGCTTGCAACAGAAAATATCAACGCCCGTAACAACCATGTTGCGTTCTACTCGTGAAACACATCTACGCATAGATCTAGCTCTGATACCACTGAAGGGTTTCGCGGCATAGTAAATCAAAATTTTCTACGGATGCGAACAGAGGGAAAGTCAAGATCTAATCTAGGAGATGCAAACAACGAGAGAGATTGGATTAGATCTTCATACCCTTGAAGATTCGCACAACGGAACGTTCGTCGGAACGTGGGTGATGTAGTCGTACTCGCTTCTCCTCCTCGCGATCCGATCCGATCTAGCACCACAAGTGGCGGTGCCTCCGTGAGATGCACACGTGCAGCACCTCGACGTCTCCTCCTTCCTTGGTCCAGCAAGTATGGTGGAGAGACGGATTGGATCTACAACACGACGGCGTGGTGTATATGGTGGAGAATTTTTGCAGCAGGGCTTCGCCTATAAGCAGTCGGGAGGGAGAGAGGAGGGGCAGCATGGCGGCTAGCTCTTGGAGGGGAAGGTGTGTGTGTGGGGGGGTGCGCCCTCAGCCCTCTTTATATAGAGGGGTGGGTGGCTGCAACCCTAGCCCCCTCCCCCAAGCCAAACCGGTGGCCCCAAGGAGAAGGAGTGGGGGGCAAGGAAACCCCCCCTTCTAGAAGGTCTATCTCGAGTTTAAAACCCTCTTGGCCGGCTGGGCCCTATGGGGCCTTGTGCCCCTGGCCCAATGCATCCAGGGCACTCCCTCATAGGCCCATGCCCCCTCCCGGAAGGTGGGGCCACGTTGGTCCCCTTCCGGAAGGTTCTAGAAGCTTCCGGTACAATACCGATTTACCCGGAACAATTCCGAACTCCAAAAACTGCACTGCCTTATATGAATCTTATTCTCCGGACCACTCCGGAACCTCTCGTGATGTCCCGGATACCATCCGAGACTCCGAACAAAAACTCATAAACCAATTATCCAATCTATCCTAACGTCGAGACACGTTAAGTGTGTGACCCTGCGGGTTCGAGAATATGCAGACATGATCTTCTATCAATAATCAACAGCGGGGTCTGGAAACCCATATTGACTCCCACACATTCATCGATGATCATATCGGATGAACCACGATGCCAGGATTCAATCAATCCCATATATATATTCCCTTCGTCTCGCGATATTTTACTTGCCCGAGATTCGATCGTCGGTACCGTCATACCTAGTTCAATCTCGTTCACAGCAAGTACTTTACTAGTTTCATAATCCGATATCACTTTGTGATTAACTCCTTAACCACATGCTTGCAAGCGGTGTTGATATCGATTACCGAGTGGGCCCGAAGTATATCTCTCCGACTTGGGAGGGACAAATCCCATCTCGATACATACAACCCAACAGATACTTTCCGATCACCTGAGATACACCTTTATGATCACCCTCTCATAGGATGACGTTTGATTACCTCAAAGCTTTCTTCCGATACCAGGGAGTTGTATTATCTCATGGTCTAAGGAATACAATATTTGACATAAGAAAAGCTTCGCAAAGACGAACACGATGACACGATCTAATTGCTTCGCTTAGTTTGGGTCTGTCCATCATATCATTCTCCCAATGATATGATCTCATTATTAATCGACAACTCATGTCCATGGTTAGGAAACCTTAACCATCATTAATCAATGAGCTAGTCCATAGAGGCGTACTAGGGACTCGGTGTTGTTCACAAACCACACAAGTATTAAAGTTTCCGCTTAATACAATTCTAGCATGGAATATAAACATTATCATGAACCAGAATTATAATAATAACATCTTTATTATTGCCTCTAGGGCATAATTCCAACACTTCTAGGCAAGGATAGCAACCATTCTTTAGCTTTTCCTCTCAAGGAGAAATGAAACAGCTTGAGCTTAATAATATCTCCATCTATTGAGATACTTTTGCATCTCACAAAGTTCAACAAAGCTATTTAGATGGGCAGCAGAATCATCAGAACTAGCACCAGAAATTTGCTCTCTCATCACAAGATTCAACAAAGTGGGCTTAATTTCATAAAAGGTAGCATCAGGAGCAGGTGGAGCAATAGGAGTGCTTAGGAAATCATTGTTGTTTGTGCTAGTGAAGTCACACAACTTGGTGTTCTCAGCTGAGTTCATTTTGGCAAAGTGGAGCAAGCCAAAAACAGCAGTAGCAGCTAGAGCAGGAACTAATTTTTTGTGTGTTTTTAATAAGAAAAAAGCAAACCAAACTAAACTAAATTTTTTGGAGTTTTTGATAAAAAGAGGCAAACAAAACCAAGCAGAAGAAACTAAGCAAACTAAAAACAAAGTAAAGAGAAAGGTTGAGGAGGAACCCCCTTGTGAAGACGTCCTTAGCCTCCCCGACAACGGCGCCAGAAAACTTGTTGGTGGCGCTTGGAAGCGCTTCGTCGGGAAACCCCAAGAGCAAGGTGTGGAGCAGCACAACATCAATTCTTCCCTCAATAAGAAACCGAGGTTATCGAACCAGTAGGTAAACAATCTACTTGTTCCATGAACAAGAGACCGTTGTTTTCTCCCTAGTGTCAATAGCACATCTATAATCGAAGATATTTCTGTCACTTCCCTTGGTAAATAGATGCATGAACCCACTATCGAGCATAATTACCCCCTCTTGGAGTCACTCGCAACTACTTGGCCAAGATATCTACTAACAACGGAGAGCATGCAAGATCACAAACAACACAGACATGATAGAATCAATAAGACAAAACCATTAATCAATCTGACATAGTAATCTCAATATCCACCAGATCCCCGCAAACACAACATGTATGATTACAAATAGATGAGATCTTGATCATGAACGGAGCTCACAAGATCTAGACAAGAAAGCACAAGGAGGAGATACAACCATCTAGCTACTACATGGACCCGTAGTCCAAGGTGGAACTACTCACGCTTCATACCGGAGGCTAGCATGATGAAGAAGAAGGCCTCCGGGATGATTTCCCTCCGGCAGGGTACCGGGAAGAGCTTTAGATCCCCCGATCTAGGGACGATGGTGGCGGCGGCTACAGACGGTTTCGTGGAATATTGATCGGGTCTTTACGGTTTTGGCATCGGGAGGACTTTATAGGCGAAGAGGCGAGGCTGGGAGGCGGCCAGGGGGCCCACACCCTGCCCAGGCACGGGCCCACCCTAGGCCGTGCCTAGGGGGATGGCCACCCTGTGGCGCCCCTCCGTATCTCCTCTGGACTCCGTGTTCTCCTCGATGAAATATTGACTTTGGCATTTGTCCCGTCCAATTCCGAGAATATTTTCTTACTAGATTTTATGGAACCAAAAACAGCAGAAAACAGACAACTGACACTGTGGCAACTTGTTAATAGGTTAGTACCAGAAAACATATAAAAACACCTCAAAGTATGGACAAAGCAAAGCAAACTAGATACTAAACAAGCATGGAACATAAAAAATTATAGATACGTTTCCGACGTATCATTGACCTTCCTGGAGGCATCGCTACATTGCTCCCGCACCCCTCCCGCTCAAGTATGATCGATGGTACAACTCCGGGGGAAACCCTTGATCTCGTGTGATCGGACGATGGCGGCGCCTTCGCGTATTCCCTCTTGGGGGCTTCGTCTTTGGAGTTGGACATCGGCAAGCGGGACTAGTGGAAGGCCAAGGTGTTTGTGTGAGGCTTCTGTGGCAACGATGATGGGAAGGAGTGATGTCGGAGGCATGGCTCTGGTTGAGATAGTCGGCTCTTCTCCGGTGTGTCCGTGGGTTTTCCTTGGCTTGTTTGTTGCTGGGAAGTCGAAGCTACGATGGCAGGGTCCTTTGGTGTACGATGACTGGAGACAAGTGGTGTGTTCGGTTCTTCTGCGACGTCAGCCTTGCCTAGTTCTTCTTTGTATTTCTTCATCAGAGTCGAAGCTGCGTTGTTTTCTCGTAGGTGGTTGGGTTTTGGCGTGTGTGTGCCACTCAGCGGTTTTGTGATGGTTTTCATCCGATTTTTTATTAATTAACTAGACAATTCTCTTCAGCTTAATTAATGGTTGAGACAAAACTTTTGTTTTTATTTTGAAAAAAACTTCCTGGAAGCAAACTACAGCCGTCGGCAAATAGGCTTGCGACATTAATCCACGTTCATCAGTTTCCACGCGCTAATGGCCAGGCTATGCCGACGGGTGCCCCAAACCGATGGTACAGGCAGCTACGCGGACGGCCAACTGTTGACGTGACCTATGTTGACGTCGCTACGCTGACGGTGGCCATCAGCACAAGCTACGGCCACGGTTTACTGGCCTATGCGAGTGCTCGTCGGCGTTGGCGACGACCATGACCATACAGCGCACCGTACGGGCGTTCTTGTACAGCACCACGATGACGCTCGTCTTGCTCAGCGGCCGGACACGCAGCATGCTGCCGAACAGCAGCACGTGATTTCCCACCGTTGTGTCGTCGTTGAGATCTTGAGCGTATGTCCACGGCCGGCTGCGGAGCATCTCCCAGCGGAGGTTGTTGTCGTACGCCAAGGGCGAGCTATATATGGCTGGATTGGATGGGCTAACTGTAATTCAACTCCCCGTCACAGGTGACCATTCCATGGTTAGCAATGAAGTGCCTGTCCCTAACCACGATATGTCAAGGAAATCCCCCGACCCATGCAGCCACGCACGCCGCACCTCCAGATCGGGAGCCACCAACGTGCGGCAATGGCAGGCCTCGCCGCCGCGCAGCTGGCCGCGGCATTCGCCGTAGCGGCCCTCGCGGCGGTGGCCTCCGCCTCCTCCTCCTCGTCATCATCCGCCGCCACCGGATCCTCCTCCCCGTCGTCGTCGTACTACGCGGCCCTGGAGAACCGGCTGCCGTCGGGCGGCGGCATGAAGCTCGTGTGCCGCGCGCTGGGCGGCCTCGTCTTCACCGAGTGGAGCGTGGTGCCGCGCGGCCGCGTGCCCCGCGACGGGAGGCGCGTCGTGGAGCTCCTGGTAGACGCCGATCGGTACGCGTGGGTGAGCTGCAGCTGGGCTTACGAGGGGAACTACGTCGGCGCCATGCCGCTCCTGGACTCGCGGTGGCCGGAGGCCAAGCGGTGCCAGGACGTCGCCGGCGGCGGCGGCATGTGCCGCATCGTGTTCGAGGACGAGGCCGTGCGGCTCGAGACGCCCGGAGGCGGGCCGGTCAGGGTCATCGGCGACCTGCCGGTGAAGCGGTGCCGGCGGCACTGGCTGCTGTTCAGCACGGAGTGCACGTACCCGGATCATCCACACCCGTACGCCGGCCGCCGCCTCAGAAACGCCTTCGAGTTCTTTGGTGTGTGACCGATTGATTCATTGTTGGTTAGGCCGTCTCGATCAAATGTATGTACGTGGAAATATTCCGATTTTCAATTTAGACGTTGGTGAATTTCGGATTAGAATGCTCGAGTTCTGAAATCTCCGGGTTAACAATTTTGGGAGTTATTTTTTAACGTGGGGTGTGAGATTTGGAAGTTTTGGTAATAAGATTAGTGAAATAGAGAGAAAGGGGAGTCTGGCACACTATGTTTTTTTTGGAACAATCGGCTGGAGCTCTGCCTTTTCATAAAAGATAGCAAGAATACGCAATCCAAACGTACAGAGTGGCATGTTTTAATTAAGGTGTAAAGATGCCGAAAGCACCAAACAATTTTATCAGCGTAAGAGCTGGCACACTATGTCTTTTTGAAATGAATAACATGCAAAAATGAAAAGTGCTATATTTCATCAGCGTTTAAACATACTTACATTTTTTGAATAAAAAGTTCAAAAAACGTAATGTCTAATTTGGTTCAAAAAACACAAAGTTTGGGGCAACGTCTTTGAAGGCAGCACCTATTCTAGGTTGATTCCGGCTGCCTCACGTCTAACAGCTAAAACTAATAGCTCGGACCTGCTGTTAAGGTGATCTATTTGAGATGGACCCATCCTCCATGTCTTTCCCTTCATTGTCGTCTTTCTTTCTTTTAGAGCAACAACAGGAGTTTCGGTATTCTATGAGGAGAAGAGAATTGATCAGCTTGGAGGAAAGCTAGCTGAAAACCTATACAAACACACACGTGCTTGGTTTATAAAGGAACCAGACGAGAAAAACCAACAAGCGAAACCACACACATGGCCACACTACCTAGCTCGGCTAGGTCTCGAGCGCCATCGAATGACACCAGCACGATGTCAAGAGGGAGCACTACGAAATCCTGGTCCACGTCCTCTGAGAGAAAAGTAGAGCTGAAGGAGAACGACTAGGCCTCTCAAGCTTCCACGACGAGAGGCTGGCCACAAAGAATGGCTCTATCGATAGCAGCGGACCCAAAAACGCCGACTCTACCGATAGCACCAACAACCCCGTGAATGGCTCACATCACTATGAAAAATGCGCCTCCAAGGAGGTCACGACGTCCAAAGGACGCCACTGGCATCCAATTTGGCGGAACCAGCTTTGGGTTTTTACCCCAGAATAATGGACAGAGGTGTCTCGTGACTCCTCGACATCGTCCCCGAGGGGGAAAACGGCATCCTCAAGCGTCACCGATGTTGGCACCGACCAAAATCGGGCAAAACTTTCGTCCGGAGACCTCGAAACCACCTCCACTGGACCGCCATGAAGACAACCCATGCTGCCCGGCGAGCACGACAATCGGCAGGAGAGGCAACGCCCACACCAACGAAACCATGCCATGTCGCCCTCATGGACATGGCATAGCATCACCACCATCATGACCCAAAGCCGCCGCTTCGGCCTACACGCGCAACAGAGCAACACCTCAAGTCTAGACGCCACCGTCCACGGGACGTCGGAGCCAGCATCTAGAGCAGGTAGCTCTCAACATGAAGCTCGAGGGGCCTAGTACGCCACCATCCACGGGACGCCGGAGGCAGCAACACCTGCAGATGCCAGCCTGCTCCATTGTCGTCCTTCTTTCTCCGCACTCTTCGATGGTTTTGTTGACAATGAGTATGAAAATACATACAAATACCAAATTTACACCACATTTGGAGAATATCCATATTTTAGATTTTCAAATATCTTCTAGAACACCCGTACCTTGCCGTACTGAGGTAGAATTTGTTAGGAATAGACAAGTTGTATTACTCTGGGTGCCAAAGGCCACAATATATATTACAAGTACAATGCAAATATGCAGGAAGCCTCCTAACATATGGGGAAAATACAATACATAGATATGTACATCTAACACCCCCCCCTCAAACTCATGGTGGATCCACAACACTGAGTTTGGAGAGTAAGAAATCATGCTGCGCTCTGGTCTGTGCATTCGTAAAGAAATCCGCCAACTGTAAATCTGAAGGCACATACTGAAGCGCAACAACCCGAGCCTGCACCTGAGCACGTGTATAGAAAGCATCAACACCAATATGCTTGGTAAGCTCATGCTTGACCGGATCACGTGCAACACTAATAGCACATGTACTGTCAGACAAAACCAGAGTGAGTGTGGTAATAGAGACCCCAAAATCCGCAAGTAACCACCGTAACCAGGTCACCTCAGCAGTCAACAAGGCCATAGCACGCAGCTCAACCTCAACACTCGAACGGGAAACCGATGTCTGTTTCTTCGTCTTCCAAGCAATGAGCAAACCACCAAGAAACATACAGTAAGCAGAAAGGGAACGGCGATCCGAAGGATCACTCGCCCATGTAGCGTCCGAATAGCACTGGAGCTGGAGGGAGCTGGAACGAGAAAAGAAAAGGCGACGAGTGATCGTTCCACGAAGATAACGAAGAACACGGAGAAGATGACTATAGTGAACAGTGGTAGGAGCAGAAACAAACTGACTCAGAATATGAACAGCATAAGAGATGTCAGGACGAGTGACAGCAAGATAAACAAGGCTCCCAACAAGATGACGATAAAGCGTCGGATCAGGAAAAGGATCACCATCAGTAGGTTGAAGCTTAACATTAAGCTCCATAGGGGTATCAACAGTGCACTCATCCCCAAGAGCAGCACGAGAAAGAAGATCCTGAATATACTTTTCCTGGGAGATGTAAAAGCCATCAGGAGTGGAGGAAACCTCAATCCCAAGAAAGTATCGAAGAGGACCAAGATCAGTCATAAGAAACTGACCACGAAGACGAGCCTTAACAAAGGTGATATACTCAGAATCATCACTAGTAATGATCATATCATCAACATAGAGAAGAAGAAGAATGCGTCCACGAGGAAAAGTGTGAAAAAACAACGCTGGATCATGAGCACTAGGGGAGAAACCAGCAGCAGTCACTACGGAAGCAAAGCGCTCAAACCAGGCACGAGGGGCCTGTTTAAGGCCATAAAGAGAACGTCAAAGACGACAAACCATCCCCTCGGGAACAGAATACCCAGGAGGAGGCTGCATATAAACCTCCTCACTCAACTCACCATTGAGAAAGGCGTTCTGAACATCAAGCTGGGACACAGACCAGTGACGAACAGAAGCAACAGCAAGAAGAGTACGCACAGTGGTCATATGAGCCACAGGAGCAAAGGTCTCATCATAGTCACGACCATGCTCCTGCTGAAAACCACGAGCCACAAGACGCGCTTTATAGCGCTCAAGAGATCCATCAGAGCGGGTCTTAATCTTATAGACCCACTTACACGTGATAGGACGAACACCGGGAGGGGGAGAAACAAGATCCCAGGTGTCAGTGCGCTCAAGCACAACAATATCCTCAGCCATGGCCAGCTGCCATTCAGGATGATGCTCAGCATCCCGATAAGAAGTCGGATCGGAGGCAACAGAAAGACCATACTGACTCGGAGAGTAACGGTTGGGGGCAACAAGACGAGTAGAGGGAAGCTCATTAGAGGAAGACAACTCAGGAGATGACGATGAAGAAAAAGGAATAGCATAGGAAGACTCCGGAGAACAAGGAGAACTAGGAGAACTAGACGGAGCAGAGTAGGATGGTGTCAAAGAAGAGACATCAGGGGAAGGAGATCCTGAAGAAGACACAATAGGAGTAGAAGGAGGTGTGACAGGAAAAAGAAGAAAAGAGATATCTTCCACTGGGTAGGTACCAACGGTGGGACGAGGATAGAAAGGACGCGTCTCATCAAAAGTAACATCACGAGAGATACGCATCCGACGACCAACGGGGTCCCAACTGCGATAGCCCTTATGCTCATCACTGTATCGAAGAAAAACACACTCAACAGACTGAGCGGTCAGTTTGGTGCGTTCGCGAGGAGCAAGGAGAACATAGCAAACACAACCAAACAAGCGAAGCATGGAGTAGTCTGGAGACTGTCCAGATAGGTGCTCAAGAGGGATACCACTCTGCAGAACGGCAGAAGGTTGAATATTGATGAGGTAAGCCGACGTAGCGACAGCCTCAGCCCAGAAATGCGGCGGAAGAGAAGAAGCAATCATCATGGCACGAGTGGTCTCAAGAAGATGGCGATGCTTACGCTCAGCAACGCCATTCTGGGCATGTGCGCTAGGACAGGAGAATTGAGCAAGGGTGCCCTGCTCAGCAAGAACACCTCGCAACATCTGAGAGATATACTCACTAGCAGAATCATCACGAAGCACACGAATGGGGGTAGAATATTGAGTATGAACCATGGTCGCAAAACGCTGATATATGGAGAGCACTTCACTGCGAGAGCGCATAAAATACAACCAAGTGTACCGAGAAAAATCATCGATGAATAAAATATAGTAGCGATGGCCCCCTTTCGAAGCGAAAGGAGCCGGACCCCAAACATCGGAATAAACTAAATCAAAAGTTCGCTGAGATACAGACGCACTAGTAGGATAGGGAAGCTGAATCTGTTTACCCAACCTACAGCCCTGACAATGTAAAGACCCATCTCCTGAGAAAGACCCCAGAAGACCACGATGAACTAATGACGACAGGAGATAGTCACAAAGGTGACCAAGACGATGATGCCATTACTGAAAGGAGCTGGTAGCAGAGGCGACGACCGGAGAAGAACTGACAGATGAAGTGGCAGCGGAAGGAACACGAAGCCAGTCTAACTCCCAAAGTCCTGAAGAGTCACGGCTGCGAGGGCCAGCTCCAACCAGGGCCTGTGTGCGACGGTCCTAGACAACACAAGAATCAGCATCAAGAATGACGCGACAACCAGAGTCAGTAAGATGGCTAGCAGAGAACTGATTTATCTTAAGAAGAGGTACATGAGAAATATCAGGAACAGAAAAAGAAGAAGTAGAAAGGGTGCCTTGACTAGAAATAGGAAGAGAGGTACCATCAGTCGTGAAAACACGGACAGGAGAAGGGAGAGAACGAAGAGCATACATAAAAGAAGACTCAGAGGTCATATGAAAAGAAGCTCCAGAATCCAGATACCATGGAGACGTACCTGACTGTGTAGAAGGTGGTGGTCGCGCAGCGCCTGTAGAATCAGTCACAGAACCAGCAGTGCCCGTCGAAGAAGAGCCTGTAGCAGCAAGCAGACCGCGGAGACTCCTGATAATGTCCTGATCAGAGAGAGAAACTGCTGAAGACCCGAAAGGAGCCGACTGCCCACGAGCATGGTGCTGCTGACGTAAACTGGGATCCCGTGTATAACAGGTGGCCCAAGTGTGGCCATCCCTGTTGCAGTAAGATCAGTGACGAAGAGAACCACGGCGACCCTGACCACGAGCCTGCTGGTGCTGACTAGGACCCTGAGGCTTCGGGTGCTGACTCGGACCCTGAGACTGCTGAAGCTGAAGCTGACCCTGACCTGGAGGAGTGGGTAGTATCGGCGGCGGCATAGAGGATCACGGTTGAGTCGAGGGAGAAGACGGCATAGGAGGACCACGAGTAGAAAGCACAGACGGAGCCGCAAGAAGACCAGCACCACGGAGACGGGTCTCCTCAGCCCGAAGCTCAGAAAACACCTCAGAGAGTGGAACACGACCACGAGCATTGAGCTGAGCATGCCGGGGCTCAAACTCCTAGCGAAGCCGAGACAGAAACTCATGGATGCGGTGAAACTCCAAATCCGAGCGCACAATCTGGCAGCACGAACATGTGCCACAAACAGTAGTACAAAGAGAATCAAGCTGACGCCAGATAACAGCACTATGAGTATAGAACTCATCAATAGTGGAATCACCCTGCTAAAGAGCATGCTCCTGGCGAACCACAAACAGGTAAAGAGCATCCCCAGATGGCTGATAGCGCTGGCGAAGATGTGCCCACTGAGCGGCAACAATAGGGAGACTCATGAACTCTGCAGCATACTGGGGCAGAACACTGGAAGTGAGAACAACAACAGCACGAGCATCCTCATCGACCCACTGAGTGTAGGCAGGACTCGAGATTAGCAGAGTACTGCTTGAGCTTCAGGTCATAAGCAGCAACAACACTATCATCAGCATTCTGAGCAACATCCTTGGCCTCCTGAGAAGCATCAGCACCGAGAACAATCAGCGTCGGTGGAAGAGGAGCCACAGGAGCAGGGGGCACGGCGGACAGGGGACCTCGCCGGAGAGCACACCCCAAAGACGGAGACCGCACATGTGAACGCGCATAAAGGCAGCGAAATCAGGATAATTCGCGCCATCGAAGATCACCGGGCAGCGAGGAATCGCAACATAGACCGATGCAGAAGACATCTTTCTCTCTCTTTTTTTTGAAGCAAATCTGGTCAACGACAGCTGCAGGCAGAGGCCGGTGAAATTCCGGCCAGCCGGGAGAAAAGGCGGCGCCTAAGGGGCGGGGAAGCCCAATTCAAGCCGCCGGGGACCGATTCCCGACAGTAGTGACGGCCGACGGCGAAGATCCGGCGATCTGAAGAAGATCTGACACGGGCGTGCAGACGCTGTGGTGTCGGCGGATCGGTGCAGAGGTGCAGAGGGGGGGGGGGGGGGGGCGGGCGTCGGGTGGCCCGTCGGTCTAGAGGTGGCGTCCTGGCGGGATCTGGCGCTTGGGGACGGGGAGCAGCGATCTGTTGCTGAGGCCCGCGAGACAGGAAGCAACAGACGGCGTCCTGGCGGGATCAGGAAGCAGCGGGCCAGCAGAGTCCTGATCCTGGTGGCAGACCGATCTGATCGAGCAACAGATGGGAAGCAGAGAAACCAACAGAGTCCCGTCCGGTAGGGGGGTGCCGTCCTTGGTACAACAGCAACAGGCGAGAAGGATAGCAGGTGGCGGGGCGGGAAGAGGGGCTCGTCAGGAAGGACAGTTGGTGGCGGGCGGGCCACAGCAGGATCGATCTGGGATTTCCTGTTGCAGGTAGAAATCGATCTAGGGACAACCGGGAATGACCAGAAGTTCGATCTAATCTGAGAGATCGATCTGGGGACGAGGACCACCACACAGCGGCCAGAACGGGAACCGGCGATGGCCGGGGCAAGTTGACGGCGGCGGCGGTCACAGGCAGAGGACCGGTGGGCACGGGAACCCTAAAACCGGCTCTGATACCATGTTAGGAATAGACAAGTTGTATTACTCTGGGGGCCAAAGGCCACAATATATATTACAGATACAGAACAAATATACAGGAAGCCCTCAAACATATAGGGAAAATACAATACACAGATATGTACATCTAACAGAATTCATAGCAAATAAGGTGGGCATCACTACAATCTAGTCTAAACGAAGAAGGATCAATCCTTGGAGATTAATAAAATTACTCAGCGGAGGCTACAAGGAGACACAAGTAACTTTTCTTGCGGAGATTATATTAGTTCTTGGCTAGATTAGTTTTTAGCACATTGTAATATTCGATATAATATATGTTACATTCCTTTCTTGAGTGTTGAATATGTAACTTCTCCGATGACATGCTTCATTTGCAGCCTTCTAGTCTCCATCCTCTTCCTGGGTCATGTCTCGGTTATTTTGAGTTAGGTGCGGATATGTTACTGAAACACTCAAACCTTGAAATGAAATTTGGAGAAAAGGCTAAACAAAAATATTATATTCTTAATTTAAAACTTTGTGACTATTATGCACCGTTAAAAAATAGGCCGAATAAGTGATTAATAGGCTGACTAATCGCTACTAGCAACCTGACCGTGTCAGTTACCACTAATTATTTATGTTAACCGTTTAGACCGATTAATAGCTCTGACGCTCCGATTACTAGGTATATTCCCGATTAACTACTATACTTGGTTAAAAAAGTTGCAAAATTATCAACACATATCGCCCATCCATCCGCTAGCCCGCCCTAATAAAGTAAGTTTTTTGAAGCTCCCGCTCGATCCCTGCCTCTAGGAGCTCGATTTCTGCCATCATCAGCCAGTTCCTTGTCGTTCTTGACCAGTTCCTCGTAGTTACCGATTAGACCTCAGATACAAGAGCTCGAGCACCTTGAGGATCTCATCCGGGAGCTCGAGGCTGCCTTTAATAGTATATGTGGTTGAGGTGCAAGAGGAATCATATATGGTTTAGGTGCTAATTTTTGTAGGTTGCACCCATTAGTAGCCGACAGATTAAATCAATTAATCGTTCGAATTCTGATTAGTCGCTAATCCAAAATAATCGAGCAGTTAACGATTACCGATTTCCTTACCATTGCTATTGTAAAAGTAAAACTTTGTAACATGAGGTTTAGTTTATTTGGATTTTGGAGTTTAGGAAGAAGAGAAAAGAACTAGGCCATTGAGAGATGAGACCAAAATCCACTTTGGATCCTAGGTGTATATGCAACCACCGTATAAAAACGCATTTTATAATGTTAAAAAATTCTCAAGAAAATCGTGTTTATATCCAAACTTGTTATGTCGGTACACAAAGTCTCAGAGGGAAGAACCTTTTGTTGCTTGCGTGAAAAAAGACGATTTATGTTGCTCTAATACGACTATTCACGAGATATTTTTTTTTGACTTTTTTACACTAGACACAAAAAACTTCTTGCGGAACCTTATGCTCAAGCATAGAATGTCCAACCGCACACGCATAATTTCTTTGGATTTTTTCGAAATCCAAAATTTTGTTTTTTTATGATGATGGGTACATTTTTCAGAACAAAAGGATGCTCATCCAGGATTCGGTGGAGGTTTTTTTTTTTAGATACGGTGGAGGGGTTGTTGTGTGAGCACTGCTACCTCTTTTTTTCCTTGACCTGTATATGGTGCTACCCCTGGTAGCCTGCACCTAGGCAGTCCGCCATAGAGCTCAGAAAAAACGTAAAGGTGAGCTGGCGCGTTGGTCTTGCAGATCCCGTCCACCTTAACCTGGACCCACCACGCCGGTATTTTCCAGCACCGGGACCCACACACCCTCGATGGCATCGCTGGGCAGAGCCCACACAACAACCCCTCCATCGTGTCGCACGGCATCTCACTAGCGCGCGGGCCCCATGGCAGACTTGACCTCCGGTGCACGGAGCACCGGGTGCATGCCCGCGTCCGGTCAATCCCAGGTAGCCTCCTTCTCCCACTGACGTCCAGGCCCAGACCGGTCACCCGGGACCATCGGTCACACAGCCAGACGCTCCCCGGCCGGTGCCAGCTCAGCCCGTACTCGCCGCTACTTAAAACCCTTCCAGAGCCACCAACCCGAACCCACTCGCTCTCCCATCTCACCAGACCGCACCACCGGGCCTCCTCGTGCCCTCCGCCGCCGCCGCAGCAGTAGCAGTAGCAGCCTCGAGGCCTCCGCCCTCCGCGTGTCCGACCGAGGCTCCAGAAGCACCCGCCCCAGCTTCCGGACCATCCCGCCCACCCGCCGCAATGCAGAGCGCGGCGGCAATCGGGCTCCTCCGGCCATGCGCCGCGCGGCCCATCCTCAAGAACCCTAGCCCCTCCGGCGCGCGCCTCCCGGCCGCCCCCGCCGCCCTCCGCCTCTCCGCCGCGGCGCCCCGCGCGGGCCTCGTGGCGGCGGCGGCCGGGCTGGGCCGCATCGGGCTCGTGCCGGCGTCGCCCGAGCAGGAGAAGAGGGGCGACCTCGTCGTCGTGGCCGCCACCGCGGCGTCCGGGAAGGCGGAGGAGTCCGGGGAGGAAGGCGGGACGGCGCTCGCCAAGACGCTGCAGCTCGGGGTCTTCTTCGGCCTCTGGTACCTCTTCAACATCTACTTCAACATCTACAACAAGCAGGTGAGCTGACACCGCTTCTTTTTTCCTGCACCGAAGAAAGGCTGCTCTTTTTTGCGTCCGTACACGTCTTTAGGCCTGCTTAGTTTAGCAAGCGCGCCTTCGATCTGGCCCGGAGAATCACAAATTGGGCGCCAACGGAGGTGCTGATTCGATTGATCCGCCGCGTGTTAAGTACAGATCCCAACAAAGTGACCCGCATCTTGCTAATTCAGATGGTTTCTGAATTTTCTCCATGCGTGCTTGTCTGCATGACAGTGCATGGAATTTCCACTTATTCTCTACTCCTGTTATTTATGCTGGTCTACCATGTAGGAGTAGTTATTTCATCCGTATTACCAAGTGACCTTGGCTGGAGCTTTCAATGAGTTCACCATTAGATCCATTAAATTCTAACTGCTCCGAACCACTCCAGTGCGTGGTAAACATCACTTGTCTATGTTCAAGGTATTGAACTTGTAGCACCTTTCTGAGCAAGCTTTTAGCGTAAGTGCATACATTTGTAAGACACATGCCAGAACCCAGGGTCAGGTCACCATTAGCAATAATTATTCGGATCAAATCAGGGTGCTTAGATGCTTCCTGTCTGCGTGATTGCGTGAAGAGGAAGCATATGCTACTTTGGAGCTTCAACAATTTATTCACACAGTCTGTCAAATGTACTGCAACAATGTGATTTTCCCTCTGGTTTTAATCCTATCTGACATATATGTCCATGTCCTCTATTTTATTTGATTGGGCAACATGCACGATCTTCTTGTAGTATAAATAACCTTGCTCCTTAGTTTTCCGAGTATTTGTTATATGTCAATTTTTTATTTATTTGGCTGAGAAATTTCTATATGATTTCATCAAATGCCTGTAGATAATGCAACTATCTTTACTGTTCCTATATTTAACAGGTCCTCAAGGTCTTCCCATATCCGATAAACATCACAACAGTTCAGTTTGCTGTTGGAACTGGCATTTCCTTGTTCCTGTGGCTAACTGGTATCCTTAAAAAACCAAAGATTTCTGGTGCACAGGTAATTACTTAATTTCCTGCGACAAACTAGTACAGATATATCGAACAATTACAGCATGTGTCTAATTGCTCTTATTTCCCAGCTCCTTGCTATCCTCCCTCTGGCTATTGTCCATACCATGGGCAATCTTTTCACAAACATGAGCCTTGGAAAGGTTGCAGTCTCATTTACACATACCATCAAGGCGATGGAGCCTTTCTTCTCCGTTCTCCTTTCAGCAATGTTCCTTGGCGAGGTAATTTCTGCTCTTTTGTGATTCAATAAAAATGAGCTGTCTATAATCTAAGAATATCATTGTTGTTTTATGGTTTTGTTCTGACACATGGATGACTGTGCAGCTGCCTACTCCTTGGGTTGTTTTGTCTCTTCTTCCTATTGTTGGTGGTGTTGCCTTGGCATCTATTTCCGAAGCTTCCTTTAACTGGTAGGCATTATCAGCACCTTCATTCATGTAAAGAATTTTAGTGTGTCGAAGCTTGATTTTGATGTGCACATTACAGTTCTGACATATGCCTCGTAAGTTTATCTGAGGTTATCTGATGGCTGATGTGTGTGTTCGTGTGCGCATATTCATCTGTGTTAATATTTTTCTCCTTGACTCAAATGTTATATTTGCTCATTTGTGCAATATGGTGATTAATGTGTAATTTTAATGTCACCAGGGCTGGGTTTTTGGCTGCGATGGCTTCAAATGTGACCTTCCAGTCACGGAATGTCCTCAGCAAGAAGCTTATGCTTAAGAAAGAGGTAACTAGGTTATCAATTTACATTTTTTGGGTAGTGTTTACCGAGTTTTCATTTACATTTCTGTTGAACAACAAATTACTCTTTCTGATGGGAGTAGTATTTGATAATGGTACTCTCATTTCTGAATGTGTGCATAGTCCTTCTGTCTTTACCCTTGGCTGTAATACTGTATGAAGCTGTGAGCATATTCTAACCTTTATATTTTCCCCAACTCTAACCAGGCATCTCTGGACAATATCACTCTCTTCTCTATTATTACCGTCATGTCATTCTTCCTCTTGGCCCCAGTTGCCTTACTGACAGAAGGTGTTAAGGTCACTCCTGCGTTTCTGCAGTCTTCTGTGAGTATCCACACTGTTTATTTGTCTGCTGAGCCCTTTAGACTAGATTGTCTTGTTTGTATTCTTACTATGTTCATTCTTGTGCAGGGTCTGAACTTACAACAAGTGTACACACGGTCTCTGATTGCTGCATTCTGTTTCCATGCATACCAACAGGTCAGCCGTCTTTTCAGTTTTCTGATGTGTGATGATTCACCTTGTTATCAGTATGCCTATATATAGCTCATGCCAGAATGGTGTGCACATGTGCTTGTTAATAAAAAATCTTACTAGTCTTCTGATTTTTGATTTATCGAAGGTGTCATACATGATCCTCGCAAGGGTGTCCCCTGTTACCCATTCGGTCGGCAATTGTGTGAAGCGTGTGGTGGTCATTGTTACATCCGTTCTGTTCTTCAAGACCCCTGTGTCTCCAATCAACTCTATCGGTAAAGATCTGTTTCCCTTCACCATTCTGTGGGATCGATCATATCATATCATATCCTCTTTACATGTATGAACTGTCTGCCTTTGCAGGAACCGCGATTGCTCTTGCTGGAGTTTTCCTCTACTCACAACTGAAGAGACTTCAGCCCAAGCCCAAGGCTGCTTGATTGAATTCTGGTATTCGTCAAGATCAATAGCGAAAGGGAGTGCCGACAAACCGTTGGAGTCAGTGCTCTCTTAGTTTAGACGGATATTTTGGGAAGCCTTGTTGAGTACGTACTACTAGTGTACCGCACAGGATCATTTGTAATTCAGTTATGAGTATGTTAACCAGGCAATTTTTGAAGTGTCCTTCACTGTTCTGTATGTAGACGGTCTAGTAGCTTCTTTTTTTCAAATAAAATCTCTGCAATGCCAGTTTGATCGTGTCTTGATAAATTTCACCCCTGTCCTTTTCCTTGGCTCTTTTCATGAAGACAATACAGCCTTCAACATTGCACGCAAGATTTGGAAAATGCATGGATAGGAAAAACGCCAAAATTTAATGTCATTGTAGATGCAGTAATCAGTCTAGGAAGGGTTTGTTAAACTGCAAATTTCCTAAGAAGTTTGTTGAACAATACACAGAGCTTTACTTGAAACTACTTCATGGACATGATATTGCACGCTGTATTCAAGTGGACAGCACTGCATCCTGAGCGCCCTGATTCCTCGTATTTGTATGAACTAGCACTACTGAGGAACATTGCTCTTCAGAAAAAGACTGCACCAATGTAATTTAAAATTGTTTATTCATATATATCAAAAACAAATATGTACAATTTTGCATGAACTGACAATTGTTGACGCACTACGAGCTAAATAAACTGCAGAAAGTTACTACGAGCTAAATAAACTTAATGCTAAACAAAACTAAAATATAGTAGAGCTAAGAGCTAGTTCCTGGCAACGCGTTTGCCCATCTCGAGGTCTCCACGTCGGGGTGCGTCGTCGTCGGTGACAAAGCGCTTCCAGTACCAGTGCGCCTTCCAGACGTTGGCCATGTCCTCGATGGGCACCCCCTTGGTCTCCGGCACGAAGAGCGCGACGAAGATGGTCATGGCGGCGACCCAGGCGGCGAAGAAGAAGAAGAGCACGAACTTGAGGCGGCAGAGCATGGGCAGGAACGCCTGGGCGACGATGAAGGTCATGAGCATGTTGACCGCCACGGTGATGCTCTGCCCCGCAGGCCTCACCTCCAGCGGCATCACCTCGCTCGGCACCAGCCACCCCAGCGGGCCCCACGACCACGCGAACCCGGCCACGTAGACGCACATCACCGCCACCACCGCCGCCGCGTACCCGGCCGGGATGTCCGCCACGCCGCTCCACCCGAGCTTGGCGCCGATGAGCGCGCCCACCGTCACCTGGCTCGCGAACATCTGCACCCCGCCCTCCAGGAGCAGCGCCCGCCGCCCCAGCCTGTCCACCGTGAAGATCGAGACGAACGTGGCCGCCAGGTTGACGCTGCCGGTGATGACCGCCGACATGAGCGACGCGCTGCCGCCGAAGCCGAGCGTCTTGAAGAGCACCGGCGCGTAGAACATGATGACGTTGATGCCGGTGAGCTGCTGCAGCAGCGGGATCGCCACCGCCATGACGAGCTGCGGCCTGTACTTCCGGCGCAGGATGTCGCGCCAGGGCCGCTCCACGGCGCTGGACGCCTCGCTGGCCGCCGCCAGGTCGCGGTACTCCTCGTCGACGTCGTCGGTGCCGCGCACGCGCCGGAGCATCCGCCTGGCGTCGTCGGCCTTGCCGCGCTCGAGGAGGGAGTTGGGCGTGTCGGGCAGGAACAGGGAGCCGACGGTGATGATGGACGCGGGCACCGCCGCGAGCGCGAGGCTGAGGCGCCAGCCCCAGCCGCCGGAGATCTTGTCGGTGCCGTAGTTGATGAGGTTGGCGGCGAGGATGCCGAGGGTGATCATAAGCTGGAAGCCGTTGTTGAGCATGCCGCGCATCCTGGCGGGCGCCATCTCGGAGAGGTAGACGGGGACGCTCTGGTTGGCGAAGCCGACGCCGATCCCGAGGAGGACGCGGCCGAGGATGAGCATGGCGACGTTGACGGCGGCTCCGTTAAGCGCGCAGCCGGCGAGGAAGGTGACCCCCCCGACGAACATGGACCACTTGCGGCCCGCGAGGCGGGTGACGGGGGCGGCGCAGAGGGAGGCGACGAGGGCCGCCAGGTAGAGCGAGGAGGTGAACATGGTGAGCAGCTGGCTGTCGAACTTGCAGTACTGGTTGCTGTCGTCGGCCAGCAGCTGCTTCTGGTACACCGACGGGAAGAACCTGCTGAGGAACGGGTCCATCGACGTCACCCCGCCAGAGATGCCGATGTCGTAGCCGAAGATGAGCCCGCCCGTCGCCGCGACGAGGCACGCCATGAAGACGAACAGGGTCAGCCGTCCCGGGTAGTCCGGCCGCGCGCCCGGCGCGGCGCTCTCTACCGCCGCCCCGCCGCCCGCCATGTCGCCAAAGTCGTCGTCGTCGTCGATGATCGAGATCGAGCGCGTACGTAAAGATCGAGTCGAGATCCCAATGCAGTATGTCGTGGGTTGTTGGTGTAGGCGATAGCGTTGCGTGGGGTGGAGCTATATAGCGGCAGCGGGCTGCCGGCGTTGCCCCTGCCCGGACCGGAGCTCGGAGTTGTATTTGCATCGGGGAGCAAGCGAGACGTGTCCGGTCAGGTATACAGCCCATGGTGCACGTACGTGTGACTCCTTTCCTGTCTGAACTCGTACATGAGACTGTAATCTGTACTCCAGCTCGACCGATCCAAGTAGGATTTAGAACTCCATGTATGTATGTCATGCAGAGTCATTGAGAGGTTATACGACAAAATTAGATTCCTTTTCCCATACGTACTACTGTATCCGTGTTGTAAAACGCATGGATTAGATTGGATTGGATTTGATCGCAAGTACTTATGGGGTTGGATCGGGTTGGATTGGTTCACAAGTACTTTCCCGATCGGGTTGGATCTGTAATATGTATAGCTGACAGATTTATATGGATTGCAAGTAGGTCACATCACCTCCGTTCGATCGGAGATCATACAGCTTACGGGGCTCTTCGGTTCAAAGGATTCTCAAAGGAACTTTTTTTTGTGAATAGAACCCTGGCATTAAAAGAAATATCGAACGGTACAAAGCATCTCAAGAAAAATGAAAATTACAATGAGATCCTTGAGAAACCCTTCATCCTTAACCTCCAGACCGTATCAACAGCGCTCCACTGCCGCTCCTCCCTGATCCGGCCTAATATTGTTGGTTGCGAACGGGAAGTCATCGAACGGGTCAAGAAGACCACATCCGTCCTAGAGACGAAGAAAAAGGATTAACTGTCGATGAACCTCCTTGACGATCCGAAGATCCTCACGACCAGAAGAAGCCCTCGAAGATCACTCCACTCCAATAAGCTTCTCGACGTCGCCATCGAGATGAGGCTGAAGTCAAGGAGACCTTATTGAAAGAGACGCTGCCGCCACCACCTAAGCGCCTCCCCACCAAACTTGAACCCTAAAAACGGAAGAAAAAAACGGAGCCCTCCAGCCAGCGGGGCCTAGATCCACCCCACCTCCATGGCCACAGAGGCGAGGCAGATCAGCGGCCGTACCAACAGGAGGCGACGAACCCTAGTCGCCTATGTGTGCACGACAGGAGAGGAGGGGAATGGTTCGGTTGTAGGTTTCCAATCCATATCGTGTAATTTTTTATGGAGTTCATTTGGTTCAAAGGAATGAATTCTATAAAAAAACCATGGATTTCTAGCAAGAGGGCGGACCTCTTATAAAATCTCCTATGTTTCAATGACAGCTATGGCATGTGCTAAATATGTATAGAGTATTTCTGCGTTTGTCTCACGGTTTACCAAACAACTTCTTAGACTGATTCATGTGCATTCGTTTGGATTTCACATATCATGACTGGAAATCCACTTTGTCCAATGGGTGTAGATACATCCATTCTATAAATACGCATTTAAAAATATTTGAAAGAAAATTTTGCGGGTATAAGCAAACATTTTATGTCCACACACAAAGTCTCGGTGAAAATGAACATTTTTTTGTGGCTTGTGTAAAAACGATAAATTTCAGTTCTCCGATATAACTATTCACAAGATATTTGTTTTTTCTTTTCACACGAGCCACAAAAAATGTTAAGCATTATTTTTGTGGATCTTTGTATGGGAACGTAGAATGTCCATATATACATGCGGAATTTTATTTCAATTTATTTTACATTTTAGAATATATTTTTATGTATTTTTCTTGATCGGTGCATCTACAACTATCGGCCAAAAGACCACCTCTCATGTCATGACATTTTATTTCATTATTTTCCAAATCTTGCAAACCAAATAGACCCATAGTTTCAAACAAAGAGACTGCCCTATCAATGTAACAATTTGCTAGCATTTATAAGTCGTTTTCGAAATATAAGATGCTTTAGCTTTTGTGAAACGAATGTATCTAAACAACTTTTAGTGTGAATTATCTAGAAAACTTTCATTGTGTAGGTTCCGAATAAATTTACACACTAAAAAATATCTAGATACATTCGTTTCAAAAAAACTAAAACAATACATTAGTTTCACAAAAAATAAAATATCTTATATTTTGAAAATGGAGGAAGTAATTATTTGTGGCGGTTATGCGTTTGTCAGGTCAAGCTAGACGGATCAAAACCAACCGACTCTGGCGTCTCTGGATGTCTGGCCTTTGCTGGAGCTCCTGCTTGGCAAGCTGATGTTGGAACAGCCTTCCTCCGGTTTCTTTTTTTCCTTTTGTTACTTCGTCTGCCTTTGGGCAGATCCTGTAACTAGGCCAGAAGTTGTTTGACCTTTTCTGAAAATTCACTTTGGCTTGTAGGTTTGTATAAAAAACATAGCCGGGGGTACATTGAGACATTCTATGTTTCTACACAAAGTTTCATGGAAAAAAGATATTTTATGTGGCTTGTATAAAAAAGACAATTTTCAGTGTTGCAAAATAGTTTTTCATAAGACATTTTTTTTTGTCTATTTTGTGCGGACCACAAAAATGTCTTTTCACTGCAAAACTTTGTGCGAGAACATAGCATGTCCGGATGTACACGTGAGATTTTGTTTTAGAATTTTTAACATTTTAAAATTTATATAAAGTGCATTTCTCATAATAGGTGCATCTACACCGAGGATGGAAATCGCCATGTCCAATCTTTCCCCCAAAAAAAACTTTATTCCCAAGTCGTCTGGTTCGTTTCTGGGGCTGATCTTACACACCATGAAGTTTGAAACAGCTGCCTCCTCTTAAACTGGTGAAGCTTGGAAGAACAAATGTGCACCGACCATCTTCTTTTCTGGATATCAATAAATGTGCATCGACCCAATTGCACAGTCCTACACCTAAAGTTTCATTCACATTGGCATTTGATCTAAAAAGTTACCCAAGGTACCAGAAATTCTTGGTTTCTCACGTGTGAAGATCGTCTAGATTTAGAGCCTCTTGCTCCACTGGTCAGCGGATCGATGAAATGTCGTCAAAACAAAAAAAGGGAAGATGGTCCCGGATGACAAATTCGGCCCCAACATCAAAGTCTAGTTTTGCTCAATTTTTCTACTTCTCTTCACTTCCGTTTCTTCCGATTGTTGGTTAGAAAAGAGATACTCCCTCTTTCCTGAAAAGGATGCCACGGATTTTTCTAAATTGTATGTAGACACTATTTAGTATATAGATTCATCAAAATTTAGAGAAATTTGCAACATCTTTTCGGTACGGAGAGAGTACTATCTCAGATGAGATGATAACCCAAGCGGCACCAATAATGTTGATAGGGTAAGTTGTTGCATTGTGTTCTACTATTTTGTTGACATGTGCATATGTTTTATGTGTTCTTTTCTCATTTTTACTGCAATGTAGAACACCATGGGTCAAGGCATGTACCAAGATGAGGGGAAGAAGACCAAGAAGGGCAAGAAAATTCTCTCCAAGCCATTTACCTTGCACCATTGCTATGACGTGCTCGCGAATGAGGAGAAGTGGAAGAACTGTGGAAGAATTGATGTGCCAACATTTTTAGCGCAACAAGCAACCGTGGAGGCAAACATCATTGACGATGATGATTCAAGTGGTGATGATAGAAAGAGAAGAAGCTCCACTCCTCACTCGGTTACCAAAAGTCCGCCGCTTGGATGGAAGGCCGCCAAAGAATTAAAGGGGAAGAAGTCCGGTGATGATGACATAGCGAAAGCTATGGAGAAGATGCCAAGGCAAGGGAGGAATACAACGAGGGCAAGAAGGAGGCCGAGGCGCGGTGCATGGCATTGGAGGAGAGGTTGGCGGCCTCCGAGGAGAGGAGGATGGCAATGGAGGAGAAGAAGATGGCCAATGAGGAGCATCAACGCTTATTGGACGAAGAGAGGAAGCTATTTTTCATGGTCACCTCAAACATGGATGAGAGGCAAAAGGAGTACATCAACCTTGCTCGCGACGAAGTGTTGGACAAAAAAAGAAAGTTGGCAAACCTCACGAAGGCCCAAAATGAAGGAATGAGTGCACCGGGAGGCTATGGAGGCGTGGGAGGATATGGAGCACCACTTGCAGGCTACGGAGGCATGGGAGGCTTCGAAAGCTTTGGAGGCATGGGTGGCATGGGAGGCTTTGGAGCACTACTGGTGGGCTACGGAGGCATGTGAAGCTATAGAGGAATGGGAGCAAAAGCGGGAGGCTTTCTAGGCATGGGAGCACCGCCGGCAGGATTTGGAGCCTATGGAGGCATGGGTCTTGGAATCATGGGTGGGATGAGTGGGCAAGGCGACATGGGTGGCATGTGAAAGGGCATGTATGCCCCCCATGTGTGGTTTTTGTTGGAGATATTCCCTAGAGGCAAAAGGTGGTTATTATTATATCTTTGTGTTTATGATAAATGTTTACATTCATGCTATAATAGTATTAACCGGAAACATTCATACTTGTGTGATTTGTAAACTAAATTAGAGTCCCTAGTAAAGCCTCTTTATAATACTAGCTTGTTGGTTAATAGATGAGGTGGTTTCTCGATCATGAACATTGAGATGTTATTAACAACAAGATCATATCATTAGGAGAAAGGTGTGATGGACATACTCCTATATATAAGCGTAGCGTAAAGATCAAGTCATTTTAATAGTTCGTTTGCTATAAGCTTTCTGATACATAGTAACCTAATTCCTTCGACCATGAGATCATGCTAATCACCATCACTAGAAGGATGCTTTGATGACATCAAACACCACACCGTAACTGGGTGGCTATAAAGGTGGCATTGAGTGTTTGGAATGTATGGGTTGAAGCACATGGATCAAGAGTGGGATTTGTCCATCCATATGACGGATAGATATACTCTGGGCCCTCTCGGTGGAATGTCATCCAATTGGCTTGCAAGCATGTGACTGGCTCACAAGGGATCACATATCACGGGAACAAGAAAAGAGTACTTATCGGTAACAAGGTTGAACTAGGTATGCAGAGATACTGACGATCAAAACCTCGGATAAGTAAACAATCGTGAGACAAGGGGAAATTGGTATCGTATGTAAGTGGTTCATTCGATCGCAAAGTAATCGTAGAAATATGTGGGAGCCATATGAATTTCCAGATTCCTCTATTGGTTATTGATCAGAGAAGTTGTTTGAGATATGCCCTAGAGGCAATAATAAATGTAGTTATTATTATATCTTTGTGTTTATGATAAATGTTTACATTCATGCTATAACAGTATTAACCAGAAACATTAATACTTGTGTGATTTGTAAACTAAATTAGAGTCCCTAGTAAAGCCTCTTTATAATACTAGCTTGTTGATTAATAGATGATCATAGTTTCTTGATCATGAACATTTGAGATGTTGTTAATAACAAGGTCATATCATTAGGAGAATGGTATGATGGACATACTCCTATAGATAAGCGTAGCATAAAAGATCAAGTCATTTTAATAGTTCAATTGCTATAAGCTTTCTGATACATAGTAACCTAATTCCTTCGACCATGAGATCATGCTAATCACCATCACCGGGAGGATGCTTTGATGACATCAAACACCACACCGTAACTAGGTGGCTATAAAGGTGGCATTGAGTGTTCGGAAAGTATGGGTTGAGGCACATGGATCAAGAGTGGGATTTGTCCATCCATATGACGGATAGATATACTCTGGGCCCTCTCGGTGGAATGTCATCCGATTGGCTTGCAAGCATGTGACTGGCTCACAAGGGATCACATACCACGGGAACGAGAAAAGAGTACTTATCAGTAATGAGGTTGAACTAGGTATGCAGAGATACCGACGATCATAACCTCGGATAAGTAAGCTATCATGAGACAAAGGGAAATTGGTATCGTATGTAAGTGGTTCATTCGATCGCAAAGTAATCGTAGAAATATGTGGGAGCTATATGAATTTCCAGATTCCTCTATTGGTTATTGATCGGAGAAGTGTCTCGATCATGTCCGCATAATTCACGAACCGTAGGGAGACACACTTAAGGATTCGATGTTGTTGAGTAGTTATGGAAAGATGAGTAAGAGACCGAATGTTTTTCGGAGTCTCGGATGGGATCCGGGATATCACGAGGAGATCCGGAATGGTCCGTAGCATAAGATTCATATAAGGAAAGTCCTGTTTCGGAGTTGGGGAATGATTCCGGTGTTTTCACCAGGAATGTTCTAGAAGGGTCCGGAAGGTCCGACACTCCGGAGGGGAAGGGTACATGAATGTGTCATAACAATATGGAATGGTTGCATCATGTACTAGGTCACTTGGCTGGGCAAAATAAAGGAAGAAATCAAATCCTAGTTTGAAAGTCAAACTCCAATTTGAAAAAGTCAAACGGCAAATTTGCTTGGTGGAGGGAGAGTAGGAAACCTACTTGGGGAGGAGTTCCTCTCCCTCCACCCGCCGGCCAAGGAGACCGACTTGGGGGAGGACTCCCTCCTCCCAAGCCGCGCCCTCCCACCTATATAAGGAGGGGCAGGGCTGCCCCTCTTCCCTACACCAAACACACCCCAAAAACCTAGCCCTAGCCGCCGGCCTCCTCCAAGTCGCCGCCGCCCTAGGGTTTCTCCAAGTCGCCGACTTGGGGCTTCCCCAAGCCCTAGCCGCCGGCCACACCCTCCCCTTGGTGCCTCTAAACCCTAGATCACCAAGGCCTCTCTCATAGTCCACCATAACTCGCACCGGCTTAGGCGAAGCCTTGCGAGATCTCCCCTCTACTTCTGATACCACGCCGTCGTGCTGCCGAAATCGTGAGGGGATAACTACAACCTCCGCTACCTGCTAGAACAAGGGAGAGGAAGGTCTTCATCGAGTATCGAACGTGTGACCGACTGCGAAAGCGCTGCCGAAACGCAGCGCCGGAAGGATCGTCTACGCGATCTTGAGATCGACAAGTCTACAACTACATCACCCACGAGAATCTGCTCTCGTTAACCGCTTTGGAATCTTCGAGGGTGAGTGCTCCTATCGACCCATTGCTACAATCTAGTAGATAGATCTTGTCTTGTTTGTGTGCATGCGGTAGAAATTTTTTGTTTTCCATGCTACGAACCCCTACAGTGGTATCAGAGTCGTGTATATATGTAGATCTATTGCACGAGTAGAACACAATGGTCATTGTGGGCGGTGGTGTTTTTATTATCAATTGCTTTTTGTGTACTTTGCATCTTGCGGTATGATGGGATGAAGCGGCCCGGGCTAACCTTACATGACATCGTTCATGAGACTTGCTCCACGCTCAACATGAAACTAGTATTGCATAAGTGGCTTTGCGGGTGTCTGTCTCTCCCATCATAGTATAGATTCAATTTACAACGGGCACTTGATAGTTCAAACATCAACGTTGTGGTTCTTGTTCATAAGTTAGAACGACACTTATTGAAAGCCCCAAACCACTTAAAATATGAAAAGAAAATTAGAGGCGTCTAACTTTGTTTTGCAGGGGTGTGTTGTGATGTGATATGGCCATGATTGTGATTATATATGATGTATGCAATGTTCCTTATTGTAAGTTGCCAACCGACATGAGCCATATGGTTGTCTTTTAAATTCCATTAAGACCTGCGTGTCTATTCAAAGTAGTTGTAATAGTTGATGCTGGTGGACGACAACCATGAAGTGGCGCCATTGACCTTGACGCCATACCGGTGATGATGGAGATCATCGTGCTTGAAGATGGAGATCAGAAGCACAAGAAGAAAGGCCATATCATATCACATATTATGAATTGCATGTGATGTTAATCCTTTTATGCATCTTGTATTGCTTAGTTCTCGACGGTAGCATTATAAGATGATCCCTCAAGCACACAATTTCAAGTTTTAAAGTGTTTATCCTTAGTAAGCACCGTTGCTAAAGCTTGTTGTTTCGAAGCACCACGTGATGATCGGGTGTGTTAGATTCTGCGGGTGTATACAACGTGAGCAAGCCAGATTTGCTCATTCGGAAGCTAATGTTTGACCTTGATGAGCCTAGCATGTACAGACATGGTCTCGGAACACGGATCACCGAAAGGTAAAGCATGAATCATATAGTAGATATGATGAACATGTTGATTGTTCGCCATTGAAGCTACATCAACTCTCGTGATGATCGGTTTTGATGTGGTGGATTTGGTTCGTGTGATCACTAAAACAATGTGAGGGATATTGTTTTGAGTGGGAGTTCACCTAGATTAATTTAACTATTAATTAGAACTCAATTTGTCATAAACTTAGTCTAAACTATTGCAAATATGTTGTAGATCAATGGCGGCCCCTACCATCAATTTTAATGTGTTCCTAGAGAAAGAAAAGTTGAAAAACAATGGAAGCAACTTTGCAGATTGGTTCCGCAATTTTAGGATTGTCCTCAATGCTGGTAATTTGACCTATGTGCTAGATGCACCGCTGGGTGACCCGCCTGCAGCTAATGCTACCGATGAGGTAAAGAATGTTTTCCTCGCTCGGAAGAATCAGTACTCCACAGTTCAGTGTGCTATATTGTATGGTTTGGAATCGGAGCTTCATAAAAGGTTTGAGAACCATGACCCACATGATATTGTCCGTGAACTCAAAATGATATTTGAGGCTCACGCGGCAGTTGAGAGTTATGAGGCTTCTGAAAAGTTCTTTAACTTCAAGATGGAAGAGGGCAACTCCGTCAGTGAGCACGTTCTTAAGATGTCTAGGCACGCAACCAAGCTTCAAAGCTTAGGTATAGTGATTCCTAATGCTTTGGGGATTCACCATGTCCTCTAATCACTACCACCAAGTTACAACAACTTTGTGATGAACTACAATATGCAAAACATGGACAAGTCGTTGCTCGAACTCTTCTCCATGTTAAAGTCTGCAGAAGTGGAGATCAAGAAAGAGCACCAAGTGTTGTTGGTCAATAAGACCACCAAATTCAAGAAGCAAGGCAAGTCTAAGAAAAAGGGAAACTTCAAGAAGGGCGGTAAGAAAGTTACCGCGCCAGCGAAGAAGACCAAGGCTGGGCCTAAGCCTGATACTGAGTGTTTTTACTGCAAGGGAGAAGGTCACTGGAAGCGGAATTGCCCAAAGTACTTGGTGGATTTGAAGAACGGCAACATCAAGAAGAAAGGTATATCCGATATACATGTTATTGATGTGTATCTCACTAGTACTCGTAGTAGTGCCTGGGTATTTGATACTGGTTCGGTTGCTCATATTTGTAACTCGAAACAGGTACTGCGGAATAAACGGAAGCTAGCGAAGAACGAGGTCACGATGCGTGTCGGAAATGGATCAAAGGTTGATGTGATCGCGGTCGGCACGTTTCCTCTTCATCTACCATAGGGATTAGTTTTATACTTAAATAATTGTTATTTGGTGCCTGCGTTGAGCATGAACATTATATCCGGATCATGTTTATTGCGAGACGGTTACTTGTTTAAGTCCGAGAATAATGGTTGTTCGATTTATATGAGTAATATGTTTTATGCACATGCACCTTTGATAGATGGTCTATTCTTATTGAATCTCGATTGTGGTAATACACACATTAATAACATTGAAGCTAAATGTTTGAAATTGAGCGATAACTCAACCTATATGTGGCACTGTCGTCTTGGTCATATTGGAGTGAAACGTATGAAGAAACTCCATTCCGATGGACTTCTTGAATCACTTGATTTTGAATCACTTGAAAGATGCGAAGCATGTCTGATGGGTAAAATGACTAAGACTCTATTTTCTGGTATGATGGAGCGAGCTACGGACTTATTGGAAATCATACATACCGATGTGTGTGGCCCAATGAGTGTAGCATCGCGCGGTGGTTATCGTTATGTTCTTACCTTCACGGATGACTTGAGTAGATATGGGTATATCTATTTCATGAAACATAAGTCCGAAACTTTCGAGAAGTTTAAGGAATTTCAGAGTGAGGTAGAGAATCAACGTAACAAGAAGATTAAATTTCTACGATTTGATCATGGAGGTGAATATCTAAGTTACGATTTTGGCGAGCATTTGAAGAAATGCGGAATACTTTCACAATTGACACCACCGGGAACACCACAACGTAATGGTGTATCCGAACGTCGTAATCGAACTCTCTTAGATATGGTTCGTTCTATGATGTCACTTACAGATTTACCGCTATCGGTTTGGGGTTATGCATTAGAAACAGCCGCATTCACTTTAAATAGGGCACCATCTAAATCCGTTGAAATGACACCGTATGAATTATGGTTTGGGAAGAAACCTAAATTGTCGTTCCTTAAAGTTTGGGGTTGCGAAGCTTATGTAAAGAAGTTACGGCCAGACAAGCTTGAACCCAAAGTGGAAAAATGCATCTTCATAGGATACCCGAAGGAAACTATTGGGTATACCTTCTATCATAGATCCGAGGCCAAAATCTTCGTTGCCAAGAATGGATCCTTTCTAGAGAAGGAGTTTCTCACGAAAGAAGTGACTGGAAGGAAAGTAGAACTCGACGAGGTTATTGAACCTTCTCTCGAACTTACGATTAGCGCAGCACCAGAAGTAGTTCCTGTGGCGCCTGCACCAATAAGAGAGGAAGCTAATGATGTTGATCATGAAACTTTGGTTGAAGTTACTACGTTCCACTTTGGGTTCCGAAGTTGGAATCAACGTTTTGATAAGGTAATCAAAAGTTTTGGTTTTATACAAACTTATGGAGAAGCTTGAATTTAAAAGAAAGTGAGTAGGAGCTCTGTAGCATTCTTAATACTATATGTAGATGACATATTGTTGATTGGTAATGATGTAGACCTTCTTAATAGTGTCAAGGATTATTTGAATAATAGTTTTTCAATGAAAGACCTTGGTGAAGCAGCTTACATGTTAGGCATAAAGATTTATAGAGATAGATTGAGACGCCTAATATCATTGTCACAAAGTACATATTTGGACAAAGTTCTAAAGAGGTTTGGAATGGAAGATAGCAAGAAAGGGTTCTTGCCCATGTTGGCCAATACGACCTTGAGTAAAACTCAAAGTCCTGCAATGGCAGAAGATAGAGAAAGGATGAGTAAGACTCCCTATGCCTCAGCCATAGGATCTCTTATGTATGCCATGCTATGTACTAGACCTGACATTGCATATGATGTTAGTTTGACTAGCAGATATCAAAGTGATCCAGGAGTGGATCATTGGATAGCGGTCAAAAACATCCTTAAGTACTTGAGAAGAACTAAGGATATGGTTCTTTCTTATGGAGGTGATGAACAGCTCGTTGTAAATGGTTACACCGATGCTATTTGGAACACTGATCCGGATGATTCTAAATCTCAATTTGGATACATATTTACTTTGAATGGTGCAACAGTTAGCTGGAGGAGTGCAAAACAAAGCGTTGTGGCGAGATCTTCAACTGAATCGGAATACATAGCTGCTTCGGAGGCTTCACAAGAGGTGATATGGATGAAGGAGTTCATTACAGAGCTCGGTGTGGTTCCAAGTGCGCTGGACCCAATGTCTATGTACTGTGATAACATGGGCGCCATAGCCAATGCGCAAGAACCAAGGTCACACAAGAAGCTAAATCACATCAAGCTATGTTTTCATGCTATTCGAGAGCATGTCCAAGATGGTGACATAAAGATTTGCAAAGTACACACAGATTTGAATGTGGCGGATCCGTTGACTAAACCTCTGCCGAGGGCAAAACATGACCAACACCAAACCGCCATGGGTGTTCGGTATATTACCATGTAATCTAGATTAGTTAACTCTAGTGCAAGTGGGAGACTGTTGGAGATATGCCCTAGGGGCAATAATAAAAGTGGTTATTATTATATCTTTGTGTTTATGATAAATGTTTACATTCATGCTATAATAGTATTAACCGAAAATATTAATACTTGTGTGATTTGTAAACTAAATTAGAGTCCCTAGTAAAGCCTCTTTATAATACTAGCTTGTTGGTTAATAGATGACGTGGTTTATCGATCATGAACATTGAAATGTTATTAACAACAAGATCATATCATTAGGAGAATGGTGTGATGGACATACTCCTATAGATAAGCGCAGCGTAAAGATCAAGTCATTTTAATAGTCCGTTTGCTATAAGCTTTCTGATACATAGTAACCTAATTCCTTTAACCATGAGATCATGCTAATAACCATCACTAGAAAGATGCTTTGATGACATCAAACACCACACCGTAACTGGGTGGCTATAAAGGTGGCATTGGGTGTTTGGAAAGTATGGGTTGAAGCACATGGATCAAGAGTGGGATTTGTCCATCCATATGACGGATAGATATACTCTGGGCCCTCTCGGTGGAATGTCATCCAATTGGCTTGCAAGCATGTGACTGGCTCACAAGGGATCACATACCACGGGAACAAGAAAAGAGTACTTATCAGTAATGAGGTTGAACTAGGTATGCAGAGATACCGACGATCAAAACCTCAGATAAGTAAACAATCGTGAGACAAAGGGAAATTGGTATCGTATGTAAGTGGTTCATTCGATCGCAAAGCAATTGTAGAAATATGTGGGAGCCATATGAATTTCCAGATTCCTCTATTGGTTATTGATCGGAAAAGTGTCTCGATCATGTCCGCATAATTCACGAACCGTAGGGAGACACACTTAAGGATTCGATGTTGTTTAGTAGATATGGAATGTTAGTAGGGATACCGAATGTTGTTCGGAGTCTCGGATAGGATCTGGGATATCACGAGGAGATCCGGAATGGTCCGGAGAATAAGATTCATATAAGGAAAGTCCGATTTCGGAGTTCGGGAAAGATTCCGATGTTTTCATCGGAGAGGTTCTAGAAGGTTCACCAAACCGGAAGGGGAATGGACCATGAATGTGTCATGGGTAAGTGGAATGATTGGATCATATCCTAGGTCACTTGGTGTGGGCATTTGCAAGAGATAATTAAAGCTCTAAATTAAAAGTCAAACGGGAAGTTTGAAAAGTCAAACTAGAACAATGGTTTCCTAGTGGGAGAAGAAAAAAGTACTTCTCTCAATCCAACTTGGGTTTGGGTTTGGATTCAAACCCACCCCTCCCAAGGCTGCCCCCCTCTCATAAATAGAGGGGGAGGGCTGCCCCAAAGCACACAAGAGCCAAGCCCTAGCCCCTCTCCACCCAAGTCGTCGCCGCCGACCCACCGCCGCGCCGCCGCCAGCGCCGCCGCCACTCGCTACCGCCTCCATTCCGTCACCGCCGCCCTAGCCGCCGTCGACACCTCCTCCTCCTCCCGGACTTCTAAACCCTAGATCTCCGGGAAACCCTAATCCACCATAACTCGCACCGGCTTAGGCGAAGCCTTGCGGGATCTTCCCTCTACTTCCGACACCACGCCGTCATGCTGCCGGAATCGCGAGGGGAGAACTACAACCTCTGCTGCCTGCTGGAACAAGGGAGAGAAGGTCTTCATCGAGTACCGAACGTGTGACCGACTGCGGAAGCGCTGCCGGAAGGATCGTCTACGCGATCTTGAGATCGGCAAGTGTACGACTAGATCACCCACAAGAATCTGCTCTCGTTAACCACTTTGGAATCTTCTAGGGTGAGTGCTCCTATCGACTCGTTGCTACAATCTAGTAGATAGATCTTGGCTTGTTTGTGTGCATGCGGTAGAAATTTTTTGTTCTCCATGCTACGAACCCCTACAGTTTTGGTAATTAATGACAATCTCTATGGACTAATGTGTAAATTGAGTTTCACTTGTAGGTTTGTCCATTGGCATCGCTTGGGCCATGTGTTGGTTTCAAGGTTGGAAGATGAATAAATGTCCAAGGGCTTTGTGCCCATTGGAATCATGAGAAAGAAGGAGCTTGAAGGTTGATCAAGACATGTGCAAAGAGTTGCATCAAGATGGATCAACCTCAAGAAGGGATGAAGAAGGGCTAGCTCAAGATGCGCCATCTCTAGAAGATCTCATGCTTGAAGCTTGCCATCCTCGTGATCATGGGGTGATGAAGACAAGTTCAAAGAAGAGGTTTCCCCATGGAGTATGGGGGAGAAATTTGCAAGTCTTCATCTTCATCAAGCAAGAGCAAATAAGAAAGGTGTTCCCACTCTAGAAGAACAAGATAGTCTACATCAAGTTCAAGTGGAATGCTCAAGGCAAATGTATATTCTTGATAGGGCTTCTCTTTTGTCGGTCTCGTCTTGTTAGTTGGGAGACCGGGTTTAGGATAGATAGCCGTTCTATCAAGAGGGGCTCTCAAGCGGGTTTCTTGTTCGCATCGTTCGGAGAGAGCTCAAACCTTTGCATTCATAGCATCATATTTCTTGGTTGTTATTTGGTTCTTGTCCATGAGAGGATCTAGAGCTTGTGGTCATCATCATAACAGGCTCTAGTTTATCAAATAAGGATTTCACTTGCATATCTTATTGTAGTTTTTGATCTTGCGAGTTTTACGACTCCATACCTTGGGAGATACATTACATTTATATTCATGGTATTTTTTCTCTAGGTGGTATCCAATATTTTCTCCCGAGTTTTTGTTGGATTCTATTCAACGTTATCTTTCCAACAAAATTGGTTTCATCTCGTTTGGAGTTTGGATGTGAAAGTTATTGTAGTTCTGGTTTCTGGTATTTCCCTGACCGGAAGTTCCGCTAGGGTATTTTGCCACAGGAAGTTCCAGTTCTTCTTCTGCTCACGTTCAATAACCTCTCTATTTTTGAGTCTCTATTTGACGGAATTTGGACCGGAATTTCCACCAGAAATTCCGCTCGGGACTAGTTGCCGCCGGAAGTTCCGGTTGAATATCCGGCTCTTGTTCCGCTCATGTTCAGTAACCTTCTGTTTTGGATGTGTCTATTTGACGGAATTTCAGTCGAAATTTCCACCGGAAGTTTCGCTTGAAAGAACATTTCTTAATCCCTAGTGTTTTGTGTGTTAGATAACAATACCAAGGATCATTTAATGTGTGTTGAAGTGTTGCAGCTCTATTTGAAGGGAAAAGATCTCTGCCTTTGGGGGCGGATAATCCGGCCCCACGGGGGGCAGATAATCCGCCCCTCCCTTTGCCCAAGCAGGCGCAAGCCCCAGAAGGGGGCGGATTCTTGGCCGTATTTTCCGGCCCGCCGGACAATCCGCCCCTCAGGGGGGCCGGATAATCCGCCCCCTTGCTCATCGCCAAGGCGCAAGCCCCAGAGAGGGGGCGGAATTTTGGCCGAATTTTCCGGTCCCGCCGGATAATCTGCCCCCCAAGATCTTCACCAAGCTTCACCATGGCGCAAGCCCCAGAGAGGGGGCGGAGTTTTCCCCGGAGAATCCGCCCTTGGGGCGGAGTTTTCCCAGGGGGCGAATAATCCGCCCCAAGTGGGGGGCGGATAATCCGCCCCCAAAGTTGTGCAACGACCAGATCTGGGGAGGGGGTATTTAAGCCAGCCTTCCCCCTCCTGCCAGAACGCTTGATTCATCACGAAAAAGACCAGATAAGATTCTAAAGCTTCATCCAAGAGTGCTCCACCTAGATCCACCCAAAGGCCCCATCCCTTGGGGAATCGAAGGAGGAGAACTCGATCTTCATCATCAGCAATCAAGCGCTTCATCTCCTCTCCATTCATTTGGAGAACCTCCGATCTAGTATTTCTTGCAAATATCTAGATCCTCGTTTTTGTTTATATTGATAAACCTTGTTCTTGTGGCAGCTTGTTGTCATCTCGGGAGCCCCCAATTCAGTTGTGGGTGTGTGCCCCGATAGTGTTGTAAAAGGCACCGGTTCCCGCCTCGAAGGGATCCAATAGTGGAGAAGGTGGATCAGGCCTCTCGTGGCGAGATCCATCGGAGAATAGGGTGAGGCCTATTGTGGCGTGGTGGTCTTAGAACCGCCCACCCCTCCAACGCAGATGTACTTCCCTTAACAAGGAAGGAACTGCGGTAAAACAAATCCCTGTGTCTCCGCGTGCTCCACTACGGTTTCCTCGCTCCTCTTTTACGTGCTTAGTAGTTAGGGTTACATATAGGGAAATTCTCGTAGTTGCATATCTAGAGAATTTACTTTGTGTCAAGCCTAAAATTGAAAAAGTATTAAAAATTGGTTAGCACCTATTCACCCCCCCTCTAGGTGCCCATACGATCCATTTCAATTGGTATCAGAGCCTCGACTCTTATTTCGGGCTTAACCGCCTAAGAGAAGTATGGGTTCCAAGGGAGATGGGAGTGATGCTCCGGAGGTAGTCACCATGAACGATCTCAAGACGTTGGAAACAACCTTGGTGAGTTCAATGGAGGCTAAGATGGAAGAGATGCGTCAATTGATAATGCGTCTCTCCACATCCGCAGCATCACCTCCATCTAACTCTGAGGATACCACTCCGCAATCCAAGGAAACGGGTAAAACTGTTTCCAAAGATAACGAAGTGGTAGGTGATGATACTAGCAAGAGCTCCTCCTCGAAAAAGGATAGCGGTAAGGATGGATACAATGAGGTTTCTCATGTGTATTCCCCTGATCCGCCTATCCCTCACCCACATATACATAATAGGGGTGATCCACCCAAACTTTCAGCATCTACTTTCTCACAATGGCAATTTTTGATGAAATCTCATGTGTGCAGTTCCTCCATAGAGTTGTGGAAGATCATCAAAAATGGTCTTCATGTTGGAAACCCCAACAATCTCACAAGAAGAGAAGTGGTCGATAGCCAACTCAACGCTACAGCTCTACACATGATACAGCTTGGTGTGGGTGACAAAGACATGCCACACATTCAGCATCTTAGCACAGCTAAAGAAGCTTGGGATGCCCTCACCGAGCTCTTCATCGGAAATGAAAGTATGAGAAGGAATAGATATGATGCCTTGAGCAATGAAGCTGGAGGATTTTATATGCTGGATGGAGAAGACCACGAGGACATGTATAGGAGGCTCAAGGCAATAGCCACAACCTTCAGAAACCACGGTGCAGCTCATGTTGATGATGCTTGGATCAAGCGCAAGTATGTCAGTGCTCTTATGCCATTTGAGCCCACAGATTTGAAAAGTCTCCAAGGTAGGCATAACTATCACCTCATGTCATCCAATGAGGTAATGCAAGAAATGGCCGCTTTCAAAGTGGCTGCCAAGAATGCCGAAGATGCTCGTGCTCGAGCTATGGGGATGCAAAAGGGGGTCAACATGGCCTTGAAGACTAGTGTGATTGATCATGATGAATATGCGGTAGAAGGTCTGGACTGTCCCGAAGATATAAAAAGGATCCACGAAAAATACTTGGCTCTTTATGCAAGAAACTTTTGGAAAGATCCAGCCAAGGCTAAAGCTGAACTAGATCGCAAGAGTGGAGCCTATGGAAGAAAAGAAAATGGTCCCAAGCTGAGAACATGCTTTAATTGTGGTGACCGGCTGCACTTCGTAGCTGAGTGTCCATATCAAAGTAGAGAGAATAATGGAGGAAGACTCATTTTCAAGGACAAATCAAAAGCTCCACGTAAGAAACAGTTTGTAAAGAAGAATGCTCCTTTCAAGAAGCAACCAAAGATTGTTCTAGTGGCTCAAGAAGAATATTCATCGGGGAGTGAAGATGAGGACGATAGCTCTCAAGAGGTGGCTGCTATAGCCACTACATCTACATCAACATCTCTCTTTGACTCTCCGAACGAAAACATCATCAACAAGAATGCTACTTGTCTCATGGCAAGAAGCTCAGAGGTAACTTCTTCTAACTCTTCTTTCCCAAGGCTATGATAGACATGGATGATCCTGCTAGTCTTAAGGTTAAAGAAGAGATTATTGCTTTGGATTATTTCTATACTAACTTGCAAGGTGAGCACAAAGTTTGTTTTGAGGATCTTATGGATAAGCTGTCCCAAAACGAAGCACTCCTCGAAGAAAAGGGCAGAATTGAAAGGGAGGATGCAATGGAAATTGCATCCTTAAAAAATGCTCTTGAAGAAGAAGAAGAAGAAGCTCGGGTCTCTCTTGAAGAGAGGCTCGAGTCTATGGAAGAGTCACATGAAGAAATTGTGACTAAACTTGTTAAGAAACGTGACAATGCTGTCACCAAAGCAAAGACGTTAAAGAAGGAAAGGATTGACTTTGGGGCTGCTCATGATAGACTCTCCGAGGAATTGGAGAAACTTGACAATGCTCACAAGGCGTTGAAAAATGAGTTCTCTATTCTCAATGAGTCACATGATCAGCTTCAAAGTCGATTGGCCAAATATGATACTCCTAGCTCGTCCAACTCAACATATAGTAACAAGAAAAATTCTAGTGTGGAAAAAGAAGTGATCAAGGACATCACTACAAAGGACCAAGGTGTGCTTGATGAAGTCCTTGGCAAGCAAAGGTCAAATCATGGTAAAGAGGGACTTGGGTATGTCACCAAGTCCAAGAAGAAGAAAACCAAGAAGAACAAGACCAAGAATGTACAATTAAAGACAAGCATTGCTGAGAAGGTTGTCACAAAAGACAAGACTAATGATATTGGTTTTGCAGGGTCTCACAATCCGAATTATGAACCCTTTTGTGATGACTATGGCAATGTTTATGCTTATTATGTTGGTCCTTTTGATGAATATATTGCTTGGTCTATTTGGGTCCCAAAGACTCTTGTTACTAACATGAAATGACCCATTGAAAAATGGGTACCTAAAACCAAGAAGTAATTTTCTTGCAGGGCTATGCTTCCGGTGGGTCAAAATGGGTGCTGGATAGTGGCTGCACTAGTCATATGACCGGAAGCAAGGAGATCATCATGGAGATGCGTCCAAATCTTGATAATATCACAGTCTCCTATGGTGATAAGTCTAAATCTCAGGTATTGGGTCTTGGCAAGGTTGTGGTTGCCCACGATATCTCTCTCGTGGACGTCATGCTTGTTGAGACCCTTGGCTACAACCTTCTTTCTGTTCGTGCCCTTGGCAAGATGGGTTTTGCTGTTTTTATCGATGATGATTTGGTGGTACTCTTATGGAGCAAGTCTCTAAAGGTCGCTTTTGTTGGATACGTCGAAAATGACCTGTATGTGGTGGACTTCTCGGGGAAAACCACTTCGGGTCCGATGTGTCTATTCGGGAAGGCCTACGTGGGATGGATATGGCATCGCCGTTTAGCCCATGTCAACATGAGAACTTTGCAAAGTCTCCAAAAGGGTGGCCACATCCTTGGACTAAAAGACAATGTCTCTTTTGCCAAAGATCGTGTTTGCAGGGCTTGTGTTGAAGGAAAAATGCATGACTCTCCCCACAAGAGCAAGACTATTGTGTCATCAAAGAGGATCTTGGAATTACTTCATGTGGATTTATTTGGTCCTCCTTCTCATGCAAGTCTTGGTGGGAAGAAATATTGCTTGGTCATTGTCGATGACTACTCAAGATATACATGGGTATATTTCTTCAAGCTGAAAATTGAGACTCAACAAACTGTCATCGACTTTGCCAATAAAGTTCAACGTCAACACAATGTTCCCATCTTGGCAATTAGAAGTGACAACGGCTCAGAATTCAAGAACTACACTTTAAACGAGTTTCTAAGCGAAGAGGGGATTAAACACCAATATTCCGCTGCGTACACCCCTCAACAAAATGGTGTAGCCGAGAGGAAGAACCGGACTTTGATGGATATGGCAAGATCTATGCTAGCTGAATTCAAGTCTCCTTATAATTTTTGGGCCGAAGCCATATCCACTGCTTGTCACTCATCAAACCGGCTCTACCTTCGGAAGATCTTGGACAAGACTCCATATGAAATACTTACCGGTAACAAGCCCAACATCTCATACTTCAGGGTATTCGGGTGTAAGTGTTTCTTTCTTATTAAAGGTGTCCGTTTGTCAAAATTTGAATCCAAGGCTTTAGAAGGTATTTTTGTTGGTTACGGTGCCGAATCCCACACTTATAGAGTCTACAACAAGCTCACTGGGATTGTTGTAGAATCTTGTAGTGTGGAGTTCGATGAAAATAATGGCTCCTTTGTAGGGCAAGTTGATGTTTGTGATGCAGATGTTGAAATACCCCAAGATGCCATAAGAAGAATGGGCGTGGGATTTTTCCGCCCCATTGAGGAACCCCTTGTGGCGGATCGGGAAGGACAATGCTCCACACACGTGGAGCCCTCATCTACACAAGATCAACAAGCTCCTACTGTTGGAGTCAATCCTGCACCAACACCACAATCTGCGGAAGATCATCTGTCCTCTGAACAAGTTGGTAGTCCTAGGCCGGACTTTCCGCCCCCTCCAAGGAGCGGACAATCCGCCCCTGGCACTCCAGCTCATTCCAGAAGATCCGAAGGAGAAGTCAACAACTCCGAAGCTCCCAGGCCGGACTCTCCGGCCCCCAGGGGCGGATTATCCGGCCCTGGGTCTCCAACTCCAGTCAGGATTTCTCAGGAAGATGGTTCTGGTACTTCTCCTCCTAGACCGGATAGTCCGGCCCCTCCAAGGGGCGGATTATCCGGGCCTGAAGAAAATGTTCAGCAAGAATCTTCTGGCAGTAATGGTGATCAAGATCAAGGGCAAGGCAGTAATCAAGACAAAGATACAACAATTGAATCCACTCCTCCTAGAAACAATAAGGACATTGAGGCTCGTCGCAAGGCTCGTGCTGATCGGAACCTTGAACTAAGAGGTCACACTCTTGACAAGGTTGTTGGTGATCTACGACGAAGGGTATCCACTAGAAGAGAGCTTGCAAGCTTCTGTGATCATCAAGCTCACATTTCCATGGTTGAACCGAAGAAGGTTTTTGATGCTCTTGAAGACCCCGATTGGGTTGTTGCAATGCATGAAGAATTAAATAATTTCGAACGCAACAAAGTTTGGAAGCTCGTAGAAAAACCAAAGGATTGCCGCAATGTTATCGGCACCAAGTGGATCTTCAAGAACAAACAGGATGAAAATGGCATTGTTGTGAGGAATAAAGCACGACTCGTGGCTCAAGGATTCTCTCAAGTAGAAGGAATTGATTTTGGCGAGACCTACGCTCCTGTGGCTCGCCTTGAGTCTATCCGTATCCTTCTTGCATATGCAGCCCATCATAATTTTAAATTACAACAAATGGATGTTAAGAGCGCTTTCCTTAATGGTCCTCTACACGAGTTAGTATACGTCAAGCAGCCCCCGGGGTTTGAGGACCCCAAATTTCCGAACCATGTCTATAAACTCGATAAGGCGCTCTATGGCCTTAAACAAGCCCCACGTGCATGGTATGAGCACCTTAAAGAGCTTTTGCTAGACCGTGGATTCGAAGTTGGGCAAATCGATCCCACTCTTTTTACTAAGAAGGTCAATGGGGAGTTTTTTGTATGCCAACTTTATGTAGATGACATTATTTTTGGCTCTACTAACCAAGCTTTTAACGATGAATTTTCGAAGCTTATGACTGACAGGTTTGAGATTTCCATGATGGGTGAGCTCAGGTTCTTTCTTGGATTTGCGATCAAACAACTTAGAGAGGGAACCTTTATTAATCAAGCTAAGTACATCCAAGACATGCTCAAAAGGTTCAAGATGACAGATCTCAATGGCGTTGCTACCCCAATGCAAACAAAGTGTCATCTTGAGCTCAATCCCAAGGGTAAAGACGTGGATCAAAAGGTATACCGATCCATGATCGGCTCTCTCCTTTACCTTTGCGCATCTAGGCCCGATATCGTGTTAAGTGTAGGATTGTGTGCAAGGTACCAAGTCGCTCCTAAAGAAAGCCACTTAGTGGCAGTCAAGCGAATCTTCCGATATTTGGTTCATTCCCCAAATTTTTGGCTATGGTATCCCAAGGGTTCAAGTTTCTCTCTATGTGGTTACACTGATTCAGATTGGGCTGGTGACAAAGATGATAGGAAATCAACCTCTGGTGCATGCCAATTCTTGGGCAGGTCTCTAGTGTGCTGGTCATCAAAGAAACAGAATTGTATTTCACTCTCAACCGCCGAAGCTAAATATGTTGCTGCTGCAAGTGCTTGTACTCAATTGTTGTGGATGAGGCAAACTTTAAAGGAATATGGTGTCAATTGTGACAAAGTGCGTCTTTTATGCGACAATGAAAGTGCTATCAAAATTGCTTACAATCCCGTGCAGCATACAAGAACAAAACATATAGAGATTCGCAACCACTTTATTCGGGATCATGTTGCTCGTGGAGATATTGCTCTATCCTTTGTGAGCACGAAGAACCAACTTGATGATATTTTCACGAAGCCTCTTGATGAAGCAAGATTTTGTTATTTGAGGAATGAGCTAAATATCATAGATTCAAGGAGCTTGGCTTGACTACCCTTGCACACTCACTTGCGCTTATTCATGTATTTGGTTTAGATGCGGGCATAGACATAGGGGGAGTGTGGTCCTAACTGATTGGGCCAACCCTTCCCCCATAATGCCAAAAGCAAGTAAAATCATTTCCCTCAATATCATTTTGTGATATGTGGGTCATCGATGAGCATTGGTTTTGAACTCAAGATACATCTTCGCGGTGTCATGCCATGCGCTCCAACATGGTGGCTTCGGCCACCACCCTCTTCCTTGAGAAGAGTTGGTTTTTCATGAGTCTCGTTGGATTTTCTTGCATATCTCATGTTCTTATGGAAAACACACTCAAATTTGGCTTTTGTTTGCATTGATTTTTGCAAATTTGGGTGTGTAGTACCAACTCAGTTTGATGCTATTCTTCCTTTTTGGTGTTTCGATGCCAAAGGGGGAGAAGTAGTTCTATTAGGGCTCGTGGATTTGCAAGGGTCGGGCGCAAGATTTTCGATTTTAGTCGTTTTTATTTGCTTGCTTGTGAACTCCTTTGCTATTTGTCTTCGTTTATGTAAGAATTTGTCGTACTCCACTTTGGGTACTCATGGAATTCTGGATTTATCTATTATGGACCCCATGGAATTCTGGAATCATGGAACATATTTGGCATATGGATTCATGGGATTATCCATGTATGCTTTGGCTATTCTCATCCCGGTGGTATGACCTTGTTCCTCAATCCACTTTTGTTCCAATTATCTTTGCCATGGAAGTTGTGCTCTCTCTAGTGTGTGTATTTGTATTCAAATGCAAATTTTAAATATGCACACATCTAGGGGGAGCGCCTTTCATCTTAAGGTGGTGTTTGCCGGTTTTATTGCAAATCCTAGTATTGTCATCTAACACCAAAAAGGGGGAGATTGAAAGAACATTTCTTAATCCCTAGTGTTTTGTGTGTTAGATAACAATACCAAGGATCATTTAATGTGTGTTGAAGTGTTGCGGCTCTATTTGAAGGGAAAAGATCTCTGCCTTTGGGGGCGGATAATCCGGCCCCACGGGGGGCGGATAATCCGCCCCTCCCTTTGCCCAAGCAGGCGCAAGCCCCAGAAGGGGGGCGGATTCTTGGCCGGATTTTCTGGCCCCACCGGACAATCCGCCCCTTAGGGGGGCCGGATAATCCGCCCCCCTTGCTCATCGCCAAGGCGCAAGCCCCAGAGAGGGGGCGGAATTTTGGCCGGATTTTCCGGTCCCGCCGGATAATCCGCCCCTCAGGGGGGGGGGCGGATAATCCGCCCCCCAAGATCTTCACCAAGCTTCACCATGGCGCAAGCCCCAGAGAGGGGGCGGAGTTTTCCCCGGAGAATCCGCCCTTGGGGCGGAGTTTTCCCAGGGGGCGGATAATCCGCCCCAAAAGTTGTGCAACGGCCAGATCTGGGGAGGGGGTATTTAAGCCAGCCTTCCCCCTCCTGCCAGAACGCTTGATTCATCACGAAAAAGACCAGATCAGATCTGAAAGCTTCATCCAAGAGTGCTCCACCTAGATCCACCCAAAGGCCCCATCCCTTGGGGAATCGAAGGAGGAGAACTCGATCTTCATCATCAGCAATCAAGCGCTTCATCTCCTCTCCATTCATTTGGAGAACCTTCGATCTAGTATTTCTTGCAAATATCTAGATCCTCATTTTTGTTTATATTGATAAACCTTGTTCTTGTGGCAGCTTGTTGTCATCTCGGGAGCCCCCAATTCAGTTGTGGGTGTGTGCCCCGATAGTGTTGTAAAAGGCACCAGTTCCCGCCTCGAAGGGATCCAATAGTGGAGAAGGTGGATCAGGCCTCTCGTGGCGAGATCCATCGGAGAATAGGGTGAGGCCTATTGTGGCGTGGTGGTCTTAGAACCGCCCACCCCTCCAACGCAGATGTACTTCCCTTAACAAGGAAGGAACTGCGGTAAAACAAATCCCTGTGTCTCCGCGTGCTCCACTACGGTTTCCTCGCTCCTCTTTTACGTGCTTAGTAGTTAGGGTTACATATAGGGAAATTCTCGTAGTTGCATATCTAGAGAATTTACTTTGTGTCAAGCCTAAAATTGAAAAAGTATTAAAAATTGGTTAGCACCTATTAGTCTTGTTGAGCTTTTGTGGTCTTATAGCCTTTTGTGGCTTTGTTAACCTTTTGTGGTCTTGTAGCCTTTTGTGGCTTTGTTGGCCTTTTGTGGCGTTGTAGTCTTTTGTGGCTTTGTTGTTGGGAGACTCTAATTGAGTTATGGAGTTAGCCCCAATCTTGTATGGGTTTGGTGACCGCCCTCAAGCGTCCCATAGTGGAGCGAGTGCCTGCCTTTTGTGGTGCGCACTCGGGAGAATAGGATGAGCCTTTTGTGGCATCGATGAGTTGCGTGCTTCCGCATCCGGGGTGAGGCCTTGTGTGGCGTTGGGTGAGCATCGAGCCACCACACTTTGAGGTGAGCCATTTGTGGTGTTCGGAGAGCATTGCGCCATCGCACCTCTCCAACGGAGAAGTAGCTTCTTTAAAAGTGAACTTCAGGAAACAAATCTTTGTCTCCGCGTCCATCGGTTATCTCAACCGAGCCCTTTACTTATGCACTTTACTTTATGATAGCCATCGTGCTTGAACTATTTATATCTAGCTATCACCTTGTTGATTGTATTGCTTAGCATAGTTTGTTGGTGCACTTAGATAAATCTAGTGGCTAGGTTTTGTGCTCAATAAATTAAACGTTAGTTTTATTCCGTATTTACTTGAGTCTAAACCGTAATAATTTTAAAATCCTATTCACCCCCTCTAGGCAACTTTTTTTGCACTTTCAGCATGGGAGCACCACCGGGAGGATTCATGGCCTCCTTGGTTGATCCAGCTCCGTCTACCAATGAAGCATATAGAGATTCAACCGACAACACCATGGTCCAAAACTCCGATGAAGATGCCCAACAAGTCTAAAATTTGTGTTTGAACTATGTCATTTGTGTTTGAACCATGTCATTTGTGGATGAACTATGTCATTTGTGCTTGAACTATTTCATCTAGGTGGTTGGAGGATTTTTAGAGACATTTATGCATGAATTTTTTAGTCCATTTTGATCTTTGTGATGGTTGCAATTGTGTTTTTGGTTTGCGCCTATAGCGCGCGCTGCAATTATTTTGCCGCGCCTGGCGGAGGCACAAAATTCACCATTTTAGCGTCTCCGGCGGAGGTCGCACGATTTTGCAACGCTCAAACACAATAGAGCGCGCTCGATACGAGATTTCTAGCGCTGCAAAATCAGGCGCCTGCTGGAGATGCTCTAAGGCAGGGAAGTATGTATAAGCAACGGAAATAAACACCAAATGCTCAAAAGCCTGAAGGCCAACGCAGAAGGACATAATCCTAACATGTTAAAACATCCAAAATTCCAGATGCAGTTCTCAGACTTGACAGCATTTCTAGATCATATACTAGTTAAGAGCAAAAAAAGAAGAAAGGGGCCTTAAGTCGTGGCCACTGTTTTATTCCTTTCACTGACAACGTTTCCAGGCCGACACTGAGCTTGGTGAATTTGCAGCATGAGAAACCAACCATGGATGCATTGGAGGCCACCATGAGCATGCAAGCCAACCTGCAGTGCAGTGACAGGATCAGTTTGAATCATGATCGCCCTATGCACAAACAGAATAGAAGAATTAGCCAAGATATCCACCTACTTAGCTTACACCATGGAATTTGGTAGCACGATTGATCCAGTTATGGTAGAGAAAATGTTTGGTAAAATAATGAAGGTATGAGCATGTTGCCAATTCTTGGTGGTGTGCTAATGCCATAAGAAGCATCAAGATAAGAATTTTTTGTTTGTGTGAGAGAGGAAACCTTATATACATGCTGGTGAAGGTTGCCTCTATATGACTGTCCCACTAGGAATTAAGGCGTCCTTGATCACTGTGACAATGCCGCTTTTGATGAAGTACCCATCAGACTCCCTTGAAGCTTCTTGGATACCATCGACATTGATTATCTGGAAAAGCAGCATACTATTTAGGAATTTTCACTGCTTATGACAATAAACATTGCACAATTATCTGTGTAGGTAACTCAGTATCATCTCTAGAAAAGTAAGACTTAAGTACTATATGGTTTGCCCGAAAAAAAACAGTCGCCTATATATTTTCATTTTAGCACAGTAACGTCTTTGTATTTGGTAACAACGAATGACATAACTTTGAAATCAGCGCTGCAGGGCAGATACTTGCTCACATGGTATCATGCAAACAGAAAACGGTAAGGGCAAAGAAAAGGTATTTATGTCGAGACAGATAAAAAAAGGTTGACCAACGGGAAAAAATTGTTGTTAGATAGATGAGAACCAAGTGGTGGCTTGGTAGCCTGACCTCACGGGGGTGAACTCACCCACCCAGGTTCGAGTAGCAGGTGCGACCGAATTAAAAACGGGGTGTTAAAATGTCGAGACAGATATGTCCTTGCCCCCTCTTATTTTGACCCCATAGAAATGAATAGTTAAAAATACGGGCTGAATGATGGGAGAATGTATATGAAATACCTTCACATTTTCACCAATTCGAGCATTCTTATCGATTATTGCTTTCCTGATGTGTGCATTTTTTCCAATTCCAATGGGAATGCCGCCAGTTTCAGAAAGGACTTTCTTGTCATTTTCCGTCTGCACAAAGAAGTTAATTATGTTACACGATGCTATAATGGCACCATATTACAGTTCTGTTTGATTATATTTCACCTCATAATAGTCTGCACCCATTAACAGGGAATCCTCTATCACTGCGCCTTCCGATATGCATGAACGAAGTCCAACAACTGAATGGTTGATTTTGCAGTGCTGGACAGAAGTTGAAAAATAAAGGAAGATGAAGAATTTAGAAAGCCCATGTACTGAAGCATAAGAAACTAGACTTGAGCGAGGACAAAATCCAACGGATAACCTATAAGGTCCTAAATACATTATGACCTTCTCACCAAGATAAGAAACAACATAACGATAAGTAAATGAACAGGCAGCTTACATTAATAACACAACCTTCACCAATAACACTGTCAGTCACATCAGCGTCAAGAACCTTCGAAGGAGGCAAGTATCGAGATTGTGTATAGATTGGAGCGGAACGGTCATAGAAGCTGCACATGAGAATTTTTTACCAATAGTGAGTAACATTTAGTGAATCTAGCAAAATGCACCTTCCAGCTCTTTTCCTCTGTAAAATTTCTACCTAAAATCTGGAACCGGCTTCTTGGTTATTCCCAAGTTTGCGTTGTAAAATGCCTCAATAGTCCCAATATCTTCCCAGTAGCCATCATATAGGTAAGCTTGCACCTATCAAACACGATATCGCTATTAGCTAAAAATATATCTGGAATATGAACACAAGAAACCAAGTGAAGCAACTAAAAAGTACACATGTAACTTCTCTAAAAACTCAAAAGTAACCTTAATTCTTGACGGATCTAATATTTAAGTTGGTAAATCTACAGTATTTTTTTGCTTCCGTTTTTACTACAAATTCGGAGGGGGTTTCTCTTTGTTTCGCAGAATAGAAGTTACAGCAGTGAACTGGAAATAATAAGAATAATAGGGACTGCATGCTTCACGAGCATAGCTTACCCTCAATCCAATTTCTGTTGCACCAGGAATAACCTCACTTCCAAAATCATTTGCCAAAGGAAAATTTTCACGGAGAAGCCGAAGCATCGCATCTTTGCTGAAAACATAAATCCCCATACTAGCAATGTAAGGTAATTCCTTGGCCCTTTCAGTATCAAGGCCCAGTATGGTGGTATCAACCTACAAGATTATAACATGTTATTAACTGAAAACGACAAGCTGCAGTCTGCAGAAGCATATATTCTTTTAGCCAAGGTGTATGTTCTAAATCAGATGGGGGAAATGCTCCTCATGTGCATACCATCATCGATTTCAACATCTCTCCTTTTGGTTTTTCTGCAAACTCAACAATTCTCCCTTCATCATCAATTTTCATAAGGCCAAACGCAGTTGCACGTTGCTCATCCATCGGCAGGGCAGCCACAGTTATATCAGCATCTGTTTCTCTGTGTGCTTGAATGAACTTTTGGTAGTCCATACGGTACAGGTGATCTCCAGCCAGAATAAGGAACTCCATAACATTGTGTTCCTCAAACAGCCACAAGTACTGTCGCACGGCATCTGCGGTGCCCTGATTTGATAAAAGGCAAGATAATCAAAACAATGGTTCATGAAATGTCTTGGGAATATGAATATAAAAAAAGAACATAGCATGTAAGGGCTTCAGTGGATAACATAAGAGTATTTGCAGCATCTATTGTTATGTGCCATTGTAAACTTTATTTTCCAATTCCAGGGAAGCTATTAGACCAACCAAGCTCATGAACACTCCTGCAAGTTTTGTTTTAAAAGGAATAATGTTTCTAAATTATGCATCCCACTGATTGAATGCCAACCATCACATGTGACAGAAGTACAACAGAGCGCAAACTGTGAATTAATTAATTTTCATTAACTGACATGTGCATATCAATTATTATCTCCCCTACTCTTTTTCTACTATATTCAGTTTTGCTACAGATCACATTTTATTTACTATACATCTTTGCAACTTCATTTCCTTTTCATTTGAAGTTCAAAATCTGTGACCTTCTTCGTATGGAATTTTAGCACCTGTGAACTAAAAACCTGAGCTTGATAGACAGAAGATGAATCGACCAACATACCTGAAACCAGTTTGGATTCTCTGGACTCTGCTGCGCCGCGAGAACTTCTACGAACCCCTCGTTCTTGTACCCACTAATGTTGTTCCCGTAGGCCCTCGAGAGGTGGCGATTGAGCGAGGCGGAGTTGAACTGCGTGAGGACGTAGATCTTGGACACGTTGCTGTTGAGGCAGTTGCTGACCGGGATGTCTATGAGCCTGTAGTTGGCACCCAGCGGCACCGCAGGCTTGGCCCTCTTCTTCGTCAGCGGGTACAGCCTTGTTCCCGCGCCGCCACCAAGGATGATCCCAAGAACACTCTGCAATGATAAAATGGATCGCATCAACTGGATTTGGTATGACAAAAGCTATGTTTAAACATTGTAGGAACAAAAATCATGTCAAAACATTCCAAGCATTAACTTGTATGAGTACAATTGTACAGGTGAACTGCTCTGACACCACAGGTTATATACTTGTACAGCAGATTTTTATAGATAAAACCGCGATTTAGCGGTACAATCTTCAGATCTTGAGACAAGTATCTTAAACGATTTAATGCAAGGGGATGGACTAAATGATTCTATGTCTCCCACCAACTATCACCGCTGAAGTATGACCTCACCCATTTCTTGGATCATATATCATATACTACTACAGCAGCCGATTTAATGCAAGGGGAGTACTTGTACAGCAGCCGACAGAACCATCGCGAAATCGACATATTAAACTAGATGCTGCCACGTACACATCGAAACCGCCCATTTCCTTATCCAAATGCATCAAGACTATTAAAGTAATGGCATCGCATCGAATTCCCAGAAGCACCCCTTTCGAGATCCCAACCCGGCACACGAACCCGCGCAACATAAAAAAGGCTCCAACCTTTTTCCAACGTAATAATCACGAAAGGGACGACGACTATCAGACAGAAAGTGGCGAAAGTGCTAGTATGGTACGATTGAAGGAAAGGCAAGATTGTCATTTTGATCGGGAGGGGGGATCGGGGGCGCACCGTGCTGGCGTCCGGATCGAGGCACGTCTGGGAGTTGCGCGAGTCCGACACGGCCCGGGGCGAGAACAAGGACGGCCTCCCGGCCACCGCCCGCAGCCTTCGCCCGCCGCCGGACGCGCTACGGCGACTCCCCTGCAGGCCGAATGCGGTGGGTTCCGGCCGCGGCGGGATCGGGGCCCTGGACGTGGCCGCCGTCGCACCCATCGCCGTCGCCATATCTGGGGTGTGGTGGCAGCGACAGCGGCGGAGTGAGGAGAGGTTGGATGGCGGCAGGGCAGGCACCGCACACCGCACAGTGAGTGCACACAACGTAGTGGTGATGTGGAGTGTTGGATCCTTCTACTTTCAGGAGCGGCTGTGAGGATTTCCAGTTTCTTTTTCCGCTTTCTTTCGGTGTGCCTGCCCAGGCTGCCCTGGCCCTGCGGTGGCGCGTTTGTCCGGAGTTTATAGCGGAACTAGCTTTGGTGTCGCCCATGTGATGCGAGGGCCTGTGGGGAAGAGGACCGAAATGCCCCTTGGATTTGCTGGATCGAACTGACGGCTGTGGTGGCGCACACGTGCCTGAATTTCACGCTCGCTCCTCCTCCTCCTCTCCGGTGAGCGTCTCAGGTGATTTTTTTTTTCTTTTCTTCTCTTTTTACGCGAGGACAACGTCTCTATCTCTATGTCCACATACACGAGCGTCTCCATGTTCGGCCTATATGTATTAGCAACAGCAGTATAAATAGATCCAAAGGTAAAAAAAATGTTACAAATAGGTTTTCGGACCATTTTTTTTAAATGAGGAGTAACCATGTCATCTGCGTACATTCTAAGCTCGCTAGTGTGATGCCATCCAGTAGCCTGAGAAAAGAAGTCTCGAGCGACCATGAGCAGCTGGTTGTAGCCAGAAACCATAAGTTTCCGCTGATCCACCGGAAGTAGTAATAATTATAGTTTTTGCCAACTGAATAATCTACAAAAAATTAGTACCAGATTGTTTTTTAAATATAATATTATTTTTAACCAACATAAAACTTAGCTTTGGTCATCTTATAAACCCCCATTAAGCCAATTACCAAACATATTAGTAATACTGGATGATGGTGGTATATTATAAGCAAAGTAAACCATCATTAGACGTAGACACCGATGTAATCAACGTGTCTATTTGTTGCCCATCAAGCTCCTTCTTAAAGAAATATTTAAGAGGAGTTTGTGCTAAAACATGAGCTACCAAGACATTTTTCTTATTAACAGTATTGTATAAGGACAGATACTAATGTGCTAACGATGTATCATCTAACCAAATATCTTCCAAAAATGTACACTTTTATCATCTACAACTTTGAAAAAGCCCGGTTAAAAAACATATATTTTACCATAAGACCCTTTTGAGAGAGGGAATCTGTAGGTTTAACTTCTATTTGAGATAGCGTTTTACTCTGAAGGTATTTATTTTTAAGAATCTGTTACCATATTTCTTTCTTATTTGGAGTTTAATGAATAACCATTTGCTAAGAAAACACCTATTTTTTAATCTCAAGTACTTCAATGATGAGTCCACCATGATCTTAGAATAATAAATTATATTCCACTTAGCATATACTTCTTTTTATTATGGTAACAAATCTCAAGCACTCACTGATACTAACGGAAATTTCTGCTCCCATGTGAAAGGGCATGTATGCTCCCATGTGTGGTTTTGATAATTAATGACAATCTCTATGGTCTAATGTGTAAATTGAGTTTTACTTGTAGATTTGTCCATTGACATCGCTTGGGCCATGTGTTGGTCTCAAGGTTGGAAGATGAAGAAATGTCCAAGGGCTTTATGCCCACTGGAATCATGAAGAAAGGAGCTTAAAGGTTGATCAAGACATGTGCAAAGAGTTGCATCAAGATGGATCAACCTCAAGAAGGGATGAAGAAGGGCGAGCTCAAGATGCGCCATCTCTAGAAGATCTCATACTTGAAGCTTGCCATCCTCGTGATCATGGGGTGATGAAGACAAGTTCAAAGAAGAGGTTTCCCCATGGAGTATGTGTAACTACCTCGGTGAATTACGCTCCTAGTTACAAGCCTGGATGAGCGGAAATGGTTAAAATAGTACGGTGGGGCCCAAATGCCACTCACAGGTAGACCTTTCGGCCGTCCTAACCATTTCCAAACATCGGAACAAGAACGGGCGGCGTAATCGGCAGGCGAAGGGATCAACTACATACACAAATGAGTATGTATGCAAGCCACCATACAACAGTCCTCAGAGCCATTCCATCTAAAAGAAATAGAAATATTGCAACGCCATACGGCAAGATCCAAATGTCCTAGATAGATATAATAGTTTAGGATATCTCCTCATACATCAAACATCAGAGTATCAGGCGGAAGCGGCAAACAAGATCCGAGTACGGATAAGAAGCAAATCGGCATAAGATGCCCCATAATAAACACATCCCGCCCACAGATCTCACGGATCCCCGTTCCCGGAATCTCTACACCGAATGATCGTTGCCCACATCGTCCGTCTCCTCCACCCAGTATCCATCTTGTGAGTGTACCTGTTCATCTGAATCAAATAATTTATCGTGTGAGACCCTAGGGGTACTCAGCAAGTCTTTATGCCTCTAAAGGGGACACAACCTGGGGTGACACAATTGCAGCAAAAGATAATACCTAGCAATTCTATAGATACTCGCTAACCATCCGCCTAACCAAAGATAGACGGATGTCCGTGAATTAAAGACAACAGTTATAACAGTAATATTAACAGATCCATCCTCCTCCTCGCTTACCAACAAGGAAGCGGACGAACAACCCCCCCATCCGTTGGCAGTTTTATTATCCATTCCATGGGTATTGCACTATTTACTAGTCAGTTACTTAGTCAAATTAAAAGCGGTACTTTAGTTATACTTGTCTATGATTGAGAAACTATGCTCCAAGTCGTCCATAACCGCAGACACGGCTTTCAGAAAGTTTTACCCTACAGGGGTGCACAAATAGCAACACACACTCGATCAACCTCGGAAAAACCAAATCAAAACCCAACGAGGCATTCACGACAAAGCAATCACAGGATTCAGAAATATTTCAGGGGGCCACCCCATTAAGCTACCCGCAACGAAGTTAGCTGACTCCGAAACGGACTCAAGGTTTGGGTGGACGGCTGTAAACGACTGGGAACCCGAAAGTGTGACTGGGCTTGTCGATACCGCGAAATCGTGTCCCGATCCTAAACAGTACAGGTGCAGTACATCGCACAATTTAAATAAAGCAGTAAAGCATGGCATAAGTACAGGATAGTAAATAAAACCTCAAACTAGTTTGTGGCCCCAAGAAATAAGAATGAATCAAGCTCTGGCTCAGGGGGGTCCCATAAGCCTCCCGGATGTGGATAGCGCGAATATTCAAGGAACAGGTATCAAGTACTCGGGGTCCTACGGGACACAAGTGAGCATGAAAAACCAAATAGCAGATATTGCTCACCGGTGCCACTTTCATTAGTTATCCCATTACTACTCAGGTTAAGTTGTTTAGGTACCTCGTTATCCGTCAGACACTCACATACCCTACACATGCTGTTCTACGACTCACATGGCTCAAACAACTCCTGTAGTAATGGCTCATGGGATGGAGGAACAAGCTTTGGTGGGATTTAAAAGTAAAGGCTATGCAGTACTTGGGATTCAGTTTAATGCAATCGCGACTCAATGATGCAAGAATAAGATAGAGGCAATAGGCACTATATGTATGCAAGCATGTGGTAGTGCTTGCCTGGCAGCTCAGTTGAAGCGAGAGAAGGATCTGGGTAGTGCTCCCGGGTTTCTTGATATATCCCCTGCTCAGCGTCTATTCGAAGAAGAACCAAACAAACAAGGGCCAACATAAATACAGTGCACAAGCATATGAATAAAATGCGACAAGCAAACAATCATGCCATGATGAATGATGCACAATTTGCATGGCAGTAAAGTAGCATGGCATGGGTGAGGTATAGAATACAAGAAATAAACTTTTTATTGAGTCTTAATCATATTTTATACTCAAATAAGTTGCTGTATACTTTATATTTATATGATGCATGCTGCAATTCAGAACATGGAATTCATAAACAGAAAGGTCTCGTCGCGCTGATCGATTTAGACATATTATTTGTCAAATTTGGAGTTATAAAACAAAAGTTATTAATTAATTAAGGGAAAAGGGCATTTTGTTGTAATTTAAATCAACTTGAAATTTTAAGGGTTCAAAATATATTTTGAATGGCATATTTGAAATCCTCACATTTTTCTGATTCAAAAACATATATTACATGTTGAATTTGGATTTATATTTTAAAAGATATGAAAAACAGATTTAAATTCATATTAAAACATTTTCAGAAATTGTTTTATTAAACAGATAAACTACAGAACCTTTTTATACCCAGCCGTAGCTAGCCATAGCCGCAGCCAGGTGGGGCCAATGCTGACTGGGCGGAAACGGCGCGCGGAGAAGCTTTCTGCACCGCAAGCTCACCTAGTCTCTGCGACTTACGGGCGGGCCCGACGCGCGAGCGGACCCACGCGCCAGTGGGCGAGCGCGAGGCTGCCACGCGGCACAGCGGGGGACTGTGGATCGAGAAACGCAAAGTAGAGGAGCCTTTTTATAAAACTGCATAGAGGCAGACGGGTGGGACCGAGAGGAGCGCGGGTTGAGGAATTAAAAAGGTTGGGGGGGGTATGCGCAAAAGGGCACCCGTGCACTGTTTTTCTTCTCTGCTCCGCGACAGATCGGTGCTCGCCAGGGAGCGGCGTACGGGGGATCGAACCGGCGACGCGAGGCGCGCGCGCAGGGGAGCGGAGCCGCTGCGGTGGCTTAGGCTTGGTGTCAGGAGAGCGGACGGGGCCTAGTTGGGGTTCTGCGTTACGCGGAAGCGAGCAGACGCTGCGGTCGATGGTGCACCGAGCGTGCTCGACGCAACGATCGGCGTGTCCAGGAAACAACGGTGGCCGCGAGGATGTCTAGGAGGGAGGTTGGCTCACCGCGAGGTGGTCGGCGGTGTTGGATCGGGCGGGGGCGTAGCGGATCGTCGATGACGCAGACGCTCCGGCGGGCTAGGGTTTTCGTCGGGCGGCGCCGGTCCTGGGGCTCCTGGTCCTCCTCCTCCTCGCTGATGGGTACAGGGCGAAGCAGAGGGGCGCGCCGGTCTTCCTCGACAACCCAACAACACGCCGCCGGCTTGCAACGGGTAGGTGGGGTAGAGGCCGACGGTGAGGTCGTCGGGGTGGATGTGTGGTAGAAGGGGGAGGAAGAGGGGGTAGGGCACGGCTCTGGGGGATCTGGGAGATGCAGGAGAGGCCGTGGGGAGTAGATAAGGACGGGAGAGAGGGGTAGATGGCGTGGGGGGCTCGGGGTGGAAAAGGTGGTAGGGTGGCCACCTTTTTCCCTTTCTCTCCACCCTCACGTGCATGACCGGCTCATCAGGGGTGTAGGGCTGTAGGGTGGGGACGGCAAGGACGGTGGGGAGGCTCGGGCTGGTGGGGTCACATGGCAGAGAGAAACAGAGAGGGAGAGAGAGAGAGCTAGGGTAGGAGGGAGGCTCGGGCTAGGGTTTTGGTAGCTTCGGGTGTGGGCCAGGGAGAGAGGGCCAGGTGGGTCCAGCCTGGGAAGGCTCGGCATAGGTGAGAGGTAAGGGTGAGGTGGGTGTAACTAGGGTTAGACGAGGGATTAAGCTTAGGGTTAGAGAGAGGGGTGAGGTTTAGGGTAGGGCTTAGCTATGATCACCCTTGATCATGCATGGATGGAGGGTGAAAGGAGAGGAAGGTGAGGGTGTGATTAGAGTTAGCTAGAGAGGGGTGTGATTAAGGTATAGGGTTTAGCAACTCAAACAAGATCAAACAAAAGGAGTGGAAGAGAGGGATAGAGGTGATGGATGGATATGGCCTCATAAAGAGAAAACCCAAATAAACCAAGAGAAAAGCAAATGGCTAAAGGTGATGGTACTCTTGCATGGCTCATGCAAAATAATAAATGCCTTGGTTAAATTCTTGTGAAAACAAAAATAATAGCATGGCATTATTCTTATGCATTCCCAAGAAGTGGAATAAAGGCCAAGCAAAAGAATTTATAGATTTGAATCCATCCTATCTCCCATGAGCTAGATTAAATACCAAAAGAAAATAAAATACAAGCTCATGGATAATGGGATGGTGGGATTATAAAGTGGTGAAAAGAAAGGTTGGTGGAGTCAATAAAAGATATGCCCCCAACTCAACTTGGGCATTTAACAATATATCAAGAACCAAATACAATATCAAGAGGCAAATACAATTAACAATGCATATGAGAGAAGAACCAAACCAAAAAGGGTTTTAGATGATGCTTAAATGCAAGGTGGCATGATGACATGAGCATGATATAATGATGATGCAATAATTATATGTAGGAAGTAGCCATTATATTACTAGACCAAGTAGCATTACAAATGTTAGACAATTGGGATGCTACAGTATGGGGGCGCAATTTGCAAGTCTTCATCTTCATCAAGTAAGAGCAAACAAGAAATGTGTTCCCACTCTAGAAGATCAAGACGGTCTACATCAAGTTCAAGTGGAATGCTCAAGGCAAATGTATGTTCTTGATAGGGCTTCTCTTTGCCGGTCTCGTTTTGTTAGTTGGGAGACCGGGTTTAGGACAGATAGCCGTACTATCAAGAGGGGCTCTCAAGCCCGTGTCTTGTTCGCATCGTTCGGAGAGAGCTCAAACCTTTGCATGCATAGCCTCATCTCTGTTGGTTGTTATTTGGTTCTTGTCCATGAGAGGATCTAGAGCTTGTGGTCATCACCATAACAAGCTCTAGTTCATCATCTAAGGATTTCCCTTGCATATCTTATTGCGATTTTTTTATCTTGCGAGTTTTCCGGCTCCACATCTTGGGAGATATATCGCATATATATTCATGGTATTTTCTCCCTAGGTGATACCCAATATTTCGAACAAAATTGGTTTCATCTTGTTTGGAGTTCGGATGCGGAAGTTATTGCAGTTTTGGTTTCTAGAATTTCCCTGACCAGAAGTTCCGGCTACCCACCGGAAGTTCCGCTAGGGCATTTTGCCACCGGAAGTTCCGATGGAAGTTCCGGTTCTTCTTCCACTCACGTTCAGTATACTCTCTGTCTGGTTTGTTGTATTTGACAGAATTTGGGTCGGAAATTTCAGCGGTAATACCGCCCCCGCCGGAAATTTTGTCCAGGGACCGGAAGTACCGCTCGGGCATCATTGCCGCTGGAAGTTCCGATTGAAATCCGGCTCTCGTTCCACTCACGATCAGTAAACTTCTGTTTTGGAAGTGTCATATTTGACGGAACTTCGGTCGGAATTTGCACCGGTAGTTCCGCTCCCACCGGAAGTTCCGTTGGACCGGCGGAAGTTCCGGCCAGGCTCGCGTTTTCAGTCTCCTGCATCATAATTTTTTGACCGTTGGCTGAGTGCCACTGGAAGTTCCGGCCTCCCATCGGAAGTTTCGGCCAGGGTCGCGTTTGACCATAACGAGAGATCTGGGAGCCCTTTAAAAGGGGCTCCTCTTCCCCTTCGTGGGTACCAGCTTTTTCTTGGTTCTTGGCTTTCTCTCTCTCCTCCATTGTTAACCTTGAAGAAGCTTTCCCTCTCCCCTTTCCCTTCCTATGATTCTTGCATCTTTTTTAGGGATTTGAGAGGATAACTAGATCTACAATCCCCCCAATATAAATCCCTTCTTTGTGAAGGAATCATTGGGATCTAGATCTTGAAGAGTTTTGTGTTTTTCCTCCCTTATTCCCCCAATAGCTTTTGTAGCTTTGTTGGAGTTTGGGAGTGAAGGACTTGCCCTTGCATTTTTGCATAGGTTTGAGTTCTCCTCGGAGATTCGGCGAGTACAAGCTTGTGGTATTGTTACTCTTGGGTTCTTGGAACCCTAGACGGTTGTGTGGTTGGATTGTTGACCTTTTGTGGTCTTGTTGACCTTTTGTGGTCTTGCAGCCTTTTGTGGCTTTGTTGGCCTTTTGTGGCGTTGTAGCCTTTTGTGGCTTTGTTGTTGGGAGCCTCCAATTGAGTTGTGGAGATAGCCCCAATCTTGTACGGGTTCGGTGACCACCCTCAAGTGTCCCATAGTGGAGTGAGTGCCCGCCTTTTGTGGTGAGCACTCGGGAGAATAGGGTGAGCCTTTTGTGGCATCGGTGAGTTGCGTGCTTCCGCATCCGGGGTGAGGCCTTGTGTGGTGTTGGGTGAGCATCGAGCCACCGCACCTCGAGATGAGCCATTTGTGGTGTTCAGAGAGCATTGTGCCATCGCACCTCTCAAACGGAGGCGTAGCTTCTTTGGAAGTGAACTTCAGGAAACAAATCTTCGTTTCCGCGTCCATTGGTTATCTCTCAACCTAGCCCTTTACTTATGCACTTTACTTTGTGATAGCCATTGTGCTTGAAGTTTTTATATCTTGCTGTCACCTTGTTGCTTGTATTGCTTAGCATAGGTCGTTGGTGCACTTAGGTGAACCTAGTGTTTAGGTTTTGTGCTCAATAAATTAAATGTTAGTTTTATTCCATATTTACTTGAGCCTAAACCGTAATAATTTAAAAGCCTAAATCGTTATTTCTTCTATGGATGAGACTAGTAGGTTATTGCTATAAGAGGTTGCGGAGGCAATAACAATTATGGATGCACTGCCCACATATAATTATCTTGCTCTAACAATTACATGCATACTTTATTATTATATTTTATTCCCATCAGATGTTTTGCATAGCTACTGGTGAAACCGAAAGCCCTAGGCCCTCTCTCTCCATCGTCAACAACAACAACAACAACAAAAATCGCAAACTCTTGGTCCAATGAAAACACAAAACGAATTCTAAAACTCTAGAAGGTTCATTTAAGTAACTTCACTTTGCTTTCTGCTTCCTGAGGATTCGATAAACCTAGGTCTACTAGGGAAAAAGAACTATACTACATCTGTAATACAGATCGAAGGTATCAACCCTTTTTCTAGCGCCGTTGCCGGGGAAGCAATAGCTACCCTGGTGAGGTTAGTAGGAACCTTGCTAGTTTTAATTATTGTTTTTAATTTTGTTAGTTTTCTTTTAGTCTTTATTTGAAAAACCAAAAAAAGTTAGTCTTTTAATTATTGTTTTTACCATCATTAGTAGTTGTTTAAGAAAATCCAAAAGCATAGGAAATATGGCTGAAAAGAAGCTAGGGGAGTTTGCAACTCCCAACAATGATTATTTGCGCACTCCTATTACTCTTTTTTTTGCGAACTCCTATTACTCAGCCAACAATTACTACCAAAGATTATGAAATTAAGCCCCACTATTTAAGTTTGGTTCAACAGAATCAATTTGAAGGCTCTGCTGTTGAAGATGCAGGTATGCACTTAAATACTTTTACCTAAATATATGATATGATGCGCATTAAAAATGTTGACCCTGACGTGGTCAAGTTGCGCTTATTTTCTTTCTCTCTTAGAGGAAGAGCAAAATAATGGTTTCTATCTTTGCCTAGAAATACTATCGCATCATGGGTGGAATGCACTTCTTTATTTATGACTAAATTATTTACACCTGCAAATACTATGCAACTAAGATCTAATATTACTGGTTTTATACAGGAAGAGCGTGAGCCACTAGCGCTTGCATGGAAGAGAATGAAAGAATGCATGAGAAACTATCCTAGTCATGGGATGGAAGATTGGTTAATTCTCCATCTTTTTTACAATGCTCTTAACCCTGTGTCTAAGTCTAAGCTTGATACTGCAGCTGGAGGAACATTTATGGGTAAACAAATTACCGAAGCAAAGCAACTGCTAGACAATATGCAATACAACCAAGCCCAATGGCATGTGGAAAGATAAAACACGAAGAAGGTGAACTCCGTCACACCTCAAGAAAATGAAGAACTCAATGCTAAGTTGGATGAGCTCATATTAGCCTTCAAAGGTAAGGAAACTCAGGTAAGAGCTACTCCCGAACCAACTATTGAAGAAATATAATTCATAGCTCGTAATGATTATAACCCTGCTTGGAAGAAGAATTATAATCCAAATTTTTAGAAACATTATTCTAGTCCTATAATGACCCACAAGTATAGGGGATCGCAACGGTCTTCGAGGATAGTATTACCCAATTTATTGATTCGACACAAGGGGAGCCAAAGAATACTTATAAGACTTAACAACATAGTTATCAATTCAGATGCACCTGGAAATAGTCTTGCTCACAGTAGTTTATCAGTAGCAACAATTTTGTAGTAGCAATAGCAAAGTAACAGTAGCAGTAAAACAAAGGCAGTAGTAACAATAGTAGCAAATAGTAGGATATGAGTGTGGTAGGCATAGGGATGGATGGTCGGGCGTTGCATGGACAAGTCTAAACATGTAACTTCAAGATCTAAGGCAATTGCAGATAAATAAGATAAAGCATCAAAGTACTAAACAATCATAGGCATGTGCTCCATATATAGTCATACGTGCTCGCAATGAGAACTTGCACAACATCTTTTGTCCAGCCAGCCCGTTGCAGCGGGGCCTCAAGGGAATCTACTGGCAATTAAGGTACTCCTTTTAATAGAGCACTAGAGCAAAGCATTAACACTCCATGAAAACACGTGATCCTCATATCACAGCCATCCCCTCCGGCTATCCCAATTTCTGTCACTTCGGGGCCTTTGGTTCCGGACAATGATATGTGTACACAACTTGCAGATAAGATCACAAACAATACTATCATCATGAATCAACAATAAGTTCAGATCTGAGATCATGGCACTCGGGCCCTAGTGACAAGCATTAAATACAACAAGTTGCAACAAAGTCAAATAGCACTAATAGAGATACTAGGCACCGTGCCCTAACAATCTTATTCGATTACATGATAGAAATCATCCAATCCCTACCATCCCCATAGCCTACAACGGGGGATTACTCACTCATGGATGATGAAAACATGAATGGTTGATGGAGAGGTGTCGGTGATGATGATGGCAATGATCCTCTCCAAATTCCCCATCCCGGCAGGGTGCCAGAATAGAGTTTCTGGTTCCGAATCGCGGTTTTTGGTGGTGGCGGCGCAGCGAAACTCTTTCTGGAAAAACGTCGACCCCCTTAGTTTTTAGGTCAGAAGGCAACTTATAGGCGAAGAGGGAGGCCGAGGGGGTGCCCGAGGTGGCCACCCCCCTAGGCGCGACCAGGGGGTGTGGGCCCCTCGTGGCCCCACTCCGTCTCGTCTTCTGGCTCCATGATTCTTCTGGTGAAATATGATTTTTGGCATATTTTTCGAGATTTTTCTTGATAGTTGATTTTCTGCACAAAAACTAGACATGAATGCAATTCTGCTAAAAATAGCGTTAGTCCATGTTAGTTGTATCAAAATCACACAAGTTTAGAGGAGAAACAATAGCAAACGTGTTCGGAAAAGTAGATACTTTTTGGACGTATCAACTCCCCCCAAGCTTAGCTTATTTCTTGTCCTCAAGCAATCAGTTTAAAACTGAGTGCGATAAAAGAACTTTCACGAACACATTTGCTTCATATGATGTAAATATTCTCAGCACGGGAGTGGATACTTAGACAATTCATAATAAGGAGTATGCAACTAAGTCTACTCAATAGTCATTCCAAGCGATGAAGAGATTCCAACTCAATAATAATAAGTAGCATGAAACATAAATATAAGCAGCATTGCAATGCTCATAATAAGGTATGATAGAGTGGTATCTTGCTTGTCTTTGTTTTTAGAGCACAACATAAATGCCAAGGCACCTCTGAAGTTCAAGTGAAGACTAGAAGTAAAGATATCAGAGATATAAGCATCAAAGTCATGACATAATTAACCAAGTTTTGAGACAAGCACATTACACTAAGAATGACAACTATGCTCTCAAGAAGGTGCTCATAGAATAAGTGGTGACTCAACAAGGAAGTGAAAAGTTTTTGAAAAGTTTGAAAGGCTTCCAAATGTTGAAAGTATGGTACTCATTAGCTTTGAGCTCTCATTGCCCCTATCATAGGCATCTTTAGATGTTTAAGGTGAAAGTGAGGTCCAATATGAGTTATATGCTTGACATACCATAAACTGGAAATATCATGTCCCTTGAGTACGAGGGACGCTCCTCATGCTACTCAAATTTATTTACCGGTCAGTTCTTGTCATAGTAAATACATGTGTATCATAGAGAACCGCCAACGGGGTACCCCTTGCACATGATACAAGAGCTATCCAATAATCAAAATGACAAGGCAAGCAGACAATGATCATCTCAATAATCTTCTTTTTTACCATGGGAAAATGGTGTTTTTTCTCTCTTTCCTCTTTTCAATATGTGTCTCTCTTTTTTTATAAGAAGAAAGCTTCATAGATTGCTCTATGGTTATGCTGCAAGTGTCCATCATGATTAGGCATGGCTTAGTCTAGCGGCCTAGGCGTTTCTCTAACACATATACATAACACCATGGACTTACAAGCTCCCATTTTATTTCACACTGACGACATCCATAAACAAAAGAGCATGATATCAACTGGGTATATATTTACAGGTGTTGAAACCATTCCCCGTGACAGCACGATCCTGCTAACTCCCAGCCTATAATTTGCAAGCATATAACTTTCATGGACAATCACAATGGTTCAGGTTTATTAAGTGCAAGAAATAAAGTGTGCCATCAAGTTCGTGAGAGCTTTACTAACTTACTTTCCCATAACAATCAAACATTTTATTTAGAAGAAAATGAGGCATAATAAATATGCACGGAATGGCAAATGATGCTAGTAGGTAGGTATGATGGACACTTTGACAATATTGGTTTTGGGGAGTTGGAAGCACAAGTAGAGCTCATATTCAGTGCAAGTGAAGGCTAGCAATAGAGAGGGAGCGACAAACGAGAGAGCAATAACTGTCATAATCATGCTTGCAACAAAACAGGACAAATTATGGCATGAAAGTGATATAAGAACTCTGAGGCAAATAAATCATCGAGGCTTACTGACTATTGGTTCAGTCATATGCATGCGTGAGCATGTGCCAAGTCGATTCAAATGAAACATTCAGAGGAGGATACCACAATATCATACCAAGCTATGAATAGAAAAATGCAAGCAAACATTCATATGACATGCTACTGTAGGGGTTCGTAGCATGGAAAACAAAAAATTTCTATCGCATACAAACAAACAAGCCAAGATCTATCTACTAGATTGTAGCAACGAGTCGATGGAATAACTTACCCTCGAAGATTCCAAAGTGTTTAACGAGAGCGGATTCTCGTGGGTGATGTAGTCGTACTCTTCCCGATCTCAAGATCGTGTAGACGATCCTTCCGGCGCTGCGTTCCGGCAGCGCTCCCGCAGTCGGTCACACGTTCTGTACTCGACGAAGACCTTCCTCTCCCTTGTTCCAGCAGGCAGCGGAGGTTGTAGCACTCTCCTCGTGATTCCGGCAGCACAACGGCGTGGTACCGGAAGTAGAGGGGAGATCCCGCAGGGCTTCGCCTTAAGCCGGAGCGAGTATGGTGGAGTATGAGAGAGGGCTATTAGTGGTCTAGTGATTAGACACACCAATTAGAAGGCTCTAAACCGAAGGCTAGGGCAATTAGAAGCTCTAAACCAAAACGGCTCTAAACCGGAGATTAGAGGATAGGAACTTGTGTGTCTAGAGGAGGAGGCCCTGCCCCTCCTCTTATAGGTGGGAGGCGCGGCCAAGGGGAGGGGAGTCCCTCCCCAAGTCGGCCTTGGTTGGCGCGCCGGCTTGGGGAGGAGACTCCTCCCCCAAGTCGGTTCCAACCTCCTCTTGCTTGTTTCCCACAGTTTCTTGTTTTAGCCGTTTGACTTTCAAACTGGACATTTGACTTTTCTGTTTTAGGATTCAATTTAATCCTTTATATGGAACAGCAAGAACACTTAGTACATGATGCAATCATTCCAATATGTAATGACACATTCATGTACCCCTCCCCCCTCCGGAGTGCCGGACATTCCGGAACCTTCTAGAACATTCACCGGAATCATTTCCGAACTCCGAAACGGGACTTTCCTTATATGAATCTTATTCTCCGGACCATTCCGGATCACCTCGTGATATCCCGGATCCCATCCGAGACTCCGAACAACATTCGGTCTCTTTCTCATAATACCATAACTACTCAAAACAACGTCGAATCCTTAAGTGTGTCTCCCGACGGTTCGTGAATTATGCGGACATGATCGAGACATTTCTCCGAACAATAACCAATAGAGGAATCTGGAAATTCAGATGGATCCCACATATTTCTACGATTACTTTGCGATCGAATGAACCACTTACATACGATACCAATTTCCCTTTGTCTCACGATATGTTACTTATCCGAGGTTATGATCGTCGGTATCTCTGCATACCTAGTTCAACCTCGTTACTGATAAGTACTCTTTTCTCGTTCCCGTGATATGTGATCCCTTGTGAGCCAGTCACATGCTTGCAAGCTAATTGGATGACATTTCACCGAGAGGGCCCAGAGTATATCTATCCGTCATATGGATGGACAAATCCCACTCTTGATCCATGTGTCTCAACCAATACTTTACGAACACTCAATGCCACCTTTATAGCCACCCAGTTATGGTGTGGTGTTTGATGTCATCAAAGCATCCATCCGGTAAAGGTGATATGCATGATCTCATGGTTGAAGGAATTAGGTTACTATGTATCAGAAAGCATATAGCAATTGAACTATTGAAATGACTTGATCTTTATGCTACGCTTATCTATAGGAGTATGTCCACCATATCATTCTCCTAATGATATGATCTTGTTGTTGATAACATCTCAATGTTCATGATAGGGAAACCACAATCATTTATCAACCAACAAGCTAGTGAAGTATAGAGGCTATACTAGGGACTTCAAATTAAGTTTACAAATCACACAAGTATCAATGTTTCCTTGTTAATACTATTATAGCATGAATGTAAACATTTATCCTAAACACAAAGATATAATAATAACTATATTTATTATTGCCTCTAGGGCATATCTCCAACAGTCTCCCACTTGCACTAGAGTCATCTAATCTAGATTACATGGTAATATACCGAACACCCATGGCAGTTTGGTGTTGGTCATGTTTTGCCCTCGGGAGAGGTTTAGTCAACGGATCCGCCACATTCAGATCTGTGTGTACTTTGCAAATCTTTATATCCCCATCCTGGATATGTTCTCGAATAGCGTGAAAACGTAGCTTGATATGCTTCAGCTTCTTGTGTGACCTTGGTTCTTGCGCATTGGCTACGGCACCCATGTTATCACAGTAGATAGACATTGGGTCCAGCGCACTAGGAACCACACCCAGCTCTGTAATGAACTCTTTCATCCATATCGCTTCTTGTGAAGCCTCCGAAGCAGCCATGTATTCCGATTCAGTTGAAGATCTCGCCACAACGCTTTGCTTTGCACTCCTCCAGCTAACTGCTGCACCATTCAAAATAAATACGTATCCAGATTGTGATTTAGAATCATCCGGATCGGTGTTCCAACTAGCATCGGTGTAACCAATAACAACGAGCTGTTCATCACCTCCATAAGAAAGAACCATATCCTTAGTTCTTCTCAAGTACTTAAGGATGTTTTTGACCGCTGTCCAATGATCCACTCCTGGATCACTTTGATATCTGCTAGTTAAACTAACAGCATATGCAATGTCGGGTCTAGTACATAGCATGGCATACATTAGAGATCCTATGGCTGATGCATAGGGAGTCTTACTCATCCTTTCTCTATCTTCTGCCGATGTCGGACTTTGAGTTTTACTCAAGGTCGTATTGGGCAACATGGGCAAGAACCCTTTCTTGCTTTCTTCCATTCCAAACCTCTTTAGAACTTTGTCCAAATATGTACTCTGTGACAATGATATTTGGCGTTTCGATCTATCTCTGTAAATCTTTATGCCTAATATGTAAGCTGCTTCTCCAAGATCCTTCATTGAAAAACTATTATTCAAATATTCTTTGACACTATTAAGAAGGTCTACATCATTCCCAATCAACAATATGTCATCCACATATAGTATTAAGAATGCTACAGAGCTCCCACTCACTTTCTTGTAAATACAAGCTTCTCCATAAGTTTGTATAAAACCAAAACTTTTGATTACCTTATCAAAACGTTGATTCCAACTTCGGGATGCTTGCTTCAATCCATAGATGGACCGTTGAAGTTTGCATACCTTGTTAGCATCTTTAGGATCGACAAAACCTTTGGGTTGCATCATATACAACTCTTCATCAATATCTCCATTGAGGAATGCTGTTTTGACATCCATCTGCCATATCTCATAATCATAATATGCAGCGATTGCTAACATAATCCTCACAGACTTTAGCTTCGCTACCGGTGAGAAAGTCTCATCGTAGTCAACTCCTTGAATTTGTCGAAACCCTTTTGCGACAAGTCGAGCTTTATAGACAGTAACATTACCATCAGCATCTGTTTTCTTCTTAAAAATCCATTTGTTCTCGACAGCCTTTCGGCCATCCGGTAAGTCCACCAAAGTCCATACTTGGTTTTCGTACATGGATCCAATCTCGGATTTCATGGCTTCTTGCCATTTATTGGAATCTGGGCTCATCATCGCTTCCTCATATGTCTCGGGGTCATCGGTGTTGTCCACCAACATGACACTCATAACGGGATCATACCAATCTGGAGTGGTACGAGTTCTTGTTGACCTCCGAGGCTCTGTAGCAACTTCAATCGAAGTTTCATGATCACCATCATTAGCTCCCTCTCTTATTGGTGCAGGCACCACAGGAACTTCTTCCGGTGCTGCGCTACTCGCAATTTCGAGAGAAGGTTCGACAACCTCGTCGAGTTCTACTTTCCTTCCAGTCACTTCTTTCGAGAGAAATTCCTTCTCTAGAAAGGATCCATTCTTGGCAACGAAGACTTTGCCTTCGGATCTATGATAGAAGGTATACCCAATAGTTTCCTTCGGGTATCCTATGAAGACGCATTTTTCCGCTTTGGGTTCAAGCTTGTCCGGCTGTAACTTCTTTACATAGGCTTCGCATCCCCAAACTTTAAGGAACGACAATTTAGGTTTCTTCCCAAACCATAATTCATACGGTGTCGTTTCAACGGATTTAGACGGTGCCCTATTTAAAGTGAATGCGGCTGTTTCTAATGCATAACCCCAAAATGATAGCGGTAAATCTGTAAGTGACATCATAGAACGAACCATATCTAAGAGAGTTCGATTACGATGTTCGGACACACCATTACGCTGTGGTGTTCCCGGCGGTGTCAATTGTGAAAGTATTCCGCATTTCTTCAAATGCTCGCCAAACTCGTAACTTAGATATTCACCTCCACGATCAGAACGTAGAAATTTAATCTTCTTGTTACGTTGATTCTCTACCTCACTTTGAAACTCCTTAAACTTCTCGAAAGTTTCGGACTTATGTTTCATGAAATAGATATACCCATATCTACTCAAGTCATCCGTGAAGGTAAGAACATAACGATAACCACCGCGCGATGCTACACTCATTGGACCACACACATCGGTATGTATGATTTCCAATAAGTCCGTAGCTCGCTCCATCATACCAGAAAATGGAGTCTTAGTCATTTTTCCCATCAGACATGCTTCACATCTTTCAAGTGATTCAAAATCAAGTGATTCAAGAAGTCCATCGGAATGGAGTTTCTTCATACGCTTCACTCCAATGTGACCAAGACGACAGTGCCACATATAGGTCGAATTATCGCTTGATTTCAAACGTTTAGCCTCAATGTTGTTGATATGTGTATTTCCACTATCGAGATTCAATAAGAATAGACCATCTATCAAAGGTGCATGTGCGTAAAACATATTACTCATATAAATCGAACAACCATTATTCTCGGACTTAAATAAGTAACCGTCTCGCAATAAACAAGATCCCGATATAATGTTCATGCTCAACGCAGGCACCAAATAACAATTATTTAAGTATAAAACTAATCCCGATGGTAGATGAAGGGGTAGCGTGCCGACCGCGATCACATCAACCTTTGATCCGTTTCCCACGCGCATCGTCACCTCGTTCTTCGCTAGCTTCCGTTTATTCTGCAACACTTGTTTCGAGTTACAAATATGAGCAACCGAACCAGTATCAAATACCCAGGCACTACTACGAGTACTAGTGAGATACACATCAATAACATGTATATTAGATATACCTTTCTTCTTGATGTTGCCGTTCTTCAAATCCGCCAAGTACTTTGGGCAATTCCGCTTCCAGTGACCTTCTCCCTTGCAGTAAAAGCACTCAGTATCAGGCTTAGGTCCAGCCTTGGTCTTCTTCGCCGGCGTGGTAACTTTCTTACCACCCTTCTTGAAGTGTCCCTTTTGCTTAGACTTGCCTTTCTTGAATTTGGTGGTCTTATTGACCAACAACACTTGGTGCTCTTTCTTGATCTCCACTTCTGCAGATTTCAACATGGCAAAGAGTTCTGGCAACGTCTTGTTCATGTTCTGCATGTTGTAGTTCATCACAAAGTTCTTGTAACTTGGTGGTAGTGATTGGAGGACACGGTAAATCCCCAAAGCATTAGGAATCACTATACCCAAGCTTTGAAGTTTGTTTGCGTGCCCAGACATCTTAAGCACATGCTCACTGACGGAGCTGCCCTCTTCCATCTTGCAGTTAAAGAACTTTTCAGAAGCCTCATAGCTTTCAATTGCCGCATGAGTCTCAAAAATCAATTTGAGATCCTCGACAATATCATATGGGTCTGAATCCTCAAACCTTTTCTGAATCTCCGATTCCAAACCATACAAGATAGCACACTGAACTATGGAGTACTGATTCTTCCGAGCGAGGTAAACATTCTTTACTTCACCGGGATCATCATCTGCAGGTGGGTCACCCAGCGGTGCATCCAGCACATAGGTCAAATTACCAGCTGTGAGGACAATCCTCAAATTGCGGAACCAATCCGCGAAGTTGCTTCCATTGTTTTTCAACTTTTCTTTCTCTAGGAACGCATTAAAATTGATGGTAGGGGCTGCCATTGATCTACAACATATTTGCAATAGTTTAGACTAAGTTTATGACAAATTGAGTTCAAATTAATAATGAAATTAAACTAGGTGAACTCCCACTCAAAACAATATCCCTCACATTGTTTTAGTGATCACACGAACCAAATCCACCATATCAACACCGATCATCACGAGAGTTGACATAGTTTCAATGGCGAACAATCGACATGTTCATCATATCTACTATATGATTCATGCTTTACCTTTCGGTGATCCGTGTTCCGAGACCATGTCTGTACATGCTAGGCTCGTCAAGATCAAACCTTAGTTTCCGCATGAGCAAATCTGGCTTGCTCACGTTGTATACACTTGCAGAATCTAACACACCCGATCATCACGTGGTGCTTCGAAACAACAAGCTTTAGCAACGGTGCTAACTAAGGGTGAACACTTTATGACTTGAAATTGATGTGCATGCGGGATCATCTTATAATGCTACCGTCGTCTACTAAGCAATACAAGATGCATAAAGGATTAACATCACATGCAATTCAATATATATGTGATATGATATGGCCTTTCTTCTTTGTGCTTCCGATCTCCATCTTCAAGCACGAAAATGATCTCCATCATCACCGGCATTGCATCAAGGTCAATGACGCTTCTCCATGGTTGTCGTCCACCGGCTTCAACTATTACAACTACTTTGAATAGACACGCGGGTCTTAACATAAATTAGAGACAACCATATGGCTCCTGCCGGTTGCCAACTTACAATAAGGAACATTAATCACAATCATGGCCATATCACATCATTGCACACCCCTGCAAAACAAAGTTAGACGCCTCTACTTTCTTTGCATATTTTACGTGGTTTGGGGCTTTCAATAAGTGTCGTTCTAACTTACGAACAAGAACCACAACATTGATACTAGCATTGTTGATCACCCGTTGTAAATTGGATCTTAACTATGCTAGGAGAAACAGGCACCCGCAAAGCCACTTATGCAATACAAGTTGAATGTCAAGCGTGGAGCAAGTCTCATGAACGATGTCATGTAAGGTTAGCCCGGGCCGCTTCATCCCAACATACCGCAAGATGAAAAGTACACAAGAAGTAATCGACAATAAAAGCATCAACGCCCACAATGACCATTGTGTTCTACTCGTGCAACAGATCTAGATATAGACACGGCTCTGATACCACTGTATGGGTTCGTAGCATGGAAAACAAAAAATTTCTATCGCATACAAACAAACAAGCCAAGATCTATCTACTAGATTGTAGCAACGAGTCGATGGAATAACTTACCCTCGAAGATTCCAAAGTGTTTAACGAGAGCGGATTCTCGTGGGTGATGTAGTCGTACTCTTCCCGATCTCAAGATCGTGTAGACGATCCTTCCGGCGCTGCGTTCCGGCAGCGCTCCCGCAGTCGGTCACACGTTCGGTACTCGAAGAAGACCTTCCTCTCCCTTGTTCCAGCAGGCAGCGGAGGTTGTAGCACTCTCCTCGTGATTCCGGCAGCACAACGGCGTGGTACCAGAAGTAGAGGGGAGATCCCGCAGGGCTTCGCCTTAAGCCGGAGCGAGTATGGTGGAGTATGAGAGAGGGATATTAGTGGTCTAGTGATTAGACACACCAATTAGAAGGCTCTAAACCGAAGGCTAGGGCAATTAGAAGCTCTAAACCAAAACGGCTCTAAACCGGAGATTAGAGGATAGGAACTTGTGTGTCTAGAGGAGGCGGCCCTGCCCCTCCTCTTATAGGTGGGAGGCGCGGCCAAGGGGAGGGGAGTCCCTCCCCAAGTCGGCCTTGGTTGGCGCGCCGGCTTGGGGAGGAGACTCCTCCCCCAAGTCGGTTCCAACCTCCTCTTGCTTGTTTCCCACAGTTTCTTGTTTTAGCCGTTTGACTTTCAAACTGGACATTTGACTTTTCTGTTTTAGGATTCAATTTAATCCTTTATATGGAACAGCAAGAACACTTAGTACATGATGCAATCATTCCAATATGTAATGACACATTCATGTACCCCTCCCCCCTCCCGGAGTGCCGGACATTCCGGAACCTTCTAGAACATTCACCGGAATCATTTCCGAACTCCGAAACGGGACTTTCCTTATATGAATCTTATTCTCCGGACCATTCCGGATCACCTCGTGATATCCCGGATCCCATCCGAGACTCCGAACAACATTCGGTCTCTTTCTCATAATACCATAACTACTCAAAACAACGTCGAATCCTTAAGTGTGTCTCCCTACGGTTCGTGAATTATGCGGACATGATCGAGACATTTCTCCGAACAATAACCAATAGAGGAATCTGGAAATTCATATGGCTCCCACATATTTCTACGATTACTTTGCGATCGAATGAACCACTTACATACGATACCAATTTCCCTTTGTCTCACGATATGTTACTTATCCGAGGTTATGATCGTCGGTATCTCTGCATACCTAGTTCAACCTCGTTACTGATAAGTACTCTTTTCTCGTTCCCGTGATATGTGATCCCTTGTGAGCCAGTCACATGCTTGCAAGCTAATTGGATGACATTTCACCGAGAGGGCCCAGAGTATATCTATCCGTCATATGGATGGACAAATCCCACTCTTGATCCATGTGTCTCAACCAATACTTTCCGAACACTCAATGCCACCTTTATAGCCACCCAGTTACGGTGTGGTGTTTGATGTCATCAAAGCATCCATCCGGTAAAGGTGATATGCATGATCTCATGGTCGAAGGAATTAGGTTACTATGTATCAGAAAGCATATAGCAATTGAACTATTGAAATGACTTGATCTTTATGCTACGCTTATCTATAGGAGTATGTCCACCATATCATTCTCCTAATGATATGATCTTGTTGTTGATAACATCTCAATGTTCATGATAGGGAAACCACAATCATTTATCAACCAACAAGCTAGTGAAGTATAGAGGCTATACTAGGGACTTCAAATTAAGTTTACAAATCACACAAGTATCAATGTTTCCTTGTTAATACTATTATAGCATGAATGTAAACATTTATCATAAACACAAAGATATAATAATAACTATATTTATTATTGCCTCTAGGGCATATCTCCAACAGCTACAAACTATTAGCAAGCTGGAGCTAATCATAAGAGAGCAAGAACTACTAAGCATCCATAAATAACATACACCTTACATGAACAGACTAAGCATGCCCACTATGATGAGTATATGTACAAAAATGAAAACAAATAGAGTTTGTTACCAGCCTCTTACCACACCTCAAGTTGTCTTAATCTTCATTATTGCTCTTCACTTGTGTGGCTTGAATAATAACATGAAACCAAACTCCACTGAGGACTTCTGAACCCTGCAAAGAACTTCACAAAACCAAAAAAGAACAACAAATATTTTTGGTGTTCTCGATTTTTTTAAAGCAAGCCCACAAAGCAAAAACAAACAAAGCAAAATCTTTTTGGATTTTTCTTAAGGCAAATCAAAGCTAAAAAGCAAAGAAACAAACCAAGAGAAACAAACCAAGAGAAACAACGAAAATATTTTTGGCCTTTTTGTGTTTTGGGAAAGCAGAAACAAAAACCAAAAAGAAAGAGAAACATGGATATACAAAGAACCGACGAAACATGATATAAATATGAGTGTGATGTCGGTGTACCTCCCCCAAGCTTAGGCTTTTGTCCTAAGTGGGGCTCAATAGTGCGGGTAGTAACCCCAAGCTGGTGGGTCATCGTAGAAATGATCATAATCAGGCCCTCGCGATGAAGAAGAAGACGCGCTCCAATCATAAGAGGGCTGCTGGCATGAAGACTTTCCCATGTTGGAGGGCTGAACAGAATCATCTTCGCATCCTCTCCAACATTCTCCTCTTGTTGGGAGAGCTCCGCCACGTATATGTCAAGTTCTTCCTCCGTGAGAGACCATCCTTGCCTGGTATCAAAATTAAACAAAGAAGGTGTAGGCAAATAGACTACTTTCTCAGTCCTACCCCCTCTCCAACCACGCTTGACAAAGGATATTTCATACGGTAAATCTGTCAAAGTAGCCCAAGAAGAAACAAAATTATGCTGAACCATGGAATTGAGATCGAGTATCTCTATGGGGAACCGAAAATCTGAATGGTGAGGCTCTAAACCATGAAAAGCTAGCAAACGAGAGGCAATTAGACCTCCACAAACTCCACCTTTCTTGCGGTTAGTGGTAAGACAGTAATCTATCAAAGCACCCAAGTTATAAGATCTATCCCTATTCAAAGCAGTTGAGATAAAAGCTAGATCAAATGAAGATAATTTTCTAGCAGTTTTTCTAGCAAGAACACACTTGGTAATGAAGTAGGCAAAATATCTAATGGATGGGAGCTGAATGTTCTAAATTTTACCACTTTCCTTTGAGAAGTCGCAACCTTGGCAAATTTCAGCATATAAATCCATGAGTGTCTTAGGCCTCTCTCTAATATTCTCACAAGCACCCCACTGTGGCACTCTAATAGCTGCACAAAAATCAACAAAAGGCAAGTTAAAAACTATATTATAGATTTTATAATGGACCATGGGATTAGACAAGGACCAAATAAACCGGAAGTCCTACACCATAGCCATGGTTAGCTTAACATATTGATATGGTTCCTCTTCAACAAAGTGTTCCAACCCTGCATTAGTAATCATAGTCTGGAAATCCTGGAAGATTCCTACGGCTCTCATAAATTCAGGGCATGGATATAAGGAAGGGAATACTTCATCCTCATGATGGACTTTCATTAGTTCAGGTTACCATCAAATCATGTTGATTCAGTTGGTATGCACTCATCTTCTTTTCTGAATTTTTTAGACAAACATCAAACCAAGTAATTTCCAGGTTGATAAATGTTGAGGAACTACTATAGGAACTTGCTAGAGGGCTAAACATGTATCAAAATGAAATCTCTAAGCATAGAACAAGCATGCAAGCTCATATAACCTGTCACCTATAGTAGCAAAATACTCAAGATACAATCTACCAATCAAAAATCTAATTGGACAAGCGGAGGAGGTACATACCAGAGAGCAATCCCTCCAAAAATCAGCAGCAAAGATGGGCTGAGCAAGGAGATCGAAAATCAGGAGAAAGAACAACAGGAACTCGAGCTTGAGAAATTTTTTCGGTGTTTTTCGGGAGAGAGAAAGAAGTGGCTAGAAGGATACAACTTGGAGGGCCATAGGTGGGCCACAACCTAGGTCAGGCGCCACCTGGGGCTGGCCGCGCCACCAGGGGGTGTGCTGGCCTGGTGGGTCCCCCTAGGCCACTCCAGTGTCCCTCTGACCCTTTTTCGAGGAAAAAATTAATATGAATTTTCTAGAATTTTTCGGGAAACTTTATTTTGGCCAATTTTCAGTCTATGAATTCTCTCAGAAAAAGATTTTTTAGAAGAAGCAAAAAGCAAACCAAAACCAAAACTACAAAAGTTCTAAGACACTCCGACAAGCAAACAACTAGCAAAACTAAAGCTAACAAGTGGAAGAGCAAAGACTAGGAAGGAGAAAAAAAATAAAAGTGAGCAAGTATAACCACTGTGAAAGCATTGTTTTGTTTATTAAAATCCCTTTGTTAACAAGGTTGATCAAGTCTTGTTACCAAAACAATTTAAAATGAAACAAAACTTTGCATTTCACAATGTGATTATGTTACCTCAATCTTGATAGCAATAGTCCCAATCATAATAGTTTCAAAACTTTCTTATGGAATGGGACAATGTATTTCTCCAACTTTGATGCTCTCAATATTTTTAATGGAATTCAGGAAATAGATCTTATCAATCTTCTTTGGGAAATAGACAGTATGCTCTTTGTTATTAATATTAAAAGTTACTTTTCCTTGATTAGAATTGATGACAGCACCTGCAGTATTAAGAAAAGGTCTCCCGAGAATAATGGACATATTATCATCTTTAGGCATCTCATGCACAACAAAATCAGTTAAAACCAAGCAATTATGAGCCACTTGAACAGGAACATCCTCACATATACCAATAGGAATAGTAGTTGGCTTATCAGGCATTTGCAAAGATATATTAGTTGGTATCAACTTTTCTAACTGGAGTCTCTTGTAGAGAGAAAAAGGCATAACGCTAACTCTAGCTCCCAAATAACACAAAGTAGTTCTAACACAATTATTTTTAATATAGCAAGGAATAGTTGGTATACCTGGATCACCAAGTTTGTTTGGAACCTTACCATTGAAGGAATAATTAGCAAGCAAAGTAGAAATTTCCTCATTAGAAATCTTCCTTTTATTAGAGACAATATCCTTCATATACTTTGAATAAGGAGGCAACTTAATAGCATCAGTCAAAGGAATTTGCAAAAATAAGGGTTTCATCCGCTCACAAAAATTGTCATAGTGTTCTTCCTCCTTTGACTTGTGTTTCTTATTAGGAAAAGGCATAGGTTTCTGCACCCAAGGTTCTCTTTCACTACCATGTTTATTAGCAATAAAATCTTCCTTAGTGTACCTAGTGTTCTTAGTGTGCTTCTCAGGCTCTTCCTCAATTTCTTCTTTATCAGGAGCATAATTGTTATCATTACCACTCCCAGTTTCAGCATCTGAGACAGGTATACTATTAGAATCTACAGCAGGTTCAAGTGGTTCATCAACTGTTTTATGTTTCTTTTTCTTTCTCTTATGAGGACTACCACTATTTTCAGCTTGTTGAGAATCCTGCTCAATTCTTTTAGGATGTTCTTCAGGATATAACGGATCCTGAGTGGCTGTACCACTCCTAGTTCTAATTCCATAAGCATGTTTATCTCCAGAAGCATTAACTAGCACATCTTTTTGTACCTTAGCAAGTTGATCAATTTGAGTCTGTACCATTTGGAAGTGTTTACAAAGCATTTTAACATCATTAGCAGTTCTTTCCACAATATCTTTCAACTCATTAATAGCTCTAGAGTTTTCCAATAAATGATTCTGAACTTGTTTATTAAAATTACCTTGTTTAACAATAAAAGTGTCAAGTTCCTCTAAGCATTGATCAGGAGGTTTACCATAGGGAATGTCACCTTCATCAAAGTGGAGAGAGTGTACCTCAATAGTAGATGAGTGGGGAATTGGCTTACATAATTATTCTATAGGAGGTAGATTCTTCACATCTTCAGATCTAATACCTTTCTCCTTAAGACATTTCTTAGCTTCTTTCATTACTTCATCATTTAATGCAATCACTCACCTCTTCCTTTGTGTTGGTGTTGGAGCTGGTTCAGGCACAATTGGTTCAAGAGTAATAGGCTCAGGTGTATTTAGCTCAGTTGAAGTCCAATCATCATAATTCTTGCTTATTTTAGCGATTACTTCTTCGGCATCCATAGGAGTTCTTTTCCTGAAAACACAATCAACAAAACTATCCAGGTATGTCCTAGAATCATCAGTTAGTCCATTATAATAGATATCAAGAAGCTCATTTTTAGGTAATGGACATCTAGGATGTGCATGAATCAAGGCACATAACCCTGTCCATGACTCAGGCAATTTCTCTTCTTCTCCCTGTTTAAAATCAAAAAGTTTCTGCAAAGCGGCATGTCTAGCACTAGGAGGAAAATATTTCTGGAAGAAAGAAGCAATCAAACAATCAGGGCTATCAATGGATCTAGGAGGTATTCTACTAAACAAGCTTTACCTTCTCCTTTTAGTGAAAAGTGGAAGATCTTAGTAACAAAGTACTTGCGCATCTTAAAATCATCTGAAAACAAAGCACTCATAGTGGAAAGCTCATTCATATGTGCCACATCACTCTCATTCTCAGTCCCACAGAAAGGTTCTTTCTCAACAATGTCTATATAGGATAAATGAAGAGAGAAATCATAATCTTTATCTTTAATATCTATGGGAGAAGTAGCAAACTTAGCATCAGGAGACAATTTAGGAATAATGGTACGTCTCTCAAGGAGACTCCTAATAGCACTTGCACCACGTGTGTTTTGGTACTCTTCAATAAATTCATCAGTCATTTCAATGTAACCATCACTAATATCATATCTCTCTCTAGACTTAGGTGAGCTAAAAGGTGTAATAGTGTCTTCACTAGGAGTTTCAGTGTTTCCCAAAATAGTTCCAGCAATAGTAGCATCTAGGAAAGGACTTAATGAACCACTTGCATCAAGCACAATAGAAGTAACATCATGAGTATCAGAAGCAATTTCAGATTCAGCGGTAGTAGCAGTGTATGTAGCATGTGTATGTGGTGGTGGTGTAACAAGCTTACTTATAACAGACGGTGAACCAAGAGCAGCAGAGGTGTTTAGGACTGTACCTCTTCTCGTAGTGGATGGTAAAATAGGAAACTTTCCATCACGAAACTTTGCCATGATGAAAGGAATAGAAGTGAACAATAATAGATCCAAGTGAACTTACAAATAAAGCTATGCTCCCCAGCAACGGCGCCAGAAAATAGTCTTTATGACCCACAAGTATAGGGGATCGCAACAGTCTTCGAGGGTAATATTACCCAATTTATTGATTCGACACAAGGGGAGTCAAAGAATACTTATAAGCCTTAACAACTAAGTTATCAATTCAGCTGCACCTGGAAATAGTCTTGCTCACAGCAGTTTATCAGTAGCAACAGTTTTGTAGTAGCAATAGCAAAGTAACAGCAGCAGTAAAACAAAGGCAGTAGTAACAATAGTAGGAAACAGTAGGATATGAGTGCGGTAGGCATAGGAATGGATGGTCGGGCGTTGCATGGACAAGTCTAAATATGTAACTTCAGGATCTAAGGAAATTGCAGATAAATAAGATAAAGCTTACTAAACAATCATAGGCATGTGCTCCATATATAGTCATACGTGCTCGCAATGAGAACTTGCACAACATATTTTGTCTAGCCAGCCCGTTGCAGCGGGGCCTCAAGGGAATCTACTGGCAATTAAGGTACTCCTTTTAATAGAGCACCGGAGCAAAATATTAACACTCCGTGAACACACATGATCCTCATATCATAGCCATCCTGGCTGTCCCAATTTCTGTCACTTCGGGGCCTTTGGTTCCGGACAATGATATGTGTACACAACTTGCAGATAAGATCACAAAAAATACTATCCTCATGAATCAATAATAAGTTTAGATTTGAGATCATGGCACTCAGGCTCTAGTGACAAGCATTAAGCACAACAAGTTGCAACAAAGTCAAATAGCACTAATAGAGATACTAGGCACCATGCCCTAACAATCTTATTCGATTACATGATAGAACTTATCCAATCCCTACCATCCCCATAGCCTACAGCGGAGGATTACTCACTCATGGATGAGGAAAACATGGATGGTTGATGGAGAGGCATTGGTGATGATGATGGCGATGATCCTCTCCAAATTCCCCGCCCCGGCAGGGTGACAGAACAGAGTTTCTAGTTCCGAATTGCGGTTTCTAGTGGTGGCGGCGCAACGGAACTCTTTTTGGAAAAACGTTGAACCCCCCTGAGTTTTTAGGTCAGAAGGCAACTTATATGCGAAAAGGCAGGCTGAGGGGGTGCCCGAGGCGGCCACACCCCTAGGCCAGCCAGGGGGTGTGGGCCCCTCGTGGCCCCACTCCGTCTCGTCTTCTGGCTCCGTGAGTCTTCTAGTGAAATAGGATTTTTGGCATATTTTCCGGGATTTTTCTTGATAGTTGATTTTCTGCACAAAAACTAGACACCAATGCAATTCTGCTAAAAACAACGTCAGTCTATGTTAGTTGTATCCAAATCACTCAAGTTTAGAGGAGAAACAATAGCAAAAGTGTTCGGAAAAGTACATACGTTTTGGACGTATCATCCTACAGGTAACTCTAATAATAATATGGCATCAAGTAATGGTAGTCTCCAAGAAACTCTTAAATCTTTTATGGATTCACAAAATGAGAAAAATAACATCCTAGTTAAAATAATGGAGAACCATAATGCTATGCTTGGTAAATTATCTAACCAAGTTGTTAGTTTGAGGAATTATTTGCAGGTTCTCCAAGAAAGAACAAGGATTGTTGAGGCACAGCTAGGTAAGATAACTGAGAGTCAAATTCTCGTCCTAGTTAAACTTGTAGGTAAAGCTGAGCCCAATCCTATAGAAGACCTTAAGATGATAAGAATCCAGAGGGAGGAGCCTAGAGAACTTAATTATAGCAATACTCCTTCACCGAATTACACAGTTGAAGATCTTGTAAAAATGATCAAATATCAAGATTCCGGTAAGTGAAGGAAATAAGGAAGCCATGTATCAACACTTCGTTAATCAGGTAGCAATAAAGGTACGTGAGCTTGAGGAAGAATATAAGAAAATTGCTGAAAAATTACCTGTTAAGCTAGATGATATATTTGAGCCTACTATTAAGATTAAAATTGGGACTAATGAAATAGCTGCACTTTGTGATCTAGGTGCAAGTGTTTCAACAATTCCAAAGAGTCTTTTTAATAAGTTAAATCTTGGCTCTTTTGAAATCACTAAGTTAAAATTGCATATAGCAGATTCTACTTATAAACAAGAAGTAGGAATTAAAGAGAATACCTTAGTATACATTAAAGGTTGTCCTGCTCTTATTGATTTTGTTATTGCTGACATCCCTGAAGATGCTACTGCTCCTATTATATTAGGCCGTCCTTTCTTAAGAGCTATTAAGGCTTTAATTAATCTGCATGAAGGGAACGTAAAGCTCTAATTACCTTCGCGGGATCCTTTTGTTATTCATTTTCTCAGGAAAAAGAAAGCCAAGCAAGATAAGGAGGCCATCACTTTGAAGGCCAACTATTTTGGATTGGGTGTTCCACTTATCTGGCCTAAGTGAGAAACATCAAGGTCAAGCTATTGACCATAAAAGAGCGCTACATGGGAGGCAACCCATGTGAAATAAAGGTTTGATTAAGTTTTTAAGTTTTAGTTTAAGTTTTATATAGAATAAAGAGTGCTAGAAAACTCTAGTGAGAAGGAGAGATTCCGTGGTACTAAAAATTCCTATCTTATACATGCCAATGTTGGTCGACAATTTTGTAACATCCCTAAAATCATGTTTTCAAAGATTGCATATCATCCATGCATTCATAATCATTTAGAGATCATTTTCAAAGTCATTACAAAAACAGAAGCATTTGGGTGCTTATTATTTTATGTAAACAGGCATTAATCCAATTCTACTCTCTAGTGAGAGATTAATTGTTTTAAACCAAGATTGTTTGTTCATGAGATGGTTTGGTTGTGTTCCAAGGCTTGGACAAAAATTTCCAAAACAAAATATGGTTTTAAAACCATTTTCATATCTTTATTAAATCTTGTGTAAAGGCACTGTTTATTTTTAAAACTCTAATGGAACCAAGCAAGTTAAGTGAAAAAGCATGGTTTTATACTAAAAAATGTGCAGGATTCACTTTATAAAAATCCAGAAAGATTTTGAAATCAAACACATTTGAATTCATTTGAAATTGTTTCTAGAAAATCAAATCAGAAAAAGAAAGACAAAAGAAATGGAAAAGGGTTAGCGCTGGCATTTGAGCCCACAAACAGAAGCAGCCCACTAACCAGCCCACCCAGGATTTCCCCCCTCTTCCTGTTTTTCTCACCGCACCCGCGCTACCCGATGAGTCGCTGACTAGTGGACCCTCGCCAGCTCACCACCGTCTTCCCCAAATCACGCCCACGACCACGTCGCCGGCTGTTTCCTCCGCCATCACTGCCGTGTTTTAAAACCCGAGTTATTGCCGGCGTTTCCTCGCGTGATCCTCGCCCCTGCTCCGGCTACAAAACCCTCTCCTCACCCCGCACCTTTCCCCCCACACTACTCGCTCGCTCCGCCACCAGGCTGCCTCAATTTCGCGTTGCATCGCCGTAGACAGAACCAGCTCTGACGACTGATTCCGGTGAGACGCGACCGCCCCTTTGCCTCTGCTTCAACCAAGCGCGACCAACATGTTCTAGCGCATCTCCTGATGCTTTTATTTTGCCTTCTCGTGACCCAGGTCGTCGACTCCGTTAGCATCCGCAAGCGACAGCACCGCCGCCCAACTCCGACGAGGAATACTGGTAAACCTCGAGCGCCTCTTGTTTCCTCTCTGACCCTATCATGTTCGCCACGGCCTTGCGCAACTCCTGACCCATCTGATTCATGCTAGGGCGATCCAGAGCCTCGGCAACGTCCCCATCCGCAAACACCCGACGCCGCCAGCAACTCCGACGAGGTCCTGCCGCTGTGTCCGTGCGCCCCTCGACAAGCTACTGCTACGTTGAGCTTCCTCGTGATCTTGCGAGTCCGGTAAGCCACACCACACACCCCAGCCCCTCACGTATTTGTCGGACCATCGTCGCCAGCAGTGCCGCCGCCGCCAGCACCCAGCTGCGCCGCCAGTGTTTGGTCGCAAGCTTCGCAGCCATTAGATCTGGATTTGAGGCTCATGATTAGATCACTTACTCGAACCGTTACGCGCAGATCTGACCATGTGCTACCACTTAAATCTAACGGCTCTCGTTGATCGATCCACACGAAGAGGTATCGACGAATCTTAAAATCTGAAATTAGATCTATTAGTGATTCAAACTTGTAAAATTCATAACTTTTGATCCACACGTTCAAATTTTGCAAAATTTATATCATTGGAATCAGGGGAAAGAATTTTATCTGCTTATGCAATGTGTTTAATGTTTTGCTTCTGTAAAATTGGTTATTTTTGCAGAGACATTTATAGGATTATTTTGAGTATAAAAATGATTTGAAAAATGATTTAAAGATCAAATAAAGTTTATTTAGTGTGTCTTGGTCTTGTTTATAATTCAGTACTGTAGACTTGTCTTGTTTGGTGTAGAAAATCATCACATAGCATTTGCATGCATTCATATATTTTTGCTTGTATATTTTGATATGTGAATTTAGTGCCATTATTTTATGTGTAGATTTTGGTGCTAATAGTGATTGTGGTTGTGAAGATTGTTGCTACTCCCCAAACTACCAAGGCAAGTGGTGCTTCATGTTTTTATCCCTATATTTTTACCTATGCATTAGAAATATTTTGTATAGAATTTGCATGGTTATTTTGCTAAGTATCTATATGCTATGCTTGGGAAATCCTAGTAGTTGTAGCAATGTTAGAATTTCCTCTAAGTAAGATACATGTTATTGCCATGCTTAGCCTAGCTAGTAGCAACCAAGGGTGGATTATATATTTATGCTATGAGAAATATTTCTAAGTCATTGACTTGTGTTCTGCTTAATAAAACAACTAAGTGAATGAAACACCTGGGTGGAATGGAAAGAATAGTTTGTGTTGAGTGGTTACACAAGGCCCATTTCTATGGTTTACCTTGTGTATCTCACTTGTGGAAAGCCACCCCGGAACAAAGGGATTTGAGATGCCAAATGTTAAGAAGCTTCTAGTGCAGCCACATGGCATTATGGGCTCTGCCTGGATCACATAGGTTGCAATAACTTAGCCATTTGGATAGTTGGTGGTAGTGGGATGATAGGTTTGGAGCGCATCCATTTGGTCTAAGGGAAGGCTTCTGAAAGGTCCTGTCTTGGTGAAAATCAAGTCTTGTGGGGAAAGTGCACAACCTCTGCAGATGGAAGAATCTAAGTACTTAGCCATGTCCCTGGTATTGGACAACTTGAGCATCAAGACATGGAAGCTATCAAGAATCTCCTCATCCCAATTTTCTAAGTTAAAACTAGTGGTTGAATAAGGGTGAAGGTTCACCAATTTCTATTGGTGATTCCTTGGGGAAAGTTTTTTCAAAGAAAAACTTAGTGTTTTCAACTGATAGGTAAAACCTATTTTGAGCAAAGCAAGCCTAAGCTACACTTAGCCAAATTCATGTGGTATATAGATGCTAATATTCTACTAAGGTATCACTTGCCAATACTATTCCAATGTATTGACCCACTGTGGCTGTAACTTGTGATGTTGCAGATTACTCTGATGATGATTAGGGGTTATGAGTCTACACTCAACATGCTTGCCTGTGGCACATGAAGATGAAGACTTGTTTATATTATTATATTTGAACTCTTGTATTAGGCATGTGGCCATGGAGTTGTAAAAGACTATGTTGTCTCTGGAATGATATGTAATAATGACCTTTGTATCTGTGTACTTCATCTTAAACTGTGGATGCTAGCATTGATCCAGAGACTAGCATTGCAATCACAGGGATCTTTACCTTTATAAAGGTGGGATCTTACAGATGGTATCAGAGCACTATGTTGCCTGTAGGATTACGACCCTAGGATTGGATTAGAAACCACTAAGGAAAATTTTCAACAATTTCCACACTTGTCTTTTTCTTCTCGTAAACTCTTCTAATTCTTGTTTCTCATCTCTATTTGTAGATGAACTCCATCAACGAAGCTGTAAGGAAGGGACCACTCATGACCATGACCCTAGAGTGTGAGACTGAATTTCCAAAGGCCCTCAAGAACCTTATGGTTACCATGGGGATACATGGTGCAGCTGTGCACAAAGGTTTCCCTATGATGGATGAAGGATAAGAATATTGGTGGGTGCAACTTCACTTGTATAAAAACAAGGAACACGACCACAAAGAATCAGGATTCTACATGGTCACCAACTCAGTGATGCACACCACATTCTTTGATTCTGCAAGGGATGCAGCTTGGAAGGCCATCAAAGAGCTTGGTGATAGACTCAAGTGCAGAATGCTTAACACCCAAAATGACCTTAGGGAAGAAAAGAAGCATACCCAAGAGTTGGAAACTACCAACCAACAACTAAGGGAAGACATCATAGATTTGATTTGGGAATCTTGTGAACAAGATAGGCAGATGGCTACTAAGGATGCTTTGATAGCCATTTTGTCTAGTGAGTGAGAGTTGTAATGTACTTCGTTAGTTGGACCACCACACTTATCATTTTATTTCCAAAATTTTGTCTAAGTTATGTTGAACCTTGGATGTTTGTAATGAATTTATGTATGCCATGACTTGAGTGTATGCTTGTCAATGTTATGCCTGTGATACTTGGTCTTGTGTATTTCTGTTAATGTCGTTTCTAACTTTTCTCTATCTTATAAAATAGATGCCTAATGTTACTATCAGCACGGCTGAAGAGTTCAAGGGAACTCGTTTTGGCACTCGTCTCATTGAGCTCACTAGTATGCTCAATCTTCCGCTTCCTAGCATCATGACGCTTCCCCTCACCAAGTTTGAGAGGAAGGACCTTTGGGGCTTCAAGGTTACTCAGCCAGGACGCTAGACTGAGCTAGCCACGGAGACTATCACCTTCAAGCTTATGCATGACGACAAGGAGAGAGAGGCCTAGAGGTAGTCATGCAGGATTTAGTTGGGCGTTTGTTAGGGAGGCACTCTCGGGAGATTAGAGGTACTCACTTCCACGCCTTCGGTAGACGCGACAAGAACGGTGAGGCTATTGAGTTCGAGGATGCTGCTAGAGAGACGACAAAGCCGATTCGTCTGTACCTTCAGGACCTAGAGTTTCTACTTAGGCACCTAGATACTGATAGGACAAACGTCATGCTTAGCAATGACGAGCTCCTGGTGCAGCTTCGTGAGAAGGACAAGCTCTTCGCGGAGCAAGACGAGATAGTCAAGGAAATGGAGGCTAAGTTTGAGAGTCAGGACATGAATTTCAAGAGTCAAGAGAAAAGAGTCCAAGATAGGAACAAGAGGATTCGAGAGATGACTGCAGAACTAGAGGCCAAGGACTTCGAGCTCGAGCATCAGCAGGGTGTGATTGAGAGACTTCGTTCACAGAAGAGGGCTCTCAAGGCCAAGGTAGAAGCCTTGACTACCAATGTCGAGGAGTACAAGACCGCTATGGAGAATGCAGGTCTTACACTTGTCGATGAGGAGGTTGATGCAGAGGAGTAGTGACGACTACTCATTTATTTATCATTTACCATGCTTATGATTATTGAGTCGCAATGACCATCCAACATGTGGATGGCTTGCCATTGGTGTGTTTGCTTTTCAAACTTGTTGTTTATGTCGTTGAACTTTTGTTATTTTGATGCTTGTTTGGTGATTGTTTATGTGATGTATTGTGCATGTTAAGCATCTATGGGTATCTCATTCTTATCCTTATGAAAACCACAGATGCCTCCTCGACGTGCCAACCCCAACCCGAACAACAACAATGTCACCCCCGAGATGCAGCAGCTGATGACAACAGGCACAGCTAATGCAGATCTAGGGTTTGGAAACTGGAAAGGTTTCTTTAGAATGTGTTATTCTTTTAGATAAGTTTCGTACTTGTGCTTCTTATTAAGGCTGGTGAGAGTGTGAATCAACGTGTAATAAATATATCATACAACCAATAAGGTATACAAATGAGGAATGCTATGCAAGGTTGCTCATATAAGAATTGTTCTATCTTTAAACTTTACTTTACAATTAATGACATTTATAAGGAGCTTAGGTGTTAACAATCCTTATTCTATAAGTAAAGTTTTAAAAACAATGTGATTATGATTAATCGTCATCTTTTGGCTATGATGAAATGCCTTAAGTTTAGTTGTGTTGGAGATATTATCTTAAGATTTGTTGTTTGAAGTGGCAAAAAGAATAACATTTCAAGAAAAGATTTCTTTTGTAAGGTCTAAACAATTTTTGTGGTTAATCAAATGTGGTTGATGTTGTTTATGCTTGCTTGAATAGTTTGGACTTGAGATGCTTTATGACTTAATTATAACAGATCAAAGTTAACTATAAAACACATGACAAAGTCTTTAGCATTATATTTAAAGTCTTGTAGACTAAAGTTAACTTTAAGAACATAGATGGACTTAAGGTGTAATGCTTATGATATTTGTACTTGTCCATGTTATAATGTTTCTTTAAAGTTACTTAAGAGTGATATTACTTTTATTTGAGTGGTGGTTTCTTAATATTATAGTGGAATAAGAACATTTATCTTCCTTATAAAAAAATGGTTATGATTTGTGATCAAGGTAATAATATTACTTAGTTACTTATGACTTCACTATAGTGTCTTGGTATGTTGATAACTTGTGGTTGAAGTAAAGAATAAGTTTTATTTAGCCACAATTTATTCTTGAAGATTTTATATTTGATAAGGATGTTATTTAAAGATATTTCTACACTTTTGGTGGAATGATATTCAATAAGATTATATTTAAAATGTGTTGAACCATTTTGTATTAATATATTATCAATATTTAAGACTAACACTATTTATTAGACCTTATTTGGCTAATATTTAGAAATATTAGTAATCTTTATTTACCTTTATAAGAAATATTAATTAAGAAAATAAGTTTAAATTCAATTTATTAGAGTATTAGACCTTTACTTACTTCAAAAGTGGGATGCTATATTTTTAACAAGTAGGTATTATTTTTGTGATCATTTTGGTATGTTACAAGTATTTTTGTGACTTATAAATAATAAGATATTATTATTATAATATTTAATATTATAAAAACACTTAATAAACAATATATATTTAATTAAGTGAAATAATAATACATGATTATAATATTAAATTATAGTTTTTCTTTTTCTAAGAATTTTGGTATATTATTTATATTTTTATCAATTACTATTATTAAAATATGAATTATCAAAGTTTTATTACTTATAAAATCTTTATTAAATAATATTTATTTAAATAGTTAATATAATAATGTTGGACAATAAGGTTAAATTATAGATTTTATTTTTCTAAATATTTTCATATATTACACATATTTTTTGAATTATAAAATAAAAGTTATTGAATTTATAATGTTTAATCATTTATTTAATTCCTGGAAATATTTAAGTTTTAAACTTATTATGTTTTATCTATTTCCTAAACAGGAAATAACTGTTCACACCACATCTAGACCTACCCTAGGTCACTGACCCGTGGGGTCAGGGCCATGTCATCTGCCACATAGACGTGGATTGGTCAACTGGGTGGACCAGGTCAAAGGTGATATCGGCATGACGTCGCTATGATGTCAGCACAGCCACCACCGTCGTTTGGTGGTTGCCGGCGATGATCTACGATGCCCCAGCAAGCAAAACTAACCTAGTTTGAATCAGCGCGGCGTGCTAAACCCTAGAGTGGCGACGCTGCTCGGAAATGGTCATCGGAGCCTTGGCTCCGACGAGCTCCGACAGTGGCCGACGATGTCTTAAGGCGCGACGGCGATTTACAATGAGATACCGCGATTTAGGGGTACTAGAGGGTCCAGGAACTCACAATGATGACGATAGAGAGGTCTACAAGGACCGGCGCGGTCGGAGGCGAGTATACGGTCAACTTCGCTAATGAACTCCGACGAAAGGGAACAATGAAATTCGCACTCGCCCGAGCTCCCCTTGTTCTATTTAGCCTACTAGGATGAAGAGAGGAACATGGCGGTTCTCCATGACCACGCCATGGACCCTAGGGTGGCCTATATCGACAGTGATGTGTGGCTCCGACGATCTAGGGTTTCGGATAGAGGAAGAATCGAGAGAGAGAGATATATAGAGGAAGAGGGAGTGGATGAGGATGGAGTAGTATGGTGTCGTTGTGGCCTCCTTATACCCTCCGGTTGTTGGCAGCACGAATCTCCACGCCGGCAAGCGGCGACGCTGCTATCAGCGAGCTGCTTCGGGACGAGCACGAGGTAGATCACGACGATTAGGTGGACAAAGGGGTATGCGGGCCTGGGCCGGTGTTGGGCTGTGGTGCAGCGAGCAGAGAGAACTGGCTGCGACTCGCGAGCGACGGATAGGCAGAGGAAGCTCTGGGCCGGCCTGCTGCTCGGGCCAGATTTCTTTTTCTTTCTATTTTCCTTTACTATTTCTGTTTCATTTTCAGATTTGTATTTCACATTTTTTTTAAATCTTTCTCTATAGAATTTATTTGCTACATACATGCAGCATAAATAAAGTGTATTTAGAATCCTTTTTTGTGAGCTTTTATTATATAATGTTTAGAGTTTCTTTATTTTCTTATATAAGTATTTTTCCTTTTTATATATGCAGGGCTTTTGTTATGGATTTAATTTATATAATAAACCATAAACTTATTAAAGGATATACTTCTACTGATTTGTGAGATGTAGGTGAGAAAATAATTAATAACTTTAAGGTTTAAGATTTTGTTTCTTATTTAGAAACTTTCTTTAAGCTATGCTTTTATTTATTTATGGATAAATGTGGTTTTATGATATCTATAAAATCACTCAAAATGCCTCTCATAATAACTATTATATATATTTAATGCATTAATATGGTGGTGAATAATGTTTAAATAATATTGGTTATTACATTATATATACATTGATAGTTATGATTGAAATAAAAGTTAGGGTTTTAGAATTATAACTGTTTACCATCTGTTTTAGGAGACCTAATGTTAGACCCCTCCTTTATAAAGGAAAGGATCCCTGTGATTGCAATGCTAGTCCCTGGATCAATGCTAGCATCCACAGTTTATGATGAAGTACACAGATACAAAGGTCGTTTATTACATTCATTCCAGAGATAACACATAGTCTTTTACAACTCAGGGCCATAGGCCTAATACAAGAGTTTAAGGAATAAGTAAATAAACACAAGTCTTCATCTTCATGTGCCACAGGCAAGCATGTTGAGTGTAGACTCATGACTCCTACTCATCATCGGAGTAACCTGCAACATCACAAGTTACAGCCACAGAGGGTCAATACTTTGGAATAGTATTGGCAAGTGATACCTTAGTATACTTTAAGTGGACTATATTACTACATGCATTTTGGCTAAGTGTAGCTTGGCTTGCTTTGCTTGAAAATAGGTTTTACCTATTAGTTGAAATCACTAAGTTTCTCTTTATCAAAAACTTCCCAAGAAACCACCAATAGACATTGGGGTCCTTCACCCTTGTTCACCCTCAAATTTTTACTTAGAAGTTGGAGTGATGAGATTCTTGTAGCTTCCATGTCTTGATGCTCAAAAGTGTCCATTGCCTTGGACTAGGCTAAGTACTTAGGTTTTCCATCTGCAGAGGTTGTGCACTTTCCCCACCAGACTTGGTTTCCCAAGACAGGACCTTTCAGAAGCCTTTCCTTAGTCATATGGACGCGCTCCAACCTATCATCCCAACTACCACCAACTGTCCAAATGACTAAGTTCTAGCAACCTATATGATCAAGGCAGAGCCCATATTTCCAAGTGGTTGCACTGTAAGCTTTCTCAACACTTGGCCTCCAAATCCCTTTGTGCCTGGGTGGCATACCACAAGTGAGATACACAACCCAAGTCCATGGCCTTGTGTAACCATTCAACATAACCCAATCTTTCCATTCCACCCAGGAGGTTCATTTGCCTTAGTAGTTTTATTAGGAAAACATGAGTCTCATGACTTAGAAATATTTTCATCACAGTAAGTATTCTCCAACCCTTGTTTGCTATATAGCTAGGCTAAGCATGGTAAGATAATTTATCTTAGGAAAATTCCCTAACAATTTCTACAATTCCACACTACTTAGGATTTCCCAACTTTGCATTAGGCAAAAATAGCATGCAATACTTAGCAAAATATCTAATGCTAGTACAAAACATAGGATAGAAATATTCATGAAAATATCACTTGCCTTGGTAGTGGGGAGAGTAGCACTCTTCACAATCACAATCACTAGCAAAATCTACACAAAAAGTATAGCATACAATTACACACAATTATATTCAATCAAAAATAATATGAATGCATGCATGCAAGAATTTACCAAGTGGTGATTTTGAAAACTCTACCAAGTATGCACATGTTTACAGAAACTTAACAAGTCACAAGTTTGCCAACTAAACTTATTTGGCACCCATATAATTTACCAAAATAAATCTATATTTAAAATAGTCTTAAACATGTTTCTACAAATAAAGTCATTTTAACTGTTACTATTTGTTAAACAAATTGTATATTCAGAAAGGTCTTGTTTCACTGAATCCAACGGTATAAAGTTTGTAAAATTCTAACGTGGCATTCAAAAGTTATAGCTGTTTAAAGTTTGGATCTAAATCTGATTTAAATTTCTGTTTTTAAATTCATCCTAGCCACGCGTCGCAACCTTACTGGTGCGTACCGCTTCGCGCGGATCGGCAGTCGCATGCCGTAGGATCTAACTTAGATCTAACGATCCAGATGCGCGCATACCTCTTCGGTCTAGATCTATCCTAGCCCTACGATGCAGATCCAACGGACCAAACCATCAAGCCATGAACGGGCGGCGCTGGCGGCGTTGACTGGCGGCGGCGCGTCAGACTACGGTGGCGCCGGCGTTCTAGATCGTCCGCAAGGGGAAGAAGGGGCTTACCAGGTTCGCCGGAGGCTGCTGAAGCTCGACGTGGTACTGGCTTGCGGAGGGGCGCTCGAAGATGGGCTCTAGATCTCGTCGGAGTTGCGTCTGGCGTCGGGTGGATGTTGTCGGAGTCGTTGCCGAGGTTCTGCGTCGCCCTAACATGAACCAGCGGGTTTAGGAGATGCGCAGGACAATTGCGAACACGCTCGGGTGAATAAGAAAGCAAGGGGCGCACGGAACTTACTGAGATTGGTCGCCGGAGTTGGGGTGGTCGTCGGGTGCTTACGGCGTCAAGCGGACACGGCGACCTGGGGCAGTACAGGATGCTCTGTTGTGGTTAGGAGGTGCGCAAGAGGATTACGAAGTGTCTCGAACAATCCAGAGGGGAAGGGGCGCACGGAGCTCACCTGAATCGATCGCCGGAGTTTCTCTGTCTGCGGTGGTTTTGAGCGAGTCGTGGGCAGCCTGGGGGCGTGAGTGTGGAATTGACTGGGGGGAAAATGGCTGCGAGGAGGTGGGGATCTTATAGCCGGTGCCTCGATAGGAAACGCCCGTGGTTTAATTTCCAATTAAGCCGCGCCATTACCGGCAGTGACTGCCGCTGCGACGTGGTCGCGGGCGTGGTTTGAGGAAGACGATGACAGCGTGGACAGGGCCCGCTCGTCAGCGATGTGCGCGAAGTGAGTGCGGGGTCCGTCTGTCAGCGACTGGCTGTGTGCGTTCGCGCGTGAGAGAAGAAAAGAGAATTCCCGGGTGGGCTTGCTGGGCTGGGTTCGTTGCTGGGCCAGATATCTGGCCGGCGGCCCTTTTCCTTTGTTTATTTCTTTTTCTTTTTCTATTTTGATTTTCTGGTTAGATTTAGATATGAATTCAAATCCTTTTTGAATTCAAACAATTTTGGGATTCTTTGCAGGGTACTGTGGTTTCTAAATCTTTTATTTAACCATGTGGTTATTCTGTAAGGGCTTGGTCAAACTTGGATTTCAAACAATAGAGGCTTTGCATATGTTTTGAAAATGTTTGGAAAAGGGATTTTGAATTTCTTTCTAACTTTGAAACTTTGGCTAACCCTTCTCTTCCTAAACCTATCCAATAAAGGGGCAAGCAAACAAGTTCCTAAACATTCAAGTTTCGAATGGTGTAGATCTTTTGAATTAAATCTGTCCATATAAAATCATAACATCAAAAGCTTCTGTTTTTCTGAAATGATTTTTGAGAAAATCCCTAAATGATGATGAATGCAAGGATGATATGAATGAGTTTTGGAATATGAATTTAGGGATGTTACACCTAAATTTATTCATGATCTTATAGATAGGAATAACATTCTAAGGTTTAAGAAATATTGTCTCTATGCTTATGATTGAAAATGATATCATTATTTAAGGTAAAGTAATAGAGTTGTTCTTTTTAGAATGGCTTAAGAATAAGGTTTGATAATTATAGTTCTTAGGCACTTATTGTTTTCATGTTTTGAAATGACAAAGATATTCTTAAGTGATTTGCTATATGAAAATATTCCTATAAGGCATTGTGGAAATATGATGATAGCTCAATCATATGAAATGGATATTATGTTTGTTTCAAGATTTAAAACTGAGTGTTTACCAAGAATTCCTATCTTCCATATTTCATAATTCTTGACTTCTACTTAAGGAACTCCTTTCCTAGATATACTACTCCTTCATATCAATCATCATATGATAACATGATGAGCTTTACTTCACAAGAATATTCTTATAGTTAATTTCTCCTCCTAAATCCATTTTTGAATTCAATGAGCTTGACACTAAAGCTCACCATAATCTCCCCATAGAGATCATTTTCCTCTTTATATAACTTCTTATGAACCTAGTTCCACTTGAATGATCACCCTCTAATTCATTTAGTAGTTGCTTCTAATATTAACTTAATCATACTATCTTATCCTTTACTTGCCTCGGTAACTCATATACTAATTTCTCATTATACCATTGTGATTTGTCATGACTAACCTAGGACAATATTTCCATACTAGAGTGTAGTTATGTTCTATCCCCAATGTTACTTATACATGATATAATCATTCACTCTTAATGTCTTGAGCATCATCATTATAATCCTTGTCTCATTTATGGCTTAGGTTTCTAGTTGGCTAATCAAGGATTTATCAATACAACACTACAGTTGTATTATAATTATCTTCTTAATATCCCGATTTTACTAGGAGATTTATTCATTGACTATACCTACTTGATCCAATAGGATTACTCATGGTAACTATCTTCAGGATTCATCCTTGTAATCTACTTTATCACCATATAATTATATATTCCAAATAACTCTTCTATCAATTCAGGAGTGAGTTGACCCATCAATTATCATACTGATTTGATTCTCTTCCAACTCTCCTATCCTATAGATGATATATAAATCTAACATTACCACCTACCTCTTCTTACTTCTTTCTCTACAGTACTTAAGTGAATGCTATGATAAGGACAGGGTTTATTAGAATAAGAATTGATAGGTTAAGAATTGGTGAATAAATAGTTGATTACTCAACACTGATGAACAACATATATTAGAATAAGATTCAATAGAGGTGATAAGGATTTATGTGGAAAGAAAGATATATGGTGAATGATCTTGTCTTGGTTTTTGTCCTACTCAACCTCACTTTAAGAGTTGAGGTTAGGTATTACCATGATACTCATGGTATAAGTAGATAGGATTAAGATAGGTCAAGATTTAGTTGCTACATTCCTATTACTTAAGTTATATTCATAACTTGGTATTCATGCGTTGTGTAATGAATACTAGGATATGATCTATTAAATATTAACATCAAACGTTAAGTAATATGTTGGTGGTTTAGTTCTAGTACATTTGATCCACCTTTAGATCAAATCATGTTTACCCTAAACAAGGTTTAAGGAAAGGTCATATTGAAACTTATCGCAGTCAACTTGATGATCTACTTCAATTCCATCAAGTTGAGAGAAGCTTCAATCACTTTGACAAGTTTTGTTCAAGAGCACGGAAATTATTCGGATTTTCTATGCATGAATGCAATGCACACATCTGAGTTCAGCTTATTTCTAAGCTCTAATGCTGGGATGTTACATGCATCTATGACCAGTAATCCGCCTTCAGGTTATCATCCGAACCCCCTCCAGTATTAAGTTGCAAGCAATGGATAATTGCTTTAAGCAAAGTGTGTAAGGTAAACAATCCACTTGTTCCATGAACAAGAGACCGTTGTTTTGTCCCTAGTAGCAACAACACATCTACAACCTTAGAGATTTCGGTCACTTCCCTTAGATTAAATAGAGACATGAACCCACTATCAAGCATAAAACCCCCCTCTTGGAGTCACTAGCAGCTACTTGTCCAAGATAGCTACTAGAAATGGAGAGCATGCAAGATCACAAACAACACAGGCATGATAGAATCAATAAGACAAAACCATTAATCAATCCGACATAGTAATCTCAATATCCATCGGATCCCCATAAACACAACATGCATGATTACAAATAGATGATCTTGATCATGAACGGAGCTCACAAGATCTAAACATGGTAGCACAAAGGAGGATATACAACCATCTAGCTACTGCATGGACCCTTAGTCCAAGGTGGAACTACTCACACTTCATACCGGAGGCTGGCATGATGAAGAAAAAGTCCTCCGGGATGATCTCCCCTCCGACAGGGTGTCAGGAAGAGCTTCAGATCCCCCCGATCTAGGGACGGTGGTGGCGGCGGCTACAGACGGTTTCGTGGAATATTGATCAGGTACTTAGAGTTTTGGTATCGGGGGGTCTTTATAGGCGAGGCAGGGGGCAGCCAGGGCGGCCGCCCCCCAGGCGCGGGCTAGGGCTAGCCGCGCGGCCAAGGGGTGTGTCCCCCTGGTGGATACCCTCCGTCTCGTACTCTGGCTTCGTGTTACCCATGGTAAAATATTGACCTTGGTTTTGTCCTGTCCAATTCTTACAAGAACTTGTAAGAACTCAATGTTCCGACGGTTTGCCTCTCAAATACATTACACAACTATCTTACAAGAACTTCTTCTCCGTGTGAGTATATCCTTACTTATTTCAACAAACCTCTCAAGACTACAATACGCATTACCCTCTATGTACATTATTCAAGCACTCATCCTTTCGGACTTCATTCCATTCTTACTTTCATCTTATTCTAGTACTTCCTGGAGTTCCGTCCATGATGACGTGAAGTCCTACGTCTTCCTTATGGAGCGTAAGAGCATCCTGGAGGTGCGTATTCTTTATTAGATGTACCTAGACTGAGATTAGTCATTGAAAAATGACCGGAGTTGGCGTAATCTTTTGCAGGATATACCTGCATTTCCGGCAACGCTTCCTCAAAGTAAGATGGTTCCTTCGCCTTTTCTTGGATTCATTCATACATATTGGTATAGTAACTACCGGAATATTCCTCTAAGTCGATTGGATTGTATTACTCCCATATGGTCCATAAGGCTCTCTAAGGTTATAGTTGGTTTCTTCTCTGATACCTGTATCACAAGGTATAGGATTTCCTATAGTTTCATACTTAGATTCTACTCCCCATTCATAATGGTTATGCTCAGGGTTATTTGGAATAGCTCCTTCCCGAAATTTCTATTCGGAGGTATACTTTGTCCATGGATCTTCAGGTGACTGGGGTTTATTTTGATAGTAGGCATAGGTTTCTGACTGTGGGTCATCAAATTCGGTTTCTTCATACACTTCACCTGAAAATATGTTTTTGGGATGCGTAGCTTCTTTATCTAACTTCTTTGTACGTATCATTTCTTTGATAGGATCAGTAAAATCCTCAATGACAGTATCCAGCTCCTGAACTAGGACTTGGTGAGTGTTATGGTAAGTGTTTAGTAAAGACCGATAATGATCCATATACTCTACGGCTAGAGTAGGTTCAGTTTGGACCAGAGTAGAGTGATCTAGCTCATGCTCCGTACTTGAGGTTTCATGGGGTATAATGGTATGAGTACTACCTTCCAGAGCTTGGGATTTCTGTTCTCGGATCATGGTTATGGCTGCTGTTACTGCAATCTGAGATGCAGATGCCATGCATCTTGCCTCTCCGGATGGCATTTCTCCATTAAGTCCTAACTTCTTGGGTAGCATGATCATGACACGATATTTAGCTAATACCTGCCCAGCATAGTAACTGTAAATCTTGACCAAAAGTCTTGATTCACAATCCAATCTCCATAGAAGTTGTCGGAGAGTGTTTGTACAATCCCCTCTGTAATCATTTAACGTCCTGTTCATCACTTGAACATTCTGGGGTGGATATCGAGGTGCCATGTAGAACTGTAGATAAGAAATTATCATCAGTCACATAGAGTTAAAACTCTTGGTAATGATCGTAATTGCAATCATAATAAAGAATTATCTCACTAACAACATGACAAGACTATTCTCAGTTGAATATCCATCATATCACTAGAGAACTCTTTATTATTGCAGATATGTTTCCTACAGGTTCTACCCATTTACTAAGTTTCAAACCTAAGGTCAAAGCATATGCTCTGATACCAGTTGCGGTGACCCAGCATACCACTACATGATGTAGTATACTATAGTCGTTGACATAACACCAATGAAACACCGCTCACTAGTATTACATCCCTCAGAGTGGTACAATATAAACATAGCGGGTCCAAGAAATGGCTAAAGGTTACAACTCGAATCTTTACATAAGATCCAGAGAACAATACAGGTTAAAGAGAGAGAAATAAACTTCTTACAAAGAAGAATCAGAAATAATTAACTCATAACTATCATGCTAATAAGGTGAGCATCTAACTATTGGGCTTGTACTGCCACTATTGCAATACTCTACAGAAGTAGGTTCTATGGCTAGAGATTATATTTCGATCTAATCAGCATCTTCGTATTCACTTGAGTTGATGTGTATGTTGACTGTCTTGAATTTAATAAAGAGCTTAAGCCTTTTGAAGATGATTCCTGGAGTATAACTTGGTGTAGACATCGTCTTATTAGCTTCGGATCTAGCAAGGGTTAAGGAGATACGTTGAGTACGAGCATACTCAACAATTCCACTAGAAAAGAGTGTTTGATGCACTATATATACCGCCACAGACTATAGGTCGTAGGCAATGCAAGTTTTTGTAAACATTTCTTCAAAGGTTGCTTTTATTCTAAAAATCTCTGTCCGTCAGCCTTCACAGGTTTACCAGAACTTTCATGGAGTTCCTTTCCTGCCGTGTTTGTAGCTCCTTCCCGGAACTGGGAGTAACAAGTTACAGTTCTTACACTCTACAGAGGTGCGTCACTTTACCCATGAGAGATTAACTCTTTGTTGAACAACCGGGCAGCTTATTCTTGTCCACAATTCCGTGATGTGGGGCCTAGAAGATGATCCAAGCCAATCACTGCCCCCTTCGTGACCCCGCATGTCTCCTTGGTGTACATAATGCCCACCCATTGAATTATGGCAATGGTTAGTATAGACCATTAGATGCTAGAACTATCGTGGGACGTTGAGGGTTACCACCCATATGTTGCATATCCTCTACGAATTACCAATTAATGCACGGTACGAGGATAACAGCCACGACCTGCACATTCGGCTACATGCGAGAGGAAGAAGATACAACTGACTTCTCCGTCCCATTCCAAATCTCATGGTTAACGTGTGATATACGGTGCAAGAATCACTGGCGATATTAGTTGTTAAGTCCTAGATAATATGTTGCTTTACCACTGAAACTTTCATATTAGGTTATTACCTCCTAGTAAATAACCTCTAATCACATTATTATAAAAATAGTGTTTTCTGACCTTTTTGAAATGCAGGTGATGACAACACTGAGTTTGCAAAATACTTTATAGAAAATAATCAAAGGACATGAGCAATTGTGAACTTGCCTTTTGTGATTGCAAGATTATGCACTCACGGTCTTCAAGTTAATATAAGATCCAATATCTGAAATCAGCATCATTGGTTCGGTAAGGACTAATGTATAAAGAAGCAGGATGCTATTATGCATAAGTAATGTAATTCAATTTGGTAAGTTCGTATTCCCAGAGTAAGCGTTGATTTAGGGTTTGGAAACTGGAAAGGTTTCTTTAGAATGTGTTATTCTTTTAGATACGTTTCGTACTTGTGCTTCTTATTAAGGCTAGTGAGAGTGTGAAACAACGTATAATGAATATATCATACAACCAATAAGGTATACAAATGAGGAATGCTATTGAAGCTTGCTCATATAAGAATTGTTCTATCTTTAAACTTTACTTTACAATTAATGACATTTATAAGGAGCTTAGGTGTTAACAATCCTTATTCTATAAGTAAGGTTTTAAAAACAATGTGATTATCATTAATTGTCATATTTTGTCTATGATGAAATGCCTTAAGTTTAGTTGTTAAGTGTTGGAGATATTATCTTAAGATTTGTTGTTTGAAGTGGCAAAAAGAATAACATTTGAAGAAAATATTTCTTTTCTAAGGTCTAAACAATCTTTGTGGTTAATCAAATGTGGTTGCCATTGTTTGTGATTGCTTGAATAGGTTGGACTTGAGATGCTTTATGACTTAATTATAACATACCAAAGTTAACTATAAAACACATGAAAAAGTCTTTAGCATTATATTTAAAGTCTTGTAGACTAAAGTTAACTTTAAAAACATAGATGGACTTAAGGTGTAATGCTTATGATATTTGTACTTGTCGATGTGATAATGTTTCTTTAAAGTTACTTAAGAGTGATATTACTTTTATTTGAGTGGTGGTTTCTTAATATTATAGTGGAATAAGAACATTTATCTTCCTTATAAAAAATGGTTATGATTTGTGATCAAGGTAATAATATTACTTAGTTACTTATGACTTCACTATAGTGTCTTGGTATGTTGATAACTTGTGGTTGAAGTAAAGAATAAGTTTTATTTAGCCACAATTTATTCTTGAAGATTTTATATTTGATAAGGATGTTATTTAAAGATATTTCTACACTTTTGGTGGAATGATATTCAATAAGATTATATTTAAAATGTGTTGAACCATTTTGTATTCATATATTATCAATATTTAAGACTAATACTATTTATTAGAGCTTATTTGGCTAATTTTTAGAAATATTAGTAATCTTTATTTACCTTTATAAGAATTACTAATTAAGAAAATAAGTTTAAATTCAATTTATTAGAGTATTAGACCTTTATTTACTTCAAAAGTGGGATGTTATATTTTTAACAAGTAGGTATTATTTTTGTGATCATTTTGGTATACTACAAGTATTTTTGTGACTTATAAATAATAAGATATGATTTTTATAATATTTAGTATTATAAAAACACTTAATAAATAATAGATATTTAATTAAGTGAAATAATAATACATGATTATAGTATTAAATTTTAGTTTTTATTTTTATAAGAATTTTGGTATATTATTTATATTTTTATCAATTACTATTATTAAAATATGAATTATCAAAGTTTTATTACATATAAAATCTTTATTAAATAAGATTTATTTAAATAGTTAATATAATAATGTTGGACAATAAGGTTAAATTATAGATTTTATTTTTCTAAACATTTTCATATATTACACTTATTTTTCTGAATTATAAAATAAAAGTTAATAATTTATAATGTTTAATCATTTATTTAATTCCTGGAAATATTTAAGTTTTAAACTTATTATGTTTTATCTATTTCCTAAACAGGAAATAACTGTTCACACCACATCTATACCTACCCTAGGTCACTGACCCGTGGGGTTAGGGCCATGTCATCTGCCACATAGACGTGGATTGGTCAACTGGGTGGACCAGGTCAAAGGTGATGTCGCCATGACGTTAGCACGGCCACCACCGTCGGTTGGTGGTCGCCCACGATGATCTATGGCGCCCCATCAAGCAAAACTAACCTAGTTCGAATCAGTGCGACGTGCTGAACCCTAGAGTGGCGGTGCTGCTCGGAAATGGTCATCGGAGCCTCGGCTCCGACGATGGCCGACGGTGTCTTAAGGCGCGACGACGATTTACAACGAGATAACGCAATTTAGGGGTACTGGAGGGTTTAGGAACTCACACTGATGACGATAGAGAGGTGGACAAGGACCGGCGCGGTCGGAGGCGAGTATACGGTCAACTTCTCTGACGAACTCCGACGGAAGGGAACGATGAAATTCGCACTCACCCGAGCTCCCCTTGTTCTATTTAGCCTACTAGGATGAAGAGAGGAACATGACGGTTCTCCAGGACCATGCCATGGACCATTGGGTGGCCTCTATCAACGGCGATGTGTGGCTCCAGCGAGCTAGGGTTTTAGTTAGACGAAGAATCGAGAGAGAGAGCTCTAGAGGAAGAGGGAGTGGATGAGGATGGAGTAGTACGGTGTCGTCATGTCCTCCTTATACCCTCCAATTGTCGGCATCACGAATCTCCATTCCGGCGAGCAGCGGCGCTGCTGCCAGCGAGCTGCTTCGAGATGAGCACGAGGTAGACGACAACGATTAGGTGGACAAAGGGGTATCCAGGACTGGGCCGGTGTCGGCCTGTGGTGCAGCGAGCAGGGAGAACTGGCTGCGACTCGCGAGGGACGGATAGGCAGAGGAAGCTCTGGGTCGGCGTGCTGCTCGGGCCAGATTTCTTTTTCTTTCTATTTTCCTTTACTATTTTCTGTTTCATTTTCAGATTTGTATTTCACATTTGTTTTAAATCTTTCTCTATAGAATTTATTTGCTACATACATGCAACATAAATAAAGTGTATTTAGAAACCTTTTTTTGTGAGCTTTTATTATATAATGTTTATACTTTCTTTATTTTCTTATATAAGTATTTTTCCTTTTTTATATATGTAGGGCTTTTGTTATGGATTTAATTTATAGAATAAACCATAAACTTATTAAAGGATATACTACTACTGATTTGTGAGATGTAGGTGAGAAAAATAATTAATAACTTTAAGGTTTAAGATTTTGTTTCTTATTTAGAAACTTTCTTTAAGCTATGCTTTTATTTATTTATGGATAAATGTGGTTTTATGATATCTATAAAATCACTCAAAATGCCTCTCATAATAACTATTATATATAGTTAATGCATTAATATGGTGGTGAATAATGTTTAAATAATATTGGTTATTACATTATATATACATTGATAGTTATGATTGAAATAAAAGTTAGGGTTTTAGAATTATAACTGTTTACCATCTATTTTAGGAGACCTAAATTTATTCATGATCTTATATATAGGAATAACATTTTAAGGTTTAAGAAATATTGTCTCTATGCTTATGATTCGAAATGATATCATTATTTTAGGTAAAGTAATAGAGTTATTCTTTTTAGAATGGCTTAAGAATAAGGTTTGATAATTATAGTTCCTAGGCACTTATTGTTTTCATGTTTTGAAATGACAAAGATATTCTTAAGTGATTTGCTATAAGAAAATATTCCGATAAGGCATTATGGAAATACGATGATAGCTCAATCATATTAAATGGATATTATGTTTGTTTAAAGATTTAAAACTGAGTGTTTACCAAGAATTCCTATCTTCCATATTTCATAATTCTTGACTTCTACTTAAGGAACTCCTTTCCTAGATATACTACTCCTTCATATCAATCATCATATGATAACATGATGAGCTTTACTTCACAAGAATATTCTTATCAATAATTTCTCCTCCTAAATCCATTTGTGAATGCAATGAGCTTGACACTAAAGCTCAACATAATCTCCCCATAGAGATCATTTTCCTCTTTATAGAACTTCTTATGAACCTAGTTCCACTTGAATGATCACCCTCTAATTCATTAATAGTTGCTTCTAATATTAACTTAATCATACTATCTTATCCTTTACTTGCCTCAGTAACTCATATACTAATTTCTCATTATACCATTGTGATTTGTAATGACTAACCTAGGAAAATATTTCCATACTAGAGTGTAGTTATGTTCTATCCCCAATGTTACTTATACATGATATAATCATTCACTCTTAATGTCTTGAGCATGATCATTAAAATCCTTGTCTCATTTATGGCTTAGGTTTCCAGTTGGCTAATCAAGGCTTTATCACTACAGTTGTATTGTAATTATATTATTAATATCCCTATTTGACTAGGAGATTTATTCATTGACTATACCTACTTGATCCAATAGGATTACTCCTGGTAACTATCTTCAGGATTCATCCTTGTAATCTACTTTATCACCATATAATTATATATTCCAAATAACTCTTCTATCAATTTAGGATTGAGTTGACCCATCAATTATCATACTGATTTGATTCTCTTCCAACTCACCCATCCTATAGATGATATATAAATCTAACATTACCACCTACCTCTTCTTACTTCTTTCTCTACAGGACTTAAGTGAATGCTATGATAAGGACATGGTTTAATAGATTAAGAATTGATAGGTTAATAATTGGTGAATCAATAGTTGAGTACTCAACACTGATGAACAACATATATTAGAATAAGATTCAATAGAGATGATAAGGATTGATGTGGAAAGAAAGATATATGGTGAATGATCTTGTCTTGGTTTCGGTTCTACTCAACCTCACTTTAAGAGTTGAGATTAAGTATTACCATGATACTCATGGTATAAGTAGATAAGATTAAGATAGGTCAAGATTTAGTTGTTACATTCCTATTACTTAAGTTATATTCATAACTTGGTATTCATGCGTTTTGTAATGAATACTAGGATATGATCTCTTAAAGATTAACATCAAACATTAAGTAATATGTTGGTGGTTTAGTTCTAGTACATTTGATCCACCCTTAGATCAAATCATGTTTACCCTAAACAAGGTTTAAAGAAAGGTCATATTAAAACTTATCGCAGTCAACGTGATGATCTACTTCAATTCCATCGAGTTGAGAGATGCTTCATTCACTTTGACAAGTTTTGTTCAAGAGAGCGAAAATTATTCGTATTTTCTATGCATGAATCAATGCACACATCTGAGTTCAGCTTATTTCTAAGCTCTAATGCTAGGATTTTACATGCATCTATGACTAGTAATCTACCTTCAGATTATCATCTGAACCCCCTCTAGTATTAAGTTGCAAGCAACGGATAACTGTTTTAAGCAAAGTGTGTAAGGTAAACAATCCACTTGTTCCATGAACAAGAGACCGTTGTTTTCTCCCTAGTAGCAACAACACATCTACAACCTAAGATATTTTTGTCACTTCCCTTAGATTAAATAGAGGCATGAACCCACTATCGAGCATAAATACCCCCCTCTTGGAGTCACTAGCATCTACTTGGCCAAGATAGCTACTAGAAACGGAGAGCATGCAAGATCACAAACAACACAGACATGATAGAATCAATAAGACAAAACCATTAATCAATCTGACATAGTAATCTTAATATCCATAGGATCCCCATAAACACAACATGCATGATTACAAATAGATGATCTTGATCATGAACGGAGCTCACAAGATCTAAATGGGGTAACACAAAGGAGGATATACAACCATCTAGCTACTGCATGGACCCGTAGTCCAAGGTGGAACTACTCACACTTCATACCGGAGGATGGCATGATGAAGAAAAGGCCTCTGGGATGATCTCCCCTCCGATAGGGTGCCGGGAAGAGCTTCAGATCCCCCGATCTAGGGACGATGGTGGCGGCGGATACAGACGGTTTCGTGGAATATTGATTGGGTACTTAGTGTTTTGGTATCGGGGGTTCTTTATAGGCGAGGCAGGGGCAACCAGGGCGGCCGCCCCCAGGCACGGGCTATGGCTATCCGCGCGGCCTGGGGGTGTGGCCCCCTGGTGGCTCCCCTCCGTCTCGTACTTTGGCTTCGTGTTCCCCATGGTAAAATATTGACTTTGGCTTTTGTCCCGTCCAATTCTTACAAGAACTTCTTGTAAGAACCGAATGTTCTGACGGTTTACCTCTTAGATACATTACACAACTATCTTACAAGAACTTCTTGTTCCTGTGAGTATATCCTCACTTATTTCAGCAAACCTCCCAAGACTACAATACGCATTACCCTCTATGTACATTATTCAAGCATTCATCCTTTCGGACTTCATTCCATTCTTACTTTCATCTTCTTCTAGTACTTCCTGGAGTTCCGTCCATGATGACGTGAAGTCCTACGTCTTCCTTCTAGAGCGTAAGAGCATCCAGGAGGTGCGTATTCTTGATTAGATGTACCTAGACTGAGATTAGTCATTGAAAAATGACCGGAGTTGGCATAATCTTTTGCAGGATATACCTGCATTTCCGGCAATGCTTCCTCAAAGTAAGATGGTTCCTTCGCCTTTTCTTGGATCCATTCATACATATTGGTATAGTAACTACCGGAATATTCCTCTAAGTCGATTGGATTGGTATTACCCCCATATGGTCCATAAGGCTCTCTAAGGTTATAGTTGGTTTCTTCTCTGATACCTGTATCACAAGGTATAGGATTTCCTATACTTTCATACTTAGATTATACTCCCCATTCATAATGGTTATGCTCAGGGTTATTTGGAATATCTCCTTCCCAAACTTTCTGTTCGGAGGTATACTTTGTCCATGGATCTTTAGGTGACTGGGGTTTATTTTGATAGTAGGCGTAGGTTTCTGACGTGGGTCATCAAATTCGGTTTCTTCATTCACTTCACCTGAAAAGATGTTTTTGGGATGCCTAGCTTATTTATCTAACTTATTTCTACATGTCATTGCTCTGACAGGATCAGTAAAATCCTCAATGACAGTATCCAGATCCTGAACTAGGACTTGGTGACTATTATGGTAAGTGTTTAGTAAAGACCAATAATGATCCATATACTCTACGGCTAGAGTAGGTTCAGCTTGGACCAGAGTAGAGTGATCTAGCTCATGCTCTGTACTTGAGGTTTCATGGGGTATAATGGTATGAGTACTATGTTCTAGAGCTTGGGAGTTCTGTTCTCAGATCATGGTTATGGCTGCTGTTACTGCAATCTGATATGCAGATGCCATGCATCTTGCCTCTCCCGTTGGCATTTATCCATTAAGTCCTAACTTCTTGGGTAGCATGATCATGACGCGATATTTATATAATACCTACCCATCATAGTAAGTGTAAATCTTGACCAAAAGTCTTGATTCACAATCCAAACACCATAGAAGTTGTCAGAGAGTGTTTGTACAATCCCCTCGGTAATCATTTAACATCATGTTCATCACTTGAACATTCTGGGGTGGATATCGAGGTGCCATGTAGAACTGTAGATAAGAAATTATCATTAGTCACATAGAGTTAAAACTCTTGGTAATGATCAGAATTGCAATCATACTAAAGAATTATCGTGTTGGAAATATAAGCAATAATCCATATGATTTAATCCGAATAATAAACTGATAAAGCATGATTATACAAACAGTACTAAAACCAATCATGCAGATCAACAAAGTAGATGAACAGATTACATCTATATAAGACAAACCTATCACATCTACGCCAAATGCTAGAACTAGAAACTCTAGCATAATCTGAAAGAAAGAGATTGAATCACATACGATGCAGTTGCGGCAGTAGCCGCAACAGAGCTGTTGCCCATGTTGAGGTTGGCGAAGAGGTCCCTGACGTCCGAGAAGAAGTCGTCATTCAGGAACTCGTCGTCGGATGACGTCGTGGTTGCGAGTAGTCGCGCTTGAGCGCTCCCCAAAAACCTGATCGCCCCTCACCCGTACAGGTTCACGAGAGGCGGGGTTCCGGAGGCCTACTGTCCCGATCTGCGGTGCACGCCCCAAGCCGGGATGGGGAAGACGAAAACATCGGCACAAGGTTCCGGAGTTAGGTGCGTGTTGTGGATTGATTCACCGATTATGTCTAGAGCAGACGCTTATATAGTGCCGGCTAGGAAGATCGTGGGCTCAGCCCACGTCCGAGTCGGTAACAGCCACGTCCATAACAACTAGAAACGGTTGTAATTAACGCGTCTGTTAATGACTCATAATCAATTTTCCCAACCAGCAAAATAAAGCTCGGCTCGGCGAGATTCCTGCAACCCGCGGCGCGCGCGCATCGTGACGAGGCTAGGCGAGGTGTGGCGTGGCGAGGCGAGGCGGGAGGCGTCGGAGGAGGAGTGCGCGAGGGCTTATCTCCTTGTCACACCTTAGTGAGTGGTGCAACACTCTACTATATAAGGCGGTCCAACTCCCCTTCAACTAGCAATGTGGTACTAAACTTTAGCACCACTAGCACAGCCATATGCTGCCATATACAAGTGGGCCAAAGAGAATTTCAGAATTTGTCTAATGGGCCAGTAGCCCAAAACTCACCAAATTCCAACAATCCTCCACAAAGTCTCATTGGCACATCACATCACTTTTATTCCAGAACATTGTTTTATATACCTGTGTGTAGTGGAGACTGTTAAGTTGAACTTCCATGTTAAACTTCATGTTACACTAGCTAGCAACTTGAATAGTGGACTATGCCTTGAACTACAAGTTTTCTGCGCGCTAGTTTCACACAAAATCTAGATCGATATAGGGCTACCGTCGGCTTCCCCGCGGTTTGGAGCTTATGCGTCATACTACAGGGCCTTTCATGAGTTTATTAGAGAGCACCCAACTCTCACGGACTGCGACGTTTGACAGTCAGACTCATATAGGTGTGTTCCTCAAGATATGTTCTGGAGTACAACATCTCCGCTTATAAAAAACCACTTGGAACACATTAAGATAAATATCAACCTGCCATGCAGATTAAGAGAGTATTGCATCTTAATGGAAATATAACTATAATATGGGGATACTCTCCTCTCAGCTGACCAACAGCTTGTCTCCCAGCTCTAATTCACGGGATCTCCGATCACATAGAGTGGGTTGCCACTAGGATCAACTCATAGCGTGGGTCTCAAACCCATCTCCCTCAATGCATTATATATCACATTGCGTGATAAACCCTTTGTGAAGGGATCTGCCAAATTCTTAGATGTTTGGATATAATCCAACGCAATAACTCCAGAGTTTCTTAGTTTCCTGACAGATTTCAATCTCCTCTTCACATGCCTTGATGGCTTCATATTATCCTTGGAACTGTTTACTTTGACGATCACAGTTTGATTATCATAGTTCATCGGGATGGCGGGTATTGGTTTTTCAACCACAGGTAAGTCCATCAAGAGCTCACGAATCCACTCTGCTTCAATAGTGGCTGTGTCTAATGCTGTGAGTTCTGCTTCCATCATTGACCTTGTTAAGATGGTCTACTTGCAAGACTTCCAGGAAACAGCGCCACCACCAAGTGTAAACAAATAACCACTTGTGGCCTTAATCTCGTCAGCATCAGATATCCAGTTTGAATCACTATAACCCTCAAGTACCCGTGGATACCCAGTATAGTGAATACCATAAATCGCAGTGCCTTTCAAATAGCGCAAAACTCTTTCAAGAGCATGCCAATGATCATCTCCAGGATTTGACACAAATCGACTCAGTTTGCTTACAGCAAAGGAGATGTCAGGTCTAGTAGCGCTGGCTAAATACATGAGCGAGCCAATAATTTGAGAATATCTCAATTGATCTTTAGCAGTCCTTCGATTCTTTCGAAGTAGCACACTCGGATCATAAGGCGTTGGAGAAGAATTGCAGTCGCTATACCCTATGCGACTCAATATCTTTTCCACATAGTGAGACTGAAGCAGTGTAATCCCACCATTGTCATCCTTTAGTAGCTTGATGTTTAAAATTACATCAGCCACTCCCAAGTCCTTCATCTCAAAGCAGCGAGATAGGAACTCTTTGACCTCCTCGATAACAGCGAGGTTGGTCCCAAATATCAATATGTCATCGACATAGAGACACATAATAACTCCCTCATCCCCACCATGGCGATAGTACACACATTTGTCAGCTTTGTTTACAACAAAGCCTTTAGCAGTTAAAGTTCTTTCAAACTTCTCGTGCCACTATTTAGGAGCTTGCTTAAGACCATACAAAGACTTCACTAACTTACACATCTTTCCTTCTTGACCATCTGTAACATCCCTAAAATAATGTTTTCAAAGATTGCATATCATCCATGCATTCATAATCATTGAGGGATCATTTTCAAAGTCATTTAAAAAACAGAAGCATTTGGGTGCTTATTATTTTATGTAAACAGGAATTGATCCAATGCTACTCTCTAGTGGGAGATTATTTGTTTCAAAAAAAGATTGTTTGTTCATGTGCTGGTTTGGTTGAGTTCCAAGGCTTGGAAAAAATTTCCAAAATAAAATATGGTTTTAAAACCATTTTCATATCTTTATTAAAACTTGTGTAAAAGCACTGTTTATTTGTGAAATTTCAAAGGACCCAAGCAAGTCTAAGTGAGACAGCATGGTTTTATACTCAAAAATGTGCAGGTTTCATTCTACAAACACCAGAACAAGTTTGAAATCAAACACATTTGAAATCATTTGAATTTGATTCCAGGAAAATCAAACAGAAAAAGAAAAAGAGTAAAGAATTGGAAAAAGGCCGGCGCCAGTCTTTCAGCCCAACAGCAGACCTAGCCCACTAAGCCCACCCGGGGTTATTCTCTCTCTCTCACGCGACACAGACTTACCCTGCAGTCACTGATCGGTGGACCCTCTCCACGTTAGCACCTTCTTCCCCAAACTCCGCGCGTAGACGCCGTCGCCGCCCGTTTCCTCCCCCTTCACTGCCGCTATTTAAATTTGATTAAATGGTGATGAATGCGTGCATAATCTCCGCCCCTGCTCTGGCTACTTTATCCCCTGCCTCAATTTCTCGTTGCATCGCCGCAGACAGAACCAACTCCGGCGACTGATTCCGGTGAGACGCAAGCGCCCCTTTGCCTCTGCTTCAAACAAGCGTGATCAGCATGTTCTGGCGCATCTCCCAATACTTTTCTTTTGCCTTCTCGTGACCCAGGTCGTCGCCTTCGTCCAAGCAACAGAGCCGCCGCTCAACTCCGACAAAGAATACCGGTAACCTCCGAGCGTCCCTTGCTTCCTCTTTGAGCCTGTCATGTTCGCCACAACCTTGTGCATCCTCTGATACCACTGGTTCGTGCTAGGGCGGTCTACATCATCGGCAACAACTCCATCCGCAAACACCCGACGCCGCCAGCAACTCCGACGAGGTCCTGCCGCTGAATCCGTGCGCCCCTGTCTCTCCCTCGACCACCTCGAGCACCACAGCAACCATGCGAACCCAGTAAGCATCTTCACTCCTCCCCGCGTGATCTAAATCGTCAGCAACTTCTCTGACAGAGCGCGCCGCCGCTGGCGCCGCCCATCTTTGATCGCATGCTTAGTAGCCGTAGGATCTAGATCCAGTGATTAGAATTAGATCTGTAGCGAAGCGGTACGGGCAGATCTAGACCGTGCGTGTTAAGTTAGATCTAACGGCCCGCGAGTGTGATCCGGTGCGAAAAGGTATCAGCCAATCAGACGCTGCCGTGTGGCCTGCGTTTAGATTTAAAAACAGAATTTAGATCTATTAGTGATTCAAACTTGTAAAATTCATAACTTTTGATCCCCACGTTCAAATTTTACAAATTTTATATCATTGGAATCAGGGGAAAGAATCCTATCTGTTTATGCAATGTGTTTAATGTTTGCCTCTGTAAGAATGGTTATTTTTGCAGGGACATTTGTAGGCTTAATTTGAGTATGGAAATTATTTGAAAAATGTTTTAAAGATCAAATAAAGTTTATTTTGAGTATCTTGGTCTTGTTTATGTTTCAGTACTATACACTTGTCTTGTTTTGTGTAAAAAAATCATCACATTGCATTTGCATGCATTCATATATTTTTGTCTGTATATTTTGTTATGTGATTTTGGTGCCATTATTTTATGTGTAGATTTTGGTGCAGATAGTGATTGTGGTTGTGAAGATTGTTGCTACTCCCCAAACTACCAAGGCAAGTGGTGCTTCATGTTTTTATCCCTATATTTTCACCTATGCATTAGAAATATTTTGTTTAGTACTTGCATGAATATTTTGCTAAGTATCTATATGCTATGCTTGGGAAATCCTAGTAGTTGTAGAATTGTTAGAATTTCCTCTAAGTTAAGATGCTTACTATTGCCATGCTTAGCCTAGCTAATAGCAACCAAGGGTGGATTATGTATTCATGCTATGTGAAATATTTCTAAGTCATTGACTTGTGTTTTTGCTTAATAAAACAACTAAGTGAACGAAACACCTGGGTGGAATGGAAAGAATGGTTTGTGTTGAGTGGTTACACAAGGCCCATTTCTATGGTTTACCTTGTGTATCTCACTTGTGGAAAGCCACCCAGGAACGAAGGGATTTGAGATGCCAAATGTTAAGAAACTTCTAGTGCAGCCACATGGCATTATGGGCCCTGCCTGGATCACATAGGTTGTAATAACTTAGCCATTTGGACAGTTGGTGGTAGTGGGATGATAGGTTTGGAGCGCGTCCATTTGGTCTAAGGGAAGGCTTCTGAAAGGTCCTGTCTTGGTGAAAATCAAGTCTTGTGGGGAAAGTGCACAACCTCTGCAGATGGAAGAATCTAAGTACTTAGCCATGTCCCTGGTATTGGACAACTTGAGCATCAAGACATGGAAGCTATCAAGAATCTCCTCATCCCAATTTTCTAAGTTAAAACTTGTGGTTGAACAAGGGTGAAGGTTCACCAATTTCTATTGGTGATTCCTTGGGGAAAGTTTTGTCAAAGAAAAACTTGGTGTTTTCAACTGATAGGTAAAACCTATTTTGAGCAAAGCAAGCCTAAGGTACACTTAGACAAATTCATGTGGTATATAGATGCTAATATTCTACTAAGGTATCACTTGCCAATACTATTCCAATGTATTGACCCACTGTGGATGTAACTTGTGATGTTGCAGGTTATTCTGATGATGATTAGGGGTTATGAGTCTACACTCAACATGATTGCCTGTGGCACATGAAGATGAAGACTTATTTATATTGTTATGGTTAAAATCTTGTATTAGGCCTACGGCCATGGAGTTGTAAAAGACTATGTTTGTCTCTGGAATGATATGTAATAATTACCTTTGTTTCTGTGTACTTCATCTTAAACTGTGGATGCTAGCATTGATCCAGGGACTAGCATTGCAATCACAGGGATCCTTACCTTTATAAGGGAGGGATCTTACACCATCTACTACAAATCCGTCAGGATGCTCCATATAAATTTCCTCATCTAGCTCTCCATTTAGAAAAGCTGTCTTAACGTCCATTTGATGAACAAGAAGACCATGTGAGGCAGCCAAGGAAAGTAGTACTCGAATAGTGGTCAATATGGCTACATGTGAGTAGGTATCGAAGAAGTCTTCACCTTCCTTTTGGGTATAGCCCTTAGCCACAAGACGTGCCTTGTACTTTTCAATAGTACCATCAGGTCTAAGCTTTTTCTTGAACACCCACTTACATCCTACAGGTTTGCACCCATAAGGACGATCAGTGATTTACCAAGTACCATTAGCTAAGATGGAGTCCATCTCGCTTCGGACGGCTTCCTTCCAGTAGTCAGCATCTTGAGATGCATAGGCTTCTGAAATGGACGTGGGAGTATCGTCCACAAGGTACACAATGAAATCATCACCAAAAGACTTTCCAGTCCTTGTTCTCTTGCTCCTTTTGGGAGCTTCATTGTCATCCTCCACAGGATCATCATGGTGTTCTATCGACATAGTGGGTTCAGGAATTATAGCAAATTCCTGACTAGATGAACTAGTCATCTCCTGATTTGATGAGCTAGACATACCTTTCATAGGAAAGATGTCCTCAAAGAAAGTCGCATCATTCGAATCCATGATTGTATCAACATGCATGTCGGATACCTCAGATTTTACTATCAAAAATCTATAGCCAAGGCTATGAAAAGCATATCCCAGAAAAACACAATCAACGGTTTTTGGTCCAAGCTTTCGCTTCTTGGGTATTGGAATATTGACTTTCGCCAAACAACCCCAAGTTCGTAAGTAAGAGAGTTTAAGCCTTTTATTTTCCCATTCCTCAAAAGGAGTCATGGTTTTATCCTTTACAGGAACACGGTTTAGGACATGACATGTAGTCATTAGCGCCTCCCCCCACCATTCCTTGGAAAGACCCGATGTATCTAACATGGCGTTAACCAAATCAGTTAGAGTGCGGTTCTTCCTTTCGGCCACCCCATTTGACTGAGGTGAGTAGGGAGGCGTCCTCTCATGTATAATACCATGTTCCATACAGAATAAATCAACTTCATTTGAAAAGTACTCTCCACCACGATCCGACCTTAGCCGCTTGATTTTAAGATCAAGTTGGTTTTCTGCCTCAGCTTTATAGATTTTGAAGTAGTTCAAAGCTTCATCTTTAGATTTCAGAAGATAAACATAGCAGTATCTAGTGGATTCATCAATCAACGTCATAAAGTATCTTTTTCCACCTTTTTTCAACACATCATTCATCTCACAAAGATCTGAATGTATAAGTTCTAGCGGTGCTAAGTTTCTCGGTTCCGCAGCCGTATGAGACTTGCGAGGTTGCTTTGCTTGCACACAAACTTGGCACTTAGAACCTTTGACAGTGGTAAATTTCGGAATTAAACTCATATTGGCTAGCCGCGTCATGCAACCAAAGTTAATATGACAGAGTCATGAGTGCCAAACATTGGACTCATTATCATTGCAAACATGATTAATAACTTTAGTACATGAGTCTGACAAAGACAAGCGGAACAGACCCCCGCACTCATAACCCTTTCCAACAAATTGTACATACTTAGAAATTACAACTTTATTGGACTCAAAAACCAACTTAAAGCCATCTCGACATAAAAGCGATCCGCTGACGAGATTCTTATTGATGGAGGGAATGTGCTGCACATTCTTCAGCTGTACGGCCTTTCCCGAAGTAAGATTCAGATCTACCGTACCAACACCATGAACAGAAGCACGTGAGTCATTTCCCATCAGCACGGAAGAGGTCCTTGAGACCTGATAAGAGGAAAACATGGATTTATATCATTGGAATCAGGGGAAAGAATTTTATCTGCTTATGCAATGTGTTTAATGTTTTGCTTCTGTAAAATTGGTTATTTTTGCAGAGACATTTATAGGATTATTTTGAGTATAAAAATGATTTGAAAAATGATTTAAAGATCAAATAAAGTTTATTTAGTGTGTCTTGGTCTTGTTTATAATTCAGTACTGTAGACTTGTCTTGTTTGGTGTAGAAAATCATCACATAGCATTTGCATGCATTCATATATTTTTGCTTGTATATTTTGATATGTGAATTTAGTGCCATTATTTTATGTGTAGATTTTGGTGCTAATAGTGATTGTGGTTGTGAAGATTGTTGCTAATCCCCAAACTACCAAGGCAAGTGGTGCTTCATGTTTTTATCCCTATATTTTTACCTATGCATTAGAAATATTTCGTATAGAATTTGCATGGTTATTTTGCTAAGTATCTATATGCTATGCTTGGGAAATCCTAGTAGTTGTAGCAATGTTAGAATTTCCTCTAAGTAAGATACATGTTATTGCCATGCTTAGCCTAGCTAGTAGCAACCAAGGGTGGATTATATATTTATGCTATGAGAAATATTTCTAAGTCATTGACTTGTGTTCTGCTTAATAAAACAACTAAGTGAATGAAACACCTGGGTGGAATGGAAAGAATGGTTTGTGTTGAGTGGTTACACAAGGCCCATTTCTATGGTTTACCATGTGTATCTCACTTGTGGAAAGCCACCCCGGAACAAAGGGATTTGAGATGCCAAATGTTAAGAAGCTTCTAGTGCAGCCACATGGCATTATGGGCTCTGCCTGGATCACATAGGTTGCAATAACTTAGCCATTTGGATAGTTGGTGGTAGTGGGATGATAGGTTTGGAGCGCGTCCATTTGGTCTAAGGGAAGGCTTCTGAAAGGTCCTGTCTTGGTGAAAATCAAGTCTTGTGGGGAAAGTGCACAACCTCTGCAGATGGAAGAATCTAAGTACTTAGCCATGTCCCTGGTATTGGACAACTTGAGCATCAAGACATGGAAGCTATCAAGAATCTCCTCATCCCAATTTTCTAAGTTAAAACTAGTGGTTGAATAAGGGTGAAGGTTCACCAATTTCTATTGGTGATTCCTTGGGGAAAGTTTTTTCAAAGAAAAACTTAGTGTTTTCAACTGATAGGTAAAACCTATTTTGAGCAAAGCAAGCCTAAGGTACACTTAGACAAATTCATGTGGTATATAGATGCTAATATTCTACTAAGGTATCACTTGCCAATACTATTCCAATGTATTGACCCACTGTGGCTGTAACTTGTGATGTTGCAGGTTATTCTGATGATGATTAGGGGTTATGAGTCTACACTCAACATGAATGCCTGTGGCACATGGAGATGAAGACTTATTTATATTGTTATGGTTAAACTCTTGTATTAGTCCTATGGCCATGGAGTTGTAAAAGACTATGTTTGTCTCTGGAATGATATGTAATAATGACCTTTGTTTCTGTGTACTTCATCTTAAACTGTGGATGCTAGCATTGATCCAGGGACTAGCATTGCAATCACAGGGATCCTTACCTTTATAAGGGAGGGATCTTACAGATGGTATCAGAGCACTATGTTGCCTGTAGGATTATGACCCTAGGATTGGATTAGAAACCACTAAGGAAATTTTTTCAACAATTTCCACACTTGTCTTTTTTCTTCTCGTAAACTTTTCTAATTCTTCTTTCTCATCTCTATTTGTAGATGAACTCCATCAACGAAGCTGTAAGGAAGGGACCACTCATGACCATGACCCTAGAGTGTGAGACTGAATTTCCAAAGGCCCTCAAGAACCTTATGGTTACCACGGGGATACATGGTGCAGCTGTGTACAAAGGTTTCCCTGTGATGGATGAAGGAGAATAATATTGGTGGGTGCAACTTCACTTGTATAAAAACAAGGAAGAAAACCACAAAGAATCAGGATTCTGCACGGTCACCAACTCAGTGATGCACACCACATTCTTTGATTCTGCAAGGGATGTAGCTTGGAAGGCCATCAAAGAGCTTGGTGATAGACTCAAGTGCAGAATGCTCAACACCCAAAATGACCTTAGAGAAGAAAAGAAGCATACCCAAGAGTTGGAAACTACCAACCAACAACTAAGGGAAGACATCATAGACTTGATTTGGGAATCTTGTGAACAAGATAGGCAGATAGCTACTAAGGATACTTTGATAGCCATTTTGTCTAGTGAGTGAGAGTTGTAACGTACTTCGTTAGTTGGACCACCACACTTATCATTTTGTTTCCAAAATTTTGTCTAAGTTATGTTGAACCTTGGATGCTTGTAATGTATTTATGTATGCCATGACTTGTGTTTGATTGCAAATGATATGCTTGTGTTACCTTGACTTGTGTATTTCTATTAATTTTGTTTCTAACTTCTCTCTATCTTATAAAATAGATGCCTAATGTTACTATCAGCACGGCTGAAGAGTTCAAGGGAACTCGTTTTGGCACTCGTCTTATTGAGCTCACTAGTGTGCTCAATCTTCCGCTTCCTAGCATCATGATGCTTCCCCTCACCAAGTTTGAGAGGAAGGATCTTTGGGGCTTCAAGGTTACTCAGCCAGGACGCCAGACTGAGCCAGCCACGGAGGCTATCACCTTCAAGCTTATGCATGACTATAAGGAGAGAGGCCTAGAGGTAGTCATGCAGGATTTACTTGGGCGTTTGCTAGGGATACACTCTCGGGAGATTAGAGGTACTCACTTCCACGCCTTCGGTAGACGCGACGAGGATGGTGAGGCTATTGACTTCGAGGATACTGCTAGAGAGACGGCAGAGCCGATTCGTCTGTACCTTCAGGACCTATAGGTTCTACTTAGGCACCTAGATACTGATAGGACCAACGTCATGCTTAGCAATGACGAGCTCCAGGTGCAGCTTCGTGAGAAGTACAAGCTCTTCGCGGAGCAAGACGAGATAGTCAAGGAAATGGAGGCCAAGTTTGAGAGTCAGGATAGTAAGTTCAAAAGCCAAGAGAAGAGAGTCCAAGACAGGAACAAGAGGATTCGAGAGATGACTGCAGAACTAGAGGCCAAGGACTTCGAGCTCGAGCATCAGTAGGTTGTGATTGAGCGACTTCGTTCACAGAAGAGGGCTCTCAAAGCCAAGGTAGATGCCTTGACTACCAATGTCGAGGAGTACAAGAACGCTATGGAGAATGCATGTCTTACACTTGTCGATGAGGAGGTTGATGCAGAGGAGTAGTGATGACTACTTGTTTATTTATCAATTACCATACTTATGATTTTGAGTCGCAATGACCATCCAACATGTGGATGGCTTGCTATTGGTGTGTTTACTTTTCAAACTTGTTGTTACATCGTTGAAATTTTGTTATTTGATGCTTGTTTGGTGATTGTTTATGTGATGTATTGTGCATGTTAAGCATCTATGGGTATCTCATTCTTATCCTTATGAAAACCACAGATGCCTCCTCGACGTGCCAACACCAACCCGAACAACAACAATGTCACCCCCGAGATGCAGCAGCTGATGACATCATAGACATAGCTGATGCAGATGATGACTACTTTCATACAGAATCAGAATAACAACAACAACAACACCACCACCAATAACAACAATAACAACAATCAGAACAATCCACCAGGTTTTGACATGCTCACCAGATTCCTAAGACTGAGGCCAGCAAAGTTCTCAGGAACTACTGATCCCATGGTGGCCAATGATTGGCTACGTTCAGTGAACAAGGATTTGGTAACCGTCGGCTGTACCGACGAGGAGAAAGTCAGGTTTGCAGGACACTTATTGGAAGGACCAGCATCTACTTGGTGGGATAACTTCCAGATCACCACTCCTATTGAGGATGTGACATGGGCTATCTTTGAAGATGGTTTCCGAACAGCTCACATCTCATCCAGAATAATGATCTTGAAGAAGAAGGAATTTCATAATCTGAAGCAGCGCCACCGCAGCGTGGCTGAATATATTGAGGAGTTCAACAATCTAGTGCGTTATGCACCAGATGAAGTTGACACTGATGCCAAGAGGAAAGAGAAGTTCCTCGAAGGATTGAATGATGAACTGAATCTATGATTATCTGTGGCCTATGTCCCCACCTATCAATCTCTTTGTGACAAGGCTGCCATCTTGGAGAGCAAGATGAAACAGGTTGAAAGCAGAAAGAGGAAACACAACTCTGACAAGCATAGCTCGGGATCGTCTCACAAGCGTTCCCATTATGATGATAGTGGGAGTTCTGGATCCCACAAGCATGGAAAGTACAACAGCCACCACAACCACAACCGTCATCATGACAACAAGCATCACCGTAGTCATGACAATGACAAGTACAAGAATCACAAGGGTGGATACAAGAGCCACCACAATGGAAGTGGAAGTGGTAGTGGAAGCCAGCCTGTCAAGAAGGATCTTAGTCAGGTTGAATGCTTCAAGTGCAAGAAGATGGGGTATTATGCAAATGAATGCCCAGAAAAGAAAGTTGAAGGACCCAACAAGCCCAACCCTTTCCAGAAGGGACAAGTGAACCACCTCAATGTGAAAGAAATCTATGAGGAGTCCGATGCTGTGGCTGGTAAGTTCAAACTCAATTCTATTCCAGCACTTGTTCTTTTTGATACTAGTGCATCACATTCAATCATATCAAAAGCATTTGTTGATAGAAATGGGTTTCCAACTGAAAACATTGGGTGTCCAATAAAAGCAAGTTCTCCCGGTGGAGATATGATAGTAAGTCTTGGATGCTGTGATCTAGTGATAGAGTTTGGAAAGCATAAGTTTCCAGTGAGTTTGATAATCCTAGATTCCCAAGGACTGGATGTAATTTTGGGAATGGATTGGATGGCCAAGTATAAAGGAGTACTAGATTGTGCTAACCGTACAATCGCACTCACAACCCCGGAAAAGAAACGAATAAGATTCAAGTCTAACTTTGAATCAAAAGGGAGTAAGCTAAATTCTCTTAAGGGGGTTAGCATAGACAATGTGCCAATTGTGAGTGAATATCCGGATGTGTTTCCGGAAGAATTGCCGGGAATGCCACCAGATAGAGATATGGAGTTTCTTATTGAATTGCTACCAGGATCAAGACCAATAGTAAAGAGACCATACAAGATGTCAGTTGATGAGTTGAAAGAACTCAAGTGTCACATCCCAAGATTTTCCAAATCTTGTTATGTGAAAAATAAATAAACAAAATAAAAAAATTGTTGAAATTTAGAGTGAAAAGAAACTTTTGTTTCTAAATGGAAACTTAAAATCCCATCTAGAACAAACTTTGGTTAATGTTTGAATCTAATGAAATTCAAATCAAGTGGAATGCATTCTCTTTAAATGCATCTGGAAATTTAAACACTTGAGGAATAAACCAAAACTCTAAAAACCATAAGGAAAGAAAATCATTTTCCAAGTTATCTCCAAGCCTATGGATTTGATCCATATAAAAGTTGTCAAGCAAACATTTCAAAATGATCAATAATGACAAATGGAAATATTATAAAACCATATAAATTGATTTCATTCAATTTGGAGCCATAGATAAAATCTTATTAATTTAATAAGATAAGGAAATTGAATTTCCAAGCTAATAAAGCATCTATATAGAAATCCATACCAAATGGTGAGCAAATAATGCTAAAAATATTTAAAAGGTTAACCAAATATTAAATAAGATTTACAAATTGGAATCACCAAGTTTGGATCTATAAATAAAAAGATATGGATTTTATAAGATGAAGAAAGAAATATTAAATAAGGAATATTTAAAGACCAAATTAAATCTTGGCCTAATCCATAAGCAAATTGAATGAATTTAATCCAAATCCAAATAAAATAAAAGGATAAATTTTTTCCAAAATAAAATAAAATGGCTTGAACCAAATTCCATTTGAATAATGACAAATCCAATTTTAAAAGATTAATAAAATCATATTAAAAACTTTTCCAAATAATTCAAGATGAATTATTTGAACCCAATTAAACAAATAAAAACCTACTGAAAAAGATTTGGAGGGATTTAGAAATTTAAATGGTGTTTTAAAATATTTAAAACAAGGGCCTTTTTGAATAATTAAAAGACCCCAAAAAGAATAAAATTTTTATTCCAAAATTGACTTCAGATTATATTACTAATCAGTATTTAAACCTACACAAAATTTTGGTTGAGGTTTGAATTCAAATAGATGTTTGAATAGACTAAACAAAATCAAAACAGAAAAATCAAATTGGAAAAAGAAAATAACAGGAGAAGGAAAAAAAAGAAAAGAAACAAAGAAACCCAGCTAACCTAGCCCACTAAGCCCATCAGCAGCCCATCTCCCTTCCCCGCGAGAAAAACGCTTCGTACTCGCGAATAGACCCGCATCATCACTGACCGCCTGGACCCACCCCACTCTCTCTCTCACTCGTAGACAGCCAGGCCCCACGCCCAGCTTTTTTCCTCACCCGCGCGACGACCCCGCCCCCAATTCCTCCATCGCCGTTTCTGGCCAATGAAGGCACCATCAATCCACGTTAATCTCTCCATTAACCCTCGCCGCGACCACGCGTACTAAACCGCATGCTCCTCCTCCTCCTTTCCCCCTGAATGTTGCACCCCCTCTGCCCCTAGGCCGAGCAAATTTCGACCTGGAACGCCCTCTGCTCCGACGCCTTCCGACGGCAATTCCGGCCACTCGCCATCGCCCCTCGCCCCCTCGACCACACACGCGTGCTCCACGTACCCTGGCGCACCTCCCCGTGGCATCATCTCGCCCCCGCGTGCCCCAGAACCTCGGCAACGACGACCACCGAGCGCGCCGTCGTCTGCTTCCACTCCGGCGACACCACCCTGGTTGGTAATGACCGCCCCTCTCTTTATATTTCACGCATGCATCCTCGCCACGTCTTTGCGCAACTAACCATACCCTCCTCTCCCTCTGGCATGCACCGAAGCCTCGCCACCGTCTCCGATAGAAGCAACCACCGCCAGAGAGAACTCCGGCGAAGAATTCCGACTAAACCCGTGCGCCCCTTCAACCAAAGCGAGCAGGTTGAGCATCCCCGTGCCTCAGCGATCTCAGTGAGCTACTTCTTTACTGCCCTTGCTTCCTATATCGCCAGCTCCGCCGCCGTCTGACCGCGCCGCCGCCAGCCACCGTCGCTTGCGCCGCCAGTTCTTGACCAGTTGCTATGCATCGTCAGATTTCGATCGTAAGGCGTAGATAGAGTCACTTAAGCGAAAGGGTAAGTAGCGATCTGTGCCGCACGATCCACTTTAGATCTAACGGCTATTGTCTGTCGATCCAACCGAACCGTTACCGACGAATAAGAAGCATCCACGTGGCCCAGAGATGATTTAAAACAGAAATTGTGTTCTATTAGATGTTCAATTTTGTAAAATCCATAACTTTCAAACCACACGTCCAAATTTTGCAAATTTTATATCAATGGATTCAGCAAGACAAGTACTTTCTGACCATGCACTTTGTTTAGTAAAATGCTTCAGTTAAATTGATTGTTTTTGCAGAAACTTGTGTATGCATGTTTAGAATATAAAAATTGTTCTAAAATGATTTTTGAGATAAAACCTTTGGAAAATGGTTTGTTTTGAACCTAATGACCATATAAATCAATTTGTGGTTTCAAAAATATATTAGGTGAAGCAAAATAATAAACCTTTGATTTAAACCATTTCTAGTCAAATAAAAATAAAGTTTATATGTTAAAAATACTCTTTGGAGAAAAACCTTTGGGAAATGTTTTGATTTAAATTCTCTGACCCTAAACACCAAGTTTTATGACTTAAAAATGTATTTGGTAAACCCTATAAAGATTGCTACTTTGATAAAGGCATTTTCAACCACATAAAATAATGATTTGGTTTGAAAATGGTTTATAGGTAAAATCTTTTGCAACTAGTTTTGCCACTTTATAAAATGACCAAATAAGTGTTTTAGAATGTTTATAACCAATTATAAACCACTTTTGTAAATAAAACAAAGTTTGGCATGCTTGCATGCATTGCTTTATTTCTATTATTTTATGTGATGTTGCTTGAATGGTAGATTGAAATTGTGCCTTGCTTGATTGAATTGTAGTGATTTGAAGAGTGTGATCATTGCAAAGAAGGAGTGAACTTATATTCTCTACCAAAAAGGCAAGTGATGCTTCATACTTTTGTCCCATTATTTTCACTATGCATTAGTGATATTTCTAAGTAGGACTTGCATGGAATTTTTGCTAAGTATAAACTATGCCATGGGAAATCCTAGTAGATGAAACCTTAGTAGAATTCTACTAAGTTAAGATTCCTACTACTATCATGCTTAGCTTAGCTAGTAGAAAACAAGGGTGGATTATATTCATGCTATGGAATATTTCTAAGTCAAGGACTTATGTTTTGTTTAATAAAACAACTAAGTGAATGAATCACCTGGGTGGAATGGAAGGAATGGTTTGTGTTGAGTGGTTCACAAGGCCCATTTCTATGGTTTACCTTGTGTATCTCACTTGTGGATGGCCACCCAGGAACAAAGAGATTTGAGATGTCAAATGTTGAGAAGCTTCAAGTGCAGCCACTTGGCATTATGGGCTCTGCCTGGATCATATAGGTTGCAATAACTTAGCCAAATGGACAGTTGGTGGTAGGGGTTTGATAGGTTGGAGCGCGTCCATTCTGTTCTAAGGGAAGGCTTCTGAAAGATCTTGTCTTGGTGAAACCAAGTCTTGTGGGGAAAGTGCACCACCTCTGGAGAGTGTAAATCTAAGTACTTAGCCATGTCCCTGGTAAAGGACAATTTGAGCATCAAGACATGGAAGCTATCAAGAATCTCCTCATCCCAATTTCTAAGTAAAACTTGTGGTTGAACAAGGGTTGAAAGGATCACCAATTTCTATTGGGAGATGCCTTGGGAAAGATTTTGTCAAGCAAAAACTTAGAGTTTTCAAATGATAAGTAAAATCTATTTTGAGCAATGCAAGCCCAAGCTCTACTTAGCCAAATGCATATAGATGATAGACTCCACTATACTACCACAGTATCACTTGCCAATACAATACAAATGTATTGACCCTTGTGGCTGTAACTTGTTATGTTGCAGGTTTGTTTGATATTAGTGAAGTGTGTTGAAATAGGATTACAAGTCTACAACCAACATGTCTGCCTGTGGCACTTTGAAGATGAAGGACCCCATGCTATTATTATATTCTGCTGCATTGTAATGAGATAGCCAAATGAGCTACGTAAGATGTAATAAATTATTTTATTCCTGGTTATAAAGTTGTATTATGACCTTTGTATCTTGATATTACATCTTAACTGTGGATGCTAGCTATTGATCCAAGGACTAGCATTGTAAACACAGGGATCTCTACCTTATTATAGGTTGGGAACCTTACATCAAGAAACAACTTGGAGAACAGTTGCAGAAGGGATTTATTCAACCAAGTTCTTCATCCTGGGGAGCACCAGTCTTGTTTGTGGAAAAGAAAGATAGAAGTCAAAGGTTATGCATAGATTACCGTTCACTCAATGAGGTGACTATCAAAAACAAGTCGCTTTGCCTAGAATCAATGACTTGTTTGATCAGTTAGAAGGAGCCTGTGTGTTCTCAAAGATTGATATCCTGTAAGATCCCTCCTTTATAAAGGAAAAGGATCCCTGTGATTGGAATGCTAGTCCCTGGATCAATGCTAGCATCCACAGTTTAAGATGAAGTACACAGAAACAAAGGTCATTATTACAGTCATTCCAGAGACAACATAGTCTTTACAACTCCAAGGACACAGGCCTAGTACAAGAGTTTAAATAAGTAAATAGATAAAAGTCTTCATCTTCATGTTCCACAGGCAAACATGTTGAGTGCAGACTCATGACTCATAATCCTCATCAGAGTAACCTACAACATCACAAGTTACAGCCACAGTGGGTTAATACATTGGAATAGTATTGGCAAGTGATACCTTAGTATAATTTTTGGTGGACTAGATACTATATGCAATTTGGCTAAGTGTAGCTTAGGCTTGCTTTGCTCAAAATAGGTTTTGCCTATTAGTTGAAATCACTAAGTTTTTCTTTGTCAAAGCTTTTCCCAAGGAACCACCAATAGACATTGGGGGTCCTTCACCCTTGTTCACCCACAAGTTTTACTTAGAAATTGGGATGAGGAGATTCTTGATAGCTTCCATGTCTTGATGCTCAAGTTGTCCTTTTCCAGGGACATGGCTAAGTACTTAGATTCTTCCTTCTGCAGAGGTTTTCCCCACCAGACTTGATTTTCACCAAGACAGGACCTTTCAGAAGCCTTCCCTTAGACCAAATGGACGCGTTCCAACCTATCATCCCACTACCACCAACTGTCCAAATGGCTAAGTTCTAGCAACCTATGTGATCCAGGCAGAGACCATATTGCCAAGTGGCTGCACTAGAAGCTTATTAACATTTGGCCTCTCAAATCCCTTCGTTCCTGGGTGGCTTTCCACAAGTGAGATACACAAGGTAAACCATAGAAATGGGCCTTGTGTAACCACTCAACATAACCCATTCCTTCCATTCCACCCAGGTGTTTCATTCACTTAGTTGTTTTATTAAGTAAAAACTCAAGTCCAAAGACTTAGGAATATTTTATCATAGCATGAATATTTCACCACCCTTGTTTACTACTAGCTAGGCTAAGCATGGCATAGATAAGCATCTTAACTTAGAAATTTCTAGCAATTCTACAACTACTAGGATTTCCCAAGTATAGCATATAAGCAAAATATAACCATGCAAGACTTAGCAAAATACTTCTAATGCATAGTAGAAAACATAGGGATAAAAATATCATGAAGCACCACTTGCCTTGGTAGTTTGGAGAGTAGCTACACTCCTCACAATCACAATCACCATTGGCACCAAAATCTACACATAGAATCATAGCAACAAATCACATACAAATAAATACAAGCAAAAATATATGGATGCATGCAATATGATATGTGATGATTTTCTAAACTCAACAAAACAAGTGTACAGTACTGGTTCATAAACAAGTTCAAAACTTTCCAAACAACATTTATTTAAACACTAAAACATTTCTCAAACAATTCATATACTCAAAATAGCCCTACACATGTTTCTGTAAATAAAACCATTTTAACAGAAGCAAAACATTAAACACATTGCATATTTAGAAAGGGCTTGTTCTCCTGATTCCACTGATATAAAATTTATCAAATTTGGACGTGGGAATCAAAAGTTATGGCTAAAACAATTTCAAACAACTAATAGATTCAAATCCTGATTTTAAACCTAAACTCTAGCCACGCGTCATAATATGATTGGTGCGTACCGGTTCGCACAGGATCGCGCTCACAAGCCGTTAGATCTAACTTAACCTGCACGGTCCAGATCTATTCATACCGCTTCGATAAGTGATCTAATTATACGCGCTGGATCTAGATCCAACGGTCATCGACCAAGCAACCACAGATGGGCGGCGCTGGCGGTGGCATCTGGCGGCGGCGAGCTCAGTCTACGGCGGCGCGGCGCTACAGGGGGTTCTGGGGTCGTCGGAGGCGCTTACCAGATTCGTAGCGATGCACTGATGCTCAAACTGGCGACGGCTTGGCAAGGGGCGCACGGACACGGCTGCACGGGCTCGTCGGAGTTGCTGACAGCGTCGGGCTCGGGTGGACGACGACGTTGGCGATGCTCCTGGTCACCCTAGCATGAATAAAAGGCATCAGGAGATGCGCAAGACTACGGCGAACACGTCCGTGTGAATCAGAGGCGAAGGGGAACAAGGGGCTCACCGAATTTGGTCGCCGGAGTTGGGGATGTCGTCGGGAGCTTGCAGCGTTTGACGAAGTCGACGACCTGGGGCAGTATAGGATGAACCAATGGTGTCAGAAGGTGCGCAAGGAAGTTGTGAAGCGGCTCGTGTGAACCAGAGAGGGAGGGGCGCACGGAGCTCACCGGGATTGGTCGCCGGAGTGGCTCTATCTGCGGCGGTGCAAGGGCGATTGCGGGAAGCCTGGTGGCGGAGTGGTGGCGCTAGGTGAGGGAAAATGGCCGCGGTGCAGAGGAGGTTAAGTAGGCAGAAGGGGGGCGGCGATTACGTGCATAATCAATGGCAATTAAGCCCGCAGTGACTGCGGTGAGGTAACGGCGGAGCGAGCGTCGCGGCCTCGCATGATTGACGACGACGACGAAGTGGTCGCAGGGTCCACTTGTCAGCGAGTGAAGCAGAGAGGAAGTGGGGTCGGGTGGTCAGTGACTTGGTGGGTTCGTCTGCGCGTGAGAGAGAGAGAAGGGGAACCCGGGTGGGCTTAGTGGGCTGAATCCGTCGTTGGGCTAGATAGTTGGCGCCGGCCCTTTTCTATTTATTTTCTCCTTTTCTTTTTCTGTTTTCAATTTCAGGAATCAATTCAAATGATTTCAAAATATATTTGAATTCAAATCTTTTTAGGATTTTTGCAGTGTGCAACAATCACATTTCTGGGCATAAAACCAAGTGGTCACTTTGAATTGGCCTGGTCACTTGAAATAAAATAAAATAAGCAGTGACATAGCACTAGTTTGAATTAGTTTTGAAATTGGTTTTCAAATCATATTTGTTTTGAAACTTTGGTTTAAATCTTGTCAATCTAGCAATACAACCTGAGAGCAATATGACAACAAAGTTTGGTTCAATGAACAACAATCTCTCATTGGAGAGTAGCATTTGTTCAAATGCTGATCACATAAAATAATGAGCTCATATGCTCCTGTTTTTGAATTGATTTGTTTGAAATGAACTCTATATGATCATGGATGCATGGATGATATGCATGAGTTTGAAACATGATTTTAGGGATGTTACAAATCTAACCCCCTTAAGGTGAATCTCGCCCTCGAGATTTGGATTGGCTAGCAAATAGGTAAGGGTGGTCTTTCCGAAGATCATCTTCTCTTTCCCATGTTGCTTCTTCTTCAGAATGGTGGTTCCATTGAACCTTGGAGAACTTGATAGTCTTAGTCCGTGTTACTCTTTCTACAGTCTCAAGAATCTTGATAGGTTTCTCCTCATAAGTGAGGTCACTCTCCAACTGAACCTCTTCCAAAGGTATAGTATCCTTCAAAGAAGTTTCTTCCATTTCTGGATGACTTTTCTTAAGCTGACTCACATGAAACACATTATGAACAGCTGACAAAGATTCTGGCAATTCAATTTCATAAGCAACTTCTCCTTTACGACTCAGAATCTTGAATGGTCCAACATATCTTGGGGCCAACTTCCCTTTGACTCCAAACCTCTTCACTCCACGAAGTGATGACACTCTAAGATAAGCTCTATCACCAACTTCATAGGCGACTTCTCTACGCTTAGGATCCGCATAGCTTTTCTGTCGGGACTGTGCTATATTTAATCTGTCCTTAACTAGCTTGACTTTCTCTTCGGCTTCTTTGATAAGTTCTGGTCCGAACAAACTTCTTTCTCCCACACCATTCCATAGCAATGGGGTGGTACATTTTCTCCCATAGAGAAACTCAAATGGTGCCATCTCAATACTGGCTTGATAGTTATTGTTATAAGAAAATTCTGCGTAAGGCAAACTTTCATCCCAACTGGCTCCATAGTCTAGGGCACATGCCCTCAACATATCTTCAAGAATCTGATTAGTCCTTTTTGTCTGTCCATCAGTTTGAGGATGAAAAGCGGCACTGAATTCCAACCTCGTTCCCAATGACTCATGTAATTGCCTCCAAAAATGAGAAGTGAATTGGGTTCCTCTATCAGACACAATACTTTTGGGTACTCCATGTAGACATACAATTCTACTCATATATATCTTGGCTAGCTTAGCACTAGTGTAGGTTGTCTTCACGGGTATGAAATGAGCCACTTTAGTTAGGCGATCCACTACTACCCAAATAGAATCATATCCTGACCGGGTCCTTGGCAATCCGGTAATGAAATCCATACCAATCTTGTCCCACTTCCAATCAGGAATAGGTAGTGGTTGAAGCAAACCTGCTGGCTTCTGATGTTCCGCCTTCACTCTACTACACACATCACACAAAGCAATATGATCGGCGATGTCCTTCTTGAGATTATTCCACCAAAATCTTTCCTTCATATCCATGTACATTTTGGTGTTACCCGGATGAATGGAATACGGTGAGTTGTGTGCTTCTTGTAAAATCAGTTTCCAAAGCTCCGGATCTTGTGGAACACAGATACGTTTTCCATGCCATAAAGTACCTTGTTCGTCTTCATGGAATCCTTTGGATTTTCCCTTGCCAATCTTTTCCTTGATCTCTTCAATTTCCTTATCAGTCTTCTGGGCTTCCTTGATTTTGTCGAACAAAGTAGGTTGAACATCCAAAGACATGAGATGTCCTTCAGGCACAATCTCCAATATGAGGTCTCTAAATTGGGCACACAGATAATCTGGGAGTTCTCCCTTAGTGAGGCCATTCACAAAAACCTTACGGCTTAGAGCATCCGCTACAACATTTGCTTACCGGGGTGGTATTGCAAACTCAAGTCATAGTCCTTGATGAGTTCTAGCCATCTTCTTTGCCTCATATTAATTTCTTTCTGGGTGAAGATATACTTCAAACTCTTGTGGTCAGTGAACACTTCATATCGCTTTCCCAAAAGATAGTGTCTCCATGTTTTGAGTGCATGGACAACAGAGGCTAACTCTAAATCATGAGTAGGATAGTTCACTTCATGAGTTTTGAGTTGTCTCGAGGCATAAGCCACAACTTTTCCTTCTTGCATAAGTACTGCACCCAAACCATGATGAGATGCATCACAATACACTTGGAAATCCTTCTCCAAATCTGGCAAACACAAGACTGGTGTTGTCACAAGTCTCTTCTTCAATTCTTGAAAGCCGAGTTCACAACCTTCCACCAAGCAAATTTCTTGTCTTTCTTTAGCAATTCTGTCATAGGTTTAGCTACCTTGGAGAAATTCTCAATGAACCTTCTGTAGTAACCTGCTAAGCCAAGGAAACTACGAACTTCTTTCACTGACTTGGGAGATTCCCAATCAGTTACAGCTAAAACTTTAGCAGGATCAACTGCAACACCATCTCCTGACACAACGTGTCAAAGAAATCCAACTTCATTCAACCAGAATTCACACTTGCTGAATTTGGCATATAGTTTATGCTCTCTAAGCTTCTCAAGTATCAAACACAAATGTCCTTCATGTTCTTCTTTGCTCTTGGAGTAAATTAAAATGTCATCGATGAAAACGACAACAAACTTATCAAGAAATTCCATGAACACCTTGTTCATCATATTCATGAAGTACGCTGGAGCATTGGTCAAACCGAATGGCATCACGGTATACTCATACAATCCATACCTTGTGGTGAATGCTGTCTTAGGTATGTCTTGCTCTCTTATCTTGAGCTGAAAATAACCTGACCGGAGATCAATCTTTGAGAACACACAAGCTCCTTCTAGATGAGCAAACAAGTCATTGATTCTTGGCAAAGGGTATTTGTTCTTGATAGTCACCTCATTGAGTGAACGGTAATCTATGCATAACCTTTGACTTCTATCTTTCTTCTCCACAAACAAAACTGGGGCTCCCCAAGATGAAGAACTTGGTTGAATAAATCCTTTCTGCAACTTCTCTCCAAGTTGTTTCTTAAGCTCTTTCAGTTCATCAACTGACATCTTGTACGGTCTCTTTGCTATTGGTCCAGATCCTGGTAGCAAATCGATAAGAAATTCCACATCTCTATCTGGTGTCATTCCCGGTAATTCTTCCAGAAACACATCCGGATATGCACTCACAATTGGCACACTGTCCATGCTAACCCCCTTAAGAGAATTTAGCTTACTCCTTTTTCCTTCAAAATTGGTCTTGAATCTGATCCTTTTATTTTCTGGAGTTGTGAGTGCGATAGTATGGTTGGCACAATCTATCACTCCCTTGTGTTTAGTCATCCAGTCCATTCCCAAAATGACATCCAATCCTTGGGAGTTTAGGATTATCAAGTTAACAGGAAACTTATACTTCCCAAACTCTATGACTAGATCATGACATCCTGAATTCACTAATATTTCTCCACCAGGAGAACTTACTTTTATGGGACACCCAATAGTTTCTACCGGTAGTTCAATTCTTTCAACAAATGCTCTTGATATGAATGAATGATATGCACCAGTATCAAAGAGAACAAATGCTGGAACAGAATTGAGTTTGAACTTACCAGCAACAGCATTAGGCTCCTCATAAATTTCCTCCACATTGATGTGGTTCACTTGTCCCTTCTGAAAAGGGTTAGGCTTGTTGGGTCCTTCAACTTTCTTTTTTGGGCATTCATTTGCATAATGCCCCATCTTCTTGCACTTGAAACACTCAACCTAACTAATATCCTTCTTGACAGGCTGGCTTCCACTGCCACTTCCACTACCACTGTGGTGGCTCTTATATCCACCCTTGTGGCTCTTATATCCACTGTGATGCTTGTTGTCATGATGACGGTTGTGGTTGTGGTGCTTGTTGAATTTCCCATGCTTGTGGGATCTTGAGCTTCCACTATCATCATAATGGGAACGTTTGTGAGACGATCCCGAGCTGTGCTTGTCCGAGTGCTTTCTCTTCCTACTCTCAACTTGCTTCATTTTGTTCTCCAAGATAGCAGCCTTATCACAAAGAGACTGGTATGTGGGAACATAGGCCACTGATAGCTGCAAGTTCAGTTCATCATTCAGCCCTTCAAGGAACTTTTCCTTCCTCTTGGCATCGGTGTCAACTTCGTCCGGTGCATAACGCGCCAGATTGTTGAACTCCTCAATATATTCAGCCACGCTGCGGTGGCGCTGCTTCAGATTATGGAACTCTTTCTTTTTCAAACTCATCACTCCGGATGAGATGTGAGCAGTACAAAAACCATCTTCAAAGATAGCCCATGTCACATCCTCAATGGGAGTGGTGATCTGGAAGTTATCCCACCAAGTGGCGGCTGGTCCTTCCAACAAATGTGCTGGGAATCTGACTTTTTCTGCATCAGTACAAGCCACAGTTACCAAGTCCTTGTTCACGGAGCGTAGCCAATCATTGGCCACCATAGGATCAGTTGTTCTTAAGAACTTTTCTGGCCTCAATCTCAAGAACCTGGTAAGCATGTCAAAACCCGGTGGGTTGTTGTTATTGTTGTTGTTGTTGTTGTTGTTGTTGTTGTTGTTGTTGTTGTTGTTGTTGTTGTTGTTGTTGTTGTTGTTGTTGTTGTTGTTGTTGTTGTTGTTGTTGTTGTTGTTGTTGTTGTTGTTGTTGTTGTTGTTGTTGTTGTTGTTCTGGTTCTGGATGAACGTAGTGATCATTTGCATCAGCTGAGTCTGAGCTGTCATCATTTGCTGCATCTCAGGGGTGATGTTGTTGTTGTTGGGGTTGGGATTGGCACGATGGGGAGGCATCTGTGGTTTGTTCAATAGAGATAAGAATGAGATACCCATAAATGCTATCATGCACAATACATCACATAAACAATCATCAAGCATGCATCATAATAATAATAGTTCAACAACAAAAACGACAGGTTTGCAAAGTAAACACACCAATAACAAGCCATCCACATGTTGGATGGTCATTGCGACACAAATAAAGTATGATAAACAAATGATAAATGAGTAGTCATCACTACTCCTCGGCATCAATCTCCTACTCAACAAAGGTAAGACCTGCATTCTCCATGGCGGTCTTGTATTCCTCGACATTGGTGGTCAAGCTCTCTACTTTGGCTTTGAGAGCCCTCTTCTGGGAACGAAGCCTCTTAATCACAGTTTGCTGATGCTCGAGCTCGAAGTCCTTGGCTTGCAGTTCTTCAGTCATGTCCTGAATCCTCTTGTTCCTATCTTGGACTCGCTTCTCTTGACTCTTGAACTTTCTGTCCTGACTCTCGAACTTTGCCTCCATCTCCTTGACTATCTCATCTTGCTCCGTGAAGAGCTTGTCCTTCTCACGAAGCTGCACCTGGAGTCCGTCATTGCTAAGCATGACGTTGGTCCTATCAGTGTCCACATGCCTAAGAAGAACCTCTAAGTCCTGGAGGTATATGCGGATCGGCTCAGCTGTATCCCTCAAAGTGTCCTCGAAGTCGATGGCCTCTCCATCCTCATCACGTCTACCGAAGACGTCGAAGTGAGTACCTCTAACCTGCCGAGAGTGTCGCCCTAACAGACGTCCAATCAAGTCCTGCATGACTACTTCTAGGCCTCTCTCCTTGTCATCGTGCATGAGCTTGAAGATGATAGCCTCCGTGGTAGGCTCAGTCTGGCGTCCTGGCTGATTGACCTTGAAACCCCAAAGGTCTTTCCTCTCAAACTTGGTGAGGGGAAGCACCATGATAGTAGGAAGAGGGAGATTGAGAAAAGTAGTGAGCTCAATAATACGAGGGCCAAAACGAGTTCCTTGGAACTCCTCAACAGTGCTGATGGTAACATTAGGCATCTATTTAATAAGATAGAAAAAGTTAGAATCAACACAATTTTAAGACAAGTCACAAGACAAAGCATCACAAGCATAACTTTGGAAATCAAACACACAAGTCATGGCATACATGGATCCATTAAAAATAACCAAGGTTCAACTTATTTCAAGCAACATTTGGAAAATAAGGTGATAGGTGTGGTGGTCCAACTAATGTGGTACATTACAATCCCATCTCACTTGCCAAGTTGGCTAATAGGGCATCCCTAGAGGTAATCTGTTTGTCTAGATCACAAGACTCCATTGCTAAGTCTATGATGTCCTTCCTTAGGCTTTGATTGGTAGCCTCTAACTCTTGGACATGTTTCTTCTCTTCCTTAAGATCATTCTGAGTGTTAAGCATTCTGCACTTGATTCTATCACCAAGTTCTTTGATGGCCCTCCAAGCTGCATCCCTTGCTGAATCAAAGAATGTAGTGTGCATCATTGTGTTGGTGACCATGCAGAATCCGGAGTCCTTGTGGTTGTATTCCTTGTTTTTATACAAGTGAAGTTGCACCCACCAGTACTCAACTCCTTCATCCATCACAAGAAAACCTTTGTACACAGCTGCACCATGTATTCCCATTGCAACCATGAGGTCCTTGAGAGCCTTGGGGAACTCTGTCTCACATTCCAAAGTCATTGTCATGAGTGGTCCCTTATTCACGGCTTCGTTGATGGAGTTCATCTACAAATAGGGATGAGAAAGAAGATTAGAAAGTTTTACGAGAAGAATAGACAAGTGTGGAAGTTGTTGAAATTTTTTCCTTAGTGGTTTCCAATCCTAGGGTCATAATCCTACAGGCAACACAGTGCTCTGATACCATCTGTAAGATCCCTCCTTTATAAAGGAAAAGGATCCCTGTGATTGCAATGCTAGTCCCTGGATCAATGCTAGCATCCACAGTTTAAGATGAAGTACACAGAAACAAAGGTCATTATTACAGTCATTCCAGAGACAACATAGTCTTTACAACTCCAAGGCCACAGGCCTAGTACAAGAGTTTAAATAAGTAAATAGATAAAAGTCTTCATCTTCATGTGCCACAGGCAAACATGTTGAGTGCAGACTCATGACTCCTAATCCTCATCAGAGTAACCTGCAACATCACAAGTTACAACCACAGTGGGTCAATACATTGGAATAGTATTGGCAAGTGATACCTTAGTATAATTTTTGGTGGACTAGATACTATATGCAATTTGGCTAAGTGTAGCTTAGGCTTGCTTTGCTCAAAATAGGTTTTGCCTATTAGTTGAAATCACTAAGTTTTTCTTTGTCAAAGCTTTTCCCAAGGAACCACCAATAGACATTGGGGTCCTTCACCCTTGTTCACCCACAAGTTTTACTTAGAAATTGGGATGAGGAGATTCTTGATAGCTTCCATGTCTTGATGCTCAAGTTGTCCTTTTCCAGGGACATGGCTCAGTACTTAGATTCTTCCTTCTGCAGAGGTTGTGCACTTTCCCCACCAGACTTGATTTTCACCAAGACAGGACCTTTCAAAAGCCTTACCTTAGACCAAATGGACGCGTTCCAACCTATCATCCCACTACCACCAACTGTCCAAATGGCTAAGTTCTAGCAACCTATGTGATCCAGGCAGAGACCATATTGCCAAGTGGCTGCACTAGAAGCTTATTAACATTTGGCCTCTCAAATCCCTTCGTTCCTGGGTGGCTTTCCACAAGTGAGATACACAAGGTAAACCATAGAAATGGGCCTTGTGTAACCACTCAACATAACCCATTCCTTCCATTCCACCCAGGTGTTTCATTCACTTAGTTGTTTTATTAAGTAAAAACTCAAGTCCAAAGACTTAGGAATATTTTATCATAGCATGAATATTTCACCACCCTTGTTTACTACTAGCTAGGCTAAGCATGGCATAGATAAGCATCTTAACTTAGAAATTTCTAGCAATTATACAACTACTAGGATTTCCCAAGTATTGTAGGGTTCGCAGCATAGAAAACAAAATTTTTCCTACGATGGGAACAACTATGTACCAAGATCTATCTACTAGATACAAACAACGGGCGGATGTATATCCGTAGAGAACATACCCTTGAAGACCGACAAAGCTTAACGAGTCCAAACTCGTGGTTGATGTAGACGATCTCTTGACGATCTCAAGATCGAGAGGAAGTCCTAGCGCCGCAAAACAGCAGCGCATCTGTGCTCGCACACACGTTCGAGGCACCGAGCAACCTCCGCCTCCTCACTCCAGCGATGCAGCGGAAGCACAACTCTTTCTTGCCGAAAAGCCACCGGGAACATGTATCTCGCTAGTCCGAGACCATGGGGAATAAATTCTAGAGGGGGAGAGAGATCCTTCACGAGGAGGTGTGAGTGAGAAGTGAGAGGAGGGGCTCCTTATATAGGGGAGGGGGGCAGCCCAAGGGGGCATGGCCGCCGGCCATGGAGGGTGCCCCCACCTCTCCCTCATTCATGTGGGTGGACACTCCACTCACAAAATGGCCCTTCAATTTTCTCCACTCAAAACCCCACTCAAATTCCCATTAAATTTCCACCAAATTTAATGCAAACTCTCATTAAATAAAACTCCTTTTATTTATTCAGAATTTTGTCAATTACTTTAATGACAAACATTCACATATAACCCCTTGCTAGTATTTCATTTCACATGCAGAAACACTTTCTGCAATTTCACCCGAAAACCCGTTTTGGTATCTAGTGAAATAAATTCCTGCGCTTGTTATTCTTTTCGGCATGAAACATTTGCTCCAATTGGATGTCGGTGTCTCTTAAGTGTGTCACCCTACGGTTCGTGAATAATGCGGACATGATCGAGACCCCTCTCGGATCAATAATCAGAAGCGGGATCTGGAGACCCATACTGACTCCCACACATTCAACGATGACTTTCTTGTGATCGTCGGAACCTTTTATGCTCGTATCTTAATCCCTTTGTTTCGCGATATATTACATGTCCGAGATTCGATCATCGGTATCTCCATACCTAGTTTGATCTCGTTACTGACATGCACTCTTTTCTCGTTCCCGTGATATAACATTCTAGTGATCAAATCACTTGCTTGCAAGCTAATCAATGTGATATCACCGAGAGGGCCCAGAGCATATCTATCCATCATCGGGATGAACAAATTCCACTCTCGATCCATGGGCCTCAACATAACACTTTATTAGTTCTGAATCCATCTTTATAATCACCCTGTTACGGTGTGACGTTTGATGTTATCAAGAAACTCTTCCGGTGTTAGTGATTGACATGATCTCATGGTCTAAGGATTAGGATCACTTCGTAAGTTGTTATAGCAATATAAACTCAATGACTTTGATCGTAATGCTATACTTCGGATGAATGTTCATCACACCATTACACTAATGTTGTGACCCCGTTATTAACAACATCCAATGTCCATGATCAGGAAACCTTGATCATCTTGTTAATCAACGAGCTAGTTTATGAGAGAGGCATAACTAGGAACTTTCTGTTTGTTTATTAAACACACATGTATTAACGTTCCCGTATTAATACAATTATAGCATGCAAAATAAACATTTATCATAAACAAGGAATATGATAATAACCACTTTATTATTGCCTCTCGGGCATATTCCCTTCAGTCTCCCACTTGCACTAGAGACAATAATCTAGTTTGAAAACTCTGCGTATTGAACACCTATGGCTTTCTGGTGTTCCATATACGCAATTGCAAGTGGTTAACATAATCTACGGATCTGACGCTTCAGGTCCGTGTGTATTTGCATGTCTTTGCGTCTCCACGCATCACTCATTCTCCAATGAGATGGCATTGTATAAATTTGGTCTTTTGGTGAGACCTTTAGTTCCTTGGGGTTAAAACACGTCGATACTATTGTCATACAATATATCTTTAGTGTTAGCCCATTGCGAACCACACCTTAGTTTGATAACAAACTTCTTGACACAAATTCCCTCCTTTGCTGCTACTATAGCAATCATATACTTAGCCTTTTGTTGTAGTATTCGTCACAATGTCTTAACTTTGGAACTCTTCCAAATCCATCATGGAAACTTTCTTTCCATTTCATTGTGCCACTCATAGTTTAAATTGAGATAAACTTAATTTGTATCTTGTGACAAAACTAGTATCAATGTAACGCTTTACAATGAACTATTTGTAATTGTTTGTCACCTCTACACAAATATATTCTTAGTTCTTCCAAAAGATCATAAGAATATCCTCACTATCGTCCAATGATCATTTTATGATTCATTCTGGTATATGCTCATAACACTTAGAGCATAGGACATATCTGGATGTGTACATATCATGGTATGATTGATCAAAACATTCTTGTGATTGCACTCATCAAGTGTCAAAGCACTTGAATCTTGTTTCACTTATCAAGTGTCGATACACTTGAATCTTGATTCAATTCCTTTCCATGCAAGAAGAACTGTTTCTTGTCGTTTCTATATTGAACTCCTTCAATATCTCATATATGTACGTTTGGCATAAACATATTAGCGTTACAGTCTATCCACTATAGACATTCATGCTAAATATTCGGGTTTTGCCTAAGTCTTTCATCGAAATGAAATTCTTAACCTTTGTCAATAAAAGATACATCATTTCTAATCAACAAGATGTCCTCCACATAATGTATTAGAAAGATGTCTTAGCGCTCCCACTTAATTTCTTGCAAATGCAAGCATCTTCATCGTCTCTTGATGAAAACTCCTTTTCATCACGGTGAAGATTCCAACTCCGCGATGCTTACTTCAACCATTGAAGTTTGCATGCCCTTTTTAGCATCCTTTTAATTAACAAAACCCTTTGGATCGTGTCATGTACACGTCCTAGGTAACCATTCTATTAGAAGAACTTTGTTTTGTTTATTCATCTACCATATAACAGATTATATGTAGTTGTTGCTACTTTAATCCGTCCAGACTAAATATCGCTATGAAAGATCAAATCTTGTCATAGTCAACTCCTTGAACATTGTCGTAAAATACTTTACGACATGTCAACTATTTCATAGATGTGAAACATCCATGTCTGTTTCTTTATAGATCCAAATACGACCGATAGGTTTTTACACCTTTCCGGAGGGTCTTCCAAGTTCAAAACTTGATTTCTCGTGTATGGAACTATCACGGATTTTATGGCTTCAAGCCATTTGACGGAGCCAGGGCCCATCATTGCTTCTTTGCATATAGTCGGTTAATCATTGTCAAACAATAATGATTTACTCTCAAATCTTAGTATTTGATTGTTTATCCGACCGACTTGGTTCAATAAGAACTTAGATCTCCGTGACCACAACCTTTGAGGCACATAAGCTATGAGCATTATGGCAGCCTCCGGAACATTTTCCGGTGCTGCGCAACTCATCACATATAGCTAAGGTTCGTTAACCTTATCAAAGTTCTATTGTCCTCCCACTTAACATTTATGAAAAATTCCTTCTTCAAGAAACTTCACGTTTCAAGCGACAAACCCTTTTGTCCTTGGTGTTATGGAGGAATAACCAATTGTTATTCAAAATAACCTACAAAGACATGCTCATCCGACTTCGGTTGTAAACATCTTACTTATGTTTAGCATACCAAAATTTAAGAAATGACAACTTGGGTTTTACCCCAAACCATAACTTCGATGGTGTCATTTCAACGGATCAAGATGGAGCTCTTTTCAGTGTAAAAGCGGAAGTCTCTAAAGCTTTAATCTTTTAAAACATAATGGCAGTTTTATAAATAACACCTTTGATCCAACCATGTCTCACAAGGTTTCATTACAAATCTCAAACACTCCATACTCCTATGGTGTTTCGGGAGATGTAAATCTAGGTGTTTTGCTAAACTTGCAACTCAAATAAATCCCTTTATGATAAAATCATAATTCATTTATTTTCTTGTTACACTTGTAACTCAAATAAATCCCTTTATGATCAAATCATAATTTATTTATTTTTCTTGTTACAATGATTTTCCACTTCATCTTGAAAGTCTTTGAAACATTTTCAAATATTTCATACTTCTTTCTCATTAAGTGAACATTCACTCAAAATTCATATGAAGTTGAAACCCATCGCTTACGACTACTCATAATGGACTACATACATCGATATGTATAAATTCCAATAATTTAGTCGTTCGTTCTTCTTTGGCCTTTGAACGAAGTTTTAATTATCACGTGGAAAGTCTCACAAGCGTCACTTGATCAAATCAAAGACTCCAAAAATCCATGAATATGGAGATTCTTCATGTTTTCTTTCCAATATAATTTAAACAGCGATGTCACTTCATAAGTGATCTTTCAATCATTTGTCTTGCGACATTTTAGCATTAGGTTTTATGGATGTGATTTCTTCAACTAGATTTGTAAATCATCCATCTTATATGGAATACGGTAATTATTTGAACAACCTTTGTTCTTATAATACCTGATTCAAATAACAATTATTAAAACAAATCTTGAAGTCAAGCTTTGATGTCAACGAGAAATACAAACAACGGTTTGTTTGTTTTCGATGAACATCATCACATATTCTCTTGCTAGTTACTTAGGCCATTGTGGTTCATGAATTGCGTCATTCCGTATGAAATTTCATACCAACCAATTTGGTATCCAATACCCAAGAACCACATTGTTTAACAAGCAAAGAATACAACCATAACATGTATATCATCCATATACCTAAATTGGATATTTCCAATCTTTTCTTTTCTGCCAAATATATTTTATAGATTCTCTTTCAGCATTTCCTTTTCCTTTTAAAAGAATCTATCAACATCAAAAGTGGCGCCATATACATGACACATAGTCCAAAGCGTGTATATTCAAATAATAATACCTTTGGACTTGCACTTTGAAGTAGATCACCATCATCAAAATGATCGGTATTCTTTTAAAATCCATTCTTTAGTAATCTTTTAGTGTAGTAAACACTTTACATACATCTTCTATTCATCCTTATCATGACGACTTTCATGATCAAGCTACTGTAGCTTATAAAGGTGAATTGTGAGTATAACATTACTTTCAAAAACCCTTTTGGATGATTAGGATGTCTAGCATCTCCAACCTTCGTAAATTCTCATCCAATATGAGAACATATATTATACTCTATCATATTGCAACCAAAACATTGTTTCAGATATCGTTATATCTGCCACACATGATGGTTTCTGAAACAATTCTTTCAGCTCCTAGATAAACTTGATATTAAAACAATCAAGAATCGTGGAGGCAAACATGATACTTAAGATACTAACACTGGAATTGTTACTCTCGATTTAATACCAACTATTAAATTTCCCGGAGTAAATAGAGTTTGCTGAAAGTTTGCAATAGGACTTTAAACTTTAGATTGACACTCAACACAATACGATACCAGTTCGTAAAGTATATATCCAGAATTCTATAGTTCTATTATCTCAATTACAACTATGCATAAGGTGGTGAACGAATGCCAATGACTACAATAAATTATGCAAATTCACTTTGATTTAATTTATGATAAATTGAGTTCTACTAATCCAAATTAGAAATGAACTCCCACTCAAAAACGACATCCCTCGTGTCCTTTTGGTGATTACATGAACCAAATCCACTACACCAAGTCCGATCATCACGTGAGTCGGCGTAGCTTCAAGGGAGAGCATCCATATGGTCATCATATCAAAACATATGACTCATGCTTAACCTTTCGGTCCGTGTTCCGAGGCCATGTCTGTACATGCTAGGCTCGCCAAGTAAGAACCTTAGTATTCGCGTGTGTATCTGTCTTACACCCGAAATATGGTCGTGGATCCAAAAACACCCGATCATCACGTGATGTCTTGGAGCGACGAGAACATAATCGGTGCATACTAAAGGAAGAACACATTCTTATCTTGATATTTAAATGAGGGATCATCTTATTATGCTAATAAAATGCCAAACAAGCAATATAAGATGCAATCAAAACATCACATGTTTATAAGTGAAATGATATGGTTCCCGCATATGATCTCCATCATGTGCACCGTGGTATGATCACTATCATACCTTTATGTGTAAGGCCAAGGTCTATGGAACTTACACGCTATGTGTGTTGTAAGAGTATCATCTCATACTTCTACTTACAACATCACCATATCATAACACTAGCCCAGCAACAATCTAAACTAGACGCCTCTAATTTATCCATTGCAAGTTTTACGTGGCTTAGGGCTTTCGAGATAGAACCGTTCTTACCTACGAACATGAACCACAACAAGGATAACCAAATTGTTGACAACTCGTTGCAAATTAGATATTGACTATAGTAGGAGAGACAGACACCCGCTAGCCACTTATGCAAAACTAGTTGCATGTCAAGCGTGGAACAGGTCTCATGTGCGAGGACATGTAAAGTTTGTCCGGGCCGCTTCATCCCACTATGCCACCAATATCCAAAGTACAACTAAGAAGCAATAAAATGATCATCATCGCCCACATACTCATATGTGTACTACCCGTGCAAAGCATCTACGCATAGATCCGGCTCTGATACCACTGTAGGGTTCGCAGCATAGAAAACAAAATTTTTCCTACGATGGGAACAACTATGTACCAAGATCTATCTACTAGATACAAACAACGGGCGGATGTATATCCGTAGAGAACATACCCTTGAAGACCGACAAAGCTTAACGAGTCCAAACTCGTGGTTGATGTAGACGATCTCTTGCCGATCTCAAGATCGAGAGGAAGTCCTAGCGCCGCAAAACAACAGCGCATCCGTGCTCGCACACACGTTCGAGGCACCGAGCAACCTCCGCCTCCTCGCTCCAGCGATGCAGCGGAAGCACAACTCTTTCATGCCGAAAAGCCACCGGGAACATGTATCTCGCTAGTCCGAGACCATGGGGAATAAATTCTAGAGGGGGAGAGAGATCCTTCACGAGGAGGTGTGAGTGAGAAGTGAGAGGAGGGGCTCCTTATATAGGGGAGGGGGGGCAGCCCAAGGGGGCATGGCCGCCGGCCATGGAGGGTGCCCCCACCTCTCCCTCATTCATGTGGGTGGACACTCCACTCACAAAATGGCCCTTCAATTTTCTCCACTCAAAAACCCACTCAAATTCCCATTAAATTTCCACCAAATTTAATGCAAACTCTCATTAAATAAAACTCCTTTTATTTATTCAGAATTTTGTCAATTACTTTAATGACAAACATTCACATATAACCCCTTGCTAGTATTTCATTTCACATGCAGAAACACTTTCTGCAATTTCACCCGAAAACCCGTTTTGGTATCTAGTGAAATAAATTCCTGCGCTTGTTATTCTTTTCGGCATGAAACATTTGCTCCAATTGGATGTCGGTGTCTCTTAAGTGTGTCACCCTACGGTTCGTGAATAATGCGGACATGATCGAGACCCCTCTCGGATCAATAATCAGAAGCGGGATCTGGAGACCCATACTGACTCCCACACATTCAACGATGACTTTCTTGTGATCGTCGGAACCTTTTATGCTCGTATCTTAATCCCTTTGTTTCGCGATATATTACATGTCCGAGATTCGATCATCGGTATCTCCATACCTAGTTTGATCTCGTTACTGACATGCACTCTTTTCTCGTTCCCGTGATATAACATTCTAGTGATCAAATCACTTGCTTGCAAGCTAATCAATGTGATATCACCGAGAGGGCCCAGAGCATATCTATCCGTCATCGGGATGAACAAATTCCACTCTCGATCCATGGGCCTCAACATAACACTTTATTAGTTCTGAATCCATCTTTATAATCACCCTGTTACGGTGTGACGTTTGATGTTATCAAGAAACTCTTCCGGTGTTAGTGATTGACATGATCTCATGGTCTAAGGATTAGGATCACTTCGTAAGTTGTTATAGCAATATAAACTCAATGACTTTGATCGTAATGCTATACTTCGGATGAATGTTCATCACACCATTACACTAATGTTGTGACCCCGTTATTAACAACATCCAATGTCCATGATCAGGAAACCTTGATCATCTTGTTAATCAACGAGCTAGTTTATGAGAGAGGCATAACTAGGAACTTTCTGTTTGTTTATTAAACACACATGTATTAACGTTCCCGTATTAATACAATTATAGCATGCAAAATAAACATTTATCATAAACAAGGAATATGATAATAACCACTTTATTATTGCCTCTCGGGCATATTCCCTTCAGTCTCCCACTTGCACTAGAGACAATAATCTAGTTTGAAAACTCTGCGTATTGAACACCTATGGCTTTCTGGTGTTCCATATACGCAATTGCAAGTGGTTAACATAATCTACGGATCTGACGCTTCAGGTCCGTGTGTATTTGCATGTCTTTGCGTCTCCACGCATCACTCATTCTCCAATGAGATGGCATTGTATAAATTTGGTCTTTTGGTGAGACCTTTAGTTCCTTGGGGTTAAAACACGTCGATACTATTGTCATACAATATATCTTTAGTGTTAGCCCATTGCGAACCACACCTTAGTTTGATAACAAACTTCTTGACACAAATTCCCTCCTTTGCTGCTACTATAGCAATCATATACTTAGCCTTTTGTTGTAGTATTCGTCACAATGTCTTAACTTTGGAACTCTTCCAAATCCATCATGGAAACTTTCTTTCCATTTCATTGTGCCACTCATAGTTTAAATTGAGATAAACTTAATTTGTATCTTGTGACTTATGCCTCGAGACAACTCAAAACTCATGAGGTAAATTACCCTACTCATGATTTAGAGTTATCCTCTGTTGTCCATGCACTCAAAACATGGAGGCATTATCTTTTGGGAAAGCGATGTGAAGTGTTCACAGATCACAAAAGTTTGAAGTATATCTTCACTTAGAAAGAAATCAACATGAGACAAAGAAGATGGCTAGAACTCATCAAGGACTACGACTTGAGTTTGCAATATCATCCCGGTAAAGCAACTGTGGTAGCTGATGCACTAAGCCGTAAAGTATTTGTGAATGGCCTTACTAAGGGAGAGTTGCCAGATGATCTGTGTGCCCAATTTAGAGACCTCAGATTGGAGATTGTGCCTGAAGGACATCTCATGTCATTAGATGTTCAACCTACATTGTTGGACAAAATCAAGGAATCCCAAAAGACAGACAAGGAAATTGAAGAGATTAAGGAAAAGATTGGAAAAGGAAAAGCCAAAGGATTCCATGAAGACGAACAAGGTACTTTATGGTATGGAAAACGGATCTGCGTTCCGCAAGATCCGGAGCTTCGGAAACTGATTCTACAAGAAGCACACAACTCACCATATTCCATTCACCCGGGTAACACCAAAATGTACATGGATATGAAGGAAAGATTTTGGTGGAATAATCTCAAGAACGACATCGCCGAACATATTGCTTTGTGTGATGTATGTAGTAGAGTGAAAGCGGAACATCAGAAACCAGCAGGATTGCTACAACCACTACCTATTCCTGATTGGAAGTGGGACAAGATTGGCATGGATTTCATCACTAGATTGCCAAGGACCAGGTCAGGATATGATTCTATTTGGGTAGTAGTGGATCGCCTAACTAAAGTGGCTCATTTCATACCCGTGAAGACAACCTACACAAGTGCTAAGTTGGCCAAGATATACATGAATAGGATTGTGTGTCTGCATGGAGTACCCAAGAGTATTGTGTCTGATAGGGGAACTTAATCCACTTCTCATTTTTGGAGGCAACTACATGAGTCATTGGGAACGAGGTTGGAATTCAGCACTGCTTTTCATTCTCAGACTGATGGACAGACAGAAAGGACCAACCAGATTCTTGAAGATATGTTGAGAGCATGTGCTCTAGACTATGGAGCTAGTTGGGATGAAAGTCCGCCTTATGCAGAATTCTCTTACAATAACAGCTATCAAGCCAGCATTGAGATGGCACCGTTTGAGTTTCTCTATGGGAGAAAGTGTACCACCCCATTGCTATGGAATGGTGTGGGATAAATAAACTTGTTCGGACCAGAACTAATCAGAGAGGCTAAAGAGAAAGTCAAGCTAGTTAAGGACAGATTGAAGATAGCACAGTCCCGACAGAAGAGCTACGTAGATCCTAAGTGTAGAGAAGTCACCTATGAAGTGGGTGATAGGTCTTACCTTAGAGTGTCACCACTTCGTGGAGTGAAGAGATTTAGAGTCAAAGGAAAATTGGCCCCAAGATATGTGGGAGCATTCAAGATTCTGAGTAGTAAAGGATAAGTAGCTTATGAAATTGAATTGACAAAATCCTTGTCTGCAGTACATAATGTGTTTCATGTGAGTCAGCTAAAGAAATGCTATCCAGAGATGGAAGAGACTTCTTTGAAAGATACTATACCTTTGGAGGAAGTTAAATTGGAAAGTGATCTTACATATGAGGAAAAACCTATCAAGATTCTTGAGACTGCAGAAAGAGTTACTCGGACTAAGACTATCAAATTCTGCAAAGTTCAATGGAACCATCATTCCGAAGAAGAAGCAACATGGGAAAGAGAAGATGATCTTCGGAAACACCACCCTCACCTATTTGCTAGCCAATCCGAATCTCGAGGGCGAGATTCACCTTAAGGGGGTTAGATTTGTAACATCCCTAAAATCATGTTTTCAAAGATAGCATATCATCCATGCATTCATAATCATTTAGGGATCATTTTCAAAGTCATTTCAAAAACAGAAGCATTTGGGTGCTTATTATTTTATGTAAACAGACATTGATCCAATGCTACTCTCTAGTGGGAGATTATTTGTTTCAAAACAAGATTGTTTGTTCATGTGCTGGTTTGGTTGAGTTCCAAGGCTTGGACAAAATTTCCAAAACAAAATATGGTTTTAAAACCATTTTCATATCTTTATTAAAACTTGTGTAAAAGCACTATTTATTTGTTAAATTTCAAAGGACCCAAGGAAGTCTAAGTGAGACAGCATGGTTTTATACTAAAAAATGTGCAGGTTTCATTCTACAAACACCAGAACAAGTTTGAAATCATTTGAATTTGATTCCTGGAAAATCAAACAGAAAAAGAAAAAGAGTAAAGAATTGGAAAAAGGCCGGCGCCAGTCTTTCAGCCCAACAGCAGACCTAGCCCACTAAGCCCACCCGGGGTTCTTCTCTCTCTCTCTCTCTCTCTCTCTCTCTCTCTCTCTCTCTCTCTCTCTCTCTCTCTCTCTCTCTCTCTCTCTCTCTCTCTCTCTCTCTCTCTCTCTCTCTCTCTCTCTCTCTCACGCGACACATACTTACCCCGCAGTCACTGATCGGTGGACCCTCTCCACGTCAGCACCTTCTTCCCCAAACTCCGCGCGGAGACGCCGTCGCCGCCCGTTTCCTCCCCCACCCCTAATCTCTGCCCCTGCTCTGGCTACTTAATACCCTCCCATCTCCGCACCTTTCCCCTCACACCACTCGCTCGCTCCGCCACCAGGCTACCTCAATTTCTCGTTGCATCGCCGTAGACATAACCAACTCTGGCGACTGATTCCGGTGAGATGCAAGCGCCCCTTTGCCTCTGCTTTAAACAAGCATGATCAGCATGTTCTGGCGCATCTCTCGATACTTTTCTTTTGCCTTCTCGTGACCCAGGTCGTCGCCTTCGTCCACCTCTGCAAGCAACAGAGCCGCCGCTCAACTCCGACGAAGAATACCGGTAACCTCCAAGCGCCCCTTGCTTCCTCTTTGACCCTGTCGTGTTCGCAACAACCTTGTGCATCCTCTGATACCACTGGTTCGTGCTCGGGCGGTCTACATCGTCGGCAACAACTCCATCCACAAACACCCGACGCTGCCAGCAACTCCGACGAGGTCCTGCCGTTGAATCCGTGCGCCCCTGTCTCTCCATCGACCACCTCGAGCACCGCAGCGACCACGCGAACACAGTAAGCATCTTAACTCCTCCCCGTGCAATCTAAATTGCCGGCAACTTCTCTGACAGAGCGCGCCGCCGCTGGCGCCGCCCATCTTTGGTCGCATGCTTAGTAGCCGTAGGATCTAGATCCAGCGATTAGAATTAGATCTGTAGCGAAGCGGTACGGGCAAATCTAGACCGTGCGTGTTAAGTTAGATCTAATGGACTACGAGTGTGATCCGGTGCGAAACGGTATCAGCCAATCATACGCTGCCGCGTGGCCTGCGTTTAGATTTAAAACAGAATTTAGATCTATTAGTGATTCAAACTTGTAAAATTCATAAATTTTGATCCCCATGTTCAAATTTTACAAATTTTATATCATTGGAATCAGGGGAAAGAATCTTATCTGTTTATGCAATGTGTTTAATGTTTTTCCTCGGTAAAAATGGTTATTTTTGTAGAGACATTTGTAGGCTTGATTTGAGTATGGGAATTATTTAAAAAATGACATTTGTAGGCTCAATTTGAGTATGGGAATTATTTGAAAAATGTTTTAAAGATCAAATAAAGTTTATTTTGAGTATCTTGGTCTTGTTTATGTTTCAGTACTATACACTTGTCTTGTTTGGTGTAGAAAAATCATCACATGACATTTGCATGCATTCATATATTTTTGTTTGTATATTTTGTTATGTGATTTTGGTGCCATTATTTTATGTGTAGATTTTGGTGCAAATAGTGATTGTGGTTGTGAAGATTGTTGCTACTCCCCAAACTACCAAGGCAAGTGGTGCTTCATGTTTTTATCCCTATATTTTCACCTATGCATTAGAAATATTTTGTTTAGGACTTGCATGAATATTTTGCTAAGTATCTATATGCTATGCTTGGGAAATCCTAGTAGTTGTAGAATTGTTAGAATTTCCTCTAAGTTAAGATGCTTACTATTTCCATGCTTATCCTAGCTAATAGCAACCAAGCGTGGATTATGTATTCATGCTATGTGAAATATTTCTAAGTCATTGACTAAGTGAATGAAACACCTGGGTGGAATGGAAAGAACGGTTTGTGTTGAGTGGTTACACAAGGCCCATTTATATGGTTTACCTTGTGTATCTCACTTGTGGAAAGCCACCCAGGAACGAAGGGATTTGAGATGCCAAATGTTAAGAAGCTTCTAGTGCAGCCACCTGGCATTATGGGCCCTGCCTGGATCACATAGGTTGCAATAACTTAGCCATTTGGACAGTTGGTGGTAGTGGGATGATAGGTTTGGAGCGCGTCCATTTGGTCTAAGGGAAGGCTTCTGAAAGGTCCTGTCTTGGTGAAAATCAAGTCTTGTGGGAAAGTGCACAACCTCTGCAGATGGAAGAATCTAAGTACTTAGCCATGTCCCTGGTATTGGACAACTTGAGCATCAAGACATGGAAGCTATCAAGAATCTCCTCATCCCAATTTTCTAAGTTAAAACTTGTGGTTGAACAAGGGTGAAGGTTCACCAATTTCTATTGGTGATTCCTTGGGGAAAGTTTTGTCAAAGAAAAACTTGGTGTTTTCAACTGATAGGTAAAACCTATTTTGAGCAAAGCAAGCCTAAGGTACACTTAGACAAATTCATGTGGTATATAGATGCTAATATTCTACTAAGGTATCACTTGCCAATACTATTCCAATGTATTGACCCACTGTGGATGTAACTTGTGATGTTGCAGGTTATTCTGATGATGATTAGGGGTTATGAGTCTACACTCAACATGATTGCCTGTGGCACATGAAGATGAAGACTTATTTATATTGTTATGGTTAAAATCTTGTATTAGGCCTACGGCCATGGAGTTGTAAAAGACTATGTTTGTCTCTGGAATGATATGTAATAATTACCTTTGTTTCTGTGTACTTCATCTTAAACTGTGGATGCTAGCATTGATCCAGGGACTAGCATTGCAATCACAGGGATCCTTACCTTTATAAGGGAGGGATCTTACACCATCTACTACAAATCCGTCAGGATGCTCCATATAAATTTCCTCATCTAGCTCTCCATTTAGAAAAGCTGTCTTAACGTCCATTTGATGAACAAGAAGACCATGTGAGGCAGCCAAGGAAAGTAGTACTCGAATAGTGGTCAATATGGCTACATGTGAGTAGGTATCGAAGAAGTCTTCACCTTCCTTTTGGGTATAGCCCTTAGCCACAAGACGTGCCTTGTACTTTTCAATAGTACCATCAGGTCTAAGCTTTTTCTTGAACACCCACTTACATCCTACAGGTTTGCACCCATAAGGACGATCAGTGATTTACCAAGTACCATTAGCTAAGATGGAGTCCATCTCGCTTCGGACGGCTTCCTTCCAGTAGTCAGCATCTTGAGATGCATAGGCTTCTGAAATGGACGTGGGAGTATCGTCCACAAGGTACACAATGAAATCATCACCAAAAGACTTTCCAGTCCTTGTTCTCTTGCTCCTTTTGGGATCTTCATTGTCATCCTCCACAGGATCATCATGGTGTTCTATCGACATAGTGGGTTCAGGAATTATAGCAAATTCCTGACTAGATGAACTAGTCATCTCCTGATTTGATGAGCTAGACATACCTTTCATAGGAAAGATGTCCTCAAAGAAAGTCGCATCATTCGAATCCATGATTGTATCAACATGCATGTCGGATACCTCAGATTTTACTATCAAAAATCTATAGCCAAGGCTATGAAAAGCATATCCCAGAAAAACACAAACGGTTTTTGGTCCAAGCTTTCGCTTCTTGGGTATTGGAATATTGACTTTCGCCAAACAACCCCAAGTTCGTAAGTAAGAGAGTTTAAGCCTTTTATTTTCCCATTCCTCAAAAGGAGTCATGGTTTTATCCTTTATAGGAACACGGTTTAGGACATGACATGCAGTCATTAGCGCCTCCCCCCACCATTCCTTGGAAAGACCCGATGTATCTAACATGGCGTTAACCAAATCAGTTAGAGTGCGGTTCTTCCTTTCGGCCACCCCATTTGACTGAGGTGAGTAGGGAGGCGTCCTCTCATGTATAATACCATGTTCCATACAGAATAAATCAACTTCATTTGAAAAGTACTCTCCACCACGATCCGACCTTAGCCGCTTGATTTTAAGATCAAGTTGGTTTTCTGCCTCAGCTTTATAGATTTTGAAGTAGTTCAAAGCTTCATCTTTAGATTTCAGAAGATAAACATAGCAGTATCTAGTGGAGTCATCAATCAACGTCATAAAGTATCTTTTTCCACCTTTTTTCAACACACCATTCATCTCACAAAGATCTGAATGTATAAGTTCTAGCGGTGCTAAGTTTCTCGGTTCCACAGCCGTATGAGACTTGCGAGGTTGCTTTGCTTGCACACAAACTTGGCACTTAGAACCTTTGACAGTGGTAAATTTCAGAATTAAACTCATATTGGCTAGCCGCGTCATGCAACCAAAGTTAATATGACAGAGTCATGAATGCCAAACATTGGACTCATTATCATTGCAAACATGATTAATAACTTTAGTACATGAGTCTGACAAAGACAAGCGGAACAGACCCCCGCACTCATAACCCTTTCCAACAAATTGTACATACTTAGAAATTACAACTTTATTGGACTCAAAAACCAACTTAAAGCCATCTCGACATAAAAGTGATCCGCTGACGAGATTCTTATTGATGGAGGGAATGTGCTGCACATTCTTCAGCTGTACGGCCTTTCCCGAAGTAAGATTCAGATCTACCGTACCAACACCATGAACAGAAGCACGTGAGTCATTTTCCATCAGCACGGAAGAGGTCCTTGAGACCTGATAAGAGGAAAACATGGAAATATCAGAATATACATGTGTATTAGCACCCGTGTCTATCCACCAATCAGGAGAATGACATACTAAAAGGATAGTAGGTAAAATACCGTACCCAACATCCTTCATCTCAGTATCGCTAATGGCAACATTAGCGGCGTTGCCGCTGTTTCCATGTTGATGCTTGTCAAAGCGATTAGGGCAGCTAGGGGCCCAATGACCAGGATCACCATAGACGTGGCAAGAGCCTTTCCTCTTATCATTTTTCTTCTTGAAGTTGGTTGAGTGCGTGGCCTTGTTCTTGCCATCGAACTTCCCCTTTCCTTCAGTTTTGTTCTTATTCTTGAACTTGTGGGATTGGAAGTTTTTCCTCTACACCAAATTGGCAGTAGAACCTCCCTCAAACCCTCGAGCAGTTTTGTCCTTTGCTCTCGCCTTCTCTTCCACATGAAGAGACCCAATGAGATCCGTAACGGAAAACTCTTGTCTCTTATGTTTCAGAGAAGTAGCAAAGTTCCTCCACGAGGCAGGAAGCTTGGCAATAATGCCACCGGCCACAAATTTGTCCGGTAAGGAACACTTGAACTGCTCAAGTTCTTTGGAAAGTGATTGTATCTCATGAGCCTGCTCAACGATGGAGCGCTCATCAACCATCTTGTAGTCATAGAATTGCTCCATGACATACAACTCAGTGCCAGCGTCCGAGACCCCAAACTTGGCCTCGAGCGCTTCCCACGCGTCCTTGCCATTATCAAATGACATATATGGGTCAACAATGTTGTCCCCAAGAACACTGAACAAAGCCGCCATAAACATGGTATCGACTTTCTTAAAGTTCGCTTCCTGCTCTGCAGAAAGAACTCCTTCAGGCTTGCCAAGAGTGGCGCTATAGCAGTTTAGGTTTTCAAACTAGAGAACTGCTCTCTTGCGCCATATCTTATAGTGCACGCCATCAAAAGGAGGCGGCCTAGTAGCCGCGGCTACACTAGTGGAATTCAGTTGCCTATAATCAGGTTTTTGGATTGTTGGAAATATAAGCAATAATCCATATGATTTAATCCGAATAATAAACTGATAAAGCATGATTATACAAATAGTACTAAAACCAATCATGCAGATCAACAAAGTAGATGAACAGATTAAATCGATACAAGAGAAACCTATCACATCTACGCCAAATACTAGAACTAGAAACTCTAGCATAATCTGAAAGAAAGAGATTGAGATCACATACGATGCAGTTGCGGCAGTAGCCGCAGCAGAGCTGTCGTCCATGTTGAGGTTGCCGAAGAGGTCTCTGACGTCCGGGAAGAAGTCGTCGTTTGGGAACTCGTCGTCGGACGACGTCGTGGTTGCCAGTAGTCACACTTGAGCGCTCACCAAAAACCTGATCGCCCCTCACCCATACAGGTTCACGAGAGGCGGGGTTCCGGAGGCCTACTGTCCTGATCTGCGGTGCACGCCGCAAGCCGGGATGGGAAAGACGAAAGCGGCGGCACAAGGTTCTGGAGGTAGGTGCGTGTTGTGGATTGATTCACCGATTAGGTTTAGCGCAGACGCTTATATAGTGCAGGCTAGGAAGATCATGGGCTCAGCCCACGTCCGAGTCGGTAACAACCACATCCATAAAAACTGGAAACAACTGTAATTAACGCGTCCGTTAATGACTCATAATCAATTTTCCCAACCAGCAAAATAAAGCTCGGCTCGGCGATATTCCCACAACCCGCGGCGCGCGCGCGTCGTGACGAGGCATGGTGTGGTGAGGCGAGGCAGGCGGCGTCGGAGGAGGAGTGCGCGAGGGCTTCTCTCCTTGTCACACCTTAGTGAGTGGTGCAACACTCTACTATATAAGGTGGTCCAACTCCCCTTCAACTAGCAATGTGGTACTAAACTTTAGCACCACTAGCACAGCCATATGCTGCCAAAGAGAATTTTAGAATTTGTCTAATGAGCCAGCAACCCAAAACTCACCAAATTCCAACATATCGCACTAACAACATGACAGGACTATTCTCAGTTGAATATCCATCATATCACTAGAGAACTCTTTATTATTGCAGATATGTTTCCTACAGGTTCTACCCATTTACTAGGTTTCCAACAAAAGGTCAAAGCATATGCTCTGATACCAGTTGCGGTGACCCAGCATACCACTACATGATGTAGTATACTATAGTCATTGTGACATGGTTATACCCAAAGGGAACACACGACATTAGCATACCTGGTCCATCCCAAGGAATGCCCACGAGAATATACGTGGCCCATGAAGATTTTCGGGTGGCCCAAGCCAAAGACGTCTTCAGATCCTTGGAGAGCAAGACTAGAACAGATAGAATATCCAAAGGGGGGCAAACCGTAAACCTGTAACCGACTTGATCTATCCCCGAGACATGCCTACCTCTATATAAAGGCTAGGAGAGCACGATGAGGAGGAGCTCCCTCACCTCACCGCATACACACCTCCACGCCAGATTACATCTGCGCACCCCTGTAACTTTCGGTTCCGCCGTAATCAAGAGCAGACAAGTAGGAGTAGGGTTTTCCCTCCAGGGGCCTAAACCTGGGTAAATATCGTGTCCCCTGGTTGCTTGTCTGTTAACCGTTCCGCGATCTCCAGCACCCCCATCTTCTCCAAAACCCAAGCTCATAACAATGGGAATTGACGAGATTGAACCTCGTCAATTGGCGCTGTCTGTGGGAAACGGGGGCGCTGATTGTGGGATCGTGATGGTCCCGACCAAAGAGATCTACAACTCCTCGGCGACGGAGAACCATCTCCTCTTTGGCGCTTTCGACATCACCGCCCAGTCGCCAGCCACCATGAAGGACTTCGAGCCTATAGGCGACGCGCTCGAGATCCTATTCGGGAGCTTCTGCTTCTAGGTGGGACAGACCGGCACTCTCCGCCTCCCAGAGCGGGTGCCACTGCCATCGATCAGGCCCGTCTCATGGGCCCCGCATCCCAATGTGCTACGCACGACAACATCGACAGATGAGTCATACGACAGCAGCAGCTGCAACTCAGATCTGTGTGATCCCCCGTCGGATGAAGGGACCTATGGTTCTGGATCCGAAAGCTGCGACAACAGCGATCTAGTCCGCGGATGCTACCAATGCGCCGTGGTCATCCAAAGTGAAAACGAGCAACAACCACAAGGTTCGGGTGCTCACGTACCGCCACCTAACCCGCAGGGTAGAAACGGCGAAAATAGGAGGCAACCATCCCCCCGCCCAACAAGGACGATCCTGATGCCAATCGAGTAATCCACCTCAGCGAGGAAGGATGTAACCAGGCACGCGAAGCCGTAGCGGGCAACAAGATACTACAAGTGGGTGCCTCACGGGACCTACTGATGGCATACCACCTGCTCCTCATCGAAGAGCACAAAAAACAGGTGAAGATGCAAGAGGTACTCGACAAATGCAAGCAAGCGGCCTCGAGGTCTAGCGCGCGGCGAGCTATGCTCTCCGCTGTTGGCGGCTCCAGCTTGCATGGCAACAATGCCAACAAGCATCGCTCTCGCGTAGAGAACATGGATCCCGCGGCACGTCGCGAGGTGACTCGAACCCTCAACACGTCCTTCATGGAGATGGACGCCAACGGCAACGTCATCCCGAAGACGCCGCAAGCTACGATCATGGCAGCCACCACATATCTTGCGTCCCATCCACCTCCGGTGGGGGACCCGAAGAGGGCCATGCACAATTCCGCACTAGCCAGACTCGGACTTGTTGGAGCTGCACTCCACGAGGAAGCTCCTGCAGAGCCGACAAAGAAAGCTGCGGTCAGATTCAACCACAACCCCACACCCACATCCGATGAGGAAGAACACGATCTACCTTGACGATGCAAGAGTCCACAACGTCGCAGCCGCGACTACGACGCCCGAAGCGACCTCGCCCAGGGCAAGATTGACAAGGCACGCGCCAAGCATGTGTGCTCATCCAAATCAAAAAAGGATGACGATGAAGGAGAACTCTGCGGAGCTCGATGCTTCAGCAGATCTATTTGGTGGACACGGATGCCGAGAAACTTCAAGCTTCCTTCGGACACTCCGAAGTTCGACGACACGCAGGACCGTAAGGCGTGGCTCAGCGACCACCTGTCGTCCGTCAAGCTGCACGGCGGAAACAAAAACACCGCCCTGCAATGCCTCCAGCTGTAGCTGACAGGCACAACCCGGATCTGGCTCAGCAGCCTATCCTCAGGATCCATCCAAACCTGGGAAGAACTAGCGTACAGTTTCATCCGAAACTTCAAAGGTACCAGCAAGAGGCTAGCCTCGATCGAAGAACCGCGTGCCTGCACCCAACGAATGGGCGAATCCATTCGCTCGTACATACTACACTGGTCCAACATCAAAAACTCCACGACACATATCTCTGAGGAGAGAACAATCGACGCCTTCAAAGATGGCGTCAAACGCCAGGACTTCAAGGAAGAACTTGGGCGCGTCAAGCCCAAGACACTCGACCACCTCATGGACATCGCCAACAGGTGGGCAGATGGCAAAGGCTCCGTCCATCGAGCACACTCGGATGAGGAGGACGACTACCGCCGCCGACGCGAGCGCTGTAGCAAACGAAGATCGCGCATCTACGACGATCGCGATGGACCCGACATAGTCGCGGCTGGCTATGCCGACCGCCTCAACAAAAGCAACCGTAGCAGCGACAGATACCGTGGAAACAACTTACACGATGGAGGACACCCAACGCAAATGTGGCAACGCCGCGGCCGCGACTACGAGCCCTCAGCATACAACAAATTGTCGGGCCCATGCACCATCCACTTCTACATCGACAAGCATGATGGCAAAAAGAAGGCCAACCATATGATCAAGTACTGTCGCGAGTTCCAGAAACTCAGCGAGAGCCTGTCCCAGATGAGACAGCGGGTCCCGAACAATGGGTTCGGACACGCGCCCGCACCAGGCGACATCGCCCATGGATCTCCTCCGCCACTACCCGTGGGACCTTCGAATCACCCGGTCACACCCATACAGAACAACAGAGTAAATGGCTACCCCGCGCCAAAAGGTTCACTGATGATCCAAAAGGGGCGCCCAACAAACAGGGTGCAAAAGAAGATCACTGGCCAAGTCAGCTTGGATGTGACTGCTCCACCCGCCATCCCTGAATACCTCAGTGGTTCAGAGTCCTGCATCACATTCAGCCGTTCGGATCACCCCCGCCAAATCCCTCGCCTAGGTCATGCTGCCCTGGTGCTCGAGGCGCAGATCGGAGGATTCAAGATGAGTCGCGTATTCATGGACGGCGGCAACAACATCAATCTGATGTTCGCTAGCACCTTAGTAGCAATGCGGATCCCGCTGTGCAGCCTGGAACAATTCGACACAATGTTCCATGGCATCGTCCCAGGGAAGGGCATATTTCCCCTGGGAAAGATATGGCTCGACGTCATCTTTGGCAAGCCCGACAACTTTCGGTGCGAGTGACTCGAGTTCGAAGTGGTGGATTGGCCATCACAATACCACGCCATCCTCGGGCGCGTGGCATTCGCAAGATTCCTGGCAGTACCGCACTATGCGTACCTGCTACTCAAGATGCCAGGACCTAGGGGCGTCATCACGGTACACGGGAGCTTCACCCAGTCCGACCACTGCGACAGGGATTTCAACAGAATCTCCCAGTCATTCGGCATGCAGGAGGAGCTCACAAGGCTCAGAGAGGTGACAGAAAACGGGGCACCCCTAGTCTCGAGGCAAAACACACCTGACATGTCATTCGACTCAACAGTCAACACGAAGAAGGTGTAGGTCCACCCGACAAACGCCTCCAAGACGGCGCTGATCGCCAACGACGTCAGCCCCGCATAGGAAAGCGTGCTCGTCTCCTCTGTGAGCACTGGGAAATCTTCGCCTGGTGTCCTGCGGACATGCCAGGAGTTCCCAGGGAATTCGCCGAGCACGCACTCAATGTGTTCCCAGATGCCAAGCCCGTCAAACAGTCCATCCGACGATTGTCCGAGCCTCGTGCCGAAGCCATCGGAGTCGAAGTCAACAGACTGCTCGACGCTGATTTCATCAGGGAGATCAAGGAAAGCGAGTGGCTGGCCAACACCGTGATGGTCCCTAAAAAGGACACGGACATCCTACGGATGTGCGTGGACTTCACATCGCTGAACAAGCACTGCCCGAAGGATCACTTCCCTCTCCCTCGGATCGATCAGATTATCAATTCGACTGCAGGATGCAAGAAACTCTCCTTCCTCGACGCCTACTCAGGCTACAATCAGATTCGACTGAAGGTCGAAGAGGAGGAGAAAACGGTGTTCATCACGCTGTTCAGAGTGTTCTGCTATAACACAATGCCTTTCAGGCTGAAGAACGCGGGCGGCACGTACCAGCGGTGCATGCAGGCATGCTTGAAGAGCCAGATTGGCCGCAACATACAGGTCTATGTCGATGACTTAGTAGTCAAAATAAGGAAGGAAAAGACATTGATCGACGATCTCCGCGAGACGTTCGACAACCTTGATCACTACAAGATCAAGCTGAACCCAGAAAAGTGCCCCTTCGGCGTCCCATCTGGCCAACTGCTTGGCTACTTCATCTCCCATCAAGGAATTGAGGCGAAGCCGAAGAAAATCCGGGCCATACTGGCCATGGAGAAACTGAAGAACCTCAAGGGTAACCAGCAGCTCGCTGGACGCATCGCGGTGCTGAGCAGATTCATCAGCCGCATGGGTGAGAAGGCCCTGCCTTTCTATTAGCTGCTACGAAAAGCAGACAAATTCGAGTGGACACCTGAAGCGGACGACGCATTCGAAGATCTGAAGCGGCTGCTCTCCACCTCGCCCTTCCTGGACACGCCAAAGGAACGCGAGCCTCTACTACTATACATCGCAGCCACGCATCAGGTGGTAAGCACTTTGCTCGTGGTCGAACAACCCGAAGATGGCAAGACTCACGGGGTCCAACGCCCAATCTACTACCTCAACGAGGTATTGACGCCAACAAAACAGAGGTACCCTCACTACCAGAAACTAGCCTACGGCGTGTTCATGACGGCTCGTCGGCTGAGCCACTACTTCCAGGAGCATCAGGTGATGGTCGTCAACGAGGCACCTCTGAACAGCATCCTGAACAACCCGGAAGCCACAGGACGCGTGGCTCTGTCAGGCATCGAGTTGTCCCCTCTAGACATAGTCTATGAGAAGCGCCACGCGATCAAGTCTCTGGTCCTACCGGACTTCCTCGTCCACTGGATGGAGCTACAGCTACCGGACACCCTGGACATGACACAGTCATGGACGATGCACTTCGATGGCTCCAAGCGCGAAGCTGGAGAAGGAGTCGGGTTCATACTAACATCCCCGCAGGGCGACAAGATGAAATTTCGAGCCTCCAACAACGAAGCCGAATACAAGGCCCTCATCCACGGCATGAGGATGGCCAAGATCTGCGACGCAACACGCCTCGTCATCTACAGTTACTCAAACCTCATCGTTCAGCAGACGATGAACGAGTGCGACGCACATGCCACCAACATGATCGCGTAACGCGCGTTCTACAACTCACTCGAAGGAGACTTTGACGGCTGCGAGCTTCGACACGTTGGAAGAGAAAGCAACGAAGATGATGATAGACTCGCCAATATCGGCTCCACCTGCGCACGGGTGTCACCAGGTGTGTTCCTCGAACAAATCTGTGTGTCATCCATCAAAAGGAAATTCCCCAAGGGATCATCCGAAGAAGCAGAACACTTGGGGGCTGTCGTGGGAATGGTCACGGCAGATGCTGCAATCGGCAGCGAGTAGTAGAACGAGGGGCAAGGGCGGCCAGCCATCTGCGGTGCGAGATGAGGGCGGAGACACAGGGTTTTACCCAGGTTCTGAAGGGAATATGCCCGAGAGGCAATAATAAAGTGGTTATTATCGTATTCCTTGTTTATGATAAATGTTTATTTTGCATGCTATAATTGTATTAATACGAAAACGTTAATACATGTGTGTTTAATAAACAAACAGAAAGTTCCTAGTTATTCCTCTCTTATAAACTAGCTCATTGATTAACAAGATGATCAAGGTTTCCTGATCATGGACATTGGATGTTGTTAATAACGGGATCACAACATTAGTGTAATGGTGTGATGAACATTCATCCGAGGTATAGCATCACGATCAAAGTCATTGAGTTTATATTGCTATAACAACTTAAGAAGTGATCCTAATCCTTAGACCATGAGATCATGTCAATCACTAACACCGGAAGAGTTTCTTGATAACATCAAACGTCACACCGTAACAGGGTGATTATAAAGATGGATTCAGAACTAATAAAGTGTTATGTTGAGGCCCATGGATCGAGAGTGGAATTTGTTCATCCCGATGACGGATAGATATGCTCTGGGCCCTCTCGGTGATATCACATTGATTAGCTTGCAAGCAAGTGATTTGATCACTAGAATGTTATATCACGGGAACGAGAAAAGAGTGCATGTCGGTAACGAGATCAAACTAGGTATGGAGATACCGATGATCGAATCTCGGACATGTAATATATCGCGAAACAAAAGGATTAATATACTAGCGTAAAAAGGTTCCGACGATCACAAGAAAGTCATCGTTGAATGTGTGGGAGTCAGTATGGGTCTCCAGATCCCGCTTCTGATTATTGATCTGAGAGGGGTATCGATCATGTCCGCATTATTCGCGAACCGTAGGGTGACACACTTAAGAGACACCGACATCCATTTGGAGCAAAAGTTTCATGCCGAAAAGAATAACAAGCGCAGGAATTTATTTCACTAGATACCGAAACGGGTTTTCGGGTGAAATTGCAGAAAGTGTTTCTGCATGTGAAATGAAATACTAGCAAGGGGTTATATGTGAATGTTTGTCATTAAAGTAATTGAAAAAATTCTGAATAAATAAAAGGAGTTTTATTTAATGAGAGTTTGCATTAAATTTGGTGGAAATTTAATGGGAATTTGAGTGGGTTTTTGAGTGGAGGGAATTGAAAGGCTTTTGTGTGAGTGGAGTGTCCACCCACATGAATGAAAGGAGGGGCGGGGGCAGCCCCATGGCTGGGCACATGGCCCCTTGGGTTCCCCCCTCTCCCTATAAAAGGAGCCCCCTCCCTCTCTCTCTCACTCACACCTCCTCGTGAAGGATCTCTCTCCCCCTCTAGAATTTATCCCCCATGGTCTCGGACTAGCGAGATACATGTTCCCGGTGGCTTTTCGGCAAGAAAGAGTTGTGCTTCCGCTGCATCGCTGGAGCGAGGAGGCGGAGGTTGCTCGGTGCCTCGAACGTGTGTGCGAGCACGGATGCGCTGCTGTTTTGCGGCGCTAGGACTTCCTCTCGATCTTGAGATCGGCAACAGATCGTCTACATCAACCACGAGTTTGGACTCGTTAAGCTTTGTCGGTCTTCAAGGTATGTTCTCTACGGATATACATCCGCCTGTTGTTTGTATCTAGTAGATAGATCTTGGTACATAGTTGTTCCCATCGTAGGAAAAATTTTGTTTTCTATGCTGTGAACCCTACAGTGGTATCAGAGCCGGATCTATGCGTAGATACTTTGCACGGGTAGTACACATATGAGTATGTGGGCGATGATGATCATTTTATTGCTTCTTAGTTGTACTTTGGATATTGGTGGCATAGTGGGATGAAGCGGCCCGGACAAACTTTACATGTCCTCGCACATGAGACCTGTTCCACGCTTGACATGCAACTAGTTTTGCATAAGTGGCTAGCGGGTGTCTGTCTCTCCTACTATAGTCAATATCTAATTTGCAACGAGTTGTCAACAATTTGGTTATCCTCGTTGTGGTTCATGTTCGTAGGTAGGAACAGTTCTATCTTCGAAAGCCCTAAGCCACGTAAAATTTGCAATGGATAAATTAGAGGCGTCTAGTTTAGATTGTTGCTGGGCTAGTGTTATGATATGGTGATGTTGTAAGTAGAAGTATGAGATGATACTCTTACAACACACATAGCGTGTAAGTTCCATAGACCTTGGCCTTACACATAAAGGTATGATAGAGATCATACCATGGTGCACATGATGGAGATCATATGCGGGAACCATATCATTTCACTTATAAACATGTGATGTTTTGATTGCATCTTATATTGCTTGTTTGGCGTTTTATTAGCATAATAAGATGATCCCTCATTTAGATATCAAGATAAGAATGTGTTCTTCCTTAAGTATGCACCGACAATGTTTCGTCGCTTCAAGACATCACGTGATGATCGGGTGTACTTGAATCCACGAGCATATCTCGGGTGTAAGACAGTTACACACGCGAATACTAAGGTTCTTACTTGGCGAGCCTAGCATGTACAGACATGGCCTCGGAACACGGACCGAAAGGTTAAGCATGAGTCATATGTTTTTGATATGATGACCATATGGATGCTCGCCTTTGAAGCTACACCGACTCACGTGATGATCGGACTTGGTGTAGTGAATTTGGTTCATGTAATCACCAAAAAGACACGAGGGATGTCGTTTTTGAGTGGGAGTTCATTTCTAATTTGGATTAGTAGAACTCAATTTATCATAAATTAAATCAAAGTGAATTTGCATAATTTGTTGTAGTCATTGGCATTCGTTCACCACCTTATGCATAGTTGTAATTGAGATAATAGAACTATAGAATTCTGGATATATACTTTACGAACTGGTATCGTATTGTGTTGAGTGTCAATCTAAAGTTTCAAGTCCTATTGCAAACTTTCAGCAAACTCTATTTCTTCCGTGAAATTTAATAGTTGGTATTAAATCAAGAGTAACAATTCCAGTGTTAGTATCTTAAGTATCATATTTGCCTCCATGATTCTTGATTTAAATATCAAGATTATCTAGGAGCTGAAAGAATTGTTTCAGAAACCATCATGTGTGGTAGATATAACAATATCTGAAACAATGTTTTGGTTGCAATATGATAGAGTATAATATATGTTCTCATATTGGATGAGAATTTACGAAGGTTGGAGATGCTAGACATCCTAATCATCCAAAAGGGTTTTGGAAAGTAATGTTATACTCACGATTCGCCTTTATAAGCTACAGTAGCTTGATCATGAAAGTCGTCATGATAAGAGTGAATAGAAGATGTATGTAAAGTGTTTACTACACTAAAAGATTACTAAATAATGGATTTTAAAAGAATACCGATCATTTTGATGATGGTGATCTACTTCAAAGTGCAAGTCCAAAGGTATTATTATTTGAATATACACGCTTTGGACTATGTGTCATGTATATGGCGCCACTTTTGATGTTGATAGATTCTTTTAAAAAGGAAAAGGAAATGCTGAAAGAGAATCTATAAAATATATTTGGCAGAAAAGAAAAGATTGGAAATATCCAATTTAGGTATATGGATGATATACATGTTATGGTTGTATTCTTTGCTTGTTAAACAATGTGGTTCTTGGGTATTGGATACCGAATTGGTTGGTATGAAATTTCATACGGAACGACGCAATTCATAAACCACAATGGCCTAAGTAACTAGCAAGAGAATATGTGATGATGTTCATCGAAAACAAACAAACCGTTGTTTGTATTTCTCGTTGACATCAAAGCTTGACTTCAAGATTTGTTTTAATAATTGTTATTTAAATCAGGTATTATGAGAACAAAGGTTGTTCAAATAATTACCATATTCCATATAAGATGGATGATTTACAAATCTAGTTGGAGAAATCACATCCATAAAACCTAATGCTAAAATGTCGCAAGACAAATGATTGAAAGATCACTTACGAAGTGACATCTCTGTTTAAATTATATTGGAAAGAAAACATGAAGAATCTCCATATTCATGGATTTTTGGAGTCTTTGATTTGATCAAGTGACGCTTGTGAGACTTTCCTTGGGATAATTAAAAACTCCGTTCAAAGACCAAAGAAGAACGAACGACTAAAATATTGGAATTTATACATATCGATGTATGTATTCCATTATGTGTAGTCGTAAGCGATGGGTTTCAACTTCATATGCTTTCTCCGGAAATTTGAGTGAATGTTCACTTAATGAGAAAGAAGTATGAAATATTTGAAAATGTTTCAAAGACTTTCAAGATGAAGTGAAAAATCATTGTAACAAGAAAAATAAATGGTTTATGATTTTATCATAAGGGATTTATTTGAGTTACAAGTTTAGCAAAACACCTAGATTTACATATCCCGAAACACCATAGGAATATGGAGTGTTTGAGATTTGTAATGAAACCTTGGTTGACATGGTTGGATCAAAGGTGTTATTTATAAAACTGCCATTATGTTTTAAAAGATTAAAGCTTTAGAGACTACCGCTTTTACACTGAAAAGAGCTCCATATTGATCCGTTGAAATGACACCATGGAAGTTATGGTTTGGGGTAAAACCCAAGTTGTCATTTCTTAAATTTTGGTATGCTAAACATAAGTAAGATGTTTACAACCGAAGTCGGATGAGCATGTCTTTGTAGGTTATTTCGAATAACAATTGGTTATTCCTCCATAACACCGAGGACAAAGGGGTTTGTCGCTTGAAATATGAAGTTTCTTGAAGAAGGAATTTTTCGTAAAAGTTAAGTGGGAGGACAATAGAACTTTGATAAGGTTAACAAACCTTAGCTAAATGTGCTGAGTTGCGCAGCGCCGGAAAATATTCCGGAGGCAGCCATAATGCTCATAGCTTATGTGCCTCAAAGGTTTTGGTCACGGAGATCTAAGTTCTTATTGAACCAAGTAGGTCGGTTAAACAATCAAATGCTAAGATTTGAGAGTAAATCATTATTGTTTGACAATGATGAACCGAATACATACAAAGAAGCGATGATGGGCCCTGACTCCATCAAATGGCTCGAAGCCATAAAATCCGTGATAGTTCCATACACGAGAAATCAAGTTTTGAACTTGGAAGACCCTCCGGAAAGGTGTAAAAACCTATCGGTCGTATTTGGATCTATAAAGAAATAGACATGGATGTTTCACATCTATGAAATAGTCAACATGTCGTAAAGTATTTTACGACAATGTTCAAGGAGTTGACTATGACAAGATTTGATCTTTCATAGCGATATTTAGTCTAGACGGATTAAAGTAGCAACCACTACATATAATATGTTATATGGTAGATTAATAAACAAAACAAAGTTTTTCTAATAGAATGGTTACCTAGGACGTGTACATGACACGGTCCAAAGGGTTTTGTTAAATTCAAAGGATGCTAAAAGGGCGTGCAAACTTCAATGGTTGAAGTAAGCATCGCGGAGTTGGAATCTTCACCATGATGAAAAGGAGTTTTCATCAGGAGACAATGAAGATGCTTGCATTTGCAAGAAATTAAGTGGGAGCGCTGAGACATATTTCTAATATATTATGTGGAGGACATCTTGTTGATTAGAAATGATGTATCTTTTATTGACCAAAGGTTAAAAATTTCATTTCGATGAAATACTTAGGCAAAACCTGAATATTTAGCATGAATGACTATAGTGGATAGACTGTGACGCTAATATGGTTGTGCCAAACGTACATATATGAGATATTGAAGGAGTTCAATATAGAAACGACAAGAAACAGTTCTTGTTGCATGGAAAGGAATTGTATCAAGATTCAAGTGTATCGACACTTGATAAGTGAAACAATATTCAAGTGTTTTGACACTTGATGAGTGAAATCACGAGAATGTTTTGATCAATCATACCATTATATGTACACATCCAGATATGTCCTATGCTCTAAGTGTTATGAGCATATACCAGAATGAATCATAAAATGATCATTGGACGATAGTGAGGATATTCTTATGATCTTTTGGAAGAACTAAGAATATATTTGTGTAGAGGTGACAAACAATTACAAATAGTTCATTGTAAAGCGTTACATTGATACTAGTTTTATCACAAGATACAAATTAAGTTTATCTCAATTTAAACTATGAGTGGCACAATGAAATGGAAAGAAAGTTTCCATGATGGATTTGGAATAGTTCCAAAGTTAAGACATTGTGACGAATACTACAACAAAAGGCTAAGTATATGACTGCTATAGTAGCAGCAAAGGAGGGAATTTGTGTCAAGTAGTTTGTTATCAAACTAAGGTGTGGTTCGCAATGGGCTAACACTAAAGATATATTGTATGACAATAGTATCAACGTGTTTTAACCCCAAGGAACTAAAGGTCTCACCGAAAGACCAAATTTATACAATGCCATCTCATTGGAGAATGAGTGATGCGTGAAGACGCAAAGACATGCAAATACACACGGACCTGAAGCGTCAGATCCGTAGATTATGTTAACCACTTGCAATTGCGTATATGGAACACCGGAAAGCCATAAGTGTTCAATACGCAAAGTTCTCAAACTATATTATTGTCTCTAGTGCAAGTGGGAGACTGAAGGGAATATGCCCGAGAGGCAATAATAAAGTGGTTATTATCGTATTCCTTGTTTATGATAAATGTTTATTTTGCATGCTATAATTGTATTAATACGGAAACGTTAATACATGTGTGTTTAATAAACAAACAGAAAGTTCCTAGTTATGCCTCTCTTATAAACTAGCTCGTTGATTAACAAGATGATCAAGGTTTCCTGATCATGGACATTGGATGTTGTTAATAACGGGATCACAACATTAGTGTAATGGTGTGATGAACATTCATCCAAGGTATAGCATTACGATCAAAGTCATTGAGTTTATATTGCTATAACAACTTACGAAGTGATCCTAATCCTTAGACCATGAGATCATGTCAATCACTAACACCGGAAGAGTTTCTTGATAACATCAAACGTCACACCGTAACAGGGTGATTATAAAGATGGATTCAGAACTAATAAAGTGTTATGTTGAGGCCCATGGATCGAGAGTGGAATTTTTTCATCCCGATGACGGATAGATATGCTCTGGGCCCTCTCGGTGATATCACATTGATTAGCTTGCAAGCAAGTGATTTGATCACTAGAATGTTATATCACGGGAACGAGAAAAGAGTGCATGTCGGTAACGAGATCAAACTAGGTATGGAGATACCGATGATCGAATCTCGGACATGTAATATATCGCGAAACAAAAGGATTAAGATACTAGCGTAAAAAGGTTCCGACGATCACAAGAAAGTCATCGTTGAATGTGTGGGAGTCAGTATGGGTCTCCAGATCCCGCTTCTGATTATTGATCCGAGAGGGGTCTCGATCATGTCCGCATTATTCGCGAACCATAGGTGACACACTTAAGAGACACCGACATCCATTTGGAGCAAAAGTTTCATGCCGAAAAGAATAACAAGCGCAGGAATTTATTTCACTAGATACCGAAACGGGTTTTCGGGTGAAATTGCAGAAAGTGTTTCTGCATGTGAAATGAAATACTAGCAAGGGGTTATATGTGAATGTTTGTCATTAAAGTAATTGACAAAATTCTGAATAAATAAAAGGAGTTTTATTTAATGAGAGTTTGCATTAAATTTGGTGGAAATTTAATGGGAATTTGAGTGGGTTTTTGAGTGGAGGGAATTGAAAGGCTTTTGTGTGAGTGGAGTGTCCACCCACATGAATGAAAGGAGGGGAGGGGGCAGCCCCATGGCTGGGCGCATGGCCCCTTGGGTGCCCCCCTCTCCCTATAAAAGGAGCCCCCCTCCCTCTCTCTCACTCACACCTCCTCGTGAAGGATCTCTCTCCCCCTCTAGAATTTATCCCCCATGGTCTCGGACTAGCGAGATACATGTTCCTGGTGGCTTTTCGGCAAGAAAGAGTTGTGCTTCCGCTGCATCGCTGGAGCGAGGAGGCGGAGGTTGCTCGGTGCCTCGAACGTGTGTGCGAGCACGGATGCGCTGCTGTTTTGCGGCGCTAGGACTTCCTCTCGATCTTGAGATCGGCAAGAGATCGTCTACATCAACCACAAGTTTGGACTCGTTAAGCTTTGTCGGTCTTCAAGGGTATGTTCTCTACGGATATACATCCGCCCGTTGTTTGTATCTAGTAGATAGATCTTGGTACATAGTTGTTCCTATCGTAGGAAAAATTTTGTTTTCTATGCTGCGAACCCTACAGGTTCGGCCCCCCGGAGGGTAAAGACCTACTCCTGCTAGATTGTATTATGAAGATGGTACAATGGGCGAGCTCGGCGGCGAGTCGCTTGGGTGTATGATGGAACGTATCTCTACACGCCCCGCAGGGAGGTTTATATAGGCTCACCTCCCCTAGGGTTTACATATCTCAACCGAATCAGTTAAGGCTTCGGTACTCGTTTGACCTAATCCGACTGGGCCTATCTACTCGCCTGGGCCTTCAGCTTCCAGTCGCTTGGATCCACACCGGGCCTTGATCCAGTCGCCGTCTTGCAGGCCCACTCGCCAGTTCCTGGGCCAGTCGGAAACGTCCTACTGGGTATACCCCGGTAGGCACATCCCCATCAGTAGTCCCCGAGGCTGTCGTCGATTGGGCATAGGTGGCTGCTGGCAGTCGGAGTATACGGCTTCGGAGTAGACATCCAGTCGAATCATCGGCGGGCGCGCGCTCCTGTATAAAGGAGAAAACTGGTCATCCTGATCGCAGCTTTGGCGAGTCGAGTCGGCGAAACACTGTCGTAGTGATCGGGTCGGCGAGCCGAGTGGCTGAAGTTGGACCGTTAAACATGGTCAAACTAGCCGTTGGGGTAATCCAATGGTAACCTTTGGCATAATCATCGCATAGTAACGGCTCCCTGATTTGGCGGGTAACAACCGCTATATAAGGGGAATGGCAGGCGATCAGAGAACCACCTTCTCGCCATTTCCTCCGATTGCGCGCACTATCGCCTTCCTTCGCATCGCGATCCAGCCGACCCGAAATCCTCCGACCCCCCAAAAATCCTTCCGCCATGTCCCTCTCCACCGAACCTTGGGGTAGATCTAAGTGTACCTGGGCACAACTGGCATCCTTCAAGGAGGCCGGGATTTTGCGTGCCGGGTGTTGGCGCATCCCCGCGGCCGGAGATTTGACTCCGAACCCGCGCGAGGGAGAGTTGATCTGTTTCACCAGCCACCTAGAACGGGGGCTGGGATTCCCTACGTCCCTGTTCTTCCGGCGCTTCTGCGCCTACTACGGAATCCAACCGTCGGACCTGGGTCCACACAGCATCGAGCAGCTCGCCTTCTTTGTGGCGTTCTGCGAGTGCTACCTGGGCTGCCGGCCCTACTTCCCTCTATGGCAAGATCTGTTCCATGGACGGATCAGCCGCGAAGAAGCGGGCGGCCCAATGCTCGCCGCGAGCGGCCTAACATTCCAGCTCAAGTCGAAGGCTTCGTTCTTTGACTTGATGCTACCCGCCAAAGCGGCAAGCGACTGGAAGAAATCTTGGTTCTACGTCTCCGAGGCGACTCCGGAGGACGAGACGGCGATCCCACGGTACTCCGCCAACCGGTCCGAACCGCGCCGGCTTCAGGTCGGCAAGCTCCCCAGCGACCAGCGGATGGTCGTGGACGAAATGCTTCAAACCATCCGTGGCCTGAAGAAGAAGGGCCTCCAGACGATCAACTTATACAACTGCTGGCTCGAGCGGCGGCTCGTTCCTCTGGCTCGGCGCGACCACTACATGTACCAGTACACGGGCCGGGAGGACTCGACGAAGTCCTGCCTCGCCGAGTGGAAGCTTGAGGACTACACGCCAGCACTGAAGAAGATAACCCAGGCGGTGTACCTGGACGCAAAGGCTGGGGTCGCCCCCTACACCGCAAAGCATCCAGCCCCAACGGTAAGTCACCTCGCATCATTCGCAGTAGCAGTTTTTGCAGTCGCGGTCGGTCTAATTCCATTTTGTGTTCATCGCAGCTATTCCAAGTGGTGGAAGGATGGCTCCTTCCTTCTGACGACGAGAATTCGAGCTCGTCCGTCCAGGACATGGGCGAGTCGCCTCCCGCCAAGGGCGATTCCGGGAGCGACGAGAGCAACGGCGACGACGAGTCCGAGGAGGAGGTCGCCCCGCTGGCCCGCAAGACCCGCGGGCAACGTCAGTGTGAGCTTGAGGCGAGTAAAAGCCTCGAGCGTCACGACGACGATGACGAACTTTCGGAGACCACCTCGCGCCGCAAGGCCACTCCGTCGAAGAAGAAGAAGAAGACGGAGAAGGAGGCCAAAGCTCCTCCGAAGAAGAAAACGAAGCCGATAGGCCGGCCTCACCTCCGCACTCGGCAAGCAGCTCTGACGCCCCCAGCCCGGCCAAGGAGGAGGCACCGCTGACGATAGCCGCACTGGACATGGCCACTGTCGAGGTGCCACTGGCCTCGATGCCTCCGCCATTCGCCCCAGTTTCTGGGCTAGGGGCCGCTCTGGCCGCGGTAGCTTCACCTTGCAGGGAAGCCCCTGCTGAAGATGTCCCAGAGGCTCCCGTTGTAGCCTCGACCACTAAGAAGCCATCCGTGTCTTGGGCACGCGACGTCCTGGAGATGGGCCTCAGCCGCCGACTGGGCCCCGAACTGGAGAAGCCGGTCGGCATCCGCACGGGGCTACGCTTCATTCCGGTCGCCAAGTGAGTTTGCTCACCTACTTTTGTCTTTCATAGCAGATTGAATTATTTTGCTCACGCGATTGATTTACAGGACCGGAGCAAAGAAGATAGGCCACCCGACCGTGTCTAAGGTGCCGCCCGTCGTCAGCGAGGAGGATCCTTCCCACAAGAGGAAGGCGGACGAAGTCGTCGTTCCTGCGGATGGTGCCAAGAAGGCCAAGGGCGACGATGTCGTCACGATCTCCAACGACACCGCGGTCGCGCCGAATGAATCCGCAATGGAGGCGGCCGTATCCACGAAGGGGGGTGCTCCCTCGCCTGGGGTGACCGAGCCGGTCTCCTTTGGTGCCGGTGCCTCCATCGCCATGTTCCCGTGCTTCATGACCAAGGCGGCTGCAGCGAGTGGGACCTCACCCTCGAGCCGTGCACCTAGGGTCACCAACGCGGAGGTCGAGCAGCGTCGTGGGCACACGCCGGCTCTTCTCGCGTCCGTGGATGTGATACAACTTCACGGCATGCTTGGCGCAGCCATCCAGGTATGTCCAGTCCCCGAGGATCAGGCCGGTGAGTTGCAGCGGTCTGATTCTTTTAATGTCTTGATGTTATTTTCGCATCCAGTCCCCGAGTGCGCGCTCGCTGAATTTCAGCGGGTGGGCACTTAGGATTTCTTGATTGCCAGTCCCCGAGTGCGCACTCGCTGAATTTCAGCGGGTGGGCACTTAGGATTTTGCTTTGGTTAACTGTTTGAATTGTGTGCAGGGTCTGCAATGTGAGTCAGCTGACCGATTGGCAGCGAAACACCGCGCGGAGAAGGAACTGGCCGCTGTCCAAGAGGCGAATAAGGGGCTTCAGGCAGTTTCCGCGAAGGCAGAAGAGGCTCGCCAGGGACTTGTCCCCGCGGGTGAGTTGGCAACGGCTCAATCGGCGTTGAGCTCGGCCGAAAAGCGGATCGCCGAGCTCGAACGCGAGCTGCGGGAGGCGAAAGAGGAGGCGAGTTCGGCGGATGGTCGAGCCAAGGCCGCCGTTACGGCCGCCGCGGAAGAGCGTAAAGTTTCTGACGCCCTTGTTGCTGGGCTTCAGGACGACTATACTTCTCTTCAGAGCTTCATCACGGATCTCTCCCGCCGCTTGATTGGTGAGTTTGTCTGCCCTTGCCCATTGCATGTGTCTTTTCGTAATATCTGATGCACTCATTGTTATCTTCTATCCACAGGTCGCATCATTGATAGCGCGGAAGAGGCGAGCTCGTTCGACGCGCGGCAATGTGTGGCCACGCTCGTTGACTCGGCGACGTTGTCGGCGACATGCATCCGAGCCTACCTCCAGGAGATATCGCCCACGGAAGTAATTCCCAGCGACCTCGTCTAGGTGTGGAAGTACTTGGAGAAGGCGCCGTCGGTCGTTGAATTCATGACGCGATCGGCGTTTCGGTGTGGAGCGGCGACGGTGCTTAGCCTTGGGCTTGCTCATTTTCTAGAAGATTTCGATCTGGACGATGTGACGAGTGGCTACCCATCGTCGACTGGCGAGGTGGAGATCTCCGAGGTGCTCAAGTTGACGGGTCGCGCCGCGGTGTACCCTGAGCGCGTCTGGGCGATGGGCGACCTCCTTCCTTACCAGGAGACGGTCGTCGCGCCCAACGATCCCGAGCCGCAGCACCGGGACTTCAAGGTCGAGCAGCCCTTCCGCGCGGCGATGGCGGGTGAGCTGACGACGTACCCGTCAAACCCGTACGCGCCGTTCATCCGCAATCGCAAGGGTGCTGGCGAGTCGTCGTCGAAGCCTGCGGAATAGAGTAGGTTGCCCTGGGGCGTTAGTAGCAGATCTGCCGTTTGGGCATATTTTGTACTCTGAGACAATTGCAACATGCTAGTAATGTGATATCATGTTTGTTTTGTGACTTGTCATGTGTTTTCCGATTGAGGTTTGAACGAGTCCCCGAGCGCGTCCGCCCTTTTGTGGGGTTTACCTCGTGTGTGATGTGTTTGTGGTTTTTGAATGTTTTGTTATTGTGGTCAACTCGCCCAGACTCGAAGAGCCAGTCGCTAGGCGACTCCCTTGAGCGCTCTGTACTTTGCCGTTTTCCCTTGCGCGAACGAGGTCGGGTGGCCGAGTCCCCGAGCGTGGTACTTGGTTGTTCTAGGAGCGACTCGAGGGTGGGGGAGGACTTGGCGCGTTAGTTTTAGCGCATCACTCCTGCCTGGCCCGTGGGGTCAGTCGCGTGGCGAGTCCTGGGCATGCTCTCATACTTGGCGTTTTCCCGAGCCGCTCGCGCTAATTTGGTCATCAGTCCCCGAGCGTGGTACGTGGCCGTTCGAGTCGCTATGTCGAGGATGCGGAGGATCGTGGTCGCTGTGAGAAGCGAAGGCAGTTGTCTTGGCTCGTAGAGCCAGTCGGGCTAGGCGACTCCAATGGGGCTCCGGGTAGGCGTTTTTCGTGGACGATGCAAAACCTGAGTTGACCCAGTGCTCTTGCATCGCACTACTTAGCCGTGCCGATCGCTTTACCAAAGGTTGACTTCTGCGGTTAGCTTGACGCTGTTATTACGAGTGCGAGTGGCACAAGACACGGAGAGTAAGCGCAATTTGCGGTAACTGATTCTTTTTATTTCATAGCGACTGGAGAGTACATATGTGGAGTTCTAGGAATAGAACTTCCGTAGGAGGTTTACATTCCATGGTCGCTTGACGTCGAGTTCGCCGTCCCCGCGGACGTCGATGAGGTAGTAGGCGTCGTTGCCGAGTACGCGCCCGATGGCGAATGGTCCCTCCCATGGGGGGGAAAGCTTGTGCATGCCCTTTTTGTCCTGGATGAGGCGCAGCACCAGGTCGCCTTCTTGGAAGGTGCGCGTTTTCACCCGCCGGCTGTGGTAGCGGCGGAGTCCTTGTTGGTAGATGGCGGTGCGCGAGCGAGCTAGGTCGCGTGCCTCGTCGAGTTGATCGACTCCATCCTGTCGTGCGAGTTCGTTCGCAGCCTCCGTGTAGTGGACGACCCGCGGAGAGTCGTGCTCAAGGTCGGTGGGCATGACTGCCTCGGCGCCGTACACCATGAAGAAGGGGTTGAATCCTGTTGACCTGTTGACCGAGGTGCGGATGCCCCAGATGACGGAGGGTAGCTCCTCGACCCAGCACCCGGCGGTGCACTCGAGTGGTACTTGGAGTCGCGGCTTCAGGCCGTGGAGGATGCTTTGATTGGCCCGTTCCGCCTGGCCGTTGGATTCCGGGTGGGCGACTGACGCGAGGTCGAGCCGGATGTGGTGTTCCTCGCAGAATTCGGCCATGTCTCCTTTGGCGAAGTTGGTACCGTTGTCCGTGATGATGCTGTTTGGGAACCCGTAGCGATATATGAGCTCGCGTAGGAATTTAGTGGCGTTCTTCCCATCGCATTTCCGGACTGGCTTGGCCTCCACCCACTTTGTGAATTTGTCGACCGCGACCAGGAGGTGGGTGTAGCCGGAGGGAGCCTTCTTGAAGGGGCCTACCATGTCGATGCCCCATACGGCGAATGGCCAGGTGATGGGGATAGTCTTGAGCGCTGAGCTCGGCACGTGCGTCTGATTGGCGTACTTCTGGCACCCGGCGCACCGCTGGACAATGTCGACGGCATCGGCGTGTGCGGTAGGCCAGTAAAAGCCATGCCGCATAGCCTTGGCGACCAGAGAGCGGGCGCCGGCGTGGTGGCCGCAGTCACCGGACTGGATGTCGTGGAGGATCTTGCGTCCTTCGGCGGGTTGGACGCAGCGTTGGAACACGCCGGTGACGCTACGCTTGTGGAGCTCGCCGTCGATGATGGTTTAGGACTTGCATCGGCGTGCGATCATCCGAGTGTCCGTCTCGTCTGCCGGCAAGGTGCCGGTCTCCAGGTAGGCGACGTAGGGCTTGGTCCAGTCGTCTAGCTCGGTGACGAGTGCGACCAGGGCTGCCTCCGGTTGTAGCGGGACTCCGATGTCGATCTCCCTCGGGGGAGAGACTGACGGCTTGGTGATTATTTCCAGGAAGACGCCGACGTGTGGTGCGAGTCGAGCCGACCCAATGCGAGAGAGTGCATCGGCCTCCTCGTTCTTCCGCCTGTCGACGGAGTAGCCTGCGTAGTGTCCGCCCAGCTTGTCCACTGCTTGGCGGTACGCCGCCATGGTGGGGAGACGGCGTCGCAGGTGCCAGCGACTTGCCCAGCGACGAGGTCAGAGTCTCCGTAGCAGCGTAGGCGGTTGACATTCATCTCCCTGGCAGCTCGCATGTCGTGGAGTAAGGCCTCGTACTCGGCCATGTTGTTGGTGCAGGGTGTGAAGTCGAGGCAGAGGACGTAGCGGAGCTTGTCGCCCTTCGGTGAAGTTAGCACGATCCCTGCGCCTGCGCCGTCCGCGTTCTTGGAGCCGTCGAAGTGCAGGCTCCAGTAATGGAGGTATGGCAGCTTCTCTGGCTGCTGGGCCTCTTCCCAATCGGCGATGAAGTCCGCTAGGGCTTGCGACATGATTGCTTTTCGTGGCTCGTATTTGATGTTGTGGACACCGATCTCGACGGCCCACTTGGCGACCTGCCCGGTCGCCTCACGGTTGCGGATGATGTCCTGTAATGGTGCTGAGGAGATGACCGTGATCGGGTGCTCCTGGAAGTAGTGCGGTAGGCGCCGCTGAGCTCTGAAGACCGCGTATACCAGCTTCTGGTACTGTGGGTATCGCTGGCGCGACTCGGTGAGGACCTCGCTGATGTAGTACACCGGTCGCTGTACTGGGCGCTCCTTTCCTTCCTCCGGTCGCTCGACGACCATGACGGCGCTGACGACGCGCTCGGAAGCCGCGACGTAAACCAGCATGGGTTCTTTGTCGGCGGGGGCGTCAAGTAGCGGTGCGGCGAGTAACACCTTCTTGAGGTCGCGAAGCGCGTCATCCGCATCCTTGTCCCACTGGAAGGTGGGGTCCTTGCGCATCAGGCGGTATAGGGGCATCGCCTTTTCGCCCAAGCGGGGGATGAAGCGACTGAGAGCCGCTACTCGCCCGACCAGCTTCTGGACGTCGCGCAGGCACTCGGGTTTGCCGAGCCGGGCGATCGTGTCGATCTTAGTGGGGTTCGCCTCGATCCCTCGCTTGGAGACGACGTACCCCAGCAGTTGTCCTGCTGGTACACCGAAGGTGCATTTGCCTGGGTTAAGCTTTATCTTGTATTTTCGCAAGTTGGCGAACGTTTCCGCCAGGTCGGCGAGTAGGTCACCCTGGCGAGCGGACTTTACGACCACGTCGTCGATATAGACGTGGATGTTGCTGCCAATTTGGCTCACGAGGCACTCTTGCATGCACAGCTGGTAGGTCGCCCCGGCGTTCTTGAGGCCGAAGGTCATGGCAGTGTAGCAGAAGGCTCCGAATGGCGTGATGAACGCCGTCTTCTCCTCGTCCTCGACAGCCATTTTGATCTGGTTATACCCAGAGTAGGCGTCGAGGAAACATAGCGACTCTGAGCCCGCGGTGGAATCGATTATTTGGTCGATCCGCGGGAGGACGAACTGCTCCTTTGGGCAGGCGCTGTTCAAATTTGTGTAGTCGATACACATCCTACAGGTCCCGTTCTTCTTCTCGACCAGGACTGGGTTTGCCAGCCACTTGGAGTACTTGATTGGCCGGATGAAGCCTGCAGCGGGTAGACGCTGCACCTCCTCGGCGATGGCTTGGCGGCGCTCTTCATTAAAGGGCCGCAGCGACTGTTTGACGGGTCGCACTTTGGGGTCGGCGTTTAGCTTGTGCTCAGCGAGCTCCCTAGGGACACCAGGCATGTCAGAGGGCTTCCATGCAAAGATGTCCCTGTTCTTACGGAGGAACTCGATGAGCGCGCCTTCCTAGGCTGGGCTCATGCCCGTCCCGATCGTCACCGTCTGGCTGGAGTCGCCTGGGACGAGCTCGACGGTGCGGGTGTGCGTCGTTGCCTCGAAGGTTGAGGTGTTTGTGCCCTCCGAGTTAGGCTTCTTGAGTATGGTGGGGTCGTCGTTGTTGATCCCGCTCGCATACTTGGCGAGCTCATCGGCGTGATTGGTTTCTGCCGCGATAACGGCATCGGCGAGTTCAGCTCCTTTGGCCTCGCACTCGGCGGCCATGTCGGGGTCGCCGTTGATGGTAATGACGCCGCACGGCCCAGGGAGCTTCATCGCGTTGTACGCGTAGTGTGGCGCTGCCATGAACTTGGCGAATGCTTGGCGCCCTAGGACGCAATGGTAGGGGCTGTCGAAGGGCACCAGCTCGAAGACGATCCGCTCGGTGCGGAAGTTTGCTGGTGTGCCGAAGGTGACTGGCAGCGTGACCTTGCCGATCGGGTACGCCTTCCGACCGGGGACGATGCCATGGAACGTGGTGTGGGTTGTCTCGATCATCGACTGTGGGAGCCGTAGCCGCCTGAAAGTGTCCAGGTACAAGATGTTGATGGAGCTGCCGCCGTCCATCAATGTCTTGGGGAGCCAGTAGTCACCGACCTTAGGCTTGACCACCAGGGCGACTCGGCCTGGGTACTCGATGCGTGGCGAGTGGTCCTGGCGGCTCCAGGTGATGGGCTGCTCCGACCAGTTGAGGAACTGGGGAACGTCCACCTGAGCCACCGCGTTGACGGCGACGGCGCGGGCGATGACCTTCTTCTCGCGCTTCGTGTTGAAGCCTGTGAAGGTATGGAGCGAGCCGGCCACTTTGCCGAATTTTCCGCCGTTTGGCGGGTCGTTGTCGGGGTACTCCCGTGCTCGTCGTGCCTTCTCGATCTCCCTGAGGGTGTGGCAGTCGGCGGTTGTGTGCGTTGCGGGCTTCCCTTACCTGCTGTGAAACGCACAAGGTTGGTTAAGGAGGGCCGCGGGGTCGAACCTTGGCTTGGCCTTGTAGTTGCCGCCGTCGCGGCATTGTCCTCCGTCGTGGCGGAAGCTCTTGGGCTCACGTTGTGCGTGCTCGGCGTTGGCGACGAAGTCGACTCGCCCGTCACTGCGGCGCTTGCCGGTGAGGCGAGTGTTGCTGTAGTGTAGGTCGGACCGTCGTCCGCTGTCGTTGCCGCTCGTACGGCGTTGACCTCCCGACTCGTCGTCGGTTTCCTGGTTTGGATCTTCCTCCGCGTACCGTTTGGCGATCTCGAGGAGGTCCGGTATGTTGTCGAGTGTGCGAGAGTGTCGCTTGAGCTTGGCGACCAGAGGCTCGTAGCGGCACGAGGTCTTGAAGCAATGGATCGCGGTGTCCGGGTGGATGCCGACCGTGTTGTACCAGAGTTCTTGCCACCGTTGGACCCAGTTGCGGGTCGACTCGCGGGGTCCTTGGACGCATCGCTCCAGGTCCTCGATTGTGGTGGCGCGGGTGTAGGAGCACTCGAAGTGCCTGACGAAGGCGTCGCGCATCTCCTCCCAGGAGTCGATACTATCCTGGGGGAGGGTGTTGATCCACTGCCTGCACGTCCCCTCCATCATCAGGGGGAGGTAACGGGCGGCTAGCAGGTCGGTGTGGCCTGCGATCCCCATCGCCATGAGGTATGTATCGAGCCAGACGGCGGGGTCGTACGAGGGGTCGTACTTTTCTATCTCCTTCGGCGCCTTGAAGTTTGGCAGGTACTTCTCGCCTCGGATCATTGGTCCGAAGAACTTGGGGCCGAGTCGACTGAGCGACCCCATAGGCTCGCCGTCGCGGCGATTTGTTAGGGTGTGTCGCAGGTTGTCGGGCTGGCGTGCGCGCCAGCTTTGCTTGTTGATGATGTGGGTGCGGGCGTCGATGGGTTGACCGTTGGTGGCGACGAAGTTGGTCGCTGGCCTGGGGTCGTTGGTGGAGAGTGCCGCGTTCGCGGGTCGGTGTTGGAGCTACAGTGGCTCTGGTGGCGGGCAGTTGAGGGTGTTTGCCGCCATTGGGCGGCCGCTTGAGGCCGCTCTGCTTCCCGAAGAACGCGAGTACACTCGACCCTGCGAGTCGGCGCCCGCGTTTTGCTGCTCGACAGCCTTCGCGAGCAGGGCCCCGACGTACTGGATCTGTAGGGCGCTGTCGCCGGTGGCCGTGATGTTGTCGGCTGCTACTCGGCCTGCCACGAGGTTGTCCATCGGGGTGGAGAATAGTGGGAGGCCGTTTGCGTCTTGCTCCCGTGAGGAGACTACTATCCGCGGCTGGTCCCTGGGAGGTGTGCGGTTGGGTGGAGGTGGGGCGCCCATCGCCATCGACCCTGGCGGGGGTCGGGCGCTTCCTCCTGGTGGCGTGTTCTCGCAGATCGCGCGCTCGGCCATGCGGGACGGGTCGTTTTTGTCGTCGAAGTTCAGGGCGCGCCCCTGAACGGTGGGGTTCAGGCGCGACCTGATCCGCTGCTAGTGGTAGCGCGATAGCTCCTGCGCCGTCACCTGCTCGAGGCGAAATTTTTCGCGCTCGACTTGCTCCTTGCGCACTGCCTCCGCAAGTTTCAGGCGGAGTTCCTCGACCTCCGTTGCCGTGGCGTTAGGAGGGATTGGGGTGGAGAAGGGGTCCTCCGGCGGCTCGGTGCCGGTCGCCATGTAGGTCGCGGCGTGGCGACCGGTTCCGTTGCGGAGGTCGGCGGAGTTTTCCGACCCGGAGTCGAAGTCGAAGATCCCGAGGATGGAGGGGTCCTCTAAGTCTCCCACGTTGGAGACCTGGGTGATGGAGCCCGCGGGTGAAGCCGCGGTGATGGATCCGGCGAGTGATGCCGGGGTCGCCGAGTCGGCGTCGTCGTTGAGGGTCGCGTCTTCAGTGGCCGCTGAGTTTTTGGCCACGTTGCTGTGGGCCGAGTTGTACTCGGAGGCGAGGCGATGGATCGTGCGGATCTGGCTCTCGGAGAGCCGATCGCGTGGCGGCGACTCGCGGATGCGAGCCGAGTCCTCCGAGATGATGACGTCGATGAGGCCGACGAAGAGGCTGATCGTGCCGACCGGCAGGATCACGCTGTGCGTGACGGGTCGCGCCGCCGGGACGTAGCTGCTCGGCAAGATTTGGAGCATCTCGCCGATCGCTATCATGCGGCCGGTGGCGACCGTCTCATTGATGGGCAGATTGGATCTCGCCGCAGAACACCGGCCAGACCGGCCAGGCCCCACGATGGGCGCCACTGTCATGGGAATGGTCACGACAGATGCTGCAACGACAGCGAGTAGTAGAACGAGGGGCAAGGGCGGCCAGCCATCTGCGGTGCGAGATGAGGGCGGAGACAGGGTTTTACCCAGGTTCGACCCCCCGGAGGGTAAAGACCTACTCCTGCTAGATTGTATTATGAAGATGGTACAATGGGCGAGCTCGGCGGCTAGGCGGCGAGTCGCTTGGGTGTATGATGGAACGTATCTCTACACGCCATGCAGGGAGGTTTATATAGGCGCACCTCCCCTAGGGTTTACATATCTCAACCGAATCAGTTAAGGCTTTGGTACTCGTTTGACCTAATCCGACTGGGCCTATCTACTCGCCTGGGCCTTCAGCTTCCAGTCGCTTGGATCCACACCGGGCCTTGATCCAGTCGCCGTCTTGCAGGCCCACTCGCCAGTTCCTGGGCCAGTCGGAAACGTCCTACTGGGTATACCCCGGTAGGCACATCCCCATCAGGGGCTGCGCTACCCAATGGACAGGAAGGACCCGAAAAGCTTGATACAGAGGTCGTAGTGGTAACCTGATGCAGCTCATGGAAATCGAGGAAACATGGACACAGTCGTACCTTCGATACCTGATAAACAGGGAACTGCTTGATGACCCAGCAGATGCCTGGCGCATATCTCGCTGGTCCAAGGCCTTCACCATCATCAATGGTGAGATGTACAAGCGCAGCATTTTGGGTGTACTCCAAAGGTGCGTCACCATCGGTGATGGCAAAACCATCCTCCAAGACATCCACGAGGGCATCTGCGGCCATCACGCAGGCAGCCGCGCCCTCGTTGCCAAAGCTCTACGAGCCGGGTTCTATTGGCCAACGGCCATGAACGACGCCAAGGACATCGTCTGAAGGTGCAACGGGTGCCAAAGGTTCGCAGACAAACCACACGCACCAGGATCGGAGCTCAGGCCCATACCCCTAGCCTGCCCCTTCACACAATGGGGCCTCGACATGATCGGAAAACTTCCCGAGTCCTCGAAAGGAGGCCACGTCTACCTCCTGGTCGTAGTTGACAAGTTCACCAAGTGGATCAAAGCCATGCCCGTTACTAATCAAACGGGTAAAACGGCCGTGAAATTCTTCGAGTCCATAGTCTACAGGTTCGGCGTGCCGCACAATATCATCACAGACAACGGGTCAAACTTCATCTCCAAAGAATTCCAGGACTTCTATGAAGGCCTCGGGATCAACATATCATATGCCTCTGTGGCACACCCGCAAACCAACGGGCAGGTCGAAAAGGCCAACGGTCTCGTAGGCGGTGGCATCAAGAAACGCCTACTGAGCCCACTCGAGCGTCTCGCGGGAGCTTGGGCAGAAGAGCTACCCTCCATCCTCTAGAGCCTGCGCACAGCGCCAAACAGCTCAACTGGCTGCACGCCTTTCTTCATGGTGCACGGAGCCGAAGCCGTGTTGCCTGCAGAAGTGCGCCACAGGGCCCCACGGGTCATCGCCTATAGCGAAGCCGAATCGACGACCGCACTTGAAAATGTCGTCGACACACTCGACGAGGCATGCGACATCGTCGCGGCTCGCTCGGCGGTCTACCAGCAGAGCCTCCACAACTATCACAGCCGTCGGCTTCGCCCAAGGTCCTTCGTCGAAGCAGACCTCGTCTTACGACTCAAGCAAGAGCGGCCGAAAAAGATCGAGTCACCCTGGGAGGGACCATACGTCGTCACCGAAGTCATCCCAGGTGGCGCCTACCGCCTCAAACACGTGGAGTCTAGAGTCGCATACTCCAACCCATGGAACGTCGCTCACTAGTATTACATCCCTCAGAGTGGTACAATAGAAACACAGCGGGTCCAAGAAATGGCTAAAGGTTACGACTCGACTCTTTACATAAGATCCAGAGAACAATATAGGTTAAAGAAAGAGAAATAAACTTCTTACAAAGAAGAATCAGAAATAATTAACTCATAACTATCATGCTAATAAGGTGAGCATCTAACTATTGGGCGTGTACTGCCACTATTGCAATACTCTACAGAAGTAGGTTCTACGGCTAGAGATTTATATTTCGATCTAATCAGCATCTTCGTCTTCACTTGAGTTGATGTGTATGTTGACTTTCTTGACTTTAATAAAGATCTTAAGCCTTTTGAAGATGATTCCTAGAGTATAACTTGGTGTAGACATCGTCTTATTAGCTTCGGATCTAGCAAGGGTTAAGGAGATACGTTGAGTACGAGCATACTCATAAATTACACTAGAAAAGAGTGTTTGATGCACTATATCTACCGCCACAGACTATAGGTCCTAGGCAATGCAAGTTTTTTTAAACATTTCTTCAAAGGTTGCTTTTACTCTGAAAAGCTATGTCCGTCAGCCTTCACAGGTTTACCAGAACTTTCATGGAGTTCCTTTCCTGCCGCGTTCATAGCTCCTTCCCGAAACAAGGAGTAACAAGTTACAGTTCTTACACTCTACAGAGGTGCGTCACTTTACCCATGAGAGATCAACTCTTTGTTGCACAACCGGGCAGCTTATTCCCGTCCACAATTCCGTGATGTGGAGCCTACAAGATGATCCAAGCCAATCACTGCCCCCTTCGTGACCCCGCATGTCTCCTTGGTGTACACCATGCCCACCCATTGAATTACAGCAATGGTTAGTACAAACTGTTAGATGCTAGAACTATCGTGGGATGTTGAGGGTTCCCACCCATATGCTGCATATCCTCTACAAATTACCAATTAATGCACGCTACGAGGATAACAACCATGACCTGCACATTCGGCTACATGCAAGAGGAAGAAGATACAATTGACTTCTCTGTCCCATTCCAAATCTCATGGTTAACGCGTGATATACGGCGCAAGAATCACTGGCGACATTGGATGTTAAGTCCTAGATAATATGTTCCTTTACCACTAAAACTTTCATATTAGGTTATTACCTCCTGGTAAATAACCTATAATCACATTATTATAAAAATAGCATTTTCTGACCTTTTTGAAATGCAGGTGATGACAACACTGGGTTTGCAAAATACTTTACAGAAAATAATCAAAGGACATGAGCAAGTGTGAACTTGCCATTTGTGATTGCAAGATTACGCACTCAAGGTCTTCAAGATAATATAAGATCCAATATCTGAAATCAGCATCATTGGTCCAGTAAGGACTAATGTATAAAGAAGCAGGATGCTATTATGCATAAGTAATGTAATGCAATTTGGTAATTTCGTATTCCCAGAGTAAGCGTTGATCTAGGGTTTGGTAACTGGAAAGGTTTCTTTAGAATGTGTTATTCTTTTAGATAAGTTTCGTACTTGTGCTTCTTATTAAGGCTGGTGAGAGTGTGGAACAACGTGTAATGAATATATCATAGAACCAATAAGGTATAAAAAAGAGTAATGCTATGCAAGGTTGCTCGTATAAGAATTATTCTACCTTTAAACTTTACTTTACAATTAATGACATTTATAAGGAGCTTAGGTGTTAACAATCCTTATTCTATAAGTAAAGTTTTAAAAATAATGTGATTATGATTAATTGTCATCTGTTGGCTATGATGAAATGCCTTAAGTTTATTTTTTAAGTGTTAGAGATATTATCTTAATATTTGTTGTTTGAAGTGGCAAAAAGAGTAACATTTGAAGAAAATATTTCTTTTCTAAGGTCTAAACAATATTTGTGGTTAATCAAATGTGGTTGACGTTGTTTGTCCTTGCTTGAATAGTTTGGACTTAATTATAACATACCAAAGTTAACTATAAAACACATGACAAAGTCTTTAGCATTATATTTAAAGTCTTGTAGACTAAAGTTAACTTTAAGAACATAGATGGACTTAAGGTGTAATGCTTAAGATATTTGTACTTGTCCATGTGATAATGTTTCTTTAAAGTTACTTAAGAGTGATATTACTTTTATTTGAGTGGTGGTTTCTTAATATTATAGTGGAATAAGAACATTTATCTTCCTTATAAAACAATGGTTATGATTTGTGATCAAGGTAATAATATTACTTAGTTACTTATGACTTCACTATAGTGTCTTGGTATGTTGATAACTTGTGGTTGAAGTAAAGAATAAGTTTTATTTAGCTACAATTTATTCTTGAAGATTTTATATTTGATAAGGATGTTATTTAAAGATATTTCTACACTTTTGGTGGAATGATATTCAATAAGATTATATTTAAAATGTGTTGAACCATTTTGTATTCATATATTATCAATATTTAAGCCTAATACTATTTATTAGATCTTATTTGGCTAATTTTTAGAAATATTAGTAATATTGATTTACCTTTATAAGAATTATTAATTAAGAAAACAAGTTTAAATTCAATTTATTAGAGTATTAGACCTTTACTTACTTCAAATTGGGATGTTATATTTTTAACAAGTAGGTATTATTTTTGTGATCATTTTGGTATATTACAAGTATTTTTGTAACTTATAAATAATAAGATATGATTATTATAATATTTAATATTATAAAAAAACTTAATAAATAATAGATATTTAATTAAGTGAAATAATAATACATGATTATAATATTAAATTTTTATTTTTATTTTTCTAAGAATTTTGGTATATTATTTATATTTTTATCAATTAGTATTATTAAAATATGAATTATCAAAGTTTTATTACTTATAAAATCTTTATTAAATAATATTTATTTAAATAGTTAATATAATAATGTTGGACAATAAGGTTAAATTATAGATTTTATTTTTCTAAACATTTTCATATATTACATATATTTTTCTGAATTATAAAATAAAAGTTATTGAATTTATAATGTTTAATCATTTATTTAATTCCTGGAAATATTTAAGTTTTAAACTTATTATGTTTTATCTATTTCCTAAATAGGAAATAACTTTTCACAGCACATCTAGACCTACCCTAGGTCACTGACCCATGGGATCACGGCCATGTCATGTGCCACATAGACGTGGATTGGTCAACTGGGTGGACCAGGTCAAAGGTGATGTCGCCATGACATCGCTATGACGTTAGCACGGCCACCACCGTCGGTTGGTGGTCGCCAACGACGATCTATGGCGCCCCATCAAGCGAAACTAACCTAGTTCAAATCAGCGCGACATGCTGAACCCTAGAGTGGCGGTGCTGCTCGGAAATGGTCATCGGAGCCTCGGCTCCGACGAGCTCCGATGGTGTATTAAGGCGCGACGACGATTTACAACGAGATAACACGATTTAGGGGTACTGGAGGGTTCAGGAACTCACCCTGATGACGATAGAGAGGTCGACAAGGACCGACGCGGTCGGAGGCAAGTATACGGTCAACTTCTCTAACAACTCCGACGGAAGGGAACAATGAAATTCGCACTCACGCGAGCTCCCCTTGTTCTATTTAGCCTACTAGGATGAATAGAGGAATGTGGCGGTTCTCCACGACCACGCCATGGACCTTGGGGTGGCCTCTATCGATGGCGATGTGTGGATCGGGCGAGCTAGGGTTTCGGATAGAGGAAGAATCGAGAGAGGGAGAGAGCTCTATAGGAAGAGGGAGTGGATGAGGATGAAGTAGTACGGTGTCGTTGTGGCCTCCTTATCCCCTCCGGTTGATGTTAGCACGAATCTCCATGCCGGCGAGCAGCGGCGCTGCTGCCAGCGAGAAGCTTCGGGACGAGCACGAGGTAAACGACGATGATTAGGTGGACAAAGGGGTATGCGGGCCTGGTCCGATGTTGGGCTGTGGTTCAGCGAGCAGAGAGAACTGGCTGCGACTCGCGAGCGACGGATAGGCAGAGGAAGCTCTGGGCCGGCCTGCTACTCGGGCCAGATTTCTTTTTCTTTCTATTTTCCTTTACTATTTTCTGTTTCATTGTAGAGGTCCCAACCTTTAATAAGGTAGAGATCCCTGTGTTTACAATGCTAGTCCCTGGATCAATAGCTAGCATCCACAGTTAAGATGTAATATCAAGAAACAAAAGTCATATTACAACTTTATAACCAGGAATAAAATAATTCATTACATCTTACATAGCTAATGTGGCTATCTCATTACGATGCAGCAGAAATAACTATAGCATGGGGTCCTTCATCTTCAAAGTGCCACAGGCAATCATGTTGGTTGTAGACTTGTAATCCTAATCAACACATTTCACTAACACCAAACAAACCTACAACATAATAAGTTACAGCCACAAGGGTCAATACATTTGAAATTGTATTGGCAAGTGATACTATGGTAGTATAGTGGGGTCTATCATCTATATGCATTTGGCTAAGTGGAGCTTAGGCTTGCTTTGCTCAAAATAGATTTTTCCTTGTCAAAATCACCCAAGGCATATCCCAATAGAAATTGGTGATCCTTCAACCCTTGTTCAACCACAAAATTTTAACTTGGAAATTGGGATGAGGAGATTCTTGATAGCTTCCATGTCTTGATGCTCAATTTGTCCTTTGCCAGGGACATGTCTAAGTACTTAGATTTTACACTCTACAGAGGTGGTGCACTTTCCCCACAAGACTTGGTTTCACCAAGACAAGATCTTTCAGAAGCCTTCCCTTAGACCAGAATGGACGCGTTCCAACCTATCATCCCCTACCACCAACTGTCCATTTGGAAGTTATTGCAACCTATATGATCCAGGCAGAGCCCATATTGCCAAGTGGCCGCACTTGAAGCTTCTCAACATTTGACATCTCAAATCTCTTTGTTCCTGGGTGGCCATCCACAAGTGAGATACACAAGGTAAACCATAGAAATGGGCCTTGTGTAACCACTCAACACAAACCATTCCTTCCATTCCACCCAGGTGATTCATTCACTTAGTTGTTTTATTAAACAAAACACAAGTCCTTGACTTAGAAACATTCCATAGTATGAATATATTCCACCCTTGTTTTCTACTAGCTAAGCTAAGCATGATAGTAGTAGGAATCTTAACTTAGGAAATTTCTACTAAGGTTTCATCTACTAGGATTTCCCATGGCATAGTTTATACTTAGCAGAAATTCCATGCAAGTCCTACTTAGAAATAACACTAATGCATAGTGAACATAATGGGACAAAAGTATGAAGCATCACTTGCCTTTTTGGTAGAGAGTTATGGGTTCACTCCTTGATCTTGCAATATTCAACCCTTCAAATTCCACTACAATTCAATCAAGCAAGCAAATATTCAATCTACCATTCAAGCAAACAACACATAAAATAATAGAAACAAAGCAATGCATGCAAGCATGCCAAAGATTGTTTTATTTACAAAAGTGGTTTATAATAGGTTATAAACATTCTAAAACACCTATTGGTCATTTTATAAAAGTGGCAAAACCATTTGCAAAATATTTTACCTATAAACCATTTTAAACCAAAATCAATATTTTATGTGGTTGAAAATGCTTTTTAGCAAATTAATAATCTATTGGGTTCATCAAAATATATTTTTAAAACATAAACTTGGTGTTTGGGGTCAGAGAGTTTAATCCAAATCATTTCCCGAAGGTTTTTCTCCAAAAAGTATTTTTAACATAAAAACAAAATTTTGTTTGACTAGAAATGCTTTAATTCCAAGATTTACTAATTTGCCTCACAAAATATGTTTTTGAATCCACAAATTGATTTATATGGTCAGTAGGTCCCAAACAATCCATTGTCCAAAGGTTTTACCATAAAAATATTTTTAGAACAAATTTTATATCCAAAATATGCATACACAAGTTTCTGCAAAAACAATCAATTTAACAGAAGCAATTTACTAAACAAAGTGCATGGTTGGAAAGTACTTGGTCTGCTGATTCCATTGATATAAAATTTGTAAAATTTGGACATGTAGATTAAAAGTTATGAATTTTACAAATTTGAACATTAAATAGATCAATTTTGTTTTTATAACAATAGACAGGGCCACGCGTCGTGTTTTGATTCGTCGGTACCGGTTTGTTCGGATCAAGCGCTGAGGATCGTTGGATCTAATGCGAAACGCACGGCATAGATGCTCTCATACCCTTTCGTTTAAGTCATCTATTCCTATCCACGCGATCCAGATCCAATGGTTGCTGCGCGTTTGACCTAGAACGAGCGGCGCTGGCGGCGGCGACTGGCGGCGGCGCGCTTGGGCAGGAGCGTTCCGGCGAAGCTATGGTGCACGGGAGAGGGAGAAGGAGCTTACCAGACTCTCCGTGAAGCGCTGATTCATGGGGTGGTCTTTGTCGACGGAGGGGCGCACGGTGGCGACGTTAATCGCTCGCTGGAGAAGAGATAGACGGCGGCTGCTTACTGTCGAAGACGGAGGCGACGCTATGGTGCGGGCTAGGACACGAAAACGGCGGCGTTAGTTGTGGAAGAGGTCACTGGTCACAGGCGTATCATCAGAAGGAAGAGGGGCTGTCAGAATGTTACCAGGGGAGTCGCCGGAGAAGAGACAGACGGCGGTGGCGCTCGGGTGATGCCCTTGCCGAAGCTCTGGTGTTCGCGCGGCCAAGAGAGCGACACCGGAAGATGCACAGGAGTCAGTGGAACACGCTCATGTGGTCGAGGGGGCGAGGTGCGGCCTGGGTTCGTCGGAATCTTCGCCGGAGGGTGTCGGAGGCAGTGGCGGTGTGTGGACAAATTCGAGCAGCCTAGGGGCAGTGGGGAGCGATGTATGGGGGAAATCAAATAGGAGGAGCAGGCGTTTAATACGGTGTGGTAATGGCGAGGAATAATCGCGGCATTAAGGTGGATTGATCGCGAGTTATCGGCGGCAGAAACGGCCAGAGGGCATGGTCTTCGCGTGGGTGGAGACGATGGTCTGGCAGGTGGGGCTCAGCAGTCAGCGAGAGAGAGGGGGGAGGTGGGGCCTGCTAGTCAGCGACTGCGTGGGTTACTTCTCTGGTTTGAATCGTTTTCCTGCGGGAGGGGGAGATGGGCTAACTGGGCTTAGTGGGCTGGGGTTAGCTGGGCTGGGTTCTTTTCCCTTTTTTTGATAAGTTTCATTTTTCTTTTTCCTGATTTCTTTTTCTGTTTTGATTTTGAATAAATGATTTCAAACCTAGTTTGAATTCAAACCTTCTCCTTAAGTTTAGTATATTTCTATACTGTTTAACCATGTATTTTAAATACTATTTTAGGATTAGTTATTTTATTTTACTTATGTTTTATTCCTTATTAAAATAAGCATAAGCCATTATTCAAATAAGATTGAATATATTTTCAATCCTTTATTTATGTTCCAATTTTTTACCAAACTCTTTTAAGTAGGTTTATTTATTTAATGAGGTGTTTAAATAATTTACTTTGAATTATTTAAAGTATTTTAATATGATTATTAATCATTTAATTTGAGCATGTTTTTACTCTAATGAAATTCAAATATGGTTTTAATTCCATATAACTTTATTTAAATGATTCTTTTATTTCATTTAAGTCAATTAAATACATTTTATTCCACTTGGGTAAATTCAAATTATTTTTCCCTGATTTAATTAATCATTTCTATTAGGGATTTGTCTTAATCAAATGGAATAGAATTTGGTTTATGCCATTTTATTTTATTTGGAAAATTCTTTATCCTTTTATTTTATTTGGATTTGGATTATATTCATTCCATTTGCTTATGGATTAGGCCAAGATTTAATTTGGTCTTTTAAATATTCCTTATTTAATATTTCTTTCTCTATCTTATAAAAATCCATATCCTTTTATTTATAGATCCAAAGTTGGTGATTTCAATTTGTAAAATCTTATTTCATATTTATTTATCCTTTTAAATGTCTTTAGGATTATTTGCTCACCATTTTGTATGGATTTTAGATAGGTGCTTTATTAGCTTTGGAAATTACTTTTTCCTTATCTTATTAAATTCATAAGATTTTATCTATGGCTCCAAATTGAATGAAATCAATTTCTATGGTTTTATAATATTTCCATTTGTCATTCTTGATCATTTATAAATGTTGGTTGACAAATTTTTATATGGATCAAAACCATGGTCTTAGAGATATCTTGAAAATGATTTTATTCCATTAGGGTTTTAGGGTTTGGGTTTATTTCCCAAGTGTTTAAATTTCCAGATGCATTTATGATGAATGCATTCCACTTGATTTGAATTTAGTTGTATTCAAACATTTCTCAAGTTTGTTCAAGATGGGTTTTTAAGTTTCCATTTAGAAACAAAAAGTTTCTTTTCACCCTAAATTTCGACAATTATTTATTTTGTTTATTTATTTTTCACATTACAAAATTTGGAAAATTTTGGGATGTGACATTCATTTTCAGATTTGTATTTCACATTTGTTTTAAATCTTTCTCTATAGAATTTATTTGCTACATACATGCAGCATAAATAAAGTGTATTTAGAATCCTTTTTGTGATCTTTTATTATATATGTTTAGAGTTTCTTTATTTTATTATATAAGTATTTTTCCTTTTTTATATATGTAGGGCTTTTATTATGGATTTAATTTATATAATAAACGAAAAACTTATTAAAGGATATACTTCTACTAATTTGTGAGATATAGGTGAGAAAAATAATTAATAACTTTAAGTTTTAAGATTTTGTTTCTTATTTAGAAACTTTCTTTAAGCTATGCTTTTATTTATTTATGGATAAATGTGGTTTTATGATTTCTATAAAATCATTGAAAATGCCTCTCATAATAACTATTATATAATGCATTAATATGGTGGTGAATAATATTTAAATAATATTGGTTATTACATTATATATACATTGATAGTTATGATTGAAATAAAAGTTAGGGTTTTAGAATTATAACTGTTTACCATCTGTTTTAGGAGACCTAAATTTATTCATGATATTATAGATAGGAATAACATTTTAAGGTTTAAGAAATATTGTCTCTATGCTTATGATTGGAAATGATATCATTATTGTCACATCCCAAGATTTTCCAAATCTTGTAATGTGAAAAAAAAAAAAAATTATTGTTGATTTTTAGGGTGAAAAGAAACTTTTGTTTCTAAATGGAAACTTAAAATCCCATCTTGAACAAACTTTGGTTAATGTTTGAATCCAATTAAATTCAAATCAAGTGGATTGCAATCTTCATAAATGCATCTGGAAATTTAAACACATGGAAAATAAATCCAAACCCTAAACCCTAATGGAATAAAATCATTTCCAAGTTACCTCCAAGCCTATGGATTGGATCCATATAAGAATTGGTCAAACAAACATTTCAAAATGATCAAGAATGATAAATGGAAATATTATAAAACCATATAAATTGATTTCATTCAATTTGGAGCCATAGATAAAATCCTATGAATTTAATAAGATAAGGAAAAGTAATTTCCAAAGCTAATAAAGCAACCATCTAGAAATCCATACCAAATGGTGAGCAAATAATACTAAAAGTATTTAAAAAGATAAACAAATAATAAATAAAGTTATAATAGTTGGAATCACTATTTTTGGATCTTTTAAAAAAAGATTTGGTTTTCAAAAGAAAAGGTAGAATTATAAATAAGGATTATTTTATAGAGCCAAATTAAATCTTGGACAAGCTTTTGAAATAAAATATTTCTATTTGATAAAAAGATTAAAGGTTTATTTAAATAAAATAATGAGGATTTATTAATATCCATTTTTATTAAAGTAAAGGTTTTTCCATTTTAAATAAACACTAAAACTTGTTAATTTATTTTAAATAAGATTTCCAAGTGTTTTAGTTTTCCAAATGAAACCTACTGAAAAGATTTTGATATTATTTAGTTTTCAAAAAGAGTTTTTAAAATAAATTAAAACCTATTTGAATTAAAGACTATGGTCTATTTATGTAATTATTAATAGATCCTAAAAGAATAAAAGATTTATTTTATTTTGGACTTTGAAATATGTTGTTAAACAGAATTAAACTTCCCCCAAAGTTTGGTGATGATATGAATTCAAATGGAGATTTAAAAATATTATTAAATCTTATCTAATTAAAACTAGAGCCTATTTTGAATAATTAAAAGACCTTAAAAAGAATAAATAAATTATTCTAAAAATGATTTCAGAATGTTTTATTAATCAGTGTTTGAAGCCACACAAAATTTGACAAAGGTTTGAATTCAAATGGATGCTTGAATTGATTAAATAAAATCAAAACAGAATTAAAGAAATGAAAAAGGAAAAACATTTAGAACAAAAAAAATGGAATAGGAGCAGCCCAACTAACCTAGCCCACTAAGCCCATCAGTAGCCCATATCCCCCTCCCGCAGTGAAACGTTTTTCACTCGCGAACTTACCCCCAGCGCCGCTGACGACCAGACCCCGCCTCCTCCTTCCCTCTCTCGCTGCCATGCGACCCCACTGCCCCGTCAGCTACTTCCTCCCCGCGGTGACCACGCCTCCAACACCTCCTCGCTGTTTCTGGCCGTTGAAACCGGCGTCAATACGCTTTAATGCCTGCGTTACTCCACCCCGCGACCATGCTATCTCAAGCGCATGCGTCCCCTCTCTCTTTCCCCCCAGTCGTTGCCCCACCGGAGCCCCCAGGCTGTCCCCAATTCTCCCTACACCGCACTCTTCTCCGGCGAGCTCCAACGGCAATTCCGGCCAGCCTCCTCCGCCCCTCGCCTCCTCGAGCACACGAACGTGACCCCCAGGCCCTGGCGCTTCTCTCTACATCATCAGCTTGCTCGCGCTTGACCCCCAGCCTCGACAACGACCAAGACCGTCACCGCCACCGTCTGTCTCCAACTCCGGTGACCCTCCCCGTAAGCCCCGTCTTTCCCCCTTTCTCTAGAAGACACCACTACACCTTACGTTCTTTCGCGCATCTAATGCCACCTGTTTCGCGTCCTATCGCACCATGTAGATTCATCTTCGACAACACCAGAGCACGCCGTCGCCAGAAGGAACTCTGGCGAGAAATTGTCACTACCCTCGTGCGCCCCCTGCTACTCGAAGACCACCTTGAGCTTCGCCATACCCCTGCGATCACTGTGAGCCAATCCTCTCTCTCTCTTGCTTCCTGTATTAGCCGGAACTCTGCCGCCAGAGCGCCGCCGCCGCACAGCCGCCGCCAGTGCCGCCAATTGATGGTTGCTTGATCGACAACCATAGGATGTAGATCCAACGCACGCGAAAGAAACTAAGCGAAGAGGTATCTTTGGATCAGAGCCGCACGATCTGTTTAGATCCAACGCACCAGAGAGGTTGATCCGAGCGAAACGGTATCAGCCAGTAAAATCACGCCACGTGGCCAGCGTTTGATTAATTTGAAAAATTCATAACTTTCAAACCACACGTCCAAATTTTGCAAATTTTATATCAATGGAATCAGCAAGACAAGTACTTACTGACCATGCACTTTGTTTAGTAAATTGCTTCTATTAAATTGATTTTTTTGGCAGAGACTTGTGTATGCATGTTTAGAATATAAAATTTGTTCTAAAATGAATTTTGAGATGAAATCTTTTGCAAATGGTTTGTTTTGAACCTACTGACCATAAAAATCAATTTGTGGTTTCAAAAACATATTTGGTGAAGCAAAAGAATAAACTTTTGATTTAAACCATTTCTAGTCAAATAAAAATAATGTTTATTTATTAAAAATGCTTTTGGAGGAAAACCTTAGGGAAATGTTTTGATTTAAACTCTCTAACCCCAAACACCAAGTTTTATGATTCGAAAATGTATTTGGTGAACCCTATAAAAATTATTACTTTGCTAAAGACATTTTCAACCACATAAAATAATGACTTGGTTTAAAAATGGTTTATGAAGTAAAATCTTTTGCAAATGGTTTTGACACTTTATGAAGTGACCATTAGGTGTTTTCAAATGTTTTTAACCTATTAGAAACCATTTCTCCAAATAAAACAATATTTGGCATGCTTGTATGCATTGCTTTGTTTTTATTATTTTATGTGATGTTGCTTGAATGGTAGATTGAAATTGTGCCTTGCTTGATTGATTTGTAGTGATTTGAAGAGTGTGATCATTGCAAAGACAAGGAGTGAACTTATATTCTCTACCAAAAAGGCAAGTGATGCTTCATACTTTTGTCCCATTATTTTCACTATGCATTAGTGATATTTCTAAGTAGGACTTGCATGGAATTTTGCTAAGTGTAAACTATGCCATGGGAAATCCTAGTAGATAAAACCTTAGTAGAAATTTCCTAAGTTAAGATTCCTACTACTATCATGCTTAGCTTAGCTAATAGAAAACAAGGGTGGAATATATATTCATACTATGGAATATTTCCAAGTCAAGGACTTGTGTTTTGTTTAATAAAACAACTAAGTGAATGAATCACCTGAGTGGAATGTGTCAACACCCGGATTTTTCAATCCTAGATGCCTGTTATGCCATACATCGCAATCCCAGGATTACCATTTTTGCGAGACATAACAGAATTGGATACCATAGTACATCATCCGTTACAATGATACATAAGTTCTTACACAAATAGGGATCTCATGATACAGTTCTTAATACAAATTCAAGCAGCAGAATACGTAATAATAACGGTAACATAGGCGAAGCTCCATCTTCAGGGTCACAGGCAATGCTGACGATGGGAGATGATCCTAGTTGTCGTAACCTTCCTGGGGTCCATCTTCTAGGTACTCCTCTTCATAGTCTGGCCATGGGAATAGCCAGGGACAAAGCCATGAGTACTCTTTAAGTACTCGCAAACTAATACTAATAGATAAGGGGTTTTTGGATAATAGGACACTAGGCTCTAGGGTTGTTTTGCAAAAAGCCAGGTTTATCTCTACTCGGTTCCAAAACTGGTCACAATTTTATAACTCCTAAGTGGGATCTTGTAATTCAGGTCACAACTCTGTTGTGGTCAAGTCAAGGTCTCAATTCATTTCACAAGTCATTTTGAAAAGTCTGACGGGGGAACAATATGGCCACTCCAACTGTCCATAACCGCGGACGCGGCTATTCGAATAGTTTGACACTCTGCAGAGATTGTACACTTTCACCTCAACATTTGATACATCCGTCAGGAACAAATCCTGAACTCACCATACTTAGTATGCAGATAATCAATCCTAACCTTTCGATTACACGCCCTAGTATAAGCACCTCTCCTGTGAGTTTGGCCTCCCAACCATGACCAACTGTCATCTTGGGTACTGCACAGGTGGACAATCTTCACAAGGTAGCCTCAGCTCAGACCTTGGCCGTGAGGGAACTAATACTAAGGAATATAAGTTTCCAGTCAAGCCCTACCCAATCTTCGGGTATTGTGGTTGTACGATAAAATTGGAATGGTATCGCATACAGACAACCATCAGTTTTATAAAGGGCTAAGGCTCATGCCTCAACATTTTCATCACCAAACTCATCAAGTGTTTGGAAACACACGTCCAAAACATTTCAATAGAATGATCCATCATTCCAAGGTTTTCATAACCCTTTTTCCACCAAGTAATCCCATCTAAAGTTGATCAAGTTTTATGCTTAGCACTAGCATCTACAGGTGGGGGTAAGCACTGATGAGGGGTGGTAAACTGGGTTTTAACTAGGTTCAAACTCATGCCTTAGGATGACATCAAGGTTATCTAGCTTAGGCCAAATTTTATGCTCTTTATGCAACCTTCAGCACAACTGTCTAGTATCTACCAAACTCTTAGGTAGACTCTAAGAAATCTTTGATAAAGAAATAAAGTAAGAAGCTTGCACATAAAACTAGGATTTGGTTTATCAAGTAGGTATGATCACATATGCTTAAGGCATATAGTAGTCATATCACAAGTATGGGTTTGTGGCATCAGTAGGGTATCTTGCAAGGGTTAGCTTGCATCAATATCATTATAAGCTTGCATAGTTACTAGCTTGCATCAGTGTCAATATAAGCTTGCCTTGTGCAGAGCAGTGGTTGAAGTTCTCCTCGGCTTCCTCTTCGTAGTATCCTCCTTCCTCCTCGTATCCTTGGTCGGTACTAGCGTCTATGAATAAATACGAGGTACACAATCACCAAGCAATACTTAGCTACTTGCAATCATCACACACAAGGGTCCTATAGATTATCTAGCATCATCTCTAACATTACAAGGTTAAGGCTTGGTTTAAATCTTTTTATTTTTAGAAAAGTAATGTCTACTCATTGAAAATTTACTTAAGATTTAATATTCTCCAAACTAAACATGGATCATGTTGACACATGTCATCACCACATATTGTAGTCCATGGGAATGTGATTTAAAGTGGTGTCACAATTTAATAAGGTTTTACCCTTTTATTTTAATTAATTAAAGTGGCTAGAAATGCTTATGAAGCATTCTTTTATTACTTGAACAATATTTCTGCAAGTAAACCTATATATTTTTATATATTCTGAAAGGTATGGTTAAATGTGATTTTTGAGAGTTGGAATCAACTCAAAAGCTATTATGGTTTAAATTTGAAAAATGTTTGAATGCAGAAAAGCTTCTGCCTTGTTATTTTTACCAGGGGTGATCTATAGATCCAAATGACTTGAATCCAACGGGCTTGGATTCAGCATTCACAGACCTTTCCAAAAAATTGGTTTCATTCAAATTGGTGCACTGAATCGATCTGGGTTGATTTTTGAAGTTGAGTACAGAAGTGTGTTTGAATTGAAATAGAAAAAGATTTAATTTGAATAACTGGGCTGCGCGGGAAATTCTAACGGGCCGGCCTGCTAAGCGCAGTGCTCCCACGGGCTGCTTAAGTGGGTGTCCCCACTCGTCAGTGACACGGGGCTGGGCGAAGCGGTAAGGGGCAACGTGGATCGTTAGATCTAGTTCTAATCTAACGGCTGGGAGTCATCGTCGATGCGAGACAACTCCGGCGAGAACGAAACCTAGCGCGGCCAGTGAGGGTCGCTGGGGGCTCAACGGGGTACTGGCGAGGGTCGGCGAGGCGGGCGAACGACGAAGTCGACGACGACGAACTCAGGGGTGGTCGCGGCAGCTCCTGGGGCGGCTCCAATCGCTGGCTCCTTTCTTCTCCGGCAGCGGCAGGCTCCAGTGAAATTCTGGTGAGGTGGTGCTCGCCTTGCTCTGAGAATGGTGTGGCACGATCAGTGAGGAGAGGGGAGTGAGATGGTGTGAAGAAATCGAGCGGCGGTGGCCTCTATTTATAGTCGAGCGAGGAGACCGTCGAGGCGCACGGTGAGCTCGTCGGGGGCGACGTTACAGGAGGCTGCTGGCATGGGCAAGGGTAGGGGACGGTGCTGTGTCTCCTGGCGATGCTCAACGACATGGTCGCGAGGCATGGGGCGGTGTGGTTTGGTCTGGAACGGCCGGTTCTCTACGCGGCAGAGGCGGCGTCTTCGACGGCGGACGGTGGCTGTACGGCACGGGGCGGCAAATGGGGATGTCTGGTGGTCTCATGGGTTGATGGCGATCATGTATGAGGGCGGCGCGCGGTCTGTGGATGCTGGTCGAGGGTGGCGCTCTGGCGCACGCTCGGCATGGTCTGGGCGCGGCTTGTGCGCGTGGTCCAGGGCTTGGCAAAGCTTGCGGCTGGGACAGTGAGTGGCGGTGGACGGTGGGATGCCTCCTAGACAAGGTCTAGTTCTTCCTCTAGCTTGCTGTCCACAATGGGGTGACATTGGGGTGCTCGGCTGTTCACCATTAATGGCAATGGCAAGCTCACAGGGGTGCTAGTGTTGGGCTAATCTTTCTAGATGATGTACTGAGCTGTGTGTGAGCTAACTAGGGAACAAGTTAGGCAAGAATCACTGAACACTATAGTGTTTGATGTTTTGTTTGATTTGTGTCTGCAACCTGTTTGATGAAATGGCCGCATGAAATCAAGTTTTGAATTTTGAAATGATTTTTGGTGGGTTTGCTAGATTGGTGCTGGTGAGTCTGTAGATTCTTGGGTTTTGAAAGTTGAGCTTGTTTGAGTGGGTTTTGAAAAAGTGGGATCTTCCCATATGAAGAAGATTCAATTTTGAATTGTCATTTAAACTATGCATTTGAAAGTTTCTGGATGATCACAAAGTGGGCCTTGATACTCTGTTATGAGTACATTCAAGGGGTGCAAAGATCCAGAAAAGTTTCTGTTAGGTTCTGAAAGTTTGAGACAGCCAAAGTAGGCATGGGAGTTAAATTCGTCAAAATGACCATTCACTTAATATATTTGTTTTGATTTACTTGTCTTTAAGGAAAGTATGGGAAATGTTTTAGATGATGTTCGTTTCACCTAAGAAACATTTTACAAGCAATGGATCACACAAACAAGGTGGTTTTTAAAGAAATTCAAAATCCATGCATACACATATACATGCATTCATGAGTTTATTTAGAAAAGTTTTTGTTAACCCTAATCTTGATGATTAGTGTTTGATGATCTAAGTTTGGTATTTTTGGGATGTTACAAACCTTCCCCCCTTAAACAAAATCTCGTCCCGAGATTTGAAAAAGGACGAAACGATTACCTAGGATTTGAAGAGATCGGGAAACTCCGTCCTGATGTGATCTTTGAAGGGAATATGCCCTGAGAGGCAATAATAAAGTGTTTATTATGTGTATTCCAAGTATATCATAGATGTTTATTTTGCATGCTATAATTGTATTAATACGGAAACGATAATACATGTGTGTTTAATAAACAAACAGAAAGTTCCTAGTTATGCCTCTCTCATAAACTAGCTCGTTGATTAACAAGATGATCAAGGTTTCCTGATCATGGACATTGGATGTTGTTAATAACGGGATCACAACATTAGTGTAACGGTGTGATGAACATTCATCCGAAGAATAGCATTACGATCAAAGTCATTGAGTTTATATTGCTATAACAACTTACGAAGTGATCCTAATCCTTAGACCATGAGATCATGTCAATCACTAACACCGGAAGAGTTTCTTGATAACATCAAACGTCACACCGTAACAGGGTGATTATAAAGATGGATTCAGAACTAATAAAGTGTTATGTTGAGGCTCATGGATCGAGAGTGGAATTTGTTCATCCCGATGACGGATAGATATACTCTGGGCCCTCTCGGTGATATCACATTGATTAGCTTGCAAGCAAGTGATTTGATCACTAGAATGTTATATCACAGGAACGAGAAAAGAGTGCATGTCAGTAACGAGATCAAACTAGGTATGGAGATACCGATGATCGAATCTCGGACATGTAATATATCGTGAAACAAAGGGATTAAGATATACTAGCGTAAAAGGTTCCGACGATCACAAGAAAGTCATCGTTGAATGTGTGGGAGTCAGTATGGGTCTCCAGATCCCGCTTCTGATTATTGATCCGAGAGGGGTCTCGATCATGTCCGCATTATTCACGAACCGTAGGGTGACACACTTAAGAGACACCGACATCCAATTGGAGCAAATGTTTCATGCCGAAAGAATGAACAAGCGCAGGAATTTATTTCACTAGATACCGAAACAGGTTTTGGGGTGAAATTGCATAAAGTGGTTATGCATGTGAAATAGAATTCTAGCAAGGGGTTATTTGTGAATGTTTGTCATTAAAGTAATTGACAAAATTCTGAATAAAATAAAAGAGTTTTATTTAATGAGAGTTTGCATTAAATTTGGTGGAAATTTAATGGGAATTTGAGTGGACTTTTGAGTGGAGGGAATTTAAAGGAGATTTGTGAGTGGAGTGTCCACCCACATGAAGAGGGGAGGGCAAGGGGGCAGCCCCCATGCGCCGGCCACCCCCTTGGGGTTCCCCCCCTCCTCCTATAAAAGGAGCCCCCCTCCTCACTTGTCTCACACACCTCCTCGTGAAGGATCTCTCTCCCCCTCTAGAATTTATCCCCCATGGTCTCGGACTAGCGAGATACATGTTCCTGGTGGCTATTCAGCAAGAAAGAGTTGTGCTTCCGCTGCATCGCTGGAGCGAGGAGGCGGAGGTTGCTCGGTGCCTCGAACGTGTGTGCGAGCACGGATGCGCTGCTGATTTGCGGCGCTAGGACTTCCTCTCGATCTTGAGATCGGCAAGAGATCGTCTACATCAACCACGAGTTGAACTCGTTAAGCTTTGTCGGTCTTCAAGGGTATGTTCTCTACGGATATACATCCGCCCGTTGTTTGTATCTAGTAGATAGATCTTGGTATATAGTTCACATCGTAGGAAATTTTTTGTTTTCTATGCTGCGAACCCTACAGTGGTATCAGAGCCGGATCTATGCGTAGATACTTTACACGGGTAGTACACATATGAGTATGTGGGCGATGATGATCATGTTGTTGCTCCTTTGTTGTAATTTTGGATATTGGTGGCATAGTGGGATGAAGCGGTCCGGACAAACTTTACATGTCCTCGCACATGAGACCTGTTCCACGCTTGACATGCAACTAGTTTGCATAAGTGGCTAGCGGGTGTCTGTCTCTCCTACTATAGTCAATATCTATTTTGCAAGCGAGTTGTCAACAATTTGATTATCCTCGTTGTGGTTCATGTTCGTAGGTAAGAACGGTTCTATCTCGAAAGCCCTAAGCCACGTAAAACTTGCAATGGATAAATTAGAGGCGTCTAGTTTAGATTGTTGCTGGGCTAGTGTTATGATATGGTAGTGTTGTAAGTAGAAGTATGAGATGATACTCTTACAACACACATAGCGTGTAAAATCCATAGACCTTGGATTTACACATATAGGTATGATAGTGATCATACCACGATGCACATGATGGAGATCATATGCGGGAACCATATCATTTCACTAATAAACATATGATGTTTTGATAGCATCTTATATTGCTTGTTTAGCGCTTTGTTAGCATAATAAGATGATCCCTCATTTAAATATCAAGATAAGAATGTGTTCTTCCTTTAGTATGCACCGATTATGTTTTCGTCGCTCCAAGACATCACGTGATGATCGGGTGTTCTTGGATCCACGACCATATTTCGGGTGTAAAACAGTTACACATGCGAATACTAAGGTTCTAACTTGGCGAGCCTAGCATGTACAGACATGGCCTCGGAACATGGACCGAAAGGTTAAGCATGAGTCATATAGTTGATATGATGCCCATTTGATGCTCGCCTTTGAAGCTATACCGACTCACGTGATGATCGGACTTGGTGTAGTGGATTTGGTTCATGTAATCACCAAAAGGGCACGAGGGATGTCGTTTTTGAGTGGGAGTTCATTCGTAATATAGATTAGTTGAACTCAATCTATCATACACTTAGTCTAAACTTTACAAATTCTGTTGTAGATGGCACCACCTGCTTTTAATTTCAATGTGTTCATGGAGAAAGAGAAACTAGCAACGAACGGTAGCAACTTTACCGAATGGGCCATGAATTTGAGGATTCTCCTCTCTGCTGCACAAAAGCAATATGTGCTAGAAGCGCCGTTAGGCCCCCCACCTTTTGATGATGCCCCTGACGAGGAGAAGAATGTCTATCAGACTCGTCAGGAGGACCACAACTTAGTTCATTGCGGCATATTGTATGGGCTAGAGCCGGAACTTCGAAAGCGTTTCGAAAACGGCAATGCATTTGATACAATGGGTGAGTTGAAAATGATTTTCGACACACATGCTGCTGTAGAGAGCTACAACGCTTCAGAAAAGTTCTTTAGCTGCATGATGGAAGAGCACAGCTCCGTTAGTGAGCATGTACTCAAGATGTCGGGTTACGCCGATAAGCTTGTGTCCTTGGGAATATCGATTCCCATTGACTTAGGCATCCATCGTGTTCTGCAGTCTCTGCCACCTAGCTATAAGAGCTTCGTGATGAACTATAATATGCAAGGCATGAAGAAGTCTCTCCCCGAGCTTCTGTCAATGCTTAAAACTGCAGAAGTGGAGATCAAAAAGGAACATCAAGTGTTGATGATCAATAGGAACACTGGTTTCAAGAAAGACAAGAAGGGAAAACGGAAGGGAAGTAAGGGCGGCAAGCCGGTTGCCGCGCCTGAAAAGAAACCCCGAGTTGGACCTAAGTCTGATTCCGAGTGCTACTATTGTAAGGGGACTGGCCACTGGAAGCGCAACTGCCCCAAGTATCTGGCAGACAAGAAGGCCGGCAAGGCAAACAAAGGTATATATGATATACATGTTATTGATGTGTACTTGACTAGTGCTCGCAGTAGCACCTGGGTATTTGATACCGGTTCAGTTGCTAATATTTGTAACTCGAATCAGGGGCTGCGGAACAAGCGACCGCTAGCAAGGGGTGAGGTCAAGATGCGTGTCGGCAATGGATCAAGCGTTGATGTGATCGCCGTCGGAACGCTGCCTCTCCACTTGCCGTCGGGATTAGTTATAAACTTAAATAAATGTTATCTGGTGCCTGCACTGAGCATGAACATTGTATCTGGATCGTGTTTGATGCGAAGTGGTTATTCATTTAAATCCGAGAACAATGGTTGTTCCATTTATATGAATGAAATCTTTTATGGTCATGCACCGATGATGAATGGTTTATTTCTATTAGATCTCGATGATAATGTTACACATATTCATAATGTTGATGCTAAAAGGATTAAACTTAATGATGATATATCCGCATATATGTGGCACTGCCGTCTAGGTCATATTGGCGTTAAACGCATGAAGAAGCTCCATTCGGATGGACTTTTGGAATCACTTGATTATGAATCATTTGATACATGTGAACCATGCCTTATGGGCAAGATGACTAGAACGCCGTTTTCCGGTTCAATGGAACGGGCGACAGATTTATTGGAAATCATACATTCTGATGTATGTGGTCCAATGACTGTGTCGGCGCGAGGTGGATATCGTTATTTTGTTACTTTCACGGATGATTTGAGTAGATACGGTTATATCTACTTGATGAAACACAAGTCTGAAACCTTTGAAAAGTTCAAGGAATTTCAGAATGAAGTGGAAAATCATCGTAATAGAAAGATCAAATTTCTACGGTCCGACCATGGAGGTGAGTATCTAAGTTACGAGTTTAGCACTCACATGAAAGAGTGTGGAATTGTTTCACAACTCACACCTGCCAGAACACCACAGCGAAATGGTGTGTCGGAACGTCGTAATCGTACTTTATTAGATATGGTTCGATCTATGATGTCTCTGACGGACTTGCCGTTGTCTTTTTGGGGTTATGCACTAGAAACTGCTGCATTCACTTTAAATCGGGCACCATCTAAATCCGTTGAAAAGACACCGTATGAATTGTGGTTTGGAAACAAACCTAAGCTGTCATTTCTTAAAGTTTGGGGATGCGATGTTTATGTGAAGAAACTTCAACCGGATAAACTCGAACCCAAAGCGGAAAAATGCGTCTTCATAGGATACCCTAAAGAAACTATTGGGTATTCCTTCTATCACAGATCCGAGGGCAAGGTTTTTGTTGCCAAGAATGGATCCTTTCTAGAGAAAGAGTTTCTCGCGAAAGGTGTGAGTAGTCGGAAGGTAGAACTCGAAGAGGTTGTGGAACCTTCTCTTCAAAGTATGGCGAGTAGCGCAGCCCCGGAAGTTGTTCCGGAGTTGGCTCCACCTGTTGAAGAGGGAACTAATGATAATGATCATGAAACTCTGAAAGAGAGTACTACCGAAGCTCGCAGGTCAAACAGGACGCGTGCAGCTCCCAAGCTGTACGGAAATCCTGTCATGAATTTCATGGTTGATGAAAATGATGACCCTGCGACATATGAAGAAGCGATGATGAGCCCGGATTCCAACAAATGGTTAGAAGCCATGAAATCCGAGATGGAATCCATGTATGAAAATCAAGTTTGGAACTTGGTGGAACTACCTCACGACCGAAAGGCCGTGGAGAACAAATGGATTTTCAAAAGGAAAACTGATGCTGATGGTAATGTGACCGTCTATAAAGCTCGACTTGTCGCAAAGGGGTTTCGACAAATTCAAGGAGTTGACTACGATGAGACTTTCTCTCCCGTAGCGATGCTAAAGTCAGTTAGGATTATGTTAGCAATTGCTGCATATTTTGATTATGAGATATGGCAGATGGATGTCAAAACCGCGTTTCTCAATGGGAATGTTGAAGAAGAGTTGTATATGATACAACCAAAGGGTTTTGTCGATCCTAAGGATGCTAACAAGGTGTGCAAGCTTCAGCGATCCATCTATGGATTGAAGCAAGCATCACGAAGTTGGAATCTCCGCTTTGATGAGGTGATCAAAGAGTTTGGATTTGTCCAAACTTATGGAGAAGCTTGTATTTACAAGAAAGTGAGTGGGAGCAATGTGGCATTTCTGATATTATATGTGGATGACATATTATTGATCGGAAATGATATAGATCTTTTAAACAGTGTTAAAAGTTATCTAAACAACAAATTTTCAATGAAGGACCTAGGTGAAGCGTCATACATATTAGGCATAAAGATCTATAGAGATAGATCTAGGCGCCTAATAGGGCTATCGCAAAGTACATACCTTGATAAGATTTTAAAGAAGTTTAAAATGGACGGAAGTAAGAAGGGGTTCTTACCTATGTTGCAAGGCAAGACATTGAGTAAGACTCAAAGTCCGGCTTCGGCGGAAGAAAGAGAGATAATGGACAAAGTCCCCTATGCTTCAGCCATAGGCTCTATAATGTACGCCATGCTATGTACAAGACCGGATGTGGCACATGCTATTAGTTTGACTAGTAGGTACCAATCGGATCCAGGTTCGGAACACTGGATAGCGGTCAAGAATATCCTTAAGTACTTACGAAGAACTAAGGATATGTTTCTTGTATACGGAGGTGAAGAAGAGCTCGTCGCTAAGTGTTATGTCGACGCTAGCTTTGACACCGATCCGGATGACTCTAAGTCTCAATCCGGATACGTATTTCTCATGAATGGCGGAGCGGTTAGTTGGAGGAGCTCCAAACAACCTGTGGTAGCGGGATCAACAACGGAGGCCGAATATGTTGCTGCTTCAGAAGCGGCTCAGGAAGCAGTTTGGATGAAGGAGTTCATATCCGAACTAGGAGTGGTGGCAAACGCGTTGGACCCAATGGTGATCTATTGTGACAACAATGGTGCCATTGCCAATGCCAAAGAGCCAAGGTCTCACAAGCATTCCAAGCATATTAAGCGCCGGTTTCACTCCATCCGCGAGCATGTCAAGGATGGAGATATAAAGATTTGTAAAGTACATACGGATCTCAATGTAGCAGATCCGTTGACTAAAACTCTCCCTAGAGCAAAACATGATCAACACCAGAACTCAAAGGGTGTTAGATTTATCACTATGTAACTATATTATTGTCTCTAGTGCAAGTGGGAGACTGAAGGGAATATGCCCTGAGAGGCAATAATAAAGTGTTTATTATGTGTATTCCAAGTATATGATAGATGTTTATTTTGCATGCTATAATTGTATTAATACGGAAACGACAATACATGTGTGTTTAATAAACAAACAGAAAGTTCCTAGTTATGCCTCTCTCATAAACTAGCTCGTTGATTAACAAGATGATCAAGGTTTCCTGATCATGGACATTGGATGTTGTTAATAACGGGATCACAACATTAGTGTAATGGTGTGATGAACATTCATCCGAAGAATAGCATTACGATCAAAGTCATTGAGTTTATATTGCTATAACAACTTACGAAGTGATCCTAATCCTTAGACCATGAGATCATGTCAATCACTAACACCGGAAGAGTTTCTTGATAACATCAAACGTCACACCGTAACAGGGTGATTATAAAGATGGATTCAGAACTAATAAAGTGTTATGTTGAGGCTCATGGATCGAGAGTGGAATTTGTTCATCCCGATGACGGATAGATATACTCTGGGCCCTCTCGGTGATATCACATTGATTAGCTTGCAAGCAAGTGATTTGATCACTAGAATGTTATATCACAGGAACGAGAAAAGAGTGCATGTCAGTAACGAGATCAAACTAGGTATGGAGATACCGATGATCGAATCTCGGACATGTAATATATCGTGAAACAAAGGGATTAAGATATACTAGCGTAAAAGGTTCCGACGATCACAAGAAAGTCATCGTTGAATGTGTGGGAGTCAGTATGGGTCTCCAGATCCCGCTTCTGATTATTGATCCGAGAGGGGTCTCGATCATGTCCGCATTATTCACAAACCGTAGGGTGACACACTTAAGAGACACCGACATCCAATTGGAGCAAATGTTTCATGCCGAAAGAATGAACAAGCGCAGGAATTTATTTCACTAGATACCGAAACAGGTTTTCGGGTGAAATTGCATAAAGTGGTTATGCATGTGAAATAGAATTCTAGCAAGGGGTTATTTGTGAATGTTTGTCATTAAAGTAATTGACAAAATTCTGAATAAAATAAAAGAGTTTTATTTAATGAGAGTTTGCATTAAATTTGGTGGAAATTTAATGGGAATTTGAGTGGACTTTTGAGTGGAGGGAATTTAAAGGAGATTTGTGAGTGGAGTGTCCACCCACATGAAGAGGGGAGGGCAAGAGGGCAGCCCCCATGCGCCGGCCACCCCCTTGGGGTTCCCCCCCCCTCCTCCTATAAAAGGAGCCCCCTCCTCACTTGTCTCACACACCTCCTCGTGAAGGATCTCTCTCCCCCTCTAGAATTTATCCCCCATGGTCTCGGACTAGCGAGATACATGTTCCCGGTGGCTATTCGGCAAGAAAGAGTTGTGCTTCCGCTGCATCGCTGGAGCGAGGAGGCGGAGGTTGCTCGGTGCCTCGAACGTGTGTGCGAGCACGGATGCGCTGCTGATTTGCGGCGCTAGGACTTCCTCTCGATCTTGAGATCGGCAAGAGATCGTCTACATCAACCACGAGTTGAACTCGTTAAGCTTTGTCGGTCTTCAAGGGTATGTTCTCTACGGATATACATCCGCCCTTTGTTTGTATCTAGTAGATAGATCTTGGTATATAGTTCACATCGTAGGAAAATTTTTGTTTTCTATGCTGCGAACCCTACAATCTTCGCGTTCCCAGGTAGCTTCCTCTTCTGTGTGGTTGCTCCACTAAATCTTGATAAACTTGATGCTTCGGGTTCGGGTAGTTCGAAAAGCTTCTTCCAAAATGCGGATGGGCACTTCGAGATAGGTCAGGTCATCGTTGATCTCTATGGTCCTAGATCGATATTCTTGAACACTTCGGTCTTCTCGGGGACTTTGAGACATTTGCGAAGTAATGAGATATGGAACACATTGTGCATAGCTGACATATCTTCAGGTAATTCCAGTTGATAAGATACTTCTCCTCGACGGTTCAAAATTTTGAAAGGTCCGATATATCTGGGAGCTAACTTTCCTTTGAGTTGGAAACGTTGCATTCCCTTTAATGGCGACACTTTCAGATAAACAAAATCTCCGATGTTGAAGGCGAGGTCTCGACGTCTCTTGTCGGCATAACTCTTCTGTCGGGATTGGGAGGTCTTGAGGTGCTCACGAATCTTGTGAACCTTCTCTTCTGCTTCTCGTAGGATGTCGGGTCCGAAGATCTGACTCTCTCCTACTTCCGACCAGTTCAAAGGGGTGCGACACTTTCTTCTGTACATGAATTCAAATGGGGCCATTTGCAAACTGGCTTGCTAACTATTGTTGTAGGAAAATTCTGCAAACGGCAGACAGTCTTCCCACTTGGATCCATATCCTAGCACACATGCTCTAAGCATATCTTCGAGTATTTGGTTTACTCGCTCCGTTTGTCCATCGGTCTGAGGGTGATACGCGGTACTGAAATCTAGGCGGGTTCCTAAACCTTCTTGGACTTTCTTCCAGAATCTCGAGGTAAATTGAGTTCCTCGATCCGATACTATGTTCTTGGGGACTCCGTGCAAACTAACTATTATAGCGATGTACAACTCCGCTAGCTTCGAACTCTGATAGGTGGTTTTGACGGGCAAGAAATGGGCGACATTGGACAATCTGTCCACTATGACCCAAATAGAGTCATTTCCCCTACTAGAAGTAGGTAGTCCAGTGATAAAGTCCATTCCTACGGAATCCCATTTCCATTCCGGAAGTTGCAAAGGTTGCAACAATCCAGCGGGTCTTTGATGTCCTACCTTGACTCACTGGCATATATCACATTTATCGATATAGCTTCCGATTTCTCTCTTCATCTTATGCCACCAAAATTGCTCTTTCAAATCTTGATACATCTTCGTTCCTCCGGGATGGATAGAATAAAGAGTATCATGAGCCTCCTTCAAGATATTCTTTCAACTCTGAATCTGCTGGTACGCAAAGGCGTCCTTTGTACCACAGAACTCCTTCTTCATCCTCGGTGAATCTAGGTACTTTGCCTGAACCGATACGACGCTTGATTCCATCGATACTAGCATTTCCCTCCTGCGCCTCTTTAATCTGACTGATCAAAGTGGGCTGAAGTTCTATGCTAGCCAAAAATCCTTCACTTACTAATTCTATTCGAAAATCTTCCATCTCCTTGTGCAGACTTGGTTGCTCCTCTAAAATCATGGAGTTCAAGCGGCACGGCAATCTGCTAAGGGCATCGTCTACCACATTGGCTTTACCAGGGTGATAGTGAATGTCCAGGTCGTAATCCTTGATTAGCTCAATCCATCTTCTCTGCCTCATATTCAACTCCTTCTGAGTGAATATATACTTTAGGCTCTTGTGATCCGAGTAAATCTCACAACAATTTCCCATCAGGTAGTGTCTCCATGTCTTCAGGGCTAGAACTACTGCAGCGAGTTCGAGGTCATGGGTTGGGTAGTTTTGCTCATGTTGCTTCAATTGTCGAGATAGATAAGATATAACTTTGCCTTCTTGCATTAGCACACATCCGAGACCAATCTTGGATGCGTCACAATACACATCGAAGGGCTTCGTGATATCTGGCATGATCAAGATTGGGGCTGAGATCAATCTCCTCTTGAGTTCTTGAAAACTCGCTTCACACTTGTCTGTCCATTCAAACTTCTTGTCCTTCTTCAGCAATTGGGTCATGGGTCGGGTGATACTCGAGAATCCTTCTACGAATGTGCGGTAATATTCCGCTAATCTGAGAAAAGCACGAACTTGGGTTTGAGTGGTTGGGGCTTGCCAATCTTCTACATCTTTCACTTTGGCGGGGTCAACGGCAATTCCTCCTGCTGATACAATGTGACCGAGGAATCCTACCTCCTGTAACCAGAATTCACATTTGCTAAATTTTGTATACAACTGATGCTCTCTAAGGGTTCCAAGAATGGTCCTTAGGTGTAGCTCATGTTCTTCTTCTGATTTGGAATAAATCAGAATGTCATCGATGAAAACAACGACAAACTTATCCAGGAAGTCCATAAAAATCTTATTCATGAGATTCATGAAATAAGCGGGGGCATTGGTTAATCCAAAAGACATGACTGTATACTCGTACAATCCATATATGGTGGTAAAGGCAGACTTTGGAATATCCTCTACACGAATCTTGAGTTGATGATAGCCAGTTCTAAGATCAATCTTAGAAAACACCTGGGCACCGGTCAACTGATCAAACAAATCCTCTATCTTGGGCAAGGGGTACTTGTTCTTGATGGTGACATCATTCAACTTTCGATAATCCGTACATAAACGGTTACCTCCATCTTTCTTGTCCACAAATAAGACAGGTGATCTCCATGGTGACGCACTTGGTTGAATTAGTCCAATTTCTAGCATGGAATCCAGTTGCTTCTTCAGTTCTTCTAACTCCGATGGGTTCATACTATAGGGTCTCTGGGCTATGGGTCCTGTTCCGGGGATTAGTTCAATGATAAACTCGATATCCCGATCTGGGGGCATACCGGGAAAAACATCTGGAAATACATCGGGGTATTCACAGACTATCCAGACTTGGTCAATGGTAGGTTGGGCTAGACTCTTGTTACACTTGAATTGGCGAGGTAAGGTTTTAGATACATGCTCGACTGATATTCTGGCGGTACTGGTCATGGTGATGGCTTTCTTGGCACAGTCAATCAATCCCTTATGTTTGGACATCCAATCCATTCCTAGTACTACTTCCAAACCTTTAGTTCCGAGTACTATTAGATTAGCATAAAAATCTATGCCATGGATTCGGATAGGAACGGCTTTGCAAATTTGCCTAGCCTTGGTGGTGGATCCGGGGATTTGCACAATCATAACATGCTTCAGTTTGGTTGGTTGAATTTTACTAGTGCAGTCAAATTCTTCGGTGACAAATGAATGCGATGCACCAGAATCAAACAACACTCTTGCAAGTACTGAATTAACAGAAAACATACCCAGCACGACATCTGGCGCTTCCTGAGCTTCTTCAGCATGCATGAGAAAAAGACGGCCATTGCGGTTGAGTGAATTTCCTGGGGCAAATCTCCTTCCTGGCTGAACACGACGCTGTTGCTGAGCTGGGGCATTGGTATTAGGGGCTGTAGCATTCTTCTTGTTGGGGCACTCGTTGGAATAGTGGCCTTTATTTTCACAGTCATAACAGGTCACTTGTGACTTGTCCTTGGCTGCGACAGGCACAGCATTGCTTCCAGTCCTCGGGGCAGTGTTGGTGTTGGCGGTAGCATTGTTGGTGTTGAACTTGGGTGGGGCACGGGTGAAATTGCTAGAGTTGCCGGGGTTGTTGTGATTTCCTCCGGTTCTAGGGTTTCCACGGTTGGGATAGGTTGGACGGGTCATAGGGGGTCTGTTGGTTCTTGGGGCAAATCCTGGATATGGGTTGGGGCGATACTTTGGGGTCTGATGGGTTCCTGGTTGATGCATCATACGACGCTTGCGGTTCTCATTGGCTTGGTTGATGTTTCCTTCCATCCGGATGGCTGAATCGACAAGTGCTTCAATATCAGCAAAGGGGATATTGACTAACACCGTCTGTATCTCGTCATGCAGACCATTCGGGAATCTTTCTTTCTTCTTGGCTTCGGTGTCTATCTCGTCCAGGGCATTCCACTACAGTCATCCTCCCTTGCTCAGCTCTCTGAACTCGTCTCTCATTCTCTTGATCAAACCCGGTGGCACATGGGTTCTGCTAAACTTGACCTTGAATTCCTCCCAGGTCATCATCTGGCCTCCGGTCATGGCACGAACACTGTTCCACCATGCCCTGGCATCTCCGGCTAGATAGTGGGTGGCAAATAGAACTTTCTCGTTGGCTTCGACTCCTGCTACTTCTAAGTTATTTTCCATGGTTTGCAGCCAATCATCGGCGTCTAGGGGTTCTTCTGACTTGGTGAAAATAGGTGGGTTGGTATTCTGAAAATTCTTGAGCTTAGATCCATGGTTGTCCTGATTTCCATGGACTTGGTTGTTGTGGGCTAGCTGGGCTATCTGCTGCAGAGTGGCTAGGTTGGCTTGACGTTCCGCTCTTTCAGCTTCGCGGTCAGAGGTCAACATTTGCAGAATCTGCAACATCGGATCCAGGGCTGAACCACTTCCTCCACGTGGCATCTAAAGATTTAGATAAATCATGAGAAAAGAGGGAATTTTTCTAAGGTTTGGGGTCTTTGAAAAGTTTTAAAGGTTTGACTCAGATTTTTCTAGCAACTTGCTTTTTCATTCATTCATTCATAGCACATAGTACAACACACACCACAACAAGGAAAAACAGATGGTTTTAAGAACCATTCTGAAATCTACGATACAGTGGGACCGACTACTACTCACTACGCTAGTGCTTAGTGCTACTACTCCTCGGAGTCTGTGGCTTCATCATCTTCATTATCATCGATGAAGGCGAAATCATCCTCATCGGTGAAGAAGTCCATGGCTTGATCCTCCAGAAAATCATCGTCATCACTGAGATAAGAGTAAGGGTCTCCACGAAGATCCTCTCCGGCATTCTCCCTTTCCTCCAACTGCATGTCCCTCTCGTGGATGGTCTCTTCCAGAGATGAGATGCGGTGGCGAAGACGGGCAATAATGCGCTCCTTCTTATCGAGTTGACGGCGACGAGACTTGCGATCCTTTGCTAGCATGGCTATGGTCTGATCCTTCGTCTTGATGATGGCAGACTTGTGGTTGCAATAGTCATGGCAGTTGTCCAACTCCTGCTGATGATCATACATCATGAAGCTAAGGTGGTCCAATTGAGTCTTCAGCTCGGGGTGGTATGGGGCTTCCAGTGGTTGTCCATTTGCATCACGCCTTGGGAAAAACTCAAAGCGGGTTCCCTTGATCTGATTGATGCTCTGCCCACACAGACGGGAGAGAGATTCCTGCATTTCTCTAGCAAGTCCATCGAGCCAGTTGTTCTCTCTTAAGGTAAACTGAATTCCTTCCGCAGTGGGAGGTTCAATCTTTCCTCGGAGACTTGCAACAATTAACCACTGCAGATCTTCTCCTCCTTGATAATTGAGCTGAGCTCCGAAGAACTCGGGGTGTGGACGCTCCAGAAGTTCCGAAAGCTGATCCAGATCCCTCTCAAAGATAAGGTCTCCTCCATTCCCCAACTGATAAAACTTGTTGTACTTCACGTCCATCTATAAAAATAGAGGATGAGTAGATTAGCAGAGTGATCAAGTGTGTCAAAATTTTATGTATTTTGCAAGAGTTTTTGAGGAACATGATTTTTTATGAAAGAATCAAAGAGATAAGAATGAGAATAGGTTTTTGTAAATATTTGTTTTTCTTTGGTTTTGAAACTAAGTTTTTGGTTCAACGTCCAGTCTAACTAGGGTCTCCTATGGTCAGGATGGCTCTGATACCAACTTGTCAACACCCGGATTTTTCAATCCTAGATGCCTGTTATGCCATACATCGCAATCCCAGGATTACCATTTTTGCGAGACATAACAGAATTGGATACCATAGTACATCATCCGTTACAATGATACATAAGTTCTTACACAAATAGGGATCTCATGATCCAGTTCTTAATACAACTTCAAGCAGCGGAATACGTAATAATAACGGTAACGTAGGCGAAGCTCCATCTTCAGGGTCACAGGCAATGCTGACGATGGGAGATGATCCTAGTTGTCGTAACCTTCCTGGGGTCCATCTTCCAGGTACTCCTCTTCATAGTCTGTCCATGGGAATAGCCAGGGACAAAGCCATGAGTACTCTTTAAGTACTCGCAAACTAATACTAACAGATAAGGGGTTTTTGGATAATAGGACACTAGGCTCTAGGGTTGTTTTGCAAAAAGCCAGGTTTATCTCTACTCGGGTCAAGAATTATGAAATATGGAAGATAGGAATTCTTGGTAAACACTCAGTTTTAAATCTTTAACCAAACATAATATCCATTTCATATGATTGAGCTATCATCCTATTTCCACAATGCCTTATAGGAATATTTTCCTATAGAAAATCACTTAAGAATATCTTTGTCATTTCAAAACATGAAAACAATAAGTGCCTAGGAACTATAATTATCAAACCTTATTCTTAAGCCATTCTAAAAAGAACAACTCTATTACTTTACCTTAACTAATTGTAAGGTTCCCAACCTTTAATAAGGTAGAGATCCCTGACAATGCTAGTCCCTGGATCAATAGCAAGCATCCACAGTTAGGATGTAATATCAAGAAACAAAGGTCATAATACAACTTTATAACCAGGAATAAATTAATTTATTACATCTTACATAGCTCATTTGGCTATCTCATTACAATGCAGCAGAATATAACAATATCATGGGGTCCTTCATCTTCAAAGTGCCACAGGCAGGCATGTTGGTTGTAGACTTGTAATCCTAATCAATAAACTTCACTAACATCACACAAACCTGCAACATAATAAGTTACAGCCACAAGGGTCAATACATTTGAATTGTATTGGCAAGTGATACTATGGTAATATAGTGGAGTCTATCATCTATATGCATTTGGCTAAGTGGAGCTTAGGCTTGCTTTGCTCAAAATATATTTTCCTTATCATTTGAAAACACTAAGTTTTTTCTTGACAAAAATAACCCAAGGCATCTCCCAATAGAAATTGGTGATCCTTCAACCCTTGTTCAACCACAAGATTTTAAATTAGAAATTGGGATGAGAAGATTCTTGATAGCTTCCATGTCTTGATGCTCAAATTGTCCTTTACCAGGGACATGGCTAAGTACTTAGATTTTACACTCTGCAGAGGTGGTGCACTTTACCCACAAGACTTGGTTTACCAAGACAAGATCTTTCAGAAGCCTTCCCTTAGACCAGAATGGACGCGTTCCAACCTATCATTCCCCTACCACCAACTGTCCATTTGGCTAAGTTATTGCAACCTATATGATCCAGGCAGAGCCCATAATGCCAAGTGGCTACACTTGAAGCTTCTCAACATTTGACATCTCAAATCTCTTTGTTCCTGGGTGGCCATCCACAAGTGAGATACACAAGGTAAACCATAGAAATGGGCCTTGTGAACCACTCAACACAAACCATTCCTTCCATTCTGTAACATCCCAAAAATACCAAACTTACATCATCAAACACTAATCATCAAGATTAGGGTTAACAAAAACTTTTCTAAATAAACTCATGAATGCATGTATATGTGTATGCATGGATTTTGAATTTATTTAAAAACCACCTTGTTTGCGTGATCCATTGCTTGTAAAATGTTTCTTAGGTGAAATGAACATCATCTAAAACATTTCCCACACTTTCCATAAAGACAAGTAAATCAAAACAAATATATTAAGTGAATGGTCATTTTGACCAATTTAACTCCCATGCCTACTTTTGCTGTCTCAAACTTTCAGAACCTAACAGAAACTTTTCTGGATCTTTGCACCCCTTGAATATACTCATAACAGAGTATCAAGGCCCACTTTGTGATCATCCAGAAACTTTCAAATGCATAGTTTAAATGACAATTCAAAATTGAATCTTCTTCATATGGGAAGATCCCACTTTTTCAAAACCCACTCAAACAAGCTCAACTTTCAAAACCCAAGCATCTGCAGACTCACCAGCACCAATCTAGCAAACCCACCAAAAATCATTTCAAAATTCAAAACTTGATTTCATGCGGCCATTTCATCAAACAGGTTGCAGACACAAATCAAACAAAACATCAAACACTATAGTGTGCAGTGATTCTTGCCTAACTTGTTCCCTAGTTAGCTCACACATAGCTCAGTAGATCATCTAGAAAGATTAGCCCAACACTAGCACCCCTGTGAGCTTGCCATTGCCATTAATGGTGAACAGCCGAGCACCCCAATGTCACCCCATTGTGGACAGCAAGCTAGAGGAAGAACTAGACCTTGTCTAGGAGGCAGCCCACCGTCCACCGCCACTCATTGTCCCAACCGCAAGCGTTGCCAAGCCCTGGACCACGCGCACAAGCCGGGCCCAGACCATGCCGAGCGTGCGCGAGAGCGCCACCCTCGACCAGCATCCACAGACCGCGCGCCGCCCTCGCCGCATGCATACATGATCGCCATCAACCCAGGAGACCGCCAGATATCCCCATTTGTCGCCCCGTGCCGCACAGCCACCGTCCGTCGTCGAAGACGCCGCCTCTGCCGCGCAGAGCACCGGCCGTTCCAGACCAAACCACACCGCCCCATGCCTCGCGACCATGTCGTTGAGCATCGCCAGGAGACACAGCACCGTCCCCTACCCTTGCCCATGCCAGTAGCCGCCTGTAACGTCGCCCCCGACGAGCTCACCGTGCGCCCCGACGGTCCCCTCGCTCGACTATAAATAGAGGCCACCCCCGCTCGATTTCTTCGCACCATCTCACTCCCCCCTCCTCACTGATCGTGCCACACCATTCTCAGAGCAAGGCGAGCACCACCTCGCCGGAATTTCACTTGAGCCTGCCGCTGCCGGAGAAGAAAGGAGCCAGCGATTGGAGCCGCCCCAGGAGCTGCCGCGACCACCCCTGAGTTCGCCGTCGTCGACTTCGTCGTTCGCCCGCCTCGCCGACCCTCGCCAGTACCCCGGTGAGCCCCCAGCGACCCTCACTGGCCGCGCTAGGTTTCGTTCTCGCCGGAGTTGTCTCGCGTCGACGATGACTCCCAGCCGTTAGATTAGAACTAGATCGAACGATCCACGTTGCCCCATACCGCTTCGCCCAGCCCCGTGTCACTGATGAGTGGGGACACCCACTTAAGCAGCCCGCGGGAGCACTGCGCTTAGCAGGCCGGCCCGTTAGAATTTCCCGCGCAGCCCAGTTATTCAAATTAAATCTTTTTCTATTTCAATTCAAACACACTTCTGTACTCAACTTCAAAAATCAACCCAGATCGATTCAGTGTACCAATTTGAATGAAACCAATTTTGTTGGAAAGGTCTGTGAATGCGGAATCCAAGCCCGTTGGATTCAAGTCATTTGGATCTATAGATCACCCCTGGTAAAAATAACAAGGCAGAAGCTTTTCTGCATTCAAACATTTTTCAAATTTAAACCATAATAGCTTTTGAGTTGATTCCAACTCTCAAAAATCACATTTAACCATACCTTTCAGAATATATAAAAATATATAGGTTTACTTGCAGAAATATTGTTCAAGTAATAAAAGAATGCTTCATAAGCATTTCTAGCCACTTTAATTAATTAAAATAAAAGGGTAAAACCTTATTAAATTGTGACACCACTTTAAATCACATTCCCATGGACTACAATATGTGGTGATGACATGTGTCAACATGATCCCATGTTTAGTTTGGAGAATATTAAATCTTAAGTAATTTTTCAATGAGTAGAAATTACTTTTCTAAAAATAAAAAGATTTAAACCAAGCCTTAACCTTGTAATGTTAGAGATGATGCTAGATCATCTATAGGACCCTTGTGTGTGATGATTGCAAGGAGCTAAGTATTGCTTGGTGATTGTGTACCTCGTATTTATTCATAGACGCTAGTACCGACCAAGGATACGAGGAGGAAGGAGGATACTACGAAGAGGAAGCCGAGGAGAACTTCAACCACTGCTCTGCACAAGGCAAGCTTATATTGACACTGATGAAAGCTAGTAACTATGCAAGCTTTATACTGATATTGATGCAAGCTAACCCTTGCAAGATACCCTACTGATGCCACAAACCCATACTTGTGATATGACTACTATATGCCTTAAGCATATGTGATCATACCCACTTGATAAACCAAATCCTAGTTTTATGTGCAAGCTTCTTACTTTATTTCTTTATCAAAGATTACTTAGAGTCTACCTAAGAGTTTGGTAGATACTAGACAATTGTGCTGAAGGTTGCATAAAGAGCATAAAATTTGGCCTAAGCTAGATAACCTTGATGTCATCCTAAGGCATGAGTTTGAACCCAGTTAAAACCCCACTAGTTTACCACCCCTCATCAGTGCTTACCCCCACCTGTAGATGCTAGTGCTAAGCATAAAACTTGATCAACTTTAGATGGGATTACTTGGTGGAAAAAGGGTTATGAAAACCTTGGAATGATGGATCATTCTATTGAAATGTTTTGGACGTGTGTTTCCAAACACTTGATGAGTTTGGTGATGAAAATGTTGAGGCATGAGCCTTCGCCCTTTATAAAACTGATGGTTGTCTGGATGCGATACCATTCCAATTTTATCGTACAACCACAATACCCGAATATTGGGTAGGGCTTGACTGGAAACTTATATTCCTTAGTATTAGTTCCCTCACGGCCAAGGTCTGAGCTGAGGCTACCTTGTGAAGATTGTCCACCTGTGCAGTGCCCAAGATGACAGTTGGTCATGGTTGGGAGGCCAAACTCACAGGAGAGGTGCTTATACTAGGGCGTGTAATCGAAAGGTTAGGATTGATTATCCGCATACTGAGTATGGTGAGTTCAGGATTTGTTCCTGACGGATGTATCGAATGTTGTGGTGAAAGTGTACAATCTCTGCAGAGTGTCAAACTATTCGAATAGCCGCGCCCGCGGTTATGGACAGTTGGAGTGGCCATACTGTTCCCCCGTCAGACTTTTCAAAATGACTTGTGAAATGAATTGAGACCTTGACTTGACCACAACAGAGTTGTGACCTGAATTACAAGATCCCACTTAGGAGTTATAAAATTGCGACCAGTTTTGGAAGATATACTACTCCTTCATATCAATCATAATATGATAACATGATGAGCTTTACTTCACAAGAATATTCTTATCACTAATTTCTCCTCCTAAATATCTTTGTGAATGCAATGAGCTTGACACTAAAGCTCAACATAATCTCCCCATAGAGATCATTTTCCTCTTTATAAACTTCTTATGAACCTAATTCCACTTGAATAATCACCCTCTAATTCATTTAGTAGTTGCTTATAATATTAACTTAATCATACTATCTTATCCTTTACTTGCCTCATAAACTCATATACTAATTTCTCATTATACCATTGTGATTTGTCATGACTAACCTAGGACAATATTTCCATACTAGAGTGTAGTTATGTTATGTCCCCAGTGTTACTTATACATGATATAATCATTCACTCTTAATGTCTTGATCATGATCATTATAATCCTTGTCACATTTATGGCTTAGGTTTCCAGTTGGCTAATCAAGGCTTTATCAATACAACACTACAGTTGTATTTGTAATTATCTTCTTAATATCCCTATTTGACTAGGATATTTATTCATTGACTATACCTACTTGATCCAATAGGATTACTCCTATTTACTATCTTCAGGATTCATCCTTTTAATCTACTTTATCACCATATAATTATATATTCCAAATAAATCTTCTATCAATTCAGGAGTGAGTTGACCCATCAATTATCATATTGATTTGATTCTCTTCCAACTCTACCATACTATAGATGATATATAAATCTAACATTACCACCTACCTATTTTTACTTCTTTCTCTCTACAGGACTTAAGTGAATGCTATGATAAGGACAGGGTTTAATAGATCAAGAATTGATAGGTTAAGAATTGGTGAATCAATAGTTGATTACTCAACACTGATGAACAACAGATATTAGAATAAGATTCAATAGAGATGATAAGGATTGATGTGTGTAAGGGTCCCAACCTTTAAATAAGGTAGAGTCCCCTGTGTTTACAATGCTAATCCCTGGATCAATAGCTAGCATCCACAGTTAAGATGTAATATCAAGAAACAAAGGTCATAATATAACTTTATAACCAGGAATAACATAATTTTATTACATCTTACATAGCTCATTTGGCTATTACATTACATTGCAGCGGAATATCTATAAGCATGGGTCCTTCATCTTCAAAGTGCCACAGGCAAACATGTTGGTTGTAGACTTTGTAATCCTAATCAATCAATCTTCACTAAAATCAATCAAACCTGCAACATTACAAGTTACGGCCACAAGGGTCAATACATTTGAATTGTATTGGCAAGTTTCACTACTATGTTGAATAAAAGTGGATCCTATCATTACATGCATTTTTGGCTAAGTAAAGTTTAAGGCTCATTTGCAGAAGCAAAATTTATCCTATCTTTTCAAAATGTTTATCTTTTTAAATCCCTTTAGGATTTATTTGATCCAATTTGGTTTGAAGGTTTCCAATTGGATTCAAAAAGTTTCTTCTCACCCTGAAAATCAACAAAGTTTTATTTTATTCATTTATTTTTCACATTACAAGATTTGGAAAATCTTGGGATGTGACAGGCTACCACCCTTAAAATAAATCTCGTCCCGAGATTTGGAAAGGCTAGGGTTACAAGTAGGCTCAAAACAACTAGGGTACTACCACCCTTAAAAATTTCCAAACTAAATTACATATTGGCTTGCTTGGAATCTTGGGGAAACTTCTCTGGGCAAACATCTGCATTGTGTCCTTTGTTTCCACACTTGACTCATGGGTCAAGGTTGAGTTCCTTCATAGGCTTGTTTAACTTGTTCTTCATCTTTTCTGGACAATTGCTTGCATAATGTCCTGGGTTTTTGCAATTGAAACAGTTGATATCTTTGAGTTCTTTACGTGTCTCTTGTGAACAAGTTGCTACATAATGACCTAGCTCTTTGCAGTTGTTGCACCTCACTTGGCCAATCTCCTTATTCTTCTGGTTCTCTTGGCATTCACTGGAATAGTGTCCCATTTCTTTACATTTATGACATTGCACATGGCTTTTGTCCTTCTTTTGCTTTTTGGGTTTCTCCAAAGCTAGCAGTGCATCCAGTTCATGTTGTTCATATGTTATCTGGTAGGTAGGAATGTCTACAGGCTTCCTGGACCTTCTATTGCTCTTTGGATAATTCATATGCCCTTTCTTAGGTCCTTTGAACTGGGTTGTTTTGTTTGGAGGTATAAGTGGTCCTTTTCCTTTGTCATCAACCTTCTTGGTAGACTTGGATCCTTCTGGATAGTTTGCAATCATTTGTTGCACTCCACCTTGTTTCCTTTGTTCAACAATGGAATAGATGGGGCATTGGATAGGATAATGATTGTTTCCTTCACATAGGTAGCAAGTAGCTTGAGAGGTGGGACATTGGCCAACAGGATGTTTCTCTTCACAGTTGGGGCATTGATCTCCATGCTCCTTGGAAGTGTGATCCTTGTCTCCACAACTAATGCAAGCTGGGGCTCCATCTAGAATAATATTTCTGTCATCCTTGTTGTCACAAACTCTTTTGGAATAGTTGTCTTCCATGTTGATCATTTGATCAGTCACTTTAAGCATCAATTGGGCTTGAGTTTCCAAAAATCCTTGCAGGGTTGGGTCTTCCCCACTGGTGTTGGCTATGAATTGAGCTGTCACTTGGTTCAACTGGTGTTGGGTTGCTATGAGTTCTTTCATGCTGTCCTCTTGGTTGGTGTTGGTGTCATCAACCTTGATGTTGGAGTCTCTTGGAGTAGTCATCTGTTTGGGTTGAATGGAGATTAGAATAGACAAAATATTTCTAAGGAATCAATTCTAATCACACACATCACAATTCACTCAAGCAATGTGCAAGCACTCACAAACAACTTTTCACTCAAACAACAAAGTTCAAGTACAAGCTTTAGGCAACAAAATATTTTTGTTACACCACGTAAGTTGGTGTGTTTGACTTAACTAAAATATGGTGGTCCATCTATATGGTTCACTTGTGATCTTTCCACCCTTCTTGGTTGATTTTTCTTGCATGAGATCATGGTTTCCTTGGAAAAACTCTTGATTACAATACTTCAAAGGTGATGATGGCTCCTTCTTATTTTGCATTCCCTTAGTCTCCATATCTTGAGCAAGATTTCCTTGTCTCACTTGTAGTCATTAGTGGTATCCAAGTTGGAAGTCCTTGGTGAATATGCTAAAGATGTTGAAGTCATTAGAGTTGAAGAAGTTGAAGTCATTAGAGTCTAGAGTTGATGAAGTCCTTTACACATGGTGAAGTCTTTGGCCATGGGGTAGATTTGTCCATCATGTTGAAAATAGATGAGATGTAGAATCAAAATCAAAGTTGTTGAGGAAAGAGTTTACAAGTGTTTTTGTAAATATGTTTTTGGAACAAGTTCAACTCCTATTTTTCTAAGGGTTTTTGTCCAATCCTAGGTTTACAAATCCTACAGGCAACACAATGCTCTGATACCATCTGTAAGGGTCCCAACCTTTAAATAAGGTAGAGTCCCCTGTGTTTACAATGCTAATCCCTGGATCAATAGCTAGCATCCACAGTTAAGATGTAATATCAAGAAACAAAGGTCATAATATAACATTATAACCAGGAATAACATAATTTTATTACATCTTACAAGGCTCATTTGGCTATTACATTACATTGCAGCGGAATATCTATAAGCATGGGTCCTTCATCTTCAAAGTGCCACAGGCAAACATGTTGGTTGTAGACTTTGTAATCCTAATCAATCAATCTTCACTAAAATCAATCAAACCTGCAACATTACAAGTTACGGCCACAAGGGTCAATACATTTGAATTGTATTGGCAAGTTTCACTACTATGTTGAATAAAAGTGGATCCTATCATTACATGCATTTTTGGCTAAGTAAAGTTTAAGGCTCATTTGCAAAAGCAAAATTTATCCTATCTTTTCAAAATGGTTTTGGTCCTTTGTCAAATCTCCTTTTCAAAATCCCTTGAACTCCTTGGTCAATTCCCAAGTGTTCAAGTCCTTGTCAAAAATCTCTTGAGCTCCTTGGTACCCCCAAGTGCATCAAGTTTTATCAAAATCTCTTGAGCTCCTTGGTACCCCCAAGTGCGTCAAGTCTTTTGTTGTCACTTAAAAGTTTTCTTTTAGAAATTGGAATGTCGAGATTTCCCATAGCTTCAAGCTTTAGTTGCTCAGTATTGTCCATAACCGGGGACACGGCTAAGTACTTAGATTTTATTATCTTATGCAGAAGTAGTACACTTTACCCACATGTCACAATCTCATCTTTTTGCCACCAGAGGCCACTGGATTGGTACTCACCAAGATGGAGTACTGGCAGATTGAGAATGTGACGAAGTCTTTCCAGAGGGTCCTCCCATACACCATTGCTAGCTTGTCTTCAGTACCCATGTAGGATTCCAGGTCCTCATTTTCAGTAACCTGAAGACAATGCATGGGTCTTCCCAATGTAGTTGACCAAGCCAGAGCCATAAGTAGCATGTGGTTGTACATGAAAGCCACAATTGGAGAAACATGTTCAATCTCTAAGTTTCCTGGGTGGTTTTCTTTTGGAGCACAACACAAAGAGATTGCCATAGACATGGTTCCTTTTTTTGCCACCTTCTCCAAAAACTTAAAGTATCCTTGTCCACCCAGGTGGTTCATTGAGTCCTTGTTTTATTATATAAAAACACAAGTCCTTTTCTCAACTTCATAAAATCTCAACATGTATCTCTTTTCAAAATATAGCATGGCTAAGCATGTAACAACTACATTGTTTTCACTAAGGATTGTATAGGGTATCCTATTAGGATTTAGCATAGCATAAGTATAGAAATTCTTTTCATGCATGTTTCAAAATCCACTAAGTATAATGAAAATAGTAGGACTTTAGATGATAGTGTCACTTGCCTTTTTGGTAGGGAATGATGGTTCACTTCTTGATCTTGCTAGTTTCACACTTTTCTAACTTCACTAAATATCAATCAAGCAAACACAATATCAACTAGCATTCCAACCAATATTCAAACAATCAAACACACACATAAAACAAGAGAAACTAGGTCATGCATGCAAGCATGCAAGAGATAGTTTTATTTGCAAAGATAGTTTCCACTAGGCTCTAAACTTTGTAAGGTTCAAAGTGGTCATTTTCCAAAGTGGCAAAGTCATTTGCAAAAGAGTTTTGTCCATAAACCATTTTTAAATCCAATCATTATCTTATGTGGTGGAAAATATTTTTATCAAAGCAACAACTTTAAGTTGTTCACCAAATAAGTTGTTGTTTCTCAAAACTTGGTGTTTAGGGTCAGTAGGTTTGATCCAAATCATTTTCCCAAAGTTTTTACTCCAAAGTCATTTCCATAGCAAATTCAATATTTTTATTTGGCTAGAAGTGGACTAATTCAAGTGTTCATTCCTAATCTTCACAAATTCCATTTTTAAATCCATGGGTTGGTTCCTAGGGTCAGTGAGTTCACCACAAACCAATTTGCAAAGATTTCATCCTTGAAAACATTTTGGAATAATTTTTCTGATCTAAACAAGCATACAAATGTTTCTGCAAAAACAAGCATTTTACCAGAGGCTTTTTACTAAACAAATTGCATGGTTGGCTAGGGATTGTTCCACTGGTTCCATTGATATAAAGTTTGTAATTTTTGGACGTGTGGATCAAAAGTTACAAGGGTTTCAAATTTGCATCTAAATCTGTTTTTCAAATTCTGTTTTAAACAAGACTGGCCACGCGTCGCGATGTCATTGGCTGGTACCGCTTCGGTCGGATCGTGCTCTGCGGTGCGTTGGATCTAAACAGATCACACGGCTCTGGTTGCGTACCCCTTCAGCATTTAAGTGATCTATCTCGTTCGTCCGATCTAGATCCTATGGTCCGCAGCAACTCAACCAAGAACTGGTGGCGCTGCGCGGCGGCAGACGGCGGCGACGGTCAGGCTATGGGCTAGCGGTAGTTCTAGGAAGCAAAGAATGAAGTGGGGATGCTCACCGTGATCTCAAGGACGTGGTGATGCTCGAGGCGTGGTCGGTTGATCGAGGGGCGCACTGGCGTGGAGGTAATCGCTCGCTGGAGTGGGGAACGGCGTCGGGCGGCTCTGGTCGTGGTCGGAGGCGACGCTGTAGATCGCCCTAAGGCAAGACAAGAGCATGGTCAGATGCAGAAGGATGTGGCGAGTGTGGGAGCGTGAACGAGAAGGCGTGGGGCGTTCTGTGCTTACCAGGGGACTTCGCCGGAGAGAGGCAGACGCGGCGGCGCGGTCAGTGGTTGTCGAAGTCGACGCTCAGGGGCGCCCGCGGTTGAACGGAGGGCACGGACAGGTGCGCCTGGGAGTGGGGAGTATGTGTGCTTGGTCGGGGAGGCAAGGCGGTGGCTGGGCTCGCCGGAATTTGCTGGGGACGGTGGTCGGAGCAGTGGAGTTGCGGCTCGAATTGAGGCAGCCTAGGGGCTCTCGTGCTGCGGTGTTTGAGGGGAAAGGAGGAGAAGGCGCAGGCGATTAAAAGGATGTGGTCGCAGGGGGAGTAATGGCCGTGGTTAACGCGAATTGATCGCCGGTGTTAAGGCCAGGAAACGGCAGGCGTCGTCTGCACGAGGAAGAAGGAGGTGAGCTGGCTGCGTGGGTCCTCTTCGTTAGCGAAGGAGAGAGGCAGGGAGAGGGGTCCACCAGTCATTGTCTGCGCGGGTTAAAGATTGAGTGCGAAACGTTTTCTTCGGGAGAGAGGGAAGCTGGGCTGGTACTGGGCTGTTGGGCTTGGCCAGCTGGGCTGAGTCCGACACTATTTTTTTTCTTCCTGAAAGTTTTATCTTTTTCCAAATCTATTTTCTGTTTTGAATTTTCAAACAACAATTCAAGCATTCAAATCAATTCAAACATTCACCACACTTGTAATGAGTTTTGGTTCTGTTTAACAACATAAACCAAATCCCAAATAAAATAATTTTATTCTTTTTAGGATCTATTTAATAATTAAATAAAATAGATCTTGATTATTAATTCAAATAGGTTTTGATTTATTTAATAAAATCTCCATTTGAAAACTAAATATTTCCAAAAGCAAATCAGTAGGTTTTATTTGAAAATATAAGATATTTGGAAAACTTGTTTAAAATAAAATAACATTTTTATTTTAGGGTCCATTAATAATTAAATAAGATGGACCTTAGTTAATAATTCAAATAGGATTTGTTTCATTAAAAATCTTTATTTTGAAATCTAAAATAAAACAAAAACACTTCAGTAGGTTTATTTGAAAATAATAGACACTTGAAAAACTTATTTAAAATAATTTAATAAGTTTTGATGTTTTATTTAAAATGGTAAAACCTTTTATTGAAATAAAATTGGATATTAAATCCTTATTATTTTATTTAAATAAACCCTTACCATTTTTATTAAAAGAAAATGTTTTATTTCAAATGCTTGATCAAGGTTTATTTTGGTTCCATAAAATAATCCTTATTTATAAATCTACCTCTTCTTTTGAAAACCAAATCTTTTCTTTAAAGATCCAAAATAGTAATTCCAAATATTTTTATTTTCCTTTATTAAATGTTTATCTTTTTAAATCCCTTTAGGATTTATTTGATCCAATTCGGTTTGAAGGTTTCCAATTGGATTCAAAAAGTTTCTTCTCACCCTGAAAATCAACAAAGTTTTATTTTATTCATTTATTTTTCATATTACAAGATTTGGAAAATCTTGGGATGTGACAGGCTACCACCCTTAAAATAAATCTCGTCCCGAGATTTGGAAAGGCTAGGGTTACAAGTAGGCTCAAAACAACTAGGGTACTACCACCCTTAAAAATTTCCAAACTAAATTACATATTGGCTTGCTTGGAATCTTGGGGAAACTTCTCTAGGCAAACATCTGCATTGTGTCCTTTGTTTCCACACTTGACTCATGGGCCAAGGTTGAGATCCTTCATAGGCTTGTTTAACTTGGTCTTCATCTTTTCTGGACAATTGCTTGCATAATGTCCTGGGTTTTTGCAATTGAAACAGTTGATATCTTTGAGTTCTTTACGTGTCTCTTATGGACAAGTTGCTACATAATGACCTAGCTCTTTGCAGTTGTTGCACCTCACTTGGCCAATCTCCTTATTCTTCTGGTTCTCTGGGCATTCACTGGAATAGTGTCCCATTTCTTTACATTTATGACATTGCACATGGCTTTTGTCCTTCTTTTGCTTTTTGGGTTTCTCCAAAGCTAGCAGTGCATCCAGTTCATGTTGTTCATATGTTATCTGGTAGGTAGGAATGTCTACAGGCTTCCTGGACCTTCTATTGCTCTTTGGATAATTCATATGCCCTTTCTTAGGTCCTTTGAACTGGGTTGTTTTGTTTGGAGGTATAAGTGGTCCTTTTCCTTTGTCATCAACCTTCTTGGTAGACTTGGATCCTTCTGGATAGTTTGCAATCATTTGTTGCACTCCACCTTGTTTCCTTTGTTCAACAATGGAATAGATGGGGCATTGGATAGGATAATGATTGTTTCCTTCACATAGGTAGCAAGTAGCTTGAGAGGTGGGACATTGGCCAACAGGATGTTTCTCTTCACAGTTGGGGCATTGATCTCCATGCTCCTTGGAAGTGTGATCCTTGTCTCCACAACTAATGCAAGCTGGGGCTCCATCTAGAATAATATTTCTGTCATCCTTGTTGTCACAAACTCTTTTGGAATAGTTGTCTTCCATGTTGATCATTTGATCAGTCACTTTAAGCATCAATTGGGCTTGAGTTTCCAAAAATCCTTGCAGGGTTGGGTCTTCCCCACTAGTGTTGGCTATGAATTGAGCTGTCACTTGGTTCAACTGGTTTTGGGTTGCTATGAGTTCTTTCATGTTGTCCTCTTGGTTGGTGTTGGTGTCATCAACCTTGATGTTGGAGTCTCTTGGAGTAGTCATCTGTTTGGGTTGAATGGAGATTAGAATAGACAAAATATTTCTAAGGAATCAATTCTAATCACACACATCACAATTCACTCAAGCAATGTGCAAGCACTCACAAACAACTTTTCACTCAAACAACAAAGTTCAAGTACAAGCTTTAGGCAACAAAATATTTTTGTTACACCACGTAAGTTGGTGTGTTTGACTTAACTAAAATATGGTGGTCCATCTATATGGTTCACTTGTGATCTTTCCATCCTTCTTGGTTGATTTTTCTTGCATGAGATCATGGTTTCCTTGGAAAAACTCTTGATTACAATACTTCAAAGGTGATGATGGCTCCTTCTTATTTTGCATTCCCTTAGTCTCCATATCTTGAGCAAGATTTCCTTGTCTCACTTGTAGTCATTAGTGGTATCCAAGTTGGAAGTCCTTGGTGAATATGCTAAAGATGTTGAAGTCATTAGAGTTGAAGAAGTTGAAGTCATTAGAGTCTAGAGTTGATGAAGTCCTTTACACATGGTGAAGTCTTTGGCCATGGGGTAGATTTGTGTAACACCCTCAGAATCGGACCTATGCAAGTTTCAGCGATTCCCGCCAAACCCGCATAGAAACGATTCAAAAGTGCCCACCAGGCACTTTCGTGCGGGTGGAAAACGAAGTAATAACATTACACAACAGTCCTCGATGGGACCGACAGAACAGATATATATAACAGCGACCCAAAGAGTCAAGAATACAGATATACAATACAAAGATCCAATTCACCTGGAAAACGATACAGCGTCCGGGTACGGACAAGATGCAAATTGAGCTAAGAGCCCTGAAGAATAACCAATGGCGTCCATAACCCTGCCCAGGCCAAGCCGGAAGGGTAACCCTGCTAACGACGTCGATCTCAAAACCTGCTTAAACAAAAAGGGGTGCCGACAAAGGGCAAAGGAAAAAGAGAGCGGTCAGTACTGAGGCCAGTACACGGCGAGACTAGAATTCGGCGGTCCTCGCCTACATAGGTATGGTGGACTGAAGCGGCAGCGGCAGCATGCACTAAACAACCTATAGAGACTCGATACAACTGACGGTTATCAGAGAGGGATAAGAATGACCTATCCGGATCCAATCTGAAGCTAACACCAAACAAACCCATCCTGGTGTTTCCCCCTCAAGACCAAACGAGGAAGTCAACCGAGGAACTCACACAGTTGGCAGTTTTATTTATTCAGTTATTGTTGCAGCAATTACTAGTCAGGTGTAGATAATCGTCCTGATAAAATAAGCAGTGGGCAGTTTTAGTTAACCAATTCCGTGATAGTTGCGACACTTACTAGTCAGATACATTTAGCATGAGATAACCCAAAACCCAGCAGTTGTTGGTACTTTTATTTAGCCATTCCGTTGTTGTTGCAATACTTACTAGTCAGGTACCATGGTCGCAAGCGACGCCCAAACAAGCAATTGTTGGCAGTTTTATTTAGCCATTCCATTATATTGAAGCTGCTTACTAGTCATTATAAAGTCAAATTTATAGTACTACTTTAGTTATAGTTGTCTATGATCGAGATACTGTGCTCCAAGTCGTCCATAACCGCGGACACGGCTTTCAGAAAGTTTTAACCCGGCCGGGGTGCACAAATAGCAACACACACACGATCAACCTCGGAAAAACCAAATCAAAACCCAACGAGGCTTTCACGACAAAGCAATCACAGGATTCAGAAATATTTCAGGGGCCACCCCTTGGAGTACACCCGCAACGAAGTAAGCTAGCTCCGAGACGGACCCGAGGTTTGGGTGGACGGCTGTGAACGACTGGGAACCCAAAACTGAGCTTGTCGACACCGCGAAAACGTGTCCCGATCCTAAACAGTACAGTGTGCTCCTCGCACAATCGTAAATAAAGCAGTAAAGCATGGCATAAGTACAGGATCGTAAATAAAACCTCAAACTAGTTTGTGGCCCCAAGAAATAAGACTGAATCAAGCTCTGGCTAAGGGGGGCCCATAATTCCCCGTATGTGGATAGCGCGATAAATCAAGGAACAGGTATCAAGTACTCGGGGTCCTACGGGACACAAGTGGGCGGTCGGAAACCAAATATTATCTATCACCCACCGATGCCTCTGCTTACTTACTTCAATTTTAGTTGTTAAACAGGAATTAAAGTGAACGATAAGTAAAACCATGATCATCTCCAACAATTAACTTGCGGCAATACACCAACAACTGTGGCACTTGACGACACGCAACAGCACTTGAGCAAGCGACTACGACGCGCAAGTCCCACTATCTACCAAACAACAGGTAATAGGATGTGTCCAAGGCAATATAAGGCTGTGAGGGATGTCACGGGTACGAAAACTAGAGCATCGCAACACAGATAGCAATAGATCAACAGGAGGGAATAAATACTATAAAAGTAAGATAGGTAGAAAGGGGGAGATGCTCGCCTGAAAACATTGTCGAAGGTTCAACCGAAGATCGGGTCGACACTCGCATCCACTCAACGGCCTTATCCGCGAAGAAGCAAAACACTAGAATAAACACCGGATGCACTATTTAATACAACGGCAGAAGATCGGGCAAGATGCATGTATGATGCATGACATGGTAAGATGCGATGCGATTAGATCATATTAAGCGGAACCGGGGGTCCCGACAATTAAATATATGGTTCTAGTTGTTTAGAACCCCCGCAAATTAAATGTTGTTTTAACATGGCAAAAGATAGCACCGGTTCGCTACACAAGTTTAAATGAGGCCAATATGAGACTAGATTTGCCCGCATATGGGCCCCATATTTAATTATAAGGTGAATCGGCATAAGGCCCCCAAACCACACAATATGCATGCATGCAAGTATGACAAGTTAATATGCCACAAGTTGTATTATGTTATAAAATAGGGTTTCGGGAAGGGGTTCACACATTGAGGGGTCTCGACGGTCTTGGTTCCGGGGTTCGGGGTTCGGTCTCAGGGCCCGGATCTGGGGTTCGGATACAAGACGGAGAACTTGTCGTGACGTGCCGGAGATCTTGGTCCCAAGCGGTCGATCTTGTCGGGTCCACGGATCGGCCGGTCTTGTCGTTCGGACGTAGAACTTGTCGTCCTTGTGGCGATCTTGGCGTCCTTCCGGTTCGGGGGTCTCGGCGTCCGTAGATCTTGGTGTCCAAGGCGCGGCATCAAAACAGCGGGGTCTTGTCGTTCCATGTCGGCGTCCTCGGTGTCGGGGAAGATCTTGTGGTTCGGAGGGGTCGGTCTTCGCCTCCGGGAACGGGTCTTGGCGTCCGTGAAGAAGATCTTGTTGCTGTGTGAACGGAGTGCTTGGTTTCCGATGAGGACGGTCCATCGCGGTTGGGCTAATGTCGATCCTTTCACTAGGAGTGTGGCCCCCGCATCACATCAACAAGGGCACACAAACTTGACACGTCCAGAGCCAGGGTCGGAGGTACTGGGCAGCGGCGCATGGTTGAAGAGACGTCGGGGGAGACCGAGGGCGGCCGGAGGCGAGCTCCTAGGAAAACGAGGCGACGACCGACAGCGAGCAGGACCGGACTTGGCGGCGGGGACGCGGCACAGGGGAAACCGAGGAGGAAGGGGGTGGCTGCGGGGAAGATGACCGGCGGCCGGCGGGGACGCGGGGGGGGTGCAGAGGCGGCTGGAAGTGGTGGCGCGGGACCACGCGGCGGAGGGAGGAGGCGAGCGGCGGGACGCAGAGGGGTGCGGCCGGAGGCCGGGGACGCGGCTCGCCGGAGGGCGGTGCGCTGGAGGGCGGTGTGCCGGCGCTGGCGAGGGAGCTGGCGGGGGCGGACGGCCAGAGCGGAGGGAACGCCGGCGGAGGCGGGGCGGAGCGGAGCCGGCGGAGGCGGGGCGGAGCGGAGCCGGCGGAGGTTGGCGTGGCCGGGGCCGGGGAAGAGCTGCGAGGGGGGGCGCGGGGAGAGGAAGGCGAGACGGGGAGGCCGACGGAGGCGCTGCTCCGGCGAGAGGGAGGCGCACGCGGCGGGCGGGCTCGCCGGCGGGCAGAGGGGAGGGCCGCGCGATTGGAGGAAGAAGGTGGAGGCAGGGGCGAGCTCGGGAGGAGGGAGGCTCGGGGACGGGGCGGTGCGTGCGGCGAGAGGGGTTGCCGGAGAGGAGGGTGAAGGGCGCCGGCGGTGGAGAGGAAGGTGGCGGGCAGCGCGGGTAGGTGGGGGAGCGGGGCGAGAGGAGGGGTGAAGGACGCGTCGGGGCCGCGGGGTGGGAAGCGCGTGGGGACGCGTGGGAACCGCGGTGGGCCGCGCGGGGCAGACGGGGTGGAAGGAGTGGGCCGGCATGTGGCCGGGCGGGTGGGACCCAGGGGCAGAGAGAGAGGGTGAGGGAGTGGGGTGAGGATGAGGTGGCAGCCAGGGATAGGCTAGGGGAAGGGAGGTGATGAGGTGGCGACCGGCTATTGGTTGGGGTGATGTGGAGGGTCTGGGGGTAGACTAGGACTAGGTAAGAAAAGATTTCTAGGTGGCTGATTGATGAGGTGGCAGGGTGGGTAGGAGTTTGGGGGAGGGGTGAGGTGGCACACTTCGGTTGGTGGGTAGAATAGGTTTGGGTGGTTTTAGGATTTAGGTGGGGCTGGTTTAGGTGGACCGTTTTTGTACTGGGGGTGGTCGTTCGGGTCGAATCGGCCCGTCCGACTGCCCCCACTAAAATAATTAAATATTTTGTTGGTTTAAAACAAAGTTTTTGCAACTCGACAGCGGACAAACAAAATAATCCGGAGGCCCGGTTTTGTGTTTGAACAAAGACGAGGCGTTTTAGAAAACAAAAATAGGTTTTTCGAAAATAGTTTTATGCAAGCAAATGCAAAATGATGACGATGCTCAAATGCAATGTGGCATGATGACATGAGCATGCGGTCATGATGATGCAATGCACAAAAACAACGCGATTTTCTAGTAGTGGTTTTGCGGGATGCCACAATTCGACACCACTAACAATGGATCTCGCCCTCGAGATCCGCCTCATGGTACCGGAAGGAAGGCCGGCGATCTGCGTCTTCTCGCTTCGTGTAGATCCTCGCAACACCACTAACAAGAGGTCGTTGTCCGTGATCGCTGAGAGAACACTCCGGGAACAAAAGGTCGAAGGTAGAGGTTTCAACAAATAAGCCACCCCTAACTTCCGTGGACGGAGTAAAACTGCTGGATCCACTGATTCGACGTACAAGAGCGAATGATAAGAGTAGTGATATGGTAGCTACTCCATCCCGCACTCAAACCATTACTCTGCACATGAATAGGCGGATTATGCAACCAACTCTCGGAATCAGACTGAAGATCTCGACAAGCGAGGTTCGGAACAAAGGAGGGATGCAGACTCTGCATCGGATCTGGCGTGGATGATGTCGTCACGTCAGAAAACACCGGAAGGCACAGACAAGGAACAAAGAATGGTAACACCGTAGACGGATTCATCAGGCAGCTTGAACACCGAATGGTAGAACACCGTTATCAGAGAAGGAAGCGAAACCCTGAAGGTACGACGGAACCCATCCACGAGAAATCCTGGACTCGAAGAGAGAGAAGAGAGCGGATTCAAAACACGCAGAGGTAAGAGGATAATAGCAGAGGGGTAAGGAGTAAAATCAGACCTAATCAGAACTATCCAACCGATTTTGCAAAAATAGTTTTGACACTCTACTTCGGCCGTTAGCTAGGTTATCCTACAGGCTGGACTTGTGGGGTATCGCAACTGCTGAGCTCTGATACCACTCTGTAACACCCTCAGAATCGGACCTATGCAAGTTTCAGCGATTCCCGCCAAACCCGCATAGAAACGATTCAAAGGTGCCCACCAGGCACTTTCGTGCGGGTGGAAAACGAAGTAATAACATTACACAACAGTCCTCGATGGGACCCACAGAACAGATATATATATAACAGTGACCCAAAGAGTCAAGAATACAGATATAATATACAAAGATCCAAATCACCTTGAAAATGATAGAGCGTCCGACTACGGACAAGATGCAAATGGGGCTAAGAGCCCTGCAGAATAACCAATGGCGTCCATAACCCTGCCCAGGCCAAGCCGGAAGGGTAACCCTGCTAACGACGTCGATCTCAAAACCTGCTTAAACAAAAGGGGTGCCGACAAAGGGCAAAGGAAAAAGAGGAGCGTCAGTACTAAGGCCAGTACACGGCGAGACTAGAATTCGGCGGTCCTTGCCTACATAGGTATGGTGGACTGAAGCGGCAGCGGCAGCATGCACTAAACAACCTATAGAGACTCGATACAACTGACGGTTATCAGAGAGGGATAAGAATGACCTATCCGGATCCAATCTGAAGCTAACACCAAACAAACCCATCCTGGTGTTTCCCCCTCGAGACCAAACGAGGAAGTCAACCGAGGAACTCACACAGTTGGCAGTTTTATTTATTCAGTTATTGTTGCAGCAATTACTAGTCAGGTGTAGATAATCGTCCTGATAAAATAAGCAGTGGGCAGTTTTAGTTAACCAATTCCGTGATAGTTGCGACACTTACTAGTCAGATACATTTAGCATGAGATAACCCAAAACCCAGCAGTTGTTGGTACTTTTATTTAGCCATTCCGTTGTTGTTGCAATACTTACTAGTCAGGTACCATGGTCGCAAGCGACGCCCAAACAAGCAATTGTTGGCAGTTTTATTTAGCCATTCCATTATAGTGAAGCTGCTTACTAGTCATTATAAAGTCAAATTTATAGTACTACTTTAGTTATAGTTGTCTATGATCGAGATATTGTGCTCCAAGTCGTCCATAACCGCGGACACGGCTTTCAGAAAGTTTTAACCCGGCCGGGGTGCACAAATAGCAACACACACACGATCAACCACGGAAAAACCAAATCAAAACCCAACAAGGCTTTCACGACAAAGCAATCACAGGATTCAGAAATATTTCAGGGGGCCACCCCTTGGAGTACACCCGCAACGAAGTAAGCTAGCTCCGAGACGGACCCGAGGTTTGGGTGGACGGCTGTGAACGACTGGGAACCCAAAACTGAGCTTGTCGACACCGCGAAAACGTGTCCCGATCCTAAACAGTACAGTGTGCTCCTCGCACAATCGTAAATAAAGCAGTAAAGCATGGCATAAGTACAGGATCGTAAATAAAACCTCAAACTAGTTTGTGGCCCCAAGAAATAAGACTGAATCAAGCTCTGGCTAAGGGGGGCCCATAATTCCCCGTATGTGGATAGCGCGATAAATCAAGGAACAGGTATCAAGTACTCGGGGTCCTACGGGACACAAGTGGGCGGTCGGAAACCAAATATTATCTATCACCCACCGATGCCTCTGCTTACTTACTTCAATTTTAGTTGTTAAACAGGAATTAAAGTGAACGATAAGTAAAACCATGATCATCTCCAACAATTAACTTGCGGCAATACACCAACAACTGTGGCACTTGACGACACGCAACAGCACTTGAGCAAGCGACTACGACGCGCAAGTCCCACTATCTACCAAACAACAGGTAATAGGATGTGTCCAAGGCAATATAAGGCTGCGAGGGATGTCACGGGTACGAAAACTAGAGCATCGCAACACAGATAGCAATAGATCAACAGGAGGGAATAAATACTATAAAAGTAAGATAGGTAGAAAGGGGGAGATGCTCGCCTGAAAACATTGTCGAAGGTTCAACCGAAGATCGGGTCGACACTCGCATCCACTCAACGGCCTTATCCGCGAAGAAGCAAAACACTAGAATAAACACCGGATGCACTATTTAATACAACGGCAGAAGATCGGGCAAGATGCATGTATGATGCATGACATGGTAAGATGCGATGCGATTAGATCATATTAAGCGGAACCGGGGGTCCCGACAATTAAATATATGGTTCTAGTTGTTTAGAACCCCCGCAAATTAAATGTTGTTTTAACATGGCAAAAGATAGCACCGGTTCGCTACACAAGTTTAAATGAGGCCAATATGAGACTAGATTTGCCCGCATATGGGCCCCATATTTAATTATAAGGTGAATCGGCATAAGGCCCCCAAACCACACAATATGCATGCATGCAAGTATGACAAGTTAATATGCCACAAGTTGTATTATGTTATAAAATAGGGTCTCGGGAAGGGGTTCACACATTGAGGGGTCTCGACGGTCTTGGTTCCGGGGTTCGGGGTTCGGTCTCAGGGCCCGGATCTGGGGTTCGGATACAAGACGGAGAACTTGTCGTGACGTGCCGGAGATCTTGGTCCCAAGCGGTCGATCTTGTCGGGTCCACGGATCGGCCGGTCTTGTCGTTCGGACGTAGAACTTGTCGTCCTTGTGGCGATCTTGGCGTCCTTCCGGTTCGGGGGTCTCGGCGTCCGTAGATCTTGGTGTCCAAGGCGCGGCATCAAAACAGCGGGGTCTTGTCGTTCCGTGTAGGCGTCCTCGGTGTCGGGGAAGATCTTGTGGTTCGGAGGGGTCGGTCTTCGCCTCCGAGAACGGGTCTTGGCGTCCGTGAAGAAGATCTTGTTGCTGTGTGAACGGAGTGCTTGGTTTCCGATGAGGGCGGTCCATCGCGGTTGGGCTAATGTCGATCCTTTCACTAGGAGTGTGGCCCCCGCATCACATCAACAAGGGCACACAAACTTGACACGTCCAGAGCCAGGGTCGGAGGTACTGGGCAGCGGCGCATGGTTGAAGAGACTTCGGGGGAGACCGAGGGCGGCCGGAGGCGAGCTCCTGGGAAAACGAGGTGACGACCGACAGCGAGCAGGACCGGACTTGGCGGCGGGGACGCGGCACAGGGGAAACCAAGGAGGAAGGGGGTGGCCGCGGGGAAGATGACCGGCGGCCGGCGGGGACGCGGGGGGGTGCAGAGGCGGCCGGAAGTGGTGGCGCGGGACCACGCGGCGGAGGGAGGAGGCGAGCGGCGGGACGCAGAGGGGTGCGGCCGGAGGCCGGGGACGCGGCTCGCCAGAGGGCGGTGCGCCGGCGCTGGCGAGGGAGCTGGCGGGGGCGGACGGCCAGAGCGGAGGGAACGCCGGCGGAGGCGGGGCGGAGCGGAGCCGGCGGAGGCGGGGCGGAGCGGAGCCGGCGGAGGCGGGGCGGAGCGGAGCCGGCGGAGGTTGGCGTGGCCGGGGCCGGGGAAGAGCTGCGAGGGGGGGCCACGGGGAGAGGAAGGCGAGACGGGGAGGCCGACGGAGGCGCTGCTCCGGCGAGAGGGAGGCGCACGCGGCGGGCGGGCTCGCCGGCGGGCAGAGGGGAGGGCCGCGCAAGGGGAGGAAGAAGGTGGAGGCAGGGGCGAGCTCGGGAGGAGGGAGGCTCGGGGACGGGGCGGTGCGTGCGGCGAGAGGGGTTGCCGAAGAGGAGGGTGAAGGGCGCCGGCGGTGGAGAGGAAGGTGGCGGGCAGCGCGGGTAGGTGGGGGAGCGGGGCGAGAGGAGGGGTGAAGGACGCGTCGGGGCCGCGGGGTGGGAAGCGCGTGGGGACGCGTGGGAACCGCGGTGGGCCGCGCGGGGCAGACGGGGTGGAAGGAGTGGGCCGGCATGTGGCCGGGCGGGTGGGACCCAGGGGCAGAGAGAGAGGGTGAGGGAGTGGGGTGAGGATGAGGTGGCAGCCAGGGATAGGCTAGGGGAAGGGAGGTGATGAGGTGGCGACCGGCTATTGGTTGGGGTGATGTGGAGGGTCTGGGGGTAGACTAGGACTAGGTAAGAAAAGATTTCTGGGTGGCTGATTGATGAGGTGGCAGGGTGGGTAGGAGTTTGGGGGAGGGGTGAGGTGGCACACTTCGGTTGGTGGGTAGAATAGGTTTGGGTGGTTTTAGGATTTAGGTGGGGCTGGTTTAGGTGGACCGTTTTTGTACTGGGGGTGGTCGTTCGGGTCGAATCGGCCCGTCCGACTGCCCCCACTAAAATAATTAAATATTTTGTTGGTTTAAAACAAAGTTTTTGCAACTCGACAGCGGACAAACAAAATAATCCGGAGGCCCGGTTTTGTGTTTGAACAAAGACGGGGCGTTTTAGAAAACAAAAATAGGTTTTTCGAAAATAGTTTTATGCAAGCAAATGCAAAATGATGACGATGCTCAAATGCAATGTGGCATGATGACATGAGCATGCGGTCATGATGATGCAATGCACAAAAACAACGCGATTTTCTAGTAGTGGTTTTGCGGGATGCCACAATTTGTCCATCATGTTGAAAATAGATGAGATGTAGAATCAAAATCAAAGTTGTTGAGGAAAGAGTTTACAAGTGTTTTTGTAAATATGTTTTTGGAACAAGTTCAACTCCTATTTTTCTAAGGGTTTTTGTCCAATCCTAGGTTTACAAATCCTACAGGCAACACAATGCTCTGATACCATCTGTAAGGGTCCCAACCTTTAAATAAGGTAGAGTCCCCTGTGTTTACAATGCTAATCCCTGGATCAATAGCTAGCATCCACAGTTAAGATGTAATATCAAGAAACAAAGGTCATAATATAACATTATAACCAGGAATAACATAATTTTATTACATCTTACATAGCTCATTTGGCTATTACATTACATTGCAGCGGAATATCTATAAGCATGGGTCCTTCATCTTCAAAGTGCCACAGGCAAACATGTTGGTTGTAGACTTTGTAATCCTAATCAATCAATCTTCACTAAAATCAATCAAACCTGCAACATTACAAGTTACGGCCACAAGGGTCAATACATTTGAATTGTATTGGCAAGTTTCACTACTATGTTGAATAAAAGTGGATCCTATCATTACATGCATTTTTGGCTAAGTAAAGTTTAAGGCTCATTTGCAAAAGCAAAATTTATCCTATCTTTTCAAAATGGTTTTGGTCCTTTGTCAAATCTCCTTTTCAAAATCCATTGAACTCCTTGGTCAATTCCCAAGTGTTCAAGTCCTTGTCAAAAATCTCTTGAGCTCCTTGGTACCCCCAAGTGCATCAAGTTTTAGCAAAATCTCTTGAGCTCCTTGGTACCCCCAAGTGCGTCAAGTCTTTTGTTGTCACTTAAAAGTTTTCTTTTAGAAATTGGAATGTCGAGATTTCCCATGCTCAGTATTGTCCATAACCGGGGACACGGCTAAGTACTTAGATTTTATTATCTTATGCAGAAGTAGTACACTTTACCCACATGTCACAATCTCATATTTTTGCCACCAGAGGCCACTGGATTGGTACTCACCAAGATGGAGTACTGGCAGATTGAGAATGTGACGAAGTCTTTCCAGAGGGTCCTCCCATACACCATTGCTAGCTTGTCTTCAGTACCCATGTAGGATTCCAGGTCCTCATTTTCAGTAACCTGAAGACAATGCATGGGTCTTCCCAATGTAGTTGACCAAGCCAGAGCCATAAGTAGCATGTGGTTGTACATGAAAGCCACAATTGGAGAAACATGTTCAATCTCTAAGTTTCCTGGGTGGTTTTCTTTTGGAGCACAACACAAAGAGATTGCCATAGACATGGTTCCTTTTTTTGCCACCTTCTCCAAAAACTTAAAGTATCCTTGTCCACCCAGGTGGTTCATTGAGTCCTTGTTTTATTATATAAAAACACAAGTCCTTTTCTCAACTTCATAAAATCTCAACATGTATCTCTTTTCAAAATATAGCATGGCTAAGCATGTAACAACTACATTGTTTTCACTAAGGATTGTATAGGGTATCCTATTAGGATTTAGCATAGCATAAGTATAGAAATTCTTTTCATGCATGTTTCAAAATCCACTAAGTATAATGAAAATAGTAGGACTTTAGATGATAGTGTCACTTGCCTTTTTGGTAGGGAATGATGGTTCACTTCTTGATCTTGCTAGTTTCACACTTTTCTAACTTCACTAAATATCAATCAAGCAAACACAATATCAACTAGCATTCCAACCAATATTCAAACAATCAAACACACACATAAAACAAGAGAAACTAGGTCATGCATGCAAGCATGCAAGAGATAGTTTTATTTGCAAAGATAGTTTCCACTAGGCTCTAAACTTTGTAAGGTTCAAAGTGGTCATTTTCCAAAGTGGCAAAGTCATTTGCAAAAGAGTTTTGTCCATAAACCATTTTTAAATCCAATCATTATCTTATGTGGTGGAAAATATTTTTATCAAAGCAACAACTTTAAGTTGTTCACCAAATAAGTTGTTGTTTCTCAAAACTTGGTGTCTAGGGTCAGTAGGTTTGATCCAAATCATTTTCCCAAAGTTTTTACTCCAAAGTCATTTCCATAGCAAATTCAATATTTTTATTTGGCTAGAAGTGGACTAATTCAAGTGTTCATTCCTAATCTTCACAAATTCCATTTTTAAATCCATGGGTTGGTTCCTAGGGTCAGTGAGTTCACCACAAACCAATTTGCAAAGATTTCATCCTTGAAAACATTTTGGAATAATTTTTCTGATCTAAACAAGCATACAAATGTTTCTGCAAAAACAAGCATTTTACCAGAGGCTTTTTACTAAACAAATTGCATGGTTTGCTAGGGCTTGTTCCACTGATTCCATTGATATAAATTTTGTAATTTTTGGACGTGTGGATCAAAAGTTACAAGGGTTTCAAATTTGCATCTAAATCTGTTTTTCAAATTCTGTTTTAAACAAGACTGGACACGCGTCGCGATGTCATTGGCTGGTACCGCTTCGGTCGGATTGTGCTCTGCGGTGCGTTGGATCTAAACAGATCGCATGGCTCTGGTTGCGTACCCCTTCAACGTTTAAGTGATCTATCTCGTTCGTCTGATCTAGATCCTACGGTCCGCAGCAACTCAACCAAGAACTGGCGGCGCTGCGCGGCGGTAGACGGCAGCGACGGTCAGGCGATGGGCTAGCGGCGGTTCTTGGAAGCAAAGAACAAAGTGGGGATGCTCACCGTGATCGCAAGGACGTGGTGATGCTCGAGGCGTGGTCGGTTGATCGAGGGGCGCACTGGCGTGGAGGTAATCGCTCGCCGAAGTGGGGAACAGCGTCGGGCGGCTCTGGTCGTGGTCGGAGGCGATGCTGCAGATCGCCCTAAGGCAAGACAGGAGCATGGTCAGATGCAGGAGGATGTGGCGAGTGTGGGAGCGTGAACGAGAAGGCGTGGGGCGGTCTGTGCTTACCAGGGGACTTCGCCGGAGAGAGGCAGACACGGCGGCGCGGTCAGTGGTTGTCGAAGTCGACGCTCAGGGGCGCCCGCGGTTGAACGGAGGGCACGGACAGGTGCGCCTGGGAGTGGGGAGTATGTGTTCTTGGTCGGGGAGGCAAGGCGGTGGCTGGGCTCACCGGAATTTGCTGGGGACGGTGGTCGGAGCAGTGGCGTTGCGAGCTCGAATTGAGGCAGCCTAGGGGCTCTCGTGCTGCGGTGTTTGAGGGGAAAGGAGGAGAAGGCGCAGGTGATTAAAAGGACGTGGTCGCAGGGGGAGTAATGGCTGTGGTTAACGCGAATTGATCGCCGGTGTTAAGGCCAGGAAACGGCAGGCGTCGTCTGCGCGAGGAAGAAGGAGGTGAGCTGGCTGTGTGGGTCCTCTTCGTCAGCGAAGGAGAGAGGCAGGGAGAGGGGTCCACCAGTCATTGTCTGCGCGGGTTAAAGATTGAGTGCGAAACGTTTTCTTCGGGAGAGAGGGAAGCTGGGCTGGTACTGGGCTGTTGGGCTTGGCCAACTGGGCTGAGTCCGACACTATTTTTTTTCTTCCTGAAAGTTTTATCTTTTTCCAAATCTATTTTCTGTTTTGAATTTTCAAACAACAATTCAAGCATTCAAATCAATTCAAACATTCACCACACTTGTAATGAGTTTTGGTTCTGTTTAACAACATAAACCAAATCCCAAATAAAATAATTTTATTCTTTTTAGGATCTATTTAATAATTAAATAAAATAGATCTTGATTATTAATTCAAATAGGTTTTGATTTATTTAATAAAATCTCCATTTGAAAACTAATATTTCCAAAACCAAATCAGTAGGTTTTATTTGAAAATATAAGATATTTGGAAAACTTGTTTAAAATAAAATAACATTTTTATTTTAGGGTCCATTAATAATTAAATAAGATGGACCTTAGTTAATAATTCAAATAGGATTTGTTTCATTAAAAATCTTTATTTTGAAATCTAAAATAAAACCAAGACACTTTAGTAGGTTTATTTGAAAATAATAGACACTTGAAAAACTTATTTAAAATAATTTAATAAGTTTTGATGTTTATTTAAAATGGTAAAACCTTTTATTTAAATAAAATTGGATATTAAATCCTTATTATTTTATTTAAATAAACCCTTACCATTTTTATTAAAACAAAATGTTTTATTTCAAATGCTTGATCAAGGTTTATTTTGGTTCCATAAAATAATCCTTATTTATAAATCTACCTCTTCTTTTGAAAACCAAATCTTTTCTTTAAAGATCCAAAATAGTAAGTCCAAATATTTTTATTTTCCTTTATTAAATGTTTATCTTTTTAAATCCCTTTAGGATTTATTTGATCCAATTTGGTTTGAAGATTCCAATTGGATTCAAAATGTTTCTTCTCACCCTGAAAATCAACAAAGTTTTATTTTATTCATTTATTTTTCACATTACAAGATATGGAAAATCTTGGGATGTGACAATGTGGAAAGAAAGATATATGGTGAATGATCTTGTCTTGGTTTATGTCCTACTCAAGCTCACTTTAAGAGTTAAGGTTAGGTATTACCATGATACTCATGGTATAAGTAGATAAGATTAAGATATGTCAAGATTTAGTTGTTACATTCCTATTACTTAAGTTATATTCATAACTTGGTATTCATGCATTGTGTAATGAATACTAGGATATGATCTCTTAAAGATTAACATCAAACATTAAGTAATATGTTGGTGGTTTAGTTCTAGTACATTTGATCCACCCTTAGATCAAATCATGTTTACCCTAAACAAGGTTTAAGCAAAGGTCATATTGAAACTTATCCCAGTCAACTTGATGATCTACTTCAATTCCATCAAGTTGAGAGAAGCTTCAATCACTTTGACAAGTTTTGTTCAAGAGGGCAAAAATTATTCGGATTTTCTATGCATGAATGCAATGCACACATCTGAGTTCAGCTTATTTCTAAGCTCTAATGCTGGGATGTTACTTGCATCTATGACTAGTAATCCGCCTTCAGGTTATCATCCGAACTCCCTCCAGTATTAAGTTGCAAGCAACGGATAATTGCTTTAAGCAAAGTGTGTAAGGTAAACAATCCACTTGTTCCATGAACAAGAGACCGTTGTTTTCTCCCTAGTAGCAACAACACATCTACAACCTTAGAGATTTATGTCACTTCCCTTAGATTAAATAGAGGCATGAACCCACTATCGAGCATAAATACCCCCCTCTTGGAGTCACTAGCATCTACTTGGCCAAGATAGCTACTGGAAACAGAGAGCATGCAAGATCACAAACAACACAGACATGATAGAATCAATAAGACAAAACCATTAATCAATCTGACATAATAATCTCAATATCCATCGGATCCCCATAAACACAACATGCATGATTACAAATAGATGATCTTGATCATGGACGGAGCTTACAAGATCTAAACGTGGTAGCACAAAGGAGGATATAAAACCATCTAGCTACTGCATGGACCCATAGTCCAAGGTGGAACTATTCACACTTCATACTGGAGACTGGCATGATGAATAAAAAGGCCTCCGGGATGATCTCCCCTCCGACAGGGTGCCGGGAAGAGCTTCAGATCCGCTGACCTAGGGACGATGGTGGCGGCGGCTACAGACAGTTTCATGGAATATTGATCGGGTACTTATGGTTTTTGTATCGGGGGGTCTTTATAGGTGAGGTAGGGCGTCCACCCCCAGGCGCGAGCTAGGGCTAGCCGTGCGGCCAGGGGGTGTGGCCCCCTGGTGTCTACCCTCAGTCTCGTACTCTTGCTTCGTGTTCCCCACGGTAAAATATTGACTTTGGCTTTTGTCCCGTCCAATTCCGAGAATATTGATTTTCTGCCTTTTTCTGGAACCAAAAACAGAAGAAAACAGGCAACTGGCATTGTGGCATCTTGTTAATAGGTTAGTCCAGAAAAACATATAAAAACACCTCAAAGTGTAGACAAAGCAAAGCAAAGTAGATATTAAACAAGCATGGAACATCAAAAATTATAGATACGTTTCCAACGTATCAAGATAGTGAAATACAAGTGGCATGGATATAAGACAACAGTGCCAGAAAAGAGCTTTAGAAGGGGGGGAACAAGTTGAAGTGTCTTGTAGATCCCCGACAACGACCACAGAAAAGACTTTGATGGCGTGGAAGAGACTAAAGGCAAACTAAAAGGATGGAAGCAAGCAAACATGTAACAGATCTAGTTGTAAACGGTGTTTAAATGCTTAGAAACAAGGCCTATGGATCATACTTTCACTAGTGGACACTCTCATATAAATATATTCTCTTCATGATACTACTCTGAACTACTCTCCGGTTGGACACTCTAATCCATGGTAGGGCTATAACAACACTCCTCAAAGTCCGCCTTCCCCGTCTAGATAACCCCACACTGTCACCTTGAGCACTATATGGTTCCAACAAACACCATAATTTCATAGAGACATCCAACTCAAAATATACTCATAATAAGAATTTATGAACTCTAGCCTAAGTGCCACCACGGCGTGCACGCTATCACTTTCACACACGTGGGAAGAAAAGAGATCTATTGAAGCACTTGAGTATTTATGTAAACTCTAGCCTAAGTACCACCATGGTATGCACGCTGACTTTCACACACGTGGGAAGAGTCGAGATCTATTAAAGCACTTGAGTAGCATAGTAGATCTACTTGATTACAAAGATCATGATCACAATATGATCATGCATAGAGAGAGAGATGAACACATAGCTACCGGTAGAGCCCTTAGCCTTGAGGAAGAACTACTCCCTCCTCATCATGGGAATCAGCAACGGCAATGGAGATGGTGGTGGAGATCGATAGATATGGCTCCGGGGGCAATACCCCGTCTCGGTATGGTGCCGGAACAAAGACTCCTATCCCCCGAATCTCCCCTTCGATGGAGGCGGCGCTGCAGACCTTTTTGTGGACCCCCATTAGGGTTTACATCCCAAGGAGATGTATAAGTAGGAGAAAGGGCAAGGTCGGTGGAGCCTCGAGGGGCCCACACCCAGGGCTGGCGCGACCAGGGGGACCCGTGCCACCCTAGGGTGTGGCCACCTCGTGGCCCCCCTTCGTTTGTCCTTATGGCTCTATGTTCGCTCCGGAAAAATAGTGACTTTGGCTTTTGTCCCGTCCAATTCCAAGAATATTTATTTTCTTGCTTTTCTGGAACCAAAAACAACAGAAAACAAACAACTGGCACTGCGGCATATTGTTAATAGGTTAGTCCCAGAAAATGTATAAAAATACATCAAAGTGTAGACAAAACATAAGACAAATGATACAAAACAAGCATGGATCATCAAAAATTATAGGTACATTTATAACACATCAGGGTGCAGCTCAGGAACGCATGGGGATTTGATTCAGGAATGAATCCCACCGTGATCATTTCGATAGGATCAAAAATCGAGAAGTGAAGGCAACCAAGTGGGCTTGTCCCGTGATATTGTACCAACTCGGTATTTCTGATGACTTTAATTTACTTTGCAATAGAGTTGGCCTGCAAAACTTTGTATTTCATGATGCACCTACCTACGGCCGGTTAACCATTGAATTTTTAAGTTCTTTGAAAAGCACCGTTAAAACATGGCATGGAGAGGATAGAATTTCTTTCCGACTTATGAACAACAAGTATTCATTATCACTTGATGAATGGTGCAATTGTTTTGGTTTACCCAACAATGATCCTAATGCTCTATGCGCATCTTTTACTGGCATAGAACCTTCCCCAGAACTCTGCTATAATAGAATGATCTTTACTTCTAGAGTCAACAAAGGGAAAATATTCAACATCCTGATATTCACTATTTGTTCTATGTTATTGCTAACACCTTGCAGGCGCATAATGAGTTTACAAGACTCAATGAGGAGGACATCTTAGTCCTTGCAAAAGCTGCTTTCAACTACAACAACTTGTCACTCCACTTGGGCGCAATTCTCGTGTGCTACTTGGCCTCCCAAACCCAAGGACCAATTGATGTCTATGCACTTCTATTCTTGTAGGCAGTTGTTGGGCCTCCAAGTGCAGAGGTTTGTAGAATAGAAGCAAGTTTCCCTTAAACGGATTACCCAAGGTTTATCAAACTCGGCGAGGAAGTGGTTAAAGTTATCCCTCTCAAGCAATCTTGCAATCAAGATACAAGAAGTCTCTTGTCCCCAACACACCTAATACACTTGCCAGGTGTATAGGTGCACTAGTTCGGCGAAGAGATAGTGAAATACAAGTGGTATGGATGATTATAAGTGGTAAAGGTGCCAGAAAAGAGCTTCTGACAGGGAGGAAAATACTGGAAGCAAGCAAACATGTAACAGATCTAGTTGTAAACGGTGTTTCAATGCTTAGAAACAAAGCCTAGGGATCATACTTTCACTAGTGAACATTCTCATATAAATATCTTCTCTTTATGATACTACTCTTAACTACTCTCCGGTTGGAAACTCTAATCCATGGTAGGGCTATAACATCACTCCTCAAAGTCTTCCTTCCCCATATAGATAACCCCACACTGTCACCTTGAGCGCTAGATGGTTCCAACAAACACCACAATTTCATAAATACAACCAACTCAAAATATACTCATGATAAGGATTTATGAACTCTAGCCTAAGTGCCACCACGGCGTGCACGCTGTCACTTTCAAACACGTGGGGAGAGCAGAGATCTATTGAAGCACTTGAGTATTTATGTAAACTCTAGCCTAAGTGCCACCACGACGTGCACGCTATCAGTTTCACACACATGGGGAGAGCCGGAGATCTATTAAAGCACTTGAGTAGCAAAGTAGATATACTTTATTACAAATCTCATGACCACAATATGATCATGCATAGAGAGAGATGAACACATAGCTACCGGTAGAGCCCTTAGCCTCGAGGAAGAACTACTCCCTCCTCATCATGGGAATCAGCAACGGTGATGGAGATGGCGATGGAGATCGATGGAGATTGTGGTGGAGATCGAAGGAGATGGCTTCGGGGGAACTTCCTCGTCCCGGCAGGGTGCCGGAACAGAGACTTCTGTCCCCCAAATCTCCTCTTCGGTGGCGGCGGCGCTGCGGAACTTTTTCTAGATGTATGATGATTCATATATTCTTAGTCAGGAGCTTTTTATAGGCGAAAGAGGAAAGGTCGGTGGAGGCCCAGGGGGCCCACACCCCCTGGTGGCACGGCCAGGGTGGGCCCGCACCACTTTAGGATGTGGCCACCCTGGTGTCCTCCTCTGTCTCGTCTTCAATTTTCTGTATCGTTCACGGAAAAATATGAACTTTGGCTTTTGTCCCGTCCAATTTCGAGAATATTCATTTTTTTAGCTTTCTGAAACCAAAAACAGCAGAAAACAGGCAACTGGCACTATGGCATCTTATCAATAGGTTAGTTCTAGAAAGTGTATAAAAATACCTCAACATGTAGACAAAACATAGCAAAGTGGATACTAAACAAGCATGGAATATCACAAATTATAGATACGTTTACGACGTATCACCAATCACATGTGGAGGCTACATCACCGTGCTTGACAATGCCCTGGGCATCGACCTAGGTGAGTTGCAACCGGTGCTAGGTGAGCGACATGTTGGTTTCTCTACTTTAAAGGCTTGTGGAATGTTCACTAGGAGAGATGGTTTTATTACCTGCATATTGTTGGAGCTGGGCGTCTCTACCCCACTCCTCTGTCTAATGGTCTTTTCTCTATCAAGGAAGGACGCGTGCTTTATGACTTGAAGGTTGATCAACACCAACCCGAGGAGGAGATTCCGAATGAGGATGAGGACCAAGAGGAGGAGCAAGAAGTTCCTTATCAAGAGGAGCAGCCACCAAACCGGTTCGCTACATACCAAGACTTCCAAGAACTTGGAGGGACTATGGAGGGGATGCATTATCTCGCCCTGAACCTCCGAGAAACAACAAGTAACTTATCAACTCAATTTGCAGGATGGAGTTACAACTTTTTCCCCACCACAATGATGTGAAGGGCTTGCAAAAGCCTAAGCTTGGGGAGGTTTTCTATCTATTTTTATTTGGCATTCATTTGCTTTATTTTATTTTCGAGGTTATGCTTTTTATTTGAGTTTATAAGCACTCGTGTTGGTTTCCCCACCGCTTTATCTTTAGTTATTTTATTTTCTTTTCGAGATTTTCAAGCCGAGCTTTGCCGCCAATTTTCTATTCTTTACATTCCCCTTCTCAAAAAACCACAAAAAGATTTCTCCGTTTATATTTATTTTCCCTCTTTCTTTTCTTTTCACCTTGAAGTTCTCATGTATTTATAGGGAGAGTGATCGGCTTCGAGTTTCCAAGAAACAAATAAAAAGGGAAGAGAGAAGTGGAAACAAACATGAGAGGTATGCCTTATGACTCCCCACTTTTGAAGTTTGAGAAACCCATGCTAGTTAGTAGTAAATGATAAGATGTTATACTAGTGGAGTGAGTCTCTATATTGTAAGTAAAATTTTGTTTGTATGGGTATTTAGTTGAGTATGTTTTGTTACACTCTTGTAGTTAACCAAGTCTTGCCTAAAAATTTGCTAAACAATTGAAATAAGAAAAAGTCTCACAATTGAAGGCTAGGGTGTTGTAGTGTTTAGTCTCGAAAGCTTATTCCTAGAGACACTCAATACCATAGAAAATAATGATTGACTTGATAGCTCTCTTTGAAAGGATTTGTTCAATTGAATTAATGTTTAGTGGTTTTTGTGAGCATGCCAAAGTTTTACTTGTGAATCATAAGAATGATATAGCTTTATGCGTGTCAAACTTGATGGGATGCCAACAACTCCGCTAGCCTACGAATGAACTTCATGGAGGAAACTCCTAGATTTCGGCTATGAGTTGATTAACCATATGTAACAGCAATGCTATAATGGGTAAGATTCTTGGCACTGCCCGGGTAGTTGTGTTCATGATGGAATCACTCCTCTGGATAATATGAGTGACCATTATGCAAAAGGAACAAAAACCTTAGTGATGCCATGAGTGTCCATCACAGCCCGATAAACTAATGAATTTTTTTGGGCATGCTCTCAATTACTTAAGAACTGAAATTCTTGAAGGACAATGAATAGAAAAGTAGTGCTTGAAAAGTCTTGATCTATTGATGTGGTAGAATTGAGATACTTTAGTGTATATGATTTTCATGATGAATTCTCACACTCTCAATTTTACATAATTATACTTTATTGTTCAGAGGCAAGCTTATGAGTTGATTACATGACATGGAATAAAGTTTACTCATTTGAATCATCCATGCTTACAATAATTTTTTTGTGCTATAAGGATTCATGAAACCCGTATGATATGCTTGCCATTACTCTATCTATGATGAAGTTTTTCAGATTAATAAAGTGGAGGAAACATGAGACTACCAATCATGAGTAAGATCATCATCTCGCTATTTCAGTTTAAATGTTGAGTTCCCTTTTGAATTTGGTTTTCTTGCTCGAGGACGATCAAGTTTAAGCTTGGGGAGGTTGATGGCTGTGAAATATAGCCATCCACGTCTGCATTTAAACTAGATATTATTCATATATTTGATGAAATATCTCTCTAAACCCTGCCACTAATGCCTAATGATCAAAGGGGTATGCAATCCTTTCTTGTTATTTTTCCTGCGCGGATAATGATGGGAATCACAACAAAAAAGTCAAAGGTACGAGATTTCTAACACGTCAAAGAAACCAGGAGCCATGAAGTGGATCTAGAAGGCTTAACAACCAACTATACGGTGGGAATAAAATTTTGGCCGTATAGTTGCCATTGACTCCATTAGGTCAAACGTAACAACTTTCGTGAAGGGATCCCTAATAAAGAGGCTTCGGGTGATGAGAAAACTCTCTCCCTCTCTCGATCTCTCTCTTTTCGACAACAACTCTCCCCGCCACTAGAAGCCACCACGCTGGAGGAATAGATCTAGATCTAATCTCCAAACCCTTCTCCACCACCATAGCCATATTCCACCACTTGTAATAGTAGATTTCTTCTCCAATTGGCGACATTGTAAGACTATTTGCTATCAATCTTATGATCTCTATTACAATGTTTATGATTGTTGATTTCATCTCTATGTGTGAGTAATTCTCCTTGGACTAAGGGCTTCGGACTAGCCATGTAGATTTTTGTTCATGTTATTTATCATAGATGGGATCATGTATTAGTTTGTATGACATGATGATTATTGTACCCTCTCTTGCCTCAATCTAAGGACTTGTCAGGTACCCAAGACCCCGAGTATTGATCAAGGCATAGGGAGTGTGAGTGATGACTGATCTGCAGGTTGGGAACCCTAGTGACAGAAGGGGTAGTACGGTTGTATGTGAGGGATTTGCTTGGGATTAACTGTGACATCACTATGTATATCATTAGTTCTCTTTATTCTATGGATGAGACTAGTAGGTTATTGCTATAAGCGGTTGCAGAGGCAATAATAATTATGGATGCACTTCCCACATATAATTATCTTGCTCGTATAATTACATGCATACTTTATTATTATCTTTTATTCCTATCAGATGTTTTGCACAGCTACTGGTGAAACCGAAAGCCCTAGGCCCTCTCTCTCCATCGTCAACAACAATAAAAATATCGCAAACTCTTGGTCAAAAACTCTTGAAGTTCCATTTAAGAAACTTCACTTTGCTTTCTGCTTCCCGAGGATTTGATAAACCTAGGTATACTAGGGAAAAATAACTATACTACATCTGTAATCCGGATCGAAGGTATCAATTGCAAGTGCACAGATCATTTGTAGCTAGTTTCAAAATAAAGATATCGATCCCACAAGGAGCAGGAGTCTGAAGTCTAATAACTCTTGAAGTAAATACTAAAATAGAAATGCTAAACAAAGTTCTAAGTAACAAGATAGAATGAGAGTGTTGTGTAAAAAGGTGTTTGGGGTTTTTGTATAAGAGAACAATAATTAAAGTAAAACAAAGTGAATACAAAAAATAAGTATCGCGTATGTAAAAGAGATTTGAAACTACAATGGGGAAAGCGTTCTCAGGGAGTAGCAAATACACCTCTAGCATTTATAAAAGGTCTAAGGTCAAGATTATTATCATGAATATTATCGACTATTTATGTGTGGGAGGAACTCTGTATTTGAACAAATAGGCAGCAACCACTGCTCACATCATCCTCATGACCATAGCATACATCAATCAACATTATTTGAATTACTACGCTATGAAGGGACTTGATCCCGTAGGACGTATCCCATGACATGTATAGTGTTCCGTGAGTTTCTTCGGTTCTCAAGTTGATACTTAAGGAGCACCGACAGCTTTATAGTCACCATAAGTGCTAACACACCTCCGTCTATCAACAAGTAGTTTCCTCCATCAAGTCCCCACAAGAGGAAAATATTGAGAAGTCGACTTCTACCAACATCAAGATGAAGACAATCTAACACATGGTCATACCGATAAATATCATAATAAACTTTGTCTTATTTCAATCTCATGTTAGGGTTTCTCCATCTCCCCAAGAACGAATGATTTACTTAGACATGGAGGCAATCAACATCATGGAAAAAACAATGGAATCTATCATAGATGAATAGTACTTGTATAAATCCACAACTAGATCTAGACAAGATGTAGATGGGATGGATGGAGATGGTGGTGATGCAGCGGTTGATGATGAAGATTGATGTCTTATCCTCATGGATCCGCGTATGGCAAAGATAGATCCCGGTGGATGATTTTCCCCTCCAGATCCCTTCCGGAGGTGAGGTTTCGGCGATTTCTGGTCGTTCTGTATATCATCTCCCCGATTTAGTTGCACGAGGTGAAACTATTTGAGGAGGCGGTGTCGGTGCCAACTATATGGCGGGAACTATACGATCGGAAAATTTATTCCTGCCCTATAGTTGGTTGTTAAACCTTCTGTGTCCTCCAATCGCTTTGGGTTTTCTTCTGGTGTTATTGATATTCCCAAATTAGCGATTTACGTTGTTTTTTACTTCTTTTTGCTCCAATACAACTGGTCCAAAAAAATTGTCCATCGTATCCATCACTTGTCCTGATCCTGGTGAAAATAAACATAAAAGGTGTGCGCGAACGCCGTAAAATACCAATATCCTACATCTACAGTGCAAAATAATAATATAAAATATGGTGCAAATATGCACTCATCAGTGATCTACTTCAAAGTGCAAGTCCAAAGATATTAGAATTTGACTATACACGTTTTGGACTGTATGTCATGTGTATGGCGCCACTGTTGATGTTGATAGATTATTTTAAAAAAGAAAAGGAAATGTTGAAAAAGAATCTCATAAATATTTGGCAAAAAAAGACTAGAATTGTTCAGCTCAGGTATATAGATGGTATACATGTTGTGGCTGTATTCTTTGCTTGTTAAACAATGTGGTTCTTAGGTATTGGATACCGAATTTGTTGGCGTGAATTGTCATATGGAACAACACAATTCATGAACTAGAATGGCCTAAGTAAATAGCAAGAGCATATGTGATGATGTTCATTGAAAACAAATAAAGTGTTGTTGTGTTTCTTGTTGACATCAAAGCTTACCTTGAAGTTTTGTTTCAATAATTGTTATTTTGATCACGTATGATGAGAACAAAAGGTTGTTCAAATAATTTCCGTATTCGATAATAGATGGATGATATACGAGTCTAGTTGGAGAAATCACATCCATAAAACTGATGCTAAAAATGTCGCAAGACAAATGATTGAAAGATCACTTAAGAAGTGACATCGTTGTTTAAATTATATTGGAAAAAAACATGAAGAAACTCCATGTTGATGGAATTTTGGAGTCTTTTGATTTTGATCAAATGACAATTCTGAGACTTTCCTAGAGATAATTGAAACTCCGTTCATAGGCCAAAAGGGAATGGATGACTAAGTTATTGGAATTTGTACATATTGATGTATGTATTCCATTATGTGTAGTCATGAGCGATGGATTTCAACTTCATATGCTTTCTCTGGAAATTTGAGTGAATATATGTGTATATTTACTTAATAAGGAATAAGTATGAAACATTTGAAAATGTTCAAAGACTTTCAAGATGAAGTGGAAAATCATTATAATAAGAAAATAAAGAGTTTATGATTGGATCATAAAGGAAGACATTTGATTTACAAGTTTAGCATAACATAAGATTTGAGGAATCGTTCCATGGATTTGCATTTCTCGAAAACACCATAGGTGTATGGAGTGTTCGAGATATGTAATGAAACCTTGTTTGACATGGTAAGATCAAAGGTGTCATTTATAAAACTGCCATTATATTTTAAAAGATTACAGCTTTAGAGACTACCACTTTTCCACTGAAAAGAGCTCCATGGTGATCCATTGAAATGACGCCATATGAGTTACGGTTTGGGATAAAACCCAAGTTGTCCTTTCTTAAAATTTTGGTATGCTAGGCATAAGTAAAATGTTTACAACCAAAGTCGGGCGAGCATGTCTTTGTATGTTATTTCTAATAACCGTTGGGTGTTCCTCCATAACACCAAATACAAAAGTGTTTGTCGCTTAGAACATCAAGTTTATCGAGAAAAAAAATTTCATGAAAATTTAAGTGGGAGGACAATAGAACTTTGACAAGGTTATTGAACTTTGGCTATATGTGCAAAGTTGCGCGGCGCCAGAAAGTGTCCCGGAGGCAGCAACAATGAACATGGATCACGTGCCTCAAAGGTTGTGATCATGAAGGTCTAAGTTCCTATTGAAACCGAGTAGGTCGGGTAAAACAATCAATACTAATATTTGAGAGTAAATCAATTATTGTTTGATGATGATGAACCTACTACATGCAAAGAAGCAAATGATGGGCCCTAACTCCGTTAAATGGCTTGAAGACATGAAATCCGTGATAGTTCCACACATGAGAAATCAAGTTTTTGAACTTGGAAGACCCTCTGGAAAGGTCTAAGACCTTACAGTCGTATTTGGATCTATAAAGAAATAGACATGGATGTTTCACATCTATAAAATAGTCGACATGTCTAGAAAGAGTTCACGACAATGTTCAAGGAGTTAATTATGACAAGATTTAATCTTTCATATTGATATTTAGTTAGGACAGATTAATGTAGCAACCACTACATATATTGGTATATGATAGTTAAACAAACAAAATAAGTCCTTCTAATAGAATGGTTACCTAGGACGTGTACATGACACGGTCCAAAGGGTTTTGTTAATTCAAAGGATGCTAAAAGCGTATACAAACTTCAATCGTTGAAGTAAGCATTGTGGAGTTGGAATCTTCACCGTGATGAAACTGTTAAAAGGTTTAATTTCATCGGAGACGATAAAGATGCTTGCATTTGCAAGAAACTAAGTGGGAGTGCTAAGACATATTTATAATAAATTATGTGAAAGATATATTGTTGATTGGAAATGATGTATCTTTTATTGACACGGGTTAAGAATTTCATCTCGAGGAAATACTTAGGCAAAACCAGAATATTTGGCATCAATGTCTATATGGATAGATTGAGACGCTAATATGGTTGTGCCAAATGTACATATATGAGATATTGAATAAGTTCAATATGGAAATGAAAAGAAAGGTTCTTGCACATAGAAAGGATTGAATTTCAAGTGTATTGGCACTTGGTAAGTGAGATGAGATCCAAGTTTTTTTGACACTTGGTGAATGAAATCACAAAGAATATATTGATTAATCATACCGTGCTATGTACACATCCAGATATGTCCTATGCTCTAAATGTTATGAGCAGATACCAGAATGATTCATAAGATGATCAGTGGACGATAGTAAGGATATTCTTATGATCTTTGGAAGAACTAAGAATATGTTATTTATGTAGATGTGACAAATAGATAGACAGTTCATTATAAAGTGTTACGTTGATACTAGTTTTGTCACAAGATACAAAGTAAGTTTATATCAATTTAAACTATGGGTGGCACAATATAATGGAAATAAAGTTCCATAATGAATTTGGATGAGTTTCAAAGTTAAGACATTGTGACAGATACTATAACAAAATGCTAAGTATATGATTTCTATTATAGCAACAAAAGAGGGCATTTGTGTCAAGTAGTTTGTTACCAAACTAGGTGTGGTTCATAGCGGGCTAGTACTATGAAGATATAGTGTACGACAATTGTATCAACATGTTTTAACCCCAAGGAAATAAAGGTCTCACCAAAGGACCAAATTTATGCAATGCCATCTTATTGAAGAATGAGTGATGTGTAGAGACGCAAAGACATGCAAATACACATGGACCTAGAACTATCAGATCTGAAGATTATGTTTACCACTAGCAATTGTGTATATACAACACCAGAAAGCCATAGGTGTTGAATGCGCAAAGTTTTTTAGACTAGATTATTGACGCTGGTGCAAGTGGGATACTGTTGGAGATATGCCTAAGAGGCAATAATAAAGTGGTTATTATCATATCTTCATGTTTGGCGCATGCTGGACCCCCACGGTGGGCGCCAACTGTCATGGTGTTGCACGGCAGATGCTACTGGGGGTAGCTTACGTAGAGGGAGCAAGGCGATGTAGGAGAATCCGGGAGCGAGATTGGCACACGATGTACCCAGGTTCACGTCCCCTCGGTGGAGGATCGCTACGTCCTTCTATCAATCCAGTATATGATCATAGATTGGTTTACATGGGAGCCGCCGGAGGCGGTGGGAGATTAGATCTAAAAGAGAGATGTGGGAAAGCATACCCCGTGGGGGTGCCCCTGGTGGATTTATATATGCATCCAACTAGGGTTTACAAGTATTTGGTGGGCTTTGTATTGAACTCGCCGTCTTGGGCCTCCAGTCGGCGCCACTCGTCTGGGTCCAGCATGCGCCAGTTGCCGTATTGGGCGAGTCGACCCGCTCAGGGCCAGGTTCCAGTCGGCTCGGTCCATCTGGCGAATCCTCTTCGTGGGTATACCCCGATTGGTATTCCCACGTCATTTATGATAAATGTTTAAATTCCATGCTATAATTGTATTAACCGAAAACATTAATACTTGTGTGTTTTGTAAACATAAAAGAGTCCCTAGTAAGCCTCTTGTTAAACTAGCTTGTTGATTAATATATGATCATGGTTTTCCGATCATGGACATTAGATGTTATTAATAACAAGATCAAATCATTAGGAGAATGATGTGATGGACATACTCCTATAGTTATCATAGCATAAGATCAAGTCATTTAGAGTTCATTTGCTACAAGCTTTCAAGTACATAGCAACCTAATCCTTCGATCATGAGATCATGTTAATCACCATCACCGGATGGATGCTTTTATGACATCAAACACCATTCCATAATTGGGTGGTTATAAAGGTGGCATTAGGTATTCTGAAAGTATGTGTTGAAGAACATGGAACAAGAGTGGGATTTGTCCATCCATATGACAAATAGATATACTTTGGGCCCTCTCGGTGGATTTTCATCCAATTAGCTTGCAAGCATGTGACTAGGTCACAATGGATGTCATATCACGGAACGAGTAAAGAGTACTTATCGGTGACTAGGTTGAACTAGGTATATAGATATCGATGATCGAACCTCGGATAAGTAAAGTATCGCGTGACAAAAAGAATCAGTATCGTATGTAAATGGTTCATTCGATCATGAAGTCATCATAGAAATGTGTGGGAGCCATTATGGATTTCTAGATCCCACTATTGGTTATTGCTCGGAGAGGTGTCTCGATCATGTCTGCATAGTCCATGAACCGTAGGGAGACACACTTAAGGATTCTACGTTGTTTGAGTAGATATGGAATGTGAGTTGGAGACCGAATGTTGTTCGGCGTCTCAGATTGGATCCAGGACATCACTAGGAGATCCGGAATGGTCCGGAGAAAAATATTCATATAAGGAAAGTGGTTTTCCGGGGTTCGGAAATGTTTTCGATGTTTTGACCGGAACTTTCTAGAATATTCTAGAAGATCCACCACTCCGTGAGGGGTCACTTGGGATGTGGCATGCCCTAGGAGCTGGCCACACCAAACCCTAAAGGGCCAATTTGGCCAAGACTAGTAGAAGGGTCAAGCCCTAGTTTGAATAGTCAAATCCTAGTTTGAAAAGTCAAACTCCAGTTTTTTATAAGAGGGAAGTCTAGGTGTAAAAGGTTCCAACCTCTTCCTTTGGAGGCCGAGTTGGGGAGGTACTCAACTAGGGTTGGGAACACCCTTGGCCGCCCCTCACATATATAAAGGAGGGGTAGGGGTGCACCCCCCTTAAAAATCTTGCCCTTGGCGCCTATCCCTAGTCGCCGCCCCTTCTTCTCTCTCGTCCACCGTCCTGCTCCGGCTTAGGCGAAGCCCTGCAGGAATCTCTCCTCCTCTATCACCACCACCACACCGTCGTGCTGTTGGGATTCTGAGGAGATCTTCAACCTCTGCTGCCCTGTTGTAAAAAAGGAGAGGAAGGTCTTCATCGACTACTGTACGTGTGACCGACTACGGAAGCGCTGCCGAAACGCAGTGCCGGAAGGATCGTCTACACAATTTTGAGATCGGCAAGTGATCGACTACATCAACCATGAGAATCCGATCTCGTTAAACGCTTTGGATCTATGAGGGTTAGTTCTCTACAATCTCATTGCACCGATCTCATAGATTAGATCTTGGCTTTGCCATAGATTAGATCTTGGTTTTGTGTGTTCATGCGATATTTTTTTGTTTTCCATGCTGCGAACCCTATAGGAACCGGATGGTATGCACATAATATTGGTTGTGCACGTCGCTTGGTTCCCTATAGCACCAACTCTACCTTGTTTGTGCTAGTAATGCTGAAGATGGGCATCAATTTGGTCGTGTTTTGCTTCCTTTGGCTGATGATTACTTAAGTAGCACAATGACATGCAAAGGATCCTCTCCATGAACAAATTGGTGTGCTAATCAAATTTGCTTGCTATGTCATTGCATATGAGTCCATGTGTTATGACGATCACATGTGTTACGTTCATTCATCATGTCTGATCACATGTGTTATGTTCATTCATCATGTCTGATCACATGTGCTGATTCTTGTTGTAGTGCTCGAAGACGTTGAAAGGAGGTGCGCTCCCCACCAATGGAGGAGCATGCTCTAGGGATGCTGCTGAGGGTAGTGGCTCCAAGACGGGAAACGATGGAGGTGAGGGCAGCGACATTAAGAGGGCGAGGGGCAAGCCTCTCAAGATAGGGAACTTCCACGACTAGGTAGGTCCAACCCATTTTGCCAAGGTGATCTTGGCACCTAGGTTAGACATGTTGCCAATCCCAGATGGCTTCAGGCCTTTCCTCAGCAATGTGCCGAGGACGATCGTGCTAAAGACGAACACCAGATGCAGCTAGATGGTGAAGCTCTGGGATGTCAACGGCGGGATCTACCTTGAGCAGGGGTCGCCTGATGATGTCTACGCACTTCTATTCTTGTAGACAATTGTTGGGCCTGCAAGTGTAGAGGTTTGTAGAACATAAGCAAGTTTCCCTTAAGTGGATTACCCAAGGTTTATCGAACTCAGGGAGGAAGTGGTCAAAGGTAACCCTCTCAAGCAACCCTGCAATCAAGATACAAGAAGTCTCTTGTGTTCCCAACACACCCAATACACTTGCCAGGTGTGTAGGTGCACTAGTTCGACGAAGAGATAGTAAAATACAAGTGGTATGGATGATTATAAGTGTTAACGGTGCCAGAAAAGAGCTTCTAATAGGGAGGAAAAGACTAAAGGCAAAAAGATGGAAGCAAGCAAACATGTAACAGATCTAGTTGCAAACGGTGTTTTAATGCTTAGAAACAAGGCCTAGGGATCATACTTTCACTAGTGAACACTCTTAATAAATATATTCTCTTCATTATACTACCCTGAACTACTCTCCAGTTGGACACTCTAATCCATGGTAGGGCTATAACAACACACCTCAAAGTCCGCCTTCCTCATCTAGATAACCCCACACTGTCACCTTGAGCACTAGATGGTTCCAAAAAACACCATAATTTCATAAAGACATCCAAATCCAAATATACTCATGATAAATATTTATAAACTCCAGCCTAAGTGCCACCACGGCATGCACACTATCACTTTCACACACGTGGGGAGAGGAAAGATCTATTGAAGCACTTGAGTATTTATGTAAACTCTAGCCTAAGTGCCACCACGGCGTGCACGCTGTCACTTTCACACACGTGGGGAGAGCCGGAGATCTATTAAAGCACTTGAGTAGCAAAGTAGATCTACTTGATTACAAATCTCATGATATCAATAAGATCATGCATAGAGAGAGATGAACACATAGCTACTGGTAGAGCCCTTAGCCTTGAGGAAGAACTACTCCCTCATCATCATGGCAATCAACAACGACGATGTAGATGGTGGTGGAGATCGATGGAGATGGCTCTAGGGGCACTTCCCCGTCCCAGCAGGGTGCCAAAACAGAGACTTTCTGTCCCCCGAATCTCCCTTTCAGTGACGGCGGCGCAGTGGAACTTTTCGTGGATTTTTGCTGGATGATTTAGGGTTTTTGAGTCGGAGGCTCCTTATAGGCGAAGGAGGCAAGGTGTGGCCACCCTAGGGTGTGGCCACCCTGGTGCCCTACTCCGTCTCTGTTTCGATTTTTCGTATCGCTCCGGGAAAAATAGTAAATTTGGCTTTTGTCCCATCCAATTCCGAGAATATTCATTTTTTAGCTTTCTGAAACCAAAAATAGCAGAAAACAGGCAACTGGCACTATGGCATCTTGTCAATAGGTTAGTTCTAGAAAGTGTATAAAAATACCTCAAAGTATAGACAAAACATAAGACAAATGATAGAAAACAAGCATGGAGCATCAAAAATTATCGATGCGTTTACGACGTATCAAGCATCCCCAAGCTTAACTCATGCTCGTCCTCGAGTAGGTAAGTGATAAAAAATAATTTTTGAGGTGACATGCACCATCACAATCAAGATCAAACCATTCGCAATGATTGAAAGCTAGGATCAAAGTACTCTAAATATGAGCATGAAAGATGTAGTTCTAACAATAAGACATAGCAACTATGCTGCAACATGAAAGGATACAAACAAAGATTCATGACGTTTGTTTGTTTCACATATAGAAAACATAGCATAGTGGCATTCAGCTTGTCCCTCATGGAGTAACAAAACATAAATGCATAGGACACCTTCAAAGTTCATAAGGGTGACTAGATACAAATAGTTTAAGAGCAAGGAATATCAACATTATGAATCAATCAATAAGTTTTGGGACAATGCACATAGAACTAAGAATGGAAACTATGCTCTATTAATTGGTGCCTAAGGATAGAAGGTGGAGACTCAATATAAAAGTGGAAGAAAGGCCCTTCAAAGGGAAGCAGGGATTTCAAGTTTCATAAAGAGATTCCAAAAGTTATGGTACTTGTTAGCTTTCAGCTCTCATTGCCCCTATCATAAGCATCTTGAAATGATTAAGGTTAAAGTGAAACAAATATGGAGTATATGCTTGACAAAGTATAAGTTGGCAATCTCATGTCCCTTTAGTGCGAGGTCTGCTCCTCATGCTACTCAACTTTAGTTACCGGTAAGTTCTTGTCATAGTAAGTACATGTGTATCATAGAGAACCGCCAACGGGGTACCTGGTGACCCACAATTGTAGGGGATCACAACAGTCTCCGCGGGTAGTATTATCCAATTTATTGATTCGACACAAGGGGAGCCAAAAAATACTTGCAAGCCTTAACAACTGAGTTGTCAATTCAGCTGCACCTGGAAATAGTTCTTGCTCACAGAAGTTTATCAGTAGCAACAGTTTGTAGTAGCAACAGCAAAGTAACAGCAGCAGTAAAACAAAGGCAGTAGTAACAATAGTAGCAAATAGTAGGATTCGAGTGTGGTAGGCATAGGGATGGATGGACGGGCGTTGCATGGACAAGTCTAAACATGTAACTTCAAGATATAGGGAATTGCAGATAAATAATAACAAGCATCCAAGTACTAAACAATCCTAGGCATGTGCTCCATATATAGTCATACATGCTCGCAATGAGAACTTGCACAACATCTTCTGTCCAGCCAGTCCGTGGCAGCGGGGCCTCTAGGGAACTACTGGCAATTAAGGTCCTCCTTTCAATAGAGAACCGGAGCAAATCATTAACACTCCATGAACACATGTGATCCTCACACCACATCCATCCCCTCCGGTTGTCTCAATTATTGTCACTTCGGGGCCTTTCGATCCGGACAATGATATGTGTACATAACTTGCAGATAAGATCACAAACAATACTATCATAATGATTCAATACAAAGTTCAGATCTGAGATCATGGCACTCGGGCCCTAGCGACAAGCATTAAGCATGACAAGTTGCAACAAAGTCAAATAGCACTAATAGAGATACTAGGCACTATGCCCTAACAATCTTTTTCGATTACATGATAGAACTCATGCAATCCCTACCATCCCCATAGCCTACTGTCGCATCCCAAGATTTTATAAAATTGGGACTAGAAAAAAAATGCATTTGCATGTCATTCAAGCATTGCATTGCATTCATGAAAATTTGAATTGCAAAACACTATATTGAATCCCTATTTTGAATCACTAATGTGCACCTACAAAGAAATATGCAAGGATTTAAAAATACACTATTTGCAAACTAGTGGAAAAGATACAAAAATGATCCTATGTTGATCCACTGAATTTTAGAAAAAATTTAAAACAAAAATCAATTCAATTGGATTATCTATTAAAAAGTTATAAAAGAAATAAGAAAAGCAAAATGAATAAAAGCAAAAGAACAAAAAAAACTAACCTACCCCCACCAGCCGAGCCACCCCGGCCCAGCCCACCTGCCCTGCCCTCCTACCTACCGCGCGCGCGCAGTAGCCAGCGAAGCGAGCAAGCACCGCAGCAGCCCGCGCAGCCCGCTCGCCTCCCCGCTCCCGCTGACGCCAGGGCCCCGCCCATCGTCTTCCTCCTCCGGTCAGGAGACCACCCCCCGCAAGAACCTTCTCCCGATCGAATCCGAACGGATTTCCCGCCGATTTCGCTCGACCCCATGGCCCCTCTTGCACGCCACGCCACCATATAAACCCCCGCACCCGCCCCTCGTTTCCCTTTTGATTTTTCTCGAAACCCTAGCCGAGCTCAAACCAATCTCGCCGCCGCCGCTCTCGGAAGCTCGAGGACGAGCACGAGTACGTCTCCCCCGAGCCCTCTTCTCCCCGCCATCGTCTCTCCCTTGATGCGCCCCTTCTTCCTGACCCTTTCCCCCCCTCCACGGATCGTTGCTGCCTCCGTAATTGCTCGCCGGAGCCCCGAAGTCGCCCGTCGCCTTTCAGTTGCTCGCTGTCGTCGCCAGGGGAAACGAGACACCACGCCGAGACCGCCAGGAAGCCTGCCGTCCTCGCCCGCGTCCCGTAGACCACTTCCTCCATGCCGGAGAAGGCCGGAGTCACTGCCACCGTCGCCACCGAGCGCTACCGCCGCCGCCGACCACTGTTTACCCACCCAGCCCAGAAGCTTTCCACCAGGACCGTTGGATCCTCGCTGAACGGTCACGATTAGATCTTGTCCGCGAAGGGGTACCGATGAACCAGCTTGCGCCACGTGTCGTCATCGTCAGCCTGCCGCACCAGCGCCAGGTCAGCTCCTGTGCCCAGTCAGCGAAGAATATTCCCAGGGAATATTCCCTGTGAATTTAAAATTGAATTAAAATTTCAGAAAATTGTATAAACTTGTAAAATTCATAATAAAAGATTGGTAGGTCCAAAAATAGCATATAATATATCAATAGATTCATAAAATTGAGTAGATTATTAATATCAAGTTGGATCTAACTTTTACAGTACGTGTTTGCTGTAATAATGTAATTAGTTTTAATGGTCTTTTAGGTTAATAAAATTCATAGTAAAATATCTACTGGTCCAAAAATCACAAATAATATACCTATGGATTCACAATTATATGTAGATCATCAATATGCAAATGGTTAAGTCAAATACTGTAAGGTTTTGCAGTAATTAAATAAATGGGAGTGATGGTACGAGCTAGGCTGGCCAAGTCACATGGGTAAAGTGTACTAACCCCTGCAGGGTGTATAATCTAATCGATTAGCCTTGTCCCCGGTTATGGACATCTGATTTGCTTGATATTGATTCCATGACATGTTTCTCGCTCATTCCAATTTCATAATTGCTTTAATGTTGTTGGGTTAACTTAATTGGGATCTTTTCAAAGAAAATCAAAAACTGTTTATAAAAGTAGGACAAAGGTATTTGCAAATGCAAGCTAGCCATAGCTCCACCTGCCAAATATGCATGTAGATGTTACCACTATTATCTCCTTTAATAGCTCTACTTGCCATACATTCCATGTATGGACCCTTCGGGGCTGCTACGTTTCATGTTGCAGGATATTCCGATTCTGAGTAATCGATTTAGGCCACGGTACTCCACTCGGCACTTGTTCACTTGTGGGCAATTTGAAGAATGGAGGATTTGCTTTATTTATGTTGCTACCTGAATAATTTGAGCTAGCCTTGAGCTAAGCTTTTATTGTAATAATGGTACTCTGGATCTTCGTTATTTATGATACACGGATATTTTGCTATGTTAATCATCTTATTCTATTGTGGGCCAATGAACCGATCCAGGGATTGGCATGTCACATAGAAGCCACGGTCTTTTCAGAACCGTGGTGTTACAAGATGGTATCAGAGCCCCGTGTGTCGACTGTAGGATCGTGACCTAGGTTTGGATTAGAAAGCCATATGAAATTATAAACCCTATTTGATTCTATCTATTCTCTTCTTACACTTCTTTCTAGTATCTCTTATCATTTCAATTATCATACTCTTCTCTTTTATGATATAGAAGGAAGGCTCTCCCTAGAAATGAACTTATAATTTTGTACTTATTAGATTCTTGTAATCCTTCATCTATCTTTTCTAATCTCATCTTTTTCAAACTTGTAGATGAACACTTGTGCAAGAGTAAAAAAAATAGTTAGATGATGACCAGCATATAGTTGATATGATCTCGTTTAGATATAGCAAACGATTGTTGTAAGATCTTGTTTGGTAGTTGTTTTATTGTGACTAGGTTGAGCTATTTGATACCTTAAAGTTCCAGAATATTTTTGAGAGATTTTATAATATGTTAATAAAGGTTTTGATTAGAAATTCGTGATAGTTTTGCTGCAGTTTTCTGCTGAACCAGCTGTACTGTACGATTTTTCATATTTATTTGGTAACTGGTAAAAATATGAAAAAATAGGATTTGGTGAGAAACCTTCTGTACTATGTGTAAAAAAATTGGCTAAAATTCCTGATGAGTTTAAGGTGCCCAGAAAAATTCGTGAACGCTGCTGTAGTTTCAGGACAGATTCTGTCCATTGCTTTTATGATTGTAGGTTCACCCCCAATTGAATATTAGTCAATGGAACCTATTTTGTGGATGTAATGCCACTAAAATAAAACTTCTAGAACATAAACAAAACTATTTTGGTTTGTGTGTTAATTGCAATGATTTTTTGCTTGTGTGCTAAATGTTTGCTTCATATAGTTATGGGTAATATTACTTCTCTAGTCTTTCTATCTATAACTTATCTATGCTATCCCAACAGATGCCGCCCAGCCGCCAACCCACTGAGATGGAGCAGCTTATGGCATCCCAGGCGCAGCTAGCACAGGTGATGACCCAATTCATGGCTGCGCAGAACAAAAACAATGGGAATAACCAGCCCCAAGAGGATGCTCTCACCAGGTTTCTGAAACTGAGGCCAGCTAAGTTCTCCACTGCACTTGAACCTATGACTGCTCTTGACTGGTTGGGCTCGATGAACAAAGATTTAGTGACTGTTGGATGCACTGATGCTGAGAAGGTGAGATTTGCTGCTCACCTACTGGAGGGACCAGCTGCTTCTTGGTGGGATACTTTCCAGATCACCCACCCACTGGACACGGTTACTTGGGACATGTTTGAAGAAGGATTCAAGACCAACCACGTTTCTTCGGGAGTTCTGAGCCTGAAGAGGAAGGAGTTCCGCAATTTGTGCCAGACCAATCGCACCGTGGCTGAGTATATAGAGGAGTTCAACAATCTGTCGTGTTATGCCCCTGAGGATGTTGACACTGATGCCAAGAGGAGAGAGAGGTTCCTGGATGGCCTCAATGATGAGCTCTCGGTACAGCTGTTAGTGGTCTATTGCCCTACTTTCCAGGAGCTTATGGACAAGGCCAGAATTCTGGAGGGAAAACACAAGCAAGTGGAAAGACGCAAGAGGAAGAACAATGATCACAACTCGGGATCACACCATAAGCGTACCTACCATGATGGCAATGGGAATTCTGGACATCACAAGCATGGAGGAAATGGACACAACCACAATGGAGGCAATGGACACAATTCGGGAGGCAACAATGGCCATAACCATCACTATCAGAAGAAGGATATTAGTCAAGTGAGATGCTTCAAGTGCAACCAAAAGGGACACTATGCTGATAACTGCCCGGAGAAGAAGAGTGAATCTGGAGCCAAGCCGGATTCACCTCCAAAGGCAACTGTGAACCATGTGAGCATGGGGAAAGCACTCAATAAGCCATGTCATGTGACTAGTAAGTTCTCGCTAATTTATGCATCACGCTCGTAGTGTTTTCAATACTGGTGCATCATGTTCATTCATATTGAGGCATTCATGGATAAAAATAGTTACATATGGAGTTACTTAGAGGATCTGTTGAAGAGAACCCACTGGAAAGGATTGATAGCTAGCACAAGATTCCACAATTAAGTATTGGATGTTGGAGATGCCAAGCTCAGTTTTCTTAAGGGGGTTAGCCTCGACAACAACACCATAACCTTGCTAGCCATTCCGAATTTCGGGACGAGATTCATCTTAAGGGGGTTAGTCTGTCACATCCCAAGATTTTATAAAATTGGGACTAGAAAAAATGCATTTGCATGTCATTCAAGCATTGCATTGCATTCATGAAAATTTGAATTGCAAAACACTATATTGAATCCCTATTTTGAATCACTAATGTGCACCTACAAAGAAATATGCAGGGATTTAAAAATACACTATTTGCAAACTAGTGGAAAAGATACAAAAATGATCCTATGTTGATCCACTGAATTTTAGAAAAAATTGAAAACAAAAATCAATTCAATTGGATTATCTATTAAAAAGTTATAAAAGAAATAAGAAAAGCAAAATGAATAAAAGCAAAAGAACAAAAAAAACTAACCTACCCCCACCAGCCGAGCCACCTCGGCCCAGCCCACCTGCCCCGCCCTCCTACCTACCGCGCGCGCGCAGCAGCCAGCGAAGCGAGCAAGCACCGCAGCAGCCCAGCAGCAGCCCGCTCGCCTCCCCGCTCCCGCTGACGCCAGGGCCTCGCCCATCGTCTTCCTCCTCCGGTCAGGAGACCACCCCCCGCAAGAACCTTCTCCCGATCGAATCCGAACGGATTTCCCGCCGATTTCGCTCGACCCCATGGCCCCTCTTGCACGCCACGCCACCATATAAACCCCCGCACCCGCCCCTCGTTTCCCTTTTGATTTTTCTCGAAACCCTAGCCGAGCTCAAACCAATCTCGCCGCCGCCGCTCTCGGAAGCTCGAGGACGAGCACGAGTACGTCTCCCCCGAGCCCTCTTCTCCCCGCCATCGTCTCTCCCTTGATGCGCCCCTTCTTCCTGACCCTTTCCCCCCCTCCACGGATCGTTGCTGCCTCCGTAATTGCTCGCCGGAGCCCCGAAGTCGCCCGTCGCCTTTCAGTTGCTCGCTGTCGTCGCCAGGGGAAACGAGACACCACGCCGAGACCGCCAGGAAGCCTGCCGTCCTCGCCCGCGTCCCGTAGACCACTTCCTCCACGCCGGAGAAGGCCGGAGTCGCCGCCACCATCGCCACCGAGCGCTACCGCCGCCGCCGACCACCGTTTACCCACCCAGCCCAGAAGCTTTCCACCAGGACCGTTGGATCCTCGCTGAACGGTCACGATTAGATCTTGTCCGCGAAGGGGTACCGACGAACCAGCTTGCGCCACGTGTCATCCTCGTCAGCCTGCCGCGCCAGCGCCAGGTCAGCTCCTGTGCCCAGTCAGCGAAGAATATTCCCAGGGAATATTCCCTCTGAATTTAAAATTGAATTAAAATTTCAGAAAATTGTATAAACTTGTAAAATTCATAATAAAAGATTGGTAGGTCCAAAAATAGCATATAATATATCAATAGATTCATAAAATTGAGTAGATTATTAATATCAAGTTAGATCTAACTTTTACAGTACGTGTTTACTGTAATAATGTAATTAGTTTTAATGGTCTTTTAGGTTAATAAAATTCATAGTAAAATATCTACTGCTCCAAAAATCACAAATAATATACCTATGGATTCACAATTATGTGTAGATCATCAATATGCAAATGGTTAAGTCAAATACTGTAAGGTTTTGCAGTTATTAAATAAATGGTTTAATGGCCTTTTTAGAGTAATTAATTCGTAGAAAAAGATCTGTAACTCCAAAAATTGCAAATAATATGTCCGTGGAATCAGTAGAACCAGGGGAATCTCAAAGTGAATTAAAAAGTTAGGCTTACAGTAATAAATTTTGCAAAATCTATTTAATGTCTATCTGCAGTATTTTAATTACTCAGGGAGTTGTATAAATCCTTTTTGAGAAATTCCAATTGGTACTGTTCCTATTTAATAATTCCTACACAGTGGAATTTTTCCAAGATTTTACCAACAGTATGATAACAGTAGTGAATTATTTAGTTTCTAGCTCTATTATTGAGCATTATAAATTGCATACTTGTTTTCCTTGCGCTAAAAATATTTTCCATGCATGCATATAGTAGCTATACTGAATAAGATTATGTGATGCCGCTGTAGCATCGATCCACTTGTCATGCATGCATCTTGCATCATCTTTGTTTGCATATGCTTGTGGATGGTTTGTTTATGATTGCAATTGTATTGTGTAGATTGTGACGAGTTCAACGCTTGCTCGTGTGTGGATTGTTCTTCCGACCGCTACAACCAAGGCAAGTAGATGCTACCTTGTTCATGATATTTTCCTACTATTTTCAATGAATTGTCGTGTATTTTGTAGTTGCATGTGTAGGATGATACTATCGCTATGCTATGTCCTATTATGTGGTAGGGCTTTCCTTGTAGATGAACCACCGTTGGTAGATGCGCTTAACCATGCTATGATGAACGAGGGCTGGGTTACATCACTGAAAGTTGTTTCTAAATGTGTTGGTTTACGAAAACTAAAACAACTTAATCAATGAATCTCCTGGGTGTGATGGGATTGATAATTTTTGGTGGTATCATTGCGGAAAGGCACCCAGGTATCAAGAGAAAATGATTGGCTTCTTTATTTTGTAGCTTACGTGTACAACCATGTGCCAATAATGAAATGAGCGGTTGGTTGGACTTAGTAGGTTGTGGTAACTCGAACCCGCGTATCCAGAGATGTAGAATTTTGGTAGGTTGGACCGGTGCGCATCAGGATTGGGAAGCTACTTCCCGAACGGTCTCTTCTTGGACTTCTCCCTATCATCACCCAAAATGAGAGTGATGGTACGAGCTAGGCTGGCCAAGTCACATGGGTAAAGTGTACTAACCCCTGCAGGGTGTATAATCTAATCGATTAGCCGTGTCCCCGGTTATGGACATCTAAGTTGCTTGATATTGATTCCATGACATGTTTCTCGCTCATTCCAATTTCATAATTGCTTTAATGTTGTTGGGTTAACTTAATTGGGATCTTTTCAAAGAAAATCAAAAACTATTTATGAAAGTAGGACAAAGGTATTTGCAAATGCAAGCTAGCCACAGCTCCACTTGCCAAATATGCATGTAGATGTTAGCACTATTGTCTCCTTTAATAGCTCTACTTGCCATACATTCCATGTATTGACCCTTCGGGGCTGCTACGTTTCATGTTGCAGGATATTCCGATTCTGAGTAATCGATTTAGGCCACGGTACTCCACTCGGCACTTGTTCACTTGTGGGCAATTTGAAGAATGGAGGATTTGCTTTATTTATGTTGCTACCAGAATAATTTGAGCTATCCTTGAGCTAAGCTTTTATTGTAATAATGGTACTCTATATCTTCGTTATTTATGATACACGGATATTTTGCTATGTTAATCATCTTATTCTATTGTGGGCCAATGAACCGATCTAGGGATTGGCATGTCACATAGAAGCCACGGTCTTTTCAGAACCGTGGTGTTACACCTACTGCGGGGGATTACTCACTCATGGATGAGGAAAACATTGATGGTTGATGGAGAGGCGTTGGTGATGACGATGGCGATGATCCTCCCCAAATTCCCCGTCCCGGCAGGGTGCCAGAACGGAGTTTCTAGTTCAAAATCTTGTCTCTGGTGGTGGCGGCGCAGCGGAACTCCTCTCTGGAAAACGTCGAAGCCCCCTGTGTTTTTAGGTCAAGGGGTAACTTATAGGCACAGAGGGAGACCGAGGGGGTGCCTAGGGTGGCCGCACCCCCCTAGGCGCGGGCAGGGCCCACTCGCGCCTGGCAGGGGTGTGGGCCCCCCATGCATCCACTCCGTTTTGTCTCCTAGCTCCATGTGTCTTTTGGTGAAATATAATTTTTTGCATATTTTCCGGCATTTTTCCCGATAGATGTTTTTCTGCACAAAAACTAGACACCAAGCTAATTCTGCTAAAAACAGCGCCAGTCCGTGTTAGTTGTATCCAAATCACACACTGTTTAGAGGAGAAACAATAGAAAAAGTGTTCGGTAAAGTAGATACGTTTTGGACGTATCAACTCCCCCAAGCTTAGCTTATTGCTTGTCCTCAAGCAATTTAGTTGAAAACTGAGTGTGATAAAAGAACTTTCACGAACACATTTGCTTCATATGATGTATATATTCTCAGCACAGGAGTAGATGCTTAAACCATTCATAACAAGAAGTATGCAACTAAGTCTACTCAATAGTCATTGCAGGCTATGAAGAGAAACCAACTCAATAATAATAAGTAGCATGAAACATAAACATAAGAAACATTGCAATGCTCATAATAAGGTATGATAGAGTGGTATCTTGCTTGCCTTTGTTTGTAGAGCACAATGTAAATGCCAAGGCACCTCTAAAGTTCAAGTGAAGACTAGAAGTAAAGATATCAGAGATACAAGCATCAAAGTCATGACATAATTAACCAAGTTTTGGAACAAACACAAGAATGACAACTATGCTCTCGAGAAGGTGCTCACAGAATAAGTGGTGACTCAACAAGGTTGTGAAAATGTTTTGAAAAGTTTGAAAGGCTTCCAAATGCTGAAAGAAAGGTACTCATTAGCTTTGACCTCTCATTGCCCTATCATATGCATCTTCACGTGGTTAAGGTGAAAGTGAGGTCCAATCTGAGTTATATGCTTGACAGGCCATAAACTGGAAACCCCAAGTCCCTTGAGTACGAGGGCCGATCCGCATGCTACTCAACTTTGGTTACCTGTAAGTTCTTGTCATTGTAAATACATGCATATGATAAAGAACCGCCAACGGGGTACCCCTTGCACATGATACAGGAGCTATCCTGTGATCAAAATGACAAGGCAAGCAAACAATGAGCATCTCAAAAATCTTTTTATTTACTATGTGCATAACTTTTTATTGAGGATGCTTCATAGAATGCTCATTATGGTGATGCTGCAAGTTTCCACCATGATTAGGCATGGCTTAGGCTAGCGGCCCAGGCGTTTCACTAACACAATGTATAGACTCCATGAACTCACAAGCTCCCTTTTTATTTCACACCGGCGACATCCGCAAACAAAAGAACAAGGTATCAACTGGATATGTATCCAAAAAGTGTTGAAAGTGTTCCCCATGACAGCACGGTTCTGCGGACTCTCAGCATATAATTTGCAAGCATATAACTTTCATGGACAGGTCACAATGGTTCAGGATTATTAAGTGCAAGGAATAAAGCGTGCCATCAAGTTCGTGAGAGCTTTACTAACTAACTTTCTCAAAACAGACAAACATTTTATTTGGAAGAAAACAAGGCATATAGAATATGCACTGAAATAGCAAATGATGCTAATAGGTAGGTATGGTGGACACGGTGGCAATATTGGTTTTGGGGAGTTGGAAGCACAGGTAGGGCTCATACTCAGTGCAAGTGAAGGCTAGCAATAGAGAGGGAGCGACAAACGAGAGAGCAATAACTGTCATAATCATGCTTGTAACAAAACATGACTAATTATGGCAAGAAAGTGATACAAGAACTCTGAGGCAAAATAAATCATCGAGGCTTACTGACTATGGTTTAGTCATATGCATGCGTGAGCATGTGCCAAGTCGATTCACATGAAACATTCAGAGGAGGATACCACAATATCATACCAAAGTATGAATAGAACAATGCAAGAAAACATTCATATGACATGCTACAAACTATTAGCAAGATGGAGATAATCACAAGCAAATAAGAACTACTAAGCATCCATAATGACATACACCTTACACAAACAGGCTAAGCATGCTCACAATGATGAGTATATGTACAAAAATGAAAACAAATAGAGTTCGTTACCAACCTCTTACCACACCTCAAGTTGTCTTAATCTTCATTATTTCCCTTCACTTGTGTGACTTGAATAATAACATGAAACCAAAATCCACTGAGGACGGCTAAACCCTGCAAAGAACTCACAAAACCAAAGAAGAACAACAAATATTTTTGGTGTTTTCGATTTTTTTAAAGAAAGCAAACAAAGCAAAAACAAACAAAGCAAAATCTTTTTAGATTTTTTTCTTTTAAGGCAAACCAAAACTAAAAAGCAAAGAAGCAAACCAAGAGAAACAACGAAAATACTTTTGGTATTTTTGTATTTTTGAGAAAGAAGCAACAAAAACCAAAAAGAAAGCGAAACAGTGGATATACAAAGAACCAACGAAACATGATATATAGATGAGTGTGATGTCGGTGTACCTCCCCCCAAGCTTAGGCTTTTGGCCTAAGTGGGGCTCAATCCCATGGTGCCCAAGTAGGTGCACCTTCGTAGTACAACGAGGAGGCTCCCTCGTCCTGGTACGACCTCGAGGACTCCCCTGTGTAGTGTACAACGGGGTCATATGAGGGTGCTTCCTCCTGATAGTGTCCATGGAAGGTAAGAGAGCGCAGCTTGTCATCCATCTCCTTGGAGCATGACAAAGGTCCCTGTGAAATACTGAACAAAGTGGTTTAGGATAGAGGGATCTCTCTCATCCCCGTCAATAAACACCATTTTATAAACCAAGTTCTCAAGGGTAGAGCCATTAGTAACAAAGTGGTGCACCTTCATGGTAGCAAGATCAAGCCTCTGAGGAGCCAAAACTGTATCATTTGGATCAACAACAATGTCCAAGGCAGTAGCAACACGCGTAGCAATAATTCCCCCATAAATGGGTCCCTTAGCAGTTAAGCGATGAGCAATGAGAGAACCAAGATTGTACTTAGTTTCATTGTTGAGTGCAGCAGCTAACAAAGCCAAATGATAGCTGGAAATATTACTAGTGTTCTCCCTACCAAGAACACTAGTGGTAAGATAGTAAGCGAAGTACCTTATGGCTGGAAGCTGAATGTTTCTTATCTTTCCCCGTTGAGCTCTACGGTCATCATCATTGTTTATCCCTTGGTAAAGCTCCAACAAATCAGCGGGTTGAGCTGGAATCTTCTTTGCCGACCCAGCTGTACCAAGTCCCAGGGCCTAACAAAATTTCTTCAATGTCAAACTATAAGACCTACAATAAATTTTGAAAGACACATCTGGCTTGAACATGCTGTTAGTAAAAGAAAAGCTCTCCACAAATGTTTTAGTGAGCATTACATATTGCACGCTCTCATCATGCATATAAATTGTTAGTCCAGCCCTCCGAACCAGGGTCATAAAATCATCAAGGATCCCAGCAGCCCGCGAGAAGATTTGGCAAGGAAAGGTGGAGGGGTGCGCATCCCCCTCATCTCCCTCGTCGCCAAATCGCGGAGTGATGAGATCCTCATTATATGAGGGCCTAGCACGGGAGGATGATCTTGAAGGCCTTGCCCTTCTAGGTGCATCACTCTCAAATATTTCACCAAATGTGTGGTTGTCCATGACCTCTTTTTCTGAAATTTTTAGACAAACATCAAACCAAGTGATTTCCAAGTTGATAAATGATGAGCAACTATTATAGGAACTTGCTAGAGGGCTATACATGCATAAAAATGAAATCTCTAAGCATATAACAAGCATGCAAGCTCACACAACCTGACACCTATAGCAGCAAAATACTCAAGATACAATCTACCAATCACAAATCTAATTGGACAAGTGGAGGAGGCACATACCAAGGAGCAAACTCTCCAAAAATTAGCAACAAAGATGGGCTGAGCAAGGAGATCGAAAAATCGCGAGCAAGAACGGCAAGAACTCGAGCTTGAGCAAGTTATCCGGTGTTTTTCGGGAGAGAGAAAGAAGATGGCTGTGAGGGGGTACCTTGGAGGGGCCCAGGTGGGCCAAACCCCCCTAGGCTCCACCCATGGGCAAGCCGCGCCTACCTGGGGTATGGGCGCCTGGGGTGGCCCCCTGGGTCACTCCAGGTGTCCGTCTGCCCCTATTTTCAAGGAAAAATTTATTTTGAATTTTCTAGGATTTTTTTGGGAAACTTTATTTTTGGCCAATTTTCAGGGTATGAAAATTAATTTTCTCGTAGAAACAGTTTTTTCAGAAGAAGCAAAAGCAAACAAAAGAAAGCAAGTATAACCACAGTGAAAACATTATTTTGTTCATTAAAATCCTTTTGTTAAGAAGGTTGATCAAGTCTTGTTACCAAAACAATCTTATATGAAACAAAAGTTTGTAATCCACAAGGTGATTATGTTACCTCATACTTGATAGCAATGGTCCCAATCATAATAGTTTCAATATTTTCTTGGGGAATGGGACAATATATTTCTCCAACCTTGATGCTCTCAATATTTTCAACGGAATTCAGACAATAGCTCTTAGCAACCTTCTTGGGAAAATAAATAGTATGCTCTTTGTCATTAATATTGAATGTTACTTTTCCTTGATTACAATTAATGACAGCACCTGCAGTATTAAGAAAAGGTCTCCCAAGAATAATAGACATACTATCATCTTCAGGCATTTCAAGCACAACAAAATCAGTTAAAACCAGGCAATTATGAGATACTTGAACGGAACATCCTCACATATACCAACAGGAATAGTAGTTGACTTATTAGCCATTTGCAAAGATATATCAGTTGGTATCAACTTTTCTAGCTGGAGTCTCTTGTAGAGAGAAAAGGCATAACACTAACTCCAGCTCCCAAATGACATAAAGCAGTTCTAACATAATTATTCTTAATAGAGCAAGGAATAGTTGGTATACCTGGATCACCAACTTTCTTTGGAACCTTACCATTGAAGGAATAATTAGCAAGCAAAGTAGAAATTTCCTCATTAGGAATCTTCCTTTTATTAGAGACAATATCCTTCATATACTTCGAATAAGGAGGCAACTTAATAGCATCAGTCAAAGGAATTTACAAGAATAAAGGCTTCATCCACTCACAAAACTTGTTGTAGTGTTCTTCCTCCTTTGACTTGTGTTTCTTTCCTGGAAAAGGCATAGGTTTCTGCTCCTAAGGTTCTCTCTATTTACCATGTTTATTAGCAATAAAATCTTCCTTAGTGTACCTAGTGTTCTTAGTGTGCTTCTCAGGTTCTTCCTCAACTTCCTCCTTATCAGGAGCATCATTTATATCATTACCACTCTCAGTTTCAGCATCAGAGACATATATACTATTAGGATCTATAGTAGGTTCAAGTGGTTCCTCAACTATCTTATGTTTGTTTTTCTTTCTCTTAGGAGGACTGCCACTACTTTCACCTTGTTGAGAATCCTGCTCAATTCTTTTAGGGTGTCCTTCAGGATATAGAGGATCTTGAGTAGCTATACCACTCCTAGTTCTAATTCTATAAGCATGTTTATCTCCTAAGGCATTAACTAGCATATCCTTTTGTACCTTAGCAAGTTGATCAAGTTGGGTTTGAACCATTTGAAAGTGTTTACAAAGCATTTTTAATATCATTAGAAGTTCTTTCCACAATATCTTTCAACTCTTTAATAGCTCTAGAGTTTTCCAGTAAATGATTCTGAACTTGTTTATTAAAATTACCTTGCTTAACAATTAAAATGTCAAGTTCCTCTAAACATTGATCAGGAGGCTTACCATAAGAAATATCACCTTCATCAAAGTGTTGGAGAGAGTGTACCTCAATAGTAGATGAGTGGGGAATTGGCTTACATAATTCTTCTATAGGAGGTAGATTCTTCACATCTTCAGCCCTAATACCTTTCTCCTTTAGACATTTCTTAGCTTCCTTCATCACTTCATCATTTAATGCAATAACTCCTCTCTTCTTTGGTGTTGGTATTCGAACTGGTTTAGGAACATCTGGTTCAGGAGTAATAGGCTCAGGTGTATTTAGCTCAATTGAAGTCCAATCATCATAATTCTTGCTTATTTTAGCCATTAATTCTTCAGCATCTATAGGAGTTCTTTTCCTGAAAACACAATCAGCAAAGCTATCTAGGTATGTCCTAGAATCATCAGTTAGTCCATTATAATAAAAATCAAGAAGCTCATTTTAAGGTAATGGACATCGAGGATGTGCATGAATCAAGGCACAGAACCTTTTCCATGACTCGGGCAATTTCTCTTCTTCTCCCTGTTTAAAATCAAAAAGTCTCTGCAAAGCAGCATGTCTATCACTAGGAGGAAAATGGAAGAAAGAAGCAATCAAACAATCAGGGCTATCAATGGAACGAGGAGGTAATCTATTAAACCAAGCCCTAGCTTCTCCTTTTAGTGAAAAAGGGAAGATCTTAGTAACAAAGTACTTGCGCATCTTAAAATCATTAGAGAATAAAGCACTCATAGTAGAAAGCTCGTTCATATGAGATACAACACTCTCATTTTCAGTCCCACAAAAAGGTTCTTTCTCAACAATGTCCAAGTAGGATAAATCAAGCAAGAAATCATAATCTTTATCTTTAATATCTATGGGAGAGGTGGCAAACTTAGGATCAGAGGACAATTTAGGAATAATGGTGCGTCTAGCAAGGAGACTCTTAATAGCACTAGTACCATGTGTGTTTCGGCACTCTTCAACAAATTCATCAGTAAACTCAATGTAGCCATCATTAATATCATAACTCTCTCTAGACCCAGGTGAGCTAACAGGTGTAACAGTGTCTTCACTAGGAGTTTCCGTATTTCCTAGACTAGCCATAGTAGCATTTAGGAAAGGACCTAATGAACCACTCGCATCAAGCACAGTCGAAGTAACATCATGAGTATCAAAATCAGTTTCAGACTCGGCAGTAGTAGCAGTGTGTGTGGCATGAGTATGTGGTGGTGGTGTAACAAGCTTACTTATAACAGATGGTGAATCAAGAGCAGCAGAGGTGTTTAGGACTGTACCTCTTCTTGTAGTGGATGGTAAAATAGGGAACTTTCCATCACGAGACTTCCCCATGATGAAAGGAGTAGCATTGAACAATAATACATCCAAGTAAACTTACAAATAAAGCTATGCTCCCCGACAACGGCGCTAGAAAATAGTCTTGATGACCCACAAGTGTAGGGGATCACAACAGTCTTCGCGGGTAGTATTATCCAATTTATTGATTTGACACAAGGGGACCCAAAGAAAACTTGCAAGCCTTAACAACTGAGTTGTCAATTCAGCTGCACCTAGAAATAGTTCTGGCTCACATAAGTTTATCAGTAGCAACAGTTTGTAGTAGCAATAGCAATAGTAGAACAAGAGCAAAAGTAACAGTAACAGTAAACAGTGGGATTCGAGTGCGGTAGGCATAGGGATGGATGGACGGGCGTTGCATGGACAAGTCTAAACATGTAACTTCAAGATCTAGGGCATTGCAGATAAATAATAACAAGCATCCAAGTACAAAACAATCCTAGGCATGTGCTCCATATATAGTCATACATGCTCGCAATGAGAACTTGCACAACATCTTCTGTCCAGCCAGCCCGTGGCAGCGGGGCCTCTAGGGAACTACTGGCAATTAAGGTGCTCATTTTAATAGAGCACCGGAGCAAAGTATTAACACTCCATGAACACATGTGATCCTCACACCACAGCCATCCCCTCCGATTGTCCCAATTATTGTCACTTCGGGGCCTTTGGATCCGAACAATGATATGTGTACACAACTTGCAGATAAGATCACAAACAATACTATCATAATGATTCAATAATAAGTTCAGATTTGAGATCATGGCACTTGGGCCCTAGTGACAAGCATTAAGCACGACAAGTTGCAACAAAGTCAAATAGCACTAATAGAGATACTAGGCATTATGCCCTAACAATCTTATTCGATTACATGATAGAACTCATCCAATCCCTACCATCCCCATAGCCTACTGCGGGGGATTACTCACTCATGGATGAGGGAAACATTGATGGTTGATGGAGATGCATTGGTGATGACGATGGCGATGATCCTCGCCAAATTCCCCGTCCCGGCAGGGTGCCAGAACGGAGTTTCTGGTTCTGAATCTTGTCTCTAGTCGTGGCGGCGCAGCGGAACTCTTCTCTAGAAAACGTCGAACCCCCTTGTGTTTTTAGGTAAAGGGGTAACTTATAGGCGCAGAGAAAGCCCGAGGGGGTTCCTGGGATGGCCGCATCCCCCTAGGCGCGGGCAGGGCCCACCCGTGCCTAGCAGGGGTGTGGGCCCCCCAGGCCTCCACTCCGTTTCGTCTTATGGCTCCGTGTGTCTTCTGGTGGAATATAATTTTTGGCATATTTTCCGGGATTTTTCCTGATAGTTGATGTTCTGCACAAAAACTAGACACCAAGGTAATTCTGCTGAAAACAGCATTAGTCCGTGTTAGTTGTGTCCAAATCACACAAGTTTAGAGGATAAACAATAGCAAAAGTGTTCGGGAAAGTAGATACTTTTTGGACGTATCAGTACCCCTTGCCCCATGATACATGAGCTATCCCATATCAAAATGACAAGGCAAGCAGACAATGAGCATCTCAACAATCTTCTTATTTACCATGGGAAAATGGTGTTTTTTTCTCTCTTTCCTCTTTTCTCATTTTTTTCCTTTTTCTCTATATCTTTTTTTATAAGAATGCTTCATAGATTGCTCACTATGGTGATGCTGCAAGTTTCCACCATGATTAGGCATGACTTAGGCTAGCGGCCCAGGCGTTTCTCTAACACACATACATAACTCCATGGACTTATAATCTCCCCTTTTATTTCACACCGATGACATCCATAAACAAAAGACCATGATATCAACTGGGTAGAATCTACAAGTGCAATGTTGAAAGCGTTCCTCCATGTGTCGTGGCAATGGCCACGGCAGATGCTGTAATCGGCAGCGAGTAGTAGAACGAGGGGCAAGGGCGGCCAGCCGTCTGTGGTGCGAGATGAGGGCAAAGACATAGGGTTTTACCCAGGTTCGTCCCCCGAAGGGTAAAGACCTACTCCTGCCAGATTGTATTGATGAGAGAGTACAAGGGCGAGTTCGGCGGCTAGGCGGCGAGTCGAGAGGGTGTATGATGGAACGTAAGTTCTATGCGTGCCCTAGGGAGGTTTATATAGAGTCACCTCGCTAGGGTTTACAGATCTACAACCGAGTTGGATAAGGACTCAGAGGTCACTTGACCTAATCCGACTCGGCCTAGGTAGGCCCACTTGCTGGCAGTACGGGCCAGTAGGAAACGTCCTACTGGGTATACTGTTGGAGATATGCCCAAGAGGCAATAATAAAGTGGTTATTATCATATCTTCATGCTTATGATAAATGTTTACATACCATGCTATAATTGTATTAAACGGAAACATTAATACTTGTGTGATTTTTAAACATAAAAGAGTCCCTAGTAAAGCCTCTTGTTAAACTAGCTTGTTGGTTAATATATGATCATGGTTTCCTGATCATGAACATAGAGATGTTATTAACAACAGGGTCATATCATTACAAGAATGATATGATGGACATACTCCTATAGTTAAGCGTAGCATAAAGATCAAGTCATGTAATATAGTTCATTTGATATATGCTTTCTGATACATAGTAACATAATTCCTTTGACCATGAGATCATGCTAATCACCATCACCGGAAGGATGCTTTGATGACATCAAACACCACACCGTAATTGCGTGGCTATAAAGGTGGCATTGAGTATTCGGAAAGTATGTGTTGAGGCACATGGATCAAGAGTGGGATTTGTCCATCCATATGACAGATAGATATACTCTGGGCCCTCTCGGTGGAATGTCATCCAATTAGCTTGAAGCATGTGACTGGCTCACAAGGTATCACATATCACGGAAACGAGAAAAGAGTACTTATCAGTAACGAGGTTGAACTAGGTATGCAGAGATACCGACGATCAAAACCTCGGATAAGTAAACTATTGTGTGACAAAGGGAAATTGGTATTGTATGTAAGTGGTTCATTCGATCGCAAAGTAATCTTAGAAATATGTGGGAGCCATACGAATTTCCAGATTCCTCTATTGGTTATTGATCGGAGAAGTGTCTCGGTCATGTCCGCATAATTCACGAACCGTAGGGAGACACACTTAAGGATTCGATGTTGTTGAGTAGTTATAGAATGATGAGTAGGAGACCGAATGTTGTTCGGAGTCTCAGATAGGATCCGGGATATCACGAGGAGATCCTGAATGGTCCGGAGAATAAGATTCATATAAGGAAAGTCCTGTTTCGGAGTTCGGAAATGATTCCGGTGTTTTCACTGGGAATGATCTAGAAGGGTCTGGAAGGTCCGGCACTCCGGAGGGGAAGGGTACATGGATGTGTCATGACAATGTGGAATGGTTGCATCATGTACTAGGTCACTTGGTTGTGCAATATGGATAGAGAAATCAAATCCAAGTTTGAAAGTCTAACGCCAATTTGAAAAAGTCAAATCCAAACTTTTGCTTGGTGGAGGGAGAGTAGGAAACCTACTTGGGGAGGAAGTCCCACTCCCTCCACCCGCCGGCCATGAGGAGGAGTTGGAGGAGGACTCCCTCCTCCCAAACCTCCCCCTCCCACCTATGTAAGGAGGGGTAGGGCGCCTCTCTACCTCTCACACCAAAACCCTAGCCCTTGGCGCCACCACCTACAAGTGTTGCCGTCGCCTAGGTATCCTCTTCTAGCCGACTTGGGGCAAACCCCAGCTTTCCCTAGCCGCCGGCCAAGCCCACCCTTGGTGCCTCTAAACCCTAGATCTCCAAGGCCCTCTCTCATACTCCACCATAATCGCTCTGGCTTAAGGCGAAGCCCTGCGGGATCTCCCCTCTACTTCCGACACCACGTCGTCGTGTTGCCGGAATCACGAGGAGAGTGCTACAACCTCCTCTGCCTGCTGTAACAAGGGAGAGGAAGGTCTTCATCGAGCACCAAACGTGTGATCGACTGCGGAAGCGCTGCCGGAACGCAGCGCCGGAAGGATCGTCTACGCGATCTTGAGATCGGAAGTGTACGACTACATCATCCACGAGAATATGCTCTCGTTAACCGCTTTGGATCTTCGAGGGTTAGTACTCTATCGACTCGTTGCTGCAATTTAGTAGATAGATCTTGGCTTGTGTGTGTTCATGCGATAGAAAATTTTTGTTTTCCATGCTACGAACCCCTACAGTGGTATCAGAGCCGTGTCTATATGTAGATCTGTTGCACGAGTAGAACACAATGGTCATTGTGGGTGTTGATGTTTTTGTTCTCGATTGCTTCTTGTGTACTTTGCATCTTGCGGGGATGGTGGGATGAAGCGGCCCGGGCTAACCTTAGATGACATCGTTCATGAGACTTGCTCCACGCTTGACATGCAACTTGTATTGCATAAATGGCTTTGCAGGTGCCTGTTTCTCCCAACATAGTTAAGATTTAATTTACAACGGGTGATTGACAATACTAGTATCAATGTTGTGGTTCTTGTTCGTAAGTTAGAACGACACTTATTGAAAGCCCCAAACCACGTAAAACATGCAAAGAAAATTAGAGGCGTCTAACTTTGTTTTGCAGGGGTGTGTTGTGATGTGATATGGCCATGATTGTGATTATATATGATGTATGAAATGTTCCTTATTGTAAGTTGGCAACAGGCAGGAGCCATATGGTTGTCTTTAAATTCCGTTAAGACCTGCATGTCTATTCAAAGTAGGTTGTAATAGTTGACGCTGGTGGACGACAACCATGAAACGGCGCCATTGACCTTGACGCCATGCCGGTGATGATGGAGATCATGTTCGTGCTTGAAGATGGAGATCGGAAGCACAATAAGAAAGGCCATATCATATCACATATTATGAATTGCATGTGATGTTAATCCTTTTATGCATCTTGTATTGCTTAGTTCTCGACGGTAGCATTATAAGATGATCCCTCAAGCACACAATTTCAAGTTTTAAAGTGTTCATCCTTAGTAAGCACCGTTGCTAAAGCTCGTTGTTTTGAAGCACCACGTGATGATCGGGTGTGTTAGATTCTGCGAGTGTATACAACGTGAGCAAGCCAGATTTGCTCATGCGGAAGCTAAGGTTTGATCTTGACGAGCCTAGCATGTACAGACATGGTCTCGGAACACGGATCACCGAAAGGGTAAAGCATGAGTCATATAGTAGATATGATGAACATGTTGATTGTTCGCCATTGAAGCTACATCAACTCTCGTGATGATCGGTTTTTATGTGGTGGATTTGGTTCGTGTGATCACTAAAACAATGTGAGGGATATTGTTTTGAGTGGGAGTTCAACATCAATATGATTAAAAGTTGAACACTATTTATCATAAATTAAATCAAAGTGAATTTGCATAGTTGTTGTAGTCATTGGCATCCGTTTACCACCTTGTGCTTAGTTATAATTGAGATGATAGAACTATAGAATTCTGGTTAGTTACTTTACGAACTGGTATCGTATTGTTTTGAAGTGTTAATCTAAAAGTTTAAAAGTCCCATTGCAAACTTTCAGTAAGTTTTGATTACTCCGTGAAGTTTAATAGTTGGTATTCAATCAAGAGTAACAATTCCAGTGTTAGTATATAAGTATCATGTTAATCTCCATGATTCTTGATATTCAAAAGATAGTTTCAATATCAAGGTAATCTAGGAGTTGAAAGAGTTGTTTCAGAAACCATCATGTATGGAAGATATTGCGATATCTAAAATGATGTTTTGGTTACAACATGATAGAGTATAATATGGCAAAGTTTGTGTTCTCATATTTGATGAGAATTTACAAAAGGTTGGAGACACTAGTTGTCCTAATCCTCCAAATGTTTTGGAGAGCAACATTATACTCGCGATTCACCGTTATAAGCTAAAAGTAGCTTGATCATGGATAATTCCATGATAAGGGTGAATATTTGATGTAGGTAAAATGTTTACTACACCAAGAGATTACTAAAGAAAGGAATTTGAAAGAACACCAAACATTTGATGATGGTGATCTACTTCAAAGTGCAAGTCCAAAGACATTGGTATTTTACTATACATGCTTTGGACTATGTGTCATGTATATGGCTCCACTATTGATGTTGATAGATTCTTTCAAACAGAAAAAGAAATACTGAGAGAGAATCTCATAAATATATGGCAGAAAAGAAAAGACTAGAATTGTTCAGCTTAGGTATATAGAGGATATACGTGTTATGGCTGTATTCTTTGCTTGTTAAATAATGTGGATCTTAAGTATTGGATACTGAATTTGTTGGTATGAATCGTCATATGAAACAACAAAATTCATGAACTACAAAGGCCTAAGTAACTAGCAAAATAATATGTGATGATGTTCATCGAGAACAAATAAAGGGTTATTGTGCTGCTCGTTAAACATCAAAGCTTGACTTCAAGATTTGTTTTATCAGGTATTATGAGAACAAAAGGGTTGTTCAAATAATTGCCGTAATCCATAAAAGATGGATGATTTACAAATCTCGTTGGAGAAATCACATCCATAAAACTAGTGCTAAAAATGTCGAAAGACAAATTGATTAGAAGATAACTTAGGAAGTGACATCACCGTTTAAATTATATTGGAAAGAAAACATGAAGAAACTCCATGTGGATGGAATTTTGGAGTCTTTTGATTTTTGATCAAATGACGCTTGTGAAACTTTCCTAGAGATAATTAAAACTTCGTTCATAGGCCAAAAGGGAACGAATGACTAGCTTATTGGAACTTGTACATATCGGTGTATGAAGCCCATTATGTGTAGTCAAGAGCGATGGATTTCAACTTGATATGCTTTCTCCGAAAATTTGAGTGAATATATGAATATTTACTTAATAAGGATGAAGTATGAAACATTTGAAAAGTTCAAAGACTTTCAAGATGAAGTGCAAAATCATTGTAACAAGAATATAAATATTTTATGATAAGATCATAAAGGAAGATATTTGAGTTACAAGTTTAGCATAAACACCTAAGATTTAAGGAATCGTTCCGTGGATTTGCATTTCCCAAAACACCATAAGAGTATGGAGCGTTCGAGATATGTAATTAAACCTTGTATGAAATGGTAAGATCAAAGGTGTAATTCATAAAACTGCCATTATATTTTAAAGATTAAAAGCTTTAGAGACTACCGTTTTTCCACTGAAAAGAGCTCCATCATAATCCGTTGAAATGACACCATATAAAGTTATGGTTTGGGATAAAACCCAAGTTGTCCTTTCTTAAACATTGGTATGCTATGCATAAGAAAGATGTTTGCAACCAAAGTCGGATGAACCTATCTTTGTATGTTATTTTGAATAACTGTTAAGTATTCCTCCATAAAATCGGAGACAAAAGTGTTTGTCACTTAGAACGTCAAGTTTCTTTGAGAAGGAATTTTCCGTGAAAAGATAAGTGGGAGGCCAATAGAAATTTGATAAGGTTAAAAGAACCTTAGCTGTATGTGCAAAGTTGTGCAGCGCCGAAAAGTGTTCCGGAGGCAGCAACAATGCTTATTGCTCACGTGCCTCAAAGGTTGTGGTTACGGAGGTCAAAGTTTCTATTGAACCAAGTAGGTCGGGTAAACAATCAAATACCAAGATTTGAGGGTTGAATCATTATTTGAGAATAATGAACGGACTACATGCAAAGAAGCGATGATGGGCCTTGACTCCGTAAAATGGCTTGAAGCCATAAAATCCGTGATAGTTCCATACACGAGAAATCAAGCTTTGAACTTGAAGGACCCTCAAGAAAGGTGTAAGACCTTACAGTTGTGTTTGGATCTATAAAGAAATAGACATGGATGTTTCACATCTATGAAATAGTCGACATGTTGGGAAAGAGTTCACAACAATGTTCAAAGGTTGACTATGAGATTTGATCTTTCATAGCGATATTTAGTCTAGACGGATTAATGTAGCAACCACTACATATAATTTTGTTATGTGGTAGTTGAATAAGAAAAACAAGTTCTTCTAATAGAAATGTTACCTAGGACATGTGCATAACACTGTCCATAGGGTTTTGTTAATTCAAAGGATGCTAAAAGCATATGCAAACTTCAATTGTTCAAGTAAGCATCGCGGAGTTGGAATCTTCACCATGATGAAATTGTTAAAAGAGTTTAAATTCATTAGAGACGATGAAGGTGCTTGCATTTGCAAGAAATTAAGTGGGAGCGCTAAGACATGTTTCTAATACATTATGTGGAAGACATATTGTTGATTGGAAATGATGTATCTTTTTATTAACACATGATAAGAATTTCATCTTGACGAAAGGCTTAGGCAGAACCCAAATATTTGGCATCAATAGACGCTAATATGGTTGTGCCGAAAGTACATAGATGATGTATTGAATGAGTTCAATATAGAAACTTCAAGAAAGGTTCTTGTCGCACAGAAAAGGTTGAATGAGTTCAATATTGATGATATATTCAAGTGTATTGATACTTGGTAAGTGAAACAAAGATACAAGTATAGATTGATACTTGATGTATGAAATCACAAAGAGTATTTATATCAATCATACTGTGATATGTACAAATCCAGATATGTCCTATGCTCTAAATGTTATGAGCATATACCAGAATGATTCATAAGATGATCATTGGATGATAGTAAGGATATTCTTATGATCTTTTGGAAGAACTAAGAGTATATTATTTTGTAGAAGTGACAAATATATGGTTAGTTCATTGTAAAAGTACTACATTGATACTAGTTTTGTCACAAAGTACAAATTAAGTTTATCTCAATATAAACTAAGGGTGGCACAATATAATGGAAAGTAAGTTCCATAATGGATTTGGATGAGTTCCAAAGTTAAGACATTGTGACAGATATTACAACAAAAGGCTAAGTATATGACTGCTATTATAGCAGCTAAAGAGGGCATTTGTGTCAAGTAGTTTGTTATCAAACTAGGTGTAGTTCACAGCGGGATAATACTATGAAGATATATTGTACGACAATATTATCAACATGTTTTAACCCCAAAGAACTAAAGGTCTCACCAAAGTACCAAATTTATACAAAGCCATCTCATTAGAGAATGAGTGATGCATAGAGACGCAAAGACATGCAATTACACACGGACCTGGAAGTGTCAGATCCGGAGATTAGTTGACCACTAGCAATCATGTAAATATAGCACCGGAAAGCCATAGGTGTTGAATGCACAAAGGTTTGAAACTAGATTATTGACTCTAGTGCAAGTGGGAGACTGTTGGAGATATTCCCAAGAGGCAATAATAAAGTGGTTATTATCATATCTTCATGCTTATGATAAATGTTTACATACCATGCTATAATTGTACTAAACGGAAACATTAATACTTGTGTGATTTGTAACATAAAAGAGTCCCTAGTAAAGCCTCTTGTTAAACTAGCTTGTTGGTTAATATATGATCATGGTTTCCTGATCATGAACATAGAGATGTTATTAACAACAGGGTCATATCATTAGAAGAATGATATGATGGACATACTCCTATAGTTAAGCGTAGCATAAAGATCAAGTCATTTAATATAGTTCATTTGCTATATGCTTTCTAATACATAGTAACCTAATTCCTTTAACCATGAGATCATGCTAATCACCATCACCGGAAGGATGCTTTGATGACATCAAACACCACACCGTAACTGCATGGCTATAAAGGTGGCATTGAGTGTTCGAAAAGTATGTGTTGAGGCACATGGATCAAGAGTGGAATTTGTCCATCCATATGACGGATAGATATACTTTGGGCCCTCTCGGTGGAATGTCATCCAATTAGCTTGCAAGCATGTGACTGGCTCATAAGGGATCACATATCACGGGAACGATAAAAGAGTACTTATCGGTAACGAGGTTGAACTAGGTATGCAGAGATACCGACGATCAAAACCTCGGATAAGTAAACTATCGTGTGACAAAGGGAAATTGGTATCGTATGTAAGTGGTTCATTCGATCGCAATGTAATCGTAGAAATATGTGAGCCATATGAATTTCTAGATTCCTCTATTGGTTATTGATCGAAGAAGTGTCTCGGTCATGTCCGCATAATTCACGAACCGTAGGGAGACACGCTTAAGGATTCGATGTTGTTGAGTAGTTATGGAATGATGAGTAAGAGACCGAATGTTGTTCGGAGTCTAGGATGGGATCCGGGATATCACGAGGAGATCCGAAATGGTCCGGAGAATAAGATTCATATAAGGAAAGTCCTGTTTGGGAGTTCGGAAATGATTCCGGTGTTTTCACCGGGAATGTTCTAGAATGGTCTGGAAGGTCCGGCACTCCGGAGGGGAAGGGTACATGGATGTGTCATGACAATGTGGAATGGTTGCATCATGTACTAGGTCACTTGGCTTTGCAATATCGAGAGAGAAATCAAATCCAAGTTTGTAAGTCAAACACCAATTTGAAAAAGTCAAATCCGAAGTTTTGCTTGGTGGAGGGAGAGTAGGAAACCTACTTGGGGAGGAAGTCCCACTCCCTCCACCCGCCGGCCATGAGGAGGAGTTGGAGGAGGACTCCCTCCTCCCAAACCGCCCCCTCCCACCTATATAAGGAGGGGTAGGGCGCCCCTCTACCTCTCACACCAAAACCCTAGCCCTTGGCGCCACCACCTACAAGTGTTGCCGCCTCCTCTTCTAGCCGACTTGGGGCAAACCCTAGCTTTCCCTAGCCGCCGGCCAAGCCCACCCTTGGTGCCTTTAAACCCTAGATCGCCAAGGCCCTCTCTCATACTCCACCATACTCGCTCTGGCTTAAGGCGAAGCCCTGCGGGATCTCCCCTCTACTTCCGACACCACGCCATCGTGCTGCCGGAATCACGAGGAGAGTGCTAAAACCTTCGCTGCCTGCTAGAAAAAGGGAGAGGAAGGTCTTCATCGAGTACCGAATGTGTGACCGACTGCGGAAGCGCTGCCGGAATGCAGCGCCGGAAGGATTGTCTACGCGATCTTGAGATCGGAAGTGTACAACTACATCATCCACGAGAATCTGCTCTCGTTAACCGCTTTGGATCTTCGAGGGTTAGTACTCTATCGACTCGTTGCTGCAATCAAGTAGATAGATATTGGCTTGTGTGTGTTCATGCGTTAGAAAATTTTTGTTTTCCATGCTACGAACCCCTACATATACCCCACTCGGTATATCCCTCTCAGTAGTCCCGGAGGCCGTCGTTGATTCGTCGCAGGTGTTCCTTGGCGGTCGGAGTATTTGGGTCCAATTTGGACGCTGAGTCAAATCGCCGGTGGACTCCTTCAACGAAAGAAAGAATCTTTAGCATGTTTCCTCAGTCGCAATAACGGCGACCAGTCGAATTGCTAATCTGACAAATAGTCGAATTGCAGCTATGGCGAATAGGTCGGCAAGCAGTCGAATCGCAGTTATGGCGAACGGGTCGGCGAGTAGTCGAATCGCAGCTATGGCGAATGTCGGTGAGTAGTTGAATCGCAGCTATGGCGAATGGGTCGGCGAGTAGTCGAATCGCTGTGGCTGGCGAGTCGAGTAGACGAAGTTGGACCGTCAATCTGGTCAAACTAGCTGTTGGGTAATCCAACGGTATTATCGGTGTAATCACCGTGCAGTAACGGCTCCCCGAAAATGGCGGGTACCAACCACTGTATAAGGAGAGTGACGACTGAAAAGCGATCATTCCCCACATTTTCTCCGACCTCGTGCGTCTCCCAATCTTCCATCCCTTTTAGAGCGAGCCAAAGCAATCTAGCGATTCCACTGTGACCCTGCAATCTAAGATCCTCCAATTGATGGCACCACCGAAAGATCTGTGGGGGTGATCCAAGTGCACGAAGGTGCTGCTAAAGTCCATCCAGGACACGGGAGTTCTCTGCGCCGGGAGATGGCGAATCCCCGCGGCCGGAGAAGTGGAACCGAGTCCGTGCACTGGGGAGTTCATCTACTTCACTAGCCATCTCGAGAGGGGACTCAGCTTCCCCACCTCGATCTTCTTCCGCCGCTTCTGCTCGTATTACGGCATACATCCATCGGATCTGGGGCCGCATAGCATCGAGCAACTCGCCATTTTCGTGGCATTTTGCGAGTGCTATCTAGGTTGTCACCCGTATTTCCCCCTATGGCAGGAGATGTTCCACGGGCGGGTCGGACGCGAAGGGGCAGGCGGCCCGATGCTAGCGGCGGGCGGCCTCACGTTCCAGCTGAAGTCCAAGGCCTCCTTCCTCGACCTCATGCTACCTAAGAAGGCGGTGAACGAGTGGAAGAAGCATTGGTTCTACGTCAGCGAATCGACTCCGGACGGCAAGGTGGCGCTTCCGATGTACTCTACCGACCGGCCTGAGCCGCTCCAGCTTCAAGTCGCCAAGCTTCCGCTAGACCAGCGGATGGTAGTCGACGAGATGTTGACGATGATCCATCAACTGAAGAAGAATGGCCTTCAAACCATCAATTTGTACAACTACTGGCTCGAGCAGTGGCTGGTGCCCCTGGCCAGCCGTGCTCACTTGATGTATGAGTACACGGGCAAGGACAACGCGACCAAGTCCTGCACCACCAAGTGGAGTGCTAACGATTATGCCCTCGCGCTAAATAAGATCACTGATGCGGAATACCTCGACCCGAAGGCCGGGATTCCCCCGTACACCATGAAGCGTAAGGCGCCACCGGTAAATCCGCCCCTCCTTATTCATTTTGCAGTTGCAGATATGCAGTGGCGGTTTTCCTGATCGTGTTTTGTTTGTGCGGCTGTTCCAAGTGGTGGAAGGTTGGCTTCCACCCACTAAGGATGAAAGTAACGATTCCGCCGAGGGGGCGAGAGCGGATCTTCCTCCGACAAGGAGAATGCCGGAGGTGACGATGATGGCGATGATGATGACGAAGATGATGAGGCCGTAGAGGTCGTCGCACCCATGGTTCAGAAGACCCGCGGACAACGGCAATGCGAGCTCGAGGCCAGCAAGAGCCTCGAGTCTCACAACGGGGGCGAAGATGAAGCCCTCGAACACACTTCACGGTGCATGTCCACACCGTCGAAGAAGAAGTCACCGAAGAAGAAGGAGGTGGCCAAAGCAGTGTCGCCGCCTCGATCTGCAACTAGCTCTGAATTGACTAGCGCGGCCGACGGGGCCAGGGCCAGCGCGTCGGCGCAGGCGACTACGGCGGCCAGTGCGGCCGTGGTGGAAGATGAGGTGCCATTGGCATCACTTCCGCCACCCTTCTCCGCAGTCACCGGGCTCGGGTCTGCTCCACCCGCGGGGGCGTCGCCATCTAGGGAGGCACCCGCGTCGACCGGAGGGGATACTCCTACCATGGCCTCGTCCTCGAAGAAGGCCTCCGTGTCGTGGTCTTCGACCCTCCTCGAGACGGGCATCAGCCGGAAGCTGGGTCCAGAGTTGGAGAAGCCGGCGCATATCCGCACCAGCCTGCGCTTTATCCCAGTCGCCAGGTAACCATCTTGATGTATTATCTTGATTTATTGGTTTGTAGTCACCGGGTAAGCTCGCTAACGACCCCTATTTGTAGGACTGGCGTGAATAAGATTGGTCACCCCTCGGTGGCTAAAGTTCCAGTAGACGCCATGGGAGCGTAGGCTGATCCCTTAAAAAAGAGGAAGGGCGATGACTCCAAGGCACCTGCTGAGGGCGCGAAGAAGGTGAGGGGCGACAAGGTCATCGTGATCTTGGACGAGCCAGTCGACGCCCCTAGCAAGGCTCCGACTGGAGCGGACGCGACCGTGAAGGCCGTAGTGGACGCGGGGTCGCAATAGGTAGAACCTGTGGCCCTGGTCGGGGCGGCGGGCCTGTCGACGAGTGCTGCGGGAGCGGTGGTGGCGATCTTCTCTCGCTTTATGGCGAGGGCCTCCACCGCAAGTGTGTCGGTGCATTCGGCCCAGGCACCCGAGGTTTTGGGCCCGGAGGTCGAGCAGCATCGCGGGCGCACACCTCTTGTGCTCCCGTCAGTGGATGCGGTCGAGCTGCACAACATGCTGGGTGCGGCCATCCAGGTATGTCCAGTCCCCGAGGATCCGGTCTCTGAGTTTCAGCGGGTAGATTCTTATTGTTTTATTCGATTTCCAGTCCCCGAGTGGCTAGTCGCTGAATTTCAGCGGCTAGGCACTTAGGAATTCCTTTGATGTTTGCTGATGTTTGACCATGTCTGTGTAGGGCCTCCAGCGCGAGTCGACAGAGCGATTGGCCTCCAAGGAGCGTCTGGAGAAAGACATCCGCTCCATGCAAGAGGTGAACAAGCAGCTTCAAGGGACTGCTGGTAGGTATTCGAGGTGCCCTTATCCATGGATGTCTTTTTCCTGGTTTTGTACTCACACTCATGTTGTTGCAGAGGGGCATGTGGCTGCGGTGGACAAGGCTCGCGAGGGTTTGGTCCCTGCTAGCAAGTTAACGGCCGCTCAGTCGTTGTTGACCGCCGCAGAGAGACGAGTGGACGAGCTGGAGTGGGAGCTAAAAGCTGCGAAGGCGAAGGCGAGCTCGGCGGGCGAGAGGGCTAAGGCGGCTATCGCTGCCGCGGCAGAAGAGCGGAAGGTGTCAGATGCTCTCATCACTGGGCTACAAACTGACATGCGAGTCTTCAAGACTTCGTTACGGGGCGTTGCCGTCCCTTGATTGGTGAGTTCCTTCATTTTGCACTTGATTGGTTTGGCGAGTCCCCGAGCATGCGGGTCGCCATTATCATTGCACACATTTCTGATGGTGGGCTATTTGCACTTCGCAGGGAAAATTCTTGATGACGAGCCCGAGGCGCAGTCGTACGACGAGCGGCAGTGTGTCACCATGTTGGTGGACTCTGCCGCCCTTTTGGCGACCTGCATTCGCACGTATCTTCAGGAGATTTAGCCAACGGAGGTGATCCCCAGTGAACTCACTGAAGTCTGGCGCTATCTGGAGAGGGATCCGGCGGTTGTGGAGTTCATGTCATGGTCGGCCTTCCGCCGTGGGGCTGCGTCTGCTCTGAGCTTAGGGCTTGCGCACTTCCCTAAGGATTTCGACCTTGAGGACGTCACCAGCGGGTACCCCTTGTCGACTGGCTAGGTCGAGATCTCTGACGTGCTGAAGTTGACCGACTGGGCCACGGTGTACTCCGATTGAGTGCTAGCGATGGGGGATCTTCTTCCGTATCAGGAGACGATTGTCGCCCTGAACGACCCCGAGCCGGTGAACCGCGACTTCAAGGTGGAGCAGCCATTCCGAGCGGTGATGGCGGGCACTGATACGTTGGAAATGTATCTATAATTTTTGATGCTCCATGCTTGTTTAGTATCTATTTTGCTTTACTTTTCCACACTTTGAGGTGCTTTTTACATGTTTTCTGGTACTAACTAACTAACAAGTTGCAACAGTGCCAGATGCCTGTTTTCTGCTGTTTTTGGTTTTAGAAAAGTTAGTAAAGAAATATTCTCGGAATTGGACGGGACAAACGTCAAAGTCAATTACTTTCCATGGGGAACAAGAACTCCAGAGGAGAGCCGGAGGGGCCAGCCAGGAGGTCCAGACCTACCCCAGGCATGGGTGGGCCCCACCCCGCGCCTGGCTAGAGTTTGGTCGCCCTTGCCGCCTCCTCGGTCTCCCCTTCTCCTATAAGAATCCCCCGATGCAGAAACCCTGAGTACCTGATCAAATATCCACGAAACCGTCTATAGCCGCGGCCACCATCGTCCCTAGATCGAGGGGGTCTGAAGTTCTTCCCAGCACCCTGCCGAAGGGGAGATCATCTCGGAGGCCTTCTCTCCGGTATGATGTGTGAGTAGTTCCACCTTGGACTATGGGTCCATGTAGTATCTAGATGGTTATATCTTCTCCTTTGTGATTTCATGTATAGATCTTGTGAGCTCCGTTCAATATCAAGATCTAATCTATTTGTAATCATGCATGTTGTGTTTGCGGGGATCTGATGGATATTGAGATTATTATGTTGGATTGATTAATGATTTTGTATTTATGATTCTATAATGTCTGTGTTGTTTGTGATCTTGCATGCTCTCCGTTGTTAGTAGCTATCTTGGCCAAGTAGTTGCTAGTGACTCCAAGAGGGGGTATTTATGCTCGATAGTGGGTTCATGCCTCTAGTTTCCAAAGGAAGTGACAATAATCTCTTCGGTTGTAGATATGTTGTTGCTACTAGGGAGAAAACAACGGTCTCTTGTTCATGGAACATGTGGACTGTTTACCTTACACACTTTGCTTAAAGCAGTTGTCTGTTGCTTGCAACTTAATACTGGCGGGGGTTCAGATGATAACCTGAAGGTGGACTTCTAGTCATAGATGCAGTTGGCTGGCGGTCTATGTATCTTTTTGTATTGCCCAATCGAATCTCATAGGATCTTCCTGACTATTAATTGCATTGTTATGCCTTGCTCAGTTCCTGTCAATTGCCCTGCTGTAATTTGTTTACCCTTCATGCCATGTTGTTTATCTAAGGAGAGCACCTCTAGTGAACTATGGACCCCGGTTCAATCTTTACCATTGATACATCTTCCAATGTTACTTGTTTACTTGCTACAAACCATTACCTTCCACACCATACATTTAATCCTTTGTTACAGCAAACCGGTGAGCTTGAAAACCTCACTGATTCGTTGGGGCAAAAGTCTTGAGTTTGTGTTGTGCAGGTATCCGCGTTTCTTGCAACACCTGTGTGACATTTCCTTCCTCCTACTGGTTCGATAACCTCGGTTTCTTACTAAGGGAAAACTTGCTGTTGTGCTGCTTCACACCTTGCTCTTGGGGTTCCCAACGAAGCGCTCCTACACCAACTCAGCGCTGCATCAGGCACCTTGACAATGTATCCATCTAACCCGTGGGTTCCCTTCATCCGTGTCCGTGGTGGCGGTGGCGCGTCGTCGTCAAAACCTGCGGAGTAGAACACTTTGCTGATTGGCGTCAATTGTAAAGAAGTGTATGCCTGCCCTTGTAAGCGAACAGATTTCATTGCCATAAGGAATGCATGCATGCTTTTGTCAATTTTGTTTTGATTTTGATTTGTTGTGTTGTGCAAGTCACCGAGCGCGTCCACCCTTGTATGGGGTTTACCTCGTGTCTTTGTGTGAATGTTTATTGTTGTACAGTTAGTTGAGTTCGACTCGCCATGGCTTGGAAAGCCAGTCGCATGGCGACCCCAAGGGGTGCTCTATACTTAGCCGTTTTCCCGGACGCCTACGGGTTCGGTTGGGCGAGTCCCCGAGCATGGTACTTAGCCATTCTAGTCGCATGCCCAAGGTAGGTGAGGACGAAGCGCGTTGTATTTGGCGCGTCGCTCCACCTGACTCGGAGAATCAGTCGCATGGCGAGTCCAGGACGTGCTCTCATATTTGGTGTTTTCCCTAGCCTCGTGGGTTTGGACTGGCGTTAGTCCCCGAGCGTGGTACTTAACCGTTCGAGTCGCTACGCCAAGGATGTGGAGGACTGGGTCGCTATGAGAAGCGAAAGCGGTTGTCTTGGCCCGGCGGGCCAGTCAAGCGAGGCGACTCCGATGGGGCTCCGGGTTGGCGTTTTCGTGGATGACACAAGGCCTGAATTTTATCGGTGCCCTTGTACCGCACTACTTAGCCATGCTGGTCGCGTGACCAAGGGTTGACTTCCGCGATTATCATAACGCTGTTTTTACGAGTGCGAGTGGCACAAGATCTGGAGAGTAGACACAATTTGTGCAGGTCGATCATCTTTATTTCATAGTGGGGGGAGTACATGTCGGAGTTCTAGGTGTAGAACTTCCTTAGGAGGTTTACATTCCACGGCTGCTTGACGTCAAGTTGTCCGTCGCCTCGGACATCGATGAGGTAGTAGGCGTCATTGCCTAGGACTCGCCCTATGGTGAATGGTCCCTTCCACCGGGGAGAGAGCTTGTGCATGCCCTTCTTGACCTGGATCAGTCGCAGAACCAGGTCGCCTTCCTGGAAGGTGCGAGTTCGGACTCGGCGGCTGTGGTACCGGCAGAGTCCTTGCTGGTAGATGGTGGTGGGGGAGCGAGCTAGGTCGCGTGCTTCGTTGAGCTGGTCGACTCCGTCTTGGCGTGCGAGATCGTTGTCGGCCTCCGCGTAGTTGACGACCCGAGGCGAGTCGTGCTCAAGGTTGGTCGGCATGACGGCTTCAGCGTCGTACACCATGAAGAAGGGGGTAAAGCCAGTCGACCTGTTGATGGAGGTGCGGATTCCCCATATGACGAAGGGGAGGTCCTCGACCCAGAACCCCGGAGTTCGCTCGAGGGGAACTTGCGGTCGTGGCTTCAGGCCATGGAGGATGCTCTGGTTAGCACGTTCCGCCTGGCCGTTAGACTCCGAGCGGGATACTGAGGCGAGGTCGAGCCGTATGTTGTGCTCCTCGCAGAATATGTCCATGGCTCCCTTGGCGAAGTTGGTGCTGTTGTTTGTGATGATGCTGTGCGAGAACCCGTAGCGGTAGATGATCTCGCGTAGGAACTTGGTGGCGCTCTTCCCGTCGCACTTGCGGACTGGCTTGGCCTCCACCCACTTTGTGAATTTGTCGACTGCGACCAGGAGGTGGGTGTAGCCGGAGGGGGCTTTCTTGAAGGGGCCCACCATGTCCATGCCCCACACGGCGAATGGCCAGGTGATGGGTATGGTCTTGAGCGCCGAGCTTGGTACGTGCGTCTGATTAGCGTACTTCTGACACCCGACGCAGCGTTGGACGATGTCGACCGCGTCGGCGTGTGCGTTGAGCCAGTAGAAGCCATGTCGCATGGCCTTGGTGAACAGGGACAGGGCTCCAGCATGGTGGCCGCAGTCGCCGGCGTGGATGTCTTGGAGGATTTTACGACCTTCCGCTGGTTGTACGCAGCGTTGGAACATGTCGGTCACGTTGCGCTTGTGGAGCTCGTCGTTGATGATGACGAAGGACTTGCAGCGGCGCACGATCATGCGGGCCTCCATCTCGTCTGCGAGTAGGATCCCTCCCTCAAGGTAGGCGATGTATGGTGTGGTCAAGACGCTTGGCTCCGCGATCATGGCGACCAGGGCTGGTTCTGGTTGAAGTGGTATCCCGATGTCGATCTCCCTCGGGGGAGAGGCGGATGGCTTAGTGTTGGTGTTAAGGAAGACACCGGCGGGTGGCGTGTGGCGAGCTGACCCGATGCGAGAGAGGGTGTCGGCCTCTTCATTCTTGTCGATCGATCCACTCAAAGGAGTAGCCGGCGAAGTGGCCCCCCATCTGGTCCACTGCTTGGCGGTATGCCGCCATGGTGGGTGAGACGGCATCGCAGGTGCCGGCGACTTGTGCGGCGACGATGTCAGAGTCATCGTAGCAGCGCAGGTGGTTGATGTTCATCTCCTTGGCGGCTCGCATGCCGTGAAGGAGGGCCTCGTACTCAGCCATGTTGTTGGTGGAGCGGGTGAAGTCGAGGTATAGTATGTAGCACATCTTGTCGCCCTTGGGGGACGTGAGGACGATCCCTTCCCCTGCGCCATCTGCGTTCTTGGACCCGTCGAAGTGGAGCGACCAGTAATGGAGGTATGGCAGCTTCTCCAGCTACTGCGCCTCCTCCTAGTCGGCGAGGAAGTCAGCCAGGGCCTGCAACTTGATTGCCTTACGCGGCTCGTACTTGATGTTGTGGACGCCGATCTCGACGGCCCACTTGGCTACTCGTCGAGTCGCTTCGCGGTTGCAGATGATGTACTGCAACGGTGCTGAGGAGACGACCATGATTGGGTGCACCTGGAAGTAGTGCGGTAGTCGCCACTAGGCTCAGAAGACCGCATATACCAACTTCTGGTACTGCGGGTAGCGCTGTCATGACTCGGCGAGGACTTCGCTGATATAGTAGACATGTCGCTTCACCGGGCACTCCTTGCCCTCTTCTGGTTGTTTGATGGCCATGACGGTGCTGACGACTCGTTCGGACGCCGTGACGTAGACGAGCATGGGCTCCTTGTCGGTGGGGCGGCGAGCAGCGCAGCCGCGAGTAGCACTTCTTTGAGCGCGTGGAGTGCGTCGTCCGCCTCCTTGTCCCACTGGAACATGGGGTTCTTGCGCATTAGGTGGTAGAGAGGCATTGCCTTCTTGCCTAGCCGGGGAATGAAGCGAGAGAGCCACGACTCGCCCGACAAACTTCTGGACGTCGCGCAGGCACTCGGGTTTGTCGAGTCGGTCGATCGCCTCGATGCCTCGCTTGAAGACTACATACCCCACCAGTTGTCTAGTAGGTACACCGAAGGTGCACTTTCCTGGGTTAAGTTTGATCTTGTACCTCCGCAAGTTTGCGAAGGTTTCGGCTAGGTCGGTGGGTAGATCGCCCTGGCGAGTGTACTTCACCACCACGTCTTCGATGTATACGTGGATATTGCGGCCAATTTGGCTCGCCAGGCACTCCTGCATGCACCTCTGGTAGGTCGCTCTGGCTTTCTTGAGGCCGAACGGCATGGTGGTGTAGCAGAAGGCCTCAAATGGCGTGATGAACGCCCTCTTCTCCTCGTCCTCGACTGCCATTTTTATCTGGTTGTAACCAGAGTAGGCGTCAAGGAAACAGAGCGACTCCGAGCCCGCGGTCGAGTTGATTATTTGATCGATTCGCGGGAGGACGAACTGCTCCTTTGGGCAGGTGCTGTTGAGGTTTGTGTAATCAATACACATTCTCCAGGTCCCATTCTTATTTTCGACCAGGACTGGGTTTGCCAGCCACTTGGAGTATTTTATTGGCCGTATGAAGCCTGCAGCGAGTAGACGCTGCACCTCCTCGGCGATTGCTCGGCGACGCTCTTCATTGAAGGGCCACATCGACTGCTTGATAGGTCGCGCTTTGGGGTCAGTGTTGAGTTTCTGCTCAGCGAGTTCCCTCGGGACACCAGGCATGTCGGATGGCTTCCATGCGAAGATGTCACGATTCTCACGTAGGAACTCGATGAGCGCGCTTTCCTATGCAGAGCTCATCTGTCCCGATCGTCACCATCTGGGTAGATGCGCCTGGGACCAGCTCGATGAAGCGCGTGTGCGTGGTGTCTTCGAATGCGGTCGAGCCACCATTCTCCGAGTTGGACTTCTTGAGTATTGTGGGGTCGTCATTGTCGACCTCGCTCGTGTATCTGGAGAGCTCCTCCACATGGCTTCTGCGGCGATGATGGCATCGGCGAGCTCGGCGCCCTTTGCCTCACACTCCGTGGCCATGTCGGGGTCACCGTGGACGGTGATGATGCCGCACGGCCCTGGGAGCTTCATCACGTGGTACGCGTAGTATGGCGCCGCCATGAACTTGTCGAACGCTTGCTGCCCCAAGACGCAATGGTAGGGGCTGTTGAAGGGCACCAGCTCAAAGATGATCCGCTCGGTGCGGAAATTCGCTGGTGTGCCGAAGGTGACTGGCAGCGTCACCTTGCCGATCGGGTATGCCTTCCGACCGGGGACGATGCCGTGAAGGTGGTGTACGTCGTCTCGATCATTGACTGCGGGATCCACAGTCGCCTGAACGTTTCCATGTAGAGTATGTTGATGGAGCTTCCGTCGTCCATCAGCATCTTGGGGAGCCAGTAGTCGCCCACTTTGGGCTTGACCATCAGGGCGACTCACCCCGGATATTCGATCCGTGGTGAGTGGTCCTCGCGGCTCCAGGTGATCTGTTGTTCGGACCAGTTGAGGAAGCAGGGGACGTCGACTTGGGACACCGCGTTTACGGCGACGGCGCGAGCGATGACCTTCATATCGCGCTTGGTGTTGAACCTGGTGAAAGTGTGGAGCGATCCGACGTCGTTGCTGAATGCCCCGTCATTTGGCGTGTGGTTATTGGGGTCCTCCCATGCGCGTTGTGCCTTCTCGATCTCCTTCAGAGAGTAGGAGTCGATGGTTGTGTGCGTGGCGGGCTTCCCCTCCCTGTTGTGGAACACACAGAGCTGGTTAAGGAGAGCCGCGGGGTCAAATTTCGGCCTCGCCTTATAGTTTCTGCTGTCGCGGTGTTGGCCTCCGTCGCGGCAGAAGCTCTTGGGGTCGCGTGGCACGTAACCAGCGTTGGCGACGAAGTCGACTCGCCTGTCACCACGGCGCTTGCCAGTGAGGCGAGTGTTGCTGTAGCGTAGCTCGGGTCGCCTCCCATTTTCATGGCCTCTTGGGCGGCGACTTCCACCCGACTCGTCGTCGGTTTCTTGGTTCGGGTCCTCCTCCGCATACCGCTTGGCGATCTCGAGGAGGTCTGGGATGTTGTCGAGTGTTTTGTACACTCGCTTGAGTTTGGCGACCAGTGGTTCGTAGCGGCATGATGTCTTGAAGTAGTGGATCACCGTCTCCGGGTGGATACCGACCGCGTTGAACCACAGGTCTTGCCACCTTTGGAGCCAGTTGCGGGTCGACTCGCGGGCCCCTGGACGCATTGCTCAAGGTCCTCGATGCTGGTGGCGTGGGTGTAGGAACCCTCGAAGTTCCTGACGAAGGTGTCGCGCATGTCCTCCCATGAATCGATGCTATCCGCTGGGAGGGTGTTGATCCATTGCAGAGTCACTCCCTCCATCATCAGGGGGAGGTAGCGAGCGGCGAGCAGGTCGGTGTGGCCGGCGATTCCCATCGCCATGAGGTACGTGTCCAACCACACGGACGGGTCGTACGAGGGGTCGTACTTTTCGATCTCCTTTGACGCTTTGAAGTTCGCCGGATATTTTTCGCCTCGGATCATTGGTCCGAAGAACTAGGGGCCGACTCGGCTGAGCGAGCCCCTTGGCTCGCCGTCGCGGCGGTTGGTGAGGGTGTGCCTCAAGTCGTCGGGCTAGCGTGCACACCAGCTTTGGTTGTTGATGATGTGGGTCCGCGCATCGATTGGCTGCCTGTTGGTAGTGACCACGTTGTTCGTCGGTCGCGGGTCGTTGGTGGAGAGTGCCACGTGCGCGGGTCGTGGTTGGAGCTGCAGGGGCTTAGGTGGTGGGCAATTGAGAGTGTTTGCCATCGTTGGGTGGCCGCTCGAGGCCGCTCTGCTTCCTGAAGAGCGGGAGTACATGCGCCCCCGTGAGTCGGCTCCCGCAGTTTGCTGCTCGACGGCCTTGGCGAGTAGGGCCTTGGCGTACTGGATCTGCAGCGCTCCTTCCCCCATCACATTGAGGTTGGCGATCGCGGCTCGACTCGCGATGACGTTGTCCATCGGAGTGGAGAACAGCGGGAGGCCATTCGCGTCCCGCTCTTGCGGGGAGATCATGATCCTCGGCTGGTCTGGAGGGGGCGTGCGACCGGGCGATGGTGGGGGCGCCATTTGCTGTTGCGCCTGGTGGTGGCCGGGGACTTCCTCCAGGTGGCGCATTCTCGCAGACCACGCGATTGGCCATGCGGGCCGGGTCATTCTCGTCGTTGAAGTTTAGGGCGCAAACCTGAACGGTGGGGTTCAGGCGCGACATGATGCAGCGCTGGTGGTAGAGCGAGAGCTCCTGCGCCGTTGCTTTCTTGAGGCGAAATTTTTTGCGCTCGGCTTGTTCCTTGCGAACCGCTTCCTCCAGTCGCAGGCGGAGTTCCTCGACCTCTGTCGCCATCGCAGTCGGCGGGATCGGCGTAGAGAAGGGGTCTGGCGGGGAACTCGTGCCGCTCGACATGTAGGTCGCGACGAAGCGACCAGATCTGGCGTAGAGGTCACCGGAGTTCTCCGACCCGGAGTCGGAGTCGAAGATCCCGAGGATGGAAGGATCCTCGAAGTCCCCCACATTGGAGACTTGGTGATGGAGCACGCGGGTGACGCGGGGACAATGGATCCGGTGATTGACGTTGGGGTCGCCGAGTCGGTGTCGTCGTTGAGGGCCGCGTCGTCCGCGGCCACGCTGGTCTCGGCCACGTTGCTGTTGGCTGAGCCGTACTCGGGGGCGAGGCAATGGATGGTGCAAACCTGAATCTCAGAGAGCCGATCGCGCGGTGGCGACTCGCGAATGCGAGCTGAGTCCTCCGAGATGATGACGTCGGTGAAGCCGACGAAGAGACTGATCGTGCCGACTGGAATGATCACGCTGTGCGTGACCGGGCGCGTCGCTGGAACGTAGCTGCTCGGCAAGATCTAGAGGATCTTGCCGAAGGAAATCATGCGGCCGGTGGTGATCGTCTGGTTGATTGGCAAGTAGGGTCTCACCGCAGAACACATGCCTGACCGGCCAGGCCCCACGGTGGGCGCCACTGTCGTGGGAATGGCCACGGCAGATGCTGCAATCGGCAGCGAGTAGTAGAACGAGGGGCCAGGGCGGCCAGCTATCTGCAGTGCGAGATGAGGACAAAGACACAGAGTTTTACCCAGGTTCGGCCCCCGGAGGGTAAAGACCTACTCCTGCTAGCTTGTATTGATGAGAGAGTACAAGGGCGAGCTCGGCGGCGAGTCAAGGGGGTGTATGATGGAACGTAAGTTCTATGCGTGCCCTAGGGAGGTTTATATAGAGTCACCTCGCTAGGGTTTACAGATCTACAACCGAGTTGGATAAGGACTCGGAGGGCACTTGACCTAATCTGTCTGGGCCTAGCTACGCTTCTGGGCCTCTAGCTTCCAGACGCCTGGATTATTCTTGGGTCGTGATCCAGTCGTCGTCCTGCAGGCCCACTCGCTGGCAGTACGGGCCAGTAGGAAATGTTCTGCTGGGTATACCCCACTCGGCATATCCCCATCACCATGACAACATGGTTCTGCTAATTCCAACGTATAAGTGCAAGCATATACAACATAGATGACACAATGGTTCAATTTTATTAGGGGCAAGAAAAATAAAGTGTGCCATCAAGTTTGTGAGAGCTTTAATCACTAACTTTCACATTACAAGTTTAATTTGGAAGATAGATAAAACAAGAATATACTTGGAATGGTGTAACACACCATGCATAGGAATTTATAATGGACGCTTTGGAATAGCTTGGTTTCTTGGAGTTGGATGCATGAGTAGAGCTTACTCAATACAAGTGGAGGCTAGAAAAATACTGGGAGCGACCAACTAAGAGAGCAATACTGGCCATAATCATGCAAAGCGACAAAACATTACTAATCAAAGCATAAAGTGGTACCACAAGTCAAAAACTAAATGATCATAGAGGATAAGCTGACTGGTTCATAGTCATAACATGGTGTAAACATGTGCCAAGTCAACCCAAACAAAGCATCAAAGGAGAAAACCACAATATTATGCTTTTGTATGCTAAAACAACGCATGATTCTTTCAAGGCACATTAAGCAATCTCAATTGTTTGGAAAAAGTCATGCTACAACAATAATCACTAAGCATAATGTCAAAGCAACATCTAGCATGACATGATAAAGTCTAAGCCACAGTCAAAACAAGCTCCCTTTTGTACCACTTAGCATGAAACTTTCTACTCTTTTCTAACACCAATCAACCTATTTGAAACAACTCACAAAGATAATAATCAATAAATATCAGTGAGCTTGTCTCACAAATACACAAATAACAACTAAAAATTTCTAAGCTGAAAGCACAAGAAAACTAAGGCTAAGCACAATGCTAGCAAAAGAGAACACTCACAAGACAATAAGAATAAAAACTAGAGTGTTCTAGGCAATGAAAACAGAGTGCGTCTCTCTCCAAAAGAAGTGTGCTAGGATCCAACCAACTTATTCAAGGAAACTAAGCAAAAAAACAAAAACTAAGACACTCCAAGAACAACACAACAGTGCATGAAACAATAAAAAACGAAGTGTCTAGAAAGACCTGAGATTTTTATTGATGGAGAAGGGGATGCCTTGGGCATCCCCAAGCTTTGACGCTTGTACCTCTTGAATATTTTTTGGGGTGACACGGGGTGGCATCCCCAAGCTTAAGATTTTTTCCATACTTCATCTCATTACATCATTCTTCCCTTACACCTGAAAATTTTCCTTCATACAGAACTTCACACAATCTTCATTAACAACATTAGTGCATTCAAAAGTAATAGACCTTTGGGGTTTAGTTTTAAAACAGCAAAACTTTCATTAAAAACACAAAATATTGTAAATTCCTTCAAAAAGCTCAATTCACCAAAAAGAACCCAAAAAGAAATCGATAAAGAGGCAAATGCAAATAATGGCAGAAATTTGTCAAAACAGACCAGCAGGTAAAACCCGATTTTTTCGAAGACCTTCTGTTTCTCAAATCAAAAAGTGTTGAACCAACAAAAGTTAGCTAACAACCTAGGGGATTTATTTATAAAATTATGACTTAATCCGACATACAGGGTTTTTTCACGAATTTTTATAGTGGAGCACAAAAATCTGTTTCGGGACAACACTTCCCCAAATCTTACTTCCCTCTCATTAGAGGTTATTATTGGCACAAAAATCAAACAAAAAGGATAAGGACAGGTTATTACAGAAGTAATAACTTCCAAGACTCAAGAAAACTATTGGGTTATCTCCCAAGAAGTACTTTTCTTTAACGCCTTTAAGTTAGGCATGATAGTTTCAAAAGAGACTCACATAAGAAAATATGAATTAAAAGAAGCAAATTCAAAACACATTTAAGTTTAACCCACTTCCTATGCATAGGAATCTTGTAAAGAAACAAGTCATTAAAGCACAAAGCAACAAGCATAGGAAAGCAAAACAAGTGCAACTTCAAGACTTTCAACATAAAGAGGGGAACCTTAATATTATTGAGATACATAAAACCATGTTTCCCTCTCTCATAATAACTTTCAGTAGCATCATGAATAAAATTAACAATATAACTATCACATAAAACATTCTTATCATGATCCACATGCATAAAATGAATATTACTCTCTACATAAACATAGCCATTCTTATTAATTGTAGTGGGAGCAAATTCAACAAAATAACTATCATTATTATTCTCATCACCATAATCATCAAATATAGGAGGCATATTGTAATCATAATTAATTTTCTCATCAATAGTAGGTGGACTAAAAATATCATATTCATCATTGTAATCATCATATATTGGAGGTTTGGTATCATCATAAGCAATAGAATAGCTATCTTACCAAGTGTGTTCATTTGTAAACATATCATCATTGGAAGTAACATGGATAGCACTAATAGCACAACAATTATTAATATCATCATTTTCAGAATTGGTGCCAAAGAGATTTTCAATATCAAAAGTAGTGTGCTTTTCCCAATCATGATCACTACTATAGGTAACATGCATAGGAACATCATCTAGTTCAGACTCATCAGCAAAAACTATGATAGGAGCAACATGCTCAGGGGAAGATACCGTTTCCTCTATCCTTTTACTCCTCCTCTTTTTCTTATTTTCCTCTTTAGGAGGGAGAGGATTGAAAGGAAGCTTCTCCACATACCCTGGTTTATTGTTAGAGACAATAGAATAAACTTTGGAGGATTCCTCCTTTTTATTAATAAGAACAAAACTCATATTAGTCCTGTCATATTTTGGTAAAATATCATCTTTTATAAGATTTTGTATGTAAGTATTTGCATGGCAATTATCAACACAATAAAGATGACAACCATACAGGATGCTATTCATATCAAAAGCACTCATGTCTACCAAAGAAGTTTTTCTTGATAACTCTTCACACCCCAAAAACAATGTAAGTTCATCATGTTGATTATCAGTGATCGCGTTATCACAATACAAACTTGCAGTACTCATTGGATTAGAAAGGTTATTACTATGGCCTGAGCATTGAAAATTGAAATGACCCACTTCATAGCAGAGTTCACAAATAAAAGTATAGAGGGCACTTTTTTTACCAAGATCATTTAGAGCCTTATACCATGTTCTGGGTTTTTCATTCCTGTGGGTGATACAATATTCTTCTTCGATTTGATTCTTCTCACAAGGTCTATGCATTCCACAAAAATTAACATGCTTATAAGAAATAGTACTTTCAGAAGTTTGAGCATGTTTATTGCAATCAGTAATAACATTTTCATTTTCCATGCAAGTGTCTTTAAAAGGTTCATGATGCATGTCCCATTTTTATTTAGGAGCATTAATATGATAATCAAAGGTTCTACAACAATCAACAATAATTTGAGGATCAAGACCATATTTAGCACTAAGCTCTTGAAAATCGGCAGTTTTAGCGAAAGAATTAATGCAATCATACTCATAGTTTATACCTGGTTCTTTACCTTTGTCATTATCCCAATCTCTGGTATTGCTTTGAATTGTTTCAAGAAGATCCCACTTGGCTTTGACCTCCTTACTTGTGAAGTATCCCTCTAAACAGGTATCTAGATAGTCCTTGTAATGTCCTGAAAGCCTTGCATAAAGTTTATTGATAATAATATTACTAGGGAGCTCATGAATGGGACATTTGAGCATTTGTGACTTCAATCTTCCCCATGCTTGGGCAATACTTTCTCCATTATGAGGATGAAAATTATAAATATAATTCCTATCTTTATGAATTTCATGAGGAGGATAAAATTTAGAGTAAAAGAGAGATTCAAGTTCCTTCCACTTCAAATGATGAGGATCATATAGTAGCTCATACAACTCCCTTGCTTTGTCCTTAAGTGATAAAAGGAATAGCTTCCTCTTAACTTGGTCCATTGAAATACCTGCACACTTGAACAACTCGCATAATTCATGTATAAAGAGTAAATGATCACCAGGATGGACAGTTCCATCTCCAAAATAGTAGTTATTCATAACATGTTCAACAATTTTCATAGGTATTTTAAAAGGGACACTTTTAGTATGTGGTTTTAAAATATCACAAGCATCGTTAGAATTACCACATATGGGAGATAAAGTATCATAAGAGCAAATTTTCCTCCCTAAAGTCGGGGAACTAAAAAGATCTTTTTCATAAAAACTAGCTTCCCCAAGCTTAGACGTTTTCATAGCATTAGGAACAATGGTGTTCAAAAAATTCATACTACTAACATTGCTATTAGCATGCAAAGAAAGTTCCATAGGTTTTTTAATTTTCTTTTCAAACCACTCATGTCCTAACTCAAGATAAATACTATAAAGCTCTCTAATTTTGTTGTTGTTTTCCATTAAGCCTAACTAGTGAAAATAAGAAACAAAAAGACAAAATTGCATAATCTAAAGGAAATAACTTTGAGCACTCACACACCAAGAGGATGTGAGTACCTTTTACCTTACCTCCCCGACAACGACGCCAGAAAATAGCTTGATGTCTACGCACTTCTATTCTTGTAGATAGTTATTGGGCCTCCAAGTGAAGAGGTTTGTAGAACAACAGCAAGTTTTCCTTAAGTGGATTACCCAAGGTTTATCGAACTCAGGGAGAAAGTGGTCAAAGGTATCCCTCTCAAGCAACCCTGCAATCAAGATACAAGAAGTCTCTTGTGTCCCCAACACACCCAATACACTTGTCACGTGTATAGGTGCACTAGTTCAGCGAAGAGATAGTCAAATACAAGTGGTATGGATGATTATAAGTGGTAACGGTAGCAGAAAAGAGCTTCTGATGGGAAGGAAAAGACTAAAGGAAAAAATATGGAAGCAAGCAAACATGTAACAGATCTAGTTGCAAACGGTGTTTCAATGCTTGGAAACAAGGCCTAGGGATCATACTTTCACTAGTGAACACTCTCAATAAATATATTCTCTTCATGATACTACCCTGAACTACTCTCCGATTGGACACTCAAATCCATGGTAGGGCTCTAACAGCACACCTCAAAGTCCGTCTTCCCCATCTAGATAACCCCACACTGTCACCTTAAGCACTAGATGGTTCCAACAAACACCATAATTTCATAAAGACATCCAACTCCAAATATACTTCATGATAAATATTTATAAACTCTACCCTAAGTGCCACCATGGCGTGCATGCTGTCACTTTCACATACGTGGGGAGAGCAGAGATCTATTGAAGCACTTGAGTATTTATGTAAACTCTAGCATAAGTGCCACCACAACGTGCACGTTGTCACTTTCACACACGTGGAGAGAGTCAGAGATCTATTAAAGCACTTGAGTACCAAAGTAGATCTACTTGATTACAAAGCTCATGATCTCAATAAGATCATGCATAGAGAGAGAGAGATGAACACATAGCTACCGGTAGAGCCCTTAGCCTTGAGGAAGAACTACTCCCTCCTCATCATGGGAATCAGCAATGACGATGGAGATGGTGGTGGAGATCGATGGAGATGGCTCCGGGGGCACTTCCCCGTCCCGGCAGGGTGCTGGAACAAAGACTTTATGATGCAGCCCGACCTACGGTCGTTACTACATCAAGGTCTCCAACTTACGCCAAGTCGCCATGGACTCCAAAGGTGAATCCGTTCCTCTATGCAAGCTCACTTCCTACCCTATTGAATGGTATGCTACTTCATACTCTGTCACATATGCATGATAGGTTCACACCGACCAGTACGGAGGCAAGGGAGGAAGCCCGGAGCATCAAGCCCGACAAGACGGAAGCTTGGAAGAGGAGGAGGAAGAAGACAGATCACCAAATGCTCTCTGTCTCCAGCGGTACTACCGGATCAGGCGACCGGTACTACCGGCAAGCGGTACTACCGGATCTGGAACCGGTACTACCGGTCAACGGCACTACCGCCCCCTTCTACCGCTCGCTACTGACGGCTCCAATTGATGCTCTAGGACCGCAAGCGGTACTACCGGTCCCGGAGCGGCACTATCGGTCATGTCTGCCTGCGCGCACCAGTTGGGCCACAGCCCATGTATTCCCTTTTACTTACCTATTCTCCTAGTTTATCCCCAAACTACCCTTTTTTAGTGGCTGGCCTATAAATAGAGCCCCCACCCCTCATGTATCCCTTAGGCATAGATGATATACTAAAGAAAACCCCCTTGTGTGGAATCTCTAGTTTTGCCTCATCCCCTTACCCAAGGGGAGCGACTATCGTCACCAACCTCGATTGGACTTTGCATCACGCATCCATCGTTGAACAAGGCCTTGGAGTTCGATGTCTCGTCTCCAAGTTGTCAAGACCCTCCCCAAGGTGTTCTTCCCTCTCCGATGTGGATTTGAGGGAGCACGTTGACCGATCTTTCCTTGCGAGGATTCTATCGGACCGGTGGCCGCCGTTCGGGAGCAATCGGCCTTGTATCGTGTGAGTTTTGCATGTGTTCATCGTGTTCTTCGCGAGGTGTGTGTTCGCTTCCGCTACCTTCTCCCTTTCCCCTCGCTTTCCCATCGATTTGACCACGAGATCCGTGAAGATCGGGCCACCCAAGAGGTTAACCCCTCCATCATCTGGTATCAGCAGCTTTTGGTTGCCACGGATTTCTCATCGATTTGGTCTTTTCCCCATAAATTCGAAAATTCCACCAAAAATAGCCCCAATTCGTGTTTTGGATCGATCTGTGATTTGAGTGCGTTTTGGTAGGTTTTGATCCATGGATTATTTGCTAAACTTGTTGATCTACCTTCCTTTGCGTTCCCATAGCCTAATTCCTTGATTTCCCCCGTCGATTTGGTGTTTTTCTTGAAAATTTTCCGCCCAAATCGCCCCCGAAATCGCGAAAACGCGTCAAATCTGGGCGTCCCTGGACCAAGCGGTACTACCGGTCCAAATATCCGGTACTACCGCTCACCGGTACTACCGCTCCCAATATCCGGTACTACCGCTCACCGGTACTACCGCTCCAAATATCCGGTACTACCGCCCAATACAGAAAGAAAACAGCAGGTTCCCAGATTTCCGCCTCTCACCGTTTTGAGCATAACTTTTGCATTCGAACTCGGATTTTGGTGTTCTTTAGCTCGTTTCAAAGAGGAGAAGGAGATTTACATCATCATCCACGTTGTTCATGCTATCTACTCCATCCAAATTCCGTGAGCAAGGCGGAATCCAACAATAAAGGGTGAAGATCGTCGACGTAAGGTATAAACATTCCGCGACTTCTCCCCACTTGCATTCCTTTGTGAACCCCACTATATTTGCGAGAAACAAACACCTATTGAGACTAGTTCCTCTTATGATTGCTTGGGCTATGCACATTTGATACCTTGTAGAATTCCGAGCAAACATTGTGAGCGCTATCTCATATAGTTATCTTGTATAGTTGTTGGCACAAGGAAGAGGCAAGTGAAAAAGAAAAAGAAAGAAAGAAAAAAGAAAAAGAGAAAAAATAGAAAAAAAAGAAAAAAAATAAATATACATGTGCCTCATAGAATGGGAAGCACAAGCTCGATGAACATCATATAGGTGGTACTTATTGTGCATATCTTGTAGCCCACCAATTTTGTGCAATCGAACTAGCGTCTCTCCTTGTACTTGTGTGACACGAGCTTATAGTCTTCGCTAGGTAATCATTTGGTTCTTAGCTCACTTTATCCGTCACACAAGTCCCATTTATCCCACCGTGTGTGTTTCCTTGTACATATTTCCTATCTTGTGGATTGACTTGTTTTGCTTTGTGATCATTGTGGTTCTTTACTTGCCATTACAACATATTGATTTCGGATTGGTTCTTGACATGCCATTTTCCATACCTATCCACCATAGGCCTTGTGTGTGTGTGTTTTTTGTTGGTAGTTGGTTTTGGTGTTCCACGTGAACTTCACTTTGCTTGGTTTATTGCTCTCAAGTGTGGCCACTTGCACGATACGATCTTCCAAGGTAAAGTAAGGTTCGACGTTGTATCCCTAACACCCTCTACCACTTTCATATACAACACTTGGTCTTGTGAAGCATGTCTAGGGACTCCGGGACCGAGGATGATTTCTATGAAGAATCCACGATGAGCCACCATGCCTATGTCTCCACAATCATGGATAACATGATGGAGCACTACACCAACAATGGCTCCACATGCTTGGGTGACATGGAGTGCTACAACAACAACGACTCCTCAAGCATGGGCGACTTCAAGAACGACAACGACAAGCTCCTCAAGTCGCACCGACCAAGACGGAGCCTCCAACTCGAGTGCGCCAAGGTCCATCATCAAATGGACAAGTTCCAAAGTGACCTCCACAACTTCAAGAAGGACATGGACAACATATTCGACAAAAACATGAGGATGGTCGCCAAGACTAATGATGCTTTGCGCTCATTAGAAAAACTTACAAGGAAGAGTGCCAAGGTCAAGGGCCATCGTCGTGAGCGTCATATGGATGACCAAGTTCGCCACCTACATCAACCATCGGCAAGGCACGCCAATGACCTCCGTCGACACCATCACAAGGCACCTTCAACTTCTAGTGCCACCACCAAAATGGCACCAAGAGCAAGCCTTCGTCCACGCCATCAAACTTCAACGACTACGCTTGCATTTGAAGACCTCATGAATGAGTAAAATGAAGACCTCTACTTCGCAAAGTTGGATAGCATGAGCCTACCTCCACCACTACTACGAGATGGCCACAAGACGGTCGAGCATGGGATTTTCCCTTCGACCATGGAGGAGAGCGACGATGCCCACCTTATGGCATCCAACCTTGAAGGCGACAAGGTCAAGAATGGTGAGCATGGATTTTCCCTTCACCAAAGGAGGCGCATGGAGTTGAGGAAACCGAGCCTATCCCCATATGCTTGAGTGATGATGTGGTACCAATCCCATGTGAGTATGAGAGCCACTTAGCCCACTTGATTGAGAACAAGAGTGCGATGAGTGACTCCACCTTATGTGAGATTGAGTGCTTCCACTTGGAGGGCATGAGCGATACTCCTAGTGAGTTGAGAGTGGTAGTTGATAGGTCAAGTGAGACCATTTCGATTTCTAACAACTTACCCTCTACCTCTAGTGTGTTCTCTTGTGTTGTGCTAGGTTCCATGGAGGAAGACGCCCGAAGCCATGAAGCAATGATGCCTCAATTGGAAAAGATGTACATGGTGCATGAAGATGATGTTATGCCATGGCTACATCAAGAAGACGAAGTCGTCCACAAGGAGGCCACTACTTCCACAACACCCACTTCATATGAGAGGTATGAACAAGGTAACAATAAGGGTGTTGATGATGCCATGATCCCACTAGTGGACATGATGAATTGTGAGGATATGCATGCTATGGATGATACTTGTGACATTACATATGCTTCACTCATATTCCCATATGATGCTTTGCCTTTGCATAATATTGATCATGTGGAATTGTTTGATTGCGATATCATTGCCATAAACATGCCATGCTATGCATCTTGTGTGTATCCTCCAATTGCTTTGGACTTGCCTTATCATGCTAGTCATTCAATTTCTCCCGTTGCTTGCGATAAGATGAATGCTTGCTATTTCACTTGTTTTGCTTGCAACAATATTGATCATATGCGTTATAATGAGATGGCCCCCATAGCTTTCTCAATTTTTGGAGATTTTGATGATTGCCATGATAAGCATGTTCCCCATTTGCATACTCACCATGCATCTATTTCATACTTGATTGACATTAATGGTGATGTGCACAAGAAGAGATACGTCATGATGGATGATGTGTATCTCTACCATGTACACACGTTCTTCCTTTTACATATGATGTGTGTAGGTACCCGCACGAGAATGTCAACCTCGGTTGAGCACGAGTTGACAAAAATAGCTCTAGATAGCATCCCACAAGTGACTTCAAGATTGAACCCAGCTCTGATACCTTTTGCATGCTTTGCATCTTTCATGTTGGCAAATTTCTCTTTCCTATAGTTTGATTGCAAGCATGTTAATGGTATTATCTCCCCTTGTGACATTCATGTTTCTTCGCTTTTAGATAATGATGATTTGTGTGTGACATCCAACATGTTGAACAATTTCTCTTTCCAATGGTTCGTTTGCACACATAATGATGTTTCTTTGGACATTCTTCCTTGTGTGTTTTTGCCAAATTCTCCTATTCTTGCATCAAAGATGTTTGAAATTGGATCCAATGCTTTGAATGCCCTACTACTACGTTATATGGAGTTTTTGAGTTTCCACATTTGGATGATGTTCAAACGATTTCCATGCACTTTGACCTTGCATATGCATCCCATTTGCTATACATGCATTTTGCTAATAGTGTTGTGAAGAAGAATGGACATGCCACATTTGACATGCTCCTCTATCACGCACGAATATTTTGCTTGGTCTTTGTTGTGTGAAGGTACAAGTGCATACACGTCAACCTCTACCAACTACGTGTTGACAAGAAGAACCGAAGAGAGTTACCTATGGCTACCCTTCATCGAGCTATCTTTACAAGCTAAGGTGACTTCCTTCTACTTGAGGACTCATGATATAATCTTCATGAATTGGCTACGCTTTGAGTGTTGCTTCGCTTTTGTCGTGAGCTTTGTAGGCTTCATGGAAGGTGAAGGAACATTGAAGTGTTGTCAAGTCAATCTTCCTGAGGACGACTATATGGTGAACCCCAGGATCAAGGATGTCCTTCGACCTCTTCTACTTCGTGATGAACATGGAGAGTCGAGGACGACTCTTTTTGAAGGGGGGGAGATGATGCAGCCCGACCTACGGTCATTACTACATCAAGGTCTCCAACTTACGCCAAGTCTCCATGGACTCCAAAGGTGAATCCGTTCCTCTATGCAAGCTCACTTCCTACCCTATTGAATGGTATGCTACTTCATACTCCGTCACATATGCATGATAGGTTCACACCGACCAGTACGGAGGCAAGGGAGGAAGCCCGGAGCATCAAGCCCGACAAGACGGAAGCTTGGAAGAGGAGGAGGAAGAAGACAGATCACCAAATGCTCTCTGTCTCCAGTGGTACTACCGGATCAGGCGACCGGTACTACCGGCAAGCGGTACTACCGGATCTGGAACCGGTACTACCGGTCAGCGGCACTACCGCCCCCTTCTACCGCTCGCTACTAACGGCTCCAACTGATGCTCTAGGACCGCAAGCGGTACTACCGGTCCCGGAGCGGCACTACCGGTGATGACCGGTACTACCGGTCCCAAGTCCGGTACTACCGGTCATGTCTGCCTGCGCGCACCAGTTGGGCCACAGCCCATGTATTCCCCTTTACTTACCTATTCGCCTAGTTTATCCCCAAACTACCCTTGTTTAGTGGTTGGCCTATAAATAGAGCCCCCACCCCTCACGTATCCCTTAGGCATAGATGATAGACTAAAGAAAACCCCCTTGTGTGGAATCGCTAGTTTTGCCTCATCCCCTTACCCAAGGGGACCGACTATCGTCACCAACCTCGATTGGACTTTGCATCACGCATCCATCGTTGAACAAGGCCTTGGAGTTCGATGTCTCGTCTCCAAGTTGTCAAGACCCTTGTAACACCCTCAGAATCGGCCCTATGCAAGTTTTAGCGCTTCCCGTCAAACCCGCATAGAAACGATTCAAAGGTGCCCACCAGGCACTTTCGTGCGGGTGGAAGACGAAGTAATATCATTACACAATAGTCCTGTAGGGTTTCGTAGCATGGAAAACAAAAAAATTCTATCGCATACAAACAAACAAGCCAAGATCTATCTATTAGATTGTAGCAACGAGTCGATGGAATAACTTACCCTCGAAGATTCCAAAGTGTTTAACGAGAGCGGATTCTCGTGGGTGATGTAGTCGTACTCTTCCCGATCTCAAGATCGTGTAGACGATCCTTCCAGCGCTGCGTTCCGGCAGCGCTCCCGCAGTCGGTCACACGTTCGGTACTCGACGAAGACCTTCCTCTCCCTTGTTCCAGCAGGCAGCGGAGGTTGTAGCACTCTCCTCGTGATTCCGGCAGCACAACGGCGTGGTACCGGAAGTAGAGGGGAGATCCCGCAGGGCTTCGCCTTAAGCCGGAGCGAGTATGGTGGAGTATGAGAGAGAACTATTAGTGGTCTAGGGTTTAGACACACCAATTAGAAGGCTCTAATCCGAAGGCTAGTGCAATTAGAAGCTCTAAACCAAAGCGTCTCTAAACCGGAGTCTAGGGCTAGGATTTAGATTAGAGGATAGGAACTTGTGTGTCCAGAGGAGGAGGCCATGCCCCTCCTTTTATAGGTGGGAGGGGCGGCCAAGGGGAGGGAGTCCCTCCCCAAGTCGGCCTTGGGTGGCGCGCCGGCTTGGAGAGGAGGAACTCCTCCCCCAAGTCGGTTTCAACCTCCTCTTGCTTGTTTCCCACAGTTTCCTGTTTTAGCCGTTTGACTTTCAAACTGGCCATTTGACTTTTCAGTTTTAGGATTCAATTTAATCCTTTATTTGGAATAGCGAGAACACTTAGTACATGATGCAATCATTCCAATATGTAATGACACATTCATGTACCCCTTCCCCCCCGGAGTGCCGGACATTCCGGAACCTTCTAGAACATTCCCGATGAAAACACCGGAATCATTTCCGAACTCCGAAACGGGACTTTCCTTATATGAATCTTATTCTCCGGACCATTTCGGATCACCTCGTGATATCTCGGATCCCATCCGAGACTCTGAACAACATTCGGTCTCTTTCTCATAATACCATAACTACTCAAACAACGTCGAATCCTTAAGTGTGTCTCCCTACGGTTCGTGAATTATGCGGACATGATCGAGACACTTCTCCGAACAATAACCAATAGAGGAATCTGGAAATTCATATGGCTCCCACATATTTCTACGATTACTTTGCGATCGAATGAACCACTTACATACGATACCAATTTCCCTTTGTCTCACGATAGTTTACTTATCCGAGGTCATGATCGTCGGTATCTCTGCATACCTAGTTCAACCTCGTTACCGATAAGTACTCTTTTCTTGTTCCCGTGATATGTGATCCCTTGTGAGCCAGTCACATGCTTGCAAGCTAATTGGATGACATTCCACCGAGAGGGCCCAGAGTATATCTATCCGTCATATGGATGGACAAATCCCACTCTTGATCCATGTGTCTCAACCAATACTTTCCGAACACTCAATGCCACCTTTATAGCCACCCAGTTACGGTGTGGTGTTTGATGTCATCAAAGCATCCACCGGTAAAGGTGATATGCATGATCTCATGGTCAAAGGAATTAGGTTACTATGTATCAGAAAGCATATAGCAATTGAACTATTGAAATGACTTGATCTTTATGCTACGCTTATCTATAGGAGTATGTCCACCATATCATTCTCCTAACGATATGATCTTGTTGTTGATAACATCTCAATGTTCATGATAGGGAAACCACAATCATTTATCAACCAACAAGCTAGTGAAGTATAGAGGCTATACTAGGGACTTCAAATTAAGTTTACAAATCACACAAGTATCAATGTTTCCTTGTTAATACTATTATAGCATGAATGTAAACATTTATCATAAACACAAAGATATAATAATAACTACATTTATTATTGCCTCTAGGGCATATCTCCAACAGTCTCCCACTTGCACTAGAGTCATCTAATCTAGATTACATGGTAATATACCGAACACCCATGGCAGTTTGGTGTTGGTCATGTTTTGCCCTCGGGAGAGGTTTAGTCAACGGATCCGCCACATTCAGATCTGTATGTACTTTGCAAATCTTTATATCCCCATCCTGGATATGTTCTCGAATAGCGTGAAAACGTAGCTTGATGTGCTTTAGCTTCTTGTGTGACCTTGGTTCTTGCGCATTTGGCTATGGCGCCCATGTTATCACAGTAGATAGACATTGGGTCCAGCGCACTAGGAACCACACCCAGCTCTGTAATGAACTCTTTCATCCATATCGCTTCTTGTGAAGCCTCCGAAGCAGCCATGTATTCCGATTCAGTTGAAGATCTCGCCACAACGCTTTGCTTTGCACTCCTCCAGCTAACTGCTGCACCATTCAAAATAAATACGTATCCGGATTGTGATTTAGAATCATCCGGATCGGTGTTCCAACTAGCATCGGTGTAACCGTTAACAACGAGCTGTTCATCACCTCCATAAGAAAGAACCATATCCTTAGTTCTTCTCAAGTACTTAAGGATGTTTTTGACCGCTGTCCAATGATCCACTCCTGGATCACTTTGATATCTGCTAGTTAAACTAACAGCATATGCAATGTCGGGTCTAGTACATAGCATGGCATACATTAGAGATCCTATGGCTGAGGCATAGGGAGTCTTACTCATCCTTTCTCTATCTTCTGCCGATGTTGGATTTTGATTTTTACTCAAGGTCGTATTGGGCAAGATGGGCAAGAACCCTTTCTTGCTTTCTTCCATTCCAAACCTCTTTAGAACTTTGTCCAAATATGTACTCTGTGACAATGATATTTGGCGTTTCGATCTATCTCTGTAAATCTTTATGCCTAATATATAAGCTGCTTCGCCAAGATCCTTCATTGAAAAACTATTATTCAAATATTCTTTGACACTATTAAGAAGGTCTACATCATTCCCAATCAACAATATGTCATCCACATATAGTATTAGGAATGCTACAGAGCTCCCACTCACTTTCTTGTAAATACAAGCTTCTCCATAAGTTTGTATAAAACCAAAACTTTTGATTACCTTATCAAAAACGTTGATTCCAACTTCGGGATGCTTGCTTCAATCCATAGATGGACCGTTGAAGTTTGCATACCTTGTTAGCATCTTTAGGATCGACAAAACCTTTGGGTTGCATCATATACAACTCTTCATCAATATCTCCATTGAGGAATGCTGTTTTGACATCCATCTGCCATATCTCATAATCATAATATGCAGCGATTGCTAACATAATCCTTACAGACTTTAGCTTCGCTACTGGTGAGAAAATCTCATCGTAGTCAACTCCTTGAATTTGTCGAAACCCTTTTGCGACAAGTCGAGCTTTATAGACAGTAACATTACCATCAGCATCTGTTTTCTTCTTGAAAATCCATTTGTTCTCGACAGCCTTCCGGCCATCCGGTAAGTCCACCAAAGTCCATACTTGGTTTTCGTACATGGATCCAATCTCGGATTTCATGGCTTCTTGCCATTTATTGGAATCTGGGCTCATCATCGCTTCCTCATATGTCTCGGGGTCATCGGTGTTGTCCACCAACATGACACTCATAACGGGATCATACCAATCTGGAGTGGTACGAGTTCTCGTTGACCTCCGAGGCTCTGTAGCAACTTCAATCGAAGTTTCATGATCACCATCATTAACTCCCTCTCTTATTGGTGCAGGCACCACAGGAACTTCTTCCGGTGATGCGCTACTCGCAATTTCGAGAGAAGGTTCGACAACCTCGTCGAGTTCTACTTTCCTTCCAGTCACTTCTTTCGAGAGAAATTCCTTCTCTAGAAAGGATCCATTCTTGGCAACGAAGATTTTGCCTTCGGATCTATGATAGAAGGTATACCCAATAGTTTCCTTCGGGTATCCTATGAAGACGCATTTTTCCGCTTTGGGTTCAAGCTTGTCCGGCTGTAACTTCTTTACATAGGCTTCGCATCCCCAAACTTTAAGGAACGACAATTTAGGTTTCTTTCCAAACCATAATTCATACGGTGTCGTTTCAACGGATTTAGACGGTGCCCTATTTAAAGTGAATGCGGCTGTTTCTAATGCATAACCCCAAAATGATAGCGGTAAATCTGTAAGTGACATCATAGAACGAACCATATCTAAGAGAGTTCGATTACGACGTTCGGACACACCATTACGCTGTGGTGTTCCCGGCGGTGTCAATTGTGAAAGTATTCCGCATTTCTTCAAATGCTCGCCAAACTCGTAACTCAGATATTCACCTCCACGATCAGAACGTAGAAATTTAATCTTCTTGTTACGTTGATTCTCTACCTCACTTTGAAACTCCTTAAACTTCTCGAAAGTTTCGGACTTATGTTTCATGAAATAGATATACCCATATCTATTCAAGTCATCCGTGAAGGTAAGAACATAACGATAACCACCGCGCGATGCTACACTCATTGGACCACACACATCGGTATGTATGATTTCCAATAAGTCCGTAGCTCGCTCCATCATACCAGAAAATGGAGTCTTAGTCATTTTACCCATCAGACATGCTTCACATCTTTCAAGTGATTCAAAATCAAGTGATTCAAGAATTCCATCGGAATGGAGTTTCTTCATACGTTTCACTCCAATGTGACCAAGATGACAGTGCCACATATAGGTCGAATTATCGCTTGATTTCAAACGTTTAGCCTCAATGTTGTTGATATGTGTATTTCCACTATCGAGATTCAATAAGAATAGACCATCTATCAAAGGTGCATGTGCATAAAACATATTACTCATATAAATCGAACAACCATTATTCTCGGACTTAAACAAGTAACCGTCTCGCAATAAACAAGATCCCGATATAATGTTCATGCTCAACGCAGGCACCAAATAACAATTATTTAAGTATAAAACTAATCCCGATGGTAGATGAAGGGGTAGCGTGCCGACCGCGATCACATCAACCTTTGATCCATTTCCCATGCGCATCGTCACCTCGTTCTTCGCTAGCTTCCGTTTATTCTGCAGCACCTGTTTCGAGTTACAAATATGAGCAACCGAACCAGTATCAAATACCCAGGCACTACTACGAGTACTAGTGAGATACACATCAATAACATGTATATCAGATATACCTTTCTTCTTGATGTTGCCGTTCTTCAAATCCGCCAAGTACTTTGGGCAATTCCGCTTCCAGTGACCTTCTCCCTTGCAGTAAAAGCACTCAGTATCAGGCTTAGGTCCAGCTTTGGTCTTCTTCGCCGGCGTGGTAACTTTCTTACCACCCTTCTTGAAGTGTCCCTTTTGCTTAGACTTGCCTTTCTTTAATTTGGTGGTCTTATTGACCAACAACACTTGGTGCTCTTTCTTGATCTCCACTTCTGCAGATTTCAACATGGCAAAGAGTTCTGGCAACGTCTTGTTCATGTTCTGCATGTTGTAGTTCATCACAAAGTTCTTGTAACTTGGTGGTAGTGATTGGAGGACACGGTAAATCCCCAAAGCATTAGGAATCACTATACCCAAGCTTTGAAGTTTGTTTGCGTGCCTAGACATCTTAAGCACATGCTCACTGACGGAGCTGCCCTCTTCCATATTGCAGTTAAAGAATTTTTCAGAAGCCTCATAGCTTTCAATTGCCGCATGAGTCTCAAAAATCAATTTGAGATCCTCGACAATATCATATGGGTCTGAATCCTCAAACCTTTTCTGAAGCTCCGATTCCAAACCATACAAGATAGCACACTGAACTATGGAGTACTGATTCTTCCGAGCGAGGTAAACATTCTTTACTTCATCGGGAGTATCATCTGCAGGTGGGTCACCCAGCGGTGCATCCAGCACATAGGTCAAATTACCAGCTGTGAGGACAATCCTCAAATTGCGGAACCAATCCGCGAAGTTGCTTCCATTGTTTTTCAACTTTTCTTTCTCTAGGAATGCATTAAAATTGATGGTAGGGGCTGCCATTGATCTACAACATATTTGCAATAGTTTAGACTAAGTTTATGACAAATTGAGTTCAAATTAATTAATAAAGTTAATCTAGGTGAACTCCCACTCAAAACAATATCCCTCACATTGTTTTAGTGATCACACGAACCAAATCCACCATATCAACACCGATCATCACGAGAGTTGATATAGTTTCAATGGCGAACAATCGTCATGTTCATCATATCTACTATATGATTCATGCTTTACCTTTCGGTGATCCGTGTTCCGAGACCATGTCTGTACATGCTAGGCTCGTCAAGATCAAACCTTAGTTTCCGCATGAGCAAATCTGGCTTGCTCACGTTGTATACACTTGCAGAATCTAACACACCCGATCATCACGTGGTGCTTCGAAACAACAAGCTTTAGCAACGGTGCTAACTAAGGGTGAACACTTTATGACTTGAAATTCATGTGCATGAGGGATCATCTTATAATGCTACCATCGTCTACTAAGCAATACAAGATGCATAAAGGATTAACATCACATGCAATTCAATATATATGTGATATGATATGGCCTTTCTTCTTCGTGCTTCCGATCTCTATCTTCAACCACGAACATGATCTCCATCATCACCGGCATTGCATCAAGGTCAATGACGCCTCTCCATGGTTGTCGTCCACCGGCTTCAACTATTACAACTACTTTGAATAGACACGCGGGTCTTTAACATAAATTAAAGACAACCATATGGCTCCTGCCGGTTGCCAACTTACAATAAGGAACATTGCATACATCAAATATAATCACAATCATGGCCATATCACATCACTGCACACCCCTGCAAAACAAGTTTAGACGCCTCTACTTTCTTTGCATGTTTTACGTGGTTTGGGGCTTTCTATAAGTGTCGTTCTAACTTACGAACATGAACCACAACATTGACACAAGTATTGTTAATCACCCGTTGTGAATTGGATCTATACTATGCTAGGAGAAACAGGCACCCGCAAAGCCACTTATGCAATACAAGTTGCATGTCAAGCGTGGAGCAAGTCTCATGAACGATGTCATGTAAGGTTAGCCCGGGCCGCTTCATCCCAACATACCGCAAGATGCAAAGTACACAAGAGGCAATCGACAATAAAAGTATCAACGCCCACAATGACCATTGTGTTCTACTCGTGCAACAGATCTACATATAGACACGGCTCTGATACCACTGTAGGGTTTCGTAGCATGGAAAACAAAAAATTTCTATCGCATACAAACAAACAAGCCAAGATCTATCTACTAGATTGTAGCAACGAGTCGATGGAATAACTTACCCTCGAAGATTCCAAAGTGTTTAACGAGAGCGGATTCTTGTGGGTGATGTAGTCGTATTCTTCCCGATCTCAAGATCGTGTAGACGATCCTTCCGGCGCTGCGTTCCGGCAGCGCTCCCGCAGTCGGTCACACGTTCGGTACTCGACGAAGACCTTCCTCTCCCTTATTCCAGCAGGCAGCGGAGGTTGTAGCACTCTCCTCGCGATTCCGGGAGCACAACGGCGTGGTACCGGAAGTAGAGGGGAGATCCCGCAGGGCTTCGCCTTAAGCCGGAGCGAGTATGGTGGAGTATGAGAGAGAACTATTAGTGGTCTAGGGTTTAGACACACCAATTAGAAGGCTCTAATCCGAAGGCTAGTGCAATTAGAAGCTCTAAACCAAAGCGTCTCTAAACCGGAGTCTAGGGCTAGGATTTAGATTAGAGGATAGGAACTTGTGTGTCCAGAGGAGGAGGCCCTGCCCCTCCTTTTATAGGTGGGAGGGGCGGCCAAGGGGAGGGAGTCCCTCCCCAAGTCGGCCTTGGGTGGCGCGCCGGCTTGGAGAGGAGTAACTCCTCCCCCAAGTCGGTTTCAACCTCCTCTTGCTTGTTTCCCACAGTTTCCTGTTTTAGCCGTTTGACTTTCAAACTGGCCATTTGACTTTTCAGTTTTAGGATTCAATTTAATCCTTTATTTGGAACAGCGAGAACACTTAGTACATGATGCAATCATTCCAATATGTAATGACACATTCATGTACCCCTTCCCCCCGGAGTGCCGGACATTCCAGAACCTTCTAGAACATTCCCGATGAAAACACCGGAATCATTTCCGAACTCCGAAACGGGACTTTCCTTATATGAATCTTATTCTCCGGACCATTCCGGATCACCTCGTGATATCCCGGATCCCATCCGAGACTCTGAACAACATTCGGTCTCTTTCTCATAATACCATAACTACTCAAACAACGTCGAATCCTTAAGTGTGTCTCCCTACGGTTCGTGAATTATGCGGACATGATCGAGACACTTCTCCGAACAATAACCAATAGAGGAATCTGGAAATTCATATGGCTCCCACATATTTCTACGATTACTTTGCGATCGAATGAACCACTTACATACGATACCAATTTCCCTTTGTCTCACGATAGTTTACTTATCCGAGGTCATGATCGTCGGTATCTCTGCATACCTAGTTCAACCTCGTTACCGATAAGTACTCTTTTCTCGTTCCCGTGATATGTGATCCCTTGTGAGCCAGTCACATGCTTGCAAGCTAATTGGATGACATTCCACCGAGAGGGCCCAGAGTATATCTATCCGTCATATGGATGGACAAATCCCACTCTTGATCCATGTGTCTCAACCAATACTTTCCGAACACTCAATGCCACCTTTATAGCCACCCAGTTACGGTGTGGTGTTTGATGTCATCAAAGCATCCATCCGGTAAAGGTGATATGCATGATCTCATGGTCGAAGGAATTAGGTTACTATGTATCAGAAAGCATATAGCAATTGAACTATTGAAATGACTTGATCTTTATGCTACGCTTATCTATAGGAGTATGTCCACCATATCATTCTCCTAACGATATGATCTTGTTGTTGATAACATCTCAATGTTCATGATAGGGAAACCACAATCATTTATCAACCAACAAGCTAGTGAAGTATAGAGGCTATACTAGGGACTTCAAATTAAGTTTACAAATCACACAAGTATCAATGTTTCCTTGTTAATACTATTATAGCATGAATGTAAACATTTATCATAAACACAAAGATATAATAATAACTACATTTATTATTGCCTCCAGGGCATATCTCCAACAAGTCCTCGATGGAACCCACAAAACATATATATACAACAGCGACTCAATGAGTCAAGAATACAGATATACAATACAAAGATCCAATTCACCTGGAAAACGATACAGCGTCCGAGTACGGACAAGATGCAAATTGAGCTAAGAGCCCTGAAGAATAACCAATGGCGTCCATAACCCTGCCCAGGCCAAGCCGGAAGGGTAACCCTGCTAACGACGTCGATCTCAAAACCTGCTTAAACAAAAAGGGGTGCCGACAAAGGGCAAAGGAAAAAGAGAGCGGTCAGTACTGAGGCCAGTACACGGCGAGACTAGAATTCGGCGGTCCTCGCCTACATAGGTATGGTGGACTGAAGCGGCAGTGGCAGCATGCACTAAACAACCTGTAGAGACTCGATACAACTGTCGGCTATCAGAGAGAGATAAGAAAGACCTATTCGAAACCATTCTGATTCTACCACCAAGCATACCCATCCTGGTATGTCCCCCTCGAGACCAAACGAGGAAGTCAACCGAGGAACTCACACAGTTGGCAGTTTTATTTATTCAGTTATCGTTGCAGCAATTACTAGTCAGGTATAGATAGTCATCCTGATATAATAAGCAGTGGGCACTTTTAGTTAACCATTCCATTGTAGTTGCACACTTACTAGTCAGATACAATTAGCATGGGATATCCCAAAACCCAGCAGTTGTTGGCACTTTTATTTAGCCATTCCGTTGTAGTGGAGCTGATTACTAGTCATATCGGATACAAGTCAAATTATAACAATAAACTTTAGTTATAGTTGTCTATGATCGAGAACTGTGCTCCAAGTCGTCCATAACCGCGGACACGGCTTCTCGAAAAGATTTAACCCTGCAGGGGTGCACCAAAGTTTCCACACGCACCTACACCCTTGTTGTCAGATCAGGTAGGTACAAGATCACAAAACATACACCCAACGGTATGTCGACGGGGTTTCGGACACGACGTTTCCCAGACCCAAAGCAAGCACATGGGGGCCACCCCACTAAGCTACCCGCAACGAAGTCGGCCGGCTCCAAGACGGACCCAGGGTTTGTGAAGACGACTGTAAACGACTGAGAACCCGAAAGTGTGACTGGGCTTGTCGATACCGCGAAAACGTGGCACGGGGTTCCAAAACAGTACAAGCGCTCCACGCGCAATCATAATAAAGCAGTAAAGCATGGCATAAGTACAGGATAGTAATAAAGCCCCAAACTACTTTATGGCCCCCGGTACAGTACTTTGAAATCAGGTACTAATCGATGGGGGTGCCCACACACCCCACCTGTGGTTAGCGCGCTCAATCTCGGAACAGGTGTCAAGAACTCGGGGTCCTACGGGACACCAGTGAGCGGTTAAAAACCAAATATTGTCTATTACCCACCGGTGCCTCTGCATTTACCTACTTCAATTTTAGTTATTAAACGATAATTAAATTAAACGATAATTAAAGCCATGATCATCTCCAACATTAAACATACGGCAATACTCCAACAACTGTGGTACTGGACGACACGCAACAGCACTTGAGCAAGCGACTACGACACGCAAGTCCAACTATCTACCAAACAACAGGTAATAGGATGTGTCCAAGGCAATATAAGGCTGCAAGGGATGTCCCGGGTACGAAAACTAGAGCATCGCAACACAGATAGCAATAGATCAACAGGAGGAAATAAAAACTATAAAAGTAAAATAGGTAGAAAGAGGGAGAATGCTCGCCTGAAAAACATTGTTGAAGGTTCATCCGAAGATCGGGTCGACTCTCGCATCAACTCATCGGCCTAATCCGTGAAGAAGCAAAGCACTAGCACAAACACCGGATGCACTATTTAACATTATGACAGAAGATCGGCATGATGCATGTATGATGTATGACATGGCAAATGTGCAGTGCAATTAGGCAAGATTAAGCGAAACCGGGATCCCGACATTTGTTTAGATGGTTCAAGTTATTTAGATACCCTGCAATTTAAATGTTGTTTTAACAAGGCAAAATATATCACCGGTTTGCTACGCAAATTTAAATGGAGCCATTATAAGGCTAGAATCGCCCGCATATAGCCTCCATATTTAATTAGTAGGTGAACCGGTATAATACCCCCAAACCACATAAGATGTATGCGAGTATGAATGATTATATGCAACAAGATATATCCTTTATAAAAATAGGGCTTGGAGGTAAAGGGGTCACACATTGATCCGGAGATCTTGATAGAGTCGATGAGGATCTTGTCCGAGGTTAGGGTAGCAGGAGTGTAGTCTTAGAGGTGGTCTTGACATGAAAAACACACAGGCATACGCACAACCTGACGTGCAGCTAGTCAAACCCGACGGCAGGCTGCCTGTAAACGCCTCCCTGGAGGCTGTTCTCGACTCGGAGGCACTGACGCCAGGGAGACAGGGGCTTCGGGGCCGCGTACGTGCGCGCGACGCGGCGCAGGCAGAGGCCGACGACGGCGCTCAGGCGAGGGAGGCTTGGTCGGAGACGAACACATCGGCAAAGGGGAGAGCGGCGCTCGGGACGGCATGGAACCGTGCAGGGGAGGACGAGGGCAGCCGAGCCTGCTCAGGAGAACGGCCGGGAGAGGCAGCCGATAGTGGGGAGGAGCCGAGCAACGGTGGGGCACGTCTCGACTGGGCGGTGAGAGGGGCTCAGCAACGAGGGAAGGGCGCACGCGGCCAGAGGTGGGGAAGACGGTGGGCGTTGGCGAGCTTGCAGGCTCCCGTGGCGACGGGGTCGGGAGTTTGGCGGCGTGGCTCCGGGGACGCGACCGCGGGAGAGGGAGGCGGCGGCGATTGGTCAGAGAGGAGGGAGTCGCGGGTTGCCGGGAGGAGGTCGAGGGCGCGTGACAGAGGGGGTGCCCGGCGGTGGAGCTCGCGGCCAAGGAAGCTCGCGAGGGAAGCGGACAAGGCAGGGAGGGGGGCGGTGGTGAGCTTCGCGGGGCGGCGGCGGCTCGAGGCCAGGCGGCGGGGTGAGATAGGAAGGAGGGCGTCGGGTGGGGCGCGATTCACGCGAGGAAGGGGGGTCGCGAGGGAGATGGTACGGGGAAGTGGTGGGGTCCGCCGGGGCCAGGTGGGGATCAGGATTGGGTGGCTGCAGGGTTGACCGAGCGGGGGCGTGAGAGGTGGCCAACCGGGTGGTTCTAGGTGGGGCCAAGCAGAAGAGTGGAGAGAGGAGCAGGGGTACGGGGCGAGCGTGTGGGATGGCTCGGGTAGGGCGTGCGCGCGGCATGCGCCTATGTGCAGTGCGGCGGCGGCAGGGTGGGAATAGGTAGGTGGGATTCTAGGGTTTTGTCTAGGGTTAGGATTAGGGTTTGGTTGTGTGGGGTTGTAGGTGGCCGGGCTAGCCGGGCCTTTGGGCCTGGCCGGCTGGGCTGCCTCCCCCACTAACAAAATATTTACGTTAATATTTTTCCTGTTTTATTTATGAGGTCTTTTATCAATAATTTTATACAAAACAAAATATTCAGAAAAGACCGAGATTTCAATTTGAAATAGAGAAGGGTATAATTAGAAAACAATATATGCTTTAGGGGAATAGGTTTAGTCAAACACATGCATGATGATGTTATGATGATGCACATAATAAAATCAACAACGATTTTCTAGTAGTGGTTTTACCCGGGGTGCTACAATTCGACACCACTAACAATGGATCTCGCCCTCGAGATCCGCCTCCTGGTATGGGGAAGGAGGCCGACGCTCCGAATCTTCTCGCTTAATGTAGATCTTCGCGACACCACTAACAAAGATTATTTCTCCATCTTGAAATCGGCGACACCACCAACAAGCGGTCGTTGATCATGTGCGTCGAGGGAGTACTCCGGATAAACAAAAGACAAAAATAGAGGCATCAAAAGATAAGGCCACCTCTAACTTCGACAGAAGGAGAGAAAAGGTGCAATCTAATCCACTTCAATGTACAAGAGTGAATAGATTGAGTAGTTGGCATGGGGGCCAATCCATCACGCACCCAAACTATTACTTCGCACATGCAGTAGAAAATCACGCAACCCATTCTCGGAATTAGACTGAAGATCTCGACAAGAGACGTTCGGAATCAAAGGAGGGATGGAGATTCTCATCAGATCTGATGTAGATGACTTCATCGTATCGGAAAACATCGGAGGATAGGAAGAAAATTTTTAGTGAATTTTTGGTCCACTGAAAAGGTACAACAGATGAAAGATTCATCAGATAGCGTGAAGGTCGGATGTTGAAGCACCGTTACAAGAGGAGGAAGTGAAACCCTGAAGGTACGACGGAAACCCAACCACAAGAATTCCTGGACTCGGAGAAAAGATAAGATGGCAGATTCAAAACACGAAGAGATAAGAGGAGAATAGCAGAGGGATAAGGAGTAAAAGCAGACCTAATCAGATCTATCCAACCGATTTTCCAAAATAGTTTTGACACTCTACATCGGCCGTTGGCTAGGTTATCCTACAGGCTGGACCAGTGGGGTATCGTAACTGCTGAGCTCTGATACCACTCTGTAACACCCTCAGAATCCGCCCTATGCAAATTTTAGCGCTTCCCGCCAAACCCGCATAGAAACGATTCAAAGGTGCCCACCAGGCACTTTCGTGCGGGTGGAAGACGAAGTAATATCATTACACAATAGTCCTCGATGGAACCCACAAAACATATATATACAACAGCGACTCAATGAGTCAAGAATACAGATATACAATACAAAGATCCAATTCACCTGGAAAACGATACAGCGTCCGAGTACGGACAAGATGCAAATTGAGCTAAGAGCCCTGAAGAATAACCAATGGCGTCCATAACCCTACCCAGGCCAAGCCGGAAGGGTAACCCTGCTAACGACGTCGATCTCAAAACCTGCTTAAACAAAAAGGGGTGCCGACAAAGGGCAAAGGAAAAAGAGAGCGGTCAGTACTGAGGCCAGTACACGGCGAGACTAGAATTCGGCGGTCTTCGCCTACATAGGTATGGTGGACTGAAGCGGCAGCATGCACTAAACAACCTGTAGAGACTCGATACAACTGTCGGCTATCAGAGAGAGATAAGAAAGACCTATTCGAAACCATCCTGATTCTACCACCAAGCATACCCATCCTGGTATGTCCCCCTCGAGACCAAACGAGGAAGTCAACCGAGGAACTCACACAGTTGGCAGTTTTATTTATTCAGTTATCGTTGCAGCAATTACTAGTCAGGTATAGATAGTCATCCTGATATAATAAGCAGTGGGCACTTTTAGTTAACCATTCCATTGTAGTTGCACACTTACTAGTCAGATACAATTAGCATGGGATATCCCAAAACCCAGCAGTTGTTGGCACTTTTATTTAGCCATTCCGTTGTAGTGGAGCTGGATACAAGTCAAATTATAACAATAAAATTTAGTTATAGTTGTCTATGATCGAGAACTGTGCTCCAAGTCGTCCATAACCGCGGACACGGCTTCTCGAAAAGATTTAACCCTGCAGGGGTGCACCAAAGTTTCCACACGCACCTACACCCTTGTTGTCAGATCAGGTAGGTACAAGATCACAAAACATACACCCAACAGTATGTCGACGGGGTTTCGGACACGACGTTTCCCAGACCCAAAGCAAGCACATGGGGGCCACCCCACTAAGCTACCCGCAACGAAGTCGGCCGGCTCCAAGACGGACCCAGGGTTTGTGAAGACGGCTGTAAACGACTGGGAACCCGAAAGTGTGACTGGGCTTGTCGATACCGCGAAAACGTGGCACGGGGTTCCAAAACAGTACAAGCGCTCCACGCGCAATCATAATAAAGCAGTAAAGCATGGCATAAGTACAGGATAGTAATAAAGCCCCAAACTACTTTGTGGCCCCCGGTACAGTACTTTGAAATCAGGTACTAATCGATGGGGGTGCCCACACACCCCACCTGTGGTTAGCGCGCTCGATCTCGAAACAGGTGTCAAGAACTCGGGGTCCTACAGGACACCAGTGAGCGGTTAAAAACCAAATATTGTCTATTACCCACCGGTGCCTCTGCATTTACCTACTTCAATTTTAGTTATTAAACGATAATTAAATTAAACGATAATTAAAGCCATGATCATCTCCAACATTAAACATACGGCAATACTCCAACAACTGTGGTATTGGACGACACGCAACAGCACTTGAGCAAGCGACTACGACACGCAAGTCCAACTATCTACCAAACAACAGGTAATAGGATGTGTCCAAGGCAATATAAGGCTGCAAGGGATGTCCCGGGTACGAAAACTAGAGCATCGCAACACAGATAGCAATAGATCAACAGGAGGAAATAAAAACTATAAAAGTAAAATAGGTAGAAAGAGGGAGAATGCTCGCCTGAAAAACATTGTTGAAGGTTCATCCGAAGATCGGGTCGACTCTCGCATCAACTCATCGGCCTAATCCGTGAAGAAGCAAAGCACTAGCACAAACACCGGATGCACTATTTAACATTATAACAGAAGATCGGCATGATGCATGTATGATGTATGACATGGCAAATGTGCAGTGCAATTAGGCAAGATTAAGCGAAACCGGGATCCCGACATTTGTTTAGATGGTTCAAGTTATTTAGATACCCTGCAATTTAAATGTTGTTTTAACAAGGCAAAATATATCACCGGTTTGCTATGCAAATTTAAATGGAGCCATTATAAGGCTAGAATTGCCCGCATATAGCCTCCATATTTAATTAGTAGGTGAACCGGTATAATACCCCCAAACCACATAAGATGTATGCGAGTATGAATGATTATATGCAACAAGATATATCCTTTATAAAAATAGGGCTTGGAGGTAAAGGGGTCACACATTGATCCGGAGATCTTGATAGAGTCGATGAGGATCTTGTCCGAGGTTAGGGTAGCAGGAGTGTAGTCTTAGAGGTGGTCTTGACATGAAAAACACACAGGCATACGCACAACCTGACGTGCAGCTAGTCAAACCCGACGGCAGGCTGCCTGTAAACGCCTCCCTGGAGGCTGTTCTCGACTCGGAGGCACTGATGCCAGGGAGACAGGGGCTTCGGGGCCGCGTACGTGCGCACGACGCGGCGCAGGCAGAGGCCGACGACGGCGCTCAGGCGAGGGAGGCTTGGTCGGAGACGAACACATCGGCAAAGGGGAGAGCGGCGCTCGGGACGGCATGGAACCGTGCAGGGGAGGACGAGGGCGGCCGAGCCTGCTCAGGAGAACGGCCGGGAGAGGCGGCCGATAGTGGGGAGGAGCCGAGCAACGGTGGGGCACGTCTCGACTGGGCGGTGAGCGGGGCTCAGCAACGAGGGAAGGCCGCACGCGGCCAGAGGTGGGGAAGACGGTGGGCGTTGGCGAGCTTGCAGGCTCCCGTGGCGACGGGGTCGGGAGTTTGGCGGCGTGGCTCCGGGGACGCGACCGCGGGAGAGGGAGGCGGCGGCGGTTGGTCAGAGAGGAGGGAGTCGCGGGTTGCCGGGAGGAGGTCGAGGGCGCGTGACAGAGGGGGTGCCCGGCGCTGGAGCTCGCGGCCAAGGAAGCTCGCGAGGGAAGCGGACAAGGCAGGAAGGGGGCCGGTGGCGAGCTTCGCGGGGCGGCGGCGGCTCGAGGCCAGGCGGCGGGGTGAGAGAGGAAGGAGGGCGTCGGGTGGGGCGCGATTCACGCGAGGAAGGGGGGTCGCGAGAGAGATGGGACGGGGAAGTGGTGGGGTCCGCCGGGGCCAGGTGGGGATCAGGATTGGGTGGCTGCAGGGTTGACCGAGCGGGGGCGTGAGTGGTGGCCAACCGGGTGGTTCTGGGTGGGGCCAAGCAGAAGAGTGGAGAGAGGAGCAGGGGTACGGGGCGAGCGTGTGGGATGGCTCGGGTAGGGCGTGCGCGCGACATGCGCCTATGTGCAGTGCGGCGGCGGCAGGGTGGGAATAGGTAGGTGGGATTCTAGGGTTTTGTCTAGGGTTAGGATTAGGGTTTGGTTGTGTGGGGTTGTAGGTGGCCGGGCTAGCCGGGCCTTTGGGCCTGGCCGGCTGGGCTGCCTCCCCCACTAACAAAATATTTACGTTAATATTTTTCCTGTTTTATTTATGAGGTCTTTTATCAATAATTTTAGACAAAACAAAATATTCGGAAAAGACCGAGATTTCAATTTGAAATAGAGAAGGGTATAATTAGAAAACAATATATGCTTTAGGGGAATAGATTTAGTCAAACACATGCATGATGATGTTATGATGATGCACATAATAAAATCAACAGCGATTTTCTAGTAGTGGTTTTACCCGGGGTGCTACAACCCTCCCCAAGGTGTTCTTCCCTCTCCGATGTGGATTTGAGGGAGCACGTTGACCGATCTTTTCTTGCGAGGATTCTATCGGACTGGTGGCCGCCGTTCGGGAGCAATCGGCCTTGTATCGTGTGAGTTTTGCGTGTGTTCATCATGTTCTTCGCGAGGTGTGTGTTCGCTTCTGCTACCTTCTCCCTTTCCCCTCGCTTTCCCATCGATTTGACCACGAGATCCGTGAAGATCGGGCCACCCAAGAGGTTAACCCCTCCATCACTTTATGTCCCCCGAATCTCCCCTTCGGTGGCGACAGCGCACGGAACTTTTCGTGGATTTTTGTTGGATGATTTAGGGTTTCTGAGTCAGGGGCTTCTTATAGGCGAAGGAGGCAAGGTCGGTGGAGGCCCAGGGGGCCCACACCCAGGGTGGGCCCGCGGCACCCTAGGGTGTGGCCACCTTGGTGCCCTACTCCGTCTCTGCTTCGATTTTCCGTATCGCTCCGGGAAAAATAGTAACTTTGGCTTTTGTCCCGTCCAATTCTGAGTATATTCATTTTTTTAGCTTTCTGAAACCAAAAACAGTAGAAAACAAGCAACTGGCACTGTGGCATCTTGTCAATAGGTTAGTTCCAGAAAGTGTATAAAAATACCTCAAAGTATAGTCAAAGCATAAGACAAATGATATAAAACAAGCATCGAGCATCAAAAATTATAGATACGTTTACGACGTATCACCTGACTTTGCCATTGCACACCAGGTGAAGATTGGGTTCTTCTTGACCTTCAAGATGCTGAAGGGTGACATGTTCAAGGTCACCATCTTTGACTACACCATGATTGAAGTCATGAAGAAGTGCCACAGCATGATCCAGCCCTTGACATGATCGACGTGTGATCTTTGTTGTCTACTTTGTTGTCTGTTTGATTGTTGTGAACTTATGTCGTGATGTTTGAACAATGTTTATGCTACTTACTTGGTGTGTGTTAGCTGTGATTAAGACACACTTGTGGTGTGTGGTAAGCTCACCATCTAGGGAAGAGATTACCAGAGCACATGCCATAGCTAAAACCAAACACACTTATTTCTTTCTCCCAGACCTAATACATTCCTCCAAACAACATGGCTTCAATCCTGCCCAAGTGTTAAACAGTGTCAATGCGGGAAACCAAATAAGAGAAAAAAATTGGTCCAAAGCCTGATCCCCGCGTGCAGTCCACGCTCGTACAAGTTCACGCGTTGGGAAAAACTCGCACCAAAACCAAACATGCCCATATACTTCCTCTATTTTAAAATATAAGATGTTTTAGATTTATGAAAAAATATATTTAGATTTATTTTAATGTATAGATTTACTTTACCTACATACTTAAAAACAGTCTAAATATATTTGTTTTATAAAGCTAAAACATCTTATATTTTAAGACGGAGGAAGTAGTCGGTGTGGAGTAGCTTGGCGTTTTTTAACTACTGTAACCAATACGCTGTTGCGGGGAACTTCATAGAACTGCCATGCGTTTAACTCTTTTTAAAGATTAAGGCCTTGTTTGGTATCAAAGTATTTTTAAAGTATCGAGGAAATACTTTGGTTTCTGAAAAAACTGAAATATTAAATACTTTGAGGTGTTTGGATCCACCAAATAATATGTTTTCAAAACTGAAGTATTCTTTAAAACTATGATTTTTTAGGATAGTACTAGGCGTCCCTCGGGGGATAATTCTCAAATATCCCCCGGGTCCCCCTGCTGACACGTGTTCCCCAAAAGCCCAAAATTTCCGCTTTTGCTACAAATAGACCTATTTTTGCTACATGTAGCAAAAAACGGTTTGGTATCGAAAATAGAAAAACAAACTGGACCTCGCCGCCGACCGGGGTAGCAAAAAAGTTATGCTAATATAGCATATCCGACCTCGCCGGAGACTTGCTGGAGGCTTACGCCGGAGACCTCGCAGGAAACTATGTAGCAAAGCAATTGTGCTAATGTAGCAAAATTTGAAAACAGTTGTAGCAAAAAAGTTCAGCATATATAGCAAAAAAAGGACTTCGCCGGAGACATCACCCGAGATCCGTAGCAAAAGGACCCCGCTATTATAGCAAAAAACAGTAAAAGATTGTAGCAAAAAATCTGCTAATTTAGCAAATCCGATTTTGCGAGAGGCCTCGCCGAAGAACTTGATCGCAGATAGCAACGCTGCTCGCCGTAGATAGCGACGTCTCTCGCCGCATGTAACAACAGCACTCACGTATGTAGCAAAGTAGAACCTTGCAGCAGCCGCGGCGGGAGGTTCATGGCAGCATCTACCTTGCGCGTAGGTAGCAGCAACTGACGGAACCAACAGGAAGAGGTGTGGTGCCATACGTAGATAGCAACCGCGAAATCAGCAGGAGGCAAGGTGTGGTGCCATGATCGCCTGACTTGCTGTGAGAGATGGGAGAGAGGAGAAAAATGAGTGGAGGAGAAGCATCCTGGGAAGTGATAAGGTTGAACGTGGGCAGTATATCACCCACGCTTCTGTTTTGCTTTAACATGAACCGAAATACTCTCTCAAAAAAAAATGAACCGGAATACGTACGCGCGCTAAGTCCAGAGAAAGCTAGCGAACACGCGCGCAACAGCGATCCGGAGATCGAATCGTTCTATTCCGGGGGAACTGTATCATTTTCCTTTTTTTTAATATTTGAGGAAGAAGTGAGGCCTTTTTTTTAAAACTAAAAGAAGAGAAAAAGTGAAGTATTGCTGTGTTAGGCACAAGAATACTATGGTATTGATATATTTTAATTTTAAAAAAACTTTGTTACCAAACTAAGCCTAATATTAACAGAAAAAATTAAAGTAAAGAAATCGATGCTACATATAGAATAGAGTCTATTACGCTCATCGACGATAGTTTTGGATGAACAATTAACTTTTTTTATAAATTTGTAAGTTTTAATTTTTATAAATTATAATGCGAGCATTGGCTTGCGAGGCCTAGCTGTCGGTTCTGCTGGTTGATTAGATGACTAAGCGGTGAAAATCGCAACAAATTATATAACACCCAGTGTAGACTGCAAAAAAAAAACTGTTCAAGTGAGCAGGACGTGGTGGAATATGCAATTTCCTCGACTAAAAACTAGTAGTCGCATTGTCGTTGGCCCGCCGGACAGCAAGTTCGTCCGGCGTCTGCTGGTACTGATTCTGGCCTGCCTTTTTCTTCCACCCCACGGCCGTCGCCGCACGCCGGTTGCCGGGATCCGCAACAAGTTGCCGGCTGCCCCCGTTCTCTGCCGCTACTGCGATCTGCGTGCCCTCTCTCCTATCCTCTCCTCTGTCGCGTTGCCCGCGTCCAACGCTTTGCATCTTAAGCCCATAGGGGCCCAAACCGAGCCCATCAAGCGGCCGCAAATTTCCCTTCCCCAACCAGCCAGCCGCCGCCGCGAGAGTAATGGAGGGGAGAGAAGACGACAAGAAGGGCGGCGGCGCTGCCGCCGCCGGTAGCTCAGCGCCGGGGTCGAGATTCAAGAACCTGGTGTCCAGGGAGTACTACAGCCACAAGAAGAAGGTATCTCTCCATGCCCCCACCCTCTTAATACCGCGGCACGGGAGTTCTCCCTCTGTCCCTGAAACCCAAAATCTTGCGAGAAAGAAGGCCCAATGCTGCATCTTTTCTTGATGTGGATCCCTTGAATCCTGGCATCGCAAGCGAAAACGAGGATATGACATGAAAGGTCCAGTATTTGGGTAGTCCGGTTTCGTTTTCGGTAGGAGCGAAGCTGAGGGAGAACTTTGATTCGACCTAATTGCTAGGGCGTCCTGAATTAAGACCTTTTTGTCAAGAGAAAATGATTCTGATCATACCTTTTCCTCTTGTCCAGTGTTCTTTTTTACTAGTGAAGAAAATTGGTGGTAGCATATTGAGAAAGAAAATCAATTTCGAGTCAGGGGCTAGTTCTTTCAAGTTGATTTGGGAAAGAGGGGAAGAACATCTTCCTTTCAGAAAAAAAATCATTGTACTGCGAGGATCTCTTGGTTGCTTTCTGTTGTTTGTTTTGCTAGAAAAATTCCTTCCTGCCAGTATGATACTTGCGCCTAAAATTTAGTTGCTTTCGTGGTTTTGCTGCTTCTCTCTGTTCTTCCTTTATCTTGTAAATTCCTTATCAATGCAGATTTTTTTTATATGATCCTGGTCTTCTTTACTTTAGGTGCACTCCGTAGCGTGGAACTGCACAGGCACAAAGCTTGCTTCGGGCTCTATTGATCATACTGCACGTGTTTGGAGCATTGATCCCCATGGCCATGTAACTTTCTCCCCTTGTTCTATAATTGCTACAAGAAGAGCCTAGCTTGTTATGGAATTAGATAACCCTTTTTTATTGTCATGCACTCAATGTTTGTAAAGAATCTATATAATTGGGAATTATCTCCCATTTCATATAATGCAAGCACTGAGTTATGGTCCTAGCGACAACAATGTATGGTAGCATGCACATTTCTTACTGTCATGCTCATGTTGTTCCCTAGTGGCTAGTGCTATGTACAGAAGTGGGTCGAGTGTAACTCACTAACTGTAATCTATCGCACTATCTGTTTGCAGCAGTTGTTTATCCCTGTTTGTGGGATTGTGAACAATAGGGGCACCTTAATGAGAGCAGATATTGTCCTAATAGTTGACACACACTAGCCACTTCCTGAGTTTCCAAAAAATGTGACATAGTTCATGGATGTAGTTCATTTTATATCATGTGCACCTTCCAAAATTCATTAGCAAATATTACTTCCTGTGACCTGTAAAAAAAGGAAAATTTATGGCTGTATAGTTCATTCACTATTCTTTTGTATCCTGTCTTTTTTATCTAGGTCACAACATGGTCATATTTTTGAATGTAATTTTGCAAGTGCACATAATATATCATGAATTCCATGAATTATTTCACATTTTTTGAACTCATTAAAGAGAAAAAAAGAAGAGGAGTAGAATATGGACTGTTGTGGCAACTAGTTGCCAAATTTATTTTCTCCACCTTAACATGTTTAATCAAATGCATATTTTTTCCAGTTTGCAGAATATTGTGGCCATAGTTTATTAACACGAGTAGCGAATTTCATTCTCGACAGTGGAGTATTGAGAACAAGCTATGCATTTATTGATGAAAATGTTAGCTACAGGAAATTGATTTACTTGTTTAAGAATGAACATTTGGATTTTCTGAATCAGGGGATGTATTTTAGATTAGATTTTATTTCATTGGGACTTCCAAACTGCAAACGATGCTGACAACACTTTTTATCATACACAGTCCAAGGTTAAAGACATTGAGCTGAAAGGCCACACAGATAGTGTAGATCAATTATGCTGGGATCCAAAGCATCCTGAGACAGTTGCTACTGCAGCTGCTGACAAAACAATTCGTCTTTGGGATGCACGAAGTAAGTAATACAATTCATGTTTGATCAGGTGCTAAAACTCCCATTTTAGTTCAGCATTGCTAATGCATTTAGTTTTCCTTTCTGTAATTGATGAATTCTCTGTACCTTTGTTATGAATTTTTGTGTTATCAAATGAGAGTTCTTATTTAATAATTTGATGCGGAAGTTATTTTTGTTGTGCTCAGTATTCCGCATAGAATAATGCATTTTGTTTGTCAGTCTCTTCTCACCCTGTCCTGTGACGGTAGCAGTTTACCTCTTCATCAGGTTATATTACCTATCCTGCTTAACCTTAACTAGTTCATATTTTTCTCTTCAGGTGGAAAATGCCAAGTTGTTGAACTTAGTGGAGAGAACATCAACATCACATATAAACACGATGGCACTCACATAGCTGTTGGAAATAAGGTTTACAATAACAGAACATGGGTACATTAGATTGTAGTATATTTGTGTAGCTTTTTCTAAATTGAGTATGCAATAACCCCACTTATATGCATTTTGGTGCCTCGCTGTTTTTCTAGCATATTGATTTATTTAAAGTAATTGAACATGATTCTCATGTTCGAAATTGCTTTCATGAAGCTTGTGTTTCTTCATCTGCTGTAGTTGTTCTTCTGATACACATATTTATAGTGCATCAGTTTATTGCCTTTTTTCAAATAGAAACTTAAAACCCTGATATGTTTGTGATATGCATCATTATGCCGTGAGAACATGACCCAGCTCAAACAACACTCTGTATCTGTTTAGCTTTGTTATTCTGCTCTTTTTAGTTTATACCTTGTGTAAGTTTGCTAGAAATCTAGATCTTCTGTTGATCTAACTACTATTCTACAGCAAATCATATCATGCATAAAAGTATGTGGCTGTATTGTGTTATACGTGTTTTGAGAAAATGCTGCACCATAATGTTACAACGTAGGTTGGTACCGAATCACCTGGATATGTACACATCTGGTTAGTATCTATCATTTAGAGGGAAGTTGCATGTTTCTTGCGAAGTTTCTTCTGTATGACAAGCGATGTCTGAAGTTTGTTTAGTTATCGAGATGATACTTTAGGGCACGTAAGGCGTAACATGTTTCGTAAAATGTGCACCATATGCATTTACTTTATACGAATTGTTACTAGTTTTATCAAACCGGTCAACTACAATAACATCTGCTGCTAATGATCTGTAGGAGGATGAGCTGACCATAGTGGATGTTCGGAAGCTAAAACCCATTCACAAACAAAAGTTCCCTTATGAGGTACTTTCCAAATGAAGTTTGGACACTGAGAAAATTCTTGAGGATTTTTTATTCTGAATCCAGCAATATTTTGGATGAACCTGTGCATATGCATGTGATAAGAAAAATAGTGGAACACATGTGCATGTCTACTTGTCTTAGACCAAAATGCTGTGCACAGTTGCTCTTTTAGAGGAAAATAGTAATGGTACCCACTATACCCTGAATGCACACAGATGTATGATACCAAACATTTGATCTACATAATGTATTTACTGTTGATGTTCACACCTTTCTAAACTTTATGTGTTCAATTTCATGCAGTTCTCATTTTTCTTCACTTGTAGCGCATGCATTCTTGTTATATGTCTGAAGTGAATTCTTGATATGTTTCTCAGATTAATGAGATTGCATGGAATAAAACAGGAGATATGTTCTTCATCACTACTGGGCTTGGTAAGAAACCAATGTGTAGTTTTCTCTTAAATTTATGAATGTTCAAGCTCATCAATCTGAAAACGGAGCAAGGAGCCTTGATGCTGTCTTCAAGTGGTAATATCACATAAGTTGATGCTAATGCTGGCACCCGGCTTTGTTCTTTATGTAGGATTTGTTGAGGTGGTTAACTATCCTTCCCTAGATGTTGTCTGCAAATTAAATGCCCATACCGCAGGATGCTATTGCATAGCAATGGACCCCCTTGATAGGTGAGACGATTCTTTGTCATTTGCAGTTATTTGCCTGCCTATGTTTAATTAAGAAAAACAGAGTACTTGCTAATTAACGATCAACTAGATTGCCTACAAAATCAGAAAAATACTCGAGCTTGATGATCCGTTGTTACTTTGGATCTAGATGACCTGTTATATTTGTTACTGGGTTGCCTGATATGCTATTGGAGTTAACACTTAAGCCATATTCTGACTTCTACAGTATCAGGAACTATTGAAATTTGTATGCTAGCTTCATCTTTAGATAAAAATCGTATCCCAAATACTTGAGTTGAGTGAATACCTACGATTACTTGTAAATGATTTGGTAGGTGACTTATGAAAGGGATTTTTCAGGCCTATATGTAGAAACCACTGGTTTAGTGGAAGAGTGAAAATCATGACGAGGAGGTTGATCACTCCCACCACGTTTTGGGCTTTTTGCGTATGCTGTCAAAAATATTTGGGGTACGGGGGGTGTTCTGAGTATCTGCTAGACCCTGTTTTTTACCCCTAGTACTCAAAACAGCAGTTTTTAGGATGGCCTTGAGTATCAGCTAGAGTTGCTCTAAGGGTTTTCAAGCACAGGTTGATTTCAACCTGGACAAAACCGTCTGTTCAATTTCTTCCATTGCTGGTGATCAGAACAGCATTGCTCGTACAAATAAACAATATGGAAGTTTACACGGTTGGTGGAAGCCCTTTTTGAACACCCCTAAAAGTTGGGATGGCATGAGATTTGCTATGCTCCTTCGTGTTGCTTTACTGATAGCATCATTCCTCAGCTCTGTACTGCTCGCCTCTTATCTCTGCAAGTATGCTTGAACATGAAGCTTTCTTTTAGTTTGAACTGATTGTAAACTGTAAGCCTGAATAAACTACAAAAACAGCAAGTTCTGCTCCTCACAAGTACAAATTGTATTAGTGTGTCATGTTAATGTTGTGCGCACAATTATCTCTGGCAATTCTGGGTGGTTTCTTTTCCTATCAGCATCCAGTGAGAGTATAATTGTTTTGATGATGGCACTTACAGAATATTTTGATGTCAGGTATTTTGCTGTTGGAAGCGCAGATTCACTTGTTAGTCTTTGGAATGTCAAAGAATTGCTCTGCATTAAAACCTTCACAAAACTGGAGTACGTTCTTATCACTATGTAACTTTCGTAGGCTGCTTTCATAGAAATACGTCAGTTGCTTTTTTTTGAATCAACCTCAGTTGCCAACAATAAGTTAATAACCACTATTATTCAGTTATACCATGTGTTTTAAAACTAGGACCTACAAGTTTTCACTCGACAAGACAACACATCTTTTATAGCCCAAAGGTCCTGATATTCACATTGAAATTAATAAATGATTTGGGTATATCTGTTTTGTTTCACATTACTTCCCCACCAAGGCCTGGCTGGCGACGGCAATGTAGATATTCAGGAAGTATGTAATCTGTTCAGTTACTTTGCTTTACTATTTTAATTTACTGTTTAAATCTATATAGAACAATATGAGTACAAAGAGCTAAATATGTTAACTGTTAAGCAGAAGAGTGCATGGGCTTTGATTAATCTCATATCACTTACTTTTACATCCGAATATATTTAAAAATAGAGTGCCTGAAATAATTTATGGTTAGCTAAAGTGTGATAGTTAAAAAAAACATTCAAAGGTCAATCTGCGTTTGACCGAAGTAACCCTCTTGTCTGTATTTGGAAGCTTGGAATTGTGCACCAATTTCCCTTCTCTTTTTCAGGTGGCCTGTAAGAACAGTTAGCTTCAGTCACAGTGGAGAATTTCTTGCATATGCCAGTGAAGATCCTTTCATTGACATTGTAAGTGATCACAAACATAGTGCGATTTGTTTACGATTCAAGGCTAACTTTTCTGAAGAGCATAGTTAATTTACATTTGTTTCCTTCCACCTACCAGGCCAATATTCAGACTGGACGATCAATTCATCAGATTCCATGTAAGGCAGCTATGAATAGCGTTGAATGGAACCCTAAATACAACCTCCTGGCTTATGCAGGAGATGACAAGAATAAGTACCAGGCTGATGATGGTATGGTTGTTGCAGCCCACCCATTTAAATGCATTTGTTTCACTTCATAACAGTGTTACTTTGTAATCACAAAAATCTTCATCTGATAAAAGGGGGGAAATGACATAGAAATAGACTAGCCCTAATGATTCACTCCATAAATTTTTTGCAGGTGTTTTCCGGATATTTGGTTTCGAAAGCACATAATCTGAGGCGGACCGGATTATTATCAGCAAGGTCTCTCTATAGAGACCAGATTTTCATCAGCAAGGTCTCTCTCACTCTATAGATACAGCTATCTAACCTTCCAGATGTAACTTGTGTTCAGATGGCTTGATGGGGGTGTTCGGTATGAGGGACTCAACCTTTAGCACCTTTTTTCGGTTTGAGAGATGGAATAGACCCTCGTCCTACATTAGCACTAAGCTAGTTCAAAATGTATAGGTCATTGTGCCAAATGTATGAGATTTTCGCGATAGACCGACCTATGATGGCTAAGGTGAATTGTCAAAACGAAACGTCCGGGAACTGCAACAGCGTTGTATTGTACCATAGTAAAATGAAACTCTGATTTTTCCCAATTTGAATCGATCTCAGTTACTGCCCATAGGAAGTACAGTCAGGGATGACAGGATTGGAACTTTTTTACTACAGCAATGCGTAACTGCCCTTGCCTCAAGGTCTTGATAAACCCCTCCAGGAGTTAACATCTTTTTTCTTTCTACTATGTCAGAATATGACGTAGAGTTGAGCCTGCCAATTGGTGATTGATCAGGCTAGCCAACGTGGGTTAACAATTTTGCATTACCTTGTTTGAGAGAACACTGCTGAATTACCGATTTTGCACAAATGTTCTTACGAAGTTGAAAAAGGAAATAAAAGATGTCCCCAACTATCAACCTGAAGGATTTAACTGTCCCTCAAAAAAAAAACCTGAAGGATTTAACTACATCATACATTCGAATCTAGACAAACCCAAATCAGTTATTCCTGGACGGAGGTAGTATATGAAATTGTATGAAATTGAAAAATTCTTTACGAGATGCTACCTCCCTTGAGTTGAATTTCAGACATAAATCACTGACATGGGCACGTCAGTGAGACATCAAGTGTCATGTTCTCAACTTTGAATTAGGAAATTTGCATACAAAAAAAAAGATACAGTAGTAGTACATTGCATTGCTTCTGAAGAATGGGCACGTGACTTCATGATATTCATACTCTTCCGTTCTGGAATTTTTTGTTTGATTTCATTCACACAAACACACTCGCTGAGAACGACAGAAAAACCTCTGCACACATCCGAAATACCATGCACTCGGATCCACAACAAAAGCCAAGAAAAGAATAACAAACACTGCCTTGAGACTCGCAGGAATGTAAAAACAAAAACAAAAAAGAACCAACAAGAATCATATCTCTTCAAACTGGCAACCAGACTTCTTCATCCGATCAACATCAAGCCTCCCACCATCTCTCTTTAACTACTCAGGCTCTGTACACATTGAAATGCTTTGCCCAACGCCGCGCCATGAACGGATCAAGATGGTCCCAGCTCTCGGCGCAGCAGCTGCTCCTCCTCTCACCGCCGCCGCCGATGCTCGGACCCATGTCCCTGAACCCACAGCACCTGCCGTCGCCGGCTTTCTCTTCAAACCCGACCGCGACCTCGCCTGTCCTCGGCTGATCCTCCCTTCCGCCCTCCAGGTAGCTGTACCCAACCAGAATGAAGCCACAGTCTGCCACCAGGTCAAGCGGGATCCTCCTCTCTTCGCCACCCCTCAGCTCCCCTAGCCTCACCACTCCACCATGCTCCCCTATCCTCAGCTGGGTGTCGCCGATGACGCCACCGAGCAACCGCGCGAGGAGCTCCTCGAACTCGTGCATCACGAAGCTGTTCTGCACCCCAAAGCCCAGCCCGACGTGGAACTGGTGAACCGGGATGCTCGAACGGTTCATGTCCACACCGACGTAGCTGCGGATCGGATGGTCGGAGAGGTGAAGGATGCATTTGCTCGGGTTCTGGTGCGCACGGTCCTCTAGTATCTTCAGACCCTTCTGCAGAGCCCCCACAGGATCATTTCCACCGACAGAGCAGAGGTGTTCGATGACCTGCAACGCCATCCGTTTGCCGTGGGAGGACATCCGGCGCAAGGGGAAGGCACGGGTTGCAGTGGTGGCATTCGTGACGATGGCTAACCGGTCGATCGCCCGCATGGAGAAGACCACAAGTGCCACTGCCTGCTTCAGGAGCCTCAGATGTGGCCCATTGGGGCTGGCAACCAACACCAGGTCCATGGCTGGCTGTGGAGCTAGACTGACCGAGAGGTAAGCGCGCCTTTGCGCGCTCGGCGAAGCCATTTGTGACGGTGAAAGCATGGAGGAGCTGCTGTACTGGCAGTGCTGTTGCAGTGGCATCATGCGGCCACAGGGGTAGTGCCCAAGAATGTGATGGTGAGCTGCCACCGGAGATGGGATGAGCGCGAAGCGCAGGCTTGGGTCGACATGCTCGGTCAGAGTGTAAGGCTCGACAGGGTCATCATCGTTGTAGCGGGTAGCACGGCTGGAGGACCTTCTATTGACACGGGAAGTCGCGATGTTGTCATCGAGGATGCGAAGGATCGGATCAGACTGGTTGTGCAGTAACGGTGGCACCTTCATGTCGCGCGGAAGCTGAGACCACTGCGCACGGCAGATAGGGCATGTGACATTGCCGTGTCGGATGTTGGAGGCGATGCACAAGAAGTGGAAAGAATGGGAGCACTGGGCTGTGAAGATCGCCGGCCTGTCACTGTTGTCAATGTCGCTGCTGCTGATGCTGAGGGTCTCCAAACATATTGCACACAGGTTCTGCATATGAATATAGTGTAAAATATTTAGTTAACAAACGAGTTTAGGATACATGTGAGAGCAGGTTAGAAACTAAAACTGATGTGCATACAAGTACCGGTAAATGATCCCTACAGCTTGGATTTAATCGGAAGCAAAACAATGGAATTATTCGTAAATATATTTTTCAGGACCAAGAAACAATGCCGGGTTCATTCAAAAAGCAAGTTATTTGTTTTCTTGGATAAATGTGCATAACACTGATGTATGCGCTGTCTGTCACCACAGGTATCATAAGAATATTCATAAGTAGTTGTCCTGTTCTGTTGTGTACCATTAGGGAGACAAGTATCCTGTTAACTGAGAGACCATATGATTCATCTGAGCGGTGATATGATTGTCTATCAATAGCCGCTAAAAAGTACTAAGGCTCCAACATAATGAAACAAACAAAGGATAATATATGAGTGGAAGACCATATGCTCCATCGCGCGCACTAAGTAAATGGAATTAGACTTTTCAATTAATTGCAATTGTCAGTTTTTTCAAATTAAGTCATGAGGTCATGGAGATAGCAAGAGCTAATCCCAGTTGTCTAGATCCTCATGATTTGAAGGGACGACAAATACAGTATAATCAAGAATCTAAATCCTCAAAAGTATCGCCGTCTAAAAACTTTCTGTTTCAAGGAGAAAACAGATTATCAGAGTGATATTCCACCTCTTACACGGCTAGATATTACTAAGTTTTTCTACAGGATGAAAGCAAGCACTCCCGAGAGAGACCAAAGTAAAGGAGAACCCCACAATATCAATATTTTCTGCTGCAATCCCATCTCCTATCCCCATTAATTTGTCCTCATAGCTTGCTATATCAGTTTATTGCCATGCCACCTGACAGTAGGTAAAGCATTGTCTGTGATCCCTTCACAAGAATTAATTGGTTGACACTGGTCGCATCTAAACATAGCTACCTATACACTTTAGTAGATAAAACAACCCCTAATTATTATATGACAGGCCCCATTACCGATAAAGGTGGTTATGAAGAACAGGGCTGGTGGTCCAAACAGAACAAGAAAAGAAGAGAAAAGAAAAGGAAAAATAAATAATGAAAGTGGGTATGGAGGTGTGGTGGTACCTTGTCAGCCATTCTAGTGCTGGTCGGCTCCTCCAGCTTTTCCTGTTCTCCATCACTCCTGTCTGCTGGCGCATTCACTGCCGAGCAAGAGATCTGCATACGCAATTACGGACCTTAATCTTGTTAATACAGTGCCAGTTTGAAATAGAGCTACAGGCACAAACGATGTATTGAATACTAGAGCAAAGATCTGTGTGGATATAAAACGTACAGCGCTGAACAATTAGCGCTGCTAATACTCGAGTTACTGGAGAAGCATTATTTATTTTGACACTGGTAAAAAAGATTGGATTGCCTAGTTCCTATAGAAACCACAATGTTGGAAGAAGAGAGAAATATTGGTGCCATTTTTTTTCTAGTAAAAAATGTACTAGTAGCATAGACAAAATGCTCGGTGTCCCATGTGCAGTGCGGCTTGCAGGTTGCAGCAAGCGGACCAAAATACTAGAACGCAATGGTTTCTCATTTCTCGCCAAAGAACTGAATCAAAATGGCCATTTCACACAGAGCTAATTTTCTTCAGAGTTTTGAACTTCAGAAGATGTCTGTAAAGAAAACTCCAGAGAGGATGGTCTAGATCCAAAGTGATTTATTCTTCGTGGGGGCGTAGATGTAGATGGACCACAAGAACGGGAGTACGTGGTGCGTATAATCATTTCCCAACGCGGCAGTAGTACAGAGATGTAACGGGGGAGGGCTAGAACAATCATTTCCATAAATGAATGAGCAGTACCTAGAAACAATGCTAGCCAGCAGCGACTGTTGGAAAAGGGAGACGAACAAGGTGCGACAGGAGCAGTGCTCCTGTTGCTTCAACTTGGTTATTAGAACTTCCAACATTATAGGGAGCAGATGGATTGGGAGATCATTTTTGAGAACCCAAATATCAAGAAAAGGAACACTAAATCACCCATAAAAGCCCCCAAAAGAACAGGTCACAGACCGATGCAACTCTGGCTAGAAACCAAAAACTTATCTAACCCCAGAGGAAAAAATGGCCTCTGGTTCTTAACAACTGAAACCGAAGAAACGGGGCATCTCTGACGAAATGTAGAGAGGGGGAGGGAGCGAGAGAGAGATGGGATTATTACAGTCTTGGGCGGCGGCGGGGAGGGAGACGCGGCGTGGGAGGAGAAGAAGGAGGCGCAGGAGAAGCCGATCCGCTTGGCCGCCGCCCTCCGCCACCTCGCGAGCGTCCCTTCGCCGGCGACTCCGCATCCTCCCGGCCCCGCCATTGCTCGCTGACCCCCTCAGCTCAGCTACAGCGCCATTCCCCCTGTTTCTTGCTGTGTCCTCGGTGGTGGTGTAAACGCTTCTGCTTTGCCTGCCTTGTTGCGGTTCTTGTACATAGAGAGCAAGGGGCCAAAGGTCATGGAGTCATGATAGTACTCTCTCTCTCTCTCTCTCTCTCTCTCTCTCTCTCTCTCTCTCTCCAAGTGAGTGAAGCAGAGTGGTGGTAATTGCAGTGTGACCCTTGTTATTTTCTAAATTGGATTCAGACCCCTGTAATATTAACTCAAGATGATGACGATGATGATAATGATAGTGATGCTACACTAACCCACAAGTGTGTAGCAGTACTGCAACCTGCGATATCTGAAAAAATGGTATCATAAGAATGGTGAATAACCTAATTAGTCCACTGATGGTTACATATCTTTTCGGTACTATGACTTCTCCTCTGCCATATCCACCTAAAATTATATGGTCCAGGCATATAGTAAATGTTTTTGTCATGAAAACCATTGATGTGCCGACATCATGTTAAATAAGGGAGTATATCTTCTACAATATAGATCTTTGGCCCCTGAAAAAACAGACTAAAGATGGTGATACTACACTAACCTAAAGTGGTGCAATAGGACTACCATCTAAACATCTAGAAAAACCTCGATCCATAATAAGTATTGCTAACTCAGTAGTCCATTAAATCAACGACACTTGTTATAGATCAGAGCGAGTACTATCTTATAAAAGAAAAATAGCCAAATAATCGCTCGAGGTTTAGATTTTTTCTTCTCAGGCCCAGCAAATCTTTCTCCGCAACATCGACCAAAATTCATAGTATTATTTTCAGATGCTGTAATTACAAACACTTTTCAGTGCCTCTATGCAAACACGCATTATTATTTCTCTCCAGCGGTGGGTATTTCACCAATTCCGAATACATACGAACGCCTTTATGCAAAGCGTCCTTGCTTGCTGAGCTGCTGCTCACTGTGGCCCCACCTCCTTTTTCTTTGGGCACGGAAAGGACAATCTGTAACGCGTGCCTGCCCTGTCTACTCTCGAGCTTCCACTGCCTGCTTCACTCACTCCTCCATTGGTGATTGACTCATCGACAAGCCTAGCAACATGTCGAAAAAAAACAATAACCAGTTCTAATTCGTACTACCTCAATAATAAGGTGAATAAAAAGGCTTCTTTGTTTTGCGTGTTTTTTAATCAAGTTTTACTTTAAATATATAAAGAATAAATATATAAAGAATACTGGTATAAAATTAGCATTATTGAAAAATATATTTTAATACAAATCCAACGATACTAATTTTACATAATATAATCAAATTTTAGTTGCTCTATTTATTCGGTTAAACTTTGCTTTGTAATACGCATACATCTTCTTTGTCGGAAAATAAATGACTCGAATTTATTAAATTTATATGTATTTACATATTAAAAGTTATTTAGATACATGTGAAGTCAACGAATCCAAATCATTACGCATCGAGAGGGGTCTCGCGTCATTCCAAGGGAAGCGACTCGGGGCAAACACTAGTGTCAACACCCGGATTTTTCAATCCTAGATGCCTGTTATGTCATACATCGCAATCCCAGAATTACCATTTTTGCGAGACATAACAGAATTGGATACAATAGTACTTCATCCATTACAAACGATACATAAGTTCTTACACAAATAGGGATCTCATGATCCAGTTCTTAATACAACATCAAGCAGCGGAATACGTAATAATAACGGTAGCGTAGGCGAAGGTCCATCTTCGGGGTCACAGGCAATGCTGACGATGGGAGATGATCCTAGTTGTCGTAACCTTCCTGGGGTCCATCTTCCAGGTACTCCTCTTCATAGTCTGGCCATGGGAATAGCCAGGGACAAAGCCATGAGTACTCTTTAAGTACTCGCAAACTAATACTAACAGGTAAGGGTTTTTTGGATAATAGGACACTAGGCTCTAGGGTTATTTTGCAAAAAGCCAGGTTTATCTCTACTAAGTTCCAAAGCTAGTCACAATTTTATAACTCCTAAGTGGGATCTTGTAATTCAGGTCACAACTCTGTTGTGGTCAAGTCAAAGTCTCAAATCATTTCACAAGTCATTTTGAAAAGTCTGACGGAGGAACAGTATGGCCACTCCAACTGTCCATAACCGCGGACGCGGCTATTCGAATAGTTTGACACTCTGCAGAGATTATACACTTTCACCACAACATTCGATACATCCGTCAGGAATAAATCCTGAATTCACCATACTCAGTATGCGGATAATCAATGCTAACCTTTCAATTACACGCCCTAGTATAAGCACCTCTCCTGTGAGTTTGGCCTCTCAACCATGACCAACTGTCATCTTGGGTACTGCACAGGTGGACAATCTTCACAAGGTAGCCTCAGCTCAGACCTTGGCCGTGAGGGAACTAATACTAAGGAATATAAGTTTCCAGTCAAGCCCTACCCAATCTGGGGGTATTGTGGTTGTACGGTAAAATTGGAATGGTATCGCATCCAGACAACCATCAGTTTTATAAAGGGCTAAGGCTCATGCCTCAACATTTTTATCACCAGAATCATCAAGTGTTTGGAAACACTTGTCCAAAACATTTCAATAGAATGATCCATCATTCCAAGGTTTTCATAACCATTTTTCCACCAAGTATTCCCATCTAAAAGTTGATCAAGTTTTATGCTTAGCACTAGCATCTACAGGTGGGGGTAGTACTAATGAGGGGTGGTAACTAGTGTAGTTTTAACTAAGTCCAACCTTATATCTTAGGCTGATGTCAAGGTTTCTAACTTAGGCCAAATTTTATGCTCTTTATGCAACTTTCAGCATATCTTTCTAGTATCTACCAGTCACTTAAGTAAACTCTAAGTAAGCTTTGATAAAGAAATAAAGTAAGAAGCTTGCACATAAAACTAGGATTGGTTTATCAAGTGGGTATGATCACATATGCTTACGGCATATAGTAGTCATATCACAAGTATGGGTTTGTGGCATCAGTAGGGTATCTGGCAAGGGTTAGCTTGCACATTCACTAGTAGTATTAGGCTTGCATCAGTGTCAATGTAAGCTTGCATAGGTATAGTATCTTGCAAGTGTTAGCTTGCCTTGTGCAGAGCAGTGGTTGAAGTTCTCCTCGGCTTCTTCTTCGTAGTATCCTCCTTCCTCATCGTATCCTTGGTCGGTACTAGCGTCTATGAATCAATACGAGGTACACAATCACCAAACAATACTTAACTACTTGCAATCATCACACACAAGGGTCCTATAGATGATCTAGCATCATCTCTAACATTACAAGGTTAAGGCTTGGTTTAAATCTTTTTATTTTTAGAAAAGTAATTTCTACTCATTGAAAAATTACTTAAGATTTAATATTCTCCAAACTAAACATGGGATCATGTTGACATATGTCATCAACACATATTGTAGTCCATGGGAATGTGATTTAAAGTGGTGTCACAATTTAATAAGGTTTTACCCGTTTATTTTAATTCATTATAGTGGCTAGAAATGCTTATGTAGCATTCTTTTATTACTTGAACATTATTTCTGCAAGTAAACCTATATATTTTTATATATTCTGAAAGGTATGGTTAAATGTGATTTTTGAGAGTTGGAATCAATTCAAAAGCTTTTATGGTTTAAATTTAAAAAATGTTTGAATGCAGAAAAGCTTCTGCCTTGTTATTTTTACTATGGGTGATCTACAGATCCAAATGGCCTTTCCAACAAAATTGGTTTCATTTAATTTGGTGCACTGGATCGATCTGGGTTGATTTTTGAAGTTGGGTACAGAAGTGTGTTTGAATTTAAAAAGAAAAGGTTTAATTTGAATTGCTGGGCTGCGCGGGAAATTCTAATGGGCCGGCCTGCTAAGCGCAGTGCTCCCGCGGGATGCTTAAGTGGGTGTCCCCACTCGTCAGTGACACGGGGCTGGGCGAAGCGGTATGGGGCAACGTGGATCGTTTGATCTAGTTCTAATACAACAGCTGGGGGTCATCGTCGACGCGAGACAGCTCCGGCGAGAACAAAACCTAGCGCGGCCAGTGAGGAGTGCTGGGGGCTCACCGGGGTACGGGCGAGGGTCGGCGAGGCGGGCGAACGACGAAGTCGACACGGTGAACCTCCTGGTACCGGTGGCTTCTCCTGAGGCGGCTCCAATCGCTGGCTCCCTTCTTCTCTAGAGGCGGCGGGCTCCGGTGAAATTCCGGCGAGGTGGTGCTCGCCTTGGTCTGAGAACGGTGTGGCACGATCAGTGAGGAGAGGGGAGTGAGATGGTGTGAAGAAATCGTGCGGGGGTGGCCTCTATTTATAGTCGAGCGAGGGGACCGTCGGGGCGCACGGTGAGCTCGTCGGGGGCGACGTTACAGGCGGATAATGGCATGGGCAAGGGTAGGGGACGGTGCGGTGTCTCCTGGCGATGTTCAACGACATGGTCGCGAGGCATGGGGCGGTGTGGTTTGGTCTGGAACGGCCGGTGCTCTGCGCGGCAGAGGCGGCGTCTTCGACGGCGGGCGGTGGCTGTATGGCACGGGGCGGAAAACGGGGATGTCTGGCGGTCTCCTGGGTCGGTGGTGATCGTGTGTGCACGCGGTGAGGGCTGCACGCGGTCTGTGGACGCTGGTCGAGGGTGGCGCTCTGGCGCACGCTCGGCATGGTCTGGGCGCGGCTTGTGCGCGTGGTCCAGGGTTTGGCAACGCTCGCGGCTAGGACAGTGAGTGGCGGTGGACGGTGGGCTGCCTCGCAGACAAGGTTGTCACGGCTAGTTCTTCCTCTAGCCTGCTATCGACTATGGGGTGGCATTGAGGTGCTCGGCTGTTCACCATTAATGGCAATGGAAAGCTCACAGGGGTGCTAGTGTTGGGATAATCTTTCTAGATGATCTACTGAGTTGTGTGTGAGCTAACTAGGGAACAAGTTAGGCAAGAATCACTGCACACTATAGTGTTTGATGTTTTGTTTGATTTGTGTCTGCAACCTGTTTAATGAAATGGCCGCATGAAATCAAGTTTTGAATTTTGAAATGAATTTTGGTGAGTTTTCTAGATTGGTGCTGGTGAGTCTGCAGATGCTTGGGTTTTGAAAGTTGAGCTTGTTTGAGTGGGTTTTGGAAAAGTGGGATCTTCCCATATGAAGAAGATTCAATTTTGAATTGTCATTTAAACTATGCATTTGAAAGTTTCTGGATGATCACAAAGTGGGCCTTGATACTTTGTTATGATTACATTCAAGGGGTGCAAAGATCCAGAAAAGTTTCTGTTAGGTTTTGAAAGTTTGAGACAGCCAAAGTAGGCATGGGAGTTAAATTGGTCAAAATGACCATTCACTTAATATATTTGTTTTGATTTACTTGTCTTTAGGAAAAGTGTGGGAAATGTTTTAGATGATGTTCATTTCACCTAAGAAACATTTACAAGCAATGGATCACACAAACAAGGTGGTTTTTAAAGAAATTCAAAATCCATGCATACACATATGCATGCATTCATGAGTTTGTTTAGAAAAGTTTTTGTTAACCCTAATCTTGATGATTAGTGTTTGATGATCTAAGTTTCATATTTTTGGGATGTTACAAACCTTCCTCCCTTAAACAAAATCTCGTCCCGAGATTTGAAAAAGGACGAAAAGATTACCTAGGATTTGAAGAGATCGGGAAACTCCGTCCTGATGTGATCTTCGCGCTCCTAGGTAGCTTCCTCTTCTGTGTGGTTGCTCCACTGAATCTTGAGAAACTTGATGCTTCGGGTTCGGGTAGTTCGAAAAGCTTCTTCCAAAATGCGGATGGGTACTTCGGGATAGGTCAGGTCATCGTTGATCTCTATGGTCCGGTGATCGATATTCTTGAACACTTCGGTCTTCTCGGGGACTTCGAGACACTTGCGAAGTAACGAGATATGGAACACGTTGTGCACAGCTGACATCTCTTCTGGTAGCTCCAGTTGATACGATACTTCTCCTCTACGGTTTAAAATTTTGAAAGGTCCGATATATCTGGGGGCTAACTTTCCCTTGATTTGGAAACGCTGCATTCCCTTCAATGGCGACACTTTCAGATAAACAAAATCTCCTATGTTGAAGGCGAGGTCTCGACCTCTCTTGTCGGCGTAACTCTTCTGTCGGGATTGGGCTGTCTTGAGGTGCTCACGAATCTTGTGAACCTTCTCTTCTGCTTCTCGTAGGATGTCGGGTCCGAATATCTGACTCTCTCCTACTTCCGACCAGTTCAAAGGGGTGCGACACTTTCTTCCGTACATGAATTCAAATGGGGCCATTTGCAAACTGGCTTGGTAACTATTGTTGTAAGAAAATTCTGCAAACGACAGACAGTCTTCCCACTTGGATCCATATTCTAGCACACATGCTCTAAGCATATCTTCGAGTATTTGATTTACTCGCTCCGTCTGTCCATCGGTCTGAGGGTGATACGCGGTACTAAAATCTAGGCGGGTTCCTAAACCTTCTTGGACTTTCTTCCAGAATCTCGAGGTAAACTGAGTTCCTCGATCTGATACTATGTTCTTGGGGACTCCATGCAAACTAACGATTCTAGCGATGTACAACTCCGCTAGCTTCGAACTCTGATAGGTGGTTTTGGCGGGCAAGAAATGGGCGACTTTGGACAATCTGTCCACTATGACCAAAATAGAGTCATTTCCCCTACTAGAAGTAGGTAGTCCAGTGATGAAGTCCATTCCTACAGAATCCCATTTCCATTCCGGAATTTGCAAAGGTTGCAACAATCCAGCGGGTCTTTGATGTCCGGCCTTGACTCGTTGACATATATCACACTTGGCGATATAGCTTCCGATTTCTCTCTTCATCTTATGCCACCAAAATTGCTCTTTCAAATCTTGATACATCTTAGTTCCTCCGGGATGGATAGAATAAAGAGTATCATGAGCCTCCTTCAAGATAACTTCTTTCAACTCTGAATCTGCTGGTACACAAAGGCGTCCTTTGTACCACAAAACTCCTTCTTCGTCCTCGGTGAATCCGGATACTTTGCTTGTACCGATACGACGCTTGATTCCGTCGATACTGGCATTTCCTTTCTGCGCCTCTTTAATCTGACTGATCAAAGTGGGCTGAAGTTCTATGCTAGCCAAAAATCCTTCACTTACTAATTCCATTCGAAAATCTTCCATCTCTTTGTGCAAACTTGGTTGCTCCTTCAAAATCATGGAGTTCAAGCGGCACGGCAATCTGCTAAGGGCATCGGCTACCACATTGGCTTTACCAGGGTGATAGTGAATGTCCAGGTCGTAATCCTTGATTAGCTCAATCCATCTTCTCTGTCTCATATTCAGCTCCTTCTGAGTGAATATATACTTTAGGCTCTTGTGATCCGAATAAATCTCACAACGGTTTCCCATCAGGTAATGTCTCCATGTCTTCAGGGCTAGAACTACGGATGCGAGTTCAAGGTCATGGGTTGGGTAATTTTGCTCGTGTTGCTTCAATTGTCGCGATAGATAAGATATAACTTTGCCTTCTTGCATTAGCACACATCTGAGACCAATCTTGGATGCGTCACAATACACATCGAAGGGCTTCGTGATATCCGGCATGATCAAGATTGGGGCTGAAATCAATCTCCTTTTGAGTTCTTGAAAACTCGCTTCACATTTGTTGGTCCATTCAAACTTCTTGTCCTTCTTCAGCAATTGGGTCATGGGTCTGGCGATACTAGATAATCCTTCTACAAATTTGTGGTAATATCCCGCCAATCCGAGAAAAGCACGAACTTGGGTTTGAGTGGTTGGGGCTTGCCAATCTTCTACATCTTTCACTTTGGTCGGGTCAACGGCAATTCCTCCGGCTGATACAATGTGAGCGAGGAATCCTACTTCATGTAACCAGAATTCACATTTGCTAAACTTTGCATACAGCTGATGCTCTCTAAGGGTTCCAAGAATGGTCCTTAGGTGTAGCTCATGTTCTTCTTCTGATTTGGAATAAATCAGAATGTCATCGATGAAAACAACGACAAACTTATCCAGAAAGTCCATAAAAATCTTATTCATGAGATTCATGAAGTAAGCGGGGGCATTGGTTAATCCAAAATACATGACTGTATACTCATACAATCCATATCTGGTGGTAAAGGCAGTCTTTGAAATATCCTCTGCACGAATTTTGAGTTGATGATAGCCCGTCCTAAGATCAATCTTAGAAAACACCTAGGCACCGGTCAACTGATCAAACAAATCTTCTATCTTAGGCAAGGGGTACTTGTTCTTGATGGTGACATCATTCAACTTCCGATAATCCGTACACAAACGGTTACCTCCATCCTTCTTGTCCACAAATAAGACAGGTGATCTCCATGGGGACGCACTTGGTTGAATCAATCCGATTTCCAACATGGAATCCAGCTGCTTCTTCAGTTCTTCTAGTTCTGACGGGTTCATACTATAGGGTCTCTGGGCTATGGGTCCTGTTCCGGGGATTAGTTCGATGATAAACTCGATATCCCGATCTGGGGGCATACCGGGCAAAACATCTGGAAATACATCGGGGTATTCACAGACTATCCGAACTTGGTCAATGGTAGGTTGGGCTATACTCTTGTTACACTTGAATTGGCGAGGTAAGGTTTCAGATATATGCTCGACTGATATTCCGGCGGTACTGGTCATGGTGATGGCTTTCTTAGCACAGTCAATCAATCCTTTATGTTTGGACATCCAATCCATTCCTAGTACTACTTCCAAACCTTTAGTTCTGAGTACTATTAGGTTAGCATAAAAATCTATGCCATGGATTCGGATAGGGACGGCCTTGCAAATTTGCCTAGCCTTGGTGGTGGATCCGGGAATTTGTACAATCATCACATGCTTCAGTTTGGCTGGTTGAATTTTACTAGTGCAAGCAAATTCTTCGGTGACAAATGAATGCGATGCACCAGAATCAAACAACACTCTTGCAAGTACTGAATTAACAGAAAACATACCCAGCACGACGTCTGGCGCTTCCTGAGCTTCTTCAGCATGCATGAGAAAAAGACGGCCATTGCGGTTGAGTGAATTCCCTGGGGCAAATCTTCTCCCTGGCTGGACACGACGCTGCTGCTGAGCTGGGACATTGGCGTTGGGGGCTGTAGCATTCTTCTTGTTGGGGCACTCGTTGGAATAGTGGGCTTTATTTCCACAGTCATAACAGGTCACTTGTGACTTGTCCTTGGCTGCGACAGGCACAACATTGCTTCCAGTCCTCGGGGCAGTGTTGGGATTGGCGGTAGCATTGTTGGTGTTGAACTTGGGTGGGGCACGGGTGAAATTGCTAGAGTTGCCGGGGTTGTTGTGATTTCCTCCGGGTCTAGGGTTTCCACGGTTGGGATAGGTCGGACGGGTCATAGGGGGTCTGTTGGTTCTTGGGGCAAATCCTGGAGATGGGTTGGGGCGATACTTTGGGGTCTGATGGGTTCCTGGTTGATGCATCATGCGACGCTTGCAGTTCTCATTGGCCTGGTTGATCTTTTCTTCCATCTGGATAGCAGAGTCGACAAGGGCTTCAATATCAACAAAGGGGATATTGACTAACACTGTCTGCATCTCGTCATGCAGACCATTCAGGAATCTTTCTTTCTTCTTGGCTTCGGTGTCTATCTCGTCCGGGGCATACCTAGCTAATGACAAAAATTTGTCACGGTATTCCACTACAGTCATCCTTCCTTGCTTCAACTCTCTGAACTCGTCTCTCATTCTCTTGATCAAACCTGGTGGCACATGGGTTCTGCTAAACTTGACCTTGAATTCCTCCCAGGTCATCATCTGGCCTCCGGTCATTGCACGAACACTGTTCCACCATGCCCTGGCATCTCCGGCTAGATAATGGGTGGCGAACAGGAATTTCTCGTTGGCTTCGACTCCTGCTACTTCTAAGTTGTTTTCCATGGTTTGCAGCCAATCATCGGCATCTAGGGGTTCTTCTGACTTGGTGAAAACGGGTGGGTTGGTATTCTGGAAATTCTTGAGCTTAGATCCGTGGTTGTCCTAATTTCCATGGCCTTGGTTGTTATGGGCTAGCTGGGCTATCTGTTGCAGAGTGGCTAGGTTGGCTTGACGTTCCGCTCTTTCAACTTCGCGGTCAGAAGTCAACATTTGTAGGATCTGCAACATCGGGTCCGGGGCTGAACCACTTCCTCCACGTGGCATCTGAAGATTGATATAGATCATGAGAAAAGAGGGAAATTTCTAAGGTTTTGGGTTTTTGAAAAGTTTTTAGAGTTTGACTCAGGTTTTTCAAGCAACTTGCTTTTTCATTCATTCATAGCACACAGTACAACACACACCACAACAAGGAAAAACAGATGGTTTTAAGAACCATTCTGGAAACTACGATACAGTGGGACCGACTACTACTCACTACGCTAGTGCTCAGTGCTACTACTCCTCGGAGTCTGTGGCTTCATCATCTTCAACATCATCGATGAAGGCGAAATCATCCTCATCGGTGAAGAAGTCCATGGCCTGATCCTCCAGAAAATCATCGTCATCGCTGAGATAGGAGTAAGGGTCTCCACGAAGATCCTCTCCGGCATTCTCCCTTTCCTCTAACTGCATGTCTCTCTCGCGGATGGTCTCTTCCAGAGATGAGATGCGGTGGCGAAGACGGGCAATAATGCGCTCCTTCTTGTCGAGTTGACGGCGGCGAGACTTGCGATCCTTTGCTAGCATGGCGATGGTCTGATCCTTCGTCTTGATGATGGCAGACTTGTGGTTGCAATAGTCACGGCAGTTGTCCAATTCTTGCTGACGATCATACATCATGAAGCTAAGGTGGTCCAATTGAGTCTTCAGCTCGGGGTGGTATGGGGCTTCCAGTGGTTGGCCATTTGCATCACGTCTTGGGCAAAACTCAAAGCGAGTACCCTTGATCTGATTGATGCTCTGCCCACACAGACGGGAAAGAGCTTCCTGCATTGCTCTGGCAAGTCCATCGAGCCAGTTGTTTTCCCTCAAGGTAAACTGAAATCCCTCCGCAGTGGGAGGTTCAATCTTTCCTCGGAGACTTGCAACAATTAGCCACTGCAGATCTTCTCCTCCTTGATCATTGAGCTGAGCTCCAAAGAACTCGGGATGCGGACGCTCCAGAAGTTTCGAAAGTTGATCCAGATCCCTCTCAAAGATAAGGTCTCCTCCATTCCCAAGTTGGTAAAACTTGCTGTACTTCACGTCCATCTATAAAAATAGAGGATGAGTAGATTAGCAGAGTGATCAAGTGTGTCCAAATTTTATCTATTTTGCAAGAGTTTTTGAGGAACATGAAGTTTTATTAAAGAATTAAAGAGGTAAGAATGAGAATAAGTTTTCGTAAATATTTTTGCTCTTTGGTTTTGAAACTAAGTTTTTGGTTCAACGTCCAATCTAACTAGGGTCTCCTATGGTCAGGATGGCTCTGATACCAACTTGTCAACACCCGGATTTTTCAATCCTAGATGCCTGTTATGCCATACATCGCAATCCCAGGATTACCATTTTTGCGAGACATAACAGAATTGGATACCATAGTACTTCATCCATTACAAACGATACATAAGTTCTTACACAAATAGGGATCTCATGATCCAGTTCTTAATACAACATCAAGCAACGGAATACGTAATAATAACGGTAGCGTAGGCGAAGCTCCATCTTCGGGGTCACAGGCAATGCTGAAGATGGGAGATGATCCTAGTTGTCGTAACCTTCCTGGGGCCCATCTTCCAGGTACTCCTCTTCATAGTCTGGCCATGGGAATAGCCAGGGACAAAGCCATGAGTACTCTTTAAGTACTCGCAAACTAATACTAACAGGTAAGGGGTTTTTGGATAATAGGACACTAGGCTCTAGGGTTATTTTGCAAAAAGCCAGGTTTATCTCTACTAAGTTCCAAAGCTAGTCACAATTTTATAACTCCTAAGTGGGATCTTGTAATTCAGGTCACAACTCTGTTGTGGTCAAGTCAAAGTCTCAAATCATTTCACAAGTCATTTTGAAAAGTCTGACGGGGGAACAGTATGGCCACTCCAACTGTCCATAACCGCGGACGCGGCTATTCGAATAGTTTGACACTCTGCAGAGATTGTACACTTTCACCACAACATTCGATACATGGAACAAATCCTGAATTCACCATACTCAGTATGCAGATAATCAATCCTAACCTTTCAATTACACGCCCTAGTATAAGCACCTCTCCTGTGAGTTTGGCCTCCCAACCATGACCAACTGTCATCTTGGGTACTGCACAGGTGGACAATCTTCACAAGGTAGCCTCAGCTCAGACCTTGGCCGTGAGGGAACTAATACTAAGGAATATAAGTTTCCAGTCAAGCCCTACCCAATCTTCGGGTATTGTGGTTGTACGGTAAAATTGGAATGGTATCGCATCCAGACAACCATCAGTTTTATAAAGGGCTAAGGCTCATGCCTCAACATTTTTATCACCAGAATCATCAAGTGTTTGGAAGCACCTGTCCAAAACATTTCAATAGAATGATCCATCATTCCAAGGTTTTCATAACCATTTTTCCACCAAGTATTCCCATCTAAAAGTTGATCAAGTTTTATGCTTAGCACTAGCATCTACAGGTGGGGGTAGTACTAATGAGGGGTGGTAACTAGTGGAGTTTCAACTAAGTCCAACCTTATATCTTAGGCTGATGTCAAGGTTTCTAACTTAGGCCAAATTTTATGCTCTTTATGCAACCTTCAGCATATCTTTCTAGTATCTACCAGTCACTTAAGTAAACTCTAAGTAAGCTTTGATAAAGAAATAAAGTAAGAAGCTTGCACATAAAACTAGGATTGGTTTATCAAGTGGGTATGATCACATATGCTTACGGCATATAGTAGTCATATCACAAGTATGGGTTTGTGGCATCAGTAGGGTATCTGGCAAGGGTTAGCTTGCACATTCACTAGTAGTATTAGGCTTGCATCAGTGTCAATGTAAGCTTGCATAGGTATAGTATCTTGCAAGTGTTAGCTTGCCTTGTGCAGAGCAGTGGTTGAAGTTCTCCTCGGCTTCTTCTTCGTAGTATCCTCCTTCCTCCTCGTATCCTTGGTCGGTACTAGCGTCTATGAATCAATACGAGGTACACAATCACCAAACAATACTTAATTACTTGCAATCATCACACACAAGGGTCCTATAGATGATCTAGCATCATCTCTAACATTACAAGGTTAAGGCTTGGTTTAAATTTTTTTATTTTTAGAAAAGTAATTTCTACTCATTGAAAATTTACTTAAGATTTAATATTATCCAAACTAAACATGGGATCATGTTGACACATGTCATCACCACATATTGTAGTCCATGGGAATGTGATTTAAAGTGGTGTCACAATTTAATAAGGTTTTACCCTTTTATTTTAATTCATTATAGTGGCTACAAATGCTTATGTAGCATTCTTTTATTACTTGAACATTATTTCTGCAAGTAAACCTATATATTTTTATATATTCTGAAAGGTATGGTTAAATGTGATTTTTGAGAGTTGGAATCAACTCAAAAGCTTTTATGGTTTAAATTTAAAAAATGTTTGAATGCAGAAAAGCTTCTGCCTTGTTTTTTTACTATGGGTGATCTACAGATCCAAATGACTTGAATCCAACGGGCTTGGATTAAGCATTCACAGACCTTTCCAACAAAATTGGTTTCATTCAATTTGGTGCACTGGATCGATCTGGGTTGATTTTTGAAGTTGGGTACAGAGGTGTGTTTGAATTTAAAAACAAAAGGTTTAATTTGAATTGCTGGGCTGCGCGGGAAATTCTAACGGGCCGGCCTGCTAAGCGCAGTGCTCCCGCGGGCTGCTTAAGTGGGTGTCCCCACTCGTCAGTGACAAGGGGCTGGGCGAAGCGGTATGGGGCAACGTGGATCGTTCGATCTAGTTCTAATCCAACGGCTGGGGGTCATCGTCGACGCGAGACAGCTCCGGCGAGAACGAAACCTAGCGCGGCCAGTGAGGGGTGCTGGGGGCTCACCGGGGTACGGGCGAGGGTCGGCGAGGCGGGCGAACGACGAAGTCGACGACGGCGAACCTCCTGGTACCGGTGGCTTCTCCTGAGGCGGCTCCAATCGCTGGCTCCCTTCTTCTCCAGAGGCGGCGGGCTCCGGTGAAATTCCGGCGAGGTGGTGCTCGCGTTGCTCTGAGAACGGTGTGGCACGATCAGTGAGGAGAGGGGAGTGAGATGGTGTGAAGCAATCGTGCGGGGGTGGCCTCTATTTATAGTCGAGCGAGGGGACCGTCGGGGCGCACGGTGAGCTCGTCGGGGGCGACGTTACAGGCGGCTAATGGCATGGGCAAGGGTAGGGGACGGTGCGGTGTCTCCTGGCGATGCTCAACGACATGGTCGCGAGGCATGGGGCAGTGTGGTTTGGTCTAGAACGGCTGGTGCTCTGCGCAGCAGAGGCGGCTTCTTCGACGGCAGGCGGTGGCTGTATGGCACGGGGCGGCAAACGGGGATGTCTCCTGGGTCGGTGGTGATCGTGTGTGCACGCGGTGAGGGCTGCGCGCGGTCTGTGGACGCTGGTCGAGGGTGGCGCTCTGGCGCACGCTCGACATGGTCTGGGCGCGGCTTGTGCGCGTGGTCCAGGGCTTGGCAACGCTCGCGGCTGGGACAGTGAGTGGCGGTGGACGGTGGGCTGCCTCCCAGACAAGGTTATCACGGCTAGTTCTTCCTCTAGCCTGCTGTCGACTATGGGGTGACATTGAGGTGCTCGGCTGTTCACCATTAATGGCAATGGCAAGCTCACAGGGGTGCTAGTGTTGGGCTAATCTTTCTAGATGATCTACTAAGTTGTGTGTGAGCTAACTAGGGAACAAGTTAGGCAAGAATCACTGCACACTATAGTGTTTGATGTTTTGTTTGATTTGTGTCTGCAACCTGTTTAATGAAATGGCCGCATGAAATCAAGTTTTGAATTTTGAAATGAATTTTGGTGAGTTTGCTAGATTGGTGCTGGTGAGTCTGCAGATGCTTGGGTTTTGAAAGTTGAGCTTGTTTGAGTGGGTTTTGGAAAAGTGGGATCTTCCCATATGAAGAAGATTCAATTTTGAATTGTCATTTAAACTATGCATTTGAAAGTTTCTGGATGATCACAAAGTGGGCCTTGATACTTTGTTATGAGTATATTCAAGGGGTGCAAAGATCCAGAAAAGTTTCTGTTAGGTTTTGAAAGTTTGAGACAGCCAAAGTAGGCATGAGAGTTAAATTGGTCAAAATGACCATTCACTTAATATATTTGTTTTGATTTACTTGTCTTTAGGAAAAGTGTGGGAAATGTTTTAGATGATGTTCATTTCACCTAAGAAACATTTTACAAGCAATGGATCACACAAACAAGGTGGTTTTTAAAGAAATTCAAAATCCATGCATACACATATGCATGCATTCATGAGTTTGTTTAGAAAAGTTTTTGTTAACCCTAATCTTGATGATTAGTGTTTGATGATCTAAGTTTCATATTTTTGGGATGTTACAACTAGCCGCCGCCACTCCCCCATCCACCTCCGCTCATCCCGTCGTCCTCGGACAATCCCGCCAGCAAAGACCATGTGGATGACGACGGTGACATGATCTCATCCCATCACGCAACGATCGTCGGTAGGGGACTCCTCTCCTTGTGCGGCGGGATCTCCTAGACGTTGCGACGCGATAGCACTAGACGAAAAGTCGTAGCTGGAGGAGAAGGGCGTCGGGGAGGCGGCCTCGGATCTTGGCAAAGATGGGCGTCGGGGAGGCGGCCTGTGATCCCGCGGTTTGAACGTGTTGGCCGTGAGGACGACACAGTTGCCGGTCCTAGGTGCTCGCGCTTGTAGCCATCGGCTATTTGGAGCTCGGTCAACCGTGGTGTTGGCGGCGCCCACGGTCCGAACGGTGGTAGGTAGCAGCGGCTCGTTCTCCTTCTCTGCAAGATGCGGGTGGTGTTGGCAGTGCTCGCTGAGCGCTACGGGCTGCTTGTGGTGGATGCAACCGGCTTGTGGCGTGGGGGCTACTGGCTCGGCATGAATAATGGAAGTGGTCATTGGGTTCCGATCGCGCCAAGACGAAGATTTATTTGGTGCTTGTCCTCGTTGATAAGGCAGAAGTGTCGAGTTCCAGAAGGCTCCACCAGTGAACTCTCATATACGCCTCATGCCTAGAAATTGCTGGATCGGACGGGATGCGGTCGTGTGCACCCATGTTTTTAACTAACCGATTGGTTTCAGAGAAGCGTTGCGAAGCTCTGCTATCTATTACTATTGTGAGAAACGTCTTTCGGTCCATCGTGAAGTTAGAGGGACAATGTCTTAAAAATCGATATCTGAGAACTAGGAATGGGGTTCGAGTCTCGGTGTCCATGGGGACTTTGGCTTCACGATTTGTGACTTGTAGCAGCGGCATTGACAAGTAGAGGCGACAACGATATTGACCTATTTACATTGCGACACTGACTAGAAATTCTATTAATACGACATGAGAAATGTGTCAATACTATTAATACATTGAAAAGAATACGAATTTGGTGAAATAACTTTTTTAGCATATAGTACCTCTGTTTATGATTATAAGGTTGAGAGTTTTTCATTTTGTTGGAGATTATAAGAGCTATCTTATTTATTAGTTTCTCTTCTTCAATATATGTTCTTCTTTTCCTCTCATTTGTCGGATGCATGTAAAACTATTGGTGCGTGGATGGATCAACGAAGAGAGTTATAGAGTGTCCTGGTTCTAGCAACTTGGCACGTAGGACTCATAATCTCAAACAGAGGTAGTAACACATATTTCACTGAACGGATTAATGTAGAAATATATGCGCACCATGTAAATTAATGACGTACTTCCTCCGTTTCAAAATATAAGATGTTTTAGTTCGTGAAGAAAATATATTTAAAACTTATTTTAGTGTGTAGATTCACTCCAAACCTGAGTAAACCTATATACTAAAATAAGTCTAAATACATTTGCTTCACGAAGCTAAAACATCTTATATTTTAAAATGGAGGGAGTAACAACTTATGTGCCTTTATATTTTTATGAGAAGATGTTATTTGCGTGCTCAAATAAAAATGTTTTCTAGAAATACCGCGTACAATGTAGATCATATGTACAAAAAGGAGTAGATTCATGTACTATGCATATCATCTCAGAATAATAGTATGCATTAGGGCTTTTCCCCTTAAAGGCATTTTACCGAGTCGACTCAATCCGTCCAAGCGTGTTCGAACGCGTTCGAGCAGACGCGCGGGATGTGTGCGACGTCCCAACGGCACGACGCATCCGGAAGGACGTGTTCGGCTCGATCCATCCACACGTGCCACTGGTCCACCCGTCAGCCACCGCTTAGGGCAGCATTCATTCAGACGTGAGCAGCGGCATCGATTCAGACGCAACCGCGGCAGCGATTTCGAGACGCAGGCGGAAGACTGACCGACGGCATCCTGTGCCATCAATGGCGACAAGACGACACACTAACTGACTTGACGCATTCCCACGCTGATATTGATGGCAAAGGAGCGGGAACATGTGCACATTCGCGGGTGAAGGGGCTATTTAACCATACGCTCGTCGATACCACACTCCTCACCTCTCGCCATCACAACCCTAGCAGCCTTCGCTGCCAATGATGAAGACGCCGTCATGGCTCAAGAAGGGGAGGAGCAAGAACGACCATGAGACGTCCGACTCTAGCAGCCAGCGCTCCCGGTTGCCGCCCTTCCTCCGCGGCGCATCCTTGCCGCCTCTGCCGCGACCAGAGGAGTATAGGATCCGCCCCGTGGCGGACTACCCGCCACCGCGGGACCGCCGCAGCCGGCGGTACTTCCGCGTTGCGGAGTGCGAGCGCCGATGGAGGGAACCCCGGGGCATCAAGCACCAAGCACAATGGCGCACCTCCACCGCCGCGTGGGGCCACCAACGGCGTGGCATGTGCAAGTGATCGACCCGTCCGCGCCTACTCCTACCCTGCCACCGCCCAATCTCTGGATAGGACGCGGCGACGTCGGCGCGCGAAGATCGGTAGCTAGGGTTAGAGGTAGTTTAATTTCATTTTAAATTATAAATATAAATTACGTATAAAATATATGAACTTCGTCCGTTTTTAGCGTAAATAATTTATGTTTAAATCTAGAAAAAAAAATAACATCATACTATTTTGACAGGCGTGAACAAATGGATCCCGCAGCTCCCGACCCAAGAGACGCGGGCCGACTAATTAACTGTTTAAAATCCTATTTTTGGAATCCCAGGATCAAATGGTCCAATGGTAAATACGTACGGCAGCTTTTGCATTTCTCACGCCTGTGGCCTTTTCTCGACGTCACGCACTCGCAGGCATGGGCCAGTGCAGCGGAGCACTGTGGTCCGTGGACATGGACGCCATTCAAGTTCAGCACGGTCAGAGAGGCATCAGGCAGGTAGGCGGTCAGTCAGTCAGAGTGGCGCCATGCCCAAGAACTCCACTGGAAACCTTTTCTTCTTGCTTGCTCGTATCTTGTCTGTTTCTTTCCTCTGCATTTTCTTTGTATTTCGCTTCACCCCTCTCGAGAACTTCCGCGGGAAGCGGTGTATGCGTGCGTGCAAGTGCAAGTTCAAGTGCAAGCAAAGCCACGGGAAGGAAGGAGACAAGAGAAGCAGATGCGGCTTAAAAGCAGTACTGCATGCCAACTGCCCGAGCCAACGCTGATGTGTACGTGTGTCTAGTGGTTGGATTAGTTGCAACAATTCTTTTCAATAATTAAAAGAGAGATAATAAGAGAAATGCGTGTACTCTCTGTATAGAAATAACTGACTTTGATTTACATAGATCGGTATATATATCTCCAAGGATCCAACTAAGATACACACAAGTTGCAATAGGCTCAACAAAAGAACACATGTACTACATGGGTTGCAAACCAGCATACACATACTTGATACTCAAGATAAGCAAGAAGGAATCACCACATATACAAATACATGTAAGATATAAAACCAACACATACAAAGGTACGAGTAACTTTAAATATAAATAACTTGACTACTCGAGTATATGTTACTGTGATGAGTCATACTGAATATAAGATAGAGACATGATAATCTAAATGACTTGGCTTGACCAAATATAATTGATGAAAATACCTAAGAGCATCCCCGATCGAGATCACTAAAGGGCTCACTAAGCGGCTATTGGCGCATCAGACATTAAAGCATGCCCAGTCGCGTCCCCCAAGGTCATGTTCTGTCTGGCACGACCCAATAGGCTGTCCGACATGATCCAAATAGGCTGTTCGGCACTCCCAGGCCGCCCTCACGCCATAGAGAGCCTTTTGGGCATGCCAGACACAAGTCGCGTGCCCTGCTATGTCAGATACAGACAGGTGAATTCCACTTGCCATCGAACCAGCCTCCATTTCTTCCTCCTACCCATTGTCGCGCCGCTCTCCTAGTCTCCTACCCTTGAAAAATCGCCGCATGTTGCCATCGCCCCATTTGATGCTCATAGGTCACTACCGAAGCTCGTCGTCTCGCCGTTTGATTCGCCTACCACTATGAATCTTCCTCTAGTGTTCGTTTGGTCTTCCAGGTGCTCGTGGCGACCTCGCTCACCCGCCTCACGCAAAGGTGTTCGGTCGTTTGTCTCGGTAGGTTCTATTCCTATTTTTTGCCGCCATCGCTACTGAGCAGGTAATTGATTGCTTCTTGTATGATGTATATACTATGGATAGCAATGACAAGATGATGATCCAAGCATTTATGGATGAGGAGGCTGATGGCAACGCTGACGAAGAGGAGCACTTACACTCCTCGCATGTCTTATAGAGCTACAAGCCGACGAGCTGAAGAATGTCGCTCCCAAACATGGAGGTTCATCGGTTAGGAGATGGAAGAGCAAGCAGAGGCAGCAGATGGAGGGGCATGTAATGCTATACACCGACTACTTCATAGAGACTACAACGTATACCCCAAAAGATTTTTGTTGGCACTATAGGATGAATAAGAAGTTTTTCATGCGTCTGGGGCATGGTGTGAGGGACTACAACCCCTATTTGAAGATGAATAAAGATGTGGGAATGATAGGTTTCTTCTCAATTCAAAAATGCATGGCTGCCATGATGATGCTTGCATATGGGGCTCCATGAGATTTAAAAGACGAGTGCATGCGCATGTATGAGTCCACGGTTGGCTAAAGCCATGTACCAATTCTGCGAGGCGGTGATCGGAGTGTTTGTGGATGACTGTTTGAGGGGGTCAAATGAAGCAGAGACCGATATGATCATGGCATAGAATGTAGAGAGAGGATTTTCTATGATGCCTGAGAGCATTGATTGCATGCATTGGTCATGGAAGAATTGTTCCTTTGCTTGGCAAGGTTTGTACAAAGGGCATCATGGATATTGAAGTGTGATACTTAAAGCTATGGCAGATCAATACCTATGGATTTGGCATGCTTTCTTTAGCATGGCGGGATCCCACAATGACATTCAATATGCCATAACGCTCTCCGGTGTTTTCAAAACTTGTCGTGCTCTAGAGTGCAACTATGAGATCAACGGCCACCCATATACCAAACCTAGCCGATGGCATCTATCCAAAATGGTTGGTATTTGTGAAGACAATCTCCGATCCTCTAGGTCCGTCAAAGTCTCACTTTGCTTCGCGCAAGGAGACTTGCAGGAAAGATATCGAGCGAGCATTTGGTATGCTCAATTTGTCCATCACCCTGTTCTTACTTGATCTCAAGATCATATGTGAGGGATGATGAATGCTTGTGTGATCATGCACAGTATGATTATCGAGAGTGAGCACGAATATCCAGTAAATGATAACTAACTAGTATGAGTGTCACAAGTTGATCACCAAGTGCGACAGATTGGGTTGACTATGTCGCCATACATGCAGAGATTTTTTACAACAAGGGTGCTCATTACCAACAGAGAAATGACCTAATTGAGCATTTATGAAAGCTCAAAAGAGAGGGGGACGCCTCCTCCGCAAGAGTAAACCTCATTTTATTTGGTTTGTATGGTTTATTGTAGAACTTCTATCTTCATGTGTTCAAACTATGCCTGTAATGGCCGGGATTTGAATTATGTGTTTAAACTATTTCTATTTTTATTAAAATTTCCTATAAAAAAATAGTACCGCGTACATAAAACACCACGTGACCAGCTATAGCTGCAACTGTTGCAAGATGTACGCAGTTGCATCATCGCAGGGCGGTTACGCCCATCCGGAGCGGCGAATATACCCCTTCCGTCACAATAACAGGTCCATGGGCCATTCCGAGCTCCTCCTCCTCCCCCTCTTCGCTTTTTGCTCGCACCACGAGAAAGGTTCTCGCTCCCAGTCTCTCACTCAGCGCCGTCTCGACTTTACGGTTATAATTTGGTACAACCATCGATGATCCTGTCTCCTCGGCCATTTCTGCTTTTAGAGGAGGAAATGTTACAATATTCCAGTCAGACAGATCCCAACAAATGCCATGGGAGCCAACGACCAGAGACAGGCCAAAACCCAGTCAAACCCTGTCAAAACACACACACGGTTCCCAGCAAATTTAATTAAATTAAATGTACTCCCTCCAAAAAAAAACAAAGAAACGACACACTGATGTTGCCAGTGCCAAGTTCCCTGCAACATTAGACAAGAGAAAGAACGCAGCCTGCAAAGCATCAGCGCGCCACCTGAATCCTCCGTACGAGACTGTCTTGCTTTCACTAAACAAAGCATGATGATTTAAGTAAAGAACAAAGCAAAGCACTGAAGTCACAACAAAAGCGTATCATTGCGTTTGATGAGACCAGAGGAATAAAATCTGCCTGCGATGCCAATACCATGAAACTCTGGGCTCTGAAAACTTTTAACGAGCAAAGGCCTCGAGCGGCCAACCATTGTACTGTCATGCGTACCCTTTAGCAGACAGACAATGTGGCAAAGCTGTTAAACTCAAAGAAGCAAAAGAGATTACAGCACAGAGATGGTGAAAGTGAAAAGAAGCAAAAGAGATTACAGCACAGAGCTGGTGAAAGTGAAAAGCTCAAGCTGGGAGATGGATATCAGAAGGACAATGCCATAAATCTGAAGGATCCTTTTCTCATGTTAGCATTGTGTCCATATGGACAGTTAAAGAGATTCATTATTCTGGTCAACAAAGGTAGCAACCAGGATCCAAGATAACAACACGATAGACGTTTGATACAGGAAAGCACGATCAATTGATATGCCATGGGCTACTTATATCATATGCTTGTACATTTATCCTGTAAGAGAACATCCATCCCAGTAGGACACTAAAAACAGGAAAAGTTAGACGATGCCTGATGAAATATGCCATAAATTACCCGCAAAAAAAAAATGCCATAATCACCTGACTTCAGTACATCAGCATAGAGTGCCATGCATATTACTGTTAGCATGCACGAGCTTCAGATAGATGGTAAAAGAAAGCAATGGATGCATAGCTGAACTGCATTACACACACTGATGATAGAGGTAAATGTCAACAGAACACCTGGAGCTACACTAAAGTGGTGAACTCTGTATATGCCAAGTAAAGGATAAGGCTACACGAAAATTCTAGAATCAGGGTGGTCTCTTTAGACAAGGAGAAAAAGGCAATTCAGACAGCAACTAATAGCCTCTGAATGGTAGGTGCTGGTAAATCAAGATCCCCGTAGAAGTTTCAGGCTTGTTCGGTAGCAATGACACCATGTGATCCTTGCGCACAAACATTAGCAAATAACCTACCATCAAATGTACAAGAATCAGCAGTCAGTGGTGATTGCTGCACATAAAAATATGTTTTCACTTTATTAATTAATGTTAAACAAACTGCTGAGAGTGTCAAGAGGTTTGGAAAATAGCATTAATAAAGTTATCACGCATTAACATGACCACTTTTAGCACAATGTGATGACGGTCTGTGACCTGGTCAACTCTTCTACATATTAAAAGTATTCAATCAATGATTGCCTGACATAGCAGCTTCACTGATATAACCTTAATAAAATGACAAGGCGTAGCTTTGCATGCTCAAGTTCACAACTACGACCGGTTATGAGAGGATAGTGCATAAAATACCATAAACGCATGCTGATGCTGACCTTGGTCGAATAGGATGGCATACCACCTCCAAAGGGGTAGTTATCAGTTATCATGATTACCAGTTAATATATGTGCTATCTTGCCAGGATATGAGAGTAGTTAACCTAGAGGGATGTTCTTATCCACACATGAGAGAACTTATATGTAGTTAATGTAGCGAGAATGGCACAATGCAACAAACTAGACATCAAGATACATGGAATCCGCACCTGCCTAGGGTGGTATGGAAAATGGCATGACGCTATCTTGAAGATAGAGTCGAATAGTTAGAATCATTGTAGATTCTCACATTCCAATCTCATACTAACTGTAAACATGCTTTCATGTACACTCTCCCGTTTCACGGTAAAAAAGAATGCCCAACATTCATCGTGCAGCTCTATCACAAAGGCGATAATTCTATTCTTCTCGTGTTGTGTACTAGGCAAAGGGCTTGTGCATTGACAGAGGTTTCCAAAATCTGTTGATAAACACGCTGAGTTTACTATTAGGATCACCAGATACTTATGTGTCATCAAAAGTCATGCTTCCCACCTAAACTAGAATACATAAAAATGAGAATAAAAAGGTGCACCACTTGGCTATTGGAAATACATGTGTGAATTCTCTGTTTAAAATCCATATTGTGAAGTTGCTGAAACTAAGAATTTTCTTGCAACAGTTTGTTGTATGTAACAAGCACAAAATACACCTTAAGATCTCTTCGATTCTAATGGACCAGATGGTATACTACTACTTGAGAAAATTCAGCTTTCCTCGTGTGCCTGCTGTGCCAGGATTCTGAATAAAATCCTTCCTAGTCGTTGAAACAGCATGGCCATACTTGTATAACGGCAAATAGCCAGAAAAGGAGATAAAGGAATACCCTCAATAATAAATTGACTTTATAAATTTCACCAACCATAAAGTTTCAGCTAAAGAATATACAAACACAGCTGGGAGCCTGAAATGCACTAGTATAGATAGGGTGCCAATCGATAATTACGTATTCTTACTGGAAATAGTACAGAAAGAGTAAAAAAATATGTTCTGGGAAAGAGTTTACCTTATTTCTATTTCTGGCTACCAGATTTTGATTGTTTATGTATCTGCTGAAGTAGGGTTGCTGCCAACTGCAATGTTGCTTGAAGGCGTTTTTGAGGATCTACATCAAGGTCTTCCTGAGCAGGCAGTTGCTGGCCCATCTGCTGGCCAGAGGGAAGCAAAGTTTGCATTGGTCCACCACCTGAAGTACGCTGCTGAAAAGGAGGAGGGCCTTCTGGAAGTGGAGGAACAAATGATCCCAAAGGCATGGAAGAATGAGCTGCACTCACGAAAACATGCATAGGTGGTAAATGTGAAGTCATAGGACAAGGGATAGGAGCATTGGCTGGAAGAGTAATGGGTGCGTTTGATGGTAGTGAACCTTGTATTGGCGGAGCATGGACCTGCAACTGTGAGGGGACAGATGGCGGAACTGGTAACTGCGAGTTGTGGACAGGGATGGAACCTGAACTATTTGGCATCGCTGAAGCATGCCCATGATTAGAGTTCTGTATGAATCGACCTGAGCTGTCTGGCATTACTGAAGCATGCCCCTGTGGATAAGAGTTCTGTATGAATCCTGAATGATTGTTTGAGCTGCCTACTGGCAAACCAGCTTCGGTTCCTCGTTGGTTTTGTTGTGCGAGAAGGGTGGCCAGTCGTGCGAGTTGCTCCGGTGGGAGTGATACTGGTTGAGATGGAGGTTGCTGGGGTCTAACTACCTGCTGCAATGAAGGTTCCATGGAAGGCAAGGACATGCTGGATGCTTCACCCGGCGCATACCCTGATGGTGTACCTTTTGGTACTCCCTGGGTAGCAAATGAGTATGGCTGAGGTTTCATGGAAGGCAAGGACATACTGGATGCTTCACCTGGTGCATACCCTGATTGTGTACCTTTTGGTACTCCCTGAGTAGCAAATGAGTATGGCTCTGATGTCCTGTCATTCGCTGTATGTGAGACGGGATTCGTAGCCAAAGAACTGAAATTACCAGAACCTGGACTAGGATCATTGTTATTGGACAATCCTGAGGGCCACACATATGGAGATTGCTGGTGCTGGCCTTGTGCCATCTCCCTGCGAGAGTCTGGTGCTGGCACTTGTTGAGGTAGCTGAGACCCCAGATATGAAGGGGCGTTCACAAACTTGTATGATGGAATAAAATCTGTATTTGCAGGAGTACTGGTTCCGGTCGATGACCGGAGATAATCTGGATCCTGGGGAACTGGACTCATATCTGGAGGGTTGAGTCTTCTCAATCCATCCCGGTCCTCAAGACTACTCAAATCAGTGTTCATATGACTAGCAAAAGATGTGAACACTTTTTCCAATGCCTGCGGTTTGCGATTTGTGGAGGTCAAATCTGGATTTGCCTGCTGAAACTTTAGAATGACTCCAGATATGCTCACTTTTCCTGGCACCCTCAGTACTTGCTCAGAAAAGTCTGAAGGTGGAACAAGAAACAAGGTGCTCCGTTCTCCAAGTTTACAAACTGCTGCACGTTGCTTATCACCAAGGTAGTTCATGAAATCATTATAAGCTGCCATGTCAGCATCATTTTCTGGAACAAAAAACACGACCCAACTGCTAGCAGCTTCATAGTAGTGCTTAGATAGCATCTCCAGAGTTGTCCTAGCAGTACAATCCAAAAAATCGGGCCTGAAAAACAAGAAATCAGCAAGTTGACTATCAAAAAAACCGCATCCAGTCTAGGTACTAATATCTTAACTTAGATAAATAAATGTGAAGAGCAATTAAACATCTCTATACTCCCTACAGTCCTGTAAATCGTTTTGGACAAGGATAGAGTCAACCTTTTGAATATTTGACTGCAGAAAATATACAAATATTTATATTCGATGCTTTAGATACCAGTAAATTTGTCTCAAAGAGTACTTCCACAATATGCAATTTCTTTTGGATTTTAAAATTATAGTGTAATAGAAATTGATGGTTAAAATTGTACTTTGGAGTCCATGCCAATCTCCATAAACACAGGTCCTAGAGGACCACAAGGAGTACATAGTGTTAGATGCGAATGCAAACTTATATTTCTGTTAAGAAATGGTGAGCAAATTCAATGGTATAAATGTTGAGTTAAGTACTGCACCTTGGAAAGAAGAATAAGATATAGGAAAAGAAGAACCCAAACTTACAGCATGAAGTTAAGGACCTTCCCAACAGGAAAGCACCGAGCTCGGCAGATTGCTGTACCACCCTTTGCTATTGTACCATTCCAGCTCCACTCTTCCTTGGGAAGGGGTCCATGATGTTCAGGAGTTGATCTGCTCACTTCTCCTGTATGCGTACCAAAACTGTTCTGTGCACGCCATGGTTCATATCTATCAGCAGGTGGGGTTGGGTTCCTTGAAGGATCCATGTAATTTCTACCGTGCACCAAGGGAAGCTTATAGGTTATGGGGTGTGAATCATCTTCTGGCAGATCATGGAAGGACCTCCTTGGGTAGCGGGAGTTCACATGTCCTCGATCAAATTCAGAGAAAGGATATTCAGGAAGTTCAGCATCATGCACTTCACCAGTCCTCAGCTTCTTTGACAATGGATATGAACTACCCTCTGCATCCCAAGAATCTTCCAAAGGTAAAGGTCTTCGAGGTCGCTCAAAAGGAATATTGCGCCATGGTGCATCACTCCTAACAGTAGGGCTACTTCTATGTTGTTCATTTAGGTCCTCAGACATCCTTCTTCCGGGACCCAATCCTCGCGCTCTAGAAGGTTCAAAACTAGAAAGATGGCCAGACTCAATTTCAGGTCCACGCCGAAAATAATTATCCCTGCTGAAGCTGACATCATCAGCACCTCTCAGTAATCTTTCAGGGCCAGAATGCAGAGATGACATGTGGAAATCTCTTGGAGGACTATCAAATGACCTAGGCCTACGAAAGGCCTCAAAATTCTGGTCTTCCAAGATAGGTCGTGCACTAGGGTTTAGCTGGGGGGAATACGGGGCAACGAAGGTACCTTTGCCAACTTCTGCTGCAACACCATCATTACGAGAAAAGCATATGCTTACTCTTGGGTTATTGAAAAGTCTACCTTGAAGTGCTTCTTTTGCCCTGCATGCCGCTGTAATGGTAGTGTACTTAACAAATCCATAGGTCCGGCCTGTGAATGTTGTTATCTTGACAATATCACCAAAAGGTGAAAAGGCTTCCCACAGAGCTGCTTCGTCTACCTTTAGACCAGCAGGAAAACCTATCCATAACACCTCACTAGGTTCTGTGGACTTATTTCTTTTAAATCTATCAATTGATTTTTCAGGGCTTGGTTGATGTTTTCTTCCATGTTCATTAAAATGTCTCTCATCAGCAGATTGTATATATCTGTCATCCACAGAGCTATCCGAAGACTTATCCTGTAAATTTAAAATTTCAGGTAACCTGTCACCACTAGATGTATGCAACAGTGTAACAAAGGTGATATAGCATTAAAGCATAGTAAGTGGATAGACAAAATCATAAGTGAAGATAACTCAACTGGCTATGATTTTGTACCCAGTACTTTGAGTTAGTACCCACTACCCAGTACTTTGTACCCAGTACTTTGAGTTAGTACCCACTACTCAGTACTGCTAGCAAATGAGGGTCTTGGCTCTTTTAGAGCACAGCATAACTTCCTTAAACTGTGAGGCTCAAACATAGCCTCAGTCAAGTCCAATCAGATAATTCTGCAAGTATTCTGATGTGGCTACCACAAGGTAATTTCCTATTTACAGAAACAAATACTTGCACTTCAGCCCGAGTGGATGTTCACAAATGATTTGAAGCTACAGAGCTATTTAAGGCAAGCCAATGGGAAGCAGTCACTTCCCCTAGGATAAAAGGATAAAAACCTTCTGCACCTTACAGCTTGTATTTCTTGTATTTTTCTAGTTAGTCTATAAGGATCGGACACCCACCCAGGAGCATACAAAACCCAGAGATCTTTGGATGAGCCCAAAGAGGGTTCTGTGTCTGCTCATCAGTGAATATTTTCAGGACAACATATGAACAAAGGCCTATTGCTTAATTTCCTATGAAAAAGGGCTTAAGAAAACAGCTGAACAAAAACAAAGAGATTGGCTATGGACTGTGAGCAGCACGTCAATTGTAGAAAAAGTCAGAAACTTCAGCTGTACACTCTATTGCTTAGCTTGAGGATTTTCTTAGATAATCAGCTTGAGGATTTTGATACAATAGTTCAGAAAAACGATCAGCTTGACTAGGAAAAAAGTATATCATCAGAAAGAAAATATCACATTTCCAGTTTCATGGCATTATATAACAAGTCAATATTGCACCTAGCAAACGGCTCAATGATGTTAGTGCATCACGAACCGAAATGCCTACATTCTCGCAACGAAATTAGTAGGGGAGATTCCAAGTTATACTTCCATAATCTGGCTAACAGACGTGTTGGCAACTTATCGGATATTACAGAAATTCCAATGTGTTGTGGCACAAGTTGCCAAAAACCAATGGCATACTGTGAGTGACACATAACCACAATTTTTGTAGCCCGAACATTGCACATGACCCAAGATACAGTTGCCTAAACGTTTCACATAACCAAAATACTGTGATCTAAATGTTGCAAAAAGCACCAGTTACATGACCCAGCAGTAGAGCCACAGGCAGAGATCTTGTACCAAGTAGCGCTTCCCTCCCATCCAGCCACCACTTTCCACTGTTCTCAACCTTTAGGTCTTCATCCCAGTAGGCCATACATTTTTTTATATAGTAGATACTTCCTCCGTTCACTCATTTTGGTCTGTATCTAGTCCACATTGAAATATCTACAAGGTCTTATAATAGTGAACAGAGGGAGTACATCTGCCATTTTAGGTCAACTTTTTTATTCCTCCTGTAGATTAGCAGAAATTACCTGTCCCACCTGTAATTTTCTTATTTCTTAATGTTATCTTTACTTCAAGGCTCAAGCTCATTAATTTGGAGGCATTATGATGAGTCATGATAAACCATTCAGTTTTCCTTATTGAGGCAAATAAATAAACAATGGAAGCTCTTAGTCTCATCTGGGAACTGACCGGGTCAAAGGAGGTGGACTGCTGGAGTAGTGAAGCTGATGAGGTACACCAGGATGATTTTGCAATATTAATACATATCATCTTAGTGTCTACATCATCTTAGTGTCTACAGGTAATCATTTGTTTGAAAAAACTATGCTAAGGATCTGTTTCAACTAATGTGGTTGTACCATGAATACTGTGTTAGCATGTCCTGAAAGTGAGCCATTTTAGTTACAACGGTTGTCAATCAGGGACTACCAATTGAATATGGCTATGTTAATCAAAATGTTATGTACAGCAAGTTATCTCAATCAGCCTCCCACCTGTCTGTGATTATCCAACCCTATTAGCTAATTGCAAGTAAATACAGCTGATTTTATGGGTACACTGAAGGCAGAAGACCACCTGTTCTAGTCCTAATCGACCAAATTTTAGAACAGCAATTATCCATGACTGGTCAATGATGTAGGTCATTTTACAGCTGATGTTTAGCTTAACCTTTTTTTTTAGTTGAAGATCTTCCATACAAGATGTCGACATGGAAATACAGGATGTACCTATGTTCATGTTGTTATTAGATCCACAAGCTAGATTAGCCCGCCAACCGTCATACTAATGCCCATACTACTAATTATTTGGACATTGCACTGTTGATAGACCACAAGTACGTACATAAGTTGTAGCAGATACACCTTGAAATACTCGAGGTTGTAAAGCAACTACTTAGAAGTTAGAACCACAATTGTAGCCTTCTGTTTCCAATTGGAACAAAGCTGATCGAATAAACCATAACAAGAAACAACTTGTCATGGGCTCACAACACTTTTGGAACCTCCGCTTTTACCTAGGAATCTTTTTATGAAGCTACAATAAAAGCTGATCGACACAGCCTCATATTGATGGTGAATGAGCTGGAGTTCCATCATCTGAGCTGAAACTTTTGGACAGTATTGGTATAAGGTGGAAACATGGATAGTATCTTTCTGCCAAATAGAAGCACTGAAATAATCACATTTACGTACCCAAGAAACCTGATTGATTTATCAGTACAACAGTCTTCAATTCCAAAACTATTTATCGTGATGTGAGAGGAGGTGGGGGGTGGGTGGGGTGGGGGGGGGGGGGTGGGGGTGGGGGGTCAGCCACAAGGACTTCCTTTACAAGACATAAACATGTGCGTCTTGTTTCGAGAATAAACAGAATATAACACTCCCGAGATTATCAAACCTTTAACAAAGCAGAACGTGATAGACAAACCAATATACCAAGCCACTGGACAACTGCAGTGGCAAGTTACAGATATATCGTGACACAAAGGGTTAGAAAGTTTAAGGTTAATAGTTTAGGATGTTAGATATAGTTATGTGCAACAACTACCCTTAAGATCAAGCTACAGTGAGGATTTTAGTACTCCCTCCGATCCATATTACTTGTCATTGAAATGGATGTATCTAGCACTAAAACATGTCTAGATACATCCATTTCAGTGACAAGTAGTATGGATTGGAGGAAGTATCACTTTGACTCGCGGTCATTCCGTTATTTGTTGTCCATAGTAAGATGCCTCCGGATTGCAATGATGCATATTATTGGTGACGATGGTTATCAAGATCTAATGCACATACTCCCTCCGATCCATTAATTTGGATCGGATGGGAGTATACTTTTTTCTTATGGGGCAAAGTGACGGTGGTTAGGAGTAACAAAACAGTTGTAAATTACCTATACAGTTTAGAGGTTGAGTGATTGAGTCACAGGTCAACATATGATATTGCAGTCTTGTAGTAATTATTCTGAAATGATTATCCACGTAGATGTTGGGAAGCCAAAAAAAATCCAACCACAAGGTCATACTGTAGACTATAAGAATCATAGTTTTGTATAACAGTTCTTAACAAGTGCCTGCAGTAATATCGAGAAACAGGGTCCTGTGTTGATAAAGTGTACCATATCAATGTAGTTTTATGATATGCACTCTGTACTTGGCAGGTAAAGCTGCAGATGACATGGTTCATGTTACAATAACCAGTATGAGTAAACTTAGCAGTGTCAAGCAGTGAAAAAATAAGTACAGTGCAGACATGCCGGTATGTCAAATGATCTTGACACGTTGCACTTGCTGAAAACCTTATCCGATGTTTCATATGCAATGCCTATGTGTATCTTACTTTGACAAACAAAAAAAATGGAATATCCAGTTCTTTCATGAAGTAAAACTTTTCCTGATGACACCTCACAAGGTCGACCATCATTGGAAAATTTGCTACTTCCACAATAAGGAATCAGACCAATTCTCTTGATCTTCAGTTGAAAAGATTTATGAGGCCATGATTCTGTGTACCTGATCTCTTAAAAACTGTCTTTTGGAGGTTTTATTATAGCGATGTGCCCTAAATGGAAGCTAAAAGAGTCAACTTGTTACCGATTATAACCAAATTAGAGCTCAGATATTAGGTGGGCTGTGCTGAGTCGCAGTGAGATGACCAAGTGAGACATGCCATAATAAGCCTATTCATATTCAATCTACGGTGTGAATTATTTGCTTCCATAGTAGACTTGACTGCAAAGGGTTGCCAATGCACAGACAAAGCACGAGCCAACTATCTGGTTTCTGTGGAGCCTGGGGTTCAAGGATCCTCATTGTGCAAAGAAATCCAGTTGAACCATGTGAGGTTTTGCATGATTCGAAAGAAGGAAAGAACTTCTCTTTTATTACTTATGCACATTAATGGATGAGCCTGCTTTGGTCTTATTTTTCCTTCTAAACCTGAGCGTCCTAAATTTTGACTCTTGACTTGGTTATACTACTTCTGAAATTCATGATCACACACACAATAAGTGAAGCACACTGCGCCGATGATACTTCCGAAACAAAGCATATGCTGCTGAACAATTGGAAAAAAGTGTGGTGATCCGCGATCGAGGCGGGAGGAAGTTCAACACTAACCCCCTTGGAAAACTCGATCCTAATGGGCGCCCCGCGTAGCCGAGCCCCCTGCAGTTCCTGGACCGCGGCAACGGCGTCCTGCTCCCGCATGAAGCTCAGGAACGCGAAGGTCCGGCCAGGGTCACGGGTGATGCCCTCGATCTCGCCGCACCGGATGAACAGCTGCGAAAGGTCGGAAGCGGTGACGCCGGGCCCCAGGCTGCCGACCCACAGGTGCCGAGACGGCGGCGCCACGCCCCACCCGGAGGAGCGCCGTGGTGTCGGCGGCGGCTCATCTCGGGCACCGAAACGGGGCGATCCGTCGCCCCACCCGCCGCTGAATCTCCCCCTGCCCCCGCCTCCGCATCCGCCTCCGCCTCCGCGGCTCCGTCCTCGGCCCCTGCCCAGCTGCAAGAAGTATCCAATCGCGATTAGTCGTGGCAGACAGCAATTCCATTAACAGCAGCATCTACGAGACGGGCGTGGGAGGGGCCGGACGGGAGAGAGGGCACCATTGGTTTTGCCGCTACGGCGGGGAGACGGCGGCTAGGGTTTGCGCCGGCGGCAACTGGTATGTTAGGATTCCGCGTCGAGGTGTGGTCGTGTGGATGAGGTCATGAGGAGGCCGAAAGACGCTTTCTTGTGTGTCTTGGGCTCTTGGCTCAATTCAGATTTTCACTGCCAATATGGGTCTTGTACAATTCTGTCGGCACTCGGCATAATATATTTCGGCGTAGCATAAAGACACTATACTCATCCCCTTAAAAAAGACACTATACTTTTTTTTTTTTGCAAAAACAATCGGTCTGCACCGAGAACTTCATGGGTGTCCAGTATAGGGCAAGCTATATCCCCACCTCCAGGACGCACAGTTCCGCGTCCGTTGGATCCTTGCACTGACAGAGCTCCCTGCAAGCCGCAAAGATCACACCACCCCTATGATCACGTAGGATCATACCTGTTCCAGCACCATCCTTTGTCGAGTATGAACCATCAACATTCAGTATTGGCTCATGTTTAACCACCAAAACACAAAAATAACCTCTACGATTATAATGTGTTTCTTAAAAATAAAAATAAAAAAATCTTTTTTTACATTACGTTTGTTACAGGGCTCCATCCTAGTAGCATGGGGCCCGGTCAAGGGCATTGTCTGAGGCAGTGATTGTCGTAATTGGGGACAAGCATAATTATAGAGATGTGGTAGGGCTCCATACTTCATAGCATGAAGCCATGCGTGCTAGAACGAAGCCATGTTCTTGGTCCTCTCATCTCTTTTCTCTTCCGTTCTTGGTCCTCTCATCTCTTTCCTCTTCCTTGCAAAGCTCGTGACTTCAATCATAAACATGTAGCCACTTGTTTCGACGAGCCCGCCGCCACTTGGTGGCCATGTTCCAAGTGCATACTTGCTACTTACAGCTCAATCGCTCACGCAAGTCCGCATAATTAATGGTTCATCCATAGCTTGATTGACCATGTTGTCGAATGAGGGACACATGCAAAGATATATGGCATGCTCTTATTTGTGTTTTCCACGGAATGCAGATTGTGAGGCAGATAGAGATAAGGGTGCCAAATTTTGTTTTATCTGATTTACTATTTGAAAAGTGGAAACGTTGCACTACTCTTAGCATGGTATCAGGTAAGATCGTGTAAAAATTTGGACTACGTTCAAAATCTAAACCAAATTTAAGATAAATTTAATAATATGTTGAACATAAACTTGACGAGGACGATAAGGATGAGGCAGAAAAGTGATCACTGAGAGCCTTCTCGTGTGTAGCGCTACATGCACATTTATGAATGTGCAAGCATGTGTGTCAACATGCAAGCTGATGGTGGTTTACCGCTTGCCTAGGGACATTGTCACTTTATTGTGTCGCGTGTGTAGATGGATATAGCCATTAAACACATCACAAAACATTTGACCAATCGGCATGTTGAATCTTAGAGATACCACATCGTCTGGTCTAACATAATTTCTACAGATCAAAATATTTAGGAGTAAGACACACACGGCAATGCATCACCGCTAGGATAATCATTGCCACGTCTAATCGAATTAATTGTAAATTTTTACTATTAAAAAGGAGTTGGGGTTGGTACGTCGCACTTTGGCACTTTCACATCAAACATTGGAACAATTTGGACCGTATGATATGCATCTGATGGTAGGTTGTCTATCGCTTAACTAATTACAATGCTTTGCCACCTATAAGTTGAAATTTTTCTACTACGACGCTGCAATTTGGAAACCAATCAAGCACATAAAGACAGGACGGCTCATAAGTGGAAACTATCAATGAATCCCGCAAAACCGGCATACTCTAACCAAAAAAATGTCCAACGCATGATCACCTAGACCAAGAGACACGACTCACGGAAGCTCGCCCTAGACGTTCGTCTGCCGGCGACCGAGGGTTCTCCTGACTGCTGCGCACTATGACTGTGCTCCATCGTCATCTGGCCGGAGCGATCCTCTCATTGGCCGGAGTTATCTCACTGGAATCCTACGACCAGCGAGCCGCATCGATCACGGTCCAGTGCGATTGAGCGCGTGCCGTCTTCCACGCCACTATGATCTATCTTTACCTGGTCGTAGCGATCCTGGAATCAATTGATCTCATCGGAACACACCACAGTGAGCCGCATCAATCACACCGTCGGTGACATCCGGTCCCTGCTCTGAAAAAATCGGACTTAAAAGGTACACACCAACTTCCATAATTAAGCATCTCATGTTTACACTTTTGTAAGTAAACATTTCTTTAGATTGACGCTCCCATCTTAGGCTATTCTGAATAAAAAAAGACAAAGTCAACTTTACCAGGTGAAGTTTTCTCATTTAAATTTCATAAAAGTTAAGATATTAGTAGTAGTTCCTACTTCCTACTACTAGGTATTTTCATAAATCTCCTAGGGGGATAAAGAAGTCAAATTTCAGAGAATCAGGCACATGTTCTAATAAAAAAAATTAAGCATGCTTCAAACCTAGCACACTCCATCAGGAAAGGAGACACTAAATATTATTTCCTTATGCTAGAAACAATAATCAAGCAAGACTGTATATTTCCTTTTAGAGACAAAACTTTCTATCAGTTGAATACAAAATCAATAGATCGCTTGTTTCAAAGTAACACAACATATGATTTTATGATGTTTCTATAAGACCAGTTGTACGTTTCAAAACAATAATGAACCATTGGTAGCAGTGCCATGGTGCAAATAGTTGTATTTACCTTATTTGTTTTACTTCTATTAATACTGCAGATGCGAAACAGAAGAATGCACTGGAATCTTCCGCATGTGATCATACCCCATTTAAAGATCTAACCAACCAAGGTACAAATGAAACACAGTTAACACAACAAAGCGGTGGAGCGAATTGGTATGGCCTATTGTCTGCTACAAAAAAAGAAGAACACCTGAAGAGGCTGCGGACAACCCGCCAACACAAGAAGAATGCAACTCCAACCATTGGTTAATTTGATGAATAATTATAGATTCCAGATTAAGATATTAAAAATATCTTTAATACTCACTATTTATACTTGCTCAGGAGAACATACCCTAGGCAGACAAATTTATTGACGAAAATCAAGAACCTCAACACCATATTACATCTCAAACCCAAGGTAATTTTCAGAATCCAAAATAGATTGCATTTCATTAAAATAGTAAAGATATACATACAATACTGAATGGGAGGAATGGCAATTTATTAGGGACTACAAGTTCTGCTAAAGTTGCTTCCAGTTTAACGAACAAAAAATCATCATCTTTGATTCAGGTCATCTCTCTAGCATCTAAACCAATAAATAATATGTGGAACTATGTATTGACAATATTAGTCTTCCTCCCATCATTTTTACCAGGCACAGAGTTAAGTGATTCTTGATGAATCTCCACCGGTGGAGCTTACCCCAGTTAAGGATCAATCCAACAAAGGTGCAAAAGAAAAGAGTGGAAGAAAAAATAGCAGTGGCACAAGTTGGTATGGTCGATTGTCTCCTGGCAGTAAAGAACAATACCTAAGAAAGCAGCGACAATACCGCGAACTGAAAAATACTACAGCTCTGAAACTCAAAAGTTTAGAAGAACCAAAGCAGCTTCCAGAACAAGGTAGTAAACATACAACCATATATTGTTTAAATCTATTTACTGGTCATATCTGGTTTGTACAATAATATCAATTAGATAAATTAAACTGAAAATTTACCATCGTTCATCCATTTAATTCAAGTGTGTTCTCAGAACATTGCTTTCGATGTCATGGATGGAGTTTCACCATCTCTAATTCAGACAGAGACTAACACAAATCAGGCAAGGAAATAAATTGGTAGCAGTACCATGTTGTGGATAGTACCCATTGTATTTACCTTCTTTGTCTTCCTTCCGTTATTACTACGGATGCAGAAGAATGCGCTGGAATCTTTTGGGGGGGGGCGTACCACATTTAAAGATCTAACCAACAAAGGTGCAAATGAAACAAAGTTAGAACAACATGGCAGTGGAGCAAACTTGTATGGCCGATTATCTAATAAAAATAAAGAAATGTGCCTTGCTACGCTGCGGATAGACCGCCAAGAAAAGAAAAATGCAACTCCAAACATTGGTAAAATTGAATAATAATAAATAATTACAGATTCCATGTCAAGATATTAAAGATATGTTTAATACTCACCTTTTTGTACTTACTTAGGAGAACATACCCTAGGAAACGACCAGGCAGACAAAATTATTGGCGAAAATCAAGAACCTAAACATCATGTTACAGCTCTGTGTAGGGTTTCGTAGCATGGAAAACAAAAAAAACTATCGCATACAAACAAACAAGCCAAGATCTATCTACTAGATTGTAGCAACGAGTCGATGGAATAACTCACCCTCGAAGATTCCAAAGTGTTTAACGAGAGCGGATTCTCGTGGGTGATGTAGTCGTACTCTTGCCGATCTCAAGATCGCATAGACGATCCTTCCGGCAGCGCTCCCGCAGTCGGTCACACGTTCGGTACTCGACGAAGACCTTCCTCTCCCTTGTTCCAGCAGGAAGCGGAGGTTGTAGCACTCTCCTCGCGATTCCGGCAGCACAACGGCGTGGTACCGGAAGTAGAGGGAAGATCTCGCAGGGCTTCGCCTTAAGCCGGAGCGAATATGGTGGACTATGAGAGAGCCCTCGGTGATCTAGGGTTTAGACACACCAAGGAGGAGGCTTGGCCGGCGGCTAGGGTTAGCTAGGCGGCGGCGGCTTGCCCTAGGGCGGCGGCGGCTGCAGGAGGGCCGGCGGCTTAGGGCTAGGGTTTGCGGGTGGAGGTGTTGGGTACTTGGAGGGGCAGCCCTGCCCCTCCTTATATAGGTGGAGGGAGGCGCGCCAGGGGAGGGGAGTCCCTCCCCAACTCGGATCCCAAGTGGGCCGGCGGTGGAGGGGAGGAACTCCTCCCCAAGTAGGTTTCCTACTTCCCCTCCACCTTCCAAAATAGCCGTTTGACTTTTCAAATTGGCGTTTGACTTTTCAAACTAGGATTTGATTAAACCCTTTATTTTGTTCAGCGATGATACCTAGTACATGATGCAACCATTCCAACTTGGTATGACACATTCATGTACCCTTCCCCTCCGGAGTGCCGGACATTCCGGAACCTTCTAGAACATTCCCGATGAAAACACCGGAACCATTCTCCAACCCCGAAACAGGACTTTCCTTATATGAATCTTATTCTCCGGACCATTCCGGATCTCCTCGTGATATCCCGGATCCCATCCGAGACTCCGAACAACATTCGGTCTCTTACTCATCATTCCATAACTACTCAAACAACGTCGAATCCTTAAGTGTGTCTCCCTACGGTTCGTGAATTATGCGGACATGATCGAGGCACTTCTCCGAACAATAACCAATAGAGGAATCTGGAAATTCATATGGCTCCCACATATTTCTATGATTACTTTGCGATCGAATGAACCACTTACATACGATACCAATTTCCCTTTGTCTCACGATAGTTTACTTATCCGAGGTTATGATCATCGGTATCTCTGCATACCTAGTTCAACCTCGTTACTGATAAGTACTCTTTTCTCGTTCCCGTGATATGTGATCCCTTGTGAGCCAGTCACATGCTTGCAAGCCAATTGGATGACATTCCACTGAGAGGGCCCAGAGTATATCTATCCGTTATATGGATGGACAAATCCCACTCTTGATCCATGTGTCTCAACCAATACTTTCCGAACACTCAATGCCACCTTTATAGCCACCCAGTTACGGTGTGGTGTTTGATGTCACCAAAGCATCCCTCCGGTGAAGGTGATATGCATGATCTCATGGTCGAAGGAATTAGGTTACTATGTATCAGAAAGCATATAGCAATTGAACTATTAAAATGACTTGATCTTTATGCTACGCTTATCTATAGGAGTATGTCCACCATATCATTCTCCTAATGATATGATCTTGTTGCTAATAACATCTCAATGTTCATGATAGGGAAACCACAATCATTTATTAACCAACAAGCTAGTATTATAAAGAGGCTTTACTAGGGACTCTATTTTAGTTTACAAATCACACAAGTATTAATGTTTCCTTGTTAATACTATTATAGTATGAATGTAAACATTTATCATAAACACAAAGATATAATAATAACTATATTTATTATTGTCTCTAGGGCATATCTCCAATAGTCTCCCACTTGCACTAGAGTCATCTAATCTAGATTACATGGTAATATACCGAACACCCATGGCAGTTTGGTGCTGGTCATGTTTTGCCCTCGGGAGAGGTTTAGTCAACGGATCCGCCACATTCAGATCTGTGTGTACTTTGCAAATATTTATGTCCCCATCTTGGACATGTTCTCGAATAGCGTGAAACGTAGCTTGATGTGCTTCAGCTTCTTGTGTGACCTTGGTTCTTGCGCATTGGCTATGGCGCCCATGTTATCACAGTAGATAGACATTGGGTCCAGCGCACTAGGAACCACACCCAGCTTTGTAATGAACTCTTTCATCCATATCGCTTCTTGTGAAGCCTCCGAAGCAGCCATGTATTCTGATTCAGTTGAAGATCTCGCCACAACACTTTGCTTTGCACTCCTCCAGCTAACTGCTGCACCATTCAAAGTAAATACGTATCCGGATTGTGATTTAGAATCATCCGGATCGGTGTTCCAACTAGCATCGGTGTAACCATTAACAACGAGTTGTTCATCACCTCCATAAGAAAGAACCATATCCTTAGTTCTTCTCAAGTACTTAAGGATGTTTTTGACCGCTTTCCAATGATCCACTCCTGGATCACTTTGATATCTGCTAGTTAAACTAACAGCATATGAAATGTCGGGTCTAGTACATAGCATGGCATACATTAGAGATCCTATGGCTGAGGCATAGGGAGTCTTACTCATCCTTTGTCTATCTTCTGCCGTTGTCGGACTTTGAGTTTTACTCAAGGTCGTATTGGGCAACAGGAGCAAGAACCCTTTCTTGCTATCTTCCATTCCAAACCTCTTTAGAACTTTGTCCAAATATGTACTTTGTGACAATGATATTAGGCGTCTCGATCTATCTCTATAAATCTTTATGCCCAATATATAAGCTGCTTCGCCAAGATCCTTCATTGAAAAACTATTATTCAAATATTCCTTGACACTATTAAGAAGGTCTACATCATTCCCAATCAACAATATGTCATCTACATATAGTATTAAGAATGCTACAGAGCTCCCACTCACTTTCTTGTAAATACAAGCTTCTCCATAAGTTTGTATAAAACCAAAACTTTTGATCACCTTATCAAAACGTTGATTCCAACTTCGGGATGCTTGCTTCAATCCATAGTTGGACCGTTAAAGTTTGCATACCTTGTTAGCATCTTTAGGATCGACAAAACCTTTGGGTTGCATCATATACAACTCTTCATCAATGTCTCCATTGAGGAATGTTGTTTTGACATCCATCTGCCATATCTCATAATCATAATATGCAGCGATTGCTAACATAATCCTCACAGACTTTAGCTTCGCTACTGGTGAGAAAGTCTCATCGTAGTCAACTCCTTGAATTTGTCGAAACCCTTTTGCGACAAGTCGAGCTTTATAGACAGTAACATTACCATCAGCATCTGTTTTCTTCTTGAAAATCCATTTGTTCTCGACAGCCTTTCGGCCATCCGGTAAGTCCACCAAAGTCCATACTTGGTTTTCGTACATGGATCCAATCTCGGATTTCATGGCTTCTTGCCATTTATTGGAATCTGGGCTCATCATCGCTTCCTCATATGTCGCAGGGTCATCGGTGTTGTCCACCAACACGACACTCATAACGGGATCATACCAATCAGGAGTGGTACGAGTTCTCGTTGACCTGCGAGGCTCTGTAGCAACTACAACCGAAGTTTCATGATCATCATCATTGGCTTCCTCTCTTATTGGTGCAGGCACCACAGGAACTTCTTCCGGTGCTGCGCTACTCGAAATTTTGAGAGAAGGTTCGACAACCTCGTCGAGTTCTACTTTCCTTCCAGTCACTTCTTTCGAGAGAAATTCCTTCTCTAGAAAGGATCCATTCTTTGCAACGAAGATTTTGCCTTCGGATCTATGATAGAAGGTATACCCAATAGTTTCCTTCAGGTATCCTATGAAGACGCATTTTTACGCTTTGGGTTCAAGCTTGTCCGGCTGTAACTTTTTTACATAGGCTTCGCAACCCCAAACTTTAAGGAACGACAATTTAGGTTTCTTCCCAAAACATAATTCATACGGTGTCGTTTCAACGGATTTAGATGGTGCCCTATTTGAAGTGAATGCGGCTGTTTCTAATGCATAACCCCAAAATGATAGCGGTAAATCTGTAAGTGACATCATAGAACGAAACATATCTAAGAGAGTTTGATTACGACGTTCGGACACACCATTACGCTGTGGTGTTCCCGGCGGTGTCAATTGTGAAAGTATTCCGCATTTCTTCAAATGCTCGCCAAACTCGTAACTTAGATATTAACCTCCACGATCAGAACGTAGAAATTTAATCTTCTTGTTACGTTGATTCTCCACCTCACTTTGAAATTCCTTAAACTTGTCGAAAGTTTCGGACTTATGTTTCATGAAATAGATATACCCATATCTACTCAAGTCATCCGTGAAGGTAAGAACATAATGATAACCACCGCGCGATGCTACACTCATTGGACCACACACATCGGTATGTATGATTTCCAATAAGTCCGTAGCTCGCTCCATCATACCAGAAAATGGAGTCTTAGTCATTTTTCCCATCAGACATGCTTCGCATCTTTCAAGTGATTCGAAATCAAGTGATTCAAGAAGTCCATCGGAATGGAGTTTCTTCATACGCTTCACTCCAATGTGACCAAGACGACAGTGCCACATATAGGTCGAGTTATCGCTCGATTTCAAAAGTTTAGCCTCAATGTTATTAATATGTGTATTTCCACTATCGAGATTCAACAAGAATAGACCATCTATCAAAGGTGCATGTGCATAAAACATATTACGCATATAGATCGAACAACCATTATTCTCGGACTTAAACAAGTAACCGTCTCGCAATAAACAAGATCCCGATAAAATGTTCATGCTTAACGCAGGCACCAAATAACAATTATTTAAGTATAAAACTAATCCCGATGGTAGATGAAGGGGTAGCGTGCCGACCGCGATCACATCAACCTTTGATCCGTTTCCCACGCACATCGTCACCTCGTTCTTCACTAGCTTCCGTTTATTCTGCAGCACCTGTTTCGAGTTACAAATATGAGCAACCGAACCAGTATCAAATACCCATGCACTACTACGAGTACTAGTGAGATACACATCAATAACATGTATATCGGATACCTTTCTTCTTTATGTTGCCGTTCTTCAAATCCGCCAAGTACTTTGGGCAATTCCGCTTCCAGTGACCTTCTCCCTTGCAGTAAAAGCACTCAGTATCAGGCTTAGGTCCAGCCTTGGTCTTCTTCGTCGGCGCGGTAACTTTCTTACCACCCTTCTTGAAGTGTCCCTTTTGCTTATACTTGCCTTTCTTGAATTTGGTGGTCTTATTGACCATCAACACTTGGTGCTCTTTCTTGATCTCCACTTCTGCAGATTTCAACATGGCAAATAGTTCTGGCAACTGCTTGTTCATGTTTTGCATATTGTAGTTCATCACAAAGTTCTTGTAACTTGGTGGTAGTGATTGGAGGACACGATAAATCCCCAAAGCATTAGGAATCACTATGCCCAAGCTTTGAAGTTTGTTTGCGTGCCCAGACATCTTAAGCACATGCTCACTAACGGAGCTGCCCTCTTCCATCTTGCAGTTAAAGAACTTTTCAGAAGCCTCATAGCTCTCAATTGCCGCGTGAGTCTCAAAGATAAATTTGAGGTCACGGACAATATCATGTGGGTCTGAATTCTCAAACCTTTTCTGAAGCTCCGATTCTAAACCATACAAGATAGCACACTGAACTGTGGAGTACTGAGTCTTCCGAGCGAGGTAAACATTCTTTACTTCATCGGTAGCAGTAGATGCAGGTGGGTCACCCAGCGGTGCATCCAGCACATAGGTCAAATTACCAGCTGTGAGGACAATCCTCAAATTGCGGAACCAATCCGCGAAGTTGCTTCCATTGTTTTTCAACTTTTATTTCTCTAGGAACGCATTAAAATTGATGGTAGGGGCCGCCATTGATCTACAACATATTTGCAATAGTTTAGACTAAGTTTATGACAAATTGAGTTCTAATTAATAGTTAAATTAATCTAGGTGAACTCCCACTCAAAACAATATCCCTCACATTGTTTTAGTGATCACACGAACCAAATCCACCACATCAACACCGATCATCACGAGAGTTGATATAGTTTTAATGGCGAACAATCGACATGTTCATCATATCTACTATATGATTCATGCTTTACCTTTCGGTGATCCGTGTTCCGAGACCATGTCTGTACATGCTAGGCTCGTCAAGATCAAACCTTAGCTTCCACATGAGCAAATCTGGCTTGCTCACGTTGTATACACTTGCGGAATCTAACACACCCGATCATCACGTGGTGCTTCGAAACAACAAGCTTTAGCAACGGTGCTTACTAAGGGTGAACACTTTAGAACTTGAAATTCATGTGCATGAGGGATCATCTTATAATTCTACCGTCGTTAACTAAGCAATACAAGATGCATAAAGGATTAACATCACATGCAATTCATAATATGTGATATGATATGGCCTTTCTTCTTTGTGCTTCTGATCTCCATCTTCAAGCACGAACATGATCTCCATCATCACCGACATTGCATCAAGGTCAATGACGCTTCTCCATGGTTGTCATCCACCGGCTTCAACTATTACAACTACTTTGAATAGACACGCGGGTTTTAACATAAATTAAAGACAACCATATGGCTCCTTCCGGTTGCCAACTTACAATAAGGAACATTGCATACATCAAATATAATCACAATCATGGCCATATCACATCACTGCACACCACTGCAAAACAAAGTTAGACGCCTCTACTTTCTTTGCATGTTTTACGTGGTTTGGGGCTTTCAATAAGTGTCGTTCTAACTTACGAACAAGAACCACAACATTGATACTAGTATTGTTAATCACCCATTGTAATTTGAATCTTAACTATGCTGGGAGAAATAGGCACCCGCAAAGCCACTTATGCAATACAAGTTGCATGTCAAGCGTGGAGCAAGTCTCATGAACGATGTCATGTAAGGTTAGCCCGGGCCGCTTCATCCCAACATCCCGCAAGATGCAAAGTGCACAAGAAGCAATCGACAATAAAAGCATCAACGCCCACAATGACCATTGTGTTCTACTCGTGCAACAGATCTACATATAGACACGGCTCTGATACCATTGTAGGGTTTCGTAGCATGGAAAACAAAAAATTTCTATCGCATACAAACAAACAAGCCAAGATCTATCTACTAGATTGTAGCAACGAGTCGATGGAATAACTCACCCTCAAAGATTCCAAAGTGTTTAACGAGAGCGGATTCTCGTGGGTGATGTAGTCGTACTCTTGCCGATCTCAAGATCGCGTAGACGATCCTTCCGGCGCTGCGTTCCGGCAGCGCTCCCGCAGTCGGTCACACGTTCGGTACTCGACGAAGACCTTCCTCTCCCTTGTTCCAGCAGACGGCGGAGGTTGTAGCACTCTCCTCGCGATTCCGGCAGCACAACGGCGTGGTACCGGAAGTAGAGGGGAGATCTCGCAGGGCTTCTCCTTAAGCCGGAGCGAGTATGGTGGACTATGAGAGAGCCCTCGGTGATCTAGGGTTTAGACACACCAAGGAGGAGGCTTGGCCGGCGGCTAGGGTTAGCTAGGCGGCGGCGGCTTGCCCTAGGGCGGCGTCGGGTGCAGGAGGGCCGGCGACTTAGGGCTAGGGTTTGCGGGTGGAGGTGTTGGGTACTTGGAGGGGCAGCCATGCCCCTCCTTATATAGGTGGAGGGAGGCGCGCCAGGGGAGGGGAGTCCCTCTCCAACTCGGATCCCAAGTGGGCCGGAGGTGGAGGGGAGGAACTCCTCCCCAAGTAGGTTTCCTACTTCCCCTCCACCTTCCAAAATAGCCGTTTGACTTTTCAAATTGGCGTTTGACTTTTCAAACTAGGATTTGATTAAGCCCTTTATTTTGTTCAGCGATGATACCTAGTACATGATGCAACCATTCCAACTTGGTATGACACATTCATGTACCCTTCCCCTCCGGAGTGCCGGACATTCCGGAACCTTCTAGAACATTCCCGATGAAAACACCGGAACCATTCTCCAACCCCGAAACAGGACTTTCCTTATATGAATCTTATTCTCCGGACCATTCCGGATCTCCTCGTGATATCCCGGATCCCATCCGAGACTCCGAACAACATTCGGTCTCTTACTCATCATTCCATAACTACTCAAACAACGTCGAATCCTTAAGTGTGTCTCCCTACGGTTCGTGAATTATGCGGACATGATCGAGGCACTTCTCCGAACAATAACCAATAGAGGAATCTGGAAATTCATATGGCTCCCACATATTTCTATGATTACTTTGCGATCGAATGAACCACTTACATACGATACCAATTTCCCTTTGTCTCACGATAGTTTACTTATCCGAGGTTATGATCATCGGTATCTCTGCATACCTAGTTCAACCTCGTTACTGATAAGTACTCTTTTCTCGTTCCCGTGATATGTGATCCCTTGTGAGCCAGTCACATGCTTGCAAGCCAATTGGATGACATTCCACTGAGAGGGCCCAGAGTATATCTATCCGTTATATGGATGGACAAATCCCACTCTTGATCCATGTGTCTCAACCAATACTTTCCGAACACTCAATGCCACCTTTATAGCCACCCAGTTACGGTGTGGTGTTTGATGTCATCAAAGCATCCCTCCGGTGAAGGTGATATGCATGATCTCATGGTCGAAGGAATTAGGTTACTATGTATCAGAAAGCATATAGCAATTGAACTATTAAAATGACTTGATCTTTATGCTACGCTTATCTATAGGAGTATGTCCACCATATCATTCTCCTAATGATATGATCTTGTTGCTAATAACATCTCAATGTTCATGATAGGGAAACCACAATCATTTATTAACCAACAAGCTAGTATTATAAAGAGGCTTTACTAGGGACTCTATTTTAGTTTACAAATCACACAAGTATTAATGTTTCCTTGTTAATACTATTATAGCATGAATGTAAACATTTATCATAAACACAAAGATATAATAATAACTATATTTATTATTGCCTCTAGGGCATATCTCCAACACTCTGAGCCAAGGTAATTTGAAGGATCCAAAATAGATTGCATTTCAAATTAATAGTAAAGATATACCTACAATACTGGGCGAGAAGAATGACAATTAATTAGGTACAACAGGTTATGCTAACGCTGCATCGAGTTTGACAAACAAATATTCATCATCTCTGATTCAGGTTGTCTCTCTAGCATCTAAACCAGTAAATAATATGTGGAACTATGTGTTTACATTATTTGTCTTCCTCCCAACATTTTTATCACACACACAGAGTCAAGCAATTCTTGATGAATCTCCACCAGTGGAGCTTACCCCAGTTAAGGATCAAGCCAACAAAGGTGCAAAAGTAAATAGGGGAAGACAAAATAGCAGTGGCACGAGTTGGTATGGTCGATTGTCTTCTGGAAGTAAAGAAGAATACCTAAGGAAGCAGCGACAATACCGTGAACATAAAAAGAATACAGCTCTAAAACTCAAAAGTCCAGAAGAACCAAAACAGCTTCCAGAACAAGGTAGTAAACATATAACCATGTACTGTTCCGGCCATAACTGGTTTATATGAATATTTGATGCTTGTGCATTTTAAGGCAATACTCATTAATATAATGTTGTTTTTTCTATGTGCTGCTACCTAGGGGGCAAAAAGAACATTAACTGCCAACTCATTTTTGGTGGATAATTGTGTAGTGTGTAATAGTGGATGCCACAAAACGCTGACAAGGTGGATCAAGGAAATGTGTGGTTTCATTTTTTCAGAACTTACAAAATGATACTGTGATGCTCTGCTTACACCTTGTTTGAATATCACATTAGTTTTTACACATGAATAAAATGATTTTTTTAGTTTGTATTATGTTTCGGCTTTTATTATTCTAGAAAATAAAATCAGTCAGCGTTTATAATGTTTCCTTTTACTAGAGACACAATCAATATCGGCTCATCAATCATCATTTATTATTCTTAAAATAAAATCAACCAGCTTTTATATTGTTTCCTTTTACTAGAGATACAATCAATTTCGGTTCAACAATCAACATTTATTATTCGTAGAATAAAATCAATCAACTTTTATACTGTTTCCTTTTACTAGAGATACGATCAGATTATTTGCAACAATAAACATTCATTACTCTCATAACATAATCGATCAACATTTATACTGTTTCTTTAATCTTAAAGATACGATTAGATTATTTGCATCAATAAACATTCATTACTCTCAAAACTTTTATAGTCAACTTTTATACTGTTTCTTTAATCTTAAAGATACGATCAGATTATCTTTAATAGTCAAGATACTATCTATTTATTTGCATCAATAAACATTCATTACTCTCAAAACAAAATCAATCATATTTTATTTGGTTTCCTATCACATCTGCCTATATAAGCACGACCCCATCAGGGCAAAGGTACTCCTCGTCCTCGTCTACTCCAGCACGCCTAGCTGACCTAGGCCGGTTGATCTGCTCTATCTTTCAAGACATTTCAAAGGTTTGATCGTTCAATATATTCCCTTTTATGCTTTGATGCTTTGAATTTTTGTGGACACTAATTCCGCAAATTTGTGTGAACTACGCCAGAAACATGTCTTACTTTTTCAGATTTGAATTTATTTATCTTTAATGACAATTTTTTTACGATCTATAGGAGCTACAATATGGTTGATGTTTTTAAATATCTCCCGGATGGTGCACTAACAGGTAAAGAAATAGAATGTTAAGTGCACATTTTTTGCATAGATTATTATAAAAAGTAGTAATTGTAAAATTGTTCTTAGATATGTTGGGCGTCATCATGTACGTCGGTCCACACGAAACAGATTTATATGCCCCTAGCGGCGTCAGGAAGGTTGTTGTGGTAGATACCAGCCATAAAATAACATTTGTACGTATTTTTGGTCAATCTGCTCGTGTCTACGGCAATACTCTACTGTTATGGGAACTGGAAAATGCCGTTCTCGTTGGCTGCAACCTCAAAGTCCATCAAAAATCAAGTAAGTTCAGTTTATTCTTATATATCTAAAAAATATTAAATGCACATATTCCTACTAATTTTTATATTATGATTTTGCAGGGAGCCTTGATAGCACGACTTCAACTTCCCTCAGAATTCAGACATGCACAACAAAACATCCTTTTACGCTCCTCGGCGGTAAATACTCATCGATGTTTTTCTGATTAAATCAATATGACCATGGCCTTTTCTCCAAAAATAATAATTATTTCTGACTTGTTTTTATTTATGGTTATGTCTCACGTCTCAGAGCACATGTGGGTTTCGACATGAGTATACGGGAGCATGTCAAACAACTAGTGCTATTAAGGAGGGACATGCATGAGGGGCACATTGATCCCACCGACGATGAGGAGCATTTTTCACAGAGGAAAATGTTCGCAGGTGCAAACCCCATTGGGAAAGTGTGAAAGATGTATTAGATACGAAGTATAGAATAAAAAAATAAAATGAGGAGGGGCATGTGCCTGTTTAGACATGAAGTTTAATTTCGATCGCCATTTTTAAAGATAGTTCTATTGTAGATGCGATAAAAAGATGTTCTTAGTGTTTTTCTGCTATGTCGATTTTTTATGGTGTCGTGACTTGTGACAACCGATCATGTCAAATTAATGTGAGAGATATACTGGTCTGTTTTGTCATATCCCTGGTCTGTTTTCATTTTTCATATATGAAATATATATGTGACATCATTGCACACTAGGCAATTGTCGTCATATTGTGATGTTAATCTCTTTTATTCAATATTGTGTGAAGCGATGTGTCTTCTTTGATTGTCATTTACTAAAGATTATATATATTATTAGTTGTTGTTATGTTTGATCATCCATTGAAAAATTATCCATTTAGTCAAACAAATTTCTTAGATTGATTATACAAATTTGTACCCACAACTGATAAGAAGCAACAGTCTAACAAAGAAAAATATCACAAGAGCTCACCTCAAGTAATCCTTGGCATATCAAAATAAATAGTTCATTCAGTGGAGTGAGGCCGTCCCAATATTTCCAATCAGAGTTGAATAATGTGCTAAATAATTTCTGTTAATTGTATTAAAAGAAGCCAATTAGATCGAAGAGATGAATTATAGACTATGCAAACAAAATGATGAGTATATGTCTAACATTTCGACTTGTAAAACTAAATAAACTACACTAAAGTAAGTGCATTCTCGGGTATGAATGTGAAAAGAAGAATGAAACGATGACAATTACTCCATCATGAGTAAGAAAATACCTGACGATGAATAATTGTATCTTGGCATTCAAGGGCATACTCATTGTAACATAAGCCAGCGATGGAACAGTTACCTATAAAATTCAAAGTTTTGTCTGAATATACAATAACTTTTAGCTCATGGCATCTTGGAAAAAGTCTGAAATTTGTACCAGCGGCAAACAAAGATCAACAAAATAAAAAACTAACAATTTCCTTTCATAGCTTGACAAGTACACCAAGTGAGTACATTTATCAGTTTGAGGATACAAAGTATTTTTGTTGTAAATTGCACACAACCCATGGGTGATTGTAAATCATTGCCACAAAATCTTTATAATGGAGACCCTTGCGGGCAGGACCATCACTCTTGAGGTTGACAACTTGATACGATTGACAAGTTGAAGTCCAAGATTCGTGATAATGAGGGCTTCCCCAAGGATCAGCAGTGCCTCATCTTTGGCAACAAGCGGCTGGAGGATGACCGCACCTTGGCAGACCTCAACATTAATGTATCACCTACTCACAGAGCTCATTTCTAAAATTTTAGTAGAGCGTTGTATGGTGGGGATTATTGTTCTAGAGCTCGATGTCTACAAAAATTTTGAAGATCGAAGTGAAGGTGTTTAGGCTGCTTTTCGCTCACTGGTGGGCAGGTGATGGTGGATTCCACATCCAACCTTCTCCTCAAGGAATTTACAATCACCCAGGTTGATTCAGAGATGTGGTATGTTGTTCACTCCAGAAAACATCTTAGGGGAAATGGTATATGATGGATGGATGTTTTCATTTTAAGTTATATAGCTATTCCTGATTTTTTTTCACTGCCTTATAGTCTCCCTGATTAATTTATATTGCAACATAACTTGTAAACCAATCATTACTCTATGCAGCTGATTCGGAATTTGAATGAAGACATGAATAATTGGCACTCAGACTTTCTTCACAGATTGAGACACGTCTTACAGAAAAGTATATGACCAAGTAACAATACAAGCGATCCAAGGTAGAGTAGGACACCAGAACTAAAAGGCTAGAGAATGAGAAGACTGTAGTACAAACTATTTTGGAACTGGAGCTTGACAAAAGGTCGCACAAATCCTTTTAATTAGTGTAGTTCCTGATTTTTCTCAATGTGATGGTGGCATACAAAGACATCAATCTCAAACTTAATTATTTGACTTAGTAAAGAAATCATTGGCCAGATCAATTAACATGATTCTTTTTTCGACGCTAATAGCATCATATCGTACCATAATATGGAAGTACCCCGATCTTCTAATAAATATAGCAGAATACTGTATCAAAATAAATATGAAAGATCTTGTGACGCAACAAGTGCCAATATAAATAGAGATTACCTGTGTATTTTCCTCGCTACTCAAACCAAACCATCAGATTACCTTGTGTTTGGTTTCTTTGCTTAGATGGGCCGGCCTTGCCTCCACAGCTTGGTTAGTTTTTTTTGTTGTAGTTAGCTAGCTATCCTTTGCAAGAACAGTTTGAAATTCGCTAGCAGATTGGTTTAGGGTATACATGCTGAACGTACAGTCTAATCGTAACACACTCTCTATGATCATTTATGGAATTCGTGCTCCATTCCAAAACGTTGGGTTTCATCTCTCATCTCTAACCTAGCATAATGCTTAAAAAGGTACATGCACATATGCATGGCCCGTATGTATAGATCCATTTTCAATTTCATATTTTACTTTATAATCTATTTTTTAGATCAAGTAAATTCATGGAGACAATCGGCCCTGACGCGACAATGTTGGAAGGGAACAAAAGAACATCGAGTTCGACGGAATCAAAAGAGGTGAAACACCCCTCAAGAAAAAGGAAAAAGGTGAAACAAGATAATAGTCTTTTTATCTTTAATTAACTGAATCTATATTACAGATATTTATATTTCTATATTCGATATATGTTTTATGTTTGTATATCATGCATGGAACGGATGCAGATATTGTCGCGGATCAGAACAAACCCGTCGACATAGACGACGAAGCGATGTTGGTGGAAGAGATAGAAAACCCCACGAGTTTGACACAGTTAAAGAAGGTGATTGTTTTTTCTATGCATATTACCATATAACGCACCTTCAAATTTATACTTAATTTTTCTTTGATATATGTTCCACGTTTGAAGATCATGGGCGGGACGGAAGCAGATATAAATATTGCCGATGCTCAGAAAGAACCCACTGACATAGGCAGTGATCCGATGTTTGTGAAAGAGACAGAACAATCGAAAGAGGTAATTGTATTTTTTCGACACATGTTACCATATGGACACTTTCAAATTTATTTTGACTATTGTGTAGCTTCGTTTTGTAGAAGTAGCATAGGTGATCTTCTAGCCATAGAGAATGATTCTTGAGTCACATTCATCAATCATGTCCATATAGATGATTTAGAAACAAATATTTTTTTCTTACTCATGTTTAACTTTTGATTTAAGGAACGGAACAAGCCTGAACTTTCTGTTTCTAATTATATAAAAAACACACCATTGTCAGTTGTATCGACTTTTGCAGGTCGATGACAATATTGTCAAAGTTTTAAAATAAACCACCACTGTTAGTTCTGAGATGCAACATAATAAACCCAAGAGAGCAAACACAAAGGTTATCCCTGAAGGTAAGTAGTTTCGCTCTGTTTATCTTTTTTATTTTTGTTGGATTGTATTTTACCTAACTGATCTTGCACAATTATATGTCGTGATAGACTATGTATGCACCATTAGGGATATTGAATCAATCATGCCCGCACCCGAAAAACTATGTTTGTGGATATCGGTGACGCGGAACTGTCTAATAATTACTTGGCATGTCTTACGGATAATGATGGATTCTTGTCCGACGGGATAAGTCAACAGCAAAAGACCATTACTTACACATTAACGTCTGAAAAATTCTAGCGAACTTAACTTTATTTTATGTGTCTAATTGTAGGTGCTAAATGCATACATATATTGTATGAGCCGGATGGAAACGTTTATCTGGACAACTCTTATGTCTCTGCAATCTTAAAACAAGACAAATCACAACATCAACGCGTCATAAAACAGTTGCATCTTTATTTGAAGCATGATATAGTCAGAATTAACTCACTACATATTGCTCTCATTAATATGTTTTGAACATGTGTGTATATTAATTCTTTAATATAATATATTTACTTCAGGTCTTCCTGCCAATAAACATTAGTAAGACCCACTCATACTTAGCAGTCATCAATACGAAAAAACGTTTGATCCAAGTATTGGACTCGCTCGGTGCTGGAATGAGTCGAAGTGACCTTAAACTTGTGATAAGTGTCTTTTGACTTTGATTTCTTTATAGCATTATGTTTGTCACAATATCTAATAGTAGTCTCATATATCAGTTGCAGGGACTTGAGAAGCACCCGAAGTTTGCGTCTAATTTGAAGGACTTTGACAAGGGGAAAAAGTGGCAGGACCTCAATGTTACAACATGGCCAATAGTCGAACATTTCCAAGAACCAGTGCAAACCGATGGGTATGTTGAACACTCATTCAAATCTTATTGAATTTTAAAAATGGTTTTATAGATCAATTGAATTATTTACTTTCATTTGTCTATACGAGGCTAAATCGGTGTCATGTAAACATGTAGTGTGTCATGTGGGTTGTTTATGCTTAATTATATGGAATATTGGACTAGAGATGTGTTGTCTGATCATGTCAACCAGGTATGTCATTTTTGTTTATGATAAAACATTAGTATTCACTTACACCTTAACTAAATATTTATGAATACTATTTTGCAGGAGGATATGAAAGAGTTTCATCGAAAATTAGTCGTTATATTGATAGAGTCAGAATTGAATAAGATAAAAGGAAAACCAATATACTATCATCCTAGCGATGAAAAGGATGTGACTGATTCTGATTGTATGATCGTGGAGGGGCCAAAGAGACTAGACTTACCCGATGTAGCTAACAACAAACATCCTCTTCCGGTCCACATCTCACCCACAAACCCACGCAAATTAGTCGAAGAGCTTTGCAAACACATCTTGTCCATTAGAGATGTCAAGCGTTTGAAGTAAGTAGCATGTTAAGTTTTTTTACTAATACACATTGTTATGATTTTATCATTCTTAACATTTTTCTTACAGGCAAGAATGGGTTCGGAGCTCTAAACCGTACCCAATAGGTTTGAGTCTTAAGAAAATTCAGGACATACTTAGGATGGACAAGCCTATGGACACTGAATATTTTAACTTGACCATACGCATAGTGGCATGCGACGAGATCATACAAATGGTAGAGACGGATGTGCACTACATGGATTTTTGTTTTTGGGTAAGTTACTATAATCTTGCTATTTTATTGTTATCACTATGTTTATAAACTTTTTTTTCTAGACTGCGATGGTCGATTCCACACGACGTCACAAATGGCGCAAAAAGCCAAATATCCAGTTTCTCGCGGCGTTGCTCAAAAGTTGGCCTGGGACAGACTATAAAATCTCTTCACGCAAATTGGTAAAGATGTTTCACTTGTCCACCATTTTCCAGTTATATGTGTTTCTAATGGTTGTTCATTTGAAGGTTTTGCTTCCTTATGCATCAGTGGGACATTTTACTTTGTTCTCCATCGATGAGCATGCCTCTTCTGTATCTATTTTTGATCCTCTCTCCGTATTGCCATCAACGGAGAGCGAAATGCGTCGCTCTCACAACATACAATTAAAGTTACAAAGAACTGGAATCTACCTAAGTGAAGCACTTGGATTAGCACAACCAGATTGGGATGGCGATATATTTTCCTGGCCACGTAGATTACCAGTTGGTGTTCAAAAAAGTCCAGACGTGTAAATATCTCTTAAAATAAGTTTAAATATTTTTTTGCATTTTAATATTCAATATAACATAATAATGAGGTATTAATGTACATGAATGTGTCTGATTATTTTATCTTTTACATTATACTCTCATGGAACGGTAGAGAATTGGTTCATCCGATATGCATGATGGGTGTTCTACCTCATATAGATTTATTTATTTTTCACATAAAAGACTCATGCTAATGACACGTATTGTTTACGCAGAACGTTTTTGAGTTAAGAAAGAAATTTTTGGTGCACTTGCTCAAGTATCGTGAAAACGAAGCAGAAGAGAATATCTCTAACATTGCGCGACAATATCTAATGAGTATTAAGGAGTAGATATTATTGTATTAGTTAAATTGGTCTCAGTGTTTATTTTATATTTGAATGATATCAAATTTTTATTTTTATCAAAGAATACTTTAAATATGTGGAATACTATGGGTTTGGAATATCTTATAGTTTTTTCCCATAAGTGTAAATTTGCATGTACTTTATTGATATATATATATATATATGTGCAAACTAATTGTGAAACCGTAGCAACGCACGGGCACTCAACTAGTATAAATATAATGCATGAGTCTCCAACATAATAGACAAAAATTGAAGAGAGATGAACATCCGAAGAAAGTAGGTACATTAAATTTCATATCAACTAAACCCTACCTAGATAACATAATCATTAACTACAATAAACATTATAAAACCCTAATTAACATAAACTATAATTACTTCTTCACGACGCCTTCATAGGTGGCGAACTTGCGTGTTGTTGGAGTCGCCAGAGTTTGTAGTCAACATTAGAGTCATGAACAACTTCATACTTGTTCCTATACATGATTCCAACTGCCAAAAAATGCTTTGTCTACAACATCGGGCTCGATCTCATCTGAGAATTTCGATGTCTTGTACTCGTAGACCGGGTTCTGCGGCGTAAGATCCTGATCTGTCGTGCTTCGCCATCACCAGACTCCTCTTCTCCTCCTCCTATGTATTGTTGGATTTTGTCTCTCTCCTCCTTGTGGTATTCATCCTGCCGATATGTCTCCATTGTAACAAGACAAACAACAACACGATAGCAAGATATGTTATTTCAAGCATAAAGTCTATCACAATGTAAAATGCATAAGTAAAGAGCTCGGATATATGATAACAAAGACACGCGGAGACGAAGGTTTATCCTGAGGTTCATATCCAAAGGAATCTAATCTTCGTTGAAAAGGTGTGGCGATGTAACGCTCCTAGAACACCACAAGAGACACACCCTGAGGAGTGGTAGCATAATGCCCACCAAACGCCATAAAGTTCTCACCCTAAGATGCGGAGGCACACCACATACCGACGCCGCAAAACTTCACCTTATTCTCCCGCTTATGCACCACCAAGGCGGGTGCTTGTCTCAACTATCTCATTTCTCTAGCAGGCAAAGGAAATTGAACGACAAATTGAAGACCTTCTCTCCAAAGTTATGATTCAAGAAAGCCTAAGCTTGTGAGCGGTTCCCTTGATCCTTGTCCCAAAAACCAATGATACATTGCGTATGTGCATGGATTATAGAACAAACCAATTTCATCACCGAACGATACCATTATCCCATTCCTAGACTCGTAGATATGCTCCATGAGATTTGTGGATCCACTATTTTTTTTGAAGTTTGATCTTAAAAGTGGTTACCACCAAATCTGCATGTCTATTGGTGATGGATGGAAAACCGCATTCAAGACAAGGTTTGGTCTCTATGAGTGGCGCCAAATATTTGAGATCCCCCAATGCCGAAGACACGGCTAGGCTTTTGGAGGTGAACAAGGCTCGGGGTTTTCCAGGAATGCTTGGCTCAATTGATTGCATGCATTGGAGTTGGAAGAATTGTCCTACGGCATGGCATGGATAATTCAAAGGGCACAAAAAGGATTCCACTATAATCCTTGAAGTTGTGGCCGACCATGAGACTTGGATTTGACATGCATTCTTTGGTATGCCCAGGTCTCAATGCCATCAATGTTCTTCAAAGGTCTCCACTTATGACAAGAATTGCATTGCGCGAAGGTCCACAAGTGGAGTTTGAAGCAAATGGCCATAAGTACAATTGTGGGTACTATCTTGCCGACAGTATCTACCCAAGGTGGCAAACATTTGTGAAGCCGGTTAAAAAACCCAAAGGTAAGAAACAAACCAACTTTCATAATGCAAAAGCGGTGGTTAGGAAAGATGTGGAGAGATCATTTGGGATTTTTCAAGCCCAATTTGCTATTGTTAGAGGATCGGCTAGATTTTAGGACCAAAAGTGCCTTTGGTATATCATGAATGCTTGTATCATGATGTATAACATGATCATAGAGGGTGACTGTGGGAAAGATGTAGATCATGGTCACCACTATGAATTGATGGGGGTGGCCGTGCAAGTTAGTAGATCACAACATAGGGTGACATGGTTTATTGCCTCTTATCATTCAATCCGGTCCAAATGAACACACAATGAGCTTCAACAAGATCTCATCAAGGAGTGGTGGAAATGGTTTGGAAGCCGCTAGTGTCCTACTTTATCATTTCTATGTTTGTTGGTATGTTGTAAAACTATTTGTTGTATTGTTGATAAAAAACTTGTTGTAATAAATTAACTAGATAATTTATTGTTAATTTTTAGTTTTTTCATCTTGTTGAATGCATATTTTTGTTGGTTTGGTGTTTGCACCGGTAGCGCGCGCTTGAGTTTACCACTCCTGACGAGGGCATGCTTCGGCACCTGTTTTACCGCCTCCGGAGAAGGGCGCGCAGGCTCCACCCGCTGCATCGGGATAGAACGTGCACTATCGGCGTTTTACAGCGCGTAGATATCTATTGGAGATGCTCTAAGTTCCAACGGGAAAACAGCTAAACATTTTGTGTCGTCCTCGTCCCCCAACCCCCATCCCACGCACGCACGCACACGCACACGCACGCCCACACGCACGCCCGCACGCTTGTGCGCGCACACTAAATCCTAAACCCTAAACATACACACACACGCACACACACACGCACGCACGCCCACGCACGCCCATGCCCGCACGCCCGCACACACACACGCCCGCCCACGCCCGCACGCCCGCACACACACGCACGCGCACACACACACGCCCACCCACGCACGCCCGCACACACACACACACGCATGCATGCACGCCCGCCCGCCCACGCCCGCACGCCCGTACACACACACACACTCTCTCACACACGCACGCCCGCACGCCCGCACACACACACACACACACGCCCACGCACGCCCACGCCCGCACGCACACGCGCACGCGCGCGCGCACACACACGCCCGCCCACGCACGCCCGCCCGCACGCCCACACACACGCGCGCACGCCCGCACACACACACACTCACACACACACGTCCGCCCGCCCGCACGCCCACGCCCGCACGCCCGCACACACGCACGCGCACGCGCACACACACGCACACACACAAAAAAATTGATACTAGGTAATTCGACTATGTTTTTAGTTTTTCCTCGTTTGGATTTTGTACTTGGTTCTATGCAGACAGATGCAATGCAAGTAAGGACGTCACAGATCAAGCTCGATTTTCCCGTCTCTGGACTGCTGACGAGTACCTTGTTCAAATCTGTGGCATGCACGGTGCCGTCCTCCGAAACCTTGACCTGCTCGTACCGTTTCCCCGTCCCCGTGTTCACCACCACTAGTAGAAAACGGACCTTTGGTCCAGAGCATTAGTCCCGGTTCTGGTACAAACCGGGACTAATGCCCTGGTCCCAACGGCTAGAAACGGCCGCAGGGACCAGAAGACATTAGCCCGGTTCGTATCGGAACTTTAGTCCCGGTTCGTTTAACAAACCGGAGCTAAAGGTCTGACGCTGGAAAAGAGCAGATGCGTGGACCTTTAGCCCCGGTTTGTTTGTCAAACCAGGACTAAAGTCCCCGACTATATCTTCTTCTCCTTTCCAGCCCGAGCCATTTCAAGCTCACACAATCACCCCTCTCAAATTTCTCCCCTCAATCTCGAGTTCTTCCCCATTTTTCTCAAGATTTGTGAAGATTTTTTGGCTCCACATCTATCAAGGGTCCTAAGAGGTTAGCAACTTCATCATTTCAGCTCTCATTGCTTGTTTTAGCTCATTTCATGCTCTAGAAATGGATAGATTTTGTGTGGGTTCTATCTCTGTATATCTGGTTAATTTGGCACATATAGTTCTCGAAATTCATTTGATTCATCGAAGCACATAGATACATGAGTTCATCCTATATACATATCTTGGTTTGACACGTTGTCTTGAAATCTGGTCGGTTCACAGTGCATCATGTCACCGTCGAGCAACAAAATATTCTTTTTTCTTCTACCTATCGTCACAAAATCCATTGAAACAAAAATAAGTACCAAAACTATGAAGACACACATATATATAATGGCGCCCTAGCATTTTAGTTAATCATCGGCCAATTAAGCAAGAAATTAAGAACAAAAACATGAACACGCCAATGAGCTACCAAATTAAATTAGGGAGTGCCTCTATGGCGAGCTCCTCGAAGATGTCTGAGGACGAGACATCCTAAGACATCTTCGAGAAGCTCTGCCATAGTGGTGTCCCTGCTCTCGCACACCATCTTTCAGTTCATATCTTTTCTAGCTAAATTAGTATGATGGTGGAGCTAACTAATTTCACATATTAGGGAGTGCCTCTACGGCGAGCTCCTCGAAGATGTCTGAGGACGAGGTCCTAACACATCTTCGAGAAGCTCCGCCGTAGTGGTGTCCCTGGTCTCGCACACGATCTTCCTTGCAGTTGATAGTTCACAAGGAAGCCTATTTATAGATTAAGCAACACAACATAGTGTCGACACTCATGACATAATGTCGACACTCACCCCTGTCATATTGTCGCCACCCACTGAAACAGTGTTGCCACTCACTGGCATAGTGTCCACTCACGACATATAGTGTCGTCACCCACTTTTAGTCCCGATTGGAGACACCATTCGGGACTAAACGGGCTCATGTCGGCCCCAGCTTGCCGCAACCCCTTTAGTCCCGGTTGGTGTGTCCAACCGAGACTAAAGACATAGTAGAAAGTTTTTTAAATCTGTGCTTGTTTGATGTATACGATGTGTTCTTTTATTTTTAGACTAGTACTACTCTTAGCATCGTGATTTTGTTTGATGAACTTATAAAATGCAGATGAGACGACAATGGATGTACGCTGACCGAATCTATGACGAGTTCATTAAAGGCGTGCGTTCTTTTCTCGTTGTGGCAGAGGCAAACAAGCGGAATGGTTTTATCTGTTATCCATGTGGTGAGTGTCGGAATCAGAAGGAATACTCTTCCTCAAGAGTCCTTCATGGCCACTTGTTTCGGTTCGGTTTCATGTCTGGCTATAATTTTTGGACCAAGCACGGAGAAAGAGGGGTTATGATGGAAGACAACGAAGATGAAGAGAATGATGACAGCTATCCTATGTCCCCTGAATACGGTGGTACTACAATGGAAGACAATGATGAAGAAGAAGCAGAAGAACGTGCATCATATGAGCCAGATGATGATCTTGGTCGGGCCATTGCTGATGCAAAGGGAGAATGTGATAGCGAAAGGGAGAGGTTGAAATTTGAGCAGATGTTAGATGATCACAATTAATTGTTGTACCCCAATTGCGAAGATGGCCACAAAAAGCTAGGCAGCACACTGGAATTGCTGAAATGGAAGGCAGAGGTCGGTGTGCCTGACAAGGGATTTGAAAAGTTGTTGAAGATAATGAAGAAGCTGCTTCCAAAGGATAACAAACTGCCCGCCAGTACTTACGAAGCAAAGAAGGTTGTCTGCCCTCTAGGATTAGAGGTACAGAAGATGCATGCATGCATTAATGACTGCATCCTCTATCGCGGTGAGCAGTACGAGAATTTGGATGCATGCCCGGTATGCACTGCATTGCGGTATAAGATCCGACGAGATCACCCAGGTGATGTTGAGGGGGAGCGCACGAGGAAGAAGGTTCCCGCCAAGGTGATGTGGTATGCTCCTATAATACCACGGCTGAAACGTTTGTTCAGAAACGAAGAGCATGCCAAATTGTTGCGATGGCACAAAGAAGACCGTAAGAAATACGATATGTTGAGACACCCCGCTGATGGGTCGCAGTGGAGAAAAATTGAGAGAAAGTACCCGAACTTTGCAGGTGACGCGAGAAACTTATGGTTTGATCTAAGTACGGATGGCATGAATCCCTTTGGGGAGCAGAGCTGCAGTCATAGCACATGGCCTGTGACTTTGTATATGTATAACCTTCCTCCTTGGTTGTGCATGAAGCGGAAGTTCATTATGATGCCAGTGCTCATCCAAGGCCCGAAGCAACCCGGCAACGACATTGATGTATACCTAAGTCCATTAGTTGAAGAACTTTTACAGCTATGGCACGGACAAGGTGTACGTGTGTGGGATGAGCACAAACGTGAGGAATTTAACCTACGGGCATTGTTGTTCGTAACCATCAATGATTGGCCTGCTCTTAGTAACATTTCAGGACAGACAAACAAGGGATACAATGCATACACACACTATTTAGATGACACTGAAAGTGTTTATTTGGATAAGTGCAAGAAGAATGTGTACCTAGGGAATCGTCGTTTTCTTCCGCCCACGCATTCCCTAAGAAGGAAAGGCAAGCATTTCAATGGTGAAGCAGATCACCGGAGTAAGCCTGTCCGTCGTACTGGTGATGCTGTATTTGATATGGTGAAGGATTTAAAAGTAATCTTTGGAAAGGGTCCTGGCGGACAGTCCATTCTGAAGGACGCTGGCGGACACGCACCCATGTGGAAGAAGAAATCTATATTTTGGGAGCTACCCTATTGGAAAGTCTTAGAGGTCCGCTATCCAATCGACGTGATGCACCTGACGAAGAATGTTTGCGTGATACTGCTAGGCTTCTTGGGCATGTATGGAAAGAATAAAGATACACCAGAAGCACGATAGGACCAACAACGTATGAAACACCGAGAAGGCAGGCATCCAGAGTTGTTTCAAGGTACTGCCAGCTATGCTCTTACCAAGGAAGAGAAGGAAATATTTTTTGAATGCCTGAGTAGTATCAAGGTTCCTTCTGGTTTCTCGTCCAATATAAAGGGAATAATAAATATGGCAGAGAAAAAAATTCCAGAACCTGAAGTCTCATGACTGCCACGTGCTTATGACGCAGTTGCTTCCGGTTGCTTTGAGGGGGCTTCTGTTGGAGATATGCCCAAGAGGCAATAATAAAGTGGTTATTATCATATCTTCACACTTATGATAAATGTTTACATACCATGCTATAATTGTATTAACCGGAAACATTAATACTTGTGTGATTTGTAAACTAAAATAAGAGTCCCTAGTATAGCTTCTTGTTAAACTAGCTTGTTGGTGGATATATGATCATGGTTTCCTGATCATGAACATAGAGATGTTATTAACAACAGGGTCATATCATTAGGAGAATGATGTGATGGACATACTCCTATAGATAAGCGTAGCATAAAGATCAAGTCATTTCAATAGTTCAATTGCTATATGCTTTCTGATACATAGTAACCTAATTCCTTCGACCATGAGATCATGCATATCACCTTTACCGGATGGATGCTTTGATGACATCAAACACCACACCGTAACTGGGTGGCTATAAAGGTGGCATTAAGTGTTCGGAAAGTATTGGTTGAAACACATGGATCAAGAGTGGGATTTGTCCATCCACATGACGGATAGATATACTCTGGGCCCTCTCGGTGGAATGTCATCCAATTGGCTTGCAAGCATGTGACTTGGTCACAAGGGATCACATATCACGGGAACGAGAAAAGAGTACTTATCGGTAACGAGGTTGAACTAGGTATGCAGAGATACCGACGATCATAACCTCGGATAAGTAAACTATCGTGAGACAAAGGGAAATTGGTATCGTATGTAAGTGGTTCATTCGATCGCAAAGTAATCGTAGAAATATGTGGGAGCCATATGAATTTCCAGATTCCTCTATTGGTTATTGTTCGGAGAAGTGTCTCGATCATGTCCGCATAATTCACGAACCGTAGGGAGACACACTTAAGGATTCGACGTTGTTTGAGTAGTTATGGTATTATGAGAAAGAGACCGAATGTTGTTCGGAGTCTCGGATGGGATCCGGGATATCACGAGGTGATCCGGAATGGTCCGGAGAATAAGATTCATATAAGGAAAGTCCCGTTTCGGAGTTCGGGAATGATTCCGGTGTTTTCATCGGGAATGTTCTAGAAGGTTCCGGATTGTCCGGCACTCCGGGGGGGGGGGGGAGGGTACATGAGTGTGTCATTGAATGATTGCATCATGTACTAAGTGTTCTTGCTGTTCCAAAAACATGAAAGTCAAATTGCCAGTTTGAAAGTCAAACGGCTAAAACAGGAAACTGTGGGAAACAGGAAACTGTGGGAAACAAGCAAGAGGAGTTGGAACCAACTTGGAGGAGGAGTCCCACTCCTCCAAGCCGGCGCCCAGCCCAAGGCCGACTTGGGGAGGGACTCCCCTCCCCTGGCCGCGCCTCCCCACCTATAAAAGGAGGGGCAGGGCTCCCTCCTAGTACACACAAGTTCCTATCTTCTACCTCCGGTTTAGAGCCGTTTTGGTTTAGAGCTTCTAATTGCTTTAGCCAGCGGTTTAGAGCCTTCTAATTGGTTTAGAGCCTTCTAATTGGTGTGTCTAATTACTAGACCACTAATAGCTTCTCTCATAAGCTCCACCATACTCGCTCCGGCTTAAGGCGAAGCCCTGCGGGATCTCCCCTCTACTTCCGGTACCACGCCGTTGTGCTACCGGAATCGCGAGGAGAGTGCTACAACCTCCGCTGCCTGCTGGAACAAGGGAGAGGAAGGTCTTCGTCGAGTACCGAACGTGTGACCGACTACGGGAGCGCTGCCGGAACGTGGCGCCGGAAGGATCGTCTACGCGATCTTGAGATCGGAAGTGTACGACTACATCACCCACGAGAATCTGCTCTCGTTAACCGCTTTGGAATCTTCGAGGGTAAGTTATTCCAAAACGACTCGTTGCTACAATCTAGTAGATAGATCTTGGCTTGTTTCTTTGTATGCGATAGAAAATTTTTGTTTTCCATGCTACGAACCCCTACAGTGGTATCAGAGCCGTGTCTATATGTAGATCTGTTGCACGAGTAGAACACAATGGTCATTGTGGGCGTTGATGCTTTTATTGTTGATTGCTTCTTGTGTACTTTGTATCTTGCGGTATGTTGGGATGAAGCGGCCCGGGCTAACCTTACATGACATCGTTCATGAGACTTGCTCCACGCTTGACATGCAACTAGTATTGCATAAGTGGCTTTGCGGGTGCCTGTTTCTCCTAGCATAGTTAAGATCCAATTTACAACGGGTGATTAACAATACTAGTATCAATGTTGTGGTTCTTGTTCGTAAGTTAGAACGACACTTATTGAAAGCCCCAAACCACGTAAAATATGCAAAGAAAGTAGAGGCGTCTAACTTTGTTTTGCAGGGGTGTGCAGTGATGTGATATGGCCATGATTGTGATTATATTTGATGTATGCAATGTTCCTTATTGTAAGTTGGCAACCGGCAGGAGCCATATGGTTGTCTTTAATTTATGTTAAGATCCGCGTGTCTATTCAAAGTAGTTGTAATAGTTGAAGCTGGTGGACGACAACCATGGAGAAGCGTCATTGACCTTGATGCAATGCCGGTGATGATGGAGATCATGTTCGTGCTTGAAGATGGAGATCAGAAGCACAAAGAAGAAAGGCCATATCATATCACATATTATGAATTGCATGTGATGTTAATCCTTTATGCATCTTGTATTGCTTAGTAGACGACGGTAGCATTATAAGATGATCCCTCATGCACATGAATTTCAAGTCATAAAGTGTTCACCCTTAGTTAGCACCGTTGCTAAAGCTTGTTGTTTCGAAGCACCACGTGATGATCGGGTGTGTTAGATTCCGCAAGTGTATACAACGTAAGCAAGCCAGATTTGCTTATGCGGTAGCTAAGGTTTGATCTTGACGAGCCTAGCATGTACAGACATGGCCTCAGGAACACGGATTACCGAAAGGTAGAGCATGAGTCATATAGTAGATATGATGAACATGTTGATTGTTCGCCGTTGAAGCTATATCAACTCTCGTGATGATCGGTTTTGATGTGGTGGATTTGGTTCGTGTGATCACTAAAACAATGTGAGGGATATTATTTTGAGTGGGAGTTCACCTAGATTAATTTAATTATTAATTAGAACTCAATTTATCATAAATTAAATCAAAGTGAATTTGCATAGTTGTTGTAGTCATTGGCATCCGTTTACCACCTTACGCTTAGTTATAATTGAGATGATAGAACTATAGAATTCTGGTTAGTTACTTTACGAACTGGTATCGTATTGTTTTGAAGTGTTAATCTAAAGTTTAAAAGTCCTATTGCAAACTTTCAGTAAGTTCCGGTTACTCCATGAAGTTTAATAATTAGTATTAAATCAAGAGTAACAATTCCAAGTGTTAGTATATAAGTATCATGTTTGTCTCCATGATTCTTGATATTCAAAGGATTCTCCTAATATCAAGGTTATCTAAGGATCTGAAAGAGTTGTTTCAGAAACCATGATTTGTGGAAGATATTGTGATATCTGAAACGAAGTTTTGGTTGCAACATGATAGAGTATAATATGACTAAAGTCATGTTCTCATATCTGATGAGAATTTGCAAAAGGTTGGAGACACTAGTTGTCCTAAACCTCCAAAAGTTTTTGGGAGAGCAACATTATACTCACGATTCATCGTTACAAGCTAATAGTAGCTTGATCATGGATAATTCCATAATAAGGGTGAATATTTGATGTAGGTAAAATATTTACTACACCAAGAGATTACTAAAGAAAGGAATTTGAAAGAACACCAAACATTTGATGATGGTGATCTACTTCAAAGTGCAAGTCCAAAGACATTGGTATTTAACTATACACGCTTTTGGACTATATGTCATATGTATGACTCCACTATTGATATTGATAGATTCTTTCAAACAGAAAAGGAAATACTGAAAGAGAATCTCATAAATATATGGCAGAAAAGAAAAGAGTAGAATTGTTCAGTTTAAGTATATGGATGATATACATGTTATGGCTATATTCTTTGCTTATTAAACAATGTGGTTCTTAAGTATTTAATACTGAATTTGTTGGTGTGAATCGTCATACGAAACAACACAATTCATGAACTACAATGGCCTAAGTAACTTGCAAAAGAATATGTGATGATGTTCATCGAGAACAAATAAAGGGTTATTGTGTTGCTCGTTAAACATCAAAGCTTGCCTTCAAGATTTGCTTTATCAGGTATTATGAGAACAAAAGGGTTGTTCAAATAATTGCCGTAATCTATAAAAGATGGATGATTCACAAATCTCGTTGGAGAAATCACATCCATAAAACTAGTGCTAAAAATGTCGAAAGACAAATTGATTGAAAGATCACTTAGGAAGTGACATCGCCGTTTAAATTATAATGGAAAGAAAACATGAAGAAACTCCATGTGGATGGAATTTTGGAGTCTTCTGATTTTTGATCAAATGACGCTTGTGAAACTTTCCTAGAGATAATTGAAACTTCGTTCATAGGCCAAAAGGGAACGAAAGACTAGCTTATTGGAATTTGTACATATTGTTGTACGAAGTCCATTATGTGTAGTCAAGAGCGGTGGATTTCAACTTCATATGCCTTCTCCGAAAATTTGAGTGAATATATGAATATATGAATATTTACTTAATAAGGATGAAGTGTGAAATATTTGAAAAGTTCAATGATTTTCAAGATGAAGTGCAAAATCATTGTAACAAGAATATGAATAGTTTATGATAAGATCATAAAGGAAGATATTTGAGTTACAAGTTTAGCATAATACCTAAGATTTAAGGAATCGTTCCGTGGATTTGCATTTTCCCGAAACACCATAAGTGTATGGAGCGTTCGAGATATGTAATTAAACCTTGTTTGACATGGTAAGATCAAAGGTATAATTTATAAAACTGCCATTATATTTTAAAGATTAAAAGCTTTAGAGATTACCGTTTTTCCACTGAAAAGAGCTTCATCATAATCCGTTGAAATGACACCATATAAAGTTATGGTTTGGGATAAAACCCAAGTTGTCCTTTCTTAAACATTAGTATGCTTTGCATAAGAAAGATGTTTGCAACCAAAGTCGGATGAACCTGTCTTTGTATGTTATTTCGAATAACTGTTAAAGTATTCCTCCATAACACCAGAGACAAAAGTGTTTGTCACTTAGAACGTCAAATTTCTTTTGGAAGGAATTTTTCGTGAAAAGAAAAGTGGGAGGACAATAGAACTTTGATAAGGTTAAAAGAACCTTAGCTATATGTGCAGAGTTGCGCAGCGCCGAAAAGTGTTCCGGAGGCAGCAACAATGCTCATGGCTCACATACCTCAAAGGTTGTGGTCACGGAGATCCAAGTTCCTATTGAAACAAGTAGGTCGGATGAACAATCAAATACCAAGATTTGAGAGTTAAATCATTATTTGAGAATAATGAACCGACTACATGCAAAGAAGCGATGATGGGCCCTGACTCCGTAAAATGGCTTGAAGCCATAAAATCCGTGATGGTTCCATACACGAGAAATCAAGTTTTGAACTTGAAGGACCCTCGAGAAAGGTGTAAGACCTTACAGTTGTGTTTGGATCTATAAAGAAATAGACATGGATGTTTCACATCTATGAAGTTATCGACATGTCGGGAAAGAGTTCACGACAATAATCAAAAGAGTTGACTATGACAAGATTTGATCTTTCATAAGCGATATTTAGTCTAGACGGATTTATGTAGCAACCACTACATATAATTTTGTTATATGGTAGTTGAATAAACAAAACAAGTTCTTCTAATAGAATCGTTGCCTAGGACATGTGCATAACACGGTCCATAGGGTTTTGTTAAAATTCAAGGGATGCTAAAAATCATATGCAAACTTCAATGGTTGAAGTAAGCATAGCGGAGTTGGAATCTTCACTATGATGAAACTGTTAAAAGGGTTTAATTTCATCAGAGACAATGAAGATGCTTGCATTTGCAAGAAATTAAGTGGGAGCGCTAAGACATGTTTCTAATACATTATGTGGAAGACATATTGTTGATTGGAAATAATGTATCTTTTATTAACACATATTAAAGAATTTCATCCCGATGAAAGACTTAGGCAAAACCCAAATATTTGGCATCAATAGACGCTAATATGGTTGTGCCAGAAGTACATAGACAAGATATTGAATGAGTTCAATATAGAAACTACAAGAGAGGTTCTTGTCACACAGAAAGGATTGAATAAGTTCAATGTTGATGATATATTCAAGTGTATTGACATTTGGTAAAGTGAAACAAATAATCAAGTATAGATTGATACTTGATGTATGAAATCACAAAGAGTATTTATATCAATCATACTGTGATATGTACAAATTCCAGATATGTCCTATGCTCTAAATGTTGTGAGCATATACCAGAATGATTCGTAAGATGATCATTGGACAATAGTAAGGATATTCTTATGATCTTTTGGAAGAACTAAGAGTATAATATTTGTAGAAGTGACAAATAGATGGTTAGTTCATTGTAAAAGTACTACATTGATACTAGTTTTCTCACAAAGTACAAATTAAGTTTATCTCAATCTAAACTAAGGGTGGCACAATATAATGGAAAGTGAGTTCCATAATGGATTTGGATGATTTCCAAAGTTAAGACATTGTGACAGATACTACAACAAAAGGCTAAGTATATGACTGCTATTATAGCAGCAAAAGAGGGCATTTGTGTCAAGAAGTTTGTTATCAAACTAGGTGTAGTTCACAGTGGGATAATACTATGAAGATATATTGTGCGACAATATTATCAACATATTTTAACCCCAAAGAGCTAAAGGTCACACCGAAAGACCAAATTTATACAAAGCCATCTCATTAGAGAATGAGTGATGCGTAGAGACGCAAAGACATGCAATTACACACGGACCTGGAAGTGTCAGATCCGGAGATCAGTTGACCACTAGCAATCGTGTACATACAACACCGGAAAGCCATATGTGTTGAATACACAAAGGTTTGAAACTAGATTATTGACTCTAGTGCAAGTGGGAGACCGTTGGAGATATGCCCAAGAGGCAATAATAAAGTGGTTATTATCATATCTTCACACTTATGATAAATGTTTACATACCATGCTATAATTGTATTAACCGGAAACATTAATACTTGTGTGATTTGTAAACTAAAATAAGAGTCCCTAGTATAGCTTCTTGTTAAACTAGCTTGTTGGTGGATATATGATCATGGTTTCCTGATCATGAACATAGAGATGTTATTAACAACAGGGTCATATCATTAGGAGAATGATGTGATGGACATACTCCTATAGATAAGCGTAGCATAAAGATCAAGTCATTTCAATAGTTCAATTGCTATATGCTTTCTGATACATAGTAATCTAATTCCTTCGACCATGAGATCATGCATATCACCTTTACCGGATGGATGCTTTGATGACATCAAACACCACACCGTAACTGGGTGGCTATAAAGGTGGCATTAAGTGTTCGGAAAGTATTGGTTGAAACACATGGATCAAGAGTGGGATTTGTCCATCCACATGACGGATAGATATACTCTGGGCCCTCTCGGTGGAATGTCATCCAATTGGCTTGCAAGCATGTGACTTGGTCACAAGGGATCACATATCACGGGAACGAGAAAAGAGTACTTATCGGTAACGAGGTTGAACTAGGTATGCAGAGATACCGACGATCATAACCTCGGATAAGTAAACTATCGTGAGACAAAGGGAAATTGGTATCGTATGTAAGTGGTTCATTCGATCGCAAAGTAATCGTAGAAATATGTGGGAGCCATATGAATTTCCAGATTCCTCTATTGGTTATTGTTCGGAGAAGTGTCTCGATCATGTCCGCATAATTCACGAACCGTAGGGAGACACACTTAAGGATTCGACGTTGTTTGAGTAGTTATGGTATTATGAGAAAGAGACCGAATGTTGTTCGGAGTCTCGGATGGGATCCGGGATATCACGAGGTGATCCGGAATGGTCCGGAGAATAAGATTCATATAAGGAAAGTCCCGTTTCGGAGTTCGGGAATGATTCCGGTGTTTTCATCGGGAATGTTCTAGAAGGTTCCGGATTGTCCGGCACTCCGGGGGGGGGGAGGGTACATGAGTGTGTCATTGAATGATTGCATCATGTACTAAGTGTTCTTGCTGTTCCAAAAACATGAAAGTCAAATTGCCAGTTTGAAAGTCAAACGGCTAAAACAGGAAACTGTGGGAAACAGGAAACTGTGGGAAACAAGCAAGAGAGTTGGAACCAACTTGGAGGAGGAGTCCCACTCCTCCAAGCCGGCGCCCAGCCCAAGGCCGACTTGGGGAGGGACTCCCCTCCCCTGGCCGCGCCTCCCCACCTATAAAAGGAGGGGCAGGGCTCCCTCCTAGTACACACAAGTTCCTATCTTCTACCTCCGGTTTAGAGCCGTTTTGGTTTAGAGCTTCTAATTGCTTTAGCCAGCGGTTTAGAGCCTTCTAATTGGTTTAGAGCCTTCTAATTGGTGTGTCTAATTACTAGACCACTAATAGCCTCTCTCATAAGCTCCACCATACTCGCTCCGGCTTAAGGCGAAGCCCTGCGGGATCTCCCCTCTACTTCCGGTACCACGCCGTTGTGCTACCGGAATCGCGAGGAGAGTGCTACAACCTCCGCTGCCTGCTGGAACAAGGGAGAGGAAGGTCTTCGTCGAGTACCGAACGTGTGACCGACTACGGGAGCGCTGCCGGAACGTGGCGCCGGAAGGATCGTCTACGCGATCTTGAGATCGGAAGTGTACGACTACATCACCCACGAGAATCTGCTCTCGTTAACCGCTTTGGAATCTTCGAGGGTAAGTTATTCCAAAACGACTCGTTGCTACAATCTAGTAGATAAATCTTGGCTTGTTTGTTTGTATGCGATAGAAAATTTTTGTTTTCCATGCTACGAACCCCTACAGCTTCTGCCCGAAAATGTTAGAGTACCCATTGTGAAGCTATGTTCGTTCCTCAATGCAATTTCTCAGAAGGTAATCGATCCAGAAAGTCTACCAGGGTTACAGAAAGATGTGGTCCAGTGTCTTGTCAGTTTTGAGTTGGTGTTCCCACCATCCTTCTTCAACATAATGACGCACCTACTAGTTCACCTAGTCAAAGAGATTACCATTCTCGGTCCTGTATTTCTACACAATATGTTCCCCTTTGAGAGATTCATGGGAGTCTTAAAGAAATATGTCCATAACCGTGCGAGGCCAGAAGGAAGCATCTCCAAGGGATATGGAACAGAGGAGGTCATTGAGTTTTGTGTTGACTTTATTCCTGACCTTAAGCCGATCGGTGTACCTGAATCATGACATGAAGGGAGACTTAGTGGAAAAGGCACGCTAGGAAAGAAAGCAAAGATATGTATGGATGGACATTCTTTCACTAAAGCACATTATACAATTCTGCAAAGTTCCACCTTGGTGGCTCCATATATCGAGGTACACAAGAATATTGTACGCTCGAACTACCCGGGGCAGTCTGACAGGTTGATTAGAGATGAACACGTGAAGACTTTCGGCGGTTGGTTGCAGACACATCTCATGAATGACACCATTGTTGGAGATCAGTTGTACTTGTTGGCCAGGTCTCCATCTTCAACTATATTGACTTTCCAAGGTTACGATATCAATGGGAATATATTTTACACGCACGCCCAAGATAAAAAGAGCACCAACCAAAACAGTGGTGTCCGATTTGATGCAACGGATGAGAATGGGAAAAAGGACACATATTATGGTTACATAGAGGACATATGGGAACTTGACTATGGTCCTAATTTCAAGGTCCCATTGTTTCGATGCAAATGGGTCAAGATGACAGAAGGTGGGGTAACGGTAGACCAGCTGTACGGAATGACAACAGTGGATCTCAATAATCTTGCGTACGGAGATGAACCATTCGTCCTTGCCAATGATGTGGCTCAAGTTTTCTATGTGAAGGACATGTCTACTAGATCGAGAAAAAGGAAAGATAAGCAAAATAATATAATATCATATGATGAGCCAAAGCACCACATAGTTCTTTTAGGAAAAAAAACATGGTGGGAGTTGAGGACACGACAGACATGTCAGAAGATTATGACAAATTTCATGAAATTCCGCCATTCAAAGTGAAAACTGACCCAAGCATATCGCTAAATAAGGAAGATGCTCCATGGTTACGGACAAGAAGAGAACCAAAACACTAGATGTGGATGTTAGTGATGTAATGTATTAAACCTTTTGTGAATTAATCCTATTTTTCATTTATTAAAGGAAGATGCTCCATGGTTAATAAAGGAATTTCTGAGATTGTTGTAGGCAGGTACCAAAACTGTAGACTAGGTAACACTTAGACATTTATTAATATTAAAAACCGGGACAAACCGGGACTAGCTAACACTGAGGACTAAAGCCACCCCCTTTAGTCATAATCATGCCTAGTCCTATAGTACACAGCTTCAGGGTCTTCTTGTGGCTCTGTGGCGGGTAGACTTGTGGGCACCGCAGGCGAGGATGGTCTACCGGGGGCGGGCCATCACCCTCGTACCTGGCGAGCTCCCTTTCCCGTCGGTTAGCAAAGAAGGCATTCCAGGAGTGATAGTTGTCGGAATCCCACTGGGGATCCATCCGCTGCTCCGGCGTGAGCTCGTGGTAGAAGTGGTTCGTGATGGCCGCCTGTCTGGCAGAGCCTTGAGGCACAGGAGGGACAGAAACCCCTCCAGCGCTCAGCATCCAGCCGGCGGCCGGCCCGTAGCCCGGCGGGCAAGGGTAGTTGGAGGCCCACAACGCCTGGGTCTCCTCGAGGGTCAGAATGGCCCAGTAGGCACTGTCCATAGTTGTGAGAGAGGAAGATGCGGATGTATGGATAGCCATGGCGTGGTCGGCCTATATATAGGTGGAAAGTGCTGGAAAACATGGCGAGAAACGATGGGATATGGCGAGAAATATCTTTAGTCCCGGTTAGTGGCTACAACCGGGACTAAAAGCACCGTTCAGAGGGAAAGTGCTGGAAAACATGGCGGGAAACGGTGGGATATGGCGGGAAATATCTTTAGTCCCGGTTAATGGCTACAACCGGGACTAAAAGCACCGTTCAGAGGGAAAGGGCAGGAAAACATGGCGGGAAGCGCTGGGATATGGCGGGAAATATCTTTAGTCCCGGTTAGTGGCTACAACCGGGACTAAAAGCACCGTTCAGAGGGAAAGGGCGGGAAAACATGGCGGGAAGCGGTGGGATATGGCGGGAAATATCTTTAGTCCCGGTTAGTGGCTACAACCGGGACTAAAAGCACCGTTCAGAAGGAAAGGGCGGGAAAACATGGCGGGAAGCGGTGGGATATGGCGGGAAATATCTTTAGTCCCGGTTAGTGGCTACAACCTTTCTATCCTTCCCGGGTGAAAAAGACAAATGTCTGCCGAATCGGCAGGAAGTGGGTCCGGTTTGAACTACAGGTACATGATCTAACGTCCGTGATTTTTTTAAATAATCATTTTTAGACTCACAATATGTCGTTTTTCAGAGATCCAATGCAAGTTCTAACATTCTCATCCCCTATCTTCACGCACGCCGTTTTGACCTAAGCTCGAAACGGCAAAAAATTCAAAACGGGCATAAAAATTCAAAAAAAGGTCCGAAAAATGTAAATCCTTCGCGTGGTGTGATATTATGTGATATAGTTGCAAGGAAAAATATCAAACTTGGTATACTGATTATGTCTCCAAAACCTTCACAAAATGACCTATCATGTTCGAGGTTTCATGGCTTTCGGTCCAAGAGACGGATGTTATGTGTTGAATCGCGGCATAGTTTGGGATATGGTGCCCATATTGTGCATGCATGTGTATATTGGGATGTAGAACAATGTTGCAGGAGGAAGTTTTCCTTTTCGTCGCTCGGAAAAGCCATTTTCCATTTTCCGAGCGTAAAAAGACGGGTCGTTTTGTGAAGCAGCCACCAAAATGCAGTTACAGAATGCTACCATACCATTTTTCTAAAATAGTAGACCACGTCACGTGAACTATATCCCAACCGGGGTATCTCAAACCTTTCTGTCCTTCCCGGGTGAAAAAGACAAATGTCTGCCGAATCGGCAGGAAGTGGGTCCGGTTTGAACTACAGGTACATGATCTAACGTCCGTGATTTTTTGAAAAAATCATTTTTAGACTCACAATATGTCATTTTTTCAGAGATCCAATGCAAGTTCTAACATTCTCATCCCCTATCTTCACGCACGCCATCTTGACCTTAGTTCGAAACGGCAAAAAATTAAAAACGGGCATAAAAAATTCAAAAAAGGTCCGAACAATATAAATCCTTCGCGTGGTGTTATATTATGTGACATATTTGCAAGGAAAAATATCAAACTTGTTATACTGATTATGTCTCCGAAAAACCTTCACAAAATGACCTATCATGTTCGAGGTTTCATGGCTTTCGGTCCAAGAGACAGATGTTATGTGTTGAATCGCGACATAGTTTGTGATACGGTGCCCATATTGTGCATGCATGTGTATATTGGGATGTAGACTAATGTTGCAGGAGGAAGTTTTCCTTTTCGTCGCTCGGAAAAGCCATTTTCCATTTTCCGAGCGCAAAAAGACGGGTCGTTTTGTGAAGCAACCACCAAAATCCAGTTACAGAATGCTACCATACCATTTTTCTAAAATATTAGACCACGTTACGTGAACTATATTCCAACCGGGGGATCTCAAACCTTTCTGTCCTTCCCAGGTGAAAAAGACAAATGTCTGCCGAATCGGTAGGAAGTGGGTCTGGTTTGAACTACAGGTACATGATCTAACGTCCGTGATTTTTTGAAAAAATCATTTTTAGACTCACAATATGTCATTTTTTCAGAGATTCAATGCATGTTCTAACATTCTCATCCCCTATCTTCACGCACGCCGTTTTGACCTAAGTTCGAAACTGCAAAAAAATTCAAAACGGGCATAAAAAATTCAAAAAAGGTCCGAACAATGTAGTGTTATATTATGTGACATAGTTGTAAGGAAAAATATCAAACTTGGTATACTGATTATGTCTCTAAAAAACCTTCACAAAATGACCTATCATGTTCGAGGTTTCATGGCTTTCGGTCCAAGAGACGGATATTATGTATTGAATTACGACATAGTTTGTGATACGGTGCACTATTGTGAATGCATGTATATATTGGGATGTAGAACAATGTTGCAGGAGGAAGTTTTCCTTTTCGTCGCTCGAAAAAGCTATTTTCCATTTTCCGAGCGCAAAAAGACGGGTCGTTTTATGAAGCAGCCACCAAAATGTAGTTACAGAATGCTACCATCCCATTTTTATAAAATAGTAGACCACGTTACGTGAACTATATCCCAACCGGGGGATCTCAAACATTTCTTTCCTTCCCGGGTGAAAAAAGACAAATGTCTGCCGAATCGGCAGGAAGTGGGTCCGGTTTGAACTACAAGTACATGATCTAACGTCCGTGATTTTTTGAAAAAATCATTTTAGACTCACAATATGTCATTTTTTCAGAGATCCAATGCAAGTTTTAAAAAAGGTTTTTAAAAAAGGTTTTGAAAAGGTTTTAAAAAAGGTTTTTAAAAAAGGTTTTCAAAAAAGGTTTTTAAAAAAGGTTTTAAAAAATGTTTTTGAAAAAAGTTTTAAATAAGGTTTTTTGTTTTTAAAAAGGTTTTAAACAGGCATATAATAATTAATTTTAAAAAAGGTTTTGAAAAAGCTTTTAAAAAAGTACCTTTAGCCCCGGTTTGTAGTACAAACCAGGGCTAAAGGGGTGCGGGGCTGCGCGCAAAACGCGGGGCGCCGAAAACCCTTTAGCCCTGGTTTGTACTACCAACCGGGGCTAAAGGGGGGAGGGGTATAAATACCCACCTCGTGCGCCCCGGTTCGGTGCACGAACCGGAGCACACAGACCGCCGCGCCACCGTCTTCCTCTTCGCGCGCAGAGCCACCGCGCCGCCGCGCCGTCAACCACCACGCCGCCTGCGCCCGTGCCCGTGCGCCGCCCGCGCCCGTGCCTCCCCCGCGCCGCCCGCGTCTGTGCGCCGCCCGTGTCGCCCGCGCCCGACCCGTGCTGTCCCGCTCCGGCGCTGCCCCTTCTTTCCCGACACGCCGCCGACCGCCCCTTCCCCGGCACGCGCCCACCCGCGGCACGCCGCCGACCGGAGCCCACTTCGCCGCCCGCGCCGTCAACCACCTCCGGAGCCGCCCCTCCCCAAGGTAATTAAGCTCTAGTTAATTAGTAGTGTTAATTTTGTTAATTAGTGTTAATTTTGTTAGTTATTTTGTTAGGGTTAATTAGTTAGTATATATAATTTTGTTAGTGTATTTTAGGGTTAATTAGTTAGGGTTATTTTAGGGTTAATTAGTTAGTAAGTTTAGTGTAATTTTTTCTTAGATATTTTAGTTAGTGTTTAATATATTTTATTTTGAGTTAGTGTAATTTAATTAGTGTAATATAGTTTATTTTAGTTAGTGAATTTTTCTTAGTTAGTGAATTTTAGGATTTTAGTTGATACTATTTATTTTAGTGTAATATAGTTTATTTTAGTTGATACTATTTATTTTCATCATGTTTAAAGTATATAGGTTTAATTTAGTGTTTAGGAATGCCGATTCCTCATCCTCTTTCACTCGGCGTGACCCCCGGAGCGCTACTAGACAGTGTCACCGGGCATCCACGGGGCTGGGCTCTGCCGGGCTGGCACTAGGAGGTGCTACCAGCCGGGGGACATCGTCTCGTGAGGAATCCGGGTGTCGTCGTCGACCCGGATCTTCTGTGGTGGCGGCCGAGTGGTCCAGGTGCGATGTAGAGGGAGCCGGCCCCCGATGAGGTGGTACAGCGTCGTGTCAGGGAGGAGGACGAGCACGTCCGGCGGTACATGCACATTTTAGGAGTCTGGGACGCCAATATCTGGCAGCTTCTTCAGGCACCTTACCCGAGATATTCTCCGGTGATGGTTCCTACACTTTGGGTGCACACCTCCTGCGGCTCAGTAGCTGGGGCTCGACGTCTTCGCTGAGCTAGCTAGATGTGTAATAGGGTTGTATTGTTGTTTAATTGGTACTTTATTGTTGTACTAGCTGGATTATTCGAGATGTATTGTTGTTTAACTGGTACTTTATCTTTCTTTATCGCATTGTTTAAGCTGGATTACTTTATCTTCCTTTATTTTATCGCATTAAGCAAAATGGTTTTATCTTTCTTCTGTATTAGTTAAGTTATGGACGGTAGAGACAACGAAGAGCACATCATGTACAACATGATAGATGAGGGTATAGGAGGTTACAATTATGATGGAGCAGATGATGATGGAGATGATGATGGATCCCAATACCTCAACTTGGATGAAGCCGACAGAAGAGATGACTATGACGAATTCTTTGGTGGAGACGACGGTGGAACTGACGGTGGAGACACCACCATAGCAAAGACCGGCGAGGTATATAAAGCCTCTGCTGATCACGAGCTAGTAGATGCATTAGTTGATTCATATATATATATATATATATATGTACTAACGACTATTTCTTCTCTTAGACCTCCGCATCGGGCGAATCTTCTGCAAGGAAATGAGGCCCGACCAAAAAGTTGGCCGATGGTATGCGTTTCACCATTGATCTAGTGTCTGAGGTCGGCGAACCTTTGGAGCCGAAAGAGGCCGCAAGTGTATTTGTATACCAATGTGGAGCGATAGTCAGGGACGCCATCCCGATCACTACTCAGAAGTGGAATAAGCCAGGAAAGAAAAGTGATCGAGTTGGAGAAACTTTTGTCGATGACAGAGCAAAAGACGGTCTTTGGAATTCACTCATGGCACACTTCTCTCTGCCTGAATTGGACACTCCTGAACTCACTGAGGTATTGAGGTTGCAAGTCAGAAAGTGGGCCCTTAAGAAGATGGGCGGACAGTTCAAGGACTGGAAGAAAAGATTGTACAACAACTTTGCCAAGAAGGGGATGACTTCGCCATTCACTGGCCCGCTAGAGAAGCAGCAGGATAACTGGACCCCATTTGTGAAATACAAGGAATCAGAAGCAGCTACGGCCAAGTCAGAAAAGAATAAGATAAATGCGTCCAAAAATAAATATCACCATACTATGGGGACAGGTGGCTACAAGACGGCTGCGCCGAAGTGGGAAAAACCGAGGAAGAAATGCGTAAAAAAGGGGTCACGCCAGCTACAAATAAGTGTCCCGTGAGGTCAAAAAATTGGCTCCTTGGGCATGGGGGGTCGTATGACACTGAAACCGGGGAGATTATTGTTACAAAGGAGGCCATTACTAAACCCAAAGATGAACTTGTTAAAGTGATACAACTGAGAAAAGATGGAAAGTTCATTCCCGACAGAGAGAACAATGAGCCGACATATGCCCTCGGGAATACTGAAAAAGTCGGACGAACACGAGGCTTTGGCCCATCTGTTCCATGGAAGACAGGGTTTCCCGCTGACATCGACACTTATAGAAGCCGATCCAGAAAAACGAACCGGCAGAAGGCGGAGGAGGCAGCGCGGTTGGAGGCGGTTGAAAAAAGGAACGAGGAATTTCAAGCCATGTTCAAGCTGCAGCAGGAGCAGATTAATGAACTTAGAGTACTGGCCCGACAGCAAGATCCTGCGTTAGACAGTCCGGTGGGCCCATCTTAGCGGAGAAGCAGCGTGGCTTCCACAGAGTAACAAGCTAATAATCCAATGCTGATGGACAATAATGCAACGATGGTTTGCTACCCCGTGGATGAAGTCGAGACAAGGACAACTTGTGAGCTACATGTCACAGTGAATAACATTTCTATGAAGGTGACGCTCGGCTTTGCTTTACCTTGTCCACCGGAAGCGACCTACCATGGAAGTCAGATTCCAGCTGGCTATGCTCGTGTCGGTGTGGATGAAGTTGAACTGACATGTCGATCACTTGAGCTTGACATCCCTGCAGGCGAAGGGGAGAAAACACTTGGAGAAGTGGAGGGTGGGATCATTCTTTGGAAAAAACAACACATCGTGTTTCCAGTCCCTTGCAGAAGTGGAGATCAAGAAAGAGCACCAAGTGTTGTTGGTCAATAAGACCACCAAATTCAAGAAAGGCAAGTCTAAGCAAAAGGGACACTTCAAGAAGGGTGGTAAGAAAGTTACCACGCCGACGAAGAAGACCAAGGCTGGACCTAAGCCTGATACTGAGTGCTTTTACTGCAAGGGAGAAGGTCACTGGAAGCGGAATTGCCCAAAGTACTTGGCGGATTTGGAGAACGGCAACATCAAGAAGAAAGGTATATCTGATATACATGTTATTGATGTGTATCTCACTAGTACTCGTAGTAATGCCTGGGTATTTGATACTGGTTCGGTTGCTCATATTTGTAACTCGAAACAGGTGCTGCAGAATAAACGGAAGCTAGCGAAGAACGAGGTGACGATGCGCGTGGGAAACGGATCAAAGGTTGATGTGATCGCGGTCGACACGCTACCTCTTCATCTACCATCGGGATTAGTTTTATACTTAAATAATTGTTATTTGGTGCCTGCGTTGAGCAAGAACATTATATCGGGATCTTGTTTATTGCGAGACGGTTATTTGTTTAAGTCAGAGAATAATGGTTGTTCGATTTATATGAGTAATATGTTTTATGCACATGCACCTTTGATAGATGGTCTATTCTTATTGAATCTCGATAGTGGAAATACACATATCAACAACATTGAGGCTAAACGTTTGAAATCAAGCGATAATTCGACCTATATGTGGCACTGTCGTCTTGGTCACATTGGAGTGAAGCGTATGAAGAAACTCCATTCCGATGGACTTCTTGAATCACTTGATTTTGAATCACTTGAAAGATGCGAAGCATGTCTGATGGGAAAAATGACTAAGACTCCATTTTCTGGTATGATGGAGCGAGCTACGGAATTGTTGGAAATCATACATACCGATGTGTGTGGTCCGATGAGTGTAGCATCGTGCGGTGGTTATCTTTATGTTCTTACCTTCACGGATGATTTGAGTAGATATGGGTATATCTATTTGAAACATAAGTCCGAAACTTTCGAGAAGTTTAAGGAGTTTCAAAGTGAGGTAGAGAATCAACGTAACAAGAAGATTAAATTTCTACGTTCTGATCGTGGAGGTGAATATCTAAGTTACGAGTTTGGCGAGCATTTGAAGAAATGCGGAATACTTTCACAATTGACACCGCCGGGAACACCACAGCGTAATGGTGTGTCCGAACATCGTAATCGAACTCTCTTAGATATGGTTCGTTCTATGATGTCACTTACAGATTTACCGCTATCATTTTGGGGTTATGCATTAGAAACAGCCGCATTCACTTTAAATAGGGCACCGTCTAAATCCGTTGAAACGACACCGTATGAATTATGGTTTGGGAAGAAACCTAAATTGTCGTTCCTTAAAGTTTGGGGATGCGAAGCCTATGTAAAGAAGTTACAGCCGGACAAGCTTGAACCCAAAGCGGAAAAATGCGTCTTCATAGGATACCCAAAGGAAACTATTGGGTATACCTTCTATCATAGATCCGAAGGCAAAATCTTCGTTGCCAAGAATGGATCCTTTCTAGAGAAGGAATTTCTCTCGAAAGAAGTGACTGGAAGGAAAGTAGAACTCGACGAGGTTGTCGAACCTTCTCTCGAAATTGCGAGTAGCGCAGCACCGGAAGAAGTTCCTGTGGTGCCTGCACCAATAAGAGAGGAAGCTAATGATGGTGATCATGAAACTTCGGTTGAAGTTGCTACAGAGCCTCGGAGGTCAACGAGAACTCGTACCACTCCAGATTGGTATGATCCCGTTATGAGTGTCATGTTGGTGGATAACACCGATGACCCCGAGACATATGAGGAAGCGATGATGAGCCCAGATTCCAATAAATGGCAAGAAGCCATGAAATCCGAGATTGGATCCATGTACGAAAACCAAGTATGGACTTTGGTGGACTTACCGGATGGCCGGAAGGCTGTCGAGAACAAATGGATTTTCAAGAAGAAAACAGATGTTGATGGTAATGTTACTGTCTATAAAGCTCGACTTGTCGCAAAAGGGTTTCGACAAATTCAAGTAGTTGACTACGATGAGACTTTCTCACCAGTAGCGAAGCTAAAATCTGTGAGGATTATGTTAGCAATCGCTGCATATTATGATTATGAGATATGGCAGATGGATGTCAAAACAGCATTCCTCAATGGAGATATTGATGAAGAGTTGTATATGATGCAACCCAAAGGTTTTGTCGATCCTAAAGATGCTAACAAGGTATGCAAACTTCAACGGTCCATCTATGGATTGAAGCAAGCATCCCGAAGTTGGAATCAACGTTTTGATAAGGTAATCAAAAGTTTTGGTTTTATACAAACTTATGGAGAAGCTTGTATTTACAAGAAAGTGAGTGGGAGCTCTGTAGCATTCTTAATACTATATGTGGATGGCATATTGTTGATTGGGAATGATGTAGACCTTCTTAATAGTGTCAAAGAATATTTGAATAATAGTTTTTCAATGAAGGATCTTGGCGAAGCAGCTTATATATTAGGCATAAAGATTTATAGAGATAGATCGAAACGCCAAATAACATTGTCACAGAGTACATATTTGGACAAAGTTCTAAAGAGGTTTGGAATGGAAGATAGCAAGAAAGGGTTCTTGCCCATGTTGCCCAATACGATCTTGAGTAAAACTCAAAGTCCGACATCGGCAGGAGATAGAGAAAGGATGAGTAAGACTCCCTATGCCTCAGCCATAGGATCTCTAATGTATGTCATGCTATGTACTAGACCCGACATTGCATATGCTGTTAGTTTAACTAGCATATATCAAAGTGATCCAGGAGTGGATCATTGGACAGCGGTCAAAAACATCCTTAAGTACTTGAGAAGAACTAAGGATATGGTTCTTTCTTATGGAGGTGATGAACAGCTCGTTGTTAATGGTTACACCGATGCTAGTTGGAACACCGATCCAGATGATTCTAAATCACAATCTGGATACGTATTTATTTTGAATGGTGCAGCAGTTAGCTGGAGGAGTACAAAGCAAAGCGTTGTGGCGAGATCTTCAACTGAATCGGAATACATGGCTGCTTCGGAGGCTTCACAAGAAGCGATATGGATGAAAGAGTTCATTACAGAGCTGGGTGTGATTCCTAGTGCGCTGGACCCAATGTCTATCTACTGTGTCGAAAGCCATGAAACCTCGAACTAGGGACCGTGGAGGGTGGCATACTGCAGCAAGCTTCTGGTGCGCTTCCTAGATAAACCTTGCACGTGGTTTGTTTTTCTCCTCATTTAAACTCCTTTTCCTAACCTATCCCAATTAGCACAACATGCTTCGGTTCAAATATATCTCTACATAAAAAAGATACACGTTGATGATGAATTTCATTCTGACCATTGGCATCGAGTTTCGTGAACTGCATCTTTTCAAATTCAAGGTCAAAGTTGAAGATATTTTGGATGAATTTTGTCTGATTTCTCGCACTCGGTCAACAGTTCAAAGTTTCCTCTGAGGAGTAGCTTCGCCTCGCTGTTGTGCACAACTACCATGTTGCAAGTTTTGTGATTTAGTAATTATAGAGGATTATCAATTTCACCTACTTGTATACACGTTGCTTGGTTCAGGTTGAATTTTAGATTCACGTTCATTATTCAGTTCATAAGCCTCATTCATTGCTTTGTTCTTGTTCTTTGCTCATACATAGAGAGTATGAGAGAACAACGACAAGAGTGAGCATTGGACCGACGACAGGGAAGCCGAGAACAACCGACTTTGGTTCGGTGGTGTCGAGGTCGACCTCGAGTTAGTACCATGAGAATCTACGCCGGTGCCCGCTCCATGAACCAGAGCGTCACTGCTGCGCATCACGGGGCACCATGCTCCCACAGTGACACCTTCAGATGGCCCCTCACCCCATCGGCGCTCTACTTTCCGGTCGCCTCTGCCGCGTTATCGTCCATGGATGCCAGATGTGATGATGTGAGATAAGTGTGCTTAGCCTTGGGTTAGTGTGGTTTAGGGTCGAGCCAACATAATTTGGGGCTGTGCCAGAACCTAAAATGTCCCCCCTATCTCACTAAAAATATACTTCCTTTTCTCCTAAAAAGGACGTAGCATCTAGATTTGCATGTATTATACACTAAAAAAATACCAATTCATGTATATTTAGAAAAATATGCGATAATGAACTACTACCTTTGTTTCTAAATGTTAGTCTTTCTAAAAGTTTAAATTAAACTACTAAAAAGATTGATATTTTGGAATGGAGAGAGTACTATCTCCGTTCCAAAATAAATGCCCCACACATGTTAAAAAGTCTCACTTTGTCTGCATTATCACGTATCACTTACATCGCTAGTTTGACGAAATATAAACACCATACTTTACCTTGTGGAACTGCTACTCTTAGAGTGTGTTTGGTAGCCGAGGGCTATCCATAAAATCTCACCTCATCCTACTTTTCTCACCGTTTGTTGTTTGGTAGAACAGGTCGGCCCCCTCATCTATGCCCACTTAATATGTAAATAGCCCCTCAGCCATGCCTGGTTGTGAAGATCGAGTGTCGGGTCCGTCCCGTGAGTCGCTCCAGCCCGACAGGGGTCTCTGCCCCACACCCTCATTTCTCTCTCATTCCCATCCCAGCACCCTCCTCTCCCCTCCCGTCCTCATCCCCACACCTTCCTCTCTCCCTCTTGTCCCCGTTAGTCGCCAACTCCGACCCTATCCCACACCCTCCTCGTCCCTCTCGTCCCCATCATACGCCACCGCACAGCTCCATCCTCGCTGCCTCTCTCTGCATCGTCTTGGCGGCAGCGCATCGAGTTGGAGCTCGCGGCGACGGCGACCTCCTGGTGACGACGTGTCCAGTTGGATCTCCTAGCGTGACCTCATGGCAACGGCGGCGCGTGGTAGATGCACAGGGCGACGGCGGAGTGTAGTAGAGGATCCTCGCGCCGATAGCGGAGCCGCGACCTAGCAGGGACCCGATGGCTTTTCTACTGCAATCTAGCAGGGATTAAAACACACAAATTTCCACCTATAAATCAATAAAAGGCATGTGTTGCCTCTCTCTATCTATTTATCTATCTATCTATCTATCTATCTATCTATCTATCTCTCCCTCTCTCTCTCGCGCGCGCGCGACCGCGGCCCCCTTGTCAGGGTTGTGCAAGCGAGGAGTTCTTCACCGCGGAGCACCGTCGCTCTGCGGGATTCGGAGCCGGGAGATATACTTACGCAATCTCGGTTGGATCAGGGAGAAGCGAGGGTTGTCGTCAAGCATCGTACCTGTATGACTCCCTTTGGCAGCACCGTGCTTTTGGTGCTAGGAGTTATCGTGGAGCTGCAAGGACATCGTGACCTCGAGGTCAGCGTCGGGTGTCTTCTTCATCCACATTCCTCGTGGTATGTTAACCGCCGCTCGATCTTCAAAGGTTTGAATACCGTATCCCCTCCCGTTACTGCATTAGTAGTAGATAGATCTTGGGCTTCTAGGGTTTGCCGTGTAGTAATTATTTTGATTTTCTGCACCGAACCCCAACAATGCGCACTGTAGAGTTCGCCGGTGGAGCCTTCCAAAACACGACACTGCAACTAGATCAATGGAGACAAACATCAAGCGGGTCTTCGTCTTGGCGTGAGATGAACCCTAGGACCACCCACTTTATTCAATCCGAGCCAGCAGCCCCCTCGCCACCAGCTGGAGGTAGAGGAGAAGACAATCCAGCATGCCATCAAAGTGGCTCGCTAGAATCTAGCGTGTAGCTGCCTCCGCAGCCAGAGGTCCATATCAAATCCGGGCCAGACCCGATGCAACCGCCACCAGCCAAGGCGACCACACGTCAGCGCCGCTGAGGAAGACCTTGCAAGATCGCCTCCAATCCTACCACCACGACACCTTCTCCTCCCCAAGCCCTCGATCTGCGTCGCCTGAAAGATAACGGGCCTAGGCGGATGCCCTAGGCCACGACGTGATGCCGCCGCCTGGCCGAGGTCACCGCCCCGACCACCGCCCTCGACGCGCTCCATAAGACCGCCGCAGCCGCCACCCCTCCGAAGAAGACCGCCGCAGCCGCCCCTCCAAAGAAGACCGCCCTAGCCACCCCTCCGAAGATGCCTGATTTTGGTGTCCAACGATCAAATGGAGACATGACATTCTAGAATGGTAGATTAAACTCTTCCAAGTGAATGTATTAATCAGCTCTTTTCTCTTTCCTTGAAGAAACTCCAAGGTTACTAAGATAGGTAGTCACTCTCACCACTACGACCTCGCCACGCGTAGTTCGACTCAAAGGTCGGCATGTCGTTGCCCTCTGTCTCCAAGGCACGGGAAGGATCCCGCACAGGTTTCTCCACCGGCTGCACTGGCGAGGACCGGTGTCCCGTAGTGCGTCCGCAAGCTCGCAGGAAGGCAGCTGTATTGCTCCTCTGATATGTCGTAAACGTATCTATAATTTTGATGCTCCATGCTTGTTTTATATCATTTGTCTTAATTTTTGTCCACACTTTGAGGTATTTTTATATGTTTTTCTGGACTAACCTATTAACAAGATGCCATAGTGCCAGTTGCCTGTTTTCTTCTGTTTTTGGTTCCAGAAAAGGCAGAAAATCAATATTCTCGGAATTGGACGGGACAAAAGCCAATCTTCCTATTTTTCCCGGAGCAACACAGAACCACGAAGCAGAGGTGGAGGAGGACACCAGGGTGGCCGCACCCCTAGACGCGGGCCAGCCCTGGTGGCGCCCACAGGGGGTGTGGGCCCCCTGGCCCTCCACCGACCTTGCCTCCTTCGCCTATAAGAAGCCTCCGACCCAAAAACCCTAAATCATCTGGCGGAAATACACGAAAACCTCCACAGCGCCGCCGCCACCGAAGGGGAGATTCAGGGGACAGAAAATCTCTTTTTCGGCATCCTGCCGGGATGGGGAAGTGCTCTCGGAGCCATCTCCATCGATCTCCACCACCATCTCCATTGCCGTTGCTGATTCCCATGATGAGGAGGGAGTAGTTCTTCCTCGAGGCTAAGGGCTCTACCGGTAGCTATGTGTTCATCTCTCTGTATGCATGATCTTGTTGTGGTCATGAGCTTTGTAATCAAGTAGATCTACCTTGATACTCAAGTGCTTCAATAGATCTCTGCTCTCCCCGTGTGTGTGAAAGTGACAGCGTGTACGCCATGGTGACACATAGGCCAGAGTCTACATTAATAATCATCGTGATTTTATAGATCTATGCTTTTCCCCACGTGTGTGAAAGTGACAGCGTGCACGCCGTGTGTGGCACTTAAGCTAGACTACATATATTTTTTTTATGAGTTATATTTGGAGTTGGATGTCTTTATGAAATTGTGGTGTTTGTTGGAACCGTCTAGCGCTCAAGGTGTCATTGTGGGGTTATCTAGATGGGGAAGGCGAACTTTGAGGAGTGCTGTTATAGACCTACGATGGATTAGAGTGTCCAACCGGAGAGTAATTAAGAGTAGTATCATTAAGAGAATATATTTATTGAGAGTGTTCACTAGTGAAAGTATGATCCCTAGGCCTTGTTTCTAAGCATTGAAACACCGTTTGCTACTAGATATGTTGCATGTTTGCTTGCTTCCATCTTTTTGCCTTTAGTCTTTACCTCACCGTCAAGCTATTTTCTGGCACTGTTACCACTTGTATTTCACTATCTCTTCGCCAAACTAGTGCACCTATACATATGACAAGTGTATTGGGTGTGTTGGGGACACAAGAGGCTTCTTGTATCTTAATTGCATGGTTGCTTGAGAGGGATACCTTTGACCACTTCCTCCCTGAGTTCGATAAACCTTGGATTATACACTTAAGAGAAACTTGCTGCTGTTCTACAAACCTCTGCACTTGGAGGCCCAACAACTGTCTACAAAAATAGAAGTGTGTAGACATCAACCTATTTTCCGGCGCCGTTGCCGGGGAGGAAAGGTAAAAGACACTCACACACGTTACCCCACGGCAACAGTAAGCCAGAAAGCTATTTTCTGGCACCGTTGTCGGGGAGGTAAGGTAAAAGGTACTCACATCCTCCGGTGTGAGTGCTCGAAGTTATTTCCTTTAGATTCTGTAATTTTGTCTTTTTGTTTCTTGTTTTCACTAGTTAGGCTTAATGGAAAACAACAACAAAATTAGAGAGATTTATAGTGTTTATCTTGAGTTAGGATATGAAGTGTTTGAAGAGAAAATTAAAAAACCTATGGAGCTTTATTTGCATGCTAATGGCAATGTTATTAGTATGAATTCTTTGAACACCATTATTGCTAATGCTATGGAAATGTCTAAGCTTGGGGAAGCTAGTTTTTATGAAAATGATCTTTTTAGTTCCCCAGCTTTGGAAGATAGCTATTCTATTGCTTCTGATGATACCAAACCTCAAATATATGATGATTACAATGATGAGTATGATATTTTCAGCCCACCTACTATTGAGGAGAAATTTAATTGTGATTACAATCTACCTCCTATATTTGATGATTATGGTGATGAGAATAATAGTGATAGCTATGTTGTTGAATTTGCTCCCACTATAATTAATAAGAATTCCTTTGCTTATGTGGAGAGTAATAATCATTTTATGCATGTGGCTCATGATAATAATATTTTATGTGATAGTTATATTGTTAATTTTATTCATGTTGCTACTGAAAGTTATTATGAGAGAGGGAAACATGGTCTTATGCATCTCAAAAATATTTAGTTTCCCATCTTTATGTTGAAAGTTTTGAAGTTGCACTTGTTTTGATTTCCTATGCCTGTTGCTTTGTGCTTTCATGACTTGTTTCTTTACAAGATTCCTATGCATAGGAAGTGGGTTAGACTTAAATGTGTTTTCAATTTCCTTCTTGATGCTCTCTTTTACTTCAATTCATATTTCTTATGTGAGCATCTTCTCAAACTATCAAGCCTAACCCAAGAGTTTTTTGAGTCTTGGAAGTTATTACTTTAGTAATTACCTCTCCTTATCCTTTTTATTTGCTTTTTGTGCCAAGAATAACCTCTAATGAGAGGGAAGTAAGATTTGGGGAGTTGCTCTCCCGAAACAGATTTTTGTGCTCCACCGTAAAAATTCGTGAGGTATCTCTGTAAGTCGTATTGAGATGATATTTTGTGAATAAATCCCCCAGTATGTTAGATAACTTTTTTTAGTTCAACACTTTTTGATTTGAGCAACAGAAGGTCTTCAAAAAATCGGTTTTTACCTGCTGGTCTGTTTTGACAGATTTCTGCCATTATTTGCATTTGCTTCTTATTGATTCCTTTTTGAGTTCTTTTTGGGAGATTGAACTTTTTGAAGGAATTGCTACAGTCGCTTGTGTCTTTAATGAAAGTTTTGTTGTTTTGAAACTAAACCCAAGGGTCTATTATCTTTTGAATGCACTAATGTTTCTAATGAAGATTGTGTGAAGTTTTGTATGAAGAAAAATTTTCAGGTGTAGAGAAAGAATGATGTAATGAGATGAAGAATGGAAAAAATCTCAAGCTTGGGGATGACACCCCATGTCACCCCAAGAAATATTCAATAGGAACAAGCATCAAAGCTTGGGGATGCCCAAGGCATCCCCTTCTTCATCAATAAAATCCTTAGGTCTTTCTAGACACTTCGTATTTATTGTTTCATGCAGTGTTGTGTTGTTCTTGAAGCGTCTTAGTTCTTGTTTTCTTAGTTTGCTTGAATAAGTTGGTTGATTACAGCACACTTATTTTGGAGAGAGACACACTCTGTTTTCACTGCCTAGAACACTCTAGTTTTTATTCTTATTGTTTTGTGAGTGTTCACTTTTGCTAGCACTACGTTTAGCCTTAGTTTTATTGTGCTTTCAGCTTAGAAATTTTTAGCTCTTCTTTGTGGATTTATGAGACAAGCTCACTGATCTTTATTGAATATTATCTTTGTGAGTTGTTTCAAATAAGTCGATTGGTGTTAGAAAAGAGTAGAAAGTTTCATGCTTATAGTGGTACAATAGGGAGTGTTGATGGCTCAGTTGATGTGGAGCCTGTTGGGAACCCCAAGAGAAAGGTGTGAAGCAGCACAGCAGCAAGTCTTCCCTCAGTAAGAAACCGAGGTTATCGAACCAGTAGGAGGAAGGAAACGTCACACAGGTGTTGCAAGCAACGTGGAAACCTGCACAACACAAACTCAAGACTTTGCCCCAACTAACAGTGAGGTTGTCAATCTCACCGGTTGATGTAACAAAGGATTAATCGTATGGTGTGGAAGGTAATGGTTTGCAGCAAGTAAACATGTAACGGTGGAAGATGTATCAATGGTAAAGATTGGACCGGGGTCCATAGTTCACTAGAGGTGCTCTCCTTAGATAAACATGGCATGAAGGGTAAACAAATTACAGCAGGGCAATTGACAGGAACTGAGCAAGCCATAACAATGCAATACTAGACAAAAAGATCCTATGAGATTCGATTGGGCAATACAAAAATATACATAGACCGCCATCCAACTGCATCTATGACTAAAAGTCCACCTTCAGGTTATCATCCGAACCCCCTCCAGTATTAAGTTGCAAGCAACAGACAACTGCTTTAAGCAAAGTGTGTAAGGTAAACAATCCACTTGTTCCATGAACAAGAGACCGTTGTTTTCTCCCTAGTAGCAACAACACATCTACAACCGAAAAGATTTTTGTCACTTCCCTAGTAAACTAGAGGCATGAACCCACTATCGAGCATAAATACCCCCTCTTGGAGTCACTAGCAATTACTTGGCCAAGATAGCTACTAACAACAGAGAGCATGCAAGATCACAAACAACACAGACAAGATAGTATCAAACAGACAAAACCATTAATCAATTTGACATAGTAATCTCAATATCCATCGGATCCCCGAAAACACAACATGCATGATTACAAATAGATTAGATCTTGATCATGAACGGAGCTCACAAGATCTATACATGAAAGCACAAGGAGGAGATACAACCATTTATCTACTACATGGACTCGTAGTCCAAGGTGGAACTGCTCACGCTTCATACCGGAGGCTGGCATGATGAAGAAGAAGGCCTCCAGGATGATCTCCCCTCCGGCAGGGTGCCGGGAAGAACTTCAGATCCCCTCGATCTAGGGACGATGGTGGCAGAGGCTACAGAAGGTTTCATGGAGTTTTGATTGGGTTACTAGGTTTTCTGCATCGAGGGCTTCTTATAGGCGAAGAGGCAAGGCTGGGAGGCGGCCGGAGGGCCCACACCCTACCAAGGTGCGGGGTGGGCCCACCCGTGTCTAGGGGGGTGTGGTGGCCCTGGCTCGCCCCTCCGTCTCTCCACTGGACTTCATGACGCCCACGGTAAAATATTGACTTTGGCTTTTGTCCCGTCCAATTCCGAGAATATTGATTTTCTGCCTTTCTAGAACCAAAAACAGAAGAAAAAAGCCAACTGGCACTGTGGCAACTTGTTAATAGGTTAGTTCTAGAAAAGATATAAAAACACCTCAAAGTGTAGACAAAGCAAAGCAAAGTAGATACTAAACAAGCATGGAGCATCAAAAATTATAGATACGTTTCCGACGTATCAAGCATCCCCAAGCTTAACTCCTGCTCGTCCTCGAGTAGGTAAGTGATAAAAAGAATAATTTTTTAGGTGACTTGCACCGTCAAAACCAAGATAAAACCATTTGCAAGAATTAAAATCTAGGATCAAAGAACTATAAACATGTGCATGAAAGGTGGAGTTCTAACAATAAGACAAAGTAACTATGCATGCAACATGAAAGGTTATAAAGAAAGATCATGAATAACATGCATTGAAAAATGTTTGTTGGTTTCACATACAAAAAACATGGCATAGTGGCAATCAGCTTGTCCCTCATAGAGTAGCAAATAGATGCATAGGACACCTTCAAAGTTCATAAGAGTGACTAGATACAAGTAGCACAAGAACAAGTAATATCACAATATGCATCATTCAATAAGTTTTGGGACACTGCACACAGAATGGCAACTATGCTCTCTTAATGGTGCCTAAAGGTAGAAGGTGGAGACTCAATATAATAGTGGAAGAAAAGCCTTTCATAAAGGAAGCAGGGATTTCAAGTTTCAAAAAGAGCTTCTAAAAATTATGGTACTTGTTAGATTTCAGCCCTCATTGCCCCTATCATAAGCATCTTGAAGTCATTAAGGTTAAAGTGAACAAACTATGGAGTATATGCTTGACAAAGTATAAGTTGGCAATCCCAAGTCCCTTGAATACGAGGGCCACACCTCATGCTACTCAACTTCAGTCACCTGTAAGTTCTTGTCATAGTAAGTACATGCATATCATAGAGAACCGCCAACGGGGTACCCCTTGCACATGGTACAGGAGCTATCCCATAACCAAAATGACAAGGCAAGCAGACAATAAGCATCTCAACGATCTTTTAATTTACTATGTGCATAGCTTTTTATTGAGGATGCTTCATAGATAGCTCATGATGGTGATTCTGCAAGTTTCCACCATGATTAGGCATGGCTTAGGCTAGCGGCCCAGGCATTTCTCTAACACAAAATACATAACTCCATGGACTTACAAGCTCCCTCTTTATTTCACACCGGTGACATCCATAGATAAAATAGCATGATATCAACTGTGTACAAAGTACAAGTGCAATGTTGAAAACGTTCCCCGTGACAGCACGGTTCTGCTAATTCCAACGTATAAGTGCAAGCATATACAACATAGACGACACAATGGTTCAAGTTTATTAGGGGCAAAGAATATAAAGTGTGCCATCAAGTTTGTGAGGGCTTTAATCACTAAGTTTTCACATAACAAAATACTTTTAATTGGAAGATAGCTGAAAACAAGAATATACTTGGAATGGTGTAACACACCATGCATAGGAGTTTATAGTGGACTAGAATAACTTGGTTTCTTAGGAGTTGGAAGCATGAGTAGAGCTTACTCATGCAAGTGGAGGCTAGCAAAAGACTGGGAGCAACCAACTAAGAGAGCAATAATGGCTATAATCATGCAGAGCAACAAAACATTACTAATTAAAGCATAGAGTGGTACTACAAGTCAAGGACTAAATGATCATAGAGGATATAGTGACTTGTTCATAGTCATAACATGGTGTGAGCATGTGCCAAGTCAACCCAAACAAAGCATCAAAGGAGAATACCACAATACTATGCTTTTGCATAATAAAACGACGCATAATTCTTTCAAGGCACACTAAGCAGTCCCAATTGTTTGGAACAAGACATGCTACAACAATAATCACTAAGCATAAGGTTAAAACAACACCTATCATGTTATGCTAAAGTCTAAGTCACAGTCAATGCAAGCTCCTCTTGCACTTTCAAGCAGGAACTTTCTACTCCTTTACAACACCAAGCAACTTATTTAAAAACAACACAGCGAGAACGGGAGTCCAAACTACTTTATTCAAGCAAACTAAACAAACTAATCAAACCAAACAAAAATTAAGGCACTCCAATAACAACACAACAGTGCATGAAACAATAAAAACGAAGTGTCTAGACAGACCTGAGCTTTTTATTGATGAAGAAGGGGATGCCTTGGGCATCCCCAAGCTTTGACGCTTGTACCTCTTGGATATTTCTTGGGGTGACACCGGGTTGGCATCCCAAAGCTTGAGCTTTTGTCCATTCTTTATCTCATTACATCGTTCTCTCTCTACACCAGAAATTTTTCCTTAATACAAAACTTCACACAATCTTCATTAGCAACATTAGTGTATTCAAAAGATAATAGACCTTTGGATTTAGATTTGAAACAGCAAAACTTTTCACTAAAAACACAAGCTAATGTAGAAACTCCATCAAAAATCTCAATTCACCAAAAGAGAACTCAAAAAGGAATCAATAACAAACAAATGCAAATAATGGAAGAAATCTATCAAAACAGACCAGCAGGTAGAAACCGATTTTTTCAAAAATATTTTGTTGCTCAAATCAAAACGTGTTGAACTAACGAAAGTTATCTAACATACTAGGGGATTTATTTGTAAATGTTCAGCTCAATCCGCTTTACAGAAACTCCTCAAGAATTTTTATGGTGGAGGACAGAAATCTGTTTCAGGACAGCAACTCCCCAAATCTTACTTCCCTCTCATTAGAGGTTATTCTTGGCACAAAAAGCAAACAAAAAGGATAAGGAGAGGTCATTACTGAAGTAATAACTTCCAAGACTCAAGGAAACTCTTGGGTTATCTCCCAACAAGTACTTTTCTTTAACGCCTTTAAGTTAGGCACAAGAAGCAAGAAATCAAGTATTTTCAAATGAGGAAGCATTAACATCAAACCTTGCTTTCAAAGGAGGAGCAAAAAGCAACTTCTCTCTCCTCATAGGGAAGTGTTCAATACCTTTCTTGAATGGAAATTGATATTTAATGGTGCCTTCTTTTATATCAATGATGGCACCAACAGTTCTAAGAAAAGGTCTTCCCAAATTAATAGGACAAGAAGCATTGTATTCAACATCCAAAACATAGAAATCGACAGGGACATAAGCATTGTTAACCATGATGAGAACATCATTAATACTCCCCATTAGTTTCTTCTTAGCATTATCATCAAGTGGAACATCCAAATAACAATCTTCTAAAGGTGGCAAATTAAGCATTTCATAAATCTTCCTAGGCATAATAGAGACACTAGAACCAAGATCACATGAAGCTTTGAGATCAAAGTCATTCACTTCCATATTAATAATGGGTTCCCAACTATCTTCTACTTTCCTAAGAATAGAAGCTTTGTGTTTTAACTTCTCTTCCTTAATCTTAACAAGAGCATCTGTAATGTGTTTGGTGAAAGCAACATGCATATCACTAGCATCAGGACTTCTAGCAAGCTTTTGCAAGAACAGAATCACTTTAGAAATATTGCAACCATCTATATGAAAATCAAGCTTAGCATCACTAGTAGCAGACTCATTAGGCTTAGGCATTGTAGGAAGAGGAATAGGGGCTTCTTGTGGTTTAGTGGTCTCCATTCTAGTGATGGTGCACACACTATTGTTTCTATCAATTTCAGCTTCCCTTTCCCACTTAGCATGAAGTTGAGCTAATAGCCTAACATTTTCATCAATAGTAACTTGTATGGCATGAGTAGCATCAAAGGTATTTTCCATGGTTTCAGGTTTAGCAGCCATTTTATTAATCAAGGAGGACTACGAGAGGAAATATTTTTCTTAACAGTTAAAAGCTTTTCCTCCACAGTCTTATTGAAAGCAGTTTGTTTACTAATAAAGTCTTTGAGCATGACTTCGAGTTCAGAGGGGGAACTTCTAGCATTGTTGTTGGAGTTTCCATAGGAATTGCCATTATTAGGAGGATAAGGCCTATAATTGTTGATACCACCAAAAATATTCCTATAGGCATTGTTATTGAAATTGTTGTTTCTAATGAAGTTCACATCAACTTGCTCTTCTTGAGCAACCAAATAGGCTAAGGGAACATTATTTAGATCTAAAGGAGCTTTCCCATTAACAAGCATAGCCATAATATTATCAATCTTATCACTCAAAGAGGAGGTTTCTTCAACAGAATTTACCTTCTTACCATGTGGAGCTCTCTCAGTGTGCCATTCAGAGTAATTAACCATCATATTATCAAGGAGTTTCATTGCAACACCCAAAGTGATGCCCATAAAGGTACCTCCAGCAGCTGAATCCAACAGGATTCTTGAAGAGAAGTTCAAACCTCCGTAAAAAGTCTGGATAATCATCCAAGCAATGAGTCCATGAGTGGGACAATTATTAACCAAAGATTTCATTCTTTCCCAAGCTTGAGAAACATGTTCATTATCAAGTTGTTTAAATTTCATAATGTCACTTCTCATAGATATAATCTTAGCAGGAGGATAGTACTTTCCAATAAAAGCATCTTTACACTTAGTCAAAGAATCAATACTATTTCTAGGCAAAGATAGCAACCATTCTTTAGCTTTCCCTCTCAAGGAGAAAGGAAACAACTTGAGCTTAATAATATCTCCATCTACATACTTATACTTTTGCATCTCACAAAGTTCAACAAAGTTATTGAGATGGGCATTAGCATCATCAGAACTAGCACCAAAGAATTGCTCTCTCATCACAAGATTCAACAAAGCAGGCTTAATTTCATAAAAGGTAGCATCAGGAGTAGGTGGAGCAATTGGAGTGTTAAGGAAATCATTGTTGTTTGTGCTAGTGAAGTCGCACAACTTGGTGTTCTCAGCAGAGTTCATTTTGGCAAAGTGGAGCAAGCCAAAAACAGTAGCAGCAGCTAGAGCAGGAACTATTTTTTTGTGTTTTTGAATAACGAAAGCAAACCAAACTAAACTATTTTTTTGGAGTTTTTGATTAAAAGAGGCAAACAAAACCAAGCAAAAGAAACTAAGCAAACTAAAAACAAATAAAATAGAAAGATTGAGGAGGACTCCCCTTGTGAAGACGTCCTTAGCCTCCCCGACAACGGCGCTAGAAAACTTGTTGATGGCTCAATTGATGTGGAGCCTATTGGAATCCCAAGAGCAAGGTGTGAAGCAGCACAACAGCAAGTCTTCCCTCAGTAAGAAACCGAGGTTATCGAACCAGTAGGAGGAAGGAAACGTCACACAGGTGTTGCAAGCAACGTGGAAACCTGCACAACACAAACTCAAGACTTTGCCCCAACTAACAGTGAGGTTGTCAATCTCAACGGTTGTTGTAACAAAGGATTAAACGTATGGTGTGGAAGGTAATGGTTTGCATCAAGTAAACAAGTAAATAGTGGAAGATGTATCAATGGTAAAGATTGGACCGAGGTCCATAGTTCACTAGAGGTGCTCTCCTTAGATAAACAACATGGCATGAAGGGCAAACAAATTACAACAGGGCAATTGACATGAACTAAGAAAGGCATAACAATGCAATACCAGACAAAAAGATCCTATGAGATTCGATTGGGCAATACAACAATATACATAGACCGCCATCCAACTTCATCTATGACTAGAAGTCCACCTTCAGGTTATCATCCGAACCCCCTCCAGTATTAAGTTGCAAGCAACAGACAACTGCTTTAAGCAAAGTGTGTAAGGTAAACAATCCACTTGTTCCATGAACAAGAGACCGTTGTTTTCTCCCTAGTAGCAACAACACATCTACAACCGAAAAGATTTTTGTCACTTCCCTTGGAAACTAGAGGCATGAACCCCCTATCGAGCATAAATACCCCCTCTTGGAGTCACTAGCAATTACTTGGCCAAGATAGCTACTAACAACGGAGAGCATGAAAGATCACAAACAACAGAGACATGATAGTATCAAATAGACAAAACCATTAATCAATCTGACATAGTAATCTCAATACCCATCGGATCCCCACAAACACAACATGCATTATTACAAATAGATTAGATCTTGATCATGAACGGAGCTCACAAGATCTATACATGAAAGCACAAGGAGGAGATACAACTATTTAGCTACTACATGGACTCGTAGTCCAAGGTGGAACTACTCACGCTTCATACCGGACGCTGGAATGATGAAGAAGCAGGCCTCCGGGATGATCTCCTCTCTGGCAGTGTGCTGGGAAGAACTTCAGATCCCCTCGATCTAGGGACGATGGTGGCAGCGGCTACAAAAGGTTTCGTGGAGTTTTGATCAGGTTCCAAGGGTTTCTGCATCGGGGGCTTCTTATAGGCGAAGAGGCGAGGCTGGGAGGCGACCAAAGGGCCCACACCCTACCCAGGCGTGGGGTGGGCCCACCCGTGCCTAGGGGTTGTGGTGTCCCTAGCTCGCCCCTCCGTCTCTCCTCTGGACTTCATGACGCCCATGGTAAAATATTGACTTTGGCTTTTGTCCCGTCCAATTCCGAGAATATTGATTTTCTGCCTTTCTAGAACCAAAAACAGAAGAAAACAGGCAACTGGCACTGTGGAAACTTGTTAATAGGTTATTTCTAGAAAAGATATAAAAACACCTCAAAGTGTAGACAAAGCAAAGCAAAGTAGATACAAAACAAGCATGTAGCATCAAAAATTATAGATATGTTTCCGACATATCAGAGAGCTTGCTTTGACTGTGGCTTAGACTTTATCATGTCATGCTAGATGTTGTTTTGACCTTATTCTTAGTGATTATTGTTGTAGCATGACTTCTTGCAAACAATTAAGATTGCTTAATGTGCCTTGAAAGAATCACATGTTGTTTTAGCATACAAAAGCATAGTATTGTGGTATTCTCCTTTGATGCTTTGTTTGGGTTGACTTGGCAAATGATCACACCATGTTATGACTATGAACAAGTCACCATAGCCTCTATGATCATTTAGTCCTTGACTTGTAGTACCACTTTATGCTTTGATTAGTAATGTTTTGTCGCTCTGCATGATTATGGCCATTATTGCTCTCTTAGTTGGTCTCTCCCATTCTTTTTCTAGCCTCCACTTGTATGAGTAAGATATACTCATGCATCCAACTCCCAAGAAACCAAGTTATTCCAAAGTGTCCACTATAAATTCCTATCCATGGTGTGTTACATCATTCCAAGTATATACTTGTTTTCATCAATCTTCCAATTAAAAAATATATTTTATTATGTGAAAACTTAGTGATTAAAGCTCTCACAAACTTGATGGCACACTTTATATTTCTTGCCCCTAATAAACTTGAAATGTTGTGTCATCTATGTTATATATGCTTGCACTTATACATTGGAATTAGCAGAACCGTGTTATCACGAGGAACGCTTTCAACATTGCACTTGTACTTTGTACACAGTTGATATCATGCTCTTTTGTCTATGGATGTCGCCGGTGTGAAATAAAAGGGGAGCTTGTAAGTCCATGGAGTTATGTATGTGTGTTAGAGAAACGCTTGGGCCGCTAGCGTAAGCCATGCCTAATCATTGTGGAAACTTGCAGCATCACCATATGACATCTATGAAGTTTTCTTCTTATAAAAAAAGAGACATATTGAGAAAAGAGGAAAGAGAGAAAAAAGCACCATATTCCCATGGTAAATAAGAAGATTGCTGAGATGCTCGTTGTGTGCTTGCCTTGTCATTTTGATTATGGGATAGTGATGGTGCTGCTTTGATGTCTAGCACTTCGTCGGGAAACCCCAAGAGCAAGGTATGAAGCAGCACAACAGCAAGTTTTCCCTCAGTAAGAAACCAAGGTTATCGAAACAGTAGGAGGAAGGAAATGTCTCAAAGGTGTTTCAAGCAATGTGGAAACCTGCACAACACAAACTCAAGACTTTGCCCAACGAACATTGAGGTTGTCAATCTCACCGGTTGCTGTAACAAAGGATTAACTGTATGGTGTGGAAGGTGATGATGGTTTGCAGCAAGTAAACAGTAACAGTGGAAGATGTATCAATGGTAAAGATTGGACCGGGGTCCATAGTTCACTAGAGGTGTTCTCCTTAGATAAACAAACATGGCATGCTGGGTAAACAAATTACAAGAGGGCAATTGACAGGACTGAGCAAGGCATAACAATGCAATACTAGACACAAAGATCCTATGAGATTCGATTTGCCAATACAAAAATATACATAGACCTCCATCCAACTGCATCTATGACTAGAAGTCCACCTTCAGGTTATTATCCGAACCCCCTCATGTATTAAGTTGCAAGCAACAGACAACTGCTTTAAGCAAAGTGTGTAAGGTAAACAATCTACTTGTTCCATGAACAAGAGACCGTTGTTTTCTCCCTAGTGGCAACAATACATCTACAACCGAAGAGATTTCTGTCACTTCCCTTGGAATCTAAAGGCATGAACCCACTATCGAGCATAAATACCCCCTCTTGGAGTCACTAGCAACTACTTGGCCAAGATAGCTACTAACAACGGAGAGCATCCAAGATCACAAACAACACAGACATGATAGAATCAAATATACAAAACCATTAATCAATCTGGCATAGTAATCTCAATATCCATCGGATCCCCTAAAACACAACATGCATGATTACAAATAGATTAGATCTTGATCATGAACGGAGCTCACAAGATCTCTACATGAAAGCACAAGGAGGAGATACAACCATCTAGCTACTACATGGACCCGTAGTCCAACGTGGAACTACTCACGCTTCATACCGGAGGATGGCATGATGAAGAAGAAGGCCTCCAGGATGATCTCCCCTCCAGAAGGGTGCCGGGAAGAGCTTTAGATCCCCCTGATCTAGGGATGATGGTGGCGGCGGCTACAGACGGTTTCGTGGAATATTGATCGGGTGTTCAGGGTTTCTGCATCGGAGGGACTTTATAGGCGAAGAGGCAAGGCAGGGGGCACCAGGGCGGCTGCACCCCCCAGACGCGGGGTGGGCCCACCCGCGCAGCCAGGGGGTGTGGCCCCCTGGTGAGCCTCCTCCGTATCGTATTTTGGCTTCGTGTTGCCCACGGTAAAATATTGACTTTGGCTTTTGTCCCGTCCAATTCCGAGAATATTGATTTGCTCATTTCTGGAACCAAAAACAGAAGAAAACAGGCAACTGGCGCTGTGGCAACTTGTTAATAGGTTTGTACCAGAAAACATATAAAAACACCTCAAAGTGTAGACAAAGCAAAGCAAAGTAGATAGTAAACAAGCATGGAGCATCACAAATTATAGATACGTTTTCGACGTATCAAGCATCCCCAAGCTTAACTCCTGCTCGTCCTCGAGTAGGTAAGTGATAAAAGAATAATTTTTGAGGTGACATGCACCATCAAAACCAAGATCAAACCATTTGCAAGCATTGAAAGCTGGGATCAAAGAACTCTAAACATGTGAATGAAAGATGGAGTTCTAACAATAGGACAAAGTAACTAAGCATGCAACATGAAAGGCTACAAACAAAGATCATGAATAACATGTATTGAAAAACGTTTGTTTGTTTCACATATAGAAAACATGGCATAGTGGCATTCAGCTTGTCCCTAAAAGAGTAGCAAATAGATGCATAGGACACCTTCAAAGTTCATAAGAGTGACTAGATACAAGTAGCACAAGAACAAGCAATATCAACAATATGCATCAATCAATAAGTTTTGGGACACTGCACATAGAACTAAGAATGACAACTATACTCTCTTAATGGTGCCTAAAGGTAGAAGGAGGAGACTCAATATAATAGTGGAAGAACGGTCCTTCATAAAGGGAAGCAGAGATTTCAAGTTTCAAAAAGAGCTTCCAAAAATTATGGTACTTGTTAGCTTTCAGCCCTCATTGCCCCTATCATAAGCATCTTGAAGTCATTAAGGTTAAAGTGAACAAACTATGGAGTATATGCTTGACAAAGTATAAGTTGGCAATCTCATGTCCCTTGAATACGAGGGCCACACCTCATGCTACTCAACTTCAGTCACATGTAAGTACTTGTGTATCATAGAGAACCGCCAACGGGGTACCCCTTGCACATGGTACAGGAGTTATCCCATAACCAAAGTGACAAGGCAAGCAGACAATGACATCTCAGCGATATTTTTATTTACTATGTGCATAACTTTTTATTGAGGATGCTTCACAGAATGCTCATTATGGTGATGCTGCAAGTTTCCACCATGATTAGGCATGGCTCAGGCTAGAGGCCCAGGCATTTCTCTAACACAAAATACATAACTCCATGGACTTACAAGCTCCCTCTTTATTTCACACCGGCGACATCCATAGACAAAAGAGCATGATATCAACTGTGTACAAAGTACAAGTGCGATGTTGAAAACGTTCCCCATGACAACATGGTTCTGCTAATTCCAACGTATAAGTGCAAGCATATACAACATAGATGACACAATGGTTCAAGTTTATTAGGGCAAGGAATATAAAGTGTGCCATCAAGTTTGTGAGGTCTTTAATCACTAAGTTTTCACATAACAAAATACTTTTTAATTGGAAGAATAGATGAAAACAAGAATATACTTGGAATGGTGTAACACACCATGCATAGGAATTTATAGTGGACGCTTTGGAATAACTTGGTTTCTTGTTAGTTGGAAGCATGAGTAGAGCTTACTCATACAAGTGGAGGCTAGAAAAATACTGGGAGCAACTAACTAAGAGAGCAATAATGGACATAATCATGCAGAGCGACAAAACATTACTAATCAAAGCATAGAGTGGTACTACAAGTCAAGGACTAAATGATCATAGAGGCTATGGTGACTTGTTCATAGTCATAACATGTTGTGAGCATGTGCCAAGTCAACCCAAACAAAGCATCAAAGGACAATACCACAATACTATGCTTTTGTATGCTAAACCAACGCATGATTCTTTCAAGGCACACTAAGCAATACCAATTGCTTGGAACAAGTCATTCTACATCAATAATCACTAAGTATAAGGTCAAAATAACACCTAGCATGTCATGCTAAAGTCTAAGTCATAGTCAATGCAAGCTCCTCTTGCACTTCTCAAGCAAGAACTTTTTACTCCTTTCCAACACCAATCGACTTATTTGAAACAACACAACGAGAACGGGGGTCGAAACTACTTTATTCAAGCAAACTAAACAAACTAAGCAAACTAACGAAAACTAAGACGCTCCAAGAACAACACAACAGTGCATGAAACAATAAAAACGAAGTGTCTAGAAAGACTTGAGCTTTTTATTGATGAAGAAGGGGATTCCTTGGGCATCCCCAAGCTTTGACGCTTGTACCTCTTGGATATTTCTTGGGGTGACACCGGGGTGGCATTTCCAAGCTTGAGCTTTTGTCCATTCTTCATCTCATTACATCATTCTCTCTTTACACCTGAAATTTTTCCTTCATACAGAACTTCACATAATCTTTATTAGCAACATTAGTGTATTCAAAAGATAATAGACCTTTGGGTTTAGCTTTGGAACAGCAAAAAATTTCACTAAAAACACAAGCTACTGTAGCAACTCCTTCAAAAAGCTCAATTCACCAAAAGAGAACTCAAAAAGGAATCAATAAGAAGCAAATGCAAAGAATGGCAGAAATCTATCAAAACAGACCAGCAGGTAGAAACCGTTTTTCTTCGAAAATCTTCTATTCCTCAAATCAAAAAATGTTGAACTAACGAAAGTTAGCTAACATACTGGGGGATTTTTTTCGTAATTTTTCAGCTCAAACCGACTTATAGAGACTCCTCACGAATTTTTATGGTGAAGGACATAAATCTGTTTCGGGACAACAACTCCCCAAATCTCATTTCCCTCTCATCAGAGGTCAACCTTGGCACAAAAAGCAAACAAAAAGGATAAGGAGAGGTTATTACTGAAGTAATAACTTCTAAGACTCAAGTAAACTCTTGGGTTATCTCCCAACAAGTACTTTTCTTTAACGCCTTTAAGTTAGGCACAAGAAGCAAGAAATCAAGTATTTTCAAATGAGGAAGCATTAACATCAATACTTGCAAAATCTTCAACTATGAAAGGTATCTCATCCAAATGAGTTCTGGAGGATCCCTTCTCATCCCTCTTTGGTTTACTACTTTCATCAAAAGGATTTTTAGGAAAAATCCATTCAAAATTCTTTTCAAAGGCCTCATGCATCCCAACAAGCTTAAAGGGTATGGGTATCTTAAATTCCTCTCTAGGCTTAGTTTTATCAGAAGTACCCACAACATCTACACATGAGCCTAGCATATCAAAACGCTCAAAGACCTTTTTGGCTTCCTTAGCAACATCATGGAACTCTTTGAGCAAAGTTTCAAGAATAAATTCTCTATTTTTAGCTTTCTTTTCTTCTTTTAGTTTTAGGAACAAAATTTGCATCATGGGGTTAAGGCTAACAAACCTAGACTCCAACATATGAACTAAAGAAGCTGCAGCAATTTCATAATTAGGAGAAAGTTTTGCTATAGATATATCCTCAATATCCTCAGGTTTGCTAACATGATTCAAGAATTCTTCAATATTTTCTTTCCCAATTATAGAGCCACTACCTATCAAAAGGTCCTTCAGGGCGAACTTGGGGAACAACATGGAGAGCTAGAGCAAGGTGGCAACTAGAGTAGGAACTAGTTTTTTTTGTGTTTTTGATAAGAGAAAGCAAACCAAACTAGACTATTTTTTTTGGAGTTTTTGATAAAAAGAGGCAAACAAAACCAAGCAAAATAAACTAAGCAAACTAAAAAAAAGCAAAGAGAAAGCTTGAGGAGGACTCCCCTTGTGAAGACGTCCTTAGCCTCCTTGGCAACGACGCCAGAAAAGCTTGATGGTGCTGCGTTGATGTCGAGCACTTCGTCGGGAAACCCCAAGATCAAGGTATGAAGCAACACATCAGCAAGTTTTCCCTCAGTAAGAAACTAAGGTTATCGAACCAGTAGGGGGAAGGAAATGTCTCAAAGGTGTTGCAAGAAACATGGAAACCTACACAACACAAACTCAAGACTTTGCCCCAACGAACAGTGAGGTTGTCAATCTCACCGGTTGCTGTAACAAAGGATTAACTGGATGGTGTGGAAAGTGATGATGGTTTGCAGCAAGTAAACAGTAACAGTGGAAGATGTATCAATGGTAAAGATTTGACCGGGGTCCATAGTTCACTAGAGGTGTTCTCCTTAGATAAACAAACATGGCATGTTAGGTAAACAAATTACAGCAGGGCAATTGACAGGACTGAGCAAGGCATAACAATGCAATACTAGACACAAAGATCCTATGAGATTCGATTGGGCAATACAACAATATACATAGACCGCCATCCAACTGCATCTATGACTAGAAGTCCACCTTCAGGTTATCATCCAAACCTCCTCCAGTATTAAGTTGCAAGCAACAGACAACTGCTTTAAGCAAAGTGTGTAAGGTAAACAATCCACTTGTTTCATGAACAAGAGACCATTGTTTTCTCCCTAGTGGCAACAACACATCTACAACCGAAGATATTTCTGTCACTTCCCTTGGAAACTAGAGGCATGAACCCACTATCGAGCATAAATACCCCCTCTTGGAGTCACTAGCAAATACTTGGCCAAGATAGCTACTAACAACGAAGAGCATGCAAGATCACAAACAACACGGACATGATAGAATCAAATAGACAAAACCATTAATCAATCTGACATAGTAATCTCAATATCCATCGGATCCCCGCAAACACAACATGCATGATTACAAATAGATTAGATCTTGATCATGAACGGAGCTCACAAGATCTATACATGAAAGCACAAGGAGGAGATACAACCATCTAGCTACTACATGGACCCGTAGTCCAAGGTGGAACTACTCACGCTTCATACCGTAGGCTGGCATGATGAAGAAGAAGGCCTCCGGGATGATCTCCCCTCTGGCAGGGTGCCGGGAAGAGCTTTATATCCCCCCCCACGATCTAGGGACGATGGAGGCGGCGGATACAGGTGGTTTCATGGAATATTGATCGGGTCTTTAGGGTTTCTGCATCGAGGGGATTTATAGGCGAAGATGCGAGGCAGGGGGCCACCAGGGCGGCTACACCCCCCAGGCACTTGGTGGGCCCACCCGCGCGACCAGGGGTTGTGGCCCCCTGGTGAGCCTCCTCCGTCTCGTATTCTGGCTTCGTGTTGCCCACGGTAAAATATTGACTTTGGCTTTTGTCCCATCCAATTTCGAGAATATTGATTTTCTGCCTTTCTGGAACCAAAAACGGAAGAAAATAGGCAACTGAAATTGTGGCAACTTGTTAATAGGTTAGTACGAGAAAACATATAAAAACACCTCAAAGTGTAGATAAATCAAAGCAAAGTAGATAGTAAACAAGCATGGACCATCAAAAATTATAGATACGTTTCCGACGTATCAGATAGCTCCTGTATCATGTACAAGGGGTACCCCGTTGGCATTTCTCTATGATACACATGTACTTACTATGACAAGAACTTACATGTGACTAAAGTTGAGTAGCATGAGGTGCGGCCCTTGTATTCAAGGGACATTAGATTGCCAACTTATACTTTGTCAAGCATATACTCCATAATTTGTTCACTTTAACCTTAATCACTTCAAGATGCTTTTGATAGGGGCAATGAGGGATGAAACCTAACAAGTACCATAATTGTTCGAAGATCTTTTTGAAACTTGAAATCCCTGCTTCCCTTTGTGAAGGGCCTTTCTTGCACCATTATATTGAGTCTCCACCTTCTATCCTTTAGGAACCGGTTAAGAGAGCATAGTTTCCATTCTTAGTTCTATGTGCATTGTCCCAAAACTTATTGATTGATGCATATTGTTGATATTATTTGTTCTTGTGCTATTTGTATCTGGTCACTGATACGCCCAATTTGCATCACCATTCTATATCATAATTTACCTCTATTCATTGATATTTGTCTTATTATGAGGTATTACTTATGGATTTTCATATGTTTATGCATGTTTGATGATTCCTGGAGGATGGATTGCGGGAGTCTAGATTCTGATGGAAAAGAAGGCGTTTTGGTGCAATTTCGCGAAGATCAGAAAAATACCAGAAAAATATGGAAACATATTATTTTACCAGAAGACGAAGGAAGCCAGAAGGAGGGACGAAGTGGGGCCTCAGGGAGCCCACACCCCCTAGACGCGGGCCCACCTGACCCCGCGCCTAGGGCAGGTGTGGCCCACCTGCCCGACTCCCGACTCCGCCCCTTCGCCTATATATTCCCTACAGAACCCTAATCCCTAGGGAGCCACCACATATAGATTTCCGCCGCCTCTGGCGGGCGGAAAACACCGAGAGAGAAAGATCTCTCCGGCAGACAGATTTATGCCGGGGGAATTCCTTCCCGGAGAGGGGAGACCGTCGCCATCAACACCGTCATCAAGCTAGGCTTCATCGGGATCATCATCATCATCCACACCATCATCTCCATCAGCACCATCATCACCACTCTGTCCCGCTGTAACAATTGTGTTGGATATTGCTTTAGTTCTTAGGGGAAACTTTCCCGATGTTGATTACTATTGTAGTTGATGCTTGTGAGTGGAACCATTGGATTATTGTTTATGTTCAGATTGTTATCCATTATCATATCATCTTTGATCTTGATCCATATGATGTCTTGTGAGTAGTTCTTCTAGTTCTTGTGGACATGGAAGAAGTCATGTTGTTAGTAGTGAATCTATGATGAGTTATTATTCAATGGTTTAGTATTTAAGTTGTCGTGCTATTCTTCTAGTGGTGTCATGTGAACATCGACTACATGACACTTCACTATTTATGGGCCTAGGGGGATGCATTGTGTATTTGGCTACTAATTGTGGGGTTGCCGGAGTGACAGAAACCGGAACCCCCGTTAGGATACCTTTGCACACGAGAGTGTAGGATCTGAGAGTTTAAGGCTGTGGTTAGATTTATATCTTAATTACTTTCCTGTAGTTACGGATGTTTGCAGGGGGTTTAATCACAATTATTTATTAGTCCAAGTAAGGTCGGTATGTTAGCACAGGTTCACCCACACAACACTTACAACACCAAAGAAGAGTACTCAGCTATTTGAAGCGAAAGCACTTGACAGAATTCCCATGTGTCCTCGAGAACATTTGGTCCTGATAAGTATTTCCACCGGCTTGTCCTTTGCTAAGAAAGGATTAGGCCACTTTCTCCGTTTGTTCGTTACTTTTGTTACTTGCTCCTTGTTTTTTGCCTTGTCAGAAAACCACTAAAAATCCGTTTGCTAAGATTCACAGGGATTTCCTGCTCCATACCACTGTTCAACACCTTCTGCTCCTTGTTGGGATCGACACTACTATTTATCAAAAGTACTACGATACACCCCCTATACTTGTGGGTCATCAATACTATTTTCTGGCACCGTTGCCGGGGAGTGAAGCGCTATTGAAGAGTGGAACTAGTAAGGGAAACTTTTACTGTGAGTATTGCTTTTGTTACTTTGTTTCCAATATGGATAACCCACTTGGTTTTCTGTTTGGGAAAACTACTACCACTGCTAGGGTAGTAGATGAACCACCACCTGTTGAGTTAGATCCTTTTAAGATACCTACAAGTATTGTTAATCGTGTTATGGATAATTATTATTTTGGGGATGGAACTGTCCATCCTGGTGATCACTTGCTTTTTATCCATGAATTATGCAAGTTGTTTAAGTGTGCAAGTATCACAACTGAATAGGTGAATAATAAGTTACGCTCCATATCCTTGAAAGGGAGAGATGAAGAATGTTATAAGCTGCTGAAGAATGGACAATCCATGGAATGGGAGGAGATGGCATCTCTCTTTTACTCTAAATTTTATCCTCCCAGTGAAATTCATAAGGATAGAAATCTTATATATAACTTTTGGCCTCTTGATGGAGAGAGTACAGCTCAAGCTTGGGGGAGATTGAAGTTACTAATGCTTAAATGTCCTATTCATGAACTCCCTCACAATATTATTCTCAATAACTTTTATGCAAGGCTTCCACTTCATGATAAAGATTTACTAGATGCTTCTTGTGCTGGATCATTCACACGTATGAAGGAAGAAGCTAAATGGGATCCCTTAGACCATATTCAAGATAATACTGAAGCTTGGGAGAATGACAAAGGAAGAAAGTCAGGTATAAACTATGATTATGAATGCATTAAATCTTTTATGGGAACTGATAACTTCCGTGATATCAGTAATGAGTTTGGTCTTGATTCCCAAAGTACTGCCAACTGTTTTAAGGCCTTTGCCTCTTACATAGAAATTCCCAAGAAGAAGTGGAATAAGTACCATGCTCCGTATAAAGATGTTGTTAATCATGTTCCAGTTAGAAGTACTCAAGTTTGTACTACTAATCATATTGTGCCTGAACCTCATGTTGAGAAAATGCCTTTCCCAACTAAGGTAAAGGAGTATTCTATGATTATTAGTGCAAATAATAAAGGTACAATGAAAACTATGGAGCCTGGTAAGCAATTGAATATTGAACCTATGGTTGCTATTGTGAAAGACACTATCACTAGTAATATAGAGGATGAGCACATTGTCTTTTATGAAGATGCTTCTAATATTATCTCTCATCCTAGTAAGGCTAGAAAAGCTAGTGTTCGGGTGCTTTCTGTTAAAATTGGTGATCATTGCTATTATAGTTTATGTGATATTGGTGCTAGTTCTAGTGCTATTCCTTATGAGCTTTACAGGGAAATTATGCATGATATTGGTCCTTGTGAGCTTGAAGAAATTGATGTGGTTATTCACCTTGCTAATAAGGAAACCATTTGCCTCATTGGCATTGTAAGAGATGTGGAGGTTCTTTGTGGTAAGATTAAGTATCCTGCTGATTTTCTAGTGCTTAATACAGCAGCTAGCAAAACTTGTCCTATCATTTTTGGTAGACCTTTCTTGAACACTTGTGGAGATATTATTGATTATAAGAGGGAAAAAGTTTTAAATAAGTTTGATGGAGATTCTTATGAGTTTAACTTTTCCAAATTTGCTAAAGCTCCTTGTGAAAATAGCTTGCCTAATAAAGATTTCAAGATGGAACAACTTGCTTCTATTGATCCGGTTTATGACCTTGGACCTCTCTTTGATGACTGTAAGTATCCTTACTCAGATAATAAAGTTGTTGCCAGTGATAGTTATATTGTCAACTTTATTCAAAGTGCTACTGAAAGTTATTTTGAGAGAGGGAAACATGGTTTTATGCATCTCAATGATGTTAAGTTTCCCCGTTTTATGTTGAAAGCTTTAAAGTTGCATCTATTTTGTCTTATATGCTAGTGGATTTTTGTTTCAACAATTCATTTTCCCATGATACCCCCATGCATAGGAAGTGGGTTAGACTCAAGTGTGTTGGTTATTTGCTTCTTGATGCTCTCTTTCACTTCAAATATATATCTCCTTTGTGAGCATCTTTGGAAGTTTCAAGCCTAACTTAAAGGCATTAAAGAAAATTACTTGTTGGGAGATAACCCAAGAGTTTTGTCGAGTCTTGGAAGTTATTACCTCTGTAATAACTGCTCCTTATCATTTTTGTTTTGGTTTTTGTGTCAAGTTCAACTACTTTTGTGGAGTAGAGGAGTTGTGAAAAGTGGCTGTCATGGGACAGATTTTTGTGTTGTATTGTAAAAATTCGTGAGGAAGATCAGTAATTCAGATGGAGCTAAATTTTTCTAACCTTATTTCCAAGTTGTTACCCAACTTTCATCAGTTCTGCACTTTTTTATTTGAGCAACAGAAGGTCTTCGAAAAAATCAATCTTTACCTGCTGGTTTGTTTTGACAGATTTCTGCCATCATTTGCATTTTCCTCTTACAGAAGCTTTTGTTTTGATGGGTTTTCAGTTGAGGTGTGTACCAAAGGTTTATTTTTTTGCTTATACTAATGTTTTCATTGAGTTTGTGCAAAGGTTTTGTAAGAAGGAAATTTTCAGGAGAAAGAGAAAAGGATTCTGCAGAGTTCATCTTTGAATACGTAAAAGTGGTAAAAACAAAAGGTTCGTGAAACCCCAATCTTTTTATATTTTTAATGTTTTTAATACATAAGGGAAGTTATGATACAAAACTGAAGAGGAAATGGATCCTAGGGTGGACAAACCCACCCTAGGCGCGGGCCCAGCCTGGCCACGCCTGAGGGGGTGTCCCACCCTTGAACTCCGTCTCCGCCTCATTTCCGTGTCAAAACCTTCCTTATGCATTGAAACTTCATAATATATAACCCCCCGGGATCCCCGAGGTTCGTGCATCGTGTTATCTTCGTGTTTTTGTTTCGATTTGTTTCTGTCAGGAAATATTCTCAAGTTTAGAGCACCATGGCCTCCGCCAACGACAAAGGCAAGAAGCCCGAGGAAGAAGAACCTCAAGTCCCCAAGGAGGAGGAGATTCCGGTAGGGTATGAAGGTGACATGGAGGAGGACAAGCATCCGGAGACCCGCGCTACCGTCGCAAGCATTGGATTGGTGGCAAAACCTACCAAGCTTAAGAGGACAGCACGGATGTCTACAGGAGAGAAATCTCGACGTCATACTCTCTATCCACTATCATCTCCTCCACGTAACAAGAGACCCTTCCATGCACTTATACATGAATATCAATATCAACATGTGCCCAAAGGGAATTTGCCCTCGTTCTAACAATGCAGAGAAGGATCATGCTAAGGATGAAGAGTGGGGAAAGAATAACAAGAACTGGGATTCTCGGACTGACATGATCATGAACCGTATAGATCAAAACTCGGAGCTAATCCGTACTCTTACTTTTGAGTTCGAGGAGTTGAGGAAACTTATTGAAGAGCTTATCAAGAGAACACCACCACCACTGAAGGATTAATTCATCATCAAGTTTGGCATCCCCTTGGCTTGTTCCAAGCTTGGGGGAGTGTCGCGGTATCACTGCCATTATCTTTTATGTTTTACCTTTTAAGTGGATTCATATTTGTGGTAGAGGGGTTATCTTATGGTTTGGTTTGCATGTGGAAGTATCTCTCCTTTAGTTGATTATCTTTGTATCCCTTGGTGTGAGTGCCTTTATTGGAATATTAATGAGAAGTCTCATATTTTACCTTTTGCACTTCTTATTTTAGTTTGCAATCTCTATTATATGATGGATCTTGTTGATTAGTATTGGAACCACTTTGGGATCATCAAGTGGATCTAAATTGGTATTGGCAAACCGAGTTCTAGTCAGTAGCATTACTATGAAAGAGAAAAAGAAAGAAAAAGCTTATATGTATTTTGTATCATTTGTTTTCTTTCTTGTTGGATCATAAGCTTAGTATTCTTTATTTAAGATCCTTTTGTGTCTTCAAGGAAGATTGCATGTTTGGCTTTATTACTTGTATGTTTGCTTGTTTATTTCAACTCTCTTGCTTGCTACCCAGCCTTGCTAGCCAAAAATTTGTTTTGAGAAGTCATACTTCTCATGTTTCCAAAATACTTCAAACCAAAACTTTTGCCACTTGTGTCCACCATATCTACCTAGTAGCATTGTTGCTATTCCAAGAAAATTCTCAAGCTTCATCTACCTTTCAAATTAAAAAGTATTTTGTTATGTTAAAACTAGTTAGTAAAGCTCTCACGAACTTGATGGCACACTTTATTTACTTGCCCCTAATAGACTTGAACCATTGTGAACATCGAAGTTGTATATGCTTGCATCTATACGTTGGAATTAGCAGAACTGTGCTATCACGGGGAACGTTTTCAACATTGCACTTGTACTTTGTACACAGTTGATATCATGCTCTTTTGTCTATGGATGTCAATAGTGTGAAATAAAGAGGGAACTTGTAAGTCCATGGAGTTTGTATCATGTGTTAGAGAAACGCCTGGGCCGCTAGCCTAATCCATGCTTAATCATGGTGGAAACTTGCAGCATCACCATAGTGAGCTATCTATGAAGCATCCTCAATAAAAAGCTATGCATATGGTAAATAAAAAGATTACTGAGATGCTCATTGTCTGCTTGCCTTGTTATTTTGGTTATGAGAAAGCTCATGTACCATGTGCAAGGGGTACCCCGTTGGTGGTTCTCAATGATATGCAAATACTTACAATGACAAGAACTTACCTGGGCCCAAAGTTGAGTATGCATGAGGTGTGGCCCTCGTATTCAAGGGACATGAGATTGCCAACTTATATTTTGTCAAGCATATACTCCATCTTTGTTCACTTTAACCTCAATCATCTCAAGATGCTTATGATAGGGGCAATGAGGGCTCAAAGCTAGTAAGTACCATAATATTTTGGAAGCTCTTTATGACTTGTAATCCCTGCTACCCTCTATGAAGGGACCCTTCTCCTAGTTACCAGTTGAGTCAGTAGTCCTACTTCCTCTCTATCTCCAGCAAGCATTTGAGTTGTTGTGTTTCAAGCATTCATATGGTGATTTATTCAATCATTTTCTTTATCTTCATTGTTTGCACAAAACTCTTATCTATTGAATATTACTTTGAAAGCCTTCACTTGTGAAAAAACCTTTTGAACAAAGAGTGCTCCTGTTTTGAAACTTCTACAAAAAGCTTTTGTGAAACTGTTTGCCAGGTGTTCTCTGACCAAGAACAAGTTTTCCAATTACAATTATGATTTATCTTTATGCATCTCTATTGTGACTAATGTACTTGGTTGCAAGCTAAGTTATATAATGGTGAGTTGCTTTCTTCTATGAGTTGTGCAATGGTAAGTGTGATGCTTCTTGTTCGTATTATTTTATCGACACTTCACTCCATAAACCCGTGGACATGTTTACTGAGCTCAGTTTTCACTTGGGGACAAGCGAAGTATAAGTTTGGGGAGTTGATACGCCCAATTTGCATCACCATTCTATATCATAATTTACCCCTATTCATTGATATTTGTCTTATTATGAGGTATTACTTATGGCTTTTCATATGTTTATGCATGTTGGATGATTCCTGGAGGATGGACTGCCGGAGTCTGGATTCTAATGGAAAAGAAGGCATTTCGGTGCAATTTCGTGAAGATCATAAAAATACCAGAAAATATGGAAACATATTATTTTACCAGAAGACGAAGGAAGCCAAAAGGAGGGACGAAGTGGGGCCTCAGGGGGCCCACACCCCCTAGACACGGGCCCACCTGACCCCGCGCCTAGGGCAGGTGTGTCCCACCTGCCCGACTCCCGACTCCTCCCCTTCGCCTATATATTCCCTACAGAACCCTAATCCCTAGGGAGCGACCACATATAGATTTCCGCCGCCTCTGGCAGGCGGAAAACACCGAGAGAGAAAGATCTCTCCGGCAGACAGATTTCTGCCGGGGGAATTCCTTCCCGGAGAGGGGAGACCGTCGCCATCAACACCGTCATCAAGCTAGGCTTCATCGGGATCATCATCATCTACACCATCATCTCCACCAGCACCATCATCGCCACTCCGTCCCGCTGTAACAATTGTGTTGGATATTGCTTTAGTTCTTAGGGGAAACTTTCCCGGTGTTGATTACTATTGTAGTTGATGCTTGTGAGTGGAACCATTGGATTATTGTTTATGTTTAGATTGTTATCCATTACCATATCATCTTTGATCTTGATCCATATGATGTCTTATGAGTAGTTCGTCTAGTTCTTGAGGACATGGGAGAAGTCATGTTGTTAGTAGTGAATCTATGATGAGTAATTATTCAATGGTTTAGTATTTAAGTTGTGGTGCTATTATTCTAGTGGTGTCATGTGAACGTCGACTACATGACACTTCACCATTTATGGGCCTAGGGGGATGCATTATATATTTGGCTACTAAATGCGGGGTTGCCGGAGCGACAGAAACCTGAACCCCCGTTAGGACACCTTTGCATAAGGGAGTGTAGGATCTTAGAGTTTAAGGTTGTGGTTAGATTTATATCTTAATTACTTTCCTGTAGTTATGGATGTTTGAAGGGGGTTTAATCACAAGTATGTATTAGTCCAAGTAAGGTCGGTATGTTAGCACAGGTTCACCCACACAACACTTACAACACCAAAGAAGAGTACTCAGCTATTTGAAGCAAAAGCACTTGACAAAATTCCCATGTGTCCTCGAGAACATTTGGTCCTGATAAGTATTTCCACTGGCTTGTCCTTTGCTAAGAAAGGATTGGAACACTTGCTCCGTTTGTTCGTTACTTTTGTTACTTGCTCCTTGTTTTTTTGTCTTGTCAGAAAATCACTAAAAATCTGTTTGCTAAGTATTCACAGGGATTTCCTGCTCCATACCACTGTTCAGCACCTTCTGCTCCTCGTTGGAATCGACACGCCTATTTATAGAAAGTACTATGATACACCCCCAATACTTGTGGGTCATCAGCCACCCTTATGAACTTTGAAGGTGTCCTATGCATTTATGCTACTCCATGAGGGACAAGCTGAATGCCACTATGCTATGTTTTCTATATGTGAAACAAACAAACGTCTTTCAATGCATTGTTATTCATGATCTGTTTGTAGCCTTTCATTTTGCATGCATAGTTACTTTGTCTTATTGTCAGAACTTCATCTTTCATGCTCATGTTTAGAGTACTTTGATCCCAGCTTTCAATGCTTGCAAATGGTTTGATCTTGATTTGATGGTGCATGTCACCTAAAAAATTATTCTTTTTATCACTTACCTACTTGAGGACGAGAAGGAGTAAAGCTTGGGGATGCTTGATACGTCGTAAACGTATCTATAATTTTTTATGCTCCATGCTTGTTTTATATCATTTGTCTTATGTTTTGTCTACACTTTGAGGTATTTTTATATGTTTTTCTGGACTAACCTATTAACAAGATGCCACAGTGCCAGTTGCCTGTTTTCTTTTGTTTTTGGTTCCATAAAAGACAGAAAATCAATATTCTCGGAATTGGACGGGACAAAAGCCAATCTTCCTATTTTTTCTGGAGCAACACGGAACCACGAAGCAGAGGTGGAGGAGGACACCAGGGTGGCCGCACCACCTAGGCGCGGGCCAACCCTGGTGGCTCCTATAGGGGGTGTGGGCCCCCTGGCCCTCCATCGACCTTGCCTCCTTCGCCTATAAGAAGCCTCCGACCCAAAAACCCTAAATCATCTGGCGGAAATACACGAAAACCTCCACAGCGCCGCTGCCACCGAAGGGGAGATTCGGAAGACAGAAAGTCTCTGTTTCGGCACCCTGCCGGGACGAGTAAGTGCCCCCGGAGCCATCTGCATCGATCTCCACCACCATCTCCATCGTTGTTGCCGATTTCCATGATGAGGAGGGAGTAGTTCTTCCTCGAATCTAAGGGCTCTATCGGTAGCTATGTGTTCATCTCTCTCTCTCTCTCTATGCATGATCTTATTGTGGTCATGAGCTTTTGAAAGAGCATGTCCTATCCTTCTGATTTTGATGTTTGATAACAACACACTTATCGGTCTAATCGTGTGCTAAGTGTATCACAGGTTTGATAGAGTGTGGCACAAATATTGACTTGCCCAGTTACCCTTGCCAAAAATCAATGTGGCAACCGGTAGTACCCGAAAAATGACCGGTACTATCGCTTGGCTCCGGTACTACCGGTCCTAGTACCGGTTGGACCCGTGCAAGGTTGGGAGGGATGGTTTTTCCTCAGTACCACCCGGTACCGCGGAGCGGCACTACCGCTCCAACCGGTAGTACCGCTTGAGACAAGCGGTACTACCGCTTGGACACGGTAGTACCGCTCAGCAGTACCGGACAGTACCGGGGAAGGACCAGCCCCTCCCTTCTCGCACGGTGCCCACCGGTACTTGGGACCGGTACTACCGCCCTGACCGGTAGTACCGCATCTTATGACCAGTACTACCGCTTGGGGGTAGTACCGCAAGGGTGTACCGGGAAGAACTGAAGCTGGCTCGACCAAGAATGGCATCTCCGGTACCTGGTCCGGTACTGGACCGGTAGTACCGCTTGCAACCGGTACTACCGCTTGAGTACCGGTAGTACCGGTGCATTTATTGCTCTAACGGCCAGATTTCTCCAAGGGGTATAAATACCCCTCCAACTACCTTGGGACAAGCTGCTCATTTGCATTAAAGTCAAGACCACCATTGGAGCCACCAAATCCACAAGATCTCCTCAATCCACCACCCAAAGTCTTTGATCTTTGGGGAATCGAAGGAGGAGGCCCTGATCTACTACTTCACCAAAAGAGATCTTCATTTCCCCCTCATTCACTTGAGGTCCCCCTTTGCTCTAGTGTTTTCTTGGAAACCCTAGTTCTAGATTTGGTTCTTACAAGCTTTTCTTTGATTGTCTTGACAGCTTGCTTGTATTTGGGAGCCTCCAATTCAGTTGTGGATGTGTGCCCCAAACTTGTAAAGGTGCTGGCTTCCACCTTGAAGGTTGTCGATATAGTGGAAGGTGGATCGATCCCGTTGGGGTGAGATTCATCAGATAAGAAGGAAGGCCTCTCGTGGCGTTGGTGGTTTGAAACCACCCCCTCTCCAAACGTAGACGTACTTCCCCTCAAAAGGAAGGAACTACGGGAAACAAATCCTTGTGTCTCCACGTCCACCACTTTGGTTACTTCTATCCTTTACCGCACTTTACTTACTTGCTCTTGATTAGTTGTGTGTTAGCTTGTGCATGTTTGTCATATAGGTAAATTCACCTTAGTTGCATTATCTAGAGAATTTACCTTATTGTCAAACCCTAATTTGAAAAATAAGAAAATTTGAAGGAGCACCTATTCACCCCCCTCTAGGTGCCCATACGATCCTTTCAATTGGTATTAGAGCCTCGGATCTTTAATTGGGCTTTACCGCCTAAGAGAATATGGGTAGCCGCAAAGGGGATGGTGATGGTGAGCCTACCACGGTGACCATGGAAGATCTCAAAAATTTGGAAACAAGATTGAGCTCTTCCTTGGTCAACGAAGTCAAGAAGATGCTTGAGCAACTTCTTAAAGACAAATATGGCTCATCATCCCCCTCTCTTCAAGAGGATCATCCATCCGTCTTACCTAAAGGGAATACTCCGGTATCCCCCCAGGATATGATGGTAAGGGGTAAACAAGACAACACTAATTCCTCCACACAAATTGATGGGGGGAAGGGGGAGCACCATGATTCATGGTATTCTCCCGACCCTCCAATCCGTCACCCTCATGTATACAATAGAGGTGACCCACCTAAGCTTGAAGAATCTACTACTTTTGCTCAATGGCAATCACTAATGAGAACTCATGTGCGCTGCTCTTGCATTGAACTATGGAACATCATCGAGCATGGACTCTTTATTGGGGATCCAAACAACTTGACAAGAAGAGAGGTTGTAAATAGTCAACTCAATGCCACTGCCTTGCATATGATTCAATAAGGGTTGGGTACAAAGTAATACCCACACATTGAGCACTTTAGCATTTCCAAGGAAGCTTGGGATGCCCTCACGGTATTGTTTGTTGGAAATGAGAGTATGAGGAGGAACCGGTATGATGCACTAAGCAATTAAGCCGAAGGCTTCTACATGATGGAAGGTGAAGATCATGAAGACATGTACCGAAGGCTCAAGACCACCACCACCGCGTTTAGAAATGTGGGTGCCTCACATGTAGATGATGCGTGGATAAAAAGGAAATATGTGAGTGCACTCATGCCCTTTGAGCCCACCAACTTGAAGAGCCTACAAGGAAGACACAACTAGCATCTCATGACCTCCAATGAAGTTATGCAAGAGATGGACGCTTTCAAAGTTGCCGCCAAGAATGCCAAAGATGCCCGTGCTCGTGCCCTTGGTATGAGCAATGTTGTCAATGTTGATTTGAAGGTCAAAGTTGTGGACCATGGGGATGAAGATGATAGTGATGAAGGACTCTCCATGGACCACCCCGATGAAGTCAAGATTTCTCATAGTCAATATATGGCCTTCTATGCAAAGAACTTTTGGAAGAACCCCGCCAAGGCCAAGATGGAAATGCAACGAAGAAGCAACCCAAATGGGAAAAGAGAAAATACCACTAGATTGAGAACTTGCTTCAATTGTGGTGATCGCTATCACTTTGTGGCAAGTTGTCCATATGAGAAGAGATAATATCATGGTGGTAACCTTGTCATGAAGAAGACTCTCAAATCATCTTACAAGAAACCCTTCATCAAGAAGAATCCCACCAACAAGAAGTCGGGAGAAATTGTCTTGATCACTCATGAAGAATACTCCTCCGACGATGAAGATGATGAGGAAGAAGAAACTTCTAATAGTGTGGCAGCTCTAGCCACTACTTCCACTCCGACATTCTCACTCTTCGATTCTCTAAATGAGAATTCCCTCATCAAGAACGTCACTTGCCTTATGGCAAGAGGAACAGAGGTATCCTCATCATCTCACTCTACCCCCTTAGCTAATGATGAAATTGATGATGAGATGTCTCTTGAGGTTAAAAGGGAATTAATTGCCTTTGATGAGTTTATGACTAACCTACAAGGAGATGCTAAGATACATTTTGGAAATATCTTAGATCAACTTTCCCACACACAAGAGCTTCTAGATGTAAGATGTAAACTTGGGCATGAACACATGATTGAGCTAGAAGCTTTAAATAATGCTCTAGAAGAAGAACAAGGGACTAGGATGTCTCTTGAACTAAAACTTGAGGGGCTTGATGATGACAATGACATTATTGTTAATAAACTCATCAAATAACATGATCATGCTATTGCTAAATGCAAAAGGCCTAAAAAGGACAAGATTGAGTTTGGTGTGGTTCATGAAAAAATTGCCGAGGACTTTAGTTTGCTTGACAAGGCTCACAAGTCATTGGAAAGTAAATTCTTGTCACTCACAAAGTCCCATGAAACGCTTCAAACTCAATTGGCCAATAATCCTTCACCTAGTAACTTCATTCCATCTAGTAGCACAACTATTCTTGAAGAAAATGCTAGGTTGAAGTGGGAGCTAGCCAAGGCCACATTTCCACAAGGCAACAAGTCCATTGATGATCTTTTGAGTAAGAAAAAGCCTAGTGGTGAAAAAGGGGCATTGGTTTTGTCTCCAAAACTAAGAAGAAGAACAACAAGAAAAGGAAGGCCAATCCTGCACAAGAGACCAACAAGGCCATTGTGGATAGTAAGACCACAAGTGGTAAAACTATCTCTCATGATGACTTTGCGGGAAGTGCTAACCCTCACTATGTTCTAATGCGAGATTATTATGGTGACGTGTATGCACAATATGTTGGGCCATATGATGGCTATGTTGTTTGGTCTATTTGGGTTCCCCAAGACCCTTGTTACTAACAAAAGAGGACCCAATGAAAAATGGGTACCTAAAAATTAGCTTGATCTTTTGTAGACATATGCTTCCGGAGGGTTAAAGTGGGTGCTTGATAGTGGTTGCACAAGTCATATGACCGGAAGCTCGTCTATTGTCAAGGACTTAAAGCCAAATGATGATCAAATCTCTATGACATATGCCGACAATTCAAAGTCTAAGGTAATGGGTTTCGGCAAGGTTGTGGTTGCTCACGACATTACACTCGTGAACGCCATGCTTGTTGAAACCCTTGGATACAATTTACTTCAGTCCGTGCTCTTGGAAAGATGGGCTTTGCCGTCTTTATTGATGTTGATATTGTGGTCCTCTTGTGGAGCAAGTCTCTTAAGGTCGCTTTTGTTGGGTACGTCGAACATGACTTGTATGTGGTGGAATTTTTGGGGCAAGCCACTACAAGTCCGATGTGCTTATTCGGAAAGGCCGATGTGGGTTGGCTATGGCATCACCGACTAGCCCATGTCAATATGAGAACCTTGCAAAGTCTCCATAAGGAGGGCCATATTGTTGGACTAAAAGAAAATGTTTCCTTTGCCAAAGATCGTGTTTTCAGGGCATGTGTTCTAGGGAAGATGCATGATAATCCTCACAAGCCTAAGAACCACATCAAGTCAACCAAGATCTTGGAGCTCCTTCATGTGGACCTCTTTGGTCCTCCCTCTCATGCAAGTCTTGGTGGGAAGAAATATTGTTTGGTGATCGTTGATGACTTTTTAAGATACTCGTGGGTATACTTCATCAAGTTCAAGAGTGAGACGCAAAATACCTTCATCGACTTCATCAACATGGTCCAACTATAATACAATCTTCCCGTGTTGATCATAAGAAGTGACAACGACACCGAGTTCAAGAACTACACCTTGAATGATTTCCTTAGTGATGAGGGGATAAAACATCAATATTCCGCTGCATACACCCCTCAACAAAATGGTGTGGCCGAAAGGAAGAACCAAACTCTTATTGAGATGGCTAGGACCATGTTGGCGGAGTTTAAATCTCCATACAACTTTTGGGCCGAAGCCATCTCCACCGCGTGCCATGCTTCAAACCGGCTCTACTCCGCAAAGAAATCAACAAGACTCCATATGAAATACTTACCGGCAACAAGCCCAACATATCTTACTTCTGGGTGTTCGGTTGTAAGTGTTTCTATCTCATAAAAGGTGTTCGTTTATCCAAATTCGAGTCTAAAGCATTAGAGGGTATTTTTGTTGGCTATGGTATCGAATCTCACACTTATAGAATCTATGATAATCTCTCTGGAGCCGTCATAGAATCTTGTAGTGTGACCTTCGAAGAATATGATGGTCCCCAAGGGGGGCGTGTTGATGCTTGTGATGCAGATGATGAAATGCCTCAGGATGCCATAGGAAGAATGGGTGTGGGATATATCCGCCCCGTTGAGGAACCCCTTATGGCGGATCGAGAAGAACTATGCTCCACTCAAGTGGAGCCCTCATCCTCACAACCTCAACATGCTCCATACACCGAAGAGGACAATGACTCAAGCCAAAGACAAGATGTGGACCCTCAACATGGTGATCAAAGTGACAACTCTAGTCAAGGGGTGCTTGATTCTTTCTCAAGGATGTCAAGTGGTGCCAAGGCAATTACTCAAGGAAGATCCGTACAAACTTCCTTGAGGCAAGCTCAAATTGATGCTAGAAGAGCACTTGATCAAGACCAAGGTTAATCTTTGCCTCTAAATGAAGAGAGTGATTCCGATGATGATCAAGGTCAAGTTAATGGTCAAGACGAGGACCAAAATGATGAAGAGGGTCCCCCAAGAAACAACACGAAGATCCACGCTCATCGCGAAGCTAGAAAGGAAAGAATGTTGGAATTAAGAGACCACTCTCTAAAAAATGTAGTTGGTGACCTAAGGAAAGGCGTTTTCACAAGAGCACAATTGAAGAGGTTCAGTGAACACCAAGCACACATCTGCATGATTGAACCTAAGAAAGTGTGGGAAGCTCTTGAAGATTCGGATTGGTTAGAAGCTATGCACAAAGAGCTCAACAACTTTGAGAGAAACAAAGTATGGAAGTTAGTTGAGAAGCCAAAGGATTGCCGCAATGTTATTGGAACGAAGTGGATATTCAAGAACAAGCAAGATGAGCATGGAATTATAGTAAGGAACAAGGCTAGATTGGTTGCAAAAGGATATTATCAAATTGAAGGCATTGACTATGGAGAGACTTATGCACCCGTGGCTCGCCTTGAGTCCATCCGTATCCTTCTTGCTTATGCGGCACATCATAACTTCAAGTTGCAACAAATGGATGTAGAGAGTGCATTTCTCTATGGTCCATTAAATGAGTTGGTATATGTTAAGCAACCCCCGGGATTTGAGGACCCCAACTTCCCAAACCATGTCTACAAACTTGATAAGGCGCTCTATGGGCTCAAGAAAGCCCCACGCACGTGGTATGAGCACCTTAGAGAGTTATTGTTTGACCGTGGATTTGAGGTTGGGAAAATCGATCCCACTCTTTTTACTAAGAAAGTCAATGGGGAGCTTTTTGTATGCCAAATATATGTTGATGATATTATCTTTGGCTCATCTAACAAAGCTTTTAATGATAAATTCTTGTAACATCCCTAAAATCATGTTTTCAAAGATTTCATATCATGCATGCATGCATATCATTTAGGGATCAAATTCAAACTCTTCAAACTCTTTTTGGAAATAAAACAGAACTTGGGAGCTATGATTTTATGTGATCAAGCATTAATCAAATACCACTCTCAAATGGAGATTATTTGTTTCAAAACCAAACCTTGTTGCTCTCAAAATGTTTTGCTTGATTGCTAGTGCTCAAACCAAAAATTTGCAAAACAAATGTGAATTTAAAACCATTTTCAAAACTAGATCAAATCAAGTGCCATGTCACTGTTTATTTTGTTTGATCAATAGGACCAAGCTAATACAGAGAGACCACGTGTTTTTATACCCAGAAATATGATTGTTACACTCTGCAAAAATCCAGAACAAATTTGAATTCAAATATCATTTGAATTTGTTTGAAAATGGATCCACAAAATCAAAACAGAAATAGAAAAGGAGTAAAGAAAAGAAAAAGGGTCGGCGCCACTATTCTAGCCCAACAGCGAAACCAGCCCACTAAGCCCACCCGGGTTCCCCCTTCTCTCTCTCTCACTCGCATCCATACCCATTGAGTCACTGACCGCCTGGGCCCATTCCCTCTTTCTTTCTCTCGCTGACAGCCGCGGCCCACATGGCAGTCGTCGTCTCCACCCCTGGCGACCAGTTCATCCCCAAAATCTCGCCGGGCGTTTCCTGTTTGATTGCGGATTCAATTACCGTTCAATGCCAGAGTTAATCGCGCCCGCGCCCTTGCTACTTAAACCCCCTCTGCCCCTCTCCATTTTCCCCCAGACCCCAAGCACAGAGCGCCCCCAGGCTGCGAAAATTCCTCGCCGCAACCTCGCTGCTCCGACGAGTTCGTTGTCGAATTCCGGTGAGCACCGCACGCCCCTCTGCCTATGGTTCATACTGACTTGTTCTACATCTCCGTGCGCACCTACTGATACTTTTCGTTTGCTCGCGTGTGGTCTGTAGCCTCGACAACGTCAACGACTGAGCTCTGCCGCCCTCTGCTCGAACTCCGGCGATCGATTACGGTAAATATTGAGCGCCCCTTGACCCCTCATGCATACGACTAGGTTCGCCTTGTCCTTGGCGCAACTACTGATGCCTCTGGTTTGTGCTGGGAAGGTCCAGAGCGTCGGCAACAACTTCGTCTGCAAGGACCCGACGCCGTGCACGACTCCGACGAGCTCCAGCGACCACCTCTGCGCGCCCCTTCGCCATCTAAGCCCACCTTGAGCATCAGCAGCACACGGCGAGCACAGTAAGACCCTTCCCCCTCTCCCGTGCGACCTAGAACGTCGGCAACAACGCTGACAGAGCCGCCGCCGCCAGTCGCCGCCGCTAGCGCCGCCCGTATGTGGTCAATAGGATTGTGGCCGTAGGATTTAGATCTAACGTGTAAGATTAGATCTGTGACGAAGAGGTAAGTTTAGATCTGAGCCGTGCATGTTTAGTTAGATCCAATGGTAGCCGAGCGTGATCCAGTGCGAAGCGGTATCGTCCAATCAGACGCTGCCGCGTGGCCAGTTCTTTGATTTAAAATCAGATTTTATATCTATTAGATGTTTAAACTTGATAAATTCATAACTTTTGATTCCCACGTCCAAATTTGACAAATTTTATATCAATGGAATCAGGGGAGAAAGCCCTTTCCATATACGCAATGTGTTTAATGTTTTGTTTCTGTTAAAATGGTTATTTTTACAGAAACATGTGTAGGCCTATTTTGTGTATATTAATTATTTGAGAAATGTTTTAATGTTCAAATAAAGGTTGTTTGGCAAGTTTTGAACCTGTTTATGAATCAGTACTGTGCACTTGTCTTGTTGAGTATAGAAAATCATCACATATCATATTGCATGCATCCATATATTTTTGCTTGTATTTGTTTTGTATGTGATTTGGTGCTATCATTTTATGTGTAGATTTTGGTGCAAATAGTGATTGTGATTGTGAGGATTGTAGCTACTCTCCAAAATACCAAGGCAAGTGGTGCTTCATGATTTATTCCTATGTTTTCAAATATGCATTAGAAATATTTTGCTAGTCTTGCATGGATATTTTTTATCTATATGCTATGCTTGGGAAATCCTAGTAGTTGTAGAATTGCTAGAATTATTTCTAAGTCTTATCAATGCCATGCTTAGCCTAGCTAGTAGCAACCAAGGGTGGTTATATTCATGCTATGAATAAATATTTCTAAGTCTTTTTGGACTATGTGTTTTCTTAATAAAACAACTAAGTGAATGAAACACCTGGGTAGAATGGAAGGAATGGTTTATGTTGAGTGGTTACACAAGGCCCATTTCTATGGTTTACCTTGTGTATCTCACTTGTGGAAAGCCACCTAGGAACAAAGGGATTTGAGAGGCCAAATGTTTAGAAGCTTCTAGTGCAGCCACTTGGCAATATGGGATCTGCCTGGATCATATAGGTTGCAATAACTTAGCCATTTGGACAGTTGGTGGTAGAGGGATGATAGGTTGGAGCACGTCCATTTGGTCTAAGGGAAGGCTTCTGAAAGGTCCTGTCTTGGTGAAAATCAAGTCTTGTGGGGAAAGTGCACAACCTCTGCAGATGGAAGAATCTAAGTACTTAGCCATGTCCCTGGTATTGGACAACTTGAGCATCAAGACATGGAAGCTATCAAGAATCTCCTCATCCCAATTTCTAAGTAAAAACATGTGGTTGAACAAGGGTGAAGGACCCCAATGTCTATTGGTGGTTCCTTGGGATAAGTTTTTGACAAAGAAAAACTTAGAGTTTTCAAATGATAGGCAAAACCTATTTTGAGCAAAGCAAGCCTAAGCTACACTTAGCCAAAATGCATATAGTATTTAGTCCACCAATATTCTACTAAGGTATCACTTGCCAATACTATTCCAATGTATTGACCCACTGTGGCTGTAACTTGTGATGTTGCAGGATATTCTGATGATGATTAGGAGTCATGAGTCTACACTCAACATGCTTGCCTACGGCACATGAAGATGAAGACTTATTTATCTTATTACATATTTAAACTCTTGTATTAGGCCTGTGGCCATGGAGTTGTAAAAGACTATGTTGTCTCTGGAATGACTTGTAATAATGACCTTTGTTTCTGTGTACTTCATCTTAAACTGTGGATGCTAGCATTGATCCAGGGACTAGCATTGCAATCACAGGGATCCTTTCCTTTACAAAGGAGGGATCTTGCAATTCTCAAAGCTTATGACTAGTAGGTTCTGGATGTCTTTGATGGGGGAGTTAAGAGTATTTCTTGGTTTTGAGATCAAGCAAGTTAGAGGAGGGACATTCTTCAATCAAGCTAAGTATACTCAAGATATGCTCAAAATATTGAAAATGCAAGATTTAAATGGAGCTCCTACTCCCATGGCCACAAAGACTCATCTAGAACAAAATCCAAATGGTAAAGATGTGGATCAAAAGGTATACCGGTCTATGATTGGTTCTTTGCTTTACCTTTGTGCATCTGGACCCGATATTGTGTTGAGTGTAGGTGTGTGTGCAAGATATAAAGCGGCTCCTAAAGAGATCCATTTAATGGCGGTCAAGAGAATCTTTCGATATTTAGTTCATACCCCATTTTATGGTCTTTGGTATCCTCGAGGCTCAACATTTGCTCTTTGTGGATACACAGATTCGGATTGGGCGGGTGATAAGGATGATAGAAAATCAACATCCGGGGCTTGCAATTCCTTGGTAGGTCCTTGGTATGTTGGTATTCTAAGAAGCAAAATTGTATATCTCTCTCCACCGCCGAAGCCGAGTATGTGGCAGCTGCTAGTGCTATGGATGAGGCAAACTTTAAAGGAATACGATGTCCATTGTGACAAAGTGCCTCTTCTATGTGACAATGAAAGTGCCATCAAGATTGCTTACAACCCGGTGGATCACATAAGGACAAAGCATATTGAGATTCGCCATCACTTCATTAGAGATCATGTTGCTCGAGGTGATATTGATCTATCATATGTGTCAACCAAAGATGAACTTGCCGATATCTTCACGAAGCCACTTGATGAAGCAAGGTTTTGCTATTTGAGGAATGAACTAAATATCGTAGATTCAAGGAGCTTGACTTGATTATCTTGCACTCTCACCTATGATTTGACCCATATTTGGTTTAGGTGTAGGCATGGATATAGGGGGAGTGCGGTTCTAATTGATTGGATTATCCCTCCCCCATTATGCCCAAAGCAATAAAAATCATTCCTCTTAATATCATTTTGTGATATGTGAGCTTAAATGATGAGTTTCGGTAATGGACCCAAGATATATCTTCGTGGTGCGTATACTCATATATGGTGGCCTAGGCCACCGCCCTCTCTCTTTCGAGAGGTTGGTGTTTACTCGTGTTGGTCATCCTGGTTGTTCGGTTGATCTTAGTCTCATGCACTCTAGTTTGGTTTTTGATATCTTTATCTCGAATTTTAGAGTGCATGTGCCTCCCAGTGCAATTATCTCAACCCAAGCCTTTCTACTCCCTCGAAAAACCCTCTCTCAATCCGCACAAGAATTCCCCTTTGATCCCTGGCTTTGGTATCAGGTGGGACCGGTACTACCGGGTGTATGAGCGATACTACCGGACCTGGGTAGTTCCCAGGTCGTATCCTGGAAACTGCTCCAGGAACAGTACTACCGCCCACATGTCCGGTACTACCGGTCACCGGTCCTACCGGTTGCTGAACCGGTACTATCGCTCTCAAGCAGTACTACCGCTTCCGCAAGCGGTACTACCTGTCGGCAAAATCTGGTATATATTGGCTGCGCGTGGGAAGGCACCCATCAGTGCCCTATTCTTCCCCATGTCCTCCACACATACCTGTGCCGCCACCGGAGCCCTGTCGTGCCCTCCTCTCCCCGGATCCTCCTTGGATTCAGACTCTTGGCAGGCTCCTCCTCTTTTTCCACCGCCATGGATCACGGTACAACCGCCCTTTCTCTGTCACGTTCCATTTCCTCATTGGATCTAGGTTTTGCTTAGATTTGTGAAGAAACTGACATGTTATGAGGTTGTACTGCCATACTTCCCGTATTACTTAGTAGAATCGATGGTTTACAAAGTGTTGAGGCCAATTCTGGGATCGTCTCTACCAGATCTGATGTGCCTGTATCATTCGGCCGGTAGTACCGGAATATGTTCCGGTACTACCGCTCGCAAGCGGTACTACCGGTCATGAGGTCCGGTAGTACCGGCCCCAACTGACCACAATCTGTCTACTAAACCCTGGATTCTCCTTTGTTCTTTAATGATTCTTGTGCCCTTATCCCCCTGCTGTTCTCCCTCTTGCTTTCACAGATGTAGGTGGCTCTCGGGGTGCGCGTAAGCTCTCCAAAGAAAACCGAGAGATTGTTGAGGAAGAGATGGGGTCCAAGGATGAAGTGATGCCTCAGCCGAGACGCCGTGTGAAGTTGCCTGCTACTCGTGGTGGCCGTGGGGGTCGAGAGGGAGTCACCAAGCGCTCTGCTGGGCGTGGCAGCGCTCCCCCTTCTCGCCCCCTTCCTCGGGGCATACCAAGAGTTGCAGCTCAGGGCCATCTGGGCCAAAGAAGCCGTCTGACATTTCTGAGGCTGATTTTTGGTCTCCGCGGATTGACAATGCATACTCCCGCAACCGTGACGAGGACAGGGATGCCAGTCTATTTTACAATGATTTCCAAGAGCGTGTCTATCATGAGGTTCTTATGACAAACATTCAGATGGTGGTGCCTCAGCAGTGTATTGACATGGAACGCATCAACAAGAACCTTAACTATTTTGTTGAAGCTAAGGAAATCTCCTCTAACCTTGGCTTGTTCCCTATCATGGAGTTCCAGTATGACTACGGGTCACTCCTCATTGCACAGTTCTATGCCACTGCTCACTTCCACACTAGCAGCACTCGGAAGATCACCTGGATGACACAAGGTGCAATCAAGGAAGCCACACTTGCTGAGTTTGCTGCAATACTAGGGTATGAAGACCGTGGCCATGACACTCCTTGTGGTTTCCGCTGCCACTTGCGGGATCACCCCTCCAAGGAGGATGTCCTTACACTGCTGTATATCCAAGGCTGCGGGGTTGCTGGGAATATCAAGGATCTTCTCCCCACATATGATATCCTGCACCGCATCTTCCGGGAGACGGCTGCTCCTCGTGCGGGCAACAAGGACGAGATACATGGTTTTTCTGTTGACTTGTTGTTCAACACCTTCCTCAACCGCGACTCAGGCACAACTCTTGATGTGACAGATTATATTTGGAATGAGATGGTTGCTGCTGCTCACACTCGGAGGGTCCCACCTTTTGCTCCATACATCATGGCCCTTATTGTGTCCAAGTGCCCTCCCATTGCTAGGACCCTCTCCACTCGTCCTCTCATTGTGCACCGGACCAAGGCACTCAAGATTAAGAAGCATGCTAAGCCCCATGTTGCAGTAGAGGAGGATGAAGAGGATGACTCAGAGGATGCTGATAGTGGTCGTGACACCGACTATGTTGTCTCCCGCCGCAAGAATGCCAAGCCCTCTTGAGCCAAGAGGATGGAGACCAAGTTGAAGAAGACTTTTTGCTTCCAAGTTGACAATCATAAGCGCATGTATGAGGCGCATGTGTATGCCAAGAAAGCTAGTGCTCGGCAGAAGGACATGATGGCAGCCCAAGGTTTGACCGTCTCCGAGGGGTCCGAGACCAACATCACTCTAGAAGAACAGTGGATCTCTCAGCACAGCCATTGGGACGATGATGTCTCTTCCTCGCACCGCGCCCCCCCCCCCCTACGAGGAGGAATTTGATGTTGATGATGATGAGGAGGAGGATTGACTGTCGGGACGGTAGTTTTGCACTTGTCCCTTTTTGGCGTCTTGATGCCAAAGGGGGAGAAGTTGCACTTTAGGCACGGGTGTTGCATGGGAAGTCACAAGCTCGTTCTTATTTTGATCCTTTTATTGCTTGTGAACTTTGATTTCCCTCTATTTTATGTGTGAACTCTATGTATGGTTGAGACTATGTGGTTATGTCGTGGATCCATCTTGTGAGACTAGGTGGTTTATGTCATGGATCCATCTTGTGATGATATGTGTTATCCATTGTCTATATATTTCTCACCACAAGTTATTGTGCAAAGGTATGGTTTCAAATGCTAGTATCTATATTTGTGCACTTATGTTGGGTTTGTGAAATAGAGGGGGAGCTTTGTTTATACACATCTAGGGGGAGCCCCGTCTCCATTTTACAAATGCCATGAGTTTCTTCATAAAATCATCTTGCAAAAGTGTGTTGTCATCAAACACCAAAACAGGGGAGATTGAAAGAGAATTTCCTATCCTTCTGATTTTGATGTTTGATAACAACACACTTATCGGTCTAATCGTGTGCTAAGTGTATCACATGTTTGATAGAGTGTGGCACAAATATTGAATTACCCTTGCCAAAAATCAATGTGGCAACCGGTAGTACCGGAAAAATGACCGGTACTACCGCTTGGCACCGGTACTACCGGTCCTAGTACCGGTTGGAACCATGCAAGGTTGGGAGGGATGGTTTTTCCTCAGTACCACCCGGTACCGCGGAGTGGCACTACCGCTTGGACACTGTAGTACCGCTCAGCAGTACCGGGCAGTACCGGGGAAGGACCAGCCCCTCCCTTCTCGCACGGTGCCCACCGGTACTTGGGACCGGTACTACCGCCCTGACCGGTAGTACCGCGTCTTATGACCGGTACTACCGCTTGGGGGTAGTACCGCAAGGGTGTACCGGGCAGAACTGAAGCTGGCTCGACCAAGAATGGCATCTCCGGTACCTGGTCCGGTACTGGACCGGTAGTACCGCTTGCAACCGGTACTACCGCTTGAGTACCGGTAGTACCGGTGCATTTATTGCTCTAACGGCCAGATTTCTCCAAGGGGTATAAATACCCCTCCAACTACCTTGGGACAAGCTACTCATTTGCATTAAAGTCAAGACCACCATTGGAGCCACCAAATCCACAAGATCTCCTCAATCCACCACCCAAAGTCTTTGATCTTTGGGGAATCGAAGGAGGAGGCCCCGATCTACTACTTCACCAAAAGAGATCTTCATTTCCCCCTCATTCACTTGAGGGCCCCCTTTGCTCTAGTGTTTTCTTGGAAACCCTAGTTCTAGATTTGGTTCTTACAAGCTTTTCTTTGATTGTCTTGACAGGTTGCTTGTATTTGGGAGCCTCCAATTCAGTTGTGGATGTGTGCCCCAAACTTGTAAAGGTGCTGGCTTCCACCTTGAAGGTTGTCGATATAGTGGAAGGTGGATCGATCCCGTTGGGGTGAGATTCATTAGATAAAAGGGAGGCCTCTCGTGGCGTTGGTGGTTTGAAACCACCCCCTCTCCAAACATAGACGTACTTCCCCTCAAAAGGAAGGAACTACGGGAAACAAATCCTTGTGTCTCCACGTCCACCACTTTGGTTACTTCTATCCTTTACCGCACTTTACTTACTTTGATTAGTTGTGTGTTAGCTTGTGCATGTTTGTCATATAGGTAAATTCACCTTAGTTGCATTATCTAGAGAATTTACCTTATTGTCAAACCCTAATTTGAAAAAGAAGAAAATTTGAAGTAGCACCTATTCACCCCCCTCTAGGTGCCCATACGATCCTTTCAACTTTGTAATCAAGTAGATCTACCTTGCTACTCAAGTGCTTCAATAGATCTCTGCTCTCCCCATGTGTGTGAAAGTGACAACGTGTACGCCATGGTGGCACTTAGGCCAGAGTCTACATAAATACTCATCGTGCTTTTATAGATCTATGTTTTTCCCTACGTGTGTGAAAGAGATAGCATGCACGCCGTGTGTGGCACTTAAGCTAGACTACATATATATTTGTTATAAGTTATATTTGTAGTTGGATGTCTTTATGAAATTGTGGTGTTTGTTAGAACCGTCTAGCTCTCAAGGTGACAGTGTGGGGTTATCTAGATGGGGAAGGCGGACTTTGAGGAGTGTTGTTATAGCCCTACCATGGATTAGAGTGTCCAACCGAAGAGTAGTTAAGAGTAGTATCATTAAGAGAATATATTTATCGAGAGTGTTCACTAGTGAAAGTATGATCCCTAGCCCTTGTTTCTAAGCATTGAAACACCGTTTGCTACTAGATCTGTTGCATGTTTGCTTGCTTCCATCTTTTTACCTTTAGTCTTTACCTTACCTTCAAGCTATTTTCTGGCATCGTTACCACTTGTATTTCACTATCTCTTTGCCGAACTAGTGCACCTATACATCTGACAAGTGTATCGGGTGTGTTGGGGACACAAGAGACTTCTTGTATCTTGATTGCAGGGTTGCTTGAGATGGATACCTTTGTCCACTTCCTCCCTAAGTTCGATAAACCTTGGATAATCCACTTAAGGGAAACTTGCTGCTGTTCTACAAACCTCTGCACTTGGAGGCCCAACAATTGTCTACAAGAATAGAAGTGCATATACATCAAGCTATTTTCTGCCTCCGCGCGCGCACTGTGAAGTGAGGAGAGAGAAAAAACGGGTTTTTAACTCTTATGGCCCAGCCATACCAGTATGGTCGACCTCAAGAAAATTTTGCTTAAGACCGATGGCCACAATGTTTAAATCTCCTTAAGGTCGACAGTAGGAGGCTTATGGCCGACATTAGGGCATCTCCACCGGGCCGTCCCATCCGGTCACCCTAAACTATCCATTTATGTCCATTTGGGTTGGGCCGCAGTCGATTTGGGGAGTGGGTCCGGCCAGTCGTGCCCAGTGGTGTGACCCATTTGTCCACGCAGGTGGGCGTTGGCGCCATCGTTGGATAGGGATGCAATCAGTTGAAAATGGCGCCATCGCTGGCCAAAGACACACAGATTATTGTCAAATAACATGGCATATGTGCGCCATCACCCTTTGGGCATCGCCAACAAGTGGCCAGTGGATATAAAATGTGCAAAAGGGGGCAATATCATACACAATGTCCAAAATATGGCAGCTTCTATGCCCAGAAAGTTGCAACTGCCGTCGCCATTGCCCTTCAGGCATCGCGAGCCCTGATGGCCTGCTGCCTCTTGGCAACCCAAACCTGCGATCAGGGTCAGCGATGCTATCTAGGTCGGTGAGCATGATGGTGTTCTCCTCGGCCATGATCTTGGCTTCGGCCTCCAGCACCCTAGACCTAGCCTCGGCCTCCTTGGCATTGGCTTTGGCCTCCGTCGACTTCGCCGCCTCGATCTCCATTAGCTTGGCCTTTGGCGTTGTCCTCCTTCACCTCAATGGACCTCGTCTGCAGCTCGACGAAGGCCTTGGTGGTGGCCTCTTTCTCTTTGCGCCGCCTCTCCTCCCTCTCGGTAATGGCCTCTTCCTTCTTCTCCAGGATCTGCTTCAAGGTCTCCTGGAACGCCAAGGAACCAGCCTGGCGGTCAAGGTCGGCCTTCGTGGCCTTGTGGCCACTAGGGTGGCGGGCACGGCCAGCAGTCCTGTCGCTTGCAGAGGCAACAAAGCATTCGTCATTGTCGGTGTCTAGGTCGATGACACCGCCCGTCGAAGCACTTGCATTGCCCCTATTTTTCTCGTTCGTTTCTCTCCAAAGGGCAAAGCTAGTCTCCCATTTTTTGGTGTCCTTCAGCAACGTCCAACAATGGACCAACGAGAAGGCCTTGTTATCGCTCACCGTCTTGAAGTGCTCCATTGCTTTCATGATCTACACACATGGATGCTAACAAGGGCTCAACGCAAATGCAAGACATCGACAAAGAGAGAAAGTGATTTTACCATGTCAACCGGCTGCAAGCCACTTATTTTCCTTTTCGTCACCATCTCGTAGGATCCTTGGAACTTGCTACACTTGGCATGGATGGTTCCCCAACGCTTGCAGAGGGAGAGATCGTTTCGATCGCTAAAAATGCGTCCTTCCCAAATTTTCTATGCTCATGGAAGAACCTGCCCACCTTCTTCCAATAGACAAAGCCCTTTTGCTTGGCGCCGCATAGTGGATCTTGCAAAATCTCCATCCATGCCTTGCATAGGAGCTTGTCCTCGGCAGGGGTGTAGCCCTCGATTCTTTGGCTCATCTTCTTGCCGTCGACAATTGAGGCCGCAAGTGAAGTGTCCAACGACGCGGCCATGACGCCCTTGCCCATGGAAGTGCCATCGTTCCCGAACAATGCCTTGTCCGCAATGTTACATGCATCTTGCTAGGTCTCTTGCTGCGTCTTCGTCTCGTCCTTGCCGTCATCGGCATAGCCATGGCCACCCTCGTTGATCATGTTGTTCATGACGTCCTCGCTGTCATTTCCCACGAAATCCTACACGCCAATTGGCCATCATAAAGCGTCACGAGCAGTGCACCGGCAATGGCAAAGAAATGTAGCAATCATACCGTGTCGTCGGCGGCCGGCCGGCTGCTCGACACGCATTGCATCGAACAGGTTGACTGGCGTCGGCATGTTCGTGGCAGAGATGGTCCGCCGCTTCGTCGACACCTCCGGGGTTGCGCCCGCGTTGGATGGAGCGCGGTTCAGGTCGATGACAGGCTCTCCCGCCTTCGATGACGCAGCACGGGTATGGTTGAACCGGGGCAACTGGTGGCCTCCAAGCGAGGGCGTGTTCGACCCTGTCGTCCTGGTCTGAGCTGGCGTCTGGCCGGTAGGCGTGGAAGTGACGGAGCTGGTAGAGGACGTGCCGGCCGTGGCCAGGCCGGGAAGAGAGACGTCGCCGCCGAAAATGGTGCCGAACGCCTCCTGCTTAATCATGTTGACGACGTGCTTGGTGGCATTCACTGCCATCTCGTTGGCGTCGACCCTGTTCTGGTTGGCGAGGAGGCGCTCGTTCTCTTCCCGGCGCTCCATCTCGAGCCTAGCAACGACGCGACGATTTCTCGCCGCCACCCGCCGGCCATTGCGCTTCACCGACTCGAGCTTGCACTCCTCCGGCGTCTGGTCCTTTGAGGGCTTCTTCGGCCAGTCGCAATTCTTGGCGATGAAAACGTCGACGGGCGCAAGATCGACAATCGCGACGGGATCCATTGTCTTCCCTTCCGCTCCTGCCAGTGGAAATTTGGGAGAGGTTTTTTTTAGAGGGAGAAGTGGTGTGGTATCATGGAAGGGACCATCAAAGGTAAAGAGAGGACACGATTGGACAAGCGCGTTGTCCCGACCGACGCAACCGAGACTCGGATTAGGTGTATGAATAGATCGAACCGAACGCGTTAGTCCGAATGGGTTGCCCGCTCACCGTCTACGTCCCGCATGTCCGTCGGAACCGTTTCGAAAATGCTTGGACAGGATGCGTTGGTGCGCGGTGGAGATTTACTTATTCTCACACTGGAGACGGCCTTAAGATGCCCTGCCTGGTAATATTTCTGTCAGACAATAGTACTTTTCAGTTGACTAGACTCAGCTATTTTCTTTTATATAATATAATCGCACCACTGGCTGGAGGCAGAGTAGCTAGCGTGATATTTTTGTTGGTCGAGTTGTACGCTTGGAAAGACGCATGACGTCTGGAGCCAGACACGAGCATGTGCCGAGCCAGTGTAAAGTTTGGATTTTGCTGCGCATACGGTTACAGAAGCGGAAAAAATAAAGAAATGGAGCGGAGGCAGGCGGTGGTCCGTTGGGTCCTCGCATGAGCTAGCTTCCATCCACTAGCTTTTACTTTAAGGAAACGAAAACCGTCTAAAATAAACTAAGCCCAGTTGCCAATTTGCTCTCACCTAACACACACAGAGACAGATCGTGATAAAAAGGCTGAAAATTCAATGCACCAATCATTGCGCCCGGCACCAGGACCAGGAACTCATCATCCGATCCATTTTTCTCCTGGGCAGTGATAAACGAGCAGTAGTATTTCTATCTGAGAATTCAGCTGCACAGGCGAAGAAAGAAAGAATGGTCGTAGTAGCTGCTGGACCATCTTAACAGGATATTTTTTTTAGCACTGGGAGTAAGTCGGATGTGATGTTCAGTGAACAGTAGTAGAAAATGACGTTGTTTCTGCGATAAACAAGCATTTCAGGAATCACTGGGGAAGGCAGAGAGAGAAATCGCTGGCAGCAGCAGTGGGAAAAGCAGCGGCAGGAGCGAAGCAAGAAACAGGAGAGAGAAAGCAGGGGGACTTTCCATTGGATCCTACCTCGCTTTTGGGGACGAAGGAGGAGGAGGTCTCTGTCCCTCTCTCTCTCTCTCCCTCTGTTCTTCTTGGCTCGAGAGGAGGAGGAGATGTTTCCTCCTGGTCTGATCCACCACCGCACGGACGGCCCGGGGCCCGGCGAGGTGCCGCGCTCCGGCGGCGCGCCGAGCCTGGTGCTCACGGCGGACCCCAAGCCACGGCTCCGGTGGACCGCGGACCTCCACGAGCGCTTCGTCGACGCCGTCGCCCAGCTCGGCGGGGCCGAGAGTTAGTCTTTTCCTCCACCCTTCCTCTCTCTACCTCCCATTTTCCCCATTCTTGGTTCCTGATGCTCTCCGGTTCGTCAAGTGTGGCCATTCGAGGGCAATGCGTGTTTGCTTGGTGGGTGGGTCTTGGTTGGTGCGGCCGTGCGCTTTGCTTCATGCGGCCACGGATTCGGGTGCCTTCTTGCTCGGAGCAAGCAAAGATTTGAGCCATTTAGGGTCTCCGTGCTAAAATACTAGGAAAGTTTATATCCATGATTTGGTCATCGTTACGTGGAGCAGAGCTTCCATGGAATGGGAGCTGCTGGAACCTGGAAGAAGGACGTGCGCCATGCATTTGCGCTTAGGAATGCGAGTTCACCACGCTCTACTCATAGCAGATTTTGAGGGGGAATGTGTGGCAGGTCCTTGCTTCCTCTGGAGATGTGAAGAGCTGTGTCTTGAGAGGGCTATGTGGACGGTTTCTGCCCTTCTCTTAGAACACTTTGAGGTGTCATGGTGATTCGGGTGAAAGGGTGACTTTGGTTGATCTTCAGTTTCAGCTCCCTGCAGGAACAAGATAAGCTGATACACTTCAGAGAGAAATGGCAATGATCCAAGCGAATATTGAAGAAGTTTGTGCGCAGTCAGGGGCATGGTTTTTAAGGCATTAAGGCTGTTGAATATAAATATACTGCCTAGCCCCTTTCCATCAGATCGGTCTTTTGGGATAATTGGCTAGTGCAGCCTAGACATGAGGGGGGATAATTGACTAGTGCATAAATCCTTTAAAGGCGATCTAGGGGCGCTTTGGGCGTCTAAAGCGGCCATTTTTTCAAAGCGGAGGAGGGGTGCCTGGACGCCTAGGCGACGCCTTTAAAGCCATGGTCAGTGGTTTGTTTCGAGGGGATGCAACGATGGTAGGGCGAAATGGAGCAAAGTATTGCTTTTCAATTGACGGCATTCTGGAGTTACATTCGTGATTTCAGTTTATTTTTTCCTCGGATATGGCGATATTTGTTGCGTGCTTGGGCCTGGGCGTGCGTGCCTGTGTGTTTGTTGCAAGTTTTTTTTGTGTGGATGTAGTGGAAATGTGGTTTCTTTCTTGTACACATATTTGTTATGTCACTGAGCGAGCACTAACTAGTACACCATACTATCTTGCTATGACTTATCTTTCAGACTTCTGAATATAGTAGTTAAATGCATGATCAATTCATCATTCTTGCAGAAGCAACACCAAAAACAATCTTAAGGACAATGGGTGTGAAGGGACTCACGCTTTTCCACTTGAAGAGTCATCTTCAGGTACTTCACATGTTTCTTATATTGCATTAAATAAATAAATTACGAGAACTAGGGGCTCCCCTGGCCTCTACATAGAGTGGTTACAAATACATCTACGTCATTTTGTGTTTTCTCTTTTGTTCTCATCAACAGAAATACAGAATGGGGAAGCAACCTGGCAAGGAGACGCCGGAGCAATCTAAAGATGGTAAGTAAAAGCAATCTACCGATCTCACTATTTATGTCAACTGATAAGTTTGAGTCGGATTGGATGCATATTGCAAATAACTATATTTAGTGGAAACTTCTTGAAAGATCCGGGGCACTTGGAGTTCTAGGGTTTGGTGGTGGCAGCCTAGGCTAACTGGTTAATATTTTTTTAGTTACTTCGATGAGCATCTCTTCTTTGGCAAATGTCTGATGGGAGAAAGAGGGTGGGGCTAATTAGGATATTATGTGAGGGTTTGTACTTTGTCAGGAATATGCAACTTGTATTTCTCTGGGGGCCAAAGGCCACAATATATAGTACATGTACAGGGCAAATATGCAGGTAGCCCCCTAACATATGGGGGAAATACAATATATATATATATATACATCTAACACCCTCCCTCAAACTCATGGTGGATCCACAACACTGAGTTTGGAGAGTAAGAAATCATGCTGCGCTTTGGTCTGTGCCTTCGTGAAGAAACCCGCCAACTGTAAATCTGAAGGCACATACTGAAGCGCAACAACCTGAGCCTGCACCTGAGCACGTGTATAAGCATCAACACCAATATGCTTGGTAAGCTCATGCTTGACCGGATCACGTGCAACACTAATAGCACCTGTACTGTCAGACAAAACCAGACTGGGTGTGGTAATAGAGACCCCAAAATCCGCAAGTAACCACCGTAACCAGGTCACCTCAGCAGTCAACAAGACCATAGCACGCAAAACGCTGATATATGGAGAGCACCTCACTACGAGAGCGCATAAAAAACAACCAAGTGTACCGAGAAAAATCATCGATGAATAAAATATAGTAGCGATGGCCCCCTTTCGAAGCGAAAGGAGCCGGACCCCAAACATCGGAATGAACTAAATCAAAAGGTCGCTGAGATACAGACGCGCTAGTAGGATAGGGAAGCTGAATCTGTTTACCCAACCTACAACCCTGACAATGCAAAGACCCATCTCCTGAGACAGACCCCAGAAGACCACGATGAACTAATGACGACAGGCGAGAGTCACAGAGGTGACCAAGACGATGATGCCACTGCTGAAAGGAGCTGGTAGTAGAGGCGACAACCGGAGAAGAACTGGCAGATGAAGTGGCAGCGGAAGGAACGCGAAGCCAGTCTAACTCCCAAAGTCCTGAAGAATCACGGCTGCGAGGGCCAGATCCAACCAGGGCCTGGGTGCGACAGTCCTGGACAACACAAGAATCAGCATCAAGAATGACGCGACAACCAGGGTCAGTAAGCTGGCTAGCAGAGAACAGATTCATCTTAAGAAGAGGGACATGAGAAATATCAGGAACAAAAAAAGAAGTGCAAAGGGTGCCCCGACTAGAAACAGGGAGAGAGGTACCATCAGCCGTAAAAACACGGACAGGAGAAGGGAGAGAACGAAGAGCGGACAGAGAAGAAGACTCAAAGGTCATATGAAAAGAAGCTCCAGAATCCAGATACCACGGAGACGTACCTGACTGTGTAGAAGGTGGTGGTCGCACAGTGCCTAAAGAGTCAGTCACAGAACCAGCAGTGCCCGTCGAGGAAGAGTCTGTAGCAGCAAGCAGACCGCGAAGACTCCTGATAATGTCCTGATCAGAGAGAGCAACTGCTGAAGATCCGGAAGGAGCCGACTGCCCACGAGCCTGGTGCTGCTGACGTAAACTGGGGTCCCGTGTATAACAGGTGGCCCAAGTGTGACCATCCCTGTTGCAGTAAGAGCAGTGACGAAGAGAACCACGACGACCCTGACCACGAGCCTGCTGGTGCTGACTCGGACCCTGAGGCTGCTGGTGCTGAAGCTGACCCTGACCCTGACCTGGAGGAGTAGGTAGTATCGGCGGCGGCGGCACAGGGGACCGCGGCTGAGTCGAGGGAGCAGACGGCAAAGGAGCACCACGAGTAGCAAGCGCAGAGGGAACCGCAAGAATACCAGCACCACGGAGACGGGTCTCCTCAGCCCGAAGCTCAGACAACACCTCAGAGAGCGGAACACGACCACGAGCATTCAGCTGAGCACGCCGGGGCTCAAACTCCTGGCGAAGCCGAGACAGATAAAGAACATTCCCAGACGGCTGATAGCGCTGACGAAGATGGGCCCACTGAGCGGCAACAGTAGGAAGACTCATAAACTCAGCAGCATACTGGGGCAGAACACTGGAGGTGAGAACAGCAGCAGCACGAGCATCCTCATCAACCCACTGAGTGTAAGCAGTCAGAGCGTGTCGATAGGCCTCGAGATCAGAAGAGTACTGCTTGAACTTCAGGTCATAAGCAGCAACAGCACTATCATCAGCACTCTGAGCAGCATCCTTGGCCTCCTGAGAAGCATCAGCACCGAGAACAATCGGCGTCGGCGGAAGAGGAGCCACAGGAGCAGGGGGGCACGGCGGACAGGAGACCTCGCCGGAGAGCACACCCAAAGACGGAGACCGCGCATGTGAACGCGCATAAAGGCAGCGAAATCAGGGTAATTCGTGCCATCAAAGACCACTGGGCAGCGAGGAATCGCAACATAACCCGACGAAGTAGACATATCTATCTATCTCTTTTTTTTTTAGACACAAACTGACGAAATCCGACGAAATCTGACGCAAGCAGACAAAATCCAGAGCTGGCCGGCAGCAGGCCAGGCGGGACGCGACGGGTCACGCGGGCAGAGCGTCAGGAGGCGGGCGTGCAGGTCGAGGCGGGTGTACTTCTCGCGTGGGCGTGGTATCCAGAGGCAGCACGTCACGTGTGGATGATGGGCTCCAGAGGCAGCACGTCACGTTTGGATTTGTTCTTCACGTGTGGGGTGGTCTCCAGAGGCAGCACGTCAGGTCTGGATGGTGGGCTCCAAGGCAGCACGTCACGTCTGGATCCCCGCGTGAAGAAGAGGCAGCACGTTTGGATTCCTGTAGGTTATCGGGGCAGCAGCAGGTCGCGCGTGGCTGCAATCCAACCAGCGTCAGGTGGCTGCAATCCAACCAGAAGACCCCGCGCGTGGCTGCAGATCGAGGAGGAGACCCGTGTGTGGACGAGGAGATCGATCCGGTCGAGGGAATTCTGTCCAGGCGCAGATCGAGCAAAGAACCAGGCGCACAAGACGAGATAGATCTGAACCGAATCTGAATCAGATCTGGATCGTGAGACGGAACGGTAACGACGGGCAGACGGCCAGAAACTCGGCGTGGACAGGCGGCGACCGGCGGCGACGCCGACGGCAAGGACGTCGGCGACAGGGACGGTGACGGCTACGGCGACGAAGTTGCGAGTAGAAAGAGTCTAACCTAGCTCTGATACCATGTCAGGAATATGCAACTTGTATTTCTCTAGGGGCCAAAGGCCACAATATATAGTACATGTACAGGGCAAATATGCAGGCAGCCCCCTAACATATGGGGGAAATACAATATATATATATACATCTAACATACTTGAGTGGTCTATAGGGATTGAATGGTGTAGGACTTTGAATGGTAGTGAGGCTATAGGGGCAATGATGAGATCACTGAGATATGGGATTTGCAGGGAGTGACAAGTGATGGAATGTTTGTGAGGCAATATTTTACGCTTCGTGGGCGAACTTTTTTCGCTATACACAATTTTACATGAACCACAGCAAAAGCGATAGTGTGTATTTGTAGCATAAAGTTTTAGATCATTTTTATGCATTGAAAGAATCAATATTTTCCATGTGTGCATATCGCAATCCAATTTGGCAACCATTATCTGCAGGTGTGCACCTACTGCAGTTACCTTATTTCCAGTTGGATAATCACACTAACATTTTGTATCTACATACTTGTAATGGAAGACAACCTGACCTTGCTCAGTCAGCAGGAAGTTTACTGTTTGTTTACATTGTCACCAAATGCAGCATATTGTCGTTGTGCTCACACGAAAATGCTAAGAAGCTAAGTTAGCAGTTCTGGTTTGAGCTGCTCATTTTGTTTGTAAGTAATCCAAGGTTGTAGCCCCAACTAGCAAATAGTTGCTTCATTTTGCTCATTGCATTGTCAAAGTATATGCAAGATTGGTCTTACTTTGTTAAATATTATCATATGGAAGTATGGAACACAAAGGTTCAAATGGAATATAGAGTAGATCAGTAGAAATATAGATCAGATAGTTAGATAAAAAATATGTCCATTTGAATTTTAATGGATGCAAGTGAAAAGGGAAGTCATGTTTAATGAACTTAATTTTCTCTCATTTTTATCTACATCTGTCCTTGGCTTCCGATGGTCATGAAAAGGAAATGTGACTAGTTATTATCAAGATAGTACTCTAGTTATCAGTGTCACTCATCTGTTGCACCCTTACATGTTTACGATGCATCTGTCTTGCTTTGGCAGCAGTACTTACCCCACATGCATTGGTTAATTGAGTTGGGATTTCCTGTTGTCAATCATGAGTACTTGGTATAAACAACCCGTGCATATCTTATGAGACAGTGTACGTAATTATAAGCCACAAATTATGCAATGAATTTTTGAAGAAATCCACTCCTAATCTAGTATGCACATCTGTGGTTCTGAGTTGAAAAATATCTGGAAACATTCCGACTTCTGAGTTGTCTCTGTTTTTCATGTTTTCCCGATTTGCAGGGTCCTATCTTCTAGATGCTCAAGGTGGAATGAGCCTGTCTCCCAGAGTTTCTACTCAAGATGCGAAAGAGTAAATTACATGGGCTAATCCTTGTCCAGCACTCCATTTCTCTTTTTTTTTGACAGAATATGAGTACATTTATGATATCTACTTTGAGTGTACTATTTGAGAAAGAGTTTTATGTTACAATTACTCGCTGCAGAAGTCAAGAAGTTAAAGAAGCACTGAGAGCGCAGATGGAAATGCAACGAAGCCTGCATGAACAAGTGGAGGTAACTTTCACTTCTTCATGTGCGACAAGAAGGAATTACTCACCAACTTCAGTATTTTCTGCAGATCACAGTAGTTTTGACACATTTCTTGGTATACTCTATGTCCGAAGGATATGTAATTCTGTGCAGGCTTTTTGCCTGAATCTTTTGTACTTCTCACTTTCTTTAATATGGCTGTGTCTAGGTTAAATTCTAGAGGACCATCACTCAAACAGAAAGACAGCAGGGTCAACAACTATTTCTTTCAAAAACAAAAAGGAAACTAACCATTGACAATAAAACACTCTGTGGGGTTTTCATTAGAGGCAGTATGTTTAGAGTTATTTTCATCTTGTAACTAATATCTTAAACAACTGCTTCTTTTTTTCTTGAAAAGGGTGCTACCCCGGCCTCTGCATTGACTGATGCATATGGCCTTTATTATAAAACAACTGCTTCGTACAAATAACTGGAGCCTCTAAGAAACTTTGAACAGCAGATCTGTCACAATCTGTGCACTTGTATTGTTGGAACTTCGCTCAACAATTATATTGAAAAATCATCCTTTTGTACGTTTTAACATTTAATGAACTACCTCCTGATTTCTTGATTTAGCATGGAAGAACAAATGTGGTTTTCATCACACAGAACCTGAGTGCTTTTTCTTTCCCATGATCAGGTCCAGAAGCATGTCGATATAAGGATGGACGCGTACACGACGTACATCAACACTCTACTAGATAAGGCATGCAAGATCGTCACCGAGCAGTTCTCGAGTAGCTTCAGCGTCTCCGACAACAATCTCCCAGAGCTATCCTCCGGTGGTTTCATGTGTGGCACTGCCACCGATGCGCTGAGCTCCTCTGTCTTCCACCAGCTCTCGGTCAGCTCGACCAACCTGCACAGCCCAGGAGGCAAACCGTCTCTATCGGGCATCGAAGGCCAGATGCTTCACCAGAGACCAACTGAGTTCAAACGCAAGTCCTCCTGCTGAGTCATGCCTGTCGACAGGATCTTGGTCAGAACGCTGGCTGCCTCCTCCATGGTAGAGCCATGTCGAACCCCGGAACCGACGACGAGGGGAATGGTCTGCCAATCTGTGACCGACTTGTTTCTCTTGCTAGTGCATGCCAAGAAGCAAGGTTGTATCAATCAGAATCAGCAACCTATGTTTATATGTAAAACGCCTAATGTGCTGGTCGGGTGACTTCTATCATATTTTTATTATTATCAAGCATGATTCTAACATCGTTAACACAAATTCATTTTGCACATTCTAGAGATCAGTTTCTATCTTTTTGTGCACTAGCAAAGGGCCAAGGGGTTGCTACGCAACGTTAATAAGAGTATAAGAAGTTGCCATGAAATTAGCTGTGTTGTTTTTAATACAAATGCTTTCCTTTGTGCTCTGGATAATAAGGAAGATTAATGCTGAACTAAGATAAAGGGAGCTTGATTTGAATTTGAATTGTGGAAAAGAGTCGGCGATGAGATCCTGATAGGCCCAAGTGCGCAACCGTAGTGTATTGCCTCTTGGGCCGATGGAGCAGGCGATTGAACTCAACATAACATTTTTTTTTTTCGAAATTGCAAGCAAAGTAGGCCAGAAGCATTTTTTTCTTTGGATTTCACAGCCCTACAGATCAAAATGCTCCAGAGAAAGAAAAATCTGGAATATAGTCTCCCAAAATTCTCATCAAATTTCTTCGAGTCGAAAAGGCCCTGAGTGCATGTGCTCTACCATGCACTAAGAGAAAATCACACAAACTCAATATGTCGAGTTCGCTTCTGGTTCAACCTTCTCTGAAGACTCGCACTTCGCTTCGATTTTTCTATCTTAGCCATGAACCTCATCGAGCAATGCGTCGATGCAAATATGGTAGAGACTTTTTAGTGAGTTTTTTTTCCAAAGGATCCACTGAACTTAGTGATGAAAAGTGTTATGAAAGATAAAAAAAATATTACTATGATAAAACTGTATATGCATAGGAGGAAAGCAGGAGTTTTCCCATTTTTCTGAAACAATATAATAAAATTGTTCTTATGAATTATTATTATTATCATTATTTTCAAACAACCAATTTAAATTAGGGGGACAAATGCCAGACATGATGCCCACCTTCTGTGCCAAATTCAGCCCATGACTACTCTAGAGAGACTTCATGATTGCAATTTTACTGCTACTTGCCGCTCACCCGGTGACTGGTGAGAGAAATTCCAGCAGCAGTAAAATGCTGAGAACGGCAAATAGCGCTTCCCGGTGCGCTAAAATGCGGCGCCATAAACCACTTCTTAAAAAAATTTGTACCAAACAAAGCAAATAAAATAGACTAAAATAAAACTTATTACATACAACATAGTGCGATTACATAGATCAAACGGTGAACCTAAACTACTCTCCGTCCTCTTGTGTTGTACTCTCTCGGACAACGAGAAGAGGTCGCCCCACTTTTCATTGTGTGAGCCGATGGTGCACGGACCGGCGACCTACACTTCGATGAATGCCTTTCTCTCGGCCCTCTGTGTTCTCTCGGCCCTCCTCTACCCGATAGAACTTTTCCTCTCGTTGTACATCCTCTAGAAAATTGACCTTCCACGCCACTATGGTGCGCTCGTCCGCCTCGGCGATGGCGAGCCGCTGCTGACGGGCACGGTGGCGTTGCTTGACCCTCGTGAGTGATGAGACGAGGTGGATGCGCCACCATCTCCGCTTCTTTGAGACAATTAATATCATCGAAGTTCATGTCGTGGAGCGGACAACCAAGCCTCCACGCCGCCGCGACATATGCGCGCGGCCTCGTGCATGGTGTCGAAGGTCCTGAGCGGCAGACAATAGCCGGTGGCACGGATCTCCGCGTATAAGTTGCCTGCCGGCTGGGCGTGCATACCGCGGAAGCCGGAGGTGCTCAAGGGGCCGGCGGCGCAGAGGCATCCTGACGTATCGGCGGCGCTCAGCACGGGTCAGCAGTGCGACGCAAAGGCAGACGGTAGGAAAGGGAAAGAAGAGAAACTTCAGAGCGGTTCAGCGGCCATACGTGCTCGTTTTATTGCGCGCGCAGGAGCCAGGCCCAAAACATACCGCGCTAAAAAAATTCCCGTCCAATAACGATAGGCTTTAGCACGGGGCTGTGTTTTGCGCAGCTGTCGGAGATGCTCTACTATGCATCATATTTGTCGTTATAGGAGTGACTTGGGAGGGGGTTGAGGTGGCTCAACGACATATATCCACGATCAAAAAAGCAGACCATCACATTCATGATCTATTTAACTTAAATCTCTGTCCTAATGCGCAGCCTGAACCCCTCCATTACTCCACTCTTGGCATGAGAGACGAGTGCAAGGACAAGGCGAGGGGAATATTCCGGGCATTGTTCTGAAGATTCCGTAATAGAAACTTCCAAAATCCAAAACACTCTTGATTAACTAACCTTGGGTCATTGTTGACAACGACCAGCTCGTTTACAATTAGTCAGGATGCATATTTTGTTTCCAGATTGATCTAGTCAGGATCTTATCTTAAAAATGAAACAGTTGGAGGCCGGCTAGCTTCTCTCTATCGTTGGCAAACATCGGCCGACAGAATCGGAGAATACGGCCGATACCTAGCAAGGCTAGCTAGCTAGCTGTTCTCTGCTCAAAGATCACATCCAGAAAAGGAGCAACGATTATATTCTCTCCGCCTCTATTTTCTTCCCCCACACCACCCAGACGCTGATCTGTCATGATTCTTTTTCATCTCTTTTGACAACATGTGTCATCATGATTACAGTAACTGTCTATATGGACTTTTTCTTTGACATCCACATTTTTTAGTTGTTTACCTACTGCTGCATAACATATGACGAGAATTCGACGATAAACGTTGCAGTTTCCACACGATATATACTTGTGAAGTTAGTATATTTTGCAGGTGCAATCTTTGTAATTAAAAAAAAAGATACACTAAGCAACAGAGCTGACACATGCTTCCAGTATTCCAAATGTCCAGGAAAACCAAGAATGTTTTTTAGGAACATATTGGTAGTAAACAATTTTGACCAATAGCCCACTGAGACTAACGCTTCTTTTCCATCTGCGAATCATACAAAATCAACATAATAACCGTTGAAGAAGCGTCCGTCCGTTCCACAGCACAGAGCGTATCGTTTTCATGCATTTGAACGGGCCCAGACGCGCCACGTGGACGCTCCTCACCTAATCCGACGCGGGGGTGGCAGCGGCGCTTGCAGGCCATTGGTCAAGAGGCCGGCCCAGAGCTGCAGAAATTAGGGCGCACCTCTGACCTGCGTGCAAAGTTCACTCTGCACCTCGTGTATTCGCGATATTACGAGCAGGGGATCATGAACCATGCACGGTTCATGGAGGCATCCGATCGCATCTACATTCATGATTCATGCCACCACCACCAGTCGTGCTGAGACAAAGAAAGGCTAGCTAGAGTCTTGATCTGGTCTTCGTTTCGCAGAATTGGTCCTCTAAAACAACAGTTCAGTTTTGTATCCTCTACTGTAGCCTCGTGTTTATATGTAGTCCTATCCTTAGCTTATTTTAGGGATTGCTTTGTTTTCTTGTTCATCACATTGGTACCCTAAACCTAAAGTTTTGTCATGTCTATTATGCGTAGGGGTGGGCAAATATTTATATTTCATTTAGGTCACGCATTCAAAAATTTCTAAGCTGCGATTTACTTATTTTGTCGATAAATCTAGGAGTAAAACCAAAAAAATATCTCTTAGATAACGGTTATTTGTGCATCGGATATTCCTTTTCGTACCATGACCTGCAACTTTGAGATGCATGATTGGTATGTGACTAACTAGGCTCGAACACCTATTAACATATCGTGGATCTCAATACAAAAGCAAGAGCCTTATCTCCTCCCAAGGCTTGCTATAACAACGTCTCAAATCCTTTCGACGCCCACGAGGCCAGCCACATAGCCCCTCATAGATTGCTCATACATCAGATGACCACATTTGAACCATGACCCACAAACATGAGGTCTCCAAGATTTGTAGTATGTGGTATCTTGACTCTAGCACCACTTTTTAGACCTGCTAAACCTACGCTATAGCCATATGTCATTGCATTGACCTCTGGTGTGTTGGGATACTATAACTGAAAGCCCAACCACATACGAATAACCCGTATACCATGGTCTCTCCAATTCTACATTCAACGTGAGAGTGAGAATAAATCCAAAAGGGTTATTGAGAAAGAGGATGTTGTTTTCCTTTACAATGTTACTAATTAGTTATATCTTAATGCCTTTATGTTTCTTTGGAAGTGAACTTTTTCACTTGTTATTCTAATACTTCAAGGTGAAATTGCACCCCGAAGTGCCAAGGAGCCGTTGAGTTAGATAAACTGGTTAGCTAATATCGGTTTTACACACAACTAGAGGGAGCATGCGATATCACATTTAGGTCTTCTTTGCACTAAGTTACCTACAAAATACATCAAAATGTCATGGAAAATTCTGAGAAAAAATGATATAGACACAAAATTTTATAATATGGTATAAAATTTCAAATTCTATAGCTTGACATGAAGATAAATCTAGGCTATGAATGGTACTAAATTCATATACGAGCTAGATAAGATCATATCGATGCTATTAGTAATGAACTTTGTATTTTTTGTTTCATGAGATATGGATCGAATTTACATTTGAATACCGATACATGGATACTACTCCCTGTGTCCCAAAATATAAGGCGTCTAAGGATTGGTTAAAAGTCAAATCTTACTAAGTTTGACCAAATATTTGGAAAAAATATCTACATCTACAACATTGAATGGACACATAAGAAAATATAGTTTATGATGAATCTGTTGATATCGATTTAGTATTGTAAATGCTTATTTTTTTGTGTATAATTTTGGTCAAACATAGAAAAACGTTGTTTTTTTGACTAATCCTTAGACGCCTTATAATTTGGGACAGAGGGAGCAATAAATAATTTGCCCACCCCACCCTAAACCCTAAACCCTCCTAGAACCCCCGTGATGAAGAATAACAAAGCTAGTGACCAGTTAGCCCCAATGCCAACATAGCAATCCGTTTTGAGCTAAAGTAAATTAACTTTGTAATCACTATGCCATAAGTTCATAGAAACCAAATTTAATTGAAAAATAAATAAATTCTAAGGTATGATATGTGGACTTTGATCTATCTCTTTGTACGGGTGTGGTAGAATGGCTATGCTTTTCATTCATTCTGCCTGGAGGATCAACAATTCTAGGTTTTTCTGTTTGTGCTATGATTTTGTGGAATTAGTTATGGGATTTAGCTCTCTTTGGACTATACAAATTTCATTGGACTTTTATAGGATAACAATCATTATTCCTATGGGCTTTTGATCAAAGGAATATTGGTACCAAAATTCATATGGATTGGATTGATATGCCTAAATTCCATAAGTTTGAATATTCACTCTATTATTATTTTAATTTAAGACTAATCTCATAAAATCAAGTCATGTTTTTTGTTCTTTTCTCGTTTTGCATCCAAATGAGTATCTTTGTTGATTTTCAGTATTTTATAATTCTTTGTTTTGCACATACAAACTTATCAAAATCCTACATTTTTCTATTCCTATATTTGTTGACCTGCAATCCAAAGAGTCTAAGTCTCACCCATAAAAATGATAATCATATATAGGATGAGTGTAGGTACATGTTGTGAGCGCTTGCATTTATTATGTATTTCTGGAAAAAAACATGGCAAAAATCACTGTTTTGACCTAATTAACGTTTGATCTCACAAAATGACCTACTTTTTCGAAGATATCCCGATTTGACCTGTTTTCATGGCGCTTTACCAGAAGGCGCCATGGTCAGCAGCACGGCGCCCTCCGCAAAAGCGCCATGATACCATGACGCTTTCTAAGAAAGCGCCATGGCCTCGTCCGACGTGGCGGCCGCCGTGGCACAGGCGGGCCCGTTTTAATGTTTGGCGCTTTCCGCGGGGGCGCCATGCTACTAGGCATGCCGCTTTTGCGGAAAGCGCCATGGTCCTATACCCTAGAAAACGGCTCGGGCGCCCTCCCAGGCCATACCTCTTCATTTCTCCCAGCTCTCCTCTCTCTCTCTCTCGCCCCAAGTTCTTCCCCTACTCGAATCCCTTCGAATCGGTTGCTTTTCTCCGTGGATTTGGACTTCCCCTTGCTTCAAGAGGTAATCTCCCCCTAACCCCTTGGTTTTGTCCAAATAGATTTGTGAAATTTGGTTCTATGTTGGTAAAGAATGTAGAACCCTAACCCTAACCCTAGCTATATCTTGGCTTGATGTTGTTGCTTCTAGTTATTAGATTGGTAGTTTATGGCTAGGATTTGTATGTTAGAATTAGCAAAGTGGCGTGACTTGTTTTAGTTGGTAGCTACGGTTGGTGGTGGTAATATAGTTGTCTTTGAAGCGTAATGGTTGGTGTCATTGTTTTTTAGATGGCAAGAATCGTTAATGTTCATCATGTGGACAAGGCCGCATTCTTGAAAGGCAATACCGAGTGTGACACGAAGGAGGTAGTCATGGTGTTTGGCACAAGTCCTACATATGCCGAGGTTGTGGAAAGAGTGAGGAATGATTTGAAATGGATGGAACCTAGTGATGTGTATGAGTTGGTTGGAAGGTATAACGTCGGGTTTGGCCATCACAATAGATTGAAGATAATGCCTATCAACTCCGAGTTGAATTGGAGTGCGTATAAGGAGATGGTGGCGGAATCCGAAGATAAGTCACTCGAGATATTTGCCACAAGAAAGGTTGCGGATCGGTTGCACATTGACTTGAACCGGCATGCTTCCATGAGCCCGGCTCGAGGTGAGCCACATGTGTATGACACAACAATGAGCCAACCTCCATTGAGCCCGGCTCGAGGTGAGCCACATGTGTATGACACAACAATGAGCCAACCTCCATTGAGCCCGGTTCGCGTAGAGCCAACCTACGACGATACAACAACGAGGCAACCTTCCATGATCCCTTTTTGCAATGACAACTATGAAGCACCTCAAATGGAGGATGATGACTTTGAGGGTGATCAGGTTGAATATGGGCTTCGTGACAATGAAGTAGGAGATGTGGAGGCAAATTGCCATGAGGAGGACATGGACCATGATCTCCCTTATTTGAGGTGTCATGCATCGGACTCCGAGGATGAAGGACCGGATGAAGATGTGGATGAGGATGGTCTAACGGTTAAATTCGCCGAAGCTCACAAAAAAGTAGTAGGTCGGGATCATCGACCTTCATTGTTCCGTGATGTTAGTCTTGCGGATGAGGCCCAAGTTGACGGTGGAATTAGTCGAGTGCTCGAGGCGCGAGCACCTTCTAAAAAGGACCTGAAGCCGAAAAAATACGGGATAAATCCCGAGGTGAAGTTTGATAGCTTGTTGGAATTTCAGATGTGGATCAAGGACTATGCGGTGAAGTACCAACGACCGTACAAGGTGGCTCACTCGGACACTAAGGTGCGTTACACAGTCAAGTGTGAGAAGCAAGGATGTCCATGGGTTGTTCGCGTACGACTACTGAGGGGCGGGCCACAATGGATCATTGTAAGTTGTCAGTCCATTCATATGTGTGATGACAAGTTTATCAAGTATGCCAAAGTTGTGAAGGAGGACCATCGGCAGCTCACCTCCGATTTCATCGCGTATAGAGTTGCAAATAACATAAGGTCTCTCCCAACATATACTATTAAGGGTGTCATAGATTTGGTTAAAGAAGTATTCTGTTATAAAGTGAAGTATGGTAAGGCGTGGAAGGCCAAACAAGCCGCATTTAAGATGTTGTATGGTGATTGGGAAGAAGCATACAACCGCCTCCCAAGGTTGTTGGGAGCAATGGCCGCAAGGAACCCAGGAATGTATTATGTGGTGGAGCCTCTTGGGTCGGTGACTAGGTTGTACAATGGTGCCACTGTCCGGGTATTTGGCTGTGCATTTTGGACATTTGGACCATGCATCAGGGGATTCAAACATTGTCGGCCTGTTATGTCCGTGGATGGCACCTTTTTGACCGGCAAGTTCAAGGGCACACTATTAACTGCCATATGCCACGACGCAAACAACCGGGTTTTACCTTTGGCTTTTGCCTTGGTTTCGGTGGAGAACAACGACAACTGGGAGTGGTTTTTCCATATATTGAGGACCAAGGTTATAGAACCTGATAGAGAGGTTTGCATCATCTCGGATCGCCATCAAGGAATACTAAATGCAGTCGAGAAGGACATTCCTGGATGTGCTCGTATCCACCATCGATGGTGCATGAGGCATTTTGTGTCCAACTTCTATAGAGCTTGTGGCAACAAGGAACGTGCCGACGATCTACAAGATTGTTGTCTTGCCTTCACCGCTCGGCATTTTCAAAAACTATATGATAGATTGTATTGTCTCACAGATGATGGTGGGAAAGAGTTTCTCAGAAGGCATCTTAATGAACGGACAAAGTGGGCAAGGGCTTATGATTATGGAGGCAAGATATACGGTGATTCCACCAGTAACATGGCTGAATGCTTCAATAAAGTACTTAAAGGTGTACGTCAATTGCCTGTGACTGCTATAGCGGAGTACACATTTCAGAAGTTGAATGAATACTTTCTAAAGTATAGTGATGAAACGGATAAGCAAATCGCTGGGGATAACAAAAAAAAAAGAAGTATGAGTACCCACCATTGGTTGATAATTGGCTGGAATATCAATCAAAGAAAGGGGATACACAAACGGTTGAATGTTTCGACAACCAAGAACTGATTTACCAAGTGAATGAGCATGGAGGCAGCACAAGGGAAGGTGTGCAACATGGGGGACTGTCCTATAAGGTGTGGCTACGCAATGGTTATTGCTCCTGCGAGAGGCCGACATTGTACCATCTCCCTTTCTCACACGTGATGAAGGCGGCATCTGAACGAATGGTGGGTCTTAATCACCCGGATACGGTTAGGTTGGATGAGCATTCCATACAAGCGGTGAAGAACACATGGGCGGGTAGATTTCAGCCTTACCTTGACCAATCTCAATGGCCAGAATATCATGGTGTCCAACTTTGGCTTGATCCGTCAACGAAGGTTGTTGGTCGGGGAAGAAGACAAACCAAACGTTTCCGAGGTGACATGGACGATTGGGCTGGTGGATATCGACGGGAATGGGGGAGCGAGTATTTCGCGGAGCCTCGTGAAAAAACCCGTTGTGGAGAATGCAATGCTGAGGGCCATAATAAAACATCATGTAGCAAAAGGAGAAAATCAAAGGAGGCCAACACCCCTATTGGCAGCACAAGCCAAGGAGGTGGTGACGGTGGTACAAACACAAGCCAAGGAGGTGGTGATGGTGGTACAAACACAAGCCAAGGAGGTGGTGACGGTGGTACAAACACAAGCCAAGGAGGTGGTGACGGTGGTACAAACACAAGCCAAGGAGGTGGTGATGGTGGTAGAGGTCGTGGCGGCGGTAGAGGTCGTGGTGGCGGTAGAGGTCGGGGCGGTAGTATGTTTACGTATCTTCGAGGAGAATTTCCGTATATGTTTTCTTGATGATTTTAATAATTTTTATTGTGCATTTAAGTGTATTTCTATTTACTAACTATTAGGTTGCATTCCTGTTATAGGTATGTCGACCCAACCAACCAAGGAGAACAATGATGGGAACGGTATGAGCTACTCCAAAGTGTGGGCGGAGGCTTTGAGGAGGGTGAAGGAGAGGGAAGATGAAGTAGCTCAGTTGATCAAGAAAAGGGAAGAGGAAAGGAGGGAGGCTGAAGAAGAACGTCGGTGGGAAGAAGATTTCAACAGGAGATTGCGTGAGGCAAGCATCAAGAAAACAAAGAAAGAACGTGAGAGGAAGGAAAAAGAAGCAAAACATGAAAGAGACATGTACTTGAAGAGCTTGAGGAATCATCGTCGGTTTGAGAAGGTGTCTGAAGAGGCTAGCCTCATAATGGAGGAAGAGGAGATCAAGAAGAAAGAGGAGAGTAGACACCAATTCGAGGCACAGTTCAACTCTGTTGTCCAGCTAGCACGTGACTTGAGGGAAAAGGAAGAGGCAGAGGAAGAGAGGAAAAGGAAGACGAAGGGGAAGGAGCCTAGCGCGACACAGTAGAGTTGTCACCATGCTATGATCTATGTTATGGACTCCACTATGTGGAATTTTCTTGAACATTGTCATGCCGAATTTGTCGTATGTAAAACCCCTTAAGGGCGCAACGCCATGTATTTCGTAAACATTCACTGCACTTGCCTATAATGTTTCTGGAATGTTGCCACTAGCATTGTACTGTAAAATTTCTGGAATGGTGCCACTAGCATAGAAACTAGCTCCAACTTAAGTGAATGCAGGCGCATGGCGCCCTTGCCAAAAGCGCCATGCTAGGAAGCATGACGTTTTCCTGGAGGGCGCCATGCTTCCATGGCGCTTTGAGCCAACTCTAGCGCGCTGGGACACAGTGACCGCGCATGCTCGAAGGAAAACTGGACCACGAAAACTGCTAAGTCAGGCGCATGGCGCCCCCGCCAAAAGCGCTATCCTAGGAAGCATGGCGTTTTCCGGGAGGGCGCCATGCTTCCATGGCGCTTTCCTGGAGGGCGCCATGCCTCCATGGCGCCTTGAGCCAACTCTAGCGCGCTGGGACACAGTGACCGCGCGCTCTCGAAGGAAAACTGGACCACGAAAACTGCCAAGTCAGGCGCATGGCGCCCTCGACAAAAGCGCCATCCTAGGAAGCATGGCGTTTTCCTGGAGGGCGCCATGCTCAGTTGCATAGCGTTTTCCTGGAGGGCGCCATGCTTCCTAGGACATTCAGTTTTTAGCACATTCAACAGATACAAACATCAACATTCAGTTTTTAGCACATTCAAACAGATACAATCAACAGATACAGAACATCAACATCAACAGATCAAGTTTTAAGCACATTCAACAGATACAATCATCAACATCACCAGATCAAGTTTTCCTCACAACAACAGATTCAAACATCAACAAGCATCCAGTTTTTTAGCACATCAACACACCAACAAGTTCAAAATGACGACACCAAACAACAAGTTTAACTTACAAGTTCATAATGACCACAAGCACTAGTTCAAGCTACGAGTTCACTTTCTCCCTTTCCCCCTTTTGGCCACTCGATCCTCATTCGCCTTACTCCGTCCCTCCTGCCTCCTAACCCTCCGTGGAGGATCGGAGTCTTCCCCCTCATCCTCCTCCTCACGGCGTGACACATGTGCCCGACGCTTGTTCTCCCATTCACTTGGCGTGTATGGATTCCTCGGTAGCCTCCTCCTCCTCACCCGCGACCGTTGGCTAGACTGCGGGGCGTCGTGTAATCGAGACATGCCTATCTCCTCCTGTTCATCCTCGTCCTCACCATCTTCCTCCTCATCCTCATCATGGCCAGCTTCCTCCTCCTCGTACTCGCCCTCTTCCTCCTGTTCATCTTGTGCATCATCTTCTAGGCTGGAAGACCTAACTGGCGATGCGGCATCGACGGTGCGGCAACCAAGCAAGACACCTAATCCACGGCCCCAACGCTTGGTACACTATGATATTGACGAATATGTTAGAACATTTCAACACCCATAAAAATACAATACAACTAGGAACGGTATAAACACATACCTCCACAAATGCTCGAAGGGCCGACTCAGACTCCTTGCCAGGAGGATGTTTAAGTGCTTCCTCGGCCTCGTCCACGTGTTTCGAGATCTCCTCGCGCTAGCAAAAGAACAAAAAGTCAATTTTATGTCGCTATAATCGCATATACGTACTCCCCTGACAATGCTTACCACAAAGCGGACAACCCCCGCTGAATTTGCACCCCTGCCGCCTCGGACAAGTCTGTTGTACTCTAGCTGGCTCAGATCATCAAAAGCAGGATAAGGATCCTCCACTATGCCATGAGATGCAAACGAAGCCGACTGCAGGTACAAACGAGACACCTTCCCAAGCCACACAAGGTACCGATTGAACGCTGCAGCATCATGCGGCGCCTCAGGATGAGAGACCGCATTCGGGTTTTCGATCTCCTCAATCCTTGCATAGAACTTCTGAACATACTTGTGATGATATGCAACCCAATCTTTTTCCCTCTTCTGCTTGATCTTGTCCAATCTACAATCAAATTCATCGACTTAACAAGTATCATGAGACGCCCAAGAAAATTAGATACTGGGTGTATAAGGATCACTCACCCGTGAAGAGCTATGCTAGTGTCCTTGTATGGCGGCGGGGTCTCCTGAAATAATCCAAATTGCCTCATCACCCGTTGTGGAAGGTGGAACTCAACAGCGTAGACACAAATCAACGGGGCACGAATCCTCCAGAGATGTGCTTCTTGCATACATTTGCGATTCAAGTCCGCCTGGAACCAAACACCCGTACCCACATTCCCTCTAGTTCCGTATGGCTCCCATTCCACCTGAGCGAGGAACACAATATTAGCATGTCGACTCGAAGTATGTATGGTGGAAAAGATGAGTTCTTGAGAACAATCAAATTATTACCTTCTCCGGGGTTAGCAAGTCGATTTGGTTAGTGTAACACAAGTAGCATTCCTCAGATTCACCGTGGAATACTTCGGTATTATCCCACAAGTACGCCCATGTAGGACCGCAGAGACGGCTATTGCCATGATCATCCCACCGTTTTTCCTTCATCGGAATGGGTCGACCAACTGGTATGCACAACCAGGACCATATGGTCAGTAGCACCATAGATCCACCAATACTTGCTCCTTTTCCAGTTCTACAACACGCCTCGTCCAGCTGCACATACAACAAGCATACATAAGTATCCGGTCGATCAAGCATATGTACTACTACCATGCAATATATATAGTTTATTACCTGTCGATACAAGTAAGCAAGTGCCGCCGAACCCCAGCTGTGCATATAGCCCCATTCCGCAAACAGAGTGAGCCACATGAATGAAGCATTCCTTCCCGTGCCATCTGAGAAAAGTGTCCTACTAATGGCATACCATAAGTATGCACGGGCATACATCTGGATCACCTCCTCATCGGTGTCCTCGGGGCACTTGCTGAAATTTTGTTGTATCCATTTGTAAGTAGCACCGGCAGACATCTTCTCTTGCGTTGGCGCCTTACCAATTAAGCCAATCATCACTTCACGCCACTTACCTGAATCTGAGCTCATACACACAGGCTGTCCTTTGATGGGAAGCGCAAAAATCATGGAGACGTCCTGCAGAGTGACCGTCATCTCACCACAAGGGAGGTGGAAACTGTGTGTCTCCGGTCTCCATCTATCAACAAGCGCTGTGATCAAACAAGGGTTCATATGCGGTGTCGAACGCGAGACAAGCTGGATGAAAGGGAGAAGTCCAGTCCGCTCAACATATGGAGTGTAGCGCTCGTCATATGGCATCTTCTTGCTATGCACCTCCTTGGACCTTAGGTGCAACCACTTGAAGACATGCTTATTCTCCGCGATGTACCGCCCACGGTGCCGTTGATCATAATGCCCATGCAAAATAGATTGTCCTTCCATCCTACAAGTGGTTGCAAAAATCCAAGTAAATACACCATCCACCACAATATGCATATATGAATACATATATGACTACATTCATGAATACACCATGCATTCCATATCAACAATAGCCAAACTATATATTATCCAACAATAGCCCAACAACATATTATCCTATAAGCCATATATTCCCACAATAATCCATGTATTAATACATTCATTGCATATCATCTACACAAAGACATATATGCCAACAATAGCCCATCTAATTTTTTCAAACAAATTAGACATTCTACCACACTAATTTCTAGGGTTAGGAGGAAGAGGATCATGTGATGATTTCTAGGGTTAGGATTAGACATTCTACCACAATATCATTCTACCACACTAATTTCTTCAAACAAATTACACATTGCACAATATACATGCATCATTACACAAGAACTAGGGTTAGGAGGAAGAGGACCATGTGATGATTTCAACCAATACAACAAGGAGAATAGAAGGAGAATACCTCAAGTGGGGGGAGAGGAAGAAATTCCACCAAGAAATTGCCTCAGATATGAGGGGGGAGCATGTGGATTTGAGGGGGATTGGGGGAGGAGCCGCCGCCGCCGCGTCTGTCTGCTGGGAGGGTATGGCGCAGGGGGTATGGCGCTGGGAGGGGTGGGGGAGGGCGCCCGAGCCGTTTTCTAGGGTATAGGACCATGGCGCTTTCCGCAAAAGCGTCATGCCTAGTAGCATGGCGCCCCCCGCGGAAAGCGCCAAACATTAAAACGGACCCGCCTGTGCCACGGCGGCCGCCACGTCGGACGAGGCCATGGCGCTTTTTTAGAAAGCGTCATGGTATCATGGCGCTTTTGCGGAGGGCGCCGTGCTGCTGACTATGGCGCCTTGTGGTAAAGCGCCATGAAAACAGGTCAGATCGGGATATCTTCGAAAAAGTAGGTCATTTTGTGAGATCAAACGTTAATTAGGTCAAAACAGTGATTTTTGCCAAAAAAAACATAGATCACAGGGTGCATTCCACAAATTTTGAATGAGGGAAGGATCCAACTGAAAAAAGCTGCATCCGGTTTTGTCTTGGCCAGGTTCCGGTAGCAGCAAAAACTGTCCTAGCCAGTAGGAACGGAAAAGAGGAAGAGAGAGGGGGTGGGAGGAGAATCTCGTGGAATTCTCTCTCCGCAGCTCGCCGGGGGCCAAGAAACCACCACCAGCTCGCGAATCTCTCCTCCCAGTTCAGTCCACAGGCGGCGCCAAGTCCCGATCTTGCCGGCCTAGCTGCACTCCGGCCGTCCCCAAAGCCCCCATCTCGGGCCTTCCACCGCGAATTCATCCCTGGTAAGTCAGAAATTTCTCAAATTTGGCTGTATATTTCCGCCTCCAAATCACTACCAAGCACCAATGGATGGAGTGGTCGATTTGGTACCGCTTGGAAGAAGGAGAGGACAAGGAAATCAATCGATGCTTGTTTTCCTCTGCTGCTGTATATGCACCACACGCGGAACAGCAGAATTCCAATCAACAAAGGGGATTAGTTGATTCCGCATCACATGCTCTATGAGATGCATACCCGATTCAATCCGCTCTGAGCTCGATGCGCCTCTAGAGGGGAGTTCACCAAAAAGGCTCTCCGCTTCCACGGATGGCTGGTGATTCTGCCGGCGTCGCACGCGAGAGGGAGCTGAGTGGGGAACGGAGGAGAAGGGAGCGTCTGGGCAGTGGGGCGGGTCTGGTCCAACCAATTCGGTGGACTGGATGAGCAGGGGCACAATTGTCATTTCAGATCTGTGTTTTAGAGAAATATAAGAGCAATACTGAAACATGGCATTTTATCAAACCATGCAACTAAGATGTGCCATTTTGGGCATTGCAATGTACTTAGTCCTTTTGAAGCACTTGCAAAAGTAAAATGGAGCATTTCTATCAAATATCCTGGGGAAGAAAAGGCGTGGAGAGCCTTAGGCCCACCTCCTCTGGGGGACGTATGGCCTATGTTTTGTGATCGGGTTCTTAAGCATGGCCCCTGAAGAGCATGCATCCAACAACCTGCTAAGTTTGGTGATCAGTAGCTGCTATGTTGGAGGTTGCTTCCATAGTTTTATGCCTTATCTTGTCCTAATAAAGTGCTACCTTCCGTGGAATTCATATTTTGATTAGCTAGGTAGTTGCTTCTGATGAAAGAATAAGGTTTTGGGATAACGAACAATCATCAGGCTTGTACTTTCGATGAAGGGGCCAATTCTCTAGATAGGAGGAGTTTAGAACAAAGAAATAATTCGAGCTATCATTTTCCTCCAGCATTAATAGAATGAATGGATTGGCTTTAAGAAAAGACTCCTGCGGCAAGGTAGGCTAACATTTTCTTTAAAAATTCCAGTCCCTTCTAGTCCACAATGAGACATGACTACTATTTTGATTCTTTTGATTATTTGCAATTTATGGTCGCTTGGATGACTAGACTGGTTCATTTGAGCCACCACCTCACCTATTCTTGCTTAGTACTCCCTCCGTTTAGAAATATAAGATGTTTTAGTTTTGTGAATCGAATGTATCTAGACATCTTTTAGTGTATATGTGGGTATAGGTTCGAAGTGAACCTATACACTAAAAAACGTCTAGATACATTCATTTCACAAAGCTAAAATGTCTTATATTTCTGAACGGAGGGAGTAGCTACGAAATTGGCCTACATTAGCCGATTGATCTAGGATCGTAAGCATGAGTATGCGACTGGCGCACCATCCAAGCTGTGTGCACAAGTATTGCCTTATCATTTAGTGTTATCGCTATGACTTGATTTAGCTGCCTTGTAAGTAGCACGACCTGTGGAGTGATGGGATAAATATATTCGCGGTGGTGAAAACAAAAAATGGTTGTTCACGCTAGCTTTCAAAGCAGAATACTAGAATTAGAGCTGTTTGATTTAGGAGAAATGACATCTCTCTAGCTGTTAGTGCTCTCAAGTGTCATCTAGTAAATTTAACACTATCCTTTATCTTCAATCCAATGCGTGGTTAATCTTCCATGAAAAATCTGGGCTCTGTATGCCTTATTCTGGTGTCTTAATAGAGCATTAACTACTAAGCAATGCAAGCATACATTCCGCAAGCCGTTGATCTTCCTCAATAAATGGAGAGTAAAATAATCATGGCACTTTCATATTCAGTTGGTATATTTTGTACTTTTTATCACTGCAAATCGTTAGTGATCGATACAAGCCAACCTGTGCCTTCTATTAGAATAGTATATCATTCTCTATGCCTTCTAATATTTGGCTCTTTATACCGTAGCAACTCAGTCACTCACCAGCAGCAAATGGAATTAGGTGAAAACAATATGGGCTCAAATGATGGAGCAAACAGCAAAGCTAGCTTGGCTGCAAGGCAACGCTTACGGTGGACAGATGAGTTGCATGAACAATTTGTTGAGGCTGTTACTCAACTTGGCGGTCCTGATAGTATGTATCCACACTGCAATTTCTCTTTCATTTCTTCTTTTATATGATGCTATTCCTTCTTCCGGAGTACTCAATTTGACATCAATTCTTGCATGTAATGTGACATTTTATTATATTGAGTGAAGTTTGTTTATGTAGTTTGAAAATTCCAGACGTTTTTAGAAGTGACAATAATAATTAAATATGATGGCACTCAACTCAAAACATTGCTTGTAGGTGGGAAGCTTATAGATGATTTAAGGTGGCACGTTAACTCAAAACATCATCATATAAGCTTGGAAAAGCATTTTTCAGAGTTTAAGGTGTTAAATTAAGTTTTATTTGCTCAAGAATAATGGATGAGATGCATAAGGCTATAAGCTACGAAGCTACTAAAACACCTTTACATGGGAATGTACCTAAACTAGAAAATTATAACTCATTTTTAAGGCTTTCAATCCCTTGAATGCAGATTTCCCTCCATCTAAGCTATTAGTAACCTATTTTTTTCTTCTGTATTTTCTATGTAAACAGAAAGTGGAAGTTGTGGATGATATGTTATGACTTACGATGTACTGATCTAGCGACTTATGGTCTTGCAAAGCTTCCATTAGTATTATATTTACATTGGCTTATTTTGCTTCTCCTAACATAAATTCCTTAAATACAACAGGAGCAACTCCTAAAGGAGTTCTGAGAATTATGGGCACACCAGGATTGACAATATACCATGTGAAAAGTCACTTGCAGGTACATCTTGTTTCAGAGTGTCACTTGGCCTTTAGCATTTTTTATTAAATCTTGATTTATGATCTTGAACTCCCTTTTCCTATTTTCAGAAATACAGGCTAGCAAAGTACATTCCTGACTCTTCAGCTGATGGTAGGTGAACACACCTATCTTCATATATTTAGTATTGTGATATTTTTTAGTTCTGCATGCTCACAATATAAGTCTCGTGTAGGTAACAAGGCTGATAACAAAGATCCAGGGGATTCCCTCGCAGGACTTGATGGATCTGCGTACGTACACACATATGAACAGTTATATTTTCGTTTTAACAGTAACATATGGAAATTGCGAGCAGCATAGCATGAGATGCAAGCACTGCAATGTATGCCAGATTCTACCATGTACTAAGAAATTCATCTAGCATAATCAACTTTTATTTTATTACCATCAATGTTTGCATGCTGCTCGGCAAATATCACATGGCAACTGTGGTTCTTCCGTAGTTAACAAACATCACGCAATTAAGCTGCAACTATAACCTTACTGAAATCACTCTTAATTTATATTGATGAGTAATTTTCTGCATAATGAAAGTGTTGACTTAATTTATTCTATTATATATTAATTACTCCATTCACCATTGTTTGGCCTTGAGTATCCCGAGGTACACAAATTCTTTGTGCTATAAAATCAAAGAAAATGCATGAAAATAGCTTCAAACTGTCCATTTGCTACTGATACACCCTATTTCTTTTCTTTTAACTGAAATAGCTTCAAACTATTATATATACACTTATATTTTCTTTAATTGAAAGCCTTGCCTGATACATCCAATTTCTCTGTTGTTAGATTTTGTTGCTTTTTGTTGGTTTATCCATGTCATCCTCTTTGTAAGGGGCAAATCTTCCAAAATGTATACGAGCATATTATTGGACACTTTCATCTCACTGTTGGAATTGCAACATCTTTTGGTTGAGGTTGGTTTCCCCCTTATTTATTCCCAGTTTGATTGTTGAACCTTTTTCTTTACAGTGGCTTGGAGATATCTGAAGCCCTTAAGCTGCAGATGGAGGTCCAAAAGCGGTTGCATGAACAGCTAGAAGTAAGTCTTTTTTAGAAAGTTGCATGCAAGACCATATTGTTATCTTAAAAGTTATTATAAATGTCCATTGGCATGCATACTTATCATTAATGTTTGCAAGGAAATTTGCAAATATTCTTAAATTTCTATGAAACATCTCCTGAAGAGCATGTCCCTTAGTTGACTGGGGCTACTGAGCCCCACTTATTAGTGAATGCGCATTTATGTGTAGTGGCGATTTTTTTTCTTTCCGAAAAATCTGGTGGTGATTTTTCCAGTCTAAAACTGAAAAACTAGAAAATGTTTGTTTGTTTATTGTTGCCTTGCATCTATACTTTCCCAACTTCTCTTTATTGCAGTGTATGCTGCATTTAAAGATTGGTTAGTTATCCAGAGGCCAAAACCATTCATGTTTCCAAACTTGCAAATTAAGTAAAATGTTAGCTTTAGTTGACCAGGTGCATCTGTTGAACTTGTACTGCTATTCAGCAAAGGTTGATGATAAGATGGCCTGGTAACGTTTTCTCTAGGTACAAAGGCAGCTTCAACTACGAATCGAGGCGCAGGGAAAGTACCTCAAGAAGATCATAGAAGAGCAGCAGCGATACGGTGCTATAAAATCCGAAACACCTGCTCCAGGCACGAGTGTCCCAGTGTCGACCGATCAATTCCCAGACTCTGAGAGGACAGACCCCTCAACTCCTGCACCCACATCTGAATCTCCATCCAGAGGCGCAGCTTTCAAAAGGGACCATGGAAGCCAAATCGAAGCAACCAAGAGCCCATGTCATGATGAACTCCTAACCGCAGATTCCAACTACCATTCTGGGTCTCCGATTGCCAGTCCAAAGCAAGAGAGGTCAGCAAAGAGGCAGCGGGGTAATGACGCTGAATTCTCGGAGGCCGACTTGTCCCTCCCGCAACATATCTTCGAGTCGAGCTCGGGGCCAGAGTTCCAGCAATGTTCGGTGCCCTACTACTCAGGCCATTAGCCTCCGCTTCCATCTTCTTGCAGCATCTTAGAATGTTGTCGTCTCGAGGGATATGTTGTTTTGTGTTGACAAAGTTGTAGTAGGTGTTTTCAAGGTTTACATGATACATACAACATGACATCTATCTTGCATTTGTAGCGTCCTGACGTGTAACTTTATTGGCAGATGAGTTGACAAGTTTGGGGGTTGGGCACTGTTAGCCTGTATACATGCTATGTTGTCGTTTTTTTTTGCTCTTGGAGTAACTTTCTTTTAACGGAAGATATGTTTCGAATAACCCTGATTGATAAAGAACTTTATCTCGCTATGCAATTTGTTATGGGTTGAATCTGGTAAAAACGAGCAGAATTCTCTATTAAGACACCATGTAGGAAAAAAACGCAGAATTTTAGATGTCATGTATCCTAGATTTCTCATACCACAGGAAAGCTTTATGTGACGTTGGATCTCACGCATAAAAAATGCAGTAACTTTAATATTTCTATGGAATTGATCGTCCATAGAAATTTCTAGCATTACCGTTCTTTGTACCAAACTGTACTATTGTACTACTCTTTTCGTCTTAAAATGGATTTTTTTAGATGAAGGGGTCACTCCCTCGATCCCATTTTATTAAAAAAACGAGACCACCCAAGTCCAAGCCACAAAACTCACACCATTACTGCTAAGTTTGAACGAAAGCAAACTACAAGTCTGAAGAGAACTAACGGAACTAAACCCACTACAGCCTTACAGCACGAACAGAGACATCGAGCAGCAAACAGCCAAAAGAATTGACTCAGAAGAGCCCTTTAACCCAAGACCACATGAATGGAGTCTTTCAGGGTGGGCTTTCAGGTACTCCAGCGAGGTCCTCCCATCATGGTTGGATGAGGCACTGGTCTTCCAAGTGGAGATCCACTCAAAACCAGTGCACTTCAGTTTGCCGGGAGCCCAAGAGGCATCTTTTAGTTTGCTGATCATCATGTTCATGAACACCTCCAAATTCCCGCCCTCTAGGTCTTTGAAGAGAACCTTCCAGTTCCGAAGATACAGGAGCACCAGACGCCACAACTGCTTCATATTAATCCATGAGCAATCATTAAACACTAAACTATTCCTATTATTTCAAATACTCCAAAGAATAGTAGAAGAAACAATATTAAAGTGCATATGTTTCTTATTAGCAATCCATTTAGAGGCAATGGAAAGAAAGCTATCAACTATGATACCAAAAACTTCAAAAACATCATCCCACATAAGTCTAGAGATAGTGCATTCAAAGAAAAGGTGTTTTACAGATTCTATTTCCTTACATAGATTACACTCCAAAGGCTTGGGAATCCCTCTAGCCCTCAAATTATCTCTAGTCATGATTTTATTTTGAGAAAATAGCCAAAGGAAAACCTGGATCCTAGGAGGGATTTTCAGAGACCACACATCAGGCAAAAAAACTAGAGTAATGCCTCTAAAGTTAATCACATCATACATGGACTTCGAGGAATAAACTCTAGAGGAATCATAACGCCAAATCAGTTGGTCATCTGAATCATCTAACGAGATAGTGGAAGCAATGTTACTAAGGTCAAGCCATTGCACCATCATCTCCTTAGAAGAAATCCTCCTAAAATCACATCTAAGCTGGGAACCATCCCACAAATCAGTTGTGGTCTTAGTTTGCTGGTTAGATATCAAATATAAATCCCAAAATTGGGTGGCTAAGGGGTAATCGCCAAACCAAATATCTTCCCAGAATCTAATTTGTCTACCATTACCCACTTTCCACTTATATCCTAAAGAAACAGCCCTAGAGGCCCACATTACCCCCTTCAAGAAGGTGGAAGGTTGTATGTTTCTACAGCAAAGAATGTTTTGAGATCTAGTATGATATTTAGCATCTATGACTCTTCTCCAGAGGGTTCCCTCCCCCTGAATATATCTCTTAACCCAAGAACCAAGCATGCACAAATTTAGATCTTTGAGGTTAGGGATGCCCATACCCCCAAAGTCTTTCTTCATGCAGAAAGAGTCCCAGTTAGCTAAGTGAATTTTATGGTATCCTTCCTCGTCATTCCAAAAGAAGTTTGCTAAATGCGAATCTAAGATTTTCAAAGCCCATTTTGAAAACTTGAAAAGGAAAAGTAAGTAAATAAGAATGTTGGAGAGGCAAGCTTGAATTAACACCTTTTTAGCAGTATAACAGAGAAGTTTTCCTCTCCAACCTGTAATCCTATGAAGGATGCTCTCAATTAAGGTTTGCAAATCCTCCCTTCTAACCTTATCAAAATGAAGGGGGATACCTAAATATTTAACTGGGGAACTGCCTAAAACACACTGAAAATGTCAATAAAGGACTGACATTCAGTGTCTACCAGATTAATAGGAATGAGCACACTCTTAGCATAATTAATTCTCATCCCAAAGGTCTGCTCAAAACATGTAAGAATCCATTTAAGATTAATAGCTGCCCTCTCATCATTCTCTATAAAAAAAGCAAAGTATCATCAACATATTGTAAACACACTACCCCACAAGGAACAAAATCTGGATAGCCTTTAATAGCTCTAGATCTAGTACCTTTACATAACATTCTAGCAAAAACATCAATCATAATGTTGAACAACAATGGAGCAATAGGGCCCCCCTGCCTAAGACCATTGCTAGTAACAAAAAATCACTTTCAACATCATTAACCTTGACCCCAATGGATCCACCCCGGGAGATCTTGCAGGGGTTCGTAGCATGGAAAACAAAAAAATTCTACCGCATGAACACACATAAGCCAATATATATCTACTAGATTATAGCATCGAGTCAATAGAGTACTAACCCTCGAAGATTCCAAAGCGGTTAACGAGATCAAATTCTCGTGGGTGATGTAGTCGTTCACTTGATGATCTCAAAATCGCGTAGACGATCCTTCCGGCGCCGCGTTCCGACAGCGCTTCCGCAGTCGGTCACACGTGAGGTACTCGATGAAGACCTTCCTCTCCCTTGTTACAGCAGACATCGGAGGTTGTAGATCTCTCCTCGTGATTCCGACAGCACGACAGTGTGGTGTTGTAACTAGAGGGGAGACCCCGCAGGGCTTCGCCTAAGTCGGTACGAGTATGATTGATACGTCAGAAACGTATCTATAATTTTTGATGTTCCATGCTTGTTTAGTATCTACTTTTCTTTGCTTTGCTTTGTCTACACTTTGAAGAGTTTTTATATCTTTTCTGGAACTAACCTATTAACAAGTTGCCACAGTGCCAGTTGCATGTTTTCTTCTGTTTTTGGTTCCAGAAAGGCAGAAAATCAATATTCTCGGAATTGGACGGGACAAAAGCCAAAGTCAATATTTTACCGTGGGCGACACGAATCCAGAAGACGAGACGGAGAGGCGAGACAGGGCGGCCACCCCCCTATGCGTGGCCAGGGGTGGGCCCGCGCCTGGGCAGGGTGTGGCCCCCCTGGTCGCCTCCCAGCCTCGCCTCTTCGCCTATAATAAGCCCCCGATGCAGAAACCCTAGGACCCGATCAAAACTCCACGAAACCGTCTGTAGCCGCTGCCACCATCGTCCCTAGATCGGGGGGGGGGGGGTATGAAGTTCTTCCCGGCACCCTGCCGAAGGGGAGATCATCCCGGAGGCCTTCTTCTCCGGTATGATGCGTGAGTAGTTCCACCTTGGACTACGGGTCCATGTAGTAGCTAGATGGTTGTATCTCCTCCTTGTGCTTTCATGTATAGATCTTGTAAGCTCCGTTCATGATCAAGATCTAATCTATTTGTAATCATGCATGTTGTGTTTGCGGGGATCCGATGGATATTGAGATTATTATGTTAGTTTGATTAATGATTTTGTATTTATGATTCTATCATGTCTGTGTTGTTTGTGATCTTGCATGCTCTCCGTTGTTAGTAGCTACCTTGGCCAAGTAGTTGCTAGTGACTCCAAGAGGGGGTATTTATGCTCGATAGTGGGTTCATGCCTCTAGTTTCCAAGGGAAGTGACAGAAATCTCTTCGGTTGTAGATGTGTTGTTACCACTAGGGAGAAAACAATGGTCTCTTGTTCATGGAACAAGTGGATTGTTTACCTTGCACACTTTGCTTAAAGAAGTTGTATGTTGCTTGCAACTTAATACTGGAGGGGGTTCGGATGATAACCCAAAGATGGACTTCTAGTCATAGATGTAGTTGGATGGCGGTCTATGTATATTGTTGTATTGCCCAATCGAATCTCATAGGATATTTTTGTCTAGTATTGCATTGATTGCCTTGCTCAGTTCCTGTCAATTGCCCTGCTGTAATTTGTTTACCCTTCATGCCATGTTGTTTATCTAAGGAGAGCACCTCTAGTGAACTATGGACCCCGGTCCAATCTTTACCATTGAAACATCCTCCACTGTTATATGTTTACTTGCTGCAAACCACCATTACCTTCCACACCATACGTTTAATCCTTTGTTACAGCAAACTGGTGAGCTTGACAACCTCACTGATTAGTTGGGGCAAAGTCTTGAGTTTGTGTTGTATAGGTATCCGCGTTGCTTGCAACACCTGTGTGACATTTCCTTCCTCCTACTAGTTCGATAACCTCGGTTTCTTACTGAGGGAAGGCTTGCTGTTGTACTGCTTCACACCTTGCTCTTGGGGTTCCCAACAAAGTTCTCTTAGGCATCAACAAGCTTTTCTGGCGCTGTTGTCGGGGAGGCTAAGGACGTCTTCACAAGGGGAGTCCTCCACTACCTTTCTCTTTACTTTGTTTTTAGTTTGCTTAGTTTCTTTTGCTTAGTTTTGTTTGCCTCTCTTAAAAAACTCCAAAAAATTAGTCTAGTTTGGTTTGCTTTATTTATTCAAAAACACAAAAAAAATAGTTCCTACTCTAGTTGCCACCTTGCTCTAGCTCACCATGTTGCTCCCCAAGTTCGCCCTGAAGGATCTTGCAATAGGTAGTGGCTCCATAATTGGGAAAGATAATATTGAAGAATTCTTTAATCATGTTAGCAAGCATGAGTATATTGAGGATAAATCTATAGCAGAGCTTGCTCCTAATTATGAGATTGCTGCAGCTTCTTTAGTTCATATGTTGGAGGCTAGGTTTGTTAGCCTTAACCCCTTCATAAAATTCTTGTTCCCAAAACTAAAAGAAGAAAATAATGCTCAAAAGAGAGAATTCATTCTTGAAACTTTACTAAAAGAGTTCCATGATGTTGCTAGGGAAGAAAAAAAGGTCTTTGAGCATTTTAATATGATAGGTTCAAGTGTAGATGTTGTGGGTACTTCTAATAAAACTAAGCCTAGAGAGGAATTTAAGATACCCATTCCCTTTAAGCTTGTTGGAATGCATGAAGCCTTTGAAAAGAATTTTGATTGGATCGCTCCTGAAAATCTTTTTGATGAAAGTAGTAAACCATAGAGGGATGAGAAAGGGATCCTCCAAAACCCATTTGTATGAGATACCTTTCATAGTTGAAGACTTTGCAAGTATTGATGTTAACACTTCCTCATTTGGAAATACTTGATTCTTCTTGCTTCTTGTGCCTAACTTAAAGGCGTTAAAGAAAAGTACTTGTTGGGAGATAACCCAAGAGTTTCCTTGAGTCTTGGAAGTTATTACTTCAGTAATGACCTCTCCTTATCCTTTTTGTTTGATTTTTGTGCCAAGAATGACCTCTAATAAGAGGGAAGTAAGATTTGGGGAGTTGCTGTCCCGAAATAGATTTCTGTCTTCCACCATAAAAATTCGTGAGGAGTCTTTGTAACTCGGATTGAGCTGATAATTTACTAATAAATCCCCCAGTATGTTATCTAACTCTAGTTAGTTCAACACTTTTTAATTTGAGCAACAGAAGAATTTCGAAAAAGTCGATTTCTACCCGCTAGTCTGTTTTGACAGATTTCTGCCATTATTTACATTTGCTTCTTATTGATTCCTTTTTTAGTTCTCTTTTGGGGAATTGAGATTTTTGAAGGAGTTGATACAATAGCTTGTGTTTTTAGTGAAATTTTTTGCTGTTCCAAAACTTTTCCTAAGGTCTAATATCTTTTGAATAAACTAATGTTGCTAATGAAGATTGTGTGAAGATTTGTATGAAGGAAAAATCTCAGGTGTAAAGAGAGAATGATGTAATGAGATGAAGAATGGACAAAAGATCAAGCTTTGGGATGCCACCATGGTGTTACCCCAAGAAATATCCAAGAGGTACAAGCATCAAAGCTTGGGGATGCCCAAGGCATCCCCTTCTTCATCAATAAAAAGCTCAGGTCTGTCTAGACACTTCGTTTTTATTGTTTCATGCACAATTGTGTTGTTCTTGGAGCGTCTTAGTTTTTGTTTGCTTTGCTTAAGTTGTTTAGTTTGCTTGAATAAAGTAGTTTGGACCCCCGTTGTCGCTGTGTTATTTCAAATAAGTTGCTTGGTGTTTGACAAGAGTAGGAAATTCCTGCTTGAAAGTGCAAGAGGAGCTTGCATTGACCATGACTTAGACTTTAGCATGACATGCTAGGTGTTGTTTTGACCTTATGCTTAGTGATTATTGTTGTAGCATGTCTTGTTCCAAACAATTGGGATTGCTTAGTGTGTCTTTAAGGAATTATGCGTTGTTTTAGCATGCAAAAGCATAGTGTTGTGGTATTCTCCTTTGATGCTTTGTTTGGGTTGACTTGCACATGATCACACCATGTTATGACTATGAAAAGTCACCGTAGCCTCTATGATCATTTAGTCCTTGACTTGTAGTACCACTCTATGCTTTGATTAGTAATGTTTTGTCGCTCTGCATGATTATGGCCATTATTGCTCTCTTAGTTGGTTGCTCCTAGTCTTTTGCTAGCCTCCACTTGTATGAGTAAGTTCTACTCATGCTTCCAACTCCCAAGAAACCCAGTTTTTCCAAAGTGTCCACTATAAATTCCTATGCATGGTGTGTTACACCATTCCAAGTATATTCTTGTTTTTAGCTATCTTCCAATCAAAAACTATTTTGTTATGTGAAAACTTAGTGATTAAAGCCCTCACGAACTTGATGGCACACTTTATATTCTTTGCCCCTAATAAACTTGAACCATTGTGTCGTCTATATAGTATATGCTTGCACTTATACATTGGAATTAGCAGAACCATGTTGTCATGGGGAACATTTTCAACATTGCACTTGTACTTTGTACTCAGTTGATATCATGCTCTTTTGTCTATGGATGTCACCGGTGTGAAATAAAGAGGGAACTTTTAAGGCCACTGGCCTAAGCCATGCTTAATCATGGTGGAAACTTGCAGCTTCCAAAAGATTATGGTACTTACTAGCTTTGAGCCCTCATTGCCCCTGTCATAGGCATCTTGAGATGATTAAGGTTAAAGTGCACAAATATGGAGTATATGCTTGACGAAATATAAGTTGGCAATCTCATGTCCCTTGAATATGAGGGCCACTCCTCATGCTACTCAAATTCAGTTACCGGTAAGTTCTTGTCATTGTAAGTACATGCGTATCATAGAGAACCGCCAACGGGGTACCCCTTGCACATGGTACATGAGCTTTCCCATAACCAAAATGACAAGGCAAGCAGACAGTGAGCATCTCAGCGATCTTTTTATTTACTATATGCATAGCTTTTTATTGAGGATGCTTCATAGATAGCTCAATATGGTGATGCTGCAAGTTTCCACCATGATTATGCATGGCTTAGGCTAGCGGCCCAGGCGTTTCTCTAACACAAAATACAGACTCCATGGACTTACAAGTTCCCTCTTTATTTCACACCGTTGACATCCACAGAAAAAATAGCATGATATCAACTGTGTACAAGGTACAAGTGCAATGTTGAAAGCGTTCCCTGTGACAGCACGGTTCTTCTAATTCCAACGTATAGATGCAAGCATATACAACTTCGATGACACAATGGTTCAAGTCTATTAGGGGCAAGGAAATAAGGTGTGCCATCAAGTTCGTGAGAGATTTACTAACTAGTTTTCACATAACAAAATACTTTTAAATTCGAAAGATAGATGAAGCTTGAGAATTTGCCTGGAATAGAAATTGCTAATAGGTATATATGGTGGACACAAATGGCACATGTTTGGTTCAAAGGGTTTGGAAACATGAGAAGTATGCCTTCTCAAAATAGGTTTTTGGGTAGCAAGGCTGGGTAGCAAGCAAGAGAGTTGAAAGAAACAAGCAAACATACAAGTAATAAAGCCAAACATGCAATCTTCCTTGAAGACACAAAATATCTTAAATAAAGAATACTAAGCTTATGAGCCCGAAAGAAAAATAAATGATACAAAATACCTTTAAGCCTTTTTTCTCTTTTCCTTTCAAACCTCAAAAAGTGTTGCTACTGACCAGAGTTAGGTTTGCCAACACCAATTTAGATTTACTTGATGCTCCCAAAGTGATGCCAATACTGATCAACAAGATCCATCATATAATAGAGATTGCAAACTAAAATAAGAAGTGCAAAAAGTAAAAGATGAGACTTCTCATTAATATTCCATAAAGGCACTCACACCAAAGGATACATAGATAACCAAATAAAGGAGAGATACTTCCACATGCAAACCAAACTATAAGATAACCTCTCTACCAAAGATATGAATTCACTAAAAAGGTAAAAGGTAAAAGATGATGGTGGTGATACCGCGACACTCCCCCCAAGCTTGGAACAAGACAAGGGATGCCAAACCTGATGATGAATTACTCCTTGGGTGGTGATGGTCCCTTGTAATCATAAGACTTCCAAGGTAAAGGTTGTCTTGGTTTCCACAATCCTGAAACTAGCAGCAGAGCTTATGCGATCAAATCTAGCCTCATACTCATAGTTTTGGTTCTGTATGTCATAGAGTTGTGCTTGCAATTGGTTGGTGGTCTAACGGAGTGAGAAGATCTATTCTCGGAGCTCAGCAACTTCTCCCTTGTTCTTGGTGATAAGTTCTAAACTTATCTTGTGAATAACATCCACTTCGCGTTCTGCCATCTTCTTGTACCTGAAAACTTCCTCCTCCAATGCTTCCATCCTGTCTTCCAGACTGCCTTCTCCTTTAGGGCCTTGAAATTCTTTCACCTGTTCCTTCCCATATTTGAGAATCAACTCCTAGAGATGAATCTTCAACTCATACATGTACGGGTTGAGGATGTCCGCAGAGGAATCCTCCGTGGGTGATCCAGAGGAAGACATTGAGGCTCCAAATCTGAGAATTTGCCTGACAGAAATAGATCGAAAGTAAAACACGGCGAGAACTCGATACAAGAACCTCGGGGAACCCGGGGGGTTATATATTACGAAGTTTCGAAGCATAAGGAAGGTTTTGATACGAAATAGAGGAGGAGACGGAGCTCGAGGTGGTCTCACCCCCTCTAGGCGCGACCAGATGGGGCCCGCGCCTGGGATGGGCTTGACAACCCTGGCCTCCGGCTTCTCCTCTGTTCCGTCTCGTAACTTCCCTTATGTATTAAAAACATAAAAAATATAAGAAGATTTGGGTTTCATGAACCTTTTGTTTTCACTTTTACCTATTCAAAGACGAACTCTGCAGAATCTGGTGTTTAGCTTCTAATAAATTCTTCTGGAGTCACAAGTTGAATTGTGTCAACGTCTTCATTATATGAATCTCCAGAAATATAATGCTTTAGTCTCTGCCCATTCACCACCTGTGTTGTGTTATCCTTCAGAGAAGATATTTTATGGCACCTGAACGGTATACTTCCTTGATAACAAAAGGTCCTTCCCGTTTTGAGAGTAGTTTCCCTGCAAAAAATCTGAGACGAGACCTATACAAAATAACTTTCTCACCAACATGGAACTCCCTTTTGAGAATTCTCCTATCATGCCATATTTTTACTTTTTCCTTAAAGATCCTAGCATTTTCATAAGCTTCACCTCTCCACTCATCTAGATTACTTAAGTCGAGCGGTCTTTTCTCACCAGCAAGTCTAAAATCTCTATTCAACTCTTTCACTGCCCAATAAGCTTTGTGTTCTAATTCTAAAGGCAAGTGGCAGGCTTTACCATAGACCATTTTGTAAGGAGATATCCCCATAGGATTTTTATAAGCAATTCTATAAGCCCACAAAGCGTCATTCAACTTTTTAGCTAAATTTTTTCTAGAACTATCGACAGTCTTCTACAAGATAGATTTAATTTCCCTATTGGAAAGTTCTACTTGCCCACTGGTTTGGGGGTGATAAGATGAAGCAATTCTATGGTTTACATCATACTTAGCGAGAGTTTTTCTAAAAACCCCATGAATAAAATGAGAGCCTCCATCAGTCATGAGATATCTAGGTACACCGAACCTAGGAAAAATAACATCCTTAAGAATTTTCAAAGAGGTCTTACCATCAGCACTATTTGTAGGTATGGCTTCTACCCACTTTGTAACATAATCAACAACAACAAGAATATGAGTATACCCTTTTGAAGGAGGAAAAGGCCCCATAAAGTCAAATCCCCAACAATCAAAAGGTTCAATAACAAGAGAATAATTCATAGGCATTTCATTGCGTCTAGAGATGTTACCTACTCATTGACATTCATCACACGATAAGACAAATTTCCTTGCATCTTTGAAAAGGGTAGGCCAATAGAATCCGGATTGTAAAACCTTTTGTGTAGTCCTATCCCCAGCATGATGTCCTCCATAAGCAGTGCCATGACATTTTCTCAATATATCTTGTTGCTCAAATTCTGGAACACATCTTCGCATAATGCCATCTAATCCATCTTTATATAAGTGTGGGTCATCCCAAAAGTAATGCCTTAGATCATAAAAGAATTTCCTTCTTTGCTGAGCTATAAAGGTTGGAGGCAAATACTTGGAAACAATAAAGTTAGCATAATCAGCATACCAAGGACTCTCATGCAGACTTACCCTTATTGCAGCTAACTGCTCATTTGGAAAACTATCATTAACAGGCAATGGGTCAAAAGAAATGTTTTCCAAACGAGATAAATTATCAGCACCTTTCCTATCCACAACATGCAGATCAAACTCTTGCAAAAGCAACACCCACCGAATAAGCCTATGCTTAGCGTCCTTATTTGTCATAAGGTACTTAATAACAGCATGATCAGTATGAATAGTAACCTTAGAATCAACAATATAAGGTCTAAATTTATCACAAGCAAAGATTGCAACTAAGAAATCCTTTTCAGTAGTACCATAATTCTTTTGAGCAACATCTAGAGTCTTGCTAGCATAATGAATAACATTCAACTTCTTGTCAACACGTTATCGAAGGACAGCACCCACAACAAAATCACTAGCATCACACATAATTTCAAAAGGTAAACTCCAATCAGGTGGTTGAACAATAGGAGCATTAGTCAAAGATTTTTTTCAAAGTTTCAAAAGCTTCCTTACAATCATCATCAAAAACAAAAGGTACATCTTTTTGAAGAAGATTAGTAAGGGGCTTTGAAATTTTGGAGAAATCTTTGATAAACCTCCTATAGAAACTAGCATGACCAAGGATAGTACGAATACCTTTGATATCTCTAGGACACGACATCTTCTCAATTGCTTCAATTTTGGATCTATCAACTTCAATGCCTCTTTCAGAGATCTTGTGTCCAAGAACAATCCCTTCATTAACCATGAAATGGCATTTCTCCCAATTAAGAACAAGGTTGGTTTCTTCACATCTCTGCAAAACTTTATCAAGGTTGTGCAAACAGTTATCAAAAGAAGTTCCATAGACTAAAAAATTGTCCATGAAAACCTCCACAATTTCTTCACAAAAACCATGAAATATAGCAGACATACATCTCTGAAAGGTAGCAGGTGCATTACATAAACCAAAAGGAATGCGCCTATTGTAACATCCCAGCATTAGAGCCTAGAAATAAGCTAAACCCAGATGTGTGCATTGCATTCATGCATAGAAAATCTGAATAATTTTCGCGCTTTTGAACAAAACTTGTCAAAGTGATTGAGCTTCTCTTAACTTGATGGAATTGAAGTAGATCATCAAGTTGACTGCGATAAGTTTCAATATGACCTTTGCTAAAACCTTAATTTGGGTAAGGGAGATTTGATATAAGGGTAGATCAAATGTAATAAAAATTAAACCCTAATACATTATGATTTATATTTGATCTTCAGGTGATCATATCATAGTATTAATTATACTCACTCATGAGTACCAAGTTAAGGATATAACACAAATAATAAGAATGTAACAACTATATCTTAATCCCATCCGCATATACCATGAGTATCATGGTAATACCTAACCCTACTTCTTAAGTAAGATTGAGTAGGAAAGGAACTAAGTTTAGATCATTCACCATATATCTTCCTTTCCATATTAAGCCTTATCATCTCTGTTGAGTCATATTCTAATATCTGTTGTACATCAATGTTGAGAAATCAACTATTGATCCTCCAATTCTCAATCTATCAACTTTTGACCAGAACATTGCTTACATTTAAGTGTCTATAAAGAAACAACTGAGAAGAGGTAAATAGTAATGCTAGTTTCAGATATCATCTATAGGATGGGAATGATTGAAGAGAATCAAACCAATAGGATAATTGACAGAGTTAAATCACTCCTAAATAAATAGAAGAATTATTTATATTATCTAATATGGTAGTTAAGAAAATTACAAGGATGAACCCTGAAGTTAGTTACCAGTAATAATTCTATTGGATCAAGTGGGCATAGTCCATGAATAACAGCCTTAATCCAATTAAAGATACTATGAAGATAATTCCAATACAACTGTAAGGTTGTATTGATAAAGCCTTGCTTAGCCAACTAAAAATCTAAGCTATAAATGATTAAAGAATTATAATGATCATGCCTTGCTCACCAGGGTTATACATTTATGTCCAAAATGACATTGGTGGGTAGAACATGATTGAATTCCTAGTATAGATAAGTAATCCTAGAGTAGTTATTTCAGGTTACAATAATAGAATGTGAGGTTGGAGTATGAGTTATTAGAGTAAATGTAAGACAGTATGATTAAATTAAAGCTAGTATAGCATAGGGTTATGGAAGTAGTATTATTCATCTTGAAGGATAGTAAGCTTTAGTAAGGTAGTTGGATGTATACATCTAATGGAGAAAGATTAGTGATGGATGATTAAGGAAGATTATGAGTGGAGTTTGAAGGAACTACTTGTTGGATTAAAGGTTATCAACAGTACAGTAGTGGATATAACCAAGTATGGATGTGGGAAAAACTATAAAAGCTTTAGTGTTAAGTCCATTGTATTCATTCATGAATTTAGAAGAATAATAGGTGGATAAGAATGTTGTTTTAAGAAAGGATCATCATGTTAATCATGATGATGGTTAGGAAGAAGTAGTATATCTAGGAAAGGAATTCCTTAATTAGAAGTCCAGGATTATGAATTATAGAAAATATATATTATTGGTTAACACCCAACTCTAAATTTTAAACCAAATATAATATCCATTTCATGTTATTGATCCATTATCTTATATCTATATCACTTCATAGGAATATTTTCCTATAGCAAATCACATAAGCACATCTATGTCAATTCCAACCATCATAATTATATGTGCTTAAGAGTATCTTTATCAATTCCTTTCTATAAAACATTCAAGATATAACTTTCTATTTTAAAAGGTGATGTCATCAAATATCACAAACAGAAGACAATATGCTTAGTTATTAAATCTGTTCTCACATCAACAAAGAAATATAAGTAAATTAAGAACCGTAAACTTCTATGTTTATCATAATAGAATATATACATTGCCATTTTATAAGTTAATGGAAGTGTTAATAACCATATTAATTTCTTTTGTATTTCATGCATTAAATAATGATATAGGATCATTATACATATAAAAATTTCCATTCAAACTAAGAGTCAACTAGAGTTAAATTTTATAAACAAATAATAAAATATCATATAATAAAGCTATGGTTTAGTTTAGAAATAAAATTAATAATAAAGGCTTCTACATAATATAAAAAGGGTTTTTGATAGAAAATAAATAAAGAAATAATATCACTATATAACAAACTCATAAAAGAACCTTAATATACTTTATTAGTGCTGCAATCACTCAACAAATCAATTCTACAAAGAGAATTCAAATCAAATAAGTAAAATTCAAATATGAAAGTAAAATAGAAAATAGAAAACAAATAAAACAAACATTACCTGGCCGTGGCCCAACTCCTCTTTCCTTATCTGACGCCCATGTGCAGCCCACAAAAGCCCAACAGCCAGCCCAGCTCGTTCTCTTCAGTGACAGACAAGTGGGACCAAAGCAGGATCGCGGGTTGAGCTTATGAAAGTGCTAGGGGGTTATCTACAAAATCGACTTTGTCGTCTACCTCGCCTACTGGAAGCAGCTCGCTGGCCGGAGCTCCGCCGTCGATGGACCGTCGCGCTGTGATGCGTGCTACCGCTCCTGGAGGGAAGGGATAATAACTCCACGGTGTTGTCTGCTCGTCCTCATCCCCATTTCCCCCTCTGCAGCTATCTCTCTCTCAATTTCTTCCTCACCCAAAACCCTAGTTCGTCGGAGTTCGTCGTTCCGGTCAAGTCCGACCACCCCTAGCCTCGTGATAGCCACCGTTGAACGCGCCATCGTGGACTTACTCACCTGGACCAAGCATGGAAGCCCGCACGCTGGGAATCATGTGAAATCGAGCATTCCTTTCATCGACCGCTATGGCCATTATCGTTGATTCGCCGTCGTCATGCCTTCCCAAGTCTCCTCGAGCTCTCTATCGTCATCAGGGTAAGCTTACGCATCCCTGGACCCTAATTTCGCTTGATGATTCTCATCGTAGACCTCGTTTCGTTGAGCACCGCCGTTGGCCGCCACAGAAGCTCGTCGCCGATGCATTTCCGGTGACCACTAGGTAGCGGCGTTACCACCAATAGGTTCGCCTTGATCTCCTCTGTCCAACAACATCAATGTCACATCCCAAGATTTTCCAAATCTTGTATTGTGAAAAATAAAATAAACAAAATAAATTATTGTTGAAAATCAGCGTGAAAAGAAACTTTTGTTTCTAAATGGAAACTTAAAATCCCATCTTGAACAAACTTTAATTAAAGTTTGAATTCAACAAAATCCAAATCAAGAGAAATGCATTCCTCTTAAAATGCATCTGGAAATTTAAACACTTGGAAAATAAATCCAAACCCTAAAACCTTAATGGAATAAAAATCATTTCCAAGTTATCTCCAAGTCTATGGATTTGATCCATATAAAAAATTGTCAAGAAACATTTACAAATGATCAAGAAAGACAAAAATAGAAATATTATAAAGCCATAGAAATTGGTTTCACTTAATTTGGAGCCATAAATAAAATCTTATGAATATAATAAGATAAGGAATTGTATTCCCAAAGCTAATAAAACACTTATCAAAAATCCATTCCAAATGGTGAGCAAATAATTCTAAAGATATTTAAAAGGATAAATAAATATCAAATAATATTTTACAAATTGGAATCACCAAGTTTGGACCTCTAAATAAAAAGATATGAATTCTATAAGATAAAGAAAGAAATATTAAATAAAGAATATTTAAAGACCAAATTAAATCTTGGCCAAATCCATAAACACATGGAATGAATATAATCCAAATACAAATAAAATATTGGATAAAGAATTTCCAAAATAAAATAAAATGGCACTAACCATTCTATCCTTATTTTAATAAAGACAAATCTTTAATAAGAATAATTATACAATGCATGAGAAAATAGTATTTTGGGAATTTACCCAAGTGAAATAAAAATTGTTTAATTCAACTTAATTAAGATTAAATAAATATTCCAATTAAACTTTAGGGAATTAAAACTATATTAAATTCCATTGGAATTAAAACAAATACCCAATTCAAATGAATTATGAATCATATTAAATACTTTCCAAATAATTCAAGATGAATTATTTGAACCCAAATAAACAAATAAAAACCTACTGAAAATATTTGGAAGGTTTTATAAATTTAAATGGTGTTTGAAATGATTATTAAATCTTATTTGATTTAAAACTAGAGCCTATTTTGAATAATTAAAAGACCTTAAAAAGAATAAATAAATTATTCTAAAAATATTTCAGAATGTTTTATTAATCAGTGTTTGAAGCTACACAAATTTTGGCAAAGTTTTGAATTCAAATGGATGCTTGATTTGATTAAATGAAATCAAAATAGAATATTAAGAAAGGAAAAAGAAAAACAAACGGAACAAAAAAAATTATAAAAGGTGCAGCCGAGCCCAGCGAGCCCACTAGGCCCAGTCCAGCCACCTCTCCCTCTCACGAGCGAAACGTTTTCTCACCACGGACTTAACCCACACCCTCACTGACAGCCTGGACCCCACCCCCGCACTCTCTCTCGCTGCCAGACGACCCCACCGCCAGCTCATCTTCTTCCTCCCCGCGATGAACACGCCTGGCCGTTTCCTGCCGTTGATTCCTCTGCTTCAATTCGCCATAATACTGCGTTTAATCCTCGCCGCGACACCGCCCTCTTAACTGCCTCTTCCCCCTCTCCATTTCCCCTCAGACCCCCTTTCCCCTCCGCCACCAGGCTGCCTCGAATCAACCTTGCACTGCCGCGGCCTCCGACGAACTCCGACGGCGATTCCGGCCATACCTCGTCGCCCCTCGCCTCCTCGAGCACACGGACGTGACCCCCAAGCCCTGGCGCATCTCCCAGTGGAATTAGCTCGCTCGCGCGCGCCCTAGAGCCTCGACAACGACGACACCAAGCGCCGCCACCGTCTGCTTTCTTCTCCGGCGACTCCTCTGGTAAGAACCTGACCGCCCCTCTCCTTCTCCTTCACGCATGCATCATCTCCACGTACTTGCGCATATAACTGTGCCTTCCGTTTGCTCCCTCGTGACCCATAGCGCCGCCCTCGACGACGATAGAGCATGGCCGTCGTCAGACGCAACTCCGATGAGCAATTATCAGCAACCCTGTGCGCCCCTTCGTCAACCGCGAGCAGGTTGAGCATCCCCGTGCCACGGCGATCACTGTGAGCCACCTCTCCACCTTCCTTGCTTCCTCTAACGCCAGCTCCGCCGCTAGCCGAGCATCGCCGCCGCACGCTGCCGCTGAGCGCCGCCAGAGTTTGGTCAGGTCGTCTCCAGCCGTTAGATGCAGATCGTAAGGATGCGATAGAATCACTTAACGCCGAAGGGGTACGCAATCTGTGTCGTGCGATGTAACTTGATCCAACGCCTCATGTTGCTGATCCACGCGAACCGGTACCGACGAATTAGAACACGCCACGTGGCTCTGCTCGTTTGAATTAAAACAGATTTGATCTATTAGATGCTAGATTTTGTAAAATCTATAACTTTTAATCTACACGTCCAAATTTTTCAAACTTTATATCAATGGATTCAGAAAAACAAGACCTAGCCAAGCATGCACTTTGTTTAGAAAATTGCTTCTATTAAATTTTTTGTTTTTACAGAAACTTATGTATGCATGTTTAGAATATAGAAATTGTTCTAAAATGATTTTGAGGATAAAATCTTTGGCAAATGATTTGTTTTGAACCTACTGACCATAGGAAACAAATTGTGATTTCAAAAATGTATTTGGTGAAGCAAAAGAATAAATCTTTGATTTAAACCATTTCTAGTCAAATAAAAATATGGTTTAATTGTTAAAAATGATTTTGGAGGAAAACCTTGGGAAATGTTTTGGAAATAAACTCTCTGACCCTAAACACAAGGTTATATGGTTTGAAAACATATTTTGTGAAACCTATAGAATTTTGCCTTATTAAAAGCATTTCTCCACCACATAAAATAATGACTTGATCTAAAAATGGTTTATGAAGTAAGATCTTATACAAATGATTTTGCCACTTTATAAAATGACCATTAGGTGTTTTCAAATGTTTATGAACCATTAGAAACCACTTTTACAAATAAAACAATCTTTAGCATGCTTGCATGCATTATTTTGTTTCTATCATTTTATGTGATGAATTGCTTGAATGGTAGATTGAAATATTGTTGCTTGATTGAATTGTAGTGATTTGAAGTGAGTGAACATTGCAAAGAACAAGGAAGTGAACTTATACTCTCTACAAAAAAGGCAAGTGATGCTCCATACTTTGTCCCATTATTTTCACTATGCATTAGTGATATTTCTAAGTAGGACTTGCATGGAATTTTTGCTAAGTATAAACTATGCTATGGGAAATCCTAGTAGATGAAACCTTAGTAGAAATTTCCTAAGTTAAGATTCCTATTACTATCATGCTTAGCTTAGCTAATAGAAAACAAAGGAAGAATATATATTCATGCTATGGAAAAATTTCTAAGTCTGAGGACTTGTGTTTTGTTTAATAAAACAACTAAGTGAATGAAACACTTGGGTGGAATGGAAGGAATGGTTTATTTTGAGTGGTTCACAAGGCCCATTTCTATGGTTTACCTTGTGTATCTCACTTGTGGATGGCCACCCAGGAACAAAGAGATTTGAGATGTCAAATGTTGAGAAGCTTCAAGTGCAGCCATTTGGCATTATGGGCTCTGCCTGGATCATATAGGTTGCAATAACTTAGCCAAATGGATAGTTGGTAGTAGGGGAATGATAGGTTGGAACGCGTCCATTCTGGTCTAAGGGAAGGCTTCTGAAAGATCTTGTCTTGGTGAAACCAAGTCTTGTGGGGAAAGTGCACCACCTCTGCAGAGTGAAAAATCTAAGTACTTAGCCATGTCCCTGGCAAAGGACAATTTGAGCATCAAGACATGGAAGCTATCGAGAATCTCATCATCCAAATTTCTAAGTTAAAAACTTGTGGTTGAACAAGGGTTGAAAGGATCACCAATTTCTATTGGGGGATGCCTTGGGAAAGATTTTTGTCAAACAAAAACTTAGTGTTTTCAAATGATAAGGAAAATCTATTTTGAGCAAAGCAAGCCTAAGCTCCACTTAGCCAAATTGTAGGGGTTCGTAGCATGGAAAACAAAAATTTTCTATCGCATACAAACAAACAAGCCAAGATCTATCTACTAGATTGTAGCAACGAGTAGATGGTATAACTTACCCTCGAAGATTCCAAAGCGTTTAACGAGAGCGGATTCTCGTGGGTGATGTAGTCGTACTCTTTCCGATCTCAAGATCGTGTAGACGATCCTTCCGGCGCCACGTTCCGGCAGCGCTCCCGCAGTCGGTCACACGTTCGGTACTCGACGAAGACCTTCCTCTCCCTTGTTCCAGCAGGCAGCGGAGGTTGTAGCATTCTCCTCGCGATTCCGGCAGCACAACGGCGTGGTACCGGAAGTAGAGGGGAAATCCCGCAGGGCTTCGCCTTAAGCCGGTGCGAGTATGGTGGAGCTTATGAGAGAGGCTATTAGTGGTCTAGTAATTAGACACACCAATTAGAAGGCTCTAAACCAATTAGAAGGCTCTAAACCGCTGGCTAAAGCAATTAGAAGCTCTAAACCAAAACGGCTCTAAACCTGAGATTTTGAGGTGGAAACTTGTGTGTCTAGGAGGGGAGCCCTGCCCCTCCTTTTATAGGTGGGGAGGCGCGGCCAGGGGAGGGGAGTCCCTCCCCAAGTCGGCCTTAGGTGGTGCGCCGGATTGGGGAGGAGACTCCTCCCTCAAGTCGGTTCCCAACTCCTCTTTCTTGTTTCCCACAGTTTCTTGTTTTAGCCGTTTGACTTTCAAACTGGACATTTGACTTTTCTGTTTTAGGATTCAATTTAATCCTTTATTTGGGACAGCAAGAACACTTAGTACATGATGCAATCATTCCAATATGTAATGACACATTCATGTACCCCTCCCCCCCGGAGTGCCGGACAATCCGGAACCTTCTAGAACATTCCCGATGAAAACACCGGAATCATTCCCGAACTCCGAAACGGGACTTTCCTTATATGAATCTTATTCTCCGGACCATTCCGGATCACCTCGTGATATCCCGGATCCCATCCGAGACTCCGAACAACATTCGGTCTCTTTCTCATAATACCATAACTACTCAAACAACGTCGAATCCTTAAGTGTGTCTCCCTACGGTTCGTGAATTATGCGGACATGATCGAGACACTTCTCCGAACAATAACCAATAGAGGAATCTGGAAATTCATATGGCTCCCACATATTTCTACGATTACTTTGCGATCGAATGAACCACTTACATACGATACCAATTTCCCTTTGTCTCACGATATGTTACTTATCCGAGGTTATGATCGTCGGTATCTCTGCATACCTAGTTCAACCTCGTTACTGATAAGTACTCTTTTCTCGTTCCCGTGATATGTGATCCCTTGTGACCAAGTCACATGCTTGCAAGCCAATTGGATGACATTCCACCGAGAGGGCCCAGAGTATATCTATCCGTCATGTGGATGGACAAATCCCACTCTTGATCCATGTGTTTCAACCAATACTTTCCGAACACTTAATGCCACCTTTATAGCCACCCAGTTACGGTGTGGTGTTTGATGTCATCAAAGCATCCATCCGGTAAAGGTGATATGCATGATCTCATGGTCGAAGGAATTAGGTTACTATGTATCAAAAAGCATATAGCAATTGAACTATTGAAATGACTTGATCTTTATGCTACGCTTATCAATAGGAGTATGTCCACCATATCATTCTCCTAACGATATGATCTTGTTGTTGATAACATCTCAATGTTCATGATATGGAAACCACAATCATTTAATCAACCAACAAGCTAGTGAAGTATAGAGGCTATACTAGGGACTTCAATTTAAGTTTACAATTCACACAAGTATTAATGTTTCCTTGTTAATACTATTATAGCATGAATATAAACATTTATCATAAACACAAAGATATAATAATAACTTTATTTATTATTGCCTCTAGGGCATATCTCCAACAGTCTCCCACTTGCACTAGAGTCATCTAATCTAGATTACATGGTAATATACCGAACACCCATGGCAGTTTGGTGTTGGTCATGTTTTGCCCTCGGGAGAGGTTTAGTCAACGGATCCGCCACATTCAGATCTGTGTGTACTTTGCAAATCTTTATATCCCCATCCTGGATATGTTCTCGAATAGCGTGAAAACGCAGTTTGATATGCTTCAGCTTCTTGTGTGACCTTGGTTCTTGCGCATTGGCTATGGCGCCCATGTTATCACAGTAGATAGACATTGGGTCCAGCGCACTTGGAACCACACCCAGCTCTGTAATGAATTCTTTCATCCATATCGCTTCTTGTGAAGCCTCCGAAGCAGCCATGTATTCCGATTCAGTTGAAGATCTTGCCACAACGCTTTGCTTTGCACTCCTCCAGCTAACTGCTGCACCATTCAAAATAAATACGTATCCAGATTGTGATTTAGAATCATCCGGATCGGTGTTCCAACTAGCATCGGTGTAACCATTAACAACGAGCTGTTCATCACCTCCATAAGAAAGAACCATATCCTTAGTTCTTCTCAAGTACTTAAGGATGTTTTTGACCGCTGTCCAATGATCCACTCCTGGATCACTTTGATATCTGCTAGTTAAACTAACAGCATATGCAATGTCGGGTCTAGTACATAGCATGGCATACATTAGAGATCCTATGGCTGAGGCATAGGGAGTCTTACTCATCCTTTCTCTATCTTCTGCCGATGTTGGACTTTGAGTTTTACTCAAGGTAGTATTGGGCAACATGGGCAAGAACCCTTTCTTGCTTTCTTCCATTCCAAACCTCTTTAGAACTTTGTCCAAATATGTACTCTGTGACAATGATATTTGGCGTTTCGATCTATCTCTATAAATCTTTATGCCTAATATGTAAGCTGCTTCGCCAAGATCCTTCATTGAAAAACTATTATTCAAATAATCCTTGACACTATTAAGAAGGTCTACATCATTCCCAATCAACAATATGTCATCCACATACAGTATTAAGAATGCTACAGAGCTCCCACTCACTTTCTTGTAAATACAAGCTTCTCCATAAGTTTGTATAAAACCAAAACTTTTGATTACCTTATCAAAACGTTGATTCCAACTTCGGGATGCTTGCTTCAATCCATAGATGGACCGTTGAAGTTTGCATACCTTGTTAGCATCTTTAGGATCGACAAAACCTTTGGGTTGCATCATATACAACTCTTCATCAATGTCTCCATTGAGGAATGCTGTTTTGACATCCATCTGCCATATCTCATAATCATAATATGCAGCGATTGCTAACATAATCCTCACAGACTTTAGCTTTGCTACCGGTGAGAAAGTCTCATCGTAGTCAACTCCTTGAATTTGTCGAAACCCTTTTGCGACAAGTCGAGCTTTATAGACAGTAACATTACCATCAGCATCTGTTTTCTTCTTGAAAATCCATTTGTTCTCGACAGCCTTCTGGCCATCCGGTAAGTCCACCAAAGTCCATACTTGGTTTTCGTACATGGATCCAATCTCGGATTTCATGGCTTCTTGCCATTTATTGGAATCTGGGCTCATCATCGCTTCCTCATATGTCTCGGGGTCATCGGTGTTGTCCACCACCATGACATTCATAACGGAATCATACCAATCTGGAGTGGTACGAGTTCTCGTTGATCTCCGAGGCTCTGTAGCAACTTCAACCGAAGTTTCATGATCACCATCATTAGCTCCCTCTCTTATTGGTGTAGGCACCACAGGAACTTCTTCCGGTGCTGCGCTACTCGCAATTTCGAGAGAAGGTTCAACAACCTCGTCGAGTTCTACTTTCCTTCCAGTCACTTCTTTCGAGAGAAATTCCTTCTCTAGAAAGGATCCATTCTTGGCAACGAAGATTTTGCCTTCGGATCTATGATAGAAGGTATACCCAATAGTTTCCTTCGGGTATCCTATGAAGACGCATTTTTCCGCTTTGGGTTCAAGCTTGTCCGGCTGTAACTTCTTTACATAGGCTTCGCATCCCCAAACTTTAAGGAACGACAATTTAGGTTTCTTCCCAAACCATAATTCATACGGTGTCGTTTCAACGGATTTAGACGGTGCCCTATTTAAAGTGAATGCGGCTGTTTCTAATGCATAACCCCAAAATGATAGCGGTAAATCTGTAAGTGACATCATAGAACGAACCATATCTAAGAGAGTTCGATTACGACGTTCGGACACACCATTACGCTGTGGTGTTCCCGGCGGTGTCAATTGTGAAAGTATTCCGCATTTCTTCAAATGCTCGCCAAACTCGTAACTTAGATATTCACCTCCACGATCAGAACGTAGAAATTTAATCTTCTTGTTACGTTGATTCTCTACCTCACTTTGAAACTCCTTAAACTTCTCGAAAGTTTCGGACTTATGTTTCATGAAATAGATATAACCATATCTACTCAAATCATCCGTGAAGGTAAGAACATAACGATAACCACCGCGCGATGCTACACTCATTGGACCACACACATCGGTATGTATAATTTCCAATAAGTCCGTAGCTCGCTCCATCATACCAGAAAATGGAGTCTTAGTCATTTTTCCCATCAGACATGCTTCGCATCTATCAAGTGATTCAAAATCAAGTGATTCAAGAAGTCCATCGGAATGGAGTTTCTTCATACGCTTCACTCCAATGTGACCAAGACGACAGTGCCACATATAGGTCGAATTATCGCTTGATTTCAAACGTTTAGCTTCAATATTGTTGATATGTGTATTTCCACTATCGAGATTCAATAAGAATAGACCATCTATCAAAGGTGCATGTGCGTAAAACATATTACTCATATAAATCGAACAACCATTATTCTCTGACTTAAACAAGTAACCGTCTCGCAATAAACAAGATCCTGATATAATGTTCATGCTTAACGCAGGCACTAAATAACAATTATTTAAGTATAAAACTAATCCCGATGGTAGATGAAGAGATAGCGTGCCGACCGCGATCACATCAACCTTTGATCCGTTTCCCACGCGCATCGTCACCTCGTTCTTCGCTAGCTTCCGTTTATTCTGTAGCACCTGTTTCGAGTTACAAATATGAGCAACCGAACCAGTATCAAATACCCAGGCACTACTACGAATACTAGTGAGATACACATCAATAACATGTATATCAGATATACCTTTCTTCTTGATGTTGCCGTTCTTCAAATCCGCCAAGTACTTTGGGCAATTCCGCTTCCAGTGACCTACTCCCTTGCAGTAAAAGCACTCAGTTTCAGGCTTTGGTCCAGCCTTGGTTTTCTTCGTCGGCGTGGTAACTTTCTTACCACCCTTCTTGAAGTGTCCCTTTTGCTTAGACTTGCCCTTCTTGAATTTGGTGGTCTTATTGACCATCAACACTTGGTGCTCTTTCTTGATCTCCACTTCTGCAGATTTTAACATAGCAAACAGTTCTGGCAACTCTTTGTTCATGTTCTGCATGTTGTAGTTCATCACAAAGTTCCTGTAACTTGGTGGCAATGACTGGAGGACGCGGTAAACCCCCAAAGCATTAGGAATCACTATACCCAAGCTTTGAAGTTTGTTTGCGTGCCCAGACATCTTAAGCACATGCTCACTGACGGAGCTGCCCTCTTCCATCTTGCAGTTAAAGAACTTTTCAGAAGCCTCATAGCTTTCAATTGCCGCATGAGTCTCAAAAATCAATTTGAGATCCTCGACAATATCATATGGGTCTGACTCTTCAAACCTTTTCTGAAGCTCCGATTCTAAACCATACAAGATAGCACACTGAACTATGGAGTACTGATTCTTCCGAGCGAGGTAAACATTCTTTACTTCATCGGGAGCATCAGCTGCAGGTGGGTCACCCAGCGGTGCATCCAGCACATAGGTCAAATTACCAGCTGTGCGGACAATCCTCAAATTGCGGAACCAATCCGCGAAGTTGCTTCCATTGTTTTTCAACTTTTCTTTCTCTAGGAACGCATTAAAATTTATGGTAGGGGCTGCCATTGATCTACAACATATTTGCAATAGTTTAGACTAAGTTTATGACAAATTGAGTTCAAATTAATAAATGAAATTAAACTAGGTGAACTCCCACTCAAAACAATATCCCTCACATTGTTTTAGTGATCACACGAACCAAATTCACTACATCAACACCGATCATCACGAGAGTTGATATAGTTTCAATGGCGAACAATCATCATGTTCATCATATCTACTATATGATTCATGCTTTACCTTTCGGTAATCCGTGTTCCTGAGACCATGTCTGTACATGCTAGGCTCGTCAAGATCAAACCTTAGCCACCGCATAAGCAAATCTGGCTTGCTTACGTTGTATACACTTGCGGAATCTAACACACCCGATCATCACGTGGTGCTTCGAAACAACAAGCTTTAGCAACGGTGCTAACTAAGGGCGAACACTTTATGATTTGAAATTCATGTGCATGAGGGATCATCTTATAATGCTACCGTCGTCTACTAAGCAATATAAGATGCATAAAGGATTAACATCACATGCAATTCATAATATGTGATGTGATATGGCCTTTCTTCTTTGTGCTTCCGATCTCCATCTTCAAACACGAACATGATCTACATCATCTCCGGCATTGCATCAAGGTCAATGACGCTTCACCATGGTTGTCGTCCACCGGCTTCAACTATTACAACTACTTTGAATAGACACGCGGGTCTTAACATAAATTAAAGACAACCATATGGCTCCTGCCGGTTGCCAACTTACAATAAGGAACATTGCATACATCAAATATAATCACAATCATGACCATATCACATCACTGCACACCCCTGCAAAACAAAGTTAGACGCCTCTACTTTCTTTGCATTTTTTACGTGGTTTGGGGCTTTCAATAAGAGTCGTTCTAACTTACGAACAAGAACCACAACATTGATACTAGCATTGTTGATTACCCGTTGTAAATTGGATCTTAACTATGCTAGGAGAAACAGGCACCCGCAAAGCCACTTATGCAATACAAGTTGCATGTCAAGCGTGGAGCAAGTCTCATGAACGATGTCATGTAAGGTTAGCCCGGGCCGCTTCATCCCAACATACCGCAAGATGCAAAGTACACAAAAAGCAATCTACAATAAAAGCATCAACGCCCATAATGACCATTGTGTTCTACTCGTGCAACAGATCTACATATAGACACGGCTCTGATACCACTGTAGGGGTTCGTAGCATGGAAAACAAAAATTTTCTATCGCATACAAACAAACAAGCCAAGATCTATCTACTAGATTGTAGCAACGAGTAGATGGTATAACTTACCCTCGAAGATTCCAAAGCGTTTAACGAGAGCGGATTCTCGTGGGTGATGTAGTCGTACTCTTTCCGATCTCAAGATCGTGTAGACGATCCTTCCGGCGCCACGTTCCGGCAGCGCTCCCGCAGTCGGTCACACGTTCGGTACTCGACGAAGACCTTCCTCTCCCTTTTTCCAGCAGGCAGCGGAGGTTGTAGCATTCTCCTCGCGATTCCGGCAGCACAACGGCGTGGTACCAGAAGTAGAGGGGAAATCCCGCAGGGCTTCGCCTTAAGCCGGTGCGAGTATGGTGGAGCTTATGAGAGAGGCTATTAGTGGTCTAGTAATTAGACACACCAATTAGAAGGCTCTAAACCAATTAGAAGGCTCTAAACCGCTGGCTAAAGCAATTAGAAGCTCTAAACCAAAACGGCTCTAAACCTGAGATTTTGAGGTGGAAACTTGTGTGTCTAGGAGGGGAGCCCTGCCCCTCCTTTTATAGGTGGGGAGGCGCGGCCAGGGGAGGGGAGTCCCTCCCCAAGTCGGCCTTGGGTGGTGCGCCGGCTTGGGGAGGAGACTCCTCCCTCAAGTCGGTTCCCAACTCCTCTTTCTTGTTTCCCACAGTTTCTTGTTTTAGCCGTTTGACTTTCAAACTGGACATTTGACTTTTCTGTTTTAGGATTCAATTTAATCCTTTATTTGGGACAGCAAGAACACTTAGTACATGATGCAATCATTCCAATATGTAATGACACATTCATGTACCCCTCCCCCCCCGGAGTGCCGGACAATCCGGAACCTTCTAGAACATTCCCGATGAAAACACCGGAATCATTCCCGAACTCCGAAACGGGACTTTCCTTATATGAATCTTATTCTCCGGACCATTCCGGATCACCTCGTGATATCCCGGATCCCATCCGAGACTCCGAACAACATTCAGTCTCTTTCTCATAATACCATAACTACTCAAACAACGTCGAATCCTTAAGTGTGTCTCCCTACGGTTCGTGAATTATGCGGACATGATCGAGACACTTCTCCGAACAATAACCAATAGAGGAATCTGGAAATTCATATGGCTCCCACATATTTCTACGATTACTTTGCGATCGAATGAACCACTTACATACGATACCAATTTCCCTTTGTCTCACGATATGTTACTTATCCGAGGTTATGATCGTCGGTATCTCTGCATACCTAGTTCAACCTCGTTACTGATAAGTACTCTTTTCTCGTTCCCGTGATATGTGATCCCTTGTGACCAAGTCACATGCTTGCAAGCCAATTGGATGACATTCCACCGAGAGGGCCCAGAGTATATCTATCCGTCATGTGGATGGACAAATCCCACTCTTGATCCATGTGTTTCAACCAATACTTTCCGAACACTTAATGCCACCTTTATAGCCACCCAGTTACGGTGTGGTGTTTGATGTCATCAAAGCATCCATCCGGTAAAGGTGATATGCATGATCTCATGGTCGAAGGAATTAGGTTACTATGTATCAGAAAGCATATAGCAATTGAACTATTGAAATGACTTGATCTTTATGCTACGCTTATCAATAGGAGTATGTCCACCATATCATTCTCCTAACGATATGATCTTGTTGTTGATAACATCTCAATGTTCATGATATGGAAACCACAATCATTTAATCAACCAACAAGCTAGTGAAGTATAGAGGCTATACTAGGGACTTCAATTTAAGTTTACAATTCACACAAGTATTAATGTTTCCTTGTTAATACTATTATAGCATGAATATAAACATTTATCATAAACACAAAGATATAAGAATAACTTTATTTATTATTGCCTCTAGGGCATATCTCCAACACAAATGCATATAGATGATAGACTCCACTATATTACCATAGTATCACTTGCCAATACAATTCAAATGTGTTGACCCTTGTGGCTGTAACTTGTTATGTTGCAGGTTTTGTATGATATTAGTGAAATAGGATTACAAGTCTGCAACCAACATGTCTTACTGTGGCACTTTGAAGATGAAGGACCCCATGCTATTATTATATTCTGCTGCATTGTAATAAGATAGCCAAATGAGCTATGTAAGATGTAATAATTTATTTTATTCCTGGTTATAAAGTTGTATTATGACCTTTGTTTCTTGATATTACATCTTAACTGTGGATGCTAGCTATTGATCCAGAGACTAGCATTGTAAACACAGGGATCTCTACCTTATTAAAGGTTGGGAACCTTACAATCAACCTTGTTCACCGGAGCATAGTGGTTTGCCGTCGGCGACCATTCTCTGGTGGTGGAGGCAGAGTTGATGTCAGCATGACATCTTGCTTGCGTGGCAGTATGACATGGCCTTGGGCCCATATGTCATTGTCTGGGAGTAGAGATAGGGTCGTAACAAATACATTTTCTAACCTGAGAGCTGAGGTGGACATAGGCCCACTAGTTAGTGACTAGGCCTAGGTGCGGGTGCGGTATAAAAAGTTATTTCCTGTTTAAGAAATAAATAAAATGTTATAAGCTCAATTATTAATATTCCAGAAATCAAATAAATGATTAAATCTTGTTTAATTAATAACTTTTGATTTATAATTTAGAAAAATGTGTATAATATATGAAAATTTGTAAAAAAAATAAAATCTACAACTTAAAACTATTATCAAATATTATTATGATAATTATTTAAATAAATATTATTTAATAAAGGTTTTAAAAGTAATAAAACTTTGATAATTCATATTTTAATAATGGTAAAAGTTAAAAATATGAATAAAATACCAAAAATCTTAGAAAAATAAGAACTATAATTTTAAACTATAATCATGCATTATTATTTCCCTTAATTAAATATTTATTATTTTTTAAGTATTTATGAAGTAATAAATATTTTCAAAATCATATCTTATTATTTATAAATCACAAAAACAAATTTAATATACCAAAATGATCACAAAAATAATATCTACATGTTAAAAATATAATATTCCACTTTTGAGTTAAATAAACATTCAAATACTTTAATAACTCAAATTTAAACTTATTTATTTAATTGATAATTCATATAAAGGTAAATAAAAATTGCTTATATGTCTAAAATTAACCAATGGAGTCTAATAAATAGTATTAGTCTTCAACATTAATAATATGAAGTCCAAATAGTTTAAAACATTTTAATTACAATTTTATTGAATTCTTCTCAACCATGGGTGTGTAATATTTTCTAAAGAGAATCCTTATCAAATATAAAATCATCAAGAATAATTTGTAGTAAAATAAAAAAAAATTTCCTTTACTTTAATCACAAGCTTATCAAAATACTAAAACACTATAGTGAACTCATAAGCAATTAAGTAACATTACTCCATGATTTACAAACTCTAACCACTCATCCATAAAAGGGGTAAGTGATACTAATCCATTATAGTGTCAAGAAAACCACCACATTAAAGAAAAATATAACCATTCTTAAGTAACCTTAAGGCAACATTACCAAGTACACCAAATACAAATATCATAAGCATTACACTTCCAAACCATCCATGATTTTTAAAATTAACTTTAGTCTCAAGGCTTATAAACATTATGTCTAATAAACTACATATGTTTTTATAGTTAACTTTGGTCTATTCAAATTAAGACATAAAGCATCTCAAGTCCAAACTATTCAAGTAAGCACAAACAACCTTGATCACATTGCCTAACCACAAAGGTTGTTTATACCTTAGAAATGAAATCTTTTCTTCAAATGTTATTCTTTTTGCCACTTCAAACAAGAACTCTTATCTAAGCAATCTTGAATAGCATCTACCATCTATGTATCCCATTGTTTTATGATATTGCAATTTATGATTGTCTCACACACACTCACAAGCCTTAATAAGAAGCACAATTATGAAATTTATCTAAAAAGGACAACACATTCTAAAGTAACCATTTCCGGAATCCAAACCCTAGAACAACGTTATCCCCGGGATTCGCGTTTATAAAGTGCATCACATTACTTATGCATAAGAGCATAATGCTTCTTTAAACATTAGTCCTTACCGGACCAATGAGGATGATTTTAGATTTTGGATCTTATACTGACTTGAAGACCGTGAGTGCATAATCTTGCAATCACAAAATGCAAGTTCACACTTGCTCATGTCCTTTGATTATTTTCTGTAAAGTATTTTGCAAATCGAGTGTTATCATCACCTGCATTTGAAAAAGATCAGAAAACACTATTTTTGATAATAATGTGAACTATTGGTTATTGATCCAGGGTGATCAGCTAATCTATTAGATCTGGTAGTTGGGAATACCACTGTTCAGAACTATATCACGTAGGACTTAACAACCAATGTCGCTAGTGATTCTTGCGCCATATATTACGCGTTGACCATGAGATTTGGAATGGGAAGAAGAAGTCAGTTGTATCTTCTTCCTCTCGCATGAAGCCGGATGTGCAGGTCGTGGCTGTTATCCTCGTAGCGTGCATATTAATTGGTAATTCGTAGAGGATATGCAGCATATGGGTGGGAATCCTCATCGTCCCACGATAGTTCTGGCATCTAATGGTTTGTACAAACCATTGCCGTAATTCATTATGTGGGCATGGTGTACACCAAGGAGGCATGCGAGGTCGCGAAGGGGGCAGTGATTGGCTTGGATCATCTTCTGGGACCCACATCATGGAATTGTGGACGGGAATAAGCTGCCCGGTTGTGCAACAAAGAGTTGATCTCTCATGGGAAAAGTAACGCACCTCTGCAGAGTGTAAGAACTCTAACTTGTTACTCCCTGTTCCGGGAAGGAGCTGCGAATGCAGCGGGAAAGGAACTACATGAAAGTTCTGGTAAACCCGTGAAGGCCGACGGACATAGCTTTTCAAAATAAAAGCAACCTTTGAAGAAATGTTTACAAAAACTTGCATGGCCTACGACCTATGGTCTGTGGCTGTAGTTATAGTGCATCAAACACTCCTTTTCTAGTGAATTTGCTGAGTACGCTCGTACTCAAAGTATCTTCTTAACCCTTGCTAGATTCTGAAGCCGGGATAGACAACATCTACATCAAGTTATGCTCCAGGACTCATCATTCAAAGCTAAGGTTCTTCAAAGACAAGGAAGTCAACAAATACCTCAACTCAAGTGAAGATGAAGTTACTGATTAGATAGGAATATAATCTCTTGCCAAAGAACCTAATTCTGTAGTGTATTGCAATAGCAGCAATGCCAATCCTTTAGTTAAAATACTAGTCTAAATATTATATTATTTCTTGTGTTGTTTATCTTTGATTCTTCTTCGTAAAAAGTTCTTTCTCTCTCTTTAACCTAGAGTGTTCTCTGGATCTTGTGTAAAGAGTGAGTTGTAACCTTTAGCCATGTATTGGACCCACTGTGTTTCTTCTTGTGCCACTCTGAGGGATGTAATACTAGTGAACGGTGTTTCATTGGTGTTATGTCAACGACTATAGTATACTACATCATGCAGTGGTATGCTGGGCCACCGCACCTATAAGCATAAGTACCATAAGGACAAGTGAAAGTAGTTTTCTCTTGGTCTTGTGCTTTCATAGCAATTTGTGAAAACTCAGAATAACCATCAAGAAAGCAAAAGTGAGTCTTTTTGGACAACCTCTCAAGCATTTGATCAATAAAGGGCAAAGGATAATGATCTTTCTTAGTAACTTAATTAATCTTTCTAAATCAATGCACATTCTATACCCAACCACTACTCTTTGGGGTATAAGCTCATTATCTTCATTAGGCACAACAGTTATTCCCCCTTTCTTGGGAACACAATGAACAGGGCTAACCCATTTACTATCAGCAATAGGGTAAATAATACCAGCATCAAGGAGTTTTAATACCTCATTTCTTACCACATCCTTCATCTTAGGATTTAGACGGCGTTGGTGCTCAACAACTGGTTTCGAATCAGGTTCTATATTAATAGCATGCTGGCATATAGTAGGAGAAATCCCCTTTAAATCATCAAGAGTATAACCCATAGCTCCTCGGTGTTTCTTCAGTATTTCCAATAACCTCTCTTCTTCCTTTCTTGAAAGTTTAGAACTAATAATAACATGATATACTTTCTTATCATCCAGATAAGCATATTTAAGATCATCAGGTAAAGGTTTTAATTCGAAAACAGGGTCCCCTTTAGGTGGTAGTGTGGTTCCTAAGTCTTCCACAGGTAGATTGTGTTTGAGCTGTTCTGGCTGACGAAGGAAAACCTTGTCAATCTCATTTCTTTCCTTCATGAAGACATCACTTTCATGATCTTCCATAAACTGCTGCAAGGCATTGTTAGGAGCAAGAGAAATAGCAGAAAGTTGCTCAACCCTGAAATCCTCATCAGGCGGTTCATTTTTATAAGGAGTTTTGGCAAATTTGGAAAAATTAAACTCATAAGATTCTCCAGCAAACTTTGTCAAAACTTTTTCCTTCCTAAAATCTATGATCGCCCCACAAGTATTTAAGAAGGGTCTACCAAATATAATAGGATAGGTTTTACTAGCTTCTTTACCAAGTACTAGAAAATCAGCAGAATATTTAATCTTACCACAAAGTACTTCCACATCTCTTACAATACCAATGGGGCAAACTTGCTCTCTATTAGCAAGGTGAATAACCACATCAATGTCCTCAAGCTCACAAGGACCAATCTCATGCATAATTTCCCTGTAAAGCTCATAAGGAATAGCACTAGAACTAGCACCAATATCACATAAACCATAATAGCTATGACTACCAATTCTAACAGAAAGCACAGGGACACTAGCTTTTCTAACTTTCTTAGGATGAGAAACAGTATTAGTAGCGTCTTCACAGAAGACAATATGCTCATCCTCTATATTTCTAGTGACAAGATCTTTCACAATAGCTACCACAGGCTCAATATCAATAAGCTCATCGGGCCCCATAGTTTTCTTTGCGCTTTTGCTAACCACATTAGCTATAATAGAATGTTCCCTTACCTTGGATGGAAAAGGGATTTTCTCAACATAAGGTTCAGGAAAAATAGGATCAACATTACAAACCTCTACGCTGGCAGGAACATGGGTAACAATGTCTTTATAAGGAGCATGGTACTTGTCCCACTCTTTCTTGGGAATTTCAATATAAGAGGCAAATGCCTTAAAACATTTTGCAAGAACTTGAGGATCAAGACCAAACTCATTGCTAATATCACGGAAGTCATCAGTTCCTGTAAAAGATTTAATGCATTCATAATCATAGTTTATACCTGAATTTCTTCCTTTGTCATTCTCCCAAGCTTCAGTGTTCTCTTGAATACAGTCTAGGAGATACCATTTAGCTTCTTCCTTCATACGCGTGAATAATCCAACACAAGAAGCATCTAGTAAATCTTTATCATGAAGAGAAAGCCTAGCATAAAAATTATTGATAATAATATTGTTAGGGAGTTCATGAATAGGACATTTAAGCATTAGTAACTTCAATCTCCCTCAAGCTTGAGTTGTACTCTCTCCATCACGAGGCCAAAAGTTATATATCAGATTACTATCCTTATGAATCTCACTAGGAGGATAAAATTTAGAATAAAAGAGAAATGCCATTTCCTCCCATTCCATGGATTGTCCATTCTTCAGCAGCTTATACCATTCTTCAGCTCTCCCTTTCAAGGATATGGAGAGTAATTTCTTCTTCACCTGTTCAGTTGTGATACCTACACACTTAAATAACCCACATAATTCATGGATAAAAAGCAAGTGATCACCAGGATGGACAGTCCCATCCCCCAAATAATAATTACCCATAACACGATCAACAATACTTGTAGGTATCTTAAAAGGATCTATCTCAACAGGTGGTGGTTCATCTACTACCCTAGAAGTGGTAGTAGGTTTCCCAAATAGAAAACCAAGTGGGTTATCCGTATTGGAAACAAAGCAACAAGCAGTAACAAAAGCAATACTCATAGTAGAAGTTTCCCTTACCAGTTCCACTCTTCAATAGCACTTCACTCCCCGGCAACGACGCCAGAAAATAGTCTTGATGACCCATAAGTATAGGGGGTGTATTGTAGTACTTTCGATAAGTAGGAGTGTCGATCCCAACGAGGAGCAGAAGGTGCTGAACAATTGTATGGAGCAGGAACTCTCTACAAATACTTAGCAAACGGATTTTTAGTGGTTTCCTGATAAGGCAACAAAACAAAGAGCAAGTAATAAAGACAACGGACAAATGGAGCATGTGGCCCAATCCTTTCTTAGCAAAGGACAAGCCGGTGGAAATACTTATAAGGACCAAACGTTCTCGAGGACACATGGGAATTCTGTCAAGTGCATTCCCTTCAAATAGGTGAGTACTCTTCTCTGGTGTTGTAAGTGTTGTGTGGGTGAACCTGTGCTAACATACCAACCTTACTTGGACTAATACATACTTGTGATTAAACCCCCTGCAAACATCCGTAACTACAGGAAAGTAATTAAGATATAAATCTAACCACAACCTTAAACTCTGAGATCCTACGCTCCCTTGTGCAAAGGTGTCCTAACGGGGGTTCAGGTTTCTGTCACTCCGGCAACCCCACAATTAGTAGCCAAATACACAATGCATTCCCCTAGGCCCATAAATTGTGAAGTATCATGTAGTCAACGTTCACATGACACCACTAGAAGAATAGCACCACAACTTAAATACTAAACCATTGAATAATAACTCAACACAAATGCACTACTAACAACATGACTTCTCCCATGTCCTCAAGAACTAAACGAACTACTCACGAGACATCATATGGATCAAGATCAAAGATGATATGGTAATGGATAACAATCTGAACATAAACAATAATCCAATGGTTCCACTCACAAGCATAAACTACAATGGTAATCAACACCGGGAAAGTTTGCCCTAAGAACTAAAGCAATATCCAACACAATTGTTACAGCGGGACGGAGTGGTGATGATGGTGCTGGTGGAGATGATGGTGTCAATGTTGATAATGATGATCCCGATGAAGCTTAGCTTGACGATGGTGTTGATGGCGACGATCTCCCCTCTCCGGGAAGGAATTCCCCTAGCAGAAATCTGTCTGCCAGAGAGATCTTTCTCTCTCGGTGTTTTCCGCCCCGCAGAGGTGGAGGAAATCTATCTGTGGTTGCTCCCCTGGTGTTAGGGTTCCGTAGGGAAGATATAGGCGAAAGGGCGGAGTCGGGAGCCGGGAAGGTGGGCCACACCTGCCCTAGGCGTGGACCAGGGTGGACCCGCGCCTAGGGGGGTGTGGGCCCCTGCAGCCCTTCTTCGCCTCACCATCTGGCTTCCTCTGTCTTCTGGAAAAATATAATTTTCCCATATTTTTCTGGTATTTGTCTGATCTTCACGAAATTGCATCAAAACGCCTTATTTTCCATCAGAATCCAGACTCCGGCAGTTCATCCTCCAAGAATCATCTAACATGCATAAACGGATGAAAAGACATAAGTAATACCTTATAATAAGACATATATCAATGAATAGAGGCAAATTATGATATAGAATGGTCATGTAAATTGGACGTATCACGATCCAGGGCGGCCAAATACCCCTAATCGCGGCTAGGGGTGGGCCCGTGCTTAGGCAGGGTGTGGCCCCCCTGGTCGCCTCCCACCCTTGCCTCTTCGCCTATAAGAAGCCCCGATGCAGAAACCCTAGGACCCGATCAAAACTCCACAAAACCGTTTGTAGCCACCACCGCCATCGTCCCTAGATCAGAGGGGGATCTGAAGTTCTTCCTGGCACCCTGCCAGAGGGGAGATCATCCCAGAGGCCTTCTTCTCTGGTATGATGCGTGAGTATTTCCACCTTGGACTACAGGTCCATGTAGTAGCTAGATGGTTATATCTCCTCCTTGTGCTTTCATGTATAGATCTTGTGAGCTCCGTTCATGATCAAGCTCTAATCTATTTGTAATCATGCATGTTTGCGGGGATCCGATGGATATTGAGATTACTATGTCAGATTGATTAATGGTTTTGTCTTATGATTCTATCATATCTGTCAACACCCGGATTTTTCAATCCTAGATGCCTGTTATGCCATACATCGCAATCCCAGGATTACCATTTTTGTGAGACATAACAGAATTGGATACCATAGTACTTCATCCATTACAAATGATACATAAGTTCTTACACAAATAGGGATCTCATGATCCAGTTCTTAATACAACATCAAGCAGCGGAATACGTAATAATAACGGTAGCGTAGGCGAAGCTCCATCTTCGGGGTCACAGGCAATGCTGACGATGGGAGATGATCCTAGTTGTCGTAACCTTCCTGGGGTCCATCTTCCAGGTACTCCTTTTCATAGTCTGGCCATGGGAATAGCCAGGAACAAAGCCATGAGTACTCTTTAAGTACTCGCAAACTAATACTAACAGGTAAGGGATTTTTGGATAATAGGACACGAGGCTCTAGGGTTGTTTTGCAAAAATCCAGGTTTATCTCTACTAAGTTCCAAAGCTAGTCACAATTTTATAACTCCTAAGTGGGATCTTGTAATTCAGGTCACAACTCTGTTGTGGTCAAGTCAAAGTCTCAATTCATTTCACAAGTCATTTTGAAAAGTCTGACGGGGGAACAGTATGGACACTCCAACTGTCCATAACCGCGGACGCGGCTATTCGAATAGTTTGACACTCTGCAGAGATTGTACACTTTCACCACAACATTCGATACATCCGTCAGGAACAAATCCTGAATTCACCATACTCAGTATGCGGATAATCAATCCTAACCTTTCAATTACACGCCCTAGTATAAGCACCTCTCCTGTGAGTTTGGCCTCCCAACCATGACCAGCTGTCATCTTGGGTACTGCACAGGTGGACAATCTTCACAAGGTAGCCTCAGCTCAGACCTTGGCCGGGAGGGAACTAATACTAAGGTATATAAGTTTCCAGTCAAGCCCTACCCAATATTCGGGTATTGTGGTTGTACGCTAAAATTGGAATGGTATCGCATCCAGACAACCATCAGTTTTATAAAGGGCTAAGGCTCATGCCTCAACATTTTCATCCCAAAATCATCAAGTGTTTGGAAACACATGTCCAAAACATTTCAATAGAATGATCCATCATTCCAAGGTTTTCATAACCATTTTTCCACCAAGTATTCCCATCTAAAAGTTGATCAAGTTTTATTCTTAGCACTAGCATCTACAGGTGGGGGTACTACTAATGAGGGGTGGTAACTAGTGGAGTTTCACTAAGTCCAACCTTATATCTTAGGCTGATATCAAGGTTTCTAGCTTAGGCCAAATTTTATGCTCTTTATGCAACCTTCAGTACAACTGTCTAGCACCTACCAAACTCTTAGGTAGAATCTAAGTAAGCTTTGATAAAGAAATAAAGTAAAAAGCTTGCACATAAAACTAGGATTGGTTTATCAGGTGGGTATGATCACATATGCTTAAGGCATATAGTAGTCATATCACAAGTATGGGTTTGTGGCATCAGTAGGGTATCTTGCAAGTGTTAGCTTGCATCAATATCAGTATAAGCTTGCATAGGTATAGTATCTTGCAAGTGTTAGCTTGCCTTGTGCAGAGCAGTGGTTGAAGTTCTCCTCGGCTTCCTCTTCGTAGTATCCTCCTTCCTCCTCGTATCCTTGGTCGGTACTAGCGTCTATGAATAAATACGAGGTACACAATCACCAAACAATACTTAACTACTTGCAATCATCACACACAAGGGTCCTATAGATGATCTAGCATCATCTCTAACATTACAAGGTTAAGGCTTGGTTTAAATCTTTTTATTTTTAGAAAAGTAATTTCTACTCATTGAAAAATTACTTAAGATTTAATATTCTCCAAACTAAACATGGGATCATGTGGACACATGTCATCACCACATATTGTAGTCCATGGGAATGTGATTTAAAGTGGTGTCACATTTTAATAAGGTTTTACCCTTTTATTTTAATTAATTAAAGTGGCTAGAAATGCTTATGAAGCATTCTATTATTACTTGAACATTATTTCTGCAAGAAATATATTTTTATATATTCTGAAAGGTATGGTTAAATGTGATTTTTGAGAGTTGGAATCAACTCAAAAGCTATTATGGTTGAAATTTGAAAAATGTTTGAATGCAGAAAAGCTTCTGCCTTGTTATTTTTACTATGGGTGATCTACAGGTCCAAATGACTTGAATCCAACGGGCTTGGATTAAGCATTCACAGAACTTTCCAACAAAATTGGTTTCATTCAATTTGGTGCACTGAATCGATCTGGGTTGATTTTTGAAGTTGGGTACAGAAGTTTGTTTGAATTTAAAAAGAAAAAGGTTTAATTTGAATCGCTGGGCTGCGCGGGAAAATGAACTGGGCCGGCCTGCTAAGCGCAGTGCTCCCGCGGGCTGCTTAAGTGGGTGTCCCCACTCATCAGTGACACGGGGTTGGGCGAAGCGGTATGGGGTAACGTGGATCGTTCGATCTAGTTCTAATCCAACGGCTGGGGGTCATCGTCGACGCGAGACAACTCCGGCGAGAACAAAACCTAGCGCGGCCAATGAGGGGTGCTGGGGGCTCACCGGGGTACGGGCGAGGGTCGGCGAGGCAGGCGAACGACGAAGTCGACGACGGCGAACCTCCTGGTACCGGTGGCTTCTCCTGGGGCGGCTCCAATCGCTGGCTCCCTTCTTCTCCGGCAGCGGCGGGCTCCGGTGAAATTCCGGCGAGGTGGTGCTCGCCTTGCTCTGAGGACGGTGTGGCACGGTCAGTGGGGAGAGGGGAGTGAGATGGTGTGAAGAAATCGTGCGGGGGTGGCCTCTATTTATAGTCGAGCGAGGGGACCGTCAGGGCGCACAGTGAGCTCGTCGGGGGTGACGTTACAGGTGGCTAATGGCATGGGCAAGGGTAGGGGACGGTGCTGTGTCTCCTGGCGATGCTCAACGACCTGGTCGCGAGGCATGGGGCAGTGTGGTTTGGTCTGGAACGGCCGGTGCTCTGCGCGGCAGAGGCGGCGTCTTCGACGACGGGCGGTGGCTGTATGGCACGGGGCGGCAAACGGGGATGTCTGACGGTCTCCTGGGTCGGTGGTGATCGTGTGTGCACGTGGTGAGGGCGGCGCGCGGTATGTGGACGCTGGTCGAGGGTGGCGCTCTGGCGCACGCTCGGAATGGTCTGGGCGCGGCTTGTGCGCGTGGTCTAGGGCTTGGCAACGCTCGGAGCTGGGACAGGGAGTGGCGGTGGACGGTGGGCTGCCTCCCAGACAAGGTTGGCACGGCTAGTTCTTCCTCTAGCCTACTGTCCACAATGGGGTGACATTGGGGTGCTCGGCTGTTCACCATTGATGACAATGGCAAGCTCACAGGGGTGCTAGTGTTGAGCTAATCTTTCTAGATGATCTACTGAGTTGTGTGTGAGCTAACTAGGGAACAAGTTAGGCAAGAATCACTGCACACTATAGTGTTTGATGTTTTGTTAGATTTGTGTCTGCAACCTGTTTGATGAAATGGCCGCATGAAATCAAGTTTTGAATTTTGAAATGAATTTTGGTGGGTTTGCTAGATTGGTGCTGGTGAGTCTGCAGATGCTTGGGTTTTGAAAGTTGAGCTTGCTTGAGTGGGTTTTGGAAAAGTGGGATCTTCCCATATGGTAAAGATTCAATTTTGAATTGTCATTTAAACTATGCATTTGAAAGTTTCTCGATGATCACAAAGTGGGCCTTGATACCTTGTTATGAGTACATTCAAGGGGTGCAAAGATCCAGAAAAGTTTCTGTTAGGTTTTGAAAGTTTGAGACAGCCAAAGTAGGCATGGGAGTTAAATTGGTCAAAGTGACCATTCACTTAATATATTTGTTTTGATTTACTTGTCTTTATGAAAAGTGTGGGAAATGTTTTAGATGATGTTCATTTCACCTAAGAAACATTTTACAAGCAATGGATCACACAAACAAGGTGGTTTTTAAAGAAATTCAAAATCCATGCATACACATATACATGCATTCATGAGTTTATTTAGAAAAGTTTTTGTTAACCCTAATCTTGATGATTAGTGTTTGATGATCTAAGTTTGGTATTTTTGGGATGTTACAATATCTGTGTTGTTTGTGATCTTGCATGCTCTCCATTGTTAGTATCTATCTTGGCCAAGTAGTTGCTAGTGACTCCAAGAGGGGGTATTTATGCTCGATAGTGGTTTCATGCCTCTAGTTTCCAAGGGAAGTGACAGAAATCGCTTCGGTTGTAGATGTGTTGTTGCCACTAGGGAGAAAACAACGGTCTCTTGTTCATGGAACAAGTGGATTGTTAACATTACACACTTTGCTTAAAGCAGTTGTCTGTTGCTTGCAACTTAATACTGGAGCGGGTTCAGATGATAACCCAAAGGTGGACTTCTAGTCATAGATGCAGTGTGATGGCGGTCTATGTATATTGTTGTATTGCCCAATCAAATCTCATAGGATCTTTTTGTCTAGAATTGCATTGATTGCCTTGCTCAGTTCCTGTCAATTGCCCTGCTATAATTTGTTTACCCTTCATGCCATATTGTTTATCTAAGGAGAGATCCTCTAGTGAACTATGGACCCCGGTCCAATCTTTACGATTGATACATCCTCCACTATTACCTGTTTACTTGCTACAAACCACCATTACCTTCCACACCATACGTTTAATCCTTTGTTATAACAAACTGGTGAGCTTGACAACCTCACTGATTAGTTGGGGCAAAGTCTTGAGTTTGTGTTGTGCTGGTCTCCGCGTTTCTTGCAACACCTGTTTGACATTTCCTTCCTCCTACTGGTTCGATAACCTCGGTTTCTTACTGAGGGAAGGCTTGGTGTTGTACTGCTTCACACCTTGCTCTTGGGGTTCCCAACGAAGTGCTCTCAGGCATCAATAATGATGGAGTAGAGGGATCCCCTGCGATCTAGGGTTTAGAGAGCCAAGGTTTAGAGGTGGCTGTCAACTAGGGTTTAGCTAGGAGGCAGTTGTTTAGAGGAGAGTCTAGACGGCGACGACTTGGGGGGGCAAGGGCCGGCGGCTAGGGTTTTTGTGGGGTGGGTGCTTGGGGCGCCCCACCCCCTTATTTTGTAGATGGGAAGAGGCGGTTGGGGAAGGGGAATCCTTACCCAACTCCACCTCATGGGTCGGCGGCAAGGGAGAGGGAAGGAATCCTACCACTTGGCAACCAATATTGGGATTTGACTTTTCAAATTGGCGTTTGACTTTTCAAGCTAGAGTTTGATTTATCTCCTCCCATTGCCCATCCAAGTGACCTAGGACATGATGCAATCATTCCAATTTGTCATGACACATCCATGTACCCTTCCCACTCCGGATCGATGGACCTTCTAGACCCTTCTAGAACATTCCGGTGAAAACCCCAAAACCATTCCTGAACTCCGGAATTGGATTTTCCTTATATGAATCTTATTCTTCAGACCATTCTGGATCTCCTCGTGATGTACTGGATCCAATCTGAGACTCCGAACAACATTTGGTATCTTACTCACATTCCATGTCTACTATAAAACATCGAATCCTTAAGTCTGTCTCCCTACGGTTCGCGAATTATGCAGACATGATCGAGAATCTTCTCCGATCAATAACCAATAGAGGAATCTGGAAATTCATATGGCTCACACATATTTCTATGATTACTTCATGATCGAATGAACCATTTATATACGATACCAATTTCCCTTTGTCTCATGATGCTTTACTTATATGAGGTTTTTATCGTCGGTATCTCTGCATACCTAGTTCAACCTCGTTACCGATAAGTACTCTTTACTCGTTCCTATGATATGTGATCCCTTGTGAGTCAGTCACATGCTTGCAAGCCAATTGGATGACATTCCACCGAGAGGGCCCAGAGTATATCTATCCGTCATATGGATGGACAAATACCACTCTTGATCCATGTGCCTCAACACATACTTTCAAAATACTCAATGCCACCTTTATAACCACCCAGTTATGAAGTGGTGTTTGATGTCAAGCATCCATCCGCTGATGGTGATTAACATGATCTCATGGTCGAAGGATTTTGGTTACTATGTATTTGAAAGCTTATAGCAAGTGAAATATTTAAATGACTTGATCTTATGCTATGCTTAACTATAGGAGTGTGTCCATCGCATCATTCTTCTAATGATATGACCTTGTTATTAGTAACATCCAATGTTCATGATCAGGAAACCATGATCATCAATTAATCAACAAGCTAGTTTAACAAGAGGCTTTACTAGGGACTCTGTCATGTTTACAAATCACACAAGTATTAATGTTTCCTGTTAATACAATTATAGCATGGTATGTAAACATTTATCATAAACATAAATATATGATAATAACCACTTTATTATTGCCTCTTGGGCATATCTCCAACAGTCTCCCACTTGCACTAGAGTCAATAATCTAGTTTCAAACCTTTGCGCATTCAACACCTATGGCTTTCAGGTGTTGTATTTACACGATTGCTAGTGGTCAACTGATATTCGGATCCGACATTTTTAGGTCCGCGTGTAATTGCATGTCTTTGCGTCTCTACGCATCACTCATTCTCTAATGAGATGGCTTTGTATAAATTTGGTCCTTTGGTGAGACCTTTAGTTCCTTAGGGTCAAACCATGTTTATACAATCAATATATCTTCATAGTACTAGCCCGCTGTGAACGACACCTAGTTTGATAACAAACTACTTGACACAAATGCCCTCTTTTGCTGCTACAATGGTAGTCATATACTTAGCCTTTTGTTGTAGTATCTGTCATAATGTGTTAACTTTGGAACTCATCCAAATGCATTATGGAACTTTCTTTCCATTACATTGTGCCATCCATAGTTTAAATTGAGATAAATTTAATTTGTACTTTGTGACAAAACTAGTATGAATGTAATACTTTACAATGAACTATCTATCTATTTGTCACCTTTACAAGAATAATATATTCTTAGTTCTTCCATAATATCATAAGAATATCCTTACTATCATCCAATGATCATATTTATGAATCATTTTGGTATATATTCATAACATTTAGAGTACAGGACATATCTAGATGTGTACATATCATAGTATGATTGTTGTGATTTCATTCATCAAGTATCAACTATACTTGAATCTTTGTTTCAGTTACCAAGTGTCGATACACTTGAATTTTGATTTACTCCTTTATGTGTGGCAAGAACCTTTCTTGTCATTTCCATATTGAACTCATTCAATATCTCATCTATGTACTCTTGGAACAACCATATTAGCGTCTCAATCTATTCATATAGATATTGATGTCAAATATTCAGGTCTTGCCTAAGTCTTTCATCGAGATGAAATTCTTAACTTGTGTCAATGAAAGATACATCATTTCCAATCAACAATATGTCTTTCACATAATGCATTAGAAATATGTCTTAGCGCTCCCACTTAATTTCTTGCAAATGCAAGCATCTTCATCATCTTCGATGAAATTTAAACCTTTTAACAGTTTCATGACGATGAAGATTCCAACTCCTCGATGCTTACTTCAACCATTGAGGTTTGCATACACTTTTAGCATCATTTGAATTAACAAAACCCTTTGGACCGTGTCATGTACACATCCTAGGTAATCATTCTATTAAACGAACTTGTTTTGTTTATTCAACTACCACATAACAAAATTATATGTGGTGGTTGCTACATTAATCCGTCTAGACTAAATATCTCTATGAGAGATCAAATCTTGTCATAGTCAACTGCTTGAACATTTTCGTGAACTCTTTCCCGATATGTCGAGTATTTCATAGATGTGAAACATATTTGTCTATTTCATAGATGTGAAACATCTATGTCTAAATCTTGTCATAGTTCAAAGCTTGACTTCTCGTGTATGGAACTATCACGGATTTTATGGCTTCAAGCCATTTGACAGAGTCAGATCCCATCATCGCTTCTTTGCATATTGTCGATTTATCATTGTCACACAATAATGATTTACTCTCAAATCTTAGTATTTAATTGTTTTACCCGACCTACTTGGTTTAATAGGAATTTAGACATCCGTGACCACAACCTTTGAGGCACGTGAGCCATGAGCATTGTTGCTGCCTCCGAAACACTTTCCGGTGCTGTGCAACTCAGTACATATAGCTAAGGTTCTTTTAACCTTATCAAAGTTCTATTATCCTCCCACTTAACTTTTGATGGAAAAATTTCTTCTAAAAGAAACTTGACGTTCTAAGCGACAAACATTTTTGTCTTTGGTGTTATGGAGGAGTATCCAACGATTATTCGAAATAACTTACAAAGACATGATCATCCGACTTTGGTTGTAAACATCTTACTTGTGTATAGCATACCAATGTTTAAGAAAGGACAACTTGGGTTTTATCCCAAACCATAACTTTGTATGGTGTCATTTCAACGGATCATGATGGAGCTCTTTTCAGTGTAAAAAGCGACAATCACTAAAGCTTTTAATCTTTAAAATATGGTAGTTATATAAATTACACCTTTGATCTTACCATGTGAAGCAAGGTTTCATTACATATATCGAACACTCCATACTTGTAAGTCCCCACCTTTGTAAAGGTAAAGGTCCCTATGATTGCAATGCTAGTACCTGGATCAAATGCTAGCATCCACAGTTTAAGATGAAGTACACAGATACAAAGGTCGTTATTACATCGTCATTCCAGAGATAACATAGTCTTATACAACTCCATAGCCATACGCTATTACAAGAGTTCAAATTAACAAAATAAAGTAAACTCTTCATCTTCATGTGCCACAGGCAAACATGTTGAGTGTAGACTCATAACCCTAATCCTCATCACAGTAACCTACAACATCACAAGTTACAGCCATAGTGGGTCAATACATTGGAATAGTATTGGCAAGTATTACCATAGTAGAATAGTAGTTTCTAACTTCTACATGAATTTGGCTAAGTGTAGCTTAGGCTTTCTTTGCTAAAAATAGGTTTTACCTATCAGTTGAAAACACTGAGTTTATGTTTATCAAAATCACCCAAGGAACACAAGTGTGATACCAAGGTTGTCCAGTCACTGGGCCTTGTGTAACCACTTGTCCTTTGCCCTTGTTCAACCACAAATTTTTAACTTAGAAATTGGGATGAGGAGATCCTTGATAGCTTCAATGTCTTGATGCTCAAATTATCCGTTGCCAGGGACACAACTAAGTACTTAGATTTTTCCTTCTTGAGAGGTGGTGCACTTTCCCCACAAGACTCGACATGCATCGAGACGAGATCTTTCAGAAGCCTTCCCTTAGACCAAATGGACACGCTCCATCCTATTACCCCCTACCACCAACTGTCCATTTGGCTAAGTTATTGCAACTTATATGATCCAGGCATTGCAATTTATATGATCCAGGCAGAGCCCATATTGCCATGTGGCTACACTAGAAGCTTCTTAACATTTGGCATCTCAAATCCCTTTGTTCCTGGGTGGCTTTCCACAAGTGTGATGCACAAGGTTGCCAGTCACTGGTCCTTGTGTAACCACTCAACATATCCCATTCATACCATTCCACCCAGGTGATTCATTCACATAGTTGTTTTATTAAACAAAACACAAGTCATAGACTTAGAAATATTTCATAGCATGAATATAATCCACCCTTGGTTTCTACTATCTAATCTAAGCATGATAGTAGTAAGGATCTTAACTTAGGGAAATTCTACTAAGGCATCATCTACTAGGATTTCCCAAGGCATAGTATACTTAGTAAAAATTCCATGCAAGTCCTACTCAAAATATCACTAATGCATAGTGAAAATAATAGGACAAAATGTATGAAGCACCACTTGCCTTTTTAGTAGAGAAACTAGGTTCACTCCTTTATCTTGCAATTGTTACACTCTTCAAAGCTCACTACAATTCAATCAAGGCACAAATTCAAACTAGCATTCAAACAATTCACCACATAAAATAAAGGAAACAAAGCAACGCATGCAACCATGCAAAATATTTTTTTATTGGAAAATTGGTTTCTAATAGGCTATAAACATTTTAAAACACCTATTGGTCATTTATAAAAGTGGCAAAACCATTTAAAATCAAGTTAGTGAAAATGGCCATTTAAATCATTTTTGTTTTGCTAGAAATGATTTTTAATCAAAGGAATAATTTCTAGTGTTAGGAAAAATGTTTTTAAGCACAAATATTAATTTTTATGGTCAAAGTGTTTTAAAACAAATCCATTTACAAAAGGTTTCCCCCAAAAATCATTTTTAAATCAAAGCAACATTTTTTTTACTAAAAATGCCTTTAATCAAAGTAATAATTTTCTAGGGTTAACAAAATACATTTTTAAATCCAAAACTTAGTGTTTAGGGTTAGAGAGTTTAAATCAAACCATTTGCAAAAGGTTTTACTCAAAAATTATTTTTAAAACATAATCAACAATTTTTGTTTTACTAGAAATTCTATTATTCAAGGAATAATTCCTTAGTGTCACAAAATATACTTTTAAATCCAAAAGTTGATTTTTATGGTCATTAGGTTCAAAACAAACCATTTGCAAAAGATTTTACCCTAAAATCATTTTTAGAATAATTTTTATACTCAAAATAGGCCTAAACATGTTTATGCAAAAACATCTACTTTTACAGAAGCAAAATACTAAACTAAGGGCATGGTTCCAAATTTCACATTTTCCTGATTCCATTGATATAAAGTTTGTAAATTTTGGACGTGTAGATCTAAATTTATGAATTTTTCAAATCTAAACATCTAATAGAAATGTTTATGTTTTTAAAACAAAGTCTGGGCCACATGTCTCATTCTTACTGGCGCGTACCGGTTCGTTTGGATCGCGCGATGTGGAGCGTAGGATTTCATTTAAATCACACGGCACAGATGTATTCATACCCCTTCGGTTCAAGATCTAATCCTAACCATGCGATCAAGATCTAACGGACCAAATCGTCTTGGCTAGGAACTGGCGGCGCTGCGAGCGCTGCGCGGCGGTGACGCTCGGTCAGCGGCGCTCTGGAAAATATAGGAAGCGAGAGGGAGGGGAAGGGGCCCACCAGACTCGCCGTGACGTGGGGAAGCTCAACCTATTTGTCATAGATGAAGGGGCGCACGAGGATGACGACAATTGCTTGCCGGAGTTCCTGCCTCCGTCGGGCACATTCTGCTGTGGTCGAAGGCAAGGCTACACGGCTCAGAAAAGCAAGGCAGAGGGCTTGTTAGACGCGCAAGACGAAGGTGTCTACACGTGCAACATCGAGAGGGAGAGGCGTGGTCTGTACTTACGAGGAAGGGTCGCCGGAGTTGGAGCAGTGGGCGGTGGCGCTCAGTCGAAGACGTTGCCGAGCCTCTGGGGGGCGCGCGGGCGAGCTGAGGGTATGGGCAGATGCGCACGTTGATGGCGAACACACTCTTGCAAGTTAGGGGCAAGGGGATGGCCGGGGTTGGTCGGAATTTGACAGGGAGCTCGTCGGAGCAGTGGTGGTGTTGGCGAGAAATTCTCGCAGCCTGGTGGCGGAGAGGGAGGGGCAAGTGAGGGAAGATGGGGAGGATAGGAGGGAATTTTATCGTGCGTGGTCACGGAGAAGAATCAGCGCGGCTAATACGCGAATTAACGTCGCAGAATCAAAGGCAGAAACATTCGGAGTGAAGGGGGAGGAAGAACAGGTCGCGGGGACGACGATGACATGGACGGAGGTGGGTCCAGCGCGTTAGTGAGAGGGGGTACTGGGCGCGGTGCAAAACGTTTTGCAGGGAGAGAGTGCCGGGTGGGCTGTTGGGCCAAGTTGCTGGGCTAGGTTTCTCGGCTGGTAGGTAGGTCTGGTCCTTTTCATTTTTTTCTTCCTGATTTCTTTTCCTTTTTCTTTTCTGATTTTCTGTTTTCAAATTCAAACCCTCATTTGAATTCAGATTTATTTTCCAGACATTTTTCAAACTTTCAGTATGTTATAATACTATTTATTAATGTATTTAAAATTCCATTTTAGAATATTTTCTTATATTCTCTTATGGCTTATTATCTATTTTAGAATAGACATTTTTGTATTTATTTAAATAAGATTTAAATATGTTTTACAATCCATATTATTTTAATTCAAATGATCTGTTTAAATTTAAATGTTTCTCACCCTTTTTAGTAGGTTTTAACTATTTAATATAGTGATTAAATAGTCCACTTGAACTATTTCAAATAGTTTCTTATGATTTATTATTTATTTTAATTAGGCCTTTTGCCTTATTTAAATGAATTTGAATATGGTTCCCAACCATATATTTCATTATTCTTTTATTTTTTAAGTTAATTAGTTAACTTTTAATCCACTTTGGCAAATTCCAATTTACTATTTCTCATGATTTAATTAATCATTTACATTAGGGATTTTGTCTCTATTTAAATATAATTTGAATATGGTTTAATCCCATATACTTTATTCCAATAATCTTTATTCCTTTATTTTATTTGTATAATTTTTATTCCATTTCCTTATGGATTTACCTCAAGATTTAAATTCTCTTCTAAATAATTTCCTTGGGATTTATTTAGTTTAGGAAATTTGTCTTTATTTAAATAAAATTGGATATTGTTCAATCCTTATGATTTTATTTAAATAATATTTTATTATTCTATAAACTTTCATTTGTTTATGGATTTGGCCAAGATTATATTTGGCTTTAAATATTCCTTATTTCTTTCTTTCTTTGCCTTATAAAATCCATATCTTTTTATTTATAGATCCAAAATTGGTGATCCCAATTTGTATAATTTTATTTGATATTTGTTTATCTTTTTAAATCCTTTTTGGATTATTTTGCTCACAATTTAGTATGAATTTGGTTAGGAGCTTTATTAGCCTTGGAAATTATTTCCTTTTATCTTATTAAAATCCTATGTTTTTATCCATGGCTCCAAATTAAATGAAACCAATTTCTATGGTTTTATAATATTTTATTTTATCATTTCTTGATCCTTTATAAATGTTTGTTGCTTGATTTTTATATGGATCAAATCCATAGTCTTAGAGAATCTTGGAAATGATTTTATTTCACTAGGGTTTTAGGGTTTTGGTTTAACTTTTCCAAATGTTTAAATTTCAAGATACGTTCATTGATGAGTGCATTTCACTTGATTGGAATTTTTTTGGATTCTCTTTTCATTCAAAGTTTGTTCAACAAGGGTTTTGATGTTTCTAATTAGAAGCAAAAAGTTTCTTTTCACCCTAAATTTCAATAATTAATTATTTTGTTTATTTGTTTTTCACATGTGACAATACTCTTATGGTGTTTTGGGAAATGCAAATTCATGAAACGATTCCTAGAGTCTTAGGTGTTTTGCTAAACTTTGTAACTAAAATATCTTCCTTTATGATCGAATCATAAACTCTTTATTTTCTTATTACATTGCGCACTTCATCTTGAAAGTCTTCAAACTTTTCCAAATATTTCACACTTCATCCTTATTAAGTAAATATTCATATATTCACTCAAATTTTCGGAGAAAACATATGAAGTTGAAATCCATCGCTCTCGACTACACATAATGGGCTTCATACATCTATATGCACAAGTTCCAATAAGCTAGTCATTCATTCCCTTTTGGCCTATGAATGGAGTTTTAATTATGTCTAGGAAAGTTTCACAAGCGTCATTTGATCGAAAATCAAAAGACTCCAAAATTCCATCAATCATGGAGTTTCTTCATTTTTTTCTTTCCAATATAATTTTAAACGGCAATTTCACTTCTTAAGTGACATTTCAATCAATTGTCTTTCGACATTTTTTGCACTAGTTTTATGGATGTGATTTCTCTAACGAGATTTGTAAATCATCCATCTTTTATGGATTACGGCAATTATTTGAATGACCCTTTTATTCTCATAATACCTGATCGAAACAAATCTTGAAGGCAAGCTTTGATGTCAATGAGAAACAAAAACAACACTTTATTTGTTTTCGATGAACATCATCACCTATTCTCTTGCCAGTTACTTAGGCCACTGTAGTTCATGAATTGTGTTGTTTCGTATGACAATTCACACCAACAAACTCAGTATCCAATACTTAAGAACCACATTGTTTAACAATCAAGGAATATATCCATAACATGTATATCATCTCTATACTTAAGCAGAACAATTCTAGTCTTTTCTTTTCTACCAAATATTTCTTAGATTTCTCTTTTGGCATTTCCTTTTCCTTTCAAAAGAATATATCAACATCAACAATGGCGCCATACACATGACACATAGTCCAAAGCGTGTATAGTCAAATACTAATATCTTTGACTTGCACTTTGAAGTAGATCACCATTATCAAATGTTTGGTGTTCTTTCGAATTCTATTCTTTAGTAATCTTTTAGTGTAGTAAACATTTTACCTACATCTTATATTCATACTTATCATGGCAATTTCCATGATCAAACTACTTTAGCTTATAATGGTGAATTGCGAGTATAATGTTGGTCTCTAATACCTTTCGGGGGATTAGGACGACTAGCATCTCCAAATTTTGCAAATTCTCATCAAATATGAGAACATAAATTTTGCCATATTATTGTCAACACCCAGATTTTTCAATCCTAGATGCCTGTTATGCCATACATCGCAATCCCAGGATTACCATTTTTGCGAGACATAACAGAATTGGATACCATAGTACTTCATCCATTACAAACGATACATAAGTTCTTACACAAATAGGGATCTCATGATCCAGTTCTTAATACAACATCAAGCAGCGGAATACGTAATAATAACGGTAGCGTAGGCGAAGCTCCATCTTCGGGGTCACAGGCAATGCTGACGATGGGAGATGATCCTAGTTGTCGTAACCTTTCTGGGGTCCATCCTCCAGGTACTCCTCTTCAAAGTCTGGCCATGGGAATAGCCAGGGACAAAGCCATGAGTACTCTTCAAGTACTCGCAAACTAATACTAACAGATAAAGGGGTTTTTGTATAATAGGACACTAGGCTCTAGGGTTGTTTTGCAAAAGCCAGATTTATCTCTACTAGGTTCCAGAGCTAGTCACAATTTTATAATTCCTAAGTGGGATCTTGTAATTCAAGTCACAACTCTGTTGTGGTCAAGTCAAAGTCTCAATTCATTTCTCAAGTCATTTTGAAAAGTCTGACGGGGGAACAGTATGGCCACTCCAACTGTCCATAACCGCGGACGCGGCTATTCGAATAGTTTGACACTCTGCAGAGATTGTACACTTTCACCACAACATTCGATACATCCGTCAGGAAACATCCTGAATTCACCATACTCAGTATGCGGATAATCAATCCTAAACTTTCAATTACACGCCCTAGTATAAGCACCTCTCCTGTGAGTTTGGCCTCCCAACCATGACCACTGTCATCTTGGGTACTTCATAGGTGGACAATCTTCACAAGGTAGCCTCAGCTCAGACCTTGGCCGGGAGGGACTAATACTAAGGGATATAAGTTTCCAGTCAAGCCCTACCCAATATTCGGGTATTGTGGTTGTACGCTAAAATTGGAATGGTATCGCATCCAGACAACCATTAGTTTTATATAGGGCTAAGGCTCATGCCTCAACATTTTCATCACCAAAATCTGTTGGAGATATGCCCAAGAGGTAATAATAAAGTGGTTATTATCATATCTTCACACTTATGATAAATGTTTACATACCATGCTATAATTGTATTAACCGGAAACATTAATACTTGTGTGATTTGTAAACTAAAATAAGAGTCCCTAGTAAAGCCTCTTGTTAAACTAGCTTGTTGGTTAATATATGATCATGGTTTCCTGATCATGAACATAGAGATGTTATTAACAACAGGATCATATCGTTAGGAGAATGATATGGTGGACATACTCCTATAGATAAGCGTAGCATAAAGATCAAGTCATTTCAATAGTTCAATTGCTATATGCTTTCTGATACATAGTAACCTAATTCCTTCGACCATGAGATCATGCATATCACCTTTACCGGATGGATGCTTTGATGACATCAAACACCACACCGTAACTGGGTGGCTATAAAGGTGGCATTGAGTGTTCGGAAAGTATTGGTTGAAACACATGGATCAAGAGTGGGATTTGTCCATCCATATGACGGATAGATATACTCTGGGCCCTCTCGGTGGAATGTCATCCAATTGGCTTGCAAGCATGTGACTGGCTCACAAGGGATCACATATCACGGGAACGAGAAAAGAGTACTTATCGGTAACGAGGTTGAACTAGGTATGCAGAGATACCGACGATCATAACCTCGGATAAGTAAACTATCGTGAGACAAAGGGAAATTGGTATCGTATGTAAGTGGTTCATTCGATCGCAAAGTAATCGTAGAAATATGTGGGAGCCATATGAATTTCCAGATTCCTCTATTGGTTATTGTTCGGAGAAGTGTCTCGATCATGTCCGCATAATTCACGAACCGTAGGGAGACACACTTAAGGATTCGACGTTGTTTTGAGTAGTTATGGTATTATGAGAAAGAGACCGAATGTTGTTCGGAGTCTCGGATGGGATCCGGGATATCACGAGGTGATCCGGAATGGTCCGGAGAATAAGATTCATATAAGGAAAGTCCCGTTTCGGAGTTCGGGAATGATTCCGGTGTTTTCATCGGGAATGTTCTAGAAGGTTCCGGATTGTCCGGCACTCCGGGGGGGAGGGTACATGAATGTGTCATTACATATTGAATGATTGCATCATGTACTAAGTGTTCTTGCTGTTCCAGATAAAGGATTAAATTGAATCCTAAAACAGAAAAGTCAAATGGCCAGTTTAAAAGTCAAACGGCTAAAACAGGAAACTGTGGGAAACAAGCAAGAGGTGGTTGGAACCGACTTGGGGGAGGAGTCCCTCCAAGCCGACGCGCCAACCAAGGCCGACTTGGGGAGGGACTCCCCTCCCCTTGGCCGCCCCTCCCACCTATAAAAGGAGGGGCAGGGCCTCCTCCTCTAGACACACAAGTTTCTACCTCTAATCCGCGGTTTAGAGCCGTTTTGGTTTAGAGCTTCTAATTGCTTTAGCCTGCGGTTTAGAGCCTTCTAATTGGTGTGTCTAATCTCTAGACCACTAATAGCCCTCTCTCATAATCCACCATACTCGCTCCGGCTTAAGGCGAAGCCCTGTGGGATCTCCCCTCTACTTTCGGTACCACACCATTGTGCTGCCGGAATCGCGAGGAGAGTGCTACAACCTCCGCTGCCTGCTGGAACAAGGGAGAGGAAGGTCTTCGTCGAGTACCGAACGTGTGACCGACTGCGGGAGCGCTGCCGGAACATGGCGCCGGAAGGATCGTCTACGCGATCTTGAGATCGGAAAGAGTACGACTACATCACCCACCAGAATCTGCTCTCGTTAACCGCTTTGGAATCTTCGAGGGTAAGTTATTCCATCGACTCGTTGCTACAATCTAGTAGATAGATCTTGGCTTGTTTGTTTGTATGCGATAGAAAATTTTTGTTTTCCATGCTACGAACCCCTACAAAATCCTCAAGTGTTTGGAAACACATGTCCAAAACATTTCAATATGATCCATCATTCCAAGGTTTTCATAACTATTTTTCCACCAAGTAATCCCATCTAAAAGTTGATCAAGGTTTAAGCTTAGCACTAGCATCTACAGGTGAGGGTAGTACTAATGAGGGGTGGTAACTAGTGGAGTTTCACGAAGTCCAACCTTATATCTTAAGCTGATATCAAGGTTTCTAGCTTAGGCCAAATTTTATGCTCTTTATGCAACCTTCAGCACAACTGTCTAGTATCTACCAAACTCTTAGGTAGACTCTAAGTAAGCTTTGATAAAGAAATACAGTAAGAAGCTTGCCATAAAACTAGGATTGGTTTAACCAGTAGGTAGGATCATAAGTATGGGTTTGTGGCATCAGTAGGGTATCTTGCAAGGGTTAGTTTGCACAATATCAGTATAAGCTTGCATAGTTACTAGCTTGCTAAAGTAGAGTGTCTTGCAAGTTTTAGCTTGCCTTGTGCAGAGCAGTGGTTGAAGTTCTCCTCGGCTTCCTCTTCGTAGTATCCTCCTTCCTCCTCGTAGTATCCTTGGTCGGTACTAGCGTCTATGAATAAATACGAGGTACACAATCACCAAACAATACTTAACTACTTGCAATCATCACACACAAGGGTCCTCTAGATGATCTAGCATCATCCCTAACATTACAAGGTTAAGGCTTGATTTAAATCCTTTTATTTTTAGAAAAGTAATTTCTACTCATTGAAAAACTACTTAAGATTTAATATTCTCCAAACCAAATATGGGATCATGTTGACACATGTCATCACCACATATTGTAGTCCATGGGAATGTGATTTAAAGTGGTGTCACAATTTAATAAGGTTTTACCCTTTTATTTTAATTAATTAAAGTGGCTAGAAATGCTTATGTAGCATTCTTTTTTTCCTTGAACAATATTTCTGCAAGTAAACCTATATATTTTTATATATTATGAAAGGTATGGTTAAATGTGATTTTTGAGAGTTGGAATCAACTCAAAAGATTTTATGGTTTAAATTTGAAAAATGTTTGAATGCAGAAAAGCTTCTGCCTTGTTATTTTTACTATGGGTGATCTACAGATCCAAATGACTTGAATCCAACGGGATTGGATTAAGCACTCACAGACCTTTCCAACAAAATTGGTTTCATCCAATTTGGTGCACTGAATCGATCTGGGTTGATTTTTCAAGTTGGATACAGAAGTGTGTTTGAATTTAAAAAGAAAAAGGTTTAATTTGAATTGCTGGGCTGCGCGGGAAATTCTAACGGGCCGGCCTGCTAAGCGCAGTGCTCCCGCGGGCTGCGTAAGTGGGTGTCCCCACTCGTCAGTGACACGGGGCTGGGCGAAGCGGTATGGGGCAACGTGGATCGTTCGATCTAATTCTAATCCAACGGCTGAGGGTCATCGTCGACGCGAGACAACTCCGGCGAGAACGAAACTTAGCGCGGCCAGTGAGGGGTGCTGGGGGCTCGCCGGGGTACGGGCGAGGGTCGGCGAGGCGGGCGAACGACGAAGTCGACGACGGCGAACCTCCTGGTACCGGTGGCTTCTCCTGGGGCGGCTCCAATCGCTGGCTCCCTTCTTCTCCGGCAGCGGCAGGCTCCAGTGAAATTCCGGCGAGGTGGTGCTCGCCTTCCTCTGAGAATGGGGTGGCACGATCAGTAAGGAGAGGGGAGTGATATGGTGTGAAGAAATCGTGCGGGGGTGGCCTCTATTTATAGTCGAGCGAGGGGACCGTCGGGGCGCACGGTGAGCTCGTCGGGGGCGACGTTACAGGCGGCTAAAGGCATGGGCAAAGGTAGGGGACGGTGTTGTGTCTCCTGGCGATGCTCAACGACATGTTCGCGAGGCATGGGGAGGTGTGGTTTGGTCTGGAACGGCCGGTGCTCTGCGCGGCAGAGGCGGCGTCTTCGACGGCGGGCGGTGGCTGTATGGCACAGGGCGGCAAACGGGGGTGTCTGGCGGTCTCCTGGGTCGGTGGTGATCGTGTGTGCACACGGCGAGGGCGGCGCGCGGTCTGTGGACGTTGGTCGAGGGTGGCGCTCTGGCGCACGCTCGGCATGGTCTGGGCGCGTCTTGTGCGCGTTGTCCAGGGCTTGGTAACGCTCGAGGCTGGGACAGGGAGTGGCGGTGGACGGTGGGCTGCCTCCCAGACATGCTGGCTAGGCTTGCTGCTGCTCCTAGCTTGCTGTCCACAATGGGGTGGCATTGAGGTGCTCGGCTGTTCACCATTAATGGCAAGGGCAAGCTCACAGGGGTGCTAGTGTTGGGCTAATCTTTCTAGATGATCTACTGGGCTGTGTGTGAGCTAACTAGGGAACAAGTTAGGCAAGAATCACTGCACACTATAGTGTTTGATGTTTTGTTTGATTTGTGTCTGCAACCTGTTTGATGAAATGTCCGCATGAAATCAAGTTTTGAATTTTGAAATGATTTTTGGTGGGTTTGCTAGATTGGTGCTGGTGAGTCTCCAGATGCTCTGGTTTTGAAAATTGAGCTTGTTTGAGTGGGTTTTGGAAAAGTGGGATCTTCCCATATGAAGAAGATTCAATTTTGAATTGTCATTTAAACTATGCATTTGAAAGTTTCTGGATGATCACAAAGTGGGCCTTGATACCTTGTTATGAGTACATTCAAGGGGTGCAAAGATCCAGAAAAGTTTCTGTTAGGTTTTGAAAGTTTGAGACAGCCAAAGTAGGCATGGGAGTTAAATTGGTCAAAATGACCATTCACCTCATATATTTGTTTTGATTTACTTGTCTTTAGGAAAAGTGTGGGAAATGTTTTAGATGATGTTAATTTCATCTAAGAAACATTTTACAAGCAATGGATCACACAAACAAAGTGGTTTTTAAAGAAATTAAAAATCCATGCATACACATATACATGCATTCATGAATTCATTTAGAAAAGTTTTTGTTAACCCTAATCTTGATGATTAGTGTTTGTTGATCTAAGTTTGGTATTTTTGGGATGTTACAAACCTTCCCCCCTTAAACAAAATCTCGTCCCGAGATTTGAAAAAGGACGAAAAGATTACCTAGGATTTGAAGAGATCTGGAAACTTCGTCCTGATGTGATCTTCGCGTTCCCAGGTAGCTTCCTCTTCTGTGTGGTTGCTCCATTGAATCTTGAGAAACTTGATGCTTCGGGTTCTGGTAGTTCGAAAGGCTTCTTCCAATATACGGATGGGTACTTCAGGATAGGTTAGGTCATCGTTGATCTCTATGGTCCGGTGATCGATATTTTTGAACACTTCGGTCTTCTCGGGGACTTCGAGACACTTGCGAAGTAACGAGATATGGAACACATTGTGCACAGCTGACATCTCTTCAGGTAGTTCCAATTGATATGATACTTCTCCTCGACGGTTCAGAATTTTGAAAGGTCCGATATATTTGGGGGCTAACTTTCCTTTGAGTTGGAAACGCTGCATTCCCTTCAATGGCGACACTTTCAGATAAACAAAATCTCCGATGTTGAAGGCGAGGTCTCGACGTCTCTTGTCGGCGTAACTCTTCTGTCAGGATTGGGCTGTCTTGAGGTGCTCACGAATCTTGTGAACCTTCTCTTCTGCTTCTCGTAGGATGTCGGGTCTGAAGATCTGACTCTCTCCTACTTCCGACCAGTTCAAAGGGGTGCGACACTTTCTTCCGTATATGAATTCAAATGGGGCCATTTGCAAACTGGCTTGGTAACTGTTGTTGTAGGAAAATTCTGCAAACGGCAGACAGTCTTCCCACTTGGATCCACATTCTAGCACACATGCTCTAAGCATATCTTCGAGTATTTGGTTTACTCGCTCCGTTTGTCCATCGGTCTGAGGGTGATACGCGGTACTGAAATCTAGGCGAGTTCCTAAACCTTCTTGGACTTTCTTCCAGAATCTCGAGGTAAACTGAGTTCCTCGATCCGATACGATGTTCTTGGGGACTCCGTGCAAACTAACGATTCTAGCGATGTACAATTCTGCTAGCTTCGAACTCTGATAGGTGGTTTTAACGGGCAAGAAATAGGCGACTTTGGACAATCTGTCCACTATGACCCAAATAGAGTCATTTCCCCTACTAGAAGTAGGTAGTCCAGTGATAAAGTCCATTCCTACAGAATCTCATTTCCATTTCGGAATTTGCAAAGGTTGCAACAATCCCGCGGGTCTTTGATGTCCTGCCTTGACTCGCTGACATATATCACACTTGGCGATATAGCTTCCGATTTCTCTCTTCATCTTATGCCACCAAAATTGCTCTTTCAAATCCTGATACATCTTAGTTCCTCCGGGATGGATAGAATAAAGAGTATCGTGAGCCTCCTTCAAGATAACTTCTTTCAACTCTGAATCTGCTGGTACACAAAGGCGTCCTTTGTACCACAAAACTCCTTCTTCGTCCTCGGTGAATCCGGGTACTTTGCCTGTACCGATACGACGCTTAATTCCGTCGATACTAGCATTTCCTTTTTACGCCTCTTTAATCTGATTGATCAAAGTGGGCTGAAGTTCTATGCTAGCCAAAAATCCTTCACTTACTAATTCCAATCGAAAATCTTCCATCTCTTTGTGCAAACTTGGTTGCTCCTTCAAAATCATGGAGTTCAAGCGGCACGGCAATATGCTAAGGGCATCGGCTACCACATTGGCTTTACCAGGGTGATAGTGAATGTCCAGGTCGTAATCCTTGATTAGTTCAATCCATCTTCTCTGCCTCATATTCAGCTCCTTCTGAGTGAATATATACTTTAGGCTCTTGTGATCCAAATAAATCTCACAACGATTTCCCATCAGGTAATGTCTCCATGTCTTCAGGGCTAGAACTACAGCTGCAAGTTCGAGGTCATGGGTTGGGTAATTTTGTTCATGTTGCTTCAATTGTCGCGATAGATAAGATATAACTTTGCCTTCTTGCATTAGCACACATCCGAGACCAATCTTGGATGCGTCACAATACACATCGAAGGGCTTCGTGATATCCGGCATGATCAGAATTGGGGCTGAAATCAATCTCCTTTTGAGTTCTTGAAAACTCGCTTCACATTTTTCTGTCCATTCAAACTTCTTGTCCTTCTTCAGCAATTGGGTCATGGGTCTGGCGATACTAGAGAATCCTTCTACGAATTTGCGGTAATATCCCGCCAATCCGAGAAAAGCACGAACTTGGGTTTGAGTGGTTGGGGCTTGCCAATCTTCTACATCTTTCACCTTGGCAGGGTCAACGGCAATTCCTCCGGCTGATACAATGTGACCGAGGAATCCTACTTCCTGTAACCAGAATTCACATTTGCTAAACTTTGCATACAACTGATGCTCTCTAAGGGTTCCAAGAATGGTCCTTAGGTGTAGCTCATGTTCTTCTTCTGATTTGGAATAAATCAGAATGTCATCGATGAAAACAACGACAAACTTATCCAGGAAGTCCATAAAAATCTTATTCATGAGATTCATGAAATAAGCGGGGGCATTGGTTAATCCAAAAGACATGACTGTATACTCATACAATCCATATCTGGTGGTAAAGGCAGTCTTTGGGATATCCTCTGCACGAATTTTGAGTTGATGATAGCCAGTTCTAAGATCAATCTTAGAAAACACCTGGGCACCGGTCAACTGATCAAACAAATCCTCTATCTTGGGCAAGGGGTACTTGTTCTTGATGGTGACATCATTCAACTTTCGATAATCTGTACACAAACGGTTACCTCCATCCTTCTTGTCCACAAACAAGACAGGTGATCTCCATGGGGACGCACTTGGTTGAATCAATCCGATTTCCAACATGGAATCCAGTTGCTTCTTCAGTTCTTCTAGTTCCGACGGGTTCATACTATAGGGTCTCTGGGCTATGGGTCCTGTTCCGGGGATTAGTTCAATGATAAACTCGATATTCCGATCTGGGGGCATACCGGGCAAAACATCTGGAAATACATCGGGGTATTCGCAGACTATCCTAACTTGGTCAATGGTAGGTTGGGCTATACTCTTGTTACACTTGAATTGGCGAGGTAAGGTTTCAGATATATGCTCGACTGATATTCCGGCGGTACTGGTCATGGTAATGGCTTTCTTGGCACAGTCAATCAATCCTTTATGTTTGGACATCCAATCCATTCCTAGTACTACTTCCAAACCTTTAGTTCCGAGTACTATTAGGTTAGCATAAAAACTATGCCATGAATTCGGATAGGGACGGCCTTGGAAATTTGCCTAGCCTTGGTGGTTGATCCGGGAATTTGTACAATCATCACATGCTTCAATTTGGTTGGTTGAATTTTACTAGTGCAAGCAAATTCTTCGGTGACAAATGAATGCGATGCACCAGAGTCAAACAACACTCTTGCAAGTACTGAATTAACAGAAAACATACCCAGCACGACGTCTGGCGCTTCCTGAGCTTCTTCAGCAAGCATGAGAAAAAGACGGCCATTGCGGTTGAGTGAATTCCCTGGGGCAAATCTTCTCCCTGGCTGGACACGACGCTGTTGCTGAGCTGGGACATTGGTGTTGGGGGCTGTAGCATTCTTCTTGTTGGGGCACTCGTTGGAATAGTGGCCTTTATTTCCACAGTCATAACAGGTCACTTGTGACTTGTCCTTGGCTGCGACAGGCACAACATTGCTTCCAGTCCTCGGGGCAGTGTTGGGGTTGGCGGTAGCATTGTTGGTGTTGAACTTGGGTGGGGCACGGGTGAAATTGCTAGAGTTGCCGGGGTTGCTGTGATTTCCTACGGTTCTAGGGTTTCCACGGTTGGGATAGGTTGGACGGGTCATAGGGGGTCTGTTGGTTCTTGGGGCAAATCCTGGAGATGGGTTGGGGCGATACTTTGGGGTCTGATGGGTTCCTGGTTGATGCATCATGCGACGCTTGCGGTTCTCATTGGCTTGGTTGATCTTTCCTTCCATCTGGATAGCAGAGTCGACAAGGGCTTCAATATCAACAAAGGGGATATTGACTAACACCGTCTGCATCTCGTCATGCAGACCATTCAGGAATCTTTCTTTCTTCTTGGCTTCGGTGTTTATCTCGTCCGGGGCATACCTAGCTAATGACAAAAATTTGTCACGGTATTCCACTACAGTCATCCTTCCTTGCTTCAATTCTCTGAACTCGTCTCTCATTCTCTTGATCAAACATGGTGGCACATGGGTTCTACTAAACTTGACTTTGAATTCCTCCCAGGTCATCATCTGGCCTCCGGTCATGGCACGAACACTGTTCCACCATGCCCTGGCATCTCCGGCTAGATAATGGGTGGCGAATAGGACTTTCTCGTTGGCTTCCACTCCTGCTACTTCTAAGTTATTTTCCATGGTTTGCAGCCAATCATCGGCGTCTAGGGGTTCTTCTGACTTGGTGAAAACGGGTGGGTTGGTATTCTGGAAATTCTTGAGCTTAGATCCATGGTTGTCCTGATTTCCATGGCCTTGGTTGTTGTGGGCTAGCTGGGCTATCTGTTGCAGAGTGGCTAGGTTGGCTTGACGTTCTGCTCTTTCAGCTTCACGGTCAGAAGTCAACATTTGCAGGATCTGCAACATTGGGTCCGGGGCTGAACCACTTCCTCCACGTGGCATCTGAAGATTGATATAGATTATGAGAAAAGAGGGAAATTGCTAAGGTTTTGGGTTTTTGAAAAGTTTTTAGAGCTTGACTCAGGTTTTTCTAGCAACTTGCTTTTTCATTCATTCACTCATAGCACACATTACAACACACACCACAACAAAGAAAAACAGATGGTTTTAAGAACCATTCTGGAAACTACGATACAGTGGGACCGACTACTACTTACTACGCTAGTGCTCAGTGCTACTACTCCTCGGAGTCTGTGGCTTCATCATCTTTAGCATCATCGATGAAGGCGAAATCATCCTCATCAGTGAAGAAGTCCATGGCCTGATCCTCCAGAAAATCATCGTCATCGCTGAGATAGGAGTAAGGGTCTCCACGAAGATCCTCTCCGGCATTCTCCCTTTCCTCTAATTGCATGTCTCTCTCGTGGATGGTCTCTTCCAGAGAGGAGATGCGATGGCGAAGACGGGCAATAATGCGCTCCTTCTTGTCGAGTTGACGGCGGCGAGACTTGCAATCCTTTGCTAGCATGGCGATGGTCTGATCCTTCGTCTTGATGATGGCAGACTTGTGGTTGCAATAGTCACGGCAGTTGTCCAACTCCTGCTGACGATCATACATCATGAAGCTCAGGTGATCCAATTGAGTCTTCAGCTCGGGGTGGTATGGGGCTTCCAGTGGTTGTCCATTTGCATCACGCCTTGGGCAAAACTCAAAGCGAGTACCCTTGATCTGATTGATGCTCTGCCCACACAGACGGGAAAGAGCTTCCTGCATTGCTCTGGCAAGTCCATCGAGCCAGTTGTTTTCCCTCAAGGTAAACTGAATTCCCTCCGCAGTGGGAGGTTCAATCTTTCCTCAGAGACTTGCAACAATTAGCCACTGCAGATCTTCTCCTCCTTGATCATTGAGCTGAGCTCCGAAGAACTCGGGGTGCGGACACTCCAGAAGTTCCGAAAGCTGATCCAGATCCCTCTCAAATATAAGGTCTCCACCATTCCCCAGTTGGTAAAACTTGCTGTACTTCACGTCCATCTATAAAAATAGAGGATGAGTAGATTAGCAGAGTGATCAAGTGTGTCAAAATTTTATCTATTTTGCAAGAGTTTTTGAGGAACATGAAGTTTTATTAAAGAATTAAAGAGGTAAGAATGAGAATAAGTTTCGTAAATATTTTTGTTCTTTGGTTTTGAAACTAAGTTTTTGGTTCAACGTCCCATCTAACTAGGGTCTCCTATGGTCAGGATGGCTATGATACCAACTTGTCAACACCTGGATTTTTCAATCCTAGATGCCTGTTATGCCATACATCGTAAGCCCAGGATTACCATTTTTGCGAGACATAACAGAATTGGATACCATAGTACTTCATCCATTACAAACGATACATAAGTTCTTACACAAATAGGGATCTCATGATCCAGTTCTTAATACAACATCAAGAAGCGGAATACGTAATAATAACGGTAGCGTAGGCGAAGCTCCATCTTCAGGGTTACAGGCAATGCTGACGATGGGAGATGATCCTAGTTGTCGTAACCTTCCTGGGGTCCATCCTCCAGGTACTCCTCTTCAAAGTCTGGCCATGGGAATAGCTAGGGACAAAGCCATGAGTACTCTTCAAGTACTCGCAAACTAATACTAACAGATAAAGGGGTTTTTGTATAATAGGACACTAGGCTCTAGGGTTGTTTTGCAAAAGCCAGATTTATCTCTACTAGGTTCCAGAGCTAGTCACAATTTTATAATTCCTAAGTGGGATCTTGTAATTCAAGTCACAACTCTGTTGTGGTCAAGTCAAAGTCTCAATTCATTTCTCAAGTCATTTTGAAAAGTCTGACGGGGGAACAGTATGGCCACTCCAACTGTCCATAACCGCGGACGCGGCTATTCGAATAGTTTGACACTCTGCAGAGATTGTACACTTTCACCACAACATTCGATACATCCGTCAGGAACAAATCCTGAATTCACCATACTCAGTATGCGGATAATCAATCCTAACCTTTCAATTACACGCCCTAGTATAAGCACCTCTCCTGTGAGTTTGGCCTCCCAACCATGACCACTGTCATCTTGGGTACTGCACAGGTGGACAATCTTCACAAGGTAGCCTCAGCTCAGACCTTGGCCGGGAGGGACTAATACTAAGGGATATAAGTTTCCAGTCAAGCCCTACCCAATATTCGGGTATTGTGGTTGTACGCTAAAATTGGAATGGTATCGCATCCAGACAACCATCAGTTTTATATAGGGCTAAGGCTCATGCCTCAACATTTTCATCACCAAAATCCTCAAGTGTTTGGAAACACATGTCCAAAACATTTCAATAGAATGATCCATCATTCCAAGGTTTTCATAACCATTTTTCCACCAAGTAATCCCATCTAAAAGTTGATGAAGTTTTAAGCTTAGCACTAGCATCTACAGGTGAGGGTAGTACTAATGAGGGGTGGTAACTAGTGGAATTTCACGAAGTCCAACCTTATATCTTAAGCTGATATCAAGGTTTCTAGCTTAGGCCAAATTTTATGCTCTTTATGCAACCTTCAGCACAATTGTCTAGTATCTACCAAACTCTTAGGTAGACTCTAAGTAAGCTTTGATAAAGAAATACAGTAAGAAGCTTGCCATAAAACTAGGATTGGTTTAACTAGTAGGTAGGATCATAAGTATGGGTTTGTGGCATCAGTAGGGTATCTTGCAAGAGTTAGTTTGCACAATATCAGTATAAGCTTGCATAGTTACTAGCTTGCTAAAGTAGAGTGTCTTGCAAGTTTAAGCTTGCCTTGTGCAGAGCAGTGGTTGAAGTTCTCCTCGGCTTCCTCTTCGTAGTATCCTCCTTCCTCCTCGTAGTATCCTTGGTCGGTACTAGCGTCTATGAATAAATACGAGGTACACAATCACCAAACAATACTTAACTACTTGCAATCATCACACACAAGGGTCCTATAGATGATCTAGCATCATCCCTAACATTACAAGGTTAAGGCTTGATTTAAATCCTTTTATTTTTAGAAAAGTAATTTCTACTCATTGAAAAACTACTTAAGATTTAATATTCTCCAAACCAAATATGGGCTCATGTTGACACATGTCATCACCACATATTGTAGTCCATGGGAATGTGATTTAAAGTGGTGTCACAATTTAATAAGGTTTTACCCTTTTATTTTAATTAATTAAAGTGGCTAGAAATGCTTATGTAGCATTCTTTTTTTCCTTGAACAATATTTCTGCAAGTAAACCTATATATTTTTATATATTATGAAAGGTATGGTTAAATGTGATTTTTGAGAGTTGGAATCAACTAAAAAGCTTTTATGGTTTAAATTTGAAAAATGTTTGAATGCAGAAAAGCTTCTGCCTTGTTATTTTTACTATGGGTGATCTACAGATCCAAATGACTTGAATCCAACGGACTTGGATTAAGCACTCACAGACCTTACCAACAAAATTGGTTTCGTCCAATTTGGTGCACTGAATCGATCTGGGTTGATTTTTGAAGTTGGGTACAGAAGTGTGTTTGAATTTAAAAAGAAAAAGGTTTAATTTGAATTGCTGGGCTGCGCGGGAAATTCTAACGGGCCGGCCTGCTAAGCGCAGTGCTCCTGCGGGCTGCGTAAATGGGTGTCCCCACTCGTCAGTGACACGGGGCTGGGCGAAGCGGTATGGGGCAACGTGGATCGTTCGATCTAGTTCTAATCCAACGACTGAGGGTCATCGTCGTCGCGAGACAACTCCGGCGAGAACGAAACCTAGCGCGGCCAGTGAGGGGTGCTAGGGGCTCACCGGGGTACGGGCGAGGGTCGGCGAGGCGGGCGAACGACGAAGTCGACGACGGCGAACCTCCTGGTACCGGTGGCTTCTCTTGGGGCAGCTCCAATCGCTGGCTCCCTTCTTCTCCGGCAGCGGCAGGCTCCAGTGAAATTTCGGCGAGGTGGTGCTCGCCTTGCTCTGAGAATGGGGTGGCACGATCAGTGAGGAGAGGGGAGTGAGATGGTGTGAAGAAATCGTGCGGGGGTGGCCTCTATTTATAGTCGAGCGAGGGGACCGTCGGGGCGCACGGTGAGCTCGTCGGGGGCGACGTTACAGGCGGCTAAAGGCATGGGCAAAGGTAGGGGACGGTGCTGTGTCTCCTGGCGATGCTCAACGACATGGTCGCGAGGCATGGGGCGGTGTGGTTTGGTCTGGAACGGCCGGTGCTCTGCGTGGCAGAGGCGGCGTCTTCGACGGCGGGCGGTGGCTGTATGGCACGAGGCGGCAAACGGGGGTGTCTGGCGGTCTCCTGGGTCGGTGGTGATCGTGTGTGCACACGGCGAGGGCGGCGCGCGGTCTGTGGACGTTGGTCGAGGGTGGCGCTCTGGCACACGCTCGGCATGGTCTGGGCGCGGCTTGTGCGCGTGGTCCAGGGCTTGGCAACGCTCGAGGCTGGGACAGGGAGTGGCGGTGGACGGTGGGCTGCCTCCCAGACATGCTGGCTAGGCTTGCCGCTGCTCCTAGCTTGCTGTCCACAATGGGGTGGCATTGAGGTGCTCGGCTGTTCACCATTAATGGTAAGGGCAAGCTCACAGGGGTGCTAGTGTTGGGCTAATCTTTCTAGATGATCTACTGGGCTGTGTGTGAGCTAACTAGGGAACAAGTTAGGCAAGAATCACTGGACACTATAGTGTTTGATGTTTTGTTTGATTTGTGTCTGCAACCTGTTTGATGAAATGGCCGCATGAAATCAAGTTTTGAATTTTGAAATGATTTTTGGTGGGTTTGCTAGATTGGTGCTGGTGAGTCTGCAGATGCTTGGGTTTTGAAAATTGAGCTTGTTTGAGTGGGTTTTGGAAAAGTGGGATCTTCCCATATGAAGAAGATTCAATTTTGAATTGTCATTTAAACTATGCATTTGAAAGTTTCTGGATGATCACAAAGTGGGCCTTGATACCTTGTTATGAGTACATTCAAGGGGTGCAAAGATCCAGAAAAGTTTCTGTTAGGTTTTGAAAGTTTGAGACAGCCAAAGTAGGCATGGGAGTTAAATTGGTCAAAATGACCATTCACCTCATATATTTGTTTTGATTTACTTGTCTTTAGGAAATGTTTTAGATGATGTTCATTTCATCTAAGAAACATTTTACAAGCAATGGATCACACAAACAAAGTGGTTTTTAAAGAAATTAAAAATCCATGCATACACATATACATGCATTCATGAATTCAATTAGAAAAGTTTTTGTTAACCCTAATCTTGATGATTAGTGTTTGTTGATCTAAGTTTGGTATTTTTGGGATGTTACAATTATACTCTATCATGTTCTAACCAAAACATCATTTCAGATGTCGCAATATTTTCCACACATGATGGTTTCTGAAACAATTCTTTCACCTCCTAGACAACCTTGATATTAAGACACTCTTTTGAATATCAAGAATCATGGAGACAAACATGATACTCATATACTAACACTAGAATTGTTTACTCTAGATTTAATACTGATTATCAAATTTCATGGAGTAAACGTAAGTTGCTAAAAGTTTACAATAGGAATTTTAAACTTTAGATTAACACTTCAAAACAATACGATACCAGTTCGTAAAGTAACTATCCAGAATTATATAGTTCTATTATATCAATTATAACTAAGCGTAAGGTGGTAAACGAATGCCAATTACTACAACAACTATGCAAATTCACTTTGATTTAATTTATTATAAATAGTGTTCAACTTTTAATCATATTACTGTTGAACTCCCACTCAAAACAACATCCCTCACATTGTTTTAGTGATAGCACGAACCAAATCCACTACACCAAGTACGATCATCACAAGATATGATGTAGCTTCAAAAGTGAATAATCAACATGTTCATCATATCATCTATATGACTCATGCTTTACCTTTCGGTATTTCGTGTTACGAGACCATGTATGTACATGCTAGGCTCGTCAAGGTTAACCTTAGTATCCGCATGTGCAAATCTGGCTTGCACCCGTTGTATGCACACATAGAATCTATCACACCCGATCATCACACGATGCTTCAAAACAACGAGTCTTAGCAACAATGCCTACTAAGGACAAACACTTTATCACTTGATATTTAGTGAGAGGGATCATCTTATAATGCTACCGTCGCGATCTAAGCAATACAAGATGCATAAAAGGATTAACATCACATGAAATTCATAATATATGATATGATACGACCTTTATTCTTGTGCTTCCGATCTCCATCTTCAAGCATGAACATGATCTCCATCATCACCAGCGTGGCGTCAAGGTCAATGGCGCCGCTCCATGGTTGTCGTCCACCAGCATCAACTATTACAACTACTTTGAATAATAGACACGCATGTCTTAAACGAAATTTAAATACAACCATAAGGCTCCTGACGGTTGCCAACTTACAATAAGGATCATTACATACAACATATATAATCACAATCATAGTCATATCATATCACAACACCCCCCCTGCAAAACAAAGTTAGACGCCTCTAATTTTCTTTGCATGTTTTATGTGGTTTGGGGGTTTCGAATAAGAACCGTTCTAACTTATGAACAAGAACCACAATGTTGATGCAAGTACTATCAAGTGCCCGTTGTAAATTGAATCTTCACTATGATGGGAGAGACAGACACCCGCAAATCCACTTATGCAATACAAGTTGCATGTCGAGCGTGGAGCAAGTCTCATGAACGATGTCATGTAAGGTTAGCCCCGGCCGCTTCATCCCACCATCCTTCAAGATGCAAAGTACATAAGAAGCAATTGATAATAAAAGCACCACCACCCACAATGACCATTGTGTTCTACTCATGCAACAGATCTACTTATAGACACGGCTCTGATACCACTGTAGGGGTTCGTAGCATGGAAAACAAAAAATTCTACCGCATGAACACACACAAGCCAAGATCTATCTACTAGATTATAGCATCGAGTCAATAGAGTACTAACCCTCGAAGATTCCAAAGCACTTAACGAGATCAGATTCTCGTGGGTGATGTAGTCGTTCACTTGACGATCTCAAGATCGCGTAGACGATCCTTCTAGCGCCGCGTTCCGGCAGCGCTTCCGCAGTCGGTCACACATGTGGTACTCGATGAAGACCTTCCTCTCCCTTGTTCCAGCAGGCAGCGAAGGTTATATATCTCTCCACGCGATTCCACCAGCACGATAGCGTGGTGTCGGAAGTAGAGGGGAGATCCCGCAGGGCTTCACCTAAGCCGGTGCGAGTATGATGGAGTAGAGGGAGACCCGAAGATCTAGGGTTTAGAGGGTCGAGGTTTTGAGGTGGCCGGCAACTAGGGTTTAGCTAGGAGGCGACTGTTTAGAGGAGGGTCTAAACGTAGACGACTTGGGGGGGCAAGGGCCGACGGCTAGGGTTTTTGTGGGGTGGGTGCTTGGGACGCCCCACCCCTTCTTTTATAGATGGGAAGAGGAGGTTGGGGAAGGGGAATCCTTCCCCAACTCCACCTCATGGGCCGGCGGAAAGGGATAGGGAGGAATCCTAGGATTCCTTCCCTCCCTCCACTAGGCAACCAATGTTGGGATTTGACTTTTCAAATTGGCATTTGACTTTGTAAACTAGAGTTTGATTTCTCTCTTCCCATTGCCCACCAAGTGACCTAGGACATGATGCAATCGTTCCACTTTGTCATGACATATCGATGTACCCTTCCCACTCCGGATCGGTGGACATTCTAGACCCTTCTAGAACATTCTGATGAAAACACCGAAACCATTACCGAACTCCGAAATTGGACTTTCCTTATATGAATCTTATTCTCCGGAGCATTCCGGATCTCCTCGTGATGTCCCGGATCAAATTCGAGACTCTGAACAACATTCGGTATCTTATTCACATTCCATATCTACTAAACAACATTGAATCCTTAAGTGTGTCTCCCTACGGTTCGCGAATTATGCAGACAGGATCGAGAATCTTCTACGATCAATAACCAATAGAGGAATCAGGAAATTCATATGGCTCTCACATATTTCTACGATTACTTCATGATCGAATGAACCATTTACGTACGATACCAATTTCCCTTTGTCTCGCGATGCTTTACTTATCCGAGGTTTTGATCGTCGGTATCTCTGCATACCTAGTTCAACCTCATTACCGATAAGTACTATTTACTTGTTCTTGTGATATATGATCCCTTGTGATCCATTCACATGCTTGCAAGCCAATTGGATGACATTCCACCGAGAGGGCCTAGAGTATATCTATCCATCATATGGATGGGAAAATCCCACTCTTGATCCATGTGCCTCAACACATACTTTCAGAATACTCAATGCCACCTTTATAACCACCTAGTTACGAAGTGGTGTTTGATTTCATCAAAGCATCCATCCGGTGATGGTGATTAACATGATCTCATGTTCGAAGGATTTAGGTTACTATGTATTTGAAAGCTTATAGGAGGTGAACTATTTAAATGACTTGATCTTATGCTATGCTTAACTATAGGAGTGTGTCCATCACATCATTATTTTAATGATATGACCTTGTTATTAATAACATCCAATATTCATGATCAAGGAACCATGATCATCAATTAATCAACAAGCTAGTTTAAAAAGAGGCTTTACTAGGGGCTCTTTCATTTTTACAAACCACACAAGTATTAATGTTTCCTGTTAATACAATTATAGCATGGTATGTAAACATTTTATCATAAACATAAAGATATGATAACAACCACTTTATTATTGCCCCTTGGGCATATCTCCAACATATCTGTCTAATCAATCTAATAAATAAAGAATAAAAACCTCTTAATTCTAGGATTTCAAAAATAAAATCTAAATTAACCCTATCATAGGCCTTTTCATAGTAAATCTTAAATACTAAACCCTTATTTTTCTTCCTATGTATGTTGGGGGGATGACCCCAGGTAGGGTCAAGATAGTGGAAAGAAGGAAGGAACCTTTCTTACCATATGTCGGGTTATAAGCTGATTCGGCCAAACATATGCAAGGGTCGGCCGAATCAAGAATGGCTCAGCCAGAGTCGAGCGAGTGATACCTTACTCGGCCGATATATGAGCTAAGTCAGCCGAACAAGGTTGATCAGCTCATACGCAGGTAAGGGTCGAGCCGAGTTACGCGAGGCGAGGCCAAATAACAGGAATCTTGCAGAAGAAGGAGACGGATCCCAAAGTCAAACCCTAGCTACCAACTAGGAGGAATCTGCATAGAGCCAAGCACTAGAGACAAGGAGCAGAGCCGCAGAGGGGCAGACAGGCGTCACAGAGGTGAAAGTGGGCAAGCCCGAGGCTCACATGTGGGGGTTATGGGTCTTTGCCATCGATAGAAGGGGGGCACGAAAAGAGGTCCGCTGAGTTACTACTTTGGGACAAGCATATTCCAAGAATATGCTTGTCCACGTCAGCCCTAGAAGGAACCAAGGGATCCCTTTATAAGGATGGACACGGCTTCCTGGAGAAGGGATTGACTCATTTGACACTAGATGGCTCATGTTGTAGTCTTCTTGCTCCTCTCTCTCTGATACAGCTCAAGGAGCACTTGTAGCTTGATTGAGGAGAAATAAAGATCTGAGTTCTAGCTAGTTTTTTGTAGAAATCACTACATCTTCCCTCCCCAGATCCCACTAGCATCCATTGGCCCCATACTTTAGCCTACCCATGGCATATGTCGTGCCACCACCACGACAGTTGGCGCCCACTGTGGGGCCAGCAGCGGTGCTAGCTGGAGTCAAGATCCGGACGGGAAACTTCATCGACACCGGCGAGCGGGTGGTTTCTGGGCTAGTCCAGAGATTTGACATCTGGGACTATGTCAGCGACAACGCTGGCAGTTTCAGGAGGGAGGCACCCCCGCGCAACGGCGTGTTCATCAATGTGGGTGCTCACAAGATCACGTTGGCATCGACACCTCCTGCGTCTATCCGCGCTGAGTCATCGTCGCAGGAGATCCACCCCTCAGTGCTGCCAGCGGTCAGCGTGGCGCACGCCCCGCGGGCAGCGTTGAGGTGATGATGACAGCTCCTACGCCAGCAGCAGGAGTAGGGGCCGGGCCAAGCAAGGACCCGGCGGAAGGAGGACAGGTCGCGGCAAAGCAAGCGGCTCCAAAGCCAACAACAGCAGATCCTCCGGTAACCAGGGCAGCCGAGGTGCAAGAGGTAACTCCAAAAGCTACAAGGGTAAGGTGGCCACCTCTGGAGAGGCCAGAGAATATCCTGCAGGTAGCCATAGATAACTTAACTACACCTGTAGGGCCTATAGTTGACCCGCCAAATGCACAGGCAGAGTTAGAAGAAACTAGATTGAAAATGTTAGAGGAGGCAAAAAAGGTGTCGGCCTTGCAGGAGTCCTTTAACAGGACTTTGCGGGAATATGCCAGGGCAAACAAGTCAGATAGGACGCGTGGCACCTTTCCGAGTGAGGTTCAGGAGGGACCATGGTAAAGCTTGGTCAAAAGAGAAGGGGGACGCCGGGTGATACAAAAAGGAGCCGGGTGACGCCCAAAGCAAGAGATGACGTACAAAGTAACTACGTGACGCCAAAAGGAACAGGAGGCAACGTACCGGAAGACCGTTAGCTGTCTAACTTTGTGGACTGGGCATTGGGCTTTGGTCAAGCCCATGACACGGCCCATACTATAGGGACCAAGATCCAAACAGTAACCCTAGAACCCAAAGGGGTGTAACTTAGCTAGCACCACCTATATAAGGAGGGGCAGAGCAGTAGTAGAAGGAGGTTGGACCAAGTAGGGAACTAGTGCCCAGAACACAAGTTCATACAGCTCAAGGAGCACTTGTAATTCTCAAGTATCAATCAAATCCCTAAGTGTGGAGAGTTCATCTTGTTCTTCGTGCATGGCAAGACAGTGCACTCCCTCCCCGGTGACCACAAGAACCCATTCGGCCCCCAACTTAAGCCTACCCATGGCATCTGCCGTGACACCACCACGACAGTTGGCGCCCACCGTGGGGCAAAAGCAGGTGCTTGATGGAGTCTTCATCCGAACGGGCAACATCATTGCCAAGACCGGCGAGCGCGTCTACTTCGGCCTCATCCAGAGGTTTGGAGCGCTCAACTTTGTCAGCGACAATGCGGGGTGTTTCGGGACCAAGTCGTTCCCTAGGGGCGGTCGCTTCATCAAGTTCGACGAGCACCAGGTATACGTCGCCGTGCACGTGGAGCACGCATATCCGGAGCACGTCGTTCTGGCGCCGAATCTGCCAACGGCTCCTGTCGCTGGGAAACTTCATCAACTCATCTCCGTTGAGGTAATGATGACAGCTCCTAACCCAGCAGCTCCACCGATAGTTCCAGTAGTGAATGAGAATGCTGAGGGAGGAAATCATGAGGAGACACCAAAGGCCGCGATAACAGCAAAGGCACCGTTGGAAAAGCCAGAAAACATAGCTACGAGTAAAAGGGCTAAAGAGCTGCAAGATGCGATAGATAAGTTGGCAGAGCCAGTTGCACAAGCAATTGATCCGGCACGTGTGCAGGACGAGTTAGAGGAGGCCAGAATAAAGGTTCTGGAGAAAGCCAAGGAGTTAGCACAGTTACAACAAGATGTGGATATCACAATCCGAGAGCTCAACTTGGCAAATCGAGTCAAGGGCGCAAAGACCCGGCTTGATGCGACAAGGTTAAGAGGAAGAAACCTCAATGAGGAGCTGGCGGATGCAACATCAAAAATAATGCCACATAACAACAACGAAACAGCTATGCGGCCAACATACAATACAGCAGCAGCTAATCTGCGAGCCGCAGAAGCAGCAATGGTAGAATTACCCCACTTGATGGGAGAAGCAAAGAAAAGACAACAAGAATGAGTCAATGAACTGGTAAGAGCAGCTAGCATGCTAAATGAAGCATACTATAGAGTGAATCCGGGTATAGCAGGGAGGTCGCAGCTGGTTCACTCGGCGACTGCTGTCCCGGCGAGATCAGCAGGTCACACGGCGTCCTCACCCGGAGCGGCGCCAAGACCTAGAAAATAAAAGAGTGTGGATTCAGGGAGAAACAAGCAGATGATCACTTATGACACAACAATAGCTCAGGGAAACCCAGCACATGCACAGGGAACTAGAAGGAATAATGCCCAAGGAAATGAGAACCAGGAAAATGCAGGCCGGGAAAGGCAAGCAGGGCAAAGGAATGGCAATGGAGGGCAAAATTTTGCGCCTCAACCTAGGCGTGGAACTCACTCAGCAGGAGGAGGGAATCCAGCGCCGAATAACGCACCAGCTCAACCCGAAAGAAGACATCAGAGCATGGGAAAATCAGCACAACATCCTGCTGACCCGAACACAAACAGGTACAATGATGGTTACTCGGCGATGGTAAACGACGGGTATGAACTACCGGATCACGCTTATCAAGCGATGAGAGCCAGACTCGGAGGCAGGAACCATCAACCGGATGATGAAAGGCTGAAGCTTGACCGAATAAAGATGGCAGAACTGATCGAGTCGCAAGGTCCACAGGATCCACCATGCTTTGGCCCAAGGATCATGAAGGAACCTCCTGTACCAAATTTCCAGCTGGCCAGAGGAACAAAAACATATGATGGAAGCACAAAGCCAGAGGATTGTCTCATAGATTATGGAACTCCTGTGAAAATCGCGCAGGGGAATTTGAGATGGGCAGTACGATATGTACCGCAAATGCTAGAAGGACCAGCTCGGGTATGGCTGAACAATTTTCCACCCGGAAGCATCAACAGTTGGATCAATTTTCAAGACGCTTTTGTGAGCACTTTCACGAGAACCTACAAGAGGCCGTATCTCCCACAACAGCTAGCAATGTGTAAGCAAAGGACGAATGAGACAGATAGAGAATTCCTCACAAGATGGTGCATAATGCGCAACTCTTGCGAAGGGGTAATCGAGTCACAGGCAATCTCTTGGTTTTCCCAAGGTTGCAGACGCGGAAGTGTGTTGTGGCAAAGGCTACAGAGAGATATGCTGACAAGTTTAGCAGAAACAATAAGGATTGCTGACTCATATGCGTTGGGAGATCCGACTCAGCCTCTGCTCATGTCGGCAGATGGGATGACTGAGACTCAGATATATGACGCTGTCGGGTCGCAAAGGCGCCAGGAAAGATCCGAATACAGAAGCAAAAGAAGAGATGAAAGGCCAGACTACAGATATGGTTCGACTCAGGTTGCAGCCATAAGTCAGGATCATCCAGATGCTGGAAGTAGCCAATGTCAAAGGACAAATGGACAACAACACTGGGTGCCAAAGAATGATGGCAAAAAGCCATATGAACAAAGGAAGCAATACCAGGACCGACAGAAGTATACCTATGAGATGATGCTAGACCAGCCGTGTAAGTTTCACACACCTAGTCCAAGTAAGCCAGCAAATCACACAACAAGACAATGCACTTGGTTTCAGAAAGGAGATAGAGTGGATTCGCCGAGTAAGCAGCTACCACCACCTCCCCCTCCACCACTTTCAGGAGGAAATGCTTAGGCTATGGGAACGGATAACAGATACGAAAACAGACAGCCAAGGTATCATGATCAAGAGAGAAGAGAAACTGTGCACCAGGTGCATAATCCAAGAGGTGACGACGCTCATATCGGCCACAGAACTAGAAATGAGTACATATAACATCACTAGAGCTATGTCGTATTTGTCACAGATCCAAATGACAAAAAGAGTCAGCAGCGACGGATGATGGAGGTGAATGCCACAATGCCGACAATTCCCAAGTACATGCATTGGTCTGAGCAAGAGATAACTTGGAGCATAAAGGATCACCCCAAGATCATGCCAACCCCAGAAGGATATGCTCTAGTGTTAGATCCAACGTTCATGGGCCCGAATATCAATGTGAAGTTTTCTAAGGTACTGATCGATGATGGCAGTAGCATCAACATCATGTACAAGGATACCATGCTCAAGCTAGGAATTACCATGAACATGCTGGAGCCGACTAAGACAACTTTCCATGGTATTGTGCCGGGATTTTCCTGTGGGCCAATTGGCAAGATCTGGGTCGACGTCTTGTTCGGAAACAAAGAGAATGATCGCACTGAAGCCATAGAGTTCAAGGTGGTTGATTTGGTCAGCTCGTACCATGCCTTACTCGGCAGACCGACTATGGCAAAGTTTATGGCCACTCCTCACATTGCTTACTTGAAGATGAAGCTGCCAGGCCCATGTGGGGTGATTACAGTTGAGGGATATTACAAAAGGTCCATTGCATGTGCCCTAGCCGGATCTTCACTGGCCGAGTCACTGGTCATAGCACAGGAAAAACATCAAATGTTGGAGGTGGCAGCATTGGCCAAAGCAGCACAAATGTCCATGCTGGCACTCACTAATCCGCATGGCAATGTGTCATTTCAAGCTACCAAAGAAACCAAGAAGGTACAGGTGGATGAGATTTTCCCAGAGCGTACAGTCACCATTAGGGCTTGTCTCACTGACAAATAGGAAAGCGAGCTCACCAGCTTCCTCCGTGAGAATCGGGACATCTTTGCATGGTCCACACAGGATTTGCAAAGAGTTCCGAGGGAGCTGGCTGAGCACTCTCTTCATGTAAGGCCATATGCCAAGCCGGTGAAGCAACCCCTCCGCCGCTTTGCCGAGTATAGGAGGAAGGTAATAGCTGTCAAGATTGCCAGAATCTTAGCTGCTGGATTCATCATGGAAGTACTGCACCCGGATTGGTTTTCAAATCCAGTCTTGGTCGAGAAGAAAAAAGATGACCCGGACGTGGCAGTGTATGGCATATGTGTATTGATTACACAAACCTCAATAAGGCGTGTCCGAAAGATCCATTTCCCCTACCACGGATCAATCAGGTCATAGATTATACTGCTGGGTGTGAGTTGTTGTCATTTGTGGACGCGTATTCTGGATTCTATCAGATACCACCGAATCCGAATGATCAAATAAAGACAGCTCTTATCACCCCGTACGGGGCTTATTGCTATCATACCATGCCATTAGGATTGAGAAATGCAGGTGCAACATATCAAAGATGCATGCAAAAATGCTTGCAAGATCAATTGGTGAAGGAAATATGCCCTAGAGGCAATCATAGAGATGATTATATTTCATATGTATCCATGAGTTATTGTAATGTTCCTTGAATATCCATATCAGGCAACTTGTATTGATTGGCAATTATGTGAATTGTTTGTGAAACTCTTTACTTGTATGGTTATTTAAGAGTTGTCCCTACTCGGAGTTCATGTGAGGACACACATGAATATTAGACTAGCACATCGATTGGTTGATGACTATGTTTCGCAAGTCATAGACATGGAGATGTCAAACCAATGATGTGGACACATGTTATGAACATGGGGTTGGACTGACCCAACCTGAGACTAGCAATTAGTTGTAGCTCTCTCTCTACACATCGTGTACGTTCTGTCCTTAGACCTGAGATTGTCGCATGTACTTGAGATGTGGATCGACCTACTTTGGGGCTATCAAACGCTGCACCGTAACAGGGTAGTTATAAAGGTAGCTTTCGGGTTTGTCCTGAAGCATGCTGCAAGGCATGGTAAATCAAGATGGGATTTGCCCCTCTCTACTTGAGAGAGATATCTCTGGGCCCCTCGAGTGATCGGATCCAGAAATGCATGGCCGTGCTACCTATGGTTAAGAGTTAACCTAGTAAAGGGATTCCGAATCACGATATCGAGAAAGGGAGGTCAGCTTGGAGATAGACCAAATATCGTGAGGCAAAGGGAAAGACATGTACTAAACCTTGTGATGGTTCGTCCGATATGATCTTTGTATGCGTTTAGGAGTTGGCACGTCTTGCTAGAGGTCGCTACCAACTATTGACAGAATAAGTGTATTCGTGTCATGTCTATGCGCATATGAACCTATAGGGTCACACACTTAAGGGGCTGGAAGCCTAATGAGGATTGGATCCGAATTAGACCAGGCTTAGGCTACTAATGGGCTGCTAATGTAGAAGCCCACTAGAGACGCCTATATAAGAGAGGGTGGGGAGAGCTGACCAGGGTGAGACCTCAGATCATTCCCAGCCGCCACTCCTCACGCCTGTGTTGCACGCGCGGACCTAGCAGTCCGACGTCTGACGCTTCCACCCTGTACGTGTGGATACCTCGGAGGCGCTGCATCTGTAGCGCTTGGACGAGCCACGCAAGGGGAGCTGCTCATGGGACGAGGAAAAGGAGGAGACGTGGAACGTCTGCACTGCCTTGACGCACTTCATCAATTCCGCAACTGCGTGTCTACTGGTAATCCCGTGATCTATGACAACAATAATCCTGGTATACGTGGTAGAAATTTTTTGATTTGCGCTAGTGTAGCCTACCCGTATCCCTACAGTGGTATCAGAGCCGATGCTGTTCAGTTATAGTTTCGGGATGTTTGCATATGGTGATATGCAAATTGATATGAATGATGTGATCGTTTATATGGCGATGGTTCAGGATTGATCTATGATCTTGCTTTCTATGATCGTAATTCTGAGGTTGTCGAACGACTTACCCCTACCGGTCGGTTTCCGCCATCGGGGTAGACAGTGACACATAATCCTGTTGAATCACGAGAAGATCAATATGATTGATCGAAACAGAACCTAGATCTAAAATCGATGTACCATGATCAAAGGAGTTTGATTGAATCGGGACAGGAGTCGGTTTATGGTAAATTTGATTTGCCGATCAAAATCCTTGAAGAAAATTGTGTAGATTCGATCTCTCATTAAGGTAACTAGGTGATGCCCCTTCGAACCCCGCAGGGGGAGACCCCCTAGATCCCCCTTAATCGTAGCCCCTTTTGTATCTCGTTAAGGTAACTAGGTGCTGCAATGTCACATGATCCGGTAGAATGCGATTATATGCATAACTTGTTTTTGCAGGATGTATGTGATCAGTATGGCCCATATGTGTATGTGATGCATGTATGAAATTTATCATGACCTGCGTGTCGTGAGTAGGGCAACACGGCTGGAGCCATGTGTGTTGTCAATTATTGTAATGGCCTGCGTGCCAACTTGTGATGATCCCAATACTATGTAATTTTGATTACTAGCTATTAGGAGTAATAGCTTGTATTAGTTCTTGGAGGACTCATCACTTGGAGGATGGCTCACATGGAACATGAAGATGGCGACCATCATGGTGGACAGGTTCTATGGCGATGGAGATCACCATGAGAAAATGGGCCATACTGTGTCACATCTATGTGAATGTTATTCTTATGCGTTTTACTACTATGCATGCTTAGATGATAGAAGTAGAACGATCCCTCACAAAGTTTAAGTTAAACCATGCCCCCCCCAACCAAACCTTGCACCATCCTATGCCCTGTACAATCGTTGGTGGGCCTATGAAATTAGGGTGCCACGGTTTTCCTTGGCTGGATGGGTTTGTATCGGATACCTACACGCATAAGGGTTGGTGAACTTGACAAGTTCATCTTAACAGTTAAGGACCTTGGGGCATAAAGGTTGGGTGCCTAGTTTTGACATAGAGATGTCACCCAACAACAAGAGTCATATGTGATATGATTAGCAAGTGTTGCTTACCGATTTACCTTGTCTTCTAGCAGTGATGCTAAAGCTCACTAGTTGACTTGTTAATTGTGGATCTTGAATCACTTAGTATCAATAGAGGGATATTGATTTAAGTGGGAGTATATGCTATTAAATTGTTTAATATGTTTTACTCTTTCATGGTTACATGGCTTAGTATTTTGCATGTTTTCTGTTGTAGATCAATGGCACCGAACACTACATCACCTTTCTCTTTGCGTTCGATTCTTGACAAAGATAAACTAAATGGAACAAACTATTCGGACTGGGTCCGTAACCTGAGAATTGTTCTCAGGTCTGATAAAAAGGAAACGGTTCTGGATACCCCAATCCCCGATGAACCTGCTAATAATGCATTTGCTGCCCTAAAGAACACCTACAAGAGAGCATGTGATGATTCTCTTGAGGTTAGATGCCTTATGCTTGCATGCATGGAACCTGAACTCCAAAAGAAGTTTGAGGATCAGGATTCCTATGATATGATCGTTGCGCTTAAGGACATGTTCCAAGATCAGGCAAGGACTAAGAGGTACAATGTTGCCAAGTCCTTTGTCGAATGCAAGCTAGCAGAGGGAGCAGTTGTAGGCCCCCATGTGATCAAAATGGTTGGTTACAGTCAGACTTTGGAAAAGCTTGGTTTTCCACTAGGCCAAGAGTTGGCCACTGACTTCATTTTGGCGTCTCTTCCATCCAGCTATGGGCAGTTCATTTCGAACTACCATATGCATGGGGTGGAGAAGGGCCTTAATGAATTATGTGGGATGCTTAAAACAGCAGAAAGTGACATGAAGAAGTGCGCAGGGCATAGCCATGTGATGGCTGTGCAGAACAAGCCTAGCTTCAAGAAAAAGGGTACTTCTTGGAAGAAGAAGGGCAAGGCTAAGGATACGATCCCTAAGTCTGCACCCAAGCAAAAGGCTGGACCTGTAGAAGACATTGAGTGCTTCTTTTGTCATGAACATGTCCACTGGAAGAGAAACTGCAGCAAGTACCAGGCTTCTTTGAAGAAGAGTGGAAGTAAGAGTACTTCCAACTCAGGTACGCTTGTTGTAAATGTTGTGGACATTCTTCTCGCTGATTCCTATGTTAACTCTTGGGTATTTGATACCGGATCGGTTGCTCATATTTGCAATTCGATGCAGGGGCTAATAAGGACTAGAGAAGTGCAGAAAGGCGAAGTGGATTTTCGCGTCGGAAATAAAGCAAGGGTTGCTGCATTGTTCGTCGGCGTCATGCAACTTCACCTTCCGTCAGGATTTATTATGGAGTTGAATAATTGCTATTACATTCCAAGTATGGGTCGAAACATTTTATCACCTTCATGTTTGATGAAGGATGGATATTCATTTGCGAGTATAAACAATGGTTGTGTAATCTCTAAGAATGATATGTTTATTGCTAATGCTCCCATTGTGAATGGGTTATTTATTTTAAATCTTGATGATGCATCTGTTTACAATGTTAGTGATAAAAGGCTTCGGCCTAATGATTTGAGTCCTACCTATTTATGGCATTGTCGTTTGGGGCATATAAGTGAAAAGCGCATGAATAAGCTCCATGGTGATGGTCTTCTAACTTCGTTTGATTTTGAATCATACGAGACATGTCAGGCTTGTTTACTTGGAAAGATGACCAAGTCACCTTTTTCGGGTTTACCCGAGAGAGCGACAGACTTGTTGGAACTCATACATACTGATGTATGTGGTCCAATGAGCACGACAGCCAGAGGAGGATATCACTACTTCATTACTTTCACTGATGATTTCAGTAGATATGGTTATGTCTACTTGATGAGGCATAAGTCTGAAACTTTTGAAAAGTTCAAAGAGTTTCAGAGTGAAGTAGATAATCAACGTGGCAAGAAAATAAAGGCCTTGCGATCTGATCGTGGAGGTGAATATTTGAGTCACGAGTTTAGCGATCATCTTAAGAGTTGCGGAATTGTTCCACAACTTACGCCGCCCGGAACACCTCAAAGGAACGGGGTCTCCAAACGGTGTAATCGAACTTTGTTGGACATGGTTCGATCTATGGTGAGCCAGTCGGATTTACCATTGTCATTTTTGGGTTACGCTCTAGAAACGGCAGCTTTCACACTTAATAGGGTGCCATCTAAATCCGTAGTTAAGACACCATATGAGATGTGGACTGGAAAGAATCCCAGTTTGTCTTTTCTAAAGATTTGGGGTTGTGATGCATTTGTCAAGCGACTTCAGTCAGACAAGCTAACACCCAAATTGGATAAGTGCATTTTCGTGGGATATCTGAGGGAAACTTTAGGGTATTACTTCTACAACCGAGAGGAGGGCAAAGTGTTTGTCGCTCGTAGCGGTGTTTTCCTAGAGAAAGAGTTTCTCACAAAGGGAACAAGTGGAAGGTCGGTGCGACTTGAAGAAGTTCAAGAAGAGCCAATTGGGGATGCTTCTACGAGTGATGCTATTGTAGCAGAACAAGTTGAGGAACCTGTGGCAACAGAAGCACCACAACCACGAAGGTCGGCGAGGCTCCGCGAAGCGCGGGAATTATTATTGTTAGACAATGATGAGCCTGCGACCTATGCAGAAGCGATGGTGGACCCAGACTCTGAGAAATGGCTGATCGCCATGAGATCTGAGATAGAGTCCATGGGAGACAATCAAGTTTGGAACTTGGTTGACCTGCCTGATGGTTTTAAAGCCATCGAGTGCAAATGGATCTATAAGAAGAAGATTGATATGGATGGAAATGTTCACATCCATAAAGCTCGACTTGTTGCAAAAGGTTTTCGACAAGTTCAAGGAGTTGACTACGACGAGACTTTCTCGCCCATAGCGATGCTTAAATCTATACGGATAATTGTAGCCATTGCTGCACATTTCGACTATGAAATATGGCAGATGGATGTCAAGACGGCTTTCCTAAATGGAATCCTAACTGAGGACGTGTATATGATGCAGCCCGAAGGTTTTGTCGATCCAAACAATGTTGGAAAGGTATGCAAACTTCTGAAGTCCATTTATGGGCTGAAGCAAGCATCTCGGAGTTGGAATATTTGATTTGATGAAGTTGTAAAGGAGTTTGGCTTCATCAAAAACGAACAAGAACCTTGTGTTTACAAGAAGGAAAGTGGGAGAGCGCTGGTATTTCTAATCTTATATGTAGATGACATATTGCTGATTGGAAATGACATTCCTATGCTCGAGTCTGTTAAGACCTCATTGAAAAATAGTTTTTCGATGAAGGACTTGGGAGAAGCGGCATATATTCTGGGCATCAAGATCTATAGAGATAGATCAAGGAGGCTAATTGGATTAAGCCAGAGTACATACATTGACAAAGTGTTGAAACGGTTCAGCATGGAAGAGACTAAGAAGGGGTTCTTGCCCATGTCTCATGGCATAAAACTCAGCAAGACTCAGTGTCCTTCGACTACTGATGAGCGTGAGCGCATGAGTAGGGTTCCATATGCTTCGGCTATTGGATCCATCATGTATGCAATGATTTGTACTCACCCAGATGTTTCCTATGCTCTAAGTGTTACGAGCAGATACCAGGCTGATCCAGGTGAAGGTCACTGGACAGCGGTAAAGAACATCCTTAAGTACTTAAAAGGACTAAGGATGTGTTCCTAGTTTATGGAGGTGAGGATGAACTCAGTGTAAAGGGTTACACAGATGCGAGTTACCTTAATGACTCAGATGATTCGAAATCGCAATCAGGTTATGTGTTTGTCATGAATGGTGGTGATGTGAGCTGGAAAAGTTCCAAGCAAGATACGGTGACTTCCTCTTCAACAGAAGCTGAATATATTGCTGCCTCGGAGGCCGTAAAGGAAGCTGTTTGGATTAGGAATTTCCTAATCGCTCTCGGTGTGGTTCAGGGCGCGTCCAATCCCTTGGATGTTTATTGTGACAACAATGGTGCTATTGCACAAGCCAAGGAACCTAGACAACACCAGAAGAACAAACATATCCGCATGCGTTACCATCAGATTCGAGAGTTCGTTGAGGATGGTAGTGTCATGATATGCAAAATACATATGGACTCAAATGTTGCTGATCCCTTGACTAAGCCTCTCCCGCAGCCCGCGCATGAAGCGCACACAAGAGCAATTGGTATTAGATACATTTTAGATTGACTCTAGTGCAAGTGGGAGACTGAAGGAAATATGCCCTAGAGACAATCATTGAGATGATTATATTTCATATGTATCCATGAGTTATTGTAATGTTCCTTGAATATCCATATCAGGCAACTTGTATTGATTGGCAATTATGTGAATTGTTTGTGAAACTCTTTACTTGTATGGTTATTTAAGAGTTGTCCCTAGTCGGAGTTCATGTGAGGACACACATGAATATTAGACTAGCACATCGATTGGTTGATGACTATGTTTCGCAAGTCAGAGACATGGAGATGTCAAACAAATGATGTGGACACATGTTATGAACATGGGGTTGGACTGACCCAACATGAGACTGGCAATTAGTTGTAGCTCTTTCTCTACACATCGTGTACGTTCTGTCCTTAGACCTGAGATTGTCGCATGTACTTGAGATGTGGATCGACCTACTTTGGGGCTATCAAACGTTGCACCGTAACAGGGTAGTTATAAAGGTAGCTTTCGGGTTTGTCCTGAAGCATGCTGCAAGGCATGGTCAATCAAGATGGGATTTGCCCCTCTCTACTTGAGAGAGATATCTCTGGGCCCCTCGAGTGATCGGATCCAGAAATGCATGGCCGTGCTACCTATGGTTAAGAGTTAACCTAGTAAAGGGATTCCGAATCACGATATCGAGAAAGGGAGGTCAGCTTGGAGATAGACCAAATATCGTGAGGCAAAGGGAAAGACATGTACTAAACCTTGTGATGGTTCGTCCGATATGATCTTTGTATGCGTTTAGGAGTTGGCACGTCTTGCTAGAGGCCGCTACCAACTATTGACAGAATAAGTGTATTCGTGTCATGTCTATGCGCATATGAACCTATAGGGTCACACACTTAAGGGGCTGGAAGCCTAATGAGGATTGGATCCGAATTAGACCAGGCTTAGGCTACTAATGGGCTGCTAATGTAGAAGCCCACTAGAGACGCCTATATAAGAGAGGGTGGGGCGAGCTGACCAGGGTGAGACCTCAGATCATTCCCAGCCGCCACTCCTCACGCCTGTGTTGCACGCGCGGACCTAGCAGTCCGACGTCTGACGCTTCCACCCTGTACGTGTGGATACCTCGGAGGCGCTGCATTTGTAGCGCTTGGACGAGCCACGCAATGGGAGCTGCTCGTGGGACGAGGAAAAGGAGGAGACGTGGAACGTCTGCACTGCCTCGACGCGCTTCATCAATTCCGCAACTGCGCGTCTAGTGGTAATCCCGTGATCTATGACAACAGTAATCCTGGTATACGTGGTAGAATTTTTTTGATTTGCGCTAGTGTAGCCTACCCGTATCCCTACAATTGGACAAAATGTTAAAGTATACGTCAATGACGTGGTGATAAAAACCAAGCAAAGTCATACTCTAATTGAGGACTTGCGTCAAACATTCGCAAACTTGAGAAGATTCCGGATGAAACTTAACCCGGAAAAATGCACATTCGGTGTCCCGGATGGAAAATTACTCGGATTTCTTGTATTCAACCGAGGAATTAAGGCTAACCCGAGAAAGATCAGGGCCATCGAAAGAATGGAATTACCAAAAACCCTCAACGATGTCCAGAAGTTCACTGGATGCCTGGCCTCATTGAGCAGGTTTATTAGTCGGCTAGGTGAAAAAGCCCTACCACTATATCAACTGATGAAAAAATCAGACAAATTCACATGAACACAGCAAGCTGATAGCGCTTTCCATGAATTAAAGAAAATGTTGGCAACAACACCAATATTAGCATCACCACTGTCCAAAGATCCAATGTTGCTCTATGTCGCCACAACCAACAGAGTTGTAAGTGCAGTGATAGTGGTTGAACGCGAAGAGGAGGGAAAATTAGTTCAAAGGCTATTTTATTACTTGAGCGAAGTGCTCTCTGTGTCAAAACAGAATTACCCGCATTATCAGAAAATGACATATGGGGTATATATGGCAGCAAAGAAGCTGAAACATTATTTTCAAGAACACCCAATCCGGGTAATATGTGAGGCGCCTATCTCGAATATATTAGGCAGCAAAGATGCCAGTGGCCGAGTCGCAAAATGGGCCATAGAGCTAGCACCATATACTCCACAGTATGATAGGCGAGATGCAATTAAATCTCAAGCTGTTGTAGACTTCTTCGTAGATTGGATGGAAATGCAGTACGAACCACCACTACCAGACCCGAATTACTGGAAGATGCATTTTGACGGATCCAAGAAGAAAATGGGTCTGGGCGCCGAGATAGTACTCACTTCGCCAAAGAGGGATCGACTCAAGTATGTGTTACAGATCCATTTTGATGCTTCCAACAACGTTGCCGAGTATGAGGCACTTGTCCACGGCATCAAAGTGGCCAAGGAAATTGGTATCAAGAGGATTATGTGTTTTGGTGATTCAGATTTGGTGATTCAGCAAGTGTCTGGGCATTGGGACGCACTGGACGCAAACATGGCATTATATCGTTTCCATGTGCAACAAATTTCGGGATACTTCGATGGGTGTGAATTCCACCATGTCCAAGAGCAGAAAATGAAGCAGAAGATGTACTATCCAAACTAGGTTCATCTCGGCAAGCAATACCACCAGGAATAGCATTGGAACACCTTATGAAACCATCGATCAAGTCGTCACCAGAATCCGAATCAATATTCATCCCGGCAACACAAGAGTCAGATGTTGTGCCAATGGATATTGACTCAGGGGCAGTTTCGCGTCACTCGGGGACTGATCCGTTCACCTCAGGGATAGCCGAGTCACACTCGGGGACTCCTCAGATCATGTCGGCAGAACATATGTCGGCTGAGCCAATGGAAATTGATGGTGAAGCAGATCCGGAACCATTAATACCAACATGGGCACAACCAATATTTAACTACTTAAAGGATGGAACTTTGCCGAATGATGAGATATTGGCGAGGAAACAGAAAGAAGAGCAAAATTATACACCATAATCAACAAGGAGCTATACAAGAGAAGTGTGACGAGTGTACTGCAGCGTTGCATCAGCTCAGAGAAAGGCCAGGCGATTTTGTTGGATATTCATCAAGGGGAATGTGGGCACCATGCATCATCAAGAGCATTGGTGGCCAAGGCATTCCGACATGGATTTTATTGGCCAAGCGCATTGGCACAGGCACAAGATCTAGTCGGAAAATGCAATGGTTGCCAACATTATGCATCCAAGTCACATTTACCAGCGTCTGAATTAAAGACTATACCAATAACTTGGCCATTTGTAGTATGGTGCCTAGATATGGTAGGACGATTCAAACCAGCAAGGGGAGGCATGACTCATATTTTGGTGATGATTGATAAGTTCACCAAATGGATAGAAGTGAAACCCATCAAAAAATTGGATGGTAAAACAACTGTCACATTCTTAAGGGACATAATCCTAAAATATGGTTACCCACACAGTATAATCACAGATAATGGCACAAACTTTGCTGAAGGAGATTTTGCTCGATTCTGCGGAAAAAACCAAATAAGACTCGATGTAGCGTCAGTCGCTCATCCAGAATCAAATGGACAAGTTGAACGGGCTAAAGGCTTGGTCCTATCCGGAATAAAACCCCGCTTGATAGAACCACTCCAGAGATCACCTGGTTGTTGGATAGAGAAACTACCCTCGGTGCTATGGAGTCTAAGGACAACTCCGAATTGGTCAACAGGCTATACGCCATTTTTCCTTGTGTATGGGGCAAAAGCATTTTTTCCTGCCGACATAGAGTATGACTCGCCAAGAGTAAGGCAATACTCGGAAGCCGAGGTAAAGGAGGCTCGAGAAGATGGAGTCGACTTACTCGAAGAAGCAAGGGAACTGGCATTATCCAGATCCTCTATATATCAGCAAAATCTCCGATGCTACCATAGCCGGAAAGTTCAACCTCGTGTTTTTCGAGAAGGGGATATGGTACTAAGGCTAGTGCAGTGCACAGCTGGAATGCATAAATTATCACCCCCATGGGAAGGTCCATTCATTGTAAGCAAAGCATTGCACAATGATTCATATTATCTCATTGATGCTCGTGAAGCGCAAAAGAACAAGGCGGACAGATTAGGAGATGAGACCAAAAGGCCATGGAATGTGGCACTACTTCATCCCTTCTACACTTAGGAGAAGCAATGCATGTATCACTCGAACTCTCATATGTCGGACACTTGTGCCGGCTATGTGCTGATAATAAAATGGTATGACTCGAAAAACTAACTCGGGGACTGCCCCTTATGTTTTCCCTTTCAATTATTTTATGTCGGTTGGCGTGACACCCAAAACTTATCTCGAAACAAGTAGTGTTTACTCGGAAAGAATCAACTCTTTGACTATGCTGTTGTCCGAAAACATGGCTTCATGGCAAGCAAGAGGAAAGGATGCATGACGAGTAAACACGAATGCCGAATAAGTACAAGGAGAAACGCGAGTCGACCCTATGTCTTTGCCTAACCCACTGCAGGTCATATTGTATTGCGTGTTGAATGATCCTCGGCCAAGTGACCTAGGTTTCATACCTGCTAACTATATATTTAGTACTTTGAGACTCTAATGTCGAACGCCAAAAAAGGCAGACAGGAGCCAAAGTCAAGGAAAGGTGAAACGGCAAAATGAGACTCGGGGACTTGCCCTTGGATGATTCACACTCAAAACATAATAAGATATTTAAAGCCTTATCAAAAGGAACATAATCAAACATAAAATGTATATTACATTTGTACCCGGCATACCGGGGATCTCATCAAAAGTTCAAGTACTTGTACTATTCGGTCTAAGAAGCAGCAGGACGCGGAGGAGCAGCCTTGGAGCTAGGAGTATCGCTTGGAGCATCTGCCGGGTCAGGGGCATCAGTAGCCGAGTCTTCGATATCATCTGACTCGATAGCCTCGCTGTCGGCACCCTCTTCATCAGCAACTTCGACAAGTGGGTCACCGAGGTCGAGGAAGCTGGGCCCGTCGCACCAAGTGTGTACCATGGTGTACTCGATCATGGCGTAGGCTCGCTCCTGGCGTCTCTTGATCAACTCAGGGTCATTCAGCCACTTGCCGTCTCCCCTTATGCGAGCAAGAACATCAAGATTGATGTCCTCGTACCATGAAAGCACGAAGGAGAGGGCCTTGTCCATTGCAGCTCGGCCGGCCGACTCACGCCACTGATCCAGCCGATCCTCAGTGTGAAGCAATCTTTCAGCAAGGGGCTCGATGAGTGCAGGTGCATCTTCATCAGGCCAGAGCATGTGAAACACATGAATAGCCGATTTGAGAAAATCCACGCCGCGGGACTTGAGGGTCTGGACGCGCTCCCACAGCACTTCGAGATGCTCATCATTGGTCACCTCGCCATCAGATGGAGCACCAGACTCGGCTCTCGCCTTCTTCATGGCCCGAATAGCGAACAAATTCACTTCAGGAAACTTCTCTGCAAGCAAAAGAGAATCTTAGAAAAGTAACAAACAAACATGACAAAGTCAAGAACAAGAAAGCACACTGCAAAAAATAGTAAGAACTCACTACCGAGAAAAGAGTTGATGGTGCCGAGTCTGGTTTGCCAAGCCTTGGCCTTGGCTTGGAGTGCGTCCAGATCTAGGTTCGCCGACTCAACCGCCGACTCGGCCTCTTTGAGCGGCTCCCTGGTCTTCTCGGCGCTGGCAGCGTGCTGGTCATCTTTCTCGGCAAGCTCTTCCTTCAGCCCCTTCACCTCGGCCAAGTGTTTTTGCTCCATGTCGGTCATCACCTTCTTCAGCCGATTCACCTCATCTCGCTCCTTCTGGAGTTCGTCTTGGTGCTTCTCTGCTTATTCGGAACAAACTACTCGTCAGCAGCGACAGAAATATCTTGACCTACCAGGATAATAAGGCAATAAAATGGCATGAACACAAAACAACGCGAGGAAGGCAAAATACTTACTCCCCGTCTCGCTGATTTGCGAGTGGAGTGCCTCGATGGTGGACTGGGCAGAGGCTGTGGGAATAGAGCGAAAAAGACTAAGAAAATGAACTGAAGGAAGATACGCCGAGTAAAGATAGGGCGAGTAAGAAAATTACCTTGGCCTTGGGTGTCAATTTGTAGCTTTTCATAAGCAAGTTCAAGCTTGTGATGCCCAGGAGGATAGCTTGATGCACCTTGGTGCACTCATTATGCGTGAGTTGCAAAGGGAAAAAGACAGTGAATAAATGGAAAAATCAAGCTCCAGACAGATAAAGAATGACTTCTATCTAGGAGCTTACAGCCGACTAAGTTTTTCATTCGGCAGTAACCTCGGGGACTAGGGATTGAAAGTCCAACATATGAGCTTGGCTAAGGAAATGAAAGGCTAAGTTATTGCTTAGAGCTTACAGCCGACTAAGTTCCTCACTCGGCAGTAACCTCAGGGACTAGGTGATATGTATAACAGAAATGCTCATTGACGCGAAAGAGTAGAAAGATCATTTACCTCGTTCATTTCGTCAGCACGGGCCATTAAGGTGATGGCTTGTTGGGTCATGTCAGAGACGGCCTCGGGGCACAGCTTCAGTTTTTTGCCAGCGCGGGTGCTGACCTCCTGCTCGCCCGCTGCATTCCACGCCAAAGCATAAGGCTTAGCCAAACCAAGGCCATTCCTGCTGAGCGTCCGAGTAAGAACTTGACCCATTTTCAGGGTAGTTTGTACATTGGCGCGGGTGGCAGCGGCACTAGTATGAAGGGCAACAGCTTTAGAGCCATCACCTGACCCGGCAGCCACAAAACCGCTTGGTTTACCCATTGACGCAAGCATTGTTGTTAATGTCGGGGGCCGGATCTGAGGAGCGGTACCCGGAGCATAAACCAAGGTTGTTTGTTTGGTGGAGGTGGGCTTGCCGGATGAAGAGAGAGCCGGACCAAGAGCCGTAGGCCGGGTCAGGTTCTTTGACAGAAGAGGAGGGTGAGCAGGATTGTTCGGAGAAGAAAGTGGAGCCGGCTGACTGGGCTCAGCAGTTTTGCTGGCACCAAGATCAGGAAGTTGTTCATTCGCACCAGCTTGAGGGCTGATGCTAGAGGAACTGGTGGCGGAGGTCTTCTCGGCGCCATCATGGCTGGCACCAAGATCAGGAAGCTATTCCTGGCCAGCACCAGGGCTTCTGGGACGAGTCTCCTTCGCCGGGGGCGCCACCGGGTCTGACTGACACTGAGAAGCTTGAGCCTCAACAGTGGGAGCCTCGACTTGGATGGGGTTCTGCACCGCAGGATCAGTCGGAGCAGGAGCAGGCCTTAGCGGCGAGGCGATGCTAGGAGCAGCCTGGTTAGCCGACAAAGGCACGACGCTGAAAATAACAAGGCACGCGTAAGAAAACAGTAGCAACATATAAGAAGGAAAAACGTAAAGTAAGCAGAACACAAAAGCTTACCCGGTGATGACCGGATCGCGTGGTGGGCGACGCGTGACTCAGCGCTGAGCATCTTTCTGAGTCTCGGCCAGCGTAGCAGCAGCATGAGCAGCTGGAGTGGCCTTGCTCTTCTTGGCTGGCTGAGTGCTGGAGGAGGCCCCACGTCGCTTATTCGGCTTAGCGATGGGGATCTTGCCGACACCGCCCACATCGAGAGGAGGAGTGTCATGTACCTGGACAGCTGCATAAGTAAATGACAGGCTTACTCAAATAAGTTAGAAGGCTAAGGTCACAAGGCATGTACCTCCAAAATCATACAATCATCATCCTCATCATCGACAGACCAATCTTGTAAGGGGTTACGAGATTGACTCTTACCCGAAGCTGAAGAAGTAGCTGCATGCAGGATGGGAATGAAGCACTCCAGGTCGAACTCGAATTTGTCGGAGTCGGAGCAATCCTCGTTATAACCGCAAAGAGGGATAGTACTGTCATAAACCTGGTGAACAAGGTTCTATGAGAAACAAACAGAATAAGTATCGAGAACTAGACTAAGAGTAGCAAACGAGCTAAAGTTGACTCGGCAATAAAGGTTACTCGAAAACTTACCCAGGGGACAGGCTTGACCCGGCTAAACGGAGGGCAGCTCCAAGCCCAATCATCCGCCAAGTTCAATTTGAAGATCGAGCTTACTCGGCGAGCAATGGAATCATGGGTAAGCTCCTTCGTGGAGTGCCGAGTGGGATCGTGGGAGCCACTCATGAATCACATCTTGTGGCTCCTGGCTTGGATAGGGTTTACCTGGCGTGAGATGAAGGTGCACATGAGGTTCCTGTCGGCGAGATGAAAGTTCTCATTCGGCGACAGCAACCTTTCTAGGATCACGTTAGCCTCGTTCACCGCAGCGTCTTGGTCGCGCGGGTCAAGCTGCCAGAGCTTTTTGCTGGGGACCTCGTCTGAGAAAGGGGGGAGTCAGATGTTATCGGTGGACCCACTGTTTTTGACATAGAATAAAGTCCTATGCCATTTCTTGCAAGAGTCAAGGCCAGAAACCCGAGGAAAGATGGAGTCTCTCTTGGGTGTGATGCTAGAGGCCCCGCACCGAGTCGGCCTCTTCTCGGCTCGAGGAGTACCAGGCTGGGGAATGACTTGGACCCTAAAACTAAAGTATTTGGCACACACAAGAACTATAGGCCAAATCCCAAGGTAGGCCTCGCAAGCGGAAATAAAGCAAGATAAGGAGCCAATCGCGTTGGCAGGAAGATGATGGGTCTGGAGATGGAAAGTGGACAGAAACGAAGAAAAGAAGGAGCTCACTGGAAGAGTGAAACCTCGCTCAAAGTGAGAAAGGAAGACCACCCGCTCATTGGCATTGGGTTTGGGAGAGATCTCACCGGCGGGAAGACGACAATCCACCTACAGCGGGATGCGCCTGGTGGAGCGGAGCCATTCGACCTCCTCGGTGGAGACCTCTAAGCCCTCCTAGCCGCCGCGCTCGCCGGCGGGAACCTCCTGCTCCTCAGCCCCATCAGCATCGTCGCGTGCATCCATGATCCGTGGTGGAATGAGAAGAGGAATGGAGCAATCGCAGGGCAAGAACAGGAGGAAGGAAGAGCCGCAAAGGGGGAGGTTTGATTTTGCAGGCGCAAGGAAGAAGAAGAGGCAGGGGAAACTGAACGGGCGTGGGGGAAGTTTTAACCCCCTTACCCCTACTTAAGGGCAGTAAAAAACCCAATCGTGGGATCCCACTGCGCCGTGTGGCCAGCGTGTGGCCATGTACCCGGCCGAGTAAGCCAATCAGCGGGCGCCACGTGGCAAAAATACACAGAATATCCCCCGCCACGTCACAAAAGGAAGGACAAGGGGTGCAAACCGATGGGACTGCCACAGTGACGGGGAATAACTGCGCAGCCATCACTGTGCCGCCAGAGCTTGGAACAAAATTTGAGGCAAGTTACCATGATTACCAGCTGTCAGTGACTGACGCACGCCGAAAATGACTCGGAATTGGCCAAAGTGACTCGGCACGAGGCAAAAATGAACCAAGAAGTCAAAGAGTGAATCCTAAAACTGTCAGACAGACTTGGCAAGGTGCAAGGTTGCGCCAAACAGTGCGCCCGAGGCGGCAAAAAAAGACAAATATTAAGTTCCCATCACATTAAAGGAACCTGGAGACGCCTAACAGCTTGAACTGCTAGACCTCACCAGCTTCGGGGACTAATGTCAAGGGGATAACCCCCGGTAGGGTCATAAGGGGTGAAACATAGCCCAGCTTGGCTAGCTCAGAGTAAAGAAAGAACCAGGCCGAGTAAGTACGGCCAGGAGAGAGAATCGTGTGCGGCCGACATATGAACTATGTCGGCCCGTATAAGATAAAGTTGTTAGTCTTGCAGGAACCAACGAGCCGAGTCTCCCGAGGAAGGGCCAAGTCAGATAGGACGCATGGCACCTTTCCGAGTGAGGTTCAGGAGGGACCATGGTAAAGCGTGGTCAAAAGAGAAGGGCGACGCCGGGTGACACAAAAAGGAGACGGGTGACGCCCAAAGCAAGAGCTGACATACAAAGTAACTGCGTGATGCCAAAAGGAACAGGAGGCAACGTACCGGAAGACCGTTAGCTGTCTAACTTTGTGGACTGGGCCATTGGGATTTGGGTAAGCCCATGAACCGGCCCATACTATAGGGACCAAGATCCAAACAGTAACCCTAGAACACAAAGGGGTGTAACTTAGCTAGCACCACCTATATAAGGAGGGGCATAGCAGTAGTAGAAGGAGGTTGGACCAAGTAGGGAACTAGTGCCCAAAACACAAGTTCATACATCTCAAGGAGCACTTGTAATTCTCAAGTATCAGTCAAATCCCTAAGTGTGGAGGGTTCATCTTGTTATTCGTGCATGGAAAGACCGTGCACTCCCTCCCCGGTGACCACAAGCACCCATTCGGCCCCCAATTTAAGCCTACCCATGGCATCTGCCGTGACACCACCACGACACTGGCCGAGTAGATGATCTGAGATTAAGAGGAAAGAACCTCATGAATGACATCAACAAAGAGCATGGGGCTCAGCCAGATGATTCGGTTGACCCAGGTTTGCCGAGGTATAGTACCCCAGCAAAGAACCTCAGGGCAGCAAATGCGTCAGCCCTAGAATTGGAAGGACTAACAGGGGAAGCCCGGCAGAAGCAGCAAGAAAGGGTAAACGAGATGGTACGCATCATGAACCAGCAGAATGAGGAGATGCTTAGGGCTAACCCGGCAAAGCCGGGAGCTTCCCGCATGGTTCATTCGGCAGGGGCTGTCCCCTCATTATCCGCGGCGGCGACATCCTCACCCGGAAACAATGCACGGAAAGACAAAGCAGTAACTTCGGGAAAGAGAACAAGCAGATTTTCCCATATGACCCGGCAGTGGCCGGGAAGATCAATGAAAATAGGGGCAATGGAAGCCGAGGTAACAGCGGTGATAGAAACCCTGGCCACGTGAACAGAGAGCATGGGAATCTCAGAATGGGAAACCTCGAGAACAATAACCCGGCGGAAGGAAGGAGGTACCTTCCGCGAGATCATCAGCCGAGGCATGAACCTCGGCAAGAGCGAGATGCAACAAGCTTCGCATAATCAAGCAAATGAAAAATATAATGATGGTTACTCGGAAATGGAAAATGCAGAGCATGGTGGGCCAAACCGTTATGGAATGCAGGAAAAGATTGTCTATAGAAACTTGCCGCCAACAGACGCAAGATTGAAGCTGGACAGACTGTATCGGTCCGAGCTATTGGAAGAATAGGGTCCGCCTGGCCCGACATGTTTTGGACCTCGAATTATGAGCGAACCGCCCGTGCCAAACTTCCAGTTGGCAAGAGGCACGAAAACATACAATGGAAGTACGAAGCCACAAGATTGGATAATTGATTATGCAACGGCCGTAAAAATAGTCGGGGGAAATTTGAGATGGGTTGTGAGATATGTGCCCCAGATGTTGGAAGGGCCGGACAGAGTTTGGCTAAATAATTTGCCAACAGGCAGTATCAACTGTTGGTTGGATTTTGAGGAAATTTTTGTCAGTAATTTCACCAGTACATATAAGAGGCCAAATAGGCCACAACAGCTTGCGATGTGCAAGCAGAAACCGAATGAAACTGATAGAGAATTCTTAACTCGGTGGTGCAACCCCAGAAACTCATGTGAGGGAGTTATAGAATCTCAAGCAATTGTCTGGTTTGCTCAGGGGTGCAAGTATGGGAGTGTATTATGGCAGAGGTTGCAAAGAGATATGCCAACCACATTGGCAGAAACGATCAGAGTAGCAGATTCATATGCCTTAGGTGATCCGACTCAACCAGAGCTTATGTCGGCTGAACATCGTGAGCAACAGGATCATTACGCCTGAGATGGTGCTGGATCATCGCACCGCAATGAATACCGAGGTAGAAGAAGGGATGAGAGGCTGGATTATAGATATAGTTCAAATCAAGTGGCAGCAGTTGTGCAGGATCAGCCGAGTCTTGGGAACAATCAACAACAGAAGAATGGTCCTCAGCAGTGGACGCCGAGGAACGACGGGAAGAAACAGTGGACACCTGAACAGAAGAAACAATGGCAAGAGAGGCCGAAGTACACGTTTGAGTCCATGTTGGATCAGCCGTGTAAATTCCACACGCCTAACCTGACCAAGCCAGCCAACCACACCACTTGACAATGCGCCTGGATGAAGAGCGCAATGGGAAACCCGACGGCCATACAAGCACCACAACATCAAACGCATCACCAGAAGCAGCCACAGCTGACAGGGGAAATGCGCAACAACTGATGTTACCTCCACCACCTCCAAGGTATGAGAATCAGGATCAGAGGGATACAGTTCATCGAGTGATAAATCAGAATCAAGATGGAAGGGGAAACCTCGGAAATAATGGACGCAATGATTACAGGGAGCATCACCAATCATACTGTGTGTTCACAAAAGAACAACAAGATAGACAGAGCGTACAACATCGACATATGGAAGTGAATGCAGTTATGCTAGCAGTTCCGAGATACGTGCCATGGTCGGACCAGGAGATAACCTGGAGCATAAGGGATCATATGAAGATAATGTCGAACCCAGGATCATATGCTTTAGTGCTGGATCCGACGTTTGTCGGGCCTAGCATCAATGTGAAGTTTTCAAAAGTACTGATAGATAATGGGATCAGCATCAATATCATGTACAAAGACACAATGCACAAACTCGGAATAACTCCGAATATGCTGCAGTCAACAAGGACAACGTTCTATGGGATAGTGTCGGGACTCTCATGCGAACCCATTGGGAAGGTACGAGCAGATGTATTATTCGGCACAAGAGAGAATTGTAGAGCTGAGAACCTGGAGTTTGAGGTGGTGGATCTGGAAAGTTGCTATCATGCTTTGCTCGGACGGCCGTCATTGACTAAATTTATGAGCAGTTGTCACATCAGTTACTTGAAAATGAATATGCCAGGACCTCAGGGGGTGATAACAATAACTGGAGATTATAGGAAATCAATGGAATGTGCTTAAGCCGAATCAAAACTGGCCGAGTCTTTAGTAATCGCAAGAGACAAAAGGAGAATTCAGGAAGTGGTAGCTTTAGCTCAGTCGGCACAGCTTAACATGCCGACACTTGCCAACCCGCACGGAAGCGTGTCATTCCAGCCGACTAAAGAAACAAAAAAGATCCAGATCGATGATCAATTCCCAGAGCGCACCATCACTATTGGTCCCAGCCTAGATGACAAATAGGAAAGCGATCTCACCAACTTCCTCCGTGAGAATCGGGATATATTTTCATGGTCAACACAGGATCTGTAAGGAGTACCGAGGGAGTTGGCTGACCACTCTTTGCACATAAGGCCAGGAGCAAGGCCAATGAAGCAACCTCTCCACCGCTTCGCTAAAGACAGGAGAAAGATAATAGGGGATGAGATAGCTCGGCTCCTAGCGGCCGGGTTTATTATGGAAGTACTTCATCCGGATTGGTTGTCAAACCCGGTGTTTGTAGAAAATAAAAAGGATGACCCAAATATAGATGTTGTTTGGCGAATGTGCACCGATTACACGAACCTTAATAAGGCGTGTCCCAAAGATCCTTTTCCTTTACCTAGGATAGACCAAGTCATTGATTCAACCACAGGTTGTGAGCTATTATCATTTGTAGACGCGTACTCTGGTTTTCACTAGATACCGTTAAACCCGGATGACCAAATAAAGACTGCGTTTATCACCCCGTATGGGTCTTATTGCTATCGCACCATGCCATTCAGTCTGCATAATGCAGGAGCCACGTACCAGATATGCATGCAAAAATGTCTGCACGAACAGATCGGTAAAAATGTGCAAGTGTATGTTGATGATGTGGTTATAAAAACCAAAGAGAGCAACAGACTCCTAGAAGATATTCGGCAAACATTCGCGAACTTAAGAAGGTTCCGAATGAAGCTTAACCCGAAAAAATGTACTTTTGGTGTACCGACCGGAAAATTACTCGATTTCCTCGTGTCCAGCTGAGGTATAGAGGCAAATTCGACTAAGATCCGTGCGGTTGAAAGAATGGAACTGGCAAAATTCCTAAATGATGTACAAAAATTTACAGGATGTCTTGCATCCCTGAGTCGGTTCGTGAGTCGGCTAGGTGAAAAGGCATTGCCTTTGTATCAATTAATGAAAAAATCCGACAAGTTCACCTGGACACCTCAGACCAATAGTGCTTTTCATGAGTTAAAAAAGATGCTGGCTATGGCGCCTATCTTGGCTTCCCCATTGTCAGAAGAGCCTATGCTACTCTATGTGGCAGCAACGAACAGGGTGGTAAGTGCAGTAGTTGTCATGGAACAAAACAAAGAGGGTAAGTCGATGCAAAGACCGGTATATTACCTGAGTGAGGTATTATCAGCCTCCAAGCAGAACTACCCACACTACCAGAAAATGGCTTATGGAGTGTACATGTCGGCAAAGAAGCTCAAACATTATTTTGAAGAACACCCAATAAAGGTGATTTGTGAGGCACCAATAGCCGAGATACTAAGCAACAAAGATGCGAGTGGCCAAATAGCAAAATGGGCAATTGAGTTGTCACCTTATGCTCTGCAATTTGATAGGCGAGATGTAATTAAATATCAGGCAGTGGCCGACTTTTTCATAGACTAGGCCGAGGTGCAGTACGAACCCCCATTGCCAGATCCGAATTATTGGACGATGTACTTTGACGGGTCCAAGTTAAGAAATGGGATAGGAGCAGGGATAGTGTTAACCTCTCCAAAAAAGGATCAGCTGAAATATGTGCTGCAAATACATTTCACTGCATCGAACAATGTAGCCGAGTATGAGGCGCTTATCCATGGCCTAAAAATGGCAAAAGAGATCGGCATACGTCGAATTCTTTGTTACGGGGATTCAGACCTCGTCGGGGAATTGGGACGCACTGGATGCAAATATGGCCCTATATAGGTTTCATGTGCAGAAAATTAGTGGTTATTTTGAGGGATGTGAATTCCATCACATACCTCAGGCAGAAAATGATGCTGCAGATACGCTGTCAAAGCTCAGATCAACCAGACAATCAATTCCGCCTAGTATAGCCCTGGAACACCTAAGAAAGCCATCAATTATACCTTCGCCAGAATCCGAGACAATTCGTATATCGTCAGATCAGATAGAAGGGTGTGTCCCAATGGAAATTGACAAATTACATGAATCAAATTACTCGGAGATTGATTCGATTGACCCAAAAATGGACTGGGAAAAGCCGGCAGAGGTTATGTCAGCAGAGATGATGGAATTGAAAACACAACTTCCCTGGAAAAATTCGTGCAGCAATGGGCACATCCCATATTCTCATTCCTCAAAGAAGAGATCTTGCCGGATAATGAGGTTATGGCCAGGCAGATAGCGAGAAGAGCAAAAGCTTACACGATCATAAATAATCAGCTCTATAAGAGAAGCGTGACAAATGTGCTGCAATGGTGCGTTGACTCGGCAGAGGGACGAGAGATCCTCTTGGATATACATCAAGGAGAATGTGGGCACCATGCCTCGTCCAGAGCCCTCCTGGACAAAGCATTCAGGCATGGGTTTTACTGGCCAACTGCACTGAAGGAAGCTAAGGAAATGGTAACAAAGTGTAACGGCTGCCAGAGATATGCCAGCAAAATACATATGCCTTCGTTCGAGTTAAAAACAATACCAATCACTTGGCCATTCTCTGTGTGGTGTTTAGATATGGTAGGTCCATTTAAGTCGGCTCGTGGCGGCATGACTCACATTTTGTTCATGGTGGACAAATTCACAAAGTGGATAGAAGTAAAGCCAATAAGAAAATGTGACGGGCCCACGACAGTGAAACTCCTCAAAGATATCATCCTCAAATATGGTTACCCATACAATATCATCACTGATAATGGCACAAACTTTGCTGAAGGAGCCTTTGCTCGATTCTACCAAGAGAAGCACATAAGACTCGATGTTGCTTCGGTGGCTCACCTAGCATCAAATGGACAAGTAGAAAGATCAAATGGACTAGTACTGTCCAGAATAAAACCTAGGCTGATAGAACCGCTACAGAGGTCGGCAGGATGCTGGATTGAGGAACTCCCATCACTGCCGTGGAGCCTCAGGACCATCCCAAATAGATCGACGGGATATACCCTGTTCTTTCTCGTATATGGGGCAGAAGTTGTACTTCCAGCCAACATAATGCATGACTCGCCAAGAGTCACCCAATACACGAGCGTCGAAGTAAATGAAATATCTCGGCAGGATGATGTGGACTTGTTATAAGAAGCAAGAGAATTGGCACTATCAAGATCAGCTATTTAGTAACAAGACCTCAGACGATACCATAGCAATAAAGTGAGTCCAAGAGTTTTCAAGGAAGGAGATCTAGTTCTTCGGCTAGTGCAACGCACTGCCGGCATGCATAAATTCTCACCTCCATGGGAAGGCCCATTTATCTGTAACATCCCTAAAATCATGTTTTCAAAGATTTCATATCATGCATGCATGCATATCATTTAGGTATCAAATTCAAACTCTTCAAACTCTTTTTGGAAAGAAAACAGAACTTGGGAGCTATGATTTTATGTGATCAAGCATTAATCAAATACCACTCTCAAATGGAGATTTTTTTTTTCAAAACCAAACCTTGTTGATCTCAAAATATTTTGCTTGATTTCTAGGGCTCAAACCAAATATTACAAAACAAATATGGATTTAAAACCATTTTCAAAACTTGTTCAAATCAATCAAGTGCTAAGCCACTGCTTATTTTGTTTGAACAAAAGTACCAAGTTAGTACAGGGAGACCACATGATTTTATGCTAAAAAATGTGAGTGCTGCACTCTACAAAAATTCAGAACAAATTTGAATTCAAATCGCTTTTGAATTTATTTGAAATTGCTTCTAGAAAATTAAAAACAGAAATAGAAAAGGAGTAAAGAAAAAGAAAAGGGCCGGCACCACTATTCTATCCCAACAGCGAAACCATCCCACAAGCCCACCCGGGTCGTTTCCCCCTCTCCCCCACTTTCTACCCCGCACCCGCGTACCCACTCGCTGACGTCTGGGCCCTCACTGCCATGTCACCCCTTCATCCTAAATCAACGCCGACGACCACCTCGCCTATGTTTCGCCTATGTCTGGGCCCTCACTGCCATGTCACCCCTTCATCCTAAACTACCAAGGCAAGTGGTGCTTCATGATTTATTCCTATGTTTTTCCAAATATGCATTAGAGATATTTTGCTAGTCTTGCATGGATATTTTTGATCTATATGCTATGCTTGGGAAATCCAAGTAGTGGTAGAATTGCTAGAAATATTTCTAAGTCTTATCAATGCCATGCTTAGCCTAGCTAGTAGCAACCAAGGGTGGTTATATATTCATGCTATGAATAAATATTTCTAAGTCTTTGGACTATGTTTTTGCTTAATAAAACAACTAAGTGAATGAAACACCTGGGTGGAATGGAAAGAATGGGTTATGTTGAGTGGTTACACAAGGCCCATTTCTATGGTTTACCTTGTGTATCTCACTTGTGGAAAGCCACCCAGGAACAAAGGGATTTGAGATGCCAAATGTTAAGAAGCTTCTAGTGCAGCCACTTGGCAATATGGGCTCTGCCTGGATCACATAGGTTGCAATAACTTAGCCATTTGGACAGTTGGTGGTAGTGGGATGATAGGTTGGAACGCGTCCATTTGGTCTAAGGGAAGGCTTCTGAAAGGTCCTGTATTGGTGAAAACCAAGTCTTGTGGGGAAAGTGCACAACCTCTGCAGATGGAAGAATCTAAGTACTTAGCCATGTCCCTGGTATTGGACAACTTGAGCATCAAGACATGGAAGCTATCAAGAATCTCCTCATCCCAATTTCTAAGTAAAACTTGTGGTTGAACAAGGGTGAAGGACCCCAATGTCTATTGGTGGTTCCTTGGGAAAAGTTTTTGACAAAGAAAAACTTAGTGTTTTCAACTGATAGGCAAAACCTATTTTGAGCAAGCAAGCCTAAGCTACACTTAGCCAAAATGCATATAGTATTTAGTCCACCAATATTCTACTAAGGTATCACTTGCCAATACTATTCCAATGTATTGACCCACTATGGCTGTAACTTGTGATGTTGCAGGATATTCTGATGATGATTAGGAGTCATGAGTCTACACTCAACATACTTGCCTATGGCACATGAAGATGAAGACTTATTTACCTTATTATATATTTGAACTCTTGTATTAGGCCTGTGGCCATGGAGTTGTAAAAGACTATGTTTGTCTCTGGAATGATATGCAATAATGACCTTTGTTTCTGTGTACTTCATCTTAAACTGTGGATGCTAGCATTGATCCAGGGACTAGCATTGCAATCACAGGGATCCTTTCCTTTACAAAGGAGGGATCTTACAGATGGTATCAGAGCATTGTGTTGCCTGTAGGATTATGACCCTAGGATTGGAAACCACTAAGGAAAAATCTTTCAACTACTTCCACACTTGTCTTTTCTTCTCGTAAACTTTTCTAATCTTCTTTCTCATCTCTATTTGTAGATGAACTCCATCAATGAAGCCGTGAAGAAGGGACCACTCATGACTATGACTTTGGAATGTGAGACAGAGTTCCCCAAGGCTCTCAAGGACCTCATGGTTGCCATGGGAATACATGGTGAAGCTGTGTACAAAGGTTTTCCTGTGATGGATGAAGGAGTTGAGTACTGGTGGGTGCAACTTCACTTGTATAAAAACAAGGAATACAACCACAAGGACTCAGGATTCTGCATGGTCACCAACACAATGATGCACACCACATTCTTTGATTCAGCAAGGGATGCAGCTTGGAGGGCCATCAAAGAACTTGGTGATAGAATCAAGTGCAGAATGCTTAACACCCAGAATGACCTTAGGGAAGAAAAGAAGCATACCCAAGAGTTAGAGACTACCAACCAAAGCCTAAGGAAGGACATCATAGACTTAGAAATGGAGTCTTGTGATCTAGACAAACAGATTGCCTCTAGGGATGCCCTGTTAGCCAACTTGGAAAGTGATATGGGATTGTAATGTACCACATTAGTTGGACCACCACACTTATCATTTTATTTTCCAAAAGTTGTTTAAAATAAGTTAAACCTTGGTTGTTTGTAATGGATCCATGTATGCCATGACTTGTGTGTTTTGATTTCCAAAGTTATGCATGTGATGCCTTGTCTTGTGATTTGTCTTGAATTGTGTTGATTCTAACTTTTTCTATCTTATTAAATAGATGCCTAATGTTACTATCAGCACGGTTGAAGAGTTCAAGGGAACCCGTTTTGGCCCTCGTATTATTGAGCTCACTAGTTTGCTCAATCTCCCTCTTCCTACCATCATGGTTCTTCCCCTCACCAAGTTTGAGAGGAAAGACCTTTGGGGCTTCAAGTTTAATCAGCCCGGACGCCAGACTGAGCCTACCATGGAGGAAATCATCTTCAAGATCATGCACGATGACAAGGAGAGAGGCCTAGAGGTAGTTATGCAGGACTTGATTGGACGTCTGTTAGGGAGACACTCTCGACAGGTTAGAGGTACTCACTTCCACACCTTCGGTAGACGTGATGAGGATGGTGAGGCCATTGACTTTGACGATACTTTGAGGGAGACAGCAGAGCCGATTCGTCTATACCTCCAGGACTTAGAGGTTCTTCTTAGGCACATAGAAACTGATTGGACCAACGTCATGCTCAGCAATGACGAACTCCAGGTGCAGCTTCGTGAGAAGGACAAGCTCTTCGCAGAGCAAGATGAGATAGTCAAGGAGATGGAGGCCAAGTTAGAGAGTCAGGACAGAAAGTTCAAGAGTCAAGAGAAGCGAGTCCAAGATAGGAACAAGAGGATTCGAGACAAGACTACAGAATTGGAGGCCAAGGACTTCGAGCTCGAGCATCAGTAGACTGTGATTGAGAGGCTTCGTTCTCAGAAGAGGGCTCTCAAAGCCAAAGTAGAGACCTTGACCACCAATGTCGAGGAATACAAGACCGCTATGGAGAATGCAGGTCTTACATTTGTTGAGGAGGAGGTTGGTGCCGAGGAGTAGTGATGACTGCTCATTTACCTTTATTTATCATGTCTTTGATTATTGAGTCGCAATGACCATCCAACATGTGGATGGCTTGCTATTGGTGTGTTTACTTTGCAAACTTGTTATCTATGTTGTTGAACTTTTATTATTGTGATGCATGTTTGGTGATTGTCTATGTGATGTATTGTGCATGTTAGCATCTATGGGTATCTCATTCTTATCTCTATTGAACAAACCACAGATGCCTCCCCGACGTGCCAATCCCAACCCCAACAACAACAACATCACCCCTGAGATGCAGCAAATGATTACAGCTCAGACTCAGCTGATGCAAATGATGACTACGTTCATCCAGAATCAGAACAACAACAACAATAACAATAATAACAACAACAACAACAACAACAACAACAACAATCAGAACAACCCACCGGGTTTTGACATGCTTACCAGGTTCTTGAGACTGGGGCCAGCAAAGTTCTCAGGAACTACTGATCCTATGGTGGCCAATGATTGGCTACGCTCTGTGAACAAGGACTTGGTAACAGTTGGCTATACTGATGAGGAGAAAGTCAGATTTGCAGCTCACTTGTTGGAAGGACCAGCAGCCACTTGGTGGGATAACTTCCAAATCACCACTCCCATTGAGGATGTGACATGGGCTATCTTTGAAGATGGTTTCCGTACTGCTCACATCTCATCCGGAGTGATGAGTTTGAAGAAGAAAGAGTTCCATAACCTGAAGCAGCACCACCGCAGCGTGGCTGAATATATTGAAGAGTTCAACAATCTGGCGCGTTATGCACCGGATGAAGTTGACACTGATGCTAAGAGGAAGGAAAAGTTCCTTGAAGGGTTGAATGATGAACTGAACCTGCAGTTAGCTGTGGCCTATGTTCCCACATACCAGTCTCTTTGTGACAAGGCTGCTATTTTGGAGAACAAGATGAAGCAAATTGAAAGTAGGAAGAGAAAGCACTCTGACAAGCACAGCTCGGGGTCGTCTCACAAGCGTTCCCATTATGATGATAGTGGGAGTTCAGGATCCCACAAGCATGGGAAATTCAACAATCACCACAACCACAACCGTCATCATGACAACAAGAGTCAACGTAGTCATGACAATGACAAGTAAAAGAATCACAAGGGTGGATATAAGAGCCACCACAGTGGAAGTGGCAGTGGAAGCCAGCCTATCAAGAAGGATCTTAGTCAGGTTGAGTGTTTCAAGTGCAAGAAGATGGGGCATTATGCAAATGAATGCCCAGAAAAGAAAGTTGAAGGACCCAACAAGCCCAACCCTTTTCAAAAGGGACAAGTGAACCACATCAATGTGGAAGAAATCTATGAGGAACCTGATACTGTTGCCGGTAAGTTCAAACTCAATTCTATTCCAGCATTTGTTCTCTTTGATACTGGTGCATCTCATTCATTCACATCAAGAGCATTTGTTGAAAGAAATGAACTACCGGTAGAAACTATTGGGTGCCCTATAAAAGTAAGTTCTCCTGGTGGAGAAATGATAGTGAATTCAGGATGTCATGATCTAGTCATAGAATTTGGGAAGTATAAGTTTCCTGTTAACTTGATAATCCTAAACTCCCAAGGATTGGATGTTATTTTGGGAATGGACTGGATGATTAAGCACAAGGGAGTGATAGATTGTGCAAATCATACTGTCTCACTGATAACTCCAGAAAACAAAAGAATCAGATTCAAGACCAACTTTGAAGCAAAAAGGAGTAAGCTAAATTCTCTTAAGGGGGTTAGCATAGACAGTGTGCCAATTGTGAGTGAATATCCGGATGTGTTTCCGGAAGAATTGCCAGGAATGCCACCAGATAGAGATGTGGAATTTCTTATTGATTTGCTACCAGGATCTGGACCAATAGCAAAAAGACCGTACAAGATGTCAGTTGATGAGTTGAAAGAACTCAAGAAACAACTTGGAGAATAGTTACAGAAAGGATTTATCCAACCAAGTTCTTCATCTTGGGGAGCACCAGTTTTGTTTGTGGAAAAGAAAGATAGAAGTCAAAGGTTATGCATAGATTACCGTTCACTCAATGAGGTGACTATCAAGAACAAATACCCTTTGCCAAGAATCAATGACTTGTTTGATCAGTTAGAAGGAGCTTGTGTGTTCTCAAAGATCGATCTCCGGTCAGGTTATTTTCAGCTCAAGATAAGGGAACAAGACATACCTAAGACAGCTTTCACCACAAGGTATGGATTGTATGAGTATACCGTGATGCCATTTGGTTTGACCAATGCACTAGCGTACTTTATGAATATGATGAACAAAGTGTTCATGGAGTTCCTTGACAAGTTTGTCGTCGTATTCATTGATGACATTCTAATCTACTCCAAGAGCAAGGAAGAGCATGAAGGACATTTACGATTGATACTTGAGAAGCTTAGAGAGCATAAGTTGTATGCCAAATTCAGCAAGTGTGAATTTTGGTTAAATGAAGTTGGATTTCTTGGGCACGTTGTGTCAGGAGATGGAGTAGCAGTTGATCCTGCTAAAGTTTCAGCTGTAACTGAATGGGAATCTCCCAAGTCAGTGAAAGAGGTTCGTAGCTTCCTTGGCTTAGCAGGTTACTATAGAAGGTTTATTGAAAATTTCTCCAAGGTGGCAAAACCTATGACATAATTGCTAAAGAAAGACAAGAAATTTGCTTGGTCAGAAGGTTGTGAACTCAGCTTTCAAGAATTGAAGAAGAGACTAGTGACAGCACCAGTCTTATGTTTGACAGATCTGGAGAAAGATTTCCAAGTGTATTGTGATGCATCTCATCATGGATTAGGTGCAGTACTTATGCAAGAAGGGAAAGTTGTGGCTTATGCCTCGAGACAACTCAAAACTCATGAAGCGAACTACCCTACTCATGATTTAGAGTTAGTGTCACATCCCAAGATTTTCCAAATCTTGTAATGTAAAAATAAATGAATAAAATAAAACTTTGTTTGATTTTCAGAGCCAGAGGAAATTTTTTGAATCCACTTGGAAGTCTTCAAACCAATTTGGATCAAATAAAATCCTAAAGGGATTTAAAGAGTTAAACATTTAATAAAGGAAAATAAAATATTTTGGAACTACTATTTTGGATCCTTTAAAATAAAAAGATTTGGTTTTCAAAAGAAATAGAAGTTTATGAATAAAGATTATTTTATAGAGCCAAATTAAACCTTGGCCAAGTTTTTGAAATAAAATGTTTTGTTTTGATTAAAAATAGTGAAGGTTTATTTAAATAAAGCAATAAGGATTTAATATCCAATTTTATTTAAGTAAAGGCTTTTCCCATTTTAAATAAAACACTAAAACTTATCTTAAATAAGATTTCCAAGTATTCTCTATTTTTCAAATAAAACCTACTGATTTGGTTTTGAAAATAATTAGATTTCAAAATGGAGTTTTAAATTAAACATCAAATTATATTTTGATTTAATAACAATGGTCTATTTATTTAATTAATAATGGACCTAAAATAAAATTATTATTTTGATTTTGGAATTTGGTTTATGTTACTGAACAGAACCAAATTCATAGTGCAAGGTTTGGTGATTGTTTGATTTGATTTGGACATTGTTTGGTTGTTTGAAATTTCAAAACAGAATTGGAAAATAGAAAAAAAAGCCAGCAGACAGAAAAAAATAGAGTCTGGACCAGCCCAGTCGACAGAGCCCAATAGGCCCAGTACCAGCCCAGCTCCCCTCCCCGAAATAAAACGATTCGCACCAACTTGTCAACCCACAGAGAAGCTGACCAGTGGACCCTTCCCTCACTCCCTCTCCTCACTAACGACTGGACCCCACCTCCCTGTTCATCCTCCTCACCCGCGCGACCAATTCTCCCCCAAACCGCGCTGCCGTTCTCTGTCATTCAACCGCGCGTTCAATTCACCTTAATGGCCGCGTTAATCTCGCCCCTGACCATGCGTACAAAAGCACCTCTCCTCCCTCTGTCATTCCCCTCAAACGCCAATGCCACATCGCCACCAGGCTGCCTCGAATTGGCCCTGCACCGCCGCTGTTCCGGCAAGCTCCTCCGGTGAAATCCGACAAACCACAGCCACCTCATGCCTCCCTGAGCACACGAACACCTTCCCCACTTCCAGGCGCATCCACATGTGCCCTTCGTACGACCGCGGGCGCCCCAGAGCAACGTCTGCAACAAGGTCTGAACGACGTCGTCGTCCGCTCCAACTCCGACGAGCCCCACAGGTAGATTCCGGCCGCCCCTCTTCTTCTCGTTCACGCACACAGCATCTCCGTGATCCCCTGCGTCTAACCATGCTTCTGGTTTGCCTTCTCGTGACCCGTAGCATCGTCTTCGACCTCGACCAGAGCCAACCGTCGCCAGAACGAACTCCGGCAAGGAATTCCTCCTGCCCTCGCGCTCCCCTTGACACGCCGACCACACGTCCAGCATCACCTCGTCCTCACGAACACGGTAAGCACCCCCTCTGTCTTCCTTGCTTCCTAGAACCGCCGTTAGGCCGCAGCCAGACCGTCGCCGCCGCGCGCCACCGTCGTCGCGCCGCCAGTTCTTGGCCAGGCATTAGCAGCCGTTCGATTTAGATAGGAGAGACAAGATAGATCACTTAACCGCGAAGGGGTATGCCTTCTGGACCGCACGATTTGATTAGATCCAACGCACCGCGTTGCCGATCCGGACGAACCGGTACCGTCCAATTAGACAGTGCCGCGTGTCCCCTGTTTTGTTTAAAAACAGATTTGTTTGTGAATTTCAAACCCTTGTAACTTTCAATCCACACGTCCAAAATTTACAAATTTGATACCGTTGGAATCAGTGGAACAAGCCCTAGCCAACCATGTTAAGACTAGAAAAATGATTCAAAAATGTTTTTAAGTTTAGCAAATAGTATCTGTTATATTGGTTGATTTTGCAGAAACATTTGTATGCTTGTTAAGACTAGAAAAATGATTCAAAAATGTTTTTAAGTTTGAAACCTTGGCAAAATAGTTTATGGTGAACTTACTGACCCTAGGAACCAATCAATAGTTTGGAAAATTATTTTGGTAAAGTCTAGGATGGAAAACTTGATTTAGTCATTTCTAGCCAAATGAAAATAAAGGTTTTTGTTATGAAAATGATTTTGAGTAAAAACTTTGGGAAAATGACTTGGATCAAACCTACTGACCCAAAACACCAAGTTTTGCAAATTAGCAAACTCATTTGGTGAAAAACTTAAAAGTTTTGCTTTGATAAAAATATTTTCTCACCACATAAAATGATGGATGGAATTGAAAGTAGATTTTGGATAAAAACCCTTTTGCAAATGACTTTGCCATTTTGGTGAATGACCACTTTGGGCCTTACAAAGTTTAGAAGCCTATTGTAGACCACCTTTGCAAATAGAACCACCTCTTGCATGCTTACATGCATGACTTGGGTCCCATTGTTTTGTGTGTGTGAAATTGTTGTTTGATTGATTATTGGTTTGGAATGCTAGTTGATATTGTGTTTGCTTGATTGATTGTAGTGAAGTTAGAAAAGTGTGAGACTAGCAAGATCAAGGAGTGAACCATCATTCCCTACCAAAAGAAAGGCAAGTTACACTATCATTCAAAAGTCCTACTATTTTCATTATGCTTAGTGGATTTTGAAAACATGCATGAAAAGAATTTTATACTTATGCTATGCTAAATCCTAATAGGATTCCCTATATATTCCTTAGTGAAAACAATGTAGTTGTTACATGCTTAGCCATGCTATAGTTTGAAAAGAGATACATGTTGAGACTTTATGAAGTCGAGAAAAGGACTTGTGTTTTTATATAATAAAACAAGGACTCAATGAACCACCTGGGTGGCCAAGGATATTTTGAGATTGGAGAAGTTGGCAACAAAAGGAACCATGTCTATGGCAATCTCTTTGTGTTGTGCTCCAAAGGAAACCACCCAGGAAACTTAGAGATTGAACATGTTTCTCCAATTGTGGCTTTCGTGTGCAACCACATGCTATTATGGCTCTGGCTTAGTCAACTACATTGGGAAGACCCATGCATTGTCTTCAGTTTACTGGACATGGGGATCTAGAATGCTTCATGGGTGCTGAAGACAAGCTAGCAATGGTGTATGGGAGGACCCTTTGGAAAGACTTCGTCACATTCTCAATCTGCCAGTACTCCATCTTGGTGAGTGCTAATCCAGTGGCCACTGGTGGCAAAAGGATGGGTTTGTGACATGTGGGTAAAGTGTACTCCTTCTGCAGAAGATAATAAAATCTAAGTACTTAGCCGTGTCCCTGGTTATGGACACTACTGAGCAACTAAAGTTTGAACTATGGACGATCTCGACATTCTAATTTCTAAAAGAAAAACTTTTAAGGACTTGATGCACTTGGGGTTACCAAGGAGCTCAAGAGACTTTGACAAAACTTGATGTACTTGGGGTTACCAAGGAACTCAAGAGATGAAAACATGAACACTTGGGGTTACCAAGGAACTCATGAGATTTTGATAAAACTTGTTGCACTTGGGGTTACCAAGTAGCTCAAGGGTTTTTGACAAGGACTTGAACACTTGAGTTTCTACCAAGGAGTTCAAGGAACTTGGAAAAAGAGATTTGACAAAGGACCAAAACCACTTTGAAAGGATAGGATAAATTTTTGCTTTATGCAAATGAGCCTTAAACTCTACTTAGCCAAATATGCATGTATTGATAGGATCCACTCATATTATACATAGTAGTGAAGCTTGCCAATACAATTCAAATGTATTGACCCTTGTGGCCGTAACTTGTAATGTTGCAGGTTTGATTGATTTTAGTGAAGATTGTTTGATTAGGATTACAAAGTCTACAACCAACATCTGCCTGTGGCACTTTGAAGATGAAGGACCCATGACTATAGATATTCCGCTGCAATGTAATGTAATAGCCCAATGAGCTATGTATGATGTAATAAAATTATGTTGTTCCTGGTTATAAAGTTATATTATGACCTTTGTTTCTTGATATTACATCTTAACTATGGATGCTAGCTATTGATCCAGGGACTAGCATTGTAAACACAGGGGACTCCACCTTATATTGTTTGTAAGGTTGGGACACTCCCTCTACAGTTAGCCTCTGTTGTCCATGCACTCAAAACATGGAGACATTATCTTTTGGGAAAGCGATGTGAAGTGTTCACAGATCACAAAAGTTTGAAATACATCTTCACCTAGAAGGAAATTAACATGAGACAAAGAAGATGGCTAGAACTCATCAAGGACTATGACTTGAGTTTGCAATACCACCCCGGTAAAGCAAATGTTGTAGCGGATGCTCTAAGCCGTAAGGTTTTTGTGAATGGCCTTACTAAGGGAGAATTGCCAGATGATCTATGTGCCCAATTTAGGGATCTCAGATTGGAGATTGTGCCTGAAGGACATCTCATGTCTTTGGATGTCCAACCTACTTTGTTGGACAAGATCAAAGAAGCCCAAAAGACGGATAAGGAAATTGAAGAGATTAAGGAAAAGATTGGCAAGGGAAAAGCCAAAGGATTCCATGAAGACGAACAGGGTACTTTATGGCATGGAAAACGTATCTGTGTTCCACAAGATCCGGAGCTTCGGAAACTGATTTGACAAGAAGCACACAACTCACCGTATTCCATTCATCCGGGTAACACCAAAATGTACATGGATATGAAGGAAAGATTTTGGTGGAATAATCTCAAGAAAGACATTGCCGAACATATTGCTTTGTGTGATGTATGTAGTAGAGTGAAAGCGGAACATCAGAAACCAGCAGGATTGTTACAACCACTACCTATTCCTGATTGGAAGTGGGACAAGATTGGTATGGACTTCATCACCGGATTGCCAAGGACCCGGTCAGGATATGATTCTATTTGGGTAGTGGTGGATCGCCTAACTAAAGTGGCTCATTTTATACCCGTGAAGACAACTGATACAAGTGCTAAGTTAGCCAAGATCTATATGAGCAGAATTGTATGTCTGCATGGAATACCCAAGATTATTGTGTCTGATAGGGGAACCCAATTCACTTCTCATTTTTGGAGGCAACTACATGAGTCATTGGGAACGAGGTTGGAATTCAGCACTGCATTTCATCCTCAGACTGATGGACAGACAGAAAGGACAAATCAGATTCTTGAAGATATGTTGAGAGCATGTGCTCTAGACTATGGAGCCAGTTGGGATGAAAGTCTGCCTTACGCGGAATTTTCTTATAATAACAGCTATCAAGCCAGTATTGAGATGGCACCATTTGAGTTTCTCTATGGGAGAAAGTGTACCACCCCATTGCTATGGAATGGTGTGGGAGAAAGAAGTTTGTTCGGACCAGAACTAATCAAAGAAGCCGAAGAGAAAGTCAAACTGGTTAAGGACAGGTTGAAGATAGCACAGTCCCGACAAAATAGCTACGCCAATCCTAAACATAGAGAAGTCATCTATGAAGTAGGTGACCGAGCTTATCTTAGAGTGTCACCACTTCGTGGAGTGAAAAGGTTTGGAGTCAAAGGAAAATTTGCCCCAAGATATGTTGGACCATTCAAGATTCTGAGTCGTAAAGGAGAAGTAGCTATGAGATTGAATTGCCAGAGTCTTTGTCAGCTGTTCATAATGTGTTTCATGTGAGTCAGCTTAAGAAATGCCATCCAGAAATGGAAGAGACTTCTTTGAAGGATACTATACCTTTGGAAGAGGTCCAATTGGAAAGTGATCTCACCTATGAAGAGAAACCTATCAGGATTCTTGAGACTGCAGAAAGAGTTACACAGACTAAGACTATCAAATTCTGCAAAGTTTAATGGAACCATCATTCCGAAGAAGAAGCAACATGGGAAAGAGAAGATGATCTTCGGAAAGACCACCCTCACCTATTTGCTAGCCAACCCGAATCTCGAGGGCGAGATTCACCTTAAGGGGGTTAGATTTGTAACATCCCTAAAATCATGTTTTCAAAGATTTCATATCATGCATGCATGCATATCATTTAGGGATCAAATTCAAACTCTTCAAACTCTTTTTGGAAAGAAAACAGAACTTGGGAGCTATGATTTTATGTGATCAAGCATTAATCAAATACCACTCTCAAATGGAGATTTTTTTTTCAAAACCAAACCTTGTTGATCACAAAATGTTTTGCTTGATTGCTAGGGCTCAAACCAAAGATTACAAAACAAATATGGATTTAAAACCATTTTCAAAACTTGTTCAAATCAATCAAGTGCTAAGCCACTGCTTATTTTGTTTGAACAAAAGGACCAAGTTAGTACAGGGAGACCACATGATTTTATGCTCAAAAATGTGAGTGCTGCACTCTACAAAAATCCAGAACAAATTTGAATTCAAATGGCTTTTGAATTTATTTGAAATTGCTTCTAGAAAATTGAAAACAGAAATAGAAAAGGAGTAAAGAAAAAGAAAAGGGCCAGCGCCACTATTCTAGCCCAACAGCGAAACCAGCCCACAAGCCCACCCGGGTCGTTTCCCCCTCTCCCCCACTTTCTACCCCGCACCCGCGTACCCACTCGTTGACATCTGGGCCCTCACTGCCATGTCACCCCTTCGTCCTAAATCAACGCCGACGACCACCTCGCCGCTGCCGTTTCCCCGCACTGATGTCGCGCTTAATTACATTGATTCGGCGAGTGATTTCCGCCCCCGCTCCAGCTATAAGACCCCCTCTCCTCGCTGCTCATTTCCCCTCACTCAATTTCCAAGCAAAATTTCAATTACCTAGGAGATTTTTCAAGAAAGTATTACTAAACTTATCTTTCTTGGTCTCTGAAAACCAATCTAATCTACATGTAAAGTAAAAATGTTATCCTCTAAGAATTTTTGTCTACCTGGAGCAGAAATGCTCCTACTATTCCAAAAGGCACAAATAATTGTTTTTTCTTCCTGGGGTGCTTTGTCCGAGATCTATTAACTACTTCTATCCAACCATCAGCAAGTATTTCCAAATCCTCATCATCATGCAAGGATCTAGGAATAGAGCTGCTACTAGCAACTATATCATCTAGAGGGAATTCTACACCTATATCACTAGATACTTCTTCAATATCAGAAACAGGTGGAACATTAAAATGGTTTGTTTTCATTATACCTTTCATGGATTTAGGAACATCCAGGTTTGTAACTTTCCTTAACTCCATTGCTTTCTCCAGGATGTTTTTTGAACTGTCAACTCTTGCACTTTGCCTAATAGCTTGAATTGGACCCCCAGACTTTTTGCTTCTTATTGTTGATTTTCCCAAGCTCCTCTTCCTCTGGCTAAGTTCTTGCATATCCGGGCATGATATCATCAGGAAAAACCACCTGATCAGTACCAAAGCCCTCAATTTTCTGCCCCAAAACAACCTCTCCTCCTATTCAGCAGCCCAAAAGTTATGAGCCTCCAAAGCAACACTTTCAAAAGGTTTTTCCTGAGCCTCTAGGTAAACACCATCAGCACTGATCAAGCCTTTTTGCACCAGCAACCTGAAAACAGTATTGGCAGGACTAGCATTCCCCACCATCCTGACTCTGGAAGTACCAGCACCCCCATTCTATGAGCCATTACTATTATTCTGAGTTTGGCTAGGACCAGAACTCCTACTGTTGCCACTATCCCTTGACATCCCACTCCCTTGTCCACTTGTAGCACCATCCTCATTCTATCTTCTATGTTCATTCAACTCATCAGTAAGCAGGTCATCCTCATCATCAAGAATAGGAGCTGTCACATCTAGAGCAAAACCCAGCTGGAAGAGATGGTTGTGGAACTCAAAGAGTCATCCCAGGGGCAATTTAGAAGGATCCTTACATTTGATCAGGGCCCTAACTTCTTTTGCATTATCCTTGAAGATAGAGAGCCAATCCACATATTCTAGAATCCCACAAATAGGAACTGCTTGGTCAAGAGTGTTCCATTCACACCATTTGGTTTGCAGCCTAGTGATGATAACCCAGACCTTTTCAGGGATTGAACAGGCTTTGGATCATCATTCTAGACCTCAACTTTGACCCACACACCTGTCTTGGAAACCCCAAATTTAGGATATCCAATCACCTGCTCAACCACAATGTGTGGTGGGAACTTAACCAAGCAAGAGTTATCTGCTCCTAACTCCCTAATCTGCCATGGCCAGTTTGTCTTATAGATATTTGAGAACTCCTCAGCAAGATCATCAGTTGTCATAGACCCTTCCTCAACCAACACCACCCCACAGTTTTTTGTAGATGCAATAGGACTGTTGATAACCTCAGGAATCTCAATGTGATAGAATCCAAGATCTGGAGCACCACTGCTAATGTATCTAGCTACCTGATGAGGCCTTTTCCTAACAGGGCACTTATCTACCTAATGGCTAGAAATCTTACAGATGAAACACAAAGGCTTTTTATCATAGGCAATTTGCATGTGACCAAGCTCCCCACAACAAAGACAGATCACATCAACATAATTCATCTGTGCCCCTGCATTGGAAAGAACCTGCCCCTCTTTGGATAAACTCGCATGTTTCTTCTTGTTCTTCTGAGCATTTTTCAACTTTTGACCCTGATATATCTCTTGAGTATGTTGCTACTGGTTGTTACTATTAGGAGATAGCCACTGATTGGATCCACCCCCAAACTACTGGGGAGGTGGGAAAGAAGGTAAAGGGCCATTAAAACCCTAGGGGGTGCATACCTCTAGGAACGAAGCCATAAGGAGGCTGTCCAACGAAGAACTGCGGCGCAGACTGACCAAACTCGAAAGAACCCTGCTGCATCCCCTGTTGTTGCGGCTGCAACTGCTGTGGAGGCTGCATCTGCTGGTTCTGCCACGAATCCTGCCCGCCTGAGTTACCTCTTCATCTCCCCTTTCCTCCTCTACCACGGTCACCCATCACCACTTCTCCAACACATCACTCAAAAGTAAGAGGAAGATCTAAACCTAGACACTGAAGACCTGAAGTTTGCTCACCCCTAGCCACCGCCAGGATAAGAGGGACACAAACCCTAGTCTTCAGGGAAGTAGGTTTTATACCAGAGGCAAAAGGCAGGGGCGAGTTTGCGATGGAGATGATGGCAAGTGGGAGTGTGGATCTCCAGGCATCCAAAGCTAGGAGAAAAAAGGCCTCGGTACTTTCGTCCCCACTCCCAACCACCACCACCCCTTTCTTATCTGACCACTAGTCCCCTCCAAAGCCTGAAGCGCCTACCAGACTGCCTCCTTCCCCATCGTACTGCCCACTTTGTTATTCCATCTAAGGAACAACACTGCTGCGGCGAAGTTGATTCTCTCTCAGAGCTTCTAGCACACCATCGAACAACGTCACCTGCAGGTTGAGATCAAGTAGTGGAAGTGCTGCAGTCCATTCCTTCCTCGAGAGATCCGGTGCAATCGAGAGAGACCCAAGACCCTTCAGAAGCTCTTGGTGATAGTCCTGCTCGAAATGGGAGAGAGGGGAACTCGATCTCTTCGGTCTTCATCATCTCCTGGCAATCGATCCCGGTAACATTATCCCCGATGAACCTAACCTCTGTTTGTCGAACATTAGAAGCTTGCTCACTGCCACGCTTCTCCGCTTCGATCTCTTCCGGCGCGACCTGGCCTCGATGGGGATTGACCCTGACTCGATTCTAGGCCAGCATCGATGATGATCGGCTCGAAGGAACTAATGCGGAGATTGAAGCCTGCTTCGGATTTTGCCGCGAACGACCTTGCGGAGACCCCACTCCGCGGCAAAGGCACTGTGATGCCGCATGGATTGCCAAGGAGCCCCGCCACCAAAACTCGTCCTCACGTCTCCTCGTAGCTGTTGTGACTCCTCCTGAATCTCCTTCTTCTCCATCTCCGAAAATGGCTAGGGTCAGACGTCGATGAGTCCCAGATCTAAAATCGAGTTGTCTCGCAAGCAGCGGAGAGCACTGCGACGTACGGAAACGGAAAGGACTTCCGGGCGCAGGTGGCAGAGAGGAGGCCAAGGCCAAGTTGGGGCTAAAACCAGAGCGCCGAGGCCCGCCATGGGAGGGAACCGAGGTGGTTCCCCATGAGCAGGACCACGGGTCGGAACAGTAGGTGAGGGAGCGTGTCGGTCCATTTGTCCGTCTTAAAATAGATGTTACATGTTTGTCTAAAATTGGATGAATCTAGGCCCTAGATTCATCTGTCTAGATTCAACCAATTTTGAGATGAAGCGAGTATTTTTTTCTTGTTCCAAACGGGCCTAAACACAATGAAAATATAGTTGAAAGGATCGTATGGGCACCTAGAGGGAGGGTGAATAGGTGCTACTTCAAATTTTACTCTTTTTCAAATTAGGGTTTGACAAGAAAGGTAAATTCTCTAGAATATGCAACTATGGTGAATTTACCTATATGTCAATCAAGCACAAACTAACACAACACTAAGCAAGAACAAGTAAGTAAAGTACGGTAAAGGATAGAAGTAACCAAGGGAGTGGACGCGGAGACTCAAGGATTTGTTTCCCGTAGTTCCTTCCTTTTGAGGGGAAGTACGTCTACGTTTGGAGAGGGGGTGGTTTCAAACCACCAACGCCACGAGAGGCCTCCCTTGTTCTCCGATGAACCTCACCCTAACGGGCTCGATTCACCTTCCACTATGTAACACCCTCAGAATCGACCCTATGCAAGTTTCAGCGATTCCCGCCAAACCCGCATAGAAACGATTCAAAGGTGCCCACCAGGCACTTTCGTGCGGGTGGAAAACGAAGTAATAACATTACACAACAGTCCTCGATGGGACCCATAGAACAGATATATATACAACAACGACTCATAGAGTCAAGAATACAGAGATACAATACAAAGATCCAAATCACCTTGAAAACGTTAGAGCGTCCCGCTACGGACAAGATGCAAATGGGGCTGAGAGCCCTGAAGAATAACCAATGGCGTCCATAACCCTGCCCAGGCCAAGCCGGAAGGGTAACCCTGCTAACGACGTCGATCTCAAAACCTGCTTAAACAAAAGGGGTGCCGACAAAGGGCAAAGGAAAAAGAGGAGCGTCAGTACTGAGGCCAGTACACAGCGAGACTAGAATTCGGCGGTCCTCGCCTACATAGGTATGGTGGACTGAGCGGCAGCGGTAGCATGCACTGAACAACCTATAGAGACTCGATACAACTGGCGGCTATCAGAGAGGGATAAGAAAGACCTATTCGGAACCAACCTGATGCTACCATCAAACAAACCCATCCTGGTGTTTCCCCCTCGAGACCAAACGAGGAAGTCAACCGAGGAACTCACACCGTTGGCAGTTTTATTTATTCAGTTATCGTTGCAGCAATTACTAGTCAAGTATAGATAGTCATCCCGATAAAATAAGCAGTGGGTCGTTTTAGTTAATCATTCCGTTATAGTGGCAACACTTACTAGTCAGATACAATTGGCATGAGATAACCCCAAAACCCAGCAGTTGTTGGTACTTTTATTTAGCCATTCCGTTATAGTTGCCATACTTACTAGTCAGATACAATGGTCGCAAGCGAATCCCAAACAAGCAATTGTTGGCAGTTTTATTTAGCCATTCCATTATAGTGAAGCTGCTTACTAGTCATTATAAAGTCAAATTTATAGCACTACTTTAGTTATAGTTGTCTATGATCGAGATACTGTGCTCCAAGTCGTCCATAACCGCGGACACGGCTTTCAGAAAGTTTTAACCCGGCCGGGGTGCACCAATAGCAACACACACACGATCAACCTCGGAAAAACCAAATCAAAACCCAACGAGGCTTTCACGACAAAGCAATCACAGGATTCAGAAATATTTCAGGGGGCCACCCCTTGGAGTACACCCGCAACAAAACTGGCCGGCTCCGAGACGGACTCAAGGTTTGTGGGGCCGGCTGTAAACGACTGGGAACCCGAAAACTCGGGGTGTCGATACCGCGAAAACGGGTCACGATCCTAAACAGTACAGTGTGCTCCTCGCACAATCGTAAATAAAGCAGTAAAGCATGGCATAAGTACAGGATCGTAAATAAAACCTCAAACTAGTTTGTGGCCCCAAGAAATAAGACTGAATCAAGCTCTGGCTAAGGGGGGCCCATAATTCCCCGTATGTGGATAGCGCGAATATTCAAGGAACAGGTATCAAGTACTCGGGGTCCTACGGGACACAAGTGGACGGTTAACAACCAAATAACATCTATTGCCCACCTGTGCCTCTGCTTACCTACTTCAATTTTAGTTGTTAAACAATAAATAAAGTGAATGGTAATTAAAGCCATGATCATCTCCAACATAAAACATGCGGCAATGCTCCAACAACTGTGGTACTGGACGACACGCAACAGCACTTGAGCAAGCGACTACGACGCGCAAGTCCAACTATCTACCAAACAACAGGTAATAGGATGTGTCCAAGGCAATTTAAGGCTGCAAGGGATAACACGGCACGAAAACTAGAGCAACGCAACACAGATAGCAATAGATCAACAGGAGGGAATAAATACTATAAAAGTAAGAGAGGTAGAAAAGGGGGGAGGTGCTCGCCTGAAAACATTGTCGAAGGGTTCATCCGAAGATCGGGGCGAAGCTCACATCAACTCAACGGCCCAATCCGCGAAGAAGCAAAACACTAGAAGAAACACCGGATGCACTATTTAATTCTACGGCAAAAGATCGGGCATGATGCATGTATGATATATGACATGGCAAAGATGCGGTACAATTAGGTCATATTAAGCGGAACCGGGGTCCCGACAATTAATTAAATGGTTCAAGTTATTTAGAACCCCCGCAATTTAAATGTTGCATTATCAAGACAAAATATGGCACCGGTTCGCTACACAAATTTAAATGAGGCCAATATGAGACTAGATTTGCCCGCATATGGGCCCCATATTTAATTATGAGGTGAATCGGCATAATTCCCCCAAACCACATGACAAGTATGCATGCATGAACAATTAAATATGCGACAATTTGTATTATATTATAAAATAGGGTTTCGGGAAGGGGTTCACACATTAGGGTTCGACGAACTTGAGGTTCCGGGGTTCGGGGTTCGGTCTCAGGGTCCAGGGTTCGACGGGAATGGTCTCGGATAACGGAGTAGATCTGGCGTTCCGGGAAGAAGTACTTGGCGGTCTTCGGCTCCACCCAGGTCGGGGCCGATCTTGTCGTCGCGAAGGTCTTGTCGCGTCCTCGTGTCGGGTCGGTCTTGGCGTTCGGGGTGAAGAACTTGGCGTTCTGCGTCGGTGTCCTTGCCGTCCGTGTTCTCGAGCATCGCATCCGGGAAGGAGTACTTGTCGCACGTGTGGTCTTCGGGTCCGGGGGTCTCGGCGTCCGTGACGAAGATCATGGCATCCGTGTCGAAAGCATCGGGGTTCCTGGGGTTCGGTCCCGTGAGGCAGATCTTGGGGTTCGGTCTTCAACAACGGGGTCGATCTTCGGGGTTTCGGAGTTGGGACCTTCGGATCCTCGAAGGCAATCTTGGTGTTCCGGGCATCTTCGGTCCTCGGATCCGAGAGAGGGGTACTTGTCGTCTGCGTCCTTCAAGGCCATGTCGTGGTACTTGTCATCCATGATGAAGGTCTTGTCTATGGTTCGTCCGTGCTACCGGTCTTGGTCTTTTGCGAAGAACTTGTCGACGAGATAAGGGCCCGAGACGAACTTGGTGGGACAGCTGCCAAAACCAGCGGCACCCGAGCCTGCAGGCAGAGGCGTCGATGTCGCTGCAGGGCCCGCTCGCGTCGGCTCGGGAGATGGTCCTGGCGACGGCGGCCGGCACGGAGGCACGAGAGGCAGCAGCTCGCTGCAGAGCGCGGCGGGGGGAACGGCCAGACAGCGGGCGACATCGGGGGGGCGGTGGTTGCTTCCTGGGCATGGGCGACGGAGAGCGGCGAGGGAGGGTGAAGCAGGGGGCGGCGGCCTGGGCGCCGGAGGGGAGGCGGCGGACGGTGGCGCTGGGAGGAGGGAGGCGGCTGGCTGGAGAGGTGGTGGCCGGAGGAGGCCGGCGCGGGCGAGGCCGACCGGAGGCGGGCGGCGGCGCTCCGTGGGAGGCGGGGCGCGGAGCTCGGAGCCGGGAGGGGCGAGGGGCCGGAGAGGAGGAGAGGCGGCGGACGCGCGCCGGAGGAGAGGGCGAGCGCGTCGACCGGCGGCGGGGCGGGCCCGGCGAGGAGGCGCGGAGGGGAGGGGGGTGCAGGGCGGCGCCGCGGCGAGGCCGGCGCGGGCCAGGAGAGGGGAGGAGGCCGGCGGGGACCTGCGGTGGGGCGGGGTCGCGTCGGGGTGGAGGCGGCGCGCGCGAGGCCGGCCGGAGGGCGAGGAGGCTCGGGGGAGGGCGGCCGGCGGGGACGAGCCCGAGGCGGACGGAGAGGGAGCGGACGCGGGCGGCTAGCAGAGGAGGCGGGGCCGGAGGCGGAGGCGGAGGTGGTCGAGCGACGGGGCGACGGGGAGAAGCGGGCGGTGGCCGGTTGCAGAGGTGGGCGACGCGGGGTGGGCAGGTGGTTACGGGAGCGGCTAGGGAGAGAGAGGGAGCGGGAGGTGGGGGACGGGGGGGCGCTATGGTGGGGCCGGGGCGGGCCAGGGGTAGCGGGGTGGACGTGGGAGGCGCGTTGGGTCAGGCGGGGCCCGCGGACGGGGCTGGACGCGGTTTGACCTCGTGGGGAGGGCTGGTGGCGTGTGAGTGGAGGGAGTGGGCTGTGGGGGTGGCAGTGGGTTGGGGTTGAGGCAGTGGGGGGTAGGTGACGTGGCGGCTAGGGATTGGGTGAGGGAGAGAGGAGAGGTGAGGTGGAGAGAGGGCATTGGGTGGGGTGAGGTGGCTGGAGGGTGGGTAGATATGACTGGGGTAAGAAAAGACTTGGGGTGGGGTCTAAGCTGGACCGATTTTATTTCGGGGGTGGTCGACTGGGTCGAATCGGCCCGTTCGACTGCCCCCACTAAAATAATTTAATATTTTATTTGTTTAAAACAAAGCTTCTGCAAACCGATAGCAGACAAAACAAAATAATCCGGAGACCCGGGTTTTGCGTTTGAATAAAGACGGGGCGTTTAAAAACAAAAACAGGCTTTTCCGCAAATAATTTTATGCAAGCAAATGCAAGATGATGACGATGCTCAAATGCAATGTGGCATGATGACATGAGCATGCGGTTATGACGATGCAATGCACAAAAACAACGCGATTTTCTAGTAGTGGTTTTTGCGGGATGCCACAATTTGACACCACTAACAATGGATCTCGCCCTCGAGATCCGCCTCATGGTACCGGGAAAGAAGGTCGGCGAACTGCGTCTTCTCGCTTCGTGTAGATCTTCGCGACACCACTAACAAGAGGTCGTTGTCCGTGATCGTCGAGAGAACACTCCGGGAACAAAAGGTCGAAGGTAGAGGTATCAACAAATAAAGCCACCTCTAGCTTCGATGGAAAGAGGGAACCGATGCATTCTCATCCACTTCAATGTACAACAGCGAATAGAAGGGGTAGTCGGCATGGGGGCCAGTCCATCACGCACCCAAACTATTACTCTGCACAATCAGTAGAAAATAGTGCAACCATTCTCGGAGTCAGACTGAAGATCTCGACAAACGAGGTTCAGAAGCAAAGGAGTGATGCAGACTCTGCATCGGATCTGGCGTAGAGGATGTCGTCGCGTCGGAAAACACCGGAAGGCACAAACAAGGAACAAAGAATGGTAACACCGTAGACGGATTCATCAGGCAGCTTGAACACCGGATGGTATAACACCGTTATTGTAGGGGTCCCAACTTTTAATAAGATTGATCCCTCCTGTGTTTTACAATGCTAGTCCCTGGATCAATAGCTAGCATCCACAGTTAAGATGTAATATCAAGAAACAAAGGTCATAATATAACTTTATAACCAGGAATAACATAATATTATTACATCTTACATAGCTCATTTGGCTATTATATTACATTGCAGCGGAATAACTATAAGCATGGGTCCTTCATCTTCAAAGTGCCACAGGCAGATGTTGGTTGTACACTTTGTAATCCTAATCAATCAATCTTCACTAAAAACAATCAAACCTGCAACATACAAGTTACAGCCACAAGGGTCAATACATTTGAATTGTATTGGCAAGTGATACTATGGTAGTATAGTGGAGTCTATCATCTATATGCATTTGGCTAAGTGGAGTTGAGGCTTGCATTGCTCAAAATAGATTTTTTTTATCATTTTGAAAATACTAAGTTTTTGTTTGACAAAATCATTTTTCTCAATCAAAGATTTCAAGATCCTTGTACCAAGCCATCTCTCCATCAATGATTGAAGAATTCAAACAACCCTTGTTCAAACCACAAGTTCTAATTTAGAAATTTGAATGATGAGATTCTTGATTATTTCCATGTCTTGATGCTCAAATTGTCCTTTACCAGGGACATGGCTAAGTACTTAGGTTTTACACTCTGCAGAGGTGGTGCACTTTCCCCACAAGACTTGGTTTCCCAAGACAAGATCTTTCAGAAGCCTTCCCTTAGACCAATATGGACGCGTTCCATCCTATCAAACACTACCACCCACTGTCCATATGGCTAAGTTCTTGCAACCTATATGATCATGGCAGAGCCCATATTGCCAAGTGGTTGCACTTGAAGCTTCTCAACATTTGACATCTCAAATCCCTTTGTTCCTGGGTGGCATACCACAAGTGAGATACACAATCCAAGTCTATGGCATTGTGAACCACTCAACCAATCTCCACCAAGCAGCCCATTCCACCCAGGGGATTCATTAACTTAGTTGTTTTATTAAACAAAAACTTAAGTCCTCAGACTTAGAATATTTTTCCATAGTGTGAATATATATTCCACCCATGTTTTCTATTAGCTAGGCTAAGCTTGATTGTGATAGGAATCTTAACTTAGGAAGATTTCCACTAAGGTTTCATCTACTAGTTTTCCTATAGTAAGGTTTATACTTAGCAAAATTCATGCAGGTTTTTACTTAGCAAAATCACTAATGCATAGAGAAAGTAATGGGACAAAAAGTATGAAGCATCACTTGCCTTTTTGGTAGGGAATGGTGGTTCACTCCTTGATCTTTCTAGTCTCACACTTCACTACAAATCAATCAAGCAAACACAAATTCAATTCACATTCCAAACCAAGTCAAACAAACAATTCTTCACACACACAAAGTAATGGAATCTAAGTCATGCATGGGAGCATGCACAAGATAGTTTTATTTTGCAAAGGGTCTCTATGGGGTTTCTAAACTTTGTAAGATCCAAATTGGTCATTTACCAAAGTGGCAAAGTCATTAGCAAGAGGGTTTTGTCCAAAAACTATTTTTAAATCCATTCATCATTTCATGTGGTGAAAAATGTTTTATCAAAACAAAACCTTTTAAGTTTCTCACCAAATGAGTTGCTATTGCAAAACTTGGTGTTTTTGGGTCAGTAGGTTTGGTCCAAAACATTTTCTCAAAGTTTTCTTTACATAAACATTTTTATAACAAAAACCATTCTTTTTATTTGGCTAGAAAATGACTAAGTCAAGTAATCCAACCTAAATCTTACAAAAATCATTTTTAATACCAAGGGTTGGTTCCTAGGGTCAGTAAGATCACAACAAACCATTTTGCAAAGGTTTTAATCTTAAATTCAATTTTAAACATTTTTTCTACTCTAAACAAGTACACAAATGTTTCTGCAAATTCAAACAAGCTAACAGATACTATTTGCTAAACTAAGGCCATGGTTGGCTAGGGCTTGTTCTCCTGAATTCATTGATATAAAATTTGTAAAATTTGGACGTGTGGTTTGAAAGTTACAGAGGTTTGAAAATGGCATTTAAATCTGTTTTCAAAAATCTGTTTTAACTCAACCACTGACACGCGTCGCCCCGTGATTGGCCAATACCGGTTCGTCTGGATCGAGTGACACAGACCACAGGATTAAAAGGAGTGTGTGCGGCTCAAATGGTCTCGTACCCTTTCGAGGGAATCTAATCCTAGCCAGTCAAAACACATCCTACGGCTACAGCGTGTTTGCCAGGAACTGGCGGCGAGATATTGCCGGCGAGCGGCGAAGCGGCTAGTTGGCGGCGGCGCTGGCGATGCAGGAAGCGAGGGAGAGGCTGGCAAGGCTTACCAGGCTCGCAGAGACCTGCTGATGCTCGAGGTGGGGTCGGCTACTCGAGGGGCGCAAGGGGTTGCTGCTAATTGCTCGTCGGAGAAGCTGCGGGCGACGGTGCTCTCAGGTTGTCGTCGTTGGCGACGTTTAGGACCACGCTAAGAAAAGTTAGGGGCTGCGTTAGCTGCGCATGCGGTCGGTGGTCATGTATGCATCATTGAGAGGAAAGGGGGTGGTCAGATAGTACCTGGGGACTCGCTGGAAAGGTAGCAGACGACGGCGGCGTATAGGTGGAGTTGTTGCCGACGTCCTGGAGCGCTCGGGGGCGAGCTGGTGCTACGGGGATGATCGCCAGAAGGTGGGGATCACGGGAGCATGGTCGGGGAGGCCAGGGGTGGCGAGGGGCTGCCGGAATCGGCGTCGGAGCGTCGTCGGAGACAGGGCAGTCGAGGAGAAATTGGGATGGACTGGAGGCGTGCTCGGGGGAGGAAACAGAGGAGAAAGGAGGCGGAGACACTGGCGATTAAATGAGTGAGGTTACCAGGAGAATTCACTCAGTCATTTACTCGAATTGATGCGAGTAATTTAGAGGCAGCAACGGCGACGTGGGGGAAGAACGGGTCACAGAGGGTGAGGACGAAGAACAGTAGGGTGTGGGGTCCGTTGGCAGTGGAAGGAAGGGAGAAGGGGAGGGGTCCACTTGTCTGTTGCTCCGCGGGTTCTTTTTACGGTGAGAAACGTTTCGGTGCGGTGGGGTGGGGATTGGGCTAGGTGGGCTGTTTTGGGCTGGCTCAGTTGGGTCAGTCCATTTCCATTATTTTTTTCTGTCTGATTCTTTTTCCTTTTCTATTTCCATTTTCCTGTTTTGAAATTCAAACAACCAAACACATTCAAAATGATTCAAACAATCATCAAGCTTTTCAAATATGAATTTGGTTCTGTTTTAACAATATAAACCAAATTCCAAAAATAAAATAATTTTTATTCTTTTTAAGACCATTCATTAATTTATATAAAATGGTTCATTAGTTATTTAATAAAATAGGGTTTGATTTAATTAATAGAATCTCCATTTGAAATCCAAATATTTTCAAAACTAATCAGTAGGTATCACTTGGAAGTAATTAATACTTGGATACTTGTTTAAAACAAAATATTATTTTACTTTAGGGTCCAATAATAATTAAATAAAATGGGCTTTAGTAAATAACTCAAATAGGATTTGTTTATTTAAATCTTTTATTTTGGAATCTAAAATTGTATCAAAGTCATTTAGTAAGTTTTATTTGAGAATAGAAAATACTTGGAAACTTGTTTTAAAATAAAATAACATTTTATTTTAGGGTCCATTATTAATTAAATATAATAGACCTTCATTATTAAATCAAATAGGATTTGTTTTGTTGAGATATTTATTTTAAAATCTAAAATAAAGCCAAAACACTTTAGTAGGTTTTATTAGAGAATATAAAATACTTGGAAAACCTATTTAAAATAATTTAATAAGTTTTGATGTTTCAATTAAATTGGTAAAACCTTTTATTTAAATAAGGTTGGATATTAAATCCTTATTAATTTATTTAAATAAACTTTAGTTAATTTAAATAATAAAATGTTTTAATTCCAAAGCTTGGCTAAGGTTTACTTTGGCTTTATAGAATACTCTTTATTTATAAACTCATCTTTTCTTTTGAAAAAACCAAATCCTTTATTAAGAGATCAAAATAGTAATTCCAAAGCATTTTAATTTTCTTTATTAAATGTTTAACTTTTTAAATCCTTTTAGGATTTTATTTAATTCAAATGGTTTGAAGATCCAATTGAATTCAAAAAGTTTCTTCTGGCTCTGAAAATCAAACAAAGTTTTTTTTATTTTATTCATTTATTTTCACATTACAAGATTGGGAAAATCTTGGGATGTGACAGTTATCAGAGGAGGAAGCGAAACCCTGAAGGTACGACGGAACCCAACCACGAGAAATCCTGGACTCGAAGAGAGAGAAGAGAGCAGATTCAAAACACGCAGAGGTGAGAGGAGAGCAGCAGAGGGGTAAGGAGTAAAATCAGACCTAATCAGAACTATCCAACCGATTTTTCAAAAATAGTTTTGACACTCTACTTCGGCCGTTAGCTAGGTTATCCTACAGGCTGGACTTGTGGGGTATCGCAACTGCTGAGCTCTGATACCACTCTGTAACACCCTCAGAATCGACCCTATGCAAGTTTCACCGATTCCCGCCAAACCCGCATAGAAACGATTCAAAGGTGCCCACCAGGCACTTTCGTGCGGGTGGAAAACGAAGTAATAACATTACACAACAGTCCTCGATGGGACCCACGGAACAGATATATATACAACAACGACTCATAGAGTCAAGAATACAGAGATACAATACAAAGATCCAAATCACCTTGAAAACGTTAGAGCGTCCCGCTACGGACAAGATGCAAATGGGGCTGAGAGCCCTGAAGAATAACCAATGGCGTCCATAACCCTGCCCAGGCCAAGCCGGAAGGGTAACCCTTCTAACGACGTCGATCTCAAAACCTGCTTAAACAAAAGGGGTGCCGACAAAGGGCAAAGGAAAAAGAGGAGCGTCAGTACTGAGGCCAGTACACGGCGAGACTAGAATTCAGCGGTCCTCGCCTACATAGGTATGGTGGACTGAGCGGCAGCGGCAGCATGCACTGAACAACCTATAGAGACTCGATACAACTGGCGGCTATCAGAGAGGGATAAGAAAGACCTATTCGGAACCAACCTGATGCTACCATCAAACAAACCCATCCTGGTGTTTCCCCCTTGAGACCAAACGAGGAAGTTAACCGAGGAACTCACACCGTTGGCAGTTTTATTTATTCAGTTATCGTTGCAGCAATTACTAGTCAAGTATAGATAGTCATCCCGATAAAATAAGCAGTGGGTCGTTTTAGTTAATCATTCCGTTATAGTGGCAACACTTACTAGTCAGATACAATTGGCATGAGATAACCCCAAAACCCAGCAGTTGTTGGTACTTTTATTTAGCCATTCCGTTATAGTTGCCATACTTACTAGTCAGATACAATGGTCGCAAGCGACTCCCAAACAAGCAATTGTTGGCAGTTTTATTTAGCCATTCCATTATAGTGAAGCTGCTTACTAGTCATTATAAAGTCAAATTTATAGCACTACTTTAGTTATAGTTGTCTATGATCGAGATACTGTGCTCCAAGTCGTCCATAACCGCGGACACGGCTTTCAGAAAGTTTTAACCCGGCCGGGGTGCACCAATAGCAACACACACACGATCAACCTCGGAAAAACCAAATCAAAACCCAACGAGGCTTTCACGACAAAGCAATCACAGGATTCAGAAATATTTCAGGGGGCCACCCCTTGGAGTACACCCGCAACAAAACTGGCCGGCTCCGAGACGGACTCAAGGTTTGTGGGGCCGGCTGTAAACGACTGGGAACCCGAAAACTCGGGGTGTCGATACCGCGAAAACGGGTCACGATCCTAAACAGTACAGTGTGCTCCTCGCACAATCGTAAATAAAGCAGTAAAGCATGGCATAAGTACAGGATCGTAAATAAAACCTCAAACTAGTTTGTGGCCCCAAGAAATAAGACTGAATCAAGCTCTGGCTAAGGGGGGCCCATAATTCCCCGTATGTGGATAGCGCGAATATTCAAGGAACAGGTATCAAGTACTCGGGGTCCTACGGGACACAAGTGGACGGTTAACAACCAAATAACATCTATTGCCCACCTGTGCCTCTGCTTACCTACTTCAATTTTAGTTGTTAAACAATAAATAAAGTGAATGGTAATTAAAGCCATGATCATCTCCAACATCAAACATGCGGCAATGCTCCAACAACTGTGGTACTGGACGACACGCAACAGCACTTGAGCAAGCGACTACGATGCGCAAGTCCAACTATCTACCAAACAACAGGTAATAGGATGTGTCCAAGGCAATTTAAGGCTGCAAGGGATAACACGGCACGAAAACTAGAGCAACGCAACACAGATAGCAATAGATCAACAGGAGGGAATAAATACTATAAAAGTAAGATAGGTAGAAAAGGGGGGAGGTGCTCGCCTGAAAACATTGTCGAAGGGTTCATCCGAAGATCGGGGCGAAGCTCACATCAACTCAACGGCCCAATCCGCGAAGAAGCAAAACACTAGAAGAAACACCGGATGCACTATTTAATTCTACGGCAAAAGATCGGGCATGATGCATGTATGATATATGACATGGCAAAGATGCGGTACAATTAGGTCATATTAAGCGGAACCGGGGTCCCGACAATTAATTAAACGGTTCAAGTTATTTAGAACCCCCGCAATTTAAATGTTGCATTATCAAGACAAAAGATGGCACCGGTTCGCTACACAAATTTAAATGAGGCCAATATGAGACTAGATTTGCCCGCATATGGGCCCCATATTTAATTATGAGGTGAATCGGCATAATGCCCCCAAACCACATGACAAGTATGCATGCATGAACAATTAAATATGCGACAATTTGTATTATATTATAAAATAGTGTTTCGGGAAGGGGTTCACACATTAGGGTTCGACGAACTTGAGGTTCCGGGGTTCGGGGTTCGGTCTCAGGGTCCAGGGTTCGACGGGAACGGTCTCGGATAACGGAGTAGATCTGGCGTTCCGGGAAGAAGTACTTGGCGGTCTTCGGCTCCACCCAGGTCGGGGCCGATCTTGTCGTCGCGAAGGTCTTGTTGCGTCCTCGTGTCGGGTCGGTCTTGGCGTTCGGGGTGAAGAACTTGGCGTTCTGCGTCGGTGTCCTTGCCGTTCGTGTTCACGAGCATCGCATCCGGGAAGGAGTACTTGTCGCACGTGTGGTCTTCGGGTCCGGGGGTCTCGGCGTCCGTGATGAAGATCATGGCATCCATGTCGAAAGCATCGGGGTTCCCGGGGTTCGGTCCCGTGAGGCAGATCTTGGGGTTCGGTCTTCAACAACGGGGTCGATCTTCGGGGTTTCGGAGTTGGGACCTTCGGATCCTCGAAGGCGATCTTGGCGTTCCGGGCATCTTCGGTCCTCGGATCCGAGAGAGGGTTACTTGTCATCTGCGTCCTTCGAGGCCATGTCGTGGTACTTGTCATCCATGATGAAGGTCTTGTCTATGGTTCGTCCGTGCTACCGGTCTTGGTCTTTTGCGAAGAACTTGTCGACGAGATAAGGGCCCGAGACGAACTTGGTGGGACAGCTGCCAAAACCAGCGGCACCCGAGCCTGCAGGCAGAGGCGTCGACGTCGCTGCAGGGCCCGCTCGCGTCGGCTCGGGAGATGGTCCTGGCGACGGCGGCCGGCACGGAGGCACGAGAGGCAGCAGCTCGCTGCAGAGCGCGGCGGGGGGGGAACGGCCAGACGGCGGGCGACATCGGGGGGGCGGTGGTTGCTTCCTAGGCACGGGCGACGGAGAGCGGCGAGGGAGGGTGAAGCAGGGGGCGGCGGCCTGGGCGTCGGAGGGGAGGCGGCGGACGGTGGCACTGGGAGGAGGGAGGCGGTTGGCTGGAGAGGTGGTGGCCGGAGGAGGCCGGCGCGGGCGAGTACGACCGGAGGCGGGCGGCGGCGCTCCGGGGGAGGCGGGGCGCGGAGCTCGGAGCCGGGAGGGGCGAGGGGCCGGAGAGGAGGAGAGGCGGCGGACGCGCGCCGGAGGAGAGGGGCGAGCGCGTCGACCGGCGGCGGGGCGGGCCCGGCGAGGAGGCGCGGAGGGGAGGGGGTGCAGGGCGGCGCCGCGGCGAGGCCGGCGCGGGCCAGGAGAGGGGAGGAGGCCGGCGGGGACCTGCGGCGGGGCGGGGTCGCGTCGGGGTGGAGGCGGCGCGCGCGAGGCCGGCCGGAGGGCGAGGAGGCTCGGGGGAGGGCGGCCGGCGGGGACGAGCCCGAGGCGGACGGAGAGGGAGCGGACGCGGGCGGCTAGCAGAGGAGGCGGGGCCAGAGGCGGAGGCGGAGGTGGTCGGGCGGCGGGGCGACGGGGAGAAGCCGGCGGTGGCCGGTTGCAGAGGTGGGCGACGCGGGGTGGGCAGGTGGTTACAGGAGCGGCTAGGGAGAGAGAGGGAGCGGCAGGTGGGGGACGGGGGGGCGCTATGGTGGGGCCGGGGCAGGCCAGGGGTAGCGGGGTGGACGTGGGAGGCGCGTTGGGTCAGGCGGGGCCCGCGGACGGGGCTGGACGCGGTTTGACCGCGTGGGGAGGGCTGGTGGCGTGTGAGTGGAGGGAGTGGGCTGTGGGGGTGGCAGTGGGTTGGGGTTGAGGGAGTGGGGGTAGGTGACGTGGCGGCTAGGGATTGGGTGAGGGAGAGAGGAGAGGTGAGGTGGAGAGAGGGCATTGGGTGGGGTGAGGTGGCTGGAGGGTGGGTAGATAGGACTGGGGTAAGAAAAGATTTGGGGTGGGGTCTAAGCTGGACCGATTTTATTTCGGGGGTGGTCGACTGGGTCGAATCGGCCCGTTCGACTGCCCCCACTAAAATAATTTAATATTTTATTTGTTTAAAACAAAGCTTCTGCAAACCGATAGCAGACAAAACAAAATAATCCGGAGACCCGGGTTTTGCGTTTGAATAAAGACGGGGCGTTTAGAAAACAAAAACAGGCTTTTCCGCAAATAATTTTATGCAAGCAAATGCAAGATGATGACGATGCTCAAATGCAATGTGGCATGATGACATGAGCATGCGGTTATGACGATGCAATGCACAAAAACAACGCGATTTTCTAGTAGTGGTTTTTGCGGGATGCCACACACTATATCGGCAACCTTCGAGGTGGAAGCCGGCACCTTTACAACAAGTTCGGGGCACACATCCACAACTGAATTGGAGGCTCCCAAATACAAGCAAGCTGTCAAGACAAATCAAAGACAAGCTTGTAAGAACCAAATCAAAGTTAGGGTTTCCAAAGAAACACTAGAGCTTGGGGGCCCTCAAGTGAATGAGGGGAAAATGAAGATCTCTCTTGGTGAAGATGTAAATCAAGGCCTCCTCCTTCGAATTCTCCAAAGATCAATGACTTTGGATGGTTGGATGAAGAGATCTTGTAGATTTGGTGGCTCTAATGGGGTTGGTGTTCTTGAGCAGCTCGAGCAGCTGGAGGAAGAAGATAAGGGTCCTTTTTTATAGGCAGCCCCCTCCACGAACCGTTTTCTGACCGTTGTAGAAAAGTTAGACCGGAGACTCCGGTCTGAAGACCGGAGACTCCGGCCAATCTCCGGACCAGTCTCCGGACTGCCCTTCTGACTGACCCAGACCAATTCTGCACCAGCAACACCGGAGACTCCGGCCTTCCAACACCGAAGACTCCGGACTGACCAAAGTCCGGAGACTCCGGAGTAACCTCCGGTGAAGCCTCCGGACCCCTAGTCAGAATGTCCCAGCCAGGTCCTGGGAAGCACCACCGAAGCCAGAACCGGAAACTCCGGACCACACCGGAGACTCCGGTCTTGGCAGACCGGAGACTCCGGTCTGGAGTTTCCAGATCAGTGGCAAATGAATGTGGTCTTTTCCCAAAAGAGTGTGTGCACTTTATCAATGATAATACCAACCTGTGGACAATAACAAACAGTAAAATGATCTACTTGTTGTTAACGAACACCAAAAGTGATTATGACAATAAATGCCCTTTCAATCTCCCCCTTTTTGGTGTTCGATGACAACAAGTGATTTGCATGGAATAACATATAAATGTGGCTCCCCCTGACTATGTGCAGCAAGATAATGAAGTAAATCATGTAAGGAAGATAATATCAACGATAGCACACATAGATCTCACATGAGTTACAATAGGTGTTGCACACAAGCACATAGTCATAGACACACATAAGAACAACAGATAACACACATAAAGTTCAAGTTCGAATATCCAAATAAAAGGCAAATAAAGGCAGATAGTCGCAAATCCCAAATCCCATGCACAGCGATGAGAATGTCTTCTCCCCCTTTGGCATCGAAACGCCGAAAAAGGGAAAAGACCTATACTAGCGCCCCAATAACTCAGTAGTCATCGTCATCCTCGTCATCCTCAGCATCCTCATCCTCCTCCTGGTCACCATCATCCTGATCATAGTCATCATCATCGTCTTTAGGGACAGCAGGCCCTTTGCCGTGAGGGCGAGAAGAGGAAGTGCCCTGGTATCCAAACCCTGAGGTGACATCAGCAAACGTCTTCCAGTCCACCAGACTATCCTGTTGGGCATTCCATGCCCCAAAAGAGAGTGTATGATCAGACTCTGTGGACTATTGAGCCCCATGCTCATCATTGTATTCATCTTCACCTTCCTCATTATCCTCAGCACCCTGTTCCTTGATCTCTTTGAGAAGCTTCTCAATGCGGCGGTTGCTTTGGTAGGATGCATGCTGCTGCTTGCGAATGTCGATGTTCATGCAACAAAGGGTCCTTTCCCAAAAGCTGGCCTTCTTGATCCTCTCATGCACATAGTCTCGAGTCATAGTAGGCATAGGGGCATTGGAGGCATTCTTCCTCCGAACTCTAGGTGGAGAGGGAGCCCTCTCCGTCTCAATCTCCTCCTCATCATCATTCCCATAGCGACGCCTTGGAGTAGGCCCCATGTGCCCCTTCTGCTGCAGAGAGACCAGAGTGTGCACAGTGAGGTGTGGTGGTATGCCATGTGGAGAATCATGCTCCTAGGAGTTGATGAGCCTCATAACTAAGGGTGCATATGTAGGAGATTTATTGTAAAGAATGGCATGGAACATCTCCTCGAAAATGAAGTGCATCACATCAATGGGTGCAGCATCAGCCTCAGGTCCAGCATTGAAGGTCCGGTGAGTATGGTACAGGAGGTTGACAAGCCCACCCCTGATAGCATCATCACTTCCAGCACTTGGAGCAATAGTGTGACGGAAAATCCTCAGCATAAGGTTGTAGAGGGTCTTGAGTCCCTTGGAACCCCCCACAACACCATCATCATACAGAGGTGCCAGCTTCAACTTGTTCTCACCCAAAGCTGCCGAGTGCATGCGCAGCCCCACAGGAGTGGATACACCATGGAAGGTCTCAAAGATGACATTGGCAAAGTCATGAAATGTAGCCGTGCAGCGGGTGGTGCCAGTCATCCACACCATGGTCCTGTCAAGGTCAGTCCCAAACACAACTGTGGCATAGAACTGCTGGACAATATGGACACTGTAGTCTTCACGCAGCTCCATCAGGTTGTAGAGACCCAGCTTCTCACAGATCCACAGGGCATCATTGAAGTAAGGGCTCTGGCGCATTTCCTCAACACTCATGAACTTCTGAGGGCAGATAGGTGATCTGGTGAGTACACCATACACATCCTTCATGAACACAGCCTGTTCTTTCCTCCAGAAACGAGGGTCCTCACTGGTACGAGGGAGCGCATAGAAATCTGTCTTTCTCAGCTCACGGTACTCCTCTTTAGACATCTTGGCTAGGGACTAGAGGTTGTCATACTTGGCTCTCTTTGCACGTTCCTCCCGTTCAGCCCTCTCCTGAACCCTCTTCATGTAAGCTGCATCACGTGCCCGCTGTTTACGGTTGGACGGAGGCACGATAAACTGACCCTGAGCTTCATCATAGCGAGGATTTCCCCTTTGGGACTTGGCCTTGGTACGACGAGGAAGACTAGAACCATCACCTGTGAACAGCAGTGAGGGAGATAGCATGGAGATGAGTATATATGTCCCAAAGATGCAGTACAAGAGCTTTGATGCATTTCTGGACTATTTTGATTCACCCAACACCGGAGTCTCCGCACCTGATACCGGAGTCTCCGGCTCAGACCGGAGTCTCCGGACCTAAGTCCGGAATCTCCGGTCGGGAGGCTCGGGCATGAGATGGGGAGATGACTGTGGGGGTGAATCTAGCAGATCGGGCAATGCAACAAGGCTAAAGTACTAAAGTGCACGCAATCAAGTGATTCCAATGGACAAATCAGCACCAATCCTCAAAAACACATCTAGGGATGAACCCTAGGAGAAAAAAGTAGAGGGGAGGTACCAGATCAGTCCATGGGATCAATTCCTCCAGTGAGAATCACCCAATGGAGGAGGAGGGAAGATTGGCCAGCGGCACGGCGGATCCCGGGGGCTTCTTGACCTCCGTGGAGGATTTTTGGAAGAGGGGGCGACGGGGTTGGAGGTAGGGGACGGGGTGAAGAATGGTGAACTGTTTTCCCAGTTCACCCGACCCCCCACTTTAATTCACAGAAACCGTCTGGACCGGAGACTCCGGTCTACACCGGAGACTCCGGTTTTTGTACACCGGAGACTCTGGTTCTCCTCGACCAAAAGATCCAGGAAAGGTGTTTGGGGACATATATGAGAGATAGATGGTTTTTAAGATAGGGAAAGGGCTTGGGTTGAGACATTAATCTGTGAAGAACCAACAAGAGCCATAGGGATTCAAAAAATGTTCAGAAAAGCTCCAAGAGACTAGAATCAAGCAAATGACAAACATGAGTAAGTGCCAACCTCTTAAATGAGAGAGGGCGGTGGCCTAGGCCACCATATTTGAGTATACTTGGCTTGGCACCACGAAGATATATCTTGGGTCCATTACCAAAACTCATCATTAAGCTCACATATCACTAAATGATATTAAGAGGAATGATTTTGATTGCTTTGGGCATAATGGGGGGAGGGATGGTCCAATCAATTAGGACCGCACTCCCCCTATATCCATGCCTACACCTAAACCAAATATGAGATGAAACATAGGTGAGAGTGCAAGAATATCAAGTCAAGCTCCTTGAATCTACGATATTTAGTTCATTCCTTAAGTAGCAAAACCTTGCTTCATCAAGTGGCTTCGTGAAGATATCGGCAAGTTGATCCTTGGTTGATACATATGATAGATCAATATCACCTCGAGCAACATGATCTCTAATGAAGTGATGGCGAATCTCAGTATGCTTTGTCCTTGTGTTATCCACCGGGTTGTAGGCAATCTTGATGGCACTTTCATTGTCACATAGAAGAGGCACTTTGTCACAATGGACACCGTATTTCTTTAAAGTTTGCCTCATCCATAGCAATTGAGTGCAAGCACTAGCAGCTGCCACATACTCGGCTTCGGCGGTAGAGAGAGATATACAATTTTGCTTCTTGGAAGACCAACATACCAAGGACCTACCAATGAATTGGCAAGCCCCGGATGTTGATTTTCTATCATCCTTGTCACCCGCCCAATCCGAATCTGTGTATCCACAAAGAGCAAATGTTGAGCCTTGAGGATACCAAAGACCATAAAATGGGGTATGAACCAAATATCGAAAGATTATCTTGACCGCCATTAAATGGCTTTCTTTAGGAGTCGCTTGATATCTTGCACACACACCTACACTCAACACAATATCGGGTCTAGATGCACAAAGGTAAAGCAAAGAACCAATCATAGACCGGTATACCTTTTGATCCACATCTTTACCATTTGGATTTTGTTCTAGATGAGTCTTTGTAGCCATGGGAGTAGGAGATCCATTTAAACCTTGAATTTTGAATCTCTTGAGCATATCTTGAGTATACTTGGCTTGATTGAAGAATGTCCCTCCTCTAACTTGCTTGATCTCAAAGCCAAGAAATACTCTCAACTCCCCCATCAAGGACACCCGGAACCTACTAGTCATAAGCTTTGAGAATTCATCATTAAAAGCTTTGTTAGATGAGCCAAAGATAATATCATCAACATATATTTGGCATAAAAAAAGCTTCCCATTTACCCTCTTAGTAAAAAAGAGTGGGATCGATTTTCCCAACCTCAAACCCACGGTCAAACAATAACTCTCTAAGGTGCTCATACCACGTGCGTGGGGCTTGCTTGAGCCCATAGAGCGCCTTATCAAGTTTGTAGACATGGTTTGGGAAGTTGGGGTCCTCAAATCCCGGGGGTTGCTTAACATATACCAATTCATTTAATGGACCATAAAGAAATGCACTTTCTACATCCATTTGATGCAACTTAAAGTTATGATGTGCCGCATAAGCAAGAAGGATACGGATGGACTCAAGGCGATCCACGGGCGCATAAGTCTCTCCATAATCAATGCCTTCAATTTGAGAATACCCTTGTGCAACCAATCTAGCCTTGTTCCTTACTATAATTCCATGCTCATCTTGCTTGTTCTTGAATATCCACTTTGTACCAATAACATTGCGGCAATCCTTTGGCTTCTCAACTAACTTCCATACTTTGTTTCTCTCAAAGTTGTTGAGCTCTTTATGCATAGCCTCTAACCAATCCGAATCTTCAAGAGCTTCCCACACTTTCTTTGGTTCAATCATGGACATGTGAGCTTGGTGTTCACTGAACCTCTTCAATTGTGCTCTTGTGGAAATACCTTTCCTTAGATCACCAACGACATTTTGTGGAGTGTGATCTCTTATTTCCAACATTCTTTCCTTTCTAGCTTCGCGACGAGCGTGGATCTCCGTGTTGTTTCTTGGAGGACCCTCTTCATCATTCTGATCCTCGTCTTGACCATCATCTTGACCTTGATCATCATTGGAGTCATCCTCTACATTGGGAGGCAAAGATTGACCTTGGTCTTGATCAAGTGCACTTCTAGCGTCAATTTGAGCTTGTCTCGAAGCAGCTTGTACGGATCTTCCTTGACAAATTGACTTGGCACCACTTGACAATCCGTCGAATGGACCAATCCCCCCTTGACTGGAGTTGACACTTTGATCACCATGTTGAGGGTCCACATCTTGTCTTTGGCTTGAGTCAATGTCCTCTTCGGTGGATGGAGCATGTTGAGGTTGTGAAGACGAGGGCTCCACTTGAGTGGAGCATAGTTCTTCTCGATCCTCCATAAGGGTTCCTCAACGGGGCGGATATATCCCACACCCATTCTTCCTATGGCATCCTGAGGCATTTCATCATCTGCATCACAAGCATCAACACGCCCCCCTTCGGGACAATCATATTCTTCGAAGGTCACACTACAAGATTCTATGACGGCTCCGGAGAGCTTATCATAGATTCTATAAGTGTGAGATTCGAGACCATAGCCAACAAAAATACCCTCTAATGCTTTAGACTCGAATTTAGACAAACGAACACCTTTTATGAGATAGAAACACTTACAACCGAACACCCGGAAGTAAGATATGTTGGGCTTGTTACCGGTAAGAATTTCATATGGAGTCTTATTGATTTCTTTGCGGAGGTAGAGCCGGTTTGAAGCATGACAAGCAGTGGAAATGGCTTCGGCCCAAAAGTTGTATGGAGATTTAAATTCCGCCAACATGGTCCTAGCCATCTCAATAAGAGTCCGCTTCTTCCTTTCGGCCACGCCATTTTGTTGAGGGGTGTATGCAGCGGAATATTGATGTTTAATCCCCTCATCACTAAGGAAACCATTCAAGGTGTAGTTCTTGAACTCGGTGCCATTGTCACTTCTAATGATCAACACATGAACATTGTATTTCCTTTGGATCAAATTGATGAAGTCGATGAAGGTCTTTTGAGTTTCACTCTTCAATTTGAAGAAATAAACCCAAGAGTATCTTGAAAAGTCATCAACAATCACCAAGCAATATTTCTTCCCACCAAGACTTGCATGAGATGGAGGACCAAAGAGGTACACGTGAAGGAGCTCCAAGATCTTGGTGGACTTGATGCGGTTCTTAGGCTTATGAGGAGCATCATGCATCTTCCCTAGAACACATGCCCTGCAAACACGATCTTTGGCAAAGGAAACATTTTCTTTTAGTCCAACAATATGGTCCTCCTTGTGGAGACTTCTCAAAGTTCTCATATTGACATGGGCCAGTCGGCGATGCCATAACCAACCCACATCGGCCTTTCCGAATAAGCACATCACACTTGTAGTGGCTTGCCCCGAAAAGTCCACCACATACAAGTCATGTTCGACATACCCAACGAAAGCGACCTTGAGAGACTTGCTCCACATGAGGACCACAAGATCATTATGTATAAAGACGGAAAAACCCATCTTTCCAAGAGCACAGACTGAAAGTAAATTGTACCCAAGGGTATCAACAAGCATGACGTTCACAAGTGTAATGTCATGAGCAACCACAACTTTGCCAAAACCCAATACCTTAGATTTTGACTTGTCGGCATATGTCACGGTGGTTTGATCATCATTTGGCTTTAACTCCTTGACAATAGACGAGCTTCCGGTCATATGACTTGTGCAACCACTATCAAGCACCCACTTTGACCCTCCGGAAGCATAAGTCTACAAAAGATCAAGCTAATTTTTAGGTACCCATTTTTCAATGGGTCCTCTTTTGTTAGCAACAAGGGTCTTGGGAACCCAAATAGACCAAGCAATATAACCATCATATGGGCCAACATATTGTGCATACACATCACCATAATAATCACGCATTAGAACATAGTGAGGGTTAGCACTACCCGCAAATTCATCATGAGACATAGTTTTACCACTTGTGGTCTTACTACCCACAATGGCCTTGTTAGTTTCTTGTGTGGGCTTGGCCTTCTTCTTGTTGTTGTTGTTGTTCTTCTTCTTCTTCTTCTTAGAATTGGAGACAAATCCAATGCCCCCTTTATCACCACTAGGCCTTTGCTTACTCAAAAGACCATCAATAGACTTGTTGCCTTGTGGAAATGTGGCCTTAGCAAGCTCCCCCTTCAACCTAGCATTCTCTTCAAGAATAGTTGTACTACTAGATGGAATGAAGTTACTAGGTGAAGGAATATTGGCCAATTGAGTTTGAAGCGTTTCATGGGACTTTGTGAGTGACAAGAGTTCACTCTCCAAAGCCTTGTGGGCCTTGTTAAGCAACCTAAAGTCCTCAGCAAGTTTTTCATGAACCACACCAAACTCAATCTTGTCCTTTTTAGCACTTTTGTATTTAGAAATGGCATGATCACGCTCTTTGATGAGTTTGTTAACAATATTGTCATTGGCCTCATCAAGCCCTTTCAAGTTTTAACTCAAGTGATAACCTAGTTTCTTGTTCTTCTTCTAGAGCATTGTTTAAGGCCTCTAGCTCAATCATGTGTTCATGCCCAAGTTTACATCTTACATCTAGAAGTTCTTGAGTATGTGAAAGTTGATCTAGGATGTTTTCAAAGTGTAACTTAGCATCTCCTTCTAGGTTAGTCATAAACTCATCAAAGGCAATTAATTCCTTATTAACATCAAGAGACATCTCATCATCAAGTTCATCATTATCTAAGGGAGTAGAGTGGGATGATGAGGATACCTCCGTTCCTCTTGCCATAAGGCAAGTGACGTTCTTGGTGGGAGAGTTCTCATTTGGAGAATCAAAGAGTGAGAATGTCGGAGTAGAGGTGGTGGCTAGAGCAGCCACACCATGCGAAGTTTCCTCTTCCTCATCTTCATCATCTTCATTGTCGGAGGAGTATTCTTCATGAGTGATCAAGACAATTTCTCCCGACTTCTTGTTGATGGGATTCTTCTTGATGAAAGGTTTCTTGTAAGGTGCCTTGAGAGTATTCTTCAACACAAGCTTACCCCCATGATCTTCTCTCTTTTCATAGGGGCAACTTTCTACAAAGTGATAGCGGTCACCACAATTGAAGCAAGTTCTCAATCTCGTTGTATTTTCTCTTTTCCCATTTGGGTTGCTTTTTCTTTGCATTTCCAACTTGGCCTTGGCGGGGTTCTTCCAAAAGTTCTTTGCATAGAAGGCCATATATTGACTATGAGCAATCTTGACTTCATCGAGGTGGTCCATGGAAGGCCCTTCATCACTATCATCTTCATCCCCATGGTCCACAACTTTGGCCTTTAACGCAACATTGACAACATTGCTCATACCAAGGCCACGAGCACGGGCATATTTGGCATTCTTGGCGGCAACCTTGAAAGCGGCCATCTCTTGCATAACTTCATTTGAGGTCATAAGATGGTAGTTGTGTCTTCCTTGTAGACTCTTCAAGTCGGTGGGCTCAAAAGGCATGAGTGCACTCACATATTTCCTTTTTATCCATGCATCATCCACATATGAGGCACCCACATTTCTAAAAGCGGTGGCGGTGGTCTTGAGTCTTCGGTACATGTCTTCATGATCTTCACCTTCTTTCATGTAGAAGCCTTCGGCTTCATTGCTTAGAGCATCATATCGGTTCCTCCTCATACTCTCATTTCCAACAAACAACACAGTGAGAGCATCCCAAGCTTCCTTGGCAATGCTAAAGTGCTCAATGTGTGGATAATCCTTTGTCCCCAAACCTTGTTGAATCATATGCAAAGCAGTGGCATTGAGTTGACTATTAACAATCTCTCTTCTTGTCAAGTTGTTTGGATCCCCAATAAAGAGTCCATGCTCGATGATGTTCCATAGTTCAATGCAAGAGCTACGCATATGAGTCCTCATTAGTGATTGCCATTGAGCAAAAGTAGCAGATTCTTCAAGCTTGGGTGGGTCACCTCTATTGTATACATGAGGGTGAGGGATTGGAGGGTCGGGAGAGTACCATGAATCACGGTGCTCACCCTTCCCACCATCATTGTGTGTGGAGGAATTAACGTTGTCTAGTTTACCCCCCACCACCATACCCTCGGGGGATACTGACGTATTCCCCTTAGGTAAAATGGATGGTTGATCCTCTTGAGGAGATGGGGGTGATGAGCCTTCTTTGTCTTTAAGAAGTTGCTCAAGCATCTTCTTGACTTCGTTGACCAAGGAAGAGCTCAATCTTGTTTCCAAGTTTTTGAGATCTTCCATGGTCACCGGGGTCGGCTCACTACCACCATCCCCATCATTGCTACCCATATTCTCTTAGGCGGTAAAGCCCGAGTAAAGAGCCGATGCTCTGATACCAATTGAAAGGATCGTATGGGCACCTAGAGGGGGGGTGAATAGGTGCTACTTCAAATTTTACTCTTTTTTAAATTAGGGTTTGACAAGAAAGGTAAATTCTCTAGAATATGCAACTATGGTGAATTTACCTATATGTCAATCAAGCACAAACTAACACAACACTAAGCAAGAATAAGTAAGTAAAGTGCGGTAAAGGATAGAAGTAACCAAGGGAGTGGACGCGGAGACTCAAGGATTTGTTTCCCGTAGTTCCTTCCTTTTGAGGGGAAGTACGTCTATGTTTGGAGAGGGGGTGGTTTCAAACCACCAACGCCACGAGAGGCCTCCCTTGTTCTCCGATGAACCTCACCCCAACGGGCTCGATTCACCTTCCACTATATCGGCAACCTTCGAGGTGGAAGCCGGCACCTTTACAACAAGTTCGGGGCACACATCCACAACTGAATTGGAGGCTCCCAAATACAAGCAAGATGTCAAGACAAATCAAAGACAAGCTTGTAAGAACCAAATCAAAGTTAGGGTTTCCAAAGAAACACTAGAGCTTTGGGGCCCTCAAGTGAATGAGGGGGAAATGAAGATCTCTCTTGGTGAAGATGTAAATCAAGGCCTCATCCTTCGATTCTTCAAAGATCAATGACTTTGGATGGTTGGATGAAGAGATCTTGTAGATTTGGTGGCTCTAATGGGGTTGGTGTTCTTGAGTAGCTCGAGCGGCTGGAGGAAGAAGATAAGGGTCCTTTTTTATAGGCAGCCCCCTCCACGAACCGTTTTCTGACCGTTGTAGAAAAGTCAGACCGGAGACTCCGGCCAATCTTCGGACCAGTCTCCGGACTGCCCTTCTGACTGACCCAGACCAATTCTGCACCAACAACACCGGAGACTCCGGCCTTCCAACACCGAAGACTCCGGACTGACCAAAGTCCAGAGACTCCGGAGTAACCTCCGGTGCAGCCTCCGGACCCCTAGTCAGAATGTCCCAGCCAGGTCCTGGAAAGCACCACCGGAGCCAGAACCGGAAACTTCGGACCACACCGGAGACTCCGGTCTGGAGTTTCCAGATCAGTGGCAAATGAATGTGGTCTTTTTCCAAGAGTGTGTGTGCAGTTTATCAATGATAATACCAACCTGTGGACAATAACAAACAGTAAAATGATCTACTTGTTGTTAACGAACACTAAAAGTGATTATGGCAATAAATGCCCTTTCAACAGTACTCCCTCCGACCCATATTAGTTGACTTGGATTGTCTAAATTTGAATAAATCTAAACACTATTTAGTATATAGGTTCATCCAAATTTTGACAAATTCAAATCAACTAATATGGATCGGAGGAAGTACTAAATACCGTACATTTCCGGTGTAGACAGAAAAACTCGGGAACATTCACCTCAAAAGACCTTGTTTCGTAAGAGAAACGAATTTGCAAATACATCATCTTACACTGTGAGAACGAATTCGTGACTGTGGGATAATTGTTCATCTAAGAAAACTGCAAGATAATTGTTCGGGCATTTCTATACAGTACAATAGCTGATGGAAGGGCGGAAATAGAGGGAGCAAACAAATTTTGGGGTGTTTTTGGCGCGAACTAAGCCAAGCACGGGGGAAGGAAAGGGCGGGAAAGCAGCAACTCGGCGCCCAACGTCAACAACCAGAAACACCTCAATGTTCCTCCCCCAATCCAATCCACTCCATCGAGAAGACTGAGGCGAGAGCGGCGGCGCGATGCAGATCCAGGTCCGGTGCGGGTGCGGCGAGGCGGAGTGCCCGGAGTGGGCCGTGGTGGAGGTGCAGGGCGTGCTGCAGCCGCAGCCGTGCTTCTCCGGCCGCATCCAGGGCCTCCACATCGGCCGTCTCTGCTCCACTTCCTCCTCCCCATCCTCCAAGGCAAGAATCTTTTTACCCCCCCAGGTTCCCCTCACATCTCGTTTCTTGATTCGAGGCTGTTCTGTTCTCATGGTGGCTTCGCCATTGCCAGGGCGCGTACACCTTCACCGTGGGATACCACGAGCTCGCTGGGACCAGGGTGACCCTCAAGAAGCCCCTGCTGGTGATGAGGAAGAAGAAGAAGAACGACGGCCAGGGTGGGCCGGCGGCGGTGGAGCTGGAGGTGATCGGCGTCATCCGGCACAAGATCCTCTTCAAGGATCGCCCCAAGGCTCTTATCTCAAGTAATCAATCGAGTTCCATCTTCACTCCAAACTCCAGTTTCTTTTCAAGGAATTTGTTGGAGGTGATTCTGCAGAAATTTGCTGACCCCGCGATCCCGTTTTCTCCTGCAGAGCCGGTGGTGAAGGAGAAGAAGACCCTACCGGCAGCGGCAACACCATCAGCAGTATCTCCCACTTCCTGAAGGAAAGCTATTGAGATGAACTGAAGCTAAGGAGCTCCAGTTGTACCCGTGAAGCACGGCAATGTTACTCATGTCATGTTTAGTTGGTGGTCACATTCTACCATTGTTGTGGCTGTATCATATACCAGCATGAATTTAGACTAGTTGAAGCAACAGCAATGACAAATCGGCAGAAAGGCCTACCAGACTTTTTTTTTTGGGCTGTTTGGTTACTATTAGGGGATAATGGGACGAGAGACAAATTTCACTTTGCCAGCCATTTTGGTTTATATTCTTGGTTGTGTTTTTGCACTGTCAAACCGTGAGAGCGTGATGCCTAGAGTTCATTGCCTGTAGTGGCACTAGTTAGTCCCTTTCCTTTGCTTGTACGAAGCACTGATCTTCAATGAACAGTGACTTGCAACCCATGATTCCAAAATGAGACCAAATACATAGCAAGCACCAGATATTCATACGAGATCAAACAGGCACCAGCCATATGCATGCCCAGTATTTGTTCGATCAAAACGATAATACAGAAATAACCTGACACTAACGACATGCCTTGTTGCCCAATCTCTCCTTGCCAGTTAGCACCTCTTAATTTGTCCTGGCTTCTCCATAACTGTACACTGGTGCCTCACTCAGGTCTTCATCCAACGGCAAAAAAGATGTCAGCACCGAACGGGTGGCATAGCTGGGGACGGTCCGTCGCGCCTGGGGTTTAGTCCCACCTCGCTAGTTGAAGGAGGCCGACACCAGCTTATATAGCTTGTCAAACCACTCCCTTCAGTCGCGGCTTTTGGGATGAGAGAGGTCTTGGGCCTCCAAATACACTGGTTGAGCGTGAGCTGGCTTTTGAGTCGCTAACATCTGGTATCAGAGCCAGCGTGCGCACTGCTATTAGGTGTGTGGCGATCTGCATCGCTCATATTTAGGAGGATGGGATGTCAGCACTCGAATGAGTGGCACGGCTGGGACGGTCCGTTGGAACGCGTCCGGGGTTTAGTCCTACCTCGCTAGTTGAAGGAGGCCGACACCAGCTTATATAGCTAGGCAAACCTCTCCCTTCAGTCGCGGCTTTTGGGATGAGAGAGGCCTTGGGCCTCCAAATACACTAGTTGAGCGTGGGCTGGCCTTTGGGTCGCTAACATTTGGTATCAGAGCCGGCACTATTAGGTGTGTGGCGATCTGCATCGCTCCTATTTAGGAGGATGGGATGTCGGCACTCGAACGGGTGGCACGGCTGGGGACGGTCCGTTGAAACGCGCCCGGGGTTTAGTCCCACCTCGCTAGTTGAAGGAGGCCGACACCAGCTTATATAGCTGGGCAAACCTCTCCCTTCAGGCGCGGCTTTTGGGATGAGAGAGGCCTTAGGCCTCCAAATACACTGGTTGAGCATGGGCTAGCTTTTGGGTCGCTAATAAAAGATCTCATGTGGCTTCTCACATCCAGGCATGACTTCCTGAGGAGCTATCCTTAGAACTACATAACAAGTACACAGTTGACAGCTCATAAACAGGCACTTGTTAAAAGAAAACTGTGTGTCACAAGCTTTCGACTTGGATTGGGAAATTCTCACCTGGGATCTGTGTCCTTCCCCACACAGCGGCCTGGCGGTCTCTCGTTACAGTGACGGAACATGAGGCCGATGGATCCGGTGAAGCTTGGTGGTGGCCGAGGGTTGTGGACGGCTTCTGGCGGCGCTCGCGGAGACGCGTGTGCGTGTCAAATGGGAAACAGCGTTAGTCAGGACTCGGGAGGAGGAAGAGAGGGTTAGGAAAGGACGTGCCCTCGGATGGAATGGAGAATGGGCTGAATTTTTCAAGGCATACAGCGCTCTAGTTTAGAGAAAGTTTGGGTTCAGACAAGCAGGGGGGTTTAGGGAATCTGCTAGAGTTGCTCTATAATAAAACTTGAAATATCACATTTTGTTTTGCAATTTTAGGCTTAGACTTTTACTACTACTACTACTACTACTAGTAGTAGTAGTTTAGCAACTGCAGGGCGCACATAACTTTTTCATAGGGGAGCAGGGCAGGGCAGGGCACATAATCTTTGATCCATATTATGCCGTGCAACTTGATCCATCAGGATTGTGGTGTGGATGCAATACGTTGAAGCTCTCACTCGCTGGAACCAAGTATCCGGTTTATCTTTTGTTGCACTAGACAGTATGGTATGAAAAATGGGAAAAGATTTCAATCAGGCGGTCAACAGAAGCGACTGCGACGAAATCTTAGTCGCCTGACCGTGGTCTCCGTTTCATTTTTCGAGTCTAATTTCCTGGGACAGCAAATCTAGCAACATGGATTGGCTTGTGCACTACCACACGGTCACATCATCAGAACAAAATAATAATGCAATATCCTTGGGTTTGCTTCTTGGGAACAAAATCGAATCAGAAAATGTAGTGGTCAGGTTTATCCCAATGAATAATCCACCACAGCCTCTGACTATGTGAGTCTGAAAACGACATAAAACCAAATAGACATACCACACCCCGCACGCGCGCCTCGTGCCCAGCATAGAGATAGTACCTTCCACTTTCAGCAACTGGTCTGGATCACGTGGACCAGATCACCAGAGGATCCACATCTGTCATCCATCTCAAGCTGCTTGACCAGAGACATGCGTTGAGAGGCCAAAAAGGACCACCTAATCTCCACCACATAGTATTTCAAAGGAGTCTCAATATAACTGTTGTATTTACAGCGTCTTCTTACGCGCTGAAATGATCTTCTCACCCACTTCGGGGTAGAATCAATTTCAACCGATGGCAGATTACCTACAGCCTATCCTACAGCTGAGTTGGGGGTTTTCGCGTTCGGTGCAGGAGTCCTAGCTCTAACCTTGCTCAGCCCCCAAATTCATACTACCCTATGATGATTTTGTTTCCTCATTTCTTCATGGCATCTGTTATGAATTCCTCCCCTTTTTCATGTCCCTAGGGTCGTTGACCAGGTGATGACTCTGCAAGAGATCAGAAAGCGTGATCTTTCCGTTATTTCCTGAGTCCAGCCTCTGGAATTGGTCACAGATCATCCTGATATCTTTGTCTGAAATTTTCCCCATCTCCTTGAGCTTATAAACGACGAATTCTGATTTCCTGAAATAATGCAAGACATTATTAACCAACACAGTTATTAGAAAACAAGCAAGCAGCTTTCCTTATGCAAGTAGACTGATGCAATTCCAGGAAAGGTGATGAAAAAACATTTGCTTTCACTGGAGGACAGTGTGTAATGCTAACCTAAAGTATAACTGACAACTGATCACATAAGTGGGGTATCGAAGAGATAATAATTGAAAGAGGAACTTGTGCAAATAACATCATAACCATTTTGAGAAAGTTAAACTTCTGCAGTGGGACAAATTAAAAGCAAATAACTAAATGCAGGTTGAATACGTAATTTCAGAAAAGTAGAAATCAGTCTGAAGCAATCAATCTGTTAAACATGGCCGCTATTGAGATACCACAGCCTATATGGCACTGACTTACTACTGCAATCCGAATCATTGTGTTCAAATGACAACCGGTGTACAAGGCATCCATACAAAGGTGCAGTTTCATCTTTTAGTTTTAAGCAAGGCTGGTTTTCATTTACTAGATGATGCAAGACACAAGTCATTTTGATGCACAAATGACAAACTCAATCTAACACATCAAGCAAAAAACGACCAAATAGTTTCTAACAGGATGTTCAAATCAATGTGCTAAGAAATGGATGAACCACATCAGATAAATCAAGTTCAGTAAAGTTGCATTATGCGATTAAAAATTCATGCCAAAGACTACTACATTTTCTCTATTGATAATTATTGAGAACCATACCTGCAAGTAAACTAATATAAACGGTACTAATATTTCTTAATCATAAAAAATGCATGAAGGGTGTAGCTGGTGCAGCACTGCAGGAGTTAACATCAACAAATTATGAAATAATTGCATATACAAATATAAAATCAAACTCATTACACAAATATTATCAAAATAATGAGTGCATAGACAGATATAATATATTTATATCGACAGCACACTTAACAAGGTCCAATGTATAAAGTATTGCAATACAACATTTCTTAGAACTGAGCTGGCAGCATTAAGAATAACTACGCTTCCTACAAAAATGCAGTGTTTGGGAAAAAACAGCTTTACATGTTGGGGATTTTTCTTTTGTTTTTGAGTACTCAAATGTGATAATAATCAAGGGCATGTTTTAGTCATGCCAACCTTTAGCATACTTTTCATGCTAAACAATGGCAAGCCACAGAAGGTGTGGTGACACAACTGTGTTCGGTAAAATTTTGAGCCTATAACTGGTAGGTCATGCTACTACGAGAATGTGGCATGCCTCATCTGTGTCACTACAAAGGAGCCATGACAGCTGCCACACTCATAAAAAGAAGGCCGGAGATGAGCAATTGCAATTACAGTGTTGTATCTTGATTTCCTCTAGTCATACTCATTATGGAATGACTACACAATTCACCAGCTAAAATCTCATAATATTCTAACGGCAAAAGCATACTCATCAATTTATCATTTAGTAATTTAAGCATGGTGAAGTTCTACAAACATTGGTCATTCGTTAAACTTGTGCCAATACAATACCACAGTAAAACTCAAATATACCTCCTTCAAAATAATAATAGAATGTGACATAGCTTTGCAACTATTGGAAATTATTTTTATTCTGATTAATGCCTGTACCACCGCATGCATATAATGATAAATAAACAACAATGATCGATACATGTTGTCTTGTATAAAGATACTCAAGAAAATGATTTCTTAAGAATGATAAAATATTTATATCTTAGTATCATCACATAATGCATTTAAATGGGTTCAGCTTGATATACAACAGAAAAAACATAATTAACCAACTAAAATACACAAAAGTCTGCTGCGATTTAACATAATAGACATAAGCTGATTCATTTACTCACTCCTGAAAATTGCATTAAAACTTACGGTTGTATCTTACTAACATCCTCTCTTAGCACACCATACTTTACATAGGCAGCCCTTCTCTGAAGTTTATAATGGCATACTTGTGAGGAAAGCTGTCAAGCTCTAGGGATCTAGTATTCTTTTCATCTTACAGCCATAATTACACACTATAATATTTATGCAATGACACAACCTAAAATGTATAGTATTAAATAATTAACAGAAAATAAAGACCAAACAATCCATTCCACCAACATGATTAGATGATCGATTTTTTAATTGCATTCAATTTATATGTCAACAGAAACAAAGTTGTGTGGTTATAATTCATGAAAATCACAGTTAACAAATGGTTCTATATCTATGGAATTTCAAAAAAGAGAAAAGGATCTGACCCAAGGACGAGCTCAAACCTTAGGGTTTGAAAAGAAGTAAAGCTCTCGTTTACTTCAATCAAAAAAGGTAGGTCATAACACAAATTGAATTAGACCTTACTCAATCACTCATCGCTGGAAAAAGTAGAGCGATTTCCTCGCAAAAAAAGCACGAGCGAGATATAATTCCTTAACAGGTATCTCAATAGCGGGAAGAAGTACAAAAGGGCAAAGGCAGAAGTGGAAGGGTCAAACTCCTCTATCGGGGAAAGACAGGAAGGAGAAAAGCATAAAATCACTTGTTTGAAACATCTAAAAAATATATCATTCCACTACACTTTATTCCACATGCATCATATTCAAATGCAACTTTTTTTCAGATCACATATTTCAATTTTTTCTAAGTGTTATATATGACAATTGTAGTGACCCCTCTCCAAACACATGTTCTTCATCTCCTTTGCAGATTTTATCATTCAGTAAATAAAAAATGCAACACAATAAAAAGTATACGTCGAGTACTAAGCAGAGTCGTTCTTTGACCCCTTCTGATTTCTCCCTTTAAGATGAGCACAACACAACTGTTTCAAATGCCTCATTGTAATGAATAAGACACCAAAACCAATTATATCATTTGCGCAAATTATACCAGCATCTAGTTCTCAGGAGTCATGATACAATGACTGCTGACTATCAGGCATCAAGTTAATCTTTAACTTTTTAGTTGATCTGTAACTACGCTATGCACGTTTCTCTGAAAAACTAAATACCTGGTAAAAGCCTCTTGCACTTTGCAGGTCGTTCTACATTTCTAGGTCCAAAAATCCATTTCCATGCTAAATTGACTATCCAAAGTGGTCAATGCAAGAATGTAAAGAAGTTTTAGCACCGGATGACTTACGTGACATAGCCGTGGTTGTCCATGTCGGCGGCGAGAAACTCTGACACGGTCATGTCTCTGGACAGCACCCAATTGGCCATTGCACGGTGCCTCTTGTCAATCCTCATCTCGGCCAAGTAGAGGAATGCCCGTGCCACGGCTAGTGTGGACACGAGAAGCCAGGCAGATGCAAAAAGGCGGCCAGGCAATGTCCGGAACGCGTGATCCCCATAGCCGACCGTGGTCACAGACATCACCGCAAGGTAGACGGCATCGAGCCACCCCATTTTCTCCACCTTCCTGAGCACGGTGGCCCCAACACCGACGCAGATGGCCACCACACCGAGCGCGAGGCCAACCTTCATGCGCACGCGCATCCGTCCCTTCTTGACGTCGAAGATGTAGTTGTGGCGGTGCTTGCGCGAGGAGCGGGGGTTCTTGATGGCGGTGAGGAGGAGGTGCTCCTGGAGGTCGAGCACATAGGATACCATACCGGAGAGGAGGATGTCGACGAAGCCGAAGCCGACGAGGACAAACGAGATGGAGAATAGCTTGGCGGCGGGGCTGGCCGGTGTGATGTCTCCGTATCCGATCGTGCAGAGCGTGACGATGCAGAAGTAGAGCGCGTCGACGACGGGGTGGGTGGGCCCGTTGGAGGAGGTGAAGTTGTTCGGGGCGGCGGCGTAGAAGGTGACGCCCAGGGCGAGGTAGGCGAGCAGGAAGAGGAAGGCGTGGAGCACGATGGCGGGCCTCCTTGGCGGCGGCGGCGGGTTGTGGTGGTCGGGGTCGGCGTCGGCGGCGAGGACGGCGGCGCTGAGCGGCGCCATGGCGGGCGCGGTGCGGGAGCGGTGGAGGTTGGTGCGGGCGCCGAGGAAGGCGAAGAGCGAGGGCGTGAGGGGCTGCTGGAGCTGGCCCTCCTCGTCGGAGGGGGTGGAGGGCGGGGAGGAGGAGGAGCATCCCGGGAGATCGCCGTAGTCGCGGAACGGGTCGTGCCCGCCGACGGAGATGCGGCGGTAGTGCTGCTGCTGCGGCGGCGGGGGCGGGGGAGGAGGAGGCGGCGCCGGCTCCTGTATGTGGGGCCCGAAGATGAGGCGCTCCTTGTAGGAGGAAGCCGGGGAGGGGCAGGGCGGATTGGGCGGCGGCGCGCCGAAGTCGGAGAAGGGCGAGTTATCCGGCAGCGGCACGCCGAAGTCGGAGAAGGACGAGTTCTCCGGCAGCGGCTGGAGGAGGCGCGGCACGGCGATGGTCGGGAGCAGCGGGTCCGTGTCCATGGCCGGACGGAACAACACCGGGGTTTCTTCTCCGATTCCTGTATATCCTCCCGGATTCTCGGTTTCTCTTCGGATTGCCTAGGGATTCCTCGATGCGGCGGCGGGGGGATTTGGATCTTTGGGAATCCCGGGGATCGCCGATTGAAAGAGGGAGGAGGCGGTGGAGGAGGAGGAGGCTGCGGCCGGGATGTCCACTCGACGACGGCGATGCCTGTGTTTTGTTACTAATTTTGTCCTCTTTCTCTCGCCTCTTTTCCTTCCATGAATGAATGAATCGGTTGTGATTAGTTTATTGAGGAAATCTTGAGCGGCGGGAGACGACGCAATAATAGGGAGCGGAATAGGGAAAGATCAGATCAAAGGATGGACGTCTCGTCTTGCTGTGTTGGCAAATCCTTTCATTTACGTCCCTATCAATATCAAGAGACCAGGTTTGGGTTTGTGCAATAAAGATGTTGGATTAAGTATATGTAGAGCACTGTCCACAAATTGTCCCACCGCACGTTTGATAGGATTGATGAGTATGTAAAGCATGTGTTTTAGCTAGTTTAGGCTTAGTTTGGCAACAAAGGTTTTCTAAAACCGAAGTATTACGAAACCATAGTATCTACTTTAGTTTTAGAAACAAAGGTATGAAATTGTTTTTCTAATACTTCAAAAAATAGCAACTTTTGAGGGATATTGAAGTACTAATACCATAGTTTTTAGTCACAGCCAACACATCAAAGTATTTAAAACTGTAGTTTTTTTGAGAAACTTTAGTATTGCTGAAATACTTAGAAAATATTTTGTTACCAAACACAGCCTAACCTTTTTACATGAAGCAATGAAAACCACACACACAAAATTCCCCACACGGTTAAACCTTTTACACAATGCAAGCGATGAAGACACATTGGGCATTTGTTTGGTTCCATGGCTTATACCGGTTAGATAACACGGTTCACGGAAAATGCAAGGTATGCCTAGAGATAGAGTACAAAAGGTAGGACATGTAGTGAGGGATATAACATCCTCATCAACAATGATGGAGGCCGAAACACTATGTTTCCATGGACGTTTGTAGGTTGTTAGACAACACGGTTCATGAAGAATGCAAGGTATGTGCGGAGATAAGGTGTAAAAAGTATAACGTGTAGTGAAATACATAATATCCTTGTACGCAACGATTAAAACATACAAGACATGTGTTCAACCCGAGGTAGCTTGTTGGTCAGGAAGCATAATTCGAGGGGGATGCAAGATAGTCTTGGAGATCATGTGTGTAAGGTAGAATATGTAGAGAAAGATAGAGCATACATGTCAGCGATGACATGGGCCATCACAAGGGGCGTAGCGAGGGGTAGTTGGGTAGTATCGTTTAGCGAACCCAACAACACAATACTTGGACGCAATTAATTTCACTAACAAAATTCAACAAAGCACTACAAGACACAAAGCATGACTATACTCGAAAGAAACCATGCCTCCGTCGCTAGCCATCACCACCATTGTCACTACCATGGTGAAGAAGGCAAAGGAAGGAAAGATAGCAAAAGAATGGATAGTTGTAAATTATCCCATCATATCCTATGTTAGTGTTCTTAGAAAACGACGTCATATTAATTCAATACCAATATAAAAATACATGCTACAAAGATGTCATCCTGATGGGCAACATAGGTGGCGACCGAGTTGCCTAGCTACTAAGACCTTCCTCCCTCGATCTTCCTCATCTCACTGACGTTGTCACCATCATCCAACGACGACAACGGGCCTCCATGTGGATCCAAGTTCTATCACGAGGACATCGGCAGCTAGCGGCAGGAGGAAAACGGTGGAGGCGAGAGGCAGTCGGAGGTGCAAGAGACACTGAATGGGGATGGTCATTGTCCTAGAAGTCTGCACCCTTTTAGATCCAATCGAGATGAGGTGCCTAGTGCGGCTGATGCAATGACTGCTGGGATTTCTCTTCTCGATCGACATGTGAAGACTACATGAAACACCACTCGCAAGGAAACGACCCTAGAGGCTCCTGGAGATAATGATGTGGCATGCGACTCTAGTGGCGACGAACTGGTGCAATGGCCACACAATGGAAGGATATATAGTGGAGCTGATTCATTTATCCTCTTCTTCTATTCTATGGCCGCATTGCTCGCGCCACGAAGTGGATATGTTCGGTGGTGGCAACGGGTTGCTCTTTCTGCTTGCCAAAATACTCCATGTCATAGATGTCCCATCTTGTGTACATGGCATGTGCTTGTCTAGTCTTGGATAGACGGTCCAACATTCTGACGAAAGTGAACCCTGAAGACGTTAGGGCACTCGGTTTGTGTTCTGCATTGTTAAGGTTAGGAGGATGAAGGCGGCCACTGGTATGTGGACGCCGCAATACATGGTCGTTGTGATGTTGTGGTGCTCCTTGAGTACCCGGTCTTGAGTTCCAGGGTGAAAATCTCTTGTTCTAACCTTTTTTGTTATACTGGGCAATGATGATGCTTATTCATTGTTACCTTGTTGAAGTCATTGCATAGATTGTTTAGACTTTGTCTCCAGGGTGAAACCATGATATGGTCCTTGTTGGCTGGGTCCGGCAACCGCGATGTTTATTTGTTGTTTCCTTCCTAAATATGTTGTTGGAGGAGGACCTTTCTCGTATATTGTGTGTTATCTCGGTTACTGGTGTGATGTTGCTTCACCTTCACTTGGATGCTACTTTTGTTTATTTTTTTACCTTTTCAATAATACAGGGTTATGCCTTCACAGTGCCTTGATTTGCTCTTGATATTGAGTTGGTGTATAGACCGGGTGTACTTGTTATCTTCTTAATATTTATATATTGACTCTTACACTAAAAAATTACACCAAGTTTTAATGACATGTATCATATTCTCTTAATCACTCTGGCAATCTGTAGCATCTTAAGTACATTTATTGCCTATTCACATATGCAATCCTAAAATTATATGTCCTACCTAAAAATATATTTATTTCTTAAAATTACATGTTTTCTAGTTTTTTTCATACATTAAGATTTTTTTTGTGAAATTCCACCGATTCAATAATAATCATCAACAACAGTACAGAGAATCTTAAAAGTAATAGAAATTACAAGTAGGTCCATGGACCATCTAGCACGACTACAAACACTAGCACGAGCCGAAGTCACGCCGTCATAGTCGCCCCTCCATCACAGTATTAAAAATATCCAGAGTTAGAAACCATGTGAAATTAATAAGAAAATAACTTTTGCAAGTAAATTAAGAATAAGATATGTTTGTTAATGGAACTGAATGTTCATGTTACAATTATACTTTTTTTTTGTCAAATATGTTGAATTGTATACGGTACTAGTAAAATGTAATCTCTATAAAGTTAAGAGCAATGGAGAAAGGAAGAAGAAGAGCAGCAATAACGGGGTTGTGGGTGCGGAGCAAAAGGCAAAAAGGACTGTAGAACAGCACAAGGCCCAAGCAGATGGCATGTTGTTTTGTTCCTTTTCTCTTCTATATCTTCTGCGAGAGAAATGCTGACACAATCAGAAATTGGCTATTTCTCCATATAATCAATAATATCTTTGAAATATAAATAGGTAAAATTACAGGGTGGGTGACAATATCTTTAATTTGTTTTTGGCCAAGGACAATATCTTTGATAAACGTGTGGTTCCTTTTCTAGTTGTTTTTATTTTTGAGAATTGAATTGAAGTTTTAATTTTGAGATTGATGCAGTTGGAACAAAGAGGTGAGATTTGCCACATATTTGAAATTACTATAGGATGAATATTATTTGTATATAAAGAAATTAGGTGGAGCTCTCCGTGATACGAGTTAAACTGAGTTCTGATTTCTTCTATTATTGGTATATGATGCTAATTTTGGAGGTGAGCGGGAGATTCAGAGGACCATGTTGGAGTTGTTAAATCAGTTGGACGGTTTTGATTCAAGAGGAGATGTTAAAGTTATTCTTGCAACAAACCGTATTGAGAGCCTTGACCCAGCCTTGCTTCGGCGAGGTCGGTCAATTTTGTTCCTTTTCTCTTCTATATCTTTTGCGAGAGAAATGCTGATACAATCAGAAAAAGGCTATTTCTGCAAGATAATCAATAATATCTCTAAAACATAAATAGAGTAAAATTGCAGGGTGGGTGACAATATCTTTGATTTGTTTTTGGTGTTGGATAATATTTTTGATAAACGCATGGTTCCTTTTCCAGGTGTTTTTCTTTCAGAGAAAATTGAACTGAAGCCGTTCTTTAATTCTGACGCAATATAAAAGCTTTGTTTCTGCTGGCATGACAACTAATGGGAGCACGAAAAAACATTGACCGATCGGCTATAGTAGAACGGATAAGAGCCTAGGCAGCTGGATATATGACTAAAACGTGACAAAGAGACACGATTAAACATTGCTCTCCATTGGCCCAATCAAAGAATCTAATCGTGACAGTAACTTCACCACACCGCACCACTAGGGCTGTCCGAATGAATGGATGGATGAATCGGGTGATGGTAACATCAGTTGATGGAGAAACGTATTCGTGCATTCACTGAACAATTTGACTAAGCAAGTAGCCCATGTTTCCCTCGGCTACACGTGGAGTCCGTGCTGTCCTCAAGATCCCTAAATTCAAATCAATCATGCAGACGGATCGATCGATCAGACAGAGAAGAACCAGAAGATGTCGTACCTAAATGATTCCGTTCGCTCTCACCGTCCCGCTAATTCCGCATCTTTTAGCCTTTTTTTTCGAATTTTCTCGCAAAAGGAAGAAAAAAGTGTGACTATATACACATAACCGTAATTGAGAAAGGAACCAACCACGTCTCTGAAGATGTCAGATAATTTCTTAAAGTATTAGGGTGTGAATTTGGATGTTTAAATTTCGAAGTTTCGTGAAAGCAGCCAATACAATTATGTGGCCCCGGTCGCTCGCGTGGGGCGACTCCGGGCGTCCACCTCCAAACCCCAGCAGGCCGCCATCGGGCCCTCTTTCTTCAGCCGCTGCCACCACGCCCTCTTCTCGGTCGGCGGTGGCGGCCACGCCTTGGTCACTGATGGTGACGGGCGGTTTGCGTGGCCTCCGTCGATCTCCTTCGCGCGCGGGGTAGGCACCTTGGGGCTGTGCCGCTGGATCCGGGCTGGCGGCGGCGCTCCAATGACGCATGCTAGCGGCTCAGATGGGAGGCGCGGAAAAGCAGAAGGGGATCTGGTGTGGACCTGGAGGCGGCGGCTGCCCTGCGACGATGCTGCTCCTGGCGTCAGCTCAATCTCTGGGTTCGGCCACGAGCTCGAAAGGGCTAATGGCTGACCCGCTCGTTCCGATTGTGGTAGCCGCCAACGGTGTGGGGACTGCTGGTTCGACCCATATAATGGAGGCGGTCCTATGGTTCCTCCCGCACGAAGAAGAACTGCTTCATGCTTGCCCTCGTTGATCTGGCTGGAGTGTCGAGTTCCGGAAGGCTCCATCGGCGAACTCCCATGGACGCATCAGGCCTGAAGATTGCTGGATCAAAAGGTATTCGATCGTGTGTATCCATGTTTTTCTAGCCGTTTGGTTTCAGCGAAAGCGTTGCGAAGCTCTGCTGTTTGTTTCTACCAAGTGCCTTCAACGAGCCATGGTGAAGTCAGATGCGGAGAATGTCAGGAAAGCGGAAACATGAGGGCAATGATGGTGATTTGAGTCTTTGTGGCGATGACAAACTGGCTACGTGATCTGTGACTCGCAACAGCGACTGTTTATGGGGGAGGCGGCATAGGAGGAGTTCTGAGTCTTATCATTGAAAATCCAATGTCTGGTCTTAACTGGTTGTGCCTGACAATGGCCTTATTAAATGCATTGTTTTGCGAGCGAAGACTTTCTCTAGGATAAAAACTTACGATCTTTGATCGGGCAATGATGATGCTTGTGCATTGTTTCCTTCTTAAAGACTACTGGTGTTGTTCTGGTGGTGCAGGACTACTGATGTTGTTCTGGTGGTGTCAGTATCGTTGCTTGAGGAATAGTTCTCTATAGCGTGACTTTTTTTAATTCTTTTTTTCTAGGCTGTGTGCATCCGTAAAATCGTTAGGACATGCGTTGTTGCAGAGGTTAGGTGTAATTGGCATATTAATATATTTTTTTTCAAAAAATAAACAATTACGAATTGATTTGGCATGTGGATATTACCCGTCAATTTCATTAAGAATTATGTTAAAACTTATACTTGAACACGATGTTAAAAGATGAGAACTATACCTATATAAGTCATGGGACCGACTTGAATAAATCGATGTATACACCACCCTTAAATTTTAATAACCAAAAAAATTATGTTCCTATTTATAATCTTTGTATTTTAATTTTCACACCTCGCAGTATATAAGAGGAGACAAATATTCCGACGAGCACAACTGGAGGTATCAAGGCGGTGCTGGTCCCTACCAGAGCTCGCCTTAGATCAGCTCTAGCAGCTACCTTAAAAGGCCCAAAATCATATAATAACCGTTACTTTTGTGCCCTTTAAAAAATCCGCGTCGTGCAACTACTGTAAAACGACCCGAACCCTTAAAACTTTTACGGGAAGCGCCAAATTCCACTGATCGAACCGAGTATACGCGGGAGAGAGGCGAAACCGAGGGCGGCCTCTATCCGCACGTGATAGTTTGCACACCGAAGTTTCATTTCCCCTGCCCTCCGCTTTCTTCTTCCGCGCGTTTTTCCTCCCCCACCACCGCCGTCACTGCCTGCCGCCAACGATTCCAACCGCCGCCCCCCACGACCCGCCAGTTCCGACTGCCCCGGAGCCTCGCCGCGTCCGTGCAAGCTTGAATTCTTCTTCCATGGGAGCTAAAAGCTCCAACGGAGAACAGGGCCCCGACGATGCCGTGGAGGTTCAATTCGTCCGTTTTCGCGAGTTTGGCGAATGCATCCCGCAACGCCGGTACCGATTCGTCCTCCTCGTCAGCTTTTTGTGGTAAGATTCGTCCTCCCTCCCCCCTTGGATTTGGCCGTTGCGTGAGATTTTGACCCTGCTATTGTTTTCTAGATGTCGACCTCGCTCTCCATGGAGTTCCTCCTCGACGACACATCGTCGTCGTCCGACTCGGACCTCGACGAACTTCTCGAGGACGACGACACGAAGCAACTCATCCTCATCCTCGCGGTGAAGGAAATGCAAGACAAGATCAATTTTGTCTGCCAACGCCGTGGATCGATCTCCGGCCGCCTTTGCATCCCGCGGAATCGGGTACTTGGCCACGCCAACCTCATGCAAGATTATTTCCCTCACGTACCAACATATCTGCCGCATATCTTCCGTAGGAGGTACCGCATGCGTCGTAGTTTGTTCGTCGAGATAGTGGAAGCATACGAGAAGAATTGTCGGGTTTTTTACTCAATGGAAGAACGTGACTGGGAACAAAATATCTCGGCGGCAATGTGCGTGATTGCATACGGCATCCCCGCGGACTACACAGATGAGTACCTTCGCATTGGCAAAGATACCACCATTGCTAGTGTTCGGATGTTTGCCAAGACGATGATCTGGGTTTTTGGGCCCAAATATCTTCGATCCCCAAACAAAGAGGATGTGCAAAGGTTGCTAGCACACAATGAGAAGAGAGGTTGGCCGGGGATGCTAGGAAGTGTAGATTGTATGCATTGGAGGTGGAAGAATTGCCCGGAGACATGGCACAGGCAATATTGTGACAAAAGCTATGATCTTACCATTGTTCTTGAGACGGTGGCATGGGAAGATATGTGGATTTGGCATTGTTTCTTTGGCTTGCCGGGATCACTCAACAACATTTATATCTTGCATAGGTCTCCTTTGTTCACCAAATTAGCTAGTGGTGAAACACCGGCTTGCAACTACAAAGTCAATGGCAATGACTACACCATGGGGTAGTACCTTGCCGATGGTATATATCTGGCATGGGCTACATTTGTGAAGACCATACACCCCTCCCCCCCAGAATAGAAAATAAGCTCATTACGCGAAAGCTCAAGAAGCCCGTCGAAAGAACATTGAAAGAGCATTCGGTGTTTTGCAAGCACGGTTTGCTATAGTGCAGGACCCGGCGCGTTTTCGGGACAAAAAAACCCTCCGAAACATCATGACTTGTTGTGTGATTCTCCATAATATGATCATCAAAAATGAGAGAGGCTTAGACTTAGAGTTTTTCTTTGACAATGTTGCTATCCGTGTGCAACCACAAAGAAACCCCGATCGCATTCAAGCTTTTTTTGAGACCCATAGAAATATTGAAGATGCAAGCACGCATGATCAACTCCACAAGGATCTCATTGAGCACCAATGGATGCTTAGAGGCAACAAGTGATGTCCCCATTTCATTGTATTTCCTATTTGATTTGAGTTGAACTATTCATTATTGTGTTAAACTATTTGATCTAAAAGAACTATTGTAATTTGATTATTCAAAATTGTTACAATTGCGACAAGAAGATAACGAAGAACGAAAACGAAAAACACAGCAAGGGGACACAGATTTAACGTGGAAAACCTCTCCAACAAAGAGAGGAAAAAACCACGGGCGCCAGCCAGCGAAACTTCACTATATCGAGGAGTGTTTACAAACGCCGGGGATTTCACAGATGCAACTCATCCCAACCGGCGGCTTACAAGGGGTTTATATATCGGTGGAAACCTAGGTCTTCGACGATCTGTACCGTACCGCGGGGGGCTGACGCCCCCCGCACCCCCCACAGGCATCCCCGTTGGGCACGGTGTGGGCCAACTTCAGACTCGTTACACTCGGCCCAAACCTCCGGCGACGGGCCTCGCTCCACTCGTCAGAAGTTGGCCTATACTTTGTAGAATTTGGATCAACATATAACAAAAATATTGTAATTTAATGATTATTATGTGATGTGATGCAATAACTGAAATGTCGCATTTGTTGTCGTATGAACTGTCGAACATTCCGGTATACTATGCAGTTCTATTTTATAGTCCATCGGCGCAGTGTAGCTACCATAATATGTTGTTCTGCGGTTCGTGTCTTGTAGGCCTTAAAATCGTGTTTTCCGTAAACTAAACTTGGCTGTTTACTGTTCGCATTTTACGGTAGCCTTTATAGCTGCTCTTAGCCCGTGGCACTGATAAAGTCAAATGATACCATGTGTCAGCACGTGTTGTCCAGCTCTTGCTCAAATCAAGTGCACATGCTAAACAGACAGCAATTCTCTCCCTTAACGACGGCCGGGCCTCAGATGGATTCTCTTCGAATTATTATAAGCCGTTCCATCAATGATGCGTCGGCGCAACAAGGAAACGCCTGGTGTCCTGTCCTGTGTTGTCAACTACCAAATGGCCATTCTGTTGGGATCGGTCGACTGGTACGGCCATGCCATGGGACACCATCAGTCACATGCCTATGACATGGCATTTCCGGCAAACCAGCATGAAATGTCCATGTCAAGAGGTCGAAGCTAGCTACTCCGTATTTAATTTGCCCAATGGTTGCCACTTGTCGGTTGTGGTCTCCATGAATTCTGGCAAACCACAAGGCTAGAAAGGGAACGAGAACCAACCATCTCCAGTACACGAGAGGAGATCAAAAACACGTTGATGCAACGTTAGAGCATCTCCACTCAACGGACTAAAATATGGCCAGAGAAAACACGTTTTTGGCCGGTTTAGGACGTCTTTTTCGTTAAATTCGGCTTAAATTCGACCAGATTTCGGCATAGTTCGGTATAATATGAATACAGAGCAATGTTCAGCCAAGTTTGACGTAAACATAAACATAGTTCGGCGTAAAATTAAAATAGTTTGGCATACAATAACAATACAACATATTTTGGCATAGTTCGGTCAGTTCATGCTCGGCATCTACGTGCTGCCCCTGCGTATCCATCCTCTGCCTTGACTTGCACTTTCGACGATCCTTCGTCGAACCTCCACGCTTCGGCGTTGCCGTCTGCACGTACAACCGAGCGAGGGAGGCGAGGATTTGCATGTACTCTGCATCTTTGACGACAACGGTGTTCTCCTCCTCTAGCAACACGACAACCATCTCCTCGTTGTCGGAGTCCATGGCTGAACCGGCAAAACACCGAACACTTGGCGGGCGAGGTGGTGGGAGCTCGCAGCGAAGCCGAGCTATGACGAAGTTTGGGCGGCGAAAGATGGACTAGGCCAAGGGGAAGAGGGGCAGCGACTGCGGCGAGCCTATCTGGAGGCGGTGACTGCGGCGAGCCTATCTGGAGGCGGTGACTACGGCGAGCTTCGTCGGCGAAGTCATGGCGGCAGAGGTAGCTGGGAAGCTCTACGCCGCAGTCTAGGCGAGTGGGTGTGGGGAATGGGATCCGACAGGGTTAGCCCACGCCCGTTTTCGCTTCGTCAGGCGTTTCCAGGAACCCGGAAATGACATAAGAAGTCTGGACCAAAGTTGGTTAAATCCGGACGAAACTAGGATCCTGAAAACGCGGCTGGGCGTCCGGACCAAAAAATCGTCCTAGGATTGACGTTCTAGGAACCGAGTGGAGATGCTTTTACCCCTTCTTTGGCTCTCAAGAAATGAATGAATCCTATTAATTCAGCTAGATTCAGAACCCAATTCCAATGAGAATTCGAGACTGATTCTGAAAATTCCAAATTCAAATAACGTCACATGGAAACCGGAAGTTTTGAGTTACATGCAATTTCCTTGTTCAGAATTTCAAGGACCTGCTCACACGTACGTACTTTTATTTTGTCTGAAATCAACTGAAATTTGTCGACCACTGCCAACCTGCAGAGGAGGTACTTTGATTTTATTATTATCGGTAGACCAAGCTGTACAAGTATGTCTCGCACACGCTTTCGTAGAGTTTCCCTTGTTTAAAATTTCAAGTGTTCACAATATACGGCCCCGTTTGGAACAAGGGAATTTTGTAGGAATCTTACGGGAAAGGATTTTTGCAGGAAATGTTTCCTTTGTACCGTTTGGAACACAGGAATAGGAAAAAAAGTTGCGCAGGATTAAGTTCCTATGCTACACGTTTCACAGGAAATAAAACATCCAGTCCAACCTCTTGGAAAATTTCCTGGCGCGAGATGACTCTTCGAGGTGCTTCCACAGCCTCTCCTTCCCTCGTCTGCGCGCGCTAAAAGCCCGCGTAAAAGCCCGCCCAACAGATGAAACCATCTGTGTCTAGGAGAGGCGGCGACCGAGGGGCGGAGGGCGGCGGTTTCATACGAAAAAGCACGGGCGGCCGAGCGGGAAAAGAAGGGTGGCCGACGGGAGCGTCCAAGCAGGAGGAGAAGGGGTGGACGGCGGCCAGCCGGTACGCGGACCAGGGCAGGCAGCAGGCGCGGCGGCCGGCGACCGGCCGGCGTGGAGCACGGGTAAGTTGCATCAGCAGGCCCGCACATCTCAGGTCTGGCTGTTCAGGAGATTGAGTTCCTACACATAAATCTGCTACTTCATTTGTCAGATGCATGTATAGATCGATGGAGTTTCTACTTTTCCCCACCGGGATTCATACTTGTTTTTGCCCAATTTGTTCACTCGATTCTGTTATAGTTAGCACAATTTTTTTATCCAGCAATTACCGTGATTCCTCAGTATACCACCCTGATTTTGGACAATTTTCAGATGGCGGATCAGTTTAATAGTAGTTTTCCCTTCTCTGATCTGGAGATTGATGGAAGAAATAAAAGGCCTCATCAAGAGATTCGTATGCAGCATGGTGCTGTTCGGGATCTAGATCATAGGATGTCAAAGCGTGAGTAATATCAGTTAAACAATTTGGTTTTCAAATGTAACCTTGCAAAATGACTTAGCTCTCTAATTTCTGTACAAACCAAAATTTCAGGGACCACAAAGAGTCTTCCTCGTACTAGGTGGAACCATCAGATGAAAACATTCCTTATTGAGCTGCTGAAAGATTACGATGTTCCAGGCTATAGAACTCAAAATGCTTGGAGTACAGAGGCATGGAATGATATTACAAATAGACTGAATCAGAAGTTCGGCTTATCGCTCGCTGTTGTACAAGTGAAACAAAAGGAACAAGACCTCAAGAAAGACTTTCGTACCATGAAGGATCTAGTTGGTGAAAGTGGTTTTGGTTGGGATCCTAATAGAATGATGGTCGTTGCACCAGATGAAGTATGGAAGACGTTTGGCGAGCGTATGAATAAGGATGCTTTAAGATGGAGAGATAAATCATTTCCATATTTTGATGATTTATTTGTTTTGTAAGAAGGTAAATTATTATAAGCATTTGTTTGATCTTGTGCCACTAATTTTGGAACCATCAACTAATTCTATATGTTGCAGGTCGTTATGCTGAAGGAAAAAATTGCCATGGCATGGACCATTATGCAAGCAAGGCAAAGCAACCTTCACACGAACCACCATCGGTACACTCACCATCACAATCAGTTGATATTCACACCCAACCATCCTTGCCTTCATGTGGTGTTGGTCAGCCAGATTTGAATTTACCATTAGATGATGAGGATGAGATAGGCGTTTCAGAATTCTCCCAGCAACAATGCTCTTCTAGACCCCCTATGTGCTCCACACATATGCCTTCTCAGCAGTTAGTTGCAACACCGGAGATGCATGAAACAAAGCACACAAAGAGACGCAAGACTTCTGATTTCCAAGAGAGATACTTGAAGCTCAAGAAGGAAGAAATAGATCGATTTGCGGCTATTGAGGAGAAGAAGCTTGAGGATCCATTCAGCATAAGCAAATGTGTCGCATCACTTGAAAGCTTGAGGGGTTTACAAATATCGGATATGGTGATGGCTGCAGATATCTTCAAAAGTAAGGAAAATCGAGAACTCTTTCTATCATTTTCGAGTGATGAACTAAGGCTAGGTTGGGTTAGAAACCAAATTGGACGGAACCAAGCAAATCAGTAGTTAGTACTTATAAAGGATGTATATTTTGGGTCTTTCTTTGGACTGATGTACTTTTGCTTAGCTTGACATGCACTACCAAGTTAGAAAGTTATAGAGTATTTTGGGTCTTTCATGGTGTACTTTTGCTTAGTTTGAGAGGTGCCAAACCTCTTAGCTACCAAGTTAATTAGCAAGTTAACAAGTATTTTGGATCTTGTTGGACAAATGAACAAACATAGATGGAGTTATTTGCTGCAAAGAATATTACAAGTTCATCATGCATACTCATACAAATTTGCAATGCTTGTCTAAAAATTAAACTTGGTGGTTAATCCACATACAACTACAGTACATTATCAGCCTCTTCTTGAAATATAGTCCTCCCACATTTTGTTTGCAATATAATCTCGCATTTGGTTCCCCGCTTCCCGTGAGTTATTGAATGCCCTTACATCAGAATTGTAGTAGTGGTCTCCGTCGGGCACATCCACAACCTGGAGAGGGTCTATATCTAGGGGAGCATTTCTGACCCATGCCATATCTCCATCATGAAGGCGTATAAAATTGTGTAGAACACAACAAGCAACAGATATATCAACTTGTTTGTCTAATGGGTAAAGTGTAGCAGCCTTCAGCATTTGAAATCTCATTTTTAGTATGCCAATAGTTCTTTCAATATGGTTTCGTAGCTGTGCATGACGAAGATTAAATAACTCCTTGTAGTCTTGTGGTCTTTGACGAGCTCTTCCTTGTTCTTGCAAATGATATCTAGTTCCACGGTATGGAGCCAAAAATTGTGGTGTATTTGCATAACCTGCATCTACAAGATAATATTTACCGGGTGGTACTTGAAACCCATGGTTAATAGCATCTTGCAGAACTCTTGCATCCGAGGCCGATCCTTCCCAACCAGCATGCACATGCACAAATTTAAGATCAAAGTCACAAGCAACCATAACATTCTGTGAGAGTGTTTGTTTCCTATTTCGATAGGGTTCTTGTTGATGTGCTAGAGGAGTCACTGGTATGTGGGTACCATCAATGGCACCGATACAGTCCTGCATACATACAGTTTATTCATGAGATATGTTTTTAGACCTGAAACCATTGTGAAAAAAATGGAAATACATTCTTACAATGAAATAAGGATAGAAGTGTGGTTTTCTCAAGATCTGATGTGGTTGAAGAGAAGGTGGGCATATGTAGATGCATGTAAGCTTTGTAATTGCATCAAGCACTGCTCCAAAGTGTCTGCTGATAGTTTCTGGACTATGCTGAAATCTGTCCTGTAATGTTTGATTACTAGCATTTTTTGCTACTGCATATAAGAATATAGCAACCTTTTCTTCTAGGGAGACTTCTCTTGAATCACCAAGCAATTTTTTCTCACGTAGCTTATGAACCAAAGCATGAAAAATGTCAACCTCCATACGGAACTGTCTTTTGCATAGGCTCTCATGTCCGGTTAGAATTTCATTAACATACATGCCACCTGGGAGCATGGATGTATGCATTGGTTTTTTCTCACTCCCTTCTATGGTCGGCAAAACAAACAGCACAAACTCATCTTCTACTTGAGATCTCCGTCTGTAGTTTGGATCCATGGCAATGAGCGCTAAAACTAGCAAAGAATACTACCAATGTTGTTGCTTGTTCTATAAATAACCTGATGAAAGTTAATTGTATAAGCTTGGGAAATAATGAAAACAAAGATATCAGGGAGCTGCACATGGGAATATATTCTAACCGATCAGTTATGCCACCACGCTTCAAATTGCCTATACGGTGCCTGTTGCCCTCGCCGTTGCCGCCGGACGGCCGGATGCTCGCGCCGATGGTGGAGTTCTTGCTCAATGACTCTGGCTTGGTGTTCCTGGCGTGCTTAGAGCCTGTTGAGTAGCGAGTAGAGAGAGTTTGCTAGCTTGAATCCAGCTTCATAAAAGCATGTGTATATGTAGAAGTGAGCTGTATGTGACAACGGCTAGTTTGAAGAAAGAAAGCCAACGGCTAGTTCTCATTCTCATGTAAGAAGAAAGAGAACAGCTACTTGTTTCAAATTCAAAATCGTTCCTACGCATTTCCTATCCTGCAATCCAAATGGCTATAGTTTACAATTCCTGTGTTTTGAATTCCTATAGGATTGCTTGGGTATGACATCTCATTTCCTGTGTTTTTCCTATTCCTGTGTTTTTCCTATCATGCGTTCCAAACGGGGCCTACAATTTCAACAATCACTTTCGTTGTACGCGCCGATCGGTCGAAGCGCAGGCACATGATGAGATGCATCATTGACACATTCAGGGAGCAGCTTCATAATTAAGAGAATCCATCTTAGGCCCGACCCGCCATTAAGGGGGAGAATTGCTGTCTGTTTAGCAAAGAGCTGGAGAACACAATTATTGTTCTGTTTAGCAAAAGAGCTGGAGAACACACGGTACCATCTGACTTTGGTTATGGGTGTTCGGCGTCGCTGTCATCCTGTGTTCTTCTTATTAATTGTTCATGTAATGTGCGGAAGCCGTAGAAATAGTGGTTTATAGGCAAGTTTTATTTTGAAATATGTGCCACCGTACCATTCATGTAGCACGTGCAACTAATAACTCGCAAAAACAAGAGAGCTCGTGCAACTTGAGCAAGGTGGAGAGCACACGCTGGTACACGGTATCATGTTGGTTTGACAGTGGGACAGGCTACAAATAAATAATAATAAGAGAAAATAATAATGTAGACCAAACACTTAGAACAACTATACCACGGAATTTTACTCGGTTGCAAGATGTTGTATAAGGCTGATGATCCAACGGCTAGCCGGGGTGCGTAGTCCATTATTATTTTTCATTAAATAAAAAAATAATAAAAACAGAATAATAATATAAACCAAACACTTAAAACTATATCACAAAATTTGTCACGAATTAAGAAACAGTAAAACTCAATAACCTATAGCCCTTCACATCGATTTGACATCTTGAGCCGTTGGATCAAAGGTGTAACTAACAGTCTGTAACCTCCTTCGCCAGATCGTTCGGTCGTCCCCCTGCACGCCGTTCGCCAGATCAAAGGTGTAACTAACAGACTTCTCCTGGTGAATTGGACCCAGACTTCTCCCAGGCCTTTCTTAGGCCCTTTTATGAGCATGGCCTTTTGTGGTAGACCGACCCAACCCAATGCTGTCTCCCTCTCTTCCTTTTCTCCCCCGTCCGGTACGGTGAGCGGTGAGTACTGAGTTCAGCAGTGTGGCGGCGCCGTAAGCGACGGGCGTTTCCTATCGTTTAATTCGTGCGTCGTGGATGTCTATTACTACTGCTGGTGCCTCTTTTTAATTCGTTCGAGCCCTCGACGCCTATACATATGGCATCTTCGCCTGAAGTGACGGCATGGAGGAGGAGGAGCCCGACGCCTGACACCATTCTCCTGATGCCAATTATTAGGCGTGCAAATTGCACCGACGAGGTTCGACGCTGTATTTACAAATCTAACCAGTACCAATCGAAGTACACAACCTTCATGCTTTCCATATCTGCTAGCCCTTTTAGTATCTACAGTAAGTGGCATTGCACAGAATCTTTGCACCGTACCTACTACTGTTCGTGGTGCACGCGATCCTTGATGTTTCAGAATGACGCTTCAGCTCATGGACAAAGTGGAACAAATATTTATATAATGGCGTCTGATCCGGTACAAACCCTCCCTCCTATACTCGAGGTAGACGTACATATCTAAACCCGTATCTAAACGAAGTATATGCATGTGTACGTATACAGATGGCGACGTATACGACCACTGCCACACATGACCCCGACCCGGCTACACCCCCTGCGCCGATCACCGTCGCCCCGGCCATCATCGCAATCGCCATCGCCGACAACCATCGTCACAACCGCCACCGCCGCCGTGATTCTTCTCCGTCGGACAGTCTTGCACAACCTGCCAGACAGTCTTGCATAATCTACAACATGTCCGGCGGCATCCAGTTACTCTGTTAAAATTTCGTCTGCCAAATCTGCACGCCGGCCATGCCACCGCGTCGCCTCCACAAGGCCAGGCATAGTCACCGCCACCACCTCGACAGACCTAACCACCACCACCACTACCAGCTTGCCGGCCATAGCCGTCGATCCGGCGTGCAGGTATTAGTATGTATATGTTGTAAACGGGCAAGCTCTGCGTACCAGCTTAATTTATGGTGTAATCAGTTTGATCCCCCGTGAGCTGATCTGTAATCTCATCTCTCTCTGCCCTCAAAAACATTGTAAGGAACAAATTGGTTGCTGTTATAAAAGTGTTCAGGCCGGCGTAAGTCCGCCGTAGTCCCGGTCAAAAAAAAATAATAATTATGTTGAGCTATACGTGTTTTGTACAAGGCTATGTATATATCTATTTATACTAATAACGAAGGGGTATCAAGCAATCTGGGCCGTCCTTGTGTTTGAGATTATACGAGTTTGATACAGGGGAGGATTGTATTGGATCAGACGCCTTATATAGTTTGAGAGGTTACAAGAAAAAAGTATACTTTAAGGTCGTCCGGAGTGATGTTTTCCTCAAGCAGAACCATGCAATTGTGGAGTCTCCTTATCTTCTTCGACTTTCAGATTTTTTTATGTCCACTGCTGATCATGTCCAGTTATACTGACAGCTGAAAAGATCAGGTCAGGTGAAATCGCCCAGCTCTTGTTTATGCTTTTTTCTTCCAATGTTTCAATAGTCGAACGTTACTAACCTAGGCATTTCACTTTGGTAAGAAGAGTTCTGCCATTGCTGGATAGCAAGAGATTTGGATTTTCTATGCTTTGGTGTTATATGTATCTTAAATACCCATGGTGCAGGCTTGTGATAGGTAATGGTATTAGACAAGTCATATTAGTGAAATGACAAAAGTAGAGCTGGCTAGACTGAAAGCAACATATGCTTATGTAATTTGTTATTTTTATGTAGGTGGGGAAAGCTAAATCTGTTGGTAGTCAATGCAATAACAGGTTCGTCCTGGACGCAGTCTCGTTAGTGCTTCTCTTGAACAATATTGAAATGGCGATCAAGTGGTAAAATATGGAAATAGTGAATATGCATATTATGCGCTATCTTTTGGGAATATAGTCATTTCGTTCTTAAGGAATGACAGAAAATTAACCTGTCTGGTGTGCTCTATGTTGCTATTAGTATATTAGAAATCAATATGTTTGTATCTTAAATACTCGCCTACTAGATCGACATCCTAGCATCAGATTTTATGGTGGATCAATGTACATTTTGAGACAAATACCAAACGATGCATCATTCCCTTTTGTAGAATAGTATGGGACAATGCGCAGGCCCAATAAGGCCGGCTGCTCTCATATATATAGACATAATTACAGGTACAACCCTGAAATACACGGGGACCTATATCTATATAATATATATCTCAACACCCCCCCCAGTCGAAGGGTCGGCACCGACACATAGACTGGAGCGAAACTCAGGAAAAATCGTCGATGGCAATCCCTTTGTCATGATGTCTGCAAATTGCTGAGAAGTTGGCACGTGAAGAACTCGAACGTGACCGACAGCAACCTGCTCACGGACAAAGTGGATATCCAGCTCAATGTGCTTGGTGCGCCGATGATGAACGGGGTTGGCGGAGAGGTAGACTGCCGATACGTTATCACAAAATACCACAGTGACCTTGTCGACAGGACAAGAAAGCTCGGAGAGAAGCTGACGAAGCCACGTACACTCAGCCACGGCGTTAGCCGCGGCGCGGTACTCGGCCTCGGCGCTGGAACGAGACACGGTGGGCTGCCTCTTGGAGGACCAAGAGACGAGCGACAAGCCGAGGTAGATGAAGTAGCCCGAGGTGGAGCGCCGCGTGTCGGGGCAGCCAGCCCAGTCCGCATCCGAGTAGGCGACGATGTCGGTCAAGAACGAGGCGGGCGAGGCGTGCAACGAGAGGCCAAAGTCCATGGTGCCGCGGATATAGCGGAGTATCCGCTTCACCGCTGACCAGTGAGCGTCCCGGGGAGTATGCTTATGCAAGCACACATGCTGCACGACATACTGCAGCTCCGGACGTGTCAGCATCAAGTACTGCAGGGCACCGACGATGGAGCGGTAGAACGACGCGTCGGAGTCCAGCGACCCATCACTAGCCGAGAGCTTGGCCTTCGTGTCGACAGGAGTGGGCGCGGGGTGGCAATTAAGCATCCCTGCGCGCTCAAGAATATCATGTGCATACTTCCGCTGATGAAGAAAGAACCCGTCTGCGCGCCGGACAACCTCGATGCCGAGGAAGTAGTGGAGCGGGCCGAGATTCTTCAAGGCGAACTCAACACGAAGGCGGTCGGTGAGCTGTCGAAGGAGCCCATCAGTGCATGCCGTCAGGATGATGTCGTCGACATATAATAGCAGGTAGGCAGTGTCGGTGCCTTGTCGATAGACAAAGAGCGACGCATCGGAGCGCGTGGAGCGGAAGCTGAGCTGACGGAGGAACGCGGCGATGCGCTGGTACCAGGCGCGGGGCGCCTGCTTCAGTCCATACAAGGACCGAGAGAGCAAGCACACGTGATCCGGGCGCTCGGCGTTGACAAAGCCGATGGGCTGCTGGCAGTACACCTTCTCGGAGAGATGACCGTGAAGGAAGGCATTGGAGACGTCCATCTGGTCCACCGGCCACGCGCGAGAGGCGGCGAGGTGCAGAACGGTGTGGATCGTGCCCGGCTTGACAACCGGGGCAAACATATCCGTGAAGTCGACGCCGGCGCGTTCACGAAATCCGCGGACCACCCAACGCGCTTTGTAGCGCTCCAGCTTGCCATCTGGGCCGAGCTTGTGCTTGAAGACCCACTTGCCGGTGATGACGTTGGGGCGAGGAGGACGAGGGACCAGCTCCCAGGTCCGATTGCGCGGCAGCGCGTCGTACTCCTCCTGCATGGCGGCGTGCCACCGCGGGTCACGCAAGGCGGCCCGGGCAGAGGTGGGCACTGGCGATGGCTCAGACGTAGACGCCGTGCAGACGTACTGATTGGCGGGGTAGCGCGTGGACGGCCGACATACGCTTGCACGCGCGCAAATCAGCACACCCGTAGGGGGAGCAGCGACGGGAGAGGACGACGAAGCGGGCGACGACGGGGCCGGCGAAGAAGAGGCCGCGCTGGTCGGGGGTGACACAGATAGTGGCGTCGCGGGCGCGGGCTCGGGCGAGGGCGGAGCCTTGTAGGCCGGCGATCCAGGGGGCGATGCGGGCGCCAAGGGACTAGGCGGGGCGAAGCCAGGAGGGGCCGCCACGGATACCCGTCGGTGCGGAAGGCCAGCCGCAGGAGGTCCGGCGGGCGCCGGGGTCGTTGTCGAGGGTACCTGCTGAAACGGAAACACCAACTCGTCAAAGTAAACGTGTCGTGAGGTGAAGACACGATGCGAGACCGGGTCGTAGCAGTGGTAGCCCTTGGTGTTGGCCGGGTAGCCGAGGAACACACAAGGGAGAGATCGCGGCGCGAGCTTGTGCGCGGCAGTGGCGGCGGTGCTAGGGTAGCAGCGGCAGCCGAAGATGCGAAGGTCATCGTAGGAGGGCGGCACACCAAAGAGCAATGTTCAAAAAAATTAGCCGAATCAGCGATTAATAGGCCGATTAATCGCTACTATGGGCCGGACCGTATCGATTACCACTAATCGTTTTTGTTAATCGTTTAGTCCGATTAATAGCTCTAACACTCCGATTACTAGGTATGTTCCCGATTAACTACTACACTTAATAAAAAAGGTTACAAAATTATCAACACATATCGCCCATCCATCCGCTAGCCCGCCCCAATGAAGTAGGTTTTGCAAAGTTCCCACTCGATCCCTACCTCTAGGAGCTCGATTTCAGCCATCACCAACCAGTTCCTTGTCGTTGTTGACCAGTTCTTCGTAGTTGCCGACAAGACCTCATATACAAGAGCTCGAGCGTCTTGAGGATCTCATTCGGGAGCTCGAGGCTGCCTTTGAAAAGTTAGGTGGTTGAGGTGCAATAGGAGTCATACGTGTTTTAGATGCTAATTTTTGTAGATTACACCGATTAATAGCCGACCGATTAAATCAGTTAATCGTCTGAATTCCGATTAATCGCTACTCCCAAGCCAACCGAATAGTTAACGATTACCGATTTCCTTACCATTGCCAAAGAGGAGCTGGTGCGGCGTGTATTTCCAACGCACACGGCAGGGGCGGATGTTGACGAGAAGAGTCGTCGTGGAACCGTGGGGGCATGTAGGCATGGAACAAAAGGGTGCGCACACAATCGTTGAGAGTACGAAGGATGCATTCAACACGACCGTTTTGTTGGGAAGTGTATGGACACATGAGACGAAAGATCGCGCCATGGGAGGCGAGAAGGGTGCAGATGGTGATGTTGTCTAACTCTTTGTCGTTATAAGTTTGTAAGGCATGGATAGGGCGGCCGAATTGAGTGGAGATGTATGCGAAAAAGGCGGTGAGAGTGGCAGAGACGTCAGATTTTTGGCTAAGAGGAAAAGTCCACACAAAATGCGAGTAATCATCCAAAATCACAAGATAATAGGTATAACCAGAATTACTCGGAACCGGCAAGGTCCAAACATCAATATGAATAAGCTCAAAAGTAAAAGACGCGAATGTGGAGGAAGAGTTAAACAGAAGACGAACATGTTTGCCTAGACGACATGCTTCACAAGAATGAGCATCCGTTTTATTACAAGTAAAATCAAATCCTTGCAGTATTTGACGCAGAGCGGTGGAGCTAGGATGGCCGAGGCGAGCATGCCATAGGTCTACACCGGCGGAGAAGGCGAGTTGACTGGTGGTGGTGGTGGAGGACGACCAAATAGGGTACAAATCGTCGGGGCTGTCACTGCGGTGGAGAAGCATCCGAGTACGACCATCCTTAACAGAAAAACCAGAGGCGTCAAATTCCATAGAAACATTATTGTCGCGAGCAAGAGAACGAACAGAGATGAGATTTTGGATCAACTGAGGAGAAACAATGACATTATTGAGAGAAAGAGGGGTGGATGTGGAGGGAAAATAGGCGAAGCCAATGCGAGTAATAGGAAGAGCATGACCGTTGCCAACGATTATGCGGGAGGAAGTGGAGGCGGGAGTGGAATTAGAGAGGTTACCGGGGTGGGCGGCCATGTGCACGGAGGCGCCGGTGTCCATGAACCAGTCCCCGCCACCGCCAGACGCGCCCGCCGTGGGGGCGGACTAGAGGGCGGTCAGCAAGGCGGGGTCCCACTGGGCCGTGCTCGGGGGCGCGGCGTAGTAGGCGGGAGGAGCAGGGGCGCGGTGACGGGCTGGGGCGCCGCAACATAGAGCGCCTGGTGTAGGGCCGGGCACTGCCCCATGGTGCCCGGGTATGGCGCGCGGCACGGGCATGGTGTAGGCGTGGACGACCCCGGTCCAGGGGTTATGACCGGCGATCCATGGCGGCGTGGGGGTGATCTGTTGCGGTGGACGAGGCGTGGTGGAGGTGTCACTGGCATGGACACCACCGGTGCCGCCACTGTTGCGACATCGACGACCGTTACGTCCTCCGTTGCCACCACCGTTGCCGCCACCATGGGGAGGTGGTATGGGCGCGAGCGGCGGGGGCGAGTAGAAGCCCGAGGGCGTACCAGGGGCGCGCGGGGCAGGGGCCGGGGCGCGGGGGCAGGTCCACCCCAGGAGTAGCTAGCGACAAAGGCGGTGTGGGCCGCCCGATCCCGAAGGTGCTTGATCCGGCGCTCCTCGAGACGGAGATAGGCCACGGCCTGCTCAAACATCGGCGTGGTGAGGAGCGTGAGGTTGGAGGCAGCGTTGCTAAGGTCCTCGCCGAGGATGACCAACGGCGTGGAGAGCATGATCTTGTCATTGATCAGGAACTCCAAGTCGCGAAGCTCGTCGGAGAGGCTCTTGAGATGGAGGCAGTAGTCGTCGAGGGAGAGGTTGTTCTGGTGGGTGCCGAAGAACTCCTGTTGGAGGAAAGACGCGCTGGATCTTGTTGTCGGTGAAGAGGCCGGTGATCTTGGTCCAGACGGTGTGCGTGGAGTCGCCGTCGTGGACGACGGTGCGGAAAATCTCGTTGGAGACGGTCTGGAAAAACCAGCGGATGATGGTCGCGTCGATGGCCAACCAATCGGGTTCATGCGGCATGGCGAGGAGGTCGATGGTGCCGTCGACATGATCGAGGAGATCGTACTCGTGGAAGAGGAGGCCGAAGTACGTCTTCCATGGGAAGAAGTTTGCAGCGGTGTGAGAGAGCTTCATCGGCGCGCACTCGAGGATGGGGACGTCGCAGATGACGGTGACGGAGGGGACAACGAAGGGGTTGCTGCTCCCGGATACGGTGTCGCTGAAGGGGTTCTCAGAGTACGGGGAGTTGAGATCGGCCATGACGGCGTCGGGGGCGAAAGCAGTAGTGATGGGGAGGGGCGGAAGAGGTGGAGGGGAGGAGGGCCGGCAGCGCACTGGGAGGCGGCAACTGGAGAGGAGAGGGAGGAGGCCGGCGGTTCTCGGGGAGGCGGCGGCTAGGGTTTAGGGAGGAGCGGCCGACGGTGCGAGGGAGGAGCGGCGGCTAGGGTAGGAGGACCGGAGGGACCTCTGATACCATGTAGAATAGTATGGGACAATGCGCAGGCCCAATAGGGCCGGATGCTCTCATATATATATAGACACAATTACAGGTACAACACTGAAATACACGGGGACCTATATCTATACAATATATATCTCAACACCCTTTAATTACCAGTGTAGTTAGGTGTTGTTTTGATGCTTTGGTTCTTAGATTCCAAACAAGTTAGTTTGCATTTTAACTTCAATTTTCAGGACACATTATATCTACACAAATTCATATTATTTTACTAGAGAGATTGACGGGCGCGGCAACGCGCGCCGGTATGGTCTAGTAAAAAAGACAGAGAAAATTTAAAAAACCACCACAATTGGGGCAAGGGTTTCAAAAGACCCCAAAAATTTAAAAAGTTTCAGATTGCACCTATTTTGGGGCACGCGGTTGCAGGCAGCACTAATCTGGCTCTGATGCCGCGCTAACGACGAAACTGACCGGTGGGGCCCAGTTGTCAGGCCTACGTGGCGCATTTGGACGGCTGGGCGTGGACGGCCGTTAACGATGATGTCCGAATCCTAACAGCACGCCCTGATACGGTCATAACCAAGTGAATCAGTTAGTCTCAGCACAGCTCACAGAAGAGATGGCGGCGGCGACGGATCCCCCCGGTGGCGCCGAACCAAGAGATGGCGCCGGAGCTAGAGACAACGTCGGCAGCATGGAGGGATCTAGCGTCAAGGATTGCTGCGGGAGCTCGAACCCCATGGCAGCTGTGTTCTATTCGCCGAAGAAGGCGACCGCCATTGCCGTGGCCGATGTGTGGAAGGAGAACCTGACGCAGAGTAGCCGTTGGACAAGTGCATTCGGCGGCGGCGGCGAGTAAGTTTTCCCCCTCTTTTCCTTGGTCTTTTATCTGTTATTTCTCTATGTGATTCAGGCTAGGGTTTTCTGTTGCAAATAATTTTGTTGTAATTTCAATTGTGTAGTTTGGACGATGACATATGAGATGTAAGGATAAATCTAGATGGTCAGGACAATATTGAGTGCAGCATATGTGAATCAGACATCACCTACCTAAATCTGTTAGTTTTAATTGAGGGAGAGGGCTATGGAATTAATGATTGCATGTATTATGTTGGAGATAAGGGTAGAGGAATTGCTGGCATGGAGTTATTGGATGGAATGAGCAAGGTTCAGCGGATGGTTACACAGTATGAGGATGAAAAACAAGTTAGTTTAACTGTAATCAGTGGAGGAAGCACACTGCCACCAAATGTAAATAGTGCCTCAGTAGAAGATCAAATTCCAATTTCAGATATTGGAAACCCTGTTGTGTATACAGTGGATGATGAAGGAGTAATTTTGCCAAGACAATAGTGCACACAATTAACTGAAGATCCAGACTGCCTATACATGTTGACACAGTAGAGAAACAATATGAATGAAGAACAACATCAGCAATGCAGATCTAAGGAGAAGGGCAAGCGAGTTGGGGATTATTTAATGGAGGAAGATGAAGATGATGATGAGCTGAACCATGATGTAACTGAATCAGATGATGATGATCTGAACCAGACCCTGAATGATTTCAAGAAGAGGAAGAGGTGGGAGTGGGATTTAGTTTTTGATGCACATCAAGAGGCAGATGATATTTTCCATGTGTCAGACTGTAAAGATGAAGACAATGGATGTGAACTGACAGAACTGACAAACTTTGAACTGAATACAACTTCTGGGAAGAAGAAAGAACCAGTTAGGAAGGGGCCAACTGACAGAAGTGATTGCAGTCAGCCAAAGAAAAGGCTACCAGCAGATTATGTTCCTTCTGATGATGAAGGGCCAGGTGTAGATTTGGATCCAGAAGATGATGATGGGTTTGAAACACCTTCTTGGATTCAACCAAAAGGAAGAAAAAGCAGGGCCAAGAATAAGGAGCCAAGGGTGTGGTATGATGAAAACATGATTCATTCAAAAGAAGGGCTCTGTTGGAAAATGTGTTTCTTAGATGTGTATCAGTTCAAAAGAGCAGTGCAGACACTGCATGTTGCACAACTAAGGAACTTTATGAAGGGTTTTGCAGCATAGTAAATCAAAAAAATTCTACGGATGCGAACAAGAAAGCCAAGATCTAATCTAGGAGATGTAATCAATGAGAGAGATTGATGAGATCTTCATACCCTTGAAGAAATTGCACAGCGGAAACGTTCAACAGAACGTGGTTGACGTAGTCGTACTCGCCGTCTCCTCCTCGCGATCCAATGCGATCCTACGCCGCAAGTGGCGGCGCCTCCGAGAGATGCACACGTACGGTGCAGCGACATCTCCTTGTTTCCTTGGTCCAGCAAGTATGGTGGAGATAAAGATTGGATCTGCAGCGCGACGGCGTGGTGCTTATGGTGGAGAGTTTCTGTGGCAGGGCTTCGCCTACGCGCAGTCGGGAGAGAGAGAGATGGAAGGGCAGCAGTAGGATGGCGACTAGGGTTGGGAGGTGGGGGGGAGGCTGCGCCCCTACCCTGCTTATATAGGGGGCTGGCCGGCCCCCTTGACCCCTCCTCCAAGCCCTAGGAAGGCGGCCCAAGGGGTGGAGTGGGGGGCAAGTCATCCCCCCCTCTTCTAGAAGGCTCCCTTAGGGTTTCCCCTAAGGATGGCCGACTGGGCCTTAGGGGCCTTGTGCCCCTGGCCCAAAGTGGCCACGGCACTTCCCCTTAGGCCCACGCAGGCCTCCGACAAGTGGGCCCACGTTGGTACCACTCCGGAACCTTCTAGAACCTTCCGGTACAATACCGATAAACTCCGAAATGATTCCAAAATCCAAAAACTGCTTTCCTTTATATGAATCTTATTCTCCGGACCATTCTGGAACCTATCGTGATGTCCTGGGTCTCATCCGAGACTCCAAACAAAAACTCATAAACCAATTATCCATTCTATCCTAGCATCGATGCACGTTAAGTGTGTGACCCTACGGGTTCGAGAATATGCAGACATGATCTTCTATCAATAATCAACAGCGGGATCTGGAAACCCATATTGACCCCCACATATTCATCGATGATCATATCATATGAACCACGATGCCAGGATTCAATTAATCCCATATATGTATTCCCTTCGTCACGTGATATTTTAATTGCCCGAGATTTGATCGTTGGTATCGGCATACCTAGTTCAATCTCGTTCAAAGCAAGTACTTTACTCATTCCGTAATCCGATATCACTTTGTGATTAACTCCTTAACCACGTGCTTGCAAGCGGTGTTGATATCGATTACCGAGTGGGCCCGAAGTATATCTCTTTGACTCGGGAGGGAAAAATTCCATCTCGATACATACAACCCAACAAGTACTTTCTAATCACCTGAGAGACACCTTTCTGACCACCCTCACATAGGATGACGTATGATGACCTCAAAGCTTTCTTCCGATACCAGGGAATTGTATTATCTCATGGTCTAAGGAATACAATACTTCCAACACGATCTAATTGCTCTGCTTAATTTGGGTCTGTCCATCATATCATTCTCCTAATGACATGATCTCATTATCAATCGACAACTCATGTCTATGGTTAGGAAACCTTAACCATCATTAATCAATGAGCTAGTCCATAGAGGCGTACTAGGGACACGGTGTTGTTCATAAACCACACAAGTATCAAAGTTTCCGCTTAATACAATTCTAGCATGGAATATAAACTTTATCATGAACAAGAATTATAATAATAATATCTTTATTATTGCCTCTAGGGCATAATTCCAGCAGTCTCCCACTTGCACTAGAGTCAATAATCTAGTTTACATCTGGCAACAATCTAACACCCATGGAATTAAGGTGCTGATCATGTTTTGCTCGTGGAAGAGGTTTGGTCAACGGATCTGCGACATTCAGATCCGTATGTACTTTGCTAATCTTCAGATCTCCATCTGCTATATAATCTCGAATTATATGAAAACGGCGGTTGATGTGCTTGGTCTTTGGATGATATCTTGGTTCCTTAGCCAGTGCTATGGCGCTAGTGTTGTCGCACAATATCTCCAGTGGGTCCAAGGCACTTGGAACCACACCAAGCTCAGTGATGAAGTTTCTGATCCAAACTCCCTCACTTGACGCTTCTGAACCACCCATGTATTCCGCTTCTGTTGTAGATCCCGCGATCACGCTTTGCTTGCAGCTTATCCAGCTCATAGATCCACCATTCAAAATATAAATGTATCCTGTCTGAGATTTAGAATCATCTGGGTCGGTGTCGAAACTAGCGTCGACGTAACCTTTTACGACGAGCTGCTCATCACCTCCATAGACCAAGAACATTTCTTTAGTCCTATTTAAATACTTTAGGATGTTCTTTACGGCTGTCCAGTGTTCCACTCCTGGATCACTTTGGTATCTGGTCGTCAAACTAAGAGCATTGGACACATCCGGTCTAGTACATAGCATGGCATACATGATAGAACCTATGGCTGAGGCATATGGCACTTTGCTCATAGTATCTCTATCGTTTACCGTAGCTGGACACTGAGCCTTGCTCAATATCTTACCTGACAACATGGGCAATGAACCTTTTTTTGCTTTATCCATTCTGAACCTTTTCCGAACTTTGTCTAGGTATGTACTTTGGCTTAAAGCTATTAGGCGTCTTTGTCTATCTCTATAGATTTTGATGCCTAATATATAAGCAGCTTCTCCTAGGTCTTTCATTGAAAAACATTTATTCAAATAACTCTTCACATCGTTAAGCATACCAATGTCATTTCCAATAATCAATATGTCATCCATATATAGTACTAAAAATTTCACCGAGCTCCCACTCACTTTCTTGTAGATACAAGCTTCATAGCAATTTGGAACAAATCCAAAACTCTTGATCACTTGATCAAAACGAAGGTTCCAACTCCGAGATGCTTGCTTTAGTCCATAAATGGAACGCTGAAGTTTGCACACCTTATTAGCATCCTTAGGATCGACAAAACCTTCGGGCTGCATCATATACAACTCTTCATCAATGTTGCCATTGAGGAACGCAGTCTTGACATCCATCTGTCATATTTCATAATCATGAAATGCAGCAATTGCTAATAAAATCCGAATGGACTTAAACATCGCTACGGGAGAGAAAGTCTCATCGTAGTCAACACCTTGAACTTGCCGAAACCCTTTTGCGACAAGCCGAGCTTTATAGACAGTAACATTACCATTCGCGTCCGTTTTCTTCTTGAAAATCAATTTGCACTCAACGGCCTTACGGTCGCTAGGAGGGTCCACCAAAGTCCATACTTGGTTTTTGCTCATGGATCCCAATTCGGATTTCATGGCCTCTAGCCATTTCTCAAGAGTCTAGGCTCATCATTGCTTCCTCATAATTCGCAGGTTCACTGTTGTCTAACAACAAGACGGTTAAGACAGGGTTGCCGTACCATTCAGGAGTGGCACGTGACCTTGTCGACCTGCGAAGTTCAGTAGTAGCATCGTTCGAAGTTTCATGATCCTCGTCATTAGCTTCCTCTCTTGTTGGTGCAGACGGCACTAGAACAATTTCAGGTGTTGCGCTACTCTCCAACTCGAGAGAAGGTTCAGTAACCTTGTCTAGCTCTACCTTCCTCCCACTCACTTCTTTCGAGAGAAACTCCTTTTCAAGAAAGGATCCGTTCTTTGCAACAAACACTTTGCCTTCGGATCTGTGGTAGAAGGTATACCCAATCGTTTCCTTAGGGTATCCTATGAAGACGCATTTCTCCGCTTTGGGTTCGAGCTTGTCCGGCATCAACTTCTTGACGTAAGCTTCGCATCCCCAAACTTTAAGAAACGACAACTTAGGTTTAGCACCAAACCATAGTTCATACGGTGTCGCCTCAACGGATTTAGATGGTGCCCTATTTAAAGTGAATGCAGCAGTTTCTAATGCATAACTCCAAAATGATAACGACAAATCTATAAGAGACATCATTGATCACACCATATCTAATATAGTTCGATTCCGGCGTTCAGACACACCATTGCGCTGTGGTGTTCCGGGTGGCATGAGTTGCGAAACGATTCCGCTTGCTTTAAGATGCGTGAGAAAATCATAACTCAAATATTCACCTCCACGATCGGATCGTAGAAATTTAATTTTCCTGTTACGATGGTTTTCCACTTCATTCTGAAATTCTTTGAACTTTTCAAACGTTTCAGATTTATGTTTCATTAAATAGATATACCCATATCTACTTAAGTCATCAGTAAAAGTGAGAAAATAGCGATATCACCGTGCGTCGAAACACTCATTGGTCCGCATACATCGGTATGTATGATTTCCAATAAGTCCGTTGCTCGCTCCATTATTCCGGAGAACGGGGTTTTGATCATCTTGCCCATGAGGCATGGCTCACACGTGTCAAATGATTCAAAATCAAGAGACTCCAAAAGTCCATCAGAATGGAGTTTCTTCATGCGTTTTACACCAATATGACCTAGACGGTAGTGCCACAAATAAGTTGGATTATCACTATCTACTTTGCATCTCTTATCCTCAATGTTATGGATGTGCGTTTCATTGCTTTCGAGATTCAGAAGAAATAAACCATTCACAACAGGTGCATGACCATAAAAGATGTTATTCATATAAATAGAACAACCATTATTCTCTAATTTAAATGAATAACCGTCTTGCAATAAACACGATCCAGATATAATGTTCATGCTCAACGCAGGCACATAATAACACTTATTAAGGTTTAAAACTAATCCTGAAGGTAAAACTAAGGAGAGCGTGCCGATGGCCATCACATCAACTTTTGATCCATTGCCAACGCGCATCGTCACCTCATCCCTTGCTAGCCGCCGTCTATTCCGTAGCTTCTGTTTCGAGTTACAAATATTAGCAACTGAACCAGTATCATATACCCAGGCACTACAACGAGCGCTAGTAAGGTAAACATCAATAACATGTATATCAAATATACCTTTAATGGTGCCAGCCTTCTTTTCCGCTAAGTACTTCGGACAGTTGCACTTCCAGTGACCCTTGTCCTTGCAATAGAAGCACTCAGTGTCCGGCTTAGGTCCAGACTTGAGCTTCTTTTCAGCAGGGGCAACGCGCTTGCCGCTACCTTTCTTGAAGGATTTCTTTGCACCCTTAGATTTCTTAAAGCTAGTGGTCTTGTTGACCATCAACACATGATTATCTTTCTTGATATCCACCTCCGCAGCTTTCAGCTTAGCGAAGAGCTCAGTGATCGTATCAGTGGAACCAATTTGATGGTGAGTAACTACAAAACCTTTGTAGCTAGGAGGGAGTGATTGCAGAACTCTGTCAATCTTGAGCTCTTCTGGAATCTTGCTGATGGGAATATGCCTACCGGGGTATACCCAGCAGGACGTTTCCGAATGGCCCAGGAACTGGCGAGTGGGCCTACAGGACGATGACTGGATCAAGACCTGGCGCAGATTCAAGCTACTGGAAGCTGAAGGTGCAGAAGAGTAGATAGGCCCAGTCGGATTAGGTTAAACGATTACCGAAACCTTAACTGATTCGGTTGAGATATGTAAACCCTAGGGGGGTGAGTCTATATAAACCTCCCTAGAGGGCGTGTAGAGGATACGCTCCATCATCCACCCAAGCGACTCGCCGCCTAGCCGTCGAGCTCGCCCCATTGTACTTCCATCATAATACAATCTAGCAGGAGTAGGTCTTTACCCTCTGTGGGGCGAACCTGGGTAAAACCCTGTGTCTCCGCCCTCATCTCGCACCGCAGATGGCTGGCCGCCCTTGCCCTATGTTCTACTACTCGCTGCCGATTGCAGCATCTGCCGTGGTCATTCCCACGACAGTGGCGCCCACTGTGGGGCCTGGACGGTCTGGACGCTGTTCTGTGGCGAGATCCAATCTGCCCATCAACGAGTCGGTCGCCACCGGCCGCATGATAGCGATCGCCGAGATGCTCCAGATCTTGCCGAGCAGCTACGTCCCAGCGGCGCGACCCGTCAAGCATAGCATGATCTTGCCAGTCGGCACGATCAACCTCTTCGTCGGCCTCACCGACGTCATCGTCTCGGAGGACTCGGCTCGTATCCGCGAGTCGCCACCACGCGACCGGCTCTCCGAGAGCCAGGTCCGCACGATCCACCGCCTCGCCTCCGAGTACAACTCGGCCCACAGCAACGTGGCCGAAACCACCGCAACCACGGAAGACGTGGCCCTCAACGACGACGCCGACCCGGCGACCCCGGCGTCACTCGCCGGATCCATCATCGTGGCTTCGCCCGCGGGCTCCATCACCTAGGTCTCCAACGTAGGAGACTTCGAGGATCCCTCCATCCTTGGGATCTTTGACTATGACTCCGGGTCGGAGAACTCCGCCGATCTCCTCGACGGGACCGGTCGCCACGCCACGACCTACATGGCGACTGGCACCGACCCACCGGAGGATCCCTTCTCCACCCCTATCCCTCCCAACACAATGGCAACGGAGGTCGAGGAACTCCGCCTGAAGCTGGCTGAAGCAGTCCGCAAAGAACAAGCCGAGCGCGAAAAATTTCGCCTCGAGCAGGTGACGGCGCAGGAGCTATCGCGCTACCACCAGCAACGAATCAGGTCGCGCCTGAACCCCACCGTCTAGGGGCACGCCCTGAACTTCGACGACGAGAACGACCCGGCCCGCGTGGCCGAGCGTGCAATCTGCGAGAACGCGCCACCAGGAGGAAGCGCCCGACCCCCACCAGGGTCGACGGCGAACGACGCCCCACCTCCACCCAACCGCGCACCCCCCATGGACCAGTCGCGGATCGTGGTCTCCTCACAGGAGCGAGACGCGAACGGCCTACCACTGTTCTCCACCCCGATGGACAACCTCGTGGCGGGCCGAGCAGCGGCCGACAACCTCACGGCCACCGGTGACGGTGCCCTACAGATCCAGCACGTCAAGGCCCTGCTCGCAAAGGCGGTCGAGCAACAAAACACAGGCGTCGACTCTCAGGGCCGGATGTACTCGCGTTCATCGGGCAGCAGAGCGGCCTCAAGCGGCCGTCCATTGGCGGCAAACACCCTCAACTGCCCGCCACCCAAACCACTACAGCTCCAACACCGACCCGCGAACGCGGCACTCTCCACCAACGACCCCAGGCCAGTGACCAACTTCGTCGCCGCCAACGGTCAGCCCGTCGACGCCCGCACCCACATCATCAACAACCAGAGCTGGCCCGCTCGCCAGCCCGACGACCTGCGACACACCCTAACCAATCGCCGCGACGGCGAGCCGATGGGGTCGCTAAGCCGACTCGGTCCCCGATGCTTCGGACCGATGATCCGAGGCAAAAAATACCCGGCGAACTTCAAAGCACCGAAGGAAATAGAGAAGTACGACCCTTCGTACGACCCCTCCATGTGGCTGGACACCTACCTCATGGCGATGGAGATCGCCGGCCACACCGACCTGCTAGCCGACCGCTACCTCCCCCTGATGATGGAGGGAGCGTGCAGGCAGTGGATCAACACTCTCCCCTCGGATAGCATCGACTCCTGGGAAGAGATGGGCGATGCCTTCATCAGGCACTTCGAGGGTTCATACACCCGCGCCGCCACCATCGAGGACCTGGAACGATGCGTCCAGGGACCCCGCGAGTCGACCCGTAGCTAGTTCCAACGGTGGCAAGAACTATGGTACAACGCGGTCGGCATCCACCCGGACACCGCGATCCACTGCTTCAAGACCTCGTGCCGCTATGAGCCCTTGGTCGCCAAGCTCAAACAAGCATACTGCACACTCGACAACATACCGGACCTCCTTGAGATCGCCAAAAGATACGCGGAGGAAGACCCAAACCAGGAAACCGACGACGAGTCGGGAGGTCAACGCCGCACGAACGGCAACGACAACAGACGACGGTCCGATCTACGCTACAACAACACTCGCCTCACCGGCAAGCGCCGCAGTGACGGGCGAGTCGACTTCGTCGCCAACGCTGGGCATGCACAATGCGAGCCCAAGAGCTTCCGCCGCGACGGCGGCAACTACAAGGCGAAACCAAGGTTCGACCCCGCGGCCCTCCTTAACCAACCTTGTGCATTTCACAGCAGGGAAGGGAAGCCCACCATGCACACGACCGCCGACTGCCACTCTCTCAAGGAGATCGAGAAGGCACGGCGAGCGCGGGAGGACCCCGACAACAACCCGCCAAACGGCGGAAAATTCGGCCGCGCCGTCCATACCTTCACATGCTTCAACATGAAGCGCGAGAAGAAGGTCATCGCCCGCGCCGTCGCCGTCAATGCGGTGGCCCAGGTGGACGTTCCCCAGTTCCTCAACTGGTCGGAGCAACCCATCACCTGGAGCCGCCAGGACCACTCGCCACGCATTGAGTACCCAGGCCGAGTCGCCCTGGTGGTCAAGCCTAAGGTGGGAGACTACTGGCTCCCCAAGACATTGATGGACGGCGGCAGCTCCATCAACATCCTGTACCTGGACACCTTCAGACGACTGCGGCTTCCGCAGTCGATGGTCGAGACGACCTACACCACGTTCCACGGCATCGTCCCCGGTCGGAAGGCGTACCCGATCGGTAAGGTCACGCTGCCAGTCACCTTCGGCACACCAGCAAACTTCCGCACCGAGCGGATCGTCTTTGAGCTGGTGCCCTTCGACAGCCCCTACCACTGCGTCCTGGGGCGCCAGGCGTTCGCCAAGTTCATGGCGGCGCCCCACTACGCGTACGACACGATGAAGCTCCCCGGACCGTGTGGCGTCATCACCGTACACGGCGACCCCGACATGGCCGCCGAGTGCGAGGCCAAAGGAGCCGAACTCGCCGACGCCGTCATCACGGCTGAGGCCAACCACGCCAACGAGCTCGCCAAGTACGCGAGCGGGGTCAACAACGACGACCCCACTATACTCAAGAAGCCCAACTCGGAGGGCGGCAACACCTCAGCCTTTGAGGCAACGACGCACACCCGCACCGTCGAGCTGGTCCCAGGCGACTCCAGCCAAACGGTGACGATCGGGACAGGCATGAGGCCAGCATAGGAAGGCGCGCTCATCGAGTTCCTCCGTGAGGACAGGGACATCTTTGCATGGAAGCCCTCTGACATGCCTGGTGTCCCTAGGGAACTTGCTGAGCACAAACTCAATGCTAACCCCAAAGTGCGACCTGTCAAGCAGTCGCTGTGGCCCTTCAATGAAGAGCGCCGCCGAGCCATCGCCGAGGAGGTGCAGCGTCTACTCGCTGCAAGCTTCATCCGGCCAATCAAATACTCCAAGTGGTTGGCAAACCCAGTCCTGGTCGAGAAGAAAAATGGGACCCGGAGGATGTGTATCGACTACACAAACCTAAACAGTGCCTGCCCGAAGGAGCAATTCGTCCTCCCGCGGATCGACCAAATAATCAATTCCACCGCGGGCTCGGAGTTGCTGTGTTTCCTCGACGCCTACTCTGGGTACAACCAGATCAAAATGGCTGTCCAGGACGAGGAAAAGACGGCGTTCATCACGCCATTCGGAGCCTTCTGCTACACCGCCATGACCTTCGGCCTCAAGAACGCCGGGGCGACCTACCAGCGGTGCATGCAGGAATGCCTTACGAGCCAAATTGGCCGCAATATCCACGTCTACATTGACGACGTGGTAACGAAGTCCGCTCGCCGACCTGGCGGAAACATTCGCCAACCTGCGGAAATACAAGATAAAGCTAAACCCAGGAAAATGCACCTTCGGTGTACCAGCCGGGCAACTACTGGGATACGTGGTCTCCAAGCGCGGGATCGAGGCGAACCCCGCCAAGATCGACACGATCGCTCGACTCGGCAAACCCGAGTGCCTGTGCGACGTCCAGAAGCTGGCCGGGCGAGTCACAGCTCTCAGTCGCTTCATCCCCCGATTGGGCGAAAAGGCGATGCCCCTATACCGCCTGATGCGCAAGTACCCCACCTTCCAGTGGGACAAGGAGGCGGACGACGCGCTCCGCGACCTCAAGAAGGTCCTACTCGCAGCACCGCTACTCGCCGCCCCCATCGACAAAGAACCCATGCTGGTCTACGTCGCGGCTTCCGAGCGCGTCGTCAGCGCCGTCATGGTCGTCGAGCGGCCAGAGGAAGGAAAGGAGCGCCCAGTACATCCACCGGTGTACTATATTAGCGAGGTCCTCACCGAGTCGCACCAGCGATACCCGCAATACCAGAAACTGGTATACGCGGTCTTCAGAGCACAGCGGCGACTGCCGCACTACTTCCAGGAGCACCCAATCACGGTCGTCTCCTCAGCACCGTTGCAGGACATCATCCGCAACCGTGAGGCAACCGGGCGAGTCGCCAAGTGGGCCGTCGAAATCGACGTCAACAACATCAAGTATGAGCCACGCAAAGCGATCAAGTCGCAGGCTCTCTCGGACTTCATCGCCGACTGGGAAGAGGCCCAGCAGCCGGAAAAGCTGCCATACCTCCACTATTGGAGCCTGCACTTCGACGGCTCCAAGAATGCAGACGACGCAGCAGCAGGGATCGTGCTGACTTCCCCGAAGGGCGACAAGCTCCGCTACGTCCTCTGCCTTGACTTCACCCCCTGCACCAACAACATGGCCGAGTACGAGGCACTACTCCATGGCATGCGAGCCGCCAAGGAGATGAATGTCAACTGCCTACGCTGCTACGGAGACTCCGACCTTGTCGCTGGGCAGGTCGCTGGTACCTGCGACGCTGTCTCCCCCACCATGGCGGCATATCGCCAAGCAGTGGACAAGCTGGGCGGACACTTCGCAGGCTATTCCGTCGAGTGGATCGACAGGCGGAAAAACGAAGAGGCCGACGCACTCTCTCGTATCGGCTCGGCTCGACTCGCACCACCCGCCGGTGTCTTCCTCGACACAATCACCAAGCCGTCCGTCTCTCCCCCAAGGGAGATCGACATCGGAGTCCCGCTGCAACCAGAGGCAACCCTGGTCGCACTCATCGCCGAGCCAGACGACTGGACTACGCCGTAAATCACCTACCTGGAGGGAGGCACCTTGCCAGCTGACGAAACAGACGCCCGGATGATAGCGCGACGCTGCAAATCCTTCGTCATCATCGACGGCGAGCTCCACAAGTGCAGCGTGACCGGCGTGTTCCAACGCTGCGTCCAACTCGCTGAAGGACGCAAAATCCTCCACGACATCCACTCCGGCGACTGCGGCCACCACGCCGGCGCCCGCTCTCTGGTCGCAAAGGCTATGCGTCACGGCTTCTACTGGCCCACCGCACACGCAGACACCGTCGACATTATCCAGCGGTGCGCCGGGTGCCAGAAGTACGCCAACTAGACACACGTGCCAAGCTCAGCGCTCAAGACAATCCCCATCACCTGGCCGTTCGCCGTGTGGGGTATGGACATGGTAGGCCCTTTCAAAAAGGCCCCCTCCGGCTTCACCCACCTCCTGGTCGCGGTCGACAAATTCACAAAGTGGGTGGAGGCCAAGCCAGTCTAGAAATGCGACGGGAAGACCGCCACCAAGTTCCTACGCGAGCTCATATATCGCTACGGGTTCCCAAACAGCATCATCACGGACAACGGCACCAACTTCACCGAAGGAGCCATGGCCGAGTTCTGCGAGGAACATCACATCCGACTCGACCTTGCCTCAGTCGCCCACCCGGAGTCCAATGGCCAGGCGAAACGGGCCAACCAGAGCATCCTCCACGGCCTGAAGCCACGGCTCCAAGTACCACTCGAGCGCACCGCCGGGTGCTGGGTCAAGGAGCTACCCTTCGTCATCTGGGGTATCCGCACCTCGGTCAACAGGGTTCACCCCCTTCTTCATGGTGTATGGCGCCGAGGCAGTCATGCCCACCGACCTAGAGCACGACTCGCCAAGGGTCGTCCACTACACGGAGGCTGCGAACGAACTCGCACGCCAGGATGGAGTCGATCAACTCGACGAGGCACGTGACCTAGATCGCTCCCGCACTGCCATCTACCAGCAAGGACTCCGCCGCTACCATAGCCGACGGGTGAGGACTCGCACCTTCCAGGAAGGCGACCTGGTGCTACGCCTCATCTAGGACAAGAAGGGCATGCACAAGCTCTCCCCCCGTGGGAGGGACCATTCGCCATCGGGCGAGTACTCGGCAACGACGCCTACTACCTCACCGACGTCCGCGGAGACGGGAAACTCGACGTCAAGCGACCGTGGAATGTAAACCTCCTACGTAAGTTCTACTCCTAGAACTCCATACATGTACCCTCCACTAGCTATGAAATAAAATATATCGGTTACCGCAAATTGCGTCTACTCTCCGTGTCTTGTGCCACTCGCACTCGTAATAACAGCGTCAAGCCAACTGAAGAAGTCAACCTCTGGTACAGCGACCGGCACGGCCAAGTAGTGCGTTACGAGGGCACTGGGTTACCCCAGGACTCGTAACTTCCATGAAAAACGCCTACCCGGAGCCCCATTGGAGTTGCCTAGCTCGACTGGCTTAACGAGCCAAGACAACTTCCTTCGCTCCTCACAGCGACCGTGATCCTCCGCATCCTCGACACAGCGACTCGAACGGCGAAGTACCACGCTCGAGGACTGACGTCCAGTTAAGCACGAGCTGTAGGGTTTTGTAGCATGGAAAACAAAAATTTTCTACCGCATACAAACAAACAAGCCAAGATCTATCTACTAGATTGTAGCAATGAGTCGATAGAATAACTCACCCTCGAAGATTCCAAAGTGTTTAACGAGAGCGGATTCTCGTGGGTGATGTAGTCGTATTCTTCCTGATCTCAAGATCGCGTAGACGATCCTTCCGGCGCTGCGTTCCGGCAGCGCTCCCGCAGTCGGTCACACTATCGGTACTCGACGAAGACCTTCCTCTCCCTTGTTCCAGTAGGCAGCGGCTGGTTGTAGCACTCTCCTCGTGATTCCGGCAGCACAACGGTGTGGTACCGGAACTAGAGGGGAGATCTCGCAGGGCTTCGCCTTAAGCCGGAGCGAGTATGGTGGAGTATGAGAGAGTCCTCGACGATCTAGGGTTTAGACACGCCGAGGAGGGGGCTAGGACGGCGGCTAGGGTTGCTAGGCGGCGGCGGTTTGCCCTAGGGCGGCGGCGGCGGCAGGTGGCGGCGCCGGCGGCTTAGGGTTTGGAGGAGAGGATCTTGTGTTTCTCTAGAAGGGAGCCCTGCCCCTCCTTATATAGGTGGAGGTGCCGGCCGACCAAGGGGAGGGAGAGGAGTCCCTCCCCAACTCGGCTTGGTGGTGCACCGGCGGTGGGGAGGAGGGACTCCTCCCCAACTCGGTTTCCTCCTCCTTTTCCACTTCCCAAAAATAGCCGCTTGACTTTCAAACTAGGCGTTTGACTTTTCAAACAAGGATTTGAATTAATCCTCTATTTTGTTCAGCGATGACACTTAGTACATGATGCAATCATATCAACTTGATATAACACATTCATGTACCCTTCCCCTCCGGAGTGCCGGACATTCCGGAACCTTCTAGAACATTCCCGATGAAAACATCGGAACCATTCTCCAACTCCAAAACGGGACTTTCCTTATATGAATCTTATTCTTTGGACCATTCCGGATCTCCTCGTGATATCCCGAATCCCATTCGAGACTCCGAACAACATTCGGTCTCTTTCTCATCATTCCATAACTACTCAAACAACGTCGAATCCTTAAGTGTGTCTCCCTACGGTTCGTGAATTATGCGGACATGATCGAGACACTTCTCCGAACAATAACCAATAGAGGAATCTAGAAATTCATATGGATCCCACATATTTCTACGATTACTTTGCGATCGAATGAACCACTTACATACGATATCAATTTCCCTTTGTCTCACGATAGTTTACTTATCCGAGGTTATGATCGTCGGTATCTCTGCATACCTAGTTCAACCTCGTTACTGATAAGTACTCTTTTCTCGTTCCCGTGATATGTGATCCCTTGTGAGCCAGTCACATGCTTGCAAGCTAATTGGATGACATTTCACCGAGAGGGCCTAGAGTATATCTATCCGTCATATGGATGGACAAATCCCACTCTTGATCCATGTGTTTCAACCAATACTTTCCGAACACTCAATGCCACCTTTATAGCCACCCAGTTACGGTGTGGTGTTTGATGTCATCAAAGCATCCATCCGGTAAAGGTGATATGCATGATCTCATGGTCGAAGGAATTAGATTACTATGTATCAGAAAGCATATAGCAATTGAACTATTAAAAATGACTTGATCTTTATGCTACGCTTATCTACAGGAGTATGTCCACCATATCATTCTCCTAACGATATGATCTTGTTGTTAATAACATCTCAATGTTCATGATAGGGAAACCACAATCATCTATTAACCAACAAGCTAGTATTATATAGAGGCTTTACTAGGGACTCTTATTTTAGTCTACAAATCACACAAGTATTATTGTTTCCTTGTTAATACTATTATAGCATGAATGTAAACATTTATCATAAACACAAAGATATAATAATAACTATATTTATTATTGCCTCTAGGGCATATCTCCAACAGTCTCCCACTTGCACTAGAGTCATCTAATCTAGATTACATGGTAATATACTGAACAACCATGGCAGTTTGGTGCTGATCATGTTTTGCCCTCGGGAGAGGTTTAGTCAACGGATCCGCCACATTCAGATCTGTGTGTACTTTGCAAATCTTTATATCCCCATCTTGGATATGTTCTCGAATAGCGTGAAAACGTAGCTTGATGTGCTTCAGCTTCTTGTGTGACCTTGGTTCTTGCGCATTGGCTATGGCGCCCATGTTATCACAGTAGATAGACACTGGGTCCAGCGCACTAGGAACCACACCCAGCTCTACAATGAACTCTTTCATCCATATAGCTTCTTGTGAAGCCTCCGAAGCAGCCATGTATTCCGATTCATTTGAAGATCTCGCCACAACGCTTTGCTTTGCACTCCTCTAGCTAACTGCTGCACCATTCAAAATAAATACGTATCCAGATTGTGATTTAGAATCGTCCGGATCGGTGTTCCAACTAGCATCGGTGTAACCATTAACAACGAGCTGTTCATCACCTCCATAAGAAAGAACCATATCCTTAGTTCTTCTCAAGTACTTAAGGATGTTTTTGACCGCTGTCCAATGATCCACTCCTAGATCACTTTGATATCTGCTAGTTAAACTAACAGCATATGCAATGTCGGGTCTAGTACTTAGCATGGCATACATTAGAGATCCTATGGCTGAGGCATAGGGAGTCTTACTCATCCTTTCTCTATCTTCTGCCGATGTCAGACTTTGAGTTTTACTCAAGGTTGTATTGGGCAACATGGGCAAGAACCCTTTCTTGCTATCTTCCATTCCAAACCTCTTTAGAACTTTGTCCAAATATGTACTTTGTGACAATGATATTTGGCATTTCAATCTATCTCTATAAATCTTTATGCCTAATATGTAAGCTGCTTCGCCAAGATCCTTCATTGAAAAACTATTATTCAAATATTCCTTGACACTATTAAGAAGGTCTACATCATTCCCAATCAACAATATGTCATCTACATATAGTATTAAGAATGCTACAGAGCTCCCACTCACTTTCTTGTAAATACAAGCTTCTCCATCAGTTTGTATAAAACCAAAACTTTTGATCACCTTATCAAAACGTTGATTCCAACTTCAGGATGCTTGCTTCAATCCATAGATGGACCGTTGAAGTTTGCATACCTTTTTAGCATCTTTAGGATCGACAAAACCTTTGGGTTGCATCGTATACAACTCTTCATCAATGTCTCCATTGAGGAATGCTGTTTTGACATCCATCTGCCATATCTCATAATCATAATATGCAGCGATTGCTAACATAATCCTCACAGATTTTAGCTTCGCTACTGGTGAGAAAGTCTCATCGTAGTCAACTCCTTGAATTTGTCGAAACCCTTTTGCGACAAGTCGAGCTTTATAGACAGTAACATTACCATCAGCATCTGTTTTCTTCTTGAAAATTCATTTGTTCTCGACAGCCTTCCGACCATCTAGTAAGTCCACCAAAGTCCATACTTGGTTTTCGTACATGGATCCAATCACGGATTTCATGGCTTCTTGCCATTTATTGGAATCTGGGCTCATCATTGCTTCCTCATATGTCTCAGGGTCATCGGTGTTGTCCACCAACATGACACTCATAACGGGATCATACCAATCTGGAGTGGTACGAGTTCTCGTTGACCTGCGAGGCTCTGTAGCAACTTCAACCGAAGTTTCATGATCATCATCATTAGCTTCCTCTCTAATTGGTGCAGGCACCACATGAACTTCTTCCGGTGCTGCGCTACTCGCAATTTCGAGAGAAGGTTCGACAACCTCGTCGAGTTCTACTTTCCTTCCAGTCACTTCTTTCAAGAGAAATTCCTTCTCTAGAAAGGATCCATTCTTGGCAACGAAGATTTTGCCTTTGGATCTATGATAGAAGGTATAACCAATAGTTTCCTTCGGGTATCCTATGAAGACGCATTTTTCCGCTTTGGGTTCAAGCTTGTCCGGCTGTAACTTCTTTACATAGGCTTCGCAACCCCAAACTTTAAGGAACGACAATCTAGGTTTCTTCCCAAACCATAATTCACACGGTGTCGTTTCAACGGATTTAGATGGTGCCCTATTTAAAGTGAATGCGGCTGTTTCTAATGCATAACCCCAAAATGATAGCGGTAAATCTGTAAGTGACATCATAGAACGAACCATATCTAAGAGAGTTCGATTACGACGTTCGGACACACCATTACGCTGTGGTGTTCCCGGCGGTGTCAATTGTGAATGTATTCCGCATTTCTTCAAATGCTCGCCAAACTCGTAACTTAGATATTCACCTCCACGATCAGAACGTAGAAATTTAATCTTCTTGTTACGTTGATTCTCTACCTCACTTTGAAATTCCTTAAACTTCTCGAAAGTTTCGGACTTATGTCTCATGAAATAGATATACCCATATCTACTCAAGTCATCCGTGAAGGTAAGAACATAACGATAACCACCGCGCGATGCTACACTCATTGGACCACACACATCGGTATGTATGATTTCCAATAAGTCCGTAGCTCGCTCCATCATACCAGAAAATGGAGTCTTAGTCATTTTACCCATCAGACATGCTTCGCATCTATCAAGTGATTCGAAATCAAGTGATTCGAGAAGTCCATCAGAATGGAGTTTCTTCATACGCTTCACTCCAATGTGACCAAGACGATAGTGCCACATATAGGTCGAGTTATCGCTCGATTTCAAACGTTTAGCCTCAATGTTATTAATATGTGTATTTCCACTATCGAGATTCAATAAGAATAGACCATCTATCAAAGGTGCATGTGCATAAAACATATTACTCATATAAATTGAATAACCATTATTCTCGGACTTAAACAAGTAACCGTCTCGCAATAAACAAGATCCCGATATAATGTTCATGCTCAACGCAGGCACCAAATAACAATTATTTAAGTATAAAACTAATCCCGATGGTAGATGAAGGGGTAGCGTGCCGACTGCGATCACATCAACCTTTGATCCATTTCCCACGCGCATCGTCACCTCGTTCTTCGCTAGCTTCCGTTTATTCTGCAGTACCTGTTTCGAGTTACAAATATGAGCAACCGAACCAGTATCAAATACCCAGGCACTACTATGAGTACTAGTGAGATACACATCAATAACATGTATAGCAGATATACCTTTCTTCTTGATGTTGCCGTTCTTCAAATCCGCCAAGTACTTTGGGCAATTCCGCTTCCAGTGACCTTCTCCCTTGCAGTAAAAGCACTCAGTATCAGGCTTAGGTCCAGCCTTGGTCTTCTTCGTTGGCGTGGTAACTTTCTTACCATCCTTCTTGAAGTGTCCCTTCTGCTTAGACTTGCCTTTCTTGAATTTGGTGGTCTTATTGACCAACAACACTTGGTGCGCTTTCTTGATCTCCACTTCTGCAGATTTCAACATGGCAAAGAGTTCTGGCAACGTCTTGTTCATGTTTTGCATGTTGTAGTTCATCACAAAGTTCTTGTAACTTGGTGGTAGTGATTGGAGGACGCGGTAAATCCCCAAAGCATTAGGAATCACTATACCCAAGCTTTGAAGTTTGTTTGCGTGCCCAGACATCTTAAGCACATGCTCACTGACGGAGCTGCCCTCTTCCATCTTGCAGTTAAAGAACTTTTCAGAAGCCTCATAGCTTTCAATTGCCGCATGAGTCTCAAAGATCAATTTGAGATCCTCGACAATATCATATGGGTCTGAATTCTCAAACCTTTTCTGAAGCTCCGATTCTAAACCATACAAGATAGCACACTGAACTGTGGAGTACTGAGTTTTCCGAGTGAGGTAAACATTCTTTACTTCATCGGCAGCATCAGCTGCAGGTGGGTCACCTAGCGGTGCATCCAGCACATAGGTCAAATTACCAGCTGTGAGGACAATCCTCAAATTGCGGAACCAATCCGCGAAGTTGCTTCCATTGTTTTTCAACTTTTCTTTCTCTAGGAACGCATTAAAATTGATGGTAGGGGCTGCCATTGATCTACAACATATTTGCAATAGTTTAGACTAAGTTTATGACAAATTGAGTTCAAATTAATAATAAAATTAATCTAGGTGAACTCCAACTCAAAACAATATCCCTCACATTGTTTTAGTGATCACACGAACCAAATCCACCATATCAACACTGATCATCACGAGAGTCGATATAGTTTCAATGGCGAACAATCGTCATGTTCATCATATCTACTATATGATTCATGCTTTACCTTTCGGTGATCCGTGTTCCGAGACCATGTTTGTACATGCTAGGCTCGTCAAGATCAAACCTTAGTTTCCGCATGAGCAAATCTGGCTTGCTCACGTTGTATACACTTGCGGAATCTAACACACCCGATCATCACGTGGTGCTTCGAAACAACAAGCTTTAGCAACGGTGCTAACTAAGGGTGAACACTTTATGATTTGAAATTTATGTGCATGAGGGATCATCTTATAATGCTACCGTCGTCTACTAAGCAATACAAGATGCATAAAGGATTAACATCACATGCAATTCATAATATGTGATATGATATGGCCTTTCTTCTTTGTGCTTCCGATCTCCATCTTCTAGCACGAACATGATCTCCATCATCACCGGCATTGCATCAAGGTCAATGACGCTTCTCCATGGTTGTCGTCTACCGGCTTCAACTATTACAACTACTTTGAATAGACACGCGGGTCTTAACACAAATTAAAGACAACCATATGGCTCCTGCCGGTTGCCAACTTACAATAAGGAACATTGCATACATCAAATATAATCACAATCATGGCCATATCACATCACAGCACACCCCTGCAAAACAAACTTAGACGCCTCTACTTTCTTTGCATGTTTTACGTGGTTTGGGGATTTCAATAAGTGTCGTTCTAACTTACGAACATGAACCACAACATTGATACTAGTATTGTTAATCACCCGTTGTAAATTGGATCTTAACTATGCTAGGAGAAACAGGCACCCGCAAAGCCACTTATGCAATACAAGTTGCATGTCAAGCGTGGAGCAAGTCTCATGAACGATGTCATGTAAGGTTAGCCCGGGCCGCTTCATCCCAACATACCGCAAGATGCAAAGTACACAAGAAGCAATCGACAATAAAAGCATCAACGCCCACAATGACCATTGTGTTCTACTCGTGCAACGGATCTACATATAGACACGACTCTGATACCACTGTAGGGTTTCGTAGTATGGAAAACAAAAAATTTCTACCGCATACAAACAAACAAGCCAAGATCTATCTACTAGATTGTAGCAACGAGTCGATAGAATAACTCACCCTCGAAGATTCCAAAGTGTTTAACAAGAGCGGATTCTCGTGGGTGATGTAGTCGTACTCTTCCCGATCTCAAGATCGCGTAGACGATCCTTCCGGCGCTGCGTTTCGGCAGCGCTCCCGCAGTCGGTCACACGTTCGATACTCTACGAAGACCTTCCTCTCCCTTGTTCCAGCAGGCAGCGGAGGTTGTAGCACTCTCCTCGCGATTCCGGCAGCACAACGGTGTGGTACCGGAACTAGAGGGGAGATCTCGCAGGGCTTCGCCTTAAGCCAGAGCGAGTATGGTGGAGTATGAGAGAGTCCTCGACGATCTAGGGTTTAGACACGCCGAGGAGGGGGCTAGGCCGGCGGCTAGGGTTGCTAGGCGGCGGCGGCGGTTTGCCCTAGGGCGGCGGCGGCGGCAGGTGGCGGCGCCGGCGGCTTAGGGTTTGGAGGAGAGGATCTTGTGTTTCTCTAGGAGGGAGCCTTGCCCCTCCTTATATAGGTGGAGGGGCCGGCCGGCCAAGGGGAGGGAGAGGAGTCCCTCCCCAACTCGGCTTGGTGGTGCGCCGGCGGTGGGGAGGAGGGACTCCTCCCCAACTCGGTTTCCTCCTCCTTTTCCACTTCCCAAAAATAGCCGTTTGACTTTTCAAACAAGGATTTGAATTAATCCTCTATTTTGTTCAGCGATGACACTTAGTACATGATGCAATCATATCAACTTGATATAACACATTCATGTACCCTTCCCCTCCGGAGTGCCGGACATTCCGGAACCTTCTAGAACATTCCCGATGAAAACATCGGAACCATTCTCTAACTCCGAAACGGGACTTTCCTTATATGAATCTTATTCTCCGGACCATTCCGGATCTCCTCGTGATATTCCGAATCCCATTCGAGACTCCGAACAACATTCGGTCTCTTTCTCATCATTCCATAACTACTCAAACAACGTCGAATCCTTAAGTGTGTCTCCCTACGGTTCGTGAATTATGCGGACATGATCGAGACACTTCTCCGAACAATAACCAATAGAGGAATCTGGAAATTCATATGGCTCCCACATATTTCTACGATTACTTTGCGATCGAATGAACCACTTACATACGATATCAATTTCCCTTTGTCTCACGATAGTTTACTTATCCGAGGTTATGATCGTCGGTATCTCTGCATACCTAGTTCAACCTCGTTACCGATAAGTACTCTTTTCTCGTTCCCGTGATATGTGATCCCTTGTGAGCCAGTCACATGCTTGCAAGATAATTGGATGACATTTCACCGAGAGGGCCCAGAGTATATCTATCCGTCATATGGATAGACAAATCCCACTCTTGATCCATGTGTTTCAACCAATACTTTCCGAACACTCAATGCCACCTTTATAGCCACCCAGTTACGGTGTGGTGTTTGATGTCATCAAAGCATCCATCCGGTAAAGGTGATATGCATGATCTCATGGTCGAAGGAATTAGATTACTATGTATTAGAAAGCATATAGCAATTGAACTATTAAAAATTTCTTGATCTTTATGCTACGCTTATCTACAGGAGTATGTCCACCATATCATTCTCCTAACGATATGATCTTGTTTTTAATAACATCTCAATGTTCATGATAGGGAAACCACAATCATCTATTAACCAACAAGCTAGTATTATATAGAGGCTTTACTAGGGACTCTTATTTTAGTCTACAAATCACACAAGTATTAATGTTTCCTTGTTAATACTATTATAGCATGAATGTAAACATTTATCATAAACACAAAGATATAATAATAACTATATTTATTATTGCCTGTAGGGCATATCTCCAACACGAGCGACTAGGGAAAAACGCGAAGTACGAGAGCGTGCCCAGGACTCGCCACGCGACTGACCCGACGGGCCAGGCAGGAGTGATGCGCTCACTCTAACGCGCCCAGTCCTCACCCATCCTAGAGCCGCGACTAGAACCACCAAGTACCACGCTCGGGGACTCGGCTACCCGACCTCGTTCGCGCAGGGGAAAACGGTCAAGTAAAGAGCACTCATGGGAGTCGCCCTGCGACTGGCTTTCCAAGCTCGGGCGAGTCGACCTCAATAACAAAACAACTGACAAAATGTTCAAAACCACAAACACATAACAAACGAGGTAAACCCCAAAAAAAGGGCGGACGCGCTCGGGGACTCGTCCAATCATCAATCAAAATTGCAAGACAACTCACAAAATAACGCGAAATTCCATTACAGCATAACAAAGTTGTTACAAAATACAAGGTGACCCCAATGGCCAAATTACTACTAACGCCCTAGGGCACAATGTTTCTATTCTGCAGGCTTCGACGTCGACTCGCCGCCACCCTTGCGGTTGCGAATAAAGGGAGTGTACGGGTTCGACGGGTACGTCGTCAACTCACCCGCCATCGCCGCACGGAAGGGCTGCTCGACCTTGAAGTCCCGGTGCGGTGGCTCGGGATCGTTGGGCGCGACAGTTGTCTCCTGATAAGGGAGAAGGTCGCCCATCGCCGAGACGCGATCGGAGTATACCGCGGCCCGGTCCGGCAGCTTCAGCACCTCGGCCATCTCCACCGAACCCGTCGACGAGGGGTAGCCACTCGTCACGTTGTCAAGGTCGAAGTCCTCCGGGAAGTGGGCAAGCCCAAGGCTAAGCGCCGTTGCCTCCCCGCGCCGGAACGCCGACCGCGTCATGAACTCGACAACTGACGGCGCCTTCTCCAGATACCACCAAACTTCGACGAGATCGCTGGGAATCACTTCCGTGGGCGACATATCTTGAAGATAAGCTTGAATGCAAGCCGCAGACAACGTGGCCGAGTCGACCAGAGTGGCCACGCACTGCCGCGCGTCATACGTTTGCGCCTCCTTCGAGCTGTCGATAATCCGACCTGCAGACAGGGGCCGACAGTAAATACAACAACGATTCCATAACATAGGTACTACAGGCAGAGGCAGGAAAGCTTACCAATCAAAGGATGGCAGAGACCCGTGATGAAGCTTTGAAGAGAGGAGAAGTCATCTTGTAGCCCAGCAATGAGGGCGTCAGAGACCTTCCACTCATCAGCGTCAGCCGTAACAACAGCTTTGGCTCGCCCATCCGCTGAACTCGCCTCCGCCTTCGCTTCCTTCAGCTCGCGCTCAAGATCAGCGATCCGCTGCTCAGCCGTACTCAAGGCAGACTGATGCACCGACAGTTCACTCGCCGGGACAAGGCCCTGGCGGACCTCCTCTGCCCAGGCAGCGATTGCCTGGAGTCCCTTGTTCGTCTCTTGGATGGCAACAATCTCCTTCTCCGCGCGACACTTCGCAGCAAGCCGGTCGGCTGATTCACGCTGCAAGCCCTGTGCACAAGTCAAACAGTTAACAATAACGGAATCCTAAGTGCCCACCCGCTGAAATTCAGCGACTGGACACTCGGGGACTGGAGATCAAAAATCCTAAGTGCCCACCCGCTGAAATTCAGCGACTGGACACTCGGGGACTGGAGATCAAAAAAGCCTAAGTGCCCACCCGCCGAAATTCAGCGACTAGGCACTCGGGGACTGGGTGCTACAAAAAAACACAAACAACAAAAAGAATCTGACCACTGAAATTCAGTGGCCCGATCCTCGGGGACTGGACATACCTGGATGGCTGCGCCTAGCATGCCATGGAGCTGCAGCACGTCCACAGATGCGAGAAGAGCCGGAGTGTACCCGCGACGCTGTTCGACCTCCGTTTCGGCGACCCTAGGTGCGCGGCTCGATGGTGTTGTACCACTCGCTATAGCCGCTTTGGCCATGAAGCGGGGGAAGGTCGTGGTGGACGCTCCAGCACCAAGAGAAGCATCCTCCTTGGTCTTCAAGGCCGCCTCCGTCGCAGTCGGAGGACCACTCGGATCAACCGTCGTGTCGTCACACACCGTGACAACATCATCGCCCTTGGCCTTCTTGGCACTCTCTGCGGGGGCAGCGACCTCATCAGCTTTCCTCTTCCGTGAGGGGTCCTCCTCGGCGACGACTGGTGGCACCTTGGCCTCGGACGGGTGGCCTATCTTTTTAACTCTAGTCCTGCGAGTTGATTATATGAGCAAAATGGTCCGATTACAACGAAAGGCAAAGCAGTTGAACAAAACTTACTTGGCGACTGGTATGAACCGCAGCCCCATGCAGATGCTGGCCGGCTTCTCCAGTTCGGGGCCCAGTTTCCGACTGAGGCCCATCTCCAAAACATCATGTGCCCAAGACACGGAAGGCCTCTTCGACGACGAGGCTGCGACAGGAGCCTCCGAAACGACTTCGCAGGAGCTCTCCTGGGAGGCGAAGCTGCTGTGGCTGGAGCAACCCCCAACCCAGAGACTGGGGCGAATAGGGGGGAAGCGAGGCCAGAGGTACCTCACTCAGGGCGGCAGTGGCATCCGGTGCTGTTGTCGTCTGCGGTGCTTCATCCTTGGCCAAGCTGGTGGCGTCGGAACTACTCGCCGAGCGAGGCGGAGATGCCTGTTGCGCCGACTTCGTCTTCCTCTTTGGTGGGGCCTTCACTTCCTTCTTCTTCTTTTTCAATGGTGTAGCCTCACGACGCGAGGTGTGCTCGGGAAGCTCGTCGTCGTCATCGTCATGACGTTTGAGGCTTCTACTCGCCTCGAGCTCGCGCTGGTGTTGCTGCGGACCATCGTGGCGGCGTCTTCCCTGGGCTCGTCATCATCGTTGTCGTCATCACTCGCGTCGCTCCCGACGCCGCCCTTGGCAGGAGGTGACTCGTCCCCGTCCTGGACGGACGAGCTCGAGTTCTCGTCGTCCGCGGGTGGGAGCCACCCTTCCACTACTTGGAATAGCTGCAGCAGGCACGCGACAATATCAGTATAACCGCGACAGCATCAACTGCGACTGCGAATGATAGTGAAAATAGCGACGTACCGTCGGAGCTAGATGCTTCGTGGTGTAGGGGGCAACCCCAGCCCTCGCATCCAGGTATGCCGCCTGGATGATCTTCTTCAGCGCCAGGGTATAGTCTTCGAGTTTCCACTCGGCGAGCCAGGATTTCGTCGAGTCCTCCCTGCCCATGTACTCGTACATGTAATGGTCACGGCGGGCCAGGGGAACGAGTCGCCGCCCGAGCCAACAGTTGTACAAGTTGATGGTTTGAAGACCCTTCTTCTTCAGGCCGCAGATGGTTTGAAGCATCTCGTCCACGACCATCCGCTGGTCTACTGGGAGCTTGCCGACTTGGAGTCGGCGCGGTTCGGGTCGGTCGGCGGAGTATCTTGGGATCGCCACCTCGCCTTCTGGAGTCGCCTCGGTGACGTAAAACTAGGACTTCTTCCACTCGCTCGCCACCTTGGCAGGTAGCATTAGGTCAAAGAAAGAGGCCTTCGACTTTAACTGAAACGTCAGGCCACCCGCAGCAAGCATCGGGCCGCCTGATTCTTTGCGACTGATCCTCCCGTGGAACAGATCTTGCCATAGGGGGAATTAGGGCCTGCAGCCCAGGTAGCACTCGCAGAACGCCACGAAAATGGCGAGCTGTTCGATGCTGTGCGGCCCCAGGTCCGACGGCTGGATCCCGTAGAAGGCGCAGAAGCGCCGGAAGAAGAGAGACGTGGGAAACCCCATCCCTCGTTCTAGATGGCTGGTGAAGCAAACAAACTCTCCCTCGCGCGGATCCAGAGTCACCTCTCCGGCCGCGGGGATGTGCCACTTGCCGGCGCGCAGGATCCCAGCCTCCTCGAAGGACGCCAGTAGCGCCCTGGTACACTTGGACCTGCCCCATGGTTCGGTGGAGGGGGCCATTGGCTGAAAGATTCGCGGAGGTCAAAGGTTTCTGGATCGATTGGATCACGACGCGGGGGAAAACGGAGGTGGGCGAAATCGGAGGAAAGACGAAGGAGTGTCTTCCCGATCACCTGCCATTTCCCTTATATAGCGGTTGCTACCCGCCAATTTCGGTAGCCGTTACTACGCGGTGATTACGCCGAAAGTTACCGTTGGATTACCCCCAACGGCTAGTTTGACCTCATCTGACGGTCCAACTTCGTCCATTCGACTCGCCGACCTGATCACTACAACAGTGACTGAGCATTTCGCTGACCCGTTCGCCGAGCTGTGACCCGATTGACCGCTGTCATTATGACTAGAATAACTGGTTTTTCCTTTATTCAGGAGTCCGCCGCCGATTCGACTGGGCGTACGCATTGGACCCGTATACTCCGACTGCCAATGAAAACCTGCGACCAATCAACGACGGCCTCGGGGACTACTGATGGGGATATGCCTACCGGGGTATACCCAGCAGGACGTTTTCGAATGGCCCAGGAACTGGCGAGTGGGCCTGCAGGACGGTGACTGGATCAAGACCTGACGTAGATTCAAGCGACTGGAAGATGAAGGCCCAGAAGAGTAGATAGGCCCAGTCGGATTAGGTTAAACGATTTCCGAAACCTTAACTAATTCGGTTGAGATATGTAAACCCTAGGGGGGTGAGTCTATATAAACCTCCCTAGAGGGCGTGTAGAGGATACGCTCCATCATCCACCCAAGCGACTCGCCGCCTAGCCGTCGAGCTCGCCCCATTGTACTTCCATCATAATACAATCTAGCAGGAGTAGGTCTTTACCCTCCGGGGGCCAAACCTGGGTAAAACCCTGTGTCTCCGCCCTCATCTCGCACCGCAGATGGCTGGCCGCCCTTGCCCTATGTTCTACTACTCGCTGCCGATTGCAGCATCTGCCGTGGTCATTCCCATGACACTTGCAGTCCAGTTGCTCAAGACGTTGAGTGTAGCCCGACATCTTAATGACGTGCTCACTAACGGAACTCCCTTCCTCCATCTTGCAGTTAAAGAACTTCTCAGAGATCTCATATCTTTCAGAACGGGCCTGAGTCTAAAACATGGTGTTTAGTTCCTCAAGTATCTCAAAGGGCCCGTTGAACTCCTCAAAACGATTTTGAAGTTCCGGTTCCATAGCAAACAACATGGTACTCTTAATCACTCCATAATCATCTTTGGATGACTGATAAACAACTTTTTCATCAGCTGGCGCATCAGTAGCAGGGGCGTCACCTAGCGCTTTCTCAAGTACATAGTCTTTTTGTCCGCCAGCGAGAATGATTCTCAGATTTCGGAACCAGTTGGTGAAGTTAGACCCATTGTTCTTAAGTTTTTCTTTCTCAGCAAAAACGTTGAAGTTGAAGTTGGACTTAGCCATTTGCTCTACAAAATTTGCAAATACAATTTAGACTATGTTCATGATAACTAGTTCAACTTAATCAAATTACTAGATGAACTCCCACTAAATTCAACATCCCTCAAGTTGTTTAGTGAAGACGATCCAAATTCACCACACCTAATCCGATCTTCACGAGAAGAGATGTGGTTTCAATGGTGGAAAACAAAGTGTCGATCATATCATTCATATGACTCATGTTTAACCTTTCGGTTCGTGTGTTCCGAGGCCATGTTTGTACATGCTAGGCTCGTCAAGTCAAACCCAAGTATTTCCGCGTGTGCAAAACTGGCTTGCACCCGTTGTATGTGAACGTAGAGTTTATAGCACCCGATCATCACGAGGTGCTTGAAAACGACGAACTTTTGCAACGGTGCATACATGGGGAGAACACAATTTTATCTTGATCTTTAAGTGAGGAATCATCTCATAATGCTACCGTCGCGATCTAAGCATAATAAGATACATAAAAGGATAAACATCACATGCATATAATTTTATGTGACATGGTATAGCCAATCTCCGCGCAATGATCTCCATCTTGTGCGCACCAGCATGATCTCCATCACTCCACCATGATTGCCTCCACCACAAATAGCAACTATAACTATTGCTAACTACTTAGCGATAAAGTAAAGCTTACATGGCGTATAAAAAGTTGACACACAGGTCATATACAATTATAAAGACAACCATACGACTCCTGCCGGTTGTGAACTCATCGACATGCAAGTCATGAAATATTACAAAACATGATCATTCCATACATCTCAATTCATACACATCATGTCTTGGGCCATACCATATCACAAAACACTCCTTGCAAAAACAAGTTAGACGCCTCTACTTTGTTGTTGCATGTTTTACGTGGCTTATGGGAGTAACAAGCTAAGAACGATTCTTACCTACGGAAAGCCACAACGATGATATTATGGTTGCTAACATCCGTTGTAAATCCCATCCGTAACAGCAGCTTTGGCTCGCCCATCCGCTGAACTCGCCTCTGCCTTCGCTTCCTTCAGCTCGCGCTCAAGATCAGCGATCCGCTGCTCAGCCGTATTCAAGGCAGACTGAGCCGCCGACAGTTCACTCGCCGGGACAAGGCCCTGGCGGACCTCCTCTGCCTTGGCAGCGATTGCCTGGAGTCCCTTGTTCGTCTCTTGGATGGCAACAAGCTCCTTCTCCGCGCGACACTTCGTAGCAAGCCGGTCGGCTGATTCACGCTGCAAGCCCTGTGCACAAGTCAAACAGTTAACAACAACGGAATCCTAAGTGCCCACCCGCTGAAATTCAGCGACTGGACACTCGGGGACTGGAGATCAAAAATCCTAACTGCCCACCCGCTGAAATTCAGCGACTGGACACTCGGGGACTGGAGATCAAAAAAGCCTAAGTGCCCACCCGCCAAAATTCAGCGACTAGGCACTCGGGGACTGGGTGCTACAAAAAACACAAACAACAAAAAGAATCTGACCACTGAAATTCAGTGGCCCGATCCTCGGGGACTGGACATACCTGGATGGCTGCGCCTAGCATACCATGGAGCTGCAGCGCGTCCACAGATGCGAGAAGAGCCGGAGTGTACCCGCGACGCTGTTCGACCTCCGTTTTGGCGACCCCAGGTGCGCGGCTCGTTGGCGTTGTACCACTCGCTGTAGCCGCTTTGGCCATGAAGCGGGAGAAGGTCGCGGTGGACGCTCCAGCACCAAGAGAAGCATCCTCCTTGGTCTTCAAGGCCGTCTCCGTCGCAGTCGGAGGACCACTCGAAGCAACCGTCGTGTCGTCAGACACCGTGACAACATCATCGCCCTTGGCCTTCTTGGCACTGTCTGCGGGGGCAGCGACCTCATCAGCTTTCCTCTTCCGTGAGGGGTCCTCCTCGGCGACGACTGGTGGCACCTTGGCCTCGGACGGGTGGCCTATCTTTTTAACTCCAGTCCTGCGAGTTGATTATATGAGCAAAATGGTCCAATTACAACGAAAGGCAAAGCAGTTGAACAAAACTTACTTGGCGACTGGTATGAACCGTAGCCCCGTGCGGATGCTGGCCGACTTCTCCAGTTCGGGGCCCAGTTTCCGACTGAGGCCCATCTCCAAAACATCATGTGCCCAAGAAACGGAAGGCCTCTTCGACGACGAGGCCGCGACAGGAGCCTCTGAAATGACTTCGGCAGGAGCTCTCCTGGGAGGCGAAGCTGCTGCGACTGGAGCAACCCCCAACCCAGAGACTGGGGTGAATAGGGGGAAGCGAGGCCAGAGGTACCTCACTCAGGGCGGCAGTGGCATCCGGTGCTGCTGTCGTCTGTGGTGCTTCATCCATGGCCAAGCTGGTGGCGTCGGAACTATTCGCCGTGCGAGGCGGAGATGCCTGTTTTGCCGGCTTCGTCTTCCTCTTTGGTGGGGCCTTCACTTCCTTCTTCTTCTTCTTCTTTTTCAATGGTGTAGCCTCACGACGCGAGGTGTGCTCGGGAAGCTCGTCATCGTCATCGTCATGACGTTCGAGGCTTCTACTCGCCTCGAGCTCGCGCTGATGTTGCCCGCGAGTTTTGCGAACCATCGGGGCGGCGTCTTCCCTGGGCTCGTCATCGTCGTCGTCGTAATCACTCGCGTCGCTCCCGACGCCGCCCTTGGCAGGAGGTGACTCGTCCCCGTCCTGGACGGACGAGATCGAGTTCTCGTCGTCCGCGGGTGTGAGCCACCCTTCCACTACTTGGAATAGCTGCAGCAGGCACGCGACAATATCAGTATAACCGCGACAGCATCAACTGCGACTGCGAATGATAGTGAAAACAGTGACTTACCGTCGGAGCTGGATGCTTCGCGGTGTAGGGGGCGACCCCAGCCCTCGCGTCCAGGTATGCCGCCTGGGTGATCTTCTTCAGCGCCAGGGTATAGTCTTCGAGTTTCCACTCGGCGAGGCAGGATTTCGTCGAGTCCTCCCTGCCTATGTACTCCCACATGTAATGGTCACGGCGGGCCAGGGGAACGAGTCGCCGCCCGAGCCAACAGTTGTACAAGTTGATGGTTTGAAGACCCTTCTTCTTCAGGCCGCAGATGGTTTGAAGCATCTCGTCCACGACCATCCGCTGGTCTACTGGGAGCTTGCCGACTTGGAGTCGGCGCGGTTCGGGTCGGTCGGTGGAGTATCTTGGGATCGCCACCTAGCCGTCTGGAGTCACCTCGGTGACGTAAAACCAGGACTTCTTACACTCGCTCGCCGCCTTGGCAGGTAGCATCAGGTCGAAGAAGGAGGCCTTCGACTTCAACTGAAACGTTAGGCCACCCGCAGCAAGCATCGGGCCGCCTGATTCTTCGCGACTGATCCTCCCGTGGAACAGATCTTGCCATAGGGGGAAGTAGGGCCTGCAGCCCAGGTAGCACTCACAGAACGCCATGAAAATGGCGAGCTGTTCGGTGCTGTGCGGGCCCAGGTCCGACGGCTGGATCCCGTAGAAGGCGCAGAAGCGCCAGAAGAAGAGAGACGTGGGGAACCCCAGCCCTTGTTCCAGATGGCTGGTGAAGCAAACAAACTCTCCCTCGCGCGGATCCGGAGTCACCTCTCCGGCCGCGGGGATGCGCCACCTGCCGGCGCGCAGGATCCCGGCCTCCTCGAAGGACGCCAGTAGCGCCCTGGTACACTTGGACCTGCCCCATGGTTCGGTGGAGGGGGCCATTGGCTGAAAGATTCGCGGAGGTCGAAGGTTTCTGGATCGATTGGATCGGGACGCGGGGGCAAACGGAGGTGGGCGAAATCGGAGGAAAGACGAAGGAGTGTCTTCCCGATCACCTGCCATTTCCCTTATATAGCGGTTGCTACCCGCCAATTTCGGTAGCCGTTACTACGCGGTGATTACGCCGAAAGTTAACGTTGGATTACCCCCAACGGCTAGTTTGACCTTATCTGACGGTCCAACTTCGTCCATTCGACTCGCCGACCTGATCACTACAATAGTGACTGAGCATTTCGCTGACCCGTTCGCCGAGCTGCGACCCGATTGACCGCTGTCATTGTGACTAGAATAACTGGTTTTTCCTTTATTCAGGAGTCCGCCGCCGATTCGACTAGGCGTCCGCATTGGACCCGTATACTCCGACTGCCAATGAACACCTGCGACCAATCAACGACGGCCTCGGGGACTACTCATGGGGATATGCCTACCGGGGTATGTCGTGGGAATGGTCACGGCAGATGCTGCAATCGGCAGCGAGTAGTAGAACGAGGGGCAAGGGCGGCCAGCCATCTGCGGTGCAAGATGAGGGCCGATACACAGGGTTTTACCCAGGTTCGGACCCCCGGAGGGTAAAGACCTACTCCTGCTAGATTGTATTATGATGGTGGTACAATGGGGCGAGCTCGGCGGCTAGGCGGCGAGTCGCTTGGGTGTATGATGGAACGTGTCTCTACACGCCCTGCAGGGAGGTTTATATAGACTCACCTCCCCTAGGGTTTACATATCTCAACCGAATCAGTTAAGGCTTCGGTACTCGTTTAACCTAATCCGCCTGGGCCTTCAGCGTCCAGTCGCTTGGATCCACACCGGGCCTTGATCCAGTCGCCGTCTTGCAGGCCCACTCGCCAGTTCCTGGGCCAGTCGGAAACGTCTTGCTGGGTATACCCCGGCAGGCATATCCCCATCAGTAGTCCCCGAGGCCGTCATCGATTGGGCGCAGGTGGTCGCTGGCAGTCGGAGTATACGGCTTTAAACGAGGATATCTAGTCGAATCGGTGGCGGGCTCCTGAATAAAGGAGGAAACTAGTCATTCTGGTCGCACCTTTGGCGATTGGATCGGCGAAATATTTAGTCACCTTTTGTAGTGATCGGGTCGGCGAGCCGAGTGGCTGAAGTTGTACCGTCTAAACGCAGTCAAACTAGTCGTTGGGGTAATCCAATGGTAACTTTTGGCGTAATCACCGCGTAGTAACGGCTCCCGGATTTAGCGGGTAACAACCGCTATATAAAGGGAATGGTAGGCGATCGGAGAACCACCTCCTTGTCATTTCCTCCGATTGCGCGCACCTTCGTTTTCCCCCGCATCGCGACCCAGCCGAACTGAAATCTTCCGACCCCCACGAATCCTTCCGCCAATGGCTCCCTCCACTGAACCATGGGGCAGGTCCAAGTGCACGAGGGCGCAACTGGCGTCCTTCGAGGAGGCCGGGATCCTGTGCGCCGGCAGGTGGCGCATCCCTGCGGCCGGAGAGGTGACCTCGGACCCGCGTGAGGGAGAGTTCGTTTGCTTCACCAGCCACCTAGAGGGGGGGTTGGGATTCCCAACATCTCTTTTCTTCCGGCGCTTCTGCGCCTTCTACGGGATCCAACCATCGTACCTGGGCCCGCAAAGCATCCAGCAGCTCGCCATTTTCGTGGCGTTCTACGAGTGCTATCTGGGCTGAAGGCCCTACTTTCCCCTGTGGCAAGATATATTCCACGGGCGGATCAGTCGCGAGGAAGCGGGCGGCCCAATGCTCGCCGCGGGTGGCCTGACGTTTCAGCTGAAATCGAAGGCTTCCTTCTTTGATCTGATGCTACCCGCCAAGGTGGCGAGTGAATGGAAAAAGTCTTGGTTCTATGTAACCGAGGCGACCCCGGACGGCGAGGTGGCGATCCCAAGATACTCCGCCGACCGGCCTGAACCACGCCGACTCCAAGTCGGCAAGCTTCCAACAGACCAGCGGATGGTTGTGGATGAAATGCTTCAGACCATCCGCGGCCTGAAGAAGAGGGGTCTCCAGCCCATCAATTTGTACAACTGCTGGCTCGGGCGGCGACTCGTCCCCCTGGCCCGCCGCGACCACTACATGTACGAGTACGCGGGCCGGGAGGACTCGACGAAGTCCTGCCTCGTCGAGTGGCAACTCGAGGACTACCTCCTGGCGCTGAAGAAGATCACCCAGGTGGCGTACCTCGACGCGAAGGCTGGGGTCGCCCCCTACACCGCGAAGCATCCAGCCCCAACGATAAGTCATCTTTCGGTCATTCGCAGTCGTAGTTAAATGCAGTCGCGGTCATGCTGATGTTGTTTATGCTTATTGCAGCTATTTCAAGTGGTGGAAGGGTGGCTTCCGCCCGCGGACGACGAGAATTCGAGCTCGTCCGTCCAGGAGGTGGCAGAATCGCCTCCAGCAAGGGGAGGCGTCGAGAGTGACGGGAGCGGCGAAGACGATGAATCCGAGGAAGAGGTCGCCCTGCTGGTCCGGAAAACACGCGGACAGCGGCAGCGTGAGCTCGAAGCAAGCAAAAGCCTCGAGCGTCATGATGATGACGACGACGAGCTCCCCGAGCACACCTCGCGTCGCGAGGCCACTCCATCGAAGAAGAAGAAGAAGGAGGAGGTGAAGGCCCCTCCAAAGAAGAAGGTGAAGCCAGCGAAACAGGCGTCTCCGCCTCATTTGCCAAGCAGCTCCGACGCCACCAGCCTGGCCAGGGGTGAAGCTCCACAGATGGCGACCGCGCCGGATATCACCACCGTCCTGACTGAGGCGCCTCTGGCCTCGATGCCTCCGCCGTTCGTCCTAGTCTCTGGGTCGGGGGCCGCTCCGGTCGCGGTAGCTTCGCCGCCCAAGGATGCTCCTGCCGAAAATGTTTCGGAAGCTCCAGCCGCAGCCTCGACAACGAAGAAACCGTCCGTGTCTTGGGCACGCGATGTCCTGGAGATGGGCCTCAGTCGCCGACTGGCCCCGAACTGGAGAAGCCAGCCGGCATCCGCACGGAGCTACGCTTCATTCCAGTCGCCAAGTGAGTTTTGCTCACCTATCTTTGTCTTTCATTATACTCGGATTATTTTGCTCACGCGATCAATTTGTAGGACCGGAGCTAAGAAGATAGGCCACCCATCTGTGGCCAAGGTGCCGCCAGTCGTCGCGGAGGAGGACCCCTCTCGGAAGAGGAAGGCTGACGAGGTCGCTGCCCCCACAGATGGTGCCAAGAAGGCCAAGAGCGACGAGGTCGTCACGGTGTCTGACGACACGACGGTGGCCCCGAGCGATCCTATGGCGGTGACGGCCTCGGCAATCAAGGAGGGTGCTCCTTCGCGAGGGGAGGCCGAGCCAGCCTCTTTTGGTGCCGGCGCGTCCATCGCGACCTTCCCGCGCTTCGTGGCTATAGCGGCCACGGCGAGTGGTACCACACCGTCGAGTCGCGCACCCGGAGTCGCCGAGACGGAGGTCGAGCAACGGCGCAGGCACACTCCGGCCCTTCTTACCTCCATGGATGCACTGCAGCTTCATGGCATGCTGGGCGTGGCCATCCAGGTATGTCCAGTCCCCGAGAATCAGGCCGCTGTGTGTGCAGTGGTCTGATTCTTTTAATGTCTTGTTTTTAATTCTCGCGTCCAGTCCCCGAGTGCGCGCTCGCTGAATTTCAGCGGGTGGGCACTGAGGATTTTCGATTGCCAGTCCCCGAGTGCGCACTCGCTGAATTTCAGCGGGTGGGCACTTAGGATTTTCGATTGCCAGTCCCCGAGTGCGCACTCGCTGAATTTCAGCGGGTGGGCACTTAGGATTTTCGATTGCCAGTCCCCGAGTGCGCACTCGCTGAATTTCAGCGGGTGGGCACTTAGGATTTTCGATTGCCAGTCCCGGAGTGCGCAGTCGCTGAATTTCAGCGGGTGGGCACTTAGGATTTTCGATGTTGCTGACTGTTTGGCTTGTGTTCAGGGTTTGCAGCGCGAGTCAGCTGACCGGCTTGCTGCGAAGCGTCGTGCGGAGGAAGAATTTGCCATCGTCCAAGAGGCGAACAAGGGACTCCAGGCGACTGTTGTGGAGGCGGAGGAGGTCCGCCAGGGCCTTGTGTCAGCGAGTGAGTTGGCGGCAGCTCAGACTGCGCTGAGCTCTGCCGAGAAGAGGATCGCCAACCTTGAGCGCGAGCTGAAGGAGGCGAAGGAGGGAGCAACTTCGGCGGATGGGCGAGCCAAGGCTGCCGTTACAGCCGCTGCTGAGGAGCGTAAGGTCTCCGACGCCCTTGTTGCTGGGCTTCAAGATGACTACACTTCTCTTCAGAGCTTCATCACGGATCTCTCCCGTCCCCTAATTGGTGAGTGTGCCTTCCTTTGCCTGTAACGTTTGTATTGTGTAATCTTTGATGTACTCACTATCGCTTTCTGTCCGCATGTCGAATCATTGACAGCGCGGAAGAGGCGAGTTCGTTCGACGCACGGCAATGTGTGGCCACGCTGGTCGACTCGGCCGCGTTGTCGGCGACGTGCATACGGGCATACCTCCAGGAAATGTCACCCACGGAGGTGATTCCCAGCGACCTCGTCGAGGTGTGGCAATACTTGGAGAAGGCGCCGTCGGTCGTCGAATTCATGACGCGATCGGCGTTCCGACGCGGAGCGGCGACGACGCTTAGCCTTGGGCTCGCTCACTTCCCGGAGGACTTCGATCTGGACGATGTGACGAGTGGATACCCGTCGTCGACCAGCTCGGTGAAGATCTCCGAGGTGCTGAAGCTGATGGACCGCGCCGCGGTATACTCCGAGCGTGTTTGGGCGATGGACGACCTCCTTCCTTATCAGGAGACGGTCGTCGTGCCCAACGACCCCGAGCCGCAGCACCGGGACTTCAAGATCGAGCAACCCTTCCGTGCGGCGATGGCGGGTGAGCTGACGACGTACCCGTCCAACCCGTACACTCCCTTCATTCGCAATCGCAAGGGTGGTGGCGAGTCGTCATCGAAGCCTGCAAAGTAGAATATTGTGCCCTAGGGCGTTAGTAATAGTGCTGTCGTTGGGCATACTTTGTATTTTGTAACGCTTGCGACATGCTATTAATGGAATATCGTGTTGTTTTGTGAATTGTCGTGTGTTCCTGATTGAGGTTTGAACGAGTCCCCAAGCGCGTCCGCCCTTTTTTATGGGGTTTACCTCGTTTGTTATGTGTTTGCTGTTTTGATTGTTTTGTTTATTGGGGTCAACTCGCCCGAACTCGGAGAGCCAGTCGCAAGGCGACTCCCATGAGTGCTCTGTACTTCACCGTTTTCCCTTGCGCGAACGAGGTCGGGTGGCCGAGTCCCCGAGCGTGGTACTTGACTGTTCTAGGCGCGACTCGAGGGTGGGTGAGGACTTGGCGCGTTAGGGTACTCCTGCCTGACCCGTCAGGTCAGTCGCATGGCGAGTCCTGGGCATGCTCTCATACTTGGCGTTTTCCCTAGCCGCTCGTGCTGAACTGGTCGTCAGTCCCCGAGCGTGGTACTTGGCTGTTCGAGTCGCTATGTCGAGGATGCGGAGGATCATGGTCACTGTGAGAAGCGAAGGCAGTTGTCTTGGCTCGTAGAGCCAGTCGGGCTAGGCGACTCCAATGGGGCTCCGGGTAGGCGTTTTTTGTGGACGTTGCAAGACCTGAGGTGACCCAGTGCCCTTGTAACGCACTACTTGGCCATGCCGATCACTGTACCAAAGGTTGACTTCTGCAGTTAGCTTGATGCTGTTATTACGAGTGCGAGTGGCAGAAGACACGGAGAGTAGGCGCAATTTGCGGTAACCAATTCTTTTTATTTCATAACGACTGGAGGGTACATAGGTGGGGTTCTAGGAGTAGAACTTCCGTAGGAGGTTTACATTCCACGGTCGCTTGACGTCGAGTTTGCCGTCCCCGCGGACGTCGATGAGGTAGTATGCATCGTTGCCGAGTACTCGCCCGATGGCGAATGGTCCCTCCCACGGCGGGGAAAGCTTGTGCATGCCCTTCTTGTCCTGGATGAGGCGCAGCACCAGGTCGCCTTCTTGGAAGGTGCGAGTTTTCACCCGCCGGCTGTGATAGCGGCGGAGTTCTTGCTGGTAGATGGCGGTGTGTGATCGAGCGAGGTAACGTGCCTCGTCGAGTTGATCGACTCCATCCTGACGGGCGAGTTCGTTCGCAGCCTCCGTGTAGTGGACGACCCTTGGCGAGTCGTGCTCGAGGTCGGTGGGCATGACTGCCTCGGCGCCGTACACCATGAAGAAGGGGGTGAACCCTGTCGACCTGTTGACCGAGGTGCGGATGCCCCAGATGACGGAGGGTAGCTCCTCGACCCAGCATCCGGCGGTGCGCACGAGTGGTACTTGGAGCCGCGGCTTCAGGCCGTGGAGGATGCTCTAATTGGCCCGTTCCGCCTGGCCGTTGGATTCCGGGTGGGCGACTGACGCGAGGTCGAGCCGGATGTGGTGTTCTTCGCAGAACTCGGCCATGGCTCCTTTGGCGAAGTTGGTGCCGTTGTCCGTGATGATGCTGTTTGGGAACCCGTAGCGATATATGAGCTCGCATAGGAATTTAGTGGCGGTCTTCCCGTCGCATTTCCGGACTGGTTTGGCCTCCACCCACTTTGTGAATTTGTCGACCGCGACTAGGAGGTGGGTGTAGCCACAGGGGGCCTTTTTGAAGGGGCCTACCATGTCCATACCCCACACGACGAATGGCCAGGTGATGGGGATTGTCTTGAGCGCTGAGCTCGGCACGTGCGTCTGGTTGGCGTACTTCTGGCACCCGACGCACCGCTGGACAATGTCGACGGCGTCGGCGTGTGCGGTGGGCCAGTAGAAGCCATGCCGCATAGCCTTGGCGACCAGAGAGCGGGCGTCGGCGTGGTGGCCGCAGTCGCCAGAGTGGATGTTGTGGAGGATCTTGCGTCCTTCGGCGGGTTGGACGCAGCGTTGGAACACGCCGGTCACACTGCGCTTGTGGAGCTCGCCATCGATGATGGTGAAGGATATGCATCGGCGTGCAATCATCCGGGCGTCTGTCTCGTCTGCCGGCAAGGTGCCAGCCTCCAGGTAGGCGACGTACGGCTTGGTCCAGTCGTCTGGCTCGGCGACAAGTGCGACCATGGCTGCCTCCGGCTGTAGCGGGACTCCGATGTCGATCTCCCTTGGGGGAGAGACTGAAGGCTTGGTGATCGTGTCGAGGAAGACGCCGGAGGGTGGTGTGAGTCGAGCCGACCCGATGCGAGAGAGTGAGTCAGCCTCCTTGTTATTCCGCCTGTCAATCCACTCGACGGAGTACCCTGCGAAATGTCCCCCCAGCTTGTCTACTGCTTGGCGGTATGCCGCCATGGTGGGCGAGACGGCGTCGCAAGTGCCAGCGACTTGCCCAGCGACGAGGTCGGAGTCTCTGTAGCAGCGTAGGCGGTTGACGTTCATCTCCTTGGCAGCTCGCATGTCGTGGAGGAGTGCCTCGTACTCGGCCATGTTGTTGGTGCAGGGGGTGAAGTCGAGGCAGAGGACGTAGCGGAGCTTGTCGCCCTTCGGTGAAGTCAGCACGATCCCTGCTCCTGCGCCGTCCGCGTTCTTGGAGCCGTCGAAGTGGAGGCTCCAGTAGTGGAGGTATGGCAGCTTTTCTGGCTGCTGGGCCTCTTCCCAATCGGCGATGAAGTCCGCTAGGGCCTGCGACTTGATCGCTTTTCGTGGCTCGTACTTGATGTTGTGGACGCCGATTTCGTCGGCCCACTTGGCGACTCGCCCGGTCGCCTCGCGGTTGCGGATGATGTCCTGCAACGGTGCTGAGGAGACGACCGTGATTGGGTGCTCCTGGAAGTAGTGCGGCAGGCGCCGCTGTGCTCTAAAGACCGCATATACCAGTTTCTGGTACTGCGGGTACCGCTGGCGCGACTCGGTGAGGACCTCGCTGATGTAGTACACCGGGTGCTCCTTTCCTTCCTCTGGCCGTTCGACAACCATGACGGCGCTGACGACGCGCTCGGAAGCTGCGACGTAGACCAGCATGGGTTCTTTGTCGGCAGGGGCGGCGAGTAGCGGTGCGGCGATTAGCACCTTCTTGAGGTCGCGGAGCGCGTCGTCCGCCTCCTTGTCCCACTGGAAGGTGGGGTTCTTGCGCATCAGGCGGTATAGGGGCATCGCCTTTTCGCCCAGGCGGGGGATGAAGCGACTGAGAGCCGCTACTCGCTAGGCCAGTTTTTGGACGTCGCGCAGGCACTCGGGTTTGCCGAGTTGAGCGATCATGTCGATCTTGGTGGGGTTCGCCTCAATCCCGCGCTTGGAGACGACGTACCCCAGTAGTTGTCCTGCTGGTACACCGAAGGTGCATTTGCCTGGGTTGAGCTTTATCTTGTATTTCCGCAGGTTGCCGAATGTTTCCGCCAGGTCGGTGACTAGATCGCCCTGGCGAGTGGACTTTACGACCATGTCGTCAATGTAGACGTGGATGTTGCGGCCAATTTGGCTCGCGAGGCACTCCTGCATGCACCGCTGGTAGGTCGCCCCGGCGTTCTTGAGGCCGAAGGTCATGGCGGTGTAGCAGAAGGCTCCGAATGGCGTGATGAACACCGTCTTCTCCTCGTCCTCGACAGCCATTTTGATCTGGTTGTACCCAGAGTACGCGTCGAGGAAACACAGCGACTCCGAGCCTGCGGTGGAGTCGATTATTTGGTCGATCCGCGGGAGGACGAACTGCTCCTTCGGGCAGGCGCTGTTCAAGTTTGTGTAGTCGATACACATCCTCCAGGTCCCGTTCTTCTTCTCGACCAAGACTGGGTTTGCCAGCCACTTGGAATATTTAATTGGCCGGATGAAGCCTGCAGCGAGTAGACGCTGCACCTCCTCGGTGATAGCTCGGCGGCGCTCTTCATTGAAGGGCCGCAGCGACTGCTTGACGGGTCGCACTTTGGGGTCGGTGTTTAGTTTGTGCTCAGCGAGCTCCCTAGGGACACCAGGCATGTCAGAGGGCTTCCATGCGAAGATGTCCCTGTTCTCACGGAGGAACTCGATGAGCGCGCCTTCCTAGGCTGGGCTCATGCCCGTCCCGATCGTCACCGTCTGGCTGGAGTCGCCCGGGACCAGCTCGATGGTGCGGGTGTGCGTCGTTGCCTCGAAGGCTGAGGTGTTTGCGCCCTCCGAGTTGGGCTTCTTGAGTATGGTGGGGTCGTCGTTGTTGACCCCGCTCGCGTACTTGGCGAGCTGGTCGGCGTGGTTGGTTTCTGCCGCGATGATGGCGTCGGCGAGTTCGGCTCCTTTGGCCTCGCACTCGGCGGCCATGTCGGGGTCGCCTTTGATGGTGATGATGCCGCACGGCCCGGGGAGCTTCATCACGTTATACGCGTAGTGGGGCGCTGCCATGAACTTGGCGAACGCCTGGCGCCCCAGGACGCAGTGGTAGGGGCTGTCGAAGGGTACCAGCTCGAAGACGATCCGCTCAGTGCGGAAGTTTGCTGGTGTGCCGAAGGTGACGGGTAGCGTGACCTTGCCGATCGGGTACGCCTTCCGACCGGGGACGATGCCGTGGAACGTGGTATAGGTCGTCTCAACCATCGACTGCGGGAGTCGCAGTCGCCTGAAGGTGTCCAGGTACATGATGTTGATGGAGCTGCCGCTGTCCATCAATGTCTTGGGGAGCCAGTAGTCGCCCACCTTAGGCTTGAACACCAGGGCGAATCGGCCTGGGTACTCGATGCGTGGTGAGTGGTCCTAGCGGCTCCAGGTGATGGGCTGCTCCGACCAGTTGAGGAACTGGAGAACATCCACCTGGGCCACCGCGTTGACGGCGGCAGCACGGGCGATGACCTTCTTCTCGCGCTTCGTGTTGAAGCCTGTGAAGGTATGGAGCGAGCCGGCCACATTGCCGAATTTTCCGCCGTTTGGCGGGTTGTTGTCGGGGTCCTCCCGCGCTCGCCGTGCCTTCTCAATCTCCCTGAGAGTGTGGCAGTCGGCGGCCGTGTGTGTAGCGGGCTTCCCTTTACTGCTGTGAAACGCACAAGGTTGGTTAAGGAGGGCCGCGGGGTCGAACCTTGGTTTCGCCTTGTAATTGCCACCGTCCCGGCGTTGCCCTCCATCGCGGCGGAAGCTCTTGGCCTCGCGATGCGCGTGCCCGGCATTGGCGACAAAGTCAACTCGCCCGTCACTGCGGCGCTTGCCGGTGAGGCGAGTGTTGCTGTAGCGTAGGTCGGACCATCGTCCGTTGTCGTTCCCGCTCGTGCGGCGTTGGCCTCCCGACTCGTCGTCGGTTTCCTGGTTTGGATCTTCCTCCGCGTACCGTTTGGCGATCTCGAGGAGGTCCGGTATGTTGTCGAGCGTGCGAGAATGTCGCTTGAGCTTGGAGACCAAGGGCTTGTAGCGGCACGAGGTCTTGAAGCAATGGATCGTGGTGTCCGGGTGGATGCCGACCACGTTGTACCATAGTTCTTGCCACCGCTGGACCCAGTTGCGGGTCGACTCGCGGGGTCCCTGGACGCATCGCTCCAGGTCCTCGATGGTGGTGGCGCGCGTGTGGGAGCACTCGAAGTGCCTGACGAAGGCGTCGCGCATCTCCTCCCAGGAGTCGATGCTATCCTGGGGGAGGGTGTTGATCCACTGCCTGCACGTCCCCTCCATCATCAAGGGGAGGTAACGGGCAGCTAGCAGGTCGGTGTGGCCCGCAATCCCTATCGCCATGAGGTATGTATCCAGCCACACGGAGGGGTCGTACGAAGGGTCGTACTTCTCTATTTCCTTCGGCGCCTTGAAGTTCGCCGGGTATTTTTCGCCTCGGATCATCGGTCCGAAGCACCTGGGCCCGATTCGACTCAGCGACCCCATCGGCTCGCCGTCGCGGCGATTGGTTAGGGTGTGTCGCAGGTCGTCGGGCTGGCGTGCGCGCCAGCTTTGGTTATTAATGATGTGGGTGCGGGAGTCGACGGGCTGACCGTTGGCGGCGATGAAGTTGGTCGCTGGCCTGGGGTCGTTGGTGGAGAGTGCCGCGTTCGCGGGTCGATGTTGGAGCTGCAGTGGCTCTGGTGGCGGGCAGTTGAGGGTGTTTGCCGCCAACGGGCGACCGCTTGAGGCCGCTCTGCTGCCCGAAGAACGCGAGTACACCCGACCCTGTGAGTCGGCGCCCGCGTTTTGCTGCTCGACCGCCTTTGCGATCAGGGCCCTCACGTACTGGTTCTATAGGGTGTCGTCGTCGGTGGCCGTGATGTTGTCGGCCGCTACTCGACCTGCCACAAGGTTGTCCATCGGGGTGGAGAACAGTGGTAGGCCATTCGCGTATCGCTCCCGTGAGGAGACCACTATCCGCAGTTGGTCCCTGGGAGGTGTGCGGTTGGGTGGAGGTGGGGCGCCGTTCGCCGTCGACCCTGGTGGGGGCCGGGCGCTTCCTCCTGGCGGCGAGTTCTCGCAGATCACGCGCTCGGCCACGCCGGCCGGGTTGTTTTCGTCGTTGAAGTTCAGGGCGCGCCCCTGGACGGTGGGGTTCAGGCGCGACCTGATTCGCTGCTGGTGGTAGCGCGACAGCTCCTGCGTAGTCACTTTCTCGAGGCGAAATTTTCCGCGCTCGGCTTGCTCCTTGCGGACTGCCTCCGCCAGCTTCAGGCGGAGTTCCTCGACCTCTGTTGCCATGGCATTGGGAGGGATCGGGGTGGAGAAGGGATCCTCCGGCGGATCAGTGCCGGTTGCCATGTAGGTCGCGGCGTGGCGACCGGTACCGTCGCGGAGATCGACGGAGTTTTCCGATCCGATACCGTGGCCGCCCTTGCCCTATGTTCTACTACTCGCTGCCGGTTGCAGCATCTGCCGTGGTCATTCCCACGACACTTGCAGTCCAGTTGCTCAAGACGTTGAGTGTAGCCCGACATCTTAATGACGTGCTCACTAACGGAACTCCCTTCCTCCATATTGCACTTAAAGAACTTCTCAGAGATCTCATATCTTTCAGAACGGGCCTGAGTCTGAAACATGGTTTTCAGTTCCTCAAGTATCTCAAAGGGCCCGTTGAACTCCTCAAAACGATTTTGAAGTTCCGGTTCCATAGCAAACAACATGGTACTCTTAATCACTCCATAATCATCTTTGCATGACTGATAAACAGCTTTTTCATCAGCCGGCGCATCAGTAGCAGGGGCGTCACCTAGCGCTTTCTCAATTACATAGTCTTTTTGTCCGCCAGCGAGAATGATTCTCAGATTGCGGAACCAGTTGGTGAAGTTAGACCCATTGTTCTTAAGTTTTTATTTCTCAGCAAAAACATTGAAGTTGAAGTTGGACTTATCCATTTGCTCTACAAAATTTGCAAATACAATTTAGACTATGTTCATGATAACTAGTTCAACTTAATCAAATTACTTGATGAACTCCCACTAAATTCAGCATCCCTCAAGTTGGTTAGTGAAGACGATCCAAATTCACCACACCTAAACCGATCTTCACGAGAAGAGATGTGGTTTCAATGGTGGACAACAAAGTGTCGATCATATCATTCATATGACTCATGTTTAACCTTTCGGTTCGTGTGTTCCGAGGCCATGTTTGTACATGCTAGGCTCGTCAAGTCAAACCCAAGTATTTCCGCGTGTGCAAAACTGGCTTGCACCCGTTGTATGTGAACGTAGAGTTTATAGCACCCGATCATCACGAGGTGCTTGAAAACGACGAACTTTTGCAACGGTGCATACATGGGGAGAACACAATTTTATCTTGATCTTTAAGTGAGGAATCATCTCATAATGATATCGTCGCGATCTAAGCATAATAAGATACATAAAAGGATAAACATCACATGCATATAATTTTATGTGACATGGTATAGCCAATCTCCGCGCAATGATCTCCATCTTGTGCGCGCCAGCATGATCTCCATCACTCCACCATGATTGCCTCCACCACAAATAGCAACTACAACTATTGCTAACTACTTAGCGATAAAGTAAAGCTATTACATGGCGTATAAAAAGTTGACACGTAGTTCATATACAATTATAAAGACAACCATACGGCTCCTGCCGGTTGTGAACTCATTGACATGCAAGTCATGAAATATTACAAAACATGATCATTGCATACATCTCAATTCATACACATCATGTCTTGGGCCATACCATATCACAAAACACTCCCTGCAAAAACAAGTTAGATGCCTCTACTTTGTTGTTGCATGTTTTACGTGGCTTATGGGAGTAACAAGCTAAGAACGATTCTTACCTACGGAAAGCCACAACGGTGATATTATGGTTGCTAACATCCGCTGTAAACCCCATGAATACTATAGTGAGAGAAACAGGCATCCATGAGCCGCATGTGTGGAACAAGCCACACGTCAAGTGCGAAGCCGGTCTCGCGAACGAGGTCGCGTAAAGTTGGCCTGGACCGCTTCGATATCACTATGCCACGCCATATGAAATACACAACAAGAGGTTTGCAACAGAAAACATCAACACCCGCAACAAGCATGTTGCGTTCTACTCGTGAAACACATCTACACATAGATCTAGCTTTGATACCACTGAAAGGTTTCGCAGCATAGTAAATCAAAAAAATTCTACGGATGCGAACAAGAAAGCCAAGATCTAATCTAGGAGATGTAATCAATGAGAGAGATTGATGAGATCTTCATACCATTGAAGAAATCGCATAGCAGAAACGTTCAACAGAACGTGGTTGACGTAGTCATACTCGCCGTCTCCTCCTCGCGATCTGATCCTACGCCGCAAGTAGCAGCGCCTCCGAGAGATGCACACATACAGTGCAGTGACATCTCCTCCTTTCCTTGGTCCAGCAAGTATGGTGGAGAGATAGATTGGATCTGCAGCACAACGACGTGGTGCTTATGGTGAAGAGTTTCTGCGGCAGGGCTTCGCTTACGCGCAGTCGGGAGAGAGAGAGAGAGAGAGAGAGAGAGAGAGAGAGAGAGAGAGAGAGAGAAGGGCAGCAGTAGGACGACGGCTAGGGTTGGGAGGTGGGGGGAGGCTGTGCCCCTGCCTTCCTTATATAGGGGGCTGGACGCCCCCCTTGACCCCTCCTCCAAGCCCTAGGGCGGCGGCCCAAGGGGTGGAGTGGGGGAAAGTCATCCCCCCTCTTCTAGAAGGCTCCCTTAGGGTTTCCCCTAAGGCTGGCCGGCTGGGCCTTAGGGGCCTTGTGCCCCTGGCCCAAAGTGGCCAGGGCACTTCCCCGTAGGCCCACGCAGGCCTCCGACAAGTGGGCCCATGTTGGTCCCACTCCGGAACCTTCTAGAACCTTCCGGTACAATACCGATAAACTCCGAAACGATTCCGAAATCCAAAAACTGCTTTCCTTTATATGAATCTTATTCTCTGGACCATTCCGGAACCTCTCGTGATGTCCAGGGTCTCATCCGAGACTCCGAACAAAAACTCATAAACCAATAATCCATTCTATCCTAGCGTCGATGCACGTTAAGTGTGTGACCCTACGGGTTCGAGAATATGCAGATATGATCTTCTATCAATAATCAACAACGGGATCTGGAAACCCATATTGACCCCCACATATTCATCGTTGATCATATCGGATGAACCACGATGCCAGGATTCAATTAATCCAATATATGTATTCCCTTCGTCACGCGATATTTTACTTGCCCGAGATTCGATCGTTGGTATCGGCATACCTAGTTCAATCTCGTTCACAGCAAGTACTTTACTCGTTCCATAATCCGATATCACTTTGTGATTAACTCCTTAACCACGTGCTTGCAAGCGGTGTTGATATCGATTACCGAGTGGGCCCGAAGTATATCTCTCGGACTCGGGAGGGACAAATTCCATCTCGATACATACAACCCAACAAGTACTTTCCGATCACCTGAGAGACACCTTTATGATCACCCTCACATAGGATGACGTTTGATGACCTCAAATCTTTCTTCTGATACCAGGGAGTTGTATTATCTCATTGTCTAAGGAATACAATACTTGACATAGGAAAAAGCTTCGCAAAGATGAACACGATGACACGATCTAATTGCTCTGCTTAATTTGGGTCTGTCCATCATATCATTGTCCTAATGACATGATCTCATTATCAATCGACAACTCATGTCTATGGTTAGGAAACCTTAACCATCATTAATCAATGAGCTAGTCCATAGAGGCGTACTAGGGACACGGTGTTGTTCATAAACCACACAAGTATCAAAGTTTCCGCTTAATACAATTCTAGCATGGAATATAAACTTTATCATGAACAAGAATTATAATAATAACATCTTTATTATTGCCTCTAGGGCATAATTCCAACACTTTAGGTACCACAGAAATTTCAAAGACAGAGTCATAGTACATTGTGCTCAGGAGAAATGTCCATTTTTAATGGTTGGTGCACAAATTAAAAATGAGAAGACTTTCTGCCTAAAAAAGGTGGACTTTGATCACACATGTGCCTCATCTGGTGAACAATGCAAGGTGACAGGCAAGTGGCTAGCACAAGTGTGTGAGCCCAGTGTGAGAGTACATCCAAGGACAGGCATTGAGGCAGTGATGGAGACAACTAATGGGCATCACGTGAGTCAGTGTAGCTTCAAAGGCGAGCATCAAATGGGTATCATATCTTTCATATGACTCATGTTTAACCTTTCAGTCCGAGTTCCGAGGCCATGTCTGTACATGCCAGACTCGCCAAGTAAGAACCTTAGTATTCGCGTGTGTAACTATCTTACAACCGAAATATGACCGTGGATCCAAGAACACCTGATCATCACGTGATGTCTTGGAGCAACGAAACATAATCGGTGCATACTTAAGTAAGAGCACATTTTTATCTTGATATCTAAATGAGGGATCATCTTATTATGCTAATAAAAAGCGAAACAAGCAATATAAGATGCAATCAAACATCACATGTTAATAAGTGAAATGATATGGTTCTCGCACTTGATCTCCATCATGTTCATCATGGTATGATCGCCATCATACTGAAGGGAATATGCCTTGAGAGGCAATAATAAAGTGTTTATTATGTGTATTCCAAGTATATGATAGATGTTTATTTTGCATGCTATAATTGTATTAATACGGAAACGTTAATACATGTGTGTTTAATAAACAAATAGAAATTTCCTAGTTATGCCTCTCTCATAAACTAGCTCGTTGATTAACAAGATGATCACAGTTTCCTGATCATAGACATTGGATGTTGTTAATAACGAGATCACAACATTAGTGTAATGATGTGATGAGCATTCATCCGAAGTATAGCATTACGATCAAAGTCATTGAGTTTATATTGCTATAAACAACTTACGAAGTGATCCTAATCCTTAGACCATGAGATCATGTCAATCACTAACACCGAAAGAGTTTCTTGTTGACATCAAACGTCACACCGTAACTGGGTGATTATAAAGATGGATTCAAAACTACTAAAGTGTTATGTTGAGACACATGTGAAAGAACATGTTGGGCCCCCATGTGTGGTTTTGGTAATTAATGACAATCTTTATGGACTAATGTGTGTATTAAGTTATACTTGTAGGATTTGTCCATTGGCATCGCTTGGAGCATGTGTTGGCTTCAAGGTCGATGAAATGCAAATAAGATTTGTCGTGCAAGCTCAATATGCGAGGTCGATGATGAGGAATTAAGAAAGGCGTTCCATATTGACAAGGGCAAGACCGTCTACATCGAGCTCAAGTGGAATGCTCAAGGCAAAGGTATAATCTTGATAGGTTTTTCCTTTTGCCGGTCTCACGTTGTGTGTGTGAGACCGGGTTTAGGATAGATAACCGTACTATCAAGAGGGGCTCTCGTATGAGTAATTCGGTCACATCGTTCGAAGAGAGCTCAAACCTTTGCATACTTGCATCATCACATTTGGTTGTTATTTGATCTTATCCATGTGAGGATATAGAGCTTGTGGTAATCTCCATAACAAGCTCTTGTTCATCAAAATCGGATCTACCATATGTATCTTGTTGCGATTTTGATTTATGCGGTTTTTCGGTTTCTCACCAAGTGAGGTATCACACATTATTCTACTTGATACTTTCTCACTTGGTGATAATCAATATTTCCTTCACATGTTTCTCACCAAGTGAGGTATCACACATTATTCTACTTGATACTTTCTACTTGATAGTGATCATATCCCGATGCACATGATAGAGATCATATGCGGGAACCATATCATTTCACTAATAAACATGTGATGTTTGATAGCATCTTATATTGCTTGTTTAGCGCTTTATTAGCATAATAAGATGATCCCTCATTTAAATATCAAGATAAAAATGTGTTCTTCCTTTAGTATGCACCAATTATGTTTTCATCGCTCCAAGGCATCACGTGATGATCGGGTGTTCTTGGATCCACGACCATATTTCGGGTGTAAGACAGTTACACACGCGAATACTAAGGTTCTAACTTGACGAGCCTAGCATGTACAGACATGGACTCGGAACACGGACCGAAAGGTTAAGCATGAGTCATATAGTAGATATGATGCCCATTTGATGCTCACCTTTGAAGCTACACCGACTCACGTGATGATCGGACTTGGTGTAGTGGATTTGGTTCATGTAATCACCAGAAAGGCACGAGGGGTGTCGTTTTTGAGTGGGAGTTCATTCATAATGTGGATTAGTTGAACTCAATCTATCATAAACTTAGTCTAAACTTTACAAATCCTATTGTAGATTGCACCACCTACTTTTAATTTCAATGTGTTCATGGAGAAAGAGAAACTTGCAACGAACGGTAGCAACTTTACCGAATGGGCCATGAATTTGAGGATTCTCCTCTCTGCTGCACAAAATCAATATGTGCTGGAAGCGCCACTAGGCCCCCCATGTTTTGAGGATGCCCCTGACGAGGAGAAGAATGTATATCAGACTCGTTAAGAGGTCCATAACTTAGTTCATTGCGGCATATTGTATGGGCTAGAGCCGGAACTTCGAAAGCGTTTCAAAAACGACAATGCATTTGATACAATGGGTGAGTTGAAATGATTTTCGACACACATGATGTTGTAGAGAGCTACAATGCTTCAGAAAAGTTCTTTAGCTGCATGATGGAAGAGCACAACTCCGTTAGTGAGGATGTACTCATGATGTCGGGTAACGCCGATAAGCTTGTGTCCTTGGGAATAACGATTCCCATTGACTTAGGCATCCATCGTGTTCTGCAGTCTCTGCCACCTAGCTATAAGAGCTTCGTGATGAACTATAATATGCAAGGCATGAAGAAGTCTCTCCCCGAACTTCTGTCAATGCTTAAAACTGCAGAAGTGGAGATCAAAAAGGAACATCAAGTGTTGATGATCAATAAGAACACTGGTTTCAAGAAAGACAAGAAGGGAAAACTGAAGGGAAGTAAGGGCGACAAGCCGGTTGCCGTGTGTGAAAAGAAACCCCGAGTTGGCCCTAAGTCTGATACCGAGTGCTACTATTGTAAGGGGACTGGCTACTAGAAGCGCAACTGCCCCAAGTATTTGGCAGACAAGAAGGCCGGCAAGGCAAACAAAGGTATATATGATATACATGTTATTGATGTGTACTTGACTAGTGCTCACAATAGCATCTGGGTATTTGATACCGGTTCAGTTGCTAATATTTGTAACTCGAATCAGGGGCTGTGGAACAAGCGACCGCTAGCAAGGAGTGAGGTTAAGATGCTTGTCGGCAATGGATCAAGCGTTGATGTGACCGCCATCGGAACTCTACCTCTCCACTTGCCGTCGGGATTAGTAATAAACTTGAATAATTGTTATCTGGTACCTGCACTGAGCATGAACATTGTATCTGGATCGTGTTTGATGCGAAGTGGTTATTCATTTAAATCCGAGAACAATGGTTGTTCTATTTATATGAATGAAATCTTTTATGGTCATGCACCGATGATGAATGGTTTATTTCTATTGGATCTCGATAATAATGTTACACATATTCATAATGTTGATGCTAAAAGGATTAAACTAAATGATGATATATCCGCATATATGTGGCACTGCCGTCTAGGTCATATTGGCGTTAAACGCATGAAGAAGCTCCATTTGGATGGGCTTTTGGAATCACTTGATTTTGAATCATTTGATACATGTGAGCCATGCCTTATGGGCAATATGACTAGAACGCCGTTTTCCGGTTCAATGGAACGAGCGATAGATTTATTGGAAATCATACATTCTGATGTATGTGGTCCAATGGGTGTGTCGGCGCGAGGTGGATATCGTTATTTTGTTACTTTCACAGATGATTTGAGTAGATACGGTTATATCTACTTGATGAAACACAAGTCTGAAACCTTTGAAAAGTTTAAGGAATTTCAGAATGAAGTGGAAAATCATCGTAATAGAAAGATCAAATTTCAATGGTCCGACCGTGGAGGTGAGTATCTAAGTTACGAGTTTAACACTCACATGAAAGAGTGTGGAATTGTTTCACAACTCACACCTGCCGGAACACCACAACGAAATGGTGTGTCAGAACATCGTAATCGTACTTTATTAGATATGGTTCGATCTATGATGTCTCTGACGGACTTGCTATTGTCATTTTGGGGTTATGCACTAGAAATTGCTGCATTCACTTTAAATCGGGCACCATCTAAATCCGTTGAAAAGACACCGTATGAATTATGGTTTGGAAACAAACCTAAGCTATCATTTCTTAAAGTTTGGGGATGCGATGTTTATGTGAAGAAACTTCAACCGGATAAACTCGAACCCAAAGCGGAAAAATGTGTCTTCATAGGATACCCTAAGGAAACTATTGGGTATTCCTTATATCACAGATTCGAGGGCAAGGTTTTTGTTGCCAAGAATGGATCCTTTCTAGAGAAACAGTTTCTCATGAAAGGTGTGAGTAGTCGGAAGGTAGAACTCGAAGAGGTTATTGAACCTTCTCTTCAAAGTATGGCGAGTAGAGCAGCGCCGGAAGTCGTTCCGGAGTTGGCCTAACCAGTTGAAGAAGGAACTAATGATAATGATCATGAAACTCCGAAAGAGAGTACTACCGAACCTCGCAGGTCTAGCAGGACACGTGCAGCTCCCGAGCTGTACGGAAATCCTGTCATGAATTTCATGGTTGTTGAAAATGATGACCCTGTGACGTATGAAGAAGCGATGATGAGCCCGGATTCCAACAAATGGTTAGAAGCCATGAAATCCGAGATGGAATCCATGTATGAAAATCAAGTTTGGAACTTGGTGAACTTACCTCACGACCGATAGTCCGTGGAGAATAAATGGATTTTCAAAAGGAAAACTGATGCTGATGGTAATGTGACCGTCTATAAAGCTCGACTTGTCGCAAAGGGGTTTCGACAAATTCAAGGAGTTGACTACGATGAGACATTCTCTCCCATAACGATGCTAAAATCAGTTAGGATTATGCTAGCAATTGCTGCATATTTCGATTATGAGATATGGCAGATGGATGTCAAAACCGCGTTTCTCAATGGTAATATTGAAGAAGAGATGTATATGATACAACCAAAGGGTTTTGTCGATCCCAAGGATGCTAACAAGGTGTACAAGCTTCATCGATCCATCTATGGATTGAAGCAAGCATCACGAAGTTGGAATATCCACTTTGATGAGGTGATCAAAGAGTTTGATTTGTCCAAACTTATGGAGAATCTTGTATTTACAAGAAAGTGAGTGGGAGCAATGTGGCATTTCTGATATATATGTGGATGACATATTATTGATCGGAAATGATATAGATCTTTTAAATAGTGTTAAAAGTTATCTAAACAACAAATTTTCAATGAAGGACCTAGGTGAAGCGTCATACATATTAGGCATAAAGATCTATAGAGATATATCTAGGCGCCTAATAGGGCTATCGCAAAGTACATACCTTGATAAGATTTTAAAGAAGTTTAAAATGGAAGATAGTAAGAAGGGGTTCTTACCTATGACACAAGGCACGACATTGAGTAAGACTCAAAGTCTGGCTACGGCGGAAGAAAGAGAGATAATGGGCAAAGCCCCCTATGCTTCAGCCATAGGCTCTATAATGTACACCATGCTATGTACAAGACTGGATGTGGCACATGCTATTAGTTTGACTAGTAGGTACCAATCGGATCCAGGTTTGGAACACTGGAAAGCGGTCAAGAATATCCTTAAATACTTGCGAAGAACTAAGGATATGTTTCTTGTATACAAAGGTGAAGAAGAGCTCGTCGCTAAGTGTTATGTTGACGCTAGCTTTGACACCGATCCGGATGACTCTAAGTCTCAATATGGATACGTATTTCTCATGAATGGCAGAGCAGTTAGTTTGAGGAGCTCCAAACAACCTGTGGTGGCGGGATCAACAACGGAGGCCGAATATGTTGTTGCTTCGGAAGCGGCTCAGGAAGCAGTTTGGATGAAGGAGTTCATATCTGAACTAGGTGTGGCGGCAAACGCGTTGGACCCAATGGTGATATATTGTGACAACAATGGTGCCATTGCCAATGCCAAAGAACCAAGGTCTCACAAGCATTCCAAGCATATTAAGCGCCGGTTTCACTCCATCCGCGAGCATGTCAAGGATGGAGATATAAAGATTTGTAAAGTACATACGGATCTCAATGTAGCAGATCCGTTGACTAAAACTCTCCCTAGAGCAAAACATGATCTACACCAGAACTCCATGGGTGTTAGATACATCACTATGTAACTAGATTGTCTCTAGTGCAAGTGGGAGACTGAAGGGAATAATGCCCTGAGAGGCAATAATAAAGTGTTTATTATGTGTATTCCAAGTATATGATAGATGCTTATTTTGCATGCTATAATTGTATTAATACGGAAACGTTAATACATGTGTGTTTAATAAACAAACAGAAAGTTCCTAGTTATGCGTCTCTCAAAAACTAGCTCGTTGATTAACAAGATGATCACAGTTTCCTGATCATAGACATTGGATGTTGTTAATAACGAGATCACAACATTAGTGTAATGATGTGATGAACATTCATCCGAAGTATAGCATTACGATCAAAGTTATTGAGTTTATATTGCTATAAACAACTTACGAAGTGATCCTAATCCTTAGACCATGAGATCATGTCAATCACTAACACCGAAGAGTTTCTTGTTGACATAAAACGTCACACCATAGCTGGGTGATTATAAAGATGGCTTCAAAACTACTAAAGTGTTATGTTGAGACACATGGATCAAGAGTGGAATTTGTTCATCCCGATGACGGATTGATATACTCTGGGCCCTCTCGGTGATATCACATTGGTTAGCTTGCAAGTAAGTGATTTGATCAATAGAATGTTATATCACGGGAACGAGAAAAGAGTGCATGTCAGTAACGAGATCAAACTAGGTATGGAGATACCGATGATCGAATCTCGGACATGTAATATATCATGAAACAAAGGGATTAAGATACGAGCGTAAAAGGTTTCGACGAGCACAGGAAAGTCATCGTTGAATGTGTGGGAGTCAGTATGGATCTCCAGGTCCCGCTTCTGATTATTGATCGGAGAAGGGTCTCAATCATGTCCGCATTATTCGTGAACCGTAGGGTGACACAGTTAAGGGACACTGACGTCCAATTGGAGCAAAAGTTTCATGCCGGAAAGAATAACAAGCGCAGGAATTTATTTCACTAGATACCGAAACAGGTTTTCGGGTGAAATTGCAGAAAGTGATTTTTGCATGTGAAATAGAATTCTAGCAAGGGGTTATATGTGAATGTTTGTCATTAAAGTAATTGACAAAATTCTGAATAAATAAAAAGAGTTTTATTTAATGAGAGTTTGCATTAAATTTGGTGGAAATTTGATAGCAAGTTTGAGTGGGATGTTGAGTGGAGGAAATTGAAGAGGTTTTTGTGAGTGGAGTGTCCACCCACATGAATGAAGGAGGGGAGGGGGCAGCCCCATGGCCGGCGGCCACCCCCTTGGGTGCCCCCTCCTCCTATAAAAGGCACCCCTCTCCCTCTCTCTCACTCACACCTCCTCGTGAAGGATCTCTCTCCCCCTCTAGAATTTATCCCCCATGGTCTCGGACTAGCGAGATACATGTTCCCGGTGGCTATTCAGCAAGAAAGGGTTGTGCTTCTGCTGCATCACTGGAGCGAGGACGCAGAGGTTGCTCGGTGTCTTGTACGTGTGTGCGAGCACGAATGCGCTGTTGCTTTGCGGCGCTAGGACTTCCTCTCGATCTTGAGATCGGCAAGAGATCGTCTACATCAACCACGAGTTCAACTCGTTAAGCTTTGTCGGTCTTCAATGGTATGTTTTCTATGTATATACATCCGCCTGTTGTTTGTATCTAGTAGATAGATCTTGGTACATAGTTCCCATCGTAGGAAAATTTTTGTTTTCTATGTTGCGAACCCTTCACATACCTCTATGTGTAAGGCCATGGTATATGGAACTTACACGTTATGTGTGTTGTAAGAGTATCAACTTGTACTTCTACTTACAACATCACCATATCATGACACTAGCCCAGCAACAATCTAAACTAGACGCCTCTAATTTATCCATTGCAAGTTTTACGTGGCTTCGGGCTTTCGAAGATAGAACCGTTATTACCTATGAACATGAACCACAACGAGGATAACCAAATTTTTGACAACTCGTTGCAAATTATATATTGACTATAGTAGGAAAGACAGACACCCGCTAGCCACTTATGCAAAACTAGTTGCATGTCAAGCGTGGAACAGGTCTCATATGCGAGGACATGTAAAGTTTGTCCGGGCCGCTTCATCCCACTATGCCACCAATATCCAAAGTATAACCAAAAAGCAATAACATAATCATCATCGCTCACATACTCATATGTGTACTACCCGTGCAAAGCATCTACGCATAGATCCGGCTCTGATACCACTGAAGGGTTCACAGCATAGAAAACAAAAAATTACCTACGATGGGAACAACTATGTACCAAGATCTATCTAATAGATACAAGCAACGGGCGGATATACATCCTTAGAGAACATACCCTTGAAGAGCGACAAAGCTTAACGAGGTTGAACTCGTGGTTGATGTAGACGATCTCTTGCCGATCTCAAGATCGAGAGGAAGTCCTAGCGGCGCATCCGTGCTCGCACACACATCCGAGGCACCAAGCAACCTCCACCTCCTCATTCCAGTGATGCAGCGGAAGCACAACTCTTTCTTGCCGAATAGCCACCGAGAACATGTATCTCGCTAGTCCGAGACCATGGGGGATAAATACTAGAGGGGGAGAGAGATCCTTCACGAGGAGGTGTAAGTGAGAAGAGAGGAGGGGGCTCCTTTTATAGGAGGAGGGGGCACCCAACTCCCCTCCTTCATTCATGTGGGTGGACACTCCACTCACAAAATGGCCCTTCAATTTTCTCCACTCAAAAGCCCACTCAAATTCCCATTAAATTTCCACCAAATTTAATGCAAACTCTCATTAAATAAAAATCCTTTTATTTATTCAGAATGTTGTCAATTACTTTAATGACAAACATTCACATATAACCCCTTGCTAGTATTTCATTTCACACTTTCTGCAATTTCACCCCAAAACCAGTTTCGGTATCTAGTGAAATAAATTCCTGCGCTTGTTATTCTATTCAGCATGAAACTTTTGCTCCAAATGGTGTCGGTGTCTCTTAAGTGTGTCACCCTACGGTTTGCGAATAATGCGTACATGATCGAGACCCCTCTTCGATCAATAATCAGAAGCGGGACCTGGAGATCCATACTGACTCCCATACATTCAACGATGACTTTCTTGTGATCGTCAGAACCTTTTACGCCAGTATCTTAATCCCTTTGTTTCGTGATATATTACATGTCTGAGATTCGATCATCGGTATCTCCATACCTAGTTTGATCTCATTACTGATATGTACTCTTTTCTTGTTCCCGTGATATAACATTCTAGTGATCAAATCACTTGCTTGCAATCTAATCAATGTGATATCACCGAGAGGGCCCAGAGCATATCTATCCGTCATCGGGATGAAAAAATTCCACTCTTGATCCATGGACCTCAACATAACACTTTAGTAGTACTGGACCCATCTTTATAATCACCCTGTTACGGTGTGACGTTTGATGTTATCAAGATACTCTTCAAGTGTTAGTGATTGACATGATCTCATGGTCTAAGGATTAGGATCACTTCATATGATGTTATAGCAATATAAAATCAATGACTTTGATCGTAATGCTATATTCAGATGAATGTTCATCACACTATTCAAATAATGTTGTGACCTTTTTATTAACAATATCCAATGTCCATGATTAGGAAACCTTGATCATCTTGTTAATCAACGAGCTAGTTTATGAGAGAGGCATAACTAGGAACTTTCTGTTTGTTTATTAAACACACATGTATTAACATTTCCGTATTAATACAATTATAGCATGCAAAATAAACATATATCATATACTTGGAATAGACATAATAACCACTTTATTATTGCCTCTCAGGGCATATTCCCTTCAGACTTTGTTCTAGATTTCTTCAAAAAACCAATGTACATGGAGGCATACAATCCAGTCATTTACCCAGCGCCAGGTGAGGATTGCTGGACAAAAACTGATACACCTGATATTGATCCACCAGTCTTCAAGGTATCATTGGGCAGAAATCAAACAAAGAGGAGGAAGGGCAAGTTTGAAGTTCCAGAGCCACCACAGTCCTCTAGAATGTTAACTATCAGTTGCAGCAACTGAGGTTTGCTTGGGCACAGATACACTAGTTGTGGTCAAGCACTGAAGCCATCACTGCAGATTAGGAAAAACCCACATTAGGTTTACCTCTTGTCTATTTTACTTTTGTCTATTTTCTACTAGTTGCATTTCAGTTACCTTTTCTGTGATCTATTTGTGCAAGAAAACAGGGCAACCCTCTCTGAAGCTCCACATGGTCCAGCTCCAGGACCAGCTCCACAATCTTCTAGGAGGGCAACACCTGCAACTCCAGCTCCAGGACATGCTCCACAATCTTCTAGGAGGGCAACACCTGCAGCTCCAGCTCTAGGACATGCTCCAGCTCCAGGACCATCTCATGCTGCTCCAGGACAAGCTCCATCTATAGGACCATCTCATGCTGGACCTAGTGGTACCACTGCCCCAGCTAGGAAGAAGAGAGCAGTATCTTCAGCTCCAGGACATCCTTTCAAAGCTCCAAGGCCAGCACCAGCACATACTGGACCTAGTGGTAGTACTGGAAGGCCAGTAAGAGCAAAAAAGGCTAACTCTAAGATGGTTGGTTACCTCACTGCAAGCAACATTGACAAGATCACACTGAAGGATTTCAAGAAAGGGATATGAATAATCTGTGTGCTTTTGAGCACAATCAGTTTGTGTGATTTGTAGAACAATATGTTTGTGTGCTTGTAGAACAATCTGTTTGTCCATGTGCTTCTGAGAACAATCAGTTTGTGTGCTTATGAGAACAATAAGTTTGTGTGTTGTGAGATGATGTATATGTAGGGGTTCGTAGCATGGAAAACAAAAAATTTCTACCGCATGCACACAAACAAGCCAAGATCTATCTACTAGATTCTAGCAACGAGTCGATAGAGGAACTCACCCTCGAAGATTCCAAAGCGGTTAACGAGAGCAGATTCTCGTGGGTGATGTAGTCGTACACTTGCCGATCTCAAGATCGTGTAGACGATCCTTCCGGCGCTGCGTTCTGGCAGCGCTTCCGCAGTCGGTCACACGTTCGGTACTCGATGAAGACCTTCCTCTCCCTTGTTCCAGCAGGCAGCGGAGGTTGTAGCACTCTCCTCGCGATTCCGGCAGCACGACGACGTGGTACCGGAAGTACAGGAGAGATCTCGCAGGGCTTCGCCTTAAGCCAAAGCAAGTATGTTGGATTAGGGTTTCCCGGAAAACTAGGGTTTAGAGATCCGGGAGGAGGAGGAAGTGTCGGCGGCGGGTAAGGCGGCGGCGACGGACCGGCGGCGGCGAGCGGCGGTGGCGAGCGGCGGCGGCGGCTCGTGGAGAGGGCTTGGAACTTGTGTTGTTTGGGGCAACCCTCCCCTTCTATTTATGAGAGGGAGGGGCAGCCTTGGGAGGGGTGGGTTTGAATCCAAACCCAAACCCAAGTTGGATTGAGAGAAGGACTTGTTTCTTCTCCCACTAGGAAACTATTGTTCCAGTTTGACTTTTCAAACTTCCCGTTTGACTTTTCAAACTTCCCGTTTGACTTTTCAAACTTCCCGTTTGACTTTCAATTTAGAGTTTTATTTCTCTCTTGCATATGCCAACACCAAGTGACCTTGGACATGATCCAATCATTCCACTTACCCATGACACATTCATGGACCATTCTCCTTTCGGACCGGTGAACCTTCTAGACCCTTCTAGAACCTCTCCAATGAAATCATCAGAAACTTTCCCGAACTCCGAAATAGGACTTTCCTTATATGAATCTTATTCTCTGGACCATTCCGGATCTCCTCATGATATCCCGAATCCCATCCGAGACTCCGAACAACATTCGGTCTCTTACTAATCATTCCATAACTACTCAACAACATCGAATCCTTAAGTGTGTCTCTCTACGGTTCGTGAATTATGCGGACATGACCGAGACACTTCTCCGATCAATACCTAATAGAGGAATATGGAAATTCATATGGCTCCCACATATTTCTACGATTACTTTGCGATCGAATGAACCACTTACATACGATACCAATTTCCCTTTGTCTCACGATAGTTTACTTATCCGAGGTTTTGATCGTCGGTATCTCTGCATACCTAGTTCAACCTCGTTACCGATAAGTACTCTTTTCTCGTTCCCGTGATATGTGATCCCTTGTGAGCCAGTCACATGCTTGCAAGCTAATTGGATGACATTCCACCGAGAGGGCCCAGAGTATATCTATCCGTCATATGGATGGACAAATCCCACTCTTGATCCATGTGCCTCAACCCATACTTTCCAAACACTCAATGCCACCTTTATAGCCACCCAGTTACGGTGTGGTGTTTGATGTCATCAAAGCATCCTTCCGGTGATGGTGATTAACATGATCTCATGGTCGAAGGAATTAGGTTACTATGTATCAGAAAGCTTATAGGAAATGAACTATATTAAATGACTTGATCTTTATGCTACGCTTAACTATAGGAGTATGTCCATCACATCATTCTCCTAATGATATGACCCTGTTGTTAATAACATCTCTATGTTCATGATCAGGAAACCATGATCATATATTAACCAACAAGCTAGTTTAACAAGAGGCTTTACTAGGGACTCTTTTATGTTTACAAATCACACAAGTATTAATGTTTCCATTTAATACAATTATAGCATGGTATGTAAACATTTATCATAAGTATGAAGATATGATAATAACCACATTATTATTGCCTCTTGGGCATATCTCCAACAGTCTCCCACTTGCACTAGAGTCAATAATCTAGTTTCAAACCTTTGTGTATTTCAACACCTATGGCTTTGTGGTGTCGTATGTACACGATTGCTAGTGGTCAACTGATCTCCGGATCTGACACTTCCAGGTCCATGTGTAATTGCATGTCTTTGCGTCTCTACGCATCACTCATTCTCTAATGAGATGGTTTCGTACAAATTTGGTCCTTTGGTGTGACCTTTAGTTCTTTGGGGTTAAAACATGTTGATAATATTGTCGTATAATATATCTTCATAGTACTATCCCACTGTGAACTACACCTAGTTTGATAACAAACTACTTGACACAAATGCCCTCTTTTGCTGCTATAATAGCAGTCATATACTTAGCCTTTTGTTGTAGTATCTGTCACAATGTCTTAACTTTGGAATTCATCCAAATTCATTATGAAACTTACTTTCCATCATATTGTGCCACCGTTAGTTTAGATTGAGATAAACTTAATTTGTACTTTGTGACAAAACTAGTATCAATGTAATTCATTTACAATGAACTAACCATCTATTTGTCATTTCTACAAAATAATATATTCTTATTTCTTTTACAAGATCACAAGAATATCTTTACTATCGTCCAATGATTATCTTATGAATCATTCTGATATATGCTCATAACATTTAGAGCATAGGACATATCTGGATTTGTACATATCACAGTATGATTGATATAAATACTCTTTGTGATTTCATACATCAAGTATCAATCTATACTTGAATCTTTGTTTCACTTACCAAGTGTCAATACACTTGAATATATCATCAATATTGAACTCATTCAATCCTTTCTGTGCGACAAGAACCTTTCTTGTAGTTTCTATATTGAACTTATTCAATACATCATCTATGTACTTTCGGCACAACCATATTAGCGTCTATTGATGCCAAATATTTGGGTTTTGCCTAAGTCTTTCATCGGGATGAAATTCTTAATATGTGTTAATAAAAGATACATCATTTTTAATCAACAATATGTCTTTCACATAATGTATTAGAAACATGTCTTAGCGCTCCCACTTAATTTCTTGCAAATGCAAGCATCTTCATTGTCTCTGATGAAATTATACTCTTTTAACAGTTTCATCATAGTGAAGATTCCAACTCCGCGATGCTCACTTCAACCATTGAAGTTTGCATATGCTTTTAGCATACTTTGAATTAACAAAACCCTATGGACCGTGTTATGCACATGTCCTAGGTAACAATTCTATTAGAAGAACTTGTTTTGTTTATTCAACTACCACATAACAAAATTATATGTAGTGGTTGCTACATTAATCCGTTTAGACTAAATATCGCTATGAAAGATCAAATCTTGTCATAGTCAACCTTTGAACATTGTTGTGAACTCTTTCCCAACATGTCGACCATTTCATAGGTGCGAAACATCCATGTCTATTTCTTTATATATCCAAACACAACTGTAAGGTCTTACACCTTTCTCGAGGGTCCTTCAAGTTCAAAAACTAGATTTCTCGTGTATGGAACTATCACGGATTTTATGGCTTAAAGCCATTTGACGGAGTCAGGGCTCATCATCGCTTCTTTGCATGTAGTCGGATCATTATTTTCAAATAATGATTTAACTCTCAAATCTTGGTATTTGATTGTTTACCCGACCTACTTGTTTCAATAGGAACTTAGACCTCTGTGACCGCAACCTTTGAGGCACGTGAGCCATGAGCATTGTTGCTGCCTCCGGAACACTTTTCGGCGCTGCGCAACTTTGCACATATAGCTAAGGTTCTTTTAACCTTATCAAAGTTCTATTGTCCTCCCACTTATCTTTTCACGAAAAATTCCTTCTCAAAGAAACTTGACGTTCTAAGCGACAAACACTTTTGTCTCCGGTGTTTATGGAGGAATACTTAACAGTTATACAAAGACAGGTTCATCCGACTTTGGTTGCAAACATCTTTCTTATGCATAGCATACCAATGTTTAAGAAAGGACTACTTGGGTTTTATCCCAAACCATAACTTTATATGGTGTCATTTCAACGGATTATGATGAAGCTCTTTTCAGTGGAAAAACGGTAGTCTCTCAAGCTTTTTTAATCTTTAAAATATAATGGCAATTTTATGAATTACACCTTTGATCTTACCATGTCAAACAAGGTTTAATTACATATCTCGAACGCTCCATACTCTTATGGTGTTTCGGGAAATGCAAATCCACGGAACGATTCCTTAAATCTTAGGTATTATGCTAAACTTGTAACTCAAATATCTTCCTTTATGATCTTATCATAAACTATTTATTTTTTGTTTCAATGATTTTGCACTTCATCTTGAAAATCTTTGAAATTTTCAAATGTTTCATACTTCATCCTTATTAAGTAAATATTCATATATTCACTCAAATTTTCAGAGAAAGCATATGAAGTTGAAATCCATCGCTCTTAACTACACATAATGGACTTCATACAACAATATGTACAAGTTCCAATAAGCTAGTCATCCATTCCCTTTTGGCCTATGAACGAAGTTTTAATTATCTCTAGGAAAATTTCACAAGCGTCATTTGATCAAAAATCAAAAGACTCCAAAATTCCATCCACATGGAGTTTGTTCATGTTTTCTTTCCAATATAATTTAAACGGCGATGTCACTTCCTAAGTGATCTTTCAATCAATTTGTCTTTCGACATTTTTAGCACTAGTTTTATGGATGTGATTTCTCCAACGTGATTTGTATATCATCCATCTTTTATGGATTACGACAATTATTTGAACAACCCTTTTGTTCTCATAATGCCTGATAAAACAAATCTTGAAGGCAAGCTTTCATGTTTAACAAGCAGCACAATAACCCTTTATTTGTTCTCGATGAACATCATCACATATTCTTTTGCTAGTTACTTAGGCCATTGTAGTTCATGAATTGTGTTGTTTCGTATGACGATTCACACCAAAAAATTCAGTATCAAATACTTAAGAACCACATTGTTTAATAAGCAAAGAATATATCCATAACATGTATATCATCTATATACTTAAGCTGAACAATTCTAGTCTTTTCTTTTCTGCCATATACTTATGAGATTCTCTTTCAGTATTTCCTTTTCTGTTTGAAAGAATCTATCAATATCAATAGTGAAGCCATATACATGACACATAGTCCAAAGCATATATAGTAAAATACCAATGTCTTTGGACTTGCACTTTGAAGTAGATCACCATCATCAAATGTTTGGTGTTCTTTCAAATTCCTTTCTTTAGTAATCTCTTGGTGTAGTAAACATTTTACCTACATTAAATATTCACCCTTATCATGGAATTATCCATGATCAAGCTACTTTTAGCTTGTAACGGTGAATCGCGAGTATAATGTTGCTCTCCAAAACCTTTTGGAGGATTAGGACAACTAGTGTCTCCAACCTTTCGCAAATTCTCATCAAATATGAGAACATGACTTTTTCCATATTATACTCTATCATGTTGTAACCAGAACTTCATTTTAGATATCACAATATCTTCCACACATCATGGTTTCTGAAGCAACTCTTTCAGATCCTAGATAACCTTGATATTAAGACAATCCTTTGAATATCAAGAATCATGGAGACAAACATGATACTCATACACTAACACTTGGAATTGTCACTCATGTTTTAATACCAATTATTAAACTTCATGGAGTAACCGGAACTTTACTGAAAGTTTGCAATAGGACTTTTAAACTTTAGATTAACACTTCAAAACAATACGATACCAGTTCGTAAAGTAACTAACCAGAATTCTATAGTTCTATCATCTCAATTAAAACTAAGCGCAAGGTGGTAAACGGATGCCAATGACTACAACAACTATGCAAATTCACTTTGATTTAATTTAGGATAAATAGTGTTCAACTTTTAATCATATTGCCGTTGAACTCCCACTCAAAACAATATCCCTCACATTGTTTTAGTGATAACACGAACCAAATCCACCACATCAAAACCGATCATCACGAGAGTTGATGTAGCTTCAATGGCGAACAATCAACATGTTCATCATATCTACTATATGACTCATGCTTTACCTTTCGGTGATCCGTGTTCCGAGACCATACATTCTAGGCTCATCAAGATCAAACCTTAGCTTCCGCATGAGCAAATCTGGCTTGCTCACGTTGTATACACTCGCAGAATCTAACACACCCGATCATCACGTGGCGCTTCAAAACAACGAGCTTTAGCAACGGTGCTTACTAAGGATGAACACTTTAAAACTTGAAATTGTGTGCTTGAGGGATCATCTTATAATGCTACCGTCGTAAACTAAGCAATACAAGATGCATAAAAGGATTAACATCACATGCAATTCATAATATGTGATATGATATGGCCTTTCTTCTTTGTGCTTCCGATCTCCATCTTCAAGCACGAACATGATCTCCATCATCACCGGCATTGCATCAAGGTCAATGATGCCGCTCCATGGTTGTCTTCCACCAGCTTCAACTATTACAACTACTTTGAATAGACACGCGGGTCTTAACAGAATTTAAAGACAACCATATGGATCCTGCCGGTTGCCAACTTACAATAAGGAACATTGCATACATCAAATATAATCACAATCATGGCCATATCACATCACAACACACCCCTGCAAAACAAATTTAGACGCCTCTAATTTTCTTTGCATATTTTACGTGGTTTGGGGCTTTCAATAAGTGTTGTTCTAACTTACGAACAAGAACCACAACATTGATACTAGTATTGTCAATCACCCGTTGTAAATTGAATCTTAACTATGTTGGGAGAAACATGCACCCGCAAAGCCACTTATGCAATACAAGTTGCATGTCAAGCGTGGAGCAAGTCTCATGAACGATGTCATGTAAGGTTAGCCCGGTCCGCTTCATCCCACCATCCCGCAAGATGCAAAGTACACAAGAAGCAATCGACAACAAAAGCATCAACGCCCACAGTGACCATTGTGTTCTACTCGTGCAACATATCTACATATAGACACGGCTCTGATACCACTGTAGGGGTTCGTAGCATGGAAAACAAAAAAATTCTACCGCATGCACACAAACAAGCCAAGATCTATCTACTAGATTGTAGCAACGAGTCGATAGAGGAACTCACCCTCGAAGATTCCAAAGCGGTTAACGAGAGCAGATTCTCGTGGGTGATGTAGTCGTACACTTGCCGATCTCAAGATCGCGTAGACGATCATTCCGGCGCTGCGTTGTGGCAGCGCTTCCGCAGTCGGTCACATGTTCGGTACTCGATGAAGACCTTCCTCTCCCTTGTTCCAGTAGGCAGCGGAGGTTGTAGCACTCTCCTCGCGATTCCGGCAGCACGATGGCGTGGTACCGGAAGTAGAGGGGAGATCTCGCAGGGCTTCGCCTTAAGCCGAAGCGAGTATGTTGGATTAGGTTTTCCCGGAAAACTAGGGTTTAGAGATCCGAGAGGAGGAGGAAGTGTCGGCGGCGGCGCGACGAGCGGCGGCGGCTCGTGGAGAGGGCTTGGAACTTGTGTTGTTTGGGGCAGCCCTCCCCTTCTATTTATGAGAGGGAGGGGCAGCCTTGGGAGGGGTGGGTTTTAATCCAAACCCAAACCCAAGTTGGATTGAGAGAAGGACTTGTTTCTTCTCCCACTAGGAAACCATTGTTCGAGTTTGACTTTTCAAACTTCCCGTTTGACTTTCAATTTAGAGTTTTATTTCTCTCTTGCATATGCCAACACCAAGTGACCTTGGACATGATCCAATCATTCCACTTACCCATGACACATTCATGGACCATTCTCCTTTCGGACCGGTGAACCTTCTAGACCCTTCTAGAACCTCTTCGATGAAATCATCGGAAACTTTCCCGAACTCCGAAATAGGACTTTCCTTATATGAATCTTATTCTCCGGACCATTCCGGATCTCCTCATGATATCCCGGATCCCATCCGAGACTCCGAACAATATTCGGTCTCTTACTAATCATTCCATAACTACTCAACAACATCGAATCCTTAAGTGTGTCTCCCTACGGTTCGTGAATTATGCGGACATGACCGATACACTTCTCCGATCAATAACCAATAGAGGAATCTATAAATTCATATGGCTCCCACATATTTCTACGATTACTTTTCGATCGAATGAACCATTTACATACGATACCAATTTCCCTTTGTCTCACGATAGTTTACTTATCCGAGGTTTTGATCGTCGGTATCTCTGCATACCTAGTTCAACCTCGTTACCGATAAGTACTCTTTTCTCGTTCCCGTGATATGTGATCCCTTGTGAGCCAGTCACATGCTTGCAAGCTAATTGGATGACATTCCACCGAGAGGGCCCAGAGTATATCTATCCGTCATATGGATGGACAGATCCCACTTTTGTGCCTCAACCCATACTTTCCAAACACTCAATGCCACCTTTATAGCCACCCAGTTACGGTGTGGTGTTTGATGTCATGAAAGCATCCTTCCGGTGATGGTGATTAACATGATCTCATGGTCGAAGGAATTAGGTTACTATGTATCAGAAAGCTTATAGCAAATGAACTATATTAAATGACTTGATCTTTATGCTACGCTTAACTATAGGAGTATGTCCATCACATCATTCTCCTAATGATATGACCCTGTTGTTAATAACATCTCTATGTTCATGATCAGGAAACCATGATCATATATGAACCAACAAGCTAGTTTAACAAGAGGCTTTACTAGGAACTCTTTTATGTTTACAAATCACACAAGTATTAATGTTTCTGTTTAATACAATTATAGCATTGATATGTAAACATTTATCATAAGTATGAAGATATGATAATAACCACTTTATTATTGTCTCTTGGACATATCTCCAACAGTATAATTGTAAACATTTTTTTTTTTTAAAGACAGCTCGACAGGATAGAGGCCACGCTTCCGATGTCCATGTGGTTAAGGGTTAGAGGCTCAAGGCCGGAGCCCGCAATACCTCACACCGACCGAGCTGCCTGCCCCCAAAGCTAGGATACGAGCCCACGCTACCAGGCCCAGCGAGATTATATGCCCGAATACCTAATTTAAGCAGGATTAACCTGACTTGCGACAGCGCCGCTGCGCCGCCACGATACGAGGATAAAGTGGATGCGGACAATAGAGTAGCAGGGCGCGAGGACATGAAAACCGGTGAGTCTGACAGAGAGTACCGGACGGTGGAAAACTGAATCGGCGAGCGCGGGCGCGTAGGAAATAAATAGGAAGGCCGACACCACGTATCCCTGTCCTGCTAAACGGGGGAATACTCCTCCTAAGATTAAAGAAGGATTAAAGACATCCTTTCCGTATCTCGATCCATGGTCAGTCAAGCTGCGTCTCTGTGTGTGTGTCCCGGTATTCCTTCTTTTTTCGTCGCGTGCTCCCAGAACAAAAGCAAAGGTCCGCTCCCCCACCCAGACCGCCATTTCCCTCGCCAATGGCACAAACCTCTCTATCTCTCTCTCTGGCCGCGCATCCCATGCCATGCGGCGGCCTTGTCTTTCTTTCTTGCCTGTGCTGCTCTGCGTTTCTGGTCCCCACCAAGCGCAACGGCCCAAGCAACAGATACGCGCTCTTGGCCTGGCTCCCTGTCACGCGCGCGCGGACTAAAACTGAAAAGAGAGCTCCTCGTCAGCTCGTGTGCTGCTGCTGCAGCCTTGTTCTGCTCGGGTGGGCCCCGCCCCGCACCGCACCGCACCTCTGCTCTGACTGGCACGCTCTCTCTCCCGGCCCAGGCGTCTCGCTCGGGTTTGCCTTTCTCTCCGCACCGATACAAAACTGGCCGAGAAATGGCACGTCGGTTGCCATTAATCACGCTCCCCCAAGAAAACATGGAAGGAAATAAATGGGTATAGGAGGGGGAAGGGCAGCTACCAAATACCAATACCAATACACCATTGCCTAGGCCGCTAGGGGGTTTCTTCTCCCTCTGCCCCTACCCCTACCCCGTACCCTCTGTGCCGCCTGAGCCATGGCGGCGACATTACTGCTGCGCCTCTCTGCCGCCGTCGCGATTGCGCTCTTCGTCGGGCTGCTGCCGCCTTCCGCAGGTCAGTCAGCGCCTCCCTACTCCTTGCGATTCATTGCATTCTCCCATTTTCTCTATATACTTCTGGATTTTTCTTCCAACCGCCAGAGTTTTCTGGCGGCGGGTTTTCTCGGTTTGCTAGGGCACCTGCCACACATAAATCGCTGCACATTTTCGATTCAGAGGACGGGAAAATCCTACCACCAATCTCGACCACCCCAAATCTTAGGTTTTCACCCTTTCTGTATACAATTGTGGCCCTAGTAGAGACTCTTCTCTTTCCGATAAAGAGTAGAGACTGTTTCGTGGTGGGATAACAAAATGCTGTCTGCGCATTGTTCCATTGTGAACCCATCACGAGGTCCAGATCACAGCTACTATTTTTTTTTTTTGACATAATCACAGCTACTCTTTCCTATGTGGAGTCTGCATATCTGATTCTTCCTCGTTTTTTTATTCAATGGAGATGTGTGTGTAGTTCGTTCCGGTAACCACCAAATCTTGATCCTTATCAAGTAGTACTGTGATTTATTTATACTCCTTTAATAATTTATATAAGACAAGAACTTGATCTGAACTAGGATCATGCATACTATTGATTGCTGTCTCCTTCTGAAACTTTCCTATTTCTCTGCAGAAGCTTATGACCCTCTTGATCCAACTGGGAACATCACAATCAAGTGGGATATCACTCAGTGGACTTCAGATGGATATGTTGTAAGTATATATACTAGTAGTATCACTTAATCTACCGTGTATCATTAAGACATGTTCTGTGTACACTGAAACTTTTTCATCACTTAACATTAACATAGGTATGACTACTGACTAGCCTTTTTGCCCGTCTAGTTGCATACAAGAATGCACGTCTTCTACTCCCTATATTAAAAGTACATTTATATATGCATTACAATATTTGTATAGCCATAACTGAAAATACAGATGTGCTGGTTGCGCAATTCTAATTTTTGCACCTGAAAAAAAATCTGCTCAGGTATTAGCTAAAGCCACTAAAGGATCGTTGTAGATCTTTCTCTGTATCTTCTGATTAATTTACATTTCTCTTCGCTTAGAGTTAAAATGACGATTTCTTTCGGCATTATGTTTCCATTCTAATTTTCTCTTGTTCAGCCATACTGCTCTATGTCATTACCACAGTGTGTAATCAATTGTTTTCATTGAATTAAAATGCATAATGCTTTCATTCATTCTTTGAATACTATATATAATGCCACTCTTCTTAGCCGTTAATCTTATCGATTAGATTGCAATTAGAGAAGGAATTATTTATGCAAGATAAATTGACACTTTTCAGAGTTACTCTCATTTCTAATAATTCAGATTAGTTCGAAGTTCACTCAGAAGTCAGAAGCAAGTGCATGCTTTTAAGATAACTCTTCTTTCTAGTTCGACATCGCATCGACATCCTATAAAAACCGAATTCTAACAAACGCATGCTTTTTTATGTAATTTTAGTTCGACACTATATATTTTTCTTCTGTTGATGTCCTGTAAAATCTGCATTTTCACAGGCTGTTGTGTCCATATACAATTACCAGAAGTACCGTCATATCCAAGCACCTGGGTGGCATCTTGGGTGGGTTTGGGCAAAGAAGGAGATCATCTGGACCATGCTTGGTGGGCAGGCCGTAGAGCAAGGGGATTGCTCTCATTTTAAACAAAATATACCACATTGCTGCAAGACGGATCCAGTAACAGTTGACTTGCTTCCTGGTGCGCCGTTGAACGTGCAGTTTGCAAATTGTTGCAAAGGAGGAGTTCTAAACTCATGGGTACAAGATCCAGTCAATGCAGTGGCATCGTTCCAGATCACTGTTGGTCGATCTGGGACTAGCAATAGGACAGTTAAAGCGCCCACCAAATTTACTCTTAAGACCCCAGGTCCAGGGTATACCTGCGGAGTACCCCAAAACGTAGTTCCTCCCACTAAGTTCATTTCGCCTGATGGGAGGAGAACAACTCAAGCCCATGGTAAGTTGTTTCAGTATTCTTCCTCTGCTAAGTTGTTATTATGACTGTACCAAATGCCTTGGTATTATGGTTAGTACTCTAGCACAGTTTAACAGTGATCTAGCATATGGTCACCTCACTGAATAACGAAAAGCTTTTCTCTTTTTTCAGTGACTTGGAATGTGGCATGTACATATTCCCAGTTTGTTGCTCAAAGAGGTCCAACTTGTTGTGTTTCACTGTCATCGTTTTATAGCGATACAATAATCGACTGCCCAAAATGTTCGTGTGGCTGCCAAAATAACATAACCAAACCTGGGAGCTGTGTGGAGTAAGTGTTTATCACTTGAAAAGTCTCCGAAATGAGATACATTTTGGTCTTTTAAAAACTAATTTGAAATGTATTCACTACTTTGATAGGAGTAATTCCCCTTATTTGGCTTCTGTGGTGAATGGACCTGGCAAGGACAGCTTGACTCCTCTGGTGCAGTGCACACCCCATATGTGCCCAATAAGGGTGCACTGGCATGTTAAGCTCAACTATCGGGACTACTGGAGGGTGAAGGTCACCATTACAAATTGGAATTACCGGATGAACTACTCGCAGTGGAACTTAGTTGCTCAACACCCAAATTTCGAAAACATCAGCACCATTTTCAGCTTCAACTACAAAGCTTTAAACCCTCATGGAGTAATAAGTGAGCACCTGATTCGTACTCTTAGCTTGTTTTCACTTTTCACACTTAAAATGTGTATGTAGTAATAATGTTTAAGCTACTGACAAGAATTTTGCTGCAGATGATACGACAATGTTTTGGGGTGTCAAGTACTACAATGACCTGCTCATGGTAGCTGGTCCAGAGGGCAATGTGCAATCCGAGCTTCTATTCCAGAAGGACCCGTCAACCTTCACTTTCAGGAAGGGCTGGGCCTTTCCAAGACGCATATACTTCAATGGTGAGAGTTGCGTGATGCCTCCACCGGATGCGTATCCAGTGCTGCCAGACTCCTCTCCTAGATTGAAGAAGACGACATTTCTCATTCTGTCTATTGCCGTTTGTGCGGTGGTCGCGTTCTTGCACAATCATTTTGTGTTAGATAAATACTGTGGGAAGTCCTGACCCATGGGCCGTCGACTGCTGACAGACATCTCAGAGCTTCTGGCAGGTTTAGGTTGTAGGGTTGCAAGGAAAGCAGATCAAAATGGTGTGTTTTAGGATTGCGAGCTTAGGACCTTGAATTCATTCAGGTGTAGGTTGTAGATTCTTATGATTTGTGCTCTCAGCCTGAATATTGAAACCTAATTGGAGGACAACGGCGAACCAATTTATCTTTGATAAATGTGTGCCATCTTACTTTCACAACTTTTTCTTTGAGGCGGAACTGATACTAGTGGGCTGACAAGCATGCCAATGTTTGGTAACTAGGTAGTAATTGTTTTTATCCGATCCAACGTAACATTTGAAAGCAGCACTAAACTGAAACAGTGGTGTACATGAAGATCTGTGCTAATTGCGTCCCAACCCCAATAACTTAGAAGAGAAAAGGAATTTCTAAAGTCTTGTTTGGTACAAGTGTATTTGTGGAGATTAGTGAGGATAATGTCCACCAAACCCTAGATCCCCACATATGGTTTAAAAACCTACTCTCTTCGACCCATATTAGTTGATTTGGATTTGCCTAGATTCGGATGTATCTAGTACTACAACATGTTTAGATACATATGAATCTAGACAAATCCAAGTCAAGTAATATGGATCGGAGGGAGTATTTGATTCTAGAGTATTGGCCTAGTTTAATCCCCACTGATCTCACTTTTTTTCTAAGTTTTAGTGTATTTTTTAATAGCCAATACACTACCCATACCTAGTGGATTGGAGGGGACGATTGGGGTTTTGTGAGGATTAGAGGGGTTTGGGTGAACCCTTGGGGATTATCTCCTCTAATCCCCACTAATACTCTAGTACCAAACAACGCATAAACTGGATTCTTATATTTTTTCTCCTCTAAACTTAGGCCGTCGGATTTGATCCCCAAAAATTAAAGGACTAATTTTTTTATCATCATTTCCAAATCTCCACACCATATGCCAAATATCCATAATACAAACATGCATAAATATTATCCAAAATACATCAAATCGATCAAGTTAGATCTCAAAGTTAGGCCTCCACCATCTCGGCCACCTCAAAGACCAACTCGGCCACCATCACCAACACCACCACCACTACCCTCTCGGGCCAAGATCTTTGCACGAGCAATCTCCCAATATGCCATAGTTTTGTCATTCAATGTGCTTGGGTCCATGAACATGATGTTGCGCTTGGCATCCTCCCTTTCCTTGGCCAACTCCTTCCTCTCAAGTGCTAGTTGTTCCTTTTCTATCTTCTTCTACTTCATCATCCTTGATTCTTCAAGTGAAATCCTTCGCTCCTCCACTGCCAGCGGACGCCACTTCTCCTCCTCCAACACTGAGCTCATTCTACCTAGCCTCCTTGTCCTCTTTGCGTTCGGCTGCCAATGCTTTCTTTGTCTCAATGATGGCATTGAACTCATCCTTGTAGGCGTCGACGCCTCTCCTCTTATTCTTCTCTTTTGCTATCTTGACACCCTCCGGCCTCTTGTTGAGGTCTTCCTCTTCATCATCACCAGCCTCCTCCTTTTGGCTTATCCTAGCCCTCTTTGGTATGGTCTCATAGTTTCTTCGAATCCACTTCTCATTGTCTTGGAGCTCCTTGTAGCATTGGTGCAAAGCATAGGCTTTGTGGCCTCCTCTCTTGTTGTGGTCCTTGTACACATCATATTGGAGAGGACCCCACTCGGTGATTGGCACCCCTATCGGTGGTTCATTGGTCACATAGTCAATGACCCGGACCCATTGGTTGCAACACCCAAGTATTGTGCCCCAACGATGACCAAGTGAGCCTTGGGTCCTGTATGATGGCACGGTGACCACCTTGTGGTAGTAATCCTCAATTCTTTCCCCCAAAACCTCTCCTTCACGATTTATCGGCACCAACCGATGCATCTAAAGGGAATATGCCCGAGAGGCAATAATAAAGTGGTTATTATTGTATTCCTTATTTATGATAAATGTTTATTTTGCATGCTATAATTGTATTAATACGGAAACGTTAATACATGTGTGTTCAATAAACAAACAGAAAGTTCCTAGTTATGCCTCTCTCATAAACTAGCTCGTTGATTAACAAGATGATCAAGGTTTCCTGATCATGGACATTGGATGTTGTTAATAACAAGGTCACAACATTAGTGTAATGGTGTGGTGAACATTCATCCGAAATATAGCATTACAATCAAAGTCATTGAATTTATATTACTATAACAACATACGAAGTGATCCTAATCCTTAGACCATGATATCATGTCAATCACTAACACTGGAAGAGTATCTTGATAACATCAAACGTCACACCGTTACAGAGTGATTATAAAGATGGGTTCAGTACTAGGGGGAGGCGTTCGGTCATGACCGAAAATTCGGTCTTTGCATATCGGTTTATTTTGAAATCGGTCTTCAAAAAGTAAAGAACGAAATTTACTTGTTATATTTACTAACCGACAAATTCGGTTACCCGATAATTCGGGTCCAGTTTCAGTCATGACCGAATTATGTGGTAGATATTATCAAGTACAAAAGTTGGATAATATTTGGTAAACCATCTGGTACTATTTCAGCTATAATTTGAATATAAAATATACTTCATATAGTCATATTAATTGGCGGAAACTAACATTTAATAATACTAAATTTGGCTTTCTTGAGGAAGATAAATCTATAGTTATGGGCAACTAGGGCTTTGGAACTATGCCATTCTCACCTAAAGTTCGGTCAGTTCGGTCCATTCGGTTACTAAAACCTAATGACCGGATTAAATTCGGTCTACAAAATTTGCTACCCCATTTTTTGATCGGTACTTTCGGTCTCGGTCTATTTGGTTTCGGTCTCTGGTTTTTCGGGTTTGGTTTCCGGTTATCGGGTTTTCTGCCCACCCCTATTCAGTACTACTAAAGTGTTATGTTGAGGCCCATGGATCGAGAGTGGAATTTGTTCATTCCGATGGCGGATAGATATGCTCTGGGCCCTCTCGGTGATATCACATTGATTAGCTTGCAAGCAAGTGATTTGATCACTAGAATGTTATATCACGGGAACAAGAAAAGAGTACATGTCAGTAACGAGATCAAACTAGGTATGGAGATACCGATGATCGAATCTCGGACATGTAATATATTGTGAAACAAAAGGATTAAGATACTAACGTAAAAGGTTCTTGCGATCACAAGAAAGTCATCGCTGAATGTGTGGGAGTCAGTATGGGTCTTCAGATTCCGCTTCTGATTATTGATCTGAGAGGGGTGTCGATCATGTCCGTATTATTCGCGAACCGTAGGGTGACACACTTAAGAGACACCGACATCCATTTGGAGCAAAAGTTTCATGCCGGAAAGAATAAAAAGTGCAGGAATTTATTTCACTAGATACCGAAACGGGTTTTCAGGTGAAATTGCAGAAAGTATTTTTGCATGTGAAATGAAATACTAGCAAGGGGTTATATGTGCATGTTTGTCATTAAAGTAATTGACCAAATTCTGAATAAATAAAAGGAGTTTTATTTAATGAGAGTTTGCATTAAATTTGGTGGAAATTTAATGGGAATTTGAGTGGGTTTTTTAGTGGAGGGAATTGAAAGGCATTTGTGTGAGTGGAGTGTCCACCCACATGAATGAAATGAGGGGAGGGGCAGCCCCATGGCCGGCGGCCAACCCCTTGGGTGCCCCCCTCCTCCTATAAAAGGAGCCCCCTCTCCTCTCTCTCTCACTCACACCTCCTCGTGAAGGATCTCACTCCCCCTCTAGTATTTATCCTCCATGGTCTTGGACTAGCGAGATACATGTTCCCGGTGGCTATTCGGCAAGAAAGAGTTGTGCTTCCGCTGCATAGCTGGAGCGAGGAGGCGGAGGTTGCTTGGTGCCTCGGACGTGTGTGCGAGCACGGATGCACCGCTGATTTGCGGTGCTAAGGACTTCCTCTCGATCTTGAGATCGACAAGAGATCGTCTATATCAAGCACGGGTTTGGACTCGTTAAGCATTGTCGGTCTTCAAGGCTATGTTCTCTACGGATGTACATCCGCCCGTTGTTTGTGTCTAGTAGATAGATCTTGGTATATAGTTGTTCCCATTGTAGGAATTTTTTTGTTTTCTATGCTGCAAACCCTACAGTGGTATCAAAGCCGGATCTATGCATAGATGTTATGTATGGGTAGTACACATATGAGTATTTGGGCGATGATGATCATTTTATTGCTTTTTAGTTGTACTTTGGATATTGGTGGCATAGTGGGATGAAGTGGCCCGGACAAACTTTACATGTCCTCGCACATGAGACCTGTTCCACGCTTGACATGCAACTAGTTTTGCATAAGTGGCTAGCGGGTGTCTGTCTCTCCTACTATAGTCAATATCTAATTTGCAAAGAGTTGTCAACAATTTTCTTATCCTCGTTGTGGTTCATGTTCGTAGGTAAGAACGGTTCTATCTTCAAAAGCCCTAAGTCACGTAAAACTTGCAATGGATAAATTAGAGGCGTCTAGTTTAGATTATTGCTGGGCTAGTGTCATGATATGGTGATGTTGTAAGTAGAAGTATAATTCGATACTCTTACAACACACATAACGTGTAATTTTCATAGACCTTGGCCTTACACATAAAGGTATGATAGTGATCATACCACGATGCACATGATGGAGATCGAGTGCAAGAACCATATCATTCCACTTATAAACATGTGATGTTTGTTGCATCTTATATTGCTTATTATCATAATAAGGTGATCCCTCATTTAGATATCAAGATAAAAATGTGTTCTCCCTTAAGTATGCATCGATTATGTTTCATCGCTCCAAGACATCACGTGATGATCGGGTGTTCTTGGATCCACGATCATATTTCGGGTGTAAGAAAATTACACACGTGAATACTAAGGTTCTTACTTGGAGAGCCTAGAATGTATAGACATGGCCTCGGAACAGACCGAAAGGTTAAGCATGAGTCATATCTAAGATATGATGCCCATTTGATGCTCGCCTTTGAAGTTACACCGACTCACGTGATGATCGGACTTGGTGTAGTGGATTTGGTTCATGTAGTCACCAGAAAGACACGAGGGATGTCGTTTTTGAGTAGGAGTTCATTTCTAATTTGGATTAGTAGAACTCAATTTATCATAAATTAAATCAAAGTGAATTTGCATAATTTGTTGTAGTCATTGGCATTCGTTTACCACCTTATGCATAGTTGTAATTGAGATAATAGAACTATAGAATTCTGGATATTTACTTTACGAACTGGTATCATATTGTGTTGAGTGTCAATCTAAAGTTTAAAGTCATATTGCAAACTTTCAGCAAACTCTGTTTACTCTGTGAAATTCAATAATTGGTATTAAATCGAGAGTAACAATTTCAGTGTTAGTATCGTAAGTATCATGTTTGCCTCCATAATTCTTGATTTTTTTAATATCAAGTTTATCTAGGAGCTGAAAGAATTGTTTCAGAAACCACCATGTGTGGCAGATATAACAATATCTGAAACAATTTTTTGGTTGCAATATAATAGAGTATAATATATGTTCTCATATTGGATGAGAATGTGCAAATGTTGGAGATGCTAGACATCCTAATCATCCAAAAAGTGTTTTAGAAAGTAATATATACTCACAATTCGCCTTTATAAGCTACATTAGCTTGATCATGAAAGTTGTCATGATAAGGATGAATAGAAGATGTATGTAAAGTGTTTACTACACTAAAAGATTACTAAAGAATGGATTTTGAAAGAATGCCGATCATTTGATGACGGTGATCTACTTCAAAGTGCAAGTCCAAATGTATTAGTATTTGAATATACACGCTTTGGACTATGTGTCATGTAGATGGCGCCACTGTTGATGTTGGTAGATTCTTTTAAAAAGAAAAAGGAAATGTTGAAAGAGAATCTATAAAATATATTTGGTAGAAAAGAAAAGACTGGTGTCGTGGGAATGGTCACGGCAGATGCTGCAATCGGCAGCGAGTAGTAGAACGAGGGGCAAGGGCGGCCAGCCATCTGCGGTGCGAGATGAGGGCAAAGACACAGGGTTTTACCCAGGTTCGGCCCCCCGGAGGGTAAAGACCTACTCCTGCTAGATTGTATTATGGAGGTGTTTACAATGGGCGAGCTCGGCGGCTAGGCGGCGAATCGCTTGGGTGTATGAGGGAACGTGTATCTACTCACCCCGTAGGGAGGTTTATATAGGCTCACCTCCCCTAGGGTTTACATATCTCAACCGATTCAGTTTACAACCTCGGTAATCGTTCAACCTAGTCCGACTGGGCCTATCTACTCGCCTGGGCCTTCAACTTCCAGTCGCTTGGTACCTTGCTGGGCTTTGATCCACTCGCCGTTCTGCAGGCCCACTCGCCAGCCCTTGGGCCAGTCGGAAACGTCCTGCTGAGTATACCCCAGTAGGCGTATCCCCATCAGTAGTCCCCGAGGCCGTCGTTGATTAGGCATAAGTGGCTGCTGGCAGTCGGAGTATACGGCTTCAAAGTAGGCATCCAGTCGAATCGTCGACGGCCTTCTGTATGAAGGAGGAAATCCGGCGAACCGAGTCGCGTCTTGAGCGAGTCGAGCCAACGGGACGTGGCCGCGGCGAGCGACCTAGCGAGCCGAGTGGCTGGAGTTGGACCGTCAGGCGTGGTCAAACTAGCCGTTAAGGTAACTCAACGGTAACTTTTGGCGTAATCATCGCGCGGCAACGGCCCCCTGATTTGGCGGGTAACTCCCGCTATATAAGAGGAATGGCAGGCAATCGTAGAGCCAACTGCCCACCACTTCTTCCGAGTGCACGCATTCTCTTTCCTTTGCTCCTTGATCCAATCGACCCGAAATCCTCCGACCTCCAACCAACCCCTCGGCTATGGCCCTTCTCACCGAACCATGGGGCAGGTCCAAGTGCACGAGGGCGCAGCTGGCCTCTTTCGAGGAGGCCGGAATCCTGCGAGCCGGCTGTTGGCGTATCCCCGCAGCCGGAGAAACGACCCCAAACCCGCGAGAGAGGGAGTTCGTCTGTTTCACCAGTCATCTCGAGCGGGGGTTAGGGTTTCCCACGTCTTTGTTCTTCCGGCGTTTTTGCGCCTACTACGGGATCCAGCCCTCAGATCTGGGTCCCCACAGCATCGAGCAGCTCGCCATCTTCGTGGCGTTCTGCGAGTGCTACTTGGGCTGCCGACCCTACTTTCCCTTGTGGCAAGATCTGTTCCACGGACGGATCAGCCGCGAGGAGGCAGGCGGCCCAATGCTAGCCGCGGGCGGCCTGACGTTCCAGCTCAAGTCCAAAGCTTCCTTCTTCGATCTGATGCTGCCCGCCAAAGCAGCGAGCGACTGGAAGAAGTCATGGTTCTACGTGACCGAGGCGACTCCGGAGGACGAGGCGGCGATCCCGCGGTACTCGGCCAACCGTTCCGAGCCGCGCCATCTCCAGGTCGGCAAGCTCCCCGACGACCAGCGGATGGTCGTCGACGAGATGCTCCAGGCCATCCGTGGTCTGAAGAAGAAAGGGCTCCAGACGATAAACTTGTACAATTGTTGGCTTGGGCGGCGGCTCGTTCCGCTCGCCCAACGCGACCATTACATGTATCAGTACACGGGCCGGGGAGACTCGACGAAAGCCTGCCTCGACGAGTGGAAGCTGGAGGACTATCTCCCAGCGTTGAAGAAGATCACCCAGGCGGTGTACGTGGATGCACAGGCCGGGGTCCCCCCTACACCGCGAAGCGTCCGGCTCCGACGGTAATTTCTTTATCTTGTTCGCAGTCGCAGCGTATGCAGTCGCGGTAATTCTAACTCTGTTTCGTATTCATCGCAGCTGTTCCAAGTGGTGGAAGGGTGGCTCCCACCTGCCGATGACGAGAGCCCGGGGCCATCCGCCCAGGATACAAGCGAATCGCCACCCGCGAAGGGCAACGAGGACGACGAGGACGAGTCCGAAGAGGAAATCGCCCCGCTGGTCCGAAAGACCCGCGGGCAACGTCAGCGCGAAATCGAAGCGAGCAGGAGCCTCGAGCGTCATGATGATGACGACGAGCTCCCAGAAACCACCTCGCGCCGCCAGGCCACTCCTTCGAAGAAGAAGAAGGAAAAGGAAGCGAGGGCCCCTCCGAGGAGGAAAACGAAGCCGCCAAAGATGGCCTCGCCGCCGCACTCGACGAGCAGCTCTGATGCTCACAGCTCGGCCGATGACGGTGCGGCCCCGGCGACAACCGCGCTAGATGCGCCGTCTGTGGAAGTACCGCTGGCCTCGATGCCCCCGCCATTCGCGCCAGTCTCTGGGCTAGGGAAGGCTCTAGCCGCGGCGACTTCGCCTCACAAGGAGGTTCCGATTGGGGCGGCTTCGCCCCGCAAGGAGGCTCCGGCCGTAGCGGCTTCAGTTCGTGAGGAAGCCCCTGCCGAAGGTATCCCAGAGGTGCCAGCCGCAGCCTCGACAACAAAGAAGCCGTCCGTGTCCTGGGCACGCGACGTCCTGGAACTAGGGCTCAGTCGCCAACTGGGCCCCGAGCTAGAAAAACCGGCCGGCCTTCGCATAGGGCTACGCTTCATCCCGGTCGCCAAGTGAGTGCACTCGGCCTTCTCTATTTTCCATAGCTGTTTCGATTGTCTTTACTGATTCGACTGATGTGCAGGACCGGAGTGAAAAGGATGGGCCACCCGACCGTGGCCCAGGTACCCTCCACCGCTAGCGGGGAGGATCCTTCCCGTAAGAGGAAGGCGGACGAGGTCGTTGCCTCGGCGGATGGCAGTAAGAAGGCCAAGGGCGACGACATCGTCACCGTCTCTGACGACACGGCGGTCGCGCCGGCCGGCCCCGCGGTGGAGGCAGCCGCGTCTATGAAGGAGGGCGTTTCCTTGCCTGGAACGGCGGAGGCGACTTCCTTTGGAGCGGGTGCCTCTATCGCCACCTTCCCTCGCTTCGTGACCAAGGCGGCCGCGGCGAGCGGGGCTGCATCCCCGAGCCTCGCTCCAGGGACCGTCGATGCTGAAGTCGACCAGCGTCGTGGGCACACGCCAGCGTTACTCGCATCCGTGGACGCGATGCAACTCCATGGCATGCTTGGCGCAGCCATCCAGGTATATCCAGTCCCCGAGGATCAGGTCGGTGTTTTGCAGTGGCTTGATTCTTATTATTTTCTCGTCTTTTACTTTCTTATCCAGTCCCCGAGTGCGCACGCGCTAAATTTTAGCGGGGTGGGCACTTGGGAATTTCTTGATTGCCAGTCCCCGAGTGCGCGCTCGCTGAATTTCAGCGGGTGGGCACTTAGGAGGTTCGTTTTTACTGACTTTTTTGATGATATGCAGGGTCTGCAGCTCGAGTCGGCGGACCGACTGGCCGCGCAACAGCGTGCTGAGAAGGAGCTGACCACCATCCAGGAGGCGAACAAAGAGCTTCAGGCTGTTGCTGCGAAGGCAGAAGAAACTCGCCAGGAGCTTGTCCCTGCTGGTGAGTTGGAAGCGGCGCGATCTGCTCTGGGCGCTGCTGAACAGCGGGTCGCTGACCTCGAGCGCGAGCTGCGGGAGGCGAGGGAAGAAGCTAGCTCGGCGGACGGGCGGGCTAGGGCCGCCATTGCAGCCGTGGAGGAAGATCGCAAGGTGTTGGAAGTCCTTATTGCTGGGCTTCAGGACGACCACACGTCTCTTCAGTGCTTCATCACGGGGCTCGCCCGCCCGTTGCTTGGTGAGTGCATCTTCCCTTTCCGTTAGTTGGGGTTTTTGTGGTGTCCGTCGCACTCATCATTGTCTCCTTCTCGCAGGTCGCGTTATTGGTAGCCAAGAAGAGGCGAGCTCACTCGACGCGAGGCAGTGCGTAAGCATGCTCGTCGACTCGGCTACGCTATCGGCGACGTGCATCCGCGCCTATCTTCAAGAAATGTCGCCCACGGAGGTTATTCCCAGCGACCTCGTTGAGGTGTGGGAATATTTGGAGAAGGCGCCCGCGGTCGTCGAGTTCATGACGCGGTCGGCGTTTCGGCGTGGAGCGTCGACAGCGCTGAGCCTTGGGCTCGCCCACTTCCCCGAGGATTTCGACCTCGACGATGTGACGAGTGGGTATCCCTCGTCGACTGGCGCGGTGGACCTGTCCGAGGTTCTCAAGTTGCAGGAGCGTGCCGCCGCGTACTCGGAGCGTGTCTGGGCGATGGGCGACCTCCTTCCCTACCAGGAAACGGTCGTCGCGCCGAACGACCCCGAGCCGCCGCATCGTGACTTCAAGGTCGAGCAACCTTTTCGCTCGGCGATGGCGGGTGAGCTGACGACGTATCCGTCAAACCCGTACACCGCGTTCATCCGTAGGCGCCGGGATTCTGGCGAGTCGTCGTCGAAGCCTGCAGAATAGGGTAGTTTGCCTGGATGTGTTAGCAGCAGTTCTGCCACGCGGGCATAATTTGTAATATAAGACAATGCAATATGCGGTTGAATGGGACGTCGTGTCCATTTTGCTATTCGTTTGTGTGTTTTGGATTGATTTTGGACGAGTCCCCGAGCGCGTCCGCCCTTTTGTGGGGTTCACCTCGTATATGATGTTTGTTGTTATCATGTGTTTTGTTAGTTTAGTCGACTCGCCCGAGCTCGGAGAGCCAGTCGCAAGGCGACTCCCTTGAGTGCTCTGTACTTTGCCGTTTTCCCGTACGCGAATGGGGTCGGGTGGCCGAGTCCCCGAGCGTGGTACTTGGTAGTTCTAGGCGCGACTCGAGGGTGGTTGAGGACTTAGCGCGTTAGTGTGAGCGCGTCACTCTTGCCTGGCCCGGAGGGTCAGTCGCGTGGCGAGTCCCGGGCGTGCTCTCTTACTTGGCGTTTTCCCTGACCGATCGCGACGAACTGGTATTCAGTCCCCGAGCGTGGTACTTAGCCGTTCGAGTCGCTATGTCGAGGATGCGGAGGACCAAGGTCGCTGTGAGAAGCGAGGGCAGTTGTCTTGGTTCGTAAAACCAGTCGAGCTGGGCGACTCCAATGGGGCTCCGGATTGGCGTTTTTCGTGGACGACGCAAGACCTGAAATGATTCAGTGCTCTTGCATCGCACTACTTAGCCGTGCCGATCGCTGTACCAAAGGTTGACTTCTGCATTTTAGCATGACGCTGTTTTTACGAGTGCGAGTGGCACAAGGCATGGAGAGTAGACGCCATTGGCGGTAACCGTTTCTTTTATTTCATAGCGACTGGAGAGTACATGTGTGGGGTTCTAGGAGTAGAACTTCCGGAGGAGATTTACATTCCATGGTCGCTGGACGTCGAGTTTGCCGTCCCCGCGGACGTCGATGAGGTAGTAGGCGTCGTTGCCGAGTACGCGCCCGATGGCGAATGGGCCTTCCCACGGAGGGGAGAGCTTGTGCATGCCCTTCTTGTCCTGGATGAGGCGTAACACCAGGTCGCCTTCCTGGAAGGTGCGGGTTTTCACCCGTCGGCTGTGGTAGCGGCGGAGTCCTTGCTGGTAGATGGCGGTGCGTGACCGAGCGAGGTCGCGTGCTTCGTCGAGCTGGTCGAGCCCGTCTTGGCGGGCCAGTTCGTTTGCGGCCTCCGTATAATGGACGACCCGCGGAGAGTCGTGTTCGAGGTCGGTCGGCATGACTGCTTCGGCGCCGTAGACCATGAAGAAGGGAGTGAATCCCGTTGATCTGTTAACCGAGGTGCGGATTCCCCCGACGACGGAGGGCAACTCTTCGACCCAGCATCCAGCGGTGCGCTCGAGTGGTACTTGGAGTCACGGCTTTAGGCCATGGAGGATGCTTTGGTTGGCGCGTTCCGCCTGGCCGTTGGATTCCGGGTGGGCGACTGACGCGAGGTCAAGCCGGATGTGGTGCTCTTCGCAAAATTCGGCCATTGCTCCCTTGGCGAAGTTTGTGCCGTTGTCCGTGATGATACTGTTGGGGAACCCGTAGCGATATATGAGCTCGCGTAGGAATTTAGTGGCGGTCTTCCCGTCGCATTTCCGGACTGGCTTGGCCTCCACCCACTTGGTGAATTTGTCGACGGCGACTAGCAGGTGGGTGTAGCCGGAGGGGGCTTTCTTGAAGGGGCCCACCATGTCCATGCCCCATACGGCGAATGGCCAAGTGATGGGGATCGTTTTGAGCGCTGAGCTTGGTACGCGCGTCTGATTGGCGTGCTTCTGGCACCCGGCGCATCGCTGGACGATGTCGACGGCGTCGGCGTGTGCGGTGGGCCAGTAGAAGCCGTGTCGCATAGCCTTGGCGACCAGGGAGCGAGCGGCGGCGTGGTGGCCGCAGTCTCCTGAGTGAATGTCGTGGAGGATTTTGCGTCCTTCAGCCGGTTGGACGCAACGTTGGAACACACCGGTGACGCTGCGCTTGTGTAGCTCGCCGTCGATGATGGCGTAAGACTTGCATCGGCGAGCGATCATCCGAGCGTTTGTCTCGTCTGCTGGCAGAGTGCCGGTTTCCAGGTAGGCGATGTAGGGCTTGGTCCAGTCGTCTGGCTCGGTGATGAGTGCGACCAAGGCTGCCTCTGGTTGGAGTGGGACTCCGATGTCGATCTCCCTCGGGGGAGAGACTGATGGCTTGGAGATTGTGTCGAGGAACACGCCGGCGGGTGGTGCGAGTCGAGCCGACCCGATGCGAGAGAGGGCGTCGGCCTCCTCGTTTTTTCGCCTGTCGATCCACTCGACAGAGTAGCCGGTGAAGTGGCCGCCCAACTTATCCACCTCTTGGCGGTACGCCGCCATGGTAGGGGAAATGGCGTCGCAGGTGCCGGCGACTTGTCCCGCAACGAGGTCGGAATCTCCGTAGCACCGGAGGCGGTTGACGCTCATCTCCTTGGCGGCTCGCATGCCGTGGAGTAGGGCCTCGTATTCGGCCATGTTGTTGGTGCAGGGCGTGAATTCGAGGCGGAGGATGTAGCGGAGCTTGTCGCCCTTTGGTGAAGTCAGCACTATCCCCGCTCCTGCGCCGTCCGCGTTCTTGGACCCGTCGAAGTGTAGGCTCCAGTAATGGAGGTACGGCAGCTTCTCTGGCTGCTGGGCCTCCTCCCAGTCGGCGATGAAGTCTGCCAGTGCCTGTGACTTAATCGCCCTTCGTGGCTCGTATTTAATGTTGTGGACGCCGATCTCGACGGCCCACTTGGCGACTCGCCCGGTCGCCTCGCGATTGCGGATGATGTCTTGCAGTGGCGCTGAGGAGACGACCGTGATCGGGTGCTCCTGGAAGTAGTGCGGCAGGCGCCGCTGAGCCCTGAAGACCGCGTATACTAACTTTTGGTACTGTGGGTACCGCTGGCACGATTCGGTGAGAACCTCGCTGATATAGTACACCGGCCGCTGAACCAGGCGCTCCTTTCCTTCCTCTGGTCGTTCGACGACCATTACAGCACTGACAACGCGCTCGGACGCCGCGACATAAACCAGCATAGGTTCCTTGTCAGCGGGTGCGGCGAGTAGTGGTGCGGCGAGTAGCACCTTTTTGAGGTCGCGGAGCGCGTCGTCCGCCTCCTTGTCCCACTGGAAGGTGGGGTTCTTGCGCATCAGGCGGTATAGTGGCATTGCCTTTTCGCCTAGGCGGGGGATGAAGCGGCTGAGAGCCGCTACTCGCCCGGCCAGCTTCTGGACGTCACGCAGGCACTCGGGTTTGCCGAGCAGGGCGATCGTGTCGATCTTTGTTGGGTTCGCCTCGATCCCTCGTTTGGAGACGACGTACCCCAGTAGTTGTCCGGCGGGTACACCGAAGGTGCACTTGCCTGGGTTGAGCTTTATCTTGTACCTCCGCAGATTGGCGAAGGTCTCTGCCAGGTCGGCGAGTAGGTCGCCTTGGCGAGCGGATTTCACGACCACGTCGTCGATGTAGACGTGGATGTTGCGGCCAATTTGGCTCGCGAGGCATTCTTGCATGCACCGCTGGTAGGTTGCCCCGGCGTTCTTGAGGCCGAAGGTCATGGCGGTGTAGCAGAAGGCTCCGAATGGCGTGATGAACGCCGTCTTCTCCTCGTCTTCGACAGCCATTTTGATCTGGTTGTACCCCGAGTAGGCATCGAGGAAACATAGCGACTCCGAGCCCGCGGTTGAATCGATTATCTGATCGATCCGCGGGAGGACTAACTGCTCCTTTGGGCAGGCGCTGTTCAGGTTTGTGTAGTCGATACACATTCTCCAGGTCCCGTTTTTCTTCTCGACCAGGACTGGGTTTGCCAGCCACTTGGAGTATTTGATTGGCCGGATGAAGCCGGCAGCGAGTAGGCGCTGCACTTCCTCGGCGATTGCGCGACGACGTTCTTCATTGAAGGGCCGTAGCGACTGCTTGACAGGTCGCACTTTGGGGTCGGCGTTTAATTTGTGCTCAGCGAGCTCCCTAGGGACACCGGGCATGTCGGAGGGTTTCCATGCGAAGATGTCCCTATTCTCACGAAGGAACTCGATGAGCGCGCCTTCCTATGCTGGGCTCATGCCCGTCCCGATCGTCACCGTCTGGCTGGGGTCGCCTGGGACCAGCTCGACGGTGCGGGTGTGCGTCGTGGCCTCAAAGGTTGAGGTGTTTGTGCCCTCTGAGTTGGGCTTCTTGAGTATTGTGGGATCGTCATTGTTGACCCCGCTCGCGTATTTGGCGAGCTCGTCGGCGTGATTAGTCTCTGCCGCGATGACAGCGTCGGCGAGTTCGGCTCCTTTGGCCTCGCATTCGGCGGCCATGTCGGGGTCGCCGTTGATGGTGATGACGCCGCACGGCCCGGGGAGCTTCATCGCGTTGTACGCGTAGTGGGGCGCTGCCATGAATTTAGCAAACGCCTGGCGCCCCAGGACGCAGTGGTAAGGGCTGTCGAAGGGCACCAGCTCGAAGACGATCCGCTCGGTGCGGAAGTTTGCCGGACTACCGAAAGTGACTGGCAGCGTGACTTTGCCGATCGAATATGCCTTCCGACCGGGGACGATGCCGTGGAACGTGGTGTGGGTTGTCTCGATCATCGACTGCGGGAGCCGCAGCCGCCTGAAGGTGTCGAGGTAGAGGATGTTGATGGAGCTGCCGCCGTCCATCAGTGTCTTGGGGAGTCAGTAGTCGCCAACCTTGGGCTTGACCACCAGGGCGACTCGTCCTGGGTACTCGATGCGTGGCGAGTGGTCTTGCCGACTCCAGGTGATGGGCTGTTCCGACCAGTTCAGGAACTGGGGGACGTCTGTTTGGGCCACCGCGTTGACGGCGACGGCACGGGCGATGACCTTCTTCTCGCGCTTCGTATTGAAGCCTGTGAAGGTGTGGAGCGAGCCGGCTACTTTGCCGAATTTTCCGCCATTTGGCGGGTCGTTGTCGGTGTCCTCCCGCGCGTGCCGTGCCTTCTCGATTTCCCTGAGGGTGTGGCAGTCGGCGGTGGTGTGCGTTGCGGGCTTCCCTTCCCTGCTGTGGAACGCACATGGTTGGTTGAGGAGGGCCGCAGGATCGAATCTTGGCTTGCTCTTGTAATTGCCGCCGTCGCGCCGTTGCCCTCCGTCGCGGCGGTAGCTCTTGGGCTCGCGCTGTGCATGCCCAGCGTTGGCGACGAAGTCGACTCGCTCGTCGCTGCGGCGCTTGCCGGTGAGGCGGGTGCCGCTGTAGCGTAGGTCGGTTCGGCGTCCGCCGTCGTTGCCGCCCGTGCGGTGTTGCCCCCCTGACTCGTCGTCGGTTTCCTGGTTTGGATCCTCCTCGGCGTACCGTTTGGCGATCTCGAGGAGGTCGGGGATGTTGTCGAGTGTGCGGGAGTGTCGCTTGAGCTTGGCGACTAGAGGCTCATAGCGGCACGAGGTCTTGAAGCAATGGATCGCGGTGTCCGGGTGGATGCCGACCGCGTTGTACCAGAGCTCTTGCCACCGTTGGACCCAGTTGCGGGTCGACTCGCGGGGTCCCTGGACGCATCGTTCCAGGTCTTCGATGGTGGTGGCGCGGGTGTAGGAGCACTCGAACTGCCTGACGAAGGCGTCGCGCATTTCCTCCCAGGAGTCGATGCTGTCCTGGGGGAGCGTGTTGATCCACTGCCTGCACGTCCCCTCCATCATCAGTGGGAGGTAACGGGCGGCGAGTAGGTCAGTGTGACCCGCGATCCCCATTGCCATGAGGTATGTGTCGAGCCAGACTGCGGGGTCGTACGAGGAGTCGTATTTTTCTATCTCCTTTGGCGCCTTGAAGTTTGGCGGGTACTTCTCGCCTCGGATCATTGGTCCGAAGCACTTAGGCCCGAGTCGACTGAGCGACCCCATGGGCTCGCCATCGCGGCGATTAGTTAGGGTGTGCCGTAAGTCGTCGGGCTGGCGTGCGCGCCAGTTTTGGTTGTTGATGATGTGAGTGCGGGCGTCGATGGGTTGTCCGTTAGCGGCGACGAAGTTGGTCGCCGGCCTGGGATCGTTGGTGGAGAGCGCCGCGTTCGCAGGTCGGTGTTGGAGCTGCAGTGGCTCTGGTGGCGGGCAATTGAGGGTGTTTGCCGCCGCTGGGCGGCCGCTTGAGGCCGCTCTGCTTCCCGAGGAACGCGAGTATACTCGACCTTGCGAGTCGGCGCCCGCTTTTTGCTGCTCCACGGCCTTCGCAAGCAGGGCCTTGACGTACTGGATCTGTAAGGCGCCGTTGCCAGTGGCCGTGATGCTACCAGCTGCTGCTCCGCCTGCCACGAGGTTGTCCATTGGGGTGGAGAATAGTGGGAGGCCGTTTGCGTCTCGCTCCCGTGAGGAGACAACTATCCGCGGTTGGTCCCTGGGAGGGGTGCGGTTGGGTGGTGGTGGGGCACCCATCGCCGTTGATCCTGGCGGGGGCCGGGCACTTCCTCCTGGTGGCGCGTTTTCGCAGATTGCGCGCTCGGCTATGCGGGCCAGGTCGTTTTCATCGTCGAAGTTCAGGGCACGCCCTTGAACGGTGGGGTTCAAGCGTGACCTGATCCGCTGCTGGTGGTAGCGTGACAGCTCCTGCGCCGTCACCTGCTCGAGGCGAAATTTTTCGCGCTCGGCCTGCTCTTTGCGTACCGCCTCCGCCAGTTTCAAGCGGAGTTCCTCGACCTCCGTTGCCGTGGCGTTAGGAGGGATTGGGGTGGAGAAAGGATCCTCCGGTGGATCGGTGCCGGTGGCCATGTAAGCCGCGGCGTGGCGATTGGCGCCATCGCGGAGGTCGGCGGAGTTCTCCGACCCGGAGTCGAATTCGAAGATTCCGAGGATGGAGGGGTCCTCGAAGTCTCCCGCGTTGGAGACCTGGGCGATGGAGCCCGCGGATGAGGCCGCGGTGATGGATCCGGCGAGTGACGCCGGGGTCGCCGAGTCGGCGTCATCGGTGAGGGCCGTATCTTCTGCGGCCGCTGAGTTCCCGGCCACGTTGCTGTGGGCCGAGTTGTACTCGGAGGCAAGGCGGTGGATCGTGCGAACCTGGCTCTCGGAGAGCCGATCGCGTGGCGGCGACTCGCGGATGCGAGTTGAGTCCTCCGAGAGGATGACGTCGGTGAGGCCGACGAAGAGGCTGATCGTGCCGATTGGACGTAGCTACTCGGCAAGATCTGGAGCATCTCGCCGATCGCTATCATGCGGCCGGTGGCGACCGTCTCGTTGATGGGCAGATTGGATCTCGCCGCAGAACACCGGCCAGACCGGCCAGGCCCCACGGTGGGCGCCACTGTCGTGGGAATGGTCACGGCAGATGCTGCAATCGGCAGCGAGTAGTAGAACGAGGGGCAAGGGCGGCCAGCCATCTGCGGTGCGAGATGAGGGCAAAGACACAGGGTTTTACCCAGGTTCGTCCCCCCGGAGGGTAAAGACCTACTCCTGCTAGATTGTACTATGGAGGTGTTTACAATGGGCGAGCTCGGCGGCTAGGCGGCGAATCGCTTGGGTGTATGAGGGAACGTGTCTCTACTCACCCCGTAGGGAGGTTTATATAGGCTCACCTCCCCTAGGGTTTACATATCTCAACCGATTCAGTTTACAACCTCGGTAATCGTTCAACCTAGTCCGACTGGGCCTATCTACTCGCCTGGGCCTTCAACTTCCAGTCGCTTGGTACCTTGCTGGGCTTTGATCCACTCGCCGTTCTGCAGGCCCACTCGCCAGCCCTTGGGCCAGTCGGAAACGTCCTGCTGAGTATACCCCAGTAGGCGTATCCCCATCAACTGGAAATATCCAGTTTAGGTATATAGATGATATACATGTTATGGTTGTATTATTTGCTTGTTAAACAATGTGTTTCTTGGGTATTGGATACCGAATTGGTTGGTACGAAATTTCATACGGAACGACGCAATTCATGAACCATAATGGCCTAAGTAACTAGCAAGAGAATATGTGATGATGTTCATCGAAAACAAACAAACCGTTGTTTGTATTTCTCGTTGACATCAAAGCTTGCCTTTAAGATGTGTTTTAATAATTGTTATTTAAATCAGGTATTATGAGAACAAAGGTTGTTTAAATAATTACCGTATTCCATATAAGATGGATGATTTACAAATCTAGTTGGAGAAATCACATCCATAAAGCTAATGCTAAAATGTTGCAAGACAAATGATTGGAAGATCACTTACGAAGTGACATCGCCGTTTAAATTATATTGGAAAGAAAACATGAAGAAACTCCATTTTCATGGATTTTTGGAGTCTTTGATTTGATCAAATGACGCTTGTGAGAGTTTCCTCGGGATAATTAAAACTTTGTTCAAAGGCCAAAGAAGAATGAACGACTAAAATATTAGAACTTATGCATATCGATGTATGTAGTCCATTATGTGTAGTCGTAAGCGATGGATTTCAACTTCATATACTTTCTCCAGAAATTTGAGTGAATATTCACTTAATGAGAAAGAAGTATGAAATATTTGAAAATGTTCAAAGACTTTCAAGATGAAGTGGAAAATCATTGTAACGAGAAAATAAATGATTTATGATTTTATCATAAAGGGATTTATTTGAGTTGCAAGTGTGATGAGAAAATAAATAATTTATGATTTTATCATAAAGGGATTTATTTGAGTTGCAAGTTTAGCAAATCATCTAGATTTACATCTCCTGAAACACCATAGGAATATGGAGTGTTTGAGATTTGTAATGAAACCTTGTTTGACATGGTTGGATCAAAGGTGTTATTTATAAAACTGCCATTATGTTTTAAAAGATTAAAGCTTTAGAGACTATCGCTTTTACACTAAAAAGAGCTCCATCTTGATCCGTTGAAATGACACCTGATTTGGGGTAAAACCCAAGTTGTCCTTTCTAAAACTTTGGTATGCTAAGCATAAGTAAGATGTTTACAACCAAAGTAGGATGAGCATGTCTTTATAGGTTATTTCGAATAACCATTGGGTATTCCTCCATAACACCGAGGACAAAAGGGTTTGTTGCTTGACATATGAAGTTTCTTGAAAAAGGAATTTTCGCAAAAGTTAAGTGGGAGGACAATAGAACTTTGATAAGGTTAAAGAACCTTAGTTGTATGTGCTGAATTGCAAAGCACCGAAAAATGTTCCGGAGGTAGCCAGAATGCTCATGGCTCACGTGCCTCAAAGGTTGTGGTCATGGAGGTCTAAGTTCCTATTGAACCAAGTAGGTCGGATATACAATCAAATGCTGAGATTTGAGAGTAAATCATTGTTGTTTGACAATGATGAACCGACAACATGCAAAGAAGCGATGATGGGCCCTGCCTCCATCAAATGGCTTGAAGCCATAAAATCCGTGATAGTTCCATACACGAGAAATCAAGTTTTGAACTTGGAAGACCCTCCGGAAAGGTGTGAAAACCTATCGGTCGTATTTGGATCTATAAAGAAACAGACATGGATGTTTCACATCTATGAAATAGTCGACATGTCGTAAAGTATTTTACGACAATGTTCAAGGAGTTGACTATGACAAGATTTGATCTTTCATAGCGATATTTAGTCTGGACGGATTAAAGTAGCAACCACTATATATAATTTGGTATATGGTATATGAATAAACAAAACAAAATTCTTCTAATAGAATGGTTACCTAGGACGTGTGCATGACACGGTCCAAAGGATTTTGTTAATTCAAAGGATGCTAAAAGACATGCAAAGTTCAATGGTTGAAGTAAGCATCGCGGAGTTGGAATCTTCACCGTAATGAAACTGTTAAAGAAGTTTAATTTCATCAGAACACGATGAAGATGCTTGCATTTACAATAAATTAAATGGGAGCGCTGAGACATATTTTTAATACATTATGTGGATGCCATCTTGTTGATTAGAAATGATGTATCTTTTATTGACAAAGGTTAAGAATTTCATTTTGATGAAACACTTAGGCAAAACACGAATATTTAGCATGAATGTCTATAGTGGATAGACTGTGATGCTAATATGGTTGTGCCAAATGTACATATATGAGATATTGAAGAAGTTCAATATAGAAACGACAAGAAACGGTTCTTGTCGCATGGAAAGGAATTGAATCAAGATTCAAGTGTATCGACACTTGATAAGTGAAACAAGATTCAAGTGCTTTGACACTTGATGAGTGAAATCACGAGAATGTTTTGACCAATCATACCATGATATATACACATCCAGATATGTCCTATGCTCTAAGTGTTATGAGCATATACCAGAATGAATCATAAAATGATCATTGGACGATAGTAAGGAAATTCTTATGATCTTTTGGAAGAACTAAGAATATATTTGTGTAGAGGTGACAAACAATTACAAATAGTTCATTGTAAAGCGTTACATTGATACTAGTTTTGTCACAAGATACAAATTAAGTTTATCTCAATTTAAACTATGGGTGGCACAATGAAATGGAAAGGAGTTTCCATGACGGATTTGGATGAATTCCAAAGTTAAGACATTGTGACGGATACTATAACAAAAAGTCTAAGTATATGACTGCTATAGTAGCAGCAAAGGAGGGCATTTGTGTCAAGTAGTTTGTTATCAAACTATGGTGTGGTTCGCAACGGGCTAACACTAAAGATATATTGTACGACAATAGTATCAACATGATTTAACCCCAAGGAACTAAAGGTCTCACCAAAAGACCAAATATATACAATTCCATCTCATTGGAGAATTAGTGATGCGTGAAGACGCAAAGACATGCAAATACACACAGGCCTGAAAGCGTCAGGTCCATAGATTATGTTAACCACTTGCAAATCGTGTATATGGAACACCGGAAAGCCATATGTGTTCAATACGCAAAGTTTTTAACCTATATTATTGTCTCTAGTGCAAGTGGGAGACTTAAGGGAATATGCCTAAGAGGCAATAATAAAGTGGTTATTACCGTATTCCTTATTTATGATAAATGTTTATTTTGCATGCTATAATTGTATTAATACGGAAACGTTAATACATGTGTGTTTAATAAACAAACAGAAAGTTCCTAGTCATGCCTCTCTCATAAACTAGCTCGTTGATTAACAAGATGATCAAGGTTTCCTGATCATGGACATTGGATGTTATTAATAACGAGGTCACAACATTAGTGTAATGGTGTGATGAACATTCATCCGAAGTATAGCATTACGATCAAAGTCATTGAGTTTATATTGCTATAACAACATACGAAGTGACCCTAATCCTAAGACCATGAGATCATCTCAATCACTAACACCAGAAGAGTATCTTCATAACATCAAACGTCACAACGTAACAGGGTGATTATAAAGATGGGTTCAGTACTACTAAAGTGTTATGTTGAGGCCCATGGATCGAGAGTGGAATTTGTTCATCTCGATGACGTATAGATATGCTCTAGGCCCTCTCGGTGATATCACATTGATTAGGTTGCAAGCAAGTGATTTGATCACTAGAATGTTATATCACGGGAACGAGAAAAGAGTAGATGTCAGTAACGAGATCAAACTAGGTATGGAGATACCGATGATCGAATCTCGTACATGTAATATATCGCGAAACAAAAGGATTAAGATACTAGCATAAAAGGTTCTCGCGATCACAAGAAAGTCATCGCTGAATGTGTGGGAGTTAGTATGGGTCTCCAGATCCCGCTTCTGATTATTGATCCGAGAGGGGTCTCGATCATGTCCGCATTATTCGCAAACCATAGGGTGACACACTTAAGAGATACTGACATCCATTTGGAGCAAAAGTTTCATGCCGGAAAGAATAACAAGCGCAGGAATTTATTTCACTAGATACCGAAACAGATTTTTGGGTAAAATTGCAGAAAGTGTTTTTGCATGTGAAATGAAATACTAGAAAGGGTGTCGTGGTGTGGAACATGGCAGTGCCATCGGGGATGGCAAAGAAGGGACACTCGGATGCATTAGGTGGCTCACGCAACGGGTTGGGCACGGTAAACTTCAAACATAGTGACGTACCCAGGTTCGGGGCCTTCTCTGTGAGGTAACACCCCTAATCCTGCAAGATGAACTATATGAGGGAACAGATGCCCAGTACAGATGCTCCTTGAGCTGTTTCCTTAGCTGCTATCGAGAGCTAGAGGAAGATGGGAACTAGCTTCTAACACTTCTCTTCTTCTATTATTGCCTACCTAGAACCCTAGCTCTGCCCTTCCTTATATACTAGTCTGGGGAGGGGGGGGGAGATTACAGATCAGGCTCTAGGGTTTACTGTTTGGATATGGGTTTATAGGATAGGGCCGGCTGTAGGGCCCAGCCGGTGGGCCAGGACCTAGTCCGCCCTTCTTTTAGTGTCATCCTCTTCTTTAGCGGTCGCCTGGGCTTCCTTTGGGGCATCACCCTTGCTTTAACGGTCATCCGGACTGCTTTCACCAGTCAGCCGACCACTTTGCTTTATCTTCGTCGGGTAGCGCTGGTCATGACGGCAAGCCAGCCTGATGATGAGGGAGAGCCAGAGGCGTACCCCGCAAGGAGCGTCAGCCCTTCCATGCTCTCCATCGAATCCGAGGTGAGCCGAGTGGAAGCGGCCACCCGACCGTTTCTTCTGGCTCCCGGCTAGACGGGCCAGCCGGGAAGGTTATAAGCCCAGTCGGGTGGTGTTCGCCAACCAGCTGGAGTTGTCCTTCTTGAGGGCCAAACAGATTGTTCCTTATGGAGCCGGCCTACTTGTGTTTGGCTTTCCCCACCCAGGGGTTATCCCCCCGACACTAGTCCCCGAGCATGTATGGGCTTGGCCAGTGGGTAAGATCTTGTGTGCTCTTTTTTCGTCTTGAAGTTATTGTTTGACCGTATCTGGCTGCAGATTTTGCTTTTGCTTTCCGGCTAGATTTAACCGGCTGCGGAATCAATGGCCGCCCACTGGGTGTAGATAGCGAAGGCAGGGACCGACTGGCGTAGCTGGAGACGAAGCGTTAGCTTGATGATGCTGTTGATGTCGTCACCCACGACTGCTACTCTGGCGCAAGTCGCGTCAGTTGGACTTTCGCGTCGCTGTGTCAGTTTTTGGCAACTACGCACGCAACTTGCCGCAGCGGTTCCTCGGGGCGAGCACGCATGCCTCGTCTCGCGGTAACGCCCACGGATCTTCTGTGGTGGTTATGATGGCGCAAAGGATCCGAATCCATAACGTCGTGCGGCCGTGGTGCCTCGATGCCACGCGTTGTGCGGGAGCCGAGGGGGCGACGGTGCCGCCCGCGAGGATAAATAGAGCCCTGGAGGAGGGACGATGCCCACACCTCTTCGTCCTCCGGCTCATCTTCTCCTCTTCTTCCAGCGCACCTTACTTGTTGCGCCATTTCTCCTTGCTGCCGCTGCACATCATTCACCACAGCCACCTCTTCTGCCGAGATGTTGCCGGAGCAGCGCGGGGGCTGGTGCGGGTCGTTCGTCACGGACGACCTCATCCATAAGTATCAGCGGGGGAGATTTCTTCCCTCGTCGATGCTGGTGAAGCATCGGCTTGCGGCGGAGGGGGAGCGGGTGCCGGACCCTCGGCCGGGGGAGCGCGTTGTCTTCCTGGCGCATTTCGCCCACGGCTTCGGCCTTCCCGTCAGCCCCTTCCTCGTCCAGCTCCTTGTCTTCTTCGACCTCCAGCTCCATCATCTGGGCGCCAACGCCATCACGCAGTTGTCGCACCACGCGGCCTGCTGCGAGTCGTACCTTTGGGCGTGGCAGCTTCATCTTGAGGTATGTGTACCGCGGCACTCCCATGAATTTGGTGAGGGCTGGGCACCCTAGTATGTTGTGGTAGGCGCTGGAGAGGTTCACCACCTCGAACCAGATTGGTTTGCGATGAAAATTGTTCTCGCCGCCGAAGATGACGTCCAACTGGGTTTTGCCGATTGGCGAGTGTGACGGGCCTGGTACTGCTCCGTGGAACGAGGTGCTTGAGGGTTGCAGCTGGGATTCGCTGATGTCGAGCCGCTCGAGGCTACTCCGGTAGAGGAGGTTGATGCTGCTGCCACCATCGATCAGCACCCGGGAGAAGCGGCACGAGTGCTTCTTGGAGATGATGATCGGGTCGAGGACCAGCGCGTAGCTGCCAGGGCTTGGTAGCACAGCCAGCTGATCTTCCTTGCTCCAATTGATTGCCTGATCTGACCAGTGCAGGTACTGGGGGACGGGGAGAACGATCGCATTTACTTCCGCCTCGCGCCTCCGCTTGGCGTGCTTTGTTTCCGGCTTCGCGAGGAAGATGTGATAGTTGCCTACTTGCCGCGGGTAACCGTCTTATTTTTTCATCGTCCTTGTGGCGGTTGCGCCGCTCCCTGTTGTACGGTGGGCCTCCGGCTGGCGGTGGAGGTGGTGGTGGGAGCCCACCGGCTTCAGCCATCTTCTTCGTCCAGCTGCACTGGCGTGTTGTGTGGTTCGTGGGCTTGCTGCCACCAATGTGGAACTTGCACGGCCCATCGAGCATGGACTCCATGGTGTACTTGGGACGAGGCGGCCTATCGTCCGGTCTCTGCCTCCGGCTGCCGCCTACAGCCGGGTCCTCCTACACAGCGGCTACTTGCTTGGTGCCATACCGTCTATCTGGTTGGTCGTCTTTCCTCTTGCCGTGGCGGTTGTCATGGCCGTGCCACCTGGGATGATGGTCGCCCGGCTGGCGGCGCTTCGCCTGCTCGTCCATGACGATTTATCATTGGTCGTCCACCACGATGGGCTTCTTCATGGCCGCGTCGGCGGTGGTGTACTTGTCCGCGATGGCCATGACCTGGGCCATGGTTTGCGGGTCTGCCTGGCTGAGCTTATGCTTTAGCATGGTGCCGTCTCAGCAACCGTTGGTGAAGAAGTCTATCGCCTGGTGCTCGCGCACCCCGTCGCACGAGTTGTGCATGCTAGTCCACCAGGTAAGGTAGGCGCGGTCGGACTCATCCTTGCCTTGTACGCAGAGGGCGAGCTTGCGAGGTTGACCCGGCCGCTTGTATGTTCCGGTGAAGTTGCAAATGAACGCCTCTTCGAAGTCCAGCCAGGCGTTAATGCTGTTGTTGGGGAGGCTGTTGAGCCATGTTCTTGCCGAGTCGACGAGCATGAGGGGGACGTAACGTACGGCCAGGCGGAGGTTTCTGTTGGCGATTCAAACTGCGGTGGTGTAATCTACCAACCAATCCTCTGCCTTGACCGTGCCGTCGTATTTTGGCGTATCCCTTGGAAGCGAAAAACCCTTCGGAAATGGTTCGTTCCGGATGCGCGGGCCAAAACACTTTGGGGCAGCCGGACTTTCCTCTTCCAGCATGCGTGACTGCACCAGGAGGTCGATGCGCTCGCGCGCGTCAGGCGGTTCTCGGGGGCCGAGTCGGCCCTTCAGGCGTGATGCAGGCGGGTCCTTGTTCGCGTCCACTCCTTCATCCGGGGCACGCGTCTTCTTCCCTTGGGAAGCTCCTGCTGCCGGAGCGCGGCTTACGCTGGAAGCAGCAGCGTCTCAGTTGTGGCGGCCACGGTTGCTGGATTCACCATGCGGGCGGCTGTTTTGCCCGACTCCTCCTGGGGAGGATGCCTGCTGATGCTTGCTTCCCCCGTGCGCCGTCTGGTCCACGCATTTGCGAACGACGATGTCTCGAGAGTTGCCCATCTGGCCGGGGGTGCCTTCGGCTTGCTGCTTGTTAGCGGTGGTGACGAGGAGCTGGACGCGCTCCTGCTGGCGACGGAGCTCCTCGCCCTCGAGGTGCTTCAGCTCCGCGGCTGCTGCCTCGGCTGCCCTCATGTTCTTGGCGGGGGTGCTGTAGACGGGCTGCGCCAGACCTTCATGTGAATCGGTGGCACGGTCCAGCTCTGACGCTAGGTCGCGCCCCCGGTGTTGGATCTTCCTGACGAAGCCGTGGGCCGCGTTGTACTCATCCATGGTGGCATTCAGCAGACGCTGATTAGCTGCGACCTTGGTGGACTCCTCTAGGAGCTTCTGGCGCGTAGCTTCGAGCGCGGCTGCGGCAGCTGTCGAGTCCGCCTCGACGATGACCGGAGCGCGCAAGTGCTGGATGGAGGCAGTGAGCGGGTCTTGCTCCTGCTCGGGTGCGGAGTTCTCTCCTCCCGCCCGGCGCTCCTAAGGTGGTCGATGGTTTTCGCGGGCGTTTACCACCCTGACTTCGACGCAACCACTCACCGTGGCTGGGCCATGGGCGAGGGGCACGTCGAGGACGGGGGTGACCACGCTGGGGAAACCCTCAGCGACAGTGGCGACATAGACGCGGATGTTTCCAAAATGCAGGATGGAGCCATTGGCGGGGAAGGTGTTCCCAGTGAAGCACGCGGCGTTGTCGACGACGCAGTCGAAAGCGCCGAACGTGAGAACGAGGCCGGAGGCCACGTGTTCCCCGGCGACAAGCGGAAGTCCCATGCGGAAGATGATCCCAGCCGAAGCGATGTGCCCCATGGTGGGCGCCAACTAGTGTGGTGTGGAACACGACAGTGCCATCAGAGATAGCAAAGAAGGGACACTCGGATGCATTCGGTGGCTCACGCAACGGGTTGGGCACGGTAAACTGCAAACACAACGACGTACCCAGGTTCGGGGCCCTCTCGGTGAGGCAACACCCCTACTCCTGCAAGATGAACTATATGAGGGAACATATGCCCAGTAGAGATGCTCCTTGAGCTGTTTCCTTAGCTACTATCAAGAGCTAGAGGAAGATGGGAACTAGCTTCTAACACTTCTCTTCTTCTATTGTTGCCTACCTAGAACCCTAGATCTGCCCTCCCTTATATACTGGTCTGGGGGGCAGATTACAGATCAGGACCTAGAGTTTACTATTTGGATATGGGTTTGCAGGACAGGGCCGACTGCAGGGCCCAGCCGGTGGGCCAGGACCTAGTCCGCCCTTCTTTTAGCATCATCCTCTTCTTTAGCGGTCACCCGGGCTTCCTTTGGGGCGTCACCCTTGCTTTAACGATCATCCGGACTGCTTTTTCCAGTCAGCTGACCACTTTGCTTTATCTTCGTCGGGTAGCGCCGGTCATGATGGCACGCCAGGTTTCCCGATGACGAGGGAGAGCCAGAGGCATACCTCGCAAGGAGCGTCAGTCCTTCCGTGCTCTCCATCGAATCCGAGGTGAGCCGGGTGGAAGCGGCCACCTGGCCGGTTCTTCTGGCTACCGGCTAGACGGGCCAGCCGGGAAGGTTATAAGCCCAGCCGGGCGGTGTTCGCCAACCAGCTGGAGTTGTCCTTCTTGAGGGCCAGACGGCCTGTTCCTTCTAGAGCCGGCCTACTTGTGCTTGGCTTTCCCCACCCGGGGGTTATCCCCTCGACAAAGGGGTTATATGTGAATGTTTGTCATTAAAGTAATTGACAAAATTCTGAATAAATAAAAGGAGTTTTATTTAATGAGAGTTGGCATTAAATTTGGTGGAAATTTAATGGGAATTTGAGTGGGTTTTTGAGTGGAGGGAATTGAAACGCATTTGTGTGAGTGGTGTGTCCACCCACATGAATGAAAGGAGGGTAGGGGCACCCCCATGGCCAGCGACCACCCCCTTGGGTGCCCCCCTCCTCCTATAAAAGGAGCCCCCTCTCCTCTCTCTCTCACTCACACCTCCTCGTGAAGGATCTCTCCCCCTCTAGTATTTATACCCCATGATCTCGGGCTAGCGAGATACATGTTCCCGGTGGCTATTCGACAAGAAAGAGTTGTGCTTCCGCTGCATCGCTGGAGCGTGGAGGCGTAGGTTGCTCGGTGCCTCGGATGTGTGTGCGAGCACGGATGCACCGCTGATTTGTGGTGGTAAGGACTTCCTCTCGATCTTGAGATCGGCAAGAGATCGTCTACATCAACCACGAGTTTGGACTCGTTAATATTTGTCGGTCTTCAAGGGTATGTTCTCTACGGATGTACATCCGCCCGTTGTTTGTATCTAGTAGATAGATCTTGGTACATAGTTGTTCCCATCATAGGAATTTTTTTGTTTTCTATGTTGCGAACCCTACAGCATCAAGTGACACATTTATCCAAGCATGGCACAACACCACATCTTCTTCCTCACTGTAGTTATCGGGCCACTTGCCCGTGGCCTTGTCCTTGTTCTTGCCCTTGCCCTTGGTCAATGCCTCCACCACAGTATCCCCTTCTTCGACATCATCAGTGGCCTCCTGTTCTCCAGCCAAGTAGTCGTCGTCGGCCTCTTCGGCTGTAACACCCTCAGAATTGGACCTATGCAAGTTTTAGCGAAACCCGCCAAAACCGCATAGAAACGATTCAAAGGTGCCCACCAGGCACTTTCGTGCGGGTGGAAAACGAAGTAATAACATTACACAACAGTCCTCGATGGGACCCACAGAACAGATATATACAACAGCGACTCAAAGAGTCAAGAATACAGATATAATATACAAAGATCCAAATCACCTTAAAAAACGATAGAGCGTCCGACTACGGACAAGATGCAAAGGGGGCTAAGAGCCCTGAAGAATAACCAATGGCGTCCATAACCCTGCCCAGGCCAAGCCGGAAGGGTAACCCTGCTAACGACGTGGATCTCAAAACCTGCTTAACAAAAGGGGTGCCGACAAAGGGCAAAGGAAAAAGAGGAGCGTCAGTACTGAGGCCAGTACACGGCGAGACTAGAATTCGGCGGTCCTCGCCTACATAGGTATGGTGGACTGAAGCGGCAGTGGCAGCATGCACTGAACAACCTATGGAGACTCGATACAACTAGCGGCAATCAGAGAGGGGTAAGAAAGACCTATCCGGATCCAACCTGATTCTAACATCAAACAAACCCATCCTGGTGTTTCCCCCTCGAGACCAAACGAGGAAGTCAACCGAGGAACTCACACCGTTGGCAGTTTTATTTATTCAGTTATCGTTGCAGCAATTACTAGTCAGGTGTAGATAATCGTCCTGATAAAATAAGCAGTGGGCCATTTTGGTTACCCATTCCGTTGTAGTTGCAACACTTACTAGTCAGATACAAATAGCGTGAGATAACCCAAAACCCAGCAGTTGTTGGTACTTTTATTTAGCCATTCCGTTGTAGTTGCCATACTTACTAGTCAGGTACAATGGTCGCAAGCGACACTCCAAACAAGCAATTGTGGGCAGTATTATTAAGCCATTCCGTTATCGTGAAGCTGATTACTAGTCATTATAAAGTCAAATTTATAATACTACTTTAGTTATGCTTGTCTATGGTCGAGATACTGTGCTCCAAGTCGTCCATAACCGCGGACACGGCTTTCAGAAAGTTTTAACCCGGCCGGGGTGCACAAATAGCAACACACACACGATCGACCTCGGAAAAACCAAATCAAAACCCAACGAGGCTTTCACGACAAAGCAATCACAGGATTCAGAAATATTTCAGAGGGCCACCCCTTGGAGTACACCCGCAACGAAGTAAGCTAGCTCCGAGACGGACCCGAGGTTTGTGGGGCCGGCTGTAAACGACTGGGAACCCGAAAACTCGGGGTGTCGATACCGTGAAAACGGGTCACAATTCCTAAACAGTACAGTGTGCTCCTCGCACAAACGTAAATAAAGCAGTAGCATGGCATAAGTACAGGATCGTAAATAAAACCTCAAACTAGTTTGTGGCCCCAAGAAATAAGACTGAATCAAGCTCTGGCTAAGGGGGGCCCATAATACCCCGTATGTGGATAGCGCGATAAATCAAGGAACATGTATCAAGTACTCGGGGTCCTACGGGACACAAGTGGGCGTTCGGAAACCAAATATTATCTATCACCCACCGATGCCTCTGCTTACTTACTTCAATTTTAGTTGTTAAACAGTAATTAAAGTGAACGATAAGTAAAACCATGATCTCTCCGACATCAACATGCGGCATTACTCCAACAACTGTGGCACTTGACAACACGCAACAGCACTTGAGCAAGCGACTACGACGCGCAAGTCCAACTATCTACCAAACAACAGGTAATAGGATGTGTCCAAGGCAATATAAGGCTGCAAGGGATATCACGGGTACGAAACTAGAGCATCGCAACACTGATAGCAATAGATCAACAGGAGGGAATAAATACTATAAAAGTAAGATAGGTAGAAAGGGGGAGATGCTCGCCTGAAAACATTGTCGAAGGTTCAACCGAAGATCGGGGCGAAGCTCACATCAACTCAACGGCCTTATCCGCGAAGAAGCCAAACACTAGAAGAAACACCGGATGCACTATTTAACACAACAGCAGAAGATCGGGCATGATGCATGCATGATGTATGGCATGGCAAAAGTGCGATGCAATGAGGCCATATTAAGCGGAACCGGGGTCCCGACAATTAATTAGGTGGTTCATGTTGTTTATCTACCCCGCAATTTAAATGTTGCATTAGCAAGACAAAAGGTGGCATTGGTTCGCTACACAAGTTTAAATGAGGCCAATATGAGACTAGATTTGCCCGCATATGGGCCCCATATTTAATTAGAGGTGAATCGGCATAAGGCCCCCAAACCAATGACATGCATGCGAGAATGACAATTTAATATGCGACAAGTTGTATTATATTATAAAATAGGGTTTTCGGGAAGGGGTTCACACATTAGAGGGTCTCGACGAACTTGGGGTTCCGGGGTTCGGGGTCGGTCTCAGGGTCCAGGGTTCGACGGATCATTCTCGGATAACTGAGGTAGGTCTTGTCGCATTCGTGGTCTTCGGGTCATGTCGACGGTCATGGCGTTTGGGATGAAGTACTCGGCGTCCTCGAGGAAGTACTTGTCGTAACCGTGAAGGAGATCCTGTCGATCCGCAGGGTCCGGTCTTCGGGGTTCGACTCCGGGAAGGAGAACTTGCCGTTATCGGTCTTCGGCTCCGTGAGGGCGATCTTGGCGTGCTATTGTTCGGGTTCGGTCTTCGGGAAGGCGATCTTGGCGTTCCAACTTCACTTGTCAGCGTGGACTTGGAACTGGAAACGGTGGTGTCTTCGTGACAGGGAGTGGTCACGGAGATAGCCGAGACCATGCCTATTGAGCAACCACGCCGAGATCTTTATCCGATTTCTGGTTCTAGCCCGAAGAAATTCCTTAAACAGAAACGCAGCACCGCCTTGCCAACTCGTCCTGGTACTCTTTTCAGCAACCACAACGTGAAGGCAGACCAAAATTCCAGGCTCGAACAGACACTCATGTGTACATCACACATGCACCGAGCCGAGCACCATGGGGCAGACACAGACGGAGGCCGACGGGTCGACGCCGGCACGGCCGCGCAGGGCTAGGCGGAGCTTGGGCAGACGGCGTCGGGGTCGCCGGCGCCGGGCGCGGCGAGCCGAGGCCGCGGTTGGGGGGAACGGCGCGGGACGAGCAGCGGTGGCGAGGTGGGGGAGGAAGGGCAGCGCGCGGCGGGAGGAGGCCGCAGAGGGCGGTGGCCTGGGCGCCGCCGGCGGGACGAGCTCGGGGTCGGGGGAGGGGAGGCCGGGGCCGGAGGCGGTGGGTCGCCGGAGCACGGGGAGGGGCGAGCGCGTCGGCCAGAGGGCGAGGCGGGTCGACGGCGCGGGCTCGGGGAGGGGAGGGAGGCGCAGGTCGGCGAAGCGGTGAGGGAGAGGGGAGAGGCGGGCCCGACGGCGGCCGGCGGGGGCGCTGGACGCGGAGGCCGGCGCCGGGTCTGGGACCGGCGGTGCGGGGTTGGTGGGAGGAGGTCGTGGTGAGGCCGAGGGCGGGGAGGTGGTGGCTGGGGGAGGCCGACGGAGCGGCGGCCGGAGTGAGGCGGCAGGAGGGCGGGAGCGGGGCGGCGCCGGTGGGGGAGAAGGGGAAGGAGGACGGGGGGCGTCGGGTGCGTGGGGGGGCTGGGACGCGCGGTTGGGGGAGGCCGGGCGTGGGAAGAGGGACAGGAGCAGGGGAGGAGAGACGGTGGGGCCAGGCAGGGGGTGGGGGCGTGCGTGGTGTGCTGTGTGTGTGTGGCCGGCTGGGTGAAGAGAGGGGGAGAGGCCAGGGGGTGATGTGGCAGCGTCTGGTTGGAGGGGGTGAGGGAGAGAGATGAGGTGGCAGCGTGGGACTGGTCCGGGTGAGGTGGCCGGTGGGTGTGGGTAGATAGGTTGGTAGCTTTAGGGTTTAGAGGGGGCTGATTAGGTGGACCGTTTTTGGTTCTGGGGGTGGTCGTTCGGGTCGGGTCGGCCCGTTCGACTGCCCCCACTAAAAATAATTAATATTTTATTTAATTTCGAATGCACCGTTTGCAAACCAATATCAGCCAAACAAAATATTCCGGCGACCCGGGGTTTGCGTTTGAATAAAGATGGGGCGTTTTAGAAAACAAAAACATGCTTTGCGAAAATAGTTTTATGCAAGCAATTGCAAGATGATGACGATGCTCAAATGCAATGTGGCATGATGACATGAGCATGCGGTCATGATGATGCAATGCACAAAAACAACGCGATTTTCTAGTAGTGGTTTTTGCGGGATGCCACATCGGCCTTGTCGTCCACCACCTCTTCGTCGCCGCTGAAGTTGAGGTCATCAAGGCCTTGGTGGTGAGAATGATCGAGTTGTGGCATGTACTTGGCGACAGACACGTCGGTGGCACTTAGAGTCGGCCCAGGAATTTCATCGATCACCTCGAGGGCGCCATCTTGAGGTGCGATGATGGCCATCGAGGAGGACGACAACATGGCCTTGGAGGTACCCTTGGGATTTCCCTTCATCTCTATGGTCAACGGCTTGGGTGCGAAGGCGGCAACGACCTTTCTTTCTTCTTTTTCTTCTTCTTCTTCTTCTTCTTCTTCTTCTTCTTCTTCTTCTTCTTCTTCTTCTTCCTCTTCTTCTTCTTCTTCCCCACCTGCGAATGGGAGATAATGGCCTCCGTCAGCCTCCTCGCTCGCGGCATGTTCACCACTGGCGCAAGGGGCAACCAGCCCACCTATCCTACCGTCACCTCTGCCTTGCCGGTGGTCTTGGCGGCCACTCCAGCCAACCGCTCCATGACGGTGGTGCCTAACCGCTTCCGCGACATAGTTGGCGCCGCACGGGAGTCGATTCCAGTGGCATCGCATCGCCAGGAAACTCCGGCGGGGCTGCAGAACCGAACTCCAGAAACATTCCGGCCGGGAAGAGGAGAGTCCTGACGCTGCCGTCAAGTGGCGGCGGTTCTGGGCGGGAGAGTCGGCGGCGAGGCGAGAGGGGGAATTTTAGGAGTCGCGTTGGCAGCCGAGCATATTTGGAAGAGGGGGAAGATTTTAGGAGTCACATTTTTATATTTACTCCTCTAACCGAATTTGCGCCTTCGGTTAGAGCCAATGTCGACCGATTAATGGAGCAAAAATAGGAATCCGACCATGAGAGATGCTCTTATGCAGCTATTTATAGTGGCGGAGCTAGAGCATGCATGCACTATTTATATCAGGTACCGTCCAGTTGTGCGTCTGATTTATGCCACATCAGTGCTTTCGTATTTTGAACCGTAAGTGGACGAGAAGAGGAAGATCAAGAACTGTATTATAGCAAATCCTGAGTTCCAGGACCATTCTGGACATAGCCAATCAACTTACAGGACTACAAATGCATTTTACTTCAGCTAGAGCATCCCCACTCGTTGGCCGTTTCCAGGCCTAAATCCGGACCTAAATAAGGCCATACAAAACACGTTTTTCAGCCTGGGAACACCGAGTTTTGCACTCAGGTTCCCAGGCCGAGTTTCCGGGACATCTTTTCTCGCCCAAATTCGGCTCAAATTTGTCCAGTTTTCGGTATAGTTCGGCATAATATGAATATAGAGCACTGTTCGGCCTAGTTCGGCATAAAATTGACAATAGTTCAGCGTAAATTTAAACATAGTTCGGTGTACAATGAAAATACTGAAGGAAATATGCCCTGAGAGGCAATAATAAAGTGTCTATTATGTATATTCCAAGTATATGATAGATGTTTATTTTGCATGCTATAATTGTATTAATACGAAAATGTTAATACATGTGTGTTTAATAAACAAACAGAAAGTTCCTAGTTATGCCTCTCTCATAAACTAGCTCGTTGATTAACAAGCTGATCAAGGTTTCCTGATCTTGGACATTGGATGTTGTTAGTAACGAGGTCACAACATTAGTGTAATGATGTGATGAACATTCATCTGAAGTATAGCATTATGATCAAAAGTCATTGAGTTTATATTGCTATAACAACTTACGAAGTGATCCTAATCCTTAGACCATGAGATCGTGTCAATCACTAACACCGGAAGAGTTTCTTGATAACATCAAACGTCACACCGTAACTGGGTGATTATAAAGATGGGTTCAGAACTACTAAATGGTTATGTTGAGGCCCATGGATCGAGAGTGGAATTTGTTCATCCCAATGACGGATAGATATGCTCTGGGCCCTCTCGGTAATATCACATTGGTTAACTTGCAAGCAAGTGATTTGATCACTAGAATGTAAGATCACGGGAACGAGAAAAGAGTGCATGTCAGTAACGAGATCAAACTAGGTATGGAGATACTGATGATTGAACCTTGTACATGTAATATATCGCGAAACAAAAGGATTAAGATACTAGCGTAAAAGGTTCCGACGATCACAAGAAAGTCATCGTTGAATGTGTGGGAGTAAGTATGGGTCTCTAGAGCCCACTTCTGATTATTGATCGGAAAAGGGTCTCGATCATGTCCGCATTATTCGCGAACTATAGGGTGGCACACTTAAGGTACACCGACATCCAATTGGTTTTCGGATGAAATTGCAGAAATAATAACAAGCGCAGGAATTTATTTCACTAGATACCGAAATAGGTTTTCGGATGAAATTGCAGAAAGTGTTTTTGCATGTGAAATGAAATACTAGCAAGGGGTTATATGTGAATGTTTTTCATTAAAGTAATTGACAAAATTCTGAATAAATAAAAGGAGTTTGCATGAAATTTGGTGGAAATTTAATGGGAATTTGACTGGAGGGAATTGAAAGGCATTTGAGTGAGTGGAGTGTCCACCCACATGAATGAAGGAGGGGAGGGGGCAGCCCCCATGGCCGGCGGCCACCTCCTTGGGTGCCTCCCGTCGCCTATAAAAGGAACCCCCTCTCCTCTCTCTCACTCACACCTCCTCGTGAAGGATCTCTCTCCCCCTCTAGTATTTATCCCCCATGGTCTCGGACTAGCGAGATACATGTTCCCGGTGGCTATTCAGCAAGAAAGAGTTGTGCTTCCGCTGGATCGCTGGAGCAAGAAGGCGGAGGTTGCTCGGTGCCTCGGACGTGTGTGTGAGCACGGATGCGCCCTGATTTGCGCCGCTGATTTGCGGTGCTAAGGACTTCCTCTCGATAGGCATACGTTGCGGCTAAAAAGTGCCCGTAGCGCACTACCCTGGTGCGCTACGGTTATATGAGGATAGGCGTAACGCAATACCCACTACTAGGAAAACGATTATAGGTAGATTTTAATTCTATGGCGCATATCGGAAAAATGCTCCACTAAAATTAATTTTGTGGCGCATATAGCAAATGCTCCACCGAATTCTTGCAATTCTGTGGCGCATATAGCATATGGCTATATGCGCCACAGAAAGTGAAAATTTATGCGCCACATAATTCTCACTTTCTGTGGCACATATATCTATATGCGTCACAGAATTTTGACATTCTGTGGAGCATTTGCCGTATATGCCACAAAATGTGTGAAACAGATCTAAAAAAAGGCCAGATCCCACACCCTTTGGTTTTAGAATAAAGCATTAAGAAATAAAAATCAACCTTTAGTTTTTTTATGGGGGAAGCCGAACCAGGCTAGATCCGGCCAGCCGGCCACCCCAGGAAGCAAACCCTAGCTCACCAACTAACCCACCCCGCCGCCACCCAACCACCACGCAGCCGCACAAACAACAAACCCACCCTCGCGATCCCGCACAGCGCACACGCCTCACCCCACCACGCACGCTCCTCCCATACCTGGCCCCACCATCCCACGCCCTTGATTCCCCTCCTCTGCTCGCGGTCGCCTTCCTCTCGAGCTCGGGCCACCGCCACAACGCGCCCCCTCATCGGCCTACCCTTTCGCCGCCCGATCTCGGTCGGCCTCCACCTTGCCTGCATCACCGCCCCCCTCTCCCTTCCTTCGGCCGCCTGCTTCGCCCCTTTCCCGTCCTCTCCGAGCCGTCGCAGCAACTGCGTTTCGTCTTGGCCTCGCCGCCAGCCGCCCGAGCACGTCCATGCGGTGCTTTGCCTCCTGTCGCCATCGCGCCATATCTCCTCTCTGCCCAAGCACCGACCGCCGCCACCGGCCTCCTCAAGCGCCTACGCCTCCGGCCGCCCTCGTCTTCCTCGCGCCTCCTCGCTGGTGAGTCCACTGCGCGTCGTCCTGGATGCCAGGCACCGCCACCTTCCATTCTCCTTGATCCCTTCTTACGGTGTCTCTTTCCGGCCGCCTTCACCCCGGTCCTCGAGCCCTGCCTCGTCTCCTCCAGACATATGACTAGCTGTATAATTTCTCTACATGTATTTATGTACAAATTACAGCATGCAGTACATAGCCAAGGCAGATTGCATTTTGCAAAGCTACACAAGGTGGCATGATGAATTCAGAGAAGGCCTGCAATTTTGGCTGCAGACTAGGAGAAGAGTTGAAGCTCCAGCTTGGAGAGAGGATGGAGTAGGTGCTTCTAAGGCCTGCAGAATAATGGTGATGTTTTCTCACATGTCTCCGAAGTGAACAAAGGCTCCAATGCACCTACATTGCCAGGAACTTTCCTATTCTTCCAGGAGGCGCTAGCAAAAACTAATGTATGTGCAATCAGAAGATCGGACCTGGAGTTGCATCTCACGTCTGGAGTTGTTGATCTGTTGAAGGCCGTTGGCTAATCGCATGCAGTGATGCAAGTTCCTGGCACTGCATAATTTCTCTACATGCATTACCTTGAGAGGAGCACCTATTTCTCTACATGCATTGATCTGTTTGACTTTAGGTGGCAAAATGCGAGTAGTCTGAGTCTGATGACTGTGCAGATCGATTTGTGTTTAGTAGAGACCGTGTTATGTATTATACTTTTAGTGTCGTTATGACTTATGTGCTTCTTCGATTTGTTATGTATATGTAGCCTAGTGCTAGTGTATGGCTAGCTTTTGCATCTCAGGCTCTGAGTGGTTAATTTGTGCACGACTTTCTGATTCTATGCATGTTCAAAATGATGCAGTTAGAGAGCGGAAGTTACTTGATGCTTCTAGAGGTCTAGAATTCTAGATTTGTTTAGATGTTTTTTATGGATATGGTTTTTGGGATTAAGGCATGAAATACATGCTAATGTCTGCTGCTACGGATCTCTGTGCTAGGAATGTGCAAGGGGCACCTAGGCGTCGAGACATTGGTGGTCGAGAGGAAGAGGTGAGGAGCACCTGGGTGGGAAGGCGATGGTGCCAAAGGATACGCGACAACAACTACAAGATATACGCAACAACAGCTACAAGGGATACACGACTAGAGAGGAGGTGGTGGCCAAGTGGAGGAGACACGTGTGGAAGAAGAACCGGACGAAGATCTTGGTGCCGCTATGGTGTACTACATTCTGTCCTAAGGTAGACGGTCACAATATCGCGCGGTTGTAAGTTATGTGAGTGAGAATACTCGTGAAATGTAGCTGTACACTTATTCGGTTCTAAGTGATGTGATTGATGAACACTTGTAAACATTCGTGCTTGTTGATGTATTATATATGAACTGAAACATTTGTACTGTTGTGTGCAGCTTTTCTGTGTATTTCTGTCAATTTTTGTGTATTTTCTGTAATATACCTGTTATATACCTATATTTGTACTAGATTTTGAAAATTTCGAAATTCTAAAAAAAGGGATTCTATGGAGCATATGCCTACATGCGCCACAGAATCTGGGATCGAATTCTGTGGTGCATATGGCCATATGCGCCACAGAATTCCCAAAATTCTGTGGCGCATATACATATGCGCCACATAATTCTAATTTTAGTGGCGAAAATTTAATGGCGACCACTAGATGCGCCACAGAATTTATTTTTGGTGTGCCACTGATAAAAATTTTCCTAGTAGTGACCAGGTGCGCCACGGGTAGGGGTACAGGTGCGCCACGGATGTGTTTTTCAAAAAAAAACAACAAATGCAAACAACACCCTCGTTTTGAATTGCAAAAGCAATCGGGTCCAGAAATCGCCGCCGTCGCGTTGCCTCGCTACCACCGCAGGGATGTGCGGGAGGCCGTGGACATACTAGTCCTCGTCGGCATCGAGGCAGAAGGAGAAGGTGCGGTCGGAGCTGCAGTCGGAGGTGGACGGAGGTATGGTCGGAGGAGGTGGTGGAAGCTGGAGGACATGTGGTCGGAGGAGACGACGGCGATGACAACGGCCGAAGGAGCTAGTTACCCGTGGTCGTCCTTGGTCAGAGGAGGCCGAAGTGAGGAGAAGGAGAAGAGGGAGGAAGAGAAGGGGAAGAGAAGAGGAAGAGAAGAAGAGAGGGAGGAAGGAAGGGATGAAGAGAAGAGAGAGGGAGGAAGAGAGCGCGAGAGGGAGGTAGGTGGGCGGGGTGGTGATTCGAATTTTGAATCCCGCCCAACTTACTCGTGGCGCACTAGGTGGTGGTGCGCTATGGGTAAGTTGCCTCAATTTTTTTTTCTGTAGCAAAAATTCTTGTTTTTGCCATAACTTTTTACTCTTTTAGAATTTTGAGATTCTAAAAAATCGCTAAACGACCTAAAGGGGTTGCAATCGGATGTAGAATCTCATTCTGGTCATTTTGGTATATTATACATTTTTTCGACATTGTATGCAAAAGTTACGGCCGTTTTACCGTGGCATGACTTTTTTTTTGCAGAAAAAGTCGAAATTCATGTTTGTTAATTTCCCTAGAAACTAGACCATATTATCTACCTAAATATGAAAGGATTTTATTTTTTAAGTGTTTTTCATTTTCTTTTATTTTTTGCAAAGCTAAAAAGGCGATCCACGGGGGGGGGGGGGGGGGGGGGGTGGAGTTGGTGTAGGCCACTTAGCCGCAGGGCACTAGGGCAGAGTGTCCTACGGCTATGTTGACCCAGCTACTGCAACACATATACCCATAGCACACTAGGTCAAGGTGCGCTACGGCTAAGTTTCACATCCGTAGCACATCTTGACATAGTGCGCTATGGGTATGTGTGTTGCGGCCACCTGTGCCCTGGCCCACAGATAGCCGTGGCGTACCAACCCCATGTGCGCCACGCTTATGGCAGTTAGCCGTAGGGCACCTGTGGGCAGTGCTCCATGCCTATTTTACTCGTGGGGCACTACTAGCACGTGCGCCACGGATGTGTAGATTACCTATAGCCGTTTTCCTAGTAGTGTGTTGTAAGTAGAAGTATGAGATGACACTCTTACAACATACATAACGTGTAAGTTCCATAGACCTTGGACTTACACATAAAGGTATGATAGTGATCATACCACGGTGCACATGATGGAGATCATATGCGGGAACCATATCATTTCACTTATAAACATGTGATGTTTGATTTTATCTTATATTGCTTGTTTGGCGTTTTATTAGCATAATAAGATGATCCCTCATTTAAATATCAAGATAATAATGTGTTCTTCCTTAAGTATGCACCGATTATGTTTCGTCGATCCAAGAAATCATGTGATGATCGGGTGTTCTTGGATCCACGACCATATTTCGGGTGTAAGACAGTTACACACACGAATACTAAGGTTCTTACTTTGCGAGCCTAGCATGTACAGACATGGCCTCGGAACACGGAACAAAAGGTTAATCACGAGTCATATGGTAGATATGATGCCCATTTGATGCTTGTCTTTCAAGCTACACCGACTCACGTGATGATCGGACTTGGTGTAGTGGATTTGGTTCATGTAATCACCAAAAAGGCACGAGGGATGTCGTTTTTGAGTGGGAGTTCATTCATAACGTGGATTAGTTGAACTCAATCTATCATAAACTTAGTCTAAACTTTACAAATTATGTTGTAGATGGCACCACCTGCTTTTAATTTCAATGTGTTCATGGAGAAAGAGAAACTTGCAACAAACGATAGCAACTTTACCGAATGGGCCATAAATTTGAGGATTCTCCTCTCTGCTGCACAAAAGCAATATGAACTAGAAGCACCGCTAGGCCCCCCCCCCACCGTTCGATGATGCCCCTAACGAGGAGAAGAATGTCTATCAGACTCGTCCGGAGGACCACAACTTAGTTCATTGCAGCATATTGTATGGGCTAGAGCCAGAACTTTGAAAGCGTTTCAAAAACGGCAATACATTTGATACAATGGGTGAGTTGAAAATGATTTTCGACACACATGCTGTTGTAGAGAGCTACAATGCTTCAGAAAAGTTCTTTAGCTACATGATGGAATAGCATAGCTCCGTAAGTGATCATGTACTCAAGATGTCGGGTTACGTCGATAAGCTTGTGTCCTTGGGAATATCGATTCCCATTGACTTAGGCATCTATCATGTTCCGTAGTCTCGGCCACCTAGCTATAGGAGCTTCGTGATGAACAATAATATGCAAGGCATGAAGAGGTCTCTCCCCGAGCTTCTGTCAATGCTTAAAACTGCAGAAGTGGAGATCAAGAAGGAACATCAAGTGTTGATGATCAGTAGGAACACTGGTTTCAAGAAAGACTAGAAGGGAAAACGGAAGGGGAGTAAGGGCGGCAAGCCGGTTGCCATGCCTGAAAAGAAACCCCGAGTTAACCCTAAGTCTGATACCGAGTGGTATTATTGTAAGGGGACTGGCCACTGAAAGCGCAACTGCCCCAAGTATTTGGCAGACAAGAAGGTCGGCAAGGCAAACAAAGGTATATATGATATACATGTTATTGATGTGTACTTGACTAGTACTCGCAGTAGCACCTGGGTGTTTGATACTTGTTCAGTTGCTAATATTTGTAACTCGAATCAGGGGTTGCGGAACAAGCGACCGTTAGCAAGGGGTGAGGTCAAGATGCGTGTCGACAATGGATCATGTGTTGATGTGATCGCCGTCAGAACTCTACCTCTCCACTTACCATAGGGATTAGTAATAAACTTAAATAATTGTTATCTGGTGCCTGCACCGAGCATGAACATTGTATCTGGATCGTGTTTGATGTGAAGTGGTTATTCATTTAAATCCGATAACAATGGTTGTTCTATTTATATGAATGAAATCTTTTATGGTCATGCATCGATGATGAATGGTTTATTTCTGTTGGATCTCGATAATAGTGTTACACATATTCATAATGTTGATGCTAAAAGGATTAAACTGAATGATGATATATCCGCATATATGCGGCACTGCCGTCTAGGTCATATTGGCGTTAAACGCATGAAGAAGCTCCATTCGGATGGACCTTTGGAATCACTTGATTTTGAATCATTTGATACATGTGAGCCATGCCTTATGGGCAAGATGACTAGAACGCCGTTTTCCGGTTCAATGGAACGGGCGACAGATTTATTGGAAATCATACATTCTGATGTATGTGGTCCAATGAGTGTGTCGGCGCGAGGTGGATATCGTTATTTTGTTACTTTCATGGATGATTTGAGTAGATACGGTTATATCTACTTGATTAAACACAAGTCTGAAACCTTTGAAAAGTTCAAGGAATTTCAGAGTGAAGTGGAAAATCATCATAATAGAAAGATCAAATTTCTACGATCCGACCGTGGAGGTGAGTATCTAAGTTACGAGTTTAGCACTCATATGAAAGAGTGTGGAATTATTTCACAACTCACACCTACTGGAACACCACAGCGAAATGGTGTGTTGGAACATCGTAATCGTACTTTATTGGATATGGTTCGATCTATGATGTCTCTGACGGACTTGTCGTTGTCATTTTGGGGTGATGCACTAGAAACTGTTGCATTCACTTTAAATCAGGCACCATCTAAATCTGTTGAAAAGACACCGTATGAATTGTGGTTTGGAAACAAACCTAAGCTGTCATTTCTTAAAGTTTGGGGATGCGATGTATATGTGAAGAAACTTCAACCGGATAAACTCGAACCTAAAGCGGAAAAATGCGTCTTCATAGGATACCCTAAGGAAACTATTGGGTATTCCTTCTATCACAGATCCGAGGGCAAGGGTTTTGTTGCCAAGAATGGATCCTTTTTAGAGAAAGAGTTTCTTGCGAAAGGTATGAGTAGTCGGAAAGTAGAACTCGAAGAGATTATTGAACCTTCTCTTCAAAGTATGGCGAGTAGCATAGCGCCGGAAGTCGTTCCGGCGTTGGCTTCACCAGTTGAAGAGGGAACTAATGATAATGATCATGAAACGCCAAAAGAGAGCACTACCTAACCTCATAGGTCTAGCAGGACGCGTGCAGCTCCCGAGCTGTACGGAAACCCTGTTATGAATTTCATGGTTGATGAAATTGATGACCTTGCGACGTATGAAGAAACGATGATGAACCCAGATTCCAACAAATGGTTAGAAGCCATGAAATCCGAGATGGAATCCATGTATGAAAATCAATTTTGGAACTTGGTGGACTTACCTCACGACCGAAAGGCCGTGGAGAATAAATGGATTTTCAAAAAGAAAACTAATGCTGATGGTAATGTGACCGTATATAAAGCTCGACTTGTCGCAAAGGGGTTTCGACAAATTCAAGGAGTTGACTACAATGAGACATTCTCTCCCGTAGCGATGCTAAAGTCAGTTAGGATTATGTTAGCAATTGCTGCATATTTCGTTATGAGATATGGCAGATGGATGTCAAAACCGTGTTCCTCAATGGTAATATTGAAGAAGAGTTGTATATGATACAACCAAAGGGTTTTGTAGATCCTAAGGATGCTAACAAGGTGTGCAAGCTTCAGCGATCCATCTATGGATTGAAGCAAGCATCACGGAGTTGGAATCTCTGCTTTGATGAGGTGGTCAAAGAGTTTGGATTTGTCCAAACTTATGGAGAGGCTTGTATTTACAAGAAAGTGAGTGGGAGCAATGTGGCATTTCTGATATTATATGTGGATGACATATTATTGATCAGAAATGATATAGATCTTTTAAACAGTGTTAAAAATTATCTAAACAACAAATTTTCAATGAAGGACCTAGGTGAAGCGTCATACATATTAGGATAATGATCTACAGAGATAGATCTAGGCGCCTAATAGGGTTATCGCAAAGTACATACCTTGATAAGATTTTAATGAATTTTAAAATGGATGGAAGTAAGAAGGGGTTCTTACCTATGTTGCAAGGCAAGACATTGAGTAAGACTCAAAGTCCGGCTACAGCGGAAGAAAGAGAGATAATGGACAAAGTCCCCTATGCTTCAGCCATAGGCTCTATAATGTATGCCATGTTATGTACAAGACCGGATGTGGCACATGTTATTAGTTTGACTAGTAGGTACCAATCGGATCTAGGTTCAGAACACTGGATATCGGTCAAGAATATCCTTAAGTACTTGCAAAGAACTAAGGATATGTTTCTTGTGTACGGAGGTGAAGAAGAGCTCGTCACTAAGTGTTATGTCGACGCTAGCTTTGACACCGATCAGGATGACTCTAAGTCTCAATCCGGATACGCATTTCTCATGAATGGCAGAGCGGTTAGTTGGAGGAGTTCCAAACAACCTGTGATGGCGGGATCAACAACGGAGGCCGAATATGTTGCTACTTCGGAAACGGCTCAGGAAGCGGTTTGGATGAAGGAGTTCATATCCGAACTAGGTGTGGTTGCGAGCGCGTTGGACCCAATGGTGATCTATTGTGACAACAATCGTGTCATTGCCAATGCGAAAGAACCAAGGTCTCACAAGAATTCCAAGCATATTAAGCGCCGGTTTCACTCCATGCGCGAGCATGTCAAGGATGGAGATATAAAGATTTGTAAAGTACACACGGATCTCAATGTAGCAGATCCGTTGACTAAAACTCTCCCTAGAGCAAAACATGATCAACACCAGAACTCCATGGGTGTTAGATTCATCACTATGTAACTAGATTATTGTCTCTAGTGCAAGTGGGAGACTGAAGGGAATATGCCCTGAGAAGCAATAATAAAGTGTTTATTATGTATATTCCAAGTATATGATAGATGTTTATTTTGAATTCTATAATTGTATTAATACATAAACGTTAATACATGTGTGTTTAATAAATAAACAGAAAGTTCCTAGTTATGCCTCTCTCATAAACTAGCTCGTTGATTAACAAGATGATCAAGGTTTCCTGATCATGGACATTGGATGTTGTTAATAATGAGGTCACAACATTAGTGTAATGATGTGATGAACATTCATCCGAAGTATAGCATTACAATCAAAATTCATTGAGTTTATATTTCTATAACAACTTATGAAGTGATCCTAATCCTTAGACCATGAGATCATGTCAATCACTAACACCGGAAGAGTTTCTTGATAACATCAAACGCCACACCATAACTGGGTGATTATAAAGATGAGTTCAGAACTACTAAAGTGTTATGTTGAGGCCCGTGGACCAAGAGTGGAATTTCTTCATACCAATGACGGATAGATATGCTGTGGGCCCTCTCGGTGATATCACATTGGTTAGCTTGCAAGCAAGTGATTTGATCACTAGAATGTTATATGAAGGGAACGCGAAAATAGTGCATGTCAGTAAACAGATCAAACTAGGTATGTAGATACTGATGATCGAATATCGGACATGTAATATATCGCAAAACAAAAGGATTAATATAGTAGCGTAAAAGGTTCCGACGATCACAAGAAAGTCATCGTTGAATGTGTGGGAGTTAGTATGGGTCTCCAGACCCCGCTTCTGATTATTGATTGGAGAAGGGTCTCGATCATATCCCCATTATTCGCGAACCGTAGGGTGGCACACTTAAGAGACACCGACATCCATTTGGAGAAAAAGTTTCATGCCGGAAAGAATAACAAGCGCAGGAATTTATTTCACTAGATACCGAAACAGGTTTTCGGGTGAATTTTTTGCATGTGAAATGAAATACTAGCAAGGGGTTATATGTGAATGTTTGTCATTAAAGTAATTGACAAAATTATGAATAAATAAAAGGAGTTTTATTTAATGTGAGTTTGCATTAAATTTGGTGGAAATTTAATGGGAATTTGAGTGGGTTTTTTAGTGTAGGGAATTGAAAGGCATTTGAGTGAGTGGAGTGTCCACCCACATGAATGAAGGAGGGGAGGGGGCAGCCCCCATGGCCGGCGGCCACCCCCTTTGGTGCCCCCTCCTCCTATAACAGGAGCCCCCTCTCCTCTCTCTCACTCACACCTCCTCGTGAAGGATCTCTCTCCCCCTCTAGTATTTATCCCCCACGGTCTCGGAATAGCGAGATACATGTTCCCGGTGGCTATTCGGCAAGAAAGAGTTGTGCTGCCGCTGCATCACTAGAGTGAGGAGGCGGAGGTTGCTCGGTGCCTCGGACATGTGTGCGAGCACGGATGCGTCGCTGATTTGCGGTGCTAAGGACTTCCTCTCGATCTTGAGATCGACAAGAGATCGTCTACATCAACCACGAGTTTAACTCATTAAGCTTTGTCGGTCTTCAAGGGTATGTTCTCTACGGGTATACATCCGCCCGTTGTTTGTATCTAGTAGATAGATCTTGGTACATAGTTATTCCCATCGTAGGAAATTTTTTGTTTTCTATGCTGCAAACCCTACAAATACAACATATTATGGCATATTTCGGCCAGTTCATTATTGGCATCTACGTGTTGCCCCTACGTATCCGTAGGTGCTCAACTAGATCATTCTGCAGCTGTTGATGCACTACTGGATCTCGGATCTCCTGACGCATGGCGATGAAGGCAGTCCATGTTGGAGGCACTTGGTGATCAGGCTCAGCAAGAGGTCCCTGTTTGTAGTATGACTCGTTCTGCTCGACCAAACTTAATGGATCCTTCCTCTCATCCTCAAGGATCATATAGTGCAAGGTTACACAACAGTTCGACCAGGTCATAGAAGGGAACCAGACAACTGAAAATTTCTGTTGGAGCACACCAAATGCCCGCTCCATGTACTTCTTGAAAGATTCTTATTCCTTGGCAAACTAAGCATGTCTAGGAAGCATTGGGTTTGAGATAGTCTTGACAAATGTTGGCCATCTTGGATAGATGCCATTTGCAAGATATTATCCCTTGTTGTAGTGGTGCCCGTTGATCTCAAAGTCCACAGGGGGAGCATGACCCTCAACAAGCTTGGCAAAGACACTTGAGGAGTTGAGGATGTTGATGTCGTTGTTCGATCCTGCCATGCCAAATAAGGAGTCCCAAATCCAAAGATCATGTGTAGCAACTGCCTCGAGTTCGAGTATCACAGTGCAACCTTCTTTGTGGCCTTTGTACATTTCCTTCCATGCAAATGGACAGTTTTTCCACTTCAAATGCATGCAGTCTATGCTTCCAAGCATCCCAGGAAGTCCTATATTTTCATTGACTGCCATGATCCGAGCAGTATCTTCAGCAGTGGGTGTTCTCAAGTACTGTTTCCCAAACACTGCAATCACTACCCTGAAGAACATGTACAAGCAATCGATGGCAGTGGACTCAACCATGCGGAGATAGTCATTGGCATTGTCACACGACGCTCCATATGCAAGAAACCTCTTCGCCACTATGCACTTGAACAGTGAGGAAAAACCCAACCATGCCCGTGTAGTTCTTCTTGCACACGAAATAGGGGTCGAATTCACGGATGGCATGCACGATCTTGTGGAAGATCTTCCGGCTCATCCTGAAATGACGCCGAAACACGGCCTCTTCATGGAGCGGCTCGTCGGCGAAGTAGTCGGCGTACAACATGCAGTAGCCCTCCATCCTCTGCCTTGCCTTGCACTTCCGGTGACCCTTCGCTGAACCTCCACGCTTCGGATTTGCCGTATGCAAGTACAACTGGGTGAGGGAGGCGAGGATCTGCATGTGCTATGCATCTTCGGCGGTGGCGGTGTTCTCCTCCTCCAGCAACACGGCGAACATCTCCTCGTAGTCGGAGTCCAGAATAGGCAAAACGCCTCGGTGGGCGGCAAAACCGGCGGGGGAATGGGCGGCGACTACGGCGACCTATCTACAGGCATGGATACGTCTCGGTGGGGTGGAGCTCCGCCGGTGAAGTCATGGCGGCAGAGTCATCTGGGGAGCTCTTCGCCGCAGATTGGACGAGTGTGTGTGGGGAATGGGACTGTCTCGCTGACAGAGCTAGCCCACACCCGTTTTTGCTTTGTGCGGCATTCCTAGGGCGTTTCAGGGATGTTGTGAATAACCTGAGAAGTCCAGACCAAAGTTCGCCCAAATCCGGACGAATCGGGGTCCTGAGAACGCGACTGGGCCGATTTTTGACGTCCGGACCAAAAAAACTCCCTGAGATTGGCATCCTGGAAAGGCGAGTGAAGATGCTCTTAGGTCACACCATTATTCCTCTTAAAAGAAGTACTCCCTCCGACCCATATTAGTTGACTCAAATTTGTCTAGATTTGGATGAATCTAGACATTATTTAGTATATAGGTTCATCCAAATTTTGACAAATCCATGTCAACTAATGTGGGTCGGTGGGAGTATGAGAAAAGGATATAGTACTTTTTTGGTTGTGTTTAGCAAATCATTTTCATCATGAAATTTTATATACCCCCTTCGTCCTAAAATAGATGTCTCAGATTTGTTAAAATTTAGATAAATCTAGCACTAGTGGAAACAAGGCCTTTGGTTGAGGTCGGAAATGAGCTTTAACACCGGTTCTTCTATGAACCGGTGTTAAAGGGGGTGCCCGTACCAGCGTGGTCCATAGAGAAAAAAGGAGCACCCCCTTTAACATCGGTTCGAGCCACGAACCGGTGTTAAAGGCCCTGCACCAGTGGCACGCGCAGCCCCCCCTTTAACACCGGTTCGTGGCTTGAACCGGTGTTAAAGGGGGGGCTATATAACACACCGCAGCCCACACCCCTCTCTTCCATTTTTTCACTCTCTCATTTTGGAGCATAGCAAGAGGGTGAGAGGTGTGCTAGTTTGTGTTTTTCCTTTGCACAAGAGGTGTTCGGTGAAATGCCTGAGAGCTCGAAATAAGTTTTCTCGTTGCTCTTTCCTTCTCGGTCGAGGTCAGCAACTTTATCCTTTCATGTGTCATTGATGTACTATATAAATGGTCATCTCCCTATTAATTTTTGATATACTATATATTAATGCAGATGAACCGACAATGGATGTATGGTAACCGACGCACTTCCGAGTACATTACGGGCCTCCAAAATTTCATCGTTGTGGCTAATGCAAACCGTGGTCACAATGGGTTTATGTGCTGCCCGTGTGTTCACTGTCAGAACAAGAAAGACTTCTCAAATACCAGAACCATTCACGCCCACCTGCTTCGATCCGGTTTCATGCCTAGCTATAATTGTTGGACCAAGCACAGAGAAAAAGGGGTTGTGATGGAAGACAACGAAGAAGAAGAGGATGATGACAACTATCATAATATGTATCCTGAATATGATGATACTGCAATGGGGGTAGATAATGAAGATCAAGAGGCAGCAGATGGGCCCGCTGATGACGATCTTGGTCGGGCCATTACTGATGCAAAGGAAGAATGTGAAACTGAAAAGGAGAAGGAAAAGATGGAGCAGATGTTAAAGTATCACAAAACATTGTTGTACCCAACTTGCGAAGATGGCCACAAAAAGCTAGGTACCACACTGGATTTGCTGCAATGGAAGGCAAAGAACAGTGTGACTGACAGCGCATTTTCAAAGTTGTTGGTAAAAAGGAAGAATCTGCTTCCAAGAAATAATGAGCTGCCCGACAGTACATACCAAGCAAAGAAGGTTCTCTGCCCTCTAGGATTAGACGTGCAGAAGATACATGCCTGCATCCTCTACCGCGGTGAGAAGTTCGAGAATTTGGATGCATGCCCGGTATGCACTGCACTGCGGTATAAGATCAGACGAGACGATCCTGGCGATGTTGAGGGCGAGGCCCCTAGGAAGAAGGTTCCTGCCAAGGTTATGTGGTATGCTCCTATAATACCACGATTAAAACGTCTCTTTAGAAATAAAGAGCATGCCAAGTTGTTACGATGGCACATGGAAGACCCTAAGAAAGACGCGATGTTGAGACACCCCGCTGATGGGTCACAGTGGAGAAAAGTCGAGCGAGAGTACCCAGACTTCGCACGTGACGCAAGGAACTTAAGGTTTGGTCTAAGTATAGATGGCATGAATCCTTTTGGTGAGCAGAGCTGCAGTCACAACACCTGGCCTGTGACTCTATGTATCTATAACTTTCCTCCTTGGTTGTGCATGAAGAGGAAGTTCATTATGATGCCAGTGCTCATCCAAGGCCTGAGGCAACCCGGCAACGACATTGATGTGTACCTAAGGCCATTAGTTGAAGAACTTTTATAGCTGTGGGCCAAACCAGGTGTACGTATGTGGGATGAGCACAAAGGGGAGCCATTTGACCTACGAGCATTGCTTTTCGTAACCATCAATGATTGGCCTGCTCTTAGTAACATTTCAGGACAGACAAACAAGGGATACAATGCATGCACACACTGTTTAGATGAGACTGAAAGTGTATATTTGGATAAATGTAAGAAGGTTGTGTACCTAGGGTATCGTCGATTTCTTCCGAACCTGCATCCAGTAAGAAATAAAGGCAAGCATTTCAAACGTCTGGCAGAACCCCGGAGGAAGCCTGTCCTCCGTACCGGTGAGGAGGTATTTGGTATGGTCAAGGACCTAGAAGTAATCTTTGGAAAAGGTCCAGGGTTACAGACATATGTGGCCCAATGTCTTGTCAGCTTTGAGTTGGTGTTCCCACCATCCTTCTTCAATATTATGACGCATCTCCTGGTTCACCTAGTAGAAGAGATTGCCATTCTCGGTTATGTATTTCTACACAATATGTTCCCCTTTGAGAGGTACATGGGAGTCTTAAAGAAATATGTTCATAACCGTGCTAGGACAGAAGGAAGCATATCCAAGGGCTATGTAACAGAGGAGGTCATTGAGTTTTGTGTTGATTTTATTCCTGGCCTTAAGGCGATTGGTGTTCCAGAATCACGACATTAGGGGAGACTACATGGAAAAGGCACCCTAGGATGTAAAGCAATGATATGTAGGGACGGACATTCTCTCAATCAAGCACACTACACGGTTTTACAAAGATCTATCTTGGTTGCCCCGTATATCAATGAACACAAGAATTTTATACGCCTCAAACACCCGGGGCAGTCTGATGAATGGATTATAAGTGAACACATGGCGAGTTTTGGCGGCTGGCTGCAAAGACTTCTCACGAATAACACCACTGTTGGAGATCGGCTGTACTTGTTGGCCAGGACACCATCTTCGACTGTATGTACTTTCCAAGGGTACGAGATAAATGAGAATACATTTTACACGATAGGCCAAGATAAAAAGAGCACCAACCAAAATAGTGGTGTCCGCTTCGATGCATCAGAAGACAATGGGCAAAAGACCACGTATTATGGGTTCATAGAGGAGATATGAGAACTTAACTATGGAGCTAATTTTAAGGTCCCCTTGTTTCGATGCAAATGGGTCAAGCTAACAGGAGGAGGGGTTGAGGTAGACAAGAAGTACGGAATGACAACAGTGGATCTCAACAATCTTATGAAGGTAGACAAGAACTTAGATGAACCATCCGTCTTAGCCAATGATGTGGCTCAGGTTTTCTATGTGAAGGACATGTCTACCAAACCGAAAAAAGAAAAAAAAAGCAAATAGATACATCACACGATGAGCCAAAGCGTCACATAGTTCTTTCAGGGAAAAGAAACATCATGGGAGTGGAGGACAAGATAGACATGCCAGAAGATTATAATAAGTTTGATGAAATTCCGCCCTTCAGAGTGAAGACTTACCCAACCATCCTGTTAAACGGTGCTGATACTCCATGGTTACGGCCGACGCGATCATAAGATTGACTATATGTATTAATTGAGCCATTTTTGGCACACATATGTATCTCAATATGGAAATCAATGTCATATTTCTTCTGTTAACACTATATATATTAAATGAGCCATTTTTCCTCCCGCCAGTTCTTCCCGCCATTTCTTCCCGCCAGTTTTTCCCGCCAGTTCTTCCCGCCAGTTTTTCCCGCCAGTTCTTCCCTCCAGTTATCTTCCTGCCATTTCTCACTATATATATATGTAGGGTTGCTCTCCATTGTCATTGCACATCTCTACACTCATATCTGCAACCTCAACACTCTTTCCCATGGCTTCCACCGTACCACTAACCCCGAGGGAGGCGGAGGCGCTTTGCGCCTCGAACTACCCCTGCCCGCCGGGCTACTGCGTCCCCGTCGGCTAGATGCTGAGCGCCGGAGGCATGACGGTTCCTCCTGTCCCTATAGGTGGGGCGCGCCGGATGGCCATCACAAACCACTACTACTTCGAGCTCACGCCGGAGCAGCGGAGGAATCCCAGATGGCATCCCGACTATTTCCCGACTTGGAAAGCCTTCTTCAGGGATCGGCGTGAGAGGGCGCTCGCCAGGCACGAGGAGGACGGCCCACCTCCTCCGAACTTCAACGAGGCCGGCCGTCGGCTGTGGTGGCGCGGTCAGACTCTCCAGAGCGTCATGGCCTACGACACTATCGCCGACTCTAACCCACGTCTGCGCTACCCTCAAGTCCAGCCCACGCGTACTCAGCCTTTAAGGTTCAATTACGGCGACCCCGACGACGACAGCGACGACGGCCATGGCGAGTACGACGACTACAGTGGCGAGTATTACAGGTGTAGGCAGGAGCATGACTGAATCATTCCAACATTCCAAAACAAGTTCGGCCGATTGTGACTTAATCTCGCCATATATCTTAATTTTCAGTTCTTTTATGTATCTTAATTTTCAATCGTGCTTTATGTAACTTACTGTTAGTTGCATTATGTACTTTAATTCCAGTTCTATCGTAATAAAAATATCAAACTTGGTATATTGATTATGTCTCAAAAAAACCTTCACAAAATGACCTATCTCATTCGAGGTTTCTTCTTTTTCGGGTCAAATGACCAATGTTATGGCTAGAATCAAGGCATAGTTTGTGATAATGTGGCCATATTGTGCATACATGTGCATCATGGGATGGCAAACAATGTTGCAAGAGGAAGTTTTCGTTTTTGTCGCACCAAAAAGGCATTTTCCATTTTCCGAGCATAAAAAACAGACGGTTTTGTGAAGCAAATACCAAATGGCTAATTCAAAAAAATACCACCACATTTAAAAAAAATACTAGACCACCTTATATGTAAAATATACCAACAGGGGAATTTGAAACCTTTTCGTCCACCTCTGGTGAAGAAGACAAATTCTTGCCGAATCGGCAGGAAGTGGGTCACATATGAACTACAGGTACATGATACGATGCTCATGTTTTTTTACAAAAATCATTTTTAGGTTCACAATATGATATTTTATCAAAAATCCAATGCAAGTTTAGCGAGGTTTTGTCAGATTCCAAAGTATACAAAATATGCGACATTTAAATATCCAAACAATTCAAAAATGTTTACAAAATAAAATATGATTTGCTCTAATAAAATAGGGTTAGATTCCTTTTTAGATGCTTAATATTTGTTATGTTCAAAGTTTTAGGGTTTGACTATTTTATTTTTGTTTTAATTGAATAATCAAAATTTATATGTAAGTGTTTTAATCATTTTGAAAAAATTTATCTATAGTAACTATAAAATGTTTTTATATGAATGGATAGATCTTATTTTTCTGAAAATTAAGATATATTATTCATATTTTTCTGAGTTGAAATAAAAAGAAATGAATTTTCTAAATTCTATCCTATTTTTTGAATTAAAAAAGCCCCCACCCGTTTAATGTACGAAATAAATGCCCCCCTTTAACACCGGTTCCAGCCACGAACCGATGTTAAAGGGGGGGCATTTATTTCGTTTCGCGCGCGCACCCCCCTTTAACACCGGTTCGTGGCTGGAACCGGTGTTAAAGGGGAGGGGGTGCGGGCGCGAAACGAATCCCCCTCCTTTAACACCGGTTCGTGGCTGGAACCGGTGTTAAAGGGGAGGGGGGTGCGGGCGCGAAATGAATCCCCCTCCTTTAACACCGGTTCGTGGCTGGAACCGGTGTTAAAGGGGGGGTATAATGCAGCGCGCCTTCCTCTTCCTCTTCCTCCAGACAGATCGATCAAATAGAGGAAGAAGCAGGGGAGCTCACGTCGTCGCCCTGCCGTCCACGCCTGTCCACTCACCGTCGCCGCCCTGCCGTCCGCCGCCGCGTCCGTCCACGCCGGCCCGTCCATTCGCGCGCGGGAGCCGTGCTGTCCGCCGCTGTCGCCGCCACGCCCGTCCACGCTCGTCGACCTCGCCGCCGACCTCGTCTCCGTCCACCTCGTCCTCGCGCTCGCCGCCTCATCTCGACCTCGCCCAATCGTGCAGCCATGCCCGCGCCCAACCGCGCCAACATCACCCTCGTGCTCACCACCTCACTGTCAACGCCACCTCGTCCTCGTGCTGCCCTGACCGCGCTCGCCACTGCCCTCCAGCGACCACCTCGTCGCCGACGCCACCCCCACGTTGGCCACCCCCGTCGAGTTTGCCGACGTTGAGCTCCATGCATGCATATATATATATATATGTGTGTGTGTATTGGATTTATATTATTATTTGTGTGTATATATGTTTTATTTGTTTTAATTATTTGTATGTTTTATATGTATATAAATGGTGCATATATGTATATATTTTATGTATTATATGTATTTTTTTTATATTGTATGTTTGTATATATAAATGGTGCATATATGTATATATTTTATATATAAATGTTTTTGTGTGTAATTGTATGTATTTTGGCCCTAGCGCGACTGTGCGATGTATATATATTGTTGTAGTGTTTGGCCCTAGCGCTGCCAGCCGCACGCATCCCCGCACTCCCGACTATGCGATGTATATATATTGTTGTAGGGTTTGGCCCTAGCGCCGCCAGCCGCACACATCCCCGCACACCCGCCCGTGTGATGTATATATATTGTTGTAGGGTTTGGCCCTAGCGCCGCCAGCCGCACACATCCCCGCACACCCGACCGTGCGATGTATATATATTGTTGTAGGGTTTGGCCCTAGCGCCGCCAACCGCACGCATCCCCGCACACCCGACCGTGCGATGTATATATATTATTGTAGGGTTTGGACCTAGCGACGCCAGCCCCACGTATCCCCGCAAGCCGCACGCATCCCTGCACACCCCCACACATCCCCTCTCTTGCCCTAGCGCCGCCAAACGCCGTAATTAGAAGAACTAAATGTACCCTCTCATATGAATCTGGGGTTTCTCCGAATTAGGGTTTGGAATGACCAAGCATGTATTAGGGTTACATTTCAATACTTTTAACCTGTCATATCATCATCCTTGCTCGAGCATTTCAATAGATGTATTACTGATATTTGTGTGATAATATTATTGTTTCAGAAATTATGGATCCACTCAGTAGAAACCTTGAAGAGGAAGAAATAATGGAGAACATGATCCACGAGGACACCTCACAATATCTGAACTTGGAGGGACATGATGACAGCTCAAGTAGTCATGGAGAAGATGACGACTCCGGTGAATGCACTTTAGTGATTACAAAGTCCGTCGAGGTATATGCATGGATTAAGCCTCTAATGACTTGCACCGATTGATTTGTATATTTGTACATGTATTAATTAACGCTTCTTTCTTATTTTAGCCCTCCGGATCGACCAGCCAGCAACAATCTTCTTCTATGAAAAAGAGCAAGCGAGGCGTGAGCCATCGGTTGAAAGATCGTGCAAAGTTCACGATAGAAGCAGTCCGTGTTGATGGCAGGCTGATGGAGCCCAAGAAGGCCATAGAAAAATTTATACGTCAGGCTGGAGTTCTTGTTAGGGACCAAATCCCAATCATAATTGAATATTGGAATAAGCCAAAGAAGGGCGACGGTACCTTTGTCGATGAAAGATCCAAAGAAACGCTTTGGAATTCGCTGTTGGTAAATTTCACCCTTCCGCCAGAGGAGGATGAAAATAAACCGGTTATAAAGGAAAAGGTCAAAGAGTGGACTCTAAAGAAGATGGCTGACGCTTTCCGCAACTGGAAGACAAAATTGAACAAATTTGTCAAAGCTTGCGAGACTCCAGATTTCGAAGACGCATATTATGCGAAGATAAGACCTCACTGGCCCGAATTTGTGGCATACAAGGAAGGTGCTATAGCTACAAAGAGGTCAGAAACCAATACGCTAAATGCCCAGAAGAAGGAATATCACCAAAGGACGGGGTTAGGTGGCTACATATCTCAGAGGCCTAAGTGGGAGGAAGCTGAGAAGGCCCTGCGCGATAGAGGGATCACACCCAAGACACATGGCTGGGACCTACGTGCAAAGACTTGGTTCTACGGAATCGGGGCAAGGTTGGACCCAAAAACAGGATTGTGTATCTTCCCAACCCTCCTTGCCAAACCCGTTACTGAACTCATCACGGCATACGAGGAAATAGCCGCCAAGACCTTCCATCCCGACAGAGAGAATGACCAGCTGACACGCGCCATCGGTAAAAAAGAACACCCTGGACTTGCACGAGGCACAGGGGGTATGACGTGGAAGGATGGGTTTGCTGAGTGGGGCGACTCTTACAGATGACGTGACAGAAATAAAAAGAGCGTACAAAGCGGATGACACAGATAGAACATGCACTTGTGGCGCTGCAGGCGCAAGTGAATGCACAAAAGAGCCAGCAAGCTACCGGCCCATCTCAGCGGCACGAAGAGCCTGCATTGGAAGCTGCCGGCGGCCCATACTCTACGCGGAAAAGCAGCGTGGCTTCCACGGAGAACGTGCAACCCACGCTTGAAATGGAGGGTCCTCGATACCCTGAGGATGAGATCACGGAGAGCAAACACGCTGAGCTGCATGTGAGATTAATGGGCTTATCGATTAAGGTGGCAGTCGGCTATGTCTTACCTCCTGTAGCTGGTGGAACTTACCAATGCCGACGGATTCCAGATGGCTATGCTATTGTCGGGGTGGATGAGGTTGTGAAGGAATATTAGGAAGCACAGCTTGACCATGCTACAGGTGAAGGGGAAACTCAACTCAAATTTGAAGTGAAAACAACCATTCTTTGAAAGAAGGAACACATCGTGCTTCCAAATTGGAGGCCACTGGCACCCCCGCCGTCTCCGTAGCGTCAGTAGTCTGAGCCGCCTCAGACGTCTCCAAGTCATCAGAATACTCCCCTATCGTCTCCGGCGCTTCAGCCATCTCTGGCGCGCCAGCCATCTCCTACGTGGCAGCCATCTTCGGCGCGCCAGCCATCTCCTGCGCGTCAGCCATCTCCGGCGCTTCAGCCATATCCTCAGCGTAAGCGGAAGAGCACTGCCACGAAGAGCATCACTAGCACTGCCACGAACAAATCCGCAGGAAACCATACGCCAAAGAGTTCAAGAAACTATGTCCCGCAGCCTTCCGCCAAGCCATTGCCGGTTTTACCGTGGAACCGCAGCGACGAGGAGACCAATAGGATCTCGAAAGAAGAGGTCAAGAAAGTATTTGCACCTAGACGGGCCGAGCCAAAGGAGAAACTAGATCCGGTGGTGGTGGAGAAGTTTTACAATAATCTTTTGAAACCTGAAACCCCACTTGTGCCGGACTACGAGCGCCTGATTATGAAGGGGGATGCAAGGCGGAGGGAGTCTAAAAGTAGCAGTCGTGCGACACCCCAGAAAACAGTTCCTATGCTCGGAGAGCAGGAAAACCAATCATGCGCCCCGCTCCAAGTGTTCGACACATGGAACGCTCCTCCTGTAAATGATTACGAGGCAGAGCTACAAAGAAAGGCCAATGAGATGGGGATGACTTACATTGCATATTTGAACATCATGGGAGACAACTTTCCCAAAGGCGATGCCAACCCCATACAGCCATGGAAGTATGGTAAGAATCTCGTCAAGAAAGACGAGCTCAAGAATCTACCAACAAAGATGCAAAGATTGCATAAGTGGTACCTTGATTTCTGCAAGACGAGAAAGGAAGAATGGATCACGGCGCATAAGAGATAAGATTTTCTTGTGCGGAGACGACGAGATCGCCTTCAACATTCAAGACTTGCATTTTCTATTCAATCAGAAGGAACTCGACAAAGCTGCCATCAGCCTTTATTGTGTGTAAGTACTATTTCTGTAATTTCTATCTCATCTCATTCAATTCATTAATTGCATGTATATATATGCTCACCATATATGTATGTACTATTATGCAGGAAAAATGTTATGGAATGCATGAAAGGAGGCCCTTTTGACATTGGGTTCGTTGACCCAAATAGAGTTCATGAACAAGTGGTAAAACACAGACCCGGGCAAATAGAAGATTTCTTGCTAAGGTCTTTACTGAGACAACAAACCAAAAGGGAAATACTATTGCCTTACAACTTCTCGTGATTATTGTTACCCTCTCTTGTACACATTCTGTTTCGGCTTACTCGATGTTAAGTGTAACTGATGATGAGTTATGCGTGCGTAGGTTCCACTTTATTCTGCTAGTCATTCAACCTGACTCAGGAAAAGTCCTTGTCATGGACTCGTTACGAAAAGACCAAGAGCTATGGTCAGACTTTAAAGAGATGCTCCAGAGGTAATTTCAATCATATTATCGCACTAGATCGGCAACTTTCGTGACAACAAGTAATTAATTACTCCTTTATCCATTTTCTTTGCCGGACAGGGTTTGGAAAAGGTTCACGGGCAGGGCCGTGGGTGAATGGTCAGAAGAACTAAAATTTGTAGACCAAAATGTAAGTAATACTAGCTAGCTAGGTCTGCATATCTCTTTGATTCTGCTTCCAATTCCATTATATCATGCTTTATTGTAACATCCTAGCATTCTAGCTTAGAAATAAGCTGAACCCACATATGTGCATTGCATTCATGCATAGAAAATCCGAATAATTTTCTCGCTTTTGAATAAAACTTGTCAAAGTGATTGAAGCTTCTCTCAACCTCATGGAATTGAAGTAGATCATCAAGTTGACTGCGATAAGTTTCAATATGACCTTTGCTAAAACCTTATTTTGGGTAAGGGAGATTTGATCTAAGGGTAGATCAAATGTAATAAAAGTTAAACCCTAATTCATTACTTAATGGATTATATTTGATCCTTAGGTGATCATATCCTAGTATTCATTACACACTCATGAATACCAAGTTATAAACATAACTTAAGTAATAGGAATGGAACCACTAAATCTTTATCTCATTTACTTATACTATGAGTATCATGGTAATACCTAACCCTAACTCTTTAGTTATTTGGAGTAGGAGGGAAACCAATTCAAAGATCATTCACCATGTATCTTTTTATCCATATCAATCTTTACCATTCCTATTGGAATCATATTCCAATATCTGTTGTTCATCAATGTTGAGTAATCAACTATTGATTCACCAATTCTTAATCTATCAACTCTTGACCATAACATAGCATTCACTCAATACTATAGAGAAAGAATTAAGAAGAGATATGTGGTAATGTTAGTCTTAAATATCATGTATATGATGGGAGTGTTGGAGGATAATTAAATCAATTTGATACTTGATAGAGTTAACTCAATCCTGAATGAATAGAAGAGTCATCTAGAAGCTTATAAAGATGAAGATTGAAGATAGTTACCAGGAGTAGTCCTATTGGATCAAGTAGGTATAGTCAATGAATTGTATTTCTTAATCCAATAGAGATGAACAGAAGATAATTAGAATACAACTGTAATGTTGTATGGATAGAAGCCTTGATTAGCCAACTGGAAACCTAAACCATAAAGGGTCAAAATATTATAATGATCATGCCTTATTCACCAAGATTGAATGCTTATATCATGTATAAGTGGTATTGGTGGATAAAACATGATTGAACCCTAGTATAGATATGTTATTCTAGGTTAGCCATGATAGGTTGGAGTATTAGTTACTGGAGTTAAGTAGAGACAAGATAGTATGATTAAGATGATGATAGAGCAACATTGGATTAAAGAAGTAGTATATCTAGGAAAGGAATTCCTTAATTAGATTCCAGGATTATGAAGTATGGAAGATAGGAATTCTGGATAAAACTCTAAACCCTAAACCTAGAACCAAACATAATATCCATTTTCTATGATTGATCTATCATCTTATTTCTACAATGGCTTATAGGGATATTTTCCAATAGCAAATCAATTAAGCACATCTTTCTCAATTCCAATTATCATGATCACATGTGCTTAGGAACTATCTTAATTAATTCTTCCTCATAAGTCATTCTGGAGAATAACCTTATTATTTTTTAAAGGTGATATCCATAATGACCACAAACATAAAGACTATATGTTTAGCCATTCATCTTTATTCACATCAACAAAAGAATATAAGTAAATTAAGAACCCTAAACCCTAGGGTAAGCAATTACAATTCATAACCCTAAACTTATTAATGAGTTTTCTTATCAACATCTCATAAATATTCTATTTATATTCATTAAACAAAGTCTTTGATCCATTTCTCTAACCACTCATTCCATATGATCATGGAATAAGTGGGGATACAATAATTATAAACCACCCTATACTTTGCTATGTGATTAAATACATAAAAATAAACCCTATGACTATCACTAAACATTTTAAAACTTCATTACTTCAAATAAAAGTAAAAATAATGTTAGAGTTAATTTTAAGATCTTAAACAAATCCTAAAAACCCTAAATCCTACTTATACTATCTAATAAAAGAATATCACTATAACTATAAAGTTATAAAACAATAAATAAAGTATGCAATCAAAATATGAAATTCATCCCAGAATTTGAAATACATTTTTATATACTACAACTGTTTAACAAATAAATTCTCTAAAAGAAATTTGAAACAAATCTGTAATATACAAGTCTGAAAAACAAAACAGAAAAGAGAAAAAGAAACATTGAGGAAAAAACTGCAACCAGGCCACGGCCCATCTTCCTTTTCACTATCTGTCGCCCACATGCAGCTCAAGACCAGCCCAGCCTGACTTCCTCTCTGACTGACTGGTGGACCGCCAAAGGACTGCGGGTTGAGTTTGGATTTTTGTTAGGGGGTTTTCCGCAAGATATCCGTCGTCTTCCTCGTGCGTCACAAGCACCTCGCTGGAGGGGTTCACCGCCGCCCGATGTCGTCGTTGTCGTCAGCCGTGCGTCGCGATGCCCGCCACCGTACCAGGGGAGGATAAGAAGACCACCACGACGTCTCTGCTCATCCCTATCTCCATTTCTTCCTCTTCCGCTCTGTATCCTCTCAGATGCCGAAACCTAGCTCGTCGGAGCCGCTTATCGCCGTCGCTAGAGACCACCCCTTTACCATATGAGCTTACCAGTGAACTTTCCATGCTCGAATCGTTCATCTCCCCAACGGAATCAAAGCCATTCGGTCTAAATCGAGCTCGGCATCACCGATGTTCCGCCGCCAATCGACGTCGTTCCCATCGATTCCGGTCGAGCCTCGACTCACCCACACCTCTGCTAGCTTCCTGGTAAGATTCTGCTTCCGATGGTCCTCTCCGATTCGTTGTCCGCTCGTTGTAGTCATCTGTCCGCGTTGATACCGACCGCACCGCCGCCAGAGCTCGTCGCCGACGAGGTTCTAACGACCATTTCTTGGCAGCGCCACCACACTAGGGTTCAGCACATCGTGCTTATTCGATCTAGGTTGGTCACGTTGGCTAGGGCGCCGTCGATCGCCACCGGCGACCTCATTCTGGTGGTGGAGACCAGGCTGGCGTCATGCTGACGTCATGCCTGCGTCTGTTGACCAGTCCATGCATATGTGGCATGTGACCCCACCAGTCAGTGGCCTAGATTAGGCCCTCGTTGAGTGTAAAAAGTTATTGTCTGTTTAATAAATAGATAAAACATTATAAATTCCAATTAAAAGATTTCAGAAATTTAATAAAATGATTAAAACTTGTTTAATTAATAACTTTTGTTTTGTAATTCAGAAAAATGTGTATAATATATGAAAATTTGTAGAAAAATAAAATCTATAACTTAAAAATATTATCAAATATTATTATGTTAACAATTTAAGTAATTATTATTTAATAAAGATTTTATAAGTTTTAATACTTTGATAAATCATATTTTAATATTAATAAATGTTAAAAATATAAATAAAATACCAAAAATCTTAGAAAGATAAGAATTATAATTTAAAACTATAATCATGCATTATTATTCCACTTAATTAAATATTTGTTATTTATTAAGTCATTATAAAGAAATAAGTATTATAAAAATCATATCTTATTATTTTTTAATCACAAAAATAAGTGTAATATACCAAAATAAGCACAAACATAATACCTATATTGTAAAAATATAATATTCCACTTTTAAGTTAAATAAAAAGTTAAACACTTTAACAACTTGAATTTAAACCCATTTCCTTAATTAATAATTCATATAAAGTTAAATAAAATTTGCTAATAATTCTAAAAATTAGTCAATTGAGTCTAATAAATAGTTTTAGTATTAAATATTGATAATATGAAGTCAAAATGGTTCAACACATTTTAAATGCAATTTGATTGAATTATCATTCAACCATAAGTGTAGATTATTTTATAAAAGGATCCTTATCCAATCTAAAATCTCCAAGAATAATTTGTAATGAGATAAAACCCATTCCTTTACTTTAACCACAAGTTTATAAATAAATCAAAACACTATCAGTGAGTTCATAAGTAGTAAATAATATTGTTTATTTATTCACAAACCTTAACCACACCCTTATAGGGAGGTAAATTCCTTTATACATTTATAATGTAAAGAAACCACTACCAAATAAAAGTGATACCATTCTTAAGTAACTTTAAAGAAACATTATGAAGTGAACCAGGTATAAGTATAACAAGCATTTCACCTAAAGTCCATCTATGTCTTTAAAGTTAACTTTAGTCTATAATACTTTAAATAATGCTAAAGACTTTATTTTATGCTTTATAGTTAACTTTGGTCTGTTATAATTAAGTTATAAAGTATCTTAATACCAAACCAACCAAGTTAAAAACCAAAATAGATAAGTCTCAAATACTAATGTTGTCATTATTCAAATGGAGTAATTCTTTCTTACTTAAAGACTATAACTAGAAAGAACACCTCATAAGGTTAACTTAAAAGCTTAAATGCTTCTGCTTAGTTGAGTAAGATTTTCTTCAAATGTTATTCTTTTTGCCACTTCAAACGTCAAATGGCAATTAATAATAATCACATTACATTAAGCTTTACTTATATACCTAGGATTGTTAACACTTCGGTTCTATACAAATGTCATCACTTGCAAGGTAAAACTTGAAGATAAGATAATTCACATATAAGCAGTCCTTGAGTAGCACATCTCATTAGTATATCTTATTATTGTATGCCATTATGTTTACTTGTTGTTTTACACACACTCACAAGCCTTAATAAGAAGCACATGTGTGAAACTTAATCTAAAAGGACAACACATTCCAAGGAAAACCTTTCCAGTATCCAAACCCTAGAACAACGTTACCTCGGGATTCGAGTTTACGAAATTGCATTACATTACTTATGCATAATAGCATCTTGCTTCTTTAAACATTAGTACTTATCGGACCAACGATGCTGATTTCAGATATTGGATCTTTTATATTGTCTTGAAGACCGTGAGTGCATAATATTGCAATCAAAAAAGGCAAGTTCACACTTGCTCATGTCCTTTGATTATTTTCTATAAAGTATTTTACAAATCCAGTGTTGTCATCACCTGCATTCAAAAAGGTCAAAAAACACTATTTTCATAATAATGTGATTATAGGTTATTTACCATGAGGTAATAACCTACTATAAGAGTTCCGGTGGTAAAGGAACATATTATCTAGGACTTAAGAACCAATGTCGCCAGTGATTCTTGCGCCGTATATTACGCGTTGACCATGAGATTTGGAATGGGACGAAGAAGTCAGCTGTATCTTTTACCTCTCGCATGGAGCCGGATGTGCGGGTCGTGGCTGTTATCACTCGTAGCGTGCATATTAATTGGTAATTCGTAGAGGATAAGCAGCATATGGGTGAGAGCCCTCAACGTCCCACGATAGTTCCGGCATCTAAACGGTCTGTACAAACCATTGCCGTAATTCAATAGGTGGGCATGGTGTACACCAAGGAGACATGCGGGGTCGCGGAGAAGGCAGTGATTGGCTTGGATCTTAGGTTGGGCCTCAAAACAAGGATGTTTGAACGGGGACATACTCCTGGCCGTGCAACAAAACCTAAGGTCTCTCATGGGTAAAGTGACGCACCTCTGTAGAGTGTAAGAACTGTAACTTGTTACTCCCTATTTTGGGAAGGAGCTGCGAACGCTGTGGGAAAGAAACTCCATAAAAATTCTGGTAAACCCGTGAAGGCTAACGGACATAGCTTTTCAGAATAAAAGCAACCTTTGAAGAAATGTTTATGAAAACTTGCATTGCCTACGACCTACGGTATGTAGCTGTAGATATAGTGCATCAAACACTCCTTTTCTAGTGAACTTGCTGAGTACGCTCGTACTCAAAGTATCTTCTTAACCCTTGCTAGGTTCTAAAGCCAGTACAGACGATGACTACATCAAGTCACGCTCCAGAAATCATCATCAAAAGCTAAAGCTCTTCAATAAAGTCAAGAAAGTCAACATATACATCAACTCAATTAAAGACGAAGTTGCTGATTAGATAAAAATAGAATCTCTAGCCATAGAACCTATTTCTGTAGTGTATTGCAATAGCAGCAATGCCAGACCATTAGTTAAGATATTAGTCTTAATAGTATTATAGTTTTGGAGTTGTTTATTTCTGATTATTCTTTGTAAGAAGTTTCTTTCTCTCTCTTTAACCTAGAGTGTTCTCTGGATCTTGTGTAAAGAGTTGAGTTGTAACCTATATTCATGTCTTGGACCTGTTATGTTTCTGTTGTACCACTCTGAGGGATGTAATACTAGTGAACGGTGTTTCATTGGTGTTATATCAACGACTATAGTGTACTACATCATGCAGTGGTATGCTGGGTCACCGCATTTATTGATTATTATTTTGATTGAACTCTCTATTCTCGTAAAGTGCGCGCATCAGGGACCCGGCAATAACTTATGTGGATACTATGTTTGCGAGTTCATTCGCAACATGATATGTGCGACAGGCCAAGCCGCACTAGAACAACTTAGAGTAAGTAAACAAAGTACACAACATTATTTTATTACCATCAGTTGTGTTGAGTTTTATTCTTATATATATATATTGACCCCATTCTTCATATATATTTAGATCGAACAGATGCGGGACCAACTCCTACCATTTGACCGCATACGAGCCATTCAAGAGGAATTGGCGGGGTTCATACTTGACGAGGTCGTCACGCCTGGCGGAGAACTCTTTAGATATCCACCAAAATGAACGTTGTATATATGCTTGAACGTGTTTGTCTTGTACTTGATGCTTCAACGTTTACGGAGAATACCACAATGACGATGTTTGTGTATAATAATAGTTGCTTAATTATTCATGTACTCGTATGTACCGACGACGATGTATGTGTATATATCTCCCGATCGATTCCCCCTCCCACCCTCCCCGTCCCCGCCGCGCCGCAGAAATACGCCCAGAACGGGGCGGCGGCAGAACTCTGCCGTGTTTGTCTTTTTTCTGCCGCGGCAGAGAACCTTTAACACCAGTTCGTGTTACGAACCGGTGTTAAAGGGGGGCTGAGCGCTGCGGCAGCCCCACGTGCGCCACCCTTTAACAGTGGTTCGTATAAGAACCGCTGTTAAAGGGGGAGCTCTAACACCGAACCCCCAACAGCGGTTCTGGAACCGCTGTTAGAGGCCTCTACGAACCGGTGTTAGAGGCCTCGTTTCCACTAGTGTAGACACTATTTAGTATATAGATTTATCCAAATTTTAATAAATCTAAGACATCTATTTTAGGACGGAGGGAGTATATGTGTTCTCCGGAGTTGGTCCATTGTTAGCTTTCTTACTTCTGTTTTGGTTATTGCATGTTACATATATTTTTGTTCTTCCGGTCCATCTTTTATAAGTTTTTAGTTTTGTATATACATTCACCATTTAGTTCTCTTTATGTTTTTGCTAGCATGAGTAATACTTTGCCAACCGAAGTTGTTTTATTTGCATAAATTTAAAAATATTAGTGAAGTTATACCTTTGTAATATATCTGATATCACAGACGAAGTCAAAAGATCACACAGAAAATTTAAACGTTAACAACAAAGAACGGCGCGATAAAGCGCTAGGTCCTTCTAGTTGGATTTATTTAGGCCCAAAACCGGGTTTCCAATGGCAATGCTTTTGGACCCACACATTTTTTTTCTTGCTAGGTAATATACGATTGGTTTCAATATTAGTACTTTCTCTAATACATAATAAGTGTCGTTGATTTATAACTTTTAACCTACCTTCATGATACAATTGGGAAACTAGGCCGGGACATGAGGCCATTTCGGTGGCTAAGTCAATCCCTATGTTTAACGCTTAAAAATTAATAAAGAGCTTCTTTCTATTTTCCATGTCAATTACACTACATGCAGCCGGTGTATCTTTGTTGTTCATCTACATGATGCACCCACGGAGGCCAGCCGACAAGGCTTGCATAACACGTTATCATCCCATCTCTTTTCGTCAAGCCTCCGCCATCGAGCAAACTTCTGTCGGACATTGATATAAAAATGGATTCATTGTTCGATTTCCTTTTAGATTTTTACAATTTGTACGTAATTTAGATCTTACCTACGGTGCGATTTTTCACCCGAGAGTTGAGCTAACTCGCTGTCGCCAACCAATGTCGATGCTCTCGGATCAAGTATTTATTAACTGCATTGTAGAAAGACGGTATGCATGGGATTCCGTTGAGAAGTTAAGTTGTGATGCGCCGGCTGTGCATCTTGATTGCATCGATTCTAGATGATGAGGCAAAAGAGAGAAAAATGATGTTTAAGGCGTATGTTAACAACACCATTGATGTTATCGTGTGAGCTCGTCGGCGAGGAAGTGCTCCCAAACCGCATGGCCTACTGCCCCAAGCGAGCATGGCGCCTGCTGCCACTAGCCCTGCTAACCGGCGCAACCAAGCCGCATATGAGCATGTGCGGCATTGACCTCACTGTCCTGCGAACTATTGTAGCTGCCCCGCATGGCCGCCGCCTGCACCTCACACCGCGGGTTTAGATGTGGTTGCAAGATGTATTATAAGGGTGATGATCCAACAGCTGGCCGGGGTGCGTAGCGCATTATTTTTTAATAAATTAAAAATAATAAGGAAAAACAATAATGCAGAACGAACTATACCACGAAATTTAATCCGAGTAAAAAAACAACTCAGCGGGATAGAGGCCACGCTTCCAATGTCCCGGGGTTAAGGGTTACAGGCTCAAGGCGGGAGCCCAGCAATACCTCACACCGACCGAGCTGCCTGCCCCCAAAGCTAGGTACAAGCCCGCGCTACCAGGCTCAGCAAGATTTTATTCCTGAATCCCTAATTTAAGCAGGATTAAAATGACTTAGCGATCCGAGGTGGGACAAAATAAGTCTCCTAGCGTAGCGCGCTTTGCGCAGTCGACGCTCCTTCATCCCGAGTCGTGGGCGGGCAGGATGCGGCCCAGATAAGTGGGCCTCGGGAAGTTAATGGCCCAACGTCCGGACTGGCCTGGCTACAGGCTAACACGCACCACGACGGGAGAGCTCGCCGATCTTCACAACGATGGACTCGTCACCGCGGCGGCCGGCACGGGCGCCGGCGCCCCGTCAAGAGAAACGTTCGTTGCCACCACCGCATCGTTCTAGTTCTAGCCAGCTAGCTTAGCTAATTGCTTGTTAAACTGCTAGCGCTTCATCAAACTTTGGCGGCAAATACCTGGCCTAGAGAGAGGCTTCAAGAGACGGAACGTGAAAGCTCGCGCACATCTAGATGCTCGCCGCGCTGCGTGTACGTGTGAACAAAGTCGGGAGCTATCGTTGGGGCATTACTGGAGTGCGGGAACGCCGCAGATAGTCAATCTGGAGATCTATGAAAGACACTCAGAGAAGGCAATACTTTTTTAGGCCAAGGCGGTCGTATCCACCGTCCGATTAGATAGAATAGATCGATCCCAATTTTATAAATAACCGGGCTCAAAAACCATACAAACTGTACATTGCTGGTGCCCTCCTCCTCGGTTCATCACTTTGGCACCCTCATCCACGACGCCCTAGGGAACCGGCAACGTGCCTAGCAGACCGTCGCCAACTGCCTGCCGCGACCTCTCCCGGGCCCGCCTAGGCCTAGATCGGGCCCGCCCAGGCAACCCGGGCATGCCGCCCCACGCCCCGCCCATAGTCGTGCGCTTGCCACCCGCCGTGCGCCCGCTGCCCCGACCCCACTGCCTATACGCACACCAGCGCGCCCAACTCCGCCTCGCCATGGTCCTCCGCCGCTCGCCACGTCTACGTCCTGCCGCCACCTTCCCTAGGGCTCGCGCAGGCTTTGCCGATGTCCCCTCCAGCTGTGGCGGTGCAAGGTAGAGGGGGAAGGGGGCTGCCGGCGGTAGCGACTAGGTTTCCCCCGGGTCGAGTGACGCGGGGGACGGGTCTGTGTGCGTAGAAGACGATATTTCACTTCTCCGAAGAGGGCTCCCAATGGTGCATCATCATAATTACTCTTCGTTCCCCTAAAAACACTTATTTCTCTCCTTAATAATTACTCTTTCTAACCATAAGATTCAGAACCTGGCACTCTATTGCGAAGATTGGCTTCCTAATTCCAAGCTCATCAGCTAAGTTGTCTAACTGCAGTATGGTAGACTACAGCTAGCGGCGACCTAATCGACCACGCGTGTTCGGGCCGACCCACTCTTTGTCCAAAAATAGTCTGGGAATGCGTCGTCGCAGACAACGCGCACGTCAGATTCTATCCGCACGAGTTGACTGAGCGGCCCGTATGGCAGTGACACATTACTTGCTAACAAAAAACTAGGTTGTTAATTAACTTTCCTAGTGATTACAACGACACAAACAAGGTCGGCGGCCACCCAAAACCTGTATGATGTCATGTCCTACTATCTACGACGGCAGCGATCTAAAAATTTGCTTGTCGTCATGCTCTACGCCGATGGCGCCACCATCTACTGATCAGCCTCGGCGAGGCCCTCGCTGTCACTTCCTTGCTCGGCTTGGTGCGACGGTCCCGCGTCGTCGTAGCGCGACCTCCGGATGACGACCTACGCCGCGTCAATCCTAGCCTGCAAGGCCGCCCTCTTGACAGTCACGCAACGTCGGCTCCTCTCAAAGCTACGCTGCGCTCAGCTCCTCATCTCCGCCTCCTTCCTCCGGCGGTGTTGCACGAGCGCCCGCTCCATCTCGGCGCTCCAGTGCGTAGTCGCCTCCATCCGTCTCGTAAAGCGAAGGCTGCCAGCGGGTCATCACCGTCGTCCCCCTCCTTCTCCACGGCCTCCATAGCCTCTACCTCCGCCGACGCGTCCTCACCGCCTCACGTGACAGCTGCTCCTCCTCCACGTCCTCCACTGCCGCCTACTCCGTGGCCTGGGCCGCGTGTGGCCGCCCTAGCCTCGAGGATGACCGCCAAGACCCCCCGCTCGTCCCCATGAACATGCGGCCGTCGATGTTGCGCTTGGCGGAGGAGAAGGAGGCGAGCAGAACCCGCCACTCGTCGCTGACGTCCAGCACGGCCACCCCGTCGTGGAGGTCCTCCAACTAGGTGTCATCATTGTTGACGTTCACGACGACCGTGTCGGTGTTTGGCACCTCCACAACCGTCGTAGCCACATCTTAGAACTACTAGGTGAATGCTCGTGCGTTGCCACGGTCTATTAGATTGTTCTTCAAGCCACTCTAGATGTACTTCTTTTATTATGCCGAATGTATCGCAAACATATTTTCTTTGCGCAGAACAACTAAAATATTCCTATTTAGTTACCAATAAAATGTCAATGGGCTCTCCAATTCACACCCTCCAAGTTCTATAAAATTTTGACATACTGCCAGTTTTTGAAGAAAGTCATATGAAAGATATATTTCACCTTAGCTTCTCATGTGCTGAAAACATTTAAATAGGAAAGTTTATTCCAATCTTTTTTTTAACTGAAAACTTCGCATCCTTCTCATATATATATGTTGTAGAATGAATATAAGAAAGCATTAGTGGTCATGATAAAATAAAATGCTATTTCTAAAATATAGGCCAAGTGGTGGATAAAAACATTTCATGAATGCATATTACAACAACAGGATTAAAACTTGAGCAAATCCATACTAAAACTCGAGAGTGGGATAACATCAAAACCTTTTAGCGATTTTCCCCAAGCAATAAAGTGGACAATAAACAATACAAAAGTGGCTCCTACAGGATTCCAATTGCTTGAAAGGCAGCTACAATACTATTCCGAATCTTTACTCCTTGATCAAATGGCATCACCTCAACTTGATATCTTTCAGTACAATAGTTCAGTAATACTATCTGTCAGGCTAATGCACTGCGTAATTCAGATTCAAAACTGAAGCAACATTGAACAATGTTACAAATCAGAAAAGAAACACTTGGTGGCTGGACTACTTGACGTGCCAGCAGAGGCTCCCAAAGTGGATGGAAGCGTCTAGGCGATGTGCTTCAGTTTTCTATTGAGAAGACCCAACAAAATTGCCATGGTGGAGAGGGGCGGAGTAGACGACGTGATGGAGGGGGAGGAGTGAGCCATCAGGCGGCAGTCTCCACTCTAGAGCAGGTTAGGTTCTTTGACGTGCCGAGCATTTTTTTGCCATGGTGCATGTTGTTCCTTGACGTCCATAAGCTCCAAGCAGTTATAATCACAGCCTCCACCCCCGGAGCAAATTTTTTCATCAAGGATGGCAGTCGCTCAGGTTAGAGGGTGCAGGTTATGGATCTTGACTACAGTCCCATGGCGTACCTCATTCCAGCATAGCTTAGCTCTTGGGCATTCAGTGATGGCATGAAATACCGTCTCTTCAACAGCACCACATAGGAAACACGTTGCAGTCTGCTCAATGTGTCGTTGCTTCAGAACTGCATGAGTTGGCACAAAGATATTTGACCCGCAAACTACTGAAATATCTTCTAAACAGAATACCCAACCAATGAATGGACGCCTGTCTCACATACAAACATGATAATAATCATGTCAATTATCAACTAAGGTCTAGCAAAATTCCAAGGCATTTATGCAAACATATATGGCAACAATTGTTTTTAACTACCTCAGTAATACTCCCTCCGTTTCAAAATATAATATGTTTTAGGTTTGTGAAGAAAATAAATCTAGACTTCTTTTAGTGTTAGATTTATTCCAAAGTTAAGTGAACCTACGTACTAAAACAAATTTAGATTCATTTTCTTCACAAACCTAAAACATCTTATATTTTAAAACGGAGGGAGTAGCTTGCTTCTCTTATACGTCTTTATATGTACTCGAATGCATTGTTATCATTTGCAAATTTGGCGCAGATACCTACAAAACAACACACTGGTAGACTGAGACAGGAATCCTTCAAATAATAAAAAGAAGAATTTATGTTGCACATTACTACACAAGCACTATCAAAATGTAAAACTAAGTACTCCATTGAATGATGGAATACCGAACAATCTTTGGAAAATTTCTGATAACTACTAATAGATCAATTACATAATTTATGGACAAAAACTTAAGGCAGCCCCTAGCTTTACCTGATCCTTGACGGGTCTTCTTGCCATTCGGCTGCAACTTCTACAACTTCGTATCATCTTTTGCTACACTTTTTTTACAGACCTACGAGTCAGTATCCTGAGTCGCACAGACAGCTGCAAGCGAGACTGCGAGAGTAGCATCAGCAGCTTGTTGCGAGCAATGCCGCAAAGGGGGAAGCTGCCGCATATAGATGATAAATAGGGAGATACGTACGGGGTCGAGCTCAGAGTCGGACGAGATCTGGGAGTTTTGGCCCGAGGCGATTGAGGGAGTTCGTCGGCGCCGCGATGGGGTGAGTGGCCGACCGGCCGGCCGCTTGGTGGGTCAACGGGGGCGAGCACCGGGATCCGGCGGCAGCAGGGTGCCACGGAGAAGCAGCAGCGCCCAACCACGGATGGGGAGAGAAGAAAAGTCCACGTCCCGTCTCTAGGATGAAACATTGTTTAGCGGTGGCAGTTTCCGTAATAAGGGATTTTGCGGGAGGGTAAAACCGTTATTTCTTGACAGACGGAAAATTTTGCCTAGCGACGAACGGTCCCAATCTTTTTAATAGCATAGATACCATAGAATTTGACATGAGTAAAAACAACAACTTGGCTCCACTGGCCCTGCTGACCGGCGCGACCTCACCGCCATGCCCACGTGCGCCACCCGCTTGAGCCTCCGTGCAGACTGCTATAGCTGCCCCCCATGGCTGTTTCCCACGCCTCACGCCGTATGTTTAGATGTGGTTGCAAGATGCTTTACAAGGCTGATGATCCAACAGCTAGACTGGGTGCGTAGCCCACTATTTTTTCGTGAAATAGATAATAATAATAATTAAGTCTAAACCAAACATTCACTAGTAAAAAACGAGCCTTTCGTCTGGGCCGGGACTAATGGTCTGGACCCAACGGCCCTGAGCTGTCCAGGGCGTACGGCATCATAAGTCTCGGCTCGTTATATATGGCACAACCTCTTCCCTTATAACTTTTTTCCTGGTGGGAGGCGATATAGGTTTGTGCTAGTTTTTTTCTTTATATGCACTAGAGGTGTTCGGTGAAATGCCCGTTAGAGCATTGCGGCTTTAGGTCACACAAGACAAACATGATATGAGGTGCCCGGGCCACACTTAAGTTTTCTTATCTTTATTTCCAAGTGTCCTAAAAGGTTAGCTACTATTTTCTCGTTTAGACCGCTCGGTACTAATTTTAGCATCGTGATTGCGTTTATAGTTGTATGATACAGATGGGTCATCTATGGATATACGGTGACCGACGCTCTACCGCTTTCAGAGAAGGCGTGCGTTCTTTTCGCCTTGTGGCCGAGGCGAATAACCGGTGGGATGGTTTTATGTGTTGTCCATGTGTTGAATGTAGGAATGAGAAGACTCACACTTCCGTAAGAGTCATTCAGAACCACTGCTTTGGTCCGGTTTTATGTCCGACTATAATGTTTGGACCAAGCACAAAGAAGAAGGGGTTATGATAGAAGACGGCGATGAAGAAGAGAACGATGATGAAAACTACCGATCTATGTTTCCTGAATACGCTGATACCGTAATTGAATACAATGAAGAAGGAGGACGTGAAAAACAAGAACTAGATGAGCCCGTTGATGATCTTGGTCGGGTCATTTCTGATGCAAAGCGAGACTGCGACACATAAAAAGAGAGGTTGCAGTTCGAGCAGATGTTACAGGACCATAATAAATTGTTGTACCCAACTTGTGAAGATGGACATAAGAAGCTGGGTAGCACATTGAATTGTTGAAGTGGAAGACAGAGATCGGTGTGACTGACTCAGGATTCGAAAAGTTGCTGGTACTAATGAAGAAGTTGCTTTCAAGAAATAACGAATTGCCCGTCAGTACGTACGAAGCAAAGAAGCTCATCTGCCCTCTAGGATTAGATATATAGAAGATACATGTGTGCCCTAATGACTACATCCTCTACCGCGGTGAGAAGTACGAGAATATGAATAAATTTTGATTTTGTTTGCTCGAAATTATTTGGCTGGCTGGTGCGAGTAAAGAATAGTAGTATTTGATAAATTTGCCTTGGCAACATATCTTGTGCATCCTAAACTATTATGTATCCATGCATCCATCCATCATTGACAATGTCTGATTTAGTGTTTAGTGTGTGCAGATGTATATGTCGCAAGTAAGGTTGGATGATCGTTTAAGATCCCGTTGATGGTCTCACCACCAGCTGCATGTGTTGTTGTATGTCGTGTTGTCGCTGTTGCTGTCCACTGACATGTTTGGTGGCCGCCGCCCTCCATGGTATCTATTCCGGCTCTTGGTCGTCGCTGCAAGCCGTGTTTTGTAGTCGACGCCGGCGGGCGGCGGGCGAGTTGTATGATCTGATCTAGATTCGTACAAAATCGATTTCTTAAATCTATGAATGACATAAACCGTAAGGGGGTATTAGCATAATATCCTAACCTAGTTTTCAGGCAGGCGTTTAAGTACAAAATGAGCCACGTTTCAGTCATGTGCATGTGATTTAAATCGTATGGCAAACGGAAGTCGGATGCACAGATACAATAAAACAACCTTGATGCATAGGATATGTTGCCATTTGCCTTTACCTATATGCATGGTTTTAATTTCTCACTTGATTCTTTGGCAACATTGTGCTTGTTTTTGGAGCTACATTTTAACAACTAAGAGTTGGCATACTTTCGCTTGCGCAATAGTTGTAGTAGATGCTTATTAACTCTCACTAGTGGAAACGAGGCTTTTGATTGAGCCTGGAAATAGGTTTTACCGGTGTTAAGGGGGGGCCGTACCAGCATGGCCCGTGCAGCAAAAAGGAGCCCCCTTTTAACACCGGTTCGTGGCACGAACCGGTGTTAAAGGCCCTTGCACCAGTGGCCCGCGCAGCCCCCCCTTTAACACCGGTTCGTGGCTTGAACCGGTGTTAAAGGGGGGGCTATATAACACACCGCAACCCACACCCCTCTCTTCCATTTTTTCACTCTCTCATTTTGGAGCCTAGCAAGAGGGTTTGAGGTGTGCTAGTTTGTGTTTTTTTCCTATGCACAAGAGGTGTTCGGTGAAATGCCTGAGAGCTCAAAATAAGTTTTCTCGTTGCTCTTTCCTTCTCGGTCGAGGTCGGCAACTATCCTTTCATGTGTCATTGATGTATTATATATAAATGGTCATCTCCCTATTAATTTTTTATATATACTATATATTAATGCAGATGAACCGGCAATGGATGTACGGTGACCGACGCACTTCCGAGTACATTACGGGCCTCCAAAATTTCATCGTTGTGGCTAATGCAAATCGTGGTCACAATGGTTTTATGTGTTGTCCATATGTTCACTATTGGAACAAGAAAGACTACTCAAATACCAGAACCATTCACGCCCACCTGCTTCGATCCGGTTTCTTGCCCAGCTATAATTGTTGGACCAAGCACGGAGAAAAAGGGGTTGTGATGGAAGACAACGAAGAAGAAGAGGATGATGACAACTATCATAATATGTATCCTGAATATGATGATACTGCAACGGGGGTAGATAATGAAGATCAAGAGGCAGCAGATGGGCCTGCTGATGACGATCTTGATCAGGCCATTACTGATGCAAAGGAAGAATGTGAAACTGAAAAGGAGAAGGAGAAGCTGGAGCAGATATTAAAGGATCACAAAACATTGTTGTACCCAACTTGCGAAGATGGCCACAACGTCTCTTCCGAAATAAAGAGCATGCCAAGTTGTTGCGATGGCACATGAAAGACCGTAAGAAAGACGCGATGTTGAGACACCCCGCTGATGGGTCACAGTGGAGAAAAGTCGAGCGAGAGTACCCGGACTTCGCACGTGACGCAAGGAACTTAAGGTTTGGTCTAAGTACAGATGGCATGAATCCTTTTGGTGAGCAGAGCTGCAGTCACAGCATCTGGCCTGTGACTCTATGTATCTATAACCTTCCTCCTTGGTTGTGCATGAAGAGGAAGTTCATTATGATGTCAGTGCTCATCCAAGGCCCGAGGCAACCCGACAACGACATTGATGTGTACCTAAGGCGATTAGTTGAAGAACTTTTACAGCTGTGGGCCAAACCAGGTGTACGTATGTGGGATGGGCACAAAGGGGAGCCATTTGACCTACGAGCATTGCTTTTCGTAACCATTAATAATTGGTCTGCTCTTAGTAACATTTCAGGGCAGTCAAACAAGGGATACAATGCATGCACACATTGTTTAGATGAGATTGAAAGTGTATATTTGGATAAATGTAAGAACGTTGTGTACCTAGGGTATCGTCGATTTCTTTCGAACCTGCATCCAGTAAGAAATAAAGGCAAGCATTTCAAACGTCTGGCAGAACCCCGGAGGAAGCCTGTCCTCCGTACCGGTGAGGAGGTATTTGGTATGGTCAAGGACCTAGAAGTAATCTTTGGAAAAGGTCCTGGCAGTCTATCTGTTCCGAATGACGATGCCGGACACGCGCCCATGTGGAAGAAGCAATCTATATTTTGGGACCTACCCTATTGGAAAGTCTTAGAGGTCCGCTCTTCAATCGACGTGATGCACGTGACGAAAAATGTTTGCGTGAACCTGCTAGGCTTACTAGAAGTGTATGGGAAGACAAAAGATACACCGGAAGCACGGCAGGACCAGCAACGTCTGAAAGACCCTGAAGAGCCTATGCATCCTGAGAACGATAAGGGTAAATGATGCCACTTAACTCCTGCCAACTACGCTCTTACCAAAGCAGAGAAGGAAATCTTTTTTGAATGCCTGAGCAGTATCAAGGTCCCGTCTGGCATCTCGTCGATATAAAGGGAATAATAAATATGGAAGAGAAAACATTCCAAAACCCGAAGTCTCATGACTGCCACGTGATTATGACACAATTTCTTTCGATTGCATTGAGGGGGCTTCTACCTGAAAATGTTCGAGTACCCATTGTGAAGCTATGTGCATTCCTTAATGCAATATCTCAGAAGGTAATCGATCCAGAAAGCCTACCAGGGTTACAGAAAGATGTGGCCCAATGTCTTGTCAGCTTTGAGTTGGTGTTCCCACCATCCTTCTTCAATATTATGACGCATCTCCTGGTTCACCTAGTAGAAGACATGTTAGAAGATTATAATAAGTTTGATGAAATTCCGCCCTTCAGAGTGAAGACTGACCCAACCATCCTGTTAAACGGTGCTGATACTCCATGGTTACGGCCGACACGATCATAAGATTGACTATATGTATTAATTGAGCCATTTTTGGCACACATATGTATCTCAACATGGAAATCAATGTCATATTTCTTCTATTAACAGTATATGTATTAAATGAGCCATTTTTCTTCCTGCCATTTCTTCCCGCCATTTTTTCCCGCCATTTTTTCCCTCCATTTTTCTTCCCGCCATTTTTCTTCCCGCCATTTTTTCCCGCCAGTTCTTCCCGCCAGTTCTTCCCTCCAGCCATTTCTCACTATATATATATATGTAGGGTTGGCCTCCATTGTCATTGCACATCTCTAGACTCATATCTGCAACCTCATCACTCTTTCCCATGGCTTCCACCGTAGCACTAACCCCCAGGGAGGCGGAGGCGCTTTGCGCCTCGAACTACCCCTACCCGCCGGGCTACTGTATCCCTGTCGGCTGGATGCTGAGCATCGGAGGCGTGCCGGTTCCTCATGTCCCTCTAGGTGTGGCGCGCCGGATGGCCATCACGAACCACTACTACTTCGAGCTCACGCCAGAGCAGCGGAGGAATCCCAGATGGCATCCTGACTATTTATCTACTTGGGAAGCCTTCTTCGGGGATCGGCGTGAGAGGGCGCTCGCCAGGCACGAAGAGGACGGCCCACCTCCTCCGAACTTCAACGAGGCCGGCCGTCGGCTATGGTGGCGCGGTCAGACTCTCCAGAGTGTCATGGCCTACGACACAACCGCCGACTCTAACCCCCGTATGCGCTACCCTCAAGTCCAGCCCACGCGTACTCAGCCTTCAAGGTTCAATTACGGTGACCCCGACGACGACAGCGACGACGGCGGCGATGAGTACGATGACTACAGTGGCGAGTATTACAGGTGTAGGCAGGAGCATGACTGAATCACTCCAACATTCTGAAACAAGTTCGGCCGATTGTGACTTAATCTGGCCATGTATCTTAATTTTCAGTTCTTTTACGTATCTTAATTTTCAGTCGTGCTTTATGTAACTTACTGTTATTTGCATTCTGTATTTTACTTCCAGTTCTATCTCATTCACAAAATGACCTATCTCATTCGAGGTTTCTTGGCTTTCGGGTCAAATGACCAATGTTATGGCTAGAATCAAGACATAGTTTGTGTTAATGTGGCCATATTGTGCATACATGTGCATCATGGCAAGGCAAACAATATTGCAAGAGGAAGTTTTCCTTTTTGTCGCACCAAAAAGGCATTTTTTATTTTCCGAGCATAAAAAACGGACGGTTTTGTGAAGCAACCACCAAATGGCTAATTCAAAAAACCACCACCAAATTTTACAAAAATAATAGACCACCTTATATGGACAATGTACCAACAGGGGGATCTGAAACCTTTCTGTCCACCTCTGGTGAAAAAGACAAATTCCCGCCGAATCGGTAGGAAGTGAGTCAGATATGAACTATAGGTACATGATACGATGCTTATGATTTTTTACAAAAATAATTTTTAGGTTCACAATATGCTATTTTATCAAAAATCCAATGCAAGTTGAGCGAGGCTTGGCCCCGAGCTAAGAATCTTCATGCCCGTTGTTCGAAAAAGTTTGACGATAGTTTAAAACGGGGATAAAAAAATAAAAAAAGATCGAAACAGTGTGAAACCTTCGCGTGGTGTTATATTATGTGACATAGTTAAAAGGAAAAATATCAAACTTGGTATATTGATTATGTCTCAAAAAAACCTTCACAAAATGACCTATCTCATTCGAGGTTTCTTGGCTTTCGGGTTAAATGACCAATGTTATGGCTAGAATCAAGGCATAGTTTGTGTTAATGTGGCCATATTATGCATACATGTGCATCATGACATGGCAAACAATGTTGCAAGAGGAAGTTTTCCTTTTTATCGCACCAAAAAGGCATTTTCCATTTTCCGAGCATAAAAAACGGACGGTTTTGTGAAGCAACCACCAAATGGCTAATTCAAAAAACCACCACCACATTTTACAAAAATACTAGACCACCTTATATGGACAATGTGCCAACAGGGGGATCTGAAACCTTTCCATCCACCTCTGGTGAAAAAGACAAATTCTTGCCGAATCGGTAGGAAGTAGGTCAGATATGAATTACAAGTACATGATACGATGCTCAAGATTTTTTACAAAAATCATTTTTAGGTTCACAATATGCTATTTTATCAAAAATCCAATGCAAGTTGAGCGAGACTTGGCCCCGAGCTAAGAATCTTCATGCTCGTTGTTCGATAAGGTTTGACGATAGTTTAAAACAGGGATAAAAAGTAAATAAAATCGAAACAGTGTGAAACCTTCGCGTGGTGTTATATTATGTGACATAGTTAGAAGGAAAAATATCAAACTTGATATATTGATTATGTCTCAAAAAAACCTTCACAAAATGACCTATCTTGTAACATCCCTAAAATCATAATTTCAAAGTTTGCATATCATTCATGCATGCATATAGATTTGAGATCAATTTCAAACTCATTTCAGAAAAACAGAAGCACATAGTGCTATCATTTTATGTGAGCAGATTTAAATCAAATGGCCTTCCCCATTTGAGAAGTTTGATTGATTTTAAACCTAGCTTGTTGGTCTTTCTTATAGAAAAGATTTAGTGTGGTTTGGACCAAGATTTACAAATTGAAAATGTTTCAAAAACCATTTCTCAAATTTTGCAAACCAAGTGCCAAGTCTTTAATATTTTGCTCTCCAAGCTTGACCAAGCCCTTGCAAAGCAACCACATAATCTTATGCCTATATTTGAGACTACTGCTCACTGCAAAAATCCCAAGAAGATTTGAATTCAAATGAAACTTGAATTCATTTGAAAATCAATCCAGAAAAATGAAACAGAAAAAGAAAAGGAGAAAGAATTAGAAAAAGGCCGGCGCCAGGATTCCAGCCCAGCAACAGATCAGGCCCAGCCAGCCCACCCGGGCCGTTTCTTTTTCTCTCGCACGCGCCAGCACACCCAGACAGACGCTGACGACCAGACCCCACCTCCCCTTCGCGCGTTTCGCTGACTAGCGGGCCCTCTCCACGTCAGCTTCGTCTTCCCCAGATTCCGCGCACGAACTCCGCCGCTGCCCGTTGCTGCACTGATTTCGCGAGGTTAATTGGCATTGATGCAGCAAGCGTTTCTTGTCGAGCCTCTGGCTATAAAATCCCCACGTCCTCGCGGCCATTTCCCCCCAAACAATTTCGCCTTCACGCCACCAGGCTGCCCACAACTCGCACGACGCCGCCGCTGTTCCGACGACTGCGCCGACGAATTCCGGTGAGCTCCGTGTTCCCCTCTGTCTCTAGTTCATGCTATCAAGTTCAGCGAGTCTTTGCGCACCTACTGACAATCCCCATTTGCCCTCGCATGATCCGTAGCTCCAGCGACGATGACGACTGGCCGCCACCGTTCTCTGCACAAACTCCGGCGACCTCCCTCCGTAAGTAGCCACCGCCCCTTGCCCTCTGACTGATACACCTAGAATCCTCATCGTCTTGCGCATCTGACATTACCCCTATTTTGGCTTAGCGCGACGAGGAACCTCGCCAACGTCGACGACTGACCGTGGCCGACGCATTCGCAAACTCCGGCGAGAAATCTCCGACGAACCCGTGCGCCCCTTCCCAAGCCATCGCCACCTTGAGCATCAGCAGCCTCCTGCGGTTCTGGTAAGCATCTCCTTCCTTCCCCGGGCGACCTAGAACACCGGCACCACCGCTGACTGACGCGCCGCCGCCGTTAGCGCCGCTCGAGTTGGGTCGTTTGATCCAGGACCGTCAGATCTGGATCCAACGCGTAGATTTAGATCACTTAATGAATCGTTTTTGCTAGATCTGGACCATGTGTTTTACGTAGATCCTACGGCCGCAGAGCTCGATCCGGTCGAACCGGTACGCGCCAATAGAAACACGATGCGTGGCTAGGGTTTGAATTAAAACAGAATTTCAAATCAGATTTAGATCCAAATTTCAAATGGCTATAACTTTTGATTCCCACGTTAGATTTTTGCAAATTTTATACCGTTGGAATCAGTGAGACAAGCCCTTTCTGAATCTGCAATGTGTTTAACAAAAAGTTTCTGTTAAAATGACTTTGTATGCAGAAACATATTTAGGTCCATTTTGAGGATAGAATTTGTTTAGTAAATGGTTTTAGTGCTAAATAAGTTTAGTTAGCAAGTTTTTGACTTGGTTTTGTTTCTGTATCATGCACTTGCTTGGTGGAGTTTTCAAAATCATCACTTAGCATTTTCTTGCATGCATGCATTCATATTTTTATTTGTATATGAATTGTATGTAATTGTGTGCTACAAATTTTTGTGTAGATTTTGCTAGTGACTGTGATTGTGAAGAGTGCTACTCTCCCCATTACCAAGGCAAGTGGTACTTCATGAATATTTCCATCCCTATATTTTGTATAAGCATTAGAAATATTTTGTTAAGTCTTGCATGTTACTTTTTGCCAAATGCTATGTTGGGAAATCCTAAGTAGTTGTAGAATTGTAGAATTGCTAGGGAATTTCCTAAGTTAAGATACTATGCCATGCTTAGCCTAGCTAGTAGCAAACAAGGGTTGGTAAAGTATATACATGCTATGATGAAAATCTTTCTAAGTCATTTGGACTTATGTTTTTCTTAATAAAACAACTAAGTCAATGAACCTCCTGGGTGGAATGGGACTTGAATGGTGGTTTTTGGTTGAGTGGTTACACAAGGCCCATGGATATGGTTTACCTTGTGTATCACACTTGTGGTATGCCACCCAGGCACAAAGGGATTTGGAGGCCAAGTGTTGAGAAGCTTATAGTGCAGCCACTTGGCAATATGGGCTCTGCCTTGATCATATAGGTTGCTAGAACTTAGCCTCTTGGAAAGTTGGTGGTAGTGGGAATGATAGGTTGGAGCGCGTCCATTTGGCTAAGGAAAGGCTTCTGAAAGGTCCTGTCTTGGGAAACCAAGTCTGGTGGGGAAAGTGCACAACCTCTGCAGATGGAAAATCTAAGTACTTAGCCAAGTCCATGGCAATGGACAACTTGAGCATCAAGACATGGAAGCTACAAGAATCTCATCACTCCAACTTCTAAGTAAAAATTGATGGGTGAACAAGGGTGAAGGACCCCAATGTCTATTGGTGGTTTCTTGGGAAAGTTTTGACAAAGAAAAACTTAGTGATTTCAACTAATAGGAAAATCCTATTTTCAAGCAAAGCAAGCCAAGCTACACTTAGCCAAAATGCATATAGTAATATAGTCCACTTAAAATTTACTAAGGTATCACTTGCCAATACTATTCCAAAGTATTGACCCACTGTGGCTGTAACTTGTGATGTTGCAGGTTACTCCGATGATGATTAGGAGTCATGAGTCTACACTCAACATGCTTGCCTGTGGCACATGAAGATGAAGACTTGTGTTTATTTACTTATTCCAAAACTCTTGTATTAGGCCCGTGGCCATGAGTTGTAAAAGACTATGTTTTATCTCTAGAATGGATGTAATAAATGACCTTTGTATCTGTGTACTTCATCTTAAACTGTGGATGCTAGCAATGATCCAGGGACTAGCATTGCAATCACAGGGATCCTTTTCCTTTACAAAGGAGGGATCTTACAGATGGTATCAGAGCAATGTGTTGCCTGTAGGATTATGACCCTAGGATTGGAAAACCACTAAGGAAATTTTTTCAACTGCTTCTACACTTGTCTATTCTTCTCGTAAACTTTTCTAATCTTCTCATTCTCATCTCTATTTGTAGATGAACTCCATCAACGAAGCCGTGAAGAAAGGACCACTCATGACCATGACCTTGGAGTGTGAAACTGAGTTTCCCAAAATTCTCAAGGACCTCATGGTGGCAATGGAAGCACATGGTGCAGCTGTTTACAAAGGCTTTTTAGTGATGGATGAAGGAGTGGAGTACTGGTGGGTGCAACTTCACTTGTACAAAAACAAGGAAGACAACCACAAAGAAAGAGGATTCTGCATGTACACCAACACTGTGATGCACACCACATTCTTTGAGTCAGCAAGAGAAGCAGCTTGGAGGACTATCAAAGAACTAAGTGCTAGAGTCAAGTGCAGAATGCTCAACCTTCAAAAAGACTTAGAGAAAGAGAAGGAACATACCCAAGAGTTGGAAGCCACCAACCAAACCTTAAGAGGAGATATTATAGACTTAGTGATGGAATCATGTGAACAAGATAGGCTGATTGCCTCTAGGAACATTGTGTTGGCCAACAGATCCAGTGAGATAGGATTGTAAACGCACTTCGTTAGTTGGACCACCACCTATCACCTTATTTTCCAAATGATACCTTAAATAAGTTTGGACCTTGATTGATGTAATGGATTCATGTATGCATGACTTGTGTGATTTTGTGTTCCAAGGATGTGTATGTGATGTTTGTCTTTGTTTTATCTTAAATAGTGTTGTTCTAACTTTTCTATCTTATAAATAGATGCCTATTACCATCAGCACTGTTGAGGAGTTCCAGGTTACCCGCTTTGGTCCTCGTATCGTTGAGCTTACCACTTTGCTCGATCTCCCTCTTCCCACCATCATGGTGCATCCACTCACCAAGTTCGAGAGGAAGGACCTCTGGGGCTTCAAGGTGAACCAGCCCGGACGCCAGACAGAGCCTACTACGGAGGCCATCGTCTTCAAGCTGATGCACGACGACAGGGAGAGAGGCATGGAGGTCGTCATGCAGGACCTGATAGGACGTCTGCTAGGCCGTCACTCCCGATAGGTTAGAGGCACCCACTTCCACGTATTCGGAAGACGTGATGATGATGGAGAGTCCATTGACTTCGAGGACGACTCGAGGGACGCAGCAGAGCCGATACGTCTCTATCTCCAGGACTTAGAGTCTCTCATCAGGCACGTGGACACGGACAGGACCAATGTCATGCTCAGTAATGACGAGCTCCAGGTGCAGCTTCGCGAGAAGGACAAGCTTTTCGCACAACAGGACGAGATAGTCAAGGAAATGGAGGCGAAGTTCGAGACCCAGGACCGGAAGTTCAAGAGTCAGGAGAAACGCGTCCAGGATAGGAACAAGAAGATCCGGGACATGACTGAAGAACTGAAGTCTAAGGATTTTGAGCTAGAGCAGCAGCAGATGGTGATCGAGAGGCTTCGCTCCCAGAAGAGGGCTCTCAAGACCAAGATTGAGTCCTTGACCACTACGATTGAGGAGAACAAGACCGCGATGGAGAACGCAGGTCTTACTTTCGTCGAGGAGGAGATTGATGCTGATGAGTAGACTTGACTACTCGCTTATCTTTATTATCATACTTGTTATTTGTGAACTTGTTATTGGACCATCCGACATGTTGATGGCTTGCCACTTGTGTGTTTTACATTGAGAACTTGTTATCTTGTTGTTGAACTTTTGTCTTGTGTTGCATGCCTGTGTTTGCTTATGTGATGTAATGTGCATAAAAACATCTATGGGTATCTCATTCTTATCTCTATTTGAACCAACCACAGATGCCTCCCCGTCGCGCAAACCCCAACCCCAACAACATAACTCCGGAAATGCAGCAAATGATGAATGCTCAAACACAGCTTATGCAGATGATGACAACATTCATCCAAAACCAGAATAACAACAACAACAACAACAACAACCCCAATAACAACAACAATAACAACAACAACAACAACAACAATCCTCCAGGCTTTGATATGCTCACCAGATTTCTGCGGTTGAGGCCAGCTAAGTTCTCGGGGACAACTGATCCCATGGTGGCCAATGATTGGCTACGTTCTGTAAACAAGGACTTAGTGACCGTGGGCTGCACGGATGCTGAAAAGGTCAGGTTCGCAGCACATCTGCTGGAAGGGCCAGCCGCCACTTGGTGGGACAACTTCCAAATCACCACTCCTATAAATGAGGTGACTTGGGCTATCTTTGAAGATGGCTTTCGCACGGCTCATATCTCATCAGGAATAATGAGCCTGAAAAAGAAAGAGTTCCACAATCTGAAGCAGCGCCACCGCAGCGTGGCTGAATACATTGAAGAGTTCAACAACCTGGCGCGTTATGCACCGGATGAGGTTGACACAGATGCCAAAAGAAAGGAAAAATTTCTGGAAGGCTTGAATGATGAGCTGAATCTGCAGCTAGCTGTGGCATATGTTCCCACTTATCAGTCACTCTGTGACAAGGCGGCTATATTGGAGAACAAAATGAAGCAAGTCGAGAGTAGGAAGAGGAAACACTCCGACAAGCACAGCTCGGGATCGTCTCACAAACGATCTCACTATGATGACAGTGGAAGCTCAGGATCCCATAAGCATGGGAAATTCAACAAGCACCACAACCACAACCGTCATGACAACAAGCATCACCGCAGTCATGACAATGACAAGTACAAGAACCACAAGAGTGGACATAAGATCCACCACAGTGGAAATGGTAGTGGAAGTGGAAGTCAGCCTGCTAAGAGAGACATCAGTCAGGTTGAGTGCTTCAAATGCAAGAAGATGGGACACTATGCAAATGAGTGCCCCGAAAAGAAAGTTGAAGGACCTGTCAAGCCCAATCCTTTCCAGAAAGGTCAGGTGAACCACATTAATGTGGAGGAGGTCTATGAGGAACCTGACGCTGTCGCTGGTAAGTTCAGACTCAATTCCATTCCAGCATTTGTACTCTTTGATACTGGTGCATCGCATTCATTCATATCAAAGGCATTTGTTGATAGAAATGGGTTTCCGTCTGAAAACATTGGGTGTCCAATAAAAGTTAGTTCTTCGGGTGGAGATATGATAGTAAGTCTTGGATGCCGGGATCTAGTAATAGAGTTTGGAAAACATAAGTTTCCAGTAAGTCTGATAATCCTAGATTCCCAAGGACTGGATGTAATATTGGGAATGGATTGGATGGCTAAGTATGAAGGAGTACTAGATTGTGCTAATCGTACTGTTGCACTCACAACCCCGGAAAGAAAAAGAATAAAATTCAAGTCAAACTTTGAATCCAAAGGAAGTAAGCTTAATTCTCTTAAGGGGGTTAGCATGGACAGTGTGCCAATTGTATGTGAGTATCCGGATGTATTTCCGGAAGAATTGCCAGGAATGCCACCAGATAGAGATGTGGAATTTCTGATAGATTTGGTACTAGGTTCTGGACCAATAGCGAAGAGACCATACAAAATGTCAGTAGATGAACTGAAAGAACTCAAGAAGCAACTAGGAGAACAGTTGCAAAAAGGATTTATTCAACCAAGTTCTTCATCTTGGGGAGCCCCAGTTTTGTTCGTGGAGAAGAAGGATAGAAGCCAAAGGTTATGTATAGATTACCGTTCACTCAATGAGGTAACTATCAAGAACAAATATCCTTTGCCTAGAATCAATGACTTGTTTGATCAGCTAGAAGGAGCATGTGTGTTCTCGAAGATTGATCTCCGGTCAGGCTATTTTCAACTCAAGATAAAAGAGCAAGACATACCTAAAACAGCATTCACCACAAGGTATGGATTATATGAGTATACCGTAATGCCTTTTGGCTTGACAAATGCTCCAGCATACTTCATGAATATGATGAACAAGGTGTTCATGGAATTCCTCGACAAATTTGTTGTCGTTTTCCGGCGTGCCAGCCATCTCCTCAGCGTAAGCGAAAGAGCACTGCCACGAAGAGCATCACTAGCACTGCCACGAAGAAATCCGCAGGAAACCGTACACCAAAGAGTTCAAGAAACTACGTCCCGCAGCCATCCGCCAAGCCATTGCCTATTTTACCGTGGAATCGTAGCGACGAGGAGATCAATAGGATCTCGGAAGAAGAGGTCAAGAAATTCTTTGCACCTTGACGGGCCAAGCCAAAGTAGAAAATAGATCCGGCGGTGGTGGAGAAGTTTTACAATAATCTTTTGAAACCTGAAACCCCACTTGTGCCGGACTACGAGCGCCAAATTTTGAAGGGGGATGCAAGGCGCCGTAGGGAGACTGAAAGTAGCAGTCATGCGGCACCCCAGAAAACAGTTCCCATGCTCGGAGAGCGGGAAAACCAATCATGCGCCCCGCTCCAAGTGTTCGACACACGGGACGCTCCTCCCGTAAATGATTACGAGGCAGAGCTACAAAGAAATGCCAATGAGATGGGGATGACTTACATTGCATACTTGAACCTCATGGGAGACAAATTGCCCAAAGGCGATGCCAACCCCATACAGCCATGGAAGTATGGGAAGAATCTCTCAAGAAAGAGGAGCTCAAGAATCTACCAACAAAGATGCGAAGATCGCACAAGTGGTACCTTGATTTCTGTAAGACGAGAAAGGAAGAATGGATCACGACGCATATAAGAGATCATACTTTCTTGTGCAGAGATGACGAGATCGACTTCAACATTCAAGACTTGCATTTTCTATTCAATCAGAAGGAACTCAACAAAGCTGCCATCAGCCTTTAATGTGTGTAAGTACTATTTCTGTAATTTCTATCTCATCTCATTCACTTCATTAATTGCATATATATATATATATATATGCTCACCATATATGTATATATTATTATGCAGGAAAAAGGTTATGGAATGCATGAAAGGAGGCCCTTTTGACATTGGGTTCGTTGACCCAAATAGAGTTCATGAAGAAGTGGTAAGAACCAAACCCGGGGAAACAGAAGATTTCTTGCTAAGGACTTTACTAAGACAACAAACCAAAAGGGAAATACTATTGCCTTACAACTTCTCGTGAGTACTGTTACCATCTCTTGTACACATTCTGTTTCGGCTTACTCGATGTTAAGTGTAACTGATGATGAGTTATGCGTGCGTAGGTTCGACTTTATTCTGCTAGTCATTCAACCTGACTCAGGAAAAGTCTTTGTCATGGACTCGTTACGAAAAGAAAAAGAGCTATGGGCAGACTTTAGAGAGATGCTCCAGAGGTAATTTCAATCATATTATCGCACTAGATCGGCAACTTTCGTGACAACAAGTATTTAATTACTCATTTATCCATTTTCTTTGCCGGACAGGGTTTGGGAAAGGTTCACGGGCAGGGCCGTGGGTGAATGGTCAGAAGAACTAAAATTTGTAGACCAAAATGTAAGTAATACTAGCTAGTTAGGTCTGCGTATCTCTTTGATTCTGCTTCCAATTCCATTACATCATGCTTTATTGATTATTATTTTGATTGAACTCTCTATTCTCGTAAAGTGCGCGCATCAAGGACCCGGCAATAACTTATGTGGATACTATGTTTGCGAGTTCATTCGCAACACGATATGTGCGACGGGCCAATCTGCACTAGAACAACTTAGAGTAAGTAAACAAAATACACAACATTATTTTATTACCATCAATTGTGTTGAGTTTTATTCTTATATATATATGGACCCCATTCTTTATATATATTTAGATCGAACGGATGCGGGACCAACTCCTACCATTTGACCGCATACGAGCCATTCAAGAGGAATTGGCGGGGTTCATACTTGATGAGGTCGTCACGCCTGGTGGAGAACTCTTTAGATATCCAAAAACTCTTTAGATGCTTGAACGTGTTTGTCTTATACTTGATGCTTCAACGTTTACGGAGAATACCACACAATGACGATGTTTTTGTATAATAATAGTTGCTTAATTATTCATGTACTCGTATGTACCAACGACGATGTGTGTGTATATACCGCTCCCGATCGATTTCCCCCTCCCCCCTCCCCGTCCCCGCCGCGCCGCAGAAATACGCCCAGAACGGGGCGACGGCAGAACTCTGCCGCGGCAGAGATTTATGCCGTTTTCCTGCCGCAGCAGAGATTTATCTCTTTTTCCTGCCGCGGCACAGAACCTTTAACACCAGTTCGTGTTACGAACCGGTGTTAAAGGGTGGCGCAGCCCCACGTGCGCCACCCTTTAACACCGGTTCGTATAAGAACCGGTGTTAAAGGGGGGCCTCTAACATCGAACCCTCAACAGCTGTTCTACAACCGCTGTTAGAGGGCCTTAGGAACCGGTGTTAAAGGCCCCCGTCTGCACTAGTGTCTCATCTCTCACTTTGTTTTCCTCAGGTTAATTAACAACACAAGAGGTTGATCATCACCGTAATAAGTAACTCTGGGTGTTCCATGGACTAGATGGATGCATTTTCATTGTCTCGGAAATATTTTTGCAGTGCTATTGTCTTAGAAACATACTTATGTACTACAAGAAGGAAGCATCTCCAAGGGCTATGTAACAGAGGAGGTCATTGAGTTTTGTGTTGATTTTATTCCTGGCCTGAAGGCGATTGGTGTTCCATAATCACGACATTAGGGGAGACTACATGGAAAAGGCACCCTAGGATGTAAAGCAATGATATGTAGGGACGGACATTCTCTCAATCAAGCACACTACACGGTTTTACAAAGATCTATCTTGGTTGCCCCGTATATCAATGAACACAAGAATTTTATACGCCTCAAACACCCAGGGCAGTCTGATGAATGGATTATAAGTGAACACATGGCGAGTTTTGGCGGCTGGCTGCAAAGACTTCTCACGAATAACACCACTGTTGGAGATCAGCTGTACTTGTTGGCCAGGACACCATCTTCGACTGTATGTACTTTCCAAGGGTACGAGATAAATGAGAATACATTTTACACGATAGGCCAAGATAAAAAGAGCACCAACCAAAATAGTGGTGTCCGCTTCGATGCATCAGAAGACAATGGGCAAAAGACCACGTATTATGGGTTCATAGAGGAGATATGAGAACTTAAATATGGAGCTAATTTTAAGGTCCCCTTGTTTCGATGCAAATGGGTCAAGCTAACAGGAGGAGGGGTTGAGGTAGACAAGAAGTACGGAATGACAACAGTGGATCTCAACAATCTTATGAAGGTAGACAAGAACTTAGATGAACCATCCGTCTTAGCCAATGATGTGGCTCAGGTTTTCTATGTGAAGGACATGTCTACCAAACCGAAAAAAGAAAAAAAAAAGCAAATAGATACATCACACGATGAGCCAAAGCGTCACATAGTTCTTTCAGGGAAAAGAAACATCATGGGAGTGGAGGACAAGATAGACATGCCAGAAGATTATAATAAGTTTGATGAAATTCCGCCCTTCAGAGTGAAGACTTACCCAACCATCCTGTTAAACGGTGCTGATACTCCATGGTTACGGCCGACGCGATCATAAGATTGACTATATGTATTAATTGAGCCATTTTTGGCACACATATGTATCTCAATATGGAAATCAATGTCATATTTCTTCTGTTAACACTATATATATTAAATGAGCCATTTTTCTTCCCGCCAGTTCTTCCCGCCATTTCTTCCCGCCAGTTTTTCCCGCCAGTTCTTCCCGCCAGTTTTTCCCGCCAGTTCTTCCCTCCAGTTATCTTCCTGCCATTTCTCACTATATATATATGTAGGGTTGCTCTCCATTGTCATTGAACATCTCTACACTCATATCTGCATCCTCAACACTCTTTCCCATGGCTTCCACCGTACCACTAACCCCGAGGGAGGCGGAGGCGCTTTGCGCCTCGAACTACCCCTGCCCGCCGGGCTACTGCGTCCCCGTCGGCTAGATGCTGAGCGCCGGAGGCATGACGGTTCCTCCTGTCCCTATAGGTGGGGCGCGCCGGATGGCCATCACAAACCACTACTACTTCGAGCTCACGCCGGAGCAGCGGAGGAATCCCAGATGGCATCCCGACTATTTCCCGACTTGGGAAGCCTTCTTCAGGGATCGGCGTGAGAGGGCGCTCGCCAGGCACGAGGAGGACGGCCCACCTCCTCCGAACTTCAACGAGGCCGGCCGTCGGCTGTGGTGGCGCGGTTAGACTCTCCAGAGCGTCATGGCCTACGACACTATCGCCGACTCTAACCCACGTCTGCGCTACCCTCAAGTCCAGCCCACGCGTACTCAGCCTTTAAGGTTCAATTACGGCGACCCCGACGACGACAGCGACGACGGCCATGGCGAGTACGACGACTACAGTGGCGAGTATTACAGGTGTAGGCAGGAGCATGACTGAATCATTCCAACATTCCAAAACAAGTTCGGCCGATTGTGACTTAATCTCGCCATATATCTTAATTTTCAGTTCTTTTATGTATCTTAATTTTCAATCGTGCTTTATGTAACTTACTGTTAGTTGCATTATGTACTTTAATTCCAGTTCTATCGTAATAAAAATATCAAACTTGGTATATTGATTATGTCTCAAAAAAACCTTCACAAAATGACCTATCTCATTCGAGGTTTCTTCTTTTTCGGGTCAAATGACCAATGTTATGGCTAGAATCAAGGCATAGTTTGTGATAATGTGGCCATATTGTGCATACATGTGCATCATGGGATGGCAAACAATGTTGCAAGAGGAAGTTTTCGTTTTTGTCGCACCAAAAAGGCATTTTCCATTTTCCGAGCATAAAAAACGGACGGTTTTGTGAAGCAAATACCAAATGGCTAATTCAAAAAAATACCACCACATTTAAAAAAAATACTAGACCACCTTATATGTAAAATATACCAACAGGGGAATTTGAAACCTTTTCGTCCACCTCTGGTGAAGAAGACAAATTCTTGCCGAATCGGCAGGAAGTGGGTCACATATGAACTACAGGTACATGATACGATGCTCATGTTTTTTTACAAAAATCATTTTTAGGTTCACAATATGATATTTTATCAAAAATCCAATGCAAGTTTAGCGAGGTTTTGTCAGATTCCAAAGTATACAAAATATGCGACATTTAAATATCCAAACAATTCAAAAATGTTTACAAAATAAAATATGATTTGCTCTAATAAAATAGGGTTAGATTCCTTTTTAGATGCTTAATATTTGTTATGTTCAAAGTTTTAGGGTTTGACTATTTTATTTTTGTTTTAATTGAATAATCAAAATTTATATGTAAGTGTTTTAATCATTTTGAAAAAATTTATCTATAGTAACTATAAAATGTTTTTATATGAATGGATAGATCTTATTTTTCTGAAAATTAAGATATATTATTCATATTTTTCTGAGTTGAAATAAAAAGAAATGAATTTTCTAAATTCTATCCTATTTTTTGAATTAAAAAAGCCCCCACCCGTTTAATGTACGAAATAAATGCCCCCCTTTAACACCGGTTCCAGCCACGAACCGATGTTAAAGGGGGGGCATTTATTTCGTTTCGCGCGCGCACCCCCCTTTAACACCGGTTCGTGGCTGGAACCGGTGTTAAAGGGGAGGGGGTGCGGGCGCGAAACGAATCCCCCTCCTTTAACACCGGTTCGTGGCTGGAACCGGTGTTAAAGGGGAGGGGGGTGCGGGCGCGAAATGAATCCCCCTCCTTTAACACCGGTTCGTGGCTGGAACCGGTGTTAAAGGGGGGGTATAATGCAGCGCGCCTTCCTCTTCCTCTTCCTCCAGACAGATCGATCAAATAGAGGAAGAAGCAGGGGAGCTCACGTCGTCGCCCTTCCGTCCACGCCTGTCCACTCACCGTCGCCGCCCTGCCGTCCGCCGCCGCGTCCGTCCACGCCGGCCCGTCCATTCGCGCGCGGGAGCCGTGCTGTCCGCCGCTGTCGCTGCCACGCCCGTCCACGCTCGTCGACCTCGCCGCCGACCTCGTCTCCGTCCACCTCGTCCTCGCGCTCGCCGCCTCATCTCGACCTCGCCCAATCGTGCAGCCATGCCCGCGCCCAACCGCGCCAACATCACCCTCGTGCTCACCACCTCACTGTCAACGCCACCTCGTCCTCGTGCTTCCCTGACCGCGCTCGCCACTGCCCTCCAGCGACCACCTCGTCGCCGACGCCACCCCCACGTTGGCCACCCCCGTCGAGTTTGCCGACGTTGAGCTCCATGCATGCATATATATATATATGTGTGTGTGTATTGGATTTATATTATTATTTGTGTGTATATATGTTTTATTTGTTTTAATTATTTGTATGTTTTATATGTATATAAATGGTGCATATATGTATATATTTTATGTATTATATGTATTTTTTATATTGTATGTTTGTATATATAAATGGTGCATATATGTATATATTTTATATATAAATGTTTTTGTGTGTAATTGTATGTATTTTGGCCCTAGCGCGACTGTGCGATGTATATATATTGTTGTAGTGTTTGGCCCTAGCGCTGCCAGCCGCACGCATCCCCGCACTCCCGACTATGCGATGTATATATATTGTTGTAGGGTTTGGCCCTAGCGCCGCCAGCCGCACACATCCCCGCACACCCGCCCGTGTGATGTATATATATTGTTGTAGGGTTTGGCCCTAGCGCCGCCAGCCGCACACATCCCCGCACACCCGACCGTGCGATGTATATATATTGTTGTAGGGTTTGGCCCTAGCGCCGCCAACCGCACGCATCCCCGCACACCCGACCGTGCGATGTATATATATTATTGTAGGGTTTGGACCTAGCGACGCCAGCCCCACGTATCCCCGCAAGCCGCACGCATCCCTGCACACCCCCACACATCCCCGCTCTTGCCCTAGCGCCGCCAAACGCCGTAATTAGAAGAACTAAATGTACCCTCTCATATGAATCTGGGGTTTCTCCGAATTAGGGTTTGGAATGACCAAGCATGTATTAGGGTTACATTTCAATACTTTTAACCTGTCATATCATCATCCTTGCTCGAGCATTTCAATAGATGTATTACTGATATTTGTGTGATAATATTATTGTTTCAGAAATTATGGATCCACTCAGTAGAAACCTTGAAGAGGAAGAAATAATGGAGAACATGATCCACGAGGACACCTCACAATATCTGAACTTGGAGGGACATGATGACAGCTCAAGTAGTCATGGAGAAGATGACGACTCCGGTGAATGCACTTTAGTGATTACAAAGTCCGTCGAGGTATATGCATGGATTAAGCCTCTAATGACTTGCACCGATTGATTTGTATATATGTACATGTATTAATTAACGCTTCTTTCTTATTTTAGCCCTCCGGATCGACCAGCCAGCAACAATCTTCTTCTATGAAAAAGAGCAAGCGAGGCGTGAGCCATCGGTTGAAAGATCGTGCAAAGTTCACGATAGAAGCAGTCCGTGTTGATGGCAGGCTGATGGAGCCCAAGAAGGCCATAGAAAAATTTATACGTCAGGCTGGAGTTCTTGTTAGGGACCAAATCCCAATCATAATTGAATATTGGAATAAGCCAAAGAAGGGCGACGGTACCTTTGTCGATGAAAGATCCAAAGAAACGCTTTGGAATTCGCTGTTGGTAAATTTCACCCTTCCGCCAGAGGAGGATGAAAATAAACCGGTTATAAAGGAAAAGGTCAAAGAGTGGACTCTAAAGAAGATGGCTGACGCTTTCCGCAACTGGAAGACAAAATTGAACAAATTTGTCAAAGCTTGCGAGACTCCAGATTTCGAAGACGCATATTATGCGAAGATAAGACCTCACTGGCCCGAATTTGTGGCATACAAGGAAGGTGCTATAGCTACAAAGAGGTCAGAAACCAATACGCTAAATGCCCAGAAGAAGGAATATCACCAAAGGACGGGGTTAGGTGGCTACATATCTCAGAGGCCTAAGTGGGAGGAAGCTGAGAAGGCCCTGCGCGATAGAGGGATCACACCCGAGACACATGGCTGGGACCTACGTGCAAAGACTTGGTTCTACGGAATCGGGGCAAGGTTGGACCCAAAAACAGGATTGTGTATCTTCCCAATCCTCCTTGCCAAACCCGTTACTGAACTCATCACGGCATACGAGGAAATAGCCGCCAAGACCTTCCATCCCGACAGAGAGAATGACCAGCTGACACGCGCCATCGGTAAAAAAGAACACCCTGGACTTGCACGAGGCACAGGGGGTATGACGTGGAAGGATGGGTTTGCTGAGTGGGGCGACTCTTACAGATGACGTGACAGAAATAAAAAGAGCGTACAAAGCGGATGACACAGATAGAACATGCACTTGTGGCGCTGCAGGCGCAAGTGAATGCACAAAAGAGCCAGCAAGCTACCGGCCCATCTCAGCGGCACGAAGAGCCTGCATTGGAAGCTGCCGGCGGCCCATACTCTACACGGAAAAGCAGCGTGGCTTCCACGGAGAACGTGCAACCCACGCTTGAAATGGCGGGTCCTCGATACCCTGAGGATGAGATCACGGAGAGCAAACACGCTGAGCTGCATGTGAGATTAATGGGCTTATCTATTAAGGTGGCAGTCGGCTATGTCTTACCTCCTGTAGCTGGTGGAACTTACCAATGCCGACGGATTCCAGATGGCTATGCTATTGTCGGGGTGGATGAGGTTGTGAAGGAATATTAGGAATCACAGCTTGACCATGCTACAGGTGAAGGGGAAACTCAACTCAAATTTGAAGTGAAAACAACCATTCTTTGAAAGAAGGAACACATCGTGCTTCCAAATTGGAGGCCACTGGCACCCCCGCCGTCTCCGTAGCGTCGGTAGTCTGAGCCGCCTCAGACGTCTCCAAGTCATCAGAATACTCCCCTATCGTCTCCGGCGCTTCAGCCATCTCTGGCGCGCCAGCCATCTCCTACGTGGCAGCCATCTTCGGCGCGCCAGCCATCTCCTGCGCGTCAGCCATCTCCGGCGCTTCAGCCATATCCTCAGCGTAAGCGGAAGAGCACTGCCACGAAGAGCATCACTAGCACTGCCACGAACAAATCCGCAGGAAACCATACGCCAAAGAGTTCAAGAAACTATGTCCCGCAGCCTTCCGCCAAGCCATTGCCGGTTTTACCGTGGAACCGCAGCGACGAGGAGACCAATAGGATCTCGAAAGAACAGGTCAAGAAAGTATTTGCACCTAGACGGGCCGAGCCAAAGGAGAAACTAGATCCGGCGGTGGTGGAGAAGTTTTACAATAATATTTTGAAACCTGAAACCCCACTTGTGCCGGACTACGAGCGCCAGATTATGAAGGGGGATGCAAGGCGGAGGGAGTCTAAAAGTAGCAGTCGTGCGACACCCCAGAAAACAGTTCCTATGCTCAGAGAGCAGGAAAACCAATCATGCGCCCCGCTCCAAGTGTTCGACACATGGAACGCTCCTCCTGTAAATGATTACGAGGCAGAGCTACAAAGAAAGGCCAATGAGATGGGGATGACTTACATTGCATATTTGAACATCATGGGAGACAACTTTCCCAAAGGCGATGCCAACCCCATACAGCCATGGAAGTATGGTAAGAATCTCGTCAAGAAAGACGAGCTCAAGAATCTACCAACAAAGATGCAAAGATTGCATAAGTGGTACCTTGATTTCTGCAAGACGAGAAAGGAAGAATGGATCACGGCGCATAAGAGATAAGATTTTCTTGTGCGGAGACGACGAGATCGCCTTCAACATTCAAGACTTGCATTTTCTATTCAATCAGAAGGAACTCGACAAAGCTGCCATCAGCCTTTATTGTGTGTAAGTACTATTTCTGTAATTTCTATCTCATCTCATTCAATTCATTAATTGCATGTATATATATGCTCACCATATATGTATGTACTATTATGCAGGAAAAATGTTATGGAATGCATGAAAGGAGGCCCTTTTGACATTGGGTTCGTTGACCCAAATAGAGTTCATGAACAAGTGGTAAAACACAGACCCGGGCAAATAGAAGATTTCTTGCTAAGGTCTTTACTGAGACAACAAACCAAAAGGGAAATACTATTGCCTTACAACTTCTCGTGATTATTGTTACCCTCTCTTGTACACATTCTGTTTCGGCTTACTCGATGTTAAGTGTAACTGATGATGAGTTATGCATGCGTAGGTTCCACTTTATTCTGCTAGTCATTCAACCTGACTCAGGAAAAGTCCTTGTCATGGACTCGTTACGAAAAGACCAAGAGCTATGGTCAGACTTTAAAGAGATGCTCCAGAGGTAATTTCGATCATATTATCGCACTAGATCGGCAACTTTCGTGACAACAAGTAATTAATTACTCCTTTATCCATTTTCTTTGCCGGACAGGGTTTGGAAAAGGTTCACGGGCAGGGCCGTGGGTGAATGGTCAGAAGAACTAAAATTTGTAGACCAAAATGTAAGTAATACTAGCTAGCTAGGTCTGCATATCTCTTTGATTCTGCTTCCAATTCCATTATATCATGCTTTATTGTAACATCCTAGCATTCTAGCTTAGAAATAAGCTGAACCCACATATGTGCATTGCATTCATGCATAGAAAATCCGAATAATTTTCTCGCTTTTGAATAAAACTTGTCAAAGTGATTGAAGCTTCTCTCAACTTGATGGAATTGAAGTAGATCATCAAGTTGACTGCGATAAGTTTCAATATGACCTTTGCTAAAACCTTATTTTGGGTAAGGGAGATTTGATCTAAGGGTAGATCAAATGTAATAAAAGTTAAACCCTAATTCATTACTTAATGGATTATATTTGATCCTTAGGTGATCATATCCTAGTATTCATTACACACTCATGAATACCAAGTTATAAACATAACTTAAGTAATAGGAATGGAACCACTAAATCTTTATCTCATTTACTTATACTATGAGTATCATGGTAATACCTAACCCTAACTCTTTAGTTATTTGGAGTAGGAGGGAAACCAATTCAAAGATCATTCACCATGTATCTTTTTATCCATATCAATCTTTACCATTCCTATTGGAATCATATTCCAATATCTGTTGTTCATCAATGTTGAGTAATCAACTATTGATTCACCAATTCTTAATCTATCAACTCTTGACCATAACATAGCATTCACTCAATACTATAGAGAAAGAATTAAGAAGAGATATGTGGTAATGTTAGTCTTAAATATCATGTATATGATGGGAGTGTTGGAGGATAATTAAATCAATTTGATACTTGATAGAGTTAACTCAATCCTGAATGAATAGAAGAGTCATCTAGAAGCTTATAAAGATGAAGATTGAAGATAGTTACCAGGAGTAGTCCTATTGGATCAAGTAGGTATAGTCAATGAATTGTATTTCTTAATCCAATAGAGATGAACAGAAGATAATTAGAATACAACTGTAATGTTGTATGGATAGAAGCCTTGATTAGCCAACTGGAAACCTAAACCATAAAGGGTCAAAATATTATAATGATCATGCCTTATTCACCAAGATTGAATGCTTATATCATGTATAAGTGGTATTGGTGGATAAAACATGATTGAACCCTAGTATAGATATGTTATTCTAGGTTAGCCATGATAGGTTGGAGTATTAGTTACTGGAGTTAAGTAGAGACAAGATAGTATGATTAAGATGATGTTAGAGCAACATTGCATTAAAGAAGTAGTATATCTAGGAAAGGAATTCCTTAATTAGATTCCAGGATTATGAAGTATGGAAGATAGGAATTCTGGATAAAACTCTAAACCCTAAACCTAGAACCAAACATAATATCCATTTTCTATGATTGATCTATCATCTTATTTCTACAATGGCTTATAGGGATATTTTCCAATAGCAAATCAATTAAGCACATCTTTCTCAATTCCAATTATCATGATCACATGTGCTTAGGAACTATCTTAATTAATTCTTCCTCATAAGTCATTCTGGAGAATAACCTTATTATTTTTTAAAGGTGATATCCATAATGACCACAAACATAAAGACTATATGTTTAGCCATTCATCTTTATTCACATCAACAAAAGAATATAAGTAAATTAAGAACCCTAAACCCTAGGGTAAGCAATTACAATTCATAACCCTAAACTTATTAATGAGTTTTCTTATCAACATCTCATAAATATTCTATTTATATTCATTAAACAAAGTCTTTGATCCATTTCTCTAACCACTCATTCCATATGATCATGGAATAAGTGGGGATACAATAATTATAAACCACCCTATACTTTGCTATGTGATTAAATACATAAAAATAAACCCTATGACTATCACTAAACATTTTAAAACTTCATTACTTCAAATAAAAGTAAAAATAATGTTAGAGTTAATTTTAAGATCTTAAACAAATCCTAAAAACCCTAAATCCTACTTATACTATCTAATAAAAGAATATCACTATAACTATAAAGTTATAAAACAATAAATAAAGTATGCAATCAAAATATTAAATTCATCCCAGAATTTGAAATACATTTTTATATACTACAACTATTTAACAAATAAATTCTCTAAAAGAAATTTGAAACAAATCTGTAATATACAAGTCTGAAAAACAAAACAGAAAAGAGAAAAAGAAACAGTGAGGAAAAAACTGCAACCAGGCCACGGCCCATCTTCCTTTTCACTATCTGTCGCCCACATGCAGCTCAAGACCAGCCCAGCCTGACTTCCTCTCTGACTGACTGGTGGACCGCCAAAGGACTGCGGGTTGAGTTTGGATTTTTGTTAGGGGGTTTTCCGCAAGATATCCGTCGTCTTCCTCGTGCGTCACAAGCACCTCGCTGGAGGGGTTCACCGCCGCCCGATGTCGTCGTTGTCGTCAGCCGTGCGTCGCGATGCCCGCCACCGTACCAGGGGAGGATAAGAAGACCACCACGACGTCTCTGCTCATCCCTATCTCCATTTCTTCCTCTTCCGCTCTATATCCTCTCAGATGCCGAAACCTAGCTCGTCGGAGCCGCTTATCGCCGTCGCTAGAGACCACCCCTTTACCATATGAGCTTACCAGTGAACTTTCCATGCTCGAATCGTTCATCTCCCCAACGGAATCAAAGCCATTCGGTCTAAATCGAGCTCGGCATCACCGATGTTCCGCCGCCAATCGACGTCGTTCCCATCGATTCCGGTCGAGCCTCGACTCACCCACACCTCTGCTAGCTTCCTGGTAAGATTCTGCTTCCGATGGTCCTCTCCGATTCGTTGTCCGCTCGTTGTAGTCGTCTGTCCGCGTTGATACCGACCGCACCGCCGCCAGAGCTCGTCGCCGACGAGGTTCTAACGACCATTTCTTGGCAGCGCCACCACACTAGGGTTCAGCACATCGTGCTTATTCGATCTAGGTTGGTCACGTTGGCTAGGGCGCCGTCGATCGCCACCGGCGACCTCATTCTGGTGGTGGAGACCAGGCTGGCGTCATGCTGACGTCATGCCTGCGTCTGTTGACCAGTCCATGCATATGTGGCATGTGACCCCACCAGTCAGTGGCCTAGATTAGGCCCTCGTTGAGTGTAAAAAGTTATTGTCTGTTTAATAAATAGATAAAACATTATAAATTCCAAATAAAAGATTTCAGAAATTTAATAAAATGATTAAAACTTGTTTAATTAATAACTTTTGTTTTGTAATTCAGAAAAATGTGTATAATATATGAAAATTTGTATAAAAATAAAATCTATAACTTAAAAATATTATCAAACATTATTATGTTAACAATTTAAGTAATTATTATTTAATAAAGATTTTATAAGTTTTAATACTTTGATAAATCATATTTTAATATTAATAAATGTTAAAAATATAAATAAAATACCAAAAATCTTAGAAAGATAAGAATTATAATTTAAAACTATAATCATGCATTATTATTCCACTTAATTAAATATTTGTTATTTATTAAGTCATTATAAAGAAATAAGTATTATAAAAATCATATCTTATTATTTTTTAATCACAAAAATAAGTGTAATATACCAAAATAAGCACAAACATAATACCTATATTGTAAAAATATAATATTCCACTTTTAAGTTAAATAAAAAGTTAAACACTTTAACAACTTGAATTTAAACCCATTTCCTTAATTAATAATTCATATAAAGGTAAATAAAATTTGCTAATAATTCTAAAAATTAGTCAATTGAGTCTAATAAATAGTTTTAGTATTAAATATTGATAATATGAAGTCAAAATGGTTCAACACATTTTAAATGCAATTTGATTGAATTATCATTCAACCATAAGTGTAGATTATTTTATAAAAGGATCCTTATCCAATCTAAAATCTCCAAGAATAATTTGTAATGAGATAAAACCCATTCCTTTACTTTAACCACAAGTTTATAAATAAATCAAAACACTATAAGTGAGTTCATAAGTAGTAAATAATATTGTTTATTTATTCACAAACCTTAACCACACCCTTATAGGGAGGTAAATTCCTTTATACATTTATAATGTAAAGAAACCACTACCAAATAAAAGTGATACCATTCTTAAGTAACTTTAAAGAAACATTATGAAGTGAACCAGGTATAAGTATAACAAGCATTTCACCTAAAGTCCATCTATGTCTTTAAAGTTAACTTTAGTCTATAATACTTTAAATAATGCTAAAGACTTTATTTTATGCTTTATAGTTAACTTTGGTCTGTTATAATTAAGTTATAAAGTATCTTAATACCAAACCAACCAAGTTAAAAACCAAAATAGATAAGTCTCAAATACTAATGTTGTCATTATTCAAATGGAGTAATTCTTTCTTACTTAAAGACTATAACTAGAAAGAACACCTCATAAGGTTAACTTAAAAGCTTAAATGCTTCTGCTTAGTTGAGTAAGATTTTCTTCAAATGTTATTCTTTTTGCCACTTCAAACGTCAAATGGCAATTAATAATAATCACATTACATTAAGCTTTACTTATATACCTAGGATTGTTAACACTTCGGTTCTTTACAAATGTCATCACTTGCAAGGTAAAACTTGAAGATAAGATAATTCACATATAAGCAGTCCTTGAGTAGCACATCTCATTAGTATATCTTATTATTGTATGCCATTATGTTTACTTGTTGTTTCACACACACTCACAAGCCTTAATAAGAAGCACATGTGTGAAACTTAATCTAAAAGGGCAACACATTCCAAGGAAAACCTTTCCAGTATCCAAACCCTAGAACAACGTTACCTCGGGATTCGAGTTTACGAAATTGCATTACATTACTTATGCATAATAGCATCTTGCTTCTTTAAACATTAGTACTTATCGGACCAACGATGCTGATTTCAGATATTGGATCTTTTATATTGTCTTGAAGACCGTGATTGCATAATATTGCAATCAAAAAAGGCAAGTTCACACTTGCTCATGTCCTTTGATTATTTTCTATAAAGTATTTTACAAATCCAGTGTTGTCATCACCTGCATTCAAAAAGGTCAAAAAACACTATTTTCATAATAATGTGATTATAGGTTATTTACCATGAGGTAATAACCTACTATAAGAGTTCCGGTGGTAAAGGAACATATTATCTAGGACTTAACAACCAATGTCGCCAGTGATTCTTGCGCCGTATATTACGCGTTGACCATGAGATTTGGAATGGGACGAAGAAGTCAGCTGTATCTTTTACCTCTCGCATGGAGCCGGATGTGCGGGTCGTGGCTGTTATCACTTGTAGCGTGCATATTAATTGGTAATTCGTAGAGGATAAGCAGCATATGGGTGAGAGCCCTCAACGTCCCACGATAGTTCCGGCATCTAAACGGTCTGTACAAACCATTGCCGTAATTCAATAGGTGGGCATGGTGTACACCAAGGAGACATGCGGGGGCGCGGAGAAGGCAGTGATTGGCTTGGATCTTAGGTTGGGCCTCAAAACAAGGATGTTTGAACGGGGACATACTCCCGGCCGTGCAACAAAACCTAAGGTCTCTCATGGGTAAAGTGACGCACCTCTGTAGAGTGTAAGAACTGTAACTTGTTACTCCCTGTTTTGGGAAGGAGCTGCGAACGCTGTGGGAAAGAAACTCCATAAAAATTCTGGTAAACCCGTGAAGGCTAACGGACATAGCTTTTCAGAATAAAAGCAACCTTTGAAGAAATGTTTATGAAAACTTGCATTGCCTACGACCTACGGTATGTAGCTGTAGATATAGTGCATCAAACACTCCTTTTCTAGTGAACTTGCTGAGTACGCTCGTACTCAAAGTATCTTCTTAACCCTTGCTAGGTTCTAAAGCCAGTACAGACGATGACTACATCAAGTCACGCTCCAGAAATCATCATCAAAAGCTAAAGCTCTTCAATAAAGTCAAGAAAGTCAACATATACATCAACTCAATTAAAGACGAAGTTGCTGATTAGATAAAAATAGAATCTCTAGCCATAGAACCTATTTCTGTAGTGTATTGCAATAGCAGCAATGCCAGACCATTAGTTAAGATATTAGTCTTAATAGTATTATAGTTTTGGAGTTGTTTATTTCTGATTATTCTTTGTAAGAAGTTTCTTTCTCTCTCTTTAACCTAGAGTGTTCTCTGGATCTTGTGTAAAGAGTTGAGTTGTAACCTATATTCATGTCTTGGACCTGTTATGTTTCTGTTGTACCACTCTGAGGGATGTAATACTAGTGAACGGTGTTTCATTGGTGTTATATCAACGACTATAGTGTACTACATCATGCAGTGGTATGCTGGGTCACCGCATTTATTGATTATTATTTTGATTGAACTCTCTATTCTCGTAAAGTGCGCGCATCAGGGACCCGGCAATAACTTATGTGGATACTATGTTTGCGAGTTCATTCGCAACATGATATGTGCGACAGGCCAAGCCGCACTAGAACAACTTAGAGTAAGTAAACAAAGTACACAATATTATTTTATTACCATCAGTTGTGTTGAGTTTTATTCTTATATATATACATTGACCCCATTCTTCATATATATTTAGATCCAACAGATGCGGGACCAACTCCTACCATTTGACCGCATACGAGCCATTCAAGAGGAATTGGCGGGGTTCATACTTGATGAGGTCGTCACGCCTGGCGGAGAACTCTTTAGATATCCACCAAAATAAACGTTGTATATATGCTTGAACGTGTTTGTCTTGTACTTGATGCTTCAACGTTTACGGAGAATACCACAATGACGATGTTTGTGTATAATAATAGTTGCTTAATTATTCATGTACTCGTATGTACCGACGACGATGTATGTGTATATATCTCCCGATCGATTCCCCCTCCCACCCTCCCCGTCCCCGCCGCGCCGCAGAAATACGCCCAGAACGGGGCGGCGGCAGAACTCTGCCGTGTTTGTCTTTTTTCTGCCGCGGCAGAGAACCTTTAACACCAGTTCGTATTACGAACCGGTGTTAAAGGGGGGCTGAGCGCTGCGGCAGCCCCACGTGCGCCACCCTTTAACAGTGGTTCGTATAAGAACCGCTGTTAAAGGGGGAGCTCTAACACCGAACCCCCAACAGCGGTTCTGGAACCGCTGTTAGAGGCCTCTACGAACCGGTGTTAGAGGCCTCGTTTCCACTAGTGTAGACACTATTTAGTATATAGATTTATCCAAATTTTAATAAATCTAAGACATCTATTTTAGGACGGAGGGAGTATATGTGTTCTCCGGAGTTGGTCCATTGTTAGCTTTCTTACTTCTGTTTTGGTTATTGCATGTTACATATATTTTTGTTCTTCCGGTCCATCTTTTATAAGTTTTTAGTTTTGTATATACATTCACCATTTAGTTCTCTTTATGTTTTTGCTAGCATGAGTAATACTTTGCCAACCGAAGTTGTTTTATTTGCATAAATTTAAAAATATTAGTGAAGTTATACCTTTGTAATATATCTGATATCACAGACGAAGTCAAAAGATCACACAGAAAATTTAAACGTTAACAACAAAGAACGGCGCGATAAAGCGCTAGGTCCTTCTAGTTGGATTTATTTAGGCCCAAAACCGGGTTTCCAATGGCAATGCTTTTGGACCCACACATTTTTTTTCTTGCTAGGTAATATACGATTGGTTTCAATATTAGTACTTTCTCTAATACATAATAAGTGTCGTTGATTTATAACTTTTAACCTACCTTCATGATACAATTGGGAAACTAGGCCGGGACATGAGGCCATTTCGGTGGCTAAGTCAATCCCTATGTTTAACGCTTAAAAATTAATAAAGAGCTTCTTTCTATTTTCCATGTCAATTACACTACATGCAGCCGGTGTATCTTTGTTGTTCATCTACATGATGCACCCACGGAGGCCAGCCGACAAGGCTTGCATAACACGTTATCATCCCATCTCTTTTCGTCAAGCCTCCGCCATCGAGCAAACTTCTGTCGGACATTGATATAAAAATGGATTCATTGTTCGATTTCCTTTTAGATTTTTACAATTTGTACGTAATTTAGATCTTACCTACGGTGCGATTTTTCACCCGAGAGTTGAGCTAACTCGCTGTCGCCAACCAATGTCGATGCTCTCGGATCAAGTATTTATTAACTGCATTGTAGAAAGACGGTATGCATGGGATTCCGTTGAGAAGTTAAGTTGTGATGCGCCGGCTGTGCATCTTGATTGCATCGATTCTAGATGATGAGGCAAAAGAGAGAAAAATGATGTTTAAGGCGTATGTTAACAACACCATTGATGTTATCGTGTGAGCTCGTCGGCGAGGAAGTGCTCCCAAACCGCATGGCCTACTGCCCCAAGCGAGCATGGCGCCTGCTGCCACTAGCCCTGCTAACCGGCGCAACCAAGCCGCATATGAGCATGTGCGGCATTGACCTCACTGTCCTGCGAACTATTGTAGCTGCCCCGCATGGCCGCCGCCTGCACCTCACACCGCGGGTTTAGATGTGGTTGCAAGATGTATTATAAGGGTGATGATCCAACAGCTGGCCGGGGTGCGTAGCGCATTATTTTTTAATAAATTAAAAATAATAAGGAAAAACAATAATGCAGAACGAACTATACCACGAAATTTAATCCGAGTAAAAAAACAACTCAGCGGGATAGAGGCCACGCTTCCAATGTCCCGGGGTTAAGGGTTACAGGCTCAAGGCGGGAGCCCAGCAATACCTCACACCGACCGAGCTGCCTGCCCCCAAAGCTAGGTACAAGCCCGCGCTACCAGGCTCAGCAAGATTTTATTCCTGAATCCCTAATTTAAGCAGGATTAAAATGACTTAGCGATCCGAGGTGGGACAAAATAAGTCTCCTAGCGTAGCGCGCTTTGCGCAGTCGACGCTCCTTCATCCCGAGTCGTGGGCGGGCAGGATGCGGCCCAGATAAGTGGGCCTCGGGAAGTTAATGGCCCAACGTCCGGACTGGCCTGGCTACAGGCTAACACGCACCACGACGGGAGAGCTCGCCGATCTTCACAACGATGGACTCGTCACCGCGGCGGCCGGCACGGGCGCCGGCGCCCCGTCAAGAGAAACGTTCGTTGCCACCACCGCATCGTTCTAGTTCTAGCCAGCTAGCTTAGCTAATTGCTTGTTAAACTGCTAGCGCTTCATCAAACTTTGGCGGCAAATACCTGGCCTAGAGAGAGGCTTCAAGAGACGGAACGTGAAAGCTCGCGCACATCTAGATGCTCGCCGCGCTGCGTGTACGTGTGAACAAAGTCGGGAGCTATCGTTGGGGCATTACTGGAGTGCGGGAACGCCGCAGATAGTCAATCTGGAGATCTATGAAAGACACTCAGAGAAGGCAATACTTTTTTAGGCCAAGGCGGTCGTATCCACCGTCCGATTAGATAGAATAGATCGATCCCAATTTTATAAATAACCGGGCTCAAAAACCATACAAACTGTACATTGCTGGTGCCCTCCTCCTCGGTTCATCACTTTGGCACCCTCATCCACGACGCCCTAGGGAACCGGCAACGTGCCTAGCAGACCGTCGCCAACTGCCTGCCGCGACCTCTCCCGGGCCCGCCTAGGCCTAGATCGGGCCCGCCCAGGCAACCCGGGCATGCCGCCCCACGCCCCGCCCATAGTCGTGCGCTTGCCACCCGCCGTGCGCCCGCTGCCCCGACCCCACTGCCTATACGCACACCAGCGCGCCCAACTCCGCCTCGCCATGGTCCTCCGCCGCTCGCCACGTCTACGTCCTGCCGCCACCTTCCCTAGGGCTCGCGCAGGCTTTGCCGATGTCCCCTCCAGCTGTGGCGGTGCAAGGTAGAGGGGGAAGGGGGCTGCCGGCGGTAGCGACTAGGTTTCCCCCGGGTCGAGTGACGCGGGGGACGGGTCTGTGTGCGTAGAAGACGATATTTCACTTCTCCGAAGAGGGCTCCCAATGGTGCATCATCATAATTACTCTTCGTTCCCCTAAAAACACTTATTTCTCTCCTTAATAATTACTCTTTCTAACCATAAGATTCAGAACCTGGCACTCTATTGCGAAGATTGGCTTCCTAATTCCAAGCTCATCAGCTAAGTTGTCTAACTGCAGTATGGTAGACTACAGCTAGCGGCGACCTAATCGACCACGCGTGTTCGGGCCGACCCACTCTTTGTCCAAAAATAGTCTGGGAATGCGTCGTCGCAGACAACGCGCACGTCAGATTCTATCCGCACGAGTTGACTGAGCGGCCCGTATGGCAGTGACACATTACTTGCTAACAAAAAACTAGGTTGTTAATTAACTTTCCTAGTGATTACAACGACACAAACAAGGTCGGCGGCCACCCAAAACCTGTATGATGTCATGTCCTACTATCTACGACGGCAGCGATCTAAAAATTTGCTTGTCGTCATGCTCTACGCCGATGGCGCCACCATCTACTGATCAGCCTCGGCGAGGCCCTCGCTGTCACTTCCTTGCTCGGCTTGGTGCAACGGTCCCGCGTCGTCGTAGCGCGACCTCCGGATGACGACCTACGCCGCGTCAATCCTAGCCTGCAAGGCCGCCCTCTTGACAGTCACGCAACGTCGGCTCCTCTCAAAGCTACGCTGCGCTCAGCTCCTCATCTCCGCCTCCTTCCTCCGGCGGTGTTGCACGAGCGCCCGCTCCATCTCGGCGCTCCAGTGCGTAGTCGCCTCCATCCGTCTCGTAAAGCGAAGGCTGCCAGCGGGTCATCACCGTCGTCCCCCTCCTTCTCCACGGCCTCCATAGCCTCTACCTCCGCCGACGCGTCCTCACCGCCTCACGTGACAGCTGCTCCTCCTCCACGTCCTCCACTGCCGCCTACTCCGTGGCCTGGGCCGCGTGTGGCCGCCCTAGCCTCGAGGATGACCGCCAAGACCCCCCGCTCGTCCCCATGAACATGCGGCCGTCGATGTTGCGCTTGGCGGAGGAGAAGGAGGCGAGCAGAACCCGCCACTCGTCGCTGACGTCCAGCACGGCCACCCCGTCGTGGAGGTCCTCCAACTAGGTGTCATCATTGTTGACGTTCACGACGACCGTGTCGGTGTTTGGCACCTCCACAACCGTCGTAGCCACATCTTAGAACTACTAGGTGAATGCTCGTGCGTTGCCACGGTCTATTAGATTGTTCTTCAAGCCACTCTAGATGTACTTCTTTTATTATGCCGAATGTATCGCAAACATATTTTCTTTGCGCAGAACAACTAAAATATTCCTATTTAGTTACCAATAAAATGTCAATGGGCTCTCCAATTCACACCCTCCAAGTTCTATAAAATTTTGACATACTGCCAGTTTTTGAAGAAAGTCATATGAAAGATATATTTCACCTTAGCTTCTCATGTGCTGAAAACATTTAAATAGGAAAGTTTATTCCAATCTTTTTTTTAACTGAAAACTTCGCATCCTTCTCATATATATGTTGTAGAATGAATATAAGAAAGCATTAGTGGTCATGATAAAATAAAATGCTATTTCTAAAATATAGGCCAAGTGGTGGATAAAAACATTTCATGAATGCATATTACAACAACAGGATTAAAACTTGAGCAAATCCATACTAAAACTCGAGAGTGGGATAACATCAAAACCTTTTAGCGATTTTCCCCAAGCAATAAAGTGGACAATAAACAATACAAAAGTGGCTCCTACAGGATTCCAATTGCTTGAAAGGCAGCTACAATACTATTCCGAATCTTTACTCCTTGATCAAATGGCATCACCTCAACTTGATATCTTTCAGTACAATAGTTCAGTAATACTATCTGTCAGGCTAATGCACTGCGTAATTCAGATTCAAAACTGAAGCAACATTGAACAATGTTACAAATCAGAAAAGAAACACTTGGTGGCTGGACTACTTGACGTGCCAGCAGAGGCTCCCAAAGTGGATGGAAGCGTCTAGGCGATGTGCTTCAGTTTTCTATTGAGAAGACCCAACAAAATTGCCATGGTGGAGAGGGGCGGAGTAGACGACGTGATGGAGGGGGAGGAGTGAGCCATCAGGCGGCAGTCTCCACTCTAGAGCAGGTTAGGTTCTTTGACGTGCCGAGCATTTTTTTGCCATGGTGCATGTTGTTCCTTGACGTCCATAAGCTCCAAGCAGTTATAATCACAGCCTCCACCCCCGGAGCAAATTTTTTCATCAAGGATGGCAGTCGCTCAGGTTAGAGGGTGCAGGTTATGGATCTTGACTACAGTCCCATGGCGTACCTCATTCCAGCATAGCTTAGCTCTTGGGCATTCAGTGATGGCATGAAATACCGTCTCTTCAACAGCACCACATAGGAAACACGTTGCAGTCTGCTCAATGTGTCGTTGCTTCAGAACTGCATGAGTTGGCACAAAGATATTTGACCCGCAAACTACTGAAATATCTTCTAAACAGAATACCCAACCAATGAATGGACGCCTGTCTCACATACAAACATGATAATAATCATGTCAATTATCAACTAAGGTCTAGCAAAATTCCAAGGCATTTATGCAAACGTATATGGCAACAATTGTTTTTAACTACCTCAGTAATACTCCCTCCGTTTCAAAATATAATATGTTTTAGGTTTGTGAAGAAAATAAATCTAGACTTCTTTTAGTGTTAGATTTATTCCAAAGTTAAGTGAACCTACGTACTAAAACAAATTTAGATTCATTTTCTTCACAAACCTAAAACATCTTATATTTTAAAACGGAGGGAGTAGCTTGCTTCTCTTATACGTCTTTATATGTACTCGAATGCATTGTTATCATTTGCAAATTTGGCGCAGATACCTACAAAACAACACACTGGTAGACTGAGACAGGAATCCTTCAAATAATAAAAAGAAGAATTTATGTTGCACATTACTACACAAGCACTATCAAAATGTAAAACTAAGTACTCCATTGAATGATGGAATACCGAACAATCTTTGGAAAATTTCTGATAACTACTAATAGATCAATTACATAATTTATGGACAAAAACTTAAGGCAGCCCCTAGCTTTACCTGATCCTTGACGGGTCTTCTTGCCATTCGGCTGCAACTTCTACAACTTCGTATCATCTTTTGCTACACTTTTTTTACAGACCTACGAGTCAGTATCCTGAGTCGCACAGACAGCTGCAAGCGAGACTGCGAGAGTAGCATCAGCAGCTTGTTGCGAGCAATGCCGCAAAGGGGGAAGCTGCCGCATATAGATGATAAATAGGGAGATACGTACGGGGTCGAGCTCAGAGTCGGACGAGATCTGGGAGTTTTGGCCCGAGGCGATTGAGGGAGTTCGTCGGCGCCGCGATGGGGTGAGTGGCCGACCGGCCGGCCGCTTGGTGGGTCAACGGGGGCGAGCACCGGGATCCGGCGGCAGCAGGGTGCCACGGAGAAGCAGCAGCGCCCAACCACGGATGGGGAGAGAAGAAAAGTCCACGTCCCGTCTCTAGGACGAAACATTGTTTAGCGGTGGCAGTTTCCGTAATAAGGGATTTTGCGGGAGGGTAAAACCGTTATTTCTTGACAGACGGAAAATTTTGCCTGGTGACGAACGGTCCCAATCTTTTTAATAGCATAGATACCATAGAATTTGACATGAGTAAAAACAACAACTTGGCTCCACTGGCCCTGCTGACCGGCGCGACCTCACCGCCATGCCCACGTGCGCCACCCGCTTGAGCCTCCGTGCAGACTGCTATAGCTGCCCCCCATGGCTGTTTCCCACGCCTCACGCCGTATGTTTAGATGTGGTTGCAAGATGCTTTACAAGGCTGATGATCCAACAGCTAGACTGGGTGCGTAGCCCACTATTTTTTCGTGAAATAGATAATAATAATAATTAAGTCTAAACCAAACATTCACTAGTAAAAAACGAGCCTTTCGTCTGGGCCAGGACTAATGGTCTGGACCCAACGGCCCTGAGCTGTCCAGGGCGTACGGCATCATAAGTCTCGGCTCGTTATATATGGCACAACCTCTTCCCTTATAACTTTTTTCCTGGTGGGAGGCGATATAGGTTTGTGCTAGTTTTTTTCTTTATATGCACTAGAGGTGTTCGGTGAAATGCCCGTTAGAGCATTGCGGCTTTAGGTCACACAAGACAAACATGATATGAGGTGCCCGGGCCACACTTAAGTTTTCTTATCTTTATTTCCAAGTGTCCTAAAAGGTTAGCTACTATTTTCTCGTTTAGACCGCTCGGTACTAATTTTAGCATCGTGATTGCGTTTATAGTTGTATGATACAGATGGGTCATCTATGGATATACGGTGACCGACGCTCTACCGCTTTCAGAGAAGGCGTGCGTTCTTTTCGCCTTGTGGCCGAGGCGAATAACCGGTGGGATGGTTTTATGTGTTGTCCATGTGTTGAATGTAGGAATGAGAAGACTCACACTTCCGTAAGAGTCATTCAGAACCACTTGCTTTGGTCCGGTTTTATGTCCGACTATAATGTTTGGACCAAGCACAAAGAAGAAGGGGTTATGATAGAAGACGGCGATGAAGAAGAGAACGATGATGAAAACTACCGATCTATGTTTCCTGAATACGCTGATACTGTAATTGAATACAATGAAGAAGGAGGACGTGAAAAACAAGAACTAGATGAGCCCGTTGATGATCTTGGCCGGGTCATTTCTGATGCAAAGCGAGACTGCGACACATAAAAAGAGAGGTTGCAGTTCGAGCAGATGTTACAGGACCATAATAAATTGTTGTACCCAACTTGTGAAGATGGACATAAGAAGCTGGGTAGCACATTGAATTGTTGAAGTGGAAGACAGAGATCGGTGTGACTGACTCAGGATTCGAAAAGTTGCTGGTACTAATGAAGAAGTTGCTTTCAAGAAATAACGAATTGCCCGTCAGTACGTACGAAGCAAAGAAGCTCATCTGCCCTCTAGGATTAGATATATAGAAGATACATGTGTGCCCTAATGACTACATCCTCTACCGCGTTGAGAAGTACGAGAATATGAATAAATTTTGATTTTGTTTGCTCGAAATTATTTGGCTGGCTGGTGCGAGTAAAGAATAGTAGTATTTGATAAATTTGTCTTGGCAACATATCTTGTGCATCCTAAACTATTATGTATCCATGCATCCATCCATCATTGACAATGTCTGATTTAGTGTTTAGTGTGTGCAGATGTATATGTCGCAAGTAAGGTTGGATGATCGTTTAAGATCCCGTTGATGGTCTCACCACCAGCTGCATGTGTTGTTGTATGTCGTGTTGTCGCTGTTGCTGTCCACTGACATGTTTGGTGGCCGCCGCCCTCCATGGTATCTATTCCGGCTCTTGGTCGTCGCTGCAAGCCGTGTTTTGTAGTCGACGCCGGCGGGCGGCGGGCGAGTTGTATGATCTGATCTAGATTCGTACAAAATCGATTTCTTAAATCTATGAATGACATAAATTGTAAGGGGGTATTAGCATAATATCCTAACCTAGTTTTCAGGCAGGCGTTTAAGTACAAAATGAGCCACGTTTCAGTCATGTGCATGTGATTTAAATCGTATGGCAAACGGAAGTCGGATGCACAGATACAATAAAACAACCTTGATGCATAGGATATGTTGCCATTTGCCTTTACCTATATGCATGGTTTTAATTTCTCACTTGATTCTTTGGCAACATTGTGCTTGTTTTTGGAGCTACATTTTAACAACTAAGAGTTGGCATACTTTCGCTTGCGCAATAGTTGTAGTAGATGCTTATTAACTCTCACTAGTGGAAACGAGGCTTTTGATTGAGCCTGGAAATAGGTTTTACCGGTGTTAAGGGGGGGCCGTACCAGCATGACCCGTGCAGCAAAAAGGAGCCCCCCTTTAACACCGGTTCGTGGCACGAACCGGTGTTAAAGGCCCCTGCACCAGTGGCCCGCGCAGCCCCCCCTTTAACACCGGTTCGTGGCTTGAACCGGTGTTAAAGGGGGGGCTATATAACACACCGCAACCCACACCCCTCTCTTCCATTTTTTCACTCTCTCATTTTGGAGCCTAGCAAGAGGGTTTGAGGTGTGCTAGTTTGTGTTTTTTTCCTATGCACAAGAGGTGTTCGGTGAAATGCCTGAGAGCTCAAAATAAGTTTTCTCGTTGCTCTTTCCTTCTCGGTCGAGGTCGGCAACTATCCTTTCATGTGTCATTGATGTATTATATATAAATGGTCATCTCCCTATTAATTTTTTATATATACTATATATTAATGCAGATGAACCGGCAATGGATGTACGGTGACCGACGCACTTCCGAGTACATTACGGGCCTCCAAAATTTCATCGTTGTGGCTAATGCAAATCGTGGTCACAATGGTTTTATGTGTTGTCCATATGTTCACTATTGGAACAAGAAAGACTACTCAAATACCAGAACCATTCACGCCCACCTGCTTCGATCCGGTTTCTTGCCCAGCTATAATTGTTGGACCAAGCACGGAGAAAAAGGGCTTGTGATGGAAGACAACGAAGAAGAAGAGGATGATGACAACTATCATAATATGTATCCTGAATATGATTATACTGCAACGGGGGTAGATAATGAAGATCAAGAGGCAGCAGATGGGCCTGCTGATGACGATCTTGGTCAGGCCATTACTGATGCAAAGGAAGAATGTGAAACTGAAAAGGAGAAGGAGAAGCTGGAGCAGATATTAAAGGATCACAAAACATTGTTGTACCCAACTTGCGAAGATGGCCACAACGTCTCTTCCGAAATAAAGAGCATGCCAAGTTGTTGCGATGGCACATGAAAGACCGTAAGAAAGACGCGATGTTGAGACACCCCGCTGATGGGTCACAGTGGAGAAAAGTCGAGCGAGAGTACCTGGACTTCGCACGTGACGCAAGGAACTTAAGGTTTGGTCTAAGTACAGATGGCATGAATCCTTTTGGTGAGCAGAGCTGCAGTCACAGCATCTGGCCTGTGACTCTATGTATCTATAACCTTCCTCCTTGGTTGTGCATGAAGAGGAAGTTCATTATGATGTCAGTGCTCATCCAAGGCCCGAGGCAACCCGACAACGACATTGATGTGTACCTAAGGCGATTAGTTGAAGAACTTTTACAGCTGTGGGCCAAACCAGGTGTACGTATGTGGGATGGGCACAAAGGGGAGCCATTTGACCTACGAGCATTGCTTTTCGTAACCATTAATAATTGGTCTGCTCTTAGTAACATTTCAGGGCAGTCAAACAAGGGATACAATGCATGCACACATTGTTTAGATGAGATTGAAAGTGTATATTTGGATAAATGTAAGAACGTTGTGTACCCAGGGTATCGTCGATTTCTTTCGAACCTGCATCCAGTAAGAAATAAAGGCAAGCATTTCAAACGTCTGGCAGAACCCCGGAGGAAGCCTGTCCTCCGTACCGGTGAGGAGGTATTTGGTATGGTCAAGGACCTAGAAGTAATCTTTGGAAAAGGTCCTGGCAGTCTATCTGTTCCGAATGACGATGCCGGACACGCGCCCATGTGGAAGAAGCAATCTATATTTTGGGACCTACCCTATTGGAAAGTCTTAGAGGTCCGCTCTTCAATCGACGTGATGCACGTGACGAAAAATGTTTGCGTGAACCTGCTAGGCTTACTAGAAGTGTATGGGAAGACAAAAGATACACCGGAAGCACGGCAGGACCAGCAACGTCTGAAAGACCCTGAAGAGCCTATGCATCCTGAGAACGATAAGGGTAAATGATGCCACTTAACTCCTGCCAACTACGCTCTTACCAAAGCAGAGAAGGAAATCTTTTTTGAATGCCTGAGCAGTATCAAGGTCCCGTCTGGCATCTCGTCGATATAAAGGGAATAATAAATATGGAAGAGAAAACATTCCAAAACCCGAAGTCTCATGACTGCCACGTGATTATGACACAATTTCTTTCGATTGCATTGAGGGGGCTTCTACCTGAAAATGTTCGAGCACCCATTGTGAAGCTATGTGCATTCCTTAATGCAATATCTCAGAAGGTAATCGATCCAGAAAGCCTACCAGGGTTACAGAAAGATGTGGCCCAATGTCTTGTCAGCTTTGAGTTGGTGTTCCCACCATCCTTCTTCAATATTATGACGCATCTCCTGGTTCACCTAGTAGAAGACATGTTAGAAGATTATAATAAGTTTGATGAAATTCCGCCCTTCAGAGTGAAGACTGACCCAACCATCCTGTTAAACGGTGCTGATACTCCATGGTTACGGCCGACACGATCATAAGATTGACTATATGTATTAATTGAGCCATTTTTGGCACACATATGTATCTCAACATGGAAATCAATGTCATATTTCTTCTATTAACAGTATATGTATTAAATGAGCCATTTTTCTTCCTGCCATTTCTTCCCGCCATTTTTTCCCGCCATTTTTTCCCTCCATTTTTCTTCCCGCCATTTTTCTTCCCGCCATTTTTTCCCGCCAGTTCTTCCCTCCAGCCATTTCTCACTATATATATATATGTAGGGTTGGCCTCCATTGTCATTGCACATCTCTAGACTCATATCTGCAACCTCATCACTCTTTCCCATGGCTTCCACCGTAGCACTAACCCCCAGGGAGGCGGAGGCGCTTTGCGCCTCGAACTACCCCTACCCGCCGGGCTACTGTATCCCTGTCGGCTGGATGCTGAGCATCGGAGGCGTGCCGGTTCCTCATGTCCCTCTAGGTGTGGCGCGCCGGATGGCCATCACGAACCACTACTACTTCGAGCTCACGCCAGAGCAGCGGAGGAATCCCAGATGGCATCCTGACTATTTATCTACTTGGGAAGCCTTCTTCGGGGATCGGCGTGAGAGGGCGCTCGCCAGGCACGAAGAGGACGGCCCACCTCCTCCGAACTTCAACGAGGCCGGCCGTCGGCTATGGTGGCGCGGTCAGACTCTCCAGAGTGTCATGGCCTACGACACAACCGCCGACTCTAACCCCCGTATGCGCTACCCTCAAGTCCAGCCCACGCGTACTCAGCCTTCAAGGTTCAATTACGGTGACCCCGACGACGACAGCGACGATGGCGGCGATGAGTACGATGACTACAGTGGCGAGTATTACAGGTGTAGGCAGGAGCATGACTGAATCACTCCAACATTCCGAAACAAGTTCGGCCGATTGTGACTTAATCTGGCCATGTATCTTAATTTTCAGTTCTTTTACGTATCTTAATTTTCAGTCGTGCTTTATGTAACTTACTGTTATTTGCATTCTGTATTTTACTTCCAGTTCTATCTCATTCACAAAATGACCTATCTCATTCGAGGTTTCTTGGCTTTCGGGTCAAATGACCAATGTTATGGCTAGAATCAAGACATAGTTTGTGTTAATGTGGCCATATTGTGCATACATGTGCATCATGGCAAGGCAAACAATATTGCAAGAGGAAGTTTTCCTTTTTGTCGCACCAAAAAGGCATTTTTTATTTTCCGAGCATAAAAAACGGACGGTTTTGTGAAGCAACCACCAAATGGCTAATTCAAAAAACCACCACCAAATTTTACAAAAATAATAGACCACCTTATATGGACAATGTACCAACAGGGGGATCTGAAACCTTTCTGTCCACCTCTGGTGAAAAAGACAAATTCCCGCTGAATCGGTAGGAAGTGAGTCAGATATGAACTATAGGTACATGATACGATGCTTATGATTTTTTACAAAAATAATTTTTAGGTTCACAATATGCTATTTTATCAAAAATCCAATGCAAGTTGAGCGAGGCTTGGCCCCGAGCTAAGAATCTTCATGCCCGTTGTTCGAAAAAGTTTGACGATAGTTTAAAACGGGGATAAAAAAATAAAAAAAGATCGAAACAGTGTGAAACCTTCGCGTGGTGTTATATTATGTGACATAGTTAAAAGGAAAAATATCAAACTTGGTATATTGATTATGTCTCAAAAAAACCTTCACAAAATGACCTATCTCATTCGAGGTTTCTTGGCTTTCGGGTTAAATGACCAATGTTATGGCTAGAATCAAGGCATAGTTTGTGTTAATGTGGCCATATTATGCATACATGTGCATCATGACATGGCAAACAATGTTGCAAGAGGAAGTTTTCTTTTTTATCGCACCAAAAAGGCATTTTCCATTTTCCGAGCATAAAAAACGGACGGTTTTGTGAAGCAACCACCAAATGGCTAATTCAAAAAACCACCACCACATTTTACAAAAATACTAGACCACCTTATATGGACAATGTGCCAACAGGGGGATCTGAAACCTTTCCATCCACCTCTGGTGAAAAAGACAAATTCTTGCCGAATCGGTAGGAAGTAGGTCAGATATGAATTACAAGTACATGATACGATGCTCATGATTTTTTACAAAAATCATTTTTAGGTTCACAATATGCTATTTTATCAAAAATCCAATGCAAGTTGAGCGAGACTTGGCCCCGAGCTAAGAATCTTCATGCTCGTTGTTCGATAAGGTTTGACGATAGTTTAAAACAGGGATAAAAAGTAAATAAAATCGAAACAGTGTGAAACCTTCGCGTGGTGTTATATTATGTGACATAGTTAGAAGGAAAAATATCAAACTTGATATATTGATTATGTCTCAAAAAAACCTTCACAAAATGACCTATCTTGTAACATCCCTAAAATCATAATTTCAAAGTTTGCATATCATTCATGCATGCATATAGATTTGAGATCAATTTCAAACTCATTTCAGAAAAACAGAAGCACATAGTGCTATGATTTTATGTGAGCAGATTTAAATCAAATGGCCTTCCCCATTTGAGAAGTTTGATTGATTTTAAACCTAGCTTGTTGGTCTTTCTTATAGAAAAGATTTAGTGTGGTTTGGACCAAGATTTACAAATTGAAAATGTTTCAAAAACCATTTCTCAAATTTTGCAAACCAAGTGCCAAGTCTTTAATATTTTGCTCTCCAAGCTTGACCAAGCCCTTGCAAAGCAACCACATAATCTTATGCCTATATTTGAGACTACTGCTCACTGCAAAAATCCCAAGAAGATTTGAATTCAAATGAAACTTGAATTCATTTGAAAATCAATCCAGAAAACTGAAACAGAAAAAGAAAAGGAGAAAGAATTAGAAAAAGGCCGGCGCCAGGATTCCAGCCCAGCAACAGATCAGGCCCAGCCAGCCCACCCGGGCCGTTTCTTTTTCTCTCGCACGCGCCAGCGCACCCAGACAGACGCTGACGACCAGACCCCACCTCCCCTTCGCGCGTTTCGCTGACTAGCGGGCCCTCTCCACGTCAGCTTCGTCTTCCCCAGATTCCGCGCACGAACTCCGCCGCTGCCCGTTGCTGCACTGATTTCGCGAGGTTAATTGGCATTGATGCAGCAAGCGTTTCTTGTCGAGCCTCTGGCTATAAAATCCCCACGTCCTCGCGGCCATTTCCCCCCAAACAATTTCGCCTTCACGCCACCAGGCTGCCCACAACTCGCACGACGCCGCCGCTGTTCCGACGACTGCGCCGACGAATTCCGGTGAGCTCCGTGTTCCCCTCTGTCTCTAGTTCATGCTATCAAGTTCAGCGAGTCTTTGCGCACCTACTGACAATCCCCATTTGCCCTCGCATGATCCGTAGCTCCAGCGACGACGACGACTGGCCGCCACCGTTCTCTGCACAAACTCCGGCGACCTCCCTCCGTAAGTAGCCACCGCCCCTTGCCCTCTGACTGATACACCTAGAATCCTCATCGTCTTGCGCATCTGACATTACCCCTATTTTGGCTTAGCGCGACGAGGAACCTCGCCAACGTCGACGACTGACCGTGGCCGACGCATTCGCAAACTCCGGCGAGAAATCTCCGACGAACCCGTGCGCCCCTTCCCAAGCCATCGCCACCTTGAGCATCAGCAGCCTCCTGCGGTTCTGGTAAGCATCTCCTTCCTTCCCCGGGCGACCTAGAACGCCGGCACCACCGCTGACTGACGCGCCGCCGCCGTTAGCGCCGCTCGAGTTGGGTCGTTTGATCCAGGACCGTCAGATCTGGATCCAACGCGTAGATTTAGATCACTTAACGAATCGTTTTTGCTAGATCTGGACCGTGTGTTTTACGTAGATCCTACGGCCGCAGAGCTCGATCCGGCCGAACCGGTACGCGCCAATAGAAACACGATGCGTGGCTAGGGTTTGAATTAAAACAGAATTTCAAATCAGATTTAGATCCAAATTTCAAATGGCTATAACTTTTGATTCCCACGTTAGATTTTTGCAAATTTTATACCGTTGGAATCAGTGAGACAAGCCCTTTCTGAATCTGCAATGTGTTTAACAAAAAGTTTCTGTTAAAATGACTTTGTATGCAGAAACATATTTAGGTCCATTTTGAGGATAGAATTTGTTTAGTAAATGGTTTTAGTGCTAAATAAGTTTAGTTAGCAAGTTTTTGACTTGGTTTTGTTTCTGTATCATGCACTTGCTTGGTGGAGTTTTCAAAATCATCACTTAGCATTTTCTTGCATGCATGCATTCATATTTTTATTTGTATATGAATTGTATGTAATTGTGTGCTACAAATTTTTGTGTAGATTTTGCTAGTGACTGTGATTGTGAAGAGTGCTACTCTCCCCATTACCAAGGCAAGTGGTACTTCATGAATATTTCCATCCCTATATTTTGTATAAGCATTAGAAATATTTTGTTAAGTCTTGCATGTTACTTTTTGCCAAATGCTATGTTGGGAAATCCTAAGTAGTTGTAGAATTGCTAGGGAATTTCCTAAGTTAAGATACTATGCCATGCTTAGCCTAGCTAGTAGCAAACAAGGGTTGGTAAAGTATATACATGCTATGATGAAAATCTTTCTAAGTCTTTTGGACTTATGTTTTTCTTAATAAAACAACTAAGTCAATGAACCTCCTGGGTGGAATGGGACTTGAATGGTGGTTTTTGGTTGAGTGGTTACACAAGGCCCATGGATATGGTTTACCTTGTGTATCACACTTGTGGTATGCCACCCAGGCACAAAGGGATTTGGAGGCCAAGTGTTGAGAAGCTTATAGTGCAGCCACTTGGCAATATGGGCTCTGCCTTGATCATATAGGTTGCTAGAACTTAGCCTCTTGGAAAGTTGGTGGTAGTGGGAATGATAGGTTGGAGCGCGTCCATTTGGCTAAGGAAAGGCTTCTGAAAGGTCCTGTCTTGGGAAACCAAGTCTGGTGGGGAAAGTGCACAACCTCTGCAGATGGAAAATCTAAGTACTTAGCCAAGTCCATGGCAATGGACAACTTGAGCATCAAGACATGGAAGCTACAAGAATCTCATCACTCCAACTTCTAAGTAAAAATTGATGGGTGAACAAGGGTGAAGGACCCCAATGTCTATTGGTGGTTTCTTGGGAAAGTTTTGACAAAGAAAAACTTAGTGATTTCAACTAATAGGAAAATCCTATTTTCAAGCAAAGCAAGCCAAGCTACACTTAGCCAAAATGCATATAGTAATATAGTCCACTTAAAATTTACTAAGGTATCACTTGCCAATACTATTCCAAAGTATTGACCCACTGTGGCTGTAACTTGTGATGTTGCAGGTTACTCCGATGATGATTAGGAGTCATGAGTCTACACTCAACATGCTTGCCTGTGGCACATGAAGATGAAGACTTGTGTTTATTTACTTATTCCAAAACTCTTGTATTAGGCCCGTGGCCATGAGTTGTAAAAGACTATGTTTTATCTCTGGAATGGATGTAATAAATGACCTTTGTATCTGTGTACTTCATCTTAAACTGTGGATGCTAGCAATGATCCAGGGACTAGCATTGCAATCACAGGGATCCTTTTCCTTTACAAAGGAGGGATCTTACAGATGGTATCAGAGCAATGTGTTGCCTGTAGGATTATGACCCTAGGATTGGAAAACCACTAAGGAAAATTTTTCAACTGCTTCTACACTTGTCTATTCTTCTCGTAAACTTTTCTAATCTTCTCATTCTCATCTCTATTTGTAGATGAACTCCATCAACGAAGCCGTGAAGAAAGGACCACTCATGACCATGACCTTGGAGTGTGAAACTGAGTTTCCCAAAATTCTCAAGGACCTCATGGTGGCAATGGAAGCACATGGTGCAGCTGTTTACAAAGGCTTTTTAGTGATGGATGAAGGAGTGGAGTACTGGTGGGTGCAACTTCACTTGTACAAAAACAAGGAAGACAACCACAAAGAAAGAGGATTCTGCATGTACACCAACACTGTGATGCACACCACATTCTTTGAGTCAGCAAGAGAATCAGCTTGGAGGACTATCAAAGAACTAAGTGCTAGAGTCAAGTGCAGAATGCTCAACCTTCAAAAAGACTTAGAGAAAGAGAAGGGACATACCCAAGAGTTGGAAGCCACCAACCAAACCTTAAGAGGAGATATTATAGACTTAGTGATGGAATCATGTGAACAAGATAGGCTGATTGCCTCTAGGAACATTGTGTTGGCCAACAGATCCAGTGAGATAGGATTGTAAACGCACTTCATTAGTTGGACCACCACCTATCACCTTATTTTCCAAATGATACCTTAAATAAGTTTGGACCTTGATTGATGTAATGGATTCATGTATGCATGACTTGTGTGATTTTGTGTTCCAAGGATGTGTATGTGATGTTTGTCTTTGTTTTATCTTAAATAGTGTTGTTCTAACTTTTCTATCTTATAAATAGATGCCTATTACCATCAGCACTGTTGAGGAGTTCCAGGTTACCCGCTTTGGTCCTCGTATCGTTGAGCTTACCACTTTGCTCGATCTCCCTCTTCCCACCATCATGGTGCATCCACTCACCAAGTTCGAGAGGAAGGACCTCTGGGGCTTCAAGGTGAACCAGCCCGGACGCCAGACAGAGCCTACTACGGAGGCCATCGTCTTCAAGCTGATGCACGACGACAGGGAGAGAGGCATGGAGGTCGTCATGCAGGACCTGATAGGACGTCTGCTAGGCCGTCACTCCCGATAGGTTAGAGGCACCCACTTCCACGTATTCGGAAGACGTGATGATGATGGAGAGTCCATTGACTTCGAGGACGACTCGAGGGACGCAGCAGAGCCGATACGTCTCTATCTCCAGGACTTAGAGTCTCTCATCAGGCACGTGGACACGGACAGGACCAATGTCATGCTCAGTAATGACGAGCTCCAGGTGCAGCTTCGCGAGAAGGACAAGCTTTTCGCACAGCAGGACGAGATAGTCAAGGAAATGGAGGCGAAGTTCGAGACCCAGGACCGGAAGTTCAAGAGTCAGGAGAAACGCGTCCAGGATAGGAACAAGAAGATCCGGGACATGACTGAAGAACTGAAGTCCAAGGATTTTGAGCTAGAGCAGCAGCAGATGGTGATCGAGAGGCTTCGCTCCCAGAAGAGGGCTCTCAAGACCAAGATTGAGTCCTTGACCACTACGATTGAGGAGAACAAGACCGCGATGGAGAACGCAGGTCTTACTTTCGTCGAGGAGGAGATTGATGCTGATGAGTAGACTTGACTACTCGCTTATCTTTATTATCATACTTGTTATTTGTGAACTTGTTATTGGACCATCCGACATGTGGATGGCTTGCCACTTGTGTGTTTTACATTGAGAACTTGTTATCTTGTTGTTGAACTTTTGTCTTGTGTTGCATGCCTGTGTTTGCTTATGTGATGTAATGTGCATAAAAACATCTATGGGTATCTCATTCTTATCTCTATTTGAACCAACCACAGATGCCTCCCCGTCGCGCAAACCCCAACCCCGACAACATAACTCCGGAAATGCAGCAAATGATGAATGCTCAAACACAGCTTATGCAGATGATGACAACATTCATCCAAAACCAGAATAACAACAACAACAACAACCCCAATAACAACAACAATAACAACAACAACAACAATCCTCCAGGCTTTGATATGCTCACCAGATTTCTGCGGTTGAGGCCAGCTAAGTTCTCGGGGACAACTGATCCCATGGTGGCCAATGATTGGCTACGTTCTGTAAACAAGGACTTAGTGACCGTGGGCTGCACGGATGCTGAAAAGGTCAGGTTCGCAGCACATCTGCTGGAAGGGCCAGCCGCCACTTGGTGGGACAACTTCCAAATCACCACTCCTATAAATGAGGTGACTTGGGCTATCTTTGAAGATGGCTTTCGCACGGCTCATATCTCATCAGGAATAATGAGCCTGAAAAAGAAAGAGTTCCACAATCTGAAGCAGCGCCACCGCAGCGTGGCTGAATACATTGAAGAGTTCAACAACCTGGCGCGTTATGCACCGGATGAGGTTGACACAGATGCCAAAAGAAAGGAAAAATTTCTGGAAGGCTTGAATGATGAGCTGAATCTGCAGCTGGCTGTGGCATATGTTCCCACTTATCAGTCACTCTGTGACAAGGCGGCTATATTGGAGAACAAAATGAAGCAAGTCGAGAGTAGGAAGAGGAAACACTCCGACAAGCACAGCTCGGGATCGTCTCACAAACGATCTCACTATGATGACAGTGGAAGCTCAGGATCCCATAAGCATGGGAAATTCAACAAGCACCACAACCACAACCGTCATGACAACAAGCATCACCGCAGTCATGACAATGACAAGTACAAGAACCACAAGAGTGGACATAAGAGCCACCACAGTGGAAATGGTAGTGGAAGTGGAAGTCAGCCTGCTAAGAGAGACATCAGTCAGGTTGAGTGCTTCAAATGCAAGAAGATGGGACACTATGCAAATGAGTGCCCCGAAAAGAAAGTTGAAGGACCTGTCAAGCCCAATCCTTTCCAGAAAGGTCAGGTGAACCACATTAATGTGGAGGAGGTCTATGAGGAACCTGACGCTGTCGCTGGTAAGTTCAGACTCAATTCCATTCCAGCATTTGTACTCTTTGATACTGGTGCATCGCATTCATTCATATCAAAGGCATTTGTTGATAGAAATGGGTTTCCGTCTGAAAACATTGGGTGTCCAATAAAAGTTAGTTCTTCGGGTGGAGATATGATAGTAAGTCTTGGATGCCGGGATCTAGTAATAGAGTTTGGAAAACATAAGTTTCCAGTAAGTCTGATAATCCTAGATTCCCAAGGACTGGATGTAATATTGGGAATGGATTGGATGGCTAAGTATGAAGGAGTACTAGATTGTGCTAATCGTACTGTTGCACTCACAACCCCGGAAAGAAAAAGAATAAAATTCAAGTCAAACTTTGAATCCAAAGGAAGTAAGCTTAATTCTCTTAAGGGGGTTAGCATGGACAGTGTGCCAATTGTATGTGAGTATCCGGATGTATTTCCGGAAGAATTGCCAGGAATGCCACCAGATAGAGATGTGGAATTTCTGATAGATTTGGTACTAGGTTCTGGACCAATAGCGAAGAGACCATACAAAATGTCAGTAGATGAACTGAAAGAACTCAAGAAGCAACTAGGAGAACAGTTGCAAAAAGGATTTATTCAACCAAGTTCTTCATCTTGGGGAGCCCCAGTTTTGTTCATGGAGAAGAAGGATAGAAGCCAAAGGTTATGTATAGATTACCGTTCACTCAATGAGGTAACTATCAAGAACAAATATCCTTTGCCTAGAATCAATGACTTGTTTGATCAGCTAGAAGGAGCATGTGTGTTCTCGAAGATTGATCTCCGGTCAGGCTATTTTCAACTCAAGATAAAAGAGCAAGACATACCTAAAACAGCATTCACCACAAGGTATGGATTATATGAGTATACCGTAATGCCTTTTGGCTTGACAAATGCTCCAGCATACTTCATGAATATGATGAACAAGGTGTTCATGGAATTCCTCGACAAATTTGTTGTCGTTTTCCGGCGTGCCAGCCATCTCCTCAGCGTAAGCGAAAGAGCACTGCCACGAAGAGCATCACTAGCACTGCCACGAAGAAATCCGCAGGAAACCGTACACCAAAGAGTTCAAGAAACTACGTCCCGCAGCCATCCGCCAAGCCATTGCCTATTTTACCGTGGAATCGTAGCGACGAGGAGATCAATAGGATCTCGGAAGAAGAGGTCAAGAAATTCTTTGCACCTTGACGGGCCAAGCCAAAGTAGAAAATAGATCCGGCGGTGGTGGAGAAGTTTTACAATAATCTTTTGAAACCTGAAACCCCACTTGTGCCGGACTACGAGCGCCAAATTTTGAAGGGGGATGCAAGGCGCCGTAGGGAGACTGAAAGTAGCAGTCATGCGGCACCCCAGAAAACAGTTCCCATGCTCGGAGAGCGGGAAAACCAATCATGCGCCCCGCTCCAAGTGTTCGACACACGGGACGCTCCTCCCGTAAATGATTACGAGGCAGAGCTACAAAGAAATGCCAATGAGATGGGGATGACTTACATTGCATACTTGAACCTCATGGGAGACAAATTGCCCAAAGGCGATGCCAACCCCATACAGCCATGGAAGTATGGGAAGAATCTCTCAAGAAAGAGGAGCTCAAGAATCTACCAACAAAGATGCGAAGATCGCACAAGTGGTACCTTGATTTCTGCAAGACGAGAAAGGAAGAATGGATCACGACGCATATAAGAGATCATACTTTCTTGTGCGGAGATGACGAGATCGACTTCAACATTCAAGACTTGCATTTTCTATTCAATCAGAAGGAACTCAACAAAGCTGCCATCAGCCTTTAATGTGTGTAAGTACTATTTCTGTAATTTCTATCTCATCTCATTCACTTCATTAATTGCATATATATATATATATATATATATATGCTCACCATATATGTATATATTATTATGCAGGAAAAAGGTTATGGAATGCATAAAAGGAGGCCCTTTTGATATTGGGTTCGTTGACCCAAATAGAGTTCATGAAGAAGTGGTAAGAACCAAACCCGGGGAAACAGAAGATTTCTTGCTAAGGACTTTACTAAGACAACAAACCAAAAGGGAAATACTATTGCCTTACAACTTCTCGTGAGTACTGTTACCATCTCTTGTACACATTCTGTTTCGGCTTACTCGATGTTAAGTGTAACTGATGATGAGTTATGCGTGCGTAGGTTCGACTTTATTCTGCTAGTCATTCAACCTGACTCAGGAAAAGTCTTTGTCATGGACTCGTTACGAAAATAAAAAGAGCTATGGGCAGACTTTAGAGAGATGCTTTAGAGGTAATTTCAATCATATTATCGCACTAGATCGGCAACTTTCGTGACAACAAGTATTTAATTACTCATTTATCCATTTTCTTTGCCGGACAGGGTTTGGGAAAGGTTCACGGGCAGGGCCGTGGGTGAATGGTCAGAAGAACTAAAATTTGTAGACCAAAATGTAAGTAATACTAGCTAGTTAGGTCTGCGTATCTCTTTGATTCTGCTTCCAATTCCATTACATCATGCTTTATTGATTATTATTTTGATTGAACTCTCTATTCTCGTAAAGTGCGCGCATCAAGGACCCGGCAATAACTTATGTGGATACTATGTTTGCGAGTTCATTCGCAACACGATATGTGCGACGGGCCAATCCGCACTAGAACAACTTAGAGTAAGTAAACAAAATACACAACATTATTTTATTACCATCAATTGTGTTGAGTTTTATTCTTATATATATATTGACCCCATTCTTTATATATATTTAGATCGAACGGATGCGGGACCAACTCCTACCATTTGACCGCATACGAGCCATTCAAGAGGAATTGGCGGGGTTCATACTTGATGAGGTCGTCACGCCTGGTGGAGAACTCTTTAGATATCCAAAAACTCTTTAGATGCTTGAACGTGTTTGTCTTATACTTGATGCTTCAACGTTTACGGAGAATACCACACAATGACGATGTTTGTGTATAATAATAGTTGCTTAATTATTCATGTACTCGTATGTACCAACGACGATGTGTGTGTATATACCGCTCCCGATCGATTTCCCCCTCCCCCCTCCCCGTCCCCGCCGCGCCGCAGAAATACGCCCAGAACGGGGCGACGGCAGAACTCTGCCGCGGCAGAGATTTATGCCGTTTTCCTGCCGCAGCAGAGATTTATCTCTTTTTCCTGCCGCGGCACAGAACCTTTAACACCAGTTCGTGTTACGAACCGGTGTTAAAGGGTGGCGCAGCCCCACGTGCGCCACCCTTTAACACCGGTTCGTATAAGAACCGGTGTTAAAGGGGGGCCTCTAACATCGAACCCTCAACAGCTGTTCTACAACCGCTGTTAGAGGGCCTTAGGAACCGGTGTTAAAGGCCCCCGTCTGCACTAGTGTCTCATCTCTCACTTTGTTTTCCTCAGGTTAATTAACAACACAAGAGGTTGATCATCACCGTAATAAGTAACTCTGGGTGTTCCATGGACTAGATGGATGCATTTTCATTGTCTCGGAAATATTTTTGCAGTGCTATTGTCTTAGAAACATACTTATGTACTACTGATGTTCATTTTGTTGTCGGTTGCTGAATACTTATGGCCTTGTGCATGCACGCTGGATGAATTAGTTCATTTTGAATGTGACTTGTGGATGGACCATGCTTTATGAAAAAAATGTGACTTGTGGATAAACTATTTATGGCCATATTTACTTCTGTAAGATATCTTATTTGTAGAAGTATGGTTGAATTATGTGTTTGAGTTGACATACTATCACATACTAGGTAGGCGGTTTGAGCCAGTTCTAGCCTTCCGGCAGTCCCTCTGCCAGGCATACAACTCCTAACTGTCGGGAGAAGTATCAAGTTTGCAGGCTCACAAGCTGCCGGCACAACTAACTAAACCGCCGGGAGAAGTCCAATTATCCATGGCAAAGGACTGCCGGCATAACTCATACCGGCAGGTTAAAGGCCTGTTGGGCGAACAATCCACCTGCCGGGAATAGTAGCGAAACCACGGCATGCTGACTGCCGGCAAAGATTGAACCTGTCGGGAAAGACTTTTGTCGCAGGATTTGAGAGGGCAGGCTAGCCTGCCGGCAAAAAACTCTTTTCTGGCAGTCCTATTGCCCTCTTAGATGGCTTTCACCGGCAGCAAGGATGCCATTAGGTTTGGTCCATGGTGCAGTGTATGTCACCGCGGACAACACGCGTGTCCGATTCTGTCCGCACGTCGGTTGACCGGCCCTGCATGGCCGCATGGTAGTGACCAAGGATTTGGTTACCCGCCGGTAAATCCGGTTACAGACCGGTAATCGAGAATCTCGAGAACCATCGGTAAACTGGAAAACCGACCAAAAAATCCCGGATTTATTTGAATTTTTTGAATTTGAATTTCGAGAAATGAATAAATAGAACATATTTCCTGTTCAACTTGTGAAGATGTCATGGCACAGTGGTAGCACACTATATGCACGTTCTCTCACGGAGGTTCAAGTCTCTATTTCTGCGTTATTAAATTTGTTTTTGCGGATTAATTTTATTATATAGGTCTAATATGCAAAAAAGAAGCGGCTGTGTGGATCGGACTTGGAAGGTGGTAGCGCAGGACAAGTCAAATAAACCAACGCAATGAGCTAGCAGGCGTGTTCTGTAAAATTGCAGCTTAAGCACGAATTAACTTCTTCTGTCCAAATTTGAATTCAAATTTTAATTTTTGAATTCGTCCGGTAAACATTCGAGATTTCTCGATTACCGTGGTAACCGGGAATCTCGAGCCTCCATGAGATTTTTTTTCCATTCGCTTGGTAGTGACATTAATTGCTAACAAAAAACTAGGTCGTTAGTTAACCGTTCCAATGATTATAACGACACAAACGAGGACACCAAAAAACCTGCATGTAGTCATGCCGTACTACCTATAGCCATGGCGATCCAAAAAGTTGCTTGTCAACATGCTATACTCCATCTAGTCATCAGCATCGATGGGCCCGTCGCTATCACTGGCTTGCTCGGCTTGGCACGATGGTCTCATGCCATCTTAGCACGCCCTTCGGTTGCCAACCTCCACCGCATCAATCTAGCCTGCAAGGTTGTCCACTTGACAGTCGCGCGGCGCCGGCTCCTCTTGGAGCTGCACTGCGCCTAGCTCCTCATCTCCGCCTCCTCCCTCCGGGGGCGCTACGCGAGCGCCCGCTCCATATTAGTATTCCATTGCGCGATCGCATAGGCAGTCGCCTCCGATGTATCCGCCTTGGCCTGGGCCAAAGCGAAGGCCACAAGCGGGTCGTCGTCGCCCTCCTCCGTTGTTGGGGCCTCCGACAACCCCTCTTCTTCTTCCTCTATCTCTGCCGAGATCCCTCTTCCTGTTGGTGCAGCTCTGTCGACCGTGAACTCACTTTTGGATGCTTCCTTGAGCTTAGATGAAGACAACAACGACGAAGGGTTGGCTCCAAGGACACCATCAAGCTCTGTTACTTGCTCGGTTCACTGCACCGCTAATGTGACGGCGCCAGCGGAGCCTTCCGATGGCCTCTCTGCTGCAACTGCCGCTCTAGGAGTTGAGGAAGGCTAGGTACATGTGGGCCGGGGCGACCGCCCCTGTCGCGAGCCATCGCCTTTACTTCAGAAGGAAGGTCTTGAGCGAAGTCTTGCCTTCAAGCGTTGGGCTCGAGGGAGATGTTTCCGGTGCCTCGAGCGTGACCACCAGGTCAGCGCTTGCCGCGAGCCCTTCAGATGCATCCGCTGTCGTCGTCCTGGTCATCGGGAGCGTTTCTGTCGTGCTCGCTTTCCGGCTGATCTTGGAGACGAGTTGGTCACCCGTGCTCCTTCTCCAGTCGCTCGTGCTCCTTCTTCGGTCGCTCGTGCTCCTTGCCAGCAGAGCCGTTCTCCGTCTGCTCAGCCTCGTCGTCCCTCGTCATCCCGGAGTTGGGCTGAGGTTCTGGGCCACTCGTCGGTGATTGCTGTGGTGCCTCCAAGTCCCTCTACTAGGTGTTGCGAGCAGTTTAAGGTCAACGCCGCTTTGGACTCTCTCTTCCAGTCCCAGGTCGCCTTGATGCGCTTGGAGCTCCTTCAGCTGGTTGACGTTCACATCGAGGAGGTGTGTCGCCCCCTTCGTGAAGAGGTGGCAGCTCTCAAGTTGTTGGTGCGTGGTGCTGGTTCTCTGGAGCCGATGGAGGCATGCCCTTCTGATGGTCTAGTGCATGCTAAAACACAGGATTCGACTGTGCTTGATTCCTCCGAGCAGAAATCGTTTGTGGTTGAGGAAGAGCAACTCTACAGTTGTTTCTCTCCTCGTGGTCCGTTGTCGCAGCCTGTTGTGTCGGCTGCCTCTGAGTGTGAGGGCATGGGTTTGATCATGGCTGAGGAGCTTGACTTCGAGGAGAGTGGTGATGTCGATGCTGCAGTCCCTCTCTCGCCTGAGTCTAGGAGGCTTATGGTTTCCACAGGTGATGGGGCTGCTAAGTCAGGAGTGGTGACTCCTGTGCCTGGAGCTGTTGTCGCTAGAGAGATTTGCGATTTTCTCGCTACTTTGGTCGCTGCCTATCCTGGAACCGACAAATCGATTGGATATAAGGTTAAGTCCATGGGAGGTGGTTCTAGGCCAAGATCGGTCTTTGGGGAGAAGAAATCAAGCAAAAGAGGGGTGCTACTGGAATTGCATCTGTAGTTGCTTGATGGATGCACCTTTTTCCTAGCATGTCCATTGTCGGTGCGATGTAGGAGGGTTGTGCTTGGTGCTTCGTTCACGTGGCTCTCTAAGTGTTCTATTTGGCTGTGGGTGTTGTCCCTTCTATTAGGTTGTGGGTGTTGTCCCTGTGTTGTGGTGTATGGGTGAACTTGGCCTGTTATTGTAGGTTTTCTCCCGGTTTTCTCCTAAAAAAACCGAACACATTCTTCTTAATTAATAGATGGGACAAAGCTTTTGCCTCAGTTTTAAAAAAAACTCTCACGCTCGCACGGACGGAGGTAGAAGAAAGACGGTAGATTTTCCCGGCCAGCACACAAACTCCGCCGTGGGCGCACAAACGCCCTACTCTTAGGGCACGTACAACCGGGGCGCTTACGCCGAGCGCTAGGACGAGATTCCCAGCCATTACGGTTGATTCTGGCCCGATCTCAGGAATTAGCTAGGCGTCGACGCAAACTTCGCAGAGTGCTTCAATTTTTCTCCCGCACGTTGCCCAGCGACGGGAGCGATGCATTCGAAGAAATAGCGCCTGAACTAGCGTTTTCTGTTGGACTCCGGGACTCTTAAGTTAATTATTTAGCTGAATTGATTTTTTTATAACACAAGCGTCTACATGAGAGTAGCATTATACATGCCCTTAATCCTCTTCGGCTCGCTCTAACCAGAATGAACTGATTACATGGTGTTTTATAGTCTCGAGCACCTGAGCAACTACCTCCTGCGGCCCTCGTCCATACACACGCACACGTCTAACTGAACATCTAACTCACGCAACACACGCGAGCTGACCAAAACTTACCAAGATCAGAATTATACTAACACCCACCTCCTCCTCCACGGCCTCGACGGTCGTCGACGTTGTGCTTGGCGGTGGCGAGCAGAATCCTCTGCTCGTCGCTGACGTTCGGCACAACGACCTCATTGTCGAGGTCCTCCAACCAAGCATCATCGTCATCGTCATCATTCGCGACGATCGTGTCGGTGTCTGACGCCTCCACGGCCGCATCTTAGAACTATACTACAGAATTTAACACGAGTAAAAAAAGCAACTCGACGCCACTAGCCATGCTGCCCGGCACGATCTTTCCGTCATGCACACATGTGCCACGGACCGAGCCACCATGCGAACCTTTGTAACTCCCCCTCATGTCGTAGGTTTAGATGTGCTTGCAAAATGCTTTTAAGGCTGATGATCCAACGGCTGGCCGGGTTGAGTAGGCATTACTTTTTCATAAAATAAATAATAATAAGGAAAAAACAGTAATGCATACTGAAAATTGAGAACTATATATACCACAAAATTTAACCCGAGCAAAAGACAACTCAGCGGGATAGAGGCCACGCTCCCAATGTCCCGGGTTAAGGGTTACAGGCTCAAGGCGGGAGCCTAGCAATACCTCACACCGACCGAGCTGCCTGCCCCCAAAGCTAGGTACGAGCCCGCGCTACCGGGCTCAGCGAGATTTTATGTCCGAACCTGTAATTTAAGGAGGATTAAACTGAGTTAGCGATCCGAGGTGGGACAAAAAAAAAATCTCGTAGCCTAGTGCGCGCTTTGCACGGTCGAGGCTCGTTCCCTCAGCCCGAGTGGTCTGCGGGCGGTATGCGGCCCAGATAGGTGGGCCTCAGGAAGTGAAAGGCCCAACGTCCGGACTGGCCTGGCTACAGCCACAGGCTAACGCGCACCACGACGGGAGAGTTCGCCGACCTCCACAACGATGGACTTGTCATCGGACGACGACGTCGAGCGCGCAGCGGCCGGCACCCTTCTAGTTCTAGGCAGCTATAGCTTAGCTGACTGCGTGTTAAACTGCTAGGGCTTCATCAACTTTGGCTACGCGGCAAATTTCTGGCCAAGCGCGCAGGGGCTACGTGAAAGCTAGCGCGCATGTGTGAACAAAGTCAGGAGCTAGCGTTGTGGCATTACTCGACCTAGTATGAAAGATCGGTAATCTCGAGATCTATGAAAAATAGTGGGAGACGACGATTTTTCACTTATCTAAAGATGACCTCCCGATGCATCATCATAAGTACTCTTCGTTCCCGTCATTTTTTTTATTTCTCTCGTCAATATTTACTCTTTGTAACCACAAGATTCAGAACCTGGCACTCCATTGCAAAAGAATGGCCTCCCAGTTCCAAACTGATCAGCTAAGATGTCTGCCTTCATAAATCATGGGTTTCAGTTCAGACCTTAGAGCTTCGTCTCTATTTGTTAATTTGTGGGTATCTATGCTGGGCCGGCCTATTCAACCATGCGCTCTACGAATTGGTCCACGCGGCGCGGTCCATTCGATCACGCCAACCCATTCCTCGCCAAAAAATGGGCTAGAAATACGTCACCACGGACATGTGCACGTTCAATTATATCGCCGCATCGGTTGAGTGGTCTCGTATGATAATGGCACATTAATTAGTAAAAAAGACTAGATCGTTAATTACTGTTCTAGTGATTACAATGACATAAACAAGGACTAAGGCGACCCAAAAATCTGCATGTCATCTTGCCCTACTACCTACGATGGCGGTGATCCAAAAAATTGCTTGTCATCGTCATGCCCTATGTTGGTGCGCCCGACGCCGCCATCTACTGATCAACGTCGGCGGAGCCCTCGCTGTCACTGCCTTGCTCGGCTTGGCGCGACGGTCCTACACCGTTGTAGAACGCCCTCCGAATGACGACCTCCGCCGCGTAATCCTGGCCTGCAAGGCCGTTCGCTTGACTGCCGCGCGACGCCGGCTCCTCTCGGAGCTGCGCCCAGCTCCTCACCTCCGCCTCCTCCCTTTGGCGGCGCTACCCGAGCGCCCGCTCCATATCGGTGTTCCAGTGCGCGGTGCCTTGGCAGTCGTCTCCGCTGCATCTGCCTCGGCCTAGGCCAAAATGAAGGCCACAAGCGGGTCTTCGTCCTCCTCCTCCTCCACGGCCTCCATCGCCGCCACCTCCGTCGGCGCGTCCTCCACCATCTTCCCTGGCGGCTGCTCCTCCTCCACGACCTCCTCCATGGCTTGGGATGCACGCACAGCTTTGACGCGTGTGGCAGCCTTGGCCTCGAGGATGACCTCCAGACCTCCTGCTCAGTCGCCATGAACGCGTGTCCGTCGATGTCATGCTTGGCGGTGGCGAAGGAGGGCGAGCAGAACCCGCTGCTCATTGCTGATGTCTGGCACGGCGACCTCGCCGTCGAGGTCCTCCAACCAGACGTCATCGTCGTTCACAATGACCATGTCGGCATTCGATGCCTGCACGACCGCATCTTAGAACTATGCCACGGAATTTAACACGAGTAAAAAAAACTCGACTCCACTAGCTGTATTGACCGGTGCGACCTCGCCGCCATGCGAGCACGTGTGCAGCTCCGACCGAGCTGCCCTGCAAACTGTTATAGCTGCCCCTGCATGGCCGCCGCCCACGCGACATGTTTATATATATGGTTGCAGGATGATCTATAAGGCCGATGATCCAAAGGCTAGCCGGGGTGCGTAGCCCATTATTTTTTCATAAAATAAATAATATTAAGAAAAAACAATATTATAGAGAAAACACTTGGAACTATACCACATAATTTAATACAAGTAAAAAAAAAGACAACTCAACGAGATAGATGCCACACGGTGTTAAGGGTTACGTGCTCAAGGCGGGAGCCAATGCTGCCTGCCCCCAAAGCTAGGGTACAAGCCCGCGCTTAGGCCTCGTTTACTTCTCTGGATTTTACCAGTTTCGACGAGTTTTTTCCCGGCCCATTCCACAATCCCGAAATTTCCCGAGCAGCCCGTTTACCTCTCTGGTATTTCCGAGTTTTGTCCCAGCCCATCCCGGAAGTTCCACCCCCAACCCCCTGTACGCTCGTGTATTCTCACACGCGAGCCCTACCTCGTGTATCGTCGGGGAAAGTAAAGCGAGTGGAGAGAGAGGAGACGGCGCGGACCGGAGGCGGCGGCGCGGACGTCAACTTGGGGAAGCTGCCGGCGGGCACCTCCTCCAGCTTCGGAAAGCCCTTATTCGGTGATTCCCCCTCCCCCACGCCTCTTCCCCTCTCCTCCCCTCCTAGGGTTTCTCGGCATCCGCCAGCGTCCAACTCAGCTCTCCAGTCTGGTTCTTTGGAGCAGCGGTGGCCTCCTCCAGCCCTCTAGTCTCTGATCCGCCGGTCTGGCAACAACGCTGACCGTCAACCGCATGAACGTCGACCGTCAACGCCTCCAGGTAGTGAGTAATCCTTGCATGATTGGGCATCTTCTAAAACACTTCAGAGATTCTTAACAAAGATCAGTACGTTGGCTGCAATAGTCTAAAAAAATACACCTTTGTTTCGGTCCTCGTTTTGCTGTTAGTTCTCAGTTCTCAACTATGCAAATTAGTTATGATAGTTTCTCTCAGTTCTCAACTAGGCAAATTGGTTGCGTGTGACAGTTTTTGCCAACTAAGTTAGGAGGCAGAATCTATCATGATGAAATCAGTATGGTATGTGTTTATATATAACAATCTGAATCATGAATGGTATTTGTACTCCTATGCAGTAGGAAGGCACATATAATGGATATTAGTAGCATCGTTGTTGTGTGCTCTTCGATTGGAGATTGAACTGGTTAATGTCATAGTATAAATGGAGGTCCAGGTTAGTGTTTGCTTACATATGCTTGGCCACGAATGTGGATGTCCACCACTCACCGCTGCTCATTCCAAGCCAGGCATAATTTACCATTTTTTCTTGAGCAGAAAAGCTATTTGAAAACTTGTATATTCTCTTGGCAAGAACAAAGGTAGAGAGGATAACAGAACAAACCACCATGGATGCGCTGTGTTTCCAGATCTGTCAGGAGTTGACAGTTTGTACTCTCTGAAGAATATAATTCAGCATCTTTATCGGAAGCACTTCACTAATGTTTTTGTCTTTAATTGCGTATAACTAAATAATTTTTTTATAGAAACTGCATCTCCTGCCTTCATTTTTTGGCTATCATGTGGCTCCGGGATGAACTGCAAGATTTACCTTGAGGTAAGCTTGTACTGTTCTCATTGTTGGATTTACTATCTTAGTACTGAAGCAACGAAGGAGAGCATATCCACTATAATGTATCTGGTATACAAATAGAAAGAACTAAACTGGCAGTATTGACTTGGAGTTTAGCATATGGTATATACACAAATGCTATATTCATCAGAAATCTCTTGATTTGCTTGGGTGTGATCGATTAAATTTTGAAACCTAGTGTCCAGCACGAGTCTTTACCTTATGGTTCTTGTCACAAGATATTTATATATAAGTTGTTCTGTAGTGTATTAATCTTTCCTGAATTATGTACTTATTCATTGATGGGAAAAGCCTGTCTCTTCGATGCAGAAATGTGGCATTTGCTTGCCATGAGCTGACTTGTGGTCAGATGGCACTCGCATGCAAATTTCACATGTCCGTTTTCCGATCATCTTGGTCATGCTCACTATGCAGGCTATTCTAAATGTTAACCATGCAGCCTTCATAAACTTAGTTGAGTGAGTGCTATTATTTTAACACTGGTTATCTGCTGTAGTCTATGATGAAAGGTTAAATGCTATATTCATCAGAAATTTGTTGTACTGTATGCATAGATCAGATAGTTGCACTTGTCTTTCTTTTCTTACTCTCTTGCTTTTGAATGTTCAGTAAAATGATATTGCCTGACATGTTGCTGGTGCTTGTAAACACATCAATGTAGGTTCAGAATAAAGATCCTTTGAAGCAGCAGCCCGCTTGTTCTTGATGCATGGTGGTTTTGTGTACTCTCTGGAGGAAGTTATCTGATAAAATTGTTTATTTTTGTTCGTAAATAATAACCTTGGTCAGAGATGTAAAAAATTAGGGAAGAAAATCAGTTTCCTATAACAGTGAATCATATTCAGACTTGGCCAAAATTGCAGTGTCTTTTGATTTATTTGTGTGCTGATCCAGCTAATGTTCCCGTATTTCTTTGTCTTACAAACTCATTGTATTTTATTTAGTGCAAAGATTGAATTTTTCACTTTAGTGACTATGTCCATTATCGTGTTATACGGCAAAAGTTTTGTTTTTTATTGCTTGATCTCAATCCTTTTAAATCCCCTCCCATCCCCAAAACTCAAAGTAACTACATGGAATTGGGAAATGAAGGGAAATATGGGGATTGGGTGAAGTGGAGGGATTCACTGAATCCCCTCCCATCCCCAAACCCCTAGGGGGTGGAAATACCATAGAGGTAAACAAGGCCTTAGTGATATTGTGTGCCCGAATAGAAAATTTAAGCCGGTTGGAGTGTGGAGCGGAGCGGTGTTGGAGCTAGTAGGTGTAGGGTGCGACTTCATGCCACGGTTTGGCGTTCTGCCGGGACTGGGAGGCATGGTCGGGCCGAGATCCTCCCCTGCTTTTTGGTGGTGCTCCTCCACGTACTCCGGCGGCCGAAGATGTTGGTGGAGGTCGGCCATGGCAGCTCCATGAATAAGGTCTTCGGTGTCCTCCCTCTTCATGTGCCTCTTTTGCTTCTTCTCTCCCTGTCGGCTGGCCGTGGTGGCGAGGGGCTAGGGGATGGGAGCAGGGCGGCGCACTGGGGGATAGGAGTCTGGGAAGGTTCTTCTTCGACAGTGCTCGAGCGCAGCATCGACGGGGTGCTGCGGATCTTCTATGGCAAGCCTCCATGGAGGAGGATGGCTAGTTGCTTCTTGGCGGCAAACTTCCTGAATAAGCGCCTTCATCGCCTTCACAGCTATGAGTTCGCCGATTTCACTCTCTTGGCCGGCCGGGATGGCGAGGGAGATGGTGGAATTGACTTTGATGCAACTAGTTTTTGGCGGTGGTTCTTGGTGTGGTTGGAAACTACGCACCTTGCAGCAAGCTCCAAGCGGCGGGATGTCGTCGTCGCTATCCTCGGCCACAAGCCTGGCCGTGCTGCGCTCAACCTAGGTTGCGTTGAGCAAGTTCATCCTTCGAGAGAGGATTCTCTTCGGCATAGGTGCGGTAGAGTCGGTGTCTCCGGCGTCCCAAATGGTTTCGTTCCCGGTGACGTCTGCAATGACAGTGATCAAGGACTTGGTCGCGTCCAGCCGGCCGGCGCGATCTTTTCTGGAATGCGATATGTAATATTAAGACCTATATATACATAGAGGGTATCGCTCAGATTCTTTCTGTAAAATTGTGCCTACCGTCTTAATGCAGTTTCCAGGTTATTCGGAACCTTTATACCGTGAAAAAAAAAGCCAAACGGAACTGACTTAGCGATCCGAGGTGGGACAAAATAAATCTCGTAGAGTTGCGCACTTTGCGCAGTCGACGCTCCTTCAGCCCGAGTCGTGCGCCGGCAGGATGCGGCCCTGATAAGTGGGCTTCGGGAAGTGAAAGGCCCAACGTCCCGACAGCAGATCTGTGATAATTGCGTCCATCGTTGTGGACGTTGACGATGGTCGACGGGCGACGGCACCCCGTAAAGAGAGATGTTGCCGCTGCACCCTTCTACTCCATCCGTTTAGAAATATTTCCGGCTAGCTAGCCGATTGCTTGTTAAAGTGCTAGCGCTTCATCAACTTTGGCTACCATTCCATGCGCGGCAAAATTTTGGCGTCCTGGGCTAGGTAGAGAGAGAACCCAGAAAGCTCGCGCGCTGCGTGCATGTGTGAACAAAGTCAGGAGCTAGCATTGTGCCATTGTGGCATATTGGAGCTATTACTAGTGGGACTGATTTCCATAAGCATGACAGTTCCTCTACAAGAACTGGTCAAAGAAACATCAGGCTGGGGAGTGGCGGGCTTGACCGCAGAAGCAGGAGCACGGCTGTGGAACGCATGGTGCACCCCTATGCTGCAGCAACTCGCAAATCGCCTCCAAGAATCAGCCCTGAGGATCCAGCTGAACAATACCCCTGGCCTCTCAGGCCTATCTCGCCGGCTCAGTCAGATGGCTCAGAAGACTCTCGTTATAGGGCTTTCTCACCTCCTAGGATGGTTAGCGACTACTATGTGACTCCGAATGTTGGTTTTAGCCATCATGGAGAAGGAGGCCAGGAAGAGGACGGAGGTGAAATACAATCTGGAACCAGTCTTAGTGAATCTCAGTCTATTTGCATGCAAGATCATGACAAAGAAGAACATAGAAGAGATATGGACTTGGATGAAGAGGCAATGGCGCCAGCCTCTAAGGTGCCACGGGCGCCATGAGGGCCCTGGCCTGGAACTGCCAAGGCATGGGCAAGAGCCTAGGCAGTCCAAAAATGTGCCATCTTGCCAAAATGATCTATGCTACTAAATCTCAGGTAACTTTTGTTTCGGAAATTAAATCCTCAAAAACAAATTCACATGATCTTGCTGCAAGGTTTAATATGAATGATGCTATTGTAGTGCCTTCTCGAGGACGATCGGGAGGCCTCTGGTTGATGTGGACTGATGAAGTACAAGTCCTAGTCCACTACTACATTCAGCATATTATCTTAGCCACTACTATTATTAGAGGTAGCAACCATCGTTTTGGGCTTGTTTGTATATACGGTGACCCCTACCATAGAACTACTGAGCAAATCTGGGATCAGATTGCTTCTTTTGTGTATGATAATGCTAATATTCCCATTATGTGCATGGGAGACATGAATGAGCTCCTGTATGATATGGACAAAAACTCCTCTAATATAAACCGTACTCGTATGAATGCCTTTCGCCTAATGATTAAAAACTGTGGACTGCTTGATTTGGGCTATAGTGGACCGGCATATACTTGGACAAATAAGAGGTTTTTATCAAAGCCAACTTATGACAGGCTAGATAGATGCCTAGTAAATGTTGAATGGTGTGTAAATTATCCAAATTCCAATGTTTATAATATGCCTCTCATTCACAGTCTAAGTGATCATGCTCCTATTCTCCTCTCTACGGAAGGCCAAGCTAGAAGAATTAAGAGATCCTTTAAATTTGAAAATTGGTGGCTAAAGGAAAAATATTTTCAGCAGCATGCAAAATCTGTCTGGTCTTCCAGGACAAACTGCTCTTTCTCTATGAGGGCTAACTATCTTGCAGGGGCTTTAAGAATCTGGAGTAGGAAAAAGAATCCAATCCAGCAGGAGCTAAATGAGATTGAAGAAAAGATTAAAGAAATCCAGCAAAGGCCATTGTTGGATCAGGATCATGCATTAGAGGCAAATCTGGTAGAGAGATATGAACAAAACCTGATTAAATTAACAGACTTTTACATGCAGAGAGCAAAGAAGAATTGGATAAAGGATGGAGACAAGAATACCTCCTTCTTTCACAAGGCGATTGCAAAAAGGTGAAGAAGAAATACAATTGTGTCAATCAAGGATGAAAACAATCTCCTCCAATACATGCCTGACAAAATTGGTAATACCTTTGTTAAATACTTCAGAGAAATCTTTGCCTCCTCCAACCCTAACAATGGCAGGCCCTATCTATGCACCAGTGTACTAGAGCAAAATAATGACTACACCTACACTATACCAGACAAGAAGGAGCTCCTGGACACCCTCAAAGAAATGAAAAGGAATGCCTCTCCTGGGCCTGATGGTTTCAATGTGGAATTCTACTTAGCAACATGGGACTGGATTGGACAAGACGTGTATGCTCTGGTTGAATCATTCTTCAAGACAAGTATTCTCTCCTCCCATGTTAATGATACTCACATAGCTTTGATACCCAAAAAGCTTGTCCCTCTGGTGCCAACAGATTACAGACCTATAAGCTTATGCAATGTCATATATAAACTCATCGCAAAATCTCTAGCAAACAGACTCAAACCCCATCTTCCTGACTATATCCATCCCACCCAACAAGCTTTCATAGAAGGGAGACGTATAAGCAATAACATTATCATAGAACAAGAGATCACTCACTCCTTTAATCTATCCTCCTGGAAGAGCAAAGCCTTTATGTTAAAAATAGATCTGGCCAAGGCTTTTGACAGAGTGGAATGGAGCTTTATTGTTCGTGCTCTCCCACGTAAAGGGCTGCATGGTCATTTCATTAATTTGATACACGCGTGTGTTTCTTCGCCGACATTCTTTGTCATCATTAATGGCCAGCCTTTTGCGAAGTTCAAAAGCAACAGAGGAATACGACAAGGATGTCCTCTCTCTCCGTACCTTTTTGTCCTGGTTATTAATGAATTATCTATTGAACTACAGGAAGCTATGACAAACCTTTCTTTGAGTGGCATCACTTTTGGATCAAATTGCCCGCCTATCCACTCTCTACTTTTTGTAGATGATCTCCTTATTTGTGGAAAAGCGGATATCAATGAAGCCTCCACAATAAAAAATGTTTTGGACTCCTTTTGCAAGCAATCTGGTCAAACTCTAAGCTGGCCTAAATCAGGTATTATCTTCAGTAATCTAGTGGATCAAAATACTGTTGAAGCAATTAAGAATATCTTCCCTGTTCCTGGAATGGACCCATCCTTCATCCATCTTGGGCATCCTCTTATCCTGCCAAGCAAAAATAGGGCGGCAACCTATAATTTTGTTATTGATAAATTCAAAAACAAACTCACAACTTACAAGGCTGACCATCTGTCTCATGTAGCTCGACTCACTCTTATTCAATCTATGTTCGCCACTATTCCTGTCTACTACATGTCAAATATCATCTTCCCAAAAAGCTTCATTTCAAAACTCAAAACGATTGTTAGAACCTTCTGGTGGGCAGGAATCTCTCAAGATAAACCAAGCAAAGCTCTTTGTCTAAAAGCTTGGAAAGATGTGTGTGCCCCCCAAAAGGAAGGAGGCTTGGGCATTAGGAATTTCCAAGCCATCAATTATAGCTTGATCCTAATGGCTGCTTGGCGCATTGCCTCCAACCCTGATGATTTTCTCCACCAAATCCTCAAAGCCAAATATTTCCTAACACTACAATCTGGTGTCCATCCCCTAATACCCCAAAATCTGCATTCTGGTCCTCCATTCTGAAAGTTCTACCTATCCTTAAAACACACTGTTGTTTCCAACTCACACAAGGAAATATTTCTATATGGAACAACCCTTGGTGCAACCAATGGGAAAATATCTATGAATGCTTAATTATTCAGGATAAAAACTATATCTACCCAGCAAGAGTAAAAGATCTGTGGTGTGAAAATGGAAAAGCTTGGAATACGCATCTTATTGAATCTCTTTTTCAGCAACCCTTGGCAGATCAAATAATGCAAACTGCTATTATTCCTGCTTAGGAAAAAGATCTTCTCTGCTGGAAGCTTACACCAACAGGGAAATGTAATTCTAAGAGTGCATACTATGCCTGCCTACACTATCTACAGGATAAAGGGGAACCTAAACCAAGGCAAGCTCCTACAGCCATCATTAACCTTCTGAACCAGATTTGGAAATCTAAGGAGATTCTTCCTAGAGTACAAACTTTTGCTTGGAGACTCCTGCAAAAGGCAATCCCTATAGGAAAACGGGCAGGGGAATATTCTAAACATATAAGTAAGTTATGTTGCAGATGTGGCATGGAAGAAAGTGATATGCACATCTTCTTCACCTGTCACTTTGCAAAAGCAGCCTGATTTCTTTCACCATGGAATATAAGGATGGAGAATATCACTCAGAATAGCCAATCTCTGGCAGATGTCATTTTGTGCCTTCTAAACATGAATCACCCACATGTCTCCATCCACAATGTCTTTACATTCCTTTGGTGCTTATGGAAAGCTAGAAACAATTGTCTTTTTGGCAGAAATCCTGGAAAGCCTCACCAAATCATTATTAACTCCCAGGCTCTATTAAAATCCATGCAACTTATTGAGATCACTAGCAAACTGGCTGGGGGGGGTTGACTGTCAACAAGGAAGTGGAAATAAAGTAAAGCACTTCACACTGGAAAGCCAAATCATTCCAGACAAAAACAAATATGGTGTTCACATCTACTCGGATGCAACCTGGAAGAAAGAAGATGGGAATAATGCATCAAGCACTGGAATCACTAGAATTGGCATCTTTATTCAAGCAAAGGAAGGAAGCTCCCCTTATCAGCTGAAAATTCAGGCTTCCTCCTTATCTACTACTATATCAGCTCTCCAGGCATAAGCCATGGCCTTGCTCCTAGCTGCGCAAATTGCGGATGCGCTCGGAATAAAAGGAAATATTTTCTTTACTGATAATAACCTCTTGGCTAAGGCTGTTAACAGCAACAAGATTGACACAGCGTTCATCCACTGGAACTCTACGATCACCCTAGCGAATATTTTGAATGTCATTAGAGAATCTAAGGCTAGAGTGATCCACATTAGTAGAGATCTTAATCAGGAAGCCCACCAATGTGCTCACAAGGTACAAAGAAACTTTTCTTCTGTACCTATCCTTAGATGCTCATCAGCAGCCCACTCTCCTTTTTCCTGCCCAATCACCTCAATGTTTAGAAATAATACTTGGCGGGACTTTGTAATTCATGATGTAAACTGTTGTTGAGCTTCAATGAAATTTTGGTGCCTCTGGCACCATCAGTTTCAAAAAAAGAGCTATTACTACTGGAACGCTGCACATAGGTAATCTGGAAATCTATAAAACACATACTAGTGGAAAACGGCCCATCAGTCCCGGTACATTAGAGACTTTAGTCCTGGTTTTAAAGTCCCGTTTTACGAACCGGGACTATGAAATCGGGGACTAAAGCCCCTTCCCCCTCCTCCCTAGTCCCAGTCCCGCCACAAACCGGGACAAATGTCACTCCACGTGACAAAGGTATAGAGCGGGAGTTGGAGGACCTTTAGTCCCGGTTAACCAGGACTAGATAAGCTCTGCCGTGGCATCTTTTTGGGGGTTTCGGCTACCGCGGCGGCGGGTGACCATGCGGCCGCAGGTTCTTCCGCGACAGAGTTTTGGGGCGGTTTTCTATCATGACAGGAGGATCGGTAGAGGAGGGAGAGCGAGGTTTTGAGTTTGTGACGTGCAATGAAGGAACCATTACAGAACATCGTCATAAATATAGAGATCGAACAATAACCTCTTTCTTCGTGCTTGGTCGAACATATTACATACAATACACATTCATGCATATATACAATATAATTTCTTTTATGATCCCTATTCTATAAATATAAATTATCGATGTTATTCTCGGTTGGATCTATGACCTCCTTAACTAAGAATATTGCCAATTCCTCTTGAATAGCTCGTATGCGATCCTGCTCTAGGAGACCGTCCCGCATCCGTTCGATCTTAATTTAAAAAGGATCGATATATATGAATGAAACTCAACACAATTAATAGTAATAAAATAAGATTGTAAATATTGTTGACGTACTTCAAGTTGTTTTGAAAATCTTCCCAACTCACAGGTCGTCTGGCGAATGTACTCGCAAACATATTTTTCACATAAATTATTCCCGCATTCTTGCCTCAAACACTTCACGAGAATAGAGTTCAATCAAAATAATAATCAAGCATGGTAATGGTATTGAAACAAGAATCAAAGAGATGCGCGGACATTGCTATAGTACTACTTACATTGAGTTGTGGAAATTTCACTTTCATCAACAATGGCCCGACAAAGATCATCAACGAGCTCATCTGGCGCCTCTTCATCTTTAGCTTCACCTGTTGTATCACCGTATTCTCTCTGTGTATCACTGTATTCAGGAAACATAGAATAGTTGTCATTATCCTTTTCTTTTTTATTATTTTCCATCATAACCCCTCTTTATCCGTGCTTAGTCCAACAATTGTAGATGGACATGCAACCGGACCGAAGCAGGTGGATGTGAAGGGTTCTCTAGGAAGAGTAATCCTTATGATTCTGACGGTCAACACACATAAAATCATTCAGACTGTTTGTCTCAACCACATCGATAAAATTATGAAGACCCGTAATAAACTCGTCAGTGCATCGGTCATCGTACATCCTTTGCCGTCTCAACTGCATTATATAATTAAGTTTATGAAAAACCATTACAAAATATTTAGAGAAATGACCACTGTACATCGACATATGCATTGTATCAATGACACATGAAAGGATTAAGTTGCATGCTAACCTCGACCGAGAAGGAAAGAAAGATGAGAAAGCTTAAGTGTGGCTCAGGAACTTCATATCATGTTTGTTTTATATGAACTCAAGTGGCATCATGCTCTCACGCATTTCATCGAGCACCTCTTGTGCATAGAGGGAAAAAACTAAGCAACATACACCACTTATGCATGAGAGAGGAAAAACAAATCAGCTCACACAAGCATGTGGAGCTCGGGGTATATATTATATAGGTACATGGACCTTTAGTTTCGGTTCCTACCAAAAACCGGAACAAAATGTCTGCGGCAGCCGCCACGTGTCGCCAACCCTGTTAGTACCGGTTCTTGCCTTGAACCGGGACTAAAGGTCCCTTATGAATCGTGACCGATCTTTGCCTGCCCCTTGTGTCGTCCTGGCCTTAAGAATCGAGGCTAATGTGAGCCCTAGTCCTGGTTCATGAAGCAACTAGGATTGATCGCTCGGGATGGCATCAACGGAAGCCCTGTTTTCTACTAGTGACAATCGAAGAGGACGATATTTTACTTCTATGAAGAGGACTCCCAATGGTGCATCATCATAATTACTCGTCGTAACCACAAGCTTCAGAACCTGGGGCAGTCTGTTGCGAAGATCGGCCTCCCAACTCCAATGTAATCGTCTAAGGTGTCTGCTTGCACTACAGTAAAGCACGGCTTTAGACGTTAGATCTTCACCTGTATTTGTTATGGCCCCTGCAGCCGTGAAAAATTTATGACAGTCATGGTTGCGGGCAACACAACCCAAGCCCCCTTTGCGTGAGCTCTCATGGAACGCCCCGTCAATATTTACCATAACCAGTACAATTAATACATACGAATAGGTACATACGTGCAGTGGCGGACCCAGAGAAACAAATGAGTGGGGGCAAATAAAGTGAGTGGGGGCATTCCTTGTATAAGCTTTGTATAATTCGAATTTTTTGGTGTCAAATATGAACAAATTGTAAGGAAATTCGAAATTTTGAGTGGGGGCCAAGACCCCCACTTAGCTCTACTTGGGTCCGCCCCTGCATACGTGCGGCTGCTCCCAGAGTCCCAGGAGACTGAGACGGCGGCTCAAAAAAATCATCTAAGGTTTTTTCCCTCTGCCGATAACGCCGTCGGTCTGCTCCGCCTCCGATGGCCTTAGAACCTTAGAGGTGTGGCGGACCACGGTCTCTCGTCGGTGGGAGATTTTTTTTTTCCGATTAGGCTGTTTTTTCGTATCTTTTTTGGATGTTGAGGCGACGGCTACATCTTAAAGTCAGAATAAAGTTCTCCCGCTCTATCCTCGCTCCGGTGGTGCTCCTAGCGCTGACGGAGGGCGCGTGGAGTCGTGTGTCCGGCTGATCTCTTGGGATCTAGACATTTTCGTGTTAATTTCAGGTCAGTCTCTTCCAATCTACTGATGTCATCATTGACGATGTTGTTGTTTTAGTACGCTGGTTCTTTGAGATCTTAGCATGACTGTCGTGGGAATGACCACGGCAGATGCTGCAATCGGCAGCGAGCAGTAGAACGAAGGGCAAGGGCGGCCAGCCATCTGCGGTGCGAGATGAGGGCGGAGACACAGGGTTTTACCCAGGTTTGGCCCCCCGGAGGGTAAAGACCTACTCCTGCTAGATTGTATTATGATGGAGTTACAATGGGGCGAGCTCGACGGCTAGGCGGCGAGTCGCTTGAGTCGCTAGGGAGGTTTATATAGACTCACCCTCCCCTAGGGTTTACATATCTCAACCAAATCAGTTAAGGTTTCGGTACTTGTTTAACCTAATCCGACTGGGCCTATCTACTCTCCTGGGCCTCCAGCTTCCAGTCGCTTGGACCCACGCCAGGTCTTGATCTAGTCGCCGTCTTGCAGGCCCACTCGCCAGTTCCTGAGCCAGTCGAAAACGTCCTGCTGGGTATACCCCGGTAGGCATATCCCCATCAGTAGTCCCCGAGGCCGTCGTCGATTGGGCGCAGGTGGTTGCTGGCAGTCGGAGCATACGAGTCCAATGCAGGCATCCAGTCGAATCGATGGCGGGCTCCTAAATAAAGGAAAAAAACTAGTCATTCTGGTCGCAGCTTGGCGAACGGGTCGGCGAAATATTTAGTCACTGTTGTAGTGATCGGGTCGGCGAGCCGAGTGGCTGAAGTTGGACCGTCAAACGCAGTCAAAACTAGCCGTTGGAGTAATCCAACGGTAACTTTAGGCGTAATCACCGCGTAGTAACGACTCCCTGATTTGGCGGGTAACAACCGCTATATAAAGGGAATGGTAGGCGATCGGAGAACCACCTCCTTGTCATTTCCTCCGATTGCGCGCACCTCCGTTTTCCTCCGCATCGCGATCCAGCCGATTCACGATCCTCCGACCCCCACGAACCTTTCCAACAATGGCCCCCTCCACCGAACCATGGGGCAGGTCCAAGTGTACGAGAGCGCTATTGGCGTCTTTCGAGGAGGCCGGGATCCTGCGCGCCGGCAGGTGGCGCATCCCTACGGACGGAGAGGTGACTCCGGACCCGCGCGAGGGGGAATTCATCTGCTTCACTAGCCACCTGGAACGGGGGCTGGGATTCCCCACATCTCTCTTCTTCCGGCGCTTCTACGCCTTCTACAGGATCCAACCATCGGACCTGGGCCCGCACAACATCGAGCAGCTCGCCATTTTTGTGGCGTTTTGCGAGTGCTACCTGGGATGCAGGCCCTACTTCCCCCTGTGGCAAGATCTGTTCCATGGGAGGATCAGTCGCGAAGAAGCAGGCAGCCCAATGCTTGCTGCGGGTGGCTTGACGTTTCAATTGAAGTCGAAGGCCTCCTTTTTTGATTTGATGCTACCTGCCAAGGCGGCGAGCGAGTGGAAGAAGTCTTGGTTTTACGTGACCGAGGCGACTCCAGACGGCGAGGTGGCGATCCCAAGATACTCCGCCGACCGGCCCGAACCGCGCCGACTCCAAGTCGGCAAGCTTCCCACGGACCAGCGGATGGTCGTGGATGAGATGCTTCAAACCATCCGCGGCCTGAAGAAGAAGGGTCTTCAGACCATCAACTTGTACAACTGCTGGCTCAGGCGGCGACTCGTTCCCCTGGCCCGCCGTGACCATTACATGTACGAGTACACGGGCCGGGAAGATTCTACGAAATCCTGCCTCGCCGAGTGGCAACTCGAGGACTACATCCCGGCGTTGAAGAAGATCACCCAGGCGGTGTACCTGGACGCGAAGGCTGGGGTCGCCCCCTACACCGCGAAGCATCCAGCCCCAACGGTAAGTCATTTTTCTGTCATTCGCAGTCGCATTTGATGCTGTCCCGGTTATACTGATACTGTCTCATGCCTATTGCAGTTATTTCAAGTGGTGGAAGGGTGGCTTCCGCCCGCGGACGACGAGAATTCGAGCTCGTCCATCCAGGACGGGGGCGAATCGCCTCCTGCGAGGGGCGGCATCAAGAGTGACAGGAGCGGCGACGACGATGAGTCCGAGGAAGAGGTCGCCCCGCTGGTTCGTAAAACTCGCGGGCAGCGTCAGCGTGAACTCGAAGCGAGCAGAAGCCTCGAACATCATGACGATGACGACGACGACGAACTTACCGAGCTCACCTCGCGTCGCGAGGCTACTCTGTCAAAAAAGAAGAAGAAGGAAGTAAAGGCCCCTCCGAAGAGGAAGACGAAGCCGGCGAAACAGGCATCTCCGCCTCGTTCGGCGAGTAGCTCCGACGCCACCAGCTTGGCCAGGGATGAAGTGCCACAGGCGACGGGAGCACCGGATGTCACCGCCGTCCTGAGTGAGGTGCCTCTGGCCTCGATTCCTCCCCCATTCGCCCCAGTCTCTGGGTCGAGGGTCGCTCCAGCCGTGGCAGCTTCGCCTCCCAGGAGAGCTCCTGCCGGGAACGTTGTGGAGGCTCCTGTCGCGGCCTCATCAACAAAGAGGCCGTCTGTGTCTTTGGCGCCTGATGTCCTGGAGATGGGCCTCAGTCGGAAACTGGGCCCCGAACTGGAGAAGCCGGCTAGCATCCGCACGGGGCTACGCTTCATACCAGTCGCCAAGTGAGTTTTATTCACCTGTTTTATTTTTCGTCGTACTCGAACCACTTGGCTCATGTAATCGATTTGTAGGACTGGGGTTAAGAAGATAGGCCACCCGTCCGTGGCCAAGGTGCCGCCAGTCGTCGCCGAGGAGGACCCTTCTCGGAAGAGGAAGGCTGATGAAGTCGCTGCCCCCACAGACAGCGCCAAGAAGGCCAAGAGCGACGAAGTCGTCACCGTGTCTGACGACACGACGATTGCTCCGAGTGATCCTGCGGCGGGGGCGGCCTCGGCGATCAAGGAGGGTGCTTCCTCGCCTGGGATGGCCGAGGCGGCCTCTTTTGGTGCCGGCGCATCCATTGCGACCTTCCCCCGCTTCATGGCCAGAGCAGCTACGGCGAGTGGTACCACGCCATCGAGCCGCGCACCTGGGGTCGCCGAGATGGAGGTCGAGCAGCGTCGCGGGCACACTCCGGCTCTTCTCACATCCGTGGACGCACTACAACTTCATGGCATGCTTGGCGCAGCCATCCAGGTATGTCCAGTCCCTGAGGATCGGGCCACTGAATTGCAATGGTCAGATTCTTTTAGTGTTTTGCTTTTATTTCTTGCGCTTACTCCCCGAGTGCGCATTCGCTGAATTTCAGTGGGTGGGCGCTTAGGATTTTTGATCTACAGTCCCCGAGTGTCCAGTCGCTGAATTTCAATGGGTGGGCACTTAGGATTTTTGATCTCCAGTCCCCGAGTGTCCAGTCGCTGAGTTTCAGCGGGTGGGCACTTAGGATTTTTGATCTCCAGTCCCCGAGTGTCCAGTCGCTGAATTTCAACGGGTGGGCACTTAGGATTCCGTTTTAGTTAACTGTTTGACTTTGGTACAGGGTTTGCAGCGTGAATCAGCCGACCGGCTTACTACGAAGAATCGCGCGGAGAAAGAACTTGTCGCCGTCCAAGAGGCGAACAAGGGACTCCAGGCGATTGCTGTGAAAGCAGAGGAGGTTCGCCCGGGCCTTGTCCCGGCGAGTGAGCTGACGGCGGCTCAATCTGCGTTGAGTTTGGCTGAGAAGCGGATCGCCGAGCTTGAGCGTGAGCTTAAGGACGCGAAGGAGGAGGCGAGCTCGGCGGATGGGCGAGCCAAGGCTGTTGTTACGACCGCTGCTGAGGAGCGTAAGGTCTCTGACGCCCTTGTTGCTGGGCTTCAAGATGACTACTCCTCCCTTCAAAGCTTCATCACGGATCTCTCCTGTCCTTTGATTGGTAAGTGTGCTTGCCTCTGCGTGTAATATTTTCATTGTGTGATCTTTGATGTACTCACTACCCCCCTCTGTCCACAGGTCGGATCATCGATAGCGCGGAAGAGGCGCAGTCGTTCGACGCGCGGCAGTGTGTGGCCACTCTAGTCGACTCGGCCACGCTGTCCGCGACTTGTATTCGGGCGTATCTTCAGGAGATATCGCCCACGGAAGTGATTCCCAGCGACCTTGTCGACGTGTGGCGGTACTTGGAGAAGGCGCCATCAGTCGTCGAGTTCATGACGCGGTCGGCGTTCCGGCGCGGGGCGGCGACGGCGCTGAGCCTTGGGCTCGCCCACTTCCCGGAAGATTTCGATCTGGACGACGTGACGAGTGGCTACCCGTCGTCCATGGGCTCGGTGGAGATCGCTGTGGTGCTGAAGCTGACGGACCGCGCCGCGGTGTACTCCGATTGCATCTGGGCGATGGGCGACCTCCTTCCTTATCAGGAGACGATCATTGCGCCTAACGACCCCGAGCCGCAGCACCGGGACTTCAAGATCGAGCAGCCCTTCCGTGCGGCGATGGCGGGTGAGCTGACGACGTACCCGTCAAACCCGTACACTCCCTTCATTCGCAACCGCAAGGGTGGCGGCGAGTCGACGTCGAAGCCTGCGGAGTAAAACATTGTGCCCTGGGGCGTTAGTAGCAGCTCTGCCGTTGGGCATACTTTGTACTTTGTAACAATTGTGATATGCTATAATGAAATATCGTGTTGTTTTGTGATTTGACTTGTGTTGGAGATTGAGGGTTGAACGAGTCCCCGAGCGCGTCCGCCCTTTTTATGGGGTTTACCTCGTTTGTTTATGTGTTTGTGGTTTTGAATGTTTTGTTATTGAGGTCGACTCGCCCGAGCTTGGAAAGCCAATCGCAAGGCGACTCCCATGATTGCTCTGTACTTCACCGTTTTCCCTTGCGCGGACGAGATCGGGTAGCCGAGTCCCCGAGCATGGTACTTGGTTGTTCTAGGCGTGACTCTAGGGTGGGTGAGGACTAGGCGCGTTAGAGTAAGCGCATCACTCCTGCCTGGCCCGCCGGGTCAGTCGCATGGCGAGTCCTGGACATACTCTCATACTTGGCGTTTTCCCTAGCCGCTTGCGCTGAACTGGTCGTCAGTCCCCGAGCGTGGTACTTGGACGTTCGAGTCACTGTGTCGAGGATGCGGAGGATCATGGTCGCTATGAGGAGCGAAGGCAGTTGTCTTGGCTCGTTAAGCCAGTCGATCTAGGCGACTCCAATGGGGCTCCGGGTAGGCGTTTTTCGTGGACGTTACAAGACCTGGGGTAACCCAGTGCCCTTGTAGCGCACTACTTGGCCATGTCAATCGCTGTACCAGAGGTTGACTCCTGCAGTTAGCTTGGTGCTGTTACTACGAGTGCGAGTGGCACAAGACACGGAGAGTAGACGTAATTTGCGGTAACCAATATTTTTATTTCATAGCGACTGGAGGATACATATGTGGAGTTCTAGGAGTAGAACTTCCGTAGGAGGTTTACATTCCATGGTCGCTTGACGTCGAGTTTGCCGTCCCCGCGGACGTCGATGAGGTAGTAGGCGTCGTTGCCGAGTACTCGCCCGATGGCGAATGGTCCCTCCCATGGAGGGGAGAGCTTGTGCATGCCCTTCTTGTCCTGGATGAGGCGCATCACCAGGTCGCCTTCTTGGAAGGTGCGAGTTTTCACCCGCCGGCTGTGGTAGCGGCGGAGTCCTTGCAGGTAGATGGTAGTGCATGAGCGAGCCAGGTCGCGTGCCTCGTTGAGTTGATCGACTCCATCCTGACGTGCGAGTTCGTTCGCAGCCTCCGTGTAGTGGACGACCCTTGGCGAGTCGTGCTCGAAGTCGGTGGGCATGACTGCCTCGGCGCCGTACACCATGAAGAAGGGGGTGAACCCTGTCGACCTGTTGACCGAGGTGCGGATACCCCAGACGACGGAGGGTAGCTCCTCGACCCAGCACCCGGCAGTGCGCTCGAGTGGTACTTGGAGTCGCGGCTTCAGGCCGTGGAGGATGCTCTGGTTGGCCCGTTCCGCCTGGCCGTTGGACTCCGGGTGGGCGACTGACGCGAGGTCGAGCCGGATGTGGTGTTCCTCGCAGAACTCGGCCATGGCTCCTTTGGCAAAGTTGGTGCCGTTGTCCGTGATGATGCTGTTTGGGAACCCGTAGCGATATATGAGCTCGCGTAGGAATTTTGTAGCGGTCTTCCCGTCGCATTTCCGGACTGGCTTGGCCTCCACCCACTTGGTGAATTTGTCGACCGCGACCAGGAGGTGGGTGAAGCTCAAGGGGGGCTTTTTGAAGGGCCTACCATGTCCATGCCCCATACGGCGAATGGCCAGGTGATGGGGATGGTCTTGAGCGCTGAGCTCGGCACGTGTGTGTAACACCCCCGGTCACTCCGGACCGACGGCTGTCACTTCTGACAGCTCAATAGGATCTCTAGACTAGCCCCACAGACCAACACTATTCTTTTCTGCGCACTTTGTCCTCACTCGTGCGCACCCGGTTACCCACTTCCCGGTCGGTCACCCATCCTAGAATTGCTCTAGGCCAAGCACGCTTAACCTTAGAGTTCTTTTCGAATGAGCTTCCGGAAAAGAAGTTGCAACTTGTTGGTATGGGTTTCCTATCAATCCTATTGAGCCATGCGCCAGGGTCTCACATACACCCACCCTTAGAAGATCGACGTCCTCGTCGATCAACCACAAGCCAGGAATGTCCCCTCTTGGCACACGTCTGTGCGTCCAGTGCCGGCACATGTGCCATGCCGTGTTGTAGCACCCCGGGTAAATCCACTACTAGAAAATCGCCGTGTTTTTGTTTTGTGCATCATCATGACATCATCCTGCATGTTTTCATAAAACTATTTTACCAAAACCCTATTTTTGTTTTCTATTTATCGCTCCCCTTTATTTCAAATATAAGACCCTAGTCAAAAATATCTAATCCTAAAACTACCCAATCCTATTCTACCCAGCCCCCCTCCACCTCACCCCGGCCAATCGTTTTCCGCCACCTCATCCCCTGACCAATCCCCTTCTTTTTCCTCCACTCCTAGCCTGCCACCTGGGCGCGTGCCCCACGCGACCGCCCCACCTGCCGCACCCCACCCCCACCTGGTCGACCGGTCCACCCAATGGATAGCCGCAGCCCCGGTCCCACTCCCACCCCTGGCCTCGATCCCTTCTCCCTCTCTCTCTCCCCTGGCCCCACCCCGACCCCGCTCATCTCTCCTTCCTCTCGCCCTCTCCCCAAACCGCCTCCTCACAAACCTCTCCGGCCGATGCGCCTCGCCGTCCTTCTCCCTCGTCCCCGCGTCCGCCACCGGCTTCCCCTCCCCGGGAACCACCCCGACCCCGCGTCCCCTCGCCCGCATATCCCCCGCCTCTTCCTGGCTCTTCTCTCTCTGTGCATCGCCGCCGGCCCCGACCTCGTCCTCGCCGGCCACCCGAGGGCGCCCCTCTTCCCTCAACCTCCCTCCTCGCTCCGCCACCGAGCTCCGCGCTCCCCATCCTTAGCTCCCCTCCTCCTCTGCGACCGCCCTCTCCTTCGGCTCTGCACCGCCACCGGCCACCTCGCCTCCACCTCGTCGACCTGCTCTCCTCTGCAAGCTCCGCCGTCTCCCCGCCGCCTGGCCTCTCCCCTCCTCGAGCGCCGCCTGACGCGCGCCTCCCGAGCCTCCCCGCCGTCGCCTCCCCTTCTTCTTTCGCCCGTCTCTGCCACCAGAGGCGCCGATCTCCTCTGTCGCCGCGCTCTCCTCCGGTCGCTGCCGGCCCACGCCCCGCCGCTAACCTCCCCTCCTCCTCTCCTCGTGACCCCTCACCACCGGCCCGGCCCTCTGTGCCGCCGCCAATATCCGTCGGCCTCGCCGGCCTCCGTGCCGCCGTCTTCCGCCCTTCCCGGAGCTCCGCCCGCCTCCGACCGTCCTCCGCCTCGAGCTCCGGCCTCCCCGCCGCCAGGAGCCGCCACCAGCACCGGGACGCCGGTCGCCCTTCTACAGCACGAGGCTCCGTCGCGTCCTCCGCGTCCTGCGCAACCTCCTCTGCACCCGAGCCCCGCGCCTCGTCTGCCTCGTCGAGACCCCGATGCACCAATCCGAAGACTGATCCCGGTGTTTGAAGACCGAACCCCAAGATCTGCCTCATGGGACCGAACCCCTCGGAACTCCATGTTCTCCTACCCGGAGACCCCGATGCCTTCGACACGGAGCACCGAGGATGCCTTCATGGGACGCCAAGACACCCGTCGAACCCCGAAGACCGAACCCCGTGGACCGACATGACCTTCTTCACGGATACGACAAGTACTTCCTCGAGGATGCCAAGTTCTTCACCCCGAATGCCAAGACCGACTTGATGGCGCGGACCCGACAAGATCTTCGCAACGACAAGAACGACATCGACCAGGGCGAATCCGATGCGCCTCGACGCCGAACCAAGTCCTTCTTCCCGGATGCGACAAGATCTACTCCGTTGTCCGAGAATATTTCTGCCGAGACCGATCCCGTCAAACCCTGAGACCGGACCCCGAACCACATCGAACGCCAAGGTCGTCGATAACCCTATGTGTGAACCTTTTCCCGAGCCCCTATTTTATAAATGCTATATATAAAACTTGTTGCATATTAATGGTTCTTTTCGCATGCATATCATGTGGGTTGGGGGCATTACGCCGATTCATCTCATAATTAAATATGGAGTCCATCTGCGGGATATCGTTGTCTAATTCCGGACTCCATTTAAATTGGTGTAGCGAACCGATGCCATGTTTCGCCCTGTTAATCCAACACTTAATTTTGCGGGGTAGATAAATAACTCGAACCTAATAATTAATTGTCGGGACCTCGATTCCGCTTAATATTGCCTAATTGCACCGCATCTGCATCATATCATAATCATGCCGGATCTTTTGCCATAGTATTAATTATTGCATCCGGTGTTTCTTCTAGTGCTTTGCTTCTTCGCGGATTAGGCCGTTGAGTTGATGCGAGTGTCGACCCGATCTTCGGATGAACCTTCGGCAATGTTTTCAGGCGAGCATCTTCCCCTTTCTACCTATCTTACTTTTATAGTATTTATTCCCTCCTGTTGATCTATTGCTATCTGTGTTGCGATGCTCTAGTCTTCGTACCCGTGATATCCCTTGCAGCCTTATATTGCCTTGGACACATCCTATTACCTGTTGTTTGGTAGCTAGTTGGACTTGCGCGTCGTAGTCGCTTGCTCAAGTGCTGTTGCGTGTCGTCAAGTACCACAGTTGTTGGAGTGTTGCCGCATGTTTAATGTTGTAGGTGATCGTGGCTTTAATTATTGTTTAATAACTAAAATTGAAGTAGGTAAATAATGCAGAGGCACAGGTGGGCAATAGATGTTATTTGGTTGTTAACCGTCCACTTGTGTCCCGTAGGACCCCGAGTTCTTGACACCTGTTCCGAGATCGAGCGCGCTAACCACAGGTGGGGTGTATGGGCACCCCCATCGATTTAGTACCTGATTCCAAGTACTGTACTGGGGGCCACAATTAGTTTGGGGCTTTATTACTATCCTGTACTTATGCCATGCTTTACTGCTTAATTTAAGATTGTGCGAGGAATGCACCTGTACTGTTTAGGTAAGCGGAGTGTTTTCGCGGTATCGACAAGCCCAGTCACATTTTCGGGTTCCCAGTCGTTTACAGCCACTGACGCAAACCCTGGGTCCGTTCTGGAGCCGGCCAACTTCGTTGCGGGTAGCTTAGTGGGGTGGCCCCCCGTGCTTGCTTTGGGTCTGGGAAACGTCGTGTCCGAAACCCCGTCGACATACCGTTGGGTGTATGTTTTGTGATCTTGTACATACCTGATCTGACAACAAGGGTGTAGGTGCGTGTGGAAACTTTGGTGCACCCCTGCAGGGTTAAATCTTTTCGAGAAGCCGTGTCCGCGGTTATGGACGACTTGGAGCACAGTTCTCGATCATAGACAACTATAACTAAAGTTTACTGTTATAATTTGACTTGTATCCGATATGACTAGTAATCAGCTTCACTACAACGGAATGGCTAAATAAAAGTACCAATAACTGCTGGGTTTGGGATGTCTCATGCTAATCGTATCTGACTAGTAAGTGTTGCAACTACAACGGAATGTTTAACTAAAATTGCCCACTGCTTATTATATCAGTATGATTATCTATACCTGACTAGTAATCGCTGCAACGATAACCGAATAAATAAAACTGCCAACGGTGTGAGTTCCTCGGTTGACTTCCTCGTTTGGTCTCGAGGGGGAAACACCAGGATGGGTATGTTTGGTGGTAGTATCAGGTTGGTTCCGAATAGGTCTTTCTTACCCCTCTCTGATAGCCGCTAGTTGTATCGAGTCTCTATAGGTTGTTTAGTGCATGTCGCGCTGCCGCTTCAGTCCACCATACCTATGTAGGCGAGGACCGCCGAATTCTAGTCTCGCCGTGTACTGGCCTCAGTACTGACCGCTCTCTCTTTTTCCTTTGCTCTTTGTCGGCACCCCTTTTGTTTCAGCAGGCTTTGAGATCGACGTTGTTAGCAGGGTTACCCTTCCGGCTTGGCCTGGGCAGGGTTATGGACGCCTTTGGTTATTCTTCAGGGCTCTTAGCTCAATTTGCATCTTGTCCGTACTCGGACGCTATATCGTTTTAAAGGTGATTTGGATCTTTGTATTGTATATCTGTATTCTTGACTCTTTGAGTCGCTGTTGTATATATATGTTTTGTGGGTTCCATCGAGGACTATTGTGTAATGATATTACTTCGTTTTCCACCCGCACGAAAGTGCCTGGTGGGCACCTTTGAATCGTTTCTATGCGGGTTTTGGCGGGAAGCGCCGAAACTTGCATAGGGCCGATTCTGAGGGTGTTACAGAGTGGTATCAGAGCTCAGCAGTTGCGATACCCCACAAGTCCAGCCTGTAGGATAACCTAGCTAACGGCCGATGTAGAGTGTCAAAACTATTTTTGCAAAATCGGTTGGATAGTTCTGATTAGGTCTAATTTTACTCCTTACCCCTCTGCTGCTCTCCTCTCACCTCTGCGTGTTTTGAATCCGCTCTCTTCTCTCTCTTCGAGTCCAGGATTTCTCGTGGTTGGGTTCCATCGTACCTTCAGGGTTTCGCTTCCTCCTTTGGTAACGGTGTTGCTACATCTGGTCTTCATGCTATCCGAGGAACCCTTCGTCTGGTGGACTTCTCTTTGTTCCTTCTCGTGCCTTCCGGTGTTTTCCGACACGACGACATCATCTACGCCAGATCCGATGCGGAGTCTGCATCACTCCTTTGTTTCTGAACCTCGATTGTCGAGATCTTCAGTCTGATTCCAAGAATGGTTGCACGCTTTTCTACTGATTGTGTAGAGTAATAGTTGTGGTGCGTGATGGATTGGCCCCCATGTCGACTACTCACTCTATTCGCTTGTGTACATTGAAGTGGATGAGAATGCATCGGTTCTCTCTTTCTATCGAAGTTAGAGGTGGAATGATTGGTTGATACCTCTACCTTCGCCTTTGTTTCCCGGAGTGTTCTCTCGACGATCACGGACAACGACCTCTTGTTAGTGGTGTCGCGAGGATCTACACGAAGCGAGAAGACGCAGATCGCCGACCTTCCTTCCGGTACCGTGAGGCGGATCTCGAGGGCGAGATCCATTGTTAGTGGTGTCGAATTGTAGCACCCCGGGTAAATCCACTACTAGAAAATCGCCGTGTTTTTGTTTTGTGCATCATCATGACATCATCCTGCATGTTTTCATAAAATTATTTTACCAAAACCCTATTTTTGTTTTCTATTTATCGCTCCCCATTATTTCAAATATAAAACCCTAGTCAAAAATATCTAATCCTAAAACTACCCAATCCTATTCTACCCAGCCCCCCTCCACCTCACCCCGGCCAATCGTTTTCCGCCACCTCATCCCCTGACCAATCCCCTTCTTTTTCCTCCACTCCTAGCCTGCCACCTGGGCGCGTGCCCCCACGCGACCGCCCCACCTGCCGCACCCCACCCCCCACCTGGTCGACCGGTCCACCCAGTGGATAGCCGCAGCCCCGGTCCCACTCCCACCCCTGGCCTCGATCCCTTCTCCCTCTCTCTCTCCCCTGGCCCCACCCCGACCCCGCTCATCTCTCCTTCCTCTCGCCCTCTCCCCAAACCGCCTCCTCACCAACCTCTCCGGCCGATGCGCCTCGCCGTCCTTCTCCCTCGTCCCCGCGTCCGCCACCGGCTTCCCCTTCCCGGGAACCACCCCGACCCCGCGTCCCCTCGCCCGCATATCCCCCGCCGCTTCCTGGCTCTTCTCTCTCTGTGCATCGCCGCCGGCCCCGACCTCGTCCTCACCGGCCACCCGAGGGCGCCCCTCTTCCCTCAACCCCCCTCCTCGCTCCGCCACCGAGCTCCGCGCTCCCCATCCTTAGCGCCCCTCCTCCTCTGCGACCGCCCTCTCCTTCGGCTCTGCACCGCCACCGGCCACCTCGCCTCCACCTCGTCGGCCTGCTCTCCTCTGCAAGCTCCGCCGTCTCCCCGCCTCCTGGCCTCTCCCCTCCTCGAGCGCCGCCTGACGCGCGCCTCCCGAGCCTCCCCGCCGTCGCCTCCCCTTCTTCTTTCGCCCGTCTCTGCCACCAGAGGCGCCGATCTCCTCCGTCGCCGCGCTCTCCTCCGGTCGCTGCCGGCCCGCGCCCCGCCGCTAACCTCCCCTCCTCCTCTCCCCGTGACCCCTCACCACCGTCCCGGCCCTCTGTGCCGCCGCCAATATCCGTCGGCCTCGCCGGCCTCCGTGCCGCCGTCTTCCGCCCTTCCCGGAGCTCCGCCCGCCTCCGACCGTCCTCCGCCTCGAGCTCCGGCCTCCCCGCCGCCAGGAGCCGCCACCAGCACCGGGACGCCGGTCGCCCTTCTACAGCACGAGGCTCCGTCGCGTCCTCCGCGTCCTGCGCAACCTCCTCTGCACCCGAGCCCCGCGCCTCGTCTTCCTCGTCGAGACCCCGATGCACCAATCCGAAGACCGATCCCGGTGTTTGAAGACCGAACCCCAAGATCTGCCTCACGGGACCGAACCCCTCGGAACTCCATGTTCTCCTACCCGGAGACCCCGATGCCTTCGACACGGAGCACCGAGGATGCCTTCATGGGACGCCAAGACACCCGTCGAACCCCGAAGACCGAACCCCGTGGACCGACATGACCTTCTTCACGGATACGACAAGTACTTCCTCGAGGATGCCAAGTTCTTCACCCCGAATGCCAAGACCGACTTGATGGCGCGGACCCGACAAGATCTTCGCAACGACAAGAACGACATCGACCAGGGCGAATTCGATGCGCCTCGACGCCGAACCAAGTCCTTCTTCCCGGATGCGACAAGATCTACTCCGTTGTCCGAGAATATTTCTGCCGAGACCGATCCCGTCAAACCCTGAGACCGGACCCCGAACCACATCGAACGCCAAGGTCGTCGATAACCCTATGTGTGAACCTTTTCCCGAGCCCCTATTTTATAAATGCTATATATAAAACTTGTTGCATATTAATGGTTCTTTTCGCATGCATATCATGTGGGTTGGGGGCATTACGCCGATTCATCTCATAATTAAATATGGAGTCCATCTGCGGGATATCGTTGTCTAATTCCGGACTCCATTTAAATTGGTGTAGCGAACCGATGCCATGTTTCGCCCTGTTAATCCAACACTTAATTTTGCGGGGTAGATAAATAACTCGAACCTAATAATTAATTGTCGGGACCTCGATTCCGCTTAATATTGCCTAATTGCACCGCATCTGCATCATATCATAATCATGCCGGATCTTTTGCCATAGTATTAATTATTGCATCCGGTGTTTCTTCTAGTGCTTTGCTTCTTCGCGGATTAGGCCGTTGAGTTGATGCGAGTGTCGACCCGATCTTCGGATGAACCTTCGGCAATGTTTTCAGGCGAGCATCTTCCCCTTTCTACCTATCTTACTTTTATAGTATTTATTCCCTCCTGTTGATCTATTGCTATCTGTGTTACGATGCTCTAGTCTTCGTACCCGTGATATCCCTTGCAGCCTTATATTGCCTTGGACACATCCTATTACCTGTTGTTTGGTAGCTAGTTGGACTTGCGCGTCGTAGTCGCTTGCTCAAGTGCTGTTGCGTGTCGTCAAGTACCACAGTTGTTGGAGTGTTGCCGCATGTTTAATGTTGTAGGTGATCGTGGCTTTAATTATTGTTTAATAACTAAAATTGAAGTAGGTAAATAATGCAGAGGCACAGGTGGGCAATAGATGTTATTTGGTTGTTAACCGTCCACTTGTGTCCCGTAGGACCCCGAGTTCTTGACACCTGTTCCGAGATCGAGCGCGCTAACCACAGGTGGGGTGTATGGGCACCCCCATCGATTTAGTACCTGATTCCAAGTACTGTACTGGGGGCCACAATTAGTTTGGGGCTTTATTACTATCCTGTACTTATGCCATGCTTTACTGCTTAATTTAAGATTGTGCGAGGAATGCACCTGTACTGTTTAGGTAAGCGGAGTGTTTTCGCGGTATCGACAAGCCCAGTCACATTTTCGGGTTCCCAGTCGTTTACAGCCACTGACGCAAACCCTGGGTCCGTTCTGGAGCCGGCCAACTTCGTTGCGGGTAGCTTAGTGGGGTGGCCCCCCGTGCTTGCTTTGGGTCTGGGAAACGTCGTGTCCGAAACCCCGTCGACATACCGTTGGGTGTATGTTTTGTGATCTTGTACATACCTGATCTGACAACAAGGGTGTAGGTGCGTGTGGAAACTTTGGTGCACCCCTGCAGGGTTAAATCTTTTCGAGAAGCCGTGTCCGCGGTTATGGACGACTTGGAGCACAGTTCTCGATCATAGACAACTATAACTAAAGTTTACTGTTATAATTTGACTTGTATCCGATATGACTAGTAATCAGCTTCACTACAACGGAATGGCTAAATAAAAGTACCAATAACTGCTGGGTTTGGGATGTCTCATGCTAATCGTATCTGACTAGTAAGTGTTGCAACTACAACGGAATGTTTAACTAAAATTGCCCACTGCTTATTATATCAGTATGATTATCTATACCTGACTAGTAATCGCTGCAACGATAACCGAATAAATAAAACTGCCAACGGTGTGAGTTCCTCGGTTGACTTCCTCGTTTGGTCTCGAGGGGGAAACACCAGGATGGGTATGTTTGGTGGTAGTATCAGGTTGGTTCCGAATAGGTCTTTCTTACCCCTCTCTGATAGCCGCTAGTTGTATCGAGTCTCTATAGGTTGTTTAGTGCATGTCGCGCTGCCGCTTCAGTCCACCATACCTATGTAGGCGAGGACCGCCGAATTCTAGTCTCGCCGTGTACTGGCCTCAGTACTGACCGCTCTCTCTTTTTCCTTTGCTCTTTGTCGGCACCCCTTTTGTTTCAGCAGGCTTTGAGATCGACGTCGTTAGCAGGGTTACCCTTCCGGCTTGGCCTGGGCAGGGTTATGGACGCCTTTGGTTATTCTTCAGGGCTCTTAGCTCAATTTGCATCTTGTCCGTACTCGGACGCTATATCGTTTTAAAGGTGATTTGGATCTTTGTATTGTATATCTGTATTCTTGACTCTTTGAGTCGCTGTTGTATATATATGTTTTGTGGGTTCCATCGAGGACTATTGTGTAATGATATTACTTCGTTTTCCACCCGCACGAAAGTGCCTGGTGGGCACCTTTGAATCGTTTCTATGCGGGTTTTGGCGGGAAGCGCCGAAACTTGCATAGGGCCGATTCTGAGGGTGTTACAGAGTGGTATCAGAGCTCAGCAGTTGCGATACCCCACAAGTCCAGCCTGTAGGATAACCTAGCTAACGGCCGATGTAGAGTGTCAAAACTATTTTTGCAAAATCGGTTGGATAGTTCTGATTAGGTCTAATTTTACTCCTTACCCCTCTGCTGCTCTCCTCTCACCTCTGCGTGTTTTGAATCCGCTCTCTTCTCTCTCTTCGAGTCCAGGATTTCTCGTGGTTGGGTTCCATCGTACCTTCAGGGTTTCGCTTCCTCCTTTGGTAACGGTGTTGCTACATCTGGTCTTCATGCTATCCGAGGAACCCTTCGTCTGGTGGACTTCTCTTTGTTCCTTCTCGTGCCTTCCGGTGTTTTCCGACACGACGACATCATCTACGCCAGATCCGATGCGGAGTCTGCATCACTCCTTTGTTTCTGAACCTCGATTGTCGAGATCTTCAGTCTGATTCCAAGAATGGTTGCACGCTTTTCTACTGATTGTGTAGAGTAATAGTTGTGGTGCGTGATGGATTGGCCCCCATGTCGACTACTCACTCTATTCGCTTGTGTACATTGAAGTGGATGAGAATGCATCGGTTCTCTCTTTCTATCGAAGTTAGAGGTGGAATGATTGGTTGATACCTCTACCTTCGCCTTTGTTTCCCGGAGTGTTCTCTCGACGATCACGGACAACGACCTCTTGTTAGTGGTGTCGCGAGGATCTACACGAAGCGAGAAGACACAGATCGCCGACCTTCCTTCCGGTACCGTGAGGCGGATCTCGAGGGCGAGATCCATTGTTAGTGGTGTCGAATTGTAGCACCCCGGGTAAATCCACTACTAGAAAATCGCCGTGTTTTTGTTTTGTGCATCATCATGACATCATCCTGCATGTTTTCATAAAATTATTTTACCAAAACCCTATTTTTGTTTTCTATTTATCGCTCCCCATTATTTCAAATATAAAACCCTAGTCAAAAATATCTAATCCTAAAACTACCCAATCCTATTCTACCCAGCCCCCCTCCACCTCACCCCGGCCAATCGTTTTCCGCCACCTCATCCCCTGACCAATCCCCTTCTTTTTCCTCCACTCCTAGCCTGCCACCTGGGCGCGTGCCCCCACGCGACCGCCCCACCTGCCGCACCCCACCCCCCACCTGGTCGACCGGTCCACCCAGTGGATAGCCGCAGCCCCGGTCCCACTCCCACCCCTGGCCTCGATCCCTTCTCCCTCTCTCTCTCCCCTGGCCCCACCCCGACCCCGCTCATCTCTCCTTCCTCTCGCCCTCTCCCCAAACCGCCTCCTCACCAACCTCTCCGGCCGATGCGCCTCGCCGTCCTTCTCCCTCGTCCCCGCGTCCGCCACCGGCTTCCCCTTCCCGGGAACCACCCCGACCCCGCGTCCCCTCGCCCGCATATCCCCCGCCGCTTCCTGGCTCTTCTCTCTCTGTGCATCGCCGCCGGCCCCGACCTCGTCCTCACCGGCCACCCGAGGGCGCCCCTCTTCCCTCAACCCCCCTCCTCGCTCCGCCACCGAGCTCCGCGCTCCCCATCCTTAGCGCCCCTCCTCCTCTGCGACCGCCCTCTCCTTCGGCTCTGCACCGCCACCGGCCACCTCGCCTCCACCTCGTCGGCCTGCTCTCCTCTGCAAGCTCCGCCGTCTCCCCGCCTCCTGGCCTCTCCCCTCCTCGAGCGCCGCCTGACGCGCGCCTCCCGAGCCTCCCCGCCGTCGCCTCCCCTTCTTCTTTCGCCCGTCTCTGCCACCAGAGGCGCCGATCTCCTCCGTCGCCGCGCTCTCCTCCGGTCGCTGCCGGCCCGCGCCCCGCCGCTAACCTCCCCTCCTCCTCTCCCCGTGACCCCTCACCACCGTCCCGGCCCTCTGTGCCGCCGCCAATATCCGTCGGCCTCGCCGGCCTCCGTGCCGCCGTCTTCCGCCCTTCCCGGAGCTCCGCCCGCCTCCGACCGTCCTCCGCCTCGAGCTCCGGCCTCCCCGCCGCCAGGAGCCGCCACCAGCACCGGGACGCCGGTCGCCCTTCTACAGCACGAGGCTCCGTCGCGTCCTCCGCGTCCTGCGCAACCTCCTCTGCACCCGAGCCCCGCGCCTCGTCTTCCTCGTCGAGACCCCGATGCACCAATCCGAAGACCGATCCCGGTGTTTGAAGACCGAACCCCAAGATCTGCCTCACGGGACCGAACCCCTCGGAACTCCATGTTCTCCTACCCGGAGACCCCGATGCCTTCGACACGGAGCACCGAGGATGCCTTCATGGGACGCCAAGACACCCGTCGAACCCCGAAGACCGAACCCCGTGGACCGACATGACCTTCTTCACGGATACGACAAGTACTTCCTCGAGGATGCCAAGTTCTTCACCCCGAATGCCAAGACCGACTTGATGGCGCGGACCCGACAAGATCTTCGCAACGACAAGAACGACATCGACCAGGGCGAATCCGATGCGCCTCGACGCCGAACCAAGTCCTTCTTCCCGGATGCGACAAGATCTACTCCGTTGTCCGAGAATATTTCTGCCGAGACCGATCCCGTCAAACCCTGAGACCGGACCCCGAACCACATCGAACGCCAAGGTCGTCGATAACCCTATGTGTGAACCTTTTCCCGAGCCCCTATTTTATAAATGCTATATATAAAACTTGTTGCATATTAATGGTTCTTTTCGCATGCATATCATGTGGGTTGGGGGCATTACGCCGATTCATCTCATAATTAAATATGGAGTCCATCTGCGGGATATCGTTGTCTAATTCCGGACTCCATTTAAATTGGTGTAGCGAACCGATGCCATGTTTCGCCCTGTTAATCCAACACTTAATTTTGCGGGGTAGATAAATAACTCGAACCTAATAATTAATTGTCGGGACCTCGATTCCGCTTAATATTGCCTAATTGCACCGCATCTGCATCATATCATAATCATGCCGGATCTTTTGCCATAGTATTAATTATTGCATCCGGTGTTTCTTCTAGTGCTTTGCTTCTTCGCGGATTAGGCCGTTGAGTTGATGCGAGTGTCGACCCGATCTTCGGATGAACCTTCGGCAATGTTTTCAGGCGAGCATCTTCCCCTTTCTACCTATCTTACTTTTATAGTATTTATTCCCTCCTGTTGATCTATTGCTATCTGTGTTGCGATGCTCTAGTCTTCGTACCCGTGATATCCCTTGCAGCCTTATATTGCCTTGGACACATCCTATTACCTGTTGTTTGGTAGCTAGTTGGACTTGCGCGTCGTAGTCGCTTGCTCAAGTGCTGTTGCGTGTCGTCAAGTACCACAGTTGTTGGAGTGTTGCCGCATGTTTAATGTTGTAGGTGATCGTGGCTTTAATTATTGTTTAATAACTAAAATTGAAGTAGGTAAATAATGCAGAGGCACAGGTGGGCAATAGATGTTATTTGGTTGTTAACCGTCCACTTGTGTCCCGTAGGACCCCGAGTTCTTGACACCTGTTCCGAGATCGAGCGCGCTAACCACAGGTGGGGTGTATGGGCACCCCCATCGATTTAGTACCTGATTCCAAGTACTGTACTGGGGGCCACAATTAGTTTGGGGCTTTATTACTATCCTGTACTTATGCCATGCTTTACTGCTTAATTTAAGATTGTGCGAGGAATGCACCTGTACTGTTTAGGTAAGCGGAGTGTTTTCGCGGTATCGACAAGCCCAGTCACATTTTCGGGTTCCCAGTCGTTTACAGCCACTGACGCAAACCCTGGGTCCGTTCTGGAGCCGGCCAACTTCGTTGCGGGTAGCTTAGTGGGGTGGCCCCCCGTGCTTGCTTTGGGTCTAGGAAACGTCGTGTCCGAAACCCCGTCGACATACCGTTGGGTGTATGTTTTGTGATCTTGTACCTACCTGATCTGACAACAAGGGTGTAGGTGCGTGTGGAAACTTTGGTGCACCCCTGCAGGGTTAAATCTTTTCGAGAAGCCGTGTCCGCGGTTATGGACGACTTGGAGCACAGTTCTCGATCATAGACAACTATAACTAAAGTTTACTGTTATAATTTGACTTGTATCCGATATGACTAGTAATCAGCTTCACTACAACGAAATGGCTAAATAAAAGTACCAACAACTGCTGGGTTTGGGATGTCTCATGCTAATCGTATCTGACTAGTAAGTGTTGCAACTACAACAGAATGTTTAACTAAAATTGACCACTGCTTATTATATCAGTATGATTATCTATACCTGACTAGTAATCGCTGCAACGATAACCGAATAAATAAAACTGCCAACGGTGTGAGTTCCTCGGTTGACTTCCTCGTTTGGTCTCGAGGGGGAAACACCAGGATGGGTATGTTTGGTGGTAGTATCAGGTTGGTTCCGAATAGGTCTTTCTTACCCCTCTCTGATAGCCGCTAGTTGTATCGAGTCTCTATAGGTTGTTTAGTGCATGCCGCGCTGCCGCTTCAGTCCACCATACCTATGTAGGCGAGGACCGCCGAATTCTAGTCTCGCCGTGTACTGGCCTCAGTACTGACCGCTCTCTCTTTTTCTTTGCCCTTTGTCGGCACCCCCTTTGTTTCAGCAGGCTTTGAGATCGACGTCGTTAGCAGGGTTACCCTTCCGGCTTGGCCTGGGCAGGGTTATGGACGCCTTTGGTTATTCTTCAGGGCTCTTAGCTCAATTTGCATCTTGTCCGTACTCGGACGCTATATCGTTTTAAAGGTGATTTGGATCTTTGTATTGTATATCTGTATTCTTGACTCTTTGAGTCGCTGTTGTATATATATGTTTTGTGGGTTCCATCGAGGACTATTGTGTAATGATATTACTTCGTTTTCCACCCGCACGAAAGTGCCTGGTGGGCACCTTTGAATCGTTTCTATGCGGGTTTTGGCGGGAAGCGCCGAAACTTGCATAGGGCCGATTTTGAGGGTGTTACACGTGTCCACTCCGGGCCACACGCGCCATGCGTCACATGTCCGCCACTAACCCGCACATGCCCGTTTAACCACGAGGGTCGGCTCTGATACCAATTTGTAACACCCCCGGTCACTCCGGACCGACGGCTGTCACTTCTGGCAGCTCAATAGGATCTCTAGACTAGCCCCACAGACCAACACTAGTCTTTTCTGTGCACTTTGTCCTCACTCGTGCGCACCCGGTTACCCACTTCCCGGTCGGTCACCCATCCTAGAATTGCTCTAGGCCAAGCACGCTTAACCTTAGAGTTCTTTTCGAATGAGCTTCCGGAAAAGAAGTTGCAACTTGTTGGTATGGGTTTCCTATCAATCCTATTGAGCCATGCGCCAGGGTCTCACAGTGTGTCTGGTTGGCGTACTTCTGGCACCCGGCGCACCGCTGGACAATTTCGACGGCGTCGGCGTGTGCGGTGGGCCAGTAGAAGCCGTGTCGCATGGCCTTTGCGACCAGAGAGCGGGCTCCGGCGTGGTGGCCGCAGTCGCCGGAGTGGATGTCGTGGAGGATCTCGCGTCCTTCGGCGGGTTGGACGCAGCGCTGGAACACGCCGGTCACGCTGCGCTTGTGGAGCTCGCCGTCGATGATGACGAAGGACTTGCAGCGTCGCGTTATCATCCGGGCGTCTGTTTCGTCTGCCGGCAAGGTGCCTCCCTCCAGGTAGGCCATGTATGGCCTAGTCCAGTCTTCTGGCTCGGCGATGAGTGCGACCAAGGCTGCCTCTGGTTGCAGCGGGACTCCGATGTCGATCTCCCTTGGGGTAGAGACGGACGGATTAGTGATCGTGTCGAGGAAGACGCCGACGGGTGGTGCGAGTCGAGCCGACCTGATGCGAGAGAGTGTGTCGGCCTCCTCGTTCTTTCGCCTGTCGATCCACTCGACGGAGTAGCCTGCGAAGTGTCCGCCCAGCTTGTCCACTGCTTGGCGGTACGCCTCCATGGTGGGAGAGACGGCGTCGCATGTGCCAGCGACTTGCCCAGCGACGAGGTCGGAGTCTCCGGAGCAGCGTAGGGTTGACGTTCATCTCCTTGGCAGCTCGCATGCCGTGGAGTAGTGCCTTGTACTCGGCCATGTTGTTGGTGCAGGGGGTGAAGTCGAGGCAGAGGACGTAGAGGAGCTTGTCGCCCTTCGGGGAAGTCAACACGATCCCTGCTCCTCCGCCGTCTGCGTTCTTGGATCCGTCGAAGTGCAGGCTCCAGTAGTGGAGGTACGGCAGCTTTTCTGGCTGCTGGGCCTCTTCCCAGTCGGCGATGAAGTTCGCGAGAGCCTGCGACTTGATCGCTTTCCGTGGCTCATACTTGATGTTGTGGACGCCGATTTCGATGACCCACTTGGCGACTCGCCCGGTCGCCTCACGGTTGCGGATGATGTCCTGCAACGGTGCTGAGGAGACGACCGTGATCGGGTGCTCCTGGAAGTAGTGCGGCAGTCGCCGTTGTGCTCTGAAGACTGCGTACACCAGTTTCTGGTATTGCGGGTACCGCTGGCGTGACTCGGTGAGGACCTCGCTGATATAGTACACCGGTCGTTGTACCGGGCGCTCCTTTCCTTCCTCTGGCTGCTCGACGACCATGACGGCGCTGACGACGCGCTCGGAAGCCGCGACGTAGACCAGCATGGGTTCTTTGTCGACGGGGGCGGCGAGTAGCGGTGCTGCGAGTAGCACCTTCTTGAGGTCGCGGAGTGCATCGTCCGCCTCCTTGTCCCACTGGAAGGTGGGGTTCTTCCGCATCAGGCGGTATAGGGGCATCGCCTTTTCGCCCAATCGGGGGATGAAGCGGCTGAGAGCCGCTACTCGCCCGGCCAGCTTCTGGACGTCACACAGGCACTCGGGTTTGCCGAGTCGAGCAATTGTGTCGATCTTGGTGGGGTTCGCCTCGATCCCGCGCTTGGAGACGACGTACCCCAGTAGTTGCCCTACTGGTACACCGAAGGTGCATTTGCCTGGGTTGAGCTTTATCTTATATTTCCGCAGGTTGGCGAATGTTTCCGCTAGGTCGGCGAGTAGATCGTCCTGGCGAGCAGACTTCACTACCACGTTGTCGATGTAGACGTGGATATTGCGGCCAATTTGGCTCGCAAGGCATTCCTGCATGCACCGCTGGTAGGTTGCCCCGGCGTTCTTGAGGCCGAAGGTCATGGCGGTGTAGCAGAAGGCTCTGAATGGCGTGATGAACGCCGTCTTTTCCTCGTCCTCGACAACCATTTTGATCTGGTTGTACCCAGAGTAGGCGTTGAGGAAACACAGCGACTCCGAGCCCGCGGTGGAATCGATTATTTGGTCGATCCGCGGGAGGACGAATTGTTCCTTCGGGAAGGCGCTGTTTAAGTGTGTGTAGTCGATACACATCCTCCAGGTCCCATTTTTCTTCTCAACCAAGACTGGGTTTGCCAGCCACTTGGAGTATTTTATTGGCCGGATGAAGCCTGCAGCTAGTAGACGCTGCACCTCCTCGGCGATGGCTCGGCGGCGCTCTTCATTGAAGGGCCGCAGCGACTGCTTGACAGGTCGCACTTTGGGGTCAGAGTTGAGTTTGTGCTCAGCGAGTTCCCTAGGGACACTAGGCATGTCAGAGGGCTTCCATGCGAAGATGTCCCTGTTCTCACGGAGGAACTCGATGAGCGTGAATTCCTATGTTGGGCTCATGCCCGTCCCGATCGTCACCGTCTGGCTGGAGTCGCCTGGGACCAGCTCGACGGTGTGGGTGTGCGTCGTTGCCTCGAAGGCGAAGGTGTTCATGCCCTCCGAATTGGGCTTCTAGAGTATGGTGGGGTCGTCGTTGTTGACCCCGCTCGCGTATTTGGCGAGCTCGTCGGCGTGGTTGTTCTCTGCCGCGATGACGGCGTCGGCGAGTTCGGCTTCGCACTCGGCGGCCATGTCGGGGTCGCCGTTGATGGTGATGACGCCGCGTGGACCGGGGAGCTTCAGCGCGTTGTACGCATAGTGGGGCGCTGCCATGAACTTGGCGAACGTCTGGCGCCCCAGGACGCAGTGGTAGGGGCTGTCGAAGGGTACCAGCTCGAAGACGATCCGCTCGGTGCGGAAGTTTGCTGGTGTGCCGAAGGTGACTGGCAGCGTGACCTTGCCGATCGGGTACGCCTTCCAACCGGGGACGATGCCATGGAACGTGGTGTAGGTCGTCTCGACCATCGACTGCGGGAGCCGCAGTCGCCTGAAGGTGTCCAGGTACAGGATGTTGATGGAGCTGCCGCCGTCCATCAATGTCTTGGGGAGCCAGTAGTCTCCCACCTTGGGCTTGACCACCAGGGCGACTCGGCCTGGGTACTCGATGCGTGGCGAGTGGTCCTGGCGGCTCCAGGTGATGGGCTGCTCTGACCAGTTGAGGAACTGGGGAACGTCCACCTGGGCCACCGCGTTGACGGCGACGACGCGGGCGATGACCTTGTTCTCGTGCTTCGTGTTGAAGCCTGTGAAGGTGTGGAGTGAGCCGGCCACACTGCCGAATTTTCCGCCGTTTGGCGGGTTGTTGTCGGGGTCCTCCCGGGCTCGCCGTGCCTTCTCGATCTCCTTGAGAGAGTGGCAGTCGGCGGTCGTGTGCATGGTGGGTTTCCCTTCCCTGCTATGAAACGCACAAGGTTGGTTAAGGAGGGCCGCGGGGTCGAACCTTGGTTTCGCCTTGTAATTGCCGCTGTCGCGGCGTTGCCCTCCGTCGCGGCGGAAGCTCTTGGGCTCGCGCTGCGCATGCCCAGCGTTGGCGACGAAGTCGACTCGCCCGTCACTGCGGCACTTGCCAGTGAGGCGAGTGTTGCTGTAGCGTAGGTCGGACCGTCGTCCGTTGTCGGTGCCGTCTGTGCGGCGTTGACCGCCCGACTCGTCGTCGGTTTCCTGGTTTAGGTCTTCCTCCGCGTATCTCTTGGCGATCTCGAGGAGATCCAGTATGTTGTCGAGTGTGCGGGAGTGTCGTTTGAGTTTGGCGACCAGGGGCTCGTAGCGGCACGAGGTCTTGAAGCAGTGGATCGCGGTGTCCGGGTGGATGCCGACCGCGTTGTACCATAGTTCTTGCCACCGCTGGACCCAGCTGCGGGTCGACTCGCGGGGTCCCTGGACGCATCGTTCCAGGTCATCGATGGTGGTGGCGCGGGTGTAGGAGCACTCGAAGTGCCTGACGAAGACGTCGCGCATCTCTTCCCAGGAGTCGATGCTATCCGGGGGAAGAGTGTTGATCCACTGCCTGCACGTTCCCTCCATCATCAGGGGGAGGTAACGGGCGGCTAGCAGGTCGGTGTGGCCAGCGATCCCATCGCGATGAGGTATGTGTCCAGCCACACGGAGGGGTCGTACGAAGGGTCGTACTTCTCTATTTCCTTCGGCGCTTTGAAGTTCGCCGGGTATTTTTCGCCTCGGATCATCGGTCCGAAGCATCTGGTCCCGAGTTGGCTTAGCGACCCCATCGTCTCGCCGTCGCGGCGATTGGTTAGGGTGTGTCGCAGGTCGTCGGGCTGGCGTGCGCGCCAGCTTTGGTTGTTGATGATGTGGGTGCGGGCGTCGACGGGCTGACCGTTGGCGGCGACGAAGTTGTTCGCTGGACTGGGGTCGTTGGTGGAGAGTGCCGCGTTCGCGGGTCAGTGTTGGAGCTGCAGTGGTTCGGGTGGCAGGCAGTTAAGGGTGTTTGCCGCCAACAGACGGCCGCTTGAGGCCGCTCTGCTGCCTGAGGAACGCGAGTACACCCGACCCTGCGAGTCGGCGCCTGCGTTTTGCTGCTCGACCGCCTTTGCGAGCAGGTCCCTGACGTACTGGATCTGTAGGGCGCCGTCACCGGTGGCCGTGATGTTATCGGCCGCTGCTCGGCCCGCCACGAGGTTGTCCATCGGGGTGGAGAACAGTGGTAGGCTGTTCGCGTCTCGCTCCCGCGAGGAGACCATGATCCGCGGTTGGTCCCTGGGGGGGTGTGCGGTTGGGTGGAGGTGGGGCGCGTTTCGCCGTCGACCCTGGCGGGGGTCGAGCGCTTCCTCCGGGTGGCGCGTTCTTGCAGATCGCGCGCTCGGCCACGCGGGCCGGGTCGTTCTCGTCATCGAAGTTCAGGGCGCGCCCCTGGACGGTGGGGTTCAGGCGCGACCTGATTCGCTGCTGGTGGTAGCGTGACAGCTCCTGCGCCGTCACCTGCTCGAGGCGAAATTTTTCGCGCTCGGCATGCTCCTTGCGTACTGCCTCCGCTAGCTTCAGGCAGAGTTCCTCGACCTCCGTTGCCGTGGCGTTAGGAGGGATCGGGGTGGAGAAGGGATCCTCCGGCGGATCGGTGCCAGTCGCCATGTAGGTCGTGGCGTGGCAACCGGTCCCGTCGCGGAAATCGGCGGAGTTTTCTGACCCGGAGTCGAAGTCGAAGATCCCAAGGATGGAGGGGTCCTCGAAGTCTCCCACGTTGGAGACCTGGGTGATGGAGCCCGCGGGCGAAGCCGCGGTGATGGATCCGGCGTGTGACGCCGGGGTCGCCGAGTCGGCGTCGTCGTTGAGGGCCGCGTCTTCCGCGGCCGCGGAGTTTTCGGCCACGTTGTTGTGGGCCGAGTTGTACTCGGAGGCGAGGCGATGGATCGTGCGGACCTGGCTCTCGGAGAGCCGGTCGCGTGGCGGCGACTCGCGGATGCGAGCCGAGTCTTCCGAGACGATGACGTCGGTGAGGCCGACGAAGAGGCTGATCGTGCCGACCAGCAAGATCATGCTGTGTCTGACGGGTCGCGCCGCCGGGACGTAGCTGCTCGGCAAGATTTGGAGCATCTCGCCGATCGCTATCATGCGGCCGGTGGCGACCGACTCGTTGATGGGCAGATTGGATCTCGCCGCAGAACACCGGCCAGGCCCCACGGTGGGCGCACATGTCGTGGAAATGACCACGGCAGATGCTGCAATCGACAGCGAGCAGTAGAACGAAGGGCAAGGGCGGCCAGCCATCTGCGGTGCGAGATAAGGGCGGAGACACAGGGTTTTACCCAAGTTCGGCCTCCCGGAGGGTAAAGACCTACTCCTGCTAGATTGTATTATGATGGAGTTACAATGGGGCGAGCTCGACGGCTAGGCGGCGAGTCACTTGGGTGGATGATGGAACGTATGTTTACACGCCCTGTAGGGAGGTTTATATAGACTCACTCTCCCCTAGGGTTTACATATCTCAACCGAATCAGTTAAGGTTTCGGTACTCGTTTAACCTAATCCGACTGGGCCTATCTACTCTCCTGGGCCTCCAGCTTCCAGTCGCTTGGACCCACGCCAGATCTTGATCCAGTCGCCGTCTTGCAGGCCCACTCGCCAGTTCCTGGGCCAGTCGGAAACGTCCTGCTGGGTATATCCCGGTAGGCATATCCCCATCTGTCTACTACAACAAGCTCTACTACGGCAAGCTTTGCCCGGCTTCGGTGATGGAGGGGCGAGGACGGCGGCACGCCTTCGACTGGTGCTATTGTTTGTAGTCTTCGCTAGGTGGTCCATCAACTTATTTATAATTTTTATTACTTTTAGGCCTATTTATACTACTGTTAATGATTATTATTAGATCAGTGGAATTTTCCAAAAAAAATTTTACTTACCTTAACCCGGGCTGTTCGCGGTGGCGGCCAGTTGTGAATCACTGGTGAAGCTGCAACTGTCTTCTCCTTGGAAAATTCAGGCCACTCACCAGTTTGCCGTCGGACAGTGAACTGCGGCTCCTCCACTGATAATTGGCTCTCTGCATTGTTGGTTTTGTTACGCTCCGTCCACCGGCACCAAAGCAGAGCAACCGTTGTCATCATTAATTTGTGTCATATTCCAGTGTTTGTTTGGAGCGATAGCTAGCCACGTCGAAAAAAATAGATTCTTTTAGTAGGAGTTTCAAAAGCAAATTTGTATAAAAGAACTGCTAGACTAAAGCCTGCTAATAGAATAGCGCGGAGATCAAGTACGTGTTACAAAATGTTTTTTATGAGTAGTATAAGTTAGCGTACATCCATTCTATTTATGACGAGATGAACACAACGCGGAAAACTGAAGGAAAAAAAGATACTCGTAAACAGACGATGCTTTCTGAATTCAGATTTCGCAGGAAGCGCTCCATGCCTAGTAGCTGTCAAATACGCGCCCACAAAATGAAGATAACACACATCGATACATCTTTATCGGTTCACTGTTATAAGAAGACTCTTTTTAGATATTTATGCTAGATACGGATCGAAGTAATAAGTGAACGCACACACTACATGCATTTTCGAAAAAAAATCTACTCCCTCTAATTAACAATGTCGCCGATTATTTAGTATAAAAAGTAAAACATCGTAGTGAACATAGAAAATATATTCGCATGAGCAGCACGTACATATATACACATTGTATGGTACAGATGCATGGTGTCCATAGGGAATGTCGTTGCGTACGTGGATCGAGTACCGTACACGTGAACCGAACGTGGCTTGCGTACCAGTTACCTCTGTATTATACGAGCAAGCAAATCGCACCAACTTTATTCTTTTGTAGGGTATATATGTATATCGCTCGACTGGTGCACGTAGTACGTGATGACACCACAAACTAATAAAGACGGCAACGTACGAGAAGATCCACAGATCCGATCGCCTTGGAGCCACCACCACCCATTCACCTATCGACCCGTAAAGCGCCTACGTACGAACGGTTTTTTGAGATGCGCAGCCAGCAAGAGGACAAGCCCGACGCGACGGTTCCGGAGAAGGCCAGCCGCCAGCGTCGTGGATCGGTCTCGACGGGACGACACGTTCAACCTCTCCTTTCCTCTCCGCCCAAAAGATGCGCGCATACGTGTGCGTTGTACGATAGTGCGCTGTGATTCCACATCTTTATATCGTCTCGAAGACTCGAACCCCCTGCCGCCTCGTGGCCTCATTTTTTTACCGTACCAGGGTGCACGTCACGGAGCACCACTCGCTCCCAGGTCCCAGCTAGCTTTTACCGCTTTCATCAGCAGCAATAGTTTACTCTGTAACTATAAAATGTGTATCTTCTCACGCATGAGCCGTGGCTTTTTGTTTAAGAAATGGACATCGGACGTGATTGGGTAGAGACGAATAACTTTCTTTGTTTCTTCGGAGAAGCCATATAGTCACTATATAGTGTGTTTAAACAAACAAGAGTATAAATCGTAGAGCACACGGATGTTAAGATATGAATCAAACCCTTCTAAAAAAGAGAAGATAAAAATACGAACCGGACCTGCATCAACATAATATCAACTTATCAAACGGCCAATCATATTACCTATATAAATCTCGAGCTTCCGTTTTCAAACGGCTCTACCCAACATTCATATCTTGTGTGGGCTCCGCACGCGTAAAAAGAGAAAACTTTTGCTTTGTTAGATATAAATCATTGCACACAGTTCATATTGCCCAAAGTAAAGCATAAACAGTCATCCGAATTTGAACTTTATCTTTCTTAGCAATCCTATTCAACCAATTTTCAAAAAAAAAAAATCATGACATTGCTCAATACACGCCCGCTTTATAAATAAAACAATATCCAGATATCAGCCATGCATACAACAGTTTCAATGCTAACTGCGCCAATATGAGAAATAAAAAGGTGGTATCGCTGGGGCCTCAGAACATCATCGCCCAAGAAAACCCCAAAAAAGGAACAACCACCACCAAGACGGGACAAAGGAGACACCATCAGGGAGGATCAGGGGCCGCGAAGAGACTCGCCTGTTCACACAACGACTGGAGAGTGCTGTCCAGGTGCTCCCGGTCCTTCCGCCTAGCTAGCGGGACCACTGCTGAAGAAAGCTAAGAAAAAAATCATGATATTAGTTGAAGGTGATAGATAAAAAGTCACGTGATACTGCATGTAGTTTTTTGCTAAAGGGGATGATATAAACAACTGTTGTATTGATTTGTCCATGTCACAAAAACAACAATTCTTAGTACCCTATCAATTATTTTTTTCCCAAGTTATCTTTGGTTAAAAGCACTTTTTGATGAAGAATACACATTAATACCTTAATTTTCAGCGAAACTTTCATTTTTAAATATACTTACGTAGTGACCTAGTATGTCCCGTCATAAGATCAAGGCACAAAGATTAAACAAAAAAACAGAGCCAGTTAGACCCATCTAAAGGAGTCCGGGTTTTCAAATAATTATATATTCATCGACCGCTTAGCTAAATGAAGTCACCTTGACCATTTTTTTCCTAGTTAAAAGTCCTCTAAACTTTATATTTAGAGGGTTTACCATCATAACATTTTGCACCGAAACTTCATTCTGTTAAGTTGTGCAACGTTATAAAGAGATCGATGTTGATGAGAGATTGAGAGATAGGTGAATCCTCTGACCAATTGTCTTTCCATAATCTCGTGTTCTGTATATTTTTTACTTGAAAACACCCTCTAGAAAATAATCTTTCCTAACTTTCATAAGACCGAAAAAAGTAAGATCTTTCCAAGTTTTGTTTTTGAAGTGGAGGTGATACCACCGTTTTGCATCAAAATGATGCACACAATGTTATTTATTTATTATTTAATAAAAACTTACAAAGATAATACAAAGATTAACCCGAAGCCACCTCTCCAGCAACAAAGTCGTACCCCTACAACTTGATGAAGTGTGTGGCCATGTCGGGGCCAACACTCTGACCACACACCAACGCACACCATAAAATCGGAGACCTCATAACCTTCCTCACCTAGAAAACAAACCAGTCCAGTTGATCCTCGGCGCACACCAATATGCACACTCAAATTGCTGTTGTCGCAGTCTTCCACCAACCCATCTTTAGGAGGATCAAAGTAATGAACTTTGCAGGACTGTCGTCGTCGACGCTACCACAACGCTATGTATCACCACCACCCCACACCCTTCCATCAACATTCACACGCGGTCGCCACCGAGTCTTGTCAGCCGGCGTAGCTTCAAGCCTCCAGAATATTTGCCGTGCGTAGCACCTACGAAACCAGGCATGACTGAGCGTAGCACCTGATGGTTAGGCATAACTTGATATATCTCCACCGTAAGACTCCGAGCAATACAAAGCAGCTCCACCTTGGACCAGAACCTAATCCAAGGTGATGCCCCATGAGGGAAAACGACGTCGTGCGCCGCCATCTTCTGATCTGGAAGACCCAGATCTAGGGTTTCCTCTAGAGCATCCCGAGCGAGAAGACTAGAGCTACTACAGCAATGCCTTCAACAAGGTAACAATGCCAATATGCCTCCATGAAAGAATTCGGCATGGCTTTCATCAATAGCCTCACATCCCACCCTCTACTGGATAGATCGCCATCAACCAAGAGGACAGTGGCGTCACCACCTCTGATCCACATGCCCCAGAGGTTCACGGCTCTCCTGCATCTAGCACCATTGACGCTGGAGAAAGCTCTATCCACCATGCGCTTCCTACGATGAACCTAGGCTTGGGACCCAGTGATCCACTGCCACAAAGATACGCCTCCTGGATAAACATCTCCGACAAAGGGGCCACTACCATCATCGTGTCTAGAGCCACTGTTCCCGGTTCCATGCATCGTAGATCGATAAGCACCCCTTATCGAGTTAGTTATCCCAGCAAAGTCACCGGGAGAAGCGGCCACATTAGGTATTGCTACCACTCTAAACACCGTCTAGCGCTACCCATCCCACTGTGCTGGTGTCATGAGACGCCAGGGTCCCGTCATCCCCTTCACGGGCGGCGCGTGGGTTTCCTAACGGTCTCCTCCAAGATGACGAGGTGAGGGGGAAGGGAGGAGGGGTGGAAGACGGGATGGCTAGGGTTTCTCCTGTGGTCGCCCTAGAGGGAGGCAACACGAGGGACTAGATAGCTCTCCCGGTTTATCAAATTTTGATCCCCAAGCGAAGATGTTTTTTTTAATTTAGATCGGATATTATAGGGAAGGTATTTGTTTTGTAGTAACTCTTTTTACTACTCCCTCCGATCCTAAATAAGTGTCACGATTTTAAACTAACTCTAGTTCAAAATGGCGACACTTATTTAGGATCGGAGGCAGTACTTCCTTATTTAAAAGTTTAAAACCACTTACTGAGTAAACATTCTTTTGGTCTAAAAATGTCTACCCCTACCTCCTTAGTCCTTATGCTGGCATAAAAAATCATGATAAAAAAGTATAACCTCTTCCATGCCTCTTTGGGTATTTCCAAGAAAGATAACATAAAAATAGGCAGGCTAATAAGCACAAAGTTAATTAGAACTAGCCGATCTCCATGTAATAATAATTTACTTGTCCAACATGCCAGTTCTTTCTTCAACCGGTCTCCTATAGGTTTCCATTCTCCATTATTTAGTTTTCTAAAATGAATGGGAACTCTAAAATATATTAAAAGATGAGATCCAGATTCACAACTAAAAAGTTTTTTGTATTATTCTTCTATTTTTTGCCTTTTCAAAGCAGAAAGTTTCGTTCTTATGAAAAATAATCTTTAATATAGGTAGTTGTTTGAAGACTCACATAATTTGTTTCATGTTTAAGGCTATCACCGTATTAGGTTCACTAAAAATCATTGTGGCATCCACTTATTATTGAATCGATACTCCTCCTTCCACTAGTTGAAGGATAATAGCTTCTAATTGGCCATCCTCCTTTGCTCTAGCAATTAAGAAGTGTAACAATCAAAGTAGAGTTTAATATAAGTATAAATAACTAGAAGTGTAATAATCAATCCAATTTCTTTAGACAATTGATACATCGGAAACGTATCTATAATTATTGATGTTCCATGCTTGTTTAGTATCTACTTTGCTTTTCTTTATCTACACTTTGAGGTGTTTTTATATGTTTTCTGGTACTAACCTATTAACAAGATGTCACAATACTAGTTGCCTGTTTTCTTCTGTTTTTGGTTCCAGAAAGACAGAAAATCAATAATCTCGAATTGGACGGGACAAAAGCCAGAATCAATATTTTACCGTGGGGAACATGGAGCGAGAGTACGAGACGGAGGGGAGACACCAGGGGGCCACACCCCTTGGCGGCGCGGGCTAGGGCTAGGCGCACATAGGGGGGGGGGGGTGACCACCCTGGCCACCCCCTGCCTCGCCTCTTTGCCTATAAAGACCCCCCGATACATAAACCCTAAGTACCCGATCAATATCCCACAAAACCGTCTGTAGCAGCCGCCACTGATACGTCGGAAACGTATCTATAATTTTTGATGCTCCATGCTTGTTTAGTATCTACTTTGCTTTGCTTTTTCTACACTTTGAGGTGTTTTTATATGTTTTCTGGAACTAACCTATTAACAAGTTGCCACAGTGCCAGTTGCCTGTTTTCTTCTGTTTTTGGTTCCAGAAAGGCAGAAAATCAATATTCTCGGAATTGAACGGGACAAAAGCCAAAGTCAATATTTTACCGTGGGCGACACGAAGCCAGAAGACGAGAAGGAGGGACGCCACAGGGTGGCTAGACCCCCCAGGCGCGGCCAAGCCTGGCCCGTGCCTGGGCAGGGTGTGCCCCCCCTGGGGGCTCCCCTGGCTCGCCCCTTCGCCTATAAGAAGCCCCCGATGTAGAAACCCTAGGCACCCAATTAAAGCTCCACGAAATCGTCTGTAGCCAATGCCACCATCTTCCCTAGATCGGGGGAATCTGAAGTTCTTCCCAGCATCCTACCGGAGGGGAGATCATCTCAGAGGCCTTCTTCTCCGGTATGAAGCGTGAGTAGTTCCACCTTGGACTACGGGTCCGTGTAGTAGCTATATGGTTGTATATCCTCCTTGTGCTTTCATGTATAGATCTTGTAAGCTCCGTTCATGATCAAGATCTATTCTATTTGTAATAAAGCATGTTGTGTTTGCGGGGATCCGATGGATATTGAGATTATTGATACGTCGGAAACGTATCTATAATTTTGATGTTCCATGCTTGTTTAGTATCTACTTTGCTTTGCTTTGTCTATACTTTGAGGTGTTTTTATATCTTTTCTGGAACTAACCTATTAACAAGTTGCCACAGTGCCAGTTGCCTGTTTTCTTCTGTTTTTGGTTCCAGAAAGGCAGAAAATCAATATTCTCGGAATTGGACGGCACAAAAGCCAAAGTTATTATTTTCCCGGAGCAACACGGAACCACGAAGCAGAGCCGGAGGGGGGCCACAGGGTGGCCGCACCTCCTAGGCGCGGGCAAGCCCCGGGGGTGCCCATAGGGGGTGTGGGCCCCCTGGACCCCCACCGACCTTGTTTCCTGCGCTTATAAGAAGCATCCGACCCAAAAACCCTAAATAATCCTAGAAGAAATCCATGAAAACCTCTGCTATGCCGCCGCCACCGAAGGGGAGATTCAAGGGACAGAAAGTCTCTGTTCCGGCACCCTGCCGGGACGGGGAAGTGCCCCCAGAGCCATCTCCATCGATCTCCACCACCATCTTCATCACCATTGTTGATTCCCATGATGAGGAGGGAGTAGTTCTTCCTCAGGGCTAAGGGCTGTACCGGTAGCTATGTGTTCATCTCTCTCTCTCTATGCATGATCTTATTGTGGTCATGAGCTTTGTAATCTAGTAGATCTACCTTGCTACTCAAGTGCTTCATTAGATCTCTGCTCTCCCCATGTGTGTGAAAGTGACAGCGTGCACGCCATGGTGGCACTTAGGCTTGAGTCTACATAAATACTTTTTGTGCTTTAATAGATCTATGCTTTTCCCCACGTGTGTGAAAGTGACAGCAGGCATACCGTGTGTGGCACTTTGGCTAGATTGAATATTTGTTATGAGTTATATTTGGAGTTGGGTGTCTCTATGAAATTATGGTGTTTGTTGGAACCATCTAGCGCTCAAGGTGACAGTGTGGGGTTATCCAGATTGGGGAAGGCGGACTTTGAGGTGTGTTGTTATAGCCCTACCATGGATTAGAGTGTCCAACCGGAGAGTAGTTAAGAGTAGTATCATGAAGAGAGGATATTTATATGAGAGAGTGTTCACTAGTGAAAGTATGATCCCTAGGCCTTGTTTCTAAGCATTGAAACACCATTTGCTACTAAAACTGTTGCATGTTTGCTTGCTTCCTTCTTGTTGTCTTTAGTCTTTGCCTCACCGTCAAGCTCTTTTCTGGCGCCGTTACCACTTATATTTCACTATCTCTTCGCCGAACTAGTGCACCTATACACCTGACAAGTGTATTGGGTGTGTTGGGGACACAAGAGACTTCTTGTATCTTGATTGCAGGGTTGCTTGAGAGGGATTACCTTTGACCATTTCCTCCCTAAGTTCGATAAACCTTGGGTAATCCACTTAAGGGAAACTTGTTACTGTTCTACAAACCTCTGCACTTGGAGGCCCAACAACTGTCTACAAGAATAGAAGTGCGTAGACATCAAGCTCTTTTCTGGCGCCGTTGCCGGGGAGGTTTTGGTCCCTTTACCTTTCCTCCATGTCAAGCTCCATCAAAGTCTTTTTTGGCACTGTTGCCAGGGAGGAAAGGTAAAAGGCACTCACACACGTTACCTCACGGCAACAGCAAGCCAAAAAGCTCTTTTCTGGGGCCGTTGCCGGGGAGGTAAGGTAAAAGGTACTCACATCCTCTGGTGCGAGTGCTCGAGTTATTTCCTTTAGATTCTGCAATTTTCTTTTTGTTTCTTGTTTTCACTAGTTAGGCTTAACGGAAAACAACAACAAAATTAGAGAGCTTTATAGTGTTTATCTTGAGCCAGGGAATGAAGTGTTTGAAGAGAAAATTAAAAAACCTATGGAACTTTATTTGCATGCTAATGGAAATGTTATTAGTATGTATTCTTTGAACACCATTATTGCTAATGCTATGGAAAAGTCTAAGCTTGGGGAAGCTAGTTTTGATGAAAATGATCTTTTTAGTCCCCCATCTTTGGAAGATAGCTATTCTATTGCTTATGATGATAGTTGACCTCCAATATATGATGATTACAATGATGAGTATGATATTTTCAGTCCACATACTATTGAGGAGGAAATTAATTGTGATTACAATATGGCTCATATATTTGATGATTATGGTGATGAGAATAATAGTGATAGCTATTTTATTGAATTTTCTCCCAATTCGATTAAAAAGAAGTACTATTCTTATGTGGAGAGTAATACTCATTTTATGCATGTGGCTCATGATAAGAATATTTTATGTGATAGTTATATTGTTAATTTTATTCATGATGCTATTGAAAGTTATTATGAGAGAGGGAAACATGGTCTTATGTATCTCAACAATATTAAGTTTCCCATCTTTAAGTTGAAAATCTTGAAGTTGCACTTGTTTTGATTTCCTATGCTTGTTGCTTTGTGCTTCTTTGATTTATTTTCTTACAAGATTCATATGCATAGGAAGTGGGTTAGACTTAAATGTGTTTTTAATTTGCTTCTTGATGCTCTCTTTTACTTCAATTCATATTTCTTATGTGAGCATCTTCTCAAACTATCAAGCCTAACTTAAAGGCGGTAAAAAAAAGTACTTGTTGGGAGATAACCCAAGAGTTTCCTTGAGTATTGGAAGTTAGTACTTCAGTAATAACCTCTCCTTATCCTTTTTGTTTGCTTTTTGTGCCAAGAATGACCTCTAATGAGAGGGAAGTAAGATTTGGGGAGTTGCTGTCCCGAAACAGATTTCTATCCTCCACCATAAAAAATCGTGAGGAGTCGCTGTAACTCTAATTGAGATCAAAATTTACTAATAAATCACCCAGTATGTTAGCTAACTTTCGTTGGTTCAACACATTTTGATTTGAGCAACAGAAGATGTTAAAAAAAATCGGTTTCTGTCTGCTGGTCTGTTTTTGACAGATTTCTGCCATTATTTGCATTTGCTTCTTATTGATTCCTTTTTGAGTTCTCTTTTGGGGAATTGAGATTTTTGAAGGAGTTACTACAGTAGCTTGTCTTTTTAGTATAAAGTCTTGCTGTTCCAAAGCTTAGCCAGAGGTCTAATATCTTTTGAATACACTAATGTTGCTAATGAAGATTGTGTGAAGGAAAAATTTCAGGTGTAAAGAGAGAATGATGCAATGAGATGAAGAATGGACAAAAGCTCAAGCTTGGGGATGCCACCATGGTGTTACCCCAAGAAATATACAAGAGGTACAAGCGTCAAAGCTTGGGGATGCCCAAGACATCCCCTTTTTCATCAATAAAAAGCTCAAGTCTGTCTAGACACTTTGTTTTTATTGTTTCATGCATAGTTGTGTTGTTCTCGGAGCGTCTTAGTTTTCGTTTGCTTTGATTAGTTTGTTTAGTTTTCTAAAGTAGTTTGGAACCCCGTTCTCGCTGTGTTGTTTTGCAAATAAGTTTGCTTGGTGTTTGGAAAGGAGTAGTAAGTTCTTGCTTGAAGTGCAAGAGGAGCTTGCATTGACTGTGACTTAGACTTTAGCATGAAATGCTAGGTGTTGTTTTGGCATTATGCTTAGTGATTATTTCTATATCATGTCTCGTTCCAAACAATTGGGATTGCTTAGTGTGCCTTGAAGAAATCATGCGTTGTTTTAGCATACAAAAGCATAGTATTGCGGTATTCTCCTTTGATGATTTGCTTGGGTTGACTTGGTACATGCTAACACCATGTTATGACTATGACAAGTCACCATTAGACTCTATGATCATTTAGTACTTGACTTGTAGTACCACTCTTTGCTTTGATTAGTATGCTTTGTTGCACTGCCTGATTATGGCCATTATAGCTCTCTTGGTTGCTCCCAGTCTTTTGCTAGCCTCCACTTGTATGAGTAAGTTCCACTCATGCTTCTAACTCCAAAGAAACTAAGTTATTCCAAAGTGTCCACTATAAACTCCTATGCATGGTGTGTTACACCATTCCAACTATATTCTTGTTTTCAACTATCTTCCAATTAAAAACTATTTTGTTATGTGAAAAACTTAGTGATTAAAGCCCTCACAAACTTGATGGCACATTATATTCTTTGCCCCTAATAAACTTGAACCATTGTGACAACTTTGTTGTATATGCTTGCAATTATAAGTTGGAATTAACAGAACCGTGCTATCACGGGGAACATTTTCAACATTGCACTTGTACTTTGTACTAAGTTGATATCATGATCTTTTGTCTATGGATGTCACCGATGTGAAATAAAGAGGGAACTTGTTAGTCCATGGAGTTTGTATTCTGTGTTAGAGAAATGCCTGGGCCACTAGCCTAAGCCATGCCTAATCATGGTGGAAACTTGCAGCATCACCATAATGAGCTATCTATGAAGCATCCTCAATAAAAAGCTATGCATATGGTAAATAAAAAGACCGCTGAGATGCTTATTGTCTGCTTGCCTTGTCATTTTGGTTATGGGAATGCTCCTATACCATGTGCAAGGGGTACCCCATTGGCGGTTCTCAATGATATGCAAATACTTACAATGACAAGAACTTACCTGTGCCCAAAGTTGAGTATGCATGAGGTGTGGCCCTCATATTCAAGGGACTTGAGATTGCTAACTTATACTTCATCAAGCATATACTCCACCTTTGCCACTTTAACCTTAATCACTTCAAGATGCTTATGATAGGGGCAATGAGGGCCCGAAGCTAACAAGTACCATAATTTTTGGAAGCTCTTTTTGAAACTTGAAATCCCTGCTTCCCTATGAAGGGCCTTTCTTCCTCCATTATATTGAGTCCTGTGACACCCCCGGGATTAGGGGTAGACAAATCCCAGACCTCTGTCTGATATCAGCCTAACCTAAATCTCGAAAGCGTACAGAGAGAGAATTGATAACACAACAGTGACCCTATGACACAAAAATTATTACAGCAAGCTCAGAACTGAGCGAAGAACCAAAATATTACAAGGATAGGTCACGGACCACAAACATCAAACAAAGGAAGGCAAATTATGCTATTAAGTATAGAAAACTTAACAAATGGCCTAAGAGTCCTGAAGCATAACGATGGCGTCCAATACATAGATCCAAGACTGTCGGCTGGGAACTCCAAACTACTCGTCGATGTTGGTGCCATGAAGAACTCATCTTCTATGGTAACACTTGCTCAGCTGCAAAAGTATCAACGAAGCAAGGGTGAGTACAGGGTGTACTCCGCAATACTTATGGCTGGTGGAGTTGTTTTGCATAAAGCCATCTTTGTTTTGTAAAACAAGAGGGAGAAGAATCTCGACTAATCAGAATATTTTAAAAGGGGATAAGAGAGCAGTATCTCTAGCTTTGATCATCTCTTGATATCCACCGAATCATCATCAGCTGAACCTATCTAGGATCACCCCCTCGTACCCATGAGGAAGCATCCTTAAGCACACGTTGATCAACTTGCCAAGTTTTAAGATTAGGTTCAAGTTCTCTATGATCTTTGAATCTGGTTTCCAAGTTGTCCATAACTGCGGACACGACTTTTTGAAAAGATTTAACCCTGCAGGGGTGTACAACTTTACCCACACGCGCAAACCGATTCTTAATGCCAGTACATTAGCCCTCTTCCTTGGAAGGCTGGTAGAGAGTGGTTGACCACGACCTTTACCTTGCTTTCGCTGAGACCATGAGTCACGCACTAGGGAGATGCCGCCATAACAGGTCGAGTCCTGAAGTCGGTCCCTCATGATGTGAACAGGGTTTGAGATTACGGATGTCGGGCATCTCCCATTCCCTGCCACGCTTACCTACCTGTATGAATGCACCTCCTTCATCTCCATTCAAGAACATCCAAGATGCGTATGTCAAATGGAAAGCCCGAACTATGTGACTCATGGAATCTACTCGGCAAGTTACTTAGTTGAGGGGGTTTCCAGGCCCCCGTGTGGCTGTACGCTCGTCTTGGTCCATAAGCAAGAATTCAGGTCCTAGTAGTGGCAAGTATGGGACTGCAAAAACCACAACCCACCGTGGCCTACCATACCAGCCTTAGCATGTTTAACTTTCATCTCTGATCACACCTCATCATCCTGTCAAACTAGGTTCATTCACAGCTCTGATTCATCAACCGGATGGACCAACGGTAACAGCTAAGCATGGCTAAGCACAACAGATATAATAGCTCTAGCGAAGCTTCACAAGTCAACCCGAATTATGCTAGGAGAAGTGGATCAGGGAATATAGGATTCAAAGGAAACATGCATCATATAGGATTACTCTATCTAACGATAAAAGACTTTAGAATCGTATGCACATGGCGAGAATCTAATACTTTGAAAGCATAGGATTCATATGTATGTGTGGGGCTTTCCTTGCCTTTGCCAGTTGATATCCGGAAAGCAGAGCTTCGGACATCTGGTACTTGACTTGGTTATAGTTGATCAAGTATTTGTCTTCGAGCTTCGACGCTGTTGGTCTTGGTCTTCGATATCGATCCCGATTCCGATATCGTATTCTACCGGAGAAGAACCAAATACCAGAAAGAAGGGGAAATAATCAACACATGGCATCGATGCAATGCTCAATCAAGGATGATGATATGAGAAGTTGAATTGTATTGAACTAAACCCTTAAAGCATGCTTGGTGATTTAATCGGGGTTCCGAGGGGTATTAACCCTAATTCGGGAAACCTCAGAAGCTTATGAGAGGGGTTATTTTTTGTTCTAATTAAACTTGCAATTGAAGTTGTTTATCAATGCATGATGATATCTTAAATAGATAGAGTTTTTTTTTCTGAACATTTTGATATATTATTGATATTTTTCTGATTTAAAATGAATTAGATATGAATTCTCCAATTTTAATTCATTTTAAATCATTTTTGAAATATTATAAAATAATTTACATTTTGGAATTACTTATATATTTTTATTAATCAGAAACATTTCTGAAATATGTTAATATCACTTACAGCAGGGACCCACCTATCAGGGATTTTCCTTTACTGAATAATTACAGAAATTATTTACTGAAAAAAGAATAAAACAAAAGAAAAGGTTTATTGCCTCATGGTGACGTCATGCTGACGTCATCCATGGAGCTGCTCTCAGGACGGACGCGGGCGCGACGCTAGGGGCGATGCGAGGCTGCGAGACTGGGCGTGCTGGACTCGCGCGAGTGCGTTGAGCCGTAAAGTGGCAGCGCCGCTCTCATATGGTCGCCGGAGCGACATGCACGACGGCGGACAGTAGCAGCGATGACAGGTGCACGACGACGCGACGTCACAGAGGGAGATGGGCGAAGCGAGAAGGTCTGTGAGGACATCAAGATCACCATGAACGCGTCGGTGGTGACGGGGAGGCAAGGCGAGGTCGGACGACGATGATTCGATGGTGACAATGGCGGCGGCCGACGACGCTTCTTGCTCGATTCCGGCCAGAGGAGGTCATCCCGGCTCGCGTGCTTCGAGGAGGAGGACGAGGGCGGCGAGGCGGTCCCGACGGTGCCCTCCGTACGGCGTGGGTTGGCCTGAGACGGCGGGGCTCGCCAGCGTCTGTGAGCTCTAGAGTTAGGGTTTTCGAATGAGAGAGCGAGGAGGAGGGGAATTAAGGGCTAGGGTTCATCCGCGGCGGCTCTGGGGATCAAATAAACGCGGCAGCGTTGATCGCGGCGCACGATGGAGCATCGGGTGGCCGGTGGCGAGCCACCGAGCTGCTTCGGAAGCGGGAGGAAGACGACAGGGCAGGGTGAAGCGGTACGGGGCCGCGGTTGGGCCGCACTTGGTCCGGGGTGGGCTATTGTGGGATGCACGCTGAGCGGCAGAGAGTGAGGGGGAGATGTGCTGCGGCCCAGTTAGCTAGGTGACTATTTTTCTTTGCTGAAATTATTTTCTATTTCTGTTTTCTCACTTTTCTCTTTAGATTTTCAAATACAAACCTGTTTTGAACATTTCCAAAATACAAAAACTTTTGCAAACATATTAAATTAATGCAGGGCCCTTGTAACTATTTGGGCTCCTCAATTTTGGTAGTTTCCAAAACTTTCAAAACCATTTGAATTGATTTCAAAGAGGGAGGGAAATAGGGTTTAGGATTTTATTTTCTTTCTTTCTTGCTTGCATTTTAAAACGATGATGCTCATGAATGCACAAAAAAATCCTAATTACCATTTTAATAAAACTAGGGTTGTTACAATTCTATCCCCCTTAAAAGAATCTCGACCCGAGATTCCTAGATAGGAAGATAGAAGGAACAGGGTTCCAGTAGACTTCAACGATCTTCTCGAAGAGGTTGATCCATGCCACCATGACGAATGTATGAAGCGCTTCATAATATTCAAGGTGGCTGCTCACACTAAGGAAGAGAGGGAATAACACGGAACCACAAACTAAGTATCTCATGGTCAACTCATGGATAGATGTTTCATGAACATCTCTAAAGCCAACAGACATGAAACACGCCAAGGTAACGGAGGAAACAAAAGGAGATGGTTTCAAGGTGACAGGTAACTGGTCTTCATAAGGATTGAGACCATGGAGCTTGCAGAAGATTTTTGACTTCTGAGGGAAGGAGACTTTCAACAGATGGAGAAAGTTACACAGACTTTGAGAGATAAACCTCTACTAAACAACTTAAGTAGATCTTTGCGGGTGGAAGAGATAGATATCAACAAAACCAAGTTGTTGAACTACTTTTGAAACAAAAGGGTCACTCTTTCATTCAACAAAAGGCCTAGAAAGATAGGTGCTTTGGTGGAGACGACTCGTAAGAGCCACAAGGAACATGTAACAAGAGGAACTATTGATTACTAGAATCATAGTCGCTCTTCAAACATGTTTAAGAAAGCAGGAGGGTAACTCTTTAATTCATCCAGGACTATCAAAATCTTTGCCAAGATTATGATATTATTTTGCACCACCAAGATGAATAGTTTAGAAGATTCCTGATGACACGAGAAGAAAGAAACTTCATTCTCAGACTCCAAGTACCTGTCATAACATGATGCTTTCCAGCATAAAAGTGTCTGGAGGATCGACCAAGAGACATTTAGCAACACTACTTTGAATGTTCTCCTTGATGTTTGAAATACCAATATCATACTTGTGACAAGCCTTTAATTATTCATCAAGTAAAGGTCGTACTACAGATACAAAGAAAACCATAAGAACAACTCCTATAATAAATCATAGAAGAAGCCTCATGAAGAGTGGTTGTTTTTGCTGAATCAAGATGTTATGACAATAGGTCTTCCGGCTATTTGTGCCAACCATTACATCAATATTACCGGGTGTATAGAGAGACCTATGTCAACCCTTGAAGAACACCAACCATCTATCTGCTTGGGATTCAGATTTGGTTAAGTGTAGAGATACTTCAGACTCAGCATGTCCGAACAGAAAGTGTGCAACATTTACCACAGAGGTAAAGTCACTAGATTCTCAAGACATGGACTTCAATGTCAAGCTCCAAAAGATGAGCTAGATTTCGGAACACATGTATTAGCAAGTTATGAAAGGACAAATGCACCTACATGAACTGTTTGCAACGAAACACAACTGAATCCTTGTTGGGAAACATTTAGGAGATATCGAAGTTTTGTTGGACTTCTTATCTTCCATGAACAAATTAATCAGTGGCTTGGTGTGCTTGGAGGGTCATCTCGAGATGTGAAAGTATCAACCTACCATATCAAAAATACCTCGCACATGCTTGACTAACTTGAAATGATTCCTGAGGAATTAATAATAACTCTACTCGAATCCACGACGACATCTTTCAACATTTGCACATGAACCAGAGAAGGTCACTTCTAACATCCAGAACACATACTTCGAGACAACACGAAGATGATTCTCAAAAGGTTTCCAACATTAATTCCAAATGTTCCATATGAATCTCATATAACAAGGAGAAGATAAGGATGCCATCGATGGGCTCAATAACAAACTTATTGAGACACTCCGGGAAGATGTACTCATATGTTGTATAAACAAGGCATAGACATTGGTCAGACCGGAGGACATGAAGATGTACTTAAGTGAGACATCACAAGTAGATACACCATCCAGATTATCCTTGGAACTGAGTTTGATTTGATGATTGCCCAATCAAATCAAAGGCGTGGAAAATAACATGCCCACAAAGAACTTATTATCCTGCTTCAACACGAACAGAACTAGACATCCCTTTAAGGAGGAACAGAGTTGGATAGAACTTTTGTCTTACAACTCTCCAAGTTGTTGTTAAGCTCAACCAACTTGTTTAGGGGTATCCAATACGGATCCTTGGAGAAAGAGAAGTTAGAGAACTTGCTGGCTCAAGAACTTGACAACACGATCATGTGGCAACATGGCGATACTTCTAGTAGACATCTAGAATATCACGGACCACCGATATGTCATAGAGCTCAAGAGGAAAACTTGCCTTATAGAGCAAGAATACATAGTCTCAGAGCTTCAGCACAAGCCTAAATCTTTGACCGAAGAGAGTGCACCAGAGTAGCGGACTTGGTAGCACTGTCAAACTTCGCTTAGTGATAGGGTTAACCAATCACTCTAAGAATGATACGAATGTCCTTTGAGTTCAAAGCAATGACAATTGCTAAGAATCTTAGATGACCACAACATTACGCACACGCAGCATTCCTGAGCACAAAAGCTCGGAGGAAGGGTGTGTAAAAATGTGTAAGAGCATCACTTCATTAAGAGGTCATGAAACTTAGTACGACCTCTTAGTATAAAAGAGTGTGATACTTCAAGGTAGAACAAAACATAAACTATTCAATTCTTATTGATCTGCGGATCACAACACTTTGAACTGGTCTTAGAAATGACGAGGTACTGGAGTTTGTTTCTCCTGACATCCCGAAATGGTTTATCATGACGAACCACAAGAGTATCTTGCATCGGAAGACACCAATGCACATTTACTACTTGGCTACCAACTTATAGACAAAGGTCGGAAAACAACAAGGAGAAAGGAACATGCTCAGGATAGAATCCCAAGTTGTGGATGCATAAGTCAACAATCTTACGAAAACCAATGCAGAAAAGAGAGGTGGGGCAGAGTCACGAGCACAAATGTTAGGCTCTCGAGGAGTACTCTTGTCGTGATCTATTTGGTTCCATTGAAGAACATCTGCCATAACTAGTGGTAGGGGAAGTCCTTTATCGTCACTGTTCAATAGCGACAATATCCACAAGCTGGAAGGCTATACTAGAGGGTACTAGCCATCCTGAAGTAATGTGTGAACATTAACGATAGGGGTAAACAATGGATCTTGGGTTAAAGGTAAGCTTCATGTACAAGATTCACAAAACCAGAATCCAGCATAATCGAGGAACTTAGGTTCAAGTCCAAGGGTTAAAACACAAAGATAAGAGTAACTACTACTTGAGTGACAAAGCATACACTACAAGATAGTAATCACGAGGTAGCTTCCAAGAGAAGGAATGACTTCTGAAGTACCCAAACAAATAAAAAGGAGGCACATGAGGCGAAAGGAAACCTCGAAGCCTAGAACAGAACACTGTGGAACCATCAACACGGTGTTGTGGACCCTTAAGGTGGAGAGATCATGATAGAAAGAAATCTCTCCGAAGAAACAAAACAAAGGTAAACATGGAACGCACACAACTGACTCTAGAGAACTCAACACTAGGTCAAATGGTTGAGAACCAGCATGCCTGAAGAGGCACCTAAGTTTTGAAAGACTAGACGAGATAACAATAATTTTCCAAATCAACACGAGGTAAGATGACCCAGAGTTAGAGCGGTACTGGATAAGAAGAAAAAGAAGCATACCAGAGATTTCACACATAGTTTTCATTTTTGAAAATAGTTTTCACAAGTACTAGACTCAACATCGACCAATAGAAAGGTTTCCTACAGCCGGTACTGCTCTGATACCAAAACCTATGACACCCCCGGGATTAGGGCTAGACAAATCCCAGTCCTCTGTCTGATATAAGCCTAACCTAAATCTCGAAAGCGTACAGAGAGAGAATTGATAACACAAAAGTGACCCTATGACACAAAAATTATTACAGCAAGCTCATAACTGAGCGAAGAACCAAAATATTACAAGCATAGGTCACTGACCACAAACATCAAACAACGGAAGGAAAATTATGCTATTAAGTATAGAAAACTTAACAAATGTCCTAAGAGGCCTGAAGCATAACGATGGCGTCCAATCCATAGATCCTAGACTGCCGGATGGGAACTCCAAACTACTCGTCGATGTTGGTGCCGTGAAGAACTCATCTTCTATGGTAACACTTACTCAGCTGCAAAAGTATCAACGAAGCAAGGGTGAGTACAAGGTGTACTCCGCAAGACTTATGGCTGGTGGAGTTGTTTTGCATAAAGCCATCTTTGTTTTGTAAAACAAGAGGGATAAGAATCTCGACTAATCAGAATAATTTAAAAGGGGATAAGAGAGCGGTATCTCTAGCTTTGATCATCTCTTGATATCCACCGAATCATCATCAGCTGAACCTATCTAGGATCACCCCCTCGTACCCATGAGGAAGCATCCTTAAGCACACGTTGATCAACTTGCCAAGTTTTAAGATTAGGTTCAAGTTCTCTATGATCTTTGAATCTGGTTTCCAAGTCGTCCATAACCGCGGACACGGCTTTTCGAAAAGATTTAACCCTGCAGGGGTGTACAACTTTACCCACACGCGCCAACCAATTCTTAATGCCAGTACATTAGCCCTCTTCCTTGGAAGGCTGGTAGAGAGTGGTTGACCACGACCTTTACCTTGCTTTCGCTGAGACCATGAGTCACGCACTAGGGAGATGCCGCCGTAACAGGTCGAGTCCTGAAGTCGGTCCCTAAAGATGTGAACAGGGTATGAGATTACGGATGCCGGGCATCTCCCATTCCCTGCCACGCTTACCTACCTGTATGAATGCACCTCCTTCACCTCCATTCAAGAACATCCAAGATGCGTATGTCAAATGGAAAGCCCGAACTATGTGACTCATGGAATCTACTCGGCAAGTTACTTAGTCGAGGGGGTTTCCAGGCCCCCGTGTGGCTGTACGCTCGTCTTGGTCCATAGGCAAGAATTCAGGTCCTAGTAGTGGCAAGTATGGGACTGCAAAAACCACAACCCACCGTGGCCTCCCAAACCATCCTTAGCATGTTTAACTTTCATCTCTGATCACACCTCATCATCCTGTTAAACTAGGTTCATTCGCAGCTCTGATTCATCAACCGGATGGACCAACGGTAACAGCTCAGCATGGCTAAGCACAACATATATAATAGCTCTAGCGACGCTTCACAAGTCAACCCTAATTATGCTAGGAGCAGTGGATCAGGGAATATAGGATTCAAAGGAAACATGCATCAGATAGGATTACTATATCTATCGATAAAAGACTTTAGAATCGTATGCACATGGCAAGAATGTAATACTTTGAAAGCATAGGATTCATATGTATGTGTGGGGCTTCGCTTGCCTTTGCCAGTTGATATCTGGAAAGCAGAGCTTCGGACATCTGGTACTTGACTTGGTTATAGTTGATCAAGTATTTGTCTTCGAGCTTCGGCGGTGCTGATCTCGGTCTTCGATCTCGATCCTGATTCTGATATCGTATTCTACCGGAGAAGAACCAAATACCAGAAAGAAGGGGAAACAATCAACACATGGCATAGATGCAATGCTCAATCAAGGATGATGATATGAAAAGTTGAATTGTATTGAACTAAACCCTTAAAGCATGCTTGGTGATTTAATCGGGGTTCCGAGGGGTATAAACCCTAATTCGGGAAACCTCGAAAGCGTATGAGAGGGGTTGTTTTGTTGTTCTAATTAAACTTGCAATTGAAGTTGTTTATCAATGCATGATGATATCTTAAATAGATAGAGTTCATTTTTTTGAACATTTTGATATATTATTTGTATTTTTCTGATTTAAAATGAATTATCTATGAATTTCTCCTATTTTAATTCATTTTAAATCATTTTTGAAATATTATAAAATAATTTACATTTTGGAATCACCTATATATTTTTATTAATCAGAAACATTTCTGAAATATGTTAATATCACTTACAGCAGGGACCCACCTGTCAGGGATTTTCCTTTACTGAATAATTACAGAAATTATTTACTGAAAAAATAATAAAACAAAAAAAGGTTTATTGCCTCATGGTGACGTCATGCTGACGTCATCCATGAAGCTACTCTCAGGACGGACGCGGGCGCGGCGCTAGGGGCGATGCAAGGCTGCGAAACTAGGCGTGCTGGACTCGCGCGAGTGCGCTGAGTCGTAAAGTGGCAACGCCGCTCTCATATGGTCGCCGGAGCGACGTGCACGACGGCGGACAGTAGCGGCAGCGATAGGTGCACGACGGCACGACGACACAGAGGGACAGGGGCGAAGCGAGAAGGTCCGTGAGGACCGCAAGATCACAACGAATGCGTCTGTGGTGACGGGGAGGCAAGGCGAGGTCGGATGACGATGATTCGATGGTGACAATGGCGGCGGCCGATGACGCTTCTTGCTCGATTCTAGCCAGAGGAGGTCGTCCCGGATCGCATGCTTCGAGGAGGAGGACAAGGGCGGCGAGGCGGTCCCGACGGTGCCCTCCGTACGACGTGGGGTGGCCTGAGACGGCGGGGCTTGCCAACGTCTGTGAGCTCTAGGGTTAGGGTTTGCGCACGAGAGAGCGAGGAGGAGGGGAATTAAGGGCTAGGGTTCATCCGCGGTGGCTCTGGGGATCAAATATACACTTGGGGGCGGCGGCGTTGATCGCGGCGCACGACGGAGCATCGGGTGGCCGGCGGCGAGCCACTGAGCTTCTTCGACATCGGGAGGAAGACGACAGGGCAGGGTGAAGCGGTACGGGGCCGCGGTTGGGCCGCACTTGGGCTGGGGTGGGATGCTGCAGGACGCACGCTAAGCGCCAGAGAGTGAGGGGGAGATGGGCTGCGTCCCAGTGAGCTAGGTGACTGTATTTCTTTGCTGAAATTATTTTCTATTTCTGTTTTCTCACTTTTCTCTTTAGATTTTCAAATACAAACCTGTTTTGATCATTTCTAAAATACAAAAACTTTTGCAAACATATTAAATTAATGTAGGGGCCCTTGTAACTATTTGGGCTCCTCAATTTTGGTATTTTCCAAAACTTTCAAAACCATTTGAATTGATTTCAAAGAGGGAGGGAAATAGGGTTTAGGATTTTATTTTCTTTCTTTCTTGCATGCATTTTAAAATGATGATGCTCATGAATGCACAAACAAATCCTAATTACCATTTTAATAAAACTAGGGTTGTTACAAGTCTCCACCTTCTACCTTTAGGCACCATTAAGGGAGCATAGTTGCCATTCTTAGTTCTATGTGCAGTGTCCCAAAACTTATTAATTGATGCATATTGTGATATTACTTGTTCTTGTGCTATTTGCTTCTAGTCACCCTTGTGAACTTTGAAGGTGTCCTATGCATCTATTTTCTACTCTATGAGGGACAAGCTGATTGCCACTATGCTATGTTTTCTGCATGTGAAACAAACAAACGTTTTTCAATGCATGTTATTCATGATCTTTGTTTGTAGCCTTTCATGTTGCATGCATAGTTACTTTGTCCTATTGTTAGTGTTGGGCCACGCAGAGATAAAACAAAACCTTTTCCTCTAACGTGGTGATCCCAAGATCTAGCTGAGGTAAAGGCCACGAGGTTTACCACTAGACGCGCAGCTGCGGATTACTTATAAAGCACGTCAGTTGATGCAGTGCAGTCCTCACAATCCGATCGTCCTGGTGATGATCGCACATCACCACTGCTGGTATCCACACGTACAAGGAGGAGCACCGGCGGTGAACTGCTAGGTTCGTATCGACGGTAGGACTGCTGTGGAGCTAGGGTTTCCAACACATGGAATGACCTAACCGAACAACGATTAACCTTTCTGGATTACGGTGCTCCACTATATATAGGGAGTGAACATGGCCTCTGCTCGCGCGACCCATTCACTAAAGCCCATATAACACTAGTCACCGTGAGTCCAACTCACTAACTCAGTCCTAATCCGGTTTAGGTCCAACCCAACCTGATTACAGGTTCAGATCCAAACCGAACATGCTCCCGCTCTTAAGTGTGTGACCCCGCAGGCTCATGGCTACTTGGACACGATTGGAGTCCGACTCTCAATCGATCAGTCGGTAGCGGCTCCTAGCAGAACGTGCCGACTCCCAAGTACCAAAGAGTTATGACGACTTGCCTTTCCAATGCGACTTGCACTAGAGTCAATCTTCTGACATCACATGTCTAAGCATATAATGCCCATGGCTCTCAGGTGTGCCTCATGCTTCGGCTGTGGTAACGGCTTTGTCAACGGATCCGCAATATTTGCATCCGTGTGTACCTTGCATAACTTGATATCACCCTGATCCACGAACTGGCGAATCAGGTGGTACCGCATGAGTATGTGCTTGTTCTTCTGGTGTTGTCTAGGTTCCTTGTCTTCTGAAATAGCACCATTGTTGTCACAATATACGTCCAACGGATTGGACGAGCCCTCAACCACACCAAGATCCATGGGGAAATTCCTCATCCAAACAGCTTCCTTTGCTGTCTCCGAGGCGGCAATATACTCAGCCTCTGTTGTAGACGCAGACACAGTCTCTTGCTTGGAACTCTTCCAGCTCACAGCACCTCCGTTTATAATAAACACGTATCCGGATTGCGAATGAGAATCATCAGAGTCGGTAAGATAACTCGCATCCGTGTAACCCTTTACACTGAGTTCATCTTCACCACCATAAACCAAGAACATATCCTTAGTCCATCTCAAGTACTTTAGGATATTTTTAGCCGCTGTCCAGTGGATCTCTCCAGGATCAGCCTGGTATCTGCTCACAACACTTAGAGCATAGGAAACATCCGGCCTAGTACAAATCATGGCATACATGATGGATCCGACTGCAGAAGCATATGGAATTGCACTCATCCGACTTCGCTCTTCAGTTGTCGAAGAACACTGAGTCTTGCTAAGTTTTACACCATGGGACATCGGCAAGAACCCCTTCTTAGACGATTCCATGTTGAACTTCTTCAACACTTTGTCCAAATAAGTACTCTGACTCAATCCAATGAGCCTCCTTGATCTATCTCTATAGATTCAGATTCCGAAGATGTATGTTGCCTCACCCAAGTATTTCATTGAGAAACTCCTTGAACTTGTCGGAACCCCCTTCGCGACAAGGCGTGCTTTATAGATTGAAACATTTCCATCCATATCAGTTTTCTTCTTAAAGACCCATTTGCACTCGACGGGTCTTGCACCGTCTGGCAGATCAACCAAGTTCCAAACTTGATTTTCATCCATGGACTTTAACTCGGATCTCATGGCTTCATGGCTCCAAGCCATGACTCGGAATCAGATCCCACCATCGCTTCCGAATAATTTGCTGTCTCATCACTGTCTAACAGTAACACATCATGAACACTTCGTAATCTTGCCGATCTTCGTAGTACAGGTGCTGCTGCCGGCTCAGCTATCACGACCGGCTCAACCTCCAAGGTTTTTGCCGACTCGCCACTAGCCGGTTCCTCTCGAATTTCTTCGAGCTACACCGTGCTCCCACTTACTCCCCGACTGAGAAACTCTTTCTCAAGGAAGACACCATTCCGAGCGACAAACACTTTGTCCTCTTCTCGGTTGTAGAAGTAGTAACCCAAGGTTTCCCTCGAATACCCCCACGAAAATACACTTATCCGACTTGGCTGTAAGCTTGTCCGACTGGAGTCGCTTGACAAATGCTTCACAACCCCAAATCTTAAGAAAAGACAAACTCAACTTTTTGCCTGTCCACATCTCATGTGGTGTCTTCTCTACCGATTTTGATGGTACTCTGTTTAGTGTGAACGCCGCTGTTTATAGACAATAACCCCAAAATGATAAAGGCAGATCTGTCTGACTCATCATTGATCGTACCATGTCCAACAAGGTCCGATTTCTCCTTTCCGAAACACCATTCCTTTGTGGCGTTCCTGGCGGAGTAAGTTGAGGAACTATTCCATAACTTTTCAGATGGTCATCAAACTCATGGCTCATGTACTCGCCTCCTCGGTCCGACCTAAGAAACTTTATTTTCTTGCCGAGTTGATTTTGTGCTTCATTCTGTAATTCTTTGAACTTTTCAAAGGCTTCCGGATTATGTTTCATCAAGTAGATATATCCATACCTACTCAAATCATCAGTGAAGGTAATGAAGTACTCATAACCACCCCTGGCTGTCGTGCTCATTGGTCCACATACATCACTATGTACCAGTCCCAACAAGTCGGACGCCCTTTCGCAACTCTTTGCAAAAGGTGTCTTGGTCATTTTGCCGAGTAGGCAAGATTCGCATGTCTCGAACGACTCCAAGTAGAATGAATTTAGGAGTCCATCATCATGGAGCTTCTTCATGTGTTTCCAACTTATATGAACAAGCCGACAGTGCCAAAAGTAAGTCATATTCAGATCATTTGGTTTCAACCTTTTAACATTTATGTTATAAACCGACTCACCATCAAGATTCAAACTAAATAACCCGTCCTGGACGGGTGCAAAGCCGTGAAACATATCATTCAAATACAAAGAACAACCATTATTCTTGATATTCGACTCATAGCCTTGCCTCATTAAACATGAAGCAGAAATAATGTTTCGACTGAGCACTGGAACATAATAACAATTATTTAGTTCCATAATGAATCCGGAAGGTAAATGAAGTTGCATTGCCGACTTCCAACGCAGCAACTCTTGCTTTGTTGCCGACTCGAATATCAACCTCGCCTCTTGCTACGCTCCTAGTTCTTACCAGTCCCTGCAACGAGTTGCAGATGTGAATAACTGATCCGGTATCATATACCCAAGAACTATTAGGTGCATCAGCAAGATATATGTCTGTAACATTGCAAACAAGTGTACCTGAGTCAGAAGTCATACCTCCACTCTTGGCTTTGTCGGCCAAGTACTTGCTGCAGTTCCTCTTCCAGTGGCCATCCGCCTTGCAGTAGAAGCAAGTGGATCCGGCTGAAGGAGATGGTTTAGTCCCTGAGGAAGCGCTTGGGACCGGGTCCTGAGCCTGCTTTCCTCCTGACTTAGCCTTCTTCTTAGTCCAAGAACTCTTCTTGAACTTAGCCTTATTCTGAACCATCAACACTTGACTGGCGCCCTTCTTGAGATCCGCCTCTGCCTGCTTGAGCATCCCATGCAATTCAGTGAGCTTCTTATCCATACCATGCATGTGGTAGTTCGAGATGAACTGCCCATATGCACTAGGAAGAGAAGGAAGAGATTTCAGAATTATATCCGTAGCGAACTCTTCGCTTATGGGGTAGCCAAGCCTCTCCAGAGACTGCACGTAACCAACCATTTTGATCACATGCGGACTCAGTGGATCACCATCCTTAAGCTTGCAACTCAACAAAGCCTGAGAGACTTGATACCTCTCAGTCTTCGCCTAAGCCTGGAACATACTTTTGAGGCTTTCGATCATATCGTAGGCCTCAACATGCTCGAACTGCTTTTGAAAGTCCGGTTCCATGTGAGCAAGCATAATACAGCTAATATCCGTGCACTCATCCTTAGCCCGACGGTAGGCATTGGTGGCAGCGACAGTCACATTCTCATTCGGCTCATCTGGAAGTGGGTTGTCTGGGACATGGTCCTTATTTTCTTGTTTGAGAACAACTCTCAAATTTCGATACCAGTTGGTAAAATTAGTGTCCTTCAGATTATCTTTCTCAAGGATAGTTCTCAACGCAAAACCGGATATCTGAGAGTGACTGCTACTTGGTGCCATGATCTACAACAGAAAATATGCAAAACACTTAAGACATGTATTCATAAAAGAGCAAGCATATTAAACATTTTAATATTTTATGCTCCCACTAGAACCAACACCCCTCCGATGGTTGCTTAGTGATTCAGGATCCTAAATAAGCAAGTCGGCTAGTGAGCTTTAGCATCACCGCTAGCCGCCAAGTAATCTAGGTAGACAACTCCTTGTCAATTGCATCTCATGCGACTCCTGTTGGACGGGTGGCATCACATGCCCCGGCTCCCATCCGAATTTTCCCCGAGTCCCACAACCGTTGTGATAGACCCGTCTAGCTTACCGAGTGTTTCTGCAGTAAGAGTCCGACTCGAACCCACCTAGTCGGAAAGAATTGGCAGCACCTCAATTTTATAAGCCCACTACCAACAATGTCCGACTTATGATGGTGCAAACACTGGCGGGAAAACCGACTAGACCTTCTTTGAGGGATTAAATTTTACCGACTATCTAATAGAGGTAAAACTGAGACATAACAATAACACAAAATAAAGCAATTATAATGTGAAATGGTATGGCTCTCTTCATGGCGATCTCCATCTCCACAAAGCCTGTAATCCGACTCGTGCCAACTCTTGTCACTTGCCGTCTTACTCCATGTCGCTGACATGTACAACGCCTTGCATACCTTCCGGGTTCTCCAAACAACTACACTAGCTTAGTAAAGTAAATTACATGGAGAATCCGACACGCAGGTCGTTATACAATAAAATGACAGCACCTAGGCTCTAGCCGGCTGACAAAAACCGTGATTCGCAGATCACGTATGGATTACACACATACATCACATGCACATGAACCATACCATTCACAACTTCCTGCAAAAACAAGTTATCCATAGATACAATATCTACCGGCGCTGTGAAACTCGCAACGACATCTAAGGCGCTACGACAGGGCGAAGCTGGCGGCCCCGCTAGCCGGATAGCGGGCGGGGATCGAAGGGGCAGCAGCCGATGATTTTTCTGAAAACGCATATCTCATCTACGATCCGAACATGGATTCCGACCATCGTTCCGATTCGATCAAACTCTTTGATCTTCGATCACCGCTTCTGGATTTACGTGTCACAGTCTACCCCAATGGCGGAAGCCGACCGGTAGGGGTATGTCGTTCCACGACCTTAGCAGTATGATCACGGAAATCAGATCTACCATTCCCCGAGCACAGTTGATCCAATCAACTTCGTACAAAACCGATCTATCTTATAGATCAACCACCAAACAACACATAGATCTCAATTACAGCCAACCGCATATCACATATGCGAGATCTCGAGCCTAAAACCAGAAGCTATCGCTCTGATACCACTGTTGGGCCACGCAGAGATAAAACAAAACTTTTTCCTCTAACGTGGTGATCCCAAGATCTAGCTGAGGTAGAAGGCCACGAGGTTTACCACTAGACGCGCAGCTACGGATTACTGATGAAGCGCGCCAGTTGATGCAGTGCAGTCCTCACGATCCGATCGTCCTGGTGCTGATCGCACAACACCTCTGCTGGTATCCACATGTACAAGGAGGAGCACCGGCGGCGAACTGCTAGGTTCATATCGACGGTAGGACTGCTGTGGAGCTAGGGTTTCCAACACATGGAATGACCTAACCGAACAACGATTAACCTTTCTGGATTACGGTGCTCCACTATATATAGGGAGTGAACATGGCCTCTGCTCACGCGACCCATTCACTAAAGCCCATATAACACTAGTCACCGTGAGTCCAACTCACTAACTCAGTCCTAATCCGGTTTAGGTCCAACCCAACCTGATTACAGGTTCAGATCCAAACCGAACATGCTCCCGCTCTTAAGTGTGTGACCCCGCAGGCTCATGGCTACTTGGACACGATTGGAGTCCGACTCTCAATCGATCAGTCGGTAGCGGCTCCTAGCAGAACATGCCGACTCCCAAGTACCAAAGAGTCATGACGACTTTCATTTCCAATGCGACTTACGTCCGACTCCCTTTTGCCTCACGATATACCTTGTCAGACTATAGGCGAATATATGTCATCCCTTAAATAGTCCGACTCTCTTCTAGATCCAAGATAAGTGATTCACCCGACTAAATCTTAGTCGATCGCCTCGGTTAACACTTAACCGAGTCGTGCATGGCCATGCTTTACGAATCATATGTCACGAGAGGGCCCAGAGAATATCTCTCCGAGTGGAGGGGCAAAATCCCATCTTGGTTATTCACATCACGCAGCTTGATTCTCAGTCGACCCGAACCCTGCCTTTATAACTGCCTAGTTGTGGATCAGTGTTTGACAGAACCTAAGTCGGTGATCCTCAACTCGGACTATGCAACAACCTCAGGTCTAAGGATTACATTGATTGAGATATACAAATGGCAACTTGTTCATTGTACCTCAATATGGGTCAATCCGACTCGCTAAACTCTTTAGTCGAATCTGTGTAAGTTGGAATAGCATCTCCATGCCCATGACAAGTGGAACCGAGTCATCAAGCCAACTTTCACATTGGTCTATGTTGTGTGTCCAGCACAACTTCGATGACCAAGGATATTTAGTACAAACAACATGAATGCATAGTTCCACAACCGAATCACATATTCAATGATACACATCAGATGTTTATACAAGGACTACTTAATATCTTTATGAATACAATGGGAAATCTCATCATACATGATTGCCTCTAGGGCATATTCCCAACAGTCTCCCACTTGCACTAGAGTCAATATTCTGACATCAGATGTCTAATCATCTAATGCCCATGGCTCTCAGGTGTGCCTCATGCTTCGGCTGTGGTAACGGCTTTGTCAACGGATCCGCAATATTTGCATCCGTGTGTACCTTGCATAACTTGATATCACCCTGATCCACGAACTGGCGAATCAGGTGGTACCGCATGAGTATGTGCTTGTTCTTCTGGTGTTGTCTAGGTTCTTTGTCTTGTGCAATAGCACCATTGTTGTCACAATATACGTCCAACGGATTGGACGAGCCCTGAACCACACCAAGATCCATGAGGAAATTCCTCATCCGAACAGCTTCCTTTGCTGCCTCCGAGGCGGCAATATACTCAGCCTCTGTTGTAGACGCAGACACAGTCTCTTGCTTGGAACTCTTCCAGCTCACAGCACCTCCGTTTATAATAAACACGTATCCGGATTGCGAACGAGAATCATCAGAGTCGGTAAGATAACTCGCATCCGTGTAACCCTTTACACTGAGTTCATCTTCACCACCATAAACCAAGAACATATCCTTAGTCCTTCTCAAGTACTTTAGGATATTTTTAGCCGCTGTCTAGTGGATCTCTCCAGGATCAGCCTGGTATCTGCTCACAACACTTAGAGCATAGGAAACATCCGGCCTAGTACAAATCATGGCATACATGATGGATCCGACTGCAGAAGCATATGGAATTGCACATCCGACTTCGCTCATCAGTTGTCGAAGGACACTGAGTCTTGCTAAGTTTTACACCATGGGACATCGGTAAGAACCCCTTCTTAGACGATTCCATGTTGAACTTCTTCAACACTTTGTCCAAATAAGTACTCTGACTCAATCCAATGAGCCTCCTTGATCTATCTCTATAGATCCAGATTCCGAAGATGTATGTTGCCTCACCCAAGTATTTCATTGAGAAACTCCTTTCCAATGATTCCTTGGTTTCTTGCAACATCTGGACATCATTTCCAATCAGTAATATGTCATCCACATATAAGATTAGAAAATTTAATTTGTTCCCACTAAACTTCTTGTACAAACAAGAATCATGATCACTCTCGATGAAGCCAAACGATTTGACTACCTCATCAAAGCGAATATTCCAACTCCGAGATGCTTGCTTCAACCCATAAATGGATTTCTAAAGTTTGCACACCTTGTCGGCATTAGCCGGATCGACAAAACCCTCGGGCTGTATCATATACACGTCCTCGGTTAAATTTCCGTTAAGGAAAGCCGTTTTGAAATCCATCTGCCATATCTCATAGTCGAAATAGGCCTCTATAGCTAACATGATCCAAACTGATTTAAGCATCGCTACGGGCAAGAAAGTCTCGTCGTAATCAACTCCTTGAACTTGTCGGAACCCCTTCGCGACAAGGCGTGCTTTATAGATTGAAACATTTCCATCCATATCCGTTTTCTTCTTAAAGACCCATTTGCACTCGACGGGTCTTGCACCGTCTGGCAGATCAACCAAGTTCCAAACTTGATTTTCATCCATGGACTTTAACTCGGATCTCATGGATCCAAGCCATGACTCGGAATCAGATCCCACCATCGCTTCTGAATAATTTGCTGGCTCATCACTGTCTAACAGTAACACATCATGAACACTTTGTAATCTTGCCGATCTTCATAGTACAGGTGCTGCTGCCGGCTCAGCTATCACGACCGGCTCAACCTCCAAGGTTTTTGCCGACTCGCCACTAGCCGGTTCCTCTCGAATTTCTTCGAACTACACCGTGCTCCCACTTACTCCCCGACTGAGAAACTCTTTCTCAAGGAAGACACCATTCCGAGCGACAAACACTTTGCCCTCTTCTCGGTTGTAGAAGTAGTAACCCAAGGTTTCCCTCGAATACCCCACGAAAATACACTTATCCGACTTGGCTGTAAGCTTGTCCGACTGGAGTCGCTTGACAAATGCTTCGCAACCCCAAATCTTAAGAAAAGACAAACTCAACTTTTTGCCTGTCCACATCTCATGTGGTGTCTTCTCTACCGATTTTGATGGTACTCTGTTTAGTGTGAATGCCGTTGTTTCTAGACAATAACCCCAAAATGATAAAGGCAGATCTGTCCGACTCGTCATTGATCGTACCATGTCCAACAAGGTCCGATTCCGCCTTTCCGAAACACCATTCCATTGTGGCGTTCCTGACGGAGTAAGTTAAGGAACTATTCCATAACTTTTCAGATGGTCATCAAACTCATGGCTCATGTACTCGCCTCCTCGGTCCGACCGAAGAAACTTTATTTTCTTACCGAGTTGATTTTGTGCTTCATTCTGGAATTCTTTGAACTTTTCAAAGGCTTCCGACTTATGTTTCATCAAGTAGATATATCCATACCTACTCAAATCATCAGTGAAGGTAATGAAGTACTCATAACCACCCCTGGCTGTCGTGCTCATTGGTCCACATACATCACTATGTACTAGTCCCAACAAGTCAGACGCCCTTTCGCAACTCTTTGCAAAAGGTGTCTTGGTCATTTTGCCGAGTAGGCAAGATTCGCATGTCTCGAACGACTCCAAGTCTAATGAAGTTAGGAGTCCATCATCATGGAGCTTCTTCATGCGTTTCCAACTTATATGAACAAGCCGACAGTGCCAAAAGTAAGTCATATTCAGATCATTTGGTTTCAACCTTTTAACATTTATGTTATAAACTGACTCACCATCAAGATTCAAACTAAATAACCCGTCCTGGACGGGTGCAAAGCCGTGAAACATATCATTCAAATACAAAGAACAACCATTATTCTTGATATTCGACTCATAGCCTTGCCTCATCAAACATGAAGCAGAAATAATGTTTCGACTGAGCACTAGAACATAATAACAATTATTTAGTTCCATAATGAATCCGGAAGGTAAATGAAGTTGCATCGTGCCGACTTCCAACGCAGCAACTCTTGCTTTGTTGCCGACTCGAATATCAACCTCGCCTCTTGCTACGCTCCTAGTTCTTACCAGTCCCTGCAACGAGTTGCAGATGTGAATAACTGATCCGGTATCATATACCCAAGAACTATTAGGTGCATCAGCAATATATATGTCTGTAACATTGCAAACAAGTGTACCTGAGTCAGAAGTCATACCTCCACTCTTGGCTTTGTCGGCCAAGTACTTGCTGCAGTTCCTCTTCCAGTGGCCATCCGCCTTGCAGTAGAAGCAAGTGGATCCGGCTGAAGGAGATGGTTTAGTCCCTGAGGAAGCGCTTGGGACCGGGTCCTGAGCCCGCTTTCCTCCTGACTTAGCCTTCTTCTTAGTCCAAGAACTCTTCTTGAACTTAGCCTTATTCTGAACCATCAACACTTGACTGGCGCCCTTCTTGAGATCCGCCTCTGCCTGCTTGAGCATCCCATGCAATTCAGTGAGCTTCTTATCCATACCATGCATGTGGTAGTTCGAGATGAACTGCCCATATGCACTAGGAAGATAAGGAAGAGAATTCAGAATTATATCCGTAGCGAACTCTTCGCTTATGGGGTAGCCAAGCCTCTCCAGAGACTGCACGTAACCAACCATTTTGATCACATGCGGACTCAGTGGATCACCATCCTTAAGCTTGCAACTCAACAAAGCCTGAGAGACTTGATACGTCTCAGTCTTCGCCTAAGCCTGGAACATACTTTTGAGGATTTCGATCATATCGTAGGCCTCAACATGCTCGAACTGCTTTTGAAAGTCCGGTTCCACGTGAGCAAGCATAATACAGCTAATATCCGTGGACTCATCCTTAGCCCGACGGTAGGCATTGGTGGCAGCGACAGTCACATTCTCATTCGGCTCATCTGGAAGTGGGTTGTCTGGGACATGGTCCTTCTTTTCTTGTTTGAGAACAACTCTCAAATTTCGATACCAGTTGGTAAAATTAGTGTCGTTCAGATTATCTTTCTCAAGGATAGTTCTCAACGCAAAACCGGATATCTAAGAGTGACTGCTACTTGGTGCCATGATCTACAACAGAAAATATGCCAAACACTTAAGACATGTATTCATAAAAGAGCAAGCATATTAAACATTTTAATATTTTATGCTCCCACTAGAACCAACACCCCTCCGATGGTTGCTTAGTGATTCAGGATCCTAAATAAGCAAGTCGGCTAGTGAGCTTTAGCATCACCGCTAGCCGCCAAGTAATCTAGGTAGACAACTCCTTGTCAATTGCATCTCATGCGACTCCTGTTGGACGGGTGGCATCACATGCCCCGGCTCCCATCCGACTTTTCCCCGAGTCCCACAACCGTTGTGATAGACCTGTCTAGCTTACCGAGTGTTTCTGCAGTAAGAGTCCGACTTGAACCCACCTAGTCGGAAAGAATTGACAGCACCTCAATTTTATGAGCCCACTACCAAAAATGTCCGACTTGTGATGGTGCAAACACTGGCGGGAAAACCGACTAGACCTTCTTGGAGGGATTAAATTTTACCGACTATCTAATAGAGGTAAAACTGAGACATAACAATAACACAAAATAAAGCAATTATAATGTGAAATGGTATGGCTCTCTTCATGGCGATCTCCATCTCCACAAAGCCTGTAATCCGACTCGTGCCAACTCTTGTCACTTGCCGTCTTACTCCATGTCGCCGACATGTACAACGCCTTGCATGCCTTCCGGGTTCTCCAAACAACTACACTAGCTTAGTAAAGTAAATTACATGGAGAATCCGATACGCAGGTCGTTATACAATAAAATGACAGCACCTAGGCTCCAACCGGCTGACAAAAACCGTGATTCGCAGATCACGTATGGATTACACACATACATCACATGCACATGAACCATACCATTCACAACTTCCTGCAAAAACAAGTTATCCATAGATACAATATCTACCGGCGCTGTGAAACTCGCAACAACATCTAAGGCGCTACGACAGGGCGAAGCTGGCGGCCCCGCTAGCCGGATAGCGGGCGGGGATCGAAGGGGCAGCGCCCCTCGCGGGTGCGGGCAGCACCCGATGATTTTTCCGAAAACGCATATCTCATCTACGATCCAAACATGGATTCTGACCATCGTTCCGATTCGATCAAACTCTTTGATCTTCGATCACCGCTTCTGGATTTACGTGTCACAGTCTACCCCGATGGCGGAAGCCGACCGGTAGGGGTATGTCGTTCCACGACCTTAGCAGTATGATCACGGAAATCAGATCTACCATTCCTCGAGCACAGTTGATCCAATCAACTTCGTACAAAACCGATCTATCTCATAGATCAACCACCAAACAGCACATAGATCTCAATTACAGCCAACCGCATATCACATATGCGAGATCTCGAGCCTAAAACCAGAAGCTATCTGTGGCATCCCGTAAAACCACTACTAGAAAATCGCGTTGTTTTTGTGCATTGCATCATCATGACCGCATGCTCATGTCATCATGCCACATTGCATTTGAGCATCGTCATCCTCTTGCATTTGCTTGCATAAAACTATTTTCGGAAAAACCTATTTTTGTTTTCTAAACGCCCCGTCTTTGTTCAAACACAAAACCCGGGCCTCCGGATTATTTTGTTTTGTCTGCCAACGATTTGCAAAAGCCCCGTTGGGAATAAATAAAATATTTAATTATTTTTAGGGGGGCAGCCAGACCGGGCCGAGCCGACCCAGACGGCCACCCCCAGAATAAAACCGGTCCACCCAAAATCCCTAACCTACCTAGTCCTAATCTACCCAGCCCCCCTCCACCTCACCCCAACCTATCCCTTTGCGCCACATCACCCCTGGACAAACCCCCACCCAATCACTCCTTGCCACCTCCCCACCAACCCCCTCACACACGTCACACACACAGCACACACGCACTCACACCGACCACAGCCCCCACCCACCACTAACCTCCCCCTCGCCCGGCCCCACCACCTGCCCATGTTCCCCCGCGGCCCCACCTCCCACCTCGCCCCGCGCCCCTCCCGCACCGTCCTCTCCCACCCCTCTCCTCTCTCTCTGCCCCGACCGCGTCCTCTCCCCGCGTCCCTCTCTGTTGCAGCGAGCCGCCGCCGCGACGACCTCGCCTGCACCGCCGCCTCGCTCCCACCCCGCGGCCCCACCCCTGGCCTCGCTCCCCTCGACCCGCATCCCCGCCTCGAGCCTCTCTCCCTCTCGCTCGCCCCGTCGCCGGCCGACTTCCGCGGCCCTCCCCGCCGCTGGCCTTCGGCCGCCCGCGCGTCGCTCTGGCCGTGCCGCTCGGCTCCACCCTCTTTCGCGGCCGCCTCCTCCCCGCCATCACCGTTCCCCGCCGCCTCCCGCATCCGCCGCCGCAACCCCGCTCCCTCCCGCCGACCTCCACCCCATCGGCCGCGCGCGGGGCTCGCCTCCCCCGTCGGCCGCCTCTCTGCTTTGCCGCTCCGCTGTAGGACCTCGCCAGGCCCGCCCCTCCTCTCCGGCTCCCCGAGGCTGCTCCTCCCGCGCCCTTCTTCGGCCGTCCTCACCACCGCCAGCGACCACCGCGGGTCGGCCCTGCATGCCGCCGCCTCTGCCTTCTCCGACCCAAGTCCTCCGCGAGCATCCCTTCCCGCCTCAAGCGCAGCCGAGCCCGGCCACCTCCAGGGAGCCCCGCCCGGTCAGTGTCCCGCGCCTCCCCTCTACCGCCAGCATGGTCTGCCTCTATTCGGCCGCCGTCGTCGACCAAGCTCTTCCGCCCCTGCGTCTGTGTCCTCGTCGCCTCCAGGGCCCCTGCAGTGTCGCCCGCTCTAGGTGATTCCTGTTGGTGCACGACCCGCGGCAAGACGTTTTGGTGTAGTGTGGAGTTGTACTGGAGGAGTGCAGATGTTTTGGTCATGAAGATCAGTTGTTGTGGCAACGATGATGGTATGGTGTTGATGTGGCGATTCTAAGTGCTACCCTCCCGATGCCAAGATCTTCAACGTCACTCGAAGTATAAGGCCGATCCGATGCCGACCCAAGTTCTTCCTCCCGGAACCGTAAAGATCTCCGTCACCAAACCCTCGCGGCCTTCCACACGGAACACCGAGAACTCCCCCCTGAATGCCAAGGTCGTCGACACGGATACGACATGAACTTCCCCTCGGACGCCAAGATCTACCTTTCGGACCCGACGACCGCGATGATGCTGAACCAAGATCCCCATCGGACAAGATCGACACCGACCAGGGCGGATCCGATGTGCCCCGACGCCAACCAAGTTATCCTCTTGTATCCGAACCTCGCCGATCCCGTCGAACCCTGAGCCCCTGTCGAACCCCGAACCCCCGGAACCAAGATCGCCAACCTCCATGTGTGAACCCAAACCCGAGCTCTTATTTTATTAAATGATATAAACTTGTTGCATTAAATCTTTCATCTCGCATGCATATTGTCATGTGGTTTGGGGGCATTATGCCGATTCACCTCATAATTAAATATGGGGCCATATGCGGGCAATCCTAGTCTTATATTGGCTCCATTTAAATTGGTGTAGCGAACCGGTGCTATCTTTTGCCATGTTAAGACAACATTTAAATTGGCGGGTAGCTAAATAACTTGAACCATATATATAATTGTCGGGACCCCGGTTCCGCTTAATCTTGCCTAATCGCATCGCACATTTGCCATGTCATGCATCATACATGCATCATGCCCGATTTTCTACCGTAGTATTAAATAGTGCATCCGGTGTTTGTGCTAGTGTTTTGCTTCTTCACGGACTAGGACGATGAGTTGATGCGAGTGTCGACCCGATCTTCGGATGAACCTTCGGCAATGTTTTCAGGCGAGCATCTCCCCCTTTCTACCTATCTTACTTTTGTAGTATTTATTTCCCTCCTGTTGATTTATTGCTATCTGTGTTGCATTGCTCTAGTTTTCGTACCCATGATATCCCTTGCAGCCTTAAATTGCCTTGGACACATCCTATTACCTGTTGTTTGGTAGATAGTGGGGCCTGCGTGTCGTAGTTGCTTACTCAAGTGCTGTTGCGTGTCGTCAAGTACCACAGTTGTTGGAGCATTGCCGCATGTTTAATGTTGGAGATGATCATGGCTTTAATTATCGTTTAATTCAATTATTGTTTAATAACTAAAATTGAAGTAGGTAAGCAGAGGCACAGGTGGGCAATAGATGTTATTTGGTTGTTAACCGTCCACTTGTGTCCCGTAGGACCCCGAGTTCTTGACACCTGTTCCGAGATCGAGCGCGCTAACCACATGTGGGATGTATGGGCACCCCATCGATTTAGTACCTGATTTCAAAGTACTGTACTGGGGGCCACAAAGTAGTTTGGGGCTTTATTACTATTCTGTACTTATGCCATGCTTTACTGCTTTATTTACGATTGTGCGAGGAGCACACTGTACTGTTTAGGAAAGCGGAGTGTTTTCGCGGTATCGACAATCCCAGTTTTGGGTTCCCAGTCGTTTACAGCCACTGGAGCAAACCCTGAGTCCGTCTCGGAGACCGGCCGACTTTGTTGCGGGTGTACTTAGTGGGGTGGCCCCCCGTGCTTGCTTTGGGTTTGGGAAACGTCATGACTTAGGCCCCGCCGACATACCGATGGGTGTATGTTGACTGATCTGGCAAAAAGGGTCGAAGTGCGTGTGGATACTTTGGTGCACCACTGCAGGGTTAAATCTTTTCGAGAAGCCGTGTCCGCGGTTATGGACGACTTGGAGCACAGTGCTTGATCATAGACAACTATAACTAAAGTTTACTGTTATAATTTGACTTGTATCCGATATGACTAGTAATCAATTTCACTACAACGGAATGGCTAAATAAAAGTACCAACAACTGCTGGGTTTCGGGTTATCTCATGCTAATTTGTATCTGACTAGTAAGTGTCGCAACTACAACGGAATGGTTAACTAAAACTGCCCACTGCTTATTATATCAGGATAACTATCTATATCTGACTAGTAATTACTGCAACGATAACGGAATAAATAAAACTGCCAACTGTGTGAGTTCCTCGGTTGACTTCCTCGTTTGGTCTCGAGGGGGAAATACCAGGATGGGTATGTTTGGTGGTCGCATCAGGTTGGATCCGAATAGGTCTTTCTTACCCCTCTCTGATAGCCGCTAGTTGTATCGAGTCTCTATAGGTTGTTTAGCGCATGCTGCCGCTTCAGTCCACCATACCTATGTAGGCGAGGACCGCCGAATTCTAGTCTCGCCGTGTACTAGCCTCAGTACTGACGCTCCTCTTTTTCCTTTGCCCTTTGTCGGCACCCCTTTTTGTTTTAGCAGGTTTCGACGTCGTTAGCAGGGTTACCCTTCCGGCTTGGCCTGGGCAGGGTTATGGACGCCATTGGTTATTCTTTAGGGCTCTTAGCCCCATTTGCATCTTGTCCGTAGCTGGACGCTCTATCATTTTTCAAGGTGATTTGGATCTTTGTATAATATATCTGTATTCTTGGCTCGTTGAGTCGCTGTTGTATATATCTGTTCTGTGGGTCCCATCGAGGACTGTTGTGTAATGTTATTACTTCGTTTTCCACCCGCACGAAAGTGCCTGGTGGGCACCTTTGAATTGTTTCTATGCGGGTTTGGCGGGTTTCGCTAAAACTTGCATAGGGCCGATTCTGAGGGTGTTACAGAGTGGTATCAGAGCTCAGCAGTTGCGATACCCCACAAGTCCAGCCTGTAGGATAACCTAGCTAACGACCGAAGTAGAGTGTCAAAACTATTTTTGAAAAATCGGTTGGATAGTTCTGATTAGGTCTGATTTTACTCCTTACCCCTCTGCTATTCTCTTCTTACCTCTGCGTGTTTTGAATCTACTCTCTTATCTTTCTTCGAGTCCAGGATTTCCCGCGGTTGGGTTTCCGTCGTACCATCAGGGTTTCGTTTCCTCTTTTGGTAACGGTGTTGCTACATCTGGTCTTCATGCTATCCGAGGAACCCTTCGTCTAGTGGACTTCTCTTTGTTCCTTCTCGTGCCTTCCGGTGTTTTCCGACGCGACGACATCATCTACGCTAGACCCGATGCAGAGTCTGCATCACTCCTTTGTTCTGCACCTCGTTTGTCGAGATCTTCAGTCTGAATTCTGAGAGTTGGTTGCATAATTCTCCTATTCATGTACAGAGTAATGCTTTGAGTGAGGGATGGAGTCGCGACCATACCACTACTCTTATCATTTGATTTTGTATATTGAATGGTGGATCGATGCAATTCTTACTCCTTCCATATAAGTTAGAGGTGGCCTTACCTTTAATTTCGTCTGTTGTTTTCCGGAGTGTTCTCATGACGAACAGGATCAACGACCTCTTGTTAGTGGTGTCGCGAGGACCTACACGATGCGAGAAGATTCAGATCGCCGCCCTTCTTCCCGGTACCATGAGGCGGATCTCGAGGGCGAGATCCATTGTTAGTGGTGTCGAATTGTGGCATCCCGTAAAACCACTACTAGAAAATCGCGTTGTTTTTGTGCATTGCATCATCCTGACCGCATGCTCATGTCATCATGCCACATTGCATTTGAGCATCGTCATCATCTTGCATTTGCTTGCATAAAACTATTTTCGGAAAAACCTATTTTTGTTTTCTAAACGCCCCGTCTTTGTTCAAACATAAAACCCGGGCCTCCGGATTATTTTGTTTTGTCTGCCAACGATTTGCAAAAGCCCCGTTGGGAATAAATAAAATATTTAATTATTTTTAGGGGGGCAGCCAGACCGGGCCGATCCGACCCAGACGGCCACCCCCAGAATAAAACCGGTCCACCCAAAATCCCTAACCTACCTAGTCCTAATCTACCCAGTCCCCCTCCACCTCACCCCAACCTATCCCTTTGCGCCACATCACCCCTGGACAAACCCCCACCCAATCACTCCTTGCCACCTCCCCACCAACCCCCTCACACACGTCAAACACACAGCACACACGCACTCACACCGACCACAGCCCCCACCCACCACTAACCTCCCCCTCGCCCGGCCCCACCACCTGCCCCTGTTCCCCCGCGGCCCCACCTCCCACCTCGCCCCGCGCCCCTCCCGCACCGTCCTCTCCCACCCCGCTCCTCTCTCTCTGCCCCGACCGCGTCCTCTCCCCGCGTCCCTCTCTGTTGCAGCGAGCCGCCACCGCGACGACCTCGCCTGCACCGCCGCCTCGCTCCCACCCCGCGGCCCCACCCCTGGCCCCGCTCCCCTCGACCCGCATCCCCGCCTCGAGCCTCTCTCCCTCTCGCTCGCCCCGTCGCCGGCCGACCTCCGCGGCCCTCCCCGCCGCTGACCTTCGGCCGCCCGCGCGTTGCTCTGGCCGTGCCGCTCGGCTCCACCCTCTTCCGCGGCCGCCTCCTCCCCGCCATCACCGTTCCCCGCCGCCTCCCGCATCCGCCGCCGCAACCCCGCTCCCTCCCGCCGACCTCCACCTAGTCGGCCGCGCGCGGGGCTCGCCTCCCCCGTCGGCCGCCTCTCTGCTTCGCCGCTCCGCCGCAGGACCTCGCCAGGCCCGCCCCTCCTCTCCGGCTTCCCGAGGCTGCTCCTCCCGCGCCCTTCTCCGGCCGTCCTCACCACCGCCGGCGACCACCGCGGGTCGGCCCTGCATGCCGCCGCCTCTGCCTTCTCCGACCCAAGTCCTCCGCGAGCGTCCCTTCCCGCCTCAAGCGCAGCCGAGCCCGGCCACCTCCAGGGAGCCCCGCCCGGTCGATGTCCCGCGCCTCCCCTCTGCCGCCAGCATGGTCTGCCTCTATTCGGCCGTCGTCGTCGACCAAGCTCTTCCGCCCCTGCGTCTGCGTCCTCGTCGCCTCCAGGGCCCCTGCAGTGTCGCCCGCTCTAGGTGATTCCTGTTGGTGCATGACCCGCGGCAAGACGTTTTGGTGTAGTGTGGAGTGGTACTGGAGGAGTGCAGATATTTTGGTCATGAAGATCAGTTGTTGTGGCAACGATGATGGTATGGTGTTGATGTGGCGATTCTAAGTGCTACCCTCCCGATGCCAAGATCTTCAACGTCACTCGAAGTATAAGGCCGATCCGATGCCGACCCAAGTTCTTCCTCCCGGAACCATCAAGATCTCCGTCACCAAACCCTCGCGGCCTTCCACACGGAACACCGAGAACTCCCCCCTGAACGCCAAGGTCGTCGACACGGATACGACATGAACTTCCCCTCGGACGCCAAGATCTACCTCTCGGACCCGACGACCGCGATGATGCTGAACCAAGATCCCCATCGGACAAGATCGACACCGACCAGGGCGGATCCGATGTGCCCCGACGCCAACCAAGTTCTCCTCTTGTATCCGAACCTCGCCGATCCCGTCGAACCCTGAGCCCCTGTCGAACCCCGAACCCCCGGAACCAAGATCGCCAACCTCCATGTGTGAACCCAAACCCGAGCTCTTATTTTATTAAATGATATAAACTTGTTGCATTAAATCTTTCATCTCGCATGCATATTGTCATGTGGTTTGGGGGCATTATGCCGATTCACCTCATAATTAAATATGGGGCCATATGCGGGCAATCCTAGTCTTATATTGGCTCCATTTAAATTGGTGTAGTGAACCGGTGCTATCTTTTGCCATGTTAAGACAACATTTAAATTGGCGGGTAGCTAAATAACTTGAACCATATATATAATTGTCGGGACCCCGGTTCCGCTTAATCTTGCCTAATCGCATCGCACATTTGCCATGTCATGCATCATACATGCATCATGCCCGATTTTCTACCGTAGTATTAAATAGTGCATCCGGTGTTTGTGCTAGTGTTTTGCTTCTTCACGGACTAGGCCGATGAGTTGATGCGAGTGTCGACCCGATCTTCGGATGAACCTTCGGCAATGTTTTCAGGCGAGCATCTCCCCCTTTCTACCTATCTTACTTTTGTAGTATTTATTTCCCTCCTGTTGATCTATTGCTATCTGTGTTGCGTTGCTCTAGTTTTCGTACCCATGATATCCCTTGCAGCCTTAAATTGCCTTGGACACATCCTATTACCTGTTGTTTGGTAGATAGTGGGGCCTGCGTGTCGTAGTTGCTTACTCAAGTGCTGTTGTGTGTCGTCAAGTACCACAGTTGTTGGAGCATTGCCGCATGTTTAATGTTGGAGATGATCATGGCTTTAATTATCGTTTAATTCAATTATTGTTTAATAACTGAAATTGAAGTAGGTAAGCAGAGGCACAGGTGGGCAATAGATGTTATTTGGTTGTTAACCGTCCACTTGTGTCCCGTAGGACCCCAAGTTCTTGACACCTGTTCCGAGATCGAGCGCGCTAGCCACATGTGGGATGTATGGGCACCCCATCGATTTAGTACCTGATTTCAAAGTACTGTACTGGGGGCCACAAAGTAGTTTGGGGCTTTATTACTATTCTGTACTTATGCCATGCTTTACTGCTTTATTTACGATTGTGCGAGGAGCACACTGTACTGTTTAGGAAAGCGGAGTGTTTTCGCGGTATCGACAATCCCAGTTTTGGGTTCCCAGTCGTTTACAGCCACTGGCGCAAACCCTGAGTCCGTCTCGGAGACCGGCCGACTTCGTTGCGGGTGTACTTAGTGGGGTGGCCCCCCGTGCTTGCTTTGGGTCTGGGAAACGTCATGACTTAGGCCCCGCCGACATACTGATGGGTGTATGTTGACTGATCTGGCAAAAAGGGTCGAAGTGCGTGTGGATACTTTGGTGCACCCCTGCAGGGTTAAATCTTTTCGAGAAGCCGTGTCCGCGGTTATGGACGACTTGGAGCACAGTGCTTGATCATAGACAACTATAACTAAAGTTTACTGTTATAATTTGACTTGTATCCGATATGACTAGTAATCAGTTTCACTACAACGGAATGGCTAAATAAAAGTACCAACAACTGCTGGGTTTCGGGTTATCTCATGCTAATTTGTATCTGACTAGTAAGTGTCGCAACTACAACGGAATGGTTAACTAAAACTGCCCACTGCTTATTATATCAGGATAACTATCTATATCTGACTAGTAATTACTGCAACGATAACGGAATAAATAAAACTGCCAACTGTGTGAGTTCCTCGGTTGACTTCCTCGTTTGGTATCGAGGGGGAAATACCAGGATGGGTATGTTTGGTGGTCTCATCAGGTTGGATCCGAATAGGTCTTTCTTACCCCTCTCTGATAGCCGCTAGTTGTATCGAGTCTCTATAGGTTGTTTAGCGCATGCTGCCGCTGCCGCTTCAGTCCACCATACCTATGTAGGCGAGGACCGCCGAATTCTAGTCTCGCCGTGTACTGGCCTCAGTACTGACGCTCCTCTTTTTCCTTTGCCCTTTGTCGGCACCCTTTTTTGTTTTAGCAGGTTTCGACGTCGTTAGCAGGGTTACCCTTCCGGCTTGGCCTGGGCAGGGTTATGGACGCCATTGGTTATTCTTCAGGGCTCTTAGCCCCATTTGCATCTTGTCCGTAGCTGGACGCTCTATCATTTTTCAAGGTGATTTGGATCTTTGTATAATATATCTGTATTCTTGGCTCGTTGAGTCGCTGTTGTATATATCTGTTCTGTGGGTCCCATTGAGGACTGTTGTGTAATGTTATTACTTCGTTTTCCACCCGCACGAAAGTGCCTGGTGGGCACCTTTGAATCGTTTCTATGCGGGTTTGGCGGGTTTCGCTAAAACTTGCATAGGGCCGATTCTGAGGGTGTTACACTATCGCTCTGATACCACTGTTGGGCCACGCAGAGATAAAACAAAACTTTTTCCTCTAACATGGTGATCCCAAGATCTAGCTGAGGTAGAAGGCCACGAGGTTTACCACTAGACGCGCAGCTGCGGATTACTGATGAAGCGCGTCAGTTGATGCAGTGCTTCCTCACGATCCGATCGTCCTGGTGCTGATCGCACAACACCTCTGCTGGTATCCACACGTACAAGGAGGAGCACCGGCGGCGAACTGCTAGGTTCGTATAGACGGTAGGACTGCTGTGGAACTAGGGTTTTCAACACATGGAATGACCTAACCGAACAACGATTAACCTTTCTGGGTTACGGTGCTCCACTATATATAGGGAGTGAACGTGGGCTCTGCTCGCGCGACCCATTCACTAAAGCCCATATAACACTAGTCACCATGAGTCCAACTCACTAACTCAGTCCTAATCCAGTTTAGGTCCAACCCAACCAGATTACAGGTTCAGATCCAATCCGAACATGCTCCCGCTCTTAAGTGTGTGACCCCGCAGGCTCATGGCTACTTGGACACGATTGGAGCCCGACTCTCAATCGATCAGTCGGTAGCGGCTCCTAGCAGAACATGCCGACTCCCAAGTACCAAAGAGTCATGACGACTTTCCTTTCCAATGCGACTTACGTCCGAGTCCCTTTTGCCTCACGATATACCTTGTCAGACTATAGGCGAATATATGTCATCCCTTAAATAGTCCGACTCTCTTCTTGATCCAAGATAAGTGATTCACCCGACTAACTCTTAGTCGATCGCCTCGGTTAACACTTAACCGAGTCGTGCATGGCCATGCTTTCCGAATCATATCTCACGAGAGGGCCCAGAGAATATCTCTCCGAGTGGAGGGGCAAAATCCCATCTTGGTTATTCACATCACACAGCTTGATTCTCAGTCGACCCGAACCCTGCCTTTATAACTGCCCAGTTACGGATCAGTGTTTGACAGAACCTAAGTCAGTGATCCTCAACTCGGACTATGCAACAACCTCAGGTCTAAGGATTACATTGATTGAGATATACAAATGGCAACTTGTTCGTTGTACCTCAATATGGGTCAATCCGACTCGCTAAACTCTTTAGTCGAATCTGTGTAAGTTGGAATAGCATCTCCATGCCCATGACAAGTGGAACCGAGTCATCAAGCCAACTTTCACATTGGTCTATGTTGTGTGTCCAGCACAACTTCGATGACCAAGGATATTTAGTACAAACAACATGAATGCATAGTTCCACAACCGAATCACATATTCAATGATACACATCAGATGTTATACAAGGACTACTTAATATCTTTATGAATACAATGGGAAATCTCATCATACATGATTGCCTCTAGGGCATATTCCCAACAGTCTCCCACTTGCACTAGAGTCAATCTTTTGACATCACATGTCTAAGCATCTAATGCCCATGGCTCTCAGGTGTGCCTCATGCTTCGGCTGTGGTAACGGCTTTGTCAACGGATCCGCAATATTTGCATCCGTGTGTACCTTGCATAACTTGATATCACCCTGATCCACGAACTGGCGAATCAGGTGGTACTGCATGAGTATGTGCTTGTTCTTCTGGTGTTGTCTAGGTTCCTTGTCTTGTGCAATAGCACCATTGTTGTCACAATATACGTCCAACGGATTGGATGAGCCCTGAACCACACCAAGATCCATGAGGAAATTCCTCATCCAAACAGCTTCCTTTGCTGCCTCCGAGGCGGCAATATACTCAGCCTCTGTTATAGACGCATACACAGTCTCTTGCTTGGAACTCTTCCAGCTCACAGCACCTCCGTTTATAATAAACACGTATCCGGATTGCGAACGAGAATCATCAGAGTCGGTAAGATAACTCACATCCGTGTAACCCTTTACACTGAGTTCATCTTCACCACCATAAACCAAGAACATATCCTTAGTCCTTCTCAAGTACTTTAGGATATTTTTAGCTGCTGTCCAGTGGATCTCTCCAGGATCATGCTGGTATCTGCTCACAACACTTAGAGCATAGGAAACATCCGGCCTAGTACAAATCATGGCATACATGATGGATCCGACTGCAGAAGCATATGGAATTGCACTCATCCGACTTCGCTCATCAGTTGTCGAAGGACACTGAGTCTTGCTAAGTTTTACACCATGGGACATCGGTAAGAACCCCTTCTTAGACGATTCCATGTTGAACTTCTTCAACACTTTGTCCAAATAAGTACTCTGACTCAATCCAATGAGCCTCCGTGATCTATCTCTATAGATCCAGATTCCAAAGATGTATGTTGCCTCACCCAAGTATTTCATTGAGAAACTCCTTTCCAATGATTCCTTGGTTTCTTGCAACATCTGGACATCATTTCCAATCAGTAATATGTCATCCACATATAAGATTAGAAAATTTAATTTGTTCCCACTAAACTTCTTGTACAAACAAGAATCATGATCACTCTCGATGAAGCCAAACGATTTGACTACCTCATCAAAGCGAATATTCCAACTCCGAGATGCTTGCTTCAACCCATAAATGGATTTCTAAAGTTTGCACACCTTGTCGGCATTAGACGGATCGACAAAACCCTCGGGCTGTATCATATACACGTCCTCGGTTAAATTTCCGTTAAGGAAAGCCGTTTTGACATCCATCTTCCATATCTCATAGTCGAAATAGGCCGCTATAGCTAACATGATCCAAACTGATTTAAGCATCACTACGGGCAAGAAAGTCTCGTCGTAATCAACTCCTTGAACTTGTCGGAACCCCTTTGTGACAAGGCGTGCTTTATAGATTGAAACATTTCCATCCATATCAGTTTTATTCTTAAAGACCCATTTGCACTCGACGGGTCTTGCACCGTCTGGCAGATCAACCAAGTTCCAAACTTGATTTTCATCCATGGACTTTAACTCGGATCTCATGGCTCCAAGCCATGACTCGGAATCAGATCCCACAATCGCTTCTGAATAATTTGCTGGCTCATCACTGTCTAACAGTAACACATCATGAACACTTCGTAATCTTGCCGATCTTCGTAGTACAGGTGCTGCTGCCGGCTCAGCTATCACGACCGGCTCAACCTCCAAGGTTTTTGCCGACTCGCCACTAGCCGGTTCCTCTCGAATTTCTTCGAGCTACAACGTGCTCCCACTTACTCCCCGACTGAGAAACTCTTTCTCAAGGAAGACACCGTTCCGAGCGACAAACACTTTGCCCTCTTCTCGGTTGTAGAAGTAGTAACCCAAGGTTTCCCTCGAATACCCCACGAAAATACATTTATCCGACTTGGCTGTAAGCTTGTCCGACTGGAGTCGCTTGACAAATGCTTCACAACCCCAAATCTTAAGAAAAGACAAACTCAACTTTTTGCCTGTCCACATCTCATGTGGTGTCTTCTCTACCGATTTTGATGGTACTCTGTTTAGTGTGAACGCCGCTGTTTCTAGACAATAACCCCAAAATGATAAAGGCAGATCTGTCCGACTCGTCATTGATCGTACCATGTCCAACAAGGTCCGATTTCGCCTTTCCGAAACACCATTCCTTTGTGGCGTTCCTGGCGGAGTAAGTTGAGGAACTATTCCATAACTTTTCAGATGGTCATCAAACTCATGGCTCATGTACTCGCCTCCTCGGTCCGACCGAAGAAACTTTATTTTCTTGCCGAGTTGATTTTGTGATTCATTCTGGAATTCTTTGAACTTTTCAAAGGCTTCCGGCTTATGTTTCATCAAGTAGATATATCCATACCTACTCAAATCATCAGTGAAGGTAATGAAGTACTCATAACCACCCCTGGCTGTCGTGCTCATTGGTCCACATACATCACTATGTACTAGTCCCAACAAGTCGGATGCCCTTTCGCAACTCTTTGCAAAAGGTGTCTTGGTCATTTTGCCGAGTAGGCAAGATTCGCATGTCTCGAACGACTCCAAGTCGAATGAAGTTAGGAGTCCATCATCATGGAGCTTCTTCATGCGTTTGCAACTTATATGAACAAGCCGACAGTGCCAAAAGTAAGTCATATTCAGATCATTTGGTTTCAACCTTTTAACATTTATGGTATAAACCGACTCACCATCAAGATTCAAACTAAATAACCCGTCCTGGACGGGTGCAAAGCCGTGAAACATATCATTCAAATACAAAGAACAACCATTATTCTTGATATTCGACTCATAGCCTTGCCTCATCAAACATGAAGCAGAAATAATGTTTCGACTGAGCACTGGAACATAATAACAATTATTTAGTTCCATAATGAATCCGGAAGGTAAATGAAGTTGCATCGTGCCAACTTCCAACGCAGCAACTCTTGCTTTGTTGCCGACTCGAATATCAACCTCGCCTCTTGCTACGCTCCTAGTTCTTACCAGTCCCTGCAACGAGTTGCAGATGTGAATAACTGATCCGGTATCATATACCCAAGAACTATTAGGTGCATCAGCAAGATATATGTCTGTAACATTGCAAACAAGTGTACCTGAGTCGGAAGTCATACCTCCACTCTTGGCTTTGTCGGCCAAGTACTTGCTGCAGTTCCTCTTCCAGTGGCCATCCGCCTTGCAGTAGAAGCAAGTGGATCCGGCTGAAGGAGATGGTTTAGTCCCTGAGGAAGCACTTGGGACCGGGTCCTGAGCCCGCTTTCCTCCTGACTTAGCCTTCTTCTTAGTCCAAGAACTCTTCTTGAACTTAGCCTTATTCTGCACCATCAACACTTGACTGGCGCCCTTCTTGAGATCCGCCTCTGCCTGCTTGAGCATCCCATGCAATTCAGTGAGCTTCTTATCCATACCATGCATCTGGTAGTTCGAGATGAACTGCCCATATGCACTAGGAAGATAAGGAAGAGAATTCAGAATTATATCCGTAGCGAACTCTTCGCTTATGGGGTAGCCAAGCCTCTCTAGAGACTGCACGTAACCAACCATTTTGATCACATGCGGACTCAGTGGATCACCATCCTTAAGCTTGCAACTCAACAAAGCCTGAGAGACTTGATACCTCTCAATCTTTGCCTAAGCCTGGAACATACTTTTGAGGCTTTCGATCATATCGTAGGCCTCAACATGCTCGAACTGATTTTGCAAGTCCGGTTCCACGTGAGCAAGCATAATACAGCTAATATCCGTGGAATCATCCTTAGCCCGACGGTAGGCATTGGTGGCAGCGACAATCACATTCTCATTCGGCTCATCTGGAAGTGGGTTGTCTGGGACATGGTCCTTCTTTTCTTGTTTGAGAACAACTCTCAAATTTTGATACCAGTTGGTAAAATTAGTGTCGTTCAAATTATCTTTCTCAAGGATAGTTCTCAACGCAAAACCGGATATCTGAGAGTGACTGCTACTTGGTGCCATGATCTACAACAGAAAATATGCAAAACACTTAAGACATGTATTCATAAAAGAGCAAGCATATTAAACATTTTAATATTTTATGCTCCCACTAGAACCAACACCCCTCCGATGGTTGCTTAGTGATTCAGGATCCTAAATAAGCAAGTCGGCTAGTGAGCTTTAGCATCACCGCTAGCCGCCAAGTGATCTAGGTAGACAACTCCTTGTCAATTGCATCTCATGCGACTCCTGTTGGACGGGTGGCATCACATGCCCCGGCTCCCATCCGACTTTTCCCCGAGTCCTACAACCGTTGTGATAGACCCGTCTAGCTTACCGAGTGTTTCTGCAGTAAGAGTCTGACTCGAACCCACCTAGTCGGAAAGAATTGGCAGCACCTCAATTTTATGATCCCACTACCAAAAATGTCCGACTTGTGATGGTGCAAACACTGGCGGGAAAACCGACTAGACCTTCTTTGAGGGATTAAATTTTACCGACTATCTAATAGAGGTAAAACTGAGACATAACAATAACACAAAATAAAGCAATTATAATGTGAAATGGTATGGCTCTCTTCATGGCGATCTCCATCTCCAAAAAGCCTATAATCCGACTCGTGCCAACTCTTATCACTTGCAGTCTTACTCCATGTCGCCGACATGTACAACGCCTTGCATGCCTTCTGGGTTCTCCAAACAAATACACTAGCTTAGTAAAGTAAATTACATGGATAATCCGACACGCAGGTCGTTATACAATAAAATGACAGCACCTAGGCTCCAGCTGGCTGACAAAAACCGTGATTCGCAGATCACGTATGGATTACACACATACATCACATGCACATGAACCATACCATTCACAACTTCCTGCAAAAAAAAGTTATCCATAGATACAATATCTACCGGCGCTGTGAAACTCGCAACGACATCTAAGGCGCTACGACAGGGCGAAGCTGGCGGCCCCGCTAGCCGGATAGCGGGCGGGGATCGAAGGGGCAGCGCCCCTCGCGGGGGCGGGAAGCGCCCGATGATTTTTCCGAAAACGCATATCTCATCTACGATCCGAACATGGATTTCGACCATCGTTCCGATTCGATCAAACTCTTTGATCTTCGATCACCGCTTCTGGATTTACGTGTCACAGTCTACCCCGATGGCGGAAGCCGACCGGTAGGGGTATGTTGTTCCACGACCTTAGCAGTATGATCACGGAAATTAGATCTACCATTCCCCGAGCACAGTTGATCCAATCAACTTCGTACAAAACCGATCTATCTCATAGATCAACCACCAAACAACACATAGATCTCAATTACAGCCAACCGCATATCACATATGCGAGATCTCGAGCCTAAAACCAGAAGCTATCGCTCTGATACCACTGTTGGGCCACGCAGAGATAAAACAAAACTTTTTCCTCTAACGTGGTGATCCCAAGATCTAGCTGAGGTAGAAGGCCACGAGGTTTACCACTAGACGCGCAGCTGAGGATTACTGATGAAGCGCGTCAGTTGATGCAGTGCAGTCCTCACGATCCAATCGTCCTGGTGCTGATCGCACAACACCTCTGCTGGTATCCACACGTACAAGGAGGAGCACCGGCGGCGAACTGCTAGGTTCATATCGACGGTAGGACTGCTGTGGAGCTAGGGTTTCCAACACATGGAATGACCTAACCGAACAACGATTAAACTTTCTAGGTTACGGTGCTCCACTATATATAGGGAGTGAACGTGGGCTCTGCTCGCTCGACCCATTCACTAAAGCCCATATAACACTAGTCACCGTGAGTCCAACTCACTAACTCAGTCCTAATCCGGTTTAGGTCCAACCAAACCAGATTACAGGTTCAGATCCAATCCGAACATGCTCCCGCTCTTAAGTGTGTGACCCCGCAGGTTCATGACTACTTGGACACGATTGGAGTCCGACTCTCAATCGATCAGTCGGTAGCGGCTCCTAGCAGAACATGCCGACTCCCAAGTACCAAAGAGTCATGAAGACTTTCCTTTCTAATGCGACTTACGTCTGAGTCCCTTTTGCCTCACGATATACCTTGTCAGACTATAGGCGAATATATGTCATCCCTTATATAGTCTGACTCTCTTCTCGATCCAAGATAAGTGATTCACCCGACTAACTCTTAGTCGATCGCCTCGGGTAACACTTAACCGAGTCGTGCATGGCCATGATTTACGAATCATATCTCACGAGAGGGCCCAGAGAATATCTCTCCGAGTGGAGGGGCAAAATCCCATCTTGGTTATTCACATCACGCAGCTTGATTCTCAGTCGACCCGAACCCTGCCTTTATAACTGCCCAGTTACGGATCAGTGTTTGACAGAACCTAAGTCGGTGATCCTCAACTCGGACTATGCAACAACCTCAGGTCTAAGGATTACATTGATTGAGATATACAAATGGCAACTTGTTCGTTGTACCTCAATATGGGTCAATCCGACTCGCTAAACTCTTTAGTCGAATCTGTGTAAGTTGGAATAGCATCTCCATGCCCATGACAAGTGGAACCGAGTCATCAAGCCAACTTTCACATTGGTCTAAGTTGTGTGTCCAGCACAACTTCGATGACCAAGGATATTTAGTACAAACAACATGAATGCATAGTTCCACAACCGAATCACATATTCAATGATACACATCAGATGTTTATACAAGGACTACTTAATATCTTTATGAATACAATGGGAAATCTCATCATACATGATTGCCTCTAGGGCATATTCCCAACAATTAGAACTCCATCTTTCGTGCACATGTTTAGAGTTCTTTGAGCCCAGCTTGCAATGCTTGCAAATGGTTTTATCTTGGTTTTGATGGTGCATGTCACCTCAAAAATTATTCTTTTTATCACTTACCTACTCGAGGACGAGCGGGAGTTAAGCTTGGGGATGATACGTCGGAAACGTATCTATAATTTTTGATGTTCCATGCTTGTTTATTATCTAATTTGCTTTGCTTTGTCTATACTTTGAGGTGTTTTTATATCTTTTCTGGAACTAATCTATTAACAAGTTGCCATAGTGCCAGTTGCCTATTTTCTTCTGTTTTTGGTTCCAGAAAGGCAGAAAATCAATATTCTCGGAATTGGACGGGACAAAAGGCAAAGTTATTATTTTCCCGGAGCAACACGAAACCACGAAGCAGAGCCGGAGGGGGGGCCACAGGGTGGCCGCACCCCCTAGGCGCGGGCAAGCCCTGGGGGCGCCCATAGGGGGTGTGGGACCTCTGGACCCCCACCGACCTTGATTCCTACGCCTATAAGAAGCATCCGACCCAAAAACCCTAAATAATCCCAGAAGAAATCCACGAAAACCTCTGCTGCGCCGCCGCCACCGAAGGGGAGATTCAGGGGATAGAAAGTCTCTGTTCCGGCACCCTGCTGGGATGGGGAAGTGCCCTCGGAGCCATCTCCATCGATGTCAACCACCATCTTCATCACCATTGCTGATTCCCATGATGAGGAGGGAGTAGTTCTTCCTCACGGCTAAGGGCTCTATCGGTAGCTATGTGTTCATCTCTCTCTCTATGCATGATCTTGTTGTGGTCATGAGCTTTGTAATCTAGTAGATGTACCTTGCTAATCAAGTGCTTCATTAGATCTCTGCTCTCCCCATGTGTGTGAAAGTGACAGCGTGCACGCCATGGAGGCACTTAGGCTTGAGTCTACATAAATACTCTTTGTGCTTTAATAGATCTATGATTTTCCCCACGTGTGTGAAAGTGACAGCGGGCATACCGTGTTTGGCACTTTGGCTAGATTGAATATTTGTTATGAGTTATATTTGGAGTTGGATGTCTCTATGAAATTGTGGTGTTTGTTGGAACCATCTAGCGCTCAAGGTGACGGTGTGGGGTTATCTAGATTGGGGAAGGCGGACTTTGAGGTGTGTTGTTATAGCCCTACCATGGATTAGAGTGTCTAACCAAAGAGTAGTTAAGAGTAGTATCATGAAGAGAGGATATTTATATGAGAGAGTGTTCACTAGTGAAAGTATGATCCATAGGCCTTGTTTCTAAGCATTGAAACACCGTTTGCTACTAGATCTGTTGCATGTTTGCTTGCTTCCTTCTTGTTGTCTTTAGTCTTTGCCTCACCGTCAAGCTCTTTTCTGGCACCGTTACCACTTATATTTCACTATCTCTTCATCGAACTAGTGCACATATACACCCGACAAGTGTATTGGGTGTGTTGGGGACACAAGAGACTTCTTGTATCTTGATTGCAGGGTTGCTTGAGAGGGAATACTTTTGACCACTTCCTCCCTGAGTTCGATAAACCTTGGGTAATCCACTTAAGGGAAACTTGCTGCTGTTCTATAAACCTCTACACTTGGAGGCCCAACAACTGTCTACAAGAATAGAAGTGCTTAGACATCAATTACTATGTCAGATTGATTAATGGTTTTGTCTTATTGATTATATCATGTCTGTGTTGTTTGTGATCTTGCATGCTCTCTGTTGTTAGTATCTATCTTGGCCAAGTAGTTGCTAGTGACTCCAAGAGGGGGTATTTATGCTCGATAGTGGGTTCATGCCTCTAGTTTCCAAGGGAAGTGACAAAAATCTCTTCGGTTGTAGATGTGTTGTTACCACAAGGGAGAAAACAACGGTCTCTTGTTCATGGAACAAGTGGATTGTTTACCTTACACACTTTGCTTAAAGCAGTTGTCTGTTGCTTGCAACTTAATACTGGAGGGGGTTCGGATGATAAACTGAAGGTGGACTTATAGTCATAGATGCAGTTGGATGACGGTCTATGTATATTGTTGTATTTCCCAATCGAATCTCATATGATCTGTTTGTCTGGTATTGCATTGTTATGCCTTGCTCAGTTCCTGTCAATTGCCCTGCTGTAATTTGTTTACCCTTCATGCCATGTTGTTTATCTAAGGATAGCACCTCTAGTGAACTATGGACCTCGGTCCAATCTTTACCATTGATACATCTTCCACTATTTACTTGCTGCAAACCATTCATCACCTTCCACACCATACAGTTAACCCTTTGTTACAGCAAACCGGTGAGCTTGACAACCTCACTCATTCGTTGGGGCAAAGTCTTGAGTTTGTGTTGTGCAGGTTTCCACGTTGCTTACAACACCTTTGAGACGTTTCCTTCCTCCTACTGGTTCGATAACCTTGATTTCTTACTGAGGGAAAACTTGCTACTATGCTCATCATACCTAGCTCTTGGGGTTTCCAACGAAGCGTCCCATGATAGTACTGGGCGCCATCAGCCACCATAATCCCTAGATCGGGGGGATCTGAAGCTCTTCCCGGCACCCTGCCAGAGGGGAGATCATCCCGGAAGCCTTCTTATTCAGCATGCCAGCCTCCGGTATGAAGCGTGAGTAGTTTCACCTTGGACTGCGGGTCCATGTAGTAGCTAGATGGTTGTATCTCCTCCTTTGTGCTACCATGTTTAGATCTTATGAGCTCCGTTCATGATCAAGATCATCTATTTGTAATCATGCATGTTGTGTTTGTGGGGATCCGATGGATGTTGAGATTACTATGTCAGATTGATTAATGGTTTTGTCTTATTGATTCTATCATGTATGTGTTGTTTGTGATCTTGCATGCTCTCCGTTTCTAGTAGCTATCTTGGCCAAGTAGATGCTAGTGACTCCAAGAGGGGGTATTTATGCTAGATAGTGGGTTCATGCCTCTATTTAATCTAAGGGAAGTGACAGAAATCTCTAATGTTGTAGATGTGATGTTGCCACTAGGGAGAAAACAACAGTCTCTTGTTCATGGAACAAGTGGATTGTTTAACTTACACACTTTGCTTAAAGCAGTTATCTGTTTCTTGCAACTTAATACTGGAGGGGGTTCAGATGATAACCTGGAGGTGTATTTCTAGTCATAGATGCAGTTGGATGGCGGTCTATGTATCTTGTTGTATTGCCCAATCGAATATCATAGGATCATGGATGTCTAGTATTGCATTGTTATGCCTTGCTCAGTCCTGTCAACTGCCCTGCTGTAATTTGTTTACCCAGCAGGCCATGTTTGTTTATCTTAAGGAGATCACCTCTAGTGAACTATGGACCCCGGTCCAATCTTTACCATTGATACATCTTCCACTGTTACTGTTTACTTTCTGCAAACCACTATTACCTTCCACACCATACAGTTAATCTTTTGTTACAGCAACCGGTGATATTGACAACCTCACTGTCCATTGGGGGAAAAGTCTTGAGTTTGTGTTGTGTAGGTCTCCAAGTTGATAGCAACTCCTTCGAGTCATTTCCTTCCTCCTACTGGTTCAATAACCTCTTTTTCTTACTGAGGGAAAACTTGCTGATGTGCTCATCACACCTTCCTCTTGGGGTCTCCCAACGAAACTTCCACGCACCATGAATAACTCTAAGCTTTCCAAGGCACACCAGGATGTTTTATAATAGCATAATTAAGTAAGAGAGATCATGTCCTAAGTAGCGTAACAATGAATTATCTTAATGGAACCCACATCAGTAAATCAAGACTATCAAAACACTTCAATTACATTCATTGTCTTTCAAGAAAATTCATAAAGTAGTAATGATACCATGCCAAGGACTTTTTGTGTGGATCTTAGTACTTTTCTTTCAAGGATAATTCTCAACGAGGATCATTGAGTGATTCTTTAAAACAATAGTTTTCACAGCCTTCGAGAGTACCAACACTTTTGCCCATTACGGTGACAAGTGCCACCCATGTCGTCAACTCATAGCCGAAATCAAGGGTTGTACCATTGATTGTTCGTAGGCCAGTAGAGTTGTTAGCATCCAAAGGTGTGCATAAAAAACATAGAACTTATTAAACAATATCATAGTTTGATCCACAAGGTTAGCCTTGGCATGGATCGCAATTACCCTTAGACTTTAATTCAATCAAACAACTCCTTTTCAAGAGCGCTATCAAGTCTATCAAAACATCCATGGGGTTAAGGATCTTCAAAGGTAAACTCGCAAGACGATCATTCATCAAACAAGTCAAAATTTGAGACTTTTCTTGTTGTACTTGTTTGGCAATATTCTTTCCAAGTCAAGGATCGGTTAGTTACAAGAACTAGAGCAGAAGCTTCCACAACTAATTACTCATCAAATAAAAAGCTTTACTCTAACTATTTTGAATCACTCCCACTAACATAACATCTTAGAAAATCAACTAACTAAGATAAACAATTTAAACTTATAAAGTGGGAGACATATGACATACCTCTCACTAGTGACTACATAATTCTCTTCCTTATGGGGATGTGTTCCTTCAAAACTCAAGTTAAAATCACTCTCATAATAATATTGAAGAAAAGAGGCAATAGGCAAATCCACTTTCGCGAAATAGGAAAAAAATAAAAATCTTTTTGTATTTTTGACGATGTGGATTTAACAATAGAAAATAAATTGCGACCAAACAAGGAACTAAGAAAAGGAAAACAAACAAAAAACAAAAGTAAACGAAAAACGAAAGAAAAAGCGAAGTACTGGAAAAAACCAACATACGTATTTCAAAGCTCACAAAGTACAACCTCATTATTACACAAATATAAATGTCGATGGACACATCTCCAAGCTCGGGCTTTTGCAAGCCTTTTTGTTTCTCACTGTGGTGGCGGTGGATAATCTCCCATGTTCCATTCGCCGCTCCAATTGTTGAACTAGGTTGAGAGGTTGGCAGTAGCATATCGAAGGTTGATGGAGAGGTTGTTCATGTTTTGAATGCTTCCTTCAATATCATAGATATCATCATAGGTGGTGTAGAATTTTGGTGGCTGCACATCTTGTTCGGGTCCTTCTTGTTCTACTTCTTCATATTCTCGTTCTTCATTCGCGGGTACTTCTTGCTGGGGTAGACTTGCCTCAACCCGCGCATCATAACGCAAACGTCCATTCTCGATAGAGAACAAACCATTAGGCAAAGGAGTTGGGATCAAGTTATCTGCTCCAGGTATATCAAAGAAGTATCTACCAATAGAAATCATACCACAAGATCTCGGAGTAGGAAAACCAAGACGACAGTCTCCTACCAACGGTTGGATATTACCTAAGTTGACGTGAAGCGCATGTGCAAGAATGGTTATGAATCCTCCTCTACATATGGAACCATGAGACTGCAGAGCTTGATGCTTAATATAAAACAAAAGAAGGGTGCCCAAATTTGGTGTTAAGTTACAATTCAGAATAGCAGCTCTAGCGAGGATTATCATATCCTCCTCATTAACTCTAGTAAATGTTGGGGAACATGCTACGGGAAAGAAAAAAAATCTAGCGCATAACCAAGATCCAACGCAAGGGCGAGGCAACAAAACATACCCTCGTAGATCGAACTAGCGGAAGTTTGTCGATGACGAGGTTGATCATGCTTCGATCCCCGCAACAAGCCTTAGCGAGTCGCGAGGAAATGGATTATCCCACGGATGGCTCCGAAGAAGTAGTGCTCCAAGTGTTGCACCTCCACCGGTATCCACATGTACAACAAGGATGGCACCGCGTCAAGGCGAGATCAAGAACTCGTGGATAAAGCAGGAATGTGTCGATGAAGATCCGGCAGCACTCCCTCGTCCATCAAGATTAGATATAGATGGGGTAGATGAAGGAGCTACAACGAGCGTTGATGAAGATCTCCTCCACGTGAAGAAGACGATGATGCCAGGAAGAGGACCGAGCCGAGGCAGCGGCAGCGGTGGCATGGGGCTAGGGCTTGGATTGTGTGTCTTTCCCTTGGCCCTCTGCCCTCAATATATAGGCGGATCCCCTCCATAGAGGAGAGTAGTGCCAGGATTCGTATCCTACAAGGACTCCTCCTTTTTCTTTCTTTCACCAATATGAGAGAGAGGAAGTATGTATCCAATACAAGGTCCGCATCAAATACAGATTCCTCCCCAAAACAAACTTGGGGGGCAAGTTTGAGACCGGGGAGGACTCCTCCCCCACACGGCCTCTCCCCAACCCTCCTCCTCCACCCGCCGTCCTAGGGAAGAGCCATGGCCGATTTGGCCAGGGTCTCCCCCCCTGCGCGCACGCGCGTGTAGGTCCAGTGGGCCCATGCGACCCTTTGGCCCATGTGACCCACTAGAATATTAATAAATAATAATTTATTATTTATTATTAATATAAATATTTATTCCGAAGCTTTCCGAATTAACTTCCAGACACCTCTGAATTAATTCGAAACCTTCCTAAAATATTCCCAATGTCCTCTTTTAATGTTCAGAACCATATTGTCCACTCTCAGTGATATCCCGGATTCCTGTAGAATATTCTGAGACGTTTTGAAACATCCTTTTGGAATTACTTCATCGAACTATCTCATTCGCACTCACATTCTAAAATGCTTAAAACGTCTTAAGTGTGTGACCCGGTAGGTTTAGATATTTGCGGACATGTCCGGAACTCATTCCGTTGACAATGATTACTATAAGTGTCTTGATGCAAGTAGCACCACACAAATAACACAAAGTTATTTATTGTGTGAACCATAGTATTGAGTCCGATACATATCGTATTGATTCGTCGATACTTTACATTGCCCGAGATGAAACAATAGATTATTCTCGTTTCCTGGCATGTACTCTTTACTCATCCCATACTATATATGTTACTGTGTTCAACAACTTGATCACATGTCCAGCTAGACGATGACAAACATCATAGTATGGGAGTGAGCCTGGAGTGTATCTCTCCATCGTGAGGAGTATCAATTTCCACAAGCACACCATGTGAATAATTGGCGAACCATCCGGTACGAACAAGCATCAACTTTATAATTACTCCGTTAAGAGCAACATTTGGAGAATCTTGGCACGTCCATATTGTAACCAAGTTCATATGTGTATCGTGGTCAAATGAATTCTAGTAAAGGCAATACAATGTCTTATGAGATTAAACTGATAACTATATTGATGATGCATTTCATGGTATCTCATGTTTGGGTCTATCCATCATCTTATTCTCCAACAACTCAGATCACATATGTCACTGGCAACACCACAATCACATTGTCACTTGGACCATAATTAGGAAACTGAAACTATCATTGACATACATACTAGTCATAGAGGCATGATCAGTGATATCTTTATATGGTGTTTATCATCCCACACATGTAGTAGGGTTTTCCTCCACATACACATTATTCGGAACTAACACAATTATAGCATAGAACAATAAACTTAATTATAAAACTGAAATATGAATAATAACACATTTATTATTGCCTCTAGGGCATATTTCCATCAGTCTCCCACTTGCACCAGAGTCAATAATCTAGTTTACATTTAGCATTCTAACACCCATGGCATCCTGGTGCTATTCATTCTTTGCAAGCGTGAGTAACTTTGTCAACAGATCTTCCACATTCAGATCTGTATGAATTTTGCACATCTTGGTGTCACCATCATGCACGAACTGGCGTATGATATGAAATCGACGTTGTACATGCTTGTTATTCTAGTGGACATTGGTTCCTTTGCTTGAGATATGGAACCATTGTTGTCACAATGAATCTCCATTGGCTCTAACACACTTGGAACCACACCAAGTTCTGAGATGAAGTTCTTCATCCAGACACCCTCATTTACAACATCCGATGATGATATGTCCTCCTCCTCTGTTTTAGAGTCTGCAACCGTATCTTTCTTAAAACTTTTTGATCTCACCGTTCCTCCATTCAACATGAACACATAACCGGACTGAGATCTAAAATCATCAGGATCAGTGACAAAGCTTGCATCGGTGTAACCCCTTGCAGTGAGCTCTTTGTCACCTCCATATAAGAGAAACATATCCTTAGTAATTCTCAAGTATATAAGTATATTTTCACTGCTATCTAGTGATTCACACCTGGATCACTTTGGTATCTACCTGTAACACTTAGAGCATATGATACATCTAGTCTTGTACATATCATGGAATACATGATTGAACCAATTGCTGACACATATGGGACTTCACTCATGTCATTTCTCTCAGCATCTATTGTAGTACATTGCTTCTTTCTTAGCGGTTTCCATGTACCATTGAAAGTGATCCCTTCTTGGATTCTTCCATTTTGAACCTCTTCAAAACTTTGTCTAGATATGTATCTTGAGTAAGCCCTATTAGGCGTCGCCATCTATCTCTATAGATCCTTATGCCAAATATGTAAGCTACTTCACCCAAGTATTTCATCGCAAAACTTTTCTTCAATGATTCCTTTATAGTGTTAAGAAATGTTCTATAATTTCCAATCAACAATATTGCATCCACATATAGTATTAGAAATGCTATCGCTCCCACTTTACTTCTTATATACACAAGATTCTTGTCCGTTCTTGATGAGGCCGAAACTCTTTACCACTTCATCAAAATGAAGATTCCAACTCGGTGATGCTTGCTTCAGTCCATAGATGGATCTCTGAAGTTTGCACACCTTTCCAGCATCTTTAGGATCAACAAAACCCTTGGTTTGTACCATATACACATCCTCGGTTAGCTTCCCATTCAGGAATGATGTTTTGACATTCATCTGCTTCCCATTTAGGAATGATGGTTTGTACCATATAATCGTAATATGCATCTATTGCTTGAAGTATCCGAACAGACTTAAGCATCCCTACGGGAGAGAAAGTCTCATCGTAGTCAACTCCTTGAATTTATCGAAATCCCTTTTCGTCAAGTCGTGCTTTATGGACAGTGACGTTACCATCCACGTCTGTTTTCTTCTTATAGATCTATTTAAATTCGATACGCCTTAGGCCTTTAGGAGGGTCCATCAAGTTCCAAACTTGATTTTCATACATGGATTATATATTAGATTTCATGGATTCTTGCCATTTGCAGGAGTCAGGGACCATCACAACTTCTTTGTATGTAGCTGGTTCATCGATGTCTAGCAAAAATACTTTATCTTCAAATCTTATGACCGGAAGACGAACTCTACCAGATATATGCGATTCAATAGGAGCATCACTTGTAGGCGCGACAACATGTGATGGTGCCATAGGCGTTTCCAGAACGGTTTCTAGTTCTGTGCTACTCTACCCATCTTGCTCTGGTTCAATAACCTCATTAAGCTCTATTGTCCCCCGACTCAAAATTTTAACAAGAAATTACTTCTCAAGAAATATTCCTCCTCATGCGACAAATATCTCGCGTTCAATTTTGTGGTAGAAGGAATACCCAGCAGTTTCCTTAGGATAACCTACCAATATGCATTTATTTAACTTGGTATCAAGCTTATTTGGATGTAAACATTTTACATAAGCTTCGCAACCCCAAATTTTAAGAAATGATAAGTTGAGTTTCTTGCAAAACCACAACTCATATGGTGTCATTCCAATGGACTTTGATGGCGCTCTATTAAGTGTAAAATCCACAGTCTCTGTAAAATCCGCAGTCTCTAAAGCATATGCCCAAAATGACAAAGGGAGATCAGTCAAAGACATCATAGATCTCACCATGTCCAACAAATTTTGATTATGTCGTTCCTACACTCTATTGGGGTGTTCCCGGAGGCGTAAGCTGTGAAACGATTCCCTCCATGATCCGACCGTAGAAACTTTATTTTCTTGCCACCTTGATTCTCTACTTTGTTCTGTTTTTTTTTTGTAATTTTCAAATTTTTCAGACTTATGCTTCATAAGATAAATATAACCATAGTGACTCAACTCATCGGTAAAGGTTATACAGTAGAGAAATCCACCGCGTGCAGGTATACTCATTGGACCACATACATTAGTATGTATTATTTTCAGTAAGTCATTTGCTCGTTCAACATATCTGTTAAATGGTGATTTAGCCATCTTTCCCATCAAACATGCTTCACATGTATTAAAATATTCAAAATCTAGTGAACTCAAAAGTCCATTACTATAGAGCTTCTTCATGCGTTTATGTCCAATGTGACCCAATCTGCAGTGCCACAGGTATGTGATATTTAATTCATTTGTCTTTTGACGTTTAGCCTCATTATTATGGATGTGTGTATCATAGTCAAGATCAATCATAAAAGACCCACTCTTCACGTGAGTGTGTGCATAGAAGACATTATTCATATAAGTCGAACAACCATTATTCTCTAATTCAAATGAATAACCATCTCATAAGATATAATATCCTGATATTATATTCTTACATAATTCAAGCACAAAGTAATAATTACTAAGTTCTACTATTAATTATGATGGTAGATGTAGAGGTCTTGTGCCGACGGCAATCACTGCAGCGCTTGCGCCATTTCAGACATGCATCGTCACCTTGTTCTTGCCAAGCTTCCTAAGATTTCGTAGCCCCTATATCAAATTGAAAATATTAGGAACCGATCCGGTATCAAATACCCAAGACTTACTCTTAGGACCTTGCATGTAAACATCAATAACGTGTATATCAGATATACCTGAGCTAGACGATCCAGTCTTCTTTTTCTCCGCTAAGTACTTTAGACAATTTCTCTTCCAATGACCCTTCTCCTTGCAGGGGCTGGACCTGGCTTAGGCACTTTGCCTTTGTTAGAGGCACGGCGCACATCCGTCTTCTTCTTGTCGCCCCTAGACTTCTTCTTCTTGAAGCGAGTGGTTTTCCTCACCATCATCACATGATTGGTGTTCTTATGTATGTCCTTTTCAACGACCTTCAACATCGTGAATAGTTCGGCCAATGTTTTGTTCATCTCATGCATGTTGAAGTTCAAGACAAACCCAAGAAATCTAGGTGGGAGTGATTTCACGATTATGTCGGTTCCTAGTTTAGAAGGAAAAGGAGTGCCCGACGCTTTCAACCTTTGAACGTAGCCATGCAACTTGATTATATGGGCACTAACCGAACCTCCTTACGTCATCTTGCAATCCAGAAGATCTTGAGATATCTCATATCTTTCTGCTCGGGGTTGATTCTCAAACATTGCCCTCAATTCCATAATTGTTTCATATGGACCCCAGTTTTCAAACGTCCTTTGAAGTCTGGTTCCATGGATGCAAGTATAGCACATTGGACAGTGATGTAGTCATCACTACATTGCCCAAAGACAACTTCCACAATATGAGTTGCATTATCACCAGGAGCATCACCAAGACTTACTTCCAAGACATAGTCTTTCTTGGCACCTTTCAGTACTATTCTTATGTTGTGGAACCAATCCACAAAATTTGTACCAGATTCATGCAGTTTCTCTTTCTCTAATATGCCAGCTAAATGGAAGTTGTTGTTGCATGCCATTGATCTACAAATAATTGCAAATTAATTTATACATTGTTTCATAATTAATAAACGACATAAGATTAACAACTTTAATCTAGATTGTAGCTCCTACTAAAATAAATATCTCTTATGATTGATACTTAGCGATTCAAGATCCACAAACTTATTTTCCTGGCACCAATGTTACATCGCGTACCGGGGAAAAAGACAGGTAGGTACTCATACCAATCATATCTCCATATGAATCTTGTTAATATTTCGATTTTTGTGTTCCATACTCTAGACGTTCTAGGTAGTATGTCAAGTGAACATTAGTATACCAGCAGTACGACATTTTCGCACCCACATTATGAACGTCGCTAGGTGCACCCATGTTATATGACCCACACCAGTTCGAAACCCATGTTATGTGGTGCCTAACTAAGGGGAACACATAATTATTTGATAAATTTAAGTGAGAGATCACCCTATTTATTATGACTACCACACAACAAATAAAGTGCATAAAAGGATTAACATCACATGCAATTCATATAGTGATATGGTATATCACTTCGCGTCAACGATCTTCATCATCAACGTCTTCCGGCGTCATGTACTCCTCCACGCGCCTTGGGCGTAGCATCGAGGTCCACCGTTGTTTGATTGTCATCATCAATCCTTGCTTTTACAACTATTGCTACTCTTATCTAATAAAGTAAAAACAACTATGCTATTACAATAATATTATGACAATCATCACGGCTCATGCCACTCATGACTTACGAGATTACAACATAACACATCTCAGACATCACATTATAAACATCACGTTGCTACACCACATCACTTTCCTGAAAAAACAAATTATACGTCTCTAACACGCTTTGCTAACTTACAGGTCTCTATGGTTACGTATAGATCCATTCTTTACCTACATGGTAAGAAAGCATCATCATCAATTGACTTGCTTTTTAACTTGTCCGGGGTGTGTCCCCATTGAATTATAAATAGTACAATAGCTTCACTAGACTTCGTCAATACGCATGACCCCGTGTGAAGTTCTCCAAATTCACAAAAGCCCAGTATGCAAAATTTCTCTCGATTATTGCAGAAAAACAGGCACCCGATAAAGTTACTTTGTGTAACCAAAGTACAGTTCACAAACCAGTCTCGATCCAAAGATCATAAAGTCTACTCGAGCTGCTAATCGCACAATACTGTCAAGATCCAAATTGCCATAATTGGGTAGCAAGAATGAGATTAACAATGCTAGAATACGACGATTCCTCTATCCGTACATGTGCCTACACATAGACTGCTCTGATACCACTTTTGGGAAACATGCTATGAAAAACAAAAAGCCTTAGTGAGTCACGAGAAGATGTATTATCCCACAGACGGCTCCAAAGAACTAGTTCTCCAAGTGTCGCACCTCCACCGGTATCCACACGTGCAAATAGTACGGCACCACGTTGAGGCGAGACCAAGAACTCGCAGACGAAGCGGGAACATGTCGATGAAGATCCAGCAACAAACTGTTGCCCATCAAGATTAGATCTAGACGAGGTTGAAGAAGGAGCTACTGCGGGCCTTGGTGAAGATCTCCTTCACACAACGAAGACGACAATGCGAGGAAGAGGAAGCGGACCGGTCCGAGGCGACGGTAGCGTCGGTGGTGGCTTGGGGCAAGGGCTTGGATAGTGTGTGTTGCCCTTGGCTCTCTCCCCTTAATATATAGGCGAATTCCCTCCTCCGTAGAGGAGAGTAGGACTAGGATTCGTATCCTACAAGGACTTCTCCTTTTCCTTGATTCCACTAATATGAGAGAGATAGAGAGAAAGGAAGTCTGTATCCAATACGGAGTTTGCATAAAATATAGAGTCCTCTCCAAAACCAACTTGGGGGAAAGTTTGAGACCGGGGAGGACTCCTCCCCAACACGGCCTCGCCCCCACCCCTCCTCCTCCACCCGCCGACCTTGGTGAGAGCCCTGGCCGATTGGGACAGGCCCCTCCACACGCGTGTGGGAGCAGTGGGCGCATGCGTCCCTTCGGCCCATGGGACCCACTGGGATATTAATAAATAATAATTTCTTATTTATTATGAATATATATATTTATTCTAAAGTTTTCTAAATTAACTTTTGGACTCCTTTGAATTAATTCAAAACCTTCCTAAAATATTCCCAGCGTCCTCTTTTAATGTCTGGAACCATTCCGTCCACTCTTGATGATATCCCAGACTCCTACGGAGTATTCCGAGATGCTATGAAACATCCTTTCAGAATTACATCATCCAACTATCTCATTCACACTCACATTATAAAATGTCGAAAAGGTCTTAAGTGTGATCCGGTAGGTTTGGATATTTGCGGACATGTCCAGAACTCATTCCGTTGATAATGATTACTAAATGTGTCTTGATACAAGTAGAAAACCCTGCAAATAACACGAAGTTCTTTATCGTGTGAACCATAGTATTAAGTCTCATACATATCGTATTGATTCATCGATACTTTACATTGCCCGAGAGGAAACACTAGGTTATTTTCGTTTCCTGGCATGTACTCTTTACTCATCCCATACAATCGATGTTCCTGTGTTCAACAACTTGATCACGTGTCTGAACAGACGATGTCGAATATCATAGTACATGAGCGGGCCCAGAGTGTATCCCTCCATCGTGAGGAGTATCAATTCCCACAAGCACACCATGTGAATAATTGGCGAACCATCCAGTACAAACAAGCATCAACTTTATAATTACTCCGTTAAGAGCAATGTTTGGAGAATCTTGCCACGCCCATATTATTCCCAAGTTCATATGTGTCTTGTGGTCAAATAATTTCTAATAAAGGCAATACAATGTCTTATGATATTAAATAGATAACTATATTGACAATGTGTTTCACGGTATCTCATGTTTGGGTCTATCCATCGTCATTGTTATCCAACAACTCTGATCACATATGTCAGCGCCAACACCACATTCACATTGTCACTTTGCCCATAGTTAGGAAACCAAAATTATCATTGACATACATACTAGTCACAGAGGCATGATCAGGGATATCTTTATATGGTATTTATCATCCCACACATGTATTAGGGTTTTCCTTCAAATACACATTATTCGGAAATAATACAATTATAGCACATTTATGAATAAGAATAGAAATATGAATAAGATCATATTTATTATTTCCTCTAGGGCATATTGTAAGTGTAAGATGGTTAACCTAGAGGGGGGGTGAATAGGTTTCTACAAAATTCTTTATAATCTTTTGCAAGTTTTAGGCTTTGCGGAATATAAGTGAGCCTAAATGCAAACTAGGTGAGGCAACCTAGATGATGTACAAGATACTTCAAGCTCGAAGGCTATCACAAGATAAGCAACACAAGTAAGAGATCGGTTAAGGAATAACCGAAGCACGCGGAGACGAAGATGTATTCCTGTGTTCACCACCTTTGGGAAGGGGGCTACGTCATGTTGGAGAGGTGTGAGGTTCCACGAAGGATTCCTCACGCGCCACGAAGGCTCACCTTCTTCTCCGAGCCTATCCCACGAAGGAATAGCTCACTTACTCGTGGTAGACTTTTAAGGTAGTCTCCAAACCCTCACAAACTTTCCACGGGGCAAATCACAAGCCGAATGCCTCCGGGCGACCCTAGACGCCTAGGGTTTCCCACAAACCCAAGAGTAACAAGCTAACTCGATGAACTCAAGGGGGAATGAACTTTGGCTTGGTGGAAACGTAGATCGGGACCTCCTCTTCCTTTCTACCAAAGGGATTTGGATCTGTTTTGTAGAATGGGAGGTCCTCAAGCTTTTGTGTTTCAACAATAGGGAGAGAGAGAGCTTCAAGAAATGATATAAACTGAATGCCTAACATACTCAAGCTGGAAGAAGGGATATTTATACTCAAGGACAAAAACTAGCCGTTTTGAGCCAAAAACGCAAGGTCCGGTTTTAAGTTCGGTTAGAACGGTTCACACACTCGACAGTCCGGTCCTCAGCCCGGAAAACCGGACTGAAACCGAAACTGCTCTCAGTACATAGACTCGGATAGATTCGGAGTGAGTAAACCGAAGAACCCGGTTTGAGTCCGGATTTCCGATCCTGACACCGGACGGTCCGGTCTGGGAGCCGGTCCAACCGGTCTGAAAGTAGATAGTTCATACATAAAGTGAAAGGGAAAGCACAATGCCATAAGAAGCAATGAGAACGCAAGGGGCATTGTGCTAACGGCGAACCCCGGAAAAACCCCGGCAAGGAACCCGTAGATAACTAATAGAACTCTACTCTTCTCCCCCATTGGCATCGAGACACCAAAAAGGAAGAGGAGGAGAGTGATGCTAACGCAGCCCAACTAGAAGAACGGCGAAGGAGGAGGAGGGACATCTTCCTCTTCAGAGTACTCATCACTATCAGCAGCATCATCATTGTCCTCATCATCATCATGAACCTGAGCAGAGGGACCACCAGGACCACTGGGAGCAAACTGACCGGGGAAGTACCCATAGAACATAGCATCATCAAGAGGCGGCATCTCATAGTTGACATAAGGGACAGGGGCCATCTCAGGACCATCAGGTGGAGGAGTGACATTCTGGGTCGCAAGATACTCATTGTGGCGGCGTCTAGTCTCCTGGCTCAATTCCAAAGCCTTGTGACTCACATCATAGGAAGAACGGCACATCTGGAATAGCCTCTTGAAAAACTTGGCAGCACCACCCTTCGGCCTTGGGTGAGAGGAGGACTCACCAACAGGACGACGAGAACCAGCCCAAGTAGAAAAAGAAGGCCGAGGATCATGAGCAGCTTTGGTGTGGTGCTCAGGAGGCCGCATCCCAGGGACATCAGGAGTGTGTGCACGGAGACAAAGATTAAGCATTTCTTGTTCCTCGCGCTCGCCCACCATCACACCAGGCGGCACCACCCGATTGAGCAGCTTCTGAACATACGCGCAGAAAGTGGGAGTCATCCTGTCCAAAGCAGCCCGCCGCAGCTCACAGTACACAAAGTCACATCCATAAATCTTCCTCAGCCGAATCAGGTGACAGTAGTACAACAAGTTGGCAAAATACCCACGGCAGTTGGTGGAATCGCCAACACGGGGAACAAGGGACTGATGGAAGATAGTGGCCAAGGTGTGATAGTAGTAATACATGCCAGTCATGCACGGGAGACTCCACTGAGAATCACTGGGATAGCAGAAAGCAAGAGTCTTAGTAGGCTTGACCTTCTCACTGTGAATACGGAAACCTCCACCGCGACCAGTGTAGCCCATGACATCGACCAAATCAGCATAAGTAGCCTGAAAACGCCTCGTGCCAGTCATCCAAGTCATAGTGCGATCGTCATCATCATGAAAGTAGACTGTGCAAAAGAACTGGCGGATGAAGTCGGGGAAATAGTCCTCCTTGAGACAGACGAGGTTGAACATATCCATTTTCCTCAAAGCTTCATCAATATAGAAGTAATCAGAGGCTGCATATATATTGAACCACTCCAGATTGAGAGCTTGAATGTGGCCACACGGAGTGACCCGGAACTGAGTGTAAATGTGATCCCACATCATAGCTGACATGGTTATACCCTACGGGTACGTAACTTCAGCATACCTAGTCCAGCCCAAGGAAGGCCCACAGCAGACATACGCTGGCCCATGAAGATTTTCGGATGGCCAAGGCCCATGACGTCTTCGGATCCTTGGAGAGCAAGACTAGAGGAGATAGGGAATTCAAAGGGGTAAAACCCTAGAACTTGTAACCGACTAGGACTACGCCCGGGACCTGCCTAAGTCTATATAAAGGCCAGGAGGGCACGTCCTAGGGCAACTCGACTCATACTTTCGCACACGCATCCACGCCAGATCGAATCTGTGCACCCTGTAACCTTCGGTTTCGCCGTAATCAAAGAGCAGACAAGCAGGAGTAGGGTTTTCCTTCCGGGGGCCTGAACCTGGGTAAATCTCGTGTCCCCTGGTTGCTTGTCTGTTAACCGTGCCACGATCTCCAGCATCCCCATCTTCTCCAAAACCCAAGTCCATAACAATGGGCATTGACGAGATTAAACCTCGTCAATTGGCGCCGTCTGTGGGAATTGGGGCTGCTGATTGTGCGGTCGTGACTGTTCCGACCCGATCGATCTACAACTCCGCGGCGAAGGAGAATCACCTCCTCTTCGGCGCTTTCGACTTCACCGCCCACTCGCCGGATACCATGAAGGATTTCGAGCCCGTAGGCGACGGACTCGAAATCTTGTTCGGGAGCTTCTGCTTCCAGGTGGGACAAACTGGCACCCTCCGCCTCCCTGAGCGGGTGCCCGTGCCGTCAATCAGGCCCGCTTAGTGGGCTCCACACCCCGTGCTACGCACGTCACCATCAACAGATGAGTTCTACAGCAGCAGCAGCTGCAACTCCGATCTGTGTGATCCACCTTCGGATGAAGGGACCTACGGTTCCGAATCCGAAAGCTGCGGCAGCAGCCAACCAATCTGCAGGCGCTATCTGTGCGCCGCGGTCATCCAAACCGACGAGGAAACGCCTAACCCGCCGCCCAACCCCAACCCGCAGGACAGAAACGGCGAAAACGGCGGAAACGGCGAAAACGGGGAAAACCGTGGCCACCTCATCCAACTTAGCAAAGAAGGATGGGTCGAAGCACGCCGCGCCGTCGCAGGCGAAATAGTCCTACCTCTGGACTCCCCACGTGATCTGCTGAGGGCATACCACTACCTCCTCATCGAGGAGCACAAGAAGCAAGTCAAGATGCAGGAGACGCTCGACAAACGCAAGCAAGCAGCCTCTGAGTCCAGTGCGTGACGAGCTGCGCTCTCCGCCATGGGACCCGGCTCTAGCACAAACGGAAATCAGGGAAACAAGCACCGCTCTCGGGTGGAAAACATGGACCCCAAGGAGCGGCGTGACGTGACCCGAACTCTCCATACATCGTTCATGGATATGGACGCTGACGGCAACATCATCCCGAAGACGCCACAAGCTGCGATCATGGCAGCCACTGCGTATCTCGCGGCTCACCCACCTCCGGAGGGGGACCCGAAAAGGTCCATGCATAGGTCCGCACTCACCGGACTAGGACTAATCGGAGCTGCGCTCCACGAAGACGCTCCTGCGGAGCCGAAGAAGAAAGCTCCGTCCAGGCGCGACCGGAGTCCCACCCCCTCATCCGAAGAGGAAGAGGAGCACGATATCCCTCGAAGAAATAAGAGCTCGCACCGCCATAAACGTGACTACGACGCCAGAGACAAGCTTACACAGCGCAAGATCGACAAAGCACGCGCTAAACGCGCATGCTCGTCCGAATCTGAGATGGATGAAGACGAAGGAGAACTCTGCGGAGCTCGATGCTTCAGCAGATCTGTTCGGCGAACGCAGATGCCACGCAACTTCAAGCTTCCTTCGGATACTCCGAAGTTCAACGGCACGCAAGATCCAAAGTCCTGGCTCAGTGACCATCTGTCATCCGTCAAGCTTCACGGAGGCAACAAAGAAACCGCCATGCAATGCCTTCAGCTGCAGCTAACAGGCGCAGCGCGGGTCTGGCTTAGCAGCCTATCATCAGGATCCATCCGAAGCTGGGAGGAGCTCGCTTACAGCTTCATCTGAAACTTCAAAGGCACCAGCAAGAGGCCCGCCTCAATCGAAGAGTTGCGAGCCTGCACCCAGAGAACGGGTGAATCTATTCGCTCATACATACTACGCTGGTCTACAACCAAGAACTCCGCAGCACACATCTCCGAAGAGCGGGCCATCGACGCCTTCAGGGACGGCGTCAAACGCCCAGACTTCAACGAGGAACTTGGGCGTGTAAAGCCCAAGACACTCGACCACCTCATGGAAATCGCCAACAGTTGGGCAGACGGCGAAGATTGCATCCAGCGGGCGCAATCAGATGAAGAGGACGACTACGGCCGAAGACGCGAACGCCGCAGCAAGAGGAGATCGCGCGTCTACGAGGACTGCGACAGACCCGACATGGTCGCAGCCGGCTACGCCGACCGCCGTAATGACAACAGCCGCAACAGCGGAGGATACCGCAGCGGAAACTTCCGCGACAATGGACGACCAACGCAGTCGTGGAAAACGCCGCGACCGCGACAACGGACCCTCAGCATTCGACAAACTTTCGGGTCCATGCACCATCCACTTCTACATCGACAAACAGGATGGCAAAAAGAAAGCCAGCCACATGCTCAAGGACTTCTGCGAGTTCCAGAAACTCAGCGAAGGCATGGTGCAGATGAGGCAACAAGCTCCAATTCCTGCGTTCGGAAACGCACCTGCGCCAGGTGACATAGCACACGGAGCTCCTCCACCGCCGCCTATTGGAGGCCCAAATCAACCAGTCGCACCAGCGCAAAACAACGCCGGGGTCCCATACCCCCCACCAAAGGGGGCACTAAATATGATCCAGAAGGGACGCCCCACAAATAGGGTGCAGAAGAAAATCACCCGACAAATCAACTTGGCCGTAGCAACTCCGCCTGCAATCCCTTAGTACCTCAGCGGATCGGAGTCCTGCATCACATTCACTCGCGCGGATCACCCTTGCCAGATCCCTCGCCCAGGTCATGCTGCCCTGGTGCTGGAGGCGCAGATCGGAGGCTTCGAGATGAGTCGCGTCTTCATGGACGGCAGCAGCGGCATCAACCTAATGTTCGCAAGCACTCTAGAAGCTATGCGGATCCCGCAATGCAGCCTGGAACAATCAGACACAACGTTCCACGGCATTATCCCAGGGAAGGGCATCTTCCCCCTAGGCAAAATAGGGCTCGACGTCATCTTCGGGAAGCCGGACAACTTTCGGTAGGAGCGCCTAGAATTCGAAGTGGTGGATTGGCCGTCGCAATACCATGCCATCCTGGGACGTGTAGCATTCGCAAGGTTCCTGGCCGTCCCACACTACGCATACCTACTACTCAAGATGCCAGGACCAAGGGGCGTCATCACAGTCCACGGGAGCTTCACCCGATCGGACCAATGCGACAGGGATTTCAACAAAATCTCCCAGTCCTTCGGCATGCAAGACGAGCTCGTAAGGCTCCGCGAGGTGACGGACAATGGGCTACCCCCAGTCACAAGGCAGAACGCACCCGACATGTCCTTCGACTCCACCGTCAACACCAAGAAAGTGCAGGTCCATCCGACAGACACCTCCAAGACGGCGCTGATCGCCAACGACCTCAGCACCGCATAGGAAGGCGCGCTCGTCGAATTCCTCCGTGAGCGCTGGGAAATATTCGCCTGGTGTCCTGCGGACATGCCAGGAGTTCCCAGGGAATTCGCCGAGCACGCACTCAATGTCTTCCCAGACACCAAGCCAGTCAAGCAGTCTATCCGAAGACTGTCGGAGCCACGAGCCGAAGCTATCGGCAAGGAGATCAACAGATTACTGGCAGCAGACTTCATCCGGGAAATCAAGGAAAGCGAGTGGCTGGCAAATATGGTGATGGTCCCAAAGAAGGACACGGACATCCTGCGGATGTGCGTGGACTTCACGTCACTAAATAAACACTTCCCAAAGGACCACTTCCCTCTACCTCGGATCGACCAGATCATCGATTCGACTGCAGGTTGTGAGAAGCTCTCCTTCCTCGACGCCTACTTAGGCTATAACCAGATTCGACTCAAGGTCGAAGATCAAGAGAAAACGGCGTTCATCACACCGTTCGGAGTATTCTGCTACAACACAATGCCTTCGGGCTAAAGAACGTGGGTGCCATGTACCAGCGATGCATGCAGGCCTGCCTCAAGGACCAGATCGGTCGCAACGTCCAAGTCTATGTCGACGACATAGTAATACAAACCAAGGAGGCAAGAACACTTATCGACGATCTCCGCGAGACGTTCGATAACCTTGATCGCTACAGGATCAAGCTCAATCCAGAAAAGTGCGCCTTCGGCGTCCCCTCGGTAGCTGCTCGGGTACTTCATCTCTCAGCGAGGGATCGAAGCGAACCCGAAGAAAATCAAAGCTATCATGACAATGGAGAAGCCGAAAAACCTCAAGGGCGTTCAGCAGCTCGCAGGGCGAGTAGCGGCACTAAGCAGGTTCATCAGCCGCATGGGCGAGAAGTCCCTACCATTTTACCAGCTGCTGCGCAAGGCAGACAAGTTCGAGTGGACACCAGAAGCCAACGACGCATTCGAAAGCCTCAAGCGGCTCCTCTCCACCTCGCCCGTTTTGGTCACGCCAAAAGAGCGCGAGCCCCTGCTGCTGTACATAGCAGCCACACACCAGGTAGTCAGCACCGTACTCGTGGTCGAACGACCCGAAGAAGGCAAGACCCATGGGGTCCAGCGCCCAATTTACTACCTCAGCGAGGTACTCACTCCAACAAAACAGCGGTACCCGCACTACCAGAAGCTAGCTTACGGCGTGTTCATGACGGCTCGACGACTGAGCCACTACTTCCAGGAGCATCAGGTGATGGTCGTCAACGAGGCACCCCTGAACAGCATCCTGAATAACCCAGAGGCCACAGGACGTGTGGCCCTGTGGGGCATTGAACTATCAACCTTGGACATCGTCTACGAGAAGCGACACGCAATCAAATCTCAAGTCCTTCCGGACTTCCTGGTACACTGGATGGAGCTGCAGCTGCCTGACACCCCAGACATGTCGCAGTCCTGGACAATGCATTTTGACGGCTCCAAGCGTGAAGCCGGAGCAGGTGTAGGAGTCATACTGACCTCCCCACAAGGTGACAAGATGAAGTACGTTCTTCGGATGAAATTTAGAGCCTCCAACAACGAGGCCGAATACGAAGCCCTCATCCATGGCATGAAGATGGCAAAAATATGTGGCGCAACGCGCCTGGTCATCTACGGTGACTCCAACCTTGTCGTATAGTAGACGATGAATGAGTGCGACGCACACGCCGAAAACATGATCGCGTACCGCGCACTATACAACGCACTCGAAGGAGAATTCGACGGCTGCGAACTTCGGCATGTTGGAAGAGAGAGCAACGAGGAGGCCGATAGACTCGCCAACATCGGCTCCACTTGTGCAAAGGTACCACCAGGTGTGTTCCTTGAACAGATCTGCGTGCCATCCATCAAGCAGAAATTCCCCAAGGGATCACCCGAAGAAGCAGAACACTCGAGGGCTACGCTACCCGAAGGTCATGAAGGACCCGAAAAGTTGGATACCGAAGTTTCCATGGTCAACCTGATGCAGGTCATGGCAATCGAAGAAACTTGGACACGTCCATACCTCCAGTTCCTGATAAACGGAGAATTGCCTGACAGCCCAACAGATGCCCGGCGCATATCTCGTCGGTCAAAAGCCTTCACCATCATCAATGGCGAACTGTACAAACGCAGCATCACGGGAGTACTACAACGGTGCGTCACCATCGACGACGGCAAAGCCATACTCCAAGACATTCACGAGGGCATCTGCAGCCACCACGCAGGCAGCCGCTCCCTCGTCGCCAAAGCTCTGCGAGCAGGATTCTACTGGCCAATGGCCATGAGCGACGCGAAAGACATCGTCCGAAGATGCAACGGGTGCCAACAGTTTGCCGACAAACCGCACGCACCTGGGTCCGAACTTCGACCCATACCCATAGCCTGGCCTTTTGCCCAATGGGGCCTCGACATGATCGGCAAACTGCCAAAATCCTCGAAGGGAGGACACGTCTTCCTCCTGGTCGCAGTCGACAAATTCACCAAGTGGATTGAAGCCATGCCAGTCACCAACCAGAAGGGAAAAACCGTCGTCAAGTTCTTCGAATCCATTGTCTACAGGTTTGGCGTACCACACAACATCATCACCGACAACGGATCGAACTTCATCTCCGAAGAATTCCAGGACTTCTGCGAAGGCCTCGGGATCAATATCACGTATGCCTCAGTGGCACACCCGCAAACAAACGGGCAAGTGGAAAAGGCCAACGTCCTAATCGGCGCCGGCATCAAGAAGCGCCTCATGAGCTCACTCGAGCACAAAGCTGGAAACTGGAGGAAAGAGCTACCGTCTGTCCTGTGGAGCTTACGGACTACGCCAAACAGCTCCACCGGCTACACACCATTCTTCATGGTACACGGAGCCGAGGCAGTGCTACCAGCCGAAGTACGCCATCAGGCTCCACGAGTCGTCGCGTACAGCGAAGCCGAATCCACGGCTGCACTCGAAGACGCCGTCGACACACTCGATGAAGCGCGGGATATAGCAGCCGCTCGATCAGCGGTGTACCAGCAGAGTCTCCGCAACTATCACAGCCGCCGGCTGCGCCCAAGGTCCTTCGTCGAAGGAGACCTCGTCTTGCGACTCTAGCAAAAGCGACCGAACAAACTCGATTCCCCATGGGAAGGACCCTACGCCATCACCAAGGTCATCCCAGGTGGCGCCTATCGCCTCAAGCACGTGGAGTCTGGAGTCGCATACTCCAACCCGTGGAACGTCTCGCACCTGCGACGATTCTACCCGTAGCAACCTACCCCCCTTTTACTTTCAATAAGGCTTTCAGCCAAGGCTACTCAGCCGAACCATGTACCTCCTCCATTACGATATAAATACAGCTAAGTGTCTCGCCCCCCAACCTTCGGTTGACCATTTTCTGCAACTTTACTACATGCTACATATGCACTCGGGGGCTCCCCCCACCTCACGATTTCATCGACTGAGGAAAAAACGTGTACACCTGAGTAGCTGACCACGTCAGGCAAACAAAAAGGGCACGTACTAAATCAAAGCACTGCGTGCTCGCAAACAAGCAAACCTTTACAACAAAGGGCACATACACGCCCAGCCGCAATATACAAATTTTACATCTATCTGTTTATTTTTAGGTCCTACCTATTCTGAAGAATAACCTGAGCACGCTGCTCAAACAAATCTACAATCTGTTCGGCATACTGCCTTACAGCCGCGTAATGCGGACGCATATTCCACTCGCCACCATCTGGTCAAGGAGGTGGCCCAGTCGCCACAGCATCCAAATCTACGTCAGGGCGGTGCACCCTCACAAGAGACAAGGCAGCCTTCACCCCTGCGACGAGCTGCTATCGCACTAGCTCCTTAACATTGCCGGCACTCTGAAACTTCGTCAGAAGACCTGCAAGGGTCGTTGGCACGGCATCCAACGGAAACATGACGTGCAGCACCGAGGAAAGTGATGTCTGCACCTGGCGGAGCACCCGCGAAACCTGGTAGACACGATCCTGCACCGTCGCCAGAACTATGGCGCGATCACGATCCATCCAGAAGAAGCCGCCGGCCTCCATGTCCTGTTGAGTCAAGCAATTGACTCGAACAGCAATACGCTCCTTTTCTTCCCTCGGAGCAAGATTGGCACCTGCGACAACCGCACAAAACAAGAGTAAGGCCAGCAGGCTCACCCGAAGAACTAAGCTACAGTCCGAAAGAAGGATCAACTTACATTGCAGCTGCTCAGACAGCCGAACCAGCTCCGCCATCAAATACTCCTCTCTGGCTGCACCACTGTCCGCTTTGGATTTCCAAACGTCAGCGCGACCGCGTAACCCAAGCAAATCTCTCTCCAAGCTGCGTATGCGATCTCGAAGAAAAGCGAGCTGCGAGGAATCATCCAATGATGCTCGCAAGGACCTTTCGGATGAAGTGTCAACTGGGTCAGCACCCGAAGGAACCTACAGCAGCAGAAAAAAGAGGGCACACAGACATTCAGCCAAGGATAGAGCACAACTCGGAGGAATTCATTAAAATATAAGGCCACTACGTGGCACAAGGATGGTACTACAAAAGATATTTACAACAAGAGTAGACTACAAACTACCCTACGTCTACTATGCCTAAGGCGGAGGACACTGAGTCGCCTCAGAACCAGACTGCCTAGCTTTGGCCTCGCCCTGCTGCCGCAATGCGTACTCAGACAGCAAGTCAATGAGCTTAGGCCCATATCGTCTGCAGCGAGCGGAGTAGGCGGCAAAGGCTACCTCGGATCCATCTGCAGCCGTCGGCATCCGAGAAGTAATCTGGGGCAGGTCCAGCTCCGCCCAGCCGCCATGGCCATCGCCAGCCCGACGGACGCCCCGATGCCCTTCTGCTTGCGCTTGTACGCTGCAGGCGCTTCGGCTGACAGAGCCTCTGCCAGGGCATCCACATATTCAAGGGGTGCGCTCTTCGGGAAGATCTCCTGGTAGAAGCGACCAAGGACCTCTTTCGCCTTGGCAAGGGAGTTGACGACGGTGCTGCAGCGGTCTTCGACCGCCAAGTGGCATCATCCAGAGCACTCCCGTGCTCCAGAGCACCGCGGTCGAACTCGATGCCTGCGGCATCTGAGACAAAATCGAAGAAAAATATGAAGAAAGGCAGCATAGAAGAAGATCCATAGAAAAAGAAACAAGTCCAAAAGCTTGTACTCACCCGAAATAGCCTTGGCAGCAGCCATGAGCTTATCCGCCACCCCTCTTTCACGAGCAGCCGCAACGGTGGCCAGCTGCTCCTCACGATCTGCAGCCTCCTGCTGCAGACGCTCCTTCGCTTCGGCTGCCTTCGTCAGCTCCAGCTCAAGGCGCTCTCTCGCACCAGCGGCAGCTTCGGCCTTCTGCTCCGATTGGCCAAGGCTCTTCTTCAGAGCATCGACCTCACGGAGAGAGTCGTTATGCTCCTCTGCATTTACAACAAGCAAGTGTCAAAGAACAGGACCAGGATAAGCAAGAAAAGTACTACAAGGCAGACGAATACCTTGAAGCTGCCGCAGTTTCGCCTCCAGCGTCAGGCGTTCCTCCACCAGCCGCTTGGCCTCTTGGACAAAAGGCTGCAGCAACAGGCAATAGTAGTAAGAGCAGGACTTGGGGGCTACGCCCAACACAAAGAAGCATAAACAACATCAGCATACGAAGACACTCGGGGGCTCCCCCCGTAACATCAAGCAGAAAACTTACATGCTCCGAAGGCGAACCCGCAGGCCCGCCTGCGAAATTCTGGGGCGCAACCACCAGCCTCTCCTGCACAGGAGGAACTGGCGCAGCATCACCAGAAGTCGCCACAGTCTGAGGAGGAGGCGACGCAATGTTCGACTCCCCCATCATCTCCCGCGCACCATCACTAGAGCCGTCGGAGGATTGCCTGCATACGAACCAATCAACGCAGATGCAAAAATAACAAGGGAACAAAGGACAACAATGGCAACAAGAAAACTTACGAGCCCAACGCGCTCAGGTCGAAGATAGGAAAAGCCCTTCGGGCCCTCTTCTCTTCCTTCTTCTCCTCCTTCTTCTCCTCCTTCTTTTCTTCCTTCTTCCGCTTTGCTGGCGGGTGCGGAGCAACAGCCCGCACAGGAATGGCAGGAAGGGGAGAGGAAGAACCCCCATGAACATCATCATGACGCTCAAGGCCCAGAGGATTTCTGGGAGTCGGAGGAGTCGAGGCATCCGAAGACTCGCCGGAGCTCCGTGATCGCTTGCGCGAATGGTCCTCACTCGACTCGTCGGCATCCTCCGCTGGAGATCGCGCTGACGGTAGCTCGGACACGGAGTCCACCACTTCATTATCCGGGACATTCGGATACCTTTCGGGCAACGGTGGTGCCATGCCCGGCACTTTGAAGCTCTGCAAAAGGAAAAGGAACTTTGTTAGCAAACAAAGGAAAAAGTACACAGCTGACAAAAACAAAAGGGGAGCACTACGTGCGCAAATCTACACCTTCGGTACGACCAACGTCGAAGAAAAGGGAGAAGTCCGCGACTTCCCCGGGATTTCTTCGTCGGCCTTGAACTTCAACAGCGCGCAAAGAGCCTTGTCAAGTTCCACCTCGGAGATTTTCTCACTCGAAACCCTCGTCGGATCACGGCGCCCAGAATAAAGAAACATCGGATGCGCCCTCGCTTGGAGAGGCTGCACCCGACGCTCAAGAAACGTCTGGATGATGTCGACACCGTTCACCTCCTTCTCAGGAATCAGTTGGAGATCCTCCACCCGACGGTACAGGGCCTCTATCTCCGCCACCTCACCGTCTAAAATTTGGTTTTTCCAGGATCTTTTCTTCTCAATCAATTGGGAGGGGTCAAAAGGAACGAGACCAAAATCTTGCCCAGGCAGTACGGAGTCACGGATGTAAAACCATTTCCTCCGCCAGTACTGGACAGATTCGGACATGGAAAAGGAAAAGAATTGCACATTGGGACTGAGAGAGATGATGAAACCCAATGGGATACACACCATCCGAACCAGACTGCCTCTTCACGGAATAAAGCTTCCGGAAGAGGCCAAAGTGCGGCTCAATGCGCAGCCAGCACTCGCAAAGGGTGATAAAACAAGCAATGTGGAGAAGAGAATTGGGAGACAGGTGATGCAACTGAACCCCATAGAAGAAGAGCAGTCCACGAAGGAAGTCATGGACTGGATACGAAAACCCACGCAAGACGAAGGCAAGAAACATAACCCGGTACCCAGATGGGGGACGGGGGATTACCTCATTGCCGGGGAGTTTGACGGCCGTCGTATCCTGCGGGATCAGGCCCCGCTCGCGCAGTTTGCGGAGATCGCTCTCCCGTGTCTCTGATCGCCGCCAGCCACCATCGGTGACGCGAGCAGCGGCGGTGCTCTTCTTGCCTCCAGCGGCGCTGGTCCCAACCGCAGATGAGGATTTCTTTGTCTTCCCCATGACGCTACAGCGGTGGTGGCGTTGCCAACGAAGAAAGACAAAGGAAATGTGGAGAAAACTCTCAGCGCGCAGCAAGAATAGCTCAAGAACGAGGGGGCAGTGAATAGATGAACTGCTGCGGTGAAAAACAAACCACGATTTCACCAGGGATTATAACAGCGAAGACGACGCACGCTGGCCGTCCATCGAGAAGACCTAACACCAACGGTAGATCTGGCCGTACACGTGTCAGCACCAAAATGAACCGTCGATACCACGCCGTCCACTACGTGCGAAAATCGAGGAGACGCCGTAATCATCTCCACGCCGCGCGTGACCAGTCAAGTCAAAGTCAGCAAGTGGGACCCACGCTTCGTCCAGTCAAGTCATCTCTGGCGTAGCAGACGCTTGAGGTCATCGATCGTAAGCACTGACGTCATCAAAAGCTATATTAGCACTACTTCGGCTAAATACTTGGGGGCTACTCCTATCAGGAGCGCTGGCTGCGCACCCGACAGTTAATGAGGACACAATTATTTCTCTGAGTCCTACGTCGAGTTTACGACTCCACTACGGACTCGGGGGGCTACTCCCATAGGGAGGATGGATTTAAGCATCCGAAAATTTTCGAGTCCTGCGGACCTAATGATTGAAACAATGCTTGAACTAAAAGTCTCCGTTCGAGTCTACGACTCGAACAGAAACTTGGGGGCTACTCCCATAGGGAGCGCTGGTCGCGCACCCTATGAAATCTTCGACTGCGATCTTTCGGATCAGCACGCAAAAACTTTTTGGCAACTCTGCCCCAACAAAACGCTAAGTGAGTGACAATCTCCTTGGCCACCCGAAGCACCTCCGAGGTGATAAATGTTCGGATGCTGCGTCTGCGACGCAAAGATAAGACCTACAGATATCATCTGATGGCCTGGCAACGCACCTGACTGCGCTCTGCTAGTATGAATCCGTACCAGCAGGTACGATGAAAAATCCCAACGGACGCGTTGGGTACACCAATTAAAATTACTGGAATTCCACTCCTATAAGTCCTCCGCGGCCTGAGTTGAATTACGCCAGCATATGTTCCAGGCCCGGATTAAGGGACCCGAACCTGAAGAAGATCGTGTTGTTTCGTCCTAAGACAGTTAACTGACCCTGATCCGTCGGGTGAGTCAGGCACACGCATCAACAATCCCTACACACATATACTATTAACATATAGCTGCTCCCGAAGGATGGAAGAGTCCTCAGCCGAATCTACGATTCGACTGATCACTCGGGGGCTACTGACATGGTTATACCCTACGGGTACGTAACTTCAGCATACCTAGTCCAGCCCAAGGAAGGCCCACAGCAGACATACGCTGGCCCATGAAGATTTTTGGGTGGCCAAGGCCCATGACGTCTTCGGATCCTTGGAGAGCAAGACTAGAGGAGATAGGAAATTCAAAGGGGTAAAACCCTAGAACTTGTAACCGACTAGGACTACGCCCGGGACCTGCCTAAGTCTATATAAAGGCCAGGAGGGCACGTCCTAGGGCAACTCGACTCATACTTTCGCACACGCATCCACGCCAGATCGAATCTGCGCACCCTGTAACCTTCGGTTCCGCCGTAATCAAAGAGCAGACAAGCAGGAGTAGGGTTTTCCCTCCGGGGTCCTGAACCTGGGTAAATCTCGTGTCCCCTGGTTGCTTGTCTGTTAACCGTGCCACGATCTCCAGCATCCCCATCTTCTCCAAAACCCAAGTCCATAACAATGGGCATTGACGAGATTAAACCTCGTCAATAGCCTGAGTCTCACTCCAAAATTTCTTGTCAGATCCTGTATAGGTGCGTTGCTTGAAGCGATAGGGATTCTGCTTGCGGAGAGCCCGGTACTGACCAATCTCCATACCCTTCAGATTTTGACAAGGCACATCCTCAGCCTTGGCCTGAGAAGCTTGCTGCTTACCCCTGTTAGCTTTGAGTTTGATGCGCCCAGAGCGAGCACTACCCTCAGGCTCAAGCTGCACAAACTGAGTGTTGCGACGAGCCCGCTTAATCCTGTTAGCTACTTCGGGCACATACTCACGATCAGGCACATACTCATCACCAGCAGAATCAGCGTCTTCACCTGTGAAAAAGAGAGAGAGAGGTTGGGGAGCACAGAGATAAGTACTCATGCCAAAGGGGAGGATGAGAGAAAAAGAAACTTGGATTTGGGAAAGTGCATGGTAAAATAGGAGACATTGCAAAGAGGTCCGGTGCCAGCGCCGGAACAACTAATCCCAGAACCGGATGGTCCGGTGCCAGGGCCGATCGGACCGAAAGCAAAACCGGACGGTCCGGTGTCACAGCCGGAAAACCGGACTCAGACCGGACGGTCCGGTGCCAGGGCCGGAACAACCGGGTTTCAAACCGAGATCCACAGAGGCCACTATGCAATGTAAAAATCGTACCAATGACTCAAGTACTTGCACAAATACAGTTCTAAGCAGAGTGGGTAGGACATGGAGGAACGAGGGTGGGAAAAAAAAGCTAGGTGGACCCCTAATTTCTCAAATCCAACACAATGTTATAGCAAAACATAGGGATTTGAGAAGGACAAGAGGAGAGGGAGAAAAGGAGTACCCGAGGACATGGCTTCCCGTGAAGGAAAGCACCAAGGAGCCCTTGAGGAAGGAGAACACCAAAAATATCCCGAACCACTGCGAGAGGAAGAAATTCCTTTGGTGAGAAGCCTCCAAAAGTCCTTCCTTATGAAATGGTGGCCCAATCTATGGATCCTAGCGGTGGAATCACCCTAGGAGAGGAGGGAAGGGTGGGGAGGGCCGACAATGGAGGAGGAGAGGTCGGGGGAAGTGAAGTGGAACTGTGGGAGAAGGGGGGACCAGGGAGAAGAGGGAGAAAAGAAGAAAAAAACAGACCTGAAACTCGGTTTTGAGTTCGGTTGAACCGAGATCCAAACCGGACGACCCGGTCCACAGCTCGGAAAACCGGAGTGAAACCGAAAAAACGGTTCAGACACGAGATCCGGATAGACCCGGTATAGTATAACCAGACTTTCCGGTTCTGGTCCGGTTTTCCGATGCTGGCACCGGGTTGTCCGGTCTGGGAGCCGGTTCGACCGGGCCAAGAACCGAACAACATATTTTTTTTGTTTTTTTTTTGTTTTCGAGGATGGCATGTGCAATTAGAGGAAGATAGTAGACTCCAAAAGGGTAGATGAAGCAGGTGATCTAGGCATGCCTATTGGAAAGAACCAATTTCAACCTCACAAAGAGCAAAAATAGGCATGATTCGAAGATATCAAGAGCTAGAGGAAAGGTCAAACTCAGAGAGCCTCAAGATGGAAAACATTGAAAAGCAAAGGAGGCTAGAAGGTTGTGGGGGATTTCTCCCCCTATGTTTAAGCACATGTGTCATGACGCCTCAAAGATAGATGCTTGGACTCATATCATGACACGAGATCAATTTATGTTGCACACATAGGTATGCATCAAACCAAGACATGGTAAGATGGCTATCCCTACATGTGCGGCGCAACTAGTCTACATAGCATGTTAAGAGCAAGAATATAGTGCAAGAAGTAAATCAATCCAAGTTTTGGGGATCTAGGATACCGAGTTCTCGCCTCAACATGACAAACCGGGCTTCATCCAAAGGCTTCGTGAAGATATCGGCCAATTGGAACATCGTACCCACATGAGTGAGATTGATATCACCATTTGCGACATGGTCACGTAGGAAGTGGTGGCGAATGTCAATATGTTTGGTGCGGCAATGTTGGACGGGGTTGTTGGCGATCTTTATCGCGCTTTCATTGTCACATAGAAGAGGCACCGTACCAAGAGACACACCATAGTCTTTCAAGGTTTGCCTCATCCATAACAATTGAGCACAACAAGATGCCGCGGATATGTATTCGGCTTCGGCGGTGGATAGGGATGTGGAGTTTTGTTTCTTGGAAGACCAACTCACCAACGACCGGCCAATAAATTGGAAAGCCCCGGAGGTTGACTTCCGGTCAACCTTATCACCTGCCCAATCGGCATCCGAATAGCCAACAAGCTCAAAGGTTGACCCCTTTGGATACCAAAGCCCGAGAGTAGGAGTGAGAACAAGGTACCTAAAAATCCGTTTGACCGCCATCAAGTGGCACTCCTTGGGAGCGGATTGAAAACGAGCACACATTCCTACACTTAACATGATATCCGGCCTAGAAGCACAAAGGTAGAGCAAGGAACCAATCATAGAACGATATACCTTTTGATCCACGTCCTTCTCACCTACTCCAAGGCCAAGTTGTCCATTTAGTGGCATGGGTGTCTTCATGGGATTAGCCTTGGCCATCTCGAACTTATTGAGCATATCCTTAATGTACTTTTCTTGAGAGATGAAAGTGCCATGAGGAAGTTGCTTTATGATGAAGCCTAGGAAGAACTTCAACTCCCCCATCATGGACATCCTAAATTTCATAGTCATCAACTCGGCAAAAGCTTTGTTATGAGATTCGTTAGTTCCACCAAACATAATATCATCAACATATATTTGAACAATAAATAAGCCACCCCCTTTAACCCGTTTGGTGAAAAGGGTGGAATCGACCTTACCCACGCTAAACCCATCCATGAGTTGAAAATCCCTAAGGTGCTCATACCAAGCACGAGGAGCTTGCTTTAGTCCGTAGAGAGCCTTATGGAGTAGATACACATGGTTGGGATAGCGTGTGTTTTCGAAACCCGGGGGTTGAGCTACATATGCAACCTCTTTCAAGGGACCATGAAGAAATGCACTTTTCACATCCATTTGATAAAGCTTGAAGTTATGGAAAGATGCATAAGAAAGCAAGAGACGAATAGCTTCAAGACGAGCAACGGGCGCAAAGGTGTCCTCATAGTCAATACCTTCTATTTGGGCATACCCTTGCGCCACTAACCTTGCTTTGTTCCTCGTGACGACCCCATTCTCATCTTGCTTGTTTTTGAACACCCACTTGGTCCCAATAAAATTGATGCGATGATCTTTAGGCCTCTCCACTAGAGACCATACTTCATTGCGGGTGAAACACTCGAGTTCTTCTTGCATGGCAATGACCCAATCCGGATCCTCCAAAGCCTCATGTACCTTAAGGGGCTCAAAGTTGGACACAAAAGCATGGTGCCCACAAAAGGTTGTGAGGTTCTTCTTCCTGGCACGGGTCTCGATCCCTCTTGATATGCTTCCAATGATATTGTTGACTTGAAGACCACTTGCAATGGAGGTGGCCTTAATCTTACGAATTGTGCCTTCATGATCAAAAAACTCATCTTTTGAGGGGCCTTGATCATTGACACCATCTTGAGCTTGGCCTTGAGATGGAGGTTGATCTTCTACTTGGTCTTGCTCGAAGGTTTGAGGGCTTGGTTCTTGTTCTTCGGTTTGCAAGGCATCATGAGAGAGATGTTGATCTTGTGATGCATTTTATGGCTCAACTAGGGTAGAGCTCGGATCTTCTTGAGTTGAGCTTGATTCTTCCCCATCATCTTGTTGAACATGAATGTGAGACTCGGTAGGCAAGATGTGCCCAATACCCATCAACTTGATGACTTGAGAAGAATCACCATCTCCTACATCACGAGAAGAAACTTGCCCCTCATGGGGACCATTATTCTCCAAAAACTCCACGTCACAAGATACTTCAACACAACCATTAGTCTTGTTGTAGTATCTATAGGCATGAGAGTTTTCCGCATAACCAACAAAAATATCCTCTATAGTTCTAGATTCGAATTTACCGAGTTTTTCCTTTTTTTTCTTGACGAGACACTTGCACCCAAAGACACGGAAGTAGTTGACATTGGGCTTCTTACTTGTGAGAATCTCATATGGAGTCATGTCAAAGGGAGCATGGAGGAAGAGCCGGTTCGTGTAGTGGACCGCGGTAGCAATAGCTTCTCCCCAAAAATTGTGAGGGGACTTGAATTCACTCAACATTGTTCTTGCCATCTCAATGATTGTCCGGTTCTTCCTTTTAACAACACCATTTTGTTGAGGGGTATAAGGAGCTGAGAATTCATGCTTGATCCCCTCATCTTCAACAAATTCTTGCATGGTGTAATTCTTTAACTCGGTGCCGTTGTTGGTTATAATAGTCTTGATCTCCACACCATGAGTGCGTTGAGCTTGCTTCGCGAAGATCATGAATTCCTTGAAAGTCTCATCCTTCGTCTTGATAAGAAAGACCCAAGTATACCTTGAGTAGTCATCAACAATGACAAGACCATATCTTCTTCCACCAAGAGAGTCATATGTCGAAGGCCCGAAGAGATCCATATGGAGCAATTCCAAGGGTCTTGACGTGGCCACCTTGGTAACGGAAGGATGATGCTTTCCAATTTGCTTCCCTGAAATGCAAGCACTACACACACGATCTTTCTCAAAGGAGATACCGGTTAGTCCAATAATATGTTCACCCTTTAGGAGGAGATTGAGATTTCTCATGTTGACATGGCCTAGGCGACGATGCCAAAGCCATCCCTTGTCAGCCTTGGCCATTAGACATGTAGGAAGAGATTGACTCTCTTTCGAGAGGTCGACCACATAAAGGTCGTCTTCCACGTGTCCAATGAGAACCAAGCTGAGATCATCACCCCTAAAGACCTTCACAAAAGTTCTAGAGAAATAGGAGTCATAGCCGGCATCCGCGAGATGTTTAATAGAAAGCAAGTTGTAACCAAGGTTTTCAACATGTAGGACGGTCTCAAGAGTCAAAACCTTGGAAATTACCAACTTACCATAACCAAGAACCTTTCCTTTTGAGTTATCTCCAAAAGTGATGCTTGACGTTGAGTTGACATCATGAATGAATTGGTCAAGCCCACTCCTACCTCCGGTCATGTGATTGGTGCATCCACTATCGAACACCCATTTTGATCCACCGGAGGCATAACCCTACAAAATCAATTCTTTGATTTAGGAACCCATTAAGTAATGGGTCCCTTAGCATTAGCAACAAGATCCTTAGGTGCCCAAATTGAGTACCACATATAAGCATAACCATTTCGAGGGCCAACATATTTGGCATATACATTTCCTTGAGTGGCCTTACACAGCACATAGGAAGGATTAGACTCTCCCGCATACTTGTGATTGGGATTTCCCCTCATGGCTCCCCCATTCACCACATTCTTTTTTACCCGGTCAACCACCTTGTCACCTTCCATCACAAAGGTTATCTTATTCGGTGGAATGGCATTGCTCGTGTTGTTCTTTGGATCAAAACCGACACCTTCCTTGGAAACTCTCGTCTTTTGACGGGATAAAATCTCATCTAGGATCTTTCCCTTGGAGGTAGGTGCACGGCGCTCTTTCTCAAGTTGCTCTTTCAACTTCTTATTTTCCTCAATGAGGTGATCTTGATCAAAGGTAGAGTTAGAGGTACAAGAATCGTTTTCAACTATAATTGGATCCTTCAATGTACCAAGAGCTTTCTCATAGGACACCCGAAGTTGATCATGGTTCTCTCCAAGTTTTATGAGCTCACGCTTGACAAGCAAACTAGCCTTCTCAAGGTGCTCAAGGTCCTTGGTAAGAGAAGCATGAGCAACTTCAAGATCTTTCTTTGAGGCATCGAGCTCTTGAGACAATGAGTTAGCCCTATCAATAGAGTCCATGTCTTTTGCTTTATCAATTTCAAAGATTTCAATTTGTAGTTTAAGAAAAGAGTTGGTATTCTTTTCCTCACAAAGCTCTTGCTCAAGAAGATTGAATCTTCGTTTCTCATCATCAATATGAGATTCCAAGCTATCAATGGTCTCATCGCGTGAGCTAACAAGTTCCATTAATTGCTTGATTCTAGCACGAGCAACGGGAGGAAGAGACTTCATGATAGCATACATTTATTTTATATATTCTTTTCCAAATTCATCATTATCACTATCACTATCATGGTCACTCTCAAGATCATCCAAGACACTAGATAGGGATAGAGGAGAGACAATTACCTTGGAGCTTCTTGCCATAAGACAAGAACCGATGATCTTGGGAATAGGAGAACTCTCGATGTAGTCCTTGGAGTAGTCGTAGGTGAGAGGTGAACCGGATTCGACATATGCCAAACCAGTCACACCCACCACTTTCTCCTTATCCCCACACTCCACATCGGACTCGTACTTGGAGCTCCTTGCCAAGAGGCAAGTGGCAGTGACCTTGGGGTTAGGAGAGTCGTCGGTGTAGTCCTTGGTGTAGTCATAGGTGAAGAGAGACCCGGGTTTGGCAAAGTCCAAACCGGCCACTACAACCACCTTCTCTTCATCCTCTTCCTCATTGTCGGATATGTATTCTTGGCCTAGGAAGCCCTTACCATCACGCCTATTGTTCCTCTTGTATCTTTCATTGATGGGGTTGGGCTTCAATCTTGGTTTGGCACCTTCTTCATATTTAGGCTTGTCAAGCCTCTTCTCATAAGGACACTTGTCGGCAAAATGGGTTGCCTAATCACAATTGTAGCACGTCCTCTTCTTCTCACTTGATCCCATTGAGCTTCTCCTTCTTCGGAACTTCATGTTCTTGGTGAAGAGAGCAAGTTGAGAGAGCATATCATCAACTCCATCACCATCGCTATCTTCATCACTAGCAACATCTTCTTGCACTTGCTTGGCCTTCAAAGCTAGAGAGTGGGAAGACCCGATAGCACGGTTGATCTCCTTGATCTTTTGCCCTTCATCCGCCAAGTTATCCGTGGCAACTAGAAAAGAGACAAGATCATCAGGAGTGAATTGATTAGCTCTATCGAGGAGTTGCAAGTTCAAGGCAAGCTTCTTGTCGGTGACCGCGATCATGGATACAATCTTGGACTTGATAAGTTCATCATTCAAATTGAATCCATCATCATACTTTTCACACCCTAGGCCACCAATCTTCACGCGGAGGGCAACGAGTCTCTTGTATGCTTCAGCGATAGTTTCACCATCATGGTTCATGAACATGCTTCGCGCGGAGGGCAACGAGTCTCTTGTATGCTTCAGCGATAGTTTCACCATCATGGTTCATGAACATGTTCATCTCAGACTTGGCAGCTTCATACTTGGACTTTTGGATAAGAGAGGTTCCCTCTTGGAGAATGACAATCCTATCCCAAAGATCCTTTGCCGTGGGGATGTTGCTGACTTGATCATGGAGAGTGCGGTGAATGGCACTCCTTATCTTGTCACAAGCCGTTGCATTTAGTTGTCGGTCGTAGTACCCTCCCGGGGTGAGGTTGTTGGGATCATGAGGGTGGAAGACGGTGCATACAATCTCCCAAAGCTCAACGCTGCAGCTGGGAAGATGAGATTCCATAGAAGCTTTCCAATGAGAGAAATGAGTTCCATCATAATGAGGTGCAGGGCCCGAACCATTAATATGAGGCATGGTGTTCTTTTGCTTAGGATAAACATAAGGGAATTGATTAGGGGGCATGGAAGTTTTTGATGAGCCGCCCTCATGAGCGGACTCGGCATCCTTATCCTTCTCGATGTCCATTGGTCTCCCTTGAGGTACTACCAATGGATTACCAAGAAAAGCCCCATCGCCAATGGCCTTAAGTTGTCCTTCTAGGTAACTCATTCGAACAAGGAGATCGGAATCCGCCTTGGCCTTTTCAAGGGCACCCTTGGCTAAGATTTCACGAAGCTCCTTGACCGAATAAGTTTTTTCCTCCTCATCATCGGAGAAAACCATCTTTCCTCTTAGGCGGTAAAGCCCTTAAAAGATCCCTTGGCTCTGATACCAATTGAAAGTGTAAGATGGTTAACCAAGAGGGGGGTGAATAGGTTTCTACAAAATTCTTTATAATCTTTTGCAAGTTTTAGGCTTTGCGGAATATAAGTGAGCCTAAATGCAAACTAGGTGAGGCAACCTAGATGATGTACAAGATACTTCAAGCTCAAAGGCTATCACAAGATAAGCAACACAAGTAAGAGATCGGTTAAGGAATAACCGAAGCACGCGGAGACGAAGATGTATTCCCGTGTTCACCACCTTTGGGAAGGGGGCTACGTCACGTTGGAGAGGTGTGAGGTTCCACGAAGGATTCCTCACGCGCCACGAAGGCTCACCTTCTTCTCCGAGCCTATCCCACGAAGGAATAGCTCACTTACTCGTGGTAGACTTTTAAGGTAGTCTCCAAACCCTCACAAACTTTCCACGGGGAAAATCACAAGCCGAATGCCTCCGGGTGACCCTAGCCGCCTAGGGTTTCCCACAAACCCAAGAGTAACAAGCTAACTCGATGAACTCAAGGGGGAATGAACTTTGGCTTGGTGGAAACGTAGATCGGGTCCTCCTCTTCCTTTCTACCAAAGGGATTTGGATTTGGTTGGGTAGAATGGGAGATCCTCAAGCTTTTGTGTTTCAACAATGGGGGAGAGAGAGCTTCAAGAAATGATATAAACTGAATGCCTAACATACTCAAGCTGGAAGAAGGGATATTTATACTCAAGGAGAAAAACTAGCCGTTTTTAGCCAAAAACGCAAGGTCCGGTTTTAAGTTTGGTTGGACCGGTTCACACACCGGACAGTCCGGTCCTCAGCCCGGAAAACCGGACTGAAACCGAAACTGCTCTCAGTACCCAGACTCGGATAGATTCGGAGTGAGTAAACCGGAGAACCCGGTTTGAGTCCGGATTTCCGATCCTGACACCGGACGGTCCGGTCTGGGAGCCGGTCCAACCAGTCTGAAAACCGGATCTGCAGAAAAGGCTTTGGTGGATAGGATTTCTTGTCTTCTCTCTTTGGTGATGGATTAGGTAGGAGAAAGGGATGTGTATATGGCTTAGGTGATCATCCCCAACAAGCTCATCGAGAGAACCCCTCTTAATAGTGCGGAGCTCCTAACCGAACTCAAATTACACAAAAGCGGAAAACTCCGGTGCGAAGCTTCGTTATCAAAATGGGGGGGTCTCCGATAACCTTTCATCACAGCATTGGACTAGAACCTGTGTAAGACACTAGAAATAGCATTAGTCCACTCTAACCATGGTGTCATTGTCAACCAAAAATAGCATAGGGTAAAATACCCTTTCACATATTTCCATCAATAAACTCACCGCGTGCCTGCAAAGTATTAGCAATAATATAAAACAAATAACAAACATTATGGTGATCAATTTGGTTTCTGTTGGGTGTGTTTCCATGAATTCTCATCTTATTAAAGTAGGCCAGCGGTGATGGATCAAGAACAAAGCTGGTGGAGCATATGATGGTGGCATTGTTGGCAAACCCGAGGTAGTATGCACATTGGTCGAGCATCAAGGAATACTCATGGTTCATGAGACGGAAGTTCATGCAATCAAATCTAGGTGTTTGCTCCTCGGGGCAGTAATATGAGCACGCTTTATGCCCAAGATGACGAGGAACTCAAGCGTTAAGTGGTGGTACGTGATGACATCCTGAAAAAGAAAGTGATACAAACCAACATTGTTGTAGAGTAAGTCAAAATCATAACAAATGCCTAGTTGGTTGAGGATGTAAGGACACACCCACTTGGTGGACTTGATCTCTCGGAATTGAGACAGTTGAGCTGAAACTCCTCGATGAACTTGATACCAAGTGACTCAGGGGTTAGCATATCAACGGGTGTTGTGTATTGTTCCGTAGACATCACACGTGTACGGCTCCTCATGTTCATCTTAGATCGATTGGGTGCGAGGAATCAAAAAAAGAAGGGTAGAATTAAAGATCCAATAGAGGTGGTTTGGAGTTTGGAGGTAGAAGAAAGAGAGATTTATCTTTTGGGAATTTTAGGGTTACCTCTTCCTAGGTATAAATTGCGGTCCTGTACTTGGTATGGGCAGGCGATATGGCTGGAGCCTGCCCGTGTCGAGTGTCCTACCTTGGGGGTCGATATTTTCCTTTCGGTGGTGCACTCGGTACGGGCGCGATGTACGATCGCGCACACCCGTATGACTGGTCGTTATTCGTTCTGTATGTTTTCCTTGAAACTTGATGTTTTTCTCGCAGTACGGTACGGGCGAGCAATATGGCCCCCTCTGGTCGTACCATTAGTCGTTACGACGACTGTATCCTGCAACAAAAATCAAAGTTTCTATTTTACCGAGTCGTGATGTGGTACGGGCGCATGGTACGGGGTCTCCCGGCTGTACCAGTGGTCATTATTTACCATGAAAGCTTAAAAACTTGTGGAATTGAGTTAGTAGCTTCACGCGCCTCTGCACATCGTAGTAACAACAAAATAACAACAAATAGACTTTATAAAAAAGCAGTACCTTAAGGCCATGTGTTAGAAAATATAAAACATCGAGGATTACCTTATTTTCTTCTTCTCTCTCGAAAGGACTTCTTGAACACTCTTTATTACAAAAAAATAAAAAAATAAAAACTAACACAAGAGTAAAAACTTTATTTCACATGGGCTGCCTCCCATGAAACACTTCTAGTTAAGGTCAATTAGATTGATCCAGATGGTGATCATTTAGGCTTTGTGAGTGGAACACCCACTCCAAAGTAATTAGCTTTTAGTGTGATTATACCATCATCATTATTAGGCTTGGACTTCTTCCTATGGAAGTGGACTATAAAAGGATCTCTAAATGGTAGTCCTATTCTCACATCCCCTTCATGTAGATTAATCAAGGCTTTAATAGTTCTTAGAAATGGTCTTCCTAGAATTATAGGTGTTATGGGATCTTTAGGCATGTATATTATAACAAGACCAATAATAGTAGGACATCCTTAATTTTAACAACTATGTTTTCATTTATCCCAACAACTTGTTTATACGTTGAATCAGCAAGATGGAGTATCATTTCAGTAGTTGTAAAAGTCCCCAAGTTTAACTTGTCAAATAGACTATTGGAAACTATTGAGACGCTTGCACCAAGATCACAAAGTGTAAATATCTCACTAATACCAATTTTAACTTTAATAGTGGGCTGAAAGATATCATCTAGATTGGTAGGAAGCTTATCAGCTAGTTTCTTATACTCCATTTCTAGTTCACAAACTTTAGATGCTACTTGTTGTATAAATTATTGGTATGTAGCATCACTACCTTGTTCTATACCGGGATTATTTATGGTAATCATCTTTAATCAGTCTTCCATGGTGTATTCCGATGATGGCGCATTTCTATAGTCTAGCTCTTCAAACTTCTCTTCTTTTATTCTATCCTCATCATATTGAGATCGTCTACCGAGTTCGGCTCGGTCTTTCCAGCGAATTTTGCAAGTATAAGAGCTTCGCCCTTAGCTACTTTTCCCAATTGTGCCTCAACGGTCCTGGTTCTTTCATGTAGAGCCTGCACATTATTTCTAATTGCAACGGCCTGGTTATATAATTTACCAATACAAGTCTCATGGTTCTCTTTGATTTTAATAAGCATATTATTTTTCTCGGTTTGATCTTGCATGAAAGTTCTAACAATTTGTTCAAAATAGAGATGGACATGATTTGCTCCATTATAGTTATCATAATTATTATGTGGAGCACCTGCAGGATTAGAATATTGCTTTTGAAAATTAGAGCCAAAGTTTTGACTCTTTCAAGCAGGATTATAAGGATTGCGAGCTATAAAATTAACATCATTAACACTGATAGTGATAGCATTAATTTGGGTATCTTCCTTACCCTTTACTATGTTGAGTAACTCATCTACCTTTGTAGTAAGCTCTTCATTGTTTACCTCGCTGATTGAATTCACCCTTTTTAGGGTTCTTTCCACATGTCATTGGGCATGGTTGTTTTGTATATCATCAAGTAATTTCTTTACAACACTCACTTTCTTTTCGATGATGGTTCCTCCTGCTGCGGTATCTAGCATAGACTTAGACATTGGGTTAAGACCATTATAAAATAAATGTAATATAAGCCATTCTTTCATCGCATGACTAGGACAGTTTATTACGGCTTATTTCATCCTTTTCCAAGCAAGCGCTAGTGGCTCACGGTCTTCTTGTCTAAATCTTGTAATGTTGGATCTTAGTTGCATAGTCTTAGCTAGGGGGGAAATTTAGTCATAAAGAGATTAGTGCATTCCTCCCAAGATGTAATAGTGACTTTAGAAAAATATAACAACTAGTCCTTAGCCTTTCCTATTAGAGAGAAAGGGAATAAACAAAATTTAACTCCATTTGGGTCAACATCTTTAATGCGCATCATGTCACAAATTTCAGTAAAAGTATTAAGGTGCAAACCTAAATCCTCAGAATATGAGCCTCCAAATTGGTTTTGTTGAACCAAACTCAAAAGGTTAGGCTTAATTTCATATGTTTCCGCATCAACGGCGGGCTAAGTAATAGGTGCATGAATAAAATCATCAGTAGGAGTAGCATACTCCCCAAGTTTCTTTTGATCCATGGCTCTTTTCTTTTTGGTGTTTTTGAAATAAGAGAAACAAATAATCCAGTAACTATTTTTTGTGTTTACAAATAGATAACAAGAAAGCAAACTAATAATAAGAAATAAACTACAAATAAAACTAACACTAAAAACAAGGTCTCTAGTTACCTCACCAGGATAGCGAATTTCTTCCCCAGCAACGGCGCCAGAAAAAGGGTTGATACCTTCGATTCGGATTCACGAATGCATTATAGTAGATTTTTTTCTAGACCTAGGTTTAGTAAAACCTTGTGAAACAATTCTAAAAGGAATTAAATAAGGACACGTGTACAAGAATTTGTTTGTTTGTTTTACCTTCATTTACCGGACTTTTCTAGTTTAATTTATATCGTGGGTTCTTTTAGTGGATGGAGATAAGCCGAGGTTGAAGATTCACCTGCAGTTGCACATCATATGGATAAAGATAATAATAATAATAATAAGCATAGCCATGTGTAATTTTTCAATAGAGATAAAATTTGTGAGTAGCACATCCCGATATACTAGAGCCCCTACGAGTTACAAGCATAACAATAGTCTTTTGATCCAACCGTTTGCACCACGAAGAACCGGGCTATAAACAATTATTAAGTGAAAACACAGATTAAAGTCTTAAGAAGTGATGTTGCTATTGTTCCCGAATGGATCGCTAAGCAAAGACGGTACACCCCTTTGTATCATTGGGTTTCCTATGAGATCACCGCTAACCAAGTATCTCATTTCAAGCCTATATCAATCTCGGGGGTCTTGGGTACCTACAAGTCCAAAGAACGAGGCAATATACAAAGAAACAAAGATACAAATACCTTATTCAAAAAATACACAATACTCCCATAGATTAGATGCACATAATCGCTGCAAGGTTTCATCCCAACGTGAGGACTACTCACTCATAACAATAAGATCAAGGATAGAAAACATTGTGCAAATTACTTAGATTGAAATCAAATATTCAATGGATCATCCAATCACAAGAAGATCTCAAGTACAAGATAATGGCTATGTCTATGGAGAGGATGGAGGATGGAGGATGGAGAGGATGAACTATGGCGGTGGATCTCCTTTGGTGGTGTTGTGATGCAATCTGAGAATGGTGATCCTCTGCGCGGCGGCTAGGACCTCAAAATATATAGGCGCCTTCACGAAAGTTTGAGGGTTTGACGAGATGAAGCAGCTGCCACCTAGTACGGGCAGATCGTATGGGATGGCCCTACCTGTACCAGTGATCGTTATGGCCTTTGGCGCCTGGAGTTGGTTTCAGGATTGCTAGGTCGTGTAGACTTTCTCAAAATCTTCATTTGTGGCTCCTATTTTCGCCTTAAAAGAGTGATTTCCTGCACAAGACAATTCAAAGCAATGGATTGCACATCTTTGCAATAATTAGTCATTAGTGGCAAAGCTAGAGAGATTCTTGTCAATTTCTTGGCTAAAAACAATGTTTAAACACGGAGAAAGATGACTATTTTCACAACCATCATAGGTCTAGGTAAGTACTTTCCCCTCCTCCTCTCTCTGCCTTCTAGGATTTCTACTACCAGCTCCCCTAGATTCTATGGTTTGATGCTCTAGTTTTGGTAACGGTGACTCTAGGGTTTCTAGGATGTTCTAGTAGTTTCTAGAGTGTTCTCTAGGTTTCTAGTGTTCGACTTGGTTACTGGTTCCTCATATTGGTCTCTGACTACTTTCTTCAGTTAACAGTACACCTTCTTCATTTAAATTTCTAGGTGATGTTCAATGATGATCTTGTGTGATTAGTAGTCTAGGATGTTTTCTAGGTTGCTTCTAAATACTAATCCATGCATGTATAGTATCTATACTGTTAATTTCTCTTTTTGAACCTTGTTGTTCTTGTAGTAAGTGTTGAATGTCAGTAGTTCTCTAGTGTTTCTATGTGCTTTTCCTATTTAATATGGTAGTTAAAATCCACAAGTCAAGCATTGTGTGGATGCTTGAATGTATTTTGTTATTTTATACACCTATACATTTTTTTGATTTGTCATTTTAAGTGTATTTGTCAATATATTCTAAGTCTTGTTGCCATCTGCTATAGTCTAGGTGATTACTTATCCTAGACTATTGTTTTGGGTGATACTTTTCTATGTATGTTGATCTAGTACTTAGTGAATTCTTCTTCTCTTTCTTGCAGTAACTTGGTTCAATTGATGAACTATGGTTTACTGCCTACCTTTTCTTCCTTAGGCACATATTCACTAATGCCCGAGGAAGTGAGGGTAAATTATAAATTTTGGCTCTACAATAAGTTGGTCTTAGGTAATTTTACTTAACTAATTCACACATATTGTGCTAATGTAGTTGGATGGCATACAACTATGGTGTTCTCTAGTAATGGAGATGCACATGTACTAGCCCTAATTACACTGGTGCTACTACTGATCTCTCTCTCTTATGATCTATTCTAGAGTGTTGCTATAAACCTATGGAGATTCCAAAATGTGTGTGAGGAAGATCTGGTGTTGTTATTCCTCTCCTTGCCCTCGTTCTTGCTTGATTACATCTCTCAGATCCCTCTCTCTCACTTGGGAGTGTGGTCTCTGGTTTGCTCCTCTTTATGAACCACTTGACCGAGAGTGTTTCTTATGAGCTTTTCTCTGAGGATTGTGATTTCTAAGCACTAGTGGAAACGAGGCCTTTGGTTGAGCTTGAAAATGGGCTTTAACACCGGTTCTTCTACGAACCGGTGTTAAAGGGGGTGCCCGTACCAGCGTGGCCCGTGCAGAAAAAAGGAGCGCCCCCTTTAACACCGGTTCGTGGCATGAACCGGTGTTAAAGGCCCTGCACCAATGGCCCGCACAGCCCCCCCTTTAACACCGGTTCATGGCTTGAACCGGTGTTAAAGGGGGGGGGCTATATAACACACCGCAGCCCACACCCCTCTCTTCCATTTTTTCACTCTCTCATTTTGGAGACTAGCAAGAGGGTGTGAGGTGTGCTAGTTTGTGTTTTTTTCCTATGCACAAGAGGTGTTCGGTGAAATGCCCGAGAGATCAAAATAAGTTTTCTCGTTGCTCTTTCCTTCTCGGTCGAGGTCGGCAACTATCCTTTCATGTGTCATTGATGTACTATATATAAATGGCCATCTCCCTATTAATTTTTGATATATACTATATATTAATGCAGATGAACCGGCAATGGATGTACGGTAACGGACACACTTCCGAGTACATTACGGGCCTCCAAAATTTCATCGTTGTGGCTAATGCAAACCGTGGTCACAATGGTTTTATGTGCTGTCCATGTGTTCACTGTCAGAACAAGAAAGACTACTCAAATACCAGAACCATTCACGCCCACCTGCTTCGATCCGGTTTCATGCCCAACTATAATTGTTGGACCAAGCACGGAGAAAAAGGGGTTGTGATGGAAGACAACAAAGAAGAAGAGGATGATGACAACTATCATAATATGTATCCTGAATATGATGATACTGCAACGGGGGTAGATAATGAAGACCAAGAGGCAACAGATGGGCCCGCTGATGATGATCTTGGTCAGGCCATTACTGATGCAAAGGAAGAATGTGAAACTGAAAAGGAGAAGGAGAAGCTGGAGCAGATGTTAAAGGATCACAAAACATTGTTGTACCCAACTTGCGAAGATGGCCACAAAAATCTAGGTACCACACTGGATTTGCTGCAATGGAAGGCAGATAACGGTGTGACTGACAGCGCATTTTCAAAGTTGTTGGTAAAAATGAAGAATCTTCTTCCAAGAAATAATGAGTTGCCCGACAGTACATACCAAGCAAAGAAGTTTGTCTGCCCTCTAGGATTAGACGTGCAGAAGATACATGCCTGCATTAATGACTGCATCCTCTACCACGGTGAGAAGTACGATAATTTGGATGCATGCCCGGTATGCACTGCACTGCGGTATAAGATCAGACGAGACGATCCTGGCGATGTTGAGGGCAAGGCCCCTAGGAAGAAGGTTCCTGCCAAGGTTATGTGGTATGCTCCTATAATACCACGGTTAAAATGTCTCTTCAGAAATAAAGAGCATGCCAAGTTGTTGCGATGGCACATGGAAGACCGTAAGAAAGACGCGATGTTGAGACACCCCGCTGATGGGTCACGGTGGAGAAAAGTCGAGCGAGAGTACCCGGACTTCGCACGTGACGCAAGGAACTTAAGGTTTGGTCTAAGTACAGATGACATGAATCCTTTTGGTGAGCAGAGCTGCAGTCACAACACCTGGCATGTGACTCTATGTATCTATAACCTTCCTCCTTGGTTGTGCATGAAGAGGAAGTTCATTATGATGCCAGTGCTCATCCAAGGCCCGAGGCAACCCGGCAACGACATTGATGTTTACCTAAGGCCATTAGTTGAAGAACTTTTACAGTTGTGGGCCAAACCAGGTGTACGTATGTGGGATGAGCACAAAGGGGATCCATTTGACCTACGAGCGTTGCTTTTCGTAACCATCAATGATTGGTCTGCTCTTAGTAACATTTCAGGGCAGAAAAACAAGGGATACAATGCATGCACACACTGTTTAGATGAGACTGAAAGTGTATATTTGGATAAATGTAAGAAGGTTGTGTACCTAGGGTATCATCGATTTCTTCTGAACCTACATCTAGTAAGAAAGAAATGCAAGCATTTCAAACGTCTGGCAGAACCCTGGAGGAAGCATGTCCTCCGTACCGGTGAGGACGTATTTGGTATGGTCAAGGACCTAGAAGTAATCTTTGGAAAAGGTCCTGGCAGTCTATCTGTTCCGAATGACGATGCCGGACACGCGCCCATGTGGAAGAAGCAATCTATATTTTGGGACCTACCCTATTGGAAAGTCTTAGAGGTCCGCTCTTCAATCGACGTGATGCACGTGACGAAGAATGTTTGCGTGAACCTGCTAGGCTTCCTAGGAGTGTATGGAAAGACAAAAGATACACCGGAAGCACGGCAGGACCAGCAACGTTTGAAAGACCCTGAAGAGCCTATGCATCTTGAGAACGAGAAGGGTAAACGATGCCACTTAACTCCTGCCAGCTACGCTCTTACCAAAGCAGATAAGGAAATCTTTTTTGAATGCCTGAGCAGTATCAAGGTCCCGTCTGGCTTCTCGTCGAATATAAAGGGAATAATAAATATGGCAGAGAAAAAATTCCAAAACCTGAAGTCTCATGACTGCCACGTGATTATGACACAATTGCCTCCGATTGCATTGAGGGGGCTTCTACCTGAAAATGTTTGAGTACCCATTGTGAAGCTATGTGCATTCCTCAATGCAATATCTCAGAAGGTAATCGATCCAGAAAGCCTACCAGGGTTACAGACAGATGTGGCCCAATGTCTTGTCAGCTTTGAGTTGGTGTTCCCACCATCCTTCTTCAATATTATGACACATCTCCTGGTTCACCTAGTAGAAGAGATTTCCGTTCTCGGTCCTGTATTTCTACACAATATGTTCCCCTTTTATAGGTACATGGGAGTCTTAAAGAAATGTGTTCATAACCGTGCTAGGCCAGAAGGAAGCATCTCCAAGGGCTATGTAACAGAGGAGGTCATTGAGTTCTGTGTTGATTTTATTCCTGACCTTAAGGCGATTGGTGTTCCAGAATCACGACATGAGGGGAGACTGCATGGAAAAGGCACCCTAGGATGTAAAGCAATGATATGTAGGGACGGGCATTCTCTCAATCAAGCACACTACACGGTTTTACAAAGATCTATCTTGGTTGCCCCGTATATCAATGAACACAAGAATTTAATACGCCTCAAACACCCGGGGCAGTCTGATGAATGGATTATAAGTGAACACATGGCGAGTTTTGGCGGCTGGCTGCAAAGACTTCTCACGAATAACACCACTGTTGGGGATCAGCTGTACTTGTTGGCCAGGACACCATCTTCGACTGTATGTACTTTCCAAGGGTACGAGATAAATGGGAATATATTTTACACGATAGGCCAAGATAAAAAGAGCACCAACCAAAACAGTGGTGTTCGCTTCGATGCAGCATAAGACAATGGGCAAAAGACCACGTATTATGGATTCATAGAGGAGATATGGGAACTTGACTATGGACCTAATTTTAAGGTCCCCTTGTTTCGATGCAAATGGGTCAAGCTAACAGGAGGAGGGGTTGAGGTAGACAAGAAGTACGGAATGACAACAGTGGATCTCAACAATCTTATGAAGGTAGACAAGAACTTAGACGAACCATTCGTCTTAGACAATGATGTGGCTCAGGTTTTCTATGTGAAGGACATGTATACCAAACCAAAAAAGAAAAAATAAGCAAACAGATACATCACACGATGAGCCAAAGCGTCACATAGTTCTTTCAGGGAAAAGAAACATCGTGGGAGTGGAGGACAAGACAGACATGTCAGAAGATTATAATAAGTTTGATGAAATTCCGCCCTTCAGAGTGAAGACTGACCCAACCATCCTGTTAAACGGTGTTGATACTCCATGGTTACGGCCGACGCGATCATAAGATTGACTATATGTATTAATTGAGCCATTTTTGGCACACATATGTATCTCAACATGGAAATCAATGTCATATTTCTTCTGTTAACAGTATATGTATTAAATGAGCCAATTTTCTTCCTGCCATTTCTTCCCGCCATTTTTCTTCCCGCCAGTTCTTCCCTCCATCCATTTCTCACTATATATATGTAGGGTTGGCCTCCATTGTCATTGCACATCTCTAGACTCATATCTGCAACCTCATCACTCTTTCCCATGGCTTCCACTGTAGCACTAACCCCCAGGGAGGCGGAGGCGCTTTGCGCCTCGAACTACCCCTGCCCACCGGGCTACTGTGTCCCTGTCGGCTGGATGCTGAGCGCCGGAGGCGTGCCGGTTCCTCCTGTCCCTCTAGGTGTGGCGCGCCGGATGGCCATCACGAACCACTACTACTTCGAGCTCACGCCGAAGCAGCGGAGCAATCCCAGATGACATCCGGACTATTTCCCTACTTGGGAAGCCTTCTTCGGGTATCGGCGTGAGAGGGCGCTCGCCAGGAACGAGGAGGATGGCCCACCTCCTCCAAACTTCAACGAGGCCGGCCGTCGGCTATGGTGGCGCGGTCGGACTCTCCAGAGCGTCATGGCCTACGACACTGCCGCCGACTCTAACCCCCGTCTGCGCTACCCTCAAGTCCATCCTACGCGTACTCAGCCTTCAAGGTTCAATTACGATGACAGCGATGACGGCGGCGGCGAGTACGACGACTACAATGGCGAGTATTACAGGTGTAGGCAGGAGCATGACTGAATCACTCCAACATTTCGAAACAAGTTCGGCCGATTGTGACTTAATCTGGCCATGTATCTTAATTTTCAGTTCTTTTATGTATCTTAATTTTCAGTCGTGCTTTATGTAACTTACTGTTAGTTGCATTCTATACTTTAATTCCAGCTCAAACATAATAAAAACGGGGATAAAAAATTATGTACTATTAGTTGCATTCTGTACTGTTAGTTGCAATCTTCATGCCCGTTGTTCGACAAAGTTTAACGATAGTTTAAAACAGGGATAAAAAATTAAAAAACGATCAAAACAATGCAAAACCTTCGCGTGGTGTAATATTATGTGAAATAGTTAGAAAGAAAAATATCAAACTTGGTATATTGATTATGTCTAAAAAAAACCTTCAAAAATTGACATATCTCATTCGAGGTTTCTTGGCTTTCAGGTCAAATGACCAATGTTATGGCTAGAATCAAGGCATAGTTTGTGATAATGTGGCCATATTGTGCATACATATGCATCATGGCATGGCAAACAATGTTGCAAGAGGAAGTTTTCCTTTTTGTCGCACCAAAAAGGCATTTTCCATTTTCCGAGCATAAAAAACGGACGGTTTTGTAAAGCAACCACCAAATGGCTAATTCAAAAAAATACCACCACATTTTACAAAAAATACTAGACCATCTTATATGGACAATGTACCAATAGGGGAATCTGAAACCTTTCCGTCCACCTCTGGTGAAAAAGACAAATTCCTGCCGAATCGGCAGGAAGTGGGTCAGATATGAACTACAGGTACATGATACGATGCTCATGATTTTTTACAAAATTCATTTTTAGGTTCACAATATGCTATTGTATCAAAAATCCAATGCAAGTTGAGCGAGGCTTGGCCCCGAGCTAAGAATCTTCATGCCCGTTGTTCGACAAAGTTTGACGATAGTTTAAAACGGGGATAAAAAATTAAAAAACGATCGAAACAATGAGAAAACTTTGCGTGGTGTTATATTATGTGACATAGTTAGAAGGAAAAATATCAAACTTGGTATTTTGATTATGTCTCAAAAAAACCTTCACAAAATGACATATCTCATTCGAGGTTTCCTGGCTTTCGGGTCAAATGACCAATGTTATGGCTAGAATCAAGGCATAGTTTGTGATAATGTGGCCATATTGTGCATACATGTGCATCATGGCATGGAAAACAATGTTGCAAGAGGAAGTTTTCCTTTTTGTCGCACCAAAAAGGAATTTTCCATTTTCCGAGCATAAAAAACGGACGGTTTTGTGAAGCAACCACCAAATGGATAATTCAAAAAACTACCACCACATTTTACAAAAATACTAGACCACCTTATATGGAAAATGTACCAATAGGGGGATCTGAAACCTTTCCGTCCACCTCTGGTGAAAAAGACAAATTCCTGCCAAATCGGTAGGAAGTGGGTCAGATATGAACTACAGGTACATGATACAATGCTCATGATTTTTTACAAAAATCATTTTTAGGTTCACAATATGCTATTTTATCAAAAATCCAATACAAGTTGAGCGAGGCTTGGCCCCGAGCTAAGAATCTTCATGCCCGTTGTTCGACAAAGTTTGACGATAGTTTAAAACGGGGATAAAAAATTAAAAAACGATTGAAACAATGAGAAACCTTCGCGTGGTGTTATATTATGTGACATAGTTAGAAGGAAAAATATCAAACTTGGTATATTGATCATGTCTCAAAAAAACCTTCACAAAATGACATATCTCATTCGAGGTTTCTTGGCTTTCAGGTCAAATGACCAATGTTATGGCTAGAATCAAGGCATAGTTTGTGATAATATGGCCATATTGTGCATACATGTGCATCATGGCATGGAAAACAATGTTGCAAGAGGAAGTTTTCCTTTTTGTCGCACCAAAAAGGCATTTTCCATTTTCCGAGCATAAAAAACAGATGGTTTTGTGAAGCAACCACCAAATGGCAAATTCAAAAAACTACCACCACATTTTACAAAAAATACTAGACCACCTTATATGGACAATGTACCAACAGGGGGATCTGAAACCTTTCTGTCCACCTCTGGTGAAAAAGACAAATTTCTGCTGAATCGGTAGGAAGTGGGTCAGATATGAACTTCAGGTACATGATACGATGCTCATGATTTTTTACAAAAATCATTTTTAGGTTCACAATATGCTATTTTATTAAAAATCCAATGCAAGTTGAGCGATACTTGGCCCCGAGCTAACAATCTTCATGCCCGTTGTTCGACAAAGTTTGACGATAGTTTAAAATGGGAATAAAAAATTAAAAAATGATCGAAACAATGCGAAACCTTCGCGTGGTGTTATATTATGTCACATAGTTAGAAGAAAAAATATCAAACTTGGTATATTGATTATGTCTCAAAAAAACCTTCACAAAATGACCTATCTCATTCGAGGTTTCTTGGCTTTCGTGTCAAATGACCAATGTTATAGCTAGAATCAAGGCATATTTTGTGATAATGTGACCATATTGTGCATACATGTGCATCATGGCATGGCAAACAATGTTGCAAGAGGAAGTTTTCCTTTTTGTCGCACCAAAAAGGCATTTTCCATTTTCCGAGCATAAAAAACGAATGATTTTGTGAAGCAACCACCAAATGGCTAATTCAAGAAACTACCACCACATTTTACAAAAATACTAGACCACCTTATATGGACAATGTACCAACAGGGAGATCTGAAACCTTTCCGTCCACCTCTGGTGAAAAAGACAAATTCCTGCCGAATCGGAGGAAGTGGGTCAGATATGAACTACATGTACATGATACGATGCTCATGATTTTTTACAAAAATCATTTTTAGGTTCACAATATGCTATTTTATCCAAAATCCAATGCATGTTGAGCGAGGTTTTGTCAGATTCCAAAGTATACAAAAGATGCGGCATTTAAATATCCAAACAATTCAAAAATGTTAATACAAAATAAAATATGATTAGATCTAATAAAATAGGGTTAGATTCCTTTTTAGATGCTTAATATTTCTTATTTTCAAAGTTTTAGGGTTTGACTATTTTATTTTTGTTTGAATTGAATAATTAAAATTTATATGTAAGTGTTTTAATTATTTTGAAAATTTTCATCTAAAGTAAATATAAAATGTTTTTATATGAATGGATACATATTATTTTTCTGAAAATTATGATATATTATTCATACTTTTATGAGCTGAAATGAAAAAGATATGAATTTTCTAAATTCTATCCTATTTTTTGAATTAAAAATGCCCCCACCCCTTTAATGCACGAAATAAATGCCCCCCTTTAACACCGGTTCCAGCCACGAACCGGTGTTAAAGGGGGGGCGCATTTATTTCGTTTTGCGCGCGCACCCCCCCCCTTTAACACCGGTTCCTGGCTGGAACCGGTGTTAAAGGGGGGGTACGGGCGCGAAACGAATTCCCCCCACCTTTAACACCGGTTCGTGGCTGGAACCGGTGTTAAAGGGAGGGTGGTATAAAGGCACGCGCCTTCCTCTTCCTCTCCCCCCCCCGCCAGAATTTGGTCGAGCGCAAAGAGGAGCAGAGTAGAGGAGCCGCGGTGGAGAAACAAAGACGTCGCCAGGCTGCCCGACCACGCCTTTGCCGTCCGCCACCGTCACCGTCGCCCGCCACCGCGTTCGTGTCGTCCGCCACCCCCCCCCCCCCCCCGCCCGTCCACTCACGGAGCCGCCACCGCGCCGCCGCCAGCAACTCTCGGGAGCCGGCGCCTCAGCCAGCAACTCGTGGAGCCTCCGGCGTCGCGCGCCACCATTCGCCGCCGACCCCGCCATCCACGCCCGGTGCCGCCACTCCCCGCCGACCCCGCCGGACGATCGAGAGTTTGCCACCGGTGAGATTATTAGTAGTTAATTAGTTTAGGGTTTATTAGTAGTTAATTAGTTATTAGTATTTTATAAGTGTGTAGTTTAGTGTATTATTAGTAGTTTAGTGTTAGTATTAGTTTAGGGTTTATTTAGTTTAGGGTTATTAGTTTAGGGTTTATTTAGTTTAGGGTTATTTATTTAGTTTAGGGTTATTTATTTAGTGTAGTTTAGTGTATTTAGTTTAGGGTTATTTAGTGTATTTTATAGTTAGTATTAGTTTAGGGTCGTCACCTCGCTGCTCTGCAAGCGCCGCCGCTGGCTGTCGTCGTTAACGTCGCTCCGATGACCCCTAGGTAGTGGCGCCGCCCGTTTTAGGTAGGCCGCATCACGCTGAGGCGAACCCGCTACCTCGCGCGCCCTAGGTCGCTCTCTAGCGCCGCCAGCCCCCGCCGTCTAGAGCATCCTCCGGTGAGCCCGCGTGGCGCCTGTGTGGCTGTGACGTGGCCACAGTCCCACGTGTTAGCCACTGTGGCTAGCCCCTATAACTTCAATAACTAAATATTTATAAGTCAGAAAAATACAAATAATATATCAAAATGTTCAGAAAAATGAGAACTATCTATTTAAGCTATAATCATTCATTGTTAATCAACTTACATGACAAGTTTAATTAGAAGAACATAATGAACCCTCTCATATGCATCCTGGATTTCTCCGAATTAGGGTTTGGACCCCTCGGAACTCGTTTAAAATGATCAAGCATCCTTAGGGTTTTAATTTCATTTGTGTATTTATTTGTGTATTTTTGTATGAATAATATGTATATTTGTGTATGAATCCAACTCCACTTGAATGTTTACTCTCTTACTCTAGATAATATTATTGTTTTAGAAACTATGGATCCACTCAGTAGAAACCTTGAAGAGGAAGAAATAATGGAGAACATCATCCACGAGGACACCTCACAACATCTGAACTTGGAGGGACATGATGACAGCTCAATTAGTCATGGAGAAGATGACGACTCCAGTGAATGCACTTTAGTGATTACAAAGTCCGTCGAGGTATATGCATGGATTAATCCTCTGCTGACTTCCACCGATCGATTTGTATATATGTACATGTATTAATTAACGCTTATTTCTTCTTTTAGCCCTCTGGATCAACCAGCCAGCGAAAATCTTCTTCTACGAAAAAGAGCAAGCGAGGCGCGAGCCATCGATTGACAGATCGTGCAAAGTTCATAATCGAAGCAGTCCGTGTTGATGGCAGGCCGATGGAGCCCAAGAAGGCCGTAGACAAATTTGTACGTCAGGCTGGAGTTCTTGTTAGGGACCAAATCCCAATCATAATTGAAAATTGGAATAAGCCAAAGAAGGGCGACGGTACCTTTGTTGATGAAAGATCCAAAGAAACGCTTTGGAATTCGCTGTTAAATTTCACCCTTCCGCCAGAGGAGGATGAAAACAAACCGGTTATAAAGGAAAAGGTCAAAGAGTGGACTCTAAAGAAGATGGCTGACGCTTTCCGCAACTGGAAGACAAAATTGAACAAATTTGTCAAAGCTCGCGAGACTCCAGATTTCGAAGACGCATATTATGCAAACATAAGACCTCACTGGCCCGAATTTGTGGCATACAAGGAAGGTGTTATAGCTACAAAGAGGTCAGAAATCAATACGCTAAATGCCCAGAAGAAGGAATATCACCAGAACGGGGTCAGGTGGCTACATATCTCAGAGGCCTAAGTGGGAGGAAGCTGAGAAGGCCCTGCGCGACAGAGGAATCACACCCCAGACACATGGGTGGGACCTACGTGCAAAGACTTGGTTCTACGGAATCGGGGCAAGGTTGGACCCAGAAACGGGATTGTGTATCTTCCCAACCCTCCTTGCCAAACCCGTCACTGAACTCATCATGGCATACGAGGAAACAGCCGCCAGAACCTTCCATCCCGACAGAGAGAATGACCAGCTCACACGCGCCATCGGTATAAAAGAACATCCTCGACATGCACGAGGCACATGGGGTATGATGTGGAAGGATGGGTTTGCCGAGTGGGGCGACTCTTACAGATGGCGCGGCAGAAAAGAAAAAGAGCGTACAGAGCGGATGACACAGATAGAACATGCACTTGTGGCACTGCAGGCGCAAGTGAATTCATAAAAGAGCCAGCAAGCTACCGGCCCATCTAAGCATCACGAAGAGCCTGCATTGGAAGCTGCCGGCGCCCCAGACTCTGCGTGGAAAAGCAGCGTGGCTTCCACGGAGAACGTGCAGCCCACGCTTGAAATGGTGGGTCCTCGATACCCTGTGGATGAGATCACGGAGAGCGAACACGCTGAGCTGCATGTGAGATTAATGGGCTTCTCCATTAAGGTGGCTGTCGGCTATGCCTTACCTCCTGTAGCTGGTGGAACTTACCACTGCTGACCGATTCCAGATGGCTATGCTATTGTCGGGGTGGATGAGGTTGTGAAGGAATATAAGGAAGCACAGCTTGACCATGCTACAGGTGAAGGGGAAACTCAACTCAAATTTGCAGTGAAAACAACCATTCTTTGGAAGAAGGAACACATCGTGCTTCCAAATTGGAGGCCACTGGCACCCCCGCCGTCTCCGCAGCGTCAGCAGTCTGAGCCGCCTCAGCCGTCTCCAAGTCATCAGAATACTCCCCTGTCGTCTCTGGCGCTTCAGCCATCTCCTGCGCGGCAGCCATCTCCGGCGCGCCAGCCATCTCCTGCGCGTCAGCCATCTCGGGCGCTTCAGCCATCTCCTCAACGTAAGCGGAAGAGCACTGCCATGAAGAGCATCACTAGCACTGCCACGAAGAAATCCGCAGGAAACCGTACGCCAAAGAGTTCAAGAAACTACATCCTGCAGCCTTCCGCCAAGCCATTGCTGGTTTTACCGTGGAATCGCAGCGACGAGGAGACCAATAGGATCTCGGAAGAAGAGGTCAAGAAATTCTTTGCACCTAGACGGGCCGAGCCAAAGGAGAAGATAGATCCGGCGATGGTGGAGAAGTTTTACAATAATCTTTTGAAACCTGAAACCCCACTTGTGCCGGACTACGAGCGCCAGATTTTGAAGGGGGATGCAAGGCGGAGGGAGACTGAAAGTAGCAGTCGTGCGGAACCCCAGAAAACAGTTCCCATGCTCGGAGAGCAGGAAAAGCAATCATGTGCCCCACTCCAAGTGTTCAACACACTGAACGCTCCTCCTGTAAATGATTACGAGGCAGAGCTACAAAGAAAGGCAAATGAGATGGAGATGACTTACATTGCATACTTGAACATCATGGGAGACAACTTGCCCAAAGGCGATGTCAACCCCATACAGCAATGGAAGTATGGGAAGAATCTCGTCAAGAAAGAGGAGCTCAAGAATCTACCAACAAAGATGCGAAGATTGCACAAGTGGTACCTTGATTTATGCAAGATGAGAAAGGAAGAATGGATCACGACGCATATAAGAGATCAGATTTTCTTGTGCGAAGACGACGAGATCGACTTCAACATTCAAGACTTGCATTTTCTATTCAATCAGAAGGAACTCGACAAAGCTGCCATCAGCCTTTATTGTGTGTAAGTACTATTTCTGTAATTTCTATCTCATCTCATTCAATTCATTAATTGCATGTTTATATATGCTCACCATATATGTATATACTATTATGCAGGAAAAAGGTTATGGAATGCATGAATGGAGGCCCTTTTGACATTGGGTTCGTTGACCCAAATAGAGTTCATGAAAAAGTGGTAAGACACAAACCCGGGCAAACAGAAGATTTCTTGCTAAGGTCATTACTGAGACAAGAAACCAAAAGGGAAATACTATTGCCTTAGAACTTCTCGTGAGTACTGTTACCCTCTCTTGTACACATTTTGTTTTGGCTTACTCGATGTTAAGTGTAACTGATGATGAGTTATGCGTGCGTAGGTTCCACTTTATTCTGCTAGTCATTCAACCTGACTCAGGAAAAGTCCTTATCATGGACTCGTTACGAAAAGAAAAAGAGCTATGGGCGGACTTTAAAGAGATGCTCCAGAGGTAATTTCAATCATATTATCGCACTAGATCGACAACTTTCGTGACAACAAGTAATTAATTACTCCTTTATCCATTTTCTTTGCCAGACAGGGTTTGGAAAAGGTTCACGGGCAGGGCCGTGGGTGAATGGTCAGAAGAACTAAAATTTGTAGACCAAAATGTAAGTAATACTAGCTAGCTAGGTCTGCGTATCTCTTTGATTCTGCTTCCAATTCCATTATATCATGCTTTATTGATTATTATTTTGATTGAACTCTCTATTCTCGTAAAGTGCGCGCATCGGGGACCCGACAATAACTTATGTGGATAATATGTTTGCGAGTTCATTCGCAACACGATATGTGCGACGGGCCAAGCCGCGCTAGAACAACTTAGAGTAAGTAAACAAAGTACACAACATTATTTTATTACCATCAATTGTGTTGAGTTTTATTCTTATATATATTGACCCCATTCTTCATATATATTTAGATCGAACGGATGCGGGAACAACTCCTACCATTTGACCGCATACGAGCCATTCAAGAGGAATTGGCGGGGTTCATACTTGATGAGGTCGTCACGCCTGGCGGAGAACTCTTTAGATATCCAAAAAAATGAACGTTGTATATACGCTTGAACATGTTTGTCTTGTACTTAGCTTGATGCTTCAACGTTTACGGAGAATACGACACAATGACGATGTTTGTGTATAATAATAGTTGCTTAATTATTCATGTACTCGTATGTACCGACGACGTATGTGTATATACCGCTCTCGATCGATTCCCCCTCCCCCCTCCCTGTCCCCGCCGCGCCGTAGAAATGCGCCCAGAACGGGGCGGCGGCAGAACTCTGCCGCGGCAGAGATTTTGGCCGTTTTCCTGCCACGGCAGAACTCTGTCGCGGTAGAGATTTAGGCTGTTTTCCTGTCGCGGTAGAGATTTATCTCTTTTTCCTGCCACGGCACATAACCTTTAACACCGGTTCGTGTTACGAACCGGTGTTAAAGGGGGGTGGTGGTGAGCGCTGCGGCAGCCCCACATGCGCCACCCTTTAACACCGGTTCGTATAAGAACCGGTGTTAAAGGGGGTGGCCTCTAACACCGAACCCTCAACAGCGGTTCTACAACCGCTGTTAGAGGGTGTTCTGAACCGGTGTTAGAGGTAGTGTTCTGCACTAGTGAAGATGGGTATAGGGTCCTATTTATAGTGTTCTAGGGTTCATGTGCTTATACACCTCAGAGTTTGCATGTAGTGACCGAGCTGCTTATACCGCCTCTCTAGATTTGTTTCTAGTTGTAATTTATGTGACAACATGGGTTGTAGTCAGTTTGGTCATATGCCTAATAAGGCACGTTGGTTAACGTGTATTTTGGTAATTTTTCCCTTTATTAGTTTCCCAAAACATATATTTTTAAGTTGATATTTCTATCACTGTCTCTACTACTTAAAATGAGCATGATTTTGTGTTTTAGATAACTATCTCTACATATTTTTACTTTAGATTTTGTGAACTCTCAAGTGTTCACTCACTTGATCATTTCATTCTTTTAAAAGAATCCAAGGTTCGAGGTGATTTCATTTAAATCAATGTTGTAGTTTGAACTACTTTTATTCCGTGACCGTGTTAATTGATCTAGGTTAAATAAGTTGGCTCCTATTTGGTTTGGCTAGTACTATCATTATTCTCTATTGATATTGTACAACTTCCTTATCTAGTGTACTGCCGGTTGCTACTTAATTCCATTATGTACACTATTTGCTTGTTGTAACCTTGCCATTTTTTGAACTTTGCTTAGAACCTCAAGCCATGAAGTTCAGGAAAAGTTGCTAAACTTTTAAATAGATTCTACAGTAAATGGTTTGCCTCAGACAAAACCAGCATCTTAACCATCAGATGGTTTTCTCTTTGTTGTGTATGTTGTAGGTTAGATGACCAGACAATTTAGAAGATAAAGAAAAAGATGAGAAGACTAGTGTATGCTTTATTCTAGTTTTATCTTTTCCCTTTAGTTTGTAATAGGTTAGATTCACATATGTAATTTTCTCTTTTGATTCCACCATGTAATGAATATTGTACTCCTTTTATTCTTAATAAGGATCATTTGATGAGCATTTTCACTCCCTCCTTATATTTTTTTTATTTTTATTCATCTTGTAATGAATATTTGAATTGAAGTTTGAATAAGTCAAACTTCAAGTATGAATCAAATAGTGACTCCTATTTATTTTAGAATCGTATCTTGTGTGTGTAAGTATGATTGAGTCTTGGACTCAAAATAATGTGTGTTGAACATTTTGAATCCTAAATTTGAAAATAGGAATTCCTTTTTAAATTTCAATTCAATTCCTAGGGTTGGCCTAAGTCAAAACTTAACCATAGAGTTCAATTTCAATCCTTCATATCCTCTAAAAATAAACTTCGAATTTTTCACATTTTCACAAATGCATGCACTACAATTTCACATATTACAAAGCAGTTCTAAAGCGTTCCTATTCTTTGGATCATTATAGCCATGAACACCTAGAACACAACTCTTTAAGGATACCAAAAGGAAAGCTTGGATTCCAAGAAAATTTGAGTAAAGCAAACTTCATTGGTTCTTGTTTTGGTTGCTCATTCCAGTTTAAACCAAATGGATGTTTGGAGCAAGATTTAGGAGCATCTTAAATCTAGGTGAAAACTGCATGTAAGGCCAATTTTATTGATTAGAATTTCTGATTCTACTTATTGATTGTCGATTGGAAACTTTTACGGGTGGATGTGTTTACATGGAATGTTGTTGCATTCCATGGACAAGTTGTTTGCAATAAGGGTCACAAAACATGTACGTTGTGTGGTCTATTGACTTGAATCGGCCTTTACAAGATTCTAATCCTTATAAAAATCAAATCTAAACTAAAAAAAACTAAAATAGTGCTGCCAAGTCAATGTATGTAATCAAGAGTATCAGTTGGACTAAGATACAACACATATCATATCGGTTTTCTGTTCATAATTCAACATCTCTAGGTAAGACCGTTAAAGATCTCTAATGGAAAACACTCTCCTGTGAAGACAATTAGACACAACCCACTCTCATACTAGTAGCTTTGTACTGTGCTTCGATCTCAGTCTAAAACCTAACTCAATACAACATTTCATGTCTCCACCGGCTCTCCCTTGCACGATGCCTATGGAATGGATAGCCCATCTTGATTTTTCTTTATATATTATGCATGCTATGTCGACACCATTATATTAGAATAAAATATATAAATATGGCAATGACATTATCTCATATGGAAACTGTGCTGCCACTTTTCTGCTTTTAGCAAATGTCACTTAATAGTTGGTAATATTTTTGTTACTCTTAGTTTAAGGACAAAAGTTAGTGCTATTCACATACTTTTTACCTTGAAGTGTCTTCACCAATTTCTATGCCAATTTAGTTTGAATAGTTACGTTGTGTCAATGACCCTACTTCAACAACTAAACATAAGTGCGCCTCTACTTTGGTGGATGGAAATTTTGCCTCCAGGTGCATTTCCACTAGGATCATAATCACTAAAAATGTCTAAAAGTTAAACTGATATTTTTTTACAATCACTACTATATTCTTTTACATTCACTAAAATTTCTAAAAAGAGTTGTCATACCTAGCTTTTTTACTCTTAGCCCCAAAGTGTCAATCACATGAAAATATGACAAACACACAACTAGTTTCCAAAGGAACCTCATATGCCTTTCTTTCCCCCTTTGTTTCTTCTCTCGCCATCTCAATACAGAACCTTCTTTTTCTTAAACACACACAAAGACTATATACATACACATGCTAGTCTAAAACAACTAGACTCTATTTCTTATATGACAAGGACACATATTTTTAAGGAATGTGATAGGAGGAGTGTGGGCGCTCTGTCCACGTGGGAGCGCTTCGTTGGGAAACCCAAGAGCAAGGTGTGAAGAGCACAACAACAAGTTTTCCCTCAGTAAAAACCGAGGTTATCGAACCAGTAGGAGAAAGGAAACATCTCAAAGGTGTTACAAGCAACTTGGAAACCGGCACAAAACAAACTCAATACTTTGCCCCAACGAACAGTGAGGTTGTCAATCTCACCGGTTGCTGTAACAAAGGATTAACTGTATGGTGTGGAAGGTAATAGTGGTTTATAGAAAGTAAACAGTAACAGTGGAGGATGTATCAATGGTAAAGATTGGACCGGGGTCCATAGTTCACTAGAGGTTTTCTCCTTAGATAAACAAACATGGCATGCAGGGTAAACAAATTACAACAGGACAAGTGACAGGACTGAGCAAGGCATAACAATGCAATACTAGACATCAAGATCCTATGAGATTCGATTGGGCAATACAAAAAGATACATAGACCGCCATCCAACTGCATCTATGACTAGAAGTCCACATCTGGGTTATCATCCGAACCCCCTCCAGTATTAAGTTGCAAGCAATAGACAACTGCTTTAAGCAAAGTGTGTAAGGTAAATAATCCACTTGCTCCATGAACAAGAGACAGTTGTTTTCTCCCTAATAGCAACAACACATCTACAACCCTAAAGATTGATGTCACTTCTCTTAGATTAAATAGAGGCATGAACACACTATTAAGCATAAATACCCCCTCTGGAGTCACTAGCAACTACTTTGCCAAGATAGCTACTAAAAACGTAGAGCATGCAAGATCACAAACAACATAGGCATGATAGAATCAATAATACAAAACCATTAATAAATCTGACATAGTAATCTCAACATCCATCGGATCCCCGCAAACACAATATGCATGATTACAAATAGATGAGATCTTGATCATGAACGGAGCTCACAAGATCTAGACATGAAAGCACAAAGGAGGGGATACAACCATCTAGCTACTACATGGACCTGTAGTCCAAGGTGGAACTACTCACACTTCATACCGGAGGCTGACATGATGAAGAAGAAGGCCTCCGGGATGATCTCCCCTCCGGCAGGGTGCCAGGAAGAGCTTCAGATCCTCCCGATCTAGGGACGATGGTGGTGGCGGCTACAGATGGTTTCGTGGAATATTGATCGGGTACTTAGGGTTTAGGCATCGGGGGCTTATTATAGGCGAAGAGGCGAGGCAGGAGGGTGGCCAGGGGGCCCACACCCTACCCAGGCGTGACCTAGGGTGGGCCCACACCTGGGGGGGTGCGGCCGCCCTGTGGCTCCCCTCCGTCTCTCCTCTGGACTCCGTGTTCTCATCGGTGAAATATTGACTTTTGAAAGAACATGTGGGCCCCCATGTGTGGTTTTGGTAATTAATGACAATCTTTATGGACTAATGTGTGTATTAAGTTGCACTTATAGGATTTGTCCATTGGCATCACTTGAAGCATGTGTTGGCTTCAAGGTCGATGGAATGAGAAGAAGATGTGTCGTGCAAGCTAAAAAATGCACCATCTATAGTAGATCTAATGTTTGATGCTTGCCATTCTCGGTTATCATGGATCGATGATGAGGAATCAAGAAAGACGTTCCATCTTGAGAAGGTCAAGTTCGTCTACATAGAGCTCAAGTGGAATGCTCAAGGCAAAGGTATAATCTTGATAGGTTTCCCTTTTGTCGGTCTCATGTTGTGTGTGGGAGACCGGGTTTAGGATAGATAACTGTACTATCAAGAGGGGCTCTCGAATGAGTAATTCTGTCACATCGTTCGGAGAGAGATCAAACCTTTGCATACTTGCATCATCGTATTTGGTTGTTATTTGGGCATATCCATGTGAGAATATAGAGCTTGTGGTAATCTCCATAACAAGCTCTTGTTCATCAAAATCGGATCTTCCATTTGTATCTTGTTACGATTTTGATCTATGCGGTTTTTCGGTTTCTCACCAAGTGAGGTATCTCATAGTATAATACTTGATACTTTCTCACTTTGTGATAACAATTATTTTCACCTTTTATAGGGTAGCACATGCCGTCCTCTTTCCAACGCAATTGGAATCAGGTCAATCGGAGTCACCAATCAAAAGTTATGACCGTTTGAATATTTGCTTATTTAATTTGTAAAAGAAAAAGAAAAAGTCTGTTTCTAGGCCAGCCGGTACTACCGGACTCGGTAACGGTCGCGTCTGGTAGCGCGCAACCCAGTTTTTGGCCTGCCAGGTAGTTTCGGCCGGCAATACCGGCCCATGCGGTACTACCGCCCCAGGCGGCCGGTAGTACTGGACCGCCTCCCAGGCCCATCCGCCCCATCCCGGCCTGCCATGCTGCCTGCTTGCATTGTGCCCCGCCCAGCTGGGCCCGCTCCCGCCGCCGCTCGCCCAGCCTGTCTGGCCTCGCTCCCGCTGCTAGCTCGCTGCTCCCGCGCGCGCTGCCCGCCGCTGCCTCACGCGTGCGTGCCCGCGTTGACCCTGAGCGCTGCTTGCTCACTTGGCCGCGCGCGCTCGCTTTGCTCCCGCGTGCTGGCCCCGCCTCAGCTGCTCTCGCACGCGCGTGCGCCAGCCCGCGTTACCGCATGCCGTTGGCTGCGCTATCTCGCTGGCCCCCGATCGCCGCCGCTGGCTCGCTCACGCGCTCAGCCTTGCATGCGCTCGCTGGCCCCACTTCCCTGCACACGTACGGCTCTCCCAGACCCCCTGCCTCTCTTAGCTCGTTTGATTTTCTACTAGCGCTGGTGTGGGCTGAGCGGTAGTACCGGTCCAGACAGAAAAACGTCCCAAACGGCTAGATTTTATGGGCCACTGTTTATATGCTTTGTCCATTTTCAGTTTAGTTAGCTTCTCTCTTATCTATTAGGCTAAGCTTCATCTACACTTGCTCTAGATCTTGAAGCTTGCCTAATCTTTTTCCTCCGATGATTCTTGCCCATATTTGAGTGAAAGAGAGAGGAGATCTAGACCCACGTTTTGACCTAACCGATTCATCTATTTGTGAGTGTATCTTTGGGGATCTAGATTTTGGGGGATTTTGTGTCTCTCTTTGATTCCTCCTCTCTTGTTCCCCCAATAGCTTTAGTAGCTTTGTTGGAACTTGAGAGTGAGGGATTTGAACACCTTTGTGCTGTTCTTGCCATTTGCATTTGGTGCATCGTTTTGAGTTCTCCTCGGAGAATTTGGTTCGTGTGACTCATTGGAGCTTGTCCCTCTTGGGTTCTTGGAACCCTAGATGGTTTTGTGACCTTGGTGGCATTGTGGCCTTTTGTGGCATTTGTTGGGAGCCTCCAATTAAGTTGTGGAGAAGTGCCCCAACCTTGTGAGAGGTTCCGGTTGCCACCGACAAGTGCACCGATAGTGGAAGCGTGGATCGATCCCGTTGGGGCGAGATTCACCGGAGAATAAGGGAGGCCTTTTGTGGCGTTGGTGGTTTGATACCACCCCCTCTCCAAACGATACGTACTCCATGTTGGGAGGAACTCGGTAAAATATCGGTGTCCCTGCATGCCTCGGTTATCTCTATACCCGAGCTCTTTACTTATGCACTTTATATTGTGATAGCCTTCGTGCTTGAAGTAACATATATATTGCTATCACTTTATTGCTTGTATTGCTTAGCATAATTTGTTGGTGCACATAGGTGAACCTTAGTTGTTCTAGGTTGTGCTTAACAAAGTAACCCGCCTTTGTTGAGTCACTCTAGGAAAAGTTTTAATTGCCTATTCACCCCCCCCCCCTCTAGGCGACATATGTATCCTTTTAATTGGTATCAGAGCCCGGTCTCTCATTTTAGGCTTCACCGCCTTGAGAGTAAAGATGTCGGCTAGGGGATTAGTGCACAAGGACACGCTCACATTCGATGGCACAAATTATGATGTTTGGAAAATTTGCATGCTTAATTTATTTCGGGAAATTCACCCAATTATCGAGGGATATCTATATGTGGGTTTCTCTTCTCCTATGGATACCCAAAACGATCTTTAGAGGAGAAGTTGAACTCTCATATAGATGCTCTAGCTACTAAAATTATTTTGCATGTTGTGAGCAATGTAGTTCTTTCTTCTATCATTCCTTATTCGAGCGCTCGTGAGATATGGACCAAGCTTCAAGATAAATATAGCAAGTCCAACATTTTTGAGGATGATTGTTTTGCTTCCACTTCCGGTCGAGATGTGTTCTCATCCTCTACCACTTCACCAACATGTGAATTTTCACAAGGTAATGATATGGTGAGTGGTGATAGAAATTGCAATTTGGATAGGGTGCTTACTATTTGTAATCCTTCATCTCTATCTAGTTTCAATGATCTACCTTTGACCCTAACACTTCTAGCACTACAAACTTCTTACATTCTTGTGTTAATAGTCCTTGCATATCATGTAGAAATTACTTGAATAAATCTCATGATCATATGCTCGTGTTGTCTTGTTGCCATGATAAAAATGCTTCTATTTCATCTAGTGCTTGTGTTGCTAACCATGTAGAGGAAACCGAAGATTCTATGGACCAAGACAAGGTCTTGAATAGAGCTACAAGTGCAATCTCATCATCACCTTCCTCCGGTTCTCACATGTGCCTTATGGCTAAGGGAACAAAGGTAACCTCTTTGGATCCCATTGTATCTCATGATGATGATGATGAGGTTGAAAATGATAATGATGATTATAGAGGTAAGTATGATATTACCTCTATTAAGAAAATGGGAGAGGTTGTTTATGGCGCTCTCTTCAAAAATAAAATTGCTTCCTCCAACTTTCTTGAAATCTTGAATTATGCTATAGAAGGCAATGATCTTATTGAGGAGAAAGAAAACTTAATTGATGAACAATTTGCGCGTGAGCGTAATTATGCTAATGAAATTTATCAACTAAATGACTCCCTTGAAGAAGAACAAACCACCAAAGAATCTCTTGAGGAGACTTTCACTCTAGAATTATCTAGAGTAAAAGAATACCATGATAGAGAACTTGTGGTGGCAAACTCCTTCAAGTTTAAAAATGATGAACTTGAAGTTGCTTATGCGAAACTTGTTGAGGATTTTAAGCATCTTGATAATGGCTCTCAGGTTGTTAAGAGGGAGCTCATCAAACTCACCGAGTCGCATGAGCAACTTAAAGCTTCATATTCAAAAGAGCTTGCCAAGTTTCCCTCACCTCTCGCTAATAATGATGATGCTTGTGCTACTAACTCTATTTCTTATGAAGCATCTATTTTGGAGGAGAATGTTGAGCTAAAGGCTCAACTTGCGTTGCTAACTAGCAACTATGGGAAATTAGAAGAAAGCCATGTTAAGCTCTCAAGCTCGCATGAGGATCTCCTAGTCTCCCATGGTAGGCTCAAGTTGGCTCATGATGCCATCATGTCAAAGGTAACATCTAGTGGGCCTCATGTGGACATTAGCACTATATCTACTCCAAATATTAAATTGCCATGTGCTAGTCCTTGTAGTTCATCCTATCACAACCATGCTAAATCTCATGATGAATTACATTTCGTGCCTTGTTGCTCTAACAATGTAGCATCTACTTCCTCTAGTACTTTTGTTGAAACTAACCATGTAGAGCAAATCAAAGAGCTCAAGGTTCAAGTCACTTCTTTGAAGAATGACTTGAAAAAGGGTCATCAAGGGAAGGCCACACTCAACAAAATCTTGAGTGTGCAAAAATCCCCCAATGACAAGAGTGGGCTTGGATTCAACTCCAATGTCAAGAACAAGTCCACTATCAAATTGAAGCACAAGGACAACAAGAAGAATGGCCAAGATCAAGTCAAGAATCCGGCCAACATTGTTTCCTTCAAGTGCAAGGAAGAAGGGCACCATGTTAGATCTTGCCCATTGAAGAAAAAGCCTCTTAGTGTGAAGCAACAAGGGAAGCGTCCTCAAGCTCCACCTCAAGTCATTAATAGGCCTCTTCCTAAGAGGACTACTCGAGCTCTTCCTCGAGTTATGGCTTCACCTAAGAAGAAAGATGGCAAGAGAAGAACTTGCTACATATGCTGTGAGAAGGGGCACATTTCTTCCGCATGCACTATTGGTATCTCCTCATCCAATCCAATCTTAATTGATGATGCTTATTCACTTTATAAGGATGAGGTTTGCAATGTGTTTGCAAAGTTTGTTGATGCCCAATGTGGTGTCAAGAAAAGATCCATTTGGGTTGCCATGCCTATTGTGACTAACCTCTTAGGACCCAACTTGGTTGGGGACCAACAAGCCAAAACTTGATCAATAGGTGTTTGTTGGAGGGCATTGGAGTCTTGGATACATTATGAAGAATTGAGGGATCTTCATCAATTATTATTGCCAAGCCAAGCCATTTGGATTATCATGATTATATTATATTCCCAATGTTCCTCCTTGCGGTAACATATGCTTAACTCATTACATTGAAAGTTACTTGCCCCTTGTGCATGTGTTGGTTTTGTATCTTCCATGCTTTTGTACATGTTGTTCTTTCCACTTAATTATCTTGAGGTATCAAGTATATTTGTATATGATTAGGTGGCACACCATGTATGTGTGTTTCTTGTATTGGAGCCTTAATTGATTATATTTGATATCTTATTTGGCTCTTGTGAGAGATTAATGGATTATCCCATTTTGGGGGAGTGTTATGCTTGGGCATTCCACAATCCTAAAATTGTGTGTACATGAGGAATACCACCTAGTATTTATATTGGATTATTGTCTAGTATCTATGTGCTATAATTCTCATGAGAAATTTAAGTTTTATAATGTCCATTAATCATCTCTATTTGTATCCTTTTACCTCGGCTTGGCTTTATGGTAGTATCACATTATGGGGGAGTCATACGCTTAGTGCATATTACAATCTTAGAAAATGTGAATATTTGAGGTTATGTCACTTAGAATTGATATTGATAATTATCTAGCGCCTATGTGACACATTTGCTCATACAAGTTCCAATTTGCTTGAATGCCTTTATTGATCATATTTTGGATCTTGTATATGAGAGTGTTTCTTGGTATGTGTTTCCTCATATTTAGATCTCTATATCATCATGGAAACCATTTGCTTCAAGTTACTCTAATCACTAGTGATTGTGTGACTATTGGAAGCTACCAAGAATCTTGTTCGAAGTATCATTCTTAATTATTATATTTTGTTATATGCTTCTTGTTGTGACTATGATCTTGGATATCCATGCAAGCTACCTTGGGAAAATTATTCCCAATATTTCTTGTCCTTGGACAATGAGTACTCAAGTTATGGTAGAATTTATTGATCATATTCACTTTGTCCTTTGCTTAAATCTTGTCCTATCTTTGGCCAAGTAAATGTTTTGTGTGCTCCCATTCCTTCCTTGCCCCTTATGAATCTTCTTATTTTATTGGTATCCTCTTGTGTTTTATTTAATGTAGGTAGTGGTGATGATCTCATTTGTGTGCATTTTGCATTCAAAAGCAAAATTCTATATAATGTACTACTTATGGGTGAGCTCTCCTATATTATCTAGAACAATCCTTTTATGCTTCCTTGTTTGATCCATATCGGGTTTTATGTGCTTGGAAGTTTGATCTTTTCGTTTTGGTATTTTGTGCCATCATGAGAAGTTTGGGGAGTTTGGTTTCTTGTTGGAACCTTGCTCTTGTTGGGAGTTGGTTTTGTCTCATTCCTTGTTTCATGTTTTGTCCAATTTTAGAATGAGATAAATCCTTGAGCATTTGTGTTTTTATATATCTTTTGCTCTTTGGCTTTTGCCTAGTTCATTTGTTGAATTTGTGATCTTCAATGTGTTGAATTAGTTCTTGGATATAATTTGGAGATCGTTTGCCGTGTCACACTCTTGTGTGTGCAATCTCGAGTTACTTGGTGTTTTTGTTCAAATTGTATCTTCTTTTTGGTTCTTGAAAGCTTTATGCATGCATATTTACTATATGTTTATATTATGCCATGCTTGCTTTATTTGATCCAATATATAGGGGAAACTCCACCAAATCCCATCGGCTAAGTTGTGCATGAAATTCAATTTCATATAAATATGCACATATTTATGTGGAGTCTCTCCTATGTATTGTAGTTGCACTAACTACATTGGACCCAATTATTTTGGGGACCATTTTTGTACTTTAATGTGTTTTAGGAACATTGGAGATAGAGTGGATGCGTGTCTCTCAATTTTTAAGAAATGATGCATACATGAAAATTGGAGGCAAGCTATAGGATGATCAACGAATTCATATCCTCTACACCCTACCAATCATATCTCGGTAACAAGTATCTCTTGCTCATGCATATTCATCTTGCTTCTAACCTTTTTTAGGTTGCATCTTGGCATGAATTTTTGTTATTATATTTATTGTTGTATCTCTAGCCATAGTATTAAGAGAACTCTCTATTGTAAATATGTATAAGTTGAGATGAGTGCATATAATTGGAACTATACAAAATCATGCATATGATCCATCGATCCCAAATATGTCAATCTAGCAATTTTATTGCCTATCGTTTCCTCAACTTCTCTCATGTGCAATAGTGAGATTTTTCTAGTTAAAATTTTCTTGTGATACTTGTTTCCTTTCTCCATATATTCCAACTTTCTCCTTTTCCCCTTGGTGATAGTTGTAATATATGTAGTTTGTTGGTGTTTGAAGTTCATTAATGTACAATAAGATATATTTGATCCCTTGGCCATGCTTTGAAGCAAAAATCTAATTGATATATGTTATGACTTCATTATACTTTTCATATGCCTTCTTGTATATCTTCTTTATGTGTGCATATTTCTTTGTTGGCATATGTCTTTGTGATGTTTTCCACTTAGAGACATATACACATATGAGAGGATAATTTTAGTTGATTTTTAATCCTTGGAGGCCACCTTTCTATTCCTTTTGATTCTTCCATGGGTTCCAAATTTAATTGCCTATGAGTGCTTGTTCCTCTTGTTTGCATCTTTGGGCACTCATATTTGTTCTCTCATGCCTTGTATTGTTAAATGTACTCGGATGAGTGAGGATTCCATGATTATGCACCTTGTTCCCAATTACAATTATCATAATTGGTGCATTATCTTTGGGGAGCTCATCTAATTCATTTAATAATGCTCATTTGTCTTCTTTCTCATTTGTTGTGTTTTAAATACTTATGGGGGAGCAAGGATTCCATATTTGTGCAATGTGTATTCTAATGCATTTATTTTAAATTGTGCACATATCTTGGGGAGCTTCTCTATTTGTTATTTAAAACACTCATCTACTCATATCATAATATCTTGAAGTTTCCACTTGAACTCATTTGTTGTTTTCAATTGGTTTGTCGGACCTTGTAGTTGATTGCATCATTTGACTTTATTTATTTTGGCAAATCTTTGGGTCCTCGATGTAGTTCTACTCCCTCCAAAGTATTCATCATTGGATATGTGCGTAGGCACACCTTTGGAGGAATTATGACTATATTTGCCTTCTATAGCTTGTCACCCATTTCGGCAATCGATGCCAATGGGGGAGAAGTTTTAGAGGGTTTAAGGGAAATGGTTTATGCCTTAATTTTGTTCTTAAGCATTTTCCTTTCATGCTCTTGCATCTTTGCTGTTGCCTAGCATGTGGTATATATAGGAAACTCCACCAATGATAATGATTGGCAATATATGCAATGAAATTTGAGTCAATCACACATGCATAGATTGTGGGGGAGTTTGCTCTATATATGGTGGTGGTACCAATATCACATACTTTTGTAGTATTTGATATTGGTGTTACCATTTTATTTATCAATATTCCTTATATAAACCCTCTTAAAGGGATTGTCATCAATTACCAAAATGGGGGAGATTGAAAGAACATGTGGGCCCCCATTGTGTGGTTTTGGTAATTAATGACAATCTTTATGGACTAATGTGTGTATTAAGTTGCACTTGTAGGATTTTTCCATTGGCATCGCTTGAAGCATGTGTTGGCTTCAAGGTCGATGGAATGAGAAGAAGATGTGTCATGCAAGCTCAAAATGCGCCATCTATACTAGATTTCATGTTTGATGCTTGACATCCTCGGTTATCATGGATCGATGATGAGGAATCAAGAAAGACGTTCCATCTTGCGAAGGTCAAGTTCGTCTACATCGAGCTCAAGTGAAATGCTCAAGGCAAAGGTATAATCTTAATAGGTTTTCCCTTTTACCGGTCTCATGTTGTGTGTGGGAGACCGGGCTTAGGATAGATAACCGTACTATCAAGAGGGGCTCTCGAATGAGTAATTCGGTCACATCGTTCGAAGAGAGGTCAAACCTTTGCATACTTGCATCATCGTATTTGGTTGTTATTTGGTCTTATCCATGTGAGAATATAGAGCTTGTGGTAATCTCCATAACAAGCTCTTGTTCATCAAAATCGGATCTTCCATTTGTATCTTGTTACGATTTTGATCTATACGGTTTTTCGGTTTCTCACCAAGTAAGATATCTCATAGTCTAATACTTGATACTTTCTCACTTGGTGATAACCAATATTTTCACCTTTTATAGGGTAGCACATGTCGTCCTCTTTCCAACGCAATTGGAATCAGGTCAATCGGAGTCGCCAATCAAAAGTTATGACCGTTTGAATATTTGCTTATTTAATTTGTAAAAGAAAAAGAAAACGTCCGTTTTTGGGCCGGCCGGTACTACCAGACTCGGTACCGGTCGCGTCTGGCAGCGCGCAACCCAGTTTTTGGCCTACCCAGTAGTTTCGGCCGGCACTACCGGCCCATGCGGTACTACCGCCCCAGGAGGCCGGTAGTACTGGGCCGCCTCCTAGGCCCATCCGACCCATCCCGGCCTGCCCTGCTGCCCGCTTGCATTGTGCCCCGCCCAGCTGGGCCCGCTCCCGCCGCCGCCGCTCGCCCAGCCTGTCTGGCCTCGCTCCCGCTGCTCGCTCGCTGCTCTCGCGCGCGCTTCCCACCGCTGCCTCGCTCGTGCGTGTCCGCGTTGACCCTGAGCGCCGCTCGCTCGCTTGGCCGCGCGCGCTCTCGCTTTGCTCCCGCGTGCTGGCCCCGCCTCAGCTGCTCTCGCACGCGCGTGCGCCAGCCCGCGTTGACCGCCTGCCGCTGGTTACGCTAGCTCGCTGGCCCCCGATCGCGGCCGCTGGCTCTCTCACGCGCTCAGCCTTGCATGCGCTCGCTGGCCCCACTTCCCTGCACACGTACGGCTCTCCTAGATCCCCTGCCTCTCTTAGCTTGTTAAAAACGTCTCAAACGGCTAAATTTTATGGGCCACTATTTATATGCTTTGTCCATTTTCAGTTTAGTTAGCTTCTCTCTTATCTATTATGCTAAGCTTCTTCCACACTTGCTCTAGATCTTGAAGCTTGCCTAATCTTTTCCCTCCGATGATTCTTGCCCATATTTGAGTGGAAGAGAGAGGAGATCTAGACCCACGTTTTGACCTAACCGATTCAGCTATTTGTGAGTGTATCTTTGGGGATCTAGATTTTGGGGGATTTTGTGTCTCCCTTTGATTCCTCCTCTCTTGTTCCCCCAATAGCTTTAGTAGCTCTGTTGGAACTTGAGAGTAAGGGATTTGAGCACCTTTGTGGTGTTCTTGCCATTTGCATTTGGTGCATCGGTTTGAGTTCTCCTCGGAGAATTTGGTTCATGTGACTCATTGGAGCTTGTCCCTCTTGGGTTCTTGGAACCCTAGACGGTTTTGTGGGCATTGTGGCCTTTTATGACATTTGTTGGGAGCCTCCAATTAAATTGTGGAGAAGTGCCCCAACCTTGTGAGAGGTTTTGGTTGCCACCGACAAGTGCACCGATAGTGGAAGCGTGGATTGACCCCGTTGGGGTGAGATTCACCGGAGAATAAGGGATGCCTTTTATGGCGTTGGTTGTTTGATACCACCCCCTCTCCAAACGAGACGTACTCCATGTTGGGAGGAACTCGGTAAAATATTGGTGTCCCCGCGTGCCTCGGTTATCTCTATACCCGAGCTCTTTACTTATGCACTTTACATTGTGATAGCCTTCGTGCTTAAAGTAATATATATCTTGCTATCACTTTGTTGCTTGTATTGCTTAGCATAAGTTGTTGGTACACATAGGTGAACCTTAGTTGTTCTAGGTTGTGTTTAAAAAAGTAAACACTAGTTTTATTTCGCCTTTGTTGAGCCACTCTAGGAAAAATTTTAATCGCCTATTCACCCTCCCCCCCCCCCTCTAGGCGACATCTGTATCCTTTCAACTTTGGATTTTGTCCCGTCCAATTCCGAGAATATTTCCTTACTAGCTTTTCTGGAACAAAAAATAGCAAAAAACAGGCAACTGGCACTGTGACAACTTATTAATAGGTTAGTATCAAAAAACACATAAAAACACCTCAAAGTGTGGACAAAGCAAAACAAAGTAGATACTAAACAAGCATGGAACATCAAAAATTATAGATACGTTTCCGACGTATTAAGGAGGCATGGCTCCAAATTAGCAATAGGTTCAGACACCCTCATTATCAATATTATTAAATATTAATCTAACTGGTTATGCACAAACATGTCATTTAACCGTGGTATAGGAACTAGCTATGTAGAAAATAAATAGATCATTTATTTCCACACCACTTACAAGAGCATCATAATCATGTAGGATCCACATGCCAAAGTAGCCAAGGGAAAGTGGACACATGGGTAATTATGATGTCATACCACTCGACCGTGAAGCACCGGACGAAACCATATCCCTTTTGACCGCCATGTTATACTCCGCTTGCTCCATAGTCCTGACTGCTAGCCTCCGCTCCAAGAAATGATGGCCACCACTTCTCAGGATGCTGCCAATGGTGCTCACCATCAGACTCCCTACTGCCGCAACAAAGTTTGCATGGGATCGGGTGGAGGTGAAATGGCTGAGAGTCGAGGAGGTGAGGGGTTGGGGTTTTAGGGGGAGAGAGATAAGAACATCGGTGAGTGTGTTGCTGGAGTTTTTGTTTGTTCTTGTATTTCAAAAGTGTAAATGCATATGTGGTCATTTTATTTGTCGAGCAAGCTATCCTCGGTGACGATACATGCGAAATGCTAGCTATAATGTTGGAATATGATTTACATGCCCATAAATTGACATTATTCAGAGTAGAGCATTGTTTTTGCGATGTGGCATGTTATAGACCCCTTCCATTAGGCCACGTAAGGGTTCAACTAATGGAGGCTCAACCGCACGAGTTTTTTCTTGCAAAAGAGGTCTTCTACTACCTTTGCAAGGCTACACATGAAGAAACTTGTGCCTCATATCCCCAACTCGGTATTACCGTCCCTTCAAGTTATAAATCCCTACTCCCCTCGTCTGCTGCCAACTGATGTCACATGGTGTTGTGCATGATTTGGAGCATCGATGCTTTGTCACCATGTCCACTGCAAGCTCGACTCGTTAGCACTCCTCTACCGGCCCCTTGATCCTACTCATCGCCTACCCCAACTGTGGTCGGCTTGAATTCCCCAAAGTACGATGATTGCTCGACATCGACCACAAATGCACTTTAATCCTCAAAAAACTTCCTTGTTTGCCTTTGTTCGCGTGTGCCTCGTGACGAAGGGGCATATTGCTGAAGATGTTTGTTGGATCATAACTAGTGAAGTGGAGGAGAAGTGCTTGCTATGCATTTACTAGATGAGTTCTTTTTATTTGACTACCAAGAATCACATGCTTTGCTACAAAAAACAACTAAAACAACACAAAGTTATTCTAAAGGGCCTCAATATCATGAAACTATTTTGTGGTTTCAGTAAGAAAACGAGACTAAAATAAAAGACATATTGGAGCAACTAAAACTAACCATGAAGACATCATTACAAGGTTTGAAGCAAGACACAATTTTGAAAGAAAAAAGTGTGTGGGATGTTGCGTGAAGGAGAAGATCCAACAAGATGACAAGATTGGGGAAGAAAGACGGTAGGAGGTAAAAATATTTGGTCATGTGATGTGTAATATTGTACAGACCGATGAAAAGTTGGTTTGGTGGAGAAAGTCAAGACTTAGAGCAAAATTTTAAGCTTAAGTATCATCCCGTATTACTTTGTTTATGTCAAGAACGCTGCTACACATATGACAGAAATTGTACGAGCTCTGTACGACGCAGATGCACAGCTGTTGCCACAAACCCGCATGCAGCAATGCAGCAATGCAGCCATGGGATCTGGTGTCGTACGCATATCGGATACTAAAGTTCATACGTGAAGCATTTTCATTATGTCAATTACATAAGTAGTTTTTTCACATGAGACAAAGAGTTAATTCGCTAATTTTGGTTTTTTTGCCCCTTTGATCTTACATGTAAGTAGTCAATTTATTTATTTTTCTTCTGCATGGATGGTGATCCCAGGTAGGAGCATGGTTGTAGTATTTGTATATATGATTATCTTGCAATATTGTATGTCCCACATGTATTATTTTATATAAGTAAGAGCGGAGGGATAGTGAATTTCCACAAACTCTAAACTTTTTTTTTCGAAATGGGCGCATTTATTAACATAAACTGTTTAATGTTTACACCGGGCCTTTGCATAACCAACATGCACACAGTCATACGAACGACAAAACTATGGAAAAAAAGTAGACAAGCATTACAAAAAGTCACTATCAAAATAATTATCTTCAAACTAAGATAGATCAATCCTCAAATCACGCGGCCATCCATGTCGGGAGAAAATATTCCTCGTCGTGTCCTCCAATCGCGTACATCTCTCCAAAAATAAATCGCGAAACTCCATGCGTTGGAGAATAGTTCATGATCGGAGGATAGCCGTAGCTCGATAAATAACCTGTAGAGGAGAAGACACAATATGTTATTAAAAATCTTGTCATTTCTACAAAGCCATGACGACCATATAATGACAAGCGCTCCCACCATAAACAAATTTCTGTACTTATCAACAATTCCATACAACCAATTATCAAAAACATTGGTTACAGAACATGGAGGAGATAAACCAGAAGCTATTTGGATGAATGACCATATAGAGCGAGCAAATTTGCAATGGAAGAATAAATGACGAACTTTCTCATCTTGATGACAAAAAACGCATTGTGTACTTCCATACCAATTCCTCTTTGCAAGGTTATCTTTTGTTAGAATTACCCCTTTCCGTAGATATCATACAAATATCTTCGTCTTAAGGGGTATTTTCATTTTCCAAATTTTACTTTATAGGTAGGAAAGACTTATCCAAATAAACAAGACATAACTCGGATATTGGCACATAACTCATCTATGGAATTTCATGGGATGCTTGGGAGCATCGTCAGCATGCATTTGGGATGGAAGAATTCCCCATTTGCTTGGCAACGAATGTACAAAAACCATACTGAAGAATGCATTGTGGTACTTAAGGCTATGACATATTATGACTTATGGATTTGACACACTTTATTTGGCATGGTTGGATCTCACAATAGCATCAACATGCTACAGCGATCTCCCGCGTTCGGTAGAGTTGCCAAAGGATATTCTCCGGTTGTAAACTATGTAGTTAGTGGCAGGGAGAATGACCTTCCGCAAGTCTAGCAAAGGCTACTACCTATCCGATTCTATTTAACCTAGATGGATCACCTTCGTGCGGACAATCCTCGACCCTCATATTGATGCAAGAGCTTGGTTTTTGAAGTATTAGGAGGCTTGTAGGAAGAATGTTGAGCGAACATTTGGTGCACTCCAAACTCATTTTGCTATCACTGGGTACCCTTCTTTTATCTGGTCAATATTTTAGATGTGGGAGGTGATGAATGCTTGCGTGATCATGCATAATATGATCATCGAGAGTGAGCGCAATGCTCCAGTGGTTGATGGTCGGCCGTTTGAGGGCATGAAACCCTCTTGCCAATATCAATCACAAGATGCCAACTGGATTTGGTGCTTTTCTTGCCATGTATCAAGAAATCCGTGACAAACAGGTGCACACACAGCTATAAGATCTCGTGGAGCATTTGTGAGTGCTCAGAGAAAACACCCCTACCCCTGGTTGATCTATCTGAAATTTATATTATTTAAATTATTGTGTGAACTAATTTGATTTATTACGTAGATTTGTCATGATAAAACTTATAATTTACTTGAATTTTATTTGCCTAAAATATGTGATATATTGATGGTATATGTGAATTAGCCAAAAATGATTCGGGCGTTCCGTTTGGGGCCGCTAGTGTAGCGCGACTCCCTAAAGTGCCGACAGTTGGGACATGATTTGTCTGCGCTGTTGCCGGCCACCTTAGAGGCTCTGGAGTCCTGACTTTCCTAAACCACCCATTCGGGTTTAGAGGCACGCCCGATCGGGATATGGCGGGTGCAGTCTGCCCAAACCTAATTAACATCTAATTAATGATGATCCAATTATAACTTCTCGAGGTTCGAGATACACCAGAACACACAAAACAAAATGGAAAGAAGTTCGTCTTCTCCTCGATCACACTTGAGGATGCAATCCTATACACCAGGGAGGGGGGAGCTTATGTCTAAGAGGATAACTCTTAGGTCGACTGTCACGCTCTAAATTTTCTACTCTCAAAGTAGTCCCTGCTGGTTGCTAAACTACAGATGATGTCACAGGCAATCAAACAACCATGGACAGAAAAATCAGGCGAGCCCATATGAAACGATTCCTGATATTACCAGAAGATGCCACAGAAGATTCCAAACACATCTCTCCTTCTTTCTGCTTTCCTGTCCACTACAAGTTTCTTTCACAATTATTTCTCTCACTAAAAACCCCCAGTTTTCTGGCTATAAATTGCACCTCTCTACCAAGCTGCAATTCCCTTTTCCCCTCCTCCCCAGCTCCCTTGCTAGGTTTCTTCCCTCTGAGCTCGTAGCTAGTAGTAACAGTGCACACTGTTTTTGCTATTGCCAGCTTGAGTGAATCTTGGCTGCTTCCTAAGATTGTCCGAACTGGGCACACGCCTACCACCTGAGCCCAAATCTTGCCTTGAGCATCCTTTCTTTCTTCTCAGATCTTAAATTTACCCATAGGGAGGCTCTGCCAAAATTTTCTTCTCCAATCATCCATTCTAGGGGAGGTTCTGCCAAAAATTCCTCTCTCTGTTCATCCATTTCCAAGGGAAGGTTCTCCTAAAAAATTCTCTGCTACAGATTCATTTCCTAGGGGAGGTTCTGCCGAAATTTCCTCTGAAATAAGTTTCATCTCCAGGGGAGGTTCTGCCAAAATCTTGGCCACATATAACCAAAAACGTTTATCTGAAAACAGAAACAGATAAATTTGCAAGGTAAAGAAAAGAGCGTGTGTTCTTGATGATAGACTAGCAGAGGAGCCATATTAGCTTGTGTAGTACATGTTGTTGCTGGTCCCCTGGGAGCATCTCCACTCCGGATTTATGGTCGGCTCAGCGATCACTCGCCTTGTCCAGTCCTTCTCCGTCGTCTTCCTCTACTGGTTCTACGTCTTCTCCCTAATCTCCCTGTAGTTGCAGCTCCTTTATTTGTGCAACATAAGCCTTTTCTTCATTAACAACATAAATCAAGCCAGTACGTTAGGCAGCCAGTACTGCCACAGGCTCTACTTATAAGAAATAAGAGAGTGAAATTCTTGTGGGTACCAAAAAGTTGTTGAGAGGTGACCATGTCAAGTGGGACCTCGTTCGAGTCGAGCCAGGGGATCCGGAGTTTCAGGTCCGAGGACTATTCCCCGGACCTACGGGCCCAGATGGAGAAGAGGAGGAAGAGGAGGAAGGAGTCGAACCGCGAGTCCGCAAGGCGATCTAGGTTGCGAAAGCAACAACACCTCGACGACCTCTCTTCGCAGGTTTGTTATACTCCTACAAGTTACAATATATGCTACTTATACTGCGCAAAAGTCTAAAGTTTAAATGTAGTTTTATTGTTTTGCCATCATCTATATTCTAGTATATTATTTATGAGAACTTGCAAGGTGAAAATAAAAACAGATGTATAAAATGGTCCACTTGAAATATCTGCTCTCAGACAAAACTCAATTATTGTGAATTGCCTCCTACCTAATACTCCTACTTCCAACAACACTACAACCTCACATACGTTGAGTTTTCACCAAATTAGGAGCATCACATCTTCCACAGAAAACTGACAAGAACATGAGAAAAAAGTATACATGTTGCTTTATTTCCATATCAAAAAAGATGTTGCTAAGAAGAATATTTTGTGTTCCAAAAACAGGTGGATCAGCTGAAGAACCAGAAACAACAACTCAGCATGGCAGTGAGCATAACCACCCAGAACCTTGTCGCAGTGGAAGCACAAAACTCTGTTATGCGGACACAGATGGTGGAGCTGGAGAGCAGGCTGCGCGCCCTGGGAGAGATCATCTACTGCATGAACTCAATCACCAACGCTACAAATCCCGCCACCATGGGCATCGCAGCAAGCAGTGCCTGTGACATTTTTGGCACCAGCAGCACATGGAGCCAGCCCATAGACTTGTACCAGTGCTTCTAAGGGAAAATAAGAAATGGAAGAATGGTTGATATTGTCATAGATGGTAGGGCCAGAAGGCATCAAGTTCTGTTTCAATCATGTAGGGCCTTTGTGTCACCATTGATGCGTGCCTCTCTTGATTGATTGTTTATTCTGTGAGGTTCGGTGCAATGGTTGGTGAGGGTAGGAGTGGGAATCAATGGGTCAGTTTGTCAAAGAGAGAGGCTGGGAATTTTGTACTGGCCCTGATGGTGATGTCTAGCTAGTAAAATGTGGATTTGATGCCTCTTCATATGCAAAGTGGCTCTCCACTATAATATACATAATTATCTCCACTTAGATTTTTTTATCCAGCCCGGCTTTGAATTAACGAAGCCATCAAGTAGAAGGCAATCGACATACAAACTCAAAGAAAATGAAAAACTGGGGAAGCCATCAACTGGCTAGGAGTACAAGGCAATCGACATACAACCTCAAAGAAAATGAAAAACTGGGGATACACCAGGTGAGATACAAGCACAAAGGTGGACAACTGAAGACATGAAAGCTATCAGGCCAAGCAAAACAAGGCTAAGCACTGAACTTGAGAGATTGCTTGATCATGAAAATTGGCGCAAGTTTTCAGATGAACAAGGACTGATCCTACAAGCAACAAACACAAGAAGGCAGCCAGGAAGACCCTTCAAGCGCAGAACTGCTCCAGGTCCGTTCTGAACCTTTCAGAACCCACTGGCGCAAAGCCACAGTCTTCAAACTTGCCGAGCTATAATGAACTTCCTCAAGTGGAGTAGGGGCCTCAAAGCAGCCTCCAAGGAGTCGGGGAGCCAGGCACATTTCAACTTTTATAAAGGGATGACTGATGATGGACAACCATATGTTTCTCCAAGGTATCAAGTTAGAGACAATCGAAGGTGTACAGAAGCAAAGGTTACCTTTCCAAAGTGCTATTTTTTAATGTGTAAAATTAGGTATGCAGGGCAAGAAGCACTCATTTGCTCGACATGATTTTCAGTAATAATATTATGTGTATAATACTTGAAACAAAGTTTTGTCATGCTAAATTGAATAGGACTCGCTGAATTTCTTTTTCTCCTCCAAAATTCATATAAAGGAAGGCAGGACCACCTGATGTGCGAGCCTCTGCCTAACCTGCAGCTGCTTTTTTGTGTACTGTTACTACAGCTTAGTTTGGTTCTTCTTTTTTAGGTTTTGTAGGCTTGCTTCTTGGCTTTATTGTTTCAGTCAGTTTTGCAGGTCTTTGGCTTTTAATTGTTCTTGGCGTACTACTTTCATCATTGCTTATAATACAAAGAGTTCCTATAGGGCCTGTACTTATTACATGCATGCTTGAGAAAAATGATCACAAGAAACACATATTCCCTCCATCCTAAATTAGTTGAACCAACTTTGTCTAGATTCGCATGTATTTTTTGATGAAAGGCAACCAGCGTTACTTTCCTTGATATCAGGAGAAAGAACAGAACAGATTACAGAGAGGCACAGGATTCTGAAGAAAAAATGAAACACCAACAGAGACACCGCACTAAGCTAAAAAAAAAACTATGAACGATACACTGAAACGCGCATGGATCTAGAAAAAGTTGGGACAACTAATTTGGGACGGAGGGAGTACAAAATTTCAAATTTTGGAAACCTTAACTCTGAACAAATTGAAGTATAACACCAAGACAATAGTCGGCATGGCAGAGCAAAAGACATGTCTGTATTGTTTTGGGAAAACAATAATTTCAGGTGCAAGATATGACCTAGCATCGAGTATATACTGCAACCTTCTGCAATTATTTACATTCCAGCTTTTCCCTGATCTCAACTAAAAGAATAACACATGCAGAATCTCTTTAAAAGAGATGAGTTTATAGGAAAAACCTTGCTTGCAGGACCAAGATAAAAACAAGCTCGAACCAAGTAACCAACCATGTGAAGAAAGATCTAGAAGATGTGCAATCCCCAAAAGAAAATCCCAAAAGGATGGATGTGCCTTTGCCTTGGTAGGAACTGTAGAACAGTGAGAGCACTTATCATCAGACTTTATTTCACAAACGAGGAAGGCACTGTTGTACTTTGCAAAAAGCTATGTGCTCCCACAAGCACTAAAACATTGATCAGCTTTTTGCGAAAAATTTCCCAGTTCAGTTATGGTATTGTACTATTGTTTCAAGTCTCAACGAAGGAAAAGTTCGCTCTAATCAACATAAATCTCTGTTGTTTTGTAGTTTTGAGCTTGGCAACTTGAGAAAGTTTATCCAGGTTTCATCGAATGCATAAACCCAATCAGTTCTAGCAGGAATTAAACTCACAATCTGTCTAATAAACGGCTGAGCTATCGTGCTCGGGACCAGTCTGGTGAGAGGATAGTGGAGTGAAAATTCAGAGCAATTGGTAGATTCAGTATCAGAAGCCGTCAGCATCAGACATGGAAATGGTACCAACTAATGATGGAATTCTATATCAAGCCTTTCACTACCTTGCAAGCCAACATGTCAGGGAGGTGTTAACCTCTGAATTTCTGACAAAACCATACCAAGAAAGAAGGAGGTGGAAACAGTACTCACATCAGTTTCCGTTCATTTTTCTAATCTTAATACCTTGACAAACTATGTACAGTTATTGCATACATCTCATGTACAGACCAAAATTTGAGCCCATAAAATGGCCAGTCAGAGACATTAGTAAGAAATGTGAAGAAATTTTCTCCCAAATCCCAATTGCTTGACTAATCATGCCAGCTCAGGAGAATCAAGACGCATCGACGGATGATGTAGAGCCTGGCTTTTTTCTCCTTGACTGCCCTCTTGAGGTCCTTTAGCTTCAAACCATGAGCACCCACCCTCATCTTGATGATCTAGAAAGTTTCTATTTTGGATTTGAGGTTCCAAACTCTGGTTTGTGTAGGTTCTGGAGTTTGCAATGATATGATTTATATAGGCGGTTTATGTCATTTTCCAAGAAACAATAGGCAGTTGCCATGTTGGTTGTGTCAGCTACTCACCATGTTTATGCACACGTACCTTTAATTAACTTATCACTGCGTCCGTGTCTGTATAATGAAAAGAAAGTCTTATGTGATCTTGGAGTAATTAAGTTCAACTTCGTGATGCCTGTTTGACCTGATGATAAATAATACTGTATACTATTCAGATTGTGGTATCGTATGCACTGCACGATGTATAAGTAAAACACATTGTTCATCAGGATGAAAAGGCTATGAAAGTGATACCCGCATAGTGGCACTACAGGTGTAAACAATGAAATCTCATGTCATAGCGCATATACCTAATTTTAGATTTTTCATTCAAGGATCAAACAGTGCAAATATATTGCCAGCGCAACCCATTCTTATTTTTACCACCAAAGGGTTACAATATTAAGTATAAGTGTATAACACATCAGTTTTTGCTTTATTGACACAACACGGGTTGTCTCGTTTGGGCACAACATAAGCATACATGACACTTAACTACGCCAATGTCAAACTTAGATAAAAAATGAGGAGGTAGAGAAGTCAGAACAATTGCACCAATGACTTCTACAAGGGTACAAGTTTATCACACTAACTTCCATAGTCAATTACTCGTTGTGCAAAGTCAGCACAGTTGTGAATGTCAACTGAAACCCTCCTCCCAAAAGGCAAGCTCGGCAGACAAACAGATGCAGGTAAGCTCTAAACAAAGCATCTCACTGCCTGAACTTATTAACCTCCGGTTATGTACATTGAACATGCCTGCCAGTTACATGCTTGCTGCTAATTATTTAGTATTTTTCCTTTCATGGAAATGCTTGGATCTTCAGAATCTTACACAAAATCTAGGAGAGCAATGGCAGCAGACTTGTACGTGCGAAATACTGCACCTGCAATAAACTTGGCTGCACTATTAATTGTCAGAATTTTTATCATTTTCATACAAAAAAGAATTTTATCATTTTTTTAGGGAAACAGTACCATCCTACTGCACCACTTTATTAATTCTCAAACAAACTTATATCGTTTATGAGTTTAGGCAATAAAAAGCTAGGGGATCATTGTCCCAAAAACAATCAACAGCTAAACCTAGCTAGCACATGAGCAGCCTCATTTGCCTCCCTATTATAATGTTCAAAAATAACTTCTCTAAAACCTATAACAAGAATTCTGCAATCATCAAAAATTGCCGCCGACGACATAAAGATTGGTGGTAAAATAATTAATCAAATAGCATAAATTAACATGTGCATCTATTTTTCAAAATAGAATAAATAAATGCAATGCACATAGATACCTCACATTGCAGCCTCTGGCTGGGATGCACCGTTTCCGGTTTCCTCCCAATGGTGCGGCGGTGGTTAAAGTAAAAAAAAGACACAAGTCAGTCAAATCTATGTGGAAGGTCCTAGACCCTGCATGAAGTTTACCTTTAGTTAAAAAAGAAGCGCATACACTACGGGAAACCACAAAGTTGCCTATGGTCTTCTTGTATGCTGACCGCCATTTATCGGGGCAGTCGTCATAAAGCCCCCGAAGCCTACAGCTCAGGAAAACCGTTGGCGAAGACAGGACGTTGGCATAGCTCCTTGAATGCCAACGACCGCCGTTGGTATAGACATGGCCGTCAGAAAATGGGAACCATCACAATTTGAAAAGTGTTAATACATTTTGTTCACATGTTTGCGCAGCAACCATTGGATCCTAACAATTCTCGCGCCGGCAGAGTGAAAGGCTTATTACCTGGATTCCATGAAAACCCAAGCAACATTGGATACCAAACCCATTGAGTCGGTTCTCGATGATGCTCTAAACAGGTTTTCGTGCATGGCGGGAAGTAATTTGCCAAATACAAGGAAGGAAGCAAGAGCAGAAGACAAGTTCGATCACATGACAGATATATCTTGTCTTCAGAAGCCTAGCGGTAGTATCCGGGCTGACTACTGACTCTACTGGTATATCGGTACCTTAGTACGGTTGTATGACCATATCTCCAATGCTGGAGATTTCAAAAGGTATTCTCCCTACTTGGAGAATCCTGAGTTTGACAGCAATCTAGAATTAACACGTATCCAGAAGATCTTTGTTTCCATCATCAACAAGCAGGTCATCATGGATACCAGGATTTTCTACTATGGCGATGACACATCGCAAAACCCTCGCTCACAGGGAAGTCCATTAACCAATATAGGCCTTGTTGACCACATGTCTAATGTATCCTTAACAAATGAGTACAAGCAAGGCCCAATGTTCCTTTATTATTATTATAATTAAGTTGGTCATGACTCGTTATAATTATTTGTTTTAAATATTTATTATTTCAGGCTTAAATATTTACAAAATAATCTTGCACCCAATCCATATGTGCACTGATGATCCTAGAAAGCATGTTCTTCCATATTCAGTTATGTCACGCTAAATATTCTCTATTACAAGCCAGGTATATATATACATATTATGCATTTTACCTTATTTAGTCAACTACTTGTGGTCTCATTGTCTACATCTTTTGAGCCAGACACTTGACTATCTCTACCATGATCTTGTTATGTTTTTCTTCGAACAGTGACGTCACATGAAGATGCGTCATATCAGGATCTCATTCACGTGAAGATTGTAAGGGTAATTGTCCCTATGTGTGGTTTTGGTAACTAATGACAATTTATATGGACTAATATATTTCATTGAGTTTATATGAAGGAATATTTCATAGGTCATGCTTGTAGTCTGATGTCTCGGTTTATGCGATCAACAATAGGGTTATTATAATACTTGTAGCAGCAACTATTTATTAGAAAGTTCATCCCACGAAAGTTTTGCAAATGTCAACAACATAACTCCGCAACCACGTTTCCATCGAGGCCAAGTTCGCACCCAAAATATTGTTTGGAAATAGTCTACACTATAAGTTGCTAGAATGGTAAACAGGAGAGATTTAAAGTAACTAGTAACAAAGTAAATAACAAAAGTAAACTAAAGTAAAAGATTATTTATAAAGTGTTGTGTGATGTGATTGGGGGATTCTCAAGGAGTGTAGGATTCACCACTAGCATGAGAGAATTATGAATAATTAGGATAATCTATGTCTTTTGTCATGATATGTGTAGAGAGAGCTCAATAATAAGATGTTCACTACAAGATTTGTGGGCAGTTGATGATGGCTCAGTTGATGTAGAACCTTGTTGGGAACCTCAAGAGGAAGGTATGATGAGCACAACAGCAAGTTTTTCCTCAGTTATAGAACCAAGGTTATTGAACCAGTAGGAGAAAGAAACCACTTCAGAAGGTGTTGCTAGTAACATGGAATCTGCACACAACACAACCAAAATACTCTGCCCCAACTTATCAATGAGGTTGTCAAGCTCACTGGTTTTTCTGAAAACAAAGGATTGAACGTATAGTATGGAAGAAAGTAATTGCTTGTGGTAATTTCAGAAAGTAAACAGTAAATATTAGATAGAATATCGATGGAAAGGAATGGACCGGGGTCCACAGTTCACTGGAGGTGTTTTCTTCATAAGATAAATAACATGCTGGGTGAACAAATTACAGCGGGGCAATTGACAATGCATATACATGACATGATGATCACTATGAGATTCATTTGTGCATTACAACATGATACATAGACCATAATCCAACTGCATCTATGACTAATAATCCACCTCCGGGATATCATTCGAACACCCCTCGGGTATTAAGTTGCAAACAACACATAACTGCATTAAGCAAAGTGTGTAATGTAAACAATACAATTTCCCTTGGGAAAAGGTTTGTTGTTTTCTCCCTAGTAGCAACAGCACATCTACAATCTTAGAAGTTTATGTCACTCTCTCAGATTACTAGAGGCATGAACCTACTATCGAGCATAAATACTCCCTCTTGGATTCACAAGCAAATACTTGGCTAAAATAACTACTAGCAACGGAGAGCATTCAAGATCACAAATAACATAGACATGATAGGACAATAATCAATCTGACATAATACTCAATATCCATCGGATCCCCGCAAACACAACATGTAGGATTACAATAAGATGATCTTGATCATGATAGGCAGCTCATAAGATCTAAACATGGTAGCACAAATAGGAGAAACAACCATCTAGCTACTGCTATGGATCCATAGTCCAAGGATGAACTACTCACACATCACTCCGGAGGCTGGCATGATGATGAAGAAGGCCTCCGGGATGATCTCCCCTCTCCGGCAGGGTGCCCGAAAGAGCTTCAGATACCTCCTGATCTAGGGACGACGGTGGCGGCGGCTACGGACTTTTTCGTGGAATTCTAATCGGGTACTTAGGGTTTTTGCCTCGGGGGGTTTATATAGGCGAAGGGGCAAGGTCGGTGGAGCACCAAGGAGGCCATACCCTACGGCGACGCTCCTGGGCCAGGTGTGGCTGCCCTGGGGTGCGTCTCCCTCTATCCTCCGGACTCCATCTCGTGTCGGCAAAAATAGGAACTTTGACTTTTGTTTTGTCCAATTCCGAGAATATTTCTTTACTAGTATTTCTGAAACCAAAAATAGCAGAAAACAGTAAACTGGCTCTGTGGCATTTGTTAATAGGTTAGTTCCAGAAAATGCATAAAAATACCACAAAGTGTAGACAAAACATAAGATAGTTGGTGTAAAACAAGCATGGAGCATCAAAAATTATAGATACGTTTGTAACGTATTAGCGGTCGCTTTCCTGAATTAGGTAATGAGGTTATCTCTAAATAACCACTGCGATCCATGCGAGCAATAACTCCTACAGACCCACAATTAAGGGTTTCTTCCATGGATATCATAATAAGCTTAGTGAGTATCTCCTAATTCCCCCTTTGACCGTGCAAGTTATAAATCAATGCTTTTAGTCACAAAAGTAGCACTGGACATACTCCCATATATGTCCAAAGAGCATCTCCCTCTCTTTAGTCCCTAAGGAAAATGATATATGACCGATTTTGTAGGGTTCGCAGCATAGAAAACAAAAAATTTCCTACGATGTGAACTATATACCAAGATCTATCTACTAGATACAAACAACGGGCGGATGTATATCCGTAGAGAACATACCCTTGAAGACCGACAAAGCTTAACGAGTTCAACTCGTGGTTGATGTAGACGATCTCTTGCCGATCTCAAGATCGAGAGGAAGTCCTAGCGCCGCAAATCATCAGCGCATCCGTGCTCGCACACACGTTCGAGGCACCGAGCAACCTCCGCCTCCTCGCTCCAGTGATGCAGCGGAAGCACAACTCTTTCTTGCCGAATAGCCACCGGGAACATGTATCTCGCTAGTCCGAGACCATGGGGATAAATTCTAGAGGGGAGAGAGATCCTTCACGAGGAGGTGTGAGAGACAAGTGAGGAGGGGGGCTCCTTTTATAGGAGGAGGGGGGAACCCCAAGGGGGTGGCCGGCGCATGGGGGCTGCCCCCTTGCCCTCCCCTCTTCATGTGGGTGGACACTCCACTCACAAATCTCCTTTAAATTCCCTCCACTCAAAAGTCCACTCAAATTCCCATTAAATTTCCACCAAATTTAATGCAAACTCTCATTAAATAAAACTCTTTTATTTTATTCAGAATTTTGTCAATTACTTTAATGACAAACATTCACAAATAACCCCTTGCTAGAATTCTATTTCACATGCATAACCACTTTATGCAATTTCACCCGAAAACCTGTTTCGGTATCTAGTGAAATAAATTCCTGCGCTTGTTCATTCTTTCGGCATGAAACATTTGCTCCAATTGGATGTCGGTGTCTCTTAAGTGTGTCACCCTACGGTTCGTGAATAATGCGGACATGATCGAGACCCCTCTCGGATCAATAATCAGAAGCGGGATCTGGAGACCCATACTGACTCCCACACATTCAACGATGACTTTCTTGTGATCGTCGGAACCTTTTACGCTAGTATATCTTAATCCCTTTGTTTCACGATATATTACATGTCCGAGATTCGATCATCGGTATCTCCATACCTAGTTTGATCTCGTTACCGACATGCACTCTTTTCTCGTTCCTGTGATATAACATTCTAGTGATCAAATCACTTGCTTGCAAGCTAATCAATGTGATATCACCGAGAGGGCCCAGAGTATATCTATCCGTCATCGGGATGAACAAATTCCACTCTCGATCCATGGGCCTCAACATAACACTTTAGTAGTTCTGAATCCATCTTTATAATCACCCTGTTACGGTCTGACGTTTGATGTTATCAAGAAACTCTTCCGGTGTTAGTGATTGACATGATCTCATGGTCTAAGGATTAGGATCACTTCGTAAGTTGTTATAGCAACATAAACTCAATGACTTTGATCGTAATGCTATACTTCGGATGAATGTTCATCACATCATTACACTAATGTTGTGACCTCGTTATTAACAACATCCAATGTCCATGATCAGGAAACTTTGATCATCATGTTAATCAACGAGCTAGTTTATAAGAGAGGCATAACTAGGAACTTCCTTTTTGTTTATTAAACACACATGTATTAACGTTTCCGTATTAATACAATTATAGCATGTAAAATAAACATTTATCATAAATAAGGAATACGATAATAACCACTTTATTATTGCCTCTCGGGCATATTCCCTTCAGTCTCCCACTTGCACTAGAGACAATAATCTAGTTTGAAAAACTTTGCGTATTGAACACCTATGGCTTTCTGGTGTTCCATATACGCAACTGCAAGTGGTTAACATAATCTACGGATCTGACGCTTCAGGTCCGTGTGTATTTGCATGTCTTTGCGTCTTCACGCATCACTCATTCTCCAATGAGATGGCATTGTATAAATTTGGTCTTTCGGTGAGACCTTTAGTTCCTTGGGGTTAAAACACGTCGATACTATTGTCATACAATATATCTTTAGTGTTAGCCCGTTGCGAACCACACCTTAGTTTGATAACAAACTTCTTGACACAAATTCCCTCCTTTGCTACTACTATAGCAGTCATATACTTAGCCTTTTTGTTGTAGTATTCGTCACAATGTCTCAACTATGGATTTCATCCAAATCCATCATGGAATCTCCTTTACATTACATTGTGCCACCCATAGTTTAAATTGAGATAAACTTAATTTGTATCTTGTGACAAAACTAGTATCAATGTAACACTTTACAATGAACTATTTGTAATTGTTTGTCACCTCTACACAAATATATTCTTAGTTCTTCCAAAAGATCATAAGAATATCCTCACTATCGTCCAATGATCATTTTATGATTCATTCTGGTATATGCTCATAACACTTAGAGCATAGGACATATCTGGATGTGTACATATCATGGTATGATTGATCAAAGCATCCTTGTGATTTCACTCATCAAGTGTCAAAGCACTTGAATCTTGTTTCACTTATCAAGTGTCAATACACTTGAATCTTGATTCAATTACTTTCCATGCAACAAGAACTGTTTCTTGTCGTTTCTATATTGAACTCCTTCAATATCTCATATATGTATATTTGGCACAACCATATTGGCGTCACAGTCTATCCACTATAGACATTCACGCTAAATATTCGGGTTTTGCCTAAGTCTTTCATCAAAATGAAATTATTAACCTTTGTCAATAAAAGATACATCATTTCCAATCAACAAGATGTCCTCCACATAATGTATTAGAAATATGTCTTAGCGCTCCCACTTAATTTCTTGCAAATGCAAGCATCTTCATCGTCTCCTGATGAAAACTCCTTTTCATCACGGTGAAGATTCCAACTCCGCGATGCTTACTTCAACCATTAAAGTTTGCATGCCATTTTAGCATCCTTTGAATTTAACAAAACCCTTTGGACCGTGTCATGTACACGTCCTAGGTAACCATTCTATTAGAAGAACTTTGTTTTGTTTATTCATCTACCATATACCAAATTATATGTAGTGGTTGCTACTTTAATCCGTCCAGACTAAATATCGCTATGAAAGATCAAATCTTGTCATAGTCAACTCCTTGAACATTGTCGTAAAATACTTTACGACATGTCGAATATTTCATAGATGTGAAACATCCATGTCTGTTTCTTTATAGATCCAAATATGACCGATAGGTTTTTACACCTTTCCGGAGGGTTTTCCAAGTTCAAAACTTGATTTCTCGTGTATGGAACTATCATGGATTTTATGGCTTCAAGCCATTTGACGGAGTCAGGGCCCATCATCGCTTCTTTGCATGTAGTCGGTTCATCATTGTCAGACAATAATGATTTACTCTCAAATCTTAGCATTTGATTGTTTAACCGACCTTCTTGGTTCAATAGGAACTTTAGACCTCCGTGACCACAACCTTTGAGGCACATAAGCTATGAGCATTATGGCAGGCTCCAGAACGATTTCCGGCGCTGCGCAACTCAGCACATTTAGCTAAGGTTCGTTAACCTTATCAAAGTTCTATTGTCCTCCCACTTAACTTTTACGAAAAATTCCTTCTTCAAGAAACTTCATATTTCAAGCGACAAACCCCTTTGTCCTTGGTGTTATGGAGGAATAACCAATTGTTATTCGAAATAACCTACAAAGATATGCTCATCCGACTTCGGTTGTAAACATCTTACTTATGTTTAGCATACCAAAATTTAAGAAATGACAACTTGGGTTTTACCCCAAACCATAACTTCCATGGTGTCATTTCAACGGATCAATATGGAGCTCTTTTCAGTGTAAAAGCGGTAGTCTCTAAAGCTTTAATCTTTTAAAACATAATGGCAGTTTTATAAATAACACCTTTGATCCTACCATGTCAAACAAGGTTTCATTACAAATCTCAAACATTCCATACTCCTATGGTGTTTCGGGATATGTAAATCTAGGTGTTTTGCTAAACTTGCAACTCAAATAAATCCCTTCATGATAAAATCATAATTTATTTATTTTCTTGTTACACTTGTAACTCAAATAAATCCCTTACGATAAAATCATAAACCATTTATTTTCTTGTCACAATGATTTTCACTTCATCTTGAAATTCTTTGAACGTTTTCAAATATTTCATACTTCTTACTCATTAAGTGAACATTCACTCAAATTTCCGGAGAAAGTATATGAAGTTGAAACGCATCGCTTACGACTATACATAATGGACTACATACATCAATATGTATAAATTCCAATATTTTAGTCGATCGTTCTTCTTTGGCCTTTGAACGAAGTTTTAATTATCCCGAGGAAAGTCTCACAAGCGTCACTTGATCAAATCAAAGACTCCAAAAATCCATGAATATAGAGATTCTTCATGTTTTCTTTCCAATATAATTTAAACGGCGATGTCACTTCGTAAGTGATATTTCAATCATTTGTCTTGCGACATTTTAGCATTAGGTTTTATGGATGTGATTTCTCCAACTAGATTTGTAAATCATCCATCTTATATGGAACACGGTAATTATTTGAAAAACCTTTGTTCTCATAATACCTTATTTAAATAACAATTATTAAAACAAATCTTGAAGTCAAGCTTTGATATCAACGAGAAATACAAACAACAGTTTGTTTATTTTCGATGAACATCATCACATATTGTCTTGCTAGTTACTTAGGTCATTGTGGTTCATGAATTGCGTTGTTCCGTATGACATTTCATACCAACCAATTCGGTATTCAATATCCAAGAACCACATTGTTTAACAAGCAAAGAATACAACCATAACATGTATATCATATATATACCTAAATTGGATATTTCCAATCTTTTCTTTTCTGCCAAATATATTTTATAGATTCTCTTTCAGCATTTCCTTTTCCTTTTAAAAGAATTTATCAACATCAAAAGTGGCGCCATATACATGACACATAGTCCAAAGCGTGTATATTCAAATAATAATACCTTTGGACTTGCACTTTGAAGTAGATCACCATCATCAAATGATCGGTATTCTTTCAAAATCCATTCTTTAGTAATCTTTTAGTGTAGTAAACATTTTACATACATATTCTATTCACCCTTACCATGACGACTTTCATGATCAAGCTACTTTAGCTTATAAAGGCGAATCGTGAGTATAACATTACTTTCCAAAACCCTTTTGGATGATTAGGATGTCTAGCATCTCCAACTTTCGCAAATTCTCATCCAATATGAGAACATATATTATACTCTATCATATTGCAACCAAAACATTGTTTCAGATATCGTTATATCTGCCACACATGATGGTTTCTGAAACAATTCTTTCAGCTCCTAGATAAACTTGATATTAAAACAATCAAGAATCGTGGAGGCAAACATGATACTTATGATACTAACACTGGAATTGTTACTCTCGATTTAATACCAACTATTAAATTTCCCGGAGTAAATAGAGTTTGCTGAAAGTTTGCAATAGGACTTTAAACTTTAGATTGACAGTCAACACAATACGATACCAGTTCGTAAAGTATATATCCAGAATTCTATAGTTCTATTATCTCAATTATAACTAAGCATAAGGCGGTGAACGAATGCCAATGACTACAACAAATTATGCAAATTCACTTTGATTTAATTTATGATAAATTGAGTTCTACTAATCCAAATTAGAAATAAACTCCCACTCAAAAACGACATCCCTCGTGTCTTTTTGGTGATTACATGAACCAAATCCACTACACCAAGTCCGATCATCACGTGAGTCGGTATAGCTTCAAAGGCGAGCATCAAATGGTCAACATATCAAAACATATGACTCATGCTTAACCTTTCGGTCCGTGTTCCGAGGCCATGTCTGTACATGCTAGGCTCGTCAAGTAAGAACCTTAGTATTCGCGTATGTAACTGTCTTACACCCGAGATATGCTCGTGGATTCAAGTACACCCGATCATCACGTGATGTCTTGAAGCGACGAAACATTGTCGGTGCATACTTAAGGAAGAACACATTCTTATATTGATATCTAAATGAGGGATCATCTTATTTTGCTAATAAAACGCCAAACAAGCAATATAAGATGCTATCAAACATCACATGTTTATTAGTGAAATGTTATGGTTCCCGCAGATGATCTCTATCATGTGCATCGTGGTATGATCACTATCATACCTATATGTGTAAATCCAAGGTCTATGGAGTTTACACGCTATGTGTGTTGTAAGAGTATCATCTCATACTTCTACTTACAACACTACCATATCATAACACTAGGCCAGCAACAATCTAAACTAGACGCCTCTAATTTATCCATTGCAAGTTTTACGTGGCTTAGGGCTTTCGAGATAGAACCGTTCTTACCTACGAACATGAACCACAACGAGGATAACCAAATTGTTGACAACTCGTTGCAAATTAGATATTGACTATAGTAGGAGAGACAGACACCCGCTAGCCACTTATGCAAAACTAGTTGCATGTCAAGCGTGGAACAGGTCTCATGTCCGAGGACATGTAAAGTTTGTCCGGGCCGCTTCATCCCACTATGCCACCAATATCCAAAGTACAACTAAGAAGCAATAAAATGATCATCATCGCCCACATACTCATATGTGTACTACCCGTGCAAAGTATCTACGCATAGATCCGGCTCTGATACCACTGTAGGGTTCGCAGCATAGAAAACAAAAATTTTCCTACGATGTGAACTATATACCAAGATCTATCTACTAGATACAAACAACGGGCGGATGTATATCCGTAGAGAACATACCCTTGAAGACCGACAAAGCTTAACGAGTTCAACTCGTGGTTGACGTAGACGATCTCTTGCCGATCTCAAGATCGAGAGGAAGTCCTAGCGCCGCAAATCAGCAACGCATCCGTTCTCGCACACACGTTCGAGGCACCGAGCAACCTCCGCCTCCTCGCTCCAGCGATGCAGCGGAAGCACAACTCTTTCTTTCCGAATAGCCACCGGGAACATGTATCTCGCTAGTCCGAGACCATGGGGATAAATTCTAGAGGGGGAGAGAGATCCTTCACGAGGAGGTGTGAGAGACAAGTGAGGAGGGGGGCTCCTTTTATAGGAGGAGGGGGGGAACCCCAAGGGGGTGGCCGGCGCATGGGGGCTGCCCCCTTGCCCTCCCCTCTTCATGTGGGTGGACACTCCACTCACAAATCTCCTTTAAATTCCCTCCACTCAAAAGTCCACTCAAATTCCCATTAAATTTCCACCAAATTTAATGCAAACTCTCATTAAATAAAACTCTTTTATTTTATTCAGAATTTTGTCAATTACTTTAATGACAAACATTCACAAATAACCCCTTGCTAGAATTCTATTTCACATGCATAACCACTTTATGCAATTTCACCTGAAAACCTGTTTCGGTATCTAGTGAAATAAATTCCTGCGCTTGTTCATTCTTTCGGCATGAAACATTTGCTCCAATTGGATGTCGGTGTCTCTTAAGTGTGTCACCCTACGGTTCGTGAATAATGCGGACATGATCGAGACCCCTCTCGGATCAATAATCAGAAGCGGGATCTGGAGACCCATACTGACTCCCACACATTCAACGATGACTTTCTTGTGATCGTCGGAACCTTTTACGCTAGTATATCTTAATCCCTTTGTTTCACGATATAATACATGTCCGAGATTCGATCATCGGTATCTCCATACCTAGTTTGATCTCGTTACCGACATGCACTCTTTTCTCGTTCCTGTGATATAACATTCTAGTGATCAAATCACTTGCTTGCAAGCTAATCAATGTGATATCACCGAGAGGGCCCAGAGTATATCTATCCGTCATCGGGATGAACAAATTCCACTCTCGATCCATGGGCCTCAACATAACACTTTAGTAGTTCTGAATCCATCTTTATAATCACCCTGTTACGGACTGACGTTTGATGTTATCAAGAAACTCTTCCGGTGTTAGTGATTGACATGATCTCATGGTCTAAGGATTAGGATCACTTCGTAAGTTGTTATAGCAACATAAACTCAATGACTTTGATCGTAATGCTATACTTCGGATGAATGTTCATCACATCATTACACTAATGTTGTGACCTCGTTATTAACAACATCCAATGTCCATGATCAGGAAACTTTGATCATCATGTTAATCAACGAGCTAGTTTATAAGAGAGGCATAACTAGGAACTTCCTTTTTGTTTATTAAACACACATGTATTAACGTTTCCGTATTAATACAATTATAGCATGTAAAATAAACATTTATCATAAATAAGGAATACGATAATAACCACTTTATTATTGCCTCTCGGGCATATTCCCTTCAGATTTCACATACTATCTAAAGAGAGAGATCTAACACAACATCCACCATCTCTCCCCAAGAACAAGGAAACTACTCATACGTGAAGGGGATCAACATCATGGCAATAATATGGATAAAATATGAAGATACAATTAAATACAAGTGCAAATCCAAAATAGAGTTTGGATTACAACAAAGTAAACAAAGTGGATCGATGTTGGAGACGTTGTTGATGAAGATCGATGCATAGCCCTTCAAGATGCAAGTCTCCTCTTCCTCTTGAGTGGTGTGGTGGTGGAGATCTTGTGTGGGGCGGCTAAGGAGACGGAGGAGCGGTAGGGCTCCGCCCCTATGGAGTGTGTGGACTCTTCTCATGGCGGCTAGGGTTTCTCCTCTTTAAATAGGCATTTTGAAGGTCGGTTTCGCGAACCGATGGAGCTCGGGACTGGATATGCCCATCGGGCATTCACAAATGTTGTTTCGTTTGACAAAAAGGAGCCGGAGGAGGGTGGTATGACCGTATGGTATAGAAGGGCTCCACCCGTACCGTAGGTCGTTAAACCCTCTATACGCTGCAGTGTTTTGGCCGTCATTTTTTCATACGGATTCCGATTGAGATGTTCTTTGGCTCGTTGGATTCATATGGATGAGGTTTACAACACCACGACCTTGGATCTTAATTTGGATTTGATGAAAAAATCAATTTTTTCCTCCCCTCAAATGGCTAAGTCTGGTGCCTATAGCTCGTCCATATTGTATCCTCTTGGCTCCTTTTGTTCATGAGTGTTCATAGCACCTACACACAAGTCAAATACAAGTAAAAAAGTAATAAAATCCTACTATACTACTAGTAGTGAAAAGTCCATGTGAAAATGAAAGAGAACTAGTAATCATCCATAATGGGCATATTTGTAGCTATATATAGCATGTGATGAGTGAAAATATGAATAATTTGTATTTTTAAATATGCATCATATTTGCACTAATCATAGTCCATGTATTGGATTTTAGTATGGATGCTATGAAGATAAATATATACCTTGAGTATTGGCATCTAGATCATCGAGTTGAAGAGAAGAATATGATATGTTCAAGATCTTGAGAGTTTGACCTCAATAGAAGAATTCAAGTTATGGCTCTAAGTTGGTGTCATGTGAAGGGTTTCGCAGCATAGTAAATCAAAAAAATTCTACGGATGCGAACGGTAAAGCCAAGATCTAATCTAGGAGATGCAAACAACGAGGGGGAATAGATGAGATCTTCATACCCTTGAAGATTCGCACAGCGGAACGTTCAACGGAACGTGGTTGATGTAGTCGTACTAGCTTCTCCTCGCGATCCGATCCGATCCAACACCGCAAGTGGCGGTGCCTCCGAGAGATGCACACGTACGGCACCTCGACGTCTCCTCCTTCCTCGGTCCAGCAAGTGGGGTGGAGAGATAGATTGGATCTACAACACGACGGTGTGGTGCAAAGGTGGAGAGTTTCTGCGGCAGGGCTTCGCCTACGCGCAGTCGGGAGAGAGAGAGATCTGGAGGGCAGCAGTATGGCGACTAGGGTTGAAGGAGTGGGGGAGGAGGGCTGCGCCCCTGACCTCTATATATAGGGGCTGGCCGGCCCCCTTGGCCCCTCCTCCAAGCCCTAGGGCGGCGGCCCCAAGGGTTGGAGTGGGGGGCAAGTTTTCCCCCTCCTTCTAGAAGGTTTCCCTAGGGTTTCCCTAGGGTTTTGGCCGGCTGGGCCTATGGGGCCTTGTGCCCCTGGCCCAATGCGGCCAGGGCACTCCCTCGTAGGCCCACGCACCCCTCCGACAAGTGGGGCCACGTTAATCCCACTCCGGAAGGTTCTAGAAGCTTCCGGTATAATACCGAACAATCCGAAACAATTCCGAAATCCAAAAACTGCTTTCCCTTATATGAATCTTATTCTCCGGACCATTCCGGAACCTCTCATGATGTCCTAGATCTCATCCGAGACTCCGAACAAAAACTCATAAACCAATTATCCATTCTATCCTAGCGTCGAGACACATTAAGTGTGTGACCCTACGGGTTCGAGAATATGCAGACATGATCTTCTATCAATATTCAACAGTAGGGTCTGGAAACCCATATTGACTCCCACATACTCATCGATGATCATATCGGATGAACCACGATGCCAGGATTTGGTTAATCCCATATATATATTCCCTTCGTCACGCGATATTTTACTTACCCGAGATTCGATCGTCGGTATCGGCATACCTAGTTCAATCTCGTTCACAACAAGTACTTTACTCGTTCCGTAATCCGATATCACTTTGTGATTAACTCCTTAACCACGTGCTTGCAAGCGGTGTTGATATCGATTACCGAGTGGGTCCGAAGTATATCTCTCCTACTTGGGAGGGACAAATCCCATCTCTATACACATAACCCAACAGATACTTTCCGATCACCTGAGAGACACCTTTATGATCACCCTCTCATAGGATGACGTTTGATGACCTCAAAGCTTTCTTCCGATACCAGGGAGTTGCATTATCTCATGGTCTAAGGAATACAATATTTGACATAAGAAAAAGCTTCGAAAAGATGAACACGATGACACGATCTAATTGCTCTGCTTAATTTGGGTTTGTCCATCATATCATTCTCCCAATGATATGATCTCATTATTAATCGACAACTCATGTCTATGGTTAGGAAACCTTAACCATCATTAATAAATGAGCTAGTCCATAGAGGTGTACTAGGGACACAGCGTTGTTCATAAACCACACAAGTATCAAAGTTTCCGCTTAATACAATTCTAGCATGGAATATAAACTTTATCATGAACAAGAATTATAATAATAACATCTTTATTATTGCCTCTAGGACATAATTCCAACATCATGATAGCTTCATGAGTTGAGCTATGATTGACTAATATTTAGAGCATGTAATCAAATGAAGAGTTATTTATATACCTCAATATATTGAGATAGAGCATGAGAAGATACATGGTTGACTAATACAAAGAGTGAAGAGTGAATTCAAGTTGGTCAACACATAGAGCATAAATAATGTACCACATGGATCTTGTGATATGGTAACCCTTGTTAATTATGCTTCATGAACTAACCCGTTATATATGTTACTTTGCATTTTCTATATGGAATAGGTATGTTTCCATGGGCATGCTTCAAAAGTGAAGATTTCATAGTCCATGAGAGGATGACATCAAGTGGTGATGGTCATCAAGGTTGATAAGTGCAAGTTCAATATAAGCATCTCAAGGAGATCATATGGTTGAAGCTTGTTGTTCATATTGGTGATAATGTACATGTGTTGATGTGCCTTAATGAAGCTATCTCATGGTGGTGTATGGGGGATAAAAATTATGAGTATTCACGAATCAACAATGATCAAGTGATGCATTCCGTCTTGAATGAAGTTTGAAGCAATGTCATCAAGATCAAGAGGGATGAGCAAGGAAAAGGTTTGTCCCTGATAGGTTTTCCTTTTCCAGTCTCAAGGTGGTTGTTGGGAGACCGGGTTATATGATAGATAACCACACAATCAAGAGGGGCTTTTGTTTGGGTAACTTGATCACATCGTCTTAGGGGGCTCAATACTTTGCATACTTTGAATCCATTTTATTGTTGCTTCTTGGTGTTTCTTTGTATGACGTTCTTAAGCTTATTTCTAGCTCTTCAACAATTCCAAGTTGATCAAAAACGAAATTCATATGCATCTTCTATTGCGTTTTTGAGTTTGAAGGTTTTACCGGTTCTTCTTTAGAGAGGTTTCATACCTATCCTCTTTTGGTATTTTACCTATTTCCTTTTGTTGGGTTTTATAGCCTATACTAGATAGATATTGTTATTAGCTTTTCAAAAATCTTAAGTTTGCTAAAATCGGAGTTCGGATGCAAACGTTATCACCGTTTTCGTAAGCTTAGTTTTCTGTTGGCAAAAATTCCGGCCCGCCGGGTTGTAGGCCGGAATGATTGGCAAAAATTCAGGTCCGCCGGACTGTAGCCCGGAACGGTATACATAGAAGCTTTTGGCAAAAATTCTTCCCCAGCCGGGCTGTAGGCCAGAATGATTGGCAAACATCCTAGGCCAGACCTGGCGCCAATCCGTCTGGTGCACGTTTCGGTGCCGCCGAACTTATCGCCAGTTTTGCATGGACTATACATTTTTAGCCCCAACGGACAAATTTTCTTTCCCCTATAAAAGGGGCTTCTTCCCCAAGGTTTTATAGGGTTCTTGAGCATGTTTTTGATCTCCATTGTTGACCCCCTTGAGCTTGCTTCCTACAATCCTCACCAATCAATTCTTCCTCTAAGTGAGGGGAAGCCATTGGATCTAGGAGTCATTGGTTGATTTCCACCATTGTTCTTCCTCTCTAATTCCTCCCTAGCACTTGTTTCTTTGGTGGAATTTGAGAGTGAAGGATTTGGGAACCCTAGGTGTTTTTGCTTTGTATTCTTGCATAAGTGTTGAGCTCTCCATTACGATTTTTTCGAATGAGAGACAGTGAGCTTGTTACTCTTGGAGAGTGACCTTCTAGTTGGCTTGGCGGTTGGTGTCACGGTTCCCTCTTCGTGGACGATTGTGAAGAGGTCCGGGATTTTCCCTTCGTGGGATTTTTAAAGTTGTTGTGAAGCTTTCCATCTTCGCAGTGAAGGAAAAGCTAGCCATAAAGAAAGTGGCTATTTCTTCATCAGGATAGTCTCGAAGAATAATGTGCCCTTCGTGGACTTGGGGAACCCCTTTGTGGGATTCCACATCTCTCCAACATGACGTACCTTACTTGTAAGGGAACACGGGAATACATCTTAGTCTCTGCGTGCCTCTGTTATTTCTAAACCCGAGTTTATTTTCCTTGTGATAGCCATCGAGCTTCAAGTTCTTATATCTTGCTTATCACTTGTGGTATTTATATTTTGTGATATCTTGTTTATCTTAACTTGTTGTTGGTGCACTTAGTTGAGCCTAGTGTATTTAGGTATTGTGCTTGTAAAATAAATGATAGTTTAATTCCACATTTTATCAAGCCAAAACCGTAATTGTTTTGAAATTGCCTATTCACCCCCTCCTCTCTAGGCGACATCTCTATTATTTCAAAGATGAGGCATATGAGGATCTTGGCCACATGAAGATGATGGTTCGTGCTCTGTGATATTAAAATTCATAAACCTTCTGAACTTGATGAGCTGCAAACTTTTAAATATCAGTGTGACACTTGTTAAGCTTTTGATGTGATTTGTACCTGACAAAATATGGTGCACAATTGTAACTTATGGATGCATTAATGCATGTATTAGTACCTATTGTATGCATTGACATGTGCATTTATATGTATGCCAACCTGAAATATATTGATATGGAATATGCATGATTTATTTTTTTTTCCGGAAAAATTAACCAGCGGCAACCGGTAAAATCCATGTACTGTCGGTGATGTACTAGCACCAACAACAGATAATGAAGAACAGTCCCTCGCTGCATTACTTACTGATGATGGTCATCTATAAAGTAGACTAGTCATGTGTAACTTATATCTGATGGGGCTAGTGGTACGCTACTGCTGTGGCCTGATTCGACAGATGAACATATATAGATGACAAACGTACTTTCCTAACTCGCCACTGTTGTCGTCTGTCTCGACGGATGAACACATAAGGTAAGAAACGTACTTCACTAGCTCGCCACTACTGTGCCTTGACTTGATGGATGAACAGATATAGGTGACAAATGTATTTCACTGGCTTGCCACTGCTATGGCCTGACTCGACGGATGAACACATGCAGGTGACAAGCGTTCTTCACTGGCTCGCCATTGACGTGTCCTGACTGGACGAATGAGCACATACCGCCAACGATTGATTTCAGAAATGTTGTCACTGCAGCAGGTTCGCAGCGACACCAAGACGTATGTGAGCGGTAAGGTGTTACCAGTGAATGTATACTACTGTCAAACGTATCTATTGTCGGTGTAGTTGATTCCTGGCTCACACTGCTAAGCCTTTTCGTACTAGTATCAGATTAAAACTGGTGTTCACATGTGGGCTTCAGCAAGCAAAGGTCGCCTGATTTTATAGGCTTAGGATGCTTTTTGTTTGTTGGTCGTGTTGGTCAGGTTTCCAGGTAGTACAGAATGAACGGAGCTTATGAGGCTGGTGGAGACATCCTAGAGTTTTGCTTCAGGGCGCAAAACAGACGTGCCTAAATTCAGATGTGATGCTTGTCACCTGGAGTATATGGAAGGAAAAACCGGCGAATGTTTGAAAGCAACTACCAAACTTTGGAGCAGTTCGTAGTTCAAATCAAGCAGGAAGCAAAGATTGAGCTGTTTCGAGCCGAGGTCGTTTCAGATTGCAGGAAACTTAGAGCTACGGGAGCCTGCATAGTTTTTTCGGTTTGTCCTCTGTTTTGGGTCGTGTTTCCCTGTCTTTAGGTCGTTTTTCTGTCTTGCCTAGATGCTAATCTGGTTGTGGTTTTTTCTCCCTGTACTATTTGGTTTAACTCTCCTGCATGGTTCGAAAAGAAAATTACGCCAATCTCATACTCTTTCAGGAGATGATTTTTTTCAGACAAAACTTGCTTGTAGGAGATCAAGAATAACTAACTAACATTGAACATGTGAAGAAAGATCTAGAAGAGGTGCATAATGCCCAAAAGACAACTATCCATGCTTTGCCTTGGCGAGAACTGTAGAACAGTGAGAGCACTAATCATCAGGCTTTTGCAAAGTGGGTATTTCACTATGATGCATCATTAGGCTTTATTTCACAAACGAAGAAGTCGCCGTTGTACTTTGCCTAAAGCTATGTCCTCCCACAAGCACCAACAGATTGATCGACCTTTTCTAATTGCAGTTAGGGTAGCCAAAGAAATGTATATTTGCGTCGCATCAGAATAAAGCCATCGGCATGCGTATGGTGTTTTTGGAGTGGTAAATTTTGACCTCAGAAACCAGAGCAAGGCCAATCGAGATTGCATCGAAAACCCATATCTTAACTGGATCCATTGCATTGGTCATTAAACCCGAGGCCTGTCTTATAAACCGCTGAGATATCGCGCTCCGTGTAGTCCGATATGAGAGGATAATGGGGTGAAAATTCAGAGAAATTGGTAGATTTGAGCATCAAGCATCACAAGCCATCAGCGTCAGACATGGAAATGGTACCAACTACCAACTGATGATTACAAATCCAATATCAAATCTGTTGGTCTGACCTCCGTGTGCCTATGATACATGCTAGATACTCCTGCGCCAAGCTAAAAAACAACGCCAAAAGGGCGTAAGCTCAAATTTGGTACCTTGGTTTTCTACCTTGCATATACCAACATTTCAAGAAGGCGCATACCTCAGAATAATTACGGAAAAACCATACCAAGAAAGGAGGGATGGAAACAGTAATCTCATAAGTTATAAATTGTGATTCATTTCTAATCTTCCTACCTTTACAGGTTATATATACAGCTGATGCATACATCAGAGATAGAGACCAAAATTTCAGCCAATAGAGTGGCCCAATCAGAGGGATTAGTGAAAGAAAATGCAAAGACATTTGCTCCGAATCGCTTGATCAATCATGCCATCTTAGGAGCATGACGACGCATCGTCGGATGATGTAGAGCCTGGCCTTTTTCTCCTTGAGAGCCCTCTTGAGCCCCTGGAGCTTCAGATCATGAGCGCCCACCCTCATCCTGATGATGTATAAAGTTTCTCTTTGGGATTTGATGCTCTAAAGTCTAAACTCTGTTTGTGCTGGTTCTGGAAGTTTGCAATGGTGTGGTTTATATAGGCAGTTACCACGTCATTGCCTAAAAAACAATAGGCAGTTGCCATGTGGGCTGTGTCAGCTACTGACCATGCTTATGCACACGTATGTTTAATTAACTTATCACTGCGTCCATGTCTGCCCATAAAGAAAAGAAAGTCGTATGTGATCTTGAAGTAATCTAGTTCAATTTTCCGACGTCTTGTTGACTTGCGATAGCTGTTTAAAATAGCGCGCTGTAGCGCCGCTAGTAGCATGCTACAGCGTTCTAAGCAGTGCCTCGCTAAATGAAATCCATGTACAATCGTCCGCTATAGCATGATATAGCATCGCGAGTTATAGCGGATTTTAAGGGTTGCGCTATATTTTCATAGCACTCTATTTTAAACATTGCTTGCTATAGTCGCTAAACATTATGGTATCGTTTGCACTGCAAGATGGATTAAATAAACAAAATAAATTTAGCAATTGGGATGAATAAGCTTCAGTTTGCGGTTAACTTTTTTTGTTTATATTATATATTGTTGTAGAAAATTAACCACAAAAATAGAAAAAGCGGAGAAAACAAATACTCCCTCTATCCAGAAATAACATGACTTGAGTTTATCTAGATACAAATATATCTATACGCTAAAATTTGTCTAGATATATTCGAATCTAGACAAACCTAAATCAGTTATTTCTAGACGGAGGGAGTACTTAATTAGGCAAAAGCGAGTTGAGCTAATGGGACCTTCACATAGTCCAAACGCAGCCTAAAGCTACGAAAGGGATACCACATAGAGGCATTACAATGTGTACAAATGGAAATTGCATGTTTCATTACATTATGTAATTTATACTTACGAGTATATGAGCCTAGCTCAACTGGTTGGGGGAGTGGATGTACAAACCTGACGCCTGAGTTCAAATCCTCATGGAAGCGAATTAAGGTCCCTATTTATACTTGAGGACCAGGCTTTCCTGGTACTCATGCAATTTATCTTGAGGACCAGGCTTGGTATTTAACCAAGTTTAAAAATCCTGGTACTCATGCTTAATGGCTGTGTGCATCCCTAGTTGGTGCAGAGGCCGGGGAAGTGAAATCCTCCCTCCATTTTTAGACATGGCGAGTCAAGAAAGCTGAAAGGGAGAGAAAGGGAGCCTGCCGCCGTCGCCATCTTGGCCACCATCTGCCGCCGCCGGTGGCCGCCATGGAGGCGCGGCCTGCTGCTGGCGCCGTCCTCGGCAGTCGCTTCGGCGGGCTGATGGATCTCGAGGAGAACCATGTCGCGATCCAGATGGCGGAAGAGGCCTTGGACGAAGGAGGTTGGACGACGGTGTCTCGTCGTAAGGACCACCGGAGCTCGCTGCAGGCCTTCTGGGAGGAGGCGGGCTTCCCCTCTCAGACCTCGCGCTACTGGGAGCTTCGGAAGGGCCGTCGGTCCTCTGGGGTAGAATCTCCTCCCCGGCGACATGCAAGATCTTCATCTCCCCCGACGGCTGGTCTGGCGCCGGGTGATCGCCGGTGTTCCTCGTCGTCGCCGTCGGGTCTGCGCCTGTCGCATCGTCCGCGCTTGGGCACGTGGCAAGGCCCTCTGCCGAGGCGTCGGTTTACGCCGCCTCCTACGCTCGCGGAATTCGTTCCTTCGTTTGCGGCGAAAGTGGCGGAGACGGGTGGACCCCCTGGCGCGGATTCTCTGGCTTCGGGGCCAGGTGGGACTCGGTTGCGGGCGGGGGTCCTGGCGGGGTCGGGGTCGAGGTCGGGCCGTAAGCGTGCTCCGTGCCTTCGGAGACCGATTCCCCTCGATACCTCCTCGTTTCGTCGCTCGTCTGCTGCGTCTGCTTCCTCCGCGCCGCCATCGACTGCTGCGCCTGCTTCTTCCGCACCGCCATCGTCCCTAAACTGCCCTAACGCCCGCTTCTGGACGCCGGGGACTGCTGCGCCTGCTTCCTCCGCGTCGCCTTTGACCCTGCTCTGCCCTAACACCCGCTTCTGGTCGCCGGGGTCACCTTCTTTCGTCCGCGCGGTGATGGCTGCGGCGCCCCAGCCGCACACGTCGACGGGAGGATCTGCTGCGCCGGCTGCACCATCCATGCCCCCGGCGGGAGGAACTGCTGCTGCGTCGGCGGGTGGCACTGCTGCTGCGTCGGCGGGAGGGGTTGCTACTACGTCTACCAATCCAGCGCTGCTCTCGGTTCTGCCTGGTGGTGGACAACCAGGGATGGCTACTCAAATTCCGTTCAGGCCTCTTCAGCCACCGTTCCGTCCTGCGGGTCCATCAGGGTTCAATGCTCAGCCCATGGGGCAGTTCTTCCAGCCACAGATGAATTTTGCTAGGCCGGTTTTTCCACCAATCATCCCGCCTCAGCAATATGCGCAGCTGTTTCCACAATTTGCGCAACCTGCCGCTGCTGTTGCTGATCCGGTGGTGCCACGGAATAAACGTAAGAAGAAGAAGAATGTTCAGGGTGCACAGACGCAGCCATCTGCGGTGCCTACGCATCAGACTTTTCAGCCTCAGTTTCAACCTACACCGGTGCCCACACCGGGCATGATGTATGGTCCTCCACCGGCCGTGAACTTGCCAGCGCCGCTTGTTTCTGCTGCCTCTGCAATTGTGGTTGCTGTTGGGGATTCTTCTGGTCAGGCTGATACCGGAAAGACCAAGAAAATGGTGAAGTGCTGGAAATGCTCTGCTGATACTCATGCTTCCAAAAATTGTCCGGTTCAGCATTACTGTTTGGTTTGTAATAATTCTGCTCACCCCACCGCCAAGTGTCCAAGTTTGAAATTACCCAAGCCTACGATGATTGTGTCAGGTAATGGTACCGAAGATACTCTTTTCAATCAGTTGCCTGATAGTATTTTCAAGGCAAATTTGGCTCCAAAGTGTACACCGATAGCTAAGGTGACTATGGTGGGTGCGGTGGTGCCTGCGTCTGTTATTGAGTCTCAGATGACAAGGATATGCCCTCTAAGTACTCAGTGGAAATGGGAGGCCCTTCCGCATGGTGATGATTCTTTCCTTGTTAGCTTCCCTTCTTTCGAGGATTTACAGTGTGTCGATGGCATACAGATGCCGGTCCCTTCTCATAATGCTCGGATTGTTATCAATGTCTGGGAGATGCAGGATATCCAGCCGAGTTTTGTACTACCTCAGGTGTGGGTTCATGTGGAGGGTGTTCCTCATACCATCAGGCACTTCCATGGCTTGTGGGCGGTTGGCTCTCTTCTGGGTACGACAGTGGATGTGGATTTGCCGACACTGTACAGTCGCAATATTGTGCGTATTTGTGTGGCAATGATGAATCCAAATGCGCTTCAGAAGTGTGTGGATGCTAGAGGTCCCTACATTGGTACTACTGCTACTCTGAAGTTGAAGGGCTATGACTTTACTTTTCGCCCGGAGGCCCCAGACTTCTCCCCTGATCCTACGTTCACCCCTATAGTGCAGCACGCCCACGCGTCTCCGCTTCCGGGGATGGGGGCACTCGTGGACTCGGCTGCCGTGGGCCAGCCAGCATCACTTACTTCTTCTCAGCCGGCCTCGTCGACTACCTCTTCACCTTCTGCTGCGCGGGAGACACAGGAGGTTCAGCCCTCTACGTGGCAGGCACCTCAGGAGAGTTCTGCGTTGGGCCAGGAGGGCGATGGTTTTGGGTCACATGATGGCCAGGGCCATGGGCATTTTTCATCACAGGATGCGCTGGTCGAGTTGGGATTGGTGACGAATGCAGCTGTGGAGGACGATCAACATTTGCAGGTTCTCAAGGTCCCTCAGATACCAGTGCTGCGCAGGAGTGCAAGGCATCCAATGAGTACCGATGGTGCTTCGTCTACTGACATGGATTCTTTAGAGAAGGCCATGCGCAGGAAGGCGGAGAAGAATCTGGACACGGCTGGTAACCCCTCTTCATCCAAGTCTTTTATTCCTTTTTCATCGACTTGCATTAATTCTAAGCTTAATTCTGTTGGAATTAGTTTAGGTAAGACCGTAAGTGATGTTTCTATTTCTACTAAGGTCTTGAAGCGGATGGAATTTGACCGGTTAACGGTTGTTCCAAAAGCCTCGGCCTCTTATATTTCCGCCTACTCTGATGATGAGGATACAGACATCTCAGCAGATGGTCTGATCCTATCTCATCTAGTAGGTGAAGTTCTTGAAGTTGGTTTGGATGAAGATAGATTAAGCTCAATTTATGAGCTAACTGCTTCTGGTCGTAAATCAAATTCTGGAAAAAATGTAATAAATCTCGTAAACGAGAACTTGCGCCTAAATCTATTATTGTTTTCCAATGAATGGCATGTTTTTGAATAGCAGAGGTCTTCGAGACTTGGCTAAACATTTACACATTGCACTATGTTCTAGGGAACACAATTTGGATTTTGTGGCTATCTCCGAAACAGGTAGACGAGAATTTTCACAGACTATACTAGATCGCCTATCAGGCGGTGTAGATTTTATGTGGCATTCTCATCCACCCAGGGGACGGTCTGGGGGCATTTTACTTGGCGTGCGGGCAAACACAATGGATATATTAGCTGTTGCGGACGGGGAGCTTCATATTAAACTACACATCCGTAACAAAGCTGATAATTTCGTGTGGACTCTCGTTGCTGTTTATGGTGCGGCTCAAGAGGCTTTCAAGGCCGATTTCCTTCGAGAATTGGTGAACTTAGCAAAGGACAATCCGTACCCTATCCTTATAGAGGGGGTTTTAATTTGCTTCGGTTTCCATTTGAGAAGAGAAAAGGCCGTTTCGACGATCATTGGCCCTTCCTCTTTAATGCTGTCATTGACAGTCTTGATTTGAAGGAAGTAAACATGATTGGTCGACAATTTACTTGGGCTAATTCTTTGGCGGAACCAACATACGAAAAACTTGATCGAGTACTGATGGACTCAGAATGGGAAGAGCACTTCCCTCTAGTTTCGGTACGCGCTCTAGAGCGTATTGAATCTCTATCGGATCATGCTCCCATTTTGCTAACCACTGGTTTACCACTACCACGTTGTGGCCGTCCTTTCAAATTTGAGCTTGGATGGCTGCTTCGGGATGGTTTCCATGATATGGTGAAAGCAGTTTGGGAAAGACCAGTTGCTGGTGCTACCCCAATCCAGAGATGGAATAATAAAGTGCGTTTGACATGAAAACACCTCGGGGGATGGGCGCGTCACACTGGTGGTATTCTTAAAAAAGAAAAACTTAGACTTTCTGCTACTATTGATGATCTCGAAGCTTTAGCAGAAACCCGGTTGCTCACTCCGCGGGAAATTGAGCTAAAAAGCCAATCAAATGCGGAGATTGCCCGGTTACTGCGCGAGGAGGAACTCAAATGGTATCAACGTTCTAAATCACAATTTATTTTGCATGGGGATTCGAATACTAGATATTTTCACAGTGTTGCCAATGGCAGACACAAGAAGAAACGTATTCATTCCTTAAAGCATAATGACGAGATGATTGAAGGACATGAGCAATTAAAGTCTCACATTATGAATTATTATAAGGGTTTGTTTGGGAATCCAGAGGAAGGCACTTTATCCATGGATGAGACCCAAATTAATGATATACCCCAAGTTTCTGTGGAGGAAAACAAATATCTGACTTCTCCCTATTCTGAGGAGGAAGTCAAATTAGCTGTTTTTCAGATGGAGCATAATAAGGCACCTGGTCCGGATGGTTTCCCCGCTGAGTTTTACCAAACTTTTTGGGATGTAATCAAGCCAGATCTCTTGAATATGTTTAGTGCTTTACATGAGGGTCAACTTGATCTGTTTCGGTTGAACTTTGGTGAAATCATATTACTGCCTAAGGTTAATGAAGCAGAACGGATCCAACAATATAGACCGATCTGCCTTCTTAATGTTAGCTTCAAGATTTTTACCAAGGTTGCCACTATCAGGTTGAACTCTGTGGCTGATCATGTTGTTAGGCCTTCACAAACCTCTTTCATGCAAGGGAGACACATTCTCGATGGTGTGGCTACCTTACATGAAACGGTTCATGAACTCCACATAAAGAAACTGAATGGGGTAATTCTTAAAATTGACTTTGAGAAAGCTTATGACAAAGTTAATTGGTCCTTTTTACAACAAGTTCTCAGAATGAAAGGTTTTTCTGCGGATTGGTGCTCCTTGATCGAAAGCTTTGTAGCCGGTGGTAGTGTTGCCATCAAAGTCAATGACGATGTTGGCAGCTACTTTCAGACTAAGAAGGGATTAAGACAAGGGGACCCATTATCACCCATGCTTTTTAATATAGTAGCTGATATGTTATCTATCTTGATTGAGCGTGCTAAGTCTGATGGCTAGATTGAAGGGGTGATCCCTCATCTTGTAGATGGGGGGTTATCTATACTTCAATATGCAGACGATACAATCCTTTTCATGGAACATGATCTTGAAAAAGCAAAGAATCTGAAACTCATACTTTCAGCTTTTGAGCATCTTTCGGGATTAAAAATTAATTTCCATAAAAGTGAATTGTTTTGTTTCGGTGAGGCTCAAGAGGAGGTTGGCCTTTATAATGAACTCTTCGGTTGTTGTCATGGCGCTTTTCCGATCAGATATTTGGGTATTCCGGTACACTACCGAAGGCTTACAAATTCTGAGAGGAAGATTGTCGAGGAAAGATTACAGTTACGTTTGAGTAGTTGGAAAGGCAAACTTCTCTCTATAGGGGGAAGACTGGTACTCATCAACTCAGTTCTTAGTAATATGGTTTTGTATATGCTCTCTTTTTTTCAACTTCCAAAAGGTGTCTTAAAAAGGTTGGATTATTTCCGATCAAGATTCTTTTGGCAGGGAGATAATGAGAAAAAGAAGTATAGACTGGCTAAATGGAGTGTTTTGTGTAGACCCAAAGAACTGGGTGGGCTCGGTGTTCATGATCTACAGGTTAAGAATACAGCCCTCCTTAGTAAATGGCTCTTCAAATTATTAAATGAGGAAGGGATTTGGCAAACTATTATTAAAAGGAAGTATATTGGCTCAAAGGCATTGTCCCAAATGGTTTGGAAACCTGGTGACTCTCACTTTTGGGCTGGTCTAATGGCGTCTAAAACACATTTTTTACGCTTCGGGACTTTCTCTATTAATAATGGGACGCAGATAAGGTTCTGGGAGGATAAATGGCTAGATAATGTTACCCTTCGAGAACAATATCCTTCGTTATATTCTATTGTTCGTTATAAGGCGGAAACGGTTGCCACGGTGCTCGAATCGTTTCCGCCTAATATAACATTCAGAAGGGATTTAATTGGTTCTAGATTTGACTCTTGGATCATGTTGCTACATCGTCTGGCACATGTACAACTGTCGGATGAGCCAGATAAATTCCGTTGGAATCTAACTAAGAACGGGTCCTTTTCTGTTAGCTCTTTGTATGATGCTTTAATCCAGCCGTCTATTCCGGCGGTGGATAATAGGATGATTTGGAAGATGAAGATACCTCAATTTTTGTTTGGTATCTTCGTCGCGGGATTATTCTTACAAAGGACAACCTTATTAAGCAAAACTGGCATGGAAATCCTGGATGTGTGTTCTGTCATCATGACGAGACAATCAAACACCTATTTTTCCAATATAGTTTTGTCCGGTCTATATGGTCAATCACCCAAGCAGCTTCAGGATTGTATCCACCATGTTCTATTGCCAACATTTTTGGGAATTGGTTACATGGTATTGATAACAAGTACAAAATATTCTTAGGGTCGGAGCGATAGCCATTATTTGGTCGCTATGACTGTGTAGAAATAATAAGGTTTTTAATGATATAAACTGTTCTCTGCTGCAGGTTCTCTACAGGTGTACTCATACCCTTCGGGTCTGGTCGACTTTGCATCGTGCGGAATATCGCGATCTTTTCATGGAGGTGTGCGCGCGGCTGGAGGATACGGCGCGGGACTTTTTTACCAGACATGGATGGCAGCATAATCTTCGGATTGACTTGCCCTATGCACCCTAGGCGTTTTACAATTTCTCAGTTTGATATGTAATTCGCCTGTATTTTCCTTTTTATGTTTTGGTCCATATGGATTGGTGTCGGCTGTGTGCATTTATATGCAGAAGCCGGGTGTAAGTTACTGTCTAAGTAATAAATGCGCCCTTTATCGAAAAAAATGTAATTTTAATTTCTCATTGAAGGATGAACATCTCAAATGTTTGCAAACATAAACTTGTCCACCAAAAGGTGAAAAATTAAGTAACACAACATGGCAAGCGCGTATACATCTGCACTGTTTGCTTTGTTCATACAGCATGGGTTGTCTGGATTGGGGATAACATGAACAGAGTCGTGTGGACGCTTAACTAAGCCAATGTCAAACATAGGTTAAAATTTTGTTTGAGGAGGAAGAAAAGTCAGCAGCAATGACTTCTAAACAAATGTCAGTTTATCACAATAGTTTCCATAGTCAATCACTTGTTATGCAAAGTCAGCACAGTTGCGGATGCTCCCAAAAAAGGCAAGCTTGGCAGAGAAACAGATACAAGTAAGCTCTAAACAAACATACATGGAACCTGCCTGTCACTTACGTGCTTGCTGCCGCTCACCGTTGATGTTTTTTTCCTTCTTCAGAAAGTTTCAAATCTAAAGAACCTTAAACACAATCTAGGAGACAATGGCAGTAGACTTGTTCATACGAAACTTTGCGCCTGAAATGAAGTTGTCTATGCTACTTATACAAAACTTACCACCTTCTTTTGAGTTGAAATTCATCAGAATCTCATGTCGCCGCATGTGTCACTCTGCCAAGCTTGCCTTTTGGGAGCATCCGCAGCTGCGCTAACTTTGCATAACAAGTGGTTGACTTTTTCCCGAAATGGGGTTGGCGGACCCCGGCCTCTGCATCCTAGGATGTACACAACCCTTTATTAAAAAAGTATAAAGTGTGTACTTATTACAACTCAAGGGTGAGAGAGGGTTGATACAAACATTAATCATCTAAAAACGACAAGAAGTTTGAAACCAAAAGGCATATAGTAGCTAGATATCTCTCAATCTACTAAGGCCCCCTTCTTTTCAGCTTCTTGGCTAGCTTCTCCCAAAAGTTACCCTCGACCAGCTTCTCTCAGAATCTCATGTGCCAAAATCGTTTATACTTTTAAATTGACATTGAAACTACTAGTTAAGAAGTTTGAACGAATTTTAAAGATGAGATTCTGGAAAAAGCTGGTCGAGGGTAGCTTCTGCAAGAAGCTGGCCAAAAAGCTGAAAAGAAGGGGGCCTAATATGCCGCCACGAAGCTTGGTAATAGATATCATGTGTGACCATCACCAGACGGTTGCATCCAGAAACCATCTTTGTGCGTTGATGCTCTGGGAGTAGGAAAGTCTAGAGTTGAATCCAATGCAACACTGAGATAATAACCTACAAAAAAGATTGAACTCGAGCCTTCTTAAAAATAATATCATTGCGACATTTTCATATGGACCAACATAAAGTCGATACCCCTATATGTATTCTAGCTTTGTTATCCCTATCCATCCCATTCAACCAATTCTCAAACATATTAGTAATATTGGTTGGAGGTGGAAGATCATAAGTAAAGAAAACAATGCGACCAAATAATTTTAGCAAAGGGGCACGTAAGAAAAATATGTTCAATAGTTTCTTCTCCATCACAGAAGCAACATTTTTTGCAGCAATTCCAATTCCTTCGTGTAAAACCACCACCCCCTCCAGAATATGCCTCCCAGGCATGAACGTTGTCTGGGTAGGTCGAATAACCTTGTGAGCAATCACAGAAATTCGATTCGTAGCTACCGTTGTAAAAAAATTAAAACTAACATTTAAAAGACATATATGTCTGTATTGTTAAATTTGAAATGCATTCCTTTTTTTAGGAAGGAGTGTTACAACAACGAAATTGAGCTTATGTAGCGGTAACTCGGCTGTTTGCAACTGTGCAAATAAAGTCATCAGATCAGGTTTAATGTCTTTCCAAAACGTCTGATAGAATTCCGCAGGGAATCCATCGGGTCCGGAAGCCTTGTTGTGTTTCTATAGCAGAAAGTGCTTGAACTCGGTAAAATTTGCAGTTAGAATTTTGTTTTCCTGCACCGAGACTTGAGGAATATCAATATTCGTTTCTTCCATAAGTGAAAACTATTTGGTTCTGGCTTTCCACAAGTGGTTGACTATAGAAGCTATTGTAATAAACTGACTTTTATTTAGAAGTCATTGCTGCTAAATTCTCTTCCTCCTCAAACAAAATTTTAACCTATGTTTGGCATTGGCTTAGTTAAGCATCCTGCATGCTCTCTGTTCATGTTATTCCCAAACCAGACAACCCATGTTGTATGAACAAAGCAGACAGTGTAGATAATGATTTGTATTACTTAATTTTGTCACCTTTTCGTGGACAAATAAGAATGATTTGTGTTTGCAAACATTTGAGTTGTTAATCCTTGAATGAGGAATTAAAATTATATAATGTATTATAAAACATGCAATTTCCATCTGTACACATTGTAATGACACACGAGGCAACCTCTATGTGGAGTGATTACCAGTCTATCACTCCCCTCGCCCCTCACATCGCTCCCTAGGACGATGCCATGGGTCCCAACTTTAGCGCTGTCAGCCCCCATCCGTTGTCTCCCCTGCCACCGCTACCACCGATGTTATCCGCGGTGGTGGCGGGCTGACGCCTAAGGTGTATGGGCGAGTGGATTGCAGCGTCGTCCTCTGGAAGCAGTTGGGGTAATACTCGTGGGGAGATTGCACAAGGCGGTCAGGGCGCCACCGCTGGCCATTTGGTGGTTGTTGTCACGTTCATGGCCTAATGGCGGGTTCCGACTTGTTTTTTCTCGGTGGTTGGTGGCTTGCGGGGAGCTGATTTGCGCGAGTTGGCAGCAATCTAGCTGGCTACAAGTTGGGAAGACACAGGTGCCGGTGAACACCGAGCTCCAAATTTGATCATGGCGGGCGATGGTGGCGTCTATGCGCCATTACCTTGTTGAAGATATCATCGGTGCAGTCTTCGTATGCTTGCTAGTGCTGCTCCATGGAAAACCCTAGATCCGATACTCCCGTATCATACGATGGAGGCACTATTAGTGTCTGTATCCGTCCCAAGGGCATCGTTTTGGAGCAGATGCTTGCGGGCGGGGGGGGGGGGGGGGGGGGAGGGCATCAAGAGGTGGAGCAACATGACATGTACCGCGTAGATGAAGGCGGATCTCGGTGATGGACGCATTTTAATGGACGCACGCCGGTCGGTGGTGTTGTCTGACATTGTGGTGGCGTTAACGAAAGGTCTGGCAAGGTCAGTCGTTGATTCCTCCTGGAGATGGGTGGGCGAAAGACGGTGGTGGCTTCTACAGAGTGCGCATACGGTGCACCCGAGGGACTACTGGACCGGTTTGTGCTCCCGGCTTGCCGTTGGGCAGGTTGGTGAGGCCTCCCAATTATATGGTGCGGGCCCAGGGCCCGATCATCACCCCATCATCAAGCTTATAGGTGTAGCAACAATGGTGACCAGGAAGGTGGCTTCGGGTTAATCGATGTATTTGTGTTGTCAAGGCTTTGTTGAATAATGTAATAAAAAAGGATGTGTGCATCATTGTGATACATAGGTCGGGGATTTCAACCTCTTTTTGAAAAAAAAAAGTAAAAAAAAACTCTTTGTATTTTCCCTTGAACTTACATCATATGTAGGTCAAAATGCCACCGCATACCTCCAAACCCTAGCATGTCCCCAACTCGTGGACCAAGCCAACCCCCACCCTTCTCCCTCGCTCCTCCTTTCACTAGGGTAATCCGCAACCACCACGTTGTGGTTGTTTTGAATAGAGAAGTCTTGATTGTTTCTGGAGAAACTTAAGCAAAAAAAGTTGAGCCTTCGCATGTTGGGCCATTAGCCCCACGTCACGAGGAAGAGGCAAAGGGGTGAGCAACTGACAGAAGGGGTTCCAACTCAACGTAAAAGGGAGCAAATCTTTCCTTCAAATATTGGTTTTGTTCAATCGAATTAAATTGTTCTGGTCTTATAAAATTAAACGTGCAATTGCCCTATTTCTACAAAAAGAACACAAAAGAGAACTCTACAGAATAATGGTCACAAATACCATTTGATGAATTATATACTTTGTGATGAAAAAAATATATTTCTATATATCTTCTGTCCAAAAGTTTAAGATTAGTAGGGTTTCTTAATTAGTTTAAAGTCCTTTCGCAGAACTTCTAAAACTGAATTGTCTTAGATTGGAACAAGGAGTAGAATTTTTTTTCTATTATTCTTCAAAGGAATAGACTCCGGAGTGACCAAATATATTTTACTAATGAAGAAAGAAAACTGAAATTTTGTAGTAGAGTATCCGTGCATCAAATTAACCTCCAAAATCAACCTCTTCAGAATAATAATTTACAATGTCAACAAGGAGGGTAAGGGTTTAATCTAAAGCATTCCCATAGTCAACTGCTTCATCTGAAAAGTAGAACATTTTGTTAACCTTCCCAGGCAGGCTTGGCAGACAAAGAAAAGCAAGCAATCTCTAAACAAAAACAAATTGGTCAAACAAACTACAAGCTATGTTCAATGTACTTGTCTGCCGGTGGTCAGTTTTCCAAGTTACAAAGAATGGGTTGGATCAAAAGGATCTTACGCGCAATCTAGGAAAGCACTGGGGATTGGGAACAATGCTTTTCACAGGAGTATCCTTCATTAAATTGAATCAGAGAGAACATTGGAACTTCGAAATGTATCCGCACCAATTGACCAAACTCTGCCATGGTTGGCACCATGCCTTTGTTGTTATAGTGCTCCGCCCTTGTTTACTTTAACTTGTTAGGTATTTTTATAGTTAGGTATATATTTAGTATAATAACTTTAGGGTAGTGGGTAGTAAAAAAATTACATGTCCCGTCACCCATAGGTTGATCCAATGACAAGTACTAACTCTGTTCCTTAATACAAGATGTTTTAGTAGGCTAAAATAGCCTACCAAAACATAGTGTGACGAATGCATATTCAGCATTAGTAAAATATTGTGACAAATGCATCTTTGTTTTGGATTGGACGTTCCTTAATGGAACATTTAATTCAAAGAAATATATTATTTATTCAGCATTAGGTTTGCTGCAATATTTTTGAAAGGAGAGAGAATCCGAGTGAACTAATATATGATGGAAGAAAACTGAATTTTCACAGTAGAGTTTCCATGTATGACATTAACCTCCAAAGTCAACCCGAGTAAGAATTTTCCATGTCAATCAAGAAGGTAAGGAGTTAAACTAAGGCGTCGTTCCCATTGTCAACTACTTCATCTGAAAAGTAGCATGTTTTTTTAACCCTCCTAAGCAGGTTTGAAAGACAAAGAAAAACAAGCAAGCTCTAAGCAAAAGAGAATTGGCCAAATGAGCTAGTACGAGTTATGTACAATGTACCTGTCGTACGGTACTCGGTTTATCAAGTTACAAGGAATGGTTGAATCGCCGCTGGTACTTAACCATTCTGCTTGTGGACCAAAGGAATCTTAAGCGCAATCTAGGAGAGCATTGGGGACAGGACAGTGCTTCACAAAGAAGCATGCTTCATCAGAAGGAACTCAAGATAGCATTTCGACTTTGGAATGTATCCCCTTACGGTTTACTGAATTACCCATGCCTTGCTACAGATAAAACTACTGTAATAAAAATCTCCTGCTCCATGACTTCGTTGCTCTGCCACTATACGCAGGTGAGCTCCGTCATGGCCCATATCATGCTCCACCATGTTTGGTTTAACATCTTAAATTTGTATAGTTATTAGGTATATTTTTAATTTTAATAACTTTAGAGACGTCGGTAGTGAAAATATTGCATTCCGGTCACCAGTAGGTTGATACAATGATGGGTAGTAAAGTGTGTGACGGATGTATCTTTATCAGCATATTAGTTTTATAAAATGATATCATATAATGCGTTATGAGATAGGGCACAGCATCATCAGCAATCTAGTAATGGATCATGGGCTACCTTGTAATGGATGCAAATACACTTCTATGAATTATGTACTTTGTGATGAACCGAACTGTGATGAACCATCTATATATCTTTTTTTTCTGAAAGTTTGAGACTAGGAGGTTTTCTTTAATTAGTTGAAAGTTTTTAAATGGAGTGCAAAGTTTGTGTTAGATTGGACGTTCCTTAATGGCACATTTAGTCACATTTTTATTACTATTTGTTCAACTTTACGTTTGCTGCAATAATTCTTCAAAGAAGGGAAGAGAACCCGAGTGACCGAATATCTTTTGTTAATGAAGGAAGAGAACTGATTTTTTTTAGTAGAGAATAGAGTGCATCACATTAACCTTGAAGTCAACCTATTTACAACAAGAATTTGCCATGTCAATCAGGAAGGTAAGGAGTTAAACTAAAGCATCCCCATAGTCAACTACTTCACCTGAAAAGTAGAAAAAATTGTTAACCATCCTAGGCAGGCTTGGCAGACAAAGAAAATCAAGCAATCTCTAAACAAAAACAAATTGGCCAAATGAACTATATGAGTCATGTACAATGTACCTGTGTGCCGGTGCACAGTTTATCAAGTTGCAAGAAACGGTCGGATGGCTGCTGGTACTTCACCATTCTTCTTTTGGGTCAAAAGAATCTTAAGCGCAATCTAAGAGAGCATTGGGGACAATGCTTCGCAGAGAAGCATATGCTTCATTAGATTGAGCCCTAGATAGGATCGGCCACTGGGACTCCGGATGTCCTCACCATTTGCTGAATACATGTGCTTTGTTATAGGTAAAGTCGCCTGCTCCACGATTTCGTGTCCAAGGCGACAATTGGTCGAACTCTTCCCCTGCTGGCATCACGCCTTTTGTTGTTTGGGTTCCATCTACATTGTGCTCTCAGCTAGCTCTGCCACCATGCTCAGGCGAGCTCCTTTATGGCCCGTATCGTGCTCCACCATGTTAAATTTAACTTGCTAGATATTTCTATTGTTAGAGTATTTAATCTAGTAATAACTTTAGGGATGTGGGTAGTAAAAATATTGCAATTCTGGTCACCAGTAGGTTGACCCAATGACAGGCAGTAATAGTGTGATACGAATTCATCTTTATCAGCATATCTGGGCCATATGAAATGATATATCATATAATGCACTATGAGAGAGGGCCCAGCATCATCAGCAACCTAGTAATGGATTATGTGCTATCATGTACTGTAGGAGTAATTGATTACGAGCTAAATCCATCAGCAACCAGAAAGGTCAAAAAGGAGATCCAGTGTAGAGATGGTGAAATCACACCACCACCCTCCACATCTTTACAATACATTTCTATCTATCTATCCAACAAGAGACAGAATCATAGGGCACGGATACTGCTGCAGTGAAACAACAACAGTTAGTAAAGGATGCAAGAGATGGAATGGAATCCAAGCCCACTTGCACTTCTCTGTGCAATGCTTTCTTTGACGCCCTCGGAAAATATTTTACTTTTGGTTGGTTGGTGACCTAATAAAGCATATTTACCATTCCCAAAACCACTCCTGGACAATGGTTTCGTGTTACGCAAAACCATGGGCATCGTTTGACTGCTCTCTGAACACCTTTTGTAGCCTTGATGCTACTAGCTAGATGCCTTAAGTTAGCACACCAGGGACAGCCAGACAGTTAGCAAACCAGACACAAAGTAACTGATTGCTTGTCCTCAGGATTCATGTACTGTTGCAAGGGTGCAGCAACAGAGATGATCTTGTATTCAGTGGTCATAAGGAATTTTGCCTTCTTACAAGAGAAAACAAAGTGAAGAAATTCATGGCACTGTTCCTGAATGAGGGTTTTGCATCCAGAAGTGATCCTATCCTAGCACACAATGCGCAGAACACAGACAGAGGGGAAAACAATATATAGAAGATACATGACAGTATGAGACAGAAGGTTCAATCAGGGCGCCATGCCCACCGCAGATGCTAATGCTACACCAGACAGAAGAAGCAGGGCATGTATGCTGCTGCTTCTGATGTGATGTTTTCAGGGCTCAGTGGATGCATGCATGGACCACATACAGATACACAGTGGCTGCAGGAGGCATGCATTTGACAAAACGCACTCAACTCATGGTGCTGGTCTCTTCTGCTTCCCCACATTGGGAATAGATTGTGGTTTGGTCTGTACTAACTAAACCAAAGACATTGAGACACTAAAAACAGTCGATACAATGGTTCAGGTCAGACTGACCATTTTGATTGGTGGAGCATTGCCAAACGGTTCCCTTGCAACTGAAACATGATTTCCAACCATATCCAGCATGAATGAAGTGCAATGTTATTACGAATATCAAGGCGTCGGCTAATCTATAGCTAGTTCATGTATGAGATAGCGTGAACAATGTGTTACTAGATGCAGCATATGCAGTTCTTGGGAGATGACAGGAGGTGGAAGTGCTCAAGTTTACGAGCTGTTACTTGAAAATTCAAATGCCTGGCAATACGCTTATAAATGGTGCAGAGTGCTGATCTGTGCAATTTTAGTGTCTGCTATTTATTTTGTTATTCTCGACAATAATACAGTAAAAATAGAAGATTTCTTCTGAAAAAAATGCAGCATACGGCTGGTGAGTGCTAAGTCAGATTCTATTCATGCGTTATCAGTTCGATAGTGGTACGATGGAATACTTTATGCAATGAGATTTGCGGCAAAGAATGCAAGTAAACTGAAAGGAATTCTTTTCATGGCAAAGAATGTGGTAACCAAGCAACTCCTTGGGTTCACCGATGAGCCAGGATAGCATCTTTGTATACTCAGATCTTCAGGAACACTTCAGCAACAGTCACAGAAACAAAGTATTTCTGGCTCTTAGAACAACAATACCAAGTTACCTTTTCGTGCATCTGGGTTGATAACCAAGTAAGTAGTAAACCTCAAGCAACTTAATATGTGCTGTTTTCCATGTAAAGGTCGGGTAATAGAAACTCAAAATATTTAGGGAATATGGATCATACCTCTGAAAAAGAGTTTCTCTTTCATAACCTCATAAGTCATCTTCCCCCAAATATGCAGAACTCATGCTATTAACCATTCGGACGTCTCTTTCTATGAGCTTTTTTTCCTTCGTCTGAATACTGCAACGGTGAACACATTTCCAGAAATCAAGGATGGATGTAATTTCCTGGTATTAATTTGAAATTATAAAATGACAAATCTATATTTTCAAATAAATATTACATGATCAATGAATTCAGAATTTAGTTTGTCCAGGATTACAGAGTCCTCCAAATAAACTTTGTGGATTAATTTGTCGTTGCCATTGTGTTGGAAGATCCTCTCGACCAAAACTCTCCTGGAAAAATTGTCATATCGTCAACCAAATGCACCCTTAGAATTTTCTTATAGCACCGTAACAAACACATTGCATAAACAGAGTGTTGGAGTGTGGAGAAATGGTGCGGGGGAGCTCCCTTTTTATAGCGGGGCGAGAGGGGCAGCGTGGCGTGGGAAGAGGTCGACGGAGGCGATGGCACAGCAAGCTAACATCATGGTTCGGGGGCTAGGACGGTGGGTGGTCGCCTGGCAGTCATCACGGGCAGCATGGCTCAGTCAAACATTGTCTATAAACTCATACTCCCTCCGTTTCGAAATATAAGATGTTTTAGCTTTGTGAAAGGAGTGTATCTAGACCCCTTTTAGTGTGTAGGTTCACTCCGAATCTACACATCTAGATACACTTCTTTCACAAAGTTAAAACATTTTACATTTTGAAACATAGGGAGTATTAGCTTATTAGCCCGAATTACTTGGTACATGTACCACATGCTGTTAACAGAACAAATTTACCAGAAGTGTTTTACACACAATGTGAAACTTTGGTATGGGTTATTTTGCCCAGTTAACCCTGGTTGTAACGTAGTTTTATGTAATTTAATCTGTAACATAGTTTTATGTAATTTAATCTGAAGCAACATAGCCTTTGTGCCCCCACTTGCAGTCTTGCACATGCACTGCCTTCCCTAGAGAGGATATGTTTATTTTAACTAAACCAAGGCAGCCACCATGCTTGCTTACTGTAGCAAGAGTACTACTCAGAAGTCAAAAAAGCAAGTTCGATTGCTCCCAGGTGATCATACTACTTTTACAAGTATCATGTTCTGAACTCTCAAGGCTTTGTGAAGCTCAAGTAGACACAGAGATCATATTCCAGAAGAAAAAACGTACTGTTAGTCTCTGTATTAACACCCTCCAACTTTACAACACTAGTCACCCTTGCCTTCAAAGAGAGGCAAGAAAACAGAGAACCTTTATAGATCACAAAGGCCAATGTGAAAAAACATGGGGGAAAAAGAAGGAGAGAGTTAATGAAAGGGAAGGCAGATAGTGGTCGTGCCCTTGATGAGCTCAGATCAGTCGCTCCAGCACAGAAGCATGACGACGCAGCGGCGGATGATGTAGAGCCTGGCCTTCTGCTCCCTCAGAACCTTCTGCAGCCTCCGCGCCTGCTTCTTCTTCCCCTGCTCCATGGATGGCTTCACCAGACCGTGAGCGATGTCTCCCCTTGAGATGATGTGATGCTGGTACGGGAAGATGTAGTGGTGCAAATATTGGTTTATATAGAGGGGCAAGGGTACGTGCTGCAGTATCTAGAGACCGTCCCCCAATCCTCCACCCTACCACACCCCACCAAGCCACATGCAGTCAACACTTTGGAGCCTTAGAAGGGACACTTGTGAGTCCAAATGCATGCTCCTACTATTCTATTAGCTTATGATGAGGGCTAATTAAGAGGGGAAGAAGAATACTTACTTACAAATGTGATCATGGGTGTAATGGACCCTTCCTTGATAACACAGTGCTCAGGGGGCGCATGATTGAGGACCGTGCGCCGCGCCGCACCACGCCGCAGACAGGATCAAGTGGCCATACATGCCCTGCAAGCAAGAAAGGCAACCGTGGGTTGCTTGTTTAATGCCTCCGAGAAAGGCTATTCATGGTCCTCAAGCAGTCAAGCTTACCAGACAGAAATGCAGGTTTGGGCTGCTCAAGGCTGCTGCTTAGCCCTTAAAACTGCTAAAAGGGCACCGACACACTGTAGCAAGTTAGAAAAAAATTCAAATCCAGTGAAGGGACTGGACAGGGGATTTCTTTTTCTCCTTACCTGGAGAGTTTTGTCATTTTGCAATGTTCATACTGAATACAACAACACTAATCAGATCCATGCTTGCTAGCTCTCTCTGTCTCAGGACATGTTGGAATTTCCTCACACTAGACTAGACAGGTCTAGATTGCATATATTATCCTTTCTGGCATGGGAAAGGACAGGTCAAAGAACTCAGACAAGTAATAAAAGCATATACATATTAACACAAAAGCCAAAGGAAGTCCTGGTGCGCATCTGTCAATCTGGTGGTAAACCTGAATAAACCAATAAATTCCAAAGCAAAAAAAGTGATTTGCATGTTCCTCCAGATCACATTCCATGACAAACAACAAACAGGGCTTGGGTTGACACTAGATAGCACTAATGAACTGATCATAGGGGCAGCTAGAGTAACTTCATCTAATAAGACAGAACCTTTAATAGGTAACCTTTGAACTTGTTGAAGCGACACGATCAAGGATCCTACACTAGCCATGCAACTACTCTTGAATAGGCCACTGCAAAGAGGGCACAATAGGGTACCCAGCATTAGGGAACTAATAATCAACTGCCAGGCCATGGCCCATGGTACCCATGATCCAGAACACATTTTGTACAGACCTCTAACATTCAGACGCAGTGGTTAAAGAAGACAGTATAGGCTATAAGAAGTGCTAAAGGTAAAGTGATGGAGTCATATTTTCTCATACCTGCAAACAATGATAATATGCTCCCTTTCTTTTCCTCCGAACACAGATTCTGTATATGGTTAGAGAAACATGTTTTTCATCATGTACTAAGTTGAGTATTATATTATCATCATTACCAAATGATCAGACAAAGGTGCGAGAAAATGAACTAAAGATGCTCATGATACCAAGATTCTACTCACTGACCATAACCAAAATGTTGGTTAACATGAGACAGTGTTTGTGTGCTACATGGCCAGCATTGAGACATCATTTGTCACATGCTTGACTGGCATTCATACAGAAGATGCAGCACTAGGTCAACCAATGTAGCATGTGCTGCTAATTGTCAATCATAAGTTCCTGACCGATTGAATCTAAGTCAATACTAAATCCAGACAAGTTAGTCCAGGCCTATGCTAGAGAGAAGATACAAACCTTTAGATTTACCGACAGTTAAGCTATAACACATAATAGATGATGCAGAATAATATCACTGTAGGAAATTAACTTAGAGGCCCAGAAATCAAAACGGGGGGAACCCTAGGAAGTGGCAGGCAGAAGCAGCAGGCAACCATTGCACAAGAAAGTGCCCTGTGTTTTGACTGGAAACTAGGCAAAATACATGGAAATGTGGTCAAGAGCACAGCATCAAACGGCTACATTGTCCATAAGACAAGCACCCTCACCAAAGCACACACACACACAGAAGGTTGTTTTTCTAATCGCCTGGAATAAGGTACGCTCAAAAGTACTTTTGAGTCAAAAGATATGCCGGTTGCACGGATGATCCAAGTATTCATTCCATCCTTCCTAGCAGCTTCCGAACGAATCGAGACGACATGAAGAAATCTCTAAGATACTTGAATATGAGATCTCTATGAACTCTTCACCGGCAAAATCTACCGACAGGGGGATATACTACAGTACTGCTAGCACATGTTGTTTAATTAAGCAACTCCAAGAAGATCTGGGCACTGCAAGAAGATCACAAAGTGTTCTCCCAAGGGGATCAAACAGATAAATTACAGTGATGTGAGATATCCAAGTACCTCCATGGAGATGCAAAACAAGAGAAGGCGATAAATTAAGGTACCAGCCGCAAGAAGCAGTGCCAGATACCAAGAACCTGCATCAGAACCATGCTCAACCACTACTGAATCTGCAGATTTCTACACGTATGCATCCATATGAGCTGTCCGTTATCTGAAACGATCATATCCGTCAACAAGATCAAGCTTTCTGTCGGCGACAGGAACAATAACCCACATTCAGATGCAGAGATATGTCCCCCGAGATTAAATAAAAAGGAGAAAAGGAAGAATTAGCATGGCTGCATGGGAGGAGGGGCACTGCCTGTTTGCCTCGTCTATAAAACCTCAGCCCCCTTACAAGTTCTGCACCACAGCAAGCTCCAACCAGCACCACCACCACCACCAAAGAGCAAACTCTCCTATTATCACTGCATTTCCTCAGTTCATCAAGCTAAATGAGGACTGTGAGCCAAGGCAAGAAAGGAGGAAGGATGACCAGAGCTCTGAAAGAGCACAGATCCAGGCTCTACATCATCCGTCGGTGCATCGTCATGCTCCTTTGCTGGCATGACTGAACTCCAAGCTACATTTTTTCTCCATGGAATCCCTCAAGGGTCCAGGCATGGGGAGGTTGCACTTAGCTAGGCAGCTATGAGTTAGTTAGAAGTAGAACCTAGAAAGGAGCTCTCATGCGCATTCCAGATTGCACTCAAGAAAGCTTGGTAGAGTAGACATTCTAACAGTTGTTTCGTTATGGTTATTCCTTTTTTTCTATTTTTCTCCACCTTTTTCCCTTCTGCTGTCTCTTAGGAAGTGGGATATGTGGCTGTTCTATCTGTTTGGACATGTTGTGTGGTGTACCCATGATCTAATTATAAATGATTCAGTAATAGAAGCAAAGTTGATCTTGAACTCATGTACTGTTTATATCAAATGAATCTACATATTTTTCTTCTTCGGTTGTGGACAATGGAGATAATACACTTGCAGTGGCTGATAAACTTTTAATCCTAATATCTATATCTCTGTATGTTCTGGGATACCAATATTTTATAAAAACAATTGTGGGGGCATAAACATTAGATCAACACAAATTTTTAATATGAAAAAAAAAAGTTGGACGACTTTTGTACAGCAAAAGTAAAGCAGTAGGCTGAGCAATGTCAAAGAATGAACAGAAAGTCCACAGATGTACCATATTTGCCTCTTTGGATTGAAAGATTTTCAAGGAAATTTTTGCAGGGTTTCAATGCATAGGAGTATTCCTACCTATACAGGCCCTTTTTTGACGAAAAGCAGTCAGCGCTGCGATTCATTGCGAATAGAAGAAAAGTGGCTCGGTTTATAAGGAAAACCAGGCCTAAAAACCGTACATCTGGCAAAGCTAGGACAGCGGCATGTGCAGAAGCACGGCACAGCAACAAACTACAACGGCAAGCCTACACCTACAGCAACATCATCAACAGCAACTCCACTGCATTAACCAACAGCAGCACAGCCTCGAACCAACAATCAACACAAAGCATGCAAGAAGGAATTGCACGACACGACCAACAGGGAGGAGGACCTCAACTTTCATCTTCATCTGACCAAGCAAGGCCTAGGCTCTATGAACCTGGCCATCTGGTTGCCACCCGACGACACCCTCAAAGAGAGGGAGGGGTGTCAAACAGGAACAAGGTGATCCAAGAGGAACACAAACTCGCTAACCCAGCTTCCAATGGGAGCGTCGGACTCTTCCGCAAACATGGTCAGCCTGCAAGACCAAAGAGCATGCCTTGGCACGGATGATCCCCTCCATACACCAATGTAAACCCCTCCACGGGTGTCATTTCGGCCAGCAACACTAAGACAAAGACAACAGACGGCTAAGCCGGTTGAGGTGGCTCCAAAACGGCGCCTCCAAGGAGGTAGCGATGTCGAAGACGCTGCCGTCCTCCGATCTAAACAAGATCTAAGGCTTTATCCCAGAGTACACTTAGGATAGCCGGGTGTGGAAGCTCCACGAAAACGCTTCTAGCAAGGAAGACGGCGCTCTCGAGGATCGCCGTTGTCGGTGCCGACATAGTCAGCACAAAGCTTTCACTCGAAGCATCACTGCCCGACACCGCCACCAAACTAGTCTGGCCGCTGAGATCTCAGTACCTTAGCGTGGCCTGCCGGAACAGAACCCACGAAGGACACCACTCCTCCCAATGGGAGGAGCACCACGGTCCAGCCACCGCGCCTCAGAGACCCCAGATTGCCGTGCCACCACACTACCACCTCTGCCGCCCATCTCACTGCTACCTCCAATATATCTAAGGTCCTCTTAGTTTCACAAGATTTGCCCCCTCAAACTCATGGTGGATCAACAACACCGAGCCTTGAGAGGTAAAGTTGTGCCGGACAGGAATCTATTTATTCATGCAGAAGTCTGCCAGACGAACCTCTTAAGTCACATACTGAAGAGCAACAACCCAAAATAATGTACATGTGACCTCATATAAGAATCAACAACACCAATATGCTTAGCTCATGGTTCACTGGTTCCAGAGCAATATCTATCGCACATATAGCCCATGCTTCACCGGGTCAGAGAAAGAGGAATCCCTGCAAAAAAACTGAAAGACCAAAGTCCTCAAGTAACCATCGGGCGAAGTAACCTATGTTGTCGAACGAGCCGCAACTGACAACTCAGCCTCTGCACTCAAACACGAAATTGTTGTCTGCTTGCTAGTCCTCCAAGCAATAAAAGAACCACCAACAGAAAGACACATTAGACAAAAAAAGAGTGACGATCGAACAAATCAGTAGCCCAGGTCGCATCAGAATAAAGCCTAGCATTTTAAAGAGCTAGAGTGCAGAAAGAAAAGATAACGAGATATAGTACCATATAGACATGGCAAAACATGAAGATGATGCTTCTTGCACCTCGTGAATGCGCCTAGTCTATTTAGTGTGTTTTTCTAGGCTATAGTGCAGAGCATAAGGGATATCGTTCTTGGAATCCTGTTTACTGATGTTGATGGTAGGTCGTGCGCAGGAAGAGCTGCACATGCAATAGCAGTTATCAATCAAGGGCAAAGAAAACCAATCGAGAGGGGATCCATCCCAAACCCTAAAAATTGGCTCTCTGTACCATGTTAGGAGAAATAGCAACTTGATCCATTCATGTGCTCTAGTCCAAATATACCCAAGTACATGAGAGAAGATAAGGTGTGAATCCTAATACAATTTATACATCTCTAACAGTTTGATGGAAAGTTTCCTCCAAAATGGAGCAAATGAATCCTTAGGAAAAACACCTAAAGATTCCAATCACGCAAATCAGACGACCTATGCAAATAAGAATTCCTAAGGATCCAAATCCTCCAAACATCCCGCAAAATTACTTGCAATCAAAGAAGCCCTAAGTCTTGTTTTCCTACACCCTAACTCCATAATAATCCTAGCAAGAGGTTAGACATCTGGAAATTTTCCTTTGTGGTAATGAAAACTACAATCGCACTCATAACCTCCTTGGATTGAAGGACTTTCATAGGAATGTTGGAACATTCAAACGAACAAGGCCACCAATATTCTATGGATTGCATTCCTGCACCACAATTCACAGGATTTCTAGCAATATGTTTAGACCTCATGGATTTTTTTTCCTTTATGTCTTGTGTGCATCTTCTCCCTCTTCAAATTCCTGCAAAATATTGTGAAGCATACAAAGAGGTATGCGTGCAAATTCTTGTGTTCAAATGGTCCCATGCTCCAAAGAGGCCCTAAGTCCGTGTAGAAAATTCATGTGTTTTTCTGTGGTGCGACCAAACAATATCTATTACCCATTCATGTGTTCAGTTCATGCAGGATTAAACATGTCACCATATCCTAAAACTGTTTTTTCTATTCATATGCCTTTTGATTCCTGGTGTCCAAAGAAACCTACTAGTTGTCAAAGATATCTACAAGAGAAATCATCAGTGAAGTGCCTAAGCAAACAGCTTTCGTAACGGAATTTTTACTGATCGTAATGGCTTAAGCAGAAATCATGGAGCCTACTACCAGAGCCTATTAGCAGGCCCTGATTGTCCTTATGCACCAGGAGTACACGTAGGCCAGCACACCTCAATTTAAAACCGAAGTAGCCATCAGACATTGCTTATCATCGTCTATACAAAGGACAAAATCGCTAATCAACCAGCTGCAGTCAAAGATACAGAGAGAGACAATACTCACCCCAAACACGGGGGCCATGTCTCGTGGGAAGAGCTCCTCTGCTGCAGCTCTCAAGGAATAGGAATAGAAGAAAAACAAACACGGGATGCAATGCAGGACTGACCAAGCAGCAGTAGACAGGTGGGCAAAAAGACAAACGCACGGACGCGCGGCACGTACCGTGCGCGGGCATGCGCGCCGCACGCACACATGCGCACCCCACGCACGAGCCAAGGCACATGCAGGACATCCTGTGAGCTGTGACCAGGACAGGGAACCCATTTAAACAGCCTCCTCTTTTTCAAGTCAAAAGTGAACTCAGGCTATTAGGTATCAATATGATCAACTTTGCGTAGTAAGTGAACCTATGATTGATGATAATTGTTAAGAAATAAAACGCAAGTGCCTACTGTCCTTGAAGTATTGATCAATGCATAACTTAAAGGTAGCACATACGTTGCACTGTTGCAGTGTCATGGTTCAGTCAAGGTTGCATCCATGCTCCAGTACTCCAGCCATGATTTCAGATACTGAGGCAAGCTTGGATCAACCTTTTCCACTCAGAATGAGCCGTGCTTCATGGATTACTGACATTTCCTGGAGTGGTCTACCAGCTTGTTTTCTTTCTCAGGACTGCAACATGAAAAATTGTATGAACAATATATTAGTTCTCTAATCCATGGTGGTACTATTAATTTGTGGTATGCGCCAAGTTTTAGGGCATGTTTGGGATGAAATACTTTTGTAGGAAACCATTCAATTCCTGCAAGAACTAGGAAAACAATCCCGCGCTCAGATTGGAGCATTACAGCCCCACCAGGAGCATGTACATGGCCACATGTGAAGAGAACAAGTCAGTCACCTCTGCAAAGACCAGGAGGAAAAAGGCGTGACCACACAGAGACTCCAACTTTTCGTCAAAAGTATAAAGCATCAGATACGGATCACGTCAAATCGTTAAGAAAGTGTAGCTTCATCACAAAGGCCCTGCTGTTTCAATCTGTGATTTTCAGGAACTTGTTAATTAATAGCTATCATCATGTGAGTATAATATCAAGTTGAAGCACAGTTAAGAAATCTTTCTCCAGTCTTATAAGAGGATGACAATCTCGGATTACAGAGTTGGATCTCTCACTCTTGCCTGCAACAGCAGGCAAGTGTTGGGAGAAAAAAAAATGACCCCTCAAAAATGAAGACTGGTAGAAGTACATTGCCAGGCTGTACAAAGCAACTACACCTATTCTCTAACCCTGCAAGAATGGCAGTGCCAAAGAGAAAATTCCAGAATGGAATGAAAAACAAGGTCCTCTGTCATGGAGGCCGATCAATCGCTCCATCGGAGCAACATGATGACGCAGCGGCGGAATATGTAGAACCTAGCTTTCTTCTCCCTGAAAGCTCTGTTGATCCTCCCTTGGCCTCCAATCTTCATGGTCTGGTCAGAAAGCTTGGTGCAAGGTGAAGGAGAGAAAGAATTGCTGCTAGACTAGACAGCTTGTAGACTGATGGCTAGTGTGGTACGAGAGGGGTGTTAAGTGGGGGCTTTATATAGAGGCACACAAGGGGTGATATGCCATATCAAAAGAACATCATACCCCCCACATGCAGGCAGTTTGTTTATGCACTGGGAGGCACACTTCTGACCCTAAACTTATCCTACTCGTTATTTTATTTGCTTGGAGCTTAGGAGCTAGCAAAAGACTAAAACTATGCATGCCCATGACTATACCAGAGAATTACAGTGGTAAAACCAGACAAGATCCAGTGGTCAACTGGTCATCCACCCAGCCATGCAACAAAGGCAGATAAAGGTTGTTTAGGGACTCCAAGAAAGGGGCCCCAAAAGATATCCTAGCAACGCTTACTAGGAAACTTCCAGGAAGGTCACCTTGATGCATAGGATAGAACTGATTAATCTTACCGCTAACAGGTGTTAAGACCTGGTAATTCTGCAATTAGGAAATGCTGTATACAAACGATGAAGCCAGGTAAAACTCCGGACTTCTATGTGACTTGTCTGATTCCACTTTCCATGCACTGCCATGGAGTTCTAACTAATTGAAATTATTCGTGACAGATGTTAAGGCCTGGTAGTACCACAATTATGAAATGCTCTACAACAGGCCTAACCTCAGACTAAAGCTTGGACTTCTAGGAGACCTGTCTGATTTCACCTTCCATGCAATGGGATGGAGTTATCTCCAATGTGGATCTTTCACTAGTCATTACAGCAATGCTCGACACATACCTTGATGACAGTGATTAAGTCGGCAGCTTACAATAGTAGTAGACATGAATCTCTCCAGGAAAACAATATAATCCTTGTGCTCTGAAGATTTGCTTTTTATTGGAGAGTCAGGGTAATGAGTTCTCCATCACCATGTACTTCAGGTCATTTAAACGACAGGTTGTTCTGTTGAGGTGACTTGTGAACTGAATAAATACGAATTAACATATTAGTGTATTTTTTTGTATCATGAAATTAGAAACTATCTTTTGTTAGCATCATTCTGTTTCCCATCAGCAGAATTCGCCTACTGATTTGAACTAACCCAGTTCCCATATTGCCTTCTACAAAGATGACAGAGTCCCATATGCAAGAATGACCATAAATTGTCTTCATTTCTTGTTTTCCCGACAGCATATAAACCTAAGACGAACTCCAAACTGTATTGCCTACAATTTCATTTATCAAAAGAAATTCAAGCTACGAATTTTTAGTGATGTTCAATTGAAAGTGGGTTGCATAGACCAAGGTAATTCTCTTCCTTAAGTAATCCAAATATCATGTACATGTCCCAATAGTTGAAGAAGAGTGACAGGATATGGCTAGTGTGCATCTTATTCCATTAGCAAGATAGGTACGTATGCAAGAGAAACTATAGGCTACATGGACAAACCTAGACTACACACATATCCAAAATACGTCTATTCTTAACATCCATAGCTAGGCAAACATCATCAGTGGAATCACTCCAAGACATCGTTAAGTACAAAAAGGTCCCAAGAGTAAGCAACAGTTATCAAGAACTGTACATTAATCATGTACTAGGGAATCAAATCAGAAGAAAATCTCCATATGCATTGAACCTGTTGTGTTACTGAGTCCGTGACATTAGATCAAAACAGAGGGTTGGAGATGAGGGTACCACGAAGAAACTTCCTACCTGATGATCTCATTATGAACTCTGGCCTCCCTTTTTAATCAATGAAAAGGGGCACCTTTTGCTGTCTGCAATTTTCTAAATATAACAAATGATTTCAAGTGCTTACGGGAGAATTAACATATTAGGTGTCTCCATTATTTGCTGCATATCTTTTATACAATCTGCAAAATAATATAAAACTGAGTGAACTGGAACTTGCCTTTATTATAATGCTTTAAAAACTTCAACAAAGCCCACAAAGCAATCCCATCATAACATCAGCATTCATGATTCAACAAAAACATACCAATTCTTATGTTTCGAACCATGGGCATACATCAGAACAAAAAATCTGCAAATACAACAATGAACGCAGCCACCTTAGGCAACAATGACTTAGCTAATGACAGCACTAATAAATAATGCATCAAACTGGCAACTGAAACAGTGACTATTTTGTCAGTTTGTCACTAAGGATGATGAACTTACATACTTACAGTCCCGAAAATCACCTTGGGTTCGTGGATGGCAAAACATGAGCATGAACATGTTTGCAACAAGAAATATTATTTAAAGTTGTAAACCATGTTGAAGAGGAAAATAAAGAGTATTGTGAGCAAAAACTGAGAAGTGGAGATGCTGATACATTTTCTAATTACCATATGCATTTTAAAGTAGCAAAAAAAGGAAAATAAATCCCATCAGAGGAAGTTTTCAAATTTCTGTTCTTTTATTTTCATTTAGTGAAAGAGAGGAGGGTTGAAGATGATGGTCTCTCGAAGTAATAGTCGGCCATTTGCACTGTTAGGAAAACACTAGTTATGCGGTACCAAAATAGTGCAACAGCAAGAAGTTCCAGTAATGCAACCTCAAGAAGGTCACTGAGTTCATCAAACCCTTCTACATATAGCTCTCCGTTATTACCATACCGACAACCACTATTATCTCGATAGACCGACTTGTCAATCTGTTAAAATCTACAAAAATAAATACTTGCATGGATTGCATGCATGAGAGTGAGAAAAGAATGAGAACTAACAAGACAAATAATAGTTCGCTATTGAAAATCTTTAGTGTCAAAGCTCAGCATCCAATGTTATATCTACAAGGATTAGTGGGAGCATCACTACAAAACTAACTGATGGAGGTGGAACAAGACCAATGCACATATAAATGACTGTGTTTTCGATAGGCTGCCACCCTCATGGAACAACCTGCTATCTGCAATCAAGGATGAAGCTAGCTTATGGGCAAGAGCAGGGGTGCTAGGCCTTAGAGCAGTTCTGCCATTGACATGGGATGTACACTGATCACCACCCTTTGTACTGACCTCCTAGGAGGTTGTATCAAATTCTACATTTTCAATGAATGCAACGCAAAGGTCCTTTGCGTCCTTTGCGTTTTCTCAAAAAAAAAAACGTTGCAGTTAAATTTTTGGATAATGGGCACATTCTCAAATATGCATACTTAACTAAAATGCCTGGAGGATAAATAAGGAATAAAATTTCCTCTGAAAGTTAAGGAAAGAAGATCAGATCCTTATATTTTCAAAGAGTAGATCAAGCATGACAAATATCTGGACACAAGAAGATGAAACAATTGAGTAAAACACTGAGATCGTCTTCCTACTCTTCAAAATAACCAACAAATCATTAAAGCTGCTCAAACTAACCAAAGATGCATAAGATCCTACCAACCCATCAGAGTCCCTAAAGAGATCTCAAAAGTCTTCAGCATACACACACTTATATTTAGCTATCCAAGAACATCATGTCTGGTATAAACGAACTCTTATGAAGCACCAGTATTGGAACTATCAAATAATTCTGTACACTGCAACTTGCATACTATTATAAGTTTTTATGGAAAGCAAGAGCTTAAACAAGTCTACCTCTAGTGCAATCCAAACCGCCTGCACAAAAAGCCATGTTATAAGTTTCAGAATACATTGCAAAATCACATTACAGGAGAGAGAAGAGGATATATAAATAATGCAAGCTTGTCTCCTAAATTGCACTCATCTTATTCAACTTGCTTGCATGTGAGGAGTGAACTCATCATTGTCTCTCTATAAAAGTCCTCCATATCTTCACATGCTAACCAAATCCACGGAGACTCAATCAGCAAACCTTTATAGCATGCTCTGATTTATTCCGTGCCAACCAAAATAAGTTATAGTTGGCCTCCTAAACATGGGACCAGAGAGCAGCAAGAAGATAAGAAACGGAAGGTTCATTAGAGCACTGAAAGAGTGTCATTCTGGGCTGCATATCATCCGCTGGTATCTGGTCAGGCTCATCTGTTGGCATTACTGACTTTAAGTGCTCAATGGTCAGCGCATTTGTCTCGCATCAATTGAGCCAAAATTTAATGTTTTTGGGCCAATATAAAACCTGCAGGTGTAAGGTAAAGAACTAACTAGGATATCAACCCTGCAGTTGGGAAGTTGCAAATTATGAAATCAACCTCTTCTCCATCTTGCCATTGAGGAAACACTGTGATTTTACCATCTTTCTGCCTATTTACCTTAATACGTTGTATTGGATTGTTTCTGGTGTAACTTGTCCATACCTTCAACGACAGCAGAGGTCCAGTTTTTCCTTTTTCTTCATGTAATGAAAAGGTAGTCCTGAAGGTGGTCAAATTCTAGTAGACCATGGTGTCTTTCTGCAGTGACCTGATGGTGTATCATTTATGGAATAAAACAAACTTTTCTTGGAACCCGACCTGTGCAGACAAAGAGGAAACTACAGACTTTGCTTCATTATTGTTTCTTTTTAGCTCAGTGAGATAAAATATTTTACTTAAGCAGGTATTCCAGTCTTTTCAGTTAGAAACGCAACCAGTCACAATTTAAAGTTACACTGTTGATAACATTGTTCCAAGAACAGAAAACAATGACAACAAAACTAAATTTTTACAACAGAAGTCGGAAGCTACATAAACATATTACCCAAAGTAAGAAAGTTTCTGTTACCTGATGCGAAGTACGTGAAAGAATAATCTATATCTCCAAAAATGAACAGCATGTCAAGAACATCAACATGGAAGAGTATAACAGAATTCTTATGCAATATCTAGCCTTATTCAATTTTGAACATAGTTGACGGAAGTAGATTCCAAGACTATCAGAAATATGATGGCAGGAGTAGCTGCCTAACCATCAAAAGCTATTTGAACAACAATGATAATGGTACAATCATCCATCAATGCCATCTGGTTCACTCATCTATCCCAATAGAGGTCCAGTGACAATGAGACGGACAAACAACAGATATAGTTCACCTTGGCAAGAGATGGAACACTGTTCTTGTGGATATCTAATGAGTTGAATTTCCGGTTCAACAATGTATTCTTTTTTACTCTTTTTCTTACTCAGCTGGTGCTTCTGTATGCAAGATCATATCCTTTACCATATGACCTGCAACACTCGGTAAACTAAGCATATAATAGTATTCTGTATCAATATGAACACTAAGCTAGCTGCTTATGTACTCCCTCTGTCCCAAAATAGATGTCTTAGATTTGTCAAAATTTGGATGAATCTATATACTAAATAATGTCTAGATTCATCCAAATTTTGACAAATCTAAGACATCTATTTTAGGACGGAAGGAGTATCAAAATTAGGCCATGTCGTGAGTTCATATCCCATGGACCAATTCATATCATAGGGTGAACCCAAAAGTTCATCCTGAACTGTAACAGCTATAAGATTCATGGAAAATGATTCCAGAAGTAGTCAATTAACTTTGCATGCTGTTCACAAAATCTGGAGTGTATACAGATTGTGTCCACAAAATCTGAATGTCTACACACCTGTCAATATCAACCAAATAGGGCAAGTGTAGAGGTCATATTTGTGCCTCGTGTACCTAGCACTTCCTAGTTGTAGTACATAGGTTGTAACATAGACAAACTTCGTCAGTTATTCTGCTCATCTCATAAATAACACCTATAATGAAGATCAATTTTACTTACTTCTAGTGAAGGAATAAAATATTTATCCACATGTTACTCCAAGTTTAAGAGGGTGAAGAAGATAAGCAATTATACAACTTACTCATATCTTGAAAAGAAGTAACTTCAATAGTGTGAATCATATCTATCACTATTTTTTAAAAGTATCCACACCTCATATAGCTGGGAGAAGAAAGTTAAGAAACAACCTAAAACTTTACATTGGTAGATTATCCATATCCAGACCAGGAATATCAAACGGTAACTTTATAACTCCAAGCATGAGGAAGAGCCACGGAGGAAAGATCTTCATGCAAAGCACCAAAACAGACTTTTGCCCTGAGGAGAAGAGCAGTAGAAAGTATAGATCAATTTCAGCCCAAACTCCATAGCCCATACCATAAATCAAAAGTTCAGAACGATGCAAAAAAGGTACATGGCCTAAATCTTACTGAAACGATTGCACAATGTATTCTTCAGTAAATAATAACTAGTAAGGCATGGCTCCTAGTAATGCAGAAATCTTAGGCAATCCATCATTCAGAATCAGAAAGTAAACTTCGTTTTTTTACAAACTTTTTTGTGATCGTAGTTGCAATGGACAAGCCGGCACATATTCCCATTTGAATATTGGCACTGTTTAAGATTAAGATGACGAGGGGGGAAGCTAGCGAGGCCCATCACCTTGTTGTGCACGCGCCTCCGTGTTGTCGACAACCCACTCGGCGGCCTCGCGGATTCGGCACTCAGCGTCGCTCTCCGGATGCCCGATCGGCCTGGAGGCGAGGATCTCCATGAAACCGGACTGCTTAGCCCTCCCGAGAGGCGGACGGGTCGTTGTCGGCGCCGATGGCGCGCCACACCTCTGCTTCCGACGGCGCCTGGGTCGGAGCCGCCGTGGGAGTCTTCCGGGGAGGTAACCCCGGAGCGCGGCGTCAGATACGGCGGACGGGATCCCCGGAGGCGGAGGAGGCCACGACGGCGAGGCGCGGGGCGCAGTGCGGCGGCGAGGTGCCATGCCATCGCGATGGAGTGTGTGACTGTCGAGCGTGTGGGCCTAGTGTCGACCGTGTCATCGACCAGCCCCGTTCGTCTGAAAACTAAGCATGCGTTCGGTTCGGGAAAGAAATGGAATTGAATGTCATGTTTTCCATTTTACTCAATATAAGTTCGTTCTGTTCTTATTTACTAGAACGTCTCCACACGTGTTTTTAGGACGAGGTGTTTCTAGGACGTGTCCAGACGGTGAATTTTTGTCTAGTCGCGTTCTTAGGATGTTGGTTTTATCTGAATTCGGCCTAACTTTCGTCCGGAGTACCCCACGTCGATTCCGGGTACTGGGAACGCCGGATGAAGCGAAAACGCTGGTGGACCAACCTGTCGGCGCCAGTAGGCTGAGCTCTCGGCCTTTTCTTCTTCCCCCTCCCGCCTTTCCTCTCCATTCTCCCAACTCCCGCCAGTTCGTCGAGCTCCCGTCCGCCATGCCGCCCAAAGTTTTCGTCAAACCCCGATCCAACCTCGGCGAACCGGAGGAGAAAATGCGAGAAAACCGAGAGCGCCGACGAAGAGGCCGGACGGCATGACCAACACCGAGTGGCTAACCCTTGTCCAGAAGATGAAGTTCGCGTCGGGCGAATGAAGGGAGAGGAATGAGAGGGCGAAAGCGGCGAAGGAGCTCGCCGAGGCCCAGGGTCTCGCCGAAGAGCAGGCGATGAGGACAAAGCAGGTGGCGGCGTCGTGTGCGGCGATGTCGCGCCCGAGGCCGGTCGTCCCCTCGCGGTACGGCGCCCACTGGAAGAGCCAGCCAAGCGTCGGCTCGCCGGCTGGGTTCTTGCCGATCTAGTCGACCGGCTTTCAAAAGAGTCAGGCGAACCCGCGCCAGAGGTACTCCTCCTTCCCCAAGTTTGACGGCGGGTTCAACCTGAATGTCATCTTCCCCCAGGAGAGGCCCGAGGGGGTATTTATGTGTTGGAATTATGCCCTAGAGGCAATAATAAAGATGTTATTATTATTATTCTTGTTCATGATAAAGTTTATATTCCATGCTAGAATTGTATTAAGCGGAAACTTTGATACTTGTGTGGTTTATGAACAACACCGTGTCCCTAGTACGTCTCTATGGACTAGCTCATTGAGTAATGATGGTTAATGTTTCCTAACCATAGACATGAGTTATCGATTAATAATGAGATCATGTCATTAGGAGACTGATATGATGGACAGACCCAAATTAAGCAGAGGAATTAGATCGTGTCATCGTGTTCATCTTTGCGAAGATTTTCCCTATGTCAAGTATTGTATTCCTTAGACCATGAGATAATACAACTCCCTGGTATCGGAAGAAAGCTTTCAGGTCATCAAACGTCATCCTATGTGAGGGTGATCATAAAGGTGTCTCTCAGGTGATCGGAAAGTACTTGTTGGGTTGTATGTATCGAGATGGAATTTGTCCCTCCCGAGTCGGAGAGATATACTTCGGTCCCACTCGGTAATCGATATCAACACCGCTTGCAAGCACGTGGTTAAGGAGTTAATCACAAAGTGATATCGGATTATGGAACGAGTAAAGTACTTGCTATGAACGAGATTGAACTAGGTATGCCGATACCAACGATCGAATCTCGGGCAAGTAAAATATCGCGTGGCGAAGGGAATACATATATGGGATTAATTGAATCCTGGCATCGTGGTTCATCCGATATGATCATCGATGAATATGTGGGAGTCAATATGGGTTTCCAGATCCCGCTATTGATTATTGATAGAAGATCATGTCTGCATATTCTCGAACCCGTAGGGTCACACACTTAACATGCATCGACGCTAGGATAGAATGGATAATTGGTTTATGAGTTTTTTGTTTGGAGTCTCGGATAAGACCCAGGATATCACGAGAGGTTCCGGAATGGTCCGGAGAATAAGATTCATATAAAGGAAAGCAGTTTTTGGATTTCGGAATCGTTTTGGAGTTTATCGGTATTGTACCATAAGGTTCTAGAAGGTTCCGGAGTGGGACCAACGTGGGTCCACTTGTCGGAGGCCTGCGTGGGCCTAAGGGGAAGTGCCCTGGCCACTTTGGGCCAGGGGCACAAGGCCCCTAAGGCCCAGCCGGCCAGCCCTAGGGGAAACCCTAAGGGAACCTTCTAGAAGAGGGGGGATGACTTGCCCCCCACTCCATTCCTTGGGCCGCCGCCCTAGGGCTTGGAGGAGGGGTCAAGGGGGACGGCCATCCCCCTATATAAGGAGGGCAGGGGCGCAGCCTCCCCCCCCACTCCAACCCTAGCCGCCAACTGCTGCCCCTCCTCCTCTCTCTCTCTCTCCCGACTGCGCGTAGGCGAAGCCCTGCCACAGAAACTCTCCACCATAAGCACCACGCCGTCGTGCTGCATATCCAATCTATCTCTCCACCATACTTGCTAGACCAAGGAAAGGAGGAGACGTCGCTGCACCGTACGTTTGCATCTCTCGGAGGCGCCGCCACTTGCGGCGTAGGATCGGATCGCGAGGAGAAGGCGAGTACGACTACATCAACCACGTTATGTTGAACGTTTCCGCTGTGCGATTTCTTTAAGGCTATGAAGATCTCATCAATCTCTCTCGTTGATTACATCTCCTAGATTAGATCTTGGATTTCTTGTTCGCATCCATAGAATTTTTTTGATTTACTATGCTACGAAACCCCTTCATTATGCTCGATAGTGGGTTCATGCCTCTATTTAATCAAGGGAAGTGACATAAATCTCTAAGGTTGTAGATGTGTTATTGCCACTAGGGGGAAAACAACGGTCTCTTGTTCATGAAACAAGTGGATTGTTTACCTTACACACTTTCCTTAAAGCAGTTGTTTGTTGCTTGCAACTTAATACTAGAGGGGGTTCGGATGATAACCTGAAGGTGGACTTCTAGTCATAGATGCGGTTGGATGGCGGTCTATGTATCTTGTTGTATTGCCCAATCAAATCTCATAGGATCTTTATGTCTAGTATTGCATTGTTATGCCTTGCTCAGTCATATCAATTGCCCTGCTGTAATTTGTTTACCCAGCATGCCATGTTTGTTTATCTAAGGAGAACACCTCTAGTGAACTATGGACCCCGGTCCAATCTTTACCATTAATACATCTTTCACTGTTACTGTTTACTTGCTGCAAACCATCATCACCTTCCACACCATACAGTTAATCTTTTGTTACAGCAACCAGTGAGATTGACAACCTCACTGTTCGTTGGGGAAAAGTCTTGAGTTTGTGTTGTGCAGGTTTCCATGTTGCTTGCAATACCGTTTCGTTCCTCCTACTGGTTCGATAACCTTGGTTTCTTACTGAGGGAAGACTTGCTGCTGCTGCATCACACCTTGCTCTTGGGGTTTCCCGACGAAGCGCTCCACATTGACGCAACGCCATCAAGTTTTTCTGGCGTCGTTGACGGGGAGGCTAAGGACGTCTTCACAAGGGGAGTCCTCCTCAACCTTTCTCTTTACTTTGTTTTTGGTTTGATTAGTTTCTTTTGCTTGGTTTTGTTTGCCTCTTTTATCAAAAACTCAAAAAAATAGTTTAGTTTGGTTTGCTTTCTCTTATCAAAAACATAAAAAAATTAGTTCCTGCCCTAGTTACTACCATGTATGGTTTTGGTCCAATATATGTGACACCTATGGAAAAGATCTTTACTTTCAATTAAAAAAGTGATGAGAGTTTTAAAGAAGCTTGGTCTAGAATCTCTGCTTTACAAAGGGAAACTGAGCCTAAGCTGAGTCTTAGCTTGATTATTAATAGTTTCTACCACGGCATTGCTCTTTGTTATAGATATGCTTTGGATGTTGTGGCTAAGAAAGATATTTTTCGATGTACTGAGGATGAAGCTTTTGATGCCATAAAGAAATTGATTATAATTTATAATATGCCTGGCAAGTCTTATTCCTCTTTTATAGACATTTTTGCTAGGTTGAACACTCTTGAGTCCAGTACTGCTGCTTTAAACAGTTGCTATCACACAATTAGGGAGTACCATGATTATGTTCCAATAAATTCTAAGCCTTCAAAGTGGTTTCCCACAATCAAAGTCTCTATAAACAGTGCCACTTTTGATGCTCGTTGTGATATCATGTCTGAATTTTGCCTTATGCCTAAAGATATTTATGAGTCTTTGAGTCTTTGGGGACTTTCTAAAAAAGGAGAAGAAATATCTCTTACCAATAATACAACTTTATTACCCATTGGAATAGCTGAAGGTGTGTTTACAAAAATCTCAGGAAAATGGTGTCTACTGATTATCTTGTTATTGAATGTGTAGGCAAAGGACAGATTACACTCGGAAGATCCCTAATGAAACACCTTGGAGCAATAATAGATGTGGTAAAAGGCATTTTGCATTTTGCTGCTCAAGTAAGCAATCATATTTTCCTTAAAGAGAAGAAGAAAGGTAAGAAAGGTAGGAGAAAGTGAGTTGAAGTTAATGCTTCTTCATTTAAAAATACTTGATTTCTTGCTTCTTGTGCCTAACTTAAAGGCGTTAAAAAAGTACTTGTTGGGAGATAACCCAAGAGTTTCCTTTAGTCTTGAAAGTTATTACTTCAGTAATTATCTCTCCTTATCCTTTTTATTTGCTTTTTGTGCCAAGAATGACCTCTAATGAGAGGGAAGTAAGATTTGGGGAGTTGTTGTCCTGAAACAGATTTCTGTCCTCCACCATAAAAATTCGTGAGGATTCTCTGTAAGTCGTATTGAGCTAAAAAAAATTGAATAAATCCCAAAGTATGTTATATAACTTTCTTTAGTTCAACACTTTTTGATTTGAGCAACAGAAGATTTTCTAAAAAATCGATTTCTACATGTTGGTCTGTTTTGACAAATTTCTGCCATTATTTGCATTTGCTTCTTATTGATTTCTTTTTGAGTTCTTTTTGGAAAATTGATCTTTTCTAGGGAGTTGCTACAGTAGCTTGTGTTTTTAATGAAAAGTTTTTCTGTTCTAAAGTTAAACCTAAGGGTCTTTTGTAGGGTTCGCAGCATAGAAAAAAATTCCTACGATGGGAACAACTATGTACCAAGATCTATCTATTAGATACAAGCAACGGGTGGATATACATCCATAGAATACATACCCTCGAAGACCGAATAGCGTTAACAAGGTTGTACTCGTGGATGATATAGTCGAACGCTTGCTGATCTCAAGATTGAGAAGAAGTCCATCCGGTCCAGCAGGTCCAGCACCATCCAGTCCAGCACCGCAAAGCAGTGGTGCATCCGTGATCGCACACATGTCCGGGTACCCCGACAACCTACGCGCCCTCACTCCAGCGAATCAGCGGAAGTAACAAATCCTTTCAGAAAAAGCCACCGAGAACATGTATCTCGCTGATCCGAGACCATGGAGAAATTCTAAAGGGGGAGAGAGATCCTTCACGAGGAGGTGTGCTTTGAGAGGAGGAGAGGAGGGCATTTTATAGGGAGAGGGGGGAACCCCAAGGGGCAATGCGCCCAGTCATGGTAGGCTGCCCCCACCTCTTCCATATTCATGTGGGTGGAGCTCCCACTCAAAATGAAAAGCCTCCACTCCCATAAAAGAGCCTCCACACAAAAATCCACTCACATGCATTAAATTTCCACCAAATTTAATGCAAGCTCTCATTTAAATAAAAATCTTTTAATTATTTATTTAGAATTTTTTTAATTACTTTAATTAACAAACATTAACATAAAACCCCATGCTAGTATTCAATTTTATATGCAGAACTAGTTTCAGCAATTTCAACCGAAACAGTTTCGGTGTCTAGTGAAATAAATTCATGCGCTTTCCTTTTTCTTTCTATGGCATATTATTTGCTCCAAATGGTGTCAGTATCCCTTAAGTGTGTCACCCTATGGTTCGCGAATAATGTAGACATGATCGAGACCCCTCTCCGATCAATAATCAGCAGCGGGACCTGGAGATCCGTACTGACTCCCACATATTCAACGATGAATTATGTGATCGTGTGAACCTTATACGCATGTAACTCAATCCCTTTGTCTCGCGATATATTACATGTCTGAGATTCGATCATCAGTGTCTCCATACCTAGTTTGATCTTTTTACCGACATATACTCTTTTCTCATTCTCGTGATATAACATTCTAGTGATCAAATCACTTGCTTGCAAGCTAATTGATGTGATATTACCGAGAGGGCCCAGAGTATATCTCTTTGTCATCAGGATGGACAAATTCCACTTTGATCCATGAGCCTCAACATAACACCTTCATAGCACTGAACCCATCTTTATAGTCACCATGTTATGGCGTGACATTTGATGTTATTAAGATACTCTTTCGGTATTAGTGATTGACATGATCTCATGGTCTAAGGACTAAGATTACTTCGTATGATATTATAGCAATATAAACACAATGACCTTGATCGTAATGCTATACTTCGGATGAATGTTCATCACATCATTCAAATAATGTTGTGACCTCGTTATTAACAACATCCAATGTCCATGATCAGGAAACCTTTGATCATCTTGTTAATCAACAAGCTAGTTTATAAGAGAGGCATAACTAGGAACTTTCTTTTTGTTTATTAAACACACATGTATTAACGTTTCCGTATTAATACAATTATAGTATGCAAAATAATCATTTATCATAAATAAGGAATACGATAATAACCACTTTATTATTGCCTCTCGGGCATATTTCCTTCAGTCTCCCACTTGCACTAGAGACAATAATCTAGTTTGAAAACTTTGTGAATTGAAGACCTATGGCTTTCTAGTGTTTCATATACGCAATTGCAAGTGGTTAATATAATCTACGGATCTAACGCTTCAGGTCCTTATGTATTTGCATGTCTTTGCGTCTTCACGCATCACTCATTCTCCAATAAGATGGCATTGTATAAATTTGGTCTTTTGGTGAGACCTTTAGTTCCTTGGGGTTAAATAATATCGATACTATTATCGTACAATATATATTTAGTGTTAGCTCATTGCGAACCACACCTTAGTTTGATAACAAACTACTTGACACAAATGCCCTCCTTTGCTGCTACTATAGCAGTCATATACTTAGCCTTTTGTTGTAGTATCCGTCATAATGTCTTAACTTTGGAATTCATCCAAATCCGTCATGGAAACTCCTTTCCATTTCATTGTGCCACCCATAGTTTAAATTGAGATAAACTTAATTTGTGTCTTGTGACAAAACTAGTATCAATGTAATGCTTTACAATGAACTATTTGTAATTGTTTGTCACCTCTACACAAATATATTCTTAGTTCTTCCAAAAGATCATAAGAATTTCCTTACTATCATCCAATGATCATTTTATGATTCATCCTGGTATATGCTCATAACACTTAGAGCATAGGACATATCTGGATATGTACATATCATGGTATGATTGATCAAAACATTCTTGTGATTTCACTCATCAAGTGTCAAAGCACTTGAATCTTGTTTCACTTATCAAGTGTCGATACACTTGAATCTTGATTCAATTCTTTTCCATGCGACAAGATCCTTTTCTCATCGTTTCTATGTTTAACACCTTCAATATATCATATATGTATGTTTGGCAGAACCATATTAGCGTCACAGTCTATCCATGTAGACATTTGATACGTTGGAAACGTATCTATAATTTTTGATGCTCCATGCTTGTTTTGTATCTACTTTGATTTACTTGTCCACACTTTGAGGTATTTTTTACATGTTTTCTGGTACTAACCTATTAACAAGTCGCAACAGTGCCAGATGCCTGTTTTCTTCTGTTTTTGGTTTCAGAAAAGTTAGTAAAGAAATATTCTCGGAATTGGACGGGACAAAGGACAAAGTCAATTACTTTCCGTGGGGAACAAGAAGTCCAGAGGAGAGCCGAAGGGGCCAGCAAGGGGGGGCAGACCCACCCCAGGCGCGGGGGCAGGTGTGCCCGCGCCTGGCTAGGGTTTGGTGGCCCTGGCCGCCTCCCGGTCTCGCCCCTTCGCCTATAAGAAGCCCCCGATGTAGAAACCCTGAGTACCCGATCAGAAATCCATGAAACCGTCTGTAGCCGTCGCCACCATTGTCCCTAGATCGGGGGGATCTGAAGTTCTTCCCGGCACCCTGCCGGAGGGGAGATCATCCCGGAGGCCTTCTCTCCGGTATAATGCGTGAGTAGTTTCACCTTGGACTATGGGTCCATGTAGTAGCTAGATGGTTGTATCTCCTCCTTTGTGCTTTCATGTATAGATCTTGTGAGATCCGTTCATGATCAAGATCTAATCTATTTGTAATCATGCATGTTGAGTTTGCGGGGATCTGATGGATATTGAGATTATTATGTTGGTTTTATTAATGGTTTTGTCTTTATGATTCTATCATGTCTGTGTTGTTTGTGATCTTGCATGCTCTCCGTTGCTAGTGGTTATCTTGGCCAAGTAGTTGCTAGTGACTCCAAGAGGGGGTATTTATGCTCGATAGTGGGTTCGTGCCTCTAGTTTTCAAGGGAAGTGACAGAAATCTCTTCGGTTGTAGATGTGTTGTTGCTACTAGGGAGAAAACAATGGTCTCTTGTTCATGGAACATGTGGACTGTTTACCTTACACACTTTGCTTAAAGCAGTTGTCTGTTGCTTGCAACTTAATACTGGAGGGGGTTCGGATGATAACCTGAAGGTGGACTTCTAGTCATAGATGCAGTTGGATGGCGGTCTATGTATATTGTTGTATTGCCCAATCAACCTCATAGGATCTTTTTGACTAGTAATTGCATTGTTATGCCTTGCTCAGTTCCTATCAATTGCCCCGCTGTAATTTGTTTACCCTTTATGCCATGTTGTTTATCTAAGGAGAGCACCTCTAGTAAACTATGGACCCCGGTCCAATCTTTACCATTGATACATCTTCCACTATTACTTGTTTACTTGCTGCAAACCACCATTATCTTTCACACCATACGTTTAATCCTTTGTTACAGCAAACCAGTGAGCTTGACAACCTCACTGATTCCTTGGGGGAAAGTCTTGAGTTTGTGTTGTGCAGGTCTTCGCGTTGCTTGCAACACCTGTGTGACATTTCCTTCCTCCTACTGGTTTGATAACCTCGGTTTCTTACTAAGGGAAACGTGCTGATGTGCTGCTTTATACCTTGCTCTTGGGGTTTCCAACGAAGCGTCTCACGACAAGTACTGGGCGCCATCAAGCTAATTTCTGGCGCCGCTACCGGGGAGGCCAAGGACGTCTTCACTAGGGGAGTCCTTCACTTCCTTTCTCTTTACTCTATTTTTAGTTTGCTTGGTTTTGTTTTCCTCTTTTCAAAAAACCCAAAAAATTAGTCTAGTTTGGTTTGCTTGCCTTATTCAAAAACACAAAAAAAATTTAGTTCCTTCTCTAGTTGCCACTTTGCTCTAGCTGACCATGTTGCTCCCCCAGTTCACTCTGAAACATCTTGCAATAGGTAGTGGCTCCATAATTGGGAAAGATAATATTGAAGAATTTTTTAATTATGTTAGCAAGCATGAGGATATTGAGGATAAATCTATAGCAGAGCTTGCTCCTAATTATGAGATTGCTGTAGCTTCTTTTGCTCATATGTTGGAGGCTAGGTTTGTTAGCCTTAACCCCTTCATACAATTCTTGTTCCTAAAACTAAAAGAAGAGAAGAATGTTGAAAAAAGGGAATTCATCCTTGAAACTTTATCAAAAGGATTCCATAATGTTGCTAGGGAAGCCAAAAAGGTTTTTGAACGTTTCAAGATGCTAGGTTCAAGTGTAGATGGTGTGGGTATTTTGATTAAACTAAGCGTAGAGAAGAATTCAATATACCCATACCCTTTAAACTTGTTGGAATGCATGAAGCCTTTGAAAAGAACTTTGATTGGATTGCCCCTGAAAATCTTTTTGATGAAGGTAGTAGACCAAAGAGAGATGAGAAAGGATCCTCCAAAAATCATTTGGATGAGATACCTTTCATATTTGAAGATTTTGCAAGTATGAATGTTAATGCTTTTTCATTTGAAAATATTTGATTCTTCTTGCTTCTTGTGCCTAACTTAAAGGCGTTAAAGAAAAGTACTTGTTGGGAGATAACCCAAGAGTTTTCTTGAGTCTTGGAAGTTATTACTTCTGTAATGACCTCTTATTATCCTTTTTGTTTGCTTTTTGTGCTAAGAATGACCTCTAATGAGAGGGAAGTAAGATTTGGGGAGTTGTTGTCCCGAAACAGATTTCTGTCCTCCACCAAACAAATTCGTGAGGAGGTTCTATAACTCAGACTGGGCTAAAAATTTACGAGTAAATCCCACAGTATGTTAGATAACTTTCGTTAGTTCAACACTTTTTTATTTTTGCAACAGAAGATGTTCGAAAAAATCGGTTTCTACTTGCTGGTCTGTTTTGATAGATTTCTGCCATTATATGCATTTGCTTCTTATTGATTCCTTTTTGAGTTCTCTTTAGGTGAATTGAGATTTTTGAAGGAGTTACTATAGTAGCTTGTGTTTTTAGTGAAAAGCCTTGCTGTTTCAAAGCTTTGCCAGAGGTCTAATATCTTTTGAATAAGCTAATGTTGCTAATGTAGATTGTGTGAAGTTTTGTATGAAGGAAAAATTTCAGGTGTAGAGAGAGAATGATGCAATGAGATGAAGAATGGACAAAAGCTCAAGCTTGGGGATGTCACCATGGTGTCACCCCAAGAAATATCCAAGAGGTACAAGCGTCAAAGCTTGGGGATGCCCAAGGCATCCCCTTCTTCATCAATAAAAGGCTCAGGTCTGTCTAGACACTTCGTTTTTATTGTTTCATGCACAGTTGTGTTGTTCTTGGAGCGTCTTAGTTTTCGTTTGCTTTGCTTAGTTTGTTTAGTTTTCTTAAGTAGTTTGGACCCCCGTTCTCGCTGTGTTGTTTTGCAAATAAGTTTGCTTGGTGTATGGGAAGGAGTAGTAAGTTCTTGCTTGAAGTGCAAGAGGATCTTGCATTGACTATGACTTGGACTTTAGCATGACATGCTAGGTGTTGTTTTGACCTTATGCTTAGTGATTATTGCTGTAGCATGTCTTGTTCCAAACAATTGGGATTGTTTAGTGTGCCTTGAAGAGATTATGCGTTGTTTTAGCATGCAAAAGCATAATATTATGGTATTCTCCTTTGATGCTTTTCTTGGGTTGACTTGGCACATGCTCACACCATGTTATGACTATAACAAGTCACCATTAGCCTCAGTGATCATTTAGTCTTTGACTTGTAGTACCACTCTTTGCTTTGATTAGTATGCTTGCATTGCATGATTATGGCCATTATTGCCCTCTTAGTTGGTTGCTCCCAGTCTTTTGCTAGCCTCCACTTGTATGAGTAAGTTCTACTCATGCTTCCAACTCCCAAGAAACCAAGTTATTCCAAAGTGTCCACTATAAACTCCTATGCATGGTGTGTTACACCATTCCAAGTATATTCTTGCTTTCAACTATCTTTCAATTAAAAACTATTTTGTTATGTGAAAACTTAGTGATTAAAGCCCTCACGAACTTGATGGCACACTTTATTATTTGCCCCTAATAAATTAGAACCATTGTGACAACTTTGTTGTATATGCTTGCACTTATAAGTTGGAATTAGCAGAACCGTGCTATCACGGGGAACGTTTTCAACATTGCACTTGTACCTTGTTGTACTCAGTTGATATCATGTTCTTTTGTCTATGGATGTCACCGGTGTGAAATAAAGAGGGAACTTGTAAGTCCATGGAGTTTGTATCCTGTGTTAGAGAAACGCCTGGGCCACTAGCCTAAGCCATGCCTAATCATGGTGGAAACTTGCAGCATCACCATAGTGACATCTATGAAGCATTCTTCTTATAAAAAAGAGACACATTGATAAAAGAGGAAAGAGATAAACAATAACCATATTCCCATGGTAAATAAGAAGATTGCTGAGATGCTCATTGTCTGCTTGCCTTGTCACTTTGGTTATGGGAAAGCTCTTGTACCATGTGCAAGGGGTACCCTATTAGCGGTTCTCAATGATATGCAAATACTTACAGTGACAAGAACTTACCTGGACCCAAAGTTGAGTATGCATGAGGTGTGGCCCTCGTATTCAAGGGGCATGAGATTGCCAACTTATACTTCGTCAAGAATATACTCCAGCTTTGCCACTTTAACCTTAACCACTTCAAGATGCTTATGATAGGGGCGATGAGGGATGAAAGCTAGCAAGTAACATAATTTTTTGAAGCTCTTTTTGAAACTTGTAATCCCTGCTTCCTTTACAAAAAAGGCCTTTCTTCCACCATTATTGAGTCTCCACCTTCTACCTTTAGGCACCATTAAGAGAGCATAGTTGTCATTCTGTGTGGAGTGTTCCAAAGCTTATTAATTGATGCATATTGTGTTATTACTTGCTCTTGTGCTACTTCTTTCTAGTCACCCTTGTGAACTTTGCAGGTGTCCTATGCATCTATATTGCTACTCTATGAGGGACAAGCTGATTGCCACTATGCCATGTTTTCTGTATGTGAAACAAACAAACGTTTTTCAATGCATGTTATTCATGATCTTTGTTTGTAGCTTGCCATATTACATGCATAGTTACTATGTCCAATTGTTAGAACTCCATATTTCATGCACATGTTTAGAGTTCTTTGATCCCAGCTTTCAATGCTTGCAAATGGTTGGATCTTTATTGTGAGGGTGCATGTCACTTCAAAAATTATTCTTTTTATCACTTACCTACTCGAGGACGAGCAGGAGTTAAGCTTGGGGATGTTGATATGTTGGAAACGTATCTATAATTTTTGATGCTCCATGCTTTTTTAGTATCTACTTTGCTTTGCTTGTATACACTTTGAGGTGATTTTTACATGTTTTCTGGTACTAACCTATTAACAAGTTGCAACAGTGTCAGATGCCTGTTTTTTGCTGTTTTTGGTTTTAGAAAAGTTAGTATAGAAATATTCTCGGAATTGGACGAGACAAACGTCAAAGTCAATAACTTTCCGTGGGGAACAAGAAGTCTAGAGGAGAGCCGGAGGGGCCAGCCAGGGGGGGCCAGACCCACCCCAGGCATGGGGGAAAGTGGGCCCGCGCCTGGCTAGGGTTTGGTGGCCCTGGCCGCCTCCCGGTCTCGCCCCTTCGCCTATAAGAAGCCCCCAATGCAGAAACCAGTGGTACACAATCAAAAATCCATGAAACTGTCTATAGCCGCCGCCACCGTCGTCCCTAGATCGGGGGGGGGGGTCTAAAGTTCTTCCCGACACCCTGCCGGAGGGGAGATCATTCCGGAGGCCTTCTCTCCGGTATGATGTGTGAGTAGTTCCACCTTGGACTATGGGTCCATGTAGTAGCTAGATGGTTGTATCTCCTCCTTTGTGCTTTCATGTATAGATCTTGTGAGCTCCGTTCATGATCAAGATCTAATCTATTTGTAATCATGCATGTTGTGTTTGCGTGGATCCGATGGATATTGAGATTATTATGTTGGTTTGATTAATGGTTTTGTCTTTATGATTCTATCATGTCTGTGTTGTTTGTGATCTTGCATGCTCTCCATTGTTAGTAGCTATCTTGGCCAAGTAGTTGCTAGTGACTCCAAGAGGGGGTATTTATGCTCGATAGTGGGTTCATGCCTCTAGTTTCCAAGGGAAGTGACAGAAATCTCTTCGGTTGTAGATGTGTTGTTGCTACTAGGGAGAAAACAACGGTCTCTTGTTCATGGAACATGTGGACTATTTACCTTACACACTTTGCTTAAAGCAGTTGTTTGTTGCTTGCAACTTAATACTGGAGGGGGTTCGGATGATAACCTGAAGGTGGACTTCTAGTCATAGATGCAGTTGGATGGCGGTCTATGTATCTTGTTGTATTGCCCAATCAACCTCATAGGATCTTTTCTGACTAGTAATTGCATTGTTATGCCTTGCTCAGTTCTTGTCAATTGCCCTGCTATAGTTTGTTTACCCGTCATGCCATGTTGTTTATTTAAGGAGAGCACCTCTAGTGAACTATGGACCCCGGTCCAATCTTTACCATTGATACATCTTCCACTTTTACTTGTTTACTTGCTGCAAACCACCATTACGTTCCACACCATACGTTTAATCCTTTGTTACAGCAAACCGCTGAGCTTGACAACCTCAGTGTCCGTTGGGACAAAGTCTTGAGTTTGTGTTTTGCAGGTCTCCGCGTTGCTTGCAACACCTGTGCGACGTTTCCTTCCTCCTTCTGGTTCGATAACCTCGGTCTCTACTGAGGGAAGACTTGTTGCTTGCTGCTTCACACCTTGCTCTTGGGGTTTCCAACGAAGTGCTCCATGTCAGCACCATCATATTTACATATTGAACTTATTCAATATCTCACCTATGTACATTTGGCACAACCATATTAGCGTCTCAATCTATCCATATAGATATTGATACCAAATATTTGGGTTTTTCCTAAGTCCTTCATCAAAAATGAAATTCTTAACTTGTGTTAATAAAAATACATCATTTCCAATCAACAATATGTCTTCCACATAATGTATTATAAATATGTCTTAGCGCTCCCACTTAATTAATCGCAAATGCAAGCATATTCATTGTCTCCAATGAAATTAAACTCTTTTAACAGTTTCATCATGGTGAAGATTCCAACTCCGCTATGCTTACTTCAACCATTGAAGTTTGCATATGCTTTTAGCATCCTTTGAATTAACAAAACCCTTTGGACCGTGTCATGCAAACGTTCTAGGTAACCATTCTATTAGAAGAACTTGTTTTGTTTATTCAACTACCACATAACAAAATTATATGTAGTGGTTGCTACATTAATCCATCTAGACTAAATATCGCTTAATGAAAGATCAGATCTTGTCATAGTCAACATTTGAACATTGTTGTGAACTCTTTTCCAACGTGTCGAATATTTCATAGATGTGAAACATCCATGTCTATTTCTTTATAGATCCAAACACGACTGTGAGGTCTTACACCTTTTTAGAGGGTCTTACAAGTTCAAAGCTTGATCTCTCGTGTATGGAACTATCACAGATTTTATGGATTCAAACCATTTGATGGAGTCAGGGCCCATCATCGCTTCTTTGGATGTAGTCGGATCATCATTGTCAAATAATGATTTAACTCTCAAATCTTGGTCTTTGATTGTTTACCCGGCCTACTTGGTTAAATAGGAACTTAGACCTTCGTGTCCACAACCTTTGAGGCACGTGAGCCATGAGCATTGTTGCTGCCTCCCGGACACTTTCCGGTGATGCGCAACTCAGCACATATAGCTAAGATTTTTTTAACCTTATCAAAGTTCTATTGTCCTCCCACTTAACTTTTCACAGAAAAATTTCTTCTAAAAGAAACTTGAAGTTCTAAGTGACAAACACTTTTGTCTTCGGTGTTATGGAGAAATACTCAACGGTTATTCAAAATAACATACAAAGAAATATTCATCCGACTTTGGTTGTAAACATCTTATTTATGCATAGCATACCAATGTTTAAGAAAGGACAACTTGGGTTTTATCCCAAACCATAACTTTAGATGGTGTCGTTTTAACGGATCATGACAAAGCTCTTTTCAGTGTAAAAGTGGTAGTATCTAAAGCTTTTATCTTTCAAATATAATGTGAATTTTATAAATGACACCTTTGATCTTACCATGTCAAACAAGGTTTTATTATATATCTCGAACACACCATACTCGTATGGTGTTTCAGGAAACGCAAATTCATGGAACGATTCCTCAAATCTTAGGTGTTATGCTAAACTTGTAACTCAAATATCTCCCTTTATGATCCTATCATAAATTCTTTATTTTCTTGTTACATTGATTTTTCACTTCATCTTGAAAGTCTATCGAATTTTTTCAAATGTTTCACACTTCATCCTCATTAAGTAAATATTCATATATTCACTCAAATTTTCGAAGAAAGCATATGAAGTTGAAATCCATCGCTCTTGACTACACATAATGGGCTTCATACATCTATATGTACAAGTTCCAATAAGCTAATTATTCATTCACTTTTGGCCTATGAATGGAGTTTTAATCATCTCTAAGAAAGTTTCACAAGCGTCATTTGATCAAAATCAAAAGACTCCAAAATTCCATCCACATGGAGTTTCTTCATGTTTTTTTCCAATATAATTTAAACGGCGATGTCACTTCCTAAGTGATCTTTCAATCAATTGTCTTTCGAAAATTTTAGCACTTGTTTTATGGATGTGATTTATCCAACGAGATTTCTAAATCATACATATTTTATGGATTACGGCAATTATTTGAACAACCCTTTTGTTCTCATAATACCTGATAAAACAAACCTTGAAGGCAAGCTCTGATGTCAACGAGAAACACATCAACACTTTATTTGTTCTCGATGAACATCATCACATATTCTCTTGCTAGTTACTTAGGCCATTGCAGTTCATGAATTGTGTTGTTTCATATGACAATTCACATCAACAAATTCAGTATCCAATACTTAAGAACCATATTTTTTTAACAAGCAAAGAATATAGCCATAACATGTATATCTTCTAAATACCTAAGCTTAACAATTCTAGTCTTTTATTTTCTGCCATATATTTCTGAAATTCTCTTTTAGTATTTCCTTTTTTGTTTGAAAGAATCTACCAACATCAATAGTGGAGCCATACACATGACACATAGTCTAAATCATGTATAGTTAAATACCAATGTCTTTGGACTTGCACTTTGAAGTAGATCACCATCATCAAATGCTTGGTGTTCTTTCAAATTCCATTCTTTAGTAATCTTTTAGTGTATTAAACATTTTACCTACATCTAATATTCATGATCAAGCTACTTTAGCTTCTAATGGTGAATCATGAGTATAATGTTGCTCTCCAAAACCTTTTGGAGGATTAGGACGACTAGTGTCTCCAACCTTTTGTAAATTCTCATCAAATATGAGAACACAAATCTTGCCATATTATACTCCATCATGTTGCAACAAAAACTTTGTTTCAGATATCGAAATATCTTCCACACATGATGGTTTCTGAAAAACTCTTTTAGCTCCTAGATTACCTTGATATTGAAACGATCTTTTAAATATCACGAATCATGGAGACAAACATGATACTAATATACTAACACTGGAATTGTTACTCTTGATTTAATACCAATTATTAAACTTCACGGAGTAATCGGAACTTACTGAAAGTTTGCAATAGGACTTTTAAACTTCACATTAACACTTCAAAACAATACGATACCCGTTCATAAAGTAACTAACCAGAATTCTATAGTTCTATTATCTCAATTATAACTGAGCGTAAGGTGGTAAACGGATGCCAATGACTACAACAACTATGCAAATTCACTTTGATTTAATTTATGATAAATAGTGTTCAACTTTTAATCATATTATTGTTGAACTCCCACTCAAAACAATATCCCTCACATTGTTTTAGTGATCACACGAACCAAATCCACTACACCAAGTCCGATCATCATGAGACATGATGTAGTTTCAAAGGCGAACAATCATCATGTTCATCATATCATCTATATGACTCATGCTTTACCTTTCGGTATTCCGTGTTCTGAGACCATGTATGTACATGCTAGGATCGTCAAGATTTAACCTTAATTTCCACATGAGCAAATCTGGCTTGCTCCCGTTGTATACACTCGCAGAATCTAACACACCCGATCATCACGTGGTGCTTCGAAACAACAAGTCTTGACAATGGTGCCTACTAAGGACGAACACTTTATAACTTGATATTTTGTGAGAGGGATCATCTTATAATTCTACCATCGCGATCTAAGTAATACAAGATGCATAAAAGGATTAACATCACATGCAATTCATAATATGTGATATGATACGACCTTTCTTCTTGTGCTTCTGATCTCCAACTTCAAGCACGAACATGATCTCCATCATGACCGGCGTGGCGTCAAGGTAAATGGCACCGCTCCATGGTTGTCGTCCACCAGCGTCAACTATTACAACTACTTTTAATAATAGACACGCAGGTATTAACGAAATTAAAAGACAACCATAAGGCTCCTGTCGGTTGCTGACTTACAATAAGGAACATTGCATACATCATATATAATCACAATCATGGCCATATCACATCACAACACACCTCTGCAAAACAAAGTTAGACGCCTCTAATTTTCTTTACATGTTTTACGTAGTTTGGGGCTTTCAATAAGTACTGTTCTAACTTACGAACAAGAACCACAACGTTGATGCTTGAACTATCAAGTGCCCATTGTAAATTGAATCTTTACTATGATGGGAGAGACAGACACCCGCAAAGCCACTTATGCAATACAAGTTGCATGTTGAGCGTGGAGCAAGTCTCATGAACGATGTCATGTAAGGTTAGCCCGGTCCACTTCATCCCACCATACCGCAAGATGCAAAGTACACAAGAAGCAATTGATAATAAAAGCACCACCGCCCATAATGACCATTGTGTTCTACTCGTGCAACAGATCTACATATAGACATAGCTTTGATACCACTGTAGGGGTTCGTAGCATGGAAAACAAAAAATTCTATCGCATGAACACACACAATCCAAGATCTATCTACTAGATTGTAGCAACGAGTTGATAGAGTACTAACCCTCGAAGATCCAAAGTAGTTAACGAGAGCATATTATCGTGGGTAATATAGTCGTTCACTTGTAGATCTCAAGATCACGTAGACGATCCTTCCGGTGCCACGTTCCGGCAGCGCTCCCATAGTCGATCACACGTACGGTACTCGATGAAGACCTTCCTCTCCCTTGTTCTAGTAGGCACCGGAGGTTGTGTTGGAGATATGCCCTAGAGGCAATAATAAATGTAGTTATTATTATATCTTTGTGTTTATGATAAATGTTTACATTCATGCTATAACAGTATTAACAAGGAAACATTAATACTTGTGTGATTTGTAAACTAAATTAGAGTCCCTGGTAAATCCTGTTCATAATACTGGCTTGTTGGTTAATGAATGATTGTGGTTTCCCTATCATGAACATTGAGATGTTATTAACAACAAGATCATATCGTTAGGAGAATGATATGATGGACATACTCCTATAGATAAGCGTAGCATAAAGATCAAGTCATTTTAATAGTTCAATTGCTATATGCTTTCTGATACATAGTAACCTAATTCCTTCGACCATGAGATCATGCTTATCACCATCACCGGAAGGAAGCTTTGATGACATCAAACACCACACCGTAACTAGGTGGTTATAAAGGTGGCATTGAGTGTTCGGAAAGTATGGGTTGAGACACATGGATCAAGAGTGGGATTTGTCCATCCTTATGACGGATAGATATACTCTGGGTCCTCTCGGTGGAATGTCATCCAATTGGCTTGCAATCATGTGACTAGCTCACAAGGGATCACATATCACGGAAACTAGAAAAGAGTACTTATCAGTAACAAGGTTGAACTAGGTCTGTAGAGATACCGACGATCAAAACCTTGGATAAGTAAACTATCGTGAGACAAAGGGAAATTGGTATCGTATGTAAGTGGTTCATTCGATCGCAAAGTAATCGTAGAAATATGTGGGAGCCATATGAATTTCCAGATTCCTCTATTGGTTATTGTTCGGAGAAGTGTCTCGATCATGTCCGCATAATTCACGAACCGTAGGGAGACACACTTAAGGATTCGATGTTGTTGAGTAGTTATGGAATGATGAGTAAGAGACCGAATGTTGTTCGGAGTCTCGGATGGGATCCGGGATATCACGAGGAGATCCGGAATGGTCCGGAGAATAAGATTCATATAAGGAAAGTCCTGTTTCGGAGTTGGAGAATGATTCCGGTGTTTTCATCGGGAATGTTCTAGAAGGGTCCGGAAGGTCCGGCACTCCGAAGGGGAAGGGTACATGAATGTGTCATAACAAGTTGGAATGGTTGCATCATGTACTAGGTGTCATTGCCGAGCAAAATAAAGGGATAAATCAAATCCTAGTTTGAAAAGTCAAACGCCAATTTGAGAAGTCAAACGGCAAGTTTGCTTGGTGGAGGGAGAGTAGGAAACCTACTTGGGGAGGAGTTCCTCTCCCTCCACCCGCCGGCCAAGGAGGCCGAGTTGGGGGAGGACTCTCCTCCCCTGGCTGGCGCCCTCCCACCTATATAAGGAGGGGCAGGGGTGCCCCTCTAGACCTACACCTCTCTTCTATAAACCCTAGCCCTAGTCGCCGGCCTCCACCAAGTCGCCGCCGCCCCTAGGGTTTGCCTAGCCACCGAGTTGGGGCTTTCCCCTTGCCCTAGCCCCCGGCCTAGCCCTCTCTCCTTGGTGCATCTAAACCCTAGATCGCCAAGGCCTCTCTCATAGTCCACCATACTCGCTCTGGCTTAAGGCGAAGCCCTGCGAGATCTCCCCTCTACTTCCGGTACCACGCCGTCGTGCTGCCAGAATCGCGAGGAGAGTGCTACAACCTCCGCTGCCTGCTGTAACAAGGGAGAGGAAGGTCTTCATCGAGTACCGAACGTGTGACCGACTGCGGGAGCGCTGCCGGAACGCAGCGCCGGAAGGATCGTCTACACGATCTTGAGATCGGCAAGAGTACGACTACATCACCCACGAGAATCCGCTCTCGTTAAACACTTTGGAATCTTCGAGGGTGAGTTATTCTATCGACTCGTTGCTACAATCTAGTAGATAGATTTTGGCTTGTTTGTTTGTATGTGGTAGAAATTTTTTGTTTTCCATGCTACGAACCCCTACAGTGGTATCAGAGCCGTGTCTATATGTAGATCTGTTGCACGAGTAGAACACAATGGTCATTATGGGCGGTGGTGCTTTTAATATCAATTGCTTCTTGTGTACTTTGCATCTTGCGGTATGATGGGATGAAGCGGCCCGGGCTAACCTTGCATGACATTGTTCATGAGACTTGCTCCACGCTCAACATGCAACTTGTATTGCATAAGTGGCTTTGCGGGTGTCTGTCTCTCCCATTATAGTGTAGATCCAATTTACAACGAGCACTTGATAGTTCAAACATCAACGTTGTGGTTCTTGTTCGTAAGTTAGATCGACACTTATTGAAAGCCCCAAACCACGTAAAATATGCAAAGAAATTAGAGGCGTCTAAATTTGTTTTGTAGGGGTGTGCTGTGATGTGATATGGCCATGATTGTTATTATATTTGATGTATGCAATTTTCCTTATTGTAAGTTGGCAACCGGCAGGAGCCATATGGTTGTCTTTAACTTCTGTTAAGACCCGCGTGTCTATTCAAAGTAGTTGTAATAGTTGAAGCCGGTGGAAGACAATCATGGAGAAGCGTCATTGACCTTGATGCAATGCCGGTGATGATGGAGATCATGTTCGTGCTTTGAAGATGGAGATCGGAAGCACAAAGAAGAAAGGCCATATCATATCACATATTATGAATTGCATGTGATTTTAATCCTTTATGCATCTTGTATTGCTTAGTTAACGACGGTAGCATTATAAGATGATCCCTCATCACATAAATTTCAAGTTCTAAAGTGTTCATCCTTAGTAAGCACCGTTGCTAAAGCTTATTGGTTCGAAGCACCATGTGATGATCGGGTGTGTTAGATTCTGCAAGTGTATACAACGTGAGCAAGCCAGATTTGCTCATGCGGAAGCTAAGGTTTGATCTTGACGAGCCTAGCATATACAGACATGGTCTCGGAACACGGATCACCGAAAGGTAAAGCATGAATCATATAGTAGATATGATGAACATGTCGATTGTTCGCCATTGAAGCTGCATCAACTCTCGTGATGATCGGTTTTGATGTGGTGGATTTGGTTCGTGTGATCACTAAAACAATGTGAGGGATATTGTTTTGAGTGGGAGTTAACCTAGATTAATTTAACTATTATTTAGAACTCAATTTGTCATAAACTTAGTCTAAACTATTGCAAATATGTTGTAGATCAATGGCGGCCCCTACCATCAATTTTAATGCGTTCCTAGAGAAAGAAAAGTTGAAAAACAATGGAAGAAACTTCGCGGATTGGTTCCGCAATTTGAGGATTATCCTCAATGCTGGTAATTTGACCTATGTGCTGGATGCACCGCTGGGTGACCCGCCTGCAGCTACTGCTACCGATGAAGTAAAGAATGTTTACCTCGCTCGGAAGAATCAGTACTCCACAGTTCAGTGTGCTATCTTGTATGGTTTGGAATCGGAGCTTCAGAAAAGGTTTGAGAATTCAGACCCACATGATATTGTCCGTGATCTCAAATTGATATTTGAGACTCACGCGACAGTTGAGAGCTATGAGGCTTCTGAAAAGTTCTTTAACTGCAAGATGGAAGAGGGCAGCTCCGTCAGTGAGCATGTGCTTAAGATGTCTGGGCACGCAAACAAACTCCAAAGCTTGGGTATAGTGATTCCTAATGCTTTGGGGATTTACCGTGTTCTCCAATCACTACCACCAATTTACAAGAACTTTATGATGAACTACAATATGCAAAGCATGAACAAGCAGTTACCAGAACTCTTCTCCATGTTAAAATCTACAGAAGTGGAGATCAAGAAAGAGCACCAAGTGTTGATGGTCAATAAGACCACCAAATTCAAGAAAGGCAAGTCTAAGCAAAAGGGACACTTGAAAAAGGGTGGTAAGAAAGTTACCGCACCGACGAAGAAGACCAAGGCTGGACCTAAGCCTGATACTGAGTGCTTTTACTGCAAGGGAGAAGGTCACTAGAAGCGGAATTGCCCAAAGTACTTGGCGGATTTGAAGAACGGCAACATCAAGAAGAAAGGTATATCCGATATACATGTTATTGATGTGTATCTCACTAGTACTCGTAGTAGTGCCTGGGTATTTGATACTGGTTCGGTTGCTCATATTTATAACTCGAAACAGGTGCTGCAGAATAAACGGAAGCTAGCGAAGAACGAGGTGACGATGCGCGTAGGAAATGGATCAAATGTTGATGTGATCGCGGTCAGCATGCTACCTCTTCATCTACCATCGGGATTAGTTTTATACTTAAATAATTGTTATTTGGTGCCCGCGTTAAGCATGAACATTATATCGGGATCTTGTTTATTGCGAGACGGTTACTTGTTTAAGTCCAAGAATAATGGTTGTTCGATTTATATGAGTAATATGTTTTATGCACATGCACCTTTGATAGATGGTCTATTCTTATTGAATCTCGATAGTGGAAATACACATATTAATAACATTGAAGCAAAACGTTTGAAATTGAGCGATAACTCGACCTATATATGGCACTGTCGTCTTGGTCACATTGGAGTGAAGCGTATGATGAAACTCCATTCCGATGGACTTCTTGAATCACTTGATTTCGAATCACTTGAAAGATGCGAAGCATGTCTGATGGGTAAAATGACTAAGACTCCATTTTCTGGTATGATGGAGCGAGCTACAGACTTATTGGAAATCATACATACCGATGTATGTGGTCCGATGAGTGTAGCATCGCGTGGTGGTTATCGTTATGTTCTTACCTTCACGGATGACTTGAGTAGATATGGGTATATCTATTTCATGAAACATAAGTCCGAAACTTTCAAGAAGTTTAAGGAATTTCAAAGTGAGGTGGAGAATCAACGTAACAAGAAGATTAAATTTCTACGTTCTGATCGTGGATGTGAATATCTAAGTTACGAGTTTGGCGAGCATTTGAAGAAATGCGGAATACTTTCACAATTGACACCGCCGGAAAACCACAGCGTAATGGTGTGTCCGAACGTCGTAATCGAACTCTCTTAGATATGGTTCGTTCTATGATGTCACTTAAAGATTTACCGCTATCATTTTGGGGTTATGCATTAGAAACAGTCGCATTCACTTTAAATAGGGCACCATCCAAATCCGTTGAAATGACACCGTATGAATTATGGTTTGGGAAGAAACCTAAATTGTCGTTCCTTAAAGTTTGGGGTTGCGAAGCCTATGTAAAGAAGTTAGAGCCGGACAAGCTTGAACCCAAAGCGAAAAAATGCGTCTTCATAGGATACCCAAAGGAAACTATTGGGTATACCTTCTATCATAGATACGAAGGCAAAATCTTTGTTGCCAAGAATGGATCCTTTCTAGAGAAGGAATTTCTATCGAAAGAAGTGAATGGAAGGAAAGTAGAACTCGACGAGGTTGTCGAACCTTCTCTCGAACTTGCGAGTAGCGCAGCACCGGAAGAAGTTCCTGTGGTGCCTGCACCGATAAGAGAGGAAGCTAATGATGATGATCATGAAACTTAGGTTGAAGTTGCTACAGAACCTCGCAGGTCAACGAGAACTCGTACCGCTCCTGATTGGTATGATCCCGTTATGAATGTCATGTTGGTGGACAACACCGATGACCCTGCGACATATGAGGAAGCGATGATGAGCCCAGATTCCAATAAATGGCAAGAAGCCATGAAATCCGAGATTGGATCCATGTACGAAAACCAAGTATGGACTTTGGTGGACTTACCGGATGGCCGGAAGGCTGTCGAGAACAAATGGATTTTCAAGAAGAAAACAGATGCTGATGGTAATGTTACTGTCTATAAAGCTCGACTTGTCACAAAAGGGTTTCGACAAATTAAAGGAGTTGACTACGATGAGACTTTCTCACCAGTAGCAAAGCTAAAGTCTGTGAGGATTTTGTTAGCAATCGCTGCATATTATGATTATGAGATATGGCAGATGGATGTCAAAACAGTGTTCCTCAATGGAGACATTGATGAAGAGTTGTATATGATGCAACCCAAAGGTTTTGTTGATCCTAAAGATGCTAACAAGGTATCCAAACTTCAACGGTCCATATATGGATTGAACCAAGCATCCCGAAGTTGGAATCAACGTTTTGATAAAGTAATCAAAAGTTTTGGTTTTATACAAACTTATGGAGAAGCTTGTATTTACAAGAAAGTGAGTGGGAGCTCTGTAGCATTCTTAATACTATATGTAGATGACATATTGTTGATTGGGAATGATGTAGACCTTCTTAATAGTGTCAAAGAATATTTGAATAATAGTTTTTCAATGAAAGATCTTGGCGAAGCAGCTTACATATTAGGCATAAAGATTTATAGAGATAGATCGAGACGCCTAATATCATTGTCCCCAAGTACATATTTGGACAAAGTTCTAAAGAGGTTTGGAATGGAAGATAGAAAGAAAGGGTTCTTGCCCATGTTGCCCAATACGACCTTGAGTAAAACTCAAAGTACAGCAACGGCAGAAGATAGAGAAAGGATGAGTAAGACTCCCTATGCCTCAGCCATAGGATCTCTAATGTATGCTATGCTATGTACTAGACCCGACATTGCATATGTTGTTAGTTTAACTAGCAGATATCAAAGTGATCCAGGAGTGGATCATTGGACAGCGGTCAAAAACATCCTTAAGTACTTGAGAAGAACTAAGGATATGGTTCTTTCTTATGGAGGTGATGAACAACTCGTTGTTAATGGTTACACCGATGCTAGTTGGAACACTGATCCGGATGATTCTAAATATAAATCTGGATACGTATTTACTTTGAATGGTGCAGCAGTTAGCTGGAGGAGTGCAAAGCAAAGCGTTGTGGCGAGATCTTCAACTGAATCGGAATACATAGCTGCTTCGGAGGCTTCACAAGAAGCGATATGGATGAAGGAGTTCATTACAGAGCTCGGTGTGGTTCCAAGTGTGCTGGACCCAATGTCTATCTACTGTGCTAACATGGGCGCCATAGCCAATGCGCAAGAACCGAGGTCACACAAGAAGCTGAAGCACATCAAGCTACGTTTTCACGCTATTCGAGAACATGTCCAAGATGGTGACATAAAGATTTGCAAAGTACACACATATCTGAATGTGGCGGATCCGTTGACTAAACCTCTCCCGAGGGCAAAACATGACCAACACCAAACTGCCATGGGTGTTCGGTATATTACCATGTAATCTAGATTAGTTGACTCTAGTGCAAGTGGGAGACTGTTGGATATATGCCCTAGAGGCAATAATAAATGTAGTTATTATTATATCTTTGTGTTTATGATAAATGTTTACATTCATGCTATAACAGTATTAACAAGGAAACATTAATACTTGTGTGTTTTGTAAACTAAATTAGAGTCCCTGGTAAAGCCTCTTCATAATACTGGCTTGTTGGTTAATAAATGATTGTGGTTTCCCTATCATGAACATTGAGATGTTATTAACAACAAGATCATATCGTTAGGAGAACGGTATGATGGACATACTCCTATAGATAAGCGTAGCATAAAGATCAAGTCATTTTAATAGTTCAATTGCTATATGCTTTCTGATACATAGTAACCTAATTCCTTCGACCATGAGATCATGCTTATCACCATCACCGGAAGGAAGCTTTGATGACATCAAACACCACACCGTAACTGGGTGGTTATAAAGGTGGCATTGAGTGTCCGGAAAGTATGGGTTGAGACACATGGATCAAGAGTGGAATTGTCCATCCTTATGACGGATAGATATACTCTGGGCCTCTCTTGGTGGAATGTCATCCAATTGGATTGCCAGCATGTGACTGGCTCACAAGGGATCACATATCACGGAAACGAGAAAAGAGTACTTATCAGTAACAAGGTTGAACTAGGTATGTAGAGATACCGACGATCAAAACCTCGGATAAGTAAACTATCGTGAGACAAAGGGAAATTGGTATCGTATGTAAGTGGTTAATTCGATCACAAAGTAATCATAGAAATATGTGGGAGCCATATGAATTTCCAGATTCCTTTATTGGTTATTGTTCGGAGAAGTGTCTCGATCATGTCCGCATAATTCACGAACCATAGGGAGACACACTTAAGGATACGATGTTGTTGAGTAGTTATGGAATGATGAGTAAGAGACCGAATGTTGTTCGGAGTCTCGGATGGGATCCGGTATATCATGAGAAGATCCGGAATGGTCCGGAGAAGAAGATTCATATAAGGAAAGTCCTGTTTCGGAGTTGGAGAATGATTCCGGTGTTTTCATCGGGAATGTTCTAGAAGGGTTCGGAAGGTCCGACACTCCGAAGGGGAAGGGTACATGAATGTGTCATAACAAGTTGGAATGGTTGCATCATGTACTAGGTGTCATCGCTGAGCAAAATAAAGGGATAAATCAAATCCTAGTTTGAAAAGTCAAACGCCAATTTGAGAAGTCAAACGACAAGTTTGCTTGGTGGAGGGAGAGTAGGAAACCTACTTGGGGAGGAGTTCCTCTCCCTCCACCCGCCGGCCAAGAAGGCCGAGTTGGGGGAGGACTCTCCTCCCCCGGACGGCGCCCTCCCACCTATATAAGGAGGGGCAGGGGTGACCCTCTAGACCTACACCTCTCTCCTCTAAACCCTAACCCTAGTCGCCGGCCTCCACCAAGTCGCCGCCGCCCCTAGGGTTTGCCTAGCCGCCGAGTTGGGGCTTTCCCCTTGCCCTAGCCGCCGGCCTAGCCCTCTCTCCTTGGTGCCTCTAAACCCTAGATCGCCAAGGCCTCTCTCATAGTCCACCATACTCGCTCCGGCTTAAGGCGAAGCCCTGCGAGATCTCCCCTCTACTTCCGGTACCACGCCGTCATGCTGCCGGAATCGCGAGGAGAGTGCTACAACCTCCGCTACCTGCTGGAACAAGGGAGTTGATGGTCTTCATCGAGTATCGAACGTGTGACCGACTGCGGGAGCGCTGCCGGAACGCAGCGCCGGAAGGATCGTCTACACGATATTGAGATCGGCAAGAGTACGACTACATCACCCACGAGAATCCGCTCTCGTTAAACACTTTGGAATCTTCGAGGGTGAGTTATTCTATCGACTCGTTGCTACAATCTAGTAGATAGATTTTGGCTTGTTTGTTTGTATGCGGTAGAAATTTTTTGTTTTCCATGCTACGAACCCCTACAGGTTGTAGTTCTCTCCTCGCGATTCCGGCAGCACGACGACATGGTGTCGGAGTTAGAGGGGAAATCCCGCAGGGCTTCTCCTTAAGCCGGAGCGGGTTATGGTGGAGTAGTAGGGTTTCCCTAGCATCTAGGGTTTAGAAGCCGGATAGGAGGAGGTGGGCCGGCGGTGGCTAGGACGACGACGACGGCGCATGGCGGCGGCTAGGTGGGGTGGGGCTTGTTGTGGTCTTTGGGGGGGGCACCCCTCCCCTCTATTTATGAGAGGGATGGCAGCTAGGGAGTGGGGAGTTTGAATCCTTCCCCAACTCTCTCTCCTTCTAGGCGCGTGGTGGAGGGAGAGAAGGATTCTCTCCTTCCTCCACCAGGAAACATTGTCCCAGTTTGACTTTTCAAACTTGCCTTTTGACTTTCAAATTTAGAGTTTAATTTCTTTCTTTTAAACGCCCAGCCAAGTGACCTAGGACATGATGCAATCATTCCACTTAGTCATGACACATTCATGTACCCTTCCCCTTCCGGTCCGGTGAACCTTCTAGACCCTTCTAGATCATTCCGGTGAAAACACCGAAATCATTCCCGAACTTCAGAATTGGACTTTCCTTATATGAATCTTATTCTCTGGACCATTTTGGATCTCCTCGTGATATCCTGGATCCCATCCGAGGCTCCGATCAACATTCGGTCTTCCTACTTACATTCCATATCTACTAAACAACACTGAATCCTTAAGTGTGTCTCCCTACGGTTCGTGAAATATGCAGACATGACCGGGACTCTTCTCCGATCAATAACCAATAGAGGAATCTGGAAATTCATATGGCTCCCACATATTTCTACGATTACTTTATGATCGAATGAACCATTTACATACGATACCAATTTCCCTTTGTCTCGCGATACTTTACTTATCCGAGGTTTGATCGTCGGTATCTTTGCATACCTGGTTCAACCTCGTTACCGACAAGTACTCTTTTCTCGTTCCCGTGATATGTGATCCCTTGTGAGCCAGTCACATGCTTGCAAGCTAATTTGATGACATTCCATCGAGATGGCCTAGAATATATCTATCCGTCATATGGATGGACAAATCCCACTCTTGATCCATGTGCCTCAACACATACTTTCCGAATACTCAATGCCACCTTTATAACCACCCAGTTATGAAGTGGTGTTTGATGTCATCAAAGCATCCATCCGGTGATGGTGATTAACATGATCTCATGGTCAAAGGATTTAGGTTACTATGTATTGAAAGCTTATAGCAAGTGAACTATTTAAATGACTTGATCTTATGCTACGCTTAACTATAGGAGTATGTCCATCGTATCATTCTCCTAATGATATGACCTTGTTGTTAATAACATATCAATGTTCATGATCAGGAAACCATGATCATATATTAACCAACAAGCTAGTTTAACAAGAGGATTTACTAGGGACTCTTACATGTTTACAAATCACACAAGTATTAATGTTTTCGGTTAATACAATTTTAGCATGGCATGTAAACATTTATCATAAGCATGAAGATATGATAATAACCACTTTATTATTGCCTCTTGGCATATCTCCAACAGTTAAAGTTAAAGTTATTTTATTTTTCATATGTATCATGTTACTATACATATGTGCCGAGGAAGAAGCAAAAAGAGTCCAAAAATAAGAATGCCAAATGAATCTGAGAGATGAGGGGCAATGGAACCAAACACTAGTGATGTAATATGGTTCAACCATAAACTTAAGGGGTAGTGTTTGGAAGCTAAATATCACTTATACATGTTAATCCTTGCTTACTTTCTACTTCTTCAAGTGTCCACATATGTGAGAAATAGTCAAGAGTTTATAGACCAAAGTAGGATAATACATAGTGCACTTTCACTTGCACTTTGCATGCTTAATGGTCCATAGTACTTTGTGCATTTGTTTTTATACAAGATTGACTTATTGGGAAGCATATATGAGGAATGGGAAATATCACTTCATAAGGTAAGTGCTTGGTGTCATTCTTCAAAGTATAAATTATTTAAATTTGTATAGCAATCATCATGACTTATGATGTTCAACATAAACAACAAACACCAAAGTCCATGTTTAGTTTTATCACCTTGATACGTCGTAAACGTATCTATAATTTTTTATGTTCCATGCTTGTTTAGTATCTACTTTGCTTTGCTTTGTCTTCACTTTGAGGTATTTTTATATGTTTTCTGGACTAACCTATTAACAAGATGCCACAGTGCCAGTTGCCCGTTTTCTTCTGTTTTTGGTTCCAGAAAAGGCAAAAAATCAATATTCTCTGAATTGGACGGGACAGAAGCCAAAGTCATTATTTTACCCGACACGACACAGAACCACGAAGCAGAGATGGAGGAGGACACCATGGTGGCCACACCCTAGGTGAGCCCGGGCCATCCCTGGTGGCGCCCACAGGGGGTGTGGGGCCCCTGGCCCTCCACCAACCTTTCCTCCTTCGCCTATAAGAAGCCTCTGACCCAAAAACCCTAAATCATTGACCAGAAAACCACGAAAAGTTCCGTAGCGCCATCGCCACCGAAGGGGAGATTCGGGGGACAGAAAGTATCTATTCCGGCACCCTGCCGGAACGGGGAAGTGCCCTCGGATCCATATCCATCGATCTCCATCGCCATCTCCATCACCATTGCTGATTCCCATGATAAGGAGGGAGTAGTTCTTCCTCGAGGCTAAGGGCTCTACCGGTAGCTATGCGTTCATCTCTCTCTCTATGCATGATCTTGTTGTGGTCATGAGCTTTGTAATCAAGTAGATCTACCTTGCTACTCAAGTGCTTCAATATATCTCCAGCTCTCCCCACGTGTATGAAAGTGACAGCGTGCATACCGTGGTGGCACTTAGGCTAGAGTCTACATAAATACTCACCATGCTTTAATAGATCTATGCTTTTCCCCATGTGTGTGAAAGTGACAGCGTGCACACCGTGTGTGGCACTTAGGCTAGATTACATATATATTTATCATGAGTTATATTTGGAGTTGAATGTCTTTATGAAATTGTGGTGTTTTTTGGAACCATCTAGCACTCAAGGTGACAGTGTGGGGTTATCTAGATTGGGAAAGGCGGACTTTGAGGTGTGCTGTTATAGCCCTACCATGGATTAGAGTGTCCAACCAGAGAGTACTTAAGAGTAGTATCATGAAGAGAATATATTTATATGAGAGAGTGTTCACTAGTGAAAGTATGATCCCTAGGCCTTGTTTCTAAACATTGAAACACCTTTCACAACTAGATCTGTTACATGTTTGCTTGCTTCCAGTCTCTTCCACGCCGTCAAGCTCTTTTATGGCACCGTTGTCTTATAATCATCCACACCACTTGTATTTCACTATCTCTTTGTCGAACTAGTGCACATATACACCTGACAAGTGTATTAGGTGTGCTGGGGACACAAGAGACTTCTTGTATCTTGATTGCAGGGTTGTTTGAGAGGGATACCTTTGACCACTTCCTCCCTAAGTTTGATATACCTTGGGTAATCCACTTAAGGAAACTTGCTGCTGTTCTACAAACCTCTGCACTTGGAGGCCCAACAACTGTCTACAAGAATAGAAATGCGTAGACATCACACCTTTATGTTCGAGGACGAGCATAGGTTAAGATTGGGGATATTGATGCATGTACAATGCATATATGAACTTTGTAGTTTATTGTCACATAATTCCAACATATTTGCATCATATACAATGCTATATCTATGTTTTACATTAATTTATGGGGATTTACCAATGATCCTATTTGTTTGGTTTATAACTCTCCAGGACAGGAAAACCCTATTTTGCATATTTTTAAGTTTCAAGGGCCTAAACAAAGTCAAATGGATCTACGATTTTCCAAGAATGATTTTTTCACAAAGAGAAGAATCTGGAGCACTAACCTCACAAGCAGATCCCGGAGGGTCGAAAGAGGCCAGGTCCTGGGTTGTGCCACCTTGCTCTTTCCTTCCTCGAGCATATTCAACCGCCCGTATTGATTCCTAGCTCCGAGTCTTGACCTAAAAACTCCCACAAAAAGGTCCCCCGTTGCAATCTCAGAAGAGGCAGAGTAGAAACATAGAAATCACAAAAAGAGCTAGAACTAGACTATGATGAAGAGGAAGTTGTCAACCTCTAGACTATGAGTTTGTGGCATTAGCTTGATCTCTCCCTCTCCCTCTCCCCCTCTCTCCCTCCCTCTCTCTCTCTCTCTCTCTCTCGCTCTCTCTCTCGTGCTATCATTGTTTAGAACCATATGAGCTGTTTTACATTATTATGGTCATATATGTAATTTCTATATGGTGGATCTTTGTTTGATGAGATGATATTTAGATTGGAATTCTATTATGTGTAAGATGTATTGGTAGATGCATATTATGTACCCCATTCTTAAGTGCTTGTTCTGATCAAACTTGTATGCAAGGGCATGTGGGGGGAACGTGTGCATTAGATGGAGCATGGTGGTGGTGATTGGATAGTGAAAAGAATTTTGAGATCCACTATGGTTTTTACCTTTATTTTGTTACCTCACTAGGGATAAAGTGAATCATGTGTTATAATCATCTACTAACAACAAAGATGATCTTGTTTACTCATGGTAGCACGTTTGATATTCAAACATCATGTCGAAGTACCTAAGATTGTACTTTGTTTGTTCTTAATTCTAGATTGCATTAAGTTTTCCCTTTCTAGAAGAGTATAAGTGAGATGTGTTGTATCATCTTTATATTAGGACATTATGCCATATGAATGCTAATCAAACACATAATGAAGTTTCATCGATATTATATCATCTATGAGCAGTTTTATCACCACCACACTTTATGAGAGAGTAGAAAAGTGAAACCCGGTCCACTTTTTATCATAAGAAACCACCTTTAAAACTTGTTTTTATTGTCTTTTACATTTTCTACAATAATTAAATCCGAAAATACAAAAATACTTTTACTTTCTTCAAGAATAAACAAAAACCCCAAGAGAACTTTACTTTACTGTTTTTAATTTTTTATTCTAGTTGTAGTTTACTTTACTATTTTATTTAAAGTTCTACTTATACGAAACTTTGTGCTTGACAACCATAAGGTGAAGTTGGGGTAAAAGAGAAAAACTTTGTTTTGTAGGTTGCTAAATGAGGCTAGAAGAAGGTTGTCGACTTAGATCCCAAGAGTTTGATATAAACCATTGAGTCACCCTTGTGGAAAAATTATGCTTGCTACATCACTTGTACCTGGAGTCCCAACGAGTTGGCACACATAGAGCTGGTGTCATCAGACACTGGCATGGCCATGCTAGCTGGCTACTCTCGGCCAACCCGTTCACCGTGTATGCGTCCAACAAATCCAAGGCCACTTTGGTAACCCTGTGGTATAAAAGGAGGGTCATGGCTTAAGGCAACAGGGGGTGATGGGGAAATATAGGCAACCAGAGAGAGGAACCATAGCCAACAAGAGATGGAGAAACATAGAACAAGGAGGATCGAGAGATAGGTTAGGCTATGAGAAGGAGAGGCAACAATGGTAGATGGCCATTTGTGCAGCTAGAGCCTAGGCGAGCAACCCGGCAAGGGCTTGATTCACTCCCTTGTAACCTTTTCTCTCCCGCTATGAGCAATACTACCATACATGCGGGATGTAGGGATATTAGCCTTCAGGCGGCTTGAACCTGGGTAAAAATAGTGTGTTCGTGTGTTCTCGTGGTCATTTTGCAGGGATCACTAAATTGGAAGCACGGTTGTCGTCCATTGCCGAACAACTACCCTTATGTCCATGTTCCCGCACACGATACTCACTTCAGGTAAAGTTACTCCTTGTGTCCTTCTCATCACTGGTGGTACAAGGTTTGCCAAGTAAGGAACTATAGGTCTTGCGACTTTGGTATACACATGTGTACAAAACCTAGGGACACTCTGGATAGGTTGTGTTAGTTGCTCTGGTACAAATGTCTGAATATTAGTGATAGTGGTAGATGGTGGTGGTTCCAGAGAGCATTCTGGTATGAAATTCCCATATAAACTTGAACCTCTATCCAAATCAAGATGATTCCTCAAATCTATTAGTGTTAATTGCATTACCACTAAGCATGTGATCATTTCAGTCAATTTGTCCAACTTACTATTTTTAAGAGCATGACCGTAGGGGAAGCCCCTACAGTGTGATTTTCTTTTATTTATATACCAAAATGGAAGTCCCAAGTACGGATAAGAAAAACAAAATTACATCAAGGGGAGGAAATGAACAAGTAAAGGTAAAGACATGTTTATGTTAAGAGAGATAAAACCCAATCTAGCAAGGGTTGAACCAGATGAGACTTCACTTTGTGGCGATGTAGAAGAATGTCACTCTCAAATCTAACCTTCCACCTAGTAAAGGAAGGGGCTTGGTTTTTAAAGATGAAGTCGTTCCTTTTCTTCCATATGTTCCAGGCTGCACACGTGACAATATCCATGAAGCAGGGGCCTATAAACGAACCACTAGCTGCTAGGAATCTAGCTAATATCATCAAAGTGTGTTCCCACTGAATGTTAAGGAAATTCCAACAAAGAATCATCAAAGGGACACACAAAGAACAAATGGTCTCATGTTTCAAGGTTCTGGTTTCTACACAGTACACACTCAGGTCCATAATCCACCTTCCATTGTTTTCTAATCATCAAATCTTTAGTGTTTAGTCTATCCTTTTGCAATAACCAGGCAAAAACTGGAAGCTTCAAAAAAATTTAGATTTTCATATGAGCTGGAGGGCTGGATCCTTTGGAGCTTCAGCAAAAATAAAATTATAAAACTTTGCCAAGGTGTATATGGAGCTGCCCCAAGGGAAGATTCTAGTGTTATTTACTGTCCAGCTTACTATTGGTCTTCCCTTACCCGGTTAAGATTTTCACCTCTGTTTGAACGTTGACCATTTATTACTGACTCTGAGTAAAAGTATCCAATTTCTTCTAGAATTTTGCTATGAAGTCTTCAAACTCTTCTCGAGTAACCAGGTGTTTCTCGATGTGAGTATCGCCTCCTATTGTTAGATTTTGTTTCGATTTTCCTGTCGCCTTACATGAAGCAAGGATCTGAAATCTAGGATTTTACTATTAGAATAACAAAGTGTTCAACCAACCAAATCACACATAAAACCCCTAATCGCCTCCATGGTACCCTTAGTTCTTCGGCTCGTGCCGACTGGCTCCGGAATTTTACTAGAAAACTAGCTCCCAAACCCTTGCTTGATCTCCCAACAATCCTCAAGAACCAAGGCCAAAACCACCGCTCTAATACCAGATTGTAACGACCTCTAATAGAAATCAGCAAATTGATAGATAAAATTTAGCAAGAGGTGAGATTCTTTCAGAGAATTCAGAAATGAGAAATAAAGAAGTAAATAAGAGCCGGGCTGAAACGCAACGACGACATACTAGGTTTATTTCATTTAGCATCAAGATAAGGTCTGGGTTTACATCACATGTACGTATAGCATCCGAGGCAACGGAGCAATTGAACAAAAAATTAAAGTAACGGAGGACATCGACTTCTTCATCAGCAACGACGAAGATGACGTTTGGCGCGAAACGGCTATCTGCCCGGTTGAACTTGGCCCGTTAGATGCTCATGATCAAACCGGTATCTTCTTATCCTGACCATTGGTTAACTGAAATGATCTTTTTCCAATCGACATTGTTAAGTGCGTCTCCATCCGGCCGACGCATTCCGTCCGAGCGTGTCCGAACTTGTCTGCGTGGACGCGCGGTCAATTCGCGCGTCCGGCTCGATCCATCTGTATATCTAATATGGGCAACCGGTACGTCGGCCTGGACGCGCGCGAATAGCGCGAGGTGTCCTGCCCGTTGGCCACCCGGGGCTATATGTAAGTGAGATACTAGTACTTAAGATAGCTATTAATTGGATTTAAAGCCCTACCAGTTACAAAAAGGCCATTCAAACAAATTAGCGATAGCCGCTGTTGCCGCGGCCACCGTTGCCGCCGGCTCCGTCGATCGCCGCCCTAGCGGACCAGATGACTCGCTGCTGGACGCGTTCGCGGTGTAGGTCGCGCGCATGGTCGCGACCCACCGCCTTGCCCGCCGTCTTCCTCCGGTCGTCCGCTGTCCGGTTCGCCAGGGCCTTGTCCATCTAGGCGGCCCAGTGGTCCCTTACCTCCTGGTCGGCGAGCTCCTTCGCCTCAGCCGCGAGCAACACCGTCAGAGAAGGAGCTGGAGCCGCGATCGGAGCACCATTGGGGCCGAAGCCCAGCGCATGCGCTATCTGCACGGGGATGGCGATCGGTGACTCCAGTTGGTCCACCTCCTCCTCCCCCTCCTCGTCGTCGTCCTCTACCACCTCCGTGTCATCAGCGTCGACGAGACCCCACGCGACCGCGCCTCAGCGGCCAGAGCCACGCGCTCCTCCTCCGCCGCAGAGTCGGCGACATGCTCGCGCCGCGCCTCTTCCACGTCGATGCGCGCTTTAGCGGCGTGGCGGAGCTCGCGGATGGCGACCTTGGCGACCTCCTTGGCCACCTCCTCTAGCGGGTCATGGCCGCCTCGTGGCGGATCTCGCGAAGATACGCAGATGCGGCCTCCAAGGCCACCGCCTCCTTGGCGGCGATGTGGTGTATGTCGGTCACCGCCCATTGGGCGGCCACCATTGCCGCCGCCTCCACTACTCGCTGCAGCGCCATCTCAGCGATATCGCCTTCCTTCTCGAAGGCCAGCACGTGCGCCTCGCCCATGCGCCGGGGCAGCACTGTGGCCTCGAGGTGGACCTCGTCGACCTCCATGTCCGGGTAGCGGGTGCGGCACATCTCCTGCATCTTCGTCCAGCTGGCGATCTTGCGGCGAGGCATGGCTGGTGGTGGCTGGCTCTTTTTCGGCTGCTGGTTTGCTCTTGCTTTGGGGCTTGTTGTCTCCGCCGCGCCGGCGACCGTCATTTATAGACCGCGGCGGAGGTGGGAAACGTTCTAGGATGCACGGGAAGTTTTCTAGCGAGGCGCGCGCGGGAAACGATAGCGGGAAACGCCGGTCGCGCGGAAAGCCGACGTCACGTCACCATTAACATCCCATCGCGAGGGTATCAAGCGGTGACAATGGGAGAGAGACGAACATATGGATCGAACCGCTGGACGCGATCGGCCGAACTGGACCATGGTTAAAAATCGACCACGGCCAACCCAGATAGTTTGGACCGATCGGATAAGTCGCCCGGTGGAGATGTCCTAAGTGTTAACTGAATTTCCCCCGATTCAGCTAGATCATGACACACCCCACTCGGCCACTCGCGGACGTCTGTGGACCGTGCTGCTTCTGTGCTCGGTCTCGGCTTGTGCTCGCCGTCGCCTCCCGTCCCCGCTGGCCACCGCGCCCACTCGCCGACCGTCTTTGTCCCGCCGTCGCCTCCCATACCATCCCAGCTCGCATTCCCGGCTCCTGTCCCCGCAATCCCTCTTTCCACTCCGGCGGCGTGCGCTCCATTACCGGCGTCTGCTACTGAATCTGCCTCCCAAGTCGCTCGTCCCCTTCCTCTCTCCCGTACGCACGCGCGCGGGCGAGAGGCTCACGCTCCGGCGGACGGTGTCCGGCAGCCAGCGAAAGAAGCACGGCCGAGAGGGCAAGGTAACCTGACCTCCTTTTTCCTCTTCTCTCCTGTATACCCCAGAATTTTAATGGATAATTATCTTGGAACCCTAGGTTTGTGAGATGAAATTTCTGAGTTGCGTAGCGAAGATGGAATCAATCTAGGTCGTTTGGTATCCAGGTATTCATTTCATTTAGTAAAAATGAAATGAATACATGGATCCATTTCATTTATATTATGATTCCAAAAACACCCACAGGAATGACATGTCTGAGATAGGAATCAGGTTTATACATGAGGATATTTCAATGGATTTGCCAAATGAAATGACGGTCCAATTCCGTGCCAACCAAACAGCATAGGGATGGAATTGCAAAATGAATTCCAGGATTCCAGGCCGAAATGATGGATACCAAACGACTAACAGAATCCGCTGGAAGTGCAGGAAGCAAGAGCCCCAGCCAGCGATTCATTCTTTGCTGGAGAGTGGAGAGGTAGCAATCCAACAAACAGGAACTGATTGTCTTTCTGAAAGGATATTTGTTCTGTACATGCACAGACATCCTTGATAATATTTCATCAAACCAAGCAAGTAGCTTAGGGTATTTAATCAAAGGATGACCAACTTTGGATATATTATCAAAGATCCAGCAACTTTGGTATAACTGATCAAATTCTTTCTGGGCAAGACATAGAAGCAAGGAGCATGAAGGGCGTGGGAAACCCGATCCCATGCCGAAGTGGAGAAAGGTAGCCTATGGGGGAATGCAACCAGGCTATGATGACAACTACACAGACGACTCGTTCTTTTGTTGACTCAGTCTCCATTTCCCAGTATCTCTGCATTGTCGCTCTTGTGGTTTCGACGTGGACCCATACCCTCAATTTGGCCATTGATGAGATCACTCTCTTGAAATTCGATATTGGCCTTGTGCTTGTTGGGTTCTTGGTCCTCTTGCTCACAACGAGTCCATTCTCGCTGAAGCTACTCTCGAAGTATGTCCTCAACAGCCTTTATGTTTTAGCGCCAATTTGCCATACCCTCACTAGGTCCATCAGTTCAGATTCAATCTGGGCACTTGCTGTGTTCCTTCTGCTAGTTCATCTCTTCTTGCATGATTATTCCGGTTCAACTATAAGACCTCCAGGTGCACTCAACAACCCAAAGTTGACCAGCAACATTTCCTTGAACGCATCGATAGTAGCTTCTGTCCTTGTGGCTTCACGTCTGCCATCTTGGCTACACGTCTTTGCAATCATGCTCTTCTCCTTGCAGGTCTTTCTGTTTGCGCCACTGGTTACATTTTGTGTCAAGAAGTACTCCCGTAGACTCCATTTGGCATTCTCATTTGCTCTGATGATCATGACCCTGAGTGTCACGTACGAGTTGCATGGGATGCTCTTCATTTTACTACTGGCACTTGTTGTTTTCATCTCGCTTGTTTGCCCTTACTGGCTTATCAGGATTCAAGAATACAAGTTCGAGATCAATGGTCCCTGGGATGAAGCTAAACTCTGCTTTGATATAACTGAATAAGTCATGTGTGCAGAAGATTGGGTTCATTGTATCTGTGACTGATTTAGTGCTGTCTCAGTTGCAAGTTTCCATGTGTATGTACATGCTCTCTCTTTTTTGGCGAGAAATATGTACATGTTAGTTGTTACTGTGGTCGAAATACGGCCTTGTGTTCTGCACTCTAGTGATGTATCTTAACAAAGCATTCAAAGTTCAACCTCAGTATTCAAATACATGACAATCTTTGTTCAAGTCAAGGGGATGCCTTACTCATAGTAACAGACTAACAGTGATCCTATTATTACAAAAAATAACAGCAATAGTTCCTTTTTTTTTTGAAAGAATATCAGTGATTCTTGTAAATGCAATGCAACAACTTATGATGTATTCGATCATGCTGAAATGAACTGCAACTCAACAAGAGCAACAGCATAACTCTAGACTTTGCACATGCTCAAGTTCTTTTGGAGATGCTAGAAAACTAAACCTTATACTTGTGCATTAACACATTCATGCACATACACAATTCCCATAACAAACAGGTGAATCGTTTTGAATATCCAATGAACTGTTTTAGAGTAACATCTCTACAAATGTTTGAGTCATTAACATCGATCGGGCCAGCACGCCCAAACAATGCAGAACCCTGAGTATCCTCGCTCATGCTAGGAATTGATGGTCTTTTTACTCTGCAAGCCTTTATTTCCTCCTGTCTGCACTAATAACTAATTGTAAGGCGCTCAAATGTCCTTAGAGTAGGATCGTAATGGACATTTCTCACGGTTTTTGATAACGACGAGGACCTGGCCTCCAGTAGAGTTGATTGGTGAAGCCTCTGAGTGGTTGATGGGCGACTGCTGCCACTGCTGGTTGGGAATAGGTGGCTACTAGCTACTAACGCAGCGTGTTGGGTCACTGGCCTCTCCAGAACTTGTTCTGCTGCTTGACAGGAGAGCGTTCCTCGACGTGCTCCCATTCCGAGATGACGTAGGCCTTCTTTTATCCGAATCAGCAGCCTAGCATAGATGTAAAACTTGTGTAATCCTTTTAATTATCCAATAAATCCATATTAGCCCTCCTATCAACCATCAAATGTTGCTTCCATGCAAAAGTTTAAGTGCATGGTGCATGTTCACTAAGCATCAGATATTTTAGATAAAATAAACCGAGCACTTCTAACCATCTTGGGTGCCAACAATGAATCCAATAGGGTTCTGTGCTTCGTGTTTTCTCCATGATGGCCAGAACCAGAGCCAGTTCTTCTAGCAAATGTTTCCACTGAACCAGAGAATCTATCAGGAACATCCTGTCTTGCTGTTAACATAGAAGAAGGCAAAACAAAGTTTTACTTCTCATAAAGCTTATTTTCTGAATACGAACTTCCCAAAATGTGCATGTAACTGCAAACCTGAAGTCCGTTCAGCCCGTTCTGAAGATGGTCCCACCAACCCACCTGTCCATCCACTTGGCTGGCAGCGAGGAAAAACATTCGGTATAGTTAAGCTTGCAACTATACAAAAAATGGCTTGGAAAGAGGAACGGCGGGTATACTAGCAATCTTTTATTTTCTGCTACTTGCCTTGACACAGTCCAATCAAATATATAATCAGACTGGTACCCTGTAAGTATCCATCAGACACCATTAATGATGTACTCCCTCCGTTTCAAAATATAAGATGTTTTAGGTTTGTGAAGAAAATGAATCTAGACTTCTTTTAGTGTGTAGATTCATCCCAAAGTTGAGTGAACCTACATACTAAAATAAGTATAGATTCATCTTCTTCATAAACCTAAAACATCTTATATTTTGAAACGGAGGGAGTAGATGCATAGAAACTTCAAACTACTATATGTACCGAGAGTAACTTCACAGGTAAATAGATCTCGGAAGAGTTTCTTCAAATAGGAATAATCTGATTTATCTTCAAATTGTAAAGATCGGCAATAATGGAAGTATGAAACAAACTCCGATGGATAAGATTTACAAAGAACCTACACGAAATTATGCATATAGTGGTAGTACATAAGATTATATTGCAATCTAAGTACAGATGTTTTTATATGAAAAATATCAGTCCAATATTTATTATTTAACACTAAGGACAGAATTTAGTAGAGTCGTCCAGCACCATAGAGTCATTATAATCATAATGTATGAACATCAGATGAAACAGTTTCGAGATGAATCTCTTGCTAAACTGAAACGCAGGAATTTGGTTTATTCAGCTTCATTTAAAAAAGTCCGTATAAGAGCATCTATAACCCAGTGAATTTCTATTGTGATACCATTTTAGCCTCTCCTAATTATGATTTGAGGGTTTGAACTCGGTGGCGGAAATAGACCTGGGGCAGCTAGGGCTTCTCCCCAAGGCTCAGGATTAGAGCCATGGCTGGGCCAAGCTTGTGACTTGTTTTGGCTAAGCCAAGGCCCAGTGCAAACAGAGTATGATCAGGCTGGACTAGCCACAAGCTTGTTTGTACTGCCAGGCTACCAGATGATAGAACTTGTCTTTAGCGTATCATGGACCAGGTCAAAATCTAGAATTAGTATAGTGTCACTACGGATTATGCAACCAACAATTTCCAAAGCAAAGAAAAATTGATAAATCAAGTTGCGCTAGCAAATGTTCATGAATGACACCAACCTGGCTTGCTTTATGGCCTAAACCCATAAGGAAGTTATCTGGCTTTATATCACGATGAAGAAAGCCCCTCAAGTGCATGTAATCTACCCTTGCAATCTGTATAAAAATATTGGAATGCATTAATTTGGCAGTAAAAATCAACAAAAGAAATTACTCATAAGATTTGAATTTTGCAGATAAATACTTCTGTTGGTATTATGTCAAATAGGTGAGCCAATATTAACGGTCAAGATGCTATGATACAGTAAGAAAAAAACTTACCATCTGATCAGCAAGCAAAAGTACTGTTTTAAGAGTGAATTTTCTGTTGCAATAGTTGAATAAATCCTCCAGACTTGGACCAAGAAGATCAATGGCCATGACATTGTACTCCCCGTCCAGTCCAAACCACTTCAGATGAGGAATCCCAGCTAGAGTTTGGAATCAAGCATTAAATCAAAAACAGAATAAAAAGCAAGTTCTTGTATCTAATTATCTATGCTTACTTCCCCCTTGCAGAAGCATGCATAGTTTTGACTCATAATGAAGCTGAGGATGCCTTGATTTAACAGATTCCAAACAAATTGTGAGATGACAGAAACATTCAGGAAGCCATGTCTAGATGCTAGCAGTTGCAGGGGCAGTTAACCTGCCCTAACACCCAGAGTTCATGTTGAATTTGTATGCTCAAGTTCTGAAAAGGTTGCTGCTAATTGCATTATTACCTGTACTTTCTATGAGCATAGGTCTTGCCTCATCTATGCCTACAATCCAACACATTTAGGAGGTAAAGATTATGCAATTAAGACACCAGAGTTTATCAGGTTATACAAACCAGAATTTAATTCTAACGGGCTTGCAGGGCAAAGTGCGGGGGGGGGGGGGGGGGGGGGGGGGGGGGGCAGTCATTTGATAAGAAAATAACTACCAAGTTTTGTGAGGAATGTTACTTCCACGGAAGATTGTACCAAACAACTGCACATTGTACTGAAATAATGGAAACAAATAGAAAGTAAAGAATCTCATGAGTTTCATTGGATGGTTGTTTGAAAGATTGGATTAGGCAGAGTTAGATGCATTTTAACTAGCAACGATAGCCGTAAACAGGGATGGGGTATTAATCAAAACTTTTACTTGAAAAGAAAATCATTCCTTTGTTAAGTATCATTCTATCATCATGTGTATAATATCAAGTTGAAGCACAGTTAAGAAATGATCTTTCTCCAGTCTTATAAGAGGGTGACAATCTCGGACTACAGAGTTGGATCTCTCACTGTTGCTTGCAACAGCAGGCAAGTGTTGGGAGAAAAAATGACCCCTCAAAAATGAAAACTAGTAGTACATGGCCAGCCTATACAAAGCAACTACACACCTAAACTCTAACCCTGCAAGAATGACAGTACAAAAACAAAGTTCCAGAACAGAAGGAAAAATAAGATCCTCCGTCATGGAGACCGATCAGTCGCTCCATCGGAGCAACATGACGACGCAGCGGCGGAGGATGTAGAACCTAGCTCTCTTCTCCCTGAAAGCTCTGTTGAGCCTCCCTTGGCCTCCAATCTTCATGGTCTGGTCAGAAAGCTTGGTGCAAGGGGAAGGAGAGAAAGAATTGCTGCCAGACTAGACAGCTTGTAGACTGATGGCTAGCGTGGTACTGACTACTGAGAGGGGTGTTAAGTGGGGGCCTTTATATAGAGGCACACAAGGGATGATATGCCCTATCAAAAGAACATCATACCCCCCACATGCAGGCAGTTTGTTTATGCACTGGGAGGCACACTTCTGACCCTAAACTTATCCTACTCATTATTCTATTTGCTTGGAGCTTAGGAGCTAGCAAAAGACTTACACTATGCATGACCATGACTATCTCAGAGAATTACAGTGGTAAAACCAGACAAGATCCAGTGGCCATCCACCCATCCATGTAACAAAGGCAGATAAAGGTTGTTTAGTGACTCCAAGAAAGGGACTCCAAAAGATATCCTAGCACCGCTTACTAGGAAACTTCCAGGAAGGTCACCTTGATGCATAGGATATAACTGATTAAGCTTTACCGCTAACAGGTATTAAGACCTGGTAATTCTGCAATTATGAAATGATGTACACAGGCTTAACCTTGGGATAAAGCTTGGACTCCTAGTAGACTTGTCTAATTTCACCTTCCATGTAGTGGGAAGGAGTTATCTCCAATGTGGACCTTTCACTAGTCATTACAGTGATGTTTGACACGTACCTTGGTGACATTGATTAAGTCTCAGCAGCTTATAACAGTAGCATACAGAAATCTCTCCAGGTACACAAAGGAATACACCATAATCCTTGTATTCAGAAAAATGCTTGATTGGAGAGTCAGGCAAATGAGTTCTCCATGTACTTCAGGTCATTTTTACTCAAACGACAGGAGTTCTGTTGAGGCAACTTGAGGGCTGAATAAATTCGAAATAACATATTAGCATATTTCTTTTGTAGCATGGAAGCTAGAAACTATCTTTTGTTATCATTATTCAGTTTCCCATCAACACAATTCGCATAACGATTTGAACTAACCAAGTTCCTGTATTGCCTTCTACTCAGATGACAGAGGTCCCCTATGCAAGCAAGACCATTAATTGTCATTGTTTCTTGTTTTCCAGACAGAACCTAAGAGGAACTCCAGATTCTACTGCCTACAGTTTCAGTTCATAAAAAGAAATCCAAGCTACGAATTTATAGTGATGTTAAATTGAAAGTGGGTTACATAGACCAAGGTAATTCTCTTCTTAATCTATACCAGATATCATTTACATGTCCCCAATGTTTAAGAGAGAGAAACATGATAACGCTAGTGTGCATCTTATTCGTTTAGCAAGAAAATTATATATGCAAAGAGAGCTATAGGCTTCATGGACAAACCTAGACTACACACCTATCCCACATACATCTAGCATTAACACCCATAGCTAGGCAAGAATCATCAGTGAAATCACTACAAGACATCATTAAGTACAAAAATATTGCAAGAGGAAACAATAGTTATTAAGAACTGTACATTAATCATGTACGAGGGAATCAAATCAGAAGAAAATCTCCATATGCATTGAACCTGTTGTGTTACCGAGGCCGTGACATTATATCAAAACAGAGGATTGAAAATGAGGGTCCCACGAAGAAACTTCCTACCTGATAATCTCATTATTAACTCAGCCTCCCTTTTAATCGATGAAAAGGGGCACTTTTTGCTGTCTGCAATTTTCTCAATATAAAAAATGATTTAAAGTCCTTAAGGAGAATTAACAGATTAGGTGCCTCCATTATTTGCTGCATATCTTTTATACAATCTGCAGAATAATCTTAAATTGAGTGAACTGGAACTAGTGATTCTTTTAGGGAGAAGTGACCTACAAGTTGCCTTTATTTAATGCTTCAAACACTTCAAAAATCCCACAAAGAAATCCCAGCATAACATCAGCATTCATGGACTCAACAAAAACATAACAATGCTTATGTTTTGAACCATGAGTATATATCAGAACAAAACCTGCAAATACAAGTATACAACAATGAACGCAGGCCACCTTAGGTGACAATGACTTAGCTAATGACAATATTAGCACTAATAAATAATGCATCAAGCTGGCACCTGAAGGAGTGACTATTTTATCAGTTTGTCACTAAGGATTAACTTACAGACTTACAGTCCTAAAAATCATATTGGAATTGTGGATAGCAAACAACATGAACATGAACATGAACATGTGAGCAACAAGAAACATTATTTAAAGATGTGAACCATGTTGAAGAAGAAAATAAACAGAGAATTCTGAGCAAAAATGTGGAGCAAACATCACTGTCTTGTTTGTAATAATGCTGCTCACCCTACTATCAGATGTCCTACTCTGAGATTGCCTAGACCTTCAACTTTTGTGGTAATGGGACAGAGGATACTATTTTCATTCAGTTGCCGGACAGTGTTTTCAAGGGGCACCTAGCTCCTAAGTGTGATCCAATTGCTAAAGTTACTGGAGCTGTTGTTCCTTCTACTGCGATTGAGGCAGAGATGGCAAGAATTTGCCCTCTTAATTCTCGGTGGAAGTGGGAGGCTATTTCTCACGATGCTAATTCATTCTTGGTTATTTTTCCTTCATTTCAAGACCTGGAGAGAGTGAATGGTATCCATATGGGTGTGCCAAACTTTGATGCCCAGTTCAAGCTTAGTAAGTGGGAGGTCAAAGATATTCAGCCCAAGTTTGATATACCTCAGTTATGGGTGCATGTGGAGGGTGTGCCGTATACTCTTAGACATTTTCATGGTCTCTGGGCTATTGGTTCACTTATGGGTACTACCATTGATGCTGATCTACCCACTCTATACAGTCAGAACGTGGTTCGGATTTTAGTGGATATGATGAATCCGGATACACTGAATAAGCATCGAGATGACAAAGGTTATTATGTTGATGTCACTGCTACTATCAAGTTGAAGGGGTATGATTTTAGGTTCCACAATCAGAAAAATGACTTCAAGCCGGATACCATGTATACTCCTTTTTTCTGGAAGTGTAAAGAGGACGACCTTGATGACCATGATATGACTAAATCTAAAGGAAAGGGTCCTCAAGGTATGCCGCAAGGTGCCTCTGGTTCTCAGGTTACTAGTATGGAGGTCGATGGCTCTATGTCTGTGCCGGCAAGTGGTGGTTCTGGCTCTGGCGTTCAGCAGCAGACGCTGCCTGTTGCGGCGGCACCGGTGCTCAGCAGGCCGGCAGCTGCCCCTGCGAGAGGACGGCCCAACATGATGGGGTGAACTCGCCCAGGCGCTGTCCTAGCGAGGCCAGGCAACGTCTCCGACCTACGCCCAGGTGAGCCGCTTGCTGTGCCTCCGGTTGGGGACCGGTCGCGCATGGTGGCCAAGATGCAGCCAGGCAGGCTGGACATGGTCACCGGACCAGTTCTACTCGAGGCCGACCAGCCAGGCTCCCTGCAAGTGGCTGAGGTGCCTCTGTTAGCTGGGGTTGGCAGACTCGACAACCACCCTGCTACTGCTTTGCCCAAGACCGGGGACGGAGGGGTTTCTTCATCACCATCAACCCCTCTATTTCCGGTGTCTACGGAGGCATCACCGCTGGTTTCTACACCGGACGCCCACGAGTCTACACCGCCATCTTCTCCGACTGCCTCCGTTTTGAAAGCGGACTTTGTCACGCCAACTAGGCGAAGTGGGAGATATGGGGCTGACGTGGATGGTGCATCCGCGACCGATGAGGATTCCATGCAACGAGCCATGCGTAGGAAAGCGGAGCTCAACCTCGACTACTCAGGTCGTCCTCCAAATCTAAATCATTTCTATCTTTTTCAACACCAATGATTTCCTCTAAGCTTGCTAGTGTTGGAGTCAATATTGGTAGTAATGATAGGAAAATTTCGTTTTCTTCAAATGCCTTGAGACGGATGGAAGTTGACCGTCTAACGGTTATTCCAAAAGAATCGGTAGTTTCTGGCACCACCTATGATGACAACGAGGAAGCGATTGCCACATTAGATGATCAGCTTCTCTCGCAGTTAATTGGGGAGGTGTCAGATGTGATCATGGATGAAGCTAATCTAAGTTCATTATATGAACTAAAAGCTTCGGGCCAGAAATCTGGATAATTTTATAGTAGAAAAGGTAAAAGGCCTAAGAAAACGGACAAAAGTTTCACCTGGTACCATAGTTTTCCAATGAATGACATGTTTTCAAATAGCAGAGGTCTTGGTGACTTGGCTAAACATCTGTTTTTTGTTGACTGCACTTGGGATCATAATTTAGATTTTCTCGCCATTTCTGAAATGGGTAGACGAGATTTCGCACAAAGTTTTCTTAACCGCCTTTCAGGTGGTGTTGACTTTGTGTGGCACTCTCGTCCACCTCGTGGACGTTCTGGTGGCATCTTGATTGGCATCAAGACTTGTACTATTGATACGTTGGCTTGCTCGGATGGAGATTTGCACGTGAAACTCCATATCCGTAACAAATCTGACAATTTCATATGGAGTCTTGTGGATGTCTATGGTGCGGCACAGGATGAGTTTAAGGTTGATTTTCTTCACGAGATGGTTAACTTAGCAAAAGATAACCCTTATCCAATTATCATTGGTGGGGATTTCAATTTGCGTAGATTTCCTTTTGAGAAGAAGCCGGTTTGATGATCATTGGCCCTTCTTATTCAATGTTGTCATTGACAGTTTGGATTTAAGAGAGGTCTCAATGATTGGCAGACAATTCACCTGGGCAAATAATCTTCTAGAGCCTACATATAAAAAACTAGATCAAGTACTCATCGACTCAAATTGCAAAGATAAATACCCAATGGTCTCGGTACGAGCTCTTGAACGTATTGAAGCTCTATCGGATCATGCTCCAATTCTTTTGACTACCGGGTCGTTGAGACCCCAATGTAATCGATGGTTCAAGTTTGAACTCGGATGGTTACATAGGGATGGTTTCCATGACATGGTTAAGTCGGTATAGGACCGTCCTGTCGTTGGTCGAACTCCAATCGAAAGGTGGAATAACAAAATACGATCTATTCGTAAACACCTAGGTGGTTGGGCAAGGCACATAGCGGGGATTCTTAAAAAAGAAAAGTTAAGACTTTCAAGTATCATTGATAACCTCAAAGCACTAGCGGAAGTTCGTCCTCTATTACCATAGGAGATTGAGATGAAGAGCCAATCGAATGCACAAATAGATCGACTTTTGCGAGAGGAGGAAATCAAATGGTATCAAAGGTCTAAAAGTCAATTCATTCTGGAAGGTGACGCGAGTACAAGATACTTTCATAGTGTTGCCAATGGTAAACACCGGAAGAAACTAATTCACTCACTTGTCCAAGATGAAGGAACTATTGAAGGCCATGAGAATCTTAAATCTTACATTATGAATTATTATAAGGGTTTGTTCGGGTCTCTCTCGATGAAGAAAACTTCACTATGGATGAGACCCGCACAGACGATATTCCCCAGGTTCCCATTGAGGAAAATGACTTACTGACTGCTCCTTATTCCGAGGATGAAGTTAAGAATGTTGTTTTTCAAATGGAACATAACAAGGCACCTGGTCCGGATGGCTTTCCTGCATAATTTTATCAAAATTTCTGGGAAGTTATAAAAGTAGACCTTCTCAAATTGTTCAGTTCTCTGCACTCTGGACAACTTGAGTTGTTTCATATGAATTTTGGTGAGATTATTTTATTACCTAAGATTAGTGAAGCGGAGAGGATCCAGTAATACCGACCTATCTGTCTTCTTAATGTTAGTTTCAAAATATTCACTAAGGTAACCACAATCAGACTTAACACAGTGGTTGATCATGTAGTTCGTCCATCTCAGACCGTTTTCATGCAAGGAAGGAATATCCCAGACGGAGTCGACATTTTGCATGAAACATTCCATGAGCTACACAGTAATTCTAAAAATTGATTTTGAAAATGCCATGATAAAGTTAAGTGGTCTTTCCTTCAACAAACACTCTGGATGAAAGGTTTTTCTCCTGAGTGGCGTGCTCTCATCCATACTTTTGTGTCTGGAGGTAGTGTGGCAATTAAAGTCAACTAGATCATAAAAGCGCGCGTTGCCGCGCCCGACCATATTTAAAGAAATGCTAGATGTTGTAATTATTTCAGAACTTGTTGATAACCTCACACTATTGTCTAACAAGTTCAAGGATCAGGTTCAAAGGTACACTCTGGTATATATTCAGTTAAGGTCTCTCTCCGCCCCGTGATTGTTTCAGGAAAAAAAACATATGGACATTTTGACCTTTGTGGAAAAAAGAATTCAGACCTGTGAATGTTTTATCTACTCCATCATTTTTATTTACATTTCTTTTCCATCTCGTTAGCTAAGATATTAGCGTGTTATAATATTTGGTTACCATCGGTCCAAGATACCTAAGACTAAACTCTCTGGGATCTATATATGATGATAATTCCTATTATTTAATCTGTTTGGCTCTAGCAGTTAACTAAAATGGTAAAAACAACACTATATTCGATAATACACTGAAAATGCAGAAATAAAGGTACACAATAACATCCGAGCAAGCTAGCTTGTCAAAATCAAACTATATTTCTGAAACATTGCTATCTACGGGCTTACATGGTGGTACTCTATGTGACACATGCGAAGGCTAAGTGGATATTTGTTGGGCTGACAATTTAGAGAAACTTTAGATATAATTACACCTCCAGCTCTGATTCTTTGGGGTAGGAATTACCATGATGGATGAGTACAAATCTTGGATGCACTGACCAATTCAAGAGAAAGGCACATGAATAAAACACCACAAGCAAGAACTTTCCTGTAAAATGATAGATATACATAGGACTACAACAATTGTACGTTTCTGAATTAAAGAGGACTTGATACATAGCACGTTAGTAAGAAAATTTGGAATAAGTTTACACGAAATAGGCATCACATTCGTGGTGTGTAAAGCCTACATTTGGTCTCAAATTGGGGAGACCTGACAACGGTTAACTACATAAGAATGATACTCCCATGTAATAAAAAATCTAACAAATCTCATCGAGATGTATGGCCACGACGCCAGAATGGAACGCACCTGCCATCCGCATGCAGAAGCCGACCCAATAGTTGCTTCCCGGGGCGCCCTGCCCCGCCGCTGTTGCTACATTGCGGCCTTCTTCTACGCCACCGTGAATGTGAACAGATCGCTGCAGTAACATGAAGAGGCATCCGAGCGCAAGAAGTATAGGTACATAGGGGAGTGGATGCGCATGCATTTTCACACTTATTTTTCAGGGGTGTTGCTGGAGCATCATGGCGGCCAATGAAAAGCGGCCGTATGGACTGACCGCTCGTCGTCACCATCTCAAGAAGCTGGAAGTTGGGCGTCGCAGCCGCCGGACGGGTCGGTAACTCGGTGTCGAGTGGAATTCGCCAGATGTGTTTCCTAAAACAAACAACGGCAAGTCAGCTGGCTAGACAAAAGTGGCATCGACAATACTACACATGGAGGAAGAAGGGCAGCTGGACAATGGAGGTCGACGTCCCAGCTTATATTAGGAACCGAGAGAGGAGGTGGGCAGACATGAAACGATCGTCCGCCAAAACCATCGGAGAGAAACGGACGGAAGGCCGCGTTTCTTAATGGCATTAATCGTGCGATAATGGCAGCGGTGCCAACATGGCCTTCCCCGCGACCGTTGTGCCTTCCCGATTGGATGAGCTTGGAAAGAAATTTTAATTGGGCTGACCTGACCGCACAGCCCATCCAAAGTTTTTCGGCCGGGTTAACAACAATGCAGCCAGATCGGTTTCAAGAGTAGCGGCCACGTTGGCAGACCGTGACTCGACCTGGATATGCTCAAAGCAAAGCAGTGTACAAGGAGCGCATGATCCATCTAGAGCATTTATTGACAATCGGATGGTTTAAAACGTGAAATCTCTATGGTAAGCCATAGGTGGTTCAATTTTACTGTTTTTTAATGATGATATAGGCCACTACAAGAAAGGCATGTGGCAAGGCGACCCATTATCACCTGTTCTATTTAATATAGTGGCTGGTATGATAGCTAGTATGATTAAGCGTGCAAAAACTGATGACCTGTTTGAGGGAGTGATTCCGCACTTAGTTGATGGTGGGTTGTCTATTCTTCAATATGCCGACGATACAATCCTTTTTATGGAACATGACTTGGAGAGCGCAAAAAATCTGAAACTAATACTTTCAGCTTTTGAGCACCTTTCGGGTCTAAAAATTAAATTCCATAAAAGTGAATTGTTCTATTTTGGTGAGGCTCAAGTGTTGGAGATATGCCCTAGAGGCAATAATAAAAGTGGTTATTATTATATCTTTGTGTTTACGATAAATGTTTACATTCATGCTATAACAGTATTAAAAAGGAAACATTAATACTTGTGTGATTTGTAAACTAAATTAGAGTCCCTAGTAAAGCCTCTTTGAAATACTAGCTTGTTGTTTAATAGATGATCGTGGTTTCCCGACCATGAGCATTGAGATGTTGTTGATAACAAGATCATATCATTAGGAGAATGGTATGATGGGCATACTCCTATAGATAAGCGCAACATTAAGATCAAGTCATTTCAATAGTTCGTTTGCTATAAGCTTTCTGATACATAGTAACCTAATTCCTTCGACCATGAGATCATGCTAATCACCATCATCGGAAGAATGCTTTGATGACATCAAACACCACACCATAACTGGGTGGCTATAAAGGTGGCATTGAGTGTTCGGAAAATATGGGTTGAGGCACATGGATCAAGAGTGGGATTTGTCCATCCATATGACGGATAGATATACTCTGGGCCCTCTCGGTGGAATGTCATCCAATTAGCTTGCAAGCATGTGACTGGCTCACAAGGGATCACATATCACGGGAACGAGAAAAGAGTACTTATCGGTAACGAGGTTGAACTAGGTATGCAGAGATACCGACAATCAAAACCTCGGATAAGTAAACTATCGCGAGACAAAGGGAAATTGGTATCGTATGTAAGTGGTTCATTCGATCGCAAAGTAATCGTAGAAATATGTGGGAGCCATATGAATTTCCAGATTCCTCTATTGGTTATTTATCGGAGAAGTGTCTCGGTCATGTCCGCATAATTCACGTGTCCGCATAATTCACGAACCGTAGGGAGACACACTTAAGGATTCAATGTTGTTTAGTAGATATGGAATGTTAGTAGGGATACCGAATGTTGTTCGGAGTCTCGGATGGGATCCGGGATATCACGAGGAGATCCGGAATGGTCCGGAGAATAAGATTCATGTAAGGAAAGTCCGATTCCGGAGTTCGGGAAAGATTCCGATGTTTTCATCGGAGAGGTTCTAGAAGGTTCTAGAAGGTTCACCGATCCGGAAGGAGAATGGTCCATGAGTATGTCATGGGTAAGTGGAATGATTGGACCATATCCTAGGTCACTTGGTGTGGGCATTTGCAAGAGAGAATTAAATCTCTAAATTGAAAGTCAAACAGGAAGTTTGAAAAGTCAAACTGGAACAATGGTTTCCTAGTGGGAGAAGAAACAAGTCCTTCTCTCAATCCAACTTGGGTTTGGGTTTGGATTCAAACCCACCCCTCCCAAGGTTTCCCCCCCTCTCATAAATAGAGGGGGAGGGCTGCCCCAACACCACAAGCCCTAGCCCATCTCCACCCGATCCGTCGCCGCTCTAGCCACCGCCGACACCTTCTCCTCCTCCCGGTTTTTTAAACCCTAGATTTCCGGGAAACCCTAATCCAGCATAACTCGCACTGTTGGAATTATGCCCTAGAGGCAATAATAAAGATGTTATTATTATAATTCTTGTTCATGATAAAGTTTATATTCCATGCTAGAATTGTATTAAGCGGAAACTTTGATACTTGTGTGGTTTATGAACAACACCGTGTCCCTAGTACGCCTCTATGGACTAGCTCATTGATTAACGATGGTTAAGGTTTCCTAACCATAGACATGAGTTGTCGATTAATAATGAGATCATATCATTGGGAGAATAATATGATGGACAGACCCAAATCAAGCAGAGTAATTAGATCGTGTCATCGTGTTCATCTTTGCGAAGCTTTTTCTTATGTCAAATATTGTATTCCTTAGACCATGAGATAATGAAACTCCCTGGTATCGGAAGAAAGCTTTGAGGTCATCAAACGTCATCCTATGAGAGGGTGATCATAAAGGTGTCTCTCAGGTGATCGGAAAGTACTTGTTGGGTTGTATGTATCGAGATGGGATTTTCCCCTCCCAAGTCGGAGAGATATACTTCGGGCCCACTCGGTAATCGATATCAACACCGCTTGCAAGCACGTGGTTAAGGAGTTAATCACAAAGTGATATCGGATTATGGAACGAGTAAAGTACTTGCTGTGAACGAGATTAAACTAGGTATGCCGATACCAACGATCGAATCTCGGGCAAGTAAAATATCGCGTGACGAAGGGAATATATATATGGGATTAATTGAATCCTGGCACCGTGGTTCATCTGATATGATCATCGATGAATTTGTGGGAGTCAATATGGGTTTCCAGATCCCGTTGTTGATTATTGATAGAAGATCATGTCTGCATATTCTCGAACCCATAGGGTCACACACTTAACGTGCCTCGACGCTAGGATAGAATGGATAATTGGTTTGTGAGTTTTTGTTAGGAGTATCGGATGAGATCCAGGACATCACGAGAGGTTCCGGAATGGTCCGTAGAATAAGATTCATATAAAGGAAAGCAGTTTTTGGATTTCGGAATTGTTTCGGAATGTTCGGTATTATACCGAAAGGTTCTAGAAGCTTCTGGAGTGGGACCAACGTGGCCCCACTTGTCGGAGGGGGGCGTGGGCCTACGAGGGAGTGCCCTGGCCGCATTGGGCCAGGGGCACAAGGCCCTATAGGACCAGCCGGCCAAAACCCTAGGGGAAACCCTAGGGGATCTTCTAGAAGGGGGAAGACTTGCCCCCCACTCCACCCTTGTGGCCGCCGGCCCTAGGGCTTGGAGGAGGGGAAAGGGGGCCATCCAGCCCCCTATATAAGGTGGGCAGGGGGTGCACCCTCCCCCACCCCAAACCCTAGCCGCCATACTGCTGCCGTCCTCTCTCTCTCTCTCCCGACTGCGCGTAGGCGAAGCCCTGCCGCAGAAACTCTCCACCTTTGCACCACGCCGTCGTGTTGTAGATCCAATCTATCTCTCCACCCCACTTGCTGGACCGAGGAAGGAGGAGACGTCGCGGTGCCGTACGTGTGCATCTCTCGGAGGCGTCGCCACTTGCGGCGTTGGATCGGATCGGATCGCGAGGAGGAGAAGGCTAGTACGACTACATCAACCACGTTCTGTTGAACGTTCCGCTATGCGATTTCTTCAAGGGTATGAAGATCTCATCTACCCCTCTCGTTGATTGCATCTCCTAGATTAGATCTTGGCTTTCTCGTTCGCATCCGTAGAATTTCTTTGATTTACTATGCTGTGAAACCCTTCAGTGGTATCAGAGCTAGATCTATGCGTAGATGTGTTTCACGAGTAGAACGCAACATGCTTGTTGCGGGCGTTGATGTTTTCTGTTGCAAGCCTCTTGTTGTGTACTTCTTATGACGCGGGATAGTGATATCGAAGCGGTCCAGGCCAACTTTACGTGACCTCGTTCGCGAGACCGGCTCCGCACTTGACGTGTGGCTTATTCCACACATGCGGCTGGTGGATGCCAGTTTCTCTCACTATAGTTGTCATGGGATTTACACCGGATGTTGGCAACCATAATATCACCATTGTGGCTTTCCGTAGGTAAGAATCGTTCTTAGCTTGTTACTCCCATAAGCCACGTAAAACATGCAACAACAAAGTAGAGGCGTCTAACTTGTTTTTGCAGGGAGTGTTTCTGTGATATGGTATGGCCCAAGATATGATGTGTATGTTGTATGCAATGATCATGTTTTGTAATATTTCACGACTTGCATGTCGATGAATACACAACCGGCAGGAGCCATATGGTTGTCTTTATAATTGTGTATGACCTGTGTGTCAACTTCTTATACGCCATGTAATAGCTTTACTTTATCGCTAAGTAGTTAGCAATAGATGTAGTTGCTATTCGTGGTGGAGGCAATCATGGTGGAGTGATGGAGATCATGCTGGCACGCACAAGATGGAGATCATTGCGCGGAGATTGGCTATACCATGTCACATAAAATTATATGCATGTGATGTTTATCCTTTTATGTATCTTATTATGCTTAGATCGCGACAGTAGCATTATAAGATGATTCCTCACTTAAAGATCAAGATAAAATTGTGTTCTCCCCATGTATGCACCGTTGCGAAAGTTCGTCGTGTTCAAGCATCTCGTGATGATTGGGTGCTATAAACTCTACGTTCACGTACAACAGGTGTAAGCCAGTTTTGCACACGCGTAAATACTTGGGTTTGACTTGACGAGCCTAGCATGTATAGACATGGCCTCGGAACACACGAACCGAAAGGTTAAGCATGAGTCATATGAATGATATGATCGACACTTTGTTCTCCACCATTGAAACCACATCTCTTCTCGTGAAGATCGGATTAGGTGTGGTGAATTTGGATCGTGTTCACTAAACAACTTGAGGGATGTTGAATTTAGTGGGAGTTCATGATGGGGATATGCCTAACAGGGTATACCCAGCAGGACGTTTCCAATTGGCCCAGGAACTGGCGAGTGGGCCTACAGGACGGCGACTGGATCAAGACCTGGCGTGGATCCAAGCGACTGGAAGCTGAAGGCCCAGGAGAGTAGACAGGCCCAATCGGATTAGGTTAAACGAGTACCGAAACCTTAACTGATTCGGTTGAGATATGTAAACCCTAGGGGGGTGAGTCTATATAAACCTCCCTACAGGGCGTGTAGAGGATATGTTCCATCATCCACCCAAGCGACTCGTCGCCTAGCCGTCGAGCTCGCCCCATTGTACCTCCATCATAATACAATCTAGCAGGAGTAGGTCTTTACCCTCCGAGGGGCCGAACCTGGGTAAAACCCTGTGTCTCCGCCCTCATCTCGCACCGCAGATGGCTAGCCGCCCTTGCCCTTCGTTCTACTACTCGCTGCCGATTGCAGCGTCTGCCGTGGTCATTCCCACAACAGTGGCGCCCACCGTGGGGCCTGGCCGGTCTGGCCGGTGTTCTGCGGCGAGATCCAATCTGCCCATCAACGAGTCGGTCGCCACCGGCCGCATGATAGTGATCGACGAGATGCTCCAGATCTTGCCGAGCAGCTACGTCCTGGCGGCGCGACCCGTCACACACAGCATGATCTTGCCAGTCGGCACGATCAGCCTCTTCGTCGGCCTCACCGGTGTCATCGTCTCGGAGGACTCGGCTCGCATCCGCAAGTCGCCGCCATGCGACCGGCTCTCCGAGAGCCAGGTCCGCAAGATCCATCGCCTCGCCTCCGAGTACAACTCGGCCCACAGCGACGTGGCCGAAAACAACGCGGCCGCGGAAGACGCGGCCTGCAATGACGACGCCGACTCGGCGACTCCGGCGTCACTCGCCGGGTCCATCACCGCGGCTTCGCCCGCGGGCTCCATCACCCAGGTCTCCAACGTGGGAGACTTCGAGGATCCCTCCATCCTTGGGATCTTTGACTTTGACTCCGGGTCGGAAAACTCCGCCGATCTCCGCAACGGGACCGGTCGCCACGCCGCGACCTACATGGCGACTGGCACCGATCCGCCGGAGGATCCCTTCTCCAGCCCGATCCCCCCTAACGCCATGGCAACGGAGGTCGAGGAACTCCGCCTGAAGCTGGCGGAGGCAGTCCGCAAGGAGCAAGCCGAGCGCGAATTTTTTTGCCTCGAGCAGGTGACGGCGCAGGAGCTGTCACGTTACCACCAGCAGCGAATCAGGTCGCGCTTGAACCCCACCGTCCAGGGGCGCTCCCTGAACTTCGACGACGAGAATGACCCGACCTGCATGGCCGAGCGTGCGATCTGCGAGAATGCGCCACCCGGAGGAAGCGCCCGGCCCCCGCCAGGGTCGACGGCGAACGGCGCCCCACCTCCACCCAACCGCGCACCCCCCAGGGACCAGCCGCGGATCGTGGTCTCCTCACGGGAGCGAGACGCGAACGGCCTACCACTGTTCTCCACCCCGATGGACAACCTGGTGGTGGGCCGAGCAGCGGCCGACAACATCATGGCCACCGGTGACGGCGCCCTACAGATCCAGTACGTCAAGGCCCTGCTCGCAAAGGCGGTCGAGCAACAAAACGCAGGCGTCGACTCACAGGACCGGATGTACTCGTGTTCGTCGAGCAGCAGAGCGGCCTCAAGCGCCCGTCCATTGGCGACAAACACCCTCAACTGCCCGCCACCCGAACCACTGCAGCTCCAACAGCGACCCGCGAACGCGGCACTCTCCACCAATGACCCCAGGCCAGCGACCAACTTCGTCGCCGCCAACGGTCAGCCTGTCGACGCCCGCACCCACATCATCAACAACCAAAGCTGGCGCGCACGCCAGCCCGACGACCTGCGACACACCCTAACCAATCGCCGATGGCGAGCCGATGGGGTCGCTAAGCCGACTCGGGCCCCGGTGCTTCGGACCGATGATCCGAGGCGAAAAATACCCGGCGAACTTCAAAGCGCCGAAGGAAATAGAGAAGTACGACCCTTCGTATGACCCCTCCGTGTGGCTGGACACCTACCTCATGGCAATGGGGATCGCAGGCCACACCGACCTGCTAGCCGCCCGCTACCTCCCCCTGATGATGGAGGGAGCGTGCAGGCAGTGGATCAACACTCTCCCCCCGGACAACAACGACTCCTGGGAAGAGATGCGTGATGCCTTTGTGAGGCACTTCGAGGGTTCCTACACCCGCGCCACCACCATCGAGGACCTGGAGCGATGCGTCCAGGGACCCCGCGAGTCGACCCGAAGCTGGGTCCAGTGGTGGCAAGAGCTATGGTACAACGCGGCCGGCATCCACCCGGACACCGCGATCCACTGCTTCAAGACCTCGTGCCGCTACGAGCCCTTGGTTTCCAAGCTCAAACGAGCATATAGCACACTCGACAACATATCGGACCTCCTCGAGATCGCCAAAAGATACGGGGGAAGACCCCAACCAGGAAACCGACGACGAGTCGGGAGGTCAACGCCGCACGAACGGCAACGGACGACGGTCCGACCTACGCTACAGCAACACTCGCCTCACCGGCAAGCGCCGCAGTGACGGGCGAGTCGACTTCGTCGCCAACGCTGGGCACGAGCAGCGCGAGCCCAAGAGCTTCCGCCGTGACGGAGGACAACGCCGCGACGGCGGCAACTACAAGGCGAAACCAAGGTTCGACCCCGCGGCCCTCCTTAACCAGCCTTGTGCGTTTCACAGCAGGGAAGGGAAGCCCGCCACGCACACGACCATCGACTGCCACTCTCTCAAGGAGATCGAGAAGGCACGGCGAGCACGGGAGGACCCCGACAACAACCCGCCAAACGGCGGAAAATTCGGCAGTGTGGTCGGCTGGCTCCACACCTTCACAGGCTTCAACACGAAGCGCGAGAAGAAGGTCATCGCCCGCGCCGTCGCCGTAAACGCGGTGGCCCAGGTGGACATTCCCCAGTTCCTCAACTGGTCGGAGCAGCCCATCACCTGGAGCCGCCAGGACCACTCGCCACGCATCGAGTACCCAGGCCGAGTCGCCCTGGTGGTCAAGCCCAAGGTGGGAGATTACTGGCTCCCCAAGAGATTGATGGATGGCGGTAGCTCCATCAACATCCTGTACCTGGACACCTTCAGGCGACTGCGGCTCCCGCAGTCGATGGTCGAGACGACCTACACCACGTTCCACGGCATCGTCTCCGGTCGGAAGGCGTACCCAATCGGCAAGGTCACGCTGCCAGTCACCTTCGGCACACCAGCAAACTTCCGCACCGAGCGGATCGTCTTCGAGCTGGTACCCTTCGACAGCCCCTACCACTGCGTCCTGGGGCGCCAGGCGTTCGCCAAGTTCATGGCAGCGCCCCACTACGCGTACAACGCGATGAATCTCCCCGGGCCGCGCGGCGTTATCACCATCAACGGCGACCCCGACATAGCCGCCGAGTGCGAGGCCAAAGGAGCCGAACTCACCGACGCCGTCATCGCGGCAGAGGCCAACCACGCCAAGTACGCGAGCGGGGTCAACAACGGCGACCCCACCATACTCAAGAAGCCCAATTCGGAGGGCGTCAACACCTCAACCTTCGAGGCAACGACGCACACCCGCACCGTCGAGCTAGTCCCAGGCGACTCCAGCCATACGGTGACGATCGGGACGGGCATGAGCCCAGCATAGGAAGGCGCACTCATCAAGTTCCTCCGTGAGAACAGGGACATCTTCGCATGGAAGCCCTCTGACATTCCTGGTGTCCCTAGGGAACTCGCTGAGCACAAACTCAACGCCGACCCCAAAGTGCGACCTGTCAAGCAGTCGCTGCGGCCCTTCAATGAAGAGCGCCGCCGAGCCATCGCCGAGGAGGTGCAGCGTCTACTCGCTGCAGGCTTCATCCGGCCAATCAAATACTCCAAGTGGCCGGCAAACCCAGTCCTGGTCGAGAAGAAAAATGGGACCTGGAGGATGTGTATCGACTACACAAACTTAAACAGCGCCTGCCCGAAGGAGCAATTCGTCCTCCCGTGGATCGACCAAATAATAGACTCCACCGCGGGCTCGGAGTCGCTGTGTTTCCTCGATGCCTACTCTGGGTACAACCAGATCAAAATGGCCGTCGAGGACAAAGAAAAGACAGCGTTCATCACGCCATTCGGAGCCTTCTGCTACACCGCCATGACCTTCGGCCTCAAGAACGCCGTGGCGACCTATCAGCGGTGCATGCAGGAATGCCTTGCGAGCCAAATTGGCCGCAATATCCACATCTACATCCACGACGTGGTAGTGAAGTCCACTCGCCAGGGCGATCTACTCGCCGACCTGGCGGAAACATTCGCCAACCTGCGGAAATACAAGATGAAGCTAAACCCAGGCAAATGCACCTTCGGTGTACCAGCAGGGCAACTACTGGGTTACGTCGTCTCCAAGCGTGGGATCGAGGCGAACCCCACCAAGATCGACACGATCGCTCGACTCGGCAAACCCGAGTGCCTGTGCGACGCCCAGAAGCTGGTCAGGCGAGTTGCGGCTCTCAGCCGCTTCATCCCCCAATTGGGCGAAAAGGCGATGCCCCTATACCGCCTGATGCGGAAGAACCCCACCTTCTAGTGGGACAAGGAGGCGGACGACGCGATCCGCGACCTCAAGAAGGTGCTACTCGCAGCACCGCTACTCGCCGCCCCCATCGACAAAGAACCCATGCTGGTCTACGTCGCGGCTTCCGAGCGCGTCGTCAGCGCCGTCATGGTCGTCGAGCGGCTAGAGGAAGGAAAAGAGCGCCCGGTACAACGACCGGTGTACTATATCAGCGAGGTCCTCACCGAGTCACGCCAGCGGTACCCAAAATACCAGAAGCTGGTATACGCAGTCTTTAGAGCACAGCGGCGACTGCCGCACTACTTCCAGGAGCACCCGATCACGGTCGTCTCCTCAGCACCGTTGCAGGACATCATCCGCAACCGTGAGGCGACTGGGCGAGTCGCCAAGTGGGCCGTCGAAATCGGCGTCCACAACATCAAGTATGAGCCACGAAAAGCGATCAAGTCGCAGGCTCTCGCGGACTTCATCGCCGACTGGGAAGAGGCCCAGCAGCCGGAAAAGCTGTCGTACCTCCACTACTGGAGCCTGCACTTCAACGGCTCCAAGAACACAGACGGCGCAGGAGCAGGGATCGTGTTGACTTCCCCGAAGGGCGACAAGCTCCGCTACGTCCGCTGCCTCGACTTCACCCCCTGCACCAACAACATGGCCGAGTACGAGGCACTACTCCACGGCATGCGAGCTGCCAAGGAGATGAATGTCAACCGCCTACGCTGCTACGGAGACTCCGACCTCGTCGTCGGGCAAGTCGCTGGCACCTGCGACGCCGTCTCTCCCACCATGGCAGCATACCGCCAAGCAGTGGACAAGCTGGGCGGACACTTCGCAGGCTACTCCGTCGAGTGGATTGACAGGCGGAAGAATGAGGAGGCCGACGCACTCTCTCGCATCGGGTCGGCTCGACTCGCACCACCCGCCGGCGTCTTCCTCGACATGATCACCAAGCCGTCCGTCTCTCCCCCAAGGGAGATCGACATCGGAGTCCCGCTGCAACCAGAGGCAGCCCTGGTCGCACTCATCGCCGAGCCAGAAGACTGGACTAGGCCGTACATCGCCTACCTGGAGGGAGGCACCTTGCCGGCAGATGAAACAGACGCCCGGATGATAACGCGACGCTGCAAATCCTTCGTCATCATCGACGGCGAGCTCCACAAGCGCAGCATGACCGGCGTGTTCCAACGCTGTGTCCAACCCACCAAAGGACGCAAGATCCTCCACGACATCCACTCCGGCGACTGCGGCCACCACGCCAGAGCCCGCTCTCTGGTCGCAAAGGCTATGCGACACGGCTTCTACTGGCCCACCGCACACGCCGACGCCGTCGACATTGTCCAGCGGTGCGCCGGGTGCCAGAAGTACGCCAACCAGACACACGTGCCGAGCTCAGCGCTCAAGACAATCCCCATCACCTGGCCATTCGCCGTGTGGGGTATGGATATGGTAGGCCCTTTCAAAAAGGCCCCCTCCGGCTTCACCCACCTCCTGGTCACGGTCGACAAATTCACAAAGTGGGTGGAGGCCAAGCCAGTCCAGAAATGCGACAGGAAGACCGCCACCAAATTCCTACGCGAGCTCATATATCGCTACGGGTTCCCAAACAGCATCATCACGGACAACGGCACCAACTTCGCCAAAGGAGCCATGGCCGAGTTCTGCGAGGAACATCACATCCGACTCGACCTCGCGTCAGTCGCCCACCCGGAGTCCAACGGCCAGGCGGAACGGGCCAACCAGAGCATCCTCCATGGCCTGAAGCCGTGGCTCCAAGTACCACTCGAGCGCACCGCCAGGTGCTGGGTCGAGGAGCTACCCTCCGTCATCTGAGGTATCCGCACCTCAGTCAACAGGTCGACAGGGTTCACCCCCTTCTTCATGGTGTACGGCGCCGAGGCAGTCATGCCCACCGACCTCGAGCACGACTCGCCAAGGGTCGTCCACTACACGGAGGCTGCGAACGAACTCGCACGTCAGGATGGAGTCGATCAACTCGACGAGGCGCGCGACCTAGCTCGCTCCCGCACTGCCATCTACCAGCAAGGACTCCGCCGCTACCATAGCCGGCGGATGAAAACTCGCACCTTCCAGGAAGGCGACCTGGTGCTACGCCTCATCCAGGACAAGAAGGGCACGCACAAGCTCTCCCCCCCGTGGGAGGGACCATTCGCCATCGGGCGAGTACTCGGCAATGACGCCTACTACCTCACCGACGTTCGCGGAGACGGAAAACTAGACGTCAAGCGACCATGGAATGTAAGCCTCCTACGGAAGTTCTACCCTAGAACTCCAAATATGTATCCTCCAGTCGCTATGAAATAAAACATATTGGTTACCGCAAATTGTGTCTACTCTTCGTGTCTTGTGCCATTCGCACTCGTAATAACAGCGTTAAGCTAACTTCAGAAGTCAACCTCTGGCACAGCGACCGGCACGGCCAAGTAGTGCGTTACAGGGGCACTGGGTTACCCCAGGACTCGTAACGTCCACGAAAAACGCCTACCCGGAGCCCCATTGGAGTTGCCTAGCTCGACTGGCTTAACGAGCCAAGACAACTGCCCTCGCTCCTCACAGCGACCATGATCCTCCGCATCCTCGACACAGCGACTCGAACGGCCAAGTACCACGCTCGGGGACTGACGACCAGTTCAGCACGAGCGACTAGGGAAAAACGCCAAGTACGAGAGCGTGCCCAGGACTCGCCATGCGACTGACCCAACGGGTCAGGCAGGAGTGACGCGCTCCCTCTGACGAGAACAGTCCTCACCCACCCTAGAGCCGCGACTAGAACCATCAAGTACCACGCTCGGGGACTCGGCTACCCGACCTCGTTCGCGCAAGGGAAAGCGGTGAAGTAAAGATCACTCATGGGAGTCGCCCTGCGACTGGCTTTCCAAGCTCGGGCGAGTCGACCTCAATAAAAAAACGCTCAAAACCACAAACACATAAACAAACGTGGTAAACCCCATAAAAAGGGCGGACGCGCTCGGGGACTCGTTCAACCCTCAATCACAAACACAAGACTATTCACAAAATAACACGATATCCCATCATAGCAGATCAGAGTTGTTACAAAATACAAGTTGCGCCCAATGGCCGAACTACTACTAACGCCCCAGGGCACAATGTTTTATTCCGCAGGCTTCGATGTCGACTCGCCGCCACCCTTGCGGTTGCGAATGAAGGGAGTGTATGGGTTCGACGGGTACGTCGTCAGCTCACCCGCCATCGCCGCACGAAAGGGCTGCTCGATCTTGAAGTCCCGGTGCGGCGGCTCGGGGTCGTTGGGCGCGACGATCGTCTCCTGATAAGGAAGGAGGTCGCCCATCGCCTAGACATGATCGGAGTATACCGCGGCACGGTCCGTCAGCTTCAGCACCTCGGCAATCTCCACCGAGCCCGTCGACGATGGGTAGCCACTCGTCACGTCGTCCAGATCGAAATCCTCCGGGAAGTGGGCGAGCCCAAGGCTAAGCGTCGTCGCCGCCCCGCGCCAGAACGCCGACCGCGTCATGAACTCGACGATCGACGGCGCCTTCTCCAAGTACCGCCACACTTCGACGAGGTCGCTGGGAATCACTTCCATGGGCGGCATCTCCTGAAGATACGCCCGAATGCCAGCCGCGGACAACGTGGCCGAGTCGACCAAAGTGGCCACACACTGCCGCGCGTCGTACGACTGCGCCTCTTCCGCGCTGTCGATGATCCGACCTGTGGACAAAGGGTGGCAGTGAGTACATCAAAGATCACACAATGCAAATATTACAGGTAGAGGCAGGCACACTTACCAATCAAAGGACGGGAGAGATCCGTGATGAAGCTTTGAAGATAGGAGTAGTCGTCTTGTAGCCCAGCAACAAGGGCGTCAGAGACCTTACGCTCCTCAGCGGCGGCCGAAACAGCAGCCTTGGCCCGCCTATCCGCTGAACTCGCCTCCTCCTTTGCTTCCTTACGCTCGCGCTCAAGGTCGGCGATCCGCTTCTCAGCCGAACTCAATGCAGATTGAGCCGCCGTTAATTCACTCGCCGGGATAAGGCCCTGGCGGACCTCCTCTGCCTTCGCAGCAATCGCTTGGAGTCCCTTGTTCGCCTCTTGGATGGCGACAAGTTCCTTCTCCGCGCGACACTTTGCAGCAAGCCGGTCGGCTGATTCACGCTGCAAACCCTGTGCAAAAGTCAAACAGTTAACAAAAACGGAATCCTAAGTGCCCACCCGCTGAAATTCAGCGATTGGACACTCGGGGGCTGGAGATCAAAAATCCTAAGTGCCCACCCGCTGAAATTCAGCGACTGGACACTCGGGGACTGGAGATCAAAAATACCAAGCGCCCACCCGCTGAAATTCAGCGATTGCGCACTCGGGTACTGGGCGCGAGAAATAAAAACAAAACACCAAAACAATCTGACCACTGCAATTCAGTGTCCCGATCCTCGGGGACTGGACATACCTGGATGGCTGCGCCAAGCATGCCATGGAGCTGTAGCGCGTCCACGGATGCGAGAAGAGCTGGAGTGTGCCGCGACGCTGCTCGACCTTCGTTTCGGCGACCCCAGGTACGCGGCTCGATGGCGTGGTACCACTCGCCGTAGCCGCTCTGGCCATGAAGCGGGGGAGGTCGCGATGGATGCGCCGGCACCAAAAGAGGCTGGCTCGGCCATCCCAGGTGAGGAAGCACCCTCCTTGATCGTCAAGGCCGCCTCCGCCGCAGGATCACTCGGAGCAATCGTCGTGTCATCAGACACCGTGATGACATCGTCGCCCTTGGCCTTCTTGGCAATGTCTGTGGGGGCAGCGACCTCATCAGCCTTCCTCTTCCGAGAGGGGTCCTCCTCGGCGACGACTAGCGGCACTTTGGCCACGGACGGGTGGCCTATCTTTTTAACTCCAGTCCTGCAAATTGATTACATGAGCAAAGTGGCCCGAGTACGACGAAAAGCAAGGCAGGTAAATAAAACTCACTTGGCGACTGGTATGAACCGCAGCCCCGTGCGGATGCTAGCCGGCTTCTCCAGTTCGGGGCCCAGTCTCTGACTGAGGCCCATCTCCAGAACATCATGCGCCCAAGACACGGACGGCCTTTTCGTTGATGAGGCCGCGATAGGAGCCTCCGAAACGATTTCGGCAGGAGCTCTCCTGGGAGGCGAAGCTACTGCGGCCGGAGCAGCCCCCGACCCAGAGACTGGGGCGAACGGGGGGGGGGGGGAATCGAGGCTAGAGGTACCTCACTCAGGGCGGCGGTGGCATCCGGTGCTACCGTCGTCTGTGGCGCTTCGTCCCTGGCCAGGCTGGTGGCGTCAGAACTACTCGCCGAACGAGGCGGAGATACCTGTTTCGCCGGCCTCGTCTTCCTCTTCGGAGGGGCCTTCACTTCCTTCTTCTTCTTATTTTTCGACGGAGTGGCCTCGCGACGCGAGGTGTTCTCAGGAAGCTTGTCGTCGTCATCATCATGGCGTTCAAGGCTTCTACTCGCCTCGAGTTCGCGCTGACGCTGCCCGCGGGTTTTGCGAACCAGTGGGGCGGCTTCTTCCTCGGACTCGTCGTCATCATCACTCCTGTCACTCTCGGCACCGCCCTTGGTAGGAGGCGATTCGCCCCCGTCCTGGACGTACGAGCTCGAGTTCTCGTCGTCCGCGGGCGGAAGCCACCCTTCCACCACTTGAAATAACTGCAGCAAGCATGAAGTAATATTAATATAACCGCGACAGCATCATCTGCGACTGCGAATGGTAGAAAGTGACTTACCGTCGGGGCTGGATGCTTCGCGGTGTAGGGGGCGACCCCAGCCTTCGCGTCCAGGTACACTGCCTGGGTGATCTTCTTCAGCGTCGGGACGTAGTCCTCGAGTTTCCACTCGACGAGGCAGGATTTCGTCGAGTCTTCCCGTCCCGTGTACTCGTACATGTAATGGTCACGGCGGGCCAGGGGAACGAGTCGCCGCCCAAGCCAACAGTTGTACAAATTGATGGTCTGAAGACCCTTCTTCTTCAGGCCGCGGATGGTTTGAAGCATCTCATCCACGACCATCCGCTGGTCTGTTGGGAGTTTGCCGACTTGGAGTCGGCGTGGTTCGGGCCGGTCGGCGGAGTACCTTGGGATCACCACCTCGCCGTCTGGAGTCGCCTCGGTGACGTAAAACCAGGACTTCTTCCACTCGCTTGCCGCCTTGGCAGGTAGCATCAGAATGAAGAAGGAGGCTTTCGACTTCAGCTGGAACGTCAGGCCACCCGCCGCCAGCATTGGGCCGCCTGATTCTTCACGACTGATCCTCCCGTGGAACAGATCTTGCCACAGGGGGAAGTAGGGCCTGTAGCCCAGGTAGCACTCGCAGAACTCCACGAAGATGGCGAGCTGCTCGATGCTGTGCGGGCCCAGGTCCGATGGCTGAATCCCGTAGAAGACGCAGAAGCGCCGGAAGAAGAGAGATGTGGGAAACCCCAGCCCCCGCTCCAGGTGGCTGGTGAAGCAGACGAATTCTCCTTCGTGCGGGTCCGGAGTCACCTCTCCGGCCGCGGGGATGCGCCACCTGCCGGCGCGCAGGATCCCGGCCTCCTCGAAAGACGCCAGTAGCGCTCTCGTGCACTTGGACCTGCCCCACGGTTCAGCGGAGGGGTGCATTGGTGGAAAGGTTCGTGGAGGTCGGAGGATTTTGGATCGATTGGATCGCGATGCGGAGGAAAACGGAGATGCGCGAAATCGGAGGAAATGACGAGAGGGTGGTTCTCCGATCGCCTACTATTTCCTTTATATAGCAGTTGTTACCCGCCAAATCAGGGAGCCGTTACTACGCGGTGATTACGCCAAAAATTACCGTTGGATTACTCCAACGGCTAGTTTTGACTGCGTCTGACGGTCCAACTTCATCCATTCGACTCACCGACCCGATCACTACAACAGTGACTAAATATTTCACCGACCCGTTCGCCGAGCTGCGACCAGAATGACTAGTTTTTTCCTTTATTCAGGAGCCCGCCACCGATTCGACTGGGTGTCCGCATTGGACCCGTATGCTCCGACTGCCAGCAACCACCTGCGCCCAATCGACGACGGCCTCGGGGACTACTGATGGGGATATGCCTAACGGGGTATACCTAGCAGGACGTTTCCGATTGGCCCAGGAAATGGCGAGTGGGCCTGCAGGACGGCGACTGGATCAAGACCTGGCATGGATCCAAGCGACTGGAAGCTGAAGGCCCCAGGAGAGTAGATAGGCCCAGTCGGATTAGGTCAAACGAGTACCGAAACCTTAACTGATTCGGTTGAGATATGTAAACCCTAGGGGGGTGAGTCTATATAAACCTCCCTACAGGGCGTGTAGAGGATACGTTCCATCATCCACCCAAGAGACTCGCCGCCTAGCCGTCGAGCTCGCCCCATTGTACCTCCATCATAATACAATCTAGCAGGACTAGGTCTTTACCCTCCGGGGGGCCGAACCTGGGTAAAACCCTGTGTCTCCGCCCTCATCTCGCACCGCAGATGGCTGGCCGCCCTTGCCCTTCGTTCTACTACTCGCTGCCGATTGCAGCATCTGCCGTGGTCATTCCCACGACAGTTCATCTAGTAATTTGATTAAGTTGAACTAGTTATCATGAACATAGTCTAAATTGTACTTGCAAATTTTGTAGATCAAATGGCTAAGTCCAACTTCAACTTCAACGTTTTTGCTGAGAAAGAAAACCTTAAGAACAATGGGTCTAACTTCACCAACTGGTTCCGCAATCTTAGAATCATTCTCGCTGGCGGACAAAAGGACTATGTCCTTGAGAAAGCGCTAGGTGACCCCCCTGCTGTAGATGCGTCGGCTGATGAAAAAGTTGTTTATCAGTCGCGCAAAGATGATTATGGTGTGATTAAGAGCACCATGTTGTTTGCTATGGAATCGGACCTTCAAAATAGTTTTGAGGAGTTCGCCGGGCCCTTTGAGATTCTTGAGGAACTGAAAACCATGTTTCAGACTCAGGCCCGTTCTGAGAGATATGAGATCTCTGAGAAATTATTTAACTGCAAGATGGAGGAAGGGAGTTACGTTAGTGAGCACGCCATTAAGATGTCAGGCTACACTCAACGTCTTGAGCAACTGGACTGCAAGATTCCAGAAGAGCTCAAGATTGACAGAGTTCTGCAATCATTCCCTCCTAGCTATAAAGGTTTTGTAGTTACTCATAATCAGATTGGTTCCACTGATACGATCACTGAGCTCTTCGCTAAGCTGAAAGCTGCGGAGGTGGACATCAAGAAAGATAAGCATGTGTTGATGGTCAACAAGCCCCCCAGCTTTAAGAAAGGTAAGGGTGCAAAGAAGTCCTTCAAGAAAGGCAGCGGCAAGCGCGTTGCCCCTGCTGAGAAGAAGCTCAAGTCTGTACCTAAGCCAGACACTGAGTGCTTCTATTGCAAGGACAAGGGTCACTGGAAGCGCAACTGTCCGAAGTACTTAGCGAACAAGAAGGTTGGCACCATCAAAGGTATATTTGATATACATGTTATTGATGTTTACCTTACTAGCGCTCGTTGTAGTGCCTGGGTATTTGATACTGGTTCAGTTGCTAATGTTTGTAACTCGAAACAGGAGCTACGGAATAGACGGCGGCTAGCGAGGGATGAGGTGACGATGCGCGTTGGCAACGGATCAAGAGTTGATGTGATGGCCATCGGCACGCTCTCCTTAGTTTTACCTTCGGGATTAGTTTAAACCTTAATAAATGTTATTATATGCCTGCGTTGAGCATGAACATCATATCTGGATCGTGTTTATTGCAAGACGGTTATTCATTTAAATCGGAGACTAATGGTTGTTCTATTTATATGAGTAACATCTTTTATGGTCATGCACCTACTATGAATCGTTTATTTCTTCTGAATCTCGAAAGCAATGAAACACACATCCATACATTGAGGCTAAGAGATGCAAAGTAGATAGTGATAATTCAACTTATTTGTGGCACTGCCGTCTAGGTCATATTGGTGTAAAACGCATGAAGAAACTCCATTCTGATGGACTTTTGGAGTCTCTTGATTTTGAATCATTTGACACGTGTGAGCCGTGCCTCATGGGCAAGATGATCAAAACCCGTTCTCTGGTATAATGGAGAGAGCAACGGACTTGTTGGAAATCATACATACCGATGTATGCAGACCAATGAGTGTTTCGACGCGCGGTGGATATTGCTATTTTCTCACTTTTACTGATGACTTAAGTAGATATGGGTATATGTATTTAATGAAACATAAATCTGAAACGTTTGAAAAGTTCAAAGAATTTCAGAACGAAGTGGAAAACCATCGTAATAGGAAAATTAAATTTCTACGATCCGATCGTGGAGGTGAATATTTGAGCTATGATTTTCTCACGCATCTTAAAGCAAGCGGAATCGTTTCGCAACTCACGCCACCCGGAACACCATAGCGCAACGGTGTGTCTGAACGCCGGAATCGAACTCTATTAGATATGGTGCGATCGATGATGTCTCTTACAGATTTGTCGTTATAATTTTGGGGTTATGCATTAGAAACCGCTGCATTCACTTTGAATAGGGCACCATCTAAATCCGTTGAGACGACACCGTATGAACTGTGGTTTGGTGCTAAACCTAAGTTGTCGTTTCTTAAAGTTTGGGGATGTGAAGCTTACGTCAATAAGTTGATGCCGGACAAGCTCGAACCCAAAGCGGAGAAATGCGTCTTCATAGGATACCCTAAGGAAACGATTGGGTATACCTTCTACCACAGATCCGAAGGCAAAGTGTTTGTCGCAAAGAACGGATCCTTTCTTGAGAAGGAGTTTCTCTCGAAAGAAGTGAGTGGGAGGAAGGTAGAGCTAGACGAGGTTATTGAACCTTCTCTTGAGTTGGAGAGTAGCGCAGCACCTGAAATTGTTCCAGTGCCGTCTGCACCAACAATAGAGGAAGCTAATGACGAGGATCATGAAGCTTTAGACGATTCTACTACTGAACGTCGCAGGTCGACAATGTCACGTGCCCCTCCTGAGTGGTACGGTAACCCTGTCTTAACTGTCTTGTTGGTAGACAACAGTGAACCTGCGAACTATGAGGAAGCAATCATGAGCCCAGACTCTGACAAATGGCTAGAGGCCATGAAATCCGAATTGGGATCCATGAGCAAAAACCAAGTATGGACTTTGGTGGACCCTCCTAGCGACCGAAAGGCCGTTGAGTGCAAATGGATTTTCAAAAGGAAAACGGACGCAGATGGTAATGTTACTGTCTATAAAGCACGGCTTGTCGCGAAAGGTTTTCGACAAGTTCAAGGTTTTGACTACGATGAGACTTTCTCTCCCGTAGCGATGTTTAAGTCCATTCGGATTTTATTAGCAATTGGCACGTTTCATGATTATGAAATATGGCAGATGGATGTCAGGACTGCGTTCCTAAATGGCAACATTGATGAAGAGTTGTATATGATGCAACGCGAAGGTTTTGTCGATCCTAAGGATGCTGATAAGGTGTGCAAACTTCAGCTTTCCATTTATGGACTGAAGCAAGCATCTCGGAGTTGGAACCTTCATTTTGATCAAGTGATCAAGAGCTTTGGATTTGTTCCAAATTGCTACGAAGCTTGTATCTACAAGAAAGTGAGTGGGAGCTCAGTGACATTTCTAGTACTATATGTGGATGACATATTGATTATTGGAAATGACATTGGTATGCTTAACGATGTGAAGAGTTATTTGAATAAATGTTTTTCAATGAAAGACCTAGGAGAAGCTGCTTATATATTAGGCATCAAAATCTATAGAGATCGACAAAGACGCCTAATAGCTTTAAGCCAAAGTACATATCTTGACAAAGTTCTGAAAAGGTTTAGAATGGATAAGGCAAAGAAAGGTTCAGTGCCCATGTTGTCAGGTAAGATATTGAGCAAGGCTTAGTGTCCAACTACGGTAAATGATAGAGAAACCATGAGCAAAGTGCCTTATGCCTCGGCCATAGGTTCTATCATGTATGCCATGTTGTGTACTAGACTGGATGTGTCCAATGCTCTTAGTTTGACGAGCAGATACCAAAGTGATCCAGGAGTGGAACACTGGACAACCGTAAAGAACATCCTAAAGTATTTAAATAGGACTAAAGAAATGTTCTTGGTCTATGGAGGTGATGAGCAGCTCGTCGTAAAAGGTTACGTCGATGCTAGTTTCGACACCGACCCGGATGATTCTAAATCTCAGACAGGATACGTTTATATTTTGAATGGAGGAGCTATGAGCTGGAGAAGCTGCAAGCAAAGCGTGATCGCGGGATCTACAGTAGAATCGGAATACATGGTTGTTGTAGAAGCGTCAAGTGAAGGAGTTTGGATCAGGAACTTCATCACTGAGCTTGGTGTGGTTCCAAGTGCCTTGGACCAACTAGAGATATTGTGCAACAACACTGGCGCCATAGAATTGGCTAAGGAACGAAGATATCATCCAAAGACCAAGCACATCAACCGCCGATTTCATATAATTCGAGATTATATAACAGATGGAGATCTGAAGATTAGCAAAGTACATACGGATCTGAATGTTGCAGATCCGTTGACTAAACCTCTTCCACGAGCAAAACATGATCAGCACCTTAATGCCATGGGTGTTAGATTGTTACTAGATGTAAACTAGATTATTGACTCTAGTGCAAGTGGGAGACTGTTGGAATTATTCCCTAGAGGCAATAATAAAGATGTTATTAATATAATTCTTGTTCATGATAAAGTTTATATTCCATGCTAGAATTGTATTAAGCGGAAACTTTGATACTTATGTGGTTTATGAACAACACTGTGTCCCTAGTACGCCTCTATGGACTAGCTCATTGATTAATGATGGTTAAGGTTTCCTAACCATAGACATGAGTTGTCGATTAATAATGAGATCATATCATTGGGAGAATGATATGATGGACATACCCAAATCAAGCAGAGCAATTAGATCGTGTCATCGTATTCATCTTTGCGAAGCTTTTTATTATGTCAAATATTGTATTCCTTAGACCATGAGATAATGCAACTCCCTGGTATCGAAAGAAAGATTTGAGGTCATCAAACGTCATCCTATGAGAGGGTGATCATAAAGGTGTCTCTCAGGTGATCGGAAAGTACTTGCTGGGTTGTATGTATCGAGATGGGATTTGTCCCTCCCAAGTCGGAGAGATATACTTCGGGCCCACTCGGTAATCGATATCAACACCGCTTGCAAGCATGTGGTTAAGGAGTTAATCACAATGTGATATCGGATTACGGAACGAGTAAAGTACTTGCTGTGAACGAGATTGAACTAGGTATGCCGATACCAACGATCGAATCTCGGGCAAGTAAAATATCGCGTGACGAAGGGAATATATATATGGGATTAATTGAATCCTGACATCGTGGTTCATCCGATATGATCATCGATGAATATGTGGGAGTCAATATGGGTTTCCAGATCCCGCTGTTGATTATTGATAGAAGATCATGTCTGCATATTCTCTAACCCGTAGGGTCACACACTTAACGTGCCTCGACGCTAGGATAGAATGGATAATTGGTTTTTGAGTTTTTGTTCGAAGTCTCGGATGAGATCCAGGACATCACGAGAGGTTCCGGAATGGTCCGGAGAATAAGATTCATATTGTCGTGGTGGTGACACGGCAGATGCCATGGGTAGGCTAAAGTGAGGGGCCTATGGATGCTAGTGGGATCTGGGGAGGGAAGATGCAGTTAATTCTACACACAGAAGACTAAGGCAAAGATCTTTATTTCTTCTTCCTTGGGCTACAAGTGCTCCTCGAGCTGTATGTAAGGAAGAACTTTACCAGCCTAACGGTACTAAAAATGAGCCCATCCTTCCTCAGGGTCCAAGCCCCCCCTTATAAAGGAGAGCCTTGGGTGCCTTTAGGGCTGACGGGGCACGCATATTCGAGGAATATGCTTGTCCCAAAATAGTAGTTCGGCGGGCTCCTTTCCCTGTCGCCCTTCTAACGACGGCAAGGCTCCAGAGGGCCCCTCCTGCGTGCCTCGGGCTTCAGGACTGTCATCTCCATGACCTCCTTCTGCCCCTCTGACGCTCTGCGCCTTTGTCTCTTGTGCTTGGCTCCGCTCAGATTCCTTCTAGCCTGCAGCTAGAGTTTGACTTTGGGTTTCTCCTTCTCCTGAAAGCTTTGTATCATACGGCCTTACCTCGCGTAACTCGGCTTGTCCTTCACCTGCATCGAGATTACTCGGGCTAACCCGGCCGAGTTACGCAGTATCCCGGCCGGGTAATGCCTTGCCTTTATCATAAGGGTCCTGCCCTTCCCTGTCTTGGCCGACCTCAACAGGATTCGGCCGACTCCGACAATAACTCGAAAACTAGACGGGCAACTTCCTTTCGTCCTTTCCCGTCTTTACCCTACCCGAGGTTATCTCCCCAACATTAGTCCCCGAAGCTGGTATGGCCCTGCCGACAACTTCGGCCGGGTCGTATCAGTTTCATGGCATTTGCTCTGCATGGTTTCCGAGTTACCTTTTTCTCGTTCAAGGTATCATCGTATATTCTCGCGTATGCTTCGTCCTACGTGTCGTACTCATCATTGTTTCCCTAGTATTTTGTTCCTCTACTGTATTTACTGACAGGCTACAGTTACTGCTGCGCCCGTCGCGTCGGCACTGCGACGCCTCGCGTGCCGTTTCCATCGGGGATCGTGGCTTTTTCTTCCAGCGTGTGGTCGTTGGTGCGGTTCCACTTATCGTCGTGTGTTCGTGTTGTCTACACGATCTACACGGTCAACCGCCACACCCACGATCCCACTACCTCGCAGGTAGCGCGGTTATAAAGATGGGCGCGACGCTGAGGGATTCACTTTCCCCCTTTGCTTACCTGCGCCCTTCTTCTTCCTCGCGCCTCTGCCTCCGCTCACGCTTCCGCCGCCGTGCGCTCGTCTGAGTTCTCAACGGTAGAGGTCCCGCCGTACTGCTCCGTCGCCTTCACCCCTGCTCGCTCGTTCCGGCACCGTCGCCGGTGAGTTCTTCCGGTCCTGTTGCCTAGCCTTCCTTCTAGAGATCTCTGTTCTTCTTCTTTACTCGTGCGGCAGTTCTTTCTCTGCTCCGCCGCCGTTTTTGGGTAGAACCATGACGGGGCCCTGTAGCTCTAGATTTTCCTCCGCCGCTATCTCTTCCTCCGCAAGTTTCTCTGGCGATCCCATGTCTAGTTCTGTCAGTGGCGCGCTCGTCGAGGACGATGATGCTGGATCTGGGCCCGAGCGGGGCTCATGGCAGGGTTCCTCTGTCACTCGCCGCGAGATCGAGTGGCTTATTCGGACTCGTTGGATTCCCGCCGAGGTAGCTTGTCGCTTACCCGGCAACGAGTCCTCTCCAGACCTTAGGGAGGGAGAGTATGTAGTTTTCATGTCGCATTTCGCATGCGGCTTTGGTCTTCCTCTTAGCGACTTTGCTAGGGAGTTTCTTGATTACTTCGGCCTTCAGCCGCATCATCTCCCTGCCAACGCCATTGCCTCTCTCTCGGCCTTTATCTCTGCCTCGGAGGGATACTTCGGCCTGTGGCCGTCTGTGCATGTCTGGTCAAAGTTCTTCCAGATTCGTTCCAACGTCGTCCCAGACAAATCTCTGTAGCCCTCCGAGAAGTTACTTACCCAATGTGGGGCAGCTTCCATCACTCCTCGGAGGAAGTCCGAATTTCCTCGTGTTGCGGGGCTAGAATCGTGCAAGAAGTGGCACAAGTCCTTCTTTTATGTCAAGAACAGGGGGAATGAAGATAAGATTCGGCTTCCTGCCTTCTCCATTGGTCCTCCTTCCAAGAAGAACTGGACCTATAATCCGAGGAAGAGTCACGCTTTGGCCGAGGCTTTTGAGATTCGTCTTAAGGAACTGATCTGCGCCGGGCTACGCGGCGAGGATCTGATGACTACTTTCGTCAGCAGCCGAATTTGCCCATTCCAAAAACGCACACACAAACTCTGCTACATGATCAGTCCTCTTGACCCCAATCGAGTCTCGACCGTGGAGCTGGACAACTACCTCATCTTCAAGCGGGTCCGAGCTATTTTTAAGACGGAGATGCCTGAGTATTGGGCTTGGGGATTGAAGCCGTTCACCCGCGAGCGTCCCCCACCCGAAGTAAGCTTAATCATTAGTGCTTTGCTTTCCAATTGCTTTCGCAACTGTCTTTGCTAATCTTCCTCTTTCTTGTCTTTCATAGGTTTGCAGATCAGAAGGATGAGGACGCCGAGGTTTTATCACTCCCGTGGCCTGCGGATCGGAACACTCCGGACAGTGGGGAGCCGGACTCAGAAGAGTTCGTCCCCAAGTCAGATCTCGCTCCGGCTCATGCTCGTGGCAAGACCCCGGCCCACGAAGAGGAAGGTGATTCGGATGAGGTCCAAGTTCTAGAGGTAGTTGCCGCAATGCCAATTTCTTATGCATTTCCGGCTTCTACTTTCTCAGCTAATCCGGCCGGTCAGGTTCACGACGCCGAGCCTCTTGCTTCCCGGCCCCCTGTTACCTCGGGAAAACGTGGGGCTCCCGCTGGTGCCTCTGAGACGGCTCCCAAGAAGCGAATGAAGAAGTCCGCTCCGAATCCTCCCAGGCGCAAGACCATGCCTGGAGTCACTGGGTGAGTTTCTTTTGCTCGTATTTCTTGTTTCTCTCTTTCTGCTTTTTAACTTGACCCTTTTTTTATTTTCGCAGTGCTCCACTTTCTGTTAAGCCCGGCGGTCCCAGCATGACGAGTCGTATGACTCGGCAGCCGTCTCCTCCGCCTACTGAAGATACCAGGATTCCTAGTCCTGCACGCGCTGCATCTCCTCCAGCTCCGAATCGGACGCCACCTCGCCACGACGCACCTGAGATTCCTCCCGTTGATGTTGATTCCACTCGGCCCACAAATATTTCTTCCGAGCCTGCTGCCTTCTCTGTGAACCCTGATGTCTCTACTGAGCCTCTTTCTGCCGCCGCGGTTTCCACAGTGACTCCTTCCCCGGTCGAGGGCGTCCATATCTCGGCGCCCTCTGCGACCGTGACTCCTCCGGCTCCTAAAGACGTCGTTCCCATTGCCGAGGTATCAGCTCCTACTGATGCCTCTTCTAAAACAAGAAAAGCCGTCGTCACTAAAGCTTCCTCCTCCCAGAAAGGTCTTGCCGGCTCTTCTCAGCCAAGTATCGCCGATGTGCTGCGCAAAGGAACTGCCTCCGCCAAAGCCTCCGTTACCCCGGCCGCCAGTACCCAACTCGCTCTTCATAAAAGCCCTGCGGCAGCGGTGGTTACACAGCACGTCCGAGGTAAAGTCCTAACTCGTACGGCGAGTGGGAACAGCCTCGGCTCGCTGGTTGAATGTACCAATAACTGTAATGCTGCCGATCAGTTCGAGGGTAATCCAGGCAGTCAGCCGTTTTAGCTTTCCGACATCAGCAGCCGCCTGCATCAAGCCGCCAAGATCGTTCTTGAGAGTAACAAGATGAATGAGGTAATTGCTTTTTATGGAGTTTTGATTAGTTCTCCAGATGCTATTATATATATTCTAGTCCCCGAAGCTTGCAAGCGAATAACTTGTTATTCGTTTGGAAGTTTTATGATTCTCTACTCAGCTGAATTTTATCTTAGAATTTGAACCTCTATCCAGCTAGATCTGCCTTAGATTTTGCTTGATTTGTGTCTATCTGAACTTCGATTATACAGTCACCTAGGTCCGAGTTAAGTTTTGCTTGACTCGGATCTGTTTTAGCTTCGAATATCCAGCCACCTAGATCCGGGTTAAGTTTTGCTTGACTCGGATCTGTTTTAGATTCGATTATCAAGCCACCAGATCCGGGTTAAGTTTTGCTTGACTCGGATCTGTTTTAGCTTTGAATATCCAGCCACCTAGATCCGGGTTAAGTTTTGCTTGACTCGGATCTGTTGTAGCTTCGAATATCCAGCCACCTAGATCCGGGTTAAGTTTTGCTTGACTCGGATCTGTTGTAGCTTTGAATACCTATTCACCATTTGCTCTATTGCTTAGGTTGCACATGACCGGCGGACCGCCGAATTTCAAAGGTTGCTTTTTACGCATAGAAAATTGGAAGTAAAGTATGAGAAAGTTATTCCTGTGGTGAAAAAAGCTGGTAAGTCGACAAACCTTTTCATCATCTCCGACATTCTTATTGTTTTTTACACTAGACGTTGGCTCACTTTGCTGGTAAACAGGTAACATCAACAATCTTAACATTCGTCTTGAGAAGAGAGTCAAAGTTCTAGAAGGTTGGTTGATTTTTTAGTTTATATATTCCCCTTTAAAATGTGCGCTAAGTTTCTTTTATTTCTTTTGGCTTTGGTAAAGCCGAGTTACAAACCTTTGCAGCATCTCACCAAGATTGCACGTCCATGCCTGACGTGATGCTGCATTTTTTAGAACAAAGTGCTACTCACTCGGCGCAGCTGAAGGATAAAGATGACGAGATAGATCGCTTGCGTGCCGAGGTGGAGGCTCTTAAGCTCTCTCAGAAGTCGGAGTTGGAAAAGGTCGACCAGGAGTTCTCCGAGGAGAAAAATCGGCTAGCTCTGCATCTGCAGAAAAATAAAGAGCTCCTCGAGGCTGCCGAACTGAAGACGCGTGGGATGAGCGAGGAGATCACTCGTTTTGAGAAGAGCAAGATTGCCTGGGCTAAAGACCTTCAGATAATGCTGAGCTATATTCATCGTAAGCTTCTGACCGCGGCCGGGTTATCTCTCCCCTTTTCTTATTGCTGACTAATGCGGTTGTGTTTTGCGCAGACCATTTTCTAGAAGCTAAACCCGTGAGCTCGAAAGCGGTCATTAGTGCCCAAGTGAACCGAGGTGTTCCTGTTGACGCGGATTCAGAGTACTCGCTGGAAGATTTCCTGGTTCCTGTTGGTGCTGCAGTTGGTCCGATGAAGATTATGGGCAGAGATTTGGTGCAGGCGGCTATCCAAGCCTACCATGTTCTCTGGCCGAATACTTCCGGGACTCCTAATATTGACGATGTCCAATTGTTGGTGGACAGGTTAATGGCATCTGAAAGGCAGCTAAGTCTTTGGAGGGAATCGGCCGGACGAGACGGTGCCGATATGGCTCTTACTGTCATCATGTCATGGTATGAAGACATTTCTCTTGACATTTTGATAAATTTACGCACTGGTTCCCGTTGGGTAGAGGACCCAGACTTTGTCGCTCTTCGGCAAGCTAGAGCCTTCCAGCTTGTTGAGTATGCTGACGTGCATACTTGGAACGAAGGTCCGAGTTTCCTTCCTAACCCCGAGGACGAGGTCGTAGTTCAGGATGCCTCGGAAAACAACTCGGCTAAACAAGGAGAAGACGAGGGTGACTCGGCTACTTCTGGTGACTCCAGTTCGAGCTCAGATGGTAATGGCGATGCGCGATCCTCCTCCAAAGGTACTGGGCATTCTACTGCACAAGCTGATGCTCCTCAGCAGCCTCGGGCTTCCTCCGAAGTCGTTCCTAGGTCTGCGGAGGGCGAGGCAACCTCGGCCGAAGTTCCACCTACCTCGGAGTGCCCAGCCCCGGACCAAGTTATTGCCTCTCCAACAAAAAACCTCTAAGTCATTTCCGACCCCTGGTATGCCGGGCGTATGATGTACGTGGAATATTTATCCGTCTTTTGGATGGTATGAATTTCTCTTGCCGAGTGCCGCTGAGACATATATATGGTTGTAATCGTTATTACTTTGTTTAACTGGTGTTGATTGCCCGAATTCTTGCTTTGACGGCCTTCAACCTCTGAAGTTTGGTGTATATTTTTGCCTTTACACCACTGTGGTTTAGACTATTAATCTGGGTGTGGACTTCGAATATCATATGAGATTGAGCTGTTCTTACTCTGGGTGTCGAAGTTTGATACCCCCTTGTAACAAAGGGTAACCCCTACTTCGAAAAAATATAGGACAGTCCCCGATTCACTGCCTATGGCGCCGAAGTTTAGTATATAAACCAAATTTCAGAAATAATGTAAGACGGTCGCCGAGTCACTGCTCAAGGTGCCGAGGTTTAATATACCACCCAATTCTAGAAAGAATATAGGACAGTCCCCGAGTCACTGCTCAAGGTGCCGAGGTTTAGTACGTCACTCAAATCTAGAAAAATTATAAGACATTCCCCGAGTCGCTGCTTAAGGTGCCGAGGTTTAATATACCGCTCAAATCTAGAAAGAATGTAAGACAGTCCCCGAGTCAGTGCTCAAGGTGCTTGGTTTTAACATGTAATACAAACACAAAAACGATATATGTCAGTCTTCGAGCCATTGCTCAAATGCCGAGGTTTAATACATGAATTAAGCTGAGAAATAGATCTGGGGCAGTCCCCGGGTCACCGCTCAAGGTGCCGAGTTTTAATACATAATCCAATCTCAAAAACAATCTAGTGCAATACCCGAGCCATTGCTCGAGGTGCCGAGGTTTAATACATAACATGAAATTGCAATAACATATGGCAGTCCCCGAGTCACTGCTCTGGACGCCGAGGTTCAAAACATAATTGGTGCTCCCTCCTGAGACATTACTTTACAATGTGTCATTGATGACTGCTACGAGTAAAATGGACGAAGTAAAGCTACGTTCCATGGTCTTTTCGTTTCTTCGCCGGCTTTGTCTTCCCTGTTCTTTCCTGGTGATTGAGCATCGATTAGGTAATAGGCATCATTGTGCAATGCTTTGCTCACGATGAATGGTCCTTCCCATGGAGGCGATAGCTTGTGCATCCGGTCGTGCGTTGCACCAGTCGGAGAACCAAATCTCCTTCTTTGAATACTCTTGGATTCACCTTCTTGCTATGATATCGTCGCAAGTTCTGCTGATAAATAGCTGATCTTGATAGCGCCAGCTCTCTGGCTTCTTCTAGCAGATCAACAGTATCTTGCCGAGCTACTTCATTTACTTCTGAGGTTGTATATTGGGTAACTCTTGGCGAGTCATGTATTATGTCGGCTGGAAGCACGGCTTCTGCCCCATATACCAGAAAGAATGGTGTATATCCTGTTGATCTGTTTGGAGTAGTCCTGAGGCTCCATAATACTGCTGGTAGTTCCTCAATCCAACATCCTGCCGACCTTTGCAGCGCTTCGACAAGTCGTGGTTTTATTCCGGACAATACTAGCCCATTAGACCTTTCCACTTGCCCATTGGATGCTGGGTGAGCCACAGAGGCAACATCTAATCTTATGTGCTTTTCTTGGCAAAATCTAGCGAAAGCTCCTTCTGCAAAGTTTGTGCTGTTGTCTATAATAACATTGTGCGGGTATCCATATCTTAAGATAATATCTTTGAGGAATTTCACTGCTGTGGGCCCATCACATTTTTTTATTGGTTTCACTTTAATCCATTTTGTGAATTTGTCCACCATGACCAATATGTGGGTCATCCCACCTCGGTCCGGCTTAAATGGTCCCACCATATCTAAGCACCACACAGAAAATGGCCAAGTAATGGGTATCGTTTTTAACTCGGATGACGGCATGTGTATCTTGGTTACATATCTCTGACAACCATTACATTTTTCAACCAGCTCTTTGGCTTCTTTCAATGTTGTTGGCCAATAAAACCCATGCCTGAATGCTTTGGACACTAAGGCTCGAGATGAGGCATGATGTCCACATTCTCCTTGATGTATATCCAGGAGGATCTCCTGGCCTTCTGCCGAACTCACACATCTTTGCAATACACTTGTGACACTTCTTTTGTACAACTCATTATTTATGATCGTATAAGCTTTAGCTCTTCTCACTGTATGTCTTGCTAACACCTCATTATTCGGCAAAGTCGCGTCTCTAAGGAAAGAGAATATGGGTTGCGCCCATACAGGTGTGATTTTCTCTGGTGTGGTCTTACTATCTATTTCCATGTTTTCTGCCGACATAACGACCTCGGCTTTCTCCATAGTCATGCTTGCATCAGCTGTCTTTCTCTTTGGGAATTCCGGGTTATATTGCTTGTCAATTTCCATCGGCACATTATCTTCTCCTGACTTTGCTGGAATAAAGATAGATTCGGATTCTGGTGACGGTATTATTGACGGTTTCCTTAGGTGCTCTAGGGCAATACCTGGGGGAATTGACTGCCTAGTTGATCCTAGTTTTGACAGCGTGTCTGCGGCGTCGTTTTCTGCCCGAGGTATATGGTGAAATTCACATCCTTCGAAGTATCCACTATTTTTTGCACATGGAATCTATACATAGCCATATTATCATCCAATGCATCCCAATTGCCTGAGACTTGCTATACTACTAGATCTGAATCTCCATAGCATAAGATTCGGCGTATGCCAATCTCTTTTGCCACCTTTAATCCATGGACAAGTGCTTCATACTCGGCTATGTTGTTTGACGCGGCAAAATGTATCTGCAGCACATATTTCAGCTGATCTCTTTTTGGCGAGGTTAACACTATTCCTGCCCCCAAACCATTTCTTAGTTTGGAACCGTCAAAGTGCATCGTCCAATAATTCGGGTCTTGCAATGGTGGCTCATATTGCACCTCGGCCCAATCTACGAAGAAGTCGGCCACAGCCTGAGATTTGATTGCATCCCTCCTATCGAATTGCGGAGCATAAGGTGACAATTCAATTGCCCATTTTGCTATTCGGCCACTTGCATCTTTGTTACTCAATATGTCGGCTATGGGTGCTTCACAAATCACTTTGATGGGGTGCTCTTCAAAGTAGTGTTTAAGTTTCTTTGCCAACATGTACACTCCATAAGCCATCTTCTGATAATGCGGGTAATTTTGTTTCGAGGCTGATAGTACCTCGCTCAAGTAATACACCGGCCTTTGTACTGACTTATCATTTTCAACTCGTTCTACGACGATCACCGCGCTCACTACTCCGTTAGTGGCTGCTATGTAGAGTAACATAGGCTCTTTTGACAATGGAGAAGCTAAGAGAGGCGTTGTGACCAACATCTTTTTCAATTCATGAAATGCACTGTCTGCTTGCGGAGTCCAAATGAACTTATCTGATTTCTTCATCAGTTGATAGAGTGGTAATGCCTTCTCTCCCAGCCGACATACAAATCGGCTGAGCGAGGCTAAACAACCTGTGAACTTTTGTACGTCATTTAGACACCTCGGCAACTCCATTCTTTCTACTGCCTTTATCTTGGTTGGGTTGGCCTCTATACCTCGGCTAGATACAAGAAAACCGAGTAATTTTCCCGCTGGTACGCCAAATGTGCATTTTTCCGGGTTAAGCTTCATTCGGAACCTTCTCAGGTTTGCGAAAGTCTGCCGTATATCATCCAGTAGTGTTTTGCTTTCTTTGGTTTTGATAACCACATCATCCACATATACTTGTACATTTTTTCCTATCTGGTCATGTAGACATTTTTGCATGCATCTCTGATACGTCGCTCCTGCGTTGCGCAGGCCGAATGGTATTGTGCGATAGCAATAAGCCCCGTACGGGGTAATAAACGCAGTCTTTATTTGATCGGTCGGATTTAACGGTATCTGGTGAAAACCAGAATACGCGTCTACAAATGACAATAGTTCACAACCAGCGGTCGAATCAATGACTTGGTCTATTCTAGGTAAAGGAAAAGGATCTTTTGGACGCGCCTTGTTCAGGTTCGTGTAATCGATACACATTCGCCATACAATGGCTACATTTGGATCATCCTTCTTCTTTTCCACTAACACCGGGTTTGACAGCCAGTCCGGATACAGCACCTCCATGATGAACCCGGCCGCAAGGAGCCGAGCTATTTCATCCCCTATTATTTTTCTCCTGTCTTCGGTGAAGCGGCGGAGAGGTTGCTTCACCGGCCTTGCTCCTGGCCTTACATTTAGAGAGTGCTCAGCCAACTCCCTTGGCACACCTTGCAGATCCTGGGTTGACCATGCAAAGATATCCCGATTCTCACGGAGGAAGTTGGTGAGCTCGCTTTCCTATTTAGCATCTAGGTCGGCACCAATAGTGACGGTGCGCTCCGGGAATTGTTCATCTATCTGGAACATTTTGTTTCTTTAGTTGGCTGAAAGGAGACACTTCCATGTGGGTTGGCTAGTGTCGGCATATTCAGCTGTGCCGACTGAGCGAGGGCTGCTACCTCCTGAATCCTTCTTTTTTTCCCTTGCTATTACCAATGATTCGGCCAAATTTGACCCGGCTGAAGCACATTCCATTGACTTCCTGTAATCCCCTGCTACCATTATCACCCCTTGTGGTCCGGGTAACTTCATTTTTAGATAACTCACATGACAGCTGGCCATGAATTTGGCCAATGTTGGCCGCCCGAGTAGAGCATGATAACAACTTTCTAGATCCACCACCTCGAACTCTAAGTTTTCTGCTCTGCAGTTATCTCTGGTGCCGAATAATACGTCCACTCGGACCTTACTAATGGGTTCGCATGAAAGCCCTGGTACTATCCCATGGAATGTGGTCCTCGTGGACTGCAGCATGTTCTGTGTTATTCCGAGTTTGTGCATTGTATCTTTGTACATGATATTGATGCTGCTCCCATTGTCAATGAGTACCTTTGAAAATTTCACATTAATGCTCGGTCCAACAAATGTCGGATCTAACACGAGTGCATATGACCCCGGACTCGGCATTATCTTGGGGTGATCCTTTATGCTCTAGGTTACATCTTGATCCGACCAAGGCACATATCTTGTTACTGCCGGCATTACTGCATTTACTTCCATATGCCGGCGCTGTACACTCTGCTTGTCTTGCTGTTCTGTCGTGAACACGCAATATGACTGATGATGTTCTCTGTAGTCATTGCGTCTATTATTTCCTAGATTTGTCCTTCCATCCGTACCCTGATTCATCACTTGATGCACCGCATCCCTCCGGTCCGAGTTGTCGTACCTCGGGGGAGGAGGTGGTAACATTAGTTGCTGCGCATTTGCTCCCGTTAACTGCGGCTGATGCTGCGGATGTGCTTGGAGAGGTGTTGCCTGCATGCCTGCTGGGTTTCCCATCGCACTTTTCATCCATGCACATTGGCGGGTCGTATGGTTGGCCGGCCTGGCTGGGTTTGACGTGTGAAATTTACATGGCTGATCTAACATAGATTCGAACGTGTACTTCGGCCTCTCCTGCCATTGCTTCTTTTGTTCTGGTGTCCACTGTCTTTTTCCTTCATTCCTTGGTGTCCACTGCTGAGGACCATTCTTTTGGCGTTGAGTCGTTCCGTTACTCGGCTGATCTTGCGCTACCGCTGCCACCTGGGCTGAATTATATCTATAATCCGGTCTCTCTTCTCTTCTTCTTCCTCTGAAGTCATTGCGCCTGGATGACCCGGCCATATCTCTCGCATATTGATCTTGATGCTCCCGATGATCTGCCGACATTAACTCGGGTTGCGTCGGATCTCCCAATGCATAAGAATCCGCTATCCTGATGGTTTCTGCCAATGTGATCGGCATATCTCTTTGCAATCGCTGCCATAACACGCTGGCGTAGCGTCATCCCTGTGCAAACCAAGCTATTGCTTGTGATTCTATAACTCCTTCACACGAGTTTCTTAGGTTACACCACCGAGTTAAAAACTCTTTGTCCGTCTCATTCGGTCTTTGCTTGCACATGGCTAACTGTTGCGGCCTGTTTGGCCTCTTGTAAGTACTGGTAAAGTTGCTAACGAACATTTCTTCAAAATCCAACCAACAATTGATGTTGCCTGCTGGTAGATTATTCAGCCATACTCTAGCTGGTCCTTCCAACATTTGTGGGACATACCGCACTGCCCATCGCAAGTTCCCGCCTGCTATTTTCACAACTGTGGCATAATCAATCAACCAGTCTTGTGGTTTGGTGCTCCCATTATACGTTTTTGTGCCTCTTGCCAGCTGAAAGTTCGGCACAGGTGGTTCGCCCATGATCCGTGGTCCGAAACATGCCGGACCCGGTGGACCCTGTTCTTCCAGCAACTCGGATCGGTATAGCCGGTCTAGCTTTACTCTGGCATCATTTGACGGCAAATCTCGGTACAGAACTCTGTCCTGCATTCCATAGTGGTTATTTCCACCATGGATCGCATATTCCATCTCGGAATAACCATCATTGTACCTTTCATTCACCTGATTGTGGCGAGCTGGTCTTGCTTCTCTTTCCTGCCGAGGTTCATGTCTCGGTTGCGCGTTGTGCAGCGGTTCTCTCCTTCCTTCGACCGGGGTATTGTTCTCGTGATTTCCTCTTCCGAGTTCTGCTCTACCGAGGTCCCCATTGCCTCGGCTTCCGCCGCCTTTCTCAGCACGGCCGGGGTTCCTTTCGCCACTGTTACCTCGACTTCCATTGCCTCTGTTCTCATTTGCTTTCCCGGCTATTGCCGGATCATATGGAACAATTTGCTTGTTTCTCTTTCCTGAAGTTACCGCTCTGTCCCTTCGTGCATTGTTTCCGGGTGAAGATGTTGCTGCCACAGACAAGACAGGTGCTGCCCCAGCCGAGTGAACCATCCGCGAGGCCCCTGGACTCACCGGATCTGCCCTGAACATCTCTTCATTCTGATGGTTCGCAATGCGCACCAGCTCATTCACTCTTTCTTGTTGTTTCTGCCGGGCTTCGCCGGTTAATCCCTCCAACTCTAATGCTACGGCATTTGCCGCTCTCAGGTTCTTTGCCTGGGTACTGTACCTCGGCAAGCCCAAATCAACTGATTCTGCCTTATGAGCATCATGCTCCTTGTTGATATCATCTATGAGGTTCTTCCCTCTTAATATCAACTCGTCAACCCGTTCGGGAGCGACGTCGAGCTTGTTAGCTTTGGCATACTCTCGCAGGGTCCTGTTTAAGGACTCCCGCAAGGCCGACACCTTTTTTGCCTCTACCAGCACCTTTTGCCTGGTTTCTTCTAATTCTGCCTGAGCATTTGCCGGATCAAGTATCGGCGCTACAGGTGTAGTCAGATTATCTATGGTTGCCTGAAGAATGTTTTCTGGTCTTTCCAGAGGTGGCCCTCTTATTCTTGGTGCCTTTGGGGTAGTGTCCTGCACTTCGGCCTGATTGGTCACTGGAGGGATTACCTCGGTGGGTGGTGGTGCCGTCTGCTTGGGCGCGACCTGCACGCCTGTGGCAGGGTCTCTGGTTGATCCGGCACCCGCTGCTCCCGCCTGCACCCCGGCTGCGACCATCACCTCGACGCTGCTGACCGGGCACACTCCGCACGGACGGCTCGTGGCGCTAAGGGGTGGCTCTCCTGCAACAACAACCTGGTGAGGATAAATGCCAGAGACGTCGACGCCGACGTAGACCTGGTGCGTGCCCAAGCTGATGAAGACGCCGTTGCACGGAGGAGCTTTTCCCCTGAAGCTGCCTGCATTGTCGCTGACGTAGTCACAGAGATCAAATCTCCGGACCAAGCCAGAAACAACGCGCTCGCCAGTGTTGATGAAGTTTCCCGTCCGGATCATGACTCCAGCTAGCACCGCTGCTGGCCCCACGGTGGGCGCCAACTGTCGTGGTGGTGACACGGCAGATGCCATGGGTAGGCTAAATTGAGGGGCCTATGGATGCTAGTGGGATCTGGGGAGGGAAGATGCAGTTAATTCTACACACAAAAGACTAAGGCAAAGATCTTTATTTCTTCTTCCTTGGGCTACAAGTGCTCCTCGAGCTGCATGTAAGGAAGAACTTTACCAGCCTAACGGTACTAAAAATGAGCCCATCCTTCCTCAGGGTCCAAGCCTCCCATTTTAAAGGAGAGCCTTGGGTGCCTTTAGGGCTGACGGGGCAAGCATATTCGAGGAATATGCTTGTCCCAAAATAGTAGTTCGGCGGCCTCCTTTCCCTGTCGCCCTTCTAACGACGGCAAGGCTCCAGAGGGCCCCTCCTGCGTGCCTCGGGCTTCAGGACTGTCATCTTTGTGACCTCCTTCTGCCCCTCTGACGCTCTGCGCCTTTGTCTCTTGTGCTTGGCTCCGCTCAGATTCCTTCTAGCCTGCAGCTAGAGTTTGACTTTGGGTTTCTCATTCTCCTGCAAGCTTCGTATCATTCGGCCTTACCTTGCGTAACTCGGCTTGTCCTTCACCTGCATCGAGATTACTCGGGCTAACCCGGCCGAGTTACGCAGTATCCCGGCCGGGTAATGCCTTGCCTTTATCATAAGGGTCCTGCCCTTCCCTGTCTTGGCCGACCTCAACAGGATTCGGCCGACTCTGACAATAACTCGGAAACTAGACGGGAAACTTCCTTTCGTCCTTTCCCGTCTTTACCCTACCCGAGGTTATCTCCCCAACACATATAAAGGAAAGCAGTTTTTGGATTTCGGAATTGTTTCGAAATGTTCGGTATTGGACCGGAAGGTTCTAGAAGCTTCCGGAGTGGGACCAACGTGGCCCCACTTGTCGGAGGTGGGCGTGGGCCTACGAGGGAGTTCCCTGGCCGCATTGGGCCAGGGGCACAAGGCCCCATAGGCCCAGCCGGCCAAAACCCTAGGGGAAACCCTAGGGGATCTTCTAGAAGGGGGGAGACTTGCCCCCACTCCACCCTTGTGGTCGCCGGCCCTAGGGCTTGGAGGAGGGGCAAGGGGGCCGGCCAGCCCCTATATAAGGTGGGCAGGGGGCGCACCCTCCCCCCACCCCAAACCCTAGCGGCCATACTGCTGCCCTCCTCTCTCTCTCTCTCTCTCTCTCTCTCTCTCTCTCTCTCTCTCTCTCTCTCTCTCCCGACTGCGCGTAGGCGAAGCCCTGCCGCAGAAACTCTCCACCTTTGCACCACGCGGTTGTGCTGTAGATCCAATCTATCTCTCCACCCCACTTGCTGGACCAAGGAAGGAGGAGATGTCGCGATGCCGTACGTGTGCATCTCTTGGAGGTGTCGCCACTTGCGGCGTTGGATCGTATCGGATCGCGAGGAGGAGAAGGCTAGTACGACTACATCAACCACATTCTGTTGAACGTTCCTCTATGCGATTTCTTCAAGGGTATGAAGATCTCATCTATCCCTCTCGTTGATTGCATCTCCTAGATTAGATCTTGGCTTTCCCGTTCGCATCCGTAGAATTTTTTGATTTACTATGCTGCGAAACCCTTCACGCACCGGCTTAGGCGAAGCCCTGTGGGATCTTCCCTCTACTTCCGACACCACGCCGTTGTGCTGCCGGAATCACAAGGGGAGAACTACAACCTCCGCTGCCTGCTGGAACAAGGGAGAGGAAGGTCTTCATCGAGTACCGAACGTGTGACCGACTGCGGAAGCGCTGCCGGAACGCAGCGCCGGAAGGATCGTCTACACGATCTTGAGATCTGCAAGTGTACGACTACATCACCCACGAGAATCTGCTCTCGTTAACCGCTTTGGAATCTTCGAGGGTGAGTGCTTCTATCGACTCGTTTCTACAATCTAGTAGATAGATCTTGGCTTGTTTGTGTGCATGCGGTAGAAATTTTTTGTTTTCCATGCTACGAACCCCTACAGTGGTATCTGAGCCGTGTCTATATGTAGATCTGTTGCACGAGTAGAACACAATGGTCATTATGGGCGGTGGTTCTTTTATTATCAATTGCTTTTTGTGTACTTTGCATCTTGCGGTATGATGGGATGAAGCGGCCCGGGCTAACCTTACATGACATCGTTCATGAGACTTGCTCCACGCTTAACATGCAACTTGTATTGCATAAGTGGCTTTGCGGGTGTCTGTCTCTCCCATCATAGTATAGATTCAATTTACAATGGGGCACTTGATAGTTCAAGCATCAACGTTGTGTTTCTTGTTTGTAAGTTAGGACGACACTTATTGAAAGCCCCAAACCACGTAAAATATGCAAAGAAAATTAGAGGCGTCTAACTTTGTTTTGCAGGGGTGTGCTATGATGTGATATGGCCATGATTGTGATTATATATGATGTATGCAATGTTCCTTATTGTAAGTTGGCAACCGGCAGGAGCCATATGGTTGTCTTTTAAATTTCGTTAAGACCTGCATGTCTATTCAAAGTAGTTGTAATAGTTGATGCTGGTGGAGGACAACCATGAAGTGGCGCCATTGACCTTGACGCCATACCGGTGATGATGGAGATCATGTTCGTGCTTGAAGATGGAGATCGGAAGCACAAGAAGAAAGGCCATATCATATCACATATTATGAATTGCATGTGATGTTAATCCTTTTATGCATCTTGTATTGCTTAGTTCACGACGGTAGCATTATAAGATGATCCCTCAAGCACAAAAATTTCAAGTTTTAAAGTGTTCATCCTTAGTAAGCACCGTTGCTGCTCGTTGTTTCGAAGCACCACGTGATGATCGGGTGTGTTAGATTCTGCGAGTGTATACAACGTGAGCAAGCCAGATTTGATCATGCGGAAGCTAAGGTTTGATCTTGAAGAGCCTAGCATGTACAGACATGGTCTCGGAACACGGATCACCGAAAGGTAAAGCATGAGTGATATAGTAGATATGATGAACATGTTGATTGTTCGCCATTGAAGCTACATCAACTCTCGTGATGATCGGTTTTGATGTGGTGGATTTGGTTCGTGTGATCACTAAAACAATTTGAGGGATATTGTTTTGAGTGGGAGTTCACCTAGATTAATTTAATTATTAATTAGAACTCAATTTGTCATAAACTTAGTCTAAACTATTGCAAATATGTTGTAGATCAATGGCGGCCCCTACCATCAATTTTAATGCGTTCCTAGAGAAAGAAAAGTTGAAAAACAATGGAAGCAACTTCGCGGACTGGTTCCGCAATTTGAGGATTGTCCTCAATGCTGGTAATTTGACCTATGTGCTGGATGCACCGCTGGGTGACCCGCCTGCAGCTAATGCTACCGATGAGGTAAAGAATGTTTTCCTCGCTCGGAAGAATCAGTACTCCATAGTTCAGTGTGCTATCTTGTATGGTTTGGAATCAGAGCTTCAGAAAAGGTTTGAGAACCATGACCCACATGATATTGTCCGTGAACTCAAAATGATATTTGAGGCTCATGCGGCAATTGAGAGTTATGAGGCTTCTGAAAAGTTCTTTAACTGCAAGATAGAAGAGGGCAGATCCGTCAGTGAGCATGTTCTTAAGATGTCTGGGCACGCAAGCAAGCTTCAAAGCTTGGGTATAGTGATTCCTAATGCTTTGGGGATTCACCGTGTCCTCCAATCACTACCACCAAGTTACAAGAACTTTGTGATGAACTACAATATGCAAAACATGGACAAGTCGTTACCCGAACTCTTCTCCATGTTAAAGTCTGCATAAGTGGAGATCAAGAAAGAGCACCAAGCGTTGTTGGTCAATAAGACCACCAAATTCAAGAAGCAAGGCAAGTCTAAGAAAAAGGGAAACTTCAAGAAGGGCGGTAAGAAAGTTACTGCGCCAGCGAAGAAGACCAAGGCTGGGCCTAAGCCTGATACTGAGTGCTTTTACTGCAAGGGAGAAGGTCACTAGAAGCGGAATTGCCCAAAGTACTTGGCAGATTTGAAGAACGGCAACATCAAGAAGAAAGGTATATCTGATATACATGTTATTGATGTGTATCACACTAGTACTCATAGTAGTGCCTGGGTATTTGATACTGGTTCGGTTGCTCATATTTGTAACTCGAAACAGGTACTGCAGAATAAACGGAAGCTAGCGAAGAACGAGGTGACGATGCGCGTTGGAAATGGATCAAAGGTTTATGTGATCGCGGTCGGCACACTACCTCTTCATCTACCATCGTGATTAGTTTTATACTTAAATAATTGTTATTTGGTGCCTGCGTTGATCATGAACATTATATCCAGATTATGTTTATCGCGAGACGGCTGGTTGTTCGATTTATATGAGTAATATGTTTTATGCACATGCACCTTTGATAGATGGTCTATTCTTATTGAATCTCGATTGTGGTAATACACACATTAATAACATTGAAGCTAAACGTTTGAAATTGAGCGATAACTCAACCTATATGTGGCATTGTCGTCTTGGTCACATTGGAGTGAAGCGTATGAAGAAACTCCATTCTGATGGACTTCTTGAATCACTTGATTTCGAATCACTTAAAAGATGCGAAGCATGTCTGATGGGTAAAATGACTAAGACTCCATTTTCTGGTATGATGGAGCGAGCTACGGACTTATTAGAAATCATACATACCGATGTGTGTGGCCCAATGAGTGTAGCATCGCGTGGTGGTTATCGTTATGTTCTTACCTTCACGGATGACTTGAGTAGATATGGGTATATCTATTTCATGAAACATAAGTCCGAAACTTTCGAGAAGTTTAAGGAATTTCAAAGTGAGGTAGAGAATCAACGTAACAAGAAAATTAAATTTCTACGATCTGATCGTGGAGGTGAATATCTAAGTTACGAGTTTGGCGAGCATTTGAAGAAATGCGGAATACTTTCAAAATTGACACCGCCGGGAACACCACATTGTAATGGTGTGCCCGAACGTCGTAATCTAACTCTCTTAGATATGGTTCGTTCTATGATGTCACTTACATATTTACCGCTATCGTTTTGGGGTTATGCATTAGAAACAGCCGCATTCACTTTAAATAGGGCACCATCTTAATCCGTTGAAACGACACCGTATGAAGAAACCCAAATTGTCGTTCCTTAAAGTTTGGGGTTGCGAAGCTTATGTAAAGAAGTTACAGCCCGACAAGCTTGAACCCAAAGCGGAAAAATGCGTCTTCATAGGATACCCGAAGAAAACTATTGGGTATACCTTCTATCATAGATCCAAGGGAAAAATCTTCGTTGCCAAGAATGGATCCTTTCTAGAGAAGGAGTTTCTCTCGAAAGAAGTGACTGGAAGGAAAGTAGAACTCGACGAGGTTGTTGAACTTTCTCTCGAACTTGCGAGTAGCGCAACACTGGAAGTGGTTCCTGTGGCGCCTACATCAATAATAGAGGAAGTTAATGATGTTGATCATGAAACTTCGGTTGAAGTTACTACGGAACCTCACAGGTCAACAAGAACTCGTACCACTCCTGATTGGTATGATCCCGTTATGAGTGTCATGTTGGTGGACAACACCGATGACCCTGCGACATATGAGGAAGCGATGATGAGCCCAGATTCCAATAAATGGCAAGAAGCCATGAAATCCGAGATTGGATCCATGTACGAAAACCAAGTATGGACTTTGGTGGACTTACCGGATGGCCGGAAGGCTGTTGAGAACAAATGGATTTTCAAGAAGAAAACAGATGCTGATGGTAATGTTACTGTCTATAAAGCTCGACTTGTCGCAAAAGGGTTTTGACAAATTCAAGGAGTTGACTACGATGAGACTTTCTCACCATTAGCGAAGCTAAAGTCTGTGAGGATTATGTTAGCAATCGCTGCATATTATGATTATGAGATATGGCAGATGGATGTCAAAACAGCGTTCCTCAATGGAGACATTGATGAAGAGTTGTATATGATGCAACCCAAAGGTTTTGTCGATCCTAAAGATGCTAACAAGGTATGCAAACTTCAACGGTCCATATATGGATTGAAGCAAGCATCCCGAAGTTGGAATCAACGTTTTGATAAGGTAATCAAAAGCTTTGGTTTTATACAAACTTATGGAGAAGCTTGTATTTACAAGAAAGTGAGTGGGAGCTCTGTAGCATTCTTAATACTATATGTAGATGACATATTGTTGATTGGGAATGATGTAGACCTTCTTAATAGTGTCAAGGATTATTTGAGTAATAGTTTTTCAATGAAATATCTTGGCGAAGCAGCTTATATATTAGGCATAAAGATTTATAGAGATAGATCGAGGCGCCTAATATCATTGTCACAGAGTACATATTTGACAAAGTTCTAAAGAGGTTTGGAATGTAAGATAGCAAGAAAGGGTTCTTTCCCATGTTGCACAATACGACCTTGAGTAAAACTCAAAGTCCTGCAATTGCAGAAGATAGAGAAAGGATGAGTAAGACTCCCTATGCCTTAGCCATAGGATCTCTTATGTATGCCATGCTATGTACTAGACCCGACATTGCATATGCTGTTAGTTTGACTAGCAGATATCAAAGTGATCCCGGAGTAGATCATTGGACAGCGGTCAAAAACATCCTTAAGTACTTGAGAAGAACTAAGGATGTGGTTCTTTCTTATGGAGGTGATGAACAGCCCGTTGTTAATGGTTACACCGATGCTAGTTGGAACACCGAACCAGATGATTCTAAATCTTAATCTGGATACATATTTACTTTGAATGGTGCAGCAGTTAGCTGGAGGAGTGCAAAGCAAAGCGTTGTGGCGAGATCTTTAACTGAATCGGAATACATAGCTGCTTCGGAGGCTTCACAGGAGGCGATATGGATGAAGGAGTTCATTACAGAGCTCGCTGTCGAGTCCAAGTGCGCTGGACCCAATGTATATCTACTGTGATAACATGGGCGCCATAGCCAATGCGCAAGAACCAAGGTCACACAAGAAGCTAAAGCACATCAAGCTACGTTTCCATGCTATTCGAGAACACGTCCAAGATGGTGACATAAAGATTTGCAAAGTACACACAGATCAGAATGTGGTGGATCCGTTGACTAAACCTCTCCCGAGGGCAAAACATGACCAGCACCAAACCGTCATGGGTGTTCGGTATATTACCATGTAATCTAGATTAGTTGACTCTAGTGCAAGTGGGAGACTGTTGGAGATATGCCCTAGAGGCAATAATAAAAGTGGTTATTATTATATCTTTGTGTTTATGATAAATGTTTACATTCATGCTATAACAATATTAAAAAGGAAACATTAATACTTGTGTGATTTTTAAACTAAATTAGAGTCCCTAGTAAAGCCTCTTTGAAATACTAGCTTGTTGCTTAATATATGATCGTGGTTTCCCGACCATGAGCATTGAGATGTTGTTGACAACAAGATCATATCATTAGGAGAATGGTATGATGGACATACTCCTATAGATAAGCGCAGCATTAAGATCAAGTCATTTCAATAGTTCGTTTGCTATAAGCTTTCTGATACATAGTAACCTAATTCCTTCGACCATGAGATCATGCTAATCACCATCATCGGAAGAATGCTTTGATGACATCAAACACCACACCGTAACTGGGTGGCTATAAAGGTGGCATTGAGTGTTCGGAAAATATGGGTTGAGGCACATGGATCAAGAGTGGGATTTGTCCATCCATATGACGGATAGATATACTCTGGGCCCTCTCGGTGGAATGTCATCCAATTAGCTTGCAAGCATGTGACTGGCTCACAAGGGATCACATATCACGGGAACGAGAAAAGAGTACTTATCGGTAACGAGGTTGAACTAGGTATGCAGAGATACCGACGATCAAAACCTCGGATAAGTAAACTATCGCGAGATAAAGGGAAATTGGTATCGTATGTAAGTGGTTCATTCAATCGCAAAGTAATCGTAGAAATATGTGGGAGCCATATGAATTTCCAGATTCCTCTATTGGTTATTGATCGGAGAAGTGTCTCGGTCATGTCCGCATAATTCACGAACCGTAGGGAGACACACTTAAGGATTCGATGTTTTTTAGTAGATATGGAATGTTAGTAGGGATATCGAATGTTTTTTGGAGTCTCGGTGGGATCCGGGATATCACGAGGAGATCCGGAATGGTCCGGAGAATAAGATTCATATAAGGAAAGTCCGATTCCGGAGTTCGGGAAAGATTCCGATGTTTTCATCGGAGAGGTTCTAGAAGGTTCACCGATCCGGGAGGAGAATGGTCCATGAATGTGTCATGGGTAAGTGGAATGATTGGACCATATCCTAGGTCAATTGGTGTGGGCATTTGCAAGAGAGAATTAAAGCTCTAAATTAAAAGTCAAACGGGAAGTTTGAAAAGTCAAACTGGAACAATGGTTTCCTAGTGGGAGAAGAAACAAGTCCTTCTCTCAATCCAACTTGGGTTTGGGTTTGGATTCAAACCCACCCCTCCCAAGGTTGCCCCCTCTCATAAATAGAGGGGGAGGGCTGCCCCAACACCACAAAACCTAGCCCATCTCCACCCGAGCCGCCGCCGCCGACCCGCCGCCGTGCCGCCGTCGGTCCATCGCCGCCTCTCTAGCCGCCGCCGACACCTTCTCCTCCTCCTGGTTTTCTAAACCCTAGATTTCTGAGAAACCCTAATCCACCATAACTCGCACCAGCTTAGGCGAAGCCCTGCGGGATCTTCCCTCTACTTCTGACACCACGCCGGCGTGCTGCCAGAATCACAAGGGGAGAACTACAACCTCCGCTGCCTGCTGGAACAAGGGAGAGGAAGGTCTTCATTGAGTACCGAACGTGTGACCGACTGCGGAAGCGCTGCCGGAACGCAGCGCCGGAAGGATCATCAACACGATCTTGAGATCGGCAAGTGTACGACTACATCACCCACGAGAATCTTCTCTCGTTAACCGCTTTGGAATCTTCGAGGGTGAGTGCTTCTATCGACTCGTTGCTACAATCTAGAGATAGATCTTGGCTTGTTTGTGTGCATGCGGTAGAAATTTTTTGTTTTCCATGCTACGAACCCCTACATCAAGAACATGCCCATTTGTATGCCGAGCTTTTTGGATGCAATCAAGGTCAATTTACAATTAGGTATTTGGGTATCCCAATTTATTTTCGGAGACTTACAAATGTTGAATGGAAAATTATAGAGGAAAGACTACAGTTACGCTCAAGTAGTTGGAAAGGCAAACTGTTGTCTATTGGAGAAAGGTTGGTTCTTATAAATTCAGTACTATCTAACATGGTGCTATATATGTTATCCTTCTTCCTCTTGTCAAAAGGAGTCTTGAATAGATTGGATTTCTTTCGATCAGGATTCTTTTGGCAGAGCGATAGTGAAAAGAAAAAGTATAGATTGTCTAAGTGGAGTGTTGTTTGTAGTCCGAAAGACCAAGGGGGGCTAGGTATTCAAGACCTTGAGGTCAAAAAAACAACCCTACTTGGTAAATGGATCTTCAGATTGCTTATTGAGGACGGGATTTGGCAAACAATACTTAGACGAAAATATGTTGGCTCTAAAACGTTATCACATGTTCTTTGGAAACCTGGTGATTCTCACTTCTGGGCCGGATTGATGGCTACGAAGAATTTTTTCTTTGGCCATGGATCATTTTCGATTAGGGATGGATCAGAGATTCGGTTTTGGGAGGATAAGTGGCTAGGTAATACTTGCCTCCGAGAACAGTATCCAGCTTTGTATGCTATTGCGCGTCATAAAGGTGATACACTCGCCCATGTGTTGGGGTCTAATCCCCCAAATATGACGTCCATGAGGACTTTATTTGTCCCTAGACTTATTAATTGGGAAGCCTTGCTACAATGGTTGGCTAATATCTATTTAACTTCTGGGAAAGATATATTCCGATGAAATCTACATGAGAATGGTACATTCTCGATGGCTTTCATGTACAAAGCGTTGATTCTACCGAACATGTCAGTCTATGACAATAAGAAAATCTGGAAGATGAAAATACCACTTAAAAACAAAATCTTTGATTGGTATCTACATTGAGGGGTTATTCTTACTAAAGACAATCTTATTAAGCGCAATTGGCATGGTAGTAAAACATATGTTTTTTGTTCACAAGATGAGACAATTAAACATATGTTTTTCCAATGCAACTTTGCTCGTTCTATATAGTCAGTCATCCAGGTAGCTTCTGGCTTGTATATCCCTACTAGTATTGTCAATATCTTTGGAAATTGGTTACACGATATAGAGTACAAGTACTTGATTCTTCTCAGAGTGGGAGCAATGGCCTTGATATGGTCGCTCTGGCTATGCAGAAATGACAAAGTTTTTAATAACAAAAATTGCTCTCTCTTGCAGGTGATCTATCATTGTACTGGAACACTCCGAGTTTGGTCGTAGCTTCATCGCCTGGAGGATCATGACCTCTTTACGGAGGTGTGCACGGGGCTAGAGGACACTGCGAGACATCTATTCTCTCAGCATGGTTGGCAGCATAATGTACGGATCGGCCAACCTCCTTCATAGGCGTCTTACACTTTCTCATTCTGATATGTAATTCGCCTTTTTTTGTTTTGTTGCTTTTGTTTCGGACTTTGTTGTGGAGCGACTGCTTAAAACTCTTTAAGTAATAAAAAGGCCATTATCGAAAAGGATACATTTTCTAATTACCATATTCATTTTAAATTAGCAAATAAAGGAAAATAAATCCCCTCAGATGAAGTTTTCAAATTTCTATTGTTTTATTTTTATTTAGTGAAAGAGAGGAAGGTTGAAGATGATGATCTCTTGAAGAAATAGTTGACCATTTGCATATTGGGAAAATACTAGTTATTGCAGTACAAAATAGTGCAAGGAGGAGAAGTTCCAGTACTACAACCTCAAGAAGTTCACTTGAGTTCATCAAACCTTGTGCATATAGTTACTGACAACCACTATTATCTCGGTAGACCAACTTGTAAATCTGTTAAAAGCTACAAAAATAAATAGTTGCATGGATTGCATGCATGAGTAAGAAAAGAATGAAAACTAACAAGACAACCAATAGTCCGCTATCGAAAATCTGCAGTGTCAAAGCTCAGCATCCAAAGTTATGGCTACAAGGATTAGTGGGAACATCACTATAAAACTAACTAATCAAGGTGGAACAAGACCAATGCACACATAAATGATGAAAACACGTCGCGGATAAAATTCTGGATAAATGGGTACATTCTAATGTGCATATACTTAACTAAATATCCTAGAGGATAAATAAGTCAGGAACAATATTTTCAAAGTTCTAAGGAAAGAAGATCAGATCCTTACATTTTCAAAGAGTAGACGAAACATGACAAATATCTGGATACCAGAAGATGAAACAATTGAGTAAAACACTGAAATCATCTTCCTACTCTTCTTGAAAATAACCAACAAAAGTAACCAAATCATTAAAGCTCTTCAAAACTAACCAAAGATGCATAAGATCCGACCAACCCATCTCCCTAAAGAGATCTCAAAAGTCCTCAGCATACACACACTTACATTTAGCAATCCAAGAACATCCTTGTCTGGTATAAACGAACTCTTATCAAAATAATTCTGTACACTGCAACTTTCATGTTATTATAAGTTTTTTACAAAAAGCAAGAGCTTAACCAAGTCTACCTCTAGTGCAATCCAAATTGCCTGCAGAAAAGTCGGTCTTTTTTAGATCGTGAATGCTCACATGGTCTAGTGCATTGCACAACTTACAGCTGCTTCAGTCATGTTGTAAGTTCAAGAATCCATTGCAAAATTACATCACACAAAATGAGCACACTCCAGTAGAGAGAAGATATATAAATAATACAAGCTTGTCTCCTAAATTGCACTATCTTATTCAACTTGCTTGCATGTGAGGAGTGAACTCATCATTGTCTCCATAAAAGTCCCCAATATCTTCACATGCTAACCAAATCCACGGAGACTCGATCAGCAAACCTTTATGGCATGCTCTGCTTTATACCATACCAACCAAAATTATAGTTAGCCTCCAAACATGGGAGCAGAGAGAAGCAAGAAGATAAGAAACGGAAGGTTCATTAGAGCACTGAAGGAGTATCATGCTCTGCTGCAGATCATCCGCTAGTGTTTTGTCAGGCTCATCTGTTGGCATGACTGACTCTAAGTGCTCAGCGATCAGCACATTTGTCTCGCATCATTTGAGCCAAAATTTTAATGCCTTTGGGGCTAATACAAAACCTGCAGGTGTTAAGGTAAACAACTAACTAGGACATCTACCTGCAGTTGGGCACTTGCAAATTATGAAATCAACCTCTTCTCCCTCTTGCCTCTGAGGAAACATTGTTGATTTTACCTTCCTTCTGCCTATTTACCTTAATACTTTGTATTGGATTGTTTCTGTTGTAACTTGTACATACCTTCAACGACAGGAGAGGTCCAGTTTTTCCTTCTTCTTCATGTAATGAAAAGATAATCCTGAAGGTGGTTAAATTCCAGTAGACCATGATGTATTTCTGCAGTGTCCTCATGGTGTTGGTGTATCATTTATTGAAGTACATGAAAGAATAATCTCTATCTTCATAAATGAACAGCATGTCCAGAACAGCAGCATGGAAGAGTAAACAGAAAAAAAAGCTTAAGCAATATCTAGCCTTATTCAATTTTGAACATAGTTCATGGAAGTAGGTTCCAAGACTATCAGAAATATAATGGCAGGAGTGGCTGCCTAACCATCAAGAACAACAATGCTAATAGTATGATTTGTTCATCAATGCCCTCTGGTTCACCCATCTATCCTAATAGAGCTCCATTAGCACGAGATGTATCAATAACAGAATCTAGTTCACCTCGTCAAGGAATAGAACACTGTTCTTCAGGATATCGATTGAGTTGATTTTCCTGTTGAACAAGAACAGACAATATGACTTCAATGCTGCAGTTCAGAGACCAAGAGATATAACATTCCAAGTGTAATGGTTTTGCCTAGTGGTGAGGTAGCAATCTATTAGAGCTTCACTGAAGCCGAAAGTTCATTTACAAATGTGTCATATGGATAATAGGAAAATACAGTCGACAATTACCTATTTGCCATTACTCAACACTAAGGTGCTTGTATTATGTAGAAATAATTACAGTGGAACTGGAAAGCCTAACTTGAGAGTTACTTCAGGAAATAAGTATTCACTACTTCCACTGAGTAAACTAAGCATCTAATATATCCTGTATCAACATGAACACTAAACTCAGTTGCTTATGTATTAAAATTAGTCCATGTTGACTGTTGTGAGTTCTTATCCCATGGACCAATTCATATTGTAGGGTGAACCCCGAAAGTTCATCCTGAACTGTAACAGCTATAAGATTTATATACAATGGACCGATTAATATTGTAGGGTGAATCCAAAAAGTTCATCCTGAACTGTAACAGCTATAAGATTCACGGAAATGATTCCAGAAGTAGTCAATCAACTTTGTATGCTGTTCAAAAAATCTGGAATATGTACAGATTGTGTCAATAAAATGTAGAATGTCTACACATCTTTCAACCAAATAGGGCAAGTGCAGAGATCCCATTTGTGCCTTATGTACCTAGTACTTCCTAGTTCTAGTACATAGGATGTAACATAGACAAACTTAGTCAGTTATCCTTCTCATCTCATAAACAATACCCATAATAAAAATCAGTTTTACTTATTTCTACTGAAGGAATAAAATAGGTATCCACATGTTACTCCAAGTTTAATAGGGCAAAGAAGAGAAGCAATTATACAATCTATGCATATCTTACAAAAGAAGTAACTTCAATAGTGTGGATCATATCTAAGACTGTATTTTTCAAGTATCCACACCTCATATAGCTAGGAGAGTAAAGTTAATAAACAACCTAACACTTTACATTAGGAGATTATCCATATCCAGACCAGGAATATCAAACGGTAACTTTATAACTCCAAGGGCAGTAAGCATGAGGAAGAGCCACAGAGGAAAGATCTTCATGCAAAGCACCAAGACAGACTTCTGCCCTGAGGAGAAGAGCAGTACAAAGTAGAGAACAATTTCAGCCCGAACTTCATAGCCCATACAATAAAATTCAGAACGATGCAAAAGGTAAGATTGCTTATGAGGCATAGCCCAAATCTTATTCAAAATGATTGCACAATGTATTCTTCAGTAAATAACTAGTAAGGCATTCTTCCTAGTAATGCAGATATCTCAGACAGTTCATCATTCAGAATGAGAAAGTAAACTTCGTTTTTTTACAAACTTTTTTCTAAATCGCAGTTGCAATTGACAGCGCAGCACAATAGAAATTTTAATACTGGTATTGTTTAAGATGACGAGGGGGGGGGGGGGGGGGGGGGGGAGCTTTGGGAGACCCATCACCTTGCTGTGCACGCGCCTCCGTGTTGTCGACGACCCACTCGGCGGCCTCGCGGATTCGGCGCTCAGCGTCGCTCTCCGGCTGCCCGATCGGCGTGGAGGCGAGGATCTCCATGAAACCGGACTGCTTATCCCTTCCGGAGGCGGATGGATCGTTGTCGGCGCCGATGGCGCGCCGCACCTCCGCAACCGACGGCTGGGTTGGAGCCGCCGTGGGAGTCTTCCGGGAAGGTGACCCCGGAGCGCGGCGCCGTATACGGCGTACGGGCTCCCCGGAGGCGGAGGAGGCCACAATGGCGAGGCGCGGCGCGGCGCAGGCGCAGGCGGCGGCGAGGTGCAACGTCATTGCCATGGAGCGTGTGACTGTCGAGCGTGTGGGGGACTCGTGTGGAGAGCAAGTTCGCAGGCGGATAAAGCTACGAGCTCTGTGCAAATGACACAGGGGCCCACAGCAGAATTAACCACGATTGCATGGCTCAAACACTTTCAGAATTGATCCAAAAAAAAACACTTCTAGAAGTGTGAACAAAGGGCAAAACAAGGAAATTGCACGAATCTAGCGCAGGTAATGCGGGTTGCTCATAGTTTTTCTTTTTTGAAACGAGTGGGTTGCTCATAGTCATTTCTCCATTGATGTTTAAGTGAAAACGGCTACCATATCATAACTGTTGCTCCCTTCGATACATAATAAGTGTTTCTCATTTCTCCAATTTCCATTGATCTTTCCACTACTAGTGTCGGGTTTGCAACATCTCCACAACGTGGTCGAGCTACTTCCTCCTGACCGACTCCTCGCCCTTCTCCTGGGCACTAGCTGGCCACCAGACTCTTACTTCTTTCAGCCTGTCGATGACGTGCGGCGACTGTAGGTCACCAGTGTTCTTGAAGTCAAAGTCGTCCAACCCCTCCTCGATCCGGTCCACCTCCTCTGCCACCTCGAGGCGGTCATCGTCTGACGACGTGATGGGTGGGTAGGCGACACACACGACCTCACTCAGCTTGTCGTGGTATTGCACGGCAGATGCTACTAGGGGTAGCTTACGTAGAGGGAGCAAGGCGACGTAGGAGAATCCGGGAGCGAGATTGGCACACGATATACCCAGGTTCATGTCCCCTCGAGGGAGGATCGCTACGTCCTGCTATCAATCCAGTATATGATCATAGATTGGTTTACATGGAAGCCGCCGTAGGCGGAGGGAGAGACTAGATCTAATCTAATGTGGGAGCGGATGTAATATGATATGAGGGAGGATGTCCCATGGGGGTGCCCCTGGTGGCTTTATATATGCAGCCAGTTAGGGTTTACAAGTATTTTGGTGGGCTTTCTATTGGAGTCGCTACATTGGGTCTCCAGTCGGCGCCACTCGTCTGGGTCCAGCATGCGCCAGTCGCCGTATTGGGCGAGTCGGCCCGCTCTGGGCTTGGCTTTAGTCGGCTCGATCCAGCTGGCGAATCCGCTTTGTGGGTATACCCCGATTGGTATTCCCCCATCAGTAGTCCCCGAGCGCGTTGTTGATTTGACGCGGGCTTGAGGCAGGGCGCGGAGAGTCTTGGCGATGGGTCGTAGCGAATCGGCGACGATCTCCTGAAAAGAGAAAATAACCATGAAGCGGGAGGCGGTCGGCGTGAGCCAGTCAGTGATGGCCAGTTGGCGAAAGACGCAGGGTGTCGGTGAAGCTGCCAGTTGCGGCGAGTCCCCGAACGTGGAGCGTGCCGAGTCCCGAGCGTGGCGAGTGGCGAGGTCGAGCGACCGGAGAGTGCCGAGTTCCCGAGTGCGCCGAGTGGCGAGGTTGGGCGACCGGCGAGTGGCGCTGTCTGTAGCACACCGAGTCCCTGAGCGTGTTGAGTACGGGAGGGCGAGTCCCCGAGCGCGTTGGGTACGCGAGGGCGAGTCCGCGATGGAGAGTCCTCGAGCGTGTCGAGTACGCGAGGGCGAGTCCGCGATGGAGATTCCCCGAGCGTGTCGAGTACGCGAGGGCGAGTCCGCGGTGGCGAGGCCTCGAGCGTGTTGAGTACGCGAGGACGAGTTTGTGGTGGCGAGTCCCCGAGCGTGTCGAGTACACGAGGGCGAGTCCGCGGTGGAGAGTCCCCGAGCATGGAGAGTACGCGAGTGGAGAGTCCGCGGTGGTAAGTCGACGAGGGCGAGCCGCGGTCACAGAACCACGCGTACACGCAGCATGCCTAGGAGTAGTCCCCGAGGCTCGAGTTGGCTTGTAGAGGCGACTTGAGGCTCTTTAGAGATGCATATTCTGAAAATAGTAGTGGTTGTGGCCGAGCATGGCGAGTGATGAGGTCGAACGACCGGCGAGCGCCGAGTCCCCGAGCGCGGCGAGTGAGGAGGTCGAGCGGCCGGCGAGCGCCGTGTCCCCAAGCGCGGTGAGCGGCGAGGTCGAGCGACCGGCGAGCGCCGAGTCCCCGAGCACGGCGAGCGGCGAGGTCGAACGCCGGCGAGCGCCGAGTCCCCGAGCACGGCGAACGCCGAGGCCGAGCGACCGATGAGGGCCGAGTCCCCGAGCGCGGAGAGCGGCGAGGTCGAGTGACCGGAGAGGGGCCGAGTCCCTGAGCATGGCGAGTGGCGAGGTTGAGAGACCGGCGAGCGCTGAGCCCTCGAGCGCGGCGAGTGGCGAGGTCGAGCGACCGGCGAGCGCCGAGCCACCGAGCACGGCGAGTGGCGAGGTCGAGCGACCGGCGAGCGCCGTGTCCCCGAGCGCGGCGAGCGGCGAGGTCGAGCGACCGGCGAGCGCCGAGTCCCCGAGCGCGGCGAGCGGCGAGGTCGAGCGACCGGCGAGCGCCAAGTCCCTGAGCATGGCGAGCGGCGAGGTCGAGCAACCGGCGAGCGCCGAGCCCCCGAGCACGGAGAGTGGCGAGGTCGAGCGACCGGCGAGCGACGTGCCCCCGAGCACGGCGAGGGACGAGGTCGAGAGACCGGCGAGCGCCGAGTCCCCGAGCACGGCGAGCGGCGAGGTCGAGAGACCGGCGAGTGCCGAGTCCCCGAGCATAGCGAGTGGCGAGGTCGGGCGACCGGCGAGTGTCGAGTCCCCGATTGCGGCGAGTGCCAAAGTCGGGCGACCGGTGAGTGCCGAGTCCCCGAGCGCGGCGAGCAGCGAGGCCGAGCGACCGACGGGCGCCGAGTCCCTGAGCGCGGCGAGCGGCGAGGCCGAGCGACCGACGGGCGCCGAGTCCTCGAGCGCGGAGAGTGACGAGGTCGAGCGACCGACGGGCGCCGAGTCCCTGAGCGCGGCGAGCGGCGAGGCCGAGCGACCGACGGGCCCCGAGTCCTCGAGCGCGGAGAGTGACGAGGTCGAGCGACCGACGGGCGCCGAGTCCTTGAGCGCGGCGAGCGGCGAGGCCGAGCGACCGACGGGCGCCGAGTCCCTGAGCGCGGCGAGCGGCGAGGCCGAGCGACCGACGGGCGCCGAGTCCCCGAGCGCGGAGAGTGACGAGGTAGAGCGACCAGCGAGCGCCGAGTCCTCGAGCGCGGCGAGCGGCAAGGCCGAGCGACCGACGGGCGCCGAGTCCCCGAGCGCGGCGAGGTCCAGCGACCGGCGAGTGCCGAGTCCCCGAGCGCGGCGAGCGGCGAGGCCGAGCAACCGACGGGCGCCGAGTCCCGAGCGCGACGAGTGGCGAGAAAGACACCGTTTTGCTGAGAAGGAGGAAAAGTACGACTGCAATAAGGTGTATTTATAAAATATATTGAACATTTGTAAGACAGTGCAAATTGTAGACGTTTTGAAATAAAATGCACGTTTGTTATGTGGATCGATCGGCAGTATGTAAGGTTTATGCGTGTCTTTTCATGAGTAGGCAGACCTCCAGCATCAAACGCTTGCCGGATAACAGGGACGCGATGCCAGACTGTCGAATCCGGAGACAAGGTCAGCCTTTTTGGTACCCAGCCTCACTACTTCGACGGACGCGAATAAACAGCAGACAAAACTGACACCGATCTCAAGTATGATTTTGGTCCCTGAAAGGGTCATACGCGACTGCATGGTCGGATTTGGAGAATAAATGAAGATGCATATTTTTTTGAACCCATAGCATACGAGTATAAAGAAATTTAGCTGTTAACATGGCGAGTCCGCGACGACAAGTAAACGTGGCGAGTCCGTGAGGACGAATCCATGATAGCGAGTTCACGAGTGAAATAAGTCTACGGAAGTCGAGCCCGCAACGGAAGAACCCGTGACCGATTGTTGCGGCGCTTGGCAAACTGCACATTACAAATCGGTTTCCCGGTACTCGCAAAGAAAAGATAATCAGTAGACATAATAAAATATAATAATTCAAATAAGATTGAGCAGAGCGAGACTGTATCGTTCGGATTTCAGTCGTCCGCTGCAACGGAGTTCCGCTCCAGCGTTATATCGTCCGAAAATCCATACGCCTTGCTCCAATTAATCAGCGTATTTATAATTAATAAAAAGAGAGATCGTGACATGTTAGATAGGACAGAATACGATAAATCAAGGGACAAAGTTCACGTGGTGGCTTCACAAAATAGGAATCGGTTGATATGTTCTCGACGAGGTTTGCTCCCTTTTCTATTGGCCGGTGTCTGTCAGAGACACGAACACGGCGGCTATTTTTCTTGAGCTGTGCTAGATTCGATCGCTAAGCCAAATACGATAGGTTATGTACAGATTAGATTAGAATTAAATAGAAAATTTTGCAAAGTAATCGATGAGAGAGAATAATGGATTGAAAACTCAGCTCATGTACGCAACCGATCAGGCGTATAAATATGAAGAACTTCATCAGCACGCCGCGCGCTGGACGACGATCAGCCAGAACCAGCTTGATGCGACCTGACGGTTAGGATGCGACCTGGAGCTGGACCACGGTGGGCGCCAACTGTCGTGGTATTGCACGGCAGATGCTACTGGGGGTAGCTTACGTAGTGGGAGCAAGGCGACGTAGGAGAATCCGGGAGCGAGATTGGCACACGATGTACCCAGGTTCACGTCCCCTCGATGGAGGATCGCTACGTCCTGCTATCAATCCAGTATATGATCATAGATTGGTTTACATGGGAGCCGCCGTAGGCGGAGGGAGAGACTAGATCTAATCTAATATGGGAACGGATGTAATATGATATGAGGGAGGATGTCCCATGGGGGTGCCCCTGGTGGCTTTATATATGCAGCCAGTTAGGGTTTACAAGTATTTTGGTGGGCTTTCTATTGGAGTCGCTACATTGGGTCTCCAGTCGACGCCACTCGTCTGGGTCCAGCATGCGACAGTCGTCGTATTGGGCGAGTCGACCCGCTCTGGGCTTGGCTTCAGTCGGCTCGATCCAGCTGGCGAATCCGCTTTGTGGGTAATACCCCGATTGGTATTCCCCCATCACAGCTGGGTCCAAGTTGTGGGGAGACAACGAGGCATGGTTGGTGTTGTGGTGTGTTGTGTGCTGCGCCTGAACCAAGGCGTCGAGGTCTTATAGGCTAAGGCCTGGCCGGCGAAAGTCATAGTGTCGTGGTATTGCCGATGAGTACGTCATGGAGGGGTCCTTACAGTGCGTGTTTAGAGGCGTGGGATAAGACGGACGGTTGACGGGTACAAGGTAACACAACTTTACCTAGGTTCAGATCCCACGATGGTGGCAAAATCCTACTCCTGCTATAAATTACTATAATGGCAATACGCCGAGTTACAGGGATCGGTTCGCTGTGCGCGATATGAGTTAATTGATGCCCTAAAGGCTCCCATAGGTCCGGCTTATATAGTCGCTAGAGCCTAGGGTTACAGGGAAAGTCCTAGACGGACAGGTTACAGAGTTCTACACTGCATACAACTAGTCTAGCGTGTCTTGCACTCCAATGCTCCGGGTACGTCGGTGACTCCTTCGTAGCCTTCCTTTATCCGGCATGGGCCTCCCTTCTGGATCCATCTAACTGGGCCGCCCAGCAGGCCATGGGCCATGCTACCAACTGTGGGTCACCCGGGTTATCCGGATTAGAGACATGCTATGAGGATACCCATATAGCATATCCCCAACAGTAGCCCCCGGAGAACTCCGAGATCTTGCGTCATCTTGCCTCTTCAGGTTGAATGCTCCGTCTATGCGAATGTCGGCAAATCGTCAAGCAATGTCTTGTAGTCCTCCCAAGAATCCTGCAATGCTCTCCGTCTTCAACTTGTAAGTCGGAGAAATGTTGAATCTTCCATCGTACTCTTCTCGTAGCCGGACTGGGTCCGTCCATGCCGGAATCTTCTGATGGGATGGCTCACCTGCCCGTGTCAGCTAGAGCAACGTAGACCATAGGTCAACGACGCCTCGTAACTCACACATGCAGAGAACACAATGATGTCCGTTTTTCCCGCGCGAAGGATATGAACCGTTGGCGGTGGCGGTTGGGAATGTGGTGAAATTTCCACGCACGCGTACACACGCGCTGTCGACATAGCAACCATTCGATCACTCTGCATGAATCTTGACGCTGGGGGGTATAAATTTCAACTGTGGCAGATTTTATCTTTTCACCTCATTCTTCCCATGCGTCATCGTCTTCCTCCTGCGAGCACCTCCTCGAGCTCTCCGCGCGCACGCGAAAAACCCTAACTTCTTCCCAATCTCCCAGACACTTCCCTCTCCACTCGAATGGCTAGTAGTAGCTCCACCCCTTCCATGGTGGCGGCGAACGATGCTGCGGCCAAGCCGGCGAGCGCCGTCCACGTGCCCCTAGAAGGTGTGGTGGTGCCACGGTCCGCAGTGGTGGAAACCACCGGCGACGACCATATTCCAGCGAGGCTGGAGCCGCTGGAGGAGGAGGGTGACTCCCACAAGGAATATTGGCGCGACTCTGATATCACTGATGGTGATATCAAAGAGCTGCTCGCTGAAGGTTACCTCCCCGCGACGGAGGGGCTTATCTGGCGGGCGGCGCCAGCCGGCGAGGTCACTCCTTCTCCCCAAGCCGGAGAGAAGGTGTACCTAAAACCGCAACTGGTATGCGGCGTTTCCCTTCCGATTTCCGACTTCTTCCTTGATGTCCTCAACCATTACCGGGTTCAACCTCAGAACCTCTCCCCCAATAGCATCCTAGCGCTTAGCAACTATGTAGCGCTTTGCGAGGGCTAGCAAGGACGAGCTCAGGAATTGCGGAACAATTAGCTTCAAGATCCGTCCTGGCCGGCGGTTCCCCGACATCGCTGGCCATGAGTCCTGCAAGAACTGGCAGCGGACGTACTTCTACGGCCCAGATATACCTCTGGCTGGCGGAGAAGGAACGTATCCGGACTTTGTCGATGGATCCATCCCTGAAGCCCTGACATGGAGATCCCAGGACACCCTTCCCTCCGACAACGATGCTTCCCGCGCCATAAGGCGGATAGAGTGGTTCGTAGAGACGGGTCTGACCGGGTTGGACCTAGCCATGTGCTGGTTCGTCAGGCGGATCCAGCCTCTGCAGCACCACGCAAAGCTGATGCACTAGTATACCAAGGAGAGGAAGGATAGCCTCCGCATATCTGAGAACAACTTCTCGAGTGACTCCATCAAGCTCCGCCTTAAGTACATCGTTAAGGTGAAGGACAGGAAGCGTGGCTTCGCCATCACCTATGACATGTTCATAGAGGGCAAGTGCCCAGAGGTACCTGTTTATTTTCCGTGTATGACATTTACTCCGGATTTTTTCGTCTAGCCATTACCATCTCATCTGACACCTTTGGATTTCACTTAACAGCTTAAAAGTCTAGAGGAGGACGACATGGCTGTCCAAATCTATGATCCCAACTTGAAGGAAGTCACCGTCGTGTCCGACAACGATGTCCATTGGTGCGTAAGCGGAAGAGCTTCACCTCTAACGCTGCCGACAGAGGCAAGAAGAAGACGGAATGTGGAGTCTCCAAGAAGTCCACTGCCACCCTGGAGGCAGAGAAAAGAAAGATTACCGACATCCCTTTTACCAAGGCACCCACTGTTGTGTAAGCTTCTTTCCTTCCGACATTGTCCATTGTTCGTCTTATTCCTGTACTTATACTTTTGCACGTTTCAGGAAGAAGGCCAGTTTAAGTTTGAAGAAGTCCTCCAAAACATTGGGGGCTTCTAAAAATATCAAGGATATGTTACACCAAGCGTCTCCCGCCATTGCCCCTACCACTCCCAGCGTCTAGCCTGCTGCCGCACCGACAAGCTCTCTAGCTAAGGTGGCATCTGGCCCTTCCGCCATGGAAGTGGATCCAGGTGTCTCCACGGATCTTGTCCTTGTCGACGAGCAGGCAACATAAGAAAGCACCACGACCAAAATGGCTAAAACTCCGGCTAAGGATGCCATCGGTAGCGGTAAGGCGATGGTGGTAGGCGGAACGTCTGCCGAAGGCGGCGCTTCTGCACCCATGATATCAACAGAGCTTCCAAAGATTGTCTACCCGGCGCTTATGTCGAGTAGCTCAACTCTGGCTCCTGTTGTAGTGCCAACTTCTCTGACTTGCGGCCTTGAGGAGCTTCTCAGGCAAGCGGATATCTTGTGAGGAAATAGCCTTTCCTTCAGCGAGTTATTTGCCGAGAGCACCACCAATCTCAAGATCATTGCACTTGTAAGTTTTATTTTCCTTTTGCATTTCATATGAGTATCCCACTGTAGCCCCCGAGGATTTAGACGGAAAACCATAGGTCTTTGCATATGAATGTTCTAAGAGTGACTAAGCTAGAAAACTTCTCACTGTAGCCCCCAAGTATGTAGTTTGAATGAATTATTCCGACTAGATACTTTTAGAGTAGCATACGTGGTGTTTGTAAATTTCAATACTATAGCCCCCAAGCCTCTAGTTGAAATAGAATTAGTTTCGACTAGATGCTTAAAGAAAGAATAAGCATATTTGCCGAGTTGAAAACTCTCACTGTAGTTTTCATAGATATTTCTTCAAAGGTTAATTCTTGGAAACTGCACAACACAAATAAATGTGAGCCACGATTTTCGAGGCATGAGGATCCTCTGAGGTGACCGTTGGTCGGCCTCTGACCGTCACCAGCTCTCCGGTGTGCGCTCATCGTGGATTCCTCTGGTGGTTGCTGGAAGATCACCTACTCTGGTGTAACCACAGGTGATAAGTTTCTCGAAGGATCTCTCGTTTGTTCGGCGGATTCTTGGCTGGTTCTTATCAATGCCAAAGGCTCTCCTCTTGAGGGAAGAAGTTTGGAAAATGGGGAAAGGATTTCTATTGGTTCTGTTTTGAGGTTCCCCTCTCACCTCTCTTGTGTCAATGATCTTTTGGTTCCCTTATCTGGATTTCTTGGTAGATCTCCTACCATTTCTGGGTCAGATGAAGACACTGGTTTTAAATGGCATGCTCTTTGCTCCTCCTTGCCGGCTGATTATCTGGGACAGACTAAAGGATTCTTGATGCTTTTTCCTAGTGCCAAAAGATTGGTTCTCCTCAATCACAATGAGGTGGTTATTGATGCTCGATATTTGGTCCAAGATGAATTGGTGGCGACTGGTGTAACTATTGATCTTCACGTCAAAAGGGTTGTTGTAGGTGCTCAGATTTTGCCTAGCTCTTCTATCGTGGATAATGCGTACAAATCTAAGGTGATCATGCCAAAGACCCTGGATTTATCCAATGATCATTCTAAGGATGTAGCTCATGATGACCAATTTGTGAAGCACCCTGCCCTGGATTTCTCCTTAGGGCAAGAATTTGAGAAAAATATTTTTAAGAAATTCAAGCATCAAGTTAACTTTCTTGGTGGCCTCAGAAGGAAACCTTTCTTTTTGGTATGTTCTTTTGGAAGGACAAATTTTAAACTTTACATTCATACTGTTGGTATTGCGCTCCAAGCTTGTTTTGGAGGTTTGGCTTCAAAATTCCAAGTGAGATTCCTTCAAGACAGAACTTTTCGTTTCTCGATTGCTTCGAGGGCTGTGGGTTTTGAAATTTATAATATTTCAAAATTTTCTTGTGATTCTTTTGTGGTTCATAGTAACATGTGGGGTAACGGTGGCCCAAATTGGATTTTTTAAGAAAAGGAATTTTATAAGGAATCTGATGGAGATTGGAAGGTTGTCACGTACAAAAAGAAAAGCCCCAAAAAATCTCCTTTGACCAAATATGTCAAAAAAGTGCAGTCGGTCTTCCAAAGACTTGAATTCTCGGTTGTAGTTGCGGATTCTTTGCCTAGCACTGTTGGGCAAAATAAGTGTGAAATTAACTTGCGCAATAATGATCGGTCTTATGCTCAGGCTCTCGCTGATGGCGGATCTAATTTCCTTGCAAAAAACAACTGCCAGAAATTCTGTCCCCTCAACTCCCTCGACTGCAGAAACCCCAACTCCCCTGCCTTGCTCGTCACCGGTAAAGTCTGCAGCAATGGCGAACATTCCGATTGACCCCACGCCGTTTCTGCCAGAGGGCTTTCAAGTTATGAAGGTGGCTGGAAGAACTAGGGTCAAGAGGGTGGTGGTTCCGCATCGACCTAAGGCGCATGAACAGTACGCTATCGCCACCATTAATCCCCTTCCTCCTGGTCAGGTCCCTTTCACAAATATTCGAGATGTTTTGCTTGACTTCCTCAACAATGAGGTCTGGGTGGCTTTTCGCGACATCCAGGCTTGTCCCTTTGGGGCCGCCTATGTCCAGTTCCACCATATCAGTGATAGGGACAGACTCATTGCTGCCAGCCCCATTCCAGTCCAAGATGTGCATGTCTCTTTTGTAAAGCATAATGAGGGAGATAACTGGAGAAGGACCCAATTCAATAATGAGTGCTGGGTCATGTTGGTCGGGCCGCCCATAGACCACTGGCACACTGAAGACCTGAATGTTGTCTTTGCTTATATTGGAAAGGTTCTCCTTTGGGAAAGGGATCCTTATCATAAAGGAAGAATTCTGGCAAAAGTAAGAGTAACTGATTTGGTGGAAATCCCCAAAAGTGTGAGGTTTACCATTGGAGACTTGGTTGAGTATGAATCATGGAAATTTTCAGTAGAGGTTCTGCAAAGTGACTTGCTCGATGGGGGGCCACCTGATGAGGACCCATTGCCTGCTGACAATGAGGACCCACACCCACTTCCTGATTTTGTACCCCGGATCCCCCTCCCCCTGCTCCTGCTGGTGAGGCTAGTGGATGGGGACAGTGGTTGGCTCCACCACCACCTCTTCCTGGTGGAAACAATGTGGGGTGGGACCCATGGGAAGCTGCTGTTGCCCCTGTGCAGGGCCCTGTGGTTGCCCCTGGTGAAGACATGCATGTGGACAATCTCAACCTTCCCCCTCAGGATGCTAACAGTGTTGTAATTGGTGTTGTGATTGTTCAAGACTGGGACTCTGACGATGATGTCTCTGTTAATGTTGATCATGTACCTGTTGGGGAGCAGGCAGTTAATGATGATCTTCAAGGAGTTGGCATTGGTGAAGGGCTGCAGAACATATTTTAGAATTACTTGGATGAGGATGAGGATAACTCTGCTGAGGAAGGAGGTGTAGAGTGTCCAATGGATACTGGTGCTGATGCTGGAGAGAATACTGACTGGATGTTAGAAGACCAGCACCTTCTATCCCCCAATGAAGCTCATCTCCAGGTTGACATGGACAGAACTTTCATTACCATCCCGGATGTTCATGCTGCAAGGCAGGGTTTCTCTCAGCAAGGATTAGACTTATGGGAAAGCTATTTTGCTCCTCACAAAAGACTTCACCATCAAAGGGCTCTCTCATGTGTGACATTCCTGTAAGTTGGTTTAATTTCATTACTCTCATGCTTGCTACTCCTGAAAAGTTCAATTGAGCCATAAGCTTCCTTACTTCCCCTCTCTGGGAAATTATTAAGGAGCCTATTGCTAAGGAGAATACCATCTCTTTCATCATCCCTAATGAAAGCTTTTCTCAGATGGCTCCTTCCTGCCTGGGCATTGATTCCAAGAAGTCTGCTAGTTCTCCTTGTACACCCTCCAGGAAGAGGAAGGGAAAGGAACCCCTGGTTGAAACAGAGGTGAGAAGGAGTCCTAGAATTGTAGAATTGAATGGGGGTTTCAAAAGTCATATTAATTGCACAATTTCAGACTGTCTCATTTGTAATGCTGCTCCTCCATGCTTAAATCCTAAGGTGGTTAAAAACCTTGCTGCTTCTTTCTGCAAGGTCAAAGAAGGTGATCTGGACAAATGGCTGCTCAAGAAAGGAAAAGCCACTAAAGTTTCCATCAAAGCTCCTGCCAAGGGCACCAATAAAGGAAATGGCTCCTCAATTCTAAGTCTGGGTGGCAAGAAGAAGCCTGGGGCTGCTGGCACCTGTGGATAGCAAGCCAAGAAGAAATCCCCTAAATAGGTGTACAATGTGTCACAAAACACCTTTTGTTGGAACCTTGTTGGTTCCTTATATTGAACCATGTAATAGCTTTTCCTGGCCTAGTTTGCTACAAGCTGTGACTATTGAGGTTGACCTTGTCTATGTGACTGAGTTATGGAATGTCTTCTGTTTATTTGGCTCTGATCATTCCTGTTGGGTGGTTGCATTGGTTGTACCACCCCAAATTCAATACTCCAATATGGTTTTTTATGGATAACAAACGAAAATGGAAGATCTTGAATTGGAACATTAGGGGCATAAACTCTGAAAAAATGGGTTGCTCTCAGAAATAAGATTGATGAGTCGGAATGTGATATTATTTGTCTTCAGGAAACTAAAAGGGAGGAGTTTGATATTACTTACCTCAGGAAATTCTGTCCTTCCAAATTTTTGTGGGGATTTCAACTTCACAAGAAAGCCCTCAGATAGAAATAAACAGGGGGGATGTTAATGACATGCTTCTATTTAATGAGGCCATATGCAACCTGGGGCTCATTGAGTTACCTCTTAAAGGTAGAAAATTTACCTGGAGAAACATGCAAAAGGAACCTCTTCTGGAGAGATTGGATTGGTTTTTTACTTCTGACTCCTGGACTCAGAATTATCCTTCAACTTTTGTCTTCCCTCTCTCCAAGCCCACCTCTGACCATTTCCCCTATGTCATCTCTATTGGCACAAAGATCCCAAAAAGCTCAGGTCTTCATATTTGAAAACTACTGGATGCAACATAGTGATTTTAAAGCAATTGTTCAAAATTCTTGGAACATTCCAGTTGGGTTCCTTGACTCTGCTAAGAGAATTAATGCTCAGCTAAAAAATGTCAGAAGAGGGCTGAAACTTTGGGCAAAAAATTTGCCCTGCTTGAAATCACAAATTAGTAATGTTAATGCAAATATTGATCTTTTGGATGTTTTGGAAGAAATGAGGACTCTTACTGTTCTGGAGTGGAACCTCAGGGACTTGCTGAAAACTCTTGTAATTTCCCTACTTCAAGATCAGAATGATTATTGGAAGCAAAGAGGAAAACTAAATTGGGTCAAGCTTGGAGATGAAATACAAAATTCTTCCACTCAAAAGCTATCATCAGTTTTAGGCATAATTACATCTCCATGCTCAAAAAATGGAACCAATGAGGAGATTCGTGAGCATTCTGACAAGGCTGACCTTCTTTGGCATGCCTTTAAAGATAGAATGGGCACATCTGATAAGCCTGAAATGCACTTTAATCTTAATGAACTTTTTGGTGAAAGTTTGAACTCCGAGGACAAAGATGCAATGGAGCATCCCTTTTCTGATATGGAAATTGAAGATGTGATCAAGGATCTTCCAAATGACAAATCCCCTGGCCCTGATGGTTTTAATAATGAATTCATTAAGCACTATTGGCGTATTATTAAGGATGATGTTAAACATATTTTGATGGAATTCTATGAAGGCGGGATTTTTTTGTGTCGGGGGGATAACCCCTGGGTGGGGAAAGCCAGGCATAAGTAGGCCGGCTCCAGAAGATGCAGGCCGCCTGGACTACAAGAAATACAACTCTAACCATCTGGCAAGCAAGCCCGGCTGGGCTTATAACTTTCCCGGCTAGCCCGTCTAGCCGGTGGCCAGAAGAACCGGCCGGGTGGTCGTTCCCACCTGGCTCACCTCAGATTCGATGGAGAGCACGGAAGGACTGACGCTCCATGCGGGGTACGCTTCTGGCTCTCCCTCGTCGTCAAGGAAGCTGGCATGCCGTCATGACCAGCGCTACCAGATAAAGATAAAGCAAGACGGTCGGCTGGACTGGCGAAAGCGGTCCGGGTGACCGTTAAAGCAGGGGTGATGCCCCAAAGGAAGCCCGGGTGACCACTAAAGAGAAGGATGACGCTAAAAGAAGGGCGGACTGGGTCCTGGCCCACCGGCTAGGCCCTGCAGCCGGCCCTGCCCTGTAAACCCATATCCAAACAGTAAACCCTAGAACCCGAACTGTAATCTGCCCCCCAGACCAGTATATAAGGGAGGGCAGAGCCAGGGTTCTAGGTAGAGAAAACTAGAGGCAACAAGAGAAGGATAGAAGTGTTAGCATCTAGCTCCCATCTTCCTCTAGCCATCGATAGTAGCTAAGGAAACAGCTCAAGGAGCGTCTGTACTGAGCATCAAGCTCCCACACATAGTTCATCTTGCAGGAGTAGGGGTGTTACCTCGCCAAGAGGGCCCTGAACCTGGGTACGTCCCTATGTTTGTAGTGCACCGTGCCCAACCCGTTGCGTGAGCCACCGAATGCATATGTGTGTCCCTTCTTTGCCATCCCCGATGGCTCTGCCGTGTTCCACACCATGACAGTTGGCGCCCACTGTGGGGCACATCGCTTCGGCTGGGATCATCTTCCGCATGGGACTTCCGCTCGTCGCCGGCGAACGCGTGGCCTCTGGCCTCGTGCTCACGCTCGGTGCCTTCGACTGCGTCATCAACAATGCAGCATGCTTCGCTGGGAACACCTTCCCCGCCGGCGGCTCCACCATACATTTTGGATACGTCCGCGTCTACGTCGCCACTGTCGCTGAGTGTTTTTCCAGCGTGGTCACCCTCGTCCTCGACGTGACCCTCGCCCGTGTCCTAGCCGCAAGGGAGCTGCATCGAAGTCATGATGGTGAACGCTCGCGAAAACCATCAGCAGCCTCAAGAACATCGGGCAGGAGGAGAAAACTCCGCGCTCGAGCAAGAGCAAGACCCGCTCACCGCCTCCATCCAGCATCTGCGCGCTCCGGTCGTCGTCGAGACGGATCCAGCGGCCACGGCGGCAGCGCTCGAAGCTACACGCCAAAAACTCCTGGAAGAAGCCACCAAGGTAACGGCTAACCAGCGTCAGCTGAACGCCACCGTGCACGAGTACAACGCCGCTCACGGTTTCGCCAGGAAGATCCAGCACCGAGGGCGCGACCTGGCGTCGGAACTGGACCGCGCCGCAGACTCACATGCAGGTGTGGCACAGCCCGTCTACAGCACGCCCGCCAAGAATATGAGGGCAGCTGAGGCGGCGGCCGCGGAGTTGAAGCACCTGGAGGGCGAGGAGCTTCATCGCCAGCAGGAGCATGTGCAGCTCCTCGTGGCCACTGCTAACAAGCATCAAGCCGAGGGCGTCCCCAGCCAGGTGGGCAACTCCCGCGACATCGTCGCCCGCAAAGCCGTAGACTAGACGGCGCATGGAGGAAGCAAACATCAACAAGCCTCTTCCCTAGGAGGGGTCAGGCAAAACAGCCGCCCGCGTGGCGAATCTGGCAATCGCGGTCGCCACAACCGGGACGCCGCTGCCTCCAGCGTCAGTCGCGCAGGCGGAGCCTCCCAGGAGAAAAAGGCGCGAGCACCGGAGGAGGAAGCAGACGCGAACAAGGACGCGCCTGCGTCACGTTTGAAGGGCCGACTCGGTCCCCAAGAACCAGCTGATGCGCGGGAGCGCATCGACCTCCTGGTGCAGTCGCGCACCTTGGAGGAGGAAAGTCCGGCTGGCCCAAAGTGTTTTGGCCCGCGCATCTGGAACGAGCCGTTTCCGAAAGGATTTTCGCTCCCTCCCCCTCATGCTCGTCGACTCAGCAAGGACGTGGCTCAACAGCCTCCCCGACAACAGCATCAACGCGTGGCTGGACTTCGAAGAGGAGTTCATCTGCAACTTCACCGGAACATACAAGCGGCCGGGTCGGCCTCGCGAGCTCGCCTTCTGCATACAAGGCAAGGACGAGTCGGATCGCGCCTACCTCACCCGGTGGACCAGCATGCACAATTCGTGTGAAGGGGTGTGTGAGCACCAGGCGATAGACTTCTTCACCAACGGCTGCTGAGACGGCACCATGCTAAAGCATAAACTCAGCCAGGCAGACTCGCAAACCATGGCCCAGGTCATGGCCATCGCGGAAAAATATGCCACCGCAAATGCGGCAATGAAGAAGCCCATCGTGGTGGACGACCAAGGCCAAATCGTCACGGACGAGCAAGCGGCGCGCCGCCAGCCGGGCGACCATCATCCCAGGCGGCACGGTCACGACAACCGCCACGGCAAGAGGAAAGACGACTAGCCAGATAGCCAGTACGGTACCAAACAGGTAGCCCCGGTGCATGAGGATCCGGCTGCAGGAGGCAGTCAGAGGCAGAGGCCGGATGACAGGCCGCCTAGGTCTAAGTACACCATGGAGTCCATGCTCGACGGGCCGTGCAAGTTTCACAGCGGCGGCAACAAGCCCGTGAACCACATGACGCGCCAATGCAGCTGGACAAAGAAAATGGCCGAAGCCGGTGGACTCCCACCACCACCTCCACCGCCAGCCGGAGGCCCACCGGATAGCAGAGAACGACGCAACCGCCACGAGGATGACGAGGATGGTTACCCGTGGTAGGTGGGTAACTACCACATATTCCTGGCAGGGCCGGAAATAAGCACGCCAAGCGGAGACGTGAGGCGGAGGTGAACGCAATCGTCCCACCCGTCCCCTAGTACCTGCACTAGTCCGATAAAGCGATCACCTGGAGCAAGGAGGATCAGCCGGCCGTGTTACCAAGCCCTGGTAGCTACGCGTTGGTCCTGGACCCCATCATAATCTCCAAGAAGCATTCATGCCGCTTCTCTCGGGTACTGATAGATGGAGGGAGCAGCATCAACCTCATTTACCGGAGCAGCCTCGAGAGGCTAGGCATCAGTGAATCCCAGCTGGAAACCTCAAGCACTTCATTCCATGGAGCAGTACCAAGGTCGTCGCATTCCCCAATCGGCAAGATCCGGCTGTACGTCATGTTCGGCAGCGAGAACAACTTCTGCCGCGAGCCAATTTGGTTCGAGGTCGTGAACCTCTCCAGCGCCTACCACGCCGTACTAGGGTGCCCAGCTCTGACCAAGTTCATAGGAGTGCCGCACTACGCGTACCTCTTGATGAAGCTGCCAGACCCAAAGGGAGTGATCACCATCGATGGATGCTACAAGCATTCGATCGAGTGCTCCTCAGACGGCTCCAAGCTGGCCGAAGCAATGATCATCGCTGAAGAGAAGCGCGTCATAATGTAGAACGTGGCGGCTCTGCAGAAGGACATGCCGGCTGGAGAGTCCAAACCGGCTGGGGAATCGCAGTTCAAGCCCTCGCAGGGGACAAGGAAGATCCTGCTGAACGAGGAGGACCCAAGCAAGTTCGTCCTGGTCGGAGACGGCCTAGACAGCAAATAGGAAAGCGCGCTCGTCGATTTCCTCCGTGAGAATCGGGACATTTTCGCATGGTGCCCCAAAGACACGCCAGGTGTCCCGAGGGAACTCGCCGAGCACTCCCTTCATGTTCGACCGGACGCAAAGCCGGTCAAACAATCCTTACGCCGCTTCACAAAAGAAAAAAGAAGAACCATTGGTGAGGAGATCACACGGCTGCTCGCGGCCGGCTTCATCATGGAAGTTTTCCACCCGGAATGGCTCGCCAACCCGGTGCTGGTGCTGAAGAAGAACAAGACATGGCGCATGTGCGTCGACTATACCAGTCTCAACAAGGCCTGCCCCAAGGATCCTTTCGCCCTGCCGCAAATCGATCAGGTCATTGACTCCACCGTCGGGTGCGATTTGTTGTATTTTTTGGACGCTTACTCGGGCTACCACCAGATCAAGCTCAATGTAACCCATCAAATAAAGACATCATTCATAACCCCATATGGAGCATACTGCTACACCACCATGCCCTTCGGATTGAAGAACATAGGCGCAACCTATCAGCGCTGCATGAAGAAATGCCTGCAGACGCAGATTGGAAAGAACGTGCACGCCTATGTCGACGACGTCGTTATCAAGACCAAGGAACAGCGCACGCTCCTTGAGGATCTGAAGGAAACGTTCGACAACCTCCGCCGTTTCCAGATCAAGCTGAACCCGGAAAAATGCGTGTTTGGTGTCCCAGCCGACAAGCTCTTGGGCTTCCTCGTCTCCGAGCGTGGGATCGAGGCGAACCCAGAGAAGATCGGATCCATCAAGCGCATGGAGCTACCACAGAACCTGCACGGCGTACAGAAGTTCATCGGGTGCCTCGCTTCACTTAGCCGGTTCGTTAGCCGGCTGGGAGAGAAGGCTCTTCCCCTGTACCAGCTGATGAAGAAGACAAACAAATTCATATGGATAGCCCAGGCGGATGAAGCTTTCCGAGACCTCAAGCGCATGCTCACCTCGCCACCCATCCTGGCGGCACCAGCCGCAAAGGAGCCCATGCTGATGTACATCGCTGCCACAAACAGAGTGGTCAGTGTGGTGCTGGTCGTCGAGCGGCCAGAGGAAGGAAAGGCTCAGATGGTCCAGTGCCCCGTATACTACCTGAGTGAGGTGCTCTTGTTGTCCAAGCATAACTACCCTCACTACTAGAAGCTGGTGTACGGCGTGTACATGGCCGCCAAGAAACTCAAGCACTACTTCCAGGAGCATTCCATCCGGGTGGTAGCATTGGCCCCACTCGCGGAGATCATCGGCAACAAAGACGCCATTGGCCGCGTGGCAAAATGGGCCATCGAGCTCGCTGTGCATAACATCCAGTATGATCCACGCACAGCAATCAAGTCGTAAGCATTGGCTGATTTCATCGTCGATTGGGCGGAGACATAATACATGCCCCTAGTGCCGGACTCAACTTACTGGAAGCTACACTTCGATGGGTAAAAAATGAGAGGAGGACTCGGAGCCGGAATCGTGATAACCTCACCCAAAGGCGACCGACTGGAATACGTTCTCCAGATCCACTTCAAATCTTCCAACAACGTCGCCGAGTACGAAGCACTCATCCACGGGCTCAAAATGGCCAAGCAGATAGGCAGTCAGAGGGTGTTGTGCTTCGGAGATTCGGACTTGGTGGTGCAACAAGTATCTGGCGAATGGGACGCGAACATGGCCCTCTACCGTTTCTTTGTCCATCAGTTGTGCGCTTGTTTCGAAGGATGTGAGTTTCACCATGTACCCAGGGCCAACAATGAAGCCGCTGACGCTTTGGCCAGGGTCGGGTCAACAATACAAGCCATACCGCCCGGAGTCTTCCTCGAGCACCTGCGCAAGCCCTACATCACGTCCTCACCAGAGTCTGACTCCATCGTGCTCGATGCGGATCCAGGAACAGCTGGTGCCGCACCGAACCCGGGGACTGCCGCGCCGCACCCGAGGACCGCCTCGCTGCACCCGGAAACTACATCGACGTTGCCCGCGGTCGACATCGGCACCCCTCCACCCGACAGACCTCCCGACGCTCCGGAGTCGGCCGTCCGCGAGGAGATCAAGCTCATCATACAGACGGTGCACACCATACGGGAGATGCCCGACCGGGCGAAGCCGTTCATGGATTTCCTGGCCAAAGGCGAACTCCCAACGTAAGAGGTGTCAGCACGACAAGTGCGACGAAGGGCAAGCGCCTACACCATCATCAACAACGAGTTGTACAAGCGCAGCGTCGGAAGTATCTACCAGCGATGCGTCAGTCGGGAGGAAGGAGCCAAGCTTCTAACGGACATACACCAGGGCGAGTGTGGCCACCATGCCTCGTCAAGGGCGATAGCAGCCAAGGTCCTTAGGCATGGTTTCTATTGGCCAACGGCACTGAAGGACGCCGAAGAAATAGTAAAGACATGCAGCGGCTGCCAGCGATTCGGCCAGTTGAAGCACACGCCGTCTGCGGCGCTCAAGACAATACCGATCACCTGGCCATTCGCGGTCTGAGGCCTGGACATGGTTGGGCCATTCAAGACAGCTCGATCCGGTATGACGCACCTACTCATAGCCGTGGACAAGTTCACCAAGTGGATCGAGGCGAAGCCAATCAAGAAGCTGGATGGAGCAACGGTGATCAAGTTCTTCACAGACATCATCATCCGGTTCGGCTACCCTCACAGCATCATCACTAACAATGGAACCAACTTTTTGAAAGGAGTCTTCGCTCATTTCTGTGGGGGGAAAGGGATCCGCCTGGATCTGGCATCGGTCGTGCACCCCTAGTCCAACGGACAATGCGAGCGCGCTAATGGTTTGGTGTTAGCCGGAATCAAGATGAGGCTCATCGAACCGCTGGTCAAGTCACCAGGATGCTGGATAGAGGAGCTGCCAACAGTGCTTTGGATCCTACGCACCACACCCAATTGCTTAACCGGCTTCATGCTGTTCTTCCTCGTCTATGGGGCAGAAGCCATTCTCCCCATAGACATCCAGTTCGACGCACCTCGCAAGTAGCTCTACATGGAGTAGGAAGCCAAGGAGGCAAGGGAGGACAGCGTGGACTTTCTTGAGGAGGCACGCACGTTAGCTCTCTCCGGATCAGCAATTTACCAGCAAGACCTGCGCTGATACCACGCCAGCCTGATCTGGCCCACCTCTTTCCGTGAGGGATACCTGGTGCTGCGCCTAGTCCAAAGCACCAAAGGAATGCACAAGTTGTCCCCGCCATGGGAGGACCATTCATCATCAACCGAGCACTCCAAAACAATTCGTACTATCTAATCGACACACAGCAGCCAATGAAGAACAAGGCAGATCGCTCGGATGAGGAGATGGAGTGCCCATGGAATGCCAGCCTGCTCCGGCCATTTTACACTTAGAAAAGTGTATGTATCTTCCCTTTTTATGTAACAAGTGAACAAGAATGAGAGCCTTGGCGCAGCGCTAAGGACTTCGTCCCAATTCTGCGCACCATCTGCATTTTCGTACCGGCTGGCCTAGGCCCCACGATTTCCATATCCAACATAATATTGTGCGCGGCGCCTAGAGTAACCTATTCGGTTCCGGCTTCAGTACGCACGTCGGTTGTCGACCCGACAAGAGAAAAAACTCAAAGCGCACGTGGCAAGAAGATGCCGGCGTAGAAAGCAAGGGCGTCCAGGCGAACCGGTCACGCCCTACAAAAGTTAAGCCAACAACAACGAACCGAAGTATCGCGTGGCACGCCAACATAGCAACTCCTTCGGTTCCAGCTGTAGACCGCAAACCGGCTGACGACCGGCAAGGAAAAATGCTCGAAGGGCCAATACTCGCTGAGAAAAGGGGAGTTGTTCGCGGCCTAACTCGAAGGGGCGCATGTCTGTTTTCCTCCTACGATAATTACCAACTAACGCATGAGCATATGCACAAGAAAACTAACCCAAAGGAATGCTTTGTCTTGCATGACCCGAGTCACAAGTTGGCAGGAAACAAGGTGGCAAGAGAGCTTCGCCCCGGCTGGCTACCCCAGCCGGCCCGAACCTCGGGGACTACACCCAGTGGACGCGCTCCCACGCACCCACAAACTCAAAACAAGGTGGGAAGAGAGCTTCGCCCCGGCTGGCTACCCCAGTCGGCCCGAACCTCGGGGACTACACCTAGTGGACGTGCTCCCGCGCACCCACAAAATCAAGTCAAGGTAGCCAAAAGAGCTTCGCCCCGGCTGGCTATCCCAGCCGTCCCGAACCTCGGGGACTACACCCAGTGGACGCGCTCCCGCGCACCCACAAAATCAAGTCAACATAGCCAAAAGAGCTTCGCCCTGGCTGGCTACCACAGTCGACGCGAACCTCGGGGAGTACACCCAGTGGACACGCTCCCGCGCACCCACAAAACCAAGTCAGGATCGCAAAAGAGCTCGAACCCGGGTGGCGACCCCTGCCGGCGCGAGCATAAAAGACCGCAAATGATGAAGACACAAACAAAGATCAACAAAAGGCACCAAGCCATAAAACGGAGCACAAAGGCTCCGCACAGATTCAAAGGTCAGCGACAGAAGTCAGCCAAAGTGTAGCACATCAGAGTAGCAATTTTCACAAATACACCCGGCATCCCAGGGATCAAGAGTCAGGAGCTTGCGAAGTAGAAGGAACGGTAGCTGGATCAGCAGGGGCAGCGCCGACGTCAGTGGAAGGAGGCTACGTCAATGGGATTCCAAGGCGCCGGCTCCCAGTGGAACGGCCATGGCTCTCCAGGGGCGCTGAAGTCACGCTCCAGGTCCACGTAGGTGCCAATCTTCACCCCGCAGGCCTGGAGCGCAGGAAGGTTCTCGCGAAGACCCTCGTAAGTCGTCCCAAGGCGGAAGCCGCGGTCGACCACGCTCCGGTCGACACCAGGATACCATGACTTCACCATCGCAAGAGCCATCTCTGCCCCGCCTCGAGCAGCCCACTCCTTGTGCACGTCCAGCACGTCGATGCCCTTGGACAGTGCCACGGCCAGGCTGGCCATATCGTGCACGACCAGGCCCGTGTCCGGCCAGATGTAGTGGAAGTGATCATTGTCAACGGCGTGCAAGCCATTCCTCTCCTCCGCCACCACCTTGACCAAGTCGAGGGCAGTCAGGTCACGCCAACCTCTTCCATCGGCAGCTTCTCCATGGCCATCTCGGTTGCCTCAGGGTAGTGAGCTGCAGCCAGACACAAAGCAAAATAAACCGACAAGATCGAGCAAGTCACGGCACAACAGAGGAGGGTAGCTGAAAAACTCACTGATGACCATCTCTGAGACGTTTTGGAGGTGCTGATTGAGCTCCTCCTCCCTGCGGCGAAGAGACTGGATTGTCCCCTCCTGCTGGGAGCAGATCGTCTCAAAGTTCTTCAGCGCCTCCGCCCGGATGTCAGTCGTCTTTTTGCCCTGCTCCATACTAACCTCAAGCTGGTCTTTGGCCGCGGCAAGTTGATCGAACTGCGCCTGTCGCGCCTTGTTCGATTCCTCCAGGCGGGCAACCTCAGCCTTGAGGCGTTCCAACTCCTTCTCCTTGTCCTGGATCAGGGCTGTAGGAGGATACCCAATGGTCAACAAAAAACGGGAAAAGGGAGCCAATCGCCAAGACAGATCTGAAGAAGCAATCTTATGGCCAAGGTCCCGGGTGTTCTTCACAGACTCCATAAATGCTTTCTGCAGCAAGAAAGCAAATGAGAAACAGAGGAGCAAACCGGACGAAAGAGCGGAAAACGTATGAAGGGCAACGACTTACCTCCATCAAAACAGACAATTTTTTGGCCTCGCCAAGGCCCTGTTCCATTCCCTCAACCAGGTGGCGAACCTGGCTGAGTGCGACGGGCGCCGAGGCGGAGAGCTGGGAAAGGATCGCAGCCAGCGTTAGCACAGTCGGACCTGGCCTCAAGCCGATGACGACCACCTCATCATCATCGGCAGCTACACCGGAAGGTGTAGCCACCACCAACTCCCTCTCAGCCGGTTGACCGCCATCCGGCTGGCCGGCATCCGTCGCAGCTGCCTGCGTGGCCCCCGCTTCCTCCGTCACCTCCGTAATGACGGGCCTGGCAGAGCTGCTTGGAGTAGCGCTCCAAGCCAGGTTACGCCAGCCCCAGGGCGAAGGAGGGGGTCTCCGAGTCCTACGCAGCCGCAAACAACTGGCCCAACCGCGAAGACGCAGGGGCCTGGTTCCGCAGCCCCATGGTCGGCGAGCCCTCAGGCACCCTGGGTGGAGATGGCACGGTTGGCGTGGCCGGGATGGCCGCAGCCGGGCCAGGCACAGCTGGCGACTGTGCCACCTATTCAACCGGCGGAGGAGGCATGACGGCGGCACCTCCATCACCGAGCACCATGGCCTCGCTGCGCGGAACAAAGAGTCAAAGGAGAAACCAGCAAAACCGCAGAGTGGAAGGCAAGGGCAAGAGAGACACTAACCCGGCGACGGACGGTGGAGCAACAACCTGACGCCCTCGGCGCGTCTTTTTCGTCTCAACTGGAGCGGGAGCGGCAACAGGTGCCGCCCTCTTTCCCCGGGCTCTCGCCGCGGGTATTTCTCGGGCACCCTCCTCGTCAGTGACATCGACTGCGGCACAAGCAAAGAGTAAAGACCACAACCTCAAGAACAAAGGTGAAATAAAAAGCTGTGGACAACAACCTACCATGAGGATCCGGGGGGCCGTCGTCCGCCCGGACGGGAAACCCTTCGGGTTCTGTCTGGGGGTACTTCTTCGACTTCCTGTCCTCCAAGAAGGACGGAAGTGGGAAGTCACCCATGCCATCTTCGGTCAGCTGCTCCATGAACAACTAATCAAAAAGGGGGCATAAGGCACCCAAGGAAAGCTAGCAAATACAAGAAGCGAGGCGCAAAGCAACCAGAGAAAAACTTATCGACGGCGGCAGGCGGCCGCGATGGTACGGGGGGTAGGAGTATGCCCAGTTGGCCTCGATGCGGAACTTGGAGATCATGGAGATCTAGTTCCGCAGGTCCTGGTAGGGCACATCCTTCCGCGACGTCCTCGTCGGATCGTTGGCGGTCGAAAGATGGCACATCTTGTGCGACCGCTTCTGCAGCGGAAGCACGCGACGCACCATCCACGACAATGTGATGTCCCGGGCGGTGAGCATCTCCGTTCCCACCATCGTCTCTAGCCGGGCGGCCATCCGATCGAGGTCTGCCACCGCGCCCATGCCCTTCGTCGTCCAGGCCCTCTGCGACGAGGGCACGTCGATGAAGGGCGGAAGGCAGATCCAGTCAATCTCCGTGGCATTTCTCACATAGAAATATGTGCGCTGCCACAGCTTGACGGTGTCAGGGAGCTCGAACCGCGACATCGGCGAGGAGGTCCGCGGGTAGATGGCGCAGCAGCCCGTCCGCGTTAGCGGGCCACCCTTGACGATGTTCTGGGCCTTGAAGTGGAAGAACTTGAGAAAGTTCGCCACCTCGGGTAACACCCCAAGATATGACTCGCAGCAGGCCGCAAAGTGCGACAGCTGCGCCATGGCGTTGGCGCCCAGGCGAAGAAGCCGAAGAGTTGGAGGAGGAGCGGGCTGACGGGGAGGCCGAAGCCGCGCGCGAAGTGCGCGAGGAAGACGACCGCTCCTCCGGCCGAGGGTTCGGCACCCGCTCCCCCTCTGGCGCAAGCCGGTGCTTCACAAGCAACGACGAGGGAAGAAACCTTCCTCGCCGGCACTTGTTTATAAGCTCGTCGGTCACGAAGGACCCGCACCAGCCGCCGCGCTGCTCCGACAGCATCTCGGAAGAAGAGGAGGCCGTGGTTAACAGAAATAAGGTGGTCGGCGGCGACAAGGACAGGGCGCGCAAGAACAAGGAACGCTGGGGCACGAGGAGAAGATGAGCCAGAGGATGGACAAGTGTGGGAACCGATCCCCCCGGAGCCCTATTTATCTCCACAAGCGGCAACGTCGCCCCTTCAGCTTCTGCGCAACGCGTGGCATCATGATGCCACAGTTGCGCGGCGCTTCGGCTCCAGATCCTCTGCGCCATCGCGACTGCCACAGAAGATCCCCGGGCTTCAACGGGAGGCTAGGCGTGCGCACTTGCCTCGAGGAAACGCTGCAGCAAGTTTGCGTGTGCAGTTGCCAAAAACTGGCGCAGCGACGCGGAAGTCAAACTGACGCAACGTGCGCCCGAGCCACAGGCGTGGGTGACGCCATCAATGACGTCATCTAGCCAAACGTTACGTCTTCAGCTCCGCCAGCCGGTACCTGCCTTCGTTGTTTATACCCAGTGGACGGCCATCGATTCCGCAGCCGGTTGACTCCAGCCAGAAAGCAAAAGCAAATGCCGCATCCGGAGAAAATAAAGCAACCTCTCAGATAAGAAGGAGCATGGAATATCTTGCCCACCGGCCAAGCCCATACGTGCTCGGGGACTAGTGTCGGAGGGATAACCCCGGGGTGGGGAAAGCCAGGCATAAGTAGGCCGGCTCCAGAAGATGCAGGCCGCCTGGCCTCCAAGAAATACAACTCTAACCGTCTGGCAAGCAAGCCCGGCTGGGCTTATAACTTTCCCGGCTGGCCCGTCTAGCCGGTGGCCAGAAGAACCGGCCGGGTGGCCGTTCCCACCCGGCTCACCTCGGATTCGATGGAGAGCACGGAAGGACTGACGCTCCATGCGGGGTACGCTTCTGGCTCTCCCTCGTCATCAAGGAAGCTTGCAATGCCCTAATGACCAACTATACCAGACAAAGATAAAGCAAGACGGTCGGCTGGACTGGCGAAAGCGGTCCGGGTGACCGTTAAAGCAGGGGTGATGCCCCAAAGGAAGCCCGGGTGACCACTAAAGAGAAGGATGACGCTAAAAGAATGGCAGACTGGGTCCTGGCCCACCGGCTGGGCCCTGCAGCCGGCCCTGCCCTGTAAACCCATATCCAAACAGTAAACCCTAGAACCCGAACTGTAATCTGCCCCCAGACCATTATATAAGGGAGGGTAGAGCCAGGGTTCTAGGTAGAGAAAACTAGAGGCAAGTAGAGAAGGATAGAAGTGTTAGCATCTAGCTCCCATCTTCCTCTAGCCATCGATAGTAGCTAAGGAAACAGCTCAAGGAGCGTCTGTACTAAGCATCAAGCTCCCACACATAGTTCATCTTGCAGGAGTAGGGGTGTTACCTCGCCAAGAGGGCCCCAAACCTAGGTACGTCCCTGTGTTTGCAATGCACCATGCCCAACCCGCTGCGTGAGACACCGAATGCATCCGTGTGTCCCTTCTTTGCCATCCCCGATGGCTCTGCCGTGTTCCACACCATGACACTTTGGAAAGCATTAATGCTTCTTTTATCACTCTTATTCCAAAAAATGAGACTCCTCTGACACCTGCAGACTTCAGGCCTATTTCTCTACTTAATAGTGTTTTCAAGATTATCACCAAAATTCTTGCCAACAGGCTTCAAAAAATTATCCTTAAGCTTGTCCACAAGAATCAATATGGCTTCTTGAAGAAAAGATCTATTCAAGACTATTTAGGTTGGGCCTTTGAGTTTCTTTACCAATGTCATAAGTCCAAGGAAGAAATTATAATCCTGAAACTAGATTTTGAAAAGGCTTTTGACAAGATTGAGCATTCCACCATCATCAATATTCTCAGAGCTAAAGGTTTTGGTGAGAAATGGCTTAATTGGATTCAATTGATTTTTAGTTCTACATACTCTGATGTCCTGCTAAATGGAGTGCCTTGGAAAAAATTACTGTAGAAGGGGGGTAAGGCAAGGGGATCCTTTATCTCCCCTTCTGTTTATTCTTGCTGCTGATCTTCTTCAGTCCATACTCAATAAAGCAATGTGCCAAGGGCTTCTGTCTCCACCCTTGGAAGGTGCTTTCTGTCCAGACTTCCCTGTCATTCAATATGCTGATGACACTTTATTGGTCCTCAAAGCTGACTCAAGACAACTGATCTTCCTTAAAACCCTACTTCATACTTTTGCTTTATCCACTAGCCTCAAAGTAAACTACTCTAAATCTAGCATGATGCCAATCAATTTGGATCCTGATAGGCTATGCCATTTTGGCAATACAATGTCCTGCCAGACTGGATCACTACCCTTCACTTATCTTGGCTTGCCTTTAAGCATTAACAAGCCTTCAGTGGAACATTTTTTGCCTATTGTGCAGCGAGTTGAGAGAAGGCTCTGTGGTATTGCAGATTTCCTAAATTATGGAGGAAAATTACAATTGGTGAAATCTATCTTATCCTCCCTCCCCATTTATTATATGAGCTGTTTTGAACTTCCTGTCACTATTAAGGATCAGTTGATCAACTACATGAGACATTGTCTATGGAGGAAAAAGAATACTGATGTCCAAGCTAGAGGACAAGCTTTAGTGGCCTGGAACAAAGTCTGTAGACCAAAGACTCAAGGTGGTTTGGGCATCCTTGATCTCAATATTCAAAATTCTACTCTTCTTTTGAGAAATCTGGATAAATTCTATAACCACAATGACATTCCCTGGGTGCATCTCATCTGGAACACCTACTATAACAATGGAAAGTTGTTGGGAAGAGGTTTGGAGGGGTCTTTTTGGTGGAAAGCACACCTGAATTTAATTGACATTTTCAAAGGAATTGCAAAATGCTCGGTGGGGGATGGCAAGTCCACTCTTTTTTGGTCTGATGTGTTGAGAGAAGAATGCATGCGGCATAAGTTTCCTCACCTGCTATCCTTTGCAAAAAATCCAAATATCTCTGTCAATGAGTTTATCCAGATGCCCAACATACAAGACCATTTCTTTCTTCCCCTGTCACAGCAAGCTTACTCTGATTATCTTTGCCTGGAAAAAAAATTCAAGACAATGACAGTGTTGGGCTTCAGGGAGAATCAGATAAATGGAGTTACATTTGGGGAAGTGACTCCTTCTCTGTCAAAAAGGCCTATTCCTCCCTGTCTGGACATATTGCAGTCCAGCCTCATTTTTCTTGGTTATGGAAGTCTTCTTGCCAGCAAAATCACTAGTTCTTTTTATGGATGCTTCTCATTGACATACTGAATACTAGAAACTTGTTGAAGAGAAAAAAGTTTTCACTGCCCTCCTATAAATTGTGTGACTTCTGGTTGCATTGCTGAGGAAACTTTAACTCATTTATTCTGGGATTGTCCTATTGCAAAAGCATGCTGGGATGAAATCTGTCCTGTCAGAAATATTGACTTGGCTCTAACTGAGGCCTTGGCAGATATAAAGTTCAGATTGAATGTTCCCTTTGCAATGTAAATTATTATTTGTAACATCCCAAAAATATAAAACAATGATCATCAAACTCTAAACACTAAAATTAGGGTTAACAAAAACTTTGATTAATTTAAATCATATGAATGCATGTGTGTATGTGATGATTTGATAAATGCATGAATGATCTTGTGCGATTAACCTAAATAACAAGAAATGGTATAAAGATGAAAAAACATTGTATAAAATATTTTCAAACAGAAACAAATAAAGATAAAATCAAAAACAAATCAATTAAGGCAAATGGTCATTTTTGCCAATCTTGCTCACTAGGTCACTTTGAGTGTTTCTAGTCCAAGATTTCAAACAGAAACTTTTCCAATTCTTTTCACCCCTTGCTAGACCAAGTAAAAGTGAATCAAATCCCACTTTTCAAACTTGCAGAAACATTTGGCAACCTCATTCAAATGACAATTCAAAATTGAATCTTTATCATATGTGAAGATCACACATTTTCAAAACCCAACCAAACCAGTGCCCCTTGACTAATCCAACTAACCAGATACTCCCTAGTATGTGCCTAGCAAACCCACCAAGTTTGAATCCAAAATTCAAATTTAAATTTCTTTCGGCCATTTCATCAAACACCTTGTTTGCAGCAAACAAACAACAAACACTGTAGTGAGCAGTTAATTTGGCCAACCTTGTTCCCTCTCTAGCTCTCACAACACTCTCAGTAGATGATCTATCCTAATTAAAAAGCCTTAGCACCACTGTGAGCTTGGCATAGCCATTAATGGTGACCATGCTGAGCCCATTTGCCAACCCCAATGTCGCCAACGAGCTAGAGGAAGAACTAGCCCCGCCAACCTTGTCTGGAACATGCATCATCGTCCACCGCCACTCCCTGTCCCAGCCTCGAGCGCAGCCAGCCACTGGACCACCCGCCAAGCATGCGCCTAGTCTCTCTGTGTGCGAGCCGAGAGCGTGCCAGTGCGCCATGCTCGACAAGCACCCACAGACCGCGCGCCGCCCTTGCCGCTTGCGTGCGTGATCTCCAACACTCCAGCACCCCACCAGACAACCTCGTTCGCCGTCGCGCGACCAGGAGCACCCGTGCCCCATTAAATTTGCCGTCGGACCCGCTAAGAGCGTCGATGCATTCCGATCGATCAGCACGGATCCACGCCTCACCACCACGCCGTTGAGCTTTGCCAGGGAGCACAACACTGCCCCTACCGTCTCCTATGTCATTAGCCTTCTGTGCCGTCGACCACGACGAGCTCAGCCCGTGCCCGTCGGTCCCCTTCAGCCACTATAAAATAAGACTTCCCCCGCTCGTTTTCTTCACACCAGTTCACTCCCCACCTCTCACTGATCAGACACACTCACTCCCGGAGCAAGGCGAGCACCAGGTGGCCGGAATTTCACCGGAGTTCGCCGCTGCAGAGGAGGAGAGGCGCCATCGATTGGAGCCGCCACAGGAGAAGCTGCCGGTACCAGGAGAACCGCCGTCATTGACTTCGTCAACCCGTCCCTATCGCCGACCATCGCCTGAGCCCCGGTGAGCCTCCCACGACCCCCACTTGCCGCGCTAGGGTTCTGTTTCGCCGGCGCTGCCTGACGTGGACGATGAACCAGAGCCGTTCGATTAGAGTTAGATCGTGCAGCCTAGATCACCCTGTACCACTTCGCCCCTCACTGTCTCACTAACGCATGGGGACAGCCACTTAACCAGCCCGCGCGTGCACTGTGTGTAGTGGGCCAGCCCAGTTAAACATCCCACGCGACCCAACAATTCAAATTTACTTTTATTCATTTAATTTCAAACACAGTCCTGTACCTATATTCAAAAATCAACCTAGCTCTATTCACTAAACCAAAATGTATGAAACCAGTTTTGTTATAAAGGTACTGGAAAGCTTAATCCAAGCCCTTTGGATTCAAACCATTTAGATTTGTAGATCACCCATGGTAAAAATAACAAGGCAGAAGCTTTTATGCATTCAAACATTTTTCAAAATTCAACCATAAAAGCTTTTGAGTTGATTCCAACTCTCAAAAATCACATTTGACCATACCTTTCAGAATATATAAAAATATATAGGTTTACTTACAGAAATAATGATCAAGTAATAAAAGAATGCCACATAGGCATTTCTAGTCACTTTAATTAAATAAAATAAAAAGGTTAAACCTTATTAAATTGTGACACCACTTTAAATCAAATTCCCATGTACTGAAATATGTGGTGATGACATGTGTCAACATGATCCCATGTGTGAGTTGGAGAATATTAAATCTTAAGTAGTTTTTCAATGAGTAGAAATTAAATTCTCAAATAAAATAATAAGACAAGTGTTTTAATCCTTGTAATGCTAGTGATGATGATAGATCATCTAGTGTGAACCTTTATGTGATGATTAGAAATATTTAAGTATTTTTTGGTGATTATGTACCTCGTATTTATTTATAGACGCTAGTACCGACCAAGGATACGAGGAGGAAGGAGAATATTACGAGTAAGAAGCCGAGGAGAACTTCAACCACTGCACCGCACAAGGCAAGCCTAATACTACTAGTGAATTAGCAAGCTTATACTAATATCTTAGCAAGCCTATACTTGCAACCTTGCAAGCTAACACTTGCAAGATACCCTACTTATGCAAGCTACTACTTGCTTGTTACTATGCCAACTATATGCCTTAAGCATATGTGATTATACCCACTTGACACACCATCCTAGTTTTACTTGCAAGCTTAGTATTTTATTTTGCTTTATTAAAAGCTTTCTATCAAAAGTTTACTTAGTGACTTGTAGATTCTAGAAAGATAATTGAAGGTATCATAAAGAGCATAAAACTTGGCCTAAGTTAGATAATATTGATGTCATCCTAAGGCATGAGATTGAACTTAGTTAATACCCACTTGTTTAGTACCCCTCATTAGTATTTACCCCCACATGTAGCTGCTAGTGCTAAGCATAAAACTTGATCAACTTTAGATGGGAATACTTGGTGAAAATGGTTATGAAAACCTTAGAATGATGAGTCATTCTGCTAAAATGTTTTGACATGTGTTCTTGAACACCAAATGATTTTGATGATGAAAATGTTGAGGCATGAGCCTTACCCCTTTATAAAACTGATGGTTGTCTGGATGTGATACCGTTCCAATTTTACCGTACAACCACAATACCCGAAATTTGGGTAGGGCTTGACTGGAAATTTATATACCTTAGTATGGGTTCCCTTGCGGCCAAGGTCTGAGCTGAGGCTACCTTGTGAAGATTGTCCACCTGTGCAGTACACAAGATGACAATTGGTCATGGTTGGGAGGCCAAACTCACAGGAGAGGTGCCTATACTAGGGCGTGTAATTGAAAGGTTAGGATTGATTATCCGCATACTGAGTATGGTGAATTCAGGATTGTTCCTGATGGATGTATCGAATGTTGTGGTGAAAGTGTACAATCTCTGTAGAGTGTCAAACTATTTGAATAGCCGCGTCCGCGGTTATGGACAGTTGGAGTGGCCATACTGTTCTATCGTCATATGTTTTCCAAATGACTTATGAAATGATTTATGACTTTGACTTGACCACAACAGAGTTGTGATATGAAATTCAAGTTCCCACTTAGGTGTTATAAAACTTTCAACTAGCTTTATTTTCTTATGAACTTAGTAGAGGTAAATCTGGCTTTTTGCAAAACAACCCTAGAGCTTAGCATCCTACTACAAAAACCCCCTTCACTTATTAGTATTAGTTTGCGAGTACTTAAAGAGTACTCTTGGCTTTGTCCCTGGCTATTCCCGTGGCCAGACTAAGAAGAGGAGTATCAGGATGACGGACCGCAGGAGGGTTACGACAACTAGGATCATCTCCCATCGTCAGCATTGCCTGTGACCCTGAAGATGGAGCTTCGCCCACGCTATCGTTATCTTTATGTTATTCCGCTGCTTGAGTTGTATTAAGAACTGGATCATGAGATCCTTATTTGTGTAAGACCTTATGTATGGTTTGTAATGGATGATATACTATGATATCCAAATCTGTTATGTCTCGCAAAATGGTAATCCTAGGATTGCGATGTATGGCATAACAGGCATCTGGGATTAAAAATCCGGGTGTTGACAAGTTGGTATCAGAGCCATCCTGACCATAGGAGACCCTAGTTAGAATGGACGTTTGAATCAAAAACTTAGTTTCAAAACCAAAGGAAGTGAGTATTTACAAAAACTTATTCCCCTTCTTATCACTTGGATTCTTTCATGAAAATTCATGTTCCTCAAAAGTTCTTGCAAAGTATATAAAATTTGACACACTTGATCACTCTACTAACTTACTCATCCTATATTCTTATAGATGGACGTGAAGTATAGCAAGTTTTATCAGTTGGGGAATGGAGGAGATCTCATATTTGAGCGTGATTTGGACCAGCTGTCGGAGATGCTGGAGCGTCCACACCCCGAGTTCTTCGGAGCTCAGCTCAATGACCATGAAGGAGAAGATCTATAATGGCTAGTTGTTGCAAGTCTCCGAGGAAAGATTGAACCTCCCACTGCAGAGGGAATTCAGTTCACCTTAAGAGAGAACAACTGGCTCAATGGACTGGCCAGGGCAATGCAGGAAGCTCTTGCCTGTCTGTGTGCTCAGAGTATCAATCAAATCAAGGGTACCCGTTTTGAGTTCTACCCAAGGCGTGATGTTATGGGACAGCCACTAGAGGCCCCATATCACCCCGAGCTGAAGAGTCAATTGGACCACCTCAGCTTCATGATGTATGACCGTCAGAAGGAGTTGGACAATGCCAGTTCCTACGCCAACCACAAGTACGCCATCGCTGCCAAGAAGGATCAGACCATCTCCATGCTAGTGAAGGATCGCAAGTCTCGTCGCCGTCAGCTCGACAAGAAGGAGCGCATCATTGCCCGTCTTCACCACCGGATCACGGATTTGGAGGAGACCATCCACGAGAGACATGCAGTTGGAGGAGAGGGGGAATGCAGGGGTAGACCTTCGTGGAGACCCCTACTCCTATCTCAGCGATGATGATGACTTTCTGGAGGATCAGGCTATGGACTTCTTCACTAGTATGACTTCGCCTTCATCGATGATTATGATGAGGAGGGGGATGATGAGGAAACTGACTCCAAGGAGTAGTAGCACTTGAGCACTAGCGTTAGTGAGTTGTATTCGGTCCCATTGTATTGTAGTTTCCTAGAAGGGTTCTTAAAACCATCTGTTTTTCTTTGTTGTGGTGTGTGTTTGTATTGTGTGCTATGAATGAATGAAAAGCAAGTTGCTAGAAAAATCTGAGTCAAACTTTGAAAACTTTTCAAATCCAAAACCCCTGAACCTTAGAAATTTCCCTATTTTCTCATGATCTACCTCAATCTTCAGATGCCTCGCGGAGGAAGCAACTCAGCCCTGGACCCAATGTTGCAACTCTTGCAAATGTTGGTTTCTGACCGTGAAGCCGAAAGAGTCGAACGTCAAGCCAACCTAGCCACCCTTGAATAGATAGCTCAGATGGCCAACAACAATCAAGGCCATGGAAATCAGGACAACCATAGATCTAAGATCAAGAATTTCCAGAACACCAATCCACCTGTTTTCACTAAATCAGAAGAGCCCCTAGATGCAGATGATTGGTTTCAAACCATGGAGAACAATCTGGAAGTTGCAGGAGTGGAAGCCAATGAGAAAGTGTTGTTTGCTACCTACTATCTGGCCGGAGATGCAAAAGCATGGTGGAACAGCGTTCGCGCAATGACAGGAGGTCAGCTGATGACTTGGGAAGAGTTCAAAGTCAAGTTCAGCAGAACCCATGTGCCACCAGGTTTAATCAAGAGGATGAGAGATGAATTCAGGGAACTGAAGCAAGGGAGAATGACATTAGTGGAATACCGTGACAAATTCTTGTCATTAGCTAGGTATGCACCGAATGAGATTGACACTGAAGCCAAGAAGAAAGAGCGATTCCTGAATGGTCTGCACGATGAGATGTAGACAGTGTTAGTCAATATCCCCTTTGCAGATACTGAAGCCTTAGTTGACTCTGCCATTCAGATGGAAGGAAAGATCAACCAAGCCAATAAGAACCGCAAGCGTCGCATGATGCATCAACCAGGAACCCACCATACACCCAAGTATCGCCCCAACCCATCTCTAGGATTTGCCCCAAGAAACAACAGACCCCCGATGAACCGTCCGACATATCCCAACCGTGGAAACCCAAGGCCCGGAGGAAACCTCGGCAACTCCAGCAATTTCAACCGTGCACCACCTAAGTTCAACAACAGCAATGCTGCCACCAACACCAACACTGCCCCAAGGACTGGAAGCAATGTTGTGCATGTTGCAGCAAAGGACAAGTCGCAAGTGACTTGTTATGAATGTGGAACCAAGGGTCACTATTCCAATGAGTGCCCCAAGAACATTGCCATAGCCCCCAATGCAAATGCCCCAGCTCAGCAGCAGCGTCGTGTTTAGCCCGGAAGAAGGTTTGCCCCTGGGAACTCGCTCAACCGCAACAGTCGTCTCTTTATCATGCATGCTGAAGAACCCCAGGAAGCGCCAGATGTCATGCTAGGTATGTTTTCTGTTAACTCAGTACTTGCAAGAGTGTTGTTTGATTCTGGAGCATCGCACTAATTTGTTACTGAAGAATTTGCATGCACTAGTAAGATTCATCCCACCAAATTTAAGCATGTTATGATTGTTCAAATACCTGGTTCAACCACCAAAGCTAGGAAAATTTGCAAAGCCTTCCCTATCCGAATCCATGGCATAGATTTTTATGCTAATCTAATAGTACTCGGAACTAAAGGTTTGGAAGTAGTACTAGGAATGGATTGGATGTCCAAACACAAAGGATTAATTGACTATGCCAAGAAGGCCATAACCATGACCAGTACATCCGGAATATCAGTCGAGCATATATCTGAAACCTTGCCCCATCAATTCAAGTGCAACAAGAGTATAGCCCAACCAACCATTGACCAAGTCCGGATAGTCTATGAATACCCCGATGTATTTCCAGTTGTTTTGCCCGGTATGCCCCCAGATCGGGATATCGAGTTTATCATTGAACTAATCCCTGGAACCGGACCCATAGCCCAGATACCATATAGTATGAACCCGTCTGAACTAGCAGAACTGAAGAAGCAACTGGATGCCATGTGGAAATTGGACTGATTCAACCAAGTGTGTCACCATGGAGATCACCTGTTTTGTTTGTGGACAAGAAAAATGGAGGTAACCGTTTGTGTACGGATTATTGGAAGTTGAATGATGTCACCATCAAGAACAAGTACCCACTACCAAAGATAGAAGATTTGTTTGACCAGTTGACTGGTGCCAAAGTGTTTTCTAAGACTGATCTTAGAACTGGCTATCATCAACTCAAGATTCGCGCAGATGATATTCCAAAGACTGCCTTTACCACCCGATATGGATTATACGAGTATACTGTCATGTCTTTTGGATTAACCAATGCCCCCGCTTATTTCATGAAACTCATGAATAAGATTTTTATGGACTTCCTAGATAAGTTTGTCGTTGTTTTTATCCATGACATTCTGATTTATTCCAAATTAGAAGACGAACATGAGCTACACCTAAGGACCATTCTTGGAACCCTTAGAGAGCATCAGCTATATGCCAAGTTTAGCAAGTGTGAATTCTGGTTACAGGAGGTAGGATTCCTCGGACATATTGTATCAGCGGGAGGAATTGCCGTTGACCTTGCGAAGGTGAAGGATGTCGAAGATTGGCAAGCCCCAACCACTCAAACCCAAGTTCGTGCATTTCTCGGATTAGCGGGATACTACCGCAAGTTTGTAGAAGGATTCTCGAGTATCGCTATACCCATGACCCAATTGCTGAAGAAGGACAAGAAGTTTGAATGGACAGACAAATGTGAAGCAAGTTTTCAGGAACTCAAGAGGAGATTGATTTCAGTCCCAATCTTGATCATGCCGGATATCACAAAGCCCTTTGATGTGTATTGTGACGCATCCAAGATCGGTCTCGGATGTGTGCTAATGCAAGAAGGCAAAGTTATATCTTATCTATCCCGACAACCGAAACAACATGAACAGAATTATCCAACCCATGACCTTGAACAAGCAGCCGTAGTTCTAGCCCTGAAGACATGGAGACATTATCTCATGGGAAACCGTTGTGAGATTTATTCCGATCACAAGAGCCTGAAGTATATATTCACTCAGAAGGAGCTGAATATGAGGCCGAGAAGATGGATTGAGCTAATCAAGGACTATAACCTGGACATTCACTATCACCCCGGTAAAGCCAATGTGGTAGCAGATGCCCTTAGCAGATTGCCATGCCGCTTGAAATCCATGATTTTGACGGAGCAACCAAGTTTGCACAAAGAGATGGAAGATTTATGAATGGAATTAGTGAGTGAAGGATTTTTGGCTAGCATCGAACTTCTACCCACTTTGATTAATCAGATCAAGGAGGCATAGAAAGGAAATACTAGTAACGACGGAATCAAACGCCGTATCGGTACAGGCAAAGTACCCGGATTCACCGAAGACGAAGAAGGAGTTATGTGGTACAAAGGACGTCTTTGTGTACCAGCAGATTCAGAGTTGAAAGAAGTTATTTTGAAAGAGGCCCATGATACTCTTTATTCTATCCACCCCGGAGGAACGAAGATGTATCAGGATTTGAAGGAACAATTTTGGTGACATAAGATGAAGAGAGAAATCGGAAGCTATATCGCCAAGTGTGATATATGTCAGAGAGTCAAGGCGGGACATCAAAGACCCGTAGGACTGCTGCAACCATTGTAGATTCCGGAATGGAAATGGGATTCAGTTGGAATGGACTTTATCACCGGATTACCTACTTCTAGTAGGGGAAATGACTCTATCTGGGTCATAGTTGATAGATTGTCCAAAGTAGCCCATTTCTCACCATTCAAGACCACATACCAGAGTTCGAAGCTAGCGGAGTTATACATCGCTAGAATCGTCAGTTTGCACGGAGTCCCCAAGAACATTGTATCGGATCGAGGAACTCAATTTACCTCGAGATTCTGGAAGAAAGTCCAAGAAGGTTTAGGAACCCGACTGGATTTCAGCACAGCGTATCACCCTCAGACCGATGGACAAACGGAGCGAGTAAATCAAATAATCGAAGATATGTTGAGATCATGTGTGCTAGAGTATGGATCTAAATGGGAAGACTGTCTGCCTTTCGTAGAATTTTCATACAGCAACAATTATCAAGCTAGTCTGCAAATGGCCCCATTTGGATTCATGTATGGAAGGAAGTGTCGCACCCCTTTGAATTGGTCGGAAGTAGGAGAGAGTCATATTTTCGGACCCGACATCCTACGAGAAGCCGAAGAAAAAGTTCACAAGATTCGTGAGCACCTCAAGACCGCCCAGTCAAGACAGAAGAGTTACGCCGACAAGAGACGTCGAGACCTCGCTTTCAATATCGGAGATTTTGTGTATCTCAAAGTGTTGCCTTTGAAGGGAATGCAGCGTTTCCAGCTCAAAGGAAAGTTAGCCCCCAGATATATCGGACCCTTCAAGATTCTGAATCATCGAGGAGAAGTATCATATCAATTGGAACTGCCCGAGGAAATGTCAGCAGTGCACAATGTGTTCCATATATCGTTACTTCGCAAATGCCTTGAAGTTCCGGAGAAGACTGAAGTTTTCAAGAACATTGATCATCAGACCATAGAGATCAACGATGACCTGACGTATCCCAAAGTACCCATTCGTATTTTGGAAGAAGCTTTCAGAACCACCAGAACCCGAAGCATCAAGTTTCTCAAGATTCAGTGGAGCAACCACACCGAGGAAGAAGCTACCTAGGAGCGCGAAGATCACATCAGGACAGAGTTTCCCGATCTTTTTAAATCCTAGGTAATATTTTTTCTTCCTTTTTCAAATCTCGGGACGAGATTTTGTTTAAGGGGGGAAGGTTTGTAACATCCCAAAAATATAAAACAATGATCATCAAACTCTAAACACTAAAATTAGGGTTAATAAAAACTTTGATTAGTTTAAATCATATGAATGCATGTGTGTATGTGATGATTTGATAAATGCATGAATGATCTTGTGTGATTAACCTAAATAAGAAGAAATGGTATAAAGATGAAAACAACATCATATAAAATATTTTCAAGCAAAAACAAATAAAGAGAAAATAAAAAACAAATCAATTAAGGCAAATGGTCATTTTTGCCCATCTTGCTCACTAGGTCACTTTGAGTGTTTCTAGTCCAAGATTTTAAACAGAAACTTTTCCAATTCTTTCACCCCTTGCTAGACCAAGTAAAAGTGAATCAAAGCTCACCTTTCAAACTTGCAGAAACATTTGGCAACCTCATTCAAATGACAATTCAAAATTGAATCTTTATCATATGTTAAGATCACACATTTTCAAAACCCAACCAAACCAGTGCCCCTTGACTAATCCAACTAACCAGATACTCCCTAGTATGTGCCTAGCAAACCCACCAAGTTTGAATCCAAAATTCAAATTTAAATTTCTTTGGGCCATTTCATCAAACACCTTGTTTGCAGCAAACAAACAAACAACAAACACTATAGTGAGCAGTGAATTTGGCCAACCTTGTTCCCTCTCTAGCTCTCACTACACTCTCAGTAGATGATCTAGCCCAATTAACAAGCCTTAGCACCACTGTGAGCTTGGCATAGCCATTAATGGTGACCATGCCGAGCCCATTTGACAACCCCAATGTCGCCAGCGAGCTAGAGGAAGAACTAGCCCCACCAACCTTGTCTAGAACACGCAGCACCGTCCACCGCCACTCCATGTCCCAGCCCCGAGCGCAGCCAACCACTGGACCACCCGCCAAGCACGCGCCCAGTCTCTCTGCGTGCGAGCCGAGAGCGCGCCAGTGCGCCATGCTCGACCAGCACCCACAGACCGCGCGCCGCCCTCGCCGCTTGCGTGCGTGATCGCCAACACTCCAGCACCCCACCAGACAACCTCGTTCGCCGTCGCGCGACCAGGAGCACCCGTGCGCCATTAAATTTGTCGTCGGACCCGCTAAGAGCGTCGACGTGTTCCGATCGATCAGCACTGCTCCACTCCTCGTAACCACGCCGTTGAGCTTCGCCAGGGAGCACAACACCGCCCCTACCGTCGCCCATGTCATTAGCCTTCTGTGCCGTCGACCACGACGAGCTCAGCTCGTGCCCGTCGGTCCCCTTCAGCAACTATAAAATGAGACCTCCCCCGCTTGTTTTCTTCACACCAGTTCACTCCCCACCTCTCACTGATCACACCCACTCACTCCCGGAGCAAGGCGAGCACCAGGTGGTCGGAGTTTCACCAGAGTTCGCCGCTGCAGAGGAGGAGAGGCGTCGTCGATTAGAGCCGCCCCAAGAGAAGCTGCCGGTACCAGGAGAACCGTCGTCGTCGACTTGTCGTTCGCCCCCGTCGCCGACCATCTCCTCAGCCCCGGTGAGCCTTCCACGACCCCCACCTGCTGCACTAGGGTTCTGTCTCGCCGGAGCTGCCCGACATGGACGATGAACCAGAGCCATTCGATTAGAGTTAGATTGTGTGACCTAGATCACCCTGTACCGCTTCGCCCCTCACTGTCTCACTGACACGTGGGGACAGCCACTTAACCAGCCCGCGCGTGCGCTGTGCATAGCGGGCCGGCCTAGTTAAACATCCCGCGTGACCCAACAATTTAAATTTACTTTTATTTATTTAATTTCAAACACAATTCTGTACCTATATTCAAAAATCAACCCATATCGATTCACTGAACCAAAATGCATGAAACCAATTTTGGTAGAAATGTACTGGAAAGCTTAATCCAAGCCCGTTGGATTCAAACCATTTAGATTTGTAGATCACCCATGGTAAAAATAATAAGGCAGCAGCATTTATGCATTCAAACATTTTTCAAAATTCAACCATAAAAGCTTTTGAGTTGATTCCAACTCTCAAAAATCACATTTGACCATACCTTTCAGAATATATAAAAATATATAGGTTTACTTATAGAAATAATGATCAAGTAATAAAAGAATGCCACATAGGCATTTCTAGTCACATTAATTAAATAAAATAAAAAGGTTAAACCTTATTAAATTGTGACACCACTTTAAATCACATTCCCATGTACTGAAATATGTGGTGATGACATGTGTCAACATGATCCCATGTTTGAGTTGGATAATATTAAATCTTAAGTAGTTTTTCAATGAGTAGAAATTACTTTTCTCAAATAAAATAAATAAGACAAGTGTTTTAATCCTTGTAATGCTAGTGATGATGATAGATCATCTAGTGTGAACCTTTGTGTGATGATTAGAAATAGTTAAGTATTGTTTGGTGATTGTGTACCTCGTATTTATTTATAGACGCTAGTACCGACCAAGGATACGAGGAGGAAGGAGAATATTACGAGTAAGAAGCCGAGGAGAACTTCAACCACTGCACCGCACAAGGCAAGCCTAATACTACTAGTGAATTAGCAAGCTTATACTAATATCTTAGCAAGCCTATACTTGCAACCTTGCAAGCTAACACTTGCAAGATACCCTACTTATGCAAGCTACTACTTGCTTGTTACTATGCCAACTATATGCCTTAAGCATATGCGATTATACCCACTTGACACACCATCCTAGTTTTACTTGCAAGCTTAGTATTTTATTTTGCTTTATTAAAAGCTTTCTATCAAAAGTTTACTTAGTGACTTGTAGATTCTAGAAAGATAATTGAAGGTAGCATAGAGAGCATAAAACTTGGCCTAAGTTAGATAATATTGATGTCAACCTAAGGCATGATATTGAACCTAGTTAATACCCACTTATTTAGTACCCCTCATTAGTATTTACCCCCACATGTAGCTGCTAGTGCTAAGCATAAAACTTGATCAACTTTAGATGGGAATACTTGGTGAAAATGGTTATGAAAACCTTAGAATGATGAGTAATTTTGCTAAAATGTTTTGACATGTGTTCTTGAACACCAGGTGATTTTGATGATGAAAATGTTGAGGCATGAGTGTTATCCCTTTATAAAACTGATGGTTGTCTAGATGCGATACCATTCCAATTTTACCGTACAACCACAATACCCAAAATTTGGGTAGGGCTTGACTGGAAATTTATATACCTTAGTATGGGTTCCCTTGCGGCCAAGGTCTAAGCTGAGGCTACCTTGTGAAGATTGTCCACCTGTGCAGTACCCAAGATGACAGTTGGTCATGGTTGGGAGGCCAAACTCACAGGAGAGGTGCCTATACTAGGGCATGTAATTGAAAGGTTAGGATTGATTATCTGCATACTGAGTATGGTGAATTCAGGATTGTTCCTAACAGATGTATTGAATGTTGTGGTGAAAGTGTACAATCTCTGCAGAGTGTCAAACTATTCGAATAGCCGCGTCTGCGGTTATGGACAGTTGGAGTGGCCATACTGTTCTATCGTTAGATGTTTTACAAATGACTTATGAAATGATTTATGACTTTGACTTGACCACAAGAGATTTGTGATATGAAATTCAAGTTCTCACTTAGGTGTTATAAAACTTTCAACTAGCTTTCTTTGCTTCTGAACTTAGTAGAGGTAAATCTGGATTTTTGCAAAACAACCCTAGAGCTTAGTATCCTACTACAAAAAACCCCTTCACTTATTAGTATTAGTTTGCGAGTACTTAAAGATTACTCATGGCTTTGTCCCTGGCTATTCCCGTGGCCAGACTATGAAGAGGAGTATCAGGATGACGGACCACAGGAGGGTTAAAACAACTAGGATCATCTCCCATCATCAGCATTGCCTCTGACCTTAAAGATGGAGCTTCGCCCATGCTATCGTTATCTTTACGTTATTCCGCTGCTTGAGTTGTATTAAGAACTAGATCATGAGATCCTTATTTGTGTAAGACCTTATGTATGGTTTGTAATGGATGATGTACTATGATATCCAAATCTGTTATGTCTCGCAAAAATGGTAATCCTGGGATTGCGATGTATGGCATAACAGGCATCTGGGATTAAAAATCCGGGTGTTGACATTATTTTGGGGGCTTGGGGCATCTGGATTTGTAGAAACAATGAAATCTTCAATAACAGGCATGCTTCTCTTGGAGAATGGAAGGCTATTGTATCCCAAGAATTAAGATGGGTTCTGTTTAGAATTAAGAAAAAATACTACCAGGATTTCAAAGCCTGGATCAACACCCATTTGGATAGGAGATAGCTAGCCTTGTAATGATATCCCTCTTTGAGGTGGTCTTGGACTTGTAAATATGTACTTATGTAACTCCTTATGATTATATAAAAATTGCAGTGGGGGCTTTCCCCTACCATTTCATCCTTAAAAAAACTCTCACTGTATCCCCCAAGCCTCTAGGTGGATATTTATCCGGCTAGATTCTCCAACTAGAATAAGTAACTTTGAACTTTTTTCCACATAATGAGAATGCTCGGAGAGGCATCGCCAATGAAAAGTTCCACAAGATGCGCGCTGAGCTAGAAGCTGAAAAGGGTAAAACTGCCTTCTTGAAGGAACAAATCACCAAGAGCAAGAGTCTATTTTTCCTTTCAATTTCGCAATAAACTTGGTCTTGTGCCATCACACTCCGACTACTCATCGTGTGTTGTTATTTCTCCGACTTGTAGAAACCACTGCCAAGGCCAAGGGCATTGTCAAGCAATCCAAGCACATTGAGTTGCTGGATAGCGAGAACAAAATCATTAAGCAGCAGAGAACCGACACTCTGAAGATGCACGAGGAATCCATGAAGGCCCTGCAGGAGTCCGCCAACACGGAGATGAACCGCCTGAAGGAGGAAATTGCGATCGTCAAGGTGCAGAAGAAATCTGGCGATGAGCAGAATCAGCGCAAACTTGAGGCTTACAAGATTCTCCGACAAGAGCGGGACTCCATGGCGGAGACACTTCAGCAGGCGAAGATGAGCGTCTTTGGTAAGTGATCTCCGTCTTGTGTTTCTGTAAGCCAAATACTCTGAACTTTTATGTTATTGAACTCATGTGCTCCTTTGTTTGTCGAAAATGCAGCTCCTATTGGTTTGACCAATTTGCCTCCTCCGCCAAAGGAATGCATGGTTCTCGCCGGCAACTTCATTAACAACGCTGTCAAGCAGGCTAAGGAGATCGCCAAGCCCCTCAACATCAACATCAAGGAAGTGGACTCTGTGATGAAGTACTCGGAGATATTGCGCCAAGACCCGAGCATATCGTAAGCTGGAAAGCTTCATGTACACAGGCTGGTGCAAGAATGTCGCTGGCAATGGTCAAGGCCCACTACAAGAACGCCGACATTGACAAGGTGACCTCGGGTCTTCCCGACGTAGATGATGAAGGCCAGAAGATTGACCATAAGGCTATCTGGGCATCGCTCCCGGGTTTTGACACCGGAGTTGCCGAGTTGGTTGATCACAATGTCTTTGTGCCTCTTAAGATCATTGACAACGACCATCCGAGCTCCTCCGAGTCCCTCAAGACCACCGACTTTGAAGAGGATGGCTCTCCTACTGCCGACGATGCTGCGTCAACGTCTCCTGCACGAGAGGAATGAAAAACACTTTGTAATATTTGTTTCCTCTGGATTGGTGTATGCGGAAAAACTACTGTGTTAACTTAAGGCGAAAAAACAATAGTTGTAATTTCCTGCTACTCAAGTACTAGTTCCATCATGTAAATATTTTTTAAGCAAGTGTTGGCTTATCCATTACTTTGGTTCTTATGCTTGACCTTTCATGAGTCGGAAAACTCGTAGTCAGAACCATGCACTCAGGTGATGATGCCCAATGGCACCGTAAAAAACCTAAGCACAAAATCACCGACAACAAGTGCCGAAAGTCACTACTCCAGAATCCACATAAAAACAACAAAGAACGTGTAGACCAGAAAACTTAAGCTAACGCCCGTAGGCAGAATTTTCACAAGTGCAAATGCAAAGCTTGCGCATAAAAGTTTTATACGATCCAAAAATGAACGCTAAAAGAGGTAAAAGACTCAAGAATATGAGTGAACCAGAGATCTTTATTTCATTGATCATATAAGAAGTACACAGTAGATAAAAGATATGCTAAGTGTAAAAAGGACGTAGTTGTGTTATGTTCCATGGTCGGTCAAGCTCTGGGTAGTCATCATCCGGGTCACGTCGCTTATGCTTATGATCTTCGCTGGGTATATCCTCAAGTTCACAGTTGTCAACAAGGTAGTAAGACCCATTGAGCAGCGCCTTGCTTATGATGAACGGTCCTTCCCATGGCGGGGATAATTTGTGTGACTTCTTCTGCTTAAGTCGGAGCACTAGATCCCCCTCTTTAAACGAGCGATGCCAAACACGGCGACTATGGTAGCTGCGTAGCTTCTGCTGGTAGATGGCGGATCTTTGGCATGCCAATACGCGCTCTTCCTCGAGAAGGTCCACATATAGGCGCCTGGATTCTTCAGCGTCATCTTCGTTGTAGGTGGCAACTCTTGGTGAATCGTGAAGGATGTCGGAAGGCAGGATGGCTTCTGCTCCATATACCATGAAGTAAGGGGTGTATCCGGTAGATCTATTGGGTGTAGTTCGTAAACTCCACAGCACAGATGGTAATTCCTTCGCCTAGGCTCCAGCTAATATATGTAGCGGTGCCTCAAGACGTGGCTTGATTCCCTGCAGAATTAATCCATTGGCTCGCTCAACTTGGCCGTTGGACTGTGAGTGTGCCACAGATGCTAGGTAAAGTCGGATGCCCTTCTCCCAACAATAAGCGTCCAATTCTCCGAGTGACAAGTTGCTTCAGTTGTCGGTGATAATGCTATGTGGGAGACCAAATCTCACCACTAGATCCCGGACAAACCTAAGGGCAGTTGCCCCATCAAGCTCTCTAATGGGTTTAGCTTCTATCCATATGGTGAATTTATCAACTGCTACTAGCAGATGCGTAAACCCACATGGTGTCGTCTGTAATGGACCAACCATGTCTAGCCCCCAGACTGCAAACGGCCAAGTTATTGGTATTGTTTGCAATTCTTCAACTGGAACATGGGGTTGTCGGGCATAATACTGGCATCCCATGCATGTCTCAAACAGCTTGTCGGCATCCATCTTCGCGGTCAGCTAGTAGAATCCTTGCCGGAAGGCTTTGGAGACCAACGATCGAGGAGCGGTGTGATGCCCGCAATCTCTGAGATGGATATCACGAAGGATGTCAATACCTTATTGTTGAGAAACACACTTAAGGTATACACCAGTGGTGCTTATTTTGTAGAGCTATCTATTGCTTATGGTATAGCCCTTTGCTCGACGTACTATTTACCAACTTTCGACCTCGTCGATGGGGAAAGTTCTGTGTACGAAATATTCCATGAACGGTTTTGTCCAAGCCGGAGGAACCTTTCTCACTATGTGAACAAAAGATTCAACTCTATCCGGGTTCTCGGGGTCCGCTCCCTTCATGGATGGTGTCCGTAGATGTTCCAGAAAAACGCCAGGCAGAATTTGTTTGTGCCCTGATCCAAGCTTTGACAGTAGATCAGCCGCCTCATTTTGCTCCCTAGGGACATACTTGACTTCGTAGCCCAAGAAGCTCTTGGCTATCTCGTCCACTTCGTCGCGATATGCCGCCATCATAGGGTTCCGCGCATTCCAGGTGCCAGCCACTTGCTGGGCAACCAAGTCGAAATCTCCACAGCAAACTATGCGCTTGATGCCAATATCCTTGGCTACGCGTAGTCCGTGAATGAGTGCTTCATATTCCGCCATGTTGTGCGTAGCCTCGAAGTGAATCTGTAGAACATAGTGTAGCTTCTCCCCAGTTGGTGACTGTAATAGTACACCGGCCCCCGAGCCATTGAGTAGCTTTGATCCGTCAAAGTGCATTACCCAGTATTCTGGCTCTGGCATAGGGGTAGCATCTGGCATCTCCGTCCAATCTGCAATAAAATCCGCTAAGATATGTGGTTTGATAGCGTCATGTCTCTTATAGGTGATCTCGAAGGCGGCAAGTTCAATGCCCCACTTTGTGACCCTTCCTGTAGCGTCGATGTTGTTGATGATGTCGGACAGTGGAGCTTTGCTCACAACTGTGATAGGGTGCTCCTGGAAGTAGTGTCTTAGCTTCCGAGAAGGAAGAAACACTCCATAAGCTAGCTTCTAGTAGTGTGGGTAACGCTGCTTGGATTCCGTCAAGACCTCGCTTACATAGTAAACTGGTCGTTGAGCTCCGTACTCATGCCCTGGTTCTTTCCGCTCTACCACGATGACGATGTTGATTACCCGGTTATTGACCGCCATGTAAATCAACATAGGCTCCATAGGCTCGGATGCTGCAAGGATAGGCACCAAAGAGAGTATCTCCTTTAGCTGCTTCAATGTTGCATCTGCTTCGTCTGTCCAGGTAAATTTGTCCGCCTTCTTCAACAACTTGTACAGCGGTAGAGCCTTCTCTCCAAGTCGGCTGACGAACCAGCTTACTACTGCAACGCAACCTATGATCCGTTGTATGTCCTTCAAACATGTCGGACGGTTTATGTTTAGGATGGCCTTGATTTTCTCCGGGTTGACCTCGATTCCATGCTGGGAAACGATGAAGCTCAACAATTTGCCGGCTGGAACCCCGAAGACGCACTTCATAGGGTTAAGCATCATGTTGTATTTCCGGAGATTATCAAAGGTTTCTTTTAAGTCGAAGATTAAGTCGTTTGACTTTTTAGACATCACCGCTATATTGTCCACATAAGCGTGAATGTTCTGACCAATTTGATCGTGTAGGCAATGTTGCATGGTCCGCTGGTACGTAGCACCTGCATTTTTCAGCCCAAAGGGCATCGTGACATAGCAAAACATGTTGTAAGGTGTGGTGAATGAAGTGGCCAATTGGTCCGACTTCCTCATCTTTATCTGGTGGTATCCTGAGTATGCATCAAGAAAACACAAAAGTTCCAAGCCAGCCATCGAGTCAATGACTTGGTCAATGCGAGTCAAAGCAAACGGATCTTTGGGGCACGCTTTGTTCAAGCCGGTGTAATCAACGCACATTCTTAATTCTTTGGTTCCCTTTTGGGGGACAAGTACATGATTGGCCACCTATTGGGTGTGAAGGACTTCTCGGATAAAACTAGCCTTAAGTAACCTAGCTATCTCTTTGCCTATGGCGCGTCTCTTCTCGTCTCCGAAGTGTCGTATAGGTTGCTTCACCGGTTTGCATTTTGGATCAATATTCAAGCTGTGCTCGGCAAGTTCCCTAGGTACACCTTTCATGTCGCAGGTTGCCAGGCAAAGATGTCCCTATTCTCACGGAGGAACTCGACGAGCGTGCTTTCCTATTTGGGATCCAGGTTCGTCCCAATGGCAGTGGTCTTGGAGGCATCGCCTACCACAAGTTCCACCGTCTTGGTTTCGATGGCGGCCTTGAATGCTGGGGCGGAGTCAGAAATCTGCTTCTTCAACGCCGGCATTTCCGTGGCATCGACCTTGCTCTGGATCTCCTTGAATTCTTCGTTGTAGAGGACAGCTTCTGCAAAGGCTGCTTCTCCAATCTCATAGTCCCTTGCCTTGGTAAAACTTCCGGATACGGTGATGACGGCATTTGGTCCGGGTATCTTGAGCTTGTTGTAGACGGAGCATGCCTTGGCCATGAAGGTGTGGAAGATGTCACGACCGAAGATGACGTGGTACACACTCTTGAAGGGGACCACCTCAAAGGTCATGCGTTCTTGGCAGTAATTGTTGACATCGCCAAAAGCGACCTGAAGTGTGATGCACCCAAGGAACCGAGCCTCCCGACCAGGAACTACGCCATGGAACATGGTGCTCGTCCACCTTAGGTTGGCCTCCATCAAGTTCATCTTGTGCGGCATATCCAGGTACATGATGATGATGCTTCTTCCACTATCCACCATGCATTTGGTGAACTCATTGCTGTCGATTAGGGGGGTGATGACCATGGCATACTAGTTCTCCATAGGGATGAGGTCTAGGTGATCCTTCATGTCCCAAGTAATTGGAATCTCCGACCAACGCAAGTACTAGGGTACTGGAGGTAGGGTGGCCATCAGTATCCTCAGGGAGTTTTTCTATTGTCGGACAGTTGGGGTGCCAAGGAAAGTGTGGTAGACGGGGGCCTACTTCTCAAAGGGGTTCTTGCCCTTGCCATCGCTCTTGGCGGCGTGATTGGGGTCAACATCCTCGTCCATGTCACTTGAATCATTGGACTCCTCGTCCTTCTTCTTCCCCTTGCCCTTGCCTCGTGGTCTGTTCTTCAGACTTTGCTTGTAGCCGGACTCCGGGTCCTCCTTGAGATTGTTGACGAACTTGCAATGGCGATTGGTGTGAGTGGCTTTGCCGTTGGCGTCAAGGTGTACAAGGCATAGCATGTCACGGTACTCCTCGTATGTTTGGGGAACACGGAGCGCTGCCGGGGTAGTTTCACTACCGCGCTGCTGCCCATGACCATCCCCCCCCCGTCCTCGGCCGTGCTGTTCGCCATCACCGCGTCCTGCAAATGCCATGGCGACCATGTCGGAGGTTTGCTTTTCTTCTGGCGGGCTCTTCCGCTTTGTGCTGCTGTTCCTCCTAGCTTGAGTTGGAACGGCTGTTGCCGGCAGGGAGCCGCGAGCATCGTCGTCGGCAGCCGCGAACTCACTAGCTAGCTAGATCATCTGGTTGAGATCTAGCCGGTGATTGTCCTGCAAGCGCTTCAACTTATGTCGGAGCAACATACCTTTCTCCAACCCATCGATGAAGGCGGCCATGGTGGTTTGAGCGTGCACTCTTGCACATAAATTCTTCATATCCAGCCAGCGAGAGAGGTAGGCACGAGATGACTCGTCTTTCTCCTGCACGCACCGCTGTAGATCGCCAATGGTACATGGACGCTTATACGTACCCTCGAAGTTCTTGGTGAATGCTTCTTGCATGTCCAACCAGTTGCAGAAGGACTTCTCCGGCAAGTCATAAATCCATTGTCGGGTCGTGCCCGCCAGCATCAATGGGAGGTACTTGATGGCGATGTTGGGGTTACCCCCGGCGATCTCCACCGCGTTGTCGTAATCCTGCAACCATGTAGCCGGTTTGGCGGTGCCATCATAGGGCTTGATGGTCTTGTCAATCGGGAAACCCTTAGGGTAACTTGCGGTCCGTATTACAGGTACAAAGCAATGTGGTCCCATGTATTGTCCTTCTCGAGCCTCATGAATCTTGTCCAGGACGTGAACCTGCGTCGTATGGCTCCGAGCTTGCTCTTTTATTCTTGTCGCCAGGGGATGGGCTGCGTGAATGACGCGGGCCTCCTCCGCCATGGTGGCTGCTAGGGGGCGATGGAGGCGGAGGTGGCGGTGGGTTAGCATTCTTGCTGTTACCCTCCAGCGATGCCTCACGCTTATTGTGGTTGCTTGTCGGACGCAGAGGGTCATGAAGCGACCTGCTCTTGTGTCCTTGGTTGCGCTCTCCATCTTGACGGGGTTGCTCCGTGTTGTCGTGGATGACGATGCCGCTCTGCCTTAGCGGAGGTATGTCCGTGCGATGGTGAGCCTTGGGGTCTTCGCGATGTCGGGAGGATCGTGGCGGTGGAGATGGGCGATGAGGATGATCCTTGCCCCATGGTCGGAGGATATAGGGATAGCGTCCTTCCTATTGCGTTTATCCCTCCGTCTTTGTTCTGATGAACCCGTCTGGGACCCGACATCATGGGGAGATCGGTCCCTTGGAGGCTTAGGTTGTCTAGACTGGAAATACGCTGGGTCAGACTCGAGCCTCTGAGAGGTGGCCTTTTCCTGATGTTTTACCGCCTTGTCCACAAGGTCATAGACCTGCTCCACAGCTGCGGGTGATCTATCCTGCTCCAGAAGGGTCTTGGCGACGGCGAGGTTGAGAATAGGAGTGGGCATCACCTGCCTGCCCTCGCTATCAATGTATGGCTTGGGTTGTGGCGGCTTCGAGGGAGCCCATCCTAGGTTTCTCCATACACCAGGATCGTTGATGACGCGAGCCGGAGCTTTCTTAGCCTTCTGCTGCTTGAGCAGAGTCTTGTACTCGGCCTCCATTGCTCTAGCTTTCTCTATTGACTTCTGCACATCAGCTAGATCTCGATCTAGCTTTGCGCCTTGCTCCGCGATGGCCTGCGCTTCCTCCAACAGCTGTTGGCACTTCTTGTCAAGCTGGACTACGTTTCGTATATGGGCCACGGTCATAGGCTTGGCGAGCAAGTTGCCGTACATCACTCTATCAGCTGGAGTGATTTGGGCACCAACAGACGTAGATGCTGGAGGCAGCGGGTTTGCGGTGTTGTTGTTACTTGGACCGACGTTGATTTCCTGCGGCTGCTGCATTGTGTTAGGCGAAGGGGGAATGACCTTTGCGCGATCATTATCGGCAGCAACAGGTGGTCCCTTCCCCTTGTCCAGCGCATTAGGCGAATCTTGTCCGGGTTGATCTTCATCCATAGCGGTCCCAATGGCGACGAACACCTCTCGGGACGTGATGGCGTTATTGGCCTCCTCGTCGCGTTGAAAATCCTCCTCCATCTCCTGCATAGAAGAGTCTTGCTCCTCCAGGCTGAAATCTATCTCCTCCGAGTCAACGTTGATGAAGGCGTAGAGCGCGTCCAGAATGGAGTCGGAGTGCCAGGGCTTCCTTGATGATGGGTGGTGGAGGTGCGATAGCAGCGACAATGACTGGAGGCGGTGGTGCAGCTGCAGCGACAACGACCGAAGGCGGTGGCGGCGGTGGCCGAGGCGGAGGGGCGCCGTCAAGGAGCGCGGACATTGTCTGGGTTGCCTCCTCGGCTTCCGCGTAGTTGTTGACGGTGTTCACCATGCTTTCTAAAGTGAGGCATCCTGACGCATGCTGCCGCCTTAGCATATGTCAGAGAAGCGTGCCTTGGTCCAGTCCTTCCACAAAGTGATACATGGCATCATCATTGGGGTAATGCGCCAGGTCGGCCCGTATACAGAGCCAACTGGCTAGGTAATCGCGGGGGTTTTCACCCTCTCTCTGCATGCAACACGCCAGATCAAAGATGGTTACCACTCCAACGAACTTGGATCTCTGTTGTCCAGACGCACGTGCAAAGCTGGCGGACTTGCAGCGATCTTCCACCGTTATATCCTGCACAGGGGTGGTTTGGGTGGGCCTTGAAATTTTTCGATCTTTGTTGGCAAACTACGAAGAGAGATCCGACATTGATCCTTCCGCAAACGCTCCTACGACTTCTAGGGAACTAGTGCCCGAGTCGGTTTCGCTGATGAACAGGTGGATGTCCCCGATTGGGACGATCGAGCAGCGGGTGGGGTTCGTCTTCGCCGGAATCCAGAACTCGTCAGGAGGGACGATCGGAACGTTGCCGGAGAAGAGAACATGACCAATGGCTACGGTTTCGCCGATTCCCACGAAAAGCTTGGACCTCGCCCGCTGTAGAGCCTGAAGCGCCTCTTGCCCCACGGTGGGCGCCAACTGTCGTGGTATTGCCAACGAGTACGCCATGGAGGGGTCCTCACGGTGCGTGTTTAGAGACGTGGGGTAAGGTAGACGGTTGACGGGTACAAGGTAACACAGCTTACCCAGGTTCAGATCCCACGACGGTGGCGAAATCTTACTCCTGCTATAAATCACTATAATGGCAATACGCCGAGTTACAGGGATCGGTTCGCTGTGCGCGATATGAGTTAATTGGTGCCCTAAAGGCTCCCATAGGTCCGGCTTATATAGTCGCCAAAGCCTAGGGTGATAGGGAAAGTCCTAGCCGGACAGGTTACAGAGTCCTACAATGCATAAAACTAGTCTAGCGTGTCTTGCACTCCAAGGCTCCGGGTACGTCGGTGGCTCCTCCGTAGCCTTCCTTTATCCGACATGGGCCTCCCTTCTGGATCCATCTAACTGGGCCGCCCAGCAGGCCATGGGCCATGCTACCAACTGTGGGCCACCCGGGTTATCCGGATTAGAGACATGCTATGAGGACACCCATATAGCATATCTCCAACACATAGGTAGGAAATGGCGCGGCTGAGCGGGAACCGACTCACATAGGCGGTAAATGGCGTGACAGGAAAAGGAAGGGTGAACGGTCGAAAGTGTCATTGTCGGGGGAATAACCCCCGGTAGGGTCATAAGGGGTAAAACATTGCCCAACTTGGCTTGTGCCGAGTGAAGAATAAATTTGGTCGGGTAACAATGGTCGGGTAAGAAGGTCATGTACGGCCGACATGATAATTATGTCGGCACGTATAAGACAAGTTTGTTTACCTTGCAGGAAGAAATGAGCCGAGTCTCACGAGGGAAGGCCAAGTCTCAAAGGACGCGTGGCAGCTTTCCGAGTGAGGTTCAGGAGGGACCATGGTAAAGCACGGTCAAAAGAGAAGGGCGATGCTGGATGACACAAAAGGAGCTGGGTGTCGCCTAAAGTAAGGGCTGACGTACAAAGACGTTGTATGACGCCAAAAGAGCTGGAAGATACGTACCAGAAGACCGTTAGCTGTCTAGCTTTGTGGACTGGGTCAAGGGGCTCAGGGCTAGCCCATGACCCGGCCCGTACAGTAAAGACCAAGGTCCAAACAGTAACCCCAGAACCCAAAGGGGTGTGACCTAGCTGCCAATGCCTATATAAGGAGGGGCATAGCTGGGGTTTGAGGAGGTTGGACCAAGTATGAAACTAGTGCCCTGAGGCTTTGCTCAAACATCTCAAGGAGCACTTGTAAACTTTTAGTGTCAATAAAATTCCTAAGTGTGGAGAGTTCACCTTGTTCTTCATGCGCGGCTAGACCGTGCACTCCCTCCTCGGTTACCACAAGCGTCCATTCGGCCCCCAACTAAAGCCTACCCATGGCATCTGTCGTGACACCACCACGACAGTTGGCGTACCACCGTGGGGCAGAAGCAGGCGCTTGCTGGAGTAATCATCCAGACGGGCAACATCATCGCTAAGACCGGCGAACGCGTCTACTCCGGCCTTATCCAGAGGTTTGGAGCACTCAACTTCGTCAGCGACAACGCGGGCTGCTTCGGGACCAAGTCATTCCCAAGGGGCGGCCGCTTCATCAAGTTCGGCGAGCACTAGGTCTACATTGCAGTGTGCGTGGAGTGCGCATACCCGGAGCGCGTCGTGCTGGCGCCGGATCCACCTGCGGTTCCTGCCGCAGGAAAGCTTCATCAGCTCGTCTCCGTTGAGGTAATGATGACAACTCCGAATCCCTCACCACCTCCAGTAGTCCCTGTGGTGAATGAGGATGCTGAAGGAGCAAATCCAAAGGAAACTCCGAGAGCGGCAAGCAACTGCAAAGGCATCGCTAGAAAAGCCAGAGAACATAGCTAGGAGTAAAAGAGCCAAAGAACTGCAAGAAGCGATAGAGAAGTTAGCAGAGCCAGTAGCACAAGCAGCTGATCCGGCGCGCATGCAGGCTGAGTTAGAGGAGGCCAGGATAAAGGTCTTGCAGAAGGCTAAGGAATTAGCACAGTTACAGCAAGATGTGGATATCACCATTCGAGAGCTCAACTCGGCAAATCGAGTCAAGGGCACTAAGACCCGGCTTGATGCAACAAGGCTGAGAGGTAGAAACCTCAATGAAGAATTGGCGGATGCAACGTCAAAGATAACACCAGAAAACAACAACAAAATAGCCATGCGGACGGCATATAATAATGTTGCAGCAAATCTGAGGGCTGCAGAGGCAGCAATGGCTGAGCTTCCCCATCTGACGGGTGAAGCAAAGAGGAAACAACATGAACGAGTCAATGAGTTGGTAAGAGCAGCAGGAATGCTGAATGAAGCGTATTACAGGGCAAATCCGGGTATCGCTGGGAGGTCACAGCTGGATCACTCGGCGACTCCAATCCCGACAAGATCAGCAGGCCATACAGCCTCTTCGCCAGGAGTGGCGCTGAGGCAGAGAAAAGAAAAGAGCGTAGATTCAGGAAGAAACAAGCAGATGGTTTCCTATGATCCGGCAGTGGCTCAAGCAAACCTGGCCGCGCGCGGGGGACGAGAAGAAATGTTGTTCAGGGAAATGAGAACCAGGAAAACGCAGACCGAGAAAGGCAAGTGGCATAGAGAAATGACAATGGGGGAAAAAACTTTGCACCTCAACCTAGGCGTGGAACTCACTCGGCAGGAGGAGGAAATCAGGCTCCGAATCCTCCACCAGCTCAACCCGAAAAGAGACAGCAAAGCGCGGAAAAGCAGTGCAATAGCCTACAGACCGAACGCAAACAGATACAATGATGGTTACTCGGTGATGGTTAATGACGGGTATGAACTGCCGGATCACGCGTACCAGGCAATGGGCGCGAGACTCGGAGGTAGAAATCTTCAGCCAGATGATGCAAGGCTAAAGCTCGATCGGATAAATATGGCAGAACTAATTGAATCGCAAGGTCCACAGGGTACACCATGTTTTGTCCCAAGGATCATGAAGGAACCGTCAGTGCCGAACTTCCAGCTGGCCAGAGGGACAAAGACCTATGATGGGAGCACAAAGCCGGAAGACTGTCTCATAGATTATGAAACTGCAGTAAAAATCGCGCAGGGAAACCTGAGATGGGCAGTGCGTGTTGGGCCACGCAGAGATAAAACAAAACTTTTTCCTCTAACATGGTGATCCCAAGACCTAGCTGAGGTAGAAGGCCACGAGGTTTACCACTAGACGCGCGGTTGCGGATTACTGATGAAGCGCGTCGGCTGATGCAGTGCAGTCCTCACGATCCGATCGTCCCGGTGCTGATCGCACAGCACCTCTGCTGGTATCCACACGTACAAGGAGGAGCGCCGGCGGCGAACTGCTAGGTTCGTTACGGCGGCTGGACTGCTGTGGAGCTAGGGTTTCCAACACATGGAATGACCTAACCGAACAACGATTAACCTTTCTGGGTTACGGTGCTCCACTATATATAGGGAGTGAACGTGGGATCGGCTCGTGCGACCCATTCACTAAAGCCCATATAACACTAGTCACCGTGAGTCCAACTCACTAACTCAGTCCTAATCTGGTTTAGGTCCAACCCAACCAGATTACAGATTCGGATCCAATCCGAACTTGCTCCCGCTCTTAAGTGTGTGACCCCGCAGGCTCATGGCTACTTGGACACGATTAGAGTCCAACTCACAATCGATCAATCGGCATCGGCTCCTAGCAGAACATGCCGATTCCCAAGTACCAAAGAGTCATGACGACTTGCCTTTCCAATGCGACTTACGTCTGAGTCCCTTTTGCCTCACGATATACCTTGTCAGACTATAGGCGAATATATGTCATCCCTTAAATAGTCCGACTCTCTTCTCGATCCGAGATAAGTGGTTCACCCGACTAACTCTTAGCCGATCGCCTCGGTTAACACTTAACCGAGTCGTGCATGGCCATGCTTTCCGAATCATATCTCACGAGAGGGCCCAGAGAATATCTCTCCGAGTGAAGGGGCAAAATCCCATCTTGGTTATTCACATCACGCAGCTTGATTCTCAGTCGACCCGAACCCTGCCTTTATAACTGCCCAGTTACGGATCAGCGTTTGACAGAACCTAAGTCGGTGATCCTCAACTCGGACTATGCAACAACCTCAGGTCTAAGGATTACATTGATTGAGATATACAAATGACAGCTAGTTCGTTGTACCTCAATATGGGTCAATCCGACTCGCTAAACTCTTTAGCCGAATCTGTGTAAGTTGGAATAGCATCTCCATGCCCATGACAAGTGGAACCGAGTCATCAAGCCAACTTTCACATTGGTCTAAGTTGTGTGTCCAGCACAACCTCAATGACCAAGGATATTTAGTACAAACAACATAAATGCATAATTCCACAACCGAATCACATATTCAATGATACACATCAGATGTTTATACAAGGACTACTTAATAACTTTATGAATACAATGGGAAATATCATCATACATGATTGCCTCTAGGGCATATTCCCAACAGTCTCCCACTTGCACTAGAGTCAATCTTTCGACATCACATGTCTAAGCATCTAATGCCCATGGCTCTCAGGTGCGCCTCATGCTTTGGCTGTGGTAACGGCTTTGTCAACGGATCCGCAATATTTGCATCCGTGTGTACCTTGCATAACTTGATATCACCCTGATCCACGAACTGGCGAATTAGGTGGTACCGCATGAGTATGTGCTTGTTCTTCTGGTGTTGTCTAGGTTCCTTGGCTTGTGCAATAGCACCATTGTTGTCACAATACACGTCCAACGGATTGGACGAGCCCTGAACCACACCAAGATCCATGAGGAAATTCCTCATCCAAACAGCTTCCTTTGCTGCCTCCGAGGCGGCAATATACTCAGCCTCTGTTGTAGATGCAGACACAGTCTCTTGCTTGGAACTTTTCCAGCTCACAGCACCTCCGTTTATAATAAACACGTATCCGGATTGCGAGCAAGAATCATCAGAGTCGGTGAGATAACTCGCATCCGTGTAACCCTTTACACTGAGTTCATCTTCACCACCATAAACCAAGAACATATCCTTAGTCCTTCTCAAGTACTTTAGGATATTTTTAGCCGCTGTCCAGTGGATCTCTCCAGGATCAGCCTGGTATCTGCTCACAACACTTAGAGCATAGGAAACATCCGGCCTAGTACAAATCATGGCGTACATGATGGATCCAACTGCAGAAGCATATGGAATCGCACTCATCCGACTTCGCTCATCAGTTGTCGAAGGACACTGAGTCTTGCTAAGTTTTACACCATGGGACATCGGTAAGAACCCTTTCTTAGACGATTCCATGTTGAACTTCTTCAACACTTTGTCCAAATAAGTACTCTGACTCAATCCAATGAGCCTCCTTGATCTATCTCTATAGATCCGGATTCCGAGGATGTATGTTGCCTCACCCAAGTCTTTCATTGAGAAACTCCTTTCTAATGATTCCTTGGTTTCTTGCAACATCTGGACATCATTTCCAATCAGTAATATGTCATCCACATATAAGATTAGAAAATTTACTTTGTTCCAACTAAACTTCTTGTACAAACAAGAATCATGATCACTCTTGATGAAGCCAAACGATTTGACTACCTCATCAAAGCGAATATTCCAACTCCGAGATGCTTGCTTCAACCCATAAATGGATTTCTGAAGTTTGCATACCTTGTCAGCATTAGCCGGATCGACAAAACCCTCGGGCTGTATCATATACACGTCCTCGGTTAAATTTCCGTTAAGGAAAGCCGTTTTGACATCCATCTGCCATATCTCATAGTCGAAATAGGCTGCTATAGCTAACATGATCCGAACTGATTTAAGCATCGCTACGGGCGAGAAAGTCTCGTCGTAATCAACTCCTTGAACTTGTCGGAACCCCTTCGCGACAAGGTGTGCTTTATAGACGAAAACATTTCCATCCATATCAGTTTTCTTCTTAAAGACCCATTTGCACTCGACGGGTCTTGCACCGTCTGGCAGATCAACCAAGTTCCAAACTTGATTTTCATCCATGGACTTTAACTCGGATCTCATGGCTCCAAGCCATGACTCGGAATCAGATCCCACCATCGCTTCCGAATAATTTGTCGGCTCATCACTGTCTAACAGTAACACATCACGAACACTTCGTAATCTTGCCGATCTTCATAGTACAGGTGCGGCTATCGGCTCAGCTGCCACGATCGGCTCGACCTCCAAGGTTTTTGCCGACTCGCTTCTAGCCGGTTCCTCTCGAATTTCTTCGAGTTGCACCGTGCTCCCACTTACTCCCCGACTGAGAAACTCTTTCTCAAGGAAGACACCGTTCCGAGCGACAAACACTTTGCCCTCTTCTCGGTTGTAGAAGTAGTAACCCAAGGTTTCCCTCGGATACCCCACAAAAATACACTTATCCGATTTGGCTGTAAGCTTGTCCGACTGGAGTCGCTTGACAAAAGCTTCACAACCCCAAATCTTAAGAAAAGACAAACTCGGCTTTTTGCCTGTCCACATCTCATGCGGTGTCTTCTCTACCGATTTTGATGGTACTCTGTTTAGTGTGAATGCCGCTGTTTCTAGACAATAACCCCAAAATGATAAAGGCAGATCTGTCCGACTCATCATTGACCGTACCATGTCTAACAAGGTCCGATTCCGCCTTTCCGAAACACCATTCCTTTGTGGCGTTCCTGGCGGAGTAAGTTGAGGAACTATTCCACAACTTTTCAGATGGTCATCAAACTCATGGCTTATGTACTCGCCTCCTCGGTCCGACCGAAGAAACTTTATTTTCTTGCCGAGTTGATTCTGTGCTTCATTCTGGAATTCTTTGAACTTTTCAAAGGCTTCCGACTTATGTTTCATCAAGTAGATATATCCATACCTACTCAAATCATCAGTGAAGGTAATGAAGTACTCATAACCACCCCTGGCTGTCGTGCTCATTGGTCCACATACATCACTATGTACTAGGCCCAACAAGTCGGACGCCCTTTCGCAACTCTTTGCAAAAGGTGTCTTGGTCATTTTGCCGAGTAGGCAAGATTCGCATGTCTCGAACGACTCCAAGTCGAACGAAGTTAGGAGTCCATCATCATGGAGCTTCTTCATGCGTTTCCAACTTATATGACCAAGCCGACAGTGCCAAAAGTAAGTCATATTTAGATCATTTGGTTTCAACCTTTTAAAATTTATGTTATAAACCGACTCACCATCAAGATTCAAAATAAATAACCCGTCCTGGACGGGTGCAAAGCCGTGAAACATATCATTCAAATACAAAGAACAACCATTATTCTTGATATTCGACTCATAGCCTTGCCTCATCAAACATGAAGCAGAAATAATGTTTCGACTGAGCACTGGAACATAATAACAATTATTTAGTTCCATAATGAATCCGGAAGGTAAATGAAGTTGCATCATGCCGACTTCCAACGCAGCAACTCTTGCTTTGTTGCCGACTCGAATATCAACCTCTCCTCTTGCTACGCTCCTAGTTCTTACCAGTCCCTGCAACGAGTTGCAGATGTGAATAACTGATCCGGTATCATATACCCAAGAACTATTAGGTGCATCAGCAAGATATATGTCTATAACATTGCATACAAGTGTACCTGAGTCGGAAGTCATACCTCCACTCTTGGCTTTGTCAGCCAAGTACTTGCTGCAGTTCCTCTTCCAGTGACCATCCGCCTTGCAGTAGAAGCAAGTGGATCCGGCTGAAGGAGATGGTTTAGTCCCTGAGGAAGCGCTTGGGACCGGGTCCTGAGCCTGCTTTCCTCCTGACTTAGCCTTCTTCTTAGTCCAAGAACTCTTCTTGAACTTAGCCTTATTCTGCACCATCAACACTTGAATGGTGCCCTTCTTGAGATCCGCCTCTGCCTGCTTGAGCATCCCATGCAATTCAGTGAGCTTCTTATCCATACCATGCATGTGGTAGTTCGAAATGAACTGCCCATATGCACTAGGAAGAGAGTTCAGAATTATATCCGTAGCGAACTCTTCGCTAATGGGGTAGCCAAGCCTCTCCAGAGACTACACGTAACCAACCATTTTGATCACATGCGGACTCAGTGGATCACCATCCTTAAGCTTGCAACTCAGCAAAGCCTGAGAGACTTGATACCTCTCAGTCTTCGCCTGAGCCTGGAACATACTTTTGAGGCTTTCGATCATATCGTAGGCCTCAACATGCTCGAACTGCTTTTGCAAGTCTGGTTCCATGTGAGCAAGCATAAGACAGCTAATATCCGTGGACTCATCCTTAGCCCGACGGTAGGCATTGGTGGTTGCGACAGTCGCATTCTCATTCGGCTCATCTGGAAGTGGGTTGTCTAGGACATGGTCCTTCTTTTCTTGTTTGAGAACAATTCTCAGATTTCGATACCAGTTGGTAAAATTAGTGTCGTTCAGTTTATCTTTCTCAAGAATGGTTCTCAACGCAAAACCGGATATCTGAGAGTGACTGCTACTAGGTGCCATCATCTACAACAGAAAATATGCAAAAACACTTAAGACATGTATTCATAAAAGAGCAAGCATATTAAACATTTTAATATTTTATGCTCCCACTAGAACCAACACCCCTCCGATGGTTACTTAGTGATTCAGGATCCTAGATAAGCAAGTCGGCTAGTGAGCTTTAGCATCACCGCTAGCCGCCAAGTGATCTAGGTAGACAACTCCTTGTCAATCGCATCTCATGCGACTCCTGTTGGACGGGTGGCATCACATGCCCCGGCTCCCATCCTTCTTTTCCCCGAGTCCCACAACCGTTGTGATAGACCCGTCTAGCTTACCGAGTGTTTCTGCAGTAAGAGTCCGACTCGAACACACCTAGTCGGAAAGAATTGGCAGCACCTCAATTTTATGAGCCCACTACCAAAAATGTCCGACTTGTGATGGTGCAAACACTGGCGGGAAAACCGACTAGACCTTCTATGAGGGATTAAATTTTACCGACTATCTAATAGAGGTAAAACAGAGACATAACAATAACACAAAATAAAGCAATTATAATGTGAAATGGTATGGCTCTCTTCATGGCGATCTCCATCTCCACAAAGCCTGTAATCCGACTCGTGCCAAATCTTGTCACTTGACGTCTTACTCCATGTCGCCGACATGTACAACGCCTTGCATGCCTTTCGGGTTCTCCAAACAGCTACACTAGCTTAGTAAAGTAAATTACATAGAGAATCCGACACGCAGGTCGTTATACAATAAAATGGCAGCACCTAGGCTCCAGCCGGCTGACAAAAACCGTGATTCGCAGATCACGTATGGATTACACACATACATCACATGCACATGAACCATACCATTCACAACTTCCTGCAAAAACAAGTTATGCATAGATACAATATCTACCGGCGTTGTGAAACTCGCAACGACATCTAAGGCGCTACGACAGGGCGAAGCCGGTGGTCCCGCTAGCCGGATAGCGGGCGGGGATCGAAGGGGCAGCGCCTCTCGCGGGTGCGGGCAGCGCCCGACGATTTTTCCGAAAACGTAGATCTCATCTACGATCCGAACATGGATTCCGACCATCGTTCCGATTCGATCAAACTCTTTGATCTTCGATCACCGCTTCTGGATTTACATGTCACAGTCTACCCCGATGGCGGAAGCCGACCGGTAGGGGTATGTCGTTCCACGACCTCAGCAGTATGATCACGGAAATCAGATCTACCAATCCCCGAGTACAGTTGATCCAATCAACCTCGTACAAAACCGATCTATCTCATAGATCGACCACCAAACAGCACATAGATCTCATCTACATCCTACCGCATATCACATATGCGAGATCTCGAGCCTAAAACCAGAAGCTATCGCTCTGATACCACTGTTGGGCCACGCAGAGATAAAACAAAACTTTTTCCTCTAACGTGGTGATCCCAAGACCTAGCTGAGGTAGAAGGCCACGAGGTTTACCACTAGACGCGCGGTTGCGGATTACTGATGAAGCGCGTCGGCTGATGCAGTGCAGTCCTCACGATCCGATCGTCCTGGTGCTGATCGCACAGCACCTCTGCTGGTATCCACACGTACAAGGAGGAGCGCCGGCGGCGAACTGCTAGGTTCGTTACGGCGGCTGGACTGCTGTGGAGCTAGGGTTTCCAACACATGGAATGACCTAACCGAACAACGATTAACCTTTCTGGGTTACGGTGCTCCACTATATATAGGGAGTGAACGTGGGATCGGCTCGTGCGACCCATTCACTAAAGCCCATATAACACTAGTCACCGTGAGTCCAACTCACTAACTCAGTCCTAATCTGGTTTAGGTCCAACCCAACCAGATTACAGATTCGGATCCAATCCGAACTTGCTCCCGCTCTTAAGTGTGTGACCCCGTAGGCTCATGGCTACTTGGACACGATTAGAGTCCGACTCACAATTGATCAATCGGCATCGGCTCCTAGCAGAACATGCCGATTCCCAAGTACCAAAGAGTCATGACGACTTGCCTTTCCAATGCGACTTACGTCTGAGTCCCTTTTGCCTCACGATATACCTTGTCAGACTATAGGCGAATATATGTCATCCCTTAAATAGTCCGACTCTCTTCTCGATCCGAGATAAGTGGTTCACCCGACTAACTCTTAGCCGATCGCCTCGGTTAACACTTAACCGAGTCGTGCATGGCCATGCTTTCCGAATCATATCTCACGAGAGGGCCCAGAGAATATCTCTCCGAGTGAAGGGGCAAAATCCCATCTTGGTTATTCACATCACGCAGCTTGATTCTCAGTCGACCCGAACCCTGCCTTTATAACTGCCCAATTACGGATCAGCGTTTGACAGAACCTAAGTCGGTGATCCTCAACTCGGACTATGCAACAACCTCAGGTCTAAGGATTACATTGATTGAGATATACAAATGACAGCTAGTTCGTTGTACCTCAATATGGGTCAATCCGACTCGCTAAACTCTTTAGCCGAATCTGTGTAAGTTGGAATAGCATCTCCATGCCCATGACAAGTGGAACCGAGTCATCAAGCCAACTTTCACATTGGTCTAAGTTGTGTGTCCAGCACAACCTCAATGACCAAGGATATTTAGTACAAACAACATGAATGCATAGTTCCACAACCGAATCACATATTCAATGATACACATCAGATGTTTATACAAGGACTACTTAATAACTTTATGAATACAATGGGAAATATCATCATACATGATTGCCTCTAGGGCATATTCCCAACAGAGCGGTATGTACCGCAAATACTAGAAGGACCAGCAAGGGTGTGGCTGAATAACTTGCCATCCGGAAGCATCAACAACTGGATTGATTTTCAGGACACTTTTGTCAGCAATTTCACAAGCACCTACAAGAGGCCGAATCGCCCACAACAGCTTGCTATGTGTAAGCAAAGGCCGAATGAAACAGACAGGGAGTTCCTCATAAGACGGTGCACGATGCGCAACTCTTGTGAAGGGGTAATCGAGTCTCAGGCCATTGCATGGTTTGCACAAGGATGCAGGCACGAAAGTGTACTGTGGCAAAGGTTACAGAGAGATATGCCGGCAAGCTTGGCGGGCACAATAAGAATCGCTGACTCTTACGCGTTAGGAGATCCGACTCAGCCTCTACTTATGTCGGCGGATGAGATGACTGAGACTCAGATCTACGACGCAACCGGGTCGCAAAGGCACTAGGAAAGGGCCGAGTATAGAAGTAAAAGAAGGGATGAGAGAACAAATTACAGATATGGTTCGACTCAAGTCACAGCTGTGAGTCAGGATCATCCAGACGCTGGAAGCAGCCAACGTCAAAGGACAAGTGGGCAGCAGCAATGGATGCCAAAGAATGATGGCAAAAAGCTATATGAACAAAAGAAGCTGTACCAAGACAGGCAGAAGTATACTTATGAGATGATGTTGGATCAGCCGCGTAAGTTCCACACGCCAAGTCCGAGTAAGCCGGCAAATCACACAACGAGATAATGCACTTGGTTTTAGAAAGGAGACACGATGGATTCACCAACTCAGTAGTTACCACCACCTCCCCCACCACCGCTCATAGGAGGAAATGCTCAAACTATGGGAGCTGAGCATAGATATGAGAACAGGCAGCCGAGATATCATAACCAAGAAAGAAGTGTAGGGGTTCGTAGCATGGAAAACAAAAAATTCTACCGAATGCACACAAACAAGCCAAGATCTATCTACTAGATTGTAGCAACGGGTCAATTAGAATACTCACACTTGAAGATTCCAAAGCGGTTAACGAGAGCAGATTCTCGTGGATGATGTAGTCGTACACTTGCTGATCTCAAGATCAGGTAGACGATCCTTCCGGCGTTGTGTTCCGGCAACGCTTCCGCAGTCGGTCACACGTTCGGTACTCGATGAAGACCTTCCTCTCCCTTGTTCCAACAGGCAACAGAGGTTGTAGTTCTCCCCTCATGATTCCGGCAGCACGACGGCGTGGTGTCGGAAGTAGAGGGAAGATCCCGCAGGGCTTCGCCTAAGCCGGTGCGAGTTATGGTGGATCTAGGGTTTCCGGCAATCTAGGTTTAGAAGGCCGGAGAGGAGGAGGAGGTGTCAGCGGCGGCTAGGGCAACGGCGACGGGCCGGCGACACGGCGGCTTAGGCGACGGCGTGCGGCGGCGGCGGCGCACGGGTGGGGAGGGCTGGTGTTATGTGATTTGGGGAAGCCACCCCCCTCTATTTATGAGAGGGAGGGAAGCTTGGGACAGGGGAGTTTGAATCCATATCGAAACCCAAGTTGGATAGAAGGAAGGACTCTTTCCTTCTTCCACTAGGAAACTATTGTTCCAGTTTGACTTTTCAAACCTCCCTTTTGACTTTCAATTTAGAGCTTTATTTCTCTCTCGCAAATGCCCAACCAAAGTGACCTAGGACATGATCCAATCAGTCCACTTAACCTTGACACATTCATGGACCATTCCCCTTCTGGTCCGGTGAACCTTCTAGACCCTTCTAGAACCTCTCCGATGAAAACATTGAATTCATTCCCGAACTCCGGAATCGGACTTTCCTTATATGAATCTTATTCTCCGGACCATTCCGGATCTCCTCGTGATATCCTGGATCCCATCCGACACTCCAAACAGCATTCGGTTTCCCTACTTACATTCCATATCTACTAAACAACATCGAATCCTTAAGTGTGTCTCCCTACGGTTCGTGAATTATGCGGACATGACCGAGACACTTCTCCGGTCAATAACCAATAGAGGAATCTGAAAATTCATATGGATCCCACATATTTCTACGATTACTTTGCGATCGAATGAACCACTTACATACGATACCAATTTCCCTTTGTCTCGCGATAGTTTACTTATCCGAGGTTTGATCGTCGGTATCTCTGCATACCTAGTTCAACCTCGTTACCGATAAGTGCTCTTTTATCGTTCTCGTGATATGTGATCCCTTGTGAGCCATTCACATGCTTGCAAGCTAATTGTATGAAATTCCACCGAGAGGGCCCAGAGTATATCTATCCGTCATATGGATGGACAAATCCCACTCTTGATCCATTCTAGACCCTTCTAGAACCTCTCCGATGAAAACATTGAATTCATTCCCGAACTCCGGAATCGGACTTTCCTTATATGAATCTTATTCTCCGGACCATTCCGGATCTCCTCGTGGTATCCTGGATCCCATCCGATACTCCAAACAACATTCGGTTTCCCTACTTACATTCCATATCTACTAAACAACATCGAATCCTTAAGTGTGTCTCCCTACGGTTCGTGAATTATGCGGACATGACCGAGACACTTCTCCGATCAACAACCAATAGAGGAATCTGGAAATTCATATGGATCCCACATATTTCTACGATTAATTTGCGATCGAATGAACCACTTACATACGATACCAATTTCCCTTTGTCTCGCGATAGTTTACTTATCCGAGGTTTGATCGTCGGTATCTCTGCATACCTAGTTCAACCTCGTTACCGATAAGTGCTCTTTTATCGTTCTTGTGATATGTGATCCCTTGTGAGCCATTCACATGCTTGCAAACTAATTGTATGAAATTCCACCGAGAGGGCCCAGAGTATATCTATCTCATATGGATGGACAAATCCCACTCTTGATCCATGTGCCTCAACACATACTTTCCGAACACTCAATGCCACCTTTATAGCCACCCAGTTCGGTGTGTTGTTTGATGTCATCAAAGCATCCTTCCGGTGATGGTGATTAACATGATCTCATGGTCGAAGGAATTAGGTTACTATGTATCGGAAAGCTTATAGCAAACGAACTATTGAAATGACTTGATCTTTATGCTACACTTATCTATAGGAGTATGTCCATCATACCATTCTCCTAATGATATGATCTTGTTGTTAATAACATCTCAATGTTCATGATCGAGAAACCACGATCATCCATTAACCAACAAGTTAGTATTATAAAGAGGCTTTACCAGGGACTCTAATTTTAGTTTATAAATCACACAAGTATTAATGTTTCCGGTCAATACTATTATAGCATGAATGTAAACATTTATCATAAACACAAATATATAATAATAACCACTTTTATTATTGCCTCTAGGGCATATCTCCAACAAGAAGAGAGGTTGTGCATCAAGTGTATAACCTAAGAGGTGATGACGCTCATCGGTCATGGCACCAGAAATGAGTACAAAGAGCATCACCAGAGCTATGTCGTATTTGTCATAGAGCCGAATGACAAAAAGAGTCAACAAAGACGGATGATGGAAGTGAATGCTACAATGCCGGCAATTCCAAAGTACATGCATTGGTCTGAGCAGGAGATAACTTGGAGCATAAAGGATCACCCCAAGATCATGCCAACACCAGGAGGTTATGCCCTTGTCTTGGATCCAACGTTCATGGGACCAGATATCAATGTGAAGTTCTCCAAGGTACTGATTGACAATTGTAGTAGCATAAACATCATGTACAAGGATACCATGCTCAAGTTAGGTATCACTATGAACATGCTGGAGCCGACTAAGACAACTTTCCATGGTTTTGTGCCGGGATTGTCCTGTGAGCCAATTGGCAAGATCTGGGTTGACGTCTTATTCAGCAACAGGGAAAATTGTCGCATTGAAGCCATAGAGTTCGAGGTGGTTGACCTGGTCATCTCATACCATGCTTTACTCGGCAGGCCGGCTATGGCAAACTTTATGGCTACTCCTCACATCGCTTACCTAAAGATGAAGCTGCCAGGTCCGTGCGGAGTTATCACAGTCGAAGGAGATTACAAGAGATCAATTGCTTGCGCCTCAGCCAGATCTTCGCTGGTCGAGTCAATGGTCATAGCGCAGGAAACACATCAAATGATGGAAGTGGCTGCATTGGCCAAAGCAGCACAAATGTCTATGCCGGCACTCACTAATCCGCATGGCAGTGTATCTTTCCAAGCTACCAAGGAAACAAAGAAGATACAGGTTGATGAAACTTTCCCAGAGCGCACAATTACCATTGGTGCCGGGCTAACTGACAAATAGGAAAGCGAGCTCACAAGTTTCCTCCGTGAGAATCAGGATATCTTTGCATGGTCCACACATGACTTGCAAGGAGTTCTGAGGGAGATGGCTGAGCACTCTCTTCATGTAAGGCCAGACGCCAAGCCGGTGAAGCAACCCCTCTGCCGCTTCGCCGAAGATAGGAGGAAAGTGATAGCCGACAAGATAGTTAGGCTCTTGGCTGTCGGGTTTATCATGGAAGTACTGCACCCAGATTGGTTGTCAAATCCAATCTTGGTCGAGAAGAAAAAAGATGACCCGAACATGGCAGGTATTGACTACACGAGCCTCAATAAGGCGTGTCCAAAAGATCCATTTCCTCTGCCACGGATGGATCAAGTTATTGACTCTACTGCCGGGTGTGAGTTTTTGTCGTTTGTGGATGCATATTCTGGTTTCCACCAGATACCACTAAATCCGGATGATCAAATAAAGACAGCTTTTATCACCCCGTATGGGGCTTATTGCTATCGTACTATGCCATTTGGATTAAGAAATGCAGGTGCAACATACCAAATATGCATGCAAAAATGCTTGCAAGATCAATTGGACAAAAATGTTCAAGTATATGTCGACGACATGGTGATAAAAACCAAACAAAGTCATACTCTAGTTGAGGACTTGCGTCAAAACATTCACAAACTTAAAAAGGTTCCGGATGAAACTTAACCCGAAAAAATGCACATTTGGTGTCCCGGCTGGAAAATTACTCGGATTTCTTGTGTCCAGCCGAGGAATTGGGGCTAACCCGACAAAGATCAGGGCCATCGAAAAAACGGAATTGCCGAAAACCCTCAACGATGTCTAGAAGTTTACAGAATGCCTAGCCTCGTTGAGTAGATTTATTAATCGGCTAGGCGAAAAAGCCTTACCATTATATCAACTGATAAAAAAATATACAAATTCACATGGACACAACAAGATGATAGCGCTTTCCACGAACTCAAAAAGATGTTGGCAACAACACCAGTATTGGCCTCACCATTATCCAAAGAGCCAATGTTGCTCTATGTCGCCGCAACCAACAGAGTTGTTAGTGTAGTGATAGTGGTAGAGCGCGAAGAAGAGGGCAAATCAGTCCAAAGGACAATTTATTACTTGAGCGAAGTGCTCTCCATATCAAAGAAAAATTACCCCCATTGCCAGAAAATGACATATGGGGTGTATATGGCAGCAAAAAAGCTGAAGCATTATTTCCAGGAACACCCAATCCGGGTAATATGCGAGGCACCTATCTTGGATATTTTGGGCAGCAAAGATGCCAGCGGCCGAGTAGCAAAATGGGCCATAGAGCTAGCACCAAACACTCCGCAATATGATAGGCGAGATGCAATTAAATCTCAAGCCGTAGCTGATTTCTTCATGGATTGGATGGAAATGCAATATGAGCCACCACTGCCAGATCCAAATTATTGGAAGATGCACTTTGACAGATCTAAGACAAAGATGGGTCTGGGTGCCGGGATAGTGCTCACATCACCAAAGAAAGATCAGCTCAAGTATGTGTTGCAGATCCACTTTGCTGCATCTAATAATGTAGCCGAGTATGAAGCACTTGTTCATGGCATAAAAGTGGCCAAGGAAATTGGCATCAAAAGGATCATGTGTTTTGGTGACTCGGATTTGGTCATTCAGCAAGTCTCTGGACAGTGGGATGCATTGGATGCGAATATGGCACTGTATCGTTTTCACGTGCAATAGATTTCGGGATACTTTGACGGGTGTGAATTTCATCACATACCCAGAGCAGAGAATGATGCAGCGGATGTATTATCCAAGTTAGGCTCATCTCGGCAAGCAATTCCACCAGGAGTAGCGTTGGAACATCTCAGAAAACCATCGATCAAGCCGTCACCAGAATCCGGGTCAACTAGGCTCATCTCGGCAAACCAAGAGTCAGATGTTGTGCCAATGGACATTGACTCAGGGGCAGGTTCGAGTAACTCAGGGAATATTCCACTCACCTCAACAGTTGCCGAATCACACTCGAGGACTCCTCAGGTTATGTTGGCAAAACATATGTCGGCTGAGCCAATGGAAATCGATGAGGAAACAGATCCGGCACCAGTAATACCAACCCGGTCGCAACCAATATTCAACTACTTGAAAGATGGAACGTTGCCAAATGACGAGATACTGGCAAGGCAAACATAAAGAAGAGCAAAAGCGTTCACAATAATCAACAAAGAGTTGTAAAAAAAGGAGTGTGACAAGTGTACTGCAGCGTTACATAAGTCCATAGAAAGGCCAAGAAATATTATTGGACATTCACCAAGGAGAATGTGGGAACCATACATCCTCAAGAGCATTGGTAGCCAAGGCATTCCGACATGGATTCTACTGGCCAAGTGCACTGGCTGAGGCACAGGAGCTAGTAAGAAAATGCAACAGTTGCCAGCGTTATGCGTCGAAGTCACACCTGCCAGCATCTGAGTTAAAGACTATACCAATCACTTGGACATTTTCAGTATGGTGCCTGGATATGGTAGGACCTTTCAAACCAGCGATGGGCGGCATGACTCACATACTAGTAATGGTTGATAAGTTCTCCAAATGGATAGAAGTGAAGCCCATCAAGAAATTGGATGAAAAAATAGTTGTCACATTCCTAAAAGATATAATCTCGAGATACGGTTACCCGCATAGTATGATCACAGATAATGGCACAAACTTTGTCGAAGGAGCCTTCGCTCGCTTCTGTGGGAAAAACCGAATAAGACTTGATGTAGCATCAGTTTCTCATCCAGAATCAAATGGACAAGTTGAACAAGCTAATGGCTTAGTTCTTTCCGGGATAAAACCCCGCCTAATGGATCCACTCCAGAGATCACCTGGTTGCTGGATTGAGGAACTACCCTCAGTACTGTGGAGTTTAAGGACAACTCCAAATCGATCAACATGCTATACACCGTTCTTCCTTGTGTATGGCGCAGAAGCAGTTTTGCCTGCCGACATAGAATATGACTCGCCAAGAGTAAGACAATACTCGAAAGCCGAGGTAAAAGAGGCCCGAGAAGATGGAGTTGACTTACTCGAAGAAGCAAGGGAATTGGCATTGTCCAGATCCGCCATATACCAACAAAGTCTCCGACGCTATCATAGCCGAAAAGTTCAACCTCGTGTTTTCCGAGAAGGGGATATGGTGCTCAGGCTGGTGCAACGCACAACTGGGATGCATAAGCTTTCACTTCCATGGGAAGGACCATTCATTGTAAGAAAAGCATTGCACAATGATTCATATTATCTAATAGATGCTCGTGAGGCACAAAAGAACAAAGCGGACAGATCGGGTGATGAGACCAAAAGGCCATGGAATGTGGCATTGCTCTGTCCTTTCTACACTTAGGGGAAGCAGTGTATGTATCTCTCAAACTCTCATATGTCGGATACTCATGCCGGCTATGTGCTGATGATAAAATGGTATGACTCGAAAAACTGACTCGGGGACTACCCCTTATGTTTATCCTTTGAAATTCTATGTCGGCTGGCGTTGACACTTGAGACTTATCTCGGAACAAGTAATGTTTACTCGGATAGAATCAACTCTTCCACTATGTTGTTGTCCGAAAACACGGCTTCATGGCAAGCAAGAGGAAAAGATCAACGATGAGTAAACATGAACACCGGATAAGTAAAAGGAAAAATGCGAGTCAACCCTATGTGTGTTTTCTAACTAACCCACCGCAGGATTTATTGGTTTGTATGTCGAATGATCCTAGGTCAAGTGGACTGGTTTCATATCTGCTAACTCAATAGTTAGAACTTTGAGACTCTAATGTCGAACACCAAAAAAGATAGACAAGAGCCAAATTCAAGGAAAAGAGGTAACGACAAAATGAAACTCAGGGACTTGCCCCTGGATGATTGGCATTCAGAGCAAATTAAAAGTTTAAGCCTTATCAAAAGGCACACACCCAAAATAAGTGCACTGTATGTTACATTTGCACCCGGCATACCGGGGATCTCATCAAGGTTAAGTGTTTTTCATAACTAGCTTAAGCAGCAGCTGGACTCGGAGGAGTGTTCTTGGGGATGGAGCTAGGAGCATCATCTGGAGCGTCTGCCGAGTCAGGTGCATCGGTGGCCGAGTCTACAAGACCATCTGACTCGGTGGCCTTGTTGTCAACACCTTCGTCGTTGACAGTCTCGGCAAGAGGCTCGCCAAGGTCAAGGAAGCTGGGCCCATCGCACAAGCATGCACCAGGGCATACTCGACCATGGCATAAGCTCGCTCCTGGCGCTTCTTAATGAGATCAGGATTGTGAATCCACTTACCTTCAGCCCTCATGCGTGCAAGAACATCAAGGTTGATGTCCTCGTACCATGACAACACAAAGGCAAGGGCCTTGTCCACTGCAGCTCGACCGGCCGACTCACGCCATTGATCCAGCCTATCTTCAGTAACAAGCAACTTGGCGGCCAAGGGCTCGATAAGCGCAGGCACATCCTCATCCGGCCAGAGCATCCTGAACGCATGGATTGCCGACTTAAGCAAGTCGACACCACATGACTTTAGAGTAGTTGCACGCTTTGACAGCGCTGCCAGGTGCTCATCAATGGTAACCTCGCCATCAGCAGGAGCTCCAGACTCGGCTCGAACCTTCTTCATGGCCCTTATTGCAAATATCTCAGCCTCGGGGAAATTCTTTGCAAAGGCGAAAGGACATTAACAAAATAGTGAAAAAGAGGCAGAGAATAATGATGGGGGTATAGTAAAAAGGGTAAGGACTCACTACCAAGAAAATAGTTAATGGCGCCAAGTTTGCTTTGCCAAATCTTAGCCTTGGCCTAAAGAGCATCCAGATCCTGGTGCGCCGACTGAACGACCAACTCGTCCTCTTTGAGCAGCTGATTAGTTTTATCGGCACTGGCAGCATGCTTGATATCCTTCTCGGAAAGCTCCTCCCGCAAGCCCTTCACCTCAGACTGGTGCTTCTACTCCAGATCCGCCATCTGCTTCTTCAGCCAAGTCACCTCGTCTCGCTCCTGTTGGAGCTTGATCCGGTGCTTCTCTGCTTAATCGGAGAAGCGAGTGTCAGTAACAACAGGCTATCTCGGATCCGTCGAGATGAAAATGAAAAAAGAATAAGCATAAATGCAGAGCAGTGACAGAGTTTTTAAGAGCTTACTTTCAGCATCTCTGATGTGTAAGTGCAAAGCATCGATGGTGGACTGAGCGGAAGCTATGGAAAAACAATGCGAAAAATTCAAGGAGATGAATCAAGAAGGATTTGCCGAATAAAGGCAAGATGAGTAAGGAAAAGTACCTTGGCCCTGAGCCTCAGCTTTGAGATCTTGGTAAGCGAGCTCAAGCTTTCTATGCTCCAAGAGGAGAGCCTGATGCACCTTGGTGCGCTCATTGTGCGTGAGCTACACAAAAAAGAGATAGTCAGAAGGTGTGCGATCAAGCTCACAGCCGAATAACAGTTGGTTTCTAACTTAGAGCTTACAGCCGACTAAGTTCCTTACTCGGTAGTAACCTCGGGGACTAGGGATCATGTATAATAAAAAGATACTCAGTACGCAAAAGAGTAAGAAAGTTACTAACCTCGTTCACTTCATTCGCCTTGGCCATCAAGGCGATGGCCTGCTGCGTCATATCCGAGACGTCCTTGGGGCCCAACTTCATCTTCTTACCAGCACCAGAGCTCAGCTCCTGCTCGCCAGCCGCGTTCCAGGCAATGGCGTAATGTTCTGCAGAACCAAGACCGTTCCCGCTGAGCATCCGGGTCAGGACTTGCCCTCTCTTTAGGGTAGTCCCCACCCCGACACGGGTAGAAGCAGCGCTGGTGTGCAGGGCACCAGCTCTGGAAATGCTGCCAGAGTCAGCAGCTGCATATTCGCCCAACTGATCCGCTGAAGCGGGTGCCGTTGTTGATATTGTGGGCCAAATCTGTGGGGCGGTGCTTGGGGCATGGATCAGGGTCAGCTGCTTGGTCATTGAGGGCTTGCTGGTTGCGGGGCGAGCGTGGCCTTGGGCAGCGGGCCGAGTCTGATTTTTGTCCAGAAAAACAGGAGGAGCAGGTCTAGAACTGGTTGGGGGAAGAGACAGGAGCCGAGTGAGCAGGATCAACAACATTTGGTGGGGCAACAACTAGATCAACAGGGACACTGGATACAAGAGAGCTAACATCAGGGGTCTTCTCGGTGCCGATATTGCTGGCGCCGGGATCGAGGGTCTGTTCTGACAATACAACTAGAGAGCTAGGCCAGGTCTCCTCCGACGGGTGCGTCGCCGGGTCAGCCTCACTCTGAGATGCGTGAGTCTCAGTAGTAGGGGCAGTGTCCCGGACAGGATTCTGCACAGAAGTGTCGGCACGAGGAGGAGGAGCTAGCCTTAATGGCGAAGAAGCCATGCTAGGTGCGGCTTGGCTAGAAGACAAGGCCGCCGCGCTGAAAATAAGAACAAAGGCCTATAAGAAAACAATCATAGAACCAGAGAGAAATATGAAAGCTAACGAGCATAAAAACTTACCCGGAGATGGTTGGGTCGTGCGGAATGCGACGAGTGACCGGGCGCCCAACAGCTTAGTGAGTCTAGGATAGCGTGGCAGCAGGAGGAGCAGCAGGATCAACCTTGTGCTTCTTTGAAGGCTTAGTGCTGGAGGAGGCTCCGCGTCGCTTACCTGGCTTTACGGCAGGGATCTTGCCGACTCCGCCCACAGCGAGAGGGGAACCTCGTGTACCTGGCCATCTGCATAAGTAAATGGCGAGCTCATTCGGATAAGTCAGAAAGTTAAGGTCAAAAGACAAGTACCTCTAGAACTTCACAGTCATCATCATCGCCAGACCAATCTCGTAAGGGATTTCGAGTAGAGGTCTTACCTGGAGTAGAGGCATCAGCAACAACAACAGCATGCGGGATTGACATGAAGCACTCCAAGTCGAACTCAACTTCATCAGAGTCGGAGCGGTCCTCATAATAGCCCCAGGAGGGACAGTACTGTCATCAACCTGGTGAACGAGATTCTGCGGAAGACAAACAGAATAAAATCAATAAAGAACGGAACGACAAGTGAACAAAAGAAGAGTTATGTCGGCTCAAAGATGACTCAGACGATTACCCAGAGAACAATCCTATCCCGGTTGAAAGGGGGGCAGCTCCAGGCCTAGTTATCCGCTAAGGTCAGCTTGAAAATTGAGCTGACTTGGCGGGAAACAGAGTCGTTGGTAAGCTCCAGCGTGGAGTGCCGGGTAGGATCTCGCGGCCCGCACATGAAGCACATATTGTGGCTTCTGGCCTGGATGGGGCTGACTCAGCGTGCGATAAAAGCACACATGAGATCCTCCTCAGTAAGGTGGAAGTTCTCATCCGGCGAGAGCAGCATCTCAAGGATCCCGTGAGCCTCATTCACCGCGGCATTCTTGTCGCGCGGGTCAAGCTTCTAGAACTCCTTGCTGGGAACCTCGTCCTTGAAGGGGGGAAGCTAGATGTAATCGTTGGACCCGCTATTCTTGACATAGAAGAAAGTTTTATGCCATTTCTTGCAAGAATCTATGTCGGTGACCCGAGGAAAGACAGACTCTTTCCTAGGCGTGATACTAGCGGCACCGCACCTAGTGGACCTTTTCTCTCCACGGGGAATGCCGAAATCAGGCACTACTTGAATCCTAAAGTTAAAATACTTGGCCCAGAGAAGAACAGTGGACCAAATGACGAGATAGCCCTTGCAAGCAGAAATGAAGCAAGACAGGGAACCAATCGCATTGGCAAGCAAATGGTGGGTTTGAAGATGGAAAGTGGAGAGTAAAGAAACAAAGAAGTTGCTAACAGGCAAAGGAAAACCACGCTCAAAGTGTGAGAGGAAAACTACCCTCTTATTAGCCTCGGGTTTGAGAGAAATCTCACCAGAGGGGAGGCGACAATCAACCTCAAGCGGGATGCGCCTGGTGGAGCGCAGCCACTCGAGTTCTTCTGCGGAAACTTTCGAGCCCTCCCAGCCGCCGCGCTCGCCGGCGGCGACCTCCTGCTCCTCTGCACCCTCAGCGACATCGCGGGCGTCCATGGCGTCACTGGTTTCTGGCCCTTCCGCAGTTGGAAGAGGCTTGGAAGTGCGAGGACCCGTAGTAGAATTGGAAGGGGAGGAAAAGAATCGCAGGGAAGAAGCCACGGAGAAGAAGAACCGCAAGGAGGAAGTTAGGATTTGGGAGCGCAAGGAAGAAGAAGATGGCAAGGGGAAACTAAACAAGCGAGGGAAGTTAAATTCCCCTCCCCCTACTTAAGGGGAGTAAAAACCCCAAGCGTGGGATCCTCCTGCGCCGTGTGGCCACCCTGTGGCCGTGTATCCTGCCGAGTGAGCGTATTAGCGAGCGCCACGTGTAGGCAATACATGGAAAATCCATAGCCACGTCACGCTGCGCAAGACACGAGGCACTGAGCGATGGGACTGCCATAGTGACGGGGAGTTACTGTGCCTCCGTCACTGTGCGGTCAGGATTTGAGACAAAATTTGAGGCAGCTCATCATGATTACGAGCTATCAGTGACTAAGGCAAGCCAAAAATGACTCGGCAGCGTCCAAAGTGACTCGGACCGAGGCAAAAATGAGCCAAAAAGTCAAAGATAAGACTCGAAAGGAGCAAGTTAGACTCGGCAAAGATCGAGATTACGCTGAACAGTGCGCCTTAAGCGGTAAATGCAGAGAGAAAAAGAGGTTCCAAGCACATTAAAGGAACCGGGAGACGCCTAACAACAAAAACTGCTAGGCATCACCAGCTTCGGGGACTAATGTCGAGGGAATAACCCCCGGTAGGGTCATACGGGGTAAAACATTGCCCAGCTTGGCTTGTGCCGAGTGAAGAATAAATCTGGCCGGGTAACAACAGCCAGATAAGAAGGTCATGTACGGCCGACATGAAAATTATGTCGGCACATGTAAGACAAGTTTGTTTACCTTACAGGAAGCAACAAGCCGAGTCTCACGAGGGAAGGCCGAGTCTCAAAGGACGTGTGGCGGCTTTCTGAGTGAGGTTTAGGAGGGACCATGGTAAAGCACAGTCAAAAGAGAAGGGCGACGCCGGATGACACAAAAGGAGCTGGGTGACGCCTAAAGCAAGGGCTGACGTATAAAGACGTTGTATGACGCCAAAAGAGCTGGAAGATACATACCAGAAGACCGTTAGCTGTCTAGCTTTGTGGACCGGGTCAAGGGGCTCATGGCTAGCCCATGACCCGACCCGTATAGTAAAGACCAAGGTCCAAACAGTAACCCTAGAACCCAGAGGGGTGTGACCTAGCTGCCAACGCCTATATAAGGAGGGGCATAGCTAGGATTTGAGGAGGTTGGATCAAGTAGGAAACTAGTACCCTGAGGCTTTGCTCAAACAACTCAAGGAGCACTTGTAAACTTCTAGTGTCAATAAAATTTCTAAGTGTGGAGAGTTTATCTTGTTCTTCGTGCGTGGCTAGACCGTACACTCCCTCCCCGGTTACCATAAGTGTCCATTCGACCCCCAACTAAAACCTACCCATGGCATCTGCCGTGACACCACAACGACAGTCATTGCCATGCGAGAAATGTAGTCGATCGATGCCATTAATGGATGTCGACGCTGCTTTGTCCGTGGACCAAATATGTGTAGGCCCGATGGATACACAGTCACCCGCAATCGGATGAGGCGAGGACATGGGTCTCCGGCCTATCCACGGGCCACCGCAAACGGACCGACTCAGTTCGAATCGCTGCCTAAAAGTGTTGGGGCATGCGTTGGAGTTGCCCTAAGTGAATAGTACCCTATGCTATTCACACATCATTTGGTTTTTAAGGAAGGGAGCGACTATATCTCAGGCGCCTGAGAATCTTTTATGTCTAAGTCGCTGACATTATCCTACTATCTGTGCTAATTTTTTTTTACGAAAATTCCACCGATCTATTAATAATCATCAACAGTAGTACATACCGGCCTAAAAGTAATAAAAAAAATACAAACTGGTCGATGGACCACCTAGCGAAGACTACAAACAATAGCACGAGCCGAAGACGCGCCGTCGTCCTCATCCCTCCATATCACCAGAGCCGGACAAAGCTTGTCGTAGTAGAGATTGTTGTAGTAGACAGACGGGAAGTCGTCGTGCTGAGGTCCCAAAGAACTAGCACACTAAAGCAGCAACCATCGCCAATGGTGGCATCAGTAGATTGGAAGAGACTGACATGAAATTAACACGAAAAACGACTAGATCCCAGGAGATCAGCCGGACACACGACTCCACGCACCCTCCGTCAGCGCTAGGAGCACCACCAGAGTGAGGATAGACTGGGGAGGAATTCTAACTTCAGGATGTAGCCCGTCGCCTCAACATCCAGAAAAAGACACGAAACAATAGCCTAATCGAAGAACAAAAACCTCCCGTCGGCGAGAGACCACGGTCCGCCACAGCCCTAAGACCATCGAAGGCGGAGCAGACCGACGGCGGAGGGAAGGAATCCTAGATGGGTTTTTTGAGCCTTAAAAATACTATACTAATTCACAACTCATTAAATTTTTAGTTATAATCTAGTTGCAACTCATGTATAAGTTTTATGTTACACGAATCACGCGTAATATCAAATCCGTTTAAGGAATGCATTATCATATTTTTGGATTAAATTTTGAAGATGCACAATATACAACATAAACTATGTTTATGGTTTATTTTACTAGATTTTCTGAGAACTTGGAAGTACAACCTGTGGCAAACTGAAGTTTCCAGATAGTACACACGATACTCTTCAGAAAACGTCACGAAATTGCTAAATATTTTCACCTGCCCCTCTCTTACGGCAGCTCCTCTCTCGGCACAGCGAAGAAAACCCTAGCGGTTCCACCTGCGAGAGACGAAGGGACGAACGTTAAAAAGAAAAAGAAAAAGAAAAAAGACAAAGGGCCTCAGCGGACTTTTGGTTCTGGTCTTCTGGGCCTTAATTAAAAAAGATCAAACCCGTTTGCTTTCTTGACCTTGTCCGTCGTCCTCCCTTTCTCCGCACACCAAACAGAAAACCCTCATCGTGCAGAGGGGGGAGGTGTGGTGAGTAGGGGGAGAAAAATTCGAGCGGATTCGCGAGGGCTAGACCCAGGGTATTCGTGGAGGAGAGGCGGGCGATGGTGGAGGTGATGGCCTCGGAGAGGCAGCTGGTGGTCGCCGTGGAGGGCACGGCGGCGCTCGGGCCCTACTGGCCCACCATTGCGGCCGAGTACGTCGAGAAGATCGTGCGGTACGTCCTGCGATGGTTTCCTTTTTCTAGGGTTTCGGTAGTGGAATTCGGATTGTCCGTGAAGGGAGAATTCGATCTCTTTTTTTCGTGATCCCTGTTTAGGTTTTGTGTGTGTGCAGACTGCTAGTGTTTTTTTCTTTCACTTAAAGTTGAGATGGAGTTTCTGTGAGGGGAACCAGGCGTAGCCTTTCCCACTGCCAGATTTTATCATGTTTAATCGTATTTAATGGAAAACATTTCTTTTTTTTTGAGGGAAAACATTTCTAGTGTCACTAATTCATGAAGAATTCTGAATTTTTGCAGGAGCTTTTGTGCAGCTGAACAGGTAACTCCCTCCTGTTTAACCATTTGTGATCTGAATTCTTGATTGATCCATATCATCACCTGAGTTCTGTCTAACTGTAAATACCTGATCTCTGCAGAAGCTTGGGGCGGTATCGCCTGAGCTCGCATTAGTTGTCTTCCATACCCATGGACCTTACAGTGGTACGATTTTGTTTTCCTCTATATAATCCTCCAGGCCACTGGTTCGATTCATCACCAAGTTTTCATGTTTAGCTCTCTATCAAATAGGTAATTTACGAAAATGACCTCCTGTTGCAATGCAGCTTTTGTTGTCCAACGCAGCGGTTGGACAAAAGATATGGATGCTTTTCTTTCGTGGTTATCAGGAATATTGTTTAGTGGTGGAGGCTTCAGTGAATCTGCTATCTGCGAAGGTCTTTCTGAAGCACTGATGGTATTGACGTGTTATCACTATTCACAATCTCTTTGCTAACAATAACTTGCTCTAGCGTTGCTTTATCGTTCTTGTACGCGTAGTTTGTTCTAAAGTTTCAGTAGTGTACTTAATTTCCTACCTGAATAAGATAATTGTAATGACACGAACAAAACAATTAACTTATTTAACCTACAATTTCTGTAATCGAGCCCACTTTTGCAGGTCATTTCCTTCCTTGGTAAATGAATCGTTCTATTTCTAGAGATGTTTTAGTTTGAAAAATAATACATGTTTCTACATCTCCTTGTACCCGAGGATACGGTTGGATTTTGTGTATGGTATGTGCTTGTTTTTCTCCATGCCAGGGCGTAAGCACTGGGCATAGTTAGCGGGAGCTTCTTAGTATTGCCATTACTTTCATTATTTTGTTAAGTTTTCCAGAAAGTGAGTTTGTATTTTGTACTGCTGTTATTTCGATTATAGGCCAGGTTCTCTTCTATTTATTTCTTGCACAAAGCCATTGTTTGGGTGAGAACGTACTCAAGTATGAGATTGAAATCCCTGATATGGCTATGGTTACTGTTGGGCAGTTGGACTTGTATAATAGGCAGAGCCCTAATTATTCTTCCGTCAGATAAAACTTGTATAAGAAATATCAGTAGATCAAGGTTCAAAATTTTCTGCAAACAAAGGAATCCTTGGAGCGACGTTCACCATTTTCTGCAAACAAAGTTATATCAGTAAATCGAGGTTCAAAATTTCATACGTTTACTCTTGTTAGTGTTTTTCAATTTCCTTGGAGCGGCGTTCGCCATTTTCTGCAAACTGGCATCGAACTATGTTTTTCTGTAAACCTTCATCTATGAAACAGACATGTAAATTCTTTTTTTTTGCGAAAACGCAAAAAGCTTTGCATTTCGATGCACTGATAGATAAGAAGTATATGATACAAGTCCTAGAGAGGACCAACACCCGCACCATACAACTCAACCTGAGAAGCTAGGCTAAGGGAGTATTTGGCGCAACCCCCGTGCTCCAGCATCAGCCCACGTCATAGCCTCGGCTTTGATCGTGTCGACTAGGGAAGCCACCAAGGGGGACTCGTTGTTGAAGACGACCGCGTTCCTATGCTTCCAAATCCACCACGCTATGATAACTATGTCACTTTTCTATTCAATTTAGTTGCTATGTTGTTATTACCATATGTATTGCCACCATGCTTATTTCTTTTTATTTATTGAACCAGATACTCCAAGGCAGTCCTAGTAACAGCCAGAATAATCAAAACAATGAAATACAAAAGCATTGTATACTTGTTGCTGCGAGTAATCCTTACCCTTTGCCTACACCTGTCTACCGTCCTTATGTTCAAAGTGGTGATCAAAAAAAGAACAATGAAGCAACAAAGGAATCCTGTCTTGCTGATGCTGAGACCGTTGCGGTTGCATTTGCTCAGGTGCTGAATCAATACTACTAACTTGCATATTATTGATTACCTGTATTTAATGGAGTGCTAAGCAGTACTTTGTTGGATCTAATTAATATTATGGATGCAGTGCTCTGTATCGTTGTCGGTGGTATCTCCTAAACAGCTTCCAACCTTGAAGGCAATATACAATGCGGTAATTCATCAGTTATTGTTTTGTCAATCTTAAATAAATTGGAAGCATCCACTCTTATGCTATTTCCTTTCTTTGATACCTTAGTCGATTCACTATTCTAGTTGATAGATTTATACTTGCTTATTTATTTTGACTTGCTCGGGAAAAACCTTGAACAAACATGATCATGTGAAGTTGTGCTTTCTGCAGTACCTCACCCAATAGCTTGGGCCAGTCCACTAGTTTCCAGAAAAGTTTAGATGTTCTTGTAGTTGTGTGTGGTCTTAAACTCCCCCTTTTCTAGTCATAGTTTGTAAAATATAAATGTTTTAAAGCTTCAAGCATTGTACCACATAACCTTTGTTGCGGATTACAAAAATAAAAATCCACCCACGTTAATTGCATTAAATTATATAGCAGAGCAGATGAAATTTCAAGACAATGCCTTTCCATGATCTCCATATTTCCCCACTTAATCATGTTAGGCGTCACTAACTTACATGATTTTAATCTGACTTTATGCAAAATGATGAGCACTTTGTTACTCTTGTGAGTGGGCTCCTAGTACTGATACTGTTCATATTTATTGCAGGGGAAGAGGAATCCTCAAGCTTCTGATCCATCAGTCGATCATTCAAAAAATCCGCATTTCCTTGTTTTGTTGTCTGAGAGTTTCATGGAGGCTCGAACCGCTCTAAGTCATTCTTTACCAAACCTGGTACCAAACCACACCATTACAAAAATGGACACTGCACCTGCAGCTAATGTGCCAGGACCAACTTCGAATGTCAATTCCTCAGGTTGAGCAACTGCTAATTATACTTAGTTTCACTGAGATTTTATAGCCTTTGGTTCTGACCCCATTTTGCATGAAACCTTGTGGCTTGTGCTGTTGCTATGCTGTGTGCACAGGAGGGGTGTAGAGAAAGCTTTTAAAAAAGAGGTATAGGTGTTTGTCCTAGTTTAGTGTGAAATTAGTTCAACAAAGCTGCAATTTGGTAAAAAGGTAAATAGCGTTGGGCTAAAGTAAAAACCACTTTGGATATTACCCTTTGGGTTGGGATACACAAATGAATATATACATTGATAAACACTTCTATCTGTATATACGCATGCTGTGTTTCCATGTGTATGAGTGTTGATGTAGTCCTTGTTTGTTAGTGAAGTAAATTTCACAAACTCACATTCCAAAATGCTGGGTTTTAGCTCTTGTAGTCAACGTTGCTATATACCTATGTATTCAATTGCGGTGATGCATTTTTGATATTGTTTACAAGCTCCAGCTATGTTAACCAAGGACTCCTGTGATTTCACATCGTGTTCTTTGCTTCTGCTCATATCGTCTCATTATTGCCCCACCAATTCGTGATGGCTAATATATTTATAATATCTCCAGTGAATGGATCGCTAATGGGCCGGCAACCGACTGCAAATGTTAAAGTGGTAGGCTTAAAAAATATACCTTTTATTTTCTGTATATGCTTTTGATTGTAACTGTACCTTAACAATTTGCATTTTCAGGAACCAACAACTGTACCAGCAATGGTTTCTGCTCCTGCATTCTCCCATATGACACCTATTTCAAATGTTACTTCACAAGGGGTAACAACCATGCAAAGTTCTTCACCATCGATTATTTCACAAGAAACAAATGGTGCAAATGAAATCTTGCAAGAACATAAGCCTTTAATAAACCCTATCCAGCAACAAGGTCGGCCTGGTGGCCCAGCAAATGTCAACAACATCTTAAACAATTTATCACAACATCGGCTTTCTTTACCAGGAGTTACCTCGATGGGACCTAACATGGGGGCAACTCCTATACAAGTGCACATGTCAAATATGATATCCAGTGGCATGACATCAACTCCCCCTATCATAACTTCTATGTCTGGAACAGTACAACCAATTGGTGCTGGTCTCGGTTCTTTTGGATCGAACACTTCTACTGTATCTGGCAACTCAAATGTTGCTGTATCATCTTCTTTGGCTAACATGCAAAACAACATGGCTATGGCACAAGGTGGTCTGATGACTGGTTCACATGGTGCACAATCAGGACAAAGTGGAATGGGTACGAACCAAAATATGGTAAGTAGTATGTCTTCTACGCCTGCAATGATGCCAACACCAGGGATGGGCCAACAGGTTGGAGCAAATACTCTTAGTGTGAACAACAGTTCTGCTATGAATATGCCTGGTCAGAATCCTAATGGGCAGCAACCATCCAAGTATGTAAAAATTTGGGAGGTAAAGGATCCAGCTTGTGCCTCATACCCTTTTCATAGTAGCTTTTCCATAGATTGCTAAATGTAATGTACTGTTTTAAATTATGGTAAATAGTTAGTTAGTAACTATCACTTTGAAATTACTTCAGCAAAATGTTAACTGGACAGATATTCTCCAAATCTATCATATATTGTTCACATTGGGTCATATTCTAGGGAAGTTTAGTTGTATGCCACTATTACATGACCAATTTTGAGACACGCAACCGTCACCGATCAGTTTTGGGGTATGCTACTGCAATGTTTGTTCTTTGAGAAATGACACTGGAACCATTTTCTTCCAAAAATGCTGCTATTGAGTACTCCCTCCGTTCAGAAATATAAGACGTTTTAGCTTTGTGAATCGAATGTTTCTAGACGCCTTTTAGTGTATAGGTTCATAGAGGTTCGGAGTGAACCTATACACTAAAAGACGTCTAGATACATTAATTTCACAAAGCTAAAATGTCTTAAATTTCTGAACGGAGGGAGTACTTGACTGCTCGTTCTTTGAGATAGCCATGATGGACAACCTAAGATCAGACCATAATGCTCTTCCTTCTCCCTCCATGTATTGAGGTTATTATGTTATGTTTAAAGCAAAAGAGGTTAACGTTTAGTGTTTTATTTTCAATTGATTATGGAGTTTTCATTGACATAGATTTTCCACCCATGTGGGTCATGTGATGCACATGTACCTTCTGAATTTCATGGATCCTATATCCTTGTATTTCTGTGATGTCTGGACCTTATTTCCTGATGTATAAACTGGAATGGAAATGAATTATCTGCGAGTATATTTACTTTGCCTTCTATACTTTAAGTATCAACTCTTGAAGAAACCGTGTTACGTGTGAAATTAAAATACACATTGCTATGATCCTCTATTTATATACTATGCATGCTGGCATTAAATCTAGAAAATATTATCGAGTCATTGAAAATTTCTCTTTTTGGATATAACCTAGCAACATGCTATGAAAAATGCTGTATGCTACAAGAGCTCATAGCTAACTCATGTGTTTATTTAAACCCATATTTTGTGATTAACACTTTTATAGCCTCATGTCGGGTTTATTCATCTTGCTGATGTTGTGTCTGGTGTGTTTGCCTAGTGGTACAGAACATGATGTCTTTCTATTTATATTTCAGGGAACTTTGTCTGGGCAAAGGCAAGGACAGCCTGTATTTATTTGTAAACTCGAAGTAAGTCTCCATCTGTATTGCTGAACTCACTCTGATACAGTGACAATTTCCCCCCTCTATTTATCTGGTTTTTTTTTTCCGAAACAGGCTGTTTATCTGTTGTGTTTTTAATGGAAAAGACGATTAACAATCTGTGTCGTCAAAATGGGGTCATATGTTTTTTCACCTCTTTTCTGTTAGGACTGCGCACTGATTGGATGCAATGATTCATTAGTGCATATGTACTGCGATCATTCATGACAATAATACCTCTCTAGAGTGTTCTCTATACTTGAGACGGTCAGAAACTCACTACCTGGAATAAAACTTTTTTTTTTGTGTAAACAGCATCTGAGCCCCACTGTGGATTATGTGAATTAGTAATGAAGATGTAGGCTATTGATCCATTAGATCCAAAATTGAAAAAGATCACAAACAAATGATACATAGAATCTACAAGCTATAAACGATACAATAGATCATAAGGGACATATTATGTAATATCCAACATATTGCATAAAATCGCTGACATCTCAGGAGAGATTGTGACTTTCAATCAGTTCAAATCCAAAAAACAACACTCTTCTGTCTATGCTGAGAGCTGACTGTTGCTCAATTGGTGGGGGTGGGGGTGGGGGATCGTTAACCCACCCACCAGGGTTCGGCTTCCCTATATGTTTATTTGATGAATATGTTCAAAATATGCAATTGTTTCTTGTAATGCAAAATTCCAAATGAACCAACAGCCCATTGGTATTATCTCCTTGAAGAATAGCTTGGTTGGACCAGCTTGATTTCTAGTTCAGGCCAAAACATCCAAGACTTATAAAGATGTCCTCCAAGAGATTTTAATAAAAAAAGGTTCAATCTTCCAAAAACCTTATTGCTGCAAAGAGCACAGACTTAACTTCCCCCACATTAACATTCTTCTCTCCATTAAGTGTTGACTTTGTCGTGCAGCAAAATTCATAGAAACACTGTTTAGCATACATGTTTTTCTGAATCCAATGGAAGTTGGTGAAACATGGAACATGAACATCTTTTCATGGTTTTAATGTACACATTCAAATCTGAAACATATTGGTACAGTATTGGATTGTGTTCTGTAAATCTGCTATTCTTTTAACTGTTTATGCTGTACCATATTCTGTGCAAGCCATATTAATTTGTTATATTCTCATCTTAGCATATGTCTTGCAGGGTTACAGGAGTGGGACAGCGTCTGACACGTAAGTTTTCTTTTGCAATACTTTATATGTTTGTGAATGTTTTGTAGCTAGCTGCTGCCATTGTCTTGAATATGAATTATTTAGCAAAAAGAGTTACCTTTTAGTGCGTACTATGGATGCAACAGCCGCCCTCCTCATGAGGTCATTCTCATTATACTACCATTCCACCTGTTATGCATCTTGTGCTTTCTGGGAAATTGTCTGCACACATTTTAGAGCAGCAATAGGATTATGGGATGCTAAGGTTTGCAGACCGTTTATTTCGATTTGCAGCACCTACCAAATAATACTAGTGTACTATTGCCATATATTCACGAACATATAAATTTCCTGAGTTAGCTGCTGGTCAAGTACAATGACAGTAGGAAACCTATCAAAATTCCTCGTATTCCTAAATACGATACTGCTGGATGAAGAGACTTTTCATTCTCTTGCACTTGTTGGCAATTTTTGAAAGCAGATTACATCGACTCAGTTATAATCTATTAACATGTTCTTATGTTTCTCCTTGCGACGTGCTTTATACAGTCTGCACATTATGCTGTCAATACCTAGAGAAACTGAACCTGTACTTTCTGTTTGCAGTCTTGCAGCAGACTGGCCAGAAACAATGCAGATTGTGCGACTCATAGCCCAGGAGCATATGAATAATAAGTTTGTCGTTCAACTACCCCATTATTTTCCTTGTTAAAACCGTCACATTATTACATTATCTAACAATGTGATGGTCCTAATATCTTTCCTGCTAAACTTTTTCTGTTTGATCATGTAATTCTACAGGCAGTATGTTGGCAAGGCAGACTTTCTAGTATTTCGAACATTAAATCAGCATGGGTTCCTTGGACAACTACAAGAGAAGAAACTGGTCAGTGACTTTTACTGAATGTTACTCACTACATGTTTAGTCTATTTTGGAATACTCATATTCTCATTTGAACTGCATTTCATCAACCGTCATACATACATTTACTTAATTTTAATGTTCAAGCTGTTCCTTATTTCAGTGCGCGGTGATTCAGCTGCCTTCACAGACTTTGCTGCTGTCAGTGTCTGACAAAGCTGGGCGCCTCATCGGAATGCTTTTCCCAGGGGTATGTTGACAACTAATTGAAAAATTAGGAAACTGTCTCCATGTTTTCATCAACATAATTTTCTACGGAGTATTTTTGCAGGATATGGTGGTATTTAAACCACAGGTCTCGACTCAGCAGCCACCGATGCAGCAACAGCAACAGCAACTACAACAGCAGCAGCACCAGCTACAACAACTACAACAGCAACAACTACAACAGCAGCACATGCAAATGCAGCCGCAAGGCCAGCAACTCCAGCAGCAGCAGATGCAGCAAATGCAACAGCAACAGATGCAGCAAATGCAACAGCAACAACAGCAACAGCAGCAGCAACTGCAGCAGCATCAAATTCAACAGCAGCAACAGCTCCAGCAGCAACAGATGCAGCAAATGCAACAGCAGCAGCAGCAGCCTCAACAACTCCAGCAGCAGCAGCAGCAGCAGCCTCAACAACTGCAGCAGCAGCAACAACTCCAGCAGCAGCCCCAGATGGTAGGCACAGGGATGGGGCAGCAGCAGTTCATGCAGGGGCATGGTCGTGCAGTGCAGCAGATGATGCAAGGAAAGATCGCGCCACAGGGGCCAGGAAGCATGTCTGGGGGAGGCTACCTATCTTGAAACATCTCATGCTCTCTGGACATCATCTGAGTAAGCCGGCTCTCACTCTGCGGGTTCATGCGGTTCCAGGTGCCACCGACTTGTCAGATGAAAGACTACACTGAGCTCCTGAGAGGTGGTTAAAAGTTAGTTTCACAAACCCGGCTATCGCGTGGTGGTTTTATTATGTTTATGTAAAGAGAGTCATGCGGGAAGTTTCCTTAACGTCTCATGCCTAGCCTGTAGCTGATGTATGTGATGATGATCATGACGTTGCATTCGTTGTGTGTGAATCGTGCCTGTGTTAACTTGTCGTGGTTTTGTGCACTTGTGCTTGCATGGTACTACCTCTGTTCCTGAAAAAAGAAAGCCTATAATATTTTTCAAAAGAGCCAGACTTTGTATAGTTTGACCAATTTTTTAAAGAAAACTATTAACATTTACAATGGAAAGTTAATATCATTAGATATATCATGAAATATTCGTTTCTACTAAAACTTGGTAAAACTTTACATTGTTTGACTTGGAAACGGAGGGAATAGTATTTAGAACTGGTACATTGTTTGTGAGGGAGTAGTATTTAGAACTGGTACATTGTTTGTGTCTGAGTGCCACCTCTTCGGAGTTCGGATCCATCCTTTTGCTAACTTATCCACATGATCTATTGTGGCTGATGTACGTACGATGCTACCTCTGAACCGTAAGATGGCCGAACAGTCATACATGCACGGCTTGATTTCACTGTCGGCCACAAATCGTGTGGGGAACTGTCGTGTGTATAGCACGGTTCCTACTATATATACAAGGGATGTACCGCTAAAGATCATCCAATATATAATTTAGAGATCATCCAATATATAATTTAGTATAAATTGTTATCTGAAGTTACTGTAGAAGATAGTTATACTATCTTTCATGATAAAAGAGGCGAAGGGCTTTGATATTATTGTGGAAGAATTAAAAAGCTCAAAAGAATCTCAATTACCGATGGTGAATTGCGGCCTAGAATTATCCATGGGTTACTACCACGAATTTATGGCCAAGATAGTGTGTCGAAAAATTATCGCAAAAGAATAACTGCCGGTGATTTACAGAGAGAATCATTGACCATCGAGAAGTTACGGAATTACTGCCAAAGCCTTCACCGCCTTCCAAAATATCCAGAATGCATGTCGAATAGAACACCCGAACTATGTGACTCATGAAATCTATTAGGCAAGTTAGTCAATCGAGGGGTTTCCAAGCCCCGTGTGGTTGTACGCTTGTCTCGGTTTTAAAGGCAAGAACTTGGTTCCTAGTGGTGGCGAGCATGAGACTAGAAAAACCACATCCCACCGTGGCCTCCCATATAAGCCTCAGCATGTTTAATCTCATATCACCTCTGATCTTATCTCATCACATTCGCCTGTCATATTAGATTCTCTGCATCTGATAATCATCTGGATGAACCAGCACTGACAACTACGCATGGCTAAGCAAGACACATATATAAGCTCTAACAGTGCACACAAGCCAAACCTAGTTATGCTAGGAGTAGTGGATCAGGTAATATAAACTTAAAGGGAGTAATGCAACATATAGGATACTCTATCTATCGATAAAAGAACATAGTACAATTGTATGCATCGTGGAAGGAATTGAAATGCTTTCGAAATCATAAGATTATATCATGGTGGGGCTATGCTTGCCTTTGCCTGTTAATAACCAGAAAGTAGAGCTTCGGACATCTGGTACTTGACTTGATTATAGTTGGTCAAGTATTATTCGTCGATCTTCGATGGTCTTGATCTCGGTTTTCGATCTCGATATCGTATTCTACCAAAGAAGAACCAAATACCGGGAAGAAAGAAAATAATCAGCACATGGTATTGATGTAATTCTCAAGCAAGGATGATGGTATGACAAGTTAAATTATATCAAAATGTAACCCTAAGGCATGCTCGACAATTTAATCGGGGTTCCGAGGTGTGCAAACCCTAACTCGGGGAAACTCCGGAATCACATGCGAGGGGTTACTATGTTGTTCTAATTAAACTTGTCATGAGTGGTTTAACAATGTATGATTATAGCTTAGAAAGGTATATCTCATTTTTCTGAACATTTTGATATATCATACATATTTTTCCAACTTAATATGAACAAGTTATTGATTTTACAATATTTATTCATTTTCTGGAATTATTAAAACCATATAAATTGATTTACTGCATCACGCTGATGTCATCACATGGTCGGGGTTATTTCTTACTGGGGCTGAGGCTACCCACAGTGACTGACTAGTGGGGCCGAGGCCACATCGGCAAGCCACACATGCAAAGTGGGACCGGGACCGGTTTGACCGGGCTGACCCGCGTGTGCTGGCGTCATAGTGATGTCAGCACGACGTCACGCCGGCGGTGATCTCCTAGGCGGACGACGGGGACGACGGAGCACAACGAGCGGAGCAGCGCGACTGGGTGCGTTCGAGCGAGCATGATGCGGGAAGCCTAAATATGGCGGTGCCGCTTCCTAACGGTCACCAGAGCAGGCAGCACATCGACTGACTGTGACGGCGAGCGGCAGCGCACGACGCTGGGGCGGTACAGACGATGCCAGGAAGTGAGGTTAGGACGGGAGGCTCAGGAGCTCACCGTGAAGCTAATGGGCATGACGGCGAGGCCGAAGGTGGACCAGAACGGTGATAGGGTCGACGGCGGCGAGCGTTGAGCGTGGGGAAGATGAGGTCGATGCCGTTGATTGGAGGCTCCTTGTCAACACCCGGATTTTTAATCCCAGATGCCTGTTATGCCATACATCGCAATCCCAGGAATACCATTTTTGCGAGACATAACAGAATTGGATACCATAGTACATCATCCATTATAAACCATACATAAGGTCTTACACAAATAAGAATCTCATGATCCAGTTCTTAATACAACTTCAAGCAACGGAATACGTAATAACAACGGTAGCGTAGGCGAAGCTCCATCTTCGGGGTCACATGCAATGCTGACGATGGGAGATGATCCTAGTTGTCGTAACCTTCCTGGGTCCATCCTCCAGGTACTCCTCTTCATAGTTTGGCCACGGGAATATCCAGGGAGAAAGCCATGAGTACTCTTTAAGTACTCGCAAACTAATACTAACAAGTGAAGGGGTTTTTTGTAATAGGGCACTAGGCTCTAGGGTTGTTTTGCAAAAGCTAGATTTACCTCTACTAAGTTTAGAAACAACGAATGCTAGTTGAAGTTTTATAACACCTAAGTGGGAACTTGTATTTCATATCACAACCCTATTGTGGTCAAGTCAAAGTCTCCATTCATTTCACAAGTCATTTTGAAAACATCTGACGGGGGAACACTATGGCCACTCCAACTGTCCATAACCGCGGACGCGGCTATTCGAATAGTTTGACACTCTGAAGAGATTGTACACTTTCACCACAACATTCGATACATCCGTCAGGAACAAATCCTGAATTCACCATACTCAGTATGCGGATAATCAATCCCAACCTTTCAATTACACGCCCTAGTATCAGCACCTCTCCTGTGAGTTTGGCCTCTATTTATAGTGGCGAGAGGGAACCGACGAGCGCAAGCTGAGCTCGTCGTGGTCGACGGCATAGAAAGCTAGCGGTGTGGGCGACGGTAGGGGGCGGTGTGGTGCTCCCTGGAGATGCTCAACGACGCGGTGGCGAGGCGTGGGGTGGTGCGTTTTGGTCGGAACGCGGCGGTGCTCTGCGCGTGCCCGATGGAGGTTTTTAATGCGCACAACATGCGTGGTCCGCGCGGCGGCGAACGAGCGTGTCTGCGGGGTTGCTGGGACGATGGTGATCACATATGCACGCGGCAAGGGCGGCGCGCGGTCTGTGGGCGTCGGTCGAGCGTGGCGCATGGGGTGCTCTCTCGGCATGGTTGCTGGCGAGCTTGGCATGGTCCGTGCGTGTGGTCCAGGGGTTGTCAAGGTTCGAGCACTGGACAGGGAGTAGCGATGGGGTGTTGGCTTGCTCCCAGACATGTTGGCTAGGCTTGGTTCTTCTCCTAGCTTGCTGTCAACATGGGGGTGACAAGGGTGCACTCGGCCTGCTCACCATTGATGGCATTGCCAAGCTTATAGTGATGCTAGAGGTTTGCAATTGAGCTAGATGATCTACTAAAGCCTAGTTGCAACCAGAGAGGGAACAAGTTAGGCTCCAATCACTGCTCACAATAGTGTTTGGATTTTAGAAGATTTTAATCTGCAAGGTGTTTGATGAAATGGCCGCAAGAATTGAAGCTTTGAATTTTGAAAAGATTTTTGGTGGGTGTGCTAGGTTGGTGCTGGTGAGTCTGCAGATGCTTGGGTTTTGAAAGTTGAGCTTGTTTTAGTGGTTTTTGAAAAAGTGGGATCTTCCCATATGATAAAGATTCAATTTTGAACTGTCCTTTAAACTATGCATTTGAAAGTTTCTGGATGATCACAAAGTGGGCCTTGATACTTTGTTATGGGTACAATCAAGGGGTGTAAAGATCCAAACAAGTTTCTGTTAAGTTTTGAAAGTTTGGGACAGCCAAATAGGCATGGGAGTTAAATTGGTCAAAATGACCATTTACCCAATTTGGTTTGTTTTGATTTATTTGTCTTTGAGAAAAGTGTGGGGATTGTTTAGATATGTTTATTTCACCTAAGAAACATTTTACAAACAAAGAAACACAAAAACAAGGCAATTCAAAAGAATTCAAAATGGGATGCATACACACATGAATGCTTTCTCATTTTATTTTAGAAAAGTTTTTGTTAACCCTAAATTTGATGATTAGAGTTTGATGATTCTAGTTTAATATTTTTGGGATGTTACAAACCTTCCCCCCTTAAACAAAATCTCGTCCCGAGATTTGAAAAAGGACGAAAAAGATTACCTAGGATTTGAAGAGATCGGGAAACTCTGTCCTGATGTGATCTTCACGCTCCTAGGTAGCTTCCTCTTCCGTGTGGTTGATCCACTGAATCATGAGAAACTTGATGCTTCGGGTTTGGGTAGTTCGGAAGGCTTCTTCCAAAATACGGATGGGTACTTCGGGATAGGTCAGGTCATCGTTGATCTCTATGGTCCGATGATCGATATTCTTGAACACTTCGGTCTTCTCGGGGACTTCGAGACACTTGCGAATTAATGATATATGGAACACATTGTGCACAGCTGACATTTCTCCGGGTAGTTCCAATTGATACGTCACTTCTCCTCGACGGTTTAGAATCTTGAAGGGTCCGATATATCTGGGGGCTAACTTTCCTTTGAGTTGGAAACGCTGCATTCCTTTCAATGGCGACACTTTCAGATACACAAAATATCCTATGTTGAAGGCGAGGTCTCGACGTCTCTTGTCGGCGTAACTCTTCTGTCTGGACTGGGCAGTCTTGAGGTTCTCACGAATCTTGTGAACCTTCTCTTCCGCTTCTCGTAGGATGTCGGGTCCGAAAATCTGACTCTCTCCTACGTCCGACCAGTTCAAAGGGGTGCGACACTTCCTTCCGTACATGAATTCAAATGGGGCCATTTGCAAACTAGCTTGATAACTGTTGTTGTATGAAAATTCTGCAAACGGTAGACAGTCTTCCCACTTGGATCCATATTCTAACACACATGCTCTCAGCATATCTTCGAGTATTTGATTTACTCGCTCCGTTTGTCCATCGGTCTGAGGGTGATACGCGGTGCTGAAATCTAGGCGGGTTCCTAAACCTTCTTGGACTTTCTTCCAGAATCTCGAGGTAAACTGAGTTCCTCGATCCGATACGATGTTCTTGGGGACTCCATGCAAACTAACTATTCTAGCGATGTATAACTCCGCTAGCTTCAAACTCTGATATGTGGTCTTGAAGGGTAAGAAATGGGCGACTTTGGACAATCGGTCCACTATGACCCAGATAGAGTCATTTCCCCTACTAGAAGTAGGCAATCCGGTGATAAAGTCCATTCCAACGGAATCCCATTTCCATTCCGGAATATGTAAGGGTTGCAACAATCCAGCGGGTCTTTGATGTCCTGCCTTGACTCGCTGACATATATCACACTTGGCGATATAGCTTCCGATTTCTCTCTTCATCTTATGCCACCAAAATTGTTCTTTCAAATCTTGATACATCTTAGTTCCTCCGGGATGGATAGAATAAAGAGTATCATGAGCTTCCTTCAGAATAACTTATTTTAACTCATAATCTGCTGGTACACAAAGGCATCCTTTGTACCACAGAATTCCTTCTTCGTCTTCGGTGAATCCGGGTACTTTGCCTGTACCAATGCGACGCTTGATTCCGTCGATACTAGCATTTCCTTTCCGCGCCTCTTTGATCTGGCTGATCAAAGTGGGCTGAAGTTCTATGCTAGCCAAAAATCCTTCACTCACTAATTCCATCCAAAAATCTTCCATCTCTTTGTGCAAACTTGGTTGCTCCTTCAAAATCATGGAGTTCAAGCGGCACGACAATCTGCTAAGGGCATCTGCTACCACATTGGCTTTACCAGGGTGATAGTGAATGTCCAGATCGTAATCCTTGATTAGCTCAATCCATCTTCTCTGTCTCATATTCAGCTCCTTTTGAGTGATATACTTCAGACTCTTGTGATCCGAATAAATCTCACAACGGTTTCCCATCAGGTAATGCCTCCATGTCTTCAGGGATAGAACTACGGCTGCGAGTTCGAGGTCATGGGTTGGGTAATTTTGCTCATGTTGCTTCAATTGTCGAGATAGATAAGATATAACTTTGCCTTCTTGCATTAGCACACATCCGAGACTGATCTTGGATGCATCACAATACACGTCGAAGGGCTTCGTGATATCCGACATGATCAAGATTGGGGCTGAAATCAATCTCCTCTTGAGTTCTTGAAAACTCGCTTCACATTTGTCGGCCCATTCAAACTTCTTGTCCTTCTTCAGCAATTGGGTCATGGGTCTTGCGATACTCGAGAATCCTTCTACGAACTTGCGGTAATATCCCGCCAATCCGAGAAATGCACGGAGTTGGGTTTGAGTGGTTGGGGCTTGCCAATCTTCTACATCTTTTACTTTTGCGGGATCAACGACAATTCCTCCGGCTGATACAATGTGACCGAGGAATCCTACCTCCTGTAACCAGAATTCACATTTGCTAAACTTGGCATACAACTGATGCTCTCTAAGGGTTCCAAGAATGGTCCTTAGGTGTAGCTCATGTTCTTCTTCTGATTTGGAATAAATCAGGATGTCATCAATGAAAACAACGACAAACTTATCCAGGAAGTCCATAAAAATCTTATTCATGAGATTCATGAAATAAGCGGGGGGATTGGTTAATCCAAAAGACATGACTGTATACTTGTACAATCCATATCTGGTGGTAAAGGCAGTCTTTGGAATATCCTCTGCACGAATTTTGAGTTGATGATAGCCAGTCCTAAGATCAATCTTAGAAAACACTTTGGCACCGGTCAACTGATCAAACAAATCTTCTATCTTGGGCAAGGGGTATTTGTTCTTGATGGTGACATCATTCAATTTTCCGATAATCCGTACACAAACGGTTACCTCCATCCTTCTTGTCCACGAACTAAACAGGTGATCTCCATGGTGACGCACTTGGTTGAATCAATCCAATTTCCAGCATGGCATCCAGTTGCTCCTTCAGTTCTACTAGCTCCGATGGGTTCATACTATATGGTCTCTGGGCTATTGGTCCAGTTTCGGGAATTAGTTCGATGATAAACTCGATATCCCGATCTGGGGGCATACCGGGAAAAACATCTGGAAATACATCAGGGTATTCACAGACTATCCAGACTTGGTCAATGGTGGGTTGGGCTATACTCTTGTTGCACTTGAATTGGCGAGGTAAGGTTTCAGATATATGCTCGACTAATATTCTGGCTGTATTGGTCATGGTGATGGATTTCTTGGCACAGTCAATCAATCCTTTATGTTTGGACATCCAATCCATGCCTAGTACTACTTCCAAACCTTTAGTTCCGAGTACTATCAGATTAGCATAAAGGATTGTTTCACCTAAGAAACATTTTACAAGCAAATAAACACAAAAACAAGGCAATTCAAAAGAATTCAAAATGGGATGCATACAAACATGAATGCTTTCTCATTTTATTTTAGAAAAGTTTTTGTTAACCCTAAATTTGATGATTAGAGTTTGATGATTCTAGTTTAATATTTTTGGGATGTTACACTCCCTGGCTCGATTCTGTTGGCAAGGAGCGAGAGAAAGGTGAGGCGGAGCTCGTGGTGGTCTCAGATGGCTGGGGGGAGGTCGGAGCCCGCAGGGCGACGACGAGCTCGTCGGCTAGGGTTTCGGCCAGAGGAGGAGAGCGTGGGAGGGAGGTTGAGAGAGAGAGGGGAAATGGATGAGGGCGAGAAAGACGTGCCCGCGACGTTTTTATCCCCCAGAGCTCGACGAACGGCCGAGAGAAGGCGGTGGGGATCGACGGAAGCGCCGACGACAGGAAGCTGTGCGCCTGGCAAGAGGAAGGCGACGAGAGTAGGCATCGAAGGGGTACAGGCCTCTGGTGGGCTGTGGTTGGGCCGCGGGCTGTGCGCTGTGAGCGCCAGAGAGAGAGAGGAGAGGGAGCTGGGCTGGCCTAGGCTGCTGCTCTGTTTTATTTTTTTCCATAAACATATTTGCATTTCTATTTTCTATTTTCTGTTTGTATTTTCAATTTCAAAAACTGTTTTGAATATTTCAAAAATACCAGAGAATTTGCAAAATATATAAAATATTGTAGGGCCCGTGTAATCCATTTGGGCTCCACTTTTTTGGTAGTTTTCAAAATATTCAAAACCACTTTGAAGGGATTTCAAAGAGAGAGGTAAAACTAGGGTTTTGTTTTATTTCTTGCTTGTATGCATTTTAAGGAATGATGCTCATGATGCACAAACAAACCCTAATAATATATTAACTAAAACTGGGGTGTTACAACTCTATCCCCCTTACGGGAATCTTGACCCGAGATTCCTAAGGAAGGAAGAGGAACAGAGAGAGAAAGGAACAAGGTCACTCTAAAGACAAGAGGGAAACACAGTAAACAACACATAGAGTATCTCATGGTCAACTCATGAATCAAGTGTTTAGAAACAACTCTGAGATGACAACATGAAACACATCAAGGTATTAGAGGAAACAAGAGGAGAAGGTTTCAAGTTGTTAGATAACTGGTCTTCATAAGGATTGAGACCATGGAGCTCACAGAAGAGTTTAAGCTTCTGAAGAGGAGGGTTCCAACAGAAAGAACATGACCATAGACTTCGACAGGAAACCTCTACCAAATGACTTAAGTAGAGATTTTAGGTTGCATAGATATGTATCAACAAAACCAAGATGTTGAACTACTTTTGAAACAGAAGGATCACTCTTTTATTCAACAGAAGGGTAAGATAGAAAGGTGTTTGTGGAGAGGACTCGTAAGAGTCACAAGGAACATGTACCATAAGAAACTATTGATTACCAAAATCATAGTCACTCTTAAAACATGGTTGGGAAAACGAAGGAAACTCTTTATTCATCCAGGTCTATCAAAATCCTTGCCAAAGATTGTGATATCACTTTAAACCACTAAGATGAATGGTTAAGAAGATTCCTGATGACACGAGAAGAAAGAAAATTCATTCTCAGACTTTAATTACTTGTCACAATAAACGCTTGCCAATATAAAATGGTCTGGAGGATCGACCAAGATACATTTATCAACACTACTTTAAATGTTCTCCTTGATGTTCGAGAAAGCAGACATCAAGTAAAGGTCGTACTTTGGATGCAAAGGAAACCATAGGAACAACTCATTTAATAAATCATAGAAGATGCCTCATGAAGAGTGGTTGCTGAATCGAGGAAGTATGACAAAAGGGTCTTTCCGGCTAAATGTGTCAACCATTACATCAATCTTGCCAGATTTACAAAGAGACCAATGTGAAACCTTGAGGAACACCAACCATCAGTGCTGCTTGAGATTCAACTTTGGTTAGGTGAAATGATACTTCAAACTCATCATGTCCGAATAGAAAGTTTTCAAAATTTACCACAAAGGTAAAGTTACTAGATTCTCAAGATATGGACTACAGTGTAAAGCTCCGAAAGATGAGCTAGATTTCTAGACCCATGTATTCCGCAATTTGTCAAAATACAACTATATACACGTAAAGTACTAACAATAAAGCACAGATGTGTCCTTAAGGAAAGAAAGATAACTCTGCTCGAGTTCACGGCGACATCTTTTAACAACTGCACATGAACCAGAGAAGGTTACTTCTAACATTCGGAATACATACTTCGAGATGACTCGAAGATGGTTCTCAAAATTTTCCAACATTAATGCCAAATGTTCCATATGAATCTAATCTAGTATGGAGGATATAAGGATGTCATCGATGGGCTCAACAACAAACTTATCGAGACACTCCAGGAAGTGAACTCGTATGTTGTATGAACAAGACAGATGTATTGGTCAGACCAAAGGACATGAAGATGTACTAAAGTGAAACATCACAAGTATAAACACCATCAAGATAGTCCTTCGAACTGAGTTTGATTTGACGATAACCCAAATCAAATCAAAGGTGGGGGAAGATAACATATCCACAAAAGAAATACTATCTTTCTTCAACACGAACAAAACTATACATTCCTTTACAAAGGAACTGAGTCAGATAGAACTTTTGTCTTACAACTCTTCAAGTTGTTGTTTAGGCTCAACCAACTAGTTCAGGGGTATCCAGTACGGATCCTTGGACAAAGGAGAAATTCATAGAACTTGCTTGCTCAAGAACTTGACAACACGGTCATGTGGCAACATGGAGATACTTCTAGGAAAATATCCAGAATATCACGAACTACCGATATGTCACTTAGTTCGAGAGGAACTTGCTTGGTAAGGCAAGAAGACATAGTCTTAGAGATTCGGCATGAGCCTAACTCTTTGACTGAAGAGAGTGCACCAGAATAACGGACGTGGTAGCACAATCATTCTTTTCTTAGTGATAGGGTTAACCACCACGCTAAGAATGACTCAAATGTCCTTGGAGATAAAAACAATAATAGTTGCTAAGAATTCTCGAATGGCCACATTATTATGCACACGCATCACTCACGAGCGTGAAAGCTCAAGGGAGGGTGGGTAAAGATGTGTAGGAGCATCACTTCATTAAGAAGGTCATGAAACTCAGCAAGACCTCTTATTATAAAAGGGTTGACACTTTAAGGTAGAACAGATAGAAACTATTCAACGCCTTCTGATCTGTGGATTACAACACTTTGACCTGGTCCTAGATATGATGAGGTACTGGAGTTTGTTTCTCCTGACATCCCGAAATGGTTTGTCATGACGGACCTCAAGAGTATCTTGCATCAGAAAACACCAATGCACATTTACTACTTGGCTACCAACTGGTAAACAAAGGTCGGAAAACAACAAGGGAAAAGGAACATGCTCTGGATAGAATCCTAAGATGTGGATGCATAGATTATCAATCTTTCGAAAACCAATGCGTAGAAAAGGGAAGTTGTGGCAGAGTCACGAATATAGATACGAGACTCTCGAGGAGTACTCTTGTCGTGATTTATTTAGTTCCATTAAAGAACAACTGCCATAGCTAGTGGTAGGGGAAGTCCTTAGTTGTAAAGATTTAATCGTGACAATAACCACAAGCTTGAATGCTAGAATTGTAGTATCAGCCATCCCGAGGTAATGTATGAACATTACCTCAGCTTAGGATTCCATCCTGAGGGGTCAAAAGAATGGATCAAAAGAATGGAACAACTGCCATCCTGAGGTAATTGTAGTATCAGCCATCCTGAGGGGTCAAAAGAATGGATCTTGGGTTAAAGATCAGCTTCATGTACAAGATTCAGAACACCAGAATCCAGCACAATCAGGAATCTTAGGTTCAATTCCAAGGGTTAAAACCCAAAGAAAGGAGTAACTACTACTTGAGTGACACAACACACACTGCAAGGTAGTAATCACGAGGTAGCTTCCAAGAGAAGAAACGATTTTTGAAGTACCCAAACAAATAATAAGGAGGCATACGAGGCGAAAGGAAACCTTGAAGCCTAGAACATAACACTGTGGATCCTATAATACAATACTGTGGAACCATAGGATGGAGAGATCATGATAGAAAAAATCTCTTAGCGGAATAGGAGCAAAGGGAGCAAGGAATTCACAAGACACAGAACTCTGGAGAACTCAACACTTGGTCAACTGGCTGAGAAACGACATGCCAAGATAGCACCTAAGCTTTGAAATACTAGAAGAGATATCAAAACTTTTAGAAGTCAACCAAGATAAGGTGACCTAGAGTTAGAGCGATACCAGATAAGAAGTAAAATAAGCATACTAGAGTTTTCACAAATACTTTTTGTAACATCCCAGCATTAGAGCTTAGAAATAAGCTGAACCCAGATGTGTGCATTGCATTCATGCATAGAAAATCCGAATAATTTTCGCGCTTTTGAATAAAACTTGTCAAAGTGATTGAAGCTTCTCTTAACTTGGTGGAACAGAAGTAGATCATCAAGTTGACTGCGATAAGTTTCAGTATGACCTTTGCTGAAACCTTATTTTGGGTAAAGGAGATTTGATCTAAGGGTAGATCAAATGTAATAAAATTAAACCCTAATACATTACTTAATGATTTATATTTGATCTTAAAGAGATCATATCATAGTATTCATCCCAACAACCCATGAATACCAAGTTATGAATATAACTCAAGTAACAAGAATCCAATAACTAAGTCTTGATCTATATCATTCTTATCCATTCCTACCATGAGCATCATGGTATTTCTTAAACACTAATTCCTTATCACTTATTGAGTAGGAAGGAAACCAAGTCAATACCATTCACCACATATCTTTCTTTCCATATCAATCCTTATCATCTCTAATGAATCTTATCTTAATATCTGTTGTTCATCAATGTTGAGCAATCAACTATTGATTCACCAATTCTTAACCTATCAATTCTTGATCTATTAACCCATGTCCTTATCATAGCATTCACTCAAGTCATTTAGAGAAAGAAGTAAGAAGAGATAGGTGGTAATGCTAGATTTAGATATCATCTATAGGATGTGAGTGTTGGAAGAGAATAAGATCAATATGATTATTGATGGAGTTAACTCACTCCTGAGTGGATAGAAGAGTTACCTGGAATATATATTTGTATGGTAACAAAGAAGATTACAAGGATGAATATTGAAGATAGTTACCAAGGAGTAATCCTATTGGATTAAGTAGGCATAGTCAATGAATAATATCCCTTAGTCAGATAGATACACCAAGAAGATAATTCTAATACAACTGTAATGTTGTATGGATGAAAGCCTTGATTAGCCAACTGGAAACCCAAGCCATAAATGATCAAAGGATTGTAATGATCATGCTCAAGTCACTAAGAGTGAATGATTATATCAGGTATAAGTGACATTGGTGGATATAACATGATTAAACCCTAGTATAGATATGTTATCCTAGGTTAGCCATGATAAGTCACCATGATATGATGTGAAGTTTGAATATAAGATACTGGAATTAAGTAAAGACAAGATAGTAAGATTAGACTGATGCTAAAGCAACATTGGATGATAGGAGTAGTATTATTTTTTAGGGAATACTAAACACTTGAGGTGAAGTAGGAATTGATATATATATATATATATATTGGAGTGATATTAGTGGTAGATGATTAATGAAGTGTCTGAATGGAGTTAACTGTAAAAACTTGTTGGATTTAAGATTATAATTAGTAGAATGGTTTGGTATAACCAAGTGTAGATATGAAAAGCCTTAATGACAAGCTTCTGAGATTTATGAGTGAGATTACAAAGTAGTAGGTGAAGTAAGAGAGTAATCATTGAAGTGGAATCAGATTCATTAGAAGCATTCTAGAGATGAGAATTATCTCTATGAGGAGATCATATAGAGCTTTAGTGTCAAGCTCATTGGATTTACAAATGGATTTAGAAGAAGAAAGGGTTAATAAGAATATTCTTGTGAAGTAAATCTCATCATGTTAAAACATGATGATGGATAGGAAGAAGTAGAATATCTAGGGAAGGAATTCCTTAATTAAAAGTCTAGAATTATGAAGTATGGAAGATAGGAATTCTGGGTAATCATTCACCCTTAAATATATAATCAAACTTAATATTTATTTCATCTATTTGATCAATCATCTAATTTCCCAATGGCTTATAGGAATATTTTCCTATAGCAAATCACTTAAGCATATCCTTGTCACTTCCAAACAATAAAATCACTTGTGTTTATAAACCACAATTATTAACTCTTTCTCATAAATTAGCCTAAAAGAACAACCCCATTATTTTATCTTGGATGGTGATCCATTCATGAACACAAACATGAAGACAACATGACCTAACCATTAATTTCTATCCATGCCTATAAAAGAATATGAGTGTATTAAATCTCCTACAAACTTATGGTAAGCATTTACATTTCAACTCCTAACTCTTATGTTAGTTATAATAAAATATAAACCTTGGTATTTCCTAGATTCATGGGAATGATATTAACCATATTAATTCCTTAGAATATTATGCATCAAATAATGATCTAGGATTATTATATATAAAAGTTTCCCTCCAAACTATAAGTTAACTAGAATTAAGTTTTATAATTAAATAAGGAAATATCATATAATAAATCCAGGGTTTATTATGGAAAGAAAAATCATCACAAAGATTATTACAAAATATTTAAAAAGAAAAGAATCTATATAAGAAAATAAAGAAACTATAACACTATATAATAAAAGCTCACAAAATGACTTTAAATACCATTCATTATTGCTGCAACTATTTAACCAATAAATTCTATAAAGAAAATTTCAAACAAATGAGTAATATACAAATCTGAAAGCAAAATACAAAACATAATATAGAAAAAGGAAAGAACAAGGAAAAAACAGAAGGGGAGCAGCATCTGGCCTGCGGCCTATCTTTCCTCTTCTCTATCTGATGCTTGCGCGCAGTCTCGTAGCCCACCTGACCCAAGTGCGGCCCGACACTGGCCCGAACCTCTTTGGCCTCCTATCTGCGTCGTCTTCCTCGCGTCACCGACGACCTCCCGATGCGGTGAAGCAACTCGCTGGTGGTCACCTCGCTGTTCGACCGGGCCAAGATCCACGCCATCGCCCCTGGGCGTCTACAAGAAGCCCTGGACGCCGCGAGAAACCCTAGCACGCCACTCTGCTTCTCTTTCTTCCCCTTGAGCTCCGGCCAGCAAACCCTAGCCACATGTGTCTAAGCTTCTCGCCATCTCCGACCTCCCCTTGATTCGCGGAGGTGACTATCAGCTGCGCCATGATCTTCTCCGTTGTTTGCCCCTACTCACGGAAGCCAGGGATCTCTTTGTCGATCCAATCAACATCTCATTTCCACCTCCAGTCACCGCTGTTCATCGTTGATTGCCCCCACCATAGACATCCTCCGACCTCGCCATCGCCACCAATCGCACCAGGGTGAGTCCACCGTGCTCGTAGACCGCCTCCCTTGCTCCCTCTTGCTCTGGATGCTTCCTGCTGCGCTAGCTTGCAAGCTCCATCGTCGGCGATCGTCGCAACTATTGTTCCAACGACCAAATATGGGTGGCGCTACCACCACTAGAATCGCCTCTATCTCCTCTTTCCGATAAGCCCAAGCACCAACCCACGCAACCAGCGAATCCATGGAATCAAAAGCTGTTGTAAGGATCCCTATTGATGACGTCACCATGATGTCATGGTGATGCCATATTTAGTTTTTCTTTATTATTATTTATTTCTTTTCAGTAATATTTCTATAATAAATAAGTTCCTAATATGTGGGCCCCCTTTGTAAGTGTTTTGTATATATTCAGAAATATGTTTTGTTTAAATAGAAGTATATTATATTCCCAAATATAATTTCTTTTATATAATATTCCAAAATAATTTAAAATGAATTAAAATGGGAAAAATCATAAGTAATTCATTTTAAATCAGAAAATATATATTATATATAAACAAATTCAGAAAAATAAAATCTATAACTTAACTTTATTATCAAACATTATTATGTTAACCATTTAAATATTTATTATTTAATAAAGATTCTAAAGTAATAAATCTTTTAAAATTCGTATATATGTAACATCGCTAAAATCATGTTTCAAAACTCATGCATATCATCCATGCATCCATGATCATTTAGGGTTCCTTTTCAAAACCAATTCAAAAACAGGAGCATTTTGTATGCCTATTATTTTATGTGAGCAAAACTTTGACCCAATGCTACTCTCTAATATGAGATTGTTGGTTTTAAACCAGATATATTTGATCCTATGGTTGATTGATTTATTCCAAAGCTTGGAAAATTTTTTAAAACAAAATATGACTTTAAAACAATTTTTATATCTTTATTGAAACATTGGTAAAGGCACTATTTATTTGTTTAATCAAAAAAGTCCAAGCTAGTACATAGAGTCCACATGGTTTTATGCCCAATATATGAGTGTTACACTCTACAAAAATCCAAAAAAGATTTGAATTCAAATTGCATTGGAATTTATTTGAAATTAAATCCAGAAAATCAAAACAGAAATAGGAAAAGGAATAAAGAAAAGAAAAAGGGCCAGCGTTGCCAATCTGGCCCAACACTAGAACCAGCCCAACAACCAGCCCAACAACCAGCCCACCCGAGGTTTCCCTCTCCCTCTGTTTCTCACCCACGCGAGCACCCCCCTCTCGCTGACGCCTCGGACCCACCTCCACGTCACCCCTTCGTCCCCAAATCACGCCCGCGACCAGCTCCGCTGCGGCCGTTTCTTCCCGACGATCTCGCGCTTGATTACGCGTTACTGCGGGCATAACTCCCTCTCTCACCCCGGCTACTTAAACCCCTCCTCACTCCGCTCCATTCCCCTCACTCACCAACCATAGAGCACCGCTAGGCTGTCCACAATCGAGCTCGCACCGCCGCTGTCCCGAACCACTCCGGCGACCGATTCCGGTGAGCTCCGACCGCCCCCCCATGTCTCTGGTTCAAACAAACGTGACCAGCATGTCCTTGCACGTTCCTTGATGCCTTTTGTTTGCTTTCTCGTGACCCAGGTTGCCGTCACCGTTCGTGCCCACAAACATCAGAACCGTCGCTCGACTCCGGCGAGCGATTGAGGTAAAACCCGACCGCCCCTCGACTTCTCCTTGATCCAGTAGTGTTTGCCGTAGCCTTGCGCACCCCCTGATACAACTGGTTCATGCTAGGGCGATCCAGAGCGCCGCCAACGTCTTCTTCACCAAGCACCCGATGTTGCGCTCAACTCCGACGAGTTCCTACGACCACATCAACGCGCCCCTGTCCACGCCAGCAACATCTCGAGCTTTCTCGGAACTTTGCGACGCCGGTAAGCATCACCACTGTCCCTAACCCTCGCTAGAATCGCCGATCCATCGCCGGCAGAGCCGTCGCCGCCGCCAGCAGCCATTTGCGCCGCCCATCTTTGGTCAGAGAATCGAGGATCGTTGGATCCAGATCTAGAGGCTAGGATTAGAATAGAGGGCGAAGCGGTATGATTTAATCTGAGCCGTGCATCGCCACTTAGATCTTACGGCTCGCAAGCGTGATCCGCCCGAACCGGTACCGTCCAACCAGATGCTGCCGCGTGGCATGTGTTTCGTTTTAAAAATATGAATTAGATCTATTAGATGTTTAAACTTGTTTAATTCATTACTTTTGATTTCCACGTCCAAATTTGACAAATTTTATATCAATGGAATCAGGAGAGAAAAACCTTTCTGGTTATGCAATGTGTTTAAAGTTTTGACTCTGTTAAAATGGTTGTTTTTGCAGAAACATTTGTAGGCATAAATTGAGTATAGTAATTATTTGGAAAATGTTTTGTTATTCAAATAAAGTTTATTTAGCTTGTTTTGTACTTGTTTATGATTCAGTACAGTACACTTGTCCTGTTTGGTGTAGAAAATCATCACATGGCATATTGCATACATTCATGTATTTTTGCTTGTATTAATTGTGTATGTGATTTTGTGCCATTATTTTATGTGTAGATTTTGGTGCAAATAGTGATTGTGATTGTGAGGATTGTAGCTACTCTCCAAACTACCAAGGCAAGTGGTGCTTCATGATTTATTCCTATGTTTTGCAACTATGCATTAGAAATATTTTGCTAGTCTTGCATGGATATTTGATCTATATGCTATGCTTGGGAAATCCTAGTAGTTGTAGAATTGCTAGAAATATTTCTAAGTCTTATCAATGCCATGCTTAGCATAGCTAGTAGCAACCAAGGGTGGTTATATATTCATGCTATGAGAAAATATTTCTAAGTCTTTGGACTTGTGTTTTGTTTAATAAAACAACTAAGTGAATGAAACACCTGGGTGGAATGGTAGGAATGGTTTTTGTTGAGTGGTTACACAAGGCCCATTTCTATGGTTTACCTTGTGTATCTCACTTGTGGAAAGCCACCCAGGAACAAAGGGATTTGAGATGCCATATGTTAAGAAGCTTCTAGTGCAGCCACTTGGCAATATGGGCTCTCCCTGGATCACATAGGTTGCAATAACTTAGCCATTTGGACAAATGGTGGTAGTGGGATGATAGGTTGGAACGCGTCCATTTGGTCTAAGGGAAGGCTTCTGAAAGGTCCTGTCTTGGTGAAAATCAAGTCTTGTGGGGAAAGTGCACAACCTCTGCAGATGGAAGAATCTAAGTACTTAGCCATGTCCCTGGTATTGGACAACTTGAGCATCAAGACATGGAAGCTATCAAGAATTTCCTCATCCCAATTTCTAAGTAAAAACTTGTGGTTGAACAAGGGTGAAGGTTCACCAATTTCTATTGGTGGTTCCTTGGGAAAGATTTTGACAAATAAAAACTTAGTGTTTTCAACTAATAGGTAAAACCTATTTTGAGCAAAGCAAGCCTAAGCTACACTTAGCCAAAATGCATATAGTATCTAGTCTACCAATATTCTACTAAGGTATCACTTGCCAATACTATTCCAATGTATTGACCCACTGTGGCTGTAACTTGTGATGTTGCAGGTTATTCTGATGGTGATTAGAGGTTATGAGTCTACACTCAACATGCTTGCCTGTGGCACATGAAGATGAAGACTTATTTATCTTATTACATATTTGAACTCTTATACTAGGCCTATGGCCATGGAGTTTGTAAAAGACTATGTTTGTCTCTGGAATGACTTGTAATAATGACCTTTGTTCCTGTGTACTTCATCTTAAACTGTGGATGCTAGCTTTGATCCAGGGACTAGCATTGCAATCACATGGATCTTTTCCTTTATAAAGGAGAGATCTTACAATTTAAATATTGGTAAGTGATAAAAATATAAATAATATATAAAAAATCTTAGAAAAATAAGAACTATACTTTAAGACTATAATCATGTATTGTTATTTTGCTTAATTAAATATCTATTATTTATTAAGTACTTATATAGTAATAAACCTTATAAAAATCATATCTTATTATTTATAAATCACAAAAATAAATGTAATATACCAAAATGATCACAAAAATAATATATACATGTTAAAAATATAAGATTCTACTTTTGAAGTAAGTAAAAGTTTAATACTCTAATATCTTGAATTTGAATCTAATTCCTTAATTAAAAATTCATAGAAAAATATAAGTAAAAATTGCTAATATTTTAAAACTATTACTTTAAGGTATAGAAATAATATTAGTCTTAAATAATAATAATTTGAAGTCAAAATGGTTCAACACATTTTACATATAATCTTATTGAATTATCATTCCACCATAAGTGTAGAGTATTTTCTAAAATGAATCCTTATCAAATATAAACTCTTTAAGAATAAGTTGTAGTGAAATAAAACCTATTACTTTACTTCAAACCACAAGTTTATCAATATACCAAAACACTATAGTGAATTCATAAATAGTTAAGTAATATTATTCCTTGGATACAAATCAGAACCACACCTTTATAAGAAGATAAAAGCTTCTATTCCATTATAAATTTAAGAAACACTACTCAAATAGAAGTAATACCATTCTTAAGTAACTTTAAGGAAACAATATAAAATAAACAAGATACAAATATCATAAGCATTACACGCTAAGTACATCTATTTTCTTAAAGTTAACTTTAGTCTACAAGACTTTAAATATAATGCTAAAGAATTTATTATATGTTTTATAGTTAACTTGGATCTATTTTAATTAAGACCTAAAGCATCTCAAGTCCAAACTATTCAAGCAAGCATATACAACATCAATCACATTCTATCAATCATATTCTAAAAGCTATCAGGATTGTTTAAACCTAAGTAAGGAAATCTTTTCTTCAAATGTTATTCTTTTTGCCACTTCAAACAACAAATCTTAAGATAATATCCCCAACTCTTAACAACTAAACTCAAGGACTTCCATCATACTCAACAAATGACAATTAATCTATAAGACCCCACCTTTATAAGGTAAAGGAACCCTATGATTGCAATGCTAGTCCCTGGATCGAATAGCTAGCATCCACAGTTTTTATGTAATATCAAGAAACAAAGGTCATATTACAACTTTATAACCAAGAATAAAATAAGTCATTACATCTTACATAGCTCATATGGCTATCTCATACAATGCAACAGAAATATCTATATAGCATGGAGTCCTTCATCTTCAAAGTGCCACAAGCAATCATGTTGGTTGTAGACTTGTAATCCTATTCAAAACACTTCACTAACATCAAACAAACCTGCAACATAATAAGTTACAGCCACAAGGGTCAATACATTTGAATTGTATTGGCAAGTGGTACTATGGTAGAGTAGTGGTATCTAATATCTATATGCATTTGGCTAAGTGGAGCTTAGGCTTACTTTGCTAAAAATAGATTTTCCTTATCATTTGAAAACACTAAGTTTTGTTTGTCAAAATCACCCAAGGAATCTACCAATAAAATTGGAATCCTTTAACCCTTGTTCAACCACAAGCTTTTAACTTAGAAATTGGGATGAGGAGATCCTTGATAGCTTCCATGTCTTGATGCTCAAATTGTCCATTGCCGGGGACACGGCTAAGTACTTAGATTTTACTCTCTCGAGAGGTGGTGCACTTTCCCCACAAGACTCGACATGCATCGAGACAAGATATTTCAGAAGCCTTCCCTTAGACCAAATGGACGCATTCCATCCTATCACCCCTACCACCTTCTGTCCATCTGGCTAAGTTATTGCAACCTATATGATCCAGACAGAGCCCATATGCCATGTGGCTGCACTAGAAGCTTCTCAACATTTGACATCTCAAATATCTTTGTTCCTGGGTGGCTTTCCACAAGTGAGATACACCAGGTATTACCCCTGGGTAACCACTCAACACAATCCATTCTTTCCATTCCACCCAGGTGATTCATTCACATAGTTCTTTTATTAAGCAAAAACATAAGTCAAAAGACTTAGTAAAATTTCCATAGCATGTGTATACAATCCACCCTTGTTTACTACTATCTAGGCTAAGCATGATATCAACAAGTATCTTAACTTAGAGAATAATTCTACCAAGACTACAACTACTAGGATTTCCCATGGCATATCATATAGATACTTAGCAAAATTTCATGCAAGTCCTACTTAAAATATCACTAATGCATAGTCAAAATAATAGGACAAAATGTATGAAGCACCACTTGCCTTTTTAATAGAGAAACTAAGTTCACTCCTTGATCTTCAATTGTCACACTCTTCAAAGTTCACTACAATTCAATCAAGCAAGGTACAAATTCAAACAATTCACCACATAAAATAATAAAAACAAAACAATGCATGCAAGCATGCAAAATATTGTTTTATTGGAAAAGTGGTTTCTAATAAGGCTATAAATTTTTTAGAACACCTATTGGTCATTTATAAAAGTGGCAAAACCATTTAAAACCAAGTTAGTGAAAATGGCCATTTTAAATTATTTTTGTTTTGCTAGAAATGATTTTATTCAAAGGCATAATTTCTAGTGTCAGCCAAATATGTTTTTAAACACAAATGATAGTGTTTATGGTCAAATTATTTAAAAACTAATCCATTTGCAAAAGTTTTCACTCAAAAACCATTTTTAAATCATAGCAACATTTTTGTTTTACTAGAAATGCTTTTATTCAAAGGAATAATTCCTTGTGTTAACAAAATATATTTCTAAACCCAAAAGTTTGTGTTTCTGGTCAGTAGGTTCAAAAAAAATCATTTGCAAAAGATTTTACCCAAAAAGCATTTTTAAAACAATTTTTATATCCAAAATAGTCCTAATAATGTTTCTACAAAAACAACTAATTTTCCAAAATCAAAATACTAAACTAAGGGCATGGTTGCAAAGTTTGCATTTTCCTGATTCCAATGATATAAAATTTGTAAATTTTGGGCGTGTAGAATAAACGTTATGAATTTTACAAAATCAAATCTCTAATAGATCTAATTCTGTTTTTAAAACAAAATCTGGGCCACGTGGTGTGTTCCTATTGGTGCATACTGTTTGGTTGGATCGACCAATACTGGCCGTTAGATCTAACTAACAATGCACGACACAGATAAATGCGTACCTCTTCGATTAGTCATCTATTCCTAGCCACTAGATCAAGATCTAACGATCCACATCACCTTGACCATGGACTGGCGGCGCTGGGCAACTATGAGCGGCGGTGGCGCTCAGGCGATGGTGTTCCGGCGACTACAGTAAGCAAGGAAGGGGAGATGCTCACCGGGTTTGCTGTGACATGGGGATGCTCGACGTGCTCGTTGTAGATGAAGGGGTGCACGGAGTTGCTGGCGATTGCTCGCCGGAGTCGCTCCTGGCGTCGGACACGTCCTGTTGTCGACGGGGGCAAGGCTACAAAGCATGGGAAGGCAAGCTGAGGGTGTCATTAGACGCGCAAGACGAATACGAGTGTGTGAGCATCATCGAGAGAGAAGGGGGCAGTCAGAGGTTACAGGTAGAGATCACCGGAGTGGACGCAGACGACGGCACACTCAGATGATAGACCGAGGTGAGCTTCTGGGGCACGCGCGGCCAAGCAGAGGGCACATGCAGGTGCGCACGGGGTTGCTGGTCAGGCTCGTGGAAGATAGGGGCAGTGAGGTGGCCGGAGTTAGCCGGAATCGGCGTTGCAGCTTGTCAGAGCAGAGGGGGTTTCGAGCAGCAATTGGGGCAGCCTGATGGCATTCGCGGTGTGGTGTCTGAGGGAAAAGAGAGAGTATGGCTAGGCGCTTTAACGAGCATGGTCGCAGACGGAATTTACTCGCGCAGTTACTCATATTGAAGCCGTGAAAATTTAGCAGGAAATGGCCGGGGGTGGGGGAAGAACAGGTCGCGGTGATGACGATGACGATCTGGCAGTGTGGGGTCGTGCCGTCAGTGGCGAGTGGATGGGTTCGCGGGTGGAAAATATCAGCAGGGAGAGGGGATGACGGGTGGGCTGGCTAGGCCTAGTTGTTGGGCTGGTTTTTTGGGCTGGTTTGTTTTCTTATTTTTTCTCTCTGTTTTCTTTTTCTGTTTTCATTTTATTCCAATGATTCAAACTCTCATTTGTATTCAAATCTTTCCCAAATTTTTATTAGGTTTTATACTGTTTAACAATGTATTTTAAAGTCCATTTTAGAATATTGTCTTATATTCTCTTATGGTTTATCATTTATTTAAAATAGACATTTGTCTTTATTTAAATAAGATTTAAATATGTTTCTAATCCATATTATTTTATTCAAATGATTTAAACATATGGTTAAATTCAAATGTTTCTCAAACCTTTTTAGTAAGTTTGTACTATTTAGTAATGTGTTTAAAATTCCATTTTAGAATATTCAAATATTCTTTTATGGTTTAATATTTATTTAAATGAGGTTTGTGTCTTTATTCAAACCATTGATTCAAGCTTCCATTTGAATTCAAATTTCACCAGAACTTTTCAGTAGGTTTAAACTATTGATTAGTGTGTTTAAATAATTCACTTTGAATTAATTCAAACATTTTATTATGATTTAATATTTATTTAAATGAGGTTTTTGTCTTTATTTAAATGAATTTGAATATGGTTCCAAACCATATAATTCTATTTCATTAATTCTTTATTATTTTTAAGTTAATTAGATACTTTTAATCCACTTTGGATATTTCAATTATTTATTTTCCTCATGATTTAATTAATCATTTTCATTAGGAATTTTGTCTTCTTTTTAAATATAATTTGAATATGGTTTAATCCCATATACTTTTATTTGAATAATATTTATTAATTTATTTTTATTTGGATTATCTCTATTCCATTTACTTATGGATTTAATTCAAGTTTTAAATTGTCTTCTAAATAATTTTCTTGGGATTTATTATTTATTTAGTTTAGGCAATTTGTCTTTATTTAAATAAAATTGAATATTGTTCAATTAATATAATTTTATTTAAATAACCTTTTATTGCTTTTTATTATTCAGTAAATTTTCATTCCATTTGTTTACAGATTTGGCCAAGATTTAATTTGTATTTTCAATATTCCTTATTTATTTATTTATTTATTTATTTATTTCGTTGCCTTATAAAATCCATATCTTTTTATTTATAGATCCAAATTTGGTGATTCCAATTTGTAAAATTTTATTTAATATTTGTTTATCCTTTTAAATCCTTTAAAGATTTCTTTGCTCACAGTTTGGCATGGATTTTAGTTAGGAGCTTTATTAGCTTTGGAAATTATTTCCTTTTATCTTATTAAATTCATAAGTTTTTATCCATGGCTCCAAATTAAGTGAAACCAATTTCTATGGTTTTATAATATTTTTATTTATCATTTTTTATCATTTATAAATGTTTGTTGCTGAATTTTTATATGGATCAAATCAATAGTCTTAGAGAGATCTTGGAAATGATTTTCTTCCATTAGGATTTTAGGGTTTTGTTTTAACTTTTCCAAGTTTTAAAATTCAAGATACATTCATTGATGAATGCATTTCACTTGATTGAAATTTTGTTGGATTTCCTTTTCATTCAAAGTTTGTTCAAGAAGGGTTTTGATGTTTCCACTTAGAAGCAAAAAGTTTCTTTTCACCCTAAATTTCAACAATTATTTCTTTTGTTTATTTATTTTTCACATTTCAAATTTTGCAAAATTTTGGGATATGACATAATCGTAATCACATTACTTTATACTTTACTTGTATATTCAAGATTGTTGGCATTGAAGTCCTTTATAAGTGACATTACTTGTAAAGTAAAATTTGAAGATAAACAATTATTATATAAGCAATTCATAGTAGCATTCCACATTTTTGTATCTCATTGTTTTATGATATTTTAATTACATGTTGTTTCACGCACACTCACAAGCCTTAATAAGAAGCACAAGTGTGAAACTTAATATAAAAGGGCAACACATTCCAAAGAAACCATTTCCAGTATCCAAACCCTAGAACAACATTTATTCCAGGAATTCGAGTTTATAAATTTGCATTACATTACTATCCATAATAACATCTTGCTTCTTTAAACATTAGTCCTTACCGGACCAATGATGCCGTTTTCAGATATTGGATTTTATATTGTCTTGAAGACCGTGAGTGCATAATCTTGCAATCACAAAAGGCAAGTTCACACTTGCTCATGTCCTTTGATTATTTTCTGTAAAGTATTTTGCAAATCCAGTGTTGTCATCACCTGCATTTCAAAAAGTCCAGAAAACACTATTTTCATAATAATGTGATTATAGGTTATTTACCATGAGGTAATAACCTACTACGAAAGTTCCGGTGGTAAAGGAACATATTATCTAGGACTTAACAACCAATGTCGCTAGTGATTCTTGCGCCGTATATCACACGTTAATCATGATATTTGGAATGGGATAGCGAAGTCAGCTATATCTTCTTCCTCTCGCATGTAGCCGGATGTGCAGGTTGTGGCTGTTATCCTCATAGCGTGCATTTAATTGGTAATTCGTAGAGGATATGCATCATATGGGTGGGAACCCTCAACGTCCCACGATAGTTCTGGCATCTGACGGTCTATACTAACCATTGCCGTAATTCAATGGGTGGGCGTGGCGTACACCAAGGAGACATGCAGGGTCACGAAGGGGGCAGTGATTGGCTTGGATCTTAGACTAGGCCCCATACCAAGGAAGTATGGACAAGGTCATTACTTGGTTATGCAACAAGGCTAAGTTCTCTCATGGGTAAAGTAATTCACCTCTAGATAGTGTAAGAACTGTAACTTGTTACTCCCTGTTCTGGGAAGGAGCTACGAACGCAGAGGGAAAGGAACTCCATGAAAGTTCTGGTAAACTCGTGAAGGCTGACGGACATAGCTTTTCAGAATAAAAGCAACCTTTGAAGAAATGTTTACAAAAACTTGCATTGCCTAAGACCTATGGTCTGTGGCGGTAGATATAGTGCATCAAACACTCCTTTCTAGCGAACTTGCTGAGTACGCTCGTACTCAACGTATCTTCTTAACCCTTGCTAGATTCTGAAGCCATTAAGACGACGTCTACATCAAGTTATGCTCCAGGAATCATCATCAAAAGTTCAAGCTCTTCAATGAAGTAAAGGAAGTCATCATATACATGAATTAAAGTGAAGGCGAAGTTATTGATTAGATAGGAATATAATCTCTTGCCATAGAACCCACTTTTGTAGAGTATTGCAATAGCAACAATACAAGCCAAATAGTTAAATGCTAGTCTTAGTAGTATGATAGTTTCGAGTTGCTATATTTTGAACCTTCTTTGTAAGAAGTTTCTTTCTCTCTCTTTAACCTAGAGTGTTCTCTGGATCTTATGTAAAGAGTCGAGTTGTAACCTATAGTCATGTCTTGGACCTGCTGTGTTTCTATTGTACCACTCTAAGGGATGTAATACTAGTGAACGGTGTTTCATTGGTGGTATATCAACGACTATAGTGTACTACATCATGTAGTGGTATGCTGGGTCACCGCAGTTGGTATCAGAGCCATATGCTTTGACCTTAGGATTAAAACCTTTTCAGAAGATCTGTAGGTTGGATAGTGACTATAGGAGCCATCTTATCTAAACCAAATAATCTTATGAATTGTGATGAGTATGCACTTGAGGATAAACCTTGTCACCAAATGCTTATGTCATTCCTGCTTAGGAGTAGTTATCCATCTTTTCTGGGTATCGTACTAGTTCTAAGAAGGTAGAACACCATTGAGATGTCTTAAGTAAGTTAAAGTATCAAGGTAGATTATGACTAAGTTTAGTATGTCAATTGGAATAGTTTAAATGGTGTGGCCTAATCATAGAATTTACGAAAGACGGTCAAATCGTATTGTTAATTAATAACAATATATAGTATAATGAAGACCATTGGAGCATGTATAGTTGTAATGGGTTGTAAACCATGTGGGATTCACTTGAAGAATTCTACGTGAAGGAGTGAAATTATGTTAAAGATCAATGATAGTACTATGAGAAATAGAGTCATCATAGTAAGATTATCTCTTAAATCATGATGTATAGGTAAAATATAACAAGATAATGGTGAGAATAGCTCCGAAACCATGATGAGAGTATAAATATGAAAAGTAGTTAGTAATTTATCTTGATGTAGAAGTAACTAAATAACATGGTAGAACCATGATAGAAGTTATAAATGTATAAATCTCTGATAATCTTTGGTCTAATTCATTTAATAGGTTATTTTTAGTCTTTTTGAGAGATCATGTGAGTTAGTTACTAAATGAAGAAAGGTTGGATAGAGTTAGTCATTCCAAAAGTGAGATAAAAGGGTCGTCAAAACCAAATTGAGACCACTTTGCTTAAAATTATCCTGTTACAATTGAGAAATCTAGGTAAATGTTGAGGCAAAGAGTAGTTTGACCCTAAGTGCTAAGTATCACAAAATAAACCTATATGAGGAGGTGTCATATACCACACAAATAAGCCTGAATTTTAGAGATATTATACTCAACTACTATATGCCGGGCTTAGAATATTGTGTGTTATATGTACCACATTTGGATTTCTTGTTTTTTCTTGGATCTTCTTGATTGACTAGATCTGTACATGAAGTTTGACTTGGTGTGCAAATGCATGCTGCAACATCCGATTACTACTTGATGTTATAGACCTAGATAGAAAAGGGAATTCGTGTAAGGGAGTGACGAGTTCCAAAGACCAAGATGAAGACCTACATGAAGAATGAAGCCAATTATAAGGGGTATCAACACAAGTTGAAGGATGAATCAAGTTCAGATCATTGATAATCATCTATAAGAAGGAAGATTAATGTAGGAAATATATGGAGCAACAAGAAGTAATGAACTTAAGTTCACTCAAAATAGGTGATGTTGCTAAGAAGTTAATAAAGTAGTTATACCATATTCATGGAGGTACCATGAATAAGTAAAAAATAAGAAGCTTTGGAACAAAATGGTATTCAAGCTCTGACAATTCAGAGAGAATGCCAATAGTACGTCGAAAAATAGTAGGGCAAGACATACACCCTAGGATGGTCCGCAGCTGGTATTTGTCCGCAGCTTGTATTTGGTTGACTTAGTTAACTAGACCATCTTAATGTTGCATAAAGAGAATAAAACTTGGCCTAAGTTAAGAAATACATGAAGGAGTATAAACATTAAAGCGACCATCTTTTGAGACTCTTCGCGAAATCAGGCCTATCAGAGAGAGAATGTCCAAATAGTAAGTAAGCCAAACAAGGTTGGAAGATTCAATTCGGAAATCCACAATTGTGTGGGTATACTGTAAGTTCTTTTGTGAAACCTTAAATAGGTAGAGTATAAGATAGACAAAGACCAACATTCTAATTATGAAGCCAATGGTTACTATATAGGCAGTTTAGAGACCCTTAGTAAACCCTAAGGGGGAGAGTAAACAGTAAATGGGAGTATTGTTATGTGATTATCCGAGTAAAGGTTGGAGAAGAAGTACTAACCTATAACAATATTAAGCCTTATTTTCATAAGGTCAAAAGAAGTCATCATTATTAAGGTACTTTCAGAAGTATGTCTGGATGAAAGATCAAAGTTTACCTCAAGATAGTAGGACTTAAACCTTAAGTCAATCGATAAAGTGAAGTTGAAGAAGTACTTAAGGTAATAATAAAAGATTATCTAAAGCCCGCTAAAGTAAAAGCTTAAAGATGATAAAATGGAATAATCCTAACAAAATAATTTTAGAGGAACAACTCTTAAGTTATTATTAAGAGGGAATAAAGAACATCCAAATTGGAAATCTGTAGAGAAACAAGAAATTGCGAGGGTATGGACTAAATGTGTTCAAAACCAATCTTCGAAAGGATTATCAGTATAAACCATACAATGACAATTAAAAAATTAGTATTTTGGCCACAATGATTGTCTAATAAAGGTTAAAACCTTGTTGTAGTAAGACTCCCTATACCTTACATAAAGGAAGTAGATTAGGATACCTAATTAGGGAAATGAACTAGAAAAGGAACTAAAGAAGAGATCCCAAATTAAGGAGTTTATAATAAGGACATATCCCTAAAAGATAATAGTAAAAGGAACTTTGGAGTATTGAAGACAACAAGTTGGAGATTGCCAAGAATGGTAAGAATTCAAGTAAAAGATCTGGATATGGGATACTACAATTATTCCCATTAAGGTTACCATGGAGCTGAGACATGTTGTAACCAATACATGACAAATCCTCATTCCGAAATGAAAGAGTTTACGAACTTCGAGGACGAAGTTTATTTTAAGAGGGAGAGTCTGTAACATCCCAACATTAGAGCTTAGAAATAAGCTGAACCCAGATGTGTGTATTGCATTCATGCATAGAAAATCCGAATAATTTTCGCGCTTTTGAACAAAACTTGTCAAAGTGATTGAAGCTTCTCTTAACTTGGTGGAACAGAAGTAGATCATCAAGCTGACTGCAATAAGTTTCAATATGAACTTTTCTAAAACCTTATTTTGGGTAAAGGAGATTTGATCTAAGGGTAGATCAAATGTAATAAAATTAAACCATAATACATTACTTAATGATTTATATTTGATCTTAAAGAGATCATATCATAGTATTCATCCCAACAACCCATGAATACCAAGTTATGAATATAACTCAAGTAACAAGAATCCAATAACTAAGTCTTGATCTATATCATTCTTATCCATTCCTACCATGAGCATCATGGTATTTCTTAAAACTAATTCCTTATCACTTATTGAGTAGGAAGGAAACCAAGTCAATACCATTCACCACATATCTTTCTTTCCATATCAATCCTTATCATCTCTAATGAATCTTATCTTAATATCTGTTGTTCATCAATGTTGAGTAATCAACTATTGATTCACCAATTATTAACCTATCAATTCTTGATCTATTAACCCATGTCCTTATCATAGAATTCACTCAAGTCCTTTAGAGAAAGAAGTAAGAAGAGGTAGGTGGTAATGCTAGATCTAGATATCATCTATAGGATGGGAGTGTTGGAAGAGAATAAAATCCATATGATAATTGATGGAGTTAACTGACTCCTGAGTGGATAGAAGAGTTATCTGGAATATATATTTGTATGGTAAGAAATAAGATTACAAGGATGAATATTGAAGATAGTTACCAAGGAGTAATCCTATTGGATTAAGTAGGCATAGTCAATGAATAATATCCCTTAGTCAGATAGATACACTAAGAAGATAATTATAATACAACTGTAATGTTGTATGGATGAAAGCCTTGATTAGCCAACTAGAAACCCAAGCCATAAATGATGAAAGGATTGTAATGATCATGCTCAAGTCACTAAGAGTGAATGATTATATTAGGTATAAGTGACATTGGTGGATATAAGATGATTAAACCCTAGTATAAATATGTTATCCTAGGTTAGCCATGATAAGTCACCATGATATGATGTGAAGTTTGAATATAAGATACTGGAGTTAAGTAAAGACAAGATAATATGATTAGACTGATGCTAAAGCAACATTGGATGATAGGAGTAGTATTACTTTCTTAGGGAATACTAAACACTTGAGGTGAAGTAGGAATTGATATATATATATATCTATCTATTGGAGTGATATTAGTGGTAGATGATTAAGGAAGTGTCTGAATGGAGTTTACTGTAAACACTTGTTGGATTGGATATTATAATTAGTAAAATGATTTTGTATAACCAAGTGTAGATATGAAAAGCCTCAATGACAAGCTTCTGAGATTTATGAGTGAGATTACAAAGTAGTTGGTGAAGTAAGAGAGTAATCATTCAAGTGGAATTAGATTCATTAGAAGCATTCTAGAGATGAGAATTATCTCTATTAGGAGATCATATAGAACTTTAGTGTCAAGCTCATTAGATTTACAATTGGATTTAGAAGAAGAAAGGGTTGATAAGAATATTCTTGTGAACTAAAGCTCATCATGTTAACACATGATGATGGATAGGAAGAAGTAGAATATCTAGGGAAGGAATTCCTTAATTAAAAGTCTAGAATTATGAAGTATGGAAGATAGGAATTATGGGTAATCATTCACCCTTAAATCTATAATCAAACTTAATATTTATTTCATCTATTTGATCAATCATCTTATTTCCCAATGGCTTATAGGAATATTTTCCTATAGCAAATCACTTAAGCATATCCTTGTCACTCCAAACAATAAAATCACCTGTGTTTATAAACCACAATTATTAACTCTTTCTAATAAATTAGCCTAAAAGAATAACCTTATTATTTTATCTTGGATGGTGATCCATTCATGAACACAAACATGAAGACAACATGACTTAACCATTAATTTCTATCCATGACTATAAAAGAATATGAGTGTATTAAATCTCCTACAAACTTATGGTAAGCATTTACAATTCAAATCCTAACTCTTATGCTAGTTATAATAAAATATAAACCTTGGTATTTCCTAGATTCATGGGAATGATATTAACCATATTAATTCCTTAGAATATTATGCATTAAATAATGATCTAGGATTATTATATATAAAAGTTTCCCTCCAAACTATAAATTAACTAGAATTAAGTTTTATAATTAAATAAGGAAATATCATATAATAAATCCAGGGTTTATTATGGAAAGAAAAATCATCACAAAGATTATTACAAAATATTTAAAAAGAAAAGAATCTATATAAGAAAATAAAGAAACTATAACACTATATAATAAAAGCTCACAAAATGACTTTACATACCATTTATTATTGCCGCAACTATTTAACCAATAAATTCTATAAAGAAAATTTCAAACAAATGAGTAATATACAAATCTGAAAAGCAAAATACAAAACAGAATATATAAAAAAAGGAAAGAACAAGGAAAAAACAGAAGGAGAGCAGCATCTGGCCTGCGGCCCATCTTTCCTCTTCGCTAACTAATGCTCGTGCGTAGTCTCGCAGCCCACCTGGCCCAGGTGCGGCCCGATACTGGCCCGTACCTCTTTGTCCTCCTATCTGTGTCGTGTTTCTCGCGTCACCGACGACCCCCCGATGCGGTGAAGCAGCTCGCTGGCGGTCACCCCGCTGTCCGGCCGCGCCAAGATCCGTGCCACCGCTCCTGGTCGTCTACAAGAATCCCTGGTTACCGCCAAGAAGCCCTAGCATGCCACTCTGCTTCTCTTTCTTCCTCTTGAGCTCCGGCCAGCAAAACCTAGCCACAGGTGTCTAAGCTTCTCGCCATCTCCGACCACCTCTCGATCCGCGGAGGTGACTATCATATGCGCCATGATCTTCTCCGTCGTTTGCCCCTACTCACGAAAGCCAGGGAGCTCTCTGTCGATCCAATCGACATCTCATTTCCACCTCCAATCAACGTTGTTCATCGTTGATTGCCGCCACCATAGACATCCTTCGACCTCGCCGTCGCCACCAATCGCACCAGGGTGAGTCCACTGTCCTCGTAGACCGTCTCCCTTGCCCCCTCTTGCTCTGGATGCTTCCCACCGCGCTAGCTTGCAAGCTCCGCCGTCGACCACCATCGCAACTACTGTTCCGGCGACCAAATACGGGCGACGCTACCACCACTAGAATCGCCTCTGTCTCCTCTTTCCGATAAGCCCAAGCACCAACCCGCGCAACCAGCAAATCCATGGAATCAAAAGCTGCTATAAGGATCCCCATTGATAACGTCACCATGATGTCATGGTGATGCCATATTTAGTTTTTCTTTATTATCATTTATTTATTTTTAGTAATATTTTTGTAATAAATAAATTCCTAATATGTGGGTCCCCTTTGTAAGTATTTTGTATATATTCAGAAATATGTTCTGTTTAAATAGAAGTACATTATATTCCCAAATATAATTTCTTTTATATAATATTCCAAAATAATTTAAAATGAATTAAAACGGGAAAAATCATAAGTAATTCATTTTAAATCAGAAAAATATGTATTATATATAAAAAATTCAGAAAAATAAAATCGATAACTTAACTTTATTATAAAACATTATTATGTTAACCATTTAAATAATAATTATTTAATAAAGATTCTAAAGTAATAAAACTTTGAAAATTCGTATTTAAATATTGGTAAGTGATAAAAATATAAATAATATATCAAAAATCTTAGAAAAATATGAACTATCATTTAATACTATAATCATGTATTGTTATTTCACTTAATTAAATATCTATTATTTATTAAGTACTTATATAGTAATAAATCTTATAAAAATCATATCTTATTATTTATAAATCACAAAAATAAATGTAATATACCAAAATGATCACAAAAATAATATATACATGTTAAAAATATAACATTCTACTTTTGAAGTAAGTAAAAATTTAATACTCTAATATCTTGAATTTAAATCTAATTCCTTAATTCAAAATTCATAAAAAAATATCAGTAAAAATTGCTAATATTTTAAAACTATTCCTTTAAGGTATAGAAATAATATTAGTCTTAAATAATAATAATTTGAAGTCAAAATGGTTCAACACATTTTACATATAATCTTATTGAATTATCATTCCACCATAAGTGCATAGTATTTTTTAAAACGAATCCTTATCAAATATAAACTCTTTAAGAATAAGTTGTAGTGAAATAAAACCTATTCCTTTACTTCAAATCACAAGTTTATCAATATACCAAAACACTATAATGAATTCATAAATAGTTAAGTAATATTATTCCTTGGATACAAATCAGAACCACACCTTTATAAGAAGATAAAAGCTTCTATTCCATTATAAATTTAAGAAACACTACTCAAATAGAAGTAATACAATTCTTAAGTAACTTTAAGGAAACAACATAAAGTAAACAAGATACAAATATCATAAGCATTACATCCGAAGTACATATATGTTCTTAAAGTTAACTTTAGTCTACAAGACTTTAAATATAATGCTAAACACTTTATTATATTTTTTATAGTTAACTTGGGTCTATTTTAATTAAGACCTAAAGTATCTCAAGTCTAGACTATTCAAGCAAGCATATATAACACCAATCACATTCTATCAATCATATTCTAAAAGCTATTAGGATTGTTTAAACGAAAGTAAGGAAATCCTTTCTTCAAATGTTATTCTTTTTGCCACTTCAAACAACAAATCTTAAGATAATATCCCCAACTCTTAACAACTAAACTCAAGGACTTCCATCATAGTCAACAAATGACAATTAATCGTAATCACATTACTTTATACTTTACTTGTATATTCAAGATTGTTGGCATTGAAGTCCTTTATAAGTGACATTACTTCTAAAGTAAAATTTGAAGATAAACAATTATTGTATAAGAAATATGAGTAGCATTCCACATTTGTGTATCCCATTGTTTTATGATATTATAATTACATGTTGTTTCACACACACTCACAAGCCTTAATAAGAAGCACAAGTGTGAAACTTAATCTAAAAGGGCAACACATTCCAAAGAAACCATTTCCAGTATCCAAACCCTAGAACAACGTTTATTCCGGGAATTCGAGTTTATCAATTTGCATTACATTACTATGCATAATAACATCTTGCTTCATTAAACATTAGTCCTTACCGGACCAATGATGCCGTTTTCAGATATTGGATTTTATATTGTCTTGAAGACCGTCAGTGCATAATCTTGCAATCACAAAAGGCAAGTTCACACTTGCTCATGTCCTTTGATTATTTTCTGTAAAGTATTTTGCGAATCCAGTGTTGTCATCACCTGCATTTCAAAAAGGTCAGAAAACACTATTTTCATAATAATGTGATTATAGGTTATTTACCATGAGGTAATAACCTACTATGAAAGTTCCGGTGGTAAAGGAACATATTATCTAGGACTTAACAACCAATGTCGCCAGTGATTCTTGCATCCTATATCACGCGTTAACCATGAGATTTGGAATGGGACAGAGAAGTCCGCTGTATCTTCTTCCTCTCGCATGTAGCCGGATGTGCAGGTCGTGGCTGTTATCACTCGTAGCGTGCATATTAATTGGTAATTCATAGAGGATATGCAGCATATGGGTGGGAACCCTCAATGTCCCACGATAGTTCTGGCATCTAACGGTCTGTACAAACCATTGCCATAATTCAATGGGTGGGCATGGTGTACACCAATGAGTCATGCAAGGTCGTGAAGGGGGCAGTGATTGTCTTGGATCTTAGACTGGGCCCCATACCAAGGAAGTATGGACAAGGTCATGACTTGGTTGTGCAACAAGGCTAAGTTCTCTCATGGGTAAAGTAATTCACCTCTAGATAGTGTAAGAACTGTAACTTGTTACTCCCTGTTCCGGGAAGGAGCTACGAACGCAGAGGGAAAGGAACTCCATGAAAGTTCTGGTAAACTCGTGAAGGCTGACGGACATAGCTTTTCAGAATAAAAGCAACCTTTGAAGAAATGTTTACAAAAACTTGCATTGCCTAAGACCTATGGTCTGTGGCGGTAGATATAGTGCATCAAACACTCCTTTCTAGCGAACTTGCTGAGTACGCTCGTACTCAACGTATCTTCTTAACCCTTGCTAGATTCTGAAGCCATTAAGACGACGTCTACATCAAGTTATGCTCCAGGAATCATCATCAAAAGTTCAAGCTCTTCAATGAAGTAAAGGAAGTCATCATATACATGAATTAAAGTGAAGGCGAAGTTACTTATTAGATAGGAATATAATCTCTAGTCATAGAATCCACTTCTGTAGAGTATTGCAATAGCAACAATACAAGCCAAATAGTTAAATGCTAGTCTTAGTAGTATTATAGTTTCGAGTTGCTATATTTTGAACCTTCTTTGTAAGAAGTTTCTTTCTCTCTCTTTAACCTAGAGTGTTCTCAGGATATTATGTAAAGAGTCGAGTTGTAACCTATAGTCATGTCTTGGACCTGCTATGTTTCTGTTGTACCACTCCGAGGGATGTAATACTAGTGAACGGTGTTTCATTGGTGTTATGTCAATGACTATAGTGTACTACATCATGCAGTGCTATGCTGGGTCACTGCACTTTTCATCTTTGAAATAGTTTTTGCAAGCACTAGACTCAATATCGACCAATAACAAGGTTTTCCTACGGTCGGTACCGATCTGATACCAAAACCCGTGACACCCCCGGGATCAGGGCTAAACAAATCTCAGACCTCCATCTGACATAAGCTTAACCTTGGGCTCAAGGATATACAGTGAAGAATCGGTAACACATCAGTGACCCTATGACCCAAAATTTATTACAGCAAGCTCATAACTGAGCGAAGAGCCAAATTATTACAAGCATAGGTCACTGACCACAAACATCAAACAACGGAAGGAAAATTATGCTATTAAGTATAGCAAACTTAACAAATGGCCTAAGAGGCCTGAAGCATAACGATGACGTCCCATCCCATAGATTCCAGGCTGCCGACCGGAATCCCAAGCTACTCGTTGGTGTCAATGTCGTACCAAACTCATCTTCTGGTGAATAATTACTCTGCTATAAAAGTATCAATAAAGATAGGGTGAATACAGGGTGTACTCCACAAGACTTATGGCTGGTAGAGTTGTTTTGCATAAAGCCATCTTTATTTATAAAACAAGAGGGAGAAGAAGCTCATCTAATCAGAGTATTTTAAAAGGGGATAGGAGAGCGACATCTGCAAAGTATTGATCATTATATATTGATATCCATCAAATGATCATCATCTGAACCCTAACTAGGATCACCCCCTCGTACCCATGAGGAAGCATCCTTAAGCACACGTTGATCTGCCAAGTTTTATGATTAGGTTATAGTTCTCTATGATCTTAGAATTCGGCCACCAAGTGTTCATAACCGTGAACACGGATTTTCAAAAGATTTAAGCCTGCAGGGGTGTACAACTTTACCCACACGTACTAACATTCTCTTAGTGCCACATGATTAGCCCTCTTCCTTGGAAGGCCGACAGAGGGTGGTTAGACACGACCTTTACCTTGCTTTCGCTGAGACCATGAGTCACGCCCTAAGGATGGTTCCGCCATAACGGGTCAAATACCGAAGCTGGTCCCCAGACATGTGAGGCGGGATTGGTTTACCAGGGGCGCCATCTACCCCAAGCAACCCCGGCCATGCTTACCTACCTGTTATGAATGCACCTCCTTCACCGCCTTCGAGAAGATCCAGATTGCATGTCGAATGGAACGCCTGAACTATGTGACTCATGGAATCTACTAGGCAAGCTAGTCAATCGATGGGTTCCCACGCCCCGTGTGGTTGTACGAACGTCTCGGTTGCAAAGGCAAGAACTCGATTCCTAGTGGTGGCGAGCATGGGACTAGAAAAACCACATCCCACCATGGCCTCCCGTACAAGCCATAGCATTTTAATCTCATATCACCTCTGATCTTATCTCATCGCATTCTCCTGTCATACTAGATTCTCTGCATCTGATACATCATTTGGATGAACCAGCACTGATAACTATGCATGGCTAAGCAAGACACATATATAAGCTCTAGCAGTGCACACAAGCCAAACCTAGTTATGCTAGGAGCAGTGGATCATGTAATATAAGCTCAAAGGGAGTGATGCAACATATAGGATACTCTATCTATCGATAAAAGAACACAGTAGAATCATATGCATCATGGCAGGAATTGAAATGCTTTCGAAATCATAGAATTATATCATGGTGGGGCTATGCTTGCCTTTGCCTGTTAATAACCAGAAAGCAGAGCTTTGGACATCTAGTACTTGACTTGATTATAGTTGGTCAAGTATTATTCGTCGATCTTCGATGGTCTTGATCTCGGTCTTAGATCTTGATCTAAGTCTCGATATCGTATTCTACCGAAGAAGAACCAAATACCAAAAAGAAAGAAAACAATCAACACATGGTATCGATGCAATTCTCAAGTAAGGATGATGGTATGACAAGTTAAATTGTATCAAAATGTAACCCAGGCATGCTCGACAATTTAATCGGGGTGCAAACCCTAACTCGGGGAAACTCCGGAATCACCTGCGAGGGGTTACCACGTTGTTATAATTAAACTTGTCATGTAAGTGGTTTAACAATGCATGATTATATCTTAGAAAGGTAGATCTCATTTTTCTGAATATTTTGATATATTAAACATATCTTTCTGACTTAATATGAATAAGTTATTGATTTTACAATATTTATTCAATTTCCGGAATTTTTAAAACCATTTAAATTGATTTACTGCATCACGCTGATGTCATCATAGGGTCGTGGTTATTTCATACTGGGGCTGAGGCTACCCACGGTTACTGACCGATGGGGTCGAGGCCACATCGGCAAGCCACACTAGCAAAGTGGGAACAGGGCCGGTTTGACCGAGCTGAGCCGCGCGTGCTGGTGTCACAGTGACATCAGCACGATGTCACGCCCGATAGTGACCTCCCAGGTGGACGGCGGGGACGACGGAGCACATGGAGCACAGCAGCGTGGCTAGTTGCATTCGAGCGAGCACGATGCGGGAAGCCTAATATGGCGGCGGTGCTTCGTAACGGTAATCGAAGCAGGCAGCACAACGATGGACTACAACGACGAGCGGCGGCGCACGACGCTGGGGCGGTACAGACGATGCCAGGAAGCGAGGTTAGGGTGGGGAGGCTCAGGAGCTCACCATGGAGCTAACGGGAGTGATGGCGAGACCGAAGGTGGACTAGAACGGCGACAGGGTCGATGGCCGCGAGCGTCGGGCGCAGGGAAGACGAGGTCGATACCGTCGATCGGAGGCTCCCTGGCTCGATTCCGTTGGCAAGGAGCGAGAGGAAGGCGAGGCGGAGCTCGTGGCGGTCTCAGATGGCTGGGGGGAGGCCGGAGGCGGCATGGCAACAACGAGCTCGTCGGCTAGGGTTCCGTCCAGAGGAGGAGAACGCGAGAGGGAGGTTGAGAAAGAGAGAGGGGAAATGGATGAGGGTGAGAGAGACGTGCCCGCGACATTCTTATCCACCCCAGAGCTCGACGGACGGCCGGGAGAAGGCGGCGGGGATTGACGGCGGCGCCGACGACAGGCAGCTATGCGCCTGGAAGGAGGAAGACGACGAGCAACGAAGGGTTACGGGCCTCTGGTGGGCTATGGTTGGGCCGTGGGCTGCACGCGGTGAGCGGCGGAGACAGAGGAGAGGAAGCTGGGCCGGCCTGGGCTGCTTCTCTGTTTTATTTTTTCCAGAAACCTTTTTCCGTTTTTTGTTTGTATTTCCAATTTTAAAAATTGTTTTGAATATTTCAAAAATACCCAAGGATTTGCAAAATATATAAAATATTGCAGGGACCGTGTAATCCATTTGGGCTCCACTTTTAAGGAATTTCAAAGAGAGAGGTAAAACTAGGGTTTTGTTTGTTTCTTTTCTTGTATGCATTTTAAGGAATGATGCTCAAGATGCACAAACAAATCCTAATAATAGATTAACTAAAACTAGGGTGTTAGAACAGACGCATACCATCACCGACATCAGACAGGAGGTTTGTGTGACCGCTCGTGATGTGCAACAGGAGGTTGCCCGCCCAACAGGCCCTAGGCATCCACATGGAAAGCCACAACATCTCCCTTAGGCAAATGGACAGTCTCACCACCTCCCAAGCAGTTCCCAACATTGGCCACTATAATATTTTCCTCCCTCCGAGTCAGCACCTTTGGTATATGCCATTTCCCTCTGGATCTCGTGGGTATCAACTTCCCAAATCGCATGGATCTCACTCTCTCGGATCACAAAACATGAGAACACCCTCTGCGCCATGATTTCCGCATGTCCTAGTCTTCAGAGCTTATGCATGGACTAAAACTACTACTACTTCCATCGCATCTACATTTGGTCCCCGAGCCTTGTAAGCCTCAGACTATTGGTTGGCCCACACAATCGTGCGATGGATGTGCTCAACATCATGAATGCTCTAACGATATGAGTAGTTGGTCACTGCACTCCAAAGATGTAATAAATTGGTCACTCATCTTTATTTCCTGGGCCTTTACACCAAGAGCCACCCTACCCCACGACAAGGAGGTTGGGGTTTTTCTAATGGAGCTGCATAAATAACATATGCATGTAAACAACGCCATCGTGGGGCACTAGATGTAGCGGGCCTATCAATTTGAGCTAAGAGCTGATCATGTCGCCCACGTCTCTCTCATGTCGTAATGCCACCGCAGCAGTGTGGAAGGGAAACAAGCTTATGGAGCAGGAGCCCTTAAATAGTGTTGCCATTAGCATCGTGACAAGCATGACAAGCTTGTCTGCGCTGACACCTCTAACTCTAGGAGGACAACAAAGTATCCCTCCAAGATCCTAACCAAACAAAGCCTCCATCTGCATATGGTGCTGAGGAGGAAAGGACACCGTCGTTCAGGAAGTTATGCTGAGGTCGGTCAGGAGTTCTGGATGTCGGACCAGGATATGTGTGAAGATGTAACCTGCCCAACAGGGCCCTCAGGAAAATGTAAGGCCTTCCAACCGCCCAAGCCGTGCACAATATCATGGTGCAGCACCAGCTCCACCAAAATGTCAAGATAGGTGATGACATTGCTATGTTAGCGGTGAATGAGTGCCCAATACACACTCGTGCTTACAATGCCACCTTTGTGATCTCCCTCCCTATCGCGGCCGGGAGAAGAACAGAACAGAGCACGATGAACACAGCGAACGACAGAATGTGATCTACACGAGTGCGGACAAGAACATCCGCCTCTTGACCGATACGTTTTCTCATGGCTCCAAGGTGTTCAACCAAAAGTGCGCGACCCATTGGATTTCAATTTCAACTTTACACTGTTTGTTCAGAAGTTTACAAATATAATCATATCAAGGAGTGAAATTTATATTTTATGTACAAGCACTTTTAGTAATAAATAATAACTTCCAGTTTATGTTAATATGACACAAGACCACAGAGGAAAACGAATAGTTTAGTCAAAAAGAAAAGGGTTGTTACAGTAAAGAGATAACTTTAAAAGCCATTATAAACTCAAAAATTACTAACCTATCCGAACTGAGCTCACTAGCTTTAGTTCCAGCGTCATATGCAAATCTAAAGGGAAACTCACCATTGGCCACTTAACTTTGAAACACACCATTAATCACTAGACATCTCACGGGTTGAGTAGCTCGGTCACTAGACACCCAAGATTTGATAAAATTCGTCACTAAGCTTTGTTGAATGAGTGTACAGATAGATAACGTGCCATGCAGACAGGGCTAATGTTTTGCATAAAAGACCTTGATGATTTTTATCGCAAATCTTACATTTATTCAAACACCATATGGTAAGTCCAGCTACACCTAGCATGTATGCCCTCACCATCTTGGCTCGTCGACAGAGCTCGTCGGTGACATCCTGGTAACATACTCTCCAACTCCCACTAAATCCGTGAAACTCGTGCCTTCATAGTAAGAGTCACCCACTACAGGACGCGCGCGCTACGCCGAGGGCAAAAAGCCGTCGGCGTAGCCTAAAATGCCCTCGGCGTATGCTACGCCGACGGCTGCCCTCGGCGTAGCCTCCTCGGCAAAGGGCTCCCTCGGCGGAGCACATAGAGGCCGTCGGCGTATCAAAATGCCGTCGGCGTATGCTACGCCGAGGGCAATGCCGTCGGCGTAGCGGCCGTCGGCATAGCTTGTCATGTTGCAAAAATATTTAAAAAAAAAAATTAATTTTTTTATTTTATTTTTTTTCTTAATTTTTGAATCTTTGAATTGTTTAACTCGTTAATCTCTCACTTTGAACATTTTTAACACTAATTACACTTAATATTTAATTAAATTGCAGTCTTGGTCGAACTTCCCGGAAGGTCACCCATCCTAATACTACTCCAGCTCCAGCACGCTTAACTTCCTCGTTCCTTCAGAATCTGTTTCCGCAAAATAATTCATACATTGTTGTCAATACTATGATATCAATCCTATTAACCCTTATATCAACATGTCACATGTTTGTATTTTTTGAAATTACAAACAATTATTTAAATAAACATTAATGAATAAGTAAAAATATTATTGAATTCAAATAAAAATATAATAATTTTACTTTTTTGTATTTTTCTATTTAATATGGAATAATTAATATCTTTAAATCTATAAATCAGAATTTAACAAATAATATGTCTAAATTGATCAGAAAAATGAGAGGAATCCAAATATGATATCCATATCAACTAATCACAAACCCTCCGTTTTTGAATTATCTATTTGGTGGTTGCTTTAGAAAATTCCCTTTTTGCGCTCGGATAATGAAAAATGGCTTTTTGGTGCGATGAAAAGGAAAACTTGCATTGAATCTTTGATAAAATAGCATACTGTGAACCTAAAAATAATTTTTGTAAAAAAACATGAGCATCGTATCATGTACATGTAGTTCATATCTGACCCACTTCCTGCCGATTCGGCAGGAATTTGTCTTTTTCACCAAAGGTGGATGGAAAGGTTTCGGAACCCCCTGTTGGGACATTGTACATATAAGGTGGTATATTATTTTAGTAAAATATGGTGGTAGCATTTTGAATTAGCCATTTGGTGGTTGCTTCACAAAATCGTCCGTTTTTTATGCTCGGAAAATGGGAAATGGCTTTTTGGTACGACGAAAAGGAAAACTTCCTCCTGCAACATTGTTCGCCATCCCATGATGCATGTGTATGCACAATATGGGAACATTATCACAAACTATGCCTTGATTCTAGCCATAACATTGGTCATTTGACCCGAAGGCCAAGAAACCTCGAATGAGATAGGTCATTTTGTGAAGGTTTTTTTGAGACATAATCAATATATCAAGTTTAATATTTTTACTTATAACTATGTCACATAATATGACACCACGCGAAGGTTTCGCATTGTTTCGATCGTTTTTGAATTTTTTATGCCCGTTTTAAACTATCGTCAAACTTTGTCGAACGGCGGGCATGAAGATTCTTAGCTCGGGGCCGAGCCTCGCTAAACTTGCATTGGATCTTTGATAAAATAGCATATTATGAACCTAAAAATGATTTTTGTAAAAAAACATGAGCATCGGATCATGTACCTGTAGTTCATATCTGACCCACTTTCTGCCGATTCGGTAGGAATTTGTCTTTTTCACCAGAGGTGGACGGAAAGGTTTCGGATTCCCCTATTGGGACATTGTCTATATAAGATGGTATAGTATTTTTGTAAAATGTGGTGGTACCATTTTGAATTAGCCATTTGGTGGTTGCTTTACAAAATCGTTCGTTTTTTGTGCTCAGAAAATGGGAAATGGCTTTTTGGTGCGACGAAAAGGAAAACTTTCTCCTGCAACATTGTTCGCCATCCCATGATGCATGTGTATGCACAATATGGGCACATTATCACAAACTATGCCTTGATTCTAGCCATAACATTGGTCATTTGACCCGAAAGCCAAGAAACCTCGAATGAGATAGGTCATTTTGTGAAGGTTTCTTTGAGACATAATCAATATACCAAGTTTGATATTTTTCCTTCTAACTATGTCACATAATATAACACCACGCGAAGGTTTCGCATTGTTTCGATCATTTTTGAATTTTTTATGCCCGTTTTAAACTATATATAATGTCTTATGTTTTACTTAATTTTTATTTATAAATGTGTAATATTTGAGTGTAGATAGATAGGTCTTATTTTTCTGCAAATTTTGATATATTATTTGTATTTTTCCGAATTAGAATGATTCAGTTATGATTTTTCAAAGTGTAATGAGATAAAATAAAAAATAGCTACGCCGAGGGCATAGCATAGGATATGCCGAGGGCAATTCTACGCCGACGGCTGCTTGGCGGAGCTGGCCTAGACGATGGCTACGCCGACGGCCCCGATGTTTGGCCGTCGGCGTAGTGACTGGCCGTCGGCGTAGCTTCCCATTCCTGTAGTGACCCCACAACGTGAAGCCCGCTATGTGGAGCCTGTGTTTCTTCTGTTGGAGCTGGCTCGCAGCAAGGAGGCTGGCAATGAACATACCACAGATGGGGCACATCTCTGGGATAATCGTGGGGCCTAGGCAATAGAGAAAGAGTAGTGCAATGCCACCACATCAACGTGAAAGGGGAAGAAGCCTATGGAGCAGGAGCCCGTGAACAGTGTTGCTATCATTTCCTTGACAAGAACGACAAGCTTGTAAGCCCCATAACTTCCAACTCCAAGAATACAAAGATGTGGCCGCTCCAAGATCTTGACCAAACAAAGCATCAACTATTGATAATGTTGCCGCTAAGGATGCTAGGCCGCCTCTGCTGAGTCACATACCATCTCCGACATCAGACAGGAGGTTCGTGTGACCGCTGAGAGGTTACCTGCCCAACAGACCCTGGACAGCCACGTGAATCCCGTGCCTTTACAGCAAGAACCACCACACAACTTGTAGCCTACAGTTTTGTTGTTAGAGCCGCCTCGCAGTAAAGAGGAGGATGCAAGCATGACCCTCTTGGAGTTGTCAGCTGTACCAGTTAATCATGTAGCTAGCCCACATGCAATGACAGATGCTCTGTGTCGGTGTAGCACATCTTTAGGATCATTGTGGGAAGAAGCCTATGGAGCAATGCAATGCCACCACATCAGCGTGGAAGGGGAATAAGCCTATGGAGCATGAGCCTAGCAAGAGTGGTATCATCGTATCATAACAGGAATGACAAGCTTGTATGCCTGGCACCTCCAACTCAAAGAAGACAGAGAAGAGGCCGCTCCAAGATCTTGACAATACGAAGCCGCTAGCTGTTGATGCTACTGAAGATGCCACGGGGAATAGTGTCTTGAGCTACCACCTAATCGAGGAAGGGTGGGGCGATTGCAGGACTAGAAGATCAGCTGCCAATGTAACATATGCATGTAGACAACATCGTTGTCGTGAGGATCAAGATGCCACATGCTAATCATCTTGAGCTAACAACTGATCATGTAGCTCACGTGCTAGCAACGACACATGCTACGTGTCTATGGAGCACATTTTTGGGATCATTGTGGGGCCTAAGCTACAGAGGAAGAGTAGTGCAATCACCATAGTAGCGTGGACCGGGAATAAGTCTATTTTGATGTAGTAAGATTTTTGTGTCATTTGAATGGAGTGAAATTAAACGGGTAACATAATTGGTACTTTTGTCGCGGTCACCAGAATTTCAGTACTACATTATTATCAAATCTAACAACAACAAATTAGACTGTCTATTTTCGGTGATTATTTACAATATTATGTGTCCTAATAGCAATAAATTAGACCGTCTATTTTTTGATGGGGTCAACAGAATTTGATAAGTATCATGATAAATGTTTTATATGATGGATACACATTCAAATCAAACTGAATCAAGCATATCTTATTTTTTAAACCTCTTCTTGGATCTTGCTATGGAAAGAACACAGCAAAATGGAACAAATACGATCAATAGAGTACCATGTTGTGCAGGAATTAAAACAGCAACACAGATAAATGAAACAGAATTCTCAACATGGAAGAAAACATGCCCTGCCCATGACAAAATAGCCTTGCGACGATCATCAAAGTGAAATAATTGTGGATTAATCCATGCCGTGCAAGACAAAGACACAATGACAACACTACGTATGGAAACATCTCCAATTTAGGACATATCCCGAAACATGTTTGAAACAATATGCGCATAAAAAGTACTGAAATTCCTTTGTAGCTCTTCAATATGGGCCAACCTCTCCATTCACCGAGACGGAACCTTCCACTGCTTGTCTAATCCAATCTATCCACTGTTGGAATTTTTGCCTAAATAGGCCCAGCCCATTTATTATATGCCAATAAATTTCTAAAATCCTAGAGGCCCATTTGACCCATTCATGCAAGGCAAGAGCTGGGACAAATGTTTAGTCCCACATTGCTAGCTGAGTGGAAGTTGGACCAGCTTATAAGGTGAGCTCTTCCATCACTTGTACAAGCTTGAGAAGAGAAGACATATACACGCACGCTCTTCCTCCTCCTCGCTCGCCTCACCACGCCACGCCTCGTCACGTCACGACGCGCGCCTCGGGTTGCGGGAATCTCGCCGAGCCGAGATTTATTTTTCCCCGCATGAATGGTATACAAACAGTTGTACATAAGCTGAAACGTTTTGCTCGAGTGGACTTTTAATACGAGCTAAATAAATACGAACTGAGTGGAGGCTGCCGCCTGTTCGCTTCAACTTCTGTCCGTTCGTTTCATCTCATGTGCAGCTTGTCTGCCTTTCCCTCTGTGTTCCTATATAAGAGAGAGGTCGCGTCTCCTCTCAGACACACATCCACACATCCTTTGCACCTCCAGTTCCAGAGCACTGCGCTACTTAGATCTTCCCCATCCCGTCTTGCGGCGTGCACCGCGAGCCGGGACAGTAGGCCTCCGAAACCCCGCTGCTTCGAATCTGTATGGGAGAAGGGTGATAAGGTTTTTGGGGAGAGCTATCGGCGCGACTACTGGCTTCGTCACAGACTCCCTCACGGATAGCGACTGCGGCGACGTCTTCCCCGATGAGGACTTCTTCCCCGACATCAGCACCCTCTTCCTCGATGACATGGCTAACGCCGGTTCCAATGCCGGCGGTTCCTCTGCTGCTACTGCCGTGTATATTTTCTTTCTCAATCTTGTTCTGCTCGCATCTAAAGTTTTACGCCTTGCAGTCTGTTTGGTTATATGCCTTAATATGTATTCGCTATTTCACATGATTAGTATATTGCCTATTATTCTAATCATGTTTTATCTAGCGTTTATTATGGATAATTCGCTTGGTAAATTGCTCTTTTATTCAACAATCCAAAAACCTTATTTTAGGCAATTTTCCCCAAGTGGCTTTGTTGCTTCTATGAAGCCACCTGTGTTCGAAGGTGTCAATTACAAATGATGGCGTGCGAGAGCAGTGCTCTGGTTTCAGACCATGAGCTGCTATAACGCCATCTATGACGCACCTGAGGGAGAACTTAATCCCGCTCAGGAAGAGGCATTCCAAAAACTTGATACCACTTTCAAGGCTGCCTTGATCAACATTCTTGGCGACAATATTGTCGATTCATATCTGTCATTTAGCAATGGCAAGGATATGTGGGATACGCTCGAGAGAAAATTTGGAGTCTCCGATGCTGGCAGTGAACTGTATGTCATGGAACAATTCTATGACTATAAGATGGCTGATGACCGCCCCATTGTGGAGCAGGCTCATGAGATACAGTCACTTGCCAGGGAGCTTGAGCACTTCACTTATGTGTTACCGGACAAGTTTGTTGCCGGAGGCATTATTGCCAAACTTCTCCAGTCATGGAGGAATTTTGCTACTTCTTTGAAGCACAAGAGAAAAGAGTTCTCTGTGACGGATCTCATTGGGACTCTTGATGTGGAAGAGAAGGCGAGAGCAAAAGACACACATGCTCGAGGTACCGAGGGAGGTTCTAATGCCAATCTGGTACAGAAAAGGAACTTCCAACCTCATAAGTTCAAGAACAAAGGCAAGTTTGACGGCAAAGGAAAGTTCGATGGAAAGAACAAGACCTCACAGTCTACTAGCTTCAAGAAGAAGACTGATAAGAGGAAAGGTGCTTGTCATGTGTGCAGTGATCCTAATCATTGGGCTCCTTCTTGTCCCAACCGCCAGCATGGGAAGGGCAGCAAGACTGCTAATGTTGTCATGGGCGATGTTGAGATGAAAGATGTTGGGTATGGTATATTACCTACTTTTCTTTCATTATGTCATTCTCCTGATTGGCGGATTGACACGGGCGCTAATGTACATGTCTGTTCTGATATTTCCATGTTTTGTTCATATCAGGTCAGAGGGACTCAAACCGTGTTGATGGGGAACAACTCGCATGCTTCTGTTCATGGTGTTGGTACGGTCGATCTTAAGTTCACTTCGGGAAAGACCGTGTGCCTGAAGAACGTGCATCATGTTCCCTCAATAAATAAAAATCTTGTTACCGGATCTCTTCTGTGTCGAGATGGCTACAAGATTGTATTTGAGTCCAATAAATTTGTAATTTTGAAGTATGGAACCTTTGTTGGTAAAGTCTATGAGTGCGGAGGCTTGTTCCGCTTATCTCTGTCAGAAATTTGTAATAAAGTTGTTAATCATATTTACACGAATTTTGAATTAAATATCTGGCACTCTCGTCTTTGTCATATTAATTTTGGTTGTATGACGCGGCTAGCCAAAATGAATTTAATCACTGATTTCACAACTGTTAAGGGGTCTAAGTGCCAAGTCTGCGTGCAAGCTAAACAACCTCGCAAGTCACATACAACTGCAGAAGTGAGAAATTTAACACCACTAGAGCTCATACATTCTGATCTTTGTGAGATGAATGGTGTGTTGACAAAAGGTGGAAAGAAATATTTCATGACTTTGATCGATGAATCTACGAGATATTGTCATGTGTATCTTCTGAAATCAAAAGATGAGGCTTTAAGTTTCTTCAAAATCTACAAAGCTGGGGCAAAAAATCAATTTGATCGAAAGATTAAGAGGCTTAGGTCTGATCGTGGTGAAGAGTATTTTTCCAACGAGTTTGATTTCTTTTGTGTGGAACATGGAATAATTCATGAGAGGACGCCTCCCTACTCACCCCAGTCAAATGGAGTAGCCGAAAGAAAGAACCGTACTCTAACAGATTTGGTTAACGCCATGTTAGACACATCGGGTCTCTAAGGAATGGTGGGGGAGGCACTATTGACCGCGTGTCATGTCCTAAACCGAGTTCCCACAAAGAACAAAGAAATTACTCCATTCAAAGAATGGGAGAAGAAAATATTAAAACTCTCTTACTTACGTACTTGGGGTTGTTTGGCAAAGGTTAATGTACCAATCCCCAAGAAGCGCAAGCTTGGACCAAAAACCATTGATTGTGTTTTTCTGGGCTATGCTTTTCATAGAATTGTTTATAGATTCTTGATAGTAAAATCTGAAGGGCCTGTCATTCATGTCGGTACAATCATGGAGTCGACTGATGCGACTTTATTTGAGGATATTTTTCCAATGAAGAATAAACCTAACTCATCAAATCCGGAGATACCTAGTTCATCTAATCAGGAATTTGCTACATTCTCTGAACCTACCATTCCAATTGAACACTCTGAAAGTCCTAAGGAGGAGGATAATGAAATTCCTAAAAGGAGCAAGAGACAAAGGACTACAAAGTCTTTTGGTGATGATTTCATTGTGTACCTTGTGGATGACACTCCCACTTCCATTTCAGAAGCATATGCATCTCCTGATGCTGACTACTAGAAGGAAGCCATCCATAGTGAGATGAATTCCATCTTAGCTAATGGAACATGGAGATCACTGATCGCCCTTATGGATGTAAACCTATAGGATGCAAGTGGGTGTTTAAGAAAAAGCTTAGACCTGATGGTACTATTGAGAAGTACAAGGCACGACTTGTGGCCAAGGGATATACTAAAAAAGAAGGTGAAGACTTCTTTGACACTTACTCACATGTTGCCAGATTGACCACCATTCGAGTATTACTCTCATTGGCTGCCTCTCATGGTCTTCTCGTTCATCAAATGGATGTTAAGACAACTTTCCTTAATGGAGAGTTGGATGAGGAAATTTACATGGATCAGCCAGATGGCTTTGTAGTAAATGGTCAAGAAGGAAAGGTGTGCAAGTTGTTGAATTCTTTATATGACCTAAAACAAGCCCCTAAGCAATGGCATGAGAAGTTCTAAAGAACTTTAACTGCTGCAGGCTTTGTTGTAAATGAAGCTGATAAATGTGTGTACCATCGCCATGGTGGGGGTGAGGGAGTCATCCTTTGTTTGTATGTTGATGACATACTGATTTTCGGAACCAACCTTAATGCAATTAAGGAGGTCAAAGATTTCTTATCTCGTTCCTTTGAGATGAAGGATCTGGGAGTAGCTAATGTCATCCTTAACATCAAGCTATTGAGAGATGATGATGGTGGGCTTACATTGCTTCAGTCCCACTATGTGGAAAAGGTCTTGAGTCGTTTTGGTTATAGCGACGTCAAGTTTTCTCCTACACCATATGATCCTAGTGTGATGCTTCGAAAGAATCGAGGAAATGCTAGAGACCAACTGAGATACTCTCAAATTATTGGCTCGCTTATGTATTTAGCTAGTGCCACGAGGCCTGACATCGCCTTTGATGTAAGAAAACTCAGTCGATTTGTTTCAAATCCAGGAGATGATCACTAGCATGCTCCTAAGAGAGTTATGCGCTATCTAAAAGGCACTGCGAGCTATGGCATACACTATACCAGGTATCCAAGGGTACTAGAGGGTTATAGTGATTCAAATTGGACATCTGATGCTGACGAGATAAAGGCCATGAGTGGATATGTATTCACACTTGCTGGTGGCGCTGTTTCTTGGAAGTCTTGCAAGCAGACCATCTTAACGAGGTCAACTATGGAAGCAAAACTCACATCATTAGACACAGCCACTGTTGAAGCAGAGTGGCTTCGTGAACTCTTGATGAACTTACTTATGGTTGAAAAACCAATACCTGCAATCCTTATGAACTGCGATAATCAAACTGTGATTTTCAAGGTAAATAGTTCTAAGGATAATATGAAGTCATCAAGACATGTGAAGAGGAGACTGAAATCTATCAGGAAATTGAGAAACTCCGGAGTTATTGCATTGGATTATATCCAAACATCTAAAAACTTGGCAGATCCCTTCACAAAGGGTCTATCAGGTAATGTGATAGAAAATGCATCAAAGGAGATGGGCATGAGACCCATTAATTGAGCTTTCCACAGTGGTAAACCACTCTATGTGATCCGGAGATCCCGTGAATTAGAATTGGGAGACACGTTGTTGGTTAGCTGAGAGGAAAGTATCCCTACTTTAATAAACACCACTCCATAAAGATGTAATACTTTCCGATTCTGCACGACAGGTTGATTTATTATCTTAATGTGTTCTAAGTGGCTTATCCTAAGCAAAGATGTTGTCCTGCAGAACATCTTTTGAAGAACACACCTATATGAGTCTGACTGTTAAAACATCGCAGTCTATGAGACTTTGTGCCCTTATCCCCTGCTGTTCTTCCTCCTGCTATCACAGGTGTAGGTGGTTCCGGGGGCACTCGTAAACGCTCCAAGGCTAGGCACGAGATTGTGGAGGAAGGGTCGGAGTCTAAGGAACAAGTCATGCCCTAGCCCATCAATCGCATGAAGATTCAGGCCACTCGAGGTCGTCGAGGAGGGTTCTCCAAGCGGTCTGCTGGTCGCGTTAAGGCTCCTCCCCCTCGGGTCGCACCAAGAGTCAAAGCTCTAGGCCATCAAGGCCAAAGCTGATGTCTGTTATTTCTGACGCTGAGTTCCACTCCCTGCGGGCTGAGAATCCCTATGTGTGCAACCATGATGAGAGCAGGGAGGACAATCTGTTCTACACTGACTTCCAAGAGCGTGTGTACAAAGAGGTCATTATGAACAATGTGCAGCTGGTCGTGCCACAGTAGTGGATTGACATGAACCATGTGAACAAGAACCTTGACTACTTTGGTGAGGCTAAGGAAATTTGCTCCCACATTGGTATGCTTCCCATCATGGAATTCCAGCAAGACTATGATCCTATTCTCATCGCTCAGTTTTATGCCACTGCCCACTTTGCAACAAACAGAGCTAGAATAATCACTTGGATGACTCAAGGCGTTGTGAAGGAAGCTACCTTGGCTGAGTTTGCGGAGATGCTTGGGTATGAATATCGTGGCTGTGACACCCCTTGTGGCTTTCCCTATCATTTGCGCGAGCATCCCTCGAAGAAGGAGGTACTTTCTCCTCTCTATATCTGGGGCCACAGTGTTGCTGGAAAGATCAAGAACCTCCTCCCCACCTATGAAATCATCAACCGCATCTTCCGTGAGACTGTTGCTCCTCGTGCGGGCAACAAAGATGAGATTCATGGGTTCATGGTAGATCTCTTGTTCAACACCTTCCTCAATCGTGATTCCGACACCCCCTTGATGTGATGGATTTTATTTGGCATGAGATGGTCTCTACCGCACACTCTCATAGGGTTCCCCCATTTGCTCCTTACATTATGGCCCTCATCATCTCCAAGTGTCCCCCCATTACCAGGACCCTCTCTTATCGCCGCCTTGTTGTGCACAGGCGCAAAGCTTTGAGGATCAAGGATCATGCTAAACCTCGCAATGTGGAGGGTGCTGAGGTTGATGAAGATGGGAATGTGATTGAGCCATATTATGGAGATGAAGACAGTGGCCACAATGCGGATTATGTGGTCTCTCGTCACAAGCATGCCCAGCCTTCTTGGGCAAAGAGGATTGAAGCCAAGCTCAAAAAGGTTTTCTACTTCCAGGTTGACAATCAAAAGCGCATGTATGAGTCTCATGTGTATGCCAAGAAAGCTTATGCTCGTCATAAGGAGTTGATGGAAGCTCAAGGCTTGACGGTCTCCAAAGGGTACGAGAACAACATCACCCCAGAAGACTAATGGATCTCCAAGCATAGCGTCTGGGATGATGATGCCACCTCTTCGTTCCGTGCTCCGCCAACCCATGAGGATGACTATGATGATGAGGAGGAATGAATTTTGGGACACTAGTCTTGCTCTTGTCCCCTTTTGGCATCTTGATGCCAAAGGGGGAGAAGGTGCACTCTAGGTGTGCGGGATTTGCATGGGAAAGTCACAAGCTCGTTCTTGCTTTGATCTTTAATTGCTTGTGAACTTTATTTGCCTCATATTATGTGTGAACTATTTGTGCTATGTAAGTTGAGACTATGTGGCTATCTTAGGGATCTATCTTATGTACGCTATGGCTATTCTCATATGGATGCATCTTATGTGATGAGGCGCTTTATATATTGTCCCTATATTTTCCATCATATTTTATTGTGTGCAAAGGTGTGTGCTCCAAGTTCCTTCATTCTTGTCTTTGCACTCTTGATTGGTTTGTAAAATAGAGGGGAAGTGTTGATCCTATTCATCTAGGGGAGCCCTTCTCTATTTTTCAAAAGTGTGCGTTATCATAATATTTCCATGAAAAATTGTGTTGTCATCAAACACCAAAAAGGGGGAGATTGAAAGCAAACTTTCTATCCTTAATGGTTTTGATGTTTGATGATAACACATTTGTCAGACTAATGGTGTGCTAAGTGTATCTCATGATTTCCAATGATTGAAGCCTCAATATGAACGCCCACAGTTGCCACTTGCCAAAGTCTTTGTGTCGAATGGTAGTACCGGGAGTTTCTTCCGGTAGTACCGCTCATCAATACCGGTCAAGACTGGAAGGGAAGAAATGGTTCCTCAAACCTTCTGTCACACCTGGTACCACGAGTCGACACTACCGCTCTAACCGGTAGTACCGCTTGCTCGGACCGGTACTACCACTTCCAACGATAGTACCGCCTGGCGGTACCGGGTGTGTCCGAACGGATCGACGAGCTACTCCTCCCCTTCAGTTCCATCCGGTACAGCTAGCCGGTACTACCGCCCCGACTAGTAGTACCGCGTCACATGTCTGGTACTACCGCTTGGCGGTAGCACCGCTTAGCTTATATCGGGGGAGACCGAGGTTGTGTTATCCAGCTAGAGCGCTTCCGGTACCACTTTCGGTACCTGAACAATAGTACCGGTTGTGAGCAGTACCACTGCTCAAAGTACCGGTAGTACCGCTCCAGGAAAGTTGCAACGGGCAGATGAAATCTAAGGGGTATAAAAAGACCCCTCTTCTACCTTGGAAAGGTGCTCGACCCACTCAAGAACACCATCTCCATTTGAGCCACCAAATCGCCAACATCTCTTCATCCAACCATCCAAAGTCCTTGATGTTTGGAGAATTGAAGGAGGAGGCCTTGATCTATAGCTTCACCAAGAGAGATCTTCATTTCCCCCTCATTCACTTTAGGGCCCCTAGTTCTAGTGTTTCTTAGGAAACCCTAGTTCTAGATTTGATTCTTACAAGCTTGTCTTTGATTGTTTGACAGCTTGCTTGTATTCGGGAGTCTCCAATTCAGTTGTGGATGTGTGTCTTGAACTTGTTGTAAAGGTGCCGGCTTCCACCTAGAAGCTTGCCGATATAGTGTAAGAGGTGAATCAAACAATTGGGGTGAGGTTTATCAGAGAACAAGGGAGGCCTTTCGTGGCGTAGGTGGTTTGATACCACCCCCTCTCCAAACGCAAACGTACTTCCCTTCAAAAGGAAGGAACTGCGGGAAACAAATACTTGTGTCTCCGTATGCTTCACTTTGGTTACTTCTATCCTCTGTTGCACTTTACTTATCTTGTTCTTGCTTAGTGTTGCGCATGTTTGGCTTATAGGTAAATTCACCATAGTTGTATAATCTAGAGAATTTACCTTTTGTGTCAAACCCTAATTCGAAAAGGAGTAAAATTTGAAGTAGCACCTACTCACCCCCTCCCTAAGTGCCCATATGATCCTTTCAGGCATAACTAGAAACCTTCTATTTGTTTATTAAACACACATATATTAACGTTTTCAAATTAATACAATTATAGCATGAGAAATAAACATTTATCATAAATAAGAAATAATATAAATACCACGTTATTATTGCCTCTCGGGCATATTCCCTTCAGTTACCCACCCAACAGGCCCTTGGCGGCCACATGACACGCCACAACATGGCCCTCAAACAAATGGACAAGCTTGCCACTTCCCAAGCCGTGCACAACATCACGGTGTTGCACCAATTACACCAAGACACAGATATGCATGGACGCCAAATGGGGACACCTGTCGCTTGCTCGTATGTTCTCCCACGGCTCAAGGTGTTCAAAGTAATGCACGTTGTCCATTGAATTTCAATTTCAACTTACACTATTCTAATGGAACGTTAGAAATCACACCAAAGTGTGTGATATCTATTTTATGTAGAAGCACTTGCAGCAATAACATTAATATCTGGACTTCTATGTTAATGGCACAAAACATGACAACAAAGGAAAAACAAGTAGTTTGGTCAAAGAGAGGGAACTCTAAAAGCCATATTTAGGTAAATACATTATACTAACATCACCTAACTGATACATTACACTAACATCACCTAACTGTACCGAGTGAACTTAAGTTCTTCACTTATTGTTTAGGTAAATACATTACACTAACACCACCTAACTGCACCAACTGAACTCTAAAAGCCATATTAGGTAAATACATTACCATTGTATGATGTAGTAGAATATAGTTGTTGACATAACACCAATGAAACACCGTTCACTAGTATTACATCCCTAAGAGTGGTACAACAAAAACAAAACAGGTCCAAGACATAACTATAGATTACAACTCAAATCTTTACAAAAGATCCAGAGACACCATTTTATATGTGGGGCCCATTTGTCAATGATGGAAGAAGTATTCAAAATAATTGGACCTCGTGAGACAGCATGGGATGTGAACTGTTGATCTGCAAAGGCGATAAACATAGCCTAGCCACTACACTAAAAAGCCTTCCTCTTAATTACTCCAGGAAAATATGTATATAACATCATGAATATATTAGTGAAAAGCCTTTTTCTTTGGGCAACCCCGCACGCACAAATAGATTCTGCTTTTAATTCTATTTATCTTTTTAATGCTAATTACAAGAATTGGTCCTATTTGTTTTCTTTATAAAAGCAACACACAATATGTATTTGCACTGTCTATGGTTTTCTATAAAATGTTCATATAGTTATATAAATATTTGGAAATTCACTTTAGAGGACGCGCTGACTCGAGCCCCTTTTTGATTTTTTCAAAAAGAATCAAATATTTTGAGAAAAATACCTAAGTGTAGCCACTAATACGAAATACATGTATGCAAATATTATTTCGAGTGCAGAAAAAAAATATTATAAAATTTGGAGAAATGGAGGCCCATTAAAATTATGGTGTTTACATTCAGATCTGAAATCTTCCTTTTTTTACCAAGGATAGAATACACATTCAGATCTGAAATCTTCCTTTTCTTACCAAGGATAGAATACAAAATATTTTCACATGAATTTTCGTATATGTGCATTGTAAATCATTATCTATGTCCCTATGTTCTTTCGCAATTATTTGAAAATTTAATTGTGAACTTTTCATAAAAAGGGGCTCAAAGGTGCCCAGGCTCAATATCAATGCTCTGTATAAATAGTGTCCTATATTAATGTAAACAAAGTTGTTTTGTGTAGTGGCTTGCCTGTCCTGATGCTGCTAGCGGGCTGCGAGTTCGAAATTTCCATGAAGCACATTAATTTTAAATACTTCTTCCACCACTGATAATTGGGCCCTTTTAGGAATCATATTGACAACAAAAAATATAGAGAGCTCTTTTTACAAAAGTCTGTCTGCTCTTATCCTCATGTGTTGGGAATGTGATCGGTTTTTGTCAAAAACCGGGTAGCAGAACGATTTGTGACAACGGATGCATATGATTGCAAGTTGTGTGACCAGTTAGTTTTGTTTCTAATATGTCTGACTTAAGTATACATGCGTGACAAGTTCAGTGAGTTTACTCGTATAAAGTTTAATTAAGCGATCGTGAATTCCTATATTGGCCACTTACATTCAAACGAACGTCACTATCTATCCAACAAAGCATCCCACACGAAGACACTACAGGAAGACACGCTACGCCGATGGTAAAAAGTTTTGACTTAGGCCAAAATGTCCTCGGCGTATACTACACCGACGGCTGTCCTCAGCATAGCCTCCTCGGCAAAGGTCTTTCTCGGCGGAGGCACTTTTGCCTGTCGGCGTAGCTCTAGCCGTCGGCGTATGCTACACCGACGCTCTTGCCCTCGGCATAGCCCCGTCGGCATAATAACGGCAGGTTGTAAAAAAATCTAAAAAAATCATTTTTTTTTATTTTTTTGAATTTTTCTCAACTGTTTTAAATATTTAAATTGTTTAAATCGTTAATCTCTCACGTGAACATTTTTAACACTAATTACATTTAATCATTGATCGAATTACAGTTTTTAATAAACTTCCCGCTCGATCACCCATCCTAGCACTACTCCAGCTCCAGCATGCTTAACTTCCTAGTTTTTTCTGAATCAGTTTCCGTGAAGCAATTGTATCTAGCTCTCAATACTATGATATCAATTCTATTAACTATTATATCATTATGTCACATGTTTTTATTTTTTCAAACTACAAACACTTATATTAAAGTAAACAACAATGAATAAGTAAAAATATTACTGATTCAAATAAAAATACTATTGAATTTAAATAAAAATATAATAATTTTCTTTTTTGCATTTTTCTATTTAATATGGAATAATTAATATCTTTAAATCCGTAAATCAGGAATTGATAAATAATATGTCTAAATTGATCAGAAAAATGAAAGGAATCTAAATATGATATACATATCAACTAATCACAAACCCCTGTATTTGAATTAGCTATTTGGTGGTTGATTGAGAAAATCCCAATTTTTGCGCTCGGAAAATGAAAAATAGCTTTTTGGTGCGACGAAAAGGAAAACTTGCATTGGATCTTTGATAAAATAGCATATTGTGAATCTAAAAATTATTTTTGTAAAAAAACATGCGCATCGGATCATGTACGTGTAGTTTATATCTGACACACTTCTTGCTGATTCGGCAGGAATTTTTTTTTCAACAAGGGTAGACGGAAAGGTTTCGGATCCCCTGTTGGGACATTGTTCATATAAGGTGGTCTAGTATTTTTCTAAAATGTGGTGGTAGAATTTTGAATTATCTATTTGTTGGTTGCTTCACAAAACCGTCCGTTTTTATGCTTAGAAAATGAAAAATGGCTTTTTTGTGCAATGAAAAGGAAAACTTCCTCCTGCATTATTGTTCACTATCCCATAATGCACATGTATATACAATATGAGCACATTATCACAAACTATGCCTTGATACTAACCATAACATTGGTCATTTGACCAGAAAGCCAAGAAACCTCCAATAAGATAGGTCATTTTGTGATTGTTTTTTCAGACATAATCAATATAACAGGTTTGATATTTTTACTTGTAACTATGTCACATAATATGACACCACGTGAAGGTTTCGCATTGTTTCGATCATTTTTGAATTATTCATGCCCGTTTTAAACTATCGTCAAACTTTGTCGAACGACAGGCATGGAGATACTTATCTCGGGGCCAAGCCTCGCTAAACTTGGATTGGATCTTTGATAAAATAGCATATTGTGAACCTAAAAATGATTTTTGTAAAAAAACATGAGCATCGGATCATGTACCTGTAGTTCATATCTGACTCACTTCCTACCGATTCGGCAGCAATTTATCCTTTTCACCAGGGATGGACGGAAAGGTTTCGGATTCCCCTGTTGTGACATTGTCCATATAAGGTGGTCTAGTATTTTTGTAAAATATGGTGGTAGCATTTTGAATTAGCTATTTGGTGATTGTTTCACAAAAAAACTGTCCGTTTTTTGTGCTCAGAAAATGAAAAATGGTTTTTTTGGTACGACGAAAAAAAAACTTTTCTCCTGCAACATTGTTCGTCATCCCATGATGCACAGATATGCATAATATGTGCATATTATCACAAACTATGCCTTGATTTTAGCCATAACATTGGTCATTTGACCCGAAAGCCAAGAAACCTCGAATGAGATAGGTCATTTTGTGAAGGTTTTTCAAACATAATCAATATACCAAGTTTGATATTTTTCCTTATAACTATGTCACATAATATGACACCATGCAAAGGTTTCACATTGTTTGGATCGTTTTTAAATTTTTTATGCTCGTTTTAAACTATCCTCAAACTTTGTCGAACGGCGGGCATGAAGATTCTTAGCTCGGGGCCGAGCCTCGCTAAACTTGTATTGGATCTTTGATAAAATAGCATATTGTGAATCTAAAATATTTTTTATAGAAAAACATGAGCATCGGATCATGTACTTGTAGTTCATATCTGACCCACTTCCTATCGATTCGACAGAAATTTATCTTTTTCATCAGGGGTGGACGAAAAGGTTTTAGATCCCCCTTTTGAGATAGTGTCCATATAAGGTGGTCTAGTATTTTTATAAAATTAGTAAATGTGCACGTGCAACGCACGCTTAATAAATCAACTAATGTATTTTCCATTCATGTTATATTGTTTCCATCTAATATCTGATAGAAAAATGTTGATTTGCTTTCTATCTTGATCTGCGAGTGCTTTGCGAAACATACTCATGCCGAACAACTCAATCTAAACCCGTTGAAAATACAGTTTTGTAGTGAGATAGAGACCACAGTCACGGTATGTAAAGTTTTCTACTCTCAACTAGCAGAACACAAGCATAGGAATACACTGCATCCTGGCCAGGGTATGGTAGGGCCAGACATCCTCCAACGAGCGCCTCAGGGTCATAGATGGGCGGACTCAGCGAGGGGCATCAACCGGCTGGGGCAGATCTTGATGATGTGCACTAGAACACGCAGAATTTGTGGGAGTTAAAACCAGTGAAGGATACATCAAATCATATTACTATTAAGATCAAGAAAACTATCTACCATATATGCATGGTCGCATCTCTTCAAAGCAGCTGAATAGATACAAAATTAACCCGGCTACTTTCCAGAAATCTAGTCACAACCAAGGTAGGTACAGGGCCACGTAGTTTTCCATTAAGGAGTCATTAACTCTCACAAATCAGAATTGGCCATTTACTAGTTTCAGTGACAATAGTCATTTACAACCCAAATACTTCCGGACGTGCGGGCGCTGGCTGGACGTGCCGAGCGCACCCGCTACATGACAAGGAAACACACGCTCTGAAAATCCCCACTTATCCGATATCCTTTCTCAGCGCGGCGTCGTCGCCCCGTTTACCCTCCGTAGGCCAGGAGCTAGTGGCTACCCTGCCCTCATCTTCCCCAGCGGCCAGTCCTGCAACTTCCCGATGATGATGCCCGGTTTCTCCACCTCAGATCCCCCCCCCCCCCCCCCCCCGACGCCGCCTCGATTATCCACTGACGCAGGCACCCTACTACCCCTTGATGCTAGGTGGGTAAGAATCACGAGGGCCCCGCCCATCAATCCCGCCATTCACCGCCCTGCGCCCTTCTCTTCCTCTTCCGTGGTGACCGCTCGTTGGCCGAGAGCAGTACCCAGAGGACAGCAGGTGGAGTAAAAGGAGTTAATTGGATAAAACTACCACAATTGAGGCTGTCGGGACGACTCAATGCCATTTTTGGTAATTTTTGCGAGTCAGTACCAACTTTTGGGTCTCAGTGTTGCGAATCAAACTAATTCACGTCTAACAGCATTTTGATAATAGCCCTGACGGCTGAGGCCCAGCTGTAAGTGCTGACTTGGCGGTCACGTGTCTAGAAGGAGATGAGGTGAAAGTAGGGCCCACCTGTCAGCTGCACATCTTTGAATAAATTGGAGTATTTTTCTTATCTCCTCGTTTTTCTCCCCGTTGACGCGTTGTAACACCCCAGTTTTATCTAATCCATATTAGGGTTTTGATTGTGCATTGCAAAAGCATCATCTATCTTGCAAAGACTAAATTCAATTAAGATCAAATACAAAACCCTAAATCCTAGCTATTTTTACCTCTCTTCCTACAAGCAATTCAACAGGTTTTGAATAGTTTCTAAAGATTCAAAATGTTTGGATCCCAAACAGTATAAAGGGTCCCCGCTGTATTTTCATATTTACAAAAGCCTCTAGTAATTTAAAGTATTTAAAACAGAATTCAAAATGAATTGCAAAAGAGAAATTACAAAACAGAAAAAGAGAAAAAGCTTTTGATAAAAAAAAGAGCAACAGCCAGCCAGGCCGGCCCATTCCTTCTCTCCTCTCCTCTCTGCCGCCCACCCGCGCAGCAGCCATCACCGCCGCGGACCAAGCCAGCACAGCCAGGGCCCATACCCCTTCGCGTCGTCTTCCCCAATGAGCCAAGCAGTTGCCTGGCGCAGCAACCGCCGCCAAGATGCCCGCCGCCGCCCCCGACGCCTACAAGAACCCTTGCGCCGTCGCGGTTAACCCTACCCCCTCACTTTCCCCTCCCAGCGATTCCCCTCTCTCTGGTTCTTCAAACCTGAACCCTAGCCGACGAAGCTCGCCGTCGCCCCACCATTTCCGGCCTCCCCGTGCCTCGTAGAGGTGTCTAGTAGCTCCTCCATGGTGGACTTGGTCACCTGGCCGAAGGAATCGAGGCCTCGCGCTCCTAATCACCGCCGCTGGTGTCATCTTCCTCGTCCCCGATGAAGCTCGCCGGCGTTGATCCGCGCCATCTCGACCTCACGCGGCCTCTCCGACCATCCTCATGCGCTCAGGGTGAGCACGCGGTGCTCCAGCACCACCTATCATCTCTCCTCTTCCTCTAGATTGCTCTATTGCCGAGCGCCACCGTCGGCCGCCGCGTTTGCTTGTCGCCTAGGCCGCTCCGGTGACCACCCCGCAGCAGCGCCGCCAGGATTAGGTTCCCCGCGATGCGCCCGTTCGAACGCAACCCTCTGCATTAGCCCGCTCGCCCTAGCTCCGCCAACCCCCGCCGTCTGCAGATCTCGCCGGCGAATCCCGTGTGGCACCTGCGTGGCATGTTGACCCGACCCTGGTCCCACTCGTCAGCCTCCCTGGCTAGTACTGCCTCGGTGAGAAATAACCAAACCGCCCCTCCTGCCCCACTTTGCCCACGAGGATGCTAAGGTGGCCTACACTACTAGGAAAAGGGTTGTCCGTGGCGCACCTAAAAAGCCCATCCGTGGCGAGTGGTGCGCCACTAAGCGTACACTGCGGCTAAAAAGTGCCCGTGGCGCACTACCCTGGTGCGCTATGGTTATATGGGGATAGGCGTAGCGCACTACCAGGTGCGCCATGGGTAGGGGTACAGGTGAGGCACGGATGTTTTTTTTTGAAAAAACAAAAAAAAATGCAAATAACACCCTCATTTTGAATTGCAAAAGCAATCGGGTCCGCATCGCCGCCGTCGCTGGAGCATGGTGGCCGTGACCACCGCACGGAGGTGCGGCAGGCCGTGGCCATGCTAGTCTTTGCCGGCATCGAGGAAGAGAGGGAGAAGGAGCTGTGGCTGGAGAAGGGAGGAGGTCACCGCAAGGAGAAGGAGGTCGTCATCGCCGCTCGTCGTGACTGCAAGGAGGAGGACGCAAGGAGAAGGAGGTCGTCGTCGCTCGTCGTCGCCACTCGTCGTGACTGCAAGGAGGAGGCCGCAAGGAGAAAGAGGTCGTCGTCGCTGCAAGGAGAAAGAGGTCGTCGTCGCTGCAAGGAAAGGAGGAGTCTAGAGAGAGGAGAAGGGGAAGGAGGAGGAGAAGAGAGAAAGAAAAGGAGGAGGGAGGAGAATGAAAGGAGGAGGGAGGAGAATGAAAAGGAGAAGAGGGAGGAAAGAGAAGAGGGGTAAGTGGGAAGGGTGGGGATTCAAATTTTGAATCCCGCCCAACTTACTCGTAGCGCACTAGGTGGTGGTGCTCTACGGGTAAGTTGCCCTAGTTTTTTTTCTGCAGGAAAAAACAATCTTTTGACCATAACTTTTTACTCTTTTTGAATTTTTAAAATCTAAATAATCGCTAAACGACCGTTGTTGCGAGCGGATGCGGAATCTCGTTCTCGTTGTTTTGGTATATTATATGATTTTTTTGATATCGTATGCAAAAGTTACGGCCATTTTACCGTGGCATGACTTTTTTTGCAGATAAAGTCAAAATTATTGTTTGTTAATTTTCCTACAAACTATACCATATTACCTACCTAAATATGAAAGGATTATATTTTTGGAAGTGTTTATCATTTTCTTTTATTTTTTGCAAAACCTAAAAAGGCGATCCACAGGGGAGAGGGGGGGGGTGGTGGTGGTGGAGTTGGTGCAGGCCACTAGGACAGAGTGCCCTACGGCTAAGTTGACCCAACTGCTGCAATACACATGGCCGTAGCACACTAGGTCAAGGTGCGCTACGACTAAGTGACACATCCGTAGCGCACCTTGACCTAGTGCGCTACGGGTATGTGTGCTGCGGTCACCTGTGCCCTGGCCCACACATAGCCGTGGCGCACCACCACCATGTGCGCCACACTTATGGCAGTTAGCCGTAGGGCACCTGTGGGCAGTGCGTCACGCCTATTTTATCCGTGGGGCACCACTAGCAAGTGCGCCACAGAAGTGTGGATTACCTATAGCCGTTTTCCTAGTAGTGCTAGGGCCCATCTGTCGGTCTCTAGGGCTAGCAGAAGCCCTGGTGTAAAAAGTTCCAGTGCTGTTTAATAATTTCAGAAAAAGGTTTTAGTTAATTTATAAGTCAGAAAAATACAAATAATATATCAAAATGTTCAGAAAAATGAGAACTATCTAATAGAGCTATAATCATGCATTGTTCAACAAATTAAATGGCAAGTTTAATTAGAAGATCAAACTAACCCCTCGAATATGTTCCAGAGTTTCTCCGAATTTCGATACAAATTAACTTCTCATATCATCATTCTTGTTTGAGCATTGCATCGATGCCATGTGTTGATTGTTTCCCTTTATTTCCGGTATTTGGTTCTTTCCGGTAGAATACGATGTCGAGATCGAGATCAAGACCATCGAAGATCGACGAACAATACTTGACCAACTACAATCAAGTCAAGTACAAGGCTCCCGAAGATCTGCTTATCTGCTATCAACAGTCAAAGGAAAGCATAGCCCCACCATGATATAATCCTATCGATAGATGGAGTATCCTATCTATTGCATTACTCCCTTTTGAGCTTATATTACCTGATCCACTGGTCCTAGCATAACTAGGTTTGGCTTGTGTGCACTGCTAGAGCTATCATCCGTGTTCTGCTTAGCTTAGCCATGCATAGCTGTCAGTTCTGGTCCATCCAGATGATGTATCAGATGCAGAGAATCTAGTATGACAGGAGAACGTGATGATATGAGATCGGTGATATGATTTAAACATGCTAAGGCTTGTATGGGAGGCCATGGTGGGATGTGGTTTTTCTAGTCCCATGCTCGCCACCACTAGGAACTGAGTTCTTGCCTTTGTAACCGAGATGAGCCTACAACCACACGGGGCTTGGGAACCCCTCGCCTGATTAACTTGCCTAGTAGATTCCATGAGTCACATAGTTCGGGCGTTCCATTCGACCTATGCATAGAAAATCTTTTGAAAGATTTGCCGGGTGAAAGGTCATCATAACAGGTAGGTAAGCATGGTCGGGGTTGCTTGGGGTCGATGGAGCCCCTGGTGAACCAACCTCGCCTCACATCTTTAAGTACCGGCTTCGTGATTTGACCCGTTACGGCGAAATCATACTTATTGCGTGACTCATGGTTTCGGCGAAAGCAAGGTAAAGGTCGTGGCCAACCACCCTCTGCCAGCCTTCCAAGGAAGAGGGCTAATAGCTTGGCATTAAGAGTCGGTTGGTACGTGTGGGTAAAGTTGTACACCCCTGCAGGATAATAATCTTTTCGAAAAGCCGTGTTCACGGTTATGAACGCTTGGTGACCAGATTCTAAGATCATAGAGAACTTGAACCTAATCATAAAACTTGGCAGATCAACGTGTGCTTAAGGATGCTTCCTCATGGGTACGAGGGGGTGATCCTAGTTGGTAGATGATGATGATTGGTGGATATCAAAAGATGATGATCAATACTTTGGAGATGTCGCTCTCTTATCCCCTTTTAAAATATTCTAAATAGACGAGCTTCTTCTCCCTCTTGTTTTATAAACAAAAGATGGCTTTATGCAAAACAACTCCACTAGCCAGAAGTCTAGCGGAGTACACCCTGTACTCACCCTTGCTTTGTTGATACTTTTGGCAGAGTAAGTGTTCCTTGAAGATCAGTTTGGCACTACATCGACATCGACGAGTAGCTTGGGGTTCCCGACCGGCAGCCTGGAATCTATGGGCTGGGACGTCATCGTTATGCTTTAGGCCTCTTAGGCCATTTGTTAAGTTTGCTGTACTTAATAGCATAATTTGCCTTCCGTTGTTTGATGTTTGTGGTCAGTGACCTCTGCTTGTAATAATTTGGTTCTCTGCTCAGTTATGAGCTTGCTGTAATAAATTTTGTGTCGTAGGGTCACTGATGTATTACCGATTCTTCACTGGATATTCTCGAGATCAAGGTTAATCTTATGTCAGACGGAGGTCTGGGATTTGTGTAGCCCTGATCCCAGGGTGTCACAGTTCTTGGTATCAGAGCAGTACCGACCGTAGGAAAGCCTTGCTATTGGTCGATGTTGAGTCTAGTGTTTGTGAAAACTATTTTAAAAGCTGAAAAGTATTTGCGAAAACTCTAGTATGCTTCTTTTTCTCCTCATCCAGTTTCGCTCTAATTCTGGGTTATCTTATCTGGTGTTGACTTTGGAAAAGTTTTGATATCTCTTCTAGTTTTTCAAAGCTTAGGTGCCTTCTTGGCATGCCGTTTCTCAACCAGTTGACATAGTGTTGAGTTCTCTAGAGTTGTGTGTGTTGTGTATCCCTTGTTACCCTTTGCTTTTGTTCATCTGAGAGATTCCTTTCTATCATGATCTCTCTATCCTTTGGACCCGCAATATTATATTGTTGGATCTTCAGTTTTCTGTTCTAGGCTTCGAGGTTCCCTTTTGCCTCGTGTTCCTCATTTTCATTTGTTGGGTACTTCAGAAGACGTTTCTTCTCTTGGAAGCTACCTCGTGAATACTATCTTGCAGTGTACACTATGTCACTCAAGTAGTAGTTACTCCTTTCTTTGGGTTTTAACCCTTGGACTTGAACCTAAGTTCCCTGACTGTGCAGGATTCTATTGTTGTGGATCTTGTACATGAAGCCGATCTTTAATCCAAGATCCTTCCTTTGACCCCTGTCGTTAATGTTCACACATTACCTCAGGATGGCTGGTATTACTATTATAGCCTTCAAGCTTGTGGTCTTTGTCACGATTGAGTTGTGACAATTAAGGACTTCCCTACCACATTCCATGGCAGATGTTCTTTAATGGAACCAAATAGATCACGACAAGAGTACTCCTCGTGAGTCTCGCATATACCCTCGTGACTCTGCCACACCTTACCATCCTTTGCATTGGTTTTCAGAAGATTGTTAATCTATGCATGCACATCTCGGGATCCTATCCTGAGCATGTTCGTTTTTCTTGTTGTTTTCTGACCTTTGTCTACCAGTTGGTAGCCAAGTAGTTATCTTCATTGGTGTCTTCTGATGCAAGATACTCTTGTGGTCTGTCATGACAAACCATTTCGAAATGTCAGAAAAAACAAACTCCAGTACCTCGTCATTTCTAGGACCAGGTCAAAGTGTTGTAATCCGCAGATCAAGAGGCATTGATTGTCTTCCATCTGTTCTACCTTAAAGTATCACACTCTTTTATACTAAGATGTCGTGCTGAGTTTCATGACCCCTTAATGCAGTGATGCTCTTAAACATATTTACCCACCCTTCCTCGAGCTTTCGCACTCGTGAGTGATGCGTGTGCATAATAATGTGGTCATATGAGATTCTTAGCAATTATTACTGTTTTGATCTCTAAGGACATTTGTATCATTCTTAGCGTGATTGGTTAATCCCATCACTAAGCAAAGGATGATTGTACTACCAAGTCCATTATTCTGGTACATTCTCTTCGGTCAAAGAGTTAGGCTATTGCCGAAGCTCTGAGACTACGTCTTCTTGCCTTACTAAGCAAGTTTCCTCTCGAACTAAGTGACATATCGGTGGTTCATGATATTCTAGATGTCTACTATAAGTATCACCATGTTGCCACATGACCGTGTTGTCAAGTCTTGAGCAAGCAAGTTCTCTGAACTGCTTTTTTCTCCAAGAATCTGTACTGGATACACCTAAACTAGTTGGTTGAGCTTAAACAACAACTTGGAGAGTTGTAAGACAAAAGTTCTATCCGACTTAGTTCTTTCTTAAAGGGATGTCTAGTTCTGTTCGTGTTGAAGAAAGATAGTATTTCCTTCATGGATATATTATCTTCCCCCACCGTTGATTTGATTCGGGTTATCGTCAAATCAAACTCAATTCCAAGGATTATCTTGATGATGTTTCTTCTTGTGATGTTTCACTTGAGTACATCTTCATGTCTTTGGTCTGACCAATACTCTTGCCTTGTTCATATAACATACGAGTTCATCTTCTTGGAGTGTATTGATAAGTTTGTTGTTGAGCCCATCGATGACATCCTCATCTTCTCCATAATAGATTTGATTCATATGGAACATTTGGCATTAATGTTGGAAAAATTCGAGAACCATCTTCGAGTCATCTCGAAGTATGTGTTCTGGATGTTAGAAGTAACCTTCTCCAGTTCACGTGCAGTTGTTGAAAGATGTCGTCGTGAATTCGAGAAGAGTTATCTCTCTTTCCTTAAGGACACATGTGTGTGTTTGATTGTCAGTACCTTATGTGTATGAAGTTGTCTTTCGACAAGTTTCTAATACATGGGTATAGCAATCTAGCTCATCTTTTGGAGCTTGACATTGTATTCCCCGTCTTGAGAATCTAGTGACTTTACCTTTGTGGTAAATGTTGCAAACTTTCTATTCGGACATGCTGAGTCTGAAATGTCATTCCACCTAACCAAAGCTGAATCTCAAGCAACAATGATGGTTGGTGTTCCTCAAGGTTTTGACATAGGTCTCTTTGTAAATCTGGCAACTATGATGTAATGGTTGACACACTTAGTCGGAAAGACCTTTTGCCATATTCTCTTAAATCAGCAGTAACAACCACCCTTCATGAGGCTTCTTCTATAATTCATTGTAGGAGTTGTTCTTGTGGTTTCCTTTGTATCCTAAGTCCGACCTTCAATTGATGTCTGATTTCTCGAACATCCAGGAGAACATTTAAAGTAGTGTTGCTAAATGTCTTTCGGTCGACCCTCCAGACCCTTCTATGTTGGCAAGCGTCTTGCTATGCCAAGTAATTGAAGTCTGATAATGAAGTTTCTTTCTTCTCGTGTTATTAGGAATCTTCGTACCTATTCATCTAGTGGTGTAAAGTGATATCATGATCTTTGGCAAAGATCTTGATAGTCCTGGATGAATAAAGAGTTTCCTTCCTCTCATCAACCATGTTTTAAGAGTGACTATGATTTTGGTAATCTGTAGTTTTTCTTGATACATGTTTCTTGTGACTCTTATGAGTCCTGTCCACCAACATACCTTCCTGTCTTGACCTTCTGTTGGATGAAAGAGTGAACCTTCTATGTCAAAAGTAGTTCAACAGCTTGGTTTTGTTGATTCATATCTCTGCAACCTGAAATCTCTATTTAAGTCATTTAGTAGAGGTTCCCTATCGAAGTCTGTGGTCATGTTCTATCTGTTGGAAGCTTTCTTCTTCAGAAGCTTCAAAACCTTCTGTAAGCTCCAGGGTCTCAATCCTTATGAAGACCAGCTATCTAACAACTTGAAACCTTCTCCTCTTGTTCCTCCGTTACCTTGATGTGTTTCATGTTTGTCATCTCAAAGTTGTTTCTGAACAATCCATCCATGAGTTGACCATGAGATACTCGGTGTGTTGTTTACTGTGTTTCCCTCTTATCTTTAGAGTGACCCTGTTTCTTTCTCTCTCTGTCTCTCTTCCTACCTTTGGAATCTCGGGTCAAGATTCTCGTAAGGGGGATAGAGCTGTAACACCCCAGTTTTAGCTAATCCATATTAGGGTTTTGATTGTACATTGCATAAGAATCATCTATCTTGCTAAGAGTAAACTCAATTAAGATCAAATAGAAAACCCTAAATCCTAGCTATTTTTACCTCTCTTCCTACAAGCAATTCAACAGGTTTTGAATAATTTCAAAAGATTCAAAATGTTTGGATCCCAAATAGTATAAAGGGGTCCCTGCTGTATTTTCATATTTACAAAAGCCTCTAGTAATTTCAAAGTATTTAAAACAGAATTCAAAATGAATTGCAAAAGAGAAATTACAAAACAGAAAAAGAGAAAAAGCTTTTGATAAAAAAAAAGAGCAACAACCAGCCAGGCCGGCCCATTCCTTCTCTCCTCTCCTCTCTGCCACCCACCCACGCAGCAGCCAGCACCGCCGCGGCCCAAGCCAGCCCAGCCAGGGCCCATACCCCTGTGCGTCGTCTTCCCCAATGAGCCAAGCAGCTGCCAGGCGCAGCAACCGCCGCTCGCCGGTGTCGCGATGCCCGCCCGGCGCCAAGATGCCCGCCGCCGCCCCCGACGCCTACAAGAACCCTTGCGCTGTCGCGGTTAACCCTACCCCCTCACTTTCCCCTCCCAGTGATTCCCCTATCTCTGGTTCTTCAAACCCGAACCCTAGCCGACGAAGCTCGCCGTTGCCCCGCCGTTTCCGGCCTCCCCGTGCCTTGTAGAGGTGTCTAGTAGCTCCGCCATGGTGGACTTGGTCACCTGGACGAAGGAATCGAGGCCACACGCTCCTAATCACCGCCGCTGGTGTCATCTTCCTCGTCCCCGATATAATAATAACTACATTTATTATTGCCTCTAGGGCATATCTCCAACAGTCTCCCACTTGCACTAGAGTCAACTAATCTAGATTACATGGTAATATACCGAACACCCATGGCAGTTTGGTGTTGGTCATGTTTTGCCCTCAGGAGAGGTTTAGTCAACGGATCCACCACATTCAGATCTGTGTGTACTTTGCAAATCTTTATGTCACCATCTTGGACATGTTCTCGAATAGCGTGAAAACGTATCTTGATATGCTTCAGCTTCTTGTGTGACCTTGGTTCTTGCGCATTGGCTATGGCGCCCATGTTACACAGTAGATAGACATTGGGTCCAGCGCACTTGGAACCACACCGAGCTCTGTAATGAAATCTTTCATCCATATCGCTTCCTTTGAAGCCTCCAAAGCAGCCATGTATTCCGATTCAGTTGAAGATCTCGCCACAACGCTTTGCTTTGCACTCCTCCAGCTAACTGCTGCACCATTCAAAGTAAATACGTATCCAGATTGAGATTTAGAATCATCCGTATCGGTGTTCCAACAAGCATCAGTGTAACCATTAACAACGAGTTGTTCATCACCTCCATAAGAAAGAACCATATCCTTAGTTCTTCTCAAGTACTTAAGGATGTTTTTGACCGCTGTCCAATGATCCACTCCTGGATCACTTTGATATCTGCTAGTCAAACTAATAGCATATGCAATGTCGGGTCTAGTACATAGCATGGCATACATTAGAGATCCTATGGCTGAGGCATAGGGAGTCTTACTCATCCTTTATCTATCTTCTGCCGTTGTTGGATTTTGAGTTTTACTCAACGTCGTATTGGGCAACATGGGCAAGAACCCTTTCTTGCTATCTTCCATTCCAAACCTCTTTAGAACTTTGTCCAAATATGTACTTTGTGACAATGATATTAGGCGTCTTGATCTATCTCTATAAATCTTTATGCCTAATATGTAAGCTGCTTCGCCAATATCTTTCATTGAAAAACTATTATTCAAATATTCCTTGACACTATTAAGAAGGTCTACATCATTCCCAATCAACAATATGTCATCTACATATAGTATTAAGATTGCTATAGAGCTCCCACTCACTTTATTGTAAATACAAGCTTCTCCATAAGTTTGTATAAAACCAAAACTTTTGATTACCTTATCAAAACGTTGATTCCAACTTTGGGATGCTTGCTTCAATCCATATATGGACCGTTGAAGTTTGCATACCTTGTTAGCATCCTTAGGATCGACAAAACCTTTGGGTTGCATCATATACAACTCTTCATCAATGTCTGCATTGAGGAATGCTGTTTTGACATTCACCTGCCATATCTCATAATCGTAATATGCAGCGATTGCTAACATAATCCTCACAGACTTTAGCTTCGCTACTGGTGAGAAAGTCTCATCGTAGTCAACTCCTTGAATTTGTCGAAACCCTTTTGCGACAAGTCGAGCTTTATAGACAGTAACATTACCATCAGCATCTGTTTTCTTCTTGAAAATCCATTTGTTCTCGACAGCCTTCCGGCCATCTGGTAAGTCCACCAAAGTCCATACTTGGTTTTCGTACATGGATCCAATCTCAGATTTCATGGCTTCTTGCCATTTATTGGAATCTGGGCTCATCATCGCTTCCTCATATGTCGCAGGGTCATCGGTGTTATCCACCAACATGACACTCATAACGGGATCATACCAATCAGGAGTGGTACGAGTTCTCGTTGACCTGCGAGGCTCTGTAGCAACTACAACCGAAGTTTCATGATCATCATCATTAGCTTCCTCTCTTATTGGTGCAGGCACCACAGGAACTTCTTCCGGTGCTGCGCTACTCGCAAGTTCGAGAGAAGGTTCGACAACCTCGTCGAGTTCTACTTTCCTTCGAGTCACTTCTTTCGAGAGAAATTCCTTCTCTAGAAAGGATCCATTCTTGGCAACGAAGATTTTGCCTTCGGATCTATGATAGAAGGTATACCCAATAGTTTCCTTTGGGTATCCTATGAAGACGCATTTTTCCGCTTTGGGTTCAAGCTTGTCCGGCTGTAACTTCTTTACATAGGCTTCGCAACCCCAAACTTTAAGGAACGACAATTTAGGTTTCTTCCCAAACCATAATTCATGCGGTGTCATTTCAACGGATTTAGATGGTGCCCTATTTAAAGTGAATGCGGCTGTTTCTAATGCATAACCCCAAAATGATAGCGGTAAATCTGTAAGTGACATCATAGAACGACCAATATCTAAGAGAGTTCGATTACGACGTTCGGACACACCATTACGCTGTGGTGTTCCCGGCGGTGTCAGTTGTGAAAGTATTCCGCATTTCTTCAAATGCTCGCCAAACTCGTAACTTAGATATTCACCTCCACGATCAGAACGTAGAAATTTAATCTTCTTGTTACGTTGATTCTCAACCTCACTTTGAAATTCCTTAAACTTCTCGAAAGTTTCGGACTTATGTTTCATGAAATAGATATACCCATATCTACTCAAGTCATCCATGAAGGTAAGAACATAACGATAACCACCGCACGATGCTACACTCATTGGACCACACACATCAGTATGTATGATTTCCAATAAGTCCGTAGCTCGCTCCATCATACCAGAAAATGGAGTCATAGTCATTTACCCATCAGACATGCTTCGCATCTTTCAAGTGATTCGAAATCAAGTGATTCAAGAAGTCCATCGGAATGGAGTTTCTTCATACGCTTCACTCCAATGTGACCAAGACGACAGTGCCACATAAAGGTCGAGTTATCGCTCGATTTCAAACGTTTAGCTTCAATGTTATTAATATGTGTATTTCCACTATCGAGATTTAATAAGAATAGACCATCTATCAAAGGTGCATGTGCATAAAACATATTACTCATATAAATCGAACAACCATTATTCTCGGACTTAAACAAGTAACTGTCTCGCAATAAACAAGATCCCGATATAATGTTCATGCTCAACGCAGGCACCAAATAACAATTATTTAAGTATAAAACTAATCCCGATGGTAGATGAAGAGGTAGCGTGCCGACCGCGATCACATCAACCTTTGATCCGTTTCCCACGCGCATCGTCACCTCGTTCTTCGCTAGCTTCCGTCTATTCTGCAGCACCTGTTTCGAGTTACAAATATGAGCAACCGAACCTGTATCAAATACCCAGGCACTACTACGAGTACTAGTGAGATACACATCAATAACATGTATATCGGATATACCTTTCTTCTTGATGTTGCCGTTCTTCAAATCCGCCAAGTACTTTGGGCAATTCCGCTTCCAGTGACCTTCTCCCTTGCAATAAAAGCACTCTGTATTAGGCTTGGGTCCAGCCTTGGTCTTCTTCGTCGGTGCAGTAACTTTCTTACCACCCTTATTGAAGTGTCCCTTTTGCTTAGACTTGCCTTTCTTGAATTTGGTGGTCTTATTGACCATCAACACTTGGTGCTCTTTCTTGATCTCCACTTCTGCAGATTTTAACATGGAGAAGAGTTCTGGCAACTGCTTGTTCATGCTTTGCATATTGTAGTTCATCACAAAGTTCTTGTAACTTGGTGGTAGTGATTGGAGGACACGGTAAATCCCCAAAGCATTGGGAATCACTATACCCAAACTTTGAAGTTTGTTTGCGTGCCCAGACATCTTAAGCACATGCTCACTGACGGAGCTGCCCTCTTCCATCTTCCAGTTAAAGAACTTTTCAGAAGCCTCATAGCTCTCAACTGCCGCGTGAGTCTCAAAAATCAATTTGAGTTCACGAACAATATCATGTGGGTCTGAATTCTCAAACCTTTCCTGAAGCTCTGATTCTAAACCATACAAGATAGCACACTGAACTATGGAGGTAAACGTTCTTTACTTCATCGGTAGCATCAACTGCAGGCGGGTCACCTAGCGGTGCATCCAGCACATAGGTCAAATTACCAGCATTGAGGACAATCCTCAAATTGCGGAACCAATCCGCGAAGTTGCTTCCATTGTTTTTCAACTTTTCTTTCTCTAGGAACGCATTAAAATTGATGGTAGGGGCAGCCATTGATCTACAACATATTTGCAATAGTTTAGACTAAGTTTATGAAAAATTGAGTTCTAATTAATAGTTAAATTAATCTAGGTGAACTCCCACTCAAAACAATATCCCTCACATTGTTTTAGTGATCACACGAACCAAATCCACCACATCAAAACCGACCATCACGAGAGTTGATGTGGCTTCAATGGCGAACAATCGACATGTTCTTCATATCTACTATATGATTCATGCTTTTCCTTTCGGTGATCCGTGTTCCGAGACCATGTCTGTACATGCTAGGCTCGTCAAGATCAAACCTTAGCTTCCGCATGAGCAAATCTGGCTTGCCCACGTTGTATACACTTGCGGAATCTAACACACCCGATCATCACGTGGTGCTTCGAAACAACAAGCTTTAGCAACGGTGCTTACTAAGGATGAACACTTTAGAACTTGAAATTCATGTGCATGAGGGATCATCTTATAATGCTACCGTCGTTAACTAAGCAATACAAGATGCATAAAGTATTAACATCACATGCAATTCATAATATGTGATATGATATGGCCTTTCTTCTTTGTGCTTCTGATCTTCATCGAACATGATCTCCATCATCACCGGCATTGCATCAAGGTCAATGACGCTGCTTCATGGTTGTCGTCCACCGGCTTCAACTATTACAACTACTTTGAATAGACACGCGGGTCTTAACATAAATTAAAGACAACCATATGGCTCCTGCTGGTTGCCAACTTACAATAAGGAACATTGCATACATCACATATAATCACAATCATGGCCATATCACATCACAACACATCCATGCAAAACAAAGTTATATGCCTCTAATTTCTTTGCATATTTTACGTGGTTTGGGGCTTTCAATATGTGTCGATCTAACTTACGAACAAGAACCACAACGTTGATGTTTGAACTATCAAGTGTCCGTTGTAAATTGGATCTATACTATAATGGGAGAGACAGACACCCGCAAAGCCACTTATGCAATACAAGTTGCATGTTGAGCGTGGAGCAAGTCTCATGAACGATGTCATGTAAGGTTAGCCCAGGCCGCTTCATCCCATCATACCGCAAGATGCAAAGTACACAAGAAGCAATTGATAATAAAAGCACCACCGCCCACAATGACCATTGTGTTCTACTCGTGCAACAGATCTACATATAGACACGGCTCTGATACCACTGTAGGGGTTCGTAGCATGGAAAACAAAAAATTTCTACCGCATACAAACAAACAAGCCAAGATCTATCTACTAGATTGTAGCAACGAGTCGATAGAATAACTCACCCTCGAAGATTCCAAAGTGTTTAACGAGAGCGGATTCTCGTGGGTGATGTAGTCGTACTCTTCCCGATCTCAAGATCGTGTAGACGATCCTTTCGGCGCTGCGTTCCGGCAGCGCTTCCGCAGTCGGTCACACGTTCGGTACTCGACGAAGACCTTCCTCTCCCTTGTTCCAGCAGGCAGCGAAGGTTGTAGCACTCTCCTCGCGATTCCGGCAGCACGACGGCGTGGTACCTGAATTAGAGGGGAGATCTCGCAGGGCTTCGCCTTAAGCCGGAGCGAGTATGGTGGACTATGATAGAGCCTCGGTGATCTAGGGTTTAGACACACCAAGTAGAAGGAGCTAGGCTAGCGGCTAGGGAAACTAGAAGCCCCAACTCGGCTGCTTGGGAGAAACCCTAGGGCGGCGTCGGCTATGGTGGGCGGCGGCTAGGGTTAGGGTTTAGAGGGGCAAGGTTTGTCCTTGGAGGGGCAGCCCTGCCCCTGCTTATATAGGTGGAGGGGGCGCGCCAAGGGGAGGGGAGTCCCTCCCCAACTCGGCTTCCAAGGCCGGCGGTGGAGGGAGAGGGACTTCCTCCCCAAGTAGGTTTCCTACTCTCCCTCCACCAAACAAAATAGCCGTTTGACTTTTCAAATTGGCGTTTGACTTTTCAAACTAGGATTTGATTTAACCCTTTATTTTGTTCAGCGATGACACCTAGTACATGATGCAACCATTTCAACTTGTTATGACACATTCATGTACCCTTCCCCTCCGGAGTGCCGGACATTCCGGAACCTTCTAGAACATTCCCGATGAAAAACACCGGAACCATTCTCCAACCCGAAAACAGGACTTTCCTTATATGAATCTTATTCTCCGGACCATTCCGGCTCTCCTCGTGATATCGCGGATCCCATCCGAGACTCCAAACAACATTCGGTCTCTTACTCATCATTCCATAACTACTCAACAACGTCGAATCCTTAAGTGTGTCTTCCTACGGTTCGTGAATTATGCGGACATGATCGAGACACTTCTCCGAACAATAACCAATAGAGGAATCTGGAAATTCATATGGCTCCCACATATTTCTACGATTACTTTGCGATCGAATGAACCACTTACATACGATACCAATTTCCCTTTGTCTCACGATAGTTTACTTATTCGAGGTTTTGATCGTCGGTATCTCTGCATACCTAGTTCAACCTCGTTACTAATAAGTACTCTTTTCTCATTCCCGTGATATGTGATCCCTTGTGAGCCAGTCACATGCTTGCAAGCTAATTGGATGACATTCCACCGAGAGGGCCCAGAGTATATCTATCCGTCATATGGATGGACAAATCCCACTCTTGATCCATGTGTCTCAACCAATACTTTTCGAACACTCAATGCGACCTTTATATCCACCCAGTTACGGTGTGGTGTTTGATGTCATCAAAGCATCCTTCCGGTGATGGTGATATGCATGATCTCATGGTCGAAGGAATTAGGTTACTATGTATCAGAAATCATATAGCAATTGAACTATTAAAATGACTTGATCTTTATGCTACGCTTATCTATAGGAGTATGTCCATCATATCATTCTCCTAATGATATGATCTTGTTGTTAATAACATCTCAATGTTCATGATAGGGAAACCACAATCATTTATTAACCAACAAGCTAGTATTATGAAGAGGCTTTACTAGGGACTTCAATTTAAGTTTACATATCACATAAGTATTAATGTTTCCTTGTTAATACTATTATAGCATGAATGTAAACATTTATCATAAACACAAAGATATAATAATAACTACATTTATTATTTCCTCTAGGGCATATCTCCAACATGTTGACCCGACCCTGTCCCACTCGTCAGCCTCCCTGGCTAGTACTGCCTCGATGAGAAATAACCAAACCGCCCCTCCTGCCCCACTTTTCCCACGAGGATGCTGAGGTGTCCTAGGGCCCATCTGTCGGTCTCTAGGGCTAGCAGAAGCCCTGGTGTAAAAAGTTCCAGTGCTGTTTAATAATTTCAGAAAAAGGTTTTAGTTAATTCCAGAAATTCATATAATATTGTAAATTCAATGACATTTAATTTATAAGTCAGAAAAATACAAATAATAAATCAAAATGTTCAGAAAAATGAGAACTATCTAATAGAGCTATAATCATGCATTGTTCAACAAATTAAATGGCAAGTTTAATTAGAAGATCAAACTAACCCCTCGAATATGTTCCGGAGTTTCTCCGAATTAGGGTTTTCACCCCTCGGAACCCCGTTTAAATCGTCGAGCATGCTTTAGGGTTTTATTTTGATACAAATTAACTTGTCATATCATCATTCTTGTTTGAGAATTGCATCGATGCGATGTGTTGATTGTTTCCCTTTATTTCCGATATTTGGTTCTTTCCTGTAGAATACGATGTCGAGATCGAGATCGACGAACAATACTTGACCAACTACAATCAAGTCAAGTACAAGGCTCCCAAAGATCTGCTTATCTTCTATCAACAGTCAAAGGCAAGCATAGCCCCACCATGATATAATCCTATGATTTATAAAGCATTTCAATTCTTACCATGATGCATACGATTCTACTGTGGTCTTTTATCGATAGATGGAGTATCCTATCTATTGCATTACTCCCTTTTGAGCTTATATTACCTGATCGACTGGTCCTAGAATAACTAGGTTTGGCTTGTGTGCACTGCTAGAGCTATCATCCGTGTTCTGCTTAGCTTAGCCATGCATAGATGTCAATTCTGGTCCATCCAGATGATGTATCAGATGCAGATAATCTAGTATGACAGGAGAACGTGATGATATGAGATCGGTGATATGAGTTAACCATGCTAAGGCTTGTATGGGAGGCCATGGTGGGATGTGGTTTTTCTAGTCCCATGCTCGCCACCACTAGGAACTGAGTTCTTGCCTTTGGAACCGAGATGAGCCTACAGCCACACGGGGCTTGGGAACCCCTCGCCTGATTAACTTGCCTAGTAGATTCCATGAGTCACATAGTTCGGGCGTTCCATTCGACATATGCATAGAAAATCTTTTGAAAGATTTGTCGGGTGAAAGGTGCATCATAACAGGTAGGTAAGCATGGCCGGGGTTGCTTGGGGTCGATGGAGCCCCTGGTGAACCAACCTTGCCTCACATCTTTAAGTACCGGCTTCGTGATTTGACCCGTTACAGCGGAACCATACTTATTGCGTGACTCATGGTCTCGGCGAAAGCAAGGTAAAGGTCGTGGCCAACCATCCTCTGCCAGCCTTCCAAGGAAGAGGGCTAATAGCTTAGCATTAAGAGTCGGTTGGTACGTGTGGGTAAAGTTGTATACCCCTGCAGGGTAATAATCTTTTCAAAAAGCCGTGTTCACGGTTATGAATGCTTGGTGACTAGATTCTAAGATCATAGAGAACTTGAACCTAATCATAAAATTTGGCAGATCAACGTGTGCTTAAGGATGCTTCCTCATGGGTACGAGGGGGTGATCCTAGTTGGTAGATGATGATGATTGGTGGATATCAAAAGATGATGATCAATACTTTGGGGATGTCGCTCTTTTATCCCCTTTTAAAATATTCTGAATAGACGAGCTTCTTCTCCCTCTTGTTTTATAAACAAAATATGGCTTTATGCAAAACAACTCCACTAGCCAGAAGTCTTGCGGAGTATACCCTGTACTCACCCTTGCTTTGTTGATACTTTTGGCAGAGTAAGTGTTCCTTGAAGATCAGTTTGGCACTATATCGACATCGATGAGTAGCTTGGGGTTCCCGGCCGGCAGCCTGGAATCTATGGGCTGGGACGTCATCGTTATGCTTTAGGCCTCTTAGGCCATTTGTTAAGTTTGCTATACTTAATAGCATAATTTTCCTTCCGTTATTTGATGTTTGTGGTCAGTGACCCCTGCTTGTAATAATTTGGTTCTCTGCTCAGTTATGAGCTTGCTGTAATAAATTTTGTGTCGTAGGGTCACTGATGTGTTACCGATTCTTCACTGGATATTCTTGAGCTCAAGGTTAAGCTTATGTTAGACGGAGGTTTGGGACTTGTTTAGCCCTGATTCCGGGGTGTCACACGCGTCGACCCGGCTCGGGACTGACCGATGCCGACGAGGTCATGTGCCTCGACCACGCGCCGATGCGTACGCACTGACGCCGCCATTGCTAGGGGTGCCGTGTTGTGCGGTTGTTGGCACCACCCGGACCCACGCCTGCTGCTCCCTGCGCTCCGTGGCCTCGCCCCGCGCTCTGCCGCCGGCTCCTGCGTGCACCGCGTGCTTGCTGGCCCTGCCCATGTTCTGCCGCCGGCCCGTCCTGCGCCTGCCTGCGCACCCGCCGTGCTTGCCGCCCTACCTGCGCGCCCGCAGCTCCGTCGTGTGCCTATAGCGCCGCCACGCATGAGCAACAATGCGCAACTCGCTGGCCCGGTCCTGCGCTCTGCCGCCGGCCGCGCCCCGCGCCTGCCCGCGCGCCCGCCGCGCCGTTCCCCACAGCTCTGCCGGCCCCACCCCGCGCCTGCCTGTGTGCCTGTCGCGTCGCCCTACCTACGCGCCCACAGCTCCACCCTGCGTCCACAGTACCACCGCGTAGAAGCTCGCCGCCCTCACCGGCCCCGCGCCCTTTCCGCCCAGCGCCGTCACCGCCCAACACCCTCGACGGTGCCGCATCCTCGTCGGCCCCACTCCAAGCGCCCGTCCCTGGCGTTGACACCCCCAGCATGCTCGAGATGCAGTACCTCCTCGCCGGCGGGCCAAGGCGGTTCTCGTACGCGGAGCTGAAGACTGCGACCAAGGACTTCATGGACGTGGTGGGCCGCGGCGCGTACAGGCGGTGTTCCCTAGCGACCTCCCGGACTGGCGCGCGGTGGCCGTGAAGCAGCTGCATGGCGTGGGAGGCGGCGAGGCAGAGTTCTGGAGGTGCGGCAGCGTGAGCACCTCGGGCGGGAAGGTGGCCGTGTCCTTGAATGACGGGTTGGGCTCCACGCCGAAGTCCAGCCGCGTGACGTGCAGTGACGCCGCCATGGAGGCTCCTGTAGCAGTGTTGCCATTGCCGAGCGCGGCGGCGGTGGCCGGATTGCACTCGAGGCCCAGCCAGAGCGCGCTGCAGGGGTCGGGGCTCTCGGAGCGCCAGTCCTGGTCGGAGGAGACGACGTCCATGACGAGGAACGGGATGGGGAAAAAGTAGTGTGGGTCGAGCGGCCGGCGGCGAGCGTCAGCGCGCAGGAAGGGCGAGCGGCAGCAGGATGGGGCCTCTGTACCACTAACGGGATGGAGGAAGAAGAAGGTGGGTGGGGAAAAATTAGTGAGACTGATGGGTGGGACCCACTGGCAGTAAATAGTAAAATAGGAGAGAAAAATAAAAAATAACATAAGATATGTCTGACATGTGGGCCCCACTTCCACCTCAGCTTCTCCTAGACACGTGTCGCCAACTCGACACTTACAACTGGGCCTAAGCCATCAGAAAGCATGTCAAAGTGCTTTTAGATGTGAATTAGTCCGATTCGCAACGCTTGTACCCTTAAATTGGTAATGACATGCCAAAATTACCGAAAGTGGTACTGACCCGTCCCGACAGCCCCAATTGTGATAGTTTTATCCAATTAACTCGGAGTAAGAGCACAGGGCGGAACAGAGCGTGGGCGAGGGGAACGAACCGATGGATAGAGAAGATGATTTTTTGGTGGGGAATTGGTTGAGGGAGGATGTTGGGGCTGTGTCGGTTAACATCTGCAGCAAAGGAGGTTGACGGCAACCGAAATTAGCGGTAGGGGGCATTGACTGAACGAGTGGGAGAGAGAAGTTTTGCATAGAGGGATGCGTGGGAGGAAGAAGATAAGGAGAGAGAGAGATCAATACTTTGTGGACCTAAGCGAAGAAAAGATTCCTTCTCTGTATGCAGTTACACGTAGGAAACTAGTTTAATAATACCATGTTCTTGCCTAAAATCTCGTATTAGTTGCTAAAACCCTAGTTTCTTGCCTGGCAGTACTTTGATGCCTAAAAATTATAAAAAATTGCCAATTTGTTGTCTAAAACCACATAATAGTTGCTAAAATATGCTAGTTTTTTTCCTAAAATTTCTGACATGGAAATTTCTGTGCCCGACGAGGCTACTTCGGTTCCCGGCGAGTCAACTTCGGTGTCCGGCTAGGAAACTAGTGCCAGACTAACATTTTGCCCTGCGAGGCAACTTCGGAGTCTGACAGGACAACTTATGTGCCTAACAAGGCAAGTTTTGCCCCGTGAGGCAACTTCTGTGCCCGGCAAGACAACTTCGGAGCCCGACGAGGCAACTTTGGTGCCTAACAAGGCAACTTCGGTGCCCGACAGTACAACTTTGGAGCCTAACGAGGCAACTTCTATGCCTAAATAGGCAACTTCGGAGCCCCACCAGGCAACTTTAGAGCCCGACGAGGCAACTTCAGTACCCGACGAGACACCTTCAGAGCCCGACGAGGCAACTTGTGCCCGGCGAGGCAATTTTGGATCCCGGCAAGGCCGACGAGGTAACTTGTGCCCAACTTCGAAAGCCGACGAGGCAACTTTGGTGCCTAACGGGGCAACTTTTGTGCCTGACGAGGAAAATTTTGCCCGACGAGGCAACTTTGGAGTCCGACGAGGCAACTTCTGTGCCTAACAAGGCAAGTTTTGCCCCGGAAGGCAACTTTGGTGCCCGACGAGGCAACTTTGGTGCCCGACGAGACAACTTTGGAGCCCAACGACGCAACTTCGGTGCCTAACAAGGCAACTTCGATGGCCAACGGGGCAACTTCGGTGCCTGACTAGGCAACTTTGGTACCAGACCAGGCAACTTCGGAGCCCGACTAGGCAACTTCAGAGCCCGACCAGGCAACTTCAGTGCCCGACCAGGCAACTTGTGCCTGACGAGGCAACTTCGGAGCCCGACGAGGCAACTTGTGTCCAACTTCGAAAGCCTACAAGGCAACTTGTGCCCGACGAGGCAACTTTGGTGCCCGACGGGGCAACTTCTATGCCTGATGAGGCAAATTTTGCCCGACGAGGCAACTTTGGAGTCTGACAGGGCAACTTCTATGCCTAACAAGGAAAGTTTTTTCCCACGAGGCAACTTCGATGCCCGACGAGGCAACTTCGGTGCCTGACGAGGCAACTTCGTTGTCCAGAGAGACAACTTCGAAGCCCGACGAGGCAACTTTGGTGCCTAACAAGGCAACTTTGGAGCCCGACAAGGCAACTTGTTCTCGGCGAAGCAACTTCGGAGCCCGACGAAGCAAGTTGTGCCCGACGAGGCAACTTGTGCCCAACTTCGGGATCGTTAGGCACATAAGAGCCTGACGAGACAACTTGAGTTCCCGACGAGGCAATTTCTGTTCCTAACGTGGCAACTTCGATGCCTGGCGAGGCAACTTCGATGCCCGACGAGGCAACTTCGGTGTCTGGCGAAACAACTTCGAAGCCCGACAAGGCAACTTTGGTGCCTAACAGGAAACTTTGGAGCCCGGCGAGGCAACTTGTTTTCCGCGAGGCAACTTCGAAGCCTGACGATGCAACTTGTGCCCCACTTCAGGCTCGTTAGGCACATAAGAGTCCGACGAGACAACTTTAGAGCCCGGCGAGACAACTTCAGAGTCCGACGAGGCAACTTCTGTCCCTAATGTGGCAACTTCGGAGCCCGATGAAGCAATTTTTTAGAGTTGCAAAATTAGCATGCTGTGATTTATTAGGCAAGAATCTGGAAAATAAACAATTTGACACAAAATCTAACACAAACCATATCAAATCCAAATCTGCTCTCCTATTCTTCACATTTACCCAAACCAGATTAATTCATTCATGGATTAGGGGACCACACACGAGCATACCGGATCACACAAGCATACCGTAGCACATCATCTAGTAAGTCAAGTGGGTGGTGGTAGCCTGGTAGGTACGTACACTGTGCTTCGGGCAGGTACGGGTAGGCCAGGCATTCTCCTGTCTGCCGACGAGCGCCTCAGGGTCGCAGACGGGCGGACTCAGCAAGGAGGTATCAACCGGTTGGGGCGGATCTAGATGATGGGCACAGGAAACACAGATAATTTAAGGAGGTTTAAACTAGTTAGAGCATCTCTAGAGACATCGAAAAAGCCGAACCAGACAACGCGTTTTTAGGTCGTGTTTCGTGAATTTTTTTCGGGTCGTGAGCGGCGGGGCGAAACAGAAACCGGAAAAGGAAATATTCGATTTAGATTCCGCCCGTCGCTTCGTCGTCCTTGTGTCGTATACAAATAGGAGGCGCCTACGCGTTCATCCCCATCCATTCCCTCCCTCTCCAATCTCCACCGCGCCGCCATGGAGGTGCCCCCGCTGAACTTCTACGAGACGGCGATGTTCGCGCACTTCGATATCGTCGCGCCGCCGGCCGCGACGGTTCCCCACAAATGGTGCATCAGCTATGCGGGGGTGCCGGTGGCTCCGCTCCCGGGCCGAGCCGAGATGGAGAGGGCGCTGCCCAGGTATGAGGCGGCCAGTCCGTACTGGCCGGCGTTGTTCAAGAAGGAGCGGAAGGCCAAGATAGGCAACCACATCGTTTACGGGCGCGTGGTGCACCGGGATCTCCGCAACCGAGAAGGGCGGGAGAGGTTCTGGTCTGTCCCTGGACGGACCAAGTACACCATCATCACCGCCGCTCGCCGTGAAGAGGTCCTCCGTCTTGCGAACAATGCGGAAATCATGGAGGTTCCGTCCGACGACGAGGAGGAAGCCGGCGGCTCGGAGGAGGGGGAGGAGGAGGACGGCGCGAAGGACAACAGTAGCAGAAGTGACTAGTGGTTGAATCAATTAATATAGGATGTGAAATCGTAGTTTTGTTTAGGAAGAATTCGTGGTTGAATCAATGAAATGCAACTATGTTTCCGCCTCGATTTAGATCTCCTTTCCGGATCAATTTTTGTCACAGCGAGGGTTGGAAACGTGACTGTCGAGTGGAGGAGGCCTTGTTGGCGGGCGGAATTTGTCTGCCGGGGCCTGGGTCGACAGCGGCGCCCGACTGCGCCGGCGACGGGTGGACGCAGAAGGGAGAGGAATACGCTGAAACTTCCATGCCGCCAAGCATCCCGTGGTTTCCAGGTTGGCTACGTGTCAGGCTTGAAACCTGGGGATTTAGGGATCCGCGGGGGTGTTTTCTCCGGGGCCTAAATTCTTTTTCGGTTCGGGCGGTTTTGGGGCGTCTGTTTTTAGCACGCGAAACAATAGTGATGGTTATTTTTCTGGTTCCGCCCTTTTACGGTGTCTGCTAGAGATGGCCTTAGGGTTTGAGTGATAAATCACTGGGATGATAGAAATGCATACATCAAAAACCGATGTCCACACTTGCTGACGGGGCAGAGAAAGTAGGAGCGGCGATGAGCGTGAGAGGAGGCGGCGACGAGCGTGAATGGCGGCGATGCTTGGGGTGTGAGGCGTCGGCGGCGGCAGACGAGCACGGGGAGAACAGCGGAGAAAGATTTTAGAGCCTCATTGGGTTGGATGGGACTGGCTCTAAAGTCTGGACCATGCCGATGAGGATAAGCGGCGGTGGTCAGCGGGGGGCGAGATCGTGATGCGGCGGTGCCGCTCTGCCGGTTTGTGCCCCAATGTGGGGCCAGCTTGCGATCCGGTAGACAGTGCGTCCTCGACCCTTTTTTTAGGGAAGTGCGTTCTGGACCTAAGCAGTGCGGGATATGCAGGCTTGGGGGTTATTGGGCTGGGCCTTCGGAAGTTTAATTCAGCCAACAAATTAAACACGCCTCCATCATATTTTGTTTTTCTGTGGTCCAATTTGCTGAAAAAAGATGGGTCCAAAAAGCCCAAACGACCAAACTAAAATCGGTTAGTGATTTTTTTTTCGAAATCGGGATAAAGCCCGGCCTCTGCATCAATCGATGCATGCAGCCTGTTTTTATTAAATTATTAAATTTTATAATTTATTACAAATCACTGATCATACAAATCGGTTAGTGAAATTGGAAACAGACAAATTTCTATGTCGATGGAGAAAACCAGAAGTTTGTGTTCAGTTTTCGGGTTCTCTGCTCTTATGCACACTGCCACTCATCTATCTCAGAGCAAGCGCAATCCATCATGTTAGCTTATAAATCTTACAACATTAACCAAGCTAGTAGTTTATATATCTTGGACACTTCGACATGGTAAGCCAGTGTATAGGAAAACCCTAGCAGGCGAGCTAAGTTGGTCAAGATGATGACAATCTCTTCACCGCCACCGACATGGTATGTTGTCGGTGTCGTTTCCCTTTCCTCCAACAGAAAGAGAGACCTCGAGATGCTCATGGCGAAGATAGAGGCATCTACTTCTTAGGATTTTGTTGTAACTTCGAGTTTTCAAGGAGTTTTTGTTGTTCTTTTTGCTATAGTTTCACTAGTGCACAACACACCCTCTAACAGCGGTTCAGGAGACCCTTTAACAGCGGTTTCAGAACCGCTGTTGGGTGTTCGGTGTTAGAGGCCCCCTCCTTTAACATCGGTTCTTATACGAACCGCTGTTAAAGGGTGGCGCACGTGGGGCTGCCGCAATGCTCAGGCCCCCCACTTTAATACCGGTTCGTAACACGAAACGGTGTTAAAGGTTCTCTGCCGCGGCAGGAAAACGGCATAAATCTCTGCCGCAGCAGGAAAACGACATAAATCTCTGCCGCGGCAGAGTTCTGCCGCCGCCCCGTTCTGGGCAGATTTCTGCGGCGCGGCGGGGACGGGGAGGGGGAATTGATCGGGAGAGGTATACACATACATCATCAGTACATACGAGTACATGAATAATTAAGCAACTATTATTATAAACAAACATCGTCATTGTGGTATTCTCCGTACACGTTGAAGCATCAAGTACAAGACAAACACGTTCAAGCATATATACAATATAACATCTCTGTGCACGTTCATTTTGGTGGATATCTAAAGAGTTCTCCGCCAGGCGAGACGACCTCATGAAGTATGAACCCCGCCAATTCCTCTTGAATGGCTCGTATGCGGTCAAATGGTAGGAGTTGGTCCCACATCCGTTCGATCTAAATATATATGAAGAATGAGTCAATATATATAAGAATAAAACTCAACACAACTGATGGTAATAAAATAATGTTGTGTACTTCGTTTACTTACTCTAAGTTGTTCTAGTGCGGCTTGGCCCGTCGCACATATTGTGTTGCGAATGAACTCGCAAACATAGTATCCACATAAGTTATTGTCGGGTCCCTGATACGCGCACTTTACGAGAATAGAGAGTTCAATCAAAATAATAATTAATAAAGCATGATATAATGGAATTGGAAACAGAATCAAAGAGATACGCAGACCTAGCTGGCTATTATTATTTACATTTTGTTCTACAAATTTTAGTTCTTCTGACCATTCACCCACGGCCCTGCCCGTGAACCTTTTCCAAACCCTGTCCGGCAAAGAAAATGGATAAAAGAGTAATTAATTACTTGTTGTCACGAAAGTTGTCGATCTAGTGCGATAATATGATTGATATTACCTCTGGAGCATCTCTTTAAAGTCTGCCCATAGCTCTTGGTATTTTCGTAACGAGTCCATGACAAGGACTTTTCCTGCGTCAGGTTGAATGACTAGCAGAATAAAGTGGAACCTGTGCACTCATAACTCATCATCAGTTACACTTAACATCGAGTAAGCTGAAACAGAATGTGTACAAGAGAGGGCAACAGTACTCATGAGAAGTTGTAAGGCAATACTATTTCCCTTTTAGTTTGTTGTCTCAGTAAAGACCTTAGCAAGAAATCTTCTGTTTGCCCGGATCTATGTTTTACCACTTGTTCATGAACTCTATTTGGGTCAACGAACCCAATATCAAAAGGGCCTCCTTTCATGCATTCCATAACCTTTTTCCTTCATAATAGTATATACATGTATGGTGAGCATATATATACATGCAATAATGAATTGAATGAGATGAGATAGAAATTATAGAAATAGTAATTACACACGATAAAGGCTGATGGCAGCTTTGTCGAGTTCCTTCTGATTGAATAGAAAATGCAAGTATTGAATGTTGAAGGCGATCTCGTCGTCTCTGCACAAGAAAATCTCATCTCTTATATGCGCCATGATCCATTCTTCCTTTCTCGTCTTGCAGAAATCAAGGTACCACTTGTGCAATTTTCGCATCTTTGTTGGTAGATTCTTGAGCTCCTCTTTCTTGACGAGATTCTTCCCATACTTCCATGGCTGTATGGGGTTGACATCGCCTTTGGGCAAGTTGTCTCCCATGATGTTCAAGTATGTAATATAAGTCATCCCCATCTCATTGGTCTTTCTTTGTAGCTCTGCCTCGTAATTATTTACAGGAGGAGCTATCCGTGTGTCAAACACTTGGAGAGGGGCGCACCATTGGTTTTCCTGCTCTCCGAGGATAGGAACTATTTTCTGGGGTGCCGCACGGCTACTACTTTCAGACTCCCTCCACCTTGCATTCCCCTTCATAATCTGGCGCTCGTAGTCCGGCACAAGTGGGGTTTCAGGTTTAAAAAGATTATTGTAAAACTTCTCCACCATCGTCGGATCTATTTTCTCCTTTGGCGCCGGCTCCCGAGAGTTGCTGGCGGCGACGCGGTGGCAGCTCCGCGAGTGGACGGGGGTGGCAGACGGCACGGGCACGGTGGCGGGCAGCGGATGACGAAGGCGTGGTCGAGCAGCCTGGCGGCGTCTCTGTTTCTCCACCGCGGCTCCTCTGCTCCTCTCTGCGCTCGATCGAATTCTGGCTGGTGGGAAGAGGAAGAGGAAGGCGTGCGCCTTTATACCACCCCCTTTAACACTAGTTCCAGCCACGAACCGGTGTTAAAGGGGGGGGGGGATTTGTTCCGCGCGCGCACCCCCCCTTTAACACCGGTTCCATCCACGAACCAGTGTTAAAGGGGGGGTGTGTGCACGAAACGAATTCCCCCCTTTAACACTGGAACCGGTGTTAAAGGGGGGCATTTAATTCGTACATTAAAGGGGTGGGGGCTTTTTTAATTCAAAAACTAGGATATAATTTAGAAAATTCATATATTTTTCATTGTAACTCATAAAAATATGAAAAATATATCATAATTTTTAGAAAAATAAGATCTATCCATTCATATAAAAAAAATTATAGTTACTGTAGATGAAAATTTTCAAAATGATTAAAACACTTACAAATAAATTTTGATTATTCAATTAAGACAAAAATAAAATAGTCAAACCCTAACTTTGAACTTAAGAAATATTAAGCATCTGAAAAGGAATATAACCATATATTATTAGAGAAAATCATAATTTATTTTGTATTAACATTTTTGAATTGTTTGGATATTTAAATTTAGCATCTTTTGTACACTTTGGAATCTGACAAAACTTTCAACATGAAAATTGTTTGTATTTGAATAACTAATCCTAAAACATTTTTTAAAATTATAACTATTCAAACTAATAACATATGGGAAAGGGCGGGCAGAATGCGTGGGAGGAAAAGGGAGGGAAGAAAAATTTATTACGATAGAACTGGAATTAAAGTACATAACTCAACTAACAAAGCACGATTGAAAATTAAGATACATAGAAGAACTGAAAATTAAGATACATCCAGATTAAGTCACAATCGACTGAACTTGTTTTAGAATGTTGGAGTGATTCAGTCATGCTCCTGCCTGCACCTGTAATACTCGCCACTGTAGTCGTCGTACTCGCCATGGCCGTCGTTGCTGTCGTCGTCAGGATCGCCGTAGTTGAACCTTGAAGGCTGAGTACGCGTTTGTAACATCCCAAAAATATTAAACTTAAATCATCAAACTCTAATCATCAAATTTAGGGTTAACAAAAACTTTTCCAATTAAAAATATGAAAGCATTCATATGTGTGTGTATTAAAATTTGAATTCTTTTGAATTGCCATGGTTCTGTGTTTCTTTGCTTGTAAAATGATTCTTAGGTGAAATAAACATCATCTAAAAAATCCCCAAACTTTTCCCAAAGACAAACAAATCAAAACAAACAAATTAAGTGAATGGTCATTTTGGCCAAATTAACTCCCATGCCTACTTTGGCTATCTCTAACTTTCAGAACTTAACAGAAACATGTATGGATCTTTGCACCCCTTGATAGTACTCATAACAAGGTATCAAGGCCCACTTTGTGATCATCCAAAAACATTTGAATGCATAGTTTAAATGATAGTTTAAAATTTAATCTAGTTCATATGGGAAGATCCCACTATTTCAAAAACCACTCAAACAAGCTCAATTTTCAAAACCCAAGCATCCACAGAATCCTCAACACATGCCTAGCACACCCACCAAAAATATTTTCAAAATTCAAAACTTGAGTTCATGCGGCCATTTCATCAAACAGGTTGCAGATTCAAATCAACAAAATCAAAAACACTATGTTGAGCAGTGTTTTAGCCAACCTTGTCCCCTCTATGGTTACAACTAGCCTTAGTAGATCATCTAGCACCCTTAACTAACCGCTAGCACCACTGTGAGCTTGCCAATGCCATCAATGGTGAGCAGGCCGAGAGCACCCATGTCACCCCAGTGTGGACAACAAGCTAGGAGAAGAACTAGCCGTGCCAACCTTGTCTAGCATGCAACCCATGCCTCACCGCCCCCTCTCGACCAGAGCTAGCTCGAAGACAACGACCAGAACCGCCAGGAACACCGCGCCCGCGCCGCTGTCGACCATGCCAACGCGCACCGCAAAGCACGCGCTGTTCCCACGCAACCCGACCACCTCGAGCCCTCGCCGCCCGCTAGCATGCACCCCACCGTCCCAGGAGACCACCAGACATGATCGTTTCACCGCCCGTACTCCGTAGCCACCGCTCGCCGCAGAGTTCGCCGCCTCTGCCTCGCAGAGCATCGCACGTTCCCGACCAATTGCCACCACCCCTACACGCGCATTTAAACCTTAGAGCATCGCCAAGAGACCGCCCATCGATCGCCAACCTTGGCCATGCCTCTAGCCGCCCGTAGCCGTGTCACCACCGTCGCCTGCCCATCCCTCTCGGTCTCGCCGTCGAGCCTATAAAAGGAGATGACCCCCGCTCGATTTCTTCACACCATCTCACTCCCCTCACCTCACTGATCGTTCCACCCCTTAGCCGGAGCAAGGCGAGCAGCGCCTCGCCGGAATTTGGCCGGAGCTCGCCGCTGCAGAGGAGAAGAGGAGTCGTTGATTTCGTCCACCCCCGGAGCGGCCGCGACCACCCCTGAGTTCGCCGTCGTCGACATTGTCGTTTGCTCGCCTCTCCGTCGTCACTAGAGCCCCGGTATGCCCCCTATGCACCCCCACTGAGCCGCTAGGGTTCGAGCTCGCCGGTGACCTGTTCATCGTCGACGACGACCCTCAGCCGTCGATCTTCATTCTAATCCAACGCACCATATCGCCCCGTTTAAAGAGCCACTGACCAGTAGACCCCCGGTCAGTTGCGCCCCGCACTGCGGAGTGACACTGGGCCGGCCCAATAACCCTTCCCACGCAGCCCACTCGTTTGAATTTAGCTTTTTCTATTTATATTCAAACTCAGTTCTGTACCTAGTTTCAAAAATCAACCTAGCTTGATTCAGTGAACCAAATTTCATGAAACCAATTTTGTTAGAAAGATATTGAAATGCTGAATCCAAGCCCATTGGATTCAAATCATTTGGATCTATAGATCAACCTTGGTAAAAATAACAAGGCAGAAGCTTTTCTGCATTCAAACATTTTTCAAATTTAAACCATAATAGATTTTGAGTTGATTCCAACTCTTAAAAATCATATTTGATCATACCTTTCAGAATATATAAAAATATATGGGTTTACATACAGAAATAATGTTCAAGTAATGAAAGAATGCCACATAGGCATTTCTAGCCACTTAAATGATTTAAAATAAAAAGGTTAAACCTTATTAAATTGTGACACCACTTTAAATCACATTCTCATATACTGAAATATGTGGTGATGACATGTGTCAACATGATCCCATGTTTGAGTTGGAGAATATTAAATCTTAAGTAGTTTTTCAATGAGTAGAAATTACTTTTCTAAAAATAAATAAATAAGACAAATGCTTTATTCTTGTGATATTAGTGATGATCCTAGATCATCTATAGAACCCCCTTGTGTGATGATTGAAAGTAGTTAAGTATTGTTTGGTGATTGTGTACCTCGTATTTATTCATAAACGCTAGTACCGACCAAGGATACGAGGAGGAAGGAGGATACTACGAAGAAGAAGCCGAGGAGAACTTCAACCACTGCTCTGCACAAGGCAAGCTTATAATGATACTGATGCAAGCCTAATACTACTAGTTGATTGAGCAAGCTAACACTTGCAATTATGAAAGTTAGATAACCCATGCAATGCACTAAGCATGCTTGGTTAGACACATTTGATGATACCCCGTCCTAGTTTTACTTGCAAGATTTATACTTTATTTCTTTATCAAAGCTTTCTCTTAGAGTTTACTTAAGTAAATTGTAGATACTAGAAAGATAATTGAAGGTTGCATAAAGAGCATTAAATTTGGCCTAAGCTAGATAATCATGATGTCATCCTAAGGCATGAGATTGAACTTAGTTAAACTCCATTTGTTTACCACCCCTCATTAGTAATCACCCTCACTTGTAGATGCTAGTGCTAAGCATAAAACTTGATCAACTTTAGATGGGAATACTTGGTGGAAAATGGTTCTGAAAACCTTGGAATGATGGATCATTCTACTGAAACATTTTGACATGTGTTTCCGAACATCAGATGATTTTGATGATGAAAATGTTGAGGCATGAGCCCTAGCCCTTTATAAAACTGATGGTTGTCTGGATGCGATACCATTCCAATTTTACCGTACAACCACAATACCCGAAATTTGGGTAGGGCTTGACTGGAAACTTATATACTTTAGTATGGGTTCCCTCATGGCCAAGGTTTGAGCTGAGGCTACCTTGTGAAGATTGTCCACCTGTGCAGTACCCAAGATGACAGTTGGTCACGGTTGGGAGGCCAAACTCACAGGAGAGGTGCCTATACTAGGGCGTGTAATCGAAAGGTTAGGATTGATTATCCGCATACTGAGTATGGTGAATTCAGGATTTGTTCCTAACAGATGTATCGAATGTTGTGGTGAAAGTGTACAATCTCTGCAGAGTGTCAGGATGATGGACCCCAGGAAGGTTACGACAACTAGGATCATCTCCCATCGTCAGCATTGCCTGTGACCCCGAAGATGGAGCTTCGCCTACGCTACCTTTATTATTACGTATTCGGCTACTTGAGTTGTATTAAGAACTGGATCATGAGATCCTTATTTGTGTAAGACATTATGTATGGTTTGTAATGGATGATGTACTGTGGTATCCAATTATGTTATGTCTCGCAAAAATGGTAATCCTGGGATTGCGATGTATGGCATAACAAGCATCTGGGATTAAAAATCCGGGTGTTGAGAAGTTGGTATCAGAGCCATCCTGACCATAGGAGACCCTAGTTAGACTGGACGTTTGAATCAAAAACTTAGTTTCAAAACCAAAGGAAGCAAATATTTACAAAAACTTATTCCCATTCTTATCACCTTGATTCTTTCATAAAAATTCATGTTCCTCAAAAACTCTTGCAAAATACATAAAATTTGGCACACTTGATCACTCTACTAATCTACTCATCCTATATTCTTATAGATGGACGTGAAGTACAACAAGTTTTATCAGTTGGGGAATGGAGGAGAACTTATCTTTGAGCGGGATTTGGACCAGCTTTCAGAACTTCTGGAGCGTCCGCACCCTGAGTTCTTCGGAGCTCAGCTCAATGATCAAGGAGGAGAAGATCTGCAGTGGCTAATTGTTGCAAGTCTCCAAGGAAAGATTGAACCTCCCACTGCCAAGGGAATTCAGTTCACCTTGCGAGAAAACAACTAGCTCGATGGACTTGCCAGGGCCATGAAGGAAGCTCTTGCCTGTCTGTGTGGGCAGAGTATCAACCAGATCAAGGGTACCCGCTTTGAGTTTTGTCCAAGGCGTGATGCTATGGGACAGCCACTGGAAGCCCCATACCACCACGAGCTGAAGACTCAGTTGGACCACCTTAGCTTCATGATGTACAATCGTCAGCAGGAATTGGACAATTGCCATGACTAATCCAACCACAAGTCTGCCATAATCAAGACGAAGGATCAGACCATCGCCATGCTAGCGAAGGATCGCAAGTCTCACCACCGTTAGCTCGATAAGAAGGAGCGCATCATTGCCCTTCTTCGCCACCGTATCTCGGATTTGGAGGAGACCATCCACGAGAGAGACATGCAGTTGGAGGAAACTGAGAATGCCGGAGAGGATCTTCGTGGAGACCCCTACTCCTATCTCAGCGATGATGATGATTTTCTGGAAGATCAGGCTATGGACTTCTTCACCGATGAGGATGATTTCGCCTTCATCGATGATGACGAGGATGATGAGTATGACGACTACACCGACTCCAAGGAGTAGTAGCACTTGAGCACTAGCGTAGTGAGTTGTATTCGGTCCCACTGTATCATAGTTTCCAGAATGGTTCTTAAAACCATCTGTTTACCTTTGTTGTGGTGTGTGTTTGTATCGTGTGCTATGAATGAACTAATGAAAAGCAAGTTGCTGGAAAAATCTGAGTCAAACTTTAAAAACTTTTCAAAGTCCCGGAACCTTAGAAATTTCCCTCTTTTCTCATGATCCATCTTAATCTTCAGATGCCACGCGGAGGAAGTGGTTCATCCCCGGACCCGATGTTGCAGATCCAACAAATGTTGGTTTCTAACCGCGAAGCCGAAAGAGCTGAACGTCAAGCCAACCTAGCCACCCTTCAGCAGATAACTCATCTAGCCCACAACAATCAAGGCCAAGGAAATCAGGACAACCATGGATCTAAGCTCAAGAATTTCCAGAATACCAACCCACCAGTTTTCACTAAGTCAGAAGAGCCCTTAGACGCCGATGATTGGCTGCAAACCATGGAAAACAACCTGGAAGTCGCCAGAGTGGAAGCTAACGAGAAAGTTCTGTTCGCCACCCATTATCTAGCCGAAGATGCAAGAGCATGGTGGAACAGTGTTCGTGCAATAACCGGAGGACAGATAATGACCTGGGAGGAATTCAAGGTCAAGTTCAGTAGAACCAATGTGCCACCAGGTTTGATCAAGAGAATGAGAGATGAGTTCAGAGAACTGAAGCAAGGACGGATGACCGTAGTGGAATACCGTGAATTTTTTGTCATTAGCTAGGTATGCACCGGATGAGATCGACACTGAAGCCAAGAAGAAGGAGAGATTCTTGAATGGTCTGCACGATGAGATGCAGACTGTGTTGGTCAACATCCCCTTTGCTCATATTGAAGCCCTTGTCGACTCTGCCATCCAGATGGAAGGAAAGATCAACCAAGCCAATGAGAACCGCAAGCGTCGCATGATGCATCAGCCAGGAACCCATCAGACCCCAAAGTATCGCCCTAACCCATCTCCAGGATTTGCCCCGAGAACCAACAGACCCCTGATGAACCGTTCGACCTATCCAAACCGTGGAAACCCAAGGCCCGGAGGAAATCACAACAACCCCGGCAACTTTGGCAATTTCAATCGTGCACCACCCAAGTTCAACAACAACAATGCTGCCGCCAACACCAACACTGCCCCGAGGACTGGAAGCAATGTTGTGCCTGTTGCAGCAAAGGACAAGTCGCAAGTGACTTGTTATGACTGTGGAAATAAGGGTCACTACTCCAATGAGTGCCCCAAGAAGAATGCCACAGCCCCCAATGCAAATGCCCCAGCTCAGCAGTAGCGTCGTGTTCAGCCTGGAAGAAGGTTTGCCCCAGGGAATTCACTCAACCACAACAGCCGTCTTTTTCTCATGCATGCTGAAGAAGCCCAGGAAACGCTAGACGTCGTGCTGGTATGTTTTCTGTTAATTCAGTACTCGCTAGAGTGTTGTTTGATTCTGGTGCATCGCACTCATTTGTCACCGAAGAATTTGCATGCACTAGTAAGATTCAACCAACCAAACTGAAGCATGTTATGATTGTTCAAATCCCCGGTTCAACCACCAAAGCTAGGCAAATTTGCAAAGACGTCCCTATCCGAATCCATGGCATAGATTTTTATGCTAATCTAATAGTACTCGGAACTAAAGGTTTGAAAGTAGTACTAGGAATGGATTGGATGTGTAAACATAAATGATTAATTGTCTGTGCCAAGAAAGCCATAACCATGACCAGTACAGCCAGAATATCAGTCGAGCATGTATATGAAACCTTACCTCGTCAATTCAAGTGCAACAAGAGTATAGCCCAACCTACCATTGACCAAGTCCGGATAGTCTGTGAATACCCCGATGTATTTCCAGATGTTTTGCCCGGTATGCACCCAGATCGGGATATCGAGTTTATCATCGAACTAATCCCCGGAACCGGACCCATAGCTCAGAGACCCTATAGTATGAACCCGTCTGAACTAGCAGAACTGAAGAAGCAACTGGATGCCATGCTGGAAATTGGATTGATTCGACCAAGTGCGTCACCATGGAGATCACCTGTATTGTTCGTGGACAAGAAAGATGGAGGTAACCGTTTGTGTACGGATTATCGGAAGTTGAATGATGTCACAATCAAGAACAAGTACCCATTGCCCAAGATAGAAGATTTGTTTGATCAATTGACCGGTGCCAAAGTGTTTTCTAATATTGATCTTAGAACAGGCTATCATCAACTCAAGATTCGTGCAGAGGATATTCCAAAGACTGCCTTTACCACCAGATATGGATTATACGAGTATACTGTCATGTCTTTTGGATTAACCAATGCCCCCGCTTATTTCATGAATCTCATGAATAAGATTTTTATGGACTTCCTAGATAAGTTTGTCGTTTTTTTCATCGATGACATTCTGATTTATCCCAAATCAGAAGAAGAACATGAGCTACACCTAAGGACCATTCTTCGAACCCTTAGAGAGCATCAGTTGTATGCCAAGTTTAGCAAATGTGAATTCTGGTTACAGGAGGTAGGATTCCTCGGCCACATTGTATCAGCCGGAGGAATTGCCGTTGACCCTGCAAAGGTGAAAGATGTCGAAGATTGGCAAGCCTCAACCACTCAGGCCCAAGTTCATGCATTTCTCGGATTGGCGGGATACTACCGCAAGTTCGTAGAAGGATTCTCGAGTATAGCCAGACCCATGACCCAATTACTGAAGAAGGACAAGAAGTTTGAATGGACCGACAAATGTGAAGCGAGTTTTCAAGAACTCAAGAGAAGATTGATTTCGGCCCCAATCTTAATCATGCCGGATATCACGAAGCCCTTTGACATGTATTGTGATGCATCCAAGATCGGTCTCGGATGTGTGCTAATGCAAGAAGGCAAAGTTATATCTTATCTATCTCGACAACTGAAACAACATGAGCAGAATTACCCAACCCATGACCTCGAACTCGCAGCCGTAGTTCTAGCCCTGAAGACATGGAGGCACTACCTGATGGGAAACCGTTGTGAGATCTATTCAGATCACAAGAGTCTGAAGTATATATTCACTCAGAAGGAGCTGAATATGAGACAGAGAAGATGGATTGAGCTAATCAAGGATTACGATCTGGACATTCACTATCACCCTGGTAAAGCCAATGTGGTAGCATATGCCCTTAGCAGATTGCCGTGCCGCTTGAACTCTATGATTTTGAAGGAGCAACCAGCTTACAAAAAGAGATGGAAGATTTCCGAATGGAATTAGTGAGTAAAGGATTTTTGGCTAGCTTTGAACTTCAACCCACTTTGATCAGCCAAATCAAAGAGGCGCAGAAAGGAAATGCTAGTATTGACGGAATCAAGCGTCGTATCGGTACAGGCAAAGTACCCGGATTTACCGAAGACGAAGAAGGAGTTCTGTGGTACAAAGGACGCCTTTGTGTACCAGCAGATTCTGAGTTGAAAGAAGTTATTCTGAAGGAAGCTCATGATACTCTTTATTCTATCCACCCCGGAGGAACGAAGATGTATCAAGATTTGAAAGAGCAATTTTGGTGGCATAAGATGAAGAGAGAAATCGGAAGCTATATCGCCAAGTGTGATATATGTCAGCGAGTCAAGGCGGGACATAAAAGACCCGCTGGATTGTTGCAACCATTGCAGATTCCAGAATGGAAATGGGATTCCGTTGGCATGGACTTTATCACCAGATTGCCTACTTCTAGTAGGGGAAATGACTCTATCTGGGTCATAGTGGACAGATTGTCCAAAGTCGCCCATTTCTTACCCGTCAAGACCACATATCAGAGTTCGAAGCTAGCGTAGTTATACATCGCTAGAATCGTCAGTTTGCACGGAGTCCCCAAGAACATTGTATCGGATCGAGGAACTCAGTTTACCTCGAGATTCTAGAAGAAAGTCCAAGAAGGTTTAGGAACCCGACTAGATTTCAGCACCGCTTATCACCCTCAGACCGATGGACAAACGGAGCGAGTAAATCAAATACTCAAAGATATGTTGAGAGCATGTGTGTTAGAATATGGATCTAAGTGGGAAGACTGTCTGACATTCGCAGAATTTTCATACGACAACAGTTATCAAGCCAGTTTGCAAATGGCCCCATTTGAATTCATGTATGGAAGGAAGTGTCGCACCCCTTTGAACTGGTCGGAAGTAGGAGAGAGTCAGATTTTCGGACCCGGCATCCTACGAGAAGCAGAAGAAAAGGTTCACAAGATTCGTGAGCACCTCAAGACCGCCCAGTCCAGACAGAAGAGTTACGCCGACAAGAGACGTCGAGACCTCGCCTTCAACATAGGAGATTTTGTGTATCTGAAGGTGTCGCCATTGAAAGGAATGCAGCATTTCCAACTGAAAGGAAAGTTAGCCCCCAGATATATCGGCCCCTTCAAGATTCTGAACCGTTGAGGAGAAGTGTCGTATCAATTGGAACTACCCGAAGAGATGTCAGCCGTGCACAATGTGTTCCATATCTCATTACTTTGCAAGTGCCTCGAAGTTCCAGAGAAGACTGAAGTGTTCAAGAATATCGATCACCGGACCATAGAGATCAACTATGACCTGACCTATCCCGAAGTACCCATCCGTATTATGGAAGAAGCTTTCAGAACTACCAGAATCCGAAGCATCAAGTTTCTCAAGATTCAGTGGAGCAACCACACAGAAGAGGAAGCTACTTGGGAGCGCGAAGATCACATCAGGACAGAGTTTCCCAATCTCTTCAAATCCTAGGTAATCTTTTTCGTCCTTTTTCAAATCTCGGGACGAGATTTTGTTTAAGGGGGGAAGGTTTGTAACATCCCAAAAATATTAAACTTAAATCATCAAACTCTAATCATCAAATTTAGGGTTAACAAAAACTTTTCCAACTAAAAATATGAAAGTATTCATATGTGTGTGTATTAAAATTTGGATTCTTTTGAATTGCCATGGCTCTGTGTTTCTTTGCTTGTAAAATGATTCTTAGGTGAAATGAACATCATCTAAAAAATCCCCAAACTTTTCCAAAAGACAAACAAATCAAAACAAACAAATTAAGTGAATGGTCACTTTGGCCAAATTAACTCCCATGCCTACTTTGGCTATCTCTAACTTTCAGAACTTAACAGAAACATGTATGGATCTTTGCACCCCTTGATAGTACTCATAACAAGGTACCAAGGCCCACTTTGTGATCATCCAAAAACATTTGAATGCATAGTTTAAATGACCGTTTAAAATTGAATCTAGTTCTTATGGGAAGATCCCACTATTTCAAAAACCACTCAAACAAGCTCAATTTTCAAAACCCAAGCATCCACAGAATCCTCAATACATGCCTAGCACACCCACCAAAAATATTTTCAAAATTCAAAACTTGAGTTCATGCGGCCATTTCATCAAACAGGTTGCAGATTCAAATCAACAAAATCAAAAACACTATGTTGAGCAGTGTTTTGGCCAACCTTGTCCCCTCTCTGGTTACAACTAGCCTTAGTAGATCATCTAGCACCCTTAACTAACCGCTAGCACCACTGTGAGCTTGCCAATGCCATCAATGGTGAGCAGGCCGAGAGCACCCATGTCACCCCAGTGTGGACAACAAGCTAGGAGAAGAACTAGCCGTGCCAACCTTGTCTAGCATGCAGCCCATGCCTCACCGCCCCCTCTCGACCAGCCCTAGCTCAAAGACAACGACCAGAACCGCCAGGAACACCGCGCCCGCGCCGCTGTCGACCATGCCGACGCGCACCGCAGAGCACGCGCTGTTCCCACGCAACCCGACCACCTCGAGCCCTTGCCGCGCGCCAGCATGCACCCCACCGTCCCAGGAGACCACCAGACATGATCGTTTCACCGCCCATACCCCGTAGCCACCGCTCGCCGCAGAGTTCGCCGCCTCTGCCTCGCAGAGCATCGCACGTTCCCGACCAATTGCCACCACCCCTACACGCGCATTTAAACCTTAGAGCATCGCCAGGAGACCGCCCGTCGATCGCCAACCTCGGCCATGCCTCTAGCCGCCCGTAGCTGTGTCGCCACCGTCGCCTGCCCATCCCTCTCGTTCTCGCCGTCGAGCCTATAAAAGGAGACGACCCCCGCTCGATTTCTTAACACCATCTCACTCCCCTCACCTCACTGATCGTTCCACCCCTTAGCCGGAGCAAGGCGAGCAGCGCATCGCCGGAATTTGGCCGGATCTCTCCGCTGCAGAGGAGAAGAGGAGCCGTTGATTTCGTCCACCCCCGGAGCGGCCACAACCATCGCTGAGTTCGCCGTCATTGACTTTGTCGTTTGCCCGCCTCGCCGTCGTCACTAGAGCCCCTGTATGCCCCCTATGCACCCCCACTGAGCCGCTAGGGTTCGAGCTCGCCGGTGACCTGTTCATCGTCGACGATGACTCTCAGCCGTCGATCTTCATTCTAATCCAACGCACCATATCGCCCCGTACCGCTTCGCGTTTAAAGAGCCACTGACCAGCAGACCCCCCTTGTAGGGTTTCATAGCATGGAAATCAAAAAATTTCTACCGCATACAAACAAACAAGCCAAGATCTATCTACTAGATTGTAGCAACGAGTCGATGGAATAACTCACCCTCGAAGATTCCAAAGTGTTTAACGAGATCGGATTCTCGTGGGTGATGTAGTCGTACTCTTCCCGATCTCAAGATCGCGTAGACGATCCTTCCGGTGCTGTGTTTCGGCAGCGCTCCCGTAGTCGGTCACACGTTCGGTACTCGACGAAGACCTTCCTCTCCTTTGTTCCAGCAGGCAGCGGAGGTTGTAGCACTCTCCTCGCGATTCCGGCAGCACAACGGCGTGGTACCGGAAGTAGAGGGGAGATCTCGCAGGGCTTCGCCTTAAGCCGGAGCGAGTATGGTGGACTATGAGAGAGCCCTCGACGATCTAGGGTTTAGACACGCCGAGGAGGAGGCTTGGCTGACGGCTAGGGTTTTCTAGGCGGCGGCAGCGGTTGCCCCTAGGGCGGCGGCGGCAGCAGGAGGTGGCGGCGCCGGCGGCTAGGGTTTAGAGGTGGAGGTGTTGGGTGTCTAGGAGGGGAGCCCTGCCCCTCCTTTTATAGGTGGAGGGGCCGGCCAAGGGGAGGGGAGTCCCTCCCCAACTCGGCTTCAAGGTGGGCCGGCGGTGGGGGGGGAGGAACTCCTCCCCAACTCGGTTTCCACCTCCCTCTCCACTTCCCAAAAATAGTCGTTTGACTTTCAAATTGGAGTTTGATTTTTCAAACAAGGATTTGATTAAATCCTCTATTTTGATCAGGGATGACACTTAGTACATGATGCAATCATTCCAACTTGGTATAACATATTCATGTACCCTTCCCCTCCGGAGTGCCGGACATTCTAGAACCTTCTAGAACATTCCCGATGAAAACACCAGAACCATTCCCCAACTCCGAAACAGGACTTTCCTTATATGAATCTTATTCTCCGGACCATTCCGGATCTCCTCGTGATATCCCGAATCCCATTCGAGACTCCGAACAACAATCGGTCTCTTTCTCATCATTCCATAACTACTCAAACAACGTCGAATCCTTAAGTGTGTCTTCCTACGGTTCGTGAATTATGCGGACATGATCGAGACACTTCTCCGAACAATAACCAATAGAGGAATCTGGAAATTCATATGGCTCCCACATATTTCTACGATTACTTTGTGATCGAATGAACCACTTACATACGATACCAATTTCCCTTTGTCTCACGACAGTTTACTTATCCGAGGTTATGATCGTCGGTATCTCTGCATACCTAGTTCAACCTCGTTACCGATAAGTACTCTTTTCTCGTTCCCGTGATATGTGATCCCTTGTGAGCCAGTCACATGCTTGCAAGCTAATTGGATGACATTTCACCGAGAGGGCCCAGGGTATATCTATCCGTCATATGGATGGACAAATCCCACTCTTGATCCATGTGTCTCAACCAATACTTTCCGAACACTCAATGCCACCTTTATAGCCACCCAGTTATGGTGTGGTGTTTGATGTCATCAAAGCATCCATCCGGTAAAGGTGATATGCATGATCTCATGGTCGAAGGAATTAGGTTACTATGTATCAGAAAGCATATAGCAATTGAACTATTAAAATGACTTGATCTTTATGCTACGCTTATCTATAGGAGTATGTCCACCATATCATTCTCCTAACGATATGATCATGTTGTTAATAACATCTCAATGTTCATGATAGGGAAACCACAATCATTTATTAACCAACAAGCTAGTGAAGTATAGAGGCTTTACTAGGGACTTCAATTTAAGTTTACAAATCACACAAGTATTAATGTTTCCTTGTTCATACTATTACAGCATGAATGTAAACATTTATCATAAACACAAAGATATAATAATAACTGCATTTATTATTGCCTCTAGGGCATATCTCCAACAGTCTCCCACTTGCACTAGAGTCATCTAATCTAGATTACATGGTAATATACCGAACACCCATGGCAGTTTGGTGTTGGTCATGTTTTGCCCTCGGGAGAGGTTTAGTCAACGGATCCGCCACATTCAGATCTGTGTGTACTTTGCAAATATTTATGTCCCCATCTTGGACATGTTCTCGAATAGCATGAAAACGTAGCTTGATGTGCTTAAACTTCTTGTGTGACCTTGGTTCTTGCGCATTGGCTATGGCACCCATGTTATCACAGTAGATAGACATTGGGTCCAGCGCACTAGGAACCACACCCAGCTCTGTAATGAACTCTTTCATCCATATTGCTTCTTGTGAAGCCTCCGAAGCAGCCATGTATTCCGATTCAGTTGAAGATCTCGCCACAACGCTTTGTTTTGCACTCCTCCAGCTAACTGCTGCACCATTCAAAATAAATACGTATCCAGATTGTGATTTAGAATCATCCGGATCGGTGTTCCAACTAGCATCGGTGTAACCATTAACAACGAGCTGTTCATCACCTCCATAAGAAAGAACCATATCCTTAGTTCTTCTCAAGTACTTAAGGATGTTTTTGACCGCTGTCCAATGATCCACTCCTGGATCACTTTGATATCTGCTAGTTAAACTAACAGCATATGCAATGTCGGGTCTAGTACATAGCATGGCATACATTAGAGATCCTAATATCCTATGGCTGAGGCATAGGGAGTCTTACTCATCCTTTCTCTATCTTCTGCCGATGTCGGACTTTGAGTTTTACTCAAGGTCGTATTGGGCAACATGGGCAAGAACCCTTTCTTGCTATCTTCCATTCCAAACCTCTTTAGAACTTTGTCCAAATATGTACTTTGTGACAATGATATTTGGCGTCTTGATCTATCTCTATAAATCTTTATGCCTAATATGTAAGCTGCTTCGCCAAGATCTTTCATTGAAAAACTATTATTCAAATATTCCTTGACACTATTAAGAAGGTCTACATCATTCCCAATCAACAATATGTCATCTAAATATAGTATTAAGAATGCTACAGAGCTCCCACTCACTTTCTTGTAAATACAAGCTTCTCCATAAGTTTGTATAAAACCAAAACTTTTGATTACCTTATCAAAACGTTGATTCCAACTTTGGGATGCTTGCTTCAATCCATATATGGACCGTTGAAGTTTGCATACCTTGTTAGCATCCTTAGGATCGACAAAACCTTTGGGTTGCATCATATACAACTCTTCATCAATGTCTCCATTGAGGAATGTTGTTTTGACATCCATCTGCCATATCTCATAATCGTAATATGCAGCGATTGCTAACATAATCCTCACAGACTTTAGCTTCGCTACTGGTGAGAAAGTCTCATCGTAGTCAACTCCTTGAATTTGTCGAAACCCTTTTGCGACAAGTCGAGCTTTATAGACAGTAACATTACCATCAGCATATGTTTTCTTCTTGAAAATCCATTTGTTCTCGATAGCCTTCCGGCCATCCGGTAAGTCCACCAAAGTCCATACTTGGTTTTCGTACATGGATCCAATCTCGGATTTCATGGCTTCTTGCCATTTATTGGAATCTGGGCTCATCATCGCTTCCTCATATGTCGCAGGGTCATCGGTGTTGTCCACCAACATGACACTCATAACGGGATCATACCAATCTGGAGTGGTACGGGTTCTCGTTGACCTGCGAGGCTCTGTAGCAACTACAACCGAAGTTTCATGATCATCATCATTAGCTTCCTCTCTTATTGGTGCAGGCACCACATGAACTTCTTCCGGTGTTGCGCTACTCGCAATTTCGAGAGAAGGTTCGACAACCTCGTCGAGTTCTACTTTCCTTCCAGTCACTTCTTTCGAGAGAAATTCCTTCTCTAGAAAGGATCCATTCTTGGCAACGAAGATTTTGCCTTCGGATCTATGATAGAAGGTATACCCAATAGTTTCCTTCGAGTATCCTATGAAGACGCATTTTTCCGCTTTGGGTTCAAGCTTGTCCGGCTGTAACTTCTTTATATAGGCTTCGCAACCCCAAACTTTAAGGAACGACAATCTAGGTTTCTTCCCAAACCATAATTCATACGGTGTCGTTTCAACGGATTTAGACGGTGCCCTATTTAAATTGAATGCGGCTGTTTCTAATGCATAACCCCAAAATGATAGCGGCATATCTGTAAGTGACATCATAGAACGAACCATATCTAAGAGAGTTCGATTACGACGTTCGGACACACCATTACGTTGTGGTGTTCCCGGCGGTGTCAATTGTGAAAGTATTCCGCATTTCTTCAAATGCTCGCCAAACTCGTAACTTAGATATTCACCTCCACGATCAGAACGTAGAAATTTAATCTTCTTGTTACGTTGATTCTCTACCTCACTTTGAAATTCCTTAAACTTCTCGAAAGTTTCGGACTTATGTTTCATGAAATAGATATACCCATATCTACTCAAGTCATCCGTGAAGGTAAGAACATAACGATAACCACCGCGCGAAGCTACACTCATTGGACCACACACATCGGTATGTATGATTTCCAATAAGTCCGTAGCTCGCTCCATCATACCAGAAAATGGAGTCTTAGTCATTTTACCCATCAGACATGCTTCGCATCTTTCAAGTGATTCGAAATCAAGTGATTCAAGAAGTCCATCGGAATGGAGTTTCTTCATACGCTTCACTCCAATGTGACCAAGACGACAGTGCCACATATAGGTCGAGTTATCGCTCGATTTCAAACGTTTAGCCTCAATGTTATTAATATGTGTATTTCCACTATCGATATTCAATAAAAATAGACCATCTATCAAAGGTGCATGTGCATAAAACATATTACTCATATAAATCGAACAACCATTATTCTCGGACTTAAACAAGTAACCGTCTCGCAATAAACAGGATCCCGATATAATGTTCATGCTTAACGCAGGCACCAAATAACAATTATTTAAGTATAAAACTAATCTCGATGGTAGATGAAGGGGTAGCGTGCCGACCGCGATCACATCAACCTTTGATCCGTTTCCCACGCGCATCGTCACCTCGTTCTTCGCTAGCTTCCGTTTATTCTGCAGCACCTGTTTCGAGTTACAAATATGAGCAACCGAACCAGTATCAAATACCCAGGCACTACTACGAGTACTAGTGAGATACACATCAATAACATGTATATCGGATATACCTTTCTTCTTGATGTTGCCGTTCTTCAAATCCGCCAAGTACTTTGGGCAATTCCGCTTCCAGTGACCTTCTCCCTTGCAGTAAAAGCACTCTGTATCAGGCTTGGGTCCAGCCTTGGTCTTCTTCGTCGGCGTGGTAACTTTCTTACCACCCTTCTTGAAGTGTCCCTTTTGCTTAGACTTGCCTTTCTTGAATTTGGTGGTCTTATTGACCATCAACACTTGGTGCTCTTTCTTGATCTCCACTTCTGCAGACTTCAACATAGCAAACAGTTCTGGCAACTGCTTGGTCATGTTTTGCATATTGTAGTTCATCACAAAGTTCTTGTAACTTGGTGGTAGTGATTGGAGGACACGGTAAATCCCCAAAGCATTAGGAATCACTATACCCAAGCTTTGAAGTTTGTTTGCGTTCCCAGACATCTTAAGCACATGCTCACTGACGGAGCTGCCCTCTTCCATCTTGCAGTTAAAGAACTTTTCAGAAGCCTCATAGCTCTCAATTGTCGCATGAGTCTCAAAGATCAATTTGAGATCATGGACAATATCATGTGGGTCTGAATTCTCAAACCTTTTCTGAAGCTCCGATTCTAAACCATACAAGATAGCACACTGAACTGTGGAGTACTGAGTCTTCCGAGCGAGGTAAACATTCTTTACTTCGTCGGTAGCATCAGCTGCAGGTGGGTCACCCAGTGGTGCATCCAGCACATAGGTCAAATTACCAGCTGTGAGGACAATCCTCAAATTGCGGAACCAATCCGCGAAGTTGCTTCCATTGTTTTTCAACTTTTCTTTCTCTAGGAACGCATTAAAATTGATGGTAGGGGCCGCCATTGATCCTCAACATATTTGCAATAGTTTAGACTAAGTTTATGACAAATTGAGTTCTAATTAATAGTTAAATTAATCTAGGTGAACTCCCACTCAAAACAATATCCCTCACATTGTTTTAGTGATCACACGAACCAAATCCACCACATCAACACCGATCATCACGAGAGTTGATATAGTTTCAATGGCGAACAATCGACATGTTCATCATATCTACTATATGATTCATGCTTTACCTTTCGGTGATCCGTGTTCCGAGACCATGTCTGTACATGCTAGGCTCGTCAAGATCAAACCTTATCTTCCGCATGAGCAAATCTGGCTTGCTCACGTTGTCTACACTTGCGGAATCTAACACACCCGATCATCACGTGGTGCTTCGAAACAACAAGCTTTAGCAACGGTGCTAACTAAGGATGAACACTTTATGACTTGAAATTCATGTGCATGAGGGATCATCTTATAATGCTACCGTCGTCTACTAAGCAAATACAAGATGCATAAAGGATTAACATCACATGCAATTCATAATATGTGATATGATATGGCCTTTCTTCTTTGTGCTTCTGATCTCCATCTTCAAGCACGAACATGATCTCCATCATCACCGGCATTGCATCAAGGTCAATGATGCTTCTTCATGGTTGTCGTCCACCGGCTTCAACTATTACAACTACTTTGAATAGACACGCGGGTCTTAACTTAAATTAAAGACAACCATATGGATCATGCCGGTTGCCAACTTACAATAAGGAACATTGCATACATCATATATAATCACAATCATGGCCATATCACATCACTGCACACCCCTGCAAAACAAAGTTAGACGCCTCTACTTTCTTTGCATGTTTTACGTGGTTTGGGGCTTTCAATAAGTGTCGTTCTAACTTACGAACATGAACCACAACATTAATACTAGTATTGTTAATCACCCGTTGTAAATTTGATCTTAACTATGCTAGGAGAAACAGGCACCCGCAAAGCCACTTATGCAATACAAGTTGCATGTCAAGCGTGGAGCAAGTCTCATGAACGATGTCATGTAAGGTTAGCCCGGGCCGCTTCATCCCAACATCCCGCAAGATGCAAAGTACACAAGAAGCAATCGACAATAAAAGCATCAACGCCCACAATGACCATTGTGTTCTACTCGTGCAACAGATCTACATATAGACACGGCTCTGATACCACTGTAGGGTTTCGTAGCATGAAAAACAAAAAATTTCTACCGCATACAAACAAACAAGCCAAGATCTATCTACTAGATTGTAGCAACGAGTCGATGGAATAACTCACCCTCGAAGATTCCAAAGTGTTTAACGTGAGCGGATTCTCGTGGGTGATGTAGTCGTACTCTTCCCGATCTCAAGATCGCGTAGACGATCCTTCCGGCGCTGCGTTCCGGCAGAGCTCCTGCAGTCGGTCACACGTTCGGTACTCGATGAAGACCTTCCTCTCCCTTGTTCCAGCAGGCAGCGGAGGTTGTAGCACTGTCCTCGCGATTCCGGCAGCACAACGGCGTGGTACCGGAAGTAGAGGGGAGATCTCGCAGGGCTTCGCCTTAAGCCGGAGCGAGTATGGTGGACTATGAGAGAGCCCTCGACGATCTAGGGTTTAGACACGCCGAGGAGGAGGCTTGGCTGGCGGCTAGGGTTTTCTAGGCGGCGGCGGCGGTTTGCCCTAGGGCGGCGGTGGCGGCAGCAGGAGGTGGCGGCGCCGGCGACTAGGGTTTAGAGGTGGAGGTGTTGGGTGTCTAGGAGGGGAGCCCTGCCCCTCCTTTTATAGGTGGAGGGGCCGGCCAAGGGGAGGGGAGTCCCTCCCCAACTCGGCTTCAAGGTGGGCCGGCGGTGGGGGGGGAGGAACTCCTCCCCAACTCAGTTTCCACCTCCCTCTCCACTTCCCAAAAATAGCCGTTTGACTTTCAAATTGGCGTTTGACTTTTCAAACAAGGATTTGATTAAATCCTCTATTTTGATCAGCGATGACACTTAGTACATGATGCAATCATCCCAACTTGGTATAACATATTCATGTACCCTTCCCCTCCGGAGTGCCGGACATTCCGGAACCTTCTAGAACATTCCCGATGAAAACACCGGAACCATTCCCCAACTCCGAAACAGGACTTTCCTTAAATGAATCCTCCGGACCATTCCGGATCTCCTCGTGATATCCCGAATCCCATTCGAGACTCCGAACAACATTCGGTCTCTTCCTCATCATTCCATAACTACACAAACAACGTCGAATCCTTAAGTGTGTCTCCCTATGGTTCGTGAATTATGCGGACATGATCGAGACACTTCTCCGAACAATAACCAATAGAGGAATCTGGAAATTCATATGGCTCCCACATATTTCTATGATTACTTTGCGATTGAATGAACCACTTACATACGATACCAATTTCCCTTTATCTCACGACAGTTTACTTATCCGAGGTTATGATCGTCGGTATCTCTGCATACCTAGTTCAACCTCGTTACCGATAAGTACTCTTTTCTCGTTCCCATGATATGTGATCCATTGTGAGCCAGTCACATGCTTGCAAGCTAATTGGATGACATTTCACCGAGAGGGCCCAGAGTATATATATCCGTCATATGGATGGACAAATCCCACTCTTGATCCATGTGTCTCAACCAATACTTTCCGAACACTCAATGCCACCTTTATAGCCACCCAGTTACGGTGTGGTGTTTGATGTCATCAAAGCATCCATCCGATAAAGGTGATATGCATGATCTCATGGTCGAAGGAATTAGGTTACTATGTATCAGAAAGCATATAGCAATTGAACTATTAAAATGACTTGATCTTTATGCTACGCTTATCTATAGGAGTATGTCCACCATATCATTCTCCTAACGATATGATCTTGTTGTTAATACATCTCAATGTTCATGATAGGGAAACCACAATCATTTATTAACCAACAAGCTAGTGAAGTATAGAGGCTTTACTAGGGACTTCAATTTAAGTTTACAAATCACACAAGTATTAACGTTTCCTTGTTAATACTATTACAGCATGAATGTAAACATTTATCATAAACACAAAGATATAATAATAACTACATTTATTATTGCCTCTAGGGCATATCTCCAACACCCCTGTCAGTTGCGCCCCGTGCTGTGGAGTGACACTGGGCCGGCCCAATAACCCTTCCCGCGCAACCCACTCGTTTGAATTTAGCTTTTTCTATTTATATTCAAACTCAGTTCTATACCTAGTTTCAAAAATCAACCCAGCTCGATTGAGTGAACCAAATTTCATGAAACCAATTTTGTTAGAAAGATATTGAAATGATGAATCCAAGACCGTTGGATTCAAATCATTTGGATATATAGATCAACCTTGGTAAAAATAACAAGGCAGAAGCTTTTATGCATTCAAACATTTTTCAAATTTAAACCATAATAGATTTTGAGTTGATTCCAACTCTCAAAAATCATATTTGATCATACCTTTCAGAATATATAAAAATATATGGGTTTACTTACAGAAATAATGTTCAAGTAATAAAAGAATGCCACATAGGCATTTCTAGCCACTTAAATGTTTTAAAATAAAAAGGTTATACCTTATTAAATTGTGGCACCACTTTAAATCACATTCTCATGTACTGAAATATGTGGTGATGACATGTGTCAACATGATCCCATGTTTGAGTTGGAGAATATTAAATCTTAAGTAGTTTTTCAATGAGTAGAAATTACTTTTCTAAAAATAAATAAATAAATAAGACAAATGCTTTATTCTTGTGATATTAGTGATGATGCTAGATCATCTATAGAACCCCCTCGTGTGATGATTTAAAGTAGTTAAGTATTGTTTGGTGATTGTGTACCTCGTATTTATTCATAGACGCTAGTACCGACCAAGGATACGAGGAGGAAGGAGGATACTACGAAGAAGAAGCCGAGGAGAACTTCAACCACTGCTCTGCACAAGGCAAGCTTATAATGATACTGATGCAAGCCTAATACTACTAGTTGATTGAGCAAGCTAACACTTGCAATTATGAAAGTTAGATAACCCATGCAATGCACTAAGCATGCTTGGTTAGACACATTTGATGATTCCCCATCCTAGTTTTACTTGCAAGCTTTATACTTTATTTCTTTATCAAATCTTTCTCTTAGAGTTTACTTAAGTAAATTGTAGATACTAGAAAGATAATTGAAGGTTGCATAAAGAGCATTAAATTTGTCCTAAGCTAAATAATCATGATGTCATCCTAAGGTATGTGACTGAACTTAGTTAAACTCCATTTGTTTACCACCCCTCATTAGTAATCACCCTCACTTGTAGATGATAGTGCTAAGCATAAAACTTGATCAACTTTAGATGGATACTTGGTGGAAAATGGTTATGAAAACCTTGAAATGATGGATCATTCTACTGAAATGTTTTGACATGTGTTTCCGAACACCAGATGATTTTGATGATGAAAATATTGAGGCATGAGCCTTAGCCCTTTATAAAACTGATGGTTGTCTGGATGCGATACCATTCCAATTTTACCGTACAACCACAATACCCGAAATTTGGGTAGGGCTTGACTAGAAACTTATATACTTTAGTATGGGTTCCCTCACGGCCAAGGTTTGAGCTCAGGCTACCTTGTGAAGATTGTCAATCTGTGTAGTACCCAAGATGACAGTTGGTCATGGTTGGGAGGCCAAACTCACAGGATAGGTGCCTATACTAGGGCGTGTAATCGAAAGGTTAGGATTGATTATCCATATACTGAGTATGGTGAATTCAGGATTTGTTCCTGACGGATGTATCGAATGTTGTGGTGAAAGTGTACAATCTCTGCAGAGTGTCAAACTATTCGAATAGCCGCGTCCGCGGTTATGGACAGTTGGAGTGGCCATACTGTTCCCCCGTCAGATGTTTTCAAAATGACTTGTGAAGTGGATCGAGAGTTTGACTTGACCACAACAGAGTTGTGATATGAAATACAAGTTCCCACTTAGGTGTTATAAAACTTTAACTAGCTTTTCTTGCTTCTGAACTTAGTAGAGGTAAATCTGGATTTTTGCAAAACAACCATAGAGCTTAGTGTCCTATTACAAAAAAAACCCTTCACTTCTTGTATTAGTTTGCGAGTACTTAAAGAGTACTCATGGCTTTGTCCCTGGCTATTCCCGTGGCCAGACTATGAAGAAGAGTACCAGGATGATGGACCCCAGGAAGGTTACGACAACTAGGATCATCTCCCATCGTCAGCATTGCCTGTGACCCCGAAGATGGAGCTTCGCCTATGCTACCTTTATTATTATGTATTCCGCTGCTTGAGTTGTATTAAGAACTGGATCATGAGATCCTTATTTGTGTAAGACATTATGTATGGTTTGTAATGGATGATGTATTGTGGTATCCAATTCTGTTATGTCTCACAAAAATGGTAATCCTCTGATTGCGATGTATGGCATAACAGGCATCTGGGATTAAAAACCCGGGTGTTGACAGCGTGGGCTGGACTTGAGGGTAGCGTAGACGGGGGTTAGAGTCGGCCGCAGTGTCGTAGGCCATGACGCTCTGGAGAGTCCGACCGCGCCACCACAGCCGATGGCCAGCCTCGTTGAATTCGGAGGAGGTGGGCCGTCCTCCTCGTGCCTGGCGAGCGCCCTCTCACGCCGATCCCTAAAGAAGGCTTCCCAAGTTGGGAAATAGTCGGGATGCCATCTGGGATTCCTTCGCTGCTCCGGCGTGAGCTCGAAGTAGTAGTGGTTCGTGATGGCCATCCGGCGCGCCACACCTAGAGGGACATGATGAACCGGCACGCCTCCGGCGCTCAGCATCCTGCCGACACGGACGGTGGAAGCCATGGGAAAGAGTGATGAGGTTGCAAATATGAGTCTAGAGATGTGCTATGACAGTGGAGGCCAACCCTACATATATATAGTGAGAAATATGGCAGGAAGATAACTGGAGGGAAGAACTGGCGGGAAGAAATGGCGGGAAGAAAAATGGCGGAAAGAAATGGCGTGAAGAAAAATGGCGGGAAGAAAAATGGCTCATTTAATACATATAGTGTTAACAGAAGAATTATGACATTGATTTCCATTTTGAGATACATATGTGTGCCAAAAATGGCTCAATTAATACATATAGTCAATCTGATGATCGCGTCGGCCGTAACCATGGAGTATCAGCACCGTTTAACAGGATGGTTGGGTTAGTCTTCACTCTGAAGGGCGGAATTTCATTAAACTTATTATAATCTTCTGACATATCTGTCTTGTCCTCCACTCCCACGATGTTTCTTTTCCCTGAAAGAACTATGTGACACTTTGGCTCATCGTGTGATGTATATGTTTGCTTATTTTTTCTTTTTCGGTTTGGTAGACATGTCCTTCACATAGAAAACTTGAGACACATCATTGGCTAAGACGAATGGTTCATCTAAGTTCTTGTCTACCTTCATAAGATTGTTGAGATCCACTGTTGTTATTCAGTACTTCTTGTCTACCTCAACCACTCCTCCTGTTAGCTTGACCCATTTGCACCGAAAGAAGGAGACCTTAAAATTAGGTCCATAGTCAAGTTCTCATATCTCCTATATGAACCCATAATACGTGGTCTTTTGCCCATTGTCTTCTGCTGCATCAAAGCGGACACCACTGTTTTGGTTGGTGCTCTTTTTATCTTGGCCTATCGTGTAAAATGTATTCCCATTTATCTCGTACCCTTGGAAAGTACATACAGTCGAAGATGGTGTCCTGGCCAACAAGTACAGCTGATCTCCAACAGTGGTGTTATTCATGAGAAGTCTTTGCAGCCAGCCACCAAAACTCGCCATGTGTTCACTTATAATCCATTCATTAGACTGCCCCGGGTGTTTGAGGCGTATAAAATTCTTGTGTTCATTGATATACGGGGCAACCAAGATAGATCTTTGTAAAACCGTGTAGTGTGCTTGATTGAGAGAATGCCCGTCCCTACATATCATTTCTTTACATCCTAGGGTGCCTTTTCCATGCAGTATCCCCTCATGTCGTGATTCTGGAACACCAATCGCCTTAAGGTCGGGAATAAAATCAACATAGAACTCAGTGACCTCCTCTGTTACATAGCCCTTGGAGATGCCTTCTGGCCTAGCACGGTTATGAACATATTTCTTTAAGACTCCCATGTACCTCTCAAAGGGGAACATATTGTGTATAAATATAGGACCAAGAATGGCAATCTTCTCTACTAGGTGAACCAGGAGATGCGTCATAATATTGAAGAAGGATGGTGGGAACACCAACTCAAAGCTGACAAGACATTGGGCCACATCTGTCTGTAACCCTGGTAGGCTTTCTGGATCGATTACCTTCTGAGATATTGCATTGAGGAATGCACATAGCTTCACAATGGGTAATCGAACATTTTCAGGTAGAAGCTCCCTCAATGCAATCGGAAGCAATTGCGTCATAATCACGTGGCAGTCATGAGACTTTAGGTTTTGGAATTTTTTCTCTGCCATATTTATTATTCCCTTTATATTCGACGAGAAGCCAGACAGGACCTTGATACTGCTCAGGCATTCAAAAAAGATTTCCTTCTCTGCTTTGGTAAGAGTGTAGCTGGCATGAGTTAAGTGGCATCCTTTACCCTTCTCGTTCTCAGGATGCATAGGCTCTTCAGGTTCTTTCATACGTTGCTGGTCCTGCCATGCTTCCGGTGTATCTTTTGTCTTCCCATACACTCCGAGGAAGCCTAGCAGGTTCATGCAAACATTCTTCGTCACGTGCATCACGTCGATTGAAGAGCGGACCTCTAGGACTTTCCAATAGGGTAGGTCCCAAAATATAGATTGCTTCTTCCACATGGGCGCGTGTCCGGCATCGTCAATCGGAACAGATAGACTGCCAGGACCTTTTCCAAAGATTACTTCCAGGTCCTTGATCATACCAAATACCTCCTCACCGGTACAGAGGACGGGCTTCCTCCGGGGTTCTACCAGACGTTTCAAATGCTTGCCTTTCTTTCTTACGGGATGCAGGTTCGGAAGAAATGGACGATACCCTAGGTACACAACCTTCTTACATTTATCCAAATATACACTTTTAGTCTCATCTAAACAGTGCGTGCATGCTTTGAATCCCTTGTTTGTCTGCCTTGAAATATTACTAAGAGAAGGCCAATCATTGATGGTTATGAAAAGCAATGCTCGTAGGTCAAATGGCTCCCCTTTGTGCTCATCCCACATACGTACACCTGGTTTGGCCCACAGCTGTAAAAGTTCTTCAACTAATGGCCTTAGGTACACATCAATGTCATTGCCGGGTTTCCTCGGGCCTTGGATGAGCACTGGCATCATAATGAACTTCCTCTTCATGCACAACCAAGGAGGAAGGTTATAGATACATAGAGTCATAGGCCAGGTGATGTGACTGCTGCTCTGCTCACCAAAAGGTTTCATGCCATCTGTACTTAGACCAAACCTTAAGTTCCTTGCGTCACGTGCGAAGTCCGGGTACTCTCACTCGACTTTTCTCCACTGTGACCCATCAGCGGGGTGTCTCAACATCACGTCTTTCTTACGATCTTCCATGTGCCATCGCAACAACTTGGCATGCTCTTTATTTCTGAAGAGACGTTTTAACCGTGGTATTATAGGAGCATACCACATAACCTTGGCAGGAACCTTCTTCCTAGGGGCCTCGCCCTAAACATCGCCAGTGTCGTCTCGTCTGATCTTATACCGCAGTGCAGTGCATACCGGGCATCCATCCAAATTCTCGTACTTCTCACCGCGGTAGAGGATATAGTCATTAATGCAGGTATGTATCTTCTGCACGTCTAATCCTAGAGGGAAGACAATCTTCTTTGCTTGGTATGTACTGTCAGGCAATTCATTATTTCTTGGAAGCAGATTCTTTATTTTTACCAACAACATTGAAAAGGCGCTGTCAGTCACACGATTCTCTGTCTTCCATTGCAGCAAATCCAGTGTGGTACCTAGCTTTTTGTGTCCATCTTCGCAAGTTGGGTACAACAATGTTTTGTGATCCTTTAACATTTTCTCCAGCTTCTCCTTCTCCTTTTCAGTTTTACATTCTTCCTTTGCATCAGTAATGGCCCGACCAAGATCGTCATCAGCTGGCCCATCTGCTGCCTCTTGATCTTCATTATCTACCCCCGTTGCAGTATTATCGTTTTCAGAATACATATTATGATAGTTGTCATCATCCTCTTCTTCTTTGTTGTCTTCCATCACAACCCGTTTTTCTCCGTGCTTGGTCCAACAATTATAGCTGGGCATGAAACCAGATCGAAGCAGGTGGGCATGAATGGTTCTTGTATTTGAGTAGTCTTTCTTGTTCTGACAGTGAACACACGGACAACACATAAAACTATTGTGACTACGGTTTGCATTAGCCACAACGATAAAATTTTGGAGGCCCGTAATGTACTCGGAAGTGCGTCGGTCACCGTACATCCATTGCCGGTTCATCTGCATTATATAGTATACCAAAAATTAATAGGGAGATGACCACTTATATAGTATATCAATGACACATGAAAGGATAAAGTTGCCGACCTCGACCGAGAAGGAAAGAGCAACGAGAAAACTTAATTCGATCTCTCGGGCATTTCAACGAACACCTCTTGTGCATAGGAAAAACCACAAACTAGCACACCTCTCACCCTCTTGCTAAGCTCCAAAATGAGAGAGTGAAAAAATGAGAGAGAGAGGGGTGTGGGCTGCGGTGTGTTATATAGGCGCATCCCTTTAACCACGAACCGGTGTTAAAGGGGGGCTGTGTGGGCCACTGGTGCAGGGCCTTTAACACCGGTTCATGGCTTGAACCGGTGTTAAAGGGGGTGCTCCTTTTTGCTTTTCAGACCACGCTGATATGGGTGAACCGGTGTTAAAACTCATTTCCGACCTCAACCAAAGGCCTCGTTTCCACTAGTGTTTCTTCGATCTAATACATGTTTACGTAATAATAAATGTAATTCTACTAGTTCTTACTTGATCGTAATTTCATAAAGTACAACTTGCACTTACCAAGAAAATTCAACTGGGTGAAAAATTGCAAGCTACTCTTTCAATTGGCTGAGACGTAGATGAACCCAAATAAAAAGGTGAGCACGTCGGTTTATGCTAGCTTAACATACATGATTAACGATCATTATTATTGCCTCGGATGCATGCGGGCACGCTAAAATTGTAGACGAGGCCTATCAATAATAATCATGGTTTTTTTTTTTTGGAAAGAGTATATATTAATATTACAGGGATACCAATTACACTCAGTCTCTGCAATAACGCATGTCCTAGTGGTCCTACGGATGCACACAGCTCAGAAAAAAAGAATTACAAGAAAAAATCCGGCTACAGAGAACTAATCCTCAAAGCAACGACACTGACACATTCAGAACAACACTAGTAGTCCTCCACTCCAATAATAACACCTTCAAGAAGGAAACAGTGCCCAAGCACCGTCGTTGCCCGATAAAAGATCATAGGTTTTCACCCTGGAGAAATTCCTTGCTCACAAAACAATGCCTTCAATAAGGTCATTGCCAGGCACAACCAGTTAAGGCTAGACCTTGGATTTTTACCCTGCAAGATAAGACTAAAAACTCCCCTGTGTTGTCTTTCCGCACAAACAGTCGCTACAATGAGTCCCAGATCACACAGTCAGTTCTCCGTCGCCACAAGAACAATAATCACCATCGCTACCCTCATATTTCCGCTTTCCTTACATTTTCCGTATCTGACTTCACCATAGATCTAAGAATGGCACTTGGTGGGAACAAACAACAGATCTTCGCAACGCTCCCGCTGAAACCAAACGGCCAGGAAAACAAGGTGCGCATGACTGAATACCTTCCGATCCAGCAATCTCCAGGCATGATACGCCCATGCGAGTTCGCCGGCGGAGCCTTCAGGAACACGCCTCTCCAGACCGGATCAACGAGGGCAGACATCAAGCAGATCTTCGTCTTCGTGCGAAAGAAATCAAAGGACCACCACCTTTATTAGATCCGACAGAGCGATCCCCACACCGCCGGCCGGTTTCCGGAGAACAGATCGAGCAGGAAATTAGGGATGGAGAGCCGATCTAGGTCTTCCAACGGAATCCCATCGCCGACACCTCCTCCACCAGATCGCCACCCTCCCCACTTCGGTAGAGGCCGCAGCCTCCAGATCCGAGCTCCCATGAAGCCACCGCCGGCTAGAGCCGTGGAGACGTCGATGGCGAGGGGGGCCCGTCCAGCGCCGGTGTTCTCCTCCCTACCGCCACGCTGGGGCCGGGAGGCCAGATCCCCGCCGCCCCCATCACTGGCGCCACACACTTAGGCCGGCTGCCCTCCGGGGGCGACGAGAAGGGAGAAGGATGGAGGGGGAGGAGGTGGCGGCGGGGTAGGGTTTGGCCCCCTTGCTCGCCAGGAGGGGGAGACGCGAGGGGGCTGTACTATGCTTATGGCAGCGATAAAACGTCTTAAAATGGAGGGAGGATTTCACTTCCCCAGCCTCTGCACCAACTAGGGATGCACACAGCCATTAAGTATGAGTACCAGGATTTTTAAACTTGGTTAAGCACCAAGCCTGGTCCTCAAGATAAATTACACGAGTACCAGGAGAGCCTGGTCCTCAAGTATAAATAAGAACCTTAATTCACTTTCATAAGGATTTGAAGGTGTCGGGTTTGTAGATCCACTCCCCAACCGGTTGAGCTAGGCTCACTCCAAATAATAATCATGGCTGGGAGTCCAAATAAGCAAGAACGTTTGTTGCCTTGGCAATGTTAACATTTGAGCAATTATCAGCCTCAAGTAGATGACAAAGTTATGAGCTAGTCCTATTGCATTACTAGTCAATAGTCATGCATACCTCTAGTCAATAGGCTCACTCCAAATAATAATCATGGCTAGGGCTCTCTTCCTCACACTAGCTGCACCACCGACGATGTCCGACGAGTAACCTAACCATGCCATCATCCATGCATAACCAACTCCTGAGAGCGAGAGAAGGAAGTTTCAGTCCCACCTCAAATAAAGTTGCGTGGTGGTAGTAGTAGTCTACTATACTAATATATAATTAATGGCAGTGTTCTTACAGCTTTTTAATGGATGTGTGCATGTTTTGCAATGAGCCCCCCTTAGCAGTCTAGAAATTGTTATCTAACGAACTGATGCCAACACTTCGCTGCTGGGCGATGGAGGGTGATTACTCCCTCTGTTTAGAAATATAAGATGTTTTAGATTTATGAAGCAAATGTATCTAGACACTTTTTAGTAATCTGCACACTAAAAAGTGTCTAGATACATTAGTTTTACAAACCTAAAACATCTCATATTTCTAAACAAAGTGAGTACTTGTGTTTCAAGCGAAATAAAATCTTGGAGATATATATGGCCAGAAGCGACAGGTGTATTCCCTGCTAGCTAGCCCCTCTTTTGTTAGAGAAACGAATTCTGAGAATGACTGATGGCCATCTTCAATGCATATCATGGAAAAGGACATGGCAAAAACTAACATATTGTTTTTGTTTCAGCTGGGTTTCCCCAGAAAATCCATGATATTTCTATTAATAGATTAACAGAGGATACCGTAAATACTCCACCGTAATTCTAAAAAAGATTGTAGGGTTGTGTCACTATTTTTTTAAAAGAGAGACAATCCCTACAGTTTCAAAAAGCCCGCATCTAGCAAAGAAAATTACCGACCTTGACATGGGATCCAGAGACTTTCGCTTCCCTTTAATAAATAAATTTCCAGGAAATCTATCATTAGAATACATGTGCATAGCCCACGGATGCTTCCGCGAGGAGTTGCATACAAGCAAAACCTTCTACCTCATGCTAACATTATCAAAATTCAAAACAGTTTATCCGACAAACCAAAGTATGTCTTCACCGATGAGTTCGTATCGACAAGACCTTGAAAAGAAGACCCACATTGTTATGCTTGGGCAATTTTTTTCCTATCATAACTAGTTGCAAAATAATAGTACCGTGACTGTTATGTTAGTTGTGAATGGTTACGACAATAAAAGTTTATTGTTACCCGTGTATTGCTTGTATCTTTTGGGGCATTACAATATTATGCGGATTTAGAATTTGAATATAAAGGTTATATTGACAAGTAAGAGACTGTAGCACACCATAAAAATTAGAATTACACAAGTCTTTCATGGGTAGAGAGTGACGGTCGGTAACCTAGTCTTACTCAAAACCAAACTAATTTTGTTGATGTCATGCTTGCATGCATTATTCTCATCCGTTGGGTACGTTTAATGAGAAAATTGGTGCGGTACAGGGAGACCAAAATCCATCAGTTTTTAGTATCTATGAAATTCAAATTTTATCAATATTTGTGAACTAACTTAATTATTCAAATTAAGATTCTTGGGAGCCAAACGAAAGGATTTAATGTCTTCACCACATGTTGTTTCCAGAAGAAGAGGACACGGGTATAAGCTAAATAAGCCAACCCATGCCTTAATTTTCTGTTTACTCTTAGTCCGAGATAACTTGTTTAAATAGTTGCATGGTCGATTTACCATTGGCTAATCTTTATGAGGTCATGCATTTATATATTGATTAATAAAATATTTCCTAGCTACTTTAGATGGAAAGGCTCACTATCAATGTACGCTCCAACATTGGAGTTACATTGCACACTTCGAAGGGGAACACGTCTGAAGGTTAGCAATGGTCCATAATAATGTAATCGGCTGGGGAGCATTTTAGCTACAGATCAGTCACTGGGGTCGGGTGGGGGTGGGGGGTTCACTTGTAATGAACCCTTTATTGGTTCTGTGTCTTGATCCATAGCTAGGCCTTTAAGACATGAACATAGTGCGGAAGGCCCAGAATAGCAATCACAAATCATCCAACTTTTGCATTACATCCATACAAAGAACAACATTAAACCTAAATCAATTAGCTCAACAACCATGTCATGGACCATGAAGACCAAATTTCCACAAGTGGTCTAACTAGATAGTACAGATTCCAGTTCGTTGAGACAACTAAGCTAATTTCTACTAGTTTCTTGTAAAAGTCCTACATTCTTGTCATTTGGCATGTATATATTACTATGAATGTTGGATGGATACATAGATCTTCGAGGAAACACAAATGAAACTCACAGTAATCACATGATACAATGGACGACTAGGAAAATAATCAAAAAAGACGTGTTTGTTTATTTTCAATACTGAACGCATATAAGAAAAAAAAAGATGTGATTAATTTATGTATACCAAAAACAGTATCGGTTGGGTTTAATACACTTAATCCGGGCCATAAAAAAATCCAATGGATGAGCAATAAGTTGGAACCTGACAGGCTATAATAACCTAATTACCGTTTCCTTCTCCCTCCGCATGCAGTGGCCCCCCTTGACCATTCTCGCAGTTGCTTATGTTTTTTCAAGGATTTATTGGGGCTGCATATGTCAATATAGATTTTGTGGTATATATTTTTTATGATTTATTTTTGTATACAGATGCTAGTAGGCACAAAGGAATCTCTTCACCAAACCCATTCATGCACTTTTTCTCTCACATATTTGGAAGGTTGTCAGCATCATTGCTCGCTTTCCGACAAGAATGATTACCAATGAGGCCCCGACAGATTTCATCATTATCCTACAAGGTTGGATTAAAAGAAAATATTATCCTAAAACAGGACAGCTTTATTCCGCTTTAGATTTGGATAGTCGTATGTGTGTGTTTTCTGGTAATTTCTTACATTTTAATCTAAATAATATATAACAAACCTTCGTACAGAAAGTAAACCCTTTGCAGATTTTCCACACCAAAAGTATGAGTAGGAAGTCTTGAGAATATAAAGTGTGGCGAGCGTGCTTGTACATATGTACGTGCTTTCTTAGCTTGTCACTAAAAACACACGGAAAGAGAAAATTCACGGTCGTTATCTCGTCATAACGAACCGACACCTAAAAGGGATACGCTTTATTCGTAAACGATTCCGGCCGGCCGGACGGTCGATTCGTACCGAAGATACCACGGAAAACGAGCCGCGCGGTGACGTGAAATACATCTGCATGCATGCGTGATGCCGCCGGAACGATAGTAATTAAACGCGCGCACAAACTTGTGACGCCGACGCGTCATCAGCTGCTCGATGATTCTTCTTTTTCGACCGAGAAAGCCTTGAAACATAAGGTGCTCAAATAACGGAAACGGGTGTGACGCACGAGTAGAATTCAGTGACCATTTTGGTTCTCACGTACACATCAACTGGATATATACAATGCGTCCGACATGTGTGCATGCATGCATGCCAAATGGTCTTTCGAAAAAAAAATGCATACGTGTTAGTGGTAGAGCAAAGGTGCAACCTTTAGCACTATCTATAGAAGCTAAGATGTGCCGACAATTATAATAATTTTTGTGGTAGACTGAATCCCACTTTGTAATTACACCAAAAAAATCCATTTTATAATCCAAATATTCTCCTGTCAATAATTTTCAACCATAGATATATGTACAAAAGTAATGGTGAAAAATACATTGTGGACTTTGTAAAAAATGTCATCTATTTAAGAATAAAGAGAGCATTATTTTATTCAACCATGTTATATTGTTAGAACACGTCCTCCATCTTAAAATACATGTCGCAGGCTTATCTAGATTCACATTTGCTATATACACTATAATATGTCTATATACATACAGATTTAGAAAAACTTGTGACATCTAACTTAGACAAAAGAAGTACAAACTTTTGGTATAGGAATGGCAAAAGCATTAAGGGAACTGAAAACTGGAGAAGCTCGTAGCGTTTGCGATGCCTTTTTTAGAGCATTCAAGAAAGCATGAAACATAAAAGACTTGTCATCGCAGTGGAATTTCTTCAAATTGGTGAGTGACGTACGCCTGTGCTGGCATAAATTTTTATGGAATTTAATCGTGGCAACTCCATCACAACCTTTGCTTGTCAATGCATGGCAAAGTAAGATCGATTAACGAACAAAGTGAACCAGCACCTAAAAGCGGCCGGGCGGCAGACGATTCGCGCTGAAGACACACGAGTGAAAGTGAGTGCTGCACCGTTGCATGCAAGTGCGTATTTACGTCACGTTTGTGTTTGAGCTAGTATAAGCGTACGCGGCGCTTGAGACACAGGTGCGCGCGTCGGCTGCCTGATCGACGTCGATCCATCCCTGTCGCTTACGTCTTTTTTATCAGAAAAGTAATATTCGTCATCATACCTTGGAACATAAGGAATCGATATTCGTCTCAAAATATAACGAAAACGAGTGCGACGTCGTCGTAGATTGATGTATATAGTTTGGATGCGCGACAAGGTCGTCATTCCGTTAGCCTTTCAATTCTGCCACTTGATGATTAGTTTAGCCTTGCATATATAGCTACGCTAAGCTGCATGTAGACTATCAACTTAATGTTTCCAATAGATTAATTTATTTTAGCCCGTGATGGTATCCGGCTTTCGAGATGTCGGTAGCTGGACAAGAGATCATGGTGCACGGTTTCAACGATCAGTATGCGCACTCCACTCCGGCAAAAAACACAAGTCTCGTTAATCCTACTGAGCTACGGATACGAAGTCCTACTGACATCCATGGCCAACTATGAAAATAATCGAAGCAGATATGTTTTACTATTTCTAACAATAAACTTCTTCAAACTGGCACTACGTCCTGCTTTATAAATAAAGCAACGACCATTCAGAGTACAACCAACACTAGTAAAAAAAAGTCATTCGTCTATCCCAGTTCGGAGCATTACTCCCGGTTATGGTTGGATCCAGGACTAATGTGTCCCGGTTCCAACGGCTAGAACGCCAGCAATCTTTAGTCCCGGGTCAAACGGGTGTTGGAGATATGTCCTAGAGGCAATAATAAATGTAGTTATTATTATATCTTTGTGTTTATGATAAATGTTTATATTCATGCTATAATAGTATTAACCAGGAAACATTAATACTTGTGTGATTTATAAACTAAATTAGAGTCGTCCCTAGTAAAGCCTCTTCATAATACTAGTTTGTTGGTTAATAGATGATTGTGGTTTCCCTATCATGAACATTGAGATGTTGTTAACAACAAGATCATATCATTGGGAGAATGGTATGATGGACATACTCCTATAGATAAGCGTAGCATAAAGATCAAGTCATTTTAATAGTTCAATTGCTATAAGCTTTCTGATACATAGTAACCTAATTCCTTCGACCATGAGGTCATGCTAATCACCATCACCGGAAGGATGCTTTGATGACATCAAACACCACACCGTAACTGGGTGGCTATAAAGGTGGCATTGAGTGTTCGGAAAGTATGGGTTGAGGCACATGGATCAAGAGTGGGATTTGTCCATCCATATGACGGATAGATATACTCTGGGCCCTCTCGGTGGAATGTTATCCAATTATCTTGAAAGCATGTGACTGGCTCACAAGGGATCACATATCACGGGAACGAGAAAAGAGTACTTATCGGTAACGAGGTTGAACTAGGTGTGCAGAGATACCGACGATCAAAACCTCGGATAAGTAAACTATCGTGAGACAAAGGGAAATTGGTATCATATGTAAGTGGTTCATTCGATCGCAAAGTAATCGTAGAAATATGTGGGAGCCATATGAATTTCCAGATTCCTCTATTGGTTATTGATCGGACAAGTGTCTCGATCATGTCTGCATAATTCACGAACCGTAGGGAGACACACTTAAGGATTCGATGTTGTTGAGTAGTTATGGAATGATGAGTAAGAGACCGAATGTTGTTCGGAGTCTCGGATGGTATCCAGGATATCACGAGGAGATCCGAAATGGTCCGGATAATAAGATTCATATAAGGAAAGTCCTGTTTCGGAGTTGGGGAATGATTCCGGTGTTTTCACCGGGAATGTTCTAGAAGGGTACGGAAGGTCCGGCACTCCAAAGGGGAAGTGTACATGAATGTGTCATGACAATGTGGAATGGTTGCATCATGTACTAGGTATCATGGCTGGGAAAAATAAAGGGAGAAATCAAATCCTAGTTTGAAAGTCAAACGCCAATTTGAAAAAGTCAAACGACAAGTTTGCTTGGTGGAGGGAGAGTAGGAAACCTACTTGGCCTCCACCCGCCGGCCAAGGAGGCCGACTTGGGGGAGGACTCCCTCCTCCCAAGCCGCGCCCTCCCACCTATATAAGGAGGGGCATGGCTGCCGCTCTTCCACACACCCAACACACCCCAAACCCTAACCCTAGCCGCCGGCCTCCTCCAAGTCGCCGCCGCCCCTAGGGTTTCTCCTAGCCGCCGACTTAGTGGCTTCCCAAGCCCTAGCCGCCGGCCAAGCTCCGCCCCTTGGTGCCTTCTAAACCCTAGATCTCCAAGGCCTCTCTCATAGTCCACCATACTCGCTCCGGCTTAACGCGAAGCCCTGCGAGATCTCCCCTCTACTTCCGGTACCACGCCGTCGTGCTGCCGGAATCGCGAGGAGAGTGCTACAACCTCCACTACCCGCTGGAACAAGGGAGAGGAAGGTCTTCATCGAGTACCAAACGTGTGACTGACTGCAGAAGCGCTGCCGGAACGCAGCGCCGAAAGGATCGTCTACACGATCTTGAGATCGGCAAGAGTACGACTACATCACCCACGAGAATCTGCTCTCGTTAACCGCTTTGGAATCTTCGAGGGTGAGTTCCTCTATCGACTCGTTGCTACAATCTAGTAGATAGATCTTGGCTTGTTTGTTTGTATGCGGTAGAAATTTTTTGTTTTCCATGCTACGAAACCCTACAGTGGTATCAGAGCCGTCTCTATATGTAGATCTGTTGCACGAGTAGAACACACTGGTCATTGTGGGCGGTGGTGTTTTTATTATCAATTGCTTTTTGTGTACTTTGCATCTTGCGGTATGATGGGATGAAGCGGCCCGGGCTAACCTTACATGACATCGTTCATGAGACTTGCTCCACGCTCAACATGCAACTTGTATTGCATAAGTGGCTTTGCGGGTGTCTGTCTTCCCCATTATAGTATAGATCCAATTTACAACGGGCACTTGATAGTTCAAACATCAACGTTGTGGTTCTTGTTCATAAGTTAGATCGACACTTATTGAAAGCCCCAAACCACGTAAAATATGCAAAGAAAATTAGAGGCGTCTAACTTTGTTTTGCAGGGGTGTGCCATGATGTGATATGGCCATGATTGTGATTATATTTGATGTATGCAATTTTCCTTATTGTAAGTTGGCAACCGGCAGGAGCCATATGGTTGTCTTTAAATTCCGTTAAGACCCGCGTGTCTATTCAAAGTAGTTGTAATAGTTGAAGCTGGTGGACGACAACCATGCAACGACGCCATTGACCTTGACGCTATACCGGTGATGATGGAGATCATGTTCGTGCTTGAAGATGGAGATCGGAAGCACAAGAAGAAAGGCCATATCATATCACATATTATGAATTGCATGTGATGTTAATCCTTTATGCATCTTGTATTGCTTAGTTAACGACGGTAGCATTATAAGATGATCCCTCAAGCACATAAATTTCAAGTTCCAAAGTGTTCATCCTTAGTAAGCACCGTTGCTAAAGCTCGTTGTTTCGAAGCACCACGTGATGATCGGGTGTGTTAGATTCTGCGGGTGTATACAACGTGAGCAAGCCAGATTTGCTCATGCGGAAGCTAAGGTTTGATCTTGACGAGCCTAGCATGTATAGACATGGTCTCGAAACACGGATCATCGAAAGGTAAAGCATGAGTCATATAGTAGATATGATGAACATGTTGATTGTTCGCCATTGAAGCTACATCAACTCGCGTGATGATCGGTTTTGATGTGGTGGATATGGTTCGTGTGATCACTAAAACAATGTGAGGGATATTGTTTTGAGTGGGAGTTCACCTAGATTAATTTAACTATTAATTAGAACTCAATTTGTCATAAACTTAGTCTAAACTATTGCAAATATGTTGTAGATGAATGGCGGCCCCTACCATCAATTTTAATGCGTTCCTAGAGAAAAAAAAAGTTGAAAAACAATGGAAGCAACTTCGCGGATTAGTTCCGCAATTTGAGGATTGTCCTCAATGCTGGTAATTTGACCTATGTGCTGGATGTACCGCTGGGTGACCAGCCTGTAGCTACTTCTACCGATGAAGTAAAGAATGTTTACCTCACTCAGAAGAATCAGTACTCCACAGTTCAGTGTGCTATCTTGTATGGTTTGGAACCGGAGCTTCAGAAAAGGTTTTAGAACCATGACCCACATGATATTGTCCGTGAACTCAAAATGATATTTGAGGCTCACGCGGCAGTTGAGAGTAATGAGGCTTCTGAAAAGTTCTTTAACTGCAAGATGGAAGAGGGCAGCTCTATCAGTGAGCATGTGCTTAAGATGTCTGGGCACGCAAACAAACTCCAAAGTTTGGGTATAGTGATTCCTAATGCTTTGGGGATTTACCGTGTCCTCCAATCACTGCCACCAAGTTACAAGAACTTTGTGATGAACTACAATATGCAAAACATGAACAAGACGTTGCCAGATCTCTTCTCCATGTTGAAATCTGTAGAAGTGGAGATCAAGAAAGAGCATTAAGTGTTGTTGGTCAATAAGACCACCAAATTCAAGAAAGGCAAGTCTAAGCAAAAGGGAAACTTCAAGAAGGGTGGTAAGAAAGTTACCGCACCGACGAAGAAGACCAAGGCTGGGCCAAAGCCTGATACTGAGTGCTTTTACTGCAAGGGAGAAGGTCACTGGAAGCGGAATTACCCAAAGTACTTGGCGGATTTGAAGAACGGCAACATCAAGAAGAAAGGTATATCAGATATACATGTTATGGATGTGTATCTCACTAGTACTCATAGTAGTGCCTGGGTATTTGATACTGGTTCGGTTGCTCATATTTGTAACTCGAAACAGGTACTACAGAATAAACGGAAGCTAGCGAAGAACGAGGTGATGATGCGCGTTGGAAATGGATGTGATCGCGATCGGCACGCTACCTCTTCATCTACCATCGGGATTAGTTTTATACTTAAATAATTGTTATTTGGTGCCTGCGTTGAGCATGAACATTATATCGGGATCTTGTTAATTGCGAGACGGTTACTTGTTTAAGTCCGAGAATAATGGTTGTTCGATTTATATGAGTAATATGTTTTATGTACATGCACCTTTGATAGATGGTCTATTCTTATTGAATCTCGATTGTAGTAATACACACATAAATAACATTGAGGCTAAACGTTTGAAATTGAGCGATAACTCGACCTATATGTGGCACTATCGTCTTGGTCACATTGGAGTGAAGCGTATGAAGAAACTCCATTCCGATGGACTTCTTGAATCACTTGAAAGATGCAAAGCATGTCTGATGGGTAAAATGACTAAGACTCCATTTTCTGGTATGATGGAGCGAGCTACAGACTTATTGGAAATCATACATACCGATGTGTGTTGACCAATGAGTGTAGCATCGCGCGGTGGTTATCGTTATGTTCTTACCTTCATGGATGACTTGAGTAGTCTATTTCATGAAACATAAGTCCGAAACTTTAGAGAAGTTTAAGGAATTTCAAAGTGAGGTAGAGAATCAATGTAACAAGAAGATTAAATTTCTACATTCTGATCGTGGAGGTGAATATCTAAGTTACGAGTTTGGCGAGCATTAGAAACAACTGCATTCACTTTAAATAGGGCACCATCTAAATCTGTTGAAACGACACCATATGAATTATGGTTTGGGAAGAAACCTAAATTGTCGTTCCTTAAAGTTTGGGGTAGCGAAGCTGAAAGGATAGAGATGTCGCCTAGAGGGGGGGGTGAATAGGCAATTTCAAAACTATTATGGTTTTGGCTTGATAGAATGCGGAATTAAACTAACGTTTACTTTACAAGCACAAAACCTAAATACACTAGGCTCAACTAAGTGCACTAACAACAAATTAAGCTAAGCAAGATAGCACAAGATAAATATACCACAAGTGATAAGCAAGATATAAGTACTTCAAGCTCGATGGCTATCACAAGGAAAGTAAGCTCGGATATAGAGATAACCGAAGCACGCGGAGACGAAGATGTATTCCCGTGTTCACCACCTTTGGGAAGGGGTCTACGTCACGTTGGAGAGTTGTGAGGTTCCATGAAGGATTCCTCACGCGCCACAAAGGCTCACCTTCTTCTCCTAGTCTATCCCACGAAGGAATAGGCCCTTTCCTTATGTCTAGCTTTTCCTCCACTCCGGAGATGGAAAGCTCCACAACCACTTCACAAGCTCCACGAAGGAGAATCCTGGGTCTCTTCACAATCTTCCACGAAGATAACACCGCGGTACCAACCGCCAAGCCAACTAGGAGGTCACCCTCCAAGAGTAACAAGCTCACGGTCTCTCACTCGAACAAATCGTAATGGAGAGCTCAACACTTATGCAAGAATGCAAAGCAAGACCACCAAAGGTGCTCAAATCCTTCACTCTCAAATCCCACCAAAGCAACAAGTGCTAGGGAGGAATTAGAGAGGAAGAACAATGGTGGAAGTCAACCAATGACTCCAAGATCTAGATCCAATGGGTTGCCCTCACTTAGAGGAGGAATTGATTGGTGGGGATTGTAGATCTAGATCTCCTCTTCCAAAGCCCTCAAAAAGATGCAAGAATCATAGGAGGGAAGGGGGAGGAAGCAAGCTCAAGAGGTTCAACAATGGAGGTCAATTTCGTGGTCAAGAACACTCTAAAACGTTGGGAGAAGAACCCCCTTTTATAGTGGAAAGCAAATATGGTCGTTGGGAGAAAACTGTGCGAATCCGGTTGAAAGTTCGGTTGGATCGGCTCCATAACCGGATGGTTCGGTTCCTGGACCGGAAAACCGGATCTCAACCGGGATAAGGGTCAGTACACAGTCTCGGATAGACTCGGTATAGAAAAACCGAAAATCCCGGTTGAATCTCGGTTTTCCGGTGCTGGCACCGGACCACCCGGTCTGGGAGCCGGTTGAACCGGATCCACAACCGGGATGAAACTGACTTTACGGAAAACGCAATAACTTTTGCATCAGGACTCCGATTTCGATGATCTTGGGCTTGTTTTGACGAGGACAACAAGCCCTACAAGATTGTACAGAGAAACATCATAGCCCAACAAAGGAGGATAGAACCAAATTAAGAAAGTTAAGAAGCCTCCCTAAATAAGAACCGATAAAACCTTCAAACTCGAAAACGCCATAGAAGATGCATACAAATTCCGTTTTCGATGAACTTGGGCTTGTTGAAGAGATAGCAACAAGCTCAAGAACCTCACATGGAGAAACACCAAGAAGCAACAAAATAGGAAGATGCAAAGTATGCAAACGATTGAGCTCCCTATGACGATGTGATCAAGTTACACAACCGAGAGCCCCTCTTGATAGTGCGGCTATCTATCCTATAACCCGGTCTCCCAACAACCACCTTGAGACCGGTAAAAGGAAAACCTAGCAAGGCCATACCTTTGCCTTGTGCATCCTGCTTGATCTTGATGACAACGCTTCAAGCTCCACCCAAGCCAGAATGCAACACTTGATCATTGTTGCTCCGTGAAGACTCCTAATTTGCTCCCCATACACCACTATGGGATAGCTTCATTAATACATGTCTTCACATGTCCATTATCACCAATATGGACGGCAAGTTTCAAGCAAATGATCTTCTCGAGATGCTTATCTTGAACTTGCCCCTCTCAACCTTGATGACGATCACCACTTGATGTCATCCTCTCATGGGCTATATAATATCTTCATTTTTGAAGCATGCCCATGGAAAGATACCTGTCCCATATAGAAAATGCAAAGGCAAATATATAATGGGTTAGTTCATGATGCATAATTGACAAGGCTTACCATACCACAAGACCATGTGGTACATTCTTTATGCTTCATGTGTTGACCAACTTGAAATCACTCTTCACTCTTTGTATTGGTCAACCAAGTATCTTCTCGCGCTCCATCTTAATATCTTGAGGTACATAAGGAACTCTTAATTTGATTACATGCTCTAAATCTTAGTCAACCATAGCTCAACTAATGAGGCTATCATGACACCGACTTAGAGTCATATCTTGAATTCTTCTATTGAGATCACACTCTCAAGATCTTGATCATATCATATTATTCTCTTAATCTCGATGATTTTGATGCCAATACTTAAGGTATATCTTTATGTTCATGGCATCCATACTTGAATCCAACACATGGACTACAAGCATGACCTATGGAATATACCTTCATATAAAACTCAGTGAAAACATTAGACCATAGGGATTGTCATTAATCACCAAAACCACACATAGGGGCAATTACCCTTTCAATCTCCCCCATTTTGGTAATTGATGACAATCACAACAAGAGGGTTTATATAATGAATATTAGAAACAAGTACGCAACTTATCGGAGAATAAGTTGTATACAAGAGGTTGTATTTGATATGGTTAAGTAACACAAAGATACTAGCACATATCAAAACCGATTCTACTCACATAAACTACAACTAATGTAGGAGATGTGAGTAGAACCAACATATATAGAGCAAACTCCCCCACAATATATGCACACATGATGATCTTGAATTTCATTGCATACATTGTCAAGCATAACCTTTGGGAGAGTTTCCACTATTTATACAACCATGCAAAACATAATAAAGATGAAATGCATGAAAGGCAAACACTTAAGAACAAACCAATCTTATGTAGAAAACCATTTCCCTTAAAACCCTCTAAACTTCTCCCCCATTGACAACAAGTGCCAAAATGGATAACAAGGTTAGAAGGACAATATAGTATGAGTTCCTACACAAGGTGTGCATTACTCGTAATATGAGTGAAATCACATGCACATATCCAATGACGAACACTTGGAGTAAATCAAACTATATTGAGGATCAAGGATTGCTAAAAGGATAACAAGGTGAAGGAACTTCAATGGATGAAGAAAGTAATCAAAAGATCCAAATAATCAAATGGACAAATAGTGCTCTAAGTGGAATAAGGAAGCTCCCCAAGGTTCGTGCATAAATTAGTTGTTTCATTTGAATACAATATGCACAAACATGGAATCCTCACTCCCTCTATATTATTTAGAACACAACCAAGATACAAGGATTAGATATAAACCAATACACTTGTCAATACAAGATTAAGTCCAAAAGAAACCAAATATGAGATATGAGTGTGTGAATATGCAATAAAAGTAAACCAAGCACTCATAAATCAAGACCTTACCAAAACCATTAAAAATCAAGAGGATAAGAGTGATGGTCGGAAAAGAGCGAGTATATCAAGGCAAGAGATTAACACTCTAGTGTATATAAGTTTCTAAGGGAAAAAACATGAGAATAATCCACAAAGAAACATCCACACATAAGAGGTTAATAAAAAGAATACATGATATCCAAGCGGAAGTCATAAGATATACCAAAAAGGATATTTTGCTTAAGTGCATATATAGCCCATGGCTCTATTTTATCTTATGGTATATCAATGAACTTCACCAAAGAAAAACAAAAAAATCAAAACCATCACAACTAACACTAAGGGAACTAATGCTAGTTGGGATACTTTGAGAAAGGCAACAAGTATCAAAAGGAATGATTCAATGCAATTTAAACAATATTGCACATGAGAGTACCTTTAGGAGTTGATATGCAATAAATTGCTAGAAGGCATATTTGGAATTGGTGAATCATGAAAATGATTTTATATACTCCCCATTATATGCATCATCTCAAATTACTCACATAAGCAATAAGGATACAAAGTCTTTCAAAGATAATTGCAAGAATCGAACATTGACAAACAAATAAATTTACCAAGATGCAACCTACAAGAGATTGGATGGAAGAATAGTATGCATGAATAAGATACTTGTTACCGAGATAGCAATGGTATGATGTAGTAGATAAGAATTTTTAGATCATCCTAGCTTGGATCCAATTAACATGTGGTGACAACACTTTCCTTATAGAAGAGAAAAGCATCCATTGCATCTTCAGTGTACCTAAAACAACATTCAAGTACATCTTGGTCCCCAAACTTATTGGGTCCAAAGTGGTTAGAATAACCACAACACATAGGATACACTCCATAAAAATATGTGCATATTTAGAGATGAAATTTGAATTTCATGCACATCTTAGCCGTTTAAGGATTTGATGGAGTATACCCTTTATATTGGATCAAAGAAAGCAAAACATGACATAAGATATACATTTATTAAACATGCATGCGCGAGAATTTCAAGATCCAACGAAGATATACTTTGGACAAATCACCAAAAATTCAAGAAGGCATACAAGGTGTGACAAAACACATTTGTTGTCCAAACTATATCAAAGAATCAAATCAACACAAGATTTGTTCAACAAAGTTCAACAAATGAACCGAGCAAAAACTATTAAGCATGAAAGATGAATTAAAAACACAAATGCTCAAAGATTTGTCTCATTCTAGAAAATAAAATAGAGAATAAAGAATGAGATAGCAAACTCCCAAAAGAGCAAGGTTTCAACAAATAAACCAAACCCTTAACACTTTTCACAATGGCACAAGGTTCCGAGAAGAAAAGGTTTGTCTTCCACTAAAACACATTTGATAATAATCAAAAACATCATCAGAGATATGTTCAAAAGCCAAGGAATACAATGGGAGCCACACAATTTTTTTTGGAAAGAAAGTAAGGCAATAAGAGGTTAACTCCAAAGTGAAGATGATACACAAATGCTACCACACACAAGTATATCAATTGTCAAAGACAATGAGTGTATTGGAATAGATTTTCGGTGGTATATTGCACGGATTTTAAAGATAAATCTTCACAATAAAAAGCATAGGATAGAAATAAAAAGATTAAGGACTATGCAAAGATAGAGATTCTTGATAGCTTCAACTAGTCACACAATCATGCAAAACAATGATTAGAATAACTTGAAGCAAATGGTATCCCAAATAAGATATAGAGATATGTATTTTAGAAAGACCGCACCAAGAGTTTCTTACTCAAACAAAGACCGAAAAGACGAGCAATAAAAGCTTCTAACAAAAATAGGACCATGTTTGAGCCAACATTCCACCTAGAAACAAGATAATCAACTATATCGACCCTAAGTGGCACTACCTCATATGTTCACATTTCCTAGGATTGTGATATGCAAAAGAAGCATATCACTCCCCCATAATGTGATATTCATTTTTTTAATAATAGGCAAAACAACCTCAACTAGAGATAATTAATGGACATTTAGAATTTGAATTTCTCATGAGTATGATACACCACATAGTGACTAGATAAGCTTGCAATATCAATACTAAGTGGTAGTACTCATGTACACATATTTTAAGGTTTGAGATATGCGCGAGGCATGTCACTCCCCCAAAATGGGATGTTCCATTAACCAATCTAAAATATCCAAATAAGATATCATCAAGATGCATTAGAGGCTCAAAATAAAACACGCGAGTAAATGATGTGCCCAACACCTAGACATACTTGAATACACAAAATAATCAAGCATGAGGCACACCAAATACAAACACATACTTGGTACAAAACCAAAACATGTAAAGGGGCAAGTAACTTACAATATAAATGAGTTAAGTACAAGTTACCGCGAAGAGGCACATTGGATATAAGATAAGGAAATAATAATCCAAAGGACTTGGCTTGATCAAATATAACATATGAAGATCCCTTAATTCTTCATGAATTAGCCAAGTCTCCAATGCCCTCATAAACACCTATTAATCAAGTTTGAGCTAGTTGGTCCCCAACCAAGTTGGGTCCTAAGAGGTTAGTCACAATAGGCTTGGCAACCCAAATGGTTCTTTTCTTGACACCACTTTGAGTTCCAACAAACTTGGCAAACACATTGCCATCCTTATCCTTCCTAAGAGAATAATCATGATCAACAATGATAGGGTTAGATAAGGTATCGTTTGAACATGAAGAGGCAAAGTGCCCCTTCACACAACATATGTAGCAACAAGTGCTCCCCTTTCTCTTCTTTATTGATTTCTTGGCTTGGGGAGCATTATCTTGATTATTCTTCGGAAGTGGCTTAACTTCAACTTGGGCTTGAACATGAACTTGTGGCCGCTTCCCTTGTTGCTTCTCACTCAAGTCCTTTTTCTTCAATGGACAAGATCTTACATGATGTCCTTCAACCTTGCACTTCAAGCAAATAATCTTGGCCGAATTCTTAACTTGGTTTTGGCCCTTCTTGTTTATATTGGACTTGTTCTTGTTATTGGAGTTGAATCCAAGTCCACTTTTATCATTAGGGGATTTTTGCACACTCAAGATATTATCGAGTGTGGATTTCCCTTCATGACTCTTTTCCAAGTCATTCCTCAAGGAAGTGACTTGAGCCTTGAGCTCTTTAATTTTCTCTACATGGTTAGTATAAATACAAGTACTAGAGGAAGTAGAAGCTTCATTGTTAGAGCAACAAGGCAAAGCAATTAATCCAACACAAGGTTTATCAATAGTATGGCTAGATGAATTACTAGGACTAGCACATGGCAAAATAGCATTTTGAGTAGAAGTTGTGCTAACGTCCAAAAGAGGCTCATAAGATGTTACCTTTGTAATACTTGCCTCACGAGCTAACTTTATCCCATCATAAGAGATTAGAAGATCATTATGAGAGCCCGAGAGCTTTTCGTGACTTTCTTCCATTTTCCTATACTTGCTAGTTAGCAACTCAATTTGAGCCCTTAGCTCAACATTCTCCTTTAGGATAGATGCTTCACAAGAAGTAGATTTAGTAGCACAAGCATCATTAATGGAATTTTCCTTTTCAAGCTCATAAGATTCAATTTTTTGTGTGAGGAGACAATTAGTGTGCTTCTCCTCGGCAAGCTCTTGCTTAAGGAGATTGAATCTCCGACTCACATCATCAAGTTGGAAATCCAACTCCTCTATGGTTCCCGTTTGTTTAGTTATGGTGTCCATAACGTGTTTAAGAAAAGTAACGGCCTTATTATTACCACGAAGAGAGGTACACAAAAAAGTCAACTCAAGCAAGAGAGCACTAGTATCCTCATCATCACTATCATCATTATCATTGCTATTATCTTTACAAGATATATTGGGATCCAAAGTAGGAGATACCTTTGATCATCTTGCCATAAGGCACATGTGAGCATGGGAGAATGAAGATGAGGATATTCTTGAATCTTCATTCATGATCATGTCTTGCTTCATAGAATGTTTGATTTCCTCTACATTGTTAGATAAACAACTAGAGGAAATAGAAGCATTTTGTTCATGGTAACAAGGCAAATCAAGCATATCATCTACACTAGTACTCAAATAATTTCTAGATGATATACAAGGACTAGCAACACAAGGGGATATAGCATTATTGTTGCAAGAAGTGCTTAAGTCCAAAGAAGAAACATTGCAATGGGATAGAGATGAAGGATCATCATTAGCGAGCACAATATCAACATTGCAATTCCCAACACCACTCACCATATATTTACCTTGTGTCTTTCCACACATTGGTGAAGTGGGTGAAGATGAGAACTCATCGCGGCCGGAGGTGGAAGCAACTTGGAGCTCTTCATGATGTGAAGGAAAAGAGATCTCCTCGGAGAAACCACCGACAATATTAGAAATGGAACCACCAAATATTTCTTTAAGCTTGGTCCACTTCTCATGAGACGACTTGCGCTTTACAATCGTCAAGAACAAATTAACTGTGGGGCTCAAAGAGAAAATAAGCTCATTAGATACTTGAGCTTCGAGATGTAAATTTCTCTCATCCTCTAAAGATAGATTTTGAGGATCCATAGGAGGAGAAAAACCTACATCTAGAAATCGCTCAATATTTGGACACAAGGTCCGAAGATTAAGAAGCAAGCAATTTCTCCACAAAGCATAATTTCATCAAAGATAATTGTGTCATTGTGCACTATACTACTAGCCGACATCTTTACACTCTAGGCGGTGAAGCCTAAACAAGGACATAACCTCGCTCTGATACCAATTGAAAGGATAGAGATGTCGCCTAGAGGGGGGGGTGAATAGGCAATTTCAAAACTATTACGGTTTTGGCTTGATAGAATGCGAAATTAAAATAACGTTTACTTTACAAGCACAAAACCTAAATACACTAGGCTCAACTAAGTGCACCAACAACAAATTAAGCTAAGCAAGATAGCACAAGATAAATATACCACAAGTGATAAGAAAGATATAAGTACTTCAAGCTCGATGGCTATCACAAGGAAAGTAAGCTCGGATATAGAGATAACCGAAGCACGCGGAGACGAAGATGTATTCCCGTGTTCACCACCTTTGGGAAGGGGTCTACGTCACGTTGAAGAGGTGTGAGGTTCCACGAAGGATTCCTCACGCGCCACAAAGGCTCACCTTCTTCTCCGAGTCTATCCCACGAAGGAATAGGCCCTTTCCTTATGTCTAGCTTTTCCTCCACTCCGGAGATGGCAAGCTCCACAACCACTTCACAAGCTCCAAGAAGGAGAATCCCGGGTCTCTTCACAATCTTCCACGAAGATAACACCGCGGTACCAACCGCCAAGCCAACTAGGAGGTCACCCTCCAAGAGTAACAAGCTCACGGTCTCTCACTCGAACAAATCGTAATGGAGAGCTCAACACTTATGCAAGAATGCAAAGCAAGACCACCAAGGGTGCTCAAATCCTTCACTCTCAAATCCCACCAAAGCAACAAGTGCTAGGGAGGAATTAGAGAGGAAGAACAATGGTGGAAGTCAACCAATGACTCCAAGATCTAGATCCAATGGGTTCCCCTCACTTAGAGGAGGAATTGATTGGTGGGGATTGTAGATCTAGATCTCCTCTTCCAAAGCCCTCAAAAAGATGCAAGAATCATAGGAGGGAAGTGGGAGGAAGCAAGCTCAAGAGGTTCAACAATGGAGGTCAATTTCGTGGTCAAGAACACTCTAAAACGTTGGGAGAAGAACACCCTTTTATAGTGGAAAGCAAATATGGCCGTTGGGAGAAAACTGTGCGAATCCGGTTGAAAGTTCGGTTGGACCGGCTCCAGAACCGGATGGTTCGGTTCCTGGACCGGAAAACCGGATCTCAACCGGGATAAGGGTCAGTACACAGTCTCGGATAGACTCGGTATAGAAAAAACGAAAATCCCGGTTGAATCTCGGTTGAAACCCGGTTGAATCTCGGTTTTCCGGTGCTGGCACCGGACCACCCGGTCTGGGAGCCGGTTGAACCGGATCCACAACCGGGATGAAACTGACTTTAGGGAAAACGCAATAACTTTTGCATCCGGACTCCGATTTCGATGATCTTGGGCTTGTTTTGACGAGGACAACAAGCCCTACAAGATTGTACAGAGAAACATCATAGCCCAACAAAGGAGGATAGAACCAAATTAAGAAAGGTAAGAAGCCTCCCTAAATAAGAACCGATAAAACCTTCAAACTCGAAAACGCCATAGAAGATGCATACAAATTCCGTTTTTGATGAACTTGGGCTTGTTGAAGAGATAGCAACAAGCTCAAGAACCTCACATGGAGAAACACCAAGTAGCAACAAAATAGGAAGATGCAAAGTATGCAAACGATTGAGCTCCCTATGACGATGTGATCAAGTTACACAACCGAGAGCCCCTCTTGATAGTGCGGCTATCTATCCTATAACCCGGTCTCCCAACAACCACCTTGAGACCGGTAAAAGGAAAACCTAGCAAGGCCATACCTTTGCCTTGTGCATCCTTCTTGATCTTGATGACAACGCTTCAAGCTCCACCCAAGCCAGAATGCAACACTTGATCATTGTTGCTCCGTGAAGACTCCTAATTTGCTCCCCATACACCACTATGGGATAGCTTCATCAATACATGTCTTCACATCTCCATTATCACCAATATGGACGGCAAGTTTCATGCAAATGATCTTCTCGAGATGCTTATCTTGAACTTGCCCCTCTCAACCTTGATGACGATCACCACTTGATGTCATCCTCTCATGGGCTATATAATATCTTCATTTTTGAAGCATGCCCATGGAAAGATACCTGTCCCATATATAAAATGCAAAGGCAAATATATAATGGGTTAGTTCATGATGCATAATTGACAAGGCTTACCATACCACAAGACCATGTGGTACATTCTTTATGCTTCATGTGTTGACCAACTTGAAATCACTCTTCACTCTTTGTATTGGTCAACCAAGTATCTTCTCGCGCTCCATCTTAATACCTTGAGGTACATAAGGAACTCTTAATTTGATTACATGCTCTAAATCTTAGTCAACCATAGCTCAACTAATGAGGCTATCATGACACCGACTTAGAGTCATATCTTGAATTCTTCTATTGAGATCACACTCTCAAGATCTTGATCATATCATATTATTCTCTTAATCTCGATGATTTTGATGCCAATAATTAAGGTATATCTTTATGTTCATGGCATCCATACTTGAATCCAACACATGGACTACAAGCATGACCTATGGAATATACCTTCATATAAAACTCAGTGAAAACATTAGACCATAGGGATTGTCATTAATCACCAAAACCACACATAGGGGCAATTACCCTTTCAGAAGCCTATGTAAAGAAGTTACAGCCGGACAAGCTTGAACCCAAAGCGGAAAAATGCGTATTCATAGGATACCCGAAGGAAACTATTGGGTATACCTTCTATCATAGATCCGAAGGCAAAATCTTCGTTGCTAAGAATGGATCTTTTCTAGAGAAGGAATTTCTCTCAAAAGAAGTGACTGGAAGGAAAGTAGAACTCGACGAGGTTGTTGAACCTTCTCTCGAACTTGCGAGTAGAGCAACACCGGAAGTAGTTCCTGTGGCGCCTACACCAATAAGAGAGGAAGCTAATGATATGAAACTTCGATTGAAGTTGCTACAGAGCCTCGCAGGTCAACGAGAACTCGTACCACTCCTGATTGGTATGATCCCGTTATGAGTGTCATGTTGGTGGAAAAGACCGATGACCCTGCGACATATGAGGAAGCGATGATGAGCCCAGATTCCAGGCAAGATGCCATGAAATCCGAGATTGGATCCATGTACGAAAACCAAGTATGGACTTTGGTGGACTTACCGGATGGCCGAAAGGCTGTCGAGAACAAATGGATTTTCAAGAAGAAAACAGATGCTGATGGTAATGTTACTGTCTATAAAACTCGACTTGTCGCAAAAGGATTTTGACAAATTCAAGGAGTTGACTACGATGAGACTTTCTCACCAGTAGCGAAGCTAAAGTCTGTGAGGATTATGTTAGCAATCGCTACATATTACGATTATGAGATATGGCAGATGGATGTCAAAACGGCGTTCCTCAATGGAGACATTGATGAAGAGTTGTATATGATGCAACCCAAAGGTTTTGTCGATCCTAAAGATGCTAACAAGGTATGCAAACTTCAACGGTCCATATATGGATTGAAGCAAGCATCCCGAAGTTGGAATCAACGTTTTGATAAGGTAATCAAAAGTTTTGGTTTTATACAAACTTACGGAGAAGCTTGTATTTACAAGAAAGTGAGTGGGATCTCTGTAGCATTCTTAATACTATATGTAGATGACATATTGTTGATTGGGAATGATTTAGACCTTCTTAATAGTGTCAAAAAATATTTGAATAATAGTTTTTCAATGAAAGATCTTGGCGAAGCAGCTTACATATTAGGCATAAATATTTATAGAGATAGATCGAGACGCATAATATCGTTATCACAAAGTACATATTTGGACAAAGTTCTAAAGAGGTTTGGAATGGAAGATAGCAAGAAAGGGTTCTTGCCCATGTTGCCCAATACGACCTTGAGTAAAACTCAAAGTCCAGCAACGGCAGAAGATAGAGAAAGGATGAGTAAAACTCCATATGCCTCAGCCATAGGATCTCTAATGTATGCCATGCTATGTACTAGACCCGACATTTCATATGCTGTTAGTTTGACTAGCAGATATCAAAGTGATCCAGGAGTGGATCATTGGACAGCGGTCAAAAACATCCTTAAGTACTTGAGAAGAACTAAGGATATGATTCTTTCTTATGGAGGTGATGAACAACTCGTTGTTAATGGTTACACCGATGCTAGTTGGAACACCGATCCGGATAATTCTAAATCTCAATCTGGATACGTATTTACTTTGAATGGTGCAGCAGTTAGCTGGAGGAGTGCAAAGCAAAGCGTTGTGGCGAGATCTTCAACTGAATCAGAATACATAGCTGCTTCGGAGGCTTCACAAGAAGCGATATGGATGAAGGATTTCATTACAGAGCTCGGTGTGGTTCCAAGTGCGCTGGACCCAATGTCTATCTACTGTGATAACATGGGCGCCATAGCCAATGCGCAAGAACCAATGTCACACAAGAAGCTGAAGCACATCAAGCTACGTTTTCACGCTATTCGAGAACATGTCCAAGATGGTGGCATAAAGATTTGCAAAGTACACACAGATCTGAATGTGGTGGATCCGTTGACTAAACCTCTCCCGAGGGCAAAACATGACCAGCACCAAACCGCCATGGGTGTTCGGTATATTACCATGTAATCTAGATTAGTTGACTCTAGTGCAAGTGGGAGACTGTTGGAGATATGCCCTAGAGGCAATAATAAATGTAGTTATTATTATATCTTTGTGTTTATGATAAATGTTTACATTCATGCTATAATAGTATTAACCAGGAAACATTAATACTTGTGTTATTTGTAAACTAAATTAGAGTCCCTAGTAAAGCCTCTTCATAATACTAGCTTGTTGGTTAATAGATGATTGTGGTTTCCCTATCATGAACATTGAGATGTTGTTAACAACAAGATCATATCATTGGGAGAATGGTATAATGGACATACTCCTATAGATAAGCGTAGCATAAAGATCAAGTCATTTTAATAGTTCAATTGTTATAAGCTTTCTGATACATAGTAACCTAATTTCTTCGACCATGAGGTCATGCTAATCACCATCACGGGAAGGATGCTTTGATGACATTAAACACCACACCGTAACTGGGTGGCTATAAAGGTGGCATTGAGTGTTCGGAAAGTATGGGTTGAGGCACATGGATCAAGAGTGGGATTTGTCCCTCCATATGACGGATAGATATACTCTGGGCCCTCTCGGTGGAATGTTATCCAATTATCTTGAAAGCATGTGACTGGCTCACAAGGGATCACATATCACGGGAACGAGAAAATAGTACTTATCGGTAACGAGGTTGAACTATGTGTGCAGAGATACCGACGATCAAAACCTCGGATAAGTAAACTATCGTGAGACAAAGGGAAATTGGTATCGTATGTAAGTGGTTCATTCGATCGCAAAGTAATCGTAGAAATATGTGGGAGCCATATGAATTTCCAGATTCCTCTATTGGTTATTGATCGGACAAGTGTCTTGATCATTTCTGCATAATTCACGAACCGTAGGGAGACACACTTAAGGATTCGATGTTGTTGAGTAGTTATGGAATGATGAGTAAGATACCGAATGTTGTTCGGAGTCTCGGATGGGATCCGGGATATCACGAGGAGATCCGAAATGGTCCGGATAATAAGATTCATATAAGGAAAGTCCTGTTTCGGAGTTGGGGAATGATTCCGGTGTTTTCACCGGGAATGTTCTAGAAGGGTACGGAAGGTCCGGCACTCCAAAGGGGAAGGGTACATGAATGTGTCATGACAATGTGGAATGGTTGCATCATGTACTAGGTATCATGGCTGGGAAAAATAAAGGGAGAAATCAAATCCTAGTTTGAAAGTCAAACGCCAATTTGAAAAAGTCAAACGACAAGTTTGCTTGGTGGAGGGAGAGTAGGAAACCTACTTGGCCTCCACCCGCCGGCCAAGGAGGCCGACTTGGGGGAGGACTCCCTCCTCCCAAGCCGCGCCCTCCCACCTATATAAGGAGGGGCATGGCTGCCGCTCTTCCACACACCCAACACACCCCAAACCCTAACCCTAGCAACCGGCCTCCTCCAAGTCGCCGCCGCCCCTAGGGTTTCTCCTAGCCGCTGACTTGGTGGCTTCCCAAGCCCTAGCCGTCGGCCAAGCTCCGCCCCTTGGTGCCTTCTAAACCCTAGATCGCCAAGGCCTCTCTCATAGTCCACCATACTCGCTCCGGCTTAAGGCGAAGACCTGCGAGATCTCCCTTCTACTTCCGGTACCACGTCGTCGTGCTACCGGAATCGTGAGGAGAGTGCTACAACCTTCGCTGCCTGCTGGAACAAGGTAGAGGAAGGTCTTCATCGAGTACCAAACGTGTGACCGACTGCGGAAGCGCTGCCGGAACGCAGCGCCAGAAGGATCGTCTACATGATCTTGAGATCGGCAAGAGTACGACTACATCACCCACGAGAATCTGCTCTCGTTACCCGCTTTGGAATCTTCGAGGGTGAGTTCCTCTATCGACTCGTTGCTACAATCTATTAGATAGATCTTGGCTTGTTTGTTTGTATGCGGTAGAAATTTTTTGTTTTCCATGCTACGAAACCCTACAACGGGACCTTTAGTCCCGGTTCGTATCACCAACCGGGACTAAAAGGGGTGCCCCCGGTGCCAACCCCTTTAGTCCCGGTTCGTATCACCAACCGGGACTAAAGGTGTGATCTTTAGTCCCGGTTCGTATTACCAACCCGGACTAAATAAAGTGGGCAAAAAAAATTCTCAAGTTCTGCCGTGGCAGTAAAACGGGCACAAATCCGTCTGGAGATCGTCTTTTCTAGATTTAAAATCATGCCGAAAAAATATAAGAATAAAATCCTTCAAACTGTAGTTATATTAAATGATTTAGTTGTTACGAAAATTAACAAATATAAATTTTGACATAATTTACAAAAAAATATTATGAAAAATTCAAATGGCCATAACTTTTGCATACGATGTAAAAAAGGTACAACCTATCAAAACGTGCAGAAAAAAGGCCATTTTGGATTCTTAAAATTCGAAAAGAAAAAAAATTATTTCGGAAATTAAATTATTTTAGTCTTTTTATGTCATTTTTGAATTCCTTGCATTTTTCTGATAATAATGGATATATTATTTGTCGAATTTCCATTTACAGATTTAAAGATATTATTTATGTCATATTAAATGAATAAATAGCTAAAAATGAATAAAATATTTATTTAATTATTTTTTACTTTCATTAGAATAAAATATTATTATTACTTATTTATTATTGTTTACTAAAATTAGTTGTTCTTAATTTCAAAAAATAAAAACGTGTGACATATTGATATGAGTTAATAAGATTTATATACTAGGCTTGACAACAAGGTATAAGGGTCCTTCACGCGGGGTGAGAGAGATGGAATGAAGAAGTTAAGCGTTTTGGGGGTGGAGTAGTGCTAGGATGGGTGACCGGCCGGAAAGTTTGACCGTAAGTACGATTTGAACCAAGATTAAGTATAATTAGTATTAAAAATGAGAAATGTGGGAGATTAACGAGTCAAACAATTCAAAAGTTTAAGAAAAATTTGAAAAAAAATTTGGAAAAAAATTCAAAAAAAACCTTTAATCCGGGTTCGTATTACAAACCGGGACTAAAGGTCCCGTGCGCTCGACGCTGCCCCGTGAGCGCCTTTAGACCGGGACTAAAGGGGTAGGCCTTTAGTCCCGATTTCCCTTTAGTCCCGATTTCGTAATCCCGGTTGGGAAACCGGGACTAAAGGCCTTTACAAATCGGGACAGAAGGCACGTTTTCCACTAGTGCAAGTCACCGACTCCCAGACGTCAAAAGAAAAGAAAAGAAAAGTCCGCTGGAGCCACAACACATCATGCCCAAGGTAACAAGAAGAAAAAAGAAAAAGAGGAGCTGGAAGTGTGCTCCCTCTACAATACCATACCCATATCCGTATAGTGAATGGGTAGAAAACTTTACCCATACATGTACCCGCGGGTATAAATATTTACCCATGTCCATACCCGACGGGTACCCGACGGGTAGATCCAATGGTAAACAAGTTATTCACAATTTTACATTAATTAATATCATATTTTACAAGAAAATATATATCTATACTCAATAATAGGTAGACAAGTATATGACAATTATTAACGTTTAGAAAATCACAATCTCATACTTGTCTTTAGGCTACTCGGCCGCATAAGTTGAAACTCTACAGGTAAGTTTTACAAGTCAGTCTAAATGGAAAGGGTATGGGTATACCCATGGGTACGACCATATACACGTGCCCGTACCCGTGACTTAATGGGCAGGGTATGGGTATTACCCATGGGTATAAAAGTATGCTCATACCCTACCCATGCGGGTACGGTACCTGCGAGTACCTGTATCCATGGGTAAAATTCCCATCCTTACACGGAAGCACTAGCAGGAGCCGTGAAGCACTGCGCCGACGCCCTGAGAGCCTGCAAGATGTCGTCCACGCTCTCCCGGTCTCTCTGCCTATATAGGGGTACTACTGTTGTAGGTATGCAAGAAAAGAAAACACAGATTCGGATGCACGGCGAGAAAAGATCCTCTCTACCACCATCTTATTAGGAATAATTCATAATTTCCATATAATGACCGCAAACACCAACCAGAATAGGTGGCGCCTTCTACAGATACGGTTCACCTCCGTTTCTAGGAACTCGCCGAGCATCTTGGGCTTGCCAAGTAGGCCCCATCACTTCTCGGATAAAGTTACACAGAAACTGAGCGGCGGGGCATGTGAATATAATGTGGGTGCACGTCTCCGGTGTCCCACATAGCAGACACGACCCATTACCGGGACCATTGCGTTTCCACACATCTATCCCCGAAGGGAGACGATCCCGTAGCAGATGTCACAGGAAGATACGCAAGCTCAAGGGTAGAGGAGACTTCCAAAGGTGTGTCGTCCAAGGTAACTCAGGGCCCTAGAAGAGGATCCTATAAGCAGAACTAACTGAGAAAGCTTCCGAGAGGGATTGACCCATGTTACCTTATCCCTATCCTCTTAGAGGTACAAGGGTAAGGAGCCCCGCAGCCTAAGGAAGTCAGCCGACTCAGCATCATTGAAGGACCTCCGAAACGGGATGTTTCAGTGGCCTTCATGGGATGCCTCGGCAACCAACATCGTGGGAGCTGCGTAGATGAAAAACAGTGTAGGGAATTAATGGTAGAGGGATACCCCTGTAACCAGGGGTCAAGCCAAAACAGGGCTTCCCGATCATTTCCCACCATGAAGAGAGAGCCCCGACAGATGAATTTCTTAATGTTTTGGATGGCCAGCCAGAACTGGGACCCCTCCCGGCGTTCACACGCCATAAGGGGGCGTCCCCGAAGGTACTTTGCCTTGATGAGTTGGAGCCAAATACCTCCATTATCTTGGAGGATCCGCCAAATCCACTTCAGTCCACATTTAAGCGGCATGAGTCAAGGAATCCTAAACCCCCATGGATTTTGGGGGTACAGATATCCGCCTACTTCACCATATGATACTTCTGGTGCCCATCTCTGGCAACCCAAAAGAACCTAGTCATCTCTTTCGCAAAGTCTGCATGGGTTCCCTCAGGGAGCGGATAAATGTCCATCTGGTACATGGTGAGGCTGGACATGTACGAGTTGATCAGGATAGTCTTGCTTCCCTTGGACGTGAGGCGCGCACGCCATAGTTCGGCTTTGGTTTGAACCTTCGCAACCATGGGGGCAAGACCCCTGATTAGCACCCGAGAGTCCTGCATGGGCATTCCCAAGTAGGTTTGGAGAAGTCTGTCAAATGGCAGTTCAAGCGATCTGCGATGCACTGCCTCTCCTCCTCGAGGAAGCCCAGGATCATGACCTCACTCTTGTCGAAGTTAATCTTGAGTCCCGACGGGGATTTAAAGCACATAAGCAGATACTTAAGGTTAATGATGTCAAGATCCGACCCGTGCACCATGATATGAGTTGGGTTTAATCCACTTAATCCACTTGGAAGTTTACACGCCATAACAACTCATGTACTTCCTCCGATCCATAATAAGTGTTGCTGAGAGTACCAATTATCCTCTTAGTTGCATGATAGCCCTCATCTTTTACCAAATAATTGCCCTTTCCACCTCCTCAATTCATCAAATTTTATCATGCTTTCCTAGCTTGTCACTGAAAACACAGGAAAAAGGTCAAAAACAATTCATGGTCGTTATCTCGTCATGACAGAACTAACACCTAAACGCTGCATTATTTCTACTCGATTCCGACCGTCGTACTGAAGATACCACTGAGACGTGAAATACTATATCTGCATACCGCCGGAAGATAGAAAACGCGCGCATATACTTGTGACACTGACGCCTCAGCTAGCTGTTCGACCATTCTTCTTTGTCGATCGTTACGATCGTATACCTTCCAACTTAAGATGCTGAGATAACGAAAATGGGTGTGACGCACGAGTAGAAATTAGTGACCATTTGGTTCTCACGTACACATCAATTGGATAGACAATGCGTCGGCGGAAATGTACTCATTTAAGTGTGTATGCATGCATGCATGCATGCATGCCAAATGGTCTTTTCAGAAAACAAATACATATCAAACGATAGTGCTGATGCAAAGTTAAAGCCTTTAGCACTATCGTCTATAGAAGCTAAGATGTGTTGATAATTTGCTAGTTTATCCAAAACAAAATTATTCTTTCCGGGTGCAAAAAGCAGGTCTTAGCATGTAATTTGTGCAGCAAAACTCACATCTAGGCAACTTCTAGGCTTCGTACTTTGCCTTGTCGCCATGATTTGGCCTCTATTTTTCTTTGGTAAAGAACACTTGTATTAAAATCAAACTTTCGCATCAAACCAATAAAAGCCACAAGAGTTTACACACGACCACATAAATAGAATGCACACAGCCGTATGAAAAAAAGTAGAAGTCAAAGTTCAAGCACATGAGTACATCTCATATAACGTCTAAGGTGGTGTAGGGCCAATCCAGGGACTATGTCGCCATCCAAGTGAGGTTAAAATATCCATTGACATCGAAGAAAACTAAGCTAGTAGGTACACTGGTGTAACGTCCCAAAATGTTCTAAAATTTTGAAATTTTAAATTAAATAACCAAATGATTTAATTTCTTGGATTTGCTGAAATTTCAGAAGAGTCGAAAAGTTTTGAGCACTTAATGTTGTTCAAACCTTGCTCGAATAAAATGTTTTTCTAAATGAGGAAGTTTTGTACAAATTCAAAATTTCAAAACCATGCATGTATTTCCTAAGCATCATGGTTTATTGGCATTTTTAAAATAGAAAAATACTTATTCCTAAAACACTATGTCATTTAATTTTTTTGATATAGCCCTGTAGGCCAATCTGCAATATTTTAAGTTTTATAAAATTTACGTTTGTATAAGAAAGGTCCCAATGGAACCTGTTTTGAATAGAAAATTCACATTATTTTTTATGAAACTTTTCCAAAAAAATTGAACCGTCTTTGTTTCAATATATGACTTCCATTAAATAAAAATATAAAAGCATATAAAAATGGAAATGGAAAAGTCCTCCTCATATGGATATGGCGCATGGATATCCTCATGGAGGTAGAACATTGCCAAATACGAGGGCAGCCCAACACGACGACTAGACTGGCTGGGCCCACACAGCATGCCAACTTGGACTATAGAAGACAAATAAGCATATGTAAACCCTAGATGGTTGTATATATAGGGCCAGCAGGGCCATCCCTTGAGAGGAGGCAACCTCGTGTCAGAGTAGACATATACAATCTAGACAACATCCGCCATCAATGCTATGAACCATAATGACTACACTATAAGCCAATTTATGATCATATAGTGAATTATATCAGGATGTAAGGATCCCCACCGCTGGGGACCTGGACCTGGATATATCGTGTGTCAATATCGCACCTGGATTCTCCTATGCCGCCTTGCCCAACTCTCTAAGGTACCCCCTATAGCATCTCCCGTGACTCCCCCACGTCACCTCCGAAAGTCAATCTGGCTTAGGCCAACATCAGGCCCAAAGTCCTCCTAGGTCACCCCTCTCCCTCTAACCTGTCTCATTGACTGGAGGGCCCTGCTCGTGACTATGATCATGTCATCCTTGCCCCCATGGCCCCACCTCGCACGCTCTAACCTCCCCCAAGCCCCCCCTTTAAATCCCCACATCTCTTCTATGTTTTGCCCTAGTCCCCGCTCGAAATCCCATCACTAGGATGGCAAATTTTTTCATCGAAGCTTTGTGTGAAAACACCCTTCTACTGATGATTTCCAATAGTAATCTAAGATCTCGTGCCCCCCTCTCGTCCTTCCTTCTTCCCTCTTGCTTGCACAATGCCAGAGGCCTCTCTTTGATATTCTTCCATAGCCAACAATATCCGCAACGATGACCGAGGTGCTGCCTCTCCAGCCACTTCCCGATGTCGGTTGAGCACGCAAGCGACGAGCAAGACCATGTATATGACTCCTCCTTGATGATATATAAATGTCTACTTCCCCCAAGGTTCAAGGACAATTGCATTATCATATACGTCCATGCATGAACCCTCCACTGCTTTCTCCATTGATTCTCGTGGCCTCTACTGCTGGAGAGCCTCTCCCCCTCAGTTTTTTTCGAATTGTTGAATCTTGATCCAATAACTTAGAACATATAACTTAAACAAAATGGTGTCAACCAATAACGGAATGCCATGTGTCCCAACCTTTATACATAGATTTAATCATACAAATTTAAATGGAAATTTTGCAGAAAAACCCTTACATCTTGTAGACATAATTTCTTCCTTCTCTGAAATAAAAATTCAACTAAAATATCTCTAGAATCCTTAGAACGTTTATAATATTTTAACAATATTAGTTTTTAAATTTTGAATACCTTATCTTCAACAAAATTATAGAGATGACATTGGTGTATTTAGGGCATAACTTTATTTCTGAAAAATATTTTAAAATGAATCATTTTTTCTAAATGACCATAATTTTCTCCTCTATGCAGTGAAGCCAGAAAATAAATATCTAAAACATCTTTATACCAAAATGCGAACTATACCTTATTAAATCCATTCTATGCATATAATAATCTTCATTACATTGAATTTTGTACATGATGTATTTTGTAACATTTGCAAACCAGAGAAGTATTGAATGAAAGATGTCGAATTTTGTTTGAAGAAATGATCATGAATAGCATGCATGTTCATGATTGTTTGTATAATGTTTGTTGTTGATTGGAGTTCTCCAACGTAAAGATTGTCCATAGTGTATCCCGGGCTGTTGTGAGAAGTGTGTGTGAACTTCAAGCATCACTAAGGCAATTTCTCTTTGACCATGATCCCAAATATATACATGTGCTTTTAGATGTTTTTGTAGAATGCTTGAATATGCATTTCATTGTATTATGATATGCTAGGAAACCTAAGTAGGATAGCCATATCATTCCATGATTGGTTTCCCCTTGTCACTATCATATCATTGTGTTTGATTTCTTAGCATGTATAAGCTTAGACGTGGGGTGAAAAATTCAGATTAGGACGATGAGTTAGTTGGAAGGTGCGGTTTAGTTTGACGAAAGAAAGCGAATCGCCTGGGTGGAATGGATGAGAAGGTTTTAAGTCAAGTAGCATAGTAGGGGCATTGATCCCGACTTACCGACATGTGTTCTAGTGGAAGAACATTTTAAATTGAGTGGCATGATAGGGATATTGAGCCTGATATAATAGTAAGGGAATTGAGACCGACTTACTAACATGTGCATATCTTAGTTGAAGGATAAGTGGCATGGTAATCAGGGAGAGGCTCCTCGTAGGGCAGAGGCGGGGTGCTAGCCCTACCTTAGCTCATGGTAGAAAAGTTTTTAAAGGTACGTACCATATAATTCAGGAGCTGGTTCAAAAGATAGAAGAAGAGAACAAAAGAAAATTAAGAGTAAGAAAACTTTCCACTAGCTCTTGGGCCTTTGCCAACTCGTTCAGCGCAAACTTCTTGGCTTTGTATTGCTCCACTTTTTGTCACGGTCGATGGAATCATACTGAGGCGAGGCACCGAGGGAGAGACTTCCTGACGACAACGGGGTTGGCCTTTAGGATCCATATTGAAGGGAGACAGATCCAAGCTAGGCAAGGGACCGACGAACGGCAGAGGCTTCACCGTATTTCCCAGTCGCTGAACGCTAGGTGCGGATCGGGAACTACGACTATGGATCCTTCTTCAGTCTCTAGTGGGCAGCCGGTAGCAGGGGAAGCAGGCTGAATGGCGGGTGGTCTCAATGGTAAAACTGCGTCTTCATTTTTCTGGATGATAGGAAAGGGAAGGGGTTAGGAAAGGAGGGAAGGTACATTTTTCTAGATTTTTGCAATCAAGCACTAATGTCTTATTCGGTGAATCTGTGAATTGTAAATTTCTGATTTGACATAGTTTTTTGTGCAACTTTCTGGAGGAAGCAACTCTAAACCAAGCACACACAAGAGTGGTAATGTTATCTACCTTATGGTACATCAAGAGTAAAAGTGAGAAGTATAAGAAGAGGCAGAAAATTCTAGGTTTGATGAACAAGTTGAAGAAGATATTGGAGATTCAGTCAGAGCATGGAAAAAATGTCGAAGAATAAGAAAATGAAGCTATAACTCATTTTCGTCTAGATGACATCAAATTTGATGTAGGACTTCCCTTCCAATTGATCTCTTTCATCCCAATATTAGAGATGATGTTAAAATTTGCTTAAAATCATATAAAGTATTAATGTGTCTAGGCATTTTGTTTTTTTGCATCAATATTTTTTTAGTTTTAGACTTTGTCTGACCTCAAATTTTTTCGTCCTCCGCTACTAATGGTAAGGGCCATGGACCTAACTTACTAACATGTGCACTAGAGGTAGGGAGAGTGGCATGATAGGGGCATTGAGTCTGACTTGCATGTTCACTAGTGGAGTTAGAAGATTCAAAATAGTTAGGAGAAGGTAGGGCAAAATTATTGTTCTACAAACATGGTACCACGATTAAACTTTCCAAATGACACTTGCAAATACCTTCAATATGTTGACCATTCATGGTTATAACGTTTACTGTTGCAGGTTACTCCAAAGACACGTGAGGTACAATGTTAGGGTCGCGAGTCTCCACTCAGCATGTTTCTCCTGTGATGCTGATGGGATTCATTATCATTTATTTGCATTCCGATGTTGAACATTATTTGTGTTGACCTAACCCTTAGGTTGTTTAAGTTGTATGGGTTTATGTTAATTTTTTAAATCATTCAATGCAATATGATCTTTGTTTCCGGATATCACATCTTGAGCTATGTGTGCTAACGAGTAGACCCAGGAACTAGCACCGTAAAACACCTAGACTTGAACCCTACTAGTTCGGGTCACTTCAACGGGTAAACAACCTACAAAGGATATAAAGTCAAACTATTAAAAATCAAATAGTTTCCACATAGTCATAGCAATCGTATTATGGCAACCCGTCCAAACCTAATGAGGATACTATAATTGTGATCAATGTCGCACAACCAGTCGCTAAAGAATTTTTTCTGTATTCATATTTCGCCTCTACTTGTCCCCTTGGGCCCAAGAAACTTATTTATCACACTAATCTCTTTTTTGTAAATACACCTCTACGGTAAAATTTTGGCAAGGTAAAAATAACACATTTGATTTGTTCAAACGAATTACACATTTTTAACCCATGTGTATGTGGAGATCTCGCGGGAATACTGGCTAGTGAGACGAAGTTCCACTCTGCCCACCTGTTCTAGTATCCTCACACTATTTTCTTCCCCCTTCAGCATAGTTTTTTTTTATATTTATGACAAATTTTACATAATTTACAATTCTGGCATGGTAACAATAACACAATTAACTTGTCTTTAGTAAATAGAGTATATTCCATTTTTATCTCATGTTTATATATTTATGACATGTTTTATGGAATTTAAAATTGGCCATTACATTGGCCATTTACACATTTTTAACTCATTCATTAATCACCGAGTTCATACCAGAATCTTTTATACACAGATCAGAGATAAACAAAGGAACGGGAGGCAGCCACACTTTGCTAACCCTGTCAGACTTTTCTATCCTGGCAAGTTGATGGGCCACGGAGTTACACATCCTACTGGTTTTGATCACCTCACAATTAGAAATGATATCTCTCAGGCGCTCAGTATCCTTGTACACGCCCCAGCTCCTAGAAGCACAAGAATTAGGCTTGTTGGATGCAATCACAACAATTGCATAGTCAGATTCGATCAAGGCTGGCACCAAGTTGTGGTCTAGGCTCAGCTTGAATCCCTCCCTTATGGCACATGATTCAGCTTCTTCTGCATCCCTGTATTTGTCAATGGAAAGGCTGATTGTTGTGGTGATCAGCCTGCGATGGTCTTTGCCAACAATACCGACAGTAGTTTCACCCAAGTTTGGGTCGAAATACGTGATGACTCCTTGGTGGTGCCAGAGAATTTAGTGCTTTATGTGGAGTCGGTTGGGAACCCCAAGAGCAAGGTGTGAAGCAGCACAGAAGCAGTTTTCCCTTAGTACGAAACCGAGGTTATCGAACTAGTAGGAGGAAGGAAACGTCACACAGGTGTTGCAAGCAACGCGGAGACCTGCACAACACATACTCAAGACTTTTCTCCAACTAACAGTGAGGTTGTCAATCTCACCGGTTGCTGTAACAAAGGATTAAACGTATGGTGTGGAAGGTAATGGTTTGTAGCAATTAAACAAGTAACATTGGAATATGTATCAATGGTAAAGATTGGACCGGGGTCCATAGTTCACTAGAGGTGCTCTCCTTAGATAAACAACATGGCATGAAGGGTAAACATATTACAGCAGGGCAATTGACATGAACTGAGCAAGGCATAACAATGCAACTACTAGTCAGAAAGATCCTATGAGATTCGATTGGGCAATACAACAAGATACATAGACCGCCATCCAACTGAATCTATGACTAGAAGTCCACCTTCAGGTTATCATCCAAACCCCCTCCAGTATTAAGTTGCAAGCAACAGACAACTGCTTTAAGCAAAGTGTGTAAGGTAAACAGTCCACATGTTCCATGAACAAGAGACCGTTGTTTTCTCCCTAGTGGCAACAGCGCATCTACAACCGAAGAGATTTCTGTCACTTCCCTTGGAAACTAGAGGCATGAACCCACTATCGAGCATAAATACCCTCTCTTGGAGTCACTAACAACTACTCGGCCAAGATAACTACTAACAACGGAGAGCATGCAAGATCACAAACAACATAGACATGATAGAATCATAAAGACAAAACCATTAATCAAACCAACATAATAATATCAATATCCATTAGATCCCCGCAAACACAACATGCATGATTACAAATAGATTAGATCTTGATCATGAATGGAGCCCACAAGATCTATACATGAAAGCACAAAGGAGGAGATACAACCATATAGCTACTACATGGACCCATAGTCCAAGGTGGAACTACTCACGCATCATACCAGAGAGAAGGCCTCCGGGATGATCACCCCTCCGGCAGGGTGCCAGGAAGAACTTCAGATCCCCCCCGATCTAGGGACGATGGTGGCGGCGGCTACAGACGGTTTCGTGGAGATTTGATCGGATGCTTAGGGTTTATGCATCGGGGGCTTATTATAGGCGAAGGGGGAGGCCGAGGTGGTGGCCAGAGGGGCCACACCCCTCCCAGGCATAGGGCAGGGCCCACCCGCGCCTAGGGGGTCTGGCCGCCCTGGCTTGCGTCTCCGTCTTGTCTTCTGGATTCTTGTTCCCCATGGAAAGTTATTGACTTTGACGTTTGTCCCGTCCAATTCCGAGAATATTTCCTTACTAACTTTTCTGAAACCAAAAACAGCAGAAAACAGGCAACCGACACTGTGGCAACTTGTTAATAGGCTAGTACCAGAAAACATGTAAAAAGCACCTCAAAATGTAGACAAGCAAATTAAATTAGATACTAAACAAGCATGGAACATCCGACGTATCAAGCATCCCCAAGCTTAACTCCTGGTTATCCTCGAGTAGGTAAGTGATAAAAGAATAATTTTTGAGGTGACATGCACCCTCATAATAAAGATCCAACCATTTGCAAGCATTGAAAGCTGAGATCAAAGAACTCTAAACATGTGCATGAAAGATGCAGTTCTAACAATAGGACAAAGTAACTATGCATGCAACATGAAAGGCAACAAACAAAGATCATGAATAACATGCATTGAAAAACATTTGTTTGTTTCACATACAGAAAACATAGCATAGTGGCATTTAGCTTGTCCCTCATAGAGTAGCAAATAGATGCATAGGACATCTTCAAAGTTCACAAGGGTGACTAGAAACAAATAGCACAAGAACAAGTAATATCACAATATGCATCAATCAATAAGCTTTGGAACAGTGCACACAGAATGACAACTATGCTCTCTTAATGGTTCCTAAAGGTAGAAGGTGGGGAATCAATAGTGGTGGAAGAAAGGCCTTTTATAAAGGAAGCAGGGATTTCAAGTTTCAAAAAGAGCTTCCAAAAATTATGGTACTTGTTAGATTTCAAATCTCATTGCCCCTATCATAAGCATCTTGAAGGGATTAAGGTTAAAGTGGACAAATATGGAGTATATGCTTGATGAAGTATAAGTTGGCAATCTCAAGTCCCTTGAATATGAGGGCCACACCTCATGCTACTCAACTTCAGTCATAGGTAAGTTCTTGTCATTGTAAGTGTTTGCATATCATAGAGAACCGCCAACGGGGTACCCCTTGCACATGGTACAGGAGCTTTCTCATAACCAAAATGACAAGGCAAGCAGACAATGAGCATCTCAGTGATCTTTTTATTTACTATATGCATAGCTTTTTATTGAGGATGCTTCATAGATAGCTCATTATGGTGATGCTGAAAGTTTCTACCATGATTAGGCATGACTTAGGCTAGCGGCCCAGGCGTTTCTCTAACACAGAATACTTACTCCATGGACTTACAAGCTTCCTCTTTATTTCACACCGGTGACATCCATAGATAAAAGAGCATGATATCAACTGAGTACAAAGTATAAGTGAAATATTGAAAACGTTCCCTGTGACAGCATGGTTCTGCTAATTCCAATGTATAAGTGCAAGCATATACAACATAGATGACACAATGGTTCAAGTTTATTAGGGGCAAGGAATATAAAGTGTGCCATCAAGTTTGTGAGGGCTTTAATCACTAAGTTTTCACATAACAAAATAGTTTTTAATTGGAAGATAGCTGAAAACAAGAATATACTTGGAATGGTGTAACACACCATGCATAGGAGTTTATAGTGGACACTTTGGAATAACTTGGTTTCTTGGTAGTTGGAAGCATGATTAGAGCTTACTCATACAAGTGGAGGCTAGCAAAGACTGGGAGAAACTAACTAAGAGAGCATAATGGCCATAATCATGTAGAGCAACAAAACATTACTAATCAAAGCATAGAGTGGTACTACAAGTCAAGGACTAAATGATCATAGATGCTAATGGTGACTTTTCATAGTCATAATATGGTGTGAGCATGTGCTAAGTCAACCCAAACAAAGCATTAAAGGAGAATACCACAAACTATGCTTTTGCATGCTAAAACAACGCATAATTTCTTCAAGGCACACTAAGCAATCCCAATTGTTTGGAACAAGACATGCTATAGCAATAATCACTAATCATAAGGTCAAAACAACACCTAGCATGTCATGCTAGAGTCTAAGTCACAGTCAATGCAAGCTCCTCTTGCACTTTCAAGCAAGAACTTACTACCAAACAACTTATTTGCAAACCAACACAGCGAGAACGGGGGTCCAAACTACTTTATTCAAGAAAACTAAACAACCTAAGCAAAGAAAACGAAAACTAAGACGCTCCAAGAACAACACAACTATGCATGAAACAATAAAAACGAAGTGTCTAGACAGACCTGAGCTTTTTATTGATGAAGAAGGGGATGCCTTGGGCATCCCCAAGATTTGACGCTTGTAACTCTTGTATATTTCTTGGGGTGACACCATGGTAGCATCCCCAAGCTTGATCTTTTGTCCATTCTTCATCTCATTGCATCATTCTCTCTCTACACCTAAAATTTTTCCTTCATACAAAACTTCACACAATCTTCATTAGCAACATTAGTTTATTCAAAAGATATTAGACCTCTGGAAAAGCTTTGAAACAACAAGACTTTTCACTAAAAACACAAGCTACTGTAGTAACTCCTTCAAAAATCTCAATTCCCCAAAATAGAACTCAAAAAGGAATCAATAAGAAGCAAATGCAAATAATGGCGGAAATCTATCAAAACAGACCAGCGGGTAGAAACCGATTTTTTCGAACATCTTCTGTTGCTCAAATCAAAAATTGTTGAACTAATGAAAGTTAGCTAACATACTGGGGGATGTATTCGTAAATTTTGAGCTCAATCCAAGTTACAAAGACTCCTCACGAATTTTTATGGTGGAGGACAGAAATCTGTTTCGGGACAGCAACTCCCTGAATCTTACTTCCCTCTCATTAGAGGTCATTCTTGCCACAAAAAGCAAACAAAAATAATAAGGAGAGGTCATTACTGAAGTAATAACTTCCAAGAATCAAGGAAACTCTTGGGTTATCTCCCAACAAGTACTTTTCTTTAACGCCTTTAAGTTAGGCACAAGAAGCAAGAAGAATCAAGTATTTTCAAATGAAGAAGCATTAACATCAATACTTGCAAAGTCTTAAACTATGAAAGGTATCTCATCCAAATGGGTTTTGGAGGATCCATTATCATCTCTCTTTGGTCTACTACTTTCATCAAAAAGATTTTCAGGAGCAATCCAATCAAAATTCTTTTCAAAGGCTTCATGCATTCCAACAAGTTTAAAGGGTATGGGTATCTTAAGTTCTTCTCTAGGATTAGTTTTATCAGAAATACCCACAACATATACACTTGAGCCTAGCATATTGAAACACTCAAAGACCTTTTTAGCTTCCCTAGCAACGTCATGAAATTCTTTTGATAAAGTTTCAAGGATGAATTCTCTCTTTTCCGCATTCTTTTCTTCTTTTAGTTTTAGGAATAAGAATTGTATGAAGGGGTTAAGGCTAACAAACCTAGCCTACAACATATGAACTAAAGAAGTGTTGGAATTATGCCCTAGAGGCAATAATAAAGATGTTATTATTATAATTCTTGTTCATGATAAAGTTTATATTCCATGCTAGAATTGTATTAAGCGGAAACTTTAATACTTGTGTGGTTTGTGAACAACACCGTGTCCCTAGTATGCCTCTATGGACTAGCTCATTGATTAATGATGGTTAAGGTTTCCTAACCATGGACATGAGTTGCCAATTAATAATGATATCATATCATTGGGAGAATGATATGATAGACAGACCCAAACTAAGCGGAGCAATTAGATCGTATCATCGTGTTCATCTTTGCGAAGCTTTTCTTATGTCAAATATTGTATTCCTTAGACCATGAGATAATACAACTCCCTGGTATCGGAAGAAAGCTTTGAGGTCATCAAACGTCATCCTATGAGAGGGTGATCATAAAGGTGTCTCTCAGGTGATCGGAAGGTACCTGTTGGGTTGTATGTATCGAGATGGGATTTGTCCCTCCCAAGTCGGAGAGATATACTTCGGGCCCACTCGGTAATCGATATCAACACCGCTTGCAAGCATGTGGGTAAGGAGTTAATCACAAAGTGATATCGAATTACGGAACGAGTAAAGTACTTGCTGTGAACGAGATTGAACTAGGTATGACGGTACCAACGATCAAATCTCGGGCAAGTAAAATATCGCGAGACGAAGGGAATATATATATGGGATTGATTTAATCCTGGCATCGTGGTTCATCCGATATGATCATCGATGAATGTGTGGGAGTCAATATGGGTTTCCAGACCCCGCTATTGATTATTGATAGAAGATCATGTCTGCATGTTCTCGAACCCGAAGGGTCACACACTTAACGTGTCTCGACGCTAGGATAGATTGGATAATTGGTTTATGAGTTTTTGTTCGGAGTCTCGGATGGGATCCGGGACATCACGAGAGGTTCCGGAATGGTCCATAGAATAAGATTCATATAAGGCAGTGCAGTTTTTGGAGTTCGGAATTGTTCCGGGTTAATCGGTATTGTACCAGAAGCTTCTAGAACCTTCCGGAGGGGGACCAACGTGGTCCCACCTGTCGGGAGGGGGCATGGGCCTATGAGGGAGTGCCCTGGCGGCATTGGGCCAGGGGAACAAGGCCCCATAGGGCCCAGCCGGCCAAACAAGGGGAAACCCTAGTTTGGAGCTTCTAGAAGGGGGGTTTCCTTGGCCCCCCACTCCTCCCTCCTTGGCCGCCGGCCTAGGGCTTGGGGGAGGGGTTAGTGTTGGAGATATGCCCAAGAGGCAATAATAAAGTGGTTATTATCATATCTTCACACTTATGATAAATGTTTACATACCATGCTATAATTGTATTAACCGGAAACATTAATACTTGTGTGATTTGTAAACTAAAATAAGAGTCCCTAGTAAAGCCTCTTGTTAAACTAGCTTGTTGGTTAATATATGATCATGGTTTCCTGATCATGAACATAGAGATGTTATTAACAACAAGATCATATCATTAGGAGAATGATGTGATGGACATACTCCTATAGATAAGCGTAGCATAAAGATCAAGTCATTTCAATAGTTCAATTGCTATATGCTTTCTGATACATAGTAACCTAATTCCTTCGACCATGAGATCATGCATATCACCTTTACCGGATGGATGCTTTGATGACATCAAACACCACACCGTAACTGGGTGGCTATAAAGGTGGCATTGAGTGTTCGGAAAGTATTGGTTGAGACACATGGATCAAGAGTGGTATTTGTCCATCCATATGACGGATAGATATACTCTGGGCCCTCTCGATGGAATGTCATCCAATTAGCTTGCAAGCATGTGACTGGATCACAAGGGATCACATATCACGGGAACGAGAAAAGAGTACTTATCAGTAACGAGGTTGAACTAGGTATGTAGAGATACCGACGATCATAACCTCGGATAAGTAAACTATCGTGAGACAAAGGGAAATTGGTATCGTATGTAAGTGGTTCATTCGATCGCAAAGTAATCGTAGAAATATGTGGGAGCCATATGAATTTCCAGATTCCTCTATTGGTTATTGTTCAGAGAAGTGTCTCGATCATGTCCGCATAATTCACGAACCGTAGAGAGACACACTTAAGGATTCGACGTTGTTTGAGTAGTTATGGTATTATGAGAAAGAGACCTAATGTTGTTCGGAGTCTCGGATGGGATCCGGGATATCACGAGGTGATCCGGAATGGTCCGGAGAATAAGTTTCATATAAGGAAAGTCCCGTTTCGGAGTTCGGAAATGATTCCGGTGTTTTCATCGGGAATGTTCTAGAAGGTTCCGGAATGTCCGGCACTCCGGAAAAGGGGAGGGGTACATGAATGTGTCATTACATATTGGAATGATTGCATCATGTACTAAGTGTTCTTGCTGTTCCAAATAAAGGATTAAATTGAATCCTAAAACAGAAAAGTCAAATGGCCAGTTTGAAAGTCAAACGGCTAAAACAAGAAACTGTGGGAAACAAGCAAGAGGTGGTTGAAACCGACTTGGGGGAGGAGTCTCCTCTCCAAGCCGGCGCGCCACCCAAGGCCGACTTGGGGAGGGACTCCCCTCCCCTTGGCCGCACCTCCCACCTATAAGAGGAGGGGCAGGGCCGCCTCCTCTAGACACACAAGTTCCTATCCTCTAATCTCCAGTTTAGAGCCGTTTTGGTTTAGAGCTTCTAATTGCCCTAGCCATCGGTTTAGAGCCTTCTAATTGCTGTGTCTAATCCCTAGACCACTAATAGCCCTCTCTCATACTCCACCATACTCGCTCCGGCTTAAGGCGAAGCCCTGCGGGATCTCCCCTCTACTTCCGGTACCACGCCGTTGTGCTGCCGGAATCGCGAGGAGAGTGCTACAACCTCCGCTGCCTGCTGGAACAAGGGAGAGGAAGGTCTTCGTCGAGTACCGAACATGTGACCGACTGCGGGAGCGCTGCCGGAACGCAGCGCCGGAAGGATCGTCTACGCGATCTTGAGATCGGGAAGAGTACGACTACATCACCCACGAGAATCCGCTCTCGTTAAACGCTTTGGAATCTTCGAGGGTAAGTTATTCCATCGACTCGTTGCTACAATCTAGTAGATAGATCTTGGCTTGTTTGTTTGTATGCGATAGAAAATTTTTGTTTTCCATGCTACGAAACCCTACAGTGGTATCAGAGCCGTGTCTATATGTAGATTTGTTTGCACGAGTAGAACACAATAGTCATTGTGGGCGTTGATGCTTTTATTGTCAATTGCTTCTTGTGTACTTTGCATCTTGCGGTATGTTGGGATGAAGCGGCCCGGGCTAACCTTACATGACATTGTTCATGAGACTTGCTCCATGCTTGACATGCAACTTGTATTGCATAAGTGGCTTTGCGGGTGCCTGTTTCTCCTAGCATAGTTAAGATCCAATTTACAACGGGTGATTAACAATACTAGTATCAATGTTGTGGTTCTTGTTCTTAAGTTAGAACGACACTTATTGAAAGCCCCAAACCACGTAAAATATGCAAAGAAAGTAGAGGCGTCTAACTTTGTTTTGTAGGGGTGTGCAGTGATGTGATATGGCCATGATTGTGATTATATATGATGTATGCAATGTTCCTTATTGTAAGTTGGCAACCGGCAGGAGCCATATGGTTGTCTTTAATTTATGTTAAGACCCGCGTGTCTATTCAAAGTAGTTGTAATAGTTGAAGCCGGTGGACGACAACCATGGAGAGGCGTCATTGACCTTGATGCAATGCCGGTGATGATGGAGATCATGTTTGTGCTAGAAGATGGAGATCGGAAGCACAAAGAAGAAAGGCCATATCATATCACATATTATGAATTGCATGTGATGTTAATCCTTTATGCATCTTGTATTGCTTAGTAGACGACGGTAGCATTATAAGATGATCCCTCATGCACATGAATTTCAAGTCATAAAGTGTTCACCCTTAGTTAGCACCGTTGCTAAAGCTTGTTGTTTCGAAGCACCACGTGATGATCTGGTGTGTTAGATTCTACAAGTGTATACAACGTCAGCAAGCCAGATTTGCTCATGCAGAAACTAAGGTTTGATCTTGACGAGCCTAGCATGTACAGACATGGCCTCAGGAACACGGATTACCGAAAGGTAGAGCATGAGTCATATAGTAGATATGATGAACATGTTGATTGTTCGCCATTGAAGCTATATCAACTCTCGTGATGATCGGTTTTGATGTGGTGGATTTGGTTCGTGTGATCACTAAAACAATGTGAGGGATATTGTTTTGAGTGGGAGTTCACCTAGATTAATTTAATTATTGATTAGAACTCAATTTATCATAAACTAAATCAAAGTGAATTTGCATAGTTGTTGTAGTCATTGGCATCCGTTTACCACCTTGCGCTTAGTTATAATTGAGATGATAGAACTATAGAATTCTGGTTAGTTACTTTACGAACTGGTATCGTATTGTTTTGAAGTGTTAATCTAAAGTTTAAAAGTCCTATTGCAAACTTTCAGTAAGTTCCGGTTACTCCATGAAGTTTAATAATTAGTATTAAATCAAGAGTAACAATTCCAAGTGTTAGTATATAAGTATCATGTTTGGCTCCATGATTCTTGATATTCAAAGGATTCTCTTAATATCAAGGTTATCTAGGATCTGAAAGAGTTGTTTCAGAAACCATGATGTGTGGAAGATATTGTGATATCTGAAACGAAGTTTTGGTTACAACATGATAGAGTATAATATGGCAAAGTTCATGTTCTCATATTTTGATGAGAATTTGCAAAAGGTTGGAGACACTTGTTGTCCTAATCCACCAAAAGGTTTTGGATAGCAACATTATACTCACGATTCATCTTTATAAGCTAAAAGTAGCTTGATCATGGATAATTCCATGATAAGGGTGAATATTTGATGTAGGTAAAATATTTACTACACCAAGAGATTACTAAAGAAAGGAATTTGGAAGAACACCAAACATTTGATGATGGTGATCTACTTCAAAGTGCAAGTCCAAAGACATTGGTATTTAATTATACACGCTTTGGATTATGTGTCATATGTATGACTCCACTATTGATGTTGATAGATTCTTTCAAACAGAAAAGGAAATACTGAAAGAGAATCTCATAAATATATGGCAGAAAAGAAAAGACTGGAATTGTTCAGTTTAAGTATATAGATGTTATACATGTTATGGCTATATTCTTTGCTTATTAAACAATGTGGTTCTTAAGTATTTGATACTGAATTTGTTGGTGTGAATCGTCATACGAAACAACACAATTCATGAACTACAATGGCCTAAGTAACTAGCAAAAGAATATGTGATGATGTTCATTGAGAACAAATAAAGGGTTATTGTGTTGCTCGTTAAACATCAAAGCTTACCTTCAAGATTTGTTTTATCAGGTATTATGAGAACAAAAGGGTTGTTCAAATAATTGCCGTAATCCATAAAAGATGGATGATTCGCAAATCTCGTTGGAGACATCACATCCATAAAACTAGTGCTAAAGATGTCGAAAGACAAATTGATTGAAAGATCACTTAGGAAGTGACATCGCCGTTTAAATTATATTGGAAAGAAAACATGAAGAAACTCCATATGGATGGAATTTTGGAGTCTATTTGATTTTTATCAAATGACGCTTGTGAAACTTTCCTAGAGATAATTAAAACTTCGTTCATAGGCCAAAAGGGAACGAATGACTAGCTTATTGGAACTTGTACATATTGTTGTACGAAATCCATTATGTGTAGTCAAGAGCGATGGATTTCAACTTCATATGCTTTCTCCGAAAATTTGAGTGAATATATGAATATTTACTTAATAAGGATGAAAGTGTGAAATATTTGAAAAGTTCAAAGACTTTCAAGATGAAGTGCAAAATCATTGTAACAAGATTATAAACAGTTTATGATAAAGATCATAAAGGAAGATATTTGAGTTACAGAGTTTAGCATAATACCTAAGATTTAAGGAATCGTTCCGTGGATTTGCATTTCCCGAAACACCATAAGGGTATGGAGCGTTCGAGATATGTAATTAAACCTTGTTTGACATGGTAAGATCGAAGGTGTAATTCATAAAACTGCCATTGTATTTTAAAGATTAAAAGCTTTAGAGATTACCGTTTTTCCACTGAAAAGAGCTTCATCATAATCCGTTGAAATGACACCATATAAAGTTATGGTTTGGGATAAAACCCAAGTAGTCCTTTCTTAAAAACATTGGTATGCTATGCATAAGAAAGATGTGTGCAACCAAAGTCGGATGAACTTGTCTTTGTATAACTGTTAAGTATTCCTCAATAAACACCGGAGACAAAAGTGTTTGTTGCTTAGAACGTTAAGTTTCTTTGAGAAGGAATTTTTCGTGAAAAGTTAAGTGGGAGGACAATAGAACTTTGATAAGGTTAAAAGAACCTTAGCTATATGTGCAAAGTTGCGCAGCGCCGAAAAGTGTTCCGGAGGCAGCAACAATGCTCATGGCTCACGTGCCTCAAAGGTTGTGGTTACGAAGGTCAAAGTTTCTATTGAAACAAGTAGGTCGGGTAAACAATCAAATACCAAGATTTGAGAGTTAAATCATTATTTGGCAATAATGATCTGACTACATACAAAGAAGCGATGATGGGCCCTGACTCCGTCAAATGGCTTGAAGCCATAAAATCCGTGATAGTTTCATATGCGAGAGATCAAGCTTTGAACTTGAAGGACCCTCGAGAAAGGTGTAAGACCTTACAGTCGTGTTTGGATCTATAAAGAAATAGACATGGATGTTTTACATCTATGAAATAGTCGACATGTTTGGAAAAAGTTCACAACAAAGTTCAAAGGTTGACTATGACAAGATCTGATCTTTCATAGCGATATTTAGTCTAGACGGATTAATGTAGCAACCACTACATATAAATTTGTTATGTGGTAGTTGAATAAACAAAACAAGTTCTTCTAATAGAATTGTTACCTAGGACATGTGCGTAACATGGTCCATAGGGTTTTGTTAATTCAAAGGATGCTAAAAGCATATGCAAACTTCAATGGTTGAAGTAAGCATAGTGGAGTTGGAATCTTCACTATGATGAAACTGTTAAAAGAGTTTAATTTCATCAAAGACAATGAAGATGCTTGCGTTTGCAAGAAATTAAGTGGGAGCGCTAAGACATATTTCTAATACATTATGTGGAAGACATATTGTTGATTGGAAATGATGTATCTTTTATTAACACATATTAAGAATTTCATCCCGATGAAAGACTTAGGCAAAACCCAAATATTTGGCATCAATAGATGCTAATATGGTTGTGCCAGAAGTACATAGACAAGATATTGAATGAGTTCAATATAGAAACTACAAGAAGAGGTTCTTGTCGCACAGAAAGGATTGAATGAGTTCAATGTTGATGATATATTCAAGTGTATTGACATTTGGTAAAGTGAAACAAATAATCAAGTATAGATTGATACTTGATGTATGAAATCACAAAGAGTATTTATATCAATCATACTGTGATATGTACAAATCCAGATATGTCCTATGCTCTAAATGTTGTGAGCATATACCAGAATGATTCGTAAGATGATCATTGGACAATAGTAAGGATATTCTTATGATCTTTTGGAAGAACTAAGAGTATAATATTTGTAGAAGTGACAAATAGATGGTTAGTTCATTGTAAAAGTACTACATTGATACTATCTTTGTCACAAAGTACAAATTAAGTTTATCTCAATCTAAACTAAGGGTGGCACAATATAATGGAAAGTGAGTTCCATAATGGATTTGGATAAGTTCCAAAGTTAAGACATTGTGACAGATACTACAACAAAAGGCTAAGTATATGACTGCTATTTTAGCAGCAAAAGAGGGCATTTGTGTCAAGTAGTTTGTAATCAAACTAGGTGTAGTTCACAGTGGGATAATACTATGAAGATATATTGTGCGACAATATTATCAACATTTTTTAACCCCAAAGAGCTAAAGGTCACACCGAAAGACCAAATTTATACAAAGCCATCTCATTATAGAATGAGTGATGCGTAGAGACGAAAAAACATGCAATTACACACGGACCTGGAAGTGTCAGATCCGGAGATCAGTTGACCACTAGCAATCGTGTACATACAACACCGGAAAGCCATAGGTGTTGAATACACAAAGGTTTGAAACTAGATTATTGACTCTAGTGCAAGTGGGAGACTGTTGGAGATATGCCCAAGAGGCAATAATAAAGTGGTTATTATCATATCTTCACACTTATGATAAATGTTTACATACCATGCTATAATTGTATTAACCGGAAACATTAATACTTGTGTGATTTGTAAACTAAAATAAGAGTCCCTAGTAAAGCCTCTTGTTAAACTAGCTTGTTGGTTAATATATGATCATGGTTTCCTGATCATGAACATAGAGATGTTATTAACAACAGGATCATATCATTAGGAGAATGATGTGATGGACATACTCCTATAGATAAGCGTAGCATAAAGATCAAGTCATTTCAATAGTTCAATTGCTATATGCTTTCTGATACATAGTAACCTAATTCCTTCGACCATGAGATCATGCATATCACCTTTACCGGATGGATGCTTTGATGACATCAAACACCACACCGTAACTGGGTGGCTATAAAGGTGGCATTGAGTGTTCGGAAAGTATTGGTTGAGACACATGGATCAAGAGTGGGATTTGTCCATCCATATGACGGATAGATATACTCTGGGCCCTCTCGGTGGAATGTCATCCAATTAGCTTGCAAGCATGTGACTGGATCACAAGGGATCACATATCACGGGAACGAGAAAAGAGTACTTATCAGTAACGAGGTTGAACTAGGTATGCAGAGATACCGACGATCATAACCTCGGATAAGTAAACTATCGTGAGACAAAGGGAAATTGGTATCGTATGTAAGTGGTTCATTCGATCGCAAAGTAATCGTAGAAATATGTGGGAGCCATATGAATTTCCAGATTCCTCTATTGGTTATTGTTCAGAGAAGTGTCTCGATCATGTCCGCATAATTCACGAACCGTAGGGAGACACACTTAAGGATTCGACGTTGTTTGAGTAGTTATGGTATTATGAGAAAGAGACCGAATGTTGTTCGGAGTCTCGGATGGGATCCAGGATATCACGAGGTGATCCGGAATGGTCCGGAGAATAAGATTCATATAAGGAAAGTCCCGTTTCGGAGTTCGGAAATGATTCCGGTGTTTTCATCGGGAATGTTCTAGAAGGTTCCGGAATGTCCGGCACTCCGGAAAAGGGGAGGGGTACATGAATGTGTCATTACATATTGGAATGATTGCATCATGTACTAAGTGTTCTTGCTGTTCCAAATAAAGGATTAAATTGAATCCTAAAACAGAAAAGTCAAATGGCCAGTTTGAAAGTCAAACGGCTAAAACAAGAAACTGTGGGAAACAAGCAAGAGGTGGTTGAAACCGACTTGGGGGAGGAGTCTCCTCTCCAAGCCGGCGCGCCACCCAAGGCCGACTTGGGGAGGGACTCCCCTCCCCTTGGCCGCACCTCCCACCTATAAGAGGAGGGGCAGGGCCTCCTCCTCTAGACACACAAGTTCCTATCCTCTAATCTCCGGTTTAGAGCCGTTTTGGTTTAGAGCTTCTAATTGCCCTAGCCTTCGGTTTAGAGCCTTCTAATTGGTGTGTCTAATCCCTAGACCACTAATAGACCTCTCTCATACTCCACCATACTCGCTCCGGTTTAAGGCGAAGCCCTGCGGGATCTCCCCTCTACTTCCGGTACCACGCCGTTGTGCTGCCAGAATCGCGAGGAGAGTGCTTCAACCTCCGCTGCCTGCTGGAACAAGGGAGAGGAAGGTCTTCGTCGAGTACCGAACATGTGACCGACTGCGGGAGCGCTGCCGGAACGCAGCGCCGGAAGGATCGTCTACGCGATCTTGAGATCGGGAAGAGTACGACTACATCACCCACGAGAATCCGCTCTCGTTAAACGCTTTGGAATCTTCGAGGGTAAGTTATTCCATCGACTCGTTGCTACAATCTAGTAGATAGATCTTGGCTTGTTTGTTTGTATGCGATAGAAATTTTTTGTTTTCCATGCTACGAAACCCTACAGTAAGGGCTGGTGCCCACCCCTCTATATATAGAGGGCTGGGGCGCACCACCCCCCCACACCTTCCCCTCAAGCCTAGTCGCCCTGCTGCCCTCCTCTCTCTCTCCCTCCCGACTGCGTGTAGGCGAAGCCCTGCTGCAGAAACTCTCCACCACTTGCACCGCGCCGTCGCGTTGTAGATCCAATCCGTATCTCCACCATACTTGCTGGACCAAGGAAGGAGGAGACGTCGAGGTGCTGCACGTGTGCATCTCCCGGAGGCATCGCCACTTGCGGTGCTAGATCGGATCGGATCGCGAGGAGGAGAAGCGAGTACGACTACATCACCCACGTTCCGACGAACGTTCTGATGTGCGAATCTTCAAGGGTATGAAGATCTAATCTAATCTCTCTCGTTGTTTGCATCTCCTAGATTAGATCTTGGCTTTCCTCTGTTCGCATCCGTAGAAAATTTTGATTTACTATGCCACGAAACCCTTCAGTGGTATCAGAGCTAGATCTAAGCGTAGACGTGTTTCACGAGTAGAACGCAACATGGTTGTTGCGGGCATTGATGTTTTCTGTTGCAAGCCTCTTGTTTGTGTTCTTCTTATGACGCGGGATAGTGAGATTGAAGCGGTCCAGGCCAACCTTACTCGACGTCGTTCGCGAGACCGGCTCCGCACTTGACGTGTGGCTTGTTCCACACATGCGGCTGGTGGATGCCAGTTTCTCTCACTATAGTTGTCATGGGATTAACACCGGAGTTTGTCAACCATAATATCACCGTTGTGGCAATCCGTAGGTAAGAATCGTTCTTAGCTTGCTACTCCCATAAGCCACGTAAAACATGCAACAACAAAGTAGAGGCGTCTAACTTGTTTTTGCAGGGAGTGTTTTCTGTGATATGGTATGGCCCAAGATGTGATATGTGTATTGTATGCGATGATCATGTTTTGTAATGTTTCACGACTTGCATGTCGATAAGTACACAACCGACAGGAGCCATATGGTTGTCTTTATAATTGTGTATAACCTGTGTGTCAACTTCTTATACGCCATGTAATAGTTTCACTTTATCGCTAAGTAGTTAGCAATAGTTGTAGTTGCTATTCATGGTGGAGGCAATCATGGTGGAGTGATGGAGATCATGTCGGCACGCACAAGATGGAGATCATTGCGCGGAGATTGGCTATACCATGTCACATAAAGTTATATGCATGTGATGTTTATCCTTTTATGTATCTTATTATGCTTAGATTGCGACGGTAGCATTATAATATGATTCCTCACTTAAAGATCAAGATAAAACTGTGTTCTCCCCATGTATGCACCGTTGCGAAAGTTCGTCGTGTCCAAGCATCACGTGATGATCGGGTGCTATAGACTCTACGTTCACATACAACGGGTGGAAGCCAGTTTTGCACACGCGGAAATACTTGGGTCTAACTTGACGAGCCTAGCATGTACAGACATGGCCTCGGAACACATGAACCGAAAGGTTTAGCATGAGTCATATGAATGATATGATCGACACTTCGTTGTCTACCATTGAAGCCACATGTCTTCTCGTGAAGATCGGATTAGGTGTGGTGAATTTGGATCATGTTCACTAAACAATTTGAGGGATGTTGAATTTAGTGGGAGTTCATCTAGTAATTTGAATAAAAGTTGAACTAGTTATCATGAACATAGTCTAATTTGTACTTGCAAACATTGTAGATCAAATGGCTAAGTCCAACTTCAACTTCAACGTTTTTGCTGAGAAGGAAAAGCTTAAAAACAATGGGTCTAACTTCACCAACTGGTTCCGCAATCTGAGAATCATTCTCTCTGGTGGTCAAAAGGATTACGTCCTTGAGAATGCGCTAGGTGACGCCCCTGCTGCTACCGCGCCGGCTGATGAGAAAGCTGTCTATCAGTCGCGCAAAGATGATTATGGTGTGATTAAGAGCACCATGTTGTTTGCTATGGAATCGGACCTTCAAAATCGTTTTGAAGACTATCCCTGGCCCTTTGAGATTCTTGAGGAGCTGAAAACCATGTTTCAGACTCAGGCCCGTTCTGAGAGATATGAGATCTCTGAGAAGTTCTTTAACTGCAAGATGGAGGAAGGGAGTTCCGTTAGTGAGCACGCCATTAAGATGTTGGGCTACACTCAACGCCTTGAGCAACTGGACTGCAAGATTCCAGAGGAGCTCAAGATTGACAGGGTTCTGCAATCACTCCCTCCCAGCTACAAAAGTTTTGTAGTGACTCATAATCAGATTGGTTCCACTGATACGATCACCGAGCTCTTCGCAAAGCTGAAGGCTGCGGAGGTGGACATCAAAAAGGATAATCATGTGTTGATGGTCAACAAGCCCCCCACCTTCAAGAAAGGCGGCGGCAAGCGCGTTGCCCCTGCTGAGAAGAAGCTCAAGTCTGGACCCAAGCCAGACACTGAGTGCTTCTATTGCAAGGACAAGGGTCACTGGAAGCGCAACTGTCCGAAGTACTTAGCGGACAAGAAGGCTGGCACCATCAAAGGTATATTTGATATACATGTTATTGATGTTTTCCTTACTAGCCCTCGTTGTAGTGCCTGGGTATTTGATACTGGTTCAGTTGCTAATATTTGTAACTCGAAATAGGAGCTACGGAATATATGGCGGTTTGCGAGGGATGAGGTGACGATGCGCGTTGGCAACGGATCAAGAGTTGATGTGATGGCTGTCGGCACGCTCTCCTTAGTTTTACCTTCGGGATTAGTTTTAAACCTTAATAAATGTTATTATGTGCCTGCGTTGAGCATGAACATTATTTCTGGATCTTGTTTATTGCAAGACGGTTATTCATTTAAATCGGAGAATAATGGTTGTTCTATTTATATGAGTAACATCTTTTATGGTCATGCACCTATTGTGAATGGTTTATTTCTTTTAAATCTCGAAAGGGATGAAACACACATCCATAACATTGAGGCTAAGAGATGCAAAGTACACAGTGATAATACTACTTATTTGTGGCACTGTCGTCTGGGTCATATTGGTGTAAAGCGCATGAAGAAACTCCATTCTGATGGACTTTTGGAGTCTCTTGATTTTGAATCATTTGACACATGCGAACCATGCCTCATGGGCAAGATGATCAAAACCCCGTTCTCCGGTATGATGGAGCGAGCAACGGACTTGTTGGAAATCATACATACTGATGTATGCGGACCGATGAGTGTCTCGACGCGCGGTGGATATCGCTATTTTCTCACTTTTACCGATGACTTAAGTAGATATGGGTATATCTATTTAATGAAACATAAATCTGAAACATTTGAAAAGTTCAAGGAATTTCAGAATGAAGTGGAGAACCATCGTAACAGAAAGATTAAGTTTCTACGATCCGATCGTGGAGGTGAATATTTGAGTTATGATTTTCTCACGCATATTAAAGCAAGCGGAATCGTTTCGCAACTCACGCCACCCGGAACACCACAGCGCAATGGTGTGTCTGAACGCCGGAATCGAACCCTATTATATATGGTCCGATCAATGATGTCTCTTACGGATTTGCCGTTATCATTTTGGGGTTATGCATTAGAAACCGCTGCATTCACTTTAAATAGGGCACCATCTAAATCCGTTGAGACGACACCGTATGAACTGTGGTTTGGTGCTAAACCTAAGTTGTCATTTCTTAAAGTTTGGGGATGCGAAGCTTACGTCAAGAAGTTGATGCCGGACAAGTTCAAACCCAAAGCGGAGAATTGCGTCTTCATAGGATACCCTAAGGAAACTATTGGGTATACCTTCTATCACATAACCGAAGGCAAAGTGTTTTCGCAAAGAACGGTTCCTTTCTTGAGAAGGAGTTTCTCTCGAAAGAAGTGAGTGGGAGGAAAGTAGAGCTAGACGAGGTTGTTGAACCTTCTCTTGAATTGGAGAGTAGCGCAGCACCTGAAATTGTTCCAGTGCCGCCTGCACCAACAATAGAGGAAGCTAATGACAAGGATCATGAAGCTTGGGATGATGCTGCTACTGAACGTCGCAGGTCGACAAGGTCACATGCCCCTCCTGAGTGGTACGGCAACCCTGTCTTGACTGTCTTGTTGGTAGAAGACAGTGAACCTACGAACTATGTGGAAGCGATGATGAGCCCAGACTCTGAGAAATGGCTAGAAGCCATGAAATCCGAATTGGGATCCATGAGCGAAAACCAAGTATGGACTTTGGTGGACCCTCCTAGCGACCGAAAGGCCGTTGAGTGCAAATGGATTTTCAAGAAGAAACGGACGCGGATGGTAATGTTACCGTCTATAAAGCACGGCTTGTCGCGAAAGGTTTTTGACAAGTTCAAGGTGTTGACTACGATGAGACTTTATCTCCCGTAGCGATGTTTAAGTCCATTCGGATTTCATTAGCAATTGTTGCGTTTCATGATTATGAAATATGGCAGATGGATGTCAAGACTGCGTTCCTCAATGGCAACATTGATGAAGAGTTGTATATGATGCAACCCGAAGGTTTTGTCGATCCTAAGGATGCTGATAAAGTATGCAAACTTCAGCGTTCCATTTATGGACTGAAGCAAGCATCTCGGAGTTGGAACCTTCGTTTTGATCAAGTGATCAAGAGCTTTGCATTTGTTCCAAATTGCTACGAAGCTTGTATCTACAAGAAAGTGAGTGGGAGCTCGGTGACATTTCTGGTACTATATGTGGATGACATATTGATTATTGGAAATGACATTAACATGCTTAACAATGTGAAGAGTTATTTGAACAAGTGTTTTTCAATGAAAGACCTAGGTGAAGCTGCTTATATATTGGGCATCAAAATCTATAGAGATAGAGAAAGACGCTTGATAGCTTTAAGCCAGAGTACATACCTAGACAAAGTTCTGAAAAGGTTCAGAATGGATAAGGCAAAGAAAGGTTCAGTGCCTATGTTGTCAGGTAAGATATTGAGCAAGGCTCAGTGTCCAGCTATGGTAAATGATAGGGAAGCTATGAGCAAAGTGCCTTATGCCTCGGCCATAGGTTCTATCATGTATGCCATGCTGTGTACTAGACCGGATGTGTCCAATGCTCTTAGTTTGACGAGCAGATATCAAAGTGATCCAGGAGTGGAACACTGGACAGCCGTGAAGAACATCCTAAAGTACCTAAATAGGACTAAAGAAATGTTCTTAGTCTATGGGGTGATGAACAACTCGTCGTAAAAGGTTACGTCGATGCTAGTTTCGACACCGACAAGGATGATTCTAAATCACAGACGGGATACATTTATATTTTGAATGGAGGAGCTGTGAGCTGGAGAAGCTGCAAGCAAAGCGTGATCGTGGGATCTACAGTAGAAGCGGAATACATGGCTGCTGCAGAAGCGTCAAGTGAAGGAGTTTGGATCAGGAACTTCATCACTGAGCTTGGCGTGGTTCCAAGTGCATTGGACCCACTGGAGATATTGTGTGACAACACTGGCGCCATAGCACTCGCTAAGGAACCAAGATATCATCCAAAGACCAAGCATATCAACCGCAAGTTTCATATAATCCGAGATTATATAGCAGATGGAGATTTGAAGATTAGCAAAGTACATACAGATCTGAATGTCGCAGATCCATTGACTAAACCTCTTCCACGTGTAAAACATGATCAGCACCTTAGTGCCATGGGTGTGAGATTGTTGCCAAATGTAAACTAGATTATTGACTCTAGTGCAAGTGGGAGACTATTGGAATTATGCCCTAGAGGCAATAATAAAGATGTTATTATTATAATTCTTGTTCATGATAAAGTTTATATTCCATGCTAGAATTGTATTAAGCGGAAACTTTAATACTTGTGTGGTTTGTGAACAACACCGTGTCCCTAGTATGCCTCTATGGACTAGATCATTGATTAATGATGGTTAAGGTTTCCTAACCATGGACATGAGTTGTCAATTAATAATGAGATCATATCATTGGGAGAATGATATGATGGACAGACCCAAACTAAGCGGAGCAATTAGATCGTGTCATCGTGTTCATCTTTGCGAAGCTTTTCTTATGTCAAATATTGTATTCCTTAGACCATGAGATAATACAACTCCCTGGTATCGGAAGAAAGCTTTGAGGTCATCAAACGTCATCCTATGAGAGGGTGATCATAAAGGTGTCTCTCAGGTGATCGGAAGGTACCTGTTGGGTTGTATGTATCGAGATGGGATTTGTCCCTCCCAAGTCGGAGAGATATACTTCGGGCCCACTCGGTAATCGATATCAACACCGCTTGCAAGCATGTGGTTAAGGAGTTAATCACAAAGTGATATCGGATTACGGAACGAGTAAAGTACTTGCCGTGAACGAGATTGAACTAGGTATGACGGTACCAACGATCAAATCTCGAGCAAGTAAAATATCGCGAGACGAAGGGAATATATATGAGATTGATTGAATCCTGGCATCGTGGTTCATCCGATATGATCATCGATGAATGTGTGGGAGTCAATATGGGTTTCCAGACCCCGCTATTGATTATTGATAGAAGATCATGTCTGCATGTTCTCGAACCCGAAGGGTCACAACTTAACGTGTCTCGACACTAGGATAGATTGGATAATTGGTTTATGAGTTTTTGTTCGGAGTCTCAGATGGGATCCGGGACATCACGAGAGGTTCCGGAATGGTCCAGAGAATAAGATTCATATAAGGCAGTGCAGTTTTTGGAGTTTGGAATTGTTCCGGGTTAATCGGTATTGTACCGGAAGCTTCTAGAACCTTCCGGAGGGGGACCAACGTGGTCCCACATGTCGGGAGGGGGCATGGGCCTATGAGGGAGTGCCCTGGCCGCATTGGGCCAGGGGCACAAGGCCCCATAGGGTCCAGCCGGCCAAACAAGGGGAAACCCTAGTTTGGAGCTTCTAGAAGGGGGGGTTTCCTTGCCCCCCACTCCTCCCTCCTTTGCCGCCGGCCTAGGGCTTGGGGGAGGGGTTAGGGCTGGTGCCCACCCCTCTATATATAGAGGGCTGGGGCGCACCACCCCCCACACCTTCCCCTCAAGCCTAGTCGCCCTGCTGCCCTCCTCTCTCTCCCTCCCGACTGCGTGTAGGCGAAGCCCTGCTGCAGAAACTCTCCACCACTTGCACCGCGCCGTCGCGTTGTAGATCCAATCTGTCTCTCCACCATACTTGCTGGACCAAGGAAGGAGGAGACGTCGAGGTGCTACACGTGTGCATCTCCCGGAGGCATCGCCACTTGCGGTGCTAGATCGGATCGGATCGCGAGGAGGAGAAGCGAGTACGACTACATCACCCACGTTCCGACGAACGTTCCGCTGTGCGAATCTTCAAGGGTATGAAGAGCTAATCTAATCTCTCTCGTTGTTTGCATCTCCTAGATTAGATCTTGGCTTTCCTCTGTTCGCATCCGTAGAAAATTTTGATTTACTATGCCGCGAAACCCTTCAAGAAGCTGCAACAATCTCATAATTAGGAGCAAGTTCTGCTATAGATTTATCCTCAATGTCCTCATGCTTGCTAACATGATTAGAAAATTCTTAAATATTATCTTTCCCAATTATGGAGCCACTACCTATTGCAAGATCTTTCAGGGCGAACTTGGGGAGCAACATGGTGAGCTAGAGCAAGGTGGCAACTAGAGTAGAAACTAATTTTTTCTCTGTTTTTGAATAAAGAAAGCAAACCAAACTAGACTAATTTTTTTGGGTTTTTGAAAAGAGGCAAACAAAACCAAGCAAAATAAACAAAGCAAACTAAAAACAAAGTAAAGAGAAAGGAAGTGTAGGACTCCCCTTGTGAAGACGTCCTTAGCCTCCCCGGCAACGGCGCCAGAAAACTTGTTGATGACTCCTTGGTGGCGCCAGAGAATTTGGTGCTTTATGTGGAGTCGGTTGGAAACCCCAAGAGCAAGGTGTGAAGTAGCACAGCAGAAAGTTTTCCCTCAGTAACAAACTGAGGTTATCGAACCAGAAGGAGGAAAGAAACGTCACACAGGTGTTGCAAATAATGTGGAGACCTGCACAACACAAACTCAAGACTTTGTACCAACGAATCAGTGAGGTTGTCAAGCTCACTGGTTTGCTGTAACAAAGGATTAAACGTATGGTATGGAAGGTAATGTTGGTTTGCAGCAAGTAAACAAGTAACAGTGTAATATGTATCAATGGTAAAGATTGGACTGGGGTCCATAGTTCACTAGAGGTGCTCTCCTTAGGTAAACAACATAGCATGAAGGGTAAACAAATTACAGCGAGGCAATTGACAGGAACTGAGCAAGGCATAACAATGCAATTACTAGTCAGAAAGATCCTATGAGATTCGATTGGGAAATACAACAAGATACATAGACCGCCATCCAACTGCATCTATGACTAAAAGTCCACCTTTAGGTTATCATCCGGACCTCCTCTAGTATTAAGTTGCAAGCAACAGACAACTGCTTTAAGCAAAGTGTGTAAGGTAAACAGTCCACATGTTTCATAAACAAGAGACCGTTGTTTTCTCCCTAGTAGCAACAACACATCTACAACCGAAGAGATTTTTGTCACTTCTCTTGGAAACTAGAGGCATGAATCCACTATCGAGCATAAATACTCCCTCTTGGAGTCACTAGCAACTACTTGGCCAAGATAGCTACTAACAACGGAGAGCATGCAAGATCACAAACAACACAGACATGATAGAATCATAAAGACAAAACCATCAATCAAACCAACATAATAATCTCAATATCCATCGGATCCCCGCAAACGCAACATGCATGATTACAAATAGATTAGATCTTGATCATGAACGAAGCTCACAAGATCTATACATGAAAGCACAAGGAGGAGATACAACCATCTAGCTACTATATGGACTCATAGTCCAAGGTGGAACTACTCACGCATCATACCGGAGAGAAGGCCTCCGGGATGATCTCCCCTCCGGCAGGGTGCCGGGAAGAACTTCAGATCCCCCCTCTCCCGATCTAGGGATGACGGTGGCGGCGGCTACAGAAGGTTTCGTGGAATATTGATCAGGTGCTTAGGATTTAGGCATCGGGGGCTTCTTATAGGCGAAGGGGGAGGCCGAGGCGGTGGCCAGAGGGGCCACACCCCTCCTAGGCGCGGGGCAAGGCCCACCCACGCCTAGGAGGGTCTGGCCGCCCTGGCTTGCGTCTCCATCTCGTCTTTTGGATTCTTGTTCCCCACGGAAAGTTATTGACTTTGACGTTTGTCCCGTCCAATTCCGAAAATATTTTCTTACTAACTTTTCTGAAACCAAAAATAACAGAAAACAAGCAACCGATACTGTGGCAACTTGTTAATAGGTTAGTACCAGAAAACATGTAAAAAGCACCTCAAAGTGTAGATAAGAAAAGCAAAGTAGATACTAAAGAAGCATGGAACATCAAAAATTATAGATACGTTTCCGACGTATTAAGACGCATCGAAATTAAACTTCAGTCTTACTTTGCATGGTTTTTGCCAACTTACACATTCCTTCATGTCCAAGCAATTTGTGGCACAGTTCGAGTTAACAGCAGGTACAAGACAATTATTGGTGGTACCTTTGGCAATTCTCGGCAGGGTCTGTAGGTCTCTGTCGTAACTGAGTAAGAAAGAAGCAGATCTGGCAATGGTCTCTCCTCCTTTTCCGTGAGTAACATTACATCACAGGTTCCATGATCTCCACAAAATCATGAGAGTTCTACTTCTCTGAACATTGTCGCAAACATACAAGAGATGTTGGAGCCAGTCTGGGTCGTGGTATAATAATAATTGTTTGGATGGTAGGTTTCAGTGTTTTATCATCTCCCATATTAAAGCTTTTAGTTTGTTGCAGCTGATCGTCGCATGAAAACTGCTCTCCTCCTCTCTTTGGCACAAACTACAGGTGTTGTCGAGTTCTAGCAAGATTCCTTCTAAATTTATTCTTCTTAGTGGCCAGGTTATCGCGAGATATTCTTCATCCGAAGATTCTCACCTTGCTTGGAAAATTTTCCTTCTAGATAACCTTCCAAATATTCCTGCTTTTATCCTGAGCTAAACTCGCACCCAGGCACCATCTGGTTCCATGGAGAAGATTGTAAGCCAGTTTGTATGCACTCTTGACCGTAAACACTACAGTACGATCATAATGACAGCCCAAAAGATCATCAGAAGGCTGTAAGCTTTTGGTTTAGAATCCAGTCAACCTCTTTGGGGCACAAATCTTCCTGACCAGCGCCTCATTCCATTTACTTTGGTTTGTGAGTAGTTGATCTACACGTCTGATGCTGGAGCTCGTTTCCTTTGGTGTAGCTTTGAGATTGTAGTCTCCCGGGATCCAATTATCTCTAAAAATATTAATACTCTTCTGTATTCTCGTTTCCAACTCTCCAAATCATACCTTCCTTAAGGAGCTCCAGGCCAAACTCAGTCACATGCCAAGAAGGGGAGGCGTCCTGTTTTAAAACAGTTCCAAGAAATTTCTGCGAGGAAAAGTAAATGGATTTTAGTAGTCTGGCACATAGGCTGTTTGGTTATTTGATGGTCCTCCAACATTGCCTGGCAAGGAGGGCTTGGTTTATTAGTTTGGGATCTCTGAAACCCACACCTCTAAGGTTCTTCGGGCTAGTGAGGACGTCCCAAGAAGCCCAGTGAACTTTTATTTTCCTCTCATATTCTCCCACCAGAAAATCCTCACAATCTTCATATATTCTTTGTGAAACCCATCAGGTAGCTTGAAGACACTAATGACGTGGTTTGGAATAGCTCGAGCCACTGATTTTATTAGTTCATATTTAGCTCCCATTGACATGAAGCGTTCAGCCCAGTTGGTCAGTCTTTTCGCAAGACGATCTTTTGAAGGTTCGAATATTCCTTTTCTCATTCTACCTTCCGGAGTGGGAAATCCTAAGCACTTATCCTCAAAAGTTCCCTTAGTCATTTCCAAGACTTGTCGAACTCTATTCTAGGCAATTCTCGTTGAATAGGATAAAGCATTTGTTTGTGCTTAAGATCTTACCCGATCCTTCCTCAAACAAAGCGATAGAAGATTTAACGATCAAAGCTTGTTCTTCATTCGCTTGGAAGAAGACAAGGTAGTCATTGACAAACATCGGTTGGGAAACACCAGGAGATCCTCTGCAGATTTTGAATTCATGAAGAGTATTAGTCCTTGTAGCTTCATTAATGATCAAGGTGAGGCTTTCAGCCACAAAGAGGAACAGATACGGGGAAAAAGGACCCCCTTTGTCGTAGACCTAAGGTTGGGGTAAACTTACCGTGCCATTAATTTGGAGTAAAAACTTTACCGATTTGACACAGGTCATGACCAAGCTTACCCATTTACTGTCGAAACCCCATCTCAACAGCGCTCCTTCCAAGAAAACCCACTCCACCTTGTCGTAAGCTTTGGACATATCCAATTTATAAGCACAGAAAGAGCTCCCGTCCTTCTTTTCTCGGTGGATAGCATATAGCATTCGAATGCTATTAGGGAATTGTCAGTTAAGATGCGTCGCACTTTGAGTTTCTGATATCAACCCCTAAAGAAGTGGCCTCAAGCGATTGAAAAGGCACTTAGAGAGGATTTTGTAGATGGCATTACAAGCTGAGATGGGCCTGTAATCCTTCAGATCCGTGGCATTATCAATTTTAGGGATGAGAATGATCTTAGTCATGTTAAAATTATCTGGAATATCACCATCTTGGAAGAACTTTTTAATAGCAACACATACTTACTTTTTTTAGTAGGCCCCAATTCCGTTGGAGTAGGCCATCCGGGCCTAAAGCTTTCAAAGGCCCAATATGGAATAGGGCATCACCTATTTCCTGATAAGGGAAATCAGCAAGCAGGGACTGGTTCATTTGCTCAGAAACCGTAGGTTTGATCAACTCAATAAGATTTGACGGGCTGACCTTTGGATCTTCAGTATAAAGAACGCTGAAGAAATTATTAGCAATCTTTAGAAAATCCTCTTCATTGTAAGTTTCTGAACCATCCGCTTTATTGAGTTTGGAGATCTTGTTTTTCTTTGCTCTTCCCGTAGCCTTCCTATGAAAAAAACAAGTGTTTTGGTCACCTTCTTTTATCCATGTCACCCTAGACCGCTGTCTCCACATAATATCTTCCCTATGAAGAATTTTATCAAGTTTAGTTGCTACAGCTTTAACCTCCTTATGGTTTTGATGGTAATTTCTCCTCTGAAGATTTCCAAGCTTCTTTTTTAAAAAGTTGATTTCTTTATTCACCAAGACAAAGTTGTCCTTACTCCACATACCCATAGAGGACATTGTGTAGGTCAGCTTCTCTTGAATATCTCCAAGAGTATTTGCAGGTTAGAGGTGGCACCAAACTTCATCGACACAATCAAACAGAGAAGCCTCTCGCTCCCACATAGCTTCATACCTGAGAGGTCGATTCTTTGGACTGTGGTTGTCAGTCTTTAGCTATTGGGTAGTGATCTGATCTTGAAGATATTACATGTTGCATTGAGTCCCGGGGGTTCATAGCAGACCAAGCTAGAGAAGCAACTGATTGGTCCAACTGAACTCTCACATTCTTCCTCCCTTGTTGTTTATTGTCAAAGGTCTAGGGTGTCCCTCGATAGACAAGCTCATGTAGATTACATAAATTTAAAGTTTCTATGAAATCTATCTCTCATACGACTTACGCTTCTTCTTACGTTGGACATATGCTTAGATTGAAATAAGCATTCGTTGAAATCTCCAGACACAATCCATGGCTCTGCCGACATGGTTTTGATTCTCCCCAACAATTTCTAGAACTCAGGGCGATCCTGAGGGTGAGGTTCACCATAGACAAAGGTGTGTCTCGTTTTATTCTATCAGTATCAGTGACATTTACATCTATATGATGCGGACAAAGCTGATGAGGTCAATTTTGACCTAATCACTTACAAATGGGGCTAGCCCCCCCCCCCCCCCCCCCCCCCCCACTTTTAACCTTCATACAAACAGGGAGACAATTGGTGTAGCCAATACGTCTACGGATGCTCTCAATCATCTCTTTATTTTGTCTGGTCTCGAAAAGAAACACCAGGATAGGCTTAAACTCTCGCACTAAGCGTACGAGCTCCTGAACTGTCCGAGGTTGCCCAATCCCTCGGCAGTTCCAGCACAAGATCCTCATTTGGGTTCCCAGGCACCCTCCTCGGTGCCCGGTTTCATGCCGACCATCTCTGGTTCAGTCTTCTTTTTATCCCTTCCCTTTTTTTTCTTCCTCCTTATTCACAACTCCGACTATGAGGCCAGATTACACCAACCTAAAGCAGCTGACCCTATTACAAATTGTTCAGCCCTACTGTCTGCTAATAACTCTAGCAACACACTTTTGACACCCTGTTTGTATGAATGGTAAAGGTGGGGGCTGGCCCTCTTTGTTAGCGATCATGTCAAAATTGACCTGATCAGCTTTGGTCCGGATCATATAGAAGCAAATATCACTGATACTGATGGAATAAAAACGAGACACACCTTCGTCTATGGTGAACCTCGCCCTCAGGATCACCCTGAGTTCTGGAAATTGTTGAGGAGAATCAAAACCATGTCGGCTGAGCCATGGATTGTGTCTGGGGATTTTAACGAATGCTTATTTCAAGCTGAGCATATGTCCGTTGTAAGAAGAAGTAAAAAAATCGCATGAGAGATTTTAGAGAAACTTTAAATTTCTGTAATCTGCATGACCTTGGCTATCGAGGAACACCCTGGACCTTTGACAATAAACAACAAGGGAGGAAGAATGTGAGAGTTCGATTGGACCGAGCAGTTGCTTCTCCAGCTTGGTCTGCTATCTACCCCCGGACCTCGGTGCAGCATGTAATATCTTCAAGATCGGATCACTGCCCAATAGTGATTACTCTAAAGCCTGACAACCACAATCCAAAGAATCGGCCTCTCACGTATGAAGCTATGTGGGAGTGAGAGGCTTCTCTGTTTGATTGTATCGATACCTTGCAAATACTCTTGGAGAGATTTAAGAGAATGTGACCCACACAATGTCCTCTATGGGTACGTGGAGTAAGGACAACTTTGTCTTGGTGAATAAAGAAATCAACTTTTTAAAAATAAGCTTGGAAATCTTCAGAGGAGAAATTACAGTCAAGACCATAAGGAGATCAAAGCTGTAGCAACTAGACTTGATAAACTTCTTCCTCGTAGTTTTTATATTGTACTACGCCCTCCGTCCTAAAATAGATGTCTCAAATTTATTAAAATTTATATAAATCTAGACACTATTTAGTATATAGATTTATCCAAAATTTAAGAAACCTAAGACATCTATTATAGAACGGAGGGAGTATAATTTTTATATAACATTTGACCCAATTTTGACATTTTTCCACCTGCAATTTAATATCCATTCACTAGCCACGTGGACCTTACATGTGGGCTCAACTGGCCAGCATCGGGACAAACATTATATTTGGTAAAACATGATGATATTGTAATACTAGAGGTGTCGAATAACGTAAAAGAAATTAATGTGGCTAACACGCATTAGAAACATGAATGCGGCAATACAGGAATTCACTCAAGAAATATTCTCATAATAATATGAACTTTCATTATTTTCAACTATGGTATATGTAAAAAAGAAATAGTCAAAGAAAAGCATATTAGAAACCTGATAAATGTCTAAACCGCCATCTATCAAGAGAGTTTTTTTTTCAACCACGTTAGGAGAGAGCGCAGCGGCAATTCTCGAAGAGGCGAGTGACGTACGCATGTGCTGGCGTTTATATATCTATGGAATTTAATGGTGGCAACTCCATCACACCCTTGCTTGTCAATTGTCATGCATGGCAAAGTATGATCGATTAATTAACGAACAAATTGAACCAGCACCTAAAAATGATTCGCGCTGAAGACACCAGTACTGAAAAGGGTGTTGCGCCGTTGCAGCACTAGTGCATGCATGCAGTGCACAGTGCGTATCTACGTCACCTTTATGTTTTGAGTAAGCATACGGAATACACCGGTGCGCGCGTCGGCTGCCTGATCGACATCTATCGATCTCCGTCACAAATTTTTAATCACAAAAGTAATATTCGTCATCATACCCTTGGAACATAAGGAATCGATCTTCTGAAAAATAATAACGAAAACGAGTGGGACGTCGTGATGTATGGTTTTGATGCGTGACAAAATCTTCATTCCGTTAGCCTTTCAATTCTTCCACTTTATGATTAATTTAGCCTAGCATATATAGCTACGTTAAGCTGCATGGAGACCTATTTTATTTACCCTTTACAGAGGTCAAAAGAAAATTACCATTTAAATTAATACTGTAGATTATTTTATTTCCAGTTGCTGTATATCTTTGAATAGACTGATAAAATATATTTTCACCGTCCGAAAATAAGTGAATTTGATTTGTAGACTTTGATTTGTCTAGATTTATTTTAATGTGTACATACATACAAATCTATACAAATCAAAGTTACTTATTACAAGTGGGTCATGTAGCTAGTCCCACATGTCAGTGACGCAAGTACATATATTCCATCAGGCTCGACTTTCTACTGCCTGAAAATGATTTAGCTACGGCCTAACCTAAAACTGAATCACCAAACTTGAATCAACTGAAGGCCGCAAAAGAGACCCATGCACCAAAGACCAAGGCCAAGCAAGCTAAGACATAGAACTAATTAAACGATCGCTCATAAGATAATGCTCTGCAAGCATGTTGAATATGGCACATATATAGAATGTGGCGAATATGCCAAAAAGCTGAGGCATAACAATCATGGCTATCTACGCGTGCAAACATGAAGAGTCTGTTGCCTAGGCAACGTCCTTAAGGTTGTTGCGAGTGTCAGCCCCAATCTCAAGGAGACCTAGCTAGCTAGATAGCTCACCGCTGCATGCCTCCGTTGCCAGGAAGCTCAAGATCGTCTTCTTCACTACAGCTGCGAGTGCTGCGACGAGAAGTTTCAGTCCCATGCTTAACCAACATCAGAGAGTGAGAGATCGAAGGTTCAGTCCCACCTCAAATGAAGTTGCTTAGTAAGTACTAGTAGTAGTCTAGAAATATATAATGGCAGTGTTCTTACAGCTTTTTAAGATGTGTCCATGTTTTGCCATGAGCCTTAGCAGTCTAGAAATTGTTATCTAACGGACTGATGCCAACACTTCGTCGCTGGGCGATGCAAGACCGCAAGCACGCACTTACTGCCGAGTACTTGTGTCTGAAGCGAAATATTATAACCTTGGACCTATCATACACAACAAATTGGCCAGGAAGCGACAGGTGTATTCCCTGCTAGCTAGCTCCTCTTTGTTTGCAAAACGAATTCTGAGAATGACTGATGGCCAACTGATTTGTATATCCCGGACAAGGACATAACCAAACTAACAGATTTGCCTTTGTTTTAGATTTTTTTTCCTTTGGAAAATCCATGGTATTTCTATTAACAAATTAATAGAGGAAACTGCAAATAATTCAGCATAAATATAAAAATATTGTCAGAGTAGGTTCACTACTGTTTTTTCACTACAAAAGGTTGGCGAAGATAATCCCCACCGTTGCAGAAAGTCCAATTGAAACAAAGAAAATATATATGTCGTCCTTTGGGACATGTGTCCATGAGTTCTACACTGTATTTACTCGAAATGGATATAGAGACCTTCTCTTGTCTTTAACAAATCTATTTTTAGGAAATGTTTTGGCATACATGTGCAAAATAGTCATAATGTGTAGATGCTTTGCAGAGTTGTGCACACATGTAGAATCTCTCACATCATGCTAATATTACAAACATTAATTGCTAAATCCAAAAATTCAAAATGATGTATGTGACAAACCGTAATATTTGTCTTTATCGATCTCGACGAGGACTTCATTATAAGGTCCCACATTGTTATGTTTTCATGAATATTTTAGGGTGCCGCTATTTGCCAAGTTATAGCAAGCCTCTTATCTGTCATGCCAATTAGTAGCCAACAATGAGCACAATAAAAGTGGGAAGATGATACAGATCCCCGGGTCATTGTCGCGTCGCGCCGCTCGCGTCTCTGCTCCCCCCAAACGAAATGATCCCTACGATGCCAACTCTCCTTCCTAACCGCCCACGACGCCGCCCGTGCCTACGCTCCCACTAGACACAGGCACCCACCGCCACCGTCGTTGGACCGTATCCTTTGGCGCGCCCATGCCTCCATTGCCGCCACGTGCCGCCACCTGCACTCGTGCGCTCCACGCCTACCGGTTCAGCTCCTCCCGGCGGCGGCGCCTATGCTCCCTACTCCACTGCCCGCACGCCCTGCTCCTTCCCCGGAGTGCCACCGGTGCTCTTCCCCAGAGTGCTGCCCATTTGGCCTTTGTTCCTCTCCACCGCTCCCGCCTCCTCCAGTCCTCTCCGCCGCTCCTGCGGCCGGTGCGTCCTCCTGTTGGGACCGGCACTGAGGATGAACCCCAAGCAACAACCCCTCAACGACGCCTCCCAATTCTTCTTGATTGCTACAAGCGGCATCAGGATTTGATACCACAAGTGATGGAAGTGCTACGTGCAACTTCTAGGTTTGCTACATGCGACTGACATTGATGCTACATACGGCCGCTAGCGTCGTTGTAAGCGGCGTCAAGTTTTTCTACATGTTGTTGGTGGCGATGCTACAAACCTTATTGGTTTTTGCTATGTATGGCAGGTGGCGGCGATGCTATATGGGCATCATGCTTTTGCTAGGATGCTACAATAGCATGCATTTTTTGCTACAATAATACAAATTTTTTTCTACAAGGTCTCTGGCACTTTTTCTACAGTAGCACATCTTTTTTGCTACAAAGTCTACGACGAGGCCTTTGGTAAGGTCTCCGATGACCCACAAGTATAGGGGGTGAATCGTAGTACTTTCGATAAATAGGAGTGTTGATCCCAACGAGGAGCAGAAGGTGCTGAACAGTGGTATGGAGAAGCAAATCCCTATGAATACTTAGCAAACGGATTTTTAGTGGTTTTCTGACAAGGCAACAAAACAAAGAGCAAGTAACAAAATTAACGAACTAACGGAACAAGTGGCCCAATCCTTTCTTAGCAAAGGAAAAGCCGGTGGAAATACTTATAAGGACCAAACGTTCTCGAGGACACATGGGAATTCTGTCAAGTGCTTTCACTTCAAATAGCTGAGTACTCTTCTATGGTGTTTGTAAGTGTTGTGTGGGTGAACCTGTGCTAATATACCACCCTTCCTAGGACTAATATATACTTGTGATTAAACCCCCTGCAAACATCCGTAACTATAGGAAAGTAATTAAGATATAAATCTAATCACAGCCTTAAACTCTCAGATCCTACACTCCCTTCTGCAAAGGTGTCCTACGGGGGTTCAGGTTACTGTCACTCCGGCAACCCCACAATTAGTAGCCAAATACACAATGCATTCCCCTAGGCCCATAAATGGTGAAGTATCATGTAGTCGACGTTCACATGACACCAGTAGAAGAATAGCACCACAACTTAAATACTAAACCATTGAATAATAACTCATCACAGATCCACTACTAACAACATGACTTCTCCCATGTCCTCAAGAACTAAACGAACTACTCACAAGACATCATATGGATCAAGATCAAAGATGATATGGTAATGGATAACAATCTGAACATAAACAATAATCCAATGGTTCCACTCACAAGCATCAACTACAATAGTAAGCAACACCGGGAAAGTTTTCCATAAGAACTAAAGCAATATCCAACACAATTGTTACAGCGGGACGGAGTGGTGGTATGGTGCTGGTGAAGATGATGGTGTGGATGATGATGATGATCCCTATGAATCTTAGCTTGACGACGGTGTTGTGGCGATGGTTTCCCCTCTCCGGGAAGAATTCCCCCAGCAAAAATCTTTCTGCCGGAGAGATCTTTCTCTCTCGGTGTTTTCCGCCCCCAGAGGCGGCGGAAATCTATCTGTGGTCGCTCCCCAAGCCTAAGGGTTTTGAAGGAAAGATATAGGCAAAGGGGCGGAGTCGGAGGCCGGGTAGGTGGGCCACATCTGCCCTAGGCGCGGGATCAGGTGGGCCCGCGCCTTGGGGTGTGTGGGCCCCTCTTCGCTCCTCCTTCTGGCTTCCTTCATCTTCTGGTAAAATAATATGTTTCCATATGTTTCTGGTATTTTTATGATCTTCGCGAAATTGCACTGAAACGCCTTCTTTTCCATCAGAATCTAGACTCCGGCAGTCCATCCTCCAGGAATCATCCAACATGCATAAACAGATGAAAAGCCATAAGTAATACCTCATAATAAGACAAATATCAATGAATAGAGGTAAATTATGATATAGAAAGTGTAGGGGTTCGTAGCATGGAAAACAAAAAATTTCTACCGCATGCAAACAAACAAGCCAAGATCTATCTACTAGATTGTAGCAACGAGTCGATAGAGGAACTCAACCTCGAAGATTCCAAAGCAGTTAACGAGAGCAGATTCTCGTGGGTGATGTAGTCGTACTCTTGCCGATCTCAAGATCGCGTAGACGATCCTTCCGGTGCCGCGTTCCGGCAGCGCTTCCGCAGTCGGTCACACGTTCGGTACTCGATGAAGACCTTCATCTCCCTTGTTCCAGCAGGCAGCGGAGGTTGTATCACTCTCCTTGTGATTCCGGCAGCACGACGGCGTGGTACCGGAAGTAGAGGGGAGATCTCGCAGGGCTTCGCCTTAAGCCTAAGCGAGTATGGTGGAGTATGAGAGAGGCCTTGGCGATCTATGGTTTACAGGGCACCTAGGGGAGGGCTTGGTCGGCGGCTAGGGTTTGGGGAAACGCTAACTCGCCGAGTTTAGAGGAGGCCCTAGGCGGCGGCTTGGAGGTGGCCGGCGACTTAGAGGCTAGGGTTTTAGGTGTGAGAGGTGTGTAGAAGAGGGGCACGCATGCCCCTCCTTTTATAGGTGGGAGGGCGCCGGCCAAGGGGAGGGAGTCCTCCCCCAAGTCGGCCTCCTTGGCCGGCGGGTGGAGGGAGAGGAACTCCTCCCCAAGTAGGTTTCCTACTCTCCCTCCACGAGGCAAAACTGCCGTTTGACTTTTCAAATTGGCGTTTGACTTTTCAAACTAGGATTTGATATCTTCCTTTATTTTTCCCAGCCATGATACCTAGTACATGATGCAACCATTCCACATTGTCATGACACATTCATGTACCCTTCCTCTCCGGAGTGCCGGACCTTCCGGAACCTTCTAGAACATTCCCGATGAAAACACCGGAATCATTCCCCAACTCCGAAACAGGACTTCCCTTATATGAATCTTATTCTCCGGACCATTCCGGATCTCCTCGTGATATCCTGGATCCCATCCGAGACTCTGAACAACATTCGGTCTCTTACTCATCATTCCATAACTACTCAACAACATCGAATCCTTAAGTGTGTCTCCCTACGGTTCGTGAATTATGCAGACATGATCGAGACACTTCTCTGATCAATAACCAATAGAGGAATCTGGAAATTCATATGGCTCCCACATATTTCTACGATTACTTTGCGATCGAATGAACCACTTACATATGATACCAATTTCCCTTTGTCTCACGATAGTTTACTTATCCGAGGTTTTGATCGTCGGTATCTCTGCATACCTAGTTCAACCTCGTTATCGATAAGTACTCTTTTCTCGTTCCCGTGGTATGTGATCCATTGTGAGCCAGTCACATGCTTGCAAGCTAATTGGATGACATTCCACCGAGAGGGCCCAGAGTATACCTATCTGTCATATGGATGGACAAATCCCACTCTTGATCCATGTGTCTCAACCCATACTTTCCGAACACTCAATGCCACCTTTATATCCACCCAGTTACGGTGTGGTGTTTGATGTCATCAAAGCATCCTTCCGGTGATGGTGATAAGCATGATCTCATGGTCGAAGGAATTAGGTTACTATGTATCAGAAAGCTTATAGCAATTGAACTATTTTAAAATGACTTGATCTTTATGCTACGCTTACCTATAGGAGTATGTCCATCACATCATTCTCCTAATGATATGACCCTGTTGTTAATAACATCTCTATGTTCATGATCAGGAAACCATGATCATATATTAACCAACAAGCTAGTTTAACAAGAGGCTTTACTAGGGACTCTTTTATGTTTACAAATCACACAAGTATTAATGTTTCCTGTTAATACAATTATAGCATGGTATGTAAACATTTATCATAAGTATGAAGATATGATAATAACCACTTTATTATTGCCTCTTGGGCATATCTCCAACAGTCTCTCACTTGCACTAGATTCAATAATCTAGTTTCAAACCTTTGTGTATTCAACACCTATGGCTTTCCGGTGTTGTATGTACACGATTGCTAGTGGTCAACTAATCTCCAGATCTGACACTTCCAGGTCCGTGTGTAATTGCATGTCTTTGCGTCTCTACGCATCACTCATTCTCTAATGAGATGGCTTTGTATAAATTTGGTCCTTTGGTGAGACCTTTAGTTCTTTGGGGTTAAAATATGTTGAGAATATTGTCGTACAATATATCTTTATAGTATTATCCCGCTGTGAAATACACCTAGTTTGATAACAAACTACTTGACACAAACGCCCTCTTTAGCTGCTATAATAGCAGTCATATACTTAGCCTTTTGTTGTAGTATCTGTCATAATGTCTTAACTTTGTAACTCATCCAAATCCATATGGAATTTTACTTTCTATTATATTGTGCCACCCTTAGTTTAGATTGAGATAAACTTAATTTTTACTTTGTGACAAAACTAGTATCAATGTAGTACTTTTACAATGAACTAACAATCTATTTGTCACTTCTACAAAACAATATATTCTTAGTTCTTCCAAGAGATCATAAAAATATCCTTACTATTGTCCAATGATCATCTTATGAATCATTCTGGTATATGCTCACATCATTTAGAGCATAGGACATATCTAGATTTGTACATATCACAGCATGATCGATATAAATACTCTTTGTGATTTCATACATCAAGTATCAATCTATACTTGAATCTTTGTTTCACTTACCAAGTGTCAATACACTTGAATATATCATCAATATTGAACTCATTCAATCCTTTCTGTGCGACAAGAACCTTTCTTGTAGTTTCTATATTGAACTCATTCAATATATCATCTATGTACTTTCGGCACAACCATATTAGCGTCTATTGATGCCAAATATTTGGATTTTTCCTAAGTCTTTCATCGGTATGAAATTCTTAATATGTGTTAATAAAAGATACATCATTTCCAATCCACAATATGTCTTCCACATAATGTATTAGAAATATGTCTTAGCGCTCCCACTTAATTTCTTGCAAATACAAGCATCTTTATCATCTCTGACGAATTTAAACTCTTTTACACTGCGTTTGGATGTAGGAATTTTAGCTCGGAATTGAATTGGATCTGAAATTCCAAATCCATGCTAGAAAGGAAATGACCTCTATTTTCAATTCTGTTGTTTGGATGCGTATGAAATCTACGATTGGAATTAAAGGGTAGCACCCAATTCCAAATCCTGTTTGGTTGTACAAACCATGGAATCAAATGTTTTGATGAGTTTTGACAATATAAACTTTTTACATAATACAAAATTGTATGTGTATATTTAATGTTTATATTTTTACTTGGTTTCATGTGCAACTAATTTCCCTAGAAATCTGTAGTTGAATCAGAAATTTTTAAGCAACAAAACAATAGAGAAAAAATGGTAGAATGATAGCATGAGCCTAATTAATCCCCAAGCAGAGCTCAGAACGCAAGCTTGCACATGCACACAATTGACATTTGACTTGATTAGAACATGTTTCAAAACGCAAGCACGCACTTGGTTTAGAACTTGTTCAAAGATGCTCATCGTCATTACAAAGGTGTGGTTCCAATGAAAATTAGCTGCAAGAGACGGGGAAGAGGAGGGCCAGGGAGCCGCCGCTATGTACAATCCCAGCCGCCGCTCGAGCTCCCGTCGAGAGAGTCAGGCCGTCAGGCGTTTTAGGGTTAGGGCGGCCGCCAGGCGATTTAGGGTTAGGGCGGCTGCCGCTCGAGCTCCTGCAGTAGATCAGGCCAGGAGAGGGGAAGGGAAGAGGGAGAGTAGAGCAGGAAGGGGGAGAAGAGGGAGGGGCAGGGGGAGTTGCGTAGACTTCACGCCGGCGGCGGCGGCGACGGGTGCCGCAAGTCGCGCAAGTCATCCTTCCTCTCTATCGCGGACGGGAGCGAAGGGGTATGCCTCCCGATGTGATTCCAGTCGTTTCCTAGGTTGCGAGCTCGGAAACATGAGAGGAGAGCGGACACGGTGCGGGAGGTGGGCTTGGAATTTGCTTCACTTTCCAGGCCTCGATTCGTTAGCCACCCAAACAAGGGAATTCGGGCCAGACAATTCCAGATTCCCAATTCCATGGCCTAATTCTTACATCCAAACATAGCGTTAACAATTTCATCATGGTGAAGATTCCAACTCCGCGATGCTCACTTCAACCATTGAAGTTTGCATATGTTTTTAAGCATCCATTGAATTAACAAAACCCTTTGGACCGTGTTATGCACACGTCCTAGGTAACAATTCTATTAGAAGAACTTGTTTTGTTTATTCAACTGCCACATAACAAAATTATATGTAGTGGTTGCTACATTAATCAGTCTAGACTAAATATTGCTATGAAAGATCAAATCTTGTCATAATCAACCTTTGAACATTTGTGAACTCTTTCCCAACATGTCAACTATTTCATAGATGTGAAACATCCATGTCTATTTCTTTATAGATCGAAATACGACCATAAGGTCTTTTACCTTTCCAGAGGGTCTTTCAAGTTCAAAGCTTGATCTCTCGCATATGGAACTATCACGGATTTTATGGCTTCAAGCCATTTGACGGAGTCAGGGCCCATCATCGCTTCTTTGCATGTAGTCGGATCATTATTGTCAAATAATGATTTAACTCTCAAATCTTGGTATTTGATTGTTTACCCGACCTACTTGTTTCAATAGGAACTTAGATATCTGTGACCACAACCTTTGAGGCACGTGAGCCATGAGCATTGTTGCTGCCTCCGGAACACTTTTCGGCGCTGCGCAACTTTGCACATATAGCTAAGGTTCTTTTAACCTTATCAAAGTTCTATTGTCCTCCCACTTATCTTTTCACGAAAAATTCCTTCTCAAAGAAACTTGACGTTCTAAGCGACAAACCCTTTTGTCTCCGATGTTATGGAGGAGTAGTTATTCAAAATAACATACAAAAACAGGTTCATCCGACTTTGGTTGCAAACATCCTACTTATGCACAGCATACCAATGTTTAAGAAAGGACAACTTGGGTTTTATCCCAAACCATAACTTTATATGGTGTCATTTCAACAGATTATGATGGAGCTCTTTTCAGTGGAAAAAGGTAGTCTCTAAAGCTTTTAATCTTTAAAATATAATGGCAGTTTTATGAATTACACCTTTGATCTTACCATGTTAAACAAGGTTTAATTACATATCTCGAACGCTCCATACTCTTATGGTGTTTTGAAAAATGCAAATCCTCGGAACGATTCCTTAAATCTTAGGTATTTATGCTAAATTTGTAACTCAAATATCTTCCTTTATGATCTTATCATAAACTATTTATATTCTTGTTACAATGATTTTGCACTTCATCTTGAAAGTCTTTGAACTTTTTCAAATGTTTCATACTTCATCCTTATTAAGTAAATATTCATATATTCACTCAAATTTTTGGAGAAAGTATATGAAGTTGAAATCCATCGCTCTTGACTACACATAATGGACTTCATACAACAATATGTACAAGTTCCAATAAGCTAGTCATTCGTTCCCTTTTGGCCTATGAACGAAGTTTTAATTATCTCTAGAAAAGTTTCACAAGCATCATTTGATCAAAAATCAAAAGGACTCCAAAATTACATTCACATGGAGTTTCTTCATGTTTTCTTTCCAATATAATTTAAACGGCGATGTCACTTCCTAAGTGATCTTTCAATCAATTTGTCTTTCGACATTTTTAGCACTAGTTTTATGGATGTGATTTCTCCAATGAGATTTGTGAATCATCCATCTTTTATGGATTACGGAAATTATTTGAACAACCCTTTTGTTCTCATAATACCTGATAAAACAAATCTTGAAGGCAAGCTTTGATGTTTAACAAGCAGCACAACAATAACCCTTTATTTGTTCTCGATGAACATCATCACATATTCTTTTGCCAGTTACTTAGGCCATTGTAGTTCATGAATTGTGTTGTTCCGTATGACGATTCACACCAACAAATTCAGTATCAAATACTTAAGAACCACATTGTTTAATAAGCAAAGAATATAGCCATAACATGTATATCATCTATATACTTAAGCTGAACAATTCTAGTCTTTTCTTTTCTGCCATATATTTATGAGATTCTCTTTCAGTATTTCTTTTTCTGTTTGAAAGAATCTATCAATATCAATAGTGGAGCCATACACATGACACATAGTCCAAAGCGTGTATAGTTAAATACCAATGTCTTTGGACTTGCACTTTGAAGTAGATTACCATCATCAAATGTTTGGTGTTCTTTCAAATTCCTTTCTTTAGTAATCTCTTGGTATAGTAAACTTTTTACCTACATCAAATATTCACCCTTATCATCAAGCTACTTTTAGCTTATAACGGTGAATCGTGAGTATAATGTTGCTCTCCAAAACCTTTTGGAGGATTAGGACAACTAATGTCTCCAACCTTTTGCAAATTCTCATCAAATATGAGAACATGACTTTTGCCATATTATACTCTGTCATGTTGCAACCAAAACTTCGTTTCAGATATCACAATATCTTCCACACATCAGGTTTCTGAAACAACTCTTTTAGATCCTAGATAACCTTGATATTAAGACGATCCTTTGAATATCAAGAATCATGGAGACAAACATGATACTCATACACTAACACTTGGAATTGTCACTCTTGATTTAATACCAATTATTAAACTTCATGGAGTAACCGGAACTTACTGAAAGTTTGCAATAGGACTTTTAAACTTTAGATTAACACTTCAAAAACAATAAGATACCGGTTCGTAAAGTAACTAACCAGAATTATATAGTTCTATCATCCCAATTATAAATAAGCGCAAGGTGGTAACGGATGCCAATCACTACAACAATTATACAAATTCACTTTGATTTAATTTATGATAAGTAGTGTTCAACTTATAATGATATTGCCGTTGAACTCCCACTCAAAACAATATCCCTCACATTGTTTTAGTGATCACACGAACCAAATCCACCACATCAAAACCGATCATCACGAGAGTTGATGTAGCTTCAATGGCGAACAATCAACATGTTCATCATATCTACTATATGACTCATGCTTTACCTTTCGGTGATCCGTGTTCCCAGACCATGTTTGTACATGCTAGGCTCGTCAAGATCAAACCTTAGCTTCCGCATGAGCAAATCTGGCTTGCTCACGTTGTATACACTTCCAGAATCTAACACACCCGATCATCACGTGGTGCTTCGAAACAACGAGCTTTAGCAACGGTGCTTACTAAGGATGAACACTTTAAAACTTGAAATTGTGTGCTTGAGGAATCATCTTATAATGCTACCGTCGTGAACTAAGCAATACAAGATGAATAAAAGGATTAACATCACATGCAATTCATAATATGTGATATGATATGGCCTTTCTTCTTGTGCTTCCGATCTCCATCTTCAAGCACGAACATGATCTCCATCATCACCGGTGTGGCGTCAAGGTCAATGGCGCCGCTTCATGGTTGCCGTCCACTAGCATCAACTATTACAACTATATTGAATAATAGTCACGAAGGACTTAACGGATTTAAAAGACAACCATATGGCTCCTGCCGGTTGCCGACTTACAATAAGGAACATTGCATACATCATATAATCACAATCATGGCCATATCACATCACAGCACACCCCTGCAAAACAAAGTTAGACGCCTCTAATTTTCTTTGTATGTTTTATGTGGTTTGGGGCTTTCAATAAGTGTTGTTCTAACTTACGAACAAGAACCACAACACTGATACTAGTATTGTCAATCACCCGTTGTAAATTGAATCTTAACTATGTTGGGAGAAACAGGCACCCACAAAGCCACTTATGCAATACAAGTTGCATGTCAAGCGTGGAGCAAGTCTCATGAACGATGTCATGTAAGGTTAGCCCGGGCCGCTTCATCCCACCATCCAGCAGGATGCAAAGTACACAAGAAGCAATCGACAACAAAATCATCAACGCCCATAATGACCATTGTGTTCTACTCGTGCAACAGATCTACATATAGACACGGCTCTGATACCACTGTAGGGGTTCGTAGCATGGAAAACAAAAAATTTCTACCGCATGCAAACAAAGAAGCCAAGATCTATATACTAGATTGTACCAACGAGTTGATAGAGGAACTCACCCTCGAAGATTCCAAAGCGGTTAACGAGAGCAGATTCTCGTGGCTGATGTAGTCGTACTCTTGCCGATCTCAAGATCGCGTAGACGGTCCTTCCGGCGCCGCGTTCCGGCAGCGCTTCCGCAGTCGTTCACACGTTCGGTACTCGATGAAGACCTTCATCTCCCTTGTTCCAGCAGGCAGCGGAGGTTGTATCATTCTCCTTGTGATTCCGGCAGCATGACGGCGTGGTACCGGAAGTAGAGGGGAGATCTCGCAGGGCTTCGCCTTAAGCCTGAGCGAGTATGGTGGAGTATGAGAGAGGCCTTGGCGATCTATGGTTTACAGGGCACCAAGGGGAGGGCTTGGTCGGCGGCTAGGGTTTGGGGAAACGCTAACTCGCCGAGTTTAGAGGAGGCCTTAGGCGGCGGCTTGGAGGTGGCCGGCGACTTAGAGGCTAGGGTTTTAGGTGTGAGAGGTGTGTAGAAGAGGGGCACGCCTGCCCCTCTTTTTATAGGTGGGAGGGCGCCGGCCAAGGGGAGGGAGTCCTCCCCCAAGTCGGTCTCCTTGGCCGGCGGGTGGAGGGAGAGGAACTCCTCCCCAAGTAGGTTTCCTACTCTCCCTCCACGAGGCAAAACTGCCGTTTGACTTTTCAAATTGGCGTTTGACTTTTCAAACTAGGATTTGATATCTTCCTTTATTTTTCCCAGCCATGATACCTAGTACATGATGCAACCATTCCACATTTTCATGACACATTCATGTACCCTTCGTCTCCGGAGTGCCGGACCTTCCGGAACCTTCTAGAACATTCCCGATGAAAACACCGGAATCATTCCCCAACTCCGAAACAGGACTTCCCTTATATGAATATTATTCTCCGGACCATTCCGGATCTCCTCGTGATATCCTGGATCCCATCCGAGACTCTGAACAACATTCGGTCTCTTACTCATCATTCCATAACTACTCAACAACATCGAATCCTTAAGTGTGTCTCCCTACGGTTCGTGAATTATGCAGACATGATCGAGACACTTCTCCGATCAATAACCAATAGAGGAATCTGGAAATTCATATGGCTCCCACATATTTCTACGATTACTTTGCGATCGAATGAACCACTTACATATGATACCAATTTCCCTTTGTCTCACGATAGTTTACTTATCCGAGGTTTTGATCGTCGGTATCTCTGCATACCTAGTTCAACCTCGTTATCGATAAGTACTCTTTTCTCGTTCCCGTGGTATGTGATCCATTGTGAGCCAGTCACATGCTTCCAAGCTAATTGGATGACATTCCACCGAGAGGGCCTAGAGTATACCTATCTGTCATATGGATGGACAAATCCCACTCTTGATCCATGTGTCTCAACCCATACTTTCCGAACACTCAATGCCACCTTTATATCCACCCAGTTACGGTGTGGTGTTTGATGTCATCAAAGCATCCTTCCGGTGATGGTGATAAGCATGATCTCATGGTCAAAGGAATTAGGTTACTATGTATCAGAAAGCTTATAGCAATTGAACTATTTTAAAATGACTTGATCTTTATGCTACGCTTATCTATAGGAGTATGTCCATCACATCATTCTCCTAATGATATGACCCTGTTGTTAATAACATCTCTATGTTCATGATCAGGAAAACATGATCATATATTAACCAACAAGCTAGTTTAACAAGAGGCTTTACTAGGGACCCTTTTATGTTTACAAATCACACAAGTATTAATGTTTCTTGTTAATACAATTATAGCATGGTATGTAAACATTTATCCTAAGTATGAAGATATGATAATAACCACTTTATTATTGCCTCTTGGGCATATCTGCAACAGAAAGGTGATGCAAATTGGGCGTATCAACTCCCCCAAGCTTAGACTTTGCTTGTCCCCAAGCGAAAACTGAGCTTAGTAAAAATGTCCACAGGTTTATGGAGTGAGTTGTCGATAAAAGAATACGAACAAGAAGCATCACACTTACCATTGCACAACTCATAGAGTAAAGCAACTCACCATTATATAACTTAGCTTGCAACCAAGTACAGCAGTCACAATAGAGATGCATAAAGATAAATCATAATTGGAATTGGCAAACTTGTTCTTGGTCAAAGAACACCTGGCATACAGTTTCACAAAAAGCTTTTTGTAGAAGTTTCAAAGCAGGAGCACTCTTTGCTCAAAAAGGTTTTTCACAAGTGAAGGATTTCAAAGTAATACTCAATAGATAAGAGTTTTGTGCAAACAAGGAAGATAAAGAACATGATTGAATAAATCACCATATGAATGCTTGAAACACAACAACTCAAATGCTTGCTGGATATAGAGAGGAAGTAGGTTTACTGACTCAACTTGGAAGTGGGAGAAAGGTCCCTTCATAGAGGGAAGCAGGGATTACAAGTCATAAAGAGCTTCCAAAAGATTATGGTACTTACTAGCTTTGATCCCTCATTCCCTATCATAAGCATCTTGAGATGATTAAGGTTAAAGTGAACAAAGATGGAGTATATGCTTGACGAAATATAAGTTGGCAATCTCATGTCCCTTGAATATGAGGGCCACTCCTCATGCATACTCAACTTTGGGCCCAGGTAAGTTCTTGTCATTGTAAGTATTTGCATATCATTGAGAACCGCCAACAGGGTACCCCTTGCACATGGTACATGAGCTTTCCCATAACCAAAATGACAAGGCAAGCAGACAATGAGCATCTCAGCGATCTTTTTATTTACTATATGCATAGATTTTTATTGAAGATGCTTCATAGATAGCTCACTATGGTGATGCTCCAAGTTTCCATCATGATTAGGAATGACTTAGGCTAGCGGCCTAGGCATTTTTCTAACACAGGATACAAACTCCATGGACTTACAAGTTCCCTCTTTATTTCACACTGTTGACATCCATAGACAAAAGAGCATGATATCAACTGTGTACAGAGTACAAGTGCAATGTTGAAAACGTTCCCCGTGAAAACACGGTTCTGCTAATTCCAACGTATAGATGCAAGCATATACAACTTCGATGTTCACAATGGTTCAAGTCTATTAGGGGCAAGGAAATAAGGTGTGCCATCAAGTTCGTGAGAGCTTTACTAACTAGTTTTTACATAAAAAATACTTTTTAATTCGAAAGGTAGATGAAGCTTGAGAATTTTCTTGGAATAGCAAAAGCTACTAGGTAGATATGGTGGACACAAGTGGAAAAAGTTTTGGGTTCAAAGGATTTTGGAAACATGAGAAGTATGCCTTCTCAAAACAGGTTTTTTTGCTAGCAAGGCTGGGTAGCAAGCAAGAGAGTTGAAAGAAACAAGCAAACATACAAGTAATAAAGCCAAACATGTAATATTCCTTGAAGACACAAAATAATCTTAAATAAATAATACTAAGCTTATGAGCCAACAAGAAAGAAAACAAATGATACAAAAAACCTGAAAGCTTTTTCTTTCTTTCTTTTTCTTTCAAACTAATGCCACTGACCAGAACTCGGTTTGCCAAAACCAATTTAGATCCACTTGATGATCCCAAAGTGGTGCCAATACTAATCAACAAGATCCATCATATAGTAGAGATTGCAAACTAAAATAAGAAGTGCAAAAAAGTAAAACACGAGACTTCTCATTAATATTCAATAAAGGCACTCACACCAAGGGATACATAGATAATCAACTAAAGGAGAGATACTTCCACATGCAAACCAAACTATAAAATAACCTCTCTACCACAGATATGAATCCACTAAAAAGGTAAAAGATAAAAGATAATGGTGGTGATACCGCGGCACTCCCCCAAGCTTGGAACAAGCAAGGGGATGCCAAACCCGATGACGAATTACTCCTTCGGTGGTGGTGGTGTTCTCTTGTCATGGGTCAGAAAATCTCCCAGCAACTTACAAAGCATGTTATTCTCCTCTTGAAGCGTATCCACCTTCATCCTCAAAGCACGGTACTTATCACAAAACTCGTTGGTGGTTCGAAGGGCTTCCGCTGCCTCAGGGCAGTAAGTTCTGGACCGAAGGCAGTGATTCCCTGCATGTGACGAGAAAAAGCATCCGCAGTGTTAATTTCTCCTATAAAAGTAGGTTTCCTCCCCTTGTTCCTGCGGCAGTTTGTTCTTCCAACTCTATCTCCACGGGCTTCTTGCCTTTGTCGTTGGCAGAGGCCATGGTGCTCTAAACTTGAGAAGATTTCCTGACGGAAACAGATTGAAACGAAAACACAACGAGAACACGATGCACGAAACTCGGGGGATCCGGGAGGTTATTTATTACGAAGTTTCAACGCATAAGCAAGGTTTTGACACAGAAACGAGGCGGAGACGGAGTTCGAGGGGGGAACACCCCCCTCAGGCGCGGCCAGGCTGGGCCCGTGCCTGGGGTGGGTTTGTCCACCCCGGGCTCCGTTTCCTCTTCAGTTTTGTCTCGTAACTTCCCTTATGTATTAAAAACATCAAAAATATAAAAATATCGGGGTTTCATGAACCTTCTGTTTTCACCACTTTTACCTATTCAAAGACGAACTCTGCAGATTCCTTCTCTCTTTCTCCTGAGAATTTCCTTCATACAAAACTTTTGCACAAACTCAATGACAACATTAGTGTAAGCAAAAACAATAAACCTTTGGTCAACACTTCAACTGAAAACCCATCAAAACAGAAGCTTCTGTATGAGGCAAATGCAAATGATGGCAGAAATCTGTCAAAACAGTCTAGCAGGTAAAGATTGATTTTTTTGAAGACCTTCTGTTGCTCAAATCAAAAAGTGCAGAACTGATGAAAGTTGGGTAACAACTTGGACACCAAGCTCAGAAAAATTCAGCTTCATCCGAAATACTGAGCTCCCTCACGAATTTTTACAATGCAGCACAAAAATCTGTCCCAGGACAGCCACTTTTCACAACTCCTCTACTTCACAAAAGTAGTTGAACTTGACACAAAAACCAAAACAGAAAGGATAAGGAGCGGTTATTACAGATGTAATAACTTCCAAGACTCGACAAAACTCTTGGGTTATCTCCCAACAAGTACTTTTCTTTAATGCCTTTAAGTTAGGCTTGAAACTTCCAAAGATGCTCACATAGGATATATATATCTGAAGTGGAAGCGAGCATCAAGAAGCAAATAACCAACACACTTGAGTCTAACCCACTTCCTATGCATGGGGTATCATGAGAAAACTAATTATTGAAACAGAAATCCACTAGCATAGGAAGACAAAACAGATGCAACTTCAAAGATTTCAACATAAAACAGGGAAACTTAACATTATTGAGATGCATAAAACCATGTTTTCCTCTCTCAAAATAACTTTCAGTAGCACTTTGAATAAAGTTGACAATATAACTGTCACTAGAAACAACTTTATCATCAGAATAAGCATACTTACAGTTATAAAAAAGAGGTCCAAGGTCATAGACTGGATCAATAGAAGCAAGTTGTTCCATCCTAAAATCTTTATTAGGCAAGCTATTTTCACAAGGAGCTTTAGCAAATTTGGAAAAGTTAAACTCATAAGAATCTCCATCAAGCTTAGTTAAAACTTTTCCTTCTTACAATCAATAATAGCTCCACAAGTGTACAAGAAAGGTCTACCAAAAATTATGGGACAAGTTTTGCTAGCCGCTAAATTAAGTACTAGAAAGTCAGCAGGATACTTAATCTTACCACAAAGAACCTCCACATCTCTTACAATGCCAAATGGTTTCCTTGTTACCATGGTGAATAACCACATCAATGTCCTCAAGCTCACAAGGACCAATCTCATGCATAATTTCCCTGTAAAGATCATAAGGAATAGCACTAGAACTAGCACCAATATCACATAAACCATAGTAGCAATGATCACCAATTTTAACAGAAAGCACAGGAACACTAGCTTTTCTAGCCTTACTAGGATGAGAGATAATATTAGAAGCGTCTTCACAGAAGACTATGTGCTCATCCTCTATATTTCTAGTGACAGTGTCTTTCACAATAGCTACCACGGGTTCATCACTCAAATGCTTACCAGGCTCCACAGTTTTCATTGTACCTTTGTTATTTGCATTAATAATCATAGAATACTCCCTTAACTTAGCTGGGAAAGGCATTTTTTCAACATGAGGTTCAGGCACAATATGATTAGTAGTACAAACTTGAGTACTTCTAACAAGAACATGACTAACAACATCTTTATACGGAGCATGGTACTTATTCCACTTCTTTTTGGGAATTTCAATGTAAGAGGAAAAGGCCTTAAAATAGTTGGCAATACTTTGGGAATAAATACCAAACTCATTACTAATATCACGGAAGTTGTCAGTTCCCATAAAAGATTTAATGCATTCATAATCATAGTTTATACCTGACTTTCTTCCTTTGTCATTCTCCCAAGCTTCAGTGTTCTCTCGAATACGGTCTAGAAGATCCCATTTAGCTTCTTCCTTCATACGTGTGAATGATCTAGCACAAGAAGCATCTAGTAAATCTTTATCATGAAGAGAAAGCCTAGCATAAAAGTTATTGAGAATAATATTGTTAGGGAGTTCATGAATATGACATTTAAGCATTAGTAACTTCAATCTCCCCCAAGCTTGAGCTGTACTCTCTCCATCAAGAGGCCAAAAGTTATATATCAGATTTCTATCCTTATGAATTTCACTAGGAGGATAAAATTTAGAGTAAAAGAGAGATGCCATCTCCTCCCATTCCATGGATTGTCCATTCTTTAGCAGCTTATACCATTCTTCAGCTCTCCCTTTCAAGGATATGGAGAGTAACTTCTTCACATGTTCAGTTATGATACCTGCACACTTAAACAACCTGCATAATTCATGGATAAAAAGCAAGTGATCACCGGGATGGACAGTTCCATCCCCAAAATAATAATTATCCATAACATGATTAACAATACTTGTAGGTATCTTAAAAGGATCTATCTCAACAGGAGGTGGTTCATCTACTACCCTAGCAGTGGTAGTAGTTTTCCCAAACAGACAACCAAGTGGGTTATCCATATTGGAAACAAAGTAACAAGCAGTAACAAAAGCAATACTCACAGTAAAAGTTTCCTTTACCAGTTCCACTCTTCAATAGCGCTTCACTTCCCAGCAACAACGCCATAAAATAGTCTTGAAGACCCACAAGTATAGGGGGTGTATCGTAGTACTTTTGATAAATAGGAGTGTCGATCCCAACAAGGAGCAGAAGGTGTTGAACAGTGGTATGGAGCAAGAAATCCCTGTGAATACTTAGCAAACGGATTTTTAGTGGTTTTCTGACAAGGCAACAAAACAAAAGAGAAAGTAACAAAAGTAACGAACAAACGGAGCAAGTGGCCCAATCATTTCTTGGCAAAGGACAAGCCGGTGGAAATACTTATAAGGACCAAACGTTCTCGAGGACACATGGGATTTCTGTCAAGTGCTTTCGCTTCAAATAGTTGAGTACTCTTCTCTGGTGTTTGTAAGTGTTGTGTGGGTGAACCTGTGCAAACATACCACCCTTCCTAGGACTAATACATACTTGTGATTAAACCCCCTGCAAACATCCATAACTACATGAAAGTAATTAAGATATAAATCTAACCACAGCCTTGAACTCTGAGATCCTACGCTCCCTTGTGCAAAGGTGTCCTAACGGGGGTTCAGGTTTCTGTCACTCTGACAACCCCATAATTAGTAGCCAAATATACAATGCATTTCCCTAGGCCCATAAATGGTGAAGTATCATGTAGTCGACATTCACATGACACCACTATAAGAATACCACCACAACTTAAATACTAAACCACTGAATAATAACTCATCACAGATTCACTACTAACAACTGAAGGGAATATGCCCTGAGAGGCAATAATAAAGTGTTTATTATGTGTATTCCAAGTATATGATAGATGTTTTATTTTGCATGGTATAATTGTATTAATACGGAAACGTTAATACATGTGTGTTTCATAAACAAACAGAAAGTTCCTAGTTATGCCTCTCTCATAAACTAGCTCGTTGATTAACAAGATGATCAAGGTTTCCTGATCATAGACATTGGATGTTGTTAATAACGGGATCACAACATTAGTGTAATGGTGTGATGAACATTCATCCGAAGTATAGCATTACGATCAAAGTCATTGAGTTTATATTGCTATAAAAAATTACAAAGTAATCCTAATCCTTAGACCATGAGATCATGTCAATCACTAACACCGGAAGAGTTTCTTGATAACATCAAACGTCACACCGTAACAGGGTGATTATAAACATGGGTTTAGGACTAATAAAGTGTTATGTTGAGGCCCATGGATCGAGAGTGGAATTTGTTCATCCCGATGACGGATAGATATACTCAGGGCCCTCTCGGTGATATCACATTGGTTAGCTTGCAAGCAAGTGATTTGATCACTAGAATGTTATATCACGGGAACGAGAAAAGAGTGCATGTCAGTAACAAGATCAAACTATGTATGGAGATACCGATGATCGAATATCGGACATGTAATATATCACGAAACAAAGAGATTAAGATACTAGCGTAAAAGGTTCCGACGATCACAAGAAAGTCATCGTTGAATGTGTGGGAGTCAGTATGGGTCTCCAGATCCCGCTTCTGATTATTGATCCGAGAGGGGTCTCGATCATGTCCTCATTATTCACGAACCGTAGGGTGACACACTTAAGAGACACCGACATCCAATTGGACCAAAGTTTCATGCCGAAAGAATAAACAAGCGCAGGAATTTATTTCACTAGATACCGAAACAGGTTTTCGGGTGAAATTGCATAAAGAGGTTATGCATGTGAAATAGAATTCTAGCAAGGGGTTATATGTGAATGTTTGTCATTAAAGTAATTGACAAAATTCTGAATAAATAAAAGAGTTTTATTTAATGAGAGTTTGCATTAAATTTGGTGGAAATTTAATAGCAAGTTTGAGTGGGATTTTGAGTGGAGGGATTTGAATGGATTTTTGTGACTGGAGTGTCCACTCACATGAAGAGGGGAGGGAAAGGGGGCAGCCCCAATGCGCCGGCCACCCCCTTGGGGTACCCCCTCTCCTATAAAAGGCACCCCTCTCCTCACTTCTCACTCACACCTCCTCGTGAAGTATCTCTCTCCCCCTCTAGAATTTATCCCCCATGGTCTCGGACTAGCGAGATACATGTTCCCGGTGGATATTAGGCAAGAAAGAGCTGTTCTTCCGCTGCATCGCTAGAGAGAGGAGGCGGAGATTGCTCGGTGCCTCGGACGTGTGTGCGAGCACGGATGCGCTGCTGATTTGTGGCGCTAGGACTTCCTCTCGATCTTGAGATCGACAAGAGATCGTATACATCAACCACGAGTCGAACTCGTTAAGCTTTGTAGGTATTCAAGGGTATGTTCTCTACGGATATACATCCGCCCGTTGTTTGTATCTAGTAGATAAATCTTGGTACATAGTTCCCATCGTAGGAAAATTTTTGTTTTCTATATTGCGAACCCTACAGTGGTATCAGAGACGGATCTATGCGTAGATGCTTTACATGGGTAGTACACATATGAGTATGTGGGCGATGATGATCATGTTGTTGCTCCTTAGTTGTAATTTTGGATAATGGTGGCATAGTGGGATGAAGCGGCCTGGACAAACTTTACATGTCCTCGCACATGAGACCTGTTCCACGCTTGACATGCAACTAGTTTGCATAAGTGGCTAGCGGGTGTCTGTCTCTCCTACTATAGCAATACCTATTTTGCAACGAGTTGTCAACAATTTGGTTATCCTCGTTGTGGTTCATGTTGGTAGGTATGAACAGTTCTATCTCGAAAGCCCTAAGCCACGTAAAAACTTGCAATGGATAAATTAGAGGCGTCTAGTTTAGATTGTTGCTGGGCTAGTGTTATGATATGGTGATGTTGTAAGTAGAAGTATGAGATGATACTCTTACAACACACATAACGTGTAAGTTCCATAGACCTTGGACTTACACATAAAATTATGATAATGATCATACCACGATGCACATGATAGAGATCATATGCGGGAACCATATCATTTTACTAATAAACATATGATGTTTGATAGCATCTTATATTGCTTGTTTGGCGTTTTATTAGCATAATAAGATGATCCCTCATTTAAATATCAAGATAAGAATGTGTCCTTCCTTTAGTATGCACCGATTATGTTTTCGTCGCTCCAAGACATCACATGATGATCGGGTGTTCTTGGATCCACGACCATATTTCGAGTGTAAGACAGTTACACACGCGAATACTAAGGTTCTTACTTGGCGAGCCTAGCATGTACAGACATGGCCTCGGAACACGGACCGAAAGGTTAAGCATGAGTCATATAGTAGATATGATGCCCATTTGATGCTCGCCTTTGAAGCTATACCAACTCACGTGATGATCGGACTTGGTATAGTGGATTTGGTTCATGTAATCACCAAAAGGACACGAGGGATGTCGTTTTTGAGTGGGAGTTCATTCGTAATATGGATTAGTTGAACTCAATCTATCATAAACTTAGTCTAAACTTTACAAATTCGGTTGTAGATGGCACCACCTGCTTTTAATTTCAATGTGTTCATGGAGAAAGAGAAACTTGCAACGAACGGTAGCAACTTTACCGAATGGGCCATGAATTTTAGGATTCTCCTATCTGCCGCACAAAAGCAATATGTGCTAGAAGCGCCACTAGGCCCCCCACCTTTTGAGGATGCCCCTGACAAGGAGAAGAATTTCTATCAGACTCGTCAGGAGGACCACAACTTAGTTCATTGCGACATATTGTATGGGCTAGAGCCGGAACTTCGAAATCGTTTCTAAAACGGCAATGCATTTGATACAATGGGTGAGTTGAAAATGATTTTAGACACACATGCTGCTGTAGAGAGCTACAATGCTTCATAAAAGTTCTTTAGCTGCATGATGGAAGAGCACAGCTCCGTTAGTGAGCATGTACTCAAGATGTCGGGTTACGTCGATAAGCTTGTGTCCTTGGGAATATCAATTCCCATTGACTTAGGCATCCATCGTGTTCTGCAGTCTCTGCCACCTAGCTATAAGAGCTTTGTGATGAACTATAATATGCAAGGCATGAAGAAGTCTCTCCTCGAGCTTGTGTCAATGCTTAAAACTGCAGAAGTGGAGATCAAAAAGGAACATAAAGTGTTGATGATCAATAAGAACACTAGTTTCAAGAAAGACAAGAAGGGAAAATGGAAGGGAAGTAAGGGCGGCAAGCCGGTTGCCGTGCCTGAAAAGAAACCCCGAGTTGGACCTAAGTCTGATACCGAGTGATACTATTGTAAGGGGACTGGCCACTGGAAGCGCAACTGCCCCAAGTATTTGGCAGACAAGAAGGCCGGCAAGGCAAACAAAGGTATATATGATATACATGTTATTGATGTGTACTTGACTAGTGCTCGCAGTAGCACCTGGGTATTTGATACTGGTTCAATTGCTCATATTTGTAACTCGAATCAGGGGCTGCGGAACAAGCGACCGCTAGAAAGGGGTGAGGTCAAGATGTGTGTCGGCAATGGATCAAGCGTTGATGTGATCGTCGTCGGAACGCTACCTCTCCATTTGCCATCGGGATTAGTTATAAACTTGAATAATTGTTATCTGGTGCCTGCACTGAGCATGAACACTGTATCTGGATCGTGTTTGATGCGAAGTGGTTATTCATTTAAATCCAAGAACAATGGTTGTTCTATTTATATGAATAAAATCTTTTATGGTCATGCACCGATGATGAATGGTTTATTTCTATTAGATCTCGATGATAATGTTACACATATTCATAATGTTGATGCTAAAAGGATTAAACTTAATGATGATATATCCTCATATATGTGGCACTGCCATCTAGGTCATATTGGCGTTAAACGCATGAATAAGCTCCATTCGGATGGACTTTTAGAATCACTTGATTTTGAATCATTTGATACATGTGAGCCATGCCTTATGGGAAAGATGACTAGAACGCCGTTTTCCGGTTCAATGGAACGGGCGACAGATTTATTGGAAATCATACATTCTGATGTATGTGGTCCAATGAGTGTGTCGGCGCGAGGTGGATATCGTTATTTTGTTACTTTCACGGATAATTTTAGTAGATGCAGTTATATCTATTTTATGAAACACAAGTATGAAACCTTTGAAAAGTTCAAGGAATTTCAGAATGAAGTGGAAAATCATCGTAATAGAAAGATTAAATTTCTATGGCCTGACCGTGGAGGTGAGTATCTAAGTTACGAGTTTAGTATTCACATGAAAGAGTGTGGGATTGTTTCACAACTCACACCTGCCGGAACACCACAGAGAAATGGTGTGTCAGAACGTCGTAATCGTACTTTATTGGATATGGTTCGATCTATGATGTCTCTGATGGACTTGTCGTTGTCATTTTGGGGTTATGCACTAGAAACTGCTGCATTCACTTTAAATCGGGCACCATCTAAATCCGTTGAAAAGACACCATATGAATTGTGGTTTGAAAACAAACCTAAGCTGTCATTTCTTAAAGTTTGGGGATGCGATGTTTATGTGAAGAAACTTCAACCAGATAAACTCGAACCCAAAGCGGAAAAATGCGTCTTAATAGGATATCCTAAGGAAACTATTGGGTATTCCTTCTATCACATATCCAAGGGCAAAGTTTTTGTTGCCAAGAATGGATCCTTTATAGAGAAAGAGTTTCTCGCGAAAGGTGTGAGTAGTCGGAAGGTAGAACTCGAAGAGGTTATTGAACCTTCTCTTCAAAGTATGGCGAGTAGCGCAGCGCCGGAAGTTGTTCTGGAGTTGGCTTCACCTGTTGAAGAGGGAACTAATGATAATGATCATGAAACTCCGAAAGAGAGTACTACCGAACCTCGCAGGTCTAGCAGGACGTGTGCAGCTCCCGAGCTATACGGAAATCCTATCATGAATTTCATGGTTGATGAAAATGATGAACCTGCGACGTATGAAGAAGCGATGATGAACCCGGATTCCAACAAATGGTTAGAAGGCATGAAATCCGAGATGGAATCCATGTATGAAAATCAAGTTTGTAACTTGGTGGAATTACCTCACGACCGAAAGGCCGTGGAGAACAAATGGATTTTCAAAAGGAAAACTGATGCTGATGGTAATGTGACCGTCTATAAATCTCGACTTATCGCAAAGTGTTTTTGACAAATTCAAGGAGTTGACTACGATGAGACATTCTCTCCCGTAGCGATGCTAAAGTCAGTTAGGATTATGTTAGCAATTACTGCATATTTCGATTATGAGATATGGCAGATGGATGTCAAAACCGCGTTTCTCAATGGTAATATTGAAGAAGAGTTGTATATGATACAACCAAAGGGTTTTGTCGATCCTAAGGATGCTAACAAGGTGTGCAAGCTTCAGCGATCCATCTATGGATTGAAGCAAGCATCACGAAGTTGGAATCTCCGCTTTGATGAGGTGATCAAAGAGTTTGGATTTGTCCAAACTTATGGAGAATCTTGTATTTACAAGAAAGCGAGTGGGAGCAATGTGGCATTTCTGATATTATATGTGGATGACATATTATTGATCGGAAATGATATAGATCTTTTAAACAGTGTTAAAAGTTATCTAAACAGCAAATTTTCAATGAAGGACCTAGGTGAAGCGTCATACATATTAGGCATAAAGATCTATAGAGATAGATCTAGGGGCCTAATAGGGCTATCGCAAAGTACATACCTTGATAAGATTTTAAAGAAGTTTAAAATGGACGGAAGTAAGAAGGGGTTCTTACCTATGTTGCAAGGCAAGACATTGAGTAAGACTCAAAGTCCGGCTTCGGCGGAAGAAAGAGAGATAATGGACAAAGTCCCCTATGCTTCAGCCATAGGCTCTATAATGTACGCCATGCTATGTACAAGACCGGATGTGGCACATGCTATTAGTTTGACTAGTAGGTACCAATCGGATCCAGGTTCGGAACACTGGATAGCGGTCAAGAATATCCTTAAGTACTTACGAAGAACTAAGGATATGTTTCTTGTATACGGAGGTGAAAAAGAGCTCGTCGCTAAGTGTTATGTCGACGCTAGCTTTGACACCGATCCGGATGAATCTAAGTCTCAATCCGGATACATATTTCTCATGAATGGCGGAGCGGTTAGTTGGAGGAGCTCCAAACAACATGTGGTGGCGGGATCAACAACGGAGGCCGAATATGTTGTTGCTTCGGAAGCGGCTCAGGAAGCGGTTTGGATGAAGGAGTTCATATCCGAACTAGGAGTGGTTGCAAACGCGTTGGACCCAATGGTGATCTATTGTGACAACAATGGTGCCATTGCCAATGCCAAAGAGCCAAGGTCTCACAAGCATTCCAAGCATATTAAGCATCGTTTTCACTCCATCCGCGAGCATGTCAAGGATGGAGAAGTACACACGGATCTCAATGTAGCAGATCCGTTGACTAAAACTCTCCCTAGAGCAAAACATGATCAACACCAGAACTCAATGGGTGTTAGATTCATCACTATGTAACTAGATTATTGTCTCTAGTGCAAGTGGGAGACTGAAGGGAATATGCCCATGCTATAATTGTATTAATACGGAAACGTTAATACATGTGTGTTTAATAAACAAACATAAAGTTCCTAGTTATGCCTCTCTCATAAACTAGCTCGTTGATTAACAAGATGATCAAGGTTTCCTGATCATAGACATTGGATGTTGTTAATAACGGGATCACAACATTAGTGTAATGGTGTGATGAACATTCATCCGAAGTATAACATTACGATCAAAGTCATTGAGTTTATATTGCTATAACAACTACGAAGTAATCCTAATCCTTAGACCATGAGATCATGTCAATCACTAACACTGGAAGAGTTTCTTGATAACATCAAACGTCACACCGTAACAGGGCGATTATAAAGATGGGTTCAGGACTAACAAAGTGTTATGTTGAGGCCCATGGATCGAGAGTGTAATTTGTTCATCCCGATGACGGATAGATATACCCAGGGCCCTCTCGGTGATATCACATTGGTTAGCTTGCAAGAAAGTGATTTGATCACTAGAATGTTATATCACGGGAACGAGAAAAGAGTGCATGTCAGTAACGATATCAAACTAGGTATGGAGATACCGATGATCGAATCTCGGACATGTAATATATCGCGAAACAAAGAGATTAAGATACTAGCGTAAAAGGTTCCGACGATCACAAGAAAGTCATCGTTGAATGTGTGGGAGTCAGTATGGGTCTCCAGATCCCGCTTCTGATTATTGATCCGAGAGGGGTCTCGATCATGTCCTCATTATTCACGAACCGTAGGGTGACACACTTAAGAGACACCAACATCCAATTGGAGCAAAAGTTTCATGCCGAAAGAATAAACAAGCGCAGGAATTTATTTCACTAGATACCAAAACAGGTTTTCGGGTGAAATTGCATAAAGAGGTTATGCATGTGAAATAGAATTCTAGCAAGGGGTTATATGTGAATGTTTGTGATTAAAGTAATTGACAAAATTCTGAATAAATAAAAGAGTTTTATTTAATGAGAGTTTGCATTAAATTTGGTGGAAATTTAATAGCAAGTTTGAGTGGGATTTTGAGTGGAGGGATTTGAATGGATTTTTGTGACTGGAGTGTCCACTCACATGAAGAGGGGAGGGAAAGGGGGCAGCCCCAATGCGCCGGCCACCCCCTTGGGGTACCCCCTCTCCTATAAAAGGCACCCCTTGTAGGGGTTCGTAGCATGGAAACAAAAAATTTCTATCGCATACAAACAAACAAGCCAAGATCTATCTACTAGATTGTAGCAACGAGTCGATGGAATAACTTACCCTCGAAGATTCCAAAGTGTTTAACGAGAGCGGATTCTCGTGGGTGATGTAGTCGTACTCTTTCCGATCTCAAGATCGTGTAGACGATCCTTCCGGCGCTGCGTTCCGGCAGCGCTTCCGCAGTCGGTCACACGTTCGGTACTCGACGAAGACCTTCCTCTCCCTTGTTCCAGCAGGCAGCGGAGGTTGTAGCACTCTCCTCGCGATTCCGGCAGCACAACGGCGTGGTACCGGAAGTAGAGGGGAAATCCCGCAGGGCTTCGCCTTAAGCCGGAGCGAGTATGGTGGATTATGAGAGAGGGCTATTAGTGGTCTAGAGATTAGACACACCAATTAGAAGGCTCTAAACCGCAGGCTAAAGCAATTAGAAGCTCTAAACCAAAACGGCTCTAAACCGGAGATTAGAGGTAGAAACTTGTGTGTCTCAAGGAGGAGGCCCTGCCCCTCCTTTTATAGGTGGAGGGGCTAGGCGCGCCAGGGAGGGAGGGGAGTCCCTCCCCAACTCGGCCTAGGGCTGGCCGCCGGCTTGGAGGAGAGGAACTCCTCCTCCAAGTTGGTTTCAACCTCCTCTTGCTTGTTTCCCACAGTTTCCTGTTTCCCACAGTTTCCTGTTTTAGCCGTTTGACTTTCAAACTGGCAGTTTGACTTTCAAGTTTTGGAACAGCAAGAACACTTAGTACATGATGCAATCATTCAATAACACATTCATGTACCTCCCCCCCCCCCCGGAGTGCCGGACAATCCGGAACCTTCTAGAACATTCCCGATGAAAACACCGGAATCATTCCCGAACTCCGAAACGGGACTTTCCTTATATGAATCTTATTCTCCGAACCATTCCGGATCACCTCGTGATATCCCGGATCCCATCCGAGACTCCTAACAACATTCGGTCTCTTTCTCATAATACCATAACTACTCAAAACAACGTCGAATCCTTAAGTGTGTCTCCCTACGGTTCGTGAATTATGCGGACATGATCGAGACACTTCTCCGAACAATAACCAATAGAGGAATCTGGAAATTCATATGGCTCCCACATATTTCTATGATTACTTTGCGATCGAATGAACCACTTACATACGATACCAATTTCCCTTTGTCTCACGATAGTTTACTTATCCGAGGTTATGATCGTCGGTATCTCTGCATACCTAGTTCAACCTCGTTACCTATAAGTACTCTTTTCTCGTTCTCGTGATATGTGATCCCTTGTGACCCAGTCACATGCTTGCAAGCTAATTGGATGACATTCCACCGAGAGGGCCCAGAGTATATCTATCCGTCATATGGATGGACAAATCCCACTCTTGATCCATGTGTTTCAACCAATACTTTCCGAACACTCAATGCCACCTTTATAGCCACCCAGTTACGGTGTGGTGTTTGATGTCATCAAAGCATCCATCCGGTAAAGGTGATATGCATGATCTCATGGTCGAAGGAATTAGGTTACTATGTATCAGAAAGCATATAGCAATTGAACTATTGAAATGACTTGATCTTTATGCTACGCTTATCAATAGGAGTATGTCCACCATATCATTCTCCTAACGATATGATCTTGTTGTTGATAACATCTCAATGTTCATGATAGGGAAACCACAATCATTAATCAACCAACAAGCTAGTGAAGTATAGAGGCTATACTAGGGACTTCAAATTAAGTTTACAAATCACACAAGTATCAATGTTTCCTTGTTAATACTATTATAGCATGAATGTAAACATTTATCATAAACACAAAGATATAATAATAACTATATTTATTATTGCCTCTAGGGCATATCTCCAACAGTCTCCCACTTGCACTAGAGTCATCTAATCTAGATTACATGGTAATATACCGAACACCCATGGCAGTTTGGTGTTGGTCATGTTTTGCCCTCGGGAGAGGTTTAGTCAACGGATCCGCCACATTCAGATATGTGTGTACTTTGCAAATCTTTATATCCCCATCCTGGATATGTTCTCGAATAGCGTGAAAACGCAGCTTGATATGCTTCAGCTTCTTGTGTGACCTTGGTTCTTGCGCATTGGCTATGGCGCCCATGTTATCACAGTAGATAGACATTGGGTCCAGCGCACTTGGAACCACACCCAGCTCTGTAATGAACTCTTTCATCCATATCGCTTCTTGTGAAGCCTCCGAAGCAGCCATGTATTCCGATTCAGTTGAAGATCTCGCCACAACGCTTTGCTTTGCACTCCTCCAGCTAACTGCTGCACCATTCAAAATAAATACGTATCCAGATTGTGATTTAGAATCATCCGGATCGGTGTTCCAACTAGCATCGGTGTAACCATTAACAACGAGCTGTTCATCACCTCCATAAGAAAGAACCATATCCTTAGTTCTTCTCAAGTACTTAAGGATGTTTTTGACCACTGTCCAATGATCCACTCCTGGATCACTTTGATATCTGCTAGTTAAACTAACAGCATATGCAATGTCGGGTCTAGTACATAGCATGGCATACATTAGAGATCCTATGGCTGAGGCATAGGGAGTCTTACTCATCTTTTCTCTATCTTCTGCCGATGTCGGACTTTGAGTTTTACTCAAGGTCGTATTGGGCAACATGGGCAAGAACCCTTTCTTGCTTTCTTCCATTCCAAACCTCTTTAGAACTTTGTCCAAATATGTACTCTGTGACAATGATATTTGGCGTTTCGATCTATCTCTATAAATCTTTATGACTAATATGTAAGCTGCTTCGCCAAGATCCTTCATTGAAAAACTATTATTCAAATATTCCTTGACACTATTAAGAAGGTCTACATCATTCCCAATTAGCAATATGTCATCCACATACAGTATTAAGAATGCTACAGAGCTCCCACTCACTTTCTTGTAAATACAAGCTTCTCCATAAGTTTGTATAAAACCAAAACTTTTGATTACCTTATCAAAACGTTGATTCCAACTTCGGGATGCTTGCTTCAATCCATAGATGGACCTTTGAAGTTTGCATACCTTGTTAGCATCTTTAGGATCGACAAAACCTTTGGGTTGCATCATATACAACTCTTCATCAATATCTCCATTGAGGAATGCTGTTTTGACATCCATCTGCCATATCTCATAATCATAATATGCAGCGATTGCTAACATAATCCTCACAGACTTTAGCTTCGCTACTGGTGAGAAAGTCTCATCGTAGTCAACTCCTTGAATTTGTCGAAACCCTTTTGCGACAAGTCGAGCTTTATAGACAGTAACATTACCATCAGCATCTGTTTTCTTCTTGAAAATCCATTTGTTCTCGACAGCCTTCCGGCCATCCGGTAAGTCCACCAAAGTCCATACTTGGTTTTCATGGCTTCTTGCCATTTATTGGAATCTGGGCTCATCATCGCTTCCTCATATGTCTCGAGGTCATCGGTGTTGTCCACCAACATGACACTCATAACGGGATCATACCAATCTGGAGTGGTACGAGTTCTCGTTGACCTCCGAGGCTCTGTAGCAACTTCAACCGAAGTTTCATGATCATCATCATTATCTTCCTCTCTAATTGGTGCAAGCACCACAGGAACTTCTTCCGGTGCTGCGCTACTCGCAATTTCGAGAGAAGGTTCGACAACCTCGTCGAGTTCTACTTTCCTCCCAGTCACTTCTTTCGAGAGAAATTCCTTCTCTAGAAAGGATCCATTCTTGGCAACAAAGATTTTGCCTTCGGATCTATGATAGAAGGTATACCCAATAGTTTCCTTCGGGTATCCTATGAAGACGCATTTTTCCGCTTTGGGTTCAAGCTTGTCCGGCTGTAACTTCTTTACATAGGCTTCGCATCCCCAAACTTTAAGGAACGACAATTTAGGTTTCTTGCCAAACCATAATTCATACGGTGTCGTTTCAACGGATTTAGATGGTGCCCTATTTAAAGTGAATGCGGCTGTTTCTAATGCATAACCCCAAAATGATAGCGGTAAATCTGTAAGTGACATCATAGAACGAACCATATCTAAAAGAGTTCGATTACGACGTTCGGACACACCATTACGCTGTGGTGTTCCCGGCGGTGTCAACTGTGAAAGTATTCCGCATTTCTTCAAATGCTCGCCAAACTCGTAACTTAGATATTCACCTCCACGATCAGAACGTAGAAATTTAATCTTCTTGTTACGTTGATTCTCTACCTCACTTTGAAACTCCTTAAACTTCTCGAAAGTTTCGGACTTATGTTTCATAAAATAGATATACCCATATCTACTCAAGTCATCCGTGAAGGTAAGAACATAACGATAACCACCGCGCGATGCTACACTCATTGGACCACACACATCGGTATGTATGATTTCCAATAAGTCCGTAGCTCGCTCCATCATACCAGAAAATGGAGTCTTAGTAATTTTTCCCATCAGACATGCTTCGCATCTTTCAAGTGATTCAAAATCAAGTGATTCAAGAAGTCCATCGGAATGGTGTTTCTTCATACGCTTCACTCCAATGTGACCAAGACGACAGTGCCACATATAGGTCGAATTATCGCTTGATTTCAAACGTTTAGCCTCAATGTTGTTGATATGTGTATTTCCACTATCGAGATTCAATAAGAATAGACCATCTATCAAAGGTGCATGTGCATAAAACATATTACTCATATAAATCGAACAACCATTATTCTCTGATTTAAACAAGTAACCGTCTCGCAATAAACAAGATCCCGATATAATGTTCATGCTCAACACAGGCACTAAATAACAATTATTTAAGTATAAAACTAATCCCGATGGTAGATGAAGGGGTAGCGTGCCGACCGCGATCACATCAACCTTTGATCCGTTTCCCACGCGCATCGTCACCTCGTTCTTCGCTAGCTTCCGTTTATTCTGCAGCACCTGTTTCGAGTTACAAATATGAGCAACCGAACCAGTATCAAATACCCAGGCACTACTACGAGTACTAGTGAGATACACATCAATAACATGTATATCAGATATACCTTTCTTCTTGATGTTGCCGTTCTTCAGATCCGCCAAGTACTTTGGGCAATTCCGCTTCCAGTGACCTTCTCCCTTGCAGTAAAAGCACTCAGTTTCAGGCTTGGGTCCAGCCTTGGTCTTCTTCGCCGGCGTGGTAACTTTCTTACCACCCTTCTTGAAGTGTCCCTTTTGCTTAGACTTGCCTTTCTTGAATTTGGTGGTCTTATTGACCATCAACACTTGGTGCTCTTTCTTGATCTCCACTTCTGCAGACTTTAACATAGCAAACAGTTCTGGCAACTCTTTGTTCATGTTCTGCATGTTGTAGTTCATCACAAAGTTCCTGTAACTTGGTGGTAGTGACTGGAGGACACGGTAAATCCCCAAAGCATTAGGAATCACTATACCCAAGCTTTGAAGTTTGTTTGCGTGCCCAGACATCTTAAGCACATGCTCACTGACGGAGTTGCCCTCTTCCATCTTGCAGTTAAAGAACTTTTCAGAAGCCTCATAGCTTTCAATTGCCGCATGAGTCTCAAAAATCAATTTGAGATCCTCGACAATATCATATGGGTCTGACTCTTCAAACCTTTTCTGAAGCTCCGATTCTAAACCATACAAGATAGCACACTGAACTATGGAGTACTGATTCTTCCGAGTGAGGTAAACATTCTTTACTTCATCGGAAGCATCAGCTGCAGGTGGGTCACCCAGCGGTGCATCCAGCACATAAGTCAAATTACCAGCTGTGAGGACAATCCTCAAATTGCGGAACCAATCCGCGAAGTTGCTTCCATTGTTTTTCAACTTTTCTTTCTCTAGGAACGCATTAAAATTGATGGTAGGGGCTGCCATTGATCTACAACATATTTGCAATAGTTTAGACTAAGTTTATGACAAATTGAGTTCAAATTAATTAATGAAATTAAACTAGGTGAACTCCCACTCAAAACAACATCCCTCACATTGTTTTAGTGATCACACGAACCAAATCCACTACATCAACACCGATCATCACGAGAGTTGATATAGTTTCAATGGCGAACAATCGTCATGTTCATCATATCTACTATACGATTCATGCTTTACCTTTCGGTGATCCGTGTTCCGAGACCATGTCTGTACATGCTAGGCTCGTCAAGATCAAACCTTAGTTTCTGCATGAGCAAATCTGGCTTGCTCACGTTGTATACACTTGCAGAATCTAACACACCCGATCATCACGTGGTGCTTCGAAACAACAAGCTTTAGCAACGGTGCTAACTAAGGGTGAACACTTTATGATTTGAAATTCATGTGCATGAGGGATCATCTTATAATGCTACCGTCGTCTACTAAGCAATATAAGATGCATAAAGGATTAACATCACATGCAATTCATAATATGTGATATGATATGGCCTTTCTTCTTTGTGCTTCCGATCTCCATCTTCAAGCACGAACATGATCTCCATCATCACCGGCATTGCATCAAGGTCAATGACGCTTCACCATGGTTGTCGTTCACCGGCTTCAACTATTACAACTACTTTGAATAGACATGCGGGTCTTAACATAAATTAAAAACAACCATATGGCTCCTGCCGGTTGCCAACTTACAATAAGGAACATTGCATACATCAAATATAATCACAATCATGGCCATATCACATCACTGCACACCCCTGCAAAACAAAGTTAGACGCCTCTACTTTCTTTGCATATTTTACGTGGTTTGGGGCTTTCAATAAGTGTCGTTCTAACTTATGAACAAGAACCACAACATTGATACTAGCATTGTTGATCACCCGTTGTAAATTGGATCTTAACTATGCTAGGAGAAACATGCACCCGCAAAGCCACTTATGCAATACAAGTTGCATGTTAAGCGTGGAGCAAGTCTCATGAACGATGTCATGTAAGGTTAGCCCGGGCCGCTTCATCCCAACATACCGCAAGATGCAAAGTACACAAAAAGCAATCGACAATAAAAGTATCAATGCCCACAATAACCATTGTGTTCTACTCGTGCAACAGATCTACATATAGACACGGCTCTGATACCACTGTAGGGGTTCGTAGCATGGAAAACAAAATTTTTCTATCGCATACAAACAAACAAGCCAAGATCTATCTACTAGATTGTAGCAACGAGTCGATGGAATAACTTACCCTCGAAGATTCCAAAGTGTTTAACGAGAGCGGATTCTCGTGGGTGATGTAGTCGTACTCTTTCCGATCTCAAGATCGTGTAGACGATCCTTCCGGCGCTGCGTTCCGGCAGCGCTTCCGCAGTCGGTCACACGTTCGGTACTCGATGAAGACCTTCCTCTCCCTTGTTCCAGCAGGCAGCGGAGGTTGTAGCACTCTCCTCGCGATTCCGGCAGCACAACGGCGTGGTACCGGAAGTAGAGGGGAAATCCCGCAGGGCTTCGCCTTAAGCCGGAGCGAGTATGGTGGATTATGAGAGAGGGCTATTAGTGGTCTAGAGATTAGACACACCAATTAGAAGGCTCTAAACCGCAGGCTAAAGCAATTAGAAGCTCTAAACCAAAACGGCTCTAAACCGGAGATTAGAGGTAGAAACTTGTGTGTCTCAAGGAGGAGGCCCTGCCCCTCCTTTTATAGGTGGAGGGGCTAGGCGCGCCAGGGAGGGAGGGGAGTCCCTCCCCAACTCGGCCTAGGGCTGGCCGCCGGCTTGGAGGAGAGGAACTCCTCCTCCAAGTTGGTTTCAACCTCCTCTTGCTTGTTTCCCACAGTTTCCTGTTTCCCACAGTTTCCTGTTTTCCACAGTTTCCTGTTTTAGCCGTTTGACTTTCAAACTGGCAGTTTGACTTTCAAGTTTTGGAACAGCAAGAAAACTTAGTACATGATGCAATCATTCAATAACACATTCATGTACCTCTCCCCCCCCCCCCCGGAGTGCCGGACAATCCGGAACCTTCTAGAACATTCCCGATGAAAACACCGGAATCATTCCCGAACTCCGAAACGGGACTTTCCTTATATGAATCTTATTCTCCGGACCATTCCGGATCACCTCATGATATCCCGGATCCCATCCGAGACTCCGAACAACATTCGGTCTCTTTCTCATAATACCATAACTACTCAAAACAACGTCGAATCCTTAAGTGTGTCTCCCTACGGTTCGTGAATTATGCGGACATGATCGAGACACTTCTCCGAACAATAACCAATAGAGGAATCTGGAAATTCATATGGCTCCCACATATTTCTACGATTACTTTGCGATCGAATGAACCACTTACATACGATACCAATTTCCCTTTGTCTCACGATAGTTTACTTATCCGAGGTTATGATCGTCGGTATCTCTGCATACCTAGTTCAACCTCGTTACCTATAAGTACTCTTTTCTCGTTCCCGTGATATGTGATCCCTTGTGACCCAGTCACATGCTTGCAAGCTAATTGGATGACATTCCACCGAGAGGGCCCAGAGTATATCTATCCGTCATATGGATGGACAAATCCCACTCTTGATCCATGTGTTTCAACCAATACTTTCCGAACACTCAATGCCACCTTTATAGCCACCCAGTTATGGTGTGGTGTTTGATGTCATCAAAGCATCCATCCGGTAAAGGTGATATGCATGATCTCATGGTCGAAGGAATTAGGTTACTATGTATCAGAAAGCATATAGCAATTGAACTATTGAAATGACTTGATCTTTATGCTACGCTTATCAATAGGAGTATGTCCACCATATCATTCTCCTAACGATATGATCTTGTTGTTGATAACATCTCAATGTTCATGATAGGGAAACCACAATCATTAATCAACCAACAAGCTAGTGAAGTATAGAGGCTATACTAGGGACTTCAAATTAAGTTTACAAATCACACAAGTATCAATGTTTCCTTGTTAATACTATTATAGCATGAATGTAAACATTTATCATAAACACAAAGATATAATAATAACTATATTTATTATTGCCTCTAGGGCATATCTCCAACACCCCTCTCCTCACTTCTCACTCACACCTCCTCGTGAAGTATCTCTCTCCCCCTCTAGAATTTATCCCCCATGGTCTCGGACTAGCGAGAGACATGTTCCCGGTGGCTATTAGGCAAGAAAGAGTTGTTCTTCCGCTGCATCGCTAGAGCGAGGAGGCGGAGATTGCTCGGTGCCTCGGACGTGTGTGCGAGCACGGATGCGCTGCTGATTTGTGGCGCTAGGACTTCCTCTCGATCTTGAGATCGGCAAGAGATCGTCTACATCAACCACGAGTCGAACTCGTTAAGCTTTGTCAGTCTTCAAGGGTATGTTCTCTACGGATATACATCCGCCCGTTGTTTGTATCTAGTAGATAGATATTGGTACATAGTTCCCATCGTAGGAAATTTTTTGTTTTCTATGCTGCGAACCCTACAACAACATGAATTCTCCCATCTCCTCAAGAACTAAACGAACTACTCACAAGACATCATATGGATCAAGATCAAAGATGATATGGTAATGGATAACAATCTGAACATAAACAATAATCCAATGGTTCCACTCACAAGAATCAACTACAATAGTAATCAACACCGGGAAAGTTTCCCCTAATAACTAAAGCAATATCCAACACAATTGTTACAGCGGGACGAAGTGGCGGTGATGGTGCTGGTGAATATGATGGTGTGGATGATGATGATCCCGATGAAGCCTAGCTTGATGACGGTGTTGATGGCGACGGTCTGCCCTCTCTGGGAAGGAATTCCCCCGGCAGAAATCTGTCTGCCGGAGAGATCTTTCTCTCTCGGTGTTTTCCGCCCCCAGAGGCGGCGGAAATCTATCTATGGTCCCTCCCCAAGCCTTAGGGTTTCGAAGGGAAGATATAGGCGAAGGGGCGGAGTCGGAGGCCGGGCAGGTGGGCCACACCTGCCCTAGGAGCGGGGTCGGGTGGGCCTGCGCCTAGGGGGTGTAGGCCCCCTGCGGCCCCTCTTCACTCCTCCTTCCGGCTTCCTTCGTCTTCTGGTAAAATAATATTTTTCCATATTTTTCTGGTATTTTTCTGATCTTCGCGAAATTGCACCGAAACGCCTTCTTTTCCATCAGAATCCAGACTCCAGCAGTCCATCCTCCAGGAATCATCCAACATGCATAAACAGATGAAAAGCCATAAGTAATACCTCATAATAAGATAAATATCAATGAATAGAGGTAAATTATGATATAGAAAGGTGATGAAAATTGGACGTATCAGTCTTCGACGAGTCCTTTGGTAAGGTCTAAGACGAGGCCTCGGGTGAGGTCTCTGGCGAGATCTTTCCTTTTACTTTTTTTATACTTTAAGCGAACCATTTTTGCTACATACATGTAACAAAAGAAGTATAATTTGTAGCAAAAACGGGTCATTTGTAGCTAAAGCGGGATGAAGGAACATGATAAGAAGATCTGACCGTCGATCTATTTTAATCGGACAACCGAGGACTCGAGGATGGAAAGTTTCCGTCTCCCAGAGAACGCCTAGCACCTCCCATAAAAGTGTATCGTTACCATGTATACTTTCTATGTTTTAGGCATTATAATGCTATGCATAGTTAAACGGTGAGTAACTTCTCTACTAGGCTCTTCCCATGAAAAGAAAGAGAGGCGTCCACCCTAGCAACCACCACCATCAGTCTCGTCCTCGCCGACGACGACCGGGAATCGACGGGTCCCTAACTCCTCTACTTGCTACCTCAGCGGTTTGAGGGGTTGGGGACCTCGGACCTGCGCAACATGTATCATCATTATTGTGGCTATGATTGTGTTGTGCGGGACAAGAATAAGACATACCCGCCTCGTTCCACCATGTCAATGGCGATCTCGCCATTAGCGTTGAGGAGGGTGGAGATTCTTCTGTCGACTCTTCCATGGAGTGGTGGATCTTATACAATCTACGTATGTGTTAGAGGTTGGGTGTTAAAATATTCAGATTAATTCAAGGGTTCAATGGCGACGACTCTTGATCCGGGACGATGGTCCTTAGATACACATGCAAGAACACTTCCAGACTGGCATCAACAACATCAGGCTGGCTCTGGTAAAGGAAGCAGCGCGTCGGGGGCTTGCTTCGGCGGTAGTAGTTATCGTTAGGTAGTCCAAGGATCTCGATGCAAATTTTATTATGCTTTGGGTGCTTTATACTTCTTGTAAATTCATGGAATATATTCAGGATTCTTTCTGGAAAAGAAGTTAGACTTGGCGAGTGTGAAAGTGATTTTTGGTGAATAGTATAAAAGTGTTTTCAACCAGCTGAAATATGATACAATAAAAGTACTACTCCCTCCATCCTAAGTCTTAAGGTTTTTCTTTTTAAAGTCATACTATATAAAGTTTATCAAATTTGTAAAAAAATGTATTAATATTTATAATATAAAATACATATCCTTTGATAATATATTATGAAACATATATTCACGTGGTATATATATATATATATATAATCATAGTTCTTCATAGTTTTTTGTAAAAGTTTGGTCAAATTTTTCGTAACTTGACTTTTATAAAAAATGCCCTAAGCCTTTGGAACGAAGGGAGTATTACACAAGTCATACATGTGAGGGAAGTGACGTTTGATAATTTGGTAACCAAGTTACTATTACCCTGTAACCTAGTCTTTGTAACGTGTCCCTAATTTGGTAAACAAGTGACTCTAACCTAGAAAATATCACTTACGAACAAAAATGATCAAAATGTACCAACATGGGTCTTTATAATGTAGGTCATCGTAACAAGCCTTCGTCGCTAGAGTACCACCACATAAATATTCCTCCTCAACTCGGCACTTTTTTGGGTGGTACTTCCTCCGTTTAAAAATATAAGATATTTTAGATTTGTGAAATAAATGTATCTAGATACCGTTTAGTGTATAGATTTATTTGAACCTATACACTAAAAAATGTCTAGATACGTTAGCTTTACTAATCTAAAACATCTTATATTTTCAAACGGAGGGAGTATAAGAGAAATATACCGCAACAAGTTTTTTACCCAGCGGTTAAGCATACTCAGCACCAACTTCTTACGACACTCTGTTAATTGCTAACATTATGTTATTTGCAATGTCTATACGCGCCTCAAAGCATTTTTTCCCGGTCCCATCTCGTATTCGCTATTCCTACCATGCTTTTCGTTGGCCCCGCTCAGATTTTGAATGAAACCACCCAAAATTTGACAGTCGTGTGCTTCCTTAATTAGGACATTTCCATTTCCCCTATGCTAAAACCCCATTCTCCTCTGCGCACTAAAGTATCTACGTCATCACCACCCATAGATTGCACCATTGACGCTGATCGACGACTGCCAGAAGTCACCATCTTATGTCGACACCTTACACAAGATCTGATGCCCCCTCCACCGCCCACCCCTCTGTCATACTTCACCGAGGTTGTCTAGGTCAAGGGTAAGTCTTCTGTGCTACTCTGCTTTGTTCCCATTGTTTCTCCTTGTGTATACTCCTTCAATTTGTATCTTGGAGATGCCTCTATTTTCATCGCTTCTCCTTGTGTAGATGACACATGGGGTGAAAAGAAAGACTTCTTTGTAGCAGCAAAAAGTCTCGGTGCTTACAGAGTATGAACAACGAAGATTGAACATCATGGAAGCGAACAATGCAAGAATCAGAGGAAACAATTTACATACAATTTCCTTATACGACCATCTTCACACGAAGCACCACGTTGTTTCTGGAGAAAAATATTGGAGATGAGGTATGTATACTTGCCTAATTGTGATTATATAACTTTCACCATTACTATTTACCCTTTAATTTCAATTGCAGCATGAAGCAATAGGTGAACCTGAGGATGAACATTACGATCCTTTGTTTTAAGATTGACAGGAAGAAGAAGAAGAAGAAGAAGAAGAAGAAGAAGAAGAAGAAGAAGAAGAAGAAGAAGAAGAAGAAGAAGAAGAAGAAGAAGAAGAAGAAGAAGAAGAAGAAGAAGAAGAAGAAGATGATGATGATGATGATGATGAGGATGAGGATGGAACTGTGCATGACAACAATGAGGAATATGCTTTACGTGTATAGTATTTAGATGATTATTTAGGTGTAGTTTAATTAGATGATTTAGATGTAGATGATTTATGTGTAGTTTATTTAGATGATTTAGATGTAGATTATTTGGGTGTAGATGATTAAGATGTAGATGATTTAGGTGTAGATGATTAAAATGTTGATAATTTAGGTTTTAGATGATTTATGATTGGATGTAGGTATAAATGATTTATGTGTATATGATTTAGGTTGTACTTAGATAATTTAGATAGATGAATTAATCAATGATGTAATTATATCATTTTAGTTTTTTACTTTTTTTTTGTTAGCACTACATCTACTAAAATGGCAGATGAGTCGCGTTGTTATCGTTGCATTTACAAGAAAAAGACGAAGGTGACCACGTGGGTAGCGACCATCAATGTCGATCACTTCAAGCACCACCTTGGCATTTGTAGGGACTAGATGTCTAGGACACTGCATCTCACACCTACGACTAGGCGACAATAGTGCACTATAGGGAGAGGGCGAGGCTCAACATCCCCCGATATCGAGGGCCGGGGAGATGGAGGGTCAACATCATCCGGTATCGTGAATCAACATTAGTACTTACCAGACCGATGATGCTATTCTGTCATCTAGATCTTATGACGTTAGAAGAGATGATTGCATAACCTGCAATCAGAAGGCAAGTTCATCCTTGTACAACCCTTATGAGATCAGAGTTGTATACCTTGTGCAAGTGTAGTCTTACATGTCCTTTGAATTATTTGACGAAAATATTTTTCAAAAACTCTATCAATTGCATTAAAAGCAAAATACTATTTTTAAGAATGAAATGAGACATGTAATGGTGGACGGTGAAACTAGGATTGAAATATATGGAATGGTGGACGGTGAAACTAGGATTGAAATACATGGAAGGTATGCCATGTGGTGGAGGTTCCATCGTATTGGGAAAGTTAGGACTTAACAAGTAGTCAGTGATTCGAAGCGTCATATAAACTGTGCTAACCACAGATCCTGAAAATGGGATGGTCAAGTCAGCTAGACCTTCTTCCTTCTGTTTTCCTCGTATACCTGGTCGGGTTGTAAACCAAAGTGGTGATCAGCGGGTGGGATCCCATAACGTCTCTATCTTGTGCTGCAGGATAACGACTGGGTATATTAGAAGGGAGGGTAATTGGGCATAGGTCTCGTGACCAAAACCCATTACAAATAATTGGGCAGCAGGGTTTATGGAGGACAAAACAAAAATGATGGCAGTGTAATCAACGACATCAGGGCTTCAAGGTGGAAAAGAGAAGGGTGACTCGTCCTGGTATAGTGACTGCGCCATGGGCCCTCTTTCCCCGCCCATTCACCTCCTAATGGCCCACTTTAGGTCATTTTGTTCGTCTCGAAGATTCCGAAGTGTGCTCTCTTATCTTGCCCTTTTTGGGCCCCGTAGCCCCTGAAAAATTAAAAATACTAACACAAGATGTTTTCTGTTAGACAAAGTTATAACCAAAATAAAGAAAATCATTGGTAAATGTTACTGGTAGCGTCCGAACCACGCGCTACTAGTAGGAAAAGATGCACACCAGTAGTCCTTTTCCTACTAGTCTGTAGTGCCGCTCATTGGTGGTATTGTCTTCCATGAGCCGGCGTGTCAGCCCTCGCCACCTCAGAGAAGGCTTACCTTCTGTCGCCAGAAGAAGCCATCGTCGTCGCCGAAAAACAATGCGGAGGAGGTGGAGGAGCAGTGGCATGCAGATGTGTGCCGCCACCAAGCCAGGGGACTCTCCGGGGCATAGGCTCGCACTCGAAACATCGCCCAACGACCCGAGTGGGATAGTAGCGCTGCTGCCAAGGATGGCGTGCTATAGTGAAAACTTCAACGACGACGCCAGCGCGCCCTAACGGCGTCAAGGACAACGACGGCGAGGAGGGCCCCATCAACTACAGCTGGTTCTACTACCTGCAGCCCCCTCCTGCAGCGACTAGATTTAGTTTAAATTTAGGTTTGTTACACTTTGTAAATATAATCAAAATTTAAATAAAATTTGAAAAGTTTGACGAGTTTTAAAAAAGTTATGAAGTGCGCGGCTGGAGAGAGGCGCCCCCGTACGCGACTACTTGTGCCGGCGCTCCCATACGCCGGATCCGTGACAGCATTTGGGGGCGAAAGAGTGAAGTCGCTCTACCACCTAAAAGCGATCTGCTTTATTCGTAGACGATTCCGGCCGGACGAGTGATTGGTACGGGAGATACCGCAGTGTGGAGTATATCTGCATGCATGCGTGATGCCGCCGGAACGATAGAAAAAACGCGCGCGCACTTGTGACTCTGACGCCTCAGCTGCTCGACCATTCTTCTTTCTCGATTGAAAACCTTTGAAACATACGGTGCTAAAATAACGAAAATGGTGTGTGAATCGCGCAGGAGTAGAATTTTGTGACCATTTCCATTTGGTTCTCACGTACTAGACATCAACTGGACAGGCAATGCGTCGGACATGTATACATGCATGCATGCCAAATGGTCTTTCGAAAAACAAAATGCATACCAAATGTTAGTGGGAAAGCAAAGCTACGACCTTTAGTACTATCGATGTGCTGACAATTAGAATTTTTTTTATCAAAAAGTAGAACTATTCATTTGGAGCGAGAGAATCTTAGCAGCAACTCTCACATCTCGGGGCTATATTTTCTCTCTCTTCCGACGCACGGCTTTTTAAAAAAACTTACCACCCTTCCTATTTGTAATTAGACGACTCCTAGAATGCATCGTCTTTGTCATTTCTATCTTTTGGCTGCATTAAATTTTGGCAAGGTAAGAATAAAAAAAATGCTTGGTTGTCCTTTTAAATTAGCTAGTGATTCTTTTTATTACTCCATGTTTGTACATTTGTGAAATGTCTTACACCCTATTAAGTTCTCTGCCACATTTTATCATGCAGTTGTTACATCGTGCAATGTTTATGTGTAAGCATAAATATGTTTGGCATGTCTATGTGGCTCCCAGCCACGTGCAACTGTAACATGAACCATGAGAAAACCTTGCCCACATCTTCTTCTGCCATCCGGGAAGCCTTCATATAATTAAAGATCGCTTGGCAGTCTTGTTGCCATGATAGTTGCCGCTTTCTCCTAAATCCCTAACCCTTCCGAGCATACAACGATAAAAGTTAAAAAAATGGCTAAGTTACACCGTTCGAGTTTCGAGCCATTCATTACAGAAACGGCACGCTACGCCGAGGGCTAAAAACCGTCAGTGTAGCCTCGATCCCCGTCGGTGTAGCATCCTCGGCAAAGACCTCCCTCGACGGAGGCACTTTTACCCGTCGGCGTAGCTCTAGCCTTCGGCGTATGCTATGCCGACGGCTTTGCCCTCGGCAAATAATGGCAGGTTAAAAAAATCATTTTTTTAAATTTCTTTCTCAACTTTTTTAAATCGTTAATCCTTCACCTGGAATATTTTTAACACTAACTACATTTAATTTTTGAAAAAATTGCAATCTTTATTAAACTTCTCGCTCGATCACCCATCCTAATACTACTCCAGCTCCAGCACGCTTAACTTTTCAGTTCCTTCCAAATCAGTTTCCGTGAAGAAATTTATACCTAATTGTCAATACTATGATATCAATCCTATTAACTCTTATATAATTATATCACATGTTTTTATTTTTTGAAACTACAAACACTTATATTTAAGTAAACAACAATGAATAAGTAAAAATATCACTGATTCAAATAAAAATACTATTGAATTCAAATAAAAAATATAATGATTTTACTTTTTGTATTTTTCTATTTAATATGGAATAATTAATATCTTTAAATCCGTGAATCAGAATTCGATAAATAATATGTCTAAATTAATCCGAAAAATGAAAGGAATCTAAATATGATATCCATATCAACTTATCACAAACCCCTCGTTTTTGAACTAGCTATTTGGTGGTTGCTTCACAAAATTCCTCCTTTTTGCGCTTGAAAAATGGAAAATGGCTTTTTGGTGCGACGAAAAGTAAAACATCCTCCTAAATATTGTTCGCCATCCCTGATGCATATGTATGCACAATATTGATATATTATCACAAACTATGCCTTGATTCTAGCCATAACATTGGTCATTTGACCCGAAAGCCAAGAAACCTCGAATGAGATAGGTCATTTTGTGAAGGTTTTTTTCAGACATAATCAATATAGGAAGTTTGATATTTTTTCTTCCAACTATGTCACATAATATGACACCACGCGAAGGTTTTGCATTGTTTTGATCGTATTTGAATTTTTTATGCCCGTTTTAAACTATCGTCAAACTTTGTCGAACGGCGGGCATGAAGATTCTTAGCTCGGGGCTGAGCCTCGCTAAACTTGCATTGGATATTTGATAAAATATCATATTGTGAACCTAAAAATGATTTTTGTTAAAAAACATAGGCATCGGATCATGTACTTGTAGTTTATATCTGACCCACCTCCTACCGATTCGGCAAGAATTTGTTTTTTTCACCAGGGGTGGACGGAAAGGTTTTAGATCCCCCTGTTGGGACATTGTCCATATAAGGTGGTCTAGTATTTTTGTAAAATGTGGTGGTAGCATTTTGAATTAGCCATTTGGTGATTGCTTCATAAAACTCCGTGTTTTTGTGCTCGGAAAATGGAAAATGGCTTTTTGGTGCGACGAAAAGGAAAACTTACTCATGTAACATTGTTCGCCACCCCGTGATGCACATGTATTCACAATATGGGCACATTATCAAAAACTATGCATTGATTATATCCATAACATTGGTCATTTGACCCGAAAGCCAAGAAACCTCGAATAAGATAGGTCATTTTATAAAGGGTTTTTTGAGACATAATCAATATACCAAGTTTGATATTTTTCCTTCTAACTATGTCACATAATATGACATCACGCGAAGGTTTCGCATTGTTTGGATCTTTTTGAATTTCTTATGCCCATTTTAAACTATCGTCAAAATTTGTCGAACGACGGGCATGAAGATTCTTAGATCATGGACGAGCCTCGCTAAAATTGCATTGGATCTTTGATAAAATAGCATATTGTGAACCTAAAAATGATTTTTGTAAAAAAACATGAGCATCGGATCATATACCTGTAGTTCATATCTGACCCACTTCCTTTCGATTTGGTAGGAATTTGTCTTTTTCACCAGGGGTGGATGGAAAGGTTTCAGATCCCCCTGTTGGGACATTGTCCATATAAGGTGGTCTAGTATTTTTATAAAATATGGTGGTACCATTTTGAATTAGCCATTTGGTGGTTGCTTAACAAAACCGTCCATTTTTTTGTGCTCGGAAAATCGAAAATGGTTTTTTGGTGCGACGAAAAGGAAAACTTCCTCCTGCAACATTATTTGCCATCCCATGATGCACATGTATACACAATATGGGAATATTATCACAAACTATGCTTGATTCTAGCCATAACATTAGCCATTTGACCTGAAGCCAAGAAACCTCGAATGAGATAGGTCATTTTATGAAGGTTGTTTGAGACATAATCAATATACAAAATTTGATATTTTTCCTTCTAACTATGTCACATAATATGACACCACGCGAAGGTTTCGTATTGTTTGTATCGTTTTTGAATTTCTTATGCCTATTTTAAACTATATATAATGTTTTATGTTTTACTTAATTTTTATTTACAAATGTGTAATATTTGAGTGTAGATAGATAGATATTATTCTTATGAAAATTTTGATATATTTTTTTCCGAATTAGAATGATTTAGTTATGATTTTTCAAAGTTTAATGAGGTAAAAGGAAAAATAGCTACTCCGAGGGCAGCCGTCGACGTAGCATAGGATACACTGAGGGCAATTCTACGGCTGCTTGGTGGGGCTGGCCTGGTCATGGTCTACGCCGACGGACCCGATGTTTGGCCGTCGGCGTATTCATCCATTCCTGTAGTGATTTAGACACACCAACAGATGTTTGTGCTTCCCATTTACCATCCGGACTAGTTACATCGACTTGACATGCCTACCCATCCTGATCAAAAAATCAGGGAACCATTAATATTCGTAAAACCTGACACAATGTAACAACTAAAAGATATAGTATCACAGAAATCTTAAATGGGTTAACCTAAAAAAAATGTACTACGAACAATGAAATGTAATGCAAAGAATATTCTCTTAATAATTTTCAACCACAATATATGTACAAAATCAATGGTTAAAGATATGTAGAGCGGGCCTTGTCCGAAACGTCATCTATTTAGGAACAGAGAGAGCAATATTTACTCAACCATGTTATTATCTTGATAGTAGATGTGCAAGGTTTTGGTGTAAGGCCAAGGTTAGAAAATGGCAAAAACATGAAAGGGACTGAAAATATGAGAAGATGGTAGCTTTTGCGATGAAAAAAGAAAAAGACTTGTCATCGAAGTGGCCGGCATTTCTCAAAGTGGCGATTGACGCACGCCTGTGGTGGCATATTTTCTTATTGAATTTAATCGTGCATGTCATGCATGGCAAAGTAAGATCGATTAACGAACAAATTGAACCAACACCTAAAAGAGGCAGATGATTCGCGCCGAAGTCAGACCAGTGAAAACGAGTGTTGCACCGTTGTTGCGCCGACGACGTGCATGCGAGTGCGTATTTACGTCACGTTTGTGTTTGAGCTATAGTAAGCATATATACGCGGCGCTGCTTGAGACACAAGTGCGCGCGTCGGTTGCCTTATCGACGTCGATCCATCCCTGTCGCTTACGTTTTTTTTATCAGAAAAAGTAATATTAGTCATCATGCCTTTGAACATAAGGAATCGATCTTCTGAAAAATATAACGAAAACGAGTGCGACGTCGTAGTTTGGATGTGCGACAAGAGATTATCTTCATTCCGTTAGTCCTGCGTTAAGCTGCATGGGGAGACTATTAATTTACCGTTTACAAGATTTATTTACTTTTTAGTTGATGGGAATTCGAATAGATAAAGAGTACTATATATATGTAAAAATAAATCACTGCAGCTAGCAACTAGGGTGGGACATGCATGCAGTCCTGCATCTCAGTACATATATATCCATCATGCTCGACTCTCTACCTGAAAAAAGATTTAGCTAGGGCCTAACCTAAAACTGAATCACCAAACTTGAATCAATTGAAGGCCGCAAAAAAGGAGCATTGTAGCCTTGTAGGACTAGAGCTAATTAAAACTAGCTGGACCACCCATTCAACGTCAAGTGAACCAATTAAACGAAAATCTGTCATGCATAATGATGTGCAGCACATATATGGAATGTCGTGAATATGCCAAAAAGCTGAGGCATAACAATCACACGGGCTATGTACGCGCGTGCAAACATGACGAGTCTGTTGCATGCCTAGGCAACGTTAAGGTTGTTGCAAGTGTCAGCCCCATTCTCAAGGAGAGTCGACCCAGCGCTAGCTACCTCCGTTGCCACGAAGCTTCTTCAAGATCATCTGCTTCTTCGCTACACACCGGCGAATCCGGAACGCGACGAGTGCCGACGACAAGTTTCAGTCCCATGCATAACCAACTTGAGAGAGCGAGAGATGGAGGTTTCAGTCCCACCTCAAAATAAAGTAGATAGATAGCTAGGCCAGGAAGGATGAAGAGTTTGTTAGCCTTGTTCCCTTGGCTGATGGCTATGGCTCAACACATGGTTGGTACAGCTAGTGACAAGATGAGACACACAGTCATACATGCACACTGGCGATTTCAACACTGATGATGATATGATATATGCTCAAAGCGTGTACTTGATTTGGACTAGGGCTTAGAGGCCTCTTGAAGGAACCCCCTTGAAACGAAACGAAATGGAAATATGGAATGGAATAGATGGTTGGTGAAGTGGCACACTAGCTAGCTCAGCTTGAAACCTACTACCACATCCCACTTGTCTCTTAGCTAGCTAGTAGAAGGATCGAGGTGTGATGTGCGTGCATTCGTGGTGCTAGATAGCTCTATAAATTGGTGCAACTATTGGTTGCTTCAGCCATCCATCATTCATTCGATCGGGCTTGCATTGCATCGTTCTAGCTAGAGAGTCCATCATCCGCCATGGCTAGAGAGATGGAGAAGACAAGGAAGGCCACCTCCCCTAAGGTTGGGAAATGCATGAGATACATACATATATATAGATGCATCTTCTTGTCCTATCATTTTAGCTAGGATTCATCGGTTGGGTATTTGGTTTTCTGGGCTTACACATGCATTTAGTGGTCTAGGAAGCTGTGGTCTGTAACATGTTCAATGGTGTTTCTGCCAATATGGTTCAAGCTGCACGACCTTTCGTTGTTTTTTTGTAGGGCTCTTTTAGTTCTAGCATACTGCTCACAGCTTAGTTATGAGTTCTCCCCTTCAACATTGTATCTTCTTGCACAAGTTACCACTAAGTTGCCTGATCTTTCTTAGTGACACGTACGTCTTGTTTTCAGTTACTTCCAAGTTAGTTAAAAGTCTTTCCAGACAAGCACAGGGCGATTGTGTTAGCTTGGGTATCATTTTCCTTACTTTTTTCTGTAACTGTCCAAGTGGTCAAGGCAAGCTACGTACGCTTGCTAATCAGCTTGCTACAGCTATGCATATAGAGTGCGGGACTGCGGGAGACATGGTTTTAAAAGCTTATCTTATAGTAAAGTTGGTTTAATTTAAACTGTTTATCGGAGTTAACTTTTTTATGCATGGTTGACTCAATTAGTATTTTTTATTTGTTTCCTGCAGAGCACTTCCACTAGTTCAGGTCCGAAGAGCCCAGCTAGAAACGGAGGGTCTCCACCGCATCAGAAGAACATCACCGAGGTACATTTTTAAAGAAACTGGGTGTATATATTCATGCATCTAGCTAGCACATCTCTTTATCATGTACACTGAAGACATGGGAGGCCAAACTTTCAAAAGCGCAACATCTCATTCTCATCTCATCTAGCTAAAGTCCTTTTCTATGCCTACATTTTCTTTCACATATTCTGGGTATGAGATGGTTAGGTACCACAAGATATCCAGATAAATTTGCATTCAAACTGTTTTACTAATAGTTTTCTCGAATTATTTTCTAGCCACGACGGAAAAATGAGCAGCAAAGCGTCCGTAAAGGAGGTCCAGACTTGGCAACTCACGATGAGAGCAAACGTCGTTCTCCAACTTCACAAACCTCACCCAAGGTTCATTTAGTTTTTTATAGATATAATAACTAACTCAAAGTACAATAGCTTACACCATGAAGATATTTAAATACCCTGAAACAATTAATAATTTTATATAATTGTTCCTTCAGAAAGCGACAAAACACGAGCAACCGCTGAGCTACTGCAGGCTTCACACCGAGGAACGAGCCATAAGGAGAGCTGGTTACAATTACCAGGTTATATAGATTCTTGGTTTTTTCCTTTTAATTTCTTGACACCTATGTAGCTCTACTTTGGCAAAGCTAAAGTTGCGCACTTTTGCTTCGGTCCCCCACCCCCTCCCCCTCCCCCTCTTTCAAATTTTGACAAACAAAAACTCGATTTCAATTGTTTAGAGGATCGTACAAACCCACCCGAACTCCATATGGTCCTCTTAGACGTATACTCACCATATACGTAGGCTCATGTGTATGCGGAAGGCGAAAATCAGAAGTTATATAACAACAACAAAAAAAAATTAAAAATATGACATACAAAGACGTAGATCGCGATAATAGGAGGTGAGATCGGCCGATCGGAACGTGGATTATACCCAGTTCGACCAAGTACACATATACAGAGATATACGTGATCTCGATATGGGTTTCGACCGGTCAAAAAAATAACAAGACCCATGTAGCTTAAGTTTAGGGGTGGGGGACCGAAGCACACCTCAAAGTTGCGAGGAACTTACAATGTTCACCTGCTACAGGTTGCGAGCAAGATAAATACCATGGAAATTATTCGTAGATTTGAGGACAAGTTATCACAGGTGATTTATATGCTGTAATGTTGGATACATATATGTTTCTTTTCCTATTTAATAATTAAATAGTGCTTAACAAAGAGGTTTATTACACATGCAGGTGATGGAGGAGCGTGAGATCAAGCTGATGAGGAAGGAGATGGTTCCCAAGGCCCAACTTATGCCAGCATTTGACAAGCCATTCCACCCACAAAGGCAACTGTTTATCCATTTGCATGATCATATATCTAAATCATTAGATCAGCTGATTATATCGCTGAACAAACTTATCATTAATCCATCAAAGATGTGGTCACAGTCACTGTGTAGAACATTATTAGGCGAATATTGATGCAGTGTAGAATAATATAATCCAATAAAAATGATTAGATTATTGAACCCAAATGGATAGACATGTACAGGAACAGATTAAAGGGAAAAAAGGACACATGAGTACATTTGAACAGTTGGTAGGAGTCCATATATAGCTAGCTTTTGGCTTGAGTGGAGCTTTTGTACGTGTAGTACACAAAGTGAAGGGACTAACTAAACTATTAACGACATGGTTAATCAATTCAATGCTACACTAATTAGAAACAAAGGTATGATACTACATAGATGCTGATGTTGAAGTGCATGGATGCAGGTCGAGGAGGCCCCTCACCGTGCCCAAGGAGCCGAGCTTCCTGAGGCTGAAATGCTGCATCGGCGGGGAGTTCCACCGCCATTTCTGCTACAGCGGAGGCGCCGCCAAGGCCATCCATTGATAATATACAACATCGATGGATGGATCATGATGTGTATTTTTTGCATGCGCAGTAGTAGCAGCAGTGTTTCGACTCGATCTTATTACTTTGTTGCCTGCCAATCGTTTTCACGTCCGTACCGTACGTAGCTGATAGTGCGTTCTTTCTCTTTCTTCTTTCTCACTCTTCTTTTCCTTGTTTCTCGGATCCTTTCTTCAATTGCGTCAACTAAAGGTTAGGAGATAAAGAATGGCTCCACCATCAGGATGTATGTATGCATGTCTGTAGATCGATCTGGTGGTAATAATGAAAGAAAGAAAAAAGAGCTTGCGTTGTACTCCACAGATGACCATATGCATGAGAATGTTCTTCTGCTCAGATGCATGTTTGCTCGATTGATATCCATGCATGCATGTTTATGTTGTCAAAGAAGGATACATGAACGCATGCAAGTCACTTTCATGTACTGTATGTAGGAAATTGTTCAACCCTGGTTCAGATCTGAAACTGAAAGCAGTCGTAATGGATTTAAGTTGAACCCGATCTAGCATGCATGCGTAATCAGTAGTACTACAGTGCAGCCTGCAACGTAAAGGATGTGGATGATCTTCCAGGTATGCTTGCGGTCGCCGCGACGCATGCGCCGCCGTCCCTGTCAGGGTAAAAGCATCCATGTATGCAGCGGCTGAAACATTGCGACAACGACACCAACCGCGCGTACAATGTAGTCAAACGCTACAAAAGGGCTTGATTAAGCCCAGTCTCTCTATTCCCTCAAAAAAAAGCCCAGTCTCTCTATTCTGCGGGCTTGGGCGAGCCTTTCGTTTCTCAGCCCAAGCAAGGATGCACGGGTACAACTCCGGCCTTCTGTACATGGCTACCTTTGGCGAGGCCCATTAACACAGGTACATTTGGTGAGGAACTTTAAATTTCTTCAACCGAAGAAACACTTACCTTTTTGTGTTCATGTAGTTTCTAAGAATTGCTCATGATATTAAATAAACTGTACATGCATTTCATAGTTACTGTTTCATATAAATACAAAAACAGTATTGATCTACTTCTAAATTAATTTTCCTATTAAAAATATGCATGCATTAACCAAAAACTATATGTCCATATAGATCAAATAATACGTCCATATATTAGAAAGTGTTCATGTAGCTAGAAAAAGGAAAATGAAAAATAGAGAACAAGAAAAAGGTAAATTAAGAAAATTTACAAAAAATTCATGTATTTCATATTAAGTTAATGACTTTTTGAAAAGAAAAGGAAAAAAACAAGAATAAGGAAAATGAGAAGGTTAAAATTTTCTATGTATTTGAATAAAAATAGGTAGAAAAGAAGAACAATAAACTATAAAAATATAATGAGAATAAATCTTAAAGATAAAGTAATAAGAAAGTAAAAGACAAAAATGAATATAAAACAAAAATGTGACAACAAGAAAAAAGAAACCTCGACTTATTGGGCTGGTCCTTCCGTAAAAGTATGTGGAGTTGCTTCCCTCGACGAGGTAACGAGCATCAAATATGATCCTTGATAAATTCATTGGTTCACCATTTCATATAAGCTCATGACGGATCGGTAACCAAAGGGAAGAATTCGCATACTTTATTTAAATCTGATTTTGGGCACGATATGTGGGCGGGACCAGACCGCTAATATAGCGGCCCTTATTTCTGGTCATCCTTAAGTTTGAATAAATGTCATGGATGTATGCCTACCCGCAAGAAAATAAAAATGTCATGGATCACTATAGAAATGGATGATTAGGCCGACGGCCGGGCACTACGCCGAAGGCCAAACATCGGGGCCGTCGGCATAGGCTGTGACCAGGCCAGCCCCCTCAAGCAGCCGTCGGTGTAGAATTGCCCTCGGCGTAGCTTATGCTACGCCGACGGTTGCCGTCGGCGTAGCTATTTTTCCTTTTACCTTATTAAACTTTGAAAAATTATAACTAAATTATTCTAATTCGGAAAAATACATATAATATATCAAAATTTGCAGAAAATAAGATCTATATATCTACAATCAAATATTACACATCTATAAATAAAAATTAAGTGAAGCATAGAACATTATATATAGTTTAAAACTGGCATAAGAAATTCAAAAACGATCCAAAAAAATGCAAAACCTTCACGTGGTGTCATATTATGTGACATAGTTAGAAGGAAAAATATAAAACTTGGTATATTGATTATGTCTAAAAAAAACTTCACAAAATGACCTATCTCATTAGAGGTATCTTGGCTTTCGGGTCAAATTATGAAAGTTATGGCTAAAATCAAGTCATAACTTGTGATAATGTATCCATATTATGCATACATGTGCATCATGGGATGACGAATAATGTTGCAGGAGGAAGTTTTCTTTTTTGTCGCACCAAAAAGCCATTTTCTATTTTCTGAGTGCAAAAAACGGACGGTTTTGTAAAGCAACCACCAAATGGCTATTTCAAAATGCTACCACCATATTTTTACAAACTACTATACCACCTTACATGGACAATGTCCTAACAGGGGGATCTCAAACATTTTCGTCTATCCCAGGTGAAAAAGACAAATTCATGCCGAATAGGTAGGAAGTGAGTCAGATATCAACTATAGGTACATGATCTGATGCTCATGATTTTTTACAAAAATCATTTTTAGGTTCACAATATACTATTTCATCAGAGATCCACTTTAAGTTTATTGAGGCTCAGCTCCGAGCTAAGAATCTTCATGCCCGCCGTTCGGCAAAGTTTGACGATAGTTTAAAATGGGCATAAGAAATTCAAAAACGATCTAAACAATACGAAACCTTTGCGTGGTGTCATATTATGTGACATAGTTACAAGGAAACATATCAAACTTGGTATATTGATTATGTCTAAAAAAAACCTTCACAAAATGATCTATCTCATTTGAGGTTTCTTGGCTTTCGAGTCAAATGACCAATGTTATGACTTGAATCAAGGCATAGTTTGTGATAATGTGCACATATTGTGCATCATGGGATGACGAACAATGTTGCAGGAGGAAGTTTTCCTTTTTGTCGCACCAAAAAGCCATTTTCCATTTTCTGTGTGAAAAAAAACAGACGATTTTGTGAAGCAACCACCAAATGGCTAATTCAAAATTCTACCACCACATTTTTCCAAAATACTATACCACCTTACATGGACAATGTCCTAATAGAGGGATCTCAAACCTTTCCGTCTATCTCTGGTGAAAAGACAAAGTCCTACCAAATCGGTAAGAAGTGGTTCATATATGAACTATAGGTACATGATCTGATGCTCATGATTTTTACAAAAATCATTTTTAAGTTCACAATATTCTATTTCATCAGAGATCCACTCCAAGTTTATCGAGGCTCAGCCCTGAGCTAAGAATCTTCATGCCCGTCGTTCGATAAAGTTTGACGATAGTTTAAAATAGGCATAAAAAATTCAAAAACGATCCAAACAATACGAAACCTTCTCGTGGTGTCATATTATATGACATAGTGAAAGGATACGGATGTCGTCTAGAGGGGGGTGAATAGGCGATTAAAACTTTTCCTAGAGTGACTCAACAAAGGCGGAATAAAACTAGTGTTTACTTTGTAAAGCACAACCTAGAAACAACTAAGGTTTACCTATGTGCACCAACAACTTATGCAAAGCAATACAAGCAACAAAGTGATATCAAGATATATATTACTTCAAGCACGAAGGCTATCACAATGTAAAGTGCATAAGTAAAGAGCTCGGGTATAGAGATAACCGAGACACGCGGGGACACCGATATTTTACCGAGTTCCTCCCAACATGGAGTACGTCTTGTTTGGAGAGGGGGTGGTATCAAACCACCAACGCCATAAAAGGCCTCCCATATTCTCCGGTGAATCTCACCCCAATGGGATCGATCCACGCTTCCACTATCGGTGCACTTGTCGGTGGCAACCGGAACCTCTCACAAGGTTGGGGCACAACTCCACAACTTAATTGGAGGCTCCCAACAAATGCCACAAAAGGCCACAATGCCACCAAGACCACAAAACCGTCCAGGGTTCCAAGAACCCAAGAGGGACAAGCTCCAATGAGCAATTCAAACCAAATCTTCCAAAGAGAACTCAAACCGATGCACCAAATGCAAATGGCAAGAACACCACAAAGATGCTCAAATCCCTCACTCTCAAGTTCCAACAAAGATACTAAAGCTATTGAAGGAACAAGAGAGGAGGAATCAAAGAGAGACACAAAATCCCCAAAAATCTAGATCCCCAAAGATGCACTCACAAAGAGATGAATCGGTTAGGTCAAAACGTGGGGCTAGATCTCCTCTCTCTTCCACTCAAAAATGGGCAAGAATCATCGGAGGGAAAAGATTAGGCAAGCTTCAAGATCTAAAGCAAGTGTGAACAAAGTTTAGCCTAATAGATAATAGAGGAGCTGACTAAACTGAAAAGGGACAAAGGGTATAAATAGTGGCCCAGAAAATCTAGCCGTTTGAGGCGTTTTTCTGCCTGGACCGGTACTACCGGTTTTAACCGGTACTACCGCTCGCAACCAGTGTAAAAGGGAAAGTCAACGAGAGAGAGAAGTAGCAGCCAGCAGCCATGCATGCGCGGGCGCGTGAGATGCCAAGCCGCAGCAGCGCAGCAGCTGTGGCAGCAGCTGCAGGGCCGCAGCTCGCAGCATGCAGCGGCGCAGCAGTGGTAAGGCAGCGCGCGCGCGCCGTACGCGCGGAATCTGTGCGGGCAGCGAGGCGCGCGAGCGATGCAGCGGTAGCGGGGCCCAGCGCGGCGCATGCGGGCGCATCGGCAAGCGCGCGGGTGAGCGAGCGACCGAGCACGCGCGGCGAGCGGCGATGGAAACGAGGCGGCTGCGCACGGTGGGGCCAAGCTCGCTAGGCACGCGGGTCAACGGACGCAGCTGCGCGCGGCGCCAGATCGGGAGTGAGCGGGCGGCACACGCAGGAAAAAAAACGGGCCAGGGAGCTGAGAAGCTGGGCATTTTTCCTGGGCCGGCCGGTAGTATCGGCCCACCCGGGCGGTACTACCGGGCCGGTCCGGTAGGACCGGAAGTGGGTGCCGGGCCAAACTGAGAATGGGCTGCGCGTCTCAGGCTCGACCGGTACTGGGCTGCGGTAGTACCGGTCGGCCCAGTTATTTTTTCTTTTTCAATTTAAAACGACAAATATTCAAACGGATATAACTTTTAAACGGTAGCTCCGATTGATCCGATTCCAGTTGCGTTGGATAGAGGACATTAAGGGCTTATCAATAAAAGGTGGAAATATTGATTATCACTAAGTGAGAAAGTATCAAGTAGAATAATGTGATATACCTCACTTGGTGAGAAACCGAAAGCCGTATAAATCAAAATCGCAACAAGATATATATGGGAGATCCGATTTTGATGAACAAGAGCTTGTTATGGAGATTACCACAAGCTCTATATCCTCACATGGATAAGACCAAATAACAACCAAATACGATGATGCAAGTATGCAAAGGTTTCAGCTCTCTCCGAACGATGTGACCGAATTACTCATATGAGAGCCCCTCTTGATAGTACGGTTATCTATCCTAAACCCGGTCTCACACACACAACGTGAGACCGGCAAAAGGGAAAACCTATAAATATTATACCTTTGCCTTGAGCATTCCACTTGAGCTTGATGTAGACGATCTTGCCCTTCTCAAGATGGAACGCCTTCCTTAATTCCTCATCATCGACCTCGCATATCGAGTTGCCCAACAAATCTTCTTTGCATTTCATTGACCTTGAAGCCAACACATGCTCCAAGCGATGCCAATGGACAAATCCTACAAGTATAACTTAATATGCACATTAGTCCATAAACATTGTCATTAATTACCAAAACCACACATGGGGGCCCAACATGTTCTTTCAATCTCCCCCATTTTGGTAATTGATGACAATCCCTTTAAGAGGGTTTATATAAGGAATTTTAATGAATAAAGGTAATACCAATATCAAATACTACAAAAGTATGTGGTGTTGGTACCACCACCATATATAGAGCAAACTCCCCCACAATCTATGCATGTGTGAAGAACTTGAATTTCATTGCATATATTGCCAATCATTATCATTGGTGGAGTTTCCTCTATATATACCACATGCTAAGCAACAACAAAGATGCAAGAGCATGAGAAGTAAATGCACAAGAACAAACTCAATGCATAAGCCAACTTCCCTTAAACCCTCTAAAACTTCTCCCCCATTGGCATCGATTGCCGAAATGGGTGACAAGTTCTAGAAGGCAAATATAGTAATAATTCCTCCAAAGGTGTGCCTTCGCACATATCCAATGATGAATACTTGGGAGGGAGTAAAACTATATCGAGGATCCGAAGATTGCTAAAGGAATAAAATAAAACAACGCATCACAAATGATGCAAGCAATCACAAGATCCGACAAACCAATTTGAAAACAACAAATGAGTCCAAATGGAAACAACAAGATGTTATGATATGAGCAAAAGAGTGTTTTAAATAACAAATAGAGAAGCTCCCCAAGATTTGTGCACAATTTAAAATAAATGCATTGGAATACATAATGCACAAATATGGAATCCTTGCTCCCCCATAAGTATTGAAAGCACAACAAATGAGAAAGAAGACAGATGAGCATTATTAAATGAATTAGATGAGCTCCCCAAAAATAATGCACCAATTACGATAATTATATTTGGGAACAAGGTGCATAATCATGGAATCCTCGCTCATCCAAATTCATTTAACAATACAAGGCATGAGAGAATAAGCATGAGTGCCCGAAGATGCAAACACGAGGAACAAACACTCATAGGCAATTAAATTTGGAAGCCACCGAAGAATCAAAAGGAATAGACAGGTGGTCTCCAAGGATTAAGAATCAACTAAAATTATCTTCTCATATGTACATATGTCTCTAAGTGGAAAACATCACAAAGACATGTGCCAACAAAGACATGTGAACACATAAATAAGATATATAAGAAATCACATGAAATCAACAATGAAGTCTTAATATATACCAATAAGATTTTTGCTTCAAAGCACGACCAAAGGCTCAAATATATCTTATTGTACATTAATGAGCTTCAAACACCAACACACTACATATATTACAACTATCACCAAGGGAAAAGGAGAAAGATGAAATATATGAAGAAAGGCAACAAGTATCATAATAGAAAATAGACTAGCAAAATCTCACTATTGCATATGAGAGAAGTTGAGGAAATGATAGGCAATAAAATTGCTAGATTTACATATTTGGGATTGGAGGATCATGTGCATGATTTTGTATAGTCCCAACTACATGTACTCATCTCAACTTAAACACATATACACTAGAGAGTCCTCTTAAAACCATGGCTAGAACTACAACAATTACAAATACATTAATTCATGCTAGAAGGCAACCGACAAACGGTTGGAATCAAGATATATGAGCATGAGAAAGAGATACTTGTTACCGAGATAAGATTGGTAGGATGTCGAGGATATGAATTCATTGATCATCCCATAGCTTGTCTCAAATTTTCATGTATGCACCACGTCTTCAAAATTGAGAGACAAGCATCCAATATGTCTCCAATGTACCTAAAACACAATTAAGTACAAAATGGTCCCCACACTTATTGGGTCCAAAGTAGTTAGAGAAACTACAATACATAGGAGAGACTCCACATAAATAAGTGCATATTAATATGAAATTGAATTTCATGCACAACTTAGCCGATGGGATTTGGTGGAGTTTCCCCTATATATTGGATCAAATAAAGCAAACATGCCATAATATAGATATGTAGTAAATATGCATGCACAAGGCTTTCAAGAACCAAAAAAGAGATACAATTTGAACAAAAACACCAAGTAAACCAAGATGACACACACAAGAGTGTGACAATACAAGCGGTGTCCAAATTGTATCAAAGACCCAATTCAACACATGAAAGATCACAAATTCAACAAATGAACTAGGCTAAGGACAAAAGAGCAAACATAGATAGAAATAAAAATGCTCAAGGATTTATCTCATTCTAAAATGGTCAAGTCAAGAAACAATGAATGAGACAAAACCAACTCCCAAAAAGGAGCAAGGTTCCAACAAGAAACCAAACTCCCAAAACTTCTCATGATGGCACAAAATACCAAAATGAAAAGATTGAGGTTCCAAGCACATAAAACCCGATATGGACCAAACAAAGAAGCATAAATATGAGTGTTCTAAATAATATAGGTGAGCTCCCCCATAGATAGTGCATTATGTAGGATTTTCCTTTTAAATGCATAATGCACACAAATGGGATCATCACTAGTCCCTACAATAAGTAAAACACAAGAGGATATCAATAAAATAAGAAGATCCACAAGAAGCAAGGAAGGCTTGGGAGATAACACAAAACATTTTCTTGGCCAAAGATAGGATAAAATTAAGCAAGGGCCAAAGTGAATATGATCAATAAATTCTACCATAAGGTGGGTACTCATTTTCCAAGGATAAGAAATATTGGGAATGATTTTCCCAAGGTAGATTGCATGGATGTCCAAGATCATAGTCACAACAAGAAGCATATAACTAAATATACGAAATTAAGCATGATACTTCGAACAAGATTCTTGGTAGCTTCCAATAGTCACACAATCACTAGTGATTAGAGTAACTTGAAGCAAATGGTTTCCATGAGGATATATATATCTAAATATGAGGAACCACATACCAAGAACCACTATCATATACAAGATCCAAAGTAAGATCAATAAAGCCATTCAATCAAATTGGAACTTGTATGAGAAAATGTGTCACATAGGTGCTAGATAATTATCAATATCAATTCTAAGTGACACAACCTCGAATATTCACATTTTCTAGGATTGTAATATGCACTAAGCATATGACTCCCCCATAATGTGACACTACCATAAAAACCAACATGAGGCAAAATAATACAAATAGAGATAATTAATGGACATTATAAAATTAAATTTCTCATGAGAATTATACCACATAGAGACTAGACAATAATCCAATATAAATACTAGGTGGTATTCCTCATGTACACACATTTTTAGGATTGTGGAATGCCCAAGCATAACACTCCCCCAAAATGGGATAATCCATTAATCTCTCACAAGAGCCAAATAAGATACTAAATATAACCAAGTAAGGCTCAAACACAAGAAACACACATACATGGAGTGCCACCTAATCATACAAAAATATACTTGATATCTCAAGATAATTAAGTGGAAAGCACAACATGTACAAAAACATGGAAGATACAAAACCAACACATGCACATGGGGGCGAGTAACTTTCAATGAAATGAGTTAAGCATATGTTACCGCAAGGAGGAACATTGGAAATATAATATGAGCATGATAATCCCAAAAGGCTTGGCTTGACAATTATAATTGATGAAGATCCCTCAATTCTTCATAATGTAGCCAAGACTCCAATGCCCTCCAAAATAACCTATTGATCAAGTTTTGGCTTGTTGGTCCCCAACCAAGTTGGGTCCTAAGAGGTTAGTCACAATAGGCTTGGCAACCCAAATGGTTCTTTTCTTGAACCCACATTGAGCACCAACAAATTTGGCAAACACATTGCCAACCTCATCCTTACAAAGAGAATAAGAATCATCAATCAAGATAGGAAGGGATGAGGAGTTACCAATAGTGCATGCGGAAGAAATGTGCCCCTTCTCGCAACATATGTAGCAAGTTCTACTCTTGCCATCTTTCTTTTTGGATGAAGAAACAACTTGAGGAAGAGCTTGAGTCTTCTTAGGAGGAGGCCCATCTCTAACAATATGTAGAGCTTGAGGCCGCTTCCCTTGTTGCTTCTTGCCAAGGGACTTCTTCTTGAATGGGCAATATTTGACATGATGCCCTTCTTCCTTGCACTTGAAGCAAACAACGTTGGCTGGATTCTTGACTTGGTCTTGGCCATTCTTCTTGTTGTCCTTGTGCTTCAACTTGATAGTGGACTTGTTCTTAACATTGGAGTTGAATCCAAGCCCACTCTTGTCATTGGGGGATTTTTGCACACTCAAGATTTTGTTGAGTGCGGCCTTCCCTTGTTGACCCTTTTTCAAGTCATTCTTCAAAGAAGTGACTTGAGCCTTGAGCTCTTTGATTTCCTCTACATGGTTAGTTTCAATACAAGTACTAGAGGAAGTAGATGCTACATTGTTAGAGCAACAAGGCATGGAATGTAATTCATCACGAGATATAGCATGGTTGTGAGAGGATGAATTAAAAGGACTAGCACATGGCAATATAACATTTGGAGTAGATATAGTGCTAATGTCCACATGAGGCCCACTAGATGTTACCTTTGACATGATGGCCTCATGAGCCAACTTTAGCCTACCATGGGAGACTAGGAGATCCTCATGCGAGCTTGAGAGCTTAACATGGCTTTCTTCTAATTTCCCATAGTTGCTAGTTAGCAAAGCAAGTTGAGCCTTTAGCTCAACATTCTCCTTCAAAATAGATGCTTCACAAGAAATAGAGTTAGTAGCACAAGCATCATTACAATTAGCAAGAGGTGAGGGCAACTTGTCAAGCTCTTTTGAATATGAGGCTTTAAGTTGCTCATGTGACTCGGTGAGTTTGATGAGCTCACCCTTTATGACCCTAGAGCCATTTTTGAGGTGCTCAAAATCCTCAACAAGTTTAGCATAAGCAACTTCAAGTTCATCATTTTTAATCTTGAAGGAGTTAGCCACTGCAAGTTCTCTATCATGGTATTCCTTTACTCTAGATAATTCTAGAGTAAAAGTCTCCTCAAGAGATTCTTTGGTGGTTTGTTCTTCTTCAAGGGAGTCCTTTACTTGAGCAAGTTCATTAGCATATTTACGCTCAAGTGCAAACTTTTCATCAATTATGTTTTCTTGCTCCTCAATAAGATCATTGCCTTCTATAGCATAATTCAAGATTTCAAGAAGGTTGGAGGAAGCAAGTTTATTTTTGTAGAGAGCACTATAGACAACCTCTCCCATTTTCTTAATAGAGGTAATATCATACTTACCTCTATAATCATCTTTATCATTCTCAGCCTCATCATCATCATCATGAGATACAATGGGATTCAAAGAGGTTACCTTTGTTCCCTTAGCCATAAGGCACATGTGAGAACCGGAGGAAGGTGATGATGAGATTGCACTTGTAGCTCTCTTCAAGACCTTGTCTTGGCCCATAGAATCCTCATTTTCCTCTACATGGTTAGCAACACAAGCACTAGAGGAAATAGAAGCATTTTTATCATGGCAACAAGACAACATGAGCATATCATCATGAGATTTGTTCAAGTCATTTCTACATGATATGCAAGGACTATTAACACAAGCATGTGAGGAATTTTGAGTGCTAGAAGTGTTAAGGTCCAAAGATAGATCATTGCAACTAGATATATATGAGGGATTACAAATAGTGAACATACTATCCATATTGCAATTTCTATCACCACTCACCATATCATTACCTTGTGAAAAATCACATGTTGGTGAAGTGGTAAACGATGAGAACTCATCTCGACCGGAAGTGGAAGCAACACAATCATCCTCAATAATGTTGGACTTGCTATATTTATCTTGAAGCATGGTCCATATCTCACGAGCGCTTGAATAAGGCATGATAGACGGAAGAACTACATTGCTCACAACATGCAAAAGAATTTTAGTAGCTAGAGCATCTATATGAGAGTTCAACTTCTCCTCTAAAGATTCGTTTTGGGTATCCATAGGAGAAGAGAAACCCAGATATAGATAGCCCTCGATGATTGGGTGAATTTCCCGAAATAAATTAAGCATGCGAATTTTCCAAACATCATAATTTGTGCCATCGAATGTGAGCGTGTCCTTGTGCACTAATCCCCTAGCCGACATCTTTACTCTCAAGGCGGTTAAGCCTAAAAAGAGAGACCGGACTCTGATACCAATTGAAAGGATACGGATGTCGCCTAGAGGGGGGGTGAATAGGCGATTAAAACTTTTCCTAGAGTGACTCAACAAAGGCGGAATAAAACTAGTGTTTACTTTGTAAAGCACAACCTAGAAACAACTAAGGTTTACCTATGTGCACCAACAACTTATGCAAAGCAATACAAGCAACAAAGTGATAGCAAGATATATATTACTTCAAGCACGAAGGCTATCACAATGTAAAGTGCATAAGTAAAGAGCTCGGGTATAGAGATAACCGAGACACGCGGGGACACCGATATTTTACCGAGTTCCTCCCAACATGGAGTACGTCTCGTTTGGAGAGGGGGTGGTATCAAACCACCAACGCCACAAAAGGCCTCCCTTATTCTCCGGTGAATCTCACCCCAATGGGATCGGTCCACGCTTCCACTATCGGTGCACTTGTCGGTGGCAACCGGAACCTCTCACAAGGTTGGGGCACAACTGCACAACTTAATTGGAGGCTCCCAACAAATGCCACAAAAGGCCACAATGCCACCAAGGCCACAAAACCGTCTAGGGTTCCAAGAACCCAAGAGGGACAAGCTCCAATGAGCAATTCAAACCAAATCCTCCAAAGAGAACTCAAACCGATGCACCAAATGCAAATGGCAACAACACCACAGAGATGCTCAAATCCCTCACTCTCAAGTTCCAACAAAGCTACTAAAGCTATTGGGGAAACAAGAGAGGAGGAATCAAAGAGAGACACAAAATCCCCCAAAATCTAGATCCCCAAAGATGCACTCACAAAGAGATGAATCGGTTAGGTCAAAACGTGGGGCTAGATCTCCTCTCTCTTCCACTAAAAAATGGGCAAGAATCATCGGAGGGAAAAGATTAGTCAAGCTTCAAGATCTAGAGCAAGTGTGAACAAAGTTTAGCCTAATAGATAATAGAGGAGCTGACTAAACTGAAAAAGGACAAATGGTATAAATAGTGGCCCAGAAAATCTACCCGTTTGAGGTGTTTTTCTGCCTGGACCGGTACTACCGGTTTTAACCGGTACTACCGCTCGCAACCAGTGTAAAAGGGAAAGTCAACGAGAGAGAGAAGTAGCAGCCAGCAGCCATGCATGCGCGGGCGCGTGAGATGCCAAGCCGCAGCAGTGCAGCAGCTGTGGCAGCAGCTGCAGGGCCGCAGCTCGCAGCAGTGGTAAGGCAGCGCGCGCCGTACGCACGGAATCTGTGCGGGCAGCGAGGCGCGCGAGCGATGCAGCGGCAGCGGGGCCCAGCGCGGCGCATGCGGGCGCATCGGCAAGCACGGGGGCGAGCGAGCGACCGAGCACGCGCGGCGAGCGGCGATGGAAACGAGGCGGCTGCGCGTGGTGGGCCAAGCTCGCTAGGCACGCGGGTCAACGGACGCAGCTGCGCGCGGCGCCAGATCGGAAGTGAGCGGGCGGCACACGCAGGAAAAAAAACGGGCCAGGGAGCTGAGAAGCTGGGCATTTTTCCTGGGCCGGCCGGTAGTACCGGCCCACCCGGGCGGTACTACCGGGCCGGACCGGTAGGACCGGAAGTGGGTGCCGGGCCAAACTGAGAATGGGCTGCGCGTCTCAGGCTCGACCGGTACTGGGCTGCGGTAGTACCGGTCGGCCCAGTTATTTTTTTCTTTTTCAATTTAAAACGACAAATATTCAAACGGATATAACTTTTAAACGGTAGCTCCGATTGATCCGATTCCAGTTGCGTTGGATAGAGGACATTAAGGGCTTATCAATAAAAGGTGGAAATATTGATTATCATTAAGTGAGAAAGTATCAAGTAGAATAATGTGATATACCTCACTTGGTGAGAAACCGAAAAGCCGTATAAATCAAAATCGCAACAAGATATATATGGGAGATCCGATTTTGATGAACAAGAGCTTGTTATGGAGATTACCGCAAGCTCTATATCCTCACATGGATAAGACCAAATAACAACCAAATACGATGATGCAAGTATGCAAAGGTTTGATCTCTCTCCGAACGATGTGACCAAATTACTCATATGAGAGCCCCTCTTGATAGTACGGTTATCTATCCTAAACCCGGTCTCACACACACAACGTGAGACCGGCAAAAGGGAAAACCTATCAATATTATACCTTTGCCTTGAGCATTCCACTTGAGCTTGATGTAGACGATCTTGCCCTTCTCAAGATGGAACGCCTTCCTTAATTCCTCATCATCGACCTCGCATATCGAGCTTGCCCAACAAATCTTCTTTGCATTTCATTGACCTTGAAGCCAACACATGCTCCAAGCGATGCCAATGGACAAATCCTACAAGTATAACTTAATACGCACATTAGTCCATAAAGATTGTCATTAATTACCAAAACCACACATGGGGGCCCAACATGTTCTTTCAATCTCCCCTATTTTGGTAATTGATGACAATCCCTTTAAGAGGGTTTATATAAGGAATTTTAATGAATAAAGGTAATACCAATATCAAATACTACAAAAATGTGGTATTGGTACCACCACCATATATAGAGCAAACTCCCCCACAATCTATGCTTGTGTGAAGAACTTGAATTTCATTGCATATATTGCCAATCATTATCATTGGTGGAGTTTCCTCTATATATACCACATGCTAAGCAACAACAAAGATGCAAGAGCATGAGAAGTAAATGCACAAGAACAAACTCAATGCATAAGCCAACTTCCCTTAAACCCTCTAAAACTTCTCCCCCATTGGCATCGATTGCCGAAATGGGTGACAAGTTCTAGAAGGCAAATATAGTAATAATTCTTCCAAAGGTGTGCCTTCGCACATATCCAATGATGAATACTTGGGAGGGATTAAAACTATATCGAGGATCCGAAGATTGCTAAAGGAATAAAATAAAACAACGCATCACAAATGATGCAAGCAATCACAAGATCCGACAAACCAATTTGAAAACAACAAATGAGTCCAAATGGAAACAACAAGATGTTATGATATGAGCAAAAGAGTGTTTTAAATAACAAATAGAGAAGCTCCCCAAGATTTGTGCACAATTCAAAATAAATGCATTGGAATACATAATGCACAAATATGAAATCCTTGCTCCCCCATAAGTATTGAAAGCACAACAAATGAGAAAGAAGACAGATGAGCATTATTAAATGAATTAGATGAGCTCCCCAAAAATAATGCACCAATTACGATAATTATATTTGGGAACAAGGTGCATAATCATGGAATCCTCGCTCATCCAAATTCATTTAACAATACAAGGCATGAGAGAATAAGCATGAGTGCCCGAAGATGCAAACAAGAGGAACAAGCACTCATAGGCAATTAAATTTGGAAGCCACCGAAGAATCAAAAGGAATAGACAGGTGGTCTCCAAGGATTAAGAATCAACTAAAATTATCTTCTCATATGTACATATGTCTCTAAGTGGAAAACATCACAAAGACATGTGCCAACAAAGACATATGCACACATAAATAAGATATATAAGAAATCACATGAAATCAACAATGAAGTCTTAATATATACCAATAAGATTTTTCCTTCAAAGCACGACCAAAGGCTCAAATATATCTTATTGTACATTAATGAGCTTCAAACACCAACACACTACATATATTACAACTATCACCAAGGGAAAAGGAGAAAGATGAAATATATGAAGAAAGGCAACAAGTATCATAATAGAAAATAGACTAGCAAAATCTCACTATTGCATATGAGAGAAGTTGAGGAAATGATAGGCAATAAAATTGCTAGATTGACATATTTGGGATTGGAGGATCATGTGCATGATTTTGTATAGTTCCAACTACATGTACTCATCTCAACTTAAACACATATACACTAGAGAGTCCTCTTAAAACCATGGCTAGAACTACAACAATTACAAATACATTAATTCATGCTAGAAGGCAACCGACAAACGGTTGGAATCAAGATATATGAGCATGAGAAATAGATACTTGTTACCGAGATAAGATTGGTAGGATGTAGAGGATATGAATTCATTGATCATCCCATAGCTTGTCTCAAATTTTCATGTATGCACCACGTCTTCAAAATTGAGAGACAAGCATCCAATATGTCTCCAATGTACCTAAAACACAATTAAGTACAAAATGGTCCCCACACTTATTGGGTCCAAAGTAGTTAGAGAAACTACAATACATAGGAGAGACTCCACATAAATAAGTGCATATTAATATGAAATTGAATTTCATGCACAACTTAGCCGATGGGATTTGGTGGAGTTTCCCCTATATATTGGATCAAATAAAGCAAACATGCCATAATATAGATATGTAGTAAATATGCATGCACAAGGCTTTCAAGAACCAAAAAAGAGATACAATTTGAACAAAAACACCAAGTAAACCAAGATGACACATACAAGAGTGTGACAAGACAAGCGGTGTCCAAATTGTATCAAACACCCAATTCAACACATGAAAGATCACAAATTCAACAAATGAACTAGGCTAAGGACAAAAGAGCAAACATAGATAGAAATAAAAATGCTCAAGGATTTATCTCATTCTAAAATGGTCAAGTCAAGAAACAATGAATGAGACAAAACCAACTCCCAAAAAGGAGCAAGGTTCCAACAAGAAACCAAACTCCCAAAACTTCTCATGATGGCACAAAATACCAAAATGAAAAGATTGAGGTTCCAAGCACATAAAACCCGATATGGACCAAACAAAGAAGCATAAATATGAGTGTTCTAAATAATATAGGTGAGCTCCCCCATAGATAGTGCATTATGTAGGATTTTCCTTTTAAATGCATAATGCACACAAATGGGATCATCACTAGTCCCTACAATAAGTAAAACACAAGAGGATATCAATAAAATAAGAAGATCCATAAGAAGCAAGGAAGGCTTGGGAGACAACACAAAACATTTTCTTGGCCAAAGATAGGATAAAATTAAGCAAGGGCCAAAGTGAATATGATCAATAAATTCTACCATAAGGTGGGTACTCATTGTCCAAGGATAAGAAATATTGGGAATGATTTTCCCAAGGTAGATTGCATGGATGTCCAAGATCATAGTCACAACAAGAAGCATATAACTAAATATACGAAATTAAGCATGATACTTCGAACAAGATTCTTGGTAGCTTCCAATAGTCACACAATCACTAGTGATTAGAGTAACTTGAAGCAAATGGTTTCCATGAGGATATATATATCTAAATATGAGGAACCACATACCAAGAACCACTCTCATATACAAGATCCAAAGTAAGATCAATAAAGCCATTCAATCAAATTAGAACTTGTATGAGAAAATGTGTCACATAGGTGCTAGATAATTATCAATATCAATTCTAAGTGACACAACCTCGAATATTCACATTTTCTAGGATTGTAATATGCACTAAGCATATGACTCCCCCATAATGTGACACTACCATAAAAACCAACACGAGGCAAAATAATACAAATAGAGATAATTAATGGACATTATAAAATTAAATTTCTCATGAGAATTATACCACATAGAGACTAGACAATAATCCAATATAAATACTAGGTGGTATTCCTCATGTACACACATTTTTAGGATTGTGGAATGCCCAAGCATAACACTCCCCCAAAATGGGATAATCCATTAATCTCTCACAAGAGCCAAATAAGATACTAAATATAACCAAGTAAGGCTCAAACACAAGAAACACACATACATGGAGTGCCACCTAATCATACAAAAATATACTTGATATCTCAAGATAATTAAGTGGAAAGCACAACATGTACAAAAACATGGAAGATACAAAACCAACACATGCACAAGGGGGCGAGTAACTTTCAATGAAATGAGTTAAGCATATGTTACCGCAAGGAGGAACATTGGAAATATAATATGAGCATGATAATCCCAAAAGGCTTGGCTTGACAATTATAATTGATGAAGATCCCTCAATTCTTCATAATCTAGCCAAGACTCCAATGCCCTCCAAAATAACCTATTGATCAAGTTTTGGCTTGTTGGTCCCCAACCAAGTTGGGTCCTAAGAGGTTAGTCACAATAGGCATGGCAACCCAAATGGTTCTTTTCTTGAACCCACATTGAGCACCAACAAATTTGGCAAACACATTGCCAACCTCATCCTTACAAAGAGAATAAGAATCATCAATCAAGATAGGAAGGGATGAGGAGTTACCAATAGTGCATGCGGAAGAAATGTGCCCATTCTCGCGACATATGTAGCAAGTTCTACTCTTGCCATCTTTCTTTTTGGATGAAGAAACAACTTGAGGAAGAGCTTGAGTCTTCTTAGGAGGAGGCCCATCTCTAACAATATGTAGAGCTTGAGGCCGCTTCCCTTGTTGCTTCTTGCCAAGGGACTTCTTCTTGAATGGGCAATATTTGACATGATGCCCTTCTTCCTTGCACTTGAAGCAAACAATGTTGGCTGGATTCTTGACTTGGTCTTGGCCATTCTTCTTGTTGTCCTTGTGCTTCAACTTGATAGTGGACTTGTTCTTGACATTGGAGTTGAATCCAAGCCCACTCTTGTCATTGGGGGATTTTTGCACACTCAAGATTTTGTTGAGTGCGGCCTTCCCTTGTTGACCCTTTTTCAAGTCATTCTTCAAAGAAGTGACTTGAGCCTTGAGCTCTTTGATTTCCTCTACATGGTTAGTTTCAATACAAGTACTAGAGGAAGTAGATGCTACATTGTTAGAGCAACAAGGCATGGAATGTAATTCATCACGAGATATAGCATGGTTGTGAGAGGATGAATTAAAAGGACTAGCACACGGCAATATAACATTTGGAGTAGATATAGTGCTAATGTCCACATGAGGCCCACTAGATGTTACCTTTGACATGATGGCCTCATGAGCCAACTTTAGCCTACCATGGGAGACTAGGAGATCCTCATGCGAGCTTGAGAGCTTAACATGGCTTTCTTCTAATTTCCCATAGTTGATAGTTAGCAAAGCAAGTTGAGCCTTTAGCTCAACATTCTCCTTCAAAATAGATGCTTCACAAGAAATAGAGTTAGTAGCACAAGCATCATTACAATTAGCAAGAGGTGAGGGCAACTTGTCAAGCTCTTTTGAATATGAGGCTTTAAGTTGCTCATGTGACTCGGTGAGTTTGATGAGCTCACCCTTTATGACCCTAGAGCCATTTTTGAGGTGCTCAAAATCCTCAACAAGTTTAGCATAAGCAACTTCAAGTTCATCATTTTTAATCTTGAAGGAGTTAGCCACCGCAAGTTCTCTATCATGGTATTCCTTTACTCTAGATAATTCTAGAGTAAAAGTCTCCTCAAGAGATTCTTTGGTGGTTTGTTCTTCTTCAAGGGAGTCCTTTACTTGAGCAAGTTCATTAGCATATTTACGCTCAAGTGCAAACTTTTCATCAATTATGTTTTCTTGCTCCTCAATAAGATCATTGCCTTCTATAGCATAATTCAAGATTTCAAGAAGGTTGGAGGAAGCAAGTTTATTTTTGTAGAGAGCACTATAGACAACCTCTCCCATTTTCTTAATAGAGGTAATATCATACTTACCTCTATAATCATCTTTATCATTCTCAGCCTCATCATCATCATCATGAGATACAATGGGATTCAAAGAGGTTACCTTTGTTCCCTTAGCCATAAGGCACATGTGAGAACCGGAGGAAGGTGATGATGAGATTGCACTTGTAGCTCTCTTCAAGACCTTGTCTTGGCCCATAGAATCCTCATTTTCCTCTACATGGTTAGCAACACAAGCACTAGAGGAAATAGAAGCATTTTTATCATGGCAACAAGACAACATGAGCATATCATCATGAGATTTGTTCAAGTCATTTCTACATGATATGCAAGGACTATTAACACAAGCATGTGAGGAATTTTGAGTGCTAGAAGTGTTAAGGTCCAAAGATAGATCATTGCAACTAGATATATATGAGGGATTACAAATAGTGAACATACTATCCATATTGCAATTTCTATCACCACTCACCATATCATTACCTTGTGAAAAATCACATGTTGGTGAAGTGGTAAACGATGAGAACTCATCTCGACCGGAAGTGGAAGCAACACAATCATCCTCAATAATGTTGGACTTGCTATATTTATCTTGAAGCATGGTCCATATCTCACGAGCGCTTGAATAAGGCATGATAGACGGAAGAACTACATTGCTCACAACATGCAAAAGAATTTGAGTAGCTAGAGCATCTATATGAGAGTTCAACTTCTCCTCTAAAGATTCGTTTTGGGTATCCATAGGAGAAGAGAAACCCAGATATAGATAGCCCTCGATGATTGGGTGAATTTCCCGAAATAAATTAAGCATGCGAATTTTCCAAACATCATAATTTGTGCCATCAAATGTGAGCGTGTCCTTGTGCACTAATCCCCTAGCCGACATCTTTACTCTCAAGGCGGTTAAGCCTAAAAAGAGAGACCGGACTCTGATACCAATTGAAAGGATACGGATGTCGCCTAGAGGGGGGGGGGGTGAATAGGCGATTAAAACTTTTCCTAGAGTGACTCAACAAAGGCGGAATAAAACTAGTGTTTACTTTGTAAAGCACAACCTAGAAACAACTAAGGTTTACCTATGTGCACCAACAACTTATGCAAAGCAATACAAGCAACAAAGTGATAGCAAGATATATATTACTTCAAGCACGAAGGCTATCACAATGTAAAGTGCATAAGTAAAGAGCTCGGGTATAGAGATAACCGAGACACGCGGGGACACCGATATTTTACCGAGTTCCTCCCAACATGGAGTACGTCTCGTTTGGAGAGGGGGTGGTATCAAACCACCAACGCCACAAAAGGCCTCCCTTATTCTCCGGTGAATCTCACCCCAATGGGATCGATCCACGCTTCCACTATCGGTGCACTTGTCGGTGGCAACCGGAACCTCTCACAAGGTTGGGGCACAACTCCACAACTTAATTGGAGGCTCCCAACAAATGCCACAAAAGGCCACAATGCCACCAAGGCCACAAAACCGTCTAGGGTTCCAAGAACCCAAGAGGGACAAGCTCCAATGAGCAATTCAAACCAAATCCTCCAAAGAGAACTCAAACCGATGCACCAAATGCAAATGGCAACAACACCACAGAGATGCTCAAATCCCTCACTCTCAAGTTCCAACAAAGCTACTAAAGCTATTAGGGAAACAAGAGAGGAGGAATCAAAGAGAGACACAAAATCCCCCAAAATCTAGATCCCCAAAGATGCACTCACAAAGAGATGAATCGGTTAGGTCAAAACGTGGGGCTAGATCTCCTCTCTCTTCCACTAAAAAATGGGCAAGAATCATCGGAGGGAAAAGATTAGTCAAGCTTCAAGATCTAGAGCAAATGTGAATAAAGTTTAGCCTAATAGATAATAGAGGAGCTGACTAAACTGAAAAAGGACAAAGGGTATAAATAGTGGCCCAGAAAATCTAGCCGTTTGAGGTGTTTTTCTGCCTGGACCGGTACTACCGGTTTTAACCGGTACTACCGCTCGCAACCAGTGTAAAAGGGAAAGTCAACGAGAGAGAGAAGTAGCAGCCAGCAGCCATGCATGCGCGGGCGCGTGAGATGCCAAGCCGCAGCAGCGCAGCAGCTGCAGGGCCGCAGCTCGCAGCATGCAGCGGCGCAGCAGTGGTAAGGCAGCGCGCGCGCGCCGTACGCGCGGAATCTGTGCGGGCAGCGAGGCGCGCGAGCGATGCAGCGGCAGCGGGGCCCAGCGCGGCGCATACGGGCGCATCGGCAAGCGCGCGGGCGAGCGAGCGACCGAGCACGCGCGGCGAGCGGCGATGAAAACGAGGCGGCTGCGCGCGGTGGGCCAAGCTCGCTAGGCACGCGGGTCAATGGACGCAGCTGCGCGCGGCGCCAGATCGGGAGTGAGCGGGTGGCACACGTAGGAAAAAAAACGGGCCAGGGAGCTGAGAAGCTGGGCATTTTTCCTGGGCCGGCCGGTAGTACTGGCCCACCCGGGCGGTACTACCGGACCGATCCGGTAGGACCAGAAGTGGGTGTCGGGCCAAACTGAGAATGGGCTGCGTGTCTCAGGCTCGACCGGTACGGGGCTGCGGTAGTACCGGTCGGTCCAGTTATTTTTTTCTTTTTCAATTTAAAACGGCAAATATTCAAACGGATATAACTTTTAAACGGTAGCTCCGATTGATCCGATTCCAGTTGCGTTGGATAGAGGACATTAAGGGCTTATCAATAAAAGGTGGAAATATTGATTATCACTAACTGAGAAAGTATCAAGTAGAATAATGTGATATACCTCACTTGGTGAGAAACCGAAAAGCCGTATAAATCAAAATCGCAACAAGATATATATGGGAGATCTGATTTTGATGAACAAGAGCTTGTTATGGAGATTACCACAAGCTCTATATCCTCACATGGATAAGACCAAATAACAACCAAATACGATGATGCAAGTATGCAAAGGTTTGAGCTCTCTCCGAACGATGTGACCGAATTACTCATATGAGAGCCCCTCTTGATATTACGGTTATCTATCCTAAACCCGGTCTCACACACACAACGTGAGACCGGCAAAAGGGAAAACCTATCAATATTATACCTTTGCCTTGAGCATTCCACTTGAGCTTGATGTAGACGATCTTGCCCTTCTCAAGATGGAACGTCTTCCTTAATTCCTCATCATCGACCTCGCATATCGAGCTTGCCCAACAAATCTTCTTTGCATTTCATTGACCTTGAAGCCAACACATGCTCCAAGCGATGCCAATGGACAAATCTTACAAGTATAACTTAATACGCACATTAGTCCATAAAGATTGTCATTAATTACCAAAACCACACATGGGGGCCCAATGTTTTCTTTCACATAGTTACAAGGAAAAAATATCAAACTCGGTATATTGATTATGTCTAAAAAACATTCACAAAATGACCTATCTCATTCGAGGTTGCCAAAAATCCATTTTTCATTTTAAATAGGCAAATAAAATTATGGCTAGAATCACTACATAGTTTGTGATAAGTTAATATTTATATCATATTTGGACTCCTCTTATTTTTCTGATCGATTTAGACATATTATTTGTCGAATTCCGATATACGGATTTAAAGATATTAATTATTCCATATTAAATAGAAAAATACAAAAAAAATAAAATCATTATATTTTTATTTGAATTCAATAATATTTTTACTAATTCATTATTGTTTACTTAAATAATTGTTTACAATTTCAAGAAAATACAAACATGTGACATGATGATAGAAGAGTTAATAGGATTGATATCATAGTATTGACAATAATGTATGAATTACTTTACGGAAACAGATTCTAAAGAAACGAGAAAGTTAAGCGTGCTGGAGTTGGAGTAGTGAGGATGGGTGACCGACCGGAAAGTTTGACCAAGACTGTAATTTAATCAAATATTAATATAATAAAAAATGTTCAAAATGAGAGATTAGCAAGTCAAACAATTCAAAGATTAAAAAAATGAGAATTTTGTTTTTTATAAAAGTAAAAAATATAAGAAATATTTTTGCAACCGGCCGACAGGCTATGCCGACGGCCGCTACGTCGAGGACAGCCATTGGCGTAGCGTATGCCGACGGTATTTCGATACGCTGACGGCCTACGCATGCTCCGCCCAGGGAGACATTTGCCGAGGAGTCTACGCCGAGAACAGCCGTGGGCGTAGCATTAGTTGAAGACTTTTTGGCCTACGCCGACGGCTTTTTTCTCTCGGTATATCGTGCGCGTCATGTAGATGCATGCTGTAAACTAATGTTAAACCAATTACGTCAAGCGGCCCGCAAGAAGTTTGAGTTTAGGGTTTAGGGTTTAAATATGGATTTAGAGTTTAAGCTTGCTGCAAGTATGTGAAACAAGGACTGCACTATTGGTCCCAGCCGTACCTAAGCTATCAGCTGTCCCCCAACATGTATCGACCACATACGAGTTGAAGAACGTACGTATACCTGCCTTTTGGACGCAAGAGTTATCGCATGTGAAGACCGGTTCTGCGGTGTCAGCTGGTCTCCTAACAGCTTGCACATATGTATGGTTATCTCTCTCTCAAACATACATCTGCAGATCTGTTCTCTAGTGCTTTGTCCAACGGCATGCATAACTGTAGTTTGTTTGGTTTCTGGTTCAGACCAGAGAAACTCGCTTGCAAATGGACAAACGCTAGCCGGCCGGTGCATGTGTGCCAGAGATCTCAGAGGAAGGAGAAGAACAGGAGAAAGGCGACAAGCGCTGCGAGCTTGACTACTGTAGCTGCATACCAGTGCGTGTTGCTTGAGAATTTATTGGCCTGGAGCGCTATACCAGCAGCTACCCTCCTCGTTGGTGTATGCATGCAGCAGATCGGATATAGAGAGAAGGGGGATTTAGTAAGACGTTGAATTTGTCTTGTTAAACAGATTCAGTTGAAGATCGGAGCCGTATATGATCAAGTCATGTTTAGCTACCCGATTATGGTTTTAGACATAGCTCATAGACTGGCTGGACTTCTTGTAATCCTAACTACATATAACAAGCTTGGCAACAAAACTAGGGATTCAGTTATATGATTTGGCAGATGAAGGTGATGGAGGTCTTGGGGAAGAAGGAAATCCTAGGTACAGTGACAGGTTGGTGATGAAGCATACTGATGTTATCCCGCTGCTGGATCGAGCAAAAAATCTTGCTGCTGCCAAACAACCTGGATAACACTAAAGATGTTTCTGAAACTCCATTTGTACTTAATACAAATGATGATACTTGGATTGAATTAGTGAAAATTATTGGTGCATATTTGGGTGTCTCGGTTGATATGATGGAGATCATCTAAATTTAATTAGAGCGCAAAAGTATGGTAGAGTAAATTTGTACCGTCAAAATAAGAAGCAAGCAACACCTGCTACAGAACCTGGAAATGTGATACTACAAACTGTTGTAATAGACACAATTCTTCGGGAACTCTAGCACTAACCTCTAATGATGATAGCAATGGAGAAAATGATTCTTTGCAAACTTGCATTTACACTACATTCTCTAGTGGGTGAAATACTAAAGAAAGCTTCAAATGTAGTTTTCACAGTTAAATCACCAGTTAAGACTGTTGAGGAGGAAAAACAAAGAAACAATGTTAGCTGGACTTACTTGGAATGACATTGGGTTAGGAGACACAGCAAAGAGAGAATTTATCAAATGTATTGCTTCAGTTTCTGCTCTAGACTTCATAGTAATAGAGGAAACAATTATGCAAGAGTGCCCTGAGGTGATTTTAAACTCTCTTAGTGGTGATCTTGATTTCAATTTGACCAGTATACCTTCTAGGGGGAGAGTTGGGCGCATTTTAGTAGGAGTTAATAACAATAGCTTTTGGTTTTGTTTGGAATCTAATAATGGTGTATGATGACCCACAATAAACTGGCAAGGTTGATTTTTTGATTGAACTAGCTCAGTTCATAAATAAATCTAAATTGCCCATGTTGATTGCTAGAGATTTCAACTGGACAAGAAGAGAGAGTGACCATAACATGCTAGATGGCTTTAATAAACTGAGTATGTTATTTAATTTGATCATAGTGCAAGGGGAGTTTATGGAAAAATTCTCAGTGGCAGGAGATATACCTCATCTAATAATCATGAGGATAGTCGAACCTATGAATTGTTGGACAGGGTTCTAGTATCTCCTACATGGGACGAAAAATATCCTTTAGTGATGGTTACAACCTTGACTAAAGAGCACTCAAATCATACTCCCCTCCTAAGACTGGATAAAAGCCTAATAAACCTGCTATTTTCAGATACAAAAAATGATGGTTTCTTAGAACTAATTTGAAAGAAATAGTTAGAAATGAATGGTCCAAAATTTTCAGGAGAATACTGTGGAGGAACAATGACAGAATAGATTGAGGAACATGAGACAGTCTTTGAGTGGATGGAATAGAAATAGGGAAGATAAAAATAGAAAAGATAAAAAAATTATTAGAAAAAATTGATAGGCCGGATATCTTCAATGAGCTGAATGGTTTGTTTGCTGTCGACAGAGCAACACAACTCCATTGTCAGCAACAACTGACCAAGAACCCCTAATAAAACTCAAAGTCTCATGACACAGTATATGTCATTACGTCCCTCCCTAATCCCTTCATTACACTAAGGTGTAGCCACACAATCTCATGACGGTAAAGTAACATGCAGTCGACGTTCCCATATTACCATCATATAACCATATAGAAGATTAAAACTTGACTGAATACTGCGCTGGTCCATTATAAAAAACTCTGCCGCGAACATCTCGAAGTAAAGGGAAATCGACGCTTCCAATGAATGACGGCGTGAGGCGCCGAGAATTCAAAGAAGAACTCGGCCGCATCAAGCCTAAGACCATCGACCACCTAATGAACATCGCCAATCGCTGGGCTGATGGCGAAGATGCCGTCAACCGAGCACGTTCGGATGACGAAGATGACTTCGGCCGTAGGCGCGATCGCCGCGGAAAAAGAAGACCGCGTGTCTATGACGACCGCGAGGAGGTCGACATGGTTGCGGCTGGCTATGTCGATCGTCAAGACGATGTCAATCGCAACAGTGGCTATCGCGATGGCAACTACTGCGACAGCGGAAGACCCACCCAAACATGGCAACTCCGCAACCGCGATGATGAGCCATCCACATTCAAAAAGTTGCCGCGTCCCTGCACCTCCACTTTTACATCGACAAACGGGATGGTAAGAGGAGGGCTACCCATATGCTCAAGGATCGCAGGGAGTTCCAAAAACTCCACAAGGGCTTCGCTTAGATGTGTTGCCAAGCGGTGAACCCAGGATTCGCCCCCGCTCCAGGATCCGCCGTGCACGAAGCTCCACCGCTAGGGTCTATGATGATACAGAAGGGGTGCCCAACCAACAGGGTGCAGAAGAAGATCACGCGCCAGGTTAACTTGCTCGTCACCTTTCTGTCAGCCATACCTAAGTACCTTAGCGGCTCAGATTCATGCATCACGTTAGACCACTCGGATCACCCGCGCCAGATACCTCGCCCAGGTCACTCTGCCCTGGTGGTCGAGGCCCATATGGGAGGATTCAAGATGAGCCGCGTCTTCATGGACGGCGGCAGCGGCATCAACCTGATGTTCGCCAGCACACTCGCAGCAATGTGGATGCCGCTATGAATCCTAGAGGCGTCGGACACGACGTTCCACAGCATCGTCCCAAGGAAGGGCATATACCCCCTGGGCAAAATATGGCTCGACGGCATCTTCAGCAAGCCCAACAACTTCAGGCATGAGCGGCTTGAGTTTGAAGTGGTGGACTGACCCTCACAGTACCACGCCATCCTCGGGCGTGTAGCATTCGCAAGATTCCTGGCAGTGCCGTATTACGCGTATCTTCTACTGAAGATGCCAGGACCCAATGGTGACATCACCGTCCCAGGAAGCTTCACCAGATCGAAAAGCTGCGACAGGGACTTCAATAGAGTCTCCCAATCGTAAGACATGCAGAAGGAGCTCGCAAGGCTAAAGGAGGTCACATACAACGGTTTGCCCCCAGTCACAAGGAAAAATGCACCTGATATGTTGTTCGACTCCACAGTCAACACCAATAAGGTGTAGGTCCACCAGACGGATGCCTCCAAGACGGCGTTGATCGCCAACGACCTAAGTACTGCATAGGAAAGTGCGCTCGTCGAATTCCTCCATGACTGCTGGGAAATCTTTGCCTCGTGTCCTGCGGACATGCCAGGAGTTCCCAGGGAATTCGCCGAGCACGCACTCAATGTGTTTCCGGATGCAAGCCAGTTAAGCAGTCGATGCGTCGATTGTCCAAGCCAAGAGCCGAAGCCGTTGGTATTGAAGTCAACAGAATCCTCGACGCCAACTTCATAAGGGAGATCAAAGAAAGCACCTGGGTAGCTAACCCCATGCTGGTCCCCAAAAAGGACACGGACATCCTACGGATGTGTGTGGACTTCACATCGCTCAACAAGCACGGCCCAAAGGACCACTTCCCCCCTACTACAGATCGATCAAATCATAGATTCAACTATAGGATGCAAGAAACTCTCCTTCCTCAACACCTACTCAGGCTACAACCAAATTCGAATGAAGGTTGAGGATCAGGAGAAAACGGCGTTCATCACGTGGTTCGGGGTGTTCTGCTACAACACTATGCCTTTTGGGCTGAAGAACGCAGGCGCCACATATCAACGATGCATGCAGGTGTTCCTGAAGAGTTAGATCGGATGCAACGTCCAGGTCTATGTCGATGACATAGTAATGAAGACCAAGGAGGCCAAGACACTCATTGACGATCTCCACGAGACGTTCGACAACCTCGATCGCTACAAGATCAAGGTAATCCCGGACAAGTGCGCCATCGGCGTCCCGTCCGGGCAACTACTCAGGTACTTAATCTCTCAGAGAGGCATCGAGGCCAACCCGAAGAAAATCAGGGCTATACTATCCATGGAGGAGCCCAAGAATGTCAAAGGGGTCCAGCAGCTAGCTGGTCGAATCGCGGAGCTCAGTAGGTTCATCAGCCGCATGGGCGAGAAGGACCTTCCTTTCTATCAGCTACTACGCAAGGCCGAAAAATATGAGTGGACGGCCGAGGACAACGAGGCATTCGAAGACCTCAAGCGCCTGCTCTCCACATCTCCTGTACTGGTAACGCTAAAGGAGAGGGAGCCTATACTTCTATACATTGCAGCCACGCACCAGGTGGTCAGCACTGCCCTTGTGGTCGAGTGACCCGAAGACGGCAAGACCCACGGGGTATAACGCCCAATCTACTACCTCAGTGAGGTACTGACCCCAACAAACCAAAGGTATCCGCACTACCAGAAGCTCCCCTACGACGTATTCATGATGGCACGTCGATTGAGCCACTACTTCCTAGAGCATCAGATCATAATCGTCAATGACGCGCCACTGTCAAACATCCTGAACAACCCCGAAGCTGCTAGGCGAGTACCCCTATGGGGCATCGAGCTGTCACCTCGGGACATCGTCTACGAGCGTCGCACCTCCATCAAGTCTCAGGTGCTCCTTGACTTCATTGTCCACTGGATGGCACTCGAGCTACCGGATACTCCGGACATGTCCCAGTCCTAGACAATGCACTTTGATGGCTCCAAGCGCGAGGCTGGAGCAGGGGCCGGAGTGATATTGACGTCCCCTCAAGGGGATAAGATGAAATACGTCCTTCGGATGAAGTTCCGGGCATCCAACAACGCGGATGACTACGAGGCACTTCTGCATGGCATGCGGATAACCAAAGTGTGCGGCGCTACGCGCCTCGTCATCTATGGTGACTCCAACCTCATTGTCCAACAGACGATCAACGAGTGTGACGCTCATAGCGCCAACATGATCTCATATCGTGCGCTCTACACCTCATTCGAAGGGGACTTTGATGGCTGCGAACTCCGGCACGTTGGCAGGGAAAGCAATGAAGAGGCTGACAAGCTCGCCAACATCAGCTCCACTTGTTCCCCAGTGCCACCAGGTGTGTTCCTCGAACAAATCTATAATCCCTCCATCAAGCGAAAAATTCTGAAGGACACATCCGAAGCTGCAGGACACTCGGGGGTTGCGCCACCCGAGAAAGCCAACGGACCCCAAGAGCTCGACACGGAGGTCGAACTGGTGAGCCTCATGCAGGTCATGGCGGTCGAGCGAACGTGGATCCAACCGTACCTCCGCTACCTGATAAGTGATACGTCGTAAATGTATCTATAATTTTTGATGTTCCATGCTTGTTTAGTGCCAGTTGCCTGTTTTCTGTTGTTTTTGTTCCAGAAAAGTCAGAAAATGAATATTCTCAAAATTGGACGGGACAAAAGCCAAAGTCAATATTTCATCGAGGAGAACACGGAGCCATAAGACGAGACTAGCGAGGTTCGATATCGTCAATGCCCATTGTTATGAACTTGGGTTTTGGAGAAGATGGGGATGCTGGAGATCGCGGAACGGTTAATAGACAAGCAACGCGGGGACACGAGGTTTACCCAGGTTCAGGCCCCCGTAGGGAAAACCCTACTCCTGCTTGTCTGCTCTTGATTACGGCGGAACCGAAGGTTACAGGGGTGCACAGATGCAATCTGGCGTGAGGTGCGTATGAGGTGAGTTGAGGCTCTCCTCGCCGTGCCCTCCTAGCCTTTATATAGATAGGCAGGTCCCGGGCACAGGTTGAGTCAGTTACAGATTAGGGTTTGTCCCCTTTGAAATTCTATCTACTCTAGTCTTGTTCTCCAAGGATCGCGTCATGGGCTTGGGCCAGCCAAAATCTCCACAGGCCGTGTATCTTATCGTGGGCCTTCCTTGGGATGGACTAGGTATGCCAATGTTGTGTACCCGTGGGGTATAACCATGTCAGTAACCCCCGAATGTTCCGTCGAATCGTAGATTCGGCTGAGGACTCTTCAATCTTTCGGGTGCAGTTGGACCTGTTTGTAAGAGAAAATGATTTAGTTCGTAGGTATTGTTGATGCGTGTGCCTGACTCTCCCGACAAATCAGGGCTAGTTAACTATCATAGGACAAAACAACACGATCTTTTCAGACTCGAGTCCCCGGACTCGAATCTGGAACGAATGCTGGCGTAATTCGACTCAGGTCGTTGTGGTCTTATAGGAGTCGAATCCCAGTGGTTTTAAAGTGATGTACCCAACGCGACCCTCAGGATTTTTCGTCGTGCCTGTTGACACAGTATTTTACTGGCAGGGCACAGTCACGTGCGTTACCAGGCCATCAAATGATATATGTAGGTCTTATCCTTGCGTCCCAAACACAGCATTCGAAATTTTATCACCGCGGAGGTGTTTCGAGTGGCCAAGGAGAATGCTTCTCACTTAGCGTTGGTTTGGGCAAATTTTCTAGAAAGATTTTGTTGTATTTTGATCTGAAGGATCGCATTCGAATAATTCATAGGGTGCACGGCCTGCGCTCCCTATGGGAGTAGCCCCCGAGTGTCTGTTTGAGTCGTAGACTCGAGCAGAGACTTTAGTTCAGTTATTTTTAGCTTAAGGTCCGAAGGACACAATTTTTTTGGATGCTTGACCAATCCTCCCTATGGGAGTAGCCCCCGAGTCCTTAGTGGAGTCGTAGACTTGACGTAGGACTCGAAGATAGTTGAGAGGTGCAGTACCTTAATTATGTCTCAGGTGCGCGGCCAGCGCTCCTGATAGGAGTAGCCCCCGAGTAGTTGTTCGAATCATAGATTCGAGTGAGTACTTGATTTGTTAGCCGAAAATTTCTAGCCGTTGCTAGCTTAGTCTTGATGACTTCAGTGGTGACGATTGGTGATCTCAACCTTCTGCAGTGGCAGAGATGACACGACGGGACGATCGTGGGTCCCACCTCCTGACTTGAAGTTGACTAGTCACGCGCGAACGTGGCGAGAATTACGGTGTCTCCTCGGTTTCCGTGCATAGTGGACGGCGTGCTGGCGACGATTCGTTGCTATGCTGACACGTGTAGGGTTGGATCTTGCTTGCGCGCTAGGGCTTCTGGATCAACGGCTCGTGTTCGTCGTATTTGTCCTTTAATACCGTGGGTAAACAGTGATTTCGTTTTACCCTTTGCCATTTGCTTTCTCGCCATTGCCTCCATTTTCATGAGCACTTCCTCTCTCGCCCTGTGCACTGGAAGTTCTTCGTTCGTTTCCCTCTTCTTTTCTTCACGCGCAACGCCGCCCTCGACGCCGCACAATGGGCAAGTCGAAAAAGACCACTGCCGAAGCTGGCTCGAGCGCCGCCGCCGGCGGCAAGAAGGTTGCTGCTGCCGCTCGTATCACCGACGGCAGGTGGAGGCGCACAGAGGTGTGTGATACCAATCTGCGCAAGCTGCGCGACGCGGGGTTGATCCCGCTGAACAAGGAGGACGTCAAGCTTCCTGGCGATGAGGTAATCCCCCGCCCACCTGTAGGGTTTCGGGTGATGTTCGTTGTCTTCGTTCTTCGCGGTCTCTCGCTTCCTGTCCAATATTTCCTTCGTGGACTCCTTTTCTTCTATAGGATTCAGATACACCATCTGTCTCCCAATTCTCTTCTCCATGTCGCTTGCTTCATAACCCTTTGCGAGTTGTGGCTCGGCATCAAGCCACACTTTGGCCTCTTCCGGAAGCTCTATTCTATGAAGAAGCAGTCCGGCACCGGCGGAGTCTATCCGCTTGGCAGCTGCATCATCTCCCTTCGTCCTTTCGTCCAATTCTTCTCCTTTTCTATATGCGAGTCCGTCCAGCAGTGGCACCGAAAGTGGTTCTATATCCGCGATGCTAAGCTGGACGGTCAGCGATATGGGCATGGCCCCTTCGACTTCTAGCAGAAGATCGTCCCGAAGAGATTGTGGAAGAACCACATCTTGGCGGGTGAGGTTGCGGAGGTGGAGAGACTCTACCAGCGGGTGGAGGCCCTTCAGCTAGTGCCAGGCAAAGAGGTCAACGGTGTGGATATCATCTGCACCTTCCTCAAGCGATGGGTGCAACCGCTCCAGGCTCGGGCGCACCCAATGTTTCTCTACGCTGGCTCTAGTGATCCAATGAGGGTTTCATCTGAAGAGTTGTCTTCGGGTGACCTCGATAGGGTCCTTCGTCCCCTGCTAAAGTTCAAGGCCGGTGAGGATCTCCCGGGGAAATCGTTGACCCCCCTCTTAGCGCCAATAAAGGGGTTTCTCAGGTGATGCATGTTCGTTCGCGTAGCGCTTTTTGCGGGTGTTTGTTGTTTGTTGTTGTTACTTATCTTGTTTCTCTTTGTCTTTTGCTTGCAGCGCCTCCAGGTTATGGGGTCTATGCCTCCTCTGCCTGAGAATTTTAGGGAGGCGCCAGATAATGAGGATGTGGACTCCGAGTCTGAGCTTCCTCCAGCTCAGTCGCCTACTCAGGATGCTCCTCAGGTGAGTGAAGGGTAGACCCGAAAGCGCTCTTGGAGCGAGTCTTCGGATGCGTCTACCCTGCCAACGCCAAGGGGTCTGTGCTTCCTCGAGCGCCATGGCAAGAATGATGGTGCTTATTCCGCGCCTATCCCTGTTGTGCCCATTCGAGCGATGGCGCCGCAGCCACTGGCCAAGAAGAATAACAAGAAGGAGAAGGCGGTACCCATCTTCAATCTGTCGGATATTGATTCGTAAGTGACTCCGTCTGCATTGTTTTCTGTCACTTGTCTGTGTAATGTAGGTTATTGTCTTGATCAGACTTTTTCTTACAGCCATTCTTTGGAGGAGCCTCTTAGTGTGGGCACTCAGGAGGTTGTAGGGGAGTCGAAGCTGACAGCTCCTCCCTCTCAGGTGGTGGCCGACTCTGAGGACGATGCCCCGAACCTCTCCAAGCGAGAAGCTCGGGCGGTCGTAACTCAGAAGACCGCACGCCGAGTTGAGGCGCTCCTCGTCGTGCCCTCCTAGCCTTTATATAGATAGGCAGGTCCCAGGCGCAGGTCGAGTCGGTTATAGATTAGGGTTTGTCCCCTTTGAAATTCTATCTACTCTAGTCTTGTTCTCCAAGGATTCGAAGGCGTCATGGGCTTGGGCCACCCGAAATCTCCATAGGCCGTGTATCTTGTCATGGGCCTTCCTTGGGCTGGACTAGGTATGCCAATGTTGTGTACCCGTGGGGTATAACCATGTCAGATACGGAGGAGGGCCTCGAGGGGCCCACACCCCCTGGCCACGCGGCTAGGCCTGGCCCGCGCCTTGGGGGGTGCGGCCGCCTCAGGCACCCCCTCGGTCTCCCCCTTCACCTATAAGAAGCCCTCAATACCTAAACCCTAAGCACCCAATCAGATCTCCACGAAAAAGTCCGTAGCCGCCTGTAACACCCCGGTTTTAGGTAAATATTAATTAGGGTTTGTTTGTGCATCATGAGCATCATGTTTGAAATTGTGCATTAAATAAATCATGCAAAACCCTAAAATCCTAACGTTTCCCCCTATTGAAAATCATTCAAAAATAGTTTGAATATTTGAAAAGTACAAAATGTTTGGATCCCAAATTGAATAAAAGGTCCCATAGTATTTTTCATATTTTACAACACCCTCTGGTAGTTTTGAATGATTCAAAACAGGAATGAATTTGAAAATACAAACCAGAATATAGAAACAGAAATAGAAAATTGTTTCAGAATAAAAACAGGGCCAGACCAGCTAACTGGTCCGAGCCCATCTTGCTCTCCTCTCTCTTCCGCTCAGTGCGCAACACGTAGCAGCTCGCCGCAGCCCAGCCGAAGACCATACGCGGCCCATACCGCTTCATCCCCTTTTCGTCGTCTTCCTCCTTGGGAGGAAGCATCTGGGTGTCACCGGCGCCGCCATCAATGCCCGCCGCCTTCTCCTGGCCGTCTGACGAGCTCCGAGGTGAGGATAAGAACCACGCCGACCCCCTGATCCATCCTTATCCCCTCCCGTTCTCCCCAGCGACCTCTCTCTCGTTTTCATCCCCCTGGCGAAACCCTAGTCTCAGGCTCCGCCCCTCGCCGTCGCTCTGTACCTCCCCGAGGCAAGCCAAGCACGCCACAAGGTCCGCCTCGCCTTCCCCGTTCTTCCTGTCGAAGCACGCAAGCCCCGGAGCACCCTGCTCGCCAGAATCGACGTTTCGTCCCCTCCACCGACAACCACCGCCGGCGCCATTACTGCCGACCTAGACCTCCTCTGGCCAAGCCGACCTAGCCAATCGAACCACGGTGAGCCCGTGGTCCCTGTGGACCCTTCTTCTTCCTCCCTCCCTGTCAACACCCGGATTTTTCAATCCTAGATGCCTGTTATGCCATACATCGCAATCCCAGGATTACCATTTTTGCGAGACATAACAGAATTGGATACCATAGTACTTCATCCATTACAACGATACATAAGTTCTTACACAAATAGGGATCTCATGATCCAGTCCTTAATACAACATCAAGCAGCGGAATACGGAATAGTAACGGTAGCGTAGGCGAGGCTCCATCTTCGGGGTCACAGGCAATGCTGACGATGGGAGATGATCCTAGTTGTCGTAACCATCCTGGGGTCCATCCTCCAGGTACTCCTCTTCATAGTCTGGCCATGGGAATAGCCAGGGACAAAGCCATGAGTACTCTTTAAGTACTCGCAAACTAATACTAACAAGAAAAAGGGGGTTTTGGATAATAGGACACTAGGCTCTAGGGTTGTTTTGCAAAAGCCAGATTTATACTACTAAGTTCCCAAGCTAGTCACAATTTTATAACTCCTAAGTGGGATCTTGTATTTCCAAGTCACAACTCTGTTGTGGCCAAGCCAAAGTCTCAAGTCGTTCACAAGTCATTTTGAAAAGTCTGACGGGGGAACAGTATGGCCACTCCAACTGTCCATAACCGTGGACGCGGCTATTCGAATAGTTTGACACTCTGCAGAGATTGTACACTTTCACCACAACATTCGATACATCCGTCAGGAACAAATCCTGAATTCACCATACTCAGTATGCGGATAATCAATCCTAACCTTCCAATTACACTCCCTAGTATAAGCACCTCTCCTGTGAGTTTGGCCTCCCAACCATGACCACTGTCATCTTGGGTACTGCACAGGTGGACAATCTTCACAAGGTAGCCTCAGCTCAGACCTTGGCCGTGAGGGAACTAATACTAAGGTATATAAGTTTCCAGTCAAGCCCTACCCAATATTCGGGTATTGTGGTTGTACGATAAAATTGGAATGGTATCGCATCCAGACAACCATCAGTTTTTAAAGGGCTAAGGCTCATGCCTCAACATTTTCATCACCAAAATCATCAAGTGTTTGGAAACACCTGTCCAAAACATTTCAATAGAATGATCCATCATTCCAAGGTTTTCATAACCATTTTTCCACCAAGTATTCCCATCTAAAGTTGATCAAGTTTTATGCTTAGCACTAGCATCTACAGGTGGGGTAGTACTAATAGAGGGGTGGTAACTAGTGGAGTTGCAACTAAGTCCAACCTTATATCATAAGCTGATATCAAGGTTTCTAGCTTAGGCCAAATTTTAATGCTCTTTATGCAACCTTCAGCACAACTGTCCAGTATCTACCAAAATTCTTGGGTAGCCTCTAAGTAAACTTTGATAAAGAAATAAAGTAAAAATCTTGCCATAAAACTAGGATTGGTTTAGCAAGTGGGTATGGTTACATACGCTGAGGGCATATAGTAATCATATCACAGCATGGGTTGTGGCAACAATAGGGTGTCTTATGCGCTTGCATAGGTATAGTATCTTGCAAGTGTTAGCTTGCATTGGTAAACTTGGTTAGTATAGCTTGCATCAATATCAGTATAAGCTTGCCTTGTGCAGAGCAGTGGTTGAAGTTCTCCTCGGCTTCCTCTTCGTAGTATCCTCCTTCTTCCTCGTGGCCTTGGTCGGTACTAGCGTCTATGAATAAATACGAGGTACACAATCACCAAACAATACTTAACTACTTGCAATCATCACACACAAGGGTCCTATAGATGATCTAGCATCATCTCTAACATTACAAGGTTAAGGATTGGTTTAAGTCTTCTTATTTTAGAAAAGTAATTTCTACTCATTGAAAAACTACTTAAGATTTAATATTCTCCAATCTAAACATGGGATCATGTTGACACATGTCATCACCACATGTTGTAGTCCATGGGAATGTGATTTAAAGTGGTGTCACAATTTAACAAGGTTTTACCCTTTTATTTTAATTAATTAAAGTGGTTAGAAATGCTTATGAAGCATTCTTTTATTCCTTGAACAAAGTTTCTGCAAGTAACCTATATATATTTTTATATATTCTGAAAGGTATGGTTGAAAGTGATTTTTGAGAGTTGGAATCAACTCAAAAGCTATTGTGGTTTAAATTTGAAAAATGTTTGAATGCAGAAAAGCTTCTGCCTTGTCATTTTTGCTAAGGGTGATCTACAGATCCAAATGACTTGAATCCAACGGGCTTGGATTAAGCATTCACAGACCTTTCCAACAAAATTGGTTTCATCTAATTTGGTGCACTAAATCGATCTGGATTGATTTTTGAAGTTGGGTACAAAAGTGTGTTTGAAATTAAAAAGAAAAGATTTAATTTGAATTATTGGGCTGCGCGGGAAATTCTAATGGGCCGGCCTGCTAAGCGCAGTGCTCCCGCGGGCTGCGTAAGTGGGTGTCCCCACTCGTCAGTGACACGGGGCTGGGCGAAGTGGTATGAGGCAACGTGGTTCGTTCGATCTGGTTCTAATCCAATGGCTGAGGGTCATTGTCGACGCGAGACAGCTCCGGCGAGAACGAAACCTAGCGCGGCCAGTGAGGGGTGCTGGGGGCTCACCGGGGTACGGGCGAGGGTCGGCGAGGCGGGCGAACGACGAAGTCGACGACGGCGAACCTCCTGGTACCGGTGGCTTCTCCTGGGGCGGCTCCAATCGCTGGCTCCTTTCTTCTCCGGCAGCGGCAGGCTCCAGTGAAATTCCGGCGGGGTGGTGCTCGCCTTGCTCTGAGAATGGTGTGGCACGATCAGTGAGGAGAGGGGAGTGAGATGGTGTGAAGAAATCGTGCGGGGGTGGCCTCTATTTATAGTCGAGCGAGGGGACCGTCGGGGCGCAAGGTGAGCTCGTCGGAGGCGACGTTACAGGCAGCTAATGGCATGGGCAAGGGTAGGGGACGGTGCTGTGTCTCCTGGCGATGCTCAACGACATGGTCGCGAGGGATGGGGCGGTGTGGTTTGGTCTGGAACGGGCGGTGCTCTGCGCGGCAGAGGCGGCATTCTCGACGGCGGGCGGTGGATGTATGGCACGGGGCGTTAAAAGGGGATGTCTGGCGGTCTCCTGGGTCGGTGGTGATCGTGTGTGCGCGCGGTGAGGGCGGCGCGCGGTCTGTGGGTGGTGGTCGAGGGTGGCGCTCTGGCGCACGCTCGGCATGGTCTGGGCGTGTCTGGTGCGCGTGGTCCAGGGCTTGGCAACACTCGCGGCTGGGACAGGCAGTGGCGGTGGACGGTGGGCTGCCTCCCAGACAAGGTTGGCACGGCTAGTTCTTCCTCTAGCCTGCTGTCGACTATGGGGTGGCATTGAGGTGCTCGGCTGTTCACCATTAATGGCAATGGCAAGCTCACAGGGGTGCTAAAGCTGGTCTAACCTCTCTATATGATCTACTGGATTGTGTGAGAGCTAACTAGGGAACAAGTTAGGCTCAAAACACTGCACACTATAGTGTTTTGTGTTTTGTTTGATTTGTGCCTGCAACCTGTTTGATGATATGGCCGCATGAAATCAAGTTTTGAATTTTGAAATGATTTTTGGTGGGTTTGCTAGATTGGTTCTGGTGAGTCTGCAGATGCTTGGGTTTTGAAAATTGAGCTTGTTTAAGTGGGTTTTGAAAAAGTGGGATCTTCCCATATGAAGAAGATTCAATTTTGAGTTGTCATTTAAACTATGCATTTGAAAGTTTCTGGATGATCACAAGGTTGGCCTTGATACTTTGTTATGAGTACATTCAAGGGTTGCAAAGATCCAGAAAAGTTTCGGTTAGGTTTTGAAAGTTTGAGACAGCCAAAGTAGGCATGGGAGTTAAATTGGTAAAAATGACCATTCACTTAATATATTGGTTTTGACTTATTTTTCTTTAGGAAAAGTGTGGGGAATGTTTTAGATGATGTTCTTTTCACTTAAGAAACATTTTACAAGCAATGGATCACACAAACAAAGTAGTTTTTAAAGAATTTCAAAATTCATGCATACACATATACATGCTTTCATGAATTGATTTAGAAAAGTTTTTGTTAACCCTAAACTTTAGGATTAGTGTTTTTTTGATCTAAGTTTGATATTTTTGGGATGTTACACTCCCGTTCTGTAGCTTGTTGTCGTCGTGCTCCTGCCATCGCCGCCGATGTCCGTTGTTGTTGTCGACGCTCCGGTGACCAAATCCGGGCGGCGCCGCCTCTGCCATGCTCGCCTGGCTCCGCTTGCTCGAACGTACATAACCGCGCAGTCCCGCAAGCCTCCTAGCGCCGCCAACTACCGCCGCATGGCCATTCTCTGGCGAGCCCATGTGGCGCCACCATGGCGTCGACGTGGCGCCTGTGTGTGCCTGACGTGGGCGCTGACCAAGTCGTGTATGCATGGCTAGTTGACATTTCCCCGACCCCACATGTCTGTGACTGGGGCTAGACCCAGCCCTAGTAAGAAACACCCAACCCCCCCTAGCTGACGTCATCATGACGCAGTAAAACAATTTAAATGGTTTAATAATTTCTGAAATTGGTATAATATTGTAAAATCAATAACTTATTATTTATAAGTCAGAAAAATACAAATAATATATCAAAATGTTCAGAAAAATGAAACCTATCTATCTAAGCTATCATCATGCATTGATAAACAACTAAAATGACAAGTTTAATTAGAGAACAAAATCAACCCCTCTCATTTGTTTCCAGAGTTTCCCAGAGTTAGGGTTTTTACCCCTCGAAACCCCGATTAAACTGCCGAGCATGTTTTAGGGTTTCAATTCAATACAATTTAACTTGTCATATCATCATTCTTGATTGAGCATTGCATCGATGCCATGTGTTGATTGTTTCCCTCTCTTTCCGGTGTTTGGTTCTTCTTCGGTAGAATACGATACGATATCGAGATCAATATCGAAGACCGAGATCAACACCATCAAAGTTCGAAGATCGATGAACAATACTTGGCCAACTGTAATCAAGTCATGTACAAGGCTCCCAAAGATCTGCTTATCGATTATCAACTGATAAAGGCAAGCATAGCCCCACCATGATATAATCCTATGTTTTCGAAAGCATTTTGATTCTGCCATGATGCATACGATTCTATTGTGGTATTTTATCGATAGATAGAGTATCATATCTATTGCATTACTCCCTTTGAGCTTATATTATCTGATCAACTGCTCCTAGCATAACTAGGTTTGGCTTGTGTGCACTGCTAAAGCTTTTATATGTGTCCTGCTTAGCCATGCATAGCTGCTAGTGCTGGTTCATCCAGATGATGTATCAGATGCAGATAATCTAGTATGACAGGAGAACGTGATGAGATGAGATTGGTGATATGAGATTAAACATGCTAAGGCTTGTATGGGAGGCCACGGTGGGATGTGGTTTTTCTAGTCCCATGCTCGCCACTACTAGGACCTGAGTTCTTGCCTTTGGAACCGAGATGAGCATACAACCACACGGGGCTTGGGAACCCCTCGCCTGATTAACTTGCCTCGTAGATTCCATGGTTCACATAGTTCGGGCCTTCCATTCGACATGCATTCTGGATCTTCTCGAAGGCGTTGAAGGAGGTGCATTCATAACAGGTAGGGAAGCGTGGACCGGGTTGCTTGGGGTTGATGGCTCCCCTGGTAAACCAACCTCGCCTCACATCTTTAAGTACCGGCTTCGGGATTTGACCCGTTACGGCGGAACCATACTTATTGCTTGACTCATGGTCTCGGCGAAAGCAAGGTAAAGGTCGTGGCCAACCATCCTCTGCCGGCCTTCCAAGGAAGAGGGCTAAAACGTTGGCATTAAGAGTCGTTTGGTACGTGTGGGTAAAGTTGTACACCCCTGCAGGGTAAAATCTTTTCAAAAAGTCGTGTTCACGATTATGAACGCTTGGTGACCAGATTCTAAGATCATAGAGAACTTTAACCTAATCGTAAAACTTGGTAGAGCAACGTGTGATTAAGGATGCTTCCTCATGGGTACGAGGGGGTGATCCTAGATAGGGTTCAAATGATGATGATTCGGTGGATATCAAAAGATGATGATCAATATTTTGGAGATGTCGCTCTCTTATCCCCTTTTAAAATACTCTAATTAGACGAGATTCTTCTCTCTATCGTTTTATAAACAAATTTGGCTTTATGCAAAACAACTCCACCAGCCATAAGTCTTGCGGAGTGCACCCTGTACTCACCCTTGCTTTGTTGATACTTTTGGAAGAGTAAGTGTTTCCCTGAAGATCAGTTTGGTACTACATAGACACCGACGAGTAGCTTGGGGTTCCCAGCCGGCAGCCTGGAATCTATGGGCTGGGACGTCATCGTTATGCTTCAGGCCTCTTAGGCCATTTGTTAAGTTTGCTATACTTAATAGCATAATTTGCCTTCCGTTGTTTGATGTTTGTGTTCAGTGACCTATGCTTGTAATAATGTCACATCCCAAGATTTTCCAAATCTTGTAATGTGAAAAATAAATGAATAAAATAAAACTTTGATGATCATCAGGGCCAGAAGAAACTTTTTGAATTCAATTGGAACTTCAAACCAATTTGAAACAAATAAATCCTAAAGGGATTTATAAAGATAAAACATTTGATAAAAGAAAATAAAATATTTTGGAACCTTTTTATAAAAGACTTGGTTTTCAAAAGAAAAGATGGATTCATAAATAGAGATTATTTTATAAAGCCAAATTAAAACCTTGGCCAAGCTTTGGAATTAAAACATTTTGTCTTAAATAAAAAACAACAAAGGTTTATTTAAATAAATTAATAAGGATTTAATATCCAAGTTTATTTTATAAAGGTATTTGCTATTTACAAAACATCAAAACTTAGTTAATCATTTAAAATAAGTTTTCCAAGTATTTTATATTCTCAAATAAATCCTACTAAAATGTTTTAGTTTTATTTTAGACTTCAAAATAAATGTTTTAAATAAAATAGAGTACTAGTTGTTTTAATAACCAAGGTCCAATTTTATTTAATTATTAAAGGACCCTATATAACAAAAATGTTATTTTATTTTAAAACAAGCTTTCCAGATATTCCTTATTTTCAAATACAACCTACTGAATGGTTTAAAATTATTTAGTTCTCAAGTGGAGCTTTGAATTAAATCAAAGCCTATGGATTTAATAATTGATACATCTATTTATTTAATTAATAATGGACCCTATTATTAAAACTATTAATTTGAATTTGGATTTTGGTTCATGTTACTGAACAGAGCTAATTTCAAGATTACAAAGTTTGGGTGTTGTTTGAATTGATTTGAACCATGTTTGTTTGATAGAAATTTCAAAACATAAATCAAAATTAGAAATAGAAAAAAAAGACTACAGGAAAAAAAATGGAGTCGGACTTGACCCAACCCAGCAGCCCAACAGGCCCAGGAACTAGCCCAGTATCTCACCCCGAACAGAAAATGATTCACACCTCGTTTCTGACCCGCACTGGGTATGACCAGTGGACCCTCCCCTCATTTCTTTTCTCACTGCCAGGTAGACCCCACTTTCCCATGTTCATCGTCCACACCCGCGCGACCCCTTCTTCCCCCTCGTTGCCGTTTCCTGCTGTGATTCCGCGGATTCAATACGCCATAATGCCGCGCCTTTACCTCGCCTTGACCATGCTCGATAAAACGCCAGCGTCCCTTCTTCATTTCCCCTCCGACTCCTCCCTCAATCATGCCACCAGGCCGCCCCAATTCCTCCTCGAGCTCCTCTGTTCCGACCACCGTCTCCGGCAAATTCAGGCCAGTGCACGCCACCTCCTACCTTCCCGAGCACCCTAGCAGCTTCCCCACTCCCAGACGCATCTCCCAGCACCCTCCTCTTAACCACGGGCGCCCCAGAGCGTCGGCTACGACAAGCTTTGGACGACGCCGCCGTCTGCAACCTCTCCGTCGAGTTCCTCCAGTAAGACCAGACCGCCCCTTCACTTCTCGTCCACGCACACAGCGTTGTCTTGATCCTGCGCATCTGACCGCGCCTTCATTTTGCCTTAGGGAGATCTGCAGCAACGTCCTCGTCCTCAACCAGAGCCATCCACCGCCAGAACGAACTCCGGCGAGAGATTCCACCTGACCCCGTGCGCCCCTTGCCACATCGACCACACGTCGAGCACCACCTTGTCCTCGCGAACACGGTTAGCGCCACCTCCATCTTCCTTACTTCCTAGAACCACCGCGAGCACTTTGTCTGGCCGTCGTCACCGTCCACCGCCGCGCGGTGCCGCCCATCTATGACCGAACAATAGCATCCGTAGGATCTTAATCCAACGCCTACGATAAGTCATTTAAGCCGTGAAGAGGTACGCGCCCTATGCCGTGCGATCTAATTAGATCCAAGGGCTACTGCGCGTGATCCGGCCGAACCGGTATCGCCCAGTTAGAAAGCGACGCGTGCCATGTTTTGGTTTAAAAACAGATTTGAAATCTGATTTAGATAGGATTTTCAAACCCTTGTAACTTTGGATCCACACGTTCAAAAATTACAAATTTTATGTCGTTGGATTCAGGAGAGCAAGACCTAGCCAACCATGCCCTTGGTTTAGCCAATAGTATCTGTTAGTTTGCTTGTTTTTGTAGATTCTTTTGTGAGCTTGTTTAGAGTATAAAAATTGTTTAAAATTGAATTTAGGGTTAAAACTTTTGCAAAATGGTTGGTTGTGACCTTACTGACCCTAGGAACCAACCCAGGGTTTTGGAAATGGAATTGGAAAAATTTAGAATGGATTAATTGAATCAGTCTAATTCTAGCTAAGTAAAGATAATGGTTTTATTATGAAAAAGGATTTTGGAATAAAAACTTTGGGAAAATATTATAATTCAAAGCTACTAACCTAAATTACCAAGTCTTGAGAGTTAGAAACTTTTGGTGATAAACTTAAAGATTTTTTTTGATTTGATAAAACCATTTTCCACCACATAAAATGTGAATGGATTTTAAAATAGTTTTTGGGCAAAACCCTCTAACTAATGACTTTGCCATTTTGGTATATGACCAATTTGGACCTTACAAAGTTTATAAACCTAGTGGAGACCAACCTTGCAATAGAACCATCCTTTGCATACTTATGCATGACTTAGATTCCATTTGCTTTGTGAGTGTGAAATTGTTTGTTTGATTTTGGTTTGGAATGTTAGTTGATTTTGTGTTTGCTTGATTGACTTGTAGTGAAGATAGTAAAGTGTGAGACTAGCAAGATCAAGGAGTGAACCACCATTCCCTACGAAAAAGGCAAGTGACACTATCATCTAAAGTCCTACTATTTTCATTATACTTAGTGGATTTTGAAAACATGCATGAAACCAAATTTTATACTTATGCTATGCTAAATCCTAATAGGATTCCCTATACACTTCTTAGTGAAATATTGTAGTTGATACATGCTTAGCCATGCTATATTTTGAAAAGAGACACATGTTGAGATTTTACAAAGGATGAGAAAAGGACTTGTGTTTTACATAATAAAACAAGGACTCAATGAACCACCTAGGTGGTGGACACTTTAAGTTTTGGAGAAGGTGGCAACAAAAGGAACCATGTCTATGGGATTCACTTTGTGTTGTGCTCCAAAAGAAAACCACCTAGGAAACTTAGAGATTGAACATGTTTCTCCAATTGTGGCTTTCGTGTGCAACCACATGCTATTATGGCTCTGGCTTAGTCAACTACATTGGGAAGACCCATGCACTGTCTTCAGTTAACTGGACATGGGGATCTGCAATGCTTCATGGGTGCTGAAGGCAAGCTAGCAATGGTGTATGGGAGGACCCTTTGGAAAGACTTCGTCACATTCTCAATCTGCCAGTACTCCATCTTGGTGAGCACTAATCCAGTAGGCCACTGGTGGCAACAAGATGGGATTGTGACATGTGGGTAAAGTGTACTCCTTCTGCAGAAGTTAATAAAATCTAAGTACTTAGCCGTGTCCCCGGTTATGGACAATACTGAGCAACTAAAGTTTGAACTATGGGAGATCTCGACATTCCAACTTCTAAAATAAAAACTTGATACCCTTGTGTGTCTACCAAGGAATTCAAAGAGATTTTGTTAAGCTTGATGCACTTGGGGTTACCAAGGTGCTCAAGAAATTTTTGATGAAAACATGAACACTTGGGGTTACCAAGGAACTCATGAGATATTATAAAACTTGATGCACTTGGGGTTACCAAGGAGCTCAAGAGATTTTTGACAAGGACGTGAACACTTGAGTGTCTACCAAGGAGTTCAAGGGATTCTTGGAAAAGAGATTTGACAAAGGACCAAAACCATTTTTGAAAAGATAGGATAAAATATTGCTTTGTGCAAATAAGCCTTAAATTCTACTTAGCCAAATATGCATGTATTGATAGGATCCACACATATTATACATAGTAGTGAATCTTGCCAATACAATTCAAATGTATTGACCCGTGTGGCTGTAACTTGTAATGTTGCAGGTTTGATTGATTTTAGTGAAGATTGTTTGATTAGGATTACAAATTCTACAACCAACATCTGCCTGTGGCACTTTGAAGATGAAGGACCCATACTTATAGTTATTCCGCTGCAATGTAATGTAATGGCCAAATGAGCTATGTATGATGTAATAAAACTATGTTATTCCTGGTTATAAAATTTATATTATGACCTTTGTATCTTGATATTACATCTTAACTCTGGATGCTAGCTATTGATCCAGGGACTAGCATTGTAAACACAGGAGGAATCTACCATATCAGGTTGAGACCTCTATAGATGGTATCAGAGCATTGTGTTGCCTGTAGGATTTGTAAACCTAGGATTGGACAAAAACCCTTAGAAAAATAGGAGTGTATTTGTTCCAAAAACTTATTTACAAAAACACTTGTAAACTCTTTCCTTAACCATTTTGGTTTCAACTCTACATCTCTTCTACTTCAACTTGATGGAAAAACCTACCCTATGGCCAAAGACTACACCATGTGCAAAGGACTTCTTCAACTTCTTCAACTCTAATGACTTCAACATCTTCAGCATATTCCCCAAGGACTTCCAACTTGGAAACTACTAAGGACCACAAGTGAAACCAGAAAATCTTGCTCAAGAGTTAAAGACTGAGGGAATGCAAAAGTTAGAAAGAGCCTACATCACTTGAAGTTTTGAGACCAAGAAATTCTCCTAAGGAAGCCATGATCTCATGTAAGAAGAAGCAACCAAGAAGGATGGAAAGATCACAAGTGAACCATATAGATGGACCACCATATTATGGTTAAGTCAAAACACACCAACCTGTGTGGTGTAACAAAAATATTTTTGTTGACTAAGTATGTGCTTGAACCTTGTTTGAGTGAAATGTTTGGTTTGTGTTTGCATGCACATTGTTTGTGTGAATTGTGATGTGTGTGAGTAGAAATATTTCCTTAGAAATATCTTGCCTATTCTAATCTCCCTTCAACCCAAACAGATGAATACTCCAAAAGACTCCAAGGTTGATGACATCAACACCAACCAAGCTGATAGCATGAAAGAGCTCATAGCAACCCAACACCAGTTAAACCAGCTAACAACTCAGTTCATAGCTAGCAATAGTGATAAAGATCCAGCACTGCAAAGGTTTTTGGAGGAACAATCCCAACTGATGCTTAAGGTGACTAATCAAATGATCAGCATGGAAGAAAGCTATCCCAAAGGAGTTTATGATAACAAAGATGACAAGAAGGTTGTTCTAGATGGAGCCCCAGCTTGCATTATTTGTGGAGACAAGGATCACACTTCCAAAGAGCATGAAGGTCAATGCCCTAACTGTGAAGGAAATCATCCTGTTGGACAATGTCCTACCTCTCAAGCTACTTGTTACCTTTGTGAAGGAAACGACCATGTCCCTATTCAATGCCCCATCTACTCCATGGTAGAACAAAGGAAACAATAAGGATCCAAGTCTACCAAAGGAAAAGGACCATTCATACCTCCAAACAAGACAACCCAATTCAAAGGATCAAAGAAACCCAAGAAACCAAGACCAGACATGAACCTTGTGCAATGTCGTAAATGTAAGGAAATGGGACACTACTCCAGTGAGTGCCCATAGAACAAGAAGAATAAAGAGATTGACCAAGTGTGGTGCAACAACTGCAAAGAGTTAGGACACTATGTAGCAACTTGTCCACAAGAGCCAGATAAAGAACTCAAGGACATCCATTGTTTCAACTGCAAGAATCCAGGACATTATGCAAGCAACTGCCTAGAAAAGATGAAGAACAAGTTGAACAAGCCTATGGAGAAACTCAACCTTGGCCCATGAGTCAAGTATGGACACCAAGGACACCATGCAAATGTTTGCTTAGAGAAATTTTCCCAGGATCCCAAGAAGGACAATATGTAATTTTTGTTTGAAAATTTTTAAGGATGGTAGTACCCTACTTGTTTTGAACCTGCTTGTAACCCTAGCCTTCCCAAATCTCGGGACGAGATTTATTTTAAGGGTGGTAGCCTGTCACATCCCAAGATTTTCCAAATCTTGTAATGTGAAAAATAAATGAATAAAATAAAACTTTGATGATTATCAGGGCCAGAAGAAACTTTTTGAATTCAATTGGAACTTCAAACCAATTTGAAACAAATAAATCCTAAAGGGATTTATAAAGATAAAACATTTGATAAAAGAAAATAAAATATTTTGGAACCTTTTTATAAAAGACTTGGTTTTCAAAAGAAAAGATGGATTCATAAATAGAGATTATTTTATAAAGCCAAATTAAAACCTTGGCCAAGCTTTGGAATTAAAACATTTTGTCTTGAATAAAAAACAGCAAAGGTTTATTTAAATAAATTAATAAGGATTTAATATCCAAGTTTATTTTATAAAGGTATTTGCTATTTACAAAACATCAAAACTTAGTTAATCATTTAAAATAAGTTTTCCAAGTATTTTATATTCTCAAATAAATCCTACTAAAATGTTTTAGTTTTATTTTAGACTTCAAAATAAATGTTTTAAATAAAATAGAGTACTAGTTGTTTTAATAACCAAGGTCCAATTTTATTTAATTATTAAAGGACCCTATATAACAAAAATGTTATTTTATTTTAAAACAAGCTTTCCAGATATTCCTTATTTTCAAATACAACCTACTGAATGGTTTAAAATTATTTAGTTCTCAAGTGGAGCTTTGAATTAAATCAAAGCCTATGGATTTAATAATTGATACATTTATTTATTTAATTAATAATGGACCCTATTATTAAAACTATTAATTTGAATTTGGATTTTGGTTCATGTTAGTGAACAGAGCTAATTTCAATATTACAAAGTTTGGGTGTTGTTTGAATTGATTTGAACCATGTTTGTTTGATAGAAATTTCAAAACAGAAATCAAAAATAGAAATAGAAAAAAAAGACTACAGGAAGGGAAAAAAAATGGAGTCGGACTTGACCCAACCCAGCAGCCCAACAGGACCAGGAACTAGCCCAGTATCTCACCCCGAACAGAAAACGATTCACACCTCGTTTCTGACCCGCACTGGGTATGACCAGTGGACCCTCCCCTCATTTCTTTTCTCACTGCCAGGTAGACCCCACTTTCCCATGTTCATCGTCCACACCCGCGCGACCCCTTCTTCCCCCTCGTCGCCGTTTCCTGCTGTGATTCCGCGGATTCAATACGCCATAATGCCGCGCCTTTACCTCGCCTTGACCATGCTCGATAAAACGCCAGCGTCCCTTCTTCATTTCCCCTCCGACTCCTCCCTCAATCATGCCACCAGGCCGCCCCAATTCCTCCTCGAGCTCCTCTGTTCTGACCACCGTCTCCAGCAAATTCAGGCCAGTGCATGCCACCTCCTACCTTCCCGAGCACCCTAGCAGCTTCCCCACTCCCAGACGCATCTCCCAACACCCTCCTCTTAACCGCGGGCGCCCCATAGCGTCAGCTACGACAAGCTTTGGACGACGCCGCCATCTGCAACCTCTCCGTCGAGTTCCTCCAGTAAGACCAGACCGCCCCTTCACTTCTCGTCCACGCACACAGCGTTGTCTTGATCCTGCGCATCTAACCGCGCCTTCGTTTTGCCTTAGGGCGATCTGCAGCAACGTCCTCGTCCTCAACCAGAGCCATCCGCCGCCAGAACGAACTCCGGCGAGAGATTCCACCTGACCCCGTGCGCCCCTTGCCACATCGACCACACGTCGAGCACCACCTCGTCCTCGCGAACATGGTAAGCGCCACCTCCATCTTCCTTACTTCCTAGAACCACCGCGAGCACTTTGTCTGGCCGTCGCCGCCGTCCACCGTCGCGCGGCGCCGCCCATCTGTGACCGAACAATAGCATCCGTAGGATCTTAATCCAACGCCTACGATAAGTCATTTAAGCCGTGAAGAGGTATGCGCCCTGTGCCGTGCGATCTAATTAGATCCAAGGGCTACTGCGCGTGATCCGGCCGAACCGGTATCGCCCAGTTAGAAAGCGACGCGTGGCCATGTTTTGGTTTAAAAACAGATTTGAAATCTGATTTAGATAGGATTTTCAAACCCTTGTAACTTTGGATCCACACGTCCAAAAATTACAAATTTTATGTCATTGGATTCAGGAGAGCAAGACCTAGCCAACCATGCCCTTGGTTTAGCCAATAGTATCTGTTAGGTTGCTTGTTTTTGTAGATTCTTTTGTGAGCTTGTTTAGAGTATAAAAATTGTTTAAAATTGAATTTAGGGTTAAAACTTTTGCAAAATGGTTGGTTGTGACCTTACTGACCCTAGGAACCAACCCAGGGTTTTGGAAATGAAATTGGAAAAATTTAGAATGGATTAATTGAATTAGTCTAATTCTAGCTAAGTAAAGATAATGGTTTTATTATGAAAAAGGATTTTGGAATAAAAACTTTGGGAAAATATTATAATTCAAAGCTACTAACCTAAAACACCAAGTCTTGAGAGTTAGAAACTTTTGGTGAGAAACTTAAAGATTTTTTTTGATTTGATAAAACCATTTTCCACCACATAAAATGTGAATGGATTTTAAAATAGTTTTTGGGCAAAACCCTCTAACTAATGACTTTGCCATTTTGGTATATGACCAATTTGGACCTTACAAAGTTTATAAACCTAGTGGAGACCAACCTTGCAATAGAACCATCCTTTGCATACTTATGCATGACTTAGATTCCATTTGCTTTGTGAGTGTGAAATTGTTTGTTTGATTTTGGTTTGGAATGTTAGTTGATTTTGTGTTTGCTTGATTGACTTGTAGTGAAGATAGTAAAGTGTGAGACTAGCAAGATCAAGGAGTGAACCACCATTCCCTACCAAAAAGGCAAGTGACACTATCATCTAAAGTCCTACTATTTTCATTATACTTAGTGGATTTTGAAAACATGCATGAAAACAAATTTTATACTTATGCTATGCTAAATCCTAATAGGATTCCCTATACACTTCTTAGTGAAATATTGTAGTTGATACATGCTTAGCCATGCTATATTTTGAAAAGAGACACATGTTGAGATTTTACAAAGGATGAGAAAAGGACTTGTGTTTTACATAATAAAACAAGGACTCAATGAACCACCTAGGTGGTGGACACTTTAAGTTTTGGAGAAGGTGGCAACAAAAGGAACCATGTCTATGGGATTCACTTTGTGTTGTGCTCCAAAAGAAAACCACCTAGGAAACTTAGAGATTGAACATGTTTCTCCAATTGTGGCTTTCGTGTGCAACCACATGCTATTATGGCTCTGGCTTAGTCAACTACATTGGGAAGACCCATGCACTGTCTTCAGTTAACTGGACATGGGGATCTGCAATGCTTCATGGGTGCTGAAGGCAAGCTAGCAATGGTGTATGGGAGGACCCTTTGGAAAGACTTCGTCACATTCTCAATCTGCCAGTACTCCATCTTGGTGAGCACTAATCCAGTAGGCCACTGGTGGCAACAAGATGGGATTGTGACATGTGGGTAAAGTGTACTCCTTCTGCAGAAGTTAATAAAATCTAAGTACTTAGCCGTGTCCCCGGTTATGGACAATACTGAGCAACTAAAGTTTGAACTATGGGAGATCTCGACATTCCAACTTCTAAAATAAAAACTTGATACCCTTGTGTGTCTACCAAGGAATTCAAAGAGATTTTGTTAAGCTTGATGCACTTGGGGTTACCAAGGTGCTCAAGAAATTTTTGATGAAAACATGAACACTTGGGGTTACCAAGGAACTCATGAGATATTATAAAACTTGATGCACTTGGGGTTACCAAGGAGCTCAAGAGATTTTTGACAAGGACGTGAACACTTGAGTGTCTACCAAGGAGTTCAAGGGATTCTTGGAAAAGAGATTTGACAAAGGACCAAAACCATTTTTGAAAAGATAGGATAAAATATTGCTTTGTGCAAATAAGCCTTAAATTCTACTTAGCCAAATATGCATGTATTGATAGGATCCACACATATTATACATAGTAGTGAATCTTGCCAATACAATTCAAATGTATTGACCCGTGTGGCTGTAACTTGTAATGTTGCAGGTTTGATTGATTTTAGTGAAGATTGTTTGATTAGGATTACAAAGTCTACAACCAACATCTGCCTGTGGCACTTTGAAGATGAAGGACCCATACTTATAGTTATTCCGCTGCAATGTAATGTAATGGCCAAATGAGCTATGTATGATGTAATAAAACTATGTTATTCCTGGTTATAAAATTTATATTATGACCTTTGTATCTTGATATTACATCTTAACTGTGGATGCTAGCTATTGATCCAGGGACTAGCATTGTAAACACAGGAGGAATCTACCATATCAGGTTGAGACCTCTATAAATAATTTGGCTCTTCGCTCAGTTATGAGCTTGCTATAATAAATTTTGTGTCGTAGGGTCACTACCGTGTTAACGATTCTTGACTGGATATCCTCGAGCTCAAGGTTAAGCTTATGTCAGACGGAGGTCTGGGATTTGTTTAGCCCTGATCCCGGGGTGTCACACTGCCGCCACCATCGTCCCTCGATCGGGGGATCTGAAGCTCTTCACAGCACCCTGCCAGAGGGGAGAGATCATCCCGGAGGCCTTCTTCATCACCATGCCAGCCTCTGGCATGATGTGTGAGTAGTTCCACCTTGGACCATGGGTCCATACAGTAGCTAGATGGTTGTTTCTCCTCCTTTGTGCTATCATGTTTAGATCTTGTGAGCTCCGTTCATGATCAAGATCATATTTGTAATCATGCATGTTGTGTTTGCGGGGATCCGATGGATATTGAGATTACTATGTCAGATTGGTTAATGATTCTATCATGTCTGTGTTGTTTGAGATCTTGCATGCTCTCTGTTTCTAGTAGCTATCTTGGCCAAGTAGATGCTAGTGACTCCAAGAGGGAGTATTTATACTCGATAGTAGGTTCATGCCTCTATTGAATCTGGGAAAGTGACAGAAATCTCTAAGGTTGTAGATGTGTTGTTGCTACTAGGGAGAAAACAACAATCTTTTGTTCATGGAACAATTGTATTGTTTACTTTACACACCTTGCTTAAAGCAGTTATCCATTGCTTGCAACTTAATACTGGAGGGGGTTCGGATGATAACCTGAAGGTGGATTACTAGTCATTGATGCAGTTGGATGGCGGTCTATGTATATTGTTGTAATGCCCAATCAAATCTCATAGGATCATGAATTTCTAGTATTGTATTGTTATGCCTTGCTTTGTCCTGTCAATTGCCTCGCTGTAATTTGTTTACCCAGCATGTTATGTTGTTTATCTTAAGGAGAACATCTCTAGTGAACTGTGGACCCCGGTCCAATCTTTACCATTTATACATCTTCCACTTTTACTGTTTACTTTATGCAAGCCACCATTACCGTCCACACCATATGGTTACTCCTTTGTTATCAGCAAACTAGTGAGATTGACAACCTCACTGTTTGTTGGGGCAAAGTCTCGAGTTTGTGTTGTGCAGGTTTCCAAGTTGCTAGCAACACCTTTGAGTTGTTTACTTCCTCCTACTAGTTTGATAACCTTGGTTTCTTACTGAGGGAAAACTTACTGCTGTGCTCATCATACCTTCCTCTTGGGGTTGCCCAACGAAGCTCTACAGTGATCTGAGCTACGCAATCAACAAGCTTTTCAGGCACCGTTGTCGGGGAGGCTAAGGATGGCTTCAGAAGGGGAGTCTTTCACAACCTTTCTCTTTACTTTCTTTTTGTTTTTCTTAGTTTCTTTTGCCTTGTTTTGATTGGTTCTTTTTATCAAAAATTACAAAAAAATAGTTTCGTTTGGTTTGTCTTTTCTTATCAAAAACACAAAAAAAATTAGTTCTTCCTATAGTTTTCACCTTGCTCTAGCTCACCATGTTGATACCTAAGTTCACCCTGAAAGACCTTTCAATAGGTAGTGGGTCAATAATTGGGAAAGAAAATATTGAAGAATTCTTTAATCATGTTAGCAAACATGAGGATATTGAGGATAGATCCTTAGAAAAACTTGCTCCTAATTATGAAATTGCTGCGGCTTATTTAGTTCACATGTTGGAGGCTAGGTTTGTTAACCTTAACCCCATGATGCAAATAATATTTCTTAAACTAAGAGAAATTGAGGATGCTTAAAAGAGAGATTTTATCCTAGAAACTTTGTTAAAAGAGTTCAATGATGTTGCTAAGGAAGCCAAAAAGGTCTTTGATCGTTTTAATATGATAGGATCATGTGTAGATGTTATATGTACATTAGAAAAGTTGGATAAAACTAAACCCAATGGAGAGGAAATTAAAATACCCATACCTTTTAAACTTGTAGGAATGCATGAAGCCCTAGAAAATAATTTTGATTAGATTGTTCCTAAAAACCCATTTGATGAAAGTAGTGAACCCAAGAGTATTGAGAAAGGATCCTCAAAAACTCATTTGGATGAGATACCTTTCCTAGTTGAAGAAATTTCGAGTATTGATCTTAATGCTTCCTCATTTGAAAATACTTGATTCTTGCTTCTTGTGCCTAACTTAAAGGCGTTAAAGAAAAGTACTTCTTCGGAGATAACCCAATAGTTTTATTGAGTCTTGGAAGTTATTAATTCTGTAATAACCTCTCCTTATCCTTTTTGCTTGATTTTTGCCAATAATAACCTCTAATGAGAGGGAAGTAAGATTTGGCAAAGTGCTGTCCCGAAACAGATTTTTGTGCTTCGCTATAAAAAATTCTTGAAAAATATCTGTAAGTCAGTTTGAGCTGTAATTTTCTAAATAAATCCCCCAGGTTGTTAGATAACTTTTGTTAGCTCAACACTTTTCAATTTGAGCAACAGGAGGTCTTCGAAAAAATCGGTTTCTACCTGCTGGTCTGTTTTGACAAATTTCTGCCATTATTTGCATTTGCTTCTTATTGATTATTTTTGGGTTATTTTTTGGGAAATTGAGCTTTTTTAGGGAATTGATACAGTATCTTGTGTCTTTAGTGAAAGTTTTGCTATTTTGAAACTAAACCCAAAGGTCTATTATCTCTTGAATGCACTAATGTTGCTAATGAAAATTGTGTGAAGTTCTGTATGAAGGAAAAAATTTAGGTGTAAGGGAAGAATGATGTAATGAGATGAAAAATGGACAAAAGCTCAAGCTTGGGGATACCACCCCATGTCACCCCAAGAAATATTCAAGAGGTACAAGCGTTAAAGATTGGGGATGCCCAAGGCATTCCCTTCTTCATCAAAAAAAATCTCAGGTCTTTCTAGACACTTCGTTTTTATTATTTCATGCACAGTTGTGTTGTTCTTGGAGCGTATTAGTTTTCATTTTTGGTTTTTGTTTGATTAGTTTGCTTGAATAAAGTAGTTGGACCCCCATTTTCGCCGTGTTGTTTCAAATAAGTTGATTAGTGTTGGAAAGGAGTAGGAAGTTCTTGCTTTAGTAGTACAAGAAGGAGCTTGCTTTGACTGTGACTTAGACTTTATCGTGTCATGATAGGTGTTGTTTTGTCCTTATTCTTAGTGATTATTGCCATATCATGGCTAGTTCCAAACAATTAGGATTTCTTAATGTGCCTTGAAAGAATCATGCGTTGTTTTAGCATACAAAACCATAGTATTGTGGTATTCTCCTTTGATGCTTTGTTTGGGTTGACTTGGCACATGATCACACCATGTTATGACTATGAACCAGTCACCTTAGCCACTATGATCATTTAGTTTTTTACTTGTGGTACCATCTATGCTTTGATTAGTAATGTTTTGTCGCTCTGCATGATTATGGACATTATTGCTCTCTTAGTTGGTAGCTCCCAGTCTTTTGCTAGCCTCCACTTGTATGAGTAAGCTCTACTCATGATTCCAACTCCCAAGAAACCAAGTTATTCCAAAGTGTCCACTATAAATTCCTATGCATGGTGTGTTACACCATTCCAAGTATATTCTTGTTTTCACCTATCTTTAAATTAAAAAGTATTTTGTTATGTGAAAACTTAGTGATTAAAGATCTCATGAACTTGATGTCACACTTTATATTTCCCGCCCCTAATAAACTTGAACCATTGTGTCATATATGTTGTATATGCTTGCACTTATACATTGGAATTAGCAGAACCATGTTTTCATGGGGAACGCTTTCAACATTGCACTTGTACTTTGTACACAGGTGATATCATCCTCTTTTGTCTATGGATGTCATCGGTATGAAATGAAAGGGGAGCTTGTAAGTCCATGGAGTTATGTATTTTGTGTTAGAGAAACGCTTGGGCTGCTAGCCTAAGCCATGCCTAATCATGGTGGAAACTTCTAGCATCACCATAGTGACATCTATGAAGCATTCTTCTTATAAAAAAGAGATTGAGAAAAAGAGACATATTGAGAAAAGAGGAAAGAGAGAAAAAAGCACCATATCCCATGGTAAATAAGAAGAATGCTGAGATGCTCATTGTCTGCTTTCCTTGTCATTTTGGTTATGGGAAAGCTCCTGTACCATGTGCAAGGGGTACCCCGTTGGCGGTTCTCTATGATACACATATACTTACTATGACAAGAACTTGCAAGTAACTAAACTTGAGTAGCATGAGGAGCGGCCCTCGTATTCAAGGGACATGAGATTGCCAACTTATACTTTGTCAAGCATATACTCCATAGTTTGTTCACTTTAACCTTAATCACTTCAAGATGCTTATGATAAGGGCAATGAGGGCTGAAAGCTAACAAGTACCATAATTTTTGGAAGCTCTTTTTGAAACTTGAATTCCCTGCTTCCCTTTATGAAGGGCCTTTCTTCCACTATTATATTGAGTCTCCACCTTCTATCTTTAGGCACCAGTTAAGAGAGCATAGTTTCTATTCTTAGTTCTATATGCAGTGTCCCAAAACTTATTGATTGATGCATATTGTTGTATTACTTGTTCTTGTGCTATTTGTATTTGGTCACTCTTATGAACTTTGAAGGTGTCATATGCATCTATTTGCTACTCTATGAGGGACAAGCTGAATGCCACTATGCCATGTTTTCTGTATGTGAAACAAACAAACTTTTTTCAATGCATGTTATTCATGATCTTTGTTTGTAGCCTTTCATGTTGCATGCATATTTACTTTGTCTTATTGTTAGAACTCCATTTTTCATGCACATGTTTAGAGTTCTTTGATCCCAGCTTTCAATGCTTGCAAATGGTTTGATCTTGATTTTGATGGTGCATGTCACCTCAAAAATTATTCTTTTTATCACTTACCTACTCGAGGACGAGAAGGAGTTAAGCTTGGGGATGCTTGATATGTCGAAAACGTATCTATAATTTTTGATGTTCCATGCTTGTTTAGTATCTACTTTGTTTTGCTTTGTCCACACTTTGAGGTGATTTTTATATGTTTTCTGGTACTAACCTATGAACAAGTTGCCACAATGCCAGTTGCCTATTTTTGGTTCTAGGAAAGCTAGTAAGGAAATATTCTCGGAATTGGACAGGACAAAAGACAAAGTCAATATTTCACCGAGGAGAACACGGAGTCCACAGGAGAGACGGAGGGGCGCCACAGGGCAGCTGCACCCCCCAGGTGCGGGCCCACCTGTATCTCCTCCCTTGTGCTTTCATGTCTATATCTTGTGAGCTCCGTTCATGATCAAGATCTCATCTATTTGTAATCATGCATGTTATGTTTGCGGGGATCCGATGGATATTGAGATTACTATGTCAGATTGATTAATGGTTTTGTCTTATTGATTCTATCATGTCTGTGTTGTTTATGATATTGCATGCTCTCCGTTGTTAGTAGCTATCTTGGCCAAGTAGTTGCTAGTTACTCCAAGAGGGGGTACTTATGCTCGATAGGGGGTTCATGCCTCTATTTAATCTAAGCGAAGTGACAGAAATTTCTAAGGTTGTAGATGTGGTGTTTCCACTAGGGAGAAAACAACTATCTCTTGTTCATGGAACAAGTGGATTGTTTACCTTACACACTTTGCTTAAAGCAGTTGTCTGTTGGTTGCAACTTAATACTGGAGGGGGTTCGGATGATAACCCAAAGGTGGACTTCTAGTCATAGATGCAGTTGGATGGCGGTCTATTTTACTTGTTATATTGCCCAAACGAATCTCATAGGATCTTTATGTCTAGTATTGCATTGTTATGCCTTGCTCAGTCCTGTCAATTGTCCTGCTATAATTTGTTTACCCTGCATGCCATGTTTGTTTATCTAAGGAGAACACATCTAGTGAAAAATGGACCCCGGTCCACTCTTTACCATTGATACATCTTCCACTGTTACTGTTTACTTGCTGCAAACCATCATCACCTTCCACACCATACAGTTAATCCTTTGTTACAGCAACCGGTGAGATTAACAACCTCACTGTCAGTTGGGGCAAAGTCTTGAGTTCGTGTTGTGCAGGTTTCCACGTTGCTTGCAACACCTTTGAGACGTTTCTTTCCTCCTACTTGTTCGATAACCTCGGTTGCTTACTGAGGGAAGACTTTTTGTTGTGCTTCATCATACCTTGCTCTTGGGGTTTACCGACGAAGCGCTCCACGTTGACATAGCACCATCATTTGGATCTTGTGTACAATACCGAACAGATCAACTGGCTACACGCCCTTCTTCATTGTGCACGGAGCCGAAGCCATGTTGCCTGCTGAGGTACGCTACAAGGCCCCGGGGGTCGTCGCCTACAGCGAAGCCAAATCATCGGCCGCACTTGAAGACGTCGTCGACACATTGGACGAAGCTCACGACATCACCACGGACCGTTCGGCAGTGTATCAACAAAGTCTTTGCAACTACCACAGCCATTGGCTGCACCCAACGTCCTTCGTCGAAGGAGACCTCGTCCTGCAACTCAAGCAGAAAGGGTACCTGAAGCTCGAATCACCCTGGGAAGGACCCTACATAGTGACTAAAGTAATATCAGGTGGCGCCTACAGCCTAAAGGAGGTCGAGTCCGGAGTTGAATACTCCAACCCCTGGAACATTGCACAGCTGCGATGCTTCTACCCTTAGTTGTCTTTTACTTTCCATAAGACTATTCAGCCGGGCTACTTAGCCAAACACTATACCTCCTACATTATGATGAATAAAAGCTAAGTTCCTTGGCCAAAAATTTCTCTCTTGCATACATTTACATCGTTAAAAATGCTCGGGGGCTGCGCCTCACCTTACGACTTCGTCGATTGACAAACAACGCATAAAACCTAAGTAGTTGACCACATCAGGCTAACGAAAAGGACATGCAGAACCTATATTCAAACAATGCACTGCGTGCCAATACATACAACTTTACAAGGACACTAAAGCCCACTCGACAATATACAGACTTTACATTGTTCCATTTGCTATTTACAGGATTCAACCATGATGAAGTAGGACATTTGTCCGCTCCTCGAACACATCTACGATCTCCTCAGCATGTTGCGCCACGATCGCATAATGCGGACGCATGTCCCAGGCAATACCATTTGGAGGAGGGGGCGTCCCAGCTGCTATCTTTTCAAGGTTGACATCACGACGATGCAGCCGCACAAGTGATAGGGTCGCCTTCACACCCGCCACTAGCTGATGACGCACCAGCTCCTTCATGGCACTCGTGTCACGAAATCTTCCAAGCAAGCCCTAGAAGCTAGAGGGATCCGAATCTAGAGGGAACATCATGTCCTAGATCGCCGTGAGTGACGACCTTGCATGCTTTAGCACCCGAAGCACTTGATGGACGCGGTCTTGAACTGTTGCAAGAACAACTGCTCGATCGCGGTCCATCCAGAAGATGTCGCCGGCCTCTAACTCATGTTGCATCAAGCAATTCATTTGAATTGCAACATGCTCTTTCTCTTTCTTCGGAAGAAGATTCACAACTGCACAATGAAGCAGCAGGTGAGAAGACATAAAAACATGGCGCAGTCGAAAAGAAAAGGATCATGGTGACTTACACTAGAGTTGCTCGCCAATCAGCCAAAATTCCTCAAGGAGAAATTCTTACCTAGCAACGGCCCGCTCGGCCTTGGATTTCCAAACATCCGCATGACCACGGATCATGAGAACGTCCTTCTCCAGGCTTCAGATGCAATCGCGCAGCAGCGGCAATTGCGACGTCTCACTCGGTGGTGTACGGGCACCAAATAAAGGAGGAGGCGTAACCACCGGATCAGCACTCGAAGTACCCTAAGGGTGTACAATTAGCAGAGTATAAAAATCAAGGTATATGACAGCAGTCAAGGGAGACACTTATATTTACATCAATAAGCCACTACGTGCCAGAGTAATACTTATTCTGCTCGAAGCATTACATGTGCAAAAGTCAAAAATAAACTTAGCCAAGCAAACTACGAGGCAGATGACCTAAGCAGCCGCATCAGGAGCAGCTGAGGATCCCGAGGCTTTCTCCTTGGCCGCTCGCTGCTCCAGCGCATATGTGTCCAGAAGATTGATAAGCTTCAGTCCAAAATGCTTGCACTTCGAGATGAAGGGAGCAAACGCTACCTCGAAGCCATCTGCTGATGTCGGCATCTTGGAGGTGATTTGCGGAAGATCCAGCTATGCGCCAGACGCAATCTCCTTTGCCAGCCCCATAGCGACGCCCACCCCCTTCTGCGATCGCTTGTAGCTCGCATGAGCATCACCCGCCAAATCTTCTGCTAGGGAGTTGACGTCGTCAAGGTCGATGCCCTTCGGGTTGATCTCCTTGTAGAAGTGGGTGGGGACCTCTTTGGACTTGCCCAGCGATTCCATAGCAGCTGCAGCGATATCTGCAATGGGATCCCCACGCTCCAAGACGTTGCGATCAAACGCAATGCTAGTCGCATCTACAAGACGTGACCAAATTTCAGATCAGACAAAAGGAACCACACCCGAAGGAAACACAAGATCAAGAAGAGGAACATGATGACTAAACGGATAGCATTTTGGCAGCATCCATAAGCTTCTCCGCCATGGCCTTCACCCGAGACGACGTGGCAGATGCAAGCTGCTGCTCACGGTCCTGGGCCTCCTATTGTTGGCGCTGAATGGCCTCAATGGCATCCTTCGCCTTGGTCTCCGCTTGGCTGAGACTCTTTTCGAGTGCTTTCAGCTTGCAAAGGGCATCATTGTTCTCATCTGCAATACTCAACAAGGAGGAAGTCAGCACAACAAGTACTCTATAGTATTCACAATCAAAACAGAAGAAATCTTCGAACGTCGGAGTTGCTAGAGGTCGCCCTCCAAGGCAAGGTATTGTTGGCCTAGGCGATTGACATCGCGGATGAAGGGCTGCAAAGAATAAAAGCACACCAGATGAATAAAGGGCTCGGGGGCTCGCCCACGAGAATAAATAGACTACTTACATGGTCACCCGAAGACTCTGAGGTTTTTACTTGCGTCTTCCGAGCAACGATTGCACGAGCCCCTGGCCTCAGGGAGCTCGAATTGTCGTCTTCGGAGTCGGCCACCATATTTGGGAACATCAACACAACCTTTGACTCCCCATGCATCTCTTCGAGTTCCTCCTCGAAAGATTCTTCCGAAGAGTTCCTCCTAGCACATTCGAAGAATCAAGTCAACAACAAGCTAATACTTAGCATACCAAAAAACAACAAGAGGGGATCAGAATCACAAGGGAATGTTGGATAAGTCGAAGATTGGAGCCTTCTTATTCTCCTTCTTCTTCTTCTTCTTCTTCTTGGCTGGCGGCTGAGGATCCATGGCCCGAACGGGCACAACAGCAATAGGGGAGGCCGCACCCTCATCCCCACCATGACGCTCAAGGAAGGCAGGACCCCTTGGCGTTGGCGGCGTCGCTCCATCTGAACTTTTGCTCCGGGACCTCTTGCGAGACATCCCTTCGCTTTGCTTGGGGGCTTCGGTGGTAGGCGACTGAGCAGGGGAGCTCGGAATTAGACTCCATGTCCCCACTATTTGGTGCAGCCTTGAACTTTTTAGGCAGAGGCGGTATCATGCCCGCTACCTTGGAGTTCTGTGAGTCAAAGATAAAAGCAAAGTTCAGTCAAACAAAAACAGCAAGCAATGAGCACACGAAAAGCATTACATGCAACCATAGGTTTCACCTGAGGGACTTCCTTCTTCGCGTGAAAGGGGGAAGTCAGAGACTTCCCCGGCAGATCCTTGTCGGCTTTATGCTTCAGCAGAGGCCGAAGCACTTTGTCCAGCTCGGTCGAGGACATCTCCTCCTCTGACACCCTTGTTGGGTCGCTGGCGCCAAAGTACAAAAACATCGGGTGCGCCCTCGCTTGGAACGGCTGTACCTGACATTTGAGGAAGGTGCGAATAATGTCAACACCACTAACCTCCTTGCCTTGTATCAGTTGGAGCGCCTCTACCCGCTGATACAGCTTCTCCACTTCCTCGACTTCATCCTACATGATGTCGTTCGACCATGAACGCTTTTGGATGACCAGCTTGCTGGAGTCGAAAGGAGACAGGCCATAGAGTTGTCTATAGATCTTGATGTCGCGGATGTAGAACCATTTGTTCCACGACTGCTGGAAGGACTCGCAAAGATAGAAGGAGAAGAACTGGACAGTGGGGCAGATAGAAATTCCGCACCCACCCAGTGGATAAACACCACTGGTGCCAGATTGCCACTTCAGAGAATAGTGTCTGTTAAAGATGCCGAAGTGTGGCTCGACACCAAGCCAGCACTCACAAAGCGTGATGAAACATGCGATGTGGAGAAGAGAGTTGGGTGAAAACTGGTGGAGTTGTAGCCCATATAGAAAAAGAAGCCCATGAAGAAATTCGTGGGCAGGCAAAGAAAGGTCGCAAACAACGAAAGCATAAAACATGACTAGAAACCCTTTGGGTCAGCGCGGGATTACCTCCTGGCCAGGAAGTATAGCAACGTCCTTGTTCTTGGAGATCAGACCGGACTCGCTCAGCTTGCGCAGGTCCGCATCCCTCATCTGGGAGCGCTACCACCCACCATCGGTGATGCATCTAGGAGCGGCGACCTTCTTGGTGGCGCCAGCGACGCTCGATCCCACTGCAGCGGAGGAACTCTTCTTCACCTTGCTCATCTTGGCGGCGCGGCGAGAACAATGATGAGAGAGGAAGAAAGACAAGGGAAAATGCGGAGAATGTCCAGCGCGCAGCACGAGCTCTATAAATGGCAGCAGCGAGAAGATGATGGCAAATGACGAAGGAGAAGATTACTCTGGTTTCACTATGGTATAAAAGGATGAGGAATATGAAGTGGAGCCGTTGATACAGAAGCCCTCACACGTGCCCTTCATCTCACCGTACATGTGTCAATAGCCACCCGAACCGTCATGAACACGCCGCCCACTATGCACGGGAATCGAGGAGGCGCAGTAATATTCACCAAAGTTACACATGACAAGTCAAATCCACGTTAGAAGGTGGGACTCACGATCGTCCCATCGCATCGTCTCTGCTACCTCAAACGGTTGAGCTCACCAGGCGTTAGCAATGACATCATCAAAACAAAAGCCAGCAACGGCTCGAAACTTTCGACTGAACAAAAGTACTTACTCGAGTCTACGACTCAACCAACTACTCGGGGCTACTCTTATCAGGAGCGCTGGTCACGCACCTGAGAAATATAAACATGGTGAACAATACTTCTTCGAGTCCTACGTCGAGTCTACCACCCTACTACGGACTCGGGGGCTACTCCCATAGAGAGCGTTGGCCGCGCATTCAAAAAACAAAGGCGTTGATGGCATCTATAGAACTAAAGTCTCCGCTCGAGTCTACGACTCGAACAGACACTCGGGGGCTACTCCCATAGGTAGCACTGGTCGCGCACCCTATGTACTATTCGGATGAGATCCTTCGAATCACATGTAACAAAAATCTTTTTGGCAACTTTGCCCAAACTAACGCTGAGTGAGAAGCCGTCTCCTTGGTCACCCGAAACACCTCCTCTAAGATAAACTTTTGGATTCTGTTCTACGACACAAAGATAAGCCCTACAAATATCATCTGATGGCCTGGTAACGCACCAGACTACGCTTTGCCTGTAACATACTGTGACAACAGGCACGATGAAAAATCCCGACGGACGCATTGGTTATCTAACTTAAAACACTAGAATTCGATGCATGTAAGACTTCAACGGCCTCAGTCGAATAACACCAGCATTATTCCAGATTCGAGTCCGAGGACTCGAGTATGAAGAAGATCGTGTTGTTTTGTACAAAGACAATTAACTAACCCTGATCCGCCGGGAGAGTCAGGCACACGCATCAACAATCCCTATGAACTAGTATATCCATCCGAAAACATGTTCGGGTGAGAAAGCACTCGAAAGACTATAGAGTCTCCAGTCGAATTTGCGATTCGACTGAAAAATCGGGGGCTTGGTGCTTGACGTGGAGCACTTCGTTGGAAACCCCAAGAGCCAGGTGTGATGATCACAGCAACAAGTCTTCCCTCAGTAGAGACCGAGGTTATCGAACCAAAAGGAGGAAGGAAACATCACACAGGTGTTGCAAGCAACGCGGAGACCTGCACAACATAAACTCAAGACTTTGTCCCAATGAACTGTGAGGTTGTCAATCTCACCGGTTTGCTGTAACAAAGGATTAAACGTATGGTGTGGAAGGTAATGGTTTGCAGCAAGTAAACAAGTAACAGTGGAGGATGTATCAATGGTAAAGATTGGACCGGGGTCCATAGTTCACTAGAGGTGCTCTCCTTAGATAAACAACATGACATGAAGGGTAAACAAATTACAGTAGGGCAATTGACAGGAACTGAGAAAGGCATAACAATGAATACCAGACAAAAAGATCCTATGAGATTCGATTGGGCAATACAACAAGATACATGGACCGACATCCAACTGCATCTATGACAAGAAGTCCACCTTCAGGTTATCATCCGAACCCCCTCCAGTATTAAGTTGCAAGCAACAGACAACTGCTTTAAGAAAAGTGTGTAAGGTAAACAATCCACGTGTTCCATGAACAAGAGACCGTTATTTTCTCCCTAGTGGCAACAGCACATCTACAACCTTAGAAATTTATGTCACTTACCTTAGATTAAATAGAGGCATGAACCCCCTATCGAGCATAAATACCCCCTCTTGGATTCACTAGCAACTACTTGGCCAAGATAGCTACTAACAACGGAGAGCATGCAAGATCACAAACAACACAGACATGATAGAATCAATAAGACAAAACCATTAATCAATATGACATAGTAATCTCAATATCCGTCGGATCCCCACAAACACAACAAGCATGATTACAAATAGATTAGATCTTGATCATGAAGGGAGCTCACAAGATCTATACATGAAAGCACAAGGAGGAGATACAACCAGCTAGCTACTACATGGAACCATAGTCCAAGGTGGAACTACTCACGCATCATACCAGAGAAGAAGGCCTCCGGGATGATCTCCCCTTCGGCAGGGTGCCAGGAAGAACTTCAGATCCCCCCAATCTAGACGGTTTCGTGGAGTTTTGATCGGGTTGCTAGGGTTTATGCATCGGGGGCTTCTTATAGGCGAGGAGGCGAGGCAGGGGTTCCCGGGGGGTCCACACCCTGCCTAGGTGCGGGCCAGGCTTGGCCGCGCCTGGGGGGTGTGGCCACCCCGTGGCGCCCCTCCGTCTTGTCTTCTGGATTCGTGTCGCCCACGGTAAAATATTGACTTTAGCTTTTGTCCCGTCCAATTCCGAGAATATTGATTTTCTACCTTTCTGGAACCAAAAACAGAAGAAAACAGGCAACTAGCACTGTGGCAACTTGTTAATAGGTTAGTTCTAGAAAAGATATAAAAACACCTCAAAGTGTAGACAAAGCAAAGCAAAGTATACTAAACAAGCATGGAACATCAAAAATTATAGATACATTTCTGAAATATCAAGCATCCCCAAGCTTAACTCCTGCTCGTCCTCGAGTAGGTAAGTGATAAAAAGAATAATTTTTTAGGTGACATGCACCATCAAAACCAAGATCAAACCATTTGCAAGCATTGAAAGTTGGGATCAAAGAACTCTAAACATGTGCATGAAAGATGGAGTTCTAACAATAAGACAAAGTAACTATGAATGCAACATGAAAGGCTACAAACAAATATCATGAATATCATGCATTGAAAAACGTTTGTTTGTTTCACATACAGAAAACATGGCATAGTGGAAATCAGCTTGTCCCTCATAGAGTAGCAAATAGATGCATAGGACACCTTCAAAGTTCACAACGGTGACTATAAATAAGTAGCACAAGAAGAAGTAATATCACAATATGCATCAATCAATAAGTTTTGGGACACTGCACACAGAATGGCAACTATGCTATCTTAATGGTGCCTAAAGGTAGAAGGTGGAGACTCAATAATAGTGGAAGAAAGGCCCTTCATAAAGGAAAGCAGGGATTACAAGTTTCAAAAAGAGCTTCCAAAAATTATGGTACTTGTTAGCTTTCAGCCCTCATTGCCCCTATCATAAGCATCTTAAAGTGATTAAGGTTAAAGTGAACAAACTATGGAGTATATGCTTGACAAAGTATAAGTGGCAATCTCAAGTCCCTTGAATACGAGGGTCACACCTCATGCTACTCAACTTCAGTCACCTATAAGTTTTTGTCATTGTAAGTACATGCGTATCATAGAGAACCGCCAACAGGGTACCCCTTGCACATGGTACATGAGCTATCACATAACCAAAATGACAAGGGAAGAAGATAATGAGCATCTCAGCGATCTTTTTATTTACTATGTGCATAGCTTTTTATTGAGGATGCTTCATAGATAGCTCACTATGGTGATGCTGCAAGTTTCCACCATGATTAGGCATGGCTTAGGCTAGCGGCCCAGGCGTTTCTCTAACACAAAATACAAACTCCATGGACTTACAAGTTCCCTCTTTATTTCACACCGGTGACATCCATAGACAAAAGAGCATGATATCAACTGAGTACAAAGTACAAGTGCAATGTTGAAAATGTTCCCCGTGACAACATGGTTCTACTAATTCCAACGTATAAGTGCAAGCATATACAACATAGACGACACAATGGTTCAAGTTTATTAGGGGAAAAGAATATAGTGTGCCATCAAGTTTGTGAGGGCTTTAATCACTAAGTTTTCACATAACAAAATAGTTTTTAATTGGAAGATAGCTGAAAACAAGAATATACTTGGAATGGTGTAACACACCAAGCATAGGAATTTATAGTGGACACTTTGGAATAACTTGGTTTCTTGGGAGTTGGAAGCATGAGTAGAGCTTACTCATACAAGTGGAGGCTAGCAAAAGACTGGGAGCAACCAACTAAGAGAGCAATAATGGCCATAATCATGCAGAGCGACAAAACATTACTAATCAAAGCATAGAGTGGTACTACAAGTCAAGGACTAAATGATCATAAAGGATACGGTGACTTGTCATAGTCATAACATGGTGTGAGCATGTACCACGTCAACCCAAACAAAGCATCAAAGGAGAATACCACAATACTATGCTTTTGCATGCTAAAACAACGCATAATTTCTTCAATGCACACTAAGAAATCCCAATTTTTTGGAACAATACATGCTAAAGCAATAATCACTAAGCATAAGGTCAAAACAACACCTAGCATGTCATGCTAAAGTCTAAGTCACAGTCAGTGCAAGCTCCTCTTGCACTTTTCAGCAGGAACTTCCTACTCCTTTCCAACACCAAGCAATTTATTTGAAACAACACAGCGATAACGGGGGTCCAAACTACTTTATTCAAGCAAACTAAACAAACTAATCAAATCAAACGAAAACTAAGACGCTCCAAGAACAACACAACTGTGCATGAAAAAATAAAAACGAAGTGTCTAGACAGACCTGAGCTTTTTATTGATGAAGAAGGCCCCAAGCTTTGACGCTTGTACCTCTTGGATATTTCTTGGGGTGACACCAGGGTGGAATCCCCAAGATTGATCTTTTGTCCATTCTTCATCTCATTACATCATTCTCTCTCTACACCTGAATTTTTTTCCTTCATACAAAACTTCACACAATCTTCATTAGCAACACTAGTGTATTCAAAAGATATTAGATCCTTAGGCAAAGCTTTGAAACAGGAAGACTTTTCACTAAAAACACAAGCTACTGTAGCAACTCCTTCAAAAAGCTCAATTCCCCAAAAGAGAATTAAAAAAGGAATCAATAAGAAGCAAATGCAAATAATGGCAGAAATCTGTCAAAACAGACCAGCAGGTAGAAACCTATTTTTTAGATAATCTTACGTTGCTCAAATCAAAACGTGTTGAACTAACAGAAGTTAGCTAACATACTGGGGGATGTATTCGTAAATTTTCAGCTCAATCCGAGTTAGAGAGACTCATCACGAATTTTTATGGTGGAGGATAGAAATCTGTTTTGGGACGGCAACTCCCCAAATCTTACTTCCCTCTCATTAGAGGCCATTCTTGGCACAAAAAGCAAACGAAAAGGATAAGGAGAGGTCATTACTGAAGTAATAACTTCCAATACTCAAGGAAACTCTTGGGTTATCTCCCAACAAGTACTTTTCTTTAATGCCTTTAAGTTAGGCATGATAGTTTGAGAAGATGCTCACATAAGAAATATGAATTGAAATAAAAGAGAGCATCAAGAAGCAAATTCAAAACACATTTAAGTCTCACCCACTTCCTATGCATATGAATCTTGTAAAGAAACAAGTTATTAAAGCACAAAGCAACAATCATAGGAAAGCAAAACAGGTGCAACTTCAAAATTTTCAACATAAAGAGGGGAAACTTAATATTGTTGAGATACATAATACCATGTTTCCCTCTCTCATAATAACTTTCAGTAGCATCATGAATAAAATTAACAATATAACTATCACATAAAACATTCCTATCATGAGCCACATGCATAAAATCATTATTACTCTCTACATAAGTAGTGGGAGCAAATTCAACAAAATAACTATCATTATTATTCTCATCACCATAATCATCAAATATAGGAGGCACATTGTAATCACAATAAATTTTATCCTCAATAGTAGGTGGACTGAAAATATCAAATTCATCATTGTAATCATCATACAATGGAGGTACAGTATCATCATAAGCAATAGTATAGCTACCTTCCAAAGCTGGGGAACTAAAAAGATCATTTTCATAAAAACTAGCTTCCCCAAGCTTAGACGTTTCCATAGCATTAGCAATAATGGTGTTCAAAGAATTCATACTAATAACATTTCTATTAGCATGCAAATAAAACTACATGGGTTTTTAATTTTCTCTTCAAACACTTCATGTCCTAACTCAAGATAAATACTATAGAGCCCTCTATTTTTTTGTGTTTTTGAATAGGGAAAGCAAACCAAACCAAACAATTTTTTTGGAGTTTTTGAAAAGAGGCAAACAAAACCAAGCAAAATAAACTAAGCAAACTAAAAACAAAGTAAAGAGAAAGGAAGTGGAGGACTCCCCTTGTGAAGACGTCCTTGGCCTCCCCGGCAACGGCGCCAGAAAACTTGTTGGTGCTTGACGTGGAGCACTTCGTTGGAAACCCCAAGAGCAAGGTGTGATGAGCATAGCAGCAAGTCTTCCCTCAGTAGAGACCGAGTTTATCGAACCAAAAGGAGGAAGGAAACGTCACACATGTGTTGTAAGCAATGCGGAGACCTGCACAACACAAACTCAAGACTTTGTCCCAATGAACAGTGAGGTTGTCAAGCTCACCGGTTTGCTGTAACAAAGGATTAAACATATGGTGTGGAAGGTAATGGTTTGCAGCAAGTAAATAGGTAACAGTGAAGGATGTGTCAATGGTAAAGATTGGATCGGGGTCCATAGTTCACTAGAGGTGCTCTACTTAGATAAACAACATGGCATGAAGGGTAAACAAATTATAGCAGGGCAATTGACATGAACTAAGAAAGGCATAAAAATGCAATACCAGACAAAAAGATCCTATGAGATTCGATTGGGAAATATAACAAGATACATAGACCGCCATCCAACTACATCTATGACTAGAAGTCCGCCTTTAGGTTATCATCCGAACCCCCTCCAGTATTAGTTGCAAGCAACAGATAACTACTTTAAGCAAAGTGTGTAAGGTAAACAATCCACTTGTTCTATGAACAAGAGACCATTGTTTTCTCCCTAGTGGCAACAACACATCTACAACCGAAGAGATTTTTGTCACTTCCCTTGGAAACTAGAGGCATGAACCCACTATCGAGCATAAATACCCCCTCTTGGAGTCACTAGCAACTACTTGGCCAAGATAGCTACTAACAACGGAGAGCATGGAAGATCACAAACAACACAGACATGATAGAATCAATAAGACAAAACCATTAATCAATCTGACATAGTAATCTCAATATCCATCGGATCCCCACAAATACAACAAGCATGATTACAAATAGATTAGATCTTGATCATGAATGGAGCTCACAAGATCTATACATGAAAGCACAAGGAGGAGATACAACCATCTAGCTACTACATGGACCCATAGTACAAGGTGGAACTACTCACGCATCATACCAGAGAAGAAGGCCTCCGGGATGATCTCCCCTCCGGCAGGGTGCCGGGAAGAACTTCATATCCCCCCTAATCTAGGGACTATGGTGGTGGCGGCTATAGACGGTTTCGTGGAGTTTTGATCGGGTTGTTAGGGTTTCTGTATCGAGGGCTTATTATAGGCGAGGAGGCGAGACAGGGGGTGCCCGGGGCCCACACCCTGCCTAGGCGCGGGCTAGGCTTGGCCGCGCCTGGGGGGTGTGGCCACCCCGTGGCGCCCCTCCATCTCGTCTTCTGGATTCGTGTCGCCCACGGTAAAATATTGACTTTGGATTTTGTCCCGTACAATTCCGAGAATATTGATTTTTCTACCTTTCTAGAACGAAAAACAGAAGAAAACAGTCAACTGGCACTATGGCCACTTGTTAATAGGTTAGTTCCAGAAAATATATAAAAACACATCAAAGTGTAGACAAAGCAAAGCAAAGTAGATACTAAACAAGCATGGAACATAAAAAATTATAGATACGTTTCCGACGTATCAGGGCTACTGACATGGATATACCCTATGGGTACCTTACATTGGCATACCCGGTCTAGCCCAATGAAGGCCCACGTGAAGACTTGCTGCCCAAGGAGACTCCGGATTGCCCAAGCACGGTATAAATTTGACTCCTTGGAGAACACAGCCTAGTTGTAGATTGAAATTTGAAGGGTGAAACCCTAACTTGTAATCGACTCGACCTACCCCCGAGTCCTAGCCTATCTATATAAAGGCTAGGAGGGAACAGCGAGGAGTACCTTGACAACTCATACACACACCTCACGCCAGATTGCATCTACGCACCCCCTATAACCTTCGGTTCCACCGTATCAAGAACAGACAAGCTGGAGTAGGGTTTTCCCTCCGAGGGCGGAACCTGGGTAAACCTCTTGTCCCCTTACTGCGTGTTTTTTAATCGTCTCGCGATCGCCAGCATACCCATCTTCTCCGAAATCCAAGTCCATAACAACGGGCATTGATGAGTCGAACCCTCGTTAGGGCCCCATAGGTGCAAGAAAACATAGATGGCTATAGTCTGTGATTCCACGTATGCTCTCAATGGGTCCCACGTACACGAGAAACCACGGACGACATCGGCTTATGGCACCACATCAACTCCGGGAAGGACCCATGGCCACGAGATACCACGGTCGTCATGGTCTCAGGGGGCCACGTCGGCCCAATGCGGCTAGGAACGCCTCTCACCGAGCGCAATATTGTATGTACGCTGACGGTGGCCAAGGACGCGTGCGTGGTCCACCATGCGCCTCTCACCGAGCATGGTATTGCCCGCGTATGCTAATGGCCGTCCCAGGGTGCGCGTGCGGTCCACCATACGGTGAGCAAGGGTCCTGCAAGGCCCATGCATAAGCGGCTCCCATCGCACTTTAGGGTCGAAAATGGATGCCAAAGATCACTGGACGTGGGATTGGAGTAAAATTTTGGGTCCGAGGGACGGGTTTTAGCCATTGATCGTCTATATCCCATGGCTAAAAAGAATCGGGGTGACGTGGATAGCAGTTTCAGCAGAAACAATCTAGCGCTATTATTTACTGTGATTGCTATGCACCAAACCATCCGTCGCCATATATCATAGAAGGCGGTATATTTTTTCCATTGTCTTACCTATTGCCCGGAACCTAGTTAGTGCCGGCCTATAATGGGACACGTCGTTAACGTCGTGCTAGCACTAGCTCGGCGGATGACGATGTGCTGAGCCAAAAAAACACCGCCTAAAAAATTCCTGACACAGTTAACCATGGCGGTTTTTTTGTCGTGCCAGCACGAGCGGGACAACTAGGCGTGTGCCTCGGTGTTTATAAGCATCAGAGCACGCGACCCTTGTTGTAGTGTTTCCAAATTTGGGATTGCTTTGTGGTCCAGCGGAATGCCCGCACATATGAGGCATACGTCTATTGGTATGCCTCGGGAAATCCAGCCATCCATACACCCGTCACACCGGTGACACCATTCTCATCTCGCCCCTCCCCTCTCACCCAGTCACCACCCATTGCCACCGAATCATAGATCCATGGATGCAAACCATGGCCATGACGGTCCTCCCAATGGCGCAGAGGTTGGGATGGACGACGGCGAGGGCCTGTCTCCCAGACCACCGGCGCCCCTCCGGCTGGCATGTCCTTGGTGGAGTCTTCCTGATGGATATGAAGCGCATGCGAGCCCTCGACGAGGCTAACTTGGTGCGCTTCTATGAGGTGTGCATGAACCCCGCCTTCATGGTTTCCCACGTATGCCTCGAAGAATCTCAGGAGGATATCGACATGTAGAAGGTGACCATGTGCTCTCTCAAGGAGCAGTGGGGCCTCGTTCGACCGCTGCACCCGCTTAACAAGGCCGACTTACGCTCCATTGGCTTCTGAGGGACCTGCGCTCTAGCGATGATGAACACTGTGGCCTTCCTCTACCTCAATAGTTGAGGTTCTGCGCTCCGATGACGATGTATAGTATCATCGATCTAGGGCTAGGGTTAGTATAATGCGGTGACCCAGCAATACCACTGGATGTGTAGTACACTATAGTCGTTGACATGACATTCACAGAACATCATTCCGCAAATATCACATCCCTCAGAGTGGTACAACAGAAACATTGTGGGTACAAATTACAAACATACACACTTTATTATTATTATAGTACCAGAAGTTTAGTACTTCAAGTGATTCAAACTTACAAACCAAACTTAAACAGTTTCAGCGGAAGATCAAAGTTTCAAACTCATACTCCGAATTGAGTTCACCAACTTATTATATAAAGTTTATGTTGCTCGGCTCAATTGGTTTACTACTAACTAACGTAACTACTCGGACTCGTTTCCCTCCACTCCATAGCATATTTCATAATCCACCCCTTCCACTCCTCCAGACAGGTCTGGTTCCTCGTAGTAGACACCCTCTTGTCCATCAGCAGCGTACATCGGAGTGTCTTCTGGCTCTTCAAAGTCTAAGAAGGGGATCAAAGGAAAGAGTGAGTAACAGCGTTACCCAGCAAGTTCATTATATGCAAGGTAGGAAGTTTGATGCTTTATCTACCACCTCGGACTATCAGTCCTTGGCACTATGCAGTTTTCATAAACATTTCTTTAAAGATTAATTTTAATATCCACAAAAACTATGCCCATCAGCCTTCACAGGTTGACCAAAACTTCATGGAGTTCCTTTCCTATCGTGTTCGTAGCTCCTTCTCAAAACAGGGAGTAAAAAGTTATAGATTTTACACTCTGCAGAGGTGCGTTACTTTATCCATGAGAGATCAACTCCTTGTTACACAACCGGGCATACTTTTCCGTCCATAATTCCGTGATATGGGTCCCAGTAGGTGATCTAAGACAATCATTGTTCCTCTCCATGACCCCATATGTCTGCAGGATCCTTCGGGTCGAGCTACATCTCTGTTAAGCCCCCTCCTGGGTAAGATATAACCCTGATGAGTTCTCGAAGACTCTATGAGCCGGTGATGCCCCTTGCAAGCTCCATATAGGTCCGACTATACCTCCGGCAGTCGCTCATAGATAATCTAGACACCAAAATCGTGGGGCCTAAGGGTGCCCACCCATATGCTGGATCCTCGCAAGGAAACACAATGTCACGTTAAGGTCGTCTTTCCTACATATGAAAGGAAGAACATCCAACTGACTTCTCTGCCCCATTCCAAATCTCATGGTTAACACGTAATATATGGCGCTAGAATCACTGATGTCATGGGTTATTAATTCCTATGTGATGAATCTCATTGCAACTGGAAACCTAAGTTCCATTGCCCACCTTATCTTTATCACCACTTAGGATGATAATAACATATTTGTTTGAGAAAATAATATTTTCTTTCTTCATAAACTAGATGATGACACACAATTTGCAATTACTTTGATAAAGACTCATCAAAGGACATGACCAAGTGATAAACTTGCCTTGTGACTACAAGCTAGTAAAATTGGATGCTTGCACTCGACCTTGAGCTTCTATTTCTACAAAACACCATTATTTTCAGGGGCATCACTTCCTTTGAGGTCAAATCTGGTGATATTGTTTTAATGTGGAAAGATGACTAGTTAGCTGGTATAGCTTCTGAAATGTTCCCTAGAGCATTCTCCTTTGCAACTACAGAGGATGTTTCAGTCAGAAACTTCTTGTTGTCCCCTAATCTAGCTACCAACTTTGCCCTCCCAATATCCCCACAAGCAATGAATGAACTCAGAGAACTGCAAGCCAAGACTGCTGATGTGATTCCACAAAACAATGTTAATGATGTGTGGAGTTATAACTAGGGATCCAAGGAATACTCAGCAAATATGTTTCATCAGTTCTGCTTCAGGAATGTGAAGACACATGTTGCCTTTGACTGGCTATGGCAAAGCAAATGTACACCCAAAATGAAATTCTTCTTCTGGCTTCTATTAAATGATAGGTTGAACACAAATAACATGCTCAGGAGGAGACATTATAACAGCATATCCACTTTTAGCTGTGACATATGTCACTACAATATTGAAGAAACTCTATAGCACCTTTTTTTCCTCCGCCCCTTCAGTAAACAATGTTGGAATTCTTTGGGCATACGATGGGAAGGTCAGGGAGACAGACTACAGGTTATACAGCAAGGGAAGGTCGATTGGAACAGAAAATTGTTCATGGAAACTTTCATAGTAGCTGCCTGTAATATTTGGAAAGAAAGGAATGATCTTTGCTTCAATAACATCACTCTAGAACTAGGATCTTGGAAAGATAGATTCAATCTAGACTGTCAGATGTTGGTTTATAGGACCAAAGCTAACCTTCACCCCCTTATTCATTCTATTTGTAATCTCCTATAAAATCTCTCACCACTTTGTAAATATGTAACCGTTGAGTCCCCCCCCCCCCCTTTGATGAGGGGGCTCCCATTAATAGAAAAGCAGTAGAAGCCTTTCCTACTGTTAATTCCTCAAAAAGGACAATTTTTAAAGAAGCAATAATGATTATACATAGTAATGCAATGCATCCTTTATTAGTTATCTTCTTTGTGTGTTTTACCCACCTTATTAAATTCTTACATTCCTATTTAATAAAAGAAAATTGTTAATGGATAATCCCTAAAATTTTGTAAATATTATATTTAATATTTTTGTGGTACTATATAAAATAAGATCTTAAAACTTATTTTTATCTAATTTTAACTCCTATTATTATTTTCTTAATATTCTTTTTAAGAATAAGCATTTTAATTTATAAGATTTTATTTTGCTAATTTAAGTAGCAATCTAGTATTTTTTATAAAATACTATACTAATTTAGAATGATAAAGGTAGATTTTATTTATTTTTAGATATTTTATTTATTTTTATAAAATTCCATAAGGAATATATATTATAAAAGTAATTAACCTAAATTTATTCTATTAAAAATAGAATTCTTAATTTTTATTGAGTAGTTTATATTTTTATGAACTAATGGATATATTATTTGTGTTTTTAGGATTTTTATTCTATTTCTTAGAGATTATTTAGTTTTAGGGTTATTTTGGTCTTTAAAAAATTGTTTAGATTCTTTATTTAAGATCTGGACATAACCCATTGGGCTGGCCTAGCCCTAACCCGGCCTATCTGGGCTGGTCAAATCCACACGACTCTAGTGATACTGGCCCGTACCGGCACAGTACACTCTTCCTCTCCCTCGCGCACCCGCGTTCTCTCTCTCTCTCTCTCTCTCTCTCTCTCTCTCTCTCTCTCTCTCTCTCTCTCTCTCTCTCTCTCTCTCTCTCTCTCTATCTCTCTCTCGCCCCGCTATGGCGTTGTGTTGCCGTCGTCGTCGCCTATGCTAGTCCGGCCTCCTCAGACTTCTTCGGCCGCCATCGTGGTGCATGAAGACACTGTCGAGGCCGATCCATTGACTGGTCCCGCTCGATTCGATGCTAGGTATCTCTCCTGACCAGGCCACCTCCACCCCAAACCCTAGGGTTTGGTGACTGTCGGCGATGTGGTGCTCCACTATCCATGTGGTGTTGTTCTGCGGCTTGGTGGCCTTGTGGTGCCATTGTTGCTACTCGTGTTGTGGTGGCCGTCGTGCCCATGGCTTGGCGCGGGTTGCAGCGCCCTCGGGTGCTCCCCGTGCCACCGTGTGCGAGCTCGTCGGTCGGTCCGCTTCCTCTTCTAACTATAGCGAGGACCTCAGGTGAGTTCCTCCTTTTCTCCCCCTCTTGTTCTCTATCCTACCCTGTTGGCTCTTGTGCACTCGCAACATTTGAACCCTAATTGTGATTGTCCATTGTTCTAGGTTCCACCCTTTGTGCTAGGGTTCATCCCTTGATAACATGCGGTTTTGAGGTGATTACCTATTAATCCCGGTAGTGTGGATTTCATTGCTGTATTGTGTTCTTAGTGCTGACAGTTGCTTTGTCAGTAGTTCTTAACTGAACCTTTACCTATAGGTCTGTATTGGTATGTTTTGATGTGAAGAAATTGGAGTTGGTTATATATTCCAGTAGTTCTCTTATAATTTTAGATGATAGAATGTACAGGTGATAAAATGATTCCTAATTATTTATCTCATGAAAATGATTGAGTATAGAAGCTAAGTTATGTAGCTTGTATACTTGGATTGCTTATTAAGCAGGTTCTTGTGACACCACAATTTGATTGGTACACATTTCATGTCTTTGAATAAGCTTTTCATGAGCTTTACTATGGATTGGTTTAGTTTGTAAGCTGGGAAAGATTTATGTTATCTAAAGAACTATATTGGATAAATAGCTTAGTCTATGATGCTAGTCTGAGACTTTGCTAGGTATAAACCAAGGTTTTTACATGTTGCCTCATTTATTATATGACCTATGATGGATAATCTCTAGGTATGATTCCTATAGGGTTTAGGAACATGATTTGATAGGCTTTTGTAAGGATAATATGGTGGATCCTTACTATCTAGGATGAATTCTTAAGATGTAATTATTTCTGAGGTGCTACTATCCATAAGATGTGCCTAGAAATGTTCATTTAAGATTGCTTGTGTATCTAGTTATAAAACTAGAGATTTTTGTCCAAGATCAGCGATGCACAGGCTGAGATCTTGGTTGTGGTTTGTAAATATTTATTGTTAGCTTTGTGTACTTTATTCTATGATGGATACACCTCACTTGGGTGTTTTTCTGAGAAGACTACATACAGAACAACACATGGTCTGATAAAATGGATAGGATCAATCATGTGATGGTTTTGTATAAACTCACCACACAACTGCTTGTTGATGATGTTGATGTGCTGGTTGCTCTTGTTGGCTTGATCTTGGTGTGGTGATCACTTCCTGGACCTTGTCCTGCACCTCCTGGTGTGGTGGATTTGGTGGATATTTGACAATATTAGTGGTGTTCTTGGCCGTGTGCTTGAGAATGTGGTGGTGAACTGAGATGTCCAGCAGGTGTGCTGCGGTAGTGTGATCCCTTTTGACTGTGTTGAGCTTATGCTGCTGTGTTGATAGCACACAACATGCAGTTAGATGATTGCGCTGCTTCACTATTCTATTCATTTTAGATCAGATCAAGTGAATCTTTTTTCACTACTTAACCTTTTACTAGTTACTAACATGGTGAAACTTGCCCCCTTTTCTTGGGCTGATGATGTTGATCTGAAGCTTATTTGCTTAAAATAATAGATATTACACATTGGTGAAATTTTCCCCTTCGATTTACTCAATGATGTAAATAAGAACAATGCACTTCACTATTCTCCACTTAGAGTATTACTAACAAATTAATATCCTACTTCTCTTTGAGTTTTTTTATTTTGCAAGAACAGAGACTTGGAAGATCAAGATTTGGTGTAGAAGTAGATATTTAGTCTAGTTTTTTTATCTTAAATTGTAATTTTTCATTTATTCTTATGTAAAGAAACGTTGTAATAATATTCTTTTATTAAATAAAGTTTCAATTTACTATATGTTGTTTCTGTAATATTTTTTATTTAATGTATTTATCTTTCTTTGTATTGTTGTAATAGAACAAGGAAAAGAAATAAAAATTCCTTTCTTATTTAAATTACTTTGTTATCATATCTTGAATTCTCATTATTGTTTAATATATATAACATAGTCAAACAATACCACTAAATCATTTTGGAAAACAATTTAATATTACTTAATTCTAATTTTCAAATATTTTCCAAATCATTTAAATTTCAAATTTGCATTCGAATTGTTTCCCCCAAAATTCATGAATTCCTGAAGGTCATGTCAAAATTTATAGCAATCACTATAAAGAGCTAATTCTTCCTCTAGATAGTGAAAGAAACTCTGATCTCCTTAGGTTTTTGTTTGGCGAAAAAAAATTCCCTGTTTTTACAGATGAATGCATGTAGATGATCAGATTCCTATTTCTACCCTTCGTTAGTTTCTAAACGTTGGGGTGTTACATAGAACTAGTAGACTAAGTAGAAGAATTTATGTGTTTCATAAACTACCTTGTAAAGCTATTTTAATTTACTACCATTTTCATTAAACTACTATATGTGGAATGTGCAAAATAAAATATCAGAAAAAATACCGAGCTGCAGATAAATGGGGACGTTGTTGAGTGCAGTGGCCTGTCCTGGGAGGACATGGACCTCTACCATGTCTGCATGCCACTACAAACGAGCCGATTTAGATAGAATCGGTGTCCAAAACGAGGGCACCACTAGAATTTCCCTAAAAGGAGTCCAGTTTAAATCAACCCAACTGTAAGGGTAGTTACTTACTTTCATATATAAGAATTTAAATATTGTCCCAATTGTCGAATACTAGATGCATAATACCAAAAGTAAAAGTACAAAATTTGAACTAGTATAAATCTGAAAAGTTGAAAAATAATTCGATGGGTCTTTTGGACTTATGGGTCCTCAGTGATGTAACTACTCCATAGTTACCTAGCATTCAGGAGTAAACTAGCTTGCAACATCCAAAAATGTTGTACTACAATGCTGCACACAATTAACACAACACTATACTGCTTGTAGCTATGCGTGGCATAGCTAATTGCGCATGGCGTGCCGTCCCATATATGCACGGGAGAAGGAGAGGGAGAGGGAGAAAGAGAAAGAGAAAACAGTAGCAATGGAGGGAATGCACCCAGAAAAAGAGGAGATGAAACATGGAAAAAGAAAAGGCATCTTGTAGACAGACACACACGCAGAGTGAGAGTGAGAGTGAGAGAGAGAGCGCTGCAGCGTTGTGTGTGTGTGTGTCATGCGTGACCATGGTCTGTGGCCGGCGTGTGTACGTCCTCGAGGGTCGCGCCATCCTATGCATGCGTACGCGCAGGCTAGCCTCTGGGCGATGCAGCAGCTAGCTGGGTCTGATGGTCCCATGCAACCATCATCCCATGAGGAGAGCGAGGGAGAGGGAGCGCCTGGTGCCCTAGTGTATATGCCGGTCCCTTGTCCCCTCCCTGCCCTAATGCCTCCAACGCCCTGCCCCTGCAAAAAATACCACTCCTGCCATTCGTAGCATCAGCACCACTCCCCTCTCTATATGACTATCAGACATGTATACACGACCGGATACGTCCACATCCTACAAGCACTAGTAGTCACTACTGATCATCATCCACATATACCCATGCCCCTCGCTACTTGGCCGGTCTCTACTCCCTACAAAAGGCAAGCTAGGTTGATATTCTTTGGGCTCAAACAAATCTTTTTGCATGTCTTCTTCCATAGTACTCCGTATCTTCCTAGCTTTTGCTTATCCTCTATGCTTATTCCTTAATAGTGGACCCATTATATATAACTTCTTTTTTTTACTTAAGCGAGAACATTGTAATGTGGTTTCGAAAACAAATAGTACATGATCACCGGCTCTCAAACTTAACAAGTGTATCCGGAAGTTGGATGTTTTAGTGCCGTAGTGACCTCTTATGATCTAGAAACTAAATCGGCAAGAACAAAATTCCGATAATGACATAGAATCAGGTTTTAAATTTTGGAAACCCAAAAAAATGGAACTCACCTAAATATCTTATCAGAATTTCTTCTAAATTTTGCTCTATCAAAATTCACTTAATTTTAACAAAGATAATTTAAAATTGGTTTGAATTAATTTGAGTCTTGCTTGATATTTCAAGGTTACAAGTATTTCGGTATCCACAAAAGTTGCAAAATTTTTTTGAAGAGACATGCATGAATAGAGCAAGAGTGTGAAATAGACAAAGGGTGTATATGACATTTATAGAAAAGAACGAAATGAGGTTTGAGCTTGTGATGGTGCTCTTTTTATGTCAAAGTGTAATGTATCAATTTTCGTTAAAAGCCAAATTACTCCGTAAGGTTTGATCAAGTATATATATGCAGTACAAAAAAGATACCAACACCTTCATCAAAGTAAATATTATTATGCTCAATAAAACATACTCCCTCCGTCCCGGTTTAAAGGATACAATTTGCAAACCATGCAATCCCAAAATAGTTAGACACAAAAGCATTTAAACTTTGTAATTAATCCTGTGTGAAAGCAATAAAATGCTTGCATGCACATGTGTGAACAAATGTGAACACTTTCCTAACTCTTTTTCTCCTTATGCATGTTCTACTCCATACTATTAAATGGACCAATTAGATGACACCTAGGGCCCAGAGAATTGCAAATTGTGTCCTTTAAACCGGGACGGAGGGAGTATATACATTCATATTGTATATATTTGATTGTGTATATTTTGATATTTTTGTCCATATATTGGTCAAACTTTAAGAAGTTTGAGTTTGACTAACACAAATATGTATTGGGGACCCGCAAAAATACATATTGGGACTATATATATTCACAAAGAATTTGGGCACCACAGATGCACGCGGTAGGAATTTAACAACTCCACTCCTAATCCTATGATCAACAAGAAAATTCAAAGGATTAGAATCCTCCAAAAATGTATAATCAAGTGTCACTGAATCTGCTACAGGTATATTAAGGGTATGTATAGGCGTGTACCCCATGGTGCACGTGCAGGTACCCCCCTACACTAGTTGCTACTATACCAATCATTCACTATACTTAGGCCCCTGTCTTCTCACCAGCTATATATAGCGCGCGCCTCCCTTCTCACCCCACCCAATAATCAGACAGAAGAGCTAGGTAGCCTCAGGCGCAGCTAGCTATAGACCGGCCGGCGGGGTTATAGCTTTATAGGCTGCCTTCTCTTCCTCTCCCACACTGGTTGCTCCCCTCGCTTCCAATCCAGCCTCAGATCCCACCCAAACTCCCACACATCGATCGCCAGCGCCGAGAGAACCATGCACAGCTACAGAGCCATGCACCCTCACCCGTACCACACCGCCCCTGTCCCTCCGACCAAGCACGCCACTGGCCATGGCGGTGGCACCGAGGAGGACGACCAGTCCATGCTTCTCCTCTCCCTCTGGCCTCCCGGCCACCACCACGACGCCGCCTCCTCGTCCGCGTGCTCCTCTCACTCCGCCGCGCACTCCACCGCGTCATCACCCTGGTTCAACCAAAGCCATGTTTACAATGGCTGCGGCGGCGGCAACGGCGGCTTCCTGTTCCACGAGCAGGACCCGAACGTGACCATTTCCCTCTCCATCGCCCCTCCGTGCGGTGGCAGTCTGTCCTCCTGCGGCGGGAGCTTCGCCGCGCCGGTCCCGCCGCCGTCGGTCGCCGCCACGGCCAGCGGAAACCAGGTGCCCAGCCAGTACTGGATCCCCTCCGCCGCCGAGATCCTCGTCGGCTCCACCCAGTTCTCCTGCGCCGTCTGCAACAAGACCTTCAACCGCTTCAACAACATGCAGGTTCGGTAACAAGATCATCTCTAGCTTGTCGTACTACAGCATTTAATGTAGTACGTAGTACCGGTGTCGATCGATCGATCGATCGAGGTGCAGGTCAATTAACGTGCCTTGAGCTCCTGTCTTCCTTCCCGCAGATGCACATGTGGGGGCACGGGTCGCAGTACCGGAAGGGGTCGGAGTCGCTGCGCGGGGCGGTGACCGTGGGCACGACGACGGCGCCTCCGCCGTCCCTGATGCGGCTGCCGTGCTACTGCTGCGCGGAGGGGTGCCGGAACAACATCGACCACCCGCGGGCGCGCCCCCTCAAGGACTTCCGCACGCTGCAGACCCACTACCGCCGCAAGCACGGGGCGCGCCCCTACGCGTGCCGCCGCTGCGGCAAGCGGTTCGCGGTGCGCGGCGACTGGCGCACGCACGAGAAGAACTGCGGCAAGCTCTGGTTCTGCGTCTGCGGCTCCGACTTCAAGCACAAGCGCTCGCTCAAGGACCACGTCCGCTCCTTCGGCGGCGGGCACGCGCCCCACATCGTGGAGTCCGTCGCCATCGACGACGACGAGGACGACGAGGACGATATGCACGACGACGGCGACCTGCTCCATCTGCCAGACGAGAACGGCCACGTTGCCGGCGACGGCAGCGACATGATCTTGCTCTAGCTGGCTAGTCACTGCTTACCTAGCCGCCTGCAGCCCTCTTGTTAGTCCAGATCCACCTTAATTAGTAGTTCCTCAACTAGTGCGTACGTAACCTAGTAGCATCATCTAGCTCTAGTTAATTTGCTTCCCAACTGCATAAGTATTAGGATCAGTACATTCATGGTGCTTGCATGGCGAGGTGTTACTGCCCTAGTGCAAGCTTAATTACTTAATGGCATTCGTCTGTTGTGTCTGTCCCAAGCTAGCTAGCTAGGTAGGAAGAAGTGTCGTGGTACGGTCAGAGTCATACCGACGGATGGAGATGTGTAGCAGCTAGTGTACGGTGTGCATGGTGTCATGGTCGTCACTTCATGTATCTCTGTCGTTTTGGTCTTTATCTGCGCCTAAAGTTCTACCGCTGTTTCATCGTGTCTCGTGCATGCCAAAGGAGCACTGTTTCTATCTTACTACTACTGCCGAGTTTATTAATTTGCCGCTAAAAAGCGGTTTTATTACCATGCTCCGATCGCACTGTGGTTTCTTTCCCTGATCGGCGACTCGTCAATCTCTCGGATGCTTCTCTTTTGTGCTTTCCCTCCTAGGCGACTTGTCATGTCCCCCACAGCTCTGACTGATAGGAGCCCGTTTCTGATCTTTTCCTCGATCGGCGCCTAGCCACCGGGCCACTTTTACCTGCTTGTCTTTTCACAAATATGTGCAAACTCAGCTACTCGTCATCAATTGTGGTAAGAAAGAATCAAATCATACCCTCTCTCTCTCTCTCTCTCTCTCTCTCTCTCTCTCTCTCTCTCTCTCTCTCTCTCTCTCTCTCTCTCTCTCTCTCCCTCTCTCTCTCTCTACCCACGAAACAGCTCCTCCATGTTTTTTTTGTACTGAAAGGTAACAGTGATATTTATCTAGGTTTTACGTACCAAAGTAAAAAATCTTAAGGCAATGAACAACATGCATGCTGATCAAGATTCAACAAGTCATCACATTAGTAAGAAGGCACCCTGAAAATTCTATGACTTATATAGAAAATAAATATGAAATGTTTTTAGGAGGCACAGAGTAGACCTAGTCCTCGATCTATTAGAATCTTAAGGTCTACACCAATATGTAACTAAAACTTGACATGGAACTTACAAGAAAAAAACTCGAAGGGTGCCGCACCCTCGGGCTACCACACAGAGTTGCTCAACCTAAGATATACACCTAGATGTTGGAGCAACACCAAGCTTGATCGCCTTACCAGGCCGAGCTCACCCGTAAGAGTAACCATCATGGTGCGACGCGAAATAAGAAAGCCTGATAGCATAGCACAAGACAAGGGAAACAACACACCACCTTCAGGGTTGGCCAAGTCTTGTGGAGAAAGCACTAGGCTTTCCACGCCACCAGCATACTACGATGCTGGAGAGAAGGACCTTATCCTCGTCTTGCATAGCAAGGGCATCAGAGTATGTGAGTAGAGACACGTCAAAGGGCGCGCAGAAGAATCGGGGGAAACTGACCAACAGGGAAGTAGGTGACAACCAAAATAAGTTCCTACATGATGTGTGATACTAAAACTCTAACTTATAGATTGTCAGTATTTGCATGATCTCATACATGAAAAAAAATATCAAGAATGTGGTGGACCACTCTGATATTTTTCTGTGAGCTCTGTATTTCTCGATTGACTAAGAAATAACTATGTCTATGTGGAGGCAGGGAGACATCAGAGGTTGATCAGATCAGATCAGTTAGATTAAAGGGTTGTGAAGATCTTTATTGAGTGGACCAGACCGTTTTGAATTTTAGTAAAAAAAAACTACTACATTTTTTCTAAAATATAACATGTTTTGGTTGGCTAAAAGAGCCTACCAAGTAGTATATATATTGAAGGTATGTTTGGAAGCACCCTTTTGTAGCTTTATTATGATTATAGGTTTTGATCAGAAGTAACCGCTACTGCGCCCAATCAATGTCTAGGTTGAAGACCATATGTAACTTTCCATACATGTCTGTGCTTGGTGGTAGGGTGGGCCGTGTATCGTACGTACTAGACACGGATAGGTGCAACCATATACGCTTTTTCTGCAGATTTGAGCATATGCAAAGGCAGTGGAAGCCGCCAAAGTCTTGAGTTTAAGGCTAGCCATGCCACGCCATGTCATGCATGGGGTCAGGACCGGAAGCACGCAGCTTTCGGCTGCGGCACTCACTTGGCGCGCGCCTAAACGAGAGGAGGAGAGAGGGAGAGGAGGCGGTGTGTGTGTGTAGCTTTGGGCGAAGAGAGGGGGGAGCAGTACGTACTGGAAAAGGAAAAGGCGTAAAGAAAGGTGGAGGGAGGGAGGGATGGGAGGCCGTGACGATGGCCGTTCCCAGCTCTCTCTCTCTCGAGAGAGACGGACGGCCGGAGAGTGCACATGGAGATGCAGAGCAAAGGGGGCTGCTTTCGCTAGGTTAAGGTGGAGCAGAATGCCGGGGGCATGCATTGTTGCTGTGCCGACGAGAGACTGCCGCTAGCTGCGCCTGCATGCATGCGATCGGTGGTCGTCGTCTCGCCGGTCGTGGCCTGCAGTGCACGACTGCACGTACCGGCAGCAGCAGACCCAGCAGTCTACGACTACGTGAATGCATGGAGACCATCGATCGATCGGGGCCGGGATAGATGTGGCACGACGGGATTGGCGCTGCGTCCGTCTGATGATATCACCGAGAGCGCCGGCGACCGGCCGACCGCCTCAAAGTGAGCGCCGGCGCCTTGCACGCTCCGCCCAAAAATCATGCGTTGCGTTGCGTGCTCTCCTGCATGCTCTCTGCTGCATGCATGGGCGCCCCGCGATAGCAGCATGCATGCATTCTCCCTTCAATGCAACAATGATTTCTTCTCCTTCTACCCAAGATTTACGTGCCCCCCTCCTCAGCTCCTGCATGCATGCGTACGTACGTACGCTTCGTTTCCTTTACTTACAAATATTTCGATTTTGATAAAATCGTGCATGTACGTACTCCCTCTGTTTCAAAATATAAGATGTTTTAGGTTTGTGAAGAAAATAAATCTAGACTTCTTTTAGTGTGTAGATTCATCTCAAAGTTGAGTGAATCTACATACTAAAACAAGTCTAGATACATTTGCTTCACAAAGCTAAAACATCTTATATTTTGAAACGGAGGGAGTAAGGGAGAACGTGTATTCTTTCACTTCTATGATGTGGCTGCGTCCACGCATCTCTAGCCATTTCGCACACGAAAGTGTATGTTTTAGGGGTGAGGATGCTCTCAACAGCCCGGCCCATTTTACTTCCATTTTTTATTAACACAACTTATAATTTACATATGGAATAAAAGAAAAAAGGCAATCCCTAGAAAACCCTTCCTTTGCCTCACTCGCGCCAGCGATGCCTACTCGTCCTCGTCCAAGGAGAGGTTGATGAACAACATCGGCTTCCACGCCCAGTACATTGGTGGTAGATGGTGGGGAGGAGAAACTTGTTCATGCCACGAAGGCCACGGCCTTGGCCATGCAGGCGCCGGTGGAGCCGGAGGCGGAGGTGGCTGCACTGCAGCCATCGTCGAGTTGTCAATGTCATGGCCATCCCGTCTCAGCACGCCTCCTCCTCGAGATGGGAGGCCTTGCTGACGAGGAAGAAAGCCCCCTGTAGGTCGAGGACCGATAGCATGATGGGGGGGCTCCTTCTCCTGCTTGACAACCGCCAGGTAGGCTCGGTGGCCCTCATAATCCGCCGTGTCGTCATGGGTCTCCTCGCCAGGAATGTTGTCGTGGCCCAGCGATGGCGATGGCTGTCAGTCCATGTCGATGTTGTCAATGTTACCGATGTCGTTGTCGAACACCGGTACTGGTCGTACTCCACTTCCGATAGTGAATCGCCTAGAATGAAACGATGACTGCTGCCACGCCTCGTGCTCTCCTACTCTAGGAACGCCACCTAGAATGGCGCGTGAAGGCGGTACGCGCGGTCATTCTAGAGATTCTCTGGAGCTGGCGGCGGTGTCGCCGGATATCAGCATCGAGCAGCGGCCCTTCCGGTGGCAGGGCGATACCATCATCGTGATCCTATTGAAGGTGGCTGTGTTGGCGGTGGAGATTAACGACGGCATGGGCCCGAAGAAGATCCGGCCTCGTACATGGTCATTCTTCTTCGCCAGCTTCATCCATCAGGACGGCATGGCTGTGGTTTCCAGGTATGTTTGGGTCGATCCGCTGGAGATGCCTGAAGACGCTATGGCATTTTTTTTCTTCAAAATGGAATACCCTGGCTCCTGTCGACACGTACGTGGACACAATTCAATGAACTCACGGGATGCATGCATGCCACAGTGCGATCGACCAACCTATCTGAGAAAAGCCTTGCATGGAGTAGGGCTGGCTGGCTGCATGTTGTACATACAAGCTAGCACAAGCACAGTGCCTCTACAATGACATATGTACGCACGTACCCTTGTACACATGCATGATGCATGGCACAACAAGTGGTTTGGTTCCTTTCTTTTATCAAAGGAACAGACATCCCGTCTGCGCTGCGCAGACAGCACAGTGCCCCGCTGCGCGCATGCATACACATACACATGCATGAAATGAAATGAAAGCATGTGTGCGGGCATCTGTGTGTTTGCCTAGCCCGTGTTTCTCTCATCGATCAGTTCATCAGCCCTCTGCATCTGCATGCATCGTACGCTGCGCTAGCTCCACAGTCGCTTTACGCAGACAGAGAGAGAGCCTGGCTATGGCTATGGCTAGCTATGGATGCATGCAGCGACCGATCGATCACCCACGTACAGCAAATTACTGGCAGCCATGCATGAATGCTTGGACCACAGTGCAACTATATTTGTCCCTCTGTCTCTACCTGTGTCCCGGCCCTGAACCTAGAGACGGACGATCGGGCCAAGGCCAAGGTGTAGGAGGAGAGAGACGGCTGCTATCAGAGTAACGTGCGCGGCCTAGTCACGTCTAGCTGCGGTGTGCTGCGTGTACGTTGGTGCGTGGGCCCAGCTAACACCCCCTCCGTCATGAAAAGGGTGTTTAGATCCGTATGTATATAGACAAGTTTAGTGCATAGATCATATGAATTTAGAAAAATATGCGACATCTTTTTCATGACGGAACGAGTATGGTGGATACAGAGCCTAATCTCATATGAGAGGGCTCATGATTCAGGATTGGATCAATTGATACTTCCAACCCGTATCCTAAACAAATAATAATCAATTTTCATATTTCGAATTCGAATTAGTTATTGTGGTGATGATGTTTACACCTAATTAACCCAGTCTATGAAACAATATAGTACTAGTCGAGAAAATGAGAATGACATAATTTGCAAAATAGAGAATAGCTAGATCAGTTAATTTTTCTTCTTCTTCTTATGTTTTCAGACTTCAAGGTATCAATTAATATAATTATTTCCCAACATACAAGACAAAAAGCAGGAAGCAGGTTATTGCGATTATATATTTGTTTTCTTCATAATTAACACTTTCAGCATTTGAAAATACAAAATGGAATTTTATAAACCTAATATATACTATAGTACTACTCTATGTATAGACTATTTCACGGGAACTTTTACTCAGGCAATTTTTACACCATTTAATTTCTGAACTGAAGTAGTACTATAAAGTGTAAATTTAATCCATTACACCTAAACAGTCGTGTACGTGCACCACTGCACATGTGAGAGCACTGTTGCATGCACATCCGCTTAAAAAAGACACTGCTGTACGTATATGTAGTGGTGTAGCTCGTGGTTTTGTCTTTGGGGCATGTTGGGCCCAGGGAGCAGCTGACATGGGTCGCAACCAGGGCACCATTTCTGGTGAAAGAACAAGCACAAGAGTCTCGTCGCATGGATGCTAGCTCCCAGCGATCAGCGATGCATGGGCAGACCGGGCAGAGGGCTCGCATATGCATGCACAGTACGTCTTCTTCGCAAACTCCGGCCCTGGTCCCTACCCTTGTTGTCTACAAGTACCGTGGCGCTTAATGGCGCAAGTACGTCTAAAACTGGCCGGGTTTCACCCTCTTTTCCCCCTACGTACCTAGCTGGTTTGTCTCGTTTTTTTTCTATATAGCTAGCTACGTACAATGATTGAGCGATCGATGGGTTTTGTGGCGCCTCTTCTTTTGCCACAAATGGTTTGTATGCTACTTCATATGGTGATATAAATTACTGTTGGTTTTTGCAATTTTAAGGAAGATGTTCATTTTTTACTCCAGCACATTCTGGAAAGTGTAATTTGGCTCCCAAGATCCAGGGCTCCCTTCATTAAAATAGTTTAAAACTCATATTTATAAGTTTTAGAAAAAAATCTAAAAATAAATTCTGGGAATATTCAATGTTGTATAATGCAAGCATGGAAAATCGCAACCCAGAATTCTCTACATTATGGGCTAGACGAAAATGACAAAGTCGGATTATACTTGGATATTTGAAAATATAATCAACACTTTTATCAGTTTTGTGTAGCTCATAATACAAAGTATTTGAAATTGATATTTTGCACGTTCGTGGGATACAACGCTGGCTACATCCAAATGTTCTGTTAGAATTTTTTGAAACAAGGGTCATTGGTGTCCATGTGTACCAAATCTCCACTCCGCACATTCCCCTTATGACCCCTAGACTAGAGTGCATCGACCCTTTTTTGGGGGTGAAATTTATGTCCATCCGTGGGATGTATGAACAAAATAAGCCACATACATTGGTTGTTTTAAACTAACTGTCTCTCTCACTGGCAGTAGTGAGCTTAACCTCATGGTACTACTTCCCACTGTGCCATCACCTAGATTTATAAATGCATGCTGTACCCAATCATCCATGTAGATGCATGCAATGTCCCCCTCCTCCTTGCCATGCAGATGCTGTCCCCATTTCTCTGTCTCCATCTGGAAAAAAAAACAAGAACAATAGCATGCAAAGTACGTGCATAGACAGCAGTCTAATTGAGAACCCTAATAAAAATGAATAAGGACCAAATGGCCGTGGCCCATGTTTTTGCATCCAACGGGATCCGACAGCAACTCATTTCCATGCTCGGCTCGCATCGCAAGGTGGAGGCGTGTGTACGTAGTGCCATTCTAACATGCACTGGCGATCGATGCCTCGGCGTTAGCAAGTGTACGGTCGTCGACGTGTGCTTTCTGCATGATTGCTTCTCGTGATTTTGAATCGAGCCGAGACCGCCTGAGAGACGCTTTGTTAACGGTAAAAAGTGACGAGACAAGAAAAGGCCGACAAGAAGTCGATCATTTTGTTGCAGGTTCACGTCAGCGCGGTACACGTCTTTAGTTTGTGAGTAATTCAGAGCCAAATGTATGGAAAGCGACCGCGTGCCTCGGGCTTTACGTACGGCCGTTAGCTAACATGCTACGGTTACTTGCCTACTGCTCTCTCCGTTTTAAAATATAATAATCTCTCCGAACTCATATTAGTTGACTCCTTGTTCAAATTTTAAAAAATCCAAATCAATTAATATGGGTCGGAGGGAGTAGATGTTTTAGGTTTATAAACCTAATGTATCTAGATAACTTTTAGTATTCCTTCGGTTTTAAAATAGATGTCTTAGGTTTGTCAATATTTGGATGAATCTAGACACTATTTAGTATATAAGTTTATCCAAATTTTGACAAATCTGAGACATTTATTTGGAGACGGAGGGAGTATGTAGATTCGGAGTTAATCTTTTCGAACTTGTACACTAAAAGCCGTCTAGATACATTATCTTCATAAAGCTAAAACATCTTATATTATGAAATTAAGGGAGTAGTATATAGCTTAGCTCTTTTTTCTCACTCTAAAGAACTCTTGTAGATAGAGCTTATTACTAAGTCGTCGCCGCTTCCAGACCGAGGACATAATTAACAAGGACCGAACGTGTTTAGATAAGTACTATTTGCGGATGTGAAGAAGATCATGTTCTGGAATGATGTTTGGGTTGGTGAGTGTCCCTTCAAGAATTTGGTCCTACCAATTTATGCTTTGTTGTGAACACCAGCTAATAACTGTCTTTAGGGCTCGTGGTGAGGATGGTTTACAACTCACTTTCTCTAGATTCTTAGACTAGCCCCAATGGGGGTATCATAGGTGGTATCATGCATCACATGCATGCAAAATGCTTATGTGTCACTGCAATTAATGATGAAAGAGATTGTACTGGTATCATAGGTAGATACGGCATCATAGCACATAAAACCAGAAAAACTAATCTCAAATAAATCTTGTACACAATTTTACATTGAGATTCTACAAAACAATAAATGCACTAAGACTATGATACTATTATATGATACTATGCATTATGGAGATGGTATCATATACTAGTATCATATGCATGATACTACTATATGATACTCCCCACTGTGAGTAGTCTTAGGCCCCGTTGAGATTGGAGAATGAGGAGAGCTTAAAATTTTAATTGTTGATGTGAGATTGGTTGATGAGGAGGACCTTTTGAGTCAAAGTAAATAAATTCACTTCTAAGTACCTTTATTGTTTTGTTCTCAGTTGTTGAGTTAGAGATGTAAGGATGATGAACATGTGGGGAGCTAATTTTCCTCCGAAGCACAATTTTTTATGTGCTTCATAAGACAGATGCAGTCTGCAATGAAACTGGTTGCTAGAAATTGGCTTGGATCTGAAGCATTAGTTGTTGGGCTTCCAAATTGTAGGGGTTCGTAGCATGGAAAACAAAAATTTTCTATCGCATACAAACAAACAAGCCAAGATCTATCTACTAGATTGTAGCAACGAGTCGATGGAATAACTCACCCTCGAAGATTCCAAAGTGTTTAACGAGAGCAGATTCTCGTGGGTGATGTAGTCGTACTCTTTCCGATCTCAAGATCGCGTAGACGATCCTTCCAGCGCCACGTTCCGGCAGCGCTCCCGCAGTCGGTCACACGTTCGGTACTCGACGAAGACCTTCCTCTCCCTTGTTCCAGCAGGCAGCGGAGGTTGTAGCACTCTCCTCGCGATTCCGGCAGCACAACGGCGTGGTACCGGAAGTAGAGGGGAGATCCCGCAGGGCTTCGCCTTAAGCCGGTGCGAGTATGGTGGAGCTTATGAGAGAGGCTATTAGTGGTCTAGTAATTAGACACACCAATTAGAGGGCTCTAAACCAATTAGAAGGCTCTAAACCGAATAGCTCTAAACCGGGGTCTAGATCTAGGGTTTAGTTTAGAGGATAGGAAACTTGTGTATAGGAGGGGAGCCCTGCCCCTCCTTATATAGGTGGGAGGGGGTGGCGCGCCAGGGGAGGGAGGGAGTCCCTCCCCAACTCGGCCTAGGCTGGCCGCCGGCTTGGAGGAGAGAAACTCCTCCTCCAAGTCGACTCCAACTCCTCTTGCTTGTTTCCCACAGTTTCTTGTTTTTGGCAGTTTGACTTTCAAACTGGACATTTGACTTTTCTGTTTTAGGATTCAATTTAATCCTATATTTGGGACAGCAAGAACACTTAGTACATGATGCAATCATTCCAATATGTAATGACACATTCATGTACCCCTTCCCCCCCGGAGTGCCGGACAATCCGGAACCTTCTAGAACATTCCCGATGAAAACACCGGAATCATTCCCGAACTCCGAAACGGGACTTTCCTTATATGAATCTTATTCTCCGGACCATTCCGGATCACCTCGTGATATCCCGGATCCCATCCGAGACTTCGAACAACATTCGGTCTCTTTCTCATAATACCATAACTACTCAAACAACGTCGAATCCTTAAGTGTGTCTCCCTACGGTTCGTGAATTATGCGGACATGATCGAGACACTTCTCCGAACAATAACCAATAGAGGAATCTGGAAATTCATATGGCTCCCACATATTTCTACGATTACTTTGCGATCGAATGAACCACTTACATACGATACCAATTTCCCTTTGTCTCACGATATGTTACTTATCCGAGGTTATGATCATCGGTATCTCTGCATACCTAGTTCAACCTCGTTACCGATAAGTACTCTTTTCTCGTTCCCGTGATATGTGATCCCTTGTGACCATGTCACATGCTTGCAAGCTAATTGGATGACATTTCACCGAGAGGGCCCAGAGTATATCTATCCGTCATGTGGATGGACAAATCCCACTCTTGATCCATGTGTTTCAACCAATACTTTCCGAACACTCAATGCCACTTTTATAGCCACCCTGTTACGGTGTGGTGTTTGATGACATCAAAGCATCCATCCAGTAAAGGTGATATGCATGATCTCATGGTCGAAGGAATTAGGTTACTATGTATCAGAAAGCATATAGCAATTGAACTATTGAAATGACTTGATCTTTATGCTACGCTTATCTATAGGAGTATGTCCATCACATCATTCTCCTAATGATATGATCCTGTTGTTAATAACATCTCTATGTTCATGATCAGGAAACCATGATCATATATTAACCAACAAGCTAGTTTAACAAGAGGCTTTACTAGGGACTCTTAGTTTAGTTTACAAATCACACAAGTATAAATGTTTCCGGTTAATACAATTATAGCATGGTATGTAAACATTTATCATAAGTGTGAAGATATGATAATAACCACTTTATTATTGCCTCTTGGGCATATCTCCAACAGTCTCCCACTTGCACTAGAGTCAATAATCTAGTTTCAAACCTTTGTGTATTCAACACCTATGGCTTTACGGTGTTGTATGTATACGATTGCTAGTGGTTAACTGATCTCCGGATCTGACACTTCCAGGTCCGTGTGTAATTGCATGTCTTTGCGTCTCTACGCATCACTCATTCTCTAATGAGATGGCTTTGTACATATTTGGTCTTTCGGTGTGACCTTTAGCTCTTTGGGGTTAAAACATGTTGATAATATTGTCGCACAATATATCTTCATAGTATTATCCCACTGTGAACTACACCTAGTTTGATAACAAACTACTTGACACAAATGCCCTCTTTTGCTGCTAAAATAGCAGTCATATACATGGCCTTTTGTTGTAGTATCTGTCACAATGTCTTAACTTTGGAAATCATCCAAATCCTATTATGGAACTCACTTTCCATTATATTGTGCCACCCTTAGTTTAGATTGAGATAAACTTAATTTGTACTTTGTGACAAAACTAGTATCAATGTAGTACTTTTACAATGAACTAACCATCTATTTGTCACTTCTACAAATATTATACTCTTAGTTCTTTCAGAAGATCATAAGAATATCCTTACTATTGTCCAATGATCATCTTACGAATCATTCTGGTATATGCTCACAACATTTAGAGCATAGGACATATCTGGATTTGTACATATCACAGTATGATTGATATAAATACTCTTTGTGATTTCATACATCAAGTATCAATCTATACTTGATTATTTGTTTCACTTACCAAGTGCCAATACACTTGAATATATCATCAACATTGAACTTATTCAATCCTTTCTGTGTGACAAGAACCTCTCTTGTAGTTCTATATTGAATTCATTCAATATCTTGTCTATGTACTCTTGGCACAACCATATTAGCGTCTATTGATGCCAAATACTTGGGTTTTGCCTAAGTCTTTCATCGGGATGAAATTCTTAATATGTGTTAATAAAAGATACATTATTTCCAATCAACAATATGTCTTCCACATAATGTATTAGAAATATGTCTTAGCGCTCCCACTTAATTTCTTGCAAATGCAAGCATCTTCATTGTCTCTGATGAAATTAAACCCTTTTAACAGTTTCATCATAGTGAAGATTCCAACTCCGCTATGCTCACTCTAACCTTTGAAGTTTGCATATGCTTTTAGCATCCTTTGAATTAACAAAACCCTATGGACCGTGTTATGCACATGTCCTAGGTAACGATTCTATTAGAAGAACTTGTTTTGTTTATTCAACTACCATATAACAAATTATATGTAGTGGTTGCTACATTAATCCGTCTAGACTAAATATCACTATGAAAGATCAAAATCTTGTCATAGTCAACCTTTGAACATTGTTGTGAACTCTTTCCCAACATGTCGACTATTTCATAGATGTAAAACATCCATGTCTATTTCTTTATAGATCCAGACACAACTATAAGGTCTTACACCTTTCTTGAGGGTCCTTTCAAGTTCAAAACTTGATTTCTCATGTATGGAACTATCACGGATTTTATGGCTTCAAGCCATTTGACGGAGTCAGGGCCCATCATCGCTTCTTTGCATGTAGTCGGTTCATTATTCTCAAATAATGATTCAACCCTCAAATCTTGGTATTTGATTGTTTACCCGACCTACTTGTTTCAATAGGAACTTGGATCTCCGTGACCACAACCTTTGAGGTACATGAACCATGAGCATTGTTGCTGCCTCCGAAACACTTTTCAGCGCTGCGCAACTCTGCACATATAGCTAAGGTTCTTTTAACCTTATCAAAGTTTCTATTGTCCTCCCACTTAACTTTTCACGAAAAATTCCTTCTTAAAGAAACTTGACGTTTTTAAGTGACAAAACACTTTTGTCTCCGATGTTATGGAGGAGTACTTAACAGTTATTCGAAATAACATACAAAGACAGGTTCATCCGACTTTGGTTGCACACATCTTTCTTATGCATAGCATACCAATGTTTAAGAAAGGACAACTTGGGTTTTATCCCAAACCATAACCTTATATGGTGTCATTTCAACGGATTATGATGGAGCTCTTTTCAGTGGAAAAACGGTAATCTCTAAAGCTTTTAATCTTTAAAATATAATGGCAGTTTTATAAATTATACCTTTGATCTTACCATGTCAAACAAGGTTCAATTACATATCTCGAATGCTCCATACTCTTATGGTGTTTCGGGAAATGCAAATCCACGGAACGATTCCTTAAATCTTAGGTATTATGCTAAACTTGTAACTCAAATATCTTCCTTTATGATCTTATCATAAACTGTTTATATTCTTGTTACAATGATTTTGCACTTCATCTTGAAAGTCTTTGAACTTTTCAAGTGTTTCATACTTTATCCTTATTAAGTAAATATTTATATATTCACTCAAATTTTCGGAGAAAGCATATGAAGTTGAAATCCATCGCTCTTGACTACACATAACGGACTTCGTACAACAATATGTACAAGTTCCAATAAGTTAGTCATTCGTTCCCTTTTGGCCTATGAACGAAGTTTTAATTATCTCTAGGAAAGTTTCACAAGCGTCATTTGATCAAAATCAAATAGACTCCAAAATTCCATCCATATGGATTTTCTTCATGTTTTCTTTCCAGTATAATTTAAACGGCGATGTCACTTCCTAAGTGATCTTTCAATCAATTTGTCTTTCGACATTTTTAGCACTAATTTTATGGATGTGATGTCTCCAACGAGATTTGCGAATCATCCATCTTTTATGGATTACGGCAATTATTTGAACAAACCTTTTTGTTCTCATAATACCTGATAAAACAAATCTTTGAAGGCAAGCTTTGATGTTTAACGAGCAATACAATAACCCTTTATTTGTTCTCGATGAACATCATCACATATTCTTTTGCTAGTTACTTAGGCCATTGTAGTTCATGAATTGTGTTGTTTCGTATGACGATTCACACCAACAAATTCAGTATCAAATACTTGAGAACCACATTGTTTAATAAGCAAAGAATATAGCCATAACATGTATATCATCTATATACTTAAACTGAACAATTCTAGTCTTTTCTTTTCTGCCATATATTTATGAGATTCTCTTTCAATATTTCCTTTTCTATTTGAAAGAATCTATCAATATCAATAGTGGAGTCATACATATGACATATAGTCCAAAGCGTGTATAATTAAATACCAATGTCTTTGGACTTGCACTTTGAAGTAGATCACCATCATCAAATATTTGGTGTTCTTTCAAATTCCTTTCTTTAGTAATCTCTTGGTGTAGTAAACATTTTACCTACATCAAATATTCACCCTTATCATGGAATCGTCCATGATCAAGCTACTTTTAGCTTATAACGATGAATTATGAGTATAATGTTGCTATCCAAAACCTTTTGGAGGATTAGGACAACAAGTGTCTCCAACCTTTTGCAAATTCTCATCAAATATGAGAACATGACTTTTGCCATATTATACTCTATCATGTTGCAACCAAAACTTCGTTTCAGATATTACAATATCTTCCACACATCATGGTTTCTGAAACAACTCTTTCAGATCCTAGATAACCTTGATATTAAGGGAATCCTTTGAATATCAAGAATCATGGATACAAACATGATACTTATATACTAACACTTGGAATTGTTACTCTTGATTTAATACTAATTATTAAACTTCATGGAGTAACCGGAACTTACTGAAAGTTTGCAATAGGACTTTTAAACTTTAGATTAACACTTAAAACAATACGATACCAGTTCGTAAAGTATCTAACCAGAATTCTATAGTTCTATCATCTCAATTATAACTAAGCGCAAGGTGGTAAACGGATGCCAATGACTACAACAACTATGCAAATTCACTTTGATTTAGTTTATGATAAATTGAGTTCTAATTAATAATTAAATTAATCTAGGTGAACTCCCACTCAAAACAACATCCCTCACATTGTTTTAGTGATCACACGAACCAAATCCCCCATATCAAAACCGATCATCACGAGAGTTGATATAGCTTCAATGGCGAACAATCGACATGTTCATCATATCTGCTATATGATTCATGCTTTACCTTTCGGCGATCCGTGTTCCTGAGGCCATGTCTGTACATGCTAGGCTCGTCAAGATCAAACCTTAGCTACCGCATAAGCAAATCTGGCTTGCTTACGTTGTATTCACCCGCGGAATCAAAACACCCGATCATCACGTGGTGCTTCGAGCAAGCTTTGGCAACGGTGCATACTAAGGGTGAACACTTAAGAACTTGAAATTGTGTGCTTGAGGGATCATCTTATAATGCTACCGTCGTCTACTAAGCAATACAAGATGCATAAAGGATTAACATCACATGCAATTCATAATATGTGATATGATATGGCCTTTCTTCTTTGTGCTTCTGATCTCCATCTTCAAGCACGAACATGATCTCCATCATCACCGACATTGCATCAAGGTCAATGACGCTTCTCCATGGTTGTCGTCCACCGGCTTCAACTATTACAACTACTTTGAATAGACACGCGGGTCTTAACAGAAATTAAAGACAACCATATGGCTCCTGCCGGTTGCCAACTTACAATAAGGAACATTGCATACATCATATATAATCACAATCATGGCCATATCACATCACTGCACACCCCTGCAAAACAAAGTTAGACGCCTCTACTTTCTTTGCATATTTTACGTGGTTTGGGGCTTTCAATAAGTGTCGTTCTAACTTACGAACAAGAACCACAACATTGATACTAGCATTGTTGATCACCCGTTGTAAATTGGATCTTAACTATGCTAGGAGAAACAGGCACCCGCAAAGCCACTTATGCAATACAAGTTGCATGTTAAGCGTGGAGCAAGTCTCATGAACGATGTCATGTAAGGTTAGCCCGGGCCGCTTCATCCCAACATACCGCAAGATACAAAGTACACAAGAAGCAATCAACAATAAAAGCATCAACGCCCACAATGACCATTGTGTTCTACTCGTGCAACAGATCTACATATAGACACGGCTCTGATACCACTGTAGGGGTTCGTAGCATGGAAAACAAAAATTTTCTATCGCATACAAACAAACAAGCCAAGATCTATCTACTAGATTGTAGCAACGAGTCGATGGAATAACTCACCCTCGAAGATTCCAAAGTGTTTAACGAGAGCAGATTCTCGTGGGTGATGTAGTCGTACTCTTTCCGATCTCAAGATCGCGTAGACGATCCTTCCAGCGCCACGTTCCGGCAGCGCTCCCGCAGTCGGTCACACGTTCGGTACTCGACGAAGACCTTCCTCTCCCTTGTTCCAGCAGGCAGCGGAGGTTGTAGCACTCTCCTCGCGATTCCGGCAGCACAACGGCGTGGTACCGGAAGTAGAGGGGAGATCCCGCAGGGCTTCGCCTTAAGCCGGTGCGAGTATGGTGGAGCTTATGAGAGAGGCTATTAGTGGTCTAGTAATTAGACACACCAATTAGAGGGCTCTAAACCAATTAGAAGGCTCTAAACCGAATAGCTCTAAACCGGGGTCTAGATCTAGGGTTTAGTTTAGAGGATAGGAAACTTGTGTATAGGAGGGGAGCCCTGCCCCTCCTTATATAGGTGGGAGGGGGTGGCGCGCCAGGGGAGGGAGGGAGTCCCTCCCCAACTCGGCCTAGGCTGGCCGCCGGCTTGGAGGAGAGAAACTCCTCCTCCAAGTCGACTCCAACTCCTCTTGCTTGTTTCCCACAGTTTCTTGTTTTTGGCAGTTTGACTTTCAAACTGGACATTTGACTTTTCTGTTTTAGGATTCAATTTAATCCTATATTTGGGACAGCAAGAACACTTAGTACATGATGCAATCATTCCAATATGTAATGACACATTCATGTACCCCTTCCCCCCCGGAGTGCCGGACAATCCGGAACCTTCTAGAACATTCCCGATGAAAACACCGGAATCATTCCCGAACTCCGAAACGGGACTTTCCTTATATGAATCTTATTCTCCGGACCATTCCGGATCACCTCGTGATATCCCGGATCCCATCCGAGACTTCGAACAACATTCGGTCTCTTTCTCATAATACCATAACTACTCAAACAACGTCGAATCCTTAAGTGTGTCTCCCTACGGTTCGTGAATTATGCGGACATGATCGAGACACTTCTCCGAACAATAACCAATAGAGGAATCTGGAAATTCATATGGCTCCCACATATTTCTACGATTACTTTGCGATCGAATGAACCACTTACATACGATACCAATTTCCCTTTGTCTCACGATATGTTACTTATCCGAGGTTATGATCATCGGTATCTCTGCATACCTAGTTCAACCTCGTTACCGATAAGTACTCTTTTCTCGTTCCCGTGATATGTGATCCCTTGTGACCATGTCACATGCTTGCAAGCTAATTGGATGACATTTCACCGAGAGGGCCCAGAGTATATCTATCCGTCATGTGGATGGACAAATCCCACTCTTGATCCATGTGTTTCAACCAATACTTTCCGAACACTCAATGCCACTTTTATAGCCACCCTGTTACGGTGTGGTGTTTGATGACATCAAAGCATCCATCCAGTAAAGGTGATATGCATGATCTCATGGTCGAAGGAATTAGGTTACTATGTATCAGAAAGCATATAGCAATTGAACTATTGAAATGACTTGATCTTTATGCTACGCTTATCTATAGGAGTATGTCCATCACATCATTCTCCTAATGATATGATCCTGTTGTTAATAACATCTCTATGTTCATGATCAGGAAACCATGATCATATATTAACCAACAAGCTAGTTTAACAAGAGGCTTTACTAGGGACTCTTAGTTTAGTTTACAAATCACACAAGTATAAATGTTTCCGGTTAATACAATTATAGCATGGTATGTAAACATTTATCATAAGTGTGAAGATATGATAATAACCACTTTATTATTGCCTCTTGGGCATATCTCCAACACAAATATGCTCATCATATATTGTTTCTTTGTCGGTAGCTAGATATGTGTTTTATGTAATCAGTGTAGGTGGATTCAGAACCCATGTGGCCATGTCAAGAGAGCAATATATTGTGTTGTTCTTTAGGGGCGTGTTTGTTGATGTAGCTTGGTCTTTGTGGCTCACTAGGAATGATAGAATTTTCCAACATAAATCGTTGAGAAACCCTCTGCAACCTCTTTGCAAAGTTTATTTCTTAATGTTGTAGTGAAAGCAACTGATATAACATAAACATCTACCTAAGATTGCAGGAATGGTGATTAGGTTTGATGAGAAGTTGAAGGAACTAAGTCCTGGAGCTGGAAGATGGTAACAACACAGGATGATGCGAAAAAGAGGGAGGCTTAGTAGTGTGTGGCATGTTGTTTCATGTTTGATGTGTGAGTTGTGCTCTCCCTTTCCTTTTCTCTGAGATGGTTGTATGTGGTCCCTTTTGCATATCTATTATGCGGCGGTCTCATTTTTTCTGTTTTGAATTCACTATAAGCTTTCAGTATAAGCTAACCTTTCCTCCAAAGAGTTAACAACGATAGTATTGAATTGATGCACTAGCCAACTGAACCAAAAGTATGAATTGATGGAAAGGGCTATGCTATATTTATACTTTTAACACTCTCATTCATGTCTAGTCTATTTTAGTCCTTAGAGTGGGATCAGTGCAGGCCGCAAAATCTTTTTTTAATACTGCGTAAGTAGGGTTTTGAACTTGAGACCTATTGGCTCTGATGCCATATTAAATTGATGCACTAGCCAAATGAAACAAAAGTTTGAATTGATGAAAATGGCATGGGCCTAGGATGTGGATTCGGGTCTCCGCATATATTTATCTTTAATACTACGTTAGCCAGAATTTGAACTCAAGACCTCCGGCTATGATACCATATAGAATTGTTGTCCTAGCCAATTATTCCAAAAGTCCGAGCAGATGAAAATACGATATGCAAAATATTTATATTCTCAACAGATACAACCAACCAATTGCAAATGACTAAGTTATCTTTAGGCTTTTGGTCGTGGTCGAGCGGTCCTCGCCAACGTCTCAATTTGAATTGCCGCAAAACAAAAACTCAAATTGAACATGTATGCAACCCGAGACTGTCTATGTGATCCCTCCCATCCATAAATAAGTCTTTTGGATATCGACATGATGTTTTATCTAGCATGCTCTTTATGGGGAGGGGAATTTTATCCAACATGCTAGTAGAAATATAGTACTTCCTCCAATCCATATTAGTTGGTTTTAATTTGGATGTATCTAGACAAGTTTTTGTCTAGATACATCCAAATTGAGTCAACTAATATGGGTCGGAGGGAGTATGTAACTGTGATATTATAAAAGATACTCCCGTGACATAAATATAGAGGAGACTATATACAATATATAAAGAAACATGTTTCAACATAACAACGGCACCGCGCGTGTTGCGGTTTGCTGGGTAGCAATTGAAAAGAAAAGGAGTAAACTAGATAGAGAGAGACGGCCGGTGCAGAGGAAGACATGCATTTTCCTAGTTAACCCGCGCGCGTGTCCCCCCTGCACTGAATAGGTTACATTAACGTACTGCTGTGTTGCAGTTGCAGTTGCAGCCTTGCAGGTAATACTACTAGTTTTCAAGGTTGTATCCAATCCATGGCTGCATGATCTGATGTCTATTTGCGGGGAAGACAGGACATGTTGATGACCTGACCAACACGCTTGCCCATCCAGACATCAAAGCCTGTTCTCTTCTGCATGGAGTGCCGTTGTGTCAACACTTTCTCAACCATGTTTCTCTTTATGCCTTGTTTACTTATTTAGTATTTTTATCTCAAAATACATAGGGATATGCGGAGATTTGGTGTTCACCCAATACTCTCAAATTTCCTTAAATATCCTAGTGTAAAGAGGATTTGTGGGAATATTTCGGAATTATCCCCTTCAAACCCAGTCTAGTAAACGACCTATCGGAAAAATAATGGGATACGAAATAATCTCTTTCCATCACTTCAAATACATTAAAAGTAAAAAAGGCCTTTGATATAAAATCCTCACCGACCCAATGTTAACTGTTACATGCATACACATGGGATATGTACAGTAGTAGTAGCTTTTTAAAGGGAGGGGATTTGTTGAGGATGTACTTATGTATTTTCCCTCGAAGAGATGGGCAAAAATGGTATGCGGTCGAATTAGGGCTGGTATGGCGGTGCGGGCCACCACATGGCCTTTAGAAGGATCCATCTCCATCCACGCCAAAAGTTGGCTTGACTCACGCATGTGGGCCAAGAAAAACATTCATTGTTCCCACACCCTGAGGGCCCGCTGGGCCACGCCACATAAATCCAACGTCCAACAAAACAAACACAGCATTCGCTTTCCTTCTTTGTTTCTCTCTCTAGATCTGATCCTCTTGTCCCCCTCAGGACCTCCTTTCTCTCTCTCTCTCTCTCTACTTTTTTTTTGTTGTTGTTGAGGAAAAGAGCAACTCACCACTTTCTCTCACTCCCTACTATCTTGCTGACGTAGGCCGTGCATCTTCTCCCTCCCTTACTTCACAAAACTATTTGAGAGAGAGAGAGTAGTGGTCGGAGAAGATGAAGTATGTCTGATGTTTCTTCAGATGTTGTTCTAGTGCAGGAGAAACATGGCGCTCAGATGGGAAGCGACGGCCATGCATGCATGCATTGCTTGTCTAGTCGAGGCACGCGCCGGCAATTCCAAGGCTTGGAAATTGTCTGGAAACTATGTGGTGGCGCGGGAGCTAATGCATGCAGTGATGCAGAACAGAACCAGGGGTGCTGGCAGTGTTAAACCAAGCTGGTCGGTGGACATGTTCAGTTTGTAGCCTTGGGCAACGCAAGACCACAAGAAACAAATAAGAATCAAGATGCCATGACTCTCTGAATCCTATACGTACGAATGCTTGTGAGCTAGATTTTCTTGGGTGCTTCGCTTGGATTTGGTAGAAATTTGCAGGCAGATGGGAGTTCATGAAACAGACAAAGAAAGGTTTACATGTAGTCTTAACCTTTTCCTCAAGGAATCCTACAAAACTGGATGCAGATGGGACGAAATCTACACTAAAAACCACTCAATACTCTTATACAAAAATTATTCGCAGTTTAACATGAGCAGATAAATTTTGACACCAAAAGAAGCAATATTGACCATGTGCAAAAAGTAATACTAGTACAAATGAGAAATTGCAGTGCTAAATCTTTGCTATCAACTAAAGATAGATCTTGGTATATTCGCAGGCTCTACATATATGCCAATTTTCTTTCAATAGTACCCAAATGCCCAAGAAACGTTGGCCAAAATCAGTCATAATTCATCACAACAGACGTGTTCCTGAAAGGATTCGGTAGGATATACCAAGGATGTGAAACTACTCCCTCCGTTTTAAAATATAAGATATTTTAGTCTTTTTTTAACACATGTATCTAGATGCCTTAGTGTGTAGGTACTCATCTTGCTCCGAACCTGCACAGTAAAAAACTTTTAGATACATACGTTTTAGAAAATGCTAAAACATCTTATAATTTGGAACGGATGGAGTAGTTCTCTGATTCTAAAGCCCAGAATTTCATTTCAAAGTGGTAGGAATCCATTTTCCACTGGTGTTTGTTTTGTTGAGCCAGTACAGACAAAAGAGAGAAGAGAAGCGACAGGTAGTAAATAAATAGAACCTCAAATGCAAATTGACAACATTTGCTCTGGACATAAGAGACTCTGAATGTTTCTGGCACCTACATGTTACAAGTAGCGGAAAAAGGATGGGCTTACCTCCTGAGATGCAACCTCACAAAGCAAGGAAAATAGACAGTCAAGGTCATGTTTCATGGCTATCCCAGACACGAATCACCGGACACTCGGACAGGGAGACAAACAGCAGCAACCATTCATGCTTCTTAACGTCACGCCAAAGCATATCACGTGAGGTAATGCCGCTGATTCAAGGCAGACAGTATTTGCAGGAACAGGTAATGTTACGAGTTACTCCCTCCGTCACATAATATGTTGTGCATAATTTTATATGTAAGTCTTAATCAATACAAAATAATATGGATATGTATGATATGAGATGCATATAATATGAAAATATATTTTAAAGCCAATTCTAATAATATTAATTTGGCATTGTATAGGTGTATATTTGTACTATCTCCGTCCCAAAGCTTAAGGCATATAACTTTTTTTTAAAGTCAAATCAACTAAAGTTTGACCAAGTTTTTAGAGAAAAATATTAGTATTTACAATACATAATCCGTACTCTTTCATACATCATAAAACATATTTTCACATGGTATCTATATAATATAATAGTTTTTTTCTAAAATTTGGTTAAACTTTACATGGCTTGACTTTTCAAAAAAAATTATATGCCTTAAGCCTTGGACGGAGACAATTTGGCCAGAAATAACCCCTATTAAAAACAAATTCACGAAATGAACTCGCAAAAACAAATTTACTGGACTAACCCTTTTTGCAACGATATCACGGATGGCGCCGCACACTGAAGGGCAACGCCATGGGCGATGGCGCCGCACACCTGCCAGCGTGGCCACGTCGTGGCCTCGTGAGCCCCGGTTCCGTAAGTGTGGTGCCACAGCCCATGGCGCCGCACTGTGTAGTGCAACTCCTTTGCGTGTGGCGCCACACTTTAGAACAAGAATCAGCGCGCGGACAGACCCTCCCCGGCCCAGACCTCATTCCCCCCAACCCACAAAACTCATGGCGGCTAGGGTTCGTCACCCCTGGTGATTCTCCTCTCAAGAAACCGACAGATCTGAAGATTTTGTCCAAGGATCTTAGTGCCAATCCCTCCCCTAGGTATCTCCTCTCAACCCCATCCAAAAATCCCTTGCTATTTGTCTCCTTTTTTTCAAATATATGGTAGAACTCTAGTTGGTTGATTTAGCTTACAACTCTAGATGCTTGAACTATAGGTATAGTAGGATGAAATTTTGTTCATGTTACAATTATAGGTAGAGTACCGTAGGCTTTTTGTCATTTTAGAACTATAGTTAGAGTAAGATGGAATATATGTTAGAACTATAGTTTGAATAAGATGGACTTTTTGTAATTGTTATTATTGTCTCTATTGTTTTGAATATGTAGGATGGCTCTAAACAATGCTCACTATGATGTTCAACACCGTGCCTACAATTTGTCGGAGAAGAGACATGTACTAACAACTTCCATGCTAGTACAACAAGATGCCATGTTTGTTGAGATGGAAATCTAACATTGGTCATTGTATGTTTGCAGGAGCTTCTACCCCTTTGACTTAGGTACCATGAGGTCTCGTCCGACAAGATGCCTTATGATGAGCGGTACACTCCGTACATCCAGCAGCTAGGACTCCTCCCCTTTATCCACATGGTCACTCCGTCGACACCGGCCTTCAACCCCGCTGCGATCACCGTGCTTGTCGACCAGTGGAGGCTGGAGACACACACTTTTCACCTTAGGACCGGTGAGACTACGGTCACTTTGCAGGACATGAGCATGATTTTGGCACTCCCAATCGAGGGAAACCCTGTTTGCATAATCATGGATTCAGACGGGTGGCGTGAGCAGATCATCAGTCTTATAGGTAAGGATCCACCCGAGGATATAAACAAGAAGGGGGAAAGACTGAGGGTTGCTGTCGGGGCTACTTTTAGTTGGATCATCCAGAATTTCAAGACCTGCCCCAAGGATGTTGATGACCCACAAGTATAGGGGATCGCAACGGTCTTTGCGGGTAGTATTACCCAATTTATTGATTCGACACAAGGGAGCCAAAGAATACTTGCAAGCCTTAACAACTGAGTTGTCAGATCAGCTGCACCTGGTAATAGTTCTTGATCACAGAAGTTTATCAGTAGCAACAGCAACAGCAACAGCAACAGTGAAACAATAGCAATAGTAACAGTATCGGTAACAGTGGGATTCGAGTGCGGTAGGCATAGGGATGGATGACGGGTGTTGCATGGACGAGTCTAAACATGTAACTTCAAGATCTAGGGCATTGCAGATAAATAATAACAAGCATCCAAGTACTAAACAATCCTAGGCATGTGCTCCAAATATAGTCATACGTGCTCGCAATGAGAACTTGCACAATATCTTCTGTCCAGCCAGCCCGTGGCAGTGGGGCTAGGGAACTACTGGCAATTAAGGTGCTCCTTTTAATAGAGCACCGGAGCAAATCATTAACACTCCATGAACACATGTGATCCTCACACCATAGCAATCCCTTCCGGTTGTCCCAATTATTGTCACTTTGATGCCTTTGGATTCGGACAATGATATGTGTACACAACTTGCAGATAAGATCACAAACAATACTATCATAATGATTCAATAATAAGTTTAGATCTGAGATCATGGCACTCGGGCCCTAGTGACAAGCTTTAAGCACAAGTTGCAACAAAGTCAGATAGCACTAATAGAGATACTAGGCACTATGCCCTAACAATCTTATTCGATTACATGATAGAACTCATCCAATCCCTACCATCCCCAAGCCTATAGTGGGGGATTACTCACTCATGGATGAGGGAAACATCGGTGGTTGATGGAGATGCGTTGGTGATGACGATGGCGACGATCCTCTCCAAATCCCCCGTCCCGGCAGGGTGCCAGAACGGAGTTTCTGGATCCGAATCTTGGTTTCTGGTGGCGGCGGCGAAGAGGAACTCTTTCTGCAAAACTATCGACCCCCCCCTGAGTTTTTAGGTCAAAAGGCAACTTATAGGCGCGGAGGGAGTCTGAGGAGCTGCCTGGGGTGGCCAAACCCCCTCCAGGCGCGGGGTCAGGTGGGTCCGCGCCTGGGGTGGGTCTGGGCCCCCTAGTCCTCCTCTCTGTCTCCCCTTCTGGCTCCGTGGATCTTCTGGTGAGAAATAGTTTTTGGCATATTTTTCGGGATTTTTCCTAATAGTTCATTTTCTGCACAAAAACAAGACACCAAGGTAATTCTGCTGAAAATAGCGTCAGTCCGTGTAGTTGTATCCAAATCACACAAGTTTAGAGAAGAAACAATAGCAAAGTGTTCGAGAAAGTAGATACGTTTTGGACGTATCAACTCCCCCCAAGCTTAGCTTATTGCTTGTCCTCAAGCAATTCAGTTGAAAACTGAGTGCGATAAAAGAACTTTCACAAACACTTTGCTTCGTATGATGTAAATATTCTCAGCACAGGAGTAGATGCTTAGACAATTCATAATAAGGAGTATGCAACTAATTCTACTCAATAGCCATTGCAAGCTATGAAGAGAAACCAACTCAATAATAATAAGTAGCATGAAACATAAACATAAGCAACATTGCCATGCTCATAATAAGGTATGATAGAGTGGTATCTCGCTTTCCTTAGTTTGAAGAGCACAATATAAATGCCAAGGCACCTCTGAAGTTCACATGAAGACTAGAAATAAAGATATCAGAGATACAAGCATCAAAGTCATGACATAATTAACCAAGTTTTAGAACAAACACAAAAATGACAACTATGCTCTGAAGAAGGTGATCATAGAATAAGTGGTGACTCGACAAGGTTGTGAAAACGGTTTTGTGAAGGTTTGAAAGGCTTCCCAATGCTGAAAGGAAGGTACTCATTAGCTTTGAGCTCTCATTGCCCCTATCATAGGCATCTTCATGTGGTTAAGGTAAAAGTGAGGTCCACTCTGAATCATATGCTTGACAGACCATAGACTGTAAATCCCAAGTACCTTGAGTACGAGGGTCGCTCCGCATGCTACTCAACTTTGTTCACCTGAAAGTTCTTGTCATTGTAAATACATGCATACCATCGAGAACCGCCAACGGGGTACCCCTTGCACATGGTACAGGAGCTTTCCCATAACCAAAATGATAAGGCAAGCAGACAATGAGCATCTTAGCAATCTTTTTATTTACCATATGCATAGCTTTTTATTGAGGATGCTTCATAGATGCTCATTATAGTGATGATGCAAGTTTCCACCATGATTAGGCATGGCTTAGGCTAGCGGCCCAGGCGTTTCTCTAACACAATGTATAAACTCCATGAACTAACAACTTCCCCTTTTATTTCACATCGTCGACATCCATAAACAAAAGAGCAAGGAATCAACTGGATGAGATATCCAAAAAGTGTTGAAAGCGTTCCCCGTGACAGCACGGTTCTGGTGACTCCCAGTATATAATTAGCAAGCATATAACTTTCATGGACTAGTCATGATGGTTCAGGATTATTAAGCGCGAGGAATAAAGTGTGCCATCAAGTTCGTGAGAGCTTTACTAACTAACTTTCTCAAAACAGACAAACATTTTATTTTGGAAGAAAACACTCCATATGGAATATGCACTGAAATAGCAAATGATGCTAATAGGTAGGTATGGTGGACACAGCTGGCAATATTGGTTTTTGGGAGTTGGAAGCACAGGTAGAGCACATACTCAGTGCAAGTGAAGGCTAGCAATAGAGAGGGAGCGACAAATGAGAGAGCAATAGCTGTCATAATCATGCTTGCAACAAAACATGACTAACTATGGCATGAAAGTGATACAAGAACTCTGAGGCAAAATAAATCATCGAGGCTTACTGACTATTGATGAGTCATATGCATCCATGAGCATGTGCCAAGTCGATTCACATGAATAGTCAGAGGAGGATACCACAATATCATACCAAAGTATGAATAAAACAATGCAAGCAAACATTCATATGACATGCTACAAACTATTAGCAAGCTGGAGATAATCATAGACAAGCAAGAACTACTAAGCATCCATAATGACATACACCTTACACAAACAGGCTAAGCATGCTCACAATGATGAGTATATGTACAAAAATAAAACCAATAGAGTTCGTTACCAGCCTCTTACCACACCTCGAGTTGTCTTAATCTTCATTATTGCCCTTCACTTGTGTGACTTGAATAATTAACATGAAACCAAATCCACTGATGACGGATGAACCCTGCAAAGAACTCACAAAACCAAAGAAGAACAACAAATATTTTTGGTGTTTTCGATTTTTTTTAAAAACAAGCAAACAAAGAAAAACCAAACAAAAACAAAGCAAACCAAACAAAGCAAAATCTTTTTGGATTTTTCTTTTAAGGCAAACCAAAGCAAAGAAACAAAGAAACAAACCAAGAGAAACAACGAAAATATTTTTGGTATTTTTGGGTTTTTAGAAAGAAGCAACAAAAACCAAAAACAAAGCGAAAACAATGGATATACAAAGAACTGACCGAACATGATATATAGATGAGTGTGACGTCGGTATACCTTCCCCCCAAGCTTAGGATTTTGGCCTAAGTGGGGCTCAATCCCATGGTTCCCAAGTAGATGCACCTCCATAGTATGTCGAGGAAGCTCCCTCGTCCTGGTACGAGCTCGAGGCCTCCCCTGTGTAATACGCAGTGGGGTCGTATGATGGTACTTCCTCCTAATAGTGCCTGTGGAAGTTGAGAGAACGCAGGTTGTCATCCATATCTGCCTTCGAGCGTGACCAAGGTCCCTGAGAAATACTGAACAAAGTGGTTTGGGGTAGAGGGATCTCTCTCTCTTCCCCGTCAGTAAACAACATTCTATAAACCAAGTTCTCAAGAGTAGAGCTAGTGGTGATAAAGTGGTGCGCCTTCATGGTAGCAAGATCAAGCCTCAGAGGAGCCAAAACTGTATCATGTGGATCAACAGCAATGTCCAAGGTAGCAGCAATACGAGTTGCGATAATTCCCCCATAAATGGGTCCCTTAGCAGCTAAACGACGAGCAATGAGGGAACTAAGATTATACTTATCCTCACCGTAGAGCACAGCAGCTAAGAAGGCCAATTGATAGTTGGATATATTACTAGTGTTCTCCCTACCAAGAACACTGGTGGTAAGATAGTAGGCAAAATACCTGATGGCTGGAAGTTGGATGTTCTTTATCTTCGCTCACTGAGCTCTACGGTCATCATCATTGGTTATTCCTTGGTAAAGCTCTAACAGATCAGCAGGTAGAGTTGTAATCTTCTTTGATGACCCAGTTGTACCAATTCCCAGGGCCTTGCAAAATTTCTTCAATGTCATAAAGACACAGAAGGATTGAACATACTATTGGTAAAGGAGAAACTCTCCAAAAATGTTTTAGTAAGCAAAGCATATTGTGCACTCTCATCCTACATGAAACTTGTTAGACCATCCCTCTCAATCAAAGTCATGAAATCGTTAAGAATCCCAGCAGCTCGCAAGAAAGTTTGACAAGGAAAGGTGGAGGGGTGTGCATCCCCTTCATCTCCCTCGTCACCAAACTGCGGAGTGATGAGATCCTCATTGTATGAGGGTCTAGAACTGGTGGATGACCTTGGAAGCCTTGCCCTTCTAGGTTCATCACTCTCAAATATGTCACCAAAGGTGTGGTGGTCCATGACTTCCCTATTCTGAAATTTTAAACAACCATCAAACCAAGTGATTTCTAAGTTGATAAATGATGAGCAACTACTATAGGAACTTGCTAGAGGACTACACATGCATCAAAACAAAGTTTCTAAGCAAAAAACAAGCATGCATCTCAAAAAACCTGTCACCTATAGCAGCAAAATACTCAAGATATAATCTACCAATCACAAATCTAATTGGACAAGTGGAGGAGGCACATACCAAGGAACAAACCCTCCAAAAATCAGCACTTGAGGTGGGATGAACAAGGAGATAGAAAATCGCGAGCAAGAACAGCAAGAACTCGAGCTTGAGAAAGTTTTCCGGTGTTTTTCGGGAGAGAGAAAGAAGGTGGCTTTGAGGAGGCAGCCTAGAGGGGCCCAGGTGGGCCAGACCCCCCTAGGCGCCACCAGTGGTGTGCCCGCGCCTACCACAGGTGTGGTGGCCTAGGTTGGCCCCCTGGGTCACCTCTAGTACCTCTCTGCCCCTTTTTTCGAGGAAAAAATTAATTTTGAATTTTCTGGGATTTTTCGGGAAACTTTATTTTTGGCCAATTTTCAGGGTATGAAAATTGATTTTCTGGCAGAAACAATTTTTTTAGAAGAAGCAAAAGCAAACCAAAAGCCAAACTACAGGAGCTCTAAGAAACTCAAACAAGCAAACAACTAGCAAAACTAAAGCTAAAGCAAATACTAGGAAGGATAAAGGAAAAATAAAGCAAGTATAACCATAGTGGAAACATTATTTTGTTCATTAAAATCCTTTTGTTAACAAGGTTGATCAAGTCTTGTTACCAAAACAATCTTATATGAAACAAAACTTTGCATTCCACAAGGTGATTATGTTACCTCATACTTGATAGCAATTGTCCCAATCATAATAGTTTCAAAAAATTCTTGTGGAATGGGACAATATATTTCTCCAACCTTGATGCCCTCAATATTTTCAATGGAATTTAGGCAATAGCTCTTAACAACCTTCTTGGTAAAATAGACAGTGTGCTCCTTTTCATTAATATTGAATGTTACTTTTCCTTGATTGCAATTGATGACAGCACCTGCAGTATTAAGAAAAGGTCTCCCAAGAATAATAGACATATTATCATCTTCAGGCATTTCAAGCACAACAAAATCAGTTAAGACCATGTAATTATGAGCAACTTGAACAGGAACATCCTCACAAATACCAATAGGAATAGTAGTTGACTTATCAGCCATTTTCAAAGAAATATCAGTTGGTATCAACTTTTCTAGCTGGAGTCTCTTATGGAGAGAAAAAGGCATAACACTAACTCCAGCTCCCAAATCACATAAAGCAGTTCTAACATAATTATTTTTAATGGAGCAAGGAACAATTGGTATACCTGGATCACCAAGTTTCTTTGGAACCTTACCATTGAAGGAATAATTAGCAAGTAGGGTAGAAATCTCCTCATTAGGAATCTTCCTTTTATTAGAGACAATATCCTTCATATACTTTGAATAAGGAAGCAACTTAAATGCATCAGTCAAAGGAATTTGCAAGAATAAAGGTTTCATCCACTCACAAAACTTGTTGTAGTGTTATTCCTCCTTTGACTTGTGTTTCTTACCTGGAAAAGGCATAAGTTTCTACACCCAAGGTTATCTCTCTTTACCATGTTTATTAGCAATAAATATTCCTTTGTGTACCTAGTGTTCTTAGTGTGCTTCTCAGGTTCTTCCTCACCTTCCTCCTTATCAGGAGACTCATTTTTATCATTACCACTCTCAGTTTCAGCATCAGAGACAGATATACTATTAGGATCTACAGCAGGTTCAAGTGGTTCTTCAACTCTCTTATGTTTCTTTTTCTTCCTCTTACGAGGACTACCACTATCCTCACCTTGTTGAGAATCTTGCTCAATTATTTTAGGGCGTCCTTCAGGATATAAAGGATCTTGAGTAGCTATACCACTCCTAGTTCTAATTCCATAAGCGTGTTTATCTCCTGAAGCATTAACTATCATATCCTTTTGTACCTTAGCAAGTTGATCAAGTTGAGTTTGAACCATTTGAAAGTGTTTACAAAGCATTTTAATATCATTAGAAGTTCTTTCCACGATATCTTTCAACTCATGGATAGCTCTAGAGTTTTCAAATAAATGATTCTGAACTTGTTTATTAAAATGACCTTGTTTAACAATAAAAATGTCAAGTTCCTCTAAACATTGATCAGGAGGCTTACCATAAGGAATATCACCTTCATCAAATTGTTGGAGAGAGTGTACCTCAATAGTAGATGAGTGGGGAATTGGCTTGCATAGTTCTTCTATAGGAGGTAGATTCTTCACATCTTCAGCTCTAATACCCTTCTCCTTTAGACACTTCTTAGCTTCCTTCATCACTTCATCATTTAATGCAATAACTCCCCTCTTCTTTGTTGTTGGTGCTGGAATTGGTTCAGGAACAACTGGTTTAGGAGTAATAGGCTCAGGTGTATTTAGCTCAGTTGAAGTCCAACCATCATAATTCTTGCTTATTTTAGTCATAATTCTTTAGCATCTGTAGGAGTCCTTTTCCTGAAAACACAATCAGCAAAGCTATCTAGGTAGGTCCTAGAATCATCAGTTAGTCCATTATAATAAATATCAAGAAGCTCATTCTTAGGTAATGGACATTCAGGATGTGCATGAATCAAGGCACATAACCTTGTCCATGACTCAGGAAATTTCTCTTCTTCTCCCTGTTTAAAATCAAAAAGTCTCTTCAAAGCAGCATGTCTGGCACTGGGAGGAAAATATTTATGGAAAAAAGAAGCAATCAGGACTATCAATGGAACCAGGAGGTAATCTATTAAACCAAGCCCTAGCTTCTCCTTTTAGTGAAAAGGGGAAGATCTTAGCAACAAAGTACTTTTGCATCTTAAAATCATCAGAGAATAAAGCACTCATAGTAGAAAGCTCATTCATATGAGCCACAACACTCTCATTTTCAGTCCCACAGAAAGGTTCTTTCTCAACAATATCTAAATAAGAGAAATCAAGAGAGAAATCATAATCTTTATCTTTAATGTCTATGGGAGAAGTAGCAAACTTAGGATCAGAGGACAACTTAGGCATAATAGTACGTCTAGCAAGGAGACTCTTAATAGCACTAGTACCATGTGTGTTTCGGCACTCTTCAACAAAATCATCAGTGAGCTCAATGTAACCATCATCAATATCATAACTCTCACTAGCCTTAGGTGAGATAACAGGTGTAATAGTGTCTTCACTAGGAGTTTCGGTATTTCCTAGACTAGCCATAGTAGCATTTACAAAAGGACCTAATGAACCACTCGTATCAAGCACAGTAGAAGTAACATCATGAGCATCAAAAGCAGTTTCGGATTCAGCAGTAGTAGCAGTGTGTGTAGCATGAGCATGTGGTGGTGGTGTAACAAGCTTACCTATAACAGATGGTGAATCAAGAGCAGCAGAGGTGTTTAGGACAGTACCTCTTCTTGTAGTGGATGGTAAAATAGGGAACTTTCCATCATGAGTCTTCCCCATGATGAAGGGAGTAGTAGTGAACAATAATAGATCCAAGTGAACTTACAAATAAAGCTATGCTCCCCGACAACAGCGCCAGAAAATAGTCTTGATGACCCACAAGTATAGGGGATCGCAACAGTCTTCCCGGATAGTATTACCCAATTTATTGATTCGACATAAGGGGAGCCAAAGAATACTTGCAAGCCTTAACAACTGAGTTGTCAGTTCAGCTGCACCTGGAAATAGTTCTTGCTCACAAAAGTTTATCAGTAGCAACAGCAAAGCAACAACAACAGCAACAGTGAAACAACAGCAATAGTAATAGTATCGGTAACTGTGGGATTCGAGAGCGGTAGGCATAGGTATGGATGACGGGCGTTGCATGGACGAGTCTAAACATGTAACTTCAAGATCTAGGGCATTGCAGATAAATAATAACAAGCATCCAAGTACTAAACAATCCTAGGCATGTGCTCCAAATATAGTCATACGTGCTCGCAATGAGAACTTGCACAACATCTTCTGTCCAGCCAGCCCGTGGCAGCGGGGCCTCTAGGGAACTACTATCAATTAAGGTGCTCCTTTTAATAGAGAAACGGAGCAAAGCATTAACACTCCGTGAACACATGTGATCCTCACACCACAGCCATCTCCTCCGGTTGTCCCAATTATTGTCACTTTGGGGCCTTTGGATCCAGACAATGATATGTGTACACAACTTGCAGATAAGATTGTTGGAGATATGCCCTAGAGGCAATAATAAATGTAGTTATTATTATATCTTTGTGTTTATGATAAATGTTTACATTCATGCTATAATAGTATTAACAAGGAAACATTAATACTTGTGTGATTTGTAAACTTAAATTGAAGTCCCTAGTAAAGCCTCTATACATCACCAGCTTGTTGGTTAATAAATGATTATGGTTTCCCTATCATGAACATTGAGATGTTATTAACAACAAGATCATATCGTTAGGAGAATGATATGGTGGACATAATCCTATAGATAAGCGTAGCATAAAGATCAAGTCATTTTAATAGTTCAATTGCTATATGCTTTCTGATACATAGTAACCTAATTCCTTCGACCATGAGATCATGCATATCACCTTTACTGGATGGATGCTTTGATGACATCAAACACCACACCGTAACTGGGTGGCTATAAAGGTGGCATTGAGTGTTCGGAAAGTATTGGTTGAGACACATGGATCAAGAGTGGGATTTGTCCATCCATATGACGGATAGATATACTCTGGGCCCTCTCGGTGAAATGTCATCCAATTAGCTTGCAAGCATGTGACTGGCTCACAAGGGATCACATATCACGGGAACGAGAAAAGAGTACTTATCAGTAACGAGGTTGACCTAGGTATGCAGAGATACCGACGATCATAACCTCGGATAAGTAAACTATCGTGAGACAAAGGGAAATTGGTATCGTATGTAAGTGGTTCATTCGATCGCAAAGTAATCGTAGAAATATGTGGGAGCCATATGAATTTCCAGATTCCTCTATTGGTTATTGATCGGAAAAGTGTCTCGATCATGTCCGCATAATTCACGAACCGTAGGGAGACACACTTAAGGATTCGACGTTGTTTGAGTAGTTATGGAATGATGAGTGAGAGACCGAATGTTGTTCGGAGTCTCGGATGGGATCTGGGATATCACAAGGAGATCCGGAATGGTCCGGAGAATAAGATTCATATAAGGAAAGTCCTGTTTCAGGGTTGGAGAATGGTTCCGCTGTTTTCATCGGGAATGTTCTAGAAGGTTCCGAAATGTCCGGCACTCCGGAGGGGAAGGGTACATGAATGTGTCATAACAAGTTGGAATGATTGCATCATGTACTAGGTGTCATCGCTGAACAAAATAAAGGGTTTAATCAAATCCTAGTTTGAAAAGTCAAACGCCAATTTGAAAAGTCAAACGGCTATTTTGTGAGGTGGAGGGAGAGTAGGAAACCTACTTGGGGAGGAGTTCCCTCCCTCCACCGCCGGCCCACTTGGAGACCGAGTTGGGGAGGGACTCCCCTCCCCTGGTGCGCCCCCTCCACCTATATAAGGAGGGGCAGGGCTGCCCCTCCAAGGACACAACACCACGCCCTCTAAACCCTAACCCTAGCCGCCGCCGCCGCCCACCATAGCCGCCGCCGCCCACCATAGCCGCCGCCTAGGGCAACTCGCCGCCGCCTAGGGCAAACCCTAGACGCCGGCCTTGCCCCCTCCTTGGTGCGTATAAACCCTAGACTGTCGAGGATCTCTCTCATAGTCCACCATACTCGCTCCGGCTTAAGGCGAAGCCCTGCGAGATCTCCCCTCTACTTCCGGTACCACGCCGTTGTGCTGCCGGAATCGTGAGGAGAGTGCTACAACCTCCGCTGCCTGCTGGAACAAGGGAGAGGAAGGTCTTCGTCAAGTACCGAACGTGTGACCGACTGCGGGAGCGCTGCCGGAACGCAGCGCCGGAAGGATCGTCTACGCGATCTTGAGATCGGGAAGAGTACGACTACATCACCCACGAGAATCCGCTCTCGTTAAACACTTTGGAATCTTCGAGGGTGAGTTATTCCATCGACTCGTTGCTACAATCTAGTAGATAGATCTTGGCTTGTTTTTTGTATGTGGTAGAAATTTTTTGTTTTCCATGCTACGAAACCCTACAGTGGTATCAGAGCCGTGTCTATATGTAGATCTGTTGCACGAGTAGAACACAATGGTCATTGTGGGCGTTGATGTTTTTGTTGTCGATTGCTTCTTGTGTACTTTGCATCTTGCGGGATGGTGGGATGAAGCGGCCCGGGCTAACCTTACATGACATCGTTCATGAGACTTGCTCCACGCTTGACATGCAACTTGTATTGCATAAGTGGCTTTGCGGGTGCCTGTTTCTCCCAACATAGTTAAGATTCAATTTACAACGGGTGATTGATAATACTAGTATCAATGTTGTGGTTCTTGTTCGTAAGTTAGAACGACACTTATTGAAATCCCCAAACCACGTAAAACATGCAAATAAAGTAGAGGCGTCTAACTTTGTTTTGCAGGGGTGTGCTGTGATGTGATATGTCCATGATTGTGATTATATTTGATGTATGCAATGTTCCTTATTGTAAGTTGGTAACCGGCAGGAGCCATATGGTTGTCTTTAATTTCTGTTAAGACCCGCGTGTCTATTCAAAGTAGTTGTAATAGTTGAAGCCGGTGGATGACAACCATGGAGCAGCGTCATTGACCTTGATGCAATGCCGGTGATGATGGAGATCATGTTCGTGCTTGAAGATGGAGATCGGAAGCACAAAGAAGAAAGGCCATATCATATCACATATTATGAATTGCATGTGATGTTAATCCTTTATGCATCTTGTATTGCTTAGTTAACGACGGTAGCATTATAAGATGATCCCTCATGCACATGAATTTCAAGTTCTTAAGTGTTCATCCTTAGTAAGCACCGTTGCTAAAGCTTGTTGTTTCGAAGCACCACGTGATGATCGGGTGTGTTAGATTCCGCAAGTGTATACAATGTGGGCAAGCCAGATTTGCTCATGCGGAAGCTAAGGTTTGATCTTGACGAGCCTAGCATGTACAGACATGGTCTCGGAACACGGATCACCGAAAGGTAAAGCATGAATCATATAGTAGATATGATGAACATGTCGATTGTTCGCCATTGAAGCTACATCAACTCTCGTGATGATCGGTGTTAATGTGGTGGATTTGGTTCGTGTGATCACTAAAACAATGTGAGGGATATTGTTTTGAGTGGGAGTTCACCTAGATTAATTTAACTATTAATTAGAACTCAATTTGTCATAAACTTAGTCTAAACTATTGCAAATATGTTGTAAATCAATGGCGGCCCCTACCATCAATTTTAATGCGTTCCTAGAGAAAGAAAAGTTGAAAAACAATGGAAGCAACTTCGCGGATTGGTTCCGCAATTTGAGGATTGTCGTCACAGCTGGTAATTTGACCTATGTGCTGGATGCACCGCTGGGTGACCCACCTGTAGCTACTGCTACCGATGAAGTAAAGAATGTTTACCTCGCTCGGAAGACTCAGTACTCCACAGTTCAGTGTGCTATCTTGTATGGTTTAGAATCGGAGCTTCAGAAAAGGTTTGAGAATTCAGACCCACATGATATTGTCCGTGATCTCAAATTGATCTTTGAGACTCACGCGGCAATTGAGAGCTATGAGGCTTCTGAAAAGTTCTTTAACTGCAAGATGGAAGAGGGCAGCTCCGTCAATGAGCATGTGCTTAAGATGTCTGGGCATGCAAACAAACTTCAAAGCTTGGGTATAGTGATTCCTAATGCTTTGGGGATTTATCGTGTCCTCCAATCACTGCCACCAAGTTACAAGAACTTTGTGATGAACTACAATATGCAAAACATGAACAAGCAGTTGCCAGAACTCTTTGCCATGTTGAAATCTGCAGAAGTGGAGATCAAGAAAGAGCACCAAGTGTTGATGGTCAATAAGACCACCAAATTCAAGAAAGGCAAGTCTAAGCAAAAGGGACACTTCAAGAAGGGTGGTAAGAAAGTTACCGCGCCAACGAAGAAGACCAAGGCTGGACCTAAGCCTGATACTGAGTGCTTTTACTGCAAGGAAGAAGGTCACTGGAAGCGGAATTGCCCAAAGTACTTGGCGGATTTGAAGAACGGCAACATCAAGAAGAAAGGTATATCCGATATACATGTTATTGATGTGTATCTCACTAGTACTCGTAGTAGTGCCTGGGTATTTGATACTGGTTCAGTTGCTCATATTTGTAACTCGAAACAGGTGCTGCAGAATAAACGGAAGCTAGCGAAGAACGAGGTGACGATGCGCGTGGGAAATGGATCAAAGGTTGATGTGATCGCGGTCAGCACGCTACCCCTTCATATACCACCGGGATTAGTTTTATACTTAAATAATTGTTATTTGGTGCCTGCGTTAAGCATGAACATTATATCGGGATCTTGTTTATTGCGAGACGGTTACTTGTTTAAGTCCGAGAATAATGGTTGTTCGATTTATATGAGTAATATGTTTTATGCACATGCACCTTTGATAGATGGTCTATTTTTATACACATATTAATAACATTGAGGCTAAACGTTTGAAATCGAGCGATAACTCGACCTATATGTGGCACTGTCGTCTTGGTCACATTGGAGTGAAGCGCATGAAGAAACTCCATTCCGATGGACTTCTCGAATCACTTGATTTCAAATCACTTGAAAGATGCGAAGCATGTCTGATGGGTAAAATGACTAAGACTCCATTTTCTGGTATGATGGAGCGAGCTACGGACTTATTGGAAATCATACATACCGATGTGTGTGGTCCAATGAGTGTAGCATCGCGCGGTGGTTATCGTTATGTTCTTACCTTCACGGATGACTTGAGTAGATATGGGTATATCTATTTCATGAAACATAAGTCCGAAACTTTCGAGAAGTTTAAGGAATTTCAAAGTGAGGTTGAGAATCAACATAACAAGAAGATTAAATTTCTACGTTCTGATCGTGGAGGTGAATATCTAAGTTACGAGTTTGGCGAGCATTTGAAGAAATGCGGAATACTTTCACAATTGACACCGCCGGGAACACCACAGCATAATGGTGTGTCCGAATGTCGTAATCGAACTCTCTTAGATATGGTTCGTTCTATGATGTCACTTACAGATTTACCGCTATCATTTTGGGGTTATGCATTAGAAACAGCCGCATTCACTTTAAATAGGGCACCATCTAAATCCGTTGAAATGACACCGTATGAATTATGGTTTGGGAAGAAACCTAAATTGTCGTTCCTTAAAGTTTGGGGTTGTGAAGCCTATGTAAAGAAGTTACAGCCGGACAAGCTTGAACCCAAAGCGGAAAAATGCGTCTTCATAGGATACCCAAAGGAAACTATAGGGTATACCTTCTATCATAGATCCGAAGGCAAAATCTTCGTTGCCAAGAATGGATCCTTTCTAGAGAAGGAATTTCTCTCGAAAGAATTGACTGGAAGGAAAGTAGAACTCGACGAGGTTGTCGAACCTTCTCTCGAAATTGCGAGTAGCGCGGCACCGGAAGAAGTTCCTGTGGTGCCTGCACCAATAAGAGAGGAAGCTAATGATGATGATCATGAAACTTCGGTTGTAGTTGCTACAGAGCCTCGCAGGTCAAAGAGAACTCGTACCACTCCAGATTGGTATGATCCCGTTATGAGTGTCATGTTGGTGGACAACACCGATGACCCTGCGACATATGAGGAAGCGATGATGAGACCAGATTCCAATAAATGGAAAGAAGCCATGAAATCCGAGATTGGATCCATGTACGAAAACCAAGTATGGACTTTGGTGGACTTACCGGATGGCCGGAAGGCTGTCGAGAACAAATGGATTTTCAAGAAGAAAACAGATGCTGATGGTAATGTTACTGTCTATAAAGCTCGACTTGTCGCAAAAGGGTTTCGACAAATTCAAGGAGTTGACTACGATGAGACTTTCTCACCAGTAGCGAAGCTAAAGTCTGTGAGGATTATGTTAGCAATCGCTGCATATTATGATTATGAGATATGGCAAATGGATGTCAAAACAGCATTCCTCAATGGAGACATTGATGAAGAGTTGTATATGATGCAACCCAAAGGTTTTGTCGATCCTAAAGATGCTAACAAGGTATGCAAACTTCAACGGTCCATCTATGGATTGAAGCAAGCATCCCGAAGTTGGAATCAACATTTTGATAAGGTGATCAAAAGTTTTGGTTTTATACAAACTTATGGAGAAGCTTGTATTTACAAGAAAGTGAGTGGGAGCTCTGTAGCATTCTTAATACTATATGTAGATGACATATTGTTGATTGGGAATGATGTAGACCTTCTTAATAGTGTCAAGGAATATTTGAATAATAGTTTTTCAATGAAGGATCTTGGCGAAGCATTTTACATATTAGGCATAAAGATTTATAGAGATAGATCGAGACGCCTAATATCATTGTCACAAAGTACATATTTGGACAAAGTTCTAAAGAGGTTTGGAATGGAAGATAGCAAGAAAGGGTTCTTGCCCATGTTGCCCAATACGACCTTGAGTAAAACTCAAAGTCCGACAACGGCAGAAGATAGAGAAAGGATGAGTAAGACTCCCTATGCCTCAGCCATAGGATCTCTAATGTATGCCATGCTATGCACTAGACCCGACATTGCATATGCTGTTAGTTTAACTAGCAGATATCAAAGTGATCCAGGAGTGGATCATTGGACAGCGGTCAAAAACATCCTTAAGTACTTGAGGAGAACTAAGGATATGGTTCTTTCTTATGGAGGTGATGAACAGCTCGTTGTTAATGGTTACACCGATGCTAGTTGGAACACCGATCCGGATGATTCTAAATCACAATCTGGATACGTATTTACTTTGAATGGTGCAACAATTAGCTGGAGGAGTGCAAAGCAAAGCGTTGTGGCGAGATCTTCAACTGAATCGGAATACATGGCTGCTTTGGAGGCTTCACAAGAAGCGATATGGATGAAAGAGTTCATTACAGAGCTGGGTGTGGTTCCTAGTGCGCTGGACCCAATGTCTATCTACTGTGATAACATGGGCGCCATAGCCAATGCGCAAGAACCAAGGTCACACAAGAAGCTGAAGCACATCAAGCTACGTTTTCACGCTATTAGAGAACATGTCCAAGATGGGGACATAAAGATTTGCAAAGTACACACAGATCTGAATGTGGCGGATCCGTTGACTAAACCTCTCCCGAGGGCAAAACATGACCAACACCAAACTGCCATGGGTGTTCGGTATATTACCATGTAATCCAGATTAGATGACTCTAGTGCAAGTGGGAGACCGTTGGAGATATGCCCTAGAGGCAATAATAAATGTAGTTATTATTATATCTTTGTGTTTATGATTAATGTTTACATTCATGCTATAATAGTATTAACAAGGAAACATTAATACTTGTGTGATTTGTAAACTTAAATTGAAGTCCCTAGTAAAGCCTCTATACATCACTAGCTTGTTGGTTAATAAATGATTGTGGTTTCCCTATCATGAACATTGAGGTGTTATTAACAACAAGATCATATCGTTAGGAGAATGATATGGTGGACATAATCCTATAGATAAGCGTAGCATAAAGATCAAGTCATTTTAATAGTTCAATTGCTATATGCTTTCTGATACATAGTAACCTAATTCCTTCGACCATGAGATCATGCATATCACCTTTACCAGATGGATGCTTTGATGACATCAAACACCACACCGTAACTGGGTGGCTATAAAGGTGGCATTGAGTGTTCAGAAAGTATTGGTTGAGACACATGGATCAAGAGTGGGATTTGTCCATCCATATGACGGATAGATATACTCTGGGTCCTCTCGGTGAAATGTCATCCAATTAGCTTGCAAGCATGTGACTGGCTCACAAGGGATCACATATCACGGGAACGAGAAAAGAGTACTTATCAGTAACGAGGTTGAACTAGGTATGTAGAGATACCGACTATCATAACCTCGGATAAGTAAACTATCGTGAGACAAAGGGAAATTGGTATCGTATGTAAGTGGTTCATTCGATCGCAAAGTAACCGTAGAAATATGTGGGAGCCATATGAATTTCCAGATTCCTCTATTGGTTATTGATCAGAGAAGTGTCTCGATCATGTCCGCATAATTCACGAACCGTAGGGAGACACACTTAAGGATTCGACGTTGTTTGAGTAGTTATGGAATGATGAGTGAGAGACCGAATGTTGTTCGGAGTCTCAGATGGGATCTGGGATATCACGAGGAGATCCGGAATGGTCCGGAGAATAAGATTCATATAAGGAAAGTCCTGTTTCGGGGTTGGAGAATGGTTCCGGTGTTTTCATCGGGAATGTTCTAGAAGGTTCCGGAATGTCCAGCACTCCGGAGGGGAAGGGTACATGAATGTGTCATAAAAGTTGGAATGATTGCATCATGTACTAGGTGTCATCGCTGAACAAAATAAAGGGTTTAATCAAATCCTAGTTTGAAAAGTCAAATGCTAATTTGAAAAGTCAAACGGCTATTTTGTGAGGTGGAGGGAGAGTAGGAAACCTACTTGGGGAGGAGTTCCCTCCCTCCACCGCCGGCCCACTTGGAGACCGAGTTGGGGAGGGACTCCCCTCCCCTGGCGCGCCCCTCCACCTATATAAGGAGGGACAGGGCTGCCCCTCGAAGGACACAACACCACACACTCTAAACCCTAACCCTAGCCGTCGCCGCCCACCATAGCCGCCGCCTAGGGCAACTCACCGCCGCCGCCTAGGGCAAACCCTAGCCGCCGGCCTTGCCCCCTCCTTGGTGCGTCTAAACCCTAGACTACCGAGGATCTCTCTCATAGTCCACCATACTCGCTCCGGCTTAAGGCGAAGCCCTGCGAGATCTCCCCTCTACTTCTGGTACCACGCCGTTGTGCTGCCGGAATTGCGAGGAGAGTGCTACAACCTCCGCTGCCTGCTGGAACAAGGGAGAGGAAGGTCTTCGTCGAGTACCGAACGTGTGACCGACTGCGGGAGCGCTGCCGGAACGCAGCGCCGGAAGGATCGTCCACGCGATCTTGAGATCGGGAAGAGTACGACTACATCACCCACGAGAATCCGCTCTCGCTAAACACTTTGGAATCTTCGAGGGTGAGTAATTCCATCGACTCGTTGCTACAATCTAGTAGATAGATCTTGGCTTGTTTGTTTGTATGCGGTAGAAATTTTTTGTTTTCCATGCTACGAAACCCTACAAAGATCACAAATAATAATATCATAATTATTCAATAATAAGTTCAGATCTGAGATCATGGCACTCGGGCCCTAGTGACAAGCATTAAGCACAACAAGTTGCAACAAAGTCAAATAGCACTAATGGAGATATTAGGCACTATGCCCTAACAATCTTATTCGATTACATGATAGAACTCATCCAATCCCTACCATCCCCAAGCCTACAACGGGGGATTACTCACTCATGGATGAGGGAAACATTAGTAGTTGATGGAGATGCGTTGGCGATGACGATGGTGATGATCCTCTCCAAATTCCCCGTCCCGGCAGGGTGCCAGAACGGAGTTTCTGGATCCGAATCTTGGTTTCTGGTGGCGGTAGCGGAGCAGAACTATTTCTGGAAAACTATCGACCCCCCTGAGTTTTTTTTGTCAAAAGGCAACTTATAGGCGCAGAGGGAGGCCGAGGAGCTGCCTGGGGTGGCCAAACCCCCTCTAGGCGCGGGGTCAGGTGGGCCCGCGCCTGGGGTGGGTCTGGGCCCCCCAATCCTCCTCTCTGTCTCCCCTTCTGGCTCCGTGGATATTCTGGTCAGAAATAGTTTTTGGCATATTTTCCGGGATTTTTCCTGATAGTTCATTTTCTACACAAAAACAAGACACCAAGGTAATTCTGCTGAAAACAGCGTCAGTCTGTGTTAGTTGTATCCAAATCACACAAGTTTATAGAAGAAACAATAGCAAAGTGTTTGAGAAAGTAGATACGTTTTGGACGTATCAGATGCCGATGAGGAGACGATCAGGACGTACACTCGTGTGTATGTGTGGTACATCATCACGAGGACTCTCTTTCCTCATAGCAGTGGGGATCATGCTCAATGGCATTGGCTCAAGGTGCTCGTTTCTTTTGACTCTAAGCTCGGCTGGGGTTCGGTGGCGTTGGCCTGGTTGTACCTTCAGGTAATCACTTCTTTACAAATGTTGTCTATATCTGCATTACATCAAAAAATATTGTTCTTACTAAACGGTCTGTCACTTCATGTGTAGCTGGATGATGCTTGTCTTAGGAGCGTAACCGATGGATGCATTGGTGGTTGTTTGCTCCTTCTTTCGGTGTGGAGATAGGAACGCTTCCCGGTTGGACGGCCAAGATTGTTGAAATACAATCCTGATGTTGATAACAGCAAGGACCTCCTTCTCCCCATGTGGGCTTACAAGTGGGATGTGGTCTTCGACCCGCCAGGCGACCCAGTGGTGGCGTACAAGAGATACATCAACGAGTTTGACACGATCACCATGGATCGGGTAATTTCCTCAGGTGCAGTCAACTATATGTCTTGAACTTGTAATCATTGAACTTGGCATGAGTGTGGTATGCTGAAGGTGACGTGGGAGCCATACAGTCGAGGGGAAAACTTTGGTGTCCCGGACGACTATCGCCTTAACCCGATTTGCTTCGAAGAAGCCCGTCTGTGGCTAATGTGTTGCCCCATGGTATGCATGTGGGATGTTGAGCATCACCAGCCACAGCGTGTCATGACCCAGTTTGGGTTATTTCAGATTGTCCCACCTGAGTGGAAGGACACGGACATAGGGATCCATGGGTAAGATATTAACCGCATTAACCTATGATGTATTTATCCTTCGACAAATAACGCTCTAGGACTTGTTTTTGTGTGCAGCTTGGACAGGAAGAAGCAGAGGAAGGAGAAGGATTGGTACAAGCTTCACAGGAAGCACGTTGACAAATTCAAGAGGTGTGTGATCGAGGCTAAGAAAGCAAAAGGAACACAGGAAAGGGCCTTTAGTCAGGATGCTTTCAACAACTACATCACATGGTTCCTTGACAACGCGCGGGTGGAGCTATACCCACGAGCATTTCGGGAAGAAATCTTGGAGGATACATTGTTGTTTGATGAGCTTGCAACTGAACAATACAACAAGATGGTCAGAGAAGGGCGACAAGCCGAGTTTGCTCCTTTGGTCAACTTTGTGGTAATGTGTGTCGACTGTTTGTTTTCTGTCTTGGCCCTTTTCACACCTCGCACGGATAACTTACTAGTTTCTTCTTGTCTATGACACCGCGCGGAGGTAAGAAAGTCCACTGATGCATGCGAGGATGCTTTCGAGACATACCCTCGCGGAGAGAATGGAGAGGGTCTGTTTCGTGAATTTGTTAAGAAGCAAGCCCAACGGTTAAGGCGGTTGTCGAACTTGCTAGGTTGTCGTGACCCCGAGGTGAAAACATCGTCTGCGTCACGGTCCAACACGCCCCAAGATGACCATTCTGGCGTGTAGGGTTCACAGCATGGAAAACAAAAAAATGCTATCGTGGGAACACACAAAAAACAAGATCTAATCTACGAGATCGGTGCAACGAGTTTATAGAGAACTAACCCTCGTAGACCCAAAGCGTTTAACGAGATCGGATTCTCGTGGTTTATGTAGTCGTTCACTTGCCGATCTCAAGATCGCGAAGACGATCCTTCCGACGCCACATTCCGGCAGCGCTTCCGTAGTCGGTCACACGTAGGGTAGTCGATGAAGACCTTCCTCTCCCTTGTTATAGCAGGCAGCGGAGGTAGTAGATCTCCTCGGAATCCCAATAGCACGACGGTGTGGTGGTGGTGGTGGTGGAGGAGGATAGATTTCTGCAGGGCTTCGCCTAAGCCGGAGCAGGACGGTGGACGAGAGAGAAGAGGGCGGCGGCTAGGGTTGGGCGCCAAGGACAAGAGGTGCAAGGGGGTGCGCCTCCACCCCTCCTTATATAGGTGGGGGGCGGCCAAGGGTGTTCCCAGCCCTAGTTGAGTCCCTCCCCAACTCGGCCACCAAGATAAGAGTTTGAAACCTTTTCCAACAAGTCTTCCTTCTTATAAAAAAACTAGAGTTTGATTTTTCAAACTAGGATTTGACTATTCAAACTAGGGTTTGACACTTTTACTAGTCTTGGCCGAATTGGCCCTTTAGGGTTTGGTGCGGACAGCCCCTAGGGCATTCCACATCCCAAGTGTCCCCTCACGGAGTGGTGGACCTTCTAGAATATTCTAGAAGCTTCCGATCAAAACACCAAAAAATTTCCTGAACCCCGGAAACCCACTTTCCTTATATGAATCTCATTCTCCGAACCATTCCGAAACTCCTCGTGATGTCCTGGATCTAATCAGAGACTCCGAACAACATTTGGTCTCCTACTCATATTCCATATCTACTTCAAACAACATCAAATCCTTAAGTGTGTCTTCCTACGGTTCGTAAACTATGCAGACATGATCGAGACACCTCTTCGATCAATAACCAATAGTGGGATCTGGAAATCCATAATGGCTCCCACATATTTCTACGAAAACTTTTTGATCAAATGAACCAATTACATACGATATCGATTCCCTTTGTCGCGTGATACTTTACTTATCCGAGGTTCGATCGTCGGTATCTCTATACCTAGTTCAACCTCATTACTGATAAGTACTCTTTACTCGTTCTATCATATGACATCCCTTGTGATCTAGTCACATGCTTGCAAGCCAATTGTATGGCATTCCACCGAGAGGGCCCAGAGTATATCTATCCTTCATATGGATGGACAAATCACAATTTTGATCCATGTGATTCAACACACACTTTCAGAATACCTAATGCCACCTTTATAACCACCCAGTTACGAAAGTGGTGTTTGATGTCATCAAAGCATCCATCTGGTGATGGTGATTAACATGATATCATGGTCGAAGGATTAGGTTACTATGTATTTAAAAGATTATAGCAAACGAACTCTTAATGACTTAATCTTATGTTGTGCTAACTATAGGAGTGTGTCCATCACATCATTCTCCTAATGACATGATCTTGTTATTAATAACATCCAATGTTTATGATAAGGAAACCATGATCATCTATTAATCAACAAGCTAGTTTAACAAGTGGCTTACTAGGGACTCTTTTATGTTTACAAAACACACAAGTATTAATGTTTCCGGTTAATACAATTATAGCATGGGATGTAAAAAATTATTATAAGCACAAAGATATAATAATAACCACTTTATTATTGCTCTTGGGCATATCTCCAACATGGCGATCATCACTCCACATCCGAGGACGAGTCAAACACACCTGAGGTAGTAAAGCATTGCATCCCCACTAACCCTTGCATTACTATACGTCCTTACCAATCTTCTTTTGTTGATAGCCCCAAGGTGAGGAAAGCGTCTTCGACGAGATGATGTTGGGCAACTACACTCGATACAAGGTCCACGAGCGGTCCGACTACGTACTCAAGCCAAGGCAACCCAAGAAGCCTTAAACACCTGACCCTTCCACGACCAAGGCAAAGAAGTCCAAGCAGACATATCGTTTAGAGGAAAATGATGAAGTGAAACCGAGGAGGAGGAAGATTCCCGCGAGAAGGGGCCAAGGAAAGAAGACGATCCATGGGAAGTAGAGTAGATATGGTGGCGGGAACTTGGTAGATGTGACTCGTCGTGTGAACTTGTAGTGAATTTGCTCTTGTAGTGAACTTGTAGTGAATATGGTCGCTGGAACTTGTAGTGAATATGGTCGTGTGAACTTGGTATATGTATCCATGGTCAAGTAGATGTGAACAATTTCAATCACTCGTGCATGATTAGTTCTATTTGCAATGCTAGATGTGAACAAGTGTCTCATTTGCAATGCTGACATAGTAGTAACAAAAGTATGTATATATTATCCCCAAGTGTGCAGCGTCACAGCTCACGACGCCGCACAATAGGAACTCCTTGTCGGCTACAGCAATGTGCGGCGCCATGAACTAAGGCGTTGCACAGTGCAATGCCATCACCAATGGCGCTGCACTTTGGCTCGAAAACTTACAGAAGCGCCATTGGTGATGTCGTTGCACTATGCAACATGCTGGCTGATGGCATTGCACAGTGAATCCGTGAAAGCGAGGCAACAATCTTGTAGATCATCGGAAAAATCCTTGATCTTACATGCCCTATAGAAGTTTGCACAAAAGTGCATCATGCACCATCGATGGTGCAATGGAGCATGGCCGGGAATATCAATCATCACCGCATTGAGAATTCCTTGATGACGGTCAGAGATGACACATATTTCACTTCGAGGGTGTAATATATTGGTTCTCAAAAGATGGAAGAACCACTCCCAGTTATCATTGTTTTATGCCACCACCAAAGCAAATGCCAAAGGAATCAACCGGTTGTTGGGATCATTGGCTATTGTAATCAAGATAGTGCCCTTGAATTGCGTGGTCATAAATGTGCCATCAACAGAGATGACCAGCCTACAATGTTCAAAAGCCCAGACACATTGCTCGAAACCCCAAAACCCATGGCCAAAAACTTGAACGGTTCTTCCGTTTACTATCCTTTGTCTTGTTCCCATAAGGTTCAACCACATGAACCATGCCCGGGTTAGCATTGTCCATCACTCCCAACAACCTTGGGATTCGGTTATAAGATTCCTCCCAATCACCGTACAACATCTTGAATGCGGCTTGCTTAGCCTTCCATGCCTTCCCGTACTTCACCTCGTAGCGAAAGAGGGCTTTCACAAGGTCCATGACCATCTTGATGCTCATTATTGGAAATGATGCAATGTCATTGGAAAGCCTATAAGCGAGGAACTCGGAGGTGAGTTGTCGATGCTCGTCCTTCGCATCCTTGCCATCCACCATTGGGCCTCGACACATGTGAGTTGATACACAACTAGATATGTGCCATTCGGGACCTCCCTTGAATGGTCTTGCATGCACAATCCAAGGACATCCTTTCTCCTCGCACTTCACCGTGTAAAGATTCTTGATGTCCGAGTGCACGACCGTGTAAGAACGATGATTCTTAACCGAGAAGTCCTTTATCCATTGCTTACATTCCAACAAGGTCTTGAACCTTGATCCTTTGGAAAATCCACTATTCACATGATTATCATCCCGGTAAGAACTTGTCCTTGGTCCAAGCACTATGCCCTTGCCACCATCAACTGTGGCTTCATCCGCGAGACTAAGATCACGAAACAAAGGCACCCGATGGTCCCGACCCAATACGGTATCGTGGATTTCAGCCTCTCTAGCCGTGAACCCCTCCTCGTTGTGAGACCCTGGCACATGGCTCAATAGGATTGATAGGAAACCCATACCAACAAGTTGCAACTTCTTTTTTGGAAGCTCATTCGAAAAGAACTCTAAGGTTAAGCGTGCTTGGCCTAGAGCAATTATAGGATGGGTGACCGACCGGGAGGTGGGTACCGGGTGCGCACCAGTGAGGACAAAGTGCGCGAAAAAGACTAGTGTTGGTCTGTGGGATTAGTCTAGAGATCCTATTGAGCTGCCATTAGTGACAGTCGTCGGTCCGGAGTGACCGGGGGTTTTACAAGTGGTATCAGAGCCGACCCTCGCGGTTACATGGGCGTGTGCGGTCCAGTGACGGACATGTGTAGCATGGCGCATGTGGCCCGGAGTGGACACGACATGGCAATGTGCCGGCACTAGACACACAGACATGTGCCAAGAGGGGACGTTCCTGGCTTGTGGTTGATCGACGAGGACGTCGATCTTCTAAGGGTGGGTGTATGTGAGACCCTAGCACATGGCTCAATAGGATTGATAGGAAACCCATACCAACAAGTTGCAACTTCTTTTCCGAAAGCTCATTCGAAAAGAACTCTAAGGTTAAGCGTGCTTGGCCTAGAGCAATTCTAGGATGGGTGACCGACCGGGAAGTGGGTACCGGGTGCGCACGAGTGAGGACAAAGTGCGCAGAAAAGACTAGTGTTGGTCTGTGGGGTTAGTCTAGAGATCCTATTGAGCTGACATAAGTGACAGTCGTCGGTACGGAGTGACCGGGGATGTTACACTCGTCAACTTCTTCTTCGGGACCATCATCATCCGAGTCTTATGCATATACTCGAGAATATGGGAGGTCACGGTCCATGTCATCATCATCACCCACACAATCATAATTATCCTCTTCCAACACTTGTTGTTTTGAAATTAGGCTCAATGTTTGGGTCAAAGGAGGTTCACTCCATAGCTCTTGGTCTACTGGTGGAGGACTCTTAGTATGCAATGCGGAGGCAAGACGGTTCAAGTCCAAAGGAAATGAACTATCAACTTTCTTGGTGGCAAATAGCTCAAGAGCCTTGTCGAGTGATTTGGCCACCACCTCCTTGTATGCAAGCCAACGGGCCTCGGAGAAGATACGCATGGTCTTCTAACGGACATGCATTCCCAAGCCAACATTATGTCTTCCCTCCAAATCAACAACATCACTTGGGTCCATCCATTTCAATTCAATCCCCAATTGCTCCAAGACCTCGGCATAGGTTGGAGTACGCTCAAACACCAAATCAAGCTCGTCCGGTCCGGTTCTATGTTACCTCTCATAAAGGCATCCTTGTTTCTTGCCATTCCTAAGATAATAACAACAACAATACCATGGTCAACATACTCAATAGATACTCATGCTATCATGACCACAATACCCAACTCATATGCCAATGCAACAACAATCCACCATGCATCTTACAAAAAAAATCTAGGGTTTCCAACATATGGGCCAAAACAAGAATTCAATGGGTGAAATCAAAGAAGGGGAAGAATACCTCTAGACACTTGGGGGATCGAAATCCATGGAGAGAAGCTTCCAATTTGGCCACTAGGAGGGAGGGATTTGAGAGAGGAGCCAAACCCTAGCCGCCGATGTGCTCCTGTCGACGGGGGGAGAAGTTAGGTCTGGGTGGGGGCTAGGAAGGCCGCGCGCGCTGATACTTGTTCTAAAGTGCGGCGCCACACGCAAAGACGTTGCACTACATAGTGCGGCGCCATGAGCTGTGGCGCCACACTTACGGAACCAGGGCCCACGAGGCCACGGCATGGCCACGCTGGCAGGTGCGCAGCGCCATCACCCATGCCTTTGCTCTTCAAGGTGCGGCGCCACCCGTGATGGCGTTGCAAAAAGGGTTAGTCCCGTAAATTAGTTTTCGCCGAAGTTCATTTCATGAATTTGTTTTTAATAAGGGTATTTCTAGCCAAATTGCCCGGGATGGAGGGAGTATTAAACTATTTGGTCAAACATTGTAAAGTTTGACTTTGATAAAAACCTTATATGCAACATAAATTGGGAAGGAGGGAGTATGACGTATGACAAAGAATGGAAATTCCACTTCTTTGGACAGTTACAGACATGCCATCTGTTGTAATGTTCACTCCCACAGCAATAAGCCAATTACACAGCAGTGCTGGTAAAATAAAGGACGATTCATGCGGCCGCAACAAAACAAAATTATGACCAGTTTGGTAAACGCAAGGCATAGAAGGCCTTTTTTCCGAAGCAGGTCTTAAGAAGGCTTGAGAAAAAAAACAAGGGGAATATAATCTGGTTCAAGGGTGAAACCCCAAGGCCAGAGAACACAGGAAAAATAATGTAGCTTGTGGACTGAACTCTGATTTACAAGGCCGGAGCCTTGGGCAACGCAAGACGGCAAGACCCCAATAAACAAATAAGAATGAAGATACCATTGACTCTCCGAGTCCTATACGTACGAATGTTTGTGATTTGTGAACTACTCCCTCCGTCTCAAAACAGATATCGCAATTTTTTTAATTTAGACAGGAATTTGACAGTAGCAGTAGTTTTTTGGGGTGCTTCACCCTGGATTTGACAGAAATTTGATTACCACACCATGGGATGGGAAACAATTAGCCTCGGATTCTCAAGCCCAGAATTTCTTCTCCATTGTTGTTTGTTTTGTTTGAGCAAGTACGGACAAAAGAGAGAAGGTCGCAAATAAATAGAGCCTTTCGTAAAGAGGCTCTTTGAATGCTTTTCGCGCCTAGTACAAATTACAAGTAGCGGAAAAAAACAATAGCCAGTCAAGATCTTGTTTCATGGCTGTCCCAGACACGAATCACAACACACACGGACAGGGAGACAAACAGCAGCAACCATTCATTTGCTTCTTAACGTCACGCCAAAGCATATCACATGAGGCAATGCTGCTGATTCAAAGCAGACAGTATTTGCAGGAACAGGCAATGTTACATCGTACGACAGAGAATGGGAATTCCACTCTTTGGACAGTTACCGACATGTCATCTGTTGCAATGTTCACTCCCACAGCAACAAGCCAATTACACAGCAGTGTTGGCAAAACAAAGGACAGTTCATGCTGCCGCAACACAGCAAAATTATGGCCAGTTCAGTGAACACAAGGCATAGAAGGCCTGGTTTTTCCAAAGCAGATCTTAAGAAGCCTTGAGAAAAAAGCAAGGAGAATATAATCTGATTCAAGGGTGAAACCCCGAGGCCAGAGAACACAGGAAAAATAATGTAGTTTGTGGACTGAACTCTGATTTACAAGGCCGGAGCACACATGAAAAATTCCGATCTGAGGGGTCGATGGTTGCAGCGAGCACTTCCCGGCGATGATTTGTCAACAATGGTAGTGAGAGATTCCGTTGAGTGGGAATCGGTAGAATGTATCTGTTAGTACAATAAACCTAAGGATCCTGCACAGAATGGAGAAACATCCGTCAGACAAGATTGATAACTAAGAAAAAAAAATCGCATTGCGTGATTTTTGCTTCAAATCCTTAGTGATTCAAAAACTAATTCCATACAAAATCACCCGTACCCAAATAAACGGCTTTGAGAAAACAAATTACCTTTCTCTAGGATCTAGTTCAAATTCGAGAAATGGTATTCTAAGGTGATTGCCAAGAAAATTGCATGGCCAAGCCACTTGCACACTCAAGTTCACGTTTCTTGCCAACATTGTTCTATGGGCAAGCAAACAAGACAAAATCTACGTCCTAAAATTTCCCAAAAAAAAACCCTCTCATCAAACAGCACATGGACTCATGGAAACAAGACTAAAACCCAACAGAGAAAAAGTGACAATTGCAGTCACAGGGTAAGTTCCCTATCAGGATGACTATTCACCCTTCATGCAAAAAAATAATTAGAAAAGAGATAACCTCCTCTTCAAAGCACTAGTAGGAAGAAGAGGCACATATGGGAAGCGCAAAGAAGAAACAAATAACCCTTCCCCGCCACATAAAAAAAGGTTAAATGTTATGGTCCAGGCACTGTGACAGATGATAGCTCAAGTCAACATCCTGTTGTAGCATGGATATATTCTCAGTGCACGTAAGTATGCAACATGTAAAAACTGAATAGAAAAGAAAATGAACAGGGCAAACAAGAAAGCTGTAAACTTTCAAAACAGCTAGTTGTATAAAAGAAGGGTCTGAATGCAAAAATAGCACTAGGCTATACTTTAGTTAGTTACTCCTATCATTCTAACCTTCAATCAGTCTTCTTCTGGATCTTCCGGACGCTGTAAAAAGATAAGGCCAAATCAGCATAGTGGCTTTTCTGGAAATAATTGACAAACAAAAGTACATAGTTCTTATCGTTCCAATCACAGTTACAACCATGAAGGTCAGTATAAATCAATGTAACATATTTATGCACTAAATGAGAACCCGGATATTCTGATACTTCTGAAACACTGTTTGGTACACTCCATTGAATAACACAAAAGAAAATTCAGCAGTAAAAAGTAATCACTAGAGAGCAAAAGTCAGAAGATAAAACCTACTCCATGGGGCTATTCTAGAAAAAAGAAAAAAACATAAAGAAAGATAAAAGAGACCATTCCCAGATTACAGTGAACCTTAGGGGAGACTGATTTGTTCAGTTGGTAATACTTCCAAAAAAAGAGTCAATTGCTAGATGGAACGGATCAGTTGATGTTCTGAACCTTGATTAAGAGCAGGAACAACCGTGCAGAATACAGCCAGACAGAACAGCTGCAGGGAATTGGGTTGAAACATACGTTGAGATGAGAGAATAGCCGGAGAGAATAGGTTGATTCTTCTTGCTTGCCTCGGGCATAGATACATAGCATTGAACTTTGCTAACATATTAGACTCCTATAACCTAGATTTACTAACACAATGCTACTGCCTAGAAGACTCCTGATCTCCGCATGTCGGATTCCCTGCTAGTAGTCTACAACAGTTGACATGAAACAACAATGCGCTATCTGTTTTTATGTATTGGTATCCATGCAGTAAGGTGTGAAGTGATCTTCGGTCAACCTTAACCCTACTAGCATGGATATGAATCCTAATAATGGCCTTACGTAGAGTCCAAGTAGGGATAAAGGCATCCCCGACAGTACAAGTAACAAAAGACTAATGAAAGAAAGTTGGGAGGCTTGGAGCACAAGTGATGCAGCGAGGACAGGAGCGAGTGCCATCCAGACAGGTTTGGTAACAATGCAGTATGCAGTAAAGTGAAAGTTGAAAATTGCACTATCGCGTATCGCCCTTCAATGTAGCTCTACAACAGAAAGGTGCTATTTCTGTGTAAATATGAGTAATACGATGGTTATTCAATATCATTATAACCATGTTTTACTGGCTTTGATAGCAAAGGCTGAAGCAGAAGCTAGCAAGTAACAATATCAGTCATGGTTTTTAGACGGTAAGGCGTCCTAAGGCGTTTTAGCCCCGCTCCGATGCCTAATTGGTGTCTAAAAGCCTAAGGCAGACGCCTAAACGCCTAAAGCACGCAAAATTCCAAAGCACTAGGGGGAGTGGGTGCTCTATCGCCTAAGTATCACCTTAGAGACGCCTTAAAACCATGATCACAGTACCTCTTAGGCTACAGTTAGCTAGAAAAACACATTTAAGGTGCCCAAGAAAAGCAAGGTATTCCAGAACCCAGATACTGTAAAGAAGAAGAAAATACTCCCTCCTTCCAGAAATAAGTGACTTGGGTTTGTCTAGATTCGTATGTATCTAAACGTGTTTTAGTATATAGATACATGCAAATCTAGAGAAACCCATGTCACTTATTTTGGGACGGAGGGAGTAGCAAGTTGTTCAGGGATTAAGAATGTCATACCGGTAGGAAATCCCAATCTTCCTCTCTCATATAAAACTTTTCAGTAGTTTCTTCATCAAGCAGTAACTGAACCAAAACAAATAATATATAAGCAATTAATCAGTAGATATCATTGAAAAATCATATATTAGCAAACTCACAGTATGCATTCCAGTGTACTCATCATAATCATGTACAACTGCTGGGATATACCTGAATGGTATAGTGTTGAGAAAAGGGGTGTTATAATGGATCACAAACTGAATACAACAAATAAAAGGACACCTAACTTCCTCGATAGGATTTGAAATTGTTAAGGCGTACATTTTGTCCCGTCGATCCCACAAACGAATAATCTCCCCAATACAATTATCTGAGGTTGTCTTTCTTTTCTTCATATCACACTTATCTTGTGAGCTTCCTGAGTTTCCATTGTGAAGGACAACTGGGTTGAACGGCTTAGATGCGCCAACCCTTTTTCTGCAGTTTGAAGATCCACAATGACAATCTTGATCTGCTCCAAACTGGACAAACCTGTCAGATAAGGACATAAGATTGCAAGCAGAAACAGTTTTGTATACACAATGTGGTAAATAAAGGTGGGTGAGATATAAAGTAACCAGGAAATTGGACGAACATACTTATAGTCATAGGTCAGCTCCTCGCCTTTCTTTATGTCACGAAGAGAAAAAATTCCAACTCTGGTCTCTCCATCTACAGTCCTGGAGCACCATTATACCAGTAGCATATGTCAGGGTCATCAACTGAGATATAGAATAAGCAGTACAATGTAAGACTAACCATTTCTGCATTTCTGTGTTTGGTTCGCAACTATGATTGATAAACCTGGACTTATTTCCCTTGTTTGTTGCATCAATGACCATGTTGCTACTGACCTCACAAAGATAAAAGTTAGTGTACCGCTGTCTCTTCATTTTCCATAGTCTTTCCTCACAAGTTCTGTCATCAATAACTACAATATTGATGCAAGAAATATGGATATTAGTTTGGTTGCCCAGCGTGCGAGTGAGGAATCATCATAATGTATATAACTACAATACTTGTCTGCATTTCATTTGCTTGCTCAAAAGAGATTAGGACAAAGCCGTACCTTCTCCTACATATTCTATAACAAATTCTCCTTTCTTTATTTCGTCCACAGCTACCAGTCCAAAGCCACATTTCTCTGTCTAGAATAAAATGAATAGCCTTTTAGCAAACCATTCAGAAGGGATAAGTATTTACTACGTACCCAGTAAAAGTTTTATAGAACAAGTAAATTTACACACCATTCAAAGTTGCACATGAAATCAACAATTCAAAACATCAAATAATAATGTTTGGTTACAATATACTATATACATAAATATCAAACATGAAACAAGCTGGTCAGATTCTCTAAATACATTAACATGGAGCGTTTGGAAATTCTGAAGTATTCTGTGTTGAAGTACTGTACTGCTTCAATTGCACATGAAGATACTACCTCACAAGATAAACAAAGTTTCAACCAGAAAGTGATTTGCAATAGTTTAGCTGTTTAAGGCGCAGGATCAGTTACAGACAAAATGTGACTATTTTGTATATTTCGCAACCATATAGATAATCTCAATCAAACAAGCAGATATAAGAGCCATCTCAAAATACATAGAATTCATGGATATGTAATAAGGCTTCCAATATTTCTCCAAAATCTATATTAGTTAAAAAAATCATAAAAACAACTTGCAACTTCTATTTCCAGAAACAGTTAATGCTATTAAGCAAATTAAAAACATTGTATTAAGCACTATAGAAAGCATAACATCCTAATAAAAAATACAGATTCGACACACATATATGTATAGGATGTAGCCAAACATGGTAGGTCAAGTAGGAGTATTTGTTTTCCTCTGCATTTCCAAAGGCGAACACCTAAACAAAAAGTAGACCGTATACCGACATGTATTTGGTTAGCTAAACAGAATTTACAATGTATAGAACATTACAACCCACTAGAATCAAGAACCTGCAGTGGAAGGAATCAAGAGCCAGAGGAAGTCGTACTGTTGGAGGTGCCGACAACAGCAAGAATTGGGAGGGAGAGAATAGCATGTCATCAGGACCTTTTGGGTGAAGAAGGCCCTCTGTGGTTGGTTAGACTCCCAGCATCACTCTGGCAGAGTCACTTGTGGTAAAAAGGCTCGCGGAACAGGTCAAGGATACATGGACTTGTTTCCAAGGTCTCAAGGAGATAAAGGCAGCTTGGAATTGGGAGCTGGGACCACTAGATGCAATTTTTTTATTGTGATGGATTGCAGGCCCTAGAAGGGAGACAAAAAAAGTGTGATCACTTCCCCTATTTGACAGGGTCCATCCCGCAATACATGGTTACCCCTATGACAGTAGAAATGACACATCCTTGTTTTCCTATGGAAAATTTTATCTGGGGCAACAATCCAGTCAAAAAATGGCCCAATAGAGGAATTCTTGACTGGGAAAAAGGAAATGCAACCCCATTAGTGTCCTTGACATGAGAAGACTTCATACATGTTTGCTTTACACAAGAGTGCATTAATAAGTTTCATGCACCAACCAGTAGAACGAAAAGTTTGAACTGATGGAGACGGTTGGGCAAACCACATATACTTCACCACCCCCTCTCACATGTGGCTCGATAAGACCTAAACATGACAGAAAGAAGGCAAGCAAAAATATTCCATCTAAATTGCGAAATCCAAGACTTGAACTCTAAGACATCTGCTCTGATACCATATTAAGTTTGAGGCACCCACCAATAGAGCCAAAAGTCCGAACTGAATGGATAAGATTGGGCAATCCACATATATTTCAACATGCATCACATATGGCAGAGCAGGGTCAAAAACTTATGCACACTTGCCTCGAGAAAGGGGTTTGACTCCTTCTAGTTGCATTGAAGTTTGAAGATGAATATGTATGGAAAGAAACGGATAGACAATTTTTTCCAGGGAAACAGAGGACTCTATTTGTGGCAAGAATGAGTTGTCACAGAGTCACTATCTATTAGAGATTCATCATAATAACATTACTAAATTCAAACATTTATAGATTTGTTTCTTCAAGCTAGATTTTTCCTTTTTCATCTTAGCATGTTTACAACCATTTCCTCTATAGGCTCCTCTAATCTTATCCAGTAAGCAACCCACAGTCCACTTCGTATCATACAACATAGAAAATTGAACACCTTTTCTCATGGCAAGCACAGAGATGATAGACTATGTCCAGATATTGCATTATAAAAGCAGTGTTCCTCCTCACTTTTCCCCTTGAATGGTCGTTTCTTCCCAGCTTACTAATTTTTAAAATGTGAATCAGTCGTACCTTGATCAACTTTGTTTGTGTCAGAGGTCGGAGCTGGAATGATTTATTGGCACAGTTGTTCTCACATTTACAGTTTGATGAACAACAAGAGAACAGCATCCTGCACCAATGAAATAATGTTTTAGGGAAAAAATGACAATGCTGAAAGCACAAGTGCGTTAATAAAAATCTAAGAACAGTTTACATGGTTTTTTTTCATAAACTGAGCACAAATCAGTATTACAATTATATTATGAGCTGTAATTGTGTGCGCGTGCATGCATATAAACATGGAGAGAGAGTACCCGCATTGGCAATCTTTGCCACAAATAACTGGCGATTCCGAAGAAAGGGAGCATGAACAGAAAATGCCATCATCTTCAACCCGTTTCTTAGTAAGATAAACATCTTAGTAGAATTAAGGACATCAATGTAAATGAGAAGTCCGCATAATGGGAATGCAAATGGGTAATGGAGAAATAGCAATAGAACTTGATATTACCACTCATCAAAAAAATTAAGGAAGCAGTGAAGCACCACGAGTCCATATTAAGCTATTTTGAAATGCATCCATGTGGTTACATTATTGCAAAATGTAGACAATACCAAGGTGTTTTCTGCTTCAAAGGACTATACGGTACCAAGTTTCTTAACAAGTTATTACTCTATCTATATGGGTGTATCACTAATCTAGACTGACAAGTGAAATATGTAGAAAGATATGATAATGGTAAACTTCAACCTGAAATTTCACAAAGTTAAATCAGGCAATGATGTACAATATTGCTGCTGCGCTAAGTAGGTTTAGGGAAACGGTAGGTGCGGATACTCCGCTTAATTGGTATGTAGTAGCCCAGCTTCCATTCTTTCAACGCAGAAGGCAGATCAAAATCTATAAAATCTGCAGGATCTTTCAGCGCCTCGGCCAATACATCAAACACCTGCTCAGGTTCCTGCAGAACAAATATAGATGATAAATAAGCATAAAATGTATTGCTAGAATTCATTTCTTTGAATTTGTTACAATCAGTATTTTAATGGCTTGTATATCATTCAAATCTGACAGGCTGTGCCGACTGCTTAACCCATACAGAGGCAGAGCTTTTCACCGGCTAAAGTGAGCACCGCGCAACTTAAGGGACTGTTGATGTCTTCTATTCTATGTTTATGTTAAACTGAACATAACCTGGAAGCAAGGAAATTGTACCGTCAATGTTCCCCAGTCAGGAGTGTGAAGAAATATACGAAAACCTAGTGTTCGAACTAGGATCCACAATCTACAATCTACCAGGCTGTCTTATTTACAATCCACCAACTTCTCAATCTACAACAAAACAACCTAGCACTGGAATGGGAAACTTTGCTCCCAGTTTGGCCTGGTCACAGACTCGGTACTGCCCAATTTCATCATCTGTGCAAGGAAACAGCAGGCCTTGAAGAAATAGGGGAAAAGGAACTCACCACCATGGCTGGGGAAGACATCCGGGCAGGGTGCAGTGGCGACGCCAGGATTAGACCACGCCCTGGCAAAAAATTAAACGCTTATTATGGTCTATACAAACAGGGGCGGATCTAGATGGTGTGCCGGGTGTAGAAAGAAATTGTTAAAGCCCCCTCCTTCCCAAGTAGTAAAAGAATCGCTCACTGCGCAGGATGTGAACAAAACAACTTAGCTCATACCCAAACTGGAAGGAGACCTGGGCGGGGTAGAGAGTGTGCAGCAGGAACGCCCGAGATGTCCCGTGGGGAGAGGAAGAGGGGGGAAAGGATGGAGGCGGCAACGCGCGGGAGGCGGGAGGCGGGAGGCGGGGGTGGGGCTGGAGCCGTAGGGGTTGGACTCAGCCACTCAGGCAGTCAGGCCGTCGGCGGCAGCCGTGGTAGATTGTTCCTCTTTTTTTCCTTTTTTTCGAAAGAAAAGCCTTGGCGTTTTTTTTTTTATACCGCGGTTGTTTCATTTTTCTTTTCTGAGGAAGCTTAACGGGCCTTGGTAATCGGCACCCACAAAAAGCCCTGGCCACAAGGCAACCTTTTTTTTAATAGAGGAGAGCTCTAGAAGGGGCTGGAAGCCTTCCATTATATTAAGACGGTGAAGGTATAGATTTTCGCGTAGGTCCTAAAATAAAAGAAAATTACGATAAAGATTGTATGCTTTACAAAAAGGACTCTACAAAAATACTAAAGAAAGTTAATAGGTCCTTCTTCCAACTCGTCTCTACAACAATTGAGCCTCGCTGCGGAGGTTGAAGAAAAGTAGGGAATCATCGCCGGCAAGCTCAAGGGCCTCTTGGCCAGGATAATCGGCTGGCGTACTGCCTCCGATTTGGATCTGCAGAAAAAATGGCTTCACTACTCCATGGTTGATCTCTGTCGCTACTCCGCGGAGGTCCTCTGCTTTTGCTCACTACCTTAGCGCCCAGGAAGAGATGACAAACCGAAGAGAAGCAACATCGAGCAACCGCAGTTCGTCGAGGCCACGCGAAGAAACCTAGCTTCCTCCTCAGAGATCCTTCCCAAGATCAGGAGGAGAAGCCGAAGATGATGCAGCGATGACGAACCTAATCGGCCTCCTAGAAAGGAGAGACGAGCAACCACCAGAACAGGGATGAATCAAAATCGCAGCTTCTCCACCCTCCCTCGCCTCCTCGACCGACCAAGGGGGAACAACCTTACCTTTCAGGTCATGGAGATGCAGCTCCTCCTCACCGTCACGGTTGGCCAAGAGCCACACCACCGACCCACGTCCACCGATCTAATGCAAGGGCCAACGCTTATTAGACAGGGGGTCGTCTCCATCCCCAAATCCACCACCCACCACCGCGATGGTACAGTAGCGGGCAACGAAGGCAATCGACTGACGCCGCGATGAAACGCCAGGTCGAAGAAGGACCCCCACTCCACTGCCAATCCAGCCATGTCGTTGCTACGTCCTCCCTCCCCCTCACCGCCACGGTCGGCCAGCCAGAGAGGGTGCATAGAAGCAGAGCTCTAGATAAAGACAGTGAAGAAAAATGCCTTATTGGCGGAGATCTCTGCGTCTGCGCCGCTCACTGACGGCTCCAACCATCGGAGCAACAGTAGTAGCCAACACCATCCCCAAATGCGACAATTTCGGCCAAAGAAAATCGACGCCCTACTCCAATATACAGGCACACGACCACAAAATCTAAACGTACTCCTACCTACTACTCTGGCGCCTCCCCCTCGCCATCTCCGGTCGGCAAAGCCGCCGGAGATAGCTCGGGTTCAGCCTGGCCACTCTTGGTCAACGCTCAAAAGAAGGGAGAAGGAGGGGAGAAGAGCGGTGGAGAAGTCGTACCCCTGGTTCCACGAGAAGGAAGTTGCTCCACAAGGCCACCTTGATTAGCCCGAAAAAACAAGGCACCTTCATATTTTTTTAGGTGACGCCGCGTGCGTCTAAGGGTGTGCAAATCCGGTTCAAGCAGTTTGGACGGTTTAGTCTAGTTTATTTTTTTACTAGCACGGGAGTGACAATTAAAAATGTGAAGAGAAATGTATTAGGCTATCACCAGCCAGTTTCACCGATTTGCACGTTTGGTGTTTTGCACACCCTTACGTGCGTCCCTTAAAGTGCATTACCTTATCACCTTCCCTTTCCTCCTTAATTCATATCTTCTTATGCACGCATCGTCGCTCTTTGATGGCTGCAAGTGCACAAATCGTTTGTAGCTAGTTTCAAAGTTAAGATGTCGATCCCATAGAAAACCCAAAGGTAAGTGTTTATGGATGAAGTCTCTGTCACACTCAAAGTTGTCACAGATCTTCGAGTGAATTGATTGCAAGTGATGAAATAAGAATAAATTTTAGATTAAAGAAATGTATTTAAATAAAACTAAAATATAAACTTTAGAAATAAAAGACATAAAAGTAAAAAATGATTGATTGTTTGTTATTTTCTGCAGATGGCAAAGTAGGCGTGGGGAGATACAGTTCATGGTGATAATGAATGTGCCAGGTGGACGAGTGATTAATGTAATAATTATAATCTTATAAATATATGCGTAGGCGAGTAACGCATAATTAGTCGGAACTCCTCTTGGTAGATTTTATCCCAACTTCAATAATCCTACTAGTCCGTTACCAAAACCATGATCAGTCACTAGACGATTAAGATCCTTCAGGTTGCTTAGCAATTAAGCTCCTTTGATCGGACTAATGCAATAAGCATAGTGGTTCCTCGTGATCCTCGAGTCAAACTAGTTTCCCATTGATATCCCCGTGTCACTCGGGGGTCGCCGGTCTGCTAGCGAACAAGATCATATCTATGTAGAACAAAACATCATGTTGTCTGGGCCCAATTGGACAACAAGAATTAGACATCCCACAGATAGTCAAGCACACATAATATAGTAATTAAAATCAATCACAAACTAATGAAAATTATATAGGCACATCACATCTCATCAATCCCTTACATCTCCCACGCCCAAGGGAACTTACTCACACATGAGAGAAGAAAGCATCATCAATATATTTAAATAAAGGGATTTCTTCTCGATATTACCATGGAGATCCACAATAGAAATAGAAAAGCAATCCAACACAATTCAAGATAGGAAGAAACAATCTCAAACCCTAGTCTTGCAAGGTGAAGATCTCTCTCTCTCTCTCAAGTACAAGTAATGGCTATGGGGGTGTTGTGGCTAGGAGGTTGAAGATCGTGGAGCGAGATGAAGAACGTCTTCTCCTTCTTCTCCGTATCTCTTCTCTCTTCCTGATGGAGCGTGGTAGAGCTTCGTTGGGATACCCCAAGAGCAAGGTGTGATGAGCACAGCAACAAGTCTTCCCTTAGTAAGAAACCGAGGTTATCGAACCAGTAGGAGGAAGGAAATGTCTCAAAGGTGCTGCTAGCAACTTAGAAACCTGCACAACACAAACTCAAGACTTTACCCCAATGAACAGTGAGGTTGTCAATATCACCGGTTGTTGTAACAAAGGATTAACTGTATGGTGTGGAAGGTAATAGTGGTTTGCAGCAAGTAAACAGTAACAGTGGAAGATGTATCAATGGTAAACATTGGACCGGGATCCATAATTCACTAGAGGTGTTCTCCTTAAGATAAACAAACATGGCATGCTGGGTAAATAAATTACAGCAGGGCAATTGACAGGACTGAGCAAGGCATAACAATGCAATACTAGACATTCATGATCCTATGAGATTCGATTGGGCAATACAACAAGATACATAAACCTCCATCCAATTGCATCTATGACTAGAAATTCACCTTCAGGTTATCATCCGAACCCCCTCCAGTATTAAGTTGCAGGCAACAGATAACTGCTTTAAGAAAAGTGTGTAAGGTAAACAATCCACTTGTTCCATGAACAAGAGACCGTTGTTTTCTCCCTAGTGGCAACAACACATCTACAACCCTAGTGATTTCTGTCACTTCCATTAGATTAAATAGAGGCATGAACCCACTATCTAGCATAAATACCCCCTCTTGGAGTCACTAGCATCTACTTGGCCAAGATAGCTACTAGAAACGGAGAGCATGCAAGATCACAAACAACACATACATGATAGAATCAATAAGACAAAATCATTAATCAATATGACATAGTAATCTCAATATCCATTGGATCCCCGCAAACACAACATGCATGATTACAAATAGATGATATTGATCATGAACTGAAATCACAAGATCTAAAAATGGTAGCACAAAGGAGGAGATACAACCATCTAGCTACTACATGGACCTGTAGTCCAAGGTGGAACTACTCACACTTCATACCAGAGGCTGGCATGATGAAGAAGAAGGCCTCCAGGATAATCTCCCCTCTGGCAGGGTGCCTGGAAGAGCTTTAGATCCCCCGATATAGGGACGATGGTGGCAGCGTCTACAGAAGGTTTCGTGGAATATTGATCGGGTACTTAGGGTTTATGCGTCGGGGGGTCTTTATAGGCGAAGAGGCGAGGCAGGAGGGAGGCCAGGTTGGTCACACCCTCCCAGGCGCGGCTAACCCTAGCCCGCGCCGCAAGGGGGTGTGGCCCCCTGGTGCCTCCCCTCCGTCTCGTACTCTGGCTCTGTGTTCCCCACGGTAAATATTGACTTTGGCTTTTGTCCCGTCCAATTCCAAGAATATTGATTTTCTACCTTTCTGGAACCAAAAACAGAAGAAAACAGGCAACTAGCACTGTGGCATCTTGTTAATAGGTTAGTACTAGAAAACATATAAAAACACCTCAAAGTGTAGACAAAGCAAAGTATATACTAAACAAGCATGGAACATACCAAAATGAAGAGGGTCTTGTATAATCTCTAGTCTAGATCTTATGAGAGGTTCTCCTATGGGAAAGTGGAGGCTAAGAAATTCAATTAAAATTCATTCTAACTTTAGATCTGAGCTAGGAGTCTATTTATAGTACTAGGATGAAAGGATAAGATTACATGGTTCAATGAACATTTTAGCTCACAGGCTCGCGGAGCCGATATGTAACATCCCAAAACTATTAATCAAGGTTATCAATTCCAATCACCAAATTTAGGGTTAACAAAAACTTTTGTTAATTAAAATCATATGAATGCATGTGTGTATGTGATGATTGTATTAATGCTTGAATGGACTTGTGTGATTGTTGTGAATGGAAAGGAATGGATTAAAGATGAAAACAACATCATATAAATCATTTCCAAGCAGAACCAAATCAAAAGAAATTCAAAAACAAACAAAACAAGCAAATGATCATTTTTGCCAATCTTGCTCACTAGCTTACTTTGAGTATTTCTAGTCCAAGATTTCAAACATAAACAATTCCTTCTCTTTTCACCCCTTGCTAGACCAAGTGGAAGTGAACCCAAGCCCACCTTGCAAACCCACAGAAACATTTGGCAACTTGATTCAAATGAAAATTCAAAATTGAATCTATATCATATGTGAAGATCACCATTTCTCAAAACCCAACCAAACCAGTGCACCTTGAAAAATCCAAGCAACCATAGACTACCTAGTATGTGACTAGTACACCCACCAAGTTTCATCCAAAAATTCAAATTCAAATTTCTTGCGGCCATTTCATCAAACACCTTCTGAACACAAATCAAATTAAACATCAAACACTATAGTGAGCAGTGTTTGTGCCTAACTTGTTCCCTCTCTAGCTCACACTACACTCTCAGTAGATCATCTAACTTGTTTAACCAGCCCTAGCTCACTGTAAACTTGACAATGCCATCAATGGTGACCATGGCCGAGCCCTAATTGCCACCCCACTGTCGACAGGAAGCTAAAAGACTCACTAGCCTCGCCAACCTTGTCTAGCAGGCACTCCACCGTCCATCGCCACCCCTTGTCCAGCGCCCGAGCCCTGCCAGCCACTGGACCACTCAGAACGAGCACACCCAGTCTCTCTGCGACCATGTCGAGAGCGCGCCAGAGCGCCATGCTCGACACGCTCGCATAGACCACACCCCGCCTTCACCGCTCGCTTGCGTGATCACCACCGCTCCAGGAACTGCCCAGACATGCCCGTTCTCCGCCGCGCGACTAGGAGTGCCCGTGCGCCATTGTCGTCGGTGCCGCCCAGAGCATTGAAGTGTTCCGACCGCATCGCACCGCCCCACGCCTCGCCACCATGCTGTTGAGATTTGCCAGGAGACAGCGCACCGTCCCCTACCCCTGGCCATGCCGTTAGCTCACTATGATGACGACCACGACGAGCTCCACCCGCACCCTTCGGTCCCCTCGTCGCACTATAAATAGACACCTTCCCCGTTCAAATTCAGCATACCATCTCACTCCCCACCTCTCATTGATCATTCCCACTCATCCCCGGAGCAAGGCGAGCACCAGGAGGCTGGATTTTCGCCGGAGCTTGCCGCTGCTGGAGGAGAAGGGCACCGTCGATTGGAGCCGCCCCAGGAGGAGTCACCGGTACCAGGAGGATCGCCATTGTCAAATTCTTTGTTCGCCCCCATCGCCGACCCTCGCCTGAGCCCCGGTTAGCCACCACTGAACCCCACTGGTCGCGCTAGGGTTCGACCTCACCGCGTTTGTTCAGATGTGCGTAGTGGGTTGGCCCAGTTAACATTCCGGCGCGACCCAGTAATTCAAACTTAGGTTTTTCAATTTAGTTTCAAACCTAGTTCTGTCCATAGATTCAAAAAGCATTCCAGAGAGATTCACTGAACCAAATGGCATGAAACCAATTTTGTTATAAAGGTATTGAAATTCTTAATCCAAGCCTATTGGATTCAAACCATTTAGAATTATAGATCACCTATAGTAAAAATAACAAGGCAGAGACTTTTCTGCATTCAAACATTTTTCAAAATTCAACCATAGATGCTTTTGAGTTGATTCCAACTCTCAAAAATCACATTTGACAAGACCTTTCAGAATATATAAAAATATCTAGGTTTACTTGTAGTAATAATGGACAAGTAATAAAAGAATGCCCATAGGCATTTCTAGTCACTTTATTTAATTAAAATAAAAAGCTTAAACCTTATTAAATTGTGACACCACTTTAAATCACATTCCCAAGTACTGAAATATGTGGTGATGACATGTGTCAACATGATCCCATGTTTTAGTTGGAGAATATAAAATCTTAAGTAGTATTTCAATGAGTAGAAATTACTTTTCTAAGATAAAATAAATGGAACTAGTGCCTTAATCTTTGTGATGATTGTGATGATGCTAGATCATCTTGTGAAAACCTTGGTGTGATAAATAGAACTATTGTTTAGTGATTGTGTACCTCGTATTTATTTATAGACGCTAGTACCAAGCAAGGATACGAAGAGGAAGGAGGATACTACGAGGAGGAAGCAGAGGATAACTTCAACCACTACTCTGCACAAGGCAAGCTACTATCTTAGCAAGCTATCCTAGCAAGCTAGAACTTTGCAAGTTAACCCTTGAATTATAACTATGCCAACTAGATACATTAGGCATGCAGTAGTTATACCACTTGATGACACCAAATCTCAGTTTTACTTGCAAGCTTAATTATTTTATTTCTTTATCAAAGCTTTTATTTGTGTTTACTTAGTGATTTGTAGATTTTGGAAAGATCTTAAAGGTAGCATAAAGAGCATAAAACTTGGCCTAAGTTAGATAAATCTTGATGTCATCCTGAGGCATGAGATTAAATTTAGATAAGTCACACTTGACTATCACCCCTCATTAGTGTTTGCCCCCACTTATAGATGCTAGTGCTAAGCATAAAACTTGATCACTTTAGATGAGAATACTTGGTGAAAATGGTTATGAAAACCTTAGAATGATGAGTCATTCTAATGAAATGTTTTGACATGTGTTCTTGAACACCAGATGATTTTTTATGATGAAAATTTTAAGGCATGAGCCTTAGCCCTTTATAAAACTGACGGTTGTCTGGATGCGATACCATTCCAATTTTAGCATACAACCACAATACCCGAATTTGGGTAGGGCTTGACTAGAAGTTTATATACCTTAGTATGGGTTCCCTTGCAGCCAAGGTTTGAGCTGAGGCTACCTTGTGAAGATTGACCACCTGTGCAGTTCCCAAGATGATAGATGGTCATGGTTGGGAGGCCAAACTCATAGGAGAGGTTCCTATACTAGGGCGTGTAATTGAAAGGTTAGGATTGATTATCCGCATACTGAGTATGGTGAATTCAGGATTGTTCCTGACGGATGTATCGAATATTGTGGTGAAAGTGTACCACCTCTACAGAGTGTCAAACTATTTGAATAGCCATGTCCGCGGTTATGGACAGTTGGAGTGGCCATACTGCTCCGTCGTCAGACGTTTTCAAAACGACTTGTGAAATGAATCATGACTTTGACTTGACCACAACAGAGTTGTGGAAGTGAAAACTCAAGTTCCCACTTAGGTGTTATAAAAACCATGACCTAGTTTTCTTTGCTTCTAAACTCAGTTAGAGATAAATCTGGCTTTTTGCAAAACAACCTAGAGCTTAGTATTCCTACTCACAACCACTTCATTTGTTAGTATTAGTTTGCGAGTAATTAAAGAGTACTCATGGTTTTGTCCCTGGCTATTCCCGTGGCCAGACTATGAAGAGGACTATCAGGAGGATGGACTGGAGGAAGGTTAAGACAACTAGGATCATCTCCTATCATCAGTATTGCCTGTGACCATGAATATGGAGCCTCTCCCACGCTATCGTTATTATTACGTTATTCCGCTGCTATGATTGTATTAAGACTAGATCATGAGATCCTTAATGTGTTGTAAGACCTTATGTACGGTTTGTAATGGATGATGTACTGTGATATCCAATCTGTTATGTCTCGCAAAAATGGTAATCCTGGGATTGCGATGTATGGCATAATAGGCATCTGGGATTAAAATTCCGGGCGTTGACAAGTTGGTATCAGAGCCATCCTGATCATATGAGACCCTAGTTAGAATGGACGTTGGAATCAAAAACTTAGTTTCAAAATAAAGGAAGTGAGTATTTATGAAAACTTACTCTCATTCTTATCACTTAGATTCTTTCATAAAAATTCATGTTCCTCAAAAATTCTTGCAAACTTACATAAAATTTGACACACTTGATCACTCTACTAACTTACTCATCCTACATTCTTATAGATGGAAGTGAAGTATAGCAAGTTATATCAGTTGGGAAATGGAGACCTCATCTTTGAGCGTGACTTGGACCAGCTTTCAGAACTTCTGGAGCGTCCGCACCCCGAGTTCTTCGGAGCTCAGCTCAACGATCAGGAAGGAGGAGAATTGCAATGGCTGATTGTTGCAAGTCTAAGAGGGAAGATCGAAGCCCCCACTTCAGAGGGAGTCCAGTTCACCTTAAGGGAGAACAACTGGCTAGATGGACTTTTCAGGGCCATGTAGGAAGCTCTTGCCCGTCTGTGTGGGAAAAGCATCAACCAGATCAAGGGTAGCTGCTTTGAGTTCTATCCAAGGCATGATGTTATGGGACAGCCACTAGAGGCACCATATCACCCTGATTTGAAGAATCAAGTGGACCACCTAAGATTCATGATGTATGACTGGCAGAAGGAGTTAGACAATGCCCGCTCCTACGCCAACCACAACTACACCATATTAGTCAAGAAGGACCAGACCATTGCCATGCTGGTGAAGGATCGCCAGTCTTGTCGCCGTTATCTTGACAAGAAGGAGCGCATCATTGCCCGCCTTCGTCATAGGATCACAGACTTGATGGAGACCATCCACGAGAGAGACATGCAGCTTGAGGAGAGGGAGAATGCAGGGGAAGACCTTCGTGGAGACCCCTATTCTTATCTCAGTGACGATGATGACTTTCTGGAGGATCAAGCCATGCACTTCTTCACCGATGAGGATGACTTCACCTTCATTGATGATGATGAAGATGATGATGAAGCCACCGATTCCGAGGAGTAGTAGCACTTGAGCACTATCATTAAGAAAGTTGTATCTGGTCCCACTGTATCATAGTTTCACAGAATGGTTCTTAAAACCATTTGTTTCCTTGTTGTGGTGTGTGTTTTTATTGTGTGCTATGAGTGAATGAATGAAAAGCAAGTTGCAAGAAAAATCTAAGTCAAACTTCAAAAGCCTTTCAAAAACAAAACCTGAACCTAGAAATTTCCCTCTTTTCTCATGATCTATCTCAATCTTCAGATGCCTCATGAAGGAAGCAGTTCATCCCTGGACCCAATGTTGCAAATCTTGCAAATGTTGGTTTCTGAACGCGAAGCTCAAAGAGCCGAACGTCAAGCCAACCTAGCCACCCTTCAACACATAGCTCAGATGGCCAACAACAACCAAGGCCATGGAAACCAGGACAACCATGGATCCAAGCTCAAGAACTTTCAGAATACCAACCCACCCATCTTCACTAAGTCTGAAGAGCCCCTAGATGCAGATGATTGGCTGCAAACCATGGAGAACAACTTAGAATTTCCAGGAGTGGAAGCCAATGAGAAGGTACCATTTGCCACCCACTATCTGGCAGGAGATGCAAGAGCTTGGTGGAACAGCGTTCGCGCCATGAATGGAGGACAAATGATGAATGGAGGACAAATGATGACTTGGGATGAATTCAAGCTCAAGTTTAGCAGAACCCATGTGCAACCGGGTTTGATCAAGAGGATGAGAGATGAATTCAGAGAACTGAAGCAAGGGAGGATGAACGTAGTCGAGTACCGTGACAAATTTCTGTCATTAGCTAGATATGCACTGGATGAGATCGACACTGAAGCCAAGAAGAAGGAGAGATTCTTGAATGGTCTACATGATGAGATGCGGACAGTGTTAGTCAATATCCCATTTGCTGACATTGAAGCCTTAGTGGACTCTGCCATTCAGATGGAAGGTAAGATCAACCAAGCAAATGAGAACCGCAAACGCAGGATGATGAATCAACCAGGAACCCACCATACCCCAAAGTATCGCCCCAACCCGTCTCCAGGATTCGCCCCTAGAAACAATAGACCCTAGATGAACCGTCCAACCTATCCCAACCGTGGAGGAGGAAACCCAAGGCCCGGAGGAAACCACAACAACAACAACCCCGGTAAGTCCAGCAATTTCAACCGTGCACCGCCCAAGTTCAACAACAACAATGTCGCCACCAACACCAATACTGCCCCAAGAACTGGAAGCAATGTCGTGCCTGTTGCATCAAAGGACAAGTCTTAGGTGACTTGTTATGAATGCAGAACCAAGGGTCACTATTCCAATGAGTGCCCCAAGAATATTGCAGCAGCCCCCAATGTGAATGCCCCAGCTTAGCAGCATCGTCGTGTTCAGCATGGAAGAAGATTTGCCCCAGGGAATTCGCTCAACCGCAACGACCGTCTATTTCTCATGAATGCTGAAGAAGCCCAAGAAGCGCCAGATGTTTTGCTGGGTATGTTTTCTGTTAACTCAGTACTTGCAAGAGTGTTGTTTGATTCTGGAGCATCACACTCGTTTGTTACCAAAGAATTTGCATGCACTAGTAAGATTCAACCAACCAAACTGAAGCATGTTAAGATAGTTCAAATACCTGGTTCAACCACCAAAGCGAGACAAATTTGCAAGGCCGTACCTATCCGAATCCATGGCATAGATTTTTATGCTAATCTAATAGTACTTGGAACTAAAGGTTTGGAAGTAGTACTAGGAAGGGATTGGATGTCGAAACATAAAGGATTAATCGACTGTGCGAAGAAAGCCATTACCATGACCAGTACAGCTGGAATATCAGTAGAGCATGTATCTGAAACCTTGCCCCATCAATTCAAGTGCAACAAGAGTCTAGCCCAAGCAACCATTGACCAAGTCAGAGTAGTCTGTGAATACCCCGATGTATTTCCAGATGTTTTGCCCGGTATGCCCCCAGATCGAGATATCGAGTTTATCATTGAACTAATCCCTGGAACCGGACCCATAGCTCAGAGACCATATAGTATGAACACATCTAAAATAGTGGAGCTGAAGAAGCAACTTGATGCTATGCTGGAGATAGGATTGATTCAACCAAGTGCTTCGCCGTGGAGATCACCTGTCTTGTTTGTGGACAAGAAATATGGAGGTAACCGTTTGTGTACGGATTATCAGAAGCTAAATGATGTCACCCTCAAGAACAAGTACCCACTGCCAAAGATAGAAGACCTGTTTGACTAGTTGACCAGTGCCAAAGTGTTTTCTAAGATTGATCTTAGGACTGGTTATCATCAACTCAAGATTCGCGTAGAGGATATTCCAAAGACTGCCTTTACCACCAGATATGGACTGTATGAGTACACTGTCATGTCTTTTGGATTAACCAATGCCCCCTCTTATTTCATGAACCTCATGAATAAGATTTTTATGGACTTCCTGGATAAGTTTGTCGTTGTTTTCATCGATGACATTCTGATCTATTCCAAATCAGAATAAGAACATGAGCTACACCTGAGGACCATCCTTGGAACCCTTAGGGAGCATCAGTTGTATGCGAAGTTTAGCAAATGTGAATTCTGGTTACAGGAAGTAGGATTCCTCGGACATATTGTGTCAGCTAGAGGAATTGCCGTTGACCCTACCAAGGTTAAGGATGTCAAAGAATGGCAATCCCCAACCACTCAAACCCAAGTTCATGCATTTCTCGGATTAGCGGGATACTACCGCAAGTTTGTAGAAGGATTCTCAAGCATCGCAAGACCAATGACCCAATTGTTGAAGAAAGACAAGAAGTTTGAATGGACAGACAAATGTGAAGCGAGTTTTCAAGAACTCAAGAAGAGATTGATCTCGGCCCCAATCCTGATTATGCCGGATATCACGAAGCCTTTCGATGTGTATTGTGACGCATCCAAGATCGGTCTCGGATGTGTGCTAATGCAAGAAGGCAAAGTCATATCATATCTATCCTGACAACTGAAGCAACATGAGCAAAATTATCCTACCCATGACCTTGAACTTGCAGCCACAGTTCTAGCCTTGAAAACATGGCGGCATTACCTTATGGGAAACCGTTGTGAGATATATTCGGATCACAAGAGCCTGCAGTATATTTTCACTCAGAAGGAGATGAATATGAGGCAAAGGAGATGGATAGAGCTAATCAAGGACTATGATCTGGACATCCACTATCACCCCGGTAAAGCCAATGTAGTAGTAGATGCCCTTAGCAGATTGCCGTGTCGCTTGAACTCCATGATCCTGAAGGAGCAGCCAAGTTTGCACAAGGAGATGGAGGATTTCAGAATGGAATTAGTAAGTGAAGGATTTTTGGCTAGCATAGAACTTCAACCCACTTTGATCAGTCAGATCAAGGAGGTGCGAAAAGGAAATGTCAGTATTGACGGAATCAAACGTCGTATCGGTACAGGCAAGGTACCCGGATTCACCAAAGATGAAGAAGGAATTTTGTGGTACAAATGACGTATCTATGTGCCAGCAGATTCAGAGTTGAAGCAAGCTATTTTGAAAGAAGCACATGATACTCTTTATTCTATCCACCCCGGAGGAACAAAGATGTATCAGGATTTGAAGGAACAATTTTGGTGGCATAAGATGAAGATAGAAATCAGAAGCTACATAGCCAAGTGTGATATTTGTCAAAGAGTCAAGGCGGGACATCAGAGACCCGCAGGATTGTTGCAACCATTCCAGATTTCGAAATGGAAATGGGATTCTATAGGAATGGATTTTATCACCGGTTTGCCTACATCTAGTAGGGGAAATGACTCTATCTGGGTCATCGCAGATAGACTGTCCAAAGTCACCCATTTCTTACCAGTAAAGACCACCTACCAGAGTTCGAAACTAGCAGAATTATACATTGCTAGAATTGCCAGTTTGCACGGAGTCCCCAAGAACATTGTATTGGATCGAGGAACTCAATTTACCTCGAGATTTTGGAAGAAAGTGCAAGAAGGATTAGGAACCCGACTGGATTTCAGCACAACTTATCACCCTCAGACCCATGGACAAACGGAGCGAGTAAATCAAATACTCGAAGATATGTTGAGAGCCTGTGTGTTAGAGTATGGATCTAAATAGGAAGACCGCCTGCCATTCGCAGGATTTTCTTACAACAATAGTTATCAAGCTAGTTTGCAAATGGCCCCATTTGAATTCATGTATGGAAGGAAGTGTCGTACCCCTTTGAATTGGTCGGAAGTAGGAGAGAGTTAGATTTTCGGACCAGACATCCTACGAGAAGCCGAAGAGAAAGTTCACAAGATCTGTGAGAACCTCAAGACCGCCCAATCCAGACAAAAGAGTTATGCCGACAAGAGTCGTCGAGACCTTGCCTAAAATATCAGAGATTTTGTGTATCTCAAGGTGTCACCTTTGAAAGGAATGCAACGTTTCCAACTCAAGATTCTGAATCATCGAGGAGAAATATCGTATCAACTGGAACTGCTCGAGGAGATGTCAGCCGTGCATAATGTGTTTCACATCTCGTTACTTCGCAAATGCCTAGAGGTCCCGGAGAAGACCGAAGTTTTCAAGAACATTGATCACTGAACCATAGAGATTAACGATGACCTAACGTATCCCGAAGTACCCATCCATATTTTGGAAGAAGCTTTCAGAACCACCAGGACCCAGAGTATCAAATTTCTCAAGATTCAGTGGAGTAACCACACTGAAGAAGAAGCTACCTAAGAGCGAGAAGACTACATTAGGATGGAGTTTCCAGATCTCTTTAAATCCAAGTTTTCTCTTTTTCTCAAATCTCGGGACAAGATTTTGTTTAAGGAGGGAAGTTTTGTAACATCCCAAAACTATTAATCAAGGTTATCAATTCCAATCACCAAATTTAGGGTTAACAAAAACTTTTGTTAATTAAAATCATATGAATGCATGTGTGTATGTGATGATTGTATGAATGCTTGAATGGACTTTTCTGATTGTTGTGAATGGAAAGGAATGGATTAAATATGAAAAAACATCATCTAAATCATTTCCAAGCAGAACCAAATCAAAAGAAATTAAAAAACAAACAAAACAAGCAAATGGTCATTTTTGCCAATCTTGCTCACTAGCTCACTTTGAGTGTTTCTAGTCCAAGATTTCAAACAGAAACAATTCCTTTTATTTTCAACCCATGCTAGACCAAGTGAAAGTGAACCCAATCCCACCTTTCAAACCCACAGAAACATTTAGCAACTTGATTCAAATGACAATTCAAAATTGAATCTATATCATATGTGAAGATCACCATTTCTCAAAACCCAACCAAACTAGTGCACCTTGACAAATCCAAGCAACCATAGACTACCTAGTATGTGACTAGTACACCCACCAAGTTTCATCAAAAAATTCAAATTCAACTCTCTTACGGCCATTTCATCAAACACCTTCTGAACGCAAATCAAATTAAACATCAAATACTATAGTGAGCAGTGTTTGTGCCTAATATGTTCCCTCTCTAGCTCACAATACACTCTCAGTAGATCATATAACTTGTTTAACCAGCCCTAGCTCACTGTAAACTTGATAATGCCATCAATGGTGACCATGGCCGAGCCCCAATTGCCACCCACTATCGATAGCAAGCTAGAAGCCTCACTAGCCTCGCCAACCTTGTCTAGCAGGCACTTCACCGTCCACCGCCACCCCTTGTCTAGCGCCCGAGACTTGCCAGCCACTGGACCACTCAGAACGAGCATGCCCAGTCTCTCTACGACCATGCCGAGAGAATGCCAGAGCACCGCACTCGACACACTCGCACAGACCACGCCCCTCCTTCGCCGCTCGCTTGCGTGATCACCACCGCTCCAGGAACCGCCCAGACATGCCCGTTCGCCGCCGCGAGACTAGGAGTGCCCATGCGCCATTACATTTGCCGTCGGTGCCGCCCAGAGCATCGAAGTGTTCCGACCGCTGATATGTCGAAAACGTATCTATAATTTTTGATGTTCCATGCTTGTTAGTATCTACTTTGCTTTGATTTGTCTACACTTTGAGGTGCTTTTTATATGTTTTCTGGTACTAACCTATTAACAAGTTGCCATAGTGCCAGTTTCCTGTTTTCTGCTATTTTTGGTTTCAGAAAAGCTAGTAAAGAAATATTCTCGGAATTGGATAGGACAAACGTCAAAGTCAATAACTTTCAGTGGGGAACAAGATGTCCAGAGGGGAGACGGAGAAGCGTGCCAGGGAGGCCAAACCCCCTAGGTGCGGCCAGAGGTGGGCCCGCTCCTAGGTAGGGTTTGACCCCCCCTGGTCGCCTCCTCGGCCTCCCCCTTCACCTATAAGAAGCCCGCGATGCAGAAACCCTAAGCACCTGATCAAATCTCCACGAAACCGTCTGTAGCCGCCGCCACCATCATCCCTAGATCGGGGGATTGAAGTTCTTCCTGGCACCCTGCCGGAGGGGAGATCATGCCGGAGGCCTTCTCTCCGGTATGATGCGTGAGAAGTTATACCTTGGACTATGGGTCCATGTAGTAGCTAGATGGTTGTATCTGCTCCTTTGTGATTTCATGTATAGATCTTGTGAGCTACGTTCATGATCAAGATCTAATCTATTTGTAATCATGCATGTTGTGTTTATGGGGATCCGATGGATATTGAGATTATTATGTTGGTTTGATTAATGGTTTTGTCTTTATGATTCTATCATGTCTATGTTGTTTGTGATCTTGCATGCTCTCCGTTGTTAGTAGCTATCTTGGCCAAGTAGTTGCTAGTGACTCCAAGAGGGGGTATTTATGCTCATTAGTGGGTTCATGCCTCTAGTTTCCAAAGTAATTGACAATAATCTCTTCGGTTGTAGATATGTTGTTGCTACTAGGGAGAAACAATGGTCTCTTATTCATTGAACATGTGGACTGTTTACCTTACACACTTTTCTTAAAGCAGTTGTCTGTTGCTTGCAACTTAATACTGGAGGGGGTTCGGATGATAACCTGAAGGTGGACTTCTAGTCATAGATGCAGTTGGATGGCGGTCTATGTATATTGTTGTATTGCCCAATAGAATCTCATAGGATCTTTGTGACTAGTAAATGCATTGTTATTCCTTGCTCAGTTCCTGTCAATTGCCCTGCTGTAATTTGTTTACCCTTCATGCCATGTTGTTTATCTAAGGAGAGCACCTCTAGTGAACTATGGACCATGGTCCAATCTTTACCATTGATACATCTTCCACTGTTACTTGTTTACTTGATGCAAACCATTACCTTCCACATCATACGTTTAATCCTTTGTTACAGCAAACCGGTGAGCTTGACAACCTCACTGATTCGTTGGGACAAAGTCTTGAGTTTGTGTTGTGCAGGTTTCCATGTTGCTTGCAACACCTTTGAGACGTTTCCTTCCTCCTTCTGGTTCGATAACCTCGGTCTCTACTGAGGGAAACTTGCTGTTGTGCTCATCACACCTTGCTCTTGGGGTTACCAACAAACTGCCACGTTGAGCACCATCAAGATTTATGGCGCCGTTGCCGGGGAGGCTAAGGACGTCTTCATAAGGGGAGTACTCCACTTCCTTTCTCTTTAATTTGTTTTTAGTTTGATTTGTTTCTTTTGCTTGGTTTTGTTTGCCTCTTTCCAAAAAAACCCCAAAAATTAGTTTAGTTTGATTTGCTTTCTTTATTCAAAAACACAAAAAAATTAGTTCCCGCTCTAGCTGATGCTGCTATTTTTGGCTTGCCCACCTTTGCCAAAATGACCTCTGCTGAGAACACCAAGTTGTGTGACTTCACTAGAACCAACAACAATGATTTCCTTAGCACTCCTATTGCTCCACTTGCTACCTTTTATGAAATTAAGCCTGCTTTCACTAGAGGAAAACGGGCTATCCGTTCGCGACCCCTCTGAGCATTAGTCCCGGTTGCGCCACCAACCGGGACTAATGCTGGCACGCGTCCCGGTTGGAGCGGGCACGGGGCCAGGGGGCATGCGTCCCGGTTGGTAAGGGCAATACGTCCAGGTTGGAGCCAGCAACCGGGACTAAAGATTGCGTCCACAGCCACATGGCGTGGCACGCACCTTTAGTCCCGGTTGCTGGCTCCAACCGGGACTAAAGACCCCCTGCCCTCTATAAATGCAACGCCCCAGCCCCCTCTGCCTCCACTCTGTTTTTTCGAATGGTGGAAGGTGTGAGGGGGTGTGGTAGTTTTTTCTCATGCATGCATTGAAGGTGTTTGTTGAAATGTTTGAGTGAATAATCCCGTTGAATTTCTCATAGAACAAAAATATAGAAGGTGTCCGAGACGCACTTGAGCTTTCTCCTTGTTATTTCCCTCGATCGAGGTTAGCAATCTTATCTTTTCTAGGTCATTGATACAATTCATGTGTCGGTGTGAATTGGTTATTTCACTATTTATGATATCCTGTTTTTTGATAAACTTACTTATATGATGCAGATGAACGGTCGGGAATGGATGCACGGTGACCGGCGCGTAGCCGGGTATATCAAAGGCGTGGATAAATTTATCGATGTGGCTACGGCAAACAAAGAGAATGGATTTATACGTTGTCCATGTGTTCAATGTCGGAACAACAAGGAGTACTCTTCCTCGAAAATCATTCGCGGCCACCTGATTATGAAAGGTTTCATGCCCAACTATAATTGCTGGACCAAGCACGGAGAAAGAGGGGTTATGATGGAAGATGGTGAAGAAGAAGATGATGATAACAACTATCATCATATGTTTCCTGAATACAGTGATACTGCAATGGAAGACAATGGAGAGGAAAGAGGTGAAGAACGGGCATCAGATGAGCCAGCTGATGAACTTGGTAGGGTCATTTCTGATGCAAAGCGAGACTGTGAAACAGAAAATGAGAAGTTGAAGTTAGAGGGCATGTTAGAAGATCACAAGAAATTGTTGTACCCAAATTGTGAAGATGGCAGCACAAATCTCGGTACCACACTGGAATTGTTGCAATGGAAGGGAGTGTGTGGTCTAACTGACTCCTCATTTGAAAATATGCTGAAAATAATGAAGCCGAAGTTTCCAAAACATAACGAACTTCCCGAGAGTACCTACGAAGCAAAGAAGACTCTCTGTCCTCTGGGATTAGATGTGCAAAAGATACATGCATGCATTAATGACTGCATCCTCTACCGCGGTAAGGAGTATGAGAATTTAGATAAATGCCCGGTATGCAACGCGTTGCGGTATAAGATCAGACGAGATGACCCTGGTGATGTTGAGGGAGAGCCCCTCCGGAAGAGGGTTCCTGCTAAGGTTATGTGGTATGCTCCTATAATACCAAGGTTGAAACGCATGTTCAGAAACAAAGAGCATGCCAGGTTGTTGCGATGGCACAAAGAAGACCGTAAGAAAGACGGGAAGTTGAGACACCCTGCTGATGGGTCACAGTGGAGAAAAATAGAGAGAGACTTCCCAGACTTTGCAGGTGACGCAAGGAACTCATGGTTTGGTCTAAGTACGGATGGCATGAATCCTTTTGGGGAGCAGAGCTGCAGTCACAGCACTTGGCCCGTGACTCTATGTATCTACAACCTGCCTCCTTGGTTGTGCATGAAGCGTAAGTTCATGAATCCTTTTAAAGAGGGTTCCTGCTAAGGTTATGTGGTATGCTCCTATTGTCTGTAAGTACTAATTCTGTAATTAATTTAGTCTCCAGCTATATTATTTTGTTTATTGCATGTATATAATCATACTGTAATATGCAGAATGAAGATTCTCGAATGCAGCAGAGGACAAATCTATGACATTGGCTTCATTGACCCATATTGGGTTCATGAAGCTAATCTCAAAATAAGCCCCCAGGATACGGAGGATAATATAGTACACGCGTTATTATCTTGTATACACTTTCTATTTCGCTTACTCGATGTTAAGTATATAATTGATTAGTTATGCATTTGCAGCTTTCACTATATTCTGTTAATCATTCAACTTGACAAAGGGCGTGTACTAGTCATGGACTCGAAATATAAACCCCTTGAGACGTGGAAGGACATGTAGATACTTCTCCAGCGGTAATTCTAATCATTACGACACTATATCGGCAACGTTTGTGAATTTTATGATATCAAGTACTTAATAACTTATTTTATTCGTTTTCTACGCCGGGCAGCGCTTGGAAACAGTTCACCAACAAGGCTAGGGGTGTTTGGAAAGAGGAGCTTACATTTCAACCACTAGATGTAAGCACCACTAGCTATATCCGCGCATCTCTTTGATTCTAGTTTTGATACAGTTATTATCATGCTTGATTATTATTTTGATTGAACTATGTTCTCGTAAAGTGCCTGACGCAGGGACCAGGTAACAATCTATGTGGATACTATGTATGCGAGTTCATCCGGCAGACGTGCGATGAGAAGGGCAGAAATTTAGAGCAACTCCACGTACGTAAACAATTTCTATAGTTTTTAATTTCAAACAAATTGTGTTTAGTTTCATTCATATAGGCTGACTCCTTTTTTAAATTAGATCGAACGTCTACGGGGCGGTCTTCTGCCAAAGGATCGCGTACGAGCAATTCAGGAGGAATTGGCGGGATTCTTGGATGCAGAAGTCCTAGACCCGAAAGGGGAATACTATTCTGCTGTGTATAGACAATAGGGATTGTAAAAATAGCAACTTTGAAGGAATTGGCCGGTAGCATTGAATAACAACTTTTGTATGTAGTGCATGAACTCGATCCGTGTATTGAATGTAATATTGTCATGATGATCTTGTGTAATATAAGGTTCCTTCATTGATAAGTGCAAAACACTAAATAAACAATAAAACAACCTAAATGAATTCTCTGCCGCGACACAAAAAGTGGCGAAAATGCTGCCGCGGCAACAAAATGTGCCAAAATGAATTCTCTGCCGCGGCAGAGAAATGGGCCAAATCTCTGCCGCGGCAGCAGGTTATTAGTCCCGGTTCTTGTTACGAACCGGGACTAATGCTCCACCCCCCCTCGCGCTCTGATGCCGCCACGTGTGCCCCAATTTGTCCCAGTTGGTGGGGCAACCGTGACTAAAGGTTAGAGCTTTAGTCCCGATTGCCCCGTCCCGGTTGGGCAACCGGGACTAATGCCCCTTACCAACCGGGACCTATAGGGCGTTTTCTACCAGTGTTTGTTGAATCTTGTGATGAGAGAGCTATTTTCTGGTGCTAGTTCTGATGATCCTGCTGCCATCTCAATAGCTTTGTTGAACTTTGTGAGATGCAAAAGTATAAGGATGTAGATGGAGATATTATTAAGCTCAAGCTTTTTCCTTTCTCCTTGAGAGGAAAAGCTAAAGAATGGTTGCTTTCCTTGCCTAAAAATAGTATTGTTTCTTGGACTAAGTGCAAAGATGCTTTTATTGGAAAGTACTATCCTCATGCTAGGATTATTACTATGAGAAGTGACATTATGAAATTTAAACAACTTTATAATGAACATGTTGCTCAAGCTTGGGAAATAATGCAAACTTTGGTTAAGAATTGTCCCACTCATGGGCTCACTGCTTGGATGATTATCCAGACTTTTTATGCAGGTTTGAACTACTCTTCAAGGAACCCGCTGGATTCAGCTGCTGGAGGTACCTTCATGGGCCTCACTTTGGGTGCTGCAACAAGGCTCCTTGATAATATGATGGTTAACTACTCTGAATGGCATGTTAAGAGAGCTCCACATGGTAAGAAGGTAAATTCTGTTGAGGAAACTTCCTCTTTGAGTGAAAAGATTGATGTTATTATGGCTATGCTTGTTAATGGGAAAGCTCCTCTAGATCCTAATAGTGTTACCTTAGCCTCTTTGATTGCTCAAGAAGAGCAAGTTGATGTTAACTTCATTAGAAACAACAATTTTGTCAACAATACTTATGGTAATTATAGGCCTTATCCTCCTAGTGGAAATGTTTATCATGGTAGATCTAGAATGCCTAGTGAAGAAAGGATTCTAGAAGTAGAGAGATCCACTAAGAATTTTATGCAGATGCAATATGAGCAAAATAAGATTTTCACTAAAACTATGAAGAAACAATCTATTATCTTGAAAAACATTAGTCATCAGCTTGAGAATTTGAATAAAGAAATTCCTAGTTTACAGTCGAAAAATTTGGGTGCTGAGAAAAATATATCCTCTTTGTCTGAAGCTCAGTCTTCCTTGATTAATAAAATGGCTGCTAGACCTGAAACTATGGAAAACACCTTTTCTACTGCTCATGCCATACAAGTTACTATTGATGAAAATGATAGGCTGTTAGCTCAACTTCATGCTAAGTGGGAAAGGGAAGCTGAAATTGATAGAAACAATAGTGTGTGCACTATAACCACTAAACCACAAGTAGTCCCTATTCCTCCTCCTACTATGACTAAGCCTATTGAGCCCACTACTAGTGATGCTAAGTTTGATTTTGATATTGATGGTTGCAATATTTCTAAAGTGATTATGTTCCTACAAAAGCTTGCTAGAAGTCCTGATGCTAGTGATATGCATGTTACTTTCACTAAACACATTACGTATGCTCTTGTTAAGATTAAGGAAGAGAAGTTAAACAAAAAGCTTCTATTCCTAGGAAAGTAGAAGATAGTTGGGAACCCATTATTAATATGCAAGTGAATGACTTTGATCTCAAATCTTCATGTGATCTTGGTTCTAGTGTCTCTATTATGCCTAGGAAGATTTCTGAAACGCTTGATTTGCCACCATTGGAAGATTGTTATTTAGATGTCCCACTCAATGATAATGCTAAGAAGAAACTCATAGGGAGTATTAATGATGTTCTCATTATGGTTAATAATGCTTATGTCCCTGTTGATTTCTATTTTTTGTATGTTGAATACAATGCTTCTTGTCCTATTACTTTGGGAAGACCTTTTCTTAGAATAGTTGGTACCATCATTGATATGAAAGAAGGCACCATTAAATATCGTTTTCCATTCAATAAAGGTATTGAACACTTCCCTATGAGGAGAGATAAGTTGCTTTTTGCTCCTCCTCCTTTAAAAGCAAGGTTTGATGTTAATGTTTCCTCATTTGAAAACACTTGATTCTTCTTGCTTCTTGTGCCTAACTTAAAGGCGTTAAAGAAAAGTACTCATTGGGAGATAACCCAAGAGTTTCCTTGAGTCTTGGAAGTTATTACTTCAGTAATGACCTCTCCTTATCTTTTTTGTTTGATTTTTGTGCCAAGAATGACCTCTAATGAGAGGGAAGTAAGATTTAGGGAGTTGCTGTTCCGAAACAGATTTTTGTCCTCCAACAAACAAATTCGTGAGGAGTCTCTGTAACTCGTATTGATCTCACAATTTACGAATAAATCCCCCAGTATGTTAGCTAACTTTAGTTAGTACAACACTTTTTTGTTTGAGCAACAGAAGATGTTCGAAAAAATAGGTTTCTGCCTGCTGGTCTGTTTTGACAGATTTCTGCCATTATTTGCATTTGCTTCTTATTGATTCCTTTTTTGAGTTCTCTTTTGGAGAATTGAGCTTTTTGAAGGAGTTACTATAGTATCTTGTATTTTTAGTGAAAATACTTGTCGTTCCAAAGCTTTGCCAGAGGTTTAATATCTTTTGAATAAACTAATGTTGCTAGTGAAGATTGTGTGAAGTTTTGTATGAAGGAAAATTTTCAGGTGTAGAGAGAGAATGATGCAATGAGATGAAGAATGGACAAAATCTCAAGCTTGGGGATGCCAACATAGGTGTCACCCCAAGAAATATCCAATAGGTACAAGCGTCAAAGCTTGGGGATGCCCAAGGCATCCCCTTCTTCATCAATAAAAAGCTCAGGTTTGTCTAGACACTTCGTTTTTATTGTTTTATGCATAGTTGTGTTGTTCTTGGAGCATCTTAGTTTTTGTTTGCTTTGCTTAGGTTGTTTAGTTTGCTTAAATAAAGTAGTTTTGACCCCCGTTCTCACTGTGTTGTTTTGCAAATAAGTTGCTTGGTGTTGGAAATGAGTAGTAAGTTCTTGCTTGAAGTGCAAGAGGAGCTTGCATTGACTGTGACTTAGACTTCAGCATGACATGCTAGGTGTTGTTTTGACTTTATGCTTAGTGATTATTGCTGTAGCATGGCTTGCTCCAAGTCATTGGGATTGCTTAGTGTGCCTTGAAGAAATTATGCATTGTTTTAGCATGAAAAATCTTAGTATTGTGGTATTCTCCTTTAATTCTTTGTTTGGGTTGACTTGGCACATGCTCACACCATGTTATGACTCTCACAAGTCACCATTAGACTCTATGATCATTTAGCCCTTGACTTGTAGTACCACTCTATTCTTTGATTAGTAATGCTTTGTTGCTCTGCATGATTATGGCCATTATTACTCTCTTAGTTGGTTGCTCCCAGTCTTTTGCTAGCCTCCACTTGTATGAGTAAGCTCTACTCATGCTTCCAACTCCCAAGAAACCAAGTTATTCCAAAGTGTCCACTATAAACTCCTATGCATGGTGTGTTACACCATTCCAAGTATATTCTTGTTTTCAGCTATCTTCCAATTAAAAACTATTTTGTTATGTGAAAACTTAGTGATTAAAGCCCTCACAAACTTGATGGCACACTTTATATTCTTTGCCCCTAATAAACTTGAACCATTGTGACGCTATGTTGTATATGCTTGCACTTATACGTTGGAATTAGCAAAACCGTGCTGTCACAGGGAATGTTTTCAACATTGCACTTGTACTTTGTACTCAGTTGATATCATGCTCTTTTGTCTGTGGATGTCACCGTTGTGAAATAAAGAGGGAACTTGTAAGTCCATGGAGTTTGTATTCTGTGTTAGAGAAACGCCTGGGCCGCTAGCCTAAGCCATGCCTAATCATGGTGGAAACTTGCAGCATCACCATAGTGAGCTATCTATGAAGCATCCTCAATAAAAAGCTATGCATATAGTAAATAAAAAGATTGCTGAGATGCTCATTGTCTGCTTGCCTTGTCATTTTGGTTATGGGAAAGCTCATGTACCATGTGCAAGGGGTACCCCGTTGGCGGTTCTCAATGATATGCAAATACTTAAAATGACAAGAACTTACCTGGGCCTGAAGTTGAGTAGCATGAGGTGTGGCCCTCATATTCAAGGGACTTGAGATTGCCAGCTTATACTTCGTCAAGCATATACTCCCTAGTTTGTTCACTTTAACCTTAATCACTTCAAGATGCTTATGATAGGGGAAATGAGGGCTGGAAGCTAACAAGTACCATAATTTTTGGAAGCTCTTTTTGAAACTTGAAATCTCTTCTTCCTTTACAAAAGGCCTTTCTTCCACCATTACTCGAGTCTCCACCTTCTACCTTTAGGCACTATTAAGAGAGCGTAGTTGTCATCCTATGTGCAGTGTTCCAAAGCTTATTGATTGATGCATATTGTGTTATTACTTCTTCTTGTGCTACTTGTTTCTAGTCACCCTTGTGAACTTTGAAGGTGTCCTATGCATCTATATTGCTACTCTATGAGGGACAAGCTGATTGCCACTATGCTATGTTTTCTGTATGTGAAACAAACAAACGTTTTTCAATGCATGTTATTCATGATCTTTGTTTTTAGCCTTTCATGTTGCATGCATAGTTACTATGTCCTATTGTTAGAAATCCATTCTTTCATGCACATGTTTAGAGTTCTTTCATCCCAGCTTTCAATTCTTGCAAATAGTTGGATCTTTATTGTGAGGGTGCATGTCACCTAAAAAATTATTCTTTTTATCACTTACCTACTCGAGGACGAGCATGAGTTAAGCTTGGGGATGCTTGATACGTCGGAAACGTATCTATAATTTTTGATGTTCCATGCTTGTTAGTATCTACTTTGCTTTGCTTTGTCTACACTTTGAGGTGCTTTTTTTATGTTTTCTGGTACTAAACTATTAACAAGTTGCCACAGTGCCAGTTGCATGTTTTCTGCCGTTTTTGGTTTCAGAAAAGCTAGTAAAGAAATATTCTCGGAATTGTACGGTACAAACGTTAAAGTCAATAACTTTCCGTGGGGAACAAGAAGTCCAGAGGGGAGACGGAGAAGCGTGCCAGGGCGGTCAAACCCCCTAGGTGCGGCCAGGGGTGGGCCCACGCCTGGGTAGGGTTTGACCCCCCCTGGTCGCCTCCTCGGCCTCCCCCTTCGCCTATAAGAAGATCTCGATGCAGAAACCCTAAGCACCCGATCAAATCTCCACGAAACCGTATGCAACCGCCGCCACCATCTTCCCTAGATCAGGGGGGGATCTGAAGTTCTTCCGAGCAACCTGCCGGAGGGGAGATCATCCCGGAGGCCTTCTCTCCGGTATGATGCGTGAGTAGCTCCACCTTGGACTATGGGTCCATGTAGTAGCTAGATGGTTGTATCTCCTCCTTTGTGCTTTCATGTATAGATCTTGTGAACTCTGTTCATGATCAAGATCTAATCTATTTGTAATCATGCATGTTGTTTTTGCGGGGATTCGATGGATATTGAGATTATTATGTTGGTTTGATTAATGGTTTTGTCTTTATGATTCTATCATGTCTGTGTTGTTTGTGATATTGCATGATCTTCGTTGTTAGTAGCTATCTTGGCCAAGTAGTTGCTAGTGACTCCAAGAGGGGGTATTTATGCTCGATAGTGGGTTCATGCCTCTAGTTTCCAAGGTAAGTGACAATAATCTCTTCGGTTGTAGATGTGCTGTTGCTACTAGGGAGAAAACAATGGTCTCTTGTTCATGGACCATGTGGACTGTTTACCTTACACACTTTTCTTAAAGCAGTTGTCTGTTGCTTGCAACTTAATACTGGAGGGGGTTCGGATGGCGGTCTATGTATATTGTTGTGTTGCCCAATAGAATCTCATAGGATCTTTGTGATTAGTAATTGCATTGTTATTCCTTGCTTAGTTCCTATGAATTGCTCTTCTGTAATTTGTTTACCCTTCATGCCATGTTGTTTATCTAAGGAGAGAACCTCTAGTGAACTATGGACCGCGGTCCAATCTTTACCATTGATACATCTTCCACTGTTACTTGTTTACTTGTTGCAAACCATTACCTTCCACACCATACGTTTAATCCTTTGTGACAGCAAACCGGTGAGCTTGACAACCTCACTGATTCGTTGGGACAAAGTCTTGAGTTTGTGTTGTGCAGGTTTCCACGTTGCTTGCAACACCTTTGAGACGTTTCCTTCCTCCTTCTGGTTCGATAACCTCGGTCTCTATTGAGGGAAACTTGCTGCTGTGCCCATCACACCTTGCTCTTGGGGTTACCAACAAAGTGGCACATCGAGCACCATTAACCACATCGCACCGCCCCACGCCATGCCACCATGACATTGAGGTTCGCCAGGAGGCAGCGCACCGTCCCCTACCCCCGGCCATGCCGTTAGCTCACTGTGACGACGACCACGACGAGCTCCACCCGCACCCTTCGGTCCCCTCGTCGCACTATAAATAGAGACCTTCCCCGTTCGAATTTAGCACACCATCTCACTCCCCACCTCTCACTGATCGTACCCACTCATCCCCGGAGCAAGGCGAGCACTAGGTGGCCAGAATTTTGCCAGAGCTTGCTACTGCTGGAGGAGAAGGGCGCCATCAATTGGAGCCTCCCCAGGAGGAGCCACCTGTACCAGGAGGATCGCCGTCGTCGACTTCGTCGTTCACCCCCATCGCCGACCCTCGCCTGAGCCCCGGTGAGCCACCACTGGCCCCCACTGGCCGTGCTAGGGTTCGTCCTCGCCGTGTTCTATTCAGACATGGACGATGAACCTCAGCCATCGATCGCACTTCTAATCCTACGGCCCAAACCACCCCGTACCCCTTCGCACCCCTGTCTCACTAACTGGTGGGGAAAATCACTTAAACTCGCCTACACGTGCGCTGTGCACAGTGGCCCGAACCAGTTAACATTCCCGCGTGACCCAGTAATTCAAACTTAGGTTTTTCAATTTAGTTTCAAACCTAGTTCTGTCCATAGATTCAAAAATCATTCTAGAGAGATTCACTGAACCAAATTGCATGAAACAAATTTTGTTAGAAAGGTATTGAAACTCTTAATCTAATCACGTTGGATTCAAACCATTTAGAATTATAGATCACCTATAGTAAAAATAACAAGGCAGAGACTTTTCTACATTCAAACATTTTTCAAAATTCAACCACAGATGCTTTTGAGTTGATTCCAACTCTCAAAAACCACATTTGACAAGAACTTTCAGAATATATAAAAATATCTAGGTTTAATTGCAGTAATAATGGACAAGTAATAAAAGAATGGCCCATAGGCATTTCTAGTCACACTATTTAATTAAAATAAAAAGGTTGAACCTTGTTAAATTGTGACACCACTTTAAATCACATTCCAAAGTACAAAAATATGTGGTGATGACATGTGTCAACATGATCCCATGTTTTAGTTGGAGAATATAAAATCTTAAGTAGTATTTCAATGAGTAGAAATTACTTTCCTAAGATAAAATAAATGGAACTAGTGCCTTAATCTTTGTGATAATTGTGATGATTCTAGATCATCTAGTGAAAACCTTGGTGTGATAAATAGAACTATTAAATGTTGTTTGGTGATTGTGTACCTCGTATTTATTTATAGACGCTAGTACCGAGCAAGGATACAAATAGGAAGGAGGATACTACGAGGAGGAAGCAGAGGAGAACTTCAACCACTACTCTGCACAAGGCAAGATACTATCTTAGCAAGCTAGAACTTTGCAAGTTAACCCTTACATTATAACTATGCCAACTAGATGCATTAGACATGCAGTAGTTATACCACTTGATGATACCAAATCCCAGTTTTACTTGCAAGCTTAATTATTTTATTTCTTTATTAAAGGTTTTATTTGTGTTTACTTAGTGATTTGTAGATTTTGGAAAGATCTTAAAGGTAGCATAAAACTTGGCCTAAGTTAGATAAATCTTGATGTCATCCTGAGGCATGAGATTAAATTTAGATAAGTCACACTTGACTATCACCCCTCATTAGTGTTTACCCCCACTTATAGATGCTAGTGCTAAGCATAAAACTTGATCACTTTAGATGGGAATACTTGGTGAAAATGGTTATGAAAACCTTAAAATGATGAGTCATTCTAATGAAATGTTTTGACATGTGTTCTTGAAAACCAGATGATTTTTGATGATGAAAATGTTAAGGCATGAGCCTTAGCCCTTTATAAAACTGATGGTTGTCTGGATGCGACACCATTCCAATTTTACTATACAACCACAATACCCGAATTTGGGTAGGGCTTGACTGGAAGTTTATATACCTTAGTATGGGTTCCCTTGCGGCCAAGGTTTGAGCTGAGGCTACCTTGTGAAGATTGACCACCTATGCAGTTCCCAAGATGACAGATGGTCATGGTTGGAGGCTAAACTCATAGGAGAGGGGCCTAGTCTAGGGCGTGTAATTGAAAGGTTAGGATTGATTATCTACGTACTGAGTATGGTGAATTCAGGATTGTTCCTGATGGATGTATCGAATATTGTGGTGAAAGTGTACCACCTCTGCAGAGTGTCAAACTATTCGAATAGCCGCGTCCGCGGTTATGGACAGTTGGAGTGGCCATACTTTTTCGTCGTCAGACGTTTTCAAAATGACTTGTGAAATGAATCATGATTTTGACTTGACCACAACAGAGTTATGAAAGTGAAAAATAAAGTTCCCACTTAGGTGTTATAAAAACCTTGAACTAGTTTTCTTTGCTTCTAAACTCAGTTAGAGATAAATCTGGCTTTTTGCAAAACAACCTAGAGCTTAGTATTCCTACTCAAAACCACTTCACTTGTTAGTATTAGTTTGCGAGTACTTAAAGAGTACTCATGGCTTTGTCCCTGGCTATTCTCGTGGCCATTCTATGAAGAGGAGTATCAGGAGGATGGACCGCAGGAAGGTTACGACAACTTGGATCATCTCCCATCGTCAACATTGCCTGTGACTATGAAGATGGAGCCTCGCCCATGCTACCGTTATTATTACGTTATTCCGCTGCTATGATTGTATTAAGACTGGATCATGAGATCCTTTATTGTGTTGTAAGACCTTATGCATGGTTTATAATGGATGATGTACTCTGATATCCAATCTGTTATGTCTCGCAAAAATGGTAATCCTGGGATTGCGATGTATGGCATAACAGGCATCTGGGATTAAAAATCCGTGTTTTGAAACGGTAGTACTAGTGGCATAGCGATATTACTAGTAGAGTCTTGACGTTAGCTCGGATGCGAGGCAACGGTAGTACCGTGGCGGTAGCGGTAGTACCGGTAACAAAGTGGCAGTAGTTCTAGGTCAATTCTGCCAGCCGGGTGTCACTCTTCTAGATGTTTACTTCATGTTGGTCCCCTTCTAGCGGAAGTGGTCTATAACTTGGGTGGTAGTATCGGGTTGGTTCGGTGGTCGATGTCGATAGTACCGCTATCGCACCAGTAGTACTCTTGGGTTGGTACCTAAGGACACATAGCATATTTTCATGGAGTGGCAATCTATCCAAAGGTGTATCAATGTCACATGAGGATAGAAGTTTATTCACCTTATCATGTAGAGTCTTGACACGGGAATTAGTCATTGGTCAACTTGTTGCTGTCGGCCCGGATTCATTTGTAGGGAGGGCTACATCATCTCCCCCTAGGAAACAGTCGTCCTCGACTCTAAGATCTCATCATGACCATGATATGTCGATAAGTCCACCACATTGAACATGTGGCTCACCATGTACCTTGATTGTGGAATGTTGATGATGTAAGCGTTATCGTTGATGAAGTTGAGGACCTTGAATGGACCGTCATCACATGTCTTTAGCTTGGAATTACTTTCTTGGGAAATCGATTCATATGATTGAATCCCTTAGGAATTTTTTTCTAGGTAATTGTTTGCACTACATTTCATAGAAAATCTAACATACACTTAAAACCCATTGTAGGAATTAAAATAAAAGAACTTACAAGCTCGAATTGGTGTCAAACTCTTTTCTTCACAATCCCTGCAATCTTAAACATGATCATACAAATATTTACAGGATTAAACTGAATCCACTTCCTAACCACATATATCTTGCTAGCAAATAAATTATATGCTCTAGTAAGTGTAAAACTTTTAGCTAGGATAGTGAAACAAATTCTTTTGGCTTCTCTTTTTGTTGAGAGATAAAAATCTTTTGCTCTTGTTTGTTTAATCAATTGGGGGTACTCTAGTTGGCACCAAAAACATTTAAATTAAAGAACAACTCATCTACTCCCACATCAAAATTTCAAGACTCTAAAAGCACCTTTTTCCTTTCCTTGCTTTTCAAAAATTTCAACTCTTCCATAGAGAAACCATGTGATTGCCCGTGACTTGCCTTCTCATCGTCTTGCCACCCACCGCCACAAGAATCTGTTGATCAAGACCCATCTCAAACCACGCAATGCCGATGGTCAGATTGTTGATGAGGATGGGAACCCTATTGTGGAGGAATCCGGTGATGCTGTTGATGCGCAGCAGGATGCTGCCTTTGTGGTCTCACGTCGCAAGTCAGCTCAGCCATCTTGGGCCAAGAGGTTTGAGGCCAAACTCAAGAAGATATTCTGCTTCCAAGTGGACAATCATAAACGCATGTACGAGGCCCATGTCTATTCCAAGAAGTCATGTGCTCGTCAGAAGGAAATGATGGAGGCTCAAGCTTGACCGTCTCCAAGGGCACCGAGAACAACATTACCCCAGAAGACCAATGGATCTCCAAGCACAACCACTGGGAAGATGATGCCACCTCCTCCTTCCGTGCCCCGCCACCTCATGATGATGCATGGGAGGACTGGGTTGATGATGATGACGAGTGATCTCCGGGACGTTAGTGTTTCTCTTGTCCCTTTTTGGCGTCTTGATGCCAAAGGGGGAGAAGTTGCACATTAGGTATGCGGGATTTGCGAGGGAAAAGTCACAAGCTCGTTCTTGCCATTGATTTTTATTCGCCTGTGAACTTTATTTGCTTGCCTCTTATTATGTGTGACTTATTATGTGTGAACTAACTATTTGTGCTATGTATGGTGAGAATATGTGGTTATCGTATGGATCCATCTTGTGTGTAATATGGCTATTCTCATTTGGATCCATCCTATGTGACGACCTTCCCCATTCCTAATCAATATTGGTCATCACATGTTATTTAGCAAAGGTATGCGCTCTATGTGCGACTTCTACTCCTAGGTAACTTGTTAGAGAGTATGGGGCTTGTTTCTACATATCTAGGGGGAGCCCCATCTATATCTTGTCATCACTATATTTCTCTGCAAAATGTGTGTTGTCATCAAACACCAAAAAGGGGGAGATTGAAAGAGCATTTCCTATCCCTAGTGATTTTGGTGTTTTATAACAACACACATATCGGACTAATTATTTGCCAAGTGTATCGCAGGTGCATTGAAAATGTTTTACAATGGTCAAAAAACTGTCTGCGTGGCGCGGTACCAAAAAGCGGTAGTACCGCTTTTTGCTACCGGATGCGACAGAAGGTTTTGACTAGCTGTCAAAAAGCCTCTGCCGGGCTAGGTACTAACAAGCGGTAGTACCGCATTTTAGTACCTTGCGCGATAATAGCTTTTTGACCACTTGTCAAAAGCTATTGCCTGCTCCGGTACTAAAATGCGGTAGTACCGCATTTTAGTAACGCGCGGAGCAGAGACTTTTTCCAACCTATAAAAGGCCACTGCTCACCCCGGTACTAAAATGCGGTAGTACCGCATTTTAGTACCTGGCATGGCAGTAGACATTTTGTATGTTGGCAAAAAGCCTCTGTCTGCCTAGGTAGTAAAATGCGGTAGTACCGCATTTTGCTACCTGGCGTGACAGAGAGTTTTTCCAACTAAGCTGCTGATTCCACTGCACGTCCGGTAGTACCGGTTGCCATTTGCGGTACTACCGCTTTACGGTAGCATAAAGGGTAGTACCGCTGTGGCCAGGGCTTATGAAGTTTGAAAGATGGTCGTACGGTACCAGGTCTGGTAGTACCGGAGATCTCCGGTAGTACCGCTTGAACTTCCGATACTACCGCTGCATTAAAGGCTCCAACGGCCAGATTTCTTGGAGGGGTATAAATACCCCTCCACCTACCTTGGGACAAGATGCTCATACACATTAAAGTCAAGACCACCATTGGAGCCACCAAATCTCAAGATCTCCTCATTCCACCACCCAAAGTCTTTGATCTTTGGGAAATCGAAGGAGGAGGCCCCGATCTACTACTTCACCAAAAGAGATCTTCATTTCCCCCTCATTTCTTTGAGGTCCCCTTTGTTCTAGTGTTTCTTGGAAACCCTAGTTCTTGTTTTGGTTCTTACAAGCTTGTCTTTGATTGCTTTGACAGCTTGCTTGTATTTGGGAGCCTCCGATTAAGTTGTGGATATGTGCCCCAAACTTGTAAAGGTGCCGGCTTCCACCTTGAAGGTTGCCGATATAGTGGAAGGTGAATCGATCCTGTTGGGGTGAGATTCATCGGAGAACAAGGGAGGCCTTTCGTGGCGTTGGTGGTTTGAAACCACCCCCTTTCCAAACGTAGATGTACTTCCCCTCAAAAGGAAGGAACTAAACAAATCCTTGTGTCTCCGCGTCCACCATTTTGGTTACTTCTATCCTTTACCGCACTTTACATACTTGTTCCTACTTTGTGTTGTGGTAGTTCTTGCATAATTGTCATATAGGTAAATTCACCGTAGTTGCATTATCTAGAGAATTTAACTTATTGTCAAACCTTAATTTGAAAAAGAAGAAAATTTGAAGTAGCACCTATTCACCCCCCTCTAGGTGCCCATACGATCCTTTCAAGTGGCATAAACTCTACTACTTCAAAGTATCCATTTTATCAAACAATTTTATTCAAGAGTGCTATCAAGTCTATTTACATTAGGCTCAATGGGGTTGAGTGATTCTAAAATCAAATCCTTTGGGCTAAACTTGGACTCAAGTCATCTATTGGATGATTTTTCTTGTTTTAAAAATGTTGGAAATGTTTTAACCAAGTTCATTGCTCATTGTTTAAAAGCTAAAAAGGAGACACTAGCAAGGGAATATAATTTGTAAGATAACAAGCTAAGTGGGGAGCGACTCCAGTGCAAGCGAGCAAATAATTGTAAGGTCAATTTAAAATTGCAGAATAGGTGATGAAGAGAATATGATACCTCCTTTTGCTTGCTTCATTCTTGTACTTGAGTTGAACCCCGCTATATTTCCCTATTGCCAAGTCACCTGAAATTGAGCAATCTTCGAGAGAAAACAAAGAAACAAATTTGCAAATAAAAGTTACAACTATTTTTTTGTGTTTTTGATTTAGGAATGCAAAGCTCAAAGTAAACATGCAATTCTTTGAATAAAATAAATCAAAGAAGAAAAAATAAAATATGAATGCAAAGTTTGGAGGTTTTCAAACCTTCCCCAAGATTAGGCTATTGCCAGGCTTAGTTGTTGCCGTCATTCGACGGCTACTGCGGGTACTTGATGACTGCAAGTGCACAGATCGTTTGTAGCTAGTTTCAAAATAAAGATATCGATCCCATAGGGAGCATGAGTCTGATGTCTAAATAACTCTTGAACTAAATACTGAAATAGTAATGCTAAATAACATTCTAAGTAACAAGATGATATGCGAGTTTTGTGTAAAAGATATTTTGGGGTTTTCAAATAGGGGAACAATAAGTAAACTAAAGCTGTAAGTAAACATGAGCATGCGATTATGATTATGAAGGTTTGCAAGATGATGGAAAGAGTTCTTGGAGAGTAGTGGATCCACCGCTAGTAATTAGAAAGAGTGATCAAAATTATTATAATGAATAAGACCATTTATGATATGTGTGGGAGGAGCTCCATATATGGACGAATAGGCAGCAAGCACTGCTCACATCATCCGTCATAACCACACCAGACAATAACCGACAACCATAGTGTTACTGCACTATTAAGGGATTTCTCCCGTGGCATGGACATGGCTTGATGAGTTCTCCTTGAGACTCCAAGTTAGTACGTAAAGAATGACAAATGATTTATAGTCATAATAAGTTCTATCATCCTTCCGTCTACCAACAAGTAATCCCCTTCATCAAGTCTCACAAGAGGCAAATATTAAGGAGGTGCACAACTCCTAACATCAAGATGAAGACAATCAACACAGACATATAATGAACAATATGACATAATAATATTTATCTCAATTCCATCACATACTAGGGTTTCTCCATCTCCCCAAGAACAAAGGAAACTAATCACACATGAAGGCAATCAACATCATGGATAGAATATGGATGAAGTATGATGATACAATTGAGAACAAGTGCAAATCCATGATTCAATCTAGAATTATAACAAGTAACCAAAGGGGGTCGGTGATTGGGACATTGTTGATGAAGATGACGATATAGAACAATGTGGAGGCCTTCAAGATCCTAGTCCCTTCTCCTCTTGTGTGATGGTGTAGATCTGATTGGAGGAGGCTATGGTGGTGGCATGGCGGCAGGGCTCCGCCGTGGTGGAGAATATGGCTTGGTGGCTCTCTCTTGGCTCCTCCCCTCTTTATATAGGCCTTGGGGGTGCCCTAGGGTACCGACAATACCGTCATATGAGTTGGGGAAGGTTCTGGAGTTTTTCTAGGGTGAAATCCCGTCGTTTCCGACCTTTTTGGCAACTATACGACGAGATCTATATAGCCGGAATTATTGCTCCCGCCGTATAGTTGGTCGTCAAACCTTCGGTACTCCACAGTGTGTTGGCCGCCATTTCTTCATACGAACTCTGTTTTGGGTGTTCTTGGGCTCGTTGGATTTGTCTCGTCGAGGGATACAACCCCATGGTATTGAATATTTATTTTTAGAAGTTTGAAAAATTCACTTTTTCAACCTCTCAAATGTCTAAGTCTGGCCACTGCAGCTCCTCCAAAATTCTACCTAAACTACTAAATGTGCAAAGCTCATATGAAAGTAAATGAGAACTAGAAGTCATGCATATAATGCATAATTATAGCTTAGAAGAAACATGATATGAGAGATAAATGGCACATTTTATATGGCTAAAAGATGTAGTATTTCACAGCCATCAACTTCCCCAAGCTAGACATTGCTCGTCCTCGAGCATGAAGGGTCCATAATTAATAGTTGTGAAATAGCTTATCATTGGAAATCAATGCCTCGCATCCTTATTTCTTCTACAAGATCGAAGAGAGAAAACATGTATTCATACAAGGCAACACAAGCTTAGTTATAAAGACCATTAAATATTCATCAAAACTTATATCCTCCATGTCAACAATGAATCTAACTTGCAAACAAACTTGTGATCCTCTTATTGCACCTTTTGTATAACTTTTCATATCATTATTTTTATAAGACAAAACTTAGTCGCAAATAGATGTCAAGCATAAATAGTACTCCCTCCGTCCTAAAATAGATGTCTCAGATTTGTTAAAATTTGGATGAATCTAGACACTATTTAGTATATAGGTTCATTTAAGTTTTGACAAATCTAAGACATCTATTTTGGGACGGAGGGAGTAATAAAGTTTATCGATTCTACCCAATCATGTCATTCAGTTAAGGCTCTCAAGTGCAAACATCAGTTATTGAACTTTCATAAAGTTTACCTCTTAGTAATGAGATTTATGCCAAAAGGAAATGCGAGAACATGTCAAAATAAGCATAGCATTAGAGTGTATCATTTGGCCATCCACATCAATGAATTATGGCTATCAAACACTCATTTTCTATTCTTTGTCTTTCTAAAACTTTAGTTCATCATTAATGAAATCATGCCAAAACTTAGTGTGTTTAATCAGACTGTGCAGACTAAGAATGGATACTCGTGACCATTACCAAGGTTTCCCTTTTTGGTATAATGATTTCTCATAACGGTCAGAGGAGTATTCCCTCTTTTGCTTTGAACGCGGGCCCATGAGAATACTAATGCATACCCAAATATAGCATTTCTTCTACATATGTTGGGCAACTCATAGCCAAACTCCAAGAGTTTCCTCATTTTTTTGATTGTTCAAAGGCCAGCGGAGTTGTTAGCATCCCATGTTGTGCGACAGTGGTGCAGACACGCATAAAACAATATCATACTTTAATCAATAGGTCAAGATTTGGCATGCATCTCAATTACCTCTAAACATTAGTTTCTTCAAACAAATCCTTTCAAAGAGTACTATCAAATCGATCATCACATCTATGGTGTTGAGTATCTTTAAGGCTAAACTCTTAAGACAATTAAACAACACCTTATTTAGTATATAACTCAAAAATTTGAAATATCGTTTCCAATTGACAACTCCTTCCATAAGAAAACTATCAAGTCTATTGTTTTTGACACTATGGGGTCGAGCATAACTTATTTATTTAAGACAAGCTATTAGGTGACATCCAACAAATTGCAAAAGATCTTGATCAAATATTGATTTTTTGAAGTGTAGAGATTGTGACAATGTTTTATAGAGGATCACAAATATTGTCACAAGCTTGATAAACAATTTGGCAAGATGCATACAAGCTCTAAGTCAACTCCTATGGTGCCTATCATCAGCAAGTGTATCCCCATATAAATACAAAACTAGACTCACTTAAGCAAGCATTCAAAAATAGCGAGATAGATGATTGCATTAAACCTTCATCGAATATGAATATTGCATAAGACTCTACATGAGAAAAAGTAACCTCCCCAAGCTTAGAAATTTGCAAGAACTAAACTTGAGTATATCACCAAAAAAAGAGAAAATACAGTTTCTAAAAGAGAGTGTGATAAGTGGTTACCTCCCCAAGCTTACTTGAAAACAAGGGTGACACACTTTACCGTTGAGGTACAAGTAACCTCTCTTTTGATGGACAAAGAACCTTTGATTTAATGTATATTTCTTTATATAGCCTGGTGGCTGTCTTCCTTGAGAACCTGTTTGGAAATTAAGAAGAAAATAAAACATTTTGTGTTTTTGAAGGCACGGGGGTTAGCTCAAAAGTGATAAAAATACAAGTCCCACTGAGTCGGTTCATCAACCTAAGCACCGAGCTTAAGTCAACAAACTAGGTCCAAGAGTTGTACATACTCCCAGATTTTGATGAAGTGCAAGTGAGACAAAATATGAAACACGAGTGTGCAGCCCCTATGTGCTTATTAAAAGAGGTTCGAGTTGGAAAGTTTTACCAGACATTAATATGTAGGCATTTTTAATTGAAGCAACCGAGTGGCTCATGCGAGTGTGTTTGCACGGTTGGCACTACCGTACACATCGTCACACAAGGTTTAAGTCCCTGCGAAATAATACACAAAATAAAAGACATCAGTTTGGTGTACGAATGAAGTTCGTTCACCCAACCGACAAAAGTAAAAAACAAAACATGAACTTCTATAGAGAATTACAGTCTAGGAGGTTTCTGAGGTATAATTTTATTGCTTAGATATGCCCGGCTTCTATAGATCATGGGAAAAGCTCCCAGGTGGTGTTTCGAGGTTTTTAGAAGAAGAAAGAATAAAATTTTGAGCAATGATTACCTTCCAGTTGGTGTTTCAGGGGTTTTCCCAACTATATGGGTGCAACTATATGGCCAGACCAAAAAGGTCCCGCCGTATAGTTGGTCGCTAAACTTACAGTACTTTGGAAAAGAATTTGGCGAAGGCATCGATATCTATACGACCAGAACTATACGGCTGGAATTTTTATTCCCGCCGTATAGTTGGTCGTTAAACCTTCTCTACCCTTTGAAAGAAATTTGATAAATGCATCAATATCTATACGACTAGAACTATACAGCCGGAATTTTTATTCCCGTCGTATAGTTGGTCGTTAAAGGTACTGTAGTCGTCAAAAAATTTCGATTTCTTCAAGAATTCTTTCTTAACCTAAAACTTAGCGAAACACCATGTTTTGACAGAAAAATGACAGTCTAAATTGTCGACCAACAATAGCATGTATAAAACAGGAATTTTAGTACCACTGAGTTATGCAACACATAGTAACAATAAATTCTACCTTTTGAAAACTACAACAAGATAACTCTAATAGCAAATCATTAAAAGAATAAAAATGTCAATGCAACATGAATGCATCAAGACTCAAGACACAAAACTAAGAAAGACACCTAATGACTTCCGGGTTGCCTCCCGGGAAATGCTTTCTTATAATCAAGTAGCCAGGCTTTTCTCCATTTTTATTTCAATAGATAGGAGCGTGAGAATTATTTATTCTTACCTCCAAAAGTGGTTTGGAGCACTTACTATTATAGCCTGGTCGAAGTCTCACCCGCTTACGGTGCATCAGAGTAATGTAGATACATGTGTTATTACTCACAAATGATGATGATGCGCCATGTGTGGTGAGCATACCTCCCTAGATAGCTTCAACAAAAGAATTAGATATTTATATATAAATTCAAACCTTTTACCTTTAATAGCATCATCGAGATACAATTCATAGTACTCTTCTTTGACTACAATATCACGAGGGAACACTTCATAATATTCATCTTTAGAAGCAGGAAAAATTCAAAAGTGTCTCTATTCTCTAGTTCATCGCCCTTGTTATCAAGTTCAACAGTTCTAGAGTTATCAAGCCACTCATAAAAGTAAGCATCATCAACAAATATTTCATCAAAGATATGCTCTCCCGAAACCTTCTCATTAATACTACAAGGGTTTATCTCCAGTTCATCATTATTAGTGTTCTCCAAATGAGTATGTAGGCATAAAGCCTCTGCAGATATAATATCTCCAGTTTCAACACAATAAGAATCATTACTAGGGACTGATGAATCATAAACAAACTTATTATTAGTAGAATGATGTTTGTCTTCAACCTCACCTTTTTGGTGTTCCTTCTCGTTATCCAGTGGTTCCTCCAAAATGTTAGTTTCAGGAACTATTGTTTTACATAGCTCCTTACTCTGTATCACAAGTGCATTCCTACTAAAATGTTCTTGAAAATAATTGACAATATAATCCATAATATTATGATACCTTGCTAAATCCTCACTATCGCTACTCTTCATAATAATACCAATTTTTCTAAGCAACTCATGAGACCCTTCATAAACTATGTATTCGAAGAGTTTTACATTATTAACGTTTATGTGAGTATTGGTTGATAAAAATTCATTAAATAGAGGAATGCATTCATAATCATAAAGCTTGTTAGGCTTACCATTATATTGCATCATCCCTTCGAATAAACTTAACAAATTACCATAATAGTAATCCACCTGCTTCCACATGTCCATTAGTTGCATATCCTCAAGGATTAGTGGTTCTTCTTCGTGTTCATCTTCTTCTTGGGAAGGAGATTTATACTTATCCAATGGGATTTCCTGCAAACCATTAACACAGGGCACTACGGTTCTACTCTGTGCCTTCATAATAAGTGCATTCTTACTGAAATGTTCTTGACAATACCAAGAAATACGTTGCAGGATTTCATAAGTTGATTTTATGAGAACACTATCTTCACTATTAATACGTGATATGACATGTATTATCAACTCATGGGCACCTTCAAAGATAATATACTCTAATACTTCACTAATAACATCACCATTATTGTAAGACACCAAAGATTGATTAAAGTTATCAGAGCATTGACGCGGCTCAGTTGTAGAACTTCGTTGGGATACCCCAAGAGGAAGGTATGATGAGCACGACAGCAAGTTTTCCCTCAGTTATGAAACCAAGGTTATCGAACCAGTAGGAGCAAGGAAACAACTCCAAGGTGTTGCTAACAACTTGGAATCCTGCACAACACAAACTCAAGACTTTGACCCAACTTATAGTGAGGTTGTCAATCTCACTGGTTTGCTGAAAACAAAGGATTAAACATATAGTGTGGAAGGTAATGGTTGCTTGTAGAAAGTAAACGGTAAAAGTAGATGATGTAACAATGGTAAAGATTGGACCAGGGTCCACAGTTCACTAGAGGTGTTCTCCTTAAGATAAATAACAGAACATGCTGGGTGAACAAATTACAGCAGGGCAATTGACAGGACTAAGCAAGGCATAACAATGCAAATACTAGACATCATGATTCCTATGAGATTTGATTGGGCATTACAAAACTATACATAGACCGCCATCCAACTGCATCTATGACTAGTAATCCACCTTCAGGTTATCATTCGAACCCCTTCCAGTATTAAGTTGCAAGCAACAGATAACTGCATTAAGCAATGTGTGTAAACTAAACAATACAATTGTTCCATGAACAAAAGATTGTTGTTTTCTCCCTAGTAGCAACAACACCTCTATAACCTTAGAGATTCCTGTCACTTCCCCAGATTTAATAGAGGCATGAACCCACTATCGAGCATAAATACTCCCTATTGGAGTCACTAGCATCTACTTGGCCAAGATAGCTACTAAAAACAGAGAACATGCAAGATCACAAATAACACATACATGATAGAATTAATAATCAATCTGACATAGCAATCTCAATATCCATCGGATCCCCGCAAACACAACATGTATGATTACAAATAGATGATATTGATCATGAACAGGGCTCACAATATCTAAACATGATAGCACAAAGGAGGAGAAACAACCATCTATCTACTATATGGACCCATAGTCCAAGGGTGAACTAGTCACGCATCATACCGGAGGTTGGCATGGTGATGAAAAAGGCCTCCGGGATGATCTCTCCCCTCTAGCAGGGTGCCAGGAAGAGCTTCAGATCCCCCCAATCTAGGGACGATGGTGGAGGCGGCTATAGACGAAATCAAAAATTGTATCAAGCATTGAAACGAAAGTAGTGCCCAAGTTTCATACATTGAGGACATATTATTGGATCGTCTATTGTATCCGAAGAAATTAACTTTTTAGCATATTACACTATTTGGGAATACATTTCTCTTACCGTCATATTGCTCACTTGTTCTTCAAAATACTCATAATCCTCTTCCATTGAGGATTCCTGTCCCATGTTAATATCATCACACTATTCATAGAAAGATTCATCTTCTAGTCCCTCACCAAAGTCCCCAAAATCACTGTCTAGGCTCGAATCCTCCTGAAAACAATCATCATAAGTTTGGGACTTATAGAAATCATTACTAGATAATGAGATATAGTTTGCATGAATACTATTTGTGTGTGGAAAGTTATTTTTAGAAGTAGGAGATTTAAGTGGTTGATCAAGTTGCTCCACTTCATTCTTACAAAGATAATTCACAAATAGTTCAGCGATAGTCTTACCTTCGGGATTACCTTCCACTAGTTGAGAGGGTGCAACATCAAGTGTCACCTCTTTATTAACAACATGTTCCAGTGGTTTAGGTGGAGGCTCTTTTAGTGGAGTTTCCTCCACATTATCTTTTGGAGAACCCTCCAAAAGGTTAGATTCTTCCATGGCAGTTTTAATCCGCCCAACAATAAATTCATTATCATGGAAGTTATCTTGGAAATAGCAGAATATAGGGTGAACTTCTTTATAGATCAAGTGTATATCTCTTAAACGAAATAACAACTCTTTGCAACCAGTAAAAAGCACAAATTGTAACGTGTCCTCCCTAGCAAGGCATTTAAACCCATATCTATTATAGTTTGCTAGTTCGCGTATCAAAATTATACTTACATTGATAATTGAGGTGATCTGGAGATCCGCAATAATCACAACATAACTGATAAGAGGCACATAGTGTGGATGAATACTTGTCCACCCAAGTCAACCATTCTTTTAATATGCCTTGCCTCTTAATAATATCTCCCAAAGTCCTTCCCTTTGACTCCTCCATTATAGATTTCATCTGTTGGAAGGTAGTTATCTCGGAAGACATGATTAGTAACAATTATTTTTATGAGTTTTTGGGTTGTAAACAAAATAAAAAAAATACAAATTAAGAAAATAAATAAAGCTTAAAACAAAATCTAACAAAAATAAAATTAATGAGCAGAAGCTAAAAGACCTACAACGCTTAGCTCCCTGGCACGGCGCCAGAAAATAGCTTGATGACTGCAAGTGCACAGATCGTTTGTAGCTAGTTTCGAAATAAAGATATCGATCCCATAGGGAGCGGGAGTCTGAAGTCTAAATAACTCTTGAACTAAATACTGAAATAGTAATGCTAAATAACGTTCTAAGTAACAAGATAAAATGCGAGTTTTGTGTAAAAGATTATGTTGGGTTTTCAAATAGGGGAACAATAAGTAAACTAAAGCTGCAAGTAAACAAGAGCATGCGATTATGATTACGAAGGTTTGCAAGATGATGGAAAGAGTTCTTGGGGAGTAGTGGATCCACCGCTAGTAATTAGAAAGAGTGATCAAAATTATTATAATGAATAAGACCATTTATGATATGTGCGGGAGGAGCTCAATATATGGACGAATAGGTAGCAAGCACTGCTCACATCATCCATCATAACCACAACAGATAATAACCGACAACCATCGTGTTACTGCGCTATTAAGGGATTTCTCCCGTGGCATGGCCATGACTTGATGAGTTCTCCTTGATTCCCCAAGTTAGTACGTAAAGAATGACAATTGCTTTATAGTCATAATAAGTGCTATCATCCTTCCGTCTACCAACAAGTAATCCCCTTCATCAAGTTTTCGCAAGAGGCAAATATTAAGGAGGTGCACAACTCCTAACAACAAGATGAAGACAATCAACACAGACATATAATGAACAATATGACATAATAATATTTATCTCAATTCCATCACATACTAGGGTTCCTCCATCTCCCCAAGAACAAAGGAAACTAATCAAACATGAAGGCAATCAACATCATGAATAGAATATGGATGAAGTATGATGATACAATTGAGAACAAAATGCATATCCAAGATTCAATCTAGAATTACAACAAGTAACCAAAGGGGATTGGTGATGGAGACGTTGTTGATGAAGATGGCGCTATAGATCGATGTGGAGACCTTCAAGATCCTAGTCCCTTCTCCTATTGTGTGATGCTGATGGTGTAGATCTGATTGGAGGAGGCTATGGCAGTGGCACGTCGGCAGGGCTCCACCGTGGTGGAGAATATGGCTTGGTGGCTCTCTCTTGGCTCTTCCCCTCTTTATATATCCCTTGAGGGTTCCCTAGGGTACCCACAATACCGTCATATGACTTGGGAAAGGTTCTGGACCCTTTGTAGGGTGAAATCCCGTCGTTTCCAGCCTTTTGGCAACTATACGGTGGGAGCTATATGGCCAGAATTATTGCTCCCGCCGTGTAGTTGGTCGTCAAACCTTTGGTACTCCACGGTGTTTTGGCCGCCATTTCTTCATACGAACTCCATTTTGGGTGTTCTTGGGCTCGTTGGATTTGTACCATTGAGGTATACAACCCCATGGTATTGGATATTTATTTTTAGAAGCTTGAAAAAATCACTTTTCCAACCTCTCAAATGGCTAAGTCTGGTCCCTGCAGCTCCTCCATACTATGCTCTCTTTGTTCCTTTTTATCCATAATCTTCACCAACGCCTACACACATGTCATAGACAAGGAAAGTGATAAAATTCTACCTACACTACTAAATGTGCAAAGCTCATATGAAAGTAAATTAGAACTAGAAGTCATGCATATAAGGCACAGCTATAGCTTAGAAGAAACATGATATGAGAGAGATAAATGACACATTTTATATGGATAAAAGAGGTGGTATTTCATAGACATCAGTACTGCTGGTATAAGTCGGGGAAGTTGGTCATGAAGTGACTGAAGTTGTGACTTAGAGCACTCACATCCTCATTCACCCCTGTAAGGTGTGGTCAATCTCCCCAACGCGTTGGTTGAGCTACAGAAAATCTTGATAAGGGACATAGTTGAATCCCTGCTGCTATTGTTGCTGGTCGGGCCACGCGTCCCAGGGTCCCTCCTGATGTTGTCCTTCCCAAGCAGGGTTGTACTCCTGCTCCTGCTCCTGCTCATCCTGCTGCTCTTCTTCTTCATCTTCTCCTTGGTTAGGATGGAGTGCAGCCATGATATCATCCACTTGATCCTTGGTAAGGATCCAGTTGTTCTTTCTCGGAATTTTGAAGCTTGTGGACAAGGCAATGGCACCTTCTCATCCTGTGCAACATCAAGATACCTGAACTAATAGTCTTGGAGCCTCCTGTTAGCTTGGTAAACACCGAGGAAGCCACAAGCAGTTATATATTTGACATCCATAATATATGGAGCCATCTATAGGTTGCATAACAGGTATTGGTATGCTCAATTCTTGGACAGGGTGGGTTACCAATCCACCAATGCGAATGTCACCTTTATTTTTGTTGCTCTAGTAGCGAAAATGCTGGAGGAGTAGAGGCGTAGGATTGGGGCTTTGAAGAACATTAGTGAAGAGCGCCTTGGTGATCATGGCTATGTCTGCATTGGCCATGGAACTTGTATCTCCTATTCCTAACAGTGTGTTGGTGAGGAACAAGGCAAAGTAGCGAATTGTCGGGTTCTGGATGGTGGACATCTTCTTCTGGTAGAAGTCCCTGCCATGGTTAACAGAAATAACCTCCCAAGTTTCTCCACTTGATACACTATATAAATTTGTAACAGTTGACTCCCCAGTGTTAGGGAATCCAAAAGCTTCACAAATCGTTGGAAAGTTATTTGATATGGTTGCTGGTTTATAGTGAAGCTTATCGTTGGTGTGGCTCAGATCACTGTAGAGCTTCGTTGGGAAACCCCAAGAGGAAGGTATGATGAGCACAATAGTAAGTATTCCCTCAGTTATGAAACCAAGGTTATCGAACCAGTAGGAGGAACGAAACGACTCCAAGGTGTTGCTAACAACTTGGAACCTGCACAACACAAACTCACGACTTTGCCCCAATGTACAGTGAGGTTGTCAATCTCACCGGTTTGCTAAAAACACAGGATTAAACGTATGGTGTGGAAGGTAATGATTGCTTGCAGAAAGTAAACAGTAACAGTGGATGATGTAACAATGGTAAAGATTGAACCGGGGTCCACATTTCACTAGAGGTGTTCTCCTTAAGATAAATAACATAACATGCTGGGTAAAAAAATTATAGCGGGGCAATTGGCAGTACTGAGCAAGGCATAACAATGCAATACTAGACATTCATGATCCTATGAGATTTGATTGGGCATTACAACAATATACATAGACCGCCATCCAACTGCATCTATGACTAGTAATCCACCTTTAGGTTATCATTCGAACCCCATCCAGTATTAAGTTGCAAGCAACGGATAACTGCATTAAGCAATGTGTGTAAAGTAAATAATACAATTGTTCCATGAACAAAATATTGTTGTTTTATCACTAGTGGCAACAACACATCTACAACCTTAGAGATTTCTGTCACTTCCCCAGATTCAATAGAGGCATGAACCCACTATCGAGCATAAATACTCCCGCTTGGAGTCACTAGCATTTACTTGCCCAAGATAACAGAGAGCATGCAAGATCACAAACAATACAGACATGATAGAATCAATAATCATAAAACATGATAGAATCAATATCCATCGGATCCCCACAAACAAAACATGCATGATTACAAATAGATGATCTTGATCATGAACGGAGCTCACAAGATCTAAACATGATAGCACAAAGGAGGAGAAACAACCATCTAGCTACTGTATGGACCCATAGTGCAAGGTGGAACTACCCACGCATCACACCGGAGGCTGGCATGGTGATGAACAAGGCCTCCGGGAAGATCTATCCCCTCCGGCAGGGTGCCGGGAAGAGCTTCAGATCCCCGGATCTAGGTATGATGGTGGCGGCAGCTACAGACTATTTCGTGGAGATCTGATCGGGTACTTAGAGTTTTGGCATCAGGGGGATTATATAGGCGAAGTGGCGAGGCAGGAGGGAGGCCAAGGGGCCCACACCCTACGCAGGTGCGGCCTAGGGTGGGACCGTGCGGCGGGGGAGGGGGGGGGGGTGGACACCTTGTGGCTCCCGTCCGGTCGCCCTTCGATCTCTATGTTCGTCTCGGTGAAATATTGACTTTGGATTTTGTCCCATCCAATTCCGATTATATTTACTTACTAGCTTTTCTGAAACCAAAAACAACAGAAAACATGCAACTGACACTGTCGCATCTTGTTAATAGGTTAGTCCCAGAAAATGTATAAAAATACCTCAAAGTGTAGACAAAGCATAGCAAAGTGGATACTAAACAAGCATGGAACATAAAAAATTATAGATACGTTTACGACGTATCAAGCATTTCCAAGCTTAACTCCTGCTCGTCCTCAAGTAGGTAAGTGATAAAAGGAACAATTTTTGAGGTGACATGCACCATCACAATCATGATCAAACCATTTGTAAGCATTGAAAGATGGGATCAAAGTACTCTAAACATGAGCATGAAAAATGAAGTTCTAACAATAAGACAAAGTAACTATGTTGCAACATGAAAGGATACAAACAAAGATCAAGAATAACAATGCATTGAAAGACGTTTGTTTGTTTCACATATAGAAAACATAACATTGTGGAATTCAGCTTGTCCCTCATGGAGTAGCAAAACATAAATGCATAGGACACCTTCAAAGTTCATAAGGGTGACTAGATACAAATAGTTCAAGAACAAGCAATATCAACATTATGAACCAAACAATAAGTTTTGGGACAATGCACATAGAACTAAGAATGGCAACTATGCTCTTTTAATTGGTGCCTGAAGATAGAAGGTGGTGACTCAATATAAAAGTGGAAGAAAGGCCCTTCAGATGGTAGCAGGGATTTCAAGTTTCATAAAGAGCTTCCAAAAATTATGGTACTTGTTAGCTTTCAGCTCTCATTGCCCCTATCATAAGCATCTTGAAGTGATTAAGGTTAAAGTGAACAAAATATGGAGTATATGCTTGACAAAGTATAAGTTGGCAATCTCATGTCCCTTGAGTACGAGGGCTGTTCCTCATGCTACTCAACTTTAGTTACCGGTAAGTTCTTGTCATAGTAAGTATATGTGTATCATAGAGAACCGCCAACGGGGTATCCCTTGCACCATGATACAAGAGCTATCCCATATCAAAATGACAAGGCAACAGACAATGAGAATCTCAGCAATCTTCTTATTTACCATGGGAAAATGGTTCTTTTTCTCTTCCTTCCTTCCTCTTTTTTTCTTTTTCTCTTTTTCTATCTCTCTTTTTATAAGAAGAATGCTTCATATATTGCTCACTATGGTGATGCTTCAAGTTTCCACCATGATTAGGCATGGCTTAGGCTATCAGCCCAGGCGTTTCTCTAACACAGATACATAAATAAATGGACTTACAAGCTCCCCTTTTATTTCACACCGCCGACATCCATAAACAAAACAACATGATATCAACTGGGTAGATATTTACATGTGTTGAAAGCGTTCCCCGTGACAGCACGGTTCTACTAATTCCTAACATATAAGTGCAAGCATATACAACATAGATGACACAATGGTTCAAGTTTATTAGGGGTAGGATAAATAAAGTGTGCCATCAAGTTTGTGAGAGCTTTAATCACTAATTTTCACATAACAAGTTTAATTTGGAAGATAGATAAAACAAGAATATACTTGGAATGGTGTAACTGATGACCCACAAGTATAGGGGGTGTATCATAGTACTTTTGATAAATAGGAGTGTCGATCCCAACGAGGAGCAGAAGGTGTTGACTAGTGGTTTGGAGCAGGATTTCTCTGTAAATACTTGGCAAATGGATTTTTAGGATTTTTTGATAATGAAAAGAAATAAAGTGCAAGTAAATAAAGACAACTAATAAATGCAACAAGTGTCCCAATCCTTTCTTAGCAAAGGACAAGCCGGTTTTAATACTTATGGGGACCAAACGTTCTCGAGGACACATGGGAATACTGTCAAGTGCTTTCACTTCATATAGTTGATTAATCTTCTTTGGTTGGATAAGTGCTGTGTGGGTGAACCTGTGCTAATGTATCGACCTTACTTGACCTAATACATACTTGTGATTAAACCCCTTGCAAGCATTCACAACTACAAGAAAGTAATTAAGATAAAAACCTAACCACAACATTAAACTCTGAGATCCTACACTCCCTTGTGCAAAGGTTTCCTAACGGGGGTTCAGGTTTCTGTCACTCCGGCAACCCCATAATTAGTAGACAAATACACAATGCATTCCCCTAGGCCCATAAATGGTGAAGTATCATGTAGTAGACGTTCACATGACACCACTAGAAGAATAGCACCACAACTTAAATATCATAGCATTGGATAATACCTCAACACAATTCCACTACTAACAACATGACTTCTCCCATGTCCTCAAGAACTAAACGAACTACTCATGAGACATCATATGGATCAATATCAGAGATGATATAATGTTGAATAACAATCTGAACATAAAAAATAATTTAATAGTTCCACTCACAAGCATCAACTACAAAAGTAATCAACACCGGGAAAGTTTCCCCATTGCAAGATTCAACACAATTGTTACAGCGGGATGGAGTGGTGATGATGGTGTTGGTGGAGATAATGATGATCCCGATGAAGTCTAGCTTGATGAAGGTGTTGATGGCAACGATCTCCCCTCTCTGGGAAGGAATTTCCCCGACAGAAATTTGTCTACAGGAGAGCTCTTTCTCTCTTGGTAGTTTCCGCACCACAGAGGCGGCGAAATTTTTCTGTAGTCGCTCTCCCATGTATTAGGGTTTCAAGGAGAAGATATAGGAGAAAGGGCAGAGCAGGAGGTGGGACAGGGTGGCCACACCCTTGGTGGCGCGGCCCAGGGTGGCCCGCGCATGGGGGGGGGGGGGGGGTGGGCCCCCTGTGGCCCATCTCTGCCTCCCCTTCTGGCATCCTTTGTCTTCTGGAAAAATAGAATTTTCCGTGTATTTTCTGGTATTTTATGATCTTCAAGAAAATTGCATCTAAACACCGCTTTTTCCATCAGAATCATGACTTCGGCAGTTCATCCTCCAAGAATCATCCAACATGCAAAAATAGATGAAATAACATAAGTAACACCTCTTAATATGAAATATAACAATGAATAGCAATAAATTATGATAAAGAATAGTGATGCAAAATGGACGTATCAACTCCCCCAAGCTTAGACCTCGCTTGTCCCCAAGCGAAAACTGAGCTCATTAAACATGACCACGGGTTTATGGAGTGAAGTGTCGATAAAAAGAATACGGACAAGATGAAGGGGTTCGTAGCATGGAAAACAAAAATTTTCTACCGCATGCAAACAAACAAGCCAAGATCTATCTACTAGATTGTAGCAACGAGTCGATAGAGGAACTCACCCTCAAAGATTCCAAAGCGGTTAACGAGAGAAGATTCTCGTGGGTGATGTAGTCGTACTCTTGCCGATCTCAAGATCGCGTAGACGATCCTTCCGGCGCTGCGTTCCGGCAGCGCTTCCGCAGTCGGTCACACGTTCGGTACTCTATGAAGACCTTCCTCTCCCTTGTTCCAATAGGAATCGGAGGTTGTAGCACTCTCCTCGCGATTCCGGCAGCACGACGGCATGGTACCGGAAGTAGAGGGGAGATCTCGCAGGGCTTCGCCTTAAGCCGGAGCGAGTATGGTGGACTATGAGAGAGGCCTTGGCGATCTAGGGTCTAGAGGGCACCAAGGGGAGAGTATAGCCGGCGGCTAGGGTTTGGCATCACCCCAACTTGGCGAGTTGGTGTTGCCCTAGTTGGCAGCGGCAGTAGCAGGGGTGGTGGCGCCGGCGGCTTAGGGTTAGGGTTTTGGGGTGTGAGAGGTGTAGGGAAGAGGGGGTAGCCCTGCCCCTCCTTTTATAGGTGGGAGGGAGCGGCTTGGGGGGAGGGAGTCCTCCCCCAAGTCGGCCTCCTTGGCCGGCGGGTGGAGGGAGAGGAACTCCTCCCCAAGTAGGTTTCCTACTCTCCCTCCACCAAGCAACTTGCCGTTTGACTTTTTCAAATTGGCGTTTGACTTTCAAACTAGGATTTGATTTCTCCCTTTATTTTGCCCAGCCATGTGACCTTGTACATGATGCAACCATTCCATATTGTCATGACACATTCATGTACCCTTCCCCTCCGGAGTGCAGGACCTTCCGGAACCTTCTAGAACATTCCCGATGAAAACACCGGAATCATTCCCCAACTCCGAAACAAGACTTTCCTTATATGAATCTTATTCTCCAGACCATTCCGGGTCTCCTGGTGATATCCCGGATCCCATCCGAGACTCCAAACAACATTCAGTCTCTTACTCAACATTCCATAACTACTCAACAACATCGAATCCTTAAGTGTGTCTCCCTACGGTTCGTGAATTATGCGGACATGATCGAGACACTTATCCGATCAATAACCAATAGAGGAATCTGGAAATTCATATGGCTCCCATATATTTCTACGATTACTTTGTGATCGAATGAACCACTTACATACGATACCAATTTCCCTTTGTCTCACGATAGTTTACTTATCCGAGGTTTTGATCGTCGTTATCTCTGCATACCTAGTTCAACCTTGTTACCGATAAGTACTCTTTTCTCGTTCCCGTGATATGTGATCCCTTGTGAACCAGTCACATGCTTGCAAGCTAATTGGATGACATTCCACCAAGAGGGCCCAGAGTATATCTATCTGTCATATGGATGGACAAATCCCACTCTTGATCCATGTGTTTCAACCCATACTTTCCGAACACTCAATGCCACCTTTATAGCCACCCAGTTACGGTGTGGTGTTTGATGTCATCAAAGCATCCTTTCGGTGATGGTGATAAGCATGATCTCATGGTCGAAGGAATTAGGTTACTATGTATCAGAAAGCTTATAGCAATTGAACTATTAAAATGACTTGATCTTTATGCTACGCTTATCTATAGGAGTATGTCCATCATACCATTCTCCTAATGATATGATCTTGTTGTTAATAACATCTCAATGTTCATGATAGGGAAACCACAATCATCTATTAAACAACAAGCTAGTATTATGAAGAGGCTTTACTAGGGACTTTAGTTTACAAATCACACAAGTATTAATGTTTCCTGGTCAATACTATTATAGCATGAATGCAAACATTTATCATAAACACAAAGATATAATAATAACTACATTTGTTATTGCCTCTAGGGCATATCTCCAACAATCTCCCACTTGCGCTAGAGTCAACTAATCTAGATTACATGGTAATATACCGAACACCCATGGCAGTTTGGTGTTGGTCATGTTTTGCCCTCGGGAGAGGTTTAGTCAACGGATCCGCCATATTCAGATCTGTGTGTACTTTGCAAATCTTTATGTCACCATCTTGGACATGTTCTCGAATAGCGTGAAAACGTAGCTTGATGTGCTTCAGCTTCTTGTGTGACCTTGGTTCTTGCGCATTGGCTATGGCGCCCATGTTATCACAGTAGATAGACATTGGGTCTAGCGCACTTGGAACCACATCGAGCTCTGTAATGAACTCCTTCATCCATATCGCTTCTTGTGAAGCCTCCGAAGCAGCTATGTATTCCGATTCGGTTGAATATATCGCCACAACGCTTTGCTTTGCACTCCTCTAGCTAACTGCTGCACCATTCAAAGTAAATACGTATCCAGATTGAGATTTAGAATCATCCGGATCGGTGTTCCAAATAGCATCGGTGTAACCATTAACAACGAGCTGTTCATCACCTCCATAAGAAAGAACCATATCCTTAGTTCTTCTCAAGTACTTAAGGATGTTTTTGACCGCTGTCCAATGATCCACTCCTGGATCACTTTGATATCTGCTAGTTAAACTAACAGCATATGCAATGTCGGGTCTAGTACATAGCATGGCATACATTAGAGATCCTATGGCTGATGCATAGAGAGTCTTACTCATCCTTTATCTATCTTCTGCCGTTGCTGGACTTTGAGTTTTACTCAACGTCGTATTGGGCAACATGGGCAAGAACCCTTTCTTGATATCTTCCATTCCAAACCTCTTTAGAACTTTGTCCAAATATGTACTTTGTGACAATGATATTAGGCGTCTCGATCTATCTCTATAAATATTTATGCCTAATATGTAAGCTGCTTCGCCAAGATCTTTCATTGAAAAACTATTATTCAAATATTCTTTGACACTATTAAGAAGGTCTACATCATTCCCAATCAACAATATGTCATCTACATATAGTATTAAGAATGCTATAGAGCTCCCACTCACTTTCTTGTAAATACAAGCTTCTCCATAAGTTTGTATAAAACCAAAACTTTTGATTACCTTATCAAAACGTTGATTCCAACTTCGGGATGCTTGCTTCAACCCATATATGGACCATTGAAGTTTGCATACCTTGTTAGCATCTTTAGGATCGACAAAACCTTTGGGTTGCATCATATACAACTTTTCATCAATGTCTCCATTGAGGAACGCCGTTTTGACATACATCTGCCATATCTCATAATCATAATATGCAGCGATTGCTAACATAATCCTCACAGACTTTAGCTTCGCTACTGGTGAGAAAGTCTCATCGTAGTCAACTCCTTGAATTTGTCGAAACCCTTTTGCGACAAGTCGAGCTTTATAGACAGTAACATTACCATCAGCATCTGTTTTCTTCTTGAAAACCCATTTGTTCTCGACAGCCTTCCGGCCATCCGGTAAGTCCACCAAAGTCCATACTTGGTTTTCGTACATGGATCCAATTTCGGATTTTATGGCATCTTGCCATTTATTGGAATCTGGGCTCATCATCGCTTCCTCATACGTCGTAGGGTCATCGGTGTTGTCCACCAACATGACACTCATAACGGGATCATACCAATCAGGAGTGGTACGAGTTCTCGTTGACCTGCGAGGTTCTGTAGCAACTTCAACCAAAGTTTCATGATCATCATCTTTAGCTTCCTCTCTTATTGGTGTAGGCACCACAGGAACTTCTTCCGATGCTGCGCTACTCGCAAGTTCGAGAGAAGGTTCAACAACCTCGTTGAGTTGTACTTTCCTTCCAGTCACTTCTTTCGAGAGAAATTCTTTCTCTAGAAAGGATCCATTCTTGGCAACGAAGATTTTGCCCTCGGATCTATGATAGAAGGTATACCCAATAGTTTCCTTCGGGTGTCCTATGAAGACGCATTTTTTCTCTTTGGGTTCAAGCTTGTCCGGTTGTAACTTCTTTACATTGGCTTCACAACCCCAAACTTTAAGGAACGACAATCTAGGTTTCTTTCCAAACCATAATTCATACGGTGTCGTTTCAACGGATTTAGATGGTGCCCTATTTAAAGTGAATGCGGCTGTTTCTAATGCATAACCCCAAAACGATAGCGGTAAATCTGTAAGTGACATCATAGAACGAACCATATCTAAGAGAGTTTGATTACGACGTTCAGACACACCATTACGCTGTGGTGTTCCTGGCGGTGTCAATTGTGAAAGTATTCTGCATTTCTTTAAATGCTCGCCAAACTCGTAACTTAGATATTCACCTCCACGATCAGAACGTAGAAATTTAATCTTCTTGTTACGTTGATTCTCCACCTCACTTTGAAATTCCTTAAACTTCTCGAAAGTTTCGAAGTTATGTTTCATGAAATAGATATACCCATATCTACTCAAATCATCCGTGAAGGTAAGAACATAATGATAACCACCGCGCGATGCTACACTCATTGGACCATAGACATCGGTATGTATGATTTCCAATAAGTCCGTAGCTTGCTCCATCATACCAGAAAATGGAGTCTTAGTCATTTTACCCATTAGACATGCTTCGCATCTTTCAAGTGATTCGAAATCAAGTGATTCAAGAAGTCCATCAGAATGGAGTTTCTTCATACACTTCACTCCAATATGACCAAGACGACAGTGCCACATATAGGTCGAGTTATCGCTCAATTTCAAACGTTTAGCTTCAATGTTATTAATATGTGTATTTCCACTATCGAGATTTAATAAGAATATACCATCTATCAAAGGTGCATGTGTATAAAACATATTACTCATATAAATCGAACAACCATTATTCTCGGATTTAAACAAGTAACCGTCACGCAACAAACATGATCCAGATATAATGTTCATGCTCAACGCAGGCACCAAATAACAATTATTTAAGTATAAAACTAATCCCGATGGTAGATGAAGAGGTTGCGTGCCAACCGCGATCACATCAACCTTTGATCCATTTCCAACACGCATCGTCACCTCGTTCTTCGCTAGCTTCCGTTTATTCTGCAGCACCTGTTTCGAGTTACAAATATGAGCAACCGAACCAATATCAAATACCTAGGCACTACTACGAGTACTAGTGAGATACACATCAATAACATGTATATCGGATATAACTTTCTTCTTGATGTTGCCGTTCTTCAAATCCGCCAAGTACTTTGGGAAATTCCGCTTCCAGTGACCCTCTCCCTTGCAGTAAAAGCACTTAGTATTAGGCTTAGGTCCAGCCTTGGTCTTCTTCGCCGGTGCGACAACTTTCTTACCTCCCTTCTTGAAGTTTCCCTTTTGCTTAGACTTGCCTTTCTTGAATTTGGTGGTCTTATTGACCAACAATACTTGATGCTCTTTCTTGATCTCCACTTCTGCAAATTTCAACATGGAGAAGAGTTCTGGCAACGTCTTGTTCATGTTTTGCATATTGTAGTTCATCACAAAGTTCTTGTAACTTGGTGGTAGTGATTGGAGGACACGGTAAATCCCCAAAGCATTAGGAATCACTATACCCAAACTTTGGAGTTTGTTTGCGTTCCCAGACATCTTAAGCACATGCTCACTGACGGAGCTGCCCTCTTCCATCTTGCAGTTAAAGAACTTTTCAGAAGCCTCATAACTCTCAACTTCCGCGTGACCCTCAAATATCATTTTGAGTTCACGGACAATATCATGTGGGTCATGGTTCTCAAACCTTTTCTGAAGCTCCGATTCCAAACCATACAAGATTGCACACTGAACTGTGGAGTACTAATTCTTTCGAGTGAGGTAAACATTCTTTACTTCATCGGTAGCATCAGCTGCAGGCGGGTCACCCAGCGGTGCATCCAGCACATAGGTCAAATTACCAGCATTGAGGACAATCCTCAAATTGCGGAACCAATCCGCGAAGTTGCTTCCATTGGTTTTCAACTTTTCTTTCTCTAGGAACGCATTAAAATTGATGGTAGGGGCCGCCATTGATTTACAACATATTTGCAATAGTTTAGACTAAGTTTATGACAAATTGAGTTCTAATTAATAGTTAAATTAATCTAGGTGAACTCCCACTCAAAACAATATCCCTCACATTGTTTTAGTGATCACACGAACCAAATCCACCACATCAAAACCGATCATCACGAGAGTTGATGTAGCTTCAATGGCGAACAATCGACATGTTCATCATATCTACTATATGACTCATGCTTTACCTTTCGGTGATCCGTGTTCCGAGACCATGTCTGTACATGCTAGGCTCGTCAAGATCAAACCTTAGCTTCCGCATGAGCAAATCTGGCTTGCTCACGTTGTATACACTTGCAGAATCTAACACACCCGATCATCACGTGGTGCTTCGAAACAACAAGCTTTAGCAACGGTGCTTACTAAGGATGAACACTTTAAAACTTGAAATTTATGTGCATGAGGGATCATCTTATAATGCTACCGTCGTTAAATAAGCAATACAAGATGCATAAAGGATTAACATCACATGCAATTCATAATATGTGATATGATATGGCCTTTCTTCTTATGCTTCCGATCTCCATCTTCAAGCACGAACATGATCTCCATCATCATCGGCATAGCGTCAAGGTCAATGGCGTCGTTTCATGGTTGTCGTCCACCAGCTCCAACTATTACAACTACTTTGAATAGACACGTGGGTCTTAACAGAATTTAAAGACAACCATATGGCTCCTGCCGGTTGCCAACTTACAATAAGGAACATTGCATACATCAAATATAATCACAATCATGGCCATATCACATCACAGCACACCCCTGCAAAACAAAGTTAGACGCCTCTAATTTTCTTTGCATATTTTACGTGTTTTGGGGCTTTCAATAAGTGTCGATCTAACTTACGAACAAGAACCACAACGTTGATGTTTGAACTATCAAGTGCCCATTGTAAATTGGATCTATACTATAATGGGAGAGACAGACACCCGCAAAGCCACTTATGCAATACAAGTTGCATGTTGAGCGTGGAGCAAGTCTCATGAACGATGTCATGTAAGGTTAGCCCGGGCCGCTTCATCCCATCATACCGCAAGATGCAAATTACACAAGAAGCAATTGATAATAAAAGCACCACCGCCCACAATGACCATTGTGTTCTACTCGTGCAACATATCTACATATAGATACGGCTCTGATACCACTGAAGGGGTTCGTAGCATGGGAAACAAAAAATTTCTACCGCATGCAAACAAACAAGCCAAGATCTATCTACTAGATTGTAGCAACGAGTCGATAGAGGAACTCACCCTCGAAGATTCCAAAGATGTTAACGAGAGAAGATTCTCGTGGGTGATGTAGTCGTACTCTTGCCGATCTCAAGATCGTGTAGACGATCCTTCCGGCGCTGCGTTCCGGCAGCGCTTCCGCAGTCGGTCACACGTTCGGTACTCGATGAAGACCTTCCTCTCCCTTGTTCCAGCAGGCAGCGGAGGTTGTAGCACTCTCCTCGTGATTCCGGCAGCACGACGGCGTGGTACCGGAAGTAGAGGGGAGATCTCGCAAGGCTTCGCCTTAAGCCGGAGCGAGTATGGTGGACTATGAGAGAGACCTTGGCGATCTAGGGTTTAGAGGGCACCAAGGGGAGAGTGTAGCCGGCGGCTAGGGTTTGGGATCACCGCAACTTGGCGAGTTGGTGGTTCCCTAGTTGGCGGCGGCGGCAGCAGCAGGGGTGGTGGCGCCGGCGGCTTAGGGTTAGGGTTTTGGGGTGTGAGAGGTGTAGAGAAGAGGGGTAGCCCTGCCCCTCCTTTTATAGGTGGGAGGGCGCGGCTTGGGAGGAGGGAGTCCTCCCCCAAGTCGGCCTCCTTGGTCGGCGGGTGGAGGGAGAGGAACTCCTCCCCAAGTAGGTTTCCTACTCTCCCTCCACCAAGCAAACTTGCCGTTTGACTTTTTCAAATTGGCGTTTGACTTTCAAACTAGGATTTGATTTCTCCCTTTATTTTGCCCAGCCATGTGACCTAGTACATGATGCAACCATTCCATATTGTCATGACACATTCATGTACCCTTCCCCTCCGGAGTGCCGGACCTTCCGGAACCTTCTAGAACATTCCCGATGAAAACACCGGAATCATTCCCCAACTCCAAAACAAGACTTTCCTTATATGAATCTTATTCTCCGGACCATTACAGATCTCCTCGTGATATCCCGGATCCCATCCGAGACTCCGAACAACATTCGGTCTCTTACTCAACATTCCATAACTACTCAACAACATTGAATCCTTAAGTGTGTCTCCCTACGGTTCGTGAATTATGCGGACATGATCGAGACACTTCTCCGATCAATAACCAATAGAGGAATCTGGAAATTCATATGGCTCCCACATATTTCTACGATTACTTTGCGATCGAATGAACCACTTACATATGATACCAATTTCCCTTTGTCTCATGATAGTTTACTTATCCGAGGTTTTGATCGTCGGTATCTCTGCATACTTAGTTCAACCTTGTTACCGATAAGTACTCTTTTCTCGTTCCCATGATATGTGATCCCTTGTGAACCAGTCACATGCTTGCAAGCTAATTGGATGACATTCCACCGAGAGGGCCTAGAGTATATCTATCCGTCATATGGATGGACAAATCCCACTCTTGATCCATGTGTTTCAACCCATACTTTCCGAACACTCAATGCCACCTTTATAGCCACCCAGTTACGGTGTGGTGTTTGATGTCATCAAAGCATCCTTCCGGTGATGGTGATAAGCATGATCTCATGTTCGAAGGAATTAGGTTACTATGTATCAGAAAGCTTATAGAAATTGAACTATTAAAATGACTTGGTCTTTATGCTACGCTTATCTATAGGAGTATTTCCATCATACCATTCTCCTAATGATATGATCTTGTTGTTAATAACATCTCAATGTTCATGATAGGGAAACCACAATCATCTATTAACCAACAAGCTAGTATTATGAAGAGGCTTTACTAGGGACTTTAGTTTACAGATCACACAAGTATTAATGTTTCCTGGTCAATACTATTATAGCATGAATGCAAACATTTATCATAAACACAAAGATATAATAATAACTACATTTATTATTGGCTCTAGGGCATATCTCCAACACAAGAAGCATCACATTCACCAATACACAACTCATAATAGAAATCAACTCACCATTATATAACCTTAACTTGCAACGAGTATGGGAGTCACAATAAAGATGCATAAAGACAAATCATAATTGGTAATGGCAAACTTTGTTCTTGGTCAGAGAACAGTTGAAATTTTTTCAAGCAAAGCTTTTTTAAAGGAGTTTATAACAGGAGTCCCTTTTGCTCAGAAATAAAAGGCTTTTACAATGATAGATTTCAAAGTAATATTCATTCAGACAAGAGTTTTGTGCAAACAAAGGAGATAATAAACATGATTGAATAAATCATCATATGAATGATTGAAACACAACAACTTAAATGCTTGCTGGAGATATAAAGGAATAGGTTTACTGACTCAACTAAAAAGTAAAAGGAAGGCCCTTCGTAGAGGGAAGCAGGGATTTCAAGTTTCACAAAGAGCTTCCAAAAGATTATGGTACTTACTAGCTTTGAGATCTCATTGCCCCTATCATAAGCATCTTGAGGTGATTAAGGTTAAAGTGAACAAAGATGGAGTATATGCTTAACAAAGTATAAGTTGGCAATCTCATGTACCTTGAGTATGAGGGCCGTTCCTCATGCTACTCAACTTTAGTTATCGGTAAGTTCTTGTCATTGTAAATATATGTGTATCATAGAGAACCGCCAACGGGGTACCCCTTGCCCCATGACACAGGAGCTATCCCATATCAAAATGACAAGGCAACAAACAATGAGCATCTCAACAATCTTCTTATTTACCATGGGAAAATGGTGTTTTTTCTCTTCTTTCCTATTTTTTGTTTCTTTTTCTCTTTTTTCTATCTCTCTCTTTTTTATAATAAGAATGCTTCATAGATTTCTCACTATGGTGATGCTGCAAGTTTCCACCATGATTAGGCATGGCTTAGGCTAGCAGCCCAGGCATTTCTCTAACACATATACATAACTCCATGGACTTACAAGCTCCCCTTTTATTTCACACGCCGACATCCATAAACAAAAGATCATGATATAAACTGGGTAATATGTACATGTGTTGAAAGCATTCCCCATGATAGCACGGTTCTGCTAATTCCCAACCTATAGGTGCAAGAATATACAACATATATGACACAATGGTTTAAGTTTATTAAGGGCAGGAAAATAAGGTGTGCCATCAAGTTCATGAGAGCTTTACTAACTAGTTTTCACATAACAAAAGTATTTTTAATTTGAAAGGTAGATGAAGCTTAAGAATTTACTTGGAATAGCAATGTTGCTAATAGGTATATATGGTGGACACAGATGGCATAAGTTTTGGTTTAAAGGATTGGATGCACGAGAAGTATTCCCTCTCAGTATAGGTTTTTGGCTAGCAAGGCTGGGTAGTAAGCAAAAGAGTTGGCGAAACAAGCAAACATACAAGTGATAAAGTCAAACATGCAATCTTCCTTGAAAACACAAAAGATCTTAAATAAAGAATACTAAGATTATGAGCCAATCAAGAAAGAAATAAAATGAAATAAAATACCTGTAAGCGCTTTTATCTTTTCCTTTCAAACCTCAAAAAGTGTTGCTACTGACCAGAGCTCGGTTTGGCAAGACCAATTTTGATTTACTTGATGCTCCGAAAGTGATACCAATACTAATCAACAAGATCAATCATATAATAGAGATTGCAAACTAAAATAAGATGTGCAAAAAGTAATTGATAAAACTTCTCATTAATATTTCATAAAGGCACTCACACCAAGGAATACATAGGTAACCAACTAGAGGAGAGATACTTCCACAATGCAAACATACTATATGATAACTTCTCTAAACATGATATGAATCTACTAAAAAGGTAAAAAGATAATGATAATGATGTGATACCGTGACACTCCCCCAAGATTGGAACAAACCAAGGGGATGCCAAAACCTGATGACAAATTACTCCTTCAGTGGTGGTGATGTTCCCTTGTCATCGTTATGCTTTCAAGGTAAAGGCTCCCCATCCACAAAGGATGTCTTGGTTTCCACAATCCGGAAACTAGCAGCAGAGCTTATGCGTTTAAACCTAGCCTCATACTCACAGTTTTGATTTTGCATGTCGTAGAGCTGTGCTTGTAATTGGTTGGTGGTTTGATGGAGCGAGAGGATTTCATCTCGAAGCTCGGCAGTCTCCCTCTTGTGCTCGGCGATGAGTTCTAAACTTATCTTATGGATGACGTGCACTTCGCATTCCCCCATCTTCTTGTACCTAAAAACATCCTCTCCAATGATTCCATCCTATCTTCTAGACTGCCTTCTCCTTTAGGGCCTTGAACTTCTTTTATCTGTACCTTCCCATCCTTGAGTATCAACTCTTTGGGGTGAATCTTAAACTCATACATGTACGGGTTGATGATGTCCGCGGATGAATCCTCCTTGGGTGATCCAGGAGAAGACATTGTGGCTCCAAAACTGAGAATCTTCCTGACAGAAATAGATCGAAACGAAAACATGATATACGAACCTCGGGGGATTCAGGTGATTATATATTACGAAGTTTTACGACATAAGGATGGTACTGTGTGAAAACGGGACGAAGACGGGCTCCGGGGTGGTCACACCCCCTGGTGGCGCGGCCAGGTGGGACCCGCGCCACAAGGAGGTGTGGTCCACCTGGGCTCCGTTTCCTCCCCTGTTTTGACTTGTTACCTTCCATATGTAATAAAAACTGCTAAAATATAAAGAGAAAAGTTTTTCGTGAACCTTTAATTTCCAGCATTTTTACCTATTCGAAGACGGACTCTGTCGGCTCCTTATTTCTAACACTTGAAAGTTACTTTCATACAAGGCTTCACACAATCTTCATTAGCAACATTAGTGTAGCAAAGACAATAAACCTTTTGGTTCAAACTCCAACCAAAATCCATCAAAACAAAAGCTACTGTAGCAATTCCTTTCAAAAACCCAAAAATAATTGAAAAGGAAGTTTATTTAAGAGGCAAATGCAGATGATGGCAGAAATATGTCAAAACAGACCAGCAGGTAAAGATTGATTTTTTTCGAAAATCTTCCGTTGCTCAAATCAAAAAGTGCAAAACTAACAAAGGTTGGATGAGAACTTGGGGCACAAGTACAAAAAATTACAGCTCCTTCTGACATACTGAGATTTTTCATGAATTTTTACAATGAAGCACAAAAATCTGTCCCATTGACAACAACTTTTCACAACTCCTGTACTTATCAAAATAGGTTGATCTTGACACAAAAACCAAACAAAAAGGAAGATATGGAGCGGTTATTACAGAGCTAATAACTTACAAGACTCAAATAAATAAAAACCAAAAGAAAACTAAAATGGGCTGTCTCCCAAAAGCTCTTTCTTTATAGCCATTAAGATGGACATGAAAATTTCCATGATGTTCTCATAGGAGATATGGATTTGAAGTGAAAGAGAGCACCAAGAAGGAAATATCCAACACACTTGATTCTAACCCAATTCCTATGCAAGGGAGTTTCATTAGAAAACAAATTATTGAAATAAAAGGCCACTAGCATAGGAAGACAAAACAAGTGCAACTTCAAAGCTTTCAACATAAAGCGGGAAAACTTAATATTATTGAGATGCATAAAACCATGTTTCCCTCTCTCATAATAACTTTCAGTAGCACTTTGAATAAAGTTGACAATATAACTGTCACAAGAAACAACTTTATCATCAGAATGATCATTCTTAAAATCATCAAAAAGAGGTTTAAGGTCAAAAACTGAATCAATAGAAGCAAGTTGTTCAACTCTAAAATCCTCATTAGGAAAATCATTTTCATAAGTATCTTTAGCAAATTTGGAAAAGTTAAACTCATAAGAATCTCCATCAAAATTAGTTTAAACTTTCTCCTTCTTACAATCTATAATATCTCCACAAGTGTTCAAAAAAGGTCTACCAAAAATAATAGGACAAGTTTTACTAGCTACTGAACCAAGTACTAGAAAATCAGCAGGATATTTAATCTTATCACAAAGAACTTCCACATATCTTACAATACCAATGGGACAGATGGTTTCTTTATTAGCAAGGTGAATAACCACATCAATGTCCTCAAGTTCACAAGGACCAATTTCATGCATAATTTCCCTGTAAAGCTCATAAGGAATAGCACTAGAACTAGCACCAATATAACATAAACCATAATAGCAATGATCACCAATTATAATAGAAAGCATAGGGACACTATCTTTCCTAGCTTTACTAGGATGAGAGACAATATTAGAAGCATCTTCACAAAAGATAATGTGCCCATATTCTACATTCTTAATGACAAGATCTTTCACAATGGCTACTACAGGTTCAATATTTATTTGTTCATCAGGTTCAACAACTTTATTTGTACTTTTGCTAACCACATTAGCTATAATATAATGTTCCTTTACCTTAGAAGGAAAAGGTATTTTCTCAATATAGGGTTCAGGCAAAATGCGATCAACAGTACAAACTTCATTGTTTCTATCAGGAACATGATTAATAATATCTTTATAAGGTGCATGGTACTTGTTCCACTTCTTTTGGGAATTTCAATATAAGAGGCAAAGTACTGAAAACAATTGGCAATACTTTGGGAATCAAGACCATACTCATTACTAATATCATGAAAGTCATTAGTTCCCATAAAAGATTTAATGCATTCATAATCATAATTTATACATGACTTTCTTCCTTTGTCATTCTCCCATGCTTCAATGTTTTCTTGAATACGGTCTAGAAGATCCCATTTAGCTTCTTATTTCATACGTGTGAATGATCCAAAACACGAAGCAACTAATAAATCTTTATCATGAAGAGAAAGCATTTCATAAAAGTTATTAATAATAATATTATTAGGGAGTTCATGAATAGGACATTTAAGCATTAGTAACTTCAATCTCCCCCAAGATTGGGCTGTACTCTCTCCATCACGAGGCCAAAATTTATATATTTGATTCCTATCCTTATGAATCTGTTACATCCCAAGATTTTCCAAATCTTGTTATGTGAAAAATAAATAAACAAAATAAACAATTGTTGAAAATTAGGGTAAAAAGAAACTTTTGTTTCTAAATGGAAACTTAAAATCCCATCTGGAACAAACTTTGGTCAACATTTGAAACCAACTAACTTCAAATCAAGTGGAATGCATTCTGCATAAATGCATCTGGAAATTTAAACACTTGAGAAATAAACCAAAACCCTAAAACCCTAATGGAAGAAAATCATTTTCAAATTATCTCTAAGACTATGGATTTGATCCATATAAAAATTGGTCAAACAAACATTTCAAATTGATCAAGAATGATTATTAGAAATATTATAATACCATATGAATTGGATTCACTTAGTTTGGAGCCATAGATAAAATCTTATGAATATAATAAGATAGGGAAAAGTAATTTCCAAAGTTAATAAAGCACTTGTCTAGAAATCCATACCAAATGGTGAGCAAATAATCTTAAAGATATTTAAGAGGATAAACAAATATCAAATAAGATTTTACCAATTGGAATCACCAACTTTGGATCTATAAACAAAAAGATATGGACTTTACAAGATAGAGAAAGAAATAATAAATGAGAAATATTGAAAGGCCAAATTTAAACTTTACTAAGACCATAAGCAGATGGAATTAATATAATTCAAATCCAAATGAAATAAAAGGATAAAGAATTTTCCAAAATAAAAATAAAGTGGCATTAACCAAACTTCATTTCCATTTGAATAAAGACAAAATCCCTATTAGAAATAATTAATTAAATCATGGGAAAAGATATTTGGAATTTACCCAAGGGGAATAAAAGTTGTTTAATTAATTTAAATAAAATTAATCTTCCAAATAAAATTTAGGGAAATAAAACTATATTTAATTCCATTGGAATTAAAACAAATACCCAATTCAAATGATTTTTGAATCATATTAAATACTTTCCAAATAATTCAAGATGAATTATTTGACACCCTATTAAACAAATAAAAACCTACTGTAAAGATTTGGAAGGTTTAAGAATTTAAATGGTGTTTGAAAATATTATTAAATCGTATTTGATTTAAAACAAGAGCCTTTTTGAATAATTAAAAGACCCTAAAAACAATAAAGTTTTATTCCAAAATTGACTTCAGATTATATTACTAATCAGTAGTTAAACCTACACAAATTTTGGTTGAGGTTTGAATTCAAATTGATGTTGAAATAATTAAACAAAAATCAAAACAGAAATTGGAAATGGAAAAAGGAAAAACAATCAGATAAAAAAAATGGAATAGGAGTAGCCCAACTAACCTAGCCCACTAAGCCCATCAGTAGCCCATCTCCCCCACCCGCAGTGAAACGTTTTTCACTCGCGAACTTACCCCCAGCGCTGCTGACAACCAGACCCCACCTCTTCCTTCTCTCTCTCGCTTCCATGCGACCCCACTGCCCCGTCAGCTTCTTCCTCCCCGCGGTGACCACGCCTCCAACACCTCCTCGCCGTTTCTGGCCGTTGAAACCGGCGTCAATATGCTTTACTGCCTGCGTTACTCCTCCCCGCGACCATGGTATCTTAAGCGCCTGCGTCCCCTCTCTCTTTCCCCCTAGTCGTCGCCCCACCGGAGCCCCCAGGCTGTCCCCAATTCTCCCTACACCGCACTCTGCTCCGGCGAGCTCCGACGGCAATTCCGGCCAGCCTCCTTCGCCCCTCGCCTCCTCGAGCACACAAACGTGACCCCCAGGCCCTGGCGCTTCTCTCTGCATCATCAGCTTGCTCGCGCTTGACCCCCAGCCTCGACAGCGACCAAGACCGTCACCGCCACCGTTTGTCTCCAACTCCGGTGACCCTCCCCGTAAGCCTCGTCTTTCCCCCGTTCTCTAGAAGACACCACTACACCCTACGTTCTTTCGCGCATCTAATGCCACCTGTTTCGCGTCCTATCGCAACATGTAGATTCGTCTTCGACAACACCAGAGCATGCCGTCGCCAGAAGGAACTCCGGCGAGAAATTGTCACTACCCTCGTGCGCCTCCTGCTACCCGAAGACCACCTTGAGCTTCGCCATACCCCTGCGATCACTGTGAGCCACTCCTCCCTCTCTCTTGCTTCCTGTACTAGCCGGAACTCTGCCGCCAGAGAGCCGCCGCCGCACAGCCGCCGCCAGCGCCACCGATTGATGGTTGCTTGATCGACAACCATAGGATGTAGATCCAACGCACGCGAAAGAAACTAAGCGAAGAGGTATCTTTGGATCAGAGCCGCACGATCTGTTTAGATCCAACGCACCAGAGAGGTTGATCCGAGCGAAACGGTATCAGCCAGTAAAATCACGCCACGTGGCCAGCGTTTGATTAATTAGACAGAAACTTTCCTATTAGATGTTCCAATTTGAAAAATTCATAACTTTCAAACCACACGTCCAAATTTTGCAAATTTTATATCAATGGAATCAGCAAGACAAGTACTTTCTGACCATGCACTTTGTTTAGTAAATTGCTTCTGTTAAATTGATTATTTTTGCAGAAACTTGTGTATGCATGTTTAGAATATAAAATTTGTTCTAATATGAATTTTGAGATGAAATCTTTTGCAAATGGTTTGTTTTGAACCTACTGACCATAGAAATCAATTTGTGGTTTCAAAAACATATTTGGTGAAGCAAAAGAATAAACTTTTGATTTAAACCATTTCTACTCAAATAAAAATAATGTTTATTTATTAAAAATGCTTTTGGAGGAAAACCTTCGGGAAATGTTTTGATTTAAACTCTCTGACCCCAAACACCAAGTTTTATGATTTGAAAATGTATTTGGTGAACCCTATAAAAATTATTACTTTGCTAAAGACATTTTCAACCACATAAAATAATGACTTGGTTTAAAAATGGTTTATGAAGTAAAATCTTTTGCAAATGGTTTTTCCACTTTATGAAGTGACCATTAGGTGTTTTCAAATGTTTGTAACCTATTAGAAACCATTTCTCCAAATAAAACAATATTTGGCATGCTTGTATGCATTGCTTTGTTTTTATTATTTTATGTGATGTTGCTTGAATGGTAGATTGAAATTGTTCCCTTGCTTGATTGAATTGTAGTGATTTGAAGAGTGTGATCATTGCAAATACAAGGAGTGAACTTATATTCTCTACCAAAAAGGCAAGTGATGCTTCATACTTTTGTCCCATTATTTTCACTATGCATTAGTGATATTTCTAAGTAGGACTTGCATGGAATTTTGCTAAGTGTAAACTATGCCATGGGAAATCCTAGTAGATGAAACCTTAGTAAAAATTTCCTAAGTTAAGATTACTATTACTATCATGCTTAGCTTAGCTAGTAGAAAACAAGGGTGGAATATATATTCATGCTATGGAATATTTCTAAGTCTGTGGACTTGTGTTTTGTTTAATAAAACAACTAAATGATTGAATCACCTGGGTGGAATGGAAGGAATGGTTTGTGTTGAGTGGTTCACAAGGCCCATTTCTATGGTTTACCTTGTGTATCTCACTTGTGGATGGCCACCCAGGAACAAAGAGATTTGAGATGTCAAATGTTGAGAAGCTTCAAGTGCAGCCACTTGGCATTATGGGCTCTGCCTGGATCATATAGGTTGCAATAACTTAGCCAAATGGAAAGTTGGTGGTAGGGGTTGATAGGTCGGAACGTGTCCATTCTGGTCTAAGGGAAGGCTTCTGAAAGATCTTATCTTGGTGAAACCAAGTCTTGTGGGGAAAGTGCACCACCTCTGTAGAGTGAAAAATCTAAGTACTTAGCCATGTCCCTGGCAAAGGACAATTTGAGCATCAAGACATGGAAGCTATCAAGAATCTCCTCATCCCAATTTCTAAGTTAAAAACTTGTGGTTGAACAAGGGGTTGAAGGATCACCAATTTCTATTGGGAGATGCCTTGGGAAAGATTTTGTCAAACAAAAACTTAGTGTTTTCAAATGATAAGGAAAATCTATTTTGAGCAAAGCAAGCCTAAACTCCACTTAGCCAAATGCATATAGATGATAGACTCCACTATATTACCATAGTATCACTTGCCAATACAATTCAAATGTATTTACCCTTGTGGCTGTAACTTATTATGTTGCAGGTTTGTTTGATGTTAGAGAAGTTTATTGATTAGGATTACAAGTCTACAACCAACATGTCTGCCTGTGGCACTTTGAAGATGAAGGACCCCATACTATTGTTATATTCTGCTGCATTGTAATGAGATAGCCAAATGAGCTATGTAAGATGTAATAAATTATTTTATTCCTGGTTATAAAGTTGTATTATGACCTTTGTTTCTTGATATTACATCTTAACTGTGGATGCTAGCTATTGATCCAGGGACTAGCATTGTAAACACAGGGATCTCTACCTTATTAAAGGTTGGGAACCTTACAGATGGTATCAGAGCATTGTGTTGCCTGTAGGATTGTAACCCTAGGATTGGACAAAACCCCTTAGAAAAATAGGAGTTATGTTTGTTCCAAAACTTATTTACAAACAATCTTGTAAACTCTTTCCTCAACCATTTTGGTTTTGACTCTACATCTCTTCTATTTCAACTTGATGGATAAAGCCTACCCCATGGCCAAAGACTTCACCATGTGCAGAGGACTTCATCAACTCTAATGACTTCAACATCTTCAAGTAATTTGAACCTTATTCTCAACAAGGACTTCAACCTTGGATATCACTAAGGACTAAAAGTGAGACAAGAAATGTTACTCAAGACTTGAAGACTAAGGAAACAAAACTTGGGAATCATCATCACCTTTGAAGTTTTTGTGACCAAGAATTTTCCCAAGGAAACCATGATCTCATTCAAGAAGAATCCACCAAGAAGGATAGAATGATTTCAAGTGAACCATATAGATGGACCACCATATTTAGTTTAAGTCAAACCCACCAACTTGTGTGGTGTAACAAAAATATTTTTGGTTGCCTAAAAATATGCTTGAAACTTGTTGTTTGAGTGGAATGCTTGTTTGTGATTGCTTGCACTTTGCTTGTGTGAATTGTGATGTGTGTGATTAGAATTGATTCCTTAGAAATCTTTTGCCTATTCTAATCCTAAACCAACCCAAACAGATGACTTCTCCAAGAGACTCCAACATCAAGGATGGTGACAACAACAACAACCAAGAGATGCACATGAGAGAACAACTGCTAGCAAACCAAACCCAGTTGAACCAAGTGAAAACTCAGTTTTTAGCCAACAACAATAAGTTAGACCCAACCATGCAAAAGTTTTTGGAAACCCAATCCCAATTGTTGCAAGGGATGGCCACTCAAATGATCAACATGGGAGACAACTCTTTCCAAGGAGTTTGTGATAACAATGATGACAAGGATGATATTTTAGAAGGAACCCAAGCTTGCAATATTTGTGGAGACAAGGATCACACTTCCAAGGAACATGAAGATCAATGTCCCAATTGTGAAGAGAAACATCCAACAAATCAATGCCCCACATCTCAAGCTACTTGTTTCTTGTGTGAAGGAAATAATCATGTCCCTATCCAATGCCCCATCTATTCCATAGTTCAACAAAGGAAACAAGGTGGAGTGCAACAACTGATTGCAGATTACCATGAGAGAGCCAAGTCTACCAAGAAGGATGAAGACAAAGGAAAATCTCAGCTTGCACCCCCATGCAATATGACTCAATTTAAAGGACCAAAGAGGAGACATATGTATTATCCAAGGAAAAGGTCAAGGAGACTAGGAAACTTTCCTACCTTTGAGATAACATATGAAGAACATGAACTAGAAGCACTCCTAGCTTTGGAGAAACCTAAGAAGAAGAAGTATAAGGAAATTAGCCAAGTGTGGTGCAACAACTGCAAAGAGCTAGGCCATTATGTGTCAACTTGTCCACAGAAGATACGTGAAGAACTCAACCTTATCACATGTTACAATTGTGGTAACCAAGGACATTATGCAAGCAATTGTCCAGAAAAGATGAAGCGAAAGATAAAGCCTATGAAGGATCTCAGCCTAGTCACATGTTTCAAGTGTGGAAACAAAGGACACTATGCAGATGTTTGCCCAGAGAGATTTCAACAAGATCCCAAGCAAGCCAAGAAGTAATATAGTTGGAAAATTTTTAAGGGTGGTAGTACCCTAGTTGCTTTGAGCCAACTTGTAACCCTAGCCTCCCCAAATCTCGGGACGAGATTTATTTTAAGGGTGGTATCCTGTCACATCCCAAGATTTTCCAAATCTTGTTATGTGAAAAATAAATAAACAAAATAAATAATTGTTGAAAATTAGGGTAAAAAGAAACTTTTGTTTCTAAATGGAAACTTAAAATCCCATCTGGAGAAACTTTGGTCAACATTTGAAACCAACTAACTTCAAATCAAGTGGAATGCATTCTGCATAAATGCATCTGGAAATTTAAACACTTGAGAAATAAACCAAAACCCTAAAACCCTAATGGAAGAAAATCATTTTCAAATTATCTCTAAGACTATGGATTTGATCCATATAAAAATTGGTCAAACAAACATTTCAAATTGATCAAGAATAATTATTAGAAATATTATAAGACCGTATGAATTGGATTCACTTAGTTTGGAGCCATAGATAAAATCTTATGAATATAATAAGATAGGGAAAAGTAATTTCCAAAGTTAATAAAGCACTTGTCTAGAAATCCATACCAAATGGTGAGAAAATAATCCTAAAGATATTTAAGAGGATAAACAAATATCTAATAAGATTTTACAAATTGGAATCACCAAGTTTGGATCTATAAACAAAAATATATGGACTTTACAAGATAGAGAAAGAAATAATAAATGAGAAATATTGAAAGGCCAAATTTAAACTTGACTAAGACCATAAGCAGATGGAATGAATATAATTCAAATCCAAATGAAATAAAAGGATGAAGAATTTTCCAAAATATAAATAAAGTGGCATTAACCAAACTTCATTTCCATTTGAATAAAGACAAAATCCCTATTAGAAATAATTAATTAAATCATGGGAAAAGATATTTGGAATTTACCCAAGGGGAATAAAAGTTGTTTAATTAATTTAAATAAAATTAATCCTCCAAATAAAATTTAGGGAAATAAAACTATATTTAATTCCATTGGAATTAAAACAAATATCCAATTCAAATGATTTATGAATCATATTAAATACTTTCCAAATAATTCAAGATGAATTATTTGACACCCTATTAAACAAATAAAAACCTACTGTAAAGATCTGGAAGGTTTAAGAATTTAAATGGTGTTTGAAAATATTATTAAATCTTATTTGATTTAAAACAAGAGCCTTTTTGAATAATTAAAAGACCCTAAGAACAATAAAGTTTTATTTCAAAATTGACTTCAGATTATATTACTAATCAGTAGTTAAACCTACACACATTTTGGTTGAGGTTTGAATTCATATTGATGTTGAAATGATTAAACAAAAATCAAAACAGAAATTGGAAATGGAAAAAGGAAAAACTATCAGATAAAAAAAATGGAATAGGAGCAGCCCAACTAACCTAGCCCACTAAGCCCATCAGTAGCCCATCTCCCCCTCCCACAGTGAAACGTTTTTCACTCGCGAATTTACCCCCAGCGCCGCTGACGACCAGACCCCACCTCCTCCTTCTCTCTCTCGCTGCCATGCGACCCCACTGTCCCGTCAGCTTCTTCCTCCCTGCGGTGACCACGCCTCCAACACCTCCTCGCCGTTTCTGGCCGTTGAAACCGGCGTCAATACGCTTTACTGCCTGCGTTACTCCACCCCGCGACCATGCTATCTTAAGCGCCTGCGTCCCCTCTCTCTTTCCCCCTAGTCATCGCCCCACCGGAGCCCCCAGGCTGTCCCCAATTCTCCCTACACTGCACTCTGCTCCGGCGAGCTCCGACGGCAATTCCGGCCAGCCTCCTCCGCCCCTCGCCTCCTCGAGCACACGAACGTGACCCCCATGCCCTGGCGCTTCTCTCTGCATCATCATCTTGCTTGCGCTTGACCCCCAGCCTCGACAACGACCAAGACCGTCACCGCCACCGTTTGTCTCCAACTCCGGTGACCCTCCCCGTAAGCCCCGTCTTTCCCCCTTTCTCTAGAATACACCACTACACCCTACGTTCTTTCGCGCATCTAATGCCACCTGTTTCGCGTCCTATCGCACCATGTAGATTCGTCTTCGACAACACCAGAGCACGCCGTCGTCAGAAGGAACTCCGGCGAGAAATTGTCACTACCCTCGTGCGCCCCCTGCTACCCGAAGACCACCTTGAGCTTCGCCATACCCCTGCGATCACTATGAGCCACTCCTCCCTCTCTCTTGCTTCCTGTATTAGCCGAAACTCCGCCGCCGCACAGCCGCCGCCAGCGCCGCCGATTGATGGTTGCTTGATCGACAACCATGGGATGTAGATCCAACGCACGTGAAAGAAGCTAAGCGAAGAGGTATCTTTGGATCAGAGCCGCACGATCTGTTTAGATCCAACGCACCAGAGAGGTTGATCCGAGCGAAACGGTATCAGCCAGTAAAATCACGCCACGTGGCCAGCGTTTGATTAATTAGACAGAAACTTTCCTATTAGATGTTCCAATTTGAAAAATTCATAACTTTCAAACCACACGTCCAAATTTTGCAAATTTTATATCAATTGAATCAGCAAGACAAGTAATTTCTGACCATGCACTTTGTTTAGTAAATTGATTCTGTTAAATTGATTGTTTTTGCAGAAACTTGTGTATGCATGTTTAGAATATAAAATTTGTTCTAAAATGAATTTTGAGATGAAATCTTTTGCAAATGGTTTTTTTTGAACCTACTGACCATAGAAATCAATTTGTGGTTTCAAAAACATATTTGGTGAAGCAAAAGAATAAACTTTTGATTTAAACCATTTCTACTCAAATAAAAATAATGTTTATTTATTAAAAATTCTTTTGGAGGAAAACCTTCGGGAAATGTTTTGATTTAAACTCTCTGACCCCAAACACCAAGTTTTATGATTTGAAAATGTATTTGGTGAACCCTATAAAAATTATTACTTTGATAAAGACATTTTCAACCACATAAAATAATGACTTGGTTTAAAAATGGTTTATGAAGTAAAATATTTTGCAAATGGTTTTTCCACTTTATGAAGTGACCATTAGGTGTTTTCAAATGTTTGTAACCTATTAGAAACCATTTCTCCAAATAAAACAATCTTTGGCATGCTTGTATGCATTGCTTTGTTTTTATTATTTTATGTGATGTTGCTTGAATGGTAGATTGAAATTGTGCCCTTGCTTGATTGAATTGTAGTGATTTGAAGAGTGTGATCATTGAAAAGACAAGGAGTGAACTTATATTCTCTACCAAAAAGGCAAGTGACGCTTCATACTTTTATCCCATTATTTTCACTATGCATTAGTGATATTTCTAAGTAGGACTTAAACAAGGGTGGAATATATATTCATGCTATGGAATATTTCTAAGTTTGTGGACTTGTGTTTTGTTTAATAAAACAACTAAATGAATGAATCACCTGGGTGGAATGGAAGGAATGGTTTGTGTTGAGTGGTTCACAAGGCCCATTTCTATGGTTTACCTTGTGTATCTCACTTGTGGATGGCCACCCAGGAACAAAGAGATTTGAGATGTCAAATGTTGAGAAGCTTCAAGTGCAGCCACTTGGCATTATGGGCTCTGCCTGGATCATATAGGTTGCAATAACTTAGACAAATGGACAGTTGGTGGTAGGGGATGATAGGTTGGAAGGCGTCCATTCTGGTCTAAGGGAAGGCTTCTGAAAGATCTTGTCTTGGTGAAACCAAGTCTTGTGGGGAAAGTGCACCACCTCTGTAGAGTGAAAAATCTAAGTACTTAGCCATGTACCTAGCAAAGGACAATTTGAGCATCAAGACATGGAAGCTATCAAGAATCTCCTCATCCCAATTTCTAAGTTAAAAACTTGTGGTCGAACAAGGGGTTGAAGGATCACCAATTACTATTGGGAGATGCCTTGGCAAAGATTTTGTCAAACAAAAACTTAGTGTTTTCAAATGATAAGGAAAATCTATTTTGAGCAAATCAAGCCTAAACTCCACTTAGCCAAATGCATATAGATGATAGACTCCACTATATTACCATAGTATCACTTGCCAATACAATTCAAATGTATTGACCCTTGTGGCTGTAACTTATTATGTTGCAGGTTTGTTTGATGTTAGAGAAGTTTATTGATTAGGATTACAAGTCTACAACCAAAATGTCTGCCTGTGGCACTTTGAAGACGAAGGACCCCATACTATTGTTATATTCTGCTGCATTGTAATGAGATAGCCAAATGAGCTATGTAAGATGTAATAAATTATTTTATTCCTGGTTATAAAGTTGTATTATGACCTTTGTTTCTTGATATTACATCTTAACTGTGGATGCTAGCTATTGATCCTGGGACTAGCATTGTAAACACATGGATCTCTACCTTATTAAAGGTTGGGAACCTTACAGAATCTCACTGGTAGGATAGAATTTAGAATAAAAGAGAGGTACAATTTCCTCCCATTCCATAGATTGTCCATTCTTCAGCAGCTTATACCATTATTCAGCTCTTCCTTTCAATGATATAGAGAGTAACCTTTTCTTAACTTGTTCCTTTGTGATACCTACACACTTAAACAACTCGCATAATTCATGGATAAAAAGCAAGTGATCACCAGGATGGACAGTTCCATCCCCAAAATAATAATTATCCATAACTCGATCAACAATTCTTGTAGGTATCTTAAAAGGATCTATCTCAACAAGTTATGGCTCATCTACTACCCTAGAAGTGGTCGTATCTTTCCCAAATAGCAAACCAAGTGGGTTATCCATATTGGAAACAAAGTAACAAACAGAAATAAAAACCAATACTCACAGTAGAAGTTTCCTTTACCAGCTCCACTCTTCAATAGCGCTTCACTCCCCGGCAACGGCACCCGAAAATAGTCTTGATGACCCACAAGTATAGGGGTGTATCATAGTACTTCCGATAAATAGGACTGTCAATTCCAACAAGGAGAAGAAGGTGTTGACTAGTGGTTTGGAGCAAGATTTCTCTGTAAATACTTAGCAAACAAATTTTTAGGGTTTTTTGATAATGCAAAGAAATAAAGTGCAAGTAAATAAAGACAACGAATAAATTCAGCAAGTGGCCCAATCCTTTCTTAGCAAAGGAGACGACGGTTGTAATACTTATGAGGACCAAACGTTTTCGAGGACACATGGGAATAATGTCAAGTTCTTTCGCTTCATATTGTTGATTAATCTTCTTTGGTTGGATAAGTGTCGTGTGGGTGAAACTGTGCTAATGTACTGACCTTACTTGGACTAATACATACTTGTGATTAAACCCCTTGCAAGCATCCGCAACTACAAGAAAGTAATTAAGATAAAAACCTAACCACATCATTAAACTCTGAGATCCTACACTCCCTTGTGCAAAGGTTTCCTAACGAGGGTTTAGGTTTCTGTTACTCCGGCAACCCCACAATTAGTAGCCAAATACACAATGCATTCCCCTAGGCCCATAAATGGTGAAGTATCATGTAGTCGACGTTCACATGACACCACTAGAAGAATAACACCACAACTTAAATATCAAACCATTGAATAATACCTCAACACAATTCCACTATTAACAACATGACTTCTCCCATGTCCTCAAGAACTAAACTGTAGAGGTCCCAACCTTTAATAAGGTAAAGATCCCTGTGTTTACAATGCTAGTGTAACATCCCTAAAATCATGTTTTCAAAGCTTGCATATCATTCATGCATTCATAATCATTTTAGGATCATTTGCAAAGTCATTACAAAAACAAGAGAATTTGAATGCCTATTATTTTATGTAAGCAAGGCATTGATCCAATGCAACTCTCTAGTAAGAGATTATTTGTTTTAAACCAAAGATATTTGATCATAGGGTTGTTTGATAATTTCCAAAGCTTGGACAAAGATTTCAAAACAAAGAAACAAATTTAAACCATTTCTATGTCTTTAGTAAGCAATGGGTAAAAACATTGTTTATTTTAAAATTCCAAAGTGCCAAATTATTTTAAAGCGTACAACATAGTTCGGCAACCAAATATGTACAAATTTAAATTTATAAAAATCCAGAAGTGGTTTAAATTCAAACTTATTTGAAACTCATTTGAAAATGTTTCCTGGAAAATCAAACAAAAATAGAAAAGGATAAAAGAATTTGAATTTGGCCGGCGCCACCATTTCGGCCCAGTAGCCAAAACAACCCACCTGGGTTTTCCCTTCTCCCTCTGTTTCTCACCGCAGCAGCGCACACCAACCCGCTGACATCTGGGACCCACATTGCCCCGTCATCGTCGTCCTCAATCACCGCGCGACGACCGCTCCGCCGTTACCACCGCGCCAGGGACGCCGCGTTTAAAACCTCGTTTAATTCCATTGATTCAGCGCATAACTCTCGCCCCGCTCCTGGCTACTTAATCCCCTCGCCACTGCGGTCATTTCCCCCCACTGTCCTCGCTCACTCCGCCACTAGGCTGCACGCAATCGAGCTCAGACCGCCGCTGTACCGACGACCTCCCGCGACTGATTCTGGTGAGACTCGACCACCCCTTTGCCTCTGCTTCAAACGAGCGTGACCAGCATGTTCTGGCGCATCCCCTAACGCCTTTCGTTTGCTTTCTCGTGACCCAGGTCACCGTCCCCGTTCGTGCCCGCAACCATCAGTGCCGCCGCCCAACTCCGACGAGAAATACTGGTAATCTTCGAGCACCCTTGCTTCCCCTTTGACCATGTCGTGTTTTCCACAACCTTGCGCACCTCCTGACACAATTGGTTTGTGCTAGGGCGGTCCATATCGTCGGCAACGTCTTCATCTGCAAGCACCAGACGTCGTCCGCAAGTACGACGAGCCCCAACAACCTCTACAGCGCGCCCCGACCCTGCCCGTCTGCATGTTGAGCTTCCTCGTGACCTCGCGAGTCTGGTAAGCCCCTCTGCTGACCCCAGCCCCCTCCGTAGCCACCGGAACACCACTGGGAGAGCCGTGCCGCCGCGCCGCCATAACTAGCGCCGCCCATCCATGGTCGCATGCTCGACAGCTGTCAGATCTGGATCCAGCGCTTAGGATTAGATCTGTAGCGAAGGGGTATGCGTTGATCTGGACCGTGTGCAGTTAGTTAGATCCAACGGTCCGCGAGCGTGATCCCGTGCGAAGCGGTATCGTCCAATCAAACGCTTCCGCGTGGCCTGTTATTTGTTTTAAAAATCTGATTTAGATCTATTAGATTTTCAAACTTGCAAAATTCATAACTTTTGATCCATACGTTCAAATTTTGCAAATTTTATATCATTGGAATCAGGAGAAAGAATTCTATCCATTTATTCAATGTGTTTAATGTTTTGCTTCTGTAATATTGATTATTTTTGCAGAGACATTTGTAGGCTCATTTTGAGTATAGAAATTATTTGAAGAATGATTTAGAGACTAAATAAAGTTTGTTTAGTGTCTATTTGTCTTGTTTATGAATTCAGTACTGTATACTTGTATTTTTTGACTTAGAAAAATCATCAGATGTCATTTGCATGCATTCATATATTTTTGTTTGTCTATTTTGATATGTGAATTTGGTGCTATCATTTTATGTGTAGATTTTGGTGCTAGTGGTGATTGTGATTGTGAAGATTGTTGTTGCTACTCCCCCAACTACCAAGGCCAGTGGTGCTTCATGTTTTTATCCCAATATTTTTACCTATGCATTAGAAATATTTTGTATAGGACTTGCATGATTATTTTGCTAAGTATCTATATGCTATGCTTGGGAAATCCTAGGTAGAAATGTTAGAATTTCCTTTAAGTTAGGATACTTGTCATTGCCATGCTTAGCCTAGCTAATAGCAACCAAGGGTGGAATATAATCATGCTATGGAAAATATTGTTAAGTCTTTGACTTATGGTTTTGTTTAATAAAACAACTAAGTGAATGAAACACCTGGGTGGAATGGTAATTGCTTGGTGGTTTTTGGTTGAGTGGTTACACAAGGCCCATTTTTATATTTTACCTTGTGTATCTCACTTGTGGATTGCCACCCAGGAACAAAGGGATTTGAGATGCCAAATGTTAAGAAGCTTCTAGTGCAACCACATGGCATTATGGGCTCTGCCTGGATCATATAGGTTGCAATTACTTAGCCAAATGGACAGTTGGTGGTAGGGGAATGATAGGTTTGGAGTGCGTCCATTTTGGTCTAAGGGAAGGCTTCTGAAAGGTCCTGTCTTGATGAAAATCAAGTCTTGTGGGGAAAGTGCAAAGCCTCTGCAGATGGAAGAATCTAAGTACTTAGCCATGTCCCTGGTATTGGACAATTTGAGCATCAAGACATGGAATCTATCAAGAATCTCCTCATCCCAATTTTATAAGTTAAAACATGTGGTTGAACAAGGGTGAAGGTTCACCAATTTCTATTGGTGGTTCCTTGGGAAAGTTTTGTCAAAGAAAAACTTAGTGTTTTCAACTAATAGGTAAAACCTATTTTGAGCAAAACAAGCCTAAGCTACACTTAGCCAAATTCATGTAGTAACTAGATGTTAATATTCTACTAAGGCATAACTTGCCAATACTATTCCAATGTATTGACCTACTGTGGCTGTAACTTGTGATGTTGCAGGTTACTTTGATGATGATTAGGGGTTATGAGTCTACACTCAACATGCTTGCCCGTGGCACATGAATATGAAGACTTCTATTTTATATTGTTAAGTTAAACTCTTGTACTAGCCTATGGCTATGGAGTTGTAAAATACTATGTTATCTCTGGAATGACGTTGTAATAATGACCTTTGTTTCTGTGTACTTCATCTTAAACTATGGATGCTAGCAATTGATCCAGGGACTAGCATTGCAATAACAGGGATCCTTACCTTTATAAGGGAGGGATCTTACAGATGGTATCAGAGCACTGTGTTTCCTATAGGATTATGACCCTAGGATTGGATTAGAAACCACTAAGGAATTTTTTTTCAACAATTTCCACACTTGTCTTTTTCTTCTCGTAAACTTTTCTAATCTTCTTTCTCATCTCTATTTGTAGATGAACTCCACCAACTAAGCCGTGAGGAAGGGACCACTCATGACTATGACCTTGGAGTGTGAGACAGAATTCCCTAAGGCTCTCAAGGACTTCATGGTTGCCATGGGAATACATGGTGCAGCTGTGTACAAAGGTTTCCCCGTGATGGACGAAGGTGTGGAGTACTGGTGGGTGTAACTTCACTTGTATAAAAACAAGGAAGATAACCACAAGGAATCAGGATTCTTCATGGTCACCAACTCAGTGATGCACACCACATTCTTTGACTCTGCAAGGGATGCAGCTTGGAAGGCCTTCAAGGAGCTTGGTGATAGACTCAAGTGCAGAATGCTTAACACCCAAAATGACCTTAGGGAAGAAAAGAAGCATACCCAAGAGTTAGAGGCTACCAACCAACGTTTAAGAGAGGACATCATAGACTTAGCAATCGAGTCATGTGATCAGGATCGACAGATTGCCTCTAGAGATGCCCTGTTAGCCAATTTGGCAAGTGAGATGGGATTGTAATGTACTTCGTTAGTTGGACCACCACACTTATCTTTTATTTCCAAAAAAATATGTCTAAGTTATGTTGAACCTTGGATGCTTGTAATGTATTTATGTATGCCATGACTTGTGTGTTTGTTTGCCAAATGATATGCTAGTGATACTTTGTCTTGTGAATTTTCTATTGATGTTGATTCTAACTTTTCTCTATCTTATAAAATAGATGCCTAATGTTACTATCAGCACGGCCGAAGAGTTCAAGGGAACTCGTCGTGGCACTCGTATTATTGAGCTCACTAGTGTGCTCAATCTTCCGCTTCCTAGCATCATGATGCTTCCCCTCACCAAGTTTGAGAGGAAGGACCTTTGGGGCTTCAAAGTTACTTAGCCAGGACGCCAGACCGAGCCAGCCACGGAGGCTATCACCTTCAAGCTGATGCATGACGACAAGGAGAGAGGCTTAGAGGTATGCATGATTTACTTGGGCGTCTGCTAGGGAGGCACTCCAGGGATCTTAGAGGTACTCACTTTCACGCCTTCGGAATACGCGACGAGGATGGTGAGGCTATTGAGTTCGAGGATGCTGCTAGAGAGATGGCAGAGCCGATTCGTCTGTACCTTCAGGACCTAGAGGTTCTTCTTAGGCACCTAGATACTGATAGGACCAACGTCATGCTTAGAAATGACGAGCTCCAGGTGCAACTTCGTGAGAAGGACAAGCTCTTTGCAGAACAAGACGAGATAGTCAAGGAAATGGAGGCCAAGTTTGAGAGCCAGGACAGGAAGTTCAAGAGCCAAGAGAAAAGAGTCCAAGATAGGAACAAGAGGATTCGAGAGATGAATGCAGAACTAGAGGCCAAGGACTTCGAGCTCGAGCATCAGCAGGGTGTGATTGAGAGACTTCGTTCACAGAAGAGGGCTCTCAAAGCCAAGATAGAGGCCTTGACTACCAATGTTGAGGAATACAAGACCGCTATGGAGAAGGCAGGTCTTACACTTGTTGACGAGGAGGTTGATGAAGAGGAGTAGTGATGACTACTCATTTACCTTTCATTTACCATGCTTTTGATTGTTGAGTCGCAATGACCATCCAACATGTGGATGGCTTGCTATGATGTGTTTGCTTTTCAAACTTGTTGTTTATGTCTTGAACCTTATGTTATTTTATGCTTGTTTTGGTGATTGTCTATGTGATGTATTGTGCATTTTAAGCATCTATGGGTATCTCATTCTTATCCTTATGAAAACCACAGATGCCTCCTCGACGTGCCAACCCCAACCCGAACAACAACAATGTCACCCCTGAGATGCAGCAGCTGATGACAGCACAGGCACAGCTGATGCAGATGATGACCACTTTCATGCAGAATCAGAACAACAACAACAACAACAACAACAACAATAACAACAACAACAATAACAATAACAACAACAATCAGAACAATCCACCAGGATTTGACATGCTCACCAGATTCCTAAGACTAAGGCCTGCAAAGTTCTCAGGAACTACTGATCCCATGGTGGCCAATGATTGGTTGCGTTCGGTGAACAAGGATTTGGTAACTGTCGGCTGCACTGAAGAAGAGAAAGTCAGGTTTGCAGCACACCTGTTGGAAGGACCAGCAGCTACTTGGTGGGATAACTTCCAGATCACCACTCCCATTGAGGATGTGACATGGTCTATCTTTGAAGATGGTTTCCGTATAGCTCACATCTCATCCGGAGTGATGAGTTTGAAGAAGAATGAGTTCCATAACCTGAAGCAGCGCCACCACAGCGTCGCTGAATATATTGAGGAGTTCAACAATCTGGCATGTTATGCACCATATGAAGTGGATACCGATGCCAAGTGGAAAGAGAAGTTCCTCGAAGGACTGAATGATGAACTGAATTTGCAGCTATCTGTTGCCTATGTCCCCACCTACCAGTCCCTTTGTGACAAGGCTACCATCTTGGAGAACAAGATGAAACAAGTTGAAAACAGAAAGAGGAAGCACAACTCTGACAAGCATAGCTCAGGATCGTCTCACAAACGTTCCCATCATGATGATAGTGGGAGTTCTGGATCCCACAAGAATGGGAAATACAACAACCACCACAGCCACAACTTCCATCATGACAACAAGCATCATCGTAGTCATGATAGTGACAAGTACAAGAACCACAAGGGTGGACACAAGAGTCACCACAGTGGAGGTGGAAGTGGAAGTGGCAGTCAGCCTGCAAAAAGAGATATCAGTCAGGTTGAATGCTTCAAGTGTAAGAAGCTGGGGCATTATGCAAATGAATGCCCAGAAAATAAAGTTGAAGGACCCAACAAGCCCAACCCTTTCCAGAAGGGACAAGTGAACCACATCAATGTGGAAGAGATTTATGAGGAGTCCGATGCTGTGGCTGGTAAGTTCAAACTCAATTCCATTACAACACTTGTTCTTTTTGATACTGGTACATCACATTCATTCATATCAAAAGCATTTGTTGATAGAAATGGGTTTCCAACTGAAAATATTGGGTGTCCAATAAAAGTAAGTTCTCCCGGTGGAGATATGATAATAAGTCTTGGGTGTCGTGATCTAGTGATAGAATTTGGAAAGCATAAGTTTCCAGTGAGTCTGATAATCCTAGATTCCCAAGGACTGGATGTAATTTTGGGAATGGACTGGATGACCAAGTATGAAGGAGTACTTGATTGTGCCAATCGTACTGTCACACTCACAACCCCGGAAAAGAAACAGATAAGATTCAAGTCTAACTTTGAATCAAAAGGGAGTAAGCTAAATTCTCTTAAGGGGGTTAGCATAGACAGTGTGCCAATTGTGAGTGAATATCCGGATGTGTTTCCGTAAGAATTGCCGGGAATGCCACCAGATAGAGATGTGGAATTTTTGATTGACTTGCTGCCAGGATCAGGACCAATAGCAAAGAGACCTTACAAGATGTCAGTTGATGAGTTGAAAGAACTCAAGAAACAACTTGGAGAACAGATGCAGAAAGGATTTATTCAACCAAGTTCTTCATCTTGGGGAGCACCAGTCTTATTTGTGAAAAATAAAGATAGAAGTCAAAGGTTATGCATAGATTATCGTTCACTCAATGAGGTGACTATCAAGAACAAATATCCTTTGCCCCGAATCAATGACTTGTTTGATCAGTTAGAAGGATCCTGTATATTCTCAAAGATTGATCTCCGGTCAGGTTATTTTTAGCTTAAGATAAGAGAACAAGACATACCTAAGACAACTTTCACCACTAGGTATGGATTGTATGTGTACATCGTGATTCCATTCGGTTTGACCAATGCACTAGCTTACTTCATGAATATGATGAACAAGGTGTTCATGGAGTTCCTTGACAAGTTTGTTGTCGTTTTCATCGATGACATTTTGATCTACTCCAAGAGCAAAGAAGAGCATGAAGAACATTTGCGTTTGATACTTGAGAAGCTTAGAGAGCATAAGCTGTATGCCAAATTCAGTAAGTGTGAATTCTGGTTAAATGAAGTTGGATTTCTTGGACACGTTGTGTCAGGAGATGTTATAGCAGTTGATCCCGCAGAAGTGTTAGCTGTAACTGAATGGGAATCTCCTAAGTCAGTGAAAGAAGTTCGTAGTTTCCTTGGCTTGGTAGAATACTACAGAAGATTCATTGAAAATTTCTCCAAGGTAGCTAAGCCAATGACGGAGTTACTAAAGAAAGACAAGAAATTTGCTTGGACTGAAGGATGTGAACTCAGTTTCCAAGAATTGAAAAAGAGACTAGTGACAGCACCAGTCCTATGTCTGCCAGATTTGGAGAAAGATTTCCAAGTGTACTGTGATGCATCTCATCATGGATTGGGTGCAGTTCTAATGCAAGAAGGGAAAGTTGTGGCTTATGCCTCGAGACAACTCAAAACTCATGAGGTAAATTACCCTACTCATGATTTAGAGTTGGCCTCTGTTGTCCATGCACTAAAAACATGGAGACATTATCTTTTGGGAAAGCGATGTGAAGTGTTCATAGATCACAAAAGTTTGAAGTATATCTTCACTCAGAAAGAAATCAACATGAGACAAAGAAGATGGCTAGAACTCATCAAGGACTATGACTTGAGTTTGTAATACCACCCCGGTAAAGCAAATGTTGTAGCAGATGCTCTAAGCCATAAGGTATTTGTGAGTGGCCTTACTAAGGGAGAGTTGCCAGATGATCTGTGTGCCCAATTTAGATACCTTAGATTGGAGATTGTGCCTGAGGGACATCTCATGTCATTGGATGTTCAACCCACATTGTTGGACAATATCAAGGAAGCCCAAAAGACGGACAAGGAAATAGAAGAGATTAAGGAAAATATTGGCAAGGGAAAAGCCAAAGGATTCCATGGAGAAGAATAGGGTACTTTATGGTATGGAAAACGTATTTGCGTTCCGCAAGATCCGGAGCTTCGGAAACTGATTTTACAGGAAGCACACAACTCACCATATTCCATTCATCCGGGTAACACCAAAATGTACATGGATATGAAGGAAAGATTTTGGTGGAACAATCTCAAGAAGTACATCGCCGAACATATTGCTTTGTGTGATGAATGTAGTAGATTAAAAGCGGAACATCAGAAACCAGCAGGATTGCTACAACCACTACCTATTCCTGATTGGAAGTGGGATAAGATTGGCATGGATTTCATCACCGGATTGCCAAGGACCAGGTCAGGATATGATTCTATTTGGGTAGTAGTGGATCGCCTCACTAAAGTGGCTCATTTCATACTCGTGAAGACAACCTACACAAGTTCTAAGTTGGCCAAGATCTATATGAATAGGATTGTATTTCTGCATGGAGTATCCAAGAGTATTGTGTCTGATAGGGGAACTCAGTTCACTTCTCATTTTTGGAGGCAACTACATGAGTCATTGGGAACGAGATTGGAATTCAGCACTGCTTTTCATCCTCAGACTGATGGACAGACAGAAAGGACCAACCAGATTCTAGAAGATATGTTGAGGGCATGTTCCCTAGACTATGGAGCTAGTTGGGATGAAAGTCTGCCTTACGCAGAATTCTCTTACAATAACAACTATTAAGCCAATATTGAGATGGCACCATTTGAGTTTCTCTATGGGAGAAAGTGTACTACCCCATTGCTATGGAATGGTGTGGGAGAAAGAAATTTGTTCGGACCAGAACTAATCAAAGAGCCTGAAGAGAAAGTCAAGCTAGTAAAGGACAGATTGAAGATAGCACAGTCCCGATAGAAGAGCTACGCAGATCCTAAGCGTAGAGAATTCACCAATGAAGTAGGTGATAGAGCTTACCTTAGAGTGTCACCACTTCGTGGAGTGAAGAGATTTGGAGTCAAAGGAAAATTTTCCCTAAGATATGTTGGACCATTCAAGATTCTGAGTCATAAAGGAGAAGTAGCTTATGAGATTAAATTGCCAGAATCATTGTCTGCCGTTCACAATATGTTTCATGTGAGTCAGCTAAATAAATGCCATCCAGAGATGGAAGAGACTTCTTTGAAGGATACTATACCTTTGGAGGAGGTCCAATTGGAAAGTGATCTCACTTATGAAGAAAAACCCCTCAAGATTCTTGAGACTGTAGAAAGAGTTACCCGGACAAAGACTATCAAATTCTGCAAAGTACAGTGGAACCATCATTCCGAAGAAGAAGCAACAATGGAAAGAGAGGATGACCTTCGGAAAGACCACCCTCACCTATTTGCTAGCCAATCCGAATCTCGAGGGCGAGATTCACCTTAAGGGGTTTAGATTTGTAACATCCCTAAAATCATGTTTTCAAAGCTTGCATATCATTCATGCATTCATAATCATTTTAGGATCATTTGCAAAGTCATTACAAAAACAAGAGAATTTGAATGCCTATTATTTTATGTAAGCAAGGCATTGATCCAATGCAACTCTCTAGTAAGAGATTATTTGTTTTAAACCAAAGATATTTGATCATAGGGTTGTTTGATAATTTCCAAAGCTTGGACAAAGATTTCAAAACAAAGAAACAAATTTAAACCATTTCTATGTCTTTAGTAAGCAATGGGTAAAAACATTGTTTATTTTAAAATTCCAAAGTGCCAAATTATTTTAAAGTGTACAACATAGTTCGGCAACCAAATGTGTACAAATTTAAATTTATAAAAATCCAGAAGTGGTTTAAATTCAAACTTATTTGAAACTCATTTGAAAATGTTTCCTGGAAAATCAAACAAAAATAGAAAAGGATAAAAGAATTTGAATTTGGCCGGCGCCACCATTTCGGCCCAGTAGCCAAAACAACCCACCCGGGTTTTCCCTTCTCCCTCTGTTTCTCACCGCAGCAGCGCACACCAACCCGCTGACATCTGGGACCCACCTTGCCCCGTCATCGTCGTCCTCAATCACCGCGCGATGACCGCTCCGCCGTTACCACCGCGCCAGGGACGCCATGTTTAAAACCTCGTTTAATTCCATTGATTCAGCGCATAACTCTCGCCCCGCTCCTGGCTACTTAATCCCCTCGCCACTGCGGTCATTTCCCCCCACTTTCCTCGCTCACTCCGCCACTAGGCTGCACGCAATCGAGCTCAGACCGCCGCTGTACCGACGACCTCCGGCGACTGATTCTGGTGAGACTCGACCACCCCTTTGCCTCTGCTTCAAACGAGCGTGACCAGCATGTTCTGGCGCATCCCCTAACGCCTTCCGTTTGCTTTCTCGTGACCTAGGTCACCGTCCCCGTTCGTGCCCGCAACCATCAGTGCCGCCGCCCAACTCCGACGAGAAATACTGGTAATCTTTGAGCGCCCCTTGCTACCCCTTTGACCCTGTTGTGTTCGCCACAACCTTGCGCACCTCCTGACACAACTGGTTCGTGCTAGGGCGGTCTATATCATCGGCAACGTCTTTGTCTGGAAGCACCCGACGTTGTCCGCAAGTCCGATGAGACCCAGCAAGCTCTACAGCGCGCCCCGACCCTGCCCGTCTGCATGTTGAGCTTCCTCGTGACCTCGCGAGTCTGGTAAGCCCCTCTGCTGACCCCAGCCCCCTCCGTAGCCACCGGAACACCACTGGCAGAGCCGTGCCGCCGCGCCGCCATAACTAGCGCCGCCCATCCATGGTCGCATGCTCGACAGCTGTCAGATCTGGATCCAGCGCTTAGGATTAGATCTGTAGCGAAGGGGTATGCGTTGATCTGGACCGTGTGCAGTTAGTTAGATCCAACGGTCCGCGAGCGTGATCCCGTGCGAAGCGGTATCGTCCAATCAAACGCTTCCGCGTGGCCTGTTATTTGTTTTTAAAAAATCTGATTTAGATCTATTAGATTTTCAAACTTGCAAAATTCATAACTTTTGATCCATACGTTCAAATTTTGCAAATTTTATATCATTGGAATCAGGAGAAAGAATTCTATCCATATATGCAATGTGTTTAATGTTTTGCTTCTGTAATATTGATTATTTTTGCAGAGACATTTGTAGGCTCATTTTGAGTATAGAAATTATTTGAAAAATGATTTAGAGACTAAATAAAGTTTGTTTATTGTGTATTTGTCTTGTTTATGAATTCAGTACTGTATACTTGTCTTGTTTGACTTAGAAAAATCATCACATGGCATTTGCATGCATTCATATATTTTTGTTTGTCTATTTTGATATGTGAATTTGGTGCTATCATTTTATGTGTAGATTTTGGTGCTAGTGGTGATTGTGATTGTAAAGATTGTTGTGGCTACTCCCCCAACTACCAAGGAAAGTGGTGCTTCATGTTTTTATCCCAATATTTTTACCTATGCATTAGAAATATTTTGTATAGGACTTGCCTGATTATTTTGCTAAGTATCTATATGCTATGCTTGGGAAATCCTAGTAGTTGTAGAAATGTTAGAATTTCCTTTAAGTTAGGATACTTGTCATTTCCATGCTTAGCCTAGATAATAGCAACCAAGGGTGGAATATAATCATGCTATGGAAAATATTGTTAAGTCTTTGACTTATGGTTTTGTCAAAGAAAAACTTAGTGTTTTCAACTAATAGGTAAAACCTATTTTGAGAAAAGCAAGCCTAGGCTACACTTAGCCAAATTCATGTAGTAACTAGATGTTAATATTCTACTAAGGTATCACTTACCAATACTATTCCAATGTATTGACCCACTGTGGCTGTAACTTGTGATGTTGCAGGTTACTCTGATGATGATTAGGGGTTATGAGTCTACACTCAAAATGCTTGCCTGTGGCACATGAAGATGAAGACTTCTATTTTATATTGTTAAGTTAGACTCTTGTACTAGCCTATGGCTATGGAGTTGTAAAAGACTATGTTATCTCTGGAATGACGTTGTAATAATGACCTTTGTTTCTGTGTACTTCATCTTAAACTGTGGATGCTAGCAATTGATCCAGGGACTAGCATTGCAATCACAGGGATCCTTACCTTTATAAGGGAGGGATCTTACAACTAGTCCCTGGATCAATAGCTAGCATCCACAATTAATATGTAATATCAAGAAACAAAGGTCATAATACAACTTTATAACCAGGAATAAAATAATTCATTACATCTTACATAGCTCATTTGTCTATCTCAATACAATGCAGCAGAAATAACTATAGCATGGAGTCCTTCATCTTCAAAGTGCCACAGGCAATCATGTTGGTTGTAGACTTGTAATCCTAATCAATACAGTTCACTAACACCAAACAAACCTGCAACATAATAAGTTACAGCCACAAGGGTCAATACATTTGAATTGTATTGGCAAGTGATACTATGGTAGTGTAGTTGAGTCTATCATCTATATGTGTTTGGCTAAGTGGAGCTTAGGCTTGCTTTGCTCCAAATAGATTTTCCTTATCATTTGAAAACACCAAGTTTTTGTTTGTCAAAAACTCCCAAGGAACCACCAATAGAAATTGGTGAACCTTCACCCTTGTTTTAACTTAGAAATTGGGATGAGGAGATTCTTGATAGCTTCCATGTCTTGATGCTCAAATTGTCCTTTGCCAAGGACATGTCTAAGTACTTAGATTTTACACTCTGCAGAGGTGGTGCACTTTCCCCACAAGACTTGATTTTCACCAAGACAGGACCTTTCAGAAGCCTTCCCTTAGACCAGAATGGACGCGTTCCAACCTATCATCCCCTACCACCAACTGTCCATTTGGCTAAGTTATTGCAACCTATATGATCCAGGCAGAGCCCATAATGCCATGTGGCTGCACTTGAAGCTTCTCAACATTTGACATCTCAAATCTCTATGTTCCTGGGTGGCAATCCATAAGTGAGATACACAAGGTAAACCATAGAAATGGGCCTTGTGTAACCACTCAACCAAAAACCACCAATCAATTACCATTCCACCCAGGTGTTTCATTCACTTAGTTGTTTTATTAAGCAAAACACAAGTCCTTGACTTAGAAATATTCCATAGCATGAATATAAACCACCCTTGTTTTATACTAGCTAAGCTAAGAATGATAGTAGTAGGAATCTTAACATAGGATAATTCTACTAAGGTTTCATCTACTAGGATTTCCCATGGCATGGTTTATACTTAGCAAAATTTCCATGCAAGTTCTACTTAGAAATATCACTAATGCATAGTGAAAATAATGGGACAAAAGTATGAAGCATCACTTGCCTTTTTGGTAGAGAATTATAAGTTCACTCCTTGATCTTGTAATAGTCACACTCTTCAAATTGCACTACGATTCAATCAAGCAAGCAAATATTCAATCTACCATTCAAGCAATCATCACATAGAATAATAAAAACAAAGCAATGTATGCAAGCATGCCAAAGATTGTTTTATTTGGAAAAGTGGTTTCTATAGGTTATAAACATCATAAAATATCTTTTGGTCATTTATAAAAGTGGCAAGGTCATTTATAAATATGGCAAAACCATTTGATATCAAGTTAGTGAAAACGGCCATTTTAAGTCATTTTTGTTTTGCTAGAAATGGTTCACACCAAAGTATTATTTTCTAGTTTTTGACAAATACATTTTTAAAAACAAATGTTAGTGTTTTATGGTCAAATGTTTAATATTGAAACCATTTGCAAAAGGTTTTACCTATAAACCATTTTTATGCCAAATTAATATTTTATGTTGTTGAAAATGCTTTTTAGCAAGGTAATAATTTATAGGTTCATCAAATATATTTTTAAATGTCAAAACTTGGTTTTTAGGGTCAGAGAGTTAAATCTATTCATTTTTCAAAGGTTTTACTCCAAAAACATTTTTAACACATAAGCAATATTTTTGTTTAACTAGAAATGTTCTAATTCAAAGATTTATTATTTTGCATCACAAAATATGTTTTTGAATCCACAAGTTGGTTCCTATGGTCATTAGGTTCAAAACAATCCATTTGCCAAAGAGTTTTACCATAAAAATATTGCTAGAATAAATTTTATATTCCAAATATACCTACACAAGTTTCTGCAAAAACAACCAATTTAACAGAAGCAAATTACTAAACAAAGTACATGGTTGGATAGAGTATGTTTTGCTGATTCCATTTATATAAAATTTGTAAAATTTGGACGTGTGGATCAAAAGTTATGAATTTTATAAACTCTAACATCTAATAGAACCTTTTCTGTTTTTAAAACAAACTCAGGCCATGTGGCTGTTTCTCATTGGGTGGTACCGATTCGTGCGGATCGACAGATACTGGCCGCTAGATCTAAGTTACAACGATTGACATAGATCTGTCTATACCTCTTCGATTATGATTCTATCGTGATGCTCGAATCTGGATCCAGTGGCTCACAGCAGCTCGACCACAGATGGGCGGCGCTGGCGCGGCGGCGAGCGACGGAGCGCTAAGAGGGTGAGGTTTCCGACGAATTAAAATGCGCGGGAGAGAGTGAGTATGCTTATAGGGTTCACAGGGGTGCAGAGAAGCTTGACGTGGTCTCTGTTCATCGAGGGGCGCTCGGGTTCTAGAGGAATTGCTCGTCGGAGTTTGCCGCGGCGTCGAGTGCGCTCAGACGAAGTTGGAGGCGAGGCTACAGGGCTCGGGAAAGTAGATGGAGGGTACCGTTAGCTTTGTACGCATGTGGCAAACAAGTGAGCATCAAAAAGAGGGCGAGGGGGGGTCTATGCTCACCAGGGAAGCTTGCCGGAGTCGAGGCCGACGGCGGCGCTGCTTAGACGTGGTCGTTGCCGACGCTGGGGTTCAAGCGCGGGTAAGCCGAGGTTACAGGGAGGTTTAGGGGGCGATGGGGAACTCGCACGTGTGGTTGACGAGAAGTGGGGCTGGCTGCCTTCGTCGGAGTCATCGCCGGAAGGTCGTCAGGGCAGAGGTGGTCTCAGCTCGAATTAGAACGGCCTGGAGGCAGAGAGGGAGGGGCGAGCGAGGGAAAAGAGAGAGGAGAGGCAGGCGCTTTAATGAGCATGGTCGCGGGCAGGATTTACTCCGGCAATGAAGTGAATTAACGCGTTTCAATTCAGGCCAGAAACGGCCGAGAGAGAGAGGGAGCGGGGTCAGTGCGAGGTTAGGGGTGATGATCTGGCGGTGGGGCGTTGTTGTCAGCGGGAGAGAGAGAGGGGGTGGGGTCCAGACGTCAGCGCGGCTGCGGGTCATTCCTCTGGTGCGAATCGTTTTCTGCAGGGAGAAAGGGAGTGGGCTGATGCTGGGCTTAGATGGGCTGGGGTTAGCTGGGCTGGGTCCTTTCTATTTTTTTTGTTCTGTTTCACCTTTTTCCTTTTTGAACTTGTTTAAACATTTCAAACAATCATATGAATTCAAAATCTTTCCAAACCTTGAGTATATTTCAATGCTGTTTTATTAACATATTCTAACATCAAATTTAGAATATCTCTTTTATTATTTTTAGGGTATATTAATTATTTAAAATAGGCCCTTGTCCTAATTCAAATAAGATTTATTAATGTTTTCAAACTCCATTTGAAATCTAAATTTTTCCAAATCTTTTCAGTAAGTTCTATTTAAAAATACAACACTTTGAATTATTATTTAAAATACTTTATTTTGTTTTTAATGTTCATTTAAAATGGGAAATGTCTTTACTTAAATGAAATTGGATAATAATAAATCCTCATGATTTTATTTAAATAATCCTTTACTCTTTTTATTAAACAAAAATATTTTATTTTATTTGCTTGGCCAAGTTTTAATTTGGCCTTTTAAAATAGTCCTGATTTATATAATTCGTCCTTTGCTTATAAAAACCATATCTTTTTATTTAAGGATCCAAAAATGGTGATTAACACTTGTAAAAATTTATTTAATATTTTTTTATCCTTTTTAAATCTCTTTTGGATTACTTACTCACCATTTGGTATGTATTTTTAGATAGGTGCTCTATTAGCTTTGGAAATTAAATTTCCTGATCTTACTAAATTCATAAGATTTAGCTATGGTCCCAAATTGAATGAAATCAATTTCTATGGTTTTATAATATTTCTATTTATCGTTCTTGATCATTTATAAATGTTTGTTGACAAATTTTATATGGATAAAATCCATGGTCTTACAGATATCTTGGAAATCTCCCATTAAGGTTTTAGGGTTTTGGTTTATTTTCCAAGTGTTTAAGTTTCAAGATGCATTTATGAAGAATGCATTTCACTTGATTTGAATTTAGGTGGATTCAAATGTTATTCAAAGTTTGTTCAAGATGGGTTTTGATGAATTCATTTCAAAACAAAAAGTTTCTTTTCACCCTAAATTTCAACAATTATTTATTTTGTTTATTTATTTTTCACATTACAAAATTTGGAAAATTTTGGGATGTGACATAAACGAACTACTCACGAGACATCATATGGATCAAGATCAGAGATGATATAATGATGAATAACAATCTGAACATAAACAATAATTAAATGGTTCCACTCACAAGCATAAACTACAAAAGTAATCAACACCAGGAAAGTTTCCCCTAAGAACTATGCAAGATTCAACATAATTGTTACAACAGGATGGAGTGGTGATGATGGTGCTGGGGGAGATGGTGGTGAGGATGATGATGATCCCGATGAATTCTAGCTTGATGACGGTGTTGATGGCGATGATCTCCCCTCTCCGGGAAGGAATTTCCTCGGCAGAAATCTGTCTGCCGGAGAGCTCTTTCTCTCTCGGTAGTTTCTGCCCCGCAGAGGCGGCGAAATCTTTCTGTAGTCGCTCTCCGATGTATTAGGGTTTCGAGGTGTGGTTATAGGAGAAATGGCGGAGCAGGAGGTGGCCCAGGGTGTCCACACCCCCTGGTGGCACGACCCAGAGTGGCCCGCGCATGGGGGGGTGTGGGCCCTCTGTGGACCATCTCTGCCTCCCCTTCTGGCATCCTTTGTCTTCTGAAAAAATAGAATTTTCCATCTATTTTTTGGTATTTTCTGATCTTCACGAAAATTGCATCTAAACACCGCTTTTTCCATCAGAATCCTGACCCTGGCAGTTCATGCTCCAAGAATCATCCAACATGCAAAAAATAGATGAAATAACATAAGTAACACCTCTTAATATGAAATATATCAATGAATGCAGTAAATTATGATGAAGAATAGTGATGCAAAATGGACGTATCAGTAACAAACCATGCATAGGAATTTATAGTCGACACTTTGGAATAACTTGGTTTCTTGGGAGTTGGATGCATGAGTAGAGCTTACTCAATACAAGTGGAGGCTAGCAAAAGACTGGGAGCGACCAACTAAGAGAGCAATAATGGCCACAATCATGCAGAGCGACAAAACATTATCAATTAAAGAATAAAGTGGTACCACAAGTCAAAAACTAAATGATCATAGAGGCTAAGGTGACTGGTTCATAGGCATAACATGGTGTGAGCATGTGCCAAGTCAACCCAAACAAAGCATCAAAGGAGAATAACACATAATGCTTTTGTATGCTAAAACAACGAATGATTCTTTAAAGGCACATTAAGCAATCCTAATTGTTTGGAACAAGTCATGATACAACAATAATTACAAAACATAAGGTCAAAACAACATCTAGCATGACATGATAAAGTCTAGGCCACAGTCAAAAGAAGATCCTTCTTGTACCACTATAAGCATAAAATATTCTACTCCTTTCCAACACCAATCAACTTATTTGAAACAACACAACGAGAGAAGGGGTGCAACTATGTTATTCAAGGAAACTAAGCAAACGAAAAACAAAAACGAAAACTAATATGCTCCAAGAACAAAACAACAGTGCATGAAATAATAAAAACAAAGTGTCTAGAAAGACCTGAGATTTTAATTGATGAAGAAGGGGATGCCTTGGGCATCCCCATTCTTTGATGCTTTTACCTCTTGAATATTTCTTGGGGTGACACGGGGTGGCATCCCCAAGCTTGAGCTTTTGTCCATTCTTCATCTCATTACATCATTCTTCCCTTACACTTGAAAATTTTCCTTCATACAAAACTTCACACTATTTTCATTAGCAACATTAGTGCATTCAAACGATAATAAACTTTTGGGGTTAGTTTCAAAACAGCAAAACTTTCATTAAAAACACAAGCTACTGCATCAATTCCTTCAAAAAGCTCAATTTTCCAAAGAAAACCCAAAAATAAATCGATAAAGAGACAAATGCAAATAATGGCAGAAATCTATCAAAACAGACCAGCAGGTGAAAACATATTTTTTTGAAGACCTTCTGTTACTCAAATCGAAAAGTATTGAACTAACAAAAGTTAGCTAACAACCTGGAGAATTTATTTAGAAAATTACAGCTCAATACGACATACATAGATTTTTCACGAAGTTTTTCAGTGAAGCATAAAAATATGTTTCGGGGCATCAACTTCCCCAAATTTTACTTCCCTCTCATTAGAGGTTATTCTTGGCACAAAAATCAAATAAAAAGGATAAGGAGCGGTTATTATAGAAGTAATAACTTCTAAGATTCAAGAAAACTATTGGGTTATCTCCCAAGAAGTACTTTTCTTTAACGCCTTTAAGTTAGGCACAAGAAGCAAGAATCAAGTATTTTCTAATGAAGAAGCATTAACATCAAACTTTGCTTTAAAAGGAGGAGCAAAAGTTAACTAATCTCCCCTCATAGGGAAGTGTTCAATACCTTTCTTGAATGGGAATTGATATTTAATGGTGCCTTCTTTCATATCAATGATGGCACCAATAGTTCTAAGAAAAAGTCTTCCCAAAGTAATAAGACAAGAAACATTGCATTAAACATCCAAAACATAGAAATAAACAGGGACATAGGCATTGTTAACCATGATAAGAACATCATTAACACTCCCCATGAGTTTCTTTTTAGCATTATCATCAAGTGAGACATCTAAATAGAAATCTTCCAAAGGTGGGAAATCAAGCATTCATAAATATTTCTACGCATAATAGAGACACTAGAACCAAGGTCACATGAAGCTTTGAGATCAAAGTCATTCATTTGCATATTAATGATCGGTTCCCAACTATCTTCTACTTTCCTAGGAATAGAAGCTTTGTGTTTCAATTTTTCTTCCTTAATTTTAATGAGAGCATCTATAATGTGTTTGGTGAAAGACATATTTATATCACTAGCGTTAGGACTTCTAGCAAGCTTTTGTAAGAACATAATCACTTCAGAGATATTGCAAGCATCAAGATCAAAATCAAACTTAGCATCACAAGTACTAGATTTTAGGCATGATTGTGGGAGGAATAAGGACTTCTTGTGGTTTGCTAACATCCATATTGGTGGTGGTAATAGTACAAACACTATTGTTTCTAGCAATTTCAGCTTCTCTTTCCCACTTAGCATGTAATTTAGCTAACAGTCTAACATTTTCATCAATAGAAACTTTTATGGCATGATTAGCAGCAAAGGTACTTTCCAAGGTTTCAGGTTTAGCAGCCATTTTATTAATCAAAGAGGATTGTGCTTCAAACAAAGATGAAATATTTTTCTCAACATTCAAAAGCTTTTCCTCCACAGTCTTGTTGAAAGTAGTTTGTTTACAAATAAAGTCTTTAAGCATTACTTCAAGTTCAGAGGGAGCACTTCTAGTATTGTTGTAGGAATTTCCATAAGTATTACCATTATTAGGAGGATAAGGCCTATAATTATTTTACCAAAATTATTCCTATAGGCATTGTTGTTTCTAATGAAGTTCACATCAACTTGCTCTTCTTGAGCAACCAAAGAGGCTAAGGGAACATTATTTGGATCAATATGAGATTTCCCATTAACAAGCATAGCCATAATAACATCAATTTTATCACTCAAAGAGGAGGTTTCTTCAACAAAATTTACCTTCTTACCATGTGGAGATCTCTCAGTGTGCTATTCAGAATAGCTGACCATCATATTATCAAGGAGTTTTGTTGCAGTCCCCAAAGTAATGGTCATAAAGGTACCTCCAGTAGCAGAATACAATAGATTTCTTGAAGAGAAGTTTAACCCTGCATAAAAAGTCTGGATAATCATCCAAGCAGTTAGTCCATGAGTGGGGCAATTCTTTACCAAAGATTTCATTCTTTTCCAAGCTTGAGCAACATGTTCATTGTCCAGTTGTTTAAATTTCATTATTTCACTTCTCATAGATATAATCTTAGCAGGAGGATAATATTTTCCAATAAAATCATCTTTGCATTTAATCCAAGAATCAATACTATTTCTAAGCAAGGATAGCAACCATTTTTTAGCTTTTCCTCTCAAGGATAAAGGAAACAACTTGAGCTTAATAATATCTCCATCTACATCCTTATATTTTTGCATCTCACAAAGTTCAACAAAGTTATTAAGGTGGACAGCAACATCATCAGAACTAGCACGAGAAAATTGCTCTTTCATCACAAGATTCAACAAAGCATGCTTAATTTCATAAAAGGTAGCATCGGGAGAAGGTGGAGCAATAGGTGTACTTAGGAAATCATTATTGTTTGTGCTAGTGAAGTCACACAACTTGGTGTTCACAGCAGAATTCATTTTTGCAACGTTGGAGCAAGCCAATGGCAGCATCAACTAGAGTAGGAACTAATTTTTTTTGTGTTCTTGATAAGAAAAAGCAAACTAAACGAAACTATTTTTTTAAATTTTTGGTAACAGGAAGCAAGCAAAACAAAGCAAAAGGAACTAAGCAAAACAAAAACGAAAACAAAGTAAAGAGAATGGTTGTGAAGGACTCCCCATGTGAAGCCGTCCTTAACTCCCCGGAAACAACGTCAGAAAACGTCTTGGTGCGGCTCAGATCACTGTAGAGCTTCGTTGGGAAACCCCAAGAGGAAGGTATGATGAGCACAACAGTAAATGTTCCCTCAGTTATGAAACCAAGATTATCGAACCAGTAGAGGAAGGAAATGACTCCAAGGTGTTGCTAACAACTTGGAACCCGCAGAACACAAACTCAAGACTTTGCCCCAACGTACAGTGAGGTTGGCTATCTCACCGGTTTGCTGAAAACAAATGTAAGAGGTCCCAACCTTTAATAAGGTAGAGATCCTTGTGTTTACAATGCTAGTCCCTGGATCAGCAGCTAGCATCCACAGTTAAGATGTAATATCAAGAAACAAAGGTCATAATACAACTTTATAACCAGGAATAAAATAGTTCACTAAATCTTACATAGCTCATCTGGCTATCTCATTACAATGCAGCAGAAATAACTATATAGCATGGAGTTCTCCATCTTCAAAGTGCCACAGGCAATCATGTTGGTTGTAGACTTGTAATCCTATTCAACACACTTCACTAACATTAAACAAACCCGCAACATAATAATTTACAGCCACAAGGTCAATACATTTGAATTGTATTGGCAAGTGATACTATGGTAGTATAGTGGTAACTATCATCTATATGCATTTGGCCAAGTGGATCTTAGGCTTGCTTTTCTAAAAATAGATTTTCCTTATAAGTGGATAACACTAAGTTTTTGTTTGTCAAAATCGCCCAAGGCATCTACCAATCATTGATTGAAGATCCTTTAACCCTTGTTCAACCAAAAGTTTTTAACTTAGAAATTGGGATGAGGAGATTTTTGATAGCTTCCATGTATTGATGCTCAAATTATCCATTGCCGGGGAGACAACTAAGTACTTAGATTTTACTCTCTCGAGAGGTGGTGCACTTTCCCCACAAGACTCGACATGCATCGAGACAAGATCTTTCAGAAGCCTTCCCTTAGACCAAAATGGACGTGTTCCCAAACCTATCATCCCCTACCACCAACTGTCCATTTGGCTAAGTTATTGCAACCTATATGATCCAGGCAGAGCCCATAATGCCAAGTGGCTGCACTGCTTGAAGCTTCTCAACATTTGACATCTCAAATCTCTTTGTTCCTGGGTGGCTTTCCACAAGTGAGATACACTACGGTAGTCCATAAATATGGGCCCTGTGTAACCACTCAACATAACCCATTCAACCATTCCACCTAGGTGATTCATTCACATAGTTGTTTTATTAAACAAAACACAAGTCATAGACTTAGAAATATTTCATAGTATGAATATAGTCCACCCTTGTTTTCTACTAGCTAGGCTAAGCATGATAGTAGTAGGAATCTTAACTTAGGGAAAATTCTACTAAGGTTTCATCTACTAGGATTTCCCATGGCATGGTTTATACTTAGCAAAATTTCCATGCAAGTCCTACTTTGAAATATCACTAATGCATAGTGAAAATAATGGGACAAAAGTATGAAGCACCACTTGGCTTATTGGTAGAGAATATAATTTCACTCCTTGATCTTGCAATAGTCACACTCTTCAAAGTTCACTATAATTCAATCAAGCAAGGCACAAATTCAAAACTAGAATTCAAACAATTCATCACATAATAATAAAAACAAAGCAATGCATGCAAGCATGCCAAAGATTGTTTTATTTGGAAAAGTGGTTTCCATTAGGCTATAAACATTCCAAAACACGTATTGGTTATTTATAAAAGTGGCAAAACCATTTTAAATCAAGTTAGTGGAAATGACCACTTTAAATCCCTTTTGTTTTGCTAGAATTGATTTAAATCAAAGTAATAATTTCTAGTGTTTGACAAATATATTTTTAAACACAAATGTTAGTGTTTTTATGGTCAAGTATTTAATATTAAAACCATTTGCAAAAGGTTTTACCTATATACTGTTTTTAAATCCAAGCAATATTTTATTTTGTTGGAAACGCCTTTAAGCAAGGTAATAATTTTTATAGGGTTCACCAAATATATTTTTAAACCTCAAAACTTGGTGTTTAGGATCAGAGAGTTTAATTCAAGTCATTTTCAAAAGGTTTCACTCAAAAATCATTTTTAAACCATAATCAATATTTTTATTTAGCTAGAAATGATTTTATTCAAAGGAATAATTCCTAAGTGTCACAAAATATATTTTTAATCACAAAAGTTGGTTTCTATGGTCAGTAGGTTCAAACAATCCATTTACAAAATATTTTACCCTAAAAACAATTTTAGAATAACTTTTATACACAAAATAAGCCTAAACAAGTTTCTGCAAAAACAATCAATTTTATAGAAGCCAAATACTAAACAAAGTGCATGGTTGGAAAGTATTCTCTTTGCTGATTCCATTGATATAAAATTTGTAAAATTTGGACATGTATATTAAAAGTTATGAATTTTACAAAATCTAACATCTAATAGATCAAATCTGTTTTTAAATCAACACCCGAGCCACGTGTTGTTGGAGATATGCCCTAGAGGCAATAATAAATATAGTTATTATTATATCTTTGTGTTTATGATAAATGTTTATATTCATGCTATAATAGTATTAACAAGGAAACATTAATACTTGTGTGAATTGTAAACTTAAATTGAAGTCCCTAGTATAGCCTCTATACTTCACTAGCTTGTTGGTTAATAGATGATTGTGGTTTCCCTATCATGAACATTGAGATGTTATTAACAACAAGATCATATCGTTAGGAGAATGATATGGTGGACATACTCCTATAGACAAGCGTAGCATAAAGATCAAGTCATTTCAATAGTTCAATTGCTATATGCTTTCTGATACATAGTAACCTAATTCCTTCGACCATGAGATCATGCATATCACCTTTACTGGATGGATGCTTTGATGTCATCAAACACCACACCGTAACAGGGTGGCTATAAAGGTGGTATTGAGTGTTCGGAAAGTATTGGTTGAAACACATGGATCAAGAGTGGGATTTGTCCATCCACATGACGGATAGATATTCTCTGGGCCCTCTCGGTGAAATGTCATCCAATTAGCTTGCAAGCATGTGACTTGGTCACAAGGGATCACATATCACGGGAACGAGAAAAGAGTACTTATCAGTAACGAGGATGAACTAGGTATGCAGAGATACCGACGATCATAACCTCGGATAAGTAACATATCGTGAGACAAAGGGAAATTGGTATCGTATGTAAGTGGTTCATTCGATCGCAAAGTAATCGTAGAAATATGTGGGAGCCATATGAATTTCCAGATTCCTCTATTGGTTATTGTTCGGAGAAGTGTCTCGATCATGTCTGCATAATTCACGAACCGTAGGGAGACACACTTAAGGATTCGACGTTGTTTGAGTAGTTATGGTGTTATGAGAAAGAGACCGAATGTTGTTCGGAGTCTCGGATTGGATCCGGGATATCACGAGGTGATCCGGAATGGTCCGGAGAATAAGATTCATATAAGGAAAGTCCCGTTTCGGAGTTGGGGAATGGTTCCGGTGTTTTCATCGGGAACATTCTAGAAGGTCCCGGAATGTCCGGCACTCCGGGGGGGAAGGGGTACATGAATGTGTCATTGCATGTTGGAATGATTGCATCATGTACTAAGTGTTCTCGCTGTCCGAAATAAAGGGTTAATTCAAATCCTAATTGAAAAAGTCAAACTGCCAGTTTTCGGTCAAACTGCCAGTTTTCGGAAAGTGGGAAGTGGGAGGAGAGGAGGAAACCGACTTGGGGGAGGAGTCCCCTTGGCCGGCGCGCCTCCCAAGGCCGACTTGGGGAGGGACTCCTCCCCTTGTCCGCCGGCCCTCCCACCTATAAAAGGAGGGGCAGGGCCTCCTCCTCTAGACACAACACAAGTTTCCTATCCTCTAAACTAAACCCTAGATCTAGACCCCGGTTTAGAGCTATTCGGTTTAGAGCCTTCTAATTGGTTTAGAGCCCTCTAATTGGTGTGTCTAATTACTAGACCACTAATAGCCTCTCTCATAAGCTCCACCATACTCGCACCGGCTTAAGGCGAAGCCCTGCGGGATTTCCCCTCTACCTCCGGTACCACGCCGTTGTGCTGCCGGAATCACGAGGAGAGTGCTACAACCTCCGCTGCCTGCTGGAACAAGGGAGAGGAAGGTCTTCGTCGAGTACCGAACGTGTGACCGACTGCGGGGGCGCTGCTGGAACGTGGCGCCGGAAGGATCGTCTACGCGATCTTGAGATCGGAAAGAGTACGACTACATCACCCACGAGAATCTGCTCTCGTTAAACACTTTGGAATCTTCGAGGGTGAGTTATTCCATCGACTCGTTGCTACAATCTAATAGATAGATCTTGGCTTGTTTGTTTGTATGCGATAGAAAATTTTTGTTTTCCATGCTACGAACCCCTACAGTGGTATCAGAGCCGTGTCTATATGTAGATCTGTTGCACGAGTAGAACACAATGGTCATTGTGGGCGTTGATGCTTTTATTGTAGATTGCTTTGCGTGTACTTTGCATCTTGCGGTATGTTGGGATGAAGCGGCCCGGGCTAACCTTACATGACATCGTTCATGAGACTTGCTCCACGCTTAACATGCAACTTGTATTGCATAAGTGGCTTTGCGGGTGCCTGTTTCTCCTAGCATAGTAAAGATCCAATTTACAACGGGTAATCAACAATGCTAGTATCAATGTTGTGGTTCTTGTTCGTAGGTTAGAACGACACTTATGGAAAGCCCCAAACCACGTAAAATATGCAAAGAAAGTAGAAGCGTCTAACTTTGTTTTGCAGGGGTGTGCAGTGATGTGATATGGCCATGATTGTGATTATATTTGATGTATGCAATGTTCCTTATTGTAAGTTGGCAACCGGCAGGAGCCATATGGTTGTCTTTAATTTCTGTTAAGACCTGCGTGTCTATTCAAAATAGTTGTAATAGTTGAAGCTGGTGGACGACAACCATGAAGAAGCGTCATTGACCTTGATGCTATGCCGGTAATGATGGAGATCATATTCGTGCTTGAAGATGGAGATCGGAAGCACAAAGAAGAAAGGCCATATCATATCACATATTATGAATTGCATGTGATGTTAATCCTTTATGCATCTTGTATTGCTTAGTAGACGACGGTAGCATTATAAGATGATCCCTCATGCACATAAATTTCAAGTTCTAAAGTGTTCACCCTTAGTATGCACCGTTGCCAAAGCTTGTTGCTTCGAAGCACCACGTGATGATCGGGTGTCTTTGATTCCGCGGGTGAATACAACGTAAGCAAGCCAGATTTGCTTATGCGGTAGCTAAGGTTTGATCTTGACGAGCCTAGCATGTACAGACATGGCCTCAGGAACACGGATCGCCGAAAGGCAAAGCATGAATCATATAGTAGATATGATGAACATGATGATTGTTCGCCATTAAAACTATATCGGCTCTCGTGATGATCGGTGTTGATATAGTAGATTTGGTTCGTGTGATCACTAAAACAATGTGAGGGATGTTGTTTTGAGTGGGAGTTCACCTAGTTTAATTTCATTAATTAATTTGAACTCAATTTGTCATAAACTTAGTCTAAACTATTGCAAATATGTTGTAGATCAATGGCAGCCCCTACCATCAATTTTAATGCGTTCCTAGAGAAAGAAAAGTTGAAAAACAATGGAAGCAACTTCGCGGATTGGTTCCGCAATTTGAGGATTGTCCTCACAGCTGGTAATTTGACCTATGTGCTGGATGCACCGCTAGGTGACCCACCTGCAGCTGATGCTACCGATGAAGTAAAGAATGTTTACCTCGCTCGGAAGAATCAGTACTCCATAGTTCAGTGTGCTATCTTGTATGGTTTAGAATCGGAGCTTCAGAAAAGGTTTGAAGAGTCAGATCCATATGATATTGTCGAGGATCTCAAATTAATCTTTGAGACTCATGCGGCAATTGAAAGTTATGAAGCTTCTGAAAAGTTCTTTAACTGCAAGATGGAAGAGGGTAGCTCCGTCAGTGAGCATGTGCTTAAGATGTCTGGGCACGCAAATAAACTTCAAAGTTTGGGTATAGTGATTCCTAATACTTTGGGAGTTTACCGCATCCTCCAATCACTACCACCAAGTTACAAGAACTTTGTGATGAACTACAACATGCAGAACATGAACAAAGAGTTGCCAGAACTATTTGCTATGTTAAAATCTGCAGAAGTGGAGATCAAGAAAGAGCACCAAGTGTTGATGGTCAATAAGACCACCAAATTCAAGAAAGGCAAGTCTAAGCAAAAGGGACACTTCAAGAAGGGTGGTAAGAAAGTTACCATGCCAACGAAGAAGACCAAGGCTGGACCTAAGCCTGAAACTGAGTGCTTTTACTGCAAGGGAGAAGGTCACTGGAAGCGGAATTGCCCAAAGTACTTGGCGGATTTGAAGAACGGCAACATCAAGAAGAAAGGTATATTTGATATACATGTTATTGATGTGTATCTCACTAGTATTCGTAGTAGTGCCTGGGTATTTGATACTGGTTCGGTTGCTCATATTTGTAACTCGAAACAGGAGCTGCAGAATAAACGGAAGCTAGCGAAGAACGAGGTGTCGATGCGTGTGGGAAACGGATCAAAGGTTGATGTGATCGCGGTCGGCACGCTACCTCTTCATCTACCATCGGGATTAGTTTTATACTTAAATAATTGTTATTTGGTGCCTGCGTTGAGCATGAACATTATATCGGGATCTTGTTTATTGCGAGACGGTTACTTGTTTAAATCAGAGAATAATGGTTGTTCGATTTATATGAGTAATATGTTTTACGCACATGCACCTTTGATAGATGGTCTATTCTTATTGAATCTCGATAGTAGAAATACACATCTTAATAACATTGAAGCTAAACGTTTGAAATCAAGCGATAATTCGACCTATATGTGGCACTGTCGTCTTGGTCACATTGGAGTGAAGCGTATGAAGAAACTCCATTCCGATGGACTTCTTGAATCACTTGATTTTGAATCACTTGAAAGATGCGAAGCATGTCTAATGGGTAAAATGACTAAGACTCCATTTTCTGGTATGATGGAGCGAGCTACGGACTTATTGGAAATCATACATACCGATGTGTGTGGTCCAATGAGTGTAGCATCGCGCGGTGGTTATCGTTATGTTCTTACCTTCACGGATGATTTGAGTAGATATGGGTATATCTATTTCATGAAACATAAGTCCGAAACTTTCGAGAAGTTTAAGGAGTTTCAAAGTGAGGTAGAGAATCAACGTAACAAGAAGATTAAATTTCTACGTTCTGATCGTGGAGGTGAATATCTAAGTTACGAGTTTGGCGAGCATTTAAAGAAGTGCGGAATACTTTCACAATTGACACCGCCGGGAACACCACAGCGTAATGGTGTGTCCGAACGTCGTAATCGAACTCTCTTAGATATGGTTCGTTCTATGATGTCACTTACAGATTTACCGCTAACATTTTGGGGTTATGCATTAGAAACAGCCGCATTCACTTTAAATAGGGCACCATCTAAATCCGTTGAAACGACACCGTATGAATTATGGTTTGGGAAGAAACCTAAATTGTCGTTCCTTAAAGTTTGGGGATGCGAAGCCTATGTAAAGAAGTTACAGCCGGACAAGCTTGAACCCAAAGCGGAAAAATGCGTCTTCATAGGATACCCAAAGGAAACTATTGGGTATACCTTCTATCATAGATCCGAAGGCAAAATCTTCGTTGCCAAGAATGGATCCTTTCTAGAGAAGGAATTTCTCTCGAAAGAAGTGACTGGAAGGAAAGTAGAACTCGACGAGGTTGTCGAACCTTCTCTCGAAATTGCGAGTAGCGCAGCACCGGAAGAAGTTCCTGTGGTGCCTGCACCAATAAGAGAGGAAGCTAATGATAGTGATCATGAAACTTCGGTTGAGGTTGCTACAGAGCCTCGGAGGTCAACGAGAACTCGTACCACTCCAGATTGGTATGATTCCGTTATGAATGTCATGTTGGTGGACAACACCGATGACCCCGAGACATATGAGGAAGCGATGATGAGCCCAGATTCCAATAAATGGCAAGAAGCCATGAAATCCGAGATTGGATCCATGTACGAAAACCAAGTATGGACTTTGGTGGACTTACCGGATGGCCGGAAGGCTGTCGAGAACAAATGGATTTTCAAGAAGAAAACAGATGCTGATGGTAATGTTACTGTCTATAAAGCTCGACTTGTCGCAAAAGGGTTTCGACAAATTCAAGGAGTTGACTACGATGAGACTTTCTCACCGGTAGCGAAGCTAAAGTCTGTGAGGATTATGTTAGCAATCGCTGCATATTATGATTATGAGATATGGCAGATGGATGTCAAAACAGCATTCCTCAATGGAGACATTGATGAAGAGTTGTATATGATACAACCCAAAGGTTTTGTCGATCCTAAAGATGCTAACAAGGTATGCAAGCTTCAACGGTCCATCTATGGATTGAAGCAGGCATCCCGAAGTTGGAATCAACGTTTTGATAAGGTAATCAAAAGTTTTGGTTTTATACAAACTTATGGAGAAGCTTGTATTTACAAGAAAGTGAGTGGGAGCTCTGTAGCATTCTTAATACTGTATGTGGATGACATATTGTTGATTGGGAATGATGTAGACCTTCTTAATAGTGTCAAGGAATATTTGAATAATAGTTTTTCAATGAAGGATCTTGGCGAAGCAGCTTACATATTAGGCATAAAGATTTATAGAGATAGATCGAAACGCCAAATATCATTGTCACAGAGTACATATTTGGACAAAGTTCTAAAGAAGTTTGGAATGGAAGAAAGCAAGAAAGGGTTCTTGCCCATGTTGCCCAATACGACCTTGAGTAAAACTCAAAGTCCGACATCGGCAGAAGATAGAGAAAGGATGAGTAAGACTCCCTATGCCTCAGCCATAGGATCTCTAATGTATGCCATGCTATGTACTAGACCCGACATTGCATATGCTGTTAGTTTAACTAGCAGATATCAAAGTGATCCAGGAGTGGATCATTGGACAGCGGTCAAAAACATCCTTAAGTACTTGAGAAGAACTAAGGATATGGTTCTTTCTTATGGAGGTGATGAACAGCTCGTTGTTAATGGTTACACCGATGCTAGTTGGAACACCGATCCAGATGATTCTAAATCACAATCTGGATACGTATTTATTTTGAATGGTGCAGCAGTTAGCTGGAGGAGTGCAAAGCAAAGCGTTGTGGCGAGATCTTCAACTGAATCGGAATACATGGCTGCTTCGGAGGCTTCACAAGAAGCGATATGGATGAAAGAGTTCATTACAGAGCTGGGTGTGGTTCCTAGTGCGCTGGACCCAATGTCTATCTACTGTGATAACATGGGCGCCATAGCCAATGCGCAAGAACCAAGGTCACACAAGAAGCTGAAGCATATCAAGCTACGTTTTCACGCTATTCGAGAACATATCCAGGATGGGGATATAAAGATTTGCAAAGTACACACAGATCTGAATGTGGCGGATCCGTTGACTAAACCTCTCCCGAGGGCAAAACATGACCAACACCAAACTGCCATGGGTGTTCGGTATATTACCATGTAATCTAGATTAGATGACTCTAGTGCAAGTGGGAGACTGTTGGAGATATGCCCTAGAGGCAATAATAAATATAGTTATTATTATATCTTTGTGTTTATGATAAATGTTTATATTCATGCTATAATAGTATTAACAAGGAAACATTAATACTTGTGTGAATTGTAAACTTAAATTGAAGTCCCTAGTATAGCCTCTATACTTCACTAGCTTGTTGGTTAATAGATGATTGTGGTTTCCCTATCATGAACATTGAGATGTTATTAACAACAAGATCATATCGTTAGGAGAATGATATGGTGGACATACTCCTATAGACAAGCGTAGCATAAAGATCAAGTCATTTCAATAGTTCAATTGCTATATGCTTTCTGATACATAGTAACCTAATTCCTTCGACCATGAGATCATGCATATCACCTTTACTGGATGGATGCTTTGATGTCATCAAACACCACACCGTAACAGGGTGGCTATAAAGGTGGTATTGAGTGTTCGGAAAGTATTGGTTGAAACACATGGATCAAGAGTGGGATTTGTCCATCCACATGACGGATAGATATTCTCTGGGCCCTCTCGGTGAAATGTCATCCAATTAGCTTGCAAGCATGTGACTTGGTCACAAGGGATCACATATCACGGGAACGAGAAAAGAGTACTTATCAGTAACGAGGATGAACTAGGTATGCAGAGATACCGACGATCATAACCTCGGATAAGTAACATATCGTGAGACAAAGGGAAATTGGTATCGTATGTAAGTGGTTCATTCGATCGCAAAGTAATCGTAGAAATATGTGGGAGCCATATGAATTTCCAGATTCCTCTATTGGTTATTGTTCGGAGAAGTGTCTCGATCATGTCTGCATAATTCACGAACCGTAGGGAGACACACTTAAGGATTCGACGTTGTTTGAGTAGTTATGGTGTTATGAGAAAGAGACCGAATGTTGTTCGGAGTCTCGGATTGGATCCGGGATATCACGAGGTGATCCGGAATGGTCCGGAGAATAAGATTCATATAAGGAAAGTCCCGTTTCGGAGTTGGGGAATGGTTCCGGTGTTTTCATCGGGAACATTCTAGAAGGTCCCGGAATGTCCGGCACTCCGGGGGGGAAGGGGTACATGAATGTGTCATTGCATGTTGGAATGATTGCATCATGTACTAAGTGTTCTCGCTGTCCGAAATAAAGGGTTAATTCAAATCCTAATTGAAAAAGTCAAACTGCCAGTTTTCGGTCAAACTGCCAGTTTTCGGAAAGTGGGAAGTGGGAGGAGAGGAGGAAACCGACTTGGGGGAGGAGTCCCCTTGGCCGGCGCGCCTCCCAAGGCCGACTTGGGGAGGGACTCCTCCCCTTGGCCGCCGGCCCTCCCACCTATAAAAGGAGGGGCAGGGCCTCCTCCTCTAGACACAACACAAGTTTCCTATCCTCTAAACTAAACCCTAGATCTAGACCCCGGTTTAGAGCTATTCGGTTTAGAGCCTTCTAATTGGTTTAGAGCCCTCTAATTGGTGTGTCTAATTACTAGACCACTAATAGCCTCTCTCATAAGCTCCACCATACTCGCACCGGCTTAAGGCGAAGCCCTGCGGGATTTCCCCTCTACCTCCGGTACCACGCCGTTGTGCTGCCGGAATCACGAGGAGAGTGCTACAACCTCCGCTGCCTGCTGGAACAAGGGAGAGGAAGGTCTTCGTCGAGTACCGAACGTGTGACCGACTGCGGGGGCGCTGCTGGAACGTGGCGCCGGAAGGATCGTCTACGCGATCTTGAGATCGGAAAGAGTACGACTACATCACCCACGAGAATCTGCTCTCGTTAAACACTTTGGAATCTTCGAGGGTGAGTTATTCCATCGACTCGTTGCTACAATCTAATAGATAGATCTTGGCTTGTTTGTTTGTATGCGATAGAAAATTTTTGTTTTCCATGCTACGAACCCCTACACGTGTCTGTTTCTAACTGGTGCATACCGTTTCGCGTGGATTGAGATCTATGGATCATTGGATTTAAAGCTAATCGTGCGGCACATATTGAGCGTACCGGTTCAATTTAAGTGAATCTATCCTATTCGCTGGATCCAGATCTAACGGTCCTATGTGGCTTGACCAAAGACTGGCGGTGCTCGACGGTGGCGCGCGGCGGCGCGGCTCTGGCGGTGGTGTAACGGCGAAACCAGGAAGCACGGGAGAGAGAGGAAGGGCTCACCGAGTTCGTCGAAGCTTGCGGATGCTCAACGTGCCCTTCGTTGGCGAAGGGGCGCTCGAGGACGACGAGGATTGCTTGCCGTAGTTACTCACTGGCTCGGGCAAGCACGACCATGGTCGAAGACGGGCGTCTGGGTCGCAAGTGATCAAGGAAATGCGTCAGGAGGGTGCGCAGGTTTGCATAGGTTGTGAAGGAACTCACCAGAGGGAAAGGGGCGCGCTGGTTTGTCAGCTACTGCTCGCCTGAGTTGAGGCAGACAGTGGCGGCGCTCAGTCGAGGTGGTTGCCGACGCTCCGGGTCACTAGAATACGTGTGGCTGGGGTCAATGGATGCGCACAGAGATGTAGATCAAGTGAGCGTGAACCAGAGAGTATGGGGCAGCGTGTACTCACCGGATTTGCCGCCGGAGTTCGTAGGAGGCCGCGACGGTGCAAGCAAAAATGGAGGCAGCCTGGGGGCTCTCTGGTGGCGCTGGTTGAGGGGAAATGGAGAGGAGAGGGTGCTGGTTAAGAGGGCGTAATCGGGGGGGGGGGGGAGGAATTATCGCGACGTTACGGCGAATTATGCTTGCAGAATCAATGCCTGAAACAGCGACGAACTGGTCACGCGCGGGTGAGGAAGACGACTGGCAGGTGGTGTCACATCCCAAGATTTTCCAAATCTTGTAATGTGAAAATAAATGAATAAAATAAAACTTTGTTTGAATTTCAGGGCCAGAAGAAACTTTTTGAATTTAAATGGAACCTCAAACCCATTTGAATTAAATAAAATCCTAAAGGATTATAATGAGTTAAACATTTAATTAAAGGAAATTAAAAATGTTTTGGAATTACTATTTTGGAATCTTGTAATAAAAGATTTGGTTTTTCAAAAAAGAAAAGGTGAATTTATAAATAAAGGTTATTTTATAAAGCCAAATTAAACCTTGACCAAACTTTGGAATTAAAACATTTTATTTAAATAAAATTAACAAAGATTTATTTAAATAAATTAATAAGGATTTAATATCCAATTTTTTTTAGATAAAAGGTTTTACCAATTTAATTGAAACATCAAAACTTATTAAAATTATTTAAAATAAGTTTTCCAAATATTTTATATTCTCTAATAAAACCTACTAAAAGTGTTTTGGCTTTATTTTAGATTTCAAAATAAATATCTCAATAAAACAAATCCTATTTGATTTAATAATGAAAGTCTATTATATTTAATTAATAATGGACTCTAAAATAAAATGTTATTTGTTTTAAATTTTTTTTTCCAAGTATTCCATATTTCCCAAATAAAACCTACTGATTTGGTTTTGAAAATATTTAGGTTTCAAATAAAGATTTTATTAATAAAATCAAACTCTATTTTGATTTAAATAACGAAGGTCCAATTATATTTAATTATTAATGGACCCTATATAACAAAATGTTATTTTATTTTAAAACAAGCTTTCCAAATATTCCTTAATTTCAAATACAACCTACTGAATGGTTTAAAAATAATTAGTTTTCAAGTGGAGCTTTGGAATTAAATCAAAACCTATGGATTTAATAGTTGATACATCTATTTAGTTAATTATTAATGGACCTTATTATTAAAACTATTAATTTGAATTTGGATTTTGGTTCATGTTACTGAACAGAACTAATTTCAATATTACAAAGTTTGGGTGTTGTTTGAATTGATTTGGACATTGTTTGTTTGTTTGAAAATTCAAAACAGAAAATAAATTCAGAAAAAGAAAAGGGTTCAGATTAAGAAAAAAAAATAGAGTTTTGACGACCCAACCCAGCAGGCCCAATAAGCCCAGCAAAGCAGCCCAGCTCCCCTCCAGAAAGAAAACGTTTCGCACTCCTTTTGAACCCGCGGAGCAACTGACTAGTGGACCTCCTCCTCGCTTCTTTCCCACTGACTGACCGACCCCACTTGTCACTGTTCTTCTTCCCCACCCGCAGACCACGGCTTCCCCCTCGCTGCCGTTGGTGCCTTCAATCCGCGGATTCAATACGCCATAATGCCGCGCCTTTACCTCGCCTTGACCACGCAGGATAAATCGCCAGCATCCCTTCTTCATTTCCCCTCTGACTCCTTCCCCAATCACGCCCCCAGGCCGTCCCAATTTCTCCCCGAACACCCTCTGTTCCGACGAAGTCCAGAGCCGATTCCGGCGACTCGACACCACCTCCTGCCTCCCCGAGCACACGAGCACGCTCACCACACCCTGTCGCATCTTTCTGTGCCATTCATTCATCTGCGGGTACCCTACAGCGTCGGCAACATCGACGACCCGCAGCGCCGCCGTCTGCAACCTCTCCGACGACCTCCCCTGGTAAACGCTGACCACCCCGAGCCTCCTCGTTCACGCTCCCTCACTCGCCTCGGTCTTGCGCAACTAATCATGACCTCTGTTTGTCTTTTCGTGATCAGTAGCCTCGTCTTCGACCACGGACAGAGCCGTCCGACGTTGTCTTCAACTCCGGCGAGCAATCCCTGTTGTTCCAGGACGCCCCACGACCAAACGACCACGCCCCGAGCATCACCTCGTCCTCGCGATCATGGTGAGCATTCCCATCTCGATCTTTGCTTCCTAGAACGACCGCAAGCACCTCGCCTGGCCGTGCGCCGCCGCTAAGCCGTCATCGGCGCCGCTCACTTATGGTCGAGTAAATCAGTACCGTAGGATCTAGATTGAGCAAGCGAGATTAGATCACTTAAACTCGAAAAGGTACGCAGCCAGCGCCGTGCGATGCCACTTGATCTAACGGCCCACAGCCGCGATCCACACCGAACCGGTACCAGCGAATGACGTTGCGCCGCGTGTCACTGTTCTGTTTAAAAACAGATTTGAAAACAGAATTATTTGCAAACTTCAAACCTTTGTATCTTTGGATCCACACGTCCAAAAATTGCAAATTTTATATCAAAGGTTTCAAGAGAACAAGACCTAGCCAACCATGCCCTTAGTTTAGCAAATAGTATCTGTTAGCTTGTTTGAATTTGCAGAGACATTTGTATGCTTGTTAAGGATGTAAAAATTTCTTAAAATTGAATTTAGGGTTAAAATCTTTGGCAATTGGATTGATCTGAACCTACTGACCCTAGGAAACACTTTGTGGACTCAAAAATGTATTTGGTGAAATTAAGAAATGATTCTTTGATTTAAAACCATTTCTAGTCAAATAGAAATGTAATTTATTTATTGAAAATGATTTTGAAGGAAAACTTTTGCAAAATGGTTTGATGTGATCTTACTGACCCTAGGAACCAACCCTTGGTGTTGAAAATGATTTTGGAAAGATTTAGGTTGGATTACTTGATTTAGTCATTTTCTAGCCAAATAAAAAGAATGGTTTTTGTTATGAAAATGTTATGGAAAGAAAACTTTGAGAAAATAGTTTGGACCAAACCTACTGAACCACAACACCAAGTTTTGCAAACTAGCAATTCATTTGGTGAACAACTTAAGAGTTTTTGACTTGATAAAAACATTTTTCACCACATAAAATGATGAATGGAGTTTAAAATGGTTTTGAGATAAAACCCATTTGCAAATGACTTTGCCATTTTGGTAAATGACCAATCTGGATCTTACAAAGTTTAGAAGCCTAGTGGAGACCATCCTTGCAATAGAACCAAACCTTTGCATGCTATTGCATGACTTAGATTCCATTACTTTGTGTGTGAAAAATTGTTTGTTTGACTTTGGTTGGAATGTGAATTGAATTTGTGTTTGCTTGATTGACTTGTAGTGAAGTGTGAGACTAGCAAGATCAAGGAGTGAACCACCATTCCCTACCAAAAAGGCAAGTGATGCTTCATACTTTTGTCCCATTACTTTCACTATGCATTAGTGATTTTGCTAAGTAAACTTGCATGGATTTTGCTAAGTATAGACCTTGCTATAGTAAAACCTAGTAAATGAATCCTTAGTAGGATTTTCCTAAGTTAAAGATTCCTACTACTATCAAGCTTAGCCTAGCTAATAGAAAACATGGGTGGAATATATATTCACAATATGGAAAAATATTCTAAGTCTGAGGACTTAGGTTTTGTTTAATAAAGCAACTAAGTTAATGAACCTCCTGGGTGGAATGGAAGGATTGGGATATGTTGAGTGGTTACACAAGGCCATGGACTTGGGTTGTGTATCTCACTTGTGGTATGCCACCCAGGCACAAAGATATTTGAGATGTCAAATGTTGAGAAGCTTCAAGTGCAACCACTTGGCAATATGGGCTCTGCCATGATCATATAGGTTGCAAGAACTTAGCCATATGGACAGTGGGTGGTAGTGTTTGATAGGTTGGAGCGCGTCCATTTTGGTCTAAGGGAAAACTTCTGAAAGATCCTGTCTTGGGAAACCAAGTCTTGTGGGGAAAGTGCACCACCTCTGCAGAGTGTATAATCTAAGTACTTAGCCATGTCCCTGGTAAAGGACAATTTGAGCATCAAGACATGGAAGCAATCAAGAATCTCATCATTCCAATTTCTAAGTTAAAATCTTGTGGTTTGAACAAGGGTTGTTTGAAATCTTCAATCTTTGATGGAGAGATGCCTTGAAAGGATCTTCAAATCTTTGATTGAGAAAAATGATTTTGCCAAGCAAAACTTAGTATTTTCAAATGTTAAGGAAAAATCTATTTTGAGCAATGCAAGCCTCAACTCCACTTAGCCAAATGCATATAGATGATAGACTCCACTATACTACCATAGTATCACTTGCCAATACAATTCAAATGTATTGACCCTTTGTGGCTGTAACTTGTATGTTGTAGGTTTGATTGTTTTAGAGAAGATTGATTGATTAGGATTACAAAGTCTACAACCAACATCTGCCTGTGGCACTTTGAAGATGAAGGACCCCATGCTTATAGTTATTCCGCTACAATGTAATGTAATAGCCATATGAGCTATGAAAGATGTAATAAAATTATGTTATTCCTGGTTATAAAGTTATATTATGACCTTTGTTTCTTGATATTACATCTTAACTGTGGATGCTAGCTATTGATCAAGGGACTAGCATTGTAAACACAGGAGGGATCAATCTTATTAAAGGTTGGGACCTCTACAGATGGTATCAGAGCATTGTGTTGCCTGTAGGATTTGTAAACCTAGGATTGGACAAAAACCCTTAGAAGAATAGGAGTTGTATTTTGTTCCAAAAACTTATTTACAAAACACTTGTAAACTCTTTCCTCAACCATTTTGGCTTCAACTCTACATCTCTTCTATTTCAACTTGATGGAAAAACCTACCCATGGCCCAAGACTACACCATGTGCAAGGGACTTCCTCAACACTTCCAACTCTAATGACTTCAACTTCTTCAACTCTAATGACTTCAACATCTTCAGCATGTTCACCAAGGACTTCCAACTTGGATACCACTAAGGACTACAAGTGAAACAAGGAAATCCTACTCAAGAATTAGAGACTGAGGGAATGCAAAATAAGAAGGAGCCATCAACAACTTTGAAGTTTTGCAACCAAGAGTTTTTCTCAAGGAAACCATGATCTCATACAAGAAGAATCAAGAAGGAAGGAAAGATCTCAAGTGAACCATATAGATGGACCACCATATTTTAGTTAAGTCAAAAACCACCAACCTGTGTGGTGTAACAAAAATATTTTTGTTGAATAAGTATGTGCTTGAACCTTGTTTGAGTGAAATGTTTGGTTTGTGATTGCATGCACATTGTTTGTGTGAATTGTGATGTGTGTGAGTAGAAATATTTCCTTAGAAATATCTTGCCTGTTCTAATCTCCCTTCAACCCAAACAGATGACTACTCCAAAAGACTCCAAGGTTGATGACACCAACACCAACCAGGCTGACAACATGAAAGAGCTCATAGCAACCCAACACTAGTTAAACCAACTGACAGCTCAGTTCATAGCCAACAATAGTGATAAAGATCCAGCACTACAAAAGTTTTTGGAGGAACAATCCCAACTGATGCTTAAGGTGACTAATCAAATGATCAACATGGAAGAGATCTATCCCAAAAGAGTCTTTGACAACAAGGATGACAGAAATATTGTCCTAGATGGAGCCCCAGCTTGCATTATTTGTGGAGACAAGGATCATACTTGCAAGGAGCATGAAGGACAATGCCCCAATTGTGAAGAAGAACATCCTATTGGACAATGTCCTACCTCTCAAGCTACTTGCTACCTATGTGAAGGAAGTGATCATATTCCTAACCAATGTCCTATCTACTCCATGGTGGAACAAAGGAAACAAGAAGGATCCAAATCTACCAAAGGAAAAGGACCACTTATACCCCCAAACAAGACAACCTACTTCAAAGGATCAAAGAAACCCAAGAAACCAAGACAAGACATGCACCTTGTGCAATGCCGTAAATGTAAGGAAATGGGACACTACTCCAGTGAGTGCCCAGAGAACAAGAAAAATAAGGGAATTGACCAAGTGGTGTGCAACAACTGCAAAGAACCAGGCCATTATGTAGCAACTTGTCCACAAGAACAACGCAAAGAACTCCAAGATATCCACTGTTTCAATTGTAAGAACCCAGGACACTATGCAAGCAATTATCCAGATAAGATGAAGAACAAGTTGAACAAGCCTATGGAGAAACTCAACCTTGGCCCATGAGTCAAGAATGGAAACCAAGGACTCCATGCAACTGTTTGCTTAGAGAAAGTTTTTCCAGGATCCCAAGAAGGACAAGGTGTAATTTTTGTTTGAAAACTTTTAAGGGTGGTAGTACCCTAGTTGTTTTGAACTTGCTTGTAACCCTAGCCTCCCCAAATCTCGGGACGAGATTTATTTTAAGGGTGGTAGCCTGTCACATCCCAAGATTTTCCAAATCTTGTAATGTGAAAATAAATGAATAAAATAAAACTTTGTTTGAATTTCAGGGCCAGAAGAAACTTTTTGAATTTAAATGGAACCTCAAACCCATTTGAATTAAATAAAATCCTAAAGGATTATAATGAGTTAAACATTTAATTAAAGGAAATTAAAAATGTTTTGGAATTACTATTTTGGAATCTTGTAATAAAAGATTTGGTTTTTCAAAAAAGAAAAGGTGAATTTATAAATAAAGGTTATTTTATAAAGCCAAATTAAACCTTGACCAAACTTTGGAATTAAAACATTTTATTTAAATAAAATTAACAAAGATTTATTTAAATAAATTAATAAGGATCTAATATCCAATTTTTTTTAAATAAAAGGTTTTACCAATTTAATTGAAACATCAAAACTTATTAAAATTATTTAAAATAAGTTTTCCAAATATTTTATATTCTCTAATAAAACCTACTAAAAGTGTTTTGGCTTTATTTTAGATTTCAAAATAAATATCTCAATAAAACAAATCCTATTTGATTTAATAATGAAAGTCTATTATATTTAATTAATAATGGACTCTAAAATAAAATGTTATTTGTTTTAAAAACAAATTTCCAAGTATTCCATATTTCCCAAATAAAACCTACTGATTTGGTTTTGAAAATATTTAGGTTTCAAATAAAGATTTTATTAATAAAATCAAACTCTATTTTGATTTAAATAACCAAGGTCCAATTATATTTAATTATTAATGGACCCTATATAACAAAATGTTATTTTATTTTAAAACAAGCTTTCCAAATATTCCTTAATTTCAAATACAACCTACTGAATGGTTTAAAAATAATTAGTTTTCAAGTGGAGCTTTGGAATTAAATCAAAACCTATGGATTTAATAGTTGATACATCTATTTAGTTAATTATTAATGGACCTTATTATTAAAACTATTAATTTGAATTTGGATTTTGGTTCCTGTTACTGAACAGAACTAATTTCAATATTACAAAGTTTGGGTGTTGTTTGAATTGATTTGGACATTGTTTGTTTGTTTGAAAATTCAAAACAGAAAATAAATTCAGAAAAAGAAAAGGGTTCAGATTAAGAAAAAAAAATAGAGTTTTGTCGACCCAACCCAGCAGGCCCAATAAGCCCAGCAAAGCAGCCCAGCTCCCCTCCAGAAAGAAAACGTTTCGCACTCCTTTTGAACCCGCGGAGCAACTGACTAGTGGACCTCCTCCTCGCTTCTTTCCCACTGACTGACCGACCCTACTTGTCACTGTTCTTCTTCCCCACCCGCAGACCACGCCTTCCCCCTCGCTGCCGTTGCTGCCTTTAATCCGCGGATTCAATACGCCATAATGCCGCGCCTTTACCTCGCCTTGACCACGCAGGATAAATCGCCAGCATCCCTTCTTCATTTCCCCTCTGACTCCTTCCCCAATCACGCCCCCAGGCCGTCTCAATTTCTCCCCGAACACCCTCTGTTCCGACGAAGTCCAGAGCCGATTCCGGCGACTCGACACCACCTCCTGCCTCCCCGAGCACACGAGCACGCTCACCACACCCTGTCGCATCTTTCTGTGCCATTCATTCATCTGCGGGTACCCTATAGCGTCGGCAACGTCGACGACCCGCAGCGCCGCCGTCTGCAACCTCTCCGACGACCTCCCCTGGTAAACGCTGACCACCCCGAGCCTCCTCGTTCACGCTCCCTCACTCGCCTCGGTCTTGCGCAACTAACCATGACCTCTGTTTGTCTTTTCGTGATCAGTAGCCTCGTCTTCGACCACGCACAGAGCCGTCCGACGTTGTCTTCAACTCCGGCGAGCAATCCCTGTTGTTCCAGGACGCCCCACGACCAAACGACCACGCCCCAAGCATCACCTCGTCCTCGCGATCACGGTGAGCATTCCCATATCGATCTTTGCTTCCTAGAACGACCGCAAGCACCTCGCCTGGCCGTGCGCCGCCGCTAAGCCGCCATCGGCGCCGCTCACTTATGGTCGAGTAAATCAGTACCGTAGGATCTAGATTGAGCGAGCGAGATTAGATCACTGAAACTCGAAAAGGTACGCAGCCAGCGCCGTGCGATGCCACTTGATCTAACGGCCCACAGCCGCGATCCACACCGAACCGGTACCAGCGAATGACGTTGCGCCGCGTGTCACTATTCTGTTTAAAAACAGATTTGAAAACAGAATTATTTGCAAACTTCAAACCTTTGTATCTTTGGATCCACACGTCCAAAAATTGCAAATTTTATATCAAAGGATTCAGGAGAACAAGACCTAGCCAACCATGCCCTTAGTTTAGCAAATAGTATCTGTTAGCTTGTTTGAATTTGCAGAGACATTTGTATGCTTATTAAGGATGTAAAAATTGTTTAAAATTGAATTTAGGGTTAAAATCTTTGGCAATTGGATTGATTTGAACCTACTGACCCTAGGAAACACTTTGTGGACTCAAAAATGTATTTGGTGAAATTAAGAAATGATTCTTTGATTTAAAACCATTTCTAGTCAAATAGAAATGTAATTTATTTATTGAAAATGATTTTGAAGGAAAACTTTTGCAAAATGTTTTGATGTGATCTTACTGACCCTAGGAACCAACCCTTGGTGTTGAAAATGATTTTGGAAAGATTTAGGTTGGATTACTTGATTTAGTCATTTTCTAGCCAAATAAAAAGAATGGTTTTTGTTATGAAAATGTTATGGAAAGAAAACTTTGAGAAAATAGTTTGGACCAAACCTACTGAACCACAACACCAAGTTTTGCAAACTAGCAATTTATTTGGTGAACAACTTAAGAGTTTTTGCCTTGATAAAAACATTTTTCACCACATAAAATGATGAATGGAGTTTAAAATGGTTTTGAGATAAAACCCATTTGCAAATGACTTTGCCATTTTGGTAAATGACCAATCTGGATCTTACAAAGTTTAGAAGCCTAGTGGAGACCATCCTTGCAATAGAACCAAACCTTTGCATGCTATTGCATGACTTAGATTCCATTACTTTGTGTGTGAAAAATTGTTTGTTTGACTTTGGTTGGAATGTGAATTGAATTTGTGTTTGCTTGATTGACTTGTAGTGAAGTGTGAGACTAGCAAGATCAAGGAGTGAACCACCATTCCCTACCAAAAAGGCAAGTGATGCTTCATACTTTTGTCCCATTACTTTCACTATGCATTAGTGATTTTGCTAAGTAAACTTACATGGATTTTGCTAAGTATAGACCTTGCTATAGTAAAACCTAGTAAATGAATACTTAGTAGGATTTTCCTAAGTTAAAGATTCCTACTACTATCAAGCTTAGCCTAGCTAATAGAAAACATGGGTGGAATATATATTCACAACATGGAAAAATATTCTAAGTCTGAGGACTTAGGTTTTGTTTAATAAAGCAACTAAGTTAATGAACCTCCTGGGTGGAATGGAAGGATTGGGATATGTTGAGTGGTTACACAAGGCCATGGACTTGGGTTGTGTATCTCACTTGTGGTATGCCACCCAGGCACAAAGAGATTTGAGATGTCAAATGTTGAGAAGCTTCAAGTGCAACCACTTGGTAATATGGGCTCTGCCATGATCATATAGGTTGCAAGAACTTATCCATATGGACAGTGGGTGGTAGTGTTTGATAGGTTGGAGCGCGTCCATTTTGGTCTAAGGGAAAGCTTCTGAAAGATCTTGTCTTGGGAAACCAAGTCTTGTGGGGAAAGTGCACCACCTCTGCAGAGTGTATAATCTAAGTACTTAGCCATGTCCCTGGTAAAGGACAATTTGAGCATCAAGACATGGAAGCAATCAAGGATCTCATCATTCCAATTTCTAAGTTAAAATCTTGTGGTTTGAACAAGGGTTGTTTGAAATCTTCAATCTTTGATGGAGAGATGCCTTGAAAGGATCTTCAAATCTTTGATTGAGAAAAATGATTTTGCCAAGCAAAACTTAGTATTTTCAAATGTTAAGGAAAAATCTATTTTGAGCAATGCAAGCCTCAAATCCACTTAGCCAAATGCATATAGATGATAGACTCCACTATACTACCATAGTATCACTTGCCAATACAATTCAAATGTATTGACCCTTTGTGGCTGTAACTTGTATGTTGCAGGTTTGATTGTTTTAGAGAAGATTGATTGATTAGGATTACAAAGTCTACAACCAACATCTGCCTGTGGCACTTTGAAGATGAAGGACCCCATTCTTATAGTTATTCCGCTGCAATGTAATGTAATAGCCATATGAGCTATGAAAGATGTAATAAAATTATGTTATTCCTGGTTATAAAGTTATATTATGACCTTTGTTTCTTGATATTACATCTTAACTGTGGATGCTAGCTATTGATCCAGGGACTAGCATTGTAAACACAGGAGGGATCAATCTTATTAAAGGTTGGGACCTCTACAGGTGGGGTCGTTCTCTCAGTGAGAGAGAGAGAGAGAGTTCAGGTGGGGTCCGGTGGTCAGCGTCTGCGGGGGTAAGTATTCTGGTGCGAATCATTTTCTGCGGGGAAGAAGGAGATGGGCTAGCTAGGCCTGGTGGGTTTTGCTGGGCTGGGCTGGCTTGTTTCTATTATTTCCTTCCTGTTTTCGTTTTCTTTTTCTATTTTCATTTTCTGTTTTGAATTCATTAAAATGATTTCAAACCCTTTTTCATTTCAAATCTTTTCAAACTTTTCAGTAAGTTCCTATTCTATTTTAAACATATATTTAAAGTTCATTTAAAATAATTTTCTCCTATTCCTTTATGGTTTATTAATGAATTAATTTAGACACTTTTCTTTATTTAATTAAGATTTTAAATATGTTTTCAACTTCTATTTGAAATCCAAATTTTTCCAAATCCCTTTTCAGTAGGTTTTATTTACTCATTAGTGGAAATAATTCACTTTGAATTATTTGAAAAATTTCTAATATGATTTATTAATCATTTAAATTGGGCATTTGTCTTTATTCAAATAAAATCAAATATGGTTTTAATCCCATATAAATTTTTATTCAAATAATTCTTTGATTCCATTTAAGTTAATTAAATAAATTTTATTCCACTTGGGCAAATTCCAATTATTATTTTCCCATGATTTAATTAATCATTTCTATTAGGGATTTTGTCTTTATTCAAATAGAATAAAATTTGGTTAATATCATATTATTTTATTTGAATATTCCTTATCCCTTTATTTTATTTGATTTAGCTTTATTTCATTTGCTTATGGATTTAAATCAAGATTTAATTTGTCTTTTAAATATTCCTTATTTATTTATTTCTTTCTTTGCCTTATAAAATCCATATCTTTTTATTTATAAAACCAAAATTGGTGATTCCATTTTGTATAATTTTATTTAGTATTTGTTTATCTTTTTAAATCTCTTTAGGATTATTTTGCTAAAACAATTTGGTATGGATTTTAGATAGGAGCTTTATTAGCCTTGGAAATCATTTCCTTTTATCTTATTATATTCATAAGTTTTTTATCCATGGTTCCAAATTGAATGAATTCAATTTCTTTGGTTTTATAATAGTTTTGTTATCATTTTTGATCATTTATAAATGTTTGTTGACAAATTTTTATCTGGAACAAATCCATAGTCTTAGAGTGATCTTGATAATGATTTATTCCATTAGGGTTTTAGAGTTTTGGTTTAACTTTTTCCCAAGTGTTTAAATTTCAAGGTACATTCATTGATGAATGCATTTCACTTGATTGAAATTTGTTGGATTCCATTTTATTCAAATTTTGTTCAAGATGGGTTTTGATGCTTCCATTTGGAATCAAAAAGTTTCTTTTCACCCTAAATTTCAACAATTATTTATATTGTTTAATTATTTTTCACATTTCAAAATTTGGAAAATTTTGGGATGTGACAACAAAGGATTAAACATATGGTGTGGAAGGTAATGATTTCTTGCAGAACGTAAACAGTAACAATCGATTATGTAACAATGGTAAAGATTGGACCGAGGTCCACAATTCACTAGAGGTGTTCTCCTTAAGATAAATAACATAACATGCTGGGTAAACAAATTACAGCGGGGCAATTGACAGGACTGAGCAAGGCATAACAATGCAATACTGGACATTCATGATCCTATGAGATTTTATTGGGCATTACAACAATATACATAGACCGCCATCCAACTGCATCTATGACTAGTAATACACCTTCAGGTTATAATCTGAACCCCCTCTAGTATTAATTTGCAAGCAACGAATAACTTCATTAAGCAATGTGTGTAAAGTAAACAATACAATTGTTCCATGAGCAAAAGATTGTTGTTTTCTCCCTAGTGGCAACAACACATCTACAAACTTAGAGACTTCTGTCACTTCCCGAGATTCAATAGAGGCATGAACCCACTATCGAGCATAAATACTCCCTCTTGTAGTCACTAGAATCTACTTGGCCAAGATAGCTACTAGAAACGGAGAGCATGCAAGATCACAAACAACACAGACATGATATAATCATTAATCATAAGACATGATAGAATCAGTAATCAATCTGACATAGTATCTCAATATCCATCGGATCCCCGCAAACACAACATGCATGATTACAAATAGATGATCTTGATAATGAATGGAGCTCACAAGATCTAAACATGATAGCACAAAGGAGGAAAAACAACCATCTAGCTACTGTATGGACATATAGTACAAGGTGGAACTACTCACGCATCACACCGGAGGCTGGCATGGTGATGAAGAAGGCCTCCGGGATGATCTCTCCCCTCCGGCAGGGTGCTGGGAAGAGCTTCAAATCCCCCCGATCTAGGGACGATGGTGGCGGTGGCTACAGACTGTTTCATGGAGATCTGATCGGGTACTTCGGGTTTTGGCATCGGGGGGATTATATAGGTGAAGAGGCGATACAGGAGGGCGGCCAGGGGGCCTACACCCTGCCCAGGCACGACCCAGGGTGGGCCCGCACGTGGGGGGGGGGGGTGGCCACCCTGTGGCTCCCCTCCGGTTGCCCTTCGGTCTCTGTGTTCGTCTCGGTGAAATATTAACTTTGGCTTTTGTACCATCCAACTCCGAGAATATTTCCTTACTAGATTTTCTGAAACCAAAAACAGCAGAAAATAGGCAACTGGCACTGTGGCATCTTGTTTATAGGTTAGTCCCTGAAAATGTATAAAAATACCTCAAAGTGTAGACAAAGCATAGCAAAGTGGATACTAAACAAGCATGGAACATAAAAATTATAGATACGTTTACGACGTATCAGCCATGCATGCATTACCTTTTTCCTTGTGGTTATCGTAGAAGGATGCGAGGAACTCAAAGGTGAGATCAATGTAGGTGTGGTGGCTCACGTAGGCGAGGAGTGATAGCCCTGCGTTTTCACATATGAGGTCGAAGTCCGCCCTCAACCCTGCCGCGGTGAGAAAGCCATCATTGGCCCAATGCATGGGCATCACCTTCCTTGATGAAATCATGTCATACTTGTTTTTGAACTTAGCCCGGGCCCTCGATCCCTCACCACATTGGCGCTTGCTCTTGCGGAAAATTATACCGAGCTTGTTCATCTTCATGCCCTGAAAAATTTAAATATAAAACCTTAGGCATATGCTTTATACATGATATATGAACGATTCTACGTGGAGGAATTCAATCCTAACGTGAGAAATCAAAAAGGAAAATCAAACAAGCTTGAGTTCATCCACTAAATCAATGTGAGGATTTCAACCATGGAATTATGAAAATAAAGCATGGATAGGGAGAGAAACATACCGATATGTTGATTCCCCAACTCAAACGAACGGAATCTGCGAAGAATTAAGAGTTCTAGGTGGGTTTTGATAGGTTTGGAGAGAAAATATGAGAGAAATAATGGGGAGAGGAGGAGCCCTAGCCTACCCCGGGCTCTTTAAGTGGCCGCGCCGAACTATACGGCGGGAGCTATACGGGCAGGATAAGTAGCTCCCGCCGTATAGTTGAGGAGGCGGCGATATTTAGGGTTTCCCCACGCGGATAACAACTATACGGGCACAACTATACAATCGAACCAAAATGGTCCCACCGTATAGTTGGTCGTTAAACTTTCTGTACCCGAGACTGATGGCGTGTTGTCAACGCCTCGTTGGGAGACCCCAAGAGCAAGGTGTGATGAGCACAGTAGCAAGTTTTCCCTCAGTAAGAAACCGAGCTTATCAAACCAGCAGGAGGAAGGAAATGACTCAAAGGTGTTGCTAGCAACTTGGAGACCTTCACAACACAAACCCATGACTTTTCCCCAATGAACAACGAGGTTGTCAATCTCACTAGTTTGCTGTAACAAAGGATTAACTGTATGGTGTGGAAGGTAATAGTGGTTTGCAACAAGTAACAGTGGAAGATGTATCAATGGTAAAGATTGGACCGGGGTCCATAGTTCACTAGAGGTGTTCTCCTTAGATAAACAAACATGGCATGCTGGGTAAACAAATTACAGCAGGGCAATTGACAGGACAAAGCAAGGCATGACAATGCAACACTGGACATTCATGATCCTACGAGATTCGATTGGGCAATACAACAAGATACATAGACCGCCATACAACTGCATCTATGACGAGAAGTCCACCTTTTGGTTATCATCCGAACCAGGCCCCTCCAGTATTAAGTTGCATGCAACAGAAAACTGTGATTGCGCCTGAGAGCGCTTCGTCGGGAAACCCCAAGAGCAAGGTGTGATGCAGCACAACAGCAACTCTTCCCTCAGTAAGAAACCAAGGTTATCGAACCAGTAGGAGGAAGGAAACGTCACAAAGGTGTTGCAAGCAACGTGGAAACCTGCACAACACAAACTCAAGACTTTGCCCCAACTAACAGTGAGGTTGTCAATCTCACCAGTTGATGTAACAAAGGATTAACTATATGGTGTGGAAGGTGATGATGGTTTGCAGCAAGTAAACAGCAACAATGGAAGATGTATCAATGGTAAAGATTGGACCGGGGTCCATAGTTCACTAGAGGTGTTCTCCTTAGATAAACAAACATGGCATGCTGGGTAAACAAATTACTGCATGGCAATTGACAGTACTGAGCAAGGCATAACAATGCAATATTAGACATAAAGATCCTATGAGATTCGATTGGGCAATACAACAATATACATAGACCGCCATCCAATTAAATCTATAACTAGAAGTCCACCTTTAGGTTATCATCCGAACCCCCTCCAGTATTAAGTTGCAAGCAACAGACAACTGCTTCAAGCAAAGTGTGTAAGGTAGACAATCCACTTGTTCCATGAACAAGAGACCGTTGTTTCTCCCTAGTGGCAACAACACATCTACAACCGTAGAGACTTCTGTCACTTCCCTTGATTAAGTAGAGGCATGAACCCACTATCGAGCATAAATACCCCCTATTGGAGTCACTAGCAAGTACTTGGCCAAGATAACTACTAACAATGGAGAGCGTGCAAGATCACAAACAACAAATACATGATAGAATCAATAAGACAAAACCATTAATCAATATGACATAGTAATCTCAATATCCATCGGATCCCCTCAAACACAACATGCAAGATTACAAATAAATAAGATCTTGATCATGAATGGAGCTCACAATATCTAGACATGAAAGCACAAAGAAGGAGATACAACCATATAGCTACTACATGGACTCGTAGTCCAAGGTGGAACTACTCACGCTTCATACCGGAGGCTGGCATGATGAAGAAGGTCTCCGGGATGACCCCCCCTCCGACAGGGTGCCGGGAAGAGCTTCAGATCCCCCTGATCTAGTGACGATGGTGGCAGCGGCTATAGATGGTTTTGTGGAATATTGATCGGGTGCTTAGGGTTTAGGCGTCAAGGGCTTCTTATAGGAGAAGAGGTTAGGCAGGGGGCCACCAGGGCAGCTGCACCCCCAGGCGCGGCTATCCCTAGCCCGCGCCTCCAGGGAGTGTGGACCCCTGGTGCCACCCCTCCATCTCGTACTCTGGCTCCGTGTTCCCCACAGTAAAATATTGACTTTGGCTTTTGTCCCGTCAAATTCCAAGAATATTGATTTTCTGCCTTTCTGGAACCAAAAACAAAAGGAAACAAGCAACTGGAACTATGGCAACTTGTTAATAGGTTAGTACCATAAAACATATAAAAACACCTCAAAGTGTAGGCAAAGCAAAGCAAAGTAGATACTAAACAAGCATGTAACATAAAAAATTATAGATATGTTTCTGACGTATCAAACTTCTTTAAGCAAAGTGTGTAAGGTAAACAATACACTTGTTCCATGAACAAGAGACCGTTGTTTTCTCCCTAGTGGCAACAGCACATCTACAACCTTAGAGATTTCTGTCACTTCTCTTAGATTAAATAGAGGCATGAACCCACTATCGAGCATAAATACCCCCTCTTGGAGTCATCACTAGGGAGACCGTTGTTTTCTCCCTAGTGGCAACAACACATCTACAACCTTAGATATTTCTGTCACTTCCCTTAGATTAAATAGAGGCATGAACCCACTATCGAGCATAAATACCCCCTCTTGGAGTCATCACTAGCAACTACTTGACCAAGATAGCTACTAACAACGGAGAGCATGCAAGATCACAAAAAACAAATACATGATAGAATCAGTAAAACAAAATCATTAATCAATCTGACATAGTAATATCAATATCCATCGTATCCCCGCAAACATAACATGCATGGTTACAAATAGATGAGATCTTGATCATGAATGGAGCACACAAGATCTAAACATGAAAGCACAAAGGAGGAGATACAACCATATAGCTACTACATTGACCCGTAGTCCAGTGTGGAACTACTCACGCTTCATACCGGAGGCTGGCATGATGAAGAAGAAGGCCTCCGGGATGATATCCCCTCCGACAGGGTACCGGGAAGAGCTTCAGATCCCCCCTATCTAGGGACTATGGTGGCGGCGACTACAGACAGTTTCGTGGAATATTGATCGGGTCCTTAGGGTTTAGGCATCGGGGGCTTGTTATAGGCGAAGAGGCGAGGCAGGGGGGCCGCCAAGGCGGCTGCACCCCCCCAGGCGCAGGGTGGGCCCACCCGCGCGGCCAGGGGGTGTGGCCCCTGGTGAGTCTCCTCCGTCTCATATTCCGGCTTCGTGTTCCCCACGGTAAAATATTGAATTTGGCTTTTGTCCCGTCCAATTCCGAGAATATTGGTTTTCTGCCTTCCTAGAACCAAAAACAGAAGAAAACAGGCAACTAGCGTTGTGGCATCTTGTTAAAGGGTTAGTACCAGGAAAACATATAAAAACACCTCAAAGTGTAGACAAAGCAAAGCAAAGTAGATACTAAACACGCATGGAACATAAAGAATTATAGATACGTTTCCGACGTATCAAGCATCCCCAAGCTTAACTCCTTCTCGTCCTCGAGTAGGTAAGAGATAAAAAGAATAATTTTTGAGGTGACATGCACCATCATAATCAAGATCAAACAATTTGCAAGCATTGAAAGCTAGGATCAAAGAACTCTAAACATGAGCATGGAAGGTGGAGTTCTAACAATAATACAAAGTAACTATGCATGCAACATGAAAGGGTACAAATAAAGATCATGAATAAAATGCATTGAAAAAAAGTTTGTTTGTTTGACATACGGAAAATATGGCATAGTGGCATTCAGCTTGTACCTCATGGAGTAGCAAATAGATGCATAGGACACCTTCAAAGTTCATAAGAGTGACTAGATACAAATATCACAAGAACAAGTAATATCAACAACATGCATCAATCAATAAGTTTTGGGACAATGCACATAGAACTAAGAATGGCAACTATGCTCTCTTAACTGGTGCCTAAAGGATAGAAGGTAGAGACGCAATATAAAAGTGGAATGAAGGCCCTTCATAAAGGGAAGGAGGGATTTCAAGTATCATAAAGAGCTTCCAAAAATTATGGTACTTGTTAGCTTTCATCCCTCATTGCCCCTATCATAAGCATCTTGAAGTGATTAAGGTTAAAATGAACAAACTATGCAGTATATGCTTGACAAAGTATAAGTTGGCAATCTCATGTCCCTTGAGTACAAGGGACGCTCCTCATGCTACTCAACTTTATTTACTTGCGAGTTCTTGTCATAGTAAGTACATTTGTATCATAGAGAATCGCCAACGGTGTACCCCTTGCACATGACACAGGAGCTTTCCCATATCACAATGACAAGTCAAGCAAACAATAGATCCAAAATTGTTGAAAGCGTTCCCTGTGACAACATGTTTCTGCTAATCCCAACGTATAAGTGCAAGCATATACAACTTAGATGACACAATGGTTCAAGTTTATTAGGGGCAAGAAAAATAAAGTGTTTCATCAAGTTCGTGAGAGCTTTATTCACTAAGTTTTCACATAACAAAATAATTTTTAATGGAAGATATATGAAAACAAGAATATACTTGGAATGGTGTAACACACCATGCATAGGAATTTATAGTGGAAACTTTGGAATAACTTGGTTTCTTGGGAGTTGGAAGCATGAGTAGATCTTACTCAGCAAAAGTGAGGGCTAGCAAAAGACTGGGAGCGACCAACTAAGAGAGTAATAATGGCCATAATCATGCGGAGCGACAAAACATTACTAGTCAAACCATAAAGTGGTACTACAAGTCAAGGACTAAATGATCCTAGAGACTATGGTGATTTGTTAGAGTCATAACATGGTGTGAGCATGTGCCAAGTCAACCCAAACAAAACATCAAAGGAGAATACCACAATACTATGCTTTTGTATGCTAAAACAACACATGATTCTTTCAAGGCACACTAAGCACTCTCAATGAATTGGAGAAAGTCATGCTACAACAATAATCACTAAGCATAAGGTCAAAACAACATCTATCAAGACAAGTTAAAGTCTAAGCCATAGTCAAAGCAAGCTCACTTTTGTACCACTATAAGCATAAAACTTTCTAATCAGGGCTGACTCCAACCTTTTTTGTAAATAACACAGCGAAAGCGGGGGTCCAAACTACTTTATTCAAGAAAACTAAGCAAACTAAGAAAAGCAAATGAAAACTAAGACGCTCCAAGAACAACACAACAGTGCATGAAATAATAAAAACGAAGTGTCTAGAAAGACCTGGGCTTTTTATTGATGAAGAAGGGGATGCCTTGGGCTTCCCCAAGCATTGATGCTTTTACCTCTTGAATATTTCTTGGGGTGACACCGGGGTGGCATCCCCAAGCTTGAGATTTTGTCCATTCTTCATCTCATTACATCATTCTCTCTCTATACCTTAAATTTTCCTTCATACAAAACTTCACACAATCTTCATTAGCAACATTAGTGTATTCAAAAGATAATAGACCCTTGGATTTAGAACAGCAAAACTTTCACTAAAAACACAAGATACTGTAGCAACTTAGTTTAAAAAGTTCAATTCCCCAAAAGAGAACTAAAAAATAAATCAATAAGAAGCAAATGCAAATAATGGCAGAAATCTGTCAAAACAGACCAGCAGGTAGAAACCGATTTTTTCGAAGACCTTATGTTTCTCAAATCAAAAAGTGTTTACCTAAAGAAAGTTAGCTAACATACTAAGGAAATTTTTCAGAAAATATCTACTCAATCCTACTTACAGAGACTCCTCACGAATTTTTATGGTGGAGGACAGAAATCTGTTTTGGGACAACAACTCCCCAAATCTTACTTCCCTCTCATTAGAGGTCATTCTTGGCAAAAAAAGCAAACAAAAAGGATAAGGAGAGCTCATTACTGAAGTAATTACTTCCAAGACTCAAGAAAACTCTTGGGTTATCTCCCAACAAGTACTTTTCTTTAACGCCTTTAAGTTAGGCACAAGAAGCAAGAGAAGATGCTCACGTAAGAAATGTAAATTGAAGTAAAAGCGAGCATCAAGAAGAAAATTCAAAACACATTTAAGTCTAACCCACTTCCTATGCATAGGAATCTTGTAAGAAAATAAATCCACAAAGAACAAAGTGACAAGCATAGGAAGATAAAACAAGAGTAACTTCAAAACTTTCAACACATAGAGAGGTGTTTCAGTACAATGAAAACTTCTCCAACCATATTTTCCTCTCTCATAATAATTTTCAGTAGCCTCATGAATAAACTTAACAATATAACTATCACATAAAGCAGGATTTTCATGATCTATAAACACATAATTTCTATCAAGCTCAAAAAATAGTGGGATTAAAACCATCAAACCTACTTTCAACAATTTTATAACAAGGTGAATGATCATTCAATATAGGACCATCATATAGAGCTTTATCATAAACATTTTCTAAGCATAAATCTTTAGTACCATGCATTTCGAAGTTAGGCACAAATATAGGATTATCATGGATAATAGGAGAATAAATATTATCACAAGTTTTACCCATAGCAGATATTTCAAAAGAATCCACAGGAACATAACATTCATACTCCTTTGGTAAGCATGGGGGATAATCAAATAATGTAAGAGGTAAAGAGTTACTCTCATTAGAAGGTAGACATGGGTAGATCCATTCTTCCTCCTCTTGACCATCACTCTCCTCCTCTTTTTCATCTAATGAGCTTTCAGTTTCAACAATTTATTCTTCCATAGGCTCCTGCAAGGCATTAATCTCTTCCATTTGTGGAAAGCACCTATTAAAATATTCAAGAATATAGACATTTTCTTACTTGTAATTATCAAAGAAAAATTTAAGTATCTCATAAACCTCATATTCATAAGGTGCATCATTAGTATTTTCAAGAAAACTGGCAAGTTCAAATGCACCCTTGAAAGCAATAAATTCTTCAATTTGTTCCACATCATAAAGTCATAATTTCCTTTAACATAAGAAGATATGGTAACATTATCATTGTACTCACATTGAAAAGGCAGGTGTTTGTACCTCCTATAACAACAAGATTTATCAAAGCAATAAGTAACATTATAAGTAGAGCACACCTCTCTAGCAATAGTATTCAATTTATCAATTTGTTCTCATAAGTGTTTCCCTTTTTGTGACAAATGGTGTTCCTTATAATAATACTTTTCTTCTTCCGTGAACCCACCTTGCCAGGAAGAACTAGTTTCAAAGAAACCACCCATTGATAGAAAGCATGACAAAGCAAGGCAATAACAGACCAGCAACTATAGTAGGGACTAATTTTTTGTATGTTTTTTATAAGATAAAGCAAAACAAACTAAACTAATTTTTTTGAGTTTTTGATAAAAAGAGGCAAACAAAACCAAACAAAAGAAACTAAGCAAAACAAAACAAAGTAAAGAGAAAGGTTGAGAATGACTCCCCTTGTGAAGACGTCCTTAGCCTCCCCGGCAACAACGCCAGAGATTGATGGCGTGTTGTCAACACCTCGTTGGGAGACCCCGAGAGCAACGTGTGATGAGCACAGAAGCAAGTTTTCCCTCAGTAAGAAACCGAGGTTAACGAACCATTAGGAGGAAGGAAACGACTCAAAGGTGTTGCTAGCAACTTGGAGACCTGCACAACACAAACTCAAGATTTTGCTCCAACGAACAGTGAGGTTGTCAATCTCACTGGTTTGTTGTAACAAAGGGTTAACTGTATGGTGTGGAAGGTAATAGTGGTTTGCAACAAGTAACAGTGGAAGATGTATCAATGGTAAAGATTGGACCGGGGTCCATAGTTCACTAGAGGTGTTCTCTTTAGATAAACAAACATGGCATGCTGGGTAAACAAATTACAGTAGGGCAATTGACAGGACAGAGCAAGGCATAACAATGCAATACTAGACATTCATGATACTATGAGATTCGATTGGGCAATACAACAAGATACATAGACCTCCATCCAACTGCATCTATGACTAGAAGTCCACCTTTGGGTTATCATCCGAACCCCCTCTAGTATTAACTTGCAAGAAACAGACAACTGCTTTAAGCAAAGTGTGTAAGGTAAACAATCCACTTGTTCCATGAACAAGAGACCATTGTTTTCTCCCTAGTGGCAACAACACATCTAAAACCTTAGAGATTTCTATCACTTCCCTTAGATTAAATAGAGGCATGAACCCAGTATCGAGCATAAATACCCCCTCTTGGAGTCCTCACTAGCAACTACTTGGCCAGGATAGCTACTAACAACAGAGAGCATGAAAGATCACAAACAACATAGACATGATAGAATCAATAAGACAAAACCATTAATCAATCTGACATAGTAATCTCAATATCCATCGGATCCCCGCAAACACAACATGCATGATTACAAATAGATGAGATCTTGATCATGAACAGAGCTCACAAGATCTAAACATGAAAGCACAAAGGAGGAGATACAACCATCTAGCTATTACATGGACCCATAGTACAAGGTGGAACTACTCACGCTTCATACCAGAGGCTGGCATGATGAAGAAGAAGAAGGCCTTCGGGATGATCTCCCCTCCGGCAGGGTGCCGGGAAGAGCTTCAGATCCCCCTGATCTTGGGACGATGGTGGCGGCGGCTACAGACGGTTTCGTAGAATATTGATCGGGTCCTTAGGGTTTAGGCATCGGGGGCTTCTTATAGGCGAAGAGGCGAGGCAGGGGGCCGCCAGGGCGGATGCACCCGCCAGGCGCGGGGTGGGCCCACCCGCGCGGCCAGGGGGTGTGGCCCCCTAGTGAGTCTCCTCCGTCTCGTATTCCGGCTTCGTGTTCCCCACTGTAAAATATTGTCTTTGGATTTTGTCCTGTTCAATTCCGAGAATATTGATTTTCTGCCTTTCTGGAACCAAAAACAGAAATACAGGAAACTGGCACTATGACATCTTGTTAATAGGTTAGTACCAGAAAACATATAAAAACACCTCAAAGTGTAGACAAAGAAAATCAAAGTAGATACTAAACAAGCATGGAACATCAAAAATTATAGATACGTTTCCGACGTATCAGAGACCCCGTTTTTTGAGAAATATATCGATAACTATACGGCCACAACTATACGGCTGGAATAAATATTCCTGCCGTATAGTTGGTCATTAAAACTCCTGGAACATGCTTTTTAGCACAAATTTTTAGAGATCCATTTTTTAATCTAAACAAAATGATTTATCTAGTTTTTCCTGATAAAACTCAAACTTTTATTTTTACACTTATTCTATGCTTGTTCAGTCGATATTTCTACTACTTTTTGACAACTGCATTTTTACGGGCGCTCTTTCGCAAAAATGTCTGTAAAAAAGTTGTAGGAATAAGATGAACATCTTATTTATTTAATTTGTTTTATTAATATGATGGGTTGACTCCTATTAAGCATATTATTAAGAGCGGTTGAATATTTCAACCTCTTCTCTATTCTCAAATTCTTACCTTGGGTTGCCCTTTATAAAAGGCACTTACCACATGAACTCGTTTTGCCGGTGAAACATATCTTTCTCTTGCTTCAAGCTTTTTTGGAAAATACTGGATGATTTTAGCATCATAAACATTGAATATTATTTCCCCCTAGCACAATCAACTGAAGCTCCTGCAGTACTAAGGAAAGGTCTTCCATGTATTATAGATAATTTTTCATCCTCTGGTATTTCAATAATAATAAAGTCAGTGGGAATAACATGCTCATCTATTCTAAGTAGAACATCCTCGATCATACCAATGGGTTATTTAGTGGATTTGTCAGCCATCTGTAAAGTGATAGTAGTAGGGGAATACTCCCCCAATCCTAAACTTTTATAGAGGGAGTATGGCATTACACTAAATCCCACACCTAAGTCACACAAGGCATTAGGAATATCAGTTTTGTCAATTGAGCATGAAATAGTTGGTATTCCGGGACTCCTGATTTAGACAATAGCTTCCCATTAGCAGAATAGCTAGTCACCATGGCAACGATTTTAGTTATTTCTTTCTTTCGATTGAGAATATCACAGGGAAATTTAGAATAGGTAGGAACTTTTATTGCATCCGCAAATGGAATTTCTAGATGAAGATCACCTTGTGCTTTTTTGAAAGAGTCATAGATTACCTAATTTGGTGCTTTCTTTTTGCAATCTGGATATGGAAGTTTCTTACTCTTGTATTTTACCTTTGTGGGGGATAATTCTCTTTTGTTACTCTCTTTTGTTGATGCTTATCGCTCAACTTATTTTCTACTGCAACAACTTCATCTTCATTGCTTATCTCTTTTTCTTCTCTTGGATCAACAGTCTCTGCATCAGAGTCATATCGGTCATCATGTGCATCATTCTGCTCCTCCAAGGTTTGATCTTGTGTTTCTTGAGCAGTTTCATCTTGAGGATCCACCATTGTATCATGTAACATCCCAAAAATATTGATCAAGGTTATCAATTCCAATCACCCAAAGTTAGGGTTAACAAAAACTTTTGTTAATTAAAATCATATGAATGCACGTGTGTATGTGATGAATGTATGAATGCATGGTTGGACTTGTGTGATTGTTGTGAATAGAAAGGAATGGTTTAAATATGAAAATAACGTCATCTAAATCAATTCCAAGCAGAATCAAATCAAAGGAAATTAAAAAATAAACAAAATAAGCAAATGGTCATTTTTGCCAATCTTGCTCACTAGACCACTTTGAGTGTTTCTAGTCCAAGATTTCAAACAGAAACAAATCCATTCATTTTCACCCCTTGCTAGACCAAGTTAAAGTGAACCCAAGCCTACCTTGCAAACCCACATAAACATTTGGCAACCTAATACAAATGGCAATTCAAAATTGAATCTATATCATATGGGAAGATCACCATTTCTCAAAACCCAACCAAATCAGTGCACCTTGACAAATCCAACCAACCAGAGACTACCTAGTATGTGACCAGTACACCCACAAAGTTTCACCCAAAAATTAAAATTTGAATCTCTTGCGGCCATTTCATCAAACACCTTTGAACACAAATCAAATTAAACATCAAACACTATAGTGAGCAGTGTTGTGCCAACCTTGTCCTCTCTCTAGCTCTCACTACACTACCAGTAGATCATCTAACTTGTTTAAGTAGCTCTAGCTCACTGTAAACTCGACCATGCCATCAATGGTGACCATGGACGAGCACAAATGCCACCCCCAATGTCGATAGCGTGCTACAAGCCTAGACACCATGTCTGGGACACAAGCCACCGTCCACCGCCACCCCCTATCCAGTGCTCGAGCCCTGCCAGCCACTGGCCCACATAGAACGCTTGCGCCCATTTTCTCTGTGACCATGTCCAGAGCGCGCCAGAGCACCACGCCCGACACGCTCGCACAGACCGCGCCCCGCCTTCGCCGCCCGCGTACGTGATCACCACCACCCCAGGAACCTCCCAAACAACCCCGTTCGCCGTCGCGCGACCATAGCCGCGGTGCGCCATTAAAACAGCCATCGGTGCCGCCCAGAGCATCGACATGTTTCGACCGAACCGCATCGTCCCACGCCTTGCCATGAAGATGTTGAGCTTCGCCAGGAGGAAGTGCACCGTCCCCTACCTTCGTCCATGCCGTTAGCTCATTGTGAAGATGGCCACAATGAGCTCCGCCCGCACCCTTCGGTCCCCTCGTCGCACTATAAATAGAGGCCTCCCCCGTTTGAATTTAGCACACCATTCCACTCCATTCTCTCTCATAACCACCCCACCTCTTCCCCAGAGCAAGGCGAGCACCAGGTTGCCGGAATTTCGCCGGAGCTTTCCTTTGGTGGAGGAGAAGGGAGCTGTTGATTGGAGCCGCCCTAGGAGGAGCCACCGGTACCAGGAGGATCGCTGTCGTCGAGTTCGTTGTTCACCCCCATCGCCGACCCTCGCCTGAGCCCCGGTGAGCCACATACCCCCACTGGCCGCGTTAGGGTTTATTCTCGCAGGTGGTGCCCGACGGAGATGACAAGCCCCAGCCGTTAGATTATATGTTAATCGCACGGTCCAGATTGCCCCATACCCCTTCGCATCCCCTGTGTCACTGATTGGTGGGGACAACCACTTAAGCCTCCCGCGCGCGCACTGTGAGCAGTGGGCCGGCCCAGTTAGATTCCCGCGTGACCCAGTTCATTTGAATTTAGGTTTATCTATTTAAATTCAAACCTAGTTCTGGCAGTAGATTCAAAAATCAATCCAGAGAGATTCACTGAAGCAAATTGCATGAAACCAATTTTCTTAGAAAGGTATTGAAATTCTTAATCCAAGCCCGTTGGATTCAAACCATTTGGAATTATAGATCACCTATAGTAAAAATAACAAGGCAGAGACTTTTCCGCATTCAAACATTTTTCAAAATTCAACCTTAAATGCTTTTGAGTTGATTCCAAATCTCAAAAATAACATTTGACAAGACCTTTCTGAATATATAAAAATATCTAGGTTTACTTGCAGTAATAATGGACAAGTAATAAAAGAATGCCCCATAGGCATTTATAGTCACTTTATTTAATTAAAATAAAAAGGTTAAACCTTATTAAATTGTGACACCACTTTAAATCACATTCCCAAGTATTGAATTATGTGGTGATGACATGTGTCAACATGATCCCATGTTTTAGTTGGAGAATATTAAATCTTAAGTAGTTTTTCAATGAGTAGAAATTACTTTTCTAAAATAAAAGAAATGAAACTAGTGCCTTAATCTTTGTGATGATGCTAGATCATCTAGTGAAAACCCTGGTGTGATAAATAGAATTAGTTAAGTATTGTGTGGTGATTGTTTATCTCCTATTTATTTATAGATGCTAGTACCGACCAAGGATACGAAGAGGAAGGAGATTACTACGAGGAAGAAGCCGAGGAGAACTTCAACCACTGCACTGCACAAGGCAAGCTATCTAATGCAAGATTACACTTGCAACTTTGCAAGCCTAACACTACAAGTTAACTAGCAGGCTACCATTAGCAAGCCATCCTAGCAAGCTAATACTTGCAACCTTGATTATACCAAATCCCAGTTTTACTTGCAAGCTTGTTTATTTTTATTTCTTTATCAAAGCTCCTTATTACTTTTACTTAGTGGTTTGTGAAGTTTTGGAAAGATTTTAAGGGTAGCATAAAGAGCATAAAAGTTGGGCTAAGTTAGATAAATCTTTATGTCATCCCGAGGCATGAGATTGAACTTAGATAAGTCACCCTTGTTTATCACCCCTCATTAGTGATTACCCCCACCTTAGTGGCTAGTGCTAAGCATAAAACTTGATCACTTTAGATGGAAATACTTGGTGAAAATGGTTATGAAAACCTTAGAATGATGAGTCATTCTAATGAAATGTTTTGACATGTGTTCTTTAACACCAGCAGATTTTTGATGATGAAAATGTTGAGGCATGAGCCTTAGCCCTTTATAAAAATTGATGGTTGTCTGGATGCGATACCATTCCAATTTTACCGTACAACCACAATACCAGAAATTGGGTAGGGCTTGACTGGAAGTTTATATACCTTAGTATGGGTTCCCTTGCGGCCGAGGTTGGAGCTGAGGCTAACTCGTGAAGACTGACCACCTGTGCAGTTCCCAATATGACAGATGGTCATGGTTGGGAGGCCAAACTCATAGGAGAGGTGCCTATACTAGGGCATGTAATTGCAAGGTTATGATTGATTATGTGCATACTGAGTATGGTGAATTCAGGATTGTTCCTGACGGATGTATCGAATATTGTGGTGAAAGTGTACCACCTCTGCAGAGTGTCAAACTATTCGAATAGCCGCGTATGCGGTTATGGACAGTTGGAGTGGCCGTACTATTCCGTCGTCAGATGTTTTCAAAATGACTTGTGAAATGAATCAAGACTTTGACTTGACCACAACAGAGTTGTGTTATGAAAGCTCAAGTTCCCACTTAGGTGTTATAAAACTTTAAAATAGTTTTCTTTGCTTCTAAACTCAGTTAGAGATAAATTTGGCTTTTTGCAAAACAACCTAGAGCTTAGTATACCTATTCAAACCACTTTACCTATTAGTGATAGTTTGCGAGTACTTAAAGAGTACTCATGGCTTTGTCCCTGGCTATTCCCGTGGCCAGACTATGAAGAGGACTATCAGGAGGATGGACCGCATGAAAGTTACGATAACTAGGATCATCTCCCATCATTAGCATTGCCTGCGACCATGAAGATGTACCCTCGCCCATGCTATCATTATTATATTATTCCGCTGCTTGATTGTACTAAGACTGGATCATGAGATCCTTTATTTGTTGTAAGACCTTATGTATGGTTTGTAATGGATGATGGACTGTAATATCCAATATGTTATGTCTCGCAAAAATGGTAATCCTCGGATTGCGACGTATGGCATAACAGGCATCTGGGATTAAAAATCCGGGTGTTGACATATCATCTTCTTGGCTTGCTTTGAGCAATGCTTTTTCCCTTTGATATTTTTGAGCTTCATATTCTGGTGGTCCTAATGGTCCTTTAACAACTGCACCTCTCCTTGTAACAACATTAGTAGAAACAAGAATATTTATATCATCTTGAAGAAAAATTTGATAACCAGATGCTATTTGTTCACATTGGGTTTCAATCATACTAAGGTACTTGTGAAATAATTTTATTTCTTGGCCAATATCATCATAGTTTTCTGTAAGTTCTACAAAAATCTTTTTGTGTCTTTGAAATTGCTTATGCAGGTTATTATGAGATTTGGCCTTTTGATGTTTCAATTCTTGAAAAACTTTTCTACTTTCACCCTCTTCAGTAAAAACTTGTAACAGATCTAATTTGTTTTCTTTAACAAGTTCAGAAGCTATACCTTTTTATTTCATTGTTTTTCGTACTTCAGGCATAAGATCAGGAGTTATACAAAGTATCACTTTTTCTAGTTTAGTACCAAAATTAGTATTATAAAGAGAATCATTCTTAGCCCTACTGGACATTAATTCTAGACAAGCTTTAGTAGTTAATGTATTTATTGATCCTCCTGCTGATAAATCTAGTAACTCTCTACATTGAGTGTTAAGACTGTGGTAACATAAATGGCGAACAGTTGACTCAGAATAGCCATGATTAGGAATACTATTTATCATTCCAAAGAATCTATACCAAGGTTGTGGGTAATTTTCTCCCACGTTCTGACTGAAATTGCCTATATTCTTTCTGATTTTAGTTACCCTTTTAAAAGGATTAAACTTGTTTATGAATTTAACAATATAGTTTTCCCAACATTTAATGTAATGACGAGGGAGAGAATATAACCAGTCTAGAGCCTTACCTTTAAGCGACCAACAAAATAATTTTAGATGGAAGAAATATCTTGGCAAACCTTTTGGTCCAAGAGATGTTATCACATCGTCGAACTCTCTAAGATGTCTTCCTAGGTCTTCATCTTCCCTTCCAATGAAATCTTTTTCCTTCAAAATTTTAATAATCTTACCATCAAATCGATATTCTCTAACTCCAGGATTACGAAATTCTATTGGTTGTTTCAGAACAGCTGAATTTGGAGCACTGTATTCACTGAGAGTTTTCTCAGGTTTCTTGGGAGTTGTCGTGTGAATGGACATGATTTATATGAAATCACTAAGGTTTTGAACTTCAACTCTATTTGATCTCAAAAGTTTTTCATTAATTTCTTCGCGTCTCCGAATAGGCACGCGCTCAAAATAATCTGGTAGATAGGTCCTACCAGAGCATGTAGACCCTTTGTGTCCTAGGGAAACCATCTTGTAATAGTAACACCTGAAATGTCAAGAGACAAACACTTAGTGCTTAGCTTCCCGGCAACGGTGCCAGAAAATAGCTTGATGGCTGCAGGTGCATAGATCGTTTGTAGCTAGTTTCGAAGTTAAGATGTCAATCCCACAGGGATCCCAAAGGTAAGTGTTTATGGGTGAAGTCTCTATCACACTCAAAGTTGTCACACGTCTTCGAGTGAATTGATTACAAGTGTTGAAATAAGAATAAAGTTTGGATTAAAGGAATGTATTTAAATAAAACTAAAATGTAAACTTCAGAAATAAAAAGAATAAAAGTAAAGAATGATTGATTGTTTGTTGTTTTCTGCAGATGGCAAAGTAGGCGCAGGGAGATACAATTCATGGTGATAGTGAATGTGCCAGGTGGACAAGTGATTAATGTAACAATTATAATCTTATAAGTATATGCGTAGGCGAGCAACCCATAGTTAGTTGGAACTCCTCTTGGTAGATTTCATGCCAACTTCAATAATCCTACTAGTCCGTTTCCAAAACCATGGTCAGTCACTAGACGATTAAGATCCATCAGGTTGCTTAGCAATTAAGCTCCTTGTATCGGACTAATGCAATAAGCACAGTGGTTCCTTGTGATCCTCGAGTCAAACTAGTGTCCCATTGATATTTCCATGTCACTCGAGGGTCACCGGTCTGCTAGCGAACAAGATCCTATCTATGTAGAACAAAGTATCATGTTTTCTGGGCCCTTAATTGGACAACAAGCATTAGGCATCCCACAGATAGTCAAGCACACATAATATAGTAATTAAAATCAATCACAAACTAATGGAAATTATATAGGTACATCACATCTCACCAATATCTTACATCTCCCACGCCCAAGGGAACTTACTCACACATCAGAGAAGAAAGCATCATCAATATATTTAAATAAAGGGATTTCTTCTCGATATTACAGTGGAGATCCACAATAGAAATAGAAAAGAAATCCAACACAATTCAAGATAGGAAGAAACAATCTCAAACCCTTAACTTGCAAGGTGGAGACCTCTCTCTCTCAAGTACAAGTAATGGCTATGGGGGTGTGGTGGCTAGGAGGATGAGGATCGTGGAGCGAGATGAAGAACGTCTTCTCCTTGTTCTCCGGATCTCTTCTCTCTCCCTTCTGGATGGAACAACGGCTCTTGTGTTCTGTTTTAGATCTCGGCCCCTTCATGAAAGTTATCCCTTTTGACAAGGGGAAGGCGGTGGCAGCTATATGGCGAGAACTATACGGCCGAAGAAATGTTCCCGCCGTATAGTTGGTCGTTAAGGATTTTGGATGCCTCCCTCGTTTGCTTCCAAATAGAGACTTGCTTGTTTTCGCCTAAATATTGTGTTTGTGTTGTTAAACCCTTCTGTTGATGTTAAGAACCTGAAACACACATTAAAAACCAAGTTTTCTTCGCTGCCGAAGTATTAGTGTTAGGCAGAGCTAGAAAACCATCAAATCCAGATAAAAACCATCAATAAAGACCTTCAAAAATGTGTCAAATCTCACAACTATTACTCTTCTCTTCCTCCCACCCGACCCTCGCCCTCATTAGAGTCAGCGACGCCGCGGCAGCCGCCATGGAGCCGCGATGTCGAGGGTGACAATGAGAGTTGAGTGAGGCGGAGCCGAGCCCTATACTTTGTTGTAGGAGGTCGGAGTTCCAGAGTTAGGAGTATGGTTTGGGCTTTTCATCGAGGAAAAAGGGTGTGACAGGGGTTCAGAGGGATGATCAGTGTGGCAGTAGACCGATGAATGGGGTGATTCGAGGAGGCCGGAGTAGCGAGGTGACATGAGAGGAATCTCGACTGCCTATGGCAGGAGCATGATGCTTACCTATGTAGAAGGTGGTTGAAGAATATGAGGAGGTAGAAATGGTACAACAACAACATAGCTGAAGAAGGGCGCGCCCTCCTCCTCTATTGCTTCATCTCCAATGTGGCATAAACCCTAACCTCGCTTGTTTTGAATACTTGTCCTTTAGTTGTCGGAAAGTGATCATTGAATAACTAATTACTGGGAACATTAATTAGCACCCCCAAGGTGGATATGCTAATGGGATTTAACCCTTGGGGTGGTCCTATCTTCACATATTTGAAGGGGAAATCGAGGGAGAAGGTGGTGAACACAATGAACTCAATGTGAATGCAAGGTAAAGATATAAACAGAACACACACAGTTTCGGTTTTCCTCATTGGCCTGAATCACAAACTCGATAGAATCCACATGGAAGAGGCCACTAGGTAGGGATCCACGATGAAAATATACTTTCGGAGCATCTAGAATCCTCTTGTGAACATATTGAAGTTGATAGAGACCATGTGGGAGAGATCAACGCAAGGAGGTTCGAAGATAGAAAAAGCACGCAAACAAAGAGGGTCTTGTATAGACTCTAGTCTAGATCTTATGAGAGGTTCTCTTATGGGAAAGTGGAGGCTAAGCAATTCAATTCAAATTCATTCTAACTCTAGATCTGACCTAGGAGTCTATTTATAGTATTAGGATAAGATTTCATGGTTCAACGACCATTTTAGCTCGTAGGCTCGCGGAGCCGGTAGTACCAGTGGAATAGCAGTATTACTAGTAGATTCTTCATGTTAGCTCGGATGCGAGGCGACGGTAGTACCGTGGCGGCAGCGGTAGTACCGGTAACAAAGTGGCGGTAGTTCTAGGTTAATTCTGCTAGCCGGGTGTCACTCTTCTGGATGTTTACTTCATGTTGGCCCCCTTCTAGCGAAAGTGGTCTATAACTTGGGTGGTAGTACCGGGTTGGTTCGGTGGTCGATGCCGGTAGTACCGTTATGGCACCGGTAGTACCCTTGGGTTGGTACCTAAGGACACATAGCATATTTTCATGGAGCAGCAATCTATCCAAAGGTGTATCAATGTCACATGAGGATAGAAGTGAATTCACCTTATCATGTAGAGTCTTGACACGGGAATGAGTCATTGGTCAACTTGTTGGTGTCGGCGTGGATTCATTTGTAGGGAGGGCTACATTATCTCCCCCTAGGAAAGAGTCGTCCTCGACTCTAAGATCTCATCATGACCATGATATGTCGATAGGTCCACCACATTGAACGTGTGGCTCACCATGTACTTTGATTGTGGAATGTTGATGATGTAAGCATTATCGTTGATGCATTTGAGGACCTTGAATGGACCGTCATCACATGTCGTTATCTTTGAATTACTTTCTTAGGGAAATCGATTCATATGATTGAATCCCTTAGGATTTTTTCTAGGCAATGGTTTACACAACATTTCATAGAAAGTCTAACTTACACTTAAAACCCACTGTAGGAATCCTTTGTTTTTTCAATGATTGAATAATACAAAGATTTTTGCATATGAAATCATGTTGGAATAGCCAATTGCGCATGGCCTCTCCAACACTCACCCAACCCCTCCCACATCCCCCGTCCTCTCCCTTTGACCCCTGCATCACTACTAGTGAAGCTTAGGGATAGAAGATCTCAAGACACATGGGCCCCCATGTGCCTTCTCCTTTGCCATCACTATTGCTGGCTCTAGCCGTAGTGGCGGCCATCCCCGATCCAAAGGGACAAGGGTCCTCCGACTGTCTCCTACAAGAGTAGTGGAGATCGGAGCCAGGGCTAGCCCGGGTGGCGTTGTTTGTAGTGACATTAAACTATGGTCATGGAGGAAGGTGCAATGGCTAAAGCCAGGAAACATAAAGTGGCAATGTCTCTAGATATCCTGGTTTGCGCGACTACTATAGAAATGAAATCCTTCACCCGATTATGCCTTTGTGGATGATACGACAATGTCTAAAGATGCCGATAACCTCCTTCTAAGCATCGTCGTAGCTAGTCCCCTCGAGTTCTGAGGGAGATCTCAGTTTTTTTGCCATACCATACGATGGCGGCATGTGGCGGTCCTACCTACTTGGAGGCATGGTCTTGGAGCTCATATCCACCAGAGAAATTAAGACCCAGAGGCGTGGAGACATTCGGCCACCACATAGACTCGGTTGGAAGGGTCACTTTCTCTAGGAAACCCTAGATTTGGGTCTTCTACATCAGGCGACGATGGCGCCTGACACCGTTCTACCTCCAGGGACATCGTTTTTGAGCAGGTGCGGGCTAGAGGGGTCCTGAGCTATGGAGTGGCGCAATAGGGTCATGGAGACAGGCGCATGATGATGCACACGTTCAAGGCGGTGGCGTTGTTTGGCACAATGGTGGCATGGATGAGGATTATGTGGATCGCTATCGTGAAGATGAAGATTCAACTACCGTAGTGGCTCCTAGAGTGTGTGCATGCAGTGCACTCCTGAGGGTCCATTGGACCATATGTTTACTCCAGGGTCGCTATAGGGAGACTTGGTGATGCACCATGCTTTAGCTGGTGGGGAGAATGGTGAACCATCGATTTGCTACCACCTACTTTCATTACAAGGACCCCAACAACTCAAATGATACTGCAACCTCTTCAGACCATGACCCAAGAGATAATAACATCCATGCAGTGGATGCTATGTTTGTCCAGACGACGATAATATGCTACACTAGTTAAATAATACCGAGCGAACGATGTTAGCTTCTTTTTACTATTATTGCATATGAATATGCAATTCCTAATATATAAAATTGTTGTAGCACTACAAGACGCGCGCTACACCGAGAGCAGAAAGCCGTCGGCGTAAACCAAAATACCCTCGGCGTAGCCTCCTCGGCAAAGGTCTCCCTCGGCGGAGCACACACAAGCCGTCGGTGTATCAAAATGCCGTTGGCGTATGCTATGCCGATGGCTTTGCCCTCGGCGTAGCGGCCGTCGGCATAGCCTGTCGGCCGGTTGATTTTTTTTTTAAAAAAAATATTTTTTTAATTTTTCTCTCAATTTTTTAAATCTTTGAATTGTTTGACTAGTTAATCTCTCACTTTGAACTATTTTAACACTAATTTCTAACACTAATTACACTTAATATTTGATTAAATTGCAGTCTTGGTCAAAATTTCCGATCGATCACCCATCCTAATACTACTCCAGCTCCAGCACGCTTAACATTCTCGTTTCTTCAGAATCTATTTCCGCAAAGTAATTCATACATTGTTGTTTATACTATGATATCAATCCTATTAACTCTTATATCATCATGTTACATGTTTGTATTTTTTGAAATTACAAACAATTATTTTAGTAAATATTAATGAATAAGTAAAAATATTATTGAATTCAAATAAAAATATAATAATTTTACTTTTTTGTATTTTTCTATTTGATATGGAATAATTAATATCTTTAAACTCGTAAATCGGAATTCGACAAATAATATGTTTAAATTGATCAGAAAAATGAGAGGAATCCAAATATGATATCCATATCAACTAATCATAACCCCCTGTTTTTTAATTAGCTATTTGGTGGTTGCTTCAGAAAATCCCCCTTTTTTGCGCTCGGAAAATGAAAAATGGTTTTTTGGTGCGACAAAAAGGAAAACTTGCATTGAATCTTTGATAAAATAGCATATTGTGAACCTAAAAATGATTTAAGAAAATCATGAGCATTGGATCATGTACATTTAGTTTATATCTGACCCACTACCTACCGATTCGGTAGGAATTTATCTTTTTCACCAAGGGTGGACATAAAGGTTTAGGATCCCCCTATTGGAACATTGTCCATATAAGATGGTCTAGTATTTTCTTAAAATGTGATGGTAGCATTTTGAATTAGCCATTTGGTGGTTTCTTCACAAAACCGTCCTTTTTTGTGCTCGGAAAATGAAAAATGGCTTTTTGGTGCGACAAAAAGGAAAACTTCCTCCTGCAACATTATTCGCTATCCCATGATGCACATATATCCATAATATGGACACATTATCACAAACTATGCCTTGATTCTAGCCATAACATTGGTCATTTGACCCTAAATCCAAGAAACCTCGAATGAGATAGGTCATTTTGTGAAGGTTTTTTCAGACATAATCAATATACCAAGTTTGATATTTTTCCTTGTAACTATGTCACATAATATGACACCATGCGAAGGTTCACTGGTAGAAAACGAGCCTCTAGTCATAGGCCATAACGAGCTCTAGTCCCGGTTTTGGGCCTGGGACTGCCAAAACGGGACTAGAGGCCCCCTCTCTAGTCCCGGCTCGCTACGGCCCGCGGCTGATAACAGCCACGTGGCTGTTTCAGCGAGGCGTGGGCGGAAACCCTCTAGTCCCAGGCCGTAACACCACCCGAGACTATATGGTTTCGTGCCGCGGCAGAGCATTCGTGTGTTTCTCTACCGCGACCGAGCTTGTGTGTTTCCTTTTTTTTGCCACTTTTTGTTTTGTGTTTCGCTATAATTTCAAACATATATTTCAGTACACATATTATATGCTACTACATACACCGTACACGTTGATGCATCTATATAATTAATCGATCCCTTGCAAGCATACATATAATCAATCATATCAAAAGGAAGAAATGTTTTTGAAATTACATGGTCATTGAGGATATATATATCATATCAACTACATGGAGATCACTAAGGCATATAGAGTTCCTCGTCATCCGCATAATGCTCTCCATGTACATTAAGGACCTCCTTCATCATAAATCCCGCCAGCTCCTCTTGAATTGCTCGTATGCGCTAGTCTAGCTCTAGTTTCTCCCGCAAATCGTAAATATAATGTGAGTCAACTTTTTGCTCACTGGTTAACTCACGGATGTACTCGTAGACGTAGTATCCACATAAATGAGTTTCGTGTGGCTGCTGTAAACTCTTCACCATTTTATAAGTTAGCTCCTCTTTGAATGGACCTGGTATTTTCTGTCTGAACCGTGTCCAACACCTGCTCGGCAAAGAAAATGAACAAAGGAGTTATTAGTTACTTGATATCAGGAAATGAACAAAAGAGGACGATATAATGTGATAATGATTGAAATTACTTATGGAGAATTGCTTTCATGTCGCTCCACTGCTCTTGGTCCCAACTTAATGAGTCGTGGACTTAAACTAGGGACTTGTCAGCTTGAATGTTTAGCAAGATACAGTGGAATCTGCATACATTTACATAAGCATACATGCATAGCTCATCGAGTAAGCAAAAATAAAATGTGTACAAGATAGAAATACTCACATGAACTTGTAAATAAATAGTATTTCCTTAACAAAATTATTCTCGTTTAAGAACCTGCACAGGTCTTCCTCCACGTCCTTGGGGTGATTCTTTAACGTATATTCATTAACGATATATGGGTCAATAAACCCAACGTCATATCTTCTAGCTCTTTTGTATTCAAGCATCTTCATTCTACATAATATAATATCATACAAAAGGATATATAGTTAGGATAATATATTAAATGCAATGAACGAGCTGAGCTACAAACTTGATTATAGAAATAAATCACTTACAAATAGTAGCAACCAATGATAGATTTGTCGAGGGCGCGCGGGTTGTATAACTAAAACAGTTCGGTTATTTGAACCTGTACCGAGAATGCTTTGAAGTGATGCTCCTTTCTCACGTCCACCGGAAACCAATCTTTCTGATGCTTTTTCTGTTTGCGACATGTACCATTCGTGCAGATTTCGCATATGTGTGGATAGACGTGCAAGCTCCTCATTACTGACTAGAGGCTCCCCTTGGACATACTTCCGTATTATCTGACCCACTGGCGTATCTTCATAGCCTAAATATTGACCAAAAGACATATTTGCTTCGGTAGCAAGTGCTTTGGCCTCCGATATAGTGATGCCCATTAGTGCAGCATTAGTATGGGCTCTGGTGTCCATTATTTGCATGTCCATATCCATTTCAGCTCTGAAGGCCTTGTCGAGGTCTGAAATGACTTTGAGCGGCCCGACCGATTGATTCTTCTGTGCTCCGAGCTAGGCAACTTGCTTCCTGCTTTTTGCACTTGTGCTTTTTTGCTTCTTTGCTTGCTTAATAATCTCCCGGTCATAATCTGATTCCAGATTCATCGATATCTGGGATGGTTTCTCAAGAAAGGACTTAGACCACTTTTTGGTTTTTTCATCATATACCGGCTTTGGCTCAGGCTTTTTGGGTGCAAAATGCGCCTTAACTTGGGCAGCCACATCCGTGTTAGTTTCCTCATCGGTCTTGTCATAATGTCTCTTTGGAAAAGACGGCGTGATGTCGACTATCTTCACCATTTAACCTTTCTTCGATGTGGGGCGCGGGGGAGCGTCGACCTTCCGTTTCTTTGAAAAGGTATTAGTATTGCACGGAGGCGGAGGCGGAGATTGATTATTGCGTAGAGGCGGAGATCGAGTTGATGTACTCATGCTGCGGCGATTGACATCGGGGCGGGGTGTACTTGGAGGTTGACGATAATCGGGTTGGGATGGACTTGGAGGTTGACTATAATCGAGGCGGGGTGGACTTGGATTCCTCAGAGTCGGTGGCCTTGGCGCCGAGCCTGGAAAATTGATGTACTTCTTCTTCCATAGAATGATGTTTCTCTTGACATCTCCTAGTTTCATAAGGCCTTCAGGCGTAGCGATTTCAATCTCTAGGTTCGCAAAATCCTCCACTATGTCATCCACCGTGACACGAGCATAGCTAGGTGGAATCGGAAGTGAATGGTGGAGTGCTCCAGGTAGAAAAGGTAAAGCAGTGTCGATCGCCACCTTGAAGGACAGGTTGTTCATTGGCTGATGTAGCTCACATTGTGCCATCTCTCTGACATCATCCACGGGGTAGCGAGGAGCCAGTGCATCATCCAGAAGTGCTTGATCATCAGCCCGGACCTCCGTGGAAGCCACGCTGCTTCTCCACTGGCTAAGATCCAATGTAGGATCATCAGCCTGCGGGTGAATTGACAACGGCCTTTGGCTAATTTCTTGCATGAGATTCTTCAGATCAGCTAGGTCCTGCTCTACCTTGGATATCCGGTCTGCCTCCCGGTCCTTCTTTCTTTGACGGCTTCTGTAACTATCATCGTACTGAGGAAACCCTTTCTTCCACGAGACATCGACGCCTTTGCCTCGTGTTCGTCCACCCTTTTCAGGATTCCCGAGGGTGCGTGTCAGCTCGTCTTTCTCTCTCTCGGGTCAAACAATCCCAATTGAGCATCGTTCATTACTTGAATAAGGTCTTCGGAGGGTTTTAGAATTTTTTCATGAAATAATGTCTTCCCTATTTTTGGGTCCAACGATCCCCCGTGCCCATACCACCAGTGCTTTGACCTCTCGGGCCATCCATCTGTACCAGGAGTGACGCCTCTAGCCCTCATGTCCTTCTCCATAGTTTCCCACTTAGGGACAGCACTCTTGTAGCCACATGTCCCCATTTTATGATGGTATTTATTTTTGACGGCATTTAACGCATTCTTTGCCGACTTTGCCTTTGCTTTATCAGATTTCTTGTACTTTACAAAATCGGTCCACTGTTCTCTCACTTCTCGTTTCCTCCTTTGAAGTCTGGAGTTTTCTTTTTCGCGACATATTTCGCGTATAAACTTTTCTTGTAGTTCCTACTGTTCGGCCATCTTGCTCAGAGCCCACTCCTTGACTTTCGCTCCATTTTCAAGCCCACCCATCCTTGGGGTAATACCATCTGCCTCAAATTCTTCATACTCTGGAGGTAGTATGAAATGCGCTATGAGCTTCTGCCAAAGGTCATCTTTGGCATCATCGGTGACATAACTGTTGGATTCTTCACCGGGTTTCTTTGACTTATTCCATTCTTGGATGGTGATCGGCAGGTTGTCCCTAACAAGCACCCCGCATTGATTTGTAAACATCCTTGGTGCTTCTCTGGAGCAATTGGTTCACCATCATCATCTATTCCTTCGATGGTGAACCTCTGATTACCATCCAACTTTTTGTTTGGCCCTCGTTTCGTTCGAGCTGTCGATTGCTTCGATCCAGTGGGCTAAAAGAAGAAGAGAGAGAGAGTGATTAATATATATATTGATATATCTAGATCAATTAATGAATAGAGGTAACACGAGGCTTTATATATATATATATACCTCGCCGGATCCTGTCGAGAGGCCATCATTATTGTTGTTATTTGTTTGCCCTTCGTCCATCTGGTCTTCCCCTTGGTACATCAGGTTTTCCTCTAGTCCATCACCAGATGTATTCAGATATGATGAAATCTCTTCATCGAGCAAAATATCTTCACCGGTAGTAATAATAGGAATTTCACCTCTTATCATGCCCTGAAGAAGACCTTCACCAATGCGATCGGGACCATCGAATGGATCCATGACTTAACTATAACTGAAAGAGAGTAAAACATGTTAGAAAAAATTTAATAATATATACTAATAATATTAATAATATACTACCCTAATAACTAAAACAATAACCCTAATAACTAAAACAAAAAAACAATAACCCTAATAACCCTGATCACTAAACCAATAACCCTAATAACTAAAACAAAACAAAAAAAATAACCGTAATAACCATAATTAATAATCCTAATATTATTTGTGGTAAAACAATAACCCTAATAACTAAAAATAACCCTAATAACTAAAACAATAGCCCTAATAACTAAAATAGAAAAAAACCCTAATAACCGTAATTAATAATCCTAATATTATTTAATTTGTGGTAAAACAATGACCCTAATAACTAAAAACAAATAACCCTAATAACTAAAACAATAACCCTAATAACTAAAACAGAAAAAACAATAACTCAAATAACCCTAATTAATAATCCTAATATTATTTAATTTATGGTAAAACAATAACCCTAATAACTAAAAAAACAATAACCACCCTCACCAACACCGGAGGCAACACGTACGACAGCGGCACGACGAGTGGCGGCGTTGCAGGGCTTAGCACGGCGGGGCGGCGCGCGACAGCATGGCACGGCAGAGCGGTGGCACGGCGGAGAGGCGAAGCACGCACGATCGGAGACGAGGGCGGCGACGCGGTGGAATTGGCGGCCAGGCAGCACCTTCCCTGTGTTTTTTCTGCGTCTGCTTTGTCTTCATCGAGAAATGCCAAGTGCTGGGCGTGGGCGGTGGCGCGCGGAATATAAAGGGACGAACCTTTAGTCCCGGGCTAAGCCACCGCCCGTGACTAGAGGGTCTTTAGTCCTAGGCCATGGCTTAACCCGCGACTAAAGACCCCCCCCCCTCTAGTCGCGGGTTAAGCCATGGCCCGGGACTAGAGGGTTTTTTTCGGCCGCTTCGTTTTCGTGCGCACAGACACCCTCTAGTCCCGGGTCCAGCCACGACCCGCGACTAGTGTGTTTTTTTGTAAATTTTCTTTTATTTAATTCAAATTAAATATAAAACTTTGGAAAACCATATCTCCTATTGTAAAAATCCAAATAAAACAAATAATAATATCTATTATTATCAAAAAAATATAAAGAATCTTAATATAATATCCATACATCTGTTTACATCATTTATAATTTTTTTTAATTCAAATCAAATATAAAACTTTGGAAAATCGTATCTCCTATTGTAAAAATCCAAATAAAACAAATAATATGTCTATTATTATCAGAAAAATATAAAGAATCTTAATATAATATCCATACATCTGTTTGCATCATTTATAAATTATGTCATTTGTAAATTTTATTTTTTTAATTCAAATCAAATATAAAACTTTGGAAAATCATATCTCCTATTGTAAAAATCCAATAAAACAAATAATATTTCAATTATTATCAGAAAAATATAAAGAATCTCAACATAATATCCATACATCTGTTTGCATCATTTATAAATTATGTCATCTTTAAATTTTCTTTTTTAATTCAAATCAAATATAAAACTTTGGAAAATCATATCTCCTACTGTAAAAATCCAAATAAAACAAATAATATATCTATTATTATCATAAAAATATAAAGAATCTTAATATAATATCCATACATTAGTTTGCATGATTTATAAATTATGTCATTTGTAAATCTTCTTGCTTCCCGCCAAGTTTTCCCGCCCTTTGCCTTTTACCAGAGCTTTTAGTCCCGGTTGTAGTCACTAACCGGGACTAAAGATATTTCCCGCCATTTCCCACCGCTTCCCGCCAAGTTTTCCTACTCTTTCCTCTATATCTAGGGCGATCGTGTCATGGCTATCCACACATCCACACCTTCCTCTCTCACAACAATGGACAACGCCTACTGGGCCATGCTGACCCTCGAGGAGACCGAGGCGCTGTGCGTCTCCAGCTACCCTTGTCCATCGGGCTACCGGCTGCCCGCCGGCTGGATGTTGAGGACTGGAGGGGTTCCTGTCCCTCAAGGTTCAGCATGCCAGGCGGCCATCACGAACCACTTCTACCACGAGCTGACGCCGGAGCAGCGGATGGATCCCCAGTGGGATCCCGACAACTACGACACCTAGAATGCCTTCTTCGCTAACTGGAGGGAAAGGGAGCTCGCTAGGTACGAGGGTGATGGCCCGCCCCCGGTGAACCACAACGAAGCCGGCCGTCATCTATGGTGGGCGAACCGTACTATCATCAGCGTGATGCGCTACATCGACGGGGGAGACCATCCTCGCCTGCGGTGCCCACAATTCCACCCGCCACTGAGCCACAAGAAGGCCGCTCCCTTGCCCGGTGGTAGTGGCATCATCTTCCAGGAGACCCCTTCCCCGCCCGCCGTGAATCCGAGGCCGGTGTGGCAGGTGCCCCCGGTATATGCCAGGGCTGGGCTTAGGATCCACGGAGTGGCAGGTGACGATGACGATGATGATGACAATGACGAAAAGACCCTAAAGCTGCGTACTATAGGACTAGGCATGATTATGACTAAAGGGGGCAGCTTTAGTCCTGAGTGTTAGCTAGTCCCGGTTTGTCCCGGTTTTTAATATTAATAAATGTCTTGAGTGTTACCTAGTCCCGGGGCTAAATATGAAGATGTTGTTGTATTCTTGTGAGTTTGCACAGGTGATCAAAGGGCGGGTAGGCTAGATCGGGCAGCCTATAAATAGAGGAAAATGCCTATAAATAGAGGGAAATGGTCTATAAATAGAGGTAAATGCCTATAAATAGAGGTAAATACCTATAAATAGAGGGAAATGCCTATAAATAGAGAGAAATGCCTATAAATAGAGGGTTCATCTTTAGTCCCAGTTGGAGAAACCAACCGCGACTGAAGGGATTGCGGCAGACTGGGCCAGGCAGCACTAATGATTTGGGTGAGTGTCGACATTATGTCATGCGGCTTGTACCTTGTCCCAGATGGTGTATCCAACTTGGACTAAAGATGAACCTTTAGTCCCGGTTGGAGACACCAACCGAGACAAAAAATGAGTGAGTGTTGACATTATGTCGTGAGTGTCGACACTATGCTAACCTGCTTGTACTATAAATAGGCATCCTTATGAGCCCAGTCCTCCAGCCAGTTTGAGGCATCTCAGAGATCGATGGTTTGCGAGAGCAGGGACACCACTATGGCCAGCTTGAGGGAGATGCCGCCGGAGCCCAGTCCACCGGCATCTCCAACAAGTTGGCCATAGAGGCACTCCCTAATATGTGAAATTAGTTAGCTCTCATTCTTATTGATCTAGTTAGAGAAGTTACAAGCCGCAAGATGGTGTGTAACAACAGGGACACCACTACGGCCAGTTTCAGGGAGATACCGCCGGAGCCTAGTCCTCCGGCATCTCCAAGAAACTGGTCATAGAGGCACTCCCTAATATGTGACCACGCGCGTTTGGAGATCAGATATTAATGGTAAGTACGAATCGGGACTAAAGGCCCCCCTTTAGTCTTGGTCCAGCCACAAAATGGGACTAACACACTCAAGATGGTTTGCAGACAACACTATATGCAGTCATGGAGCATCTTCATTCATAACCGTGTTTAATACATAAAAATGGGCACATGGAGCATCGTCATTCATATAATGTTACATTATTACACATCATTTCTTCGCGTGTGTCCCTTTCTGATTCCGCCGTATCCATGGAGCATCTTCATTCATTAACATGATGCTTGGGTCATCCTTCACTACGAAGGGAGGAATTTCATGAAACTTATCACAATCTTCTGACATGTCTGTCTTGTCCTCCACTCCCACGATGTTTCTTTTTTCCTGAAAGAACTATGTGGCGCTTTGGCTCATCGTCTGATGTATTCTTTTGCTTATTTTTTTCTTTTTCTAGGTTTGGTAGACATGTCCTTCACATAGAAAACCTAAGCCACATCGTTGGATAGGAAGAATGGTTCGTCTAAGTACCCAAGATTGTTGAGATCCAACGATGTCATTCCGTACTTCTTATCTACCTCAACCCCTCCACCTGTCAGCTTGACCCATTTGCACCAAAACAATGGGACCTTAAAAGTAGGTCCATAGTCAAGTTCCCATATCTCCTCTATGTAACCATAATATGTGATCTTTGACCCATTGTTGTCTGTTGCATCAAAGCGGACATCACTGTGTTGGTTGGTGCTCTTTTTTTTATCTTGGGTGATCGTGTAAAATCTATACCCATTTATCTCGAACCCTTGGAAAGTCGATATAGTCGAAGATGGTGACCTGGACAACAAGTATAGCTGATCTCCAAGAGTGTTGTTTTTGATGAGATGTTGCAACCAACCGCCGAAACTCTTCATGTGTTCATCTCTAATCCAAGAGTCATGCTTTCCAGGGTTGTTGGAGCGTAAACTTTTCTTGTGTTCCTCGATACACGGGGCTGCCAAGATAGAATTCTATAGAAATGTGTAATGTGCTTCAGTGTAAGAATGTCCGTCCCTACATATTATTGATTTCCTTCCTAGAGTACCATTTCCACTTAGTCTCCTCTCATACCGCGATTGAGGAAGACCAATCAGCCTAAGGTCAGGAACAAAGTCAACACCAAACTCAATGACCTCATCTATTCCATAGCCCTTGGAGATGCTTCCTTATGGCCTAGCATGGTTATGAAAATATTTCTTTAAGATTCCCATGAACCTCTCAAAGGAAAACATATTGTGTAGAAATACAGGACCGAGAATGGAAATCTCTTCGACTAGGTGAACCAGTAGGTGCGTCATAATATTCAAAAAGGATGGTGGGAACACCAACTCAAAACTGACAAGAAATTGGACCACATCATTCTGCAACCGTGGTAGATCTTCAGGATTGATTATCTTCTGAGAGATTGCATTGAGGAATGCACATAGCTTCACAATGGGTACTCGAACATTATCCGGTAGAAGCCCCCTCAATGCAATTAGAAGCATTTGCGTCATAATCACGTGGAAGTCATGAGACTTTAGGTTTTGGAACTTTTTTCTGCCATATTTATTATTCCCTTTATATTCGACGAGAAGCCAGACGGGACCTTAATACTGCTCAGGCATTCAAAAAATATTTCCTTCTCTTGTTTGGTAAGAGCGTAGCTAGCATGACCTTGAAACCATTCTAGATGCAGGCCATATGGGTCTTTCATACGTTGATGGTCCTTTCGTGCTTCCGGTGTATCTTTTGTATTCCCATACACGCCCAAGAAGCCTAGCAGGTTCACGCAAAGATTCTTTGTCATATGCATCACATCGATTGCAGAGCGGACCTCTAAGAATTTCCAATATGGTAGCTTCCAAAATATAGATTTATTCTTCCACATGGGTGCATGTCTGTCAGCGTCCTTCATAATAGATTTTCCGCCAGGACCCTTTCCAAAGGTTACTATTTGATCCAAATCTTTGACCATATCAGATATATCAACACCAGTACGCTCCTTAGGCTTCGTCTGGTGACATGCCAGACCATTGAAATACTTGCCTTTCTTTCTTAAGGGATACTTGGATAAAAGAAATTGATGATGCTCATTGTAAACATTCTTCTTACAATGTTCCAAATATATACTTTCAGTCTCATCTAAATAGTGTGTGAATGCATTGTATCACTTGTTTGACTGTCCTGAAAGGTTACTAAGAGCATGCCAATCATTGATTGTTACAAAAAGCAATGCTCATAGGTCAAATTCTTCCTGCTTGTGCTCATCTCACACGCGTATGCCGGGTTCGTGCCACAACTGTAAAAGTTTTTTAACTAATGGCCTTAGGTACACATCAATGTCGTTTCTGGGTTGCTTCAGACCTTGGATCAATACTGACATCATAATGAACTTCTGCTTCATGCACAACCAATGAGGAAGGTTATAGATGCATAGAGTCACGGGCCAGGTGCCGTGACTAGAGCTCTGGCCCCCAAAAGGATCCATGCCATCTGTACTTAGACCAAACCTTAAACTCCTTGCGTCATCTGCAAATTTCGGGTACTTTCTATCGATTTTCTCCATTGCGACCCATCAGCGGGGTGTCTCAACATCCCGTCTGACTTACGTTCCTCTTTATGCCATCACAACAACTTTGCATGCTATTTGTTTTTGAATAAGCGTTTCAACTGTGGTATTATAGGAGCATACCACATCATCTTGGCAGGAACCCTCTTACGAGGGGGCTCCCTCTCAACGTCACCAGGGTCATCTCGTCTGATCTTATACCGAAGTGAAGTTCATACCGGGCATGCATCTAAATTCTCGTACTCCTCACTGCGGTAGTGGATGCAGTCATTAGGGCATGCATGTATCTTCTGAACCTCTAAACCTAGAGGGCAGACAACCTTCTTTCCTTCGTACGTACTGGCGGGTAATATGTTATCTTTTGGAACCATATTCTTCATCATTTTCAGCAACTTTTCAAATGAGGAGTCAGGTATAGCACACTCAGACTTCTATCGCAGCAATTCCAGTGTGCTGCCTAGCTTTTTCAGACCATTTTCACAATTTGGGTACAACAACTTTTTGTGATCCTCTAACATGTGATTGAACTTCTCTCTCTCCTTTTCATTTTCACAGTCTCTTCGTGCATCGACAATGGTTCGACCAAGATCATCAGCGGGTTCATCATGTGTCTCTTCTTCATCCTCCCCTTCAGCATCCCCCATGGAAGTACCTCCGTACTCAGGGAAACCATGATAGTTGTCATCCTCCTCCCCTTCTTCATTTTCTTCCATTATAACCCCTCTCTCTCCGTGCTTGGTCCAACAATTATAACTGGGCATGAAGCCGGACTTCAACAGGTGGTTGTGAAGGGTTTTTGAGTCAGAGTAATCCTTCTGATTCCTACATCCACTACATGGATATAATACAAAACTATTGCGCTTGTTTGCATCAGCAACACGGATGAGTTCATGCATGCCATTAATGAACTCGCCAGAGCGTCGGGCAGTACCGTACATCCATTCCCGGACTATCTGCATTATAGTAAAAGTATATCGAAAACCATTACACGACATGATAAAATTATTACAAGTTATAATGAGATCTTCTAGAGCATTAATTTTGAATTTTGAAAAATTTACATGCACCAATTTCTGAATTGGAGAAAACAGTTAACATGATAAATGTGGAGTTTTTGATTATTGTTCTATCAGTGAAAACCTCATTCCATTCTAAGCTCTGAAACTCTAAAATTACACATTTCAATTTTCAGTAACTATGTGCCTAATCAAAATTTGTTACACATATCAAAATCCTTCTACTTCTAGAGCATGCTTGCATTGATCCATATCTCTATACTTCTAGAGCATTATAGAGCTAAAGTAGCACTAATAGATGAAAGAATGAAGTTCTAACCTTTTAAAACTTTGGATATAGGGGTTGCAAACTAAATCTTTACAAATCTTGAGAAAAAAATGGCATGAACTCGGTTTTCTTATTTGAGTAAAATTGCCACCATATGGTTAGGGTAGGTAGACACGAAGCAGTATATATACTGGTGGACAACTAGTCCCGGGCCATGATACGACCTGGGACTAATAGTCCACGAAAAGAGCAGCTGGCCCGCTCCAGGTTATTAGTCCCGGGCCGTATTACGGACCGGGACTAGAGCTCTGGTCCGACCCGGAACTAGTGTCTACCGCCAATTCTAGCCGTTGGAGGCCTCATGGCCCGGGACAAGTGCTAGCACTAGTCGCGGTTCGTGACAGGCCAGGACTCCTGGCTTTGTGCAAATCGAACCGAAGACATGTTTTCCACTAGTGGTTTCGCATTGTTTCGGTCGTTTTTGAATTTTTTATGCCCGTTTTAAACTATATATAATGTTTTATATTTCACTTAATTGTTTTTACAAATATGTAATATTTTAATGTAGGTAGATATATCTTATTTTTCTGCAAATTTTGATATATTATTTGTATTTTTCCGAATTAGAATGATTTAGTTATGATTTTTTAAAGTTTAATGAGGTAAAAGGAAAAATAGCTACGCTGAGGGCAGCCGTCGGCGTAGCATAGAATACGCTAAGGGCAATTCTATGCCGACGGTTTCTTGGCGGGGTTGTCCTAGTCACGGTTTACGCCGACGGCCCCGATGTTTGGCCGTCGGCGTAGCGCCCGACCGTTGGCGTATTTATCCATTCCTGTAGTGTAGATTCAATAATACATCAACATGTTTTTATTTTATTTTTGAGAACTTGTTGGTGGCATATAATTCTTGTTGAATCAACAAGTAAATGAAATATTGGTGGCATTTACACCACATGTCACCGGTGTACAAATTACTAGTGAATTTCATATAAATCCACCAGTAATTTTTACCAGTGGCGTGATATTGATGGTGTATGGCTTGAACGCCATCAACCAATTTTTTCGAACGCTATCAATGAGTTTTTCGATACTAGTGTGTTAGTCTAGGCACAAGGCCCATGACGAAGGCATGATCTTCCACATTTTCGGGTTTATAGATGTGACATCACTGGTGGAAAAAGGGCCTCCAGTCCCGGGCCACAACTGGCTCTAGTCCCAGCTTTGGGCCCGGGACTGCCAAAACGGGACCAGAGGCCCTCCCTCTAGTCCCGGCTCGCTACGGCCGCGACTGATAACAACCACGTGGTTGTTTCAGCGTCGTGGTGTAACATCCCAAAAATACTAAACTTCGATCATCCAACTCTAATCATCAAAATTAGGGTTAACAAAAACTTTTCTAAATAAAAATATGAAAGCATGCATGTGTGTATGCATCCTATTTTGAATTCTTTTGAATTGCCTTGTTTATGTGTTTCTTTGCTTGTAAAAGTATTCTTAGGTGAAATAAACATCATCCAAACAATTCCCAAACTTTTCCCAAAGATAAATAAATCAAAACAAACAAAATGAGTGAATGGTCATTTCGACCAATTTAACTCCCATGCCTACTTTGGCTGTCCCAAACTTTCAAAACCTAACAGAAACTTGTTTGGATCTTTGCACCCCTTGATAGTACTCATAATAAAGTATCAAGGCCCACCTTGTGATCATACAGAAACTTTCAAATGCATAGTTTAAAGGACAGTTTAAAATTAAATCTATTTCATATGAGAAGATCCCACTTTTTCAAAAACCACTCAAACCAGCTCAACTTTCAAAACCCAAGCATCTGCAGACTCACCAGCACCAACCTAGCACACCCACCAAAAATCTTTTCAAATTTCAAAACTTGAATTCTTGCGGCCATTTCATCAAACACCTTGATGATTCAAATCAAATCAAATCTAAACACTATTGTGAGCAGTGATTGGAGCCTAACTTGTTCCCTCTCTAGCTCACAGCAACCTCAGTAGATCATCTAGCAAACTAAACCAAGCACTAGCCCCACTGTAAGCTTGGCAATGCCATCAATGGTGAACAGTTGAATCTCACCATGTCACCCCAGTGTGGACAGCAAGCTAGGAGAAGATTTAGCCAGGCCAACCTTGTCTAGGAGGCAGCCCACCGTCCACCGACACTCCCTGTCCCAGCCGCGAGCGTTGCCAACCCCTGGACCACATGCACTGACCATGCCCAGATCGACAGCAACCATGCCGAGCATGCGCCAGAGCGCCGCCCTCGACACACGCCCACAGACCGCGCATCGCCCTCGCCGCGTGCATACGCAATCACCACCGTCCCAGGAGACCGCCAGACATCCCCGTTCACCGCCCCATGCCCCGTAGCCACCGCTCGCCGTCGAGTTCGCCGCCTCGGCTGCGCAGAGCATCACGTGTTCCAGACCGTTTGCCACCGCCCCTACATGCGAATTAAAGCCGTAGAGCATCGCCAGGAGACCACCAAGCGATCGCCATCGCTGGCCATGCCTCTAGCAGCCCGTAGCCATGTCGCCACCATCGCCTGCCCATCCCGTGCGGTCTCGTCGACGAGACTATAAATAGAGGCCACCCCCAGCCGAATTGAGCACACCATCTCACTCCCCTCTCCTCACTGATCGTTCCACCCTGTTCCCGAAGCAAGGCGAGCAGCGCTTCGTCGGAATTTCACCGGAGCCCGCCGCTGCTGGAGAAGAAGGTAGCCAGCGATTGGAGCTGCCCTAGGAGAAGCTGCCAGTACCAGGAGGTTCGACGTCGTCGACTTCATCGTTCGCCCGCCTTGCCGACCCTCGCCTGAGCCTCGGTGAGCCCCCGACGACCCCCACCTGCCGCGTTAGGGTTCAGTCTCGCCGGCGTTACCCGATGTGGACAATGACCCTTAGCCGTTGGATTAGAACTAGATCGAACGCACCACATTGCCCCGTACCGCTTCGCACCCCCCTGTGTCACTGACGCGTGGGGACATAAACTTATCCAGCCCGCGTAAGCGCTATGCTGAGCAGGCCCGCCCAGTATCGTTTCCCGCTCAGCCCAGTCATTTGAATTTAACTTTTTCCATTTTCATTCAAACACAATTCTGTACCTAGTTTCAAAAATCAACCGAGCTCGATTCAGTGAACCAAATTGAATGAAACCAATTTTGTTAGAAAGGTCTGAAAGTGCTGAATCCAAGCCCGTTGGATTCAAATCATTTGGATCTGTAGATCAACCTTGGTAAAAATAACAAGGCAGAAGCTTTTCTGCATTCAAACATTTTTCAAATTTAAACCATAATAGCTTTTGAGTTGATTACAACTCTCAAAAATAACATTCAACCATACATTTCAGAATATATAAAAATATATAGGTTTACTTACAGAAATAATGTTCAAGTAATAAAAGAATGCCACATCGGCATTTTTAGCCACTTTAGTTAATTAAAATAAAAGGGTAAAACCTTATTAAATTGTGACACCACTTTAAATCACATTTCCATGGACTAAAATATGTGGTGATGACATGTGTCAACATGATCTCATGTTTGGTTTGGAGAATATTAAATCTTAAGTAGTTTTTCAGTGAGTAGAAATTAATTTTCTAAAACTAAAAGGAATTAAACGAAGCTTTAATCTTGTAATGTTGGTGATGATGATAGATCATCTATAGGACCCTTTTGTGTGATCATTGCAAGTAGTTAAGTATTGTTTGGTGATTGTGTACCTCGTATTTATTCATAGACGCTAGTACCGACCAAGGATACGAGGAGGAAGGAGGATACTACGAAGAAGAAGCCGAGGAGAACTTCAACCACTGCTCTGCATAAGGCAAGCTAACCCTTGCAAGATACTCTACTTTAGCAAGCCTAATGCTACTAGTTGAATATGCAAGATAACACTTGCAATTATGGAAGTTAGATAACCTATGCAATGCACTAAGCATGCTTGGTTAGACATATTTGATGATACCCAATACTAGTTTTACTTGCAAGCTTTCTAATTTATTTCGTTATCAAAGCTATTACTTAGAGTTTACGTAAGTGAATTGTAGATACTAGAAAGATAATTGAAGGTTGCATAAAGAGCATAAAATTTGGCCTAAGCTAGATAATCTTTATTTCATCCTAAGGCATGAGATTGAACTTAGTTAAACTCCACTAGTTTACCACCCCTCATTAGTACTCACTCCCACTTGTAGATGCTAGTGCAAAGCATAAAACTTGATCAAATTTAGATGGGAATACTTGGTGGAAAAATGGTTATGAAAACCTTGGAATGATGGATCATTCTATTGAAATGTTTTGGACATGTGTTTCCAAACACCAGATGATTTATGGTGATGAAAATGTTGAGGCATGAGCCTTAGCCCTTTATAAAACTGATGGTTGTCTGGATGCGATACTATTCCAATTTTACCGTACAACCACAATACCCGAGAATTGGGTAGGGCCTGACTGGAAGCTTATATACCTTAGTATTAGTTCCCTCATGGCCAAGGTATAAGCTGCGGCTACCTTGTGAAGATTGTCCACCTGTGCACTACCCAAGATGACAGTTGGTCATGGTTGGGAGGCCAAACTCACAAGAGATGTGCTTATACTAGGATGCGTAATTGAAAGGTTAGGATTCATTATCCGCATACTGAGTATGGTGAATTCAGGATTTGTTCCTGAAGGATGTATCGAATGTTGTGGTGAAAGTGTACAATCTCTGCAGAGTGTCAAACTATTCGAATAGCCGCGTCCGTGGTTATGGACAGTTGGAGTGGCCATACTGTTCCCCCGTCAGATGTTTTCAAAATGACTTGTAAAATAAATTGAGACTTTTACTTGACCACAACAGAGTTGTGATATGAAATACAAGTTCCCACCTAGGTGTTATAAAATCTGCAACTAGCTTTCTTAAATTCTAAACTTAATAGAGGCAAATCTGGCTTTTGCAAAACAACCCTAGAGCTTAGTGTCCTAGTACAAAAACCCCTTCACTTGTTAGTATTAGTTTGCGAGTACTTAAAGAGTACTCATGGCTTTGTCCCTGGCTATTCCCATGGCCAGAATATGAAGAGGATTACCAGGAGGATGGACCCCAGGAAGGTTATGACAACTAGGATCATATCCCATCGTCAGCATTGCCTGTGACCCCGAAGATGGAGCTTCGCCTACGCTACTGTTATTATTACGTATTTCCGCTGCTTGAGTTGTATTAAGAACTGGATCATGAGATCCCTATTTGTGTAAGACCTTATGTATGGTCTGTAATGGATGATGTTTTTGGTATCCAATTCTGTTATGTCTCGCAAAAATGGTAATCCTGGGATTGCGATGTATGGCATAACAGGCCTCTGGGATTAAAAATCCGGGTGTTGACAAGTTAGTATCAGAGCCATCCTGACCATAGGAGACCCTAGTTAGACTGGTCGTTTGAATCAAAAACTTAGTTTCAAAAATTCACGCTAGCAAGTATTTACAAAAACTTATTCTCATTCTTACCTCTTGGACTCTTTCATAAAAATTTACGCTAGCAAATATTTACAAAAACTTATTCTCATTCTCACCTCTTGGACTCTTTCATAAAAATTCATGCTACTTCAAAATTATCTCAAAGCTTACATCAAATTTTGCACCCTAGATCACTTTTAGTAAAACTCAGAATTACGCTAGTGCACAAACGTACTGAGTAGTATTCGGTCCCACTGTATCGTAGTTTCCAGAATGGTTCTTAAAACCATCTGTTTGTCTTTGTTGTGGTGTGTGTTTTTACCGTGTGCTATGAATGAAGGAATGAAAAGCAAGTTGCAAAAAAAAATCTGAGTCAAACTTTAAAACTGTTCAAAGTCCCTGAACCTTAGAAATTTCCCTCTTTTCTCCTGCTCTATCTCAATCTTTAGATGCCACGCGGAGGAAGTGGTTCATCCCCGGACCCGATGTTGCAGATCCTGCAAATGTTGGTTTCTGACCGCGAAGCTGAAAGAGCCGAACGTCAAGCCAACTTAGCCACCCTTCAGCACATAGCTTTGATGGACAACAACAACCAAGGCCACGGAAATCAGGACAACCATGGATCTAGGCTCAAGAATTTCCAGAACACCAACCCACCTGTTTTCACTAAGTCAGAAGAGCCCTTAGACGCCGATGATTGGCTGCAGACCATGGAAAATAACCTAGAAGTCGCCGGAGTGGAAGCCAACGAGAAAGTTCTGTTCACCACCCACTATCTAGCCGGAGATGCCAGAGCATGGTGGAACAGTGTTCGTGCAATGACTGGAGGACAGATGATGACCTGGGAGGAATTCAAGGTCAAGTTCAGCAGAACCCATGTGCCACCGGGTTTGATCAAGATGATGAGAGACGAGTTCAGAGAACTGAAGCAAGGAAGAAAGACCGTAGTGGAATACCGTGACAAATTTTTGTCATTAGCTAGGTATGCCCCGGATGAGATCGACACTGAAGCCAAGAAGAAAGAAAGATTCTTGAATGGTCTGCACGATGAGATGCAGACTGTGTTGGTCAATATTCCCTATGCTGATATTGAAGACCTTGTCGACTATGCCATCCAGATGGAAGGAAAGATCAACCAAGCTAATGAGAACCTCAAGCGTCGCATGATGCCAGGAACCCATCAGACCCCAAAGTATCGACCTAACCCATCTCCAGGATTTGCCCCGAGAACCAACAGACCCCCAATGAACCGTCCGACCTATCCCAACCGTGGAAACCCTAGGCCCGGAAGAAATCACAACAACCCCGGAAACTCTAGCAATTTCAACCGTGCCCCACCTAAGTTCAACAACAACAATGCTACCACCAACACCAACACTGCCCCGAGGACTGGAAGCAATGCTGTGCTTGTAGCAGCAAAGGACAAGTCGCAAGTGACTTGTTATGACTGTGGAAATAAAGGCCACTATTCCAACGAGTGCCCCAACAAGAAGAATGCAGCATCCCCCAATGCCAATGCCCCAGCTCAGCAGCAGCATCGTGTTCAGCCAGGAAGAAGGTTTGCCCCAGGAAACTAACTCAACCGCAACGGCCGTCTTTTTCTCATGCATGCTGAAGAAGCTCAGGAAGCGCCAGACGTCGTGCTGGGTATGTTTTCTGTTAATTCGGTACTTGATCGAGTGTTGTTTGATTCTGGTGCATCGCACTCATTTGTCACTGAAGAATTTGCATGCACTAGTAAAATTCAACCAACCAAACTGAAGCACGTTATGATCGTTCAAATTCCCGGATCAACCACCAAAGCTAGGCAAATTTGCAAAGCCGTTCCTATCTGAATCCATGGCATAGATTTTTATGCTAATCTGATAGTACTCGGAACTAAAGGTTTGGAAGTAGTACTAGGAATGTATTGGATGTCCAAACATAAAGGGTTGATTGACTATGCCAAGAAAGCCATCACCATGACCAGTACCGCCGGAATATCAGTCGAGCATATGTCTGAAACCTTACCTTGTCAATTCAAGTGCAACAAGAGTATAGCCCAACCTACCATTGACCAAGTCCGGATAGTCTGTGAATACCGCGATGTATTTCCAGATGTTTTGCCCGGTATGCCCCCAGATCGGGATATCGAGTTTATCATCGAACTAATCCCCGGAACAGGAACCATAGCCCAAAGACCATATAGTATGAACCCGTCTGAGCTAGCAGAACTGAAGAAGCAACTGTATTCCATGCTAGAAATTGGATTGATTCAACCAAGTGCGTCACCATGGAGATCACTTGTCTTGTTTGTGGACAAGAAAGATGGAGGTAACCGTTTGTGTACGGATTACCGGAATTTGAATGATGTCACCATCAAGAACAAGTACCCCTTGCCCAAGATAGAAGATTTCTTTGATCAGTTGACCGGTGCCAAAGTATTTTCTAAGATTGATCTTAGGACTGGCGATCATCAACTCAAGATTCGTGCAGAGTATATTCCCAAGACTGCCTTTACCACCCGATATGAATTATACGAGTATACCGTTATGTCCTTTGGATTAACCAATGCCCTCGCTTATTTCATGAATCTCATGAATAAGATTTTTATGGACTTCCCGGATAAGTTTTTGGTTGTTTTCATCGATGACATTCTGATTTATTCCAAATCAGAATAAGAACATGAGCTACACCTAAGGACCATTCTTGGAACCCTTAGAGAGCATCAGTTGTATGCCAAGTTTAGCAAATGTGAATTCTGGTTACAAGAAGTAGGATTCCTCGGTCACATTGTATCAGCCGGAGGAATTGCCGTTGACCCTGCAAAGGTGAAAGATGTCAAAGATTGGCAAGCCCCAACCACTCAAACCCAAGTTCGTGCTTTTCTCGGATTGGCGAGATATTACCGCAAGTTTGTAGAAGGATTCTCGAGTATCGCCAGACCCATGACCCAATTGCTGAAGAAGGACAAGAAGTTTGAATGGACCGACAAATGTGAAGCGATTTTTGAAGAACTCAAGAGGAGATTGATTTCAGCCCCAATCTTGATCATGCCAGATATCACTAAGCCCTTCGATGTGTATTGTGATGCATCCAAGATCGGTCTCGGATGTGTGCTAATGCAAGAAGGCAAGGTTATATCTTATCTATCTCGACAACTGAAAGAACATGAGCAAAATTACCCAACCCATGACCTCGAACTCGCAGCCGTAGTTCTAGCCCTAAAGACATGGAGGCATTACCTGATGGGAAATCGTTGTGAGATTTATTCGGATCACAAGAGCCTGAAGTATATATTCACTCAGAAGGAGCTGAATATGAGGCAGAGAAGATGGATTGAGCTAATCAAGGATTACGACCTGGACATTCACTATCACCCTGGTAAATCCAACGTGGTAGCAGATGCCCTTAGAAGATTGTCGTGCCGCTTGAACTCCATGATTTTGAAGGAGCAACCAAGTTTGCACAAGGAGATGGAAAATTTCCGAATGGAATTAGTGAGTGAAGGATTTTTGGCTAGCATAGAACTTCAACCCACTTTGATCAGCTAGATCAAAGAGCCGCAGAAAGGAAATGCTAGTATCGACGGAATCAAGCGTCGTATTGGTACAGGCAAAGTACCTGGATTCACCGAAGACGAAGAAGGAGTTCTGTGGTACAAAGGACGCCTTTGTGTACCAGCAGATTCTGAGTGGAAAGAAGTGATTCTGAAGGAAGCTCACGATACTCTTTATTCTATCCACCCCGGAGGAACTAAGATGTATCAAGATTTGAAAGAGCAATTTTGGTGGCATAAAATGAAGAGAGAAATCGGAAGCTATATCGCCAAGTGTGATATATGTCAGCGAGTCAAGGCAGGACATCAATGACCCGCTGGATTGTTACAACCCTTGCAGATTCCAGAATGGAAATGGAATTCCGTTGGAATGGAATTTATCACCGGATTTCATACTTATAGTAGGGGAAATGACTCTATCTGGGTCATAGTGGACAGATTGTCCAAAGTCGCCCATTTCTTACCCGGCAAGACCACATATCAGAGTTCGAAGCTAGCAGAGTTATACATAGCTAGAATCGTTAGTTTGCATGGAGTCCCCAAGAACACCGTATCGGATCGAGGAACTCAGTTTACCTCGAGATTCTGGAAGAAAGTTCAAGAAGGTTTAGGAACCCACCTAGATTTCAGCACCGCGTATCACCCTCAGACCGACGGACAAACAGAGCGAGTAAACCAAATACTCGAAGATATGCTGAGAGCATGTGTGTTGGAATATGGATCCAAGTGGGAAGACTGTCTGCCATTTATAGAATTTTCATACAACAACAGTTATCAGGCTAGTTTGCAAATGGCCCCATTTGAATTCATGTACGGAAGGAAGTGTCGCACCCCTTTGAACTGGTCGGAAGTAGGAGAGAGTCAGATTTTCGGACTCGATATCCTACGAGAAGCGGAAGAGAAGGTTCACAAGATTCATGAGCACCTCAAGACAGCCCAGTCCAGACAGAAGAGTTATGCCGACAAGAGACGTTGAGACCTCGCCTTCAACATAGGAGATTTTGTATATCTGAAAGTGTCGCCATTGAAGGGAATGCAGCGTTTTCAACTCAAAGGAAAGTTAGTCCCCAGATATATCGGACCCTTCAAGATTCTGAACCGTCGAGGAGAAGTGTCGTATCAATTGGAACCGCCCGAAGAGATGTCAGTCGTGCACAATGTGTTCCATATTTCATTACTTCGCAAGTGCCTCGAAGTTCCCGAAAAAAGACGGAAGTGTTCAAGAATATTGATCACCGAACCATAGAGATCAATGATGACCTGACCTATTCCGCGGTACCCACCCGTATTCTGGAAGAAGCTTTCCGAACCACCAGAACCCAAAGCATCAAGTTCCTCCAAATTCAGTGGAGCAACCACACAGAAGAGGAAGCTACCTGGGAGCGCGAAGATCACATCAGGACGGAGTTTCCCGATCTCTTCAAATCCTAGGTAATCTTTTCTTCCTTTTTCAAATCTCGGGACGAGATTTTGTTTAAGGGGGGAAGGTTTGTAACATCCCAAAAATACTAAACTTGGATCATCCAACTCTAATCATCAAAATTAGGGTTAACAAAAACTTTTCTAAATAAAAATATGAAAGCATGCATGTGTGTATGCATCCCATTTTGAATTCTTTTGAATTGCCTTGTTTATGTGTTTATTTGCTTGTAAAAGGATTCTTAGGTGAAATAAACATCATCCAAACAATTCCCAAACTTTTCCCAAAGACAAATAAATCAAAACAAACAAAATAAGTGAATGGTCATTTTGACCAATTTAACTCCCATGCCTACTTTGGCTGTCCCAAACTTTCAGAACTTAATAGAAACTTGTTTGGATCTTTGCACCCCTTGATAGTACTCATAACAAAGTATCAAGGCCCACCTTGTGATCATCCAGAAACTTTCAAATGCATAGTTTAAAGGACAGTTTAAAATTGAATCTATTTCATATGGGAAGATCCCACTTTTTTAAAAACCACTCAAGCCAGCTCAACTTTCAAAACCCAAGCATCTGCAGACTCACCAGCACCAACCTAGCACACCCACCAAAAATATTTTCAAAATTCAAAACTTGAATTCTTGCGGACATTTCATCAAACACCTTGCTGATTCAAATCAAATAAAATCTAAACACTATTGTGAGCAGTGATTGGAGCCTAACTTGTTCCCTCTCTAGCTCACAACAACCTCAGTAGATCATCTAGCAAACTAAACCAAGCACTAGGCCCACTGTAAGGTTGGCAATTCCATCAATGGTGAACAACCGAAGCTCACCATGTCACCGCAGTGCGGACAGCAAGCTAGGAGAAGATTTAGCCAGGCCAACCTTTTCTAGGAGGCAGCCCACCGTCCATCGACACTCCCTGTCCCAGCCGCGAGCGTTGCCAACCCCTGGACCACACGCACAGACCGTGCCCAGCTCGCCAGCAACCATGCCGAGCATGCGCCAGAGCGCCGCCCTCGACACACGCCCACAGACCGCGCGCCGCCCTCGCCGCGTGCATATGCAATCACCTCCGTCCCAGGAGACCGCCAGACATCCCCGTTCACCGCCCCATGCCCCGTAGCCACCGCTCGCCGTCGAGTTCGCCGCCTCGGCTACGTAGAGCATCGCGTGTTCCAGACCGTTTGCCACCGCCCCTACATGCACATTAAAGTCGTAGAGCATCGCCAGGAGTCCACCAAGCGATCGCCACCGCCGGCCATGCCTCTAGCAGCCCGTAGCCATGTCGCCACCGTCGCCTGCCCATCCCGTGCGGTCTCGTCGACGAGACTATAAATAGAGGCCCCCCCAGCCGAATTGAGCACACCATCTCACTCCCCTCTCCTCACTGATCGTTCCACCCCGTTCCCGAAGCAAGGCAAGCAGCGCTTCGCCGGAATTTCACCGGAGCCCGCCTCTGCTGGAGAAGAAGGGAGCCAGCGATTGGAGCCGCCCCAGGAGAAGCTGCCGGTACCAAGAGGTTCGCCGTCGTCGACTTCATCGTTTGCCCGCCTCGCTGACCCTCGCCTGAGCCCTGGTGAGCCCCCGACGACCCCCACCTGCCGCGTTAGGGTTCAGTCTCGCCGGCGTTGCCCGACGTGGACAATGACCCTCAGCCGTTGGATTAGAACTAGATCGAACGCACCACATTTCCCCGTACCGCTTCGCACCCCCCTGTGTCACTGACGCGTGGGGACAGAAACTTAACCAACCCGCGTAAGCGCTATGCTTAGCAGGACCGCCCAGTATTGTTTCCCGCGCAGCCCAGTCATTTGAATTTAACTTTTTCCATTTTCATTCAAACACACTTCTGTACCTAGTTTCAAAAATCAACCCAGCTCGATTCAGTGAACCAAATTGAATGAAACCAATTTTGTTAGAAAGGTCTGGAAGTGCTGAATCCAAGCCCGTTGGATTCAAATTATTTGGATCTGTAGATCAACCTTGGTAAAAATAACAAGGCAGAACCTTTTCTGCATTGAAACATTTTTCAAATTTAAACCATAATAGCTTTTGAGTTGATTCCAACTCTCAAAAATCACATTCAACCATACCTTTCAGAATATATAAAAATATAAAGGTTTACTTACAATAATAATGTTCAAGTAATAAAAGAATGCCACATAGGCATTTCTATCCACTTTAGTTAATTAAAATAAAAGGGTAAAACCTTATTAAATTGTGACACCACTTTAAATCACATTTCCATGGACTAAAATATGTGGTGATGACATGTGTCAACATGATCCCATGTTTGGTTTGGAGAATATTAAATCTTAAGTAGTTTTTCAATGAGTAGAAATTACTTTTCTAAAAATAAAAGGAATTAAACCAAGCTTTAATCTTGTAATGTTAGTGATGATGCTAGATCATCTATAGGATCCTTTTGTGTGATGATTGCAAGTAGTTAAGTATTTTTTGGTGATTGTGTACCTCGTATTTATTCATAGACGCTAGTACCGACCAAGGATACGAGGAGGAAGGAGGATACTACGAAGAAGAAGCCAATGTGAACTTCAACCACTGCTCTGCATAAGGCAAGCTAACCCTTGCAAGATACTCTACTTTAGCAAGCCTAATACTACTAGTTGAATATGCAAGCTAACACTTGCAATTATGAAAGTTAGATAACCTATGCAATGCACTAAGCATGCTTGGTTAGACATATTTGATGATACCCAATCCTAGTTTTACTTGCAAGCTTTCTACTTTATTTCGTTATCAAAGCTATTACTTAGAGTTTACGTAAGTGAATTGTAGATACTAGAAAGATAATTGAAGGTTGCATAAAGAGCATAAAATTTGGCCTAAGCTAGATAATCTTTATGTCATCCTAAGGCATGAGATTGAACTTAGTTAAACTCCACTAGTTTACCACCCCTCATTAGTACTCACTCCCACTTGTAGATGCTAGTGCTAAGCATAAAACTTGATCAAATTTAGATGGGAATACTTGGTGGAAAAATGGTTATGAAAACCTTGGAATGATGGATCATTCTATTGAAATGTTCTGTACATGTGTTTCCGAACACCAGATGATTTATGGTGATGAAAATGTTGAGGCATGAGCCTTAGCCCTTTATAAAACTGATGGTTGTCTGAATGCGATACCATTCCAATTTTATCGTACAACCACAATACCCTAGAATTGGGTAGGGCCTGACTGGAAGCTTATATACCTTAGTATTAGTTCCCTCACGGCCAAGGTATGAGCTGAGGCTACCTTGTGAAGATTTTCCACCTGTGCAGTACCCAAGATGGCAGTTGGTCATGGTTGGGAGGCCAAACTCACAGGAGAGGTTCTTATACTAGGATGTGTAATTGAAAGGTTAGGATTGATTATCAGCATACTGAGTATGGTCAATTCAGGATTTGTTCCTGACGGATGTATCGAATGTTGTGGTGAAAGTGTACAATCTCTGCAGAGTGTCAAACTATTCGAATAGCCGCGTCCACGGTTATGGACAGTTGGAGTGGCCATACTGTTCCCCCGTCAGATGTTTTCAAAATGACTTGTGAAATGAATTGAGACTTTGACTTGACCACAACAGAGTTGTGATATGAAATACAAGTTCCCACCTAGGTGTTATAAAATCTGCAACTAGCTTTCTCAAATTCTAAACTTAATAGAGGCAAATCTGGCTTTTGCAAAACAACCCTAGAGCTTAGTGTCCTATTACAAAAAACCCTTCACTTGTTAGTATTAGTTTGCGAGTACTTAAAGAGTACTCATGGCTTTGTCCCTGGCTATTCCCATGGCCAGACTATGAAGAGGAGTACCAGGAGGATGGACCCCAGTAAGGTTATGACAACTAGGATCATATCCCATCGTCAGCATTGCCTGTGACCCCGAAGATGGAGCTTCGCCTACGCTACCGTTATTATTACGTATTTCCGCTGCTTGAGTTGTATTAATAACTGGATCATGAGATCCCTATTTGTGTAAGACCTTATGTATGGTCTGTAATGGATGATGTACTGTGGTATCCAATTCTGTTATGTCTCGCAAAAATGGTAATCCTGGGATTGCGATGTATGGCATAACAGGCATCTAGGATTAAAAATCCGGGTGTTGACACGCGGGGGGCGGAAACCCTCTAGTCCCGGGCCATTACACCACCCGGGACTATAAGGTTTCCTGTCGCGGCAGAGAATTGTGTGTTTCTCTGCCGCGACAGAGATTGTGTATTTTCCTTTTTTTTGCCATTTCATTCCTTTTTCTCTTTGTGTTTCACTATAATTTCAAACATATATTTCAATACACATATTATAATATTCTACGCTAGTACATACAGAGTACACGTTGATGCATCTATATAATTAATCGATCCCTTGCAAGCATACATTGATGATATATATATCAAAAGGAAGAAATGTTTTGAAATTACATGGTCATTGATGTATATATATCATCTCAACTACATGGAGATCACTAAGGAAAATCGTGTTCCATGTCATCCGCATAATGCTCTCCATGTACATCAAGGACCTCCTTCATCATAAATCCCGCCAGCTTATCTTGAATTGCTCTTATGCGCTGGTCTGGCTCTAGTTTCTCCCGCAAACCATAAATATAATGTGAGTCAACTTTCCGCTCACTGGTCAACTCGCAGATGTACTCGCATACGTAGTATCCACATAAATGAGTTCTCGGTGGCTGCTGTAAACTCTTCACCATTTTATAAGTTAGCTCCTCTTTGAATGGACCTGGTATTTTCTTTCTGAACCGTGTCCAACACCTGCTCGGCAAAGAAAATGAACAAAGGAGTTATTAGTTACTTGATATCAGGAAATGAATGAAAGAGGCCGATATAATGCGATAATGATTGAAATTACTTATGGAGCATTGCTTTCATGTCGCTCCACTGCTCTTGGTCCCAACTTAATGAGTCGTGGACTTCAACTAGGGACATGTCAACTTGAATGTTTAGCAAGATCCAATGGAATTTGCGTACGTTTACATAAGCATACATGCATAGCTCATCGAGTAAGCAAAAATAAAATATATACAAGATATAAACACTCACTTGAAGTTGTAAGGAAATAATATTTCCTTAACATAATTATTCTCGGTTAAGAACCTACACAGGTCTTCCTCCACGTCCTTGGGGTGATTCTTTAATGTATATTCATTAATGATATATGGGTCAATAAACCCAACGTCATATCTTCTAGCTCTTTTGCATTCAAGCATCTTCATTCTGCAGAATATAATATCGATCATACAAAAGGATATATAGTTAGGATAATATATTAAATGCAATGAACGAGCTGAGCTACAAACTTAATTATAGAAATAAATCACTTATAGACAGTAGCAACCGATGATAGATTTGTCGAGGGCACGTTGGTTGTATAACTGAAACAGTTCGGTCATTTGAACCTGTATCGAGTATGGTTTGAAGTGATGCTCCTTTCTAACGTCCACCGGAAACCAATCTTTCTGAGGCTTTTTTTCTGCTTGCGACATGTACCATTCATGCAGATTTCGCATATGTGTGAATAGACGCACGAGCTCCTCATTACTGACTAGAGGGTCCCCTTGGACATACTTCTGTACTATCTGACCCACTAGCGTATCTTCATAGCCTATATATTAACCAAGAGACATATTTGCTTGGATAGGAGGTGCTTTGGCCTGCGATACAGTGATGCCCGTTAGTGCAGCTTTAGTACGGGCTCTGGGGTCCATTATTTGCATGTCCATATCCATTTCAGCTCTGAAGGCCTTGTCGAGGTCTGAAATGACTTTGAGCGGGGCGACCGATTGATTCTTCTGTGCTCCGAGCTGGGCAACTTGCTTCCCGCTTTTTGCACTTGTGCTTTTTTTCTTCTGTGCTTGCTTAATAATCTCCTAGTCATAGTCTGATTCCAGATTCATCGATATCTGGGATGGTTGCTCAAGAAAGGACTTGTCCCAATTTTTGGTTTTTTCATCATATACCGGCTTTGGCTCAGGCTTTTTGGGTGCAAAATGCACCTTAACTTGGGCAGCCACATCCGCGTTAGTTTCCTCATCGGTCTTGTCATAACATCTCTTTGGAAGAGCCGGCGGGATGTCGACTATCTTCGTCGGTTGACCTTTCTTAGATGTGGGGCGCGGGGGAGCGTTAAACATCCGTTTCTTCGACAAGGTAGTAGTATTGCACGGAGGCGGAGGCGGAGATCGAGTATTGCGCGAAGTCGGAGATCAAGTTGATGTACTCCTGCTATAGCGATCGTCAGCGGGGCGGGGTTGACTTGGAGGTTGACGATAATCGGGTTGGGGTGGACTTGGAGGTTGACGATATTCGATGCAGGGTAGACTTGGATTCCTCGGAGTCGATGGCCTTGGCGCCGAGCCTGGAAACTTGATGTACTTCTTCTTCCATAGAATGATGTTGCGCTTTACATCTCCTAGTTTCGTAAGGCCTTCAGGCGTAGTGATGTCAATCTCTAGGTCCGCAAAATCCTCGACTATGTCATCCACCGTGACACGAGCATAGCCTGGTGGAATCAGAAGTGAATGGTGGAGTGCTCCAGGTAGACAAGGTAAACCAGTGCCGATCGCCACCTTGAAGGATAGGTTGTTCATTGGCTGATGTAGCTCACATTGTGCCATCTCTCTGACATCATCCACGGGGTAGCGAGGAGCCGGTGCATCATCCAGCAGTGCTTGATCATCAACCCGGTCCTCCGTGGAAGCCATGCCGCTTCTCCGCTGGCTAAGATCCAATGCAGGATCATCAGCCCGCGGGTGAGTTGACGACGACGGCCTTTGGCTAATTTCTTGCATGAGGTTCTTGAGATCAGCTAGGTCCTGCTCTACCCTGGATATCCGGTCTGCCTCCCGGTCCTTCTTTCTCTGACGGCTTCTGTAACTGGCATCGTACTGAGGAAACCCTTTCTTCCACGAGATACCGGCGCCTTTGCCTCTTGTTCTTCTACCCTTTTCAGGATTCTCGAGGGCGCGTGTCAGCTTGTCGTTTTCTCTCTCGGGACAGAACAATCCCAATTCAACATCGTTCATTGCTTGACTAAGGTCTTGGGAGGGTTTTTAGAATTTATTCATGAAATAATATCTTCCCTATTTCTGGGTACAATGATCCCCCGTGCCTGTTCCACCAGTGTTTTGACCTCTTGGGCCATCCATCTGTACCAGGATTGACGCCTCTAGCCCTCATTTTCTTCTCCATAGTTTCCCACTTAGGGACGACAGTCTTGTAGCCACATGTCCCCATATTATGATGGTATTTCTTTTTGGCGGCATTTAACGCATTCTTTGCTTACTTTTCCTTTGCTTTATCAGATTGCTTGTATGTTACAAAATCGGGCCACTGTTCTCTTAACTTCTCGTTTTCTCCTTTGAAGGCTGGAGTTTTCTTTTTCGCGACATATTTCGCATATAAACTTTTCTTTTGGTTCTGGTACAGTTCAGCCATCTTGCTCAGAGCCCACTCCTTGACTTTCGCTCTATTTCAAGCCCACTCGGCATTGGAGTAATACCATCTGCCTCAAATTCTTCATACTCTGGAGGTAGTATGAAATGCGCTATGAGCTTCTGCCAAAGGTCATCTTTGGCATCATCAGTGACATAGCTGTTGGATTCTTCACCAGGTTTCTTTGACTTATTCCATTCTTGGATGGTGATCGGTAGGTTGTCCCTAACAAGCACCCCGTATTGGTTTGTAAACATCCTCCGGTGCTTCTCTGGAGCAATCGGTTCACCATCATCATCTATTTCTTCGATGGTGAACCTTTGATTACCATCCAACTTTTTGTTCGTCCCTCGTTTCGTTCGAGTTGTCGATTGCTTTGATCCGGTGGGCTAAAAGAAGAAGAGAGAGTGATAGTATATCTAGATCAGTTATGAATAGAGGTAACACGAGGCTTTATATATATATGTACCTCGCTGAATCCTGTCGAGGGGCCATCATTATTGTTGTTATTTGTTTGCCCTTCGTCCATCCGGTCTTCCCCTTGGTACATTAGGTTTTCCTCTAGTCCATCACCAGACGGATTTAGATATGAGGATATCTCTTCCTCGAGCAAAATATCTTCACCAGTATTAATATTAAGAGGAATTTCACCTCTTATCATGCCCTGAAGAAAACCTTCACCAATGCGACCAGGATCTTCGGATGGATCCATGACTTAATTAAGTATAACAGAAAGAGAGTTAAACAGGTTAGAAAAAACAATAACCCTAATAACTAAAACAAAAAACAATAACCCTAATAACACTAATTAATAACCCTAATATTATTTGTGGTAAAACAATAATCTTAATAACTAAAACAAAAAAACAATAACCCTAATTAGTAACCCTAATATTATTTGTGGTAAAACAATAATCTTAATAACTAAAAAAAATAACCCTAATATTATTTGTGGTAAAACAATAATCCTAATAACTAAAACAAAAAAAAACCCTAATATTATTTGTGATAAACAATAATCCTAATTATAATAATCCTAATATTATTTGTGGTAAAACAATATAATCCTAATAACTAAAACAAAAAATAACTAAAACAATAATCATAACCCTAATCCCAATCCAAATCCTAATCCTAATAACTAAACCCTAGCTAATATTTTGTGGTAAAAGAAAACCACCTGGCCTCGAGCTCACCAACGAGGCGGCGAGGCGGCACGCGGCGTGGCGGCACGGCACGGCGAGGCAAGCGCGCGGCCAGGCGGCGCGCGGCGACATACCGAGGCATGCGCGCGGCAGCACGAAAGAACAGAGCATGGCGGCACGTCACGTCACGGCGGAGCGGCGGTGGAATTGGCGGCCGGCCGGATAGCACCTCCCATGCGTCTGTGTGCTTCGTCTTTGATGCATCTATGTGCTTCGTCTTTGCTGCGTCGAGGAATGCCAAGTCCTGGGCAGCACCTCCCCTGGCACGCGAAATATATAGGTCCCCCCTTTAGTCCCGGGCTAAGCCACCGCCCGCGACTAGAGGGTCTCCAGTCCCGGGCCATGGCTTAACCCGCAACTAAAGACCCCCCCTTTAGTCGCAGGTTAAGCCACGGCCCGGGACTAGAATGTTTTTTCGGCCGCTTCATTTTCACGCGCGCAGGCACCCTCTAGTCCCGGGTCGAGTCACGACCCGCGACTAGTGTGTTTTTTGTAAATTTTCTTTTTTAATTCAAATCAAATATAAAACTTTGGAAAATCATATCTTCTATTGTAAAAATCCAAATAAAACAAATAATATGTCTATTATTATCAGAAAAATATAAAGAATCTTAATATAATATCCATACATCTGTTTGCATCATTTATAAATTATTTCATTTGTAAATTTTCTTTTTTAATTCAAATCAAATATAAAACTTTGGAAAATCATATCTTCTATTGTAAAAATCCAAATAAAACAAATAATATGTCTGTTATTATCAGAAAAATATAAAGAATCTTAATATAATATCCATACATCTGTTTGCATCATTTATAAATTATTTCATTTGTAATTTTCTTTTTTTAATTCAAATCAAATATAAAACTTTGGAAAATCATATCTTCTATTGTAAAAATCCAAATAAACAAAAATATGTCTATTATTACCAGAAAATATAAAGAATCTTAATATAATATCCATATATCTGTTTGCATCATTTATAAATTATTTAATTTGTAAATTTTATTTTTTAATTCAAATCAAATATAAAACTTTGGAAAATCATATCTTCTATTGTAAAAATTCAAATAAAACAAATAATATGTCTATTATTATCAGACAAATATAAAGAATCTTAATATGATATCCATACATCTGTTTGCATCATTTATAAATTATTTCATTGGTAAATTTTATTTTTTAATTCAAATCAAATATAAAACTTTGGAAAATCATATTTTCTATTGTAAAAATCCAAATAAAACAAATAATATGTCTATTATTATCAGAAAATATAAAGAATCTTAATATAATATCCTTACATCTGTTTGCATCATTTATAAATTATTTCATCTATAAATAGAGCAACCTATAAATAGAGCAGCCTATAAAGAGAGGGTTTATCTTTAGTCCCGGTTGGAGAAACCAACCGCGACTGAAGGGATTGCGGCAGACTGGACAGGCAGCACTAATAATAGGGATGAGTGTCGACATTATGTCGTGCGCCTTGTACCTTGTCCCGGATGGTGTTACCAACCGGGACTAAAGATGAACCTTTAGTCCTGGTTGGAGGCACCAACCGGGACAAAACATGAGTCAGCACTAATAATAGGGGGTGAGTGTCGACATTATGTCGTGAGTGTCGATACTATGCCGAGATGCTTGTACTATAAATAGGCATCCTTGTGAGTCCATTCCTCCAGCCAGTTTGAGGCATCTCCAGGCGTATTGATCTAGTTAGAGAAGTTACAAGCTGCAAGATGGTTTTCGAGATCAGGGACACCACTACGGCCAGTTTCAGGGAGATGCCGCCGGAGCCCAGTCCTCCAGCATCTCCAAGAAACTGGTCATAGAGGCATTCCCTAATATGTGAAATTAGTTAGCTCCCAGGCGTATTGATCTAGTTAGAGAAGTTACAAGCTGCAAGATGGTTTTCGAGAGTAGGGACACCACTACAGCCAGTTTCAGGGAGATGCCGCTGGAGCCCAGTCCTCCGGCATCTCCAAGAAACTGGTCATAGAGGCACTCCCTAATATGTGACCTCACGCGTTTGGAGATCGGATCTTAATGGTAAGTACGAATCGGGAATAAAGACCCTCCTTTAGTCCCGGTCCAGCCACAAAATGGGACTAACACACTCAAGATGGTTTGTAGACAACACTATAAAAATGGACACATGGAGCATCTTCACTCATAAAATGTTACAATCATTACACATCATTTCTTCATGTGTGTTCCTTTCTGATCCCACCGTATCCATGGAGCATCTTCATTCATTAACATGATGTTTGGGTCATCGTTGACTGCGAAGGGTGGAATTTCATGAAACTTATCACAATCTTCTAACATGTGTATCTTGTCCTCCACTCCCACGATGTTTCTTTTTCCTGAAAGAACTATGTGGCGCTTTGGCTCATCGTCTGACGTATTCTTTTTCTTATATTTTCTTTTTCTAGATTTGGTAGACATGTCCTTCACATAGAAAACCTGAGCCACATCATTGGCTAGGACGAATGGTTCGTTTAAGTACCCAAGATTGTTGAGATCCAACGATGTCATTCCGTATTTCTTGTCTACCTCAACCCCTCCTCCTGTCAGCTTGACCCATTTGCACCAAAACTAGGGGACCTTAAAAGTAGGTCCGTTGTCAAGTTCCCATATCTCCTCTATGTAACCATAATATGTGGTCTTTGACCCACTGTTGTCTGTTGCATCAAAGCGGACACCACTGTTTTGGTTGGTGCTCTTTTTATCTTGGGCGATCGTGTAAAATGTATACCCATTTATCTCGTACCCTTGGAAAGTCGATATAGTCGAAGATGGTGACCTAGACAACAAGTATAGATGATCTCCAAGAGTGTTGTTTTTTGAACCTCTCAAAGGGAAACATATTGTGTAGAAATACAGGACTGAGAATGGAAATCTCTTCGACTAGGTGAACCAGCAGGTGCGTCATAATATTGAAGAAGGATGGTGGGAACACCAACTCAATACTGACAAGACATTGGACCACATCATTATGTCACTGTGGTAGATCTTGACGATTGATTATCTTCTGAGAGATTGCATTGAGGAATGCACATAGCATCACAATGGGTACTCAAACATTATCTGGTAGAATCCCCCTCAATGCAATCGGAAGCATTTGCGTCATAATCACGTGGCAGTCATGAGACTTTAGGTTTTGGAACTTTTTTCTGCCATATTTATTTTTCCCTTTATATTTGACGAGAAGCCAGACGGGACCTTAATACTGCTCAGGCATTCAAAAAATATTTCCTTCTCTTGTTTGGTAAGAGCGTAGCTGGCATGACCTTGAAACCATTCTAGAAGCAGGCCATATGGGTCTTTCATACGTTGATGGTCCTTTCGTGCTTCCGGTGTATCTTTTGTCTTCCCATACATGCCCAAGAAGCCTAGCAGATTCACGCAAAGATTCTTCGTCACATGCATCACATCGATTGCAGAGCGGACCTCTAAGAATTTCCAATATGGTAGCTCCCAAAATATAGATTTCTTCTTCCACATGGGTGCGTGTCCGTCAGCGTCCTTCGAAATCGATTTTCCGCTAGGACCCTTTTCAAAGGTTACTATTTGATCCAAATCTTTAACCATATCAAATATATCAGCACCAGTACGCTCCTTAGGCTTCGTCTAGTGACATGCCAGACCGTTGAAATGCTTGCCTTTCTTTCTTAAGAGATGCTTGGACAAAAGAAATTGGCGATGCTCATTGTACACATTCTTCTTACAATGTTCCAAATATATACTTTCAGTCTCATCTAAATAGTGTGTGCATGCATTGTATCCCTTGTTTGACTGTCCTGAAAGGTTACTAAGAGCATGCCAATCATTGATTGTTACGAAAAGCAATGCTCAGAGGTCAAATTCTTCCTGCTTGTGCTCATCCCACACGCGTATGCCGGGTTCGTGCCACAACTATAAAAGTTTTTCAACTAATGGCCTTAGGTACACATCAATGTCATTTCCGGGTTGCTTCGGACCTTGGATCAACACTGGCATCATAATGAACTTCCGCTTCATGCACAACCAATGAGGAAGGTTATATATGCATAGAGTCACGGGCCAGGTGCTGTGACTGGAGCTCTGCTCCCCAAAAGGATCCATGCCATCTGTACTTAGACCAAACCTTAAACTCCTTACGTCATCTGCAAAGTCCGGGTACTTTCTATCGATTTTCTCCTTTGCGACCCATCAGCGGGGTGTCGCAACATCCCGTCTAACTTGCGTTCCTCTTTATGCCATCGCAACAACTTTGCGTGCTCTTTGTTTTTGAATAAGCATTTCAACTGTGGTATTATTGGAGCATACCACATCACCTTGGCAGGAACCCTCTTACGAGGGGGATCCCTCTCAACGTCACCAGGGTCATCTCGTCTGATCTTATACCAAAGTGAAGTGCATACCGGGCATGCATCTAAATTCTCGTACTCCTCACCGCGGTAGAGGATGCAGTCATTAGGGCATGCATGGATCTTCTGAACCTCTAAACCTAGAGGGCAGACAACCTTCTTTGCTTCGTACGTACTGGCGGGCATTACGTTATCTTTTGGAAGCATATTCTTCATCATTTTTAGCAACTTTTCAAATGAGGAGTCAGGTATAGCACATCAGTCTTCGATCGCATCAATTCCAGTGTGCTACCTAGCTTTTTCAGACCATTTTCGCAATTTGGGTACAACAACTTTTTGTGATCCTCTAACATGTCATTGAACTTCTCCCTCTCCTTTTCAGTTTCATAGTCTCTTCGTGCATCGGCAATGGTCCGACCAAGATCATCAGCGGGTTCATCATGTGTCTCTTCTTCATCCTTCCCTTCAGCATCCCCCATGGAAGTATCTTCATACTCAGGAAAACCATGATAGTTGTCATCCTCCTCCTCTTCTTCATTGTCTTTCATTATAACCCCCCTCTCTCTCCATGCTTGGTCCAAGAATTATAACTGAGCATGAAGCCGGACTTCAACAGGTGGCTGTGAAGGATTTTTGAGTCAGAGTAATCGTTCTGATTCCTACATCCACTACATGGACAGAATACAAAACCATTGCGCTTGTTTGCATCAGCAACAAGGATGAATTCATGCACGCCATTAATGAACTCGCCAGAGCGTCGGTCAGTAATGTACATCCATTCTCGGACCATCTGCATTATAGTAAAAGTATATCAAAAACCATTACACTACATGATAAAATTATTACAAGTTATATTGAGAGCTTCTAGAGCGTTAATTTTGAATTTTGAAAAATTTACATGCACCAATTTGTGATTTGGAGAAAATAATTAACATGATAAGTATGGAGTTTTTGATTATTGTTCTATCAGTGAAAACCTCATTCCATTATAAGCTCTGAAACTCTAAAATTACACATTTCAATTTTCAGTAACTATGTGCCTAATCAAAATTTGTTACACATATATATCAAAATCCTTCTACTTCTAGAGCATGCATGCATGGATTCATATCTCTATACTTCTAGAGCATTATAGAGCTAAAGTAGCAATAAGAGATGAAAGAATGAAGTCCTAAACTTTTAAAGCTTTGGATTTAGGGGTTGCAAACTAAATCTTGAGAAAAAAATGGCATGAACTCGCTTGCTTCTTTGAGAAAAAATGAGCCACCATATGCTTTAGGGCAGCTGGATAGGAAGCAGTATATGGTGGACAACTAGTCTCGGGCCATGATACGACCCGGGACTAATAGTCCACGAAGAGACCAGCTGACCTGCTCCAGGTTATTAGTCTCGGGCCGTATTACGGACCGGGACTAGAGATCTGGTCCGGCCCGGGACTAGTGTCTATGACCATTTCTAGCCGTTAGAGGCTCCACGGCCCGGGACTAGTGCTAGCACTAGTCGCGAGCTATGACAGACCGGGACTACTGGCATTGTTCACCTCGAACCGAAGACCCTTTTTTCAGTACTGCATGGTGGCTTCCGGTTGTTTGCTCTATGCTTTTATCAGACGATTGTTGAATAGTTTCATGATAATTGTCGTATGCATCTTTTTGATGGAGAGACAAAGGGTTTTAACCTCCTTTTTTTGAAAAAAGTAGAATGCGCATAATATTGTTAGCCTGCATTTTTTCTATTCATGCAAAGAGGTCCTAAGTTAGGCCTCAATGCCTTATTGAAGGCTCCATCCCCTTTCTAACAAGAGAATCTACCGCTAATTTGCATGATTAATTAGAGGGATCACGCGTGAGAAAGCTTTGACGAACACGTACGTGCAGTGTCGTGTGTATTCTTGAAGGTGTACAACACATCAGTGTAGTACGCTAGCAATACTGAGAGTCTGAGACAGATTAAGATCGATGCGACAATATACATGTACACAATCCACTGCCGATGTGCAACAACCGGCCGCATGGTGCGAATAATATTCCTAAAGAGCTAGACATGTTCCCGAACCTAATACGAGTAGTATTCCTGCAGATGTGCAGGCGAATAAGATTCCATACGGAAACTGGCATCTTCGTGCTGAGGGTGATGCGCCGCCGGTGGATATTGCGACGCGCGAGCACGAGGAGGTGGTGATGGCGATGGCTGTGGCGGCATCTCGGCCCGTGCGGGGGCCTCGTAAATCCTGTGTGGCAGAGGAGGACGCATCGTCGTCGTCGCAGCCGGCACCCCGGCGTCGTCGTAGTACGTCTTGGACGGCACACGGGGCGGCCATGCTGCCCGTGCAGGCGGTGGCACCGGCGGCGACGCTCGTACTTCTTGGATCGTACACGTGCAGGAGGAAGTACCCCCGGCTCGTTGGGTGGAACCGGCGCAGGAGGGGTCACCGTCGACCATGCCGGCTGAGGAGGCTCGTATCTATTGGCTGACACTGGGGCAGGAATTGGCGTCGCCGCGGCACGCGGCGGCTCACGCGCCTCGTAGGGTGGCACCGCCCGTGCCGGCTCGTTTCTCTTGGGTGGCACGGCGGCCGGAATTGGCGGCGCTGGCGGCGGTTCATGCGCCTTGTTGTTGCAACAAGGTGCCACCGGAGACACATGATGTGGAGACACCGATTCTGACGGTGGCGCCGCCACGACGTGTGGTGGTGGTGGTGGCTGCTGCGTCGGGGGTGGATGGTATGGTGTCGCCGGCTGCTGCTTTGGAACATCCTGGTCATGATCTTTGGCGCCGCCGCCGCAGCAGTTCCAGGTGTTGTCGTGGCAGGAGAGGTTAAAAGATGGGCATGTAGACATGCTTGCTCTCGATCGACCACCTGCTCTTTGTGTGTCTATCTACTTATCTTGCAGATTTCTGTGCGTAGCCACAGGTTTACGGCTTGGTTTATATAGGGAACTATAGCCTATAGGTACATCATCATCTGGTTTACTAGCCTTGACGTTAAGCATTAGCGTAGTGTGTACGTACGATCTGCGTGGATTTACATTGACTAGACCGAATATATGGGTCGCGGGTCGGTCACTTTGGTGAAGGATCGGATTCCATGGCGCCCACTCCAATTTTCTGTGGTCTCGCCTAATCATGCAAACCTATCCATATCCAATGGATCTGTGGAGTCTTAAGTAACCCCATGACACAACTATCAGTTTCTAACTTCCTATATCAAAAACTTGCAAACAGTAGCGTAGCTATATAGCGGTTATTTCAGCAAGAAGGGGACATGTTTGTACGAAAATTGCTATGAATCAGCAACATGATTTATTGGGGGTAAATGTTCCTCCGGCGTTTCCGCCACCTGATCCTCATCTCCAACAAGTTCCAGCACCGGTGGAAGACGTCTCTGAGTGCTGCACGGATTAAGCGGAATCGTGGGGGAGATGAGCAGTAATCCTACACTTACGGATTGAATACTAGCATCTCCACGTCAACCTCTCCGGAGATGGCCGAGGGTGGTGAGAGCATCTCCACTAGCATTTCCAAAAGGCCATTTCTAGGATATCTTTTGATCCGGATTAAAAAAAAAGTCCATTAGCGTTTTCAGGAGACATTCTCACACTAGTGGAAAAAGGGCCATCCGTTCACGACCCCTCGGAGCATTAGTCCCGGTTGCGCCACCAACCGGGACTAATGCTGGCACGCGTCCCGGTTGGAGCGGGCACGGGGCCAGGGGGCATGCGTCCCGGTTGGTAAGGGGGAATACGTCCCGGTTGGAGCCACCAACCGGGACTAAAGGTTTGGCCACAGCCACGTGGCGTGGCACGCAACTTTAGTCCCTGTTGCTGGCTCCAACCGGGACTAAAGACCCCTTGCCCTCTATAAATGCAACGCCCCAGCCCCCTCTGCCTCCACTCTGTTTTTTCGAATGGTGTAAGGTGTGAGGGTGTGTGCTAGTTTTTTCTCATGCATGCATTGAAGGTGTTTGTTGAAATGTTTGAGTGAAAAATCCCGTTGAATTTCTCATAGAACAAAAATATAGAAGGTGTCCGAGACGCACTTGAGCTTTCTCCTCTTTATTTCCCTCGATCGAGGTTAGCAATCTTATCTTTTCTAGGTCATTGATACAATTCATGTGTCGGTGTGAATTGGTTATTTCACTATTTATGATGTCCTGTTTTTTGATAAACTTACTTATATGATGCAGATGAACGGTCGGGAATGGATGTACGGTGACCGGCGGGTAGCCGGGTATATCAAAGGCGTGGATAAATTTATCGATGTGGCTGCGGCAAACAAAGAGAATGGATTTATACGTTGTCCATGTGTTCAATGTCGGAACAACAAGGAGTACTCTTCCTCGAAAATCATTCGCGGCCACCTGATTATGAAAGGTTTCATGCCCAACTATAATTGTTGGACCAAGCACGGGGAAAGAGGGGTTATGATGGAGGATGGTGAAGAAGAAGATGATGATAACAACTATCATCATATGTTTCCTGAATACAGTGATACTGCAATGGAAGACAATGGAGAGGAAAAAGGTGAAGAACGGGCATCAGATGAGCCGGCTGATGAACTTGGTAGGGTCATTTCTGATGCAAAGCGAGACTGTGAAACAGAAAATGAGAAGTTGAAGTTAGAGGGCATGTTAGAAGATCACAAGAAATTGTTGTACCCAAATTGTGAAGATGGCAGCACAAAGCTCGGTACCACACTGGAATTGTTGCGATGGAAGGCAGAGTGTGGTCTAACTGACTCCTCATTTGAAAAGATGCTGAAAATAATGAAGCCGAAGTTTCCAAAACATAACGAACTTCCCGAGAGTACCTACGAAGCAAACAAGACTCTCTGTCCTCTGGGATTAGATGTGCAAAAGATACATGCATGCATTAATGACTGCATCCTCTACCGAGGTAAGGAGTATGAGAATTTAGATAAATGCCCGGTATGCAACGCGTTGCGGTATAAGATCAGACGAGATGACCCTGGTGATGTTGAGGGAGAGCCCCTCCGGAAGAGGGTTCCTGCTAAGGTTATGTGGTATGCTCCTATAATACCAAGGTTGAAACGCATGTTCAGAAACAAAGAGCATGCCAGGTTGTTGCGATGGCACAAAGAAGACCGTAAGAAAGACGGGGAGTTGAGACACCCTGCTGATGGGTCACAGTGGAGAAAAATCGAGAGAGACTTCCCAGACTTTGCAGGTGACGCAAGGAACTTATGGTTTGGTCTAAGTACGGATGGCATGAATCCTTTTGGGGAGCAGAGTTGCAGTCACAGCACCTGGCCCGTGATTCTATGTATCTACAACCTGCCTCCTTGGTTGTGCATGAAGCATAAGTTCATTATGATGCCAGTGCTCATCCAAGGCCCGAAGCAACCGGGCAACGACATTGATGTGTACCTTAGGCCATTAGTTGAAGAACTCTTACAGTTGTGGGGCAAACCAGGTGTACGTGCGTGGGATGAGAACAAACAGGAGCCATTTAATCTACGAGGGTTGTTATTCGTAACCATCAATGATTGGCCTGCTCTTAGTAACCTTTCAGGACAGACAAACAAAGGATATAAGGCATGCACCCACTGTTTAGATAAGACCGAAGGTACATATTTGCATAAATGCAAGAAGGTTGTGTACCTGGCGAATCGACGATTTCTTCCGACCAATCATCCCGTAAGAAAGAAAGGCAAGCATTTCAAAGGTGAGGCAGATCACCGGAAGAAGCCTGAACTCCCTGCTGGTAATGATGTATTTGGTATGGTCAAGGACATAGAAGTAATCTTTGGAAAGGGTCCCGGCGGTCAATCAGTTCCGAACGACGTCGCTACAGGACACGCACCCATGTGGAAGAAGAAATCTATATTTTGGGAGCTGCCATATTGGAAAGTCCTGCGTGTCCGCTCTTCAATCGACGTGATGCACGTGCCGAAGAATCTCTGCGTGAACCTGCTAGGATTCCTAGGCGTGTATGGGAAGACAAAAGATACACCTGAAGCACGGGAGGACCAACAAATTATGAAAGACCCAAAGAACATGCATACAGATAACAAGACGGATAAAGGGCGTCACTTAAGTCGTGCCAGCTATGCTCTTACCAAAGCAGAGAAGGAAATCTTTTTTGAAGTCCTTTACAGTATCAAGGTGCCGTCGGGCTTCTCATCTAATATAAAGGGGATAATAAATATGGCAGAGAAAAAGTTCCAAAACCTGAAGTCTCATGACTGTCACGTGATTATGACGCAGTTGCTTCCGATTGCATTGAGGGGGCTTCTACCGGAAAATGTTCGAGTACCCATTGTGAAGCTATGTGCATTCCTCAATGCAATATCTCAGAAGGTAATCAATCCATATATTCTGCCAAGGTTATAGAAGGATGTGGTACAATGTCTTGTTAGTTTTGAATTGGTGTTCCCACCATCCTTCTTCAATATTATGACGCATCTCCTGGTTCATCTAGTGGAAGAGATTGCCATTCTCGGTCCGGTATTTCTGCACAATATGTTCCCCTTTGAGAGGTTCATGGGAGTCTTAAAGAAATATGTTCATAACCGTGCTAGACCAGAAGGAAGCATCTCCAAGGGATATGGAACAGAGGAGGTCATTGAGTCTTGTGTTGACTTTATTCCTGACCTTAAGCCGATTGGTGTTTCTGACTCGCGGCATGAGGGAAGACTAAGTGGAAAAGGCACACTGGGAAAGAAAGCAATTATATGTAGGGACGGGGATTCTTTCACTAAAGCACACTACACAGTTCTACATAATTCCACCTTGGCAGCTCCGTATATCGAGGAACACAAGAATATTGTACGCTCCAAAAACCCGGGGAAGCCTGAATCATGGATTACAGATGAACACATGAAGTCTTTCGGTGGTTGGATGCGGACACATCTCTTGAATGACACCACTGTTGGAGATCAGCTATACTTGTTGGCCGCGTCACCATCTTCTACTGTATTGAATTTCCAAGGGTACGAAATAAATGGGAATACATTCTACACGATCGCCCAAGATAAAAAGAGCACCAACCAAAATAGTGGTGTCCGCTTTGATGCAATAGACGAGAATGGACAAAAGGACACATATTATGGTTACATAGAGGAGATATGGGAACTAGACTATGGAGTCTCTTTTAAGGTCCCTTTGTTTCGCTGCAAATGGGTCAACCTGAATGGGGAAGGGGTAAAGATAGACCAGTTGTACGGAATGACAACAGTGGATCTCAACAATCTTGGTTATAGAGATGAACCATTCGTCCTAGCCAATGATGTGTCTCAGGTTTTCTATGTGAAGGACATGTCCTCCAGACCGAAAAAAAGAAAAAATATGCAAACGAATACATCATATGATGAGCCAAAGCGTCACATAGTTCTTTCAGGGAAAAGAAACATCGTGGGAATCGAGGACAAGACAGACATGTCAGAAGATTATAATAAGTTTGATGAAATTCCGCCCTTCACAGTGAAAACTGACCCAAGCATTCCGTTAAGTAAAGAAGATGCTCCATGGTTACGTCTGAAGCGGTCATAAGGAATGACATATGCCAAGAAGTTCATGCTCATATTATGTAACTCTAGTTCATGTCTTTCGCGGTTTGTGGCTTGACCGAAGGATATCTTTCGCGGTTTGTGGCCTTTAGTCCCGGTTTTGTAGTCTCAGTTTTTAATATTAATAAATGTCTTGAGTGTTAGTCCCATTTTGTGGCTGGACCGGGAGTGCCTCTATGACCAGTTTCTTGGAGATGCCGGAGGACTGGGCTCCGTCGGCATCTCCCTGAAACTGGTCGTAGTGGTGTCCCTGCTCTCGAAAACCATCTTGCAGCTTGTAACTTCACTAACTAGATCAATACGCCTCGGAGCTAACTAATTTCACATATTAGGGAGTGCCTCTATGACCAGTTTCTCGGAGATGCTGGAGGACTGGGCTCCGTCGGCATCTCCCTGAAACTGGCCGCAGTGGTGTCCCTACTCTCGAAAACCATCTTGCAGCTTGTAACTTCACTAACTAGATCAATACGCCTCGGAGCTAACTAATTTCACATATTAGGGAGTGCCTCTATGACCAGTTTCTTGGAGATGCCGGAGGACTGGGCTCCGTCGGCATCTCCCTGAAACTGGTCGTAGTGGTGTCCCTGCTCTCGAAAACCATCTTGCAGCTTGTAACTTCACTAACTAGATCAATACGCCCCGGAGCTAACTATTTTCACATATTAGGGAGTGCCTCTATGACCAGTTTCTCGGAGATGCCGGAGGACTGGGCTCCGTCGGCATCTCCCTGAAACTGGCCGTAGTGGTGTCCCTGCTCTCTAAAACCATCTTGGAGATGCCTCAAACTGGCTGGAGGACTGGACTCACAAGGATGCATATTTATAGTACAAGCAGCTCGGCATAATGTCGACACTCACGACATAATGTCGACACTCACCCCTATTATTAGTGCTGACTCATCTTTAGTCCCGGTTGGTGTCTCCAACCGGGACTAAAGGTTCATCTTTAGTCCCGGTTGGTGACACCATCCGGGACAAGGTACAAGCCGCACGACATAATGTCGACACTCACCCCTATTATTAGTGTTGTCTGGCCCACTCTGCCGCAATCCCTTCAGTCGCGGTTGGTTTCTCCAACCGAGACTAAATATGAACCCTCTCTTTATATAGACATTTCCCTCTATTTATTAGGTAACACTTAAGACATTTATTAATATTAAAAACCGGAACAAACCGGGACTAGCTAACACTCAGGCCTAAAGCCGCCCCCTTTAGTCATAATCATGCCTAGTCCTATAGTACGCAGCTTCAGGGTCTTCATCGTCGTCGTCATCATCATCGTCATCGTCACCTGCCACTCCGGGGATCCTCAGCCCATCCATGGCATATACCAGGGGCCATTCCAGCCTCGGATTCACGGCGGGTGGGAGAGGGGTCTCCTGGAAGACGATGCCGCTATCGCCGGGACAGTGTGGGGCCTGTGGCGGGTGGACTCGTGGGCACCGTAGGCGAGGATGGTCTCCCCCGGCGATGTAGCGCATCACTTCGATGATAGTACAGTTCGCCCACCACAGACGACGGCCGACTTCGTTGTGGTTCACCGCTGGCGGGCCATCACCCTCGTACCTGGCGAGCTCCCTTTCCCGCCTATTAGCGAAGAAGGCATTCCAGGTGTCATAGTTGTCGGGATCCCACTGGGGATCCATCCGCTGCTCCGGCGTGACCTCGTGGTAGAAGTGGTTTGTGATGGCCGCCTGGCGTGCGGAACCTTGAGGGACAGGAGGGACAGGAACCCCTCCAGCGCTCAGCATCCAGCCGGCGGGCGGCCGGTACCCCGGTGGACAAGGGTAGTTGGAGGCGCACAGCGCCTCGGTCTCCTCGAGGGTCAGAATGGCCCAGTAGGCGTTGTCCATTGTTCTAAGAGAGGAAGGTGTGGATGTGTGAATAGCCATGACACGATCACCCTAAATATAGAGGGAAAGGGCAGGAAAACTTGGCGTGAAGCTTTGGGAAATGGCGGGAAATATCTTTAGTCCCGGTTAGTGACTACATCCGGGACTAAAAGCTCTAGTAGAAAGGAAAGGGCGGGAAAACTTGGTGGGAAGAGGTGGGAAATGGCGGAAAATATTTTTAGTCCCGGTTTGTGACTACATCCGGGACTAAATGTGTGCCGAACAATGATCATGTTTCGAAAAAACCTTCACAAAATGACCTATCATGTTCGAGGTTTCATGGCTTTCGGTCCAAATGACCGATGTTATGTGCTGAATCACGGCATAGTTTGTGATGTTGTGCCCATATTATGCATGTGTGTGGACATTGGTATGGAGAACAATGTTGCAGGAGGAAGTTTTCCTTTTTGTCGCACGGAAAAGCCCTTTTCCATTTTCCGAGCGCAAAAAACGGGTCGTTTTGTGAAGTAACCACCAAAATGCCGTTTCAGAATGCTACCATCCTATTTTCCTAAAATACTAGACCACCTTACATGGACTATCTCCCAACCGGTACATCTCAAACCTTTTCGTCCATCCCGGGTAAAAAGGACAAATGTCTGCCGAATCGGTAGGAAGTGGGTCCGGTTTGTACTACAGGTACATGATCTATCGCCCGTGATTTTTTGAAAAAATCATTTTTAGACTCGCAATATGTGGTTTCTTCAGAGATCCAATGCAAGTTCTAACGATGCCCGTCCCCTATCTTCATGCACACCGGTTCGACCATAGTTAGAAATTCAGATAATTCAAAACGGGCATAATAAATTCAAAAAAAATCCGAACAATGAAAATCCTTCGCGTGGTGTCATATTATGTTACATAGTTGAAAGGAAAAATACCAGACTTGGTATATTGATCATGTTTCGAAAAAACCTTCACAAAATGACCTATCATGTTCGAGGTTTCATGGCTTTCGGTCCAAATGACCGATGTTATGTGCTGAATCACGGCATAGTTTGTGATGTTGTGCCCATATTATGCATGTGTGTGGACATTGGTATGGAGAACAATGTTGCAGGAGGAAGTTTTCCTTTTTGTCACACGGAAAAGCCCTTTTCCATTTTCCGAGCGCAAAAAACGGGTCGTTTTGTGAAGTAACCACCAAAATACCGTTTCAGAATGCTACCGTCCTATTTTCCTAAAATACTAGACCACATTACATGGACTATCTCCCAACCGGTACATCTCAAACCTTTTCGTCCATCCCGGGTAAAAAGGACAAATGTCTGCCGAATCGGTAGGAAGTGGGTCCGGTTTGTACTACAGGTACATGATCTATCGCCCGTGATTTTTTGAAAAAATCATTTTTAGACTCGCAATATGTGGTTTCTTCAGAGATCCAATGCAAGTTCTAACGATGCCCGTCCCCTATCTTCATGCACACCGGTTCGACCATAGTTAGAAATTCAGATAATTCAAAACGGGCATAATAAATTCAAAAAAAATCCGAACAATGAAAATCCTTCGCGTGGTGTCATATTATGTTACATAGTTGAAAGGAAAAAATACCAGACTTGGTATATTGATCATGTTTCGAAAAAACCTTCACAAAATGACCTATCATGTTCGAGGTTTCATGGCTTTCGGTCCAAATGACCGATGTTATGTGCTGAATCACGGCATAGTTTGTGATGTTGTGCCCATATTATGCATGTGTGTGGACATTGGTATGGAGAACACTTTTTTGAATTATTTATTTAAATCCAAACACTTTTTATGTTTAAAGTTTTTCTAAATTCCAAATTAATATTAAAAATATATAAGTTAATTCATTTTTAATTGTAAATGGTTCATATTTTAAAAGGTTACATTAATTATTATTTAGAAATAGAAAATGGTTTTGGATTATTTATTCAAATCCATACACTTCTTATGTTTAAAGTTTTTCTAAATTCCAAATTAATATTCAAAAATATAAGTTAATTCATTTTAAAAGGTTACATTAATTATTTTTAGAAATAGAAAATGGTTTTGGATTATTTATTCAAATCCATACACTTCTTATGTTTAAAGTTTTTCTAAATTCCAAATTGATATTAAAAAATATAAGTTAATTCATTTTTAATTGTAAATGGTTCATATTTTAAATGGTTACATTAATTGTTTTTTAAAACAGAAAATGGTTTTGAATTATTTATTCAAATCCAAACACTTTTTATGTTTAAAGTTTTTCTAAATTCCAAATTAATATTCAAAAATATAAGTTAATTAATTTTAAATGGTTTCATTAATTATTTTTTAAAAATAGAAATTGGTTTTGGATTATTTATTCAAATCCATACACTTCTTATGTTTAAAGTTTTTCTAAATTCCAAATTAATATTTAAAAAATATAAGTTATTTCATTATTAATTTTAGTTTAAATGGTTACATTAATTATTTTTCAAAACAGAAAATGGTTTCGAATTAGTTATTCAAATCCAAACACTTTTTATGTTTAAAGTTTTTCTAAATTCCAAAGTAATTATCATTTAAAAAACATTACAAATTTAAACCCCAAAATAAAAAATAAGGCGGGAACAGAGAGAAAATAACTGAAAAAATTTGAAAACAGGGGAATACGTCCCGGTTGGAGCCACCAACCGGGACGAAAGAGCTCCCTGCGCGCGCGCCCCTTCAGCTGCTGAAAATTGGACTATAGGTCCCGGTTGGTGGCTCCAACCGGGACGTATGCACCTTTAGTCCCGGTTGGAGCCACGAACCGGGACTAAAGGCCCTTTAGTTATAACAGCGTGTGCCTCCTCTTCTTCTTCCCTTCCCCACTCACTTCTCTGCCTCTGCCCGTGCCCTCGCCGACGACGACGCCGCCAGGCTGCCCCCGCCACCGCCGCGCGCTCCCCGTAGCGGCTCCGTCGTCAACGCCTCCGCCTCCGGCCGCCACCCGCGTCTCTTCCCGCGCGCCGACGACCGCGCTGCCCGCGCGTCTCCTTCCCCCGACGACCGCCGTCCGCCCGCGTCTCTGCTTCGCGCCGACGACCGTGCCCGTCCCCCACCGCCGCGCGTCAGGTACGGAGCCGCCCCTCCCTGCCTCTCTGTCCTCCCCCTCCCTCTGCTGCTGGTGGTGGGCGCGGCGGCTTCGATCGGGTGGTGCATCGTCGCCGGTGCCGTTTCCTCCATCGCCGCGTCGTCCTTGTCCACGGCCACGGCCCCACCTGTCAGCGTCCTCTGTTTCCCCTTTGCTTGCGTGGCTGCTGAGGTGGCTCCGGGCCCCACCTGTCAGCCACTATGGGTAGTTGTTACTATGGTGCAAAAGGTTTAAACATTTGATTTAATAATTTCAGAATTTGAATAAAACTTGTAAATTCAATAACTTTTAATCTGTAATACAGAAAAATACAAATAATATACCAAAATGTTCAGAAAAATGAGAACTATCTATCTATGCTATAATCATGCATTGTTCAACAACTTAAATGACAATTTTAATTAGAACACCCTAGTAACCCTAACAGGTGATTCCGGAGTTCCTTGAGTTAGGGTTTGCGCCCCTCGGAACCCCGATTAACTTGTCGAGCATGCTTTAGGGTTACATTCCAATGCAGATTAACTTGTCGTATCATCATCATTGCTTGAGCATTGCATCGATTCCATGTGTTGATTGTTTCCCTTTCTTTCCGGTGATTTGGTTCTTCTCGGTAGAATACGATATCGAGATCGAGATCGAAGACCGAGATCAAGACCATAGATAGATCTAATTAAATGACAAGTTTAATTAGAACACCCTAGTAACCCTAACAGGTGATTCCGGAGTTCCTTGAGTTAGGGTTTGCGCCCCTCGGAACCCCGATTAACTTGTCGAGCATGCTTTAGGGTTACATTCGAATGCACATTAACTTGTCGTATCATCATCATTGCTTGAGCATTGCATCGATGCCATGTGTTGATTGTTTCCCTTTCTTTCCGGTGATTTGGTTCTTCTCGGTAGAATACGATATCGAGATCGAGATCGAAGACCGAGATCAAGACCATAGATAGATCGAAGACCTTTTGTAGCCTTATACTCATGTTCCCCTCTCATAGCCTTAGGGTTTAGGGTTTCTCTTCATTTTTATTATTGTGTATGTATATATTAGGGTTTCACCTTCGATCCGGAAAATATTCGTTAGCCGCTTTGACTTATTCTTAACTTTCTCCTTTAGCCGCTTTGACTTATTCGTTTTTCCACCTATGCAGAAAATATGGACCCACACGTCAGAGACGAAGAAAAGGAAGAGTTGATCCAAGGTGTGATCCGTGGGTAAGATAATTTAGACGTATCAACGTTTCTGAACAACTCCGGTGAGGGTGATCCTCTTTTTACCGGAGTAGACAACTTGTTTGAGGTTGAAGGTGTTGCCTTCCGCGAGGGAGAAGGCGATGCCTTGTGTAATCGAGAAGACGACCGCTCCGGCGAGGTGCATGTAATATAAATCAATTCATTAATTAATCATCTGCTATCTATATAGAAATAGTAACGACGATCTTTCTTCTTTTAGCCCTCCGGATCGAAGGAATCTACTGAAAAGAGCAGACGAGGCCCAACCAAAAAGTTGCAAGACCATGAGAGGTTCAGGATCGAAGATGTCGCTGAAGACGGCAGACCGACAGCTCCCGAAGTTGTCGCAACCAAATTTGTGGCACAATGCGGAGTAATCGTTAGGGACTTAATCCCGATCACCATTAGAAATTGGAATAGGCCTGCTAATGCGGATGAAGAGGGAACATGTTTATTTGTCCCTAACCACGCCAAAGATTTACTGTGGAAGAGGCTCATGGTTAATTTCAAACTACCGAAGATAGAGCTGGATCCAAATGCGGAGGATCCAGTTGAGGACGCCTTACAACATGGGAGAGCCATGGAGGCTAAGGTCAGGGAGTGGGCTTTGAAGAAGATGGCCCAGTGTTTCACCAACTGGAAGAAAAGATTGCACCTTGACTATGTCGTGAAAAAGAAGACTCCCGATTTCAAGAACATTCAGTTTGAGAAGATAAAACCATTCTGGGATGAGTTTGTGGAATACAAGAAATCAGAAAAAGCTAAGAAAATTTCTGAAACGAATAAGCTGAATGCTGCTAAGAAGAAGTATCACCATACTATGGGGCAAGGTGGCTACAGGGTTGGCATTCCTAAGTGGGAGAAACTTGAGCAGGAACTGCGTGATAAAAACATCACCCCAGAGACAGACGATTGGGTAGAACGTGCAAGGAATTGGTTTTACGGGCATGGGGGCACGTTGGACTCGGAAGGGAGGTGTATATATAACATAAGACATAAAGAAGACCCCTTGCCAATCGAGAGGATGAGAAAAGCAGCAAAGGCTGTTAAAGATGGGGACTTCATTCCCGATAGAGAGAATGATGAGCTCACACTCGCCCTTGGAAATAAGGAACATGATGGATGAACACGAGGCACAATAGGCTCCCAATCATGGAGGACTGGGTTTCCCGAAGAGAGGAAGAAATATCCTGATAGAAGCCGTCAGAGGAGTAAGGACAGGGCGGCAGTTGAAGCAGAAAGTCAGAAAGAGCGAATGCGTTTAATTGAAGAACGATTAAAGCAACAACAAGATGAAATTAATACACTTAAAGAGCAAAGTACTACCGGCCCATCTCAGCAGCACACTGCATTCGATGCTACCGGCCTATCGAATAATCGAAAAAGCAGTGTGGCTTCCACCGAGGTCCCGGGTGATGACAATGGCGATGCCGATGATGCACCGACGATGGCTCCTGTTGGCTACCCAGTGGATGATATCACAGAGATGACACACTGCGAGCTACATGTCAAAGTTGTGAACATATCAATGAAGGTGGCGGTCGGCTATGCCTTACCAATTGGACCCACACCAACTTACCACTGTCGTCCGGTTCTAGAGGGCTACGCTGTTGTCGGCGTGGATGAAATCATGCCCACCTTTGAGGTTTTGGATCTTCACCACCCTGCTGGTGAAGGGGATGTGACTGTGCTGGGTGACGCAAAAAACGTCACCATTCTATGGCCGAAGGATTGTATCGTGCTTCGAAATCACACGCCAAGGCCATCTTCGCCGCCGCCTCACCCGTCTCCAGCGAGGTCGTCGCCGCCGCGGCAGCCGTCTTCGTCGCCTCACCCGGCTTCGTCGCCTCACCAATCTCCGGTGCAGCCATCGCCGCGGGAGCCATCGCCGGCGCCTCAGGATAAAAAGCGTAAGCGTACCGCTACTGTGCGTCGTAAGCGATCGCCGAAACGTAAACAAGAGCCTCTTCCAAAAGTACCAACGGTTCCTCCCAAGAGAGCTTATGACTGTACTGAAGAGGAGACTGCGGCGATCGTTGATGCGGAAACGACAGCGTTTTTCGCTAAGCTGAGGCGGCTAAAAGAGCCAGAGTTCCCCAGCACCAAAGAAGAAAAGGCCAAAGTGTTGAAAATGCTAAAGAATCTTCATCAACCCGAGCTAAAGCTGTCATCAGACTATGACCGTTCTATTCTCAAGTCACATGCGGCACAAAAAGCCTCGAAGAGCAGTACTGATGCAAGCGGGAAATCTGTTGCCCAGCTCGGAGAACAAGCAAAACAGACTTGCGCCCCTCTCAAGGTGATTTCTCAAACCAATGTGGGGTCGAGCAAATATGGGGCCGAAGAGCAGTATGATCCAGAGGTAGTTGCACAATACGGAGAAGCTGCCGCTGCTCAAGGTATGAGTATTGCCCAGTACTTATCCCAGTTAGAGTTCTTCCCCTTGAGTGAAGTAGCATACAAATACCAGTACGGCAAACCTCTCGTCAAACCCGAGGAGGTAAACAATCTTCCAACAAAAATGCGAAGATTGCATAACTGGTACTTGCATGCCACAAAGGCCGGGGCTAACTGGATAGTGCTGAGGGTTACAAAAAAGCATCATGGGAAAGAAAGGGATGACATGATATCCATTGAATTTGGTGAACTATTTCAATTATTCAATCAAGACGCCTTAGACAAATCGATCATCAGTGCCTATTGTCTGTAAGTACTAATTCTGTAATTAATTTAGTCTCCAGCTATATTATTTTGTTTATTGCATGTATATAATCATACTGTAATATGCAGAATGAAGATTCTCGAATGCAGCAGAGGACAAATCTATGGCATTGGCTTCATTGACCCATATTGGGTTCATGAAGCTAATCTCAAAATAAGCCCCCAGGATACGGAGGATAATATAGTTCACGCGTTAAGGTTTCAAGAAACCAAAAGGGAAATACTATTTCCTTACAACTTCGAGTGAGTGTTATTGTCTTGTATACACTTTCTATTTCGCTTACTCGATGTTAAGTATATAATTGATTAGTTATGCATTTGCAGCTTCCACTATATTCTGTTAATCATTCAACTTGACAAAGGGCGTGTACTAGTCATGGACTCGAAACATAAACCCCTTGAGACGTGGAAGGACATGCAGATACTTCTCCAGCGGTAATTCTAATCATTACGATACTATATCGGCAACATTCGTGAATTTTATGATATCAAGTACTTAATAACTTCTTTTATTCGTTTTCTTCGCCGGGCAGCGCTTGGAAACGGTTCACCAACAAGGCTAGGGGTGTTTGGAAAGAGGAGCTTACATTTCAACCACTAGATGTAAGCACCACTAGCTATATCCGCGCATCTCTTTGATTCTAGTTTTGATACAGTATTATCATGCTTGATTATTATTTTGATTGAACTATGTTCTCGTAAAGTGCCTGACGCAGGGACCAGGTAACAATCTATGTGGATACTATGTATGCGAGTTCATCCGGCAGACGTGCGATGAGAAGGGAAGAAATTTAGAGCAACTCCACGTACGTAAACAATTTCTATAGTTTTTAATTTCAAACAAATTGTGTTTAGTTTCATTCATATAGGCTGACTCCTTTTTTAAATCAGATCGAACGTCTACGGGACGGTCTTCTGCCAAAGGATCGCGTTCGAGCAATTCAGGAGGAATTGGCGGGATTCTTGGATGCAGAAGTCCTAGACCCGAAAGGGGAATACTATTCTGCTGTGTATAGACAATAGGGATTGTAAAAATAGCAACTTTGAAGGAATTGGCCAGTAGCATCGAATAGCAACTTTTGTATGTAGTGCATGAACTCGATCCGTGTATTGAATGTAATATTGTCATGATGATCTTGTGTAATATAAGGTTCCTTCATTGATAAGTGCAAAACACTAAATAAACAATAAAACAACCTAAATGAATTCTCTGCCGCGGCACAAAAAGTGGCGAAAATGCTGCCGCGGCAACAAAATGTGCCAAAATGAATTCTCTGCCGCGGCAGAGAAATGGGCCAAATCTCTGCCGCGGCAGCAGGTTATTAGTCCCGGTTCGTGTTACTCCACCCCCCCTCGCGCTCTGATGCCGCCACGTGTGCCCCATTTGTCCCGGTTGGTGGGGCAACCGGGACTAATGGTTAGAGCTTTAGTCCCGATTGCCCCGTCCCGGTTGGGCAACCGGGACTAATGGCCCTTACCAACCGGGACGCATGGGCCCTTTTCTACCAGTGTCAAGCCACTTTTTGCCCCAAATACGTCCGGGATTTCCAGGCCGATCCTGGGTTCCTGGGAACGCCGGATGAAATGATTCGCCTATCACTCGCCGACGTGTTTCCCCTCTCTCTCCCCCATCTTTCTCCCCTTCCTGTTCGCCGAGGCCGCCACACCGCCATGTCCGCGTCAACCTCCCTGCGCTCGTCTCAGCTTCGTGCTTGACGAAGGACGACAGCTCGCCTCCCCTTCAAAACTTCCCGCGCACGCTGGCATCGGATTTGGCGTCAAGAAAGAGGGCGTCGCGTCTGGCGGCCGGTCCCTGGTGAACGCGGACGAGGAGGTCACGGAGGCGTTCTGGATGGAGATGGTAGCGGCCGAAGCAGAGCAGCAGGCCGAAGCAGGGGCGGGGCGCAGCGCGGGATGGCCGGCGCGGCGTGGGGCGCGGCCGGCGACGCAACACCGGCGTGGGGCGCGGTCGGCGATGCAGCACCAGGGACAGGCCCGAGCGAGTCTCAACGCCGCCGTGACCTCCTCGTCCGCGTTCACGTTGCTCTCTCCACCTGGCCGCCGCACGGCAAGGTGCCGGCGGTGCACGTTCTCTGGAGGAGGCCGTCTCCGCAAGGTAGATGGTGCACTCCGGCACCGTGGCGTCCTCCTCTGCCGCTTTTCCGGTCTTGGGGTCAGGCACGGGTGCGGCATCGGGCGGCACGGGCGTGGCGTCGGGAGGCGTCTGGCAGCATCGGGTGGCATTGGGCGGCAAGGGAGCGACGTCGGGCGGCGTCAATCTAGGAATGTGGCTGAAAAAAGCCCATTCCCAGGCACAAAATTTGCTTCATCCGGATTACTTTGCTCCATCCGGACCAAATTTTTGGCCTAGGAATGGCACAACGAGTGGGGATGCTCTGAGAGCACCTGCATTGGCATTACCAGGATGGCCTCCTCAAGCCCTCTTTCATTGGGATGGCAAAAACTCGCCTAGTTGCATTCCTAGTATCGCGTTTTTTCACTGGATTTGGCCCAAATTATATTCGCCGTTCTTAGAACGAACCTGACGTGCCGGGTGTCGCCTGAGAACGCCAAATGGAAGGAAAAACTGGTGGGCCAACCCTATCGATGAGACATCCCATTTCCCCACCATAGTTTGGCTCTCCTGAAACACAAAGCCTTCTCCTCATCTACCCATCGCCGCCATGTTGTCGCCGGCGATGCCCCGCACTGCCCCACCAAATCCACGCCGATAGAAAGGTCCATCACCGCCGCAGCGTCCCCTCCCCTCGTTGATGGCCTTGTTTCTCTTTCTCCCAACGTCGTCGGCAGCTCGACTCCGTTCTGAGCTTGTTCCCACCATGCCCGCAAAGTGTTCGGCATTTTTCCTGCTCGGCCATGGACTCCGACGACGAGGAGGTGTTCGCCATGATGTTGTTGAAAGAGACCGCCGCAACCATCGAAGATGAAGAGCATATGCGGATCCTCGGCTCTCTGTCCAGACTAGACACACAGACTGCAACGCTGAAGCGTGGAGGCACAATGAAGGGACGCCGGAAGTGCTAAGCAAGGCAGCAGATGGAGGGCTGCTGCATGTTGTACGCCGACTACTCCGCTTCATGAAGAGACCGTGTTGCGGTTCCGTTTCAGGATGAGCCAAAAATCTTCCTCGAGCTCGTGTATGCCATCCGAGAGTTCGACTCCTACTTCATATCACTGTTCAAAAAATAGGCCGAATCAGCGATTAATAGGCCGATTAATCGCTACTAGGGACCTAACCGTGTCGATTACCACTAATCCTTTGTGTTAATCGTTTAGCCCGATTAATAGGTCCGACACTCCGATTACTAGGTATGTTCCCGATTAACCACTACACTTGGTCAAAAAAGTTGCAAAATTATCAACACATATCGCCCATCAATCCGCTAGCCCGCCCCAGTGAAGTAGGTTTTGTGATGCTCCCGTTCGATCCATTCCTCCAAGAGCTTGATTTTAGCCATCGTCAACTAGTTCCTTATCGTTGTTGACCAGTTCCTCGTAGTTGCTGACTAGACCTCAGATACAAGAGCTCGAGCGCCTTGAGGATCTCATCCGGGAGCTTAAGGCTGAGGATTCATACGTGTTTTCGGTGCTAATTTTTGTAGGCTGCACCGATTAATATCCGACCGATTAAATCAGTTAATCATCCGAATTCCGATTAATCGCTACTCCCAAGCTAACCGAGCAGCTAACGATTACCGATTTCCTTAACATTGCTTCATATAAAAGAAGGAATGCACCGGCATGGTAGGGTTTTCCTCACTGCAGAACTGCTCGTTGGCGATGAGGTTCCTTGCATATGGATCCTCGGGTGACACTGCCGATGACTATCTCCGCGTGGACAAGCCTACCGCTATCGATTATTTGTATACACTAGTGGAGAAGGCCCCTCTAGTCCTGGCCCATAAGGGCCTCTATTTCCGGGTTTAAAACCGGGACTAGACATGCGGGACTAGAGGTCCGAGCATTAGTCCCGGCCCATTTACCAGCCGGGGAAAATGGTCCTCCACGTGGCCACCGCGGCGCGCGTGGGGTGCACCCCCATTTGTCCCGGTTGGTGTTACGGACCGCGACAAATGATTCTCTACCGTGGCAGCATTTTGGGCTCTTTCTCTGCCGCGGCAGAGAATTCATTTTGTATTATTTTTATTTATTTATTTTTTCACACGTTCGTGCATATATATATGATAACTTGTCTTACGACATTGAGCATAAAAATATATACAATTTTGATATATAGTTACATGGAGATCACAATTATCGGGACTAGATCCCGTCTATTCGATTACACGGCCGGGATCATCAGAAGCTTCTATTTACACTAAATTCTCCACTGTCGTCTATCAACTCTTTCATCAAAAATCTCGCCATCTTCTCAGCAATTACTAGTAGGCGTTGATCTGGTAGGAGCTTATCCCTCATGGCCTTGAACTATATAAGAAAAAGAGATCAATATCAATTATGATAACAGAAAGTGATAGTAATAAAATAAAATTGTGAATGTATGGCTTACGTCGACGTTAAAATCTTTGTGCTTAGAGGTAAACGTGCGAATGAACTCGCAAACGTAGAATCCACATAGATTCGTCTCATGTGGATGCCTCGTGTACTTTACGAGCATAGAATTTAATAAAAATAAAAATCTAGCATCATAATTGTATTGAAACTAGAAGTAAAGATATGTGTGGAAATATCACGTACTACTTACCGAGACGGGAGTAAACATCAAATTCTTACTAAAGGAACCAAATGTTGCAGTCTTGAATATCTTCCAAACATTGCCTAGCAAAGAAAATGAATGAATGAGTTATTCATTATTATCTGATATCTAAGAAATCAATGAATAGAGATCGATATAGCTCGTATGATTGAAATTACCTTTGGAGCATGTCCTGCATGTTGCGGAACTCTTCCATGTCTTTCTTAATGAGTCGAAGACTTTAACTATTCCCTTATCAAGTTAAGTGTCTTGCAGAATCTAATGAAACCTGCACACTTTTATATATACGTCAGTAACTCATCAATTGCACTTAACATGGTGTAAGCAAAAGTAAGTGTGTACAATAGAGTAAGACCTTACTTGAAGTTGTAAGGAAACAGTATATGGTCACAAAAATGTTGTTCGGTTAGAAATCTTAGAAGGCTATTCGCCATCTCCTCGAGTTTCTCCGTTAGCGTCTGTATATGTACTTTATCTGGGTCAATGAACCCAACACCATAGACATTTTTTATTTTACATTCCAACATCTTCATTCTGCATAATAGAGTACAAAAGGATATAATAAGGATAATTACATGCAATATACTGAACAACTGAAAGAACTGAATTTAACAACTTATAGACAATAGAAAATCATGATAGATTTGTCGAGGTCATAGAAATTGTATAACTGGAAGAGTTTTGGAAACTCAACATGGATCTGCTCGGGTCGGAAATAGTACACATGTGGGACTTTTGCTATGATCATTGTTCTGTCCTGCTTTACGACTCTTAGGTACCATTCATGGAGATTCGACATTTATGTTGGAAGTTGTCGCAACTTATCTTTTCTGAACAAATCCATCCCTGGGACATATCTAGCGACTACAATAGCCTTAGGTAACTTGTCGTCTTGGGAACCTAACAATTCAGCAACAGTAACATTCATAGCGGCTGCCCGTGTATCTGTTTCCATATCTATTGGCTCCTCCCGTCGCTAGGGAACATTTTCGGATAAGACCTTGAGAGGTTGGACCGATTGTTTGGCCTATTGTCCGAGCTGGGAATGTCTGATATTTTATCGCTTGCACTTTTACGTGATTTGCTCCCGCTTGCACTTCTACTTGATTTTCTCTTCGCCACTTCCTTATGAAGTGTGCGTAGATAGTCATCTGGCGTATGGTGCAACTCATATTGCGATTTTGTGTTCAGAAAATCAAGGCCATATGCTTTTTGCTTCTCGGTATATACCGAAGCGGGTTCGGGTTTCTTCTTTTGAAAATGCGCATTAGATTCGGACGTTGCGATCGCTGCGGTTGGGAGGGGCTAAAAGGAAGATTCTTCTTTTGTGTTAGTACGATTGCAAAGTCTAAAAGGAAGATTCTTATGAGGTACTGTTGGGAGGGGCTACATTTTTTTTGTTTTGGGATGATGCGTTGGTTAGTACTCATTGACGAAGCATGCTTCCGCTTATTGTCCTTAGCAGGATGACCCTACGGCGAAGACGGCTGACTCTGCGGCGGAGATCGAGATGGACTCGCGCTGTGGTGGTCGTAGTCATGGGGTGGGCTTCTTGGAGGTGATGAAGGTGAAGGTCACTTGCAAGGACTCGAAGGCGGTGTTATCCTTGGCGCCGAGCCTGGAAGCTTGATGTTGTTCTTGTCCCATAGAATGATACCATCCAGTACTTCTCCAAGTGTCCTCTCAACTTCAGGTCCAGGGATGTCAAGCTCTATTATGTCTCACCCCATTAAGATTTAATCCACCCCGACTTTAGCATAGCTAGCTGGAATCTCACAGACATGCCAGCGTGTGTGAGGTGGACAAGGTAAAGCACATCCGACCGCCACCTTCATGGATATGTTCTTCACCTTCTGATGGATCTCACAAGATATCTTCTCCTTGATTCCATCCACGGGGTAGCCGGGACCGCCATCTATCATCCGTGCATTGTGAGCAGGGACCTCCGATTCAGCCACGCTTCTTCTCCGCTGAGATGGGTTGGCGGTAATATCGAGTGAAGGATCTTGCAAGCTACGCTACTGCTGCTGCTGCTGCTTGTCAATCTGCTGCTGCTCGTCAATTATTGCTAGCAACTGGTTGAACCTGTCTCCCTCCTTCTCCCGTCGCTGCTTTACTCTCGCTCGGCTTCTATAAGTACCTTGGTCTTTGGGAAACCCAATCTCCCACATATAACTAGGGCCAAGGCCTCGTACTCGTCCTCCGTGTTCGTCATTCCCGAGGACCTTTGTCAGCAAGCCTTTCTCTTTATCAGGATGAAACTTTGTTTCTCCGTCTTTAATTTCTTTCACCACTTTCATCCATGACTCCCTGGGTACCCTAATTCCGTCAGTGCAAACAAGGTCCCCTGTAAGTTCGTCATACTCACTCCCATTCCCAAGGAACCAATTTATTACCCTCAAATCTCATTCTTCACGAATTGGTTCTGGAATAATCCCTTTATCACACAGTTCTATCTCTTTTTTCCCACTCTGGCATGGTAGTCGCGTAACCCCTGGCCCCAGGCGATGGTGATATTTATTTTTTGCAGCATTTATCTTGTTTTTTATGACTTATTCTTAGCATCTTCTGACTTCTTGTACTTCACAAATGCATCCCAGTAATGCTGCTGCTTCACTAGATAGCCTTCGAATTTTGGAGTTTTCTTGTTCCTCTGATACTTTAGTCATAATGATTTCTTCCAATTCTGGAATAGTTCAGCCATCTTCTTAAGAGGCCACTGCTTGACTTTCTTCCTCAATGCAGCTGTCTCGGCATCACTCTCACATTCTGGCAGTGTGAAATATTCCATCAGGTCACTCCAAAGACCCTCTTTGTAACTTTCGGCGACATACTCACTATCTTCCGCCTCTTTGGGCTTATGCCACTCTCGAACGGTGATCAGGACGCGATCGCTAACCATAACTCCGCCTTATTGTTTAAGTACAATTGCAACCTTTTTGGGTTCCAACGGTTCTCCCAGTGTTGATACCGTCGTAATTGTATAATTCGTATGCGCATCCTACTTTTTGGTCGGCCCTCGCTTGGAAGTTTTGCTCTATGTGGAGGCCTAAGAGAAGAAACATTCGTCAATATAATATATATACAACTCGGTATATACAGCTACTCTCGGACATCATATATCTAGTGATCACCGAACATCATATATATACCTTGTTGGTCTTCGTTAAGGGTCCATGGGATTCTCCATCATCGGAGTTGTCGACTCCTCCATCATCGGACCCGGTGGCTTCTCCCTCTCTTTGGTCAACCTTGTCTCCCTCACCATATGGGTTCAGATACCTCGAGGGAGATTGGTATGGATCAGCGTCGTGGATTATATCCTCGAGAATTTCTTCTTATGCTAGGTCTCTGTGGATTGGACTAGGTGTATCCATAGTTTCTGCAAAATGTGAGATGCACACAATATTATTGCAAAATGCACACAATATTTGAACATAGCAAAATATATTTCTATACACAAATATTTCTATACTAATATTTCTATACACAAACATTTCTATAATATTATTTCTATACAAATATTATTTCTATACAAATAATATCTCTATATACATATTTCTATATAATATTATTTTTATACCTAGCTAATTTATCAACTATATACCTATATAATTATCAACTATATACCTATATAACTATAAATTCAACTATATACCTAACTAATAATTATCAACTAACTAAAATACCTATCTAAAAATTACCAACTAAAAATTATAATAATTATCAACTAATTACCTAGGAGGTAGTGGGTGGCGTGGTGGGGGAGGCGCGGTGGCGGTGGCGTTCGGCGACGAAGGGGTGCATGCGGTGGCGGCCAACAACGCGGGAGAGTCACGGTCGCGGTGGCGGCTGGCATGGAGGGGCGTAGGCGCAGCGGTGGTGGCCGACGCAGAGGGGTGCGGGGAGGCGAGGTGGCAGTGGCGGCAGGCGATTTAGCCTGGCAGCACTGTGCATGCGTTGATGGCCTCCAAGTCCTGGTGCGTGGAACACACCGGGGAAGGAGGCAGCAATAAATACCCCCCTCCTCTAGTCCCGGTACGCGGCACCAGCCGAGACTAAAGGGGGGTCACTAGTCCCGGCTGGTGCAACGCACTGGGACTAAAGGGGGTGACTTTTCGGCACCTGCGCGCTGTCCACCCCCTTTAATCCCGGCTGGTGAGTTAGGCCGGAACTAAAGGCCCAAATTTGCGCACGCTGGGCCAAAACCAGCGCGTTGTGCTCTTTTTTTCAAAGTTTTGAATTTATATTTTTTAAACATTTGAATTATACATTTTTTGCATATTTATGAATTTGAGAAAACTTTCAACATAAGAAGTTCTTGAATTTGAATAAGTAATCCAAATCCATTTTCTATTTTATAAAATAATTATTTTAACAAGTCAAACTATTAACCATTTTGCCATTATCAATTTAAAAATGCATTAACTATTATATTTTGCATATTTTTGAATCTCATTAAACTTTCAACATAAAAAGTGCTTGAATTTGAATAAGTAATCCAAATCCATTTTTTTATAAAATAATTATTTTAACTAGTCAAACTATTAATCATTTTTCCATTATCAATTTTAAAATGCATTAACTATTATATTTTGCATATTTTTGAATCTCACTAAACTTTCAACATAAAAAGTGCTTGAATTTGAACAAGTCATCAAAATCCATTATTTGTTTTAGAAAATAATTATTCTAACTAGTCAAACTATTAACGGTTTGTTTTCCCGCCTTTCCCTCTAACTGAGCCACTAACCGGAACTAAAGATATTTCCCGCCATTTCCCACCGCTTCCCGCCATGTTTTCCCGTCCTTTCCCTCTAACCAGGGATTTTAGTCCCGGTTGGAGCCACTAACCGAGACTAGAGATATTTTCCGCCATTTCCCACCGCTTCCTGCCATATTTTCCTGCACTTTCCCTCTAAACGGGGCTTTTAGTCCTGATTGGAGCCACTAACCGGGACTAAAGATATTTCCCGCCATTTCCCACCGCTTCCCGCCATGTTTTCCCGTATTTTACCTCAATATCTAGGCCGACCGCTCCATTTATATCCACACATCCACACCTACCGCTCTTACAAAAATACACACCACATACTGGGCTACCCTGACTCTCGAGGAAACCGAGGCGCTGTGCGCCTCCAGCTACCCATGCCCCCGGGATACCGGCTGCTACCAACTGGATGCTGAGCGCTGAAGGGGTTCCTGTCCCTCCTGTTCCTCAAGGTCCACCTGCCAGGAGGCCATCACGAACCACTTCTACCTCGAGCTCACGTCGAAGCAGCAGATGGATCCCCATTGGGATCCCAAAAACTGCAACACCTAGAATGCCTTCTTCACTTACCGGCGGGAAAGGGATCTAGCCAGGTACGAGGGTATTGTCCCACCCCCGGTGAACCACAACGAAGTCGGCCGCCGTCTATGGTGGGTGAATCGTACTATCGTCGGCGTGATGCACTACATCGCTGGGGGAGATCATCCTTGCCTGCAGTACCCACACTTTGACCCTCCACAGAGCCACAAGAAGGGTGGTGGTGGTGAAGGCCGCGGGCGTAGCGGCGTCGTCATCCGGGAGCCCCCTGTAACATCCCAAAAATATCGAACTTAGATCATCAAAACACTAATCCTCAAGTTTAGGGTTAACAAAAACTTTTTTTAAATCAATTCATGAATGCATGTATATGTGTATGCATGGATTTTGAATTTCTTTAAAAACCACCTTGTTTGTGTGACCCATTGCTTGTAAAATGTTTCTTAGGTGAAATAAACATCATCTAAAACATTCCCCACACTTTTCCTAAAGACAAGTAAATCAAAACAAATATATTAAGTGAATGGTCATTTTGACCAATTTAACTCCCATGCCTACTTTGGCTGTCTCAAACTTTCAAAACCTAACAGAAACTTTTCTGGATCTTTGTACCCCTTGAATGTACTCATAACAAAGTATCAAGGCCCACTTTGTGATCACCCAGAAACTTTCAAATGCATAGTTTAAATGACAAATCAAAATTGAATCTTCTTCATATGGGAAGATCCCACTTTTTCAAAACCCACTCAAACAAGCTCAACTTTCAAAACCCAAGCATCTGCAGACTCACCAGAACCAATCTAGCAAACCCACCAAAAATCATTTCAAAATTCAAAACTTGATTTCATGCGGCCATTTCATCAAACAGGTTGCAGACACAAATCAAACAAACCCACAAACACTATAGTGTGCAGTGTTTTGAGCCTAACTTGTTCCCTAGTTAGCTCTCACACAATCCAGTAGATCATCTAGAAAGGTTAGACCAACACTAGCACCCCTGTGAGCTTGCCATTGCCATTAATGGTGAACAGCCGAGCACCCCCATGTCACCCCAATGTGGACAGCAAGCTAGGAGCAGCAGCAAGCCTAGCCAGCATGTCTGGGAGGTAGCCCACCGTCCACCGCCACTGCCTGTCCCAGCCGCGAGCGTTGCCAATCCCTGGACCACGCGCACAAGACACGCCCAGACCATGCCGAGCGTGCGCCAGAGCGCCACCCTCGACCATCACCCACAGACCGCGCGCCGCCCTCACCGCGCGAACACACGATCACCACCGACCCAGGAGACCGCCAGACATCCCCGTTTGCCGCCCCGCGCCATACAGCCACCGCCCGCCGTCGAAGACGCCGCCTCTGCCGCGCAGAGCACCGCCCGTTCCAGACCAAACCACACCTCCCCATGCCTCGCGACCATGTCATTGAGCATCGCCAGGAGACACAGCACCGTCCCCTACCCTTGCCCATTCCATTAGCTGCCTGTAACGTCGCCTCCGACGAGCTCACCTTGCGCCCCGACGGTCCCCTCGCTCGACTATAAATAGAGGCCACCCCCGCACGATTTCTTCACACCATCTCACTCCCCTCTCCTCACTGATCGTGCCACACCATTCTCAGAGCAAGGCGAGCACCACCTCGCCGGGATTTCACTGGAGCCTGCCGCTGCCGGAGAAGAAGGGAGCCAGCGATTGGAGCCGCCCCAGGAGAAGCCACCGGTACCAGGAGGTCCGCCGTCGTCGAATTCGTCGTTCGCCCGCCTCGCCGACCCTCGCCCGTACCCCGGTGATCCCCCAGCACCCCTCACTGGCCGCGCTAGGTTTCGTTCTCGTCGGAGCTGTCTCGCGTCGACGATGACCCTCAGCCGTTGGATTAGAACTAGATCGAACGAACCACGTTGCCCCATACCGCTTCGCCCAGCCCCGTGTCACTGACGAGTGGGGACACCCACTTAAGCAGCCCGCGGGAGCACTGCGCTTAGCAGGCCGGCCCGTTAGAATTTCCCGCGCAGCCCAGCAATTCAAATTAAACCTTTTCTTTTTAAATTCAAACACACTTCTGTACCCAACTTCAAAAATCAACCCAGATCGATTCAGTGCACCAAATTGGATGAAACCAATTTTGTTGGAAAGGTCTGTGAATGCTGAATCCAAGCCCGTTGGATTCAAGTCATTTGGATCTGTAGATCACCCATAGCAAAAATAACAAGGCAGAAGCTTTTCTGCATTCAAACATTTTTCAAATTTAAACCATAAAAGCTTTTGAGTTGATTCCAACTCTCAAAAATCACATTAAACCATACCTTTCAGAATATATAAAAATATATATAGGTTTACTTGCAGAAATATTGTTCAAGCAATAAAAGAATGCTTCATAAGCATTTCTAGCCACTTTAATTAATTAAAATAAAAGGGTAAAACCTTATTAAATTGTGACACCACTTTAAATCACATTCCCATGGACTACAATATGTGGTGATGACAAGTGTCAACATGATCCCATGTTTAGTTTGGAGAATATTATATCTTAAGTAGTTTTTCAAGGAGTGGAAATTACTTTTCTAAAAATAAAAAGGATTTAAACCAAGCTTTAACCTTGTAATGTTAGAGATGATACTAGATCATCTATAGGACCCTTGTGTGTGATGATTGCAAGTAGTTAAGTATTATTTGGTGATTGTGTACCTCGTATTTATTCGTAGACGCTAGTACCGACCAAGGATACGAGGAGGAAGGAGGATACTACGAAGAGGAAGCCGAGGAGAACTTCAACCACTGCCCTGCACAAGGCAAGCTAACACTTGCAAGATACTATACCTATGCAAGCTTATATTGACATTGATTGCAAGCCTAATACCACTAGTGAGTGTGCAAGCTAATACTTGCAAGATACCCTACTGATGCCACAAACCCATACTTGTGAGATGATTACTTTATGCCTTAAGCATATGTGACCATACCCACTTGCTAAACCAATCCTAGTTTTATGGCAAGCTTCTTACTTTATTTCTTTATCAAAGTACTTGGAGTGTACCTAAGAGTTTGGTAGATACTAGACAGTTGTGCTGAAGGTTGCATAAAGAGCATAAAATTTGGCCTAAGCGAGAAACCTTGATATCAGCCTAGGATATAAGGTTGGACTTAGTTGAAACTCCACTAGTTACCACCCCCCATTAGTACTACCCCCACCTGTAGATGCTAGTGCTAAGCATAAAACTTGATCAACTTTAGATGGGAATACTTGGTGGAAAAATGGTTATGAAAACCTTGGAATGATGGATCATTCTACTGAAATGTTTTGGACATGTGTTTCCAAACCCTTGATGATTCTGGTGATAAAAATGTTGAGGCATGAGCCTTAGCCCTTTATAAAACTGATGGCTGTCTGGATGCGATACCATTCCAATTTTATCGTACAACCACAATACCCGAATATTGGGTAGGGCTTGACTGGAAACTTATATACCTTAGTATTAGTTCCCTCATGGCCAAGGTCTGAGCTGAGGCTACCTTGTGAAGATTGTCCACCTGTGCAGTACCCAAGATGACAGTGGTCATGGTTGGGAGGCCAAACTCACAGGAGAGGTGCTTATACTAGGGAGTGTAATTGAAAGGTTAGGATTGATTATCCGTATACTGAGTATGTTAAATTCAGGATTTGTTCCTGACGGATGTATCGAATGTTGTGGTGAAAGTGTACAATCTCTGCAGAGTGTCAAACTATTCGAATAGCCGCGTCCGCGGTTATGGACAGTTGGAGTGGCCATACTGTTCCCCCGTCAAACTTTTCAAAAGGATTTGTGAAATAAATTGTGACTTTGACTTGACCACAATAGAGTTGTGTCCTGGAATACAAGATCCCACTTAGGAGTTATAAAATTTTGGACTAGCTTTGGAACTTAGTAGTTATAAACCTGGCTTTTGCAAAACAACCCTAGATCCTAGTGTCCTATTATCCAAAAAACCCCTTTACTTGTTAGTATTAGTTTGCGAGTACTTAAAGAGTACTCATGGCTTTGTCCCTGGATATTCCCATGGCCAGACTATGAAGAGGACTACCTGGAGGATGGACCCCAGGAAGGTTACGACAACTAGGATCATCTCCCATCGTCAGCATTGCCTGTGACCCCGAAGATGGAGCTTCGCCTACGCTACCGTTATTACTACGTATTCCGCTGCTTGATGTTGTATTAAGGACTGGATCATGAGATCCCTATTTGTGTAAGAACTTATGTATCATTTGTAATGGATGAAGTACTATGGTATCCAATTCTGTTATGTCTCGCAAAAATGGTAATCCTGGGATTGCGATGTATGGCATAACAGGCATCTAGGATTGAAAAATCCGGGTGTTGACACCCTCTCCCCTATGCATCGTGAATCCGAGGCGGAGTGGCAGGTTCCCCCGAAATATGCTATGGCTGGGCTGAGGATTCAGTCGCGTGCGCCTAGGAACAACGATGATGACAAAGACGAAGACGACCCTGAAGTTGTGTACTATAGGTCTAGATATGAGCATGACTAAAGGGGGGCCTTTAGTCCCAGTTTTTTATATTAATAAATGTATTGAGTGTTAGTCCCGTTTTGTGGCTAGAGTAGGACTATAGGGGGGGTCTTTAGTCCCGATTCCATAGTCCCAGTTAGGAAACCGGGACTAATGGACCATTTCCTACTACAACTTTCCCGAACTATGAAGATGTTGTTCTATTCTTGTGCCAGGGAGCTAACTAATTTCACATATTAGGGAGTGCCTCTATGACCAACAATGTGGAGATGCATGAGGACTGGATCCTTAGGCATATCCATAGAGCTGGCCGTAGTGTTGTCCCTACTCTCGCACACCATCTTGCAGTTTATAACTTCTCTAACTAGATCAATACTCCTAGGAGCTAACTAATTTCACATATTAGGGAGTGACTCTATGACCAGTAATGTGGAGATGCCTGAGGACTGGATCCTTAGGCATCTCCACAGAACTAGCCGTAGTGTTGTCCCTGCTCTCGCTCACCATCTTGCCATCTTGTTTGCAGTTGATAACTTCACGAGGATGCCTATTTATAAATTAAGCATCACGACATAGTGTCGACACTCACCCCTGTCATAGTGCTTCCACCCACCGAAATAGTGTCGTCACTTAGTGGCATAGTGTCTCCACTCACTGGCATAGTGCCGCCACCCACCGAAATAGGGTCACCACCCATGTTTAGTCCCGGTTGGTGTCTCCAACCGGGACTAAAAACCTTTAGTCCCGGTTGGAGACACCATCCAGGACTAAACATGCTCGCGTCGGCCCTAGCCTGCCGCAACCCCTTAAGTCCCAGTTGGTTTCTTCAACCGGGACACAAGAAATTCAAAAACGGTCCGAACATGGTAAATACTTCACGTGGTGTCATATTATGTGACATAGTTGCAAGGAAAAATACCAAACTTGGTATATTTATTATGTCTCAAAAAACCTTCACAAAATGACCTATCATGTTCGAGCATTTATGGCTTTCGGTCCAAATGACCAATCTTATGTGCAGAATTGTGACATAGTTTGTGATACTATGCCTATATTGTGCATGCATGTGAATTCTGGGATGGCGTTTTGTGAAGCAACCACCAAAATGCTATTCCAAAATGTTACATAAAAGGTTTAATACATTATATCGCATCACCAACATCCCTATATAGTGTTGTGGTTTTCTTCTGCGCTGTAGCCATGGAGAATCTTCATCATTTAACATGATGCTTGGGTCAGTTTTCACTTTAAAGGGTGTGATTTCATGAAAATCTTCTAGCATGTCTGTCTTGTCATCCACTCCCATGATGTTTCTTTTCCCTGAAAGAACTGTGTGGTGCTTTGGCTCATCGAACGATGTATTCTTTTGCTGAGTTATTTTTATCGGTTTGGTAGACATGTCCTTCACATAGAAAACCTGAGCCACATCATTAGCTAGGACGAATGGTTCATCCGTGTACGCAAGATTGTTGAGATCCACTGTTGTCATGCCATACTTTTCATATACATGAATCCCGCCTCCTGTCATCTTGAACCATTTCCACCAAAACAAAGGGACCTTAAAACTACGTCCATAGTCAAGTTCCCATATATCCTCTATGTACCCATAATATCTAACCTTCTTCCCATTGTCATCTGTTGCATCAAAGAGGACACCACCATTTTGGTTGGTGCTCTTTTTATCTTGGGTGATCGTGTAAAATGTATTCACATTTATCTCGTACCCTTGGAAAGTACATATAATCGAAGATGGTAACCTAGCCAACAAGTACAGCTGATCTCCAACGGTGGTGTTATTCATGAGATGTGTCTGCAACCAACTGCCAAAAGTAGTCTCGTGTTCTACTTTAATCCAGGAGTCAGGCTTCCCCGGGTTTTCGGAGCGTAGAATATTCTCGATATACGGAGCCACCATGGTGGAATTGTGTAGAACTGTGTAGTGTGCTTGACTGAAAGAATGCCCGTCCCTACATAACGTTGCTTTCCTTCATAGTGTGCCTTTTCCAGTTAGCCTTCCCTCACACCGAGATTCAGGAACACCAATCGGCTTAAGGTCAGGAAGAAAGTCAACACAAAACTCAATGACCTCCTCTGTTCCATAGCCCTTGGATATGCTTCCTTATGGCCTAGCACGATTATGAAAATATTTCTTTAAGACTCCCATGAACCTATCGAAGGGGAACATATTGTGTAGAAACACAGGACCAAGAATTCTAATCTCTTCGACTAGGTGAACTAGGAGGTGCGTCATAATATTGAAGAAGGATGGAGGGAACAACAACTCGAAGCTGACTAGACATTGGACCACATCAATCTGTAACCATGATAGACTTTCTCGATCGATTACCTTCTGAGAAATTGCATTGAGGAATGCACATACCTTCACAATGGCCAGTCGAACATTTTCTGGTAGAATTCCCCTCAATGCAACCGGAAGCAATTGCTTCATAAGAACGTGGCAGTCATGACTTTAGGTTTTGGAATTTTTTTCTTTCATATTTACTATTCCCTTTATATTCGACGAGAAGCCAAACGGGACCTTGATGCTGAAAAGGACTTCAAAAAAGATTTCCTTCTATTCTTTGGTAAGAGTGTAGCTGGCAGGCCCTTAAAACTGACCTGTATGCATGCCGTCTTGTCCTTTATGATATTTCTGGTCCTCCCATGCTTCCGGGGTATCTTTTGACTTCCCATACAAGCCCAGGAAGCCTAGAATATTCATGCAAAGATTCTTCATTAGGTGCATCACTTCGATTGCATATCAGACCTCATGGACTTCCCAATAGGGTAGCTCCCAAAATATAGATTTCTTCTTCCACATGGGTGCGTGTCCATCTGCGTCTTTCGGAACATATTTTCCTCCAGGACCCTTTCTAAAGATTACATTTAAATCCTTGACCATACCAAATACATCAGCACCAGTACGGGGCACAGGATTCATCCAGATTTATTCCTTTCCATCAAAATGCTTGCCTTTTTTCCTTAAGGGATGCCTGGGCGGAAGAAAACAACGATTGTACGGGTACACATTCTTCCTACATTTTTCTAGATATATTCTTTCTGTCTCATCTAAATAGTGCATGCATGCATTCTATCCCTTGTTCGTCTGTCCTGGAATGTTATTAAGAGCAGGACAATCAGTGATGGTTACGAACAACAACACTCGTAGGTCAAATTCATGCTGTCTGTGCTCATCCCACACACCTACACCTAGTTTGACCCACAACTGTAAAATTTCATCAACTAATGGCCTTAGGTACACATCAAGGTCGCTGCCGGGTTGCTTCGAACCTTGGATCAACATTGGCATCATAATGAACTTTCGCTTCATGCACAACCAAGGAGGAAGGTTGTAGATACATAGAGTGACGGGCCAGGTGCTGTGACTGCAGCTCTGCTCCCCAAAAGGATTCATGCCATTTGTACTTAGACCAAACCATACGTTCCTTGCATCACTAGCAAAGTCTGGGAAGTCCCTCTCGATTTTTCTCCACTGCCGACCATCAGCGGGGTGCCTCAACATCCTGTCTTTCTTACGATCTTCCATGTTCCATCGCAACAACTTGACATGCTCTTTGTTTCTGAACAGACGTTTCAACCGTGGTATTATAGGAGCATACCACATCACCTTGACAGGAACCCTCTTCCTGGGTGGCTCACCCTCAACATCACTAGGGTCATATTTTCTTATTTATACCGCAATGCGGTGCATACCAGGCATTTATCCATATTCATGTACTTCTCACTACGGTAGAGGATGCAGTCACTATGGCATGCATGTATCTTCTGCACATCTAATCCTAGAGGGCAGACAAGCTTCTTTGCTTCATACGTACTAGCGGATGATGACCCACAAGTATAGGGGATCGCAAGAGTCTTAGCGGGTAGTATTACCCAATTTATTGATTCGACACAAGGGAAGCCAAAGAATACTTGCAAGCCTTAACAACTGAGTTGTCAATTCAGATGCAACTGGAAATAGTTCTTCCTCATAGAAGTTTATCAGTAGCAACAGTTTGTAGTAGTAACAGCAAAGCAACAGTAGCAGTAAACAATAGGATATGAGCACGGTAGACATAGGGATATATGGATGGGCGTTGCATGGACGAGTCTAAACATGTAACTTCAAGATATAGGGCATTGCAGATAAATAAGAACAAGCATCCAAGTACTAAACAATCCTAGGCATGTGCTCCATATATAGTCATGTGTGCTTGCAATGAGAACTTGCACAACATCTTCTGTCTAGCCAGCCCGTGGCAGCGGGGCCTCTAGGGAACTACTGGCAATTAAGGTGCTCCTTTTAATAGAGCACCGGAGCAAAGCATTAACACTCCGTGAACACATGTGATCCTCACACCATAGCCATCCCCTCCGGTTGTCCCAATTTCTGACACTTCGGGGCCTTTGGATCCGGACAATGATATGTGTACACAACTTGCAGATAAGATCACAAACAATACTATCATAATGATTCAATAATAAGTTCAGATCTGTCATGGCACTCGGGCCCTAGTGACAAGCATTAAGAACAACAAGTTGCAACAAAGTCAAATAGCACTAATAGAGATACTAGGCACTATGCCCTAACAATCTTATTCGATTACAAGATAGAACTCATCCAATCCCTACCATCCCCATAGCCTACAGTGGGGGATTACTCACTCATGGATGAGGGAAACATCGATGGTTGATGGATAGGCGTTGGTGATGATGATGGCGATGATCCTCTCCAAATTGCCAGTCCCTGCAGGGTGCCAGAAGGGACTTTCTGGATCCAAATCGCGGCTTCTGGTGGTGGCGGCGCAGCGGAACTCTTTCTGGAAAAACGTCGAACCCCCTCCCTCGGTTTTTAGGTCAAGGGGGAACTTATAGGCGAAGAGGGAACCCGAGGGGGTGCCTGGGGTGGCCGCACCCCCTAGGCGCGGGTTGGACCCACCCGCGCCTGGCAGGGGTGTGGGCCCCCCAGGCCTCCACTCCATCTCGTCTTTTGGCTCCGTGGATCTTCTGGTGAAATAGGATTTTTTGCATATTCTGGGATTTTTCCTGATAGTTGATTTTCTGCACAAAAACTAGACACCAAGGTAATTCTGCTGAAAACAGCGTCAGTCCGTGTTAGTTGTATCCAAATCACACAAGTTTAGAGAAGAAATAATAGCAAAGTCTTCGGGAAAGTAGATACGTTTTGGACGTATCAACTCCCCCCAAGTTTAGCTTATTGCTTGTCCTCAAGCAATTCAGTTGAAAACTAAGTGCGATAAAAGAACTTTTACGAACACACTTGCTTCATATGATGTATATATTCTCAGCACAGGATAAGAAGTAAGCAACCAAGTCTACTCAATATTCATTGCAAGCTATGAAGAGAAACCAACTCAATAATAATAAGTAGCATGGAACATAAACATAAGCAACATTGCAATGCTCATAGTAACGTGTGATAGAGTTATATATCGCTTGCCTTTGTTTGTAGAGCACAATATAAGTGCCAAGGCACCTCTGAAGTTCAAGTGAAGACTAGAAGTAAAGATATCAGAGATACAATCATAAAAGTCATGACATAATTAACCAAGTTTTGAGACAAACACAAGAATGACAACTATGCTCTCAAGAAGGTTCTCATAGAATAAGTGGTGACTCAACAAGGAAGTGAAAAGGTTTTGAAAAGTTTGAAAGGCTTCCAAATGCTGAAAGGAAGGTACTCATTATCTTTGAGCTCTCATTGCCCCCATAATAGGCATCTTTATATGGTTAGGGTGAAAGTGAGGTCCAATCTGAGTTATATGCTTGACAGACCATAAACTGGAAATCCCAAGTCCCTTGAGTACGAGGGACGCTCCGCATGATACTCAACTTTGGTTACCTGCAAGTTCTTGTCATTGTACATACATGCATATCATAGAGAACTGCCAACGGGGTACCCCTTGCACATGATACAGGAGCTATCCCGTGATCAAAATGACAAGGCAAGCAAACAATGAGAATCTCAGCAATATTTTTATTTACTATGTGCATAGATTTTTATTGAGGATGCTTCACAGAATGCTCATTATGGAGATGTTGCAAGTTTCCACCATGATTAGGCATGTCTTAGGCTAGCGGCCCAGGCATTTCTCTAACACATATATATACTCCATGAAATCACAAGCTCCCCTTTTATTTCACACCATCGACATCAGCAAACAAAAGAGCAAGGTATCAACTAGATAGGATATCCAAAAAGTGTTGAAAGCGTTCTCTATGACAACATAGTTCTACTAACTCCCAGCATATAATTTGCAAGCATATAACTTTCATGCACATATCACAATGGTTCAGGATTATTAAGTGCAAGGAATAAAGTGTGCCATCAAGTTTGTGAGAGCTTTACTAACTAACTTTCTCAAAACAGAGAAACATTTTATTTGGAATAAAACAAGGCATATAGAATATGCACCGAAATAGCAAATGATGCTAATAGGTAGGTATGGTGGACACTGTTGGCAATAATGGTTTTGGGGAGTTGGAAGCACAAGTAGAGCTCATACTCAGTGCAAGTGAATGTTAGCAATAGAGAGGGAGCGACAAACGACAAAGCAATAATTGTCATAATCATGCTTGCAACAAAACATGACTAATTATGGCATGAAAGTGATACAAGAACTCTGAGGCAAAATAAATCATCGAGGCTTACTGACTATTGTTTAGTCATATGCATACGTGAGCATGTGCCAAGTTGATTCACATGAAACATTCAGGGGAAGATACCACAATATCATACCAAAACATGAATAAAACAATGCAAGCAAACATTCATATGGCATGCTACAAACTATTAGCAAGCTGGAGCTAATCATAGACAAACAAAAACTACTAAGCATCCATCAGTAACATACTCCTTACAATGAACAGAGTAATCATGCTCACAATGATGAGTATATGTACAAAAATGAAAACAAATAGAGTTCTTTACCAGCCTCTTACCACACCTCAAGTTGTCTTAATATTCATTATTGTCCTTCACTTGTGTGACTTGAATAATAACATGAAACCAAAATCCACTGAGGACGGCTGAACCCTGCAAAGAACTCACAAAACCAAAGAAGAACAACAAATATTTTTGGTGTTTTCGATTTTTCAAACAAGCCAACAAAGCAAAAACAAACCAAACAAAGCAAAATCTTTTTGGATTTTTTTCTTTTAAGGCAAACCAAAGAAAAGTAACAAACCAAGAGAAGCAATGAAAATATTTTTGGTATTTTTGTTTTTTTGAGAAAGCAGCAGCAAGAACCAAAAAGAAAGCGAAACAATGGATATACAAAGAACCGACCGAACATGATATATAGATGAGTGTGATGTCGGTATACCTCTCCCAAGCTTAGGCTTTTGGCCTAAGCGGGGATCAATCCCATGGTGCCCAAGTAGGTGCACCTCCCTAGTACGATGAGGAGGCTCTCTCGTCCTGGTACGAGCTCGAGGACTCCCCTGTGTAGTATACAGAGGGGTCGTATGATGGCGCTTCCCCCTGATAGTGTCCATGGAAACCAAGAACGTGCAGCTTGTCATCCATCTCCTCCTTGGAGCATGACAAAGGTCCCTGAGAAATACTGAACAAAGTGGTTTGGGGGAGAGGGATCTCTCTCTCTCTTCCCTGTCAATAAACAACATTCTATAAACCAAGTTCTCAAGGGTAGAGCTAGTGGTGACAAAGTAATGTGCCTTCATGGCAGCAAGATCAAGCCTTTGAGGGGCCAAAACTGTATCATTTGTATCAACAGCAAGGTCCAAGGCAGTAGCAACACGTGCAACAATAATTCCCCCCATAAATGGGTCCCTTAGCAGTTAAGCGACGAGCAATGAGAGAACCAAGATTCTACTTAGTTTCATTCTTGAGCGCATCAGCTAAGAATGCCAAATGATAGTTGGAAATATTACTAGTGTTCTCCCTACCAAGAACACTAGTGGCAAGATAGTATGCAAAGTCCCTGATGGCTGGGAGTTGAACATTTCTTATCTTTCCCCGTTGAGATCTACGGTCATCATCATTGGTTATCCCGCGGTAGAGCTCCAACAAATCAGCGGGTTAAGCTGGAATCTTCTTTGCTGACCCAGCTGTACCAAGTCCTAGGGCCTCACAAAATTTCTTCAATGTCATGTTGTAAGACCTGCCATAAATTTTGAAAGAAACATCTAGCTTGAACATGCTGTTACTAAAGGAGAAGCTCTCCACAAATGTTTTAGTGAGCGTAGCATATTGCACGCTCTCATCCTGCATAAGGCTTGTTAGTCCAGCCCTCTAAACCAAAGTTGTAAAATCATCAAGAATCCCAGCAGCCCGCAAAAAGGTTGGGAAAGGAAAGGTGGAAGGGTGAGCATCCCCCTCATCTCCCTCGTCACCGAATCGTGGAGTAATAAGATCCTCATTGTATGAGGGCCTGGCTCGGGAGGATGATCTTGAAGGCCTTGCCCGCCTAGGTGCATCACCCTCAAATATCTCTCCAAATGTGTGGTTGTCCATGACCACTCTTTTCTAAAAATTTTAGACAAACATTAAACCAAGTGATTTCCATGTTGATAAATGATGAGAAACTACTATAGGAACTTGCTAGAGGGCTACACATGCATCAAAATGAAATCTCTAAGCATAGAACAAGCATGCAAGCTCACACAATGTAGGGTTTCGTAGCATGGAAAACAAAAAAATTCTATCGCATACAAACAAACAAGCCAAGATCTATCTACTAGATTGTAGCAACGAGTCGATGGAATAACTTTCCCTCGAAGATTCCAAAGTGTTTAACGAGAGCGGATTCTCGTGGGTGATGTAGTCGTACTCTTCCCGATCTCAAGATCGCGTAGACGATCCTTCCGGCGCTGCGTTCCGGCAGCGCTCCCGCAGTCGGTCACACGTTCGGTACTCGACGAAGACCTTCCTCTCCCTTGTTCCAGCAGGCAGCGGAGGTTGTAGTACTCTCCTCGCGATTCCGGCAGCACAACGGCGTGGTACCGGAAGTAGAGGGGAGATCTCGCAGGGCTTCGCCTTAAGCCGGAGCGAGTATGGTGGAGTATGAAAGAGCTCCTCAGCGATCTAGGTTTTAGACACACCAAGGAGGAGAGGCTAGAGCCGGCGGCTAGGGTTCTGGGGACCCCCAAAGTCGGCGGCTAGGGCAAAACCCTAGGGGGTGGCGGCGGCTATGGTGGTAGGCGCCAAGCTAGGGTTTGAGGAGAGGTACTTGTGTGTGCTAGGAGGGAGCCCAGCCCCTCCTTATATAGGTGGAGGGGCCGGCGGCCAAGGGGGAGGGAGGGGAGTCCCTCCCCAACTCGGCTTGGAGGGGGCACCGCCGGTTGGAGGAGGGATTCCCTCCCCAACTCGGTTTCCCACTTCCTCCTCTTTTCCTCTTTCCAAATTTAGCCGTTTGACTTTTCAATTTAGCTATTTGACTTTTCAAACTAGGATTGGAATTAATCCTTTATTTGGAACAGCGATGACACTTAGTACATGATGCAATCATTCCAACTTGCAATGACACATTCATGTACCTCTTCCCCTCCGGAGTGCCAGACATTCTGGAACCTTCTAGAACATTCCCGATGAAAACACCGGAATCATTCCCCAACTCCGAAACGGGACTTTCCTTATATGAATCTTATTCTCCGGACCATTCCGGATCTCCTCGTGATATCCCGGATCCCATCCGAGACTCCGAACAACATTCGGTCTCTTTCTCATAATACCATAACTACTCAAACAACGTCGAATCCTTAAGTGTGTCTCCCTACGGTTCGTGAATTATGCGGACATGATCGAGACACTTCTCCGAACAATAACCAATAGAGGAATCTGGAAATTCATATGGCTCCCACATATTTCTACGATTACTTTGCGATCGAATGAACCACTTACATACGATACCAATTTCCCTTTGTCTCACGATAGTTTACTTATCCGAGGTTATGATCGTCGGTATCTCTGCATACCTAGTTCAACCTCGTTACCGATAAGTACTCTTTTCTCGTTCCCGTGATATGTGATCCCTTGTGAGCCAGTCACATGATTGCAAGCTAATTGGATGACATTCCACCAAGAGGGCCCAGAGTATATCTATCCGTCATATGGATGGACAAATCCCACTCTTGATCCATGTGTTTCAACCAATACTTTCCGAACATTCAATGCCACCTTTATAGCCACCCAGTTACGGTGTGGTGTTTGATGTCATCAAAGCATCCATCCGGTAAAGGTGATATGCATGATCTCATGGTCGAAGGAATTAGGTTACTATGTATTAGAAAGCATATAGCAATTGAACTATTAAAATGACTTGATCTTTATGCTACGCTTATCTATAGGAGTATGTCCATCATATCATTCTCCTAACGATATGATCTTGTTGTTGATAACATCTCAATGTTCATGATAGGGAAACCACAATCATTTATCAACCAAAAAGCTAGTGATGTATAGAGGCTATACTAGGGACTTCAAATTAAGTTTACAAATCACACAAGTATCAATGTTTCCTTGTTTATACTATTATAGCATGAATGTAAACATTTATCATAAACACAAAGATATAATAATAACTACATTTATTATTGCCTCTAGGGCATATCTCCAACAGTCTCCCACTTGCACTAGAGTCATCTAATCTAGATTACATGGTAATATACCGAACACCCATGGCAGTTTGGTGCTGGTCATGTTTTTCCCTCGGGAGAGGTTTAGTCAACGGATCTGCCACATTTAGATCTGTGTGTACTTTGCAAATCTTTATATCCCCATCCTGGATATGTTCTCGAATAGCGTGAAAACGTAGCTTGATATGCTTCAGCTTCTTGTGTGACCTTGGTTCTTGCGCATTGGCTATGGCGCCCATGTTATCACAGTAGATAGACATTGGGTCCAGCGCACTAGGAACCACACCCAGCTCTGTAATGAACTCTTTCATCCATATCGCTTCTTGTGAAGCCTCCGAAGCAGCCATGTATTCCGATTCAGTTGAAGATCTCGCCACAACGCTTTGCTTTGCACTCCTCCAGCTAACTGCTGCACCATTCAAAATAAATACGTATCCAGATTGTGATTTAGAATCATCCGGATCGGTGTTCCAACTAGCATCGGTGTAACCATTAACAACGAGCTGTTCATCACCTCCATAAGAAAGAACCATATCCTTAGTTCTTCTCAAGTACTTAAGGATGTTTTTGACCGCTGTCCAATGATCCACTCCTGGATCACTTTGATATCTGCTAGTTAAACTAACAGCATATGCAATGTCGGGTCTAGTACATAGCATGGCATACATTAGAGATCCTATGGCTGAGGCATAGGGAGTCTTACTCATCCTTTCTCTATCTTCCGCCGATGTCAGACTTTGAGTTTTACTCAAGGTCGTATTGGGCAACATGGGCAAGAACCCTTTCTTGCTATCTTCCATTCCAAATCTCTTTAGAACTTTGTCCAAATATGTACTCTGTGACAATGATATTTGGCGTTTCGATCTATCTCTATAAATCTTTATGCCTAATATGTAAGCTGCTTCGCCAAGATCCTTCATTGAAAAACTATTATTCAAATATTCCTTGACACTATTAAGAAGGTCTACATCATTCCCAATCAATAATATGTCATCCACATATAGTATTAAGAATGCTACAGAGCTCCCACTCACTTTCTTGTAAATACAAGCTTCTCCATAAGTTTGTATAAAACCAAAACTTTTCATCACCTTATCAAAACATTGATTCCAACTTCGGGATGCTTGCTTCAATCCATAGATGGACCGTTGAAGTTTGCATACCTTGTTAGCATCTTTAGGATCGACAAAACCTTTGGGTTGCATCATATACAACTCTTCATCAATGTCTCCATTGAGGAATGCTGTTTTGACATCCATCTGCCATATCTCATAATCATAATATGCAGCGATTGCTAACATAATCCTCACAGACTTTAGCTTCGCTACTGGTGAGAAAGTGTCATCGTAGTCAACTCCTTGAATTTGTCGAAACCCTTTTGCGACAAGTCGAGCTTTATAGACAGTAACATTACCATCAGCATCTGTTTTCTTCTTGAATATCCATTTGTTCTCGACAGCCTTCCGGCCATCCGGTAAGTCCACCAAAGTCCATACTTGGTTTTCGTACATGGATCCAATCTCGGATTTCATGGCTTCTTGCCATTTATTGGAATCTGGGCTCATCATCGCTTCCTCATATGTCTCAGGGTCATCGGTGTTATCCACCAACATGACACTCATAACGGGATCATACCAATCTGGAGTGGTACGAGTTCTCGTTGACCTCCGAGGCTCTGTAGCAACTTCAACCGAAGTTTCATGATCACCATCATTAGCTTCCTCTCTTATTGGTGCAGGCACCACAGGAACTTCTTCCGGTGCTGCGCTACTCGCAATTTCGAGAGAAGGTTCGACAACCTCGTCGAGTTCTACTTTCCTTCCAGTCACTTCTTTCGAGAGAAATTCCTTCTCTAGAAAGGATCCATTCTTGGCAACGAAGATTTTGCCTTCGGATCTATGATAGAAGGTATACCCAATAGTTTCCTTTGAGTATCCTATGAAGACGCATTTTTCCGCTTTGGGTTCAAGCTTGTCCGGCTGTAACTTCTTTACATAAGCTTCGCAACCCCAAACTTTAAGGAACGACAATTTAGGTTTCTTCCCAAACCATAATTCATACGGTGTCGTTTCAACGGATTTAGATGGTGCCCTATTTAAAGTGAATGCGGCTGTTTCTAATGCATAACCCCAAAATGATAGCGGTAAATCTGTAAGTGACATCATAGAACGAACCATATCTAAGAGAGTTCGATTACGACGTTCGGACACACCATTACGCTGTGGTGTTCCCGGCGGTGTCAACTGTGAAAGTATTCCGCATTTCTTCAAATGCTCGCCAAACTCGTAACTTAGATATTCACCTCCACGATCAGAACGCAGAAATTTAATCTTCTCGTTACGTTGATTCTCTACCTCACTTTGAAACTCCTTAAACTTCTCGAAAGTTTCGGACTTATGTTTCATGAAATAGATATACCCATATCTACTCAAGTCATCTGTGAAGGTAAGAACATAACGATAACCACCGCGCGACGCTACACTCATTGGACCACATACATCGGTATGTATGATTTCCAATAAGTCTGTAGCTCGCTCCATCATACCAGAAAATGGAGTCTTAGTCATTTTACCCATCAGACATGCTTCGCATCTATCAAGTGATTCAAGAAGTCCATCAGAATGGAGTTTCTTCATACGCTTCACTCCAATGTGACCAAGACGACAGTGCCACATATAGGTCGAGTTATCGCTCGATTTCAAACGTTTAGCCTCAATGTTATTAATGTGTGTATTTCCACTATCGAGATTCAACAAGAATAGACCATCTATCAAAGGTGCATGTGCATAAAACATATTACGCATATAAATCGAACAACCATTATTCTCGGACTTAAACAAGTAACCGTCTCGCAATAAACAAGATCCCGATATAATGTTCATGCTCAACGCAGGCACCAAATAACAATTATTTAAGTATAAAACTAATCCCGATGGTAGATGAAGGGGTAGCGTGCCGACCGCAATCACATCAACCTTTGATCCGTTTCCCACGCGCATCGTCACCTCGTTCTTCGCTAGCTTCCGTTTATTCTGCAGCACCTGTTTCGAGTTACAAATATGAGCAACCGAACTAGTATCAAATACCCAGGCACTACTACGAGTACTAGTGAGATACACATCAATAACATGTATATCAGATATACCTTTCTTCTTGATGTTGCCGTTCTTCAAATCCTCCAAGTACTTTGGGCAATTCCGCTTATCTATAGGAGTATGTCCATCATATCATTCTCCTAACGATATGATCTTGTTGTTGATAACATCTCAATGTTCATGATAGGGAAACCACAATCATTTATCAACCAACAAGCTAGTGATGTATAGAGGCTATACTAGGGACTTCAAATTAAGTTTACAAATCACACAAGTATCAATGTTTCCTTGTTAATACTATTATAGCATGAATGTAAACATTTATCATAAACACAAAGATATAATAATAACTACATTTATTATTGCCTCTAGGGCATATCTCCAACACACAACCTGTCACCTATAGCAGAAAAATACTCAAGATACAATCTATCAATCACAAATCTAATTGGACAAGTGGAGGAGGCACATAACAAGGAGCAATCCCTCCAAAAATCAACAGCAAAGAGGGGCTGAGCAAGGAGATCGAAAATCGCGAGTAAGAACAGCAGGAACTCGAGCTTGAGAAAGTTTTCCGGTGTTTTTCGGGAGCGAGAAAGAAGATGGCTGGGAGGAGACACTTTGGAGGGGCCCAGGTGGGCCACACCCCACCTAGGCGCCACCTGTAGGGGGGCCGCACCCACTAGGGACGTGGGTGCCTAGGGTGGCCCCTGGGTCACCCTAGGTGTCCCTCTACCCCCTTTTTTCGAGGAAAAAATTATTTTTAATGTTTTTGGATTTTTCTGGATACTTTATTTTTGGCCAATTTTCAGGGTATGAAAATTGATTTTCTCGCATAAACAGTATTTTTAGAAGAAGCAAAAGCAAACCAAAATCCAAACTTCAGAAGTTATAAGATACTCTAACAAGCAAACAACTAACAAACCAAAGCTAGAAAAGAAAAGGCAAAGACTAGGAAGGAGAAAAGTAAAAGAAAGCAAGTATAACCACAGTGAAAACATTATTTTGTTCGTTAAAATCCTTTTGTTAACAAGGTTGATCAAGTCTTGTTACCAAAACAATCTTATATGAAACAAAACTTTGTATTCCACAAGGTTATTATGTTACCTCATACTTGATAGCAATGGTCCCAATCATGATAGTTTCAAAATTTCTTGTGGAATGGGACAATATATTTCTCCAACCTTGATGCTCTCAATATTTTCAATGGAATTCAGGCAATATCTCTTAACAACCTTCTTGGAGAAATAAACAGTATGCTCTTTGTAATTAATATTGAATGTTACTTTTCCTTGATTGCAATTAATGACAGCACCTGCAGTATTAAGAAAAGGTCTCCCAAGAATAATAGACATATTATCATCTTCAGGCATCTCAAGCACAACAAAAATAGTTAAAACCAAGAAATTATGAGCCACTTGAACAGAAACATCCTCACATATACCAACAAGAATAGTAGTTGACTTATCAGCCATTTGCAAAGATATATCAGTTGGTATCAACTTTTCTAGCTGGAGTCTCTTGTATAGAGAAAAAAGGCATAACACTAACTCCAGCTCCCAAATCACATAAAGCAGTTCTAATATAATTATTCATAATAGAGCAAGGAATAGTTGGTATACCTGGATCACCAAGTTTCTTTGGAACCTTAGCACTGAAGGAATAATTAGCAAGCAAAGTAGAAATCTCCTCATTAGGAATCTTCCTTTTATTAGAGACAATATCCTTCATATACTTTGAATAAGGAGGCAACTTAATAGCATCAGTCAAAGGAATTTGCAAAAATAAAGGCTTCATCCACTCACAAAACTTGTTGTATTGTTCTTCCTCCTTTGACTTGTGTTTCTTACCTGGAAAAGGCATAGGTTTCTGCACCCAAGGTTCTCTCTCACTACCATGTTTCTTAGCAATAAAATCTTCCTTAGTGTACCTAGTATTCTTAGTGTGCTTCTCAGGATCTTCCTCAACTTCCTACTTATCAGGAGCATCATTATTACATTACCACTCTCAGTTTCAGCATCAGAGACAGATATACTATTAGGATCTACAGCAGGTTCAAGTGGTTCCGCAACTATTTTATGTTTCTTTTTCTTTCTCTTACGAGGACTACCACTACTTTCACCCTGTTGACAATACTTCCTTCAGGATATAAAGGATCTTGAGTAGCTATACCACTCCTAGTTCTAATTCCATAAGCATGTTTATCTCCTGAGGCATTAACTAGCATATCCTTTTGTACGTTAGCAAGTTGATCAAGTTGGGTTTGAGCCATTTGAAAGTGTTTACAAAGCATTTTAATATCATTAGAAGTTCTTTCCACAATATCTTTCAACTCTTTAATAGCTCTAGAGTTTTCCAATAAATGATTCTGAACTTGTTTATTAAAATTACCTTGTTTAACAATAAATGTGTCAAGTTCCTCTAAGCATTGATCAAGAGGCTTACCATAGGGAATATCATCTTCATTAAAGTGGAGAGAGTGTACCTCAATAGTAGATGAGTGGGGAACTGGCTCACATAATTCTTCTATAGGAGGTAGATTCTTCAAATCTTCAGCTCTAATACCTTTCTCCTTTAGACACTTCTTAGCTTCCTTCATCACTTCATCATTTAATGCAATAACTCCCCTCTTCTTTGGTGTTGGTATTGGAACTGGTTCAGGCACAACTGGTGCAGGAGTAGTAGGCACAGGTGCATTTATCCCAGTTGAAGTCCAATCATCATAATTTTTTCTTATCTTAGCCATTAATTCTTCAGCATCTATAGGAGTTCTTTTCCTGAAAACACAATCAGCAAAGCTATCTAGGTATGTCCTAGAATCATCAGTTAGTCCATTATAATAAATATCAAGAAGCTCATTCTTAGGCAACAAACATCTAGGATGTGAATGAATCAAGGCACAGAACCTTGTCCATGACTCATGCAATTTCTCTTATTCACCCTGTTTAAAATCAAAAAATCTCTGCAAAGCAGCATGTCTAGCACTGGGAGGAAAATATTTCTGGAAGAATGAAGCAATCAAGAAATCAGGGCTATCAATGGAACCAAGAGGTAATCTATTAAACCAAGCCCTAGCTTATCCTTTTAGTGAAAAAGGGAAGATCTTTGCAACAAAGTACTTGCGCAACTAAAAATCATCAGAGAATAAAGCACTCATAGTGGAAAGCTCATTCATATGAGCCACATCACTCTCATTTTCAGTCCCACAAAAAGGTTCTTTCTCAACAATGTCTAAATAGGATAAATCAAGAGAGAAATCATAATCTTTATATCACATCCCAAAATTTCCAAATTTTGAAATGTGAAAATAAATAAACAATTGTTGAAATTTAGGGTGAAAAGAAACTTTTTGCTTCTAAATGGAAACATCAAAACCCTTCTTGAATAAAATTTGAATAAGGAAACAAAAAACAAATATTCCCAAATCAAGTGCATTCATGCATGGAAAGAATCTTGAAACTTCAACACTTGGGAAAAATAAACCAAAACCATAAACCATAAAGAAAGAAATCATTTCCAAGATCTCTCCAAGAATATGGATTTGATCCATATAAAAATTCAGCAACAAACATTTCTAAATGATAAAAATGATAAACAAAAATATTATAAAACCATGTAAATTGGTTTCATTCAATTTGGAGCCATGGATAAAAACTTATGAATTTAATAAGATTAAAAGGAAATAAGTTCCAAGGCTAATGCAGCTCCTAGCTAAAATCCATACCAAAGTATGAACAAAATAATCCTAAAAGGATTTAAAAAGATAAACAAATATTAAATAAAATTCTATAAATTGGAATCACCAATTTGGATCTATAAATAAAAAGATATGGATTTTATAAGACAAAGAAAGAAAGAAATAAGTAAATAAGGAATATTTAAAAGTCAAATTAAATCTTGGCCAAATCCATAAACAAATGGAATAAATATAATCCAAATAAAACAAAGAAATAAATATTATTTAAATAAAATTATATGGACTTTTAACCATATTCAATTTATTTAAATGAAGACAAAGTCCCTAATAAAAATGATTAATTAAAACATGAGAAAATAAATAATTGAAATTTCCAACATGGATTAAATGTTATCTAAATAACTTAAAAAGAATAAAAGAGTTATTTGAAGAAAATTTATATGGGTTTAAACCATATTTGATTTTATTTGAATAAAGACAAATGCCTAATCTAAATAACTAATAAATCATAAGAGATTATTTTGAAATAATTCAAGTGGACTATTTAATCACAATATTAAATAGTTTAAACCTACTGAAAGTTTGGAAAAGGTTTGATAAAGAAATCTGAATTCAGATGAGTGTTTGAATTGAAAACAGAAAATAGAAACAGAAAAAGAAAATAGAGAAGAAAAAAATAGAAAAGGATTAGCCCATCTAACCCTACCTAGCTGCCTGGCCCAGCAAGCCCACCCGACGCTCACCTCTCTCCCCTCTGCGAGATCGTTTCTCACCCACGAATCAACCCTCAACCTCACAGATGCTCGGGACCCACGCCACATCACCTCGTCGTTTCCACCCGCCCGCTGACCTCGCCCCCAATTCTCTCTGCCATTTCTGGCCGTAAATCCCCAGCTTCAATTCGCATTATTGCTGCGTTAATCTCTCCCTACTACCACGCCTTACTAAGCGCCTCCCCCTCCTCTCTCTTTCCCCTCACTTGCCACCCCCTTTCTGCCACCGGGCTGCTCCAATTTCCGCTTGCAACCCCACTGCTCCGACGAGCTCTAACTCGAAATTCCGGCGATGCCCGACCGCACCCTACCCCCTAGCTCACACGATCTTGACCAGCAACCCCGTACGCACCTTCCAGCAACCTCAGCTGGCTCACGCGCGCCCCAGAACGTCACCTCCGACGACGCCTACTCGCCACCGTCTCCTACCTCAACTCCGGCGACCTCTCCCCGTAAGTACCGACCGCACCTCTCCCCCTCGATGACGCTCACTGATACGTTGGAAACGTATCTATAATTTTTATGCTCCATGCTTGTTTAGTATCTACTTTCCTTTTCTTTGTCTACACTTTGGGGTGCTTTTTACATGTTTTCTGGTACTAACCTACTAACAAGTTGCAACAGTGCCAGATGCCTTTTTTCTGCTGTTTTTGGTTTCAGAAAAATTAGTAAATAAATATTCTCAGAATTGGACGGGACAAAATCCAAAGTTAATTACTTTCCATGGGGAACAAGATTCCATAGGGGAGCCAGAGAGGCCGGCCAGGGCGGCCAGACCCACCCTAGGTGCGGGTGGGCCCTGCCCCGCGCCTAGGAGGGGTGTGGGGCCCCTGGCCACCTCCTCGGCCTCCCCCTGCGCATACAAGAATCCCCCGATGCAGAAACCCTAAGTACCTGATCAAATCTCCACGAAACCGTCTGGTATCCGCCGCCACCATCGTCCCTAGATCAGGGGATCTGAAGTTCTTCCCGGCACCCTGCCGGAGGGGAAATCATCCGGAGGCCTTCTCTCTGGTATGATGCGTGAGTAGTTCCACCTTGGACTATGGGTCCATGTAGTAGCTAGATGGTTGTATCTCCTCCTTTGTGCTTTCATGTATAGATCTTGTGAGCTCCGTTCATGATCAAGATCTAATCTATTTGTAATCATGCATGTTGTGTTTGCGGGGATCCGATGGATATTGAGATTATTATGTTGGTTTGATTAATGGTTTTGTCTTTATGATTCTATCATGTCTGTGTTATTTGTGATCTTGCATGCTCTCCGTTGTTAGTAGCTATCTTGGCCAAGTAGTTGCTAGTGACGCCAAGAGGGGGTATTTATGCTCGATAGTGGGTTCATGCCTCTAGTTTCCAAGGGAAGTGACAATAATCTCTTCGGTTGTAGATGTGTTGTTGCTACTAGGTAGAAACCAACGGTCTCTTATTCATGGAACATGTGGACTATTTACCTTACACACTTTGCTTAAAGCAGTTGTCTGTTGCTTGCAACTTAATACTGGAGGGGGTTCGGATGATAACCTGAAGGTGGACTTCTAGTCATTGATGTAGTTGGATGGCGGTCGATGTATCTTGTTGTATTGCCCAATCGAATCTCATAGGATCTTTTTGACTAGTAATTGCATTGTTATGCCCTGCTCCGTTCCTGTCAATTGCCCTGCTGTAATTTGTTTAGCCTTCATGCCATGTTGTTTATCTAAGGAGAGCACCTCTAGTGAACTATGGACCCCGGTCCAATCTTTACCATTGATACATCTTCCACTGTTACTTGTTTACTTGCTGAAAACCATTATCTTCCACACAATACGTTTAATCCTTTGTTACAGCAAAACGGTGATCTTGACAACCTCACTGATTCGTTGGGACAAAGTCTTGAGTTTGTGTTGTGCAGGTCTCCACATTGCTTGCAACACCTTTGAGACGTTTCCTTCCTCCTTCAAGTTCGATAACCTCGATCTCTACTAAGGGAAACTTGCTGTTGTGCTCATCACACCTTGCTCTTGGGGTTCCAATGAAGTGTCCCACGTCAACACTGGGTGCACGCATCAAGATTTCTGGCGCCATTGCCAGGGAGGCTAAGGACGTCTTCACAAGGGGAGTCCTTCACTTCCTTTCTCTTTACTTTGTTTTTAGTTTGCTTGGTTTTGTTTGCCTCTTTTCAAAAAACCCAAAAAAAAATTAGTCTAGTTTGGTTTGCTTGCTTTATTCAAAAACACAAAAAATTTAGTTCCTACCCTAGTTGCCACCTTTCTCTAGCTCACCATGTTGCTCCCAAAGTTCGCCCTGAAAGACCTTGCAATAGGTAGTGGCTCCATAATTGGGAAAGATAATATTGAAGAATTCTTTAATCATATTAGCAAGCATGAAGATATTGAGGAAAAATCTATAGCAGAGCTTGCGCCTAATTATGAGATTGCTGGATCTTCTTTAGTTCATATGTTGGAGGCTAGGTTTGTTAGTTTTAACCCCTTTATACAATTCTTGTTCCTAAAACTAAAAGAAGAAAAGAATGCTGAAAAGAGAGAATCCATCCTTGAAACTTTATCAAAAGAATTTCATGATGTTGCTAGGGATGCCAAAAAGGTCTTTGAGCATTTCAATATGCTAGGCTCAAGTGTAGATGTTGTGGGTATTTCTAATAAACCTAATCCTAGAGAAGAATTCAAGATACCCATACCATTTAAGCTTGTTGGAATGCATGAAGCCTTTGAAAAGAATTTTGATTGGATTGCTCCTGAAAACCTTTTTAATGAAATTAGTATACCAAAGAGAGATGAGAAGGGATCCTCCAAAACCCATTTGGATGAGATACCTTTCATAGTTGTAGATTTTGCAAGTATGGATGTTAATGCTTCTTCATTTGAAAATACTTGATTCTTCTTGCTTCTTGTGCCTAACTTAAAGGCGTTAAAGAAAAGTACTTGTTGGGAGATAAACCAAGAGTTTCCTTGAGTCTTGGAAGTTATTACTTCAGTAATGACCTCTCCTTATCCTTTTTGTTTGCTTTTTGTGCCAAGAATGACCTCTAATGAGAGGTAGTTGCTGTCCCGAAACAGATTTCTGTCCTCCACCAAAAATATTCGTGAGGAGTCTCTGTAACTCATATTGAGCTAAAACTTTACGAATAAATCCCCCAGTATGTTAGCTAACTTTCGTTAGTTAAACACCTTTTGATTTGAGCAACAGAAGATGTTCGAAAAAATCAGTTTCTACCTGCTGGTCTGTTTTGACAGATTTCTGCCATTATTTGCATTTGCTTCCTATTGATTCCTTTTTGAGTTATCTTTAGGTGAATTGAGCTTTTTGAAGGATTTACTACAGTAGATTGTGTTTTTAGTGAAAATCCTTGCTGTTCCAAAGCTTTTCCAGAGGTCTAATATCTTTTGAATACACTAATGTTGCTAATGAAGATTGTGTGAAGGAAAAATTTCAGGTGTAGAGAGAGAATGATGTAATGAGATGAAGAATGGACAAAAGCTCAAGCTTGGGGATGCCACCATGGTGTCACCCCAAGAAATATCCAAGAGGTACAAGCGTCAAAGCTTGGGGATGCCCAAGGCATCCCCTTCTTCATCAATAAAAAGCTCAGGTCTGTCTAGACACTTCGTTTTTATTGTTTCATGCACAATTGTGTTGTTCTTGGAGCGTCTTAGTTTTCGTTTGCTTTGCTTAGGTTGATTAGTTTACTTGAATAAAGAAGTTTGGATCCCCGTTCTCTCTGTGTTGTTTTGCAAGTAAGTTGCTTGGTCTTGGAAAGGAGTAGTAAGTTCTTGCTTGATGTGCAAGAGGATCTTGCATTGACTGTGACTTAGACTTTAGCATGACATGATAGGTGTTGTTTTGACCTTATGCTTAGTGATTATTGCTGTAGCATGTCTTGTTCCAAACAATTGGGATTGCTTAGTGTGCCTTGAAGAAATTATGCGTTGTTTTAGCATGCAAAAGAATAGTATTGTGGTATTCTCATTTGATGTTTTTCTTGGGTTGACTTGGCACATGCTCACACCATGTTATGACTATGAACAAGTCACCATTAGCCTCTATGATCATTTAGTACTTGACTTGAAGTACCACTCTTTGCTTTGATCAGTATGCTTTGTTGCTTTGCATGATTATGGCCATTATGCTCTCTTAGTTGGTTGCTCCCAGTCTTTTGCTAGCCTCCACTTGTATGAGTAAGTTCTACTCATGCTTCCAACTTCCAAGAAACCAAGTTTTTGCAAAGTGTCCACTATAAACTCCTATGAATGGTGTGTTACACCATTCCAAGTATATTCTTGTTTTCAACTATCTTCCAATTAAAAACTATTTTGTTATGTGAAAACTTAGTGATTAAATTCCTCACGAACTTGATGGCACACTTTATATTCTTTGCCCCTAATAAACTTGAACCATTGTGACAACTTTGTTGTATATGCTTGCACTTATAAGTTGGAATTAGCAGAACCGTTCTGTCATGGGGAACGTTTTCAACATTGCACTTCTACTTTGTACTCAGTTGATATCATGATCTTTTGTCTATGGATGTCACCGGTGTGAAATAAAGAGGGAACTTGTAAGTCCATGGAGTTTGTATTCTGTGTTAGAGAAACGCCTGGGCCACTAGCCTAAGCCATGCCTAATCATAGTGGAAACTTGCAGCATCACCATAGTGAGCTATCTATGAAGCATCCTCAATAAAAAGTTATGCATATGGTATATAAAAAGATTGCTGAGATGCTTATTGTCTGCTTGCCTTGTCATTTTGGTTATGGGAAAGCTCATGTACCATGTGAAGGGGTACCCCGTTGGCGGTTCTCAGTGATATGCAAATACTTACAATGACAAGAACTTACCTGGGCCCAAAGTTGAGTATGCATGAGGTGTGGCCCTCGTATTCAAGGGATTTGAGATTGCCAACTTATACTTTGTCAAGCATATACTCCATCTTTGCCACTTTAACCTTAACCACTTCAAGATGCTTATGATAGGGGCAATGAGGGGCTGAAAGCTAACAAGTACCATCATTTTTGGAAGCTCTTTTTGAAAATTGTAATCCCTGCTTCCTTTACAAAAAAGGACCTTTCTTCCAACACTATTGAGTCTCCACCTTCTACCTTTAGGCACCATTAAGAGAGCATAGTTGTCATTCTATGTGCAGTGTTCCAAAGCTTATTGATTGATGCATATTGTGATATTACTTGTTCTTGTAATATTTGTTTCTAGTCACCTTTGTGAACTTTGAAGGTGTCCTATGCGTCTATTTGCTACTCTATGAGGGGCAAGCTGATTACCACTATGCTATGTTTTCCGTATGTGAAACAAACAAATGTTTTTCATTGCATATTATTCATGATCTTTGTTTGTAGCTTGTCATGTTGCATGCATAGTTACTATGTCCTATTGTTAGAACTCCATCTTTCATGCACATGTTTAGAGTTCTTTGATCCCAGCTTTCAATGCTTGCAAATGGTTGGATCTTTATTGTGAGGGTGCATGTCACCTCAAAAATTATTCTTTTTATCACTTACCTACTCGAGGACGAGCAGGATTTAAGCTTGGGGATGCTGATACGTTGGAAATGTATCTATAATTTTTGATGCTCCATGCTTGTTTATATCTACTTTTCTTTGCTTTGTCTACACTTTGGGGTGCTTTTTACATGTTTTATTGTACTAACCTGCTAACAAGTTGCAACAGTGCCAGATGCCTGTTTTCTGCTGTTTTTGGTTTCAGAAAAGTTATTAAAGAAATATTCCCGGAATTGGACGGGACAAAATCCAAAGTCAATTACTTTCTGTGGGGAACAAGAAGTACAGAGGGGAGCTAGAGAGGCCGTCCAGGGCGGCCAGACCCACCCTGGTCGCGGGTGGGCCCTGTCCTGCTCCTGGGAGGGGTGTGGGGCCCCTGGCCAACGCCTCGGCCTCCCCCTTCGCCTATAAGAAGCCCCCGATGCAGAAACCCTAAGTACCCGATCAAATATCCTTGAAACCGTCTGTAGCCGCTGCCACCATCGTCCCTAGATTGGGGGGATCTGAAGTTATTCCCAGCACCCTGCCGGAGGGGAGATCATCCCGGAGGCCTTCTCTCAGGTATGATGCGTGAGTAGTTCCACCTTGGAATATGGGTCCATGTAGTAGCTAGATGGTTGTATCTCCTCCTTTGTGCTTTCATGTATAGATCTTGTGATCTCCGTTCATGATAAAGATCTAATCTATTTGTAATCATGCATGTTGTATTTGTGGGGATCCGATGGATATTGAGATTATTATGTTGGTTTGATTAATGGTTTTTTCTTTATGATTCTATCATATCTGTGTTATTTGTGATCTTGCATGCTCTCCGTTGTTAGTAGCTATCTTGGCCAAGTAGTTGCTAGTGACTCCAAGAGGGGGTATTTATGCTCGAGACTGGGTTCATGCCTCTAGTTTCCAAGGAAAGTGATAATAATCTCTTTGGTTGTAGATGTGTTGTTGCTACTAGGGAGAAAACAACGGTCTCTTATTCATGGAACATGTGGACTGTTTACCTTACACACTTTTCTTAAAGTAGTTGTCTGTTGCTTGCAACTTAATACTGGAGGGGGTTCGGATGATAACCTGAAGGTGGACTTCTAGTCATTGATGCAGTTGGATGGCGGTCTATGTATATTGTTGTATTGCCCAATCGAATCTCATAGGATCTTTCTGACTAGTAATTACACTGGGTGCACGCATCACTAACATGCTGGTCTCACTCTTGCGTGTATATTGCAACATCCTTTTTTCCTTATCGTGCTTTGTAGCCTCGCCTCCGTGCACCCCTGCCCTACTACGGCCACCTTGATCACCGCAGAGACTCCGTGAGCACGATAAGCCCATCCTCCCCTCCTCTTGCTTCCTGGAATAACCGGACCTCCATCGCCTGAGCGCCGCCGCCGCGCGCCGTTGCCAAGCGCCGCCCATCTCTGGTCGACCCGCTGTGAGCCGTTAGATTCAAATCCTGCGTGCAAGATTAGATTCATTAATCGAAGGGGTATGACAGCATATGTGCCATGCAATGCCCTTTAAATCTAACGATCCACGTAGCACGATCCTCACGAACCGGTATGGACCAATAGAAACACACCACGTGGCCCAGCTTTTGTTTTAAAAACAGAAATGAATCTTTTAGATGAATGATTTTATAAAATTCATAACTTTTGTTCTGCTTGTCCAAAATTTACTAATTTTATATCAATGGATTCAGAAAAATGTGAACTTTGCAAATATGGCCTTAGTTTAGTATTTTGTTCTGGAAAATTAGGTGTTTATGCAAAAACATTTGTAGGACTATTTTGTGTATAAAAATTATTCTAAAAATGCTGTTTGAGTAAAACCTTTTGCAAATGGTTTGTTTTGAACTCTCTGACCCTAAACACTAACTTTTGGATTTAGAAATGAATTTGTCTAACACAAGGAATTATTCCTTAAAATAAAAGTATTTCTGGTAAAACAAAAATGTTGTTATGAATTAAAAATGATTTTGAGTGAAACCTTTTGCAAATGGATTAGTTTTAAACACTTTGGCCATAAACACTAACATTGGTGTCTTAAAACATATTTGGCTAACACTAGAAATTATTCTTTTCAATAGAAGCATTTCTAACAAAAACAAAAATGATTTAAATGGCCTATTTTCACTTTTTCAACTGATTTTGCCACTTTTATAAATGACTAGTAGGTGTTTTGAAATGTTAAACCTTGTTAGAAAACACTTTTTCAAATAAAAAAACCTTTGCATGATTGCATGCATTTCTTTGTTTTTATTATTTTATGTGGTGCTCCATATATAGCCATGCGTGCTCGCAATGAGAACTTGCACAACATCTTCTGTCCTGCTAGCCCGTTGTAGCGGGGCCTCTAGGGAACTACTGATAATTAAGGTGCTCCTTTTAATAGAACACCGGAGCAAAGCATTAACACTCCGTGAACACATGTGATCCTCACACCATAGCCATCCCCTCCAGTTGTCCCAATTTCTGTCACTTTGGGGCCTTTGGATCCAGACAATGATATGTGTACACAACTTCCAGATAAGATCACAAACAATACTATCATAATGATTCAATAATAAGTTCAGATCTGAGATCATTGCACTCGGTCCCTAGTGACAAGCATTAAGCACAACAAGTTGCAACAAAGTCAAATAGCACTAATAGAGATACTAGGCACTATGCACTAACAATCTTATTTGATTACAAGACAGAACTCATCCAATCCCTACCATCCCCATACCCTACAGCGGGGGATTACTCACTCATGGATGAGGGAAACATCGATGGTTGATGGATAGGCGTTGGTGATGATGATGGCGATGATCCTCTCCAAATTGCCAGTCCCTGCAGGGTGCCAGAAGGGACTTTCTGGATCCAAATCGCGGCTTCTGGTGGTGGCGGCGCAGCGGAACTCTTTCTGGAAAAACGTCGAACCCCCTCCCTCGGTTTTTAGGTCAAGGGGGAACTTATAGGCGAAGAGGGAGCCCGAGGGGGTTCATGGGGTGGCCGCACCCCCCTAGGCGCGGGCTGGGCCCATCTGCGCCTGGCAGGGGTGTGGGCCCCCCAGGCCTCCACTCTGTCTCGTCTTCTGGCTTCGTGGATCTTTTGGTGAATTACGATTTTTGGCATATTTTCTGGGATTTTTCTTGATAGTTGATTTTCTGCACAAAAACTAGACACCAAGGTAATTCTGCTAAAAACAGCGTCAGTCCGTGTTAGTTGTATCCAAATCACACAGGTTTAGAGGAGAAACAATAGCAAAAGTGTTCAGGAAAGTAGATACATTTTGGACGTATCAGCGGACAATTCGTTCTTTCTTGGAACCATCTTCTTCATTAGTACCAGCAACTTTTCAAATCCCGAGTCAGTCACACCGGTCTCTGCCTTCCACTACAGTTCCAGTGTGCTACCCAGCTTCTTCTGGCCATCTTCACAAGTTGGGTACAACAATTTTTTGTAGTCCTATAACATCTGCTCGAACTGCAACCTCTCCTTTTCTGTGTCACATCCTCGCTTTGCATCAAAAATGACCCGACCGAGATCATCAGCAGGCTCATCTGGTGCCCATTCTTCACTTCCTTCTTCTTCATTGTCTTCCATTGCGGTATTAGCGTATTCAGGGAACATAGATCGGTTGTCATTATCGTTCTCTTCTTCATCGCCGTCTTCCATCATAACCCCTCTTTCTCTGTGCTTGGTCCAAACATTATAGCAGGACATGAAACTAGACCAAAGCAGGTGGCTCTAAATGACTCTCGAGGAAGTGTGGGCCTGCTCATTCCGACATTCAGCACATGGACAACACATAAAACCATCCCACCGCTTGTTCCTCGGCCACAAGGCGAAAATAATGCACTCCTTATCTATAAGCACCAGAGCGACGGTCACCGTACATCCATGGATGGCTCATCTGCATCATACAACTATATATCAAACACAATCACGATACTAAAATTAATACCACGTGGTCTAATAAACAAGAAAATAGTTGCTAACCTTTTAGGACACTTGGAAACAAATATGAGAAAACTTAAGTGTGGCTCGAGCACCTCATATCATGTTTGTATTGTGTGAACTCAAGTCGCATCGCTCTAATGGGCATTTCACCGAACACCTCTAGTGCATATGAAAAAAAACTGGCACAAACCTATACCACCTCCCACCAAGAAAAAAACAGGAGTGAGGGGAGGGGTTGTGCCATATATAGGGTCATCCCATTTGTCCCAGTTTGAGATACAAACTAGGAGTAATGGGGGTGCCCCCAGCGCGCAGTAGGTCCCAGACCCATTAATCCTGGTTTGTATCTCAAACCGGGACAAATGGTTCCAATTGGCGTGGGACTAATGGTGCCGTTGGGTTTGGCCTTCCGGTTAGGACCATTAGTCCCGGCCCTAGCCACGGCCGGGACTAATGGCCCGAACCAAAGGCCTGTTTTCTACTAGTAATAGGTTCTACAAGGCAGTGATTGCAGTATTTGGGCCACTATACTTGAGATCACACACTGCTGAAGACATTGCTCGGATCCTCGCATTCAACAAAAGTAGAGAATTTCCTGGGATGCTTGAAATCATCGACTGCATGCATTGGAAATGGAAGAACTTTCCATTTTCTTGGCAGGGAATGTCGAAAGGCTACAAAGGAGGTTGCACTGTGATACTAGAGGAAGTTGCTATACATGGTCTCTAGATTTGGCACTCCTTGTTTGGCATGACATGATAGAACAAGGACATCAATGTCCTCCAGTCCTCTACTATCTTCGCCAAACTTGTTGAGGGTCATGCTCCCCTGTGGACTTTGAGATCAATGGGCACCACTACAACAAGGGACACTATCTTGCATATGGCATATATCCAAGAAGGTAAACTTTTGTAAAGACTATCTCAAACCCCATGATCCGCAAGCATTCCTAGTTTGGCAAGGAACAAGAAGCTTTTAGTAAGGACGTGGATCGGGCATTTTGTGTAATCCAGTAGAGATTTGTAGTTGTTCGGTTCCCTGTTGTGACCTGGTCGGAAGATCAGATGTGAGAAGTGATGAACTATTGTGTGACATTGCACAACATGATCATTGAGGATGAGCGGAAGCATCCGGTGGATGTGGTCGAGGAGGAGCCACACTACATACAGGGACCTCTTGCAGATCCTGATCACCAGGTGCCGACATCATGGGATGCCTTTATCGCCATGCGTCAGGAGATCCGAGACCCGACGGTTCATCATCAGCTGCAGGATTATCTAGTTAAGCACATATGGATACGCAGAGGCAACACATAGCTGCTATGCCAAACATGATCTAGTCGAACTATGCCGAACTATACCGTGTTTAATTTTATGTTAAACTATGGCGAACTATGTTGTGTATTATTTTATGCCAAACTGTGTGAATTTGAGCCGAATTATGGTGAAATGCCACCAAATTTGCCGAAAACATGCCTTCCTGGGAACCCCACCTGGGAAAGCACGTGGGAATTCGGCCATTTCTAGGCTGAAAGTTCCATCCATCCGTCGCTAAATAGAGCCTAATTTCGGTCTAGAAACGTCCAATGAGTGGAGGTGCTCCTACAAGATCTAAAACTATTTTCCTTAGGACTTAAGGGATTTTATTATTTTTGTAAATTGGTAGAATAGCTAGTCTAGAAAACTCAAGAACAATCCACACTAGTAGAAAAATTTATATAGCAGTCATTTTGCCAGTGGCGTGCCATAGAAAGAACACGCCGTTGCTAAGAGCCAATATAATAGTAGCGTCTCAAATACATCGAATGCCACTATTATATCTTAAGTGTGGCGTTCAGTATACTCTGGACGCCACTACTAAAGCGGACCCACAGATGGAACCGGGCCAAATTTAGGGGTGAGGTTCGGAAGTTGCAAACGCCACCAGTGCCTACAGTTCTAGTGGTGTTTGCAGGAACAAACGCCGATGGTATCCTAGCTATATAGTCGAAAACTTCCTCGCGTCGCCCTGACCCGCATCTTCCCCATTCACTCAATCTCCCTCTTCTCGTCCCCTCCCTCTTCCCAACCGCGTCGGTCGCCGCCGCACCCCGCGTGCACCGCATCGGCCACCGCTGTCCGCCTCCACCGCATCGGCTACCGCCGCCCCCACCACCACCGCATCCAGTCCTCTACATGCCGCCTCTTCCCCGTCATCGCCTCGTCACCATCTCCTTGTTGCTGCCTCATCCCTATCTCGAAACATCCGTTCCTCAACCAGGGGTGGTGTGAGTGAGCCTTGTAATATATACAAATAAATAATTTGTGCATCCTACTTGGCTCACTTACGCCATCCATGTAATTATTTTGCGTCCAATGCAAATATGAGACCCTACTTTTAGGTTGATTTTGGTTTTGTACTTCCATATGGCCGATGATTACAATGTGAGGATGCAATGTCAGGGGTGGTGTGAGTGAGCCTTTTGATATGCAAAAATAAATAATTTATGCATCCTACTTGGCTCACCCACTCCATCCCTAAAATTGTTTTGCGTCCATTGTAAATATGAGTCCATTTTTTTAATCTTAGTGAGCCTTGTGATTAATTAACGAGTGCTTTATATTAGATATGTCGATGTGTGAGACATGCATGTATAAAATAACTATATTTTCCTTGTAGAGGACATGACGTTGTGTCAAGTTTATTTCACGGACTGTAGCTATGATACTAAGTTAGGCTAGTTATTCAGTGTCCATCTCATACGGGATCGATTTGAGCGTTTATTGGTATGTATAATTTTTCCTATTTAAATTTATTGAATTTTCTTTCCATACTATTATAATTTATTTACTCAGTTTTTTTCATGTTTAGACTATCCCATGCAATTTAAGGAGGGACTTCAATAGAATAACAGGACAAAGCATGGAGGTTGAAGCTCTTGGGTGAACATATGTTGTTGACATGCGGAAAGAGCGAGCAATGACTCGCATTGCAGGTTCTTCATGGAGAAGGTTCATTTCCGAAAACTAAATCGCCTCTGGTGTGTACCTATTTTTTTTGCAATGGGAGCTCCTGGTCCAAGAATCACTATTTTATATATGAATGATGAGGAGCATGAGGGCAATGAGGATGAGGGCGACAACGAGGATGAGGGTGATTAGGAGGAGGATGAGGATGAGAGCGATGAGGATCAAGTGAGGCTTGGATTATATAATTATCACTCAGAGATGCAAGCTTACCCATAGTAAAGAGTGCTATCTCGGCAAGTGAGGCTTGGATTATATAATTATCACTCAAAGATGCAAGCTTACCCATAGTAAAGAGTGCTATCTGGTCGATAACATTCCTCCAAAAATTCCTATATCAGCCTAGAACTTGTCACTCGCTTGACCAAGATGCATATTCAGCTATATGATATGGTATGTTTTCACTTATCATTATTTTTTAGTTTCTATTGTATTTGTATTATATGATAGTTACAAGATTTCTAACTTCCGCATCTTAATTAGAAACTACCATCGAGAATGTTTTTTTCTTTTCAAATTTTAAAGAAGGCTTGGCTGGAATACACGTTGGAGCAACAGGTGCCGTAAGCGCCATTTCATACAAGACAGTGAGTGATGGCTGCATCATCTTCAACATCCAGGAGTGAAAGAACTTTGTTCAAGCTCATGATTATCTACAAGTTGGGCAAGCCATTCTTCTCACCGGCAGGGCCACTTCACGGCATAACATCGTCATTGACATTATATTTCATGGTGACTAGCTAGTACCTTGTATTGATTTGTTAGTGTAGATGCAACTGTGATGTTTTGAACCGCTTGTTAATAATTTGTGGTGAACCAAATCGTTATTTTCATGCTTATGTGAATATGCATTTTGTGATGTTACATGCTGTTATATTGCGTCATTTCTATAAATATATCTTGCTATGCTGTGAATATTCAATTGAATGCATCCGATTTTTATTTAATTTTCTAAAACTAACTTGTGGCATTCAAAATAAAATGATCGCCACAAATAGGATCTATAATGGTGGCTCCCATAGAAAACACCATTGTTAGGATATGTAATGGTACGGTGGCGCTTACAGTACATGCCACCACTAGAAATCCTACGGGTGGCGTTTGGTGGAGACGCCACCACTAGGACCTACTAGTGGCGCGAGATTAGTGGCGTGTGGTTTAAAAGCCATGAGCCCCTTTTCCGAATACCACCACTAGGCCTTTTTCTAATAGTGCCAAAAACAAACACTAATGTGTTAAGCCTTGAAAAAGTGAACTCAAATCAACCAAACTCTCAGTTGAGTCATTTTCCAGCTAACACGGTTCATGGATTCCCACATCCAAGAGAAAACGTGAACTAGGAGGGGGTCATGGACTTGAGCCACACCCCACCGATAGGAGGCGTCTTTGACACTATAAGGGTAGGGTAGGAGCAAACCCTAACCAGCCATAGCATCTACTGCCATATCATTTACTTCCTCCATTCAGAAATATAAAACATTTTAAATTTATAAAATGAATATATCTAAACGTCTTTTAGTGTATAGGTTCATTCCGAAACCCTACGAACCTATACACTAAAATATGTCTAGATGCATTTTGATTCACAAAGCTAAAACGTCTTATATTTCTGAATGGAGGGAGTATTTCGTCTATAACAAAAGGAACTTGTCCAAAGGTTCTGGATGGAAGAAGAGTCAAATGAGTTTGTTCTTTCTCCCCTTTCATGCTTGTATCTTCAGATAAAAGGCCTTGTTCTTTCTTCGTCTCCATGCTTTCCTCTTTGATCACTGTCCGCATGTAAGCAGACATGTGGTCCAAGCATTAGGTAGCATACCATTCTTGGAGCAATAGAAGTGTACAAGACTCAAGGAATAGATTCACCTCATGTTGTAGTGGTTTAGCTTGCGCAATTGTCATTGGACCATTTTTTGTAGGCAGGGCATTTTGGGTTCACTACAGGACGCGCGCGCTACGCTGAGGGCAAAAAGCCGTCGGCGTAGGCTAAAATGCCCTCGGCGTATGGTACGCCGACGGCTGCCCTCGGCGTAGCCTCCTCGGCAAAGATCTCCCTCGGCGGAGCACGTAGAGGCCGTCGGCGTATCAAAATGCCGTTGGCGTAGCGGCCGTCGGCATAGCTTGTCAACAGGTTGAAAAATATATTTTTTTAAAAAAAATAATTATTTTATTTTATTTTTTTTCTCAATTTTTGAATCTTTGAATTATTTGACTCGTTAATCTCTCACTTTGAACATTTTTAACACTAATGACACTTAATATTTAATTAAATTGCAGTCTTGGTCAAACTTCCCGGCCGGTCACCCATCCTAATACTACTCCAGCTCCAGCACGCTTAACTTCCTCGTTCCTTAAGAATCTGTTTCCGCAAAGTAATTCATACATTGTTGACAATACTATGATATCAATCCTATTAACCCTTATATCAACATGTCACATGTTTGTATTTTTTGAAATTACAAACAATTATCTAAGTAAACATTAATAAATAAGTAAAAATATTATTGAATTCAAATAAAAATATAATAATTTTACTTTTTTCTATTTTCTATTTAATATGGAATAATTAATATCTTTAAATCTGTAAATCGGAATTTAACAAATAATATGTCTAAATTGATCAGAAAAATAAGAGGAATCCAAATATGATATCCATATCAACTAATCACAAACCCTCCGATTTTTGAATTATCTATTTGGTGGTTGCTTTAGAAAATTCCCTTTTTGCGCTCGGATAATGAAAAATGGCTTTTTGGTGCGATGAAAAGAAAAACTTGCATTGAATCTTTAATAAAATAGCATATTGTAAACCTAAAAATGATTTTTGTAAAAAAATATGAGCATCGGATCATGTACATATAGTTCATATCTGACCCACTTCCTGCCGATTCGGCAGGAATTTGTCTTTTTCACCAGAGGTGGACGGAAAGGTTTCAGATACCCCTGTTTTGACATTGTCCATATAAGGTGGTATAGTATTTTTGTAAAATGTGGTGGTAGCATTTTGAATTAGCCATTTGGTGGTTGCTTCACAAAATCGTCCGTTTTTTGTGCTCGGAAAATGGGAAATGGCTTTTTGGTGCGACAAAAAGGAAAACTTCCTCCTGCAACATTGTTCGCCATCCCATGAGCATGTGTATGCACAATATGGGCACATTATCACAAACTATGCCTTGATTCTAGCCATAACATTGGTCATTTGACCCGAAAGCCAAGAAACCTCGAATGAGATAGGTCATTTTGTGAAGGTTTTTTTGAGACATAATCAATATATCAAGTTTAATATTTTTACTTATAACTATGTCACATAATATGACACCCCGTGAAGGTTTTACATTGTTTCGATCGTTTTTGAATTTTTTATGCCCGTTTTAAACTATCGTCAAACTTTGTCGAACGCCGGGCATGAAGATTCTTAGCTCGGGACCGAGCCTCGCTAAACTTGCATTGGATTTTTGATAAAATAGCATATTGTGAACCTAAAAATGATTTTTGTAAAAAAACATGAGCATCGGATCATGTACCTGTAGTTCATATCTGACCCACTTCCTACCGATTCGGCAGGAATTTATCTTTTTCACCAGAGGTGGACGGAAAGGTTTCAGATCCCCTTATTGGGACATTGTCTATATAAGGTGGTATAGTATTTTTGTAAAATGTGTTGGTACCAGTTTGAATTATCCATTTGGTGGTTGCTTCACAAAACCGTCCATTTTTTGTGCTCAGAAAATGGGAAATGGCTTTTTGGTGCGACGAAAAGGAAAACTTCCTCCTGCAATATTGTTCGCCATCCCATGATGCATTTGTATGCACAATATGGGCACATTATCACAAACTATTCCTTGATTCTAGCCATAACATTGGTCATTTGACCCGAAAGCCAAGAAACCTCGAATGAGATAGGTCATTTTGTGAAGGTTTTTTTGAGACATAATCAATATATCAAGTTTTATATTTTTACTTATAACTATGTCACATAATATGACACCACGCGAAGGTTTCGCATTGTTTCGATCGTTTTTGAATTTTTTATGCCCATTTTAAACTATCGTCAAACTTTGTCAAACGGCGGGCATGAAGATTTTTAGCTCAGGGCCGAGCCTTGCTAAACTTGCATTGGATCTTTGATAAAATAGCATATTGTGAACCTAAAAATGATTTTTGTAAAAAAACATGAGCATCGGATCTTGTACCTGTAGTTCATATCTGACCCACTTCCTGCCGATTCGGCAAGAATTTCTCTTTTTCACCAGAGGTGGATGGAAAGGTTTCGGATCCCCCTGTTGGGACATTGTGCATATAAGGTGGTATAGTATTTTTGTAAAATGTGTTGGTAGCATTTTGAATTAGCCATTTGGTGGTTGCTTCACAAAACCGTCCATTTTTTGTGCTCGGAAAATGGGAAATGGCTTTTTGGTGCGACGAAAAGGAAAACTTCCTCCTGCAACATTGTTCGCCATCCCATGATACATGTGTATGCACAATATGGGCATATTATCACAAACTATGCCTTGATTCTAGCCATAACATTGGTCATTTGACCCGAAAGCCAAGAAACCTCGAATGAGATAGGTCATTTTGTGAAGGTTTTTTTGAGACATAATCAATATATCAAGTTTAATATTTTTAAGTATAACTATGTCACATAATATGACACCACGCGAAGGTTTCGCATTGTTTCGATCGTTTTTGAATTTTTTATGTCCGTTTTAAACTATCGTCAAACTTTGTCGAACGACGGGCATGAAGATTCTTAGCTCGGGACCGAGCCTCGCTAAACTTGCATTGGATTTTTGATAAAATAGCATATTGTGAACCTAAAAATGATTTTTGTAAAAAAACATGAGCATCGGATCATGTACCTGTAGTTCATATCTGACCCACTTCCTACTGATTCGGCAGGAATTTGTCTTTTTCACCAGAGGTGGACGGAAAGGTTTCGGATCCTCTTATTGGGACATTGTCCATATAAGGTGGTATAGTATTTTTTTTAAATGTGGTGGTATCATTTTGAATTAGCCATTTGGTGGTTGCTTCACAAAACCGTCCGTTTTTTATACTCGGAAAATAGAAAATGCCTTTTTGGTGCGACAAAAAGGAAAGCTTCCTCCTGCAACATTGTTCGCTATCCCATGATGCATGTGTATGCACAATATGGGCACATTATCACAAACTATGCCTTGATTCTAGCCATAACATTGGTCATTTGACCAGAAAGCCAAGAATAAACCTCGAATGAGATAGGTCATTTTGTGAAGGTTTCTTTGAGACATAATCAATATACCAAGTTTTATATTTTTCCTTCTAACTATGTCACATAATATAACACCACGCGAAGGTTTCGCATTGTTTTGATCATTTTTAAATTTTTTATGCCCGTTTTAAACTATATATAATGTTTTATGTTTTACTTAATTTTATTTAAAAATGTGTAATATTTGAGTGTAGATAGATAGGTCTTATTTTTCTGCAAATTTTGATATATTATTTGTATTTTTCCGAATTAGAATGATTTAATTATGATTTTTCAAAGTTTAATGAGATAAAATAAAAAATAGCTATGCCGAGGGCAGCCGTCGGCGTAGCATAGGATATGCCGAGGGCAATTCTACGCCGACGGCTGCTTGACGGAGCTGGCCTAGACGATGGCTACGCCGACGGCCCTGACGTTTGGCCGTCGGCGTAGCTTCCCATTCCTGTAGTGGTTGCATTTGACTACAATGGTCTTGTAGGAGTTGGAGATTAACTTGAGATGATCATGTCCATAGGACCCGACATGCCAACGAGAATGCAAGCAGTTCGAGTGTCAAGTATCATACAACCCTTGAGACTAATATATAGACATGTATAAAGGAGCAAACCTTTATATGGCATGAATTAGCCACAATTTGTCCAATATGGATGACTCCTGTACTTGAAGTGTGTGGCATGGTGATGATGCTTGTGGAGCCCATATTATCACTACCGATGTTCAAAGTTTATCTGTTCTGTTTCAATAAGTTTCCTATTTTTTAAGCATCTTGTAAATTTAACATTTACCAAATTATGTTTGTTACAATGACATATTCATGTGTTTGCACCAGTTTGTACAACCATACATGCTGCCTATGATCTACGTGTATATCTGAACTTGTTACAACCTTTATATAGAGTCAGAAAGTGAATTATAAGTATCATGTGGTCAACTTAATGCATCAGGGAGAGCGCCTTACTGGGACAATGTGAGGATGGGGTATGTTCGATTGTGGTGGTGGTGGTGGGGTGTGTGTGTGGGGGGGGGGGGGGGTGGAGGGGTGTAGAGGATATGTGTTTGGGTTCTTGGAACGGGGGAGGAAATATGGAGGGAAGGGATGGGATGATGTTTGAATGAAAACGGGATGTTTGGAATAAAATAATGTATTCAAAACACAAGTCGTCTTCAATATTTATGAGGTGAATGGAATAAACAACACATTAACTAATTAGTGTACATCAAACGTTCACAATTGTAAATCTTTTGCTGAAAAGCAGAGAGAAGACGAAGCTAACGCCCCATATTTGTAGTTCTCCTGGCAGTAGCTTCCAATAATATTCCACTGGTATATCTGAAGGAAGATCCTACACACCCCTTATTTGTGGTGTAAGATTCGACCACCACCTCCTTGCATATCCTCTATTCGGCTGATTTGCACTGTGCTAACTCCTCCCATCTCTCCCGGCCTTCCTAGTTGGCACATAGCTAAGTATCACCATCACCGGATTCAGGGAAGAACGCACATACATAAACATAGTACGTAAAAATAGGTTCCAACTTTTAGCCACGAGCTTCCACACGATTTTGTAGATAAGCTTAAACTTGCTTGTGACTGATTCTAGGGCTGCCCCTCCCCCCTTGAAAAGAAAGTGCAAGGCCTCTCACTTTGGTGCCATAAGGTACGGAGATGAAGTTCGGCAGCTCGGCGCCACGACGACCGACTCCGTTCGCACACACTCTAAGGAATTACTTTCTCCGTTTCAAAATATAAAATGCTGTAGTTTTGTAAAGCTAATGAATCTAAACCATTTTACATTTTAGTGTGTAGGTTCACTCCAAACCTTTCCGAACTTATACACTAAAGGGATCTAGATATATTTTTTTCACAAAGCTAAAACATCTTATATTTTAAAACGAAAGGAGTATGTGTGTATGCGTCAACTGTTTCCTAGGTTCAGCACGGGGCTTAGGAGCGCCGACCTACTCAACAGTCAGCGCCAAGATGTTTATACTTCGGCTCCAACTTCTCTGGCGCCAAGATAAGGATACGCATTTGAAATTAGTTTTAGAAGGGGCCATACTTCGAATTAATCTTACATAAGGGCCAAATTAAAAAAAATACGACTTCGGATAAGGGCATTTAGCCAGAAGCCATTACAGGCACGCGCAATCTTCTAACTTAAGCAAACATCAATATAACGAGTGAGTGTGGATGGTCTAGCGGTAGTATTCAACAGGAAGGAATGTGGTTCTAAAGTAGTTTTTCTTTTTTGCGACAGGTTCTGAAGTAGTTAATGGGTCGAGCACCCCCTTGATTAAGACGCACAAGCATGTTCTGTTTGTTAGAAATAGCCAAGTTATATTCCCCTGGAGCCAAAGGCCATAATATATATAATACAGGTAGAGATGCAAATATACAGAAAGCCCTCTAACATATGGGGAAACTATACTACTACAATATACGAATATATACATCTAACACCCCCCTCAAACTCATGGTGGATCCACAACACTGAATTTGGAGAGTAAAAAATCATGCTGCGCTCTGGTCTGTGCCTTCGTAAAAAAATCCGCCAACTATAAATCTGAAGGCACATACTGAAGCGCAACAACCTGAGCCTGCACCTGAGCACGTGTATAGAAAGCATCAACACCAATATGCTTGGTAAGCTCATGCTTGACTGGATCACGTGCAACACTAATAGCACCTGTACTGTCAGACAAAACCAGAGTGAGTGTGGTAAGAGAGACCCCAAAATCCGCAAGTAACCACCATAACCAGGTCACCTCGGCAGTCAACAAGGCCATAGCACGCAACTCAGCCTCAACACTCGAACGGGAAACCGATGTCTGTTTCTTCGTCTTCCAAGCAATGAGCGAACCACCAAGAAACACACAGTAGGTAGAAAGTGAATGGCGATCCGAAGGATCACTCGCCCATGTAGCATTCGAATAGCACTGGAGCTGGAGGGAGCTGGAACGCGGAAACAAAAGGCGACGAGTGATCGTACCACGAAGATAACGAAGAACACGAAGAAGATGACTATAGTGGACAGTGGTAGGAGCAGAAACAAACTGACTCAAAATATGAACAGGATAAGAAATGTCAGGACGAGTGACAGCAAGATAAACAAGACTCCCGACAAGATGACGATAACGCGTCGGATCAGGAAGAGGATCACCATTAGTAAGTTGAGGCTTAACATTAAGCTCCATAGGGGTCTCAATAGTGCGCTCATCCCCAAGAGCAGCACGAGCAAGAAGATCCTGAATATACTTTTCCTAGGAGATGTAAAAGCCATCAGAAGTGGAGGAAACCTCAATCCCAAGAAAGTATCGAAGATGACCAAGATCCGTCATAATAAACTGATCACGAAGACGAGCCTTAACAAAGGCGATATACTCAGAATCATCACCAGTAATGATCATGTCATAAACATAGAGAAGAAGAAGAGTGCGTCCACGAGGAGAAGTGTGAACAAACAGCGCTGGATCATGAGCACTAGGGGAGAAACCAGCAGCAGTCACTACAGAAGCAAAGCGCTCAAACCAGGCACGAGGGGCCTATTTTAGGCCATAAAGAGAACGTCAAAGACGACAAACCATCCCCTCGAGAACAGAATACCTAGGAGGAGGCTGCATATAAACCTCCTCACTCAACTCACCATTGAGAAAGGCATTCTGAACATCAAGCTGGGACACAGACTAGTGACGAACAGAAGCAACAACAAGAAGAGTATGCACAGTGGTCATATGAGCCACAGGAGCAAAGGTCTCATCATAGTCACGATCATGCTCCTGCTGAAAACCACGAGCCACAAGACGCGCTTTATAGCGCTTAAGAGATCCATCAGAACGGGACTTAATCTTATAGACCCACTTACACGTGATAGGACGAACACCGGGAGGGGGAGAAACAAGATCCCAGGTGCCAGTGCGCTCAAGCGCAGCAATCTCCTCAGCCATGGCCAGCTGCCATTTAGGATGATGCTCAGCATCCCAATATGTAGTCGGTTCGGAGGCAACAGAAAGACCATACTGACTGGAAGAGTAACGGTTGGGAGTACGACGTTGACGAACAGGACGAGTAGAGGGAATATCATCAGAGGAAGACGACTCAGGAGATGACGATGAAGAAGAAGGTATAACAGAGGAAGACTCCGGAGAACAAGGAGAACTAGGAGAACTAGACAGAGCAGAAGCGGACGGTGTCGAAGAAGAGACATCGGGGGGAGGAGATCCTAAAGAAGACACAATAGGAGTAGAAGGAGGTGTGTCAGGAAAGAGAAGAAAAAATATATCTTCCACCGGGTAGGTACCAGCGGTGAGACGAGGACAGAAAGGACGCGTCTCATCAAAAGTAACATCACGAGAGATATGCATCCGACGACCAACGGGGTCCCAACAGCGATAGCCCTTATGCTCATCATTGTATCCAAGGAAGACACACTCAACAGACTGAGCAGTCAGTTTGGTGCGTTCGCGAGGAGCAAGGAGAACATAGCAAACACAACCAAACAAGCGAAGCATGGAGTAGTCTGGAGACTGTCCAGATAGGCGTTCAAGAGGGATACCACCCTGTAGAGCAGCAGAAGGCTGAATATTGATGAGGTAAGACGACGTAGCGACAGCCTCAGCCCAGAAATGCAGAGGAAGGGAAGAAGCAATCATCATGGCACGAGTGGTCTCAAGAAGATGGCGATGCTTATGCTCAGCAATGCCATTCTGGGCATGGGCGCCAGGACAGGAGAACTGAGCAAGAGTGCCCTGCTCAGCAAGAACACCTCGCAACATCTGGGATATATACTCACCAGCAGAATCAGCACGAAACACAGAATGGGGGTAGAATATTGAGTACGGACCATGGCCGCAAAATGCTGATATATGGAGAGCACCTCACTACGAGAGCGCATAAGATATAACCAAGTGTACCAAGAAAAATCATCGATGAATAAAATATAGTAGCGATGGACCCCTTTCGAAGCGAAAGGAGCCGGACCCCAAACATCTGAATGAACTAAATCAAAAGTTCGCTGAGATACAGACGCGCTAGTAGGATAGGGAAGCTGAATCTGTTTACCCAACCTACAGCCCTGACAATGTAAAGACCCATCTCCTGAGACAGACCCCAGAAGACCACGATGAAAACGACGACAGGCGAGAGTCACAAAGGTGACCAAGACGATGATGCCACTGCTGAAAGGAGCTGGTAGGAGAGGCGACGACTGGAGAAGAACTGGCAGATGAAGTGACAGCGGAAGGAACACGAAGCCAGTCTAACTCCCAAAGTCCTGAAGAGTCACGACTGCGAGGGCCAGCTCTAACCAGAGCCTGCGTACGACGGTCCTAGACAACACAAGAATCAGCATCAAGAATGACGTGACAACCAGAGTCAATAAGCTGGCTAGCAGGGAACAGATTCATCTTAAGAAGAGGGACATGATAAATATCAGGAACAGAAAAGGAAGAAGTAGAAAGGGTGTCCCGACTAGAAACAGGGAGAGAGGTACCATCAGCTGTGAAAACACGGACAGGAGAAGGGAGAGAACGAGGAGCGGACAGAAAAGAAGACTCAGAGGTCATATGAAAAGAAGCTCCAGAATCTTGATACCATGGGGACGTACCTGGCTGTGTAGAAGGTGGTGGTCGCTGAAGGGAATATGCCCTGAGAGGCAATAATAAAGTGTTTATTATGTGTATTCCAAGTATATGATAGATGTTTATTTTGCATGCTATAATTGTATTAATACGGAAACGTTAATACATGTGTGTTTAATAAACAAACAGAAAGTTCCTAGTTATGCCTCTCTCATAAACTAGCTTGTTGATTAACAAGATGATCAAGGTTTCCTGATCATGGACATTGGATGTTGTTAATAACGGGATCACAACATTAGTGTAATGGTGTGATGAACATTCATCCGAAGTATAGCATTACGATCAAAGTCATTGAGTTTATATTGCTATAACAACTTACGAAGTGATCCTAATCCTTAGACCATGAGATCATGTCAATCACTAACACCGAAAGAGTTTCTTGATAACATCAAACGTCACACCGTAACACGGTGATTATAAAGATGGATTCAGAACTAATAAAGTGTTATGTTGAGGCTCATGGATCGAGAGTGGAATTTGTTCATACCGATGACGGATAGATATACTCTGGGCCCTCTCGGTGATATCACATTGATTAGCTTGCAAGCAAGTGATTTGATCACTAGAATGTTATATCACAGGAACGAGAAAAGAGTGCATGTCGGTAACGAGATCAAACTAGGTATGGATATACTGATGATCGAATCTCGAACATGTAATATATCGTGAAACAAAGGGATTAATATACTAGCGTAAAAGGTTCCGACGATCACAAGAAAGTCATCGTTGAATGTGTGGGATTCAGTATGGGTCTCCAGATCCCGCTTCTGATTATTGATCCGACAGGGGTCTCGATCATGTCCGCATTATTCACGAACCGTAGGGTGACACACTTAAGAGACACCGACATCCAATTGGAGCAAATGTTTCATGCCGAAAGAATGAACAAGCGCAGGAATTTATTTCACTAGATACCGAAACAGGTTTTCGGGTGAAATTGCATAAAGTGGTTATGCATGTGAAATAGAATTCTAGCAAGGGGTTATTTGTGAATGTTTGTCATTAAAGTAATTGACGAAATTCTGAATAAAATAAAAGAGTTTTATTTAATGAGATTTTGCATTAAATTTGGTGGAAATTTAATGGGAATTTGAGTGGACTTTTGAGTGGAGGGATTTTAAAGGGCATTTTGTGAGTGGAGTGTCCACCCACATGAATGAAGGAGGGGAGGGGCAGCCCCCATGGCCGGCGGCCACCCCCTTGGGTGCCCCCCTCCTCCTATAAAAGGAGCCCCCCTCCTCACTTGTCTCTCACACCTCCTCGTGAAGGATCTCTCTCCCCCTCTAGAATTTATCCCCCATGGTCTCGGACTAGCGAGATACATGTTCCCGGTGGCTATTCGGAAAGAAAGAGTTGTGCTTCCGCTGCATCGCTGGAGCGAGGAGGCGGAGGTTGCTCGGTGCCTCGAACGTGTGTGCGAGAACAGATGCGCTGCTAATTTGCGGCGCTAGGACTTCCTCTCGATCTTGAGATCGGCAAGAGATCGTCTACATCAACCACGAGTTGAACTCGTGAAGCTTTGTCGGTCTTCAAGGGTATGTTCTCTACGGATATACATCCGCCCGTTGTTTGTATCTAGTAGATAGATCTTGGTATATAGTTCACATCGTAGGAAAAATTTTGTTTTCTATGCTGCGAACCCTACAGTGGTATCAGAGCCGGATCTATGCGTAGATACTTTACATGGGTAGTACACATATGAGTATGTGGGTGATGATGATCATGTTGTTGCTCCTTTGTTGTAATTTTGGATATTGGTGGCATAGTGGGATGAAGCGGGCCGGACAAACTTTACATGTCCTCGCACATGAGACCTGTTCCACGCTTGACATGCAACTAGTTTGCATAAGTGGCTAGCGGGTGTCTGTCTCTCCTACTATAGTCAATATCTCTTTTGCAAGCGAGTTGTCAACAATTTGATTATCCTCGTTGTGGTTCATGTTCGTAGGTAAGAACGGTTCTATCTCGAAAGCCCTAAGCCACGTAAAACTTGCAATGGATAAATTAGAGGCGTCTAGTTTAGATTGTTGCTGGGCTAGTGTTATGATATGGTAGTGTTGTAAGTAGAAGTATGAGATGATACTCTTACAACACACATAGCGTGTAATATCCATAGACCTTGGATTTACACATATAGGTATGATAGTGATCATACCACGATGCACATGATAGAGATCATCTGCGGGAACCATATCATTTCACTAATAAACATATGATGTTTGATAGCATCTTATATTGCTTGTTTAGCGCTTTGTTAGCATAATAAGATGATCCCTCATTTAAATATCAAGATAAGAATGTGTTCTTCCTTTAGTATGCACCGATTATGTTTTCGTCGCTCCAAGACATCACGTGATGATCGGGTGTTCTTGGATCCACGACCATATTTCGGGTGTAAAACAGTTACACACGCGAATACTAAGGTTCTAACTTGGCGAGCCTAGCATGTACAGACATGGCCTCGGAACACGGACTGAAAGGTTAAGCATGAGTCATATAGTTGATATGATGCCCATTTGATGCTCGCCTTTGAAGCTATACCGACTCACGTGATGATCGGACTTGGTGTAGTGGATTTGGTTCATGTAATCACCAAAAAGGCATGAGGGATGTCGTTTTTGAGTGGGAGTTCATTCGTAATATAGATTAGTTGAACTCAATCTATCATACACTTAGTCTAAACTTTACAAATTCTGTTGTAGATGGCACCACCTGCTTTTAATTTCAATGTGTTCATGGAGAAAGAGAAACTAGCAACGAACGGTAGCAACTTTACCGAATGGGCCATGAATTTGAGGATTCTCCTCTCTGCTGCACAAAAGCAATATGTGCTAGAAGCGCCGTTAGGCCCCCCATGTTAGACCCCTCCTTTATAAAGGAATGGATCCCTGTGATTGCAATGCTAGTCCCTGGATCAATGCTAGCATCCACAGTTTAAGATGAAGTACACAGATACAAAGGTCGTTTATTACATTCATTCCAGAGATAAAACATAATCTTTTACAACTCAGGGCCATAGGCCTAATACAAGAGTTTAAGGAATAAGTAAATAAACATAAGTCTTCATCTTCATGTGCCACAGGCAAGAATGTTGAGTGTAGACTCATGACTCCTACTCATCATCGGAGTAACCTGCAACATCACAAGTTACAGCCATAGAGGGTCAATACTTTGGAATAGTATTGGCAAGTGATACCTTAGTATATTTTTAGTGGACTATATTACTATATGCATTTGGCTAAGTGTAGCTTGGCTTGCTTTGCTGGAAAATAGTTTTTACCTATTAGTTGAAATCACTAAGTTTTTCTTTATCAAAACTTCCCAAGAAACCACCAATAGACATTGGGGTCCTTTACCCTTGTTCACCCACAAATTTTTACTTAGAAGTTTGAGTGATGAGATTCTTGTAGCTTCCATGTCTTGATGCTCAAGTTGTCCATTGCCTTGGACTAGGCTAAGTACTTAGATTTTTCCATCTGCAGAGGTTGTGCACTTTCCCCACCAGACTTGGTTTCCCAAGACAGGACCCTTCAGAAGCCTTTCCTTAGTCAAATGGACGCGTTCCAACCTATCTTCCCAACTACCACCAACTGTCCAAATGACTAAGTTCTAGCAACCTATATGATCAAGGCAGAGCCCATATTGCCAAGTGGTTGCACTGTAAGCTTTCTCAACACCCAGGAGGTTCATTTGTCTTAGTTGTTTTATTAGGAAAGCATAAGTCTCATGACTTAGAAATATTTTCATCATAGTAAGTATAGATTTTTACCAACCCTTGTTTGCTAAATAGCTAGGCTAAGCATGGTAAGATAACTTAACTTAGGAAAATTCCCTAGCAATTCTACAATACTACTTACTTAGGATTTCCCAACTTAGCATTAGGAAAAAATAGCATGCAAGACTTAGCAAAATATCTAATGCTAATACAAAACATAGGATAGAAATATTCAAGAAAATATCACTTGCCTTGGTAGTGGGGAGAGTAACACTCTTCACAATCACAATCACTAGCAAAATCTACACAAAAATTATAGCATACAATTACACACAATTATATTCAATCAAAAATAATATGAATGCATGCATGCAAGAATTTACCAAGTGGTGATTTTGAAAATTCTACCAAGCATGCACATGTTTACAGAAACTTAACAAGTCACAAGTTTGCCAACTAAACTTATTTGGCACTAATACAATTTACCAAAATAAATCTATACTTAAAATAGCCTTAAAACATGTTTCTACAAATAAAGTCATTTTAACTGTTACTATTTGTTAAACACATTGGATATTCAGAAAGGTCTTGTTTCACTGAATCCAACGGTATAAAGTTTGCAAAATTCCAACGTGGCATCAAAAGTTATAAGCATTTGAAATTTGGATCAAATTCTGGTTTTAAATATGTTTTTAGTTCTAACACTTGCCACGCGTCGTGCTGTGATTTGCGCGTACCGGTTCGCACCGGATCGAGATCTGTAGCCGCAGGATCTAAATAGATCGTACGCTCCAGATCGCGTACCTCTTCGCCGATTAATGAATCTATCCTAACGCTTGGATCAAGATCCAACGGCGCGCGAGCAAGCGACCATGTCCTGGCGGCGCGCGGCGTCAGCGAGCGGCGGAGCGCTCGGTCTACGGCGGCGCTAGCGTTCCTGATCGTTCCAGGATGCGAGAAGGTGCTTACCAGATCCGCAAAGGCGTGCTGAAGCTCGACGTGGTACTGGTTTGCGGAGGGCCCCTCGGATGTGGCTGAGAGAGCTCGTCGGAGTCATGCACGGCGTCGGGTGGTTGTTGTCGGCGTCGTTGCCGAAGTTCCGCGTCGCCCTAACACAAGCCAGGGGGTTTAGGGGATGCGCAAAAACGTGGCGAACAATCTCGTGCGAGTCAGAAGTGAAGGGGCACACGGGACTTCCGGAATTTGGTCGCCGGAGTCGAGGTGGTTGTCAGATGCTTGCGGCGTCGAGCGGAAATGGTGACCTGGGGCAGTACAGGATGAACTGGTGGGGTCAGGAGGTACGCAAGGAGATTGCGAAATGGCTCGAACGAATCAGAGAGGAAGGGGCGCACGGAACTCACCGGAATCGATCGCCGGAGTGAGCTCTGTCTGCGGCGGTGTTGTGTGAGTCGTGGGCAGCCTGGTGGCGTGAAGGCAGAATTGACTGGGGGAAAATGGTCGCTAGGAAGTGGGGATCTTATAGCCGAAGCCTCGACAGGAAACGCTCGCGGATTAATGCCCAATTATGCCGCGCCATTACCGGCCATGACTGCAGCTGCGATGTGGTCACGGGCGCGGTTTGGGGAAGACGAGGACAGCGTGGGCAGGGCCCGCTCGTCAGCGATGTGCGCGAAGTGAGGGTGGGGTCCGGTCGTCAGTGACCGTCTGGGTACGCTGGCGCGTGCGAGAGGAAAAGAAAACCCCCGGGTGGGCTTGTTGGGCTCGATTCGATGCTGGGCCTAAAACCTGGCGCGTGGCCTTTTCCTTTGTTTATTTCTTTTTCCTTTTCTATTTTGATTTTCTGGGTAGATTTTCAAATGAAATCAAGTTCAATTTGAATTCAAATTTTCCTGGGATTTTTGTAGTGAGAAATTGTCTCAAAAATGGTCATATAACCATGGGGTAGCTTTGTAAAGGATTGGTCAAGCTTGGAGATCAAAATATCAGAGGCTATGCACTTGGTTTAAAATTTGAAAGATGGTTTTTGGAACCCATTTCCATTTGAAAAACTTGGTTTTAAATCTGCACTTAATCCTATGCCCATAGAAGGCAACCTTCCTGGTTCACAACAATCAAACTTACAAGTGGTGTTGGCCATTAAAATAAGTCTGTCCACATAAAATCATGATACCATGTTTCTGTTTTTCTGAAATGTTTTGAGAAAACCCTAAATGATGATGGATGCAAGGATGATATGAATGAGCTTTGAAACATGAATTTAGGGATGTTACAAATATAACCCCCTTAATATGAATCTCGCCCTCGAGATTCGGATTGGCTAGCAAATAGGTGAGGGTGGTCTTTCCGAAGATCATCTTCTCTTTCCCATGTTGCTTCCTCTTCGGAATGATGATTCCATTGCACCTTGCAAAACTTGATAGTTTTTTCCTTGTGACTCTTTCTGCGGTCTCAAGAATCTTGACAGGCTTTTCCTCATAGGTGAGATCACTTTCTAGTTGGACTTCTTCCAAGGGTATGGTATCCTTCTAAGATGATTCTTCCATCTCTGGGTGACATTTCTTAAGCTGACTCACATGAAATACATTATGGATAGCTGACAGAGATTCAGGCAATTCAACTTCATATGCAACTTCTCCCTTGCGACTTAGTATCTTGAATGGCCCAACATATCTTGGTGCCAACTTTCCTTTGACTCCAAATCTTTTCACTCCACGAAGTGGTGATACTCTAAGATAAGCTCTATCCCCAACTTCGTAGGTGACTTCTCTACGCTTAGAATCCGCGTAGATTTTCTGTCGGGACTGTGCTATCTTCAACCTGTCCTTAACCAATTTGACTTTCTCTTCAGCGTCTTTGATGAGATCGGGTCCAAACAAACTCCTTTCTCCCACACCATTCCATAGCAATGGGGTGGTACACTTTCTTCCGTAGAGTAACTCAAATGGTGCCATTCCAATACTAGATTGGTAACTGTTATTGTAAGAGAACTCTGCGTAAGGCAAACTTTCATCCCAACTTGCTCCATAGTCTAGGGCACATGCCCTCAACATGTCTTCAAGAATCTGATTAGTCCTTTCTGTTTGTCCATCAGTTTGAGGATGAAAAGCAGTGCTGAATTCCAACCTCGTTCCTAAGGATTCATGAAGCTGTCTCCAAAAGTGAGAAGTATATTGAGTTCCTCTATCAGACACAATACTCTTAGGTACACCGTGAAGGCACACAATTCTGCTCATGTAGATTTTGGCTAACTTGGCACTTGTATAAGTTGTCTTCACGGGTATAAAATGAGCCACTTTAGTTAGGCGATCCACTACTACCCATATAGAATCATATCCTGACCTGGTCCTTGGTAATCCGGTAATGAAATCCATACCGATATTTTCCCACTTCCATTCAGGAATAGGTAGTGGTTGAAGCAAACCTGCTGGTTTCTGATGCTCCGCTTTTACTCTGCTACACACATCACACAAAGTAATATGCTCAGCGATGTCCCTTTTTATATTGTTCCACCAAAATCTTTCTTTCATATCCATGTACATCTTGGTGTTTCCTGGGTGAATAGAATACGGAGAGTTGTGGGCTTCCTGTAGAATCAGTTTCCGCAACTCCGGGTCTTGTGGAACACATATACGTTTCCCGTACCATAAAGTACCTTGTTCGTCTATATGGAAACTCTTAGCTTTCCCTAGACTTATATTTTCCTTAATCTTTTCAATTTCCTTATCAGCCTTCTGAGTTTCTCGGATCTTGTCCAATAAAGTGGGTTGAACATCTAAGGACATGAGATGTCCTTCAGGCACAATCTCCAATCTGAGTTCTTTGAATTGCTTACACAAGTCATCTGGCAATTCACCTTTGGTAAGGCCATTTACAAACGTCTTACGACTTAGAGCATCTGCTACTACATTTGCTTTACCGGGGTGGTATTGCAAACTTAAGTCGTAATCCTTGATAAGCTCTAGCCATCTCCTTTGTCTCATATTGATTTCCTTCTGGGTGAAGATATACTTCAAACTCTTATGATCGGTGAATACTTCACAACGCTTTCCCAAAAGGTAATGTCTCCATGTTTTGAGTGCATGGACGATAGAGGCTAACTCCAAATCATGAGTGGGATAGTTTACTTCATGAGTTTTGAGTTGTCTCGAGGCATAGGCCACAACTTTACCGTCTTGCATAAGTACGGCACCCAAACCTTGATGAGACGCATCACAATATACTTGGAAATCCTTTTCCAAATCTGGCAGACATAGTACCGGTGTTGTTACAAGTCTCTTCTTCAATTCTTGGAAGCTGACTTCACAACCTTCAGACCAAGCAAATTTCTTGTCCTTTTTTAACAATTCCGTCATTGGCTTAGCAACCTTTGAGAAATTCTCAATGAACCTTCTGTAGTAACCTGCTAAACCAAGGAAACTGCGAACTTCTTTTACGTTCTTAGGAGATTCCCATTCAGTCACAGCTGAAACTTTAGTAGGATCAACTGCCACACCATCCTTTGTCATAACATGACCAAGAAAACCAACTTCCTCTAACCAGAACTCACACTTGCTGAATTTGGCATAAAGTTTATGTTCCCTCAGTTTCTCAAGTATCAAGCGTAAGTGTCTTTCATGTTCTTCCTTGCTCTTGGAGTAGACCAAGATGTCATCGATGAAAACGACAACAAACTTGTCAAGGAATTCCATGAACACCTTGTTCATCATATTCATGAAGTATGCTGGAGAGTTGGTTAACCCAAAAGGCATCACAGTGTACTCATACAATCCATACCTTGTGGTGAATGCTGTCTTAGGTATGTCTTGCTCTCTTATTTTGAGTTCAAAATAGCCTGACCGAAGATCAATCTTTGAGAACACACATGCTCCCTCTAGCTGATCAAACAAGTCATTGATTCTAGGCAAAGGATATTTGTTCTTGATAGTTACCTCGTTGAGAGAACGGTAATCTATACATAACCTTTGGCTTCTATCTTTTTTCTCCACGAACAATACCGGGGCTCCCCAAGATGAAGAACTTGGTTGAATAAACCCTTTCTGCAACTGTTCTCCTAGTTGCTTCTTGAGTTCCTTCAGTTCATCAACTGACATTTTGTACGGTCTTTTTGCTATTGGTCCAGAACCTGGTACCAAATCTATCAGAAACTCCACATCTCTATCTGGTGGCATTCCTGGCAACTCTTCCGGAAACACATCCGGATACTCACACACAATTGGCACACTGTCCATGCTAACCCCCTTAAGAGAATTTAGCTTACTTCCTTTGGATTCAAAGTTTGACCTGAATTTTATTCTTTTTCCTTCTGGGGTTGTGAGTGTAACTGTACGATTGGCACAATATAGTACTCCCTCATACTTAGCCATCCAATCCATTCCCAAAATCACATCCAATCCTTGGGAATTCAGGATTATTAGGTTCACTGGAAACTTATGTTTTCCAAACTCTATGACTAAGTCATGACATCCTGAGTTTACTATCATTTCTCCACCCGGAGAACTTACTCTTATAGGACACCCAATGGTTTCTACCGGTAATTCATTTCTTTCAACAAATGCTTTTGATATGAATGAATGAGATGCACCGGTATCAAAGAGTACAAATGCTGAAATTGAATTGAGTCTGAACTTACCAGCAACGGCATCAGGCTCCTCATAGACCTCCTCCACATTGATGTGGTTAACCTGTCCTTTCTGAAAAGGATTTGGCTTGTTAGGTCCTTCAACTTTCTTCTCAGGGCACTCATTAGCATAATGCCCCAGCTTCTTGCATTTGAAGCACTCAACCTGACTGATGTCCTTTTTAGGCTGGCTTCCACTTCCACTTCCACTGTGGTGGCTCTTATGTCCACTCTTGTGGTTCTTGTACTTATCATTGTCATGACTGCGATGATGCTTGTTGTCATGACGGTTGTGGTTGTGGTGCTTGTTGAAGTTCCCATGCTTGTGGGATCCTGAGCTGCCACTGTCATCATAGTGAGATCGTTTGTGAGACGATCCCGAGCTGTGTTTGTCGGAGTGTTTCCTCTTCCTACTATCGACTTGCTTCAATTTACTCTCCAAAATAGCAGCCTTGTCACACAGAGACTGGTAAGTTGGAACATATGCCACAGACAACTGTAGATTCAGCTCATCATTCAAGCCTTCCAGAAACTTTTCCTTTCTTTTGGCATCCGTGTCAACCTCATCCGGTGCATAGTGCGCCAGATTGTTGAACTCTTCTATGTATTCTGCCACGCTGCGGTGGCACTGCTTCAGGTTGTGAAACTCTTTCTTTTTCAGGCTCATCATTCCTGATGAGATATGAGCAGTGCGAAAGCCATCTTCAAAGATAGCCCAAGTCACCTCATCCAAAGGAGTGGTAATTTGGAAGTTGTCCCACCATGTGGTGGCTGGTCCTTCTAACAGATGTGCTGCGAACCTGACTTTTTCAGCATCCGTGCAGCCCACGGTCACTAAGTCCTTGTTCACGGAATGTAGCCAGTCATTGGCTACCATGGGATCAGTTGTCCCCGAAAACTTTGCTGGCCTCAATCGCAGAAATCTGGTGAGCATACCAAAACCCGGAGGGTTGTTGTTGTTGTTATTGTTGTTGTTGTTATTGGGGTTGTTATTATTATGGTTTTGGATGAATGTTGTCATCATCTGCATAAGCTGTGTTTGCGCATTCATCATTTGTTGCATTTCCGGGGTGATGTTGTTGGGGTTGGGGTTTGCGTGACGGGGAGGCATCTGTGGTTTGTTCAAATAGATAAGAATGAGATACCCATAGATGTTTTATGCACAATACGTCACAAGCAAATCACATAGCATGCAACTCAAGAATAAAGGTTCAACAACCAGATAATAATTTCATGAAATAAAACACACAAGTGGCAAGCCATCCACATGTCGGATGGTCCAATAACAAGTTCACAAATAACAAGTACGAATATGAAAGATAAACGAGTAGTCAAGTCTACTCATCAGCATCAATCTCCTCCTCGACGAAGGTAAGACCTGCGTTCTCCATCGCGGTCTTGTTCTCCTCAATCGTAGTGGTCAAGGAATCGACCTTGGCCTTGAGAGCCCTCTTCTGGGAGCGGAGCCTCTCAATAACCATCTGCTGCTGCTCTAGCTCGAAATCCTTGGACTTCAGTTCCTCGGTCATGTCCCGGATCTTCTTGTTCCTATCCTGGACGCGTTTCTCCTGACTCTTGAACTTGCGGTCCTGGGCCTCGAACTTCGTCTCCATTTCCTTGATCATCTCATCCTGCTGTGCGAAAAGCTTGTCCTTCTCGCGAAGCTGCACTTGGAGCTCGTCATTGCTGAGCATGACGTTCGTCCTGTCCGTGTCCACGTGCCTGAGGAGAGACTCTAAGTCCTGGAGATAGAGACGTATCGTCTCTGCCGCGTCCCTCGAGTCGTCCTCAAAGTCGATGGACTCTCCATCAACATCACGTCTTCCGAAGACGTGGAAGTGAGTGCCCGTAACCTGTCGGGAGTGACGGCCTAACAGACGTCCTATCAGGTCCTGCATGACTACCTCCATGCCTCTCTCCCTGTCGTCGTGCATCAGCTTGAAGACGATGGCCTCCGTAGTGGGCTCTGTCTGGTGTCCGGGCTGGTTCACCTTGAAGCCCCAGAGGTCCTTCCTCTCGAACTTGGTGAGTGGGTACACCGTGATGGTGGGAAGAGGGAGATCGAGCAAAGTGGTAAGCTCAACGATACGGGGGCCAAAACGGGTAACCTGGAGCTCCTCAACAGTGCTGATGGTAATAGGCATCTATTTTATAAGATTGAAAAAGTTAGAACAACACAATTTAAGATAAATCAAGACAAACATTCATACATATCCGTGGAACACAAAATCAACTAAGTCATGCATACATAATCCCATTACATCAATCATGGTCCAATACTTATTTAAGATATCATTTTGAAAAATAAGGTGATAGGTGGTGGTCCAACTAACGAAGTGTGCTTACAATCCTATCTCACTGGATCTGGTGGCTATCACAATGTTCCTAGAGGCAACCCACCTATCTTGTTCACATGATTCCATCACTAAGTCTATTATATCTCCCCTTAACTCTTGGTTGGTGGCTTCCAACTCTTGGGTAAGTTCTTTCTCCTTCTCTAAGTCTTTTTGGAGGTTGAGCATCTTGCACTTGACTCTAGCACTTAGTTCTTTGATAGTCCTCCAAGCTGCATCTCTGGCTGACTCAAAGAATGTGGTGTGCATTACAGTGTTGGTGTACATGCAGAATCCCCTTTCCTTGTGGTTGTCTTCCTTGTTTTTGTACAAGTGAAGTTGCACCCACCAATACTCCACTCCTTGGTCCATCACTGGAAAGCCTTTGTAAATAGCTGCTCCATGTGCTTCCATTGCCACCATGAGGTCCTTGAGAATCTTGGGAAACTCAGTTTCACACTCCAAGGTCATGGTCATGAGTGGTCCTTTCTTCACGGCTTCGTTGATGGAGTTCATCTACAAATGGAGTTGAGAATGAAAAGATTAGAAAAGTTTTACGAGAAGAATAGACAAGTGTAGAAGTAGTTGAAAACTTTTCCTTAGTGGTTTTCCAATCCTAGGGTCATAATCCTACAGGCAACACAGTGCTCTGATACCATCTGTTAGACCCCTCCTTTATAAAGGAATGGATCCCTGTGATTGCAATGCTAGTCCCTGGATCAATGCTAGCATCCACAGTTTAAGATGAAGTACACAGATACAAAGGTCGTTTATTACATTCATTCCAGAGATAAAACATAATCTTTTACAACTCAGGGCCATAGGCCTAATACAAGAGTTTAAGGAATAAGTAAATAAACATAAGTCTTCATCTTCATGTGCCACAGGCAAGCATGTTGAGTGTAGACTCATGACTCCTACTCATCATCGGAGTAACCTGCAACATCACAAGTTACAGCCACAGAGGGTCAATACTTTGGAATAGTATTGGCAAGTGATACCTTAGTATATTTTTAGTGGACTATATTACTATATGCATTTGGCTAAGTGTAGCTTGGCTTGCTTTGCTGGAAAATAGGTTTTACCTATTAGTTGAAATCACTAAGTTTTTATTTATCAAAACTTCCCAAGAAACCACCAATAGACATTGGGGTCCTTTACCCTTGTTCACCCACAAATTTTTACTTAGAAGTTTGAGTGATGAGATTCTTGTAGCTTCCATGTCTTGATGCTCAAGTTGTCCATTGCCTTGGACTAGGCTAAGTACTTAGATTTTTCCATCTGCAGAGGTTGTGCACTTTACCCACCAGACTTGGTTTCCCAAGACAGGACCCTTCAGAAGACTTTCCTTAGTCAAATGGACGCGTTCCAACCTATCTTCCCAACTACCACCAACTGTCCAAATGACTAAGTTCTAGCAACCTATATGATCAAGGCAGAGCCCATATTGCCAAGTGGTTGCACTGTAAGCTTTCTCAACACTTGGCCTCCAAATCCCTTTGTGCCTGGGTGGCATACCACAAGTGAGATACACAACCGAAGTCCATGGCCTTGTGTAACCACTCAACATAACCCAATCCTTCCATTCCACCCAGGAGGTTCATTTGTCTTAGTTGTTTTATTAGGAAAGCATAAGTCTCATGACTTAGAAATATTTTCATCATAGTAAGTATAGATTTTTACCAACCCTTGTTTGCTAAATAGCTAGGCTAAGCATGGTAAGATAACTTAACTTAGGAAAATTCCCTAGCAATTCTACAATACTACTTACTTAGGATTTCCCAACTTAGCATTAGGCAAAAATATCATGCAAGACTTAGCAAAATATCTAATGCTAGTACAAAACATAGGATAGAAATATTCATGAAAATATCACTTGCCTTGGTAGTGGGGAGAGTAGCACTCTTCACAATCACAATCACTAGCAAAATCTACACAAAAATTATAGCATACAATTACACACAATTATATTCAATCAAAAATAATATGAATGCATGCATGCAAGAATTTACCAAGTGGTGATTTTGAAAATTCTACCAAGCATGCACATGTTTACAGAAACTTAACAAGTCACAAGTTTGCCAACTAAACTTATTTGGCACTAATACAATTTACCAAAATAAATCTATACTTAAAATAGCCTTAAAACATGTTTCTACAAATAAAGTCATTTTAACTGTTACTATTTGTTAAACACATTGGATATTCAGAAAGTTCTTGTTTCACTGAATCCAACGGTATAAAGTTTGCAAAATTCCAACGTGGCAATCAAAAGTTATAAGCATTTGAAATTTGGATCAAATTCTGGTTTTAAATCTGTTTTTAGTTCTAACACTTGCCACGCGTCGTGCTGTGATTTGCGCGTACCGGTACGCACCGGATCGAGCTCTGTAGCCACAGGATCTAAATAGATCGTACGCTCCAGATCGCGTACCTCTTCGCCGATTAATGAATCTATCCTAACGCTTGGATCAAGATCCAACGGCGCGCGAGCAAGCGACCATGTCCTGACGGCGCGCGGCGTCAGCGAGCGGCGGAGCGCTCGGTCTACGGCGGCGCTAGCGTTCCAGATCGTTCCAGGATGCGAGGAGGTGCTTACCAGATCCGCAAAGGCGTGCTGAAGCTCGACGTGGTACTGTTTTGCGGAGGGGCGCTCGGATGTGGCTGAGAGAGCTCGTCGGAGTCGTGCATGGCGTCGGGTGGTTGTTGTCGGCGTCGTTGCCGAAGTTCGGCGTCGCCCTAACACAAGCCAGGGGGTTTAGGGGATGCGCAAAAACGTGGCGAACAATCTCTTGTGAGTCAGAAGTGAAGGGGCGCATGGGACTTACGGAATTTGGTCGCCGGAGTCGAGGTGGTTGTCAGATGCTTGCGGCGTCGAGCGGAAACAGCGACCTGGGGCAGTACAGGATGAACTGGTGGGGTTAGGAGGTACGCAAGGAGATTGCGAAATGGCTCGAACGAATCAGAGAGGTAGGGGCGCACGGAACTCACCGGAATCGATCGCCGGAGTGAGCTCTGTCTGCGGCGGTGTTGTGTGAGTCGTGGGCAGCCTGGTGGCGTGAAGGCAGAATTGACTGGGGGAAAATGGTTGCTAGGAAGTGGGGATCTTATAGCCGAAGCCTCGACAGGAAACGCTCGCGGATTAATGCCCAATTATGTCGCGCCATTACCGGCCATGACTGCAGCTGCGACGTGGTCGCGGGCGCGGTTTGGGGAAGACGAGGACAGCGTGGGCAGGGCCCGCTCGTCAGCGATGTGCGCGAAGTGAGGGTGGGGTCCGGTCGTCAGTGACCGTCTGGGTACGCTGGCGCGTGCGAGAGGAAAAGAAAACCCCCGGGTGGGCTTGTTGGGCTCGATTCGATGCTGGGCCTAAAACCTGGCGCGTGGCCTTTTCCTTTGTTTATTTATTTTTCCTTTTCTATTTTGATTTTCTGGGTAGATTTTCAAATGAAATCAAGTTCAATTTGAATTCAAATTTTCCTGGGATTTTTGTAGTGAGAAGTAGTCTAAAAAATGGTCATATAACCATGGGGTAGCTTTGTAAAGGATTGGTCAAGCTTGGAGATCAAAATATCAGAGGCTATGCACTTGGTTTAAAATTTGAAAGATGGTTTTTGGAACCCATTTCCATTTGAAAAACTTGGTTTTAAATCTGCACTTAATCCTATGCCCATAGAAGGCAACCTTCCTGGTTCACAACAATCAAACTTACAAGTGGTGTTGGCCATTAAAATAAGTCTGTCCACATAAAATCATGATACCATGTTTCTGTTTTTCTGAAATGTTTTGAGAAAACCCTAAATGATGATGGATGCAAGGATGATATGAATGAGCTTTGAAACATGAATTTAGGGATGTTACACCCCACCTTTTGATGATTCCCCTGACGAGGAGAAGAATGTCTATCAGACTCGTCAGGAGGACCACAACTTAGTTCATTGCGGCATATTGTATGGGCTAGAGCCGGAACTTCGAAAGAGTTTCAAAAACGGCAATGCATTTGATACAATGGGTGAGTTGAAAATGATTTTCGACACACATGCTGCTGTAGAGAGCTACAACGCTTCAGAAAAGTTCTTTAGCTGCATGATGGAAGAGCACAGCTCCGTTAGTGAGCATGTACTCAAGATGTCGGGTTACGACGATAAGCTTGTGTCCTTGGGAATATCGATTCCCATTGACTTAGGAATCCATCGTGTTCTGCAGTCTCTGCCACCTAGCTATAAGAGCTTCGTGATGAACTATAATATGCAAGGCATGAAGAAGTCTCTCCCCGAGCTTCTGTCAATGCTTAAAACTGCAGAAGTGGAGATCAAAAAGGAACATCAAGTGTTGATGATCAATAGGAACACTGGTTTCAAGAAATACAAGAAGGGAAAACGGAAGGGAAGTAAGGGCGGCAAGCCTGTTGCCGCGCCTGAAAAGAAACCCCGAGTTGGACCTAAGTCTGATTCCGAGTGCTACTATTGTAAGGGGACTGGCCACTGGAAGCGCAACTGCCCCAAGTATCTGGCAGACAAGAAGGCCGGCAAGGCAAACAAAGGTATATATGATATACATGTTATTGATGTGTACTTGACTAGTGCTCGCAGTAGCACCTGGGTATTTGATACCGGTTCAGTTGCTAATATTTGTAACTCGAATCAGGGGTTGCGGAAAAAGCGACCGCTAGCAAGGGGTGAGGTCAAGATGCGTGTCGGCAATGGATCAAGCGTTGATGTGATCGCCATCGGAACGCTGCCTCTCCACTTACCGTCGGGATTAGTTATAAACTTGAATAAATGTTATCTGGTGCCTGCACTTAGCATGAACATTGTATCTGGATCGTGTTTGATGCGAAGTGGTTATTCATTTAAATCCGAGAACAATGGTTGTTCCATTTATATGAATGAAATCTTTTATGGTCATGCACCGATGATGAATGGTTTATTTCTATTAGATCTCGATGATAATGTTACACATATTTATTGGAAAAGGATTAAACTTAATGATGATATATCCGCATATATGTGGCACTGCCGTCTAGGTCATATTGGCGTTAAACGCATGAAGAAGCTCCATTCGGATGGACTTTTGGAATCACTTGATTATGAATCATTGGATACATGTGAGCCATGCCTTATGGGCAAGATGACTAGAACGCCGTTTTCCGGTTCAATGGAACGGGCGACAGATTTATTGGAAATCATACATTCTGATGTAGGTGGTCCAATGAGTGTGTCGGCGCGAGGTGGATATCGTTATTTTGTTACTTTCACGGATGATTTGAGTAGATACGGTTATATCTACTTGATGAAACACAAGTCTGAAACCTTTGAAAAGTTCAAGGAATTTCAGAATGAAGTGGAAAATCATCGTAATAGAATGATCAAATTTCTACGGTCCGACCGTGGAGGTGAGTATCTAAGTTACGAGTTTAGCACTCACATGAAAGAGTGTGGAATTGTTTCACAACTCACACCTGCCGGAACACCACAGCGAAATAGTGTGTCGGAACGTCGTAATCGTACTTTATTAGATATGGTTCGATCTATGATGTCTCTGACGGACTTGCCGTTGTCATTTTGGGTTTATGCACTAGAAACTGCTGCATTCACTTTAAATCGGGCACCATCTAAATCCGTTGAAAATACACCGTATGAATTATGGTTTGGAAACAAACCTAAGCTGTCATTTCTTAAAGTTTGGGGATGCGATGTTTATGTGAAGAAACTTCAACCGGATAAACTCGAACCCAAAGCGGAAAAATGCGTCTTCATAGGATACCCTAAAGAAACTATTGGGTATTCCTTCTATCACAGATCCGAGGGCAAGGTTTTTGTTGCCAAGAATGGATCCTTTCTAGAGAAAGAGTTTCTCGCGAAAGGTGTGAGTAGTCGGAAGGTAGAACTCGAAGAGGTTGTGGAACCTTCTCTTCAAAGTATGGCGAGTAGCGCAGCGCCGGAAGTTGTTCCGAAGTTGGCTCCACCTGTTGAAGAGGGAACTAATGATAATGATCATGAAACTCCGAAAGAGAGTACTACTGAACCTCGCAGGTTAAACAGGACGCGTGCAGCTCCCGAGCTGTACGGAAATCCTGTCATGAATTTCATGGTTGATGAAAATGATGACCCTGCGACGTATGAAGAAGCGATGATGAGCCCGGATTCCAACAAATGGTTAGAAGCCATGAAATCCGAGATGGAATCCATGTATGAAAATCAAGTTTGGAACTTGGTGGAATTACCTCACGACCGAAAGGCCGTGGAGAACAAATGGATTTTCAAAAGGAAAACTGATGCTGATGGTAATGTGACCGTCTATAAAGCTCGACTTGTCGCAAAGGGGTTTCGACAAATTCAAGGAGTTGACTACGATGAGACTTTCTCTCCCGTAGCGATGCTAAAGTCAGTTAGGATTATGTTAGCAATTGCTGCATATTTCGATTATGAGATATGGCAGATGGATGTCAAAACCGCGTTTCTCAATGGTAATATTGAAGAAGAGTTGTATATGATACAACCAAAGGGTTTTGTCGATCCTAAGGATGCTAACAAGGTGTGCAAGCTTCAGCGATCCATCTATGGATTGAAGCAAGCATCACGAAGTTGGAATCTCCGCTTTGATGAGGTGATCAAAGAGTTTGGATTTGTCCAAACTTATGGAGAAGCTTGTATTTACAAGAAAGTGAGTGGGAGCAATGTGGCATTTCTGATATTATATGTGGATGACATATTATTGATCGGAAATGATATAGATCTTTTAAACAGTGTTAAAAGTTATCTAAACAGCAAATTTTCAATGAAGGACCTAGGTGAAGCGTCATACATATTAGGCATAAAGATCTATAGAGATAGATCTAGGGGCCTAATAGGGCTATCGCAAAGTACATACCTTGATAAGATTTTAAAGAAGTTTAAAATGGACGGAAGTAAGAAGGGGTTCTTACCTATGTTGCAAGGCAAGACATTGAGTAAGACTCAAAGTCCGGCTTCGGCGGAAGAAAGAGAGATAATGGACAAAGTCCCCTATGCTTCAGCCATAGGCTCTATAATGTACGCCATGCTATGTACAAGACCGGATGTGGCACATGCTATTAGTTTGACTAGTAGGTACCAATCGGATCCAGGTTCGGAACACTGGATAGCGGTCAAGAATATCCTTAAGTACTTACGAAGAACTAAGGATATGTTTCTTGTATACGGAGGTGAAAAAGAGCTCGTCGCTAAGTGTTATGTCGACGCTAGCTTTGACACCGATCCGGATGACTCTAAGTCTCAATCCGGATACGTATTTCTCATGAATGGCGGAGCGGTTAGTTGGAGGAGCTCCAAACAACCTGTGGTAGCGGGATCAACAACGGAGGCCGAATATGTTGCTGCTTCAGAAGCGGCTCAGGAAGCAGTTTGGATGAAGGAGTTCATATCCGAACTAGGAGTGGTGGCAAACGCGTTGGACCCAATGGTGATCTATTGTGACAACAATGGTGCCATTGTCAATGCCAAAGAGCCAAGGTCTCACAAGCATTCCAAGCATATTAAGCGCCGGTTTCACTCCATCCGCGAGCATGTCAAGGATGGAGATATAAAGATTTGTAAAGTACATACGGATCTCAATGTAGCAGATCCGTTGACTAAAACTCTCCCTAGAGCAAAACATGATCAACACCAGAACTCAATGGGTGTTAGATTTATCACTATGTAACTAGATTATTGTCTCTAGTGCAAGTGGGAGACTGAAGGGAATATGCCCTGAGAGGCAATAATAAAGTGTTTATTATGTGTATTCCAAGTATATGATAGATGTTTATTTTGCATGCTATAATTGTATTAATACGGAAACGTTAATACATGTGTGTTTAATAAACAAACAGAAAGTTCCTAGTTATGCCTCTATCATAAACTAGCTCGTTGATTAACAAGATGATCAAGGTTCCCTGATCATGGACATTGGATGTTGTTAATAACGGGATCACAACATTAGTGTAATGGTGTGATGAACATTCATCCGAAGTATAGCATTACGATCAAAGTCATTGAGTTTATATTGCTATAACAACTTACGAAGTGATCCTAATCCTTAGACCATGAGATCATGTCAATCACTAACACCGGAAGAGTTTCTTGATAACATCAAACGTCACACCGTAACAGGGTGATTATAAAGATGGATTCAGAACTAATAAAGTGTTATGTTGAGGCTCATGGATAGAGAGTGGAATTTGTTCATCCCGATGACGGATAGATATACTCTGGGCCCTCTCGGTGATATCACATTGATTAGCTTGCAAGCAAGTGATTTGATCACTAGAATGATATATCACAGGAACGAGACAAGAGTGCATGTCGGTAACGAGATCAAACTAGGTATGGAGATACCGATGATCGAATCTCGGACATGTAATATATCGTGAAACAAAGGGATTAAGATACTAGCGTAAAAGGTTCCGACGATCACAAGAAAGTCATCGTTGAATGTGTGGGAGTCAGTATGGGTCTCCAGATCCCGCTTCTGATTATTGATCCGAGAGGGGTCTCGATCATGTCCGCATTATTCACGAACCGTAGGGTGACACACTTAAGAGACACCGACATCCAATTGGAGCAAATGTTTCATGCCGAAAGAATGAACAAGCGCAGGAATTTATTTCACTAGATACCGAAACAGGTTTTCGGGTGGAATTGCATAAATTGGTTATGCATGTGAAATAGAATTCTAGCAAGGGGTTATTTGTGAATGTTTGTCATTAAAGTAATTGACAAAATTCTGAATAAAATAAAAGAGTTTTATTTAATGAGAGTTTGCATTAAATTTGGTGGAAATTTAATGGGAATTTGAGTGGACTTTTGAGTGGAGGGATTTTAAAGGGCATTTTGTGAGTGGAGTGTCCACCCACATGAATGAAGGAGGGGAGGGGGCAGCCCCCATGGCCGGCGGCCACCCCCTTGGGTGCCTCCCCTCCTCCTATAAAAGGAGCCCCACTCCTCACTTGTCTCTCACACCTCCTCGTGAAGGATCTCTCTCCCCCTCTAGAATTTATCCCCCATGGTCTCGGACTAGCGAGATACATGTTCCCGGTGGCTATTCGGCAAGAAAGAGTTGTGCTTCCGCTGCATCGCTGGAGCGAGGAGGCGAAGGTTGCTCGGTGCCTCGAACGTGTGTGCGAGCACGGATGCGCTGCTGATTTTCGGCGCTAGGACTTCCTCTCGATCTTGAGATCGGCAAGAGATCGTCTACATCAACCACGAGTTGAACTCGTTAAGCTTTGTCGGTCTTCAAGGGTATGTTCTCTACGGATATACATCCGCCCGTTGTTTGTATCTAGTAGATAGATCTTGGTATATAGTTCACATCGTAGGAAAATTTTTGTTTTCTATGCTGCGAACCCTACAGTCGCACAGTGCCTGAAGAATCAGTCACAGATCCAGCAGTGCCTGTCGAAGAAGAGCCTATTGCAACAAACAGACCGCGAAGACTCATGATAATGTCCTGATCGGAGAGAGCAACTTCTGAAGATCCAGAAGGAGCCGACTATCCACGAGCCTGGTGCTGCTGACGTAAGCTGGGATCCCGTGTATAACAGGTCGCCCAAGTGTGGCCATCCTTGTTACAGTAAGAGCAGTGACGAAGAGAACTACGACGACCCTGACCACGAGTCTGCTGGTGCTGACTTTGGCCCTGAAACTGCTGGTGCTGACTCTAACCCTGAAACTGCTGGTGCTGACTCTGAACCTGACCTGGAGGAGTGGGTAGTATCGGCGGTGGCATAGAGGACCGCGGCTGAGTCGAGGGAACAGACAGCATAGAAGGACCACAGTAGCAAGCACAGATGGAGCCGCAAGAAGACCAGCACCACGAGTATAAAACTCATCAATAGTAGAATCACCCTGCTGGAGAGCATGCTCCTGGCGAACCACAGACAGGTAAAGAGCATCCTCAGATGGCTGATAGCGCTGACGAAGATGGACCCACTGAGCGGCAACAGTAGGGAGACTCATGAACTCAGCAGCATACTGGGGCAGAACACTGGAGGTGAGAACAGCAGCAGCACGAGCATCCTCATCAACCCATTGAGTGTAAGCAGTCAAAGCGTGACGATAGGCCTCAAGATCAGAAGAGTACTGCTTGAACTTCAGGTCATCAGCAGCAACAGCACTATCATCAGCACTCTGAGCAGCATCCTTGGCCTCCTGAGAAGCATCACCACCAAGAACAATCGGCGTCGGCGGAAGAGGAGCCACAGGAGCAGGGGGCACGACGGACAGGAGACCTCGCCGGAGAGCACACCCCAAAGACGGAGACCGCGCATGTGGACGCGCATAAAGGCAGCGAAATCAGGGTAATTCGCGTCATCGAAGATCACCGGCAGTGAGGAATCGCAACATAACCCGAGGAAGAAGACATATCGCTCTCTATTTTTTTTGACACAGATCTGATCAGATCTAGATCTGACCGGTCCTGACACAAGCTGACGTCAGCAGACGAAAACCAGACGGGGCGGGCCAGCCAAACGGGGCAGGCAGATCGGCGGCTGGGCGAGGCCACAACGGCCGGACGGGAGGCGGTGGGAGGCAGTGGAGTGGAGGCCAGCGCTGCAGGAGGTGGCCCCGGCCAGTCAGTGACGGGCGGGCGGCAGGGGTCATAACGACCGCGTGTGAACGGGCGGGCGGCAGGGGGTGTAGGTGTGTAGATGCAGAGGAGCAGAGGACGGCCGGGACAGGCCACGCGTCAGATCGAGGACGGAAGAGGACGGCCGAACTGGATGAGCACGTGGGTGGAGGGGCCCGATCAGATCGGATCGGTAGCAGATTTCTTTAGGATTTCGCGAGTAGCAGACGTGGAGCAAGAGGGATTGCAGATTCGATCGGGACAGGTCCGATCTGGGCGGCGGCGACGCAAACGTCCAGAACGGGAACCGGTGGTGGCCGGGGCGAGCTGACGGCGGCGACAATTACAAGCAGAGGACCGGTGGTCAACGGAACCCTAAAACCGGCTCTGATACCATGTTAGGAATAGACAAGTTATATTCCTCTAGAGGCCAAAGGCCACAATATATAATACAGGTACATGTGCAAATATGCAGGAAGCCCCTAACATATAGAAAAACTACATTACTACAATATACAAATATATACATCTAACACTGTTCATACCCATGCATGGTCTCGCACCTATACCCTCACCGAGACTTCTTTTGTGTATACTGCAACAGCTGAACAACTTAGAACATTAATTAGAACTCTAGGAAACAAATTGTCTCAAGAAAATATACTGTACTGACAGAAACTAATTTTCGGTTATATGCATGCGATGATCACGATGACGAGAAGTAAGTGATCAATTTGCAATACTTCAATAATAATACTCCAGCGTACATAAGGCATGTGAGCCCACAGTATCCAGAAGACACTATAGCACCTTATGCATCCTTCAGATATAGTATACGATAGCCACACCATATTCATAAACTATATACGTACATTATAGTTCATTATTAAAGATCTTGTACTTAAAGAAAAGCTTATCCGCCTAGCTAGGTATGAATTTGGAATTTTAGAAGTTACTCTAGCACTTGATAATCTTCCAAGCTTAATTGGGGTCCAGTCAGGACCTACAATTATATGGTATGGCTATCCTAAGGACAACCTGTGCTCCCACAAGTTAGTAAAGCATACTACTCCCAAAAGCACCAGGAGTGTAATTAACAAAGTCGATGCAAAGGTACCGACTAGAGAGCATCTTCAATCATTCATAACTCATTGTACCCCCTCACTTCAACCAAAGTTTGATTGATTGCAAGTGGGTTTATCATATCAAGATGAAAACTGATGGCAGTTTTGAGAGATATAAAGAATGTCTCATTGCTAAGGGCTTCAAACAACGTGATAGTATTGATTATGAACACACCTTTAGTCCTGCTGTCTAAGCCGCCACTATTCGCCTTTTCTTAGCACTCTCGATTTCTTGTGGGTGGAGTCTTCGTCAATTGGATGTCAAAGACATGTTTCTTCATGGTGTTCTAGAAGAGGATACCAATCTTCCTCATCACATTTGCAAGCTTGATAAGACACTCTATGGCTTAAAACACGCTCCTCATGCATGGTTCTCCAAGCTCAGCTCTAAGATTCCTTCTATTGGCTTTATTTCCTCCAAGGCTAACACATCTCTCTTCATGTACAAGTCAAATATCACAACGTTTGTTTTGATTTATGTTGATGATATTATTGTGTCCAGCTCTTTAGATCAAGCCATTTCGCTCTGCTACGTGATTTGAGTGGAAATTTTGCTCTGAAAGACCTAGGTAACTTACACTTCTTCTTGAGCATTGAAGTCAAGAAAACATCTGATGGCTTACTTTTATACCATGATAAATATGCCACTTATTTAATCTCTCGTGTTGGTATGACTAAATGCACTATATTTTCTACACCTCTCTCCAACACTGATAAACTGTCTCTCATTAATGGCACACCACTTGGGGAGGAAGATAGAACTTACTACAGGAGTATTGTTGCCACCTTACAATATGTCACTCTCACACGCCCAAACTTATCCATTGGGGTTAACAATTTTTTTTAGTTTCTCCATGCTCCCACTATAGCTCATTGGACATCGGCCAAAAGGATCGGATGCTATGTTCAAGTGACACTAAAAGTTGGCATTACCATTCGAAGATCCTCATCTACTCACGTTAGAGCATTATCGGATGCGGTCTAGGCATGATGTATGGATGATAGACGTTCCACTAATAGATTTGCAATATTTCTTGGATCTAATCTTATATCTTGGAGTGCCAGAAAACAAGCCATTGTATCTCACTTGAGCACCGAGGTGAATACAAAACCATTGCCAATTAATGCCAAGCTGAAATAAATTTTGGTTGAAGGTCTGCTTCGTGAGCTCAGGATATCTCTTCGTGCGACTCCTTGTCTATGGTGTGACGATCTCGGCATGACCTATCTATCTGCAAACCCGGTCTTCCATGCTCGCACTAAGCATATTCAAATTGATTTTTATTTCATGTAAGAAAGAGTTACAAATAAATAACCCGAGACCAAATTCATTTCAAGCAAAGATCATCTAATAGATGGTTTTACAAAGACCCTTTCTGTGAAAGCATTTGAGAAATTCAAGCGTAATTTCAACCTCTTCATTTCTTGCACGGTTTAAAACTAAGAGGATGTTAGACAAATGTGTAACCAACACATATGGGCTAGAGGGCAACCGGTATGGTGTAGTACACCAACGGAATGGACACCCACAACAGCCACATATGGTTGATTGGGTGTTTCCATTTTATCTCTTGGCTTTTGTATTCTCTTTATTCCCTTTTCTTGTATTTGCCGCAGATAGGGCTTTTCCATCTAGTACGTACTACTTTTGTTTTGAGGAGCTTTTTCAACACGTAACCGAGAGCAGGGAGAGGTCATCCCTTCCCCCAAACGTTAACACTCGCATAGTGCGAATAATATGCACACATCTTGATCATTCTCAAAAAAAAAAAAAAAAAAAAAAAAACACACACACATCTTACGGACATCCGGACATGTTCCCGAGCCTAATAGTATTCCTGCAGATCTGCTTGCGAATAAGATTCCACACGGAAACTAGTATCATCGTGTTGAGGGTGATGCGGTGGTGGATATTGCGACGCATGAGCGCGAGGAACTGTTGGTGTCGCTGGCTGTGCCGGCGCCATGGCCTGCGCGGGAGCCTCGTAAATCCTTTGTGGCAGAGGAGGACGCATCGTCGGCACGGACGGCACCCCGCCGTCGTACGTCTTGGACGCCACACGGGGAGGGCACGTTGTTCGTGCAGGCAGTGGTGCTGGCGGTGGCGGCTCGTATTTCTTGGATGGCACACGTGCAGGAGGTGCCCGTGGCCCGTCGAGTGGCACCGGAGCACTAGGAGTCACTCTCAGTTGAGTAACATATTATACTACATATAGGTTCCCGTGTTTTATCAGGGTTGTATCTGTAATTGTACATGTGTCTGTCTATATATACATGAGCAGCCGGCCTAATTGGTGCTGTACAATCTCCAATTCCTCTCCACATGGTATCAGAGACCCTCTGGTCCTGACCTAGCCGCCCCCCTCCCCCTCTCTACCCTAGGGCGCCGCCGGCCCTCCTTCCAGCCGCCACCCCTCCCCTCCCTAGGGCGCCGCCGGCCCCTCCCTCCAGCCGCCACCCCCCCCTCCCTAACCCTAGCCGCCACCCACCACGTTCCTCCATGGCCGGGTTCTCCTCCTCCGGCCCCTCCGATCCCTTCAACTCCTCCCGCTCCGGCAGCAGCAACCCCTTCGCCGAGCCCTCCGTCGCCGTCATCCGCGACATCCCCATCGCCGAGCGCGTACCGGTGAAGCTCTCCACCACCGCTGCCAACTTCTTCCCATGGAAGACGTACTTCGGGCTGCTCTTCCGCGAGTATGATCTCCTCGACCACGTCGACGGCACCATCGACCTCCTCGCCATGCCGCACGACCCCGAGTGGCTTGCGATCGACGCCACCATCATCCGCTGGTTTTACCAGACCGTCTCCAACGACATCTTCCGCACCGTCGTCCGGGACGGCGACACCGCGCACACGGTGTGGGAGAAAATCACCGGCCTCTTCACCGACAACAAGATCCAGCGGGTCACCTTCCTCCAGCAGGAGTTCTTCGGCACCCACCAGAACGACCACTCTCTCGATGAGTACGTTCTCAAGCTGAAGAGCCTCTCCGACGAGCTTCGCGACTTGGAGTTTCCGATCGACGACAAGATCATGCTCTCCACCCTGTCGGCAGGACTCGGCGAGGATCTCAGCAACGCCGCCTCCAATTTCACGCTCGTCACCACGCCCTCCTTCGAGCAGGCCGTCGCCTACCTGCGCCTTGAGGAGCGCCGCCTCAAGCATCTCCGGGCTCGGGCGGCTCACACCGTCTTCGTCGCTGGCCTCTCACGCGGCGCCCCGGCACCCGCGCCTCGCGCCCCCGCTCCCGCCTCCGCGCCTCGCCCGATGGGACCACCTCCGGGCTTCTAAGCCCAGCCGCACCCGCCTCCGCCCCCCGCCACCGGCGGCGGTGGTACCGGCGGTGGTCGTCGCGGGCGCCGTCGCCGTGGCGGCGGTGGCAACGGCGGCGACCATGGTGGCGCCACCGCCCCCGCGCCTCGTCCACCCCAGCACGCCGCTCCCACTCCGCCGTGGCTCGCGGGTCACAACCCGTGGACCGGGGTCGTCCACGCCTACTCCATGCCCCTGCCGCGCGCTCCCTACCCGGGCATCATGGGGCCGCGTCCGGCCACTCACCAGGCCTTCTACGCGGCGCCCCAACCTACCGTCACGCCGAGCTACGACACCTCCCCAGGCTACGGTGCCGCGCCCTACTCCGCCCCGGCATACGCCGCCTCCCCGAGCTCGGCCCCGTGGGACCCCGCGCTCCTGATGTAGGGGTTCGTAGCATGGAAAACAAAAATTTTCTATCGCATACAAACAAACAAGCCAAGATCTATCTACTAGATTGTAGCAACGAGTCGATGGAATAACTCACCCTCGAAGATTCCAAAGTGTTTAACGAGAGCAGATTCTCGTGGGTGATGTAGTCGTACTCTTTCCGATCTCAAGATCGCGTAGACGATCCTTCCGGCGCCGCGTTCCCGCAGCGCTCCCGCAGTCGGTCACACGTTCGGTACTCGACGAAGACCTTCCTCTCCCTTGTTCCAGCAGGCAGCGGAGGTTGTAGCACTCTCCTCGCGATTCCGGCAGCACAACGGCGTGGTACCGGAAGTAGAGGGGAAATCCCGCAGGGCTTCGCCTTAAGCCGGTGCGAGTATGGTGGAGCTTATGAGAGAGGCTATTAGTGGTCTAGTAATTAGACACACCAATTAGAGGGCTCTAAACCAATTAGAAGGCTCTAAACCGAATAGCTCTAAACCGGGGTCTAGATCTAGGGTTTAGTTTAGAGGGTAGGAACTAGTAGTGTGTAGAGAGGGGAGCCCTGCCCCTCCCTTTATAGGTGGGAGGGCCGGCGGCCAAGGGGAGGAGTTCCTCCCCAACTCGGCCTTGGGAGGTGCGCCGGCCAAGGGGAGGAACCCTCCTCCAACTCGGCCTCCACCTCTCCTCCTCTTTCTCCTCTTTCCGAAAACTGGCAGTTTGACCGAAAACTGGCAGTTTGACTTTTTCAATTAGGATTTGAATTAACCCTTTATTTCGGACAGCGAGAACACTTAGTACATGATGCAATCATTCCAACATGCAATGACACATTCATGTACCCCTTCCCCCTCCGGAGTGCCGGACATTCCGGGACCTTCTAGAATGTTCCCGATGAAAACACCGGAACCATTCCCCAACTCCGAAACGGGACTTTCCTTATATGAATCTTATTCTCCGGACCATTCCGGATCACCTCGTGATATCCCGGATCCCATCCGAGACTCCGAACAACATTCGGTCTCTTTCTCATAATACCATAACTACTCAAACAACGTCGAATCCTTAAGTGTGTCTCCCTACGGTTCGTGAATTATGCGGACATGATCGAGACACTTCTCCGAACAATAACCAATAGAGGAATCTGGAAATTCATATGGCTCCCACATATTTCGACGATTACTTTGCGATCGAATGAACCACTTACATACGATACCAATTTCCCTTTGTCTCACGATATGTTACTTATCCGAGGTTATGATCGTCGGTATCTCTGCATACCTAGTTCATCCTCGTTACCGATAAGTACTCTTTTCTCGTTCCCGTGATATGTGATCCCTTGTGACCAAGTCACATGCTTGCAAGCTAATTGGATGACATTTCACCGAGAGGGCCCAGAGAATATCTATCCGTCATGTGGATGGACAAATCCCACTCTTGATCCATGTGTTTCAACCAATACTTTCCGAACACTCAATGCCACCTTTATAGCCACCCTGTTACGGTGTGGTGTTTGATGACATCAAAGCATCCATCCAGTAAAGGTGATATGCATGATCTCATGGTCGAAGGAATTAGGTTACTATGTATCAGAAAGCATATAGCAATTGAACTATTGAAATGACTTGATCTTTATGCTACGCTTGTCTATAGGAGTATGTCCACCATATCATTCTCCTAACGATATGATCTTGTTGTTGATAACATCTCAATGTTTCATGACAAAGAAACCACATCATCAATCAACCAACAAGCTAGTGAAGTATAGAGGCTATACTAGGGACTTCAAATTAAGTTTACAAATCACACAAGTATTAATGGTTTCCTTGTTAATACTATTATAGCATGAATGCAAACATTTATCATAAACACAAAGATATATAATAATAACTATATTTATTATTGCCTCTAGGGCATATCTCCAACAGTCTCCCACTTGCACTAGAGTCATCTAATCTAGATTACATGGTAATATACCGAACACCCATGGCAGTTTGGTGTTGGTCATGTTTTGCCCTCGGGAGAGGTTTAGTCAACGGATCCGCCACATTCAGATCTGTGTGTACTTTGCAAATCTTTATATCCCCATCCTGGATATGTTCTCGAATAGCGTGAAAACGTAGCTTGATATGCTTCAGCTTCTTGTGTGACCTTGGTTCTTGCGCATTGGCTATGGCGCCCATGTTATCACAGTAGATAGACATTGGGTCCAGCGCACTAGGAACCACACCCAGCTCTGTAATGAACTCTTTCATCCATATCGCTTCTTGTGAAGCCTCCGAAGCAGCCATGTATTCCGATTCAGTTGAAGATCTCGCCACAACGCTTTGCTTTGCACTCCTCCAGCTAACTGCTGCACCATTCAAAATAAATACGTATCCAGATTGTGATTTAGAATCATCTGGATCGGTGTTCCAACTAGCATCGGTGTAACCATTAACAACGAGCTGTTCATCACCTCCATAAGAAAGAACCATATCCTTAGTTCTTCTCAAGTACTTAAGGATGTTTTTGACCGCTGTCCAATGATCCACTCCTGGATCACTTTGATATCTGCTAGTTAAACTAACAGCATATGCGATGTCGGGTCTAGTACATAGCATGGCATACATTAGAGATCCTATGGCTGAGGCATAGGGAGTCTTACTCATCCTTTCTCTATCTTCTGCCGATGTCGGACTTTGAGTTTTACTCAAGGTCGTATTGGGCAACATGGGCAAGAACCCTTTCTTGCTATCTTCCATTCCAAACCTCTTTAGAACTTTGTCCAAATATGTACTTTGTGACAATGATATTTGGCGTTTCGATCTATCTCTATAAATCTTTATGCCTAATATGTAAGCTGCTTCGCCAAGATCCTTCATTGAAAAACTATTATTCAAATATTCCTTGACACTATTAAGAAGGTCTACATCATTCCCAATCAACAATATGTCATCCACATACAGTATTAAGAATGCTACAGAGCTCCCACTCACTTTCTTGTAAATACAAGCTTCTCCATAAGTTTGTATAAAACCAAAACTTTTGATTACCTTATCAAAACGTTGATTCCAACTTCGGGATGCTTGCTTCAATCCATAGATGGACCGTTGAAGCTTGCATACCTTGTTAGCATCTTTAGGATCGACAAAACCTTTGGGTTGTATCATATACAACTCTTCATCAATGTCTCCATTGAGGAATGCTGTTTTGACATCCATCTGCCATATCTCATAATCATAATATGCAGCGATTGCTAACATAATCCTCACAGATTTTAGCTTCGCTACCGGTGAGAAAGTCTCATCGTAGTCAACTCCTTGAATTTGTCGAAACCCTTTTGCGACAAGTCGAGCTTTATAGACAGTAACATTACCATCAGCATCTGTTTTCTTCTTGAAAATCCATTTGTTCTCGACAGCCTTCCGGCCATCCGGTAAGTCCACCAAAGTCCATACTTGGTTTTCGTACATGGATCCAATCTCGGATTTCATGGCTTCTTGCCATTTATTGGAATCTGGGCTCATCATCGCTTCCTCATATGTCTCGGGGTCATCGGTGTTGTCCACCAACATGACATTCATAACGGAATCATACCAATCTGGAGTGGTACGAGTTCTCGTTGACCTCCGAGGCTCTGTAGCAACTTCAACCGAAGTTTCATGATCACTATCATTAGCTTCCTCTCTTATTGGTGCAGGCACCACAGGAACTTCTTCCGGTGCTGCGCTACTCGCAATTTCGAGAGAAGGTTCGACAACCTCGTCGAGTTCTACTTTCCTTCCAGTCACTTCTTTCGAGAGAAATTCCTTCTCTAGAAAGGATCCATTCTTGGCAACAAAGATTTTGCCTTCGGATCTATGATAGAAGGTATACCCAATAGTTTCCTTCGGGTATCCTATGAAGACGCATTTTTCCGCTTTGGGTTCAAGCTTGTCCGGCTGTAACTTCTTTACATAGGCTTCGCATCCCCAAACTTTAAGGAACGACAATTTAGGTTTCTTCCCAAACCATAATTCATACGGTGTCGTTTCAACGGATTTAGATGGTGCCCTATTTAAAGTGAATGCGGCTGTTTCTAATGCATAACCCCAAAATGATAGCGGTAAATCTGTAAGTGACATCATAGAACGAACCATATCTAAGAGAGTTCGATTACGACGTTCAGACACACCATTACGCTGTGGTGTTCCCGGCGGTGTCAATTGTGAAAGTATTCCGCACTTCTTTAAATGCTCGCCAAACTCGTAACTTAGATATTCACCTCCACGATCAGAACGTAGAAATTTAATCTTCTTGTTACGTTGATTCTCTACCTCACTTTGAAACTCCTTAAACTTCTCGAAAGTTTCGGACTTATGTTTCATGAAATAGATATACCCATATCTACTCAAGTCATCCGTGAAGGTAAGAACATAACGATAACCACTGCGCGATGCTACACTCATTGGACCACACACATCGGTATGTATGATTTCCAGTAAGTCCGTAGCTCGCTCCATTATACCAGAAAATGGAGTCTTAGTCATTTTACCCATCAGACATGCTTCGCATCTTTCAAGTGATTCAAAATCAAGTGATTCAAGAAGTCCATCAGAATGGAGTTTCTTCATACGCTTCACTCCAATGTGACCAAGACGACAGTGCCACATATAGGTCAAATTATCGCTTGATTTCAAACGTTTAGCCTCAATGTTATTAATATGTGTATTTCTACTATCGAGATTCAATATGAATAGACCATCTATCAAAGGTGCATGTGCATAAAACACATTACTCATATAAATCGAACAACCATTATTCTCGGATTTAAACAAGTAACTGTCTCGCAATAAACAAGATCCTGATATAATGTTCATGCTTAATGCAGGCACCAAATAACAATTATTTAAGTATAAAACTAATCCCGATGGTAGATGAAGAGGTAGCGTGCCGACCGCGATCACATCAACCTTTGATCCGTTTCCTACGCGCATCGTCACCTCGTTCTTCACTAGCTTCCGTTTATTCTGCAGCTCCTGTTTCGAGTTACAAATATGAGCAACCGAACCAGTATCAAATACCCAGGCACTACTACGAGTACTAGTGAGATACACATCAATAACATGTATATCAGATATACCTTTCTTCTTGATGTTGCCGTTCTTCAAATCCGCCAAGTACCTTGGGCAATTCCGCTTCCAGTGACCTTCTCCCTTGCAGTAAAAGCACTCAGTTTCAGGTTTAGGTCCAGCCTTGGTCTTCTTCGTCGGCGTGGTAACTTTCTTACCACCCTTCTTGAAGTGTCCCTTTTGCTTAGACTTGCCTTTCTTGAATTTGGTGGTCTTATTGACCATCAACACTTGGTGCTCTTTCTTGATCTCCACTTCTGCAGATTTTAACATAGCAAATAGTTCTGGCAACTCTTTGTTCATGTTCTGCATGTTGTAGTTCATCACAAAGTTCTTGTAACTTGGTGGTAGTGATTGGAGGATGCGGTAAACTCCCAAAGTATTAGGAATCACTATACCCAAACTTTGAAGTTTATTTGCGTGCCCAGACATCTTAAGCACATGCTCACTGACGGAGCTACCCTCTTCCATCTTGCAGTTAAAGAACTTTTCAGAAGCTTCATAACTTTCAATTGCCGCATGAGTCTCAAAGATTAATTTGAGATCCTCGACAATATCATATGGATCTGACTCTTCAAACCTTTTCTGAAGCTCCGATTCTAAACCATACAAGATAGCACACTGAACTATGGAGTACTGATTCTTCCGAGCAAGGTAAACATTCTTTACTTCATCGGTAGCATCAGCTGCAGGTGGGTCACCTAGCGGTGCATCCAGCACATAGGTCAAATTACCAGCTGTGAGGACAATCCTCAAATTGCGGAACCAATCCGCGAAGTTGCTTCCATTGTTTTTCAACTTTTCTTTCTCTAGGAACGCATTAAAATTGATGGTAGGGGCTGCCATTGATCTACAACATATTTGCAATAGTTTAGACTAAGTTTATGACAAATTGAGTTCAAATTAATTAATGAAATTAAACTAGGTGAACTCCCACTCAAAACAACATCCCTCACATTGTTTTAGTGATCACACGAACCAAATCCACTACATCAACACCGATCATCACGAGAGCTGATATAGTTTTAATGGCGAACAATCATCATGTTCATCATATCTACTATATGATTCATGCTTTGCCTTTCGGCGATCCGTGTTCCTGAGGCCATGTCTGTACATGCTAGGCTCGTCAAGATCAAACCTTAGCTTCCGCATAAGCAAATCTGGCTTGCTTACGTTGTATTCACCCGCGGAATCAAAGACACCCGATCATCACGTGGTGCTTCGAAGCAGCAAGCTTTGGCAACGGTGCATACTAAGGGTGAACACTTTAGAACTTGAAATTTATGTGCATGAGGGATCATCTTATAATGCTACCGTCGTCTACTAAGCAATACAAGATGCATAAAGGATTAACATCACATGCAATTCATAATATGTGATATGATATGGCCTTTCTTCTTTGTGCTTCCGATCTCCATCTTCAAGCACGAATATGATCTCCATCATCACCGACATAGCATCAAGGTCAATGACGCTTCTCCATGGTTGTCGTCCACCAGCTTCAACTATTACAACTATTTTGAATAGACACGCAGGTCTTAACAGAAATTAAAGACAACCATATGGCTCCTGCCGGTTGCCAACTTACAATAAGGAACATTGCATACATCAAATATAATCACAATCATGGCCATATCACATCACTGCACACCCCTGCAAAACAAAGTTAGACGCTTCTACTTTCTTTGCATATTTTACGTGGTTTGGGGCTTTCCATAAGTGTCGTTCTAACTTACGAACAAGAACCACAACATTGATACTAGCATTGTTGATCACCCGTTGTAAATTGGATCTTTACTATGCTAGGAGAAACAGGCACCCGCAAAGCCACTTATGCAAAACGAGTTGCATGTCAAGCGTGGAGCAAGTCTCATGAACGATGTCATGTAAGGTTAGCCCGGGCCGCTTCATCCCAACATACCGCAAGATGCAAAGTACACAAAAAGCAATCTACAATAAAAGCATCAACGCCCACAATGACCATTGTGTTCTACTCGTGCAACAGATCTACATATAGACACGGCTCTGATACCACTGTAGGGGTTCGTAGCATGGAAAACAAAAATTTTCTATCGCATACAAACAAACAAGCCAAGATCTATCTACTAGATTGTAGCAACGAGTCGATGGAATAACTCACCCTCGAAGATTCCAAAGTGTTTAACGAGAGCAGATTCTCGTGGGTGATGTAGTCGTACTCTTTCCGATCTCAAGATCGCGTAGACGATCCTTCCGGCGCCGCGTTCCCGCAGCGCTCCCGCAGTCGGTCACACGTTCGGTACTCGACGAAGACCTTCCTCTCCCTTGTTCCAGCAGGCAGCGGAGGTTGTAGCACTCTCCTCGCGATTCCGGCAGCACAACGGCGTGGTACCGGAAGTAGAGGGGAAATCCCGCAGGGCTTCGCCTTAAGCCGGTGCGAGTATGGTGGAGCTTATGAGAGAGGCTATTAGTGGTCTAGTAATTAGACACACCAATTAGAGGGCTCTAAACCAATTAGAAGGCTCTAAACCGAATAGCTCTAAACCGGGGTCTAGATCTAGGGTTTAGTTTAGAGGGTAGGAACTAGTAGTGTGTAGAGAGGGGAGCCCTGCCCCTCCCTTTATAGGTGGGAGGGCCGGCGGCCAAGGGGAGGAGTTCCTCCCCAACTCGGCCTTGGGAGGTGCGCCGGCCAAGGGGAGGAACCCTCCTCCAACTCGGCCTCCACCTCTCCTCCTCTTTCTCCTCTTTCCGAAAACTGGCAGTTTGACCGAAAACTGGCAGTTTGACTTTTTCAATTAGGATTTGAATTAACCCTTTATTTCGGACAGCGAGAACACTTAGTACATGATGCAATCATTCCAACATGCAATGACACATTCATGTACCCCTTCCCCCTCCGGAGTGCCGGACATTCCGGGACCTTCTAGAATGTTCCCGATGAAAACACCGGAACCATTCCCCAACTCCGAAACGGGACTTTCCTTATATGAATCTTATTCTCCGGACCATTCCGGATCACCTCGTGATATCCCGGATCCCATCCGAGACTCCGAACAACATTCGGTCTCTTTCTCATAATACCATAACTACTCAAACAACGTCGAATCCTTAAGTGTGTCTCCCTACGGTTCGTGAATTATGCGGACATGATCGAGACACTTCTCCGAACAATAACCAATAGAGGAATCTGGAAATTCATATGGCTCCCACATATTTCGACGATTACTTTGCGATCGAATGAACCACTTACATACGATACCAATTTCCCTTTGTCTCACGATATGTTACTTATCCGAGGTTATGATCGTCGGTATCTCTGCATACCTAGTTCATCCTCGTTACCGATAAGTACTCTTTTCTCGTTCCCGTGATATGTGATCCCTTGTGACCAAGTCACATGCTTGCAAGCTAATTGGATGACATTTCACCGAGAGGGCCCAGAGAATATCTATCCGTCATGTGGATGGACAAATCCCACTCTTGATCCATGTGTTTCAACCAATACTTTCCGAACACTCAATGCCACCTTTATAGCCACCCTGTTACGGTGTGGTGTTTGATGACATCAAAGCATCCATCCAGTAAAGGTGATATGCATGATCTCATGGTCGAAGGAATTAGGTTACTATGTATCAGAAAGCATATAGCAATTGAACTATTGAAATGACTTGATCTTTATGCTACGCTTGTCTATAGGAGTATGTCCACCATATCATTCTCCTAACGATATGATCTTGTTGTTGATAACATCTCAATGTTTCATGACAAAGAAACCACATCATCAATCAACCAACAAGCTAGTGAAGTATAGAGGCTATACTAGGGACTTCAAATTAAGTTTACAAATCACACAAGTATTAATGGTTTCCTTGTTAATACTATTATAGCATGAATGCAAACATTTATCATAAACACAAAGATATATAATAATAACTATATTTATTATTGCCTCTAGGGCATATCTCCAACACCTGACCGCCCTCCAGAGCGCCCCCACCGCTGGGGCGTATGGTGGCGGCGGCGACTGGTTCATGGACACCGGCGCCTCCGCGCATATGGCTGCGCACCCCGGTACCCTCTCTTCTTATACACCCTCCTCCACCTCCTCTCGCATCATCGTTGGCAACGGTCATGCGCTTCCCATTACTCACACTGGTTCCGTCTCTTTTCCCTCCACTTCCACTTCTCTCTCTAAATAACGTTCTTGTTTCTCCTGCCTTGATTAAAAATCTGGTTTCTGTTAAATCTTTCTGTCGTGATAATCCTGTGACTGTGGAATTTGACGCCTTTGGTTTTTCTGTCAAGGATGGTCGTACTCGGATGCTCCTCCACCGATGTGACAGTCCCGGCGATCTGTACCCTGTTGGTTTGGCCTCCACCACCGCCAGCAGCTCACTCGCCCTCTCCACCGGTGTCGATCTCTGGCACGCTCGCCTCGGCCATCCTAGCTCCGCCGCTCTACGTCAAATAATGCAAGGCTTTTCCTTTACCTGTAATAAAACGGATGCCCACTCTTGTGACGCATGTCGTCTAGGCAAACATGTTCGCCTCCCGATTAGTTCCTCCTCCACAGTCGCGTCTTTTCCGTTTCAACTTATTCATAGTGATGTTTGGACCTCGCCTGTTCCCAGTAATTCTGGTTATAATTATTATCTCGTGATTCTGGATGATTACTCTCATTTTGTATGGACGTTTCCTCTTCATCGCAAATCCGACGTTGCCGCCACTCTCACCGCGTTTTTCGCCTTCGTTTCCACCCAGTTCGGTCGCCCTATTCACGCCTTACAAACTGACAACGGCAAAGAGTTCGACAACATCACTATTCGCTCACTTCTCGCCGCCCATGGCGCCATCTTCCGCCTCACGTGTCCCTACACTTCCCCACAGAATGGTCGTGCTGAACGGATGCTACGTACTCTCAACGACTGTGTCTGCACCCTTCTGTTCCACGCCCACATGCCTCCACGGTTCTGGCCGGATGCTCTTGCCATGGCGACTCTCCTCGTCAACATCCGACCGTGTCGCGTGCGTTGGTCTTACACGCCGCACCACCTTCTCTACGGTGCGCCGCCCGCCTATGATGACCTCCGCGTCTTCGGCTGCAAGTGTTATTCTAACACTGCTGCTACCGCCGCGCACAAGCTTGCACCCCGCTCTCTCCCTTGTGTGTTTTTAGGCTACCCCGCCAACACCAACGGCTACCGCTGCTATGACCCGGTCTCACATCGCGTCCTCACCTCCCGGCACGTGTACTTTGACGAGTTGTCTTTTCCGTTTCAGCAGGGACTCTTGGCGACACCTTCGATGACGCCCCCGGCGCCCGCTGGCCCCCCTGTGGCCAGACCCGCGCGCCGCCGACTGCGCCCGGTGGCCCCAGCGGCCTCCCCTGCGTCGGCCCCGGCTGGGCCCACGGCGCCGACGTCACCCGCGGCGCCCCCGTCGCCCGTGGCGCCCGCGTCGCCCCCTCCTGCGGCGCCACCGGCGCCGTCGACCAGCTCGAGCACCTCCTCGTCACCTCCTTCATCGGCCACCTCAGGCTCCACCTCGCCGCCCGTCGATGCGGCTCCTGTGCCCATGCTCACCCGAGCACGTGCGGGAGTGCGGCGGCCGTCTACGCGCTACCCCGCCGACCAGTGGGCCTTCTGGGCCAGCGGGAACAGTGTCCTGCCGCATGACGGCGGGGCGCCGTCGTCCCGCGAGGGGGAGGCGTCCTCCTCGCGGTCGAGCGAGCCGTCCACCTCCGCTCCCTCGCCGGTGCCCACCTCGGCTCGCGCCGCTCTGCGCGACCCGCACTGGCGAGCCGCCATGCAGGAGGAGTATGACGCGCTGCAGCGCAACCAGACCTGGGAGCTGGTTCCCCGGCCCCCTCGCGCCAACGTCATCACCGGCAAGTGGGTCTTCAAGCACAAGCTCGGCTCCGATGGTACTCTCGAGCGCTACAAGGCGCGCTGGGTCGTCCGCGGCTTTCGGCAACGCGCGGGTGTCGACTTCACGAATACGTTTGCCCCGGTTGTCAAACGGGGCACGATCCGCACGGTCCTGCACCTCGCCGCTTCTCGCGCGTGGCCGGTGCATCAGATGGACATCTCCAACGCCTTCCTCCATGGCCACCTGTTGGAGCAGGTCTACTGTCAGCAACCCATTGGCTTCGTCGACGCCGAGCGCCCCGATGACGTGTGCTTGCTCTCTCGGTCCTTTTATGGACTAAAGCAGGCGCCCCGCGCCTGGTACCAGCGCATCGCCGCGTTTCTACATCAGCTCGGCTTCTGCTCCACGCGCTCCGACGCGTCGCTGTTCGTCTACCGGACCGGCAACGACATGGCCTACCTGCTGCTGTACGTTGACGACATCATCCTGACGGCATCCACCGCTGGTCTTCTTCGACAGCTCACCGACAGTCTTCGTGCTGAGTTCGCGTTGAAGGACCTCGGCCCGCTCCACTACTTCCTCGGCATCAAGGTCGTCCGGCGTGCGGACGGGTTCTTTCTTCATCAGCAGAAGTACGCCCGCGAGCTTCTCGAGCGTGCAGGGATGCTTAATTGCAATCCTGCGCCTACTCATGTCGACACGAAGGCCAAGCTTTCAGCTACTGATGGCTCGCTGGCCTCCGACGCCCCGTTCTACCGCTCCATCGTCGGCGCCCTCCAGTACTTGACGTTGACACGTCCGGAGCTTCAGTACGCTGTGCAGCAGGTGTGCTTGTACATGCATGCTCCTCGGGACGCCCATTGGGCTGCGGTGAAGCGGATTCTCCGCTACATCTGTGGCACCCTGGGCTACGGCCTGTCGCTGCATGCCTCGCCCTCGACATCTACCGATCTCGTCACCTACTCGGACGCGGACTGGGCGGGCTGCCCGGACACGCGGCGCTCCACCAGCGGCTACTGCGTCTACCTTGGCTCGTCGCTCGTCTCTTGGTCCTCCAAGAGGCAGCCCACCGTGTCTCCCTCCAGTGCCGAGGCCGAGTACCGCGCCGTGGCTAATGCTGTGGCTGAGTGCACGTGGCTTCGCCAGCTTCTCTCCGAGCTCTCTTGTCCCGTTGACAAGGCTACGGTGGTCTTCTGCGACAACGTGTCGGCTGTCTACCTCTCCGCCAACCCCGTTCATCATCGACGCACCAAGCACATTGAATTGGATATCCACTTTGTTCGTGAGCAAGTTGCCCTCGGTCACGTTCGAGTTCTTCACGTACCGACGTCTCAGCAGTTTGCCGATATCATGACGAAGGGATTACCGTCTACGACTTTTCCTGAGTTTCGCTCCAGTCTATGTGTCGGTGCCGACCCTTCGACTGCGGGGGGTGTTGAGTAACATATTGTACTACGTATAGGTCCCCGTGTTTTGTCAGGGTTGTACCTGTAATTGTACATGTGTCCGTCTATATATACATGAGCAGCCGGCCCAATTGATGCTGTGTAATCTCCAATTCCTCTCCACACTCTCCACTCCGGCTGAGGTGGCGCCGCCGAGTGCTTTGGTGGCTCACGGTTCTCGTAGGGTGGCACCGGCACAAATGGAGTCACCCTCCAAGCCGACTCGTAGTTCTTGGATGGCACCGTCGCAGTGGCAGGAACTGTGCTCGGCTCAGGCGCTGGCGGCTCGGGCGCCTTGTTGCAGGGTGCCATCGGCGACGGCGACACGGGATGTCGAGGCACCGATTCTGACGGTGGCGCCGCCACGACGCTTGGTGGCGATTGCGTCCCAGGGTCTTTGGTGTTGCCGCAGCAGTTCCAGATGTGGTTGTCGCAGGAGAAGTTAAGAGATGGGCATTGAGACATGCTCAAGAACTTGTTCTGTGTACCTATATCTACGTATCTTGCAGGTTTCTGTACCTAGCTACAGGTTCATAGCTGGGTTTATATAGGGAAGTACTAGGTACGTACATGGTCATCTGAGTGCGTACTTGGTACTGACATTGACTTGACCGAATGGAAAGGGCCGGTCACTTTGGAGAAGGATCAGATTCCATCGCCCACTTCGGTCTCACCTAATCATGCCCCAGTTGATAAGAAGAACCGGACCCATAATTGTCCTGACCCAAAAACCGTAAAATCGAGGAGACATATCATCTACACAACACTAGCCTACCATCACTAGTACAAATTGTTAGACAATGTAATAGGATTCCTTTATACCTTTGTACACGTGTACCATACGTCTTCTGTATTGGATACAGACTCCTATACGTTGTACACTGCCCTTTGTGATTATATAAACACACAACCCGTACGAGGTCCAAGTACAGTTCCTGCCATATCATTGATATGGTATCAGAGTCTCCCTTCCATAACCTAGCTGCCAAGAAAAATTCGCCGCCGCCACCGCCGCTCTGATCCAGCCATCGCCGCCGCCGCCACGAGCAAGACCTTGCCGCCGCAGTTTTCTTTCTGCCGCCGCTGCCACAACCAAAACAACCACAACACTTTTAAGCCAAAACCCTTGTCGTCGCCGCCACCACGGCAAAGATCCAAAACCCTACAAACTCCAGACCACAGACACATGCTGCCGCCGTCGCTGCTACCCAGCCGTTGCCGCCAAACAAATCTCCAACACCAAAACCCTAGACGCTTTTCTGCCATGACATAGAAACCAATCATATCTCCGCCGCGACACCGACTCCTGCCACCGCTAAGATGGCCTTGTCCTCGTCTATGGCCGCCTTTCCTTCTGCGCTTGGAGCTCCTCCGACAGAACTCCTCACGCGGGAGAACGCCCTGGTGTGGAAGGTGCTCGTCGTACCTGCACTTCGCGGTGCCTGTGTGCTCGATTTGGTTCCAGGAGATGACAGGCCCCTGACAAGCTGATTGAGACTAAAGATATCAATAACAAGAAGGTGACAATTCTAAACCTTGAGAGGGTGTTTGTTTGGTCTTTTGACCACTTTTCCACTAGAAAAAGGCAGAAAAACGAAACAAACGGACATCTATGCATTGGGATTTTGCCAAAGTACTTCTACAAAACAAGCGAACGAGAGAAAGCACGTCGCGAGGTGCTTCCCGCAGCTTCCCGCGGCTTTGCCCTTTAGCGAGCGAAATGTTTTTGCAATAGGACATATGGTTCAGCTAAAATTACAACACAATGCCATCCCGAATGTCATCCCACGAATTCCCCACGCACCCATCGCGAGCGCGGCCTCTCTCGCTCGCCAGCATCGCCACTCCCGCTCGCTGCCAAATCTCCCCGCCGCCGGACCACCTCCGTGCCGCCGAACCCTGTCCTCGCACGCCCCCGCGACATCCAGCAACTACCGGACCTCCTCCCCGCCGAATCCTCCCAGCCACAGAATCCTCTGATCCCCGTCGTTAGACCTCCTCCTCGCCACAGAATCCTCCCCGCCGCCGGACCTCCTCCCCGCCGCCAGGCCTCCTCCTCGCCGTCGAATCCTCCCCTCCGCCAGACCTCCTCCTCCCTGTCGAATCCTCCCCTCCACCAGACCTCCTCCCTGCCACCAGACCTCCTTCTCGCCGTCGAATCCTCCCCGACGCCGGACCTCCTCCCCGCCGCCGGACCTCCTCCCGTTGCTGCTCCTTGAAAATTTCTAAAATTTGTGGAACTGCTCCTACGTGTGTCAGACAAAGCTAGATTAGCTTGCTGTTACGTTGTTACGTGTTGTATAATTTGATGATGTCTTGGTGCCACGTGTTGCACTTTCTGAAATTAGTGCTACCTAAGGTTTTTGCTGAGTGTATATTATGGACATTCTTATTTGTGTAATGGTATAGATATGTGTTTCGGTCAAAACTATATGTAATTTATGATATTTTATAGTGATGTATGTGATTTATACACTTAAATAGTGAAATATAACTGTTATATAAATTACAGGGCTATTTCAGACAATTTCTTAGCACACAGCCACACAGCCAGCCAAATTGTCAAACAGTGAAACTCAGAAAAGCAACTTCTCCTGCACAACAGCTTTCTCTGCACAGCAGCACAGCCAGCCATAGGCCAAACAAACAGGAGTATGCCTCGTGGGATTGCCCGTGATCAGCAAGTCCTTCGCCGGCTCCTGAAAACGCTGTCCCCAAACGTCTTGGCTCATGTCATCGGTCTGAACACATCTGTTGAGGCCTGGGCTGCCATCAATGCTCATGTGTCCACCTTGTCGAAGTCCAGGGTCCAGCATCTGCGATCTGCACTCGTTGAGACCAAGAAGAACAACATGTCCTCTGAGAAATACTTTGCCAAGATGAAGACTATTTGCCCAAGAGCTTTCTGCTGTTGGATTATATATACAATGTACAACTATAAAGACATTTTTTTTGTGGTTAAATTATAAAGAATTAATGTATATACAATCTTACGATTTAGATCGGTAATTCTGTTTTCTCACGTCATAGTAACTAGCTTTGCAAAGGCTTGCCGCCGCGCAGAGCTGGAGATTTCCTTGCAGACCCATAATATTCTGCTGTGCATGAAACAATGCAGTAGTAAGGACTGGAAGTTTACTGTTAGTTATAGCAATAATTCTATAGCTACGGACAAACTGTTACGGACGGACGTGGAACTATGCCACTGGAGGAAACTATGTGAGGTGGTTGCTAATATATCACACACACCATAAGCAAATTTCGTAAGAATTCTGCCCGTAGATGTGGCATTACTGTAGTTATAGACCGATACAACTAGTACAGAATTCTGCCCATAGATGTGGCATTACGTAAATGTCGTAAGAGCAGTCTAAGCTAGTACAGATGACCAAAGATGTGAGCTCGCTAAAGTAAACACGTGACCCTAGAGTTGCTGGCAACCATTCGTGACGGAGGACAGGTGCATAAACACTGAAACGCTCGTCCTACACGGGCATGAACTGCGGCGAGCGGCACACCAGGTGACCAAGTCGGCGAAATTCCACAGCTGCTGCCAGCCACCGATTTCAGTAATTTGATTTTCAACAACATTTTTGCCCGCGGTTTACCTTTTTTTCTTGTTATTTTTTGCACATTGTATGGTTGACTTGGTTCTAACAAAAGTACATATCATACGCAGGAGGCATATGAGCATAAGTTTAAAAATAGTCTGATGTCATCGTCATATGAGAGAATGAACGCCTTGGTTCTATCCAAAGCCTTGTAGATATAAAGGGTGTTCCATAAGAGTATTTTACATTTAAAAGGAATAGACAAAGATTAAACATAATTTATTTCCTATATCTGTATTGTTGAAGTGTATAAGTGGATTGCACTAGCCCTTTACATCAGTTCGGACTTTTGGTTGCGTTGGCTAGTGCATAAAGCTTGACATAGTATCTCGAGTTCGATTCCTGACTTTCGCAATTTATCCTAAAATTGTTGTCGACCCCTCTGTCCACTTATAGGCCTCTTGAGTCATACGTGAGTTTTGCGCGTCGTCGCTCTCTTTCGGTTGCACGTGCTGACTTTTTCCCGTCACACGTGAGAGGGGGTGTTGAAGTGTATAAATGGATTGCACTAGCCCTTTTTATCAGTTCGGACTTTTGGTTGCGTTAGCTAGTGCATGAAGCTTGACATATATTAATTAAATTCAACTTGTGCAACTCCATGGAAATGAAGACAGAAATGAACGCCTCCTGTTGGAGCAACAACGCACATAATCTTTTTTCGGGTTAAATAGGTGTTTATATGTTAGTGTCACTTAGAGTATTTTTCTTTTTTGAACCGTGCAAGAGAGATGTATGTATAAATTAAGAGGGAAGAAAAATGGCCCACATAGTGGCCAGAGTACAAAGGACCAAAGTACAGCAATGAGTAAAACCTAACAGCAACGACAGGAACGACCACAGCTTACAGGACTGAACCGCTACCCTAACTGCAAAACTGAAGGACTGAATAAACAACCATAAAGAGTATCACAATCGATTGCAAATCTTCAACGCACTGCTCGGTGATCTGCCTGACCAGGATTCAGACAACCCGGAATCCCTCGCCAAGGAGGTCAACTCATGTGCTACACTGTTGCAGCCTATGTCTACCTTCACAAAGCTACATGAAACAAAATCCCTACACATGAGTTTAATCCGGCAACAATCTGTTGTTTGCCAAAAACACAATCAACATAATTTCCATACCTAACCTCAGATTTTGGATCTTCAGAAGCATGCAGTTTGCCTTGTAGCCTCAAGAATGAGTATAGAATAATAGCCAATAATCTCATATTCGCACCTCTGGTTCAACCTTCGCTTAAAAAAAATGGAAATGGCAGCAAGGTATATCACTACTAGAGAAAATGCTATAGTAGACATGCTTATAGGAGACACATTTAGACCATACGTGCCTCCTATAAAATAGGCAAGGCGCACTTCTTCTCCATGCGCCTCTAGTATAAAAATAGGCAAGACGCATATGATAAAAATGCGCCTCCTATGATCCCTGTATGGATGAAATCAAGCAGCCCCGGATTATGCGAGGCGCATTCTAGCATATGCGCCTCCTATATATCAGATAGGCGAGGCGTATATGGGCAGAATGCACCTCGCATAATCTGTGTGGGCCCGAGTGTTGGTAGGTGCTCGAATATGCGAGGCACATATGGTCATATGCGCCTCCTATATTTGATAATATGCGAGGCGCATATGGTCCTATGTGCCTCAAGTAACTCGTGCGGGCCCGGATGGAGGTAGGTGGCCGCATAGGCGAGATGCATATTGCTATATACGCCTCCTATAGTTTGAAATATAGGAGGCACATATTGTGTAATATGTGTCGGGGATATGACCCCGGATACCCTAGAGTTGTGCTATAAGTAAGATCATAGGAGACAAATAAAGGGAAATGCTTTTCCAATGAGAGTATTAAGTCAAATAGAAAAAGACAAAGGCAAAAGCCAAACTGGGCCGAGTCAGTGTTAACTCGGCCTAGCCCTCGCTCCCTTGGGCCAGATTTATATTGTGTAAGCCGAGCTACTAGGCAAAAGGCCGAATTAGGCAGTTGGGTCCGGACTTCCCTCCTGGGCTGAGTAACCAGAAGTCGGCCCACTTCAGACTTCTCCCAGCTTCATCGCCCACATCGCCGGCATCCCGCTCTGCTTCGCCGATCGATCCCCCGAGTGGGCCGAGGTAGGCAGGATTCGGCCCACCGCGGGTCATCGCCACCATCCCAAGATCCTCCCGCCAAGGCGCCTCGTCGATCCCGCCAGGTCCCTCCGTCGCCAATCTCCCGCCAGCGAGCCTCGGCGCCAGACTCCCCCGGGTGGGCCGGCTCCTCCTTCATCTCGGTCGGCCCACTGCGGGCCTCCCTCAGCGTCCAGCAGCATCCCCGCCTGGGCCATGAGAAGAAGCGCCGGCTGGGCCCAAGACTGCACCTAGCCAACCCAGGAACTTCGGCTGGGCCACTGCATGACCCGGCTGGGCTGCTGGATGACCCGGCTAGGACCTTAATTCCGCCTGGGCCGACTCAATGGCCCCCAAGTCCGAATCAGCTCTACCCAGGCCAAATCTCCCATTACTCAGGTCCCCCGGGCCGAATTATAACACCCCGGATGCCCCCTTTAATCATCTCAGGACACTACCTCAACCACTACATCGACATGTCGTTAAGCCAAGTCAACACCTTTGTGTCACATGCCAGTCTGGCTCAGACTAGGACATGGCAGAGGAAATATGCCCATGGCATCAAAGAAGATGCTGGGGAATATGCCCATGGCATCCAAGAAGATGCTGGGGAATATGCCTGGCATCTCCAAAGATGCCAAGGCATATGCTGGGCATCTCCATAAGATGCCAGGTATATGCTCTCTAGATGCCAATCGTAGAGAACAAGCTTTGTCCCCTGGGCTCCCCTTTATAAGGAGCACCAGGGGGATCGTTCTCAAGGGAGGCCCCCGAAGGGCTCCTCCCATCTCTGCTCACTAGGAGCTCTCCTTCTTCCTCTTCCTCCACTCTCACTGAGAGATCTAGATAGAAGCATAGGAGATACAGCTCAAGGAGCATGATTGTAGCCACAAGTATGGCAAGATTATAAGAGATTATGTATAGAATGAGGTGTTATCTCCACTTGAGAGCTTCAATCCAATATACATTGTATTTCTCTTTGTTCATACGAGTGCGGTCTTCACTGCATCATCCCTCCCCGGATTCCTCCACGTCCATCGGCCCCAACTTTAGCCTACCCATGGCATATGCCGTGATACCACCACGACATTTGGCGCCCACCGTGGGGCCTTCTAGTGGCGTTGGTTGGGTTTCCATCCGGACGGGAGCATCTTCATCAATTTCTTCCTCATTGGGCTCAACTCCACCAAGCGAACAGAGAACAAGGAGGTAAGAGCAGAGGCTCTCCAAGTCTGACTCATCAAAGCAGGTAAGACTCAGCAAGAAGGACTCAAGCACCACTCCAAGCTTACTGTAAGTACCAAGTAACTCAGCAGGGTAGGTATGACTTAGCAAGACTCACTCAAACACTTCTCCAAGTATACAGTAAGTGCCAGATAACTCATCCACCTATACTCAATCCTTCACCCCGGAGAGAGAATAACTTAACCCGGGGAATAGTCAACTTATCCGTAGAGTATCCTTTGGATTAAGAGAACATTATGTTGATTTAGATCTGTATTAGAGTCAGCTTATTTATAACTCGGATAGAAGTTGAATCAGCTTATTGATGATTCAGATAGAATTTGAGTTAGTTTATGTATGCTTTGGATTAACCTTAAACTCAGCTCGTCAGCTAGCTTATTGATGATTCAGATAGAGTTTGAGTTAGTTTATTTACGCTTTGGACCAACCTTTAACTCAGCCCACCAGCCAGCTTATTGCTGATTCGGACAGAATTTGAGTCAGCTTATTTATGATTCGGATAAGATTTGAGTCAGCCTATTTATAATTCGGATGGAATTTGGGTCAGCTTATTTACGATTTAGACAGAATTTGATTCAGTTTATTTATGCTTTGGATTATCCTGTAACTCAGCTTACCGGCCAGCTTATTGTTGATTCAGATATAATTTGAGTCAATTTATTTATGCTTCGAATTAACCTTTAACTCAGCTCAGTAGATTGTCTCTGATTCGGACTAACATTTGATTCAGTTTGCCAGGGTATATTATAATTCGGATTTGTGTTCAGACTCGGCGTACTAATCATATCTCTGATTCGGGCCAAAGCTTTATTCAGTTCGCCAGATTGCTAGGTCATGTTATGACTCGGATTGATATCTCACCATCTTGCCAGGTTATCCCATATCACGGATGACTATTGGCCAGCTTATCATATCTCGAATCTATATCTCATATCTACATCTCGAATCAGATCTCTCAGCGGTTAGCCCTACTATCATATCCCAAAACTTAATCTCGGATCTATATCTCGGATCCATATCAAAGGCCAATTAACATCATCACACCAAATCAAGTTATATCGTGGCAAACAGATAACTCGGATTTGAGTCAGATGACTCAGATTTGAGATGTAAGTCAATTTTGAGTAACGTAACTCGGATTTTGCATCAGATGACTCGGATTTGAGTCATATAACTCGGATTTGAGTCAGATGACTAAGATTTGAGATGTAAGTCAATTTTGAGTAAACTAACTCGGATTTTGCATCAGATGACTCGAATTTGAGTCATATACCTCGAATTTGAGTCAAGATGACTCAGATTTGAGATGTAAGTCAATTTTGAGTAAAGTAACTCGGATTTTGCATCAGATGACTCGGATTTGAGTCATATACCTCGGATTTGAGTCAGATGACTCAGATTTGAGATGTAAGTCAATTTTGAGTAAAGTAACTCGGAATTTGCATTAGATGATTCGGATTTGAGTCATATACCTCGGATTTGAGTCAGATGACTCGGATTTGAGATGTAAGTCAATTTTGAGTAAAGTAACTCGGATTTTGCATCAGATGACTCGGATTTGAGTCATATACCTCGGATTTGAGTCAGATGACTCAGAGTTAAGACATAAGTCAACTTTGAGTAAAGTAACTCAGATTTGGAATCAGATGACTCGGATTTGAGTCATATACCTCGGATTTGAGTCAGAGGACTCAGACTTAAGACATAAGTCAATTTTGAGTAAAGTAACTTGGATTTGGAATAAGATGACTCGGATTTGAGTCATATAACTCGGACTTGAGTCAGAGGACTCAGACTTAAGACATAAGTCAATTTTGATTAAAGTAACTTGGATTTGGAATCAGATGACTCGGATTTGAGTCATATAACTCGGATTTGAGTCAGAATACTCAGACTTAAGACATAAGTCAATTTTGAGTAAAATGACTCGGGTTTGGAAACAGATGACTCGGATTATAACTTACCCAAAGAGGTTAAAAGAGCAGTGCCCAAGAAGGCCAGTACTCATGACTTACCCAAAGAGGTTAAAAGAGCAGTGCCCAATAAGGCCAGAACTCATATCTTACCCAAAGAGGTTAAAAGAGCAGTGCCCAATAAGGCCAGAACTCATATCTTACCCAAAGAGGTTAAAAGAGTAGTGCCAAGAAGACCAGTACTCATGACTTACCCAAAGAGGTTAAAAGAGCAGTGCCCAATAAGGCCAGAACACATAACTTACCCAAAGAGGTTAAAAGAGCAGTGCCCAAGAAGGCCAGTACTCATGACTTACCCAAAGGGGTTATGACCAGTGCCCAAGAAGGCCAGAAGTCCAAAAACTTACCCAAAGGGGTTATGACCAGTGCCCAAGAAGGCCAGAAGTCCAAAAACTTACCCAAAGGGGTTATGACCAGTGCCCAAGAAGGCCAGAAGTCCAAAGACTTACCCGAAGGGGTTATGACCAGTGCCTAAGAAGGCAGGAAGTCCAAAAACTTACCCCAAAGGGGTTATGTCCAGTACCCAAGAAGGCCAGAAGTCCAAAAACTTACCAAGACGGGTTAAAAGACCCATGCCAAGAATGGCCAGAAGTCGTAAACTTGCCCAAAGAGGTTAAGAGTCCAGTGCCAAAAATGGCCAGATGTCATAAACTTACCCAAAAAGATTATGTGACAAAAAACTGTATAACCAAGAGGTTATAAGTCCAAAGACAACTCTAGGAGTATTAAACATGAAGCCTATGCACGACTCTATGAGTCCCACATAGCCTCGGGGACTAATGTCAGGGATATGACCCCGGATACCCTAGAGTTGTGCTATAAGTAAGATCATAGGAGACAAATAAAGGGAAATGCTTTTCCAATGAGAGTATTAAGTCAAATAGAAAAAGACAAAGGCAAAAGCCAAACTGGGCTGAGTCAGTGTTAACTCGGCCTAGCCCTCGCTCCCTTGGGCCAGATTTATATTGTGTAAGCCGAGCTACTAGGCAAAAGGCCGAATTAGGCAGCTGGGTCCGGACTTCCCTCCTGGGCCGAGTAACCAGAAGTCGGCCCACTTCAGACTTCTCCCAGCTTCATCGCCCACATCGCCGGCATCCCGCTCTGCTTTGTCGACCGATCCCCCGAGTGGGCCGAGGTGGGCAGGATTCGGCCCACAGCGGGTCATCGCCACCACCCCAAGATCCTCCCGCCAAGGCGCCTCGTCGATCCCGCCAGGTCCCTCCGTCGCCAATCTCCCGCCAGCGAGCCTCGGCGCCAGACTCCCCCGGGTGGGCCGGCTCCTCCTTCATCTCGGCCGGCCCACTGCGGGCCTCCCTCAGCGTCCAGCAGCATCCCCGCCTGGTCCATGAGAAGAAGCGCCGGCTGGGCCCAAGACTGCACCCAGCCAACCCAGGAACTTCGGCTGGGCCGCTGCATGACCCGGCTGGGCTGCTGGATGACCCGGCTAGGACCTTAATTCCGCCTGGGCCGACTCAATGGCCCCCAAGTCCGAATCAGCTCTACCCAGGCCGAATCTCCCCATTACTTAGGTCCCCCGGGCCGAATTATAACACCCCGGATGCCCCCTTTAATCATCTCAGGACACTACCTCAACCACTACATCGACATGTCGTTAAGCCAAGTCAACACCTTTGTGTCACATGCCAGTCTGGCTCAGACTAGGACATGGCAGAGGGAATATGCCCATGGCATCAAAGAAGATGCTGGGGAATATGCCCATGGCATCCAAGAAGATGCTGGGGAATATGCCTAGCATCTCCAAAGATGCCAAGGCATATGCTGGGCATCTCCAGACGATGTCAGGTATATGCTCTCTAGATGCCAATCGTAGAGAACAAGCTTTGTCCCCTGGGCTCCCCTTTATAAGGAGCACCAGGGGGATCGTTCTCAAGGGAGGCCCCCGAAGGGCTCCTCCCATCTCTGCTCACTAGGATCTCTCCTTCTTCCTCTTCCTCCACTCTCACAGAGAGATCTAGATAGAAGCATAGGAGATACAACTCAAGGAGCATGATTGTAGCCACAAGTATGGCAAGATTATAAGAGATTATGTATAGAATGAGGTGTTATCTCCACTTGAGAGCTTCAATCCAATATACATTGTATTTCTCTTTGTTCATACGAGTGCGGTCTTCACTGCATCATCCCTCCCCGGATTCCTCCACGTCCATCGGCCCCAACTTTATCCTACCCATGGCATATGCCGTGATACCACCACGATAATATGCGCCTCCTATAACCTGACACCATCTTTTTCCAGCTTTTTGCACATGGAGCCAACTACCACCCCACTCACTTGTCTCACTTCTTCCTCCTCCACCAAGACAAATCTGGTCGCCCCCTCCTCCTTCCACCTCATTTCTCCCATTGAGTCACCATAGAAACTCGCTCAACCTCCATTGGTTGACACTCATATGTAAGTGAAGTCTCTTGCTCCTCTAGAGTGTGACGAGGTTGGATCTCATCAATGCCCATTGTTATGGACTTGGGTTTTGGAGAAGATGGGGATGCTGGAGATCGTGGTACGGTTAACAGACAAGCAACCAGGGGACACGAGATTTACCCAGGTTCAGGCCCCCGGAGGGAAAACCCTACTCCTGCTTGTCTGCTCTTGATTATGGCGGAACCGAAGGTTACAGGGTGCGCATATTCGAATCTGGCGTGGAGGTGTGTGCGAAAGTATGAGTCGAGAGATCTAGGACGTGCCCTCCTGGCCTTTATATAGACTTAGGCAGGTCCCGGGCATAGTCCTAGTCGGTTACAGGTTCTAGGGTTTTACCCCTTTGAATTTCCTATCTACGCTAGTCTTGCTCTCCAAGGATCCGAAGGCGTCATGGGCCTTGGCCACCCAAAAATCTTCATGGGCCAGCGTATATCTGCTGTGGGCCTTCCTTGGGCTGGACCAGGTATGCCGAAGTCACGTACCCATAGGGTATAACCATGTCAGAGTGCGCCTCATATAACTCATGCGGGCCCGGGTGGAGGTAGGTGGCCGCATAGGCGAGGCGCATATGGTCATATGCGCCTCCTATAGTTCGAAGTATAGGAGGCACATATGAAGCAATATGTGCCTCCTATAGTTTGAAGTATAGGAGGCACATATGGAGCAATATGCGCCTCCTATAACCTAGCCGGATTCAAATTCGAAATAGCCACCTACCACACCTATATAACACCTACCTCCTTCTCCTCTATAGGAGGCACATATGGAGCAATATGCGCCTCCTATAACCTAGCCGGATTCAAATTCGAAATAGCCACCTACCACACCTATATAACACCTACCTCCTTCTCCTCCTCCTTCTCCTCCACCTCTCCTCCTTGTCCTTCTACTCCATCTCTCCTTCTTCTCCCTTTCTCCTCCTCCTTCTCCACTCTCCTCCTCCTCTTCCTCCGGCGACCTTGTCCTCCTCCGGCGACCTTCTCCTCCTTCGGCGACCACTCCGACCATGGCCTTCACAACCACACCGACCATCTCCTCCTCCACCTCCGGCGACGACCTCCGGTGGCCTCATCCTCCTCCACCATCTCCGGTGATCCCCATGGACATGGCCTCCCGCACATGCCTGTGGTGGTAGGTTGTGGCCACGGGCATGGTCTCCGACGAGCTCCAACGAAATTTTGGCCAGATCTAGATCTGGCCGCCTTTTTTTTTGAAATTCAAAAATAATATATGAGGCGCATTCGAATAAATATGTGCCTCGCATATGCACAATATAGGAGGTGCATATCAATATGCGCCTCGCATATGCAGAATATAGGAGACGCATATCGATATGCCCCTCGCATATGTGAAGTATAGGAGGCGCATATCATATGTGCCTCGCATAAAAAATAGGCGAGACTCAAAGCTAGAGACGCATACGATATGCTTTTAGGTGCGCCTCGCATAAGATTTTCTCTAGTAGTGTATTTTGAAGATATGTTGTTATTATAGTTTTTATGTACTATACAGGTGTGACACAGTTGGTAGGGGTAGCGGTTTTTTAGCCTTCTTTGAGATGTGATATGGTAACCCAAAGGCCAGATAACTTAATTCATAGAAGCAGGAAATCTCAGGACGCAAGATTAGGACTGGCATTATACATAGACAATGCAACTTCATCATACATATAAATAGGTTTGGCAACGATTGTGCACTGTGCGATCAGACAGTGGTATAGTGCAGGAACATAGTTCATAGGACAAAGATGAGCAGTACGACTCGAGTGCCACCACAACGTTAGAGTGCAGATAACAAAGTTGTCGTGCATGCTATTTCAACATTTTTTGTACTTCCTTTGCAAGCTACTACAGTAACCAGGGGTTTGGGTGCGCTAGCCATTTCCGCCGGGGCAGAATTCAAACTACAGAAAAAGTCTCTTTCAAACAAAAACAAGTTAGGTAGTGAAACAATATGAACTGGGCTTAGCAACCGTACCAATAGCAAAACATAAACTCATGGAGGGTGTTTGGCGCTGCTCCGCATAACTTCAGAGTTAAACCATAGTACCTTCAACAGAAACCCTCTACCCAATTCCGCATTTCAGCGAATTTGGCAAGCATCTATGAAAGCACGAATAAGCACCACAATATTCATCTAAAAACCAATATAAATTCAAAGGCTTTGTAACCGGGATTTCTGGTTTCTGTATTGATCTGAAAAATAATATAACACTATCATTTGATGAAATCTAGATGCATCATAACTTACCTTGTCATATGTGAACAGTCTATAACACCGAGAATAATTGTCTCATCGGCCTCAATATAAAATCTAACCGTGCAGTAAAAGAAAACGGATATTTCAAGTAAAAAATATACTGGGAGCTTTGGGATTGGATCAAGTTCATGGTTTCTAGTTTAAAATTCAGATCACTGAAAGAAATGGCACAAATGGGTGGACCATGATAGAGTAATACATAAGTGATATGAAAGAAATGAACCCTGAAACCTAGAATGAAGAAGTCCGGTTATGAAACAGCTTAAGCATCATGTGCAAACCATATAGAAAAAGGGGTGTCAAGTACCATATAATCGGCACATAACAGAGGAGAAACTGAAACAAAGAAAATGGTGCTAATAATCAATAACTTTTTTTGGTTTACCCAGATACAAAAGTGGCCTTATTAGACTTCATTTTCAGATGGGAAAAACCAAATTTGAGGTGGCCGTCTATAGCCAATAAAAGAGTCAAGAGAAATTCCTTGACCCAACGTACAAACAAACAACGAAACCAATAAGATAAAAAATTAAACATATGCAAACTCTGTTTGGTCACCTTGGAAAACCCCAACCTATACGCGGGACGGTGATCTTGTAGAATGGAAAAGAGGAATGTTGAGTTCTGCTATAAGAGCCTGGCTGCTACATGGGGCCAAATGAAAGAACAAATGGAAAATGTCTAGAGACTAATATATCATCAGCGTGTCACAATATATCCAAGGAAACATCAGAGGGAAATACATGTTGATGTATCTCTCACTGCAACAATATATATGAGCTGAAATGTACATCTACAAATCTATATGCATGCAGTTAAGTAAACATATGGGTGGGTTTGATGTTCACTTTCATGATCCTATCAACCAGGTGTGTAAGTATGGGTTAGCTAATAGCATTGCAAGCACTGCGGATAAGAAAGAAGACCAGTGATTGATTTGCCAATGGCCAAAAATTCAAAACCTAAAGATAAAGTAGATTATTAGAGTAAATGCAAAAAATCTAGAGTTGTCTTAGGTCTTAATGTAATATAAAAATCACCTATCAAGTTGGTACTGAACTTGAGAAAATAAAAGCTTAGTCTGGACAATTTGCAGTAGTTTTACTTTGTTATGCTTGAATAACACTGGATCTGTTTCAATGAGTTCTTTGTGCTGGGTACTAACGCCATATTGGACAATTTTTTAGTTCAAGAGAAGAAGGTAGCGAGACAGAGGGCTGGAGCATGGGGGAGCGCAAGCTTGCAGAGGCCCAAAAAGACTGAAACACGCGAGGTGGAAGGTTTGTTCTTGGCATTATTAAGACCTGTGTAGACCTCGGCCGTGTGCATGTACGCCTCCTCATGCTGGTCCGGTGCTTCTACTGCTCCTTGGTTGGGCCGGCCAATAATGCTCGGAGACCGATCGGTAGCACCAGACACCGCAAACTCCATTGCCCCCTTCGTGGCCAGCTTCTGCACAGTTCATCTGTCTGGCCTCAGTGGCCTGTAATATACGACACGCATGCAAATAGCGGAACTAAACAGAGTTGAGAGGGACTGTCCGGCCTGGAATTGTTGGTCGCCCGGTTTTATTGTTGAGTCTGAAGCCGATATACGCATCTAGATATGACTGCTCCAACGCAACACCCGAACACGCGATTGAGCCAGCCTGGGCTGATATGCACCGGCAGCATGGCGCAGCCTGCGGGGACGGCCGGCCATGCACGCACATATGAAGAACCAGCAGCGGCATGCCACGCCACGCCAGCCAGGATAGCGTGGTGACGCCGAACCAGCGGCGGTGAGAACACACGCAGCACCAGCATGACCAGCGGGCAACGACCGCATAGAGAGGTCATACAGGGCTGACCGTAGCATATATCGCAGGAGGCGAACGACACCTCCCGTCTAGCCGTGCAGCTGGTGACAACGCGCCGACAGATCTTTTCCTGTGCAAGATTAGAACGTCACCAACGGCCGAGGCTACGGAAAATTGAGATGCGAAAAGAAATCCGGCCGGTCGGGCAAGGGGAGAGGATGAACCGGCCACGGTGGTGCTATGAAGCAGGCTGGCGGCGGCGCCCTCTGAGCGATGCCGGCGGGCAATCGGAACTGGCCGGTTGATGTGCTGAGCCGGGCCGTAGGTAGAACAGGGAAAATAAGGCCGACAATGCACCCGAGAAATCTCAGATCGGTCTGGTCTCCTCGCTCCTCTGCCGCTCCTGTGCCATGAGCGAGGAGGATCGGTGGTAGGGATGTAGAACAGGGAGACAAAATAAGGTCCCGCCGCGCACCAGCGCGGGTGACCCCTACTGCGCATGCGCCGCCCGCCTTGGCAGAAGTCTTCTTCTCCACTTCGTTGTCTGCAGCGGCCGTGGCGGAGGCCTTTGGCCTTAATCTCCTCCTAGAGGGCGAGCTTCTCCACCGAGGCCCGAGCCGTCGGCGTCCCGATCGGATGCGGCGGCGAGGAGATCCTAGAGGTGCTTGACCTCGATGTGGAGTCCGGCGTCCTGGACCTCCACGTTGGTGGCAGCGTGCTCGGCGGTGGCGAGCATTCGCCAGCGCTGCTGGTCGTCGTGCGTCCACCCGGCGAACTCGATGGCCAGGTAGAGAGCCGCCGTCTAGAAGAGAAACTATGGCAGCGACGGGGTAGCGGCAGCGCACTGGTTGGGGAGGAGTCCATCCCACCAGAATCCACCATGTCCCGAGCAATAGAGCCATCGGGCCCACGCACGCGACAACCATCATGGCTACCACCACGGAAACGCTAGCCATGGGCAATGGAAGAACCCGAGAATAAAAGAAGGGAAAAGAAACTTCAAAACCACATGCCAGATGGCATGCATGAACACGTGGCAATCCATGCACAACCGTCATAACCAAAAATCAACAGAGAAGCACCCGGAGCAGCAATGATACATATAGCCAAAGGTAAAAAACAAAAGAGCAACGATGTACAAACAGGAGACAAAGACAAAAATTGCAATAATTAGGAGGGGACACGATGGACCTGACACATAGAAGCAAATGTAAAGAAGGTCGGTTCCATCCGATAGCGCCAAGAAAAATAATAATGAGAAACAAATTAAGTACAACCTACCATGACAAGACCGCGATGCAACCTGTGCGGCAAGCCCAGCCCCTGCTATGGCCACCAAAAAACATGCCAAGGAGAAAGAGACCACGTAGCCACATCACTGCCACATCGACGCCACCTAGGTCCGGCCCACCATAGAAAAACCAGAGGCGCCCGAGAACACACACAAAATTGCACAAACTCAGGTATAGAACACGTGTCGGCACCACCAAAAATCCTTGGCCGATTCAAAAATCTAAGAGAATGGAAAAGCTTACAGGTTTAAGATCTTGAGATATGTTTATAACTTGCAGTGAACATTAGTGTGTTGTCTATAATTTAGGTTCGATGTGATATGCCTGCATGCCTAAAAATAATAAGACACTATTTAGTATGGTCATTCGTCAGGAATATCTTTTTCTTGGCGAAACAATTAGACGATGTGAATATGTTAAAAACAACCATATCATGATTAGCATGTTTTGAAAATGATTACTATCAACTGTTTTTGTATAAATCTAAGATTTATGTAATCCGAAGACCTTCCCAGTTTATGGTGTTGCAGTCTTCTTGGCCGGACATCACATGATTAAATGATAAAGATGATTCTATTAAGAAAGTAGCATAAATGTGCATGTCTTCAAATTTTCGTTTGATACTCTCATGTATTATATAGTTATTACACGATGTCAATCATCACCATGTTGTGATCATAGATTTTATGTTGTTCTATTTGACATGATTGACACCTTAGCATCTTATGGAAGGTGTTGGGTTCCTAAAACTATGCATCCATCAACACTGCCATAATTTTATGTTTTGGATGGAGCTGTCATGATACCATACCTATTAGTTCGTTCAGTTTTCAGTAGATTGATTTGTAGAAAATTATTCAGAATGAATACTCATATAGGTAATTCTTTCACAACTTGGTGGGAAATTTGATGGGCATACTTTGAAACAAAGGGTCACATACATATAGTATAACAGGTTTCAATACTATGATCATTCGGCCGGGTATTTTGGGCTCTTCCAAAGATGGGGACAATGTTACATCTTCAATAGAGTATAATTCCAATAGAAACAGTGCTTGACTCAAGGTAAAGTAGGTTAGTTTTCACGTCCTCTATCTAATTATAATTCTAAGCATTATATTGTTTAATATATTCTGTTTCTTCTTTAGTGTATTATCTCTTTTACATTTTTTGGATAAAAAGGTTATTGAGCTTCAATTAATTCCTAAGTATATCATGTCTTTGTTGTGTTTCAATACTAACAGAGCACTTGAAACCGGGAAAACCAATCAAAAAAGGAAAAAATACAAAGTATTTTCATACTAAGATTTGAAAAAAAAAGAAACAACTTGTCATTCTTATGTAGCCCGCAATATAAAGAATTTGAAATTGATATTTTTGCACATTTGTGGTAAAAATCATTGGCTACATTTGGATATTCTTTTCAAAAAAGTTAGAACTCGCAAATATGATTTTAGATTTTTTTAGAATAGCGGGAGCACTGGTGCATGGGAGCCAAAAATCTGCACTCACATATGACCGACAATATTGAGTCCATTAAATAGATGATGTGTTAGACTATACAATAGCATGGTGTTTTTTTCACGCCATCCTATTTTGGGACTACAAATGCACATTTTGGCGATTAAGCATTATATGAACTAATTGTGTAGTCTTTGAGAACTATTAAGGTGTTTTTAATATCAAATCTATTTATTAACAACATCATATTAAGTAAAAAATAAATCATTTAAATAAAATAAATATGATGCATATGTCTAAGGTTGGCCCTAGTAGTATCATAAGGTGTATCATGCATGCCACCTTAGTAAAATGATGATGTGTCACAACAATTAATGAAGAGATAGGTGCTAGTAGTATCATAATATGGTACGATACCATGGCACATGTAACAAAAATAATAATGTCAAATACAACTTGTACATCAAATTGCATTGGGATTCTACAAATAATCAAATGCCATGAGACTATGATACAACTAGATGATACTAAGCACTATAGGGGTAATATCATACGCTATTATCATATACATGATACTACTAATATGATACTCCCATTATGACCAGCCTAAAGTCCTATATAGTAAATGTGGAAGTGCACGCAAACACGCTTTTTAATGTCCGTCTATGTAGTTGGATATTAGAATTAATAGTTACTAGATATACTACCCAAGAATATTAAGTACTTTTCATGAGTTAGTATTATACGGTTTCCAAGCAAACTGCATTGGACAACTTTAAATTAAGATTTTCTCTACATAATACCCAATCAAGCCATGATTATCATGTTTTTGGCACCCGCATCGATATACAAGATATAAGAGGTTCTCTTGAGTAGACACTGCATAATTATGTCCATGTTCATCACAATATATCATATTTTTTCTATTGTCGTCATATAAATAAACATAACATTCCTTCAAAGTGTTTGCTCAGAATTCAGATCATTAATCCAATGTTAAATATTTCAGGTATATACTCGCAAAGTTGCAGTTAGTCACAAGGTTAATTATTAGCAGGGATTCATTCAGTGGTATTTTGTATTAGAAATGTAAACCTTTACATCTCTATGCTTTGAGTGGATGTTTTGTATCAGGTGGCAATATCAAACTCAAATACTTGCTCGAAGCCTGATCCATCGAATTGATGGTGCTACAAATGACTTTCTATTACTACATCAAAGCAATGATGTACTTAAATGTTGGTTTTGATTTTATTATTAGTAGTGAATGGATGCTATATATGATGCATTTTCTAATTTTTATTTCATATAAATTACGTAAAAAAAATCACCCATGGGATGTTAGTATTGACAATTACCGATTAGCTATGAATGCTAGAAACCACTCTTCATATTCGTAATTTTTCTTATTTGGTTATAATGATGTTTGATCACTTGGGAAAAGATAGAATATTTGCCATGGAAATTTTTATTGATCATATGAACCGTGAAAATAACACTTCCAATAATTTCGAGGCAATAATGAGATGTACTAATAGGATGCACAACTCTGAAATAAAATCCAGGTTTAGTAGAAATAATTACTGGACAATTGCCAATTCAGAATATTAAATTATGCAAGTAGATGTCAACTCAAGTTGATTGGTACATTAGTTTTCTTATATTTCAAACATATTTGTATCTCCTACGTAGAACAACATAATCCCTAGAATGCACAGATAAGAGTGTGTGTTTTGTTCTCTACTGAATAAATATACTTCTTCCGTCCAAAAAGTATATCGTAGTTTTCTTCTTCTAAATCTGTATGTAACTAGATGGCACCTTAGTGTATAGATACATACAAATCTAGAAAAATCTGCGACATCTTTTTTGGGATAGAGGAAGTATCACCAATAGAAAAGTAATTTTGATATATTCCTGCATCATGGTAACTAATTGGTGTGGTTTCCTGTTTGAAGATTCATGTGGAACTTTAAAATAAAAAGGATTCGCTAAAAAGTAAGATGGTTTTAGGTCTTAATATTGTATTTTTCTGTGGAAGATATCATAATTTGGTGGTATGTTTCTTCAATAATTTCTGCACTTCACGATCCTCATTAGGGTGGTAGAGAAAATAATTCAAGCATCGGATATGAATGCATATAAAAATCAATAAAATAGAACTTTTTTAATTTTATATGTAAATTAAAGACGAGATAATAGGTTGCCCATTTTATGTTAGTTTTTGCACGCCTTTTTCTAGAGCATGAAATGTTTTGTTGTGTGCCTCGGCTAATTGTTGTATTAGATAAGCAGTTATGGGCATATGATAAATATAGGCTTGAATTGATATAAATATGTATTTACATTATTTATATTTACAATAAAAATGAACATGAATCAAGTATGTGATAAGTGGAAAGAATTTAGTGGTATATTCACACATACCAACCATCAAGTTTTTTATTTTCTATCCAAATAAACTTTTGAATATGTAGATCATGCTACCGAACAAACTTATATTCAATGAACATGGTCTATTGCTATTTGTTTAAGAACTGTAATGGTTATACATTTTGTTGTACTAAAATGCCTATGTTTTTTCATATTCTAAGTACATACATGTCTATTTCTATAACTTTCCATTGTGGAAGTGGCATGCTAGATTCAAAATATGGAATATAATTATATATTAAAATGTATTTAAGATGTTGCCTGTGCAGGTGTGTAGGACACTGTTGTAGTTAATACAACAATAATAATGATATACCGACAACTAAATGATGACACTTATCTTTTTGTAGATTGTAAGACTTGGATCGGTTCTGCATCCTTGTTCAGCCAACAATGTGCCATCATTGTCAAATCGTATCCTTGTTACAATAACTATACCATGATCTAGGAAACTTGATCATCTTTGACAATGAATCAATCTTGCCCATGAGACTAGGAACACTTGGTGTTTATAACTTTACACATGCTAATAAATTTTCCTTTGATTCTCATAATCAAGACACATAGCAGATATAGCATAAATAATAAACTATAATTATGAACAAAGGTAATGTCGAATAAACATTTATTTGTCTCTAAGGCATATTGCCAACAATTTCTATGGTGTTGGTAAAGGTGAGAAATGTCAATATGGCGACAATTGGAAGACCAGAAGGTCTCAATGGCTTATTTTGAGTTAGAGAATGATAAGTGATAGAGGAGTCGGGGACTACTGTGGGATGATTTATGTCTGAACCACATAATTGATGCTTGTGAGCCTAGTGATTGGTGCTTCGCAACTACGACCTCGACAATTGGGTCGGGGTCGAAGCACTGGCAAACTTAATTTTGGAAGTGCTCTTCATGTACAAAATATCCATATCCTATGTGAAAACCCTAGGTGTTGACTTCTTTGATTGTACCTAGCAATGGCGAAAGTTTCCTTGCTTAAGGCATTAAGCCGAGAGCTCGGATGTTGTTCCGGCTGAAAACCTAAAATCTTTGACAGTGCGATGACGAAGCTTGTGCACTTTTCCCTTATTAGAGGAGTCACTTTTGGAGACCCTCCTTCGTAGTCCAGTGTTGTGTTTGGTGGTGGTTTGAATCCAGCTGCTACGAGTGAATGATCATTTTGGTGTGGGCCTTTTTTTTATTTCTTCTTTGTTTTTTGGTTGTGTGCATCATTGATGTCTCCACTAGTTAATGAAATTATGTTGGTGCAGAGGCTGAATGTAATTGATATCTTCTTGGAATTAATATATTTACTTTATCTAAAAAAATTATGTGAATTTGAGAAAAATGGAGCAAGCGTTTTATTCTTGTATGAACTCCTTCTAAATGACTAAATATGGAACAATTGCTATATCACATTAGTAATTAGAATAATATCGGTTCATATTCCAGATTGGATACGAATAGGGGCATATCTCTTCTAATGAAAATCAACCTAAAACTAAAACAAGGCATATAACTTAAAACCAAATTGGAAAATTTAATTTCTTTTTGCATGATAACATGGGTACAATGGGAAAGTAAAAGTAAAGTATTGTGAGTGATAAATTAGTTTAGAAATTTTCACATATATGTAGTTCTTGCATAGATGATCGGCAAGCAACATAACCATAATTTTCATGAACTTTTTATGGTGTTTGGAAAATGTGTCACATGTTTTTTGCGAAAAACCACTAATCTATTAATAATCATCAACAGCAGTACAAAGCGGTCTAAAAGTACAGTAATAAAAATTATAAATAGTTTATTGGACCACCTAGCAACAACTACAAACACTAGCGTGAGCCGAAGGCGCGCCGTCGTCCTCTCCCCTACATCATCGGAGCCAGACAAAACTTGTCGTAGTAGAGCTTGTTGTAGTAGACAGACGAGAAGTCGTAGTGCTAAGGCCACAAAGGACCAACACACTAGAGTAGCAACCATCACCAATGATGACAACCATAGATCGGAAGAGACCGATCTGAAAATAAATCAACGAACACGAAAACACACCGAATCCCAGGAGATCCACCGGATAAACGACTGCACGCGCCCTCCATCGGCACTACATGTACCACCAGAGCGAGGATAGAGTGGGGAGGACCTTATTCTGACTTCAGTATCAAGATACGTATTGTAGTCTGTTTGCTCTCATTGTAACCTTAGGATTGTACCCTGTAATTGTATATATATACACGTGATAGCTGGCTCTATTGGAGCCGTGCAATCTCCCCTAATCCTTCTACATGGTATCCTCCTCCTCACGATCCTAACCCTAGCCGCCGCCGCCGCCTCTTCCTCTCGGTGCCATGCCAACCCTAGCTGCCGCCCTCTCCTCTCGGCATCGTCGGCTCCTCCGCTTCCGCCACCATGGACAACTCCTCCCTATCCGGGCCTGGCAACCCCTTCAACTCCTCCCGCTCCGGGAGCAGCAACCCCTTCGCCGCCCCCTCCATCGTTGTCATCCATGACGTCCCTATCCTCAAACACGTGCCGGGGAAGCTCTCTCACACCGCGGCTAACTTCTTCGCCTGGAAGACCTACTTCATACTCCTCTTCCGCGAGTATGATATCCTTGATCATGTCTATGGCACCATCGACCTCCTCACCATGCCCCATGACCTCGATTGGCTGACGATTGACGCCACCATCATCCGCTGGTTTTTCTGGACCATCTCCACCGAGATCTTCCACACCGGCGTCCATGACGGCGACTCCTCGCGCACTTTATGGAACAAGATCACCGGCCTCTTCACCGACTACAAGACCTAGAGCATCACTTTCCTCCAGTAGGATTTCTTCGGCACCCACTAGAACGATTTCTTCATCGACAACTTCTACCTGCGCCTCAAGACCCTCTCCGACGAGCTTCACGATCTGGAGTTCCCAATATCCAACTCGATCCTTCTCTCCATGCTAACTGCCGGTCTGACGAAGAGATCTCAGCAATGCTGCTGCCAACATCACTCTGCTGTCTACGCCCACCTTCGACCAGGCTGTGGCCTATCTCCGCCTCGAGGAGCAGCGGCTGAAGCACCTGTGGGCTCGTGCTGCTCACACCGTCTTTGCCGCTAGTCTCGCATGGTGCCCCTGTTCCACCCTCTTCGGCGCCTCCGCCTCGTGCCCAGATCCGACACCGTTCTTCACGCTCCAGCCGCCTGCCAACCCGGATCCCCTTCTAATGGCGACGATGGTGGCCGCCAAGGATATTGCGAGCGCAGCGACAACGGCCAGTGCAACGGTGGCAATGACGGCTACCAGCCGCGTCCCGCCCAACAACTCATGTTGATGCCGCCTGGATGATAGGACACAACTCCTACACGATGCCGGTGCCCCACTCCACCAACCGAGTATCTTAGGGCCGCGTCTGACCAATCATTAGGCGTTTTTCGCTGTGCCCCAACACAACATCCCTTCGGTCTACTCCATGCCTCCAGCCTACCCCACCATGTTGTAGGGGTTCGTAGCATGGAAAACAAAACATTTCTACTGCATGAACACATACAAGACAAGATCTATCTACTAGATTGTACTAATGAGTCGATAGAGTACTCACCCTCTAAGATTCTAAAGTGGTTAACGAGATCGGATTATCGTGGGTGACGTTCACTTGCTGATCTCAAGAGTGCGTAGACGATCCTTCCGGCGCCGCATTCCGGCAGCGCTCCTGCAGTCGGTCACACATTTGATACTCGATGAAGACCTTCCTCTCCCTTGTTCCAGTAGGCAGTGGAGGTTTTAGATCTCTCCTCGCGATTCCGACAACACGATGGTGTGGTGTCGGAGTTTAGAGGGGAGATCCCACAGGGCTTCGCCTAAGCTGGAGCGGGTATGGTGGAGTAGAAGAGAGGCCTTGGAGATCTAGGGTTTAGAGGGACAAGGGGGGTGGTGGCCGGTTGCTAGATCTAGGGCTTTGCCCTAGTCAGCGACTTGGGCGGAGATCCCTAGGTGGCGGCGGCTAGAGAGGGAGGTGGCCAAGCTAGGGTTTGTTGTTATGGGTAGGAGGCGCCCTACCCTTCCTTTTATAGGTGGGGAGGCAGCAAGGGGAGGGGAATCCTCCCCCAACTCCACCTTGTGTGGATGTCGGCAAGGAGAGGGAGAAATCCTCCCTTAGGTAGGATTCCTTCCCTTCCCTCCCTCCAGTAGGCATTCAGTGTTGGCGTTTGACTTTTTAAACTGGCGTTTGACTTTCAAACTAGAGTTTGATTTCTCTCTTCCAATTGCCCATCCAAGTGACCTAGGACATGATGCAACCATTCCACTTTGTCATGACACATCCATGTACCCTTCCCACTCCGGATCGGTGGACCTTCTAGACCCTTATAGAACATTCCGGTGAAAACACCAAAATCATTCCCAAACTCCGGAATTGGACTTTTCTTATATGAATCTTATTCTTCGGACCATCCCGGATCTCCTTGTGATGTCCCAGATCTAGTCCGAGACTCCGAACAACATTTGGTCTTCTTACTCACATTCCATATCTACTCAACAACATCGAATCCTTAAGTGTGTCTCCCTACGGTTCGTGAATTATGTAGACATGACCGAGACTCTTCTCTGATCAATAAGCAATAGAGAAATCTAGAAATTCATATGGATCCCACATATTTCTACGATTACTTCGTGAATTGAATGAACCATTTACAGACGATACTAATTTTCCTTTGTCTCGCGATACTTTACTTATCCGAGGTTTGATCGTCGGTATCTTTGCATACCTAGTTCAACCTTGTTACCAATAAGTACTCTTTACTCATTCCTATGATATGTGATCCCTTGTGAGCCAGTCACATGATTGCAAGCTAATTGGATGACATTCCACCAAGAGGGCCTAGAGTATATCTATCCGTCATATGGATGGACAAATCCCACTCTTGATCCATGTGCCTCAACACATACTTTCCGAACACTCAATGCCACCTTTATAGCCACCCAGTTACGAAGTGGTGTTTGATGTCATCAAAGCATCCATCCAGTGATGGTGATTAACATGATCTCATGGTCGAAGGATTTAGGTTACTATGTATCTAAAAGCTTATAACAAATGAACTATTGAAATGACTTGATCTTTATGCTACGCTTAACTATAGGAGTATGTCCATCACATCATTCTCCTAATGATATGATCTTGTTGTCAATAACATCTCAATGTTCATAATCAGGAAACCATGATCATCTATTAACCAACAAGCTAGTATTACAAAGAGGCTTTGCTAGGGATTCTTACAAGTTTACAAACCACACAAGTATTAATGTTTCTGGTTAATACAATTATAGCATGAATGTAAACATTTATCATAAACACGAAGATATAATAATAACTACTTTTATTATTGCATTTTGGGCATATCTCCAAGACATGTCGTCCTGCTACTACCCCGTTCCACCGCCATCCTCGACTCAGTGGGACCTCGCGCTACTGAATGCTATCCTGTTCTCCCCCACTGCTGGCTCCTATGGTGGTTGTGTTTGGTTCATAGACATTGGTGCTTCCTTGCACATGGCTTCCAACACTGGTAATCTCTATGCTTCTTTTCCCACAAACACCTCCTCTCGCATTATTGTTGGCAACGGTCATTCTCTTCCCTACTCACAGCGGTTTCACCACTTTTCCATCCACCTCCAGTCTCCTCTCTCTATGAGGCCTTGGCCATCCTAGCTCTACCGCCCTTGTCAAATAATGCAAAGATTTTCCTTTTCTTGTAATAAAACAGATGCTTATTCTTATGAGGCATGTCGTTTAGGAAAACATGTTCGTCTTCCGTTTAGTTCCTCCTCCACAATAGCGTCTTTTCCTTTTAAGTTAATTCATAGTGATGTTTGGACCTCGCCTATTCCGAGTAATAATGGCTTTAATTACTATCTTGTGATTTTGTATAATTATTCGCATTTTATGTGGAATTTTTCATTACGCCATAAATCCAACGTCCCCGCCACTCTCGCCTCCTTTTTCTCCTACGTATCCACCCAATTCGGTCGCCCTATCCATGCTCTCCAAACTGACAATGGAAAAGAGTTTGACAACATCACCATCTGCACCCTTCTCTCCACCAATGGCATCGTCTTCAGTCTAGATTTCCCTTACACCTCGCAACAAAACGGTTCCGCTGAACGCATCCTCCGCACTCACAACGAGTTTGTTCACAACCATCTATTTCATGCCCATATGCATCCATGGTTCTATCCCGATTCCCTCGCCACCACTACCCTTCTCGTCAACATACAACATTGACACTCTCGATGGCAATACACGCTGCACCACCTCCTCTTTGGTGCGCCCCCCTCCTATGACGATCTTCGCATCTTTGGCCATCGTTGCTACCCTAGCATAGCTACCACTACCATGCATAAGCTCGCCCGGTGCTCCCTCCCATGCGTGTTCCTTGGATACCCAACCAACACCATGGGCTATCGCTGCTATGATCCGATCTCTCATCGTGTAATCACCTCCCGACATGTTTACTATGATGAGTTGGGTTTTCTGTTTCAGTAGGGACTCTTGGTGACTCCTTTTACGATGCCCGCGACACTCGCTGGACTCCCTGAGGTTAGCCCTGCTCGCTAATGTGTGACCACGGTAGCCCCGTCTATGCTCGCCCCGCCTGGTTCCACGGCGCCTGGGTCCACGTTGCCACCCGGGTCCAAGTCCGCCACGGCTCTGTCTGCGCCCACGTTAGCGATGTTGTATGTCTCGTCATCCGCCTCGATGACACCTCCTCGCTCGGCGTCTTCCTTGTTTTCCTTGTCATCACCGCCTTCCTCGAGCTCGGCTGACAATGCCCGTCCTCTCTGCCTGCGTGTGTCCTTACTCACGCGCGTGGGTGTGTGTTGACCGTCCACTTTATACCCCGCCAATTAGTAAGTTTGCACGGCCTCTACGTCCGAGCTCTCACCGGTGCCTACCTTTGCCTAAGCTGCCTTGTGAGACCCACAATGTCATTCCGCCATGCAAGAGGAGTTTGATGCTATGCAGCGCAACCAGACTTGGGAGCTGATCTCGCGCCCTCCTCGAGCAAACTTCATCACAAGAAAGTGGGTGTCCAAGCACAAGATGAACCCTGATGGTACACTTGAGTGCTACAAGGCGCGCTGGGTGGTCCGCGGCTTTCGTCAACGCGCCAACGTCGACTTCACGGATATGTTTGCCCCAGTCGTCAAGCCGGGAATGATGCACACTATACTGCACCTGGTCGTCTCTCGTGCTTGGCCGGTGCATCAGATGGACGTCTCCGACGCCTTCCTCCATGGACACCTCTCCGAGCAGGTGTACTGCTAGCAGCCCACCGGCTTCGTGCCAAGCATCTAGATCATGTGTGCCTACTCTCGCGGTCATTGTATGGGCTAAAGCAAGCACCGCGCCCCTGGTACTAGTGCATCGCAGCTTTTCTTCATCAGCTTGGCTTCCGCTCCACGCGTTCTGATGCATCGCTGTTTGTCTATCGCCAATTCACCATAGCTGCCTACCTGCTGCTATATGTCGACGACATCATCTTGATGGCATGCAACACTGCCCTTCTTCGACAGCTCGCTGACCATCTTCGTGCTGAGTTTGCCATCAAGGACCTTGGACCGCTCCACTACTTCCTTGGCATCAAGGTTGTGCGGCGTGCGGATGTGTTCTTTCTTCATCAGCGGAATTATGCTCTTGATCTCCTCGAGTGCGCTAGAATGCTTAATTGCAACCCCGTGACGAATCCTATCGACACAAAGGCCAAGCTCTCTATCAGTGATGGATCGCCGGCCCCTAACGCGTCGTTATACCGCTCCATTGTTGGGGCTCTGCAGTATTTGACGCTCACATGCCTGGAGTTGCAGTATGCCATGCAGCAGGTGTGCCTTCATATGCATGCACCTCAGGATGCTCACTGGATCGTGATTAAGCAGATTCTTCGCTACATCTGCGGCACAATGGACCTTGGTCTCTTGCTACATGCCTTGCCCTCCTCGGACATTGTGGATTACTCGGATGCAGACATGGCTGACTGACCTGACACACGGCACTCCACCTTGGGATATTGTCTACCTTGGCTCGTCGCACATCTCCTGGTCATCCAAGCGACAACCCAATGTGTTGCACTCTAATGCCAAGGCTGAGTATCACGCCATGGCCAATATCGTGGAGCCGTGAAATACCTAATCCTTCTACATTCAGGATGTGTTTGTCGTCTCAACATCCCGAAGAAGACACTCGAAAAAAGGCTAAACAAAAAAATAAAACCCTCTGCTAGCGAGAGGCTATGGTCTGCCACACCTCTAAGGCCCTAGGACCACCGGATGCAGACCGGACCAGCGAAGTCACCGGCGAGGGGGCAGAACCCTAGATGGGTTTTTAGCTAGCTCTCTCATTGGTGCCTACGTACCCCTTCGGTTGTAAATATGAAATGTGTGTACATGTTCCTCGAACCAGGCTTTCGCTCTGCTTTATAAATAAAGCAACTATCCATACAGAGTTAAAGGGTGCAACATCCACGACAAGAACAGTCTGTTGGGGCCACAACACAACGCGACCCAAGGGACAATGAAAAGACACGATAGATAAGGGAGGGAATTTGGAATAACGGGGGAGCCGATGTGTCGCCTCTAGTTGAAGTCGAAGAATCTCATCCAGCCGCGCCTTGTCCCACTGTCTACAGAGTAGGTACCATATCTACAAACATGCTAAGAGTTTGAACACCTAGTCAGTAGCACATCGAGGTAGTACTTTCTCAATCACCATCTTATTAATAATAGTCCAAAGTGACCAAGAAATCACGACAAACACTAGCCAAAAAAGGCGGCGGCCATTTCTGACACGGTTGGTCTAGGCCTCTAGAAATTCACCGAGATCATGGGCCCGCCAGTCCGGACCCAACGCATCCCTGGTGAAGTTCCACAGAAACCGGGCATCTGGGCAGGTGACCAATATGTGGATTCCCATCTCTGGGACTCCATGATGGTCACAGCCCGTCACCCGTCCCATGTCTCTTGGTCACTTCGACCCTAGAGGGTAGGCGATCACACAGCAGTTACCACACGAAGATCTTTGTCTTCAGGGGGAGGGGGGCCTTCTAGAGGGTTTTAGTCCATGGGAGGTTCAGGAATCTAAAAAGGGCATGGTATGCTGAGCTGATCGTAAATGTGCCTGATGGGGTCACCTTCCATTCCATAGAGTCGGGTTCATCAAAGCCGACCTGAGCTCTCTCCATACCTCGGTTTCTGCCGGGCCGAAGGTTCAACGGAACGAGATGTTCCATGTTCCCTCCTGTGCTGCGGTATCCACCCTAAGTGATGGTTCAGAACATATGGAAAATAAGCATGGGTACACCTCCCATAGGGGGCGTTCTCGCATCCATGAGTCTAGCTAGAACATGGTGCCTTCTCCATTTCCTATGGAGATGGAAAGTCCCAGCCGAATCTCATGTTTGATTTCTTGGATTGAATACCAAAACTGGGAGCCATCCCGGCGTTCACAATCTAGGAGAGGGCGACCTCGAAGGTACTTGGCCTTGATCAGTTTGAGCCAAAGGCCTCCGTCGTCTCTTAGGATGCACCAGTCCCATTTAAGAAATAAGTCCTTATTAAAGTGACGAGAGGCTAGGATACCTATGACCCCAAGCTCCTTGGGGGCACAAATGTCTTCCCACTTCACCATGTGGTACTTTTGATGCCCCTTGGGGTCCTGCCAGAATAAATGTGAGAGTTCCTTATCGAAAGAACCATGCACGCCTTACTGTAGCAAGTCGAGGCTCCTCGTGTACATGGGAATACTAGACAGACACGAACCAATGAGGACTGTCTTTCTCCCCTTTGATGTGAATTTACCACACCAGGGCTCATACCTCGAGCGAACTCTGCCCATAAGCGGTTCTAGGTCCCTAATAAGGATCCTGGACTCGCGGATCGGCAACGCCAGGTATGAGATGGGGAAAGAGGCAAGCGGGAAGTTGAAGTTGTCGGCTATCCTTTGCTGATCCTCAAAAGAGTACCTGAGAGCGATGATCTCACTCTTGTTGAAGTTGATCCTAAGACCCGATGTTTCCTGGAAGCAAAGGAGGAGGAACTTGAGGTTTGAAATATCCATGGTGGATCCTTCAATCATGATCATCATGTCGTCTGCTTATTTGAGGTGAGCGACCCCTCTTCTAGGGATAATATGTCCTACCACTCTAGAGATGTGCCCGACTGACTTAGCCTTTTAGAGCATCTCCGCGATGGCATCCATGACCCCGTTGAAGAGCAAGTGGGACATGGGGTTCCCCTGTCTAACTCCATAGGAGGGACGGAAGTAGGGTTCAATTTCACCGTTGATGTTGATCGCATTACTCCCAGTCATGATGAATTGCATTATCGATGAGATCAGGCCTTCATCGAATCCTCGGCGCTCGAGGACCTGAAGAAGAAAACGCCAGTCCAGACGGTCATAGACCTTCTGAAAATCTAGTTTTAGAAATACTCCTTTTAACCTTCTAGACATGACCTCGAGGATAATCGCATGTAACACGAGGAATCCGTAATGTATTAGTCATCCTTTGAGGAAGGCGAACTGATACTGATGGGTGAGTTGCTCCATTATAGGATCCATGCGGGAGGCGTAGACTTTCATGAAGATCCATTGGATGATGTTGAGGAACGTGATGGGCCTAAATTGGCAAATATCCGAGGCTCCTACTACTTTGGGAATCAGGTTGATAACCCCAAAGTTTAGGCAACCCATCACGAGGGTCTCAATGTAGAACTCCTGGAACATCGACATGATTACTGGCTGAAGCTCCTTCCAGAAGGTCTAGAAGAATGCCATTGGGAGGCCATCAGGTCCTAGGGAAGAGTTGACCTTCATGGTCTTCACCACCCACTCTATCTCTTCTGGCGGGAATGGGAGGTTTAGCTCCGCACTCTCCTTAGATGTGACTCTGACCCTTTCGGACCAAAAGTCCTCAGCCAACGCGACCCTTGTGAAGGGTCCTGCTGTGAAGAGTTCTTTGTAGAACGTGTAAATATGAGAGGAGAGTTTTCCTACATCCTCGAGGAGACGTTCGGCATCCCAAAGGCAGGGGATAGATCACTTCCTGCGACAACCATTGCCACCACATGAAAGTAGGCAGTGTTCATATCCCCCTATAGGAGCCAATTTTGGCGACTCCGCTGACTCTAGAATAACTCCCCGCCTTTATAGATCCCAAATAGTGAGGTATCTAATGCATAACGATGGGACCATTCCTCCGTGAATAGTCCCACCGACACTGTAGCTAGGTTTAGGACCTGGATTTCCTCTAGCAGCGCTCCTTTTCTGGAGCTTGATCACTGCACCTGGAATATCCCCCAACCTCTCTTGAATTGGCGGGCCAACTTGGCATAGTGATGCCATACATACACTGCATTAAATCTCCTGGGGGGTCCTAGCTGCCGCTATCCACTTTGCTTGAACCGCCTCCACAAAACCGGGCTATTGAAGCCAGAAGTTTTCAAACTGGAACCGATTCGAGCGTGGGGGTGAGCTCCCCCTGTCGATAGAAGCAATGGGACATGGTCCGAGCCCACCTTGGTAATGGCAAGTAGTGTGCACAGGGTGAATGCTACCTCCCACTCAACTGAGACGAAGACACGGTCCAGGACATTCCTGACCGGGTCAACTCGGTTGTTTGTCCAGGTATACCGAGCCCCCACTTGCGTGATATCTCTAAGAGAGAGATCAGAGATGAAATTGTTGAACATCTGCATGCGAGGGTTTATGGGAGCTCTTATCCTCTGGAGAACGAATGAGGTTGAAATAGCTTGCCACCACCACCGAGAGGGTGCAACGCTCCACTTTGGCCTTTAACTCATCTAGGAACATTTGAGACCGGCTATGGTCCACGGGGCCATAGACAATAATCACCTCCCATCGGAAGTTAGATCGTCCGTGGGTGAAGTGACATGTTCACAAAGAATTCCCCGTGGTCCATAGCGTTGACCTAGAAGGTATCCTCCTTGGATCCAAGGAGGACACCTCCTGAGTGTCCCGATGCAGGGAGCCAGTTCCATGCAAACTTGTGTTGAGATAAGCCTTGCAGCTCAGAAATGTGGAAGTCTTGTTTGATCGTCTCTTGGAGGCCCACAATATCAACATCCCCATGTCGCATATACTCCTTAATTTGTCGTTTTCGACAGTCATTACCAAACCCCCTAATGTTCTAGATGAATGATTTGATTGCTGGCTAATTCATTGTATAACATTATTGGGTTTCGTCCCCTTATGAGGACACATCGGGTCTTGCTCGCCGGCGGAGGCCTGGAGCTCGGTCTTAGAGGCTTCCCCTGTGACCCCCCCAGCTAGGGGGTCACCTGGGTAGCGGCCAAGGGGCACTGCTGAGGAGAACCATCTGTCCTGGGTCTAGGATCATATGTCCTAGTCCCGAGATGTGTCGGGGTTCCCCGTGCTCCTATGCAATACGTGCACGGGCAACGACGAGGGATCCCTCATAAATATCCTTATCTCTAATCGCCTCAATCTTCTCGAGTCTTGGGCCACACTCACCACGAAAGTCCACACCACTGTCAGCCTCCACTTGCACGAGGTGCTCAATCAGAGAATCATCCAGAACCAAGAATCTAGAGCCAGAGGGAGGGGAGTGGGAGGAAGAGGGGTGAGAGGGCGGGGTTTTCTGAGGTGTACCTGAGTCAAGGTTGTGGGCTACAGTCCACTATGCCGCCAACTAGGACACCATAGGGTCCACGCCCGACACCCCCGCCATGGCATGAGCCAGACACACACTATGACATGACGGGGGCAGGGCGGGCAAGACGAATCTGGCTCCCCTTGGGGCCAGCAGCAGTGGTGGCGAGGAAGATCATCGTTGGCTCCTCTGAGTGAAGTGCTGGGGTCGCCGAGATCGTAGCTAGAGATCCCCTAGGCGAGGTCGTCGTGGACCCTAGGGATAGAGTGTAGCATAGCACTGCTGAGGAGCAGGGGAGGAGGATGCCGTCACCACCATCCCCACACTCCTAGAATCTCCGTCAGCCTCCCCCTGGTCTGCCACCTGGACCTCCTCAAGGGTCTCCATGGAGGAGGGTTCCATACCCATGTGTCCTATGAACCCAGCAGTCTGCTGATGGATGTGATAATACAACACTTTTTACCTATATATAAATTGTGCCATTTGCCTATCATATCATGATCCATCTAACTATTGCTATGCCTGATATGCATGATTACTTGTTTTCATTACATTCAATATGATCTTTGCACATTTAGTATTTTAGGTATAATTTTATCCCTCTTTCTTGTCTTTGACATGTATGTAGGTGTTGATGATGATTACGGATAAAATAAAGGAAAAATGAACAAAGAGAGTATAGTATGGAGGAACTGCAGGACCAGACTTAGCCATTTGAGGTGTTGGAAAAAGTGAATTTTTCCAACTTATCAAAATAAAGATCCAAGATCATGGGTTGTTGCCCTCGACAAGACGAATCCAAAGAGCCCAAGAACGCCCAAGACGGAGTTCGTACGAAGAAATGGTAACCAAAATACGAAAGGGTCTGCAAGTTCAACGACCAACTATACGGCCGGAGCTAAAATTCTGGCCGTATAGCTCCAGCCGTATAGTTGCCAAAAAGGTCGGAAACAATGGGATTTCACCCCAGAAAAACTCTAGAACCTTCCCAAAGTTATATGACGGTATTGTGGGTACCCTAGGTGACCCCAAGGCAAATATAAAGAGGGGAGGAGCTAAAGGAAACCACAATACACCATATACAAGATATAGATCCCATCTATCACCTCCACGGCGGCACCGTGCCGCCGTGCCGCCTCCATAGCCTCTCAAGCTTCACCAAGATCAAGATCTCCATCAACACCATCAAGCCATCCAAGCAAGAAGAGGAGGAGAAGGAGAACGCCGCCATCACCATGCCGACGCCACCATCACCACGCCGTCATCACCATCTTCATCACCGCTACTCCTTCATCCTTCCCCATCATGGTCTCCATGATGACCATGATGGTTTGTAACATGGCTTGAACCCCCCTTTTATTGATGTTATGATGATTTGAATAATTAAAGTGTGGTGTGTTCTTGTTAATTAATATGTTTGTGCTTTCTCTTTACATTGTTCTATTCATGAAATTATTCTAGTGATTAGAGACGTCCAATCCATTGTTAAGGAATTTACTAGGGATTCACGGAGTGTCAAAAAACTTATCATTAGTCTCTACTCTTCCATGGGTCCTGACAAGTCCTTGGGTAGAACTAATAGGCTATTTGCTATAAGTGATTTGCGGAGGCAATATCAGCTTAGGATGCACCGCCCAGAGTTCCCCAAGATCACTCATGATTAGATAGGTATAGTGTTGAGAATTGCTTAAACCCAAAGTGACAGATGGGATATCTTGTGACTAGCACACTTGCTTAGGAGTATGGTTGTCTGGTTTACCTTGATTGGTCTTGTTACCTTAATACATTATTCTCTTACGAATGACCCATGTCCGAAGAGGGTGTGGACAATTGAGTTGTCTAGTTGCCACTTACCAACGGTGGGAGACAATGATGAGGGACCGCGATAATTATAGTTAACAGCTATTCCATAAGCACTTATCATGCACACCGGTATACACAACATTACTTGAGGAATCATAGCATTAATATTTCATCTCATTGCATTCACCTCTTTCTATTTTTACTTCTGTTCTAGTTTTCTTCCAGTTGTAGTAGTAGTTGTTACAAATCATCTTAAATTCATTTATCCTAGCAACCTGTAGATTAGACTATTTTCAAACCATTGTTTGGGTGCGAACGTAGCCGCATTAACAACGTGGCTATGGGGTCGTGTTCGCCGATCTCCCATCGGGACAAACTCTTAAATATTTGCTGCTACAAGTACTGCAATAACCCTGTTTTGGTGCAGGAACCCACTCATCATATGCCTGAAGTTGGAAGCATACGGTGAGATCTGGATGTTGAGGGAGCCCTGGGCGTCTGTCGCCGAGGTCAGAGGGCGAGACGCGGAAGGCGCGGCAGAAGTCGTACCCTCAGGTGGGGGTACCGCTGGAGAGGTCACCGGGGTCCAGGACTCACTGCCCACCTCGACATCATCAGAGTCCTCTCCCGACGAGCCCCCACCACCCTCAGACGAAGGGTTCGCGGGTGGGGGTGGGTGGCCACCATTGGCCTGGTCCTCGTCGAGCTCCACCATCAGGATCCTCCCCTCGAGCCCGAAGTCGAAGGGCAGGAGTGGAGCGGGAAGGAGGGACGGGTACGGGCAGAGGACTTGTAGGCAAATCGGGCTGGTCCTCGTGAATGACATCTCGTCCACCTCCACAAGCTTGCCAACCACCTGGGACACAAGCTTGATGATGGGCAAAGTCAGCACGCTTGCTTCCTCTAGGAAGCCAAGGATCCGGACCCACACCACCGAGAGGGTCAAAGTCGTCGGAGGTTGTGTTGTCGAGGGATCGATGGAGATCTGCACCTTGCTGAGCGGAAGGTGAGGGTGGTGCTGCAAACACCGAGGGAGAGAATCTCCGCGAATGGGAAGGTCACCGCGAACTGGAAGGGGGAGATCTCATGAACGATCCATGCATGGACCGACATCATCTGCTGCATCTCCTCAAGGATGAGGTCCACGGAGATCACCACCGAGTCTGGGAGCTCCTGTCCCGGGACAATAGTAGCCACCTCCAAGTTCTTGGGAACCGTCATCGCCACCCCTCCAATGTCTATGTAGTAGAATCCCCCCGTGATGGAGTGGGTGAGGTACTACAACTGATGCGCGGTGCACCGTGGGGGGGGGGGGAGGGGGGAAGCCGAGCTACGGGTTGCTTGTTCCCGCTTTCATTGGCGCTTTCTTCTTGTTCTCTTTGTTCTTCTTCGCCGGCTCAGCCAGTTCTAGTGCGGAGTCGTGCCGAGGAGGGGATCCCTGTCCCGGTGCTAATACGCGGCTCCTGTCCTGCCCACGTTGTCACGCTACAGCGACCGCTGCACCAGCGCATCCTAGAGGGTCTGCTCCATATGGCGTCCCTCCGGCGAGGAGGCCCTCCATGCAACAGTATGGCCAGCAGGAACAGATGGTTCCTGGCGTCTCTGCCCCTCGCACGGGGAGCGCCCCTGGCCATGACGGTGTGCTGCGAGGCCACCTTGCCTTGGTGACTGTGGGCGGGAAGGGAAGCGTCACCCCAGCGGCCAATAGGCAGGGGCCTACAAGGATCCTAGCGTAGATGCACGGCGCAGGGGTGGGGTAGACTTGGGGGGCCTGCACGCGGGAGGGGGGCTAAGGGCGCCGCCGGGCGAGTCAGGTCTGGTGTCGACGTTGGCAGAGGAGGGACCTCAAGGGTGGAGCCCCGGGATTCCTCCCTCTCCATGCTAGCACCAGGTCCCGCGCTCGTCAGCCGCAACCCACTCTCCGACGGGGACCTCTCCATCCGTGACGGTGCCGAGCTTCTCGCCGGCGATGGGGGAGGAGGGTTCCTACCCCTAGCTGCCGCCTTCGGGGCCCACGCAGAGCGCACTCAAAGGAGGTAGTCCGCCAGCGTGGGCGAGGCCGGGGGTGAGAACCGCCGCGCCTCCTCCTCCGCCGCCTCGTCCTCCTCATCCGCCACGTCAGCTCACCGGCGGCCCCGCAGGTCCGAATGGCCGAAGTCCGAGTCTCGCGAGGAGGGAAGCGAGCCCTGCTCCTCCGCTTGGTGAGCGCCGGTGCTGCCGTCGGGAAGTTCCCCGCTTTCCTGTATGAGAGGAAAGGGCCTGGCTTTCACCTCGGCGGGGGTTTCGAACCTGGCTTCGCCTGCCGTCGTCGACTCCGGGAGTGGTGGGGTTGTCATCATCGGCGAAACGAGGTGTGTACATGTTTAATCTTTGGTTTGTCATATTTTTAAATTACTTTATTTTTCTAACGCTAAGGAGGATTTGTGGCCATGGACTTGTAGAAAAAATAGATGCGGCTTATATATCAATTTAAGATTGGACTAGTCCATTCTCCATAGGAACGCCCGATGGTATAAATCAACCAGACGTTCGACCAAAAAAAAAAAAACTACAGTAGAATTTGAGAAAGAAGCGTTCAGTGATACTTGGACGGGCTGGAATCACGCACAAAGAGGCCTGGTGGTGACACGGCCCATCCGTCCCGCACGAGAATCACGTGCTTCTGGCTTAAACACTACTTCCCTGTCCTTCTTCCCGCCGCTAGCTCTTTCCATATCAGTTCGCACTCGCTCCGTACATATCCTCGCACCCGTCCAAACCCAGATTCTTTTGCACCCTCACGCCGCCGGCATAACACCAGTTCTCCCCTCCCTTACCTAATACCCTAGCGCCCGGCGGCCGGCTTCCCTATGGAGAAGAAGGAGATGAACGACGCCATGGGCGGCCGCCGGCTCCTCCCGCCGCTCTACCCCGGCTCGCCCACCAACGTTCCCCGCGCCGGTAACTCCCACCCCCAGCACCACTCGCGCCGTAGACCATTACAGCACAACCCAGCCGCCACTGCCTATTTCGCCTCCCAGGCCGGTTCCGGTTCGTCCTGGTACCAGCAAACACCGTCGCCCCTATCTCGTATGACTCACGCGTCGGCCGGCGTGGGAGGCGGCTCGTCCTCATCGACCGGAACCGGTCTGGCTAGCGTGGTGGGCCTGGCTCCGTTGAGTTGGTCCGTCGACCAGGCCTCATCAACGCCGCTTTTAACCCAGAGCACGGCCTATCACCACTCGCATCACCCAGCTGGTCACTCCGGCGGGTCCCTGCTCCTGCTGCTGACCCAAGCGTGAAGAAGGAAGTTGAGGACTGGAGCTCATGGGGGACGTCGCAGCTCCGGAACAATAGCATTGCCAATGGAGGCAGCTCATCGGCGTGGATGTCCCAGCAGCCTTACTCCTCCAGCAATACTCGCAATGGCATTACCAAAGGCAAAGCCCCAGTACAACTACTGACACCATCCAGCTCGATCCCCGCCCCTGCAGCTAATGTTCAAGTGAAAAAGGAAGCTATGGACTGGAGCTGGCACACGTCGACACAGGAGCAGCGGGGGAAGAATACCATCACCAGCGGAGGCAGCTCCTCCGCCAACAATAATGACCTCGTGGTTTTGGGAAGCAAACGGAAGCTGCGGCTGCCTTCTCAGGGTAGCAGCAGCAGCCGTGGGCGCGGTGGCGACAGCAGCAGCAACCAGTGGATGGATGACGCCAACGCTCCTTTTATAGCTGATTTTGCCGATGGGTTATTTACCCAGAATGACATTGACAAGATCATGGCTGACAAGGGCCTCGTTAGCATTGTGCTGACAGATCCTAAGAGTGTATATATATATATATATATATATATATATATATATATATATATATATATATATAACCGGAGTTGGTCAGAAACGTATAGACAAAAAAAGATAGCTCACGTGTCTGACCTTGAGCGTCAGGCTGAGAGGCTGCAGCAGGAGAATAAGTCACTATCTGCACGAGTGCAGTCACTTCAGGTTTGTGATTCTCAGGATTGATTATTTGAGCATAAGTTTTATGGGAGTATTTACAGCTGAGTTACTTTAGAAATTAATAATAGCAGGACTTATTTCGCGATTGAAATAGAGAGACATCTGATCAACACCTTCTAATCTTTTGTACTTGGCACAAATCTCAATACTTTGAAATTGGATAACAACAACTTAAAAATAGTCATTTTCCATTGTCTAAACAAAGAGAGAAATCCCGATGTTTTATACTAGAACAAAGCTGATTTTGTCGTAGCTAGCAACCCGTCATCCTCTTGACCCTTCCCCTTATCTTCTTATACTAGACCATCCCTTCGTCACCGCCCCTCTTCTCTCACCGCATCCTTCCTTATGGTCTACTTTACCTTTATACATATCTCCCTCACCCCCTTGTTACCTTTCTTTCCGTCCAAACCCTCTCGCTCACATGTCCAGGCCGTTGCCTTGCACACCCGATGGACGCGAGAATGCATTCCTTTCTTAAGACTCGGGACTGAATGGTAAGAAAGAACACACTTCAATACTTTTTAGCTAATGGAAGCTTCATTACCCCTGGCATTTGCATTCAAATGATGCATGCAACCTATACTAATACAAGGTTTATTACAAGTCACCAAAGAATGGCAATGTCAAACGTGAGAAAGGCCAACAAAGATATCATGAAATGGAGTCTAACATGCCATCACATATAACTCTGAATATTAAGAAGCATATCGTCCGTACGACAACCAAACCCCATAAACCACATGAGCTTGTTTGTGCCAGGCCCATATGTTGCACCTTTGGTAACAACGCCCATGACTGCAACCAATTGGTACACGAGAGAGTAGCACCTGCATAATAGAATGAAATTTCTTTTGTCAAAAAACAACACAATTTCTACGTACATAGCTAAACTGATCAAAACGCAGGTGCCACCCTCACCAAAATAAGTGATCTTGAAGTAAACAAATATGTGGAATACTACTTGATGGAGTAATATTAAAGGCATATATTATACATCGCACCATACCATACATCTGAAAGCAAAATCGTAAAAATAGGTGTTGTCGTTTGGGATAACTAGCATAAGGGCCCTCTCAAATGACAGGGCATCACTTATAGTTTGTCAAAAGTTTTAATTATTTAATTATGTGTTCCAAAGATACTCCATTCTCCTGTTTACCATTTTAGTCATAAAACAAACACTGTTTGTACATGGATGCTACCTTGAAGGAATTGATCGATTTTCTATCTAGGATTTATATTCTAGAGAAATGATAAAAAAGAGATATGAACTCTTATGTATAAAAATCGAATGATATTAACTTTTTAGAGGTATCTTATTTTTATAGTAAGGAAAGAGGTTGCGAGGCCACCAAACAAAAATAATATGTAGTAATGGGGCTGTTTTTTGAAGCATGACAAACTCAAAGTAAAACTATAATCTCCCAAACTTTATTTTATATTGAAAGAGTTTGAATATCTTGAAAAATAAAATATATTATTTTGCTAAAATGTTGTGCATATTATGATCGTTGTAAGCAAGTATTTTGTAACAAAACTGGAAGTTTGGAAACACGTAAACTTTGTACAAATATTATGGTTTTGTATTTATTTCGAGTTGATCTATTGGTGCATATATCAAATCAAAGTGAAAATCATCAGTTTTGTTACCCTTGATTTCTGAGTGAAATAAGTAGGAGGATTTCTTCTCCCTCTTGAACTGACCTTTCTACTCAGCTAATTTTGCCCTTCTTTTATCATCTGCTCTACATTTTCCCTACTTTATGCCATATCCTCCTCTATTTTCCTATGGTATCTAAAAATGGGCTATGCTTGGGTATGACTTTTCAAACCATGTTCTAGCTTTTCCGAGTCTGGGATAGTGATACATGCAACCAAAGAAAGATGGAGAAGCAAATCAAATCCAATAAAACATAAAGTGTGCCAAATTTTCCCCCTAAACCAAATTTGATGCTGACCCAAATAGAGATTTTTTCTCAAACCAACAAAATCATCGGATGTAACCCACCTAGTTAGTTTGGTTCGGAGTCATCATCGGTTAACCATAGTTGTAAAACCTAACTAATTTTTGGTAGGATGCTGTTGTAAAATTTATTTTTCATCATGGAACCAAGACATGTGTTTATGGAATAAATGAGATAAATCTAGTCTATTGATTATGAATTAGCGCTCACAAACAGATATGCTCAATATATTTTGGAACATGGTAGTAGTAAGAGAGTCTATGATTTAATATCTATAATCAATATTCAAACTATTTCTTACTCATGGTTAGAAAAATCGACAGATAGTCTTGAATTAGCTAGTGACAAGCTTTTTAATGAAGCTATGAAACTCTAATGGTTCTAAATAAATGGATGGAAGTCAGCTGGCTCAATTAGTTTATATGCGTCGAATCTGAAACAAATTTGGTGTGGCCTAAAAAATCAATACATCAGTTCAAACGGATGTGCTTCTCAATAACCCATGCATGTCTTTGTGGGGCCAGTCTGAAACGGAAAGTCCAAGTGCACCTATATCATGTGGAATCTTTCGACCTCTTTACAAATGGGCCGTACTAGGCGTCCCTCCGGATCAAAACTTCCGAAATCCTGCTTTTATTATAAATGTCCTGATTTTGCTATAGAATGAAAGTGGTTCGTCTTAAAAATAGAATAAAAAATATTGTTTTGCCAGAGAACTCTGCCGCAGATTTCGCCGAAGACCTTGTAGCAAAAAAGTTGTGCTAATGTAGCAAACCCAACTTCGCCGTCAGTAGACCTCGCCAGAGACCTTGCAACAAAAACTTTGCATTATTATAGAAAAATACCTAACGGGTGGTAGCATAAAAATTATGGTAATGTAGCAAAACTGACTTTGCCACAGACATCATCCGATAGTTCGTAGCAAAATATGCTATTATAGAAAAATTCCACAACAAATTTAGCAAATATTTTGTATGACTATAGCAAAAATCAACTTCGTCAGACAAGCCGCCAGATTCTGGCCGAAATCAGTGTAGCAAACTTTTTATTTAAATTAGCAAAATAGTAAAAAAATTGTAGCAAAAAAATCGTTCTAAAATAACATTGTAGCGAAATCCTGTCTCGCCATGGCTGCATCGAGCCGAAGGCGTCTTCCCCAAGTTGAGCTGATGAAAGGAGCGCGGCGGCACGAGCTGCGGCCGGCGCGATGCGCGGAGGCATCTGCCTCGAAGCGAGGCATCGACCCGGCGGCGCGGTGCGGAGTCTCTGCAGCGGCGCGTTGCGGAGTCACTGCGGTGGCACGACACGCGAGAGACGCAGCGGCCGCGAGTTGTTGCGGTTCCGTGCGGTGCGGGGCGTGGGCAGCTACAAGATCCCCATTTCCCTTTAAAAATCGCACGACCGGGGTGGTTCTAGTCGGTCAATCGTGAGTGTATGTGACATACTGAGAGTCCAAGAAATATTTGATACAAGTTTAGTTTTTAATCTCCACTGTTAATATATACAGTTAATGAAGAATTAAAGGGATCAGATTATTTGGCACATGTGGAAGCATATCGTGGCTTGTTTGCTTTCATATAGTAATAAATCTCTTGTTAAAGAACAAAAGTTTCAACAAGTATCCCCGGGAGGATGACCCTCGGCATATATATAGGAACCGCAGGAACACTTTGATGTCAAGTGGTACTCTGTAGTTTAAGTTATAGTTGATGTTTCATTTTAAACCAGCCCCACTAATCTGTTAAAGTTAAAATATGTGAAGCTTATTGGAGAACGCCAAGTAAATCCCACTAAAAATAGATGCTGTTGTTTTGGATAATCAGACAAATATTGGCCTATAAGTGTACGCTGGAAGTACTGATGCTTCTTGTCCTCAATTTAGGGATAGACCTAAAAGGACGTATTCATCATTCAGTTAGTCGTCGTCCCAAAATCTAACTGATTTCTTATTTCTACAAGAAATGACCCAACTGTATGAAGGTATTCCTAACTTTAGTGAGATAAATGTTCTAGACAATCGTCTTATATTCCTTGTTGCCTTGTCTATTTTCAGACTACAGTCACTGGTCTTACAGCCGAAAAGAATGAGATGATGATCAAGCTATATGGATTCCAGCAGGAAATAAAACTAAAGAATGGTACGCAATTTTATTTTCTTGTATATGATTAAATATTTAGTACAACTTTCATATTGAATTAGATGTCACAGATTTGCCTAGATTCGTACGTATATAGACACATTTTAATTAGTATACAAATTCGCATGAATTTGGAAAAATCTCCGACATCTAATTTGATTCGGAGGGCGTAGTTATATTCTTATAGAGGGACAAACAATATAGTAATCATGCGCAATACAATTGTCAACAACATTTATCGATGCATATTACTGCAGGCTGACATGGATCATGCCTATGCTCTACATTTTGTTGAATTAGACATTTGATTATGGTTATAGTCATCCCCATCTTGGATATTTTTATCAAACATGAAAAAAAAATTCTACCTTGGGTTTTAAAACCAAATTTTCTCATGAACATTGAATTTGTGTGATCGGAACCTAACAAAGAAATTATACATGGGATAGGAGCAACTATATGTTGCATGGCATAACAATAAAATCTAAATTGCACTAATTGTTGTATAGCGGTTATCTATCTAGATAATACATTATTTAACAAATATGTTTTATCTTGTTATAACATTTATTTTTTTTGGCTTTCGTCAACTGATATGGGGGGTGAATAAATCATCTATAGTCACCAACAAGTGCATATCCACATGCTAGCTCTTTTGGGAAGCACATTGGTTTATTAGTTTCTAGTAACATATGTGCGTGCATATGTTGTTCGCGTGTGATTGTGATTTTCTAGAGTAAGATATATATAAGAACACATAAGAATAGGAAACCTGAAAGCTGGCAATGCAAGAGTTTTCTATATATAGCTAGACTACAATTGATAATATGCAATATATAGAATATATCATATTATTCGTTGCAAGCTACATTATAGTTGATAATGAGCAATAGTATGCCTTGGTACTTTTCTAGTGTCCCGAATAGCTATGTCCTATGTGTACACGACCAGGAGAGCCATTTGCCGACACTTAGCTACATTTTGTGGCACACACACACACACACACACACACACACACACACACACACACACACACACACACACATATATATATATATATATATATATATATATATATATATATATATATATATATATAAGTGATCCCACATGGCCGTGTGATGCTTTGTAGTAAATCTTCAAAGTTAAAAATAGCTTGCTTGTTTGTTGTATTCCATTGAACATTTTCTTTTTTGACAATAAAGTTCGCTTTATCAATCGTTCCCTAGGGATTTATTGCTGATTTAGTATTTCTTAAACTATATTTTAAATACACACCTCAGTTCGTAAATAATTTAACTATTTTTACTCGATTTATTACTTCTCATGCTCATAATGATCAAACAATGTGTTATTTCCATCAATCGCTGCTAGTCATTAACCTTTTATAATAAGTTATTAAATATTTTTTGAGTACTAACTTGAATGTGTGTGCTACTTAGCTTTCTATATTATAGCCATTAGATATATACAAAACCTTTTTTGGGATATATATATATATAGTTTATATACGTTATGTCACATACATGGCATCGATATTTTCTACTTATCAGATAGTTTTTTGCTTTTATGTATTAAATTATGATACCAACCTTCTTAGTAGTAGATGAAGTAGTTTAGTACTAGGTTACCATTTTCATAATTTTTAAGAATTAATTTTTTATGCACATTAAAGAATCATTTGCATTCACTTCATCAATCTATATTCAGAAGTGCTTTTGTTTTCTATTGTTATATGTCGCTTCCGTTTTGTAAGAATATGTGTTATTCCTATTCTTGTTGTTTACTTTATCAACATGGATTTTCCCAATAAACTTATCGATGTAATAAATCTATAGTTTTTTCACCAAGTAGTGTATAATGTAAAAATTTAATTATGCTGGATAGCTTTCTAAGTTTATGATCTAGACACACTAGCTATTTTCCCCATGTTTACCACATGGTATTGTTTTGATCACATTAAATTCTTTATTAGCTCTTACCTAGTTTAGTCACTAATCCGTAAATTCTAATTTACCCTACAGATATGAATAAAACACTAAATGCTGAAGTCAATCATCTCAAACTTATTCTTGGTGAGAGTATGGGCTCTCATGTGCCAAACAGCTCATTCCAAGATAGGATCCCCCAAGTAATGCAATCGGAGCATCCAAGAAAACATAATCATCGGCTAGCTCAGATCCAGCAAGAGAAGGAACTACAGGAGCTTGACAATTTTATCAAGAAATAGATATTACAAGGAAAATATGGTCAAGTTGAAAATCCACTTATTATATAATATTATGTAGTAGCACTAGTGGAATAATCCGTCATTTTTGACGTGTCATCGTGCAAAACATATTATTTCAGATGTTTCTTAATATATTTTACCATACATGGAGGGGCAGTGGATTATGTATGGTTCATGTCTTTACAGTATAACTTTGTGCTAGAATAATATATGTCAAGATAATTTTCTTATTACCATTTTTTATGCTTTTTATCATTTCTCCTTGTTGAATTGAGGACCAATATGCTATACGAGATCCTCTCTATGCCCACATAGGCATGATGATTAAGAAGATCATTTAAGGACATGCTAGAGAAGCTCATTGATAAGGAAGGATGAAACCAGATAGATGACGTTGTTTGACAGGACGGTTACAAATATACCATGTTGTTTAGTAGGATATAGTTAATGTCATATTCAGGGTGTATGTGTGTGCTTAATTATGACTGATGTACTGACCATAACAGGAAGAATGCTTAACAATACGGTTACAAATATATGATGTTTTTAATGGGATACAATTAACGACATATTCAGGGTGTGTTAGTGCACGCGTAAATAAGACTGATGTAGTAACCACAACAGGAAGAATGCCTTTTTCTCTATCATGAAGCACCATGAGCGGCGACATCGCGGGAAAAAATAGATCAAAGTGGGTGGTAGGTTAGGGAGCGGTTTCCATGTCTCGAGCAGTGTGGATAAGTACAGCATACAACTACTAACTTAAACCAATGGATCTATCTGGTCAATGTTCGCATGTTTAATTTAACTCTAATAACAATTCAGATCCAAGGGTTCGCTAACTCTTATATCAAAACACTATAAGTACTTAAGAAATTCATAAACCAATGTCTTTTCCAGTTTATAACCCGCTCTGAGAGAACCTGATCCATTTTAGACGAGCTGAGACTAAAGATTCCACCACATGTGTTTCTATGACAAGAGAGAACCTGGTCTATTTTAGACTTCCAGGTATTCAACGCCCAACAATGTGTGTTTAGTCTGAAGCATCAAATTACCACATTTTTTTGACATGGTCTACCTTCTTACTACTCAATATTAAATATTTTGGTTGGACGGGCAGTGACTTGAGTGAAATTAATTATATTTCATGAGAAATAGAAAACTCAATGTTCATATAACAAAGCTATCATTGTGGTGCATTTGGCAGACTTTCGTGTGGTTCACTTCACCACCCTATCCTCCTTGTTCCATTTTTACTCACCCTCCTCGTCTCCTTCTTCCCTCTCTCCCTCTCTCCCTTGTCCCCATCCCTATGGCCCTCCTTGTTCCCTTTATTGCTAGCTACAACCCTCTCATATGCCCAAACCATTTCCATGCCCGCCTGGATTTTTTTCGAAATGGAGGCATAGTCCCGGCCTCTGCATCAACAGATGCATGTGGCCTTTTTTACTAATTTATTAGTGCTCAGTGCTTACAAAAGATTACATCATGGGTCATACATGGTCGATACATGTATCAACCATCTAAAAAGAGTTACAACATGAAGAGGCTCTGCATCAATATGCTATGCTATAATCAAAACGATAGTTATGCCGACTGTACAAATCTCGTGCAACCATTTCCAATCGGTTGCACCCAATATTCATAGTTTGATGATTGTCTGTTGATTGCAGGTAGTACCACATACGGATCCAGAGGATATCCATGACCTGCATAAAAGAAGATGATTTGGCATTGTTAAATATATAATCATTTCGAATGTTCCAACAACCCCTACTCGGATGTGTACTTCGTCATTTTTCCAACAACCCTTATCCAATTTCCAAAAAAAATCGTTATATTACTTGGGGTATTAAGTTGAATGCCATATGAACAATATGCCAAATAATTTTTGCAAGGGGGCATGCGATGAATAATTGTTGAATTGTCTTCTCTTGATCACAAAAACAACATTTTGTGTTACCATGCCAATTCCTTTTGGCCAAATTATCTTTTGTAAGCAACACTTTCGGTAAAGGAACCACATAAAATCCTGATCTTAAGTGGTAACTTGATTTTCCAAATATATTTGAGTAAAAAGTAGTATTGTCATTCATGTAATATAGATACATGGTTTTAACCATAAAAAATCCGGATATAGTTAGCTTCCAAGCAAAATCATCTGGCTGATAAGATAGGCAAACATCCATTAGCCTTTGGACTAGATGCAACCATCTGGTCTATTTGTTACACGTTAGAGCCCGTATAAATGATATATTCAAAGGGACATGGGACATAACTTGAGCCACTATGGCTTCTTTTTATTGTACAATGTTATATAAAGATGGATATTAAAGAGATAGTGTCATATCTCCAAGCCAAGTGTCTTACCAAAAAACGAGTTTGTTCACCTTTTTCATACGAAAGAACCTTGTACACCTGGATGGATGACACGCGAGCATTCTATCTCTAAGACTAGAATGGATATTAGGATGAAAACAAATTGATGTAGTTTTAATAATGGAAGGTTTTTTATCTCGGCACCTGCAACAAGTAATGGAAGGATTCCAGCAGGAAATAAAACTAAAGAATGGTACGCCTATTTTATTTTCTTGTATATGATCAAATATTTAGTACCCCCTCCATATTGAATTAGATGTCACAAATTTGCCTAGATTCGTACGTATGTAGACGCGTTTTAATTAACGCGTTTTAATTAGTATACAAATTCGCATGAATTTGGAAAAATCTCCGACATCTAATTTGATTCGGAGGGAGTAGTTATATTATTATAGAGGGTAAAATAATATAGTAATCATGCGCAATACAATTGTCAACAACATTTATCGATGCATATTACTGCAGACTGACATGGATCATGCCTATGCTCTATATTTTGTTGAATTAGACATTTGATTATGGTTATAGTCATCCCCATCTTGGGTATTTTTATTAAACATGAAAATTTTATCTACCTTGGGTTTTAAAACCAAATTTTCTCATGAACATTGAATTTCATTAATTTTGTGTGACATGAACCTAACAAAGAAATTATACATGGGATAGGAGCAACTATATGTATAACAACAAATATGTTTTATCTTGTTATAACATTTAATTTTTTTGGCTTTCGTCAACTGATATGGAGGTGAATAAATCATCTATAGTCACCAACAAGTGCATATCCACATGCTAGCTCTTTTGGGAAGAACATTGGTTTATTAGTTTTTAGTAACATATGTGCGTGCATATGTTGTTCTCGTGTGATTGTGATTTTTCTAGAGTACGATATATATAGGAACACATAAGAATAGGAAACCTGAAAGCTGACAATACAAGAGTTTTATATATATAGATAGACTACAATTGATAATATTTAATATCTAGAATATAGCATATTATTCGTTGCAAGCTACATTACAGTTGATAACGATCAATAGTATGCCTTGGTACTTTTCTAGTGTCCCGAATAGCTATGTCCTATGTGTACACGACCAGGAGAGCCATTTGCCGACACTTAGCTACATTTTGTGGCACATATATATAAGTGATCCCACATGGCATGTGATGCATTGTAGTAAATCTTCAAAGTTAAAAATAGCTTGCTTGTTTGTAGCATTACATTGGACATTCTATTTTTCGACAATAAAGTTCACTTTATCAATCGTTCCCTAGGGATTTATTGTTGTTTTAGTATTTCTTAAACTATATTTTAAATACACATCTCAGTTCATAAATAATTTAACTATTTTTACTCGCTTTACTACTTCTCATGCTCATAATGATCAAACAATGTGTTATTTCCATCATTCTCTGCTAGTCATTAACCTTTTATAATAAGTTATTAAATATTTTGTGAGTACTAACTTGAATGTGTGCTACTTAGCTTTCAATATTATAGCCATGAGTACTAACTTGAATGTGTACTAACATGGTATTGTTTTGATCACATTAAATTATTTATTAGCTCTTACCTGGTTTAGTCACTAATCCATATATTCTAATTTACCCATACAGATATGAATAAAACACTAAATGCTGAAGTCAATCATCTCAAACTTATTCTTGGTGAGAGTATGGGATCTCATGTTCCAAACAGCTCATTTCAAGAGAGGAGCCCCCAAGTAATGCAATCGGAGCATCCAAGAAAACATAATCATCAGCTAGCTCAGATCCAGCAAGAGAAGGAACTACAGGAGCTTGACAATTTTATCAAGAAATAGATATTACAAGGAAATTTTGCTTGAGATGGTCGAGTTGAAAATCAACTTATTATATAATATTATTTAGTATCACTAGTGGAATAATCCATCATTTTTGATGTGTCATCGTGCAAAACATATTGTGTCAGATGTTTCTTAATATATTTTACCATACTTGGAGGGAGAGTGGATTATGTATGGTCATGTATTTACAATATAACTTTGTGCTAGAATAATATATGTCAAGCTAATTTTCTTATTACAATTTTTATGTTTTTTTATCATTTCTCCTTGTTGGATTGAGGTCCAATATGCTATACGAGATCCTCTCTATTCCCACATCGGCATGATGATTAAGAAGATCATTTAAGGACATGCTAGAGAAGCTCATTGATAAGGAAGGATGATACTAGATAGATGATGTTGTTTAACAGTATGGTTAAAAACATACGATATTGTTTAGTGGGATATAGTTAATGGGATATTTAGGGTGTATGTGTGTTCTTAAATAAGACTAAGGTACTAACCACAACAGGAAGAATGCTTAACAATATGGTTACAAATATACGATGTTTTAATGGGATATGGTTAACGACATATTCAGGGTGTGTGTGTGCGCGCGCTTAAATAAGACTAATGTAGTAACCACAACAGGGAGAATGCTTTTTTCTCTATCATGGAGCACCATGAGCGGCGACATCGCGGGAAACAATAGATCAAAGTGGAAGGTAGGTTAGGGAGCGGTTTCCATGTCTCGAGCAGTGTGGATAAGTGCAACATACAACTACTAACTTAAACCAATGTATCTATTTAGTAAATGTTCACTAACTCTTATATAAAAACACTATAAGTACTTAATAAATTCATAAACCAATGTCTTTTCCAGTTTATAACCCACTCTGAGAGAACCTGACCCGTTTTAGACGCGCTGAGACTAAATATTCCACCACATGTGTTTCTACGATAAGAGAGACCCTGATCCATTTTAGGTATTCAACGCCGAATGATGACCCACAAGTATAGGGGTGTATCGTAGTACTTTCGATAATAGGAGTGTCGATCCCAACGAGAGGCAGAAGGTGTTGACTAGTGGTATGGAGCAGGAAATCTCTATAAATGCTTAGCAAAAGGATTTTTAGGGTTTTTTGATAAATCAAGGTAATAAAGTGCAAGTAAATAAAGACAACAAATAAATGCAGCAAGTGGCCCAATCATTTTTTAGCAAAGGACAAGACGGTGGAAATGTAGGGGTTCGTAGCATGGAAAACAAAAAATTTCTACCGCATGCAAACAAACAAGCCAAGATCTATCTACTAGATTGTAGCAACGAGTCGATAAAGGAACTCACCCTCGAAGATTCCAAAGCGGTTAACGAGAGCAGATTCTCGTGGGTGATGTAGTCGTACTCTTGCCGATCTCAAGATCGCGTAGACGATCCTTCCGGCGTTGCGTTCCGGCAGCTCTTCCGCAGTCGGTCACACGTTCGGTACTCGATGAAGACCTTCCTCTCCATTGTTCCAGCAGGCAGCGGAGGTTGTAGCACTCTCCTCGCGATTCCGGTAGCACGACGGCGTGGTATCGGAAGTAGAGGGGAGATCTCGCAGGGCTTCGCCTTAAGCCGGAGCGAGTATGGTGGACTATGAGTGAGCCTTGGTGATCTAGGGTTTAGACTCACCAATTAGAAGGGGCTAAACTGGCGGCTAGGGAAATTAGAAGCTCTAACTCGGCGGCTTGGGAGAAATCCCTAGGCTGTGGCTAGGGTTTAGGTTTAGAGGGAGGCAACTTGTGTCCTAGGAGGGGAGCCCTGCCCCTCCTCTTATAGGTGGAGGGAGGCGCGCCTGGGGAGGGGAGTCCCTCCCCAACTCGGACCCAAGGTGGGCCGACGGTGGGAGGAGGAACTCCTCCCCCAAGTCGGTTTCAAACCTCCTTCTCCTCTTTCCCAAAACTAGCCGTTTGACTTTTCAAACTAGCATTTGAATAAACCCTCTATTTGGTACAGCGATGAAACCAAGTACATAATTCAATCATACCAACTTGATATAACACATTCATGTACCCTTCCCCTCCGGAGTGCCGGACATTCCGGAACCTTCTAGAACATTCCCGATGAAAACACCGGAATCATTCCCCAACTCCGAAACAGGACTTTCCTTATATGAATCTTATTCTCCGGACCATTCCGGATCTCCTCGTGATATCCTGGATCCCATCCGAGACTCCGAACAACATTCGGTCTCTTACTCATCATTCCATAACTACTCAACAACATCGAATCCTTAAGTGTGTCTCCCTACGGTTCGTGAATTATGCGGACATGATCGAGACACTTCTCTGAACAATAACCAATAGAGGAATCTGGAAATTCATATGGCTCCCACATATTTCAACGATTACTTTGCGATCGAATGAACCACTTACATACGATACCAATTTCCCTTTGTCTCACGATAGTTTACTTATCCGAGGTTATGATCATCGGTATCTCTGCATACCTAGTTCAACCTCGTTACTGATAAGTACTCTTTTATCGTTCCCGTGATATGTGATCCCTTGTGATCCAGTCACATGCTTGCAAGCTAATTGGATGACATTTCACCGAGAGGGCCCAGAGTATATCTATCCGTCATATGGATGGACAAATCCCACTCTTGATCCATGTGTCTCAACCAATACTTTCCGAACACTCAATGCCACCTTTATAGCCACCCTGTTACGGTGTGGTGTTTGATGTCATCAAAGCATCCTTCCGGTGAAGGTGATAAGCATGATCTCATGGTCGAAGGATTTAGGTTACTATGTATCAGAAAGCTTATAGCAAATGAACTATATTAAATGACTTGATCTTTATGCTACGCTTATCTATAGGAGTATGTCCATCACATCATTCTTCTAATGATATGACCCTGTTGTCAATAACATCTCTATGTTCATGATCAGGAAACCATGATCATATATTAACCAACAAGCTAGTTTAACAAGAGGCTTTACTAGGGACTCTTTTATGTTTACAAATCACACAAGTATTAATGTTTCCTGTTAATACAATTATAGCATGGTATGTAAACATTTATCATAAGTATGAAGATATGATAATAACCACTTTATTATTGCCTCTTGGGCATATCTCCAACAGTCTCCCACTTGCACTAGAGTCAATAATCTAGTTTCAAACCTTTGTGTATTCAACACCTATGGCTTTCCGGTGTTGTATGTACACGATTGCTAGTGGTCAACTGATCTCCGGATCTGACACTTCCAGGTCCGTGTGTAATTGCATGTCTTTGCGTCTCTACGCATCACTCATTCTCTAATGAGATGGCTTTGTATAAATTTGGTCCTTTGGTGAGACCTTTAGTTCTTTGGGGTTAAAACATGTTGATAACATTGTCGTACAATATATCTTCATAGTTTTATCCCACTGTGAACTACACCCAGTTTGATAACAAACTACTTGACACAAATGCCCTCTTTAGCTGCTATTATAGCAGTTATATACTTAGCCTTTTGTTGTAGTATCTGTCACAATGTCTTAATTTTGGAACTCATCCAAATCCATTATGGAACTTACTTTCCATTATATTGTGCCACCCTTAGTTTAGACTGAGATAAACTTAATTTGTACTTTGCGACAAAACTAGTATCAATATAGTACTTTTACAATGAACTAACCATCTATTTGTCACTTCTACAAATAATATACTCTTAGTTCTTCCAAAAGATCATAAGAATATCCTTACTATTGTCCAATGATCATCTTATGAATCATTCCGGTATATGCTCATAACATTTAGAGCATAGGACATATCTGGATTTGTACACATCACAGCATGATTGATATAAATACTCTTTGTGATTTCATACATCAAGTATCAATCTATACTTGAATCTTTGTTTCACTTACCCAGTGTCATTAAACTTGAATATATCATCAATATTGAACTCATTCAATCTTTTCTGTGTGACAAGAACCTTTCTTGTAGTTTCTATATTGAACTCATTCAATACATCATCTATGTACTTTCGGCACAACCATATTAGCGTCTATTGATGTCAAATATTTGGGTTTTGCCTAAGTCTTTCATCGGGATGAAATTCTTAATATGTGTTAATAAAAGATACATCATTTCCAATCAACAATATGTCTTCCACATAATGTATTAGAAACATGTCTTAGCGCTCCCACTTAATTTCTTGCAAATGCAAGCATCTTCATTGTCTCTGATGAAATTAAACCCTTTTAACAGTTTCATCATAGTGAAGATTCCAACTCCGCTATGCTTACTTCAACCATTGAAGTTTGCATATGTTTTTAGCATCCTTTGAATTAACAAAACCCTATGGACCGTGTTATGCACATGTCCTAGGTAACAATTCTATTAGAAGAACTTGTTTTGTTTATTCAACTACCACATAACAAAATTATATGTAGTGGTTGCTATATTAATCCGTCTAGACTAAATATCGCTATGAAAGATCAGATCTTGTCATAGTCAACCTTTGAACATTGTTGTGAACTCTTTCCCAACATGTCGACTATTTCATAGATGTGCAACATCCATGTCTATTTATTTATAGATCCAAACACAACTGTAAGGTCTTACACCTTTCTCGAGGGTCCTTCAAGTTCAAAACTTGATTTCTCGTGTATGGAACTATCACGGATTTTATGGCTTCAAGCCATTTTACGGAGTCAGGGCCCATCATCGCTTCTTTGCACGTAGTACGTTCATTATTCTCAAATAATGATTCAACCCTCAAATCTTGGTATTTGATTGTTTACTCGACCTACTTGGTTCAACAGAAACTTTGACCTTCGTAACCACAACCTTTGAGGCACGTGAGCCATGAGCATTGTTGCTGCCTCCGGAACACTTTTCGGCGCTGCGCAACTTTGCACATATAGCTAAGGTTCTTTTAACCTTATCAAAGTTCTATTGTCCTCCCACTTATATTTTCACGAAAAATTCCTTCTCAAAGAAATTTGACGTTCTAAGTGACAAACACTTTTGTCTCTGATGTTATGGAGGAACAGTTATTCGAAATAACATACAAAGACAGGTTCATCCGACTTTGGTTGCAAACATCTTTCTTATGCATAGCATACCAATGTTTTAAGAAAGGACAACTTGGATTTAATCCCAAACCATAACTTTATATGGTGTCATTTCAACGGATTATGATGGAGCTCTTTTCAGTGGAAAAACGGTAGTCTCTATAGCTTTTAATCTTTAAAATATAATGGCAGTTTTATGATTTACACCTTTGATCTTACCATGTCAAAAAAGGTTTAATTACATATCTCGAACGCTCCATACTCTTATGGTGTTTCGGGAAAATGCAAATCCACGGAACGATTCCTTAAATCTTAGGTATTATGCTAAAATTGTAACTCAAATATCTTCCTTTATGATCTTATCATAAACTATTTATATTCTTGTTACAATGATTTTGCACTTCATGTTGAAAGTCTTTGAACTTTTTCAAATATTTCACACTTCATCCTTATTAAGTAAATATTCATATATTCACTCAAATTTTCGGAGAAAGCATATGAAGTTGAAATCCATCGCTCTTGACTACACATAATGGACTTCGTACAACAATATGTACAAGTTCCAATAAGATAGTCATTCGTTCCCTTTTGGCCTACGAACGAAGTTTTAATTATCTCTGGGAAAGTTTCACAAGCGTCATGTGATCAAAATCAAAAGACTCCAAAATTCCATCCACATGGAGTTTCTTCATGTTTTCTTTCCAATATAATTTAAATGGCGATGTCACTTCCTAAGCGATCTTTCAATCAATTTGTCTTTCGACATTTTTAGAACTAGTTTTATGGATGTGATTTCTCCAACGAGATTTGTGAATCATCCATCTTTTATGGATTACGGTAATTATTTGAACAACCCTTTTGTTCTCATAATACCTGATATAACAAATCTTGAAGGCAAGCTTTGATGTTTTATGATCAACACAATAACCCTTTATTTGTTCTCGATGAACATCATCACATATTCTTTTGCTAGTTACTTAGGCCATTGTAGTTCATGAATTGTGTTGTTTCGTATGACGATTCACACCAACAAATTCAGTATCAAATACTTAAGAACCACATTGTTTAATAAGCAAAGAATATAGCCATAACATGTATATCATCTATATACTTAAACTGAACAATTCTAGTCTTTTCTTTTCTGCCATATATTTATGAGATTCTCTTTTAGTATTTATTTTCTGTTTGAAAGAATCTATCAACATCAATAGTGGAGTCATACATATGACACATAGTCCAAAGCGTGTATAGTTAAATACCAATGTCTTTGGATTTGCACTTTGAAGTAGATCACCATTATAAAATGTTTGGTGTTCTTTCAAATTCCTTTCTTTAGTAATCTCTTGGTGTAGTAAACATTTTACCTACATCAAATATTCACCCTCATCATGGATATATCCATGATCAAGCTACTTTTAGCTTGTAACGGTGAATCGCGAGTATAATGTTGCTCTCCAAAACCTTTTGGAGGATTAGGACAACTAGTGTCTCCAACCTTTTGAAAATTCTCATCAAATATGAGAACATGACTTTTGCCATATTATACTCTATCATGTTGCAACCAAAACTTTGTTTCAGATATCACAATATCTTCCACACATCATGGTTTCTGAAACAACTCTTTTAGATCCTAGATAACCTTGATATTAAGACAATCCTTTGAATATCAAGAATCATGGAGACAAACATGATACTTATATACTAACATTGGAATTGTTACTCTTGATTTAATACCAACTATTAAACTTCATGGAGTAATCAAAACTTACTGAAAGTTTGCAATGGGACTTTTAAACTTTAGATTAACACTTCAAAACAATACGATACCAGTTCGTAAAGTAACTAACCAGAATTCTATAGTTCTATCATCTCAATTATAACTAAGCGCAAGGTGGTAAACGGATGCCAATGACTACAACAACTATGCAAATTCACTTTGATTTAATTTATGATAAATAGTGTTCAACTTTTAATCATATTGCTGTTGAACTCCCACTCAAAACAATATCCCTCACATTGTTTTAGTGATCACACGAACCAAATCCACCACATCAAAACCGATCATCACGAGAGTTGATGTAGCTTCAATGGCGAACAATCAACATGTTCATCATATCTACTATATGACTCATGCTTTACCTTTCGGTGATCCGTGTTCCGAGACCATGTCTGTACATGCTAGGCTCGTCAAGATCAAACCTTAGCTTCCGCATGAGCAAATCTGGCTTGCTCACGTTGTATACACTCGCAGAATCTAACACACCCGATCATCACGTGGTGCTTCGAAACAACGAGCTTTATCAACGGTGCTTACTAAGGATGAACACTTTAATACTTGAAACTGTGTGCTTGAGAGATCATCTTATAATGCTACCATCGTGAACTAAGCAATACAAGATGCATAAAAGGATTAACATCACATGCAATTAATAATATGTGATATGATATGGCCTTTCTTCTTTGTGCTTCCGATCTCCATCTTCAAGCACGAACATGATCTCCATCATCACCGGCATTGCATCAAGGTCAATGACGCTGCTCCATGGTTGTCGTCCACCAGCTTCAACTATTACAACTACTTCGAATAGACACGCGGGTCTTTACAGAAATTAAAGACAACCATATGGCTCCTGCCGGTTGCCAACTTACAATAAGGAACATTGCATACATCATATATAATCACAATCTTGGCCATATCACATCACAGCACACCCCTGCAAAACAAAGTTAGACGCCTCTAATTTTCTTTGCATATTTTACGTGGTTTGGGGCTTTCAATAAGTGTCGTTCTAACTTACGAACAAGAACCACAACATTGATACTAGTATTGTGAATCACCCGTTGTAAATTGAATCTTAACTATGTTGGGAGAAACAGGCACCCGCAAAGCCACTTATGCAATACAAGTTCCATGTCAAGCGTGGAGCAAGTCTCATGAACGATGTCATGTAAGGTTAGACCGGGCCGCTTCATCCCACCATCCCGCAAGATGCAAAGTACACAAGAAGCAATCGACAACAAAAGCATCAACGCCCACAATGACCATTGTGTTCTACTCGTGCAACAGATCTACATATAGACACGGCTCTGATACCACTGTAGGGGTTCGTAGCATGGAAAACAAAAATTTTCTACCGCATGCAAACAAACAAGCCAAGATCTATCTACTAGATTGTAGCAACGAGTCGATAAAGGAACTCACCCTCGAAGATTCCAAAGCGGTTAACGAGAGCAGATTCTCGTGGGTGATGTAGTCGTACTCTTGCCAATCTCAAGATCGCGTAGACGATCCTTCCGGCGTTGCGTTCCGGCAGCGATTCCGCAGTCGGTCACACGTTCGGTACTCGATGAAGACCTTCCTCTCCCTTGTTCCAGCAGGCAGCGGAGGTTGTAGCACTCTCCTCGCGATTTCGGCAGCACGACGGCGTGGTACCAGAAGTAGAGGGGAGATCTCGCAGGGCTTCGCCTTAAGCCGGAGCGAGTATGGTGGACTATGAGAGAGCCTTGGTGATCTAGGGTTTAGACACACCAATTAGAAGGGGCTAAACCGGCGGCTAGGGCAATTAGAAGCTCTAACTCGGCGTCTTGGGAGAAATCCCTGGGCTGTGGCTAGGGTTTAGGTTTAGAGGGAGGCAACTTGTGTCCTAGGAGGGGAGCCCTGCCCCTCCTCTTATAGGTGGAGGGAGGCGCGCCTGGGGAGGGGAGTCCCTCCCCAACTCGGACCCAAGGTGGGCCGGCGGTGGGAGGAGGAACTCCTCCCCCAAGTCGGTTTCAAACCTCCTTCTCCTCTTTCCCAAAACTAGCCGTTTGACTTTCAAACTAGCCGTTTGACTTTCCAAACTAGGATTTGAATAAACCCTCTATTTGGTACAGCGATGACACCAAGTACATAATGCAATCATACCAACTTGATATAACACATTCATGTACCCTTCCCCTCCGGAGTGCCGGACATTCCGGAACCTTCTAGAACATTCCCGATGAAAACACCGGAATCATTCCCCAACTCCGAAACAGGACTTTCCTTATATGAATCTTATTCTCCGGACCATTCCGGATCTCCTCGTGATATCCCGGATCCCATCCGAGACTCCGAACAACATTCGGTCTCTTACTCATCATTCCATAACTACTCAACAACATCGAATCCTTAAGTGTGTCTCCCTACGGTTCGTGAATTATGCGGACATGATCGAGACACTTCTCCGAACAATAACCTATAGAGGAATCTGGAAATTCATATGGCTCCTACATATTTCAACGATTACTTTGCGATCGAATGAACCACTTACATACGATACCAATTTCCCTTTGTCTCACGATAGTTTACTTATCCGAGGTTATGATCGTCGGTATCTCTGCATACCTAGTTCAACCTCGTTACTGATAAGTACTCTTTTCTCGTTCCCGTGATATGTGATCCCTTGTGAGCCAGTCACATGCTTGCAAGCTAATTGGATGACATTTCACCGAGAGGGCCCAGAGTATATCTATCCGTCATATGGATGGACAAATCCCACTCTTGATCCATGTGTCTCAACCAATACTTTCCGAACACTCAATGCCACCTTTATAGCCACCCTGTTACGGTGTGGTGTTTGATGTAATCAAAGCATCCTTCCGGTGAAGGTGATAAGCATGATCTCATGGTCGAAGTATTTAGGTTACTATGTATCAGAAATCTTATAGCAAATGAACTATATTAAATGACTTGATCTTTATGCTACGCTTATCTATAGGAGTATGTCCATCACATCATTCTCCTAATGATATGACCCTGTTGTCAATAACATCTCTATGTTCATGATCAGGAAACCATGATCATATATTAACCAACAAGCTAGTTTAACAAGAGGCTTTACTAGGGACTCTTTTATGTTTACAAATCACACAAGTATTAATGTTTCCTGTTAATACAATTATAGCATGGTATGTAAACATTTATCATAAGTATGAAGATATGATAATAACCACTTTATTATTGCCTCTTGGGCATATCTCCAACAGTCTCCCACTTGCACTAGAGTCAATAATCTAGTTTCAAACCTTTGTGTATTCAACACCTATGGCTTTCCGGTGTTGTATGTACACGATTGCTAGTGGTCAACTGATCTCCGGATCTGACACTTCCAGGTCCGTGTGTAATTGCATGTCTTTGCGTCTCTACGCATCACTCATTCTCTAATGAGATGGCTTTGTATAAATTTGGTCCTTTGGTGAGACCTTTAGTTCTTTGGGGTTAAAACATGTTGATAACATTGTCGTACAATATATCTTCATAGTTTTATCCCACTGTGAACTACACCCAGTTTGATAACAAACTACTTGACACAAATGCCCTCTTTAGCTGCTATTATAGCAGTTATATACTTAGCCTTTTGTTGTAGTATCTGTCACAATGTCTTAATTTTGGAACTCATCCAAATCCATTATGGAACTTACTTTCCATTATATTGTGCCACCCTTAGTTTAGACTGAGATAAACTTAATTTGTACTTTGCGACAAAACTAGTATCAATGTAGTACTTTTACAATGAACTAACCATCTATTTGTCACTTCTACAAATAATATACTCTTAGTTCTTCCAAAAGATCATAAGAATATCCTTACTATTGTCCAATGATCATCTTATGAATCATTCCGGTATATGCTCATAACATTTAGAGCATAGGACATATCTGGATTTGTACACATCACAGCATGATTGATATAAATACTCTTTGTGATTTCATACATCAAGTATCAATCTATACTTGAATCTTTGTTTCACTTACCCAGTGTCATTAAACTTGAATATATCATCAATATTGAACTCATTCAATCTTTTCTGTGTGACAAGAACCTTTCTTGTAGTTTCTATATTGAACTCATTCAATACATCATCTATGTACTTTCGGCACAACCATATTAGCGTCTATTGATGCCAAATATTTGGGTTTTGCCTAAGTCTTTCATCGGGATGAAATTCTTAATATGTGTTAATAAAAGATACATCATTTCCAATCAACAATATGTCTTCCACATAATGTATTAGAAACATGTCTTAGCGCTCCCACTTAATTTCTTGCAAATGCAAGCATCTTCATTGTCTCTGATGAAATTAAACCCTTTTAACAGTTTCATCATAGTGAAGATTCCAACTCCGCTATGCTTACTTCAACCATTGAAGTTTGCATATGTTTTTAGCATCCTTTGAATTAACAAAACCCTATGGACCGTGTTATGCACATGTCCTAGGTAACAATTCTATTAGAAGAACTTGTTTTGTTTATTCAACTACCACATAACAAAATTATATGTAGTGGTTGCTATATTAATCCGTCTAGACTAAATATCGCTATGAAAGATCAGATCTTGTCATAGTCAACCTTTGAACATTGTTGTGAACTCTTTCCCAACATGTCGACTATTTCATAGATGTGCAACATCCATGTCTATTTATTTATAGATCCAAACACAACTGTAAGGTCTTACACCTTTCTCGAGGGTCCTTCAAGTTCAAAACTTGATTTCTCGTGTATGGAACTATCACGGATTTTATGGCTTCAAGCCATTTTACGGAGTCAGGGCCCATCATCGCTTCTTTGCACGTAGTACGTTCATTATTCTCAAATAATGATTCAACCCTCAAATCTTGGTATTTGATTGTTTACTCGACCTACTTGGTTCAACAGAAACTTTGACCTTCGTAACCACAACCTTTGAGGCACGTGAGCCATGAGCATTGTTGCTGCCTCCGGAACACTTTTCGGCGCTGCGCAACTTTGCACATATAGCTAAGGTTCTTTTAACCTTATCAAAGTTCTATTGTCCTCCCACTTATATTTTCACGAAAAATTCCTTCTCAAAGAAATTTGGCGTTCTAAGTGACAAACACTTTTGTCTCTGATGTTATGGAGGAACAGTTATTCGAAATAACATACAAAGACAGGTTCATCCGACTTTGGTTGCAAACATCTTTCTTATGCATAGCATACCGATGTTTTAAGAAAGGACAACTTGGATTTAATCCCAAACCATAACTTTATATGGTGTCATTTCAACGGATTATGATGGAGCTCTTTTCAGTGGAAAAACGGTAGTCTCTATAGCTTTAATCTTTAAAATATAATGGCAGTTTTATGATTTACACCTTCGATCTTACCATGTCAAAAAAGGTTTAATTACATATCTCGAACGCTCCATACTCTTATGGTGTTTCGGGAAAATGCAAATCCACGGAACGATTCCTTAAATCTTAGGTATTATGCTAAAATTGTAACTCAAATATCTTCCTTTATGATCTTATCATAAACTATTTATATTCTTGTTACAATGATTTTGCACTTCATGTTGAAAGTCTTTGAACTTTTTCAAATATTTCACACTTCATCCTTATTAAGTAAATATTCATATATTCACTCAAATTTTTGGAGAAAGCATATGAAGTTGAAATCCATCGCTCTTGACTACACATAATGGACTTCGTACAACAATATGTACAAGTTCCAATAAGATAGTCATTCGTTCCCTTTTGGCCTACGAACGAAGTTTTAATTATCTCTGGGAAAGTTTCACAAGCGTCATGTGATCAAAATCAAAAGACTCCAAAATTCCATCCACATGGAGTTTCTTCATGTTTTCTTTCCAATATAATTTAAATGGCGATGTCACTTCCTAAGCGATCTTTCAATCAATTTGTCTTTCGACATTTTTAGAACTAGTTTTATGGATGTGATTTCTCCAACGAGATTTGTGAATCATCCATCTTTTATGGATTACGGTAATTATTTGAACAACCCTTTTGTTCTCATAATACCTGATATAACAAATCTTGAAGGCAAGCTTTGATGTTTTATGATCAACACAATAACCCTTTATTTGTTCTCGATGAACATCATCACATATTCTTTTGCTAGTTACTTAGGCCATTGTAGTTCATGAATTGTGTTGTTTCGTATGACGATTCACACCAACAAATTCAGTATCAAATACTTAAGAACCACATTGTTTAATAAGCAAAGAATATAGCCATAACATGTATATCATCTATATACTTAAACTGAACAATTCTAGTCTTTTCTTTTCTGCCATATATTTATGAGATTCTCTTTCAGTATTTATTTTCTGTTTGAAAGAATCTATCAACATCAATAGTGGAGTCATACATATGACACATAGTCCAAAGCGTGTATAGTTAAATACCAATGTCTTTGGATTTGCACTTTGAAGTAGATCACCATTATAAAATGTTTGGTGTTCTTTCAAATTCCTTTCTTTAGTAATCTCTTGGTGTAGTAAACATTTTACCTACATCAAATATTCACCCTCATCATGGATATATCCATGATCAAGCTACTTTTAGCTTGTAATGGTGAATCGCGAGTATAATGTTGCTCTCCAAAACCTTTTGGAGGATTAGGACAACTAGTGTCTCCAACCTTTTGAAAATTCTCATCAAATATGAGAACATGACTTTTGCCATATTATACTCTATCATGTTGCAACCAAAACTTTGTTTCAGATATCACAATATCTTCCACACATCATGGTTTCTAAAACAACTCTTTTAGATCCTAGATAACCTTGATATTAAGACAATCCTTTGAATATCAAGAATCATGGAGACAAACATGATACTTATATACTAACATTGGAATTGTTACTCTTGATTTAATACCAACTATTAAACTTCATGGAGTAATCAAAACTTACTGAAAGTTTGCAATGGGACTTTTAAACTTTAGATTAACACTTCAAAACAATACGATACCAGTTCGTAAAGTAACTAACCAGAATTCTATAGTTCTATCATCTCAATTATAACTAAGCGCAAGGTGGTAAACGGATGCCAATGACTACAACAACTATGCAAATTCACTTTGATTTAATTTATGATAAATAGTGTTCAACTTTTAATCATATTGCTGTTGAACTCCCACTCAAAACAATATCCCTCACATTGTTTTAGTGATCACACGAACCAAATCCACCACATCAAAACCGATCATCACGAGAGTTGATGTAGCTTCAATGGCGAACAATCAACATGTTCATCATATCTACTATATGACTCATGCTTTACCTTTCGGTGATCCGTGTTCCGAGACCATGTCTGTACATGCTAGGCTCGTCAAGATCAAACCTTAGCTTCCGCATGAGCAAATCTGGCTTTCTCACGTTGTATACACTCGCAGAATCTAACACACCCGATCATCACGTGGTGCTTCGAAACAACGAGCTTTATCAACGGTGCTTACTAAGGATGAACACTTTAATACTTGAAATTGTGTGCTTGAGGGATCATCTTATAATGCTACCATCGTGAACTAAGCAATACAAGATGCATAAAAGGATTAACATCACATGCAATTCATAATATGTGACATGATATGGCCTTTCTTCTTTGTGCTTCCGATCTCCATCTTCAAGCACGAACATGATCTCCATCATCACCGGCATTGCATCAAGGTCAATGACGCTGCTCCATGGTTGTCGTCCACCATCTTCAACTATTACAACTACTTTGAATAGACACGCGGGTCTTTATAGAAATTAAAGACAACCATATGGCTCCTGCCGGTTGCCAACTTACAATAAGGAACATTGCATACATCATATATAATCACAATCTTGGCCATATCACATCACAGCACACCCTGCAAAACAAAGTTAGACGCCTCTAATTTTCTTTGCATATTTTACGTGGTTTGGGACTTTCAATAAGTGTCGTTCTAACTTACGAACAAGAACCACAACATTGATACTAGTATTGTCAATCACCCGTTGTAAATTGAATCTTAACTATGTTGGGAGAAACAGGCACCCGCAAAGCCACTTATGCAATACAAGTTCCATGTCAAGCGTGGAGCAAGTCTCATGAACGATGTCATGTAAGGTTAGCCCGGGCCGCTTCATCCCACCATCCCGCAAGATGCAAAGTACACAAGAAGCAATCGACAACAAAAGCATCAACGCCCACAATGACCATTGTGTTCTACTCGTGCAACAGATCTACATATAGACACGACTCTGATACCACTGTAGGGGTTCGTAGCATGGAAAACAAAAAATTTCTACCGCATGCAAACAAACAATCCAAGATCTATCTACTAGATTGTAGCAACGAGTCGATAAAGGAACTCACCCTCGAAGATTCCAAAGCGGTTAACGAGAGCAGATTCTCGTGGGTGATGTAGTCGTACTCTTGCCGATCTCAAGATCGCGTAGACGATCCTTCCGGCGTTGCGTTCCGGCAGCGCTTCCGCAGTCGGTCACACGTTCGGTACTCGATGAAGACCTTCCTCTCCCTTGTTCCAGCAGGCAGCGGAGGTTGTAGCACTCTCCTCGCGATTCCGGCAGCACGACGGCGTGGTACCGGAAGTAGAGGGGAGATCTCGCAGGGCTTCGCCTTAAGCCGGAGCGAGTATGGTGGACTATGAGAGAGCCTTGGTGATCTAGGGTTTAGACACACCAATTAGAAGGGGCTAAACCGGCGGCTAGGGCAATTAGAAGCTCTAACTCGGCGGCTTGGGAGAAATCCCTAGGCTGTGGCTAGGGTTTAGGTTTAGAGGGAGGCAACTTGTGTCCTAGGAGGGGAGCCCTGCCCCTCCTCTTATAGGTGGAGGGAGGCGCGCCTGGGGAGGGGAGTCCCTCCCCAACTCGGACCCAAGGTGGGCCGGCGGTGGGAGGAGGAACTCCTCCCCCAAGTCGGTTTCAAACCTCCTTCTCCTCTTTCCCAAAACTAGCCGTTTGACTTTCAAACTAGCCGTTTGACTTTTCAAACTAGGATTTGAATAAACCCTCTATTTGGTACAGCGATGACACCAAGTACATAATGCAATCATACCAACTTGATATAACACATTCATGTACCCTTCCCCTCCGGAGTGCCGGACATTCCGGAACCTTCTAGAACATTCCCGATGAAAACACCGGAATCATTCCCCAACTCCGAAACAGGACTTTCCTTATATGAATCTTATTCTCCGGACCATTCCGGATCTCCTCGTGATATCCCGGATCCCATCCGAGACTCCGAACAACATTCGGTCTCTTACTCATCATTCCATAACTACTCAACAACATCAAATCCTTAAGTGTGTCTCCCTACGGTTCGTGAATTATGCGGACATGATCGAGACACTTCTCCGAACAATAATCAATAGAGGAATCTGGAAATTCATATGGCTCCCACATATTTCAACGATTACTTTGCGATCGAATGAACCACTTACATACGATACCAATTTCCCTTTGTCTCACGATAGTTTACTTATCCGAGGTTATGATCGTCGGTATCTCTGCATACCTAGTTCAACCACGTTACTGATAAGTACTCTTTTCTCGTTCCCGTGATATGTGATCCCTTGTGAGCCAGTCACATGCTTGCAAGCTAATTGGATGACATTTCACCGAGAGGGCCCAGAGTATATCTATCCGTCATATGGATGGACAAATCCCACTCTTGATCCATGTGTCTCAACCAATACTTTCCGAACACTCAATGCCACCTTTATAGCCACCCTGTTACGGTGTGGTGTTTGATGTCATCAAAGCATCCTTCCGGTGAAGGTGATAAGCATGATCTCATGGTCGAAGGATTTAGGTTACTATGTATCAGAAAGCTTATAGCAAATGAACTATATTAAATGACTTGATCTTTATGCTACGCTTATCTATAGGAGTATGTCCATCACATCATTCTCCTAATGATATGACCCTGTTGTCAATAACATATCTATGTTCATGATCAGGAAACCATGATCATATATTAACCAACAAGCTAGTTTAACAAGAGGCTTTACTAGGGACTCTTTTATGTTTACAAATCACACAAGTATTAATGTTTCCTGTTAATACAATTATAGCATGGTATGTAAAAATTTATCATAAGTATGAAGATATGATAATAACCACTTTATTATTGCCTCTTGGGCATATCTCCAACAGGAAATACTTATGAGGACCAAACGTTCTCGAGGACACATGGGAATACTGTCAAGTACTTTCGTTTCATATAGTTGATTATCTTCTTTGGTTTTATAAGTGTTGTGTGGGTGAACCTGTGCTAATGTACCGACCTTACTTGGACTAATACATACTTGTGATTAAACCCCTTGCAAGCATCCACAACTACAAAAAGTAATTAATATAAAAACCTAACCACATCCTTAAACTCTGAGATGCTACACTCCCTTGTGCAAAAGGTTTCCTAACCGGGGTTCAGGTTTCTGTCTCCAGCAACCCCACAATTAGTAGCCAAAACCCTAAAACCCTAATGAAAGAAATCATTTCGAAGATCTCTCTAAGACTATAGATTTTATCCAAATAAAAATTCAGCAACAATCATTTATATACGATAAAAAATGATAAATAAAAATATTATAAAACCGTAGAAATTGGTTTCATTTAATTTGGAGCCATGGATAAAAACTTATGAATTTAATAAGTTTAAAGGAAATAATTTCCAAAGCTAATAAAGCTCCTATCTAAAATCCATACCAAATTGTGCCCAAAGTAATCCTTAAAGGATTTAAAAAGATAAAAAAATATTAAATAAAATTATACAAATTGGAATCACCAATTTTGGATCTATAAATAAAAATATATAGATTTTATAAGATAAAGAAATAAATAAATAAATAAATAAGGGATAATTAAAAGCCAAATTAAATCTTGGTTAAATCCATAAGCAAATGGAATAAAGATAATCCAAATAAAATAAAGGGATAAACATTATTCAATTAAAATTATATGGACCTTAACTCAATTTAATTCTATTTGAATGAAGACAAAAATCCCTAATATAAATGATTAAATAAATCATGGGAAAAATAAATGAAATTACCAAAGTGGACTAAAAATTATCCAATTAACTTAAAAAGAATAAAAGAATAATTAAAAAGAATAATATGGATTGGAACCATATTTAAAATCTTATTTAAATAAAGACAAAATGTCTATTTTAAATAAATAATAAACCCTAAGAGAATATAAGAAAATATTCTAAAATGGATTATTTAAATACAATAATAAAAAATATTAAAAGCATACTGAAAGTTTGGAAAAGTTCTGAATTCAAATGGGTGTTCGAATTATTTGAACAAAATGAAAACAGAAAATGAAATCAGAAAAAGATTCAGAAAGAAAAAATAAGAAAACAACCAGCCCAGCACCCCTGGCCCAGCAAAGCCCAACAGGCCCAGCACAGCCACCTCTCTCTACCCCGCGAACCGTTTTTATCACCCGCAGATCTATCCACTCGCCCATTGGTAGAGATACCCCACTATACTCCTCCTCAGCTCGCTGACTCCGTGACCCTACTTCGCCACCTCATCATCGTCTACCCCGCGACCCGTTCCCCCTCGCCCTCACTATCGTTCTCTGCCGTTAAATCCTCGCCATGTGCTTGAAACCACCTCTTCTCCGTCGAGCTGCAGCGCCGATTCCCTCTCCGCCTCCAGGCTATTCCAATTCGAGCCTGAAACCACCTCTTCTCCGTCGAGCTACAGCGCCGATTCCGGCCAACTCCGGTCACCTCTCCGCTCCCAGTACCCACTAGCTTTCTCCCCATCTCCTTACGCATCTGCCCATACCTTCAGCTCGCCCGCGTGCGCCTAGAGGCTCGGCAACGTCTACGACTGAGCGCCACCGTCACCTGCCCCGACTCCGACGATCTTCCCCGGTAAACCCTGAGCGCCCCCTCCTCTCTGGTTGATGCAACTACAACCTTCTATCTCTCACGCATCTTCCTGAATTGTTATCTTGCCTTCCCGTGGTTTGTAGCCTTGTCTCCGACCAGACCCGAGCGCACCCGATGGCAACAGGAAGTCCGGCGAGCAATCAACGTCACCTCCGTGCTCCCCCTGCCCTACTGCGACCACCCCGAGAATCAGCACTCCACGGAGAACCCAGTGAGACCCTTTACCCTCTCCCTCGTTTCCTGTTTTGGCTGGAACAACTGCGAGCAGAGTGTGCCGCCGCTCGCCGCTACCCAGCGCCGCTCATCTTTGGTTGATGTGCTCTGAGCCGTTGGATTTTCATCCAATGAATGTGATAGATTGCTTAAGCGAACAGGTACGAGCCAATCTGCACCATGCGATCTAAATGAGATCATACGGTTCACGTAGCGCGATCCGCGTGAACTAGTACACGCCAGTAAGAACACGCCACGTGGCCAGCCTTTTGTTTTAAAAACAGAAACTTTTTCTATTAGATGAATGATTTTGTAAAATTCATAACTATTGTTCTGCTTGGCCAAATTTTACAAATGTTATATCAATGTAATCACAAAAGTGAAAACTTTGCAACCATGCCCTTAGTTTAGTATTTTTCTTCTGGAAAATTGGTTGTTTTTACAGAAACATTTCTAGGCTTATTTTGAGTATAAAAATTATTCTAGAAATGATTTTTGAGTAAAATCTTTTGAAAATGTTTTGTTTTGAACCTACTGACCATAAAAACCAACTTTTGGATTTAAAAGTATATTTTGTGACACTAAGGAATTATTCCTTGAATAAAAGAATCTCTAGTAAAATAAAAAATGTTACTTTAATTTAAAAATGATTTTTAAGTGAAACCTTTTATAAATGGATTTGCTTTAAACACTTTGACCATAAACACTGACATTTGTGTTTAAAAATATATTTTTCAAACACTAGAAATTATTCCTTTGACTAAAATCATTTCTAGCAAAACAGAAATGATTTAAATGGCCCATTTTCACTAACTTGATTTCAAATGATTTTTACCACTTTTATAAATGACCAATAGGTGTTTTAAAATGTTTATAACTTTATTATAAACCACTTTTCCAATAAAACAATCTTTTGCATGCTTGCATGCATTGTTTTGTTTTCATTATTTTATGTGGTGAAATTGTTTGAATGCTAGATTGAATTTGTGCCTTGATTGAATTGTTGTGAACTTTGAAGAGTGTGACATTTGCAAGATCAAGGAGTGAACATATATTATCTACTAAAAAGGCAAGTGGTGCTTCATACATTTTGTAATATTATTTTCACTATGTATTAGTGATATTTTGAGTAGGACTTGCATGGAAATTTTCTAAGTATAAGCTATGCCATGGGAAATCCTATATGATGTCTTAGTAGAATTAACCTAAGTTAGGAAACTTGCCATGTTATCATGCTTAGCTTAGCTAATAGAAAACAAGGGTGGATTATATTCATGCTATGAAATATTTCTAAGTCAATGACTTGTGTTTTGTTTAATAAAACAACTATGTGAATGAATCACCTGGGTGGAATGGTAATTGCTTGGATGGATTTTTGTTGAGTGGTTACCAAGGCCCCATTTTCATGGCCTACTCTGTGTATCTCACTTGTGGAATGCCACCCAGGAACAAAGAGATTTGATATGTCAAATATTGAGAAGCTTCAAGTGCATCCACATGGCATTATGGGCTCTACCTGGACCATATAAGTTGCAATAACTTAGCTAGATGGACAGTTGGTGGTAGGGGGTGATAGGATGGAGAGCGTCCATTTGGTCTAAGGGAAGGCTTCTGAAATATCTTGTCTCAATGCATGTCGAGTCTTGTGGGGAAAGTGCACCACCTCTCGAGAGAGTAAAATCTAAGTACTTAGTCGTGCCCCCGCCAATGGACAATTTGAGCATCAAGACATGGAAGCTATCAAGGATCTCCTCATCCCAATTTCTAAGTTAAAAATTTGTGGTTCAACAAGGGGAAAGGTTCACCAATGTTCATTGGTGGTTCCTTGGGAGTTTTTTTCAAACAAAAACTTAGTGTTTTCAAATGATAAGGAAAATCTATTTTGAGCAAAGCAAGCCTAAGCTCCACTTAGCCAAATGCATATAGATGATAGATACCACTACTCTACCATAGTATCACTTGCCAATACAATTCAAATGTATTGACCCTTGTGGTTGTAACTTATTATGTTGAAGGTTTGTTTGATGTTAGTGAAGTGTGTTGATTAGGATTACAAGTCTACAACCAACATGATTGCCTGTGGAACTTTGAAGATGAAGGACTCCATGCTACTTAGTTATATTTGTTGCATTGTAATGAGATAGCCAAATGAGCTATGTAAGATGTAATGAATTATTTTATTCCTGGTTATAAAGTTGTATTATGACCTTTGTTTCTTGATATTACATCTTAAACTGTGGATGCTAGCTATTGATCCAGGGACTAGCATTGTAAACACATGGATCTCTACCTTATCAGGTTGGGACCTCTACAACCTTACACAAAAAGGCTAAGCATGCTCGCTATGAAGAGTATATGTACAAGAATGAAACAAATAGAGTTCGTTACCAGCCTCTTACCACACCTCGAGTTGTCTTAATCTTCATTATTGCCCTTCACTTGTGTGACTTGAATAATTAACATGAAACCAAAATCCATCGGACGGCTGAACCCTGCAAAGAACTCACAAAACCAGAGAAGAACAACAAATGTTTTTGGTGTTTTCAATTTTTTTAGAAACAAGAAAACAAAGAAAAACCAAACAAAAACAAAGAAAAACAAAACCAAAAACAAAAACTAAGACGCTCCAAGAACAACACAACTGTGTATAAAACAATAAAAACAAAGTGTCTAGAAAGACCTGAGATTTTTATTGATGAAGAAGGGGATGCCTTGGGCACCCTTAAGCTTTGACGCTTGTACCTCTTAAATATTTCTTAGGGTGACACGAGGTGTCCCCCCCAAGCTTGAGCTTTTGTCCATTCTTCATCTCATTACATCATTCTCTCTCTACACCTGAAATTTTTCCTTCATACAAAACTTCACACAATCTTTATTAGCAACAATAGTGTATTCAAAAGATAATAGACATTTGGGTTTAGCTTTGGAACAACAAAACTTTTAAATAAAAACACAAGCTATTGTAGCAAATCATTCAAAAAAATCTCAATTCCCCAAAAGAGAACTCAAAAAAGAATCAATAAGAAGCAAATGCAAATAATGGCAGAAATCTGTCAAAATAGACCAGCAGGTAGAAACCGATTTTTGCGAAACTCTTCTCGTGCTCAAATAAAAAAGTGTTGAACTAACTAAACTTATCTAACATACTGGGGGATTTATTCGTAAATTATCAGCTCAAGCCGACTTACAGAGACCCCTCACGAATTTTTATGGTGGAGGACAAAAATCTGTTTCGAGACAGCAACTCCCCAAATCTTACTTCCCTCTCATTAGAGGTCATTCTTGGCACAAAAAGCAAACAAAAAGGATAAGGAGAGGTCATTACTGAAGTAATAACTTCCAAGACTCAACGAAACTCTTGGGTTATCTCCCAACAAGTACGTTTCTTTAACGCCTTTAAGTTAGGCACGACGAAGAGCAAAGATTGGAAAGGAGAAAAATAAAGGAAAGCAGGTATAACCACAGTGAAAACATTATTTTGTTCATTAAAATCCTTTTGTTAATAAGGTTTATCAAGTCTTGTTCCAAAACAATCTTATATGAAACAAAACTTTGTATTCCACAAGGTGACTATGTTACCTCATACTTGATAGCAATGGTCCCAATCATAATAGTTTCAAAATTTTCTTGTGGAATGGGACAATATATTTCTCCAACCTTGATAATCTCAACATTTTCAATGGAATTCAGGCAATAGCTCTTAACAACCTTCTTGGGGAATAAATAGTGTGCTCTTTGTTATTAATATTAAATGTTACTTTTGCTTGATTGCAATTTATGACAGCACCTGCAGTATTAAGAAAAGGTCTCTCAAGAATAATAGACATATTATCATCTTCGGGCATTTCAAGCACAACAAAATCAGTTAGAACCATGCAGTTATGAGCAACTTGAACAGGAACATCCTCGCATATACCAACAGGAATAGTAGTTGACTTATCAGCCATTTGCAAAGAAATATCAGTTGGTATCAACTTTTCTAGCTGGAGTCTCTTATATAGAGAAAAAGGTATAACACTAACTCCAGCTCCCTAGTCACATAAAGCAGCTCCAAAATTATTCTTAATAGAACAAGGAATAGTTGGTATACGTGGATCACCAAGTTTCTTTGGAACCTTACCATTGAAGGAATAATTAGCAAGTAGAGTAGAAATCTCCTCATTAGGAATTTTCCTTTTTTAGAGACAATATCCTTCATATACTTTGAATAAGGAGGCAACTTAATAGCATCAGTCAAAGGAATTTGCAAGAACAAAGGCTTCATCCACTCACAAAACTTTTTGTAGTGTACTTCCTCCTTTGACTTGTGTTTCTTACCTGGAAAAGGCATATATTTCTGCACCCAAGGTTCTCTCTCTTTACCATGTTTATTAGCAATAAAATCTTCCTTGGTGTACCTAGTGTTCTTAGTGTGCTTCTTAGGTTCTTCCTCACCTTCCTCCTTACCAGGAGACTCATTTTTATCATTACCACTCTCGGTTTTAGCATTAGAGACAGATATACTATTAGCATCTACAGCAGATTCAAGTGGTTCCTCAACTATCTTATGTTTCCTTTTCTTTCTCTTACGATGGATACCACTATCCTCACCTTGTTGGGAATCCTGCTCAATTATTTTAGGGTGTCCTTTACGATATAAAGGATCTTGAGTAGCTATAACACTCCTAGTTCTAATTCCATAAGCATGTTTATCTCCTGAAGCATTAACTAGCATATCCTTTTGTACCTTAGCAAGTTGATCAAGTTGGGTTTGAACCATTTGAAAGTGTTTAAAAAGAATTTTAATGTCATTAGAAGTTCTTTCCACAATATCTTTCAATTCATGGATAACCCTAGAGTTTTCCAATAAATGATCCTGAACTTGTCTATTAAAATGACCTTGTTTAATAATAAAAATGTCAAGTTCCTCTAAGCATTGATCAGGAGGCTTACCATAAGGAATATCACCTTCATCAAAGTGTTGGAGAGAGTGTACCTCAATAGTGGATGAGTGGGGAATTGGCTTACATAATTCTTCTATAGCAGGTAGATTCTTCACATCTTCAGCTCTAATACCTTTCTCCTTTAGACACTTCTTAGCTTCCTTCATCACTTCATTATTTAATGCAATAACTCCCCTATTTTTTTTGTTGGTGTTGAAACTGGTTCAGGAATAACTGGTTTAGGAGTAATAGGCTCAGGTGTATTCAGCTCAGTTAAAGTCCAATCATCATAATTCTTGCTTATCTTAGTCATTAATTCTTCAGCATCTGTAGGAGTCCTTTTCCTGAAAACACAATCAGCAAAGCTATCTAGGTAGGTCCTAGAATCATTAGTTAGTCCATTATAATAAATATCAAGAAGCTCATTCTTAGGTAATGGACATCCAGGATATGCATGAATCAAGGCACAGAACCTTGTCCATGACTCTGGCAATTTCTCGTCTTCTCCCTGTTTAAAATCAAAAAGTCTCTGCAAAGCAGCATGTCTAGCACTGGGAGGAAAATATTTCCGGAAGAAAGAAGTAATCAAGCAATCAGGGCTATCAATGGAACCTGGAGGTAATCTATTAAACCAAGCCCTAGCTTCTTCTTTTAGTGAAAAAGGGAAGATCTTAGTAACAAAGTACTTGCGTATCTTAAAATCATCAGAGAATAAAGCACTCATAGTAGAAAGCTCATTCATATGAGCCACAACACTCTCATTTTCAGTCCCACAAAAAGGTTCTTTGTCAACAATATCTAAATAAGATAAATCAAGAGAGAAATCATAATCTTCATCTTTAATATCTATGGGAGAAGTGGAAAACATAGGATCAGAGGACATCTTAGGCATAATAGTATGTCTATCAAGGAGACTCTTAATAGAACTAGTACCATGTGTGTTTCGGCACTCTTCAACGAAATCATCAGTGAACTCAATGTAACCATCATTAATATCATAAATCTCACTAGACTCAGGTGAGCTAACAGATGTAATAGTGTCTTCACTAGGAGTTTCGGTATTTCCTAGACCAGCCATAGTAGCATCTAGAAAAGGACCTAATGAACCACTCGCATCAAGCACAATAGAAGTAACATCATGAGTATCAAAAGCAGTTTCAGACTCAGCAGTAGTAGCAGTGTGTGTAGCATGTGTATGTGGTGGTGGTGTAACAAGCTTGCTTAAAACAGATGGTGAATCAAGAGCAGCAGAGGTGTTTATGACTGTACCTCTTCTTGTAGTGGATGCTAAAATAGGGAACTTTCCATCACGAGACTTCCCCATGATGAAAGGAGTAGCAATGAACAATAATAGATCCAAGTGAACTTACAAATAAAGCTATGCTCCCTGAAAACGGCGCCAGAAAATAGTCTTGATGACCCACAAGTGTAGGGGATCGCAACAGTCTTCGCGGGTAGTATTACCCAATTTATTGATTCGACACAAGGGGAGCCAAAGGATACTTGCAAGCCTTAACAACTGAGTTGTCAGTTCAGCTGCACCTGGAAATAGTTCTTGCTCACAGAAGTTTATTAGTAGAAACAGCAAAGCAACAGCAGCAGCAACATCAACAGTGAAACAACAACAATAGTAACAGTAACTGTAACATTAGGATTCGAGTGCGGTAGGCATAGGGATGGATGGATGTGCATTGCATGGACGAGTCTAAACATGTAACTTCAAGATCTAGGGCATTGCAGATAAATAATAACAAGCATCCAAGTACTAAACAATCCTAGGCATGTGCTCCAAATATAGTCATACGTGCTCGCAATGAAAACCTGCACAACATATTCTGTCCAGCCAGCCCGTGGCAGCGGGGCCTCTAGGGAACTACTGGAAATTAAGGTGCTTCTTTTAATAGAGCACCGGAGCAAAGCATTAACACTCCGTGAACACATGTGATCCTCACACCACAGCCATCCCCTCCGGCTGTCCCAATTATTGTCACTTTGGGGCCTTTGGATCCGGACAATGATATATGTACACAACTTGCAGATAAGATCACAAAAAATACTATCATAATGGTTCAATAATAAGTTCCGATCTGAGATCATGGCACACGGGCCCTAGTGAAAAGCATTAAGCACAACAAGTTGCAACAAAGTCAAATAGCACAAGAGAAACTAGGCACTATGCCCTAACAATCTTATTCGATTACATGATAGAACTCATCCAATCTCTACCATATCCAAGCCTACATCGGGGGATTACTCACACATGGATGAGGGAAACATCGGTGGTTGATTGAGATGTGTTGGTGATGACGATGGCGATGATCCTCTCCAAATCCCTCGTCCAGGCAGGGTGCCAGAACAGAGTTTCTGGATCCGAATATTGGTTTCTGGTGGCGGAGACGGAGCGGAACGCTTTCTGGAAAACTATTGAACGCCCCCCCCCGGTTTTTAGGTCGAAAGGCAACTTATAGTCACAGAGGGAGGTCGAGGAGATGCCTGTGGTGGCCACACCCCCACCAGGTGCGGGATTAGGTGGGCCCGCGCCTAGGTTGGGTCTGGCCCCCCTAGGCCTCCCCTCCATATCTCCTTCTGGCTCTGTGGATCTTCTGGTGAAATATAATTTTTGGCATATTTTTCGGGATTTTTCCTGATAGTTCATTTTTTGCACAAAAGCAAGACACCAAGGCAATTCTGCTGAAAACAGCGTCAGTCCGTGTTAGTTGTATCCAAATCACACAAGTTTAGAAGAGAAACAATAGCAAAGTGTTCGAGAAAGTCGATACGTTTTGGACGTATCAGATACTTTAAACCTCTCTAAATTATCACTATTCTAGTAACTTATAGAATAGGCTATTTCCAAACCATGGTTTGGGTGCGAAACATGGCCGCATTGACAATGTGGCTGCAGGGTCATGTTGTTTCTATTCGTCGAGCTCCCATCGAGACAAACTCTTAAATATTCGCTGCTACAAGTACTGCAATAACCCTATTGTTGGTGCAGGAATCCAGTCATCACTTAATAGGTAAATTTTCAGCAATTTTCTTATATTCTTCCTCAAGATCATGTACCATTATTTCTACCTAATTAACGAAGTGTTGATACATGGCTTCCTCATTTCCTTTACTTATCGGAATCTTGACATTGATCCTTTTTACAAGATCTTCAATTGTGTAGTTCGGTGAAGGAGCATTGCTAATAATCTAGTTCTTCAGTCTCCTCCCTTTGGATTCTTATCATCTTGAGGTCTTCTACTGGATTGGGCTCAGCTTTGCCTGCAAATTTAGCTAGAATGAGAGTTTGTCTCTCGGTTATCTTACCTAGTTGTGCCTCAACAATCCTTGTTCTTTCTTGCAGGGCCTGCAAATCATTCCTCAAACTAACAGCTTGGTTAGATATATAATTTACCAAGCATAGCATCATGGTTCTCCGTAATTTTAACTAGAATATTGTTTTTGCTCATGTTGTGTGTCCATAAAAGATTTAAGAATTTCTTGGAGACTACTATTACTTGATATAATATTATTATTAGAGTTACCTGCAGGACTATAATAATGTTTCTGGAAATTTGGATTATAATTTTTCTTCCAAGTATATTTCTTCAATAGTTGGTTCGGGAGTAGCTCTTACCTGGGTTTCCTTACCTTTAATGGCTAGTATGAGCTCATCCAACTTAGCATTGAGTTCTTCATTTTCTTGAGGTGTGACGGAGTTCACCTTCTTCGTGTTTGATGTTTCCACATGCCATTGGGCATGGTTTTCTTGCATATTATCTAGCAGCTCCTATGCTTCGGTAATTTGCTTATGCATAAATGTTCCTCCAGCTACAGTATCAACCATAGACTTAGACACAAGGTTAAGAGAATTATAAAATAAATGGAGAATTAACCAATGTTCCATCCCATGGCTGGGATAGTTTCTCATGCATTCTTTCATTCTCTCCCATGCAAGCGCTAGTGGCTCACGATCTTCCTATCTAAAAACAGTAATATTAGATCTGAGTTGCATAGTCTTTGTAGGTGGAAAGAATTTAGTCATAAACAAAGAAGTACATTCCACCCATGATGCAATAGTATTTCTAGGCAAAGACAACAACCATTCTTTTGCTCTTCCTCTAAAAGAGAAAGGGAATAAAAGCAACTTGACCGCGTCGGGGTCAACATCTTGAATGCGCATCATATCACATATTTTAGTGAAGGTATTTAAGTGCATACCTGCATCTTCAACAACAGAGCCTCCAAATTGATTATGTTGAACCAAACTTAAAAAGTGGGGCTTAATTTCATAATCTTTAGCAGAAATTGCTGGCTAAGTAATAGGAGTACGCAAATAATCATTGTTGGGAGTTGCAAACTCCCCTAGCTTATTTTCAGCCATACTTCCTATGTTTTTGGATTTTCTTAAACAAGTACTAATGATAATAAAAGCAAGAATTAAAAGACTAACTAATTTTTTTTGGTTTTTCAAATAAAGACTGAAAGTAAACTAAAAATTAAAAACAAGAATTAAAACTAGCAAGGTTCCTACTAACCTCACCAAGGTAGCTATTGCATCCCCGGCAACGGCGCCAGAAAAAGGGTTGATACCTTCGATCCGGATTATAGATGTAGTATAACTCCTTTTCCCTAGTAGACCTAGGTTTATCGAATTCTCGGGAAGCAGAAAGCAAAGTGAGATTACTTAAACGAACCTTCGAGAGTTTTAGAATCCCTTTTGTGTTTTCACCGGACCAAGATTTTGCAATCTTTTTGTTGTTGTTGACGATGGATAGAGAGAGGGCCTAGGGTCTTCGGTTTTCACCAGTAGTTGTGCAAAACATCTGATGGGAATAATAGATAATAATAAAGTATGCATGTAATCGTTAGAGCAAGATAATTATATGTGGGCTCTGCATCCATAATTGATATTGCCTCCACAACCTCTTATAGCAATAACCTACTAGTCTCATCCATAGAATAAAGATAACTAATGATATGCATCATTATGTCACCGTTAATCCCAAGTAAATTCCTCACATATAGACGTACTACCCCTTCTGTCACTGGGGTTCCCATCCTGCAGATCAGTCATTACTCACACTCCCTTTACCTGGATCAATCCTCGGGGTCTTGGGTACCTAACAAGTCCTTAGATTGAGGCAAGAGAGGGTACTACAATCATCATGTCATACAAACTAATACATGATCCCATCTATGATAAATAACATGCACAAAAGCTACATGGCTAGGCCAAAGCCCTTAGCCCAAGGAGAATTACTCACACATAGAGATGAAATCAGCAATCGTAAACATTGTAATAGAGATTATAAGGTTGATATCAAATAGCTTACAATGTCTCCAATTGAAGAAGAGATCTACTATTAAAAAGTGGTGGAAGATGGCTATGGTGGTGGAGAAGAGTTTAGAGGTTTATATCGAGATCTATTCCTTCGGAGTGGCAGCTTCTGGTGGCAGGGAGAGTTGAGGTCGAAAAAGAAGTGTTGTTTCCCGTCGCCCGAAGCCTCTTTATATAGGGGTCCCTTCACGAATTTTTTCTGTTTGACCTAATAAAGTCGATGGCAACTATACGCCCGGAATAAATTTCCCGCCGTATAGTTGGTCGTTAAGGCTTCTGCCTCCACTTCACGGCTCCTAGTTTCTTTGACGTGTTGGAAATCTCGTATCTTTGGCATTTATGTAGTGATTCCCATCATCATACGTCATTATCTGTGCAGGGAAAAATAGCAAGAAAGGATTGCATACCCCTTTGATAATTAGGCATTAGTGGCAGGATTTAGAGAGATATTTCATCAAATATGTGAATAATATCTAGTTTAAATACGGACGTGGATGGTTATATTTCACAGCCATCAATGCGTTGTGAGCTGAGCACGTAGGAAAGAGGAAGGAAAGATGCGGAGAATGTCTAGTGCAAAAGGAAGCACGAGCTCTGGAAGTGTAGGTGGCAAGATAGACAAAGGAAGTGTGAGGATAGCAAATGGCAAAGAGTAAAATTACCATAGCCTCTAGCGGTATAAAATGGATGAGGACGATGATACAGGACCATTTATCTACTAAACCTAACACGTGTCATTCATGGCACTTTACACATGGAGGGTACCGCCCGAACCATCACGAGCACGCCGTCCAATACACACGGAAATCGAGGCGACGCAGTAACTTTCGCGTAAACTACGCATGACTAGTCAAATCTTAGTCATAAAGTGGGACCCATGATCATATAGTCCCACCATCCCTGGTGTTATAGACGGTTGAGCTCACCGAGCGTTAGCAATGACGTCAACAACTTGCAAAAGAAAAGGCCAACAATGGATACAATCTTTTGATTCAAGGAAAAAAATACTCACTCGAGTCTACGACTCGACCAAATACTCGGGGGATACTCCTATCAGGAGCGATGGACGCGCACTTGAAAATTTGGCAAGGTCCCTGAGTTAATTCAAGACATCTCAAAACTTCAAGTCCTCCTTCGAGTCTACAACTCCATTACGGACTCGGGGGCTACTCCCATAGGGGGTGCTGGCTGCACATTTGAAAAATATTCACCATCCGAAGGATTTCAGGATCCTCGTATCACATGGCTCATTACTATGAGTCTGTGCTCGAGTCTGTGACTCGAACTTAAACTCGGGGGATACTCCCCATAGGGAACGCTAGTCGCGCACCCTATGATTCCATTGACTAAGATCCTTCGGATCCCCCACGACTACAATAAATATAACCTATAGAAAAAATATTGAGTCCGCGCAAAATAATACTAAAAGAGATGACATCTCCTTAGTCACCCTAAACGCCTCCGCCGCGATAAAATTTTGGATCATGTGTCTATGACACAAATATAAGACCTACAAATATGATCTGATGGCATGGTAACGCACCCGACTGTGCTCTGCTAGTAATATCCCGTGTCAACATGCACGATGAAAAATTCCGACGAACGCGTTGAGTACATAACTTAAAATACTGGTATTCGATTCATGTAAGACCTCCGTGGCCTGAGTTGAATTACGCCAGCAATTTTTCGGATTTGATTCCGGGGACTCGAGTCTGAGTAGATAGCTTTGTTTTACCCAAAGGCAGTTAACTGACCCCGACATCTGTAGAGTCAGGAGCGTGTATCAACTATCTCTATGAACCAACATATTAATCTGAAACATGTTCAAATAAAAAGCACTCAAAAGAGTTAAGAGTCTTCAGTCAAATCTATGATTCGACTGAACACTTGGGGGCTACTGGCATGGGTATGCCTTACGGGTGCCTGGCGTCAGCCTACCTGGTCTAGCCCATCAGAAGACCATGAAGAAGGCGTGCCCACATCATAAAGCCCATGAGAATTTTGGGTGACCTAGTCCCACTAAGGATTCGACTCCTTGGCGGATACGTCTTCTTTGGATAGAAACTTGAAGCACTACAAGGAATCTGGCAATATATGACCCTCCATTTTCGTCACAAAATCGTCATAGTAGTCTGTTTAAGGGAGAAACCCTAAATTTATAACTGACTCAGCCTATCCCCGAGACCTGGCCTGTCTATATAAAGGCCAAGAGGGCATGACAAGGAGGACCTACCTCATAACCTACTACACATCTCACCAGATCCAATTTGCGCATCGTGTAACCTTCGGTATCGCCATTAACAAAGAGCAGACAAGCAGGAGTAGGATTTCCCTCCGGGGGCCTCAACCTGGGTAAACATCGTGTCCCCATGTTGCTTGTATATTAGCTGTTCCGTGATCTCCAGCGTCACCTCCTTCTGCAAAACCCAAGTCCATAACAATGGGCATTGACGAGTCGAACCCTCGTCACTCTTATTCTATAGGTTCATCAAAGTGTGCTTGAAGGTTTGTTTTGTCCCTCATTCATTTTAGCACTCCATTACTTATTGTTCAACATGTTTATATATAGATGTGAAAAAGATACAACTTGATAGTACACTTGCATATTATGTTTCATTGAAAGGATTTGAACCTATAAACTTTACATGATAATGAAAGAAGCAAAAGTAACAAACTCCAAAGTCCATGTTTATTTTTATCACCTTTATGCTCGAGGACGAGCATAGGTTAAGATTTGGGATGTTGATGCATGTAAAATGCATACATGAACTTTGTAGTTTGTTAACATGTTTATCCACATATTTGCATCATATATAATGTTATATGAATTTTTGACAATATTTTTTGGGATTTACCAATGATCCCCTTTATTTTGGTTATAACCATGTTTTCAATGTTTTTGATGTTTCAGGACCTATACGGAGTCAAATGGACCTAAGATTTTGGGGATGTCAATAATTATCCACGATAAGCATCTAGAGCGCAAGAACCTCACCTGGAGGGATAGGAGGCCCAAAAGATCCCAGGTGGCGCGGCCAGCCTAGCGGGGCGCGCCACCTGCCCTCTTTCCCTCCTCGGTCATCCGATCGCCTTGATTCTTTCTCCTACGGCGTTCTCTTGACCTAAAAACTCCTATATAAAGATTGCCAGGGAGTCCTCAACATAGAGCACACCAGGGACGAAAACACCACCAAACAGAGTCAGGTCCAGCAAAGATTGGAGGGGGAAACTCCGCTAGAGCCGCCTCCGGAGGGATCTCCAACCCTATCCAACATCTCCAGCATCATCACCATGATGAAGAGGAATTAGTCCATCTATGGACTATGGGTTTGCGGTAGTATCTTGATCTATTTGTCTCTTGTTCTTCAAAGATCTAGTACCATATGAGCTGCCCGACATGATTATGGTCATATATGCAATTCCTATGTGATGGATCTTTATTCTATGATTTGATATATGAGATTGGAACCTATTTTGTGTAAAACGTATCGGTATATGCATATCATGTACCCTGTTCTTAATTGCTTGTTTTGATCCAACTTGTATGCAAGAACTTGTATGGGGATAAGTGTGTATTAGATGGAGTAGCATGGCGGTAGTGATTGAATTGTGACAACAATATTCAAGATCTACTTTGGTTTTTACCTTTATTTTGCTGCCTCACTAGGGATAAAGTGACATCATGTGCTATAATTATCATATGATAGTGATATAATCTTGTTAGATCAAGGTAGCATATTTGTATTTCAAACATCATGTCATATTACTTAAAGCTATACTCTTATTTGTTCTTAGTTGAAGATTGCATGGAGTTTCCCTTTCTTGAGGAGTATAAGAGAGATGTTCAAAGGTCAAACTTTGGTCGACTAGAGGGGGTGAATAGGAGACTACCAATTTTTATCTTGTTAATCAAGTTTAGGCTTTGCAAGAAGTAAAGTTGTCCTTCGCTAAATGGAAGTACATTTTCATACATGATATAAAACTATTGAAACACATGATTAAAGAGAAATACCTAGAGGATTTTGCAAAGTGGATTGATAGCCACCCATAGCCTTATAAATAGTAGATAGTACCCCTGCTGTTTTTTATTTTCATCTTTCTATTTTTGTACAGACTTGGGTTTTGGTTTATTTAATAAATTTCTTTGGGGATTTTTTCCTCAAAGGTTCGGGTCAAAAAAGAAGTAAAGTTATCTAGATATGCAACTAGATGAGCAAACCTATATGCTAGAGAATAAACAACAAGCAATAGAACAGTAAAGGACAAGAAGTAAAGGTGTAGAGCGAGTAAACTGGAGATGAGACACGGAGATGTAATTTCTGTAGTTCACTTCCAAGGAAGATATGTCTATGTTGGAGAGTTTTCGGGGCCTCACAAGGTCATCCGAGCGCCAGAAAGGCCTCACCTTCTTCTCCGGTGAGCACCACCACAAAGGCGGCCTCACAATCCACTAACCGGTGACCTTGAAGGCGCCAACCAAAACCTTTACTACAAGGTTGAGGGGGAAGCTCCACAACTCAATTGGAGGCCCTCAACGACACCACGGAGCTTCACAACACATGCCCTTAGCTCCGAGGATGTCCTACGCCATCTAGGGTTCCAAGAAACCAAGAGTAACAAGATTCACAAAGGATGGGTGGGGGGAATCAAATTTCCTTTGGTGGAGTGTAGATCTAGGTCACCTCTCCCACTCCTCAAAAGATCAAGAGGTTTGAGTGGCTAGAGAGAGATATCTAGGGAGATGAAACTCTGGTAGTAATGGAGGAGAGAGAAATTTAAAGAGTTGAGTGGGGAGGAGGAAGAAGGGTGCCTTAAATAGGCCCCCTTCAAACTGAACCATTGCTGCCCACGTGACACCATCAGTAGTACTGATGGTGGGCCGATACTTCTGGTGAGCACGCTCCAACGGCTCCAACAAGCCATGGAGCGTATCCGGAACCATCCAGAAGTATTGGTCACTACAAGCGGAACTACCAGGCCGATACTCACGGCGGAAGTTCCGGCCCAAGTTCCAGAAAAATAGACACTTCTATACTGAAATGAACTAAGGAACTTCAGGAACTTGGATCGGAACTAAAGTCGGAAGAACTGGGTAGAGAGGTCCTGACCGGAACTCAAGGTGGTTGACCAGATAATGCTGGCCGGAAGTTCCAGTCAGGGAAGACTGGAACTTTCGACCGGTACTACCGAGCAAATTTCGGTGTTAGTTGAACATGAGCGGAACTTTTACCGGATCTTGACCGGTACTACTGCTAGGCCAGCCCCTCAGACAACAACCGGCGGTACTACCGATGGTTGAGTGGTACTACCGGTGAGGGCAGAAAAGGCTTAACCATCTCACAAGGTTGCTCTCTCTCCGAACAATTGGATGGTTGTGGCGGTGCAAAAAAGGTTGTGCATGAAAACATGATTCCCCACAACCATCCGAGGTGGACCCCCTCTTGATAGTATGGTGACCTAAAGCAACAAAAAACATAACTAAGGGCGCCGTCTTCACGAGTCTTCAAGAGATAAGTCCACACAATCCAAAGCAATAGAATAAACCTGAAACTTAGGCACACAATTAAACCACAAGTGGCACCAAAATACTTAGGGAAAACAATGTCCTTTCAAATGTGTTTCATCTCTATGTTAGGACGTGATTCCCATATAAATGCTTATCATATACATATATAAGTTCCATGGATATTTATCATTAATAAATTGTTTTATGATCACCACAACTTAAAAAGTGAGTAGACAAGTGAACCCATGAACCCCTGTCCAATTTTAATCATGAGAAACACCTTTCCATTGCAATTATCATCACTTTTATTTTCTGCAATTTATTATTTCGAAAATACAAAAATACTTTTCTTGCTTGCAATCACTCATAAAAACCTAAAGCAACTTTACTATCTTTCATATCATCTAGTTTGCATTACTTTACTTTATTTATTTCTCAGTTATTTATAATTTTTGGCAACCACTCACGTCGGTTGGGATCGATAGCTCTACAATGATGCCAAGAAGAAGGAGAACGATGCCCGAAGGCGCTGTCGTCGTCGGCACTGACCAAAGTTGGTTCAAGACTTTCACCCAGAGATCGACCTGCCCACAAAGCGGTAGGAGTAACAGACCGGGCAGCGAGGACCTTCCGCCGACCACCAAACTCCACCACAAGCCGCAGCCGCATCGAAGCAGCAACCACCTCTCCAGGGTCGCCGCCCTAGTTTCCACTCCCCTAGAGCATGCCAAGACGAGGGAGGAGGAGGAGCAAGAAGTGCCCCCAAGTCCCGACCCAGCAACTCGCCTCCCGTGCACCTTTGCCCCGCATGGCCTCCACGCGCGACACATCTCCGGCATCTACACTCCGCAGCGGCACCTCCTCGACCTTCTCCAGGAGCGCAGCCCACGCCATGGCCAGGCCGGCTGATACCGCGCCTCCCCAGTCTCCACGCCAAACAAGTCCCAAGAGGGGCCCTCCTGCCGCCAGCCGCAATGCCCCAGGCCACCCGCAGGCTTGTATTAGACCGGTGTTGATGCAATATATGAGGTAGCTCCGATGATCAAATGGGAATACTACCAACAGAAATTGTGCAAAAAGAAAAGACTAAACTACCCATAAATTAAATTTGGAATTGGATAAACGAGTATGATAAATTGGTCCAACGAGTCTATAGAAAGTACTACTACTACATAAAATGACAAAATTGAAGGGTTATGATCTCCAGATCAGGGGGACATCCGCTTCCATGCGACGTCTTTACGTGGAATTGGAAGGAAAGCGACATCGTTGAAAAGAATAGCTCACATGCGAAGGTTGTGAGGCAGCTAATATCCCAGGGCCACACGGGCCATAAAACGGTCGTAAGGACACATTTAACTTTGTTCCAAGATTAGGGTTAAGCCAAACTGGTTGGTTGGGACAGCTAGTCAAGCCAGTCAAACCAACCGCTTCCGACCGAGAGCGCGCGTCACACTGACTGTAGCTTCACCGACGGCGGTGGCGGACCTCACCCATTGTTCTCGGCGCCGGCGGTGGCACGGCAATTAATTTAGGCAGCGGCGCTTTCGTTCGACAGCGAAGGTGGTGAGTGCCATTTGAAGGCTAATTCCTCTCCCATTCTTCTCAATTCGAGATCTGAGCGTGCCCATTGATGCTAGATTGTGGAGGCGAGGGTGTGCTGAACGGGGCGAGGGGGAACGATATGGAGCATGGAGAGGGGACTTATAATCGGTATATCCCATATCTCTACACTTAATTTCTCTAAGGTTGAGCTCTTTGTTCGCTTCCGCTAGCTCACAGTGCCTGCCAAAAACAGGGGAGACGATGTTGCGCGCCAAACCTTCGAATTTCGCATCAATTTCTTTCCCTCTAGGGCTGTTTTAGTTGATGGCAGCACGCAGATCATTGAGAGAGACACGGTTGTTAAATGGGAGGTGGAATTAGAACATGTTGATCCCCAAGAGCTAATAAACATGGGAGATGAGGCGGTGAGGAAAATGGTGGAAACAATTGGGGATAGTGTGGTTTGGGGGCCAGAGCAAGAAGTTTCTTTGTTACGATTTGATGATTACAAATGTGACTATGTTAGGGTTGAGACAGGTGAACATATAGTTGATGAAATTGCTGAGCAAAACAGTTGGACAAGCAAAACTGTTCTGTTTTTAGCTAACTCATTGATCTGGAACCTGATTCGAGGGTTGGATATGTGGCCTCGAAGCTGGCTGCTCAGATGGTCGAGGATGATTGGGCTGCACAAAGGCAAGTAATGCCTATACTTACTTAGTTGGAAGTGTTAACAGTGGAGGATGATGATGCTAATGCACAAGGGGAGGCTGCAGATGGTAATGCACAAAGGATTGTAACTGTTGATTGGAATTCAGTTGAGATACATGACCGGACTGATTTGGTCATTGCACCAATAGATGACATTGAAATGGCAAAGCTTTTTGGCATTCCTATAGATGACAGAGACAAGGAGAAGAAGAGGGATGAAGCTGCAAATGATGGTGACAACCATTTAAGAGATGAAGAGGCAAATATAGATCTAGAGTTGTTGGAAAATGCTACAGTTCATGTAGATGATGCACATGATGATGAGCTAGTAACAGTTTATGACAAAGAGGACCCAGTTATTGAAGTTGGGAGATTGTTTCGAAGCATGGATGAATTCAGGATGTGTTTTAGGACATATGCAGTCAAACATGAGTTTGCTACCAAGACTATGTGGACTGATAAAAAGAAGTTCTATGCAAAATGCATAGGTTATGATGGTGGTGCCAAGCCTTGCAAGTGGTATATATCTGCTAGACGCCAACCTGATGGAAGGACAATAAGAGTGAATCAAATTCCAAAACCTCATACTTGCATTACAAGTTCTCAAACAGTTACAAAGATGACATCACAATTATGGGTTGCAGAAAAGATCAAGCCCATTTTAGCCACAACACCAAACAACACTGCAAAGAGACTGAAAATAGACTTGGAAAAGCAGTACCCGATTAAGCTGAATTATACTACAGTGTGGAACGCAAAGCAAAGGGCAATGAAAGAGCTATATGGTGATTGGGCAAATACCTTTTGAATGCTTTATAACTTCAAAGCAGAAGTAGAGAAGAGGTCACCTGGTAGTGTTGTGGAGATAGATACTGAGGTAACAGCTGATGGGAAAGTCTTCTTCTCTAAATTCTTCATGGCTTTAAAGCCTTGCATCTATGGCTTCAAAGCAGGGTGTCGTCCATATTTGAGTATAGACTCATATTTCTTGACTGGAAAGTGGAATGGTCAACTAGCAGCATGCAATGCTTTAGATGGACACAATTGGATGTTCCCTGTAGCTATTGGCATGTTTCAGTCTGAGACAGAGGCATCATGGACATGGTTTGCAGTTGAAAAGATGCATAGGGCCAGTCTCTCCATTGGCAGTGCACACAGATGCATGTAAAGGTTTAGAAAATGCAGTGAAGATTGTTTTCCCTCATGCTGAGCAGAGGGAGTGCTTCGGCCATATGTGGATGAATTTGATCAAAAAATTCAGAGGAGATGATTTTGGACGCATGTGGCCAGCAGCAAGATCTTACACCAGGCAGACACATTCATATCACCTTGAGAAGATTAAGGCGACATGCTCTGAGGAGGATAGGGTCAAGTTTTGTACATGGTTGGAAACCTACCATTCTCTTTTATGGTACAGGTTTGGTTTTAACACTTCCATCAAAAGTTTCAACAACAAAGTGAAGGAGTTAAAAGACTTGCCTGTCCATGACATGGTTGACCAGATCAGGATCATGATCATGAGGTTGTGGGAATTGAGAAGAAGGCTCGGTGATGTTCTTCAAGGAGATAAGCTTCCTGATGTTGTGCAGCAGGTGGTCAACAGGAGCAGAAATCTTGCACATTTGCGTGTTGAGAAATCCTCATTGTGGGGTGCTGAAGTCAGAGATACAAAGACTGGCAGGAGGCATGTTGTTGACACTCAATTGCATGAATGCACATGCCTTGAGTGGCAACACACTGGGAAGCCTTGTGGGCATGCCATACTTTTCTTGGCCTCCAAACACAAGCTAAATATGCACCCATATTTGCATGAGTATTATTCTGTAGCAAAATTCAAGGCTGCATATGGAATACCAATTCCAGCACTTACAGATTAGTCTCAGTGGCCTGAAGTGGACATTCAGTTCTCCTTGTGTCCTCCTTTGATGAAAATAAAGGCTGGCAGGCCCAAGCAGAGTAGATTCAAGGCTTGGTTTGAGAAAGGTGGGAGCAGCAAGAAGGGAAAGAAAGATGCCAAGCCAAAAAGGGCCCAAAAAGGTAACAAGAATAGATGCAAACTCTATGAAGAACTTGGACACCGAGCTGGCTCTACCAAGTGCAGATACACTGCTGAAAAGCCAAAGTATGTTCATCCAGAATCTATCCCATTTCTCGTTGATGATTTTTTTCCCAGCTAACTTGCTTGTTTTCAGGGGAAAGCGTGGAGAAAAAGGCCCACCTCTTGTTGTTGACGAATGCTGGCCAGTGAAAAGGGCAAGAATCAATGGCCAAAGAAAGAAGAGAACTAACCAGATCATGTTTGGTGCTGCTGAGGTGCAATCTGAACTTGTTTTGGAGGATGATGTGCAAACTTGTGAGGCTTTAGGGCACATCGTTTCTGATTTGGAAGCTCTGGTGCAAAATGAGGGGCAAAATGAGCCTATTGTTGAGGCTGTGGTGCAAAATGAGCCTGTTGTTGAGGCTCTGGTGCAAAATGAGCCTGTTGTTGAGGCTCTGGTGCAAACTGACCATGTTGTTGAGGCTCTGGTGCAAAGTGACCATGCTGATGAGGCTCTGGATCATGATCATGAGGTTGTTGAGGAGGTGCAGGAGGTGAAGGAGACTCTTGAACGTGCTGTGGGGAGGCCAGATGGTAATGGTAAGAAAAAGAAGAGCATAAACCTGTTGTGTGGTGTGAAACTTGTGAAGGAGAAGAAACCGAGGGGTAAGAAGAGCCAAAAGAAATAGACTTTGAATTTGGCACTTGTTATTGTAAACATTTGTTATTGTAATAATTTGGAAGTTGTTGTTGTTATAAACATTTGTTATTATAATAATTTGTCACTTGTTGATAATTTGGACAAAATTCAAATATGATGGTAAATCTGAATTTCAACAAATGTAGCTATGTAACTTTTCTATGTTTGTATGAGCTTCCAACGTTTTTCTCATATGTACAATACAACTCATCCTCACCCTGATCCCTTTTGTGAAGTACAACTCACCCTCACCCAAAATGGGGTAGAAATGGGCTCCAAAGCTAGGGTAAACCACCCCATTTCTAAGCAAGTTTTTTTCGACCATTTCTTAAACCAAGTTTGATATTTTTCCTCAGAACTATGTCATATAACATGACACCATGCGAAGGTTTTGTATTTTTTTGATTTTTTTTGAATTAGTTATGCACATTTGAATATCTGGTCAAACTTGAAGGGTTTTCATAAATATTCTTAGCTAGGGTCTGAGGCTCACAAAACTAGCATTGGATCTATGATTAAATAGCATGTTGTGAACCTAAAAATGATTTTTACAAAAAATCATCAGCATGAAATCATGTACTTGTAGTTCATATCTTACCCACTTCCAGTCGATTCGGCAGGATTTGTCTTTTTCACCAGGGATGGAATAAAAGGTTTGAGATAATCAAGTTGGGATATTGTACATGCTAGGTGGTCTAGTATTTTTGAAAAATAGGATGTTACCATTTTGAAACTTCAATTTGGTGGTTGCTTCACAAATCCCCCCTCTTTCGGCACTCAGAAAATAGAAAATGGATTTTCTGTGCGTCAAAAAGGAAAACTTTGTGCTACAACATTGTTAGTCATCCCATTATAGACATGCATATCCAATATGGGCACATTATCACAAACTATGCCTTGATTCTAGCCATATCATTGGTCATTCGACCCGAAAGCCAGAAAACCTCGGAGGAGATAGGTCATTTTATGAAGGGTTTTTTGAAATATGATCAATAGACCAAGTTTGATATTTTTCCTCACAACTATGTCACATAACATGACACCATGCGAAGGTTTTGTATTTTTTTGATTTTTTTGAATTAGTTATGCACATTTAAATGTTTGGTCAAACTTGTGAAACCCCGTTGACTGCATCCTAAACCTAGCTAACCCTAAGGCCGAATGAGGAACGTAGATCTAACCCTAGCGCGACACTGTGGCCGTCCGATCGCGTCTTCTAGAAGGATTCCGCGGGTGGCTCTGGGCGATCCATGGAAGGGCTTGTTCTGCAACCTGATTGGTTGGCGTCTCTTAGAAGGATTTCGCGGCTAGCTCTTAGCGATCCGTGGGATGGATGATTCTGGAATCTGATTGGCTTCATCATTTTTCCATGAACAGATAAGGTACAGCGTGGCACACTCTATTGACCGTTGGACCGAGCGTGGCATGCGAGGGCGCTGGGCGGGGCGGGCTGCACCATGCATGCAGCTGCCCCTAGCGTCGCAGTCTAGCTATTTTGCGTGCAACAGCGCTACAGCGTATTTACTCCCTCCGTCGCATTAAATAAGTGTACGTCTAACAACTTTCTTCAGTCAAACTTACTCCCCTCAGGTTCATTGTAATAAATGAGACTTTGCATGATACCACATCTATGTTATTTTGCACTATGGAGTAGTAACTTAGACTATTTACATATGCATGATACCACATCTAAGTTACTCCCACATACTCCCTCCGTCCGCAAATAAATTGAAGAGACCATTTGCTAAATGTTATTGGACTTGATTTTCATAAAGCAATTTTTTCTACTTTAAAGTGCATTGGAAAGGTAGAAGTACACTTTTTGTGGACAAATTTTGAAGCCAAACGTACACTTATTTGTGGACGGAGGGAGTATGCATGTCACTATGACCAGCCTAAGAAAAAATATCAAAATCTAAAATATGTAATAAATATAACGTACAACGTGACACACTTCATTGACCGTTGGACCGAGCGTGGCATGCGAGGGCGCTGGGTGGGGCGGGCTGCACCATGCATGCATCCAATGCAGCTGCCTCTCGCGTTACAGTCTAGCTATTTTGCGTGCAACAGCGCTGCAGCGTATTTACTCACTCCGTCGCATTAAATAAGTGTACGCCGAACAACTTTCTTCAGTCAAACTTACTCCCATCCGGTTCATGCGCCATACAAAAAGTCAATATTTATAAATCTAAAATATCAACTTTGACTATGTATATAAGAAAAAAAATCAAAATCTAAAATATTATAAACTTAGTTTCATACTCCCTCTATTCCCTCCAATTGACATACCTATGATTACTCCCACCGATTTTTCTTGCGTGTGTAAAAACGAACGAGTTTGTTATATGCGGTGTGTAAAAACGAACGAGTACCTTGGTACTAGATTCCTGCATTTACTACCGAGTAAATCAAGGCCAAATTCTATTTTCTCTTTTATTTTTCACTGCCAATGAACAACTACCTTGGACGTTTTTTTTTCTCTCTTTCGCATTAATGCATGCATGCATGCAGGGGCGGGGGCGACGGTGCAGGGGTCACGTCGCATCCTAGCAATTTCTTTCTCTCTTTCGTATTGATCACGCACGCGGCTATGACCACTGCCTTCCAGGAGGAGGAGCGGCAGCGGGAGCACCGGTAGAGGCTGGCGGACTGGAATGCCGCGGCGGCTCGGAGGGCGGCGGCACCGGCACCGCCTCCACCGCCGATGGAGTAGGGTAGCTAGGGTTAGGGTTTAGGGGCTAGCCCAGGGTTTAGGCGGGGAGCCTATTCCCTTCTATATTATTGTACTTTTTTCTTTTTATTGTAATGTTATCCCAATGTTATCGATCCGGCTATCTAATATAAGAAATGTCATCCCAATATTATCTATCCCCTTGTTTTATTGTAATCTGTGTTTGATTGTATTGTCATTTGTCAAAACACCCAAAAAAATAAGTGTATAAAACAAAAGACACAAAAACAAGTTCTCATATAATACTCGTGCAATATTTATAAAATGAGTGAAATTAGAAAAGCTAAAAAGGAAGAATAAGTTAACGTAATGATGGTTGATTATTTTCAAACAACACATGGTTCATTTTCAAACAAGACATTTACATATTTACATAAGTTAAAGGAGCGACCAAGTTATGTTAGTTAAATGGATGCCCTTGGACTTTATTTATATATTTACTTTCGCAAAAAAAAAGATTGCGACCTGAGCACGAGTATCTGCAGATCCACACGTCCCTATTTAGATTGTAACGTGAGTACCATTTTTTTTCCCAATCAACATATAGTTACTATTAGGCCTGGATACGTCTATTTTGGCCTGACTAAGTTCTATTTGGGCCTGGCCTTTTTCAATCCTCGTCAATTGTTTTTTTTACTTTTCAACCCCTCCCCCTCCCCTGCACACACGGGCGCCCCTGCACACTGATAAAAGGAACACTGAAGAAACTGACGAAACTGAAGGAACACTGATTTCGAAAACAGAGCAGCTCAAAATTAGCCTGAATTTGTGTTGCATTTTATTCAAGCCAAAGACATAGATCATTACATCCATTACAAAGCATCACTCGGACACTGACTGCGCTGTCTAATGACTAACGATCAGGAGATAAACTAATCCGAGAGAAATTACACAAAAATAAAAAAAAGGGCCATCAGATTGTCCTACTTCTTCAATTCGATGATTTTCCTTAGCTGCTTGTTCATCTTCTTTAGCTCGGCCTTCACTTCCGCATCCACCGTAGTACCAGCGGAAATGGGGTTGCCACATCCCAATTGCTTCACCACGGACGAGTTTTCGAGCTCCCGGGATGCTACCTCCACCCCAATTCGCCCGATGTACTCATCAAGCCACTCAAAATACCCATATTTTGGCAGTTCCTGAAATCGCAGAGATGGACCCTAAATCCCAAATTCGATGAAATGCATGAAATTTCGAAAGAAAAGCGAGAAATTGGCGCTCGGAACACTCAGATCTCACCTTTCCCGGCTCGGGCTTGCTCTCACACTTCACAAATTCCCGGCCAATGTTGTCGTTCTTGTCGGTGGATGTGACAAGCCGCTTCAGGGGCGCGGTACGGGGCAATCGGGGCACCTCCTCATCAGCATCGCACCATACCGAGGCCATGAGCGGTGGGAGGAAGCAGAGCTCGACGTCCCTCGCCGGCGTTGCCGCACTTGCTCGCCGGAGAAGAAAATAAAAGGGGATGAGATGCTGGAACGGTGGCGGGAGTGCTCGGATGCAGGGACGGATCGGGGCCAATGGCTCTCTTCAACCACAGGGTGGGTCCCACGATATGAGGTGGACATCAGGTGAGTTCCGCCGTGACGTGGAGAGGCTGTGGGTCCTACTGTGCTCAGCTAATTCGAATTCGTTGACGGTCTCGTGGGGTTAAGTAGAAGTGTCGCATGGGAGCTATTTGCCGCTTCAGAAGTGTCGCATGCGAGCTATTCTTTTCAACGATGTCGCTTTCCTTCCAATTCCACGTAAAGACGTCGCATAGGAGCTATAAGCCCCCGGATCAGGAATATTACGTCTCAAATGGATTCATAATTTCAAAAAAAGGGAGATTCGTGGAGTATACAAGAATAAATATTGATCTCGTTAAACCAAAATAATTGATTCAACCTGCAAATGATTTGATTTTAATACCGCTGTAGATGATCTTATATAGACTACATGTCAATGGAAATCAAATTAGCTAGGCAATATGGGACTAAGAGCATCTCCACTCGTTGGCCGAACCCAGGCCGAAAATTGGTCCGTTTTTTGGCCGGACAGAACTAGTTTTTGGCCTAGGTACGCCGATTTTCCCACTCGCGTACCCAGGCCGAGTTCCCAAGTTCGGCTAAAATTCATCAAAGATGGGCGAATTTCATTAAGTTGGGAGAATATAGGCGGATTACATCAAACTTAAACTAAAGTAGTACATAATAAATGTAAAAAAGGCCGCCGCCATGCCTCTGCCGGTGCCTTCGCCGTCCTACATGCCGAAGTTGCTGTAGAACGCCATGTAGCCGGGGTCGGCGCGCCCGTCATCCTCGTCGTCGTCGTCATCGCTTGGCGGCTGGTTCTGGCGGGAGCTCCCCTGGCCTGGGTCGACGTACCTCCATGGTTGGTAGGACGGGCCTACGTCCTTATCGTCGTCGTCCAGGACGTAGAGCGGGGCGCCCTGGTAGGCGAGCTCACGCCCAGACAACACCCGACGCCGGGTGGCCTGCTCCTCGGCCTGCTGCTGCAGGCCGAGGATGCGCTGCCGCTCCGCCTTCTCCCAGTCCTTCCTGGACCATTTCAGGATATCTGGCGAGGAGGGCTCGACCGACGGCAGCGGCGGCGTCTACGGCGCCGTGTCGCGGAGCGACTGCTCCATCACCGCCGTGAGCGTCCGGCCTGGCGCGCTCCACCAACGCCGGCGACCCGCCGAGTTGTTGCGCTTCGGCGGCGACTCATTCGGCGGCCCCTCGTGGCGGGCGAGCTCCTGCTCGCACCGCTCCGCGAAGAAGTGCTCCCAGTAGAGGAGGTTGTCGGCGCTCTCCGCTTCGGCGGGGTTATCCATGCCGCCGATGTACTATTGCACATCGTACGGCAGCTCGTCCGGTGTCGGCGCCGGCGGATTGGGATGCCGCCGGCGCTCAGCTTCCACCCCGGAGGCATCCGCGTGTCCGGCGGCGCCATATACCCGGCGTCGTACAGCATGCGCGCCTCCTAGGCCTGGAGGGTGCGCCGGCCAATGCCGTTCGCGGCAGCACCGTCGCCGGGGTAGCGTTCGGCCATGGCTAGGAAGGGGGAACGGTGAGAGAGGGTTCGCGGAGTTTGGGCTTGTGGGTGGGGGGAGCTGTGAGAGAGTGCGAAGATCTCCGGAGAGGGGTACAGCTTATAATGGCCGAGGTGGACGGCGAGGGCGGGAAAAGGGGAAACGGCGGGAAGTTAGTGTCCGCCGGTCCGTCGCGGGAGCCGAAGCAGCGACGCTGGCGCCGTAAATCGGCGACGCGTGGCCGACACGACGAGCAGTTATTGCCCGACGGTCGCCGCGTGGTTCCGAGGATGACGACAACTCGGTTTCTGTCACTGACTCGGCGGGTCCACGCGCCGCTTTGGTTTTTTGCCGTCGACTTCGCTTAGTCCGGCGTTCCCAGGGCGTACCCGGAAATCTGGGTTCGGCATGGATAGTCCGGACCAAAAGTGGCCCAAATCCGGCCGAAAACAGGTCCTTGGGTACGCGTCTGGACCAATTTTCGACGTCCGGACTAAAATTCGGTGTCCGGATCGGCCTTCCGGGTAGGCGAGTGGAGATGCTCTAAATAGGTAATGGAGCTTGCATGTGTTTGATTCATGTACAGAAACGAAGCCGGTTCGGCCGGACGTGCGAAGAAATAAGGCCCAGGAATTAAAACTGAAAAATAAAAGAAAAAGAAAGATGGGCCAGGGAACCACGGGTCAATAGGGGAAGAGGCAGCGGGGTGCCCTAGCCTGCGGTTTAGTCCGGGTGGTTTTTTTTTTCAAGGATGGTAGTATTAAAGATTAAATTCATTTTATTCCCATTTTCCAACAGAAAGCGGGATTGGCATGTTAGGCCGGGTGGTTTTATTTATTTATTTATTCTTTAATCCTATTGTTTTCATGGTTTCTTTAACAACTTTTGTTTGGACAGTACCCAAATTGATCCAAAGAAATTTCGACAAAACTATAAAAATCAAAATAAGCTTTTAAGACATTATGGAACATATTTAGTATCAAATACAAAAAATATCTTCTGCACTTCTGTATATATGACTAGTGCATATTCAAAAATAAGTCCATGACTTTGTCAATGTCCAAAATTTAATCAACCCAATTCCATAAAATCACCAAAGCATGATCTCAAATTGTAGAACATAGAAGAACCATTTTAATATCCAAGTTAAAAAATAACAAATTCATGTTATCTTCTCTCTATCAAAACAAATGGTGAAAAATATTTATAAAATCATCTAATTCAAATAGACTTTAAGAGTCAAATGAAACATATTAGAACCATTCTCCACCATAATTGGAAAATTCATTTTATTCCCTCTCATTAAATTTCAAGGATGGTTATGAAGGGAATATATCCTGAGAGGCAATAATAAAGTGTTTATTATGTGTATTCCAAGTATATGATAGATGTTTATTTTGCATGCTATAATTGTATTAATACGAAAACGTTAATACATGTATGTTTAATAAACAAACAGAAAGTTCCTAATTATGCCTCTCTCATAAACTAGTTCGTTGATTAACAAGATGATCACAGTTTCCTGATCATAGACATTGGATGTTGTTAATAACGAGATCACAATATTAGTGTAATGGTGTGATGAACATTCATTCGAAGTATAGCATTACGATCAAAGTCATTGAGTTTATATTGCTATAAACAACTTACGAAGTAGTCCTAATCCTTAGACCATGAGATCATGCCAATCACTAACACCGGAAGAGTTTCTTGTTGACATCAAACGTCACACCGTAACTGGGTGATTACAAAGATGGCTTCAAAGCTACTAAAGTGTTATGTTGAGAATCATGGATCAAGAGTGGAATTTGTTCATCCCGATGACGGATAGATATACTCTGGGCCCTCTCGGTGATATCACATTGGTTATCTTGCAAGCAAGTGATTTGATCACTAGAATGTTATATCACGGGAACGAGAAAAGAGTGCATGTCAGTAATGAGATCAAACTAGGTATGGAGATACCGATGATCGAATCTCGGACATTTAATATATCGTGAAACAAAGGGATTAAGATACAAGCGTAAAAGGTTCCGACGATCACAGAAAATTCATCGTTGAATGTGTGGGAGTCAATATGGATCTCTAGGTCCCGCTACTGATTATTGATCGGAGAAGGGTCTCGATCATGTCCGCATTATTCGCGAACCGTAGGGTGACACATTTAAGGGACACTGACATCCAGTTGGAGCAAATGTTTCATGCTGAAAGAATAAACAAGCGCAGGAATTTATTTCACTAGATACCGAAACAGGTTTTTGGGTGAAATTGCATAAAGAGGTTATGCATGTGAAATGGAATTCTAGCAAGGGGTTATTTGTAAATGTTTGTCATTAAAGTAATTGACAAAATTCTGAATAAAATAAAAGAGTTTTATTTAATGAGAATTTGCATTAAATTTGGTGGAAATTTAATGGCAAGTTTGAGTGGGATTTTTAGTGGAGGGATTTGAATGGATTTTTGTGATTGGAGTGTCCACCCACATGAAGAGGCGAGGGCAAGGGGCCATCCCCCATGCGCCGGCCACCCCCTTGGCGTCCCCCTTCTCCTATAAAAGGCACCCCTCTCCTCACTTCTCAGTTACACCTCCTCGTGCAGGATCTCTCTCCCCCTCTAGAATTTATCCCCCATGGTCTCGGACTAGCGAGATACATGTTCCCGGTGGCTATTCGGCAAGAAAGGGTTGTGCTTACGCTGCATCATTGGAGCGAGGAGGCGGAGGTTGCTCGATGTCTTGTACGTGTGTGCGAGCACGGATGCGCTGCTGCTTTGCGGCGCTAGGACTTCCTCTCGATCTTGAGATCGGCAAGAGATCGTCTACATCAACCACGAGTTGAACTCGTTAAGATTTGTTGGTCTTCAAGGGTATGTTCTCTACGAATATACATCCGCCAGTTGTTTGTATCTAGTAGATAGATCTTGGTACATAGTTTCCATCATAGGAAATTTTTTGTTTTCTATGTTGCGAACCCTTCAGTGGTATCAGAGCCGAATCTATGCATAGATTCTTTACACGGGTAGTACACATATGAGTATATGGGCGATGATGATCATGTTGTTGCTCCTTAGTTGTAATTTTGGATATTGGTGCATTGTGGGATGAAGCGGCCCGGACAAACTTTACATGTCCTCGCACATGAGACCTGTTCCACGCTTGACATGCAACTAGTTTGCATAAGTGGCTAGCGGGTGTCTGTCTCTCCTACTATAGTCAATATCTATTTTGCAACAAGTTTTCAACAATTTGGTTATCCTCGTTGTGGTTCATGTTCGTAGGTAAGAATGGTTCTACCTCGAAAGCCCTAAGCCATGTAAAACTTGCAATGGATAAATTAGAGGCGTCTTGTTTAGATTGTTGCTGGGCTAGTGTCATGATATGGTAATGTTGTAAGTAGAAGTATGAGATGATACTCTTACGACACACATAGCGTGTAAACTCCATAGACCTTGGATTTACACATAAAGGTATGATAGTGATCATACCACGATGCACATGATAGAGATCATATGCGGGATCCATATCATTTCACTAATAAACATGTGATGTTTGATAGCATCTTATATTGCTTGTTTAGCGCTTTGTTAGCATAATAATATGATCCCTCATTTAAATATCAAGATAAGAATGTGTTCTTCCTTTAGTATGCACCGATTATGTTTTCGTCGCTCCAAGACATCACGTGATGATCGGGTGTTCTTGGATCCATGACCATATATCGAGTGTAAAACAGTTACACACGCGAATACTAAGGTTCTAACTTGGCGAGCCTAGCATGTACAGACATGGCCTCGGAACACGGACCGAAAGGTTAAGCATGAGTCATATAGTAGATATGATGCCCATTTGATGCTCGCCTTTGAAGCTACACCGACTCACATGATGATTGGACTTGGTGTAGTGGATTTGGTTCATGTAATCACCAAAAAGGCACGCGGGATGTCGTTTTTGAGTGGGAGTTCATTCGTAATATGGATTAGTTGAACTCAATCTATCATAAACTTAGTCTAAACTTTACAAATTCTGTTGTAGATGGCACCACCTTTTTTAATTTCAATGTGTTCATGGAGAAAGAGAAACTTGCAATGAACGGTAGCAACTTTACCGAATGGGCCATGAAATTTGAGGAATCTCCTCTCTACTGCACAAAAGCAATATGTGCTAGAAGCGCCGCTAGGCCCCCCACCTTTTGAGGATGCCCCTGACGAGGAGAAGAATGTCTATCAGACTCGTCAGGAGGACCACAACTTAGTTCATTGCGGCATATTGTATGGGCTAGAGCCAGAACTTCGAAAGCGTTTCGAAAATGGCAATGTATTTGATACAATGGGTGAGTTGAAAATGATTTTTGACACACATGTTGCTGTAGAGAGCTACAACACTTCAGAAAAGTTCTTTAGCTGCATGATGGAAGAGGACAACTCCGTTAGTGAGCATGTACTCAAGATGTCGGGTTACGCCGATAAGCTTGTGTCCTTGGGAATAACGATTCCCATTGACTTAGGCATCCTTCGTGTTCTGCAGTCTCTGCCACCTAGCTATAAGAGCTTTGTGATGAACTATAATATGCAAGGCATGAAGAAGTCTCTCCCCGAGCTTCTGCCAATGCTTAAAACTGCAGAAGTGGAGATCAAAAAGGAACATCAAGTGTTGATGATCAATAGGAACACTGGTTTCAAGAAATACAAGAAGGGAAAACGGAAGGAAAGTAAGGGCGGCAAGCCGGTTGCCGTGCCTGAAAAGAAACCCCGAGTTTGACCTAAGTCTGATACCGAGTGCTACTATTGTAAGGGGACTGGCCACTGGAAGCGCAACTGCCCCAAGTATTTGGAAGACAAGAAGTCCGACAAGGCAAACAAAGGTATATATGATATACATGTTATTGATGTGTACTTGACTAGTGCTCGCAGTAGCACCTGGGTATTTGATACCGGTTCAGTTGCTAATATTTGTAACTCAAATCAGGGGCTGCGGAACAAGCGACCGCTAGCAAGGGGTGAGGTCAAGATGCGTGTCGGCAATGGATCATGCGTTGATGTGATCGCCGTCGGAACGCTACCTCTCCACTTGCCGTCAGGATTAGTAATAAACTTGAAGAATTGTTATCTGGTGCCAGCACTTAGCATGAACATTGTATCTAGATCGTGTTTAATGTGAAGTGGTTATTCATTTAAATCTGAGAACAATGGTTGTTCCATTTATATGAATGAAATCTTTTATGGTCATGCACCGATGATGAATGGTTTATTTCTATTTGGATCTCGATAATAATGTTACACATATTCATAATGTTGATGCTAAAAGGATTAAACTAAATGATGATATATACGCATATATGTGGCACTGCCGTCTAGGTCATATTAGCGTTAAACGCATGAAGAAGCTCCATTCGGATGGACTTTTGAAATCACTTGATTTTGAATCATTTGATACATGTGAGCCATGCCTTATGGGCAAGATGACTAGAACGCCGTTTTTCGGTTCAATGGAACGGGCGACAGATTTATTGGAAATCATACATTCTGATGTATGTGGTCCAATGAGTGTGTCGGCGCGAGGTGGATATCGTTATTTTGTTACTTTCACGGATGATTTGAGTAGATACGGTTATATCTACTTGATGAAACACAAGTCTGAAACATTTGAAAAGTTCAAGGAATTTCAGAATGAAGTGGAAAATCATCGTAATAGAAAGATCAAATTTCTATGGTACAACCGTGGAGGTGAGTATCTAAGTTACGAGTTTAGCACTCACATGAAAGAGTGTGGAATTGTTTCACAACTCACACCTGCCGGAACACCACAGCGAAAATGGTGTGTCGTAACGTCGTAATCGTACTTTATTAGATATGGTTTGATCTATGATGTCTCTGACGGACTTGCTGTTGTCATTTTGGGGTTATGCACTACAAACTGTTGCATTCACTTTAAATCGGGCACCATCTAAATCCGTTGAAAAGACACTGTATGAATTATGGTTTGGAAACAAACCTAAGCTGTCATTTCTTGAAGTTTGGGGATGCGATGTTTATGTGAAGAAACTTCAACCGGATAAACTCGAACCCAAAGCGGAAAAATGCGTCTTCATAGGATACCCTAAGGAAACTATTGGGTATTCCTTCTATCACAGATTCGAGGGCAAGGTTTTTGTTGCCAAGAATGGATCCTTTCTAGAGAAAGAGTTTCTCACGAAAGGTGTGAGTAGTCGGAAGGTAGAACTCGAAGAGGTTAATGAACCTTCTCTTCAAAGTATGGTGAGTAGCGCAGCGCCGGAAGTTGTTCCGGAGTTGGCTTCACCAGTTAAAGAAGGAACTAATGATAATGATCATGAAACTCCGAAAGAGAGTACTACCGAACTTCGCAGGTCTAGCAGGACGCGTGCAACTCCCGAGCTGTACGGAAATCCTGTCATGAATTTCATGGTTGATGAAAATGATGACCCTGCGACATATGAAGAAGCGATGATGAGCCCGGATTCCAACAAATGGTTAGAAGCCATGAAATATGAGATGGAATCCATGTATGAAAATCAATTTTGGAACTTGGTGGACTTACCTCACGACCGAAAGGCCTTGGAGAACAAACGGATTTTCAAAAGAAAAACTGATGCTGATGGTAATGTAACCATCTATAAAGCTCGACTTGTCGCAAAGGGGTTTTCGACAAATTCAAGGAGTTGACTATGATGAGACATTCTCTCCCGTAGCGATACTAAAGTCAGTTAGGATTATGTTAGCAATTGCTGCATATTTCGATTATAGGATATGGCAGATGGATGTCAAAACCGCGTTTCTCAATGGTAATATTGAAGAAGAGTTGTATATGATACAACCAAAGGGTTTTGTCGATCCTAAGGATGCTAACAAGGTGTGCAAGCTTCAGCGATCCATCTATGGATTGAAGCAAGCATCACGAAGTTGGAATCTCCGCTTTGATGAGGTGATCAAAGAGTTTGGATTTGTCCAAACTTATGGAGAATCTTGTATTTACAAGAAAGTGAGTGGGGGCAATGTGGCATTTCTGATATTATATGTGGATGACATATTATTGATCGGAAATGATATAGATCTTTTAAACAGTGTTAAAAGTTATCTAAACAGCAAATTTTCAATGAAGGACCTAGGTGAAGCGTCATAAATATTAGGCATAAAGATCTATAGAGATAGATCTAGGTTCCTAATAGGGCTATCGCAAAGTACATACCTTGATCAGATTTTAAAGAAGTTTAAAATGGAAGATAGTAAGAAGAGGTTCTTACCTATGACACAAGGCACGACATTGAGTAAGACTCAAAGTCCGGCTACGGCGGAAGAAAGAGAGAAAATGGACAAAGTCCCCTATGCTTCAGCCATAGGCTCTATAATGTACGCCATGCTATGTACAAGACCGGATGTGGCACATGCTATTAGTTTGACTAGTAGGTACCAATCGGATCCAGGTTCGGAACACTGGAAAGCGGTCAAGAATAACCTTAAGTACTTGAGAAGAACTAAGGATATGTTTCTTGTATACGGAGGTGAAGAAGAGTTCGTCGCTAAGTGTTATGTCGACGCTAGCTTTGACACCAATCCGGATGATTCTAAGTCTTAATCCGGATACACATTTCTCATGAATGGCGGAACGGTTAGTTGGAGGAGCTCCAAAACAACCTGTGGTGGCGGGATCAACAACGGAGGCCGAATATGTTGCTGCTTCAGAAGCGGCTCAGGAAGTAGTTTGGATGAAGGAGTTCATATCCGAACTAGGTGTGGTTGCAAACGCGTTGGACCCAATGGTGATCTATTGTGACAACAATGGTGCCATTGCCAATGCCAAAGAGCCAAGGTCTCACAAGCATTCCAAGCATATTAAGCACCGGTTTCACTCCATCTGTGAGCATGTCAAGGATGGAGATATAAAGATTTGTAAAGTACATACGGATCTCAATGTAGCAGATCTGTTGACTAAAACTCTCCCTAGAGCAAAACATGATCTACACCAGAACTCCATGGGTGTTAGATACATCACTATGTAACTATATTATTGTCTCTAGTGCAAGTGGGAAACTGAAGGGAATATGCCCTAAGAGGCAATAATAAAGTGTTTATTATGTGTATTCCAAGTATATGATAGATGTTTATTTTGCATGCTATAATTGTATTAATACAGAAACATTAATACATGTGTGTTTAATAAACAAATAGAAAGTTCCTAGTTATGCCTCTCTCATAAACTAGTTCGTTGATTAACAAGATGATCACAGTTTCCTGATCATAGACATTGGATGTTGTTAATAACGAGATCACAACATTAGTGTAATGGTGTGATGAACATTCATCTGAAGTATAGCATTACAATCAAAGTCATTGAGTTTATATTGCTATAAACAACTTACGAAGTAGTCCTAATCCTTAGACCATGAGATCATGCCAATCACTAACACCGGAAGAGTTTCTTGTTGACATCAAACGTCACACCATAACTGGGTGATTATAAAGATGGCTTCAAAGCTACTAAAGTGTTATGTTGAGAATCATGGATCAAGAGCGGAATTTGTTCATCCCGAAGAAGGATAGATATACTCTGGGCCCTCTCGGTGATATCACATTGGTTAGCTTGCAAGCAAGTGATTTTATCACTAGAATGTTATATCACGGGAACGAGAAAAGAGTGCATGTCAGTAACGAGATCAAACTAGGTATGGAGATACCGATGATCGAATCTCGGACATGTAATATATCGTGAAACAAAGGGATTAATATACAAGCGTAAAAGGTTCCGACGATCACAGTAAAGTCATCGTTGAATGTGTGGGAGTCAGTATGGATCTCTAGGTCCCGCTACTGATTATTGATCGGAGAAGGGTCTCGATCTTGTCTGCATTATTCGCGAACCGTAGGATAACACACTTAAGGGACACTGACATCCAGTTGGAGCAAATGTTTCATGACGAAAGAATAAACAAGCGCCGGAATTTATTTCACCAGATACCGAAACAGGTTTTCGAGTGAAATTGCATAAAGAGGTTATGCATGTGAAATGGAATTCTAGCAAGGGGTTATTTGTGAATTTTTGTCATTAAAGTAATTGAAAAAATTCTGAATAAAATAAAAGAGTTTTATTTAATGAGAATTTGCTTTAAATTTGGTGGAAATTTAATGGCAAGTTTGAGTGGGATTTTGAGTGGAGGGATTTGAATGGATTTTTGTGAGTGGAGTGTCCACCCACATGAAGAGGGGAGGGCAAGGGGGCAGCCCCCATGCATCGGCCACCCCCTTGGGGTTCCCCCCTCTCCTCCCTAGTAGAAAACAGGCCATCCGTTCGCGCCCCCTAAGAGCATTAGTCCCGATTGCGCACGAGCCGGGACTAATGCTGGCACGCGTTCCGGTTCGAGCGGGCACGGGGCCCGGAGGCATGCATCCCGGTTGGTAAGGGTCCATGCGTCCCGGTTTGTAACACAAACCGGGACTAAAGATTGGGCGTCAGCCACGTGGCATGGCACACACCTTTAGTCCCGATTTGTGTTACAAACCGGGACGTATGCTCCCGCGCTCTATAAATGCAACGCCCCAGCCCTCTGCCTCCACTCTGTTTTTTCTTGGTGGAAGGTGTGAGGGGTGTGCTAGTTTTTTCCCCTTTATGCATGCATTCAAGGTGTTTGATGAAATGTTTGAGTGAATGATCCTGTTCAATTTCTCATAGAACCAAAATATAGAAGGTGTCCGAGACGCACTTGAGCTTTCTCCTCTTTATTTTCCTCGATCGAGGTTAGCAATCTTATCTTTTTTCTGTCATTGATACAATGCATGTGTCGATGTGAATTGGTCATTTCACTATTTATGATGTCCTGTTTTTTCATAAACTTACTTATATGATGCAGATGAACGGTCGGGAATGGATGTACGGTGACCGGCGCGTAGCCGGGTATATGAAAGGCATGGATAAATTTATCGATGTGGCTACGACAAACAAAGAGAATGGTTTTATACGTTGTCCATGTGTTCAATGTCGGAACAACAAGGAGTACTCTTCCTCGAAAATCATTCACAGCCACCTAATTATGAAAGGTTTCATGCCCAACTATAATTGCTGGACCAAGCACGAGGAAAGAGGGGTTATGATGGAAGACGGTGAACAAGAATATGATGATAACAACTATCATCATATGTTTCTTGAATACAGTGATACTGCAATGGAAGACAATGGAGAGGAAGGAGGTGAAGAACGGGCATCAGATGAGCCGGCTGATGAACTTGGTAGGGTCATTTCTGATGCAAAGCGCGACTGTGAAACATAAAATGAGAAGTTGAAGTTAGAGGGCATGTTAGAAGATCACAAGAATTTGTTGTACCCAAATTGTGAAGATGGCAGCACAAAGCTCGGTACCACACTGGAATTGTTGTGATGGAAGGCAGAGTGTGGTCTAACTGACTCCTTATTTGAAAAGATGCTAAAAATAATGAAGCCGAAGTTTCCAAAACATAACGAACTTCCCGAGAGTACCTACGAAGCAAAGAAGACTCTCTATCCTCTAGGATTAGATGTGCAAAAGATACATGCATGCATTAATGACTGCATCCTCTACCGCGGTAAGGAGTATGAGAATTTAAATAAATGTCCGGTATGCAATGAATTGTGGTATAAAATCAGACGAGATGACCCTGGTGATGTTGAGGGAGAGCCCCTCCGGAAGAGGGTTCCTGCTAAGGTTATGTGGTATGCTCCTATAATACCAAGGTTGAAACGCATGTTCAGAAACAAAGAGCATGCCAGGTTGTTGCGATGGCACAAAGAAGACCGTAAGAAAGACGGGAAGTTGAGACACCCTGCTGATGGGTCACAGTGGAGAAAAATCGAGAGAGACTTCCCAGACTTTGCAGGTGACACAAGGAACTTATGGTTTGGTCTAAGTACGGATGGCGTGAATCCTTTTGGGGAGCAGAGCTGCAGTCATAGCACCTGGCCCGTGACTCTATGTATCTACAACCTGCCTCCTTGGTTGTGCATGAAGCGTAAGTTCATTATGATGTCAGTGCTCATCCAAGGCCCGAAGCAACCGGGCAACGACATTGATGTGTACCTTAGGCCATTAGTTGAAGAACTCTTACAGTTATGGGGCAAACCAGGTGTACGTACGTGGGATGAGAACAAACAGGAGCCATTTGATCTACGAGGGTTGCTATTCGTAACCATCAATGATTGGCCTGCTCTTAGTAACCTTTCACGACAGACAAACAAGGGATATAAGGCATGCACACACTATTTAGATAAGACTGAAGGTACATATTTGCATAAATACAAGAAGGTTGTGTACCTGGCGAATCAACGATTTCTTCCGACCAATCATCCCGTAAGAAAGAAAGGGAAGCATTTTAAAGGTGAGGCAGATCACCGGAAGAAGCCTGAACTCCCTGCTGGTGATGATGTATTTGGTATGGTCAAGGACATAGAAGTAATCTTTGGAAAGGGTCCCGGCGGTCAATCAGTTCCGAACGACGCCGCTATAGGACACGCACCCATGTGGAAGAAGAAATCTATATTTTGGGAGCTGCCATATTGGAAAGTCCTGCGTGTCCGCTCTTCAATCGACGTGATGCACGTGACGAAGAATCTTTGCGTGAACCTGCTAGGATTCCTAGGCGTGTATGGGAAGAAAAAAGATACACCAGAAGCACGGGAGGACCAACAAATTATGAAAGACCCAAAGAACATGCATACACAGAACAAGACGGATAAAGGGCGTCACTTAAGTCGTGCCAGCTATGCTCTTACCAAAGCAGAGAAGGAAATCTTTTTTGAAGTCCTTTATAGTATCAAGGTGCCGTCTGGCTTCTCATCTAATATAAAGGGGATAATAAATATGGCAGAGAAAAAGTTCCAAAACCTGAAGTCTCATGACTGTCACGTGATTATGACGCAGTTGCTTCCGATTGCATTGAGGGGGCTTCTACCAGAAAATGTTCGAGTACCCATTGTGAAGCTGTGTGCATTCCTCAATGCAATATCTCAGAAGGTAATCAATCCAGATATTCTTCCAAGGTTAAAGAAGGATGTGGTACAATGTCTTGTTAGTTTTGAGTTGGTGTTCCCACCATCCTTCTTCAATATTATGATGCATCTCCTAGTTCACCTAGTGGAAGAGATTGCCATTCTCGGTCCGGTATTTCTGCACAATATGTTCCCCTTTGAGAGGTTCATGGGAGTCTTAAAGAAATATGTTCATAACCGTGCTAGACCAGAAGGAAGCATCTCCAAGGGATATGGAACAGAGGAGGTCACTGAGTTTTGTGTTGACTTTATTCCTGACCTTAAGTCGATTGGTGTTTTTGACTCGCGGCATGAGGGAAGACTAAGTGGAAAAGGCACGCTAGGAAAGAAAGCAATAATATGTAGGGACAGGGATTCTTTCACTAAAGCACACTACACAGTTCTACATAATTCCACCTTGGCAGCTCCGTATATCGAGGAACACAAGAATATTGTACGCTCCAAAAACCCGGGGAAGCCTGAATCATGGATTATAGATGAACACACGAAGTCTTTCGATGGTTGGATGCGGACACATCTCTTGAATGACACCACTGTTGGAGATCAACTATACTTGTTGGCCGTGTCACCATCTTCTACTGTATTGAATTTCCAAGGGTACAAAATAAATGGGAATACATTCTACACGATCGCCCAAGATAAAAAGAGCACCAACCAAAATAGTGGTGTCCGCTTTGATGCAATAGACGAGAATGGACAAAAGGACACATACTATGGTTACATAGAGGAGATATGGGAACTAGACTATGGAGTCTCTTTTAAGGTCCCTTTGTTTAGCTGCAAATGGGTCAACCTAAATGGGGAAGGGGTAAAGATATACCAGTTGTACGGAATGACAAAAGTGGATCTCAACAATCTTGGTTATAGAGATGAACCATTCGTCCTAGCCAATGATGTGTCTCAGGTTTTATATGTGAAGGACATGTCCTCCAGACCGAAAAAAAAGAAAAAATATGCAAACGAATACATCATATGATGAGCAAAAGCGTCACATAGTTCTTTCAGGGAAAAGAAACATCGTGGGAATCAAGGACAAGACAGACATGTCAGAAGATTATAATAAGTTTGATGAAATTCCGCCCTTCACAGTCAAAACTGACCCAAGCATTCCGTTAAGTAAAGAAGATGCTCCATGGTTACGTCTGAAGTGATCATAAGGAAGGACATATGCCAAGAAGTTCATGCTCATATTATGTAACTCTAGTTCATGTCTTTCACGGTTTGTGGCCTCACCGAAGGATATCTTCGCGGTTTGTGGCTTGACCGGGACTATATATAAGGGGGCCTTTAGTCCCGGTTTTGTAGTCTCAGTTTTTAATATTAATAAATGTCTTGAGTGTTAGTCCCGTTTTGTGGCTGGACCGGGACTATGAAGAAGTTGTCCCGATTCGTACTTACCATTAAGATCTGATCTCCAAACGCGCGCGGTCATATATTAAGGATTTCCTCTATGACCAGTTTCTTGGAGATGCCAGAGGACTGGGATCCGGCGGCATCTCCCTGAAACTGGTCCTAGTGGTGTCCCTGCTCTCGAAAACCATCTTGCAGCTTGTAACTTCTCTAACTAGATCAATACACCTGGGAGCTAACTAATTTCACATATTAGGGAGTGCCTCTATGACCAGTTTCTCGGAGATGCCGGAGGACTGGGATTCGGCGGCATCTCCCTGAAAATGGACGTAGTGGTGTCCCTGCTCTCGAAAACCATCTTGCAGCTTGTAACTTCTCTAACTAGATCAATATGCTTGGGAGCAAACTAATTTCACATATTAGGGAGTGCCTCTATGACCAGTTTCTCGGAGATGCCGGAGGACTGGGCTCCATCGGCATCTACCTGAAACTGGTCGTAGTGGTGTCCCTGCTCTCGAAAACCATCTTGGAGATGCCTCAAACTGGCTGGAGGACTAGACTCACAAGGATGCCTATTTATAGTACTAGCAGCTCGGCATAGTGTCGTCACTTAGAAAATAATGTCGACACTCACCCCTATTATTAGTGCTGACTCGTGTTTTGTCCCGGTTGGTGTCTCCAACCGGGACTAAAGGTTCATCTTTAGTCCCGGTTGGTGACACCATCCGGGACAAGGTACACGCCGCACGACATAATGTCGACACTCACCCCTATCATTAGTGCTGCCTGGCCCAGTCTGCCGAAATCTCTCCAACCGGGACTAAAGATGAACCTTTAGTATATTGAAAATCTGAACAATGAAAATCCTTCGCATGGTGTCATATTATGTGACATAGTTGAAAGGAAAAAATACCAGACTTGGCATATTATGTGGCATAGTTTGTGATGCTGTGCCCATATTATGCATGCATGTGGACATTGGTATGGAGAACAATGTTGCAGGAGCAAGTTTTCCTTTTTGTCGCACGGAAAAGCCTTTTTCCATTTTCCGAGCGCAAAAAACGGGTCGTTTTGTGAAGTAACCACCAAAATGTTGTTTCAAAATGCTACCGTCCCATTTTCCTAGAATACTAGACCACCTTACATGGACTATCTCCCAACCGGGACATCTCAAACCTTTTCGTCCATCCCGGGTAAAAAGGACAAATGTCTGCCGAATCGGCAGGAAGTGGGTCCGGTTTGTACTACATGTATATGATCTATCGCCCGTGATTTTTTGAAAAAATCATTTTTAGACTCACAATATGTGGTTTCTTCAGAGATCCAATGCAAATTCTAACGATGCCCGTCCCCTATCTTCATGCACGCCGGTTCGACCATAGTTAGAAATTCAGAAAATTCAAAACGGGCATAATAAATTCAAAAAAAATCCGAACAATGAAAATCCTTCACGTGGTGTCATATTATGTGACATAGTTGAAAGGAAAAAATATCAGACTTGGTATATTGATCATGTCTCGAAAAAACCTTCACAAAATGACCTATCATGTTCGAGGTTTCATGGCTTTCGGTCCAAATGACCAAAGTTATATACTGAATCACGGCATAGTTTGTGATGCTGTGCCCATATTATGCATGCATGTGGACATTGGTATGGAGAACAATGTTGCAGGAGGAAGTTTTCCTTTTTGTCGCACGGAAAAGCCCTTTTCCATTTTCCGAGCGCAAAAAACGGATCGTTTTGTGAAGTAACCACCAAAATGCTGTTTCAGAATGCTACCGTCCCATTTTCCTAAAATACTAAACCACCTTACATGGACTATATCCCAACCGGGACATCTCAAACCTTTTCGTCCATCCTGGGTAAAAAGGACAAATGTCTGCCGAATCGGCAGGAAGTGGGTCTGGTTTGTACTACAGGTACATGATCTATCACCCGTTATTTTTTGAAAAATTCATTTTTAGACTCGCAATATGTGGTTTCTTCAGAGATCCAATGCAAGTTCTAACGATGCTCGTCCCCTATATTAATGCACGCCGGTTCGACCATAGTTAGAAATTCAGAAAATTCAAAACGGGCATAATAAATTCAAAAAAAATCCCAACAATGAAAATCCTTCGCGTGGTGTCATATTATGTGACATAGTTGAAAGGAAAAATACCAGACTTGGTATATTGATCATGTCTCGAAAAAACCTTCACAAAATGACCTATCATGTTCGAGGTTTCATGGCTTTGGGTCCAAATGTCCGATGTTATGCGCTGAATCACGGCATAGTTTGTGATGCTGTGCCCATATTATGTATGAATGTGGACATTGGTATGGAGAACAATTTTGCAGGAGGAAGTTTTCCTTTTTGTCGCACGGAAAAGCCCTTTTCCATTTTCTGAGCGCAAAAAACGGGTCGTTTTGTGAAGTAACCACCAAAATGCTGTTTCAGAATGCTATCGTCCCATTTTCCTAAAATACTAGACCACCTTACATGGACTATCTCCCAACCGGGACATCTCAAACCTTTTAGTCCATCCCGGGTAAAAAGGACAAATGTCTGCCGAATCGGTAGGAAGTGGGTCCGGTTTGTACTGCATGTACATGATCTATCGCCCGTGATTTTTTGAAGAAATCATTTTTAGACTCGAAATATGTGGTTTCTTCAGAGATCCAATGCAAGTTCTAAATGAGCCATTTTTCTTCCCGCCATTTTTTCCCGGCATTTCTCCCGCCATTTCTTCCCGCCAGTTATTCCCGCCAGTTCTTCCCTCTAGTTATCTTCCTGCCATTTACCACTATATATATATGTAGGGTTGGCCTCCATTGTCATTGCACATCTCTAGACTCATATCTGCAACCTCATCACTCTTTCCCATGACTTCCACCGTAGCACTAACTCCCAGGGAGGCAGAGGTGCTTTGCGCCTCGAACTACCCCTGCCCGCCGGGCTACCGTGTCCCCGTCGGTTGGATGCTGAGCGCCGGTGGCGTGCCGGTTCCTCCTGTCCCCCTAGGTGTGGCGCGTCGGATGGCCATCACGAACCACTACTACTTTGAGCTCACACCGGAGCAGCGGAGGAATCCCAGATGGCATCCCGACTATTTCCTAACTTGGGAAGCCTTCTTCGTGGATCGGCGTGAGAGGGCGCTCGCCAGGCACGAGGAGGACGGCCCACCTCCTCCGAACTTCAACGAGGTAGGCCGTCGGTTGTGGTGGCGCGGTCGGACTCTCCAGAGCGTCATGGCCTACGACACGGCCGCCGACTCTAGCCCCCGCCTGCGCTACCCTCAAGTCCAGCCCACTCGTACTCAGCCTTCAAGGTTCAACTACAGCGACCCCGACGACGACAGCGACGACGGCCGCGGCGAGTACGACGACTACAGTGGCGAGTATTACAGGTGTAGGTAGGAGCATGACTAAATCACTCCAACATTGCAAAACAAGTTCGGCCGATTGTGGCTTAATCTGGCCATGCATCTTAATTTTCAGTTCTTCTATGCAACTTTGTGTTAGTTGCGTTATGTACTTTAATTCCAGTTCTATCCTAATAAAATTTTCTTTCCGTCCATTATTTCCCGTCCTTTTTTCCCGCCGATTAATATATAAAAAATATAAGTTTATTCAAATCCAAATTAAAAACAGAAAATGGTTTTGAATTAGTTATTCAAATCCAAACACTTTTTATGTTTAAAGTTTTTTCTAAATTCCAAATTAATATTCAAAAAATATAAGTTAATTCATTTTTAATTTTAAATGGTTCATAGTTCAAATGGTTACATTAATTATTTTTTAAAAATAGAAAATGGTTTTGAATTAGTTATTCAAATTCAAACACTTTTTATGTTTAAAGCTTTTCTAAATTCCAAATTAATATTCAAAAAATATAAGTTAATTCATTTTTAATTTTAAATGGTTCATAGTTTAAATGGTTACATTAATTATTTTTTAAAAATAGAAAATGGTTTTGAATTAGTTATTCAAATTTAAACACTTTTTATGTTTAAAGTTTTTCTAAATTCCAAATTCATATTCAAAAAATATAAGTTAATTCATTTTTAATTTTAAATGGTTCATAGTTTAAATGGTTACATTAATTATTTTTTAAAAATAGAAAATAGTTTTCAATTAGTTATTCAAATTCAAACACTTTTTATGTTTAAAGCTTTTCTAAATTCCAAATTAATATTCAAAAAATATAAGTTAATTCATTTTTTATTTTAAATAGTTCATAGTTTAAATGGTTACATTAATTATTTTTTAAAAATAGAAAATGGTTTTGAATTAGTTATTCAAATTTAAACACTTTTTATGTTTAAAGTTTTTCTAAATTCCAAATTAATATTCAAAAAATATAAGTTAATTCATTTTTAATTTTAAATGGTTCATAGTTTAAATGGTTACATTAATTATTTTTAAAAACAGAAAATGGTTTTGAATTAGTTATTCAAATTCAAACACTTTTTTATGTTTAAAGTTTTTCTAAATTCCAAAGTAATTATCATTTAAAAAACATTATAAATTTAAACCCCAAAATAAAAAATAAGGCGGGAACACAGAGAAAATTCCTGAAAAATTTGAAAACAGGTCATACGTCCCGGTTGGAGCCACCAACCGGGACTAAAGAGCCCTGCGCGCGCCCCTTGGGCTGATTAAAAAAAAGTGGACTATACGTACCGGTTGGTGGCTCCAACCGGGACGTATGACCCTTTAGTCCCGGTTGGAGCCACCAACCGGGACAAAAGGTCCTTCCTTTATAACTACGCGTGCCTCTTCTTCTTCTTCTTCTTCTTCTTCTTCCCCTTCTTAATTCTCTGCAACCACCTGACGCGCCGCACACAGCAGGGGAGACGCCGCCATAGCGCCCGTCCTTGTGCAGGTTGCCTCGTCCTTGCGCGCCCGCCGTTGCCGTCAGCGCCGCCGCCTCCACCCTCCGTTTTCGTCCATCGCCGCGCGCCGCCTCCGTCCTCCGTACGTCTCTAGCCACGCGTGTCGACCGGCGCCGCCACTGCCACCGCCACCCGCCGCGCGCATCATTACCAGCGCCGCCCGCCGCGCCACCTCTCCCTCTCCTCCCCGACCGCCACAACGCCGCCCGCGCCCACCGCCGCCGCCGGTACCGCACGTACCCGAGAGGCCCTTTTACTTTTTTTAGTTGATTTAGGTGATGATTATTTTAGGTGTATTAGTTGTTAGATGATTTAGTTGTATTTAGATGATGTAGATGATTTAGGTGTATATAGATGATGTAGATGATTTAGTTGATGATTATTTTAGGTGAATGTGTAGATGATTATTTAGTTGTTAGATGATTTAGTTGTAAATAATGTTAGATGATTTAAGTAGTATATGTATATTATCATATTTTTTATATATTATCATATTTTGTATTTGTATTTGTATATGCATATGTATTTGTATATGTATATGTATATGTATATTATCATATTTTGTACATACTATCTTTCTAATAGGAAATGAATAAATCTTATAAATTTAATAACTATTGTTTAATAATTCAGAAAAATATGCTTAATATATGAATTTTTTTAGAAAAATAAAATGTACTCCATCGCTCTGTTTCCCCAACAACCCCATCGTGCTCATGGTGAGCTCTCCGTCCTCTTGGACCCTCTCCCGTCCTCCCTCTCGTTCTGTTTCGAGCCCGCGTCGAGCGTCTCTTTCCGCAGTTCGTGCTCGCCGGCGTAGATTCGGCTGCCAAAACAGGGCGGCGCTAGCACCATATGGTCGCCGTGTTGCGCTCTATCCAACCCGCCTACCCGCGTAGTCCTCCGAGCCCTCCTTCGCTGTCCCCGTGCATTGCCTGAGAGGTTTACCGTCGGGTGATGTCAGGCTGACGTCACCGTGACGCCAGCCTGTGGGTCAGCCCGGTAAAACCACCCCCCTTCCCGACCCCATTCGCTTGCGTGGATGACGACGTGGCCTCGGCCCCACCTGTCAGCCGTAGTAACCCCTCACAGGTGATTCCGGAGTTTCTCCGAGTTAGGGTTTTCACCCCTCGGAACCCCGATTAATTATCAAGCATGCTTTAGGGTTACATTGTCAAGCAATTTTAAACCCTAGTTTAGTTAAAGAAACATCGACACCCCTTATGTACATTTGGGTTCGCCGATGTGTCCTTGCTAGGGCATCCCGAACCCTTTTAAATCGATGTTGCACCTAGGGTTAGTGTAGGATCTCTAAATCTGACATGTCATACATATTGATTGCGCATTGTATTATGCCATGTATTGATTGCCGCCTTTCTTTCCGGTATTGGTTCTTCGCGATAGGATCCGAGCCCGAGGGTTTCTCCGAATTAGGGTTTCTGATATTGTAAATTCATTTTTATTATTGTGTATGTATATATTAGGGTTTCTCTGAATTAGGGTTTATATCTCTCAACACCATACCTAACATTCTCCCTTAGCCGCTTTGACTTATCCTTTTTCCACCTATGCAGAAAATATGGACCCACACGATAGAGACGAAGAAAAGGAAGAGTTGATCCAAGGTGTGATCCGCGGGGAAGAAAATTTAGATGTATCGATGTTTCTGAACAACTCCGGTGAGGGTGATCCTCTTTTTGCCGGAATAGACGACTTGTTTGAGGTTGAAGGTGATGCCTTCCGCGAGGGACAAGGCGATGCCTTGTGTAATCGAGAATACGACCGCTCTTGCGAGGTGCATGTAATATAATTAATTCATTAATTAATCATCTGCTATCTATATAGAAATAGTAACGACGATCTTTCTTCTTTTAGCCCTCTGGATCGAACAAATCTACTGAAAAAAGCCGACGAGGCCCAACCAAAAAGTTGGAAGACCATGAGAGGTTCAGGATCGAAGATATCGCTGAAGACGGCAAACCAACGGCTCCCGAAGTTGTCGCAATCAAATTTGTGGCACAATGCGGAGTAATCGTTAGGGACTTAATCCCGATCACCATTCGAAATTGGAATAGGCCTGCTGGTGCGGAAGAAGAGGGACCATGTTTGTTTGTCCCTAACAAGGCCAAAGATTTACTGTGGAAGAGGCTCATGCTTAATTTCAAACTACCGAAGATAGAGCTGGATCCAAATGCGGAGGATCCAGTTGAGGACGCCTTAGAACATGGGAGAGCCATGGAGGCTAAGGTCAGGGAGTGGGCTTTGAAGAAGATGGCCCAGTGTTTCACCAACTGGAAGAAAAGATTGCACCTTAACTATGTCGTGAAATAGAAGACTCCGGATTTCAAGAATATTCAGTTTGAGAAGATAAAACCATTCTGGGCTGAGTTTGTGAAATACAAGACATCAGAAAAAGCTAAGAAAATGTATGCAACGAATAAGCTGAATGCTGCTAACAAGAAGTATCACCATATTATGGGGCAAGGTGGCTACAGGGCTGGCATTCCTAAGTGGGAGAAACTTGAGAATGAACTGCGTGCTAAAAACATCACCCCAGAGACAGACGATTGGGTAGAACGTGAAAGGAATTGGTTTTACGGGCATGGGGGCACGTTGGACTCGGAAGGGAAGTGTATATATAACATACGACATAAAGAAGACCCCTTGCCAATCGAGAAGATGAGAAAAGCAGTAAAGGCTGTTAAAGATGGGGACTTCATTCCCGATAGAGAGAATGATGAGCTCACACTCGCCCTTGGAAATAAGGAACATGATGGACGAACACGAGGCACAAGCGGCTCCAAACCATGGAGGACTGGGTTTCCCGAAGAGAGGAAGAAATATCCTGATAGAAGCCGTCAGAGGAGAAAGGACAAGGCGGAAGTTGAAGCAGATATTCAGAAAGAGCAAATGCGTATAATTGAAGAACGAATAAAGCAACAATAAGATGAAATTAATGCACTTAAAGAGCAAAGTATTACCGGACCATCTCAGCAGCACACTGCATTCGATGCTACCGGCCTATCGAATAATCAAAAAAGCAGTGTGGCTTCCACCGAGGTCCCGGGTGATGACAATGACGATGACGATTGTGCACCGACGATGGCTCCTGTTGGCTACCCAGTGGATGATATCACAGAGATGACACACTGCGAGCTACATGTCAAAGTTGTGAACATATCAATGAAGGTGGCGGTCGGCTATGCCTTACCAATTGGACCCACACCAACTTACCACTGTCGTCCGGTTCCAGAGGGCTACGCTGTTGTCAGGGTGGATGAAATCATGCACACCTTTGAATTTTTGAAGCTTGACTACCCTGCAGGTGAAGGGAATGTGACTGAACTGGGAGACGCAACAAACGTCAGCATTCTATGGCCAAAGGAATGTATCGTGCTTCGAAAGCACACGCCAAGGCCATCTTCGCCGCCGCCTCACCCGTCTCCAGCGAGGTCGTCGCCGCCGCGGCAGCCGTCTTCGTTGCCTCACCCGGCTCCGTCGCCTCACCAATCTCCGGCGCAGCCATCGCCGCGGGAGCCATCGCCGACGCATCAGGATAAAAAGCGTAAGCGTACCGCTACTCTGCGTCATGGTAAGCGATCGCTGAAACGTAAACAAGAGCCTCTTCCAAAAGTACCAAAGGTTCCTCCCAAGAGAGCTTATGACTGTACTGAAGAGGAGACTACAGCGATCGTTGATGCGGAAACGACAGAGTTTTTTGCTAAGGTGAGGCGGCCGAAAGAGCCAGAGTTCCCCAGCACCAAAGAAGAAAAAGCCAAAGTGTTGAAAATGCTAAAGACTCTTCATCAACCCGAGCCAAAGCTGTCATCAGACTATGAGCGTTCTATTCTCAAGTCACATGCGGCACAACAAGCCTCGAAGAGTAGTACTGATGCAAGCGAGAAATCTGTTGCCCAGCTCGGAGAACAAGCAAAACAGTCTTGCGCCCCTCTCAAGGTGATTTCCCATACCAATGTGGGGTCGAGCAAATATGGGGCCGAAGAGCAGTATGATCCAGAGGTAGTTGCAGAATACGGAGAAGCTGCCGCTGCTCAAGGTATGAGTATTTCCTAGTACTTATCCCAGTTAGAGTACTTCTCCGTGAGTGAAGTAGCATACAAATACCAGTACGGCAAACCTCTCGTCAAACCTGAGGAGGTAAATAATCTTCCAACAAAAATATGAAGATTGCATAACTGGTACATGCATGCCACAAAGGCCGGGGCTAACTGGATAGTGCTGAAGGTTACAAAAAAGCATTATGGGAAAGAAATGGATGACATGATATCCATTGAATTTGATAAACTATTTCAATTATTCAATCAAGACGCCTTGGACAAATCGATCATTAGTGCCTATTGTGTGTAAGTACTAATTCTGTAATTAATTTAGTCTCCAGCTATCTCACCTTGTTTATTGCATGTATATAATCATACTGTAATATGCAGAATGAAGATTCTCGAATGCAGTAGAGAACAAATCTATGACATTGGCTTCATTGACCTATATTGGGTTCATTAAGCTAATCTCAAAACAAGCCCCCAGGATACGGAGGATAATATAGTACATGCGTTAAGGTTTCAAGAAACCAAAAGGGAAATACTTTTTCCTTACAACTTCTAGTGAGTGTTATTGTCTTGTATACACTTTCTATTTTGCTTACTCGATGTTAAGTATATAATTGATTAGTTATGCATTCGCAGCTACCACTATATTATGTTAATCATTCAACTTGACAAAGGACGTGTACTAGTCATGGACTCGAAACATAAACCCCTTGAGCAGTGGAAGGACATGCAAATGCTTCTCCAGCGGTAATTCTAATCATTACGATACTATATCGGCAACGTTCGTGAATTTTATGATATCAAGTAATTAATAACTTATTTTATTCGTTTTCTTCGCCGGACAGCGCTTGGAAACGGTTCACCAACAAGGCTAGGGGTGTTTGGAAAGCATAGCTTACATTTCAAGCACTAGATGTAAGCACCGCTAGCTATATCCGCGCATCTCTTTGATTCTAGTTTTGATACAGTTATTATCATGCTTGATTATTATTTTGATTGAACTATGTTCTCGTAAAGTGCCTGACGTAGGGACCAAGTAACAATCTATGTGGATACTATGTTTGCGAGTTCATCCGGCAGACGTGCGATGAGAAGGGCAGAAATTTAGAGCAACTCCACGTACGTAAACAATTTCTATAGTTTTTAATTATAATCAAATTGTGTTTAGTTTCATTCATATAGGCTGACTCCTTTTTTAAATCAGATCAAACTTCTACGGGAGGGTCTTCTGCCAAAGGATTGCGTACGAGCAATTCAGGAGGAATTTGCGGGATTCTTGGATGCAGAAGTCCTAAACCCAAAAGGGGAGTACTATTCGGCTGTGTATAGACAATAGGGATTGTACGGGTGCATGAACTCGATCCGTGTATCGAATATAATATTGTCATGATGATATTGTGTATTATAATGGTTCCTTCATTGATGTGTGCAAAACACTAAATAAAAAATAAAACAACATAAATCAATTCTCTGCCGCGGCACAAAAAGTGGCCAAAATGCTGCCCTGGCAACAAAAGTTGCCAAAATGAATTCTCTGCCGCGGCAGAGAAATGTGACAAATCTTTGCCGCGACAGAAGCTTATTTGTCCCGGTTCGTATTACAAACCGGAACGGTTGCTCCTCCCCCCTCGCATGGAGCAGCGGCCACGTGGCCGCTCTTTTGTCCCGGTTGGTGGGGCAACCGGGACTAAAGGTTCGGGCTTTAGTCCCGATTGCCCCGTCTCGGTTGGGTAACCAGGACAAAAGCCCCTTACCAACCGGGACCAATGGGCCGTTCTGCACTAGTGCCTATAAAAGGCACCCATCTCCTCACTTCTCACACACACATCCTTGTGAAGGATCTCTCTCCCCTCTAGAATTTATCCCCCATGGTCTTGGACTCGCGATATACATGTTCCCGATGGCTATTCGGCAAGAAAGGGTTCTGCTTCCGCTGCATCGCTGGAGCGAGGAGGCGGAAGTTGCTCGGTGTCTTGTACGTGTGTGCGAGCACGGATGCGCTGCTGCTTTGCGGCGCTAGGACTTCCTCTCGATCTTGAGATCGACAAGAGATCGTCTATATCAACCACGAGTTGAACTCGTTAAGCTTTGTCGGTCTTTAAGGGTATGTTCTCTACGGATATACATCCGCCCATTGTTTGTATCTAGTAGATAGATCTTGGTACATAGTTCTCATCGTAGGAATTTTTTTGTTTTCTATGCTGCAAACCCTACAGGTTGGATAATGGTTTAAATGCCACTCAAATCCGATGATTGGAAACAAATCAAATAAACACAAGTTGAATTTGTATAAAGTTTTATCAACCAAGATTTACAATTTGGATAGTCATATTAATCCACTCATGTTTTTTGATCATGATTGAGAAAAGTTTGAACAAGTCCGCAAATGTTTAAATTTCTTCCAAAATTTCAACGAAGTCAACCTAGTCGATCAACTTATTTAATTAATTTAACATTCCAAAATTCTAAAACTTTTTGGATGTCACATAAAACTAAAACAAGGAATACAATTTAAAACAAAATTGGGAATTTGATTTTTTTTTGCAAAATAACATGGGTACCATTGGGAAGGAAAAAGACAAGTTCTGTCACGGAGAAATTGGTTTAGCAAATGGCACTCGGATAGATCACCGGCAAACAACATAACCATATATAGTTTTCACCAACATTTTTATGGTGTTTTCCAAAATGTGAGATATGTTTTAATTTATGGTTGTTCATATTTCTAAATTACTTTATTTTCTAACGCCGAGTTGGATTTGTGGCCGTGGACTTGTATAAAAATAGTCGTGACTCATGAAGTTATGATTGGTGTAGTCCATTTTCTCTATACTCCCTCCGTTTTAAAATATAAGATGTTTTAGCTTTGTGAAGCAAATGTATCTAGACTACTTTTAGAATATAGGTTCACTCATGTTTGTAGTAAATCTACACACTACAACAAGTCTAGATACATTCTCTTCACAAAACAAAAACATCTTATATTTTGAAACGGAGGGAGTATATAGGAACGCAGAGGCATATTCAAAAACAGACGTCGTCCGACCAAAAAAAAATAGAATTTGTAAAAGAAGATACTTGGACGGGCTGGAATCACGCACAAAGAGGCCTGGTGGTGACACGGCCCATCCGTCCCGCACGAGAATCACGTGCTTCTGGCTTAAACACTACTTCCCTGTCCTTCTTCCCGCCGCTAGCTCTTTCCATATCAGTTCGCACTCGCTCCGTACATATCCTCGCACCCGTCCAAACCCAGATTCTTTTGCACCCTCACGCCGCCGGCATAACACCAGTTCTCCCCTCCCTTACCTAATACCCTAGCGCCCGGCGGCCGGCTTCCCTATGGAGAAGAAGGAGATGAACGACGCCATGGGCGGCCGCCGGCTCCTCCCGCCGCTCTACCCCGGCTCGCCCACCAACGTTCCCCGCGCCGGTAACTCCCACCCCCAGCACCACTCGCGCCGTAGACCATTACAGCACAACCCAGCCGCCACTGCCTATTTCGCCTCCCAGGCCGGTTCCGGTTCGTCCTGGTACCAGCAAACACCGTCGCCCCTATCTCGTATGACTCACGCGTCGGCCGGCGTGGGAGGCGGCTCGTCCTCATCGACCGGAACCGGTCTGGCTAGCGTGGTGGGCCTGGCTCCGTTGAGTTGGTCCGTCGACCAGGCCTCATCAACGCCGCTTTTAACCCAGAGCACGGCCTATCACCACTCGCATCACCCAGCTGGTCACTCCGGCGGGTCCCTGCTCCTGCTGCTGACCCAAGCGTGAAGAAGGAAGTTGAGGACTGGAGCTCATGGGGGACGTCGCAGCTCCGGAACAATAGCATTGCCAATGGAGGCAGCTCATCGGCGTGGATGTCCCAGCAGCCTTACTCCTCCAGCAATACTCGCAATGGCATTACCAAAGGCAAAGCCCCAGTACAACTACTGACACCATCCAGCTCGATCCCCGCCCCTGCAGCTAATGTTCAAGTGAAAAAGGAAGCTATGGACTGGAGCTGGCACACGTCGACACAGGAGCAGCGGGGGAAGAATACCATCACCAGCGGAGGCAGCTCCTCCGCCAACAATAATGACCTCGTGGTTTTGGGAAGCAAACGGAAGCTGCGGCTGCCTTCTCAGGGTAGCAGCAGCAGCCGTGGGCGCGGTGGCGACAGCAGCAGCAACCAGTGGATGGATGACGCCAACGCTCCTTTTATAGCTGATTTTGCCGATGGGTTATTTACCCAGAATGACATTGACAAGATCATGGCTGACAAGGGCCTCGTTAGCATTGTGCTGACAGATCCTAAGAGTGTCCGGAGGTAATATATAACACGACCTATATATATATATCCGTTAATTTCCTCCTTCAGAACTGATCATCAGAGAAAATGTTTTGGTTTTTGAGTAATGCTTGATCATGTACTAACTAGTTGTAGACTTCGTCTGAAATTTATTGCAGGATCCTTAATAACCGGAGTTGGTCAGAAACGTATAGACAAAAAAAGATAGCTCACGTGTCTGACCTTGAGCGTCAGGCTGAGTGGCTGCAGCAGGAGAATAAGTCACTATCTGCACGAGTGCAGTCACTTCAGGTTTGTGATTCTCAGGATTGATTATTTGAGCATAAGTTTTATGGGAGTATTTACAGCTGAGTTACTTTAGAAATTAATAATAGCAGGACTTATTTCGCGATTGAAATAGAGAGACATCTGATCAACACCTTCTAATCTTTTGTACTTGGCACAAATCTCAATACTTTGAAATTGGATAACAACAACTTAAAAATAGTCATTTTCCATTGTCTAAACAAAGAGAGAAATCCCGATGTTTTATACTAGAACAAAGCTGATTTTGTCGTAGCTAGCAACCCGTCATCCTCCTTGACCCTTCCCCTTATCTTCTTATACTAGACCATCCCTTCGTCACCGCCCCTCTTCTCTCACCGCATCCTTCCTTATGGTCTACTTTACCTTTATACATATCTTCCTCACCCCCTTGTTACCTTTCTTTCCGTCCAAACCCTCTCGCTCACATGTCCAGGCCGTTGCCTTGCACACCCGATGGACGCGAGAATGCATTCCTTTCTGAAGACTCGGGACTGAATGGTAAGAAAGAACACACTTCAATACTTTTTAGCTAATGGAAGCTTCATTACCCCTGTCATTTGCATTCAAATGATGCATGCAACCTATACTAATACAAGGTTTATTACAGGTCACCAAAGAATGGCAATGTCAAACGTGAGAAAGGCCAACAAAGATATCATGAAATGGAGTCTAACATGCCATCACATATAACTCTGAATATTAAGAAGCATATCGCCCGTACGACAACCAAACCCCATAAACCACATGAGCTTGTTTGTGCCAGGCCCATATGTTGCACCTTTGGTAACAACGCCCATGACTGCAACCAATTGGTACACGAGAGAGTAGCACCTGCATAATAGAATGAAATTTCTTTTGTCAAAAAACAACACAATTTCTACGTACATAGCTAAACTGATCAAAACGCAGGTGCCACCCTCACCAAAATAAGTGATCTTGAAGTAAACAAATATGTGGAATACTACTTGATGGAGTAATATTAAAGGCATATATTATACATCGCACCATACCATACATCTGAAAGCAAAATCGTAAAAATAGGTGTTGTCGTTTGGGATAACTAGCATAAGGGCCCTCTCAAATGACAGGGCATCACTTATAGTTTGTCAAAAGTTTTAATTATTTAATTATGTGTTCCAAAGATACTCCATTCTCCTGTTTACCATTTTAGTCATAAAACAAACACTGTTTGTCCATGGATGCTACCTTGAAGGAATTGATCGATTTTCTATCTAGGATTTATATTCTAGAGAAATGATAAAAAAGAGATATGAACTCTTATGTATAAAAATCTAATGATATTAACTTTTTAGAGGTATCTTATTTTTATAGTAAGGAAAGAGGTTGCGAGGCCACCAAACAAAAATAATATGTAGTAATGGGGCTGTTTTTTGAAGCATGACAAACTCAAAGTAAAACTATAATCTCCCAAACTTTATTTTATATTGAAAGAGTTTGAATATCTTGAAAATAAAATATATTATTTTGTAAAATGTTGTGCATATTATGATCGGAGTAAGCAAGTATTTTGTAACAAAACTGGAAGTTTGGAAACACGTAAACTTTGTACAAATATTATGGTTTTGTATTTATTTCGAGTTGATCTATTGGTGCATATATCAAATCAAAGTGAAAATCATCAGTTTTGTTACCCTTGATTTCTGAGTGAAATAAATAGGAGGATTTCTTCTCCCCCTTGAACGGACCTTTCTATTCAGCTAATTTTTTCCTTCTTTTATCATCTGCTCTACATTTTCCCTACTTTATGCCATATTGCTCTATTTTCCTATGGTATCTAAAAATGGGCTATGCTTGGGTATGACTTTTCAAACCATGTTCTAGCTTTACCGAGTCTAGGATAGTGACACATGCAACCAAAGAAAGATGGAGAAGCAAATCAAATCCAACAAAAAAAAAGTGTGCCAAAATTCCCCCCTAAACCAAATTTGATGCTGACCCAAATAGAGATTTTTTTCTCAAACCAACAAAATCATCGGATGTAACCCACCTAGTTAGTTTGGTTCGGAGTCATCATTTGTTAACCGTAGTTGTAAAATCTAACTAATTTTTGGTAGGATGATGTTGTAAAATTTATTTTTCATCACGGAACCAAGACATGTGTTTATGGAATAAATGAGATAAATCTAGTCTATTGATTATGAATTAGCGCTCACAAACAGATATGCTCCATATATTTGGGAACAGAGTAGTAGTAAGAGAGTCTATGAGTTAATATCTATAATCAATATTCAAACTATTTCTTACTCATGGTTAGAAAAATCGACAGATAGTCTTGAATTAGCTAGTGACAAGCTTTTTAATGAAGCTATGAAACTCTAATGGTTCTAAATAAATGGATGGAAGTCAGCTGGCTCAATTAGTTTATATGCGTTGAATCTGAAACAAATTTGGTGTGGCCTAAAAAATCAATACATCAGTTCAAACGGATGTGCTTCTCAATAACCCATGCATGTCTTTGTGGGGGCAGTCTGAAATGGAAAATCCAAATGCACCTATATCATGTGGACTCTTAGTCTTGAATTAGCTAGTGACAAGGTTTTTAATGAAGCTATGAAACTCTAATGGTTCTAAATAAATGGATGGAAGTCAGCTGGCTCAATTAGTTTATATGCGTTGAACTGAAACAAATTTGGTGTGGCCTAAAAAATCAACACATCAGTTCAAACGGATGTGCTTCTCAATAACCCATGCATGTCTTTGTGGGGGCAGTCTGAAATGGAAAATCCAAGTGCACCTATATCATGTGGACTCTTTCAACCTCTTTAAAAATGGGCCGTATTAGGTGTCCCTCAGGATCAAAACTTCCGATCCACCGGTCTCCGTAGTGACACATGTCCCACTAAAACAGCTAAAATCCTGCTTTTATTGTAAATGTCTCGATTTTGCTGCAGAATGAAAACGGTTCGTCTAAAAAATAGAATAAAAAAGATTGTCTCGCCAGAGAACTCGTCGCAGATTTCGCCGAAGACCTTGTAGCAAAAAAGTTATGCTAATGTAGCAAACCCAACTTCGCCGGAGAGTTGCCGGAGACTTTTGTCGGCAGACCTCGCCAGAGACCTTGCAGCAAAAACTTTGTATTATTGTAGCAAAATACATAACGGGTGGTAGCATAAAAATTATGGTAATGTAGCAAAACTGATATTGCTGCACACATCGTCTGGTAGCTCATAGCAAAAATATGCTATTGTAGCAAAAGTATACTATTGTAGGAAAATCCGACAACAAATTTAGCAAATATTTTGTACGAAACTATAGAAAAAATCAACTTTGACGGACAAGCCGCTAGATTCTGGCCAAAATTACTGTAGCAAACTTTTTATTTAAATTAGCAAAATAGTAAAACTTCTGTAGCAAAAAAATCGTTCTAAAATAACATTGTAGCGAAATCCTGTCTCGCCATGGCTGCATCGAGCCGAAGGCGTCTTCCCCAAGTTGAGCTGATGAGTGGAGCGCGGCGGCACGAGCTGCGGCCGGCGCGGTGCGCGGAGGCGTCTGCCTCAAAGCGAGGCATCCACCCGGCAGCGCAGCGGCTGCAAGCGGCGCGAGCTGCGGCAGGCGACCCGGCGGCGCGTTGTGGAGTCACTGCGGCGGCGCGCTCTGAGCTGCAGCGGCGGCCTGAGGGCGCCGCGGCACGACACGCGAGAGACTCAGCGGCCGCGAGCTGTAGCGGTTCCGTGCAGTCTGGGTCATGGGCATCTATAAGCAACCCGGGGGATCTCGTGGGTACAATATCATTTCCCTTTAAAAATCGCACGACCGGGGTGGTTCTAGTCGGTCAATCGCGAGTGTATGTGACATAATGAGAATCCAAGAAATATTCGATACAAGTTTAGTTTTTAATTTCCACCGTTAGTATATACAGTTAATGAAGAATTAAAGGATCAGATTATTTGGCACATGTGGAAGCATATCGTGGTTTGTTTGCTTTCATATAGTAATAGATCTCTCGTTAAAGAGCAAAAGTTTCAACAATTATCCCCCAGGAAGATGACCCTCGGTATATATAGGAACCGCAGGAACACTTTGATGTCTAGTGGTACTCTGTAGTTTAAGTTATAGTAGATGTTTCATTCTAAACCAGCCCCACTAATCCGTTAAAGTTAAAATATATGTGAAGCTTATTGGAGAAAGCCAAGTAAATCCCACTAAAAATAGGTGCTGTCGTTTTGGATAATCAGACAAATATTGGCCTATAAGTGTACGCTAGAAGTACTGATGCTGCTTGTCCTCAAGTCAGGGATAGACCTAAAAGGATGTATTCATCATTATTCAGTAGTCGTTGTCCCAAAATCTAACTGATTTCTCATTTCCACAAAAAATGACCCAACTGTATGAAGGTATTCCTAACTTTAGTAAGATAAATGTTTTAGACAATCGTCTTATATTCCTTGTTGCCTTGTCTATTTTCAGAGTACAGTCACTGGTCTTACAGATGAAAAGAATGAGATGATGATCAAGCTGTATGGATTCCAGCAGGAAATAAAACTAAAGAACGGTACACTATTTTATTTTCTTATATATGATCAAATATTTAGTACTCACTCCATATTAAATTAGATGTCACAGATTTGTCTAGATTCGTACGTATGTAGACGCGTTTTAATTAGTATACAAATTCTCTCGAATTTGGAAAATATCTTCAACATCTAATTTGATTCGGAGGGAGTAGTTATATTTTTATAGAGGGCAAAACAATATAGTAATCCTCGTCGCGCAATACAAGTGTCTACAACATTTATCTGCCTCTGACATGGATAATGCCTATGCTCTACATTTTGTTGAATTAGACATTTGATTATGGTTATAATCATCCCCATCTTGGGTATTTTTATCAAACATGAAAATTTTGTCTTCCTTGGGTTTTAAAACCAAATTTTCTCATGAACATTGAATTTCATTAATTTTGTGTGACATGAACCTAACAAAGAAATTATACATGGGATAGGACCAACTATACTATGTTGCATGGCATAACAATAAATTTCACTAATTGTTGTGCAACGGTTATCTATCTAGATAATACATTATTTAACAAATGTGTTTTATCGTGTTATAACATTTAATTTTTTTTGGCTTTCGTCAACTGATATGGAGGTGAATAAATCATCTATAGTCACCAACAAGTGCATCTCCACATGCTAGCTCTGTTGGGAAGCATATTGGTTTATTAGTTTCTAGTAAAATATGTGCGTGCATATGTTGTTCTCGTGTGATTGTGATTTTTCTAGAGTAAGATATATATAGGAACACATAAGAATAGGAAACCTGAAAGCTGGCAATGCAAGAGTTTTCTATATATAGCTAGAATACAATTGATAATATGCAATATCTAGATTATAGCATATTATTCGTTGCAAGCTACATTACAGTTGATAACGAGCAATAGTATGCCTTGGTACTTTTCTAGTGTCCCGAATAGCTATGTCCTATGTGCACACGACTAGGAGAGGCATTTGCTGACACTTAGCTACATTTTGTGGCACATATATATAAGTGATCCCACATGGCCATGTGATGCATTGTAGTAAATCTTCAAAGTTAAAAATAGCTTGCTTGTTTGTAGCATTCCATTGAACATTTTATTTTTTGACAATAAAGTTCACTTTATCAATCGTTCCCGAGGGAATAATTTGTTTATTTAGTATTTCTTAAACTATATTTTAAATACACACCTCAGTTCGTAAACAATTTAACTATTTTTAATCGCTTTACTACTTCTCATGCTCATAATGATCGAACAATGTGTTATTTCCATCAATCTCTGCAAGTCATTAACCTTTTATAATAAGTTATTAAATATTTTGTGAGTACTAACTTGAATGTGTGCTACTTAGATTTCTATATTATAGCCATTAGATAAATACAAAACCTTTTTGGGATATATATATATATATATAGTTTATATATGTTATGTTAGAGACATGGCATCGATATTTTCTCCTTATCAGATAATTTGTTGCTTTTATGTATAAAATTATGATACCAGCCTTCTTAGTAGTAGATGAAGTAGTTTAGTACTAGGTTACCATTTTCATAAATTCTAAAGAATTAATTTTTTATGCACATTAAAGAATCATGTGCATTCACTTCATCAATCTATTCAGAAGTGCTTTTGTTTTCTCTTATTATATGTCGCTTCCAATAAACTTATCGATGTAATAAAATCTGTAGTTTTTTCACCATGTAGTGTATTATGTACGAATTTAATTATGCTGGATAGCTTTCTAAGTTTATGATCTAGACACACTAGCTATTTTCCCCATGTTTACCACATGATATTGTTTTGATCACATTAAATTATTTATTAGATCTTACCTAGTTTAGTCACTAATCTGTATATTCTAATTTACCCATACAGATATGAATAAAACACTAAATGATGAAGTCAATCATATCAAACTTATTCTTGGTGAGAGTATGGGCTCTCATGTGCCAAACAGCTCATCCCAAGAGAGGTGCCCCCAAGTAATGCAATCGGAGCATCCAAGAAAACACAATCATCAGCTAGCTCAGATCCAGCATGAGAAGGAACTACAAGAGCTTGATAATTTTATCAACAAATAGATATTACAAGGAAATTTTGCTTGAGATGGTCAAGTTGAAAATCCACTTATTATATAATATTATGTAGTAGCACTAGTGGAATAATCCATCATTTTTATGTGTCATCGTGCAAAACATATTGTGTCAGATGTTTCTTAATATATTTTCCCATACTTGGAGGGATAGTGGATTATGTATGGTTCATGTCTTTACAGTATAACTTTGTGCTAGAATAATATATGTCAAGATAATTTTATTATTACCATTTTTAATGGTTTTTTATCATTTCTCCTTGTTGGATTGAGGACCAATATGCTATACGAGATCCTCTCTATGCCCACATAGGCATGATGGTTAAGCGGATCATTTAAGGACATGCTAGAGAAGCTCATTGATAAGGAAGGATGATACCAGATAGATGACGTTGTTTAACAGTATGGTTACAAATATACGATGTTGTTTAGTGGGATATAGTTAATGGAATATTCAGGGTGTATGTGTGTGCTTAAATAAGACTGATGTACTGACCACAACAGGAAGAATGCTTAACAGTACGCTTATAAATATACGATGTTTTTAATGGGATATGGTTAACGACATATTCAGGGTGTGTGTGTGCGCTTAAATAAGACCGATGTAGTAACCACAACAGGGAGAATGCTTTTTCTCTGTCATGGAGCACTAGGAGCGGCGACATGCCGGGAAACAATAGATCAGAGTGGAAGGTAGGTTAGGGAGCGGTTTCCATGTCTCGAGCAGTCTGGATAAGTGTAGCATACAACTACTAACTTAAACCAATAGATCTATTTGTTCAATGTTCGCATGTTTAATTTAACACTAATAACAATTCAGATCCAAGGGTTCTCTAACTCTTATATCAAAACACTATAAGTACTTAAGAAACTCATAAACCAATGTATTTTCCGGTTTATAACTCGCTCTGAGAGAACCTGATCCATTTTAGACGAGGTGAGACTAAAGATTCCACCACATGTGTTTCTACGGCAAGAGTGAACCTGATCCATTTTACGCCCAACAACGTGCGTTTAGTCCGAAGCATCAAATTACCACATTTTTCAACATGTTCTACCTTTTTACTGCTAAATATTAAATATTTTTGTTGGACGGGCGGTGACTTGAGTGAAATTAATTCTATTGCATAAGAAATACAAAACTCAATGTTCATATAACAAAGCTATCATTGTGGTGCATTTGGAAGACTTCCTTGTGGTTCACTTCACCACCCTCTCCTCCTTGTTCCATTTTTATTCACCCTCCTCGTCTCCTCGTCTCCTTCTTCCCTCTCTCCCTCTCTTCCTTGTCCCCATCCCTATGTCCCTCCTTTTTATCTTTCTTGCCAGCTACAACCCTCTCATATGTCCAAACCATTTCCATGCACGCCTGGATTTTTTTTCGAAATGGAGGCATAGTCCCGGCCTCTGCATCGATAGATGCATGTGGCCTTTTTATTACTTTATTAGAGCCCAGTGCTTACAAAAGATTACATCACGGGTCATACATGGTCGATATATGTATCAACCATCTAAAAAAGAGTTATAACATGAATAGGCTCAGCATAAATATGCTATCCTATGATCAAAACGCTAGCTGGACCGACTGTACAAATCTCGTGCAACCATTTCCAATCGGTTGCACCCAATATTCATAGCTTGATGATTGTCTGTTGATTGCAGGTAGCACCACATACAGATCCAGTGGATATCCATGACCTGCATAAAAGAAGATGATTTGGAATTGTTAAATACATAATCATTTCAAATGTTCCATATGGCCCAAAGTACAATGCAAAGCCCTACTTGGATGTGTACTTCGTCATTTTTCAACAACCCTTATCCAATTTCCAAAAAAAATTGTTATATTAGCTGGGGGTATTAAGTTGAATGCCATATGAACAATATGCCAAATAATTTTTGCAAGGGGGCATTAGATGAATAATTGTTGAATTTTCATCTCTTGATCACAAAAAAAACATTTTGTGTTACCATGCCAATTCCTTTTGGCCAAATTATCTTTTGTAAGCAACACTTTCGGTAAAGGAACCACATAAAAATCTTGATCTTAAGTGGTACCTTGATTTTCCAAATATATTTGAGTAAAAAAGTAGTATTTTCATTCATGTAATATAGATACATGGTTTTGACCATAAAAAAGCCAAATATAGTTAGCTTCCAAGCAAAATCATATGGCTGATTTGATAGGCAAACATCCATTAGCCTTTGCACGAGATGAAGCCATCCGGTCTATTTGTTACATGTTAGAGCCCGTATAAATGATATATTCAAAGGGACATGGGACATAACTTGAGCCACTATGGCTTCTTTGCATTGTACAATGTTATATAAAGATGGATATTAAAGAGATAGTGTCATATCTCCAAGACAACTGTCTTACCAAAAACGATTTTGTTTACCATTTCCGATACGAAAGAACCTTGCACACCTGGATGGATGACAAGCGAGCATTCTATCTCTAAGACTGGAATGGATATTAGGATGAATACAAATTGATGTAGTTTTAGTAATGGAAGGGTTTTTATCCCGGCACCTGCATCGAGATGATGGATGCTGCGAATTTATGAAAATGTTATATCAACTCACCAAATAATGGCCTAACCAAAACTGGGATGCACCAAGCATACCACAAAAGGGTATCTCACATTTTATTTCCTTGCTCGCTGGCCTAGTTCATGTGGCACGAAGTTAGAGAGATGTCTAATTGCGAGTGGGCACCCTCTTAATTTTCTAATCTTTTTGCCATTCTCCAAGAATATTTGGGGAAATCTATGAAGCTGCTTTGGATCTTTTTCACTGGCCAATGTTTGGCTTTGTGAACTATTGATGGAGTTTTCTCTGGACAACCCGCTGACTGCATTTTCAAAATCATCTTATAATTGCAGGAATGGCGGTTAATCCTAAAGCTCAAGGTTCATGCGCTGATGGATAAATTGCTAGCTCTGGCTAGACACCTCTACAACGACACCCATGTGCCAATCACTAGAAACGCCACTTTATCGACTAGATGCTCTCATCTGCATATATTTTTGTTATCCGTTTTAGCTTGCCTATCTAGTATGATGGCATTGGTTTGAACTGCCTTATCCTTTCCTGTAAGTTTATTTTTGCATTGACACCTTCTTCTCTCTAAATAGCATTATTGTACTCTAGGGTCAACATTAGGGGTAATGAATAACAATATAAATAATGGGAAACAAAAATTAAGAGAGTGTAGATCATAGAAGAGTGGACTAGGAGGCGTTATCATGGGAAATAGTGCAAATCGGAAACCCTGGTGGCTGATAGCATCTTATTAGGCTGGCCATAATGCTAGTATCATGAGTAGTATTATGCATGTTAAGTTGGAAAAAGGTTGCCGTGATGAATTAATAAAGTGAGAAGTGGTTGTAGTATCATATTATGATAATGTATCATAACACACAAAACTAGATTATTTAATATCAAATAAACCCTATATACTAATTTACATTGAGATTCTACATACCATGCATTATGAAGGTAATATCATATACCAGCAGTATCATACGCGCATGATACTAGCATATGATAATCTCCACTATGAAATCCTTATTACTCGGCATTAAAAAATAGCCTCTCTAGGAAACATTAAAACTGGCAAAGTTTATTTTTTGCTACAAAATTTATGGGAGAAAATCTTATTATTACTAGATGATTTCCCGCGCGTTGCGGCAGGAAATTTAGCAACAATTTAATGTGAAAAAACAAAAGGAATTATATGAGCTCAGACATTGAGGGACACATTACAGGTAGGCACATAATAAATGCCTCTAATATCCATTTGATCACGTCGAATGTCACCACTGAACATATTCATTTGACTTCTTTGAAGTGGACTACACAATTTCCTGTAGTAAGTAGTAACAAATCTGCTTTCAAATTGACTACAAATGTGACATACAATAAGCAAACAATCTCGTATTTTAATGAGGGTAAGTTTCTTTCTAGTATATTTTTTCACATATGAACATTCAGATTCAGAGCATCAAATTCACTTGAGATGTTTAACAGATCAATAAGGCATATTCTAATATCCATGAAAATAAAGAAATAATAAAGCATCCTAAATCATGAAAAAAACCAGTCCGAACGAAATTAGGACATAGAGAAATGGGGAAAGAAAGAAAGCTCTCAAGATAAACAACATAACACATCTGAATGCAAAACTAATTTTAGAGAACAACAAATTAAAGTAGTTTGCCATGGCAGTTGTTCATATTTCATGAGCCAAGAAAAACATGTGGTATCTGACACCCTTATCTCTAAAATGATGGTGTACCATGTTCACCACATTTCTACATTTTGTTTTCCGAGATCAGTCTCTGTAGGTACAGGCATTCGGTAGAAAAAAGGCTACCTGAAAAAACACATTTATTAGCCAATAAACACATAAAAACAGAATTAGATAAGAATACATGACTTGTTGCATGCCTAACATCAGATATTTCCATGTAAAAAAATCAGATATTTCATAAATAAATGTGGGTTAGCATACATGGACTATAGAGAAAGAACTTGGCATACCTCGTTGCTTTTTTTACAGCCTCGTACCTAGTTGCTTTGTATGGAAATAATACTGCAGCAAAATCTGACGTGTAGAAACCTGGGAAGAAATAACATATGATAAGAGTTTTTGACCCACTCCTTCGTGTTCAGTATGGTATGCCACCCTTTATTAACCCAATCAAGTTGATTTTCAGATTGGGGTGCGCATGTATTGATTGAAACCAAACCATAATAAAGAGACGATGTATGTACACAGTTTGATAGCAGGCTCCGGATCAGCAGGATCATGCAAAAAGGTTGTGTGAAGTTGTAGAACCATCAAGATCTGAATAAATAGATCTGTAGTTCTATACTATATTCTACTGAAAATATATGCTATATATATACGATCTACCAAATAATGAACTTCCTAATTTTGTGCCTCCTAAATTTTGCTCGACAGAATGTTAGAAAAGGCAAGCAACTCGCCGAGGTTAAAAGGTACAACATCTTGACCTGCACAGATCAAAAAATTAACAAACTATTCATGTGCTTATGTATATTGAACTATGAAGCGTGCTAGTACTATAGAATATATTGATGGACATGAGAAACTATGCAATATTGATGGACATGAGAAACTATGCAATATGGAAACCAATATTTCTTACCAATCTTAGAGCGCATATCATATGTTGGTCCTCGGCAGCATTCTATCAAACATTTGACACGCAGCAAAGTGACCTGATACTGCAAACCACTGTATGGAAGATGAGAGCAGGGATTTTGCTATCAAAGAAAATTAACAATATAAATCCATGGGGAATGAATCCCAAATATGCCACGGTCGCTTCGGATTTGTGTGGCCGCTGTTGTGGACAACTTGCTAGGAGGCGCGTGACGGCAGAAAGCTCAAGACAGCTGGATGCGCGTTGACGCCGTACAGAGAGGGCACCTCAGTCATGCCCTCAGCGAACCCCTGCGCGCCAAGTCCGGTGTCTTGGAGCGAGAGGATGGGTACAGCAGGACCTAGCGTGGCCCTTGGAAGGTGATGTCCCAGTCACGCTCCGACTCGAACACGAGCAGGGTGGTTGGGGACTTGGGTACAACCATATATCGGACATGGTGGAAGATAAAATCTCTGATTCGTGGTCGTGGAGATAGGAAACGATATGCTAGAATTCTTCACTGGTAGCAGGAGACGAAGACGATGGAAATTCTATGGAGATTCTATGGAGACTATTAATAGCCAAAAGGAAGTCTAGAAGTGGTACTGCGTAGTGAAGGACATGAAAAGGCCCATAAATGAAGGAGAGGGAGAGGAAATACGGAGGAGACAAAGGGTGCAGCTCAGGATTGTTCTTATGTGAGAATCCACATTTCCTCTGAATGCACGAGATGGGATGATATGGACACCATATGGCAGGTTGTGGTGGGTCTGCTGAGGTGTCATAGCTGCATGTTGAGAGAAATAGGTTAGTGGGGTCATCTTATAATTGCAGGAATGGCGGTTAATCCTAAAGCTCAAGGTTCATGCGTTGATGGATAAATTGCTAGCTCTGGCTAGACACCTCTACAACGACACCCATGTGCCAATCACTAGAAACGCCATTTTATCGACTAGATGCTCTCATCTGCATATATTTTTGTTATCCGTTTTAGCTTACCTATCTAGTATGATGGCATTGGTTTGAACTTTGAAGTTTGAACTGCCTTATCCTTTCCTGTAAGTTTATTTTTTCATTGACACCTTCTTCTCTCTAAATAGCATTATTGTACTCTAGGGTCAACATTAGGGGTAATGAATAACAATATAAATATTGGGAAACAAAAATTAAGAGAGTGTAGATCATAGAAGAGTGGACTAGGAGGCGTTATCATGGGGAAATAGTGCAAATCGGAGCCCTGGTGGCTGATAGCATCTTATTAGGCTGGCCATAATGCTAGTATCATGAGTAGTATTATGCATGTTAAGTTGGAAAAAGGTTGCCGTGATGAATTAATAAAGTGAGAAGTGGTTGTAGTATCATATTATGATAATGTATCATAACACACAAAACTAGATAATTTAATATCAAATAAACCCTATATACTAATTTACATTGAGATTCTACATACCATGCATTATGAAGGTAATATCATATACCAGCAGTATCATACGCGCATGATACTAGCATATGATAATCTCCACTATGAAATCCTTATTAATCGGCATTAAAAAATAGCCTCTATAGGAAACATTAAAACTGGCAAAGTTTATTTTTTGCTACAAAATTTATGGGAGAAAATCTTATTATTACTAGATGATTTCCCGCGCGTTGCGGCAGGAAATTTAGCAACAATTTAATGTGAAAAAACAAAAGGAATTATATGAGCTCAGACATTGAGGGACACATTACAGGTAGGCACATAATAAATGCCTCTAATATCCATTTGATCACGTCGAATGTCACCACTGAACATATTCATTTGACTTCTTTGAAGTGGACTACACAATTTCCTGTAGTAAGTAGTAACAAATCTGCTTTCAAATTGACTACAAATGTGACATACAATAAGCAAACAATCTCGTATTTTAATGAGGGTAAGTTTCTTTCTAGTATATTTTTTCACATATGAACATTCACATTCAGAGCATCAAATTCACTTGAGATGTTTAGCAGATCAATAAGGCATATTCTAATATCCATGAAAATAAAGAAATAATAAAGCATCCTAAATCATGAAAAAAAACCCAGTCCGAACGAAATTAGGACATAGAGAAATGGGGAAAGAAAGAAATCTCTCAAGATAAACAACATAACACATCTGAATGCAAAACTAATTTTAGAGAACAACAAATTAAAGTAGTTTGCCATGGCAGTTGTTCATATTTCATGAGCCAAGAAAAACATGTGGTATCTGACACCCTTATCTCTAAAATGATGGTGTACCATGTTCACCACATTTCTACATTTTGTTTTCCGAGATCAGTCTCTGTAGGTACAGGCATTCGGTAGAAAAAAGGCTACCTGAAAAAACACATTTATTAGCCAATAAACACATAAAAACAGAATTAGATAAGAATACATGACTTGTTGCATGCCTAACATCAGATATTTCCATGTAAAAAAATCAGATACACTACAGGAATGGGAAGCTACGCCGACGGCCAGTCGCTACGCCGACGGCCAAACATCGGGGCCGTCGGCGTAGCCATCGTCTAGTCCAGCTCCGCCAAGCAGCCGTCGGCGTAGAATTTCCCTCGGCATATTCTATGCTACGCCGACGGCTGCCCTCGGCGTAGCTATTTTTTATTTTATCTCATTAAACTTTGAAAAATCATAACTAAATCATTCTAATTCATAAAAATACAAATAATATATCAAAATTTGCAGAAAAATAAGACCTATCTATCTACACTCAAATATTACACATTTATAAATAAAAATTAAGTAAAACATAAGACATTATATATAGTTTAAAACGGGGATAAAAAATTCAAAAATGATCGAAACAATGCGAAACCTTCGCGTGGTGTTATATTATGTGACATAGTTAGAAGAAAAAATATCAAACTTGGTATATTGATTATGTCTCAAAGAAACCTTCACAAAATGACCTATCTCATTCGAGGTTTCTTGGCTTTCGGGTCAAATGACCAATGTTATGGCTAGAATCAAGGCATAGTTTGTGATAATGTGTCCATATTGTGCATACACATGCATCATGGGATGGCGAACAATGTTACAGGATAAAGTTTTCCTTTTCGTCGCACCAAAAAGCCATTTCCCATTTTTTGAGCACAAAAAACGGACGATTTTGTAAAGCAACCACCAAATAGCTAATTCAAAATGGTACCATCACATTTTACAAAAATACTATACCACCTTATATAGACAATGTCCCAATAGGGGAATCCGAAACCTTTCCGTCCACCTCTGGTGAAAAAGACAAATTCCTGCCGAATCGGTAGAAAGTGGGTCAGATATGAACTACAGGTACATGATCCGATGCTCATGTTTTTTTACAAAAATCATTTTTAGGTTCACAATATGCTATTTTATCAAAGATCCAATGCAAGTTTAGCGAGGCTCGGCCCCGAGCTAAGAATCTTCATGCCCGCCGTTCGACAAAGTTTGACGATAGTTTAAAACGGGCATAAAAAATTCAAAAACGATCGAAACAATGCGAAACCTTCGCGTGGTGTCATATTATGTGACATAGTTAAAAGTAAAAATATTAAACTTGATATATTGATTATGTCTCAAAAAAACCTTCACAAAATGACCTATCTCATTCGAGGTTTCTTGGCTTTCGGGTCAAATGACCAATGTTATGGCTAGAATCAAGGCACAGTTTGTGATAATATGCCCATATTGTGCATACACATGCATCATGGGATGGCGAACAATGTTGCAGGAGGAAGTTTTCCTTTTCGTCGCACCAAAAAGCCATTTCCCATTTTCTGAGCACAAAAAACGGACGATTTTGTAAAGCAACCACCAAATGGCTAATTCAAAATGGTACCACCACATTTTACAAAAATACTATACCACCTTAAATAGACAATGTCCCAATAGGGGAATCCGAAACCTTTCCGTCCACCTCTGGTGAAAAAGACAAATTCCTGCCAAATCGGCAGAAAGTGGGTCAGATATGAACTACAGGTACATGATCCGATGCTCATGTTTTTTTTACAAAAATCATTTTTACGTTCACAATATGCTATTTTATCAAAGATCCAATGCAAGTTTAGCGAGGCTCGGCCCCGAGCTAAGAATCTTCATGCCCGCCGTTCGACAAAGTTTGACGATAGTTTAAAACGGACATAAAAAATTCAAAAACGATCGAAACAATGCGAAACCTTCGCGTGGTGTCATATTATGTGACATAGTTATAAGTAAAAATATTAAACTTGATATATTGATTATGTCTCAAAAAACCTTCACAAAATGACCTATCTCATTCGAGGTTTCTTGGCTTTCGGGTCAAATGACCAATGTTATGGCTAGAATCAAGGCATAGTTTGTGATAATGTGTTCATATTGTGCATACACATGCATCATGGGATGGCGAACAATATTGCAGGAGGAAGTTTTCCTTTTCGTCGCACCAAAAAGCCATTTCCCATTTTCCGAGCACAAAAAACAGACGATTTTGTGAAGCAACCACCAAATGGCTAATTCAAAATGGTACCACCATATTTTACAAAAAGACTATACCAACTTATATAGACAATGTCCCAACAGGAGAATCTGAAACCTTTCCGTCCACCTCTGATAAAAAAGACAAATTCCTGCCGAATCGGCAGGAAGTGGGTCAGATATGAACTACAGGTACATGATCCGATGCTCATGTTTTTTTACAAAAATTATTTTTAGGTTCACAATATGCTATTTTATCAAAGATCCAATGCAAGTTTAGCGAGGCTCGTCCCCGAGCTAAGAATCTTCATGCCCGTCGTTCGACAAAGTTTGACGATAGTTTAAAACGGGCATAAAAAATTCAAAAACGATCGAAACAATGCGAAACCTTCGCGTGGTGTCATATTATGTGACATAGTTATAAGTAAAAATATTAAACTTGATATATTGATTATGTCTCAAAAAACCTTCACAAAATGACCTATCTCATTCGAGGTTTCTTGGCTTTCGGGTCAAATGACCAATGTTATGGCTAGAATCAAGGCATAGTTTGTGATAATGTTCCCATATTGTGCATACACATGCATCATGGGATGGCGAACAATGTTGCAGGAGGAAGTTTTCCTTTTCGTCATACCAAAAAGCCATTTCCCATTTTCCGAGCATAAAAGACAGACGATTTTGTGAAGCAACCACCAAATGGCTAATTCAAAATGCTACCACCATATTTTACTAAAATAATATACCACCTTATATGGACAATGTCCCAACAGGGGGTTCCGAAACCTTTCCATCCACCTTTGGTGAAAAAGACAAATTCCTGCCGAATCGGCAGGAAGTGGGTCAGATATGAACTACATGTACATGATACGATGCTCATGTTTTTTTACAAAAATTATTTTTAGGTTCACAATATGCTATTTTATCAAAGATTCAATGCAAGTTTTCCTTTTCATCGCACCAAAAAGCCATTTTTCATTATCCGAGCGCAAAAAGGGAATTTTCTAAAGCAACCACCAAATAGATAATTCAAAAAGGAGGGTTTGTGATTAGTTGATATGGATATCATATTTGGATTCCTCTCATTTTTCTGATCAATTTAGACATATTATTTGTTAAATTCCGATTTATAGATTTAAAGATATTAATTATTCCATATTAAATAGAAAAATATAAAAAAGTAAAATTATTATATTTTTATTTGAATTCAATAATATTTTTACTTATTCATTAATGTTTATTTAAATAATTGTTTGTAATTTCAAAAAATACAAATATGTGACATGTTGATATAAGGGTTAATAGGATTGATATCATAGTATTGACAACAATGTATGAATTACTTTGCGGAAACAGATTCTGAAGGAACGAGGAAGTTAAGCGTGCTGGAGCTGGAGTAGTATTAGGATGGGTGACCTTCCGGGATGTTCGACCAAGACTGCAATTTAATTAAATATTAAGTATAATTAGTGTTAAAAATGTTCAAAGTGAGAGATTAACGAGTCAAACAATTTAAAGATTCAAAATTAAGAAAAAAAATAAAATAAAAAATTTATTTTTTTTAAAAAAAATATTTTTGCAACCTGTCGACAAGCTATGCCGACGGCCGCTACGCCGACGGCATTGCCCTCGGCGTAGCATACGCCGACGACATTTTGATACGCCGATGGCCTCTGTGTGCTCCGCCGAGGGAGCCCTTTGCCGAGGAGGCTACGCCGAGGGCAGCCGTCGGCGTAGCATACGCCGAGGGCATTTTAGGCTACGCCGACGGCTTTTTGCCCTCGGCGTAGCGCGCGCGTCCTGTAGTGATATTTCATAAATAAATGTGGGTTAGCATACATGGACTATAGAGAAAGAACTTGGCATACCTCGTTGCTTTTTTTACAGCCTCGTACCTAGTTGCTTTGTATGGAAATAATACTGTAGCAAAATCTGACGTGTAGAAACCTGGGAAGAAATAACATATGATAAGAGTTTTTGACCCACTCCTTCGTGTTCAGTATGGTATGCCACCCTTTATTAACCCAATCAAGTTGATTTTCAGATTGGGGTGCGCATGTATTGATTGAAACCAAACCATAATAAAGAGACGATGTATGTACACAGTTTGATAGCAGGCTCCGGATCAGCAGGATCATCCAAAAAGGTTGTGTGAAGTTGTAGAACCATCAAGATCTAAATAAATAGATCTGTAGTTCTATACTATATTCTACTGAAAATATATGCTATATATATACGATCTACCAAATAATGAACTTCCTAATTTTGTGCCTCCTAAATTTTGCTCGACAGAATGTTAGAAAAGGCAAGCAACTCGCCGAGGTTAAAAGGTACAACATCTTGACCTGCACAGATCAAAAAATTAACAAACTATTCATGTGCTTATGTATATTGAACTATGAAGTGTGCTAGTACTATAGAATATATTGATGGACATGAGAAACTATGCAATATTGATGGACATGAGAAACTATGCAATATGGAAACCAATATTTCTTACCAATCTTAGAGCGCATATCATATGTTGGTCCTCGGCAGCATTCTATCAAACATTTGACACGCAGCAAAGTGACCTGATACTGCAAACCACTGTATGGAAGATGAGAGCAGGGATTTTGCTATCAAAGAAAATTAACAATATAAATCCATGGGGAATGAATCCCAAATATGCCACGGTCGCTTCGGATTTGTGTGGCCGCTGTTGTGGACAACTTGCTAGGAGGCGCGTGACGGCAGAAAGCTCAAGACAGCTGGATGCGCGTTGACGCCGTACAGAGAGGGCACCTCAGTCATGCCCTCAGCGAACCCCTGCGTGCCAAGTCCGGTGTCTTGGAGCGAGAGGATGGGTACAGCAGGACCTAGCGTGGCCCTTGGAAGGTGATGTCCCAGTCACGCTCCGACTCGAACACGAGCAGGGTGGTTGGGGACTTGGGTACAACCATATATCGGACATGGTGGAAGATAAAATCTCTGATTCGTGGTCGTGGAGACAGGAAACGATATGCTAGAATTCTTCACTGGTAGCAGGAGACGAAGACGATGGAAATTCTATGGAGATTCTATGGAGACTATTAATAGCCAAAAGGAAGTCTAGAAGTGGTACTGCGTAGTGAAGGACATGAAAAGGCCCATAAATGAAGGAGAGGGAGAGGAAATACGGAGGAGACAAAGGGTGCAGCTCAGGATTGTTCTTATGTGAGAATCCACATTTCGTCTGAATGCACGGGATGGGATGATATGGACACCATATGGCAGGTTGTGGTGGGTCTGCTGAGGTGGCATAGCTGCATGTTGAGAGAAATAGGTTAGTGGGGTTGATCTTTTTAGTTATATAGGATATAGGATGCATATAGGTGCAATGTGTGTGCCTAAACATGTAATTTGTGAACCAAGAGAAACTTCTCATTTCTACGTACTGTTAGGCCAAACAGCTCGGTCATATCGAAGTACTTTTTTCCAACCCTTGAGGAAGCTCCAAATCAAAATGGTAAATAAGCGTCGCCAGCATGATCTCTATGCTGGCAATTGCAAACTTTATTCCAGGGCATATCCTTCGTCCTGCCCCAAATCATGTCCCTTGAAATTGATACATGCAGCACTACTATCGTCGAGAAACCTTTCGGGCATGAATTCACCTGCGTTCTCCCAGGAGCTCGGGTCCCTTGAAATGGCCATGGGGCGTCACCTGCAATGAATCCTAGCTAGGGGTTGAGGAAGATCCTCTGTGATGTCTCGATGACCTAGAGGAAGAAGACGCATGGGAGCTCACAACACTCAAGTCAGAGCCATAGATATCCACGGCATAACTCTACCACCGCTTGGCTTCTTCGACGATAGTCGAAGCTTACAGCATGCTCGCATCGCATGCCCATGAATTGGCCGAGCTCCAGATTGACGGATCCGGGAATTCCTCCCAGCTTCCCGTGTCTAGCACCATGACTATAAGGAAGGGGACAAGATCCCAGAGACCCAACAGCTTCATAACTGGCAGATAACACCTTCTTCTTCGTGATGTCAAGGACGACGCCCGAAAACACTTCTCTTCCTCGCCACCATGTCTGGCCAAGATAAGAACCACCACACGCCTAACTACAACCCATGGCCTCTCCTCTCCGCTACCATAGCTGGCCAGGAGAATGCTTGCAGTGCAGAGCCCATGCTCCACAAGAAGAACGATAACCTGTTTATTTGTGGAGACGGCAACGCTAGCCTTGATGCCCTGCTATGACCAGAGGATCAAGAGCAACAAGAATAGGAGTTCTACACTGAAGATATGACTGCACCGATCCAAAGCGCTGCTCCAAAACTCCCCTAAGGAGCTATATATACAACTAGAAGACCTAATCCTACAACCGGCGCCCCCCTTCGCCATCCCTCGCTAATGGCGCTGGTGGGAGAGGCGCCAGTTCATCCTGAGGCACCACGAGACTGTCTCAACTACTGTAGCAACATGAGAGGGGAAGGGATCGAGGAGTGGCACCATCAGGAGTCCTAATCACCATCTCCAAAATAAGGACCGAGGGTGTCAACTGGATTTTAACGGGACAAACAGTTCGAGTTACATTATAAGGCATGAAGTTCTATATTTATATTTCCTATTAATTAACAACTTAACTATTTAAAGAGTTACTTTTGCATTTGTTTGAATCATTCAGAAAATATGTCCATATATTTCGTTAGAAACAAAATATAGACACAAGCCATTGTTGTCAACACTTATTAAATTGTTTGCATGATTAGTTTTTGAGGATAAAAATTAAATATAACAAGGAAATTCACCAGCTTGTTGGTACGTTAATTCTTCTTAAGCAGATAAAATTACAAGAGTCTACTTTAGAAATCATTACTAGAAACACATATTTTAGATAGATGAAGATAAAAACATTTTATATGGCACGTACAGAAAAAAGGAGCCTGTAACATCCCAAAAATATTGATCATGCTTATCAAATTATAATCACTAAAATTAGGGTTAACAAAAACTTTGATTAAATAAAAACCAAATGAATGCATGTGTGTATGTGATGATTGAATGAATGCATGTTTGGACTTGAGTGATTAACCTATATAGCAAGGGATGGATTAAACATGAAAATAACATCATCTAAAACTTTTCCAAGCAGAAACAAATCAAGGGAAAATAAAAAACAAATCAAATGAGGCAAATGGTCATTTTGCCAATCTTGCTCACTAGGCCACTTTGAGTATTTCTAGTCCAAGATTTCAAACAGAAACTTTTCCATTTCTTTTCACCCCTTGCTAGACCAAGTACAAGTGAATCAAAGCCCACCTTTCAAACTTACAGAAACATTTAGCAACCCCATTCAAATGACATTTTAAAATTGAATCTTTAACATATGTGAAGATCACACCTTTTCAAAACCCAACTAAACTAGTGCCCCTTGACCAATCCAACTAAACAGAGACTCCCTAGTATGTGCCTAGCAAGCCTACCAAGTTTGAATCCAAAATTCAAATTTGAATTTCTTTCGGCCATTTCATCAAACACCTTGTGATCAGCAAACAACAAAACATCAAACACTATTAATAGCAGTAATTTTGGCCAACCTTGTCCCCTCTCTAGCTCACTCTACACTCTCAGTAGATGATCAAACTAATCTAACTAGACTTAGCACTACTGTGAGCAAGCATAGCCATCAATGGTGACCATGCCGAGCGCACCATTGCCACCCCCATGTCGCCAACAAGCTTGAGGAAGCACTAGCCTCGCCAACCTTGTCTGGGACACTCTCCACCGTCCACCGCCACCCCCTTTCCTAGCCTCGAGCACTGCTAGCCCCTGGAACACACGGCAAGCTCATGCCAAACTTCTCTACGTGCGAGCCGAGAGCGCGCCAGTGCGCCGCACGTGACACCAGCCCACAGATCGCGCGCCGCCCTCGCCGCTTGCGTACGTGATCGCCAGCACCCCAGCACCCCTCCAGGCAACCCCGTTCGCCGTCGCGCCGACCATGGACGCTGTGCGCCATTAAACTTGCCGTCGGACCCGCCCAGAGCGCCGTGACGTTCCAACCGTTCCTCACCGCCCCACAGCACACCATCAAGCCGTTGAGCGTTGCCAGGAGGAAACGCACTGCCCTGTATCGTCGCCCATGCCATTAGCACGCTGTGCCGACGACCACGAAGAGCTCAGCCTGCTCCATTCGGTCCCCTCGTCGCACTATAAAAGGATGCCACCCCCGTTCGATTTGAACACACCATCTCACTGCCCACCTCTCACTGATCACACCAACTCACCATATCAAAGTAGAGAGGATAATGGAGGAAGACTCATTTTCAAGGACAAATCAAAAGCTCCACGTAAGAAACAGTTTGTAAAGAAGAATGCTCCTTTCAAGAAGCAACCAAAGATTGTTCTAGTGGCTCAAGAAGAATATTCAACGGGGAGTGAAGATGAGGACGAGGACGATAGCTCTCAAGAGGTGGCTGCTATAGCCACCACATCTACATCAACATCTCTCTTCGACTCTCCGAACGAAAACATCATCAACAAGAATGCTACTTGCCTCATGGCACGAAGCTCTGAGGTAACTTCTTCTAACTCTTCTTTTCCCAAGACTATGATAGACATGGATGATCCTACTAGTCTTAAGGTTAAAGAAGAGATTATTGCTTTGGATTATTTCTACACTAACTTGCAAGGTGAGCACAAAGTTCATTTTGAAGATCTCATGGATCAGCTGGCTCAAAACGAAGCACTCCTCGAAGAAAAGGGCAGAATTGAAAGGGAGGATGCAATGGAAATTGCATCCCTAAAAATGCTCTTGAAGAAGAAGAAGAAGATCGGGTCTCTATTGAAGAGAGGCTCGAGTCTATGGAAGAGTCACATGAAGAAATTGTGACTAAACTTGTTAAGGAACGTGACAATGCTGTCACCAAAGCAAAGAAGTTAAAGAAGGAAAGGATTGACTTTGGGGCTGCTCATGATAGACTCTCCGAGGAATTGGAGAAACTTGACAATGCTCACAAGGCGTTGAAAAACGAGTTCTCTATTCTCAATGAGTCACATGATCAGCTTCAAAGTCGATTGGCCAAATATGATACTCCTAGCTCGTCCAACTCAACATATAGTAACAAGAAAAATGCTAGTGTGGAAAAAGAAGTGACCAAGGACATCACTACAAAGGACAAAGGTGTGCTTGATGAAGTCCTTGGCAAGCAAAGGTCAAATCATGGTAAAGAGGGACTTGGGTATGCCACCAAGTCCAAGAAGAAGAAAACCAAGAAGAACAAGACCAAGAATGTGCAATTAAAGACAAGCACTGCTGAGAAGATTGTCACAAAAGACAAGACTAATAATATTGGTTTTGCAGGGTCTCACAATCCGAATTATGAACTCTTTTGTGATGACTATGGCGATGTTTATGCTTATTATGTTGGTCCTTTTGATGAATATATTGCTTGGTCTATTTGGGTCCCAAAGACCCTTGTTACTAACATGAAAGGACCCATTGAAAAATGGGTACCTAAAACCAAGAAGTAATTTTCTTGCAGGGCTATGCTTCCGGTGGGTCGAAATGGGTGCTGGATAGTGGCTGCACTAGTCATATGACCGGAAGCAAGGAGATCATCACGGAGATGCGTCCAAATCATGATAATATCACAGTCTCCTATGGTGATAAGTCAAAATCTCAGGTATTGGGTCTTGGCAAGGTTGTGGTTGCCCATGATATCTCTCTCATGGACGTCATGCTTGTTGAGACCCTCGGTTACAACCTTCTTTCTGTTCGTGCCCTTGGCAAGATGGGTTTTGCTGTTTTTATCGATGATGATTTGGTGGTACTCTTGTGGAGCAAGTCTCTAAAGGTCGCTTTTGTTGGATACGTCGAAAATGACCTGTATGTGGTGGACTTCTCGGGGAAAACCACTTCGGGTCCGATGTGTCTATTCGGAAAGGCCGACGTGGGCTGGCTATGGCATCGCCGTTTATCCCATGTCAACATGAGAACTTTGCAAAGTCTCCAGAAGGGTGGCCACATCCTTGGACTAAAAGACAATGTGTCTTTTGCCAAAGATCGTGTTTGCAGGGCTTGTGTAGAAGGAAAAATGCATGACTCTCCCCACAAGAGGAAGACTATTGTGCCATCAAAGAGAATATTGGAATTACTTCATGTGGATTTATTTGGTCCTCCTTCTCATGCAAGTCTTGGTGGAAAGAAATATTGCTTGGTCATTGTCGACGATTACTCAAGATATACATGGGTCTATTTCTTCAAGCTGAAAAGTGAGACTCAACAAACTGTCATCGACTTTGCCAATGAAGTTCAACGTCAACACAATGTTCCCATCTTGGCAATTAGAAGTGACAACGGCTCCGAATTCAAGAACTACACTTTAAATGAGTTTCTTAGCGAAGAGGGGATTAGACATCAATATTCCGCTGCGTACACCCCTCAACAAAATGGTGTAGCCGAGAGGAAGAACCGGACTTTGATGGATATGGCAAGATCTATGCTAGCTGAATTCAAGTCTCCTTATAATTTTTGGGCTGAAGCCATATCCACTGCTTGTCACTCATCTAACCGGCTCTACCTTCGAAAGATTTTGGACAAGACTCCTTATGAAATACTTACCGGTAACAAGCCCAACATCTCATACTTCAGAGTATTCGGGTGTAAGTGTTTCTTTCTTATTAAAGGTGTCCGTTTGTCAAAATTTGAGTCCAAGGCCTTAGAAGGTATTTTTGTTGGTTACGGTGCCGAATCCCACACTTATAGAGTCTACAACAAGCTCACTGGGATTGTTGTAGAATCTTGTGTTGTGGAGTTCGATGAAAATAACGGCTCCTTTGTAGGGCAAGTTGATGTTTGTGATGCAGATGTTGAAATACCCCAAGATGCCATAAGAAGAATGGGCGTGGGATTTTTCCGCCCCATTGAGGAACCCCTTGTGGCGGATCGGGAAGGACAATGCTCCACACATGTGGAGCCCTCATCTACACAAGACCAACAAGCTCCTACTGTTGGAGACAATCCTGCACCAACACCACAATCTGCTGAGGATCATCTGTCCCCTGAACAAGTTGGTAGTCCCAGGCCGGACTTTCCACCCGCTCCAAGGGGCGGACAATCCGCCCCTGTCACTCCAACTCATTCCAGAGGATCCGAAGGAGAAGTCAGCAACTCTGAAGCTCCCAGGCCGGATTCTCCGGCCCCCGAGGGCGGATTATCCGGCCCTGGGTCTCCAACTCTCATCAGGCATTCTCAAGAAGATGGCTCGGGTTTTTCACCTCCCAGGCCGGCTAGTCCGGCCCTGAAGGGGTTTCGCGGCATAGTAAATCAAAATTTTCTACGGAGCGAACAGAGGGAAAGCCAAGATCTAATCTAGGAGATGCAAACAACGAGAGAGATTGGATTAGATCTTCATACCCTTGAAGATTCGCACAGCGGAACGTTCGTCGGAACGTGGGTGATGTAGTCGTACTCGCTTCTCCTCCTCGCGATCCGATCCGATCTAGCACCACAAGTGGCGGTGCCTCCGTGAGATGCACACGTGCAGCACCTCGACGTCTCCTCCTTCCTCGGACCAGCAAGTATGGTGGAGAGATAGATTGGATCTACAACACGACGGCGTGGTGTATATGGTGGAGAATTTCTGATGCAGGGCTTCGCCTACAAACAGTCGGGAGGGAGAGAGGAAAGCTAGCAAGGCGGCTAGGGTTTGGAGGAGAGGTGTGGGGGGTTGGTGCGCCCCCACCCCTCTTTATATAGAGGGGGGGGGGCAACCCTAGCCCCTCCCCCAAGCCCAAAGGATAAGGAGTGGGGGGCATGGACTCTCCCCTCTTCTAGAAACCCTATCTCTAGTTTAAACGATTTAAACTCTCTAGGATTGGATGGACCCTATGGGGCCTTGTGCCCCTGGCCCAATGCGGCCAGGACACTCCCTCATAGGCCCATGCCCCCTCCCGGAAGGTGGGGCCACGTTGGTCCCCTTCCGGAAGGTTCTAGAAGCTTCCGGTACAATACCGATTAACCCGGAACAATTCCGAACTCCAAAAACTGCATTGCCTTATATGAATCTTATTCTCCGGACCATTCCGGAACCTCTCGTCATATCCCGGATCCCATCCGAGACTTCGAACAAAAATTCATAAACCAATTATCCAATCTATCCTAGCGTCGAGACACGTTAAGTGTGTGACCCTGCGGGTTCGAGAATATGCAGACATGATCTTCTATCAATAATCAACAGCGGGGTCTGGGCACCCATATTGACTCCCACACATTCATCGATGATCATATCGGATGAACCACGATGCCAGGATTCAATCAATCCCATATATATATTCCCTTCGTCTCGCGATATTTTACTTGCCCGAGATTCAATCGTCGGTACCGTCATACCTAGTTCAATCTCGTTCACAGCAAGTACTTTACTCGTTCCGTAATCCGATATCACTTTGTGATTAACTCCTTAACCACATGCTTGCAAGCGGTGTTGATATCGATTACCGAGTGGGCCCGAAGTATATCTATCCGACTTGGGAGGGACAAATTCCATCTCGATACATACAACCCAACAGATACTTTCCGATCACCTGAGAGACACCTTTATGATCACCCTCTCATAGGATGACGTTTGATGACCTCAAAGCTTTCTTCCGATACCAGGGAGTTGTATTATCTCATGGTCTAAGGAATACAATATTTGACATAGGAAAAGCTTCGCAAAGATGAACACGATGATACGATCTAATTGCTTCGCTTAGTTTGGGTCTGTCCATCATATCATTCTCCCAATGATATGATCTCATTATCAATTGACAACTCATGTATATGGTTAGGAAACCTTAACCATCATTGATCAATGAGCTAGTCCATAGAGGCGTACTAGGGACACGGTGTTGTTCACAAACCACACAAGTATTAAAGTTTCCGCTTAATACAATTCTAGCATGGAATATAAACTTTATCATGAACAAGAATTATAATAATAACATCTTTATTATTGCCTCTAGGGCATAATTCCAACAGTCTCCCACTTGCACTAGAGTCAATAATCTAGTTTACATCTGGCAACAATCTCACACCCATGGCACTGAGGTGTTGATCAAGTTTTACACGTGGAAGAGGTTTAGTCAATGGATCTGCGACATTCAGATCTGTATGTACTTTGCTAATCTTCAGATCTCCATCTGCAATATAATCTCGGATTATATGAAACTTGCGGTTGATATGCTTGGTCTTTGGATGATATCTTGGTTCCTTAGCGAGTGCTATGGCGCCAGTGTTGTCACACAATATCTCCAGTGGGTCCAATGCACTTGGAACCACGCCAAGCTCAGTGATGAAGTTTCTGATCCAAACTCCTTCACTTGACACTTCTGCAGCAGCCATGTATTCCGCTTCTACTGTAGATCCCGCGATCACGCTTTGCTTGCAGCTTCTCCAGCTCACAGCTCCTCCATTCAAAATATAAACGTATCCTGTCTGAGATTTGGAATCATCCTTGTCGGTGTCAAAACTAGCGTCGACGTAACCTTTTACGACAAGCTATTCATCACCCCCATAGACTAAGAACATTTCTTTAGTCCTATTTAGGTACTTTAGGATGTTCTTCACGGCTGTCCAGTGTTCCACTCCTGGATCACTTTGAAATCTGCTCGTCAAACTAAGAGCATTGGACACATCCGGTCTAGTACACAGCATGGCATACATGATGGAACCTATGGCCGAGGCATAAGGCACTTTGCTCATAGCTTCCCTATCATTTACCGTAGCTAGACACTGAGCCTTGCTCAATATCTTACCTGACAACACAGGCACTGAACCTTTCTTTGCCTTATCCATTCTGAACCTTTTCAGAACTTTGTCTAGGTATGTACTCTGGCTTAATGCTATCAGGCGTCTTTGTCTATCTCTATAGATTTTGATGCCCAATATATAAGCAGCTTCACCTAGGTCTTTCATTGAAAAACACTTGTTCAAATAACTCTTCACATCGTTAAGCATGTTGATGTCATTTTCGATAATCAATATGTCATCCACATATAGTACCAGAAACGTCACCGAGCTCCCACTCACTTTCTTGTAGATACAAGCTTCGTAGCAATTTGGAACAAATCCAAAGCTCTTGATCACTTGATCAAAACGAAGGTTCCAACTCCGAGATGCTTGCTTTAGTCCATAAATGGAACGCTGAAGTTTGCATACTTTACTAGCATCCTTAGGATCGACAAAACCTTCGGGTTGCATCATATACAACTCTTCATCAATGTTGTCATTGAGGAAAGCAGTCTTGACATCCATCTGCCATATTTCATAATCATGAAACGCAGCAATTGCTAATAAAATCCGAATGGACTTAAACATCGCTACGGGAGAGAAAGTCTCATCGTAGTCAACACCTTGAACTTGTCGAAAACCTTTCGCGACAAGCCGTGCTTTATAGACGGTAACATTACCATCCGCGTCCGTTTTCTTCTTGAAAATCCATTTGCACTCAACGGCCTTTCGGTCGCTAGGAGGGTCCACCAAAGTCCATACTTGGTTTTCGCTCATGGATCCCAATTCGGATTTCATGGCTTCTAGCCATTTCTCAGAGTCTGGGCTCATCATCGCTTCCTCATAGTTCGTAGGTTCACTGTCTTCTACTAACAAGATAGTCAAGACAGGGTTGCCGTACCACTCAGGAGGGGCACGCGACCTTGTCGACCTGCGACGTTCAGTAGCAGCATCGTCCGAAGATTCATGATCCTTGTCATTAGCTTCCTCTATTGTTGGTGCAGGCGGCACAGGAACAATTTCAGGTGCTGCGCTACTCTCCAATTCAAGAGAAGGTTCAATAACCTCGTCTAGCTCTACTTTCCTCCCACTCACTTCTTTCGAGAGAAACTCCTTTTCAAGAAAGGAACCGTTCTTTGCGATAAACACTTTGCCTTCGGTTCTGTGATAGAAGGTATACCCAATAGTTTCCTTAGGGTATCCTATGAAGACGCATTTCTCCGCTTTGGGTTCGAGCTTGTCCGGCATCAACTTCTTGACGTAAGCTTCGCATCCCCAAACTTTAAGAAACGACAACTTAGGTTTAGCACCAAACCACAGTTCATACGATGTCGTCTCAACGGATTTAGATGGAGCCCTATTTAAAGTGAATGCAGCGGTTTCTAATGCATAACCCCAAAATGATAACGGCAAATCAGTAAGAGACATCATTGATCGGACCATATCTAATAGGGTTCGATTCCGGCGTTCAGACACACCATTGCGCTGTGGTGTTCCGGGTGGCGTGAGTTGTGAAACGATTCCACTTGCTTTAAGATGTGTGAGAAAATCATAACTCAAATATTCACCTCCACGATCGGATCGTAGAAACTTAATCTTTCTGTTACGATGGTTCTCCACTTCATTCTGAAATTCCTTGAACTTTTCAAACGTTTCAGATTTATGTTTCATTAAATAGATATACCCATATCTACTTAAGTCATCGGTAAAAGTGAGGAAATAGCGATATCCACCGCGCGTAGAAACACTCATCGGTCCGCATACATCGGTATGTATGATTTCCAACAAGTCCGTTGCTCGCTCCATCATGCCGGGGAACGGGGTTTTGATCATCTTGCCCATGAGGCATGGTTCGCATGTGTCAAATGATTCAAAATCAAGAGACTCCAAAAGTCCATCAGAATGGAGTTTCTTCATGCGATTTACACCAATATGACCTAGACGACAGTGCCACAAATAAGTAGTATTATCACTATCTACTTTGCATCTCTTAGCCTCAATGTTATGGATGTGTTTTTCATCCCTTTCGAGATTTAGAAGAAATAAACCATTTACAAGAGGTGCATGACCATAAAAGATGTTACTCATATAAATAGAACAACCATTATTCTCCGATTTAAATGAATAACCGTCTTGCAATAAACACGATCCAGAAATAATGTTCATGCTCAACGCAGGCACATAATAACACTTATTAAGGTTTAAAACTAATCCCGAAGGTAAAACTAAGGAGAGCGTGCCGACGGCCATCACATCAACTCTTGATCCGTTGCCAACGCGCATCGTCACCTCATCCCTCGCAAGCCGCCGTCTATTCCGTAGCTCCTGTTTCGAGTTACAAATATTAGCAACTGAACCGGTATCAAATACCCAGGCACTACAACGAGGGCTAGTAAGGAAAACATCAATAACATGTATATCAAATATACCTTTGATGGTGCCAGCCTTCTTGTCCGCTAAGTACTTCGGACAGTTACGCTTCCAGTGACCCTTGTCCTTGCAATAGAAGCACTCAGTGTCCGGCTTAGGACCAGACTTGAGCTTCTTCTCAGCAGGGGCAACGCGCTTGCTGCCGCCTTTCTTGAAGGACTTCTTTGCACCCTTACCTTTCTTAAAGGAGGGTTTGTTGACCATCAACACATGATTATCCTTCTTGATGTCCACCTCCGCAGCCTTCAGCTTTGCGAAGAGCTCGGTGATCGTATCAGTGGAACCAATCTGATTATGAGTCACTACAAAACTTTTGTAGCTGGGAGGGAGTGATTGCAGAACCCTGTCAATCTTGAGCTCCTCTGGAATCGTGCATTCCAGTTGCTCAAGCCGTTGAGTGTAGCCCGTCATCTTAATGGCGTGCTCACTAACGGAACTCCCTTCCTCCATCTTGCAGTTAAAGAACTTCTCGGAGATCTCATATCTCTCAGAACGGGCCTGAGTCTGAAACATGGTTTTCAGCTCCTCGAGAATCTCAAAGGGCCCGGGATACTCTTCAAAACGATTTTGAAGTTCCGGTTCCATAGCAAACAACATGGTGCTCTTAATCACACCATAATCATCTTTACGCGACTGATAGACAGCTTTCTCATCAGCCGGCGCAGTTGCAGCAGGAGGGTCACCTAACGCTTTCCCAAGGACATAGTCCTTTTGTCCGCCAGACAGAATGATTCTTAGATTGCGGAACCAATTGGTGAAGTTAGACCCATTGTTTCTAAGCTTTTCCTTCTCAGCAAAAACGTTGAAGTTGAAGTTGGACTTGGCCATGTGATCTATAGTATTTGCAAGTACAATTTAGACTATGTTCATGATAAATAGTTCAACTTAATCAAATTACTAGATGAACTCCCACTAAATTCAACATCCCTCAAGTTGTTTAGTGAACACGATCCAAATTCACCACACCTAATCCGATCATCACGAGAAGAGATGTGGTTTCAATGGTGGACAACGAAGTGCCGATCATATCATTCATATGACTCATGCTTAACCTTTCGGTTCTTGTGTTCCGAGGCCATGTCTGTACATGCTAGGCTCGTCAAGCTAGACCCAAGTATTTCCGCGTGTGCAAAACTGGCTTGCACCCGTTGTATGTGAGCGTAGAGTCTATAGCACCCGATCATCACGTGATGCTTGGACACGACGAACTTTCGCAACGGTGCATACTTGGGGACAACACAGTTTTTATCTTGATCTTTAAGTGAGGAATCATCTTATAATGCTACCGCCGCGATCTAAGCATAATAAGATACATAAAAGGATAAACATCACATGCATATAACTTTATGTGACATGGTATAGCCAATCTTCGCGCAATGATCTCCATCTTGTGCGTTCCGGCATGATCTCCATCACTCCACCATGATTGCCTCCACCACGAATAGCAACTACAACTATTGCTAACTACTTAGCGATAAAGTAAAGCTACTACATGGCGTATAAGAAGTTGACTCGCAGGTCATACACAATTATAAAGACAACCATATGGCTCCTGCCGGTTGTGTACTCATCGACATGCAAGTCGTGAAACATTACAAAACATGATCATCGCATACAATATACACATCACATCTTGGGCCATACCATATCACAGAAAACACTCCCTGCAAAAACAAGTTAGACGCCTCTACTTTGTTGTTGCATGTTTTACGTGGCTTATGGGAGTAGATGCTAAGAACGATTCTTACCTACGGAAAGCCACAATGGTGATATTATGGTTGCCAAACTCCGGTGTTAATCCCATGACAACTATAGTGAGAGAAACTGACATCCACCAGCCGCATGTGTGGAACAAGCCACACGTCAAGTGCGGAGCCGGTCTCGCGAACGACGTCGCGTAAGGTTGTCCTGGACCGCTTCAATCTCACTATCCCGCGTCATAAGAAGAACACAAACAAGAGGCTTGCAACAGAAAACATCAACGCCCGCAACAACCATGTTGCGTTCTACTCGTGAAACACATCTACGCATAGATCTAGCTCTGATACCACTGAAGGGGTTTCGCGGCATAGTAAATCAAAATTTTCTACGGAGCGAACAGAGGGAAAGCCAAGATCTAATCTAGGAGATGCAAACAACGAGAGAGATTGGATTAGATCTTCATAACCTTGAAGATTCGCACAGCGGAACGTTCGTCGGAACATGGGTGATGTAGTCGTACTCGCTTCTCCTCCTCGCGATCCGATCCGATCTAGCACCACAAGTGGCGGTGCCTCCGTGAGATGCACACGTGCAGCACCTCGACGTCTCCTCCTTCCTCGGACCAGCAAGTATGGTGGAGAGATAGATTGGATCTACAACACGACGGCGTGGTGTATATGGTGGAGAATTTCTGCTGCAGGGCTTCGCCTACAAACAGTCGGGAGGGAGAGAGGAAAGCTAGCAAGGCGGCTAGGGTTTGGAGGAGAGGTGTGGGGGGTTGGTGCGCCCCCACCCCTCTTTATATAGAGGGGGGGGCGCAGCCCTAGCCCCTCCCCCAAGCCCAAAGGATAAGGAGTGGGGGGCATGGACTCTCCCCTCTTCTAGAAACCCTATCTCTAGTTTAAACGATTTAAACTCTCTAGGATCGGCTGGGCCCTATGGGGCCTTGTGCCCCTGGCCCAATGCGGCCAGGACACTCCCTCATAGGCCCATGCCCCCTCCCGGAAGGTGGGGCCACGTTGGTCCCCTTCCGGAAGGTTCTAGAAGCTTCCGGTACAATACCGATTAACCCGGAACAATTCCGAACTCCAAAAACTGCATTGCCTTATATGAATCTTATTCTCCGGACCATTCCGGAACCTCTCGTGATATCCTGGATCCCATCCGAGACTCCGAACAAAAATTCATAAACCAATTATCCAATCTATCCTAGCGTCGAGACACGTTAAGTGTGTGACCCTACGGGTTCGAGAATATGCAGACATGATCTTCTATCAATAATCAACAGCGGGGTCTGGGCACCCATATTGACTCCCACACATTCATCGATGATCATATCGGATGAACCACGATGCCAGGATTCAATCAATCCCATATATATATTCCCTTCGTCTCGCGATATTTTACTTGCCCGAGATTCGATCATCGGTACCATCATACCTAGTTCAATCTCGTTCACAGCAAGTACTTTACTCGTTCCGTAATCCGATATCACTTTGTGATTAAGTCCTTAACCACATGCTTGCAAGCGGTGTTGATATCGATTACCGAGTGGGCCCGAAGTATATCTCTCCGACTTGGGAGGGACAAATTCCATCTCGATACATACAACCCAACAGATACTTTCCGATCACCTGAGAGACACCTTTATGATCACCCTCTCATAGGATGACGTTTGATGACCTCAAAGCTTTCTTCCGATACCAGGGAGTTGTATTATCTCATGGTCTAAGGAATACAATATTTGACATAGGAAAAGCTTCGCAAAGATGAACACGATGATACGATCTAATTGCTTCGCTTAGTTTGGGTCTGTCCATCATATCATTCTCCCAATGATATGATCTCATTATCAATTGACAACTCATGTCTATGGTTAGGAAACCTTAACCATCATTGATCAATGAGCTAGTCCATAGAGGCGTACTAGGGACACGGTGTTGTTCACAAACCACACAAGTATTAAAGTTTCCGCTTAATACAATTCTAGCATGGAATATAAACTTTATCATGAACAAGAATTATAATAATAACATCTTTATTATTGCCTCTAGGGCATAATTCCAACAGGCCCCTCCAAGGGGCGGATTATCCGGTCCTGAAGAAAATGTTCAGCAACAATCTTCTGGCAGTAACGGTGACCAAGATCAAGGGCAAGGCAGTAATCAAGACAAGGATACACATATTGAATCAACTCCTTCTAGAAACAATAAGGACATTGAGGCTCGTCGCAAGGCTCGTGCTGATCGGAACCTTGAACTAAGAGGTCACACTCTTTACAAGGTTGTTGGTGATCTACGACGAAGGGTATCCACTAGAAGAGAACTTGCAAGCTTTTGTGATCATCAAGCTCACATTTCCATGGTTGAACCGAAGAAGGTTTTTGATGCTCTTGAAGATCCCGATTGGGTTGTTGCAATGCATGAAGAATTAAATAACTTCGAACGCAACAAAGTTTGGAAGCTCGTAGAAAAACCAAAGGATTGCTGCAATGTTATCGGCACCAAGTGGATCTTCAAGAACAAACAGGATGAAAATGGCATTGTTGTGAGGAATAAAGCACGACTCGTGGCTCAAGGATTCTCTCAAGTGGAAGGAATTGATTTTGCCGAGACTTACGCTCCTGTGGCTCGCCTAGAGTCCATCCGTATCCTTCTTGCATATGCAGGCCATCATATTTTTAAATTACAACAAATGGATGTTAAGAGCGCTTTCCTTAATGGTCCTCTACATGAGTTGGTATACGTCAAGCAGCCCCCGGGGTTTGAGGACCCCAAATTTCTGAACCATGTCTACAAAATCGATAATGCGCTCTATGGCCTTAAACAAGCCCCACGTGCATGGTATGAGCACCTTAAAGAGCTTTTGCTAGACCGTGGATTCGAAGTTGGGCAAATCGATCCCACTCTTTTTACTAAGAAGGTTAATGGGGAGCTTTTTGTATGCCAACTTTATGTTGATGACATTATTTTTGGCTCTACTAACCAAGCTTTTAACGATGAATTTTCGAAGCTTATGACTGACAGGTTTGAGATGTCCATGATGGGTGAGCTCAGGTTCTTTCTTGGATTTGAGATCAAACAACTTAGAGAGGGAACCTTTACTAATCAAGCTAAGTACATCCAAGACATGCTCAAAAGGTTCAAGATGACGGATCTCAATGGCGTTGCTACCCCAATGCAAACAAAGTGTCATCTTGAGCTCAATCCCAAGGGTAAAGACATGGATCAAAAGGTATACCGATCCATGATCGGCTCTCTCCTTTACCTTTGCGCATCTAGGCCCGATATCGTGTTAAGTGTAGGAGTGTGTGCAAGGTACCAAGCCGCTCCTAAAGAAAGCCACTTAGTGGCAGTCAAGCGAATCTTCCGATATTTGGTTCATTCCCCAAATTTTGGGTTATGGTATCCCAAGGGTTCAAGTTTCTCTCTATGTGGTTACACTGATTCAGATTGGCCTGGTGACAAAGATGATAGGAAATCAACCTCTGGTGCATGCCAATTCTTGGGCAGGTCTCTAGTGTGTTGGTCATCAAAGAAACAGAATTGTATTTCACTCTCAACCGCCGAAGCTGAATATGTTGCTGCTGCAAGTGCTTGTACTCAATTGTTATGGATGAGGCAAACTTTAAAGGAATATGGTGTCAATTGTGACAAAGTGCCTCTTTTATGCAACAATGAAAGTGCTATCAAAATTGCTTACAATCCCGTGCAGCATACAAGAACAAAACATATAGAGATTCGCAACCATTTTATTCAGGATCATGTTGCTCATGGAGATATTGCTCTATCCTTTGTGAGCACGAAGAACCAACTTGCTGATATTTTCACGAAGCCTCTTGATGAAGCAAGATTTTGTTATTTGAGGAATGAGCTAAATATCATAGATTCAAGGAGCTTGGCTTGACTACCCTTGCACACTCACTTGCTCTTATTCATGTATTTGGTTTAGATGCGGGCATAGACATAGGGGGAGTGTGGTCCTAATTGATTGGGCCAACCCTCCCCCCATAATGCCGAAAGTAAGTAAAATCATTTCCCTTAATATCATTTTGTGATATGTGGGTCATCGATGAGCATTGGTTTTGAACTCAAGATACATCTTCGTGGTGTCATGCCATGCGCTCCAACATGGTGGCTTTGGCCACTGCCCTCTTCCTCGAGAAGAGTTGGTTTTTCATGGGTCTCGTTGGATTTTCTTGCATATCTCATGTTCTTATGGAAAACACACTCAAATTTGGCTTTTGATTGATTTGATTCTTGCAAATTTGGGTGTGAATTCTGGGTGTCCAGGGGCGTTAGCATCGCTCTTCTTCATTTTTGGCGTTTCGATGCCAAAGGGGGAGAAGTAGTTCTATTAGGTCTCGTGGATTTGCAAGGGTCGGGCACAAGCTTTTCGATTTTAATCGTTTTTATTTGCTTGCTTCTGCCTTTTCTAGCGTGAACTCAGTTGCTATTTGTGTTTGTTTATGTAAGACTATGTCGTACTCCACAGTTTGGTACTATGTTTGGTATTCATAGAATTCTGGATTTATCTATCATGGACCCCATGGAATTCTGGCATTATGGAGCATATTTGATGGCATATGGATTCATGGGATTATCTATGTATGCTTTGGCTATATTCTCATCCCGGTGGTATGACTCAGTTGCTATTTGTGTTTGTTTATGTAAGACTATGTCGTACTCCACAGTTTGGTACTATGTTTGGTATTCATGGAATTCTGGATTTATCTATCATGGACCCCATGGAATTCTGGCATTATGGAGCATATTTGATGGCATATGTATTCATGGGATTATCTATGTATGCTTTGGCTATATTCTCATCCCGGTGGTATGACCTTATTTCCCAAACCTTAAAGTAGTGTTCTCCCTAGTGTGTGTATTTGTATTCGAATGCAAATCTTAAATATGCACACATCTAGGGGTAGCGTCTTTCATTATTTAAGGTGGCATTTGCCGGTTTTATTGCAAATCCTAGTATTGTCATCTAACACCAAAAAGGGGGAGATTGAAAGAAAATTTCTTAATCCCTAGTGTTTTGTGTGTTAGATAACAATACCAAGTATCATTTAATGTGTGTTGAAGTGTTGCAGCTCTATTTGAGAATAAAAGGAAAATAACTCTGCCTTTGGGGGCGGATAATCCGGCCCCACCAGGGGCGGATAATCCGCCCCTCCCTTTGCCCAAGCAGGCGCAAGCCCCAGAGAGGGGGCGGAATTTTGGCCAGATTTTCCGGCCCCGCCGGATAATCCGCCCCTCAGGGGGGGCGGATAATCCGCCCCCCCTGCTCATCGCCAAGGCGCAAGCCCAGAGAGGGGGCGGAGTTTTGGCCGGACTTTCCGGCTTGGCCGGATTATCCGCCCCCCAAGATCTTCACCAAGCTTCACCAAGGCGCAAGCCCCAGAGAGGGGGCGGAGTTTCCCCCGAAGAATCCGCCCTTGGGGCGGAGTTTTCCCAGGGGCGGATAATCCGCCCCAAGTGGGGGGCGGATAATCCGCCCCCAAAGTTGTGCAACGGCCAGATCTGGGGAGGGGGTATTTAAGCCACCCTTCCCCCTCCTGCCAGAACTCTTGATTCATCTCGAAAAAGACCAGATCAGATCTGAAAGCTTCATCCAAGAGTGCTCCACCTGGATCCACCCAAAGGCCCCATCCCTTGGGGAATCGAAGGAGGAGAACTCGTTCTTCATCATCAGCAATCAAGCGCTTCATCTCCTCTCCATTCATTTGGAGAACCCCTGATCTAGTATTTCTTGCAAATACCTAGATCCTTGTTTTTGTTTATATTGATAAACCTTGTTCTTGTGGCAGCTTGTTGTCATCTCGGGAGCCCCCAATTCGGTTGTGGGTGTGTGCCCCGATAGTGTTGTAAAAGGCACCGGTTCACGCCTCGAAGGGATCCAATAGTGGAGAAGGTGGATCAGGCCTCTCGTGGCGAGATCCATCGGAGAATAGGGTGAGGCCTATTGTGGCGTGGTGGTCTTAGAACCGCCCACCCCTCCAACGCAGATGTACTTCCCTTAACAAGGAAGGAACTGCGGTAAAACAAATCCCTGTGTCTCCGCGTGCTCCACTACGGTTTCCTCGCTCCTCTTTTACGTGCTTAGTAGTTAGGGTTACATATAGGGAAATTCTCGTAGTTGCATATCTAGAGAATTTACTTTGTGTCAAGCTAAAATTGAAAAGGTATTAAAAATTGGTTAGCACCTATTCACCCCCCCTCTAGGTGCCCATACGATCCATTTCACACTTGGCAGACACAAATCAAACAAAATCAAAACACTATTGTGAGCAGTGATTCTTGCCTAACTGGTTCCCTATCTAGCTCACAACCAGCTCAGTAGATCATCTAGCAAGATTAACCAAGCACTAGCACCACTGTGAGCTTGGCATTGTCATCAATGGTGAACATCCGAAGCCACCCTTGTCACCCCCATGTCTACAGCAAGGTAGGAAGAGAAACAAGCCTAGCCAGCATGTCTGGGAGCAAGCCAACACTCCACCGCCACTCCCTGTCCACCGCTCGAACCCTGCCAGCCACTGGACCACGCGCACGAACCATGCCAACCTCGCCAGCAACTATGCCGAGAGCACGCCCCGTGCGCCACGCTCGACCAACGCCCACAGACCGCGCGCCGCCCTCGCCGCGTGCATACGTGATCACCGTCCCAACAACCCCGCAGACACGCTCGTTCGCCGCTGCGCGGACCACGCGCGCTATGCGCCATTAAATTCTCCGTCGGGCACGTGCAGAGCACCGTCGTGTTCCGATCAAACCGCACCGCCCCACGTCTCGCCACCGTACCGTTGAGCATCGCCAGGGAACACCGCACCGTCCCCTACCTTCGCCCATGCCAATAGCCGTCTGTACCATCGCCCCCGACGAGCTCACCTTGCGCCCCGTCGGTCCCCTCGCTCGACTATAAATAGAGGCCACCCCCAGCCGAATTGAGCACACCATTCTACTCCCCTCTCATCACTGATCGTGCCACACCGTTCCCGGAGCAAGGCGAGCAACACTTCGCCGGAAATTCACCGAAGCCTGCCGCTTCTAGAGAAGAAGGGAGCCAGCGATTGGAGCCGCCCCAGGAGGAGCCACCGGTACCAGGAGATTCATCGTCGTCGACTTCGTCGTTCGCCCGCCTCGCCGACCCTCGCCTACACCCCGGTGAGCCCCCAGCACCCCCCACTGGCCGCGCTAGGTTTCTGTCTCGCCGGCGTTGCCCAACATCGACGATGACTCCCAGCCGTTGGATTAGAACCAGATCGAACGACCCACGTTTCCCCGTACCGCTTCGCACCCCCTGTCTCACTGACGAGTGGGGACAGCCACTTAAACAGCCCGCGGAAGCGCTACGCTTAGCAGGCCGGCCCGTTAACTTTTCCCGCGCAGCCCAGTTATTTGAATTAAACCTTTTCTATTTTATTTCAAACACACTTCTGTACCCAGTTTCAAAAATCAACCCAGGTCGATTCAGTGCATCAAATTGAATGAAACCAATTTTGTTAGAAAGGACTGGGAATGCTGAATCCAAGCCCGTTGGATTCAAGTCATTTGGATCTATAGATCACCCATGGTAAAAATAACAAGGCAGAACCTTTTCTGCATTCAAACATTTTTCAAATTTAAACCATGATAGATTTTGAGTTGATTCCAACTCTCAAAAATCACATTTAACCATACCTTTCAGAATATATAAAAATATATAGGGTTACTTACAGAAATAATGTTCAAGTAATAAAAGAATGCCCCATAGGCATTTTAGCCACTTTAATTAATTAAAATAAAAGGGTAAAACCTTATTAAATTGTGATACCACTTTAAATCACATTCCCATGGACTAAAATATGTGGTGATGACATGTGTCAACATGATCCCATGTTTGGTTTGGAGAATATTAAATCTTAATTAGTTTTTCAATGAGTAGAAATTACTTTTCTAAAAATAAAAGGAATTAAACCAAGCTTTAATCTTGTAATGTTAGTGATGATGCTAGATCATCTATAGGACCCTTTTTGTGTGATGATTGTAAGTAGTTAAGTATTGTTTGGTGATTGTGTACATCGTATTTATTTATAGACGTTAGTACCGACCAAGGATACGAGGAGGAAGGAGGATTCTAGGAAGAAGAAGCCGAGGAGAACTTCAACCACTGCTCTACACAAGGCAAGCCTAATACTACTAGTGAATGTGCAAGCTAACACTTGCAAGATACTCTACTGATGCAACAAACCACTACTTGTTACTATACCCACTATATACCTTAAGCATATGTGATCATATCCACTTGATAAACCAATCCTAGTTTTACTTACAAGCTTCTTACTTTATTTTTTATCAAATCTCTTACTTAGAGTTTACTTAAGAGAATGGTAGATACTAGAAAGATATGTGAAGGTTGCATAAAGAGCATAAAATTTGGCCTAAGCTAGATAATCTTGATGTCATCCTAAGGCAGTAGATTGAACTTATTTAGAACTCCACTAGTTTACCACCCCTCATTAGTACTTACCCCCACTTGTAGATGCTAGTGCTAAGCATAAAACTTGACCAACTTTAGATGGGAATACTTGGTGAAATTTTTTATGAAAACCTTGGAATGATGGATCATTCTACTGAGATGTTTTGACATGTGTTTCCGAACAACTGATGATTTTGGTGATGAAAATGATGAGGCATGAGCCTTATCGCTTTATAAAACTGATGGTTGTCTGGATGAGATACCATTCCAATTTTATCGTACAACCACAATACCCGAAGATTGGGTAGGGCTTGACTGGAAAGTTATATACCTTAGTATTAGTTCCCTCACGGCCAAGGTCTTAGCTGAGGCTACCTTGTGAAGATTGTCCACCTGTGCAGTACCCAAGATGATAGTTGGTCATGGTTGGGAGGCCAAACTCACAGGAGAGTTGCTTATACTAGGGCGTGTAATTGAAAGGTTAGGATTGATTATCTGCATACTGAGTATGATGAATTCAGGATTTGTTCCTGACGGATGTATCGAATGTTGTGGTGAAAGTGTACAATCTTTGCAGAGTGTCAAACTATTCGAATAGCCGCGTCCGCGGTTATGGACAGTTGGAGTGGCCATACTGTTCCCCCGTCAGACTTTTCAAAATGACTTGTGAAATGGATTGAGACTTTGACTTGACCACAACAGGGTTGTGATATGAAATACAAGTTCCCACTTAGGTGTTATAAAAATTCAACTAGCATTCTTTGCTTCTGAACTTAGTAGAGGTAAATCTGGCTTTTGCAAAATAACCCTAGAGCCTAGTGACCTATTATCAAAAACCCCTTTTACATGTTAGTATTAGTTTGCGAGTACTTAAAGAGTACTCATGGCTTTGTCCTTGGCTATTCCCATGGCCAGACTATGAAGAGGAGTATCTGGAGGATGGACCCCAGGAAGGTTACGACAACTAGGATCATCTCCCATCGTCAGCATTGCCTGTGACCCCGAAGATGGAGCTTCGCCTACGCTATCGTTATTATTACGTATTCCGCTGCTTGATGTCATATTAAGAACTGGATCATGAGATCCCTTTTTGTGTAAGAACTTATGTACGGTTTGTAATGGATGATGTACTATGGTATCAAATTATGTTATGTCTCGCAAAAATGGTAATCCTGGGATTGCGATGTATGGCATAACAGGCATCTGGGATTAAAAATCCGGGTGTTGACAGATCGCTAGTCTCTTTGCCGTCAGCTCGACAATAAGAGGCGCATCATTGACCGTCTTCGCCACCGGATCACGGATTTGGAGGAGACCATCCACGAGAGAGACATGCAGTTGGAGGAGAGGGAGAATAAAGGGGAAGACCTTTGAAAGAACATGTGGGCCCCCATGTGTGGTTTTGGTAATTAATGACATTCTTTATGGACTAATGTGTGTATTAAGTTATACTTGTAGGATTTGTCCATTGACATCGCTTGGAGCATGTGTTGGCTTCAAGGTCGATGAAATGAGAAGAAGATGTGATGTGCAAGCTCAAAATGCGCCATCTATAGAAGATCTCATGTTTGATGCTTGCCATCCCCGGTGATCATGGATCGATGATGATAAATCAAGAAAGGCGTTCTATCTTGAGAAGGTCAAGTTCGTCTACATCGAGCTCAAGTGGAACGCTCAAGGCAAAGGTATAGTCTTGATAGGTTTTCCCTTTTGCCGGTCTCATGTTGTGTGTGGGAGACCGGGTTTAGGATAGATAACCGTACTATCAAGAGGGGCTCTCAAATGAGTAAATCAGTCACATCGTTCGGATAGAGCTCAATCGTTTGCATATTTGCATCATCATATTTGGTTGTTATTTGGGCTTATCCATGTGAGGATATAGATCTTGTGGTAATCTCCATAACAAGATCTTGTTCATCAAAATCGGATCTTCCGTTTGTATCTTGTTGCGATTTTGATCTTGGCGGCTTTTCGGTTTCTCACCAAGTGAGGTATCTCACATTATTATACATGATACATTCTCACTTTGTGATCACCAATATTTTCACCTCTTATAGGGTAGCTCATGTCGTCCTCTTTCCAACGCAATTGGAATCAGGTCGATCGGAGTTACCAATCAAAAGTTATAGCGGTTTGAATTTTCCTAGGTATTTAGAACCTAGCGCGGTAGTAGGTTTTTACAAGTTGCCAAAAGCCACTGCCGGGCTAGGTACCAAAAAGCGGTAGTACCGCATTTTAGTACCTAGCGCGACAGAAGGTTTTTGACTTCGTCATTTGGATCTATCCTCCCTTGCTGGACTATTATGTTTCTTTGCATGATCTTGTAGAGGTTGTTGTCCTCTTCGAAACGAGCCCAAGATCATCGAAAGCGGATTCCGAATGCAAAAGTTATGGTTGTTTTCGTTCTGTGTTAACCGGTAGTACCGGACCAGGATCCGATAGTATCGGGGTCCGGTAGTACCGCATTTTGGTACCGGGGAGCATAGAGAAAAATGCGTCTGGCGCCCCAGGAATCCTAGGGAAAGTCCGGTAGTACCGGGAAAAAGTCCGGTAGTACCGGGAATCGCGTTTTTGGGCTGCAACGGTTGGATTTTGGAGGAACCTATATAAGGGGACTTCTTCCCCAATGGTTCCAAAACCATTCTTGCAAGTTTTACCCTCCATTGTTGACCTTCTTAAGCTTGCTTTCTCTCAATCCCTCCTATGATTCTTGCATATTCTTGAGGGATTTGGAAGAGGAGATCTAGATCTACAATCCCACCAATCAACTCTCCTCTAAGTGAGGGGAACATATTGGGATCTAGATCTTGGAGTCTTTTGTGGATTTCCTCCATTGTTCTTCCTCTCTTATTCCCCCATAAGCTTTTGTAGCTTTGGTGGAATTTGGGAGAGAAGGATTTGAACACCTTTGTGGTGTTCTTTCCATTTGCATTCGGTGCATCGGTTTGAGTTCTCTCCGGAGGATTTGGTGAGTGAAAGTTGAGAAGTTTTTTACTCTTGGGTTCTTGGAACCCTAGACGGTTTGTTGTGTTGCGGGTTGAGGCCTTGGTGGCATTTGTTGGGAGCCTCCAATTAAGTTGTGGAGAAGTGCCCCAACCTTGTGGCCTTTGTGGCGTTTGTTGGGAGCCTCCAATTAAGTTGTGGAGAAGTGCCCCAACCTTGTGAGAGGTTCCGGTTGCCACCGACAAGTGCACCGATAGTGGAAGCGTGGATCGATCCCGTTGGGATGAGATTCACTGGAGAATAAGGGAGGCCTTTTGTGGCATAGGTGGTTAGATGCCACCCCCTCTCCAGACGAGACGTACTCCATGTTGGGAGGAACTCGGTAAAATATCGTCGTCCCCGCGTGCCTCGGTTATCTCTATACCCGAGCTCTTACTTATGCACTTTACTTTGTGATAGCCTTCGTGCTTGAAGTATATATCTTGCTATCACATAGTTGTTTGTCTTGCTTAGCATAAGTTGTTGGTGCACATAGGTGAACCTTAGTTGTTCTAGGTTGTGCTTAACAAAGTAAACATTAGTTTTATTCCGCCTTTGTTGAGCCACTCTTGGAAAAGTTTTAATCGCCTATCCACCCCCCTCTAGGTGACATCCGTATCCTCTCAACCTTCGTGGAGACCCCTACTCCTATCTCAGTGACGATGATGACTTTCTAGAGGATCAGGCCATGGAATTTTTCACCGATGAGGATGACTTCGCCTTCATTGATGATGATGAGGATGAGTATGATGAGGACACTGACTCCGAGGAGTAGTAGCACTTGAGCACTAGCGTTAGTGAGTTGTATTCGGTCCCACTGTATCGTAGTTTCTCAGAATGGTTGTTAAAACCATCTGTTTTTCCTTGTTGTGGTGTGTGTTTGTATCGTGTGCTATGAATGAATGAATGAAAAGAAAGTTGCTAGAAAAATCTGAGTCAAGCTTCAAAAATTTTTCCAAATCAAAACCCTGAACCTTAGAAATTTCCCTCTTTTCTCATGATCTACCTCAATCTTCAGATGCCTCGCGGAGGAAGCAGTTCATCCCCGGACCCGACGTTGCAAATCTAGCAAATGTTGGTTTCTGACCACGAAGCTGAAAGAGCAGAACGTCAAGACAACTTAGCCACCCTTCAATACATCGCTCAGATGGCCAACAACAATCAAGGGCATGGAAATCAGGACAACCATGGATCTAAGCTCAAGAATTTCCAGAACACCAATCCACTCATTTTCACTAAGTCAGAAGAGCCCCTAGATGTAGATGATTGGTTGCAAACCATGAAAAACAACCTGGAAGTTGCAGGAGTGGAAGCTAAAGAGAAAGTATTGTTTGCCACCCACTACCTGGACGGAGATGCAAGAGCATGGTGGAACAGCGTTCGCGCAATGACAGGAGGTCAGATGATGACTTGAGAGGAATTCAAAGTCAAGTTCAGCAGAACCCATGTGCCATCGGGTTTGATCAAGATGATGAGAGATGAATTTAGGGAACTGAAGCAAGGAAGGATGACCGTAGTGGAATACCGTGACAAATTCTTGTCATTGGCTAGGTATGCACCAGATGAGATAGACACTGAAGCCAAGAAGAAAGAGAGTTTCCTGAATGGTCTGCACGATGAAATGCAGACAGTGTTAGTCAATATCCCCTTTGTTGATATCGAAGCCTTAGTGGATTCCGCCATTCAGATGGAAGGAAAGATCAACCAAGCTAATGATAACCGCAAGCGTCGCATGATGCATCAACCAGGAACCATCATACCCCAAAGTATCGCCCCAACCCATCTCCAGGATTTTCCCCAAGAACCAACAGACCCCCGATGAACCATCCAACCTATCCCAACCGTGGAAACCCAAGGCCCGGAGGAAATCACAACAACCCTGGCAACCCCAGTAGTTTCAACCATGCACCGCCCAAGTTCAACAACAAGAATGCCGCCACCAACCCCAACACTGCCCCAAGGACTGGAAGCAATGATGTGCCTGTTGTAGCAAAGGACAAGTCTCAGGTGACTTGTTATGAATGTGGAACCAAAGGTCACTATTCCAATGAGTGCCCAAAGAAGATTGCCTCATCCCCCAATGCAAATGCCCCAGCCCAGCAGCAGCTTCGTGTTCATCCCGGAAGAAGGTTTGCCCCAGGGAACTCGCTCAACCACAACGGCCGTCTCTTTCTCATGCATGCTGAAGAAGCCCAAGAAGCGCCAGATGTCGTGCTGGGTATGTTTTCTGTTAACTCAGTACTTGAAAGAGTGTTGTTTGATTCTGGAGCATCGCACTCATTTGTTACTGAAGAATTTGCATGCACTAGTAAGATTCAACCAACCAAATTGAAGCATGTTATGATAGTTCAAATACCTGGTTCAACCACCAAAGCTAGACAAATTTGCAAAGCCGTACCGATCTGAATCCATGGCATAGATTTTTATGAAAATTTAATATTACTCGGAACTAAAGGTTTGGAAGTTGTACTAGCAATGGATTGGATGTCCAAACATAAAGGATTAATCGATTGTGCCAAGAAATCCATAACAATGACAAGTACATCCGGAATATCAGTCGAGCATGTATTTGAAACCTTGCCCCGTCAATTCAAGTGCAACAAGAGTATAGCCCAACCAACCATTGACCATGTTTGGATAGTCTGTGAATACCCCGATGTATTTCCAGATGTTTTGCCCGGTATGCCCCCAGATCGGGATATCGAGTTTATCATTGAAATAATCCCTGGAACCGGACCCATAGCCCAGATACCATATAGTATGAACCCATCGGAACTAGTGGAACTGAAGAAGCAACTGGATGCTATGCTGGAAATTGGATTGATTCAACCAAGTGCGTCGCCATGGAGATCACCTGTTTTGTTTATGGACAAGAAAGATGGAGGTAACCGTTTATGTACGGATTATCGGAAGTTGAATGATGTCACCATCAAGAACAAGTACCCGTTGCCAAAGATAGAAGACCTATTTGACCAGTTGACTGGTGCCAAAGTGTTTTCTAAGATTGATCTTAGAACTGGATATCATCAACTCAAGGTTCGCGCAGAGGATATTCCAAAGAATTCCTTCACCACCAGATATGGATTATATGAGTATATTGTCATGTCTTTTGGATTAACCAATGCCCCAGCTTATTTCATGAACCTCATGAATAAGATTTTTATGGACTTCCTGGATAAGTTTGTCGTTGTTTTCATCGATGACATTCTAATTTATTCCAGATCAGAAGAAGAACATGAGCTACACCTAAGAACCATCCTTGGAACTCTTAGGGAGCATCAGTTGTATGCGAAGTTTAGAAAATTTGAATTCTGGTTACAGGAGGTAGGATTCCTCGAACACATTGTATCCGCTGGAGGAATTGCCGTTGACCCTGCAAAAGTGAAGGATGTAGAAGATTGGCAAGCCCCAACCACCCAAACTCAAGTTCATGCATTTCTCGGATTAGCGGGATACTACCGCAAGTTTGTAGAAGGATTCTCGAGTATCGCAAGACCCATGACCCAATTGCTGAAGAAGGACAATAAGTTTGAATGGACAGACAAATGTGAAGCGAGTTTTCAAGAACTCAAGAGGAGATTGATTTCAGCCCCCATCTTGATCATGCCGGATATCACGAAGCCCTTTGATGTGTATTGTGACGCATCCAAGACCGGTCTCGGATGTGTGCTGATGCAAGAGGGCAAAGTAATATCTTATCTATCCCGACAACTGAAGAAGCATGAACAGAACTATCCCACCCATGACCTTGAACTAGCAGCCGTAGTTCTAGCCCTGAAGACATGGAGGCATTATCTTATGGGAAACCGTTGTGAGATTTATTCGGATCACAAGAGCCTGAAGTATATATTCACTCAGAAGGAGCTGAATATGAGGTAGAGAAGATGGATTGAGATAATCAAGGACTATGATATGGACATTCACTACCACCCTGGTAAAGCCAATGTGGTAGCAGATGCCCTTAGAAGATTGCCGTGCCGCTTGAACTCCATGATTCAAAAGGAGCAACCAAGTTTGCAGAAAGAGATGGAAGATTTTAGAATGGAATTAGTAAGTGAAGGATTTTTGGCTAGCATAGAACTTCGACCCACTTTGACCAGCCAGATCAAGGAGGCTCAGAAAGGAAATGCTAGTATCGATGGAATCAAACGTCGTGTCAATACAGGCAAAGTACCCGGATTCACCGAGGATGAAGAAGGAGTTCTGTGGTACAAATGACGTCTCTGTGTACTAGCAGATTCGGAGTTGAAAGAAGTTATTTTGAAGGAGGCCCATGATACTCTTTATTCTATCCACCCTGGAGGAACAAAGATGTATCAGGATCTGAAGGAGCAATTTTAGTGGCATAAGATGAAGAGAGAAATCGGAAGCTATATCACCAAGTGTGATGTTTGTCAGAGAGTTAAGGTGGGACATCAAAGACCCGCAGGATTGTTGCAACCATTGCAGATTACAGAATGGAAACGGGATTCAGTTGGAATGGACTTTATCACCGGATTGCCTACTTCTAGTAGGGGAAATGACTCTATTTGGGTCATAGTTGACAGATTGTCCAAAGTAGCCCATTTCTTACCAGTCAAGACCACCTGCCAGAGTTCGAAGCTAACATAGTTGTACATCGCTAGAATCGTCAGTTTGCACGGAGTCCCCAAGAACATCGTATCAGATCGAGGAACTCAGTTTGCCTCGAGATTCTGGAGGAAAGTCCAAGAAGGTTTAGGAACCCGACTAGATTTCAGCACGGCGTATCACCCTCAGACTGATGGAAAAACGGAGCGAGTAAATCAAATAATCGAAGATATGTTGAGAGCATGTGTGCTTGAGTATGGATCTAAATGGGAAGACTGTCTACCGTTCGCAGAATTTTCTTACAACAACAGTTATCAAGCTAGTTTGCAAATGGCCCCATTTGAGTTCATGTATGGAAGGAAGTGTCGTACCCCTTTGAATTGGTCAGAAGTAGGAGAGAGTCAGATGTTTGGACCCGACATCCTACGAGAAGCAGAAGAGAAAGTTCACAAGATTCGTGAGCACCTCAAGACCGCCCAATCCAGACAGAAGAGTTATGCCGACAAGAGACGTCGAGACCTCGCTTTCAATATCGGAGATTTTGTGTATCTCAAAGTGTCTCCTTTGAAGGGAATGCATCATTTCCAACTCAAAGGAAAGTTAGCCCCCAGATATATCGGACCCTTCAAGATTCTGAATCATTGAGGAGAAGTATCATATCAATTGGAAGTGCCGGAAGAAATGTCAGCAGTGCAAAATGTGTTTCATATATTGTTATTCGCAAATGCCTTGAAGTTCCGGAGAAGACTGAAGTTTTCAAGAACATTGATCACCGCACCATAGAGATCAACGATGACCTGACGTATCCCGAAGTACCCATTCGTATTTTGGAGGAAGCTTTTAGGACCACCAGAACCCTAAGCATCAAGTTTCTCAAGATTCAGTGGAGCAACCACACTGAAGAAGAAGCTACCTGGGAGCGAGAAGATCACATCAAGACGGAGTTTCCCGATCTCTTTAAATCCTAGGTAATCTTTTTTCTTCTTTCTCAAATCTCGGGACGAGATTTTGTTTAAGGAGGGAAGGTTTCTAACATCCCAAAAATATTAATCATGCTTATCAAATTCTAATCACTAAAATTAGGGTTACTAAAAACTTTGATTAAATAAAAACCAAATGAATGCATGTGTGTATGTGATGATTGAATTAATGCATGTTCGGACTTGAGTGATTAACCTAAATAGCAAGGGATGGATTAAACATGAAAATAACATCATCTAAAACTTTTGCAAGCAGAAACAAATCAAGAGAAAATCAAAAACAAATCAAATAAGGCAAATGGTCATTTTTGCCAATCTTGCTCACTAGGCCACTTTGAGTGTTTCTAGTCCAAGATTTCAAACAGAAACTTTTCCATTTCAAACATCATAAAACTTTTCCAAGTAAAAGTGAATCAAAGCCCACCTTTCAAACTTATAGAAACATTTGGCAACCCCATTCAAATGACATTTTAAAATTTAATCTTTAACATATGTGAAGATCACACCTTTTCAAAACCCAACTAAACCAGTGCCCCTTGACCAATCCAACTAACCAGAGACTCCATAGTATGTGCCTATCAAGCCCACCAAGTTTGAATCCAAAATTCAAATTTGAATTTCTTTTGGCCATTTCATCAAACACCTTGTGACCAGCAAACAACAAAACATCAAACACTATCTCTACTACCTAAAAAGAATGAAGTGTTCTGTTTCCTGGCATCCAGCGTTTCGCTCTGCTTTGGTCACGCATCCCCCTGTTTTGCCCCTCCTTCGCTCGCCCCTTGCTCTGGTCCCACCCGTCCAGATTCTCCTCGCTCTCATCTCACCCTGACCACATATCTCTCAGCAGCGCCGCCGACCCCGCTCGTCTCTCGCTTCCTCTGTCCGGCAACAAGCTCTCCACATCCACCATCCAGGAGACCCGCACCTCTCTCTCCATACCCTAAATGTCATCGTGGTGATGCCGTCCGTGGATCTAGCAGCAGCAGAGATTACTGTGCGTCCTCTAGGTTGAGTGGATCGGGGACGCAAAATATATTTGTCTTCCTCCTCACCTTCCAGCGCCACCGACGACCCTCCGTGGATCTCCCGCCCACCGGCGCCCCTATCTAGATCCCCACACAACTGGACGCCCTCCTCCCCCGTGGTTGAGCACTAGCTCCAGCAAGAGGGTTGTCGCCCTGTGCTTCCGGTGTTTGGGTGAGGGTCGAGGGTCGCCCCTCCGTTCTCTCGGACTCCTCCGCCAAAGCTACTTCTCTGAACCGACGTGGACTGCGACGAGCACTGGCCTAGAATCCTGCGTGCACACCATTGTCCTCTTGTGTATACATGTTATGCTGCATCCAAGATCGACGAGGAGTCCTGAAGCTCTTTTGTAATAGTTTGGTTTCAGAGGTATGCTCTCTATCTGATTTCAACTATTTTTTCTCTGTATTGTAGATAATCTCAGAATATTGGCATAGTAATTGTTGATGAACCTGGCTTCAAAGCAGTGGCTTATCTTCTTATTGGTACTACTGTATAGAATTCTGAATCACTATGAGCCACGGTGGGGACAGAGAGAAGGATTTCAACCATCTAGAAGAATGGTTGAAGGGATGGAGTGGACGCGTAGAAGGTATATCTTTCTAAATGTAGAGATTCAGTATATGTACTCTCAGTTTATGTTTAATCTTAATATATTTTGTATGCTCACTAGGAATCAATCAACCAAGACGAAATTAAGGAACCGAAGCTCAATACAAGTCCAGTCACGTGAGGGGGTATAGAAACAGGGAGACACGACACATCCATGGTGATGTTGTCGTTCTTCCCGTGCTGACAACTTACAGAGAAACGGAATGTGAAGCGGTAGGAGTTGCCGGCGTCCAGCCACCCGGGTAAGGCAATGAACATAAAATTATGCGAGTTCCATATTGCTCATTTCGTTCGGTTGCACATGAGCCGACTTAGAAGATATTTTTTTGTTTCCTTCACCTGCACAACTTGTGTCAACTTGATGTGATCTTGGTGTGCAATTGTCTGATTAAGTGCAGTCATCAAAAAGTATTGCAGTAGGCTCAGGGTTTCATGGCACAAAATATACATGAATTCTTTCACCTGTCATTGTGTAATAATTGGACTGTGGGACAATAGTTCCTATTTCATGCCCTGCTAATTAGTTTCTTCTATTTTTGTATGAGCCTTTAGTTCAGTATGGTACATCTTAGGTCTCCCTTGCAATTGGTTTATTAAGCATATTAGTTGAATGTTTAATAAACTCTAGAGATTCTTAATGCTAATGATTCATTTCCGTTTTCTGAAGCCTCATATGTTGCTACAGTTTTATTTTTCGGACCGTGCTACAGTTTTATTTTTCTACGGGCAAAGTCACAAACATTCAACATAGTGATTGGTTTATGGTACTCCCTCCGACCCATATTAGTTGACTCAAATTTGTCTAGATTTAGATAAATCTAGACACTATTTAGTATATAGGTTCGTCCTGACAAATCCAAGTCAAGTAATATGGGTCGGAGGGAGTATTATTTGCTTGGTTTTTATGAATTTCTACTACCTAAAAAGAAAGTGAGGTTCCGTCGCCGTGTGATATGTCGTTGCCCCTTTGTCCAACCTCGACGCGCATCACTCGGGTGGAGCTCTCAAGGCCCATTCCTTTCTATCCTGATTCCCTTCCTCCCTGGACCAAGTAGGGTGAGGTCGCCGCCGCCCTCACGCGTGGCTGGGAGCGTGCTGAAGACTCCAGAGCCTAGCTCGTGCATGGTGGCAGAGGCAAGACCCCATCCAAGTCCGCCTCCTGCTCGCAGTCCTTTAAGGCCTCCAAGAACTACCAACAACAACTTTGCCTCGCCTCCCCGACATGCCCAATACTTTGGTCAGGGCTCGGACACCGCCTCTGGCAGGGTAAAGCGGTGCATGCCTGCGCCCGCCCCCCGCCGCAGTCGGTCCCGCACCAACGGTTGGTTCATCGAGGTGAAGAATGGGTGCGCCTCGGCGGAGGCACAAAAATGGCACGGCGGAGAGGGTGCAGCGAGGACATGTGCTAGGCTTGTCCTGCAAGGGGATTTTGTTCGGCAAGGAGCGCAATGAGTTGCCGCTGACGCTTGACGTGCCAGTGAGGAGGCCTAGGCGCTGCCCTGGTTGTATTCATGGAAGGAGGAGGCGAAGTAGTGTTCTCCTTGTTTGATTTCCTGGGGTTGTTGCTAATGAAGTGTGTTGATAGAAGATTTTTAACTTGTTTTAGATTATGCTAGGACAGGAGGACACAGTAGCTGCTGGAACGTAAATCTATTATATTTTATCTGCTTGTTGCTCTAAAGTAGATTATATTTTATACGTAGTCGCTAATTAATTGTCTATTTGCTCTATACAATCATATGAATCAGTAAGGAGCAGCTGAACCTGGTGAATAATAAAATCGTTGGTTGTGGTTCTGTTCATTAGTTGGCAAGTTGGTTGGTAGTAGATCCAGTAGTCAAAATGTTCAACTATATTGCTATATATTGGATGGTGCATGAATCGTTTTATAACAGAAAAGAATTGCTATATTGGACGATGTATGAATCTTTTCATAACAGAAAATAATTATTGTATTGGATGATGCATGAATCGCTTTATAACAGAAAAGAATTGCTATATTGGATGATGCAAGAGTCGGTTTATATTGTAAAAAAGGGCTAAAGAACATCAATTTATTCAAATAGTACAGGAAATGCTTATTGTGGATGAGAAGATTTTGTTATTTGTCACTCAAGGGATTCTGTGGACAATAGATAAGCCCAAGGTTTGTCACTTTGTGTCATCTAATTTTCTTGAACACAAGCATCCGTTAGAATTTTTATCAATACCTTGAAAGGAAGATGAAGATAAATTTGTTCTACTACCAGAGTAAAAAGCATTTTCTGGTTGTTCTTATTGCAATAAGGTAGTTTGTACAGCCTAATTTTCTTGAACACAACTCTTCAGTAGCATTTTGATCAATAAAGATATATTTGTTCTGATACATAACTGAAGATAAAATTTATCTTCAATATTGGATGATGCATTTCCGACTGTTCTTATAGCATCAGGGTAGTTGTTGGAGTTGAATGACAAAATTTTCATAGTTCAGAATGTATAGAATTTCCATTCGAGTATTTTCTTTGGCATATAGCTGTTCGCTACCAGTGAGGGTGCTACTTTCAAGCCATCATCACTCATAATCTCTATCCTTATCACTTTCAAGCCATCATTACTCATAATCTCTATCCTTATCCTTCGCTCCGCTCAGATGCTACTAACGAATTATTCATTGGAATTAGTTAGATTTGGTATCTTCATATGAGAAACTTGTTTTCTTTTTATTTTTCTCCCAATATGAACATTTATCTGGTTTTATTATCTTGTTGTTCATCTAGCAGCTTGGCGATTGGATTACTTTCTTGCACCAGGATTCATCATTGACTGGGTACATGATTCCTACATTTTTTGTGCTGAAGCACTAGAAGCAGGCACCGATGATAATTTGTGTAGCCATTCTGTCCACGGATTTGCACATGCAGTGTTTCATCTATAGACTAATATGTTTTCTTCAGAGACCTTGCGTATGTATCCATGTTGGGTAAAGTAATTACTGGTATAGAGCTACAAATATTTGCATATCTATGATATCTATGGGGCAAATTTAAGTATCCAAGTTGTCTTCTTACCTCTTGAGGTAAGTCAAGCTGCCCATGTATTACCTTTTGTGTCCGAAGTGAAATTGGAAAATACATTTACGATTTTTAAATATAGTTTGCTCTATGGTCTTGTCTTCTTCATGCATTTTTTATGTTTCGGACTTGTGTTTGTTGTCACTGTCTTGATTGATTGTAAGCGTGCGTTTGCTCAAAAAGCACATTATGGAATAGGATTATACCTTTCTTAAGACCTGACTGATTCTTCATTCCCACGAGAAATCTAAAATTAAATTCTTGACACAATTTAGATGGAATGATGAAAATATTTTTGCCCCGTTGCAACGCACGGGCATGTTTCCTAGTTAGTAGCAGTAATTTTGGCCAGCCTTGTCCCCTCTCTAGCTGTCACATCCCAAAATTTTCCAAATTTTGTAATGTGAAAAATAAATAAACAAAATAAATAATTGTTGGAATTTAGGGTGAAAAGAAACTTTTTGTTTCTAAATGGAAACTTAAAAATCCCACCTTGAACAAACTTGAATAATGTTTGAATCCAACTAAAATTCAAATCAAGTGGAATGCATTCTTCTTAAATGCATCTGGAAAATTTAAACACTTGGAAAATAAACCAAAACCCTAAAATCCTAATAGAAGAAAATCATTTCAAAAGATATCTCTAAGACCATAGATTTGATCCACATAAAAATTGATCAAACAAACATTTCAAAATGGTCAAGAATGACAAATGAAAATATTATAAAACCATATGAATTGGTTTCACTTAATTTGGAGCCATAGATAAAATCTTATGAATTTAATAAGATAAGGAAAATGAATTTTCCAAAGCTAATAAAGCACCTATCTAGAAATCCATACCAAATGGTGAGCAAATAATCCTAAAGAGATTTAAAAGGACAAACAAATATTAAATAAGATTTTACCAATTGGAATCACCAAGTTTGAATCTTTAAATAAAAAGATATGGAGTTTATAAGATAAAGAAATATTAAATGAGGAATATTTAAAGACCAAATTAAATCTTGGCCTAATCCATAAGCAAATGGAATGAATATAATCCAAATCCAAATAAAATAAAAGGATAAAGAATTTTCCAAATAAAAAAAAATGGCATTAACCAAATTCTATTTGAATAAAGACAAATCTCTAATAAGAATGATTATTTAAATCATGAGAAAATAGTATTTGGAATTTACCCAAGTGGATTAAGAGTCATTTAATAAACTTAAATGGGATCAAAGAAATCAAATAAAATTTATGGAATTAAAACCATATTTAATTCCATTGGAATAAAGACAAATACCCAATTTAAATGATTAATAAATCATATTAAAAATATCCCAAATAATTCAAAGTGAATTATTTGACACCCTAATAAATAAATAAAACCTACTGAAAAAGGTTTAGTGAAAATTTGAATTCAAATAAGAGTTGGAATTTTATTTAAAATCTTATTTGAATAAATACAAGTGCCCTTTTTAAATAAAATATAAACCATAAAAGAATAAAAGATTTATACCAAAATGGTATTTAAAATACAGGTTTAAAACAATATTAAAACATACTAAAAAGTTTGAAAAGATTTGAAAAGAAAAAGGGTTTGAAATTATTGGAATAAAATCAAAACAGAAAATGAAATCACAAAAGAGAAAAAGTTTCTGAAAGAAAAATAAATAAGAAAAGACCCAGCCCATCAAACCCTGGCCCAATCCAGCCTAGCAAGCCCATCTTCCCACCCCCGCAGTGAATCGTTTTTCACTCAGTAAGTAACCCACTCAGTCGCTGACAGCAAGGTCCCACTCCTCCTCACTCTCTCTCGTAGACAGCCAGGTCCCACCTCCCAGCTTTCTTCCTCACCCGCGCGACGACCCCACCCCCAGTTCCTCCTTCGCCGTTTCTGGCCAATGAAAGCATCATCAATTCGCGTTAATCGCTCCATTAATCCTCCCTGCAACCACGCGTACTAAATCGCCTGCTCCTCCTCCACCTTTCCCCTGGACGTTGCACCCCCTGCCCCCAGGCCGAGCTAATTTCGACCTTGAACGTCCTCTGCTCCGACGAGCTGTCCGGCCAATTCCGCTGCCGTCTGACCACCCCTCGCCTCCCAGTGCACGCGAGCCTGCTCCCCATCCCCTGGCGCTTCTCTCTGCACCCTCATCTCACTCGCGCGCGCCCCAGAACCTCGGCAACGTCGACAGCAGAGCATCGTCGTCCACTACCTCAACTCCGGCGAGTCTCCCTGGTGAGCATAGACCCTCCTTGCCCTCCTTTTGATGCTCACTTGTCCGTGACTCGCGTACGAAGCTAACAGCATCCTCCGTTCGCTCTCCCGTGCCCTGTAGCAACGTCCCCGACGATGACAGACCGCACCCGACGCCAGGCACCTCTCCGGCGAGCAATCGTCAACGCCTCTATGCTCCCCTTGGCCAACCAAAGCATCGACGAGAATCAGTGCTTCACGGAGAACCTGGTAATGCCCTCCTCTACCTCCCTTGCTTCCTAAATCGCCAGCTCCACCGCCGTATGACTGCGCCACCGCCAACCACCGCCTCTAGCACCGCCAGTTTAGGGTTAGTTGCTTTAGGCCGTTGGATCTTGATCCACTGGATGAGATTGATCATAACTCGAAGAGGTAAATTTGATTTTGTGCCACTCGATCCATTTTGATCCAACGCTTCACAGCAGCCGATCCGAGCGAAACGGTATGGACGAATCAGAACTCACCACGTGGCCCAGTCTGTTTTATAAAAACCAGAATAGATTCTATTAGATGTTCAATCTTGTAAATTTCATAACTTTAAATCTACACGTCCAAATTTTGAAAATTTTATATCAATGGAATCAGCAAGACAAGTACTTTCCAACCATGCACTTTGTTTAGTGAATTGATTCTGGAAACTTGGTTGTTTTTGTAGAAACTTGTGTAGGCATATTTTGAATATAAAATTCTTTCTAAAAATATTTTTGTGATAAAATCTTTGGCAAATGGATTGTTTTTGAACCTACTGACCATATAAAGCAACTTGTGGATTCAAAAACATATTTTGTGGGGTAAAAGAATAAATCTTTGATTTAGAACATTACTAGTCAAATAAAAATGTTGTTTATATGTTAAAATACTTTTTGGAGAAAAACCTTTAGGAAATGTTTTGATTTAAACTCTCTGACACCAAACACCAAGTTTTTAGAATTAAAAAATGTATTTGGTGAACCCTATAAAAATTATTGCTTTGTTAAAGGCATTTTTAACCACATAAAATATTGATTTGGTTTAAAAATGGTTTATAGGTAAAATCTTTTGCAAATGGTTTTGCCACTTTTACAAAATGACCAATAGGTGTTTTAGAATGTTTATAACCTATTAGAAACCATGTTTGTAAATAAAACAATCTTTGGCATGCTTGCATGCATTGCTTTTTTTCTATTATTTTATGTGATGTTTGCTTGAAATAGTAGATTGAATTATTGCTTGCTTGATTGAATTTTAGTGATTTGAAGAGTGTGAATATTGCATGATCAAGGAGTGAACTTATATTCTCTACCAAAAAGGCAAGTGATGCTTCATACTTTTGTCCCATTATTTTCACTATGCATTAGTGATATTTCTAAGTAGGACTTGCATGGAATTTTTGCCAAGTATAAACTATGCCATGGGAAATCCTAGTAGATGAAACCTTAGTAGAAATTTCCTGATTTAAGATTCCTACTACTATCATGCTTAGCTTAGCTAGTAGAAAACAAGGGTGGAATATATTCATACTATGGAATATTTCTAAGTCAAGGACTTGTGTTTTGTTTAATAAAACAACTAAGTGAATGAATCACCTGGGTGGAATGGAAGGAATGGTTTGTGTTGAGTGGTTACACAAGGCCCATTTCTATGCTTTACCTTGTGTATCTCACTTGTGGATGGCCACCCAGGAACAAAGAGATTTGAGATGTCAAATGTTGAGAAGCTTCAAGTGCAGCCACTTGGCATTATGGGTTCTGCCTGGATCATATAGGTTGCAATAACTTAGCCAAATGGACAGTTGGTGGTAGGGGATTGATAGGTTGGAGCGCATCCATTCTGGTCTAAGGGAAGGCTTCTGAAAGATCTTGTGTTGTTGAAACCAAGTCTTGTAGGGAAAGTGCACCACCTCTGCAGAGTGTAAAATCTAAGTACTTAGTCATGTCCCTGGTAAAGGACAATTTGAGCATCAAGACATGGAAGCTATCAAGAATCTCCTCATCCCAATTTCTAAGTTAAAATTTTGTGGTTGAACAAGGGTTGAAGGATCACCAATTTCTATTGGGATGATGCCTTGGGTGATTTTGACAAGCAAAAGCTTAGTGTTTTAAAATGATAAGGAAAATCTATTTTGAGCAAAGCAAGCCTAAGCTCCACTTAGCCAAATGCATATAGATGATAGGCTCCACTATACTACCATAGTATCACTTGCCAATACAATTAAAATGTATTGACCCTTGTGGCTGTAACTTATTATGTTGTAGGTTTGTTTGATGTTAGTGAGATGTGTTGATTAGGATTACAAGTCTACAACCAACATGATTGCCTGTGGCACTTTGAAGATGAAGGACTCCATTCTATAGTTATTTCTGCTGCATTGTAATGAGATAGCCAAATGAGCTATGTAAGATGTAATAAATTAATTATTTTCTGGTTATAAAGTTGTATTATGACCTTTGTTTCTTGATATTACATCTTAACTGTGGATGCTAGCTATTGATCCAGGGACTAGCATTGTAAACACAGGGATCTCTACCTTATTAAAGGTTGGGACCTCTACACTAGCTCACTCTACACTCTCAGTAGATGATCAAACTAATCTAACTAGCCTTAGCACCACTGTGAGAAAGCATAGCCATCAATTGTAACCATGCCGAGAGAACCATTGTCACCCCCACGTCGCCAGGAAGCTAGAGGAAGCACTAGCCTCACCAACCTTGTTTGGGACACTCTCCACCGTCCATCGCCACCCCCTGTCCCAGCCTCGAGCACTGCCATCCCCTGGACCACACGGCAAGCTCATGACAAACTTCTCTACGTGTGAGCCGAGAGCGCGCCAGTGCGCCGCACGCGACACCAGCCCACAGACCATCCGCCGCCCTCGTCGCTTGCGTACGTGATCTCCAGCACCCCGCCAGACAACCCCGTTCGCTGCCGCGCAGACCATGGACGATGTGCGCCATTAAACTTGCCGTCAGACCCACCCAGGGAGCCGTGACGTTCCGACTGTTCCTCACCGCCCCACGCCACGCCATCAAGCCGTTGAGCTTCGCCAGGAGGCAACGCAACGCCCCCTATCGCCGCCCATGACATTAGCACGTTGTGCCGACGACCACGACGAGCTCAGCCCGCGCCATTCGGTCCCCTCGTCGCACTATAAAAGGAGGCCACCCCCGTTCGATTTGAACACACCATCTCACTACCCACCTCTCACTGATCACACCAACTCACCCCCGGAGCAAGGCGAGCACCAGGTGGCCGGAATTTCACCGGAGTTCGCCGCTGTAGAGGAGGAGAGGCGTCGTCGATTGGAGCCGCCCCAGGAGGAGCCACCGGTACCAGGAGAATCGCCGTCGTTCGCCCCCGTCGTCGACCATCGCTGGAGCCCCGGTGAGCCCCCACTGACCCCCACTGGCCGCACTAGGGTTCTGCCTCGCCGCGTCCTATTCAGGTGTGGACGATGAACCACAACCATATGATTAGAACTAGATCGCACGGCCTAGATCGCCCCGTACCCCTTCTCCACTTGCTGTCTCACTAACGAGTGGGGTCGCTCACTTAACCAGCCCACGCGTGCTGTTCATAGTGGGCCGGCCCATTTAAACCTCCCGCGCGACCCATTAATTCAAATTTAGATTTATTCTTTTAAGTTTAAAACCCAGTTCTGTACCTATATTCAAAAATCAACCCAGCTCGATTCACTAAACCAAAATGCATGAAACCAATTTAGTTAGAAAGGTACTGGAGTGCTTAATCCAAGCCCGTTGGATTCAAACTATTTAGATCTGTAGATCACCCATAGTAAAAATAACAAGGCAGAAGCTTTTTTGTATTCAAACATTTTTCAAAATTCAACCATGAAAGATTTTGAGTTGATTCCAACTCTAAAAAATCACATTTCATTAAAATAATAATGATCAAGTAATAAAAGAATGCCTTATAGGCTATTCTAGTCACTTTAATTAATTAAAATAATAATGTTAAACCTTATTAAATTGTGACACCACTTTAAATCACACTCATGTACTGGAATATGTGGTTATGACATGTGTCAACATGATCCCATGTTTGAGTTGGAGAATATTAAATCTTAAGTAGTTTTTCAATGAGTAGAAATTACTTTTCTAAAATGAAATAAATATGACAAGTGCTTTAATCTTTGTGATAATAGTGATGATGCTAGATCATCTAGTGTGAACCTTGTTGTGTTAAATAGAGTAGTTAAGAATTGTGTGGTTATTGTTTACCTCGTATTTATTTATAGACGGTAGTACCGACCAAGGATACGAGGAGGAAAGAGGATACTGCGAAGAAGAAGCCGAGGAGAACTTCAACCACTTCTCTACACAAGGCAAGCCTAATACCACCAGTTGACTTGGCAAGCCATTGACTGAGCAAGCTTATACTTGCAATTATGCAAGCTAACCCTTGCAAGCTTACACCACTTGATACCTAATCCTAGTTTTACTTGCAATTTTAAGTATGTTATTTCTTCATCAAAGCTTTTTCTTAGAGTTTACTTAGTGATTTGTAGATTTTAGAAGGGTATTTGAAGGTAGCATAAAACTTGTCCTAAGTTAGATAACCTTGATGTCACCCTAAGGCATGAGATTGAACTTAGCTAGTTCAAACTTGTTTACCACCCCTCATTAGTATTTACACCCACTTGTAGATGCTAGTGCTAAGCATAAAACTTGATCAGCTTTAGATGGGAATACTTGGTGAAACTAATTATGAAAACCTTAGAATGATGAGTCATTCTACTGAAATTTTTCGACCTGTGTTCTTGAACACCAAATGATTTTGATGATGAAAATGTTAAGGCATGAGCCTTAGCCCGTTACAAAACTGATGGTTGTCTGGATGCGATACCAATCCAATTTTACCGTACAATCATAATACCCGAAATTTGGGTAGGGCTTGACTAAAAATTTATATACCTTAGTATGGGTTCCCTTGCGGCCAAAGTTTGAGCTGAGGCTACCTTGTGAAGATTGTCCACCTGTGTAGTACCCAAGATGATAGTTGGTCATGGTTGGGAGGCCAAACTCACTGGAGAGGTGCCTATACTAGGGCGTGTAATGGAAATGTTAGGATTGATTATCCGCATACTGAGTATGGTGAATTCAGGATTGTTCCTGACGGATGTATCGAATGTTATGGTGAAAGTGTACAGTCTCTATAGAGTGTACAACTATTCGAATAGCCGCGTCCGCGGTTATGGACAGTTGGAGTGGCCATACTGTTCCGTCGTCAGATGTTTTCAAAATGACTTGTGAAATGAATTATGACTTTGACTTGACCACAACAGAGTGTGACATGAAATTCAAGTTTTCCCCTTAGGCGTTATAAAACTTTCAACTAGCTTTCTTTGCTTCTGAACTTAGTTAAGGTAAACCTGGATTTTTGCAAAATAACCCTAGAGCTTAGTACTTCCTATTCCAAAACCACTTCACTTGTTAGTATTAGTTTGCGAGTACTTAAATAGTACTCATGGCTTTGTCCCTAGCTATTCCCGTGGCCAGACTATGAAGAGGAGTATCAGTAAGATGGACCGCAGGAAGGTTACGACAACTAGGATCATCTCCCATCGTCAGCATTGCCTATGACCATGAAGATGGAGCTTCGCCCACGCTATTGTTATCTTTACGTTATTCCGCTGCTTGAATTGTATTAAGACTGGATCATGAGATCCTTATTTGTGTAAGACCTTATGTATGGTTTGTAATGGATGATGTACTGTGATATCGAATCTATTATGTCTCGCAAAAATGGTAATCGTGGGATTGCGATGTATGGCATAACAGGCATCTGGGATTAAAATTCTAGGTGTTGACAGAGCCCCACGCCTTCCTCCTCCTGGTGACACGGGGGAAACCGTAAAATCATTGCAACCACCGTCCCCCCTCTCCCCCACCTCCCGTCCCGATCTCGCCACCACCAGAGGAGGATGTCGGGCTACGCTTGTGTATCGGACGTCGGTGGGGCTGTCTTGGTAGAACTTGTTGAGTTGGATCAGGGGTGGTGATCCTTCTTCTTGGACGTGGTGTCCTTCACGGTTTCTAGGGTGCCCGATGGTGCCCTAACCATCACTCAACGACGCATGGAGACGCGAAGGGCGTGGAGGGGGTCTTGAAACTGACAGGCGGTGCACCCACAGACCTTTGGCCAAGATGGGCGATGTAGGTGACCTACAGTAGAGTGACAACTGGTTGTTGGTAGCAGTCAGATCTGGTAGGGAGTGTATGATCTTGGCCTTTTAGTGTGGTCGGTGCGTGGCTATGCATGTGGTCTCGGCGCGACACAGATGACACGGGGTGGAGGCGCTGACCACTGCATGTAGGTCTGGTTTGAATAAATAAGGTAGGGCGGAGGCCCTAGTGGTATTCTTTTGCCCAGTTTACGGCTTTGCGTGCTATTGGTTGTCCTTTATCTAGCTACAAATGAATTCCGGATTTCTACAATGGCGGTCTTCACGGATTGGCGCTTAGCTCTCGTGGACCTCTGAATTGGATGAGATCCGGTCGTGTGTGTCCACAACTATCAGCCCATGGAGCTTCAAGAGGGCATGCCACAAAGCTCCTCTTTCCATTGACATCTTGGGACATGTGGACACCTATGATTTCTGTGGTGTTGGTAGAGGCGAGGAATGTTAATATTTCTACAATTGGAAGACTAGAAGGTCTCAATGGCTCATTTTGATTTAGATACTGATAAGTGATGGTGGAGGCGGGGACTTGGACGGGATGAAGATGTTTCTTCACATCCTGCTGTGCAGGCATGGCCACGAGATGATTTATGTTCGAACCACACAATTGATGCTTGTGAGCCTTGTGACTGGTGTTTTGCAGCTGCGACCTTGACAAGTGGGGCTCAAAGCACTGGAAAATTTTATTTTGGTGGTGCTCTGAATGTACCAAGTCTCGATATATAGGTTGAAACTTAGGTCTGGCCTTCAATGGTTGTACCTAGCAATGATGGAAGCCTCCTTACTTAAGGCATTATCTCGAGATCTCTAGGTGAAAAGCTGATGATGATGCTTGTGCACTTTTACCTCATTGGATGCATTGCTTTTGCGGACCTTCTTTTATAGTCATGTGTTGTATTTGGTGTTTGTCTGAGTTCAGCTGCTGCAAGTGGTTGGTCATTTTTTTGTGGTCCTTTTTTCTTCTTTCTTTTTTGGTTTTGTGAATCCTTAACGTCTCAACTAGTTCTTCACATTATTCTTCACATTATTTTTATGCCGAAACTGAGTGTAATTCGTATCTCATAGATATTAATATATTCCCTTTACAGAAAAACATTTTTTGTGAATTCTAGAAAAATGGGGCAATTTATTCTCGTATGAACTCCTTCTAAAGCCCATAAATGACTAAATACGAAACTTGCTATATCATATTAGTATAACTAGTAAGTGTGTACTACAACGCACGCATAATTCTAGAATTTTGTGAAAAGATAGGCACCAAAATTACATGTTAAATATAATATAAACTGAAATTTCTAGGAATATAAACTAAAAAATTTGGTGCAGGCGAAAGCCCTGCAAAAACCGTGTTTATGTAAATACTACCACCATTGATAATGCTACCATCATCGATCAGACATGAAACAAGTGATCAACAGTTTCTCAGAAAAGACATGTTTCTTGTTCACCTGCACGTGTCTTTTTTCTTCCTTTTCAGAAGACAAAAGTTGTGTGGATTGTATTAATAAAGAAAAGAGAGGTATTTACATGGAGAACAAACCGGAAAAATCCACCAACGGGGAACAACCTGCCAATAATCAAGACCGGAAATCTTTGCCCGTAGTGATTTAGACGGTCAACTCAAATCTTAATCCTCGATGAGATGGTCGTGTCTCTAAACATAATATTCGAACCTAAATTGGATCCGTAGCACTCTCCATTTGATTTGAGAGTAGAAAGAGAGACATGAGCAACAGACAATAACAGATTGGTTTACAAAGTCTAAGACAGAAAGATCAGTATACCACAACTTCTTTTCTCTCTCTTATTTGGTAGAGTGACTTGAATGAGCAATTGAGCATGCACACATTTTTCATGGAAAGAAACATCATTACAGATGAATCAATGGAACCTTAACCATATAAAAAAAGTTGCCTCAAAATAAGAAGTTATACTTCAATATCCAGATGGTGATATTGATTCCTGTTGAATGTACAAATAGGAGAGAATGATCATTGCCCTTGGGATCGGTCGTCTACGTGTTTATATATGTGAGGAAAAACTCCTCACGTGGCATTATATAAGATTGGATACGTGTACAATTGGAGTACTACACCATATTGTATACGTATTATATTACACATCTAATACCCTCTCTTAATCTAGACATGAGGGAGGTTTAGATTACGCTTAAACTCATCTAGTTTTTTCTAACATAAAGTTTTTGTAAATCCATCGGCAATTTGATCCTTGCTAGATATAAACCTCACATCAAGTTGCTTACTAGCAACCCTTCCCCGAACAAAAAAGAAATTAATTTCAATATGCTTGGTTCTGGCATGAAATACTGGATTAGCAGACATGTATGTGACACCAAAATTATCACACCAAATACATGGTTTTTTCCTAAGAGTAACACCAAGTTCTCGTATAAAAGCATCGATCCAAATCATTTCAGTAGTGGCATTGGCTAGTGCTTTATACTCAGCCTCTGTATTGTAGGGTGAAACCGTAGGTTGTTTTCTAGCACTCCAAGATATAATATTAGGGTCAAAGAAAATGGCAAATCCACCTGTAGAGCGTTATAACAGTACGTGTGCCATGAACATATCTCAATATCCTCTTAACGGTTGTCCAATGAGATATAGTGGGAGCATGTAATAATTGACATATCTTATTGACTAAAAAGGATATATCAGGGCGAGTTAGTGTCAAATACTGTAAAGCACCAACAACACTCCTGTACCGAGTACTATCCTCTAAACCAAGTGGGGAGCCATCAGTCAACGAAAGTGAGTCTATACTGGACAAAGGCGTGGGACATGATGTGCAGCTTGTCATCCCAACTTTGGATAGTAAATCATTAGCATATTTATCTTTATGTAAGATAAAACGATTTGTATGTTTGTGAACCTCAAGCCCCAAAAAATAATGAAAATCGCCTAGATCCTTAAGAGAAAAGTATGTACTCAAATTCTTGAGCAAGGCAGTGATGGCTGAATCTGAGGAGCTAGTAACAATAATATCATCAACATATATAAGAAGAAACATCTGAATACCTGCCTTGTCAAACATAAACAAGGAGGTATCGGCCTTGGATGGAACAAAACCAAGAACATGAAGTTTAGAGCTGAGCCGAGAGTACCAAGCTCAAGGAGCCTATTTTAGACCATACAGATATTTGTCAAGTTTGCAAATATAATCTGGATTAGCGGAAGACTGAAAACCAGGTGGCTGTTTCATGTAAACCTCCTCTTCCAGAACACCATGTAAAAACGCGTTCTTCACATCTAGCTGCCGGAGACTCCAACCTCGGGAGACAGAGATAGATAAAACAAGCCTAATTGTAGAAATCTTGACAACAGTGATGGTGCGTGGAAGCTTTGTTGGGAGACCCCAAGAGGAAGGTGTGATGAGCACAGTAGCAAGTTTTCCCTCAGTAAGAAACCAAGGTTATCGAACTAGTAGGAGGAAGGAAACGACTAAAAGGTGTTGCTAGCAACTTGGGAACCTGCACAACACAAACTCAAGACTTTGTCCCAATGAACAGTGAGGTTGTCAATCTCACCGGTTTGCTAAAAACAAAGGGTTAACTGTATGGTGTGGAAGGTAATAGTAGTTTGCAGAAAGGTAAACAGTAACATTGGAAGATATCAATGGTAAAGATTGGACCGGGGTCCATAGTTTACTAGAGGTGTTCTCCTTAAGATAAACAAACATGGCATGCTGGGTAAACAAATTACAGCTGGGCAATTGACATGACTGAGCAAGGCATAACAATGCAATAATATACATTCATGATCCTATGAGATTCGATTGGGAAATACAACAAGATACATAGATCGCCATCCAACTGCATCTATGACTAGTAATCCACCTTCAGGTTATCATCCGAACCCCCTCCAGTATTAAGTTGCAAGCAACGGATAACTGCTTTAAGCAAAGTGTGTAAGGTAAACAATCCACTTCTTCCATGAACAAGAGACCATTGTTTTCTCCCTAGTGGCAACAACACATCTACAACCTTATAGATTTCTGTCACTTCCCTTAGATTAAATAGAGGCATGAATGCACTATCGAGCATAAATACCCCCTCTTGGAGTCACTAGCATCTACTTGGCCAAGATAGCTACTAGAAACGAAGAGCATGCAAGATCACAAACAACACAGACATGATAGAATCAATAAGACAAAACCATTATTCAATCTGACACAGTAATCTCAATATCTATCGGATCATGCCAACACAACCAGCATGATTACAAATAGATGATATTGTTCATGAATGGAGCTCACAAGATCTAAACATGGTAGCACAAAGGAGGAGATACAACCATCTAGCTACTACATTGACCCGTCGTCCAAGGTGGAACTACTCACACTTTATACCGGAGGCTGGCATGATGAAGAAGAAGGCCTCTGGGATGATATCCCCTCAGGCAGGGTGCCGGGAAGAGCTTCAGATCCCCACGATCTAGGGACGATGGTGGCGGAGGGTATAGACGGTTTCGTGTAATATTGATCGAGTACTTAGGGTTTCTGTATCGAGGGGTCTTTATAGGCGAAGAGGTGAGGTAGGGGGCAGCCAGGGTGGACACACCCTCCTCCCTAGGCGCGGGACCAGCATGGCCACGCGGCCAGGGGTGTGGCCCCCTGGTGGCTCCCCTCCGTATCGTACTCTGGCTCCATGTTCCCCATGGTAAAATATTGACTTTGGCTTTTGTCCCATCCAATTCCGAGAATATTGATTTTCTGCCTTTTCTGGAACCAAAAACAGAAGAAAACAGACAACTGGCACTGTCGCATCTTGTTAATAGGTTAGTCAAGAAAAACATATAAAAACACCTCAAAGTGTATACAAAGCAAAGAAAAGTAGATACTAAACAAGCATGGAACATCAAAAATTATAGATACGTTTCCGACATATCAAGCATCCCCAAGCTTAACTCATGCTCGTCCTTGAGTAGGTAAGTGATAAAAAGAATAATTTTTTGGTGACATGCACCATAAAAATCAAGATCAAAACATTTGCAAGCATTGAAATATGGGATCAAAGAACTCTAAACATGAGCATGAAATATGGGGTTCTAACCGTAAGACAAAGTAACTACGCATGCAACATGAAAAGGTTACAAACAAAGATCATGAATAACATGCATTCAAAGACGTTTGTTTATTTCACATACAGAAAACATAGCATAATGGCATTTAGCTTGTCCCTCATGGAGTAGAAAATAGATGCATAGGACACCTTCAAAGTTCATAAGAGTGACTAGATACAAAAGGCACAAGAACAAGTAATATCAACAATATGCATCAATCAATAAGTTTTGGGACAATCCACATAGAACTAAGAATGGCAACCATGCTCTCTTAATTAGAGCCTAAGGATAGAAGGTGGAGACTCAATATAATAGTCGAATAAAGGCCCTTCATAAAGGGTAGCAGGGATTTCAAGTCTCAAAAATAGCTTCCAAAAATTATGGTACTTGTTAGCTTTCAGCCATCATTGCCCCTATCATAAGAATCTTGAAGTGATTAAGGTTAAAGTGAATAAACTATGGAGTATATGCTTGACAAAGTATAAGTTGGCAATCTCATGTCCCTTGAATAGGATGGCTGCTCCTCATGCTACTCAACTTTAGTCACCTGTAAGTTTTTGTCATAGTAAGTACATGCGTATCATAGAGAACCGCCAACGGGGTACCCCGTGCACATGATACAAGAGCTATCCCATGATCAAAATGACAAGGCAAGCAGACAATGAGCATCTCAGCAATCTTCTTATTTACCATGGGAAAATGGTGCTTTTTTCTCTCTTTCCTTTTTTCAATATGGCTCTTTTTTTATAAGAAGAAAGCTTCATAGATTGCTCACTATGGTGATGCTGCAAGTTTCCACCATGATTAGGCATGGCTTAGGCTAGCGGCCCAGGTGTTGGGGATATGCTATATGGGTATCCTCATAGCATGTTTCTTATCCGACTAACCCGGGTGGCCCATAGTCGGTAGCATGGCCTATGGCCTGCTGGGCGGCCTAGTTAGGTGGATCCAGAAGGGAGGCCCATGCTGGATAAAGGAAGGCTACGGTAGAGTCACCAGCGTGGCCGGAGCCTTGGAGTGCAAGATACACAAGACTAGTAATAGACGGTGTAGAACTCTGTAACCTGTCCGGCTAGGACTTTTCCCTGTAACCCTAGGATCTGGCGACTATATAAGTCGGGCCTATGGGAGCCTTTAGGGCATCGTTTTACACACACCTCGCACAGCGAACCTATCTTGCCATTATAGTGATTTATAGCAGGAGTAGTATTCCGCCACCGTTGTGGGATCTGAACCTGGGTAAGCTGTGTTACCTCGTACCCTTCAACCGTCTGCCTTACCCCACGTCTCTAAACACGCACTGTGAGGACCCCTCCATGGCGTACTCGTCGGCAATACCACGACAGTTGGCGCCCACCGTGGGGCAAGAGGCGCTTCAGGCTCTTCAGCGGGCGAGGACCAAGATCTTCGCGGGAATCGGCGAAACCATAGCCATCGATCGTGTTCTCTTCTCCGACAACGTTCCGATCGTCCCCCCCGACGAGTTCTGGATCCCGGCAAATACGAACCCTACGCGGTGTTCGATCGTTCCTATCGGAGACATCCACCTCTTCATTGGCGAAACCGACTCGGGCACTAGTTCCCTGGGAGTCGGAGGAGCATCAAGACCCACACGGACCGCCTACGGGCAGGATACGTTCGCGGAAGGATCGATGTCGGATCTCTCCTCGGAGTTTGCCGGCAATGATCGGAAAAATTCAAGACCCACCCAAACCGCCCCTGTGCAGGATATAAAGGTGGAAGATCACTGCAAATCCGTCGGCTTCGCCCGTGCGTCTAGACAGCATAGATCCAAGTTCGTCGGCGTGGTTACCATCTTCGATCTGGCGCACTGCGTTCAGAGAGAGGGTGAAAACCCCCGCGACTACCTCGCCAGGTGGCTCCGTATACGGGCCGCACTACTAGGAAAACGGCCTTTAGTGGCGCACCTGAAACCATCATCTGCGGCGCACCTGCAGTGCGCCACGGGCCTTGCGCTACGGCTATCTCTCAGTCGTGGCGCACTGCCTAGTGCGCCACGGTTGTGTAGAGATAGGCGTAGCGCACCTCCTAGTGCGCCACAGAAGTTTTGCATGATGCGCTACCCCTTGGATCTTCTGTGGCGCACTACCTAGTGCGCCACTAAACTTCCATGGTGCGCTTTAGGTGTAGTGCGCCACAGAAGGTAGACCATGTGCGGCACAGATGTATTTTTTGTTTTTTTTAATTTCCAAGCCAGATTATATGCAATACAGATTATATACAATATTACAGCAGATATACACACACAGATACAAGATATACAATTATATATATAAATACTCAATATGAAAAACAAGATTGAAACAAATACATATAGATAAGTCTCATACATGAATACATAGTCTAAGTTACATTGTTTTGATCATGTTACAAAGTAGTAGTTGGTGACATGCGAATACATGTGTCGATCGAACAAGTTAGAGCTCGGAAGCTCGCCTAGACATCTAAACTAGCTAGCTAGACACAAACGCGGGATAAATAACCAAAGAAGATAAGCATGATCACCGCCGCGACGAAGGTGTAGGTCTTCATCCGGTTCCTTGTCCTAACTACCGCTAGATAGCGCGTGTATCTAGATTCCGCCTCCGCCATAGTGTTGTACCCTTTGTAGCTATTGCCGCCGAAACGGTGCACCTGTCTCCGGCAGTCTTCCCAATCATCGTAGACTCCGGGAACCCGTCCCTTGTACACGACGTACCATGTCATCTACAAGTTGACAATAATAACTAACCGGTGATTGAAAAAACATGTATAATTAAAGTCGCATATGAAGATACACTTATAGAAAGTACTCTTAAATCAAAAAGAGCAAACTCAAAAAGCATGCCTCATATATAACTAGGTTGTTGGACACAGGAATATGCTACGATGGAACCGTACGCCAAGTAGGATGCACAACATCTGGACTTGTGCATAGCACAAGGCGTACAATCCCATCGTAGCACATTCACATATATAGTGTGCCACGAAATTTCAATCATCGGCATTATTCTCGAAAAAGACCAAAGTAGCTCGAAAAGAATGCCTCATATATAACTAGCTAGGTCGTTGGACACAGGAATATGCTATGACGGGACTGTTAGCCAAGTAGGATGCACAATTCCTGGACTTGTGCATATCACAAGGCTAACAATCCCGTCATAGCACATTCACATATATATTGTGCCACGACATTTCAATCATCGGCATATTCTCGAAAAAGACAAAAATAACTCGAAAAGAATGCCTCATATATAACTAGCTAGGTCGTTGGACACAGGAATATGCTATGACGGGACTGTTAGCCAAGTAGGATGCACAATTCCTGGACTTGTGCATATCACAAGGCTAACAATCCCATCATAGCACATTCACATATATATTGTGCCACGACATTTCAATCATCGGCATATTCTCGAAAAAGACAAAAATAACTCGAAAAGAATGCCTCATATATAACTAGCTAGGTCGTTGGACACAGGAATATGCTATGACGGGACTGTTAGCCAAGTAGGATGCACAATTCCTGGACTTGTGCATATCACAAGGCTAACAATCCCGTCATAGCACATTCACATATATATTGTGCCACGACATTTCAATCATCGGCATATTCTCGAAAAAGACAAAAATAACTCGAAAAGAATGCCTCATATATAACTAGCTAGGTCGTTGGACACAGGAATATGCTATGACGAGACTGTTAGCCAAGTAGGATGCACAATTCCTGGACTTGTGCATATCACAAGGCTAACAATCCCGTCATAGCACATTCACATATATATTGTGCCACGACATTTCAATCATCGGCATATTCTCGAAAAAGACAAAAATAACTCGAAAATAATGCCTCATATATAACTAGCTAGGTCGTCGGACACAGGAATATGCTATGACGGGACTGTTAGCCAAGTAGGATACACAATTCCTGGACTTGTGCATATCACAAGGCTAACAATCCCGTCATAGCACATTCACATATATATTGTGCCACGACATTTCAATCATCGGCATATTCTCGAAAAAGACAAAAATAACTCGAAAAGAATGCCTCATATATAACTAGCTAGGTCGTTGGACACAGGAATATGCTACGACGGAACAGTTAGCCAAGTAGGATGCACAATTCCTGGACTTGTGCATATCACAAGGCTAACTATCCCGTCGTAGCACATTCACATATATAGTGTGCCACGACATTTCAATCATCGACATTATTCTCGAAAAAAGATTAAGGAAAAAAAGAAGGACCAAATTGAGCAAAGGACCAAAGAGTAAGCAAAAAAACCAAGCATTGATTGATATATAATAATAATAAGCAAAATAAGTAAGCGGTGATTCATAAACCTAATAAGATAAGTACACTTGTCGTCCACACACACACACAAAGGTCATCTATAGTTTGCAACTACAACTAGGCCAACATCAAGCCTTCTGGCTCGGCTTAGGGAACGGGAGGACGCCCTGTCTCGTCATGAACTTCCTATAGTCACCCTGCATCTCTAGGCGATCTTCTATGTCACGGTTATTCGGGATATTTCCTCCGTAGAAGATCCCCCCCGAAGTCATGACATCACGAAAGATGATTGCCCCAAACTGCTGCTGGATGCAATACAGATAGTAGTAGCAGCACAGATAATAGAAGTAGTAGCAGCTCAAGTAGCATAGAACAGCAAGCACAACACAGCAAGCTCATGTTCCAGACTAAGAAGAAGAGCAAGCACAACAATGACAACAGCAAGCAGAGCAAGCACAACACAGCAAGCATATTGCTGTCATTTGTACTATTTCAGTTGGAGAAAACAATGGATTCACCAGGCTAGTATTTGGATGAAATATGCAAAGATCATATTTCTATCAGTATTAGCTCAGTAATCTCAAAACATTATATACCAAACTTATGTTTTCTGAAAGAAAGAAATTGTAGAGCAACTGAATGTGTACATCAATCATATCTTAAGTACTGACTGCCCAATATGCTTTTTTTTCTGGAAGCTGGTTTAGAAGTACTAACTTCCCAATATGCATTTTTTTTACAAAACACCCAGCACAAACTCTTGCTTGAACTTTTGCTATGAATACATACAGAAACCAGCTAAGCTAGTAATTAAGGCAAGATTTTCACAAGAGTTTAGTACTCAGATTTTTTACAACTTGAATCTTGCTACTTGCTTAAGTATAACAGAAGCAGCAGCAGCACCAGCAGGACCTCCTTTTTTACTGTTTTTCATTAACTAACATGCTACCAGTTGGTGTATGCCACACAGGCATAATGTCCATCTTAGAAGCATCCACACAGGGAAGCATACAATCATGCAGAAATAAAAATTCAGAATAATGTTCATCTCAGAATAATTTATCTAGGGGCTAAGACAACTAGGAAAGGAAGTTGCTTGCAGTGTAATCCATGAACCATGAAGAAAAAACCACTGTTATGATTTCATACTACCTAAGAACATTTCCTAACTCTGAATCCTAACTCTAAACCACTACTCTAAATTTCCTACTCTAAATTTCCTACTCCAAATCTGAATTTCCTACTCTAAATTTCCTAACTCCAAATCTGAATCCTAACTCCAAATCTGAATTTCCTACTCTAAATTTCCTAATCTGAATTTCCTAACTGATTAACATTTCCTAATCTGAATTTCCTAATCTAAACATTTCCTAACTGAATTTCCTAAGAACATTTCCTACTCTGAGCATTTCCTAACTGAACCCTATTCTGAATCCTAAGAAAATCTGAACATTTCCTACTCTGAATCCTAAGAACCCTAACTGAACCCTAACTTTGAACCCTTACTCTGAATCCTACTCTGAATCCCCTAAGTGAATGGATGCAACGAGAGGGGAGAGAGGGGGAGAGGGGAGAGGGTGATTCTCACCTCCGAGACAAGGACGACGACGAGCACGCGGACGATGAGGGCCTTCTCCTTCACGGACTGCACGGCGACTGCAACCTCCTCCTCCACGAAACGAGCGCGACCCCCTCCTCTTGGCGTGGCGACTGTGACCTCCTCCTCCTGGAATGCGGTGGCGGCGGATTGGCAGCGGCACGGGCCTGCTCCTCCACGGTAGCGCGGCGGTGGCGGCGGTGGCGGTGCGGCCTCGAGAGCAGATTGATGCAGCCGTGCGTGTGGTGTCTGTGAGATGGATCGAGCGACGCAGTTGACTAGTCCAACCCACACACGCATAGCGCACCCTGGCCAAGTGCGCTACGGATAACCGTAGCGTACTTGGTCAGGGTGCACTACGCGTGTGTGGGTTGGACTATCAGATAAGAGGGTGGCCGTCCCACTAGTTAACACTAGTACTGTCTTACCCCACTGGTTCTGCCCTTAGCTCTATTCTAAACGATGAGCACCCAGGTTCGAATCCTGGTGCTCCACTTTTTTATTTTTACTTTAAAAATACTTTAAAATGTTCCAAAAGTGGTGATACATCCCATACAAATTTTGTTTTGCTGCCTCTTTCGCTTCTTTCCAGGCTTAGGACAATCTTTCCAGTTTTTCAGCAACTCTTCCACTTCTTCGCTGCTCCTACGCTCTGGGATTCCTCGGGTCTCTGATTTGCCATCGAACAGGTCTCCACGTTTTCTCCATGGATCATTCTTGCCGAGCCACCTCCGGTGCGCCATGAACATGGTTTTCGATGACCCTGGATCTTTCTCTAGTTGGAGATAGCTTGTGTTATCCATGCACCTAACGCATGCGCATAATCCTTGGATAACCTGCCCCGAGATATACCCGCAACCTGGATAGTCTTGCACCGTAGTGACCAACGCGGCTCTCATAGTGAAATAATCTTGTGCGACGACGTCGTAAGTATTGGCTCCAGATTCCCATAACGTGGCTAGCTCCTCTTTCAACAGCCCGAGATACAGATTGATGTCGGTACCAGGTTGTTTCGGCCCTTGAATTAGCATACTCATTTGTATGTACTTCTTCTTCATGCACAACCATGGAGGGAGGTTGTACATCCATACAAACACGGGCCAAGTGCTGTGCGTGCTGCTCTGGCTACCGAACGGATTGAGTCCATCGGTGCTCGCACCAAGCCTGATGTTCGTCGAATCTCCACCGAATTCTGGGAATTCGAGGTCCAATGCTTTCCACTGGCTAGCATCTGAAGGGTGCGTCAGCAGCTCATCCTTTTCGGGGTCATCATCATCTCCTGGCTTCTTCCTTTCCGCATGCCATCGCATGAGCTTCGCTTCCTTAGGGTCCGCGAAATAGCGTTGCAGACGAGGAGTGATAGGAAAGTACCATACCACTTTTCGAGGTGCTTTCTTCCCTTTCTTGTATCGACTCACGCCGCACACCGGACATGTGGTTTTCTCCGCGTCCTCGCCCCGATAAATGATGCAATCGCTGATGCATACGTGATATCTAACGTGCGGTAGATCGAGAGGACAGACGATTTTCTTGGCATCCTCGATACTAGTTGGACATGTGTTCCCCTCCGGCAGACGATCGTGCCAGAATGCCATCATATCGTCGAAACTTGCGTCGCTCAATTTGTGCTTTGCCTTCATCTCCATAGCCTTGAGCGTTACATTCAACCGGGTATCATCGGGCCTGCATCCTTCATACAATGGAGTAACCGCGTCTTTCTCAAGTTGCGCAAGCTTGGCTTTCTCTCTAGCGGCAGCCCTGGCATTACTCGTCTGCTTGAGAAGCAGCTCTTGCACATAAGGGTCCCGCACCCAGCCTGACGTTGTTCCATCGTCGTCTGCTCCTCCGGCATCTAGATCATCATCATCCCGGTCTGCTTCCGCACCTTCACCATCTCCAGGAGACTCTTCATCATCTCGCCCGTTCTCGCCGTGATGATGATCATCGTCATGTTGGCCACCTTCTTCACCGTCTCCATCATCTACGTCATCGCTTATCCAACGAGTGTATCCATCCATGAAACCATGGCGGAGCAGGTGCGCCTGCAGATTCCCGGAATCTGGGTCGATCACCCAGTTGAGTTTGCATCTTCTGCATGGACATCTTATATCTGTCTTGTTATTTCGTATCATGTCGGCCGTCGCACATTTCAAAAATCTAGCCACAATGCCTTCGCTCATTATGCGGACCATTTTTGCCTGCACGATGTACACGGTACAATTTTGAAGTCTATTAGAACCACATAATGAATGCATGCATGCAATGGTCGATAGAAAATTTCGGCATGACCTATCCTAAAATTAGGACCTTTGCGAAATGCCAAAGTCTTGCCAAAATGGAAATGAATCAACATTTTGGCAAAACAAATGGCAACTTGTTCACATACAAACACAAGAGAGAGAGAGAGAGACCGATCCATACACACATGAACATATCATTATCCTCTCCATACACACATGCATGAGCATCATCGACACTCTCCATATACACACACATATGACCATCGATCCTCTCCACATACACACATCATGAGCATCGATCATCTACATACATATGAGCACATCATCCATATAAACATGAACACATCCTTACATGGACAACTTACCGAGATGAGAGACCGATCGCGAGAAAGATGGAAAGGAGAGGTGCGCGCGTCGACCGGAGAAGGATAGATGAGAGACCGGAGACCTCCTCTATTACTTATGTAACATCCAAAGCAAGTTTTACATGCTAAAAATGGTGAATGTGTGGAGAAATTGAGGTGGGAAGGAGAAGATCCCGACTAGATCTAAGGAGGAAGAAGAAGGGGAAAGTGAAGTGTGGGGTGGTGGATGTGGTCACACATGTGCACATAAAGTGCTGCCCTAAAGAAATCGACACATCCGTGGCGCACACGGCCCTAGTGCGCCACAGGGAGTACAAACATCTGTGGCGCACTATACCATGTGCGCCACAGATGCTCCTACTCCCTGTGGCGCACTAGGCCGAGTGCGCCACAGAAGTTTGTGGCCGTTTCAGAGAAGAGGGGGGCATGCGCTTAGGCGTAGCGCACCAGGCCCACGTGCGCCACAGATGACCCTAACATCCGTGGCGCACATGACTGTAGTGCGCTACAGATGTTTGGCGTGTGGCCAACAGGGCCCTGGCCCACACACATCTGTGGCGCACTATAGTCATGTGCGCCACGGTTGTTCTAGTTATTAGTAGGGCACTGCCCACAGGTGAGCCACGCCTGTTTTAGCCGTGGGGCACTTCAACCATGTGAGCCACGGATGTGCTGATTACCTATAGCCGTTTTCCTAGTAGTGCCGACCTGGCCAACTACCCCAATGATGATGCCATCTATCACTTTGTGGAAGGACTGGACCATGGCACGCTTCTCCGACATTCTCTAAGACGGCAACAGGCGTCAGGACGCCTCACCTTCGAAGGCATGGTGAACACCGTCAACAACTACGCGGAGGCTGAAGCGGTAGCTCAGACAGCGCTTGCGCTCATCGACGGAGCCCCTCCGATTGAGCCACCTCCACCATCGCCTCCGGCCGCCATCGTCGCAGCAGCACCACCACTTCTAGTCATCATCGAGGCCGTTGCACCTCCACCGCCCGTCATCGAGGAAGTCCTGGCACCCTCCGACTCTGTCATTGGCGCGCTTTATGCTGATTTCAGTGCAGATTTAGAGGAAATAGACTTCAGTCTAGAAGAGCTAGACTCCGTTATGCAGGAGATGGAGGAGGAGTACTCGCGCGACGAGCAAGCTAATAACACCGTCATGTCTCGAGGGGTGTTCGTCACCATCGGGACAGCGATGGACGAAGACCAGCACGGGCAAGCTCCGCCTACAGCACTGGATAAGGGGAAGGGCCACTAATTGCTGCCGACATTGATCGCGCAAAGGTCATGCCGCCTCCGCCTAACCCAGTGCAGCAGCCGCAGGAACTCGGCACCGGTCCGAGCAACAACAACACCGCGAACCTGCCGCCTCCAGCATCCACGTCGGCAGCAACCCATGTTACTCCAGCTGATAGAGTGATGTATGGCAATCTCCTCGTTGAGCCTCTAACTGTTGATCATATCCGGAACGTGACTCAGCTTGACGAGAAGCGCCAGCAGCTGCTGGAGGAGGCGCAAGCCATCGCGGAGCAAGGCGCTAAACTAGATCGAGATCTGGTCAACGCGCAGAAGTCCATAGAGAAAGCAAGAGCAATGGAAGCCGAGTACAAGACTCTACTGCAGCAGAAGAAGGCTAAGAAAGCTCCGGCTCGCGTCATTAACGATCCTGGTGTATGGCGCAACCTAGGATGGGCTCCCTCGAAGCCGGCACAGGCCAAGCCATACATCGATAGTGAAGGCAAGCAGGTGTGCCCACCCCACTCCTTAACCTCGCCGTCGCCAAGACCCTTCTGGAGCAGGATAGATCGCTTGAGGCAGTAGAACAGGTCTATGACCTAGTGGCCAAGGCGGTAAAGCAGCAGGAAAAGGCCACCTCTCAGAGGCTTGAGTCTGACCCAGCGCTCTGTCGATCTAGCCAGTACAAACCGCCAAGGGACGGATCTCCTCAGGATGTCGGATCACAGACGGGTTCATCAGAACGAAGACGGAGGGATGCGTGCAGCAGGAAGGATGCTATACCCATATCCTCCGACCACGGAGAAAGAGCCCAACCATGCCGCCCATCGCCACCGCCCCGATCCCCCCGACGTCAGGAAGATTACAAGACTCACCATCGTACGGATATGCTCCCTCCAAAGCAGTGCGGCATCGTCATCCGCGACAACGCGGCACAGACCCGTCATGATGGAGAGCGCCACCAATGACATAAGAGCAGGTCACACCATGACCCTCCGCGTCCGGCAAGCAACCGTGACAGGCGTGGGGCGTCACAGGAGGGTAACAACAAGAAGGATAACCCACCGCCACCTCCCCCTTCATCATCGCCAAGCAGTCACCATGACGGAAGAGGCCCGCATCGTTCATGCAGCCCATCCCCTGTTGATAACAAGAAGAAGAACCCGGAGCCATACGATGCACTGTCATGGATCGATAAGATCCACGAGGCCCGGGAAGGACCATACCTGGGACCACGTTGCTTTGGACCTGCAATACGGTCTGCAACTTACCCCAAAGGTTTCCGGATTGACAAGACCATCAAGCCCTATGACGGTACCGCCAAGCCCGCCACATGGTTGCAGGACTACGGCAACGCGGTGGAGATTGCTGGAGGCAACCCCAACGTCGCCGTCAAGTACCTCCCGCTAATGTTGGCGGGTACGGCCCGTCAATGGATCGACGACTTGCCAGAGAAATCTATCTACAACTGGTTGGACATGCAAGAAGCTTTCACCAAAAACTTTGAGGGTACATACAAGCGTCCCTGCACTGTGGGCGATCTACATCGGTGCGTGCAAGAGAAAGACGAGACATATCGTGCCTACCTCTCCCGCTGGCTGGATATGAAGAATTCATGCGCAGGAGTGCACGCCCAGACCGCCATGGCCGCATTCATCGACAGATTGGAAAGGGGAACGTTACTCCGACATAAGCTAAAGCGCTTACAGGACAATCATCAGCTTGACTTGAATCAGATGATTCAGTTAGCTAGTGAGTTCGCAGCTGCCGACGATGATGCTCGTGGCTCTTTGCCAGCAACGACCGTTCCAACCCAAGCTCGTAGGAACAGCAGTACAAAGCGGAAAACCGCTCCAGAAGAAAAGCAATCTACCGACATGGTCGCCATGACTTTTGTAGGACGAGGAGAAGGCGGACAACATGGCCGAGGAAGGGGAGCAGGCCGTGGGCAGCAGCGAGGAAGTGAAACCAACTCGGCGGCGCTCCGCATTCCCCAAACCTACAAAGAGTACCGCGATATGCCGTGCCTCGTACACCTCAACGCCAACGGCAAGGCCACCCATACCAATCGACACTGCAAGTTCGTCAACGACCTCAAGGAAGACCCGGAGTCCAGCTACAAGCAAAGTCGGAAGAACAGACCGCGAGGCAAGGGAAAGGGGAAGAAGAAGGAGGAGGAGTCCAAGGATTCAAGTGACATGGACGAGGACGTTGACCCCAAGCACGCCGCCAAGAGCGACGACAAGGGCAACAACCCCTTCGCAAAGAAGGCCCCAGTCTACCACACTTTCCTTGGCACCCCCACCGTCCGACAACAGAAGACCTCTCTAAGGATCCTAATGGCCACCCTCCCCCCAGTCCCCCAATATCTGCGCTGGTCGGAGGTTCCAATCACTTGGGACAGGACGGATCACCCAGACCTTGTGCCCACGGAGAACCAATACGCCATGGTCATCAACCCATTAATTGACGGCGTGGATTTCACCAAGTGCATGGTGGATAGTGGAAGCAGCATCAACATCATGTACCTGGATACACTGCAGAAGATGAACTTGACGGAGGCAAACCTAAGGCGGACCAACACCGTGTTCCATGGCGTAGTTCCTGGACGAGAGGCTCGGTCCCTTGGGTGCATCACACTTCAGGTAGCCTTTGGCGACGTTAATAATTACCGCCAAGAGCGCATGACCTTTGAGGTGGTCCCCTTCAAGAGCGTGTACCACGTCATATTTGGCCGCGACATATTCCACACGTTCATGGCCAAGCCATGCTTCGTCTACAACAAACTCAAGATACCCGGACCAAACGGTGTCATCACCGTATCCGGAAGCTTTACCAAGGCAAGGGACTGCAAGATCAATGAAGCAGCCGTTGCAGAAGCTGTCCTCTACAGCGAAGAATTCAAGGAGATCCAGAGCAAGGTCAACGACTCAGAGATGCCCGCGTTGAAGAAGCAGATCTCCGACTCCGCTTCTGCGTTCAAGGCTGCCATCGAGACCAAGCCGGTGGAACTTGTGGTTGGCGATGCCTCCAAGACCGTCGCCATTGGGACGAACCTGGATCCCAAATAGGAAAGCGTGCTCGTCGAGTTCCTCCGTGAGAATAGGGATATCTTTTCCTGGCAACCTGCCGACATGAAAGGTGTACCTAGGGAACTTGCCGAGCACAGCTTAAACATAGATCCAAAATGTAAACCAGTGAAACAACCTCTACGATGCTTCGGAGATGAGAAGAGACATGCCATTGGCAAAGAGATAGCTAGGTTACTTAAGGCTGAGTTTATCCGAGAAGTCCTTCACACCCGATGGGTGGCTAATCCTGTACTTGTCCCGAAAAAGGGAACCAATGAATTAATAATGTGCATTGATTACACCGGCTTGAACAAAGCATGTCCCAAAGATCCGTTTGCTTTGCCTCGCATTGACCAAGTCATTGACTCGACGGCTGGCTTGGAACTTTTGTGTTTTCTCGATGCATACTCAGGATACCACCAGATCAAGATGAGGAAGTCGGACCAATTGGACACTTCGTTCACTACTGAAATGGATCGTATGGGCACCTAGAGGGGGGGTGAATAGGTGCTAACCAATTTTTAATACTTTTTCAATTTTAGGCTTAACACAAAGTAAATTCTCTAGATATGCAACTACGAGAATTTCCCTATATGTAACCCTAACTACTAAGACGTAAAAGAGGAGCGAGGAAACCGTAGTGGAGCACGCGGAGACACAGAGATTTGTTTTACCGCAGTTCCTTCCTTGTTAAGGGAAGTACATCTGTGTTGGAGGGGTGGGCGGTTCTAAGACCACCACGCCACAATAGGCCTCACCCTATTCTTCGATGGATCTCGCCACGAGAGGCCTGATCCACCTTCTCCACTATTGGATCCCTTCGAGGCGGGAACCGGTGCCTTTTACAACACTATCGGGGCACACACCCACAACTGAATTGGGGGCTCCCGAGATGACAACAAGCTGACACAAGAACAAGGTTTATCAATATAAACAAAAACGAGGATCTAGATATTTGCAAGAAATACTAGATCGGAGGTTCTCCAAATGAATGGAGAGGAGATGAAGCGCTTGATTGCTGATGATGAAGATCGAGTTCTCCTCCTTCGATTCCCCAAGGGATGGGGCCTTTGCGTGGATCTAGGTGGAGCACTCTTGGATGAAGCTTTCAGATCTGATCTGGTCTTTTTCGAGATGAATCAAGAGTTCTGGCAGGAGGGGGATGGCTGGCTTAAATACCCCCTCCCCAGATCTGGCCGTTGCACAACTTTGGGGGAGGATTATCCGCCCCCTGGGAAAACTCCGCCCCCTCTCTAGGGCTTGCGCCTTGGTGAAGCTTGGTGAAGATCTTGGGGGGGCGGATAATCCGCCCCCCCTGAGGGGCGGATTATCCGGCCGAGCCGGAAAGTCAGGCCAAAACTCCGCACCCTCTCTGGGGCTTGCGCCTTGGCGATGAGCAGGGGGCGGATTATCTGGCCCCCCTGAGGGGCGGATTATACGGCGGGGCCGGAAAATCCGGCCAAAATTCCGCCCCCTTCTGGGGCTTGCGCCTGCTTGGGCAAAGGGAGGGGCGGATTATCCGCCCCCAAAGGCAGAGTTTTTTTTCATTTATTCTCAAATAGAGCTGCAACACTTCAACACACATTAAATGATCCTTGGTATTGTTATCTAACACACAAAACACTAGGGATTAAGAAATGTTCTTTCAATCTTCCCCTTTTTTGTGTTAGATGACAATACTAGGATTTGCAATAAAACTGGCAAATGCCACCTTAAATAATGAAAGACGCTCCCCCTAGATGTGTGCATATTTAAGATTTGCATTTGAATACAAATACACACACTAGGGAGAACACTACTTTAAGATTTGGGAAATAATGTCATACCACCGGAATGAGAATATAGCCAAGGCATACATAGATAATCCCATGAATCCATATGCCATCAAATATGCTCCATAATTCCAGAATTCCATGGGGTCCATGATAGATAAATCCAGAATTCCATGAATACCAAACATAGTACCAAACTGTGGAGTACGACATAGTCTTACAAAAACAACCACAAATAGCAACTGAGTTCACGCTAGAAAAAGGCACAAGCAAGCAAATAAAAACGACTAAAATCGAAAAGCTTGTGCCCAACCCTTGCAAATCCACGAGACCTAATAGAACTACTTCTCCTCCTTTGGCATCGAAACGCCAAAAAGGAAGAAGAGCGACGCTAACGCCCCTGGAGATCACTCCTCCTCATCCTCGTCGTAGTCATTCCCGTCCCCTTCCTCTTCATCATACTCATCATCATCGTCATTAGCTGGAGGAGTGGGTGCGCTCGTTGGAGGAGGAAAGAGACAACTCTCGAGCTTGCCATAGTTGATCCCTGAGGTGATCCACTGAGCATACGGATCCGGAGCAGTGGGAGGAGGTGGATGGCCAGTGGCACCTGAGACATGGTGGAGGATAAGCTGCTGCGTGTGATCCCTCTCATGATCCCTACGGTACGCCTCATATTGGCCCTTGTGAATGTCAATACCCATGCAAAGAATGTTCCGCTGGAACCAAGTAAGCTGCTTGACCTCGCGTGCCATTGGGGACACCGTGGAACGACGACCACTGGCCCGAGCATCACGCATGAAGGACTCCAGGGCAGTGGAAGGGTGATGGGTCTTCTGAGCCTTGTTGTAGATTTTCTTGGGCTTATGAAGTCCATCCAGAGCAGTGCCAAAATCCTCATGTGGCAACATATGCTTGATGAGCATCATTATGAACGGAGCATAAGGAATAGAGAGCCTGTTGATCATAGAATCCGTCATCTCATGATAAATATAGTCCATGACATCCAGTTTGTAACCTGTGGCTGATCCAGAGTTAGTGGCACACTCGTGAGCAAACGCAAGAAGTGGAACCAGGTGGCCACGGATCCTGTCATTGTTGCCACCACTAGGAGCGATGCAGTCCCTAAAAATGCCAACAAGGGCTGCATACAAGGGAGAGAGACCAGCGAAAGTACCAGCGACTCCATCAGAGGAAAGGCAAGGAGCAAGTGCAGTATCCTTGGAGGGCTTTAGAGGAAAAATGATACGGTGGCCCGAAGGAGTGTCGCGGCCATGGAAAGCATAACCAAGAACCTGCCCAAAGGTGCGAAAGTCCGACTGAATCATGGTTGTCCCTGTCATCCACTTCATAGTGCGGCGCTCATCACCGCAGATCACCAGAGTTGAGAAGAACTGCCGCACCATAGAGGAATCATAGTTGCATTGGATAGTCAATGAGCCTTGTCTTGGATTGAGCCTCAGTCAAATTGATGGGACGCATGGGGCGAATATTGAGAGTAGCATAGACATCATCATGAATGGCCCGAAAGTGAGCATTCCAAAACATTTCATCCTCGGGGGGACCATCGCTGTCAGCCTCATCATAATAATCAGTCTGACGAATGGTGGCGTACTGAAGACTGTCCATAGCCTTGTAATTGGGCCGAGACTGTTTGCCCTTGCGAGATGCGGTCCTCTTAGTTTTCTTACTTGCCTCTGCCATCCGTTCAGCCTCTCTTGCTGCTCTGCTGACCTCGGTCTCGTTAATGAATTTCCCGTCTGCCGTGGGCTTGAGATAACGGGGACGGGGACGACGGGCGAAGGTCTTGGTCGGCTTGGAACCACCTGTGAAAAGCATTAGAGGGATAGCATGGAGATAAGTATACACACAAGTCCAGGAGAAAAACATGAAGAAAGAGTAGCAGTGCAACCCCATAACCAATGAAGTGCATTAGCAGAAGCAGTACCAAAATAGACCAAAATTTTCTCTCCAGGCCGGATTATCCGGCCCTGGCAGGGGCGGATAATCCGCCCCCCGCAGAAAATTTCTGGATTGGCTCAGATCTACCATGGCAAAGCAGATCGGGTACTAGGGTTGCAAGTCTACTAATTCTAGCATGTAAGGAACAACACCAAGAACCTTCTACAACGAGATTTCCACCAAACAAAATACATCCCATACAAAAAGGGGAGAGATGAGGGAGTTACCCTCACTCATTGGAGGAAAATTGCGGAGGAGAAGATACCTGGAGGCGAGGTGAAGAAGATCCGGGGAGAGCCCGGAGAATCCGGTGGTCGAATCGACTCCGGGAGAGGCGGATGCTCCGGCGGCGGCTGGGGGGGCATATGTAGGGTTGGGGGAGGACTGGCTGCTCTGTTTGAGCCTGCCCTCCCCGACCCAGCCTATAAGGGGATGATTTCGCCCGGGGCGGATAATCCGCCCCCCACTTAAGGCGGATAATCCCCCCCCCCCCAGAAATTCTGTAAAATGCAGAATCAGGCCAGAGCAACCTAGCAAACCTCTCGATGGTGTTTTAGAGGACTTGTGTGAAAGAATAGATGGTTCAAGGAGGGAGAGAAAGGCTTGGGTTGAGAGCATCAAACTGAGATGGTACTACACACCCAAAGTTGCAAGAATCAAATCAATCAAAAGCCAAATTTGAGTGTGTTTTCCATAAGAACAAGAGATATGCAAGAAAATCCAACGGGACCCATGAAAAACCAACTCTTCTCAAGGAAGAGGGCGGTGGCCGAAGCCACCATGTTGGAGCGCATGGCATGACAACGCGAAGATGTATCTTGAGTTCAAAACCAATGCTCATCGATGACCCACATATCACAAAATGATATTAAGGGAAATGATTTTACTTGCTTTCGGCATTATGGGGGGAGGGTTGGCCCAATCAATTAGGACCACACTCCCCCTATGTCTATGCCCGCATCTAAACCAAATACATGAATAAGAGCAAGTGAGTGTGCAAGGGTAGTCAATCCAAGCTCCTTGAATCTATGATATTTAGATCATTCCTCAAATAACAAAATCTTGCTTCATCAAGGGGCTTCGTGAAAATATCAGCAAGTTGGTTCTTCGTGCTCACAAATGATAGAGCAATATCTCCACGAGCAACATGATCCCGAATAAAGTGGTTGCGAATCTCTATATGTTTTGTTCTTGTATGCTGCACGGGATTGTAAGCAATTTTTATAGCACTTTCATTGTCGCATAAAAGAGGCACTTTGTCACAATTGACACCATATTCCTTTAAAGTTTGCCTCATCCATAACAATTGAGTACAAGCACTTACAGCAGCAACATATTCAGCTTTGGCGGTTGAGAGTGAAATACAATTCTGTTTCTTTGATGACCAACACACTAGAGACCTGCCCAAGAATTGGCATGCACCAGAGGTTGATTTCCTATCGTCTTTGTCACCAGCCCAATCTGAATCAGTGTAACCACATAGAGAGAAACTTGAACCCTTGGGATACCATAACCCAAAATTTGGGGAATGAACCAAATATCGGAAGATTCGCTTGACTGCCACTAAGTGGCTTTCTTTAGGAGCGGCTTGGTACCTTGCACACACTCCTACACTTAACACGATATCGGGCCTAGATGCACAAAGGTAAAGGAGAGAGACGATCATGGATCGGTATACCTTTTGATCCACGTCTTTACCCTTGGGATTGAGCTCAAGATGACACTTTGTTTGCATTGGGGTAGCAACGCAATTGAGATCCGTCATCTTGAACCTTTTGAGCATGTCTTGGATGTACTTAGCTTGATTAATAAAGGTTCCCTCTCTAAGTTGTTTGATCTCAAATCCAAGAAAGAACCTGAGCTCACCCATCATGGACATCTCAAACCTGTCAGTCATAAGCTTCGAAAATTCATCGTTAAAAGCTTGGTTAGTAGAGCCAAAAATAATGTCATCTACATAAAGTTGGCATACAAAAATCTCCCCATTAACCTTCTTAGTAAAAAGAGTGGGATCGATTTGCCCAACTTCGAATCCACGGTCTAGCAAAAGCTCTTTAAGGTGCTCATACCACGCACGTGAGGCTTGTTTAAGGCCATAGAGTGCCTTATCGAGTTTGTAGACATGGTTCGGAAATTTGGGGTCCTCAAACCCCGGGGGCTGCTTGACGTATACTAACTCATGTAGAGGACCATTAACGAAAGCGCTCTTAACATCCATTTGTTGTAATTTAAAATTATGATGGGCTGCATATGCAAGAAGGATACGGATGGACTCAAGACGAGCCACAGGAGCGTAAGTCTCGCCAAAATCAATTCCTTCCACTTGAGAGAATCCTTGAGCCATGAGTCGTGCTTTATTCCTCACAACAATGCCATTTTCATCCTGTTTGTTCTTGAAGATCCACTTGGTGCCAATAACATTGCGGCAATCCTTTGGTTTTTCTACGAGCTTCCAAACTTTGTCGCGTTCGAAGTTATTTAATTCTTCATGCATTGCAACAACCCAATCGGGGTCTTCAAGAGCATCAAAAACCTTCTTCGGTTCAACCATGGAAATGTGAGCTTGAAGATCACAGAAGCTTGCAAGCTCTCTTCTAGTGGATACCCTTCGTCGTAGATCACCAACAACCTTGTCAAGAGTGTGACCTCTTAGTTCAAGGTTCCGATCAGCACGAGCCTTGCGACGAGCCTCAATGTCCTTATTGTTTCTAGGAGGAGTGGATTCAATAGTTGTATCCTTGTCTAGATTACTGCCCTGCCCTTGATCTTGGTCACCGTTACTGCCAGAGGGTTGTTGCTGAACATTTTTTTCAGGCCCGGATAATCCGCCCCTTGGAGGGGCCGGACTATCCGTCCTGGGAGGTGAAGTACCAGAACCATCTTCCTGAGAATGCCTGGCGGGATTTGGAGACCCAGGGCCGGATAATCCGCCCCTGGGGGCCGGAGGATCCGGCTTGGGAGCTTCAGAGTTGTTGACTACTCCTTTGGATCCTCTGGAACAAGTTGGAGTGCCAGGGGCGGATTGTCCGCCCCTTGGAGGGGGCGGATAGTCCGGCCTGGGACTACCAACTTGTCCAGGGGACAGATGATCTTCAGCAGATTGTGGTGTTGGTGCAGGATTGTCTCCAACAGTAGGAGCTTGTTGATCTTGTGTAGATGAGGGCTCCACATGTGTGGAGCATTGTCCTTCCCGATGCGCCACAAGGGGTTCCTCAATGGGGTGGAAAAATCCCACGCCCATTCTTCTTATGGCATCTTGGGGTATTTCAACATCTGCATCACAAACATCAACTTGCCCTACAAAGGAGCCGTTATTTTCATCGAACTCCACACTACAAGATTCTACAACAATCCCAGTGAGCTTGTTGTAGACTCTATAAGTGTGGGATTCGGCACCGTAACCAACAAAAATACCTTCTAAAGCCTTGGACTCAAATTTTGACAAATGGACACCTTTAATAAGAAAGAAACACTTACACCCGAATACTCTGAAGTATGAGATGTTGGGATTGTTACCGGTAAGTATTTCATAAGGAGTCTTGTCCAAAATCTTTTGAAGGTAGAGCCGGTTGGATGGGTGGCAAGCAGTGGATATGGCTTCAGCCCAAAAATTATAAGGAGACTTGAATTCAGCTAGCATAGATCTTGCTATATCCATCAAAGTCCGGTTCTTCCTCTCGGCTACACCATTTTGTTGAGGGGTGTACGCAGCGGAATATTGGTGTCTAATCCCCTCTTCGCTAAGAAACTCGTTTAAAGTGTAGTTCTTGAATTCTGAGCCGTTGTCACTTCTAATTGCCAAGATAGGAACATTGTGTTGACGTTGAACTTCATTGGCAAAGTCGATGACAGTTTGTTGAGTCTCACTTTTCAGCTTGAAGAAGTATACCCATGTATATCTTGAGTAATCATCGACAATGACCAAGCAAAATTTCTTCCCACCAAGACTTGCATGAGAAGGAGGACCAAATAAATCCACATGAAGTAATTCCAAGATCCTCTTTGATGACACAATAGTCTTCCTCTTGTGGGGAGAGTCATGCATTTTTCCTTCTACACAAGCCCTGCAAACACGATCTTTGGCAAAAGAGACATTGTCTTTTAGTCCAAGGATGTGGCCACCCTTTTGGAGACTTTGCAAAGTTCTCATGTTGACATGGGATAAACGGTGATGCCATAGCCAGCCCACGTCGGCCTTTCCGAATAGACACATCGGACCCGAAGTGGTTTTCCTGGAGAAGTCCACCACATACAGGTCATTTTCGACGTATCCAACGAAAGCGACCTTTAGAGACTTGCTCCACAGGAGTACCACCAAATCATCATCGATAAAAACAGCAAAACCCATCTTGCCAAGGGCCCGAACAGAAAGAAGGTTGTAACCAAGGGTCTCAACAAGCATGACGTCCACGAGAGAGATATCGTGGGCAACCACAACCTTGCCAAGACCCAATACCTGAGATTTAGACTTATCACCATATGAGACTGTGATATTATCATGATTTGGATGCATCTCCGTGATGATTTCCTTGCTTCCGGTCATATGACTAGTGCAGCCACTATCCAGCACCCATTTCGACCCACCGGAAGCATAGCCCTGCAAGAAAATTACTTCTTGGTTTTAGGTACCCATTTTTCAATGGGTCCTTTCATGTTAGTAACAAGGGTCTTTGGGACCCAAATAGACCAAGCAATATATTCATCAAAAGGACCAACATAATAAGCATAAACATCGCCATAGTCATCACAAAAGAGTTCATAATTCGGATTGTGAGACCCTGCAAAACCAATATTATTAGTCTTGTCTTTTGTGACAACCTTCTCAGCAGTGCTTGTCTTTAATTGCACATTCTTGGTCTTGTTCTTCTTGGTTTTCTTCTTCTTGGACTTGGTGACATACCCAAGTCCCTCTTTACCATGATTTGACCTTTGCTTGCCAAGGACTTCATCAAGCACACCTTTGTCCTTTGTAGTGATGTCCTTGATCACTTCTTTTTCCACACTAGCATTTTTCTTGTTACTATATGTTGAGTTGGACGAGCTAGGAGTATCATATTTGGCCAATCGACTTTGAAGCTGATCATGTGACTCATTGAGAATAGAGAACTCGTTTTTCAACGCCTTGTGAGCATTGTCAAGTTTCTCCAATTCCTCGGAGAGTCTATCATGAGCAGCCCCAAAGTCAATCCTTTCCTTCTTTAACTTCTTTGCTTTGGTGACAGCATTGTCACGTTCCTTAACAAGTTTAGTCACAATTTCTTCATTTGACTCTTCCATAGACTCGAGCCTCTCTTCAAGAGAGACCCGAGCTTCTTCTTCTTCAAGAGCATTTTTTAAGGATGCAATTTCCATTGCATCCTCCCTTTCAATTCTGCCCTTTTCTTCGAGGAGTGCTTCGTTTTGGGCCAGCTGGTCCATAAGAGCCTCAAAACGAACTTTGTGCTCACCTTGCAAGTTAGTATAGAAATAATCCAAAGCAATAATCTCTTCTTTAACCTTAAGACTAGCAGGATCATCCATGTCTATCATAGACTTGGGAAAAGAAGAGTTAGAAGAAGTTACCTCAGAGCTTCTTGCCATGAGGCAAGTAGCATTCTTGTTGATGATGTTTTCGTTCGGAGAGTCGAAGAGAGATGTTGATGTAGATGTAGTGGCTATAGCAGCCACCTCTTGATAGCTATCGTCCTCGTCCTCATCTTCACTCCCCGATGAATATTCTTCTTGAGCCATTAGAACAATCTTTGGTTGCTTCTTGAAAGGAGCATTCTTCTTTACAAACTGTTTCTTACGTGGAGCTTTTGATTTGTCCTTGAAAATGAGTCTTCCTCCATTATCCTCTCTACTTTGATATGGACACTCAGCTACGAAGTGCAGCCGGTCACCACAACTAAAGCATGTTCTCAGCTCGGGACCATTTTCTTTTCTTCCATAGGCTCCACTCTTGCGATCTAGTTCAGCTTTAGCCTTGGCTGGATCTTTCCAAAATTTTCTTGCATAAAGAGCCAAGTATTGTCCGTGGATCCTTTTTATATCTTCGGGACAGTCCAGACCTTCTACCGCATATTCATCATGATCAATCACACTAGTCTTCAAGGCCATGTTGACCCCCTTTTGCATCCCATAGCTCGAGCACGAGCATCTTCGGCATTCTTGGCAGCCACTTTGAAGGCGGCCATTTCTTGCATTACCTCATTGGATGACATGAGGTGATAGTTATGCCTACCTTGGAGACTTTTCAAATCTGTGGGATCAAATGGCATAAGAGCACTGACATACTTGCGCTTGATCCAAGCATCATCAACATGAGATGCACCGTGGTTTCTGAAGGTTGTGGCTATTTCCTTGAGCCTCCTATAAATGTCCTCGTGGTCTTCTCCATCCAGCATATAAAATCCTTCAGATTCATTGCTCAAGGCATCATATTTATTCCTTCTCATACTTTCATTTCTGATGAAGAGCTCGGTGAGGGCATCCCAAGCTTCTTTAGCTGTGCTAAGATGCTGAATGTGTGGCATGTCTTTGTCACCCACACCAAGCTGTATCATGTGTAGAGCTGTAGCATTGAGTTGGCTATCGACCACTTCTCTTCTTGTGAGATTGTTAGGGTTTCCAACATGAAGACCATTTTCGATGATCTTCCACAACTCTATGGAGGAACTGCACACATGAGATTTCATCAAAAATTGCCATTGAGAGAAAGTAGATGCTGATAGTTTGCGTGGATCACCCCTATTATGTATATGTGGGTGAGGGATAGGCGGATCAGGGGAATACACATGAGAAACCTCATTGTATCCATCCTTACCGCTATCCTTTTTCAAGGAGGAGCTCTTGCTAGTATCATCACCTACCACTTCGTTATCTTTGGAAACAGTTTTACCCGTTTCCTTGGATTGCGGAGTGGTATCCTTAGAGTTAGATGGAGGTGATGCTGCGGATGTGGAGAGACACATTATCAATTGACGCATCTCTTCCATCTTAGCCTCCATTGAACTCACCAAGGTTTTTTCCAACGTCTTGAGATCGTTCATGGTGACTACCTCCGGAGCATCACTCCCATCTCCCTTGGAACCCATACTTCTCTTAGGCGGTTAAGCCCGAAATAAGAGCCGAGGCTTTGATACCAATTGAAATGGATCGTATGGGCACCTAGAGGTGGGGGTGAATAGGTGCTAACCAATTTTTAATACTTTTTCAATTTTAGGCTTGACACAAAGTAAATTCTCTAGATATGCAACTACGAGAATTTCCCTATATGTAACCCTAACTACTAAGCACGTAAAAGAGGAGCAAGGAAACCGTAGTGGAGCACGCGGAGACACAGGGATTTGTTTTACCGCAGTTCCTTCCTTGTTAAGGGAAGTACATCTGCGTTGGAGGGGTGGGCGGTTCTAAGACCACCACGCCACAATATGCCTCACCCTATTCTCCGATGGATCTCGCCACGAGAGGACTGATCCGCCTTCTCCACTATTGGATCCCTTCGAGGCGGGAACCGGTGCCTTTTACAACACTATCGGGGCACACACCCACAACTGAATTGGGGGCTCCCGAGATGACAACAAGCTGCCACAAGAACAAGGTTTATCAATATAAACAAAAACGAGGATCTAGATATTTGCAAGAAATACTAGATCGGAGGTTCTCCAAATGAATGGAGAGGAGATGAAGAGCTTGATTGCTGATGATGAAGATCGAGTTCTCCTCCTTCGATTCCCCAAGGGATGGGGCCTTTGGGTGGATCTAGGTGGAGCACTCTTGGATGAAGCTTTCAGATCCGATCTGGTCTTTTTCGAGATGAATCAAGAGTTCTGGCAGGAGGGGGATGGCTGGCTTAAATACCCCCTCCCCAGATCTGGCCGTTGCACAACTTTGGGGGCGGATCCGCCCCCCACTTGGGGCGGATTATCCGCCCCCTAGGAAAACTCCGCCCCAAGGGCGGATTCTCCAGGGGAAACTCCGCCCCCTCTCTGGGGCTTGCGCCTTGGTGAAGCTTGGTGAAGATCTTGGGAGGGCGGATAATCCGGCCCCCCTGAGGGGCGGATTATCCGGCCGAGCCGGAAAGTCCGGCCAAAACTCCGCCCCCTCTCTAGGGCTTGCGCCTTGGCGATGAGCAGGGGGGCGGATTATCCGGCCCCCCTGAGGGGCGGATTATCCGGCGGGGCCGGAAAATCTGGCCAAAATTCCGTCCCCCTTCTGGGGATTGCGCCCGCTTGGGCAAAGGGAGGGGCGGATTATCCGCCCCTGGTGGGGCCGGATTATCCGCCCCCAAAGGCAGAGTTCTTTTCCCTTTATTCTCAAATAGAGCTGCAACACTTCAACACACATTAAATGATCCTTGGTATTGTTATCTAACACACAAAACACTAGGGATTAAGAAATGTTCTTTCAACTACCCCATACGACACGTTTTGCTATGTCACGATGCCCTTTGGGTTGAAAAACGCAGGTGCTACCTACCAGCGGACAATGCAACGTTGCCTTCACGACCAAATTGGTCGGAACGTTCATGCCTATGTGGACGATATCACGGTGATGTCTAAAAAGTCAAATGACTTAAGCTCCGACTTAAAAGAAACCTTTGACAATCTTCGGAAATACAACATGATGCTCAACCCTAAGAAGTGCGTCTTCGGGGTTCTAGACGGCAAACTGTTGGGCTTCATCGTTTCCCAGCGCGGAATCGAGGTCAACCCGGAGAAAATCAAGGCCATCTTAAACATAAACCGTCCGACATGCCTAAAGGACATCCAACGACTAACAGGTTGTGTTGCCGCAGTTAGTCGGTTCATTAGCCGACTTGGAGAGAAGGCTTTGCCGCTGTACAGGTTGCTGAAGAAGGCGGACAAATTCACGTGGACGGACGAGGCAGATGCAGCATTGAAGCAGCTCAAGGAGATTCTTTCCTCAGCGCCCATCCTTGCAGCACCCGAGCCTGGTGAGCCCCTGTTAATTTACATGGCGGCAACCAACCGGGTTATCAGCATCGTCGTCGTGGTAGAGCGGAAGGAACCAGGCCATGAGCACGGAGTTCAACGACCAGTTTACTATGTAAGAGAGGTCTTGACGGAGTCCAAGCAGCGTTACCCGCACTACCAAAAGATAGATTATGGAGTATTCCTTGCTTCGCGGAAGCTGAGGCATTACTTTCAGGAGCACCCAATTACACTAGTGAGCAAGACTCCACTGTCTGACATTATGAACAACAGCGACGCTACAGGAAGGGTCACGAAGTGGGGCATTGAACTTGCCGCCTTCGAGATCACCTACAAAAGACGCGACGCTATCAAGTCACAAGCCTTGGCGGATTTTATTGCAGATTGGACGGAGATGCCGGATGCCACTCCGTTGCTGGAACCAGAGTACTGGGTGATGCACTTTGATGGATCAAAGCTGCTCAACGGCTCGGGGGCTGGTGTATTGCTACAGTCACCAAAAGGAGACAAGCTACACTACGTTCTGCAGATCCACTTCGAGGCTACAAACAACATGGCGGAGTATGAAGCACTCATTCACGGACTGCGTGTAGCCAAGGATATTGGCATCAAGCACATAGTTTGCTGTGGAGATTCCGACTTGGTTGCCCAGCAGGTGGCTGGCACCTGGAATGCGCGGAACCCTATGATGGCGGCATATCGCGACGAAGTGGACGAGATAGCCAAGATCTTCTTGGGCTACGAAGTCAAGTATGTGCCTAGGGAGCAAAACGAGGCGGCTGATCTATTGTCTAAACTTGGATCAGGGCGCAAGCAAATTCCGCTAGGAGTTTTCCTAGAGCATCTACGCACACCATCCGTGAATGGCGCCGACATCGACAACCCAGATAGAGTTGATTCTTTCGTCAACATGGTGACAAAGACCCCTCCGGCTTGGACAAAACCGTTCATGGAATATCTCGAACATGGAACTTTGCCCGACGACGAGGTCGAAAGACGGCAGATAGTACGACGAGCAAAGGGTTATACCATAATATATGGGCAACTCTACAAAAGGAGCACTACTGGCGTATACCTAAAGTGTGTTTCCCAGCTAGAAGGTATGGAAATCCTACGCGAAATCCATCTTGGAGATTGCGGGCATCACGCCGCTCCTCGATCGTTGGTCGCGAAAGCCTTCCGGCAAGGATTCTACTGGCTGACCGCGAAGGCGGACGCCGACAAGCTGGTTGAAACATGCACAGGATGCCAGTATTATGCCCGACAACCACATGTATGGAAATCCTACGCGAAATCCATCTTGGAGATTGCGGGCATCACGCCGCTCCTCGATCGTTGGTCGCGAAAGCCTTCCGGCAAGGATTCTACTGGCTGACCGCGAAGGCGGACGCCGACAAGCTGGTTGAAACATGCACAGGATGCCAGTATTATGCCCGACAACCACATGTTCCTGCTGAAGAATTGCGAACAATACCAATAACTTGGCCGTTTGCAGTCTGGGGGCTAGACATGGTGGGGCCATTACAAACGACACCATGTGGGTTTACACATCTGCTTGTAGCAGTTGAAAAATTCACCAAATGGATAGAAGCTAAACCAATTAGAAAGCTTGATGGGGCAAGCACCCTCAGGTTTGTCCGGGATCTAGTGGTGAGATTTGGTCTCCCACATAGCATCATCACCGACAATGGAAGCAACTTGTCACTCGGAGAAGTGGAGGCCTACTGCTGGGACAAAGACATCCAACTTGACCTTGCGTCTGTGGCACACCCACAATCCAATGGTCAAGTTGAGCGAGACAATGGATTAATTCTGCAGGGAATCAAGCAACATCTTGAGGCACCGCTACATAGAGCAGCTGGAGCCTGGGCGGAAGAATTGCCATCTGTGCTGTGGAGTTTACGAACTACACCTAACAGATCCACCGGCTACACCCCTTACTTCATGGTATATGGACCAGAAGCCATCCTACCCTCCGACATCCTCCACGATGCACCAAGAGTTGCCGTCTATGACGAATATGACGCTGAAGAATCCAGACGCCTTGATGTGGACCTTCTCGAGGAGGAGCGCATTTTGGCATGCCAAAGATCCGCCATCTACCAGCAGAAGCTACGCAGCTACCATAGTCGCCGCTTCCGGCATCGCTCGTTTAAAGAGGGGGATTTAGTACTCCGACTTAAGCAGAAGAAGTCACACAAATTATCCCCGCCATGGGAAGGACCGTCCATCATAAGCAAGGCACTACTCAATGTGTCTTACTACCTTGTCGACAATCGTGAGCTCAAGGATAGACCCAACGAGGATCATGAGCGTAAGCGACGTGACCCGGATGATGACTACCCGGAGCTTGATCGGCCATGGAACATAGCACAACTACGTCCTTTCTACACTTAGTATTTTTTATCTAATCGTGTACCTCTTATATGATCAATGAAATAAAGATCTTTGGTTCACTCATATTGCTGAGTCTTTTACCTCCTTTAGTGTTCATTTTTTGGATCATATAAACCTTTATGCACAAGCTTTGCGATTGCACTTGTGAAAATTCCGCCTACGGGCGTTAGCTTAATTTTTCTGGTCTACACGTTCTTTGTTCTTTTTATGTGGATTCTGGAGTAGTGACTTTCGGCACTTATTGTCGGCGATTTTGTGCTCAGGTTATTGACGGTGCCATTGGGCATCATCACCTAAGCGCATGGTTCCGACAACGAGTCTTCTGACTCACGAAAAGTCAAGCATAAGAACCAGAGTAACGGATAAGCCATCACTTGCTTAAACAATATGGACGTGTTGGACGGCACTCCAACTCCCAACTCCACTGCGAGAGCTGGCAGAGCGGTGCCGAACGGCTCAACTTAGAGGATCTGAAATCACAGAGCGGAGCAGTCTCTAGTGAAAAATCACGAAGCGACACATTACTCGCTCCTCGTTTAAGGAAAAGCCACATTTCAGAGAAACTACAGAAATGCCACCGCTAAGTAGACCAATGTGTTTTGTCTTCTCTTGTCTCCTCCCCTTCGTCCTTCACAGAATCACAGCCCAAGCAGGTAAAAAAAAGAAAAGAATCACAGCACAAGGCATAGCCGGCGTGTACAACTATGGCAAGGTAGCCGGCGTGGACAACTTCTTCAAGCGTAGCCGCCGGCCGATTCGCGCGTACCTCCGCCAAATCGAGTCCTCCGGCTGCCGAATCAGGTCCTTCCACCGCCGAATCATTCTCTTTCTCGTATGTTTCGTGAAATTTGCAGTCCGGATCCTCGTCGCCCGGACGGAATCGAGCATGAGATCCCCGTGATAGGACCTCACCGCCGGCACCACGAGTTCCCTCGGTCGCGTCCTGAAATCAACTGCGATAATTTGTTCGATTCCAAATCGACCCCGCCCATGTCCACTTCTGTAAAAATATCGGACAGAAAAAAGATTACTTTTATCTAAAATAAAATGGGCTCCATCTTTGGTGTAATGGGTTGGTAGCCCATGCTCTCCAGGAGTGGAGCGTGCCGAACGATGATGGCTCCCTTGTCACGATCGGGAGAGCAGAAATGTCTCGGAGCGGAGCGGAGCAAAGAAAACTTAGGGAGCGGAGGGTTCCCGAACGGCCCTATATACATACTGGGCATTAATTCTTAAGTAGCAGGATACGACAACCACTATTTTCCGCCTTAAGATTACATCACCAAGTTTTTTCAATGCACACTCCCGAGGTGAAACAAGAATTACAAAGTGTTTTTCACTCCTCGGGTACAGGGGACTTGGAGGCCGCATCATCACCAGCCGGAGATTCACCTTCAATGTCACCACTGTGAGGAGACTCGGAGGATTCAGGGTCGGCGTTGTCAAGAAAGTTCCTGGGCACGAAGACGTCGACGTCCACCAACTCGGCAACCCTGGTGTCACAGCCCGCGAGTGATGATAGGATGGATTCGTGATCGATCTCCTTGCCGTCATCATCCACATCGAGGATACCAGATGTCACTGTGTCGATGTCGGCACCTTCATAGTGCGCCTTCACCATGGACAACGCCATCCTAGCGCCAGCCCGTGCACATGAAGCTTTCCAGCTCGCGAAACGCTCGGGGGCTCGGCGCAGAATCTCCGAGTACTTCACCACGGAGTCGGAGGCCTTGATATAAATTTGGAGGGGCTTGGCAATCTCCTTGGCTTGGGTGGCGGTATTGATGAAGTTGCCGGCAAGAATCATGTATTCCTTGTCCGAAGAGGCGAGCGGGTTAAGCACATAGGCGCTGAAAATTCCGACAAGAATTGCATGAGTTCAATAAATTCTAAGTATCCAGACTACAGAGCTACAAGGCGGAGGACACTTACTGAAGATGCTGGCCTTAGCCTGCCAGACAATGTCCGCCAAAGATTCCTTCTCTTGTTGGAGGAGCTTAAACGCCTCGCTATGGCGAAGGTTTTGCTCATCGGCAGCTTGCTTCTGATCCTTTAGGATCGCAAGATCCTCCTTCAAGCGATTGATCTCCGCGGAGGCGGAGTCCTGCAGGGCTTTCATGGAATCCTCGTGCATCTTCAGCATTTCTTCCCTCTCCTTCTTAAGGATCTTGTTCTCGCTGTCCAGCTGCTGGATGTGCTTGGACTGCTCGACAATATCCTTGGCCTTGGCGACATGCTCTGCAAGTCGGAGAAAACAAAGTAAACAGTGAGTACTCGAAGAAGGAAGGCACAAAAGTAAGACGGAAGTGTGCAAAAAGAAAACAGACTCTTGTTTTTGATGATCTGTTCCTTCAAGATGGCGGTTTTCCCCTTTTCAGCTTCAAGGTCCGCGCGCATCTTATGGTACTTATCGTTGGCCATGCCCCTCCGAGCATTCTCGTTCTGTGGAAACAAACACAAAGTCAAGCCGTTGTTTAGTCCGCTTAGAGCCTCTAGTCGGAAATTTCCCACTTAGATTGTCGGGGGCTACAACGAGAGTTTTTAACTTAGCAATATGCTTAGATTTTCTTTAAGCATCTAGTCGGAGTTAATTCAGTTCTCAACTAGAAGCTTGGGGGCTACAGTATAAAGTTTTAACTCAGAAAATGCTTAGCTTTTCTTTAAGTATCAAGTCGGAACTAATTTAGTTACAACTAGAGGCTTGGGGGCTACAACACTTAAAATTATGAAAACTGTGTATGCTACTCTTAAAGCATCTAGTCGGAATAATTCATTCCATCTAAATGCTTGGGGGCTACGGTGAGAGTTTTTCTAACTTAGTCACTCTTAGAGCATATAGAGGTAAAACCAATGGTTTTCCGTCTACATCCTCGGGGTATACAGTGGGATACTCATATGAAATGCAAAAGGTAAAGTAAAACTTACAAGTGCGATGATCTTGAGGTTTGTAGCACTCTCGGCCAGCAGCTTGCCAAAAGAAACGCTGTTACTTTGCAAGATGTCTGCTTGACGGAGTAGCTCCTCAAGACCGCACGTCGGATATGATGGCACTCCTCCAGGAACCATAGTTGTGCTACCCGGCGTAAGCACCGGGAAAATAATCTTTGGCAGCTCGAAGGGTTTCTAGGGAGTAGAGGCACCGCCTTCGGCAGAGGTACCAGCACCCACCACCGCATTGCCGCTACCGATGGCATCCTTAGCCGGAGCTTCAGCCATTTGAAGAGCAGCGCTCTCCTGCGTCGCCTGCTCGCCGACAATTGCGAGTTCGGTAGAGACGCCAGAATCCACTTCCATGGCGGAAGGGCCTGGTGCCTCCTGGACTTGGGAGCTTGTCGGAGCGGAGGATGGCTTGACGGCAGGAGTAGCGGGGGCGATGGCCGGGGAAGAGTCGCGATGCAGCATATCTTTAATATTTCTAGAAGCCCCAAGAGTCTTGGAGGACTTCTTGAGGCTGGTTGTGGCTTTCTTCCTAAAACGTGCAAAACGCATAAGTACAGGAATAAGACAGATAAATAAGACAATGTCGGAGAATAAGAAGCTTACACTAGGGGGGGGGGGCGCTTTGGCAAACATCCCGGTGGATTTCTTTTTTTCCGCCTCCAGGGCGGCAGTACTCTTTTTGGAGGCTCCACCCTCCGTCTTCTTCTTCTTGCCTCCGTCGGCAGCGTCAGAGGTGGATCTCTTCCGCTTTCGCGCCAACGGGGCATCATCGTCGGACACGACCGTGACTTCCTTCATCTTGGGATCGTAGATTTGGGCGGCCAGGTTGCCCTCCTCTAGATCGCTAAGCTGTTAAGTGAGAAATCATCGTGTTAGACAAGATGATATTGGCAAGACGGAAAAACTGGAGCAATCTCATACACGGAAAATAAATACCTAGCTTTGGGCACTTTTCGTTTACGAACATGTCGTAGGTGAGGGTGAAGCCACGCTTCTTGTCCTTCAGTTTGATGATGTCCTTAAGACGGAACTTGACGGAGTCGCTCGAGAAGTTGTCCTCGGAGATACGGAGGGTATCCCTTCGGTCGCCGGTGTACTCGTGCATAAGCTTCGTACGGTGCTGCAGAGGTTGGATCCGCCTGATGAACCAGCACATGGCTAGGTCCAAGCCGGTTAGACCTGTCTCTACAAACCACTCTATCCGCCTTATTGCGCGAGAAGCGTTGAGGTCGGAGGGAAGGGAGGCATGGGACCGCCATGTGGGGACTTCGGCGGCGGCTCCGTCCACAAAGTCTGGGTACGTTACTTCTCGGCCCGCTAAAGGAATGTCGGGGCCGTAGAAGTACGTCCGCTGCCAATTTTTGCATGACTCGTGGCCGACGATGTCGGGGAACCGCCAGCCAGGACGGATCTTGAAGCTTATGGTGCCGCAGTTTCTAAGCTCCTCCCTACTGTGTCCGGCTTCATGTTTGACGGTGAAGAAGTAGACAAACAAGTCTAACCTAGGCCTAATCCCTAGGTAACCCTCGCAAAGTTCCGCGAAGTTGCTAAGCACTAGGATACTATTGGGGGAGAGGTTGTGGGGTTGGACCTTGAAGTGATTCAAGACGGACAGGAAGAAGTGGGAGATGGGTAGAGAAACGCCGCGTACCAATTGCGCCTTGAGGTATACTTTCTCTCTGGCTTGGGGAGAAGGGGTCACCTCGCCGGCCGGCGCCGCCCGCCAGGCGAGCCCCTCCGTCGCAGGGAGGTAACCCTCAGCGACCATCTCTTGGATGTCGCGGCCGGTGATGTCCGATCCGCGCCAGTCTCCTTTGTGTGAGTCTGGCTCCTCTTCCAGGGGCTCCAGCGCCGCCAGATTGTGGTCGCCGCCGGTGGTTTTTATCACCGCCGATTCGGGGATGACCAGACCCTCTGGGGGCACGACGATGGAGCTCGCCGGCTTCGCCGAGGCTTCGTTCGATGCCGCCATTGACGGGGATGAGCTGCTGCTGGCCATGGAGGAAGGAAAGAACACGACTGGTGCAGGCGAGAGGCTAGGGTTTCTCGAGGTTTTCGCGGAGAGCTCGAGGAGGTGCGCGGCTGGAGGAAGAAGACGATGACGCGAGAGAATGGGGTGAAAAAGTGGCAAGTGTCCCACGGTTACTATTTATCTTACTCTGTGTCAAGATTCGTGCAGCTAATCGGACGGTTGCCGCGTAGACGACGTGTTCGTGAACGTGCGCGGTAATTTCGCCACGTGTAACCTCCGCCGCCAACGGTTCGTATCGCTCGCGCGGGAAAAACGGATATGATTATATTCTCTGCATGTGTAAGTTACGAGGCGTCGCTGACCTACAGCCTACGTAGTCATAACTGACATGGTAGATGAGCCGTCCCATCGAAGATTCCGGCATGGATGGATTTAATCCGACAACGGGAGCGTACGATGGAAGATTCAGCGTTTCTCCGACTTACTTATGGAAGACGGAGAAAACTTTTGCAGGGTTATTTGGGAGGACTACAAGATGTTGCTTGACGATTTGCCGACATCCATCTAGACGGAGCATTCTACGGGAAGAGGCAAGACGGCGCAAGACCTCGGAGTTCTCCGGGGGCTACTGTTGGGGATATGCTATATGGGTATCCTCATAGCATGTTTCTTATCTGACTAACCTGGGTGGCCCATAGTCGGTAGCATGGCCTATGGCGTGCTGGGTGGCCCAGTTAGGTGGATCCAGAAGGGAGGCCCATGTCGGATAAAGGAAGGCTACGGTAGAGTCACCAGCGTGGCCGGAGCCTTGGAGTGCAAGATACACAAGACTAGTAATAGACGGTGTAGAACTCTGTAACCTGTCCGGCTAGGAATTTTCCCTGTAACCCTAGGATCTGGCGACTATATAAGACGGGCCTATGGGAGCCTTTAGGGCATCGTTTTACACACACCTCGCACAGCGAACCTATCTCTGTAACTCGGCGTATTGCCATTATAGTGATTTATAGCAGGTGTAGGATTCCGCCACCGTTGTGGGATCTGAACCTGTGTAAGCTGTGTTACCTCGTACCCGTCAACCGTCCGCCTTACCCCACGTCTCTAAACACACACCGTGAGGACCCCTCCATGGCGTACTCGTCGGGAATACCATGACACCAGGCGTTTCTCTAACACACATACATAACTCCATGGACTTACAAGCTCCCCTTTCATTTAACACCGACGACATCCATAGACAAAAGAGCATGATATCAACTGTGTACAAAGTACAAGTGCAATGTTGAAAGCGTTCCCCATGACAACACAGTTCTTCTAATTCAAACATATAAGTGCAAGCATATATAACATAGATGACACAATGGTTCAAGTTTATTAGGGGCAAGAAAAATAGTGTGTCATCAAGTTCGTGAGAGCTTTAATCACTAAGTTTTCACATCAAAAATACTTTTAATTGGAAGATAGATGAAAACAAGAATATACTTGGAATGGTGTAACACACCATGCATAGGAATTTATAGTGGACACTTTGGAATAACTTGGTTTCTTGGTAGTTGGATGCATGAGTAGAGCTTACTCATACAAGTGTAGGCTAGCAAAAGACTGGGAGTGACCAACTAAGAGAGCAATAATGGCCATAATCATGGAGAGCGACAAAACATTACTAATCAAAGCATAAATTGGTACTACAAGTCGAGGACTAAATGATGATAGAGGCTATGGTTACTTGTTCATAGTCATAACATGGTGTGATCATGTGCCAAGTCAACCGAAACAAAGCATCAAAGGAAAATACCACAATACTATGATTTTGTATGCTAAAACAACGCATGATTCCTTCAAGGCACATTAAGAAATCCCAATTGTTTGGAATAAATCATGCTACAGCAATAATCACTAAGCATAAGGTCAAAACAACATCTAGCATAACATGATAAAGTCTAAGTCACAGTCAAAGCAAGCTCCTCTTGCACTATTCAAGCAAGAACTTTCTACTCCTCTCCAACACCAATCAACTTATTTGAAACAACACAGCGAGAACGGGGGTCCAAACTACTTTATTAAAGAAAACTAAGCAAACCAAACGAAAACTAAGATGCTCCAAGAACAACACAACATTTCATGAAACAATAAAAACGAAGTGTCTAGAAAGACCTGAGATTTTTATTGATGAAGAAGGGGATGCCTTGGGAATCCCCAAGCTTTGACGCTTGTACCTCTTGAATATTTCTTGGGGTGAAACAGGGTGGCATCCCCAAGCTTGAGATTTTGTCCATTCTTAACCTCATTACATCATTCTTCCTCTACACCTGAAAATTTTCCTTCATACAAAACTTCAAACAATCTTCATTAGCAACATTAGTGTATTAAAAGGATAAAAGACCTTTGGGTTTAGCTTTATAACAGAAAATTTTTCACTAAAAACACAAGCTACTGTAGCAATTCCCTCAAAAAGCTCAATTTCCCAAAAAGAACCCAAAAAGGAATCAATAAGAAGCAAATGCAAATAATGGCAGAAATCTGTCAAAACAGACCAGTAGGTAGAAACAGATTTTTTCAAAGACCTTATGTTGCTCAAATAAAAAAGTGTTGAACTAACGAAAGTTATATAATATATTGGAGGATTTATTAAGAAAATATCAGCTCAATACGACTTACAGAGATTTTACAGGAATTTTTATGGTGGAGCATAAAAATCTGTTTTGGGACAGCAACTCCCCAAATCTTACTTCCCTCTCATTAGAGGTTATTCTTGACTCAAAAAGCAAACAAAAAGATAAGGATAGGTCATTACTGAAGTAATAACTTCCAAGACTCAATAAAACTTTTGTGTTATCTTCCAATAAGTACTTTTATTTAAAGCCTTTAAGTTAGGCATGATAGTTTGAAAAGATGCTTACATAAGAAATATGAATGGAAGTAAAAGAGAGCATCAAGAAGCAAATTCAAAACACATTTAATTCTAACCCACTTCCTATTCATAGGAATCTTGTAAAGAAACAAGTCATGAAAGCATAAAGTAACAAGCATAGGAAATAAAAACAAGTGCAACTTCAAAAAAATTAACATAAAGAGAGGAAACTTAATATTATTGAGAGGCATAAAACCATGTTTCCCTGTCTCATAATAACTTTCAGTATCATCATGAATAAAATTAACAATATAACTATCACATAAAACATTCTTATCATGATCCACATGCATAAAATGATTATTACTCTCCACATAAGCATAATCATTCTTATTAATTGTAGTGGGAGCAAATTCAACAAAATAGCTATCATTATTATTCTCATCACCAAAATCATCAAATATAGGAGGAATATTTTAATCACAATTAATTTTCTCCTCAATAGTAGGTGAACTTAAAATATCATATTCATCATTGTAATCAAAATAAATTGGAGGTAAAGTATCATCATAGGCAATATAATTTTCAGAATTGATACCAACGAGATTTTCAATATCAAAAGTAGTGTGCTTTTCCCAATCATGATCACTACTATAGGTAACAAGAATAGGAACATCATCACAAGTTTTACCCATAGTAGATATTTCAAAACAATCCACAGGAGCATAACATTCATCCTCCTCTTTTTCATCTAATGAGCTTCCTGTTTCAGCAATTTATTCTTCCATAGGCTCCTCCAAGGCATTAGTCTCTTCCGTTTGTGGAAAGCACCTATTAAAACATTCAAGAATATAGCCATTTTCTTCCTTGCAATTATCAAAGCAAAATTTAAGTACCTCATAAACCTCATATTCATAAGGTGCATCATCAGTATTTTCAAGCAAACTGGCAAGTTCAAATGCACCCTTGAAAGTAATAAATTCTTCAATTTGTTCCACATCATAAAGGTCATAATTTCCTTTAACATAAGAGGATATGGTAACATTATCATTATACTCACATTGAAAGGGAGGTGTTTATACCACCTACATCAACAAGCTTTATCAAAGCAATAAGTAACATTATAAGTAGAGCACACCTCTCTAGCAATACTATTCAATTTATCAATTTGTGCCCATAAGTGTTTCCCTTTTTGTGACAAACGGTGTTCCTTATAATAGTACTTTTGTTCTTCCGTGAACCCACCTTGCCAATAAGAACTAGTTACAAAGTAAGCATTCATTGATAGAAAGCATGACCAAGCAAGGCAATAACAGACTAGAAACTAGAGTAGGAACTGATTTTTTGTGTGTTTTTGATAAAAGAAAGCAAACCGAACGAAAGTAATATTTTTTTAGTTTTTGATAAAAAGAGGCAAACAAAACCAAGCAAAAGAAACAAAGCAAAACAAAAATAAAGTAAATAGAAAGGTTATGAAGGGCTCCCCCTTGTGAAGCCGTCCTTAGCCTCCCTAGCAACGGCGCCAGAAAAGTCTTGATGGTGCGTGGAAGCTTCGTTGGGAGACCCCAAGAGGAAGGTGTGATGACCACAGAAGCAAGTTTTCCCTCAGTAAGAAACCAAGGTTATTGAACCAGTAGGAGGAAGGAAACGACTGAAAGGTGTCGCTAGCAACTTGGAAACCTGCACAACACAAACTCAAGACTTTGCCCCCAACAAACAGTGAGGTTGTTGATCTCACCGGTTTGCTGAATACAAAGGGTTAACTGTATGGTGTGGAAGGTAATAGTGGTTTGCAGAAAGGTAAACAGTAACACTGGAAGATATATCAATGGTAAAGATTGGACCGGGGTCCATAGTTTACTAGAGGTGTTCTCCTTAAGATAAACAAACATGGCATGCTGGGTAAACAAATTACAGCAGGGCAATTGACTGGACTGAGCAAGGCATAACAATACAATACTAGACATTCATGATCCTATGAGATTCGATTGGGCAATACAACAAGATACATAGACCGCCATCCAACTGCATCTATGACTAGTAATCCACCTTCAGGTTATCATCCGAACCCCCTCCAGTATTAAGTTGCAAGCAACGGATAACTGCTTTAAGCAAAGTGTGTAAGGTAAACAATCCACTTGTTCCATGAACAAGAGACCGTTGTTTTCTCCCTAGTTGCAACAACACATCTACAACCTTAGAGATTTCTGTCACTTCCCTTAGATTAAATAGAGGCATGAACACACTATCGAGCATAAATACCCCCTCTTGGAGTCACTAGCATCTACTTGGCCAAGATAGATACTAGAAATGGAGAGCATGCAAGATCACAAACAACACAGACATGATAGAATCAATAAGACAAAACCATTAGTCAATCTGACATAGTAATCTCAATATCTATCGGATCCCCGCAAAAACAACATGCATGATTACAAATAGATGATCTTGATCATGAATGGAGCTCACAAGTTCTAAACATGGTAGAGCAAAGGAGGAGATACAACCATCTAGCTAGTACATTGACCCGTAGTCCAAGGTGGAACTACTCACACTTTATACCGGAGGCTGGCATGATGAAGAAGAAGGCCTCCGGGATGATCTCCCCTCCGGCAGGGTGCCAGGAAGAGATTTAGACCCCCCTTTATAGGGATGATGGTGGCGGCGGCTACAGACGGTTTTGTGGAATATTGATCAGGTACTTAGGGTTTCTGTATCGGGGGTTCTTTATAGAAGAAGAGGCGAGGCAGGGGAAGCGAGGGCGGCCGCACCCCCCAAGCGCGGGCCTAGCCTGGCCACGCGGCCAGGGGTGTGGACCCCTGGTGGCTCCCTCTGTCTCGTACTCTGGCTCTGTGTTCCCCACGGTAAAATATTGACTTTGGCTTTTGTCCTGTTCAATTCCGAGAATACTGATTTTCGGCCTTTTCTAGAACCAAAAATAGAACAAAACATGCAACTGGCACTGTGGCATCTTGTTAATAGGTTATTCCAGAAAAACATATAAAAACACCTCAAAGTGTAGACAAAGCAAAGCAAAATAGATACTAAACAAGCATGGAACATCAAAAATTATAGATATGTTTCCGACGTATCAAACATGACTAAAAGTATCTTTATAGTCTATGTCATACCTTTGCTTGAATCCTTTTGCAACAAGACGAGATTTGTATCTGTCAATGGTACCATTAGCATTTTTCTTGATGCGATAAACCCACTTGCAATCAACTACATTTTTCTTTGCACTAGGCAGCACAAGGCGCCAAGTATGATTAGCAAGAAGTGTATCAAATTCATCTTGCATGACATTTTTCCAATTTGGCTCGTGAAGGGCCTCTTTTAAATTTTGCGGTTCTCCTTTAGAGGTGAAAAAACACCATCCTTATTGTGCCATCTGTACGTGTTTTTGATTGCTTTATACCTCTTTTTGGTCCAGTCCTTGGTTCAGCCACAGAAGGAGCTACTGGATCCGGAGGCACAGAGGATCCTGGCATTTGATTAGACGTAGGTGGATCAGAGGCAGATAACGATGCGTCGTTGCATGCATCCCGTCTATCGTTGTCGTGGGTGGTGGTAGGGGTTGTGGCAGGAGAAAACCTGGCCAGTGACCAATCGGCGTCCTGGTATGTTGAGGCAGGAGGGGACCCGGGGGGAGACTGGGCTGACGTGGTGGCATCCGGATGGTGCGGTCGTGCGCATGCATAGGATAACGCAGCAGCACGATCACTAGGTGGAGGGGACCGTTCCTGGGCTCGCGACAGAGGCGACGTCGCAGTAGACCGGGACAGAAACGACGGGCCACGCTGCAACATGGAAGGATCCGATTGGTGCGGTGGTGACTGCACGGAACCAGGCATGGCAGGGCGCTGCAGTTCGTGATCCGAGGGAGATTTGTTGGCGGAATCAACCTCGGTTTCAGCAGATTCTTGTCATGTACTTTTCGATTGCTCTAGATCATTATTTGATGTGCTGTTTTGACTGGTATCTTCAGAATTTGTGCTAGTTTCCTCAGACGAACTGGCTATCCCTTCATACATAACATGGGGAGAATCAACAATAGGAACAACTTGCAAGTAATGGTCATTAGTTTGTGCACCCCTATCATGCAATTCCGAGGAGGAGGGTGTAGGAAGGAGAATAATTTCTTCTCGAAGACAACGACCGGCATTAGGATTGAGGGATGCAAAAGGAAAAATGTCTTCATGATACGTTGCAAACGTATCTATAATTTTTGATGCTCCATGCTTGTTTTGCACCGATTATCTTATGTTTTGTCTATACTTTGTGGCACTTTTATGAATTTTATGGAACTAACATATTAACAAGTGCCACAGAGCCAGTTTCATGTTTTCTGTTGTTTTTTATTTCAGAAAAACTAGTAAAGAAATATTCTCGGAATTGGACAAAACGAAAGCCGAAGTTCCTATTTTTTCCGACACAACACGGAGCCCGAAGGAGAGGGGGAGACGCACCCCAGGGCAACCACACCTAGGCCAGGCGGGACCAGGGGGCGCACCGCCCTTGGGTGTGGCCCCCCTGGCGCTCCACCAAACTTGCCCCTTCGCCTATATAAACCTCCCGAGACGAAAAACCTAAAAACCAGATCAGAATTCCACGAAAAAGTCCGTAGCCGCCACCGTCATCCCATGATTGAGAGGGATCTGAAGCTCTTCCCGGCACCCTGCCGGAGAGGGGAGATAATCCCGGAGGCCTTCTTCATCACCATGCCTGCCTCCGGAGTGATGTGTGGGTAGTTCATCCTTGGACTATGGGTCCATAGCAGTAGCTAGATGGTTGTTTCTCCTATTTGTGCCACCATGTTTAGATCTTGTGAGCTGCCTATCATGATCAATATTATATTATTGTAATGCTACATGTTGTGCTTGCGGGGATCCGATGAATATTGAGTATTATTTCAGATTGATTAGTGTTCTATCATGTCTATGTTATTTGTGATCTTGCATGCTCTCCGTTGCTAGTAGTTACTCTGGCCAAGTATTTGTTTGTGACTCCAAGAGGGGGTATTTATGCTCGATAGTAGGTTCATGCCTCTAGTAATCCGGGAGAGTGACAGAAACTTCTAAGATTGTAGATGTGTTGTTTCTACTAGGGAGAAAACAATAATCCTTTGTCCAAGGGCAATTGTATTTTTTACATTACACACTTTGCTTAATGCGATAATTTGTTGCTTGCAACTTAATACTCGAGGGTTGCTCGGATGATACCCCGGAGGTGGATTATTAGTCATAGATGCAATTGGATTACGGTCTATGTATCATGTTGTAATGCCCAAGTAAATCTCATAGTGATCATCATGTCATGTACATGCATTGTTATGCATTCTCTATTTGTCAATTTTCCCGCTATAATTTGTTCATCCAGCATGTTATTTATCTTATGGAGAAAACACCTCTAGTGAACTGTGGACCCTGATCCATTCCTTCCCATTGATATTCCATCTACTGTTTACTTTTTACTTTCTGCAATTACTACAAGCAATTACCTTCTTCCACACTATATGTTTAATCATTATTTTCAGCAAAACCAGTGAGCTTGACAACCTCGCTGATAAGTTGGGGCAAAGTATTTTGGTTGTGTTGTGTGTGCAGGTTCCATGTTGCTAGCAACACCTTCGGAAGTGGCTTCTTTCTCCTACTGGTTCGATAACCTTGGTTCTATAGTTGAGGGAAAACTTGCTGATGTGCTCATCATACCTTACTCTTGGGGTTCCCAACAGGCTCTACATCAACTGATCCATCATCACTTCATCAAACACAACATCACGAGAAATATAGACACATCCAGAGTCCACATCAAGGCATTTGACCCCTTTATGGTGAGGACTATAGCTAAGAAAAACACACTGTTTGGAACAAAAATAAAGTTTTTGTTTATAGTAAGGGCGAAGATTAGGCCAACAAGCACAACCAAACACCCGTAGAGACTCATAGTTGGGTTTGACATGAAGGAGTTTTTCTGTGGGAGACTCAAAATTTAAAACTTTTGTAGGAAGCAAATTTATAACAAATGTGGTTGTTATGAAGGTATCATCCTAGAATTTAAGTGGCATAGAGGCATTGGCAAGTAAGGAAAAAACCAACTTCAACTATATGACGGTGTTTGCATTCATCAGACCCATTATGTTGGTGTGCATGAGGACATGAAACATGATGAACAATGCCTACACGTTGGAAGAAGCCATTTAATTTTTCATATTCACCTCCCCAATCAGTTTGCATGGTGATAATTTTCCTACCAAATTGGCATTCAACATATTGTTGAAAATCAAGAAACACTTGGTACACATCGGAACATTTCTTAAGAAAATAGATCCAAGTAAACTTGCTAAAATCATCAATGAAGCTTACATAATATGCATGTTTGTCTACAGAGAGAGGAGCTGGAACCTATACATCAGAAAATATCTGTTCCAAAGGAACTGTGGAAACACTAGTAGAGACAGGATAGGGTATCTAGTGACTCTTGGCCTGTAGGCATGGATCACATATGCAAGAATTTATTTCTAGGAAATATGAAAGATTATTCTTCCAAAGTATGTAATGAACAATAAAAGATGATGGATGTCCTAGGCGATGATGCCACCTAGAAGATGTAGGCTTGACTGTTGCAAGGGCATTCTTGGATGTGCTCATGGCGACAGGTAGAAAAGGATACAGGCCACCATGACAAGTACCTTTAAACATGATTTGCCCCATTGCCTGATCCTTAATCAATAAAAACAATGGGTGAATATCAATAAAAGCATTATTGTCTAGAGCAATTTTATGACCAGAAAGAAAGTTCATGGATGCACTGGGAACATGTAAAATATCTATATGTTCTAGAGAGCTACTAGGGGTGTGCAAAACTGAATGGCCAATATGCGCAATATTCGTATCTTTTCCACTAGCACTGTGAACTTGATCGCGCCCTTGATAATTCTCATGGACTTGAAGTTTGTTGAGTTGTCCCGTGACATGAGTGGTAGCGCCAGTGTCAAGGTACCAATTGGTGTCTACGCCATACACACCCTTTTGGTCCTTCGGTGGTGTGTCATCATCGGTATCATCTCCATAGCGTCTGTCGTGGTATTGCCGACGAGTACGCCATGGAGGGGTCCTCACAGTGCGTGTTTAGAGACGTGGGGGAAGGCGGACGGTTGACGGATGCGAGGTAACACAGCTTACCCAGGTTCAGATCCCACGACGGTGGCGGAATCCTACTCCTGCTATAAATCACTATAATGGTAATACACCGAGTTACAGAGATAGGTTCGCTGTGCGAGGTTATGTGAAGTTGTGTCCTAAAGGCTCTCACAGGCCCGACTTATATAGTCGCCAGGTCCTAGGGTTACAGGTAAAAGTCCTAGCCGGACAGGATACATAGTCCTACACTGACTATAACTAGTCTAGCTTGTCTTGTACTCCAAGGCTCCGGGTACACTGGTGACTCCACCGTAGCCTTCCTTTATCCGGCATAGGCCTCCCTTCTGGATCCATCTAACTGGGCCGCCCAGCAGGCCATGGGCCATGCTACCAACTGTGGGCCACCCGGGTTATCCGGATAGGAGAAATGCTATGAGGATACCCATATAGCATATCCCCAACAGTAGCCCCCGAAGAACTCCGAGATCTTGCGTCGTCTTGCCTCTTCACGTTGAATGCTCTGTCTAGATGGATGTGGGCAAATCGTCAAGCAATATCTTGCAGTCCTCCCAAAGAACCCTACAAGGTTTTCTCCGTCTTCAACTTGTAAGTCAGAGAATTGCTGAAACTTCTATCGTACTCTTCCGTAGACGGAATGGATCCATCCATGCCGGAATCTTCCGATGTGATGGTTCATCTGCCTATGACAGATAGGGTGACGTAGACATAGGTCAGCAACGCCTCGTAACTCACACATGCAGAGAACGCAATCATGTCCGTTTTCCCTGTGCGAGAGATACAAACTGTTGACGGGGACGGTTGGTATGTGGCAAAATTCCCGCACACGCCTCCACACACGTTGCCTATGCGGCAACCGTTCGATCACGCTGCACGAATCTTGATGCCGGAGACCATAAATAGTAATTGCGGTGGAAAATTCACTTTTCACCTCATTCTCCTCTGTATCTTCTTCCTCAGGCAAGCGACTCCTCGAGCTCTCCGCTCCTCTCACGAAAAACCCTAGCTCCCAATCTCACTAGTCACCTCCGAACGCACCCAATGGCCAGCAGCAGCTCCTCCCCTTCCATGGCGGCGTCAGGCTATGCCGCGGCGAAGCTGGCGAGCGCCGTCATCGTGCCCCCAGAGGGGCTGGTCATCCCCAAGTCCGCGGTGGTGGAGACCACCGGCGGCGACCATAATCCAGCGGCGCTGGAGCTGCTGGAGGAGGAATACGATTCCCACTAGGGCGATTGGCGTGGTTCGGATATCACTGATCGTGATATCAAGGAACTGGTCAATGAGGGCTACCTCCCCGCGATGGAGGGGCTCGCCTGGCGGGCGGCGCCGACCGGCGAGGTCACACCTTCTCCCCAAGTCTGAGAAAGGGTGTACCTCAAAGCACAACTGGTACGCGGCATCTCCCTGCCCATCTCCAACTTCTTCCTTACTGTCCTCAATCATTACCGAGTACATCCTCAGAACCTCTCCCCCAATAGCATCCTAGCGCTTAGAAACTACACGGCGCTTTGCGAGGGTTACCTAGGGATTAGGCCTTGGCTAGATCTCTTCATATATTTCTTCACCGTCAAGCATGAAGCCGGAGCCAGCAAGGATGAACTTAGAAATTGTGGCACCATTAGCTTCAAGATCCGGCCTGGCCGGCGGTTCCCCGACATCGTCGGCCACGAGTCCTGCAAGAACTGGCAGCGTACTTTTACGACCCGGATATCCCTCTGGCCGGCCGAAAAGTAACGTATCCGGAATTTGTCGATGTAGTTGCCACCAAAGTCCTGACATGGAGATCCCAGGCCTCCCTTCCCTCCGACATCGATGCTTCCCGCGCTATAAGGCGGATATAGTTGTTCGTAGATACGGGTTTGACCGGATTGGACCTAGCCATGTGCTGGTTCGTTAGGCGGATCCAGCCTCTGCAGCACCGCTTGAAGTTGATGCACGAGTATTCCAATGATAGAAGGGATAGACTCCGCATCTCCGTAGATAAATTCTGGAGCGACTCCGTGAAGCTCCGTCTCAAGGACATCATCAAGATGAAGGATAGGAAGCATGGATTCACCATCACCTATGACATGTTCGTAGAGAGCAAGTGCCCAAAGGTACCTGTTTATTTTCCATGTATGACATATACTCCAGTTCTTCCATCTAGCCATTATCATCGCATCTAACACTTTGGACTTTCACTTAACAGCTTAGCGATCTAGAGGAGGATAGCATGGCTATCCAAATCTATGATCCAAAGATGAAGGAAGTCACGGTCATGTCCGACGACGATGTTTCGTTGTCGTGAAAGTAGAAGAGATCCACCTCTGATGCTGGCAACAGAGGCAAGAAGAAGAAGGCGGAGGGTGGAGCCTCCAAAAAGACTACCTCCGCCCTGGAGGCGGTGAAAAGAAAGGTTACTGGGATCCCCTTTGCCAAAGAACCCCCTCTTGTGTAAGTTTCTTTCTCTCCGACATTGTCCATTGTCTGTTTTATTCCCGCACTTATGCATTTTGCATGTTTTAGGAAGAAAGCCACAACCATCTTGAAGAAGACCTCCAAAACTTTGGGGGCTTCTAGAACCATAAAGGATATGCTGCATCACGACGCATCTCCCGCCATTGCCCCTGCCACTCCTACCGTCCAACCCTCGTCTGCTCCGACAAGCTCTCAAGCTAAGGAAGCCTCTGGCCCTTCCGCCATGGAAGTAGACTCACGCGCCTCTATAGATCTTGCTGTTGTCGGCGAACAGGCGACACAGGAGAGTGCCGCAAACAAACTGGCTGAAGCTTCGGCTAAGGATGCCATGGGTAGCGGTAAGGCGGTGGTGGAAGGTGGTACATCTGCCGAAGGCGGTGCCCTCGCCCCAAGAAGACCATAGAGTTTCCGAAGATAGTCTATCCGGTGCTTACGCCGGTAGCACTTCTCTGGTTCCTGGTGCGGCGCCGACATCTCCGATGTGCGGTCTCGAGGAGCTTCTCCGGCAAGCAAAAATATTTCAAGGAAACAGTGTATCCTTCGGCAAGTTGCTAGCTGAGAGTGCTACCAACCTCAAGATCATTGCACTCGTAAGTTTTATTTTCCTTTTGCATTTCATATGAGTATCCCACTATAGCCCCCGAAGATTTAGACAGAAAACCACAGGGTTTTGCATCTGAATGCTCTAAGAGTGACTAAGCTAGAAAACTTCTCACTGTAGCCCCCAAGCATGTAGTTTGAATGAATTATTCCGACTAGATGCTTTAAGAGTAGCATACGCAGTGTTGATAAATTTTGATACTATAGCCCCCAAGCTTCTAGTTGTAACTGAATTAGTGCCGCCTAGATGCTTAAAGAAAAGCTAAGCATACGTCTGAGTTAAAAAACTTTATACTGTAGCCCCCAAGCTTCTAATCGAGAACTGAATTAGTTCTGACTAGATGCTTAAAGAAAGACTAATCATATTGCTAATTTAAAAACTCTCGCTATAGCCCCCGAGCGTCTAGGTGGAATTTTTTCGGCTAGATGCTCCAAGTAGACTAAACAACGTTTTGACTTTCTTCTTTCCATAGAATGAGAATGCTCGGAGGGGCATGGCCAACGACAAGTAACAGAAGATGCGCGCGGACTTGCAAGCTGAAAAGGGTAAAACTGCCTTCTTGAAGGAACAGATCACCAAGAGCAAGCGTCTGTTTTCCTTTCTTTTAGCATTTCGACTTGGTTTTGCGCCCACATTCTCCGACTACTCATTGTGTACTGTTATTTCTCCGACTTGCAGAAACCAGCCAAGGCGAAGGATATTGTTGAGCAATCCAGGCATATTCAGCAGCTAGATAGCAAAAACAATATCATTAAGCAGGATAGAAAGGACATGATGAAGATGCATGAAGACTCAATGAAAGCTATGCAGGATTTAACCAACGAGGAGATGAACCGCTTGAAGGAGGAAATGGCTGTCTTGAAAGAGCAGAAGAAAGCTGCTGATGAGCAAAATCAACGCCATCATGAAGCGTACAAGCTCCTCCAACATGAATGGGACTCCATGGTGGAGACTCTTCGGCAAGCTGAGATCAGCATCTTCAGTAAGTGATTCTCCGTCTAGGATTTCTGTAGTCCAGATACTCTGAATTTGTTGTATTTTTGAACTCATGCATTTCTTTGTCATAAATTTGCAGCTCCTATGGGTTTAACCCGGTCACCTCCTCCGCCAAAGGAATGCATGATCCTTGCCAGCAACTTTATCAACACCGCCATAGCATAGACCAAGGAGATTGCTAAGTCCCTCCAGATTAACATCAAGGAAGTGGACTATGTGACGAAGTTCTCGGAGATCCTGCGTCGAGCCCCCGATCATATCTCAAGCTGGAAAGCTTCATGTGCACGGGCCGACACCATGATGGAATTGTCAATGGTAAAGGCACACTACGAGAATGCCTACATCGACACGGTAACCTCCGGTATCCCCGACGTCGACGACGAAGGCCAAAAGATAAACCATGAATCTATCTTGGCGTTGCTCACGGGTTATGATACCAGAGTTGCTGAGTTGGTCGACGTTAACGTCTTTGTGCCCATGAAGACCATTGAAGACAAAGGCCCTCCGAGTCCCTCAATACTGCCGACTTTGAGGAAGGTGACTCTCCAGCTGCCGATGATGATGCTTCCAAGTCGCCTGCGCCAGAGGAATAAAAAACAACTTGTAATATTTGTTTCCTCTGGGATGTGTTATGCGGCAAAAAATGTATTAAATTAAGGCAGAAAACAATGATGTATGTCCTGCTACTTAAGAACCAATTCCAACATGTATATATTTTTAAGCAAGTGTTGGCTTATCTATTACTTTGGTTTTTATGCTTGACCTTTCATGAGTCGCAAGACTCATTGTAGGAACCATGCGCTCAGGTATGATGCCCAATGGCACCGTCAATAACCTAAGCACAATATCGCTGACAATAAGTGGCAAAAGTCACTACTCTAGAATCCACATAGAAACAACAAAGAACGTGTAAACCATAAAACTTAAGCTAATGCCCGTAGGCAAAATTTTCACAACTACAATCGCAAAGCTTGTGCATAAAGGTTTTATATGATCCAAAAATGAACACTAAAGGAGGTAAAAGACTCAGCAATATGAGTGAACCAAAGAGCTTTACTTCATTGATTATATAAGATGTACATGATAGATAAAAATGCCAAGTGTAGAAAGGACGTAACTGTGCTATGTTCCATGGCCGATCAAGCTCCGGGTAGTCATCATCTGGGTCACATCGCTTACGCTTATGTTCCTCGTTGGGTCTATCCTTCAGTTTACGATTGTCAACGAGGTAGTAAGACCCATTAGGTAGCGCCTTGCTTATGATGAACGGTCCTTCCCATGGCGGGGATAATTTGTGTGATTCTTCTACTTAAGTCGGAGCACCAGATCCCCCTCTTTAAACGAGCGATGTCGAACGAGGCGACTATGGTAGCTATGTAGCTTATGCTGGTAGATGGCGGATCTTTGGCATACCAAAACACGCTCCTCCTCGAGAAGGTCTACATCTAGGCGTTTGGATTCTTCAGCATCATCTTCATCATAGGCGGAAACCCTTGGTGCATCGTGAAGTATGTCGGAAGGTAGGATGGCTTCTGCTCCATATACCATGAATTAAGGGGTGCAGCCGGTGGATCTGTTGGGTGTAGTTCGTAAACTCCACAGCACATATGACAATTATTCTGCCCAGGCTCCAGCTGCTCTATGTAGCGGTGCCTCAAGACGTGGCTTGATTCCCTGCAGAATTAATCCATTGGCTCGCTCAACCTGACCATTGGATTTTGGATGTGCCACAGATGCAAGGTCAAGTCGGATGCCCTTCTCCCAACAATAAGCCTCCACTTCTCAGACTGACAAGTTGCTGCTGTTGTTGGTGATAATGCTATGTGGGAGATCTAATCTCACCACTAGATCTCGGACAAACCTAAGGGCAGTTGCCCCATCAAGCTTTCTAATGGGTTTAGCTTCTATCCATTTAGTGAATTTATCAACTTCTACTACCAGATGCATAAATCCACATGGTGCCGTTTGTAACGGTCCCACCATGTCTAGCCCCTAGACTGCAAATGGCCAAGTTATTGGTATTGTTCGCAATTCTTCGGCAGGAACATGTGGTTGTCGGGCATAATACTGGCATCCCATGCATGTCTCAACCAGCTTGTCGGCGTCCGCCTTCGCGGTCAGCCAGTAGAATCCTTGCCGGAAGGCTTTCGCAACCAAAGATCGGGGAGCGGCGTGATGCCCGCAATCTCCGAGATGGATTTCGCGTAGGATTTCAATACCTTCTTGCTGGGAAACACACTTATGGTATACACTAGTAGTGCTTCTTTTGTAGAGCTGTCCATTGATTATGGTATAGCCCTTTGCTCGACGTATTATTTGCCGTCTTTCGACTTCGTCGTTGGGCCAAGTTCCGTGTTCGAGAAACTCCATGAAGGGTTTTATCCAAGCCGGAGGGACCTTTGCCACCATGTGGATGAAAGAGTCTATGATGTCCGGGTTGTCGATGTCTGCTCCCTTCACGGATGGTGTCCGTAGATGCTCGAGGAAAACTCCTGGCGTAATTTGTTTGCGCCCTGATCCAAGCTTAGATAGCAGATCAGCCGCCTCGTTTTGCTCCCTAGGTACATACTTGGCTTCGTAGGCCAAGAAGCACTTGGCTATCTCGTCCACTTTGTCTCGATATGTCGCCATCATAGGGTTCCGCGCATTCCAGGTGCTAGCCACCTGCTGGGCAACCAAGTCGGAATCTCCACAGGAAACTATGCGCTTGATGCCAATATCCTTGGCTATGCGTAATCCGTGAATGAGTGCTTCATACTCCGCCATGTTGTTCGTAGCCTCGAAGTGGATTTGCAGAACGTAGTGTAGCTTGTCGCCAGTTGGTGACTGTACCAATACACCAGCCCCCGAGCCGTTGAGCAGCTTTGATCCGTCAAAGTGCATCACCCAGTATTCTGGCTCCGGCAATGGGGTAGCATCTGGCATCTCCGTCCAATCTGCAATAAAATCCGCCAAGGCTTGTGACTTGATAGCGTCGCGTCTCTTGTAGGTGATCTCGAAGGCGGCAAGTTCAATGCCCACTTTACGACCCTTCCTGTAGCGTCGCTGTTGTTTATGATGTCGGACAGTGGAGTCTTGCTCACCACTGTGATTGGGTGCTCCTGAAAGTAGTGCCTCAGCTTCCGAGAAGCAAGGAATACTCCATAAGCTATCTTTTGGTAGTGCGGGTAATTCTTCTTGGACTCCGTCAAGACCTCTCTTACATAGTAAACTGGTCATTGAACTCCATGCTCATAGCCTGGTTCCTTCCGCTCAACCACGACGACGACGCTGATTACCCGGTTGGTGGCCGTTATGTAAATTAACATGGGCTCTCCAAGCTCGGGTGCTGCAAGGATAGGCACTGAGGAAAGTGTCTCCCTGAGATGCTTTAATGATGCATCTGCTTCATTCATCCACGTGAATTTGTCCGCCTTCTTCAGCAACTTGTACAGCGGCAGAGCCTTCTCTCCAAGTCGGCTGACGAACCGACTAACTGGTGCAACACAACCTGTTAGTCGTTGTATGTCTTTTAGACATGTCAGACGGTTTATGTTTAAGATGGCCTTGATTTTCTCCGGGTTGACCTCGATTCCACAATGGGAAACGATGAAGCCCAACAATTTGTCGGCTGGAACCCCGAAGACGCACTTCTTAGGGTTAAGCATCATGTTGTATTTCCGGAGATTATCAAAGGTTTCTTTTAAGTCGGAGATTAAATCATTTGATTTTTTAGACATCACTGCTATTTCGTCCACATAGGCATGAACGTTCCGACCAATTTGATCATGTAGGCAGCGCTGCATTGTCTGCTGGTACGTAGCACCTGCGTTTTTCAGCCCAAAGGGCATCGTGACATAGCAAAACATGTCGTAGAGTGTAGTGAATGAAGTGGCCAATTGGTCCGACCTCCTCATCTTGATCTGGTGGTATCCTGAGTATGCATCGAGAAAACACAAAAGTTCTAAGCCAGCCGTCGAGTCAATGACTTGGTCAATGCGAGGCAAAGCAAACGGATCTTTGGGACATGCTTTGTTCAAGCCGGTGTAATCAACGCACATCCTTAATTCTTTGGTTCCCTTTTTGGGGACAAGTATAGGATTGGCCACCTATTGGGTGTGAAGGACTTCTCGGATAAAACTAGCCTTAAGTAAACTAGCTATCTCCTTGCCTATGGCGCGTCTCTTCTCATCTCCAAAGCGTCGTAGAGGTTGCTTCACTGGTTTGCATTTTGGATCAATATTCAAGCTGTGCTCGGCAAGTTACCTAGGTACACCTTTCATGTCGGCAGGTTGCCAGGCAAAGATGTCCCTATTCTCACGGAGGAACTCGATGAGCGCGCTTTCCTATTTGGGATCCAGGTTCGTCCCAATGGTGGTGGTCTTGGAGGCATCGCCTACCACAAGTTCCACCGGCTTGGTTTCGATGGTGGCCTTGAATGCTGGGGCGGAGTAAGAAATCTGTTTCTTTGACGCGGGCATCTCTGAGGCATCGACCTTGCTCTGGATCTTCTTGAATTCTTCGTTGTAGAGGACAGCTTCCGCATAGGTTGCATCTCCAATTTCGCGGTCCCTAGCTTTTGTAAAGCTTCCGGTTACAGTGATGACACTGTTTGGTCCGGGTATCTTGAGTTTGTTGTAGACGAAGCATGGCTTGGCCATGAAGGTGTGGCATATGTCGTGGCCAAATATGATGTGGTACACGCTCTTGAAGGGGACCACCTCAAAGGTCATGCGCTCTTGGCGGTAATTATTAACATCGCCAAAGGCAACCTGAAGGGTGATGCATCCAAGGGACCGAGCCTCCCGACCAGGAACTACGCCGTGGAAGATGGTGTTGGTCCGCCTTAGATTTCCCTCCGTCAAGTTCATCTTCTGCAGTGTATCCAGGTACATGATGTTGATACTACTTCCACTATCCACCATACACTTGGGGAACTTATTGCCGTCAATTAGGGGGTTGATGACCATGGTGTATTGGTTCTCCATAGGGATGAGGTCTGGGTGATCCTTCCTGTCCCAAGTAATTGGAATCTCCGACCAACGCAGGTACTGGGGAACTGGGGGTAAAGTAGCCATCAGGATCCTCATAGAGGTCTTCTGTTGTCGGACGGTGGGGGTTCCAAGGAAAGTGTGGAAAACTGCCTTCTTCTTCTCGAAGGGGTTCTTTCCTTTGCCGTCGCTCTTGGCAGCGTGCTTGGGTTCAATGTCCTCGTCCATCTCACTTGAATCCTTGGACTCCTCCTCTTTCTTATTCCCCTTGCCCTTGCCTCGCGGTCTGTTCTTCTGACTTTTCTTGTAGCCGGACTCCGGGTCCTCCTTGAGGTCATAGACGAACTTGAAGTGGCGATTGGTGTGGGTGGCCTTGCCATTGGCATCGAGGTGTACGAGGCACGTCATATCGCGGTACTTTTCGTAGGTTTGGGGAATGCGGAGCGCTACCGAGGTAGTTTCACTTCCTCGCTGCTGCCCACGACCAGCTCCCCGTCCTCGGGCACGTTGTCCGCCATCACCTCGTCCTGCGGAAGTCATGGCGACCATGTCAGGAGTTTGCTTTTCTTCTGGTGCAGTTTTCCGCTTGGTGCTGCTGTTCCTCCGAGCTTGAGTTGGAACGGCCATTGTCGGCAGGGAGCCGCGAGCATCGTCGTCGGTAGCTGCGAACTCACTAGCCAACTGAATCATCTAGTTCAAGTCAAGCTTGTGATTGTCCTGCAAGCGCTTCAGCTTATGTCGGAGCAATGTACCCCTTTCCAACCCATCGATGAAGGCGGCCATGGCGGTGTGAGAGTGCACTCCTGCGCAGGAATTCTTAATACCTAGCCAGCGGGAGAGTGTCAACACCCGGATTTTTCAATCCTAGATGCCTGTTATGCCATACATCGCAATCCCAGGATTACCATTTTTGCGAGACATAACAGAATTGGATACCATAGTACTTCATCCATTACAAACGATACATAAGTTCTTACACAAATAGGGATCTCATGATCCGGTTCTTAATACAACATCAAGCAGCGGAATACGTAATAATAACGGTAGCGTAGGCGAAGCTCCATCTTCGGGGTCACAGGCAATGCTGACGATGGGAGATGATCCTAGTTGTCGTAACCTTCCTGGGATCCATCTTCCAGGTACTCTTCATAGTCTGGCCAGGGAATAGCCAGGGACAAAGCCATGAGTACTCTTTAAGTACTCGCAAACTAATACTAACAGGTAAGGGGTTTTTGGATAATAGGACACTAGGCTCTAGGGTTGTTTTGCAAAAAGCCAGGTTTATCTCTAGTAAGGTTTATCTCTAGCCAGGTTTTCACAAGTCATTTTGAAAAGTCTGACGGGGGAACAGTATGGCCACTCCAACTATCCATAACCGCGGACGCGGCTATTCGAATAGTTTGACACTCTGTAGAGATTGTACACTTTCACCACAACATTCGATACATCCGTCAGGAACAAATCCTGAATTCACCATACTCAGTATGCGGATAATCAATCCTAACCTTTCAATTACACGCCCTAGTATAAGCACCTCTCCTGTGAGTTTGGCCTCCCAACCATGACCACTGTCATCTTGGGTACTGCACAGGTGGACAATCTTCACAAGGTAGCCTCAGCTCAGACCTTGGCCGGGAGGGAACTAATACTAAGGAATATAAGTTTCCATTCAAGCCCTACCCAATATTCGGGTATTGTGTTGTACGCAAAAATTGGAATGGTATCGCATCCAGACAACCATCAGTTTTATAAAGGGCTAAGGCTCATGCCTCAACATTTTTATCACCAGAATCATCAAGTGTTTGGAAACACATGTCCAAAACATTTCAATAGAATGATCCATCATTCCAAGGTTTTCATAACCATTTTTCCACCAAGTATTCCCATCTAAAGTTGATCAAGTTTTATGCTTAGCACTAGCATCTACAGGTGGGGGTAAGCACTGATGAGGGGTGGTAAACTAGTGGGGTTTTAACTAAGTTGAAACTCATATCTTGGGCTGATATCAAGGTTTCTAACCTAGGCCAAATTTTATGCTCTTTAAGCAACCTTCAGCACAACTATCTAGTATCTACCAAAATCTTAGGTAGACTCTAAGTAAGCTTTGATAAAGAAATAAAGTAAGATGCTTGCACATAAAACTAGGATTGGTTTTTGACAAGCAAGTAGGGTCACAAGTATGGGTTTGTGGCATCAGTAGGGTATCTTGCAAGGGTTAGCTTGCATAGGTCAACTTGATTAGTAAGGCTTGCATCAGTATCAGTATAAGCTTGCTAAGTTAATAGCTTGCAAGTATGGGCTTGCCTTGTGCAGAGCAGTGGTTGAAGTTCTCCTCGGCTTCTTCTTCGTAGTATCCTCCTTCCTCCTCGTATCCTTGGTCGGTACTAGCGTCTATGAATAAATACGAGGTACACAATCATCAAACAATACTTAACTACTTGCAATCATCACACACAAGGGTCCTATAGATGATCTAGCATCATCTCTAACATTACAAGGTTAAGGCTTGGTTGAAATCTTTTTATTTTTAGAAAAGTAATTTCTACTCATTGAAAAATTACTTAAGATTTAATATTCTCCATACTAAACATGGGATCATGTTGACACATGTCATCACCACATATTGTAGTCATTGGGAATGTGATTTAAAGTGGTGTCACAATTTAATAAGGTTTTACCCTTTTATTTTAATTAATTAAAGTGGCTAGAAATGCTTATGAAGCATTCTTTTATTACTTGAACATTATTTCTGCAAGTAAACCTATATATTTTTATATATTCTGAAAGGTATGGTTAAATGTGATTTTTGAGATTGGAATCAACTCAAAAGCTTTTATGGTTTAAATTTGAAAAATGTTTGAATGCAGAAAAGCTTCTGCCTTGTTATTTTTGCTATGGGTGATCTACAGATCCAAATGACTTGAATCCAACGGGCTTGGATTAAGCATTCACAGACCTTTCCAACGAAATTGGTTTCATCTAATTTGGTGCACTGAATCGATCTGGGTTGATTTTTGAAGTTGGGTGCTGAAGTGTGTTTGAAATGAAATAGAAAAGTTTTAATTTGAATTGCTGGGCTGCGCGGGAAATTCTAACGGGCCGGCCTGCTAAGCGCAGTGCTCCCGCGGGCTGCTTAAGTGGGTGTCCCCACTCGTCAGTGACACGGGGCTGGGCGAAGCGGTATGGGGCAACGTGGATCGTTCGATCTAGTTCTAATCCAATGGCTGAGGGTCATCGTCGACGCGAGACAACTCCAGCGAGAACGAAACCTAGCGCGGCCAGTGAGGGGTGCTGGGGGCTCACCGGGGTACTGGCGAGGGTCGGCGAGGCGGGCGAACGACGAAGTCGACGACGGCGAACCTCCTGGTACCGGTGGCTTCTCCTGGGGCGGCTCCAATCGCTGGCTCCTTTCTTCTCCGGCAGCGGCAGGCTCCAGTGAAATTCCGGCAAGGTGGTGCTCGCCTTGCTCTGAGGATGGTGTGGCACGGTCAGTGGGGAGAGGGGACTGAGATGGTGTGAAGAAATCGTGCGGGGGTGGCCTCTATTTATAGTCGAGCGAGGGGACCTTCGGGCGCACGGTGAGCTCGTCGGGGGCGACGTTACAGGCGGCTAAAGGCATGGGCAAGGGTAGGGGACGGTGTTGTGTCTCCTGGCAATGCTCAACGAAATGGTCGCGAGGCATGGGGCGGTGTGGTTTGGTCTGGAACGGGCGGTGCTCTGTGCGGTAGAGGTGGTGTCTTCGACGGCGGGCGGTGGCTGTATGGCACGGGGCGGCAAACGGGGATGTCTGGCGGTCTCCTGGGTCAGTGGGGATTGTGTATGCACGCGGCGAGGGCGGCGCGCATTCTGTGGGTGATGGTCGAGGGTGGCGCTCTGGCGCACGCTCGGCATGGTCTGGGCGTGGCTTGTGCGTGTGGTCCAGGGCTTGGCAACGCTTGAGGCTGGGACAGGGAGTGGCGGTGGACGGTGGGCTGCCTCCCAGACAAGGTTGGCACGGCTAGTTCTTCCTCTAGCCTGCTGTCCACAATGGGGTGGCATTGAGGTGCTCGGCTGTTCACCATTAATGGCAATGGCAAGCTCACAGGGGTGCCAGTGTTGGGATAATCTTCCTAGATGATCTACTGAGTTGTGTGTGAGCTAACTAGGGAACAAGTTAGGCTCAAAACACTGCACACTATAGTGTTTGATGTTTTGTTTGATTTGTGTCTGCATCCTGTTTGATGAAATGGCCGCATGAAATCAAGTTTTGAATTTTGAAATGATTTTTGGTGGGTTTGCTAGATTGGTGCTGGTGAGTCTGCAGATGCTTGGGTTTTGAAAGTTGAGCTTGTTTGAGTGGTTTTTGGAAAGGTGGGATCTTCCCATATGAAGAAGATTCAATTTTGAATTGTCATTTAAACTATGCATTTGAAAGTTTCTGGATGATCACAAAGTGGGCCTTGATACCTTGTTATGAGTACATTCAAGGGGTGCAAAGATCGAGAAAAGTTTCTGTTAGGTTTTGAAAGTTTGAGACAGCCAAAGTAGGCATGGGAGTTAAATTGGTCAAAATGACCATTCACTTAATATATTTGTTTTGATTTACTTGTCTTTAGGAAAAGTGTGGGAAATGTTTTAGATGATGTTTATTTCACCTAAGAAACATTTTACAAGCAATGGATCACACAAACAAGGTGGTTTTTAAAGAAATTAAAAATCCATGCATACACATATACATGCATTCATGAATTTATTTAGAAAAGTTTTTGTTAACCCTAATCTTGATGATTAGTGGTTGATGATCTAAGTTTAGTATTTTTGGGATTTTACAAACCTTACCCCCTTAAACAAAATCTCGTCCCGAGATTTGAAAAAGGACGAAAAGATTACCTAGGATTTGAAGAGATCTGGAAACTCCGTCCTGATGTGATCTTCGTGTTCCCAGGTAGCTTCCTCTTCCGTGTGGTTGCTCCACTGAATCTTGAGAAACTTGATGCTTCGGGTTCTGGTAGTTCGACAGGCTTCTTCCAATATACGGATGGGTACTTCGGGATAGGTTAGGTCATCGTTGATCTCTATGGTCCGGTGATCGATATTCTTGAACACTTTGGTATTCTCGGGGACTTCGAGACACTTGCGAAGTAACGAGATATGGAACACATTGTGCACAGCTGACATCTCTTCTCGTAGTTCCAGTTGATACGATACTTCTCCTCGACGGTTCAAAATTTTGAAAGGTTCGATATATCTGGGGGCTAACTTTCCTTTGAGTTGGAAACGCTGCATTCCCTTCAATGGCGACACTTTCAGATAAACAAAATCTCCTATGTTGAAGGCGAGGTCTCGACGTCTCTTGTCGGCGTAACTCTTCTATCGGGATTGGGCTGTCTTAAGGTGCTCACGAATCTTGTGAACCTTCTCTTCTGCTTCTCGTAGGATGTCGGGTCCAAAAATCTGACTCTCTCCTACTTCCGACCAGTTCAAAGGGGTGCGACACTTTCTTCCGTACATGAATTCAAATGGGGCCATTTGCAAAATGGCTTGGTAACTGTTGTTGTATGAAAATTCTGCAAACGGCAGACAGTCTTCCCACTTGGATCCATATTCTAGCACACATGCTCTAAGCATATCTTCGAGCATTTGGTTTACTCGCTCCGTTTGTCCATCGGTCTGAGGGTGATACGCGATACTGAAATCTAGGCGGGTTCCTAAACCTTCTTGGACTTTCTTCCAGAATCTCGAGGTAAACTGAGTTCCTCGATCCGATACTATGTTCTTGGGGACTCCGTGCAAACTAACGATTCTAGCGATGTACAACTCTGCTAGCTTCAAACTTTGATAGGTGGTTTTGACGGGCAAGAAATGGGCGACTTTGGACAATCTGTCCACTATGACCCAAATAGAGTCATTTCCCCTACTAGAAGTAGGCAGTCCAGTGATAAAGTCCATTCCTACAGAATCCCATTTCCATTCCGGAATTTGCAAAGGTTGCAACAATCCAGCGGGTCTTTAATGTCCGGCCTTGACTCGCTGACATATATCACACTTGGCGATATAGCTTCCGATTTCTCTCTTCATCTTATGCCACCAAAATTGCAATTTCAAATCTTGATACATCTTAGTTCCTCCGGGATGGATAGAATAAAGAGTATCATGAGCCTCTTTCAAGATAACTTCTTTTAACTCAGAATCTGATGGTACACAAAGGCGTCCTTTGTACCACAAAACTCCTTCTTCGTCCTCGGTGAATCCGGGTACTTTGCCTGTACCGATACGACGTTTGATTCCGTCGATACTAGCATTTCCTTTCCGCGTCTCTTTAATCTGACTGATCAAAGTGGGCTGAAGTTCTATGCTAGCCAAAAATACTTCACTTACTAATTCCATTCTAAAATCTTCCATCTCTTTTTGCAAACTTGGTTGCTCCTTCAAAATCATGGAGTTCAAGCGGCACGGCAATCTGCTAAGGGCATCGGCTACCACATTGGCTTTACCAGGGTGATAGTGAATGTCCAGGTCATAATCCTTGATTAGCTCAATCCATCTTCTCTGCCTCATATTCAGCTCCTTCTGAGTGAATATATACTTTAGGCTCTTGTGATTCGAATAAATCTCACAACGGTTTCCCATCAGGTAATGTCTCCATGTCTTCAGGGCTAGAACTACGGCTGCGAGTTCGAGGTCATGGGTTGGGTAATTTTGTTCATGTTGCTTCAATTGTCGCGATAAATAAGATATAACTTTGCCTTCTTGCATTAGCACACATCCAAGACCAATCTTGGATGCGTCACAATACACATCGAAGGGCTTCGTGATATCCGGCATGATCAAGATTGGGGCTGAAATCAATCTCCTCTTGAGTTCTTGAAAACTCGCTTCACACTTGTCTGTCCATTCAAACTTCTTGTCCTTCTTCAGCAATTGGGTCATGGGTCGGGCGATACTCGAGAATCCTTCTACGAATTTGCGGTAATATCCCGCCAATCCGAGAAAAGCACGAACTTGGGTTTGAGTGGTTGGGGCTTGCCAATCTTCTACATCTTTCACTTTGGCAGGGTCAACGGCAATTCCTCCGGCTGATACAATGTGACCGAGGAATCCTACTTCCTGTAACCAGAATTCACATTTGCTAAATTTTGCATACAGCTAATGCTCTCTAAGGGTTCCAAGAATGGTCCTTAGGTGTAGCTCATGTTCTTCTTCTGATTTGGAATAAATCAGAATGTCATCGATGAAAACAACGACAAACTTATCCAGGAAGTCCATAAAAATCTTATTCATGAGGTTCATGAAATAAGCGGGGGCATTGGTTAATCCAAAAGACATGACTGTATACTCATACAATCCATATCTGGTGGTAAAGGCAGTCTTTGGGATATCCTCTGCACGAATTTTGAGTTGATGATAGCCAGTTCTAAGATCAATCTTAGAAAACACCTGGGCATCGGTCAACTGATCAAACAAATCTTCTATCTTAGGCAAGGGGTACTTGTTCTTGATGGTGACATCATTCAACTTCCGATAATCCGTACACAAACGGTTACCTCCATCTTTATTGTCCACAAACAAGACAGGTGATCTCCATGGGGACACACTTGGTTGAATTAGTCCAATTTCTAGCATGGAATCCAGTTGCTTCTTCAGTTCTTCTAGTTCTGACGGGTTCATACTATAGGGTCTCTGGGCTATGGGTCCTGTTCCGGGGATTAGTTCGATGATAAACTCGATATCCCGATCTGGGGGCATACCGGGCAAAACATCTGGAAATACATCGGGGTATTCGCAAACTATCCGAACTTGGTCAATGGTAGGTTGGGCTAGACTCTTGTTACACTTGAATTGGCGAGGTAAGGTTTCAGATATATGCTCGACTGATATTCCGGTGGTACTGGTCATGGTGATGGCTTTCTTGGCACAGTCAATCAATCCTTTATGTTTGGACATCCAATCCATTCCTAGTACTACTTCCAAACCTTTAGTTCCGAGTACTATTAGGTTAGCATAAAAATCTATGCCATGGATTCGGATAGGGACGGCCTTGCAAATTTGCCTAGCCTTGGTGGTTGATCCGGGAATTTGTACAATCATCACATGCTTCAGTTTGGTTAGTTGAATTTTACTGGTGTAGGCAAATTCTTCGGTGAAAAATGAATGCGATGCACCAGAATCAAACAACACTCTTGCAAGTACTGAATTAATAGAAAACATACCCAACACGACGTCTGGCGCTTCCTGAGCTTCTTCAGCATGCATGAGAAAAAGACGGCCATTGCGGTTGAGTGAATTTCCTGGGGCAAATCTTCTCCCTGGCTGGACACGACGCTGTTGCTGAGGTGGGACATTGGCGTTGGGGGTTGTAGCATTCTTCTTGTTGGGGCACTCGTTGGAATAGTGGCCTTTATTTCCACAGTCATAACAGGTCACTTGTGACTTGTCCTTGGCTGCGACAGGCACAGCATTACTTCCAGTCCTCGGGGCAGTGTTGGGGTTGGAGGTAGCATTGTTGGTGTTGAACTTGGGTGGGGCACGGGTGAAATTGCTAGAGTTGCCGGGGTTGTTGTGATTTCCTCCGAGTCTAGGGTTTCCACGGTTGGGGTAGGTCGGACGGGTCATAGGGGGTCTGTTGGTTCTTGGGGCAAATCCTGGAGATGGGTTGGGGCGATACTTTGGGGTCTGATGGGTTCCTGGTTGATGCATCATGCGACGCTTGCGGTTCTCATTGGCCTGGTTGATATTTCCTTCCATCTGGATAGCAGAGTCGACAAGGGCTTCAATATCAACAAAGGGGATATTGACTAACACTGTCTGCATCTGGTCATGCAGACCATTCAGGAATCTTTCTTTCTTCTTGGCTTCGGTGTCTATTTCGTCCGGGGCATACCTAGCTAATGACAAAAATTTGTCACGGTATTCCACTACAGTCATCCTTCCTTGCTTCAACTCCCTGAACTCGTCTCTCATTCTCTTGATCAAACCTGGCGGCACATGGGTTCTGCTAAACTTGACCTTGAATTCCTCCCAGGTCATCATCTGGCCTCCGGTCATTGCACGCACACTGTTCCACCATGCCCTGGCATCTCCGGCTAGATAATGGGTGGCGAACAGGACTTTCTCATTGGCTTCCACTCCTGCTACTTCTAAGTTGTTTTCCATGGTTTGCAGCCAATCATCGGCGTCTTGGGGTTCTTCTGACTTGGTGAAAACGGGTGGGTTGGTATTCTGGAAATTCTTGAGCTTAGATCCGTGGTTGTCCTGATTTCCGTGGCCTTGGTTATTGTGGGCTAGCTGGGCTATCTGTTGCAGAGTGGCTAGGTTGGCTTGACGTTCCGCTCTTTCAGCTTCGCGGTCAGAAGTCAACATTTGCAGGATCTGCAACATCGGATCCGGGGCTGAACCACTTCCTCCACGTGGCATCTGAAGATTGATATAGATCATGAGAAAAGAGGGAAATTTCTAAGGTTTTGGGTCTTTGAAAAGTTTTTAGAGTTTGACTCAGGTTTTTCTAGCAACTTGCTTTTTCATTCATTCACTCATAGCACACAATACAACACACACCACAACAAAGAAAAACAGATGGTTTTAAGAACCATTCTGGAACCTACGATACAGTGGGACCGAATACTACTCACTACGCTAGTGCTCAGTGCTACTACTCCTCGGAGTCTGTGGCTTCATCATCTTCAGCATCATCGATGAAGGCGAAATAATCCACATCGGTGAAGAAGTACATGGCCTGATCCTCCAGAAAATCATCGTCATCGCTGAGATAGGAGTAAGGGTCTCCACGAAGATCCTCTCCGGCATTCTCCCTTTCCTCTAACTGCATGTCTCTCTCATGGATGGTCTCTTCCAGAGATGAGATGCGGTGGCGAAGAAGGGAAATAATGTGCTCCTTCTTGTCGAGCTGACGGCGGCGAGACTTGCGATCCTTTGCTAGCATGGTGATGGTCTGATCCTTTGTCTTGATGATGGCAGACTTGTGGTTGAAATAGTCACGGCAGTTGTCCAATTCCTGCTGACGATCATACATCATGAAGCTAAGGTGGTCCAATTGAGTCTTCAGCTCGGGGTGGAATGGGGCTTCCAGTGGTTGGCCATTTGCATCACGCCTTGGGCAAAACTCAAAGAGAGTACCCTTGATCTGATTGATGCTCTGCCCACACAGACGGGAAAGAGCTTCCTGCATTGCTCTGGCAAGTCCATCGAGCTAGTTGTTTTCCCTCAAGGTAAACTGAATTCCTTCCGCAGTGGGAGGTTCAATCTTTCATCGGAGACTTGCAACAATTAGCCACTGCAGATCTTCTCCTCCTTGATCATTGAGCTGAGCTCCGAAGAACTCGGGGTGCGGACGCTCCAGAAGTTCCGAAAGCTGATCCAGATCCCTCTCAAAGATAAGGTCTCCTCCATTCCCAAGTTGGTAAAACTTGTTGTACTTCACGTCCATCTATAAAAATAGAGGATGAGTAGATTAGCAGAGTGATCAAGTGTGTCAACATTTTAGGTATTTTGCAAGAGTTTTTGAGGAACATGAATTTTTATGAAAGAATTAAAGAGGTAAGAATGAGAATAAGTTTTCATAAATATTTGTTTTCTTTGGTTTTGAAACTAAGTTTTTGATTCAAACGTCCAGTCTAACTAGGGTCTCCTATGGTCAACCTGGCTCTGATACCAACTTGTCAACAGCCGGATTTTTCAATCCTAGATGCCTGTTATGCCATACATCGCAATCCCAGGATTACCATTTTTGCGAGACATAACAGAATTGGATACCATAGTACTTCATCCATTACAAACGATACATAAGTTCTTACACAAATAGGGATCTCATGATCCGGTTCTTAATACAACATCAAGCAGCGGAATACGTAATAATAACGGTAGCGTAGGTGAAGCTCCATCTTCGGGGTCACAGGCAATGCTGACGATGGGAGATGATCCTAGTTGTCGTAACCTTCCTGGGATCCATCTTCCAGGTACTCTTCATAGTCTGGCCAGGGAATAGCCAGGGACAAAGCCATGAGTACTCTTTAAGTACTCGTAAACTAATACTAATAGGTAAGGGGTTTTTGGATAATAGGACACTAGGCTCTAGGGTTGTTTTGCAAAAAGCCAGGTTTATCTCTAGTAAGTTCCAAAGCTAGTTACAATTTTATAACTCCTAAGTGGGATCTTGTAATTCAGGTCACAACTCTGTTGTGGTCAAGTCAAAGTCTCAATTCATTTCACAAGTCATTTTGAAAAGTCTGACGGGGGAACAGTATGGCCACTCCAACTGTCCATAACCGTGGACGCGGCTATTCGAATAGTTTGACACTCTGTAGAGATTGTACACTTTCACCACAACATTCGATACATCCGTCAGGAACAAATCCTGAATTCACCATACTCAGTATGCGAATAATCAATCCTAACCTTTCAATTACACGCCCTAGTATAAGCACCTCTCCTGTGAGTTTGGCCTCCCAACCATGACTACTGTCATCTTGGGTACTGCACAGGTGGACAATCTTCACAAGGTAGCCTCAGCTCAGACCTTGGCCGGGAGGGAACTAATACTAAGGAATATAAGTTTCCAGTCAAGCCCTACCCAATATTCGGGTATTGTGTTGTACGCAAAAATTGGAATGGTATCGCATCCAGACAACCATCAGTTTTATAAAGGGCTAAGGCTCATGCCTCAACATTTTTATCACCAGAATCATCAAGTGTTTGGAAACACATGTCCAAAACATTTCAATAGAATGATCCATCATTCCAAGGTTTTCATAACCATTTTTCCACCAAGTATTCCCATCTAAAGTTGATCAAGTTTTATGCTTAGCACTAGCATCTACAGGTGGGGGTAAGCACTGATGAGGGGTGGTAAACTAGTGGGGTTTTAACTAAGTTGAAACTCATATCTTGGGCTGATATCAAGGTTTCTAACCTAGGCCAAATTTTATGCTCTTTAAGCAACCTTCAGCACAACTATCTAGTATCTACCAAAATCTTAGGTAGACTCTAAGTAAGCTTTGATAAAGAAATAAAGTAAGATGCTTGCACATAAAACTAGGATTGGTTTTTGACAAGCAAGTAGGGTCACAAGTATGGGTTTGTGGCATCAGTAGGGTATCTTGCAAGGGTTAGCTTGCATAGGTTAACTTGATTAGTAAGTCTTGCATCAGTATCAGTATAAGCTTGCTAAGTTAATAGCTTGCAAGTATAGGCTTGCCTTGTGCAGAGCAGTGGTTGAAGTTCTCCTCGGCTTCTTCTTCGTAGTATCCTCCTTCCTCCTCGTATCCTTGGTCGGTACTAGCGTCTATGAATAAATACGAGGTACACAATCACCAAACAATACTTAACTACTTGCAATCATCACACACAAGGGTCCTATAGATGATCTAGCATCATCTCTAACATTACAAGGTTAAGGCTTGGTTTAAATATTTTTATTTTTAGAAAAGTAATTTCTACTCATTGAAAAATTACTTAAGATTTAATATTCTCCATACTAAACATGGGATCATGTTGACACATGTCATCACCACATATTGTAGTCCATGGGAATGTGATTTAAAGTGGTGTCACAATTTAATAAGGTTTTACCCTTTTATTTTAATTAATTAAAGTGGCTAGAAATGCTTATGAAGCATTCTTTTATTACTTGAACATTATTTCTACAAGTAAACCTATATATTTTTATATATTCTGAAAGGTATGGTTAAATGTGATTTTTGAGAGTTGGAATCAACTCAAAAGCTTTTATGGTTTAAATGTGATTCTGCCTTGTTATTTTTGCTATGGGTGATCTACAGATCCAAATGACTTGAATCCAACGGGCTTGGATTAAGCATTCACAGACCTTTCCAACAAAATTGGTTTCATCCAATTTGGTGCACTGTATCGATCTGGGTTGATTTTTGAAGTTGGGTGCTGAAGTGTGTTTGAAATGAAATAGAAAAGTTTTAATTTGAATTGCTGGGCTGCGCGGGAAATTCTAACGGGCCGGCCTGCTAAGCGCAGTGCTCCCGCGGGCTGCTTAAGTGGGTGTCCCCACTCGTCAGTGGCACGGGGCTGGGCGAAGCGGTATGGGGCAACGTGGATCGTTCGATCTAGTTCTAATCCAATGGCTGAGGGTCATCGTCGACGCGAGACAACTCCGGCGAGAACGAAACCTAGCGCGGCCAGTGAGGGGTGCTGGGGGCTCACCGGGGTACTGGCGAGGGTCGGCGAGGCGGGCGAACGACGAAGTTGACGACGGCGAACCTCCTGGTACCGGTGGCTTCTCCTGGGGCGGCTCCAATCGCTGGCTCCTTTCTTCTCCGGCAGCGACAGGCTCCAATGAAATTCCGGCGAGGTGGTGCTCGCCTTGCTCTGAGGATGGTGTGGCACGGTCAGTGGGGAGAGGGGACTGAGATGGTGTGAAGAAATCGTGCGGGGGTGGCCTCTATTTATAGTCGAGCGAGGGGACCGTCGGGGCGCACGGTGAGCTCGTCGGGGGCGACGTTACAGGCGGCTAAAGGCATGGGCAAGGGTAGGGGACGGTGCTGTGTCTCCTGGCGATGCTCAACGACATGGTCGCGAGGCATGGGACGGTGTGGTTTGGTCTGGAACAGGCGGTGCTCTACGCGGCAGAGGCGGCGTCTTCGACGGCGGGCGGTGGCTGTATGGCACGGGGCGGCAAACGGGGATGTCTGGCGGTCTCCTGGGTCGGTGGGGATTGTGTATGCACGCGGCGAGGGCGGCGCGTGTTCTGTGGGTGATGGTCGAGGGTGGCGCTCTGGCGCACACTCGGCATGGTCTGGGCATGGCTTGTGCGTGTAGCCCAGGGCTTGGCAACGCTTGAGGCTGGGACAGGGAGTGGCGGTGGACGGTGGGCTGCCTCCCAGACAAGGTTGGCACGGCTAGTTCTTCCTCTAGCCTGCTGTCCACAATGGGGTGGCATTGAGGTGCTCGGCTGTTCACCATTAATGGCAATGGCAAGCTCACAGGGGTGCTAGTGTTGGGCTAATCTTCCTAGATGATCTACTGAGTTGTGTGTGAGCTAACTAGGGAACAAGTTAGGCTCAAAACACTGCACACTATAGTGTTTGATGTTTTGTTTGATTTGTGTCTGCATCCTATTTGATGAAATGGCCGCATGAAATCAAGTTTTGAATTTTGAAATGATTTTTGGTGGGTTTGCTAGATTGGTGCTGGTGAGTCTGCAGATGCTTGGGTTTTGAAAGTTGAGCTTGTTTGAGTGGGTTTTGGAAAGGTGGGATCTTCCCATATGAAGAAGATTCAATTTTTAATTGTCATTTAAACTATGCATTTGAAAGTTTCTAGATGATCACAAAGTGGGCCTTGATACCTTGTTATGAGTACATTCAAGGGGTGCAAAGATCCAGAAAAGTTTCTGTTAGGTTTTGAAAGTTTGAGACAGCCAAAGTAGGCATGGGAGTTAAATTGGTCAAAATGAACATTCACTTAATATATTTGTTTTGATTTACTTGTCTTTAGGAAAAGTGTGGGAAATGTTTTAGATGATGTTTATTTCACCTAAGAAACATTTTACAATCAATGGATCACACAAAAAAGGTGGTTTTTAAAGAAATTAAAAATCCATGCATACACATATACATGCATTCATGAATTTATTTAGAAAAGTTTTTGTTAACCCTAATCTTGATGATTAGTGGTTGATGATCTAAGTTTAGTATTTTTGGGATGTTACAGAGAGGTAGGCGCGAGATGTCTCGTCTTTCTCCTGCATGCACCGCTGTAGATCGCCAACAGTGCAGGGACGCTTATACGTACCCTCGAAGTTCTTGGTGAACGCTTCTTGCATGTCCAACCAATTGCAGATGGATTTCTCCGATAAGTCATCAATCCATTGACGGGCCGTGCCCGCCAACATCAGTGGGAGGTACTTGACGGCGACGTTGGGGTTACCCTGGCGATCTCCACCGTGTTGTCGTAATCCTGCAACCATGTAGCTGGCTTGGCGGTGCCGTCATAGGGCTTGATGGTCTTGTCAATCCGGAAACCATTGGGGTAAGGTGCGGACCGTATCACAGGTCCAAAGCAACGTGGTCCTAGGTATGGTACTTCCCGGGCCTCGTAGATCTTTTCAATCCACGAACGTGCGTCGTATGGCTCCGGGCTTCTTTTCTTCTTGTCAACAGGGGATGGGCTGCGTGAGCGACGCGGGCCCCGTCCGCCATTGTGACTGCTAGGTGGCGACGGAGGTGGAGGTGGCGGTGGGTTAGCCTTCTTACTGTTACCCTCCTGCGATGCCTCACACTTGTTGTGGTTGCTTGTCGGACGTCTGCTCCGCGTTGTCGTGGATGGCGATGCCTCTCTACCTTGGCGGGGGCATATCCGTACGACGGTGAGCCTTGAGGTCTTCGCAATGTCAGGGGGAACGGGGCGGTGGCGCTAGGAGACGAGGTTGGGATTTGCTTGTCGGAGGATATGGGGATAGCATCCTTCCTGTTACGCGCATCCCTCCGTCTTTGTTCTGACGAACCCGTCTGAGACCCGACATCAAGAGGAGATCTGTCCCTTGGCGGATTGTGCTGGCTAGACTGGCTAAATGTTGAGTCAGACTCAAGCCTCTGAGAGGTGGCCTTTTCCTGCTGTTTCACTGCCTTGGCCACGAGGTCATAGACCTGTTCCACCGCCTCAGATGATCGATCCTGCTCCAGAAGGGTCTTGGCGACGGCGAGGTTTAGGAGAGGAGTGGGCATCACCTGCTTCGGGGGAGCCCATCCTAGGTTTCGCCGTACACCAGGATCGTTGATGACGTGAGCCGGATATTTCTTGGCCTTCTACTGCTGCAGCAGAGTCTTATACTCGGCCTCCATTGCTCTGGCTTTCTCTACAGGCTTCTGCGCGTTGACCAGATCTCGATCTAGTTTAGCGCCTTGCTCCGCGATAGCCTACGCTTCCTCCAGTAGCTGCTGGTGCTTCTCGTCAAGCTGGGTCACGTTCCGGATATGAGTTACGGTCAGTGGCTCGACAAGGAGATTGTCGTACATTACACTATCAGCTGGAGTAACTTGGGCAGCAGCAGATGTAGATGTTGTAGGCGGCAAGTTTGCGATGTTGTTGTTGCTCGGGCCGGTGCCGAGTTCCTGCGGCTGTTGCACTGGGTTAGGCGGAAGGGGCATGTCCCTCGCGCGATCATTGTCGGCAGCAAGAGGTGGTCACTTCCCCTTGTCCAACGCTGTAGGCGGAGCTCTTCCGGGTTGATCTTCATCCATCACCGTACCAATGGTGACGAACACTTCTCGGGACGCGACGGAGTTGTTGGTTTGCTCATCGCGCTGGTAATCCTCCTCCATCTCCTTCATGGTAGAGTCTAGCTCGTCCGGGCTAAAATCTATCTCCTCTGAATCTGCACTGAAGTCGGCGTAAAGCGCGTCAATCATAGAGTCGGAGGGTGTCGGGGCTTCCGCGATGACGGGAGGTGGAGGTGCAACGGGTGTGACGATGACTAGAGGTGGTGGCGCTGCTGCGGCGATTGCGGCCGGAGGTGGTGGTGGCTGAGCCGGTGGCGCTCCTTCATTGAGCGCCTGGGCCGTTCCCTCAGCCTCCGCGTAGATGTTGACGGTGTTCACCATGCTTTCAAAGGTGAGGCGTCCTGAATCCTGCTGCCGCCTTAGAGAATGCCGGTGAAGTGTTCCCTGGTCCAGTCCTTCCACAAAGTGATACATAGCATCATCATTGGGGTAGTGTGCCAAATCGGCTCGTATACGGAGCCACCTAGCAAGGTAATCGCGGGGTTTTCGCCCTCTCTCTGAACGCAACGCGCTAGATCGAAGATGGTAACCACGCCGACGAACTTGGATCTCTGCTGTCCAGACGCATGGGCGAAGCCGGCGGACTTGCAGCGATCTTCCACCGTTATATCCAGCATAGGGGCGGTTTGGGTGGGCCTTGAATTTTTCCGATCTTTGCCGGCAAACTCCAAGGAGAGATCGAACATCGATCCTTCCGTGAACGTATCCTGCCCATAGGCGGTCTGTGCGGGTCTTGTTGCTCCTCCGACTCCCAGGGAACTAGTGCCCGAGTCGGTTTTGCCGATGAAGAGGTGAATGTCTCCGATGGGGACGGTCGAGCATCGCATAGGGTTCGTCTTCGCCGGGATGCGGAACTCATTGGGAGGGAAGATCGGAACATTGCCGTAGAAGATAACGCGACCGATGGCTACGGTCTTGCCGATTCCTGCGAAGACCTTGGTCCTCGCCCGTTGAAGAGCCTGAAGCGCCTCTTGCCCCATGGTGGGCGCCAACTGTCATGGTATTGCCGACGAGTACGCCATGGAGGGGTCCTCACAGTGCGTGTTTAGAGACGTGGGGGAAGGCGAATGGTTGATGGGTACAAGGTAACACAACTTACCCAGGTTTAGATCCCACGACAGTGGCGGAATCCTACTCCTGCTATAAATCACTATAATGGCAATACGCCGAGTTACAGAGATAGGTTCAATGTGCGAGGTTATGTGAAGTTGTGTCCTAAAGGCTCCCATAGGCCCGACTTATATAGTCGCCAGGTCCTAGGGTTACAGGGAAAATTCCTAGCCGGACAGGATACAGAGTCCTACACTGACTATAACTAGTCTAGCTTGTCTTGTACTCCAAGGCTCCGGGTACGCTGGTGACTCCACCGTAGTCTTCCTTTATCCGGCATGGGCCTCCCTTTATCTGGCATGGGCCTACCTTCTGGATCCATCTAACTGGGCCGCCCAGCAGGCCATGGGCCATGCTACCAACTGTGGGCCACCCGGGTTATGCGGATAGGAGACATGCTATGAGGATACCCATATAGCATATCCCCAACAGCGCCACCAACAATCATTGGCGGAGTGGCTCTCCTTCTTGCAAATCTGACAGTACACCCCTTCTTGAAACCGTGTAGCAACACGACCACGGTCCTTGCGCCCCCTTTTTGGCGATGCCCCTGAGGTGGTGGTCGCACCTGATCCTGGCGCTGATGGGGAGGGTGTTGTGGGGGACGATAGGGTGCTGACGCTGGAGCATATTGAGGAAACGGCAGCAGCGGGGCCTGGTACGACGGGGGAACAGGGGCATACAGATGCGGCTGATATGGCAGCTGCTGTGGGTATAGAGGAGCATATGGGGCATGGCTCCTGGTACCAGTGTGGCATCGGGGGCGGTGGCACACAGACATGCCCTCCCCCATAGCTAGGGTTTGGGTGTCGAGCTGCCACATTAACCGATGACGTGAAGGAGGAACCAGGAGCCTGTCCATAAGATTATAGCATCTTTTCATGATTTTCACATGCCAAGATCTGGGAGCACATGTCATTGAGGGTGGTAGATGGAACAACGTTGATGGCAGCAACAAGGGGATTGAAGGAACAATCTAGGACATTCAAGATGTAGTCCTTGAGTTCATCATCATCAACCGTCTTTCCAGCTGCAGCAAGTTTAGAAACAAAGCCCTTCGTCTTGGAGATGTATTTCTGAGCAGTCAAATCCAGCTTATTTGTATTGGCAAGAGCACCTCGAATAGTGGATACCCTCGATTTGGATTGAGAGCAGTAAAGAACCTTGAGGTCATGCCACACGTCGGCAGCATGAAGTAGCCCAAAGACATGGGGAAGCACATCCTCGGAGAGGGAATTGACGAGGAAACTGACCACCTGCTGATCCCGTGTGATCCACACATCATACATAGAATTTGGGATGGTGACCTTCTTCTTGTTTTCATCTTCAGCTTCCAGAAACTCGGGGGGAGCCGGATCAGATCCCTCAAGGAGACCCATGACCCGTGCTCCACGAAGGGTAGGTAGCACTTGGGCATGCTAGTAGAGGAATTTCTCGCGGGTCGGCTTTGTGGCCAGCGGAGCACCAATTGCAGGCGCAACAGAGGAGGAGGAAGGCGTCGTCATGGTCCTGGCGATATAAGGGAGAGGCTATCGATCAAAGTAGATGGGATCGTGGGTAGTAGAGTTCTTGGGAGAAAAATTGTGGGATTTTTTCTGGAGGTTGTAGGATCAAGAAATCTAGGGGAATTGAGAGAGGAGAGGAAGATCTACGTCCCGGTGATCACGATCTGGCGATCGGAGTTGTGGAGGCGTGGTGGCGGCAAGGAGAAGTTCACCGGCGGCGGCAGCTAGAAGGAAGGAAGGGGCACGATACCATGTTGAACATATTAGATAGGAGAGAACGATCGTTACCCTTGGGGTCGATCGTGTACGTGTTTATATAGGTGAGGAAAAACCCCTCACGTGGCATTATACAAGATTGGATACATATACAATTGGAGTACTACACCATATTGTATATGTATCATATTACACATCTAATAATTCCAACTTATGAACTGGAAGTATAAAACCATCTAACCTTGGATTCCCATATCCTCTTGCTCAATGCTAATGTCGAGGTAGGATCAGTGAAGACCCATGTCTGAAGAGGCCTAAATAGAGAGCAGCTATTTATGTCACCGACGCTTCAATTAGTTATGTTATTTCTATGACTGAAGCTACAAAATTGGGAGATGTCAATGCCACAAGCCAAGTAGAAAAAGTTGCAATTATGATCTGCTGATTATATAATGATACTGCTGTGATTACGTAGTAACAATTATTAGCATCCATGAGTCGAAGACAAATTTTTAGACTGCTCTTGAAATCATTGAAGTCGTCATCCACTCTTCCAGCTCCACCGCCGCGGATAGGAGGATGGAGATACCTCACCTGTGTCAGAGGCGTTGTACTCAATGGAGGCGGGAATGGATCCAGTTGGCATCATAGGCAATGGGGGTTCGGCAGACGTGGAGGAGAAGGGGGTGATGTTCCTCCTTGGCAGGTCGTGTAAGGCGAGCGGGCGGGTTGCGACGGCTCTAGGACGGACAAGCAGCAAGGCGGCTGGGAGGTGGGAGCCTGGGAGAATGCGACGGGCTAGGACGGATAGGATCGGGATTAACTGATTGTTACCGGTTCATGCAGGCTGCTTAGCGGCAGTTTACGATGCGAGATTAGCGCTGTGGGGTCATGATGTGGAACTTTTCAAACGGTGTCGAGTTGAGCTCAACATTGGACCAATATGGATCATTTGATCAACAGCCACATTAGTTGTATCCCAGTAAGTTCTTGCTTTTATAAATAGTAGAGATAGAATTAGAGATTAGAATAATATTCGGGTCATATTCTAGATTGGATACCGAATAGGGAAAGTGTTTGACCAATATCTTCTTCAATTGAACTAAAAAAATTAAAACAAGGAAAAATAGGGAATTTGATTTTTTTTTCAAAATAACATGGGCACGATTGGAAAGAAGCAGGCAAGTACTTTCAGTGAGGAATTATTTTTAGCAATTTTCAGGGATATACAGTACATTGATAGGGGATCGTCAAGCAACATAACCATAATTTTCACCAACTTTTTATGGTGTTTTCCAAAATGTGTCACAGACATGTTTAATTTATGGTTTTTCATATTTCTGAATTTACTTTATTTGCAGCATCCTTAGGAACCGGAGTTGGTCAGAACGTATAGACAAAGAAGGATAGCTCACTTGTCTGACCTTGAGGTCAGGTTGAGCGACTGCAGCATGAGGATAAGTCACTATCTGCACGAGTGCGGTCACTGCAGGTTTGTGATTCTCAGGATTGATTATTTCAACCTAAGTTTTATGGGAGTATTTACAGCCGATTGACTTTAGAAATAATAGTTGGACCTATTTCACGATTGACATAGAGAGACATCTGATCAACACCTTCTAATCTTTTGTACATAGCAAGAATCTCAATACTTTGAAATTGGATAGTAAGTACAGAATGCATTCCTTCCTTAAGACCCAGAAGTGAATGGGAAGTAAGTACATAATTCAAGAACAGAAGTTTCAACAAGTATCCCGCATAAGGAAGAACCTCGGCATATAGGAACCAAAGAAACACTTTGATGTCTAGTGGTACTTTGTAGTTTAACTTACAGTAGATGTTTCGAACTGAACCAGCCCACTAATCCGTTAAAGTTGAAATACGTGAAGCTTATTGGAGAAAGCCAAGTAAATCCCACTAAAAATAGGTGTTATCGTTTTGGATAACCAGACAAATATTGGCCTATAAGTGTATGCTAGAAGTAGTGATGTTGCTTGTCCTCAAGTCAGTGATATACCTAAAACAGTCGTCGTCCTAAAATCTAACTGATTTCTCATTTCCACAAGAAATGACCCAACTGATTCCTAACTTTTGTGAGATAAATGTTTTAGACAATCGTCTTGTATTCCTTGTTGCCTTGTCTATTTTCAGAGTACAGGCCGGCTCTATATTTTGGGGAGCCGTAGGCAAAGTTGATGACATGGACCCTTAGGGCTGGTTTATATATTTTTTTAAAATGGGGAGCTTACTCCTGTGATGATGCACGCACAGCCCCGGCTAATTTAGATTTTGTTCTATGTACTTTCTACAAGTCTAATTACACGTATTTAAATGTACAAATTCAATCTAATAGTGGGGTATATACTAAAGACGAAAAAGATATAAAATAATAATAATAATACAGACATATATTACTCCCTCTATGTTCAACTAGATATAAATTTAGTATATAATTACATATGAATCTGGACAAAATTAAGACAAATAATTTGGATCAAGTAGAGTAGAAAAAACAAACTCAAGAACGAAAGCAAACTGATCCTTCTTCACTACCGTAGCTAGCCGTGCGCGGTTGGCCGACCGCATAGTTTTTTTTAGATCAACAGGGACTCCCCGTCCCTGGTTCCATTGATAACATCAACGAAACCTGAAGAGAATTCTTAGGTCCAAAACAACAAAGCGAGCTACAAATTTTCAGAGGTCCAAACTGCTAAAGCAGAACAACTAGAACAGCAGAAGTTCATACATGAAGAAAGCACCAGCTAGATGTAAACTACAGGGGGGAGGGGAAGATAGTAGCTGCCAGAGTGGAAGTTGGTGTTGTCCAGGTCCCCTGCACCGCAACCCTTTTGCTCGCCGGCGACGACAGGTCTAGAGGGGCATTCCTTTCAGCTTTTGCATCCCTATTCAGCCAATCATCAGCGCAAAGGGCGAGACAAAAATTTGGGAGAGGTAGGTGCAGAACCTCTCCACCTCCTCCAGCATCTCCTCCTTGAAAATCAGTCTTCAGTGCTTTACTGAAGACAAGATAATCCAAGGGAGACCATTAAATATCATATCATTCCTAAATTCCAGAGACACCATAGGACAGCAGAACAAACTGAGTTCAGAACTGCATGTTTCTTATTTACAACCAGTTTGTAGCTATAGACAGGTAATCATTTCCAACATATATATAAAAAACTAGAAATGATACTCCAAACCTGTTTGGAAACTAAGCACTGAAAAAATAGGTGGTTAATAGACTCATCCTCAGTACAAAAAATGCAGTCCTCAGGCTTATTTAGGTGTCTTTTTTGAAGGTTATCTCTAGTCATTATTTTGTTATGAGCTAGAAGCCAAAGAAATATATGGACTCTATGAGGAATATGCAACTGCCACACAACAGGGATATAAATGGGAGTGACACCCCCCCCCCCCCAAATTTATGATAGCATAGAGGTAAGTAGTGGAATAAACCCTTTTGCTTTCATACTGCTAAATCAATGCATCAATATTAGAGTTAAAAGAGATCCCAGAAGAAATTGCCTCAAGTTCATATCATTGAGCTAACAGGGCACTATTGAAGTTTCTCCTGAAAGTAAGTCTAAGGCAAGAACCATCCTAAATTTGTTGAACAGTTTTATTATGCTCATTGCAGATAACATAAATTTCAAAAAATTGAACAGACAAGGGAGATGTCCCAAACCAGGTGTCCTCCCAAAACCTGACTTGAGCCCCATCCCCAATTTGCCATCTATATCCAAATTTGTAACTATTAACAGCCCAAAGGACCCCTTTAATCGGTAGCTGCAAAGGTGAAGTGTCAAAATGGCCTAAAAACCTAGACCATGGCGGCAACAAAATGAAACAATATACCGTATACACGCCTGCTAAGCTTTTTTTTATAGGAGAGGTAAAAAATGGGATGCACACGGTTAGAGAGGACAAATTAGTAATTAACACATTGTTACATGGGCCCTTAATCACTAGTATTAGCAATGGAGAGATTGTCAGGGTGTATAGTCGTATAGAGAATGAGCCCCCGCAGGCGTGGGCCCTAGGACGTCGCGCAAGGTTGCAATGGGTTAGAGCCGATCCTCACTGGTCTTATGGCTGAAAAGAATGAGACGATGATCAAGCTGTATGGATTTCAGCAGGAAATAAAACTAAAGAACCATACGCTATTTTATTTTATTATATATGATCAAATATTTAGTACTCCCTTCACATTAAATTAGATGTCATGGATTTGTCTAGATTCGTACGTATGTAGACGCGTTTTAATTATTATATAAATTTGCACGAATTTGGAAAAATCTCCGACATCTAATTTGATTCCGAGGGAGTAGTTATATTCTTATAGAGGGCAAAACAATATAGTAATCATCGTCGCGCAATACGATTGTCAACAACATTTATCGATGCACATTACTGTAGACTCACATGGATGATGCCTATGCTCTACATTTTGTTGAATTAGACATTTGATTATGGTTATAATCATCCCCATCTTGGGTATTTTTATCAAACATGAAAAAAATTCTACCTTGGGTTTTAAAACCAAATTTTCTCATGAACATTGAATTTCATTAATTTTGTGTGACATGAACCTAACAAAGAAATTATACATGGGATAGGACCAACTGTATGTTGCATGGCATAACAATATAATCTAAATTGCACTAATTGTTGTGTAACGGTTATCTATCTAGATAATACATTATTTAACAAATGTGTTTTATCTTGTTATAACATTTAATTTTTTTGGCTTTCGTCAACTGATATGGAGGTGAATAAATCATCTATAGTCACCAACCAAGTGCATCTCCACATGCTAGCTCTTTTGGGAAGCACATTGGTTTATTAGTTTCTAGTAACATATGTGTGTGCATATGTTGTTCTCGTGTGATTGTGATTTTTCTAGAGTAAGATATATATAGGACACATAAGAATAGGAAACCTGAAAGCTGGCAATGCAAGGGTTTTCTATATATAGCTAGATGACAATTAATAATATGCAATATCTAGATTATAGCATATTATTCGTTGCAAGCTACATTACAGTTGATAAGGAGCAATAGTATGCCTTGGTACTTTTCTAGTGTCCCGAATAGCTATGTCCTATGTGTACACGACCAGGAGAGGCATTTGCCGGCACTTAGCTACATTTTGTGGCACATATATATATATAAGTGATCCCACATGGCCATGTGATGCATTGTAGTAAATCTTCAAAGTTAAAAATAGCTTGCTTGTTTGTAGCATTCCATTGAACATTTTATTTTTTGACAATGAAGTTCACTTTATCAATCGTTCCCTAGGAATTTATTGCTGATTTATTATTTCTTAAACTATATTTTAAATACACACCTCAGTTCGTAAACAATTTAACTATTTTTAATCGCTTTACTACTTCTCATGTTCATAATGATCGAACAATGTGTTATTTCCATCAATCTCTGCTAGCCATTAACCTTTTATAATAAGTTATTAAATATTTTATGAGTACTAACTTGAATGTGTGCTACTTAGCTTTCTATATTATAGCCATTAGATAAATAGAAAACCTTTTTGGGATATATATAGTTTATATATGTTATGTCAGAGACATGGCATCAATATTTTCTCCTTACCAGATAGTTTGTTGCTTTTATGTATTAAATTATGATACCAACCTTCTTAGTTGTAGATGAAGTAGTTTAGTAATAGGTTAACATTTTCATAAATTCTAAGAATTATTTTTTTATGCACATTAAAGAATCATGTGCATTCACTTCATCAATCTATTCAGAAGTGCTTTTGTTTTCTCTTGTTATATGTCGCTTCCATTTGGTAAGAATATGTGTTATTCCTATTCTTGATGTTTTACTTTATCAACATGGATTTTCCCAATAAACTTATCGATGTAATAAAATCTGTAGTTTGTCACCAAGTAGTGTATTATGTACGAATTTAATTATGTTGGATAGTTTTCTAAGTTTATGATCTAGACACACTAGCTATTTTCCCCATGTTTACCACATGATATTGTTTTGATCACATTAAATTATTTATTAGCTCTTACCTAGTTTGGTCACTAATCTGTATATTCTAATTTACCCATACAGATATGAATAAAACACTAAATTCTAAAGTCAATCATCTCAAACTTATTCTTGGTGAGAGTATGGGCTCTCATGTGCCAAACAACTCATTCCAAGAGAGGATCCCCCAAGTAATGCAATCGGAGCATCCAAGAAAACATAATCATCAGCTATCTCAGATCTAGCAAGAGAAGGAACTAAAGGAGCTTGATAATTTTATCAAGAAATAGATATTACAAGGAAATTTTCCTTGAGATGGTCAAGTTGAAAATCCACTTATTATATAATATTATGTAGTAGCACTAGTGGAATAATCCATCATTTTTTATGTGTCATCGTGCAAAACATATTGTGCAGATGTTTCTTAATATATTTTCCCATACTTAGAGGAAGAGTGGATTATGTATGGTTCATGTCTTTACAGTATAACTTTGTGCTAGAATAATATATGTCAAGCTAATTTTCTTATTACCATTTTTTATGTTTTTTTATTATTTCTCCTTGTTGGATTGAGGACCAATATGCTATAGGAGATCCTCTCTATGCCCACATAGGCATGATGATTAAGCAGATCATTTAAGGACATGCTAGAGAAGCTCATTGATAAGGAATGATGATACCAGATAGATGATGTTGTTTAACAGTACGGTTACACACATATGATGTTGTTTAGTGGGATATAGTTAACGGCATATTCATGGTGTATGTGTGTGCTTAAATAAGACTGATGTACTGACCACAACAGGAAGAATGCTTAACAGTACGGTTACAAATATACGATGTTTTTAATGGGATATGGTTAACGACATATTCAGGATGTGTGGGTGCGCTTAAATAACACTGATGTAGTAACCACAACAGGAAGAATGCTTTTTTCTCTATCATGGAGCACCAGGAGCGGCGATATTGCGGGAAACAATAGATCAGAGTGGAAGGTAGGTTAGGGAGCGGTTTCCATGTCTCGAGCAGTGTGGATAAGTATAGCATACAACTACTAACTTAAACCAATAGATCTATTTGGTCAATGTTTGCATGTTTAATTTAACACTAATAACAATACAGATCCAAGGGTTCGCTAACTCTTATATCAAAACACTATAAGTACTTAAGAAATTCATAAACCAATGTCTTTTCCGGTTTATAACCCGCTCTGAGAGAACCTGGTCCGTTTTAGAGAGGTGAGACAAAATATTCCACCACATGTGTTTCTAGGGAAAGAGAGAACCTAATCCATTTTAGATTTTTAGGTATTCAACGCCCAACAACGTGCGTTTAGTCTGAAGCATCAACATGTTCTACCTTTTTACTGCTCAATATTAAATATTTTGGTTGGACGGGTTGTGACTTGAGTGAAATTAATTCTATTGCATGAGAAATAGAAAACTCAATGTTCATATAACAAAGCTATCATTTTGGTGCATTTGTCGGACTTCCTTGTGGTTCACTTCACCACCCTGTCATCCTTGTCCCATTTTTATTCACCCTCCTCGTCTCCTTCTTCCCTCTCTCCCTCTCTCCTTTGTCCCCATCCCTATGTCCTTCCTTGTTCCCTTTCTTGTTGGCTACAACCCTCTCATATGTCCAAAACATTTCCATGCACGCCTGGATTTTTTTCCGAAATGGACGCATAGTCCCGGCCTCTGCATCGATAGATGCATGTGGCCTTTTTTATTACTTTATTAGCGCTCAGTGCTTACAAAAGATTACATCACGAGTCATACATGGTCGATACATGTATCAACCATCCAAAAAAGAGTTATAACATGAAGAGGCTCTGCATCAATATGCTATCCTATGATCAAAACGCTAGCTAGACCGACTATACAAATCTTGTGCAACCATTTCCAATCGGTTGCACCAAATATTCTTAGCTTGATGATTGTCCGTTGATTGCAAGTAGAACCACATACAGATCCGGTGGATATCCATGACCTGCATAAAAGAAGATGATTTGGAATTATTAAATACATAATCATTTTGAATGTTCCATATGGCCCAAAGTACAATGCAAACCCCTACTCGGATGTGTACTTCGTCATTTTTTCAACAACCCTTATCCAATTTCCAAAAAAATCGTTATATTACTTGGGGGTATTAAGTTGAATGCCATATGAACAATATGCCAAATAATTTTTGCAAGGGGGCATGAGATGAATGATTACTGCATTGTCTTCTCTTGATCACAAAAACAACATTTTGTGTTACCATGCCAATTCCTTTTGGCCAAATTACCTTTTGTAAGCAAAACTTTCGGTAAAGGAACCACATAAAAATCCTGATCTTAAGTGGTACCTTGATTTTCCAAATATATTCGAACCTAAATTGGATCCGTAGCACTCTCAGTTGATTTGAGAGTAGAAAGAGAGACATGAGCAACAGACAATAATAGATTGGTTTACAAATTAAAGTATAGGACAGAAAGATCAGTATACCACAACTTCTTTTTTCTCTCTTATTTGGTAGAGTGACTTGACTGAGCAATTGATCATGCACTCATTTTTTATGGAAAGAAACATCAATACAGATGAATCAAGGGAACCTTAACCATAGAAAAAGAGTTGCCTCAAAATAAGAAGTTATACTTCAATATCCAGATGGTGATATTGATTCCTGTTGAATGTATAGATAGGAAAGAACTATTGTTGCCCTTGGGATCGGTTGTCTACGTGTTTATATATGTGAGGAAAAACTCCTTACGTGGCATTATATAAGATTGAATACATATACAATTGGAGTACTACACCATGTTGTATACATATCATATTACATATTTAATACCATCTCTTAATCTAGACATGAGGGAGGTTTAGATTACGCTTAAACTCATCTAGTTTTTTCTGACATAATGTTTTTGTAAACCCATCAGCAATCTGATCCTTGCTAGATATAAACCTCACATCAAGTTGCTTGCTAGCAACCCTTTCCCGAACAAAAAATAAATCAATTTCAATATGCTTGGTTCTGGCATGAAATACTGGATTAGCAGATAGGTATGTGACACCAAGATTATCACACCAAATACATGGTTTTTCCCTAAGAGTAACACCTAGTTCTCGTATAAGAGCCTCGATCCAAATCAATTCAGTAGTAGCATTGGCTAGTGCTTTATACTCAGCCTCTATATTGGAGCGTGAAACCGTAGGTTGTTCTCTAGCACTTCAAGATATAATATTAGGGCCAAAGAAAATGGCAAATCCACCTATAGAGCGTCTATCATTGAGATCTCCAGCCCAATCTGCATCTGAAAATGCACTAAGCAAAGTGGATGAGGACCTCTGAAAGGTGAGTACAACAGTACGTGTGCCATGAACATATCTCAATATCCTCTTAACAGATGTCCAATGAGATGTAGTGGGAGCATGTAAGAATTGACATACCATATTGACTGAAATGGATATATCAAGGCGAGTTAGTGCCAAATACTGTAAAGCATCAACAACACTCTTGTACCGAGTACTATCCTCTGAACCAAGTGGGGAGCCATTAGTCAATGGAAGTGAGTCTGTAGTGGACAAAGGTGTGGGACATGATGTTCAGCTTGTCATCCCAACTTTGGCTAGTAAATCAGTACCATATTTATCTTGATGTAAGAGAAAACAATTTGTATGTTTGTGAACCTCAAGCCCCAAAAAATAATGAAGATCACCTAGAACCTTAAGAGCAAAGTCACTCAAATTCTTGAGAAAGGCAGTGATGGCTGAATCTGAGGAGCTAGTAGCAATAATATCATCAACATATATAAGAAGAAATATCTGAATACATGCCTTGTCAAACAGAAACAAGGAGGTATCGGCCTTGGATGGAACAAAACCAAGAAAATGAAGTTTAGAGATGAGCCGAGAGTACCATGCTCGAGGAGCCTGTTTTAGACCAGAAAGTGCTTTGTCAAGTTTGCAAATATAACACGTTCTTCACATCTAGCTGTCGGAGACACCAACCTCTATGTCGACGCCGATTGATCCACTGATCCCTCTGGGTAGGTGTTGGCAGGGGTTATGGCAGGAGAAAACCTGGGCGGGGACCAATCGACGTCCTGGTATGTCGAGGCAGGAGGGGACCCGAGGGGAGACCGGGCTGACGTGGTGGCATCCAGATCGTGCAGCCACGCGCATGCATAGGATGACGCAGTGACACAATCACCGGGTGGAGGGGACCATTCCTAGGCCCGCGATAGAGGCGACGTCGCAGTAGATCGGGATAGAGACGACGGGCCACGCTGCAACGTGGCAGGATCTGATTGGTGCGGTGGTGACTGCATGGAGCCAGGCGTGGTAGGACGCTGCAGTTCGTGATCTGAGGGAGATTTGTTGGTGGAATCAACCTCGGTTTCAGCAGATTCTTGTCCTGTAGTTTCTGATTGCTCTAGATCATTATTTGATGTGCTATTTTGACTGGTTTCTTCAGAATTTGTGCTAGTTTCCTCAGACGAACTGCATGTCCCTTCATTCATAACCTAGGGAGAATCAACAATAGGAACAACTTGCAAGTAATGGTCATTAGTTTGTGCACCCCTATCATGCAATGCCGAGGAGGAGGGTGTAGGAAGGAGAATTGCTTCTCGAAGACGACGACCGACATTAGGATTGAGGGATGCAAAAGGAAAAATGTGTTCATCAAACACAACATCACGAGAAATATAGACACGTCCAGAGTCAACATCAAGGCATTTGAACCCTTTATGGCGAGGACTATAGCCAAAAAAAAACACACCGTTTGGAACAAAAATAAAGTTTTTGTTTATTGTAAGGGTGAAGATTAGGCCAACAAGCAGAACCAAACACCCGTAGAGACTTATAGTTGGGTTTTACATGAAGGAGTTTTTCTGTGGGAGACTCAAAATTTAAAACTTTTGTAGGAAGCAAATTTATAAGAAACGTGGCTGTTAGGAAGGTATCATCCCAGAATTTAAGTGGCATAGAGGCATTTGCAAGTAAGGCAAAACCAACTTCAACTATATGACGGTGTTTGCGTTCACCAGAGCCATTCTGTTGGTGTGCATGAGGACATGAAACATGATGAACAATGCCTACACGTTGGAAGAAGCCATTAAATTTTTTGTATTCGCCTCCCCAATCAGTTTGCATGGTGAGAATTTTCCTACCAAATTGGTGTTCAACATATTGTTGAAAATCAAGAAACACTTGGTACACATCGGAATGTGTCTTAAGAAAATAGATCCAAGTAAACTTGCTAAAATCATCAATGAAGCTTACATAATATGCATGTTTGCCTACAGAGAGAGGAGCTGGACCCCATACATCAGAAAATATTTGTTCCAAAGGAACTGTGGAAACACTAGTAGAGACATGATAGGGTAGCTGGTGACTCTTGGACTGTTGGCATGGATCACATATGTAAGAATTTATTTCTAGGGAATATGAAAGTTTATTCTTCCTAAGTATCTGCTGGAAAATAAAAGATGATGGATGTCCTAGGCGACGATGCCACGTGGAATATGCAGGCTTCACCGTTGCAAGGGCATGCTTGGATGTGTTCATTGATACAGGTACAAGAGGATACAGACCACCATGACAAGGACCTTTAAACATGATTTGCCCCATTGCCTGATCCATAATCATGAAAAACAATGGGTGAATCTCAATATAAGCATTGTTGTCTAGAGCAATTTTATGACCAGAAAGTAAGTTCATGGATGCACTAGGAACATGTAAAATATCTATAAGTTCTATAGAGCTACTAGGGGTGTGCAAAACTGAATGACCAATATGCACAATATTCGGAATTGGATGGGACAAAAGCCAAAGTCAATATTTTACCGGAGATAACACAGAGTCCGAAGGGCAGCCGAAGGGGGGCCATGAGGTGGCCACACCTGGTGGCGGTGCGTCCTAGGGGGCGCCAGTCCTAGGTGTGGGCCCCTCGGGCGCCCTCCGACCTTGCCCCTTCGCCTATTAAGTAACCCCGATGCAGAAACCCTAAGCACCCGATCAAATATCCACGAAACAGTCTGTAGCCACCGCCACCATCGTTCCTAGATCGGGGGGATCTGAAGCTCTTCCCGGCACACTGCCGGAGGGGAGAGATCATCCCAGAGGCCTTCTTCATCACCATGCCAGCCTCCGGTATGATGCGTGAGTAGTTCACCCTTGGACTATGGGTCCATACAGTAGCTAGATGGTTGTTTATCCTCCTTTGTGCTATCATGTTTAGATCTTGTGAGCTCCGTTCATGATCAAGATCATCTATTTGTAATCATACATGTTATGTTTCCGGGGATCCAATCGATATTGAGATACTATGTAAGATTTATTATTGATTCTATCATGTCTGTGTTATTTGTGATCTTGCATGCTCTCTGTTGCTAGTAGCTATCTTGGCCAAGTAGATGGTTGTGACTCCAAGAGGGAGTATTTATGCTCTATAGTAGGTTCATTCCTCTAGTAATCTAGGGAAGTGACAGAAATCTCTAAGGTTATAGATGTGTTGTTGCTAGTAGGGAGAAAACAACAATCTTTTGTTCATGGAATAATTGTATTGTTTACTTTACACACATTGCTTATTGCAATTATTCGTTGCTTGCAACTTAATACTAGAAGGGGTTCGGATGATAACCTGAAGGTGCATTATTAGTCATAGATGCAGTTGGATTATGGTCTATGTATATTGTTGTAATGCCCAATCAAATCTCATAGGAGTCATGATGTCTAATATATGCATTGTTATGCTTTCTCAATCTGTCAATTGCCCCACTATAATTTGTTCACCCAGCATGTCATCTATATTAAGGAGAACACCTCTACTGAACTGTGGACCCCGGTCCAATCTTTATCATTGATACATCATCTACTGTTACCGTTTACTTTCTACAAGAAACTACTATCTTTCACACTATACGTTTAATACTTTGTTTTTAGCAAACCGGTGAGATTGACAACCTCACTATACGTTGGGGCAAATATTTTAGTTTGTGTTGTGTAGGTTCCAAGTTGTTAGCAACACCTTTGAGTTGTTTCCTTCCTCCTACTGGTTCGATAACCTTGGTTTCATAATTGAGGGAAAACTTACTGCTGTGCTCTTCACACCTTCCTCTTGGGGTGTCCCAACGAAGTTTTATAGTGAACTGAGCTGCATCAAGACGTTTTCTGGTGCCGTTGCTGACGACTGTCTACGCACAGCCTGTTGGGAACCCCAAGAGCAAGGTGTGAAGCAGCAAGCAGCAAGTTTTCCCTCAGTTGAGACCGAGGTTATCGAACCAGAAGGAGGAAGGAAACGTCACACAGGTGTTGCAAGCAACGCGGAGACCTGCACAACACAAACTCAAGACTTTGCCCCAATGAACAGTGAGGTTGTAAGCTCACCGGTTTGCTGTAACAAAGGATTAAACGTATGGTCTGGAAGGTAATGGTTTTCAGCAAGTAAACAAGTAACAGTGGAAGTGTATCAATGGTAAAGATTGGACCGGGGTCCATAGTTCACTAGAGGTGCTCTCCTTAGATAAACAACATGGCATGAAGGGTAAAAAAATTACAGCAGGACAACTGACAGGAACTGAGCAAGGCATAACAATGCAATTACTAGTCAGAAAGATCCTATGAGATTCGATTGGGCAATACAACAAGATACATAGACCGTCATCCAACTGCATCTATGACTAGAATTCCACCTTCAGGTTATCATCCGAACCCCCTCCATTATTAAGTTGCAAGCAACAGACAACTGCTTTAACCAAAGTGTGTAAGGTAAACAGTCCACATGTTCCATAAACAAGAGACCGTTGTTTTCTACCTAGTAGCAACACCACATCTACAACCGAAGATATTTCGGTCACTTCCCTTGGAAACTAGAGGCATGAACCCACTATCGAGCATAAATAACCCCTCTTGGAGTCACTAGAAATTACTTGGCCAAGATAGCTACTAACAACGGAGAGCCTGCAAGATCACAAACAACACACACATGATATAATCATAAAGACAAAACCATGAATCAAACCAACATAGTAATCTCAATATCCATCAGATCCCCGCAAACACAAAATGCATGATTACAAATAGATTACATCTTGATCATGAACAGAGCTCATAAGATCTATACATGAAAGTACAAAGGAGGAGATACAACCATCTAGCTACTACATGGACCCATAGTCCAAGGTGGAACTACTCACGCATCATACCGGAGAGAAGGCTTATGGGATGATCTCCCCTCCGGCAGGGTGCCAGGAAGAACTTCAGATCCCCCCGATCTAGGGACGATGGTGACGGCGGCTACATTCGGTTTCATGGATATTTGATCGGGTACTCAGGGTTTCCGCATCGAGGGCTTCTTATAGGAGAAGGGGGAGACCGAGACGGCAGCCAGGGTTGGCAAACCCTAGCCACGCACGGGGCTGGGCCCACCCGTGCCTGGGGTGGGTCTGGCCCCCCTGGCTGGCACCTCCAGCTCTCCTCTCCACTTCTTGTTCCCCACGGAAAGCAATTGGCCTTGATGTTTGTCCCGTCCAATTCTGAGAATGTTTCTTTACTAACTTTTCTGAAACCAAAAACAGCAGAAAACAGGCATCTGGCACTATTGCAACTTGTTAATACGTTAGTACCAGAAAAAATGTAAAAGGCACCTCAAAGTGTGGACAAGTAAAGCAAAGTAGATAAAAAACAAGCATGGAGCATCAAAAATTATAGATACGTTTCCAATGTATCAACATCCCCAAGCTTAAATCCTGATCGTCCTCGAGTAGGTAAGTGATAAAAGAATAATTTTGAGGTGACATGCACCCTCACAATAAAGTGAAGGGAATATGCCCTGAGAGGCAATAATAAAGTGTTTATTATGTGTATTCCAAGTATATGATAGATGTTTATTTTGTATGCTATAATTGTATTAATACGGAAACGTTAATACATGTGTGTTTAATAAACAAACAGAAAGTTCCTAGTTATGCCTCTCTCATAAACTAGCTCGTTGATTAACAAGATGATCAAGGTTTCCTGATCATGGACATTGGATGTTGTTAATAACGGGATCACAACATTAGTGTAATGGTGTGATGAACATTCATCCGAAGTATAGCATTACTATCAAAGTCATTGAGTTTATATTGCTATAACAACTAACGAAGTGATCCTAATCCTTAGACCATGAGATAATGTCAATCACTAACACCGGAAGAGTTTCTTGATAACATCAAACGTCACACCGTAACAGGGTGATTATAAAGATGGATTCAAAACTAATAAAGTGTTATGTTGAGGCTCATGGATCGAGAGTGGAATTTGTTCATCCCGATGACAGATAGATATACTCTGGGCCCTCTCGGTGATATCACATTGATTAGCTTGCAAGCAAGTGATTTGATCACTAGAATGTTATATCACAGGAACGAGAAAAGAGTGCATGTCGGTAACGAGATCAAACTAGGTATGGAGATACCGATGATCGAATCTCGGACATGTAATACATCGTGAAACAAAGGGATTAAGATACTAGCGTAAAAGGTTCTGACGATCACAAGAAAGTCATCGTTGAATGTGTGGGAGTCAGTATGGGTCTCCAGATCCCGCTTCTGATTATTGATCCGAGAGGGGTCTCGATCATGTCCGCATTATTCACGAACCGTAGGGTGACACACTTAAGAGACACCGACATCCAATTGGAGCAAATGTTTCATGCCGAAAGAATGAACAAGCGCAGGAATTTATTTCACTAGATACCGAAATAGGTTTTCAGGTGAAATTGCATAAAGTGGTTATGCATGTGAAATAGAATTCTAGCAAGGGGTTATTTGTGAATGTTTGTCATTAAAGTAATTGACAAAATTCTGAATAAAATAAAAGAGTTTTATTTAATGAGAGTTTGCATTAAATTTGGTGGAAATTTAATGGCAAGTTTGAGTGGGATTTTGAGTGGAGGGAATTTAAAGGAGATTTGTGAGTGGAGTGTCCACCCACATGAAGAGGGGAGGGCAAGGGGGCAGCCCCCATGCGCCGGCCACCCCCTTGGGGTTCCCCCCTCCTCCTATAAAAGGAGCCCCCTCCTCACTTATCTCACACACCTCCTCGTGAAGGATCTCTCTCCCCCTCTAGAATTTATTCCCCATGGTCTCGGACTAGCGAGATACATGTTCTCGGTGGCTATTCGGCAAGAAAGAGTTGTGCTTCCGCTGCATCGCTGGAGCAAGGAGGCGGAGGTTGCTCGGTGCCTCGAACGTGTGTGCGAGCACGGATGCGCTGCTGATTTGCGGCGCTAGGACTTCCTCTCGATCTTGAGATCGGCAAGAGATTGTCTACATTAACCACGAGTTGAACTCGTTAAGCTTTGTCGGTCTTCAAGGGTATGTTCTCTACGGATATACATCCGCCCGTTGTTTGTATCTATTAGATAGATCTTGGTATATAGTTCACATCGTAGGAAAATTTTTGTTTTCTATGTTGCGAACCCTACAATGGTATCAGAGCCGGATCTATGCGTAGATACTTTACACGGGTAGTATACATATGAGTATGTGGGCGGTGATGATCATGTTGTTGCTCCTTTGTTGTAATTTTGGATATTGGTGGCATTGTGGGATGAAGCGGCCCGGACAAACTTTACATGTCCTCGCACATGAGACCTGTTCCACGCTTGACATGCAACTAGTTTGCATAAGTGGCTAGCGGGTGTCTGTCTCTCCTACTATAGTCAATATCTATTTTGCAAGCGAGTTGTCAACAATTTGATTATACTCGTTGTGGTTCATGTTCGTAGGTAAGAACGGTTCTATCTCGAAAGCCCTAAGCCACGTAAAACTTGCAATGGATAAATTAGAGGCGTCTAGTTTAGATTGTTGCTGGGCTAGTGTTATGATATGGTAGTGTTGTAAGTAGAAGTATGAGATGATACTCTTACAACACACATAGCGTGTAAAATCCATAGACCTTGGATTTACACATATAGGTATGATAGTGATCATACCACGATGCACATGATAGAGATCATCTGCGGGAACCATATCATTTCACTAATAAACATATGATGTTTGATAGCATATTATATTGCTTGTTTAGCGCTTTGTTAGCATAATAAGATGATCCATCATTTAAATATCAAGATAAGAATGTGTTCTTCCTTTAGTATGCACCGATTATGTTTTCGTCGCTCCAAGACATCACGTGATGATCGGGTGTTCTTGGATCCACGACCATATTTTGGGTGTAAAATAGTTACACACGCGAATACTAAGGTTCTAACTTGGCGAGCCTAGCATGTACAGACATGGCCTCGGAACACGGACCGAAAGGTTAAGCATGAGTCATATAGTTGATATGATGCCCATTTGATGCTCGCCTTTGAAGCTATACCGACTCACGTGATGATCGGACTTGGTGTAGTGGATTTGGTTCATGTAAGGCAAGAGGGATGTCGTTTTTGAGTGGGAGTTCATTCGTAATATAGATTAGTTGAACTCAATCTATCATACACTTAGTCTAAACTTTACAAATTCTGTTGTAGATGGCACCACCTGCTTTTAATTTCAATGTGTTCATGGAGAAAGAGAAACTAGCAACGAACGGTAGCAACTTTACCGAATGGGCCATGAATTTGAGGATTCTCCTCTCTGCTGCACAAAAGCAATATGTGCTAGAAGCGCCGTTAGGCCCCCCACCTTTAGATGATGCCCCTGACGAGGAGAAGAATGTCTATCAGACTCGTCAGGAGGACCACAACTTAGTTCATTGCGGCATATTGTATGGGCTAGATCCGGAACTTCGAAAGCGATTCGAAAACGGCAATGCATTTGATACAATGGGTGAGTTGAAAATGATTTTCGACACACATGCTGCTGTAGAGAGCTACAACGCTTCAGAAAAGTTCTTTAGCTGCATGATGGAAGAGCACAGCTCCGTTAGTGAGCATGTACTCAAGATGTCGGGTTACGCCGATAAGCTTGTGTCCTTGGGAATATCGATTACCATTGACTTAGGCATCCATCGTGTTCTGCAGTCTCTGCCACCTAGCTATAAGAGCTTCGTGATGAACTATAATATGCAAGGCATGAAGAAGTCTCTCCCCGAGCTTCTGTCAATGCTTAAAACTGCAGAAGTGGAGATCAAAAAGGAACATCAAGTGTTGATGATCAATAGGAACACTGGTTTCAAGAAAGACAATAAGGGAAAACGGAAGGGAAGTAAGGGCGGCAAGCCTGTTGCCGCGCCTGAAAAGAAACCCCGAGTTGGACCTAAGTCTGATTCCGAGTGCTACTATTGTAAGGGGACTGGCCACTGGAAGCGCAACTGCCCCAAGTATCTGGCAGACAAGAAGGCCGGCAAGGCAAACAAAGGTATATATGATATACATGTTATTGATGTGTACTTGACTAGTGCTCGCAGTAGCACCTGGGTATTTGATACCGGTTCAGTTGCTAATATTTGTAACTCGAATCAGGGGTTGCGGAACAAGCGACCGCTAGCAAGGGGTGAGGTCAAGATGTGTGTCGGCAATGGATCAAGCGTTGATGTGATCGCCGTCGGAACGCTGCCTCTCCACTTACCGTCGGGATTAGTTATAAACTTGAATAAATGTTATCTGGTGCCTGCACTGAGCATGAACATTGTATCTGGATCGTCTTTGATGCGAAGTGGTTATTCATTTAAATCCGAGAACAATGGTTGTTCCATTTATATGAATGAAATCTTTTATGGTCATGCACCGATGATGAATGGTTTATTCTATTAGATCTCGATGATAATGTTACACATATTCATAATGTTGATGCTAAAAGGATTAAACTTAATGATGATATATCCGCATATATGTGGCACTGCCGTCTAGGTCATATTAGCGTTAAACGCATGAAGAAGCTCCATTCGGATGGACTTTTGGAATCACTTGATTATGAATCATTTGATACATGTGAGCCATGCCTTATGGGCAAGATGACTAGAATGCCGTTTTCCGGTTCAATGGAACGGGCGACAGATTTATTGGAAATCATACATTCTGATGTATGTGGTCCAATGAGTGTGTCGGCGCGAGGTGGATATCGTTATTTTGTTACTTACACGGATGATTTGAGTAGATACGGTTATATCTACTTGATGAAACACAAGTCTGAAACCTTTGAAAATTTCAAGGAATTTCAGAATGAAGTGGAAAATCATCGTAATAGAAAGATCAAATTTCTACGGTCCGACCGTGGAGGTGAGTATCTAAGTTACGAGTTTAGCACTCACATGAAAGAGTGTGGAATTGTTTCACAACTCACACCTGCCGGAACACCACAGTGAAATGGTGTGTCGGAACGTCGTAATCGTACTTTATTAGATATGGTTCGATCTATGATGTCTCTGACGGACTTGCCGTTGTCATTTTGGGGTTATGCACTATAAACTGCTGCATTCACTTTAAATCGGGCACCATCTAAATCCGTTGAAAAGACACCATATGAATTGTGGTTTGGAAACAAACCTAAGCTGTCATTTCTTAAAGTTTGGGGATGCGATGTTTATGTGAAGAAACTTCAACCGGATAAACTCGAACCCAAAGCGGAAAAATGCGTCTTCATAGGATACCCTAAAGAAACTATTGGGTATTCCTTCTATCACAGATCCGAGGGCAAGGTTTTTGTTGCCAAGAATGGATCCTTTCTAGAGAAAGAGTTTCTCGCGAAAGGTGTGAGTAGTCGGAAGGTAGAACTCGAAGAGGTTGTGGAACCTTCTCTTCAAAGTATGGCGAGTAGCGCAGCGCCGGAAGTTGTTCCGGAGTTGGCTCCACCTGTTGAAGAGGGAACTAATGATAATTATCATGAAACTCCGAAAGAGAGTACTACCGAACCTCGCAGGTCAAACAGGACGCGTGCAGCTCCCGAGCTGTATGGAAATCCTGTCATGAATTTCATGGTTGATGAAAATGATGACCCTGCGACGTATGAAGAAGCGATGATGAGCCCGGATTCCAACAAATGGTTAGAAGCCATGAAATCCGAGATGGAATCCATGCATGAAAATCAAGTTTGGAACTTGGTGGAATTACCTCACGACCGAAAGGTCGTGGAGAACAAATGGATTTTCAAAAGGAAAACTGATGCTGATGGTAATTTGACCGTCTATAAAGCTCGACTTGTCGCAAAGGGGTTTCGACAAATTCAAGGAGTTGACTACGATGAGACTTTCTCTCCCGTAGCGATGCTAAAGTCAGTTAGGATTATGTTAGCAATTGCTGCATATTTCGATTATGAGATATGGCAGATGGATGTCAAAACCGCGTTTCTCAATGGTAATATTGAATAAGAGTTGTATATGATACAACCAAAGGGTTTTGTCGATCCTAAGGATGCTAACAAGGTGTGCAAGCTTCAGCGATCCATCTATGGATTGAAGCAAGCATCACGAAGTTGGAATCTCCGCTTTGATGAGGTGATCAAAGAGTTTGGATTTGTCCAAACTTATGGAGAAGCTTGTATTTACAAGAAAGTGAGTGGGAGCAACGTGGCATTTCTGATATTATATGTGGATGACATATTATTGATCGAAAATGATATAGATCTTTTAAACAATGTTAAAAGTTATCTAAACAGCAAATTTTCAATGAAGGACCTAGGTGAAGCGTCATACATATTAGGCATAAAGATCTATAGAGATAGACCTAGGCGCCTAATAGGGCTATCGCAAAGTACATACCTTGATAAGATTTTAAAGAAGTTTAAAATGGACGGAAGTAAGAAGGGGTTCTTACCTATGTTGCAAGGCAAGACATTGAGTAAGACTCAAAGTCCGGCTTCGGCGGAAGAAAGAGAGATAATGGACAAAGTCCCCTATGCTTCAGCCATAGGCTCTATAATGTACGCCATGCTATGTACAAGACCGGATGTGGCACATGCTATTAGCTTGACTAGTAGGTACTGTTAGACCCCTCCTTTATAAAGGAAAGGATCCTTGTGATTTCAATGCTAGTCCCTGGATCAATGCTAGCATCCACAGTTTAAGATGAAGTACACAGATACAAAGGTCGTTTATTACATTCATTCCAGAGATAAAACATAGTCTTTTACAACTCAGGGCCATAGGCCTAATACAAGAGTTTAAGGAATAAGTAAATAAACATAAGTCTTCATCTTCATGTGCCACAGGCAAGCATGTTGAGTGTAGACTCATGACTCCTACTCATCATCGGAGTAACCTGCAACATCACAAGTTACAGCCACAGAGGGTCAATACTTTGGAATAGTATTGGCAAGTGATACCTTAGTTTATTTTAAGTGGACTATATTACTATATGCATTTTGGCTATGTGTAGCTTGGCTTGCTTTGCTTGAAAATAAGTTTTACCTATTAGTTGAAATCACTAAGTTTTTCTTTATCAAAAACTTCCCAAGAAACCACCAATAGACATTGGGGTCCTTCACCCTTGTTCACCCACAAGTTTTACTTAGAAGTTGGAGTGATGAGATTCTTATAGCTTCCATGTCTTGATGCTCATGTTGTCCATTTCCTTGGACTAGGCTAAGTACTTAGGTTTTTCCATCTGCAGAGGTTGTGCACTTTCCCCACCAGACTTGGTTTCCCAAGACAGGACCTTTCAGAAACCTTTCCTTAGTCAAATGGACGCGTTCCAACCTATCATCCCAACTACCACCAACTGTCCAAATGACTAAGTTCTAGCAACCCATACGATCAAGGCAGAGCCCATATTGCCAAGTGGTTGCACTGTTGTGGCGCCCCGCAAAACCACTACTAGAAAATCGCGTTGTTTTTGTGCATTGCATCATCATGACCGCATGCTCATGTCATCATGCCACATTGCATTTGAGCATCGTCATCATCATGCATCTTTTAACCTAAAACTATTTCTCTAAAAGTCTCTATTGTTTTATAAATATCCCCGTCTTTTATTTCAAATCAAACCCTCGGTCCGCCTGGATCTTTTTGTTTGCCTAAAATATTTTACCAAAAGAATATTTAAAACTAAACAAAATAAATAAAACGTTTTTGTCCGGGGAGACAGTCCGGCCGGTCAGGCCAGAGGCCCAATCGGACCAGACTACCTACTACCCGACCTAGTAAAATACTACCTAGACCTAAACCGGTCAGGCCCAAAGGCCCAACCGGTGAAACCCTAATCTACCAAACCTAGCCCCAAATCCCTAACCCTAATCCCCCAACCACCCAGATCCCCACCCCACCGCCGCCGCTGTGCGTGCACACCACGCTGCAGCCACACACCACGCACGCACCCAGCATCGTCGCTCCCTGCCTGGGCCCCACCCCACGAACCACCACTCCCGCATGCTCCCGCTTGGCCCCACCCCGCGTCCTCCCTCTCCTGCCCCGTGACTCTCTCTTCCTCCTTCCCAGGTACCGCCGCCGGCCGACCTCGCTCCTCCTCCTCGCCCCGCAGCCGCCCGGCCGTCCGTGACCTCCGCCTCCACGAGCCCGGCCGCCTTCCGCGGCAACCGCCATCCTGCCTCGCCGCCTCTCTCGGCCACCTCCCCTGCAACCTTGTGGCCGCCTCTCCGCCCAGAGCCCTGCCGCCCGGAGCGCCGCGCCTGCAAGCTCGCGTTGGACAGAGCCTGGCCAGCCCGTGCGGCGCATCCGCCCGTCCTCCCTCGGCCCCGCTCGCCGACCACTTCCTCCGGCCGCCCCGCATGCCTCCGCTAACCACCGCCCCGTCCGCGCCCTCTGCCTCGCGGGTCCGGCCTCCCCCACCGCGTCGTCCCCGACCTCGTCCGGCCGCCGCCACGACCTGGGCGCTCACCCCCGCGGTCCGAGCTCGTCGTTCCCCCTCGCGAGCTCAAGCCGCTGCTACTCTCGCAGGGGCCCCTCCTTCTCGCCCCTCCCCGTCGTGGTACGCGCTCCTTCGCGCCTCTGCAAGCCAGCACGGACCGGCCCCACCTTGTCCTGCGCTCTGCCGCCGAGGTCGCTCCGCTAGCGGCTGTTGCCGCCCACAAGAGCTCCATCCCGGTGCTTGGAGGCCGCCCGAACCAGCTCGCCGATCCTCTTGTCGCTTGCCGTCCGCAGGGTGTTTGAGCCTATGCCTGCACGAGACAGGGGCTTCCTCGCAGATGCCAAGAACAATCGTACCCGATGGCCGAGACCCAAAGATTTCACGACACGCCAAGATCTTCTACTCGATCCACAAGACCGATCCGATGCCGACCCAAGTTCTTCTCCCGGACCCGTCAAGATCTCCGTCACCGAACCCTCGAGGCCTTCCACACGAAACACCGAGAACTCCTCCCTGAACGCCAAGGTCGTCGACACGGATACGCCATGTTCTTCCTCTCGGACCCGAAGACACCGAGACCCGGGACGCCAAGATCTCCGCTGTGAAACAACAAAACCGACGACATGACCCGACGACCCCGGATGCAACAAGACCTTCTTCCCGGATGCGACGTCGAGAACCCGAACGCCAAGATCGCCGACGCGAATACGCCAAGTTCGTCTTCCCGGACACCGTGCGACAAGATCTACTTCACGGATCCGAAGACCCCGGTACCCGATCCATTCAAGTTAGCCATCGATGACAAGATCGACCGCTTGTAACCCAAGATCTCCACCACGTCGCAACAAGTTCTCCATCTTGAATCTGAACCTCGATCCCTGTTGAACCCTGAGACCGATCCCGTACCCGGCGCCACGCCAAGTGCTCCTTCCCGGAGTCCGAAGGCCAATCTCGCCGAGACCCCGAAGACCGATCCCTCGAACCCTCCGAACCAAGACCTCCGACCATAATGTGTGATGCCCTTTCCAAGCCCCGTATTTTTATAATATATGATATAAACTTGTTGCATTAAATCATTCATGTCGCATACATATCTGTGGGTGTTTGGGGGCATTATGCCGATTCACATCATAATTAAATATGGGCTCCATATGCGGACAAATCTAGTCTAATATTGGCCCCATTTAAATTTGTGCATCGAACCGGTGATATATTTTGCCATGTTAAGACAACATTTAAATTGTGGGGTATCTAAACAACATGAACCGTTTAATTAATTGTCAGGACCCCGGTTCCGCTTAATATGGCCTAATCGCGTTGCATCCTCGCCATGTCATACATCATACATGCATCATGCCAGATCTTCTGTCATAGTATCAAATAGTGCATCCGGTGTTTGTTCTAGTGCTTTGCTTCTTCACGGATTAGGCCGATGAGTTGATGCGAGTGTCGACCCGATCTTCGGATGAACCTTCGACAATGTTTTCAGGCGAGCACCTCCCCCTTTCTACCTATCTTACTTTTATAGTATTTATTCCCTCCTGATGATCTATTGCTATCTGTGTTGCGTTGCTCTAGTTTTCGTACCCGTGATATTCCTTGCAGCCTTATATTGCCTTGGACACATCCTATTACCTGTTGTTTGGTAGATAGTTGGACATGCGCGTCGTAGTCGCTTGCTCAAGTGCTGTTGCGTGTCGTCAAGTACCATAGTTGTTGGAGTTTTGCCGTATGTTTAATGTTGGAGATGATCATGGCTTTAATTATTGTTTAACAACTAAAATTGAAGTAGGTAAATGCAGAGGCACAGGTGGGCAATAGATGTTATTTGGTTGTTAACCGTCCACTTGTGTCCCGTAGGACCCCGAGTTCTTGACACCTGTTCCGAGATCGAGCGCGCTAACCACAGGTGGGGTGTATGGGCACCCCCATCGATTAGTACCTGATTTCAAAGTATTGTACCGGGGGCCACAATTAGTTTGGGGCTTTATTACTATCCTGTACTTATGCCATGCTTTACTGCTTTTTTAAATTGTGCGAAGTACTGTACCTGTACTGTTTAGGTAAGCAGAGTGTTTTCGCGGTATCGACAAGCCCAGTCTCATTTTCGGGTTCCCAGTCGTTTACAGCCATTGGCGCAAACCCTGAGTCCGTCTCGGAGACCGGCCGACTTCGTTGCGGGTAGCTTAGTGGGGTGGCCCCCATGTACTTGCTTTGGGTCTGGGAAACATCATGACTTAGGCCCCGCCGACATACCGATGGGTGTATGTTAACTGATCTGGCAAAAAGGGTCGAAGTGCGTGTGGATACTTTGGTGCACCCCTGCAGGGTTAAATCTTTTCGAAAAGCCGTGTCCGCGGTTATGGACGACTTGGAGCACAGTTCTCGATCATAGACAACTATAACTAAAGTTTACTGCTATAATTTGACTTGTATCCGATATGACTAGTAATCAGCTTCACCACAACGGAATGGCTAAATAAAAGTACCAACAACTGCTGGGTTTGGGATATCTCATGCTAATCGTATCTGACTAGTAAGTGTTGCAACTACAACGGAATGTTTAACTAAAACTGCCCACTTCTTATTATATCAGGATGACTCATGCCCTCTTTATTTGACTAGTAATTGCCACAACTATAACGGAATGAATAAAACTGCCAACGGTGTGAGTTCCTCGGTTGACTTCCTCGTTTGGTCTCGAGGGGGAAACACCAGGATGGGTATGTTTGGTGGTAGTATCAGGTTGGTTCCGAATAGGTCTTTCTTACCCCTCTCTGATAGCCGCTAGATGTATCGAGTCTCTATAGGTTGTTTAGTGCATGCTGCGCTGCCGCTTCAGTCCACCATACCTATGTAGGCGAGGACCGCCGAATTCTAGCCTCGCCGTGTACTGGCCTCAGTACTGACCGCTCTCTCTTTTTCCTTTGCCCCTCGTCGGCACCCCTTTTGTTTAAGCAGTTTTTGAGATCGACGTCGTTAGCAGGGTTACCCTTCTGGCTTGGCCTGGGCAGGGTTATGGACGCCATTGGTTAATCTTCAGGGCTCTTAGCTCAATTTGCATCTTGTCCGTACTCGGACGCTGTATTATTTTCGAGGTGATTTGGATCTTTGTACTGTATATCTGCATTCTTGACTCTTTGAGTCGTTGTTGTATATATCTGTTCTGTGGGTTCCATCGAGGACTATTGTGTAATGGTATTACTTCGTTTTCCACCCGCACGAAAGTGCCTGGTGGGCACCTTTGAATCGTTTCTATGTGGGTTTGGCGGGAATCGCTGAAACTTGCATAGGGCCGATTCTGAGGGTGTTACAGAGTGGTATCAGAGCTCAGCAGTTGCGATACCCCACTAGTCCAGCCTGTAGGATAACCTAGCTAACGGCCGAAGTAGAGTGTCAAAACTATTTTTGAAAAATCGGTTGGATAGTTCTGATTAGGTCTGATTTTACTCCTTACCCCTCTGCTGCTCTCCTCTCACCTCTGCGTGTTTTGAATCCGCTCTCTTCTCTCTCTTCGAGTCCAGGATTTCTCGTGGTTGGGTTCCATCGTACCTTCAGGGTTTCGCTTCCTCCTTTGGTAACGGTGTTGCTACATCTGGTCTTCATGCTATCCGAGGAATCCTTCGTCTGGTGGACTTCTCTTTGTTTCTTCTCGTGCCTTCCGGTGTTTTCCGACGTGACGACATCATCTACGCCAGATCCGATGCAAAGTCTGCATCACTCCTTTGTTTCTGAACCTCGATTGTCGAGATCTCCAGTCTGATTCCGAGAATGGTTGCACGCTTTTCCACTGATTGTGCAGAGTAATAGTTTGGGTGCGTGATGGATTGGCCCCCATGCCGACTACTCACTCTATTCGCCTGTGTACATTGAAGTGGATGAGAATGCATCGGTTCTCTCTTTCTATCGAAGCTAGAGGTGGCTTTATTTGTTGATACCTCTACCTTCGACCTTTTGTTTCCCGGAGTGTTCTCTCGATGATCGCAGGCAACAACCTCTTGTTAGTGGTGTCGCGAGGATCGACACGATGCGAGAAGATTCAGATCGCCGCCCTTCTTCCCGGTACCATGAGGCGGATCTCGAGGGCGAGATCCATTGTTAGTGGTGTCGAATTGTGGCGCCCCGCAAAACCACTACTAGAAAATCGCGTTGTTTTTGTGCATTGCATCATCATGACCGCATGCTCATGTCATCATGCCACATTGCATTTGAGCATCGTCATCATCATGCATCTTTTAACCTAAAACTATTTCTCTAAAAGTCTCTATTGTTTTATAAATATCCCCGTCTTTTATTTCAAATCAAACCCTCGGTCCGCTTGGATCTTTTTGTTTGCCTAAACTATTTTACCAAAAGAATATTTAAAACTAAACAAAATAAATAAAACTTTTTTGTCCGGGGAGACAGTCCGGCCGGTCAGGCCAGAGGCCCAATCGGACCAGACTACCTACTACCCGACCTAGTAAAATACTACCTAGACCTAAACCGGTCAGGCCCAAAGGCCCAACCGGTGAAACCCTAATCTACCAAACCTAGCCCCAAATCCCTAACCCTAATCCCCCAACCACCCAGATCCCCACCCCACCGCCGCTGCTATGCGTGCACACCACGCTGCAGCCACACACCACGCACGCACCTAGCATCGCCGCTCCCTGCCTGGGCCCCACCCCGCGAACCACCACTCCCGCACGCTCCCGCTTGGCCCCACCCCGCGTCCTCCCTCTCCTGCCCCGCGACTCTCTCTTCCTTCTTCCCAGGTACCGCCGCCGGCCGACCTCGCTCCTCCTCCTCGCCCCGCAGCCGCCCGGCCGTCCGTGACCTCCGCCTCCATGAGCCCGGCCGCCTTCCGCGGCAACCGCCATCCTGCCTCGCCGCCTTTCTCGGCCACCTCCCCTGCAACCTTGCGGCCGCCTCTCCGCCCAGAGCCCTACCGCCCGGAGCACCGCGCCTGCAAGCTCGCGTTGGCCGGAGCCTGGCCAGCCCGTGCGGCGCATCCGCCCGTCCTCCCTCGGCCCCGCTCGTCGACCACTTCCTTCGGCCGCCCCGCAGGCCTCCGCTAACCACCGCCCCGTCCGCGCCCTCTGCCTCGCGGGTCCGGCCTCCCCCACCGCATCGTCCCCGACCTCGTCCGGCCGCCGCCACGGCCTGGGCGCTCACCCCCGCGGTCCGAGCTCGTCGTTCCCCCTCGCGAGCTCAAGCCGCTGCTACTCTCGCAGGGGCCCCTCCTTCTCGCCCCTCCCCGTCGTGGTATGCGCTCCTTCGCGCCTCTGCAAGACAGCACGGACCGGCCCCACCTTGTCCTGCGCTCTGCCGCCGAGGTCGCTCCGCTAGCGGCTGTCGCCGCCCACAAGAGCTCCATCCCGGTGCTTGGAGGCCGCCCGAACCAGCTCGCCGATCCTCCTGTCGCTTGCCGTCCGCAGGGTGTTTGAGCCTATGCCTGCACGAGACAGGGGCCTCCTCGCAGATGCCAAGAACAACCGTACCCGATGGCCGAGACCCGAAGATTTCACGACACGCCAAGATCTTCTACTCGATCCACAAGACCGATCCGATGCCGACCCAAGTTCTTCTCCCGGACCCGTCAAGATCTCCGTCACCGAACCCTCGAGGCCTTCCACACGGAACACCGAGAACTCCTCCCTGAATGCCAAGGTCGTCGACACGGATACGCCATGTTCTTCCTCTCGGACCCGAAGACACCGAGACCCTGGACGCCAAGATCTCTGCTGTGAAACGACAAAACCGACGACATGACCCGACGACCCCGGATGCAACAAGACCTTCTTCCCGGATGCGACGTCGAGAACCCGAATGCCAAGATCGCCGACGCGAATACGCCAAGTTCGTCTTCCCGGACACCGTGCGACAAGATCTACTTCACGGATCCGAAGACCCCGGTACCCGATCCATTCAAGTTAGCCATCGATGACAAGATCGACCGCTTGTAACCCAAGATCTCCACCATGTCGCAACAAGTTCTCCATCTTGAATCTGAACCTCGATCCCTGTTGAACCCTGAGACCGATCCCGTACCCGGCGCCACGCCAAGTGCTCCTTCCCGGAGTCCGAAGGCCAATCTCGCCGAGACCCCGAAGACCGATCCCTCGAACCCCTCCGAACCAAGACCTCCGACCATAATGTGTGATGCCCTTTCCAAGCCCCGTATTTTTATAATATATGATATAAACTTGTTGCATTAAATCATTCATGTCGCATACATATCTGTGGGTGTTTGGGGGCATTATGCCGATTCACATCATAATTAAATATGGGCTCCATATGCGGACAAATCTAGTCTAATATTGGCCCCATTTAAATTTGTGCATCGAACCGGTGATATATTTTGCCATGTTAAGACAACATTTAAATTGTGGGGTATCTAAACAACATGAACCGTTTAATTAATTGTCGGGACCCCGGTTCCGCTTAATATGGCCTAATCGCATTGCATCCTCGCCATGTCATACATCATACATGCATCATGCCCGATCTTCTGTCATAGTATTAAATAGTGCATCCGGTGTTTGTTCTAGTGCTTTGCTTCTTCACGGATTAGGAAGATGAGTTAATGTGAGTGTCGACCCGATCTTCGGATGAACCTTCGACAATGTTTTCAGGCGAGCACCTCCCCCTTTCTACCTATCTTACTTTTATAGTATTTATTCCCTCCTGATGATCTATTGCTATCCGTGTTGCGTTGCTCTAGTTTTCGTACCCGTGATATTCCTTGCAGCCTTATATTGCCTTGGACACATCCTATTACCTGTTGTTTGGTAGATAGTTGGACCTGCGCGTCGTAGTCGCTTGCTCAAGTGCTGTTGCATGCCGTCAAGTACCACAGTTGTTGGAGTTTTGCTGTATGTTTAATGTTGGAGATGATCATGGCTTTAATTATTGTTTAACAACTAAAATTGAAGTAGGTAAATGCAGAGGCACAGGTGGGCAATAGATGTTATTTGGTTGTTAACCGTCCACTTGTGTCCCGTAGGACCCCGAGTTCTTGACACCTGTTCCGAGATCGAGCGCGCTAACCACAGGTGGGGTGTATGGGCACCCCCATCGATTAGTACCTGATTTCAAAGTATTGTACTGGGGGCCACAATTAGTTTGGGGCTTTATTACTATCCTGTACTTATGCCATGCTTTACTGCTTTATTTAAATTGTGCGAAGTACTGCACCTGTACTGTTTAGGTAAGCGGAGTGTTTTCGCGGTATCGACAAGCCTAGTCTCATTTTCGGGTTCCCAGTCGTTTACAGCCATTGGCGCAAACCATGAGTCCGTCTCGGAGACCGGCCGACTTCGTTGCGGGTAGCTTAGTGGGGTGGCCCCCATGTACTTGCTTTGGGTCTGGGAAACGTCATGACTTAGGCCCCGCCGACATACCGATGGGTGTATGTTAACTGATCTGGCAAAAAGGGTCGAAGTGCGTGTGGATACTTTGGTGCACCCCTGCAGGGTTAAATCTTTTCGAAAAGCCGTGTCCGCGGTTATGGACGACTTGGAGCACAGTTATCGATCAAGACAACTATAACTAAAGTTTACTGCTATAATTTGACTTGTATCCGATATGACTAGTAATCAGCTTCACCACAACGGAATGGCTAAATAAAAGTACCAACAACTGCTGGGTTTGGGATATCTCATGCTAATCGTATCTGACTAGTAAGTGTTGCAACTACAACGGAATGTTTAACTAAAACTGCCCACTGCTTATTATATCAGGATGACTCATGCCCTCTTTATTTGACTAGTAATTGCCGCAACTATAACGGAATGAATAAAACTGCCAACGGTGTGAGTTCCTCGGTTGACTTCCTCGTTTGGTCTCAAGGGGGAAACACCAGGATGGGTATGTTTGGTGGTAGTATCAGGTTGGTTCCGAATAGGTCTTTCTTACCCCTCTCTGATAGCCGCTAGATGTATCGAGTCTCTATAGGTTGTTTAGTGCATGCTGCGCTGCCGCTTCAGTCCACCATACCTATGTAGGCGAGGACCGCCGAATTCTAGCCTCGCCGTGTACTGGCCTCAGTACTGACCGCTCTCTCTTTTTCCTTTGCCCCTCGTCGGCACCCCTTTTGTTTAAGCAGGTTTTGAGATCGACGTCGTTAGCAGGGTTACCCTTCCGGCTTGGCCTGGGCAGGGTTATGGACACCATTGGTTAATCTTCAGGGCTCTTAGCTCAATTTGCATCTTGTCCGTACTCGGACGCTGTATTGTTTTCGAGGTGATTTGGATCTTTGTACTGTATATCTGCATTCTTGACTCTTTGAGTCGTTGTTGTATATATCTGTTCTGTGGGTTCCATCGAGGACTATTGTGTAATGGTATTACTTCATTTTCCACCCGCACGAAAGTGCCTGGTGGGCACCTTTGAATCGCTGAAACTTGCATAGGGCCGATTCTGAGGGTGTTACAACTGTAAGCTTTCTCAACACTTGGCCTCCAAATCCCTTTGTGCCTGGGTGGCATACCACAAGTGAGATACACAACCCAAGTCCATGGCCTTGTGTAACCACTCAACATAACCCAATCCTTCCATTCCACCCAGGAGGTTCATTTGACTTAGTTGTTTTATTAGGAAAGCATAAGTCTCATGACTTAGAAATATTTTCATCATAGTAAGTATAGATTTTCACCAACCCTTGTTTGCTAAATAGCTAGGCTAAGCATGGTAAGATAACTTAACTTAGGAAAATTCCCTAGCAATTCTACAATTCTACACTACTTAGGATTTCCCAACTTAGCACTAGGCAAAAATAGCATGCAAGACTTAGCAAAATATCTAATGCTAGTACAAAACATAGGATAGAAATATTCATGAAAATATCACTTGCCTTGGTAGTGGGGAGAGTAGCACTCTTCACAATCACAATCACTAGCAAAATCTACACAAAAAATATAGCATACAATTACACACAATTATATACAACCAAAAATAATATGTATGCATGCATGCAAGAATTTACCAAGTGGTGATTTTGAAAACTCTACCAAGCATGCACATGTTTACAGAAACTTAACAAGTCACAAGTTTGCCAACTAAATTTATTTGGCACTAATACAATTTACCAAAATAAATCTATATTTAAAATAGCCTTAAACATGTTTCTACAAATAAAGTCATGTTAACTGTTACTATTTGTTAAACACATTGGATATTCAGAAAGGTCTTGTTTCACTGAATCCAACGATCTAAAGTTTGCAAAATTCGAACGTGGCAATCAAAAGTTATAAGCATTTGAAATTTGGATCAAAATCTGGTTTTTAATATGTTTTTATTTCTAACCCTTGCCACGCGTCGTGTCCCTATTGGTGCGTACCGCTTCGGTTGGATCGGGTCCTGTGGACCGCACGATCTAAGTGGGATCTGGCGGCTCAGATGCGCGCGTACCTCTTCGTCCTTTTTCTAATCTACGCCGCGGGATCTAGATCCAACGTTCCCAATCATCCTAACCATACTCAGGCGGCGCTAGCGGCGTTAACTGGCGGCGGCGCGTCTGACTACGGCGGCGCCGGCGTTCTACATCGCTCCCGGAAGCAGGAAGGTGCTTACCAGATCCGCCAAGGCGTGCTGAAGCTCGACGTGGTACTGGTTTGCGGAGGGGCGTGCTGTCACGGCGAGGATTGCTCGTCGGAGTTACGGACGGCGTCGGGTGGTTGTTGTCGGAGTAGTTGCCGAGGTTCCGCGTCGCCCTAACACAAGCCAGGGGGTTTAGAAGATGCGCTAGACCGTGGCGAACAATCTAGTGTGAGTCAGAAGTGAAGGGGCGCACGGGACTTACGGATTTTGGTCGCCGGAGTCGAGGTGGCCGTCAGATGCTTGCGGCGTCGAGCGGGAACGGCGACCTGGGGCAATACAGGATGAACTAGTGGGGTCAGGATGTGCGCAAGGAGATTGCGAAGTGGCTCGAATGAATCAGAGAGGAAGGGGCGTACGGGTCTCACCGGAATCATTCGCCGGAGCAAGCTCTGTCTGCGGCGGTGTTGGGTGATTCGTGGGCAGCCTGGTGGCGTGAAGGTAGAATCGACTGGGGGAAAATGGTCGCTAGGAGGTGGGGATCTTATAGCCGGTGCCTCGACAGGAAACGTCGCGGATTAATGCCCATTTATGCCGCGCCATTACCGACCGTGACTGCAGCTGCGACGTGGTCGCGGGCGTAGTTTGGGGAAGACGATGACAGCGTGGGCAGGGCCCGCTCGTCAGCGATGTGCGCGAAGTGAGTGTGGGGTCCGTCTGTCAGCGACAGGTTGCGTGCGCTCGCGCGTGAGAAAAGAAAAGGAAACCCCCGGGTGGGCTATTTGGGCTTGATTCGATGCTGGGCCTAAAACCTGGCGCGTGGCCCTTTTCCTTTGTTTATTTCTTTTTCTTTTTCTATTTTGATTTTCTGGGTAGATTTTCAAATGAAATCAAGTTCAATTTGAATTCAAATTTTTCTGGGATTTTTGTAGTGAGCAATAGTCTCAAAAATGGTCATATATCCATGGGGTAGCTTTGTAAGGGATTGGTCAAGCTTGGGGATCAAAATATCAGAGGCTAGGCACTTGGTTTTAAAAATTTAAAAGATGGTTTTTGAAACCCATTTCCATTTGGAAAATTTGGTTTAAATCTTCACTTAAATTCTATGCTCATAGAAGGAAACCTTCCTGGTTTACAACAATCAAACTTACAAGTGGTGTTGGCCATTTAAAATAAGTCTGTCCACATAAAATCATGACACCATAAGTTTCTGTTTTCTGAAATGTTTTGAGAAAAACCCTAAATGATGATGGATGCAAGTATGATATGGATGAGCTTTGAAATATGAATTTTAGGGATGTTACAGGTACCAATCGGATCCAGGCTGGATAGCGGTCAAGAATATCCTTAAGTACTTACGAAGAACTAAGGATATGTTTCTTGTATACGGAGGTGAAGAAGAGCTCGTCGCTAAGTGTTATGTCGACGCTAGCTTTGACACTGATCCGGATGACTCTAAGTCTCAATCCGGATACGTATTTCTCATGAATGGTGGAGCGGTTAGTTGGAGGAGCTCCAAACAACCTGTGGTAGCGGGATCAACAACGGAGGCCGAATATGTTGCTGCTTCAGAAGCGGCTCAGGAAGCAGTTTGGATGAAGGAGTTCATATCCGAACTAGGAGTGGTGGCAAACGCGTTGGACCCAATGGTGATCTATTGTGACAACAATGGTGCCATTGCCAATGCCTAAGAGCCAAGGTCTCACAAGCATTCCAAGCATATTAAGCGCCGGTTTCACTCCATCCGCGAGCATGTCAAGGATGGAGATATAAAGATTTGTAAAGTACATACGGATCTCAATGTAGCAGATCCGTTGACTAAAACTCTCCCTAGAGCAAAACATGATCAACACCAGAACTCAATGGGTGTTAGATTTATCACTATGTAACTAGATTATTGTCTCTAGTGCAAGTGGGAGACTGAAGGGAATATGCCCTGAGAGGCAATAATAAAGTGTTTATTATGTGTATTCCAAGTATATGATAGATGTTTATTTTGCATGCTATAATTGTATTAATACGGAAACGTTAATACATATGTGTTTAATAAACAAACAGAAAGTTCCTAGTTATGCCTCTCTCATAAACTAGCTCGTTGATTAACAAGATGATCAAGGTTTCCTGATCATGGACATTGGATGTTGTTAATAACGGGATCACAACATTAGTGTAATGGTGTGATGAACATTCATCCGAAGTATAGCATTACGATCAAAGTCATTGAGTTTATATTGCTATAACAACTAACGAAGTGATCCTAATCCTTAGACCATGAGATCATGTCAATCACTAACACCGGAAGAGTTTCTTGATAACATCAAACGTCACACCGTAACAGGGTGATTATAAAGATGGATTTAGAACTAATAAAGTGTTATGTTGAGGCTCATGGATCGAGAGTGGAATTTGTTCATCCCGATGACAGATAGATATATTCTGGGCCCTCTCGGTGATATCACATTGATTAGCTTGCAAGCAAGTGATTTGATCACTAGAATGTTATATCACAGGAACGAGAAAAGAGTGCATGTCGGTAACGAGATCAAACTAGGTATGGAGATACCGATGATCGAATCTCGGACATGTAATATATCGTGAAACAAAGGGATTAAGATACTAGCGTAAAAGGTTCTGACGATCACAAGAAAGTCATCGTTGAATGTGTGGGAGTCAGTATGGGTCTCCAGATCCCGCTTCTGATTATTGATCCTAGAGGGGTCTCGATCATGTCCGCATTATTCACGAACCGTAGGGTGACACACTTAAGAGACACCGACATCCAATTGGAGCAAATGTTTCATGCCGAAAGAATGAACAAGCGCAGGAATTTATTTCACTAGATACCGAAACAGGTTTTCGGGTGAAATTGCATAAAGTGGTTATGCATGTGAAATAGAATTCTAGCAAGGGGTTATTTGTGAATGTTTGTCATTAAAGTAATTGAAAAAATTCTGAATAAAATAAAAGAGTTTTATTTAATGAGAGTTTGCATTAAATTTGGTGGAAATTTAATGGGATTTTGAGTGGACTTTTGAGTGGAGGGAATTTAAAGGAGATTTGTGAGTGGAGTGTCCACCCACATGAAAAGGGGAGGGCAAGGGGGCAGCCCCCATGCGCCGGCCACCCCCTTGGAGTTCCCCCTCCTCCTATAAAAGGAGCCCCCCTCCTCACTTTTCTCACACACCTCCTCGTGAAGGATCTCTCTCCCCCTCTAGAATTTATTCCCCATGGTCTCGGACTAGCGAGATACATGTTCCCGGTGGCTATTCGACAAGAAAGAGTTGTGCTTCCGCTGCATCGCTGGAGCGAGGAGGCGGAGGTTGCTCGGTGCCTCGAACGTGTGTGCGAGCACGGATGCGCTGCTGATTTGCGGCGCTAGGACTTCCTCTCGATCTTGAGATCGGCAAGAGATCGTCTACATCAACCACGAGTTGAACTCGTTAAGCTTTGTCGGTCTTCAAGGGTATGTTCTCTACGGATATACATCCGCCCGTTGTTTGTATCTATTAGATAGATCTTGGTATATAGTTCACATCGTAGGAAATTTTTTGTTTTCTATGCTGCGAACCCTACATAAAGATCCAACCATTTGCAAGCATTGAAAGCTGGGATCAAAGAACTCTAAACATGTGCATGAAAGATGGATTTCTAACAATAGGACATAGTAACTATGCATGCAACATGGCAAGCTACAAACAAAGATCATGAATAACATGCATTGAAAAACATTTGTTTGTTTCACATGCAGAAAACATAGCATAGTGGCAATCAACTTGTCCCTCATAGAGTAGAAATATAGATGCATAGGACACCAGCAAAGTTCACAAGGGTGACTAGAAACAAGTAGCACAAAAACAAGTAATAACACAATATGCATCAATTAAGAAGCTTTGGAACACTGCATATAGAATGACAACTATGCTCTCTTAATGGTGCCTAAAGGTAGAAGGTGGAGACTCAATAATGGTGGAAGAAAGGGCTTTTTTGTAAAGGAAGCAGGGATTACAAGTTTCAAAAAGAGCTTCCAAAAATTATGGTACTTGTTAGCTTTCAACCCTCATTGACCCTATCATAAGCATCTTGAAGTGGTTAAGGTTAAAGTGGCAAAGCTGGAGTACGTGCTTGACGAAGTATAAGTTGGCAATCTCATGTCCATTGAATACGAGGGCCACACCTCATGCATACTCAACTTTGGGTTCAGGTAAGTTCTTGTCACTGTAAGTATTTGCATATCATTGAGAACCGCCAACGAGGTACCCCTTGCACATGGTACAGGAGCTTTCCCATAACCAAAATGACAAGGAAAGCAGACAATGAGCATCTCAGCAATCTTTTTATTTACCATATGCATAGCTTTTTATTGAGGATGCTTCATAGATAGCTCACTATGGTGATGCTTCAAGTTTCCACCATGATCAGGCATGGCTTAGGCTAGCGGCCCAGGCGTTTCTCTGACACAGGATACAAACTCCATGGACTTACAAGTTCCCTCTTTATTTCACACCGGTGACTTCCATAGACAAAATAACATTATATCAACTTAGTACAAAGTACAAGTGCAACATTGAAAACGTTCCCCGTGACAGCACGGTTCTGCTAATTCCAACTTATAAGTGCAAGCATATACAACAAAGTTGTCACAATGGTTCAACTTTATTAGGGGCAAAGAATAAAGTGTGCCATCAAGTTCGTGAGGGCTTTAATCACTAAGTTTTCACATAACAAAATAGTTTTTAATTGGAAGATAGTTGAAAACAAGAATATACTTGGAATGGTGTAGCACACCATGCATAAGAGTTTCTAGTGGACACTTTGGAATAACTTGGTTTCTTGGGAGTTGGAGGCATGAGTAGAACTTACTCACACAACTGGAGACTAGCAAAAGACTGGGAGCAACCAACTAAGAGAACAATAATGGCCATAATCATGCAGTGCAACAAAGCATACTAATCAAAGCAAAGAGTGGTACTACAAGTCAAGGACTAAATGATCATATAGGCTAGTGGTGACTTTTCATAGTCATAACATGGTGTGATCATGCGCCAAGTCAACCCAAGCAAAGCATCAAAGGAGAATACCACAATACTATGCTTTTGCATGCTAAAACAACGCATAATTTCTTCAAGGCACACTAAGCAATCCCAATTGTTTGGAACAAGACATGCTACAGCAATAATCACTAAGCATGAGGTCAAAACAACACCTAGCATGTCATACTAAAGTATAAGTCACAGTCAATGCAAGATCCTCTTGCACTTCAAGCAAGAACTTACTACTCCTTTCCAACACCAAGCAACTTATTTGCAAAATAACACAGCGAGAATGGGGGTCCAAACTACTTTATTCAAGAAAACTAAACAACCTAAGCAAAGAAAACAAAAACTAAGACACTCCAAGAACAACACAATTGTGCATGAGACAATAAAAATGAAGTGTCTAGACTGACCTGAGCTTTTTATTGAGAAGAAGGGGATGCCTTGGGCATCCCCAAACTTTGACGCTTGTACCTCTTGGATATTTCTTGGGGTGACACCATGGTGGCATCCTCAAGCTTGATCTTTTGTCCATCCTTCATCTCATTGCATCATTCTCTCTCTACACCTGAAATTTTTCCTTCATACAAAACTTCACACAATCTTCATTAGCAACATTAGTGTATTCAAAAGATATTAGACCTCTGACAAAGCTAGAATAGCAAGGCTTTTCACTAAAAACACAAGCTACTGTAGTAACTCCTTCAAAAAGATCAATTGACCTAAAGAGAACTCAAAAAGGAATCAATAAGAAGCAAATGCAAATAATGGCAGAAATCTGTCAAAACAGAACAACAGGTATAAACCGATTTTTGCAAACATCTTCTCTTGCTTAAATCAAAACATGTTGAACTAACGAAAGTTAGCTAACATACTGGGGATTTATTGGTAAATTCTGAGCTCAATCTGAGTTATAGAGCCTCCTCACGAATGTTTTTGGTGGAGGACAGAAATCTGTTTCGGGACAACAAATCCCCAAATCTTACTTTCCTCTCATTAGAGGTCATTCTTGGCACAAAAAGCAAACAAAAAGGATAATGATAGGTCATTAATGAAGTAATAACTTCCAATACTCAAGGAAACTCTTGGGTTATCTCCCAACAAGTACTTTTCTTTAACGCCTTTAAGTTAGGCACAAGAAGCAAGAAGAATCAGGTATTTTCAAATGAAGAATTTCCCCTCTTGTTCCTTATTTTCTTACCTTTCTTTTTCTCTTTAGGGAATATATGATTGCTTACCGGAGGAGCAAAGTGCATAATGCCTTTTCCCACATCTATTACTGCCCCAAGGTGTTTCAGTATAGATCTTCCAAGTGTGATATGTCCTTTGCCTACACATTCAATAACAAGATAATCAATAGACACCATTTTTCCTGAGATTTTTGTAAACACACCTTCAGCTATTCCAATGGGTAATATAGTGGCATTTTTGGTAAGAGAGATGTCCTCTCCTCCTTCAGTAAGCCCCCAAAGACTCAAGGAATCATAAATATCTTTAGGCATGAGGCAAAATTCAGACATGATATCACAGCGAGCATCAAAAAGTGTAGCATGTATAGAGACATTGATTGTGGGAAACCACTTTGAAGGCTCAGAATTTATGGAAACATAATCATGGTAAGCCCTAAGAGTGTGATAGCAACTATTCATAGCATAAATGCTAGTCTCAAGAGTGTACAACCTGGCAAAAATATTTGTGAAAGAGGAATCAGACTTGCCAGGTGTACCATAGATCATGATTAATTTCTTTATGGCATCAAAAGCTTCGTCCTCAGTACATAGCAAAAAATCGTTCTCAGCCACATTATCTAAAGCATATCTATAACGAAGAGCAATACCGCGGTAAAAAACTATCAATAACCAAGCTGAGACTCACCTCAGGCTCAGTTTCCCTCTGGAAAGCAGAGATTCTAGACCAAGCTTCTTCAAAACTTTCTTCACTTTTTTGCTTAAAAGTGGAGATTTCTACCATAGGTGAAATAAAGATTGGTCCAAAACCAGACATGGCAGCAACTAGAACAAGAACTATTTTTTGTGTTTTTTAATAAAGCAAGCAAACCAAACTAGAATAATTATTTGGGTTCTTTTAAAAGAGGCAAACAAAACCAAGCAAAAGAAACAAAGAAAACTAAAAACAAAGTAAAGAGAAAGGAAGTGAAGGACTCCCCTTGTGAAGACGTCCTTAGCCTCCCCGGCAACGGCGCTAGAAAAGCTTGACGACTGTCTACGCACAGCCTGTTGGGAACCCCAAGAGCAAGGTGTGAAGCAGCAAGCAGCAAGTTTTCCCTTAGTTGAGACCGAGGTTATCAAACCAGAAGGAGGAAGGAAACGTCACACAAGTGTTGCAAGCAACGAGGAGACCTGCACAACACAAACTCAAGACTTTGCCCCAACAAACAGTGAGGTTGTCAAGCTCACCGGTTTGCTGTAACAAAGGATTAAACGTATGGTGTGGAAGGTAATGGTTTGTAGCAAGTAAACAAGTAACAGTGGAAGATGTATCAATGATAAAGATTGGACCGGGGTCCATAGTTCCCTAAAGGTGTCTCCTTAGATAAACAACATGTCATGAAGGGTAAACAAATTACAGCGGGGCAATTAACAAGAACTGAGCAAGGCATAAAAATGCAATTACTAGTCAAAAAGATCTTATGAGATTCGATTGGGAAATACAAGAAGATACATAGACCGCCATCCAACTGCATCTATGACTAGAAGTCCACCTTCAGGTTATCATCCGAACCCCCTCCAGTATTAAGTTGCAAGCAACAGACAACTGCTTTAAGCAAAGTGTGTAAGGTAAAAAGTCCACATGTTCCATGAACAAGAGACCATTGTTTTCTCCCTAGTAGCAATATCACATCTACAACCAAAGAGATTTCTGTCACTTCCATTGGAAACTAGAGGCATGAACCCACTATCGAGCATAAATACCCCCTCTTGGAGTCACTAGCAACTACTTGGCCAAGATAGCTACTAACAACGGAGAGCATGCAAGATCACAAACAACACAGACATGATAGAATCATAAAGACAAAACCATTAATCAAACCAACACAATAATCTCAATATCCATTAGATCCACGCAAACACAACATGCATGATTACAAATAGATTAGATCTTGATATTGAATGGAGCTCACAGGATCTATACATGAAAGCACAAAGGAGGAGATACAACCATCTAGCTACTACATTGGACCCATAGTCCAAGGTGGAACTACTCACGCATCATACCGGAGAGAAGGCCTCTCCCCTCCGGCAAGGTGTCGGGAAGAACTTCAGATCCCCCCCGATCTAGGGATGATGGTGACAGCAGCTACAGAAGGTTTCGTGGATATTTGATCGGGTACTAAGGGTTTCTGCATGGGGGGCTTATTATAGGCGAAGGGGGAGACCGAGGCGCGGCCACGGTTGGCAAACCCTAGCCAGGCACGGGTCTGGGCCCACCCGCGCCTGGGGTGGGTCTGGCCCTCCTGGCTGGCCCCTCCGGCTCTCCTCTAGACTTCTTGTTCCCCACGGAAAGTAATTGACTTTGACGTTTGTCTCGTCCAATTCTGAGAATATTTCTTTACTAACTTTTCTAAAACCAAAAACAGCATAAAATAGGCATCTGGCACTGTTGCAACTTGTTAATAGGTTAGTACCAGAAAACATGTAAAAATCACCTCAAAGTGTGTACAAGTAAAGAAAAGTAGATACAAAACAAGCATGGAGCATCAAAAATTATAGATACATTTCCAACGTATCAGTTGTCGGGGAGTTAAGGACAGCTTCAATCTCTTCCTCCTCGTCAGTCACCTTTCAGGGAGAAAGAAGATTCTCGCCAGGGGAGTCTCTCACAACCATTATCTTTACTTTTGTTTTTGTTTTGCTTAGTTTCTTTTGCTTTGTTTTGCTTGTTTATCTTTTTCAAAAATACAAAAAAATAGTCTCGTTTGTTTGCTTTTTCTTATCAAAAACACAAAAAAATAGTTCCTACTTCAAGTTGCTTCCATGTCTAGTGTTACTCCAATCACTGTTTCACCTGTGGAAATGATCTTTACTTTCAAACAAGGAAGTGAAGAGAGTTTCGAAGAAGCTTGGTATAGAATTTCTGATTCACATGAAAAAACTGAGCCTAAAATGACTCTAGGCTTGGTTCTTACCAGTTTCTACTATGGTCTTGCTCTTTGTTATAGACATGCTTTGGATGATGTAGTAGGAGGAGATTTTCTCCAGTGTAATGAGGATGAAGCTTTGAATGCTATAAAGAAATTGATTATAATATATAATTTGCCTAGCAAATATGATTCTTCCTTTATAAACATCTATGCTAGGTTAAACACTCTTTAAACCAATACAACTAGTTTAAAAGATTGCTATAACATGCTTAGAGAGCATCATGATTATGTTCCAATAAATTCTAAACCTTCAAAGTTGTTATAAATAATGAAACTTTTGATGCTCGTTGTGATATCATGTCTGATTTTGTCTTATGCCTAAAGATATCTATGAATCTTTGAATCTTTGAGGACTTTCTGAAGGAGGAGAAGAAATATCTCTTACCAATAATGCAACTATATTACCCATTGGAATAGCTGAAGGAGTGTTTACAAAGATCTTAGGGAAAGTGGTGTCTACTGATTATCTTGTCATTGAATGTGTAGGAAAGGACAAATTACACTTGGAAGATCCCTACTGAAACTCCTTAGAGCAATAATAGATGTGGGAAAAGGCATTATGCATTTTTCTTCTCCAACAAGCAATCATACATTCCCTAAAGATAAGAGTAAAGGTAAGAAAGGTAGGGGCAAGAACTTTGATGTTAATGCTTTTTCATTTGAAAATACTTGATTCTTGCTTCTTATGCCTAACTTAAAGGCATTAAAGAAAAGTACTTCTTGGGAGATAAAAAAATAGTTTTAGTTGAGTCTTGTAAGTTATTACTTCTGTAATAACCTCTCCTTATCCTTTTTGTGTGGTTTTTGTGCCAAGAATAACCTCTAATGAGAGAGAAGTAAGATTTGGGGAAGTTGTTGTCCCGAAACAGATTTTTGTGCTTCACTATAAAAATTCTTGAAAAATACCTGTATGTCGGATTGAGCTGTAATTTTCTGAGTATATGCATCAGGTTGTTATAAAAAATTTGTTAGTTCAACACTTTTCGATTTGAGCAATAAAAGGTCTTCAAAAAAAATCATTTTTTACCTACTGGTCTATTTTGACAGATTTCTGCCATTATTTGCATTTGCCTCTTTATCGGTTTCTTTTTGAGTTCTCCTTGATCACTTGAGCTCTTTAAAGGAATTTCTACAGTAGCTTGTGTTCAATGAAAGTTTTACTTGTGTTGAAACTAAACCCAAAGGCTTATTATCTTGAATACAGTAATGTTGCTAATGAAGATTGTATGAAGGAAATGTTTAATTGTAGGAGAAGAATGATATAATGAGATGAAGAATGGACAAAAGCTTAATCTTGGGGATGCCACCCCATGTCACCCCAAGAAATATTCAAGAGGTACAAGCGTCAAAGCATGGGGATGCCTAAGGAATCCCCTTCATCATTAAAAATCTCAGGTCTCTTTCTAGACACTTTGTTTTTATTGTGTTATGCACTGTTGTGTTGTTTTTGGAGCGTCTTAGTTTTCCTTTTTGGTTTTCTTTTGTTTGGTTTGCTTGAATAAAGTATTTGGACCCCTGCATTCGCTCTTTTGTTTCAAATAAGTTGATTGGTGTTGGAAAAGAGTAGAAATTTTCATGTTCATAGTGGTACAAAAGGGAGCTTGTTTTGACTGTGACTTAGACTTTATCATGTCATTCTAGATGTTGCTTTTACCTATGCTTAGTTATTATTGTTGTAGCATGAATTGTTCCAAACAACTGAGATTGCTTAATGTGTATTGAAAGAATGGTGTGTTGTTTTAGCATACAAAAGCATAATATTGTGGTATTCTCCTTTGATGCTTTGTTTGGGTTGATGATGACCCACAAGTATAGGGGGTGTATCATAGTACTTTCGATAAATAGGAGTGTCGATGCCAACGAGGACCAGAAGGTGTTGACTAGTAGTATGGATCAGGAAATCTTTGTAAATAGTTAGCAAACAGATTTTTAGGGGTTTTTGATAAAGCAAGGAAATAAAGTGCAAGTAAATAAAGACGACAAATAATTACAGCAAGTGGCCCAATCCTTTCTTAGAAAAGGACAAGCCGGTGGGAATACTTATGAGGACCAGACGTTCTCGAGGAAACATGGGATTACTGTCAAGTGCTTTCGTTTCATATAGTTGATTAATCTTATTTGGTTTTATAAGTGTTGTGTGTGTGAACCTGTGCTAATGTACCGACCTTATTTGGACTAATACATACTTGTGATTAAACCCCTTGCAAGCATCCACAACTACAAGAAAGTAATTAAGATAAAAACCTAACCACAGCCTTAAACTCTGAGATCCTACACTCTCTGGTGCAAAGGTTTCCTAACAGGGTTCAGGTTTCTGTCACTCCGGCAACCCCACAATTAGTAGCCAAATACACAATGCATTCCCCTACGCCCATAAATGGTGAAGTATCATGTAGTTGACATTCACATGACACCACTAGAAGAATAGCACCACAACTTAAATATTAAACCATTGAATAATACCTCAACACAATCCCACTACTAACAACATGACTTCTCCCATGTCCTCAAGAACTAAATAAACTACTCACGAGACATCATATGGATCAAGATATGAGATGATATAATGATGAATAACAATCTGAACATAAATAATAATTCAATGGTTCCACTCACAAGCATCAGCTACAATAGTAATTAACACCGGGAAAGTTTCCCCTAAGAACTATGCAAGATTCAACACAATTGTTACAGCGGGATGGAGTGGAGATGATGGTGTGGATGATGATGATGATCCTGATGAAGTATAGCTTGATGATGGTTGTAGGGGTCCCAACCTGATAAGGTAGAGATCCCTGTGTTTACAATGCTAGTCTCTGGATCAATAGCTAGCATCACAGTTTAAGATGTAATATCAAGAAACAAAGGTCATAATACAACTTTATAACCAGGAATAAAATAATTCATTACATCTTACATAGCTCATTTGGCTATCTCATTACAATGCAGCAGGAATAACTATATAGCATATAGTCCTTCATCTTCAATGTGCCACAGGCAATCATGTTGGCTGTAGACTTGTAATCCTATTCAACACACTTCACTAACATCAAACAAACCTGCAACATAATAAGTTACAGCCACAAGGGTCAATACATTTGAATTGTATTGGCAAGTGATACTATGGTAGAATAGTGGTATCTATCATATATATGCATTTGGCTAAGTGGAGCTTAGGCTTGCTTTGCTCAAAATAAGGTTTTCCTTATTAGTTGAAAACACTAAGTTTTTGTTTGTCAAATCACCCAAGGAATCTAACAATTGAAAATTGGAATCCTTTAACCCTTGTTCAACCACAAGTTTTTAACTTAGAAATTGGGATGAGGAGATCCTTGATAGATTTAGTGTCTTGATGCTCAAATTGTCCATTGCCGGGGACACGGCTAAGTAAATAGATTTTACTCTCTCGAGATGTGGTGCACTTTCCCCACAAGACTCGACATGCATCGAGACAAGATCTTCCATAAGCCTTCCATTAGACCAAATGGACGCTTTCCAACCTATCACCCCTACCACCTTCTGTCCATCTAGTTATGTTATTGCAACCTATATGATCCAGACAGAGCCCATATGCCATGTGGCTGCACTAGAAGCTTCTCAACATTTGACATCTCAAATCTCTTTATTCCTGGGTGGCTTTCCACAAGTGAGATATACCAGGTATTGCCCCTGGGTAATCACTCAACACAATCCATTCTTTCCATTCCACCTAGGTGATTCATTCACATAGATGTTTTATTAATCAAAAACATAAGTCAAAAGACTTAGTAAAATTTCCATAGCATGTGTATATAATTCACCCTTGTTTACTACTAGCTAGGCTAAGCATAATAGTAGCAAGAATCTTAACTTAGGGAAAATTCTACTAAGGCATTATCTACTATGATTTCCCAAGGAATAGCATACTTAGTAAAAATTCCATGCAAGTCCTACTCAAAATATCACTAATGCATAGTTAAAATAATAGGACAAAATGTATGAAGCACCACTTGCCTTTTTGGTAGAGAAACTAGATTCACTCTATGATCTTGCAATTGTCACACTCTTCAAAGTTCACTACAATTCAATCAAGGCACAAATTCAAACTATCATTCAAACAATTCACCACATAAAATAATAAAAACAAGGAAATGCATGCAAGCATGCAAAAGATTGTTTTGTTTGGAAAGGTGCTTTCTAATAGACTATAAACATTTTAAAACACCTACTAGTCATTTATAAAAGTGGCAAAACCATTTAAAATCAAGTTAGTGAAAATGGGCCATTTAAATCGTTTTTGTTTTGCTAGAAATTATTTTAATCAAAGGTAGTGTTTATGGTCAAAGTGTTACAAACAAATCCATTTGCAAAAGGTTTCACTCAAAAACCATTTTTAGAGTAATTTTTATATCCAAAATAGCCCTAATAATGTTTCTGCAAAAACACCTAATTTTCCAGAAGCAAAATACTAAACTAAGGGCATGGTTGCAAAGGTTTCATTTTCCTGATTCCAATGATATAAATTTTGTAAATTTTGGACGTGTAGATTAAAAGTTATGAATTTTTCAAAATCAAACCACTAGTAGAAATGTTTCTGTCTTTAAAACAAAAGCTGGGCTACATGTCACAATCTCATTGGTGCATACCGATTCGTGTGGATCGATCGATACAGACCGTAGGATATAAAGGGAAACACACGGATCAGATCGAGCATACCTCTTCGATTAGTCATCTATTCCTAGCCATGGGATCAAGATCTAATGGCTGATGTGCACTAACCAAAGTCTGGCGGCGCTGGCTCGACGGCGAGCGGCGGCGCCCCTCTGCTCGCGGTGGTCTGGCTATTCCAGGAAATGAGGGAGAGGGAGGAGGGGCTCACAGTGTTCGTCGTGGCGAGTAGATGCTCGACGTGCTCGTTGTAGACGAAGGGGCGCACAGGAGCGACGGCGATTGCTCACCAGAGATGGTCCTGGTGACGGGCGAGCTCAGGCGTCGTTGTTGGCGAGGTTGTAAGGCACGGGAAGGCAAGATTATGGTGTATTTAGGTGCGCAAGAGTCCAGTGAGTATATGAGTGTCACTGAGAGTGAGAGGGGCAATCAGGGTTACCAGGGAAAGGTCGCCGGAGTTGACGCAGACAGCGGTGGCGCTCGGGCGAGGTCGTTGCCGACGCTCTGGGGCACACGCGGGCGAACGGAGACCACTGGCAGGTGCGTGAGATGATGGGGAGCAGGCTCGTGGAAACCAGGAGCAGTGGGGATGGCTATGTTGGCCGGAATTGGCCGGGGAAGCTCGTCGGAGACAGGGTAGTTGCAAGCAAAATTGGAGCATCCCTAGGGCGGAGAGGGAGCGGCGAGTGAGGGGAAAGAGAGAGGGGAGAAGGGTTCTTATGATGGCAAGGTCGCTGGCGAGGATTAATCGGCCATTAACGCGAATTAACGCCACGAAAATTTAGCAGGAAACGACCAGGAGTGGGGGAAGAACAGGTCGCGGTGAGGACGATGATGAGCTAGCGGTGTGGGGTCGCGCGGTCAGTGGCGAGTGGGTGGGTTCACGGGTGGAAAAGATCAGCAGGGAGAGAGGATGCCGGGTGGGCTGGCTAGGCCTAAGTTGGGCCAGGTGGGTTGGGTAGGTTAGCTGGGTTATTTTCTTTTCTATTTTTTCTTCTGTTTCCATTTTCTTTTTCCTTTCCTATTTTCTTTTTTGATTTAATTCAAATGTTTTTAACCATTTGTTTGTATTCAAATTTTTTAGAACTTTTTCAGTAGGTTTGCACTTATTTATTAGTGTGTTTTGAATTTCCATTTTTGAATAATTCAAAATATTTTAATGTGATTCAATATTCATTTAAAAGGGGCTTTTGTCTTTATTCAAGTATTATTTAATATTATTCATAAACTCACATTGAATTCAGATTTTTATAAATCTTTTCTAAACCTTTTCAGTAGGTTTTACTTGTTTGTTAATGTGTTTAAATAATCCATTTTAGAATAATTCTTATATTCTTTTATGGTTTATTATTTATTTAAAAATAGACATTTGTCTTTATTTAAATAAGATTTAAATATGATTCCAATCCATATTATTTTATTCAAATGATTTAAACATCTATTTTAAATTAAAATGTTTCTCAAACCTTTTTAGTAGGTTTTATTTATTCATTAGTGTGTTTAAATAATTCACTTTGAATTATTTAAAATATTTTAATATGATTTAATATTTATTTAAATTGGGCATTTGACTTTATCTTAAATAAAATTTGAATATGGTTCCAAACCATATAATCTTATTTAATTATTCTAGATAACTTTTAATCCACTTTGGCTAATTCCAATTTATTATTCTAATGATTTAGTTAGTCATTTATTTTATGAATTTTGTCTTTATTCAAAACAAATATGGTTCAAGTCCATATAAGTTTTTATTCAAATAATATTTATTCCTTTATTTTATTTGGATTATCTTTATTCCATTTGCTTATGGATTTAATTCAAGTTTTAAATTGTCTTCTAAATAATTTTCTTGGGATTTATTATTTAGTTTAGGCAATTTGTCTTTATTTAAATAAAATTGAATATGGTTCAATTCATAAAATTTTATTTAAATAAACTTTTTTCCCTTTTTATTATTCAGTAGACTTTCATTTTTTTATGGATTTGGCCAAGATTTAATTTGGCTTTTAAATATTCCTTGTTTATTTATTTCTTTGTTTGTCTTATAAAATCCATATCTTTTTATTTATAGATCCAAAATTGGTGATTCCAATTTGTTTAATTTTATTTAATATTTTTTATCTTTTTAAATCCTTTTAGGATTACTTTGTTCATAATTTTGCTTGGATTTTAGTTAGGAGATTTATTAGCTTTGGAAATTATTTCCTTTTATCTTATTAAATTCATAAGTTTTTATCCATGGGTCCAAATTAAATGAAACCAATTTCTATGGGTTTATAATATTTTTGTTTATCATTTTTGATCATTTATAAATGTTTGTTGCTAAATTTTTATATGGATCAAATCCATAGTCTTAGAGATCTTAGAAATGGTTTATTCCATTAGGGTTTTAGGTTTTTGGTTTAACTTTTCCAAGTGTTTAAATTTCAAGATACATTCATTGATGAATCCATTTCACTTCATTGAAATTTTGTTGGATGTCCTTTTCATTCAAATTTCTTTCAAGAAGGGTTTTTTGTTTCCACTAGAAGCAAAAAGTTTCTTTTCACCCTTAATTTCAACAATTGTTTCTTTTGTTTATTTATTTTTCACATTTCAAAATTTGGAAAATTTTGGGATGTGACAGGCTATCACCCTTAAAAGGAATATCGTCCCGAGATTCAGGAAGGCTAGAGGTTACAATTTGGCTTCAAGACAACTAGGGTACTACCACCCTTAAAAGATTTTTGTACTAGATTATATCTGGGCTTACTTTAGGTCTTGATGAAACTTCTCTAGACAGTTGTTTGCATAAAGTCCTTCGTCACCACACTTGAAACATGTGACAAGGTTGAGATCTTCATGTATCTTCTCTGGACAATATGATACATAATGGCCTGGCTCTTTGCATTTGTTGCACATCACTCGGCTAATATCCTTCTTTGGCATCACTATTTCTTGTTTGTTTCCTTGACTCTTCTTATTTTCTAGACATTCATTGGCATAGTGTACCATATCTTTGCAATTGTAACATTGCACCTGGATAATGTCCTTCTTGCTGGGGTTGGGGAATTTCTTCTTTTTCTTGGGTTTCTCCAAAGCTAGGAGTTCTCTTAGTTCATGTTCTTCATACTTCACCTCAAAGGTGGGAAACCTTTCTCGCTTCTTGGGGCAGTCACTAGAGATGTGACCTTCTTCCCCACATGTGTAACAACACTTTGTGGTCACTTTGAGTGTGGCCTTATGAGGCACGGTTCTGACTTTGTCTCTATCCTTCTTGGTAGAAGTTGTTCCCTTATGGAGGTTTCCAAACATTTGATGCATTCCATCTTGTTTCATTTGTTGAACTATGGGATAGATGGGGCATTGGATAGGGACATGATCATTTCCTTCACATAGGAAACATGTAACTTGAGATGTGGGGCATTGTTTAGTTGGATGTTTCTCTTCACAATTAGGGCATTGGTCCACATGCTCTGTATAAGTGTGTCCTATGTCTCCACAAATATTGCAAGCTTGAGTTCCCTCTATAATATCATCCTTGATATCATTGTTGTCACAATCACTTTGGGAATGGTTGCTTCTCATGTTCATCATTTGATTGGTCATCCTTTGCAATAATTGGGATTGGGTTTCCAAGAACTTTTGCAGGGTTGGGTCTAACTCATTGTTGTTGGCTAAAAACTGAGTTATCACTTGATTCAACTGGGCTTGGGTTGCTAGCAGTTGTTCTCTCATGTGCATCTCTTGGTGGTTTTTGTCACCATCCTTGATATTGGAGTCTCTTGGAGAAGTCCTCTATTTGGGTTGGATTGGGATTAGAATAGGCAAAATATTTCTAGAGGAAGAATTCTACTCACACACAACAATTCACACAAGCAATGTGCAAGCAATCACAATCATGCATTCCACTCAAACAACAAGATTCAAACATATTTAGGCAACAAAATATTGTTTTCTACACCACATAAGTTGGTGTGTTTGATTTAAACTAAACACTAGTATGGTGGTCCAACTATAGAGTTTTTCTTGATATCCTTCCATTCTTCTTAGTTGTTTCTTCATGATCAAGATCATTGTATCCTTGGAAAAATTCTTGCATCTTGGTCACAAAACTTCAAAGGTGATGATGGTTCCTTCTAGGTTGTGTTTCCTTAGTCTCCAAGTCTTGAGTAATATTCTTGTCTCACTTGTAGTCCTTAGTGTTGTCCAAATTGAAGTCCTTGGTGAATCCAAAGTTAAAGTCATTGGTGTTGGTGAAGTCGTTGCTCAAGTTGAAGTGTTTGTCCATCAAGTAGAAAAGGAAGAGATGTAGAATCAAAACCAAAAAGGTTGAGGAAAGAGTTTACAAGATTGTTTGTAAATAAGTTTGAACAAATACAACTCCTATTTTTCTAAGGGGTTTTGTCCAAACCTAGGGTTACAATCCTACAGGCAACACAGTGCTCTGATACCATATGTAGGGGTCCCAACCTGATAAGGTAGAGATCCCTGTGTTTACAATGCTAGTCCCTGGATCAATAGCTAGCATCCACAGTTTAAGATGTAATATCAAGAAACAAAGGTCATAATACAACATTATAACCAGGAATAAAATAATTCATTACATCCTACATAGCTCATTTGGCTATCTCATTACAATGCAGCAGGAATAAATATATAGCATGGAGTCCTTCATCTTCAATGTGCCACAGGCAATCATGTTGCTTGTAGACTTGTAATCCTATTCAACGCACTTCACTAACATCAAACAAACCTGCAACATAATAAGTTACAGCCACAAGGTTCAATACATTTGAATTGTATTGGCAAGTGATACTATGGTAGAATAGTGGTATCTATCATCTATATGCATTTGGCTAAGTGGAGCTTAGGCTTGCTTTTCTCAAAATAAGGTTTTCCTTATTAGTTGAAAACACTAAGTTTTTGTTTGTCAAAACACCCAAGGAATCTACCAATTGAAAATTGGAATCCTTTAACCCTTGTTCAACGACAAGTTTTTAACTTAGAAATCGGGATGAGGAGATCATTTGCGGTGACCCAGCATACCACTGCATGTGTAGTACACTATAGTCGTTGACATGACATCCACAGAACACCGCTCCATAAATATCACATCCCTCAGAGTGGTACAACAGAAACATTGCGGGTCCATATTACAAACATACACACGTTATTATTATTACAATACCGAAAGTTCAAGACTTCCAGAAGATTCAGCTTACAAACCAAAATATAAGTGTTTCAGCAGAAGTTTCAAAGTAGCAACTCCAACTAGGAGTTGACCTCAGCAGCTTATTCTATAGAGTTCATGCTGCTCGCCTCCGTCGGTTACTACTAACTAGGATGCTTAGTTGGACTCGTTATCATCGACATCATAGCGGATTTTGTAATCCACTCCTTCAACACCTCCTGATAGGTCAGGATCCTCGTAGAACACATCTTCTTGGCATCCGGCTACATACATTGGCACGTCTTCGGGATCCTTAGAGTCTAAGCAAGGGATCAAAGGAAAGGGTGAGTAACAGCATTACCCAACAAGTTCATTATATGCAAGGTGGGAAGTTTGATGCTCTAACTACCACCTCAGACTATAAGTCCTTGGCACTATGCAGTATTTTGGTAAATCTTTCTTCAAAGATTGATTTTATTATAAAAATCTATGACCATCAGCCTTCACAGGTTGACCAGAACATTCATGGAGTTCCTTTCCTGCCGCGTTCGTAGTTCATTCCCGGAACAGGGAGTAACAAGTTACAATTCTTACACTCTGCAGGGGTGCGTTATTTTACCCATGAGAGATCAACTCCTTGTTGCACAACCGGGCGTACTTTCCCGTCCACAATTCCATGATGTGGAGCCCAGTAGTTGGTCCAAGCCATTCACGGCCCCCTTCGCGACCTCGCATGCCTCCTTGGTGTACACCATGCCCACATATTGAATTATGGCAATGGTTTGTACATATAGTTAGACGCCAGAACTATCGTGGGACGTTGAGGGTTCCCACCCATATGCTGCATATCCTCTACGAATTACCAATTAATATGCACGCTAAGTGGATAACAGCCACGACCTGCACATCCGGCTACATGCGAGAGGAAGAAGATACAGTTGACTTCTCTGTCCCATTCCAAATCTCATGGCTAACGCGTAATATACGGCGCTAGAATCACTGATACCAGGGGTTATTAAGTCCCTAATTGATCATCATTGTTGCAAATAGAACCTTAAGTTCTATTGCTCCATTATATCATCACTTAGGATGATATCCCTGATTTATTTATTTGTGAAAATATCATTTTATTACTTTGGAGTATATATGATAACACACAATTTGCAAATACTTTGATAAAGACTCTTCAAAGGATATGAGCAAGTGATGAACTTGCCTTGTGATGGCAAGGTAGTGAAGTCTCATGCTTGCACTGGACCTTGATCTTCTATGTCTACAAAAACATCATTATTGCCTGGTAAGGACAATATTTAAAGAAGCAAAATGATTATGGAAAGTAATGTAATGCATCATTTAGCTTTATATGTAGTCTTCCCCATTTATTAAATGATAAATGTTCTTTTGATAATAAAGAATTTTATAAATATTAATTTTTAATATTTATTGAATATTGTATTCTTTTATTTTATTTCAATTTATTTGCATTTTATTTAATTAATAATTCCTTTAAGAATTATCATTAAATACCAAAATTGATATTAAATATTTGTTTAGTATTTTTCTAAAATACCACAATATTAATATATAATGAAAGTGATTTTTATTTATTTTTATCATATTTCAGTAATTTGTAAAATTCCATAAGGAATATATATATTACTCCCTCTGATCCTAAATAAGTGTCGCCATTTTGAACTAGAGTTAGCAAAAAACCGTGGCACTTATTTAGGATCGGAGGGAGTACAAAATTTCTTAATAACATTTATATGTCTAAAATTTTGTTTCTTAATTTCTTTGGATGATTTGGAATATTGTGAATCCAAGAATATTTTATTTATAATTTTTGGATTTTTATTTTGTTTTTTAGAATTTATTTAATTTCAGGGGCAATTTGGTCTTTTCCTATTTATTGAAACAGGATTTAAGTGATTTGGGCTGACAGTTTGGGTCTATTGGGCCCTTCTGGCCCAGTAGGGCGAAGTTAAAACCAACACCCCGAAGGGTCTTGGCCCAACCATCCCAATCCCCCTTTGTCTCACCCTCGATCTCACCTCTCTTCTTCTCCTCTCCCGACCCCGTAGTCAGCGATGCTGCCGCCAGCGATTCGTGCCGCCGTGGACCTTCCTGGCCACTGCCGTGATGCAGGGCAAGGTTGTCGACTACGCTCGTCCATCTGGTCCAGTTCGATTTGATCCTGGGGCCCTTCTATGGCCTAGCTAGCCCCCTTCCCAAACCCTAGGGTTTGGGGATGGTGCTTCTACCGCCGCCACGGATCCTCCCGTGGTGAGGTGCGGTTCTCGTGTGCTTCTATGGCCTCCGTCTTGGCTGGTGCGGGTTGCAGCACCCTCTGGGGTGCTCCCCGTGCCGTCGCGAGCTCGTCGGCCATTCTGCTTCCTCGTCAATTTGTCAGCGAGGACCCTAGTGAGTTGTGCCTCTATGAATTCTAGTTCATCTTATCACCTTGAATTCCTTTGTGTGTATATAGTGGTCAGTCTTAGTTTGTGCTTGTATTGCTACTAGGGTTCATCTCTGATGCTTGTAAGATGCTCTTATGGTCTGGTTATGATGTTTAGTGGGAATTTGGGTGCTCTGCACCCCAGTGCTTGTGGTCACCCCTTTGATTGTGTGGTGTTGTTGTTGGTTTGAGACTAAGGTTGGATTAAATGCTAGGGTTGCATAATATTGCCTCTGGTTGGTACTCTGGTGAATTGATGTGTTTATCTGTTGTCAATATCTTGATACTGACAGTGATCTAGTCAGTGATGATTCACTGACCTAGTTATTGTTGGCTTGTCAGATTATGCTTGGTCTGGATTTAATTCCATAGACTTCAATGATTCTCTGAACATGAATAAATAATTAGGACATGATCCCTGTATCTAGTCTCAGGGAGATGATTTGATAGATGATTTGTGTAGATTGGACTATTTGATTGTCTTTGATAAGGTCAGTGCTTATGAAACCTTCTTAGAATGGTACATAAGTAGATCTTGTTGTTGACTATACTTATGGTCATTTCTAGGACTTGATGGATGTTGATAGATAAGTTGGGAAACGTATTGTTTGATCAAGCCAATGATGCTGGTCTAAGGCTCTAGGAACTAAGTTCCTATGTTGCTGTCATTTTCAAAATTGATTAAGGTATCAGCTGCTTACTAGATCTTGGATCCTAGTTGGTTAAGTGTATGGTTTTGTTTGTGGCTTATAAAATCTGAGGTGCTACTCCTTCTTGGAGATGTGCCCAGATTTTGTAAGAACAAATGATAGAATATGGAAGTTGCCTTTGGTATCACCAATTCTGTGAGGCTGGTCTGAGAATTTGGTGTTCTTATTAGAGTTTGATTCTGATCTTTATATTTAAACCTCTATGATAGATTCACCCCACTTGGGTGATTATTGAGAGGTTGTTTTATGCATCTACATATATTCTGCTTGGATAATATAAACAGATTATGTGATTATTTATGATACTCACCACAAAATCTATGATTGGGATGGCTTGATGTGCTGGTGGTGTTGCTGGTCTGATCCAGTCCTTCTCCTCTAGATGTTGTCCTTGTGTTCCCCTGATGCTTGTGCTTGGCCTTGATCGACTCTGCTCCTCCTAGATCCTGTGAGCTTGGCCTTGCTATACAATTGATCCTCCCCCTCCTTATGTCACCATCAGGTGATGTGTGGCTTGATCTGGTGTGAGACTGTGATGCTGGTTTATTTGGCTCTGGATAAACTAGCTATGCTTGTGTGGTGTGAGCAGTGGAGAGATGCACTAGTGCTTCCCCACGCCTGTACTGATGGTCTTGTGTATGTGGAGTTGTTGATGTGGTACTGACAGCACACACCATGCAGTTTGGTTTGTGTGCTGCCTGTGTGCCTGCTGCACAACTTGTGGATATGTTCTGAATTTGAGAGTTACTTTTATCAGGTTACCTTTTACTTGGCTGGTGAAACTTGCCCCTCCTTGCTGTTTATTTGACTTATGGCTTAAAATTATGAAAGATATATTCTTTCATATTGGTGAAACTTGCCCCTTTAAAAGATTACTCAATGATGAAATATTGAATAGTGCACTTCACTATCAATTCTAAGAGTAATATAATTTTAACCTTAACTTTCTTTCGTTTTGTTTGTGTTTGTTTTGCAGGTACCAGACTTGGGAATTCAAGAATTTAGTTTAGGTTTGCTTTTCTTTATAGAATAGTCACTTGTAGTATTCGTTATTCTTTTGTAATTTTATTTTTATTCATTTGTAATTTTATTTTTATTCTTTTGAATAAAGATTGTACTATTATTCAATAAATAAAGATTCTTCTTTTGTTTTATTTACTATTGTAAAGATTCCTAATAAGTTACACTTTGTAACTCATTGATTGATTAAAGTTTTGGAATAAATATTCATTCTATTGGTTAATTTATTTCATTTAAAGTTTGAGTCATTAATTGTTAACTCTTGATTAAATCAAATCACTCAAACATGATTCTAAATCCTTTTGAATTATAATTCCAACACTCCAGTTTTAAATTCAAATTTCATTTCCCAAAACACTCTAATCCTCAAAGATCATATCAAAGTCCATAACAATCATCCTTCAAGACTATACCTAATCTCAAAGAGGAAACTTTGATCACTTTAGAGTTTTTATTTGGCAAAAAATTTACCCACATTTTTTTACAGATGAATGCATGCAATATCATAATTTCCTAAATCTACGCTTCGTTGGATAGATTCCATGCTTAGTAAAAATTCCATGCAAGTACTACTCAAAATATCACTAATGCATAGTTAAAATAATAGGAAAAAATGTATGAAGCACCACTTGCCTTTTTGGTAGAGAAACTAGATTCACTCCTTAATCGTGCAATTTTCACACTCTTCAAAGTTCACTACAATTCAATCAAGGCACAAATTCAAACTAGCATTCAAACAATTCACCACATAAAATAATAAAAACAAGGAAATGCATGCAAGCATGCAAAATATTGTTTTATTTGGAAAGGTGGTTTCTAATAAACATTTTAAAACACCTACTGGTCATTTATAAAAGTGGCAAAACCATTAAAAATCAAGTTAGTGAAAATGGGCCATTTAAATCATTTTTGTTTTGCTATAAATGATTTTAATCAAAGGAATAATTTCTTGTGTTTGACAATTCTATTTTTAAACACAAATGTTAGTGTCTATGGTCAAAGTGTTTAAAACAAATCCATTTGCAAAAGGTTTCACTCAAAAACCATTTTTAGAGTAATTTTTATATCCAAAATAGCCCTAATAATGTTTCTGCAAAAACACCTAATTTTCCAGAAGCAAAATACTAAACTAAGGACATGGTTGCAAAGTTATAAATTTTTAAAAATAAAACCACTAATAGAAATGTTTTTGTCTTTAAAACAAAAGTTGGGCTACATGTCACAATCACATTGGCGCATACCGATTCATGTGAATCGATCGATACATACTGTAGGATCTAAAGGGCAACGCATGGATCAGATCGAGCATACCTCTTCAATTAGTCATCTATTCCTAGCCATGCGATCAAGATATAATGGCTGTTGTGCACTAACCAAAGTCTGGCGACGCTGGCTCGACGACGAGCGATAGGGGCGCTCTGCTCGCAGTGTTCTAGATATTCTAGGAAGCGATGGAGAGGGAGGAGGGGCTCACAGTGTTCGCCGTGGCGAGTAGATGCTCGACGTGCTCGTTGTAGACCAAGGGGCGCATAGGAGCGACGGTGATTGCTCACCGGAGATGGTCCTGGCGACGGGTGAGCTCGGGCGTCATCGTTGGTGAGGCTGTAAGGCACGGGAAGGCAAGCCGATGGTGTAATTAGGTGCACAAGAGTCCAGTGAGTATACGAGTGTCACTGAGAGTGAGGGGGCGGTCAGGGTTACCGGGGAAAGGTCGCCGGAGTTGACGCAGACAGCGGTTGCGCTCGGGCGAGGTCATTGCCGATGCTCTGGGGCACATGCGGGCGAACGGAGACCAGTGGCATGTGCATGAGATTATGGGGAGCAGGCTAGTGGAAACCAGGGGCAGTGGGGATAGCTGTGTTGGTCGAAATTGACCGAGGAAGCTCGTCGGAGACAGGGTGGTTGCAAGCAAAATTGGAGCAGCCCTGGGGAAGAGAGGGAGCAGTGAGTGAGGGGAAAGAGAGAGGGGAGAGGGGTGCTTATGAGGGCAAGGTCGCTGGCGAGGATTAATCGGCCATTAATGCGAATTAAAACCGCGAAAGTTTAGCAGGAAACGGCCAGGAGTGGGGTAAGAACAGGTCGCGGTGAGGACGATGACGAGCTGGCGGTGTGGGGTCGCGTGGTCAGTGGCGAGTGGGTGGGTTCACGGGTGGAAAAGATCAGCAGGGAGAGGGGATGTCGGGTGGGCTGGCTGGGCCTAAGTTGGGCCAGGTGGGTTGGGTAGGTTAGCTGGGCTGTTTTCTTTTCTATTTTTTCTTCTGTTTTCTTTTTCCTTTTCTATTTTATGTTTTGATTTTATTCAAATGTTTTTAACCATTTGTTTGTATTCAAATTTTCCAGAAATTTTTCAGTAGGTTTGCACTTATTTATTAGTGTGTTTTGAAAGTCCATTTTTGAATAATTCAAAATATTTTAATATGATTCAATATTCATTTAAAAGGGGCTTTTGTCTTTATTCAGGTATTATTTAATATGATTCATAAACTCACTTTGAATTCAGATTTTTATCAAATCTTTTCTAAACCTTTTCAGTAGGTTTTACCTGTTTGTTAATGTGTTTAAATAATCGATTTTAGAATAATTCTTATATTCTTTTATGGTTTATAATTTATTTAATAATAGACATTTGTCTTTATTTAAATAAGATTTAAATATGTTTCCAATCCATATTATTTTATTCAAATGACTTAAACATCTATTTTAAATTCAAATGTTTCTCAAACCTTTTCAGTAGATTTTATTTATTCATTAGTGTGTTTAAATAATTCACTTTGAATTATTTCAAATATTTTAATATGATTTAATATTTATTTAAATCGGGCATTTGACTTTATTTTAAATAAAATTTGAATATGGTTCCAAACCATATAATCTTATTTAATTATTCTTTTTAAGTTAATTAGATAACTTTTAATATATTTTTGCTAATTCCAATTTATTATTCTCATGATTTAGTTAGTCATTTATTTTAGGAATTTTGTCTTTATTCAAAACAAATATGGTTCAAGTCCATATAAGTTTTTATTCAAATAATATTTATTCCTTTATTTTATTTGGATTATCTTTATTCCTTTGCTTATGGATTTAATTCAAGTTTTAAATTGTCTTATAAATAATTTTCTTGGGAATTATTATTTAGTTTAGGCAATTTGTCTTTATTTAAATAAAATTGAATATGGTTCAATTCATAAAATTTTATTTCAATAACCTTTTATTCCTTTTTATTATTCAGTAGACTTTCATTTGTTTATGGATTTGGCCAAGATTTAATTTGGCTTTTAAATATTCCTTATTTATTTATTTCTTTCTTTGTCTTATAAAATCCATATCTTTTCATTTATAGATCCAAAATTGGTGATTCCAATTTGTATAATTTTATTTAATATTTTTTCATCTTTTTAAATCCTTTTAGGATTACTTTGTTCATAATTTGGCAAGGATTTTAGTTAGGAGATTTATTAGCTTTGGAAATTATTTCCTTTTATCTTATTAAATTCATAAGTTTTTATCCATGGCTTCAAATTAAATGAAACCAATTTCTATGGTTTTATAATATTTTTGTTTGTCATTTTTGATCATTTATTAATGTTTTTTGCTAAATTTTTATATGGATCACATACATAGTCTTAGAGAGATCTTGGAAATGGTTTATTCCATTAGGGTTTTAGGGTTTTGGTTTAACTTTTCGAAGTGTTTAAATTTCAAGATACATTCATTCATGAATGCATTTCACATGGTTGCAATTTTTTTGGATGTCCTTTTCATTCAAATTTTTTTCAAGAAGGGTTTTGATGTTTCCATTAGAAGCAAAAAGTTTCTTTTCACCCTAAATTTCAACAATTGTTTCTTTTGTTTATTTATTTTTCACATTTCAAAATTTGGAAAATTTTGGAATGTGACAATGGTGTTGATAGCGACGATCTCCCCTCTCCGGGAAGGAATTTCCTCGGCAGAAATCTGTCTATCGGAGAGCTCTTTTTCTCTCTGTAGTTTCCATCCCGCAGAGGTGGCGGAATCTTTCTATGGTTGCCCCCCCCCCCGACTTTAGGGTTTCAAGGAGAATATATAGGAGAGAGGGTGGAGCCAGAGATGGGCCAGGGTGGCCACACCCCCTGTAGGCGTGGCCCAGGGTGGCTCGCTCCTTGGGGTGTGGGCCCCCTGTGGCCCAACTCCGCCTCCCCTTCTGGCATCCTTCGTCTTTTGGGAAAAATTAATTTTCTGTATTTTTCTGGTATTTTTGTGATCTTCACGAAAATTGCATCTAGACACCGCTTTTTCCATCAGAATCCTAACTCCAGCAGTTCATCCTCCAAGAATCATCCAACATGAAAAAACAGATGAAAAGACATAAGTATCACCTCTTAATATGAAATATATCAATGAATAGAAGCAATTGATGATATAGAATGGTGATGCAAAATGGATGTATCAACTCCCCCCAAGCTTAGACCTCGCTCGTCCCCAAGCGAAAACTGAGCTCAGTAAACATGTCCACTGGTTTATGGAGTGAAGTGTCGATAAAAAGAATACAGATAAGAAGCATCACACTTACCAATACATAACTCATAGTAGAAATCAACTCACCATTATATAAATTAGCTTGCAACAAGTATGGGAGCCACAAATAAAGATGCATAAAGATAAATCATAATTGGGAATGGCAAACTTTGTTCTTGGTCAGAGAACAGTTGGCAAATTAATTTTCAAGCAAAGCTTTTTTTAAAGAAGTTTGTAGCAGGAGTACTCTCTGCTCAAACATAAAAGGCTTTTCAAAATGATGGCTTTCAAAGTAATACTCATTCAGATAAGAGTTTTGTGCAAAACAAGGAAGATAAAGAACATGACTGAATAAATCATCATATGAATAATTGAAACATAACAACTCAAATGCTTGCTGGAGGTAGAGAGGAAAAGGGGTTTACTTACTCAACTAAGAAGTAAAAGAAAGGCCCTTCAAAGAGGAAAGAGGGATTTCAAGTTCATAAAGAGCTTTCAAAATATTATGGTACTTAATAGCTTTGAGCTCTCATTGCCCCTATCATAAGCATCTTGATGTGATTAAGATTAAAGTGAACAAAGATGGAGTATATGCTTGACGAAATATAAGTTGGCAATCTCATGTCCCTTGAGTATGAGGGTCGCTCCTCATGCTACTCAACTTTAGTTACCGGTAAGTTCTTGTCATAGTAAGTACATACGTATCATAGAGAACCGCCAATGGGGCACCCCTTGCACATGATACAGGAGCTATCCCATGATCAAAATGACAAGGAAAGCAGACAATGAGAATCTCAGCAATCTTCTTATTTACCATGGGAAAATGGTGCTTTTTTCTCTCTTTCCTCTTTTCAATATGTCTCTTTTTTATAAGAAGAAAGCTTCATAGATTTCTCACTATGGTGATGCTGCAAGTTTCCACCATGATTAGGCATGGCTTAGGCTAGCGGCCCAAGCGTTTCTCTAACACACATACATAACTCCATGGACTTACAAGCTCCCCTTTTATTTCACACTGACGACATCCGCAAACAATAGATCATGATATCAAATGGGTAGATATTTACAAGTGTTGAAAACGTTCCTTGTGACAGCACGGTTCTGCTAATCCCAACTTATAGGTGCAAGCATATACAACTTCGATGACACAATGGTTCAAGTTTATTAGGGGCAAGAAAATAAGGTGTGCCATCAAGTTTGTGAGAGCTTTACTAACTAGTTTTCACATAACAAAAGAATTTTTTAATTTGAAAGGTAGATGAATCTTGAGAATTTACTTGGAATAGCAATAATGCTAATAGGAAGATATGGTGGACACAAATAGCATAGGTTTTGGTTTAAAGGATTGGATGCACGAGAAGTATTCTCTCTCAGTACAGGTTTTTGGCTAGCAAGGTTGGGTAGCAAGCAAAAGAGTTGAAGGAAACAAGCAAACATACAAGTTATAAAGCCAAACATACAACTTTCCTTGAAGACACAAAAGATCTTAAATAAAGAATACTAAGCTTATGAGCCAATCAAGAAAGAAAATAAATGAAAAAAATACCTGTAAGTGCTTTTCTCTTTTCCTTTCAAACCTCAAAAAGTTTTGCTACTGACCAGAGATCGGTTTGCCAAAACCAATTTAGATTTACTTGGTGCTCCCGAAGTGATACAAATACTAATCAACAATATCAATCATATAATAGAGATTGCAAACTAAAATAAGAAGTGCAAAAAGTAAAGATGAAACTTCTCATTAATAAAATATATAGATAACCAACTAAAGGAGAGATACTTCCACAATGAAAACCAACCTATATGATATCTTCTCTATCCAAGATATGAATCTACTAAAAAGGTAAAAAGGATAAAAGATAACCATGGGATAACCAACTAAAGGAGAGATACTTCCAAAATGAAAACCAACCTATATGATATCTTCTCTATCCGAGATATGAATCTACTAAAAAGGTAAAAAGGATAAAAGATAATGATGTGATACCGCGGCACTCCCCCAAGCTTGGAACAAGCCAAGGGGATGCCAAAACCTGATGACGAATTACTCCTTCGGTGGTGGTGGTGTTCCCTTGATGAGCTTTTCAACCAGCTTCCTCAAGTCCTCAATCTCAAAGTTTAGATTATGAATCAACTCCAAATTATGCTCAATGCAGTTCATGATCATGTCGGACCGAGAATCATAGTCCTTGTTATTCTTTACACACTCTTTCTCCTTAGAGTGTTCCTTCCCTGCATGGTTAGAACGAGGCATATCCCAACTAGAGGGCAACTTCCCTTTGGACACCTTTTGGAATTGTCGTTCATGTATAAGAGTATGGAAGGGGTTCTTGGTACGTGGAGGAAGTGACCATGGAGCGAGGCAATGATGCGGAGGTTTCCCTCCTATAGACATCCATGTTTTCCTTATAAGCTTGATAGGGTTTGTCACCACTCCAATGCTTGCCACGGTGATATCCCACAAGTATAGGGGATCGTGTGTAGCCTTTTCAATAAGTAAGAGTTTTGAACCAAACGAGAAGCTAAAGGTAGGATAAATGTTCTCTCGAGTTCTATCAACCATTGATACAACTCTACGCACACTATATGTTTGCATTATCTACGAAATAAAACTAGAGCAACGGTATGAGTACTAGAGAAAGCTTTGCAAGGTAATAAATAACAAGAAAGTAAATCTAGTTGCTGCAGCAATAAAATACACTAAACTAATGTAACCATGAGTGTGGAATAGTGGTGGTACTTGTGATGGCTTTTTCCAAGTTTAATTGGCGAATACATCGGGTTCATTATCTTCAATGCAGTTTTCTATGTGGGAGAGACTAAATATACATGTGCTTCACTACTTGGAATTACATGTACTATATGATTGGATTGTTAGCAAACATATGTAACTACTAACAAAGCATTAAGATTTCCCCAACCATAGCCTTAAGTTAATGGTCCTCTTACTCCCATACGTGCAACGTTCCGGTTCGCGCCCTTAGGTTTCTGTCACTCCGGTAGAACTTCCCCCTTCCTCTTACACATACTACAAAGCTTAAGATGTTTAATCCATGCGCACACAAATATAATGGACACCAAAGTACTGTACCATATCAACATACAACTCTAATGAACTAAAGACGTTCAACCATTCAATCTAAGAACAAAGAAACTACACAAACATGACATAGATCATAGGATTATAACTTATAACATCAAACACCATGTTTACATAGGATGGTACAGAGGTGTGTGGGAGGATGAACCACTGCATACTAGGAGGATCAGGTGATGGATATGGCGATGAAGAGGGCGGCGGCGGCGTGGGGGACTCCTTCCCCGCCGCCGGTATCGTGGGGGAGCACCGCCCCTTAGCCCCTTCCTTCATGGCTTCTTGGGAGCCCTCCCCCATGGAGATGTGATCCATGGGGAGGCAAAAACGTGGCTTTGGTGGCTGCAAATTCTTGGGTGGAGGTCCCTCCCACGAATTAGGTTTCCTCCCTTTATATAGCTTCTCAGATTCCCGTCATCCCATCTTGGGCTGCAGTAAATCAGGCCTAGCGGGCCCGTCCGGACTCGAAATTAGCTAAATTTTATGTCTAGAACGATTATCGCGAAATTTCCTACAACTTTATAGTAGAAGAGTTTTCCGTTTGACACTGTCTTCGACCCGAAACATGACCATCTTCAAAAAGAGTTCTGAGACAGATTTCTGGAATATTCCAATTTGACTCCAACAAGGTTTCCACTTGTATTCTTGATAATTCCTACACATCAAAGTGTAAAACAAGAATATTGTGTACTTCTGCAACTATTAGTAGGTTAGGACAAATAACTCATGAAGTTTATATAAAAATAAGTGTCAAAAGCATAATAATAGCATGAAAGCATAAAAAATTATAGATACGTTATGAACGTGCTCATCCTCCTTCACGTCCTCTTCATACCCAACCAAGATCTCCTACTCCATGGGGTTGTTAGGATCATCTTCCACGGACTTCTTGCCTTTGTCGTTGGCGGAGACCATGGTGCCTCTAACCTTGAGAAAATTTCCTGACAGAAACAGATTGAAACGAAAACACGATAAGAACACGATATATGAACCTCGAGGGATCCCGGGGGTTATATATTATGAAGTTTTTCTGTATAAGGAAGGTACTTTGCGAAAACGGTGCGGAGACGGACTCTAGGGGGCTCACACCCCCTGGTTGTGCTGCCAGCTGGGGCCCGTGCCACTAGTGGGTGTGTCCCACCCGGGCTCCGTTTCCTTATCTTCTTCGTCTTGTAACCTTCCATATGTAATAAAAACATCAAAAATATAAAGAGATAAGGTTTTCGCAAACCGTTGATTTCCGGCTCTTTTACCTATTCAAAGATAGACTCTGTAGATTCCTTTTTTCTAACACTTGAAAGTTCCTTTCATACATGGCCTCACACAATCTTTATTAGCAACATTAGTGTATGCAAAAACAATAAACCTTTAGGTTCAAATTTCAACTTAAATCCATCAAAACAAAAGATACTGTAGCAACTCCTTTCAAAATCCCCAAAAGAATATGAAAGAGAAACAATATAAGAGGCAAATGCAAATAATGGCAGAAATCTTGTCAAAATATACCAGCAGGTAAATATTGATTTTTTTGAAAAACTTTTTTACCTCAAATAAAAAAGTGCAAAACTAATGAAAGTTGGATAACAACTTGGGATACAAGCACAGAAAATTACAGCTCCATCCGAAATACTGAGCTCCTTCACGAATTTTTACAATGCAGCACAAAAATCTGTCCCAGGACACTAACTCTCCTAACTCCTCTACTTCTCAAAAGTGGTTGATCTTGACACAAAAACCAAACAAAAAGGATAAGGAGAGGTTATTACAAGTAATAACTTCCAAGACTCAATTAAACTATTGGGTTATCTCCCAAGAAGTACTTTTCTTTAATACCTTTAAGTTAGGATTGACAATTGCAAAGATACTCACATATGAGATATGGATTTGAAGTGAAAGAGAGCATCAAGAAGCAAATATCCAACACAGTTGAGTTTAACCCACTTCCTATGCAAGGGAGTTTCATGAGAAAACAAATTATTGAAACAAAAGGCCATTAGCATAGGAAGACAAAACAAATGCAACTTCAAAGCTTTCAACATAAAGCGGGAAATTTAATACTACTGAGATGCATGAAACCATGTTTCCCTCTGTCATAATAACTTTCAGTAGCACTTCGAATAAATTTGACAATATATCTGTCATAAGAAACAACTTTATCATCAGAATGAGCATACTTACAATCATCAAAAGGAGGTCTAAGGTCATAAACTGGATCAATAGAAGCAAGTTGTTCCACCCTGAAATCCTCATTAGGCAATTCATTTTCATAAGGAGCACAAAGAACTTCCACATCTCTTACAATACCAATAGGGAAAATGGTTTCCTTATTATCATGGTGAATAACCACATCAATGTCTTCAAGTTCACAAGGACCAATTTCATGCATAATTTCTCTGTAAAGCTCATAAGGAATAGCACTAGAACTAGCACCAATATCGCATAAACCATAATAGCAATGATCACCAATTCTAACAGAAAGCACAGGGACACTAGCTTTCCTAGCTTTACTAGGATGAGAGACAATATTAGAAGCGTCTTCACAGAAGACAATGTGCTCATCTTCTATATTTTTAGTGACAAGATCTTTCACAATGGCTACTACAAGTTCAATGTTTATTTGCTCATCAGGTTCCACAGTTTTGTTTGTACTTTGCTAACCACATTAGCTATAATAGAATGTTCCTTTACCTTGGCAGTAAAAGGGATTTCTTAATATAAGGTTCAGGCAAAATAGGATCAACAGTACATACTTCAGTGCTTCTAACAGGAACATGATTAACAATATTTTTATAAGGTGATGGTACTTGTTCCACTTCTTTTTTAGGAATTTCAATATAAGAGGCAAAGGCCTTAAAAAATTGGCAATACTTTGAGAATCAAGACAATACTCAGTACTAATATCATGAAATTCATCAGTTCCCATAAAATATTTAATGCATTAATAATCATAATGTATACCTGACTTCCTTCCTTTGTCATTCTCCCATGCTTTAGTGTTCTCTTGAATACGGTCTAGAAGATCCCATTTAGCTTCTTCTTTCATACGTGTGAATGATCCAGCACAAGAAGCATCTAATAAATCTTTATCATGAAGATAAAGCCTTGCATAAAAGTTATTAATAATAATATTGTTAGGGAGTTCATGAATAGGAATATTTAAGCATCAGTAACTTCAATATCCCCCAATCTTGGGATGTACTCTCTCCATTACGAGGCCAAAAGTTATATATTTGATTTCTATCCTTATGAATCTCACTGGGAGGATAGAATTTAGAGTAAAAGAGAGGTATTATTTCCTCCCATTCCATGGATTGTCCATTCTTCAGCTCTTCCTTTCAATGATATAGAGAGTAACTTCTTAACCTATTCAGTTGTGATACCTGCACACCTAAAAAACCCGCATAATTCATGGATAAAAATCAAGTGATCACCAGGATAGACAGTTCCATCCCCAAAATAATAATTATCCCTAACACGATCAAAAATTCTTGTAGGTATCTTAAAAGGATCTATCTCAACAGGTGATGGTTCATCTACTACCCTAACAGTGGTAGTAGCTCTCCCAAATCGGAAACCAAGAGGGTTATCCATATTGGAAACAAAGTAACAAACAGAAATAAAAAGCAATACGCACAGTAGAAGTTTCCTTTACCAGTTCCACTCTTCAATAGCGCTTCACTTCCCGACAATGGCGCCAGAAAATAATCTTGATGACCCACAAGTATAGGGGGTGTATTGTAGTACTTTCTATAAATAGGAGTGTCGATCCCAGCGAGGAGCAGAAGGTGTTGACTAGTGGTATGGAGCAGGAAATCTCTGTAAATACTTAGCAAACAGATTTTTAGGGCGTTTTGATAAAGCAAGGAAATAAAGTACAAGTAAATAAAGACAGCAAATAATTGCAGCAAGTGGCCCAATCCTTTCTTAGCAAAGGAAAAGCCGGTTGGAATACTTATGAGAACCAAACATTCTCAAGGACACATGGGAATTCTGTCAAGTGCTTTCGCTTCAAATGGCTGAGTACCCTTCTTTGGTGAAGTAGAAGTGTTGTGTGGGTGAACCTGTGCTAATGTACCGAACTTACTTGGACTAATACATACTTGTGATTAAACCCCTTGCAAGCATCTGCAACTACAAGAAAGTAATTAAGATAAAAACCTAATCATAGCCTTAAACTCTGAGATCCTACACTCCCTTGTGCAAAGGTTTCCTAACGGGGGTTCAGGTTTCTGTCACTCCAGCAACCCCACAATTAGTAGCCAAATACACAATGCATTCCCCTAGGACCATAAATGGTGAAGTATCATGTAGTCGATGTTCACATGACACCACTAGAAGAATAGCACCACAACTTAAATATTAAACCATTGAATAATACCTCAACACAATTCCACTACTAACAACATGACTTCTCCCATGTCCTCAAGAACTAAACGAACTACTCATGAGACATCATATGGATCAAGACCAGAGATGATATAATGATGAATAACAATCTGAACATAAACAATAATTCAATGGTTCCACTCACAAGCATCAACTACAATAGTAATTAACACCAGGAAAGTTTCCCCTAAGAACTATGCAAGATTCAACACAATTGTTACAGCGGGATGGAGTGGAGATGATGGTGCTGGTGGAGATGATGGTGTGGACGATGATGATGATGATCCCGATGAAATCTAGCTTGATGACGGTGTTGATGGCGATGATCTCCCCTCTCTGGGGAGGAATTTCCCCGGCAGAAATCTGTCTATCGGAGAGCTCTTTCTCTCTCTATAGTTTCCGCCCCATAGAGGTGGTGAAATCTTTCTGTGGTTGCCCCCCCCCCCCCCCCCCCCGACTTTAGGGTTTCGAGGAGAAGATATAGGCGAGAGGGCGGAGCCAGAGGTGGGACAGGATGGCCACACCCCCTATAGGTGCGGCCCAGGGTGGCCCGCGCCTAGGGGTGGGCCCCCTATGGGCCAACTCCGCCTCCCCTTCTGGCATCCTTCGTCTTCTGGGAAAATATAATTTTCTTTAGTTTTTCTGGTATTTTTTTATCTTCGCGAAAATTGCATCTAGACACCGCTTTTTCCATCAGAATCCTGACTCCGGCAGTTCATCCTCCAAGAATCATCCAACATGCAAAAACATATGAAATAACATAAGTATCACCTCTTAATATGAAATATATCAATGAATAGAAGCAATTTATGATATAGAATGGTGATGCAAAATGGACGTATTAGTTGACTTGGCACATGCTCACACCATGTTATGACTATGAACCAGTCACCTTAGCCTCTATGATCATTTAGTTTTTGACTTGTGATATCACTTTATGCTTTGATTGATAATGTTTTGTCGCTCTGCATGATTATGGCCATTATTGCTCTTTTAGTTGGTCGCTCCTAGTCTTTTGCTAGCCTCCACTTGTACTGAGTAAGCTCTACTCATGCATCCAACTCCCAAGAAACCAAGTTATTCCAAAGAGTCCACTATAAATTCCTATGAATGGTGTATTATACCATTCCAAGTATATTCTTGTTTTATCTATCTTCCGAATTAAACTTGTTATGAGAAAATTAGTGATTAAAGCTCTCACAAACTTGATGGCACACTTTACTTTCTTGCTCCTAATAAACTTCAACCATTGTGTCCTCTATGTTGTATATGCTTGCACTTATAAGTTGGTAATTAGAAGAACCATGTTGTCATGGGGAACGCTTTCAACACCTGTACATATTACCCAGTTGATATCATGATCTTTTGTTTGCGGATGCCGGTGGTGTGAAATAAAAGGGGAGCTTGTAAGTTCATGGAGTATTATATATGTGTTAGAGAAACGCCTGGGCGTCTAGCCTAAGCCATGCCTAACCATGGTGTAAACTTGCAGCATCACCATAGTGAGCAATCTATGAAGCATCCTCAGAAAAAATATAGAAAAAAGAGAAGAGGAAAAAAATATATGCACCATGCTCATGGTAAATAAAAGGATCGCTGAGATGCTCACTGTATGTTGCCTTGTCATTTTGATATGGGATAGCTCCTGTGACATGGGGAAAGGGGTACCCGTTGGCGGTTCTCTATGATACACATATACTTACAATGACAAGAACTTGCTTGTGACTAAAGTTGAGCAGCATGAGGAACGGACCTCATACTCAAGTGACATGAGATTGCCAATTTATGATTTGTCAAGCATATACTCCATATTTGTTTCACTTTAACCTTAATCACTTCAAGATGCTTATGATAGGGGAAATGAGAGTTGAAAGGTAATAAGTACCATAATTTTTAGAAGCTCTTTGTGAAACTTGAAATCCCTGCTTCCCTTGATGAAGGGCCTTTCTTCCTACTTTTATATTGAGTCTCCATATTCTATATTTATGCACCAATTAAGAGATCATAGTTGTCATTCTTAGTTTTATGTGCATTGTCCCAAAACTTATTGATTGATTCATAATGTTTATATTGCTTGTTCTTGAAATATTTGTATCTAGTCACCCTTATGAACTTAGAAGGTGTGCTATGCATTTATGTTTTGCTAATCTATGAGGGACAAGCTGAATACCACTCTTGCTATGTTTTATCTATGTGAAACAAACAAACGTCTCTCAATGTGTTGTTATTCATGATCTTTGTTCGTATCTTTTCATGTTACAACATAGTTACTTTGTCTTATTGTTAGAACTTCATCTTTAATGCTCATGTTTAGAGTACTTTGATCCCAGCTTTCAATTATTTACAAATGGTTTGATCAAGATTGTGATGGTGCATGTCACCTCAAAAATTATTCTTTTTTTCGCTTACCTACTCGAGGACGAGCAGGAGTTAAGCTTGGGATGCCTGATACGTCGTAAACGTATCTATAATTTTTGATGTTCCATGTTTGTTTAGTATCAACTTTGCTATGTTGTGTCTACACTTTCAGGTATTTTTATACATTTTCTGGGACTAACCTATTAACAAGAAGCCGCAGTGCCAGATGCATGTTTTCTGCTATTTTTGGTTTCAGAAAAGCTAGTAAGGAAATATTCTCGGAATTGGACAGGACAAAAGCCAAAGTCAATATTTTATTGGAGAGAACACAGAGTCCTAAGGGTAGCCGAAGGGGGCACGAGGTGGCCACACCTGATGGCGGCGCGACCTAGGGGGCGCCAGCCCTAGGTGTGGGCCCCTCAGGCACCCTCCGACCTTGCCCGGCCCCTTCGCCTATAAAGTCACCCGATGCAGAAACCCTAAGCACCCGATCAAATCTCCATGAAACAATCTGTAGCCGCCACCATCGTCTCTAGATCGGGGGGATCTGAAGCTCTTCCCGGCACCCTGACGGAGGGGAGAGATCATCCTAGAGGCCTTCTTCATCACCATGCCAGCCTCCAGTATGATGCGTGAGTAGTTCACCCTTGGACTATGGGTCCATACAGTAGCTAGATGGTTGTTTCTCCTTCTTTGTGCTATCATTTTTAGATCTTGTGAGCTCCATTCATGATCAAGATCATCTATTTGTAATCATACAAGTTGTGTTTATGGGGATCCGATGGATATTGAGATACTATGTCAGATTGATTATTGATTTTATCATGTCTGTGTTATTTGTGATCTTGCATGCTCTCCGTTGCTAGTAGCTATCTTGGCCGAGTAGATGCTTGTGACTCCAAGAGGGAGTATTTATGCTCGATAGTAGGTTCATGCCTCTAGTAATCTGGGGAAGTGACAGAAATCTCTAAGGTTGTAGATGTGCTGTTGCTACTAGGGAGAAAAGAGCAATATTTTGTTCATGGAACAATTGTATTGTTTACTTTACACACATTGCTTAATGCAATTATCCGTTGCTTGCAACTTAATACTGGAAGGGGTTTGGATGATAACCTGAAGGTGGATTATTAGTCATAGATGTAGTTGGATTATGGTCTATGTATATTGTTGTAATGCCCAATCAAATCTCATAGGAGTCATGATGTCTAGTATATGCATTGTTATGCTTTCTCAATCTATCAATTGCCTCACTGTAATTTGTTCATCCAGCATGTCATCTATCTTAAGGAGAACACCTCTAGTGAACTATGAACCCCCGGTCCAATCTTTATCATTGATACATCATCTACTGTTACAGTTTACTTTGTACAGGCAACTACTATCTCCCACACTATATGTTTAATCCTTTGTTTTTAGCAAACCGATGAGATTGACAACCTTACTATATGTTGGGGCAAAATTTTGAGTTTGTGTTGTGCAGGTTACAAGTTGTTAGCAACACCTTGGGGTTGTTTCCTTCCTCCTACTGGTTCGATAACCTTGGTTTCATAACTGAGGGAAAACGTATTGTTGTGCTCTTTACACCTTCCTCTTGGGGTATCCCAACGAAGCTCTACAGTGAACTGAGCCGCATCAAAGAGAACCTCGAATAGTGGATACCCTCGATTTTGATTGAGAGGAGTAAAGATCCTTGAGGGCATGCCCCACGTCCAAAGCATGAGGTAGCCCAAAGACATGGGGAAGCACATACTCGGAGAGGGAATTGACGAGGAAACTGACCACCTGCTGATCCCGCGTGATCCACACATCATACACAGAATTTGGGATGGTGACCTTCTTCTTGTTTTCATCTTCAGCTTCCAGAAAATCGGGGGAGCTGGATCGGATCCCTCAAGGATACCCATGACCCGTGCTCCACGAAGGGTAGGCAGCACTTGGGCATGCCAGTAGAGGAAGTTCTCGCGAGTCAGCTTTGTGGCCGGCGGAGCACCAATTGCAGGCGCAACAGAGGAGGAGGAAGGCTTCGTCATGGTCCTGGCGATCGAAGGGAGAGGAGATCGATCAAAGTAGATGGGATCGTGGGTAGTAGGGTTCTTGGGAGAAAAATCGTGGGCTTTTTTGTGGAGGTTTTAGGATCAAGAAATCTAGGTTAATTGAGAGAGGGGAGAGGAAGATCTATGTCATGGTGATCATGATCAGGCGATCGGAGTTGTGGAGGCGTGGTGGCGGCAAGGAGAAGTTCACCGGCGGCGGAGCTAGAAGGTAGGAAGGGAGGGGCCTGATACCATGTTGAATGTACATATAGGAGAGAACGATCGTTGCCCTTGGGGTCGATCGTGTACGTGTTTACATAGGTGAGGAAAAAACCCTCACGTGGCATTATACAAGATTGGATACATATACAATTGGAGTATTATACCATATTGTATACACATCATATTACACATCTAATAATTCCAACTTATGAACTGGTAGTACAAAACCATCTAACCTTGGATTCTCATATCCTCTTGCTCAATGCTAATGTCGAGGTAGGATCAGTGAAGCCCCATGTCTTAAGAGGCCTGAATAGAGAGCGGCTATTTATGTCACCGACGCTTCAATTAGTTATGTTATTTCTGTGACTGAAGCTGCAAAATTGGGAGATGCCAATACCACAAGCCAAGTAGAAAAGTTGCAATTATGATCTGCTGATTATATAATGATACTACTGAGATTACGTAGTAACAATTATTAGCATCCATGAGTCCAAGACATATTTTTAGACTGCTCTTGAAGTTGTTGAAGTCGTCATCCACTCTTCTAGCTCCACCACCGCGGATAGGCGGATGGAGATACCTCACCTGTGTCGGAGGCGTTGTACTCGATGGAGGAGGGAATGGATCCCAGTTGGCATCATAGACAATGGGGCTTCGGCAGACGTGGAGGAGAAGGGGTTGATGGTCCTCCTCGGCAGGTCGTGTAAGGCGAGCGGGCGGGTTGCGACGGTGCTAGGACAGACAGGCAGCAAGGCAGCTGGGAGGTGGGAGCCTGGGAGAAAGCGACGGGTTAGGACGGATAGGATCGGGATTAACTGATTGTTACCGGTTCATGCAGGTTGATTAGCGGCAATTTACCATGCGAGATTAGCGTTGTGGGGTCATTATGTGGAACTTTTCAAACGGTGTTGAGTTGAGCTCAACATTGGACCAATATGGATTATTTGATCATCAGCATTGGGTGGCTGTGATTACTTGTATCCCAGCAAGTTCTTGCTTTTATAAGTAGTAGAAATAGAGATAGAGGTAGAGATTAGAATAATATTCGGGTCATATTCCAGATTGGATACAAAATAGGGAAAGTATTCGACCCATATCTTCTTTAATTGAACTAAACAAAAAACTAAAACAAGGCATACAATTTGAAACCATATATGGAATTTGATTTTTTTTCAAAATAACACGGGCACGATTGGAAAGAAGCAGGCAAGTACTTTCAGTGAGAAATTACTTTTAGCAATTTTCAGGGATATACAGTACTTTGATAGCGGATCGTCAAGCAACATAACCATAATTTTCACCAACTTTTTATGGTGTTTTCCAAAATGTGTCACGGACATGTTTAATTTATGGTTTTTCATATTTCTGAATTTACTTTATTTGCAGCATCCTTAGGAACGGGAGTTGGTCAGAAACGTATAGACAAAGAAGGATAGCTCACTTGTCTGACCTTGAGGTCAGGTTGAGCGACTGCAGCAGGAGAATAAGTCACTATCTGCACGAGTGCAGTCACTGCAGGTTTGTGATTCTCAGGATTGATTATTTCAGCATAAGTTTTATGGGAGTATTTACAGCCGATTGACTTTAGAAATAATAGTTGGACCTATTTCGCGATTGACATAGAGAGAAATCTGATCAACACCTTCTAATCTTTTGTACTTAGCAAGAATCTCAATACTTCGAAATTGGATAGTAAGTACAGAATGCATTCCTTCCTTAAGACCCAGAAGTGAATGGGAAGTAAGTACATAATTCAAGAACAGAAGTTTCAACAAGTATCCCGCATGAGGATGAACCTCGGCATATAGGAACCAAAGGAACACTTTGATGTCTAGTTGTACTATGTAGTTTAAGTTACAGTAGATGTTTCGAACTGAACCAGCCCCACTAATCCGTTAAAGTTGAAATACGTGAAGCTTATTGGAGAAAGCCAAGTAAATCCCATTAAAAATAGGTGTTATCGTTTTGGATAACCAGACAAATATTGGCCTATAAGTGCACGCTAGAAGTAGTGATGTTGCTTGTCCTCAAGTCAGTGATATACCTAAAAGGACATATTCATCATTCAGTCAGTCGTCGTCCCAAAATCTAACTGATTTCTCATTTCCACAAGAAATGACCCAACTGTATGAAGGTATTCCTAACTTTAATGAGATAAATGTTTTAGACAATCCTCTTATATTCCTTGTTGCCTTGTCTATTCTCAGAGTATAGTCATGGGTCTTACAACTAAAAAGAATGAGATGATGATCAAGCTGTACGGATTCCAGCAGGAAATGAAACTAAAGAACGGTACGCTATTTTATTTTCTTATATATGATCAAATTTTTAGTACTCCCTTCATCTCGAATTAGATGTCACAGATTTTCCTAGATTCATATGTATATAGACGTATTTTAGTATACAAATACATACGAATTTAGACAAATCTCCGACATCTAATTCGAGTCGGAGGGAGTAGTTTATCTTATATATTCTTGCAGAGGGAAAAAAGATAGTAAACATCACCACTCAATATAATTGCCAACAACATTTATCGTTACTGCAGACTCACATGGATGATGCCTAAGCTGTACATTTTGTCTAATTAAATATGTGATTATGGTTATTATCATCCCCATCTTGGGACTTTTTATCAAACATGAAAATTTAGTCTACCCTGGGTTTTATGACCAAATTTTCTCATGAACATTGCATTTCATTAATTTTGTGTGACATGAACCTAACAAAGAAATTGTACATGGGATAGGACCAGGTATATGTTGCATGGCATAACAATAATCTAAATTGCACTAATTGTTGTGTAATGGTTACCTATCCAAATAATAAATTATTTAACAAATATGTTTTATCTTGTTATAACATTTAATTTTTGTGGCTTTCATGAACTGATATGGAGGTGAATAAATCATCTATAGTCACTAACAAGTGCATCTCCACATGCTAAATTTTTGGGAAACACATTCGTTTATTAGTTTCTAGTAACATATGTTGTTCTCGTGTAATTGTGATTTTTTAAAGTAAGATATATATATATATATATATAGGAACACATAAGAATAGGAAACCTAAAACCTGGCAATGCAAGAGTTTTCTATATATACAATATCTAGATTCCATATTATTCGTTACAAGCTACATTACAGTTTTTTTTAGGGAAATCTACATTACAGTTGATAACGTGTAATAGTATGCCTTGGTACTTTTCTAGTGTCCTGAATGGCTATGTTCTATATGTACACGACCAGGAGAGCCATTTGCTGACACTTAGCTACATTTCGTGGAATATATAAGTAATCCCACATGGCCATGTGATGCATTGCAGTAAATCTTCAAAGTTAAAAATAGATTGCTTGTTTGTAGCATTCCATTGAACATTTTATTTTTTGACAACAAAGTTCACTTTATCAAGCGTTCCTTAGGGATTTATTGCTGATTTAGTATTTCTTAAACTATATTTAAAATACACACATCAGTTCATAAATAATTTAACTATTCTTTTCTCGCTTTACTACTTCTCATGCTCATAATGACCGAACAATGTGATATTTCCATCAATATCTGCTACTCATTAACCTTTTCTAATAAGTTATTAAATATTTTGTGAGTACTAACTTGAATGTGTGTTGCTTAGCTTCCTATATTACAGAAATTAGATAAATACAAATTCTTTTTTTTGGGATCGATATATGTAATTTATATATGTTATGTCAGAGACACAACATCGTTATTTCTCCTTATCAAATAGTTTGTTGCTTTTATGTATTAAGTTATGATGCCAACCTTCTGAGTAGTAGATGAAGTAGTTTAGTACTAGGTTACGATTTTCATAATTTTTAAAGAATTAATGTTTTATGCACATTAAAGAATCATGTGTATTCACTTCATCAATCTATTCGGAACTGCTTTTATTTTCTCTTGTTATACGTCGCTTCCATTTTGTAAGAATATGTGTTATTCCTATTTTTTTATGTCTTACTTTCTCAACATGGATTTTCCAAATAAACTTGTCGGTGTAATAAAATCAGTAGTTTTGTCACCGAGTAGTGTATTACATACGAATTTAATTATGTTGGATAGCTTTCTAAGTTTAAGAGAACACACTAGCTATTTTTCACATGTTTACCACGTGATTTTTTTTATCACATTAAATTATTACAAGGAAAGGAACTACAAGAGCTTGATAATTTTATCAAGCAATAGATATTACAAGGAAATTTCTGTTGAGATGGTCAAGTTGAAAATCCATTTACTATATAATATTATGTAGTAGCACTAGTGGAGTAATCCATCATTTGTTGCTGTGTCATCGTGCAAAACATATTATGTTAGATGTTTTTTAATATATTTTCCCATACTTGGAGGGAGGGTGGATTATGTATCACTAGTGGAAACGAGGCTTTTCGTTGATCCTGGAAAAGGGCTTTAACACCGGTTCTTCTACGAACCGGTGTTAAAGGGGGGGGGGCATACCAGCGTGGCCTGTGCGGCAAAAAAGGAGCCCCCCTTTAACACCGGTTCGTGCCACGAACCGGTGTTAAAGGACCCTGCAACAGTGGCCCGCGCAGCCCCCCCCCCTTTAACACCGGTTCGTGGCTTGAACCGGTGTTAAAGGTGGGGCTATATAAGACACCGCAGCCCACACCCCACTCTTCCATTTTTTCACTATCTCATTTTGGAGCCTAGCAAGAGGGTGTGAAGAGTGCTAGTTTGTGTTTTTTTCATATGCACAAGAGGTGTTCGGTAAAATGCCCGAGAGCTCAAAATAAGTTTTCTCGTTGCTCTTTCCTTCTCGGTCGAGGTCGGCAACTATCCTTTCATGTGTCATTGATGTACTATATATATAAATGGTCATCTCCCTATTAAATTTTGATATATACTACATATTAATGCAGATGAACCGGCAATGGATGTACGGTGACCGCCGCACTTCCGAGTACATTACGGGCCTCCAAAATTTCATCGTTGTGGCTAATGCAAACCGTGGTCACAATGGTTTCATGTTTTGTCCGTGTGTTCACTGTCAGAACAAGAAAGACTACTCAAATACCAGAACCATTCACGCCCACCTGCTTCGATCCGGTTTCATGCCCAGCTATAATTTTTGGACCAAGCACGGAGAAAAAGGGGTTGTGATGGAAGACAACAAAGAAGAAGAGGATGATGACAACTATCATAATATGTATCCTGAATATGATGATACTGCAACGGGCGTAGATAATGAAGATCAAGAGGCAGTAGATGGGCCCGCTGATGACGATCTTGGTTGGGCCATTACTGATGCAAAGGAAGAATGTGAAACTGAAAAGGAGAAGGAGAAGCTGGAGCAGATGTTAAAGGATCACAAAACATTGTTGTATCCAACTTGTGAAGATGGCCACAAAAAACTAGGTACCACACTGGATTTGCTACAATGGAAGGCAGAGAACGGTGTGACTGACAGCGCATTTTCAAAGTTGTTGGTAAAAATGAAGAATCTTCTTCCAAGAAATAATGAGTTGCCCGACAGTACATACCAAGCAAAGAAGGTTGTCTGCCCTCTAGGATTAGATGTGCAGAAGATACATGCCTGCATTAATGACTGCATCCTCTACCGCGGTGAGAAGTACGAGAATTTGGATGCATGCCCGGTATGTACTGCACTGCGGTATAAGATCAGACGAGACGATCATGGCGATGTTGAGGGCGAGGCCCCTAGGAAGAAGGTTCCCGCCAAGGTTATGTGGTATGCTCCTATAATACCACGGTTAAAACGTCTCTTCATAAATAAAGAGCATGCCAAGTTGTTGCGATGGCACATGGAAGACCGTAAGAAAGACGCGATGTTGAGACACCCCGCTGATGGGTCACAGTGGAGAAAAGTCGAGCGAGAGTACCCGGACTTCGCACGTGACGCAAGGAACTTAAGGTTTGGTCTAAGTACAGACGGCATGAATCCTTTTGGTGAGAAGAGTTGCAGTCACAGCACCTGGCATGTGACTCTATGTATCTATAACCTTCCTCCTTGGTTGTGTATGAAGAGGAAGTTCATTATGATGCCAGTTCTCATCCAAGGCCCGACGCAACCCGGCAACGACATTGATGTGTACCTAAGGCCATTAGTTGAAGAACTTTTACAGCTGTGGGCCAAACCAGGTGTACGTATGTGGAATGAGCACAAAGGGGAGCCATTTGACCTACGAGCATTGCTTTTCGTAACCATCAATGATTGGCCTACTCTTAGTAACATTTCAGGGCAGACAAACAAGGGATACAATGCATGCACACACTCTTTAGATGAGACTGAAAGTGTTTATTTGGATAAATGTAAGAAGGTTGTGTACCTAGGGTATCGCCGATTTCTTCCGAACCTGCATCCAGTAAGAAAGAAAGGCAAGCATTTCAAACGTCTGGCAGAACCCCGGAGGAAGCCTGTCCTCCGTACCGGTGAGGAGGTATTTGGTATGGTCAAGGACCTAGAAGTAATCTTTGGAAAAGGTCCTGGCAGTCTATCTGTTCCGAATGACGATGCCGGACACGCGCCCATGTGGAAGAAGCAATCTATATTTTGGGACCTACCCTATTGGAAAGTCTTAGAGGTCCGCTCTTCAATCGACGTGATGCACGTGACGAAGAATGTTTGCGTGAACCTGCTAGGCTTTCTAGGAGTGTATGGGAAGACAAAAGATACACCGGAAGCACGGCAGGACCAGCAACGTCTGAAATCCCCTGAAGAGCCTATGCATCCTGAGAACGAGAAGGGTAAACGATGCCACTTAACTCCCGCCAGCTACACTCTTACCAAAGCAGAGAAGGAAATATTTTTTGAATGTCTGAGCAGTATCAAGGTACCGTCTGGCTTCTCGTCGAATATAAAGGTAATAATAAATATGGCAGAGAAAAAATTCCAAAACCTGAAGTCTCATGACTGCCACGTGATTATGACACAATTGCTTCCGATTGCATTGAGGGGGCTTCTACCTGAAAATGTTCGAGTACCCATTGTGAAGCTATGTGCATTCCTCAATGCAATATCTCAGAAGGTAATCGATCCAGAAAACCTACCAGGGTTACAAACAGATGTGGCCCAATGTCTTGTCAGCTTTGAGTTGGTGTTCCCACCATCCTTCTTCAATATTATGACGCATCTCCTGGTTCACCTAGTAGAAGAGATTGCCATTCTCGGTCCTGTATTTCTACACAATATGTTCCCCTTTGAGAGGTACATGGGAGTCTTAAAGAAATATGTTCATAATCGTGTTAGGCCAGAAGGAAGCATCTCCAAGGGCTATGTAACAGAGGAGGTCATTGAGTTCTGTGTTGATTTTATTCCTGACCTTAAGGCGATTGGTGTTCCAGAATCACGACATGAGGGGAGACTGCATGAAAAAGGCACCCTAGGATGTATAGCAATGATATGTAGGGACAGGCATTCTCTCAATCAAGCACACTACACGGTTTTACAAAGATCTATCTTGGTTGCCCCGTATATCAATGAACACAAGAATTTAATACGCCTCAAACACCCGGGGCAGTCTGATGAATGGATTATAAGTGAACACATGGCGAGTTTTGGCGGCTGGCTGCAAAGACTTCTCACGAATAACACCACTGTTGGGGATCAGCTGTACTTGTTGGACAGGACACCATCTTCGATTGTATGTACTTTCCAAGGGTACGAGATAAATGGGAATACATTTTACACGATAGGCCAAGATAAAAAGAGCACCAACCAAAATAGTGGTGTCCGCTTCGATGCAGCAGAAGACAATGGGCAGAAGACCACGTATTATGGGTTCATAGAGGAGATATGGGAACTTGACTATGGACCTAATTTTAAGGTCCCCTTGTTTCGATGCAAATGGGTCAAGCTAACAGGAGGAGGGGTTGAGGTAGACAATAAGTACGGAATGACAAAGGTGGATCTCAACAATCTTATGAAGGTAGACAAGAACTTAGACGAACCATTCGTCCTAGCCAATGATGTGGCTCAGGTTTTCTATGTGAAGGACATGTCCTCTAGACCAAAAAAAAGAAAAAATATGCAAATGAATACATCATATGATGAGCCAAAGTGTCACATAGTTCTTTAAGGGAAAAGAAACATCGTGGGAATCGAGGACAAGACAGACATGTCAGAAGATTATAATAAGTTTGATAAAATTCCGCCCTTCACAGTGAAAACTAACCCAAGCATTCCGTTAAGTAAAGAAGATGCTCCATGGTTACGTCTGAAGCGATCATAAGGAAGGACATATGCCAAGAAGTTCATGCTCATATTATGTAACTCCAGTTCATGTTTTTAATATTAATAAATGTCTTGAGTGTTATTCTTGTTTTGTGGATGGACCGGGACTATGATAAGAAGTTGTTCCGATTCGTACTTACCATTAAGATCTGATCTCCAAACGCGTGCGGTCACATATTAGGGAGTGCCTCTATGACCAGTTTCTTGGAGATGCCGGAGGACTGGGCTCCGTCGGCATCTCCCTGAAACTGGCCGTAGTGGTGTCCCTGCTCTCGAAAACCATCTTGCATCTTGTAACTTCTCTAACTAGATCAATACACCTGGCAGCTAACTAATTTCACATATTAGGGAGTGCCTCTATGACCAGTTTCTCGGAGATGCCGGAGGACTGGGCTCCGTCGGCATCTCCCTGAAACTGGCCGTAGTGGTGTCCCTGCTCTCGAAAACCATCTTGGAGATGCCTCAAACTGGCTGGAGGACTGGACTCACAAGGATGCCTATTTATAGTACAAGCATCTCAACATAGTGTCGACACTTACGAAATAATGTCGACACTCACCCCTATTATTAGTGCTGACTCGTGTTTTGTCCCGGTTGGTGTCTCCAACCGGGACTAAAGGTTCACCTTTAGTCCCGGATGGTGACACCATCCGGGACAAGGTACAATCCGCACGACATAATGTCGACACTCACCCCTATAGTGCTGCCTGGCCTAGCCTAAAATCCCTCCAACCGTCCCATTTTTAGAACAATTTCATATTTCTTCTTTTAACAGTATATGTATTAAATGAGCCATTATTCTTCCTTCTATTTCTTCCCTCCATATTTTTTCCCGCCATTTTTTCTTCCTGCCATTTTTTCCCGCCATTTTTCTTCCCGCCATTTTTCTTCCCGCCATTTTTTTCCCGCCAGTTATTCCCTCCAGTTCTTCTCGCCAGTTCACTATATATATATGTAGGGTTGGAATCCATTGTCATTGCACATCTCTAGACTCATATCTGCAACCTCATCACTCTTTCCCATGGCTTCCACCGTAGCACTAACCCCCAGGGAGGCGGAGGCGCTTTGCGCCTCGAACTACCACTGCCCGCCGGGCTACTGTGTCCCCGTCGGCTGGATGCTGAGCGCCGGAGGCGTGCCGGTTCCTCCTGTCCCTCTAGGTGTGGCGCGCCGGATGGCCATCACGAACCACTACTACTTCGAGCTCACGCCGGAGCACCGGAGGAATCCCAGATGGCATCCCAACTATTTCCCTACTTGGGAAGCCTTCTTCGTGGATCGGCGTGAGAGGGCGCTCGCCAGGCACGAGGAGGACGGCCCACCTCCTCCTAACTTCAACGAGGCCGGCCGTCGGCTATGGTGGCGCGGTCAGACTCTCCAGAGCGTCATGGCCTATGACACTGCCGCCGACTCTAACCCCCGTCTGCGCTACCCTCAAGTCCAGCCCACGCGTACTCAGCCTTCAAGGTTCAATTACGGCGACCCCGACAACGACAGCGATGACGGCGGCGGCGAGTACGACGACTACAGTGGCGAGTATTACAGGTGTAGGCAGGAGCATGACTGAATCACTCCAACATTCCGAAACAAGTTCGGCCGATTGTTAGTTAATCTGGCCATTTATCTTAATTTTCAGTTCTTTTATGTATCTTAATTTTCAGTCGTGCTTTATGTAACATGTGCATCATGGCATGGCAAACAATGTTGCAAGAGGAAGTTTTCCTTTTTATTGCACCAAAAAGGGATTTTCCATTTTCCGAGCATAAAAAACGGACGGTTTTGTGAAGCAACCACCAAATGGCTAATTCAAAAAACCACCTACACATTTTACAAAAATACTAGACCACCTTATATGGATAATGTACCAACAGGGGGATCTGAAACCTTTCCGTCCACCTCTGGTGAAAAAGACAAATTCCTGCTGAATCGGCAGGAAGTGGGTCAGATATGAACTACAGGTACATGATACGATGCTCATGATTTTTTACAAAAAATCATTTTTAGGTTCACAATATGCTATTTTATAAAAAAACCAATGCAAGTTGAGCGAGTCTTGGCCCCGAGCTAAGAATCTTCATGCCCGTTGTTCGACAAAGTTTGACGATAGTTTAAAACGGGGATAAAAAAATAAAAAAAGATCGAAACAGTGCGAAACCTTCGCGTGGTGTTATATTATGTGACATAGTTAGAAGGAAAAATCTCAAACTTCGTATATTGATTATGTCTCAAAAAAACCTTCACAAAATGACCTATCTCATTCGAGGTTTCTTGGCTTTCGGGTCAAATGACCAATGTTATAGCTAGAATCAAGGCATATTTTGTGATAATATGGCCATATTGTGCACACATGTGCATCATGGCATGGCAAACAATGTTGCAAGAGGAAGTTTTCCTTTTTATCGCACCAAAAAGGCATTTTCCATTTTCCGAGCATAAAAAACAGACGGTTTTGTGAAGCAACCACCAAATAGCTAATTCAAAAAACCACCAACACATTTTACAAAAATACTAGACCACCTTATATGGACAATGTACCAACATGGGGATCTGAAACCTTTCCGTCCACTTCTGGTGAAAAAGACAAATTCCTGCCGAATCGGTAGGAAGTGGGTCAAATATGAACTACAGGTACATGATACAATGCTCATGATTTTTTACAAAAATCATTTTTAGGTTCACAATATGCTATTTTAACAAAAAACCAATGCAAGTGGAGCGAGGCTTGGCCCCGAGCTAAGAATACAAAAGATGCGGCATTAAAATATGATTTGCTCTAATAAAATAGGGTTAGATTCCTTTTTAGATGCTTAATATTTCTTATGCTCAAAGTTTTAGGATTTGACAATTTATTTTTGTTTGAATTGAATAATCAAAATTTATATGTAAGTGTTTTAATCATTTTGAAAATTTTCATCTAAAGTAAATATAAAATGTTTTTACATGAATGGATAGATATTATTTTTCTAAAAATTATGATATATTATTCATATTTTTCTGAGTTGAAATGAAAAAGATATGAATTTTCTAAATTCATATCCTATTTTTTGAATTAAAAATGCCCCTTTAATGCATGAAATAAATGCCCCCCTTTAACACCGGTTCCAGACACGAACCGGTGTTAAAGGGGGGGCGCATTTATTTTGTTTCGCGCGCGCACCCCCCCCCCCCTTTAACACCAGTTCGTGGCTGGAACCGGTGTTAAAGGGGGGGTATTAAATGCGCGCGCGAAATGAATTCCCCCCTTTAACACTGGTTCCAGCCCCGAACCGGTGTTAAAGGGGGGTATTAAATGCGCCTTCCCCTTCCTTTCTTCCCCTAGAGCCAGATCGAACCCGCCGCCGCGCAGAAAGAAAAACAGAGAGCAGCCGCGCCGGCGTCGTCCAGCCCTCGCCGTCGCCGCCCTCGCCCTCGCCGTCGCCGCCCTCGTGTTGGCCGCCACCGCCAACTCGATCGGAGCCGTCGTCGCCCTCGCGCGCGCCAACACCGCCACCGCCACCGCCATCGCGCGCGCGCCACGCCGAAGCCGCCGACGACGCCGACGCCTACAAGAACCCCACCGACGCCGTCGTGCTCGTGGTGAGGAGATCTGTTTCCTCCCTTTGGCGGCGGTGTCGAGCTCGCGCGGTGGCGTCGCCGGCCGGCAGTTTTCAGTGGAGCTCGCGTGGTGGCGCCACTCCGTCCACGCCTCTGCGTCGTTCGAGGAAGCAGGCGCTACTTGTATCGGTGTTCATTGTATGAGTTCAAGGGTTTTATCTAGTATTCTTCATTTGGATATTAGGAGTTGCTACTTGTATCGGTGTTCAACCAAATGTGGCTATAGTTGCAATTATGCTCCTAAGAAACAAAGCAAAAATAAATAAAGTATCTCAGTGCACAACTACATGAGAGAAAAGGCCTCGAGCTTGATTTGGAGAGAGAAAAGGGGAAGACCAAACCTGATTTCGAGCTCGCATTGTCGGTGGTAGCTCGCGTCATCGGGTGTGGCGGGCAGGAGCGGCTACGCGAGCGCGTCCACGGATTGGGGCCAACGACAGGGATGTGGAGGGGATGGGTCAGGGAGGCGGATTTGTCGGGGAGGCCCAGGGCCCAGGCGCGGTACGGGGACGGCCTCCCCTCTCGGCTGCGGGGGCGGCCTAGGTGGGGTGCGAGCTCCGGTGGTGGCCATGGGGTACGAGCTCGCGCGTTATGCCAGCGATGTCGGGGTGTATGCATGGTCCTTCTTGGGTTGCAGGTGTGTCCGCTGGCAACGACGGCACGGCGTCCCTCTCTTCGGCGATGCGATGTGTCGTTGGTCGTCGGAGTGGTGGCTAGAGTTCGCGGATGTCGGTGGCGGCCTTAGAAGGTGGACTGCGCGGGCAGCTCTTTGGCGAGCGTCATGGCTTCTCCCCTCGGTGTGGGGCCTATCTTGGGGACAACGGGCGGGGCAGAAGACGGGGAAAACCCTTTACCATAGGTCTCTGGGGCCGCCGTCGCTATAATGTTTGCCGTCGCTATAATGTTTGCCTCGGCCTCCTCTTTCGAACAACGCCCGTTTTAGGTAGGCCGCATCACGCTACCTCGCGCGCCCTAGGTCGCTCTCCAACGCCGCCAGCCTCCGGTCAGCCACTGTAGGTACCCCTCTCATATGCATCCGGGATTTCTCCGAATTAGGGTTTGGACCCCTCGGAACTCGTTTAAAATGATCAAGCATCCTTAGGGTTTTAATTTCATTTGTGTATTTATTTGTGTATTTTTGTATGAATAATATGTATATTTGTGTATGAATCCAAGTCCACTTGAATGTTTACTCTCTTACTCTAGTAATATTATTGTTTTAGAAACTATGGATCCACTTAGTAGAAACCTTGAAGAAGAAGAAATAATGGAGAACATTATTGATGAGGACACCTCATAATATCTGAACTTGGAAGGACATGATGACAGCTCAAGTAGTCATGGAGAAGATGAAGACTCCGGTGAACGCAATTTAGTGATTACAAAGTCCGGCGAGGTATATGCATTGATTAAGCCTCTGCTGACTTCCACCAACAATCTTCTTCTACATATATTAATTAACGCTTCTTTCTTCTTTTAGCCCTCTGGATCGACCAGCCAGCAACCATTTTCTTCTATGAAAAAGAGCAAGCGAGGCGCGAGCCATCGGTTGAAAGATCATGCAAAGTTCACGATCGAAGCAGTCCGTGTTGATGGCAGGCCGATGGAGCCCAAGAAGGCCGCAGACAAATTTGTACGTCAGGCTGGAGTTCTTGTTAGGGACCAAATCCCAATCATAATTGAATATTGGAATAAGCCAAAGAAGGGCAACGGTACCTTTGTCGATGAAAGATCCAAAGAAACGCTTTGGAATTCGTTGTTCGTAAATTTCACCCTTCCGCCAGAGGAGGATGAAAACAACCCGGTTATAAAGGAAAAGGTCAAAGAGTGGACTCTAAAGAAGATGGCTGACGCTTTCCGCAACTGGAAGACAAAATTGAACAAATTTGTCAAAGCTGGCAAGACTCCAAATTTCGAAGACACATATTATGCGAAGATAAGACCTCACTGGCCCGAATTTGTGACATATAAAAAAGGTGCTATAGGTAAAAAGAGGTCAGAAACCAATACGCTTAATGCCTAGAAGAAGGAATATCACCAGAGGATGAGTTATCACCAGAAGAAGGAATATCACCAGAGGTTAGAAACCAATACGCTTACTCAATGTTAAGTGTAACTGATGATGAGTTATGCGTGCGTAGGTTCCACTTTATTCTGCTAGTCATTCAACCCGACTCAGGAAAAGTCCTTGTCATGGACTCGTTACGAAAAGAAAAAGAGATATGGGCAGACTTTAGAGAGATGCTCCAGAGGTAATTTCAATCATATTATCGCACTAGATCGACAACTTTCGTGACAACAAGTAATTAATTACTCCTTTATCCATTTTCTTTGCCGGACAGGGTTTGGAAAAGGTTCACGGGCAGGGCCGCGGGTGAATGGTCAGAAGAACTAAAATTTGTAGCCCAAAATGTAAGTAATACTAGCTAGCTAGGTATGCGTATCTCTTTGATTCTGCTTCCAATTCCATTATATCATGCTTTATTGATTATTATTTTGATTGAACTCTCTATTCTCGTAAAGTGCGCGCATCAGGGACCCGGCAATAACTTATGTGGATACTATGTTTGCGAGTTCATTCGCAACACGATATGTGCGACGGCCCAAGCCGCACTAGAATAACTTAGAGTAAGTAAACAAAGTACACAACATTATTTTATTACCATCAATTGTGTTGAGTTTTATTCTTATATATATATTGACCCCATTCTTCATATATATTCAGATCAAACGGATGCGGGACCAACTCCTACCATTTGACCGCATACGAGCCATTCAAGAGGAACTGGCGGGGTTCATACTTGATGAGGTCGTCACGCCTGGCGGAGAACTCTTTAGATATCCACCAAAATGAATGATGACGATGTATGTGCCGATGACGATGTATGTGTCGATGACGATGTTTGTGTATAATAATAGTTGCTTAATTATTCATGTACTCGTATGTACCGATGACGATGTATGTGTATACCGCTCCCGATCGATTCCCTCTCCCCCCCTCCCGCAGAAATACGCCCAGAACGGGGCAGAGGCAGAACTCTGTCGCTGCAGAGATTTAGGCCGTTTTCCTGCCGCGGCAGAGAACCTTTAACGTGTTACGAACCGGTGTTAAAGGGGGTGGGCCTGAGCCCTGCGGGAGCCCCACGTGCGCCACCCTTTTAAAGGGGGCCCCCCTCTAACACCGAACCCTCAACAGTGGTTCTACAACCGCTGTTAGAGGGCCCTCCCAACCGGTGTTAGAGGGGGGAGTCTGCACTAGTGTATGGTTCATGTCTTTACGATATAACTTTGTGCTAGAATAATATATGTCAAGCTAATTTTATTTTAACCATTTTTTATGGGTTTTTTTATCATTGCTCCTTGAGGATTGAGGACCAATATGCTACACGAGATCCTCTCTATGCCCATGGAGGCATGGCGATTAAGCAGATTATTTAAGTACATGCCAGAGAAGCTCATTGATAAGAAAGGATGATATTAGATAGATGACGTTGTTTAACAATATGGTTACAAATATATGATGTTATTTAATGGGATATGGTTAACGGCATATTTCAGGGTGTGTGTGGTTAAATATGACCGATGTACTGGTATCGTTGAAAATGGAACAGAAACATATATTATCGTTTTCGTTTCCTCTTGTGTTGCTGAAATCGGAAACGAAACGGAAAACTCCGGAAACGAACCCGGAATCGGAAATAATCGGAAATGAATATGGAGCGGATACAGGACGAATACGATACGAAATCGGACATTTGTCGGAATATAATAGTCATGTAATACCATGATATGTATGTTAAAACTAACATATAACAGACAAAGAATATCTCACAACTTTGAAACACGACAATTAAATATAAAGTAACATAGATAATTCAACACTTTGACAAGCATAAGTTTACATAAATAGTTTCATATAAATATTAAGACAGTCACTTGATTAGTATGTCACCTCGGCCCGGTTGCACGTATTACGTAGATCCTTCATAAATTCTATGTCTCAACAAGAGCAAGAGAAATCACTAACGCAAAGTACTATTTAGTACATGGGCCTGATTGATTATATTTATACAAAGTTTTCGTATTTGTTTATCTGAAATTTCCTTACCGTTTCTGTTTCCGCCAGAAATGGCTCCACCATTTCCTTTTCCGTTTTTGTTTAAAATTTTACGTTTCCATTCCTTTTATGCAAAATGTCATTTCCATTTTCTTTTTAACTATCCATTTCTTTTTCTTCAGAAACGGATGGGAAGTTTCCTTACCATTTTCAACCTTATGTACTGGCCACAACAGGAAGAAAGTTCTTTCTTTATAATGGAGCGCCATGAGCGGTGACATCGTGGGAAACAATAGATCATACCTGAAGGTAGGTTACGGAGCAGTTTCTATGTCTCGAGCAGCATGGGTAAGTGCAACATACAACTACTAACTTAAACCAATAGATCTATTTGGTCGATGTCTGCATGTTTAATTTAACACTAATAACCAATCAGATCCAAGGGATCGCTAACTCTTATATCAAAGCACTCTAAGTAATAAGAAATTCATAAACCAACGCCTTTTCCGGTTTATAACCTGCTCCGGTGCGCTTTGTATTGACAAGGTGAGACTAAAGATTCCAGCACATGTGTTTCTACGACAATAGAAAGCCTGATCCGTTTTAGAATGCCAGGTAATCAACACCCAACAACGTGTGTTTAGTCCGAAGCATCAACTTATCACATTTTTTTCACTAGTGGGCTTGAATATTTTTCTCTTTCATCGCATGTTTATTTTCCTCCTTTCCTGACATTTTTCTTCTTTTTTGTTTTGTTGTTACTGGGTTTTCACTATGTTTGGCCGACCGGCGCTCTCATTTCATTCATCTTTCACTTATTTGTACATGCTATGATCCAATAACTAGGGTTCTACCCCGCCAAAAGTTGCAATCGGGTGAGATCTTTGACACTGTATGACAAACACTATTGTACGATGTACATACACAACATTGGATAGCCCCGACCTCTGCATTGACATATGCATCCAACCTTTTTTCTTACTTTATTAGCGTTTAGTGCTTACAAAAGATTCAATCACGGGTCACACATGGTCAATACATGTATCACCCATCTAAAAAAGAGTTATAGCCGGTGGTTCACCGGAGTCTATGGACCCCAGCAGGATGCTGACAAGTTGGCCTTCCTGCAGGAGCTTCAGGATATCCAGGATCTCCACGTAGGCCCCTGGTTTGTCACGGGTGACTTCAATATGATCATCAACCCTGAGGATAAGAACCAGGGTGCCCTCCATCGCCGCATGATGTTAGATTCCGGCGCACCCTGGCAAGTCTGGAGCTTAAGGAGCTCTATCTTAATGGTCGCAGATACACGTGGTCCAATGAACCCTGGAGAAATTAGACAGGGTGTTCGTGTCGGTGGACTGGGGTGCTCATTACCCCGACGCCTTCCTCTCAGCGCTGTCCTCGGGTCCGTCAGACCACTGCCCACTACTGCTCAGTCTTGCCCCCGACTTGGAGAGGGGGCACAGATTTCAGTTCCAATCTTTTTGGACCAAGGTAGATGGCTTCATGGAGGTGGTCGAAACCTCATGGTCCTCGCATCAATGGGAGCCGAACCATTTTAAGAGGCTAGACACGAAACTGCGGGTTCTGGCTAAGGAACTTTCCTGGTGGAGCTCCAAGTTCATTGGCAATGTCAAGCTGCAGATTCTCCTGGCTACGGAGTTGATTCTTCGGTTTGATGTCGCTATGGAAAGTAGGCAGCTCTCGCCTGAAGAGCGTGGACTTCGCCGCCTTCTGAAGAAAATACTTTTAGGTTTAGCCTCCCTTGAGAGGACGTTGGCGAGGCAACGATCCCGTCTTCTATGGCTTCGAGAAGGGGACGCATGTACTCGCTTCTTCCACACGCACGCTAGTCACAGGAGAAGGAAGAATTTCATCGGTCACCTGCTGGTGGATGACGCCCGGATCTCGGAGCACGCTCAGAAGGCCGAGGCCGTGGACAGTTTCTTCGAACACATCCTTGGGGAAGATGTCGAGCGTCCCTTCTCTTTGGACCTAGACTTCCTCGGTCTCCCATCCATGGACCTCCAGCACATCGACGGGGTATTCACAGAGATTGAGGTCATGGCAGCCATTCGGGATATGCCTTTGGACAAATGTCCGGGCCCGGATGGTTTCTCTGCACGATTCTATGTGACTTGTTGGAGCGTCATTAAGGATGATGTCATGGAGGCTTTCCACTCACTCTCTCGACTGGATTGCCGTGGATTTGGGGCCGTCAATGGCGCCCTGGTCACACTCCTACCCAAGAAGCCGAGAGCTGAGGAAATCAGGGACTTTCGATCGATCAGCCTCATCCATGGCTTTGCCAAATGGGTAGACAAGGTCATTGCAAACCGCATCACCCCAATCCTCCCGCAACTTGTGGGGGCGCACCAGAGCGCCTTCATGCGTGGGAGGTGCCTGCACGACAACTTCATGATGGTGCAAGGGACAGCTCGCAAGCTGCATGCCAGTAAGACCCCCACAGTCTTACTCAAACTCGACATCACGAAGGCATTCAATACAGTGGAATGGGCTTTCTTGCTCAAGGTTCTCAGGAAGTTAGGATTTGGGGAGCGCCTCCTCACTTGCATATGTGCTCTACTCTCCTCGGCTTCCACTCGTGTCCTCCTAAATGGCTGCCCCGGGGCGAGGATCGCCAACAGATGGGGTCTAAGGCAGGGGGACCCTCTATAACCGCAGCTTTTCATCCTGCTTATGGAGGTTTTCCACTTGATGGTCGTTGCGGCCGAGGACCAGGGGTTGCTTACCCGTCTTGCGACTATGGGCATGCGACAACGCACCTCGATCTACGCGGATGATGTGGTCGTCTTCCTTAGGCTGACGATAGTGGACTTCCAAGTGCTGACTGGGATTACAGAGGATTTCGGCTCTGCATCCGGCCTCCTTACCAACTTTGCCAAATGCTCGGCCAATTTGATCAGGTGCGCTGAGGAAGACAGGGCGAGGGTGACCCAGGAATTGCAGTGCCCAATCACGTCATTCCCACTGCGATATCTGGGGTTGCCACTTTCGCTGAGGAGACCAACGGCTACACAGTTGCAGTCCCTGGTTGATCTCGTGGCGGCCAAGTTGCCATCGTGGAAGGCCTCTATGCTCAACAGAGGTGGGCAGTTGGAGCTCGTGAGGACAACGCTCTCGGCCATTCCGGTCTTCGTGATGATGTCCCTCGACATCCCTATTGAGACCATCACTGCCATTGAAAATATCATTCGTGGGTTCCTGTGGAAAGGGAGGAAGGATGTCCACGGGGGGCACTGCCTCGTGGCATGGGACAGGGTCTGTATGCCCAAGGAGCTAGGGGGTCTAGGCATTCCTAATCCGCGGCTCATGAACATTGCGCTTAGGACAAGATGGCTATGGTTGAAGAGGGTGGAGCCGGATAAACCCTGGAGCGAGCTCGACATCCGGGTTCCCAAGTTGGCTAGACAGATGTTCGAAGCGGCCACAACCTTGGTGTTGGGCGATGGAGCCACCACCCTCTTCTAGACTGACAGATGGCTTAGTTGTGGGCGTATCTGCGATTTTGCACCGAACCTATTCAAGGCTGTCTCCACAGATGCAGCCCGCACCCGCATGGTTCGGGAGGGGGTTGATGGGGGGTGGCTTGACGACGTCTCCCCCGACCTGGATGCCGTGGCCATCAGGGAACTCCTCGAGGTGGCGGACCGACTTGAGGGGACCACCCTCACAGTGGGCGAGCAAGACGTCCTCAGGTGGAGCTGGGACCCGAGCAGCTACTACACGGCCAAATCCTGCTACCAGGCCCTGTTTGCTGGTTGAACCTCCATGGCGGGAGCCTTGCAGATCTGGCGCTCGCGTGCCCCCGCCAGCTGTAAGGTGTCACTGTGGCTTGCAGTGAGGAAAAGATGTTGGACAGCGGACAGGCTTAGCAGACGCGGGCTTCAGCACCCAGCGGCATGTCCACTCTGTGACCAAGGAGGAAAGACCATCGATCACCTCCTGATGGGCTGCACTCTGGCCCGAGAAGTGTGGGCCACATGCCTGGGCAGGTGGGGCAAGAGCCACTGGATGCCTGAGCAGGACACGAGGCTAGTGACCTGGCTCTAGGGGAGGCGTGGAGGGAGAGTCCGTGAGCGTGACCTCTGGACAAGTATCTCCCTGGTATGTTGGTCGCTTTGGCGGCACCAAAACGACATAGTCTTTTAGGGAGCCACTCCCTCCGCGGCTATGGTTATCCGGAAAGTTCAGGATGAGGCGGGACTTTGGAGGACTGCGGGACTTCTCCGCGACTGTTTAGGGCAGGTAGATCAGTGGAGATGCCGCGAGTAGTCGGATAGGATATGTGTGTTGTTGTCTAAACAGCGTGGAGTTGCGCTCGGGGCGCATGTGCCCCATCGTGTTGTAATGACTTGGCCTCTTGGCCCTTCTTCTATGAAAACGATACGTCTCCCAGGACGTATCCTTACAAAACATGAAGTGGCTCTGCATCAACATGCTATCCTATAATCAAAACGCCGGCTGAACCGACTGTACAAATCCCATGCAACCATTTTCAATCGATTTGTAGCTTGACGCTTGTCCGTTTATTGTAGGTAAGACCACATACAGATCTAGTGGATAGACATCAGGATAACATGCATCACATAATATGATTTGGCATTGTTAAAGATATAACCATTTTGAATGTTCTATATGGCCCAAAGTATAATGAAAACCCCTACTCGGATGTGCAGTTTGTCATTTTTCATAACAACCCTTAGCCAATTTCCAAAAAAAAAATCATTATATTACTTGGGGTGTTAAGCAGAATTCTATATGAACAATATGCCAAATAATTTTTGCAAGGGGACATGAGATGAATGAATGTTGAATTGTCTCTTCCTGATCACAAAAACAACATTTTGTGTTACCATACCAATTCCTTTTGGCTAAATTATTTTTTGTGAGCAACACTGTTCGGTAAAGGAACCACATAAAAATCCTAATATTAAGTGGTACCTTCATTTTCCAAATGTATTTGTGTAAAAAAATAGTATTGCCATTCATGTAATCTAGATACATAGTTTTGACCATAAAAGAGCCGTATATAGTTAGCTTCCAAAAAAACATCTAGCTGATTAGATAAGCAAATATCCATTATCCTTTGCACTAGACGATGAATGAATGTTGCATTGTCTTTTTGTTACCTGTTAGAGCCTGTCAATATTTAAAGGGACCTGGGAAAAACTTGAGCCACTGTGGCTTCTTTGGATTGTACAATGTTATATAAAGAAGGATATTAGAGAGATAATGGTCTATATACAAGCCAAGTGTCTTTCCAAAAAACGAGTTTGTTCACCGTTTCCGATACGAAAGAATGTTGCACATCTGGATGGATGACAATCGAGAGTTTGTCTCTAAGACTGGAACGGATATTAGGATGAATGCAAATTGATGTAGTTTTTAATAATGGAAGCTTTATTATCCCGACACCTGCATCGAGATGATGGATGTTGCCGAATTTATGGAACTTTATTTCGACTCACCAAATAATGGCCTAACCAAAACTGGGATGCACCAAGTGTATCATAGAAGGGTATCTCACATTTTCTTTGCGTGCTCGCTGGTCCAGTTCATGTGGTATAGAGTTAGAGAGATGACTAATTGCGAATGGGCACCCTCTTCATTTGCTAATATTTTTGCCATTATCCAAGAGTTTTTGGGGAATTCTAGGAAGCTTCTTTGGATCTTTTTTACTGTCTAGTGTTGGGCTTTGTGAACTATATGGAGTTTTCTCTCGACAACTCGCACACTGCATTTTCAAAATCATCTTATAATTTCAGCAATGGTGACCACTCCTAAAGCTCAAGGATCATACGGCTGACGGATAAGTTTCTAGATCTGACCAGACACCTCTACAACGACACAAATACGCCAATCATCAGAAACACCGCTTTATCAACTAGATGCTCTCATCTGCATAGTATTTTTTATCCTTTTTAGTTTGCCTATCAAGTATGAAGGCAGTGGTTTGAACTTTGAAGTTTGAATTGCGTTATCCTTTCCTGTAAGTTTATTTTTGCAATTGCAGCTTGTTCTCTCTAAATAGCATTTTTGTACTCTAGAGTCAGCATTAGGGGTAATGAAGAACAAAAGAAATATTGGGAAACAAAAATTGAGAGAATGGAGATCATAGAAGAGCGCTTGTTAATCAATAGTGCATGGACTAGGAGGCGTGGCATGGGGAAATGGTGCAAATCGGAGCCCTAGTGGCTGATAACATCTTCTTAGTCTGGCCATAGTGCTAGTATCATGAGTAGTATTATGCATATTAAGTTGGAAAAAATCTGACGTGACAGATGGATTAATGAAGAGAAAAGTGGTTGTAGTATCATATTGTGATAATGTATCATAACACGCAAAGCTAGATTATTTAATATCAAATAGATCTTATAAACTAATTTGATTGAGATTTTATAAATAATTAAATAGAAGACAACCATGATACTACTAATGATACCATGCATTATGAAGGTAATATCATATACCAGTATCATATGCATGATACTAGCATATGATATTCTCCACTATGACCATCCTTATTCCTTAGCATTAAAAAATAGCCTCTCTAGGAAACATTAAAAAATGGCAAAGTTTTTTTTGTTGCAACATTTATAGGAGAGGATCTTACTATTATGCATATAGGTGAAATATCCATGTGTGTGCCTAGACATGTAATTTGGGAACCAAGAGTAGCTTCTCCTTTTTGCGTACTGTTAGGCCGAACACCTCGGTCATATCAACGTCTTTTTGTTCCAACCCTTGGGGAAGATCCCAATCAAAATGGTACATAAGTGTTGCCAGCATGATCTCTATGCTGGCAATTGCAGAGTTTATTTCAGGTCATATCCTTCGTTCTTCCTCAAAAGGAAAGAACCGAAAATCATTTCCCTTGAAATTGACACCTGCAGCACTGCCTTTCGAGCATGAATTCACCCATGTTCTCCTAGGAGCTCGGGTCCCTTGAAATGGCCCAAGAATTGACAAAAACTTTTGTGCAAGTCAAAATTGTATAACCATTAATGCAACAATCTGCCATGGCGAGATGCGGAGATAGGAGTGGCGCTACTGGATGTAGCCGGAGCGATTCTTTTATGACTGCTTTCAAGTAAGTCATGTTGTTCAGGCTGGCTTCAGCGAATGTTTCTTATCCACAAGGTATGGTAGTACTCCTCAGCTCGTCTTGTAACTTCCTCACCAGGTGTGGCCTCCATACTAGCTAGTTCAACAAGGGTGTATTCAAGGGTTTGAGATGATGTGCTTGTTGCTCCAAAAATATGTCATGTGCAGAATAATCGAAAAGGAAAAATGAAAAATTGACTTAGTCAAATCCACCTACACGCCACATGAAATTAATTTGGAGATTACAGATGGAAGCGTGTAGGAGTAGTACTTACCGAAAGCATAGCTACTATGATATGCTCTCTGGTGCGATTGTACTCAGAGAGCAAAACATCTACAAAATCAGCACCGTTGTGATCAGACACCGACTTCTCTTCGCTCTGATGGTCATGGATCACCTTTTCAAGTAGATTGGCCCATCTCTTCTTAATTTTCTCATCTTTTGCACTGAGAAGCCACTTCAGAACGCCAACCTTAGCTACGACAGGATAGTACTCCTCGAGAATGAACCCTCCTAGAAGCCACGAGCTGTCATTTGTCAGGTCTCGGAACAACTTGTTCTGCCCTTTTTTCCGGAAGAACTTCCATGATATCGCGTGACATGCTATGTCATTTGTGAATGAGTTTAGTAGCTCACTCAGGTCCACATCATCTCATGTTGCGGCTGCCTCAATATTCTTGGCCATGGCAATTCTCACCTAGAATAAATAAATGCTCTTACATGTCACAACTATTCGCTGCTCCAAAAATAAATCTTTCTTCTTGAGCTCTTTTTTACAAATCGGCATTGTTAAGAAAAAATACACTCCTAGCCCATCTAGGATCAAGCCCAAAGATGTTTTTTTGGTTTGTTTATCAATAAAGTGGTAGGATAGTTGATCTAAACCAATTAACCTATAATGAAAATATCTATGCCACTGTTATCGCCATATTTTGGCCAAAGGAGGAGATGGGCCGTAATCAAGATGGGCTTGGAAGATACATATATGCAACGTGTTGTTGAAGCGGCCTTGTGCGTGGAATTGGGCTAAATTGCCCGTGTATCTTATGTTGTAGTAGGTTACGTTTCGGTTTAAGTAAAGAGATAGGATTGCTAGGTTTATTCCAAAGATAGAAAGTCTCCGGACTATAAATATGTACCTAAGGTTATTGAGAAAAGGAGGACGATCACGTTCACAACAAACACAATCTCGGCGCATCGTCACCCCTTGTTTCTAGGGTTTCTTTCGGGTAAGTGTCATGCTGCCTAGATCGCATCTTGCGATCTAGGCAGTATCTACTTATGTGTTATTTGGTGTTACTCGTGCTGAAGCCTTGTTGATGGCGAGTAATACTTTTATCATAGATTTGTTTAGGCTAGCATCGGTACTTTTTGCTATGATTGTTTAGCTATGCTGCCTTTGCTTATCTCGCTACCTTTGCACCTGTTCGGGGTGTAAGGGTAGCATCTTGCTTGATCTTTATTCCGTCGATTCGATCCGTTATAGTTTTGCCTAGTTTTCCAAGGTTTAGTTTGATATCCACGTAGTCAGGCCTTGCAAACGGGTTGAACGATCCAGTAATACGAAAAGATATGGTTTGCTAATTCGAGAGGAGTTGTTCCGGGAATTGACTTTACGTCGGTTGTTAGGCCTTCTCTAGGGTTAGTTTTCTATCCTCTTTTGTATTTACCAGGCTCAATTACGTGTAGGATGTTCCAATTACGTGGTGAAAACATTAAACTGTCGTAGATCGATTTAACTTGTATTGATGAAGCAAAACCCCATGTTATCATAGATCTAATGCAGAACCATGGGATAATCGGCTCCAAGAGCCGATTCACAGGGAAACCTGAAAGCCGGTCACGGCTTGAATTTTACGTATGTTTGTTTGCCATGCAGGAAACCAATCGAAGCAATCTTTCACCTTCCTGATCAGGTATAGGTCAGGTGGCACGCCCTCGAACCAGCCAGGACGTGTGCCGGAGTTTTGCGGGCCGTTGCCCGAGGGACCAGGGCCCACCAGCAGTCCTGGGAGCCTCCCGGCTCTCCGTGTTGCCCGTCGCTGCTCGCCGGTGGGTTTTGGCAGGCAACACATTCTGGCACGCCCGGTGGGACATTCAACAACGTCTACATCAACATCCGACGCTGCGATGGAGAACAGACCGGTCATGTACGACGATCTGCCTGAGGAGCACAAGGCGAAGTATGATGATATCAAAGCTCTCTTCGAAGCCGATCTCATCGGATCTTTTGAGAGGACTCGTAAACATGGTATCAGGTGGAAAGGGTTTTCACCTGAAGGTGCTCTTGATGAGGTGGATCTGTCTGTTCCTTCAGAGGAGCGCACCAGAGCTCTGCGACAGGAAGTCAATTACATGGTGGCCCATTCTCTTCATCGCCATTCTGAGAGCCTAGTGAACGCTTTCGAGCGTGTCGCGGTTCGCGTAGTTCAGGAGATCATGAAACATCAGTACTCTCCGTCGGGGCCTACTCTAGGGACTCACCAGGGAGAAAGGCCACTCCAGACTAGGCCACAGCTGCCATTCACGCTTGCAGCTCCGGAGCCGCCAGGGGCACCGGCGTACGTCGTCTACAAGGTTGGAGGTGACCCTGGCGATTACCAATTCCTGTTTGAACCACCTAAAGAGATCTCACATGGATATGTGTGCACCTACGTGCCGGACTGCAATAACCTGACGCGCACGAACCAGGTGGCAACTGCAGGGATTTCTGGAACAGGAGTTTCTGGAGCAGGGGCTTCGGGAGCAGGTATTTCCGGAGCAGGGATGTCTGGGATGGACGCTGATAAACAGGCATGGCTAGCCAAGTACGCCACCGGAGCGAGTTCTGAGAATTTAGCCCCTGCAGCTCAAACGGTGGAGCAAATCCGTACCATCTTAAGAGACCAGTTCGGCTTCGTGCCGAAGAGAAGGACAATCGGCTACTCCAAGCCGTACCCCAACGAGTTTGATCTGATTCCGCTGCCACCCAAGTATCGGCTCCCTGAGTTCTCAAGGTTTAGCGGATCAGAAGGGTCGAGCTCGATCGAGCATGTGAGCCGATACCTGGCACAGTTAGGCATGATTTCAGCATCGGATCAGTTACGCGTAAGGTTCTTTGCGCAATCTCTGACAGGACCAGCTTTTGGGTGGTACACCTCGTTGCCACCGGATTCGATCCAGACCTGGAAGCAACTGGAGGAACAGTTCCACATTCAGTATCATTCAGAAGCTACCGAGGCTGGCATTGCAGATCTGGCACAGGTGCGGCAAAAGCGGGGAGAAACGGTAGCTGAGTACATTCAACGTTTCAGGACTATCAAGAACCGATGTTATTCGGCTCGTTTAACTGAGAAAGAAGCGGTCGAGCTGGCAGTGTTGGGTCTCTTAGCACCTATCAAGGATCTGGCTTTCCAAGTAGAGTACAATTCATTGGCGCACATGGCCCAGAAGCTGACAATGTATGAACAGCGCCACCCTGAGTTGTACCAAGACAAGTTCAAACGTCCGATAAGCCTGGTCGATACAGAAGAAGAGGATCCTACACAAGACCAGGAGGTGGCCGTGGCTGAATGGGCTCGGGGGGCAGATCCTGTGTCCTGCAAATGGGTAAAACAGCAAGGGCCTGCAAAAGGGTTCGACTTCGACATGAGCAAAGCTGAGCAGATATTCGATTTACTGCTGAAAGAAAAGCAGCTGAAGTTACCCGAAGGCCACAAAATCCCTACGGCTCAAGAGATGAATGGGAGACCTTACTGCAAGTGGCATCACTCGTTCACCCACACCACCAATGACTGCAAAGAGCTACGTCGCCAGATCCAAACGGCGATAGAACAGGGCCGTCTGATCCTTGGGCAGTTCGCCATGAAAGTAGACACAAACCCATTTCCCGGTGTCAACATGGTAGAATACAGCCAGTCCACGAGGCGTCAGTTGGATTTCTCGTTCGATGTTAATATGGCAGGACCTGTGTACCACCATGGCACATATAAGGAGGAAGACGGTCGCTCTCGGGGCAGAGAAAGAGAGGAGGCCGGCCCACGTGACCGGCCCCGTTATGATGACAGGCGGTATTTGACCGAGGAGCAAGTGAGAAGCGTGCGATATCAGAAGCCACACTCCACACACCTCCTTAGCAAGTATGAGCGTCAGTATGACCGACGTCGCCGGCACGATAGAGATGATGAAGGATATGAGCACCTCGCTAACAAAAAGTCGAAGGAAAAAGAAGGCGTGGATAGACATTGGGATTGTCCTTTCTTCAAGCATTGCTGGGATGCCGGAATGGGCCGATTGCCTACAATCGACAACTGCCCAGAATGTGGACAGCAGAAGGATGACACAGGTCCCGTCTCAGTGTTCAAGCGCCTAGGGCCTCTCCCTGCTCGAGCGAAAGGCTTCGAGGAGCCAATGGGTGGAAAAGAAGAAGACAGATATCACCGGCCAAGGTGGTGCCCCGATGGACTCAGGCACACCCAAAAGCGTCGAGTTTAGCGGCTGCGTAACTTGGAGGAAGCCGAAGCGCAGTACCTCCACGCTTTAAGGAAGGCACGGCCCGATCTGGCCGTGAAAGTGCAGCAAACCTTGGAGACGGAGGCTCGTCCGAGAAGAAAAGAATGGCGCCCCAAACCAGTAAAAGCCGATGCGAAGACATCGGCTGGCACAAACATGGTGTTCACACTTCCGTCAGAGTTCTGTGCCCCAAGAGCCAAAGAACTACCAGTGGCACAGTTTGACTGCGGCCCACGACCGGTTATCTTTGAAAAGCCACAAGAGAAGGGCTACAAACATCTGAAAGCTCTGTACCTGCGAGGTTATATCAACGGGCAGCCTGTCCGCAAGATGTTGGTTGACACCGGAGCAGCAGTGAATATAATGCCATACTCCATGCTACGGCGTTTGGGACGCTCCACTGCAGATCTGATCAAAACCAACGTAACGTTAAGCGACTTCAACGGCCAAACTTCAGAGACACAAGGCGTTCTGAATGTGGATCTGACCGTGGGCAGAAAAACCATCCCTACGTCATTCTTCATCGTTGACAGCAAAAGCACCTATGCTGTCTTACGGGGGAGGGATTGGATTTACGCCAACTGCTGCATTCCATCCACGATGCACCAGTGCTTGATACAGTGGGATGGAGATGAAGTGGAGGTCATTCATGCAGATGATTCGATCGAGATCTCCATAGCTGGCATGAACATCTGGGAGGCAGGAGACCAAGAGCCGATCTCTGGAGTCAGTCTAGACGGCTGTGAGCGCATTGAAGCTACAAAAAACGGGGTGAGGCTGGTCTTATCCACTGGCCTGACAGAGTAGCAAAGTCCACGATCGTACGTGGTAAGGCCGATCCCTGCGATCGGCCACAAAAAATAAAAAGCAGCAATCTTACGACAAACAGGTCATGCAGTCGTAGCAGGGAGGTTCCCTGCCATTGTAGAGCACAGATAAGTTGTAAACCTTCCTTGACTAATGCAATAAAAAAGGGGGGCGATTCCGGCAATCGGCCCAAACTATCTTTGTTATCCTCACCAGCTGTTTTCCCCGTGTTTAGCATCGATTTAACAGGTGACGGAAAGCTAGGGTATGGGTTTACATCCGCTGATGAGCTAGAGGAGATTGACATCGGTCCTGGGGATAAGCCAAGACCAACATTTATTAGCAAGAAGTTAGATCCGAATCTGCGGGGTTCGATGATAGCTTTGTTGAAAGAATATCCAGATTGCTTTGCCTGGGATTATACAGAGATGCCCGGGCTAGACAGGAGCATCATTGAGCATCGACTCCCGCTTAAAAAAGGATTTCGGCCATTCCAGCAGCGAGCACGAAAGATGAAGGCCGAAATTTTGAAAGAAGTCAAGAAGGAGATCGAGAAAATGTTGACAGCCAAGTTAATCAGGCCATGCAGGTATGCTGAGTGGATTTCTAGTATCGTACCTGTAGAGAAAAAGGATGGCCGCTGGCGTGTTGCCATAGATTTTCGGGATCTCAATAGAGCTACTCCGAAGGATGAGTATCCGATGCCGGTAGCAGAGACATTAATCAACGCAGCCGCTGGTCATAAAATCTTGAGCTTCATGGATGGCAATGCCGGTTAAAACCAAATTTTTATGGCTCCGGAAGATATACACAAGACTGCATTCAGAGTCCCAGGTTCGGTGGGGTTGTTTGAATATGTAGTCATGACGTTTGGACTGAAGAACGCCGGCGCCACATACCAAAGAGCCATGAATTACATTTTCCACGACCTGATTGGCAAGCTGGTGGAAATTTACATCGATGACGTGGTGGTCAAGTCTGCTTCAGTACAAGGACACTTGGACGATCTGCAACGCGTCCTGGACCGAACAAGAAAATTCGGGCTACGGATGAATCCAAAGAAGTGTGCCTTCGGTGTGATGGCCGGTCAGGTCTTGGGTTTCTTGGTCCATGAACGAGGAATTGAGATCGGCCTGAAAAGTCAGGAGGCAGTGCGAACAATGAAGCCACCTACCATGAAGAAAGAACTGCAGTCTCTCATCGGCAAGATCAACTTCATCAGAAGATTCATCTCCAATATGTCAGGAAGAATAGAGCCGTTCATGGGACTGGTGAAAATTAAATCTGATGAAGAATTCCGCTGGGGGACAGAGCAACAACGAGCCTTCGACGAAATCAAAGAATATCTAACGAAGCCGCCAGTATTGGTTCCGCCCCAGCCGGATAGGCCGTTCTACATTTACTTATCAGTAGCTGACACGTCCATCGCCTCGGTGGTGGTGCAGGTTTATGATGGTCTGGAGCGAGTTGTGTTTTACATCAGCAGAAGGATGCTCGACGCAGAGACAAGGTACCCTGAGATCGATAAGTTGTGCCTCTGCCTGTTTTTCACCTGCACCAAGCTGCGCCACATCTTGCTCTCGGCAGAGATTATCATTATATGCAAATCAGATGTCATAAAGCACATGCTGTCGACTCCTATGTTGAAAGGCCGACTCGGCAAATGGATGTTTGCATTATCGGAATTTGACATCCGGTACCAACCTGCGAAAGCGGTTAAGGGTCAGGCATTAGCCGACCTTATTGCTGAAAGGATCAACACTGATATAGCAGCGCTGTCTATACGAGCGTGGGCTGTGTTTTTCGATGGATCGGTTTGTGATGATGGTTGCGGCATTGGCATTCTACTCGTGTCGCCCCGGGGGGCAACATATTCCTTCTCCATCAGGCTAGCTACCCCGTGCACCAACAACGTCGCCGAGTATGAGGCGATACGCAAGGGAATGGAGTTGCTCATAGAAGCTAGGGCAGAGGCAGTGGAAATTTTTGGAGACTCCAAATTGGTGATTTCCCAGCTCACAGAGGAATACAAGTGTGAGAGCGGGTCGCTCTTCCCATTATGGTTGCAATGCCGTGAGCTCATGGCACAGTTCCGGTACATAAACTTTAACTGGATCCCGCGATCGCAGAATACAGAGGCAAATGATCTCGCACAAATGGCTTCAGGCTACAAGGACGTAGCAGAGGGAACTGATGTTCAAGTTCAGTTCCTGGAGACGGACGACTGGAGAGCCGATATCTTCAATTACTTGAAAGATTCGGCTCGGGGGGCACCTAAACGGATAAGGTACAAGGCCATGAAGTACGTGCTTATCGGGGACGACATGTTCTACAGGACCCTGGAAGGGTTGTTGCTCAAATGTCTAGGGCCAACCGAGGCCAATCGGCTCCTGCACGAGGTACACGAAGGCGCCTGTGGAACTCACCAATCGGCTCACAAGATGAAATGGTTGATCAGGCGATCAGGGTTTTATTGGCCCACCATGCTTGAGGACTATTTTAAGTACTACAAAGGGTGTCAAGCATGTCAGAAATTTGGAAAAATTCAGATGGTGCCCGCGTCAGCAATGAACCCCATCATCAAACCTTGGCCATTCCGAGGTTGGGGCATGGATATGATTGGCAAGATCAATCCTCCATCAAGCAAAGGCCACATGTGGATTTTGGCCATTACGGATTATTTCACTAAATGGGTTGAAGCCGTCCCTATGAAATCAGTGAGCTCAAAGGATGTTATTGATTTTGTGAAAGAACATGTTATTCATAGATTCGGGATCCCCCAAACGATCACGACCGATGGAGGTTCGGTCTTCACTTCTTACGAGTTTAGAGAGTTCTGTGAGGACACGGGAATTAAGCTGATCCGATCATCTCCGTACTATGCTCAAGCAAATGGGCAAGCTGAAGCGTCCAACCAGAGCCTTATCAAGCTGATCAAGAGGAAGATCGATGAGCACCCTTGGCGTTGGCACGAGGTTTTGTCAGAGGCTTTATGGGCTTATCGCATGTCATGTCATGGAGCGATAAAAACCTCGCCATACCATCTAGTCTATGGACAAGAAGCCGTATTGCCCTGGGAAATTACGGCTGGATCGAGGCGTGTCACCTTTCAGAACGATATAACGACTGAAGAATATACGGCCCTGATGAGTGACAGTGTTGAGGATTTAACTGAGCTTAGGCTGTGGTCGCTTGAGAAAATCAAAGAGAACAAGGCCAAGGTTGCTCGTGCATATAATAAGAAGGTGAGACCGAAGGAGTTCCACGTTGGCGATCTGGTATGGGAAGCTGTATTGCCATTGGGAACTAAGGATGCAACATATGGTAAATGGTCTCCAAATTGGCACGGGCCATACAGGGTCGATCAGGTTTTAAGAGGGAACGCGTACATGCTTGAGGAGCTGGACGTCGTAAAATTCCCAGTGGCTGGACGCGTACATCTCAAGAAATATTTCCCAAGCATGTGGGATGATGGACAGTGAAATGTGGGGGCCGATACATGAAATCGGCCAAATAAAAAAAAAGGGAAAATATATAGCCGATGCACAGTCATCGACTCTAGAGGTTCAAACTGTTACAAGCAGATGCCAGTTTACATAAACGAGCTACTGAAGAAATGCCTCGAAGGCGTGGAGGGCGTCAGCACGGACACGATCCACCTCGGCGATCTCGGCTTCGTCATCTTCGTCCTTGCCCGTCACTAGCTGCTTGTTCAGGGCACGTATTTCTGCCAGATCGGTCTTCAGTTGAGCTTTGAGGCTTTCTGCTTCGTCTTGGGAGCGGGCGATGGATTCTTCCTTGTCACGAATGAGCTGTTTAGTCGCCCGGACCTTCTCTTCAAGATCTTCCAACTCCCTTTTCAAGGATGCGAGCTCGGCGGTACTGACAGAGGTGTCAGTTTTGGCATCCAGAGACGCCTTTTTCTCGTTGAGCTGCAGACATCTGTCTGCGATATTGGCCTTCAGTGGAAGTTGGGCGCGGCGCAGACTGATCCTCTCACGAGCTAACTTCACCCTTGACCCGAAGAAAGACAGAGTTACAACTGGCCAAAGCTTCACCTGCAATGCTACTGGGAGTTGGTCTTTTATTTCAGCAAGAACGCTCTTCACCTCCTCAGAACCCTCGATCAACTCTTCGATCGGGGAGGACAGCAGGGTTTTAAGACGCTGGAATTGAGGTGGAACAGCCCTGGCTCGTGGTTCATCATCGGCAACAGAGGGAGTTGGTTCGATGGATTCAGGGTCGAACGTCAGCAAGCCTGAAATATCACAACTCTGGCAGCCCGAAAAAAGCGTCAGTACGCGTCCAACGTGTAAGGATGAGCCGAAAAAAGCTAACATACCTCTCCTAAGATCGAGGGGATAGCAGATGAGGAGACGATCGGTTTGTGTGTGGTTGCTGGGGGCTTGGCCAAAGTGGTAGCCGTTTCATCTGCACCTTCGGGGATTGCTGGATCCGGCTTGGCTAAAGGCATCGGCACTGCCCCAGCTTTCCCACTAGAAACGTCAGTCGTCTGCATTGAAGGTGTTTAGCCGATGTAAATGATGATGAATCGGCAGATAAAAGGAAGTAAGTGGTAAGAGCATGAAGGGTGATGATTTTCGAAACCTCCTGGCTCGACGAAGAAGCTTGCAGTCCTTTGCGAGCTCTCTTGGGACCCACAGCTGGCCCCGCCTCGACTGGTGCTCGGGGGGCAGTAGGTTCAGGAACCGACCTTTTCCTAGAAGCCGATGGTGGTGAACTTGGCTGGCTCGGTGTGATGGTCCTCTCAGAATCTGTGGGGCCTAGTTCTCCTCGATTGGTCTGAGTGTCCTCGCTAGAGGTGTCTTCGACGGAAGCCTGTAAAAAAGAACCAGTAAGCACGAGCATGTCTGCAAGAATGGAAGAATGAGACAGATCGACCAAGACATGGATCGGCCTACATGCGAGCTTTCTGGAGAAGGGCTCCGGCGCCTCAAGGTCTTTCTAGCAGCTACCTTCCTCACCATCGTTCTTGTCTTAGTTGGAACTCGAGGGGCAGCTGACTTAGGAGTTGCTTGGTTCTTGGAAGCCGATTGTGGTGTTATCGGCTGGTTCTGCATCATGACCTTTTTCAAAGGTGGCGATTTTTTGCAGAAAAGAACCACAGGAGCTGGCGGAAAGAACTCGAAGGGGGAGCCATCACTGTGCGTAGGTTCAGGGCCATCTTGTTGCTGCAAAGAGAAAGAGTGGGTTAGTAGAAGAATCATTTGTGAGCTGCATCAAGAAAATTTACAAGTAGTGGTACCTGTTCCACGGGGATGTCATAGTCAGCTTCGAGCTGCTTCAGCAACGGTCCCAGAGCTCTCCTGAAGGCATGAGTCTTCCACATCGACCACCAGTCTTCAAAGCCATCAGTTGATGAGGCGAAGGTGAGGTCATTAGGAATAGGGATGGTCAGAGCATCAAAGAAGGAATAACACCTTTGGCTGGTGAGAGGATCAGGAAGGTCGGCTCTGCTCTCTGTAAGGTGGTGGAGAAAGAAATGGGGAGGTACTTGTCCAAGGCCAAATTGCCGAGCCACTATGACCGGCTGGTAGAATTCATACCCAGGCTTGATTATTCTGTTGGATGTACTCATGCCAACTGGAAGGAAACAGGGACGGATCACAGTGGAAAAGAGCTGCCGAGTGCTGGTGTCATCGGCAAAATTGTCTAGCCTGAAGGAGATTGGATTTTCGAAGTGTTCCGATTCTTCCATGTAGGGAAAAAAGATAGGATTGTCCAGGCCTTGAAAGAAAATGCTGAACCATTTAGATGCTTCCTGAGGGGTCAGTTTACTACCTGGCAGTCTATACAAAGCTTGGCCATAGCTGGTGCATCGGATCTGCTTCCCTTTGACATCTGGAAAGGTGCAACTCGCCAAAAGGGGGAAGTTTGGGACGTGGTTTTGAAAATACAGCTGAGCCCATAGCTGAATGAACCACCAAGGACCACCTGTTTTGACTGCTATGCCAGAGAACAGCTTGACAGACATCAACTGGAGATATCGATAGACCTCTCCAAGGAACAGTTTGCCGATGCCAAGTTGAGTGCCTTTGGCCAGTTCGTGGGCTAAGGAGAGATAATTCTTGGTTGGAGCCAGGGAAGGGCCACAGAATATGAAATGTTCCAGCCAGAAGTTGAGAAAGGCTGTGTGTTCTTTCTCTGTGACAGGGCCCTTTGTTTTCATATGGCGTTGGAGGTAGGCACCCCAGTTCGTGCAGTCTGTTTTAGAAGACAGTTTGTAGGGGACTTTGGTCAGTTTAAAAGCAGAGGGGCTGGGTGATGTAACATCCAGACCAGTAATCATCACCACGTCTAACAGGGTTGGTGACATGGGGCCATGACCGAACATGAAGCAGTTCAGAGCGTCAGACCAGAAGTAGCCGATGGTCTTTAGAAGATTCTCATGTTTCTCAAGGGGAGACAATGACAAATGCAAGGCATCGGCTATTCCCGTGGTTTCCCATTGGGATTGGTAAGCTCTAGCTACCCTGCTGAACCAAGAGACCCAATGTTCAGGGGGATTAGGCCAGGCTCGCAAGCAGTCGGCCCAAGAGTTTAAATCTAGGTCTTGGCTTACGAAGGGGATTCTGTTTGCTTCGCAAGAGATTAGATGGGCAGGACTAGATTCTGTGCGAGGGCCAAGACAGAGAGAATTTGGGAGAGAAGGATGCGGCAGCAGGATGTCTGAAACCTAAAAAATTTTAATGGTGGAATAAGGCATTAATTCAGGTGTTCGCCATTAATTCTAGCATCACGTTCAGACTGCGAGGAGTAGGCGTACCTTCAGACCGGAGACCTCTGGGTTGGTGTTGGACGATTCCGCCATCTGGTTTGCCGGCGGAGATGGATCTATGCAGTTGGGGATCGAGGGTTCTTGTCGCTGTGAGCTCGATCTGGTCGGTGGGCAGTTGGAGATCTGGTTCGCCCTTTTTTGAAGAAGGTCGCAGTTTACCGTTTGAAACTGGAAAGTGGCCGCTCAGATTTGTCTAAGTATGCGACCAAGTTTTGACCTTGTCAATGTTTGTGGGGAAAGTCGATGTGTTACCATCGGCTCGTTGGGCTCTGACTTGGTTGATCAAATGAGCGTAGTATGGTGAAAGCCGATACGTTGCTATCGGCTTCTGGAGCATCGACCTATTTTGACTATCGGCGAAATTGGGTCGAAAAAAGCAATCTTCGAGTTGGAAAAGCGATCTTCGTTCATTCAAAAGACGATTATTTACAGTGGAGCTGATTGCTTACAAAAGGAAATCTACTACTACTACTACTAGTTCCTAATCTAGAGGCCGAGGTCGTCGCCACTGTCTTCGCCGTCGCCTTGTTCGCTGTCATCAGCGCTGCTGCCGGCGTTGTCTTCGCTGCTGCTGCTGAAGATGCCAGCGGGGGCCTCCTCGTCGTCGTCGTCGTCTTCGGTGTCCTCGCTGGACCCGGCGCGGAAGCGCTTCACCGGTGGATACTCATCGGAGGAGGTGTCCTCCTCCGACTCCTCCTCCTCGTCGGAGGATTCGACGCCGTCCCAGGACCAGGCGTCATCGCTGCTCTCCGCCTCCAGTTCCTCGTCGATGAGGAACTGCAGGCCCTCCTCGCCGTCAGTCAGGGACGCGTCATCCTCCGACCAAGCGGCGAAATCCCAATCCCTCTCGTCCCACCATTGTGGGGCGAGAGTCTCGTACGCCGCCGTGGGCGGGTGCTCCGGCGTCGGCTCCTGGTCGCTAATGGTGTTGGAAGACTGGGAGGAAAGGGCGGAAGAAGAGGAGGCCATGGCGGAGGAAGAGGGTTTTTTCGGCGGAGGAAGAGGGTTTTTTGGCTAAGGGAGGAAGATGGGGGCTGCAAACTGCTTAGATGAATTTAAATAAGGGGAATAGTGGAAGACGGTTCAATGCCATAGCAGTTTCCATCATGTGGTGCCAAAACGGTCAAATCATACACTGCGGAGGAGTTGAGAAGACAGGGCATCATGATGAGGGGGTGGCGTGACGATTCTGCTCTGCAACGCGTAACCCGATACAAAAAAAAGAGGAGAAAAAACATCAGCAGAGTGGTTTTGGAATTATTATTGCCAAAACCAGGGGGGCATGTGTTATCGCCATATTTTGGCCAAAGGAGGAGATGGGCCGTAATCAAGATGGGCTTGGAAGATACATATATGCAACGTGTTGTTGAAGCGGCCTTGTGCGTGGAATTGGGCTAAATTGCCCGTGTATCTTATGTTGTAGTAGGTTACGTTTCGGTTTAAGTAAAGAGATAGGATTGCTAGGTTTATTCCAAAGATAGAAAGTCTCCGGACTATAAATATGTACCTAAGGTTATTGAGAAAAGGAGGACGATCACGTTCACAACAAACACAATCTCGGCGCATCGCCACCCCTTGTTTCTAGGGTTTCTTTCGGGTAAGTGTCATGCTGCCTAGATCGCATCTTGCGATCTAGGCAGTATCTACTTATGCGTTATTTGGTGTTACTCGTGCTGAAGCCTTGTTGATGGCGAGTAATACTTTTATCATAGATTTGTTTAGGCTAGCATCGGTACTTTTTGCTATGATTGTTTAGCTATGCTGCCTTTGCTTATCTCGCTACCTTTGCACCTGTTCGGGGTGTAAGGGTAGCATCTTGCTTGATCTTTATTCCGTCGATTCGATCCGTTATAGTTTTGCCTAGTTTTCCAAGGTTTAGTTTGATATCCACGTAGTCAGGTCTTGCAAACGGGTTGAACGATCCAGTAATACGAAAAGATATGGTTTGCTAATTCGAGAGGAGTTGTTCCGGGAATTGACTTTACGTCGGTTGTTAGGCCTTCTCTAGGGTTAGTTTTCTATCCTCTTTTGTATTTACCAGGCTCAATTACGTGTAGGATGTTCCAATTACGTGGTGAAAACATTAAATTGTCGTAGATCGATTTAACTTGTATTGATGAAGCAAAACCCCATGTTATCATAGATCTAATGCAGAACCATGGGATAATCGGCTCCAAGAGCCGATTCACAGGGAAACCTGAAAGCCGGTCACGGCTTGAATTTTACGTATGTTTGTTTGCCATGCAGGAAACCAATCGAAGCAATCTTTCACCTTCCTGATCAGGTATGGGTCAGGTGGCATGCCCTCGAACCAGCCAGGACGTGTGCCGGAGTTTTGCGGGCCGTTGCCCGAGGGACCAGGGCCCACCAGCAGTCCTGGGAGCCTCCCGGCTCTCCGTGTTGCCCGTCGCTGCTCGCCGGTGGGTTTTGGCAGGCAACAGCCACATATTCATTCTCTTGAATTTGACAGTAAAATGTTAGTACTCCCTCCATTTCAAAATATAAGATGTTTTAGCTTTGTGAAAAAAATGTATCTAGACTTGTTTTACTGTTTAGTGTGTAGATTCATTTAGGTTTGAAATAAACCTACATACTAAAACAAGTCTAGATATATTTTCTTCATATATCTAAAACATCTTATATTTTGAAACGGAGGGAGCGAGTAGAAACAAACAATTACCTCCTCCTTGCATGCGCCGCGGAACGACTCTACCTTTTTGACACTGAGAAGGTGCGTGGTGACGAGCTTCCTTGTCCGCTGCCAGTACTCGCCGTACGGGGCGAAGCCGACCTCCAACATGCCGTACATGATGATATCGGCGACCACGGAGTACGGCCGCGACGCCAAGATGTGGTTGTGTGTGCGCAGCACCTCCTCGGCGGCACGCGATGACGACACGACTAGAGTCGGCACGGCACCAAGGTCGGGATCGTGCTTCCTAGCGGGGAGACGTGTGGGAGGGAACCGACGAGGTGCAGATGACCGATGATGGGTAGCGCCGGGGGCGATGGAGGCAGACGACAATGGGCTTATAACTCCCATGCGATGTCTTTACGCGGAATTGGAAGGAACACGACATCGTTGAAAAGAATAGCTCGCATGCGACGGTTGTGAGGCAGCTAATATCCCAAGGCCACACGGGCTATAAAACGGTCGTTAAGGACACATTTAACTTTGTACCAAGATTAGGGTTAAAGCCAAACCGGTCGGTTGGGATAGCCAGTCAAGCCAGTCAAACCAACCGCTTCCGACCGAGAGCGCGCGTCACACTGACTGTAGCTTCCCTGACGGCAGCGGCGGACCTCACCCATCGTTCTCGGCGCCGGGGGCGGCACGGCAATTAATTTAGGCCGCGACGCTTTTGTTCGACGGCGAAGGTGGTGAGTGCCATTTGAAAGCTAATTCCTCTCTCATTCTTCTCAATTCGAGATCTGAGCGTGCCCATTGATGCTAGATTGTGGAGGCGACGGTGTGCTGAACGGTGCGAGGGGGAATGAGATGGAGCATGGAGAGGGGACTTCTAATCGGTATATCCCGTATCTCTGCACTTAATTTCTCTAAGGTTGAGCTCTTTGTTCGCTTCCGCTAGCTCACAGTGCCCGCCAAAAACAGGGGAGACGATGTTGCGCGCCAAACCTTCGAATTTCGCATCAATTTCTTTTCCTCTAGGGATGTTTTAGTTGATGGCAGCACGTAGCTCATTGAGAGAGACACAGTTGTTAAATGGGAGGTAGAATTAGAACATGTTGATCCCCAAGAGCTAATAAACATGGGAGAGGAGGTGGTGAGGAAAATGGTGGAAAAAATTGGGGATAGTGTGGTTTGGGGGCCAGAGCAAGAATTTTCTTTGTTATGATTTGATGATTGCAAATGTGACTATGTTTGTAGGGGTTCGTAGCATGGAAAACAAAAATTTTCTATCGCATACAAACAAACAAGCCAAGACCTATCTACTAGATTGTAGCAACGAGTCGATGGAATAACTTACCCTCGAAGATTCCAAAGTGTTTAACGAGAGCGGATTCTCGTGGGTGATGTAGTCGTACTCTTTCCGATCTCAAGATCGTGTAGACGATCCTTCCGGCGCCACGTTCCGGCAGCGCTCCCGCAGTCGGTCACACGTTCGTTACTCGACGAAGACCTTCCTCTCCCTTGTTCCAACAGGCAGCGGAGGTTGTAGCACTCTCCTCGCGATTCCGGCAGCACAACGGCGTGGTACCGAAAGTAGAGGGGAAATCCCGCAGGGCTTCGCCTTAAGCCGGTGCGAGTATGGTGGAGCTTATGAGAGAGGCTATTAGTGGTCTAGTAATTAGACACACCAATTAGAAGGATCTAAACCAATTAGAAGGCTCTAAACCGCTGGCTAAAGCAATTAGAAGCTCTAAACCAAAACGGCTCTAAACCGGAGATTTAGAGGTGGAAACTTGTGTGTCTAGGAGGGGAGCCCTGCCCCTCCTTTTATAGGTGGGGAGGCGCGGCCAGGGGAGGGGAGTCCCTCCCCAAGTCGGCCTTGGGTGGTGCGCCGGCTTGGGGAGGAGACTCCTCCCTCAAGTCGGTTCCCAACTCCTCTTTCTTGTTTCCCACAGTTTCTTGTTTTAGCCGTTTGACTTTCAAACTGGACATTTGACTTTTCTGTTTTAGGATTCAATTTAATCCTTTATTTGGGACAGCAAGAACACTTAGTACATGATGCAATCATTCCAATATGTAATGACACATTCATGTACCCCTCCCCCCCCCCCCCCCCCCCGGAGTGCCGGACAATCCGGAACCTTCTAGAACATTCCCGATGAAAACACCGGAATCATTCCCGAACTCCGAAACGGGACTTTCCTTATATGAATCTTATTCTCCGGACCATTCCGGATCACCTCGTGATATCCCGGATCCCATCCGAGACTCCGAACAACATTCGGTCTCTTTCTCATAATACCATAACTACTCAAACAACGTCGAATCCTTAAGTGTGTCTCCCTACGGTTCGTGAATTATGCGGACATGATCGAGACACTTCTCCGAACAATAACCAATAGAGGAATCTGGAAATTCATATGGCTCCCACATATTTCTACGATTACTTTGCGATCGAATGAACCACTTACATACGATACCAATTTCCCTTTGTCTCACGATATGTTACTTATCCGAGGTTATGATCGTCGGTATCTCTGCATACCTAGTTCAACCTCGTTACTGATAAGTACTCTTTTCTCGTTCCCGTGATATGTGATCCCTTGTGACCAAGTCACATGCTTGCAAGCCAATTGGATGACATTCCACCGAGAGGGCCCAGAGTATATCTATCCGTCATGTGGATGGACAAATCCCACTCTTGATCCATGTGTTTCAACCAATACTTTCCGAACACTTAATGCCACCTTTATAGCCACCTAGTTACGGTGTGGTGTTTGATGTCATCAAAGCATCCATCTGGTAAAGGTGATATGCATGATCTCATGGTCGAAGGAATTAGGTTACTATGTATCAGAAAGCATATAGCAATTGAACTATTGAAATGACTTGATCTTTATGCTACGCTTATCAATAGGAGTATGTCCACCATATCATTCTCCTAACGATATGATCTTGTTGTTGATAACATCTCAATGTTCATGATATGGAAACCACAATCATTTAATCAACCAACAAGCTAGTGAAGTATAGAGGCTATACTAGGGACTTCAATTTAAGTTTACAATTCACACAAGTATTAATGTTTCCTTGTTAATACTATTATAGCATGAATATAAACATTTATCATAAACACAAAGATATAATAATAACTATATTTATTATTGCCTCTAGGGCATATCTCCAACAGTCTCCCACTTGCACTAGAGTCATCTAATCTAGATTACATGGTAATATACCGAACACCCATGGCAGTTTGGTGTTGGTCATGTTTTCCCCTCGGGAGAGGTTTAGTCAACGGATCCGCCACATTCAGATCTGTGTGTACTTTGCAAATCTTTATATCCCCATCCTGGATATGTTCTCGAATAGCGTGAAAACGCAGCTTGATATGCTTCAGCTTCTTGTGTGACCTTGGTTCTTGCGCATTGGCTATGGCGCCCATGTTATCACAGTAGATAGACATTGGGTCCAGCGCACTTGGAACCACACCCAGCTCTGTAATGAACTCTTTCATCCATATCGCTTCTTGTGAAGCCTCTGAAGCAGCCATGTATTCCGATTCAGTTGAAGATCTCGCCACAACGCTTTGCTTTGCACTCCTCCAGCTAACTGCTGCACCATTCAAAATAAATACGTATCCGGATTGTGATTTAGAATCATCTGGATCGGTGTTCCAACTAGCATCGGTGTAACCATTAACAACGAGCTGTTCATCACCTCCATAAGAAAGAACCATATCCTTAGTTCTTCTCAAGTACTTAAGGATGTTTTTGACCGCTGTCCAATGATCCACTCCTGGATCACTTTGAAATCTGCTAGTTAAACTAACAGCATATGCAATGTCGGGTCTAGTACATAGCATGGCATACATTAGAGATCCTATGGCTGAGGCATAGGGAGTCTTACTCATCCTTTCTCTATCTTCTGCCGACGTCGGACTTTGAGTTTTACTCAAGGTCGTATTGGGCAACATGGGCAAGAACCCTTTCTTGCTTTCTTCCATTCCAAACTTCTTTAGAACTTTGTCCAAATATGTACTCTGTGACAATGATATTTGGCGTTTTGATCTATCTCTATAAATCTTTATGCCTAATATGTAAGCTGCTTCGCCAAGATCCTTCATTGAAAAACTATTATTCAAATATTCCTTGACACTATTAAGAAGGTCTACATCATTCCCAATCAACAATATGTCATCCACATACAGTATTAAGAATGCTACAGAGCTCCCACTCACTTTCTTGTAAATACAAGCTTCTCCATAAGTTTGTATAAAACCAAAACTTTTGATTACCTTATCAAAACGTTGATTCCAACTTCGGGATGCCTGCTTCAATCCATAGATGGACCGTTGAAGTTTGCATACCTTGTTAGCATCTTTAGGATCGACAAAACCTTTGGGTTGCATCATATACAACTCTTCATCAATGTCTCCATTGAGGAATGCTGTTTTGACATCCATCTGCCATATCTCATAATCATAATATGCAGCGATTGCTAACATAATCCTCACAGACTTTAGCTTCGCTACCGGTGAGAAAGTCTCATCGTAGTCAACTCCTTGAATTTGTCGAAACCCTTTTGCGACAAGTCGAGCTTTATAGACAGTAACATTACCATCAGCATCTGTTTTCTTCTTGAAAATCCATTTGTTCTCGACAGTCTTCCGGCCATCCGGTAAGTCCACCAAAGTCCATACTTGGTTTTCGTACATGGATCCAATCTCGGATTTCATGGCTTCTTGCCATTTATTGGAATCTGGGCTCATCATCGCTTCCTCATATGTCTCGGGGTCATCGGTGTTGTCCACCACCATGACATTCATAACGGAATCATACCAATCTGGAGTGGTACGAGTTCTCGTTGACCTCCGAGGCTCTGTAGTAACTTCAACCGAAGTTTCATGATCACCATCATTAGCTTCCTCTCTTATTGGTGCAGGCACCACAGGAACTTCTTCCGGTGCTGCGCTACTCGCAATTTCGAGAGAAGGTTCGACAACCTCGTCGAGTTCTACTTTCCTTCCAGTCACTTCTTTCGAGAGAAATTCCTTCTCTAGAAAGGATCCATTCTTGGCAACGAAGATTTTGCCTTCGGATCTATGATAGAAGGTATACCCAATAGTTTCCTTCGGGTATCCTATGAAGACGCATTTTTCCGCTTTGGGTTCAAGCTTGTCCGGCTGTAACTTCTTTACATAGATTTCGCATCCCCAAACTTTAAGGAACGACAATTTAGGTTTCTTCCCAAACCATAATTCATACGGTGTCGTTTCAACGGATTTAGACGGTGCCCTATTTAAAGTGAATGCGGCTGTTTCTAATGCATAACCCCAAAATGATAGCGGTAAATCTGTAAGTGACATCATAGAACGAACCATATCTAAGAGAGTTCGATTACGACGTTCGGACACACCATTACGCTGTGGTGTTCCCGGCGGTGTCAATTGTGAAAGTATTCCGCACTTCTTTAAATGCTCGCCAAACTCGTAACTTAGATATTCACCTCCACGATCAGAACGTAGAAATTTAATCTTCTTGTTACGTTGATTCTCTACCTCACTTTGAAACTCCTTAAACTTCTCGAAAGTTTCGGACTTATGTTTCATGAAATAGATATACCCATATCTACTCAAGTCATCCGTGAAGGTAAGAACATAACGATAACCACCGCGCGATGCTACACTCATTGGACCACACACATCGGTATGTATGATTTCCAATAAGTCCGTAGCTCGCTCCATCATACCAGAAAATGGAGTCTTAGTCATTTTACCCATCAGACATGCTTCGCATCTTTCAAGTGATTCAAAATCAAGTGATTCATGAAGTCCATCGGAATGGAGTTTCTTCATACGTTTCAATCCGATGTGACCAAGACGACAGTGCCACATATAGGTTGAATTATCGCTTGATTTCAAACGTTTAGCTTCAATATTGTTGATATGTGTATTTCCACTATCGAGATTCAATAAGAATAGACCATCTATCAAAGGTGCATGTGCGTAAAACATATTACTCATATAAATCGAACAACCATTATTCTCTGACTTAAACAAGTAACCGTCTCGCAATAAACAAGATCCTGATATAATGTTCATGCTTAACGCAGGCACCAAATAACAATTATTTAAGTATAAAACTAATCCCGATGGTAGATGAAGAGGTAGCGTGCCGACCGCGATCACATCAACCTTTGATCCGTTTCCCACGCGCATCGTCACCTCGTTCTTCGCTAGCTTCCGTTTATTCTGCAGCACCTGTTTCGAGTTACAAATATGAGCAACCGAACCAGTATCAAATACCCAGGCACTACTACGAATACTAGTGAGATACACATCAATAACATGTATATCAGATATACCTTTCTTCTTGATGTTGCCGTTCTTCAAATCCGCCAAGTACTTTGGGCAATTCCGCTTCCAGTGACCTACTCCCTTGCAGTAAAAGCACTCAGTTTCAGGCTTTGGTCCAGCCTTGGTTTTCTTCGTCGGCGTGGTAACTTTCTTACCACCCTTCTTGAAGTGTCCCTTTTGCTTAGACTTGCCCTTCTTGAATTTGGTGGTCTTATTGACCATCAACACTTGGTGCTCTTTCTTGATCTCCACTTCTGCAGATTTTAACATAGCAAACAGTTCTGGCAACTCTTTGTTCATGTTCTGCATGTTGTAGTTCATCACAAAGTTCCTGTAACTTGGTGGCAATGACTGGAGGACGCGGTAAACCCCCAAAGCATTAGGAATCACTATACCCAAGCTTTGAAGTTTGTTTGCGTGCCCAGACATTTTAAGCACATGCTCACTGACGGAGCTGCCCTCTTCCATCTTGCAGTTAAAGAACTTTTCAGAAGCTTCATAACTTTCAATTGCCGCATGAGTCTCAAAAATCAATTTGAGATCCTCGACAATATCATATGGGTCTGACTCTTCAAACCTTTTCTGAAGCTCCGATTCTAAACCATACAAGATAGCACACTGAACTATGGAGTACTGATTCTTCCGAGCGAGGTAAACATTCTTTACTTCATCGGGAGCATCAGCTGCAGGTGGGTCACCCAGCGGTGCATCCAGCACATAGGTCAAATTACCAGCTGTGAGGACAATCCTCAAATTGCGGAACCAATCCGCGAAGTTGCTTCCATTGTTTTTCAACTTTTCTTTCTCTAGGAACGCATTAAAATTGATGGTAGGGGCTGCCATTGATCTACAACATATTTGCAATAGTTTAGACTAAGTTTATGACACATTGAGTTCAAATTAATTAATGAAATTAAACTAGGTGAACTCCCACTCAAAACAACATCCCTCACATTGTTTTAGTGATCACACGAACCAAATCCACTACATCAACACCGATCATCACGAGAGTTGATATAGTTTCAATGGCGAACAATCATCATGTTCATCATATCTACTATATGATTCATGCTTTACCTTTCGGTAATCCGTGTTCCTGAGACCATGTTTGTACATGCTAGGCTCGTCAAGATCAAACCTTAGCCACCGCATAAGCAAATCTGGCTTGCTTACGTTGTATACACTTGCGGAATCTAACACACCCGATCATCACGTGGTGCTTCGAAACAACAAGCTTTAGCAACGGTGCTAACTAAGGGCGAACACTTTATGATTTGAAATTCATGTGCATGAGGGATCATCTTATAATGCTACCGTCGTCTACTAAGCAATACAAGATGCATAAAGGATTAACATCACATGCAATTCATAATATGTGATATGATATGGCCTTTCTTCTTTGTGCTTCCGATCTCCATCTTCAAACACGAACATGATCTCCATCATCACCGGCATTGCATCAAGGTCAATGACGCTTCACCATGGTTGTCATCCACCGGCTTCAACTATTACAACTACTTTGAATAGACACGCGGGTCTTAACATAAATTAAAGACAACCATATGGCTCCTGCCGGTTGCCAACTTACAATAAGGAACATTGCATACATCAAATATAATCACAATCATGGCCATATCACATCACTGCACACCCCTGCAAAACAAAGTTAGACGCTTCTACTTTCTTTGCATATTTTACGTGGTTTGGGGCTTTCAATAAGTGTCGTTCTAACTTACGAACAAGAACCACAACATTGATACTAGCATTGTTGATTACCCGTTGTAAATTGGATCTTAACTATGCTAGGAGAAACAGGCACCCGCAAAGCCACTTATGCAATACAAGTTGCATGTCAAGCGTGGAGCAAGTCTCATGAACGATGTCATGTAAGGTTAGCCCGGGCCGCTTCATCCCAACATACCGCAAGATGCAAAGTACACAAAAAGCAATCTACAATAAAAGCATCAACGCCCACAATGACCATTGTGTTCTACTCGTGCAACATATCTACCTATAGACACGGCTCTGATACCACTGTAGGGGTTCGTAGCATGGAAAACAAAAAATTTCTATCGCATACAAACAAACAAGCCAAGATCTATCTACTAGATTGTAGCAACGAGTCGATGGAATAACTTACCCTCGAAGATTCCAAAGTGTTTAACGAGAGCGGATTCTCGTGGGTGATGTAGTCGTACTCTTTCCGATCTCAAGATCGTGTAGACGATCCTTCCGGCGCCACGTTCCGGCAGCGCTCCCGCAGTCGGTCACACGTTCGGTACTCGACGAAGACCTTCCTCTCCCTTGTTCCAGCAGGCAACGGAGGTTGTAGCACTCTCCTCGCGATTCCGGCAGCACAACGGCGTGGTACCGGAAGTAGAGGGGAAATCCCGCAGGGCTTCGCCTTAAGCCGGTGCGAGTATGGTGGAGCTTATGAGAGAGGCTATTAGTGGTCTAGTAATTAGACACACCAATTAGAAGGCTCTAAACCAATTAGAAGGCTCTAAACCGCTGGCTAGAGCAATTAGAAGCTCTAAACCAAAACGGCTCTAAACCAGAGATTTAGAGGTGGAAACTTGTGTGTCTAGGAGGGGAGCCCTGCCCCTCCTTTTATAGGTGGGGAGGCGCGGCCAGGGGAGGGGAGTCCCTCCCCAAGTCGGCCTTGGGTGGTGCGCCGGCTTGGGGAGGAGACTCCTCCCTCAAGTCGGTTCCCAACTCCTCTTTCTTGTTTCCCACAGTTTCTTGTTTTAGCCGTTTGACTTTCAAACTGGACATTTGACTTTTCTGTTTTAGGATTCAATTTAATCCTTTATTTGGGACAGCAAGAACACTTAGTACATGATGCAATCATTCCAATATGTAATGACACATTCATGTACCCCTCCCCCCCCCGGAGTGCCGGACAATCCGGAACCTTCTAGAACATTCCCGATGAAAACACCGGAATCATTCCCGAACTCCGAAACGGGACTTTCCTTATATGAATCTTATTCTCCGGACCATTCCGGATCACCTCGTGATATCCCGGATCCCATCCGAGACTCCGAACAACATTCGGTCTCTTTCTCATAATACCATAACTACTCAAACAACGTCGAATCCTTAAGTGTGTCTCCCTACGGTTCGTGAATTATGCGAACATGATCGAGACACTTCTCCGAACAATAACCAATAGAGGAATCTGGAAATTCATATGGCTCCCACATATTTCTACGATTACTTTGCAATCGAATGAACCACTTACATACGATACCAATTTCCCTTTGTCTCACGATATGTTACTTATCCGAGGTTATGATCGTCGGTATCTCTGCATACCTAGTTCAACCTCGTTACTGATAAGTACTCTTTTCTCGTTCCCGTGATATGTGATCCCTTGTGACCAAGTCACATGCTTGCAAGCCAATTGGATGACATTCCACCGAGAGGGCCCAGAGTATATCTATCCGTCATGTGGATGGACAAATCCCACTCTTGATCCATGTGTTTCAACCAATACTTTCCGAACACTTAATGCCACCTTTATAGCCACCCAGTTACGGTGTGGTGTTTGATGTCATCAAAGCATCCATCCGGTAAAGGTGATATGCATGATCTCATGGTCGAAGGAATTAGGTTACTATGTATCAGAAAGCATATAGCAATTGAACTATTGAAATGACTTGATCTTTATGCTACGCTTATCAATAGGAGTATGTCCACCATATCATTCTCCTAACGATATGATCTTGTTGTTGATAACATCTCAATGTTCATGATATGGAAACCACAATCATTTAATCAACCAACAAGCTAGTGAAGTATAGAGGCTATACTAGGGACTTCAATTTAAGTTTACAATTCACACAAGTATTAATGTTTCCTTGTTAATACTATTATAGCATGAATATAAACATTTATCATAAACACAAAGATATAATAATAACTATATTTATTATTGCCTCTAGGGCATATCTCCATCAATGTTAGGGTCGAGACAATGTTAGGGTTGAGACAGGGGAACATATAGTTGATTAAATCGATGAGAAAAACGGTTGGACAAGAAAAATTGTTCTGGTTTAGCAGAGCTTATTGATCTGAAACCTGATTCGAGGGTTGCATATGTGGCCTCGAAGCTGGATGCTCAGATGGTCGAGGATGATTGGGCTGCACAAAGGCAAGTAATGCCTATACTTACTGAGTTGGAAGTGTTAACATTGGAGGATGATGCTAATGCACAAGGGGATGCTGCAGATGCTAATGCACAAAGGATTGTAACTGCTGACTGGAATTCAGTTGAGATACATGACCGGACTGATTTGGTCATTGCACCAATAGATGACATTGAAATGGCAAAGATTTTTGGCATTCCTATAGATGACAAAGATAAGGAGAAGAAGAGGGATGAAGCTGCAAATGATGGTGACAACCATTTAAGAGATGAAGAGGCAGATATAGATCTAGAGTTGTTGGAAAATGCTGCAGTTCATGTAGATGATGCACATGATGATGAGCTAGTAATAGTTTATGACAAAGAGGACCTAGTTATTGAAGTTGGGAGACTGTTTCCAAGCATGGATGAATTCAGGATGTGTTTCAGGACATATGCAGTCAAACGTGAGTTTGCTACCAAGACTATGTGGACTGATAAAAAGAAATTCTATGCAAAATGCGTAGGTTATGATGGTGGTGCCAAGCCTTGCAAGTGGTATATATCTGCTAGACGCCAACGTGATGGAAGTACAATAAGAGTGAATCAAATTCCAAAACCTCATACTTGCATTACAAGTTCTCAAACAGTTACAAAGATGACATCACAATTATGGGTTGCAGAAAAGATCAAGCCCATTTTAGCCACAACACCAAACAACACTGCAAAGAGAATGAAAATAGACTTGGAAAAGCAGTACCCCATTAAGCTGAATTATACTACAGTGTGGAAGGAAAAGCAAAGGGCAATGAAAGAGCTCTATGGTGATTGGGCAAATACCTTTCGAATGCTTTATAACTTCAAAGCAGAAGTAGAGAAGAGGTCACCTGGCAGTGTTGTGGAGATAGATACTGAGGTAACACCTAATGGGAAAGTCTTCTTCTCTAAATTCTTCATGGCTTTAAAGCCTTGCATCGATGGCTTCAAAGCAGGGTGTCGTCCATTTTTGAGTATAGACTCATCTTTCTTGACTGGAAAGTGGAATGGTAAACTAGCAGCATGCAATGCTTTAGATGGACACAATTGGATGTTCCCTGTAGTGGCATGTTTCAGTCTGAGACAGAGGCATCATGGACATGGTTCATGATGTAGTTGAAAAGATGCATAGGGCCAGTCTCTCCATTGGCAGTGCACACAGATGCATGTAAAGGTTTAGAAAATGCAGTGAAGATTGTTTTCCCTCATGTTGAGCAGAGGGAGTGCTTCGGCCATATGTGGATGAATTTGATCAAAAAATTCAGAGGAGATGATTTTGGACGCATGTGGCCAGCAGCAAAATCTTACACCAGACAGACACATTCATATCACCATGAGAAGATTAAGGCGGCATGCTCTGAGGAGGATAGGGTCAAGTTTTGTACATGGTTGGAAACCTACCATTCTCTTTTATGGTACAGGTCTGGTTTTAACATTGCCATCAAATGTGATCATATCAACAATAATTTGGCAGAAAGTTTCAACAACAAAGTGAAGGAGTTAAAAGACTTGCCTGTCCATGACATGGTTGACCAGATCAGGATCATGATCATGAGGTTGTGGGAATTGAGAAGAAGGCTTGGTGATGTTCTTCAAGGAGATAAGCTTCCTGGTGTTGTGCAGCAGGTGGTCAACAGGAGCAGAAATCTTGCACATTTGCGTGTTGAGAAATCCTCATTGTGGGGTGCTGAAGTCAGAGATACAAAGATTGGCAGGAGGCATATTGTTGACACTCAATTGCATGAATGCACATGCCTTGAGTGGCAACACACTGGGAAGCCTTGTGAGCATGCCATACTTTTCTTGGCCCAAACACAAGCTAAATATGCACCCATATTTGCATGAGTACTATTCTGTAGCAAAATTCAAGGCTGCATATGGAACACCAATTCCAGCAGTTACAGATCAGTCTCAGTGGCCTGAAGTGGACATTCAGTTCTCCTTGTGTCCTCCTTTGATGAAAAGAAAGGCTGGAAGGCCCAAGCAGAGTAGATTCAAGGCTTGGTTTGAGAAAGGTGGGAGCAGCAAGAAGGGAAACAAAGATGAAAAGAAAGATGCCAAGCCAAAAAGGGCCCAAAAAGGTAACAAGAATAGATGCAAACTCTATGAAGAACTTGGACACCGAGCTGGTTCTACCAAGTGCAGAGACACTCTTGAAAAGCCAAAGTATGTTCATCCAAAATCTATCCCATTTCTTGTTGATGATTTTTCTCCCCCAGCTAACTTGCTTGTTTTCAGGAGGAAGCGTGGAGAAAAAGGCCCACCTCTTGTTGTTGACGAATGCTGGCCAGTGAAAAGGTCAAGAATCAATGGCCAAAGAAAGAAGAGAACTAACCAGATCATGTTTGGTGCTGCTGAGGTGCAATCTGAACTTGTTTTGGAGGATGATGTGTAAACTGTTGAGGCTTTAGGGCACACCGTTTCTGATTTGGAAGCTTTGGTGCAAAATGAGGGGCAAAATGAGCCTGTTGTTGAGGCTCTGGTGCAAAATGAGCCTGTTGTTGAGGCTCTGGTGCAAAATGAGTCTGTTGTTGAGGCTCTGGTGGAAAATGACCATGTTGATGAGGCTCTGGTGCAAAGTGACCATGTTGATGAGGCTCTGGTGCCAGATTGTGTTGTTGATGAGGTGCAGGAGGTGAAGGAGGTGAAGGAGACTCTTGGACGTGCTGTGGGGAGGCCAGATGGTAATGGTAAGAAAAAGAAGAGCATAAACCTGTTGTGTGGTGTGAAACTTGTGAAGGAGAAGAAAATGAGGGGTAAGAAGAGCCAAAAGAAATAGACTTTGAATTTGGCACTTGTTGTTGTTGTAAACATTTGTTATCATAATAATTTGGCAGTTGTTGTTGTTGTAAACATTTGTTATTATAATAATTTGGCACTTGTTGTTGATAATTTGGACAAAATTCAAATATGATGGTAAATTTGAATTTCAACAAATGTACTTTTCTATGTTTGTATGAGCTTCCAGCGTTTTTCTCATATGTAGAGTACAACTCATCCTCACCCTGATCCCTTTTGTGAAGTACAACTCACCCTCACACAAAATATGGTAGAAATGGGCTCCAAAGCTAGGGTAAACCACCCCATTTCTAAGCAAGTTTTTTTCGACCATTTCTAAAACCAAGTTTGATATTTTTCCTCACAACTATGTCACATAACATGACACCATGCGAAGGTTTTGTATTTTTTTGATTTTTTTTTGAATTAGTTATGCACATTTGAATGTCTGGTCAAACTTTTTGAAGGGTTTTCATAAATATTCTTAGCTAGGGGCTGAGGCTCACAAAACTAGCATTGGATCTCTGATGAAATAGCATGTTGTGAACCTAAAAATGATTTTTACAAAAAATCATCAGCATGAAATCATGTACCTGTAGTTCATATCTTACCCACTTCCAGCCGATTCGGCAGGATTTGTCTTTTTCACCAGGGATGGAATAAAAGGTTTGAGATACTCAAGTTGGTAAATTGTACATGCTAGGTGGTCTAGTATTTTTGAAAAATAGGATGTTACCATTTTGAAACTTCAATTTGGTGGTTGCTTCACAAATCCCCCCTCTTTCGGCACTCAGAAAATAGAAAATGGATTTTCTGTGCATCGAAAAGGAAAACTTTGTGCTACAACATTGTTAGTCATCCCATTATACACATGCATGCCCAATATGGGCACATTATCACAAACTATGCCTTGATTCTAGCCATATCATTGGTCAATTGACCCGAAAGCCAAAAAACCTCGGAGGAGATAGGTCATTTTGTGAAGGGTTTTTTGAAATATGATCAATAGACCAAGTTTGATATTTTTCCTCACAACTATGTCACATAACATGACACCATGCGAAGGTTTTGTATTTTTTTGATTTTTTTTGAATTAGTTATGCACATTTGAATGTCTGGTCAAACTTGTGAAACCCCGTTGACTGCATCCTAAACCCAGCTAACCCTAAGGCCGAATGAGGAACGTAGATCTAACCCTAGCGCAACACTGTGGCCGTCCAATCGCGTCTTCTAGAAGGATTCCGCGGGTGGCTCTGGGCGATCCGTGAAAGGGCTTGTTCGGCAACCTGATTGGTTGATGTCTCTTAGAAGGATTTCGCGGCTAGCTCTTGGCGATCCGTGGGATGGATGATTCTGGAATCTAATTGGCTCGCATCGTTTTTTTCATGAACAGATAAGGTATAGCGTGGCACACTCCATTGACCGTTGGACCGAGCGTGGCATGCGAGGGCGCTGGGCGGGGCTGGCTGCACCATGCATGCATGCTATGCATCGCGTCGCAGTCTAGCTATTTTGCGTGCAGCCAACCGATACAACAGTGCGGCAGTGTATTTACTCTCTCCGTCGCATTAAATAAGTGTATGTCTAACAACTTTCTTCAGTCAAACTTACTCCCCTCTGGTTCATGCGCCATAGAAAAAGGGGTAAAGTCAATATTTATGAACTTTGACTACCTATATACTCTCTCCATCTCGGTTTATAAGACTTACACGTATTTCTATGTTGATAAATTAAGCAACTTAGCATTAGGTATATAAGATAAAAACTATATTATTAGAAACTTTAAATATTATATTTTTTAATGATATAATATTTATATTATATAATTCATATTATATAGCTCATGCAGACGACCTAGATATACGCGTAAGTCTTATAAACTGGGATAGAGGGAGTAAGAAAAAATATCAAATTCTAAAATATGTAATAAATATAAGGTACAGTGTGGCACACTCCATTGACCGTTGGACCGAGCGTGGCATGCGAGGGCGCTGGGCGGGGCGGGCTTCACCATGCATGCATGCTATGCAGCTGCCTCTCGCGTCGCAGTCTAGCTATTTTACGTGCAACAGCGTTGCAGCGTATTTACTCCCTCCGTCGCATTAAATAAGTGTACGTCTAACAACTTTCTTCAGTCAAACTTACTCCCCTCCGGTTTATACGCCATAGAAAAAGTCAATATTTATAAACTTTGACTACGTATATAAGAAAAAATATCAAAATCTAACATATATAATAAATATAATTAGATTCATCGTCACATATACTTTTATATTATATAAAATTAATATTATAAATTGATATTATAAACTTAGTTTCATACTCCCTTTATTCCCTCCAATTAATTGACATCCCTCTGATTACTCCCACCGATTTTTCTTCTCACCCGTTGAGTTTCCAGGTATGAGTTTGTTGCATGCGGTGTGTAAAATCGGGCCCGTAAAAACGAACGAGTTTGTTGCGTGCGGTGTGTAAAAACGAACGAGTTTGTTGCATGCGGTGTGTAAAAACGAACGAGTACCTTGGTCCTAGATTCCTGCATTTATTACCGAGTAAATCAATGCCAAATTCTATTTTCTCTTTTATTTTTTACTGCTAATGAACAACTACCTTGGAAGTTTTTTCTCTCTTTCCCATTAATGCATGCATTCCCATTAATGCATGCATGCATGCAGGGGCGGGGGCGACGGTGCAGGGGTCACGTTGCATCCTAGCAATTTTTTTGCACTGACCGTATTGATCACGCACACGGCTACGCCCGCTTCCTACACGCAACGCAGCGCACGCGTCTACGCCAACGCTGGGTTCCCACGCCGCCCTTCACGCCCCCATCAATAAATAAGCAAAATGCCTTTGCCTCCTCATCTCATCTTGCCCCTCATCTTCAATCTCGAGCTCGTCCCTTTGCCTCCTCCCAGCCCCCAAACCCCAAAAAACACTCCGGCGACCATGGCGACCTTCCCCCCCCCCACTTCCCTTCGGATTCCGAAGTAAGCGACGAGGACAACCACCCGGACCACAAGAAGGTCTGGGAGCAGGAGGCGCCCCCGCTCCCGAGGCGGGGCAAAAAGGGGGGGCGACGCAAAGCCCCTCCCTGCCCCTAGGCCCTTGGCCACATCGTCCACAACCCCCTCCCCGACGGCAACCTCCCCGACGACGGCCCCTCCTAAGAGTATTGGAAGTCGGCGGAGAAGGAGGAGGAGGCGGAGCTCGCTGCTTACGCCAAGTGGGAGGAGAAGCAAGCCGTGCGCGCCTTGAAGAAAAGGCGCAAACGGGAGGAGGAGGATCGACGGGAGGCCAATCCCTGGGCCTTCCAGGAGGAGCAGCGGCGGCAAGGGCATCGGGAGAGGGTGGCAGCTTGGAATGCTGCGGCGGCGGCTTGGAGGGCAGCAATGTTGGAGATATGCCCAAGAGGCAATAATAAAGTAGGTTATTATCATATCTTCATACTTATGATAAATGTTTACATACCATGCTATAATTGTATTAACAGGAAACATTAATACTTGTGTGATTTGTAAACATAAAAGAGTCCCTAGTAAAGCCTCTTGTTAAACTAGCTTGTTGGTTAATATATGATCATGGTTTCCTGATCATGAACATAGAGATGTTATTAACAACAGGGTCATATCATTAGGAGAATGATGTGATGGACATACTCCTATAGTTAAGCGTAGCATAAAGATCAAGTCATTTAATATAGTTCATTTGCTATAAGCTTTCTGATACATAGTAACCTAATTCCTTCGACCATGAGATCATTCTTATCACCATCACCGGAAAGATGCTTTGATGACATCAAACACCACACCGTAACTGGGTGGTTATAAAGGTGACATTGAGTGTTCGGAAAGTATGGGTTGAGACACATGGATCAAGAGTGGGATTTGTCCATCCATATGACGGATAGATATACTCTGGGCCCTCTCGGTGGAATGTCATCCAGTTAGCTTGCAAGCATGTGACTGGTTCACAAGGGATCACATACCACGGGAACGAGAAAAGAGTACTTATCGGTAACGAGGTTGAACTAGGTATGAAGAGATACCGACGATCAAAACCTCGGATAAGTAAACTATCGTGAGACAAAGGGAAATTGGTATCGTATGTAAGTGGTTCAATCTATCGCAAAGTAATCATAGAAATATGTGGGAGCCATATGAATTTACAGACTCCTCTATTGGTTATTGATCGAAGAAGTGTCTCGGTCATGTCCGCATAATTCACGAACCGTAGGGAGACATACTTAAGGATTCAATGTTGTTGAGTAGTTATGGAATGATGAGTAAGAGACCGAATGTTGTTCGGAGTCTCGGATGGGATCCGGGATATCACGAGGAGATCCGGAATGGTCCGAATAATAAGATTCATATAAGGAAAGTCCTATTTCGGAGTTCGGGAAAGTTTCCGATGATTTCATCGGAGAGGTTCTAGAAGGGTCTAGAAGGTTCACCGGTCCGAAAGGAGAATGGTCCATGAATGTGTCATGGGTAAGTGGAATGATTGGATCATGTCCAAGGTCACTTGGTGTTGGCATATGCAAGAGAGAAATAAAGCTCTAAATTGAAAGTCAAACGGGAAGTTTGAAAAGTCAAACTGGAACAATGGTTTCCTAGTGGGAGAAGAAACAAGTCCTTCTCTCAATCCAACTTGGGTTTGGGTTTGGATTCAAACCCACCCCTCCCAAGGCTGCCCCTCCCTCTCATAAATAGAAGGGGAGGCCTGCCCCAAACAACACAAGTTCCAAGCCCTCTCCACGAGCCGCCGCCGCCCCGCGCCGCCGCCGCCCGCCTCCAGTGCCGCCGCTCGCCGCCGGTCCGTCACCACCGCCGCCGACACCTCCTCCTCCCGGATCTCTAAACCCTTGTTTTCCGGGAAACACTAATCCTCCATACTCGCTTCGGCTTAAGGCGAAGCCCTGCGAGATCTTCCCTCTACTTCTGGTACCACGCCGTCGTGCTGCCGGAATCGCGAGGAGAGTGCTACAACCTCCGCTGCCTGCTGGAACAAGGGAGAGGAAGGTCTTCATCGAGTACCAAACGTGTGACCGACTGCGGAAGCACTGCCAGAACGCAGCGCCGGAAGGATCGTCTACATGATCTTGAGATCGGCAAGTGTACGACTACATCACCCACGAGAATCTGCTCTCGTTAACCGCTTTGGAATCTTCGAGGGTGAGTTCCTCTATCGACTCGTTGCTACAATCTAGTACATATATCTTGGCTTGTTTGTGTGCATGCGGTAGAAATTTTTTGTTTTTCATGCTACGAACCCCTATAGTGGTATCAGAGCCGTGTCTATATGTAGATCTGTTGCACGAGTAGAACACAATGGTCATTGTGGGCGGTGGTGTTTTTATTATCAATTGTTTCTTGTGTACTTTGCATCTTGCGGTATGATGGGATGAAGCGGCCCGGGCTAACCTTACATGACATCGTTCATGAGACTTGCTCCACGCTCAACATGCAACTTGTATTGCATAAGTGGCTTTGCGGGTGTCTGTCTCTCTCATCATAGTATAGATCCAATTTACAACGGGCACTTGATAGTTCAAGCATCAACGTCGTGGTTCCTGTTCGTAAGTTAGAGCGACACTTATTGAAAGCCCCAAACCACGTAAAATATGCAAAGAAAATTAGAGGCGTCTAACTTTGTTTTGCAGAGGTGTGCTGTGATGTGATATGGCTATGATTGTGATTTATTTGATGTATGCAATGTTCCTTATTGTAAGTTAGCAACCGGCAGGAGCCATATGGTTGTCTTTAAATTCTGTTAAGACCCGCGTGTCTATTCAAAGTAGTTGTAATAGTTGAAGCTGGTGGACGACAACCATGGAGCGGCATCATTGACCTTGATGCAATGTCGGTGATGATGGAGATCATGTTCGTGCTTGAAGATGGAGATCGGAAGCACAAAGAAGAAAGGCCATATCATATCACATATTATGAATTGCATGTGATGTTAATCCTTTTATGCATCTTGTATTGCTTAGTTTACAACGGTAGCATTATAAGATGATCCCTCAAGCACACAATTTCAAGTTTTAAAGTGTTCATCCTTAGTAAGCACCATTTCTAAAGCTCGTTGTTTCGAAGCACCACGTGATGATCGGGTGTGTTAGATTCTGCGAGTGTATACAATGTGAGCAAGCCAGATTTGCTCATGCGGAAGCTAAGGTTTGATCTTGACGAGCCTAGCATGTACAGACATGGTCTCGGAACACGGATCACCGAAAGGTAAAGCATGAGTCATATAGTAGATATGATGAACATGTTGATTGTTCACCATTGAAGCTACATCAACTCTCGTGATGATCGGTTTTGATGTGGTGGATTTGGTTCGTGTGATCACTAAAACAATGTGAGGGATATTGTTTTGAGTGGGAGTTCAATGGCAATATGATTAAAAGTTGAACACTATTTATCATAAATTAAATCAAAGTGAATTTGCATAGTTGTTGTAGTCATTGGCATCCGTTTACCACCTTGCGCTTATTTTTAATTGAGATGATAGAACTATAGAATTCTGGTTGGCTACTTTATGAACTGGTATCGTATTGTTTTGAAGTGTTAATCTAAAGTTTAAAAGTCCTATTGCGAACTTTCAGTAAGTTCTGGTTACTCCATGAAGTTTAATAATTGGTATTAAATCAAGAGTGACAATTCCAAGTGTTAGTGTATTAGTATCATGTTTGTCTCCATGATTCTTGATATTCAAAGGATTGTCTTAATATCAAGGTTATCTAGGATCTGAAAGAGTTGTTTCAGAAACCATGATGCGTGGAAGATATTGTGATATCTGAAATGAAATTTTGGTTGCAACATGATAGAGTATAATGTGGCAAAAGTCATGTTCTCATATTTGATGAAAATTTGCAAAAGGTTGGAGACACTAGTTGTCCTAATCCTCCAAAAGGTTTTGGAGAGCAACATTATACTCGCGATTCACTGTTACAAGCTAAAAGTAGCTTGATCATGGATAATCCCATGATAAGGGTGAATATTTGATGTAGGTAAAATGTTTACTACACCAAGTGATTACTAAAGAAAGGAATTTGAAAGAACACCAAACATTTGATGATGGTGATCTACTTCAAAGTGCAAGTCCAAAGACATTGGTATTTTACTTTGGACTGTATGTCATATATATGGCTCCACTATTGATGTTTATAGATTCTTTCAAACAGAAAAGGAAATACTGAAAGAGAATCTCATAAGTATATGGCAGAAAAGAAAAGACTAGAATTATTGAGCTTAAGTATATAGATGATATACATGTTATGGATATATTCTTTGCTTATTAAATAATGTGGTTTTTAAGTATTTGATACTGAATTTGTTGGTGTGAATCGTCATACGAAACAACACAATTCATGAACTACAATGGCCTAAGTAACTAGCAAAAGAATATGTGATGATGTTCATCGAGAACAAATAAAGGGTTATTGTGCTGCTTGTTAAACATCAAAGCTTGCCTTCAAGATTTGTTTTATCAGGTATTATGAGAACAAAAGGGTTGTTCAAATGATTGCCATAATCCATAAAAGATGGATGATTCACAAATCTTGTTGGAGAAATCACATCCATAAACCTAATGCTAAAAATGTCGAAAGACAAATTGATTGAAAGATCACTTGGGAAGTGACATCGCCGTTTAAATTATATTAGAAAGAAAACATGAAGAAACTCCATGTGGATGGAATTTTGGAGTCCTTTTGATTTTTGATCAAATGACGCTTGTGAAACTTTCCTAAGAGATAATTAAAACTTCGTTCATAGGCCATAAAGGGAACGAATGACTAGCTTATTGGAACTTGTACATATTGTTGTATGAAATCCATTATGTGTAGTCAAGAGCGATGGATTTCAACTTCATATGTTTTTCTCCGAATTTGAGTGAATATATGAATATTTACTTAATAAGGATGAAGTATGAAACATTTGAAAAGTTCAAAGATTTCCAAGATGAAGTGCAAAATCATTGTAACAAGAATTTAAAGAGTTTATGATAAAATCATAAAGGAAGATATTTGAGTTACAAGTTTAGCATAATACCTAAGATTTAAGGAATCGTTCCGTGGATTTGCATTTTTCGAAACACCATAAGAGTATGGAGCATTCGAGATTTGTAATTAAACCTTGTTTAACATGGTAAGATCAAAGGTGTAATTCATAAAACAGCCATTATATTAAAAGCTTTAGAGACTACCGTTTATCCACTGAAAAGAGCTCCATCATAATCCGTTGAATTGACACCATATAAAGTTATGGTTTGGGATAAAACCCAAGTTGTCCTTTCTTAAAAATTGGTATGCTATGCATAAGAAAGATGTTTGCAACCAAAATCGGATGAACATATATTTGTATGTTATTTTTAATAATAGTTAAGTATTCCTCCATAACACCAAAGACAAAAGTGTTTGTCGCTTAAAACGTCAAGTTTCTTAGAGAAGAAATTTTTCGTGAAAAGTTAAGTGGGAGGACAATAGAACTTTGATAAGGTTAAAAGAACCTTAGCTATATGTGCAGAGTTGCGCAGTGCCGAAAAGTGTTCCGGAGGCAGCAACAATGCTTATAGCTCACGTGCCTCAAAGGTTGTGGTCACGGAGGACTAAGTTCCTATTGAAACAAGTAGGTCAGGTAAACAATCAAATACCAAGATTTGAGAGTTAAATCATTATTTGACAATAATGATCTGACTACATGCAAAGAAGCGATGATGGGCCCTGACTCCGTCATATGGCTTGAAGCCATAAAATCCGTGATAGTTCCATATACGAGAGATCAAGCTTTGAACTTGAAAGACCCTCTGGAAAGGTACAAGACCTTACAGTCATATTTGGATTTATAAAGAAATAGACATGAATGTTTCACATCTATGAAATAGTCGACATGTTGGGAAAAAGTTCACAACAATGTTCAAAGGTTGACTATGACAAGATCTGATCTTTCATAGCGATATTTAGTCTAGACGGATTAATATAGCAACCACGACATATAATTTTGTTATGTGTTGAATAAACAAAACAAGTTCTTCTAATAGAATGGCTACCAAGGACATGTGCATGACACGGTCCAAAGGCTTTTGTTAATTCAAAGGATGCTAAAAGCATATGCAAACTTCAATGGTTGAAGTAAGCATCGCGGAGTTGCACTACTAAGAAACAGGCTGTTAGTGGCGCACCCGAAATGCCCATCCGTGGCGCACTAGCAGGCCTTGCGCTACGGCTATCTCTCAGCCGTGGCGCACTGCATAGCGCACCTCCTAGTGCGCCACAGAAGTTTGGGCTGGTGCGCTACCCCTGGGATCTTCTGTGGCGCACTACCTAGTGCGCCACTAAGCTTTCATAGTGCGCTTGAGGTGTAGTGCGCCACAGAAGGTAGACCATGTGCGCCACAGATGTATTTTTTATTTTTTTTTAATTTCCGAGCCAGATTATATGCAATACAGATTATATACAATATTACAGCAGATATACACACACAGATACAAGATATACAATTATATATATAAATACTCAATATCAAAAACAAGATTGAAACAAATACATATAGATAAGTCTCATTCATGAATACATAGTCTAAGTTACATTGTTTCGATCATGTTACAAAGTAGTAGTTGATGACATGCGAATACATATGTCGATCGAACAAGTTAGAGCTCGGAAGCTCGCCTAGACATCTAAACTAGCTAGCTAGACACAAACGCGGGATAAATAACCAAAGAAGATAACCATGATCACCGCCGCGACGAAGGTGTAGGTCTTCATCCGGTTCCTTGTCCTAACACCCGCTAGATAGCGCGTGTATCTAGCTTCCGCCTCCGCCATAGTGTTGTACCCTTTGTAGCTATTGCCGCTGAAACGGTGCACCTGTCTCCGGCAGTCTTCCCAATCATCGTAGACTCCGAGAACCCGTCCCTTGTACACGACGTACCACGTCATCTATAAGTTGACAATAATAATTAACCGATTATTGAAAAAAAATATATAATTAAAGTCGCATATGAAGATACACTTATAGAAAGTACTCCTAAATCAAAAAGACCAAACTCAAAAAGCATGCCTCATATATAACTAGGTTGTTCGACACTGGAATATGCTACGATGGCACTGTCCGCCAAGTAGGATGCACAACACCTGGACCTATGCATAGCACAAGGCGGACAATCCCATCGCAGCAGATTCACATATAGTGTGCCACGACATTTCAATCATCGGCATTATTCTCGAAAAAGACCAAAGTAACTCAAAAAGCATGCCTCATATATATACATAGGTCGTTAGACACAGGAATATGCTACGATGGAACCGTTCGCCAAGTAGGATGCACAACACCTGGACCTGTGCATAGCACAAGGTGAACAATACCATCGTAGCACATTCACATATATAGTGTGCCACGACATTTCAATCATCGGCACTATTCTCGAAGAAGACCAAAGTAGCTCGAAAAGAATGCCTCATATATAACTAGCTAGGTCATTGGACACAGGAATATGCTACGATGGAACTGTACGCTAAGTAGGATGCACAACACCTGGACTTGTGCATAGCACAAGGCGTACAATCCCATCGTAGCACATTCACATATATAGTGTGCCACGACATTTCAATCATCGGCATTATTCTCGAAAAAGACCAAAGTAGCTCGAAAAGAATGCCTCATATATAACTAGCTAGGTCGTTGGACACAGGAATATGCTATGATGGAACCGTGAGCCAAGTAGGATGCATAAGACCTGGACTTGTGCATATCACAAGGCTCACAATCCCATCATAGCACATTCACATATACATTGTGGCACGACATTTCAATCATCGACATTATTCTCGAAAAAGACAAAAATAACTCGAAAAGAATGCCTCATATATATATATATAGGTCGTTGGACACAGGAATATGCTACGATGGAACGGTGAGCCAAGTAGGATGCACAAGACCTGGACTTGTGCATATCACAAGGCTCACAGTCCCATCGTATCACATTCACATATATAGTGTGCCACGACATTTCAATCACCGGCATTATTCTCGAAAAAAGAGTAAGGAAAAAAAGGACCAAATTGAGCAAAGGACCAAAGAGTAAGCAAAAAAACCAAGCATTGATTGATATATAATAATAATAAGCAAAATAAGTAAGTGATGATTCATAAACCTAATAAGATAAGTACACTTGTCCACACACACACACAAAGGTCATCTATAGTTTGTAACTACAACTAGGCCAACATCAAGCCTTCTGGCTCGGCTTAGGGAACGGGAGGACGCCCTGTCTCGTCATGAACTTCCTATAGTCACCCTGCATCTCTAGGCGATCTTCTATGTCACGGTTATTCGGGATATTTCCTCCGTAGAAGATCCCCCCCAAAGTCATGACATCACGAAAGATGATTGCCCCAAACTGCTGCTGGATGCGATACATCTCTTGTCTAATATCCGAATCATTGATCTTGGCCTTTGCTTCGGCCCACTGTTTGAGATGATCTGGCAGCGTAGAATTTTGCTGGTCAAGTAGGAACGCCCTCATGTGATGGAGTGCGTAGTAGGCTTCCTTCTTACTGTTTTCCGGCTTCTTCACGCAGGGGAACTCCGTTACGTGGTTGAAGACGTGCCTGCCGAACTTGACCTTCGTACGCACGAAGGTGGTGCCTTCCATCGAGGCAAAGCCGGTGAGAGCATCATCCAGAACTTCCTTGATCTTGTCGTAGTTTTTCTTCTTTTCTAGACTCCCCGAGTCGAAATACGTGGCGTGGGAATGCTTCGGCGATAAGGAGATGAGCGTGCAGTGTTCATCTCTGCGCAAAAAATTCAAATGGAATGTGTTGGAAAAAGAATGATGATGATCTAATAAAGCCAATCGACGATGGCGAGTGAATAACGACTTGCTCGGGAAAGTAAGGCACGAGAATGTATTCCTTTGTCTTGTTCGCCACGAGGATTCTTTTTAGGTACGAGGCCACAATACGTCGTTCGGCGGGGGAACCCAAGCAGCCGTCACACATGTAGTAGGGGTCCACTATAGCGATGCCCGGTGTGTTCTCTCTAATGATATGCATGGCCAGGCTGAGAGAAAACAGACGGACCATGGTATAGTGCAGCGGGTATAGGTGGAACATATTGAAGATGTCGTCGAACCGCAGGAAGAACAGATCCGCAGGGGCATTGTCGACGAAGCCCAAGCCTGGTGGCACCTTAACCACGAATACCGGGTGCGAGGGATCTTTCTCCGATAGAAGGCGTCTCTCTATCGTCAGCACGCCATCATGCACACTCTACAGTTCCGAACTGGCGAGCTTCCGCAAATTCTTAGGTAGCATGGGCTCACCCGCCACATGAATCCTCCACATAATTCCCTCGGGTCTTGGTGGCCCCTCCCGAAACCTGATCGGATTTGCAGTTGTTGACGCCACCGGCTGCCTCGAGCTGCTAGATTTTCTTTTCCTGCCCTTTTTTCCTTTTGGAGAGCGGGCAGGCACCGCAATCTGAGCACCGGCCGCCCTATGTAGTGTGTCAGGGCTTAGAATAAAGGGTCGGTTGGTTGTATCAGCTGGCTCTGTAAAGGCGCAAGCTGGAGGCGTCTCCTGAGAACCAAACAGATGCTTGGTGATAGTGGCTTTCTCTGTGGGGCCACCAGCTAGGTCTTCTTCGTTGCCAAACTGAGTGCTGAAGAAGTGATCATTCCAGTCTTCGTCGTCCTCGGCCGGATCCTGCGCCATGTGCATATCATCAACATGATCATCCGACCCACCGCGTGGAGGTGACGGCGAGGGCGGTAAGGGGGCCTTGCCACTGCTTGTCGCTGGCACGACAGGCGGTGCTGTTGTCTGTGCCGTGATGGCCCCCGCCGTCCCCAAACGGATCATGCTCTTTGGCCATAGCAAGAATAAGCCGAAGCAACTTCTGAGGACAGACGGCTCTTCTTCATCCGCTCCTGGGGGTTGAATGGGACGTTCCAGGTCGTCGCAGCCCCTTAGCACCCGACTAATTTTAACCCTGTGCACGCTATCTGGCATCGGCTTTGAGTGGAACGTGCGCTGCAAGGGTTGAACGATGGTACCCTTGGCAACATCCCTCAGCTCGTTGTTCACGTAGCATAAGAGAGTGCAAGGAACATCCGTCTGTGGAAAAGATGTACGGCGTCGTCAGAGCGAGATGCCATAAGAGTAATAGATGGCATGAAAGGCGGTAATTAAAGCAATTTGTTTACCGTGATGGCGTCGAGATCGGCTAATGTCGACGCACCGCATACGGCGACGGGCGTGCAAGAGACGGAAGGGTTGCTTGATGGCGCAGTGCTGGCCGCCGATGTATTCTCACTACCGACGGGTGCTTGGAGCTCCGGTGCCGCCGCGATGATGGCAGGGGGGCACCAACATGTACTCTGGCGCCGCGGTGATGGCAGGGGAAGTCACCAACACTTGCGGCGCCGCGGTGCTAGCAGGCGGAGTCACGAACACGTAGTTTGCCTGATTCGTCGGCGCCGCGTTGTTCGAGTGGCTGCTGACCATGCTTGGAATCGGGCACGGCCCTACTCGACCACCCGCACTCCAGTTCGCTATTGACTCCACCAAGGTAGGCAGGAAGGACGTGAGGGTGATTGCCAGGTTGTCTTGGACGATCTGCAGGATCCGCGCCACTTGTGCCTTAAGTTCTTGAACCTCTCGGTTTTCCTCCTCGCTCCTTCCCGACGGCGCCACATGCGTCCTCGGCGGTGGACCAAAATGATCCACCCAATTCTTACCCCCGAGGCCGGCCAGACGGCCAGCCGACGACAGCTTCTTCGTAACCGGCTCTATTTTCTTGGCCCGGTTCATCGCCCTGTTAAAAGGGTTATCCCACCGGGTGGCCGCCGTCGACCCCTGGGATGAGGAACCCTAGGATCCATGACTAGCAACAATTTCCTCCTCCTGCAGACGAAGTAACAGTGAATCATTTAGATCATCGATTAGATTGCAATCGTGTTGATCCGTGCTAATTAGATTATACTTACCACAATTTCCTCGAATTCCTTCACCGCAGGATCCGCTGTGAGTTGTTTGGTTTTTGGGTCTACATGGTAACGGGCCCTGATGAAGTTTCGAACCTTCCCAGGTTCGAATTTAGCAAAGGGGTTTTCTATCCCCTTGGATCTATACTCTTCGTCCTCCTTATTCCATTTGGCCTCCGCGGTTCTGTATCCACCAGATCCGATATGGTGATGACCTATATTCATCGCCTGCAGCACCTTTCCCCGATTACTATTGGCCAGGGCTCTTTCGGATTCACACCTCGCCTTGAACTCCCGGAACTGATCTTCGGTGATCTGCGGGTCAATCTTCTGGATCTCCTCGAGACTTTTGCCTTCTTTATAGATCTTCTTCTTTATCCGGGTTCTCCAGCTGGCCAGGGCGGTGCTCATCTTTGTGAGGGCGGATTTGTTTACTTCGTTCCCATGATAATTTGTGTTCTGATACTTAGCGGGGAACTTGTATCTTGCGTGCAACTTCTCGAAGAGGAGTGTGCGCAAGTGGCCATTATCTTTATGCCGGAGATTCTCGGTGTTGATCGAGATGGTTGTCCGGGTGATCGCCGCCACTTGCCCACCGTACCCTTTGACGACAAGGGCGGGCTCCAAAGGAACCCCTGATGGGCTCACTTCGGTAATTTCCTCCCTGACCGTGCCGACCGTGTTCGGGCGCCGGTCCTTCGGCTTCTTCTTCTTCTTAGGAGGGTTGCTACCACTCCCTGTGCCCTCGCCGCCATCAGTGGTTTCATCGTCCGCCGTTCCTTCGGCTTCTTCCTCCACGTCTTCCATCTCATCATCCTCGCTCTCCGAAAGATGGTATTCTTCATCGTCTTCTAGCCGTTGGGCCGCCTCCCAGAATGTCAATTGTTTATTTGGAGGTCTGAGTTCTCCTTCAGCGCTGATGCGCTTAGAACATCCAGCCTCGTCGTTGTCACACATCTTTGCACTAATAAAAAACAAATAATTGGTTAATATGCACGGAAAAATCCGGCATGACCTTTGCTAATTTTCTTAAACTAGGAGTGCCCGATTTCTGCCGAAACGGAAGTTAATCAACATTCCGGCAAGAATCAGGACTCATTTCATACAAGAACCTGCATACACGACATAATAAAGTAGCTCCTGTATATCACATCAATCAAGAAATACTTCTGCAAATGCTGGACATTCTTGTGTCAGCACTAGCACATTCTTGTGTCTGAATTTAACTTCTGTAGGTACTGGTACTGGTACTAGCACTAGCACTAGCACTAGGTACTGGTACTAGCACTAGCACTAGCACTAGGTACTGGTACTAGCACTAGCACTAGTCAGCACTAGCACTAGCAAAGTTTTACAACTTTAGGTACTGGTACTTCTGTGTCTGAATATCTGTGTTGTATTTTTACACAAGATATTTTTACACAAGATATCTGTGTTGTATTTTTACACAAGATTTTTTACACAAGATACCTGTAAAAAATAAAAAATCTGTGTTGTATAGATGCATCCTTACAGAAACTCTATCAGATCACCACCATGATAACTAAATAGGACGGGTGGATCAGGTGCTAGTTCCAGGGCAAGGTCAAGGAGGAATAACCAGCAACTGCAGACACTAGGGTAGCAGGCAACAACAACACAAGGCAACAGCAACACAAGGTAAACCCACTACTAGGAAAACGGCTATAGGTAATCAGCACATCCGTGGCTCACATGGTTGAAGTGCCCCACGGCTAAAACAGGCGTGGCTCACCTGTGGGCAGTGCCCTACTAATAACTAGAACAACTGTGGCGCACATGACTATAGTGCGCCACAGATGTGTGTGGGCCAGGGCCCTGTTGGCCGCACGCCAAACATCTGTAGCTCACTATAGTCAGGTGCGCCACGGTTGTTAGGGTCATCTGTGGCGCACATGGGGCTGGTGCGCTACGCCTAAGTGCATGCCCCCCTCTGCTCTGAAACGGCCACAAACTTCTGTGGCGCACTCGTCCTATTGCGCCACAGGGAGTAGGAGCACCTGTGGCGCACATGGCATAGTGCGCCACAGATGTTTGTACTCCCTGTGGCGCACTAGGGCCGTGTGCGCCACGGATGTGTCGATTTATTTAGGGCAGCACTTTATGTGCACATGTGTGACCACATCCACCACCCCACACTTCACTTTCCCCTTCTTCTTCCTCCTTAGATCTAGTCGGGATCTTCTCCTTCCCACCTCAATTTCTCCACACATTCACCATTTTTAGCATGTAAAACTTGCTTTGGATGTTACATAAGTAATAGAGGAGGTCTCCGGTCTCTCATCTATCCTTCTCCGGTCGACGCGCGCACCTCTCCTTTCCATCTTTCTCGCGATCGGTCTCTCATCTCGGTAAGTTGTCCATGTAAGGATGTGTTCATGTGTATATGGATGATGTGCTCATATGTATGTAGATGATCGATGCTCATGATGTGTGTATGTGGAGAGGATCGATGGTCATATGTGTGTGTATATGGAGAGTATCGATGATGCTCATGCATGTGTGTATGGAGAGGATAATGATATGTTCATGTGTGTATGGATCGGTCTCTCTCTCTCTCTCTCTTGTGTTTGTATGTGAACAAGTTGCCATTTGTTTTGCCAAAATGTTGATTCATTTCCATTTTGGCAAGACTTTGGCATTTCGCAAAGGTCCTAATTTTAGGATAGGTCATGCCGAAATTTTCTATCGACCATTGCATGCATGAATTCATTATGTGGTTCTAATAGACTTCAAAATTGTACCGTGTACATCGTGCAGGCAAAAATGGTCCGCATAATGAGCGAAGGCATTGTGGCTAGATTTTTGAAATGTGCGACGGTCGACATGATACGAAATAACAAGACAGATATAAGATGTCCGTGCAGAAGATGCAAACTCAACTGGGTGATCGACCCAGATTCCGGGAATCTGCAGGCGCACCTGCTCCGCCATGGTTTCATGGATGGATACACTCGTTGGATAAGCGATGACGTAGATGATGGAGACGGTGAAGAAGGTGGCCAACATGACGATGATCATCATCACGGCGAGAACGGGCGAGATGATGAAGAGTCTCCTGGAGATGGTGAAGGTGCGGAAGCAGACCGGGATGATGATGATCTAGATGCCGGAGGAGCAGACGACGATGGAACAACGTCAGGCTGGGTGCGGGACCCTTATGTGCAAGAGCTGCTTCTCAAGCAGACGAGTAACGCCAGGGCTGCCGCTAGAGAGAAAGCCAAGCTTGCGCAACTTGAGAAAGACGCGGTTACTCCATTGTATGAAGGATGCAGGCCCGATGATACCCGGTTGAATGTAACGCTCAAGGCTATGGAGATGAAGGCAAAGCACAAATTGAGCGACGCAAGCTTCGACGATATGATGGCATTCTGGCACGATCGTCTCCCGGAGGGGAACACATGTCCAACTAGTATCGAGGATGCCAAGAAAATCGTTTGTCCTCTCGATCTACCGCACGTTAGATATCACGTATGCATCAACGATTGCATCATTTATCGGGGCGAGGACGCGGAGAAAACCACATGTCCGGTGTGCGGCGTGAGTCGATACAAGAAAGGGAAGAAAGCACCTCGAAAAGTGGATGGTACTTTCCTATCACTCCTCGTCTGCAGCGCTATTTCGCGGACCCTAAGGAAGTGAAGCTCATGCGATGGCATGCGGAAAGGAAGAAGCCAGGAGATGATGATGACCCCGAAAAGGATGAGCTGCTGACGCACCCTTCAGATGCTAGCCAGTGGAAAGCATTGGACCTCAAATTCCCAGAATTCGGTGGAGATTCGAGGAACATCAGGCTTGGTGCGAGCACCGATGGACTCAATCCGTTCGGTAGCCAGAGAAGCACGCACAGCACTTGGCCCGTGTTTGTATGGATGTACAACCTCCCTCCATGGTTGTGCATGAAGAAGAAGTACATACAAATGAGTATGCTAATTCAAGGGCCTAAACAACCTGGTACCGACATCAATCTGTATCTCGGGCTGTTGAAAGAGGAGCTAGCCACGTTATGGGAATCTGGAGCCAATACTTACGACGCCGTCGCACAAATTATTTCACTATGAGAGCCGCGTTGATCACTACGGTGCAAGACTATCCAGGTTGCGGGTATATCTCGGGGCAGGTTATCCAAGGATTCTGCGCATGCGTTAGGTGCATGGATAACACAAGCTATCTCCAACTAGAGAAAGATCCAGGGTCATCGAAAACCGTGTTCATGGCGCACCGGAGGTGGCTCGGCAAGAATGATCCATGGAGAAAACGTGGAGACCTGTTCGATGGCAAATCAGAGACTCGAGGAATCCCAGAGCGTAGGAGCAGCGAAGAAGTGGAAGAGTTGCTGAAAAACTGGAAAGATTTTCCTAAGCCTGGAAAGAAGCGAAAGAGGAAGCAACAAGACAAGCCGCTGATGAAGGTATGGAAAACAAGGTCTGTTTTCTGGGAGTTGCCATACTGGAAGTTTCTCCGCACGCCTCATAGCCTCGACATCATGCATATCACGAAAAACGTGTGCGAGAGTCTGGTCGCCACCATAATCAACATGCCAGATAGGACGAAAGATGGTCCAAAAGCAAAGCACGACCTGATATGCTTGGGTATCCGGAAGGAGCTTCACGGAGGACGCACTACTCCTGATGATCAGGAAGATGACGATGATCATGAGTCGGAGACGACACAAGGTCGTCGGAAGGGTAAAAAGTTCAAGAAGAACGAATATTACTGCCCTCCTTCTTGCTTCACTCTAAGCCAGGATGAGATCAAACAGTTTTTCAAGTGCCTTCTAGGAGTCAAATTTTCTTACGGCTACGCGGGCATGATAAGAAGATACCTAGACGAGGCGAAGCAGAGGTTCAGTGGCATGAAGTCTCACGACTGTGCCGTGCTAATGACGCAGGTACTTCCGGTCGCACTAACAGGGATAATGGACGAGCACGTCCGTGAAACGTTATTTGGCCTATGCAAGTTTTTCGACGTCATCTCTAGGAAGTCGATTGGCTTGAATCAGCTCGGAAGGCTACAGGAGGAGATCGTGGTGATACTATGTGAGCTTGAGGTCTACTTCCCACTCGCATTCTTCGACATTATGGTGCATCTGCTGGTCCATGTCGTGGAGGACATCGTACAACTCGGGCCGATGTTCCTCCGCAGCATGATGGCGTTCGAAAGGATGAACGGACACATCAAAGGATACGTTCGCAACAGGTCCCGTCCAGATGGAAGCATAGCCAAGGGCTTTCTGGCCGAAGAGTGCATCTCTTTCTGCACGAATTATCTAGACATCGAGAACCCTGTCGGTCTTCCCGTCAACAGACACCTTGGCAAGATCGACGGATCTGGTCACCGAGAGGGTCGTCGCATACTGCATGCAGACTTCGATTTTCGACGCGCAGACTTTGATCGAGCAAACCTCGTCGCGCTACAGCATTTAGAACTGGTCGATCCTTGGGTACAGAAGCACAAAAGGTTAATCGAGAAGAAGTACAGTGACCGGGGCATACAGAGGACGCAGGGAGAAATAATCGAAGAGCACAACTCAGATTTCACGCGTTGGTTTAGGCAGACGCTCCTTGATAATCCCCCGTGCTCGCATTCTTCTAACACGGAAAAGATCATATTCACCTTGTCGCAGGGACCGATGCAAAACCTGGTGACCTATCAGGCGTATGATATCAACGGCTACACATTCTACACGGAGGAAAAGGACAACAAGTGTGATTATCAGAACTCAGGCGTAACGTCGGAATTCTACACCGATGACAACGTGAAGGAAAGATTCTACGAAAGAATCGAGGGGATCTGGGAGCTCGGCTACTGTGGAGAAAAGGTGCCGATGTTCCGTGTCAGATGGGCAAAGAGCGTCGAAAGAGAAGACCGGTATTTCACAACCATGGTTATACCCGAAGCAGCCAAATCCAAGGCCGCCGGTGCAAACGTGGCCGCGAAAAATGAACCATGGGTACGGGCTACCAAAGTGGACCAATGTTTTTTCATTACTGACCCGACAAAGCCTAGCCGTGTTGTCGTGAGGAGAGGAAAAAGAAACATCATCGGAATGGATGGAGTCGCCAACGAGCAAGACTTCGACCAGTACGGCGACCCAAAGATTGAAGATGACGACGACTACGATGCAGCAACATACATCACAAGAAGAAAAAGGACAACCCTACCCAAAAAAGGTAGCCCGTTCGAAAGAAGAAACATTAAAGTGCCGGGGCTAAATTATTCAACCGCGACAAAGAAGGGAAAAAAGATTGTAAAACGCTAGCTCAAAAAATATTGTAAAACGCGTGGTCGAAAAAGATTGTAATATTCATGGACAAATTATTATGAAATTTAGTTATAATTTCAATCATATTTGTAACACTTTTATGACATATATTATCACTTTTGGGCATTTTTGGAATATTTAAAAGTATTTTAAAAACAAAACAAAATTTGTATGGCATGTATCACCACTTTTGGAACATTTTAAAGTATTTTTTGGAACATTTTAAAGTATTTTTAAAGTAAAAATAAAAAAGTGGAGCACCAGGATTCGAACCTGGGTGCTCATGGTTTAGAATAGAGCTAAGGGCAGAACCAGTGGGGTAAGAGAGTACTAGTGTTAACTAGTGGGACGACCACCCTCTTATCTGATAGTCCAACCCACACACGCGTAGCGCACCCTGGCCAAGTGCGCTACGGATAACCGTAGCGCACTTGGTCAGGGTGCGCTACGCGTGTGTGGGTTGGACTAGTCAACTGCGCGCGTGAGCCAGCCCTCCCATCGTCGTCCTCAGACACATCGTCCCCATCTCGGCCCATCCCCATCCCCGCATCGAGGCGCCGCCGCCGCCGCATCCCAAGAGGAGGAGGCCGCCACGCCAGGAGGAGGAGGCCTCCACGCTAGGAGGAGGAGGAGGCCGCCTTGCCCGCGCGCTCGTTCCGTGGAGGAGGAGGTCGGTGGCGGCGAGGTTCCTGCAGAGTCGGCTCCGCTCCTCTGACGGTAAGGCGCTCTGCCGCTCCCTCCCCCTCGTTACCTCGTCCGCCAGCCCTCGTCGTCGTCATCTCCCCCTCTCTCCTCGAGCAATCTCAGAGGTGAGCTCTGCCCCTCCCCTCTATCCTTCTCCCCCTCTCTCTCCTCAGAGGTGAGCTCAGTAGATTATCCACTTGTTGACTACTAGCAAGTTGCACCTGATTTTCACAAGAGCTGGGAGCAGTGCTTGCTATATTTAATGGCTGAATCATAGTCACCTTTTCAGAAATGTTCTGCTGCAATTCATTTTCTTCCTGAATCCATTGCATCTGGTTAGGGTTAGGCTATTGTACTTTGGTGTTTGCAGAATGTTAGACAAAAATGTGCTAGTGCTTGCAGAATGTTAGACAAAAATGTAGTTTGGTGCTTGCAGGCTGCCTCGAGAAAGCATCTGTAATTATTGACAAAGATGGCATGTATATCTTTCTATATACATACTGCTAGTGACCTGATGAGCGATGCTAGTTAAGTGAAGATGGCATGTATATCTTTGTATGTGTAAGATAGAGAAACCAAATGGACCGTTGATGTGCCAATTTGGTCATTTTTTTGCGAGTAATTTGGTCATTTAGTCCATGCACAATGCAAATGATTAGCAAAACACAATGCAATGCTGAATTGATGCCACCTCTTTTAATCTCTGTTGCACTGCTTGCTCTTCTGAACATATAGTATGTGGATTTAGTACTGTTGTGCTTGCAGTTTGGATATATACTATATGTCCACCCTATAAATCCACATATTGTTTAGCATACTATAGATCAATCACTCATAGGGTGGCATCAATTCAGTATTCAGAATCTATAGGGTTGATTCAGTATATATGTCACATACTGATTAATGCCACATATAGTATGTTGATCTATAGGGTTCAGAATCTATAGAATGATTTGATCCTTTTGTTAGGTTTGTTACTGTGATAGTTCATTAGTAAAAAATATTCACATTATTTTACTTATTTGCATATGGAAGGACTAAAAGCATGTGATGGTCTTGGGCCTCTTAGTGCTCAAGAGTTCATGATCATCGGTTTAGAAGCATATGGTTTAGAAGCCTCTTAGTGCTCAAGACTAAAAGCATATGGTTTAGAAGCCCTGAGATACTTTCCTTAGCCTAGCTTGGAATATCTAGGTTTAGTATTGCCCCTATCTCATAACTTGAGATAGTTGTTGAGTAAGTGACAGATGTAAAATATTTTGCGGCTAATATTATCTGTACTTGGAAGTATTGTTCGTTTTGGGCCCCTACTCTCACCTTCATGAATCTGGAATCATAATAGAGGTATCATGGATAGCAGTGGATTGTTCAGTGATCACTAATTTAATCTGTACTTGCAAGTATTACTTGCTTATTTAAGGTGCTGCTCTCGGCTTCACAAATCTGGATTGTTAATAGATTGTTCAGTGATCATTCTTGTGGTTACCATTTATGCTTGATGTACTGTTTGTGTGTTGGCCATTTCTTCTAGTTGTGCTCCATTTTTGCATGAAACAGATTTATTGTGTGCTGGTTGTGCAGTTGTGCTGGCTATACTGGGCCATTTATGCTGGTTGTGCTGGATATGATGGCCATTTATTGTGTGCTAGCTATGCTGGCCATACATATGCAGGTTCTTGTATGAAACGAGTCCCGATTTTTGCCGGAATATTGATTAACTTCCGTTTTGGCAGAAATCGGGCACTCCTAGTTTAAGAAAATTAGCAAAGGTCATGCCGGATTTTTCCGTGCATTTAACCAATTATTTGTTTTTTATTAGTGCAAAGATGTGTGACAACGACGAGGCTGGATGTTCTAAGCGCATCAGCGCTGAAGGAGAACTCAGACCTCCGAATAAACAATTGACATTCTGGGAGGTGGCCCAGCGTCTAGAAGACGATGAAGAATACCATCCTTCGGAGAGCGAGGATGATGAGATGGAAGACGCGGAGGAAGAAGCTGAAGGAACGGCGGACGATGAAACCACTGATGGCGGCGAGGGCACAGGGAGTGGTAGCAACCCTCCTAAGAAGAAGAAGAAGAAGAAGCCGAAGGACCGGCGCCCGAACACGGTCGGCACGGTCAGGGAGGAAATTACCGAAGTGAGCCCATCAGGGGTTCCTTTGGAGCCCGCCCTTGTCGTCAAAGGGTACGGTGGGCAAGTGGCGGAGATCACCCGGATAACCATCTCGATCAACACCGAGAATCTCCGGCATAAAGATAATGGCCACTTGCGCACACTCCTCTTCGAGAAGTTGCACGCAAGATACAAGTTCCCCGCTAAGTATCAGAACACAAATTATCATGGGAACGAAGTAAACAAATCCGCCCTCACAAAGATGAGCACCGCCCTGGCCAGCTGGAGAACCCGGATAAAGAAGAAGATCTATAAAGAAGGCAAAAGTCTCGAGGAGATCCAGAAGATTGACCCGCAGATCACCGAAGATCAGTTCCGGGAGTTCAAGGAGAGGTGTGAATCCGAAAGAGCCCTGGCCAATAGTAATTGGGGAAAGGTGCTGCAGGCGATGAATATAGGTCATCACCATCTCGGATCAGGTGGATACAGAACCGCGGAGGCCAAATGGAATAAGGAGGACGAAGAGTATAGATCCAAGGGGATAGAAAACCCCTTTGCCAAATTCGAACCCGGGCAGGTTCGAAACTTCATCAGGGCCCGTTACCATGTGGACCCAAAAACCAAACAACTCACCGCGGATCCTGCGGTGAAGGAATTCGAGGAAATTGTGGTAAGTATAATCTAATTACCGCGGATCAACACGATTGCAATCTAATCGGTGATCTAAATGATTCGCTGTTACTTCTTCTGCAGGAGGAGGAAATTGTTGCTAGTCATGGATCCCAGGGTTCCTCATCCCAGGGGTCGATGGCGGCCACCCGGTGGGATAACCCTTTTAATAGGGCGATGAACCGGGCCAAGAAAATAGAGCCGGTTACGAAGAAGCCGTCGTCGGCTGGCCGTCTGGCCGGCCTCGGGGGTAAGAATTGGGTGGATCATTTTGGTCCACCGCCGAGGACGCATGTGGCACCGTCGGGAAGGAGCGAGGAGGAAAACCGAGAGGTTCAAGAACTTAAGGCACAAGTGGCGCGGATCCCGCAGATCGTCCAAGACAACCTGGCAATCACCCTCACGTCCTTCCTGCCTACCTTGGTGGAGTCAATAGCGAACTGGAGTGCGGGTGGTCGAGTAGGGCCATGCCCGATTCCAAGCATGGTCAGCAGCCACTCGAACAACGCGGGGCCGACGAATCAGGCGAACTACGTGTTCGTGACTCCGCCCGCTAGCACCGCGGTGCCGCAAGTGTTGGTGACTCCCCCTTCCATCACCGCGGCGCCGGAGTACATGTTGGTGCCCCCCCTGCCATCGTCGCGGCGGCACCAGAGCTCCAAGCACCCGTCGGTAGGGAGAATACACCGGCGGCCAGCACCGCGCCATCAAGCAGCCCTTCCGTCTCTTGCACGCCTGTCGCCGTATGCGGTGCGTCGACATTAGCCGATCTCGACGCCATCACGGTAAACAAATTGCTTTAATTACCGCCTTATTTCATGCCATCTATATATTACTCTTATGGCATCTCGCTCTGACGACGCCGTACATGTTTTCTGCAGACGGATGTTCCTTGCACTCTCTTATGCTACGTGAACAACGAGCTGAGGGATGTTGCCAAGGGTACCATCGTTCAACCCTTGCAGCGCACGTTCCACTCAAAGCCGATGCCAGATAGCGTGCATAGGGTTAAAATTAGTCGGGTGCTAAGGGGCTGCGACGACCTGGAACCTCCCATTCAACCCCCAGGAGCGGATGAAGAAGAGCCGTATGTCCTCAGAAGTTGCTTCGGCTTATTCTTGCTATGGCCAAAGAGCATGATCCGTTTGGGGACGGCGGGGGCCATCACGCCACAGACAACAGCACCGCCTGTCGTGCCAGCGACAAGCGGTGGCAAGGCCCCCTTACCGCCCTCGCCGTCACCTCCACGCGGTGGGTCGGATGATCATGTTGATGATATGCACATGGCGCAGGATCCGGCCGAGGACGACGAAGACTGGAATGATCACTTCTTCAGCACTCAGTTTGGCAACGAAGAAGACCTAGCTGGTGGCCCCACAGAGAAAGCCACTATCACCAAGCGTCTGTTTGGTTCTCAGGAGACGCCTCCAGCTTGCGCCTTTACAGAGCCAGCTGATACAACCAACCGGCCCTTTATTCTAAGCCCTGACACACTACATAGGGCGGCCGGTGCTCAGATTGCGGTGCCTTCCCGCTCTCCAAAAGGAAAAAAGGGCAGGAAAAGAAAATCTAGCAGCTCGAGCCAGCCGGTGGCGTCAACAACTGCGAAGCCGATCAGGTTTCGGGACGGGCCACCAAGACCCGAGGGTATTATGTGGAGGATTCATGTGGCGGGTGAGCCCATGCTACCTAAGAATTTGCGGAAGCTCGCCAGTTCGGAACTGCAGAGTGTGCATGACGGCGTGCTGACGATAGAGAGACGCCTTCTATCGGAGAAAGATCCCTCGCACCCGGTATTCGTGGTTAAGGTGCCACTAGGCTTGGGCCTCGTCGACACTGCCCCCGCGGATCTGTTCTTCCTGCGGTTTGAGGACATCTTCAATATGTTCCACCTATACCCGCTGCACTATACCATGGTCTGTCTCTTTTCTCTCAGCCTGGCCATGCAGATCATTAGAGAGAACACACCGGGCATCGCTATAGTGGACCCCTACTACATGCGTGACGGCTGCTTGGGTTCCCCCGCCGAACGACGTATCGTGGCCTCGTACCTAAAAAGAATCCTCGTGGCGAACAAGACAAAGGAATACATTCTCGTGCCTTACTTTCCCGAGTAAGTCGTTATTCGCTCGCCACCGTCGATTGGCTTTATTAGATCATCATCATTCTTTTTCCAACACATTCCATTTGAATTTTTTGCGCAGAGATGAACACTGCACGCTCATCTCCTTATCGCCGAAGCATTCCCACGCCACGTATTTCGACTCGGGGAGTCTAGAAAAGAAGAAAAACTACGACAAGATCAAGGAAGTTCTGGATGATGCTCTCACTAGCTTTGCCTCGACGGAAGGAACCAGCTTCGTGCGTAAGAAGGTCAAGTTCGGCAGGCACGTCTTCAACCACGTAACGGAGTTCCCCTGCGTGAAGCAGCCGGAAAACAGTAAGAAGGAAGCCTACTACGCACTCCATCACATGAGGGCGTTCCTACTTGACCAGCAGAATTCTACGCTGCCAGATCATCTCAAACAGTGGGCCGAAGCAAAGGCCAAGATCAATGATTCGGATATTAGACAAGAGATGTATCGCATCCAGCAGCAGTTTGGGGAAATCATCTTTCGTGATGTCATGACTTCGGGGGGGATCTTCTACGGAGGAAATATCCCGAATAACCGTGACATAGAAGATCGCCTAGAGATGCAGGGTGACTATAGGAAGTTCATGACGAGACAAGGCGTCCTCCCGTTCCCTAAGCCGAGCCAGAAGGCTTGATGTTGGCCTATTTGTAGTTACAAACTATAGATGACCTTTGTGTGTGTGTGGACGACAAGTGAACTTATTTTGCTTATTATTATTATATATCAATCAATGCTTGGTTTTTTTGCTTACTCTTTGGTCCTTTGCTCAATTTGGTCCTTCTTTTTTTCTTTACTCTTTTTTGGAGAATAATGCCGATGATTGAAAGTCGTGGCACACTATATATGTGAATGTGCTACGATGGGACTGTGAGCCTTGTGATATGCACAAGTCCAGGTCTTGTGCATCCTACTTGGCTCACCGTTCCATCGTAGCATATTCCTGTGTCCAACGACCTATGTATATATATGAGGCATTCTTTTCGAGTTATTTTTGTCTTTTTCGAGAATATGCCGATGATTGAAATGTCGTGGCACAATATATATGTGAATGTGCTATGACGGGATAGTTAGCCTTGTGATATGCACAAGTCCAGGAATTGTGCATCCTACTTGGCTAACTGTTCCGTCATAGCATATTCATGTGTCCAACGACCTAGCTAGTTATATATGAGGCATTCTTTTCGAGCTACTTTGGTCTTTTTCGAGAATAATGCCGATGATTGAAATGTCGTAGCACACTATATATGTGAATGTGCTACAATGGGATTGTACGCCTTGTGCTATGCACAAGTCCAGGTGTTGTGCATCCTACTTGGCGTACGGTTCCATCGTAGCATATTTCTGTGTCCAACGACCTATGTATATATATGAGGCATGCTTTTTGAGTTACTTTGGTCTTTTTCAAGAATAATGCCGATGATTGAAATGTCGTGGCACACTATATGTGAATGTGCTGCGATGGGATTGTTCGCCTTGTGCTATGCACAGGTCCAGGTGTTGTGCATCCTACTTGGCGAACAGTTCCATCGTAGCATATTCCTGTGTCGAACAACCTAGTTATATATGAGGCATGCTTTCTGAGTTTGGTCTTTTTGATTTAGGAGTACTTTCTATAAGTGTATCTTCATATGCGACTTTAATTATATATGTTTTTTTCAATAGTTGGTTAATTATTATTGTCAACTTATAGATGACGTGGTACGTCGTGTACAAGGGACGGGTTCCCGAAGTCTACGATGATTGGGAAGACTGCCGGAGACAGGTGCACCGTTTCAGCGGCAATAGCTACAAAGGGTACAACACTATGGCGAAGGCGGAAGCTAGATACACGCGCTATCTAGCGGGAGTTAGGACAAGGAACCAGATGAAGACTTACACCTTCGTCGCGGCGGTGATCATGCTTATCTTCTTTGGTTATTTATCCCGCGTTTGTGTCTAGCTAGCTAGTTTAGATGTCTAGGCGAGCTTCCGAGCTCTAACTTGTTCGATCGACACATGTATTAGCATGTACCAACTACTACTTTGTAACATGATCGAAACAATGTAACTTAGACTATGTATTCATGTATGAGACTTATCTATATGTATTTGTTTCAATCTTGTTTTTCATATTGAGTATTTATATATATAATTGTATATCTTGTATCTGTGTGTGTATATCTGCTGTAATATTGTATATAATCTGTATTGCATATAATCTGGCTCGGAAATTAAAAAAAAACAAAAAATACATCTGTGGCGCACATGGTCTACCTTCTGTGGCGCACTACACCTAAAGCGCACTATGGAAGTTTGGTGGCGCACTAGGTAGTGCGCCACAGAAGATCCCAGGGGTAGCGCACCATGCTAAACTTCTGTGGCGCACTAGGAGGTGCGCTACGCCTATCTCTACACAACCGTGGCGCACTAGGCAGTGCGCCACGGCTGAGAGATAGCCGTAGCGCAAGGCCCGTGGCGCACTGCTAGTGCGCCACGGATGGGCATTTCTGGTGCGCCACTAACGGCCTGTTTCCTAGTAGTGACCTCCAATCTTTTGATCCAACACTTGATCACATACATGAATATACAATAGTTGTTGGGAAATATCCTCAGTAATCATGCAAGAGACATGGTCTGCACATCATAGGATCTTTAAGAAAAGGGGCAGTAAAATAGCACTTGTTCAAACTTCAGCCTAGGTCTCAGACTGTGCATCACTGACCCAAGTTGATACTTTATAGTTTTTAAACTAGATACCAGCCATTACAAAAAATGGTTTTCTATTGGGCACATCCCAAATTTTGGGTAGCACCTCACTAGAAATTAAGATAAAAATCATCTATCTATCATTAATCCATCTTATGAAAGTCACCATAAGCCAAATACATTAGTCACTTTCCTAAAAAATTCATTTAGGAGCCAATTTTTTTCTCTCTAAGATCATTGCAGCAAATTCTCACAGAGTATTGCTTATATATTTCCAATTCTAGTTTTTGTGTACCATCAGGATAAAATCCTGAATGAAACTTCTTCCACATTTTCCCTTTACTCAAGTTCTGTTATAGGAAAGGCAAACAGTCATGCTTGTTAATAATAATTTTGGTTATGCCATTTTATACACAAGCAAGCCACACGAAATATATAGATGCTGCACTATTACGACCTGGAAGATTTGATCCACACGAAATATATCAAGCAAACCTCTCCTATGAATACAGGGTATCGATCACTGTATCTGGCACAAGAAAACTTGCATAAAAACAGGGTATATATCATTGTATTTCAGGTCTTTTACACACTAATTATGATGTTTGGGCACGTACTGTGAATCTACGACACTATGCAAATGGAGGCTTCACTGAATCTTGACTGCTAACTAAATTCACTGAATCTAAGACACTATGCAAATGGACACTAATTATGATGTTTCAGGAACAACCGAGTATTGACTGCTAACTGAATCTTGAAGCAGAGAGGGAGAGAGGGAGAGAGGGAGAGACAGGGGAGGGAGAGAGGGAGAGAGGGAGAGAGGGAGGGGCTACCTCTGACGGGCGGACGACGACGGGCGGCGGCGCGATCCTCCTCCTCCACAAGCGGCGGGCCTCCTCCTCCTCCACGGATCGGCAGCGGCCTCCTCCTCCACAAGCACGGGCCTCCTCCTCCACAAGCGCGGGCCTCCTCCTCCTCGAGAGCGCAGCGCGGTGGCGGGCCTCCTCCTCCTCCTCGAGAGCGCAGCGCAGCGCGGCGGTGGCGGCGGTGGCGGCGCGGTGGCGGTGCGGCCTCGAGAGCAGATTGTGAGATGCAGCGGCGAGGTGCGTGTGGTGTCTGTGAGATGGAGCGGCGCGGTTGACTAGCGTCCAACACACATAGGCGTAGCGCACCCTGGCCAAGTGCGCTACGGAATAACCGTAGCGCACTTGGCCAGGGTGCGCTACGCCTATGTGTGTTGGACTACCAGATAAGAGGGCGGCCACCCCTTCTGTTAGCACTAGTACTGTCATAGCCCACTGGTTCTGCCCCTTAGCTCTATTCTAAACTATGAGCACCCAGGTTCGAATCCTGGTTCTCCACTTTTTTATTTTTATTTTAAAAATACTTTTAAATGTTCCAAAAAATGTCCAAAAGTGGTGATTTATGCCATACAAGTTTTGTTTTGTTTTTAAAATACTTTTAAATATTCCAAAAATGCCCAAAAGTAGTGATATATGTCATAAAAGTGTTACAAATATGATTCAAAGTATAACTAAATTTTATAATACTTTGTCCATGAATATTACAATCTTTTTCGACCACGCGTTTACAATATTTTTTGAGCTAGCGTTTTACAATCTTTTTTCCCTTCTTTGTCGCGGTTGAATAATTTAGCCCCGCCACTTTAATGTTTCTTCTTTCGAACGGGCTACCTTTTTTGGGTAGGGTTGTCCTTTTTCTTCTTGTGATGTATGTTGCTGCATCGTAGTCGTCGTCATCTTCAATCTTTGGATCGCCGTACTGGTCGAAGTCTTGCTCGTTGGCGACTCCATCCATTCCGATGATGTTTATTTTTCCTCTCCTCACGACAACACGGCTAGGCTTTGTCGGGTCGGTAATGAAAAAACATTGGTCCACTTTGGTAGCCAGTACCCACGGTTCATTTTTCGCGGCCACGTTTGCACCGGCGGCCTTGGATTTGGCTGCTTCGGGTATAACCATGGTTGTGAAATACCGTTCTTCTCTTTCGACGCTCTTTGCCCATCTGACACGGAACATCGGCACCTTTTCTCCATAGTAGTCGAGCTCCCAGATCTCCTCGATTCTTCCGTAGAATCTTTCCTTCATGTTGTCATCGGTGTAGAATTCCGACGTTACGCCTGAGTTCTGATAATCACACTTGTTGTCCTTTTTCTCCGTGTAGAATGTGTAGCCGTTGATATCATACGCCTGATAGGTCACCAGGTTTTGCATCGGTCCCTGCGACAAGGTGAATATGATCTTTTCCGTGTCAGAAGAATGCGAGCGCGGGGGATTATCAAGGAGCGTCTGCCTAAACCAACGCGTGAAATCTGAGTTGTGCTCTTTGATTATTTCTCCCTGCGTCCTCTGTATGCCCCGGTCACTGTACTTCTTCTCGATTAACCTTTTGTGCTTCTGTACCCAAGGATCGACCAGTTCTAAATGCTGTAGCGCGACGAGGTTTGCTCGATCAAAGTCTGCGCGTCGAAAATCGAAGTCTGCATGCAGTATGCGACGACCCTCTCGGTGACCAGATCCGTCGAGCTTGCCAAGGTGTCTGTTGACGGGAAGACCGACAGGGTTCTCGATGTCTAGATAATTCGTGCAGAAAGAGATGCACTCTTCGGCCAGAAAGCCCTTGGCTATGCTTCCATCTGGACGGGACCTGTTGCGAACGTATCCTTTGATGTGTCCGTTCATCCTTTCGAACGCCATCATGCTGCGGAGGAACATCGGCCCGAGTTGTACGATGTCCTCCACGACATGGACCAGCAGATGCACCATAATGTCGAAGAATGCGGGTGGGAAGTAGACCTCAAGCTCACATAGTATCACCACGATCTCCTCCTGTAGCCTTCCGAGCTGATTCAAGCCAATCGACTTCCTAGAGATGACGTCGAAAAACTTGCATAGGCCAAATAACGTTTCACGGACGTGCTCGTACATTATCCCTCTTAGTGCGACCGGAAGTACCTGCGTCATTAGCACGGCACAGTCGTGAGACTTCATGCCACTGAACCTCTGCTTCGCCCCGTCTAGGTATCTGCTTATCTTGCCCGCGTAGCCGTAAGGAAATTTGACTCCTAGAAGGCACTTGAAAAACTGTTTGATCTCATCCTGGCTTAGAGTGAAGCAAGAAGGAGGGCAGTAATATTCGTTCTTCTTGAACTTTTTACCCTTCCGACGACCTTGTGTCGTCTCCGACTGATGATCATCGTCATCTTCCTGATCATCAGGAGTAGTGCGTCCTCCGTGAAGCTCCTTCCGGATACCTAAGCATATCAGGTCGTGCCTTGCTTTCGGACCATCTTTCGTCCTATCTGGCATGTTGATTATGGTGGCGACCAGACTCTCGCACACGTTTTTCGTGATATGCATGATGTCGAGGCTATGAGGCGTGCGGAGAATCTTCCAGTATGGCAACTCCCAGAAAATAGACCTTGTTTTCCATACCTTCATCAGCGGCTTGTCTTGTTGCTGCCTCTTTCGCTTCTTTCCAGGCTTAGGACAATCTTTCCAGTTTTTTAGCAACTCTTCCACTTCTTCGCTGCTCCTACGCTCTGGGATTCCTCGGGTCTCTGATTTGCCATCGAACAGGTCTCCACGTTTTCTCCATGGATCATTCTTGCCGAGCCACCTCCGGTGCGCCATGAACACGGTTTTCGATGACCCTGGATCTTTCTCTAGTTGGAGATAGCTTGTGTTATCCATGCACCTAACGCATGCGCAGAATCCTTGGATAACCTGCCCCGAGATATACCCGCAACCTGGATAGTCTTGCACCGTAGTGACCAATGCGGCTCTCATGGTGAAATAATCTTGTGCGACGGCGTCATAAGTATTGGCTCCAGATTCCCATAACGTGGCTAGCTCCTCTTTCAACAGCCCGAGATACAGATTGATGTCGGTACCAGGTTGTTTCGGCCCTTGAATTACCATACTCATTTGTATGTACTTCTTCTTCATGCACAACCATGGAGGGAGGTTGTACATCCATACAAACACGGGCCAAGTGCTGTGCGTGCTGCTCTGGCTACCGAACAGATTGAGTCCATCGGTGCTCGCACCAAGCCTGATGTTCCTCGAATCTCCACCGAATTCTGGGAATTCGAGGTCCAATGCTTTCCACTGTCTAGCATCTGAAGGGTGCGTCAGCAGCTCATCCTTTTCGGGGTCATCATCATCTCCTGGATTCTTCCTTTCCGCATTCCATCGCATGAGCTTCGCTTCCTTAGGGTCCGCGAAATAGCGCTGCAGACGAGGAGTGATAGGAAAGTACCATACCACTTTTCGAGGTGCTTTCTTCCCTTTCTTGTATCGACTCACGCCGCACACCGGACATGTGGTTTTCTCCGCGTCCTCGCCCCGATAAATGATGCAATCGTTGATGCATACGTGATATCTAACGTGCGGTAGATCGAGAGGACAGACGATTTTCTTGGCATCCTCGATACTAGTTGGACATGTGTTCCCCTCCGGGAGACGATCGTGCCAGAATGCCATCATATCGTCGAAGCTTGCGTCGCTCAATTTGTGTTTTGCCTTCATCTCCATGGCCTTGAGTGTTACATTCAACCGGGTATCATCGGGCCTGCATCCTTCATACAATGGAGTAACCGCGTCTTTCTCAAGTTGCGCAAGCTTGGCTTTCTCTCTAGCGGCAGCCCTGGCGTTACTCGTCTTCTTGAGAAGCAGCTCTTGCACATAAGGGTCCCGCACCCAGCCTGACGTTGTTCCATCGTCCTCCGCTCCTCCGTCATCTATATCATCATCATCCCGGTCTGCTTCCGCACCTTCACCATCTCCAGGAGACTCTTCATCATCTCGCCCGTTCTCGGCGTGATGATGATCATCGTCATGTTGGCCACCTTCACCGTCTCCATCATCTACGTCATCGCTTATCCAACGAGTGTATTCATCCATGAAACCATGGCGGTGTTGGAATTATGCCCTAGAGGCAATAATAAAGATGTTATTATTATAATTCTTGTTCATGATAAAGTTTATATTCCATGCTAGAATTGTATTAAGCGGAAACATTAATACTTGTGTGGTTTGTGAACAACACCATGTCCCTTGTACGCCTCTAAGGACTAGCTCATTGATCAATGATGGTTAAGGTTTCCTAACCATAGACATGAGTTGTCAATTGATAATGAGATCATATCATTGGGAGAATGATATGATGGACAGACCCAAACTAAGCGAAGCAATTAGATCATTTCATCGTGTTCATCTTTGCGAAGCTTTTCCTATGTCAAATATTGTATTCCTAAGACCATGAGATAATGCAACTCCCTGGTACCGGAAGAAAGCTTTGAGGTCATCAAACGTCATCCTATGAGAGGGTGATCATAAAGGTGTCTCTCAGGTGATCGGAAAGTATCTGTTGGGTTGTATGTATCGAGATGGAATTTGTCCCTCCCAAGTCGGAGAGATATACTTCGGGCCCACTCGGTAATCGATATCAACACCGCTTGCAAGCATGTGGTTAAGGAGTTAATCACAAAGTGATATCGGATTACGGAACGAGTAAAGTACTTGCTGTGAACGAGATTGAACTAGGTATGACGGTACCGACGATCGAATCTCGGGCAAGTAAAATATCGCGAGACAAAGGGAATATATATATGGGATTGATTGAATCCTGGCATCGTGGTTCATCCGATATGATCATCGATGAATGTGTGGGAGTCAATATGGGTGCCCAGACCCCGCTGTTGATTATTGATAGAAGATCATGTCTGCATATTCTCGAACCCGCGGGGTCACACACTTAACGCATCTCGACGCTAGGATAGATTGGCTAATTGGTTTATGAATTTTTGTTCGGAGTCTCGGATGGGATCCGGGACATCACGAGAGGTTCCGGAATGGTCCGGAGAATAAGATTCATATAAGGCAGTGCAGTTTTTGGAGTTCGGAATTGTTCCGGGTTAATCAGTATTGTACCGGAAGCTTCTAGAACCTTCCGGAAGGGGACCAACGTGGCACCACCTTCCGGGAGGGGGCATGGGCCTATGAGGGAGTGTCCTGGCCGCATTGGGCCAGGGGCACAAGGCCCCATAGGGCCCAGCCGATCCTAGAGAGTTTAAATCGTTTAAACTAGAGATAGGGTTTCTAGAAGAGGGGAGAGTCCATGCCTCCCACTCCTTATCCTTTGGGCTTGGGGGAGGGGCTAGGTCTGCGCCCCCCCCCCTCTATATAAAGAGGGGTGGGGGCGCACCAACCCCCCACACCTCTCCTCCAAACCCTAGCCGCCTTGCTAGCTTTCCTCTCTCCCTCCCGACTGTTTGTAGGCGAAGCCCTGCTGCAGAAATTCTCCACCATATACACCACGCCGTCGTGTTGTAGATCCAATCTATCTCTCCACCATACTTGCTGGTCCGAGGAAGGAGGAGACGTCGAGGTGCTGCACGTGTGCATCTCACGGAGGCACCACCACTTGTGGTGCTAGATTGGATCGGATCGCGAGGAGGAGAAGCGAGTACGACTACATCACCCACGTTCCGACGAACGTTCCGCTATGCGGATCTTCAAGGGTATGAAGATCTAATCCAATCTCTCTTGTTGATTGCATCTCCTAGATTAGATCTTGGCTTTCCCTCTGTTCGCATCCGTAGAAAATTTTGATTTACTATGCCGCGAAACCCTTCAGGCGGAGCAGGTGCGCCTACAGATTCCCGGAATCTGGGTCGATCACCCAGTTGAGTTTGCATCTTCTGCACGGACATCTTATATCTGTCTTGTTATTTCGTATCATGTCGGCCGTCGCACATTTCAAAAATCTAGCCACAATGCCTTCGCTCATTATGCAGACCATTTTTGCCTGCACGGTGTACACGGTACAATTTTGAAGTCTATTAGAACCACATAATGAATGCATGCATGCAATTGTCGATAGAAAATTTCGGCATGACCTATCCTAAAATTAGGACCTTTGCGAAATGCCAAAGTCTTGCCAAAATGGAAATGAATCAACATTTTGGCAAAACAAATGGCAACTTGTTCACATACAAACACAAGAGAGAGAGATCGAGACCGATCCATACACACATGAACATATCATTATCCTCTCCATACGCACATGCATGAGCATCATCGATACTCTCCATATACACACACACATATGACCATCCTCTCCACATACACACATCATGAGCATCGATCATCTACATACATATGAGCACATCATCCATATACACATGAACACATCCTTACGTGGACAACTTACCGAGATGAGAGACCGATCGCGAGAAAAGATGGAAAGGAGAGGTGCGCGCGTCGACCGGAGAAGGAGATGAGAGACCGGAGACCTCCTCTATTACTTATGTAACATCCAAAGCAAGTTTTACATGCTAAAAATGGTGAATGGGTGGAGAAATTGAGGTGGGAAGGAGAAGATCCCGACTAGATCTAAGGAGGAAGAAGAAGGGGAAAGTGAAGTGTGGGGTGGTGGATGTGTGGTCACACATGTGCACATAAAGTGCTGTCCTAAAAAAATCGACACATCCGTGGCGCACACGGCCGTAGTGCGCCACAGGGAGTAGAAACAACTGTGGCGCACTAGGCCATGTGCGCCACAGATGTTCCTACTCCCAGGGGCGCACTAGGCCGAGTGCGCCACAGAAGTTTGTGGCCGTTTCACGGCAGAGGGGGGCGTGCGATTAGGCGTAGCACACCCCCCCATGTGCGCCACAGATGAGACTAACAACCGTGGCGCACATGACCGTAGTGCGCTACAGATGTTTGGCGTGCGGCCAACAGGCCCCTGGCCCACACACATCTGTGGCGCACTATAGTCATGTGCGCCACGGTTGTTCTAGTTACTAGTAGGGCACTGCCCACTGGTGAGCCACGCCTGTTTTAGCCGTGGGGCACTTTAACAATGTGAGCCACGGATGTGCTGATTACCTATAGCCGTTTTCCTAGTAGTGTTGGAATCTTCACTATGATGAAACTGTTAAAAGAGTTTAATTTCATCGGAGACGATGAAGATGCTTGCATTTGCAAGAAATTAAGTGGGAGCGCTAAGACATGTTTCTAATACATTATGTAGAAGACATATTGTTGATTGGAAATAATGTATCTTTTATTAACACATGATAAGAATTTAATCTCTATGAAAGGCTTAGGCAGAACCCGAATATTTGGCATCAATGTCTATATGGATAAATTGTGACGCCAATATGGTTGTGCCGAAAGTACATGGACGAGATATTGAATGAGTTCAATATAGAAACTACAAGAAAGGTTCTTGTTGCACAGGAAGGATTGAATAAAGATTAAAGTATTTTTGATACTTGATAGATACAATCACAAAGAGTATTTTATCAATCATGTTGTGATGTGTACAAATCCAGAAATGTCCTATGCTCTAAATGTTATGAGTATATACCAGAATAATTCATAAAGATGATTATTGGACGATAGTAAAGATATTCTTATGATCTTTTAAAAGAACTAAGAATATATTATTTTGTAGAAGTGACAAATAGATGGTTAGTTCATTGTAAAAGTATTACATTGATACTAGTTTTGTCACGAAGTAGAAATTAAGTTTATCTCAATCTAAACTAAGGGTGGCACAATGTGATGGAAAGTAAGTTCCATAATGGATTTGGATGAGTTCTAAAGTTAAGACATTGTGACAGATACTACAACAAAGGCTAAGTATATAACTGCTATTATAGCAGCAAAAGAGGGCATTTGTGTCAAGTAGTTTGTTATGAAACTAGGTGTAGTTCACAGCAGGGATAATACTATGAAGATATATTGTACGACAATATTATCAACATGTTTTAACCCCAAAGAACTAAAGGTCTCACCAAAGGACCAAATTTATACAAAGCCATCTCATTAGAGAATGAGTGATGCGTAGAGACGTTAAAGACATGCAATTACATACGGACCTGGAAGTGCCAGATCCGGAGATCAGTTGACCACTAGCAATCGTGTACTTACAACACCGGAAAGCCATAGGTGTTGAACACACAAAGGTTTGAAACTAGATTATTGACTCTAGTGCAAGTGGGAGACTGTTGGAGATATGCCCAAGAGGCAATAATAAAGTAGGTTATTATCATATCTTCATACTTATGATAAATGTTTACATACCATGCTATAATTGTATTAACAGGAAACATTAATACTTGTGTGATTTGTAAACATAAAAGAGTCCCTAGTAAAGCCTCTTGTTAAACTAGCTTGTTGGTTAATATATGATCATGGTTTCCTGATCATGAACATAGAGATGTTATTAACAACAGGGTCATATCATTAGGAGAATGATGTGATGGACATACTCCTATAGTTAAGCGTAGCATAAAGATCAAGTCATTTAATATAGTTCATTTGCTATAAGCTTTCTGATACATAGTAACCTAATTCCTTCGACCATGAGATCATGCTTATCACCATCACCGGAAGGATGCTTTGATGACATCAAACACCACAGCGTAACTGGGTGGTTATAAAGGTGGCATTGAGTGTTCGGAAAGTATGGGTTGATACACATGGATCAAGAGTGGGATTTGTCCATCCATATGACAGATAGATATACTCTGGGCCCTCTTGGTGGAATGTCATCCAATTAGCTTGCAAGCATGTGACTGGTTCACAAGGGATCACATACCACGGGAACGAGAAAAGAGTACTTATCGGTAACGAGGTTGAACTAGGTATGCAGAGATACCGACGATCAAAACCTCGGATAAGTAAACTATCGTGAGACAAAGGGAAATTGGTATCGTATGTAAGTGGTTCATTCGATCGCAAAGTAATCGTAGAAATATGTGGGAGCCATATGAATTTCCAGATTCCTCTATTGGTTATTGATCGGAGAAGTGTCTCGGTCATGTCCGCATAATTCACGAACCGTAGGGAGACACACTTAAGGATTCGATGTTGTTGAGTAGTTATGGAATGATGAGTAAGAGACCGAATGTTGTTCGGAGTCTCGGATGGGATCCGGAATATCAGGAGGAGATCCGGAATGGTCCGGAGAATAAGATTCATATAAGGAAAGTCCTATTTCGGAGTTCGGGAAAGTTTCCAATGATTTCATCGGAGAGGTTCTAGAAGGGTCTAGAAGGTTCACCGGTCCGAAAGGAGAATGGTCCATGAATGTGTCATGGGTAAGTGGAATGAGTGGATCATGTCCAAGGTCACTTGGTGTTGGCATATGCAAGAGAGAAATAAAGCTCTAAATTGAAAGTCAAATGGGAAGTTTGAAAAGTCAAACTGGAACAATGGTTTCCTAGTGGGAGAAGAAACAAGTCCTTCTCTCAATCCAACTTGGGTTTGGGTTTGGATTCAAACCCACCCCTCCCAAGGCTGCCCCTCCCTCTCATAAATAAAAGGGGAGGGCTGCCCCAAACAACACAAGTTCCAAGCCCTCTTCACGAGCCGCCGCCGCCCCGCGCCGCCGCTCGCCGCCGCCGCCTCGCCGCGCCGCCACCGGTCCGTCGCCGTCGCCTTAGTCGCCACCGACACCTCCTCCTCCTCCTGGATCTCTAAACCCTAGTTTTCCGGGAAACCCTAATCCTCCATACTCGCTTCGGCTTAAGGCGAAGCCCTGTGAGATCTTCCCTCTACTTCCGGTACCACGCCGTCGTGCTGCCGGAATCGCGAGGAGAGTTCTACAACCTCCGCTGCCTGCTGGAACAAGGGAGAGGAAGGTCTTCATCGAGTACCGAACGTGTGACCGACTACGGAAGCGCTGCCAGAACGCAGCGCCGGAAGGATCGTCTACACGATCTTGAGATCGGCAAGTGTACGACTACATCACCCATGAGAATCAGCTCTCGTTAACCGCTTTGGAATCTTCGAGGGTGAGTTCCTCTATCGACTCGTTGCTACAATCTAGTAGATAGATCTTAGCTTGTTTGTGTGCATGCAGTAGAATTTTTTTGTTTTCCATGCTATGAACCCCTACAGGCGGCACCGACACCGCCTCCACCGCCGATGGAGTAGGGCGGCAAGATTGACCGGCAGCCGGGCTAAACCCCCGTAGTAGCTAGGGTTAGGGTTTAGCCTAGGGTTTAGGCGCCTAGTTGCCCTTCCCTTCTATATTGTACCCCTTTTCTTTTTGTTGTAATGTTATCGGGCTATCTAATATAAATGTTATCTAATATATTATCTATCCCATGTTTTACTCGTGCCCACAATATTTATAATCTGTTACCACTCGACTTGTGTTTTATTGTATTGTCATTTGCCAAAACACCCAAAACAACAAGTGCATAAAGCAAAAGACACAAAAACAAGTTCTCATATAATACTCGTGCAATATTTATAAAATGAGTGAAATTAGAAAATCTCAAAAGGAAGAATAAGTTAACGTTATGATGGTTGATTATTTTCAAACAACACATGGTTCATTTTCAAACAACACATTTACATATTTACATAAGTTAAAGGGGCTCCCAAGTTATGTTAGTTAAATGGATGCCCTTGGACTTCATTTATATATTTACTTTCGCAAAAAACAAAAGATTGCGACTTGAGCACGAGTATCTGCAGATCCACACGTCCCTATTAGATTGTAACATGAGTACCATTTTTTTTGCCCAATCTACAAGTAGTTACTATTGGGCCTAGATACGACCATTTTGGCATGGCTAAGTTCTATTTGGGCCTGGCCTTTTTCAATCACTCCTCGTCAATTCTTTTTTTAACTTTTCAACCCCTCCCCCTCCCCTGCACACGGGCGCCCCCTACACGCTGATAAAACTGAAGGAACACTGACGAAACTGACGAAACTGAAGGAACACTGATTTCGAAAATAGAGCAACTCAAAATTAGCCCGAATTTATGTTGCATTTTATTCAAGCCAAAGACATAGACCATTACATCCATTACAAAGCATCACTCGAACACTAATTGCGCTGTCTAATGACTAATGATCAGGAGATAAACTAATCCGAGAGAAATTACACAAATATAAAAAAACCAGCCATCAGATTGTCCTGCTTTTTCAATTCGATGATTTGCCTTAGCTGCTTGTTCATCTTCTTCAGCTCGGCCTTCACTTCCGCATCCACCGTAGTACTAGCGGAAATAGGGTTGCCACATCCCAATTGCTCCACCACGGACGGGTTTTCGAGCTCCCGGGATGCTACCTCCACCCCAATTCACTCGATGTACTCATCAAGCCACTCAAAATGCCCATATTTTGGCAGTTCCTGAAATCGCAGAGATGAACCCTAAATCCCAAATTCGATGAAATGCATGAAATTTTGAAAGAAAAGCGAGAAATTGGCGCTCGGAACACTCAGATCTCACCTTTCCCGGCTCAGGCTTGCTCTCACACTTCACAAATTTCTGGCCAATGTTGTCGTTCTTGTCGGTGGATGTGACAAGCCGCTTCAGGGGCGCGGTACGGGGGCAATCGGGGCACCTCCTCATCGGCACCGCACCATACCGAGGCCATGAGCGGAGGGAGGCTGAAGCAAAGCTCGACATCCCTCGCCGGCGCTACCGCACTTGCTCGCCGAAAAAGAAAACGGAAGGGGATGAGATGCGGGCTGGAACGGTGGCGGGAGTGCTCGGGTGCGGGGACGGATCAGGGCCAACGGCTCTCTTCAACCACAGCGTGGGTCCCACGATATGAGGTGCAATCAGGTGAATTACGCCGTGACGTGGAGAGGCTGTGGGTCCTACTATGCTCAGCTGATTCGAATTCGTTGACGGTCTCGTGAGGTTAAGTGAAAGTGTCACGTGGGAGCTATTTGCCGCTTCAGAAGTGTCGCATGCGAGCTATTCTTTTCAACAATGTCATGTTCCTTCCAATTCCATGTAAAGATGTCGCATAGGAGCTATAAGGCAATTTAGCTGCCGCCTGCTTGCTCTCTTTCGAGCGCACCAAGAGAGTAGTGTACAAATACGACGAAAAGGGGGAAGAGGAGAAACCGAAACCATTCTCGGGGAGACATCTCTTGCACAAGTTTGTGTACTGCTAGGCCTTTCATGACAAATGGCTAGCAAGATGTCAGATTAATTTCTCATCTCATATAGTTTCTCTTGCATAAGCTGTTGGGGTAGCGTCGTGTCTTTATATACGACATACTCTACTCCTCGTTATTATTTGTTAATATAGTTATCTTCTAAACAAAATCATGTATCTGATGATAAGATAGGCGAACATCCATTAGCCTTTGCACTAGATGTAGCCATCTGGTCTATTTGGTACCCGTTAGAGCCGGTCTAAATGATATATTCAAAGGGACCTGGGACATAACTTGAGACACTGTGGATTATTTGCATTGTACAATGTTATATAAAGAAGGATATTAGAGAGGTAATGGCCTATCTCCAAGTCAAGTGTCTTCCCAAAAGCGAGTTTGTTCACCATTTTCATACGAAAGAACTTTGCACACCTGGATGGATGACAATTGAGCATTCTGTCTCTAAGACTAGAATGGCTGTTAGGATGAATGCAAATTGATTTAGTTTTAGTAATGGAAGATTTATTATCCCAACGCCTACATCGAGATGATGGATGATGCTGAATTTATGATAACTTATTTCAACTCACTAAATAATGGCCTAACCAAAATCAGGATGCACCAAGTGTATCATAAAAGGGTATCTCACATTTTCTTTGCTTGCTCTCTAGCCCAGTTCATATGGCACGGAGTCAGATAGATGCCTAATTGCGAGTGGGAACCCTCTTCATTTGCTAATCTTTTTTCCCTTCTCCAAGAATTTTTTGGGGAAATCTAGGAAGCTACTTTGGATCTTTTTCAATGACCAGTGTTGGGCTTTGTGAACTACTGATGGAGTTTTCTCTTGACAACCCTGTGACCGTATTTTCAAAATCATCTTATAATTGCAGCAATGGTGGCCACTCCTAAAGCTCAAGGGCCCAAGGATCATGCGTTGACGGATATGTTGCTAGCTCGGGCCAGACACCTCTGCAACGACACCCATGCGCCAATCACCAGAAACACCGCTTTAACGATTAGATGCTCTCATCTACATAGATTTTTTTAATACTTTTTAGTTTTCCTATCAAGTATGATGGCAATGGTTTGAACTTTGAAGTTTGAACTGTGTTATCCTTTCCTATAAGTTTATTTTTGCAGTGGCAGCTCCATATCTCTAAATAGCGTGTCTGTCCTATAGGGTCACTGGTAGAAAAGGGCCCATGCGTCCCGGTTGGTAAGGGCCATTAGTCCCGGTTGTCCAACCGGGACGGGGCAATCGGGACTAAAGCTCTAACCATTAGTCCCGGTTGCCCCACCAACCGGGACAAATGGGGCACACGTGGCGGCATCAGAGCGCGAGGGGGGTGGAGCATTAGTCCCGGTTCGTAACACGAACCGGGACTAATAACCTGCTGCCGCGGCAGAGATTTGGCCCATTTCTCTGCCGCGGCAGAGAATTCATTTTGGCACATTTTGTTGCCGCGGCAGCATTTTCGCCACTTTTTGTGCCGCGGCAGAGAATTCATTTAGGTTGTTTTATTGTTTATTTAGTGTTTTGCACTTATCAACGAAGGAACCTTATATTACACAAGATCATGACAACATTACATTCAATACACGGATCGAGTTCATGCACTACATACAAAAGTTGCTATTCGATGCTACCAGCCAATTTCTTGAAAGTTGCTATTTTTACAATTCCTATTGTCTATACACAGCCGAGTAGTATTCCCCTTGTGTGTTTAGGACTTCTGCATCCAAGAATCCCGCCAATTCCTCCTGAATTGCTCGTATGCGATCCTTTGGCAGAAGACCGTCCCGTAGACGTTCGATCTGATTTAAAAAAGGAGTCAGCCTATATGAATATGAAACTAAACACAATTTGATTGTAATAAAAACTATAGAAATTGTTTACGTACGTGGAGTTGCTCTAAATTTCTGTCCTTCTCATCGCACGTCTGCCGGATGAACTCGCATACACAGTATCCACATAGATTGTTACCTGGTCCCTGCGTCAGGCACTTTACGAGAACAGAGTTCAATCAAAATAATAATCAAGCATGATAATAACTGTATCAAAACTAGAATCAAAGAGATGCGCGGATATAGCTTTTGGTGCTTACATCTAGTGGTTGAAATGTAAGCTCCTCTTTCCAAACACCCCTAGCCTTCTTGGTGAACCGTTTCCAAGCGCTGCCCGGCGTAGAAAACGAATAAAATAAGTTATTAAGTACTTGATATCATAAAATTCACGAACGTTGCCGATATAGTGTCGTAATGATTAGAATTACCACTGGAGAAGTATCTGCATGTCCTTCCACGTCTCAAGGGGTATATGTTTCTGAGTCCATGACTAGTACACGCCCTTTGTCAAGTTGAATGATTAACAGAATATAGTGGTACCTGCGAATGCAGAACTAATCAATTATATACTTAACATCGAGTAAGCGAAATAGAAAGTGTATACAAGACAATAACACTCACTGGAAGTTGTAAGGAAATAGTATTTCCCTTTTGGTTTCTTGAAACCTTAACGCGTGTACTATATTATCCTCCGTATCCTGGGGGCTTATTTTGAGATTAGCTTCATGAACCCAATATGGGTCAATGAAGCCAATGTCATAGATTTGTCCTCTGCTGCATTCGAGAATCTTCATTCTGCATATTACAGTATGATTATATACATGCAATAAACAAAATAATATAGCTAGAGACTAAATTAATTACAGAATTAGTACTTACAGACAATAGGCACTGATGATCGATTTGTCCAAGGCGTCTTGATTGAATAATTGAAATAGTTCATCAAATTCAATGGATATCATGTCATCCTTATCTTTCCCATGATGCTTTTTTGTAACCCTCAGCACTATCCAGTTAGCCCCGGCCCTTGTGGCATGCATGTACCAGTTATGCAATCTTCACATTTTTGTTGGAAGATTGTTTACCTCCTCAGGTTTGACGAGAGGTTTTCCGTACTGGTATTTGTATGCTACTTCACTCACGGGGAAGAACTCTAACTAGGATAAGTACTGGGCAATACTCATACCTTGAGCAGCGGCAGCTTCTCCGTATTGTGCAACTACCTCTGGATCATACTGCTCTTCGGCCCCATATTTGCTCGACCCCGCATTGGTTTGAGAAATCACCTTGAGAGGGGCGCAAGTCTGTTTTGCTTGTTCTCCGAGCTGGGCAACAGATTTCCCGCTTGCATCAGTACTGCTCTTCGAGGCTTTTTGTGCCGCATGTGACTTGAGAATAGAACGCTCATAGTCTGATGACAGCTTTGGCTCGGGTTGATGAAGATTCTTTAGCATTTTCAACACTTTGGCTTTTTCTTCTTTGGTGCTGGGGAACTCTGGCTCTTTCGGCCGCCTCAGCTTAGCGAAAAACGCTGTCGTTTCCGCATCAACGATCGCCGCAGTCTCCTCTTCAGTATAGTCATAAGCTCTCTTGGGAGGAACCGTTGGTACTTTTGGAAGAGGCTCTTGTTTACGTTTCGGCGATCGCTTACGACGCACAGTAGCGGTACGCTTACGCTTTTTATCCTGAGGCGCCGGCGATGGCTCCCGCGGCGATGGCTGCACCGGAGATTGGTGAGGCGACGGAGCCGGGTGAGGCGACGAAGACGGCTGCCGCGGCGGCGACGACCTCGCTGGAGACGGGTGAGGCGGCGGCGAAGATGGCCTTGGCGTGTGATTTCGAAGCACGATACAATCCTTCGGCCATAGAATGGTGACGTTTTTTGCGTCACCCAGCACAGTCACATCCCCTTCACCAGCAGGGTAGTGAAGATCCAAAACCTCAAAGGTGGGCATGATTTCATCCACGCCGACAACAGCGTAGCCCTCTGGAACCGGACGACAGTGGTAAGTTGGTGTGGGTCCAATTGGTAAGGCATAGCCGACCGCCACCTTCATTGATATGTTCACAACTTTGACATGTAGCTCACAGTGTGTCATCTCTGTGATATCATCCACTGGGTAGCCAACAGGAGCCATCGTCGGTGCATCATCGGCATCGCCATTGTCATCACCCGGGACCTCGGTGGAAGCCACACTGCTTTTTCGATTATTCGATAGGCCGGTAGCATCGAATGCATTGTGCTACTGAGATGGGCTGGTAGTACTTTGCTCTTTAAGTGTGTTAATTTCATCTTGTTGTTGCTTTAATCGTTCTTCAATTAAACGCATTCGCTCTTTCTGACTTTCTGCTCCAACTGCCGCCCTGTCCTTACTCCTCTGACGGCTTCTATCAGGATATTTCTTCCTCTCTTCGGGAAACCCAGTCCTCCATGATTGGGAGCCTATTGTGCCTCGTGTTCGTCCATCATGTTCCTTATTTCCAAGGGAGAGTGTGAGCTCATCATTCTCTCTATCGGGAATAAAGTCCCCATCTTTAACAGCCTTTACTGCTTTTCTGATCCTCTCGATTGGCAAGGGGTCTTCTTTATGTCGTATGTTATATTTACACCTCCCTTCCGAGTCCAACGTGCCCCCATGCCCGTAAAACCAATTCCTTGCACGTTCTACCCAATCGTCTATCTCTAGGGTGATCTTTTTATCACGCAGTTCCTGCTCAAGTTTCTCCCACTTAGGAATGCCAACCCTGTAGCCACCTTGCCCCATAGTATGGTGATACTTCTTCTTAGCAGCATTCAGCTTATTCGTTTCAGACATTTTCTTAGCTTTTTCTGATTTCTTGTATTCCACAAACTCATCCCAGAATGGTTTTATCTTCTCAAACTGAATATTCTTGAAATCGAGAGTCTTCTTTTTCACGACATAGTCAAGGTGCAATCTTTTCTTCCAGTTGGTGAAACACTGGGCCATCTTCTTCAAAGCCCACTCCCTAACCTTAGCCTCCATGGCTCTCCCATGTTGTAAGGCGTCCTCAACTGGATCCTCCGCATTTGGATCCAGCTCTATCTTCGGTAGTTTGAAATTAACCATGAGCCTCTTCCATAGTAAATCTTTGGCGTGGTTAGGGACAAATAAACATGTTCCCTCTTCATCCGCATTAGCAGGCCAATTCCAATTTCTAATGGTGATCGGGATTAAGTCCCTAACGATTACTCCGCATTGTGCCACAAATTTGGTTGCGACAACTTCGGGAGCTGTCGGTCTGCCGTCTTCAGCGACATCTTCGATCCTGAACCTCTCATGGTCTTGCAACTTTTTGGTTGGGCCTCGTCTGCTCTTTTCAGTAGATTCCTTCGATCCGGAGGGCTAAAAGAAGAAAGATCGTCGTTACTATTTCTATATAGATAGCAGATGATTAATTAATGAATTGATTTATATTACATGCACCTCGCCGGAGCGGTCGTCTTCTCGATTACACAAGGCATCGCCTTCTCCCTCGCGGAAGGCAACACCTTCAACCTCAAACAAGTTGTCTACTCCGGTAAAAAGAGGATCACCCTCACCGGAGTTGTTCAGAAACGTTGATACGTCTAAATTATCTTCCCCACGGATCACACCTTGGATCAACTCTTCCTTTTCTTTGTCTCTGACGTGTGGGTCCATATTTTCTGCATAGGTGGAAAAACGAATAAGTCAAAGCGGCTAAAGGAGAAAGTTACGAATAATTCAAAGCGGCTAACGAATATTTTTCGGATCGAAGGTGAAACCCTAATATATACATACACAATAATAAAAATGAAGAGAAACCCTAAACCCTAAGGCTATGAGAGGGGAACATGAGTATAAGGCTACAAAAGGTCTTCGATCTATCTATGGTCTTGATCTCGGTCTTCGATCTCAATCTCGATATCGTATTCTACCGAGAAGAACCAAATCACCGGAAAGAAAGGGAAACAATCAACACATGGCATCGATGCAATGCTCAAGCAATGATGATGATACGACAAGTTAATGTGCATTGGAATGTAACCCTAAAGCATGCTCGACAAGTTAATCAGGGTTCCGAGGGGCGCAAACCCTAACTCAAGGAACTCCGGAATCACCTGTTAGGGTTACTAGGGTGTTCTAATTAAACTTGTCATTTAATTAGATCTATCTATGGTATTGATCTCGGTCTTCGATCTCGATCTCGATATCGTATTCTACCGAGAAGAACCAAATCACCGGAAAGAAAGGGAAACAATCAACACATGGAATCGATGCAATGCTCAAGCAATGATGATGATACGACAAGTTAATGTGCATTGGAATGTAACCCTAAAGCATGCTCGACAAGTTAATCGGGGTTCCGAGGGGCGCAAACCCTAACTCAAGGAACTCCGGAACCAAGCGACCATGGTGGTGGCTTGTGGTGTGTAGGTGTTGGCTTCCTGTCGCGGCGGTTTCGATCCGGGAGCTTCTCTCCGGCGGCTTCTTGGCGGCTGATGCTTCGTCAACACGTCGGACTCAAGGGCAGTAGGGCTGCCGCTCCTTCGCTGCTTCGCCCTGTGTGTCGGTCGTCCCCTGTGGCAAGGTGCGGGCCGATACCGGAGCTTCTTCGTCGATCTGGAGGAGGAAGAAGATGGTGGACTTGATTGCTTTTTCAAGTTTCTTTTAGGGTCCTCGGTGCTTATTTTCTGGGCCTCTGTGTAATTTTTATTTCTTAGGCCTCCTGTACTCCAGCGACGTTATTGCAGCAATATATTTCGGGTGCTCTGCACCCGTAATCCGTTCAAAAAAAATCAATCTAATTCGGGTGCTCTGTTTTGCCACCAGCAGCAGAGGGAGGGGGAGGACAGAGAGGCAGGGAGGGGCGGCGCCGTACCTGACGCGCGGCGGTGGGGGAAGGGCGCGTCGTCGACGGGAAGCAGAGACGCGGGCGCGGCCGGCGGTCGTCGAGGCAAGGAGACGCGCGGGCGGCGCGGTCGTCGGCGCGCGGGAAGAGACGCGGGTGGCAGCCGGAGGCGGAGGCGTTGACGACGGAGCCGCTACGGGGAGCGCGCGGCGGTGGCGGGGGCAGCCTGGCGGCGTCGTCGTCGGCGAGGGCGCGGGCAGAGGCAGAGGCAGAGGCAGAGGCAGAGAAGTGAGTGGGGAAGGGAAGAAGAAGAGGAGGCACGCTGTTATAACTAAAGGGCCTTTAGTCCCGGTTCGTGGCTCCAACCGGGACTAAAGGGGCATACGTCCCGGTTGGAGCCACCAACCGGGACATATAGTCCAATTTTCAGCAGCTGAAGGGGCGCGCGCGCAGGGGGCTCTTCCGTCCCGGTTGGTGGCTCCAACCGGGACGTATTCCCTTGTTTTCAAATTTTTTCAGTTATTTTCTCTCTGTTCCCGCCTTATTTTTTATTTTGGGGTTTAAATTTGTAATGTTTTTTAAATGATAATTACTTTGGAATTTAGAAAAACTTTAAACATAAAAAGTGTTTGCATTTGAATAACTAATTCGAAACCATTTTCTGTTTTGAAAAATAATTAATGTAACCATTTAAACTACGAACCATTTAAAATTAATAATGAAATAACTTATTTTTAAATATTAATTTGGAATTTAGAAAAACTTTAAACATAAGAAGTGTATGGATTTGAATAAATAATCCAAAACCATTTTCTATTTTTAAAAAATAATTAATGAAACCATTTAAAATTAATTAACTTATATTTTTGAATATTAATTTGGAATTTAGAAAAAATTTAAACATAAAAAGTGTTTGGATTTAAATAAATAATTCAAAAACATTTTCTGTTTTAAAAAATAATTAATGTAACCATTTAAAATATGAACCATTTACAATTAAAAATGAATTAACTTATATATTTTTAATATCAATTTGGAATTTAGAAAAACTTTAAACATAAAAGTGTATGGATTTGAATAAATAATCCAAAACCATTTTATATTTTTAAAAAATAATTAATGTAACCTTTTAAAATGAATTAACTTATATTTTTAAATATTAATTTGGAATTTAGAAAAACTTTAAACATAAAAAGTGTTTGGATTTAAATAAATAATTCAAAACCATTTTCTCCTGCAACATTGTTCTCCATACCAATGTCCACACACATGCATAATATGGGCACAACATCACAAACTATGCCGTGATTCAGCACATAACATCGGTCATTTGGACCGAAAAAGCCATGAAACCTCGAACATGATAGGTCATTTTGTGAAGGTTTTTTCGAAACATGATCAATATACCAAGTCTGGTATTTTTCCTTTCAACTATGTAACATAATATGACACCACGCGAAGGATTTTCATTGTTCGGATTTTTTTTGAATTTATTATGCCCGTTTTGAATTATCTGAATTTCTAACTATGGTTGAACCGGTGTGCATGAAGATAGGGTATGAGCATCGTTAGAACTTGCATTGGATCTCTGAAGAAACCACATATTGCGAGTCTAAAAATGATTTTTTCAAAAAATCACGGGCGATAGATCATGTACCTGTAGTACAAACCGGACCCACTTCCTGCCGATTCGGCAGACATTTGTCCTTTTTACCCGGGATGGACGAAAAGGTTTGAGATGTACCGGTTGGGAGATAGTCCATGTAAGGTGGTCTAGTATTTTAGTAAAATGGGACGGTAGCATTGTGAAACGGCATTTTGGTGGTTACTTCACAAAACGACCCGTTTTTTGCGCTCGGAAAATGGAAAAGGGCTTTTCCGTGCGACAAAAACGAAAACTTCCTCCTGCAACATTGTTCTCCATACCAATGTCCATACACATGCATAATATGGGCACAACATCACAAACTATGCCGTGATTCAGCACATAACATCGGTCATTTGGACCGAAAGCCATGAAACCTCGAACATCATTGTTCGGCACACATTTAGTCCCGGATGTAGTCACAAACCGGGACTAAAAATATTTTCCACCATTTCCCACCTCTTCCCGCCAAGTTTTCCCGCCCTTTCCTTTCTACTAGAGCTTTTAGTCCCGGATGTAGTCACTTACCGGGACTAAAGATATTTCCCGCCATTTCCCAAAGCTTCACGCCAAGTTTTCCCGCCCTTTCCCTCTATATTTAGGGTGATCGTGTCATGGCTATCCACACATCCACACCTTCCTCTCTTAGAACAATGGACAATGCCTACTGGGCCATTCTGACCCTCGAGGAGACCGAGGCGCTGTGCGCCTCCAACTACCCTTGTCCGCCGGGCTACCGGCCGCCCGCCGGCTGGATGCTGAGCGCTGGAGGGGTTCTTGTCCCTCCTGTCCCTCAAGGTTCCGCACGCCAGGCGGCCATCACAAACCACTTCTACCACGAGCTCACGCCGGAGCAGCGGATGGATCCCCAGTGGGATCCCGACAACTACGACACCTGGAATGCCTTCTTCGCTAATAGGCGGGAAAGGGAGCTCGCCAGGTACGAGGGTGATGGCCCGCCACCGGTGAACCACAACGAAGCCGGCCGTCGTCTGTGGTGGGCGAACCGTACTATCATCGAAGTGATGCGCTACATCGCCGGGGGAGACCATCCTCGCCTACGGTGCCCACGAGTCCACCCGCCACAGGCCCCACACTGTCCCGGCGGTAGCGGCGTCGTCTTCCAGGAGACCCCTCTCCCACCCGCCGTGAATCCGAGGCTGGAATGGCCCCTGGTATATGCCATGGATGGGCTGAGGATCCCCGGAGTGGCAGGTGACGATGACGATGATGATGACGACGACGATGAAGACCCTGAAGCTGCGTACTATAGGACTAGGCATGATTATGACTAAAGGGGGCGGCTTTAGTCCTGAGTGTTAGCTAGTCCCGGTTTGTCCCGGTTTTTAATATTAATAAATGTCTTAAGTGTTACCTAATAAATAGAGGGAAATGCCTATATAAAGATAGGGTTCATATTTAGTCCCGGTTGGAGAAACTAACCGCGACTGAAGGGATTGCGGCAGAGTGGGCCAGGCAACACTAATAATAGGGGTGAGTGTCGACATTATGTCGTGCGGCTTGTACCTTGTCCCAGATGGTGTCACCAACCGGGACTAAAGATGAGTCAGCACTAATAATAGGGGTGAGTGTCGACATTATGTCGTGAGTGTCGACATTATGCCGAGCTGCTTGTACTATAAATATGCATCCTTGTGAGTCCAGTCCTCCAGCCAGTTTGAGGCATCTCCAAGATGGTTTTAGAGAGCAGGGACACCACTACGGCCAGTTTCAGGGAGATGCCGACGGAGCCCAGTCCTCCGGCATCTCCGAGAAACTGGTCATAGAGGCACTCCCTAATATGTGAAATTAGTTAGCTCCGAGGCGTATTGATCTAGTTAGTGAAGTTACAAGCTGCAAGATGGTTTTCGAGAGAAGGGACACCACTGCGGCCAGTTTCAGGGAGATGCCGACGGAGCCCAGTCCTCCGGCATCTCCGAGAAACTGGTCATAGAGGCACTCCCTAATATGTGAAATTAGTTAGCTCCGAGGCGTATTGATCTAGTTAGTGAAGTTACAAGCTGCAAGATGGTTTTCGAGAGAAGGGACACCACTGCGGCCAGTTTCAGGGAGATGCCGACGGAGCCCAGTCCTCCGGCATCTCCGAGAAACTGGTCATAGAGGCACTCCCTAATATGTGAAATTAGTTAGCTCCGAGGCATATTGATCTACTTAGTGAAGTTACAAGCTGCAAGATGGTTTTCGAGAGCAGGGACACCACTACGACCAGTTTCAGGGAGATGCCGACAGAGCCCAGTCCTCCGGCATCTCCAAGAAACTGGTCATAGAGGCACTCCCGGTCCAGCCACAAAACGGGACTAACACTCATGACATTTATTAATATTAAAAACTGAGACTACAAAACCAGGACTAAAGGCCACAAACCGCGAAAGATATCCTTCGGTCAAGCCACGAACCGCGAAAGACATGAACTAGAGTTACATAATATGAGCATGAACTTCTTGGCATATGTCATTCCTTATGACCGCTTCAGACGTAACCATGGAGCATCTTCTTTACTTAACGGAATGCTTGGGTCAGTTTTCACTGTGAAGGGCGGAATTTCATCAAACTTATTATAATCTTCTGACATGTCTGTCTTGTCCTCGATTCCCACAATGTTTCTTTTCCCTGAAAGAACTATGTGACGCTTTGGCTCATCATATGATGTATTCGTTTGCATATTTTTTCTTTTTTTCGGTCTGGAGGACATGTCCTTCACATAGAAAACCTGAGACACATCATTGGCTAGGACGAATGGTTCATCTCTATAACCAAGATTGTTGAGATCCACTGTTGTCATTCCGTACAACTGGTCTATCTTTACCCCTTTCCCATTCAGGTTGACCCATTTGCAGCGAAACAAAGGGACCTTAAAAGAGACTCCATAGTCTAGTTCCCATATCTCCTCTATGTAACCATAATATGTGTCCTTTTGTCCATTCTCGTCTATTGCATCAAAGGGGACACCACTATTTATGTTGGTGCTCCTTTTATCTTGGGCGATCGTGTAGAATGTATTCCCATTTATTTCGTACCCTTGGAAATTCAATACAGTAGAAGATGGTGACGCGGCCAACAAGTATAGCTGATCTCCAACAGTGGTGTCATTCAAGAGATGTGTCCGCATCCAACCACCGAAAGACTTCATGTGTTCATCTGTAATCCATGATTCAGGCTTCCCCGGGTTTTTGGAGCGTACAATATTCTTGTGTTCCTCGATATACGGAGCTGCCAAGGTGGAATTATGTAGAAATGTATAGTGTGCTTTAGTGAAAGAATCCCCGTCCCTACATATCATTGCTTTCTTTCCCAGCGTGCCTTTTCCACTTAGTCTTCCCTCATGCCGCGAGTCAGAAACACCAATCGGCTTAAGGTCAGGAATAAAGTCAACACAAAACTCAATGACCTCCTCTGTTCCATATCCCTTGGAGATGCTTCCTTCTGGTCTAGCACGGTTATGAACATATTTCTTTAAGACTCCCATGAACCTCTCAAAGGGGAACATATTGTGTAGAAATACCGGACCGAGAATGGCAATCTCTTCCACTAGATGAACCAGGAGATGCGTCATAATATTGAAGAAGGATGGTGGGAACACCAATTCAAATCTAACAAGACATTGTACCACATCCTTCTGTAACCTTGGCAGAATATCTGGATTGATTACCTTCTGAGATATTGCATTGAGGAATGCACACAGCTTCACAATGGGTACTCGAACATTTTCCGGTAGAAGCCCCCTCAATGCAATCGGAAGCAACTGCGTCATAATCACGTGACAGTCATGAGACTTCAGGTTTTGGAACTTTTTCTCTGCCATATTTATTATCCCCTTTATATTAGATGAGAAGCCTGACGGCACCTTGATACTGTAAAGGACTTCAAAAAAGATTTCCTTCTCTCCTTTGGTAAGAGCATAGCTGGCACGACTTAAGTGACGCCCTTTATCCGTCTTGTTATCTGTATGCATGTTCTTTGGGTCTTTCATAATTTGTTGGTCCTCCCGTGCTTCAGGTGTATCTTTTGTCTTCCCATACACGCCTAGGAATCCTAGCAGGTTCACGCAGAGATTCTTCGTCACGTGCATCACGTCGATTGAAGAGCGGACACGCAGGACTTTCCAATATGGCAGCTCCCAAAATATAGATTTCTTCTTCCACATGGGTGCGTGTCCTGTAGCGACGTCGTTCGGAACTGATTGACCGCCGGGACCCTTTCCAAAGATTACTTCTATGTCCTTGACCATACCAAATACATCATCACCAGCAGGGAGTTCAGGCTTCTTCCGGTGATCTGCCTCACCTTTGAAATGCTTGCCTTTCTTTCTTACGGGATGATTGGTCGAAAGAAATCGTCGATTCGCCAGGTACACAACCTTCTTGCATTTATGCAAATATGTACCTTCGGTCTTATCTAAACAGTGGGTGCATGCCTTATATCCTTTGTTTGTCTGTCCTGAAAGGTTACTAAGAGCAGGCCAATCATTGATGGTTACGAATAACAACCCTCGTAGATTAAATGGCTCCTGTTTGTTCTCATCCCACGCACGTACACCTGGTTTGCCCCACAACTGTAAGAGTTCTTCAACTAATGGTCTAAGGTACACATCAATGTCGTTGCCCGGTTGCTTCGGGCCTTGGATGAGCACTGGCATCATAATGAACTTATGCTTCATGCACAACCAAGGAGGCAGGTTGTAGATACATAGAGTCACGGGCCAGGTGCTGTGACTGCAGCTCTGCTCCCCAAAAGGATTCATGCCATCCGTACTTAGACCAAACCATAAGTTCCTTGCGTCACCTGGAAAGTCTGGGAAGTCTCTCTCGATTTTTCTCCACTGTGACCCATCAGCAGGGTGTCTCAACTTCCCGTCTTTCTTACGGTCTTATTTGTGCCATCGCAACAACCTGGCATGCTCTTTGTTTCTGAACATGCGTTTCAACCTTGGTATTATAGGAGCATACCACATAACCTTAGCAGGAACCCTCTTCCGGAGGGGCTCTCCCTCAACATCACCAGGGTCATCTCGTCTGATCTTATACCGCAACGCATTGCATACTGGGCATTTATCTAAATTCTCATACTCCTTACCGCGGTAGAGGATGCAGTCATTAATGCATGCATGTATCTTTTGCACATCTAATCCTAGAGGACAGAGAGTCTTCTTTGCTTCGTAGGTACTCTCGGGAAGTTCATTATGTTTTGGAAACTTCGGCTTCATTATTTTCAGCATCTTTTCAAATGAGGAGTCAGTTAGACCACACTCTGCCTTCCATCGCAACAATTCCAGTGTGGTACTGAGCTTTGTGCTGCCATCTTCACAATTTGGGTATAACAATTTCTTGTGATCTTCTAACATGCCCTCTAACTTCAACTTCTCATTTTCTGTTTCACAGTCTCGCTTTGCATCAGAAATGACCCTACCAAGTTCATCAGCCGGCTCATCTGATGCCCGTTCTTCACCTCTTTCCTCTCCATTGTCTTCCATTGCAGTATCACTGTATTCAGGAAACATATGATGATAGTTGTTATCATCATCTTCTTCTTCACCATCTTCCATCATAACCCCTCTTTCCCCGTGCTTGGTCCAGCAATTATAGTTGGGCATGAAACCTTTCATAATCAGGTGGCCGCGAATGATTTTCGAGGAAGAGTACTCCTTGTTGTTCCGACATTGAACACATGGACAACGTATAAATCCATTCTCTTTGTTTGCCGTAGCCACATCGATAAATTTATCCACGCCTTTGATATACCCGGCTACGCGCCGGTCACCGTACATCCATTCCCGACCGTTCATATGCATCATATAAGTAAGTTTATCAAAAAATAGGACATCATAAATAGTGAAATAACCAATTCACACCGACACATGAATTGTATCAATGACCTAGAAAAGATAAGATTGCTAACCTCGATCAAGGAAAATAAAGAGGAGAAAGCTCAAGTGCGTCTCGGACACCTTCTATATTTTTGTTCTATGAGAAATTCAACGGAATTATTCACTCAAACATTTCATCAAACACCTTCAATGCATGCATGAGAAAAAACTAGCACACACCCCCTCACACCTTCCACCATTCGAAAAAACTGAGTGGAGGCAGAGGGGGCTGGGGCGTTGCATTTATAGAGGGCAGGGGTCTTTAGTCTCGGTTGGAGCCAGCAACCGGGACTAAAGGTGCGTGCCATGCCACGTGGCTGTGGCCAAACCTTTAGTCCCGGTTGGTGGCTCCAACCGGGACGCATGCCCCCTTACCAACCGGGACGCATGCCCCCTGGCCCCGTGCCCGCTCCAACCGGGACGCGTGCCAGCATTAGTCCCGGTTGGTGGCGCAAACGGGACTAATGCTCCGAGGGGTCGCGAACGGATAACCCTTTTTCCTCTAGTGGGTCAACATTAGGGGTAATGAAGAACAATAGAAATATTAGGAAACAAAAATTGAGAGAATGGCGATCATAGAAGAGCGCTTGTTGTTAATCAATAATGCATGGAGTAGGAGGCGTGATCATGGGTAAATGGTGCAAATCGGAGCCTGGTGGCAGATAACATCTTCTTAGGCTGGCCATAGTGCTAGTATCATGAGCAGTAAGTTAGAAAAATGTTGACATGACAGATGAATTAATAAAGAGAGAAGTGGTTGTAGTATTATATTGTGATAATGTATCATAACCACACGAAACTAGATTATTTAATATCAAATAAATCTTATACACCAATTTACATTGATAACAATACCATGCATTATGAAGGTAATATCATATACCAGTATCATATGTATGATACTAGCATATGATACTCTCTACTATGACCGTCCTTATTCCTCAGCATTAAAAAGATAGCCTTTCTAGGAAACATTGAAAAATGGCAAAGTTTTCTTTCTTCAACATTTATGGAGAGGATCTTATTATTATGCACATATAGGTGCAATATCCATGTGTGTGCCTAGACATGTAATTTGGGAACCAAAAGCAGTTTTTCCTTTCTGCGTACTGTTAGGCCGAACACCTCGGTCATATCGATATCTTTTTGTTCCAAGCCTTGGGGAAGCTCCCAATCAAAATGGTACACAAGGGTCGCTAGCATGATCTCTATGCTGGCAATTGCAAAGTTTATTCCAGGACATATCCTTCGTCCTGCCCCAAAAGGCAAGAACTGAAAATTGTTTCCCTTGAAATTGACACCCGCAGCACTGCCGTCGTCGAGAAACCTTTCGGGCATGAATTCACCCGCGTTCTCCCAGGAGCTAGGGTCTCTTGAAATGGCCCAAGCATTGACAAAAACTTGTGTCCCAGTAGGAATTGTATAGCCATCAATGCAACAATCAGCCATGGCGAGATGGGGAGACAGAAGGGGCGCTACTGGATGTAGCCGGAGAGATTCTTTTATGACTGCTTTCAAGTAAGTCATGTTGTTCAGGCTGGCTTCTGTGAATTTTTCTTCTCCACGAGGTATGGTAGTACTCCTCACCTCGTCTTGTAACTTCCTCATAAGCTGTGGCCTCCGTACTAGCTCAACAAGGGTGAATTCAAGGGTTTGATACGATGTGCTTGTTGCTCCAAAAAATATGTCCTGTGCAGAAGAATTGAAAAGGAAAAATGGAAGATCGACTTAGCTTAATCCACCTGCATGTCTATCCGGCGAAATGAGGGTGTGCCACATGGAATTAATTTGGAGATTACGATGGAAGCATGTAGGAGTAGTACTTACTGAAAGCATAGCTATGATATGCTCTCTGGTGAGATTGTACTCTCGTCGAACAGAGAGCAAAACATCTACGAAATCAGCACCCTTGTGATCAGACACTGACTTCTCTTCGCTCTGATGGTCATCGATCACCTTTTCAAGTAGATCGGCCCATCTCTTCTTAATTTTCTCAGCTTTTGCGCAGAGAAGCCACTTCAGAACGCCAACCTTAGCTACGACAGGATAGTACTCCTCGAGAATGAACCCTCCTAGAAGCCGTGAGCTCTCATTGGTCAGGTCCCGGAACAACTTGTTCCGCCCTTCTTTCCGAAAGAACTTCCCTGATATGGCGCGGCATGCAATGTCATTTGTGAATGAGTTTAGTAGCTCACTCAGGTCGACAGCATCTCCTGTTGCGGCTGCATCTTTGATCTTGGCCATGGCAATGATCACCTAGCATAAATGATCTCACATGTCACAACTATTGGTTGTTCCATAATTAAATCTTTCTTCTTGAGCTATTTTATAAATCGGCATTGTTAAGAAAATGATACCCGTGATCCTAGAGTGAATATTGGCCGCCTAACCTATCTAGGATCAGGTTCTAAAAAAAACTATCTAGGATCAAGCCCAAAAATGTATTTTTTTTCTTTATCAATAAAGTAGGATAGTTGTCTAAACAAATTAAGACCATATCTACCCCACATATTCAATGTCTTTAGTATAATCTAAACAGTACAGACTCACATGAACTCTTCTCTCAAACTCAATCTAAAAGAAAATAAAATAACTTGGCACTGTCAAATGGTTTTTTCAGCTTGACATACATGCCCTACCACTTTGGATTGAAAATAGTGTGCCATGTTTGGAAACGTCTCTAAACATGATAAAATCTGAAACCCTTTGATGACGTTGCCACAATATACACTAATCATGGCAAAAAAAAATCGAAAAGAAATTCAAAGAATGGATACAGATAAAAAACAACAAATTTTCTATGATAGTCTTAAAAAGGTTTTATTGATAGCAAATATTAGGACAAGGGTTGTTTAGGATACAAACTTTCTTTTTTATTATCAAAATATACTCAAATCTATTTTTTTTAATTCTGATATAACATACTAAATTATCTATTGATTGTTTTGACAAGCTTTAGGGCTTGTTTTCATGCTTGGGTGCACGGTGCAGTAGATACGATGCCCTAGATCACCGCCATTGCTCATTGCTTGTCTGCACCCTCCCGTGACACCAAGCGTCTTCCCCGACCCACCAACTCCTTTCCTCACCTTTCCAACAACAACATCTCCCCCATCCCACTGCCTCCCGCATTTCCATGTCCAGTTGGGGGCTCTAGTCATGCTAGCAACGTGTTCGCGCATGGGACACCAAGGCACCAATTCTTGGGGGATGACCTTTTAGCCCCGCTCGTTGTTGCAGGAAAATAATGCACTCCGTGCTATATTAGTCCAGGCATTATTCGGTGGTCAATATTTGCACAGTTCATCGAGAGTTGGGATGCAATTTAATCAAAATTAAAGATGGAGACGAATGTTCATAGACATGGAGACGATGTTCATAAACTAGACTACTCCCTCTTGCAAATTAATCAACATTAATTTATCCCATTAGTTTTGTTAGAAATTCCCGGCACTAGTAGAAAAAGAGCCATCCGTCCACCCTAGTTTGGAGCATTAATCCCGGTTATGGTTAGACCCGGGACTAATGTGAGCATTAGTCCCGGTTCCAACGGCTAGAACGCCAGCAATCTTTAGTCCCGGTTGATGATACGAACCGGGACTAAAAGGGGTGCCCCGGTGCCAATCCCTTTAGTCCCGGTTCGTATCACCAACCGGGACTAAAGGTGTGACCTTTAGTCCCGGTTCGTATTACCAACCCGGACTAAAGGTATTGGCACTGAGGCACCCCTTTTAGTCCCGGTTGGTGATACGAACCGGGACTAAAGGTTATAAAAAATTCTAAAAATAAAATCCTTCGAACTGTAGTTAGGCCATGTACACTGCCAGACGTTTAGATAGACGTTTAACTGATTAAAAACAATAAGTACAAAAAAGAAAATTAGGCAAGCGCCCTTGTCCCTCATCGCGTGGCGTTAAATCCGGGCGCTAAATAGAGTTTGTTTTTCGCGTCCGTACAGTCCGCCGCAGGAAAAATTAGACGAAGCGCTCAACCTATCAAAACGTGCAGAAAACATTAGCTCTTTGATTTCAACATACTTAGGCCGTTTTGGATTCTTAAAATTCGAAAAGAAAACAAATTATTTCAAAAATTAAATTATTTTAGTATTTTTTATGTCATATTTGAATTCCTCGCATTTTTCTGATAATAATGGATATATTATTTGTTAAATTTCGATTTACAGATTTGAAGATATTGTTTATGTCATATTAAATGAATAAATGGCAAAAATGAATAAAATATTAATTTAATTAGTTTTTACTTTCATTAGAATAAAATGTTATTATTAATTATTTATTGTTGTTTACTAAAAATAGTTGTTCTTAATTTAAAAAAATAAAAACGTGTCACATATCGATATGAGTTAATAAGATTGATATACTAGTCTTGACAGCAAGATATATTGGTTCTTCGCGCAGGTGGGAGAGATGGAATGAAAAAGTTAAGCGTGCTGGGGGTGGAGTAGTGCTAGGATGGGTGATCGGATGGGAAGTTTGACTGTAAGTACGATTTGAACTAAGATTAACTATAATTAGTGTTAAAAATGAGAGATGTGGGAGATTAACAAGTCAAATAATTAAAAGGTTTAAGAAAAAATTGAAAAAAAAAATCAAAATTTTAAAAAAAAAAAAATTAAAAAAACTTTTAGTCCCGGTTCGTATTACAAACCGGGACTAAAGGTCCTCCCCCCTCGCACGGAGCAGCGGCCACATGTGCATCCTTTTGTCCCGGTTGGTGGGGCAACCGGGACTAAAGGTTAGGGCTTTAGTCCCGATTGCCCCGTCCCGGTTGGGCAACCGGGACTAAAACCCCGTACCAACCGGGATGCATGGAGCTGTTTACACTAGTGCGGATTACAGATTTCTTTGTTTTCTATCACACCGACTTTCCTATCGTTAGCCTTTATGCGAGGCTTTTTCAAAGTATAAAGATATCGATGGGAGGCGGCAGGCTCATAAGTGCATATGCACCTATATATTGAGAGAAAATATATTTTCAAATATAAAAAAATAAAAAAATATGCATATACATTTTATGTTTGGTCACAAGTTTTCAGGATGAAAGAACATTTTATGTGTTGTGTATAAAAATGACAAAAAATGTCATATGAATAGTCGCATTCATGTAACATATTTTGTCTTTTTATATCCAGATATCGATGTGCTTTCTTTATTTTTTCGATGTGTCTACTTGATTTATTTACATCTGAATGTTTTTTCAGCCAAAAAAGATGTAATGTTGGTTGTATACATAGAGAAGGTCCTGGGGGCTGGGTCCTGGTGTATACATCAAAACTAATACTCCCTCCGATCTATATTACTTGACTCAAATTTACCTAGATATAGATATATATTTAGAACTAAAAATTTATTAGATACGTTCATATTTTAATGAATCTAAGAAAACTAATAGGAAAAGGATACGTATCCCCCGGGGGATCCCGTGCATCCATCCCCCGGCTGTTGCTCTCGTGTCGTGGGTGGGACCCACGAACGCATCTCATCTTCTTCCTTGGCTTCTTTTTCATGGACGCGATGCAAGCGGTCCGGCGTCTCTCCTCCAGCGCACGTCCTTTCGCCTCCAGGCCGCACGTCCTCCTGCCTCCCTGCTGCACGCCGCCCCTCTCTGATGCGCGCCGCCGGCATGCGCCTCTCTCGCACCTCTCTCGCACCTCCTGTGTGACGCCCTCCTCCCGCCGCGCTCGCATGAGGTTCTGGCCGGCGCCGCCTCGGCGAGCTCTCCACTGCCCCCACGCTGGCCTCCGGCCCTGGTCTACTCCGCGCTCGCGAAGTGGCTGTAGTCATGGCCGTCGAGGCCTCCTCCACTTGCCATTTTTCCGCACCGTAGATTTTTAGTCTTTTTTTGCTACATATGTGTATTTTTTAGCTACATACTCGTACTCGTATCTGTATTGCTACTTTACTATTTTTTTGAGCCGCGAAAACATGCTTCAATGATGCTACAATGACACACTAATTTTGCTACAACCATTTTATGGTCTTGCTACAATAGCACAAAGGATTTGCTATGATATCTCCGGCGAGGTCCCCGACGAAAGTCTCCGGCGAGGTCCGGTTTTTGCTACTTTTGCTGAACTTTTTGCAACAACTGTTTCGTGGTTTTGCTACAACAGGGCAAAATTTCTGCTATGATATCTCAGGCGAGGTTCTCCCGGCGAAATTCTCCGGCGAAGTAGGTTTTGCTACACTAGAACAAAACTTTTTGCTACAAAGTATCCGGCGAAACTCCGGCGAGGTCTCCAACGCTATCTATTTTTTTTATTTTTTTTGTTTTATAAACGAACCGTTTTTTGCTACATGTAGCAAAAGTGGGACAATCTGTAGCAAAAACAGGAAGTTATGTAGCAAAAGCGGGATTGATGTCTTTTTTTGGGACACGTGTCGGTCTATCCACCCGGGGGATCGGAAACTTTTATCCCTGGGGGACGCGTAGTAGTCCCCAAACTAATATGGGTCGGAGAGAGTAGTACACTAGTATTTTCTTTGTAAATGGGGTCGTATTTGGCAGTAAAATGCTAGTGTAGAAACAATTATCTCCTCCTTGCATGCGCCGCGGAACGATTCTACCTTTTTAACACTGAGGAGGTGCGTGGTGACGAGCTTCCTTGTCCGCCGCCAGTACTCGCCGTACGGGGCGAAACCAACGTCCAACATGCCGTACATGATGATATCGGCGACGACGGAATACGGCCGCGACGCGAAGATGTGGTCGTGTGTGCGCAGCACCTCCTCGGCGGCACGCGGTGACGAGACGACAAGAGTCGGCACGGCACCGAGACGAAGCAGCATGAGGTCGGGGCCGTGCTTCCTAGCGAGGTCACGGAGGGAGACATGTGGGAGGGAGCCGACGAGGTGCAGATGACCGATGATGGGTAGCGCCGGGGGTGATGGCGGCAGACGGCGATTTAGCTGCCGCCTGCTTGCTCTCTTTCGAGCGCACCAAGTAAGAGAGTTGTGTACAAGTAGGACGAAAAGGGGGAAGAAGAGCAACCGAAACCATTCTCGGGGAGACATCTCTTGCACAAATTGGTGTACTGCTAGGCCTTTCATGACAAATGGCTAGCAAGATGTCAGATTAATAATCTCTCATCTCATGTAGCTTGCTCTTGCATAAGCTGCCGGAGTAGCGTCGTGTCTTTATATACGACATACTCTACTCCTCGTTATTATTTGTTAATATATATAAGACGGCGCTTACTAGTCATAAAAATGTTTTCCTCATGCACGAGCACGGCTAGCACATTGGAAGACACGGAATTCACAAAGGAGGACTCTGCTACCGGCGGACGTTTGCAAATCCACCTCTCGAAAGGCCAACATGCAGGAGCTATGCATGCTAACAATGGAAAAAAGCGAGTACCGCGCGTGCATCTGGTGGCCGAGTAGCACTTAGGATTTCCTTATAGTTTGTAAACACAAAAGGACAAAAGGCTGATGGAATTAAATTCGAAAATCTAAAAATTCAAGATAGTTTCTAGGACAAATCATTCATTGGATTTAGTATCTGTTTTTTATAGCTGGGCTAGTCGTGATAGATCTTTGAAATTAGAACACATGAGTTATCTGAGAAGTAGTAATCTTCCTCCGTCCTGGATGCTGCAAACAGTCAAAATTTGAATGTATCTATATATTAAATAGTGTTTACATATATCCAGATTTATACAAATGCATGACATCCTTTTCAGGACGGGAGAAATATGTAACACTAGTATAAAAGAGGGCTTCCGTCGATGCCATCCCGAGCGATCAGTCTCGGTTGCTTCACGAACCGGGACTAAGTCTCACATTAGTCCCGGTTTGTAAGGCCAGAACGATGCACAAGACAGGGCAACGATCGGTCCCGATTCATAAGGGACCTTTAGTCCCAGTTCGAGACAGCAATTAAAAGGGTTTGGCCACACGTGACAGCTGCCGCAGATATTTTGTCCCGGTTTTTGGTAGGAACCGGGACAAAAAAGGTTCATGTACCTGTACATATAACCCCCAGCTCCACGTGCTTGTGTGAGATGGTTTATTTTTTCCCTCTCATGCACAAGTGGTGTATGTTGTTTAGTTTTTCCCCTCTATGCATAATAGGTACTCGATGAAATGCGTGAGAGCATGATGCCACTTGAGTTCACACAAAACAAACATGATATGAAGTGTCTGAGCCACACTTAAGCTTTCACCTCTTTCTTCCTCGATCAAGGTTAGCATAAAACTTAATCCTTTTATCTGTCATTGATACAATGCATGTATCGATGTACAGTGGTCATTTCTCTAGATGTTTTGTAATGGTTTTTTATAAAATTAACTATATAATGCAAATGAGCCGGCAATGGATGTATTGTTGGAGATATGCCCTAGAGGCAATAATAAATGTAGTTATTATTATATCTTTGTGTTTATGATAAATAGTTACATTCATGCTATAATAGTATTAACAAGGAAACATTAATACTTGTGTGATTTGTAAACTTAAATTGAAGTCCCTAGTAAAGCCTCTATACATTACTAGCTTGTTGGTTAATAAATGATTGTGGTTTACCTATCATGAACATTGAGATGTTATTAACAACAAGATCATATCGTTAGGAGAATGATATGGTGGACATACTCCTATAGATAAGCGTAGCATAAAGATCAAGTCATTTTAATAGTTCAATTGCTATATGCTTTCTGATACATAGTAACCTAATTCCTTCGACCATGAGATCATGCATATCACCTTTACCGGATGGATGCTTTGATGACATCAAACACCACACCGTTACTGGGTGGCTATAAAGGTGGCATTGAGTGTTCGGAAAGTATTGGTTGAGACACATGGATCAAGAGTGGGATTTGTCCATCCATATGACGGATAGATATACTCTGGGCCCTCTCGGTGGAATGTCATCCAATTGGCTTGCAAGCATGTGACTGGTTCACAAGGGATCACATATCACGGGAACGAGAAAAGAGTACTTATCAGTAACGAGGTTGAACAAGGTATGCAGAGATACCAACGATCATAACCTCGGATAAGTAAACTATCGTGAGACAAAGGGAAATTGGTATCGTATGTAAGTGGTTCATTCGATCGCAAAGTAATCGTAGAAATATGTGGGAGCCATATGAATTTCTAGATTCCTCTATTGGTTATTGTTCGGAGAAGTGTCTCGATCATGTCCGCATAATTCACGAACCGTAGGGAGACACACTTAAGGATTCGACGTTGTTTGAGTAGTTATGGAATGATGAGAAAGAGACCGAATGTTGTTCGGAGTCTCGGATGGGATCCGGGATATCACGAGGAGATCCGGAATGGTCCGGAGAATAAGATTCATATAAGGAAAGTCCTATTTCGGAGTTGGAGAATGGTTCCGGTGTTTTCATCGAGAATTTTCTAGAAGGTTCCGGAATGTCCGGCACTCCGGAGGGGAAGGGTACATGAATGTGTCATACCAAGTTGGAATGATTGCATCATGTACTAGGTGTCATCGCTGAACAAAATAAAGGGTTTAATCAAATCCTAGTTTGAAAAGTCAAACGCAAATTTGAAAAGTCAAACGGCTATTTTGGGAAGTGGAGGGGAAGGTGGAAACCAAGTTGGGGAGGAGTTCCTCCCCTCCACCGCCGGCCCCCTTGGGAAACCGAGTTGGGGAGGGACTCCCCTCCCCTGGCGCGGCCCCTCCACTTATAAAGGGAGGGGCAGGGCTGCCCCTCCTAGCACCCAACACCACCACCCCGCAAACCCTAGCCCTAGCCGCCGGCTCCTCCTGCAGCCGTCGCCGCCTAGCTAACCCTAGCCGCCGGCCAAGCCTCCTCCTTGTTGTTTCTAAACCCTAGATCGCCGAGGAGCTCTCTCATAGTCCACCATACTCGCTCCGTCTTAAGGCGAAGCCCTGCGAGATCTCCCCTCTACTTCCGGTACCACGCCGTTGTGCTGCCGGAATCGCGAGGAGAGTGCTACAACCTCCGGTGCCTGCTGGAACAAGGGAGAGGAAGGTCTTCATCGAGTACCGAACGTGTGACGACTGCGGGAGCGCTGCCGGAACGCAGCGCCGGAAGGATCGTCTACGCGATCTTGAGATCGGGAAGAGTACGACTACATCACCCATGAGAATCCGCTCTCGTTAAACACTTTGGAATCTTCGAGGGTGAGTTATTCCATCGACTCGTTGCTACAATCTAGTAGATGGATCTTGGCTTGTTTGTTTGTATGCGATAGAAATTTTTTGTTTTCCATGCTACGAAACCCTACATGTATGGTGACCGACGCACTGCCAAGTTCATTACGGGCCATCATAATTTTATTGGTGTGGATGAGGCAAACAATCTGAATGGTTTTATGTGTTGTCCATGTGTTGACTGTCAGAATCAGAAGGATTATTCTTTCTCGAGAACCCTTCACACCCACCTGCTTCGGTCCGGTTTCATGCCCATCTATAATTGTTGGACAAGGATGAAGAAAGAAGGGTAATGATGGAAGGCAATGAAGAAGAAGAGGATGATGACAACTATCATATGTTTCCGTAATACGGTGATACACAGATAAAATACGGTGATACAAGGGGTGAAGCTGAAGATGAAGAGGCGCCAGATGAGCTCGTTGATGATCTTCACCGGGCAATTGTTGATGCATAGAGAGAATGGGAAGATGACAACCCAAATCTCGATATCACACAGGAATTGCTACAATGGAAGGCAGAGAATGATTTATCTCACAAGGGATTCAAGAAGCTACTAAAAATAATGAAGAAGAAGCTTTCAAAGGATAATGAATTTCCTGCCAGTACATACGAAGTAAAGAAGACTGTCTGCCCTCTAGGATTAGAGGTGCATAAGATACATGCATGTATTAATGACTGTATAATCTACCGCGGTGAGGAATACGAGAATACGAATGAATGCCTGGTATGTGGTGCATTGCGGTATAAGATCAGACGAGATTACCCTGGTGATGTTGAGAGCGAGCGCCCTAGGAAGAAGGGTTCCTTCCAAGGTTATGTGGTATGCTCCTATAATATCATGGTTGAAAAGTTTGTTCAGAAATAAAGAGCATGCAAGTTGTTGCGATCGCATAAAAAGGACCGCAAGAAAGACTCGATGTTGAGACACGCCGCTGATGCGTCGTAGTGGAGAAAAGTCGAGAGAGAGTACCCGAGATTTGCAAATTATCCAAGGAACTTAAGATTTGGTCTAAGTACATATGTCATGAATCCTTTTGGGGAGCAGAGCTACAGTCATAGAACCTGGCATGTAACTCTATGTATCTATAACCTTCCTTCTTGGTTGTGCATGAAGCGGAAGTTCATTATGATGACAGTGCGCATCCAAGTCCTGAAGCAACCTGGCAACAACATTGATGTGTACCTAAGGACATTAGTTGAAGAACTTTTATAGCTGTGGCACGAACCCGGCGTACATATGTGGGATGAGCACAAGCAGGAGGAATTTGACCTACGAGCATTGCTTTTCATAACAATTAATGATTGGCCTGCTCTTAGTAACCTATCGGGATAAACAAACAAGTAATACACTGCATGCATGAACTGTTTAGATTAGACTGAAAGTGTATATTTGGATAAATATAAGAAGGTTGTGTGCCTGGGGCATCATCCGTTTCTTACGACCAAGCATCCCATAAGAAAGAAATGCAAGCATTTCAAAGGTGAGGCAGATCACCAGAAGAAGCTTGTCCACCGTACTGGTGATGATATATTAGGTAAGATCAAGGATTCTAGAAGTAATCTATGGAAAGGGTCCTGGCGGCCAATCTGATTCGAATGACGCTACCGGACACACGCCCATGTAGAACAAGAAATCTATATTTTGGGAGCTACCCTATTGGAAAGTCCTATAGGTCCGCTCTTCAATCGACGTGATGCACATGACGAAGAATCTTTGCGTGAACCTGCTAGGCTTCCTGGGAGTGTATGGAAGACAAAAGATACACTGGAAGCACGGCTAGGACCAGCAATGTATGAAAGAACCACACAACATCCATCGAGAGAACGAGACAGATAAAGGACACCGTCCTGCTAGCTATGCTCTTACCAAAGCAGAGAAGAGAATCCTTTTTTAATGCCTGAGCAGTATCAAAGTCCCCTCTAGCTTCTCGTCGAATATAAATGGAATAATAAATATGGCAGAGAAAAAATTCGAGAACCTGAAGTGTCATGACCGCCACGTGATTATGACACAATTGCTTCCTATTGCATTTAGGGGGCTTCTACCGAAAAATGTTCGACTACCCATGGTGAAGCTATGTGTATTCCTCAATGCAATTTCTCAGAAGGTAATCGATCTAGAAATTCTACCAAGGTTATAGAATGATATGGTCCAATGTGTTGTTCATTTTGAGTTGGTGTTTCCACCATCCTTCTTCAATATTATGACACATCTCCTGGTTCACCTAGTCGAAGTGATTGCTATTCTTGGTCCTGTATATCTACAGAATATGTTCCCCTTTAAGAGTTTCATGGGAGTCTTAAAGAAATATGTACATACCCGTTCTAGTCCAGAAGAAAGCATATCCAAGGGCTATGGAACAGAGGATGTCATTGAGTTATGTGTTGACTTTATTCCTAACCTTAAGTCGATTGGTGTACTTCAATCACGACATGAGGGGAGACTAAGTGGAAAATGCGCGCTAGGAAAGAAAGCAATAATATGTAGAGACGGGCATTCTTTCACGCAACCACACTATACAGTTCTAGAAAGTTCCACCTTGGTGGCTTCGTATATCAATGAACACAAAAATATTGTATGCTCCAAATACCCGGGGCAGTCTGATAACTCGATTACACATGCACACATAACGACTTTCAGCGATTGGTTGCAAACACATCTCATGAATAACACCACTGTTGGAGATCAGCTATACTTGTTGGCCAGGACACCATCTTTGTCTGTATTGACTTTCCAAGGGTACGAGATAAATGGTAATACATTTTACACAATCGCCAAAGATAAAAAGAACACCAATCAAAACAGTGGTGTCTACATTGATGCAACAAACAACAATGAGAAAAAGGACACATATTATGGTTACATAGAGGCGATATGGGAACTTGACTATGGACCTTCTTTTAAGGTCACTTTTCTCGGTGCAAATGGGTCAAGATGATAGGGGTTGAGGTAGACAAGAAGTACGGAATGATAGTAGTGGATCTCAATAATCTTGGGTATATAGACGAATCATTCATCCTAGCCAATGATGTGGCTCGGGTTTTCTATTTGAAGGACATGTCTACCAAACCAAAAAAGGAAAAATAAGCAAATGAATACATCATACGATGAGCCAAAGCGCTACATAGTTCTTTTAGGGAAAAGAAACATTGTGGGAGTGGAGGACAAGAAAGACATGTCAGAAGATTATAATAAGTTTAATGAAATCCCACCCTTCACAGTGAACATTGACCCAAGTATCCTGTTAAATGATGAAGATACTCCATGGTTACGACCGACATGATCATAAGAAAGGCATTTTAGGAAACAAGTGACTATATGTATTCTGAATTTTTCCTTTGGAGGTTTTTGAGATGTAATGAATATACCAAGTTAAAAGTTGCATTGGTTCTCTAAAGAAATATCATATTGTGATTCTAAAATGATTTTTTCAAAAATTCATGAGCATTAGATCATGTACCTGTAGTTCAAACCGAACCCACTTCCTACCGATTCGGTAGACATTGGTCTTTTTCACCCAGGTGGATGGAAAGGTGTGAGATACTACCCAGTTAGGACATCATCCATGTAAGGTGGTCTAGTATTTTTGAAAAATAGGGTGGTATCATTTTGAATTAGACCTTTGGTGTTTGCTTCATAAAACGCCTCGTTTTTTACGCTTAGAAAATGGAAAATGGATTTTCCGTGCGACAAAAAGGAAAACTTCCTCCTGTAACATTGTTCTCCATCCCAAGATGCATATGCATGCATAATATAGGCACAATATCACAAACTATGCAGCAATTCTGCACATAACATTGGTCATTTGGACCGAAAGCCATGAAACCTCGAACATGATAGCTCATTTTGAGGAATTTTTGAGATGCAATCAATATAGCAAGTTTGTTATTTTTCCTTCCAACTATGTGACATAATATGACACCATGCGAAGGATTTACATAGTTCAGACCATTTTTGAATTTCTTATGCCCGTTTCAAAATTTTCCTGTTTCAAACTATGGTCAAAACGGCGGGCATGAAGATAGGGGATGAGACTCGTTAAAACTTGTATTGGATCTATAAAGAAACATCATATTGTGAGTCTAAAAATGATTTTTTTCAAATAAAAATATGAGCATTAGATCATGTACCTATAGTTCAAACTGGACCCACTTCCTACCGATTTGGCAGACATTTGTCCTTTTCACCTGGGGTGGACGAAAAGGTTTAAGATACCTCGGTTGGGATATCATCCATGTAAGGTGGTATAATATTTTTGAAAAATGGGGTGGTATTATTTTGAATTAGCCCTTTGGTGGTTTCTTCACAAAATGCACCATTTTTGGCGCTCAAAAAACTGAAAAATGGCTTTTCCGTGCGACGAAAAGGAAAACTTCTTCCTACAATATTGTTCGCCATGCCAAGATGCACGTGTGTGCATATTATGGGAATAGTATTACAAACTATGTTGCGATTCTGCACATAACATTGGTCATTTGGACCGAAAGCCATGAAACCTCGAACATGATAACTCATTTTGAGAAGGACTTTTCGAGATGCAATCAATATACCAATGTTTGTATTTTTTCCTTGCAACTATGCCACATAGTATGACACCACATGAAGGATTTCCATTGTTTGGACCATTTTTGAATTTCTTATGCTTGTTTCAAAAATTTCCTGTTTCAAACTATGGTCAAAACAATGGGCATGAAGATAGGGGATGAGCCTCGTTAAAAGTTTCATTGGATCTTTGAAGAAACATCATATTGTGAATGTAAAAAATGATTTTTTCATAAAAATCATGAGCATTAGATCATGTACCGGTTGTTCAAATTGGACCCACTTCCTAACGATTTAGCAGACATTTGTATTTTTCACCTGGGGTGGACGGAAAGGTCTGAGATAATTCGGTTGGGACATTGTCCATGTAAGGTGGTCTAGTGTTTTTAAAAAATGGGGTGGTATCATTTTGAATTATCCCTTTGGTGGTTCCTTCACAAAACACAACATTTTTGGCGCTAAAAAAATGGATAAAGGCTTTTCTGTGTGACAAAAAGGAAAACTTCCTCCTGCAAAATTGTTCGTCATCCCAATATGCATATGCACGCATAATATGGGAACAGTATCACAAACTATGTCGTGATTATGCATATAACATTGGTCATTTGGACCGAAAGCCATGAAACCTCGAACATGATAGCTCATTTTGAGAAGGACTTTTCGAGATGCATTCAATATATCAAGTTTGGTATTTTTCTTTGCAAATATGTCACATAATATGTCACAACGCGAAGGATTTACATTTTTCGGACCATTTTTGTATTTCTTATGTTTCAAAATTTTCCCTTTTCAAACTATGGTCAAAACGGCGGGCATGAAGATAGGGGATTGTAACATCCCAAAAATCATGATTTCAAAGTTTGCATATCATCCATGCATTCATAATAATTTTAGGATCATTTTCAATGTCATTTCAAAACAAAGGCATTTGATTGTCTATTATTTTATGTAAGCAAGGCATTGGCCCAATGCTACTCTCTATTAAGAGATTATTTGTTTTAAACCAAAGATATTTGATCCTATGGTTGATTGATGTTTTCCAAAACTTGGACAAAAATTTCAAAAACAAAATATGAATTTAAAACCATTTTTATATCTTTATTAAATAATGGTAAAGTCACTGTTTTCTTTTAAAATTTCAAAGGACCAAAGTAGGTTTGAGTGAACAATAGTGCTAAATACTCAATTAAGAGCTGGACCCATCCTACAAAAATTCAGAACAAATTTGAATTCATTTTGGTTTGAAAATCATTTGAAAATGTTTCCTGAAAATCAAAATAGAAATAGAAAAAGAATAAAGAAATCAGAAAAGGCCTGCGCCAGCCTTTCGGCCCAACAGCAGATTCAGCCCAGCAAGCCCACCCGGGCCATTTCCCTCCCCCTCTCTCTCTCACCCGCGTCGAACCAACCCCCCAGACACTGACCAGTGGCCCCAACGCCACGTTGTCGTCCTCCCCAAATCCCGCGCGATGAACACGTCGTCGCCGCCCGTTACCTCGCTGATTAAAATCAAATCAGTTCCTTTGATTTCGGCAGTAATTCGCCTAGCCCTCACCTGCTACTTAAACCCCACACCATCGCGACCATTTCCCCTCAACCCCCACACCTTAATTGCCACCAGTCTGCTCGTATTTGAGCTCACTCCGCCGCGGCTCGACGAACTCCGGTGAAGTATTCCGGTGAGCATCGACCACCCCGTGCCTGCTAGCTCATGCTGTCATGTTTCCCTTGCCCATACGCTTCATATGATACCTTTGGTTCGACTTGTACTACCCCAGGTCATCGACTCCGTCGAGCACCGCAAACTCCCGACGCCGCCCTCAACTCCATCGAGCAATAGCGGTATGAATCGAACGCCCCTTGACCTCGCATGCATACTGTCAGATTCGCCTTGTCTTTGCGCAGCTACTAACACCACTGGCTCGTGCTAGGGCGACCTAGAACCTCGGAAACGACCACGTCTGCAAACTCCCGACGCCGCCAGCAACTCCGACGAGCCCTAGGACCCGCTACAGAACGCCCCTGCCCAACCGCAAACACGTTGAGCTCCCTCGTGCACGTGCGAGTCTGGTAAGCATCTTCACCACCCCTAGGTCTCGCTGGAATCGCCATTCCGCCGTCGACAGTAGCGCCGCCGCCGCCAGCAACCATTCGCTCCGCCAGTTCCTTGTCAGATGGATCTGATCCATAGGATCTAAATCCTAAGGCCTATATTAGATCTGTAGCGAATCGGTATGAGTAGATCTAGTCCGTGCAAAGTTAATTAGATCCAACGCTCCACATAGCGCGATCCACGTGAAACGGTACGCACCAATCAGATCATGAAGCGTGGCCTGTGTTTAGATTGAAAAACAGAATTTAGATCTATTAGATGTTCAAACTTGTAAAATTTATAACTTTTGATCCACACGTTCAATTTTTGCAAATTTTATATCATTGGAATCAGGAGAAAGAATTATATCCAACCATGCAATTTGTTTAATGATTTGCTTCTGTAAAATTGGTTATTTTTGCAGAGACATTTATAGGATTATTTTGAGTATAGAAATTATTTGAAAAATGATTTAAAGACTAAATAAAGTTTATTTAGTGTATACTTTTCTTGTTTGTGATTCAGTACTGTATACTTGTCTTGTTTGATTTAGAAAAAAAATCATCACATGGCATTTGCATGCATTCATATATTTTTTCTTGTATATTTTGATATGTGATTTTGGTGCTATCATTTTATGTGTAGATTTTGGTGCTAGTAGTGATTGTGGTTGTGAAGATTGTTGCTACTCCCCAAACTACCAAGGCAAGTGGTGCTTCATACTTATGTCCCAATAATTTTGCCTATGCATTAGAAATATTTTGTATAGGTCTTGCATGAATATTTTGCTAGTATCTATATGCTATGCTTGGGAAATCCTAGTAGTTGTAGAAAGGTTAGAATTTCCTTTAAGTTAAGATACTTGTTATTGCCATGCTTAGCCTAACTAATAGCAACCAAGGGTGGAATATATTCATGCTATGGAAAATATTGTTAAGTCTTTGACTTATGTTTTTGCTTCATAAAACAACTAAGTGAATGAAACACCTGGGTGGAATGGAAAGAATGGTTTGTGTTGAGTGGTTACACAAGGCCCATTTCTATGGTTTACCTTGTGTATCTCACTTGTGGAAAGCCACCCAGGAACAAAGGGATTTGAGATGCCAAATGTTAGGAAGCTTCTAGCGTAGCCACATGGCATTATGGGCTCTGCATAGATCATATAGGTTGCAATAACTTAGCCATTTGGACAGTTGGTGGTACTGGGATGATAGGTTGGAACGCGTCCATTTGGTCTAAGGGAAGGCTTCTGAAAGGTCCTGTCTTGGTGAAAATCAAGTCTTGTGGGGCAAGTGCACAACCTCTGCAGATGGAAGAAACTAAGTACTTAGCCGTGTCCCCGGTAATGGACAACTTGAGCATCAAGATTTGGAATCTATCAAGAATCTCCTCGTCCCAACTTTCTAAGTAAAACTTGTGGTTGAACAAGGGTGAAGGTTCACCAATTTCTATTGGTGGTTCCTTGGGAAGGTTTTGTCAAAGAAAAACTTAGTGTTTTCAACTGATAGGTAAAACTTATTTTGAGCAAGCAAGCCTAAGATACACTTAGCCAAATTCATGTAGTGACTAAATGTCAATATTCTACTAAGGTATCACTTGCCAATACTATTCCAATGTATTGACCCACTGTGGCTGTAACTTGTGATGTTGCAGGTTACTCTGATGATGATTAGGGGTTATGAGTCTACACTCAACACGCTTGCCTGTGGCACATGAAGATGAAGACTTCTATTTATATTGTTATGTTAAACTCTTATACTAGCCTATGGCTATGTAGTTGTAAAATACTATGTTATCTCTGGAATGACGATGTAATAATGACCTTTGTTTCTGTGTACTTCATCTTAAACTGTGGATGCTAGCAATTGATACAGGGACTAGCATTGCAATCACATGGATCTTTACCTTTATAAAGGTGGGATCTTACAGGGATGAGCCTCGTTAAAACTTGCATTGGATCTCTAAAAAAATCATATTGTGAGTCTAAAATTGTTTTTTCAAAAAATCATGAGCATTAGATTATGTACCTGTAGTTCAAACTAGAATTACTTCCTACCTATTCGGTAGACATTTGTATTTTTCACTCAGGATGGACTAAAAGGTTTGAGATACCCCGGATGGGGCATCGTCCATGTAAGGTGGTCTAGTATTTTTCAAAAATGGGTTGATATCATTTTGAATTAGCCCTTTTGTGGTTTATTCACAAAACTCCAAATTTTTGGCGCTCAGAAAATGGAAAATGGATTTTCCGTGCTACGAAAAGTAAAATTCCTCCTCCAACATTGTTCACCATTACAAGATGTACATGCATGCACAATATAGGCACAATATGAGAAACTATACCACGATTCTGCACAATATGGGCACACTGTCACAAACTTTCTACTCCATCTTTTGTCCCGGTTGAAGACACCAACCAGGAATTAAGGGGTTGCGGCAGGCTGGAGTCGGCACGATCATGTTTATCCGAGATGGTGTCTCCAACCGGGACAAAATATGAAACTTTAGTCCCGGTTGGAGACACCAACCGGGACTTAAGGGGTTGTGACAGGTTGGGGCCAGAGCGAACCATGTTTAGTCCTAGTTGGTGTCTCCAACCAGGACTAAAGATGAACCTTTAGTCTCGGTTGGAAACCACAACCGGGACTAAACATGGATGGCGACATTATTTCGGCGGGTGGCGGCACTATTCCTGTAACATCCCAGCATTAGAGCCTAGAAATAAGCTGAACCCATATGTGTGCATTGCATTCATGTATAGAAAATCTGAATGATTTTCACGCTTTTAAATAAAGTACTTTTTAAAGTGATTGAAGCTTCTCTCAACTTGATGGAATTGAAGTAGATCATCAAGTTGACTGTGATGAGTTTCAATATGACCTTTGCTAAAACCTTATTTGGGTAAACCTGATTTGATCTAAGGGTAGATCCAACATAATAAAATGTTACTCATAATGCATTGCTTAAATGATTAATATCTGATCCTTAAGGGATCATATCATAAAATTTGTCACAACGACACATAAATGCCAAGTTAAGATTACAACTTAATTAATAAGAATGTAATGACTAATCCTGACCTATCTTATTCTTATCTATTCTTACTATGAATATCATGGTAATACCTAACCTTAACTCTTTAGTGCGTTTGAGTAGGAAAGAAACCAAGTTAAGATCATTCACCATATATCTTTCTTTCCATATCAATCCTTATGAAACCCTATCTTAATATTTGTTGTTCATCAATGTTGAGTAATCAACTATTGATTCACAAATTCTTAATTTGTCAACCCTTGACCATATCATAGCATACATTTACGTGCCTATAAAGAAACAACTAAGAAGAGGTTGATAGTAATGCTAGTTTTAGATATCATCTATAGGATGGGAGTGATTGAAGAGAATTAAATAAATCTGATAATTGATGGAGTTAAACTCACTCCTGGAATAACAGAAGAAATAATGGAATATATAATTATATGGTAGTAAAGAAGTTCACAAGGATGAATCTTGAAGATAGTTACCAGTAGCAATTCCATTGGATCAATTGGGCATAGTCCATGAATAACAGCCTTAATCCAATTAAAGATACTAAGAAGATAATTCCAATACAATTGTATGGTTGTATTGATGAAGTCTTGATTAGCCAATTGGAAAACTAAGCTATAAATGATTAAAGTATTATAATGATCATACTTTCTCACCAAGATTGGCTACTTATATCAAATATAAGTGATATTGGTGTGTAGAACATGATTAAAACCCTAGTATAGATAAGTTATCCTAGAGTAGTCATTACAAGCCACATTAATATTATGTGAGGTTGAAGTATGAGTTAATAGAGTAAAGTAAATGTAAGATAGTATGATTAAATTAAAGCTAGTATAGCATGGAGTTTTGGAAGTAGTGTTATTCCTCTTAAAGGATAGTAAGCTCTAGAGAAAGGTAGTTGATGTATACATCTATTGAAATTATATTAGTGATGGCTGATTAAGGAAGATTATGAGTGGAGTTTGAAGGAACTACTTGTTGGATGGAAGGTTATCAACAGTAGAGTAGTGGATATAACCAAGTATGGATATAAGGAAACTATAAAAGCTTTAATGTCAAGCTCATTGGATTTATCAATGAGTTTAGAAGAATAATAGGTGAATAAGAATATTGTTGTGAAGTAAAGCTCGTCATGTTAACCATGATGATAGATAGGAAGAAATAGTATATCTAGGAAAGGAATTCCTTACTTAGAAGCCTAGAATTATGAACTATGGAAGGTAGTAATTCTAAACAATCAACTTTAAATCATAAACCAAGTATAATATCCATTCCATGTTATGAATTCCTCATCTTATATCTATATCACTTAATAGGAATATTTTCTTATAGCAAATTACATAAGCGCATCTCTGACAATTCCAATTATCATAATTGTATGTGCTTAAGAGTATCCTTATCAATTCTTATCTAAAAGACATTTTAGATGTAACTTTCTCTTTTAAAAGGTGTTATCATCAAATATCACAAATAGAAGACAATATGATTAGCCTATTAATCCTTTACTCACATTAATAAGGGAATATAAGCAAATTAAGAATCCTAAACTCTAGGGTAAGCACTTCCAATTCAAACTCTAACTTCTATATTAATTATAATAAAATATATATCCATTGATTATTTCCTAAATTCGTGGGAATAATATTAATCATATTAATTCCCTAGAAACTTTATTTATCAAACAAAAATAAAGGATCACCATATAAAAATCTCCTAAATATTAGGAGTTAATGAGAATCAAATCTCATGAGTTAATAATCATGCATCCTATAATAAATTTATGGATATTAGCTCAATTAAATGCATATTAAAAGCCTTACAAATAATAATAGGAAATGTACATACATAAAGAAACATAACCTTATACAATAAAAGTTCACAAATGATACTACACACATTCTAGTATTACTACAATTATCGAGCAAATCAATTCCATAAAGAGAATTCAATTCAAATAAGTAAAAATTCAAATCTGAAAGTAAAACAGAAAATAGAAAAAGGAAAACTAAAAAAACACATTCCTTGCCGTGCCCCAACTCCTCTTTCCTTATCTGACACCCATGTGCAGCCCACAAAAGCCCAATAGCCAGCCCAACTCTTTCTCATCTGTGACTGACAAGTGGGACCGAAGAAGGACTGCGGGTTGAGCTGAAAGATTCGCTAGGGGGTTTTCCGCAAAAGAGACGTCGTCGTCATCCGTGCGTCAAGATGCACGCCGTCGTTCTAGAGGGGGATAAGTAGGCCACCGCGACGCCCTGCCATAATCCCTCCTTATCCTCTCTGATCCGAATGGGGCCAAAACCCTAGCTCACCGGAGTCACACCTCGCCGTCGAGCCTCACCTCCCCACTCTCTTCCAAGTATCCATGGAGAAGCCCCGTGCTCCATAGATCATCTCGGTAGAATCTTGCATCAAGGGGAACACTAGAGATGGTGAATTTGTCGTTCCTCTTTGCGGCAGTTCGTCGGAATCCTCGTCGGAGAGCTCGCCTTCGACCACGCCTGTCCTCGCCAACCTCTCTATCGTCATCAGTGTGAGTTCCTGAACACTCCAGTATCCCTAAATTGCTATATCTCGTTGTTAAGCGCCGTTGCACCTTCTGTCACCGTCGGCCATCGTCGGAGCTTGTCGGAGCCGAGGCTCCGATGACCACTTCCGAGCGGCGCCGCCACTTTAGGGTTCAGCGCGTTGCGCTGATTCGAACTAGGTTAGTTTTGCTTGCTAGGCGCCGTGGATCATCGCCGGCGACCAACCACTGACGGTTGTGGTGGTGCTGACTCCATAGCTATGTCACGCCGATGCCACCCTAGACCCAGTCCCCTGTTTTACCTGGTCTTTGTCTCACGTGGCAAGTGACATGGCCTAGGGACCATCTGTCATTTTCTTGGGGTAGTAATTGGGTCGATAACAAATGTATTTCTTTTGACTTGAGCGCTGATGTGGCCTCTAGCCCACTAGTCAGTGACTAGGGCTAGGTATGGGTACGGTGTAAAAAGTTATTTCCTGTTTAAGAAAGAATAAAAGATATAAATCCAAATATACATATTCCACAAATTAAATAAAGTGATTAAAACTTGTTAAAACTATAACTTTTGATTTATAGTTCAGAAAAATATGTATAATATATGAAAATGTTTAGAAAAATAAAATCTATAACTTAAAACTATTATTAAACATTATTATGTTAACAATTTAAATAATTATTATTTAATAAAGATTTTAAAGGTAATAAAACTTTGATAAATCCTATTTTAATAATGGTAAATGTTAAGAATATAAATAAATACCAAAAATCTTGGAGAAAAATAAAAACAATATTTTAAAAACTATAATCATGTATTATTATTTCATTTAATTAAATATATATTATTTATTAAGTAATTATAAATTAATAAGAATTGTCAAAATCATATATTATTATTTATAAATAACAAAAATAAATGCAATATACCAAAATGATCACAAAAATAATATCTACATGTTAAAAATATGATATTCCACTTTTGAGTTAAATAAAAATTCAAATACTTTAATAACTCAAAATTTAACTTATTTATTTAATTGATAATTCATATAAAGGTAAATAAAAATTGCTAATATGTCTAAAGTTAACCAATTGAGTCTAATAAATAGTATTAGTCTTCAACATTAATAATATGAAGTCCAAATAGTTTAACACATTTTAATTACAATTTTATTGAATTCTCCTCAACCATAGGTGTGCAATATTTTATAAAGAGAATCCTTATCAAATATAAAATCATCAAGGATAATTTGTAGTTAAATAAAAACTTATTTCCGTTACTTTAATCACAAGTTTATCAACATACTAAAACATTATAGTGAACTCATAAGCAATTAAGTAACATGACTCCATGATTTACAAACTATAACCACTCATCCATAAAAGGGTTAAGTAATACTATTCCATTATAAAATCAAGAAAACCACCACATCAAAGAAAAATATAACCATTCTTAAGTAACCTTAAGGAAACATTACCAAGTACACAAAGTACAAATGTTATAAGCGTTATACTTTCAAACTATCTATGTTTTAAAGCTAACTTTAGTCTACAAGACTCTAAATATAATACTATAAACATTGTTAGACGTTTTATAGTTAACTTTGGTCTGATATAGTTAAGTCATAAAGCATATCAAGCCCAAACTATTCAAGAAAGTACAAATAACATCAACCAGACTCAAATAACCACAAAGGTTGTTTAGACCTTAGAAAAGAAATCTTTTCTTCAAATGTTATTCCTTTTGCCACTTCAAACAAGAACTCTTATATAAGCAATCTTGAGTGGCATCTCACATTTGTGTGTGTCCTATTGTTTTATGATTATGTACTTATATGATTGTTTCACACACACTCACAAGCCATAATAAGAAGCACGAGTATAAAAATCATCCAAAAGTACAACACATTTCAAATACATCATTTCTAGTACCCAAACCCTAAAACAACGTTATCCCCGGGATTCGCGTTTATAAAATGAATCACATTACTTATGCATAAGAACATATTACTTATTTAAACATTAGTCCTTACCGGACCAATGATACTGATTTCAGATATTGGATCTTATATCATCTTGAAGACCGTGAGTGCATAATCTTGCAATCACAAAAGGCAAGTTCACACTTGCTCATGTCCTTTGGTTATTTTCTATAAAGTATTTTACAAATCCAATGTGGACATCAACTGCATTTGAGAAAGATCCGAAAACAATATTTTCATAATAATGTGATTATTGGTTATTTACCATGAGGTAATAACCTAATATGAAAAGTTCCGGTGGTAAAGGAACATATTATCTAGGACTTAACAACCAATGTCGCCGTGAATCTTGCGTCGTATATTACGCGTTAACCATGAGATTTGGAATGGGACGGAGAAGTCAGCTAGATCTTCTTCCTCTCGCATGAAGCCGGATGTGCAGGTCGTGGATGTTATCCTTGTAGCGTGCATATTAATTGGTAATTCATAGAGGATATGCAGCATATGGGTGGGAACCCTCAACTTCCCACGATAGTTCTGGCATCTAATGGTTTGTACAACCCACTGCCGTAATCCAATATGTGGGCATGGTGTACACCAAGGAGGCATGCGAGGTCGTGAAGGGGGCAGTGATTGGCTTGGATCATCTTCTGGGCCCCACATCATGGAATTATGGACGGGAATAAGCTGCCCGGTTGTGCAACAAAGAGTTGATCTCTCATGGGTAAAGTAACGCACCTCTACAGAGTGTAAGAACTGTAACTTGTTACTCCCTGTTCCGGGAAGGAGCTGCGAACGCGGCAGGAAAGGAACTCCATGAAAGTTCTGGTAAACCCGTGAAGGCTGACGGACATAGCTTTTCAGAATAAAAGAAACCTTTGAAGAAATGTTTATAAAAACTTGCATTGCCTATGACCTTCGGTCTGTGGATGTAGTCATAGTGCATCAAACACTCCTTTTCTAGTGAACTTGCTGAGTACGCTCGTACTCAAAGTATCTTCTTAACCCTTGCTAGATTCTGAAGCCGGGATAGACAACACCTACATCAAGTTATGTTCCAGGTACCATCATTCAAAGCTAAAGTTCTTCAAAGACAAGGAAGTCAACAAATACCTCAACTCAAGTGAAGACGAAGTTACTGATTAGATAGGAATATAATTTCTAGCCAAAAGAACCTATTTCTGTAGTGCGTTGCAAATAGCAGCAATGCCAACCCCTTAGTTAAAATACTAGACTTAATAGTATAATAGTCCTTGCTTATTTATTTTTGATTCTTCTTTGTAAGAAGTTCTTTCTCTCTCTTTAACCTAGAGTGTTCTCTGGATCTTGTGTAAAGAGCGAGTTGTAACCTTTAGCCATGTATTGGACCCGCTGTGTTTCTGTTGTGCCATTCCGAGGGATGTAATACTAGTGAACGGTGTTTCATTGGTGTTATGTCAATAACTATAGTATACTACATCATGCAGTGGTATGCTGGGTCACCGCAGTTGGTATCAGAGCATATGCTTTGACCTTAGGTTGGAAACCTAGTAAATGGGTAGAACCTGTAGGACTTATACTTGCAAGAATAAAGAGTTCTCTAGTGATATGAGGGATATTCACTTGAGAATAATCCTGTCATGTTGCCAGTGCGATAATTCTTTAGTATGATTGCAAATCCGATCATTACCCAAGAGTCTTAACTCTATGTGACTGATGATAATTTCTTATCCACAGTTCCACATGGCACCTCGATATCCACCCCGGAATGTTCAAGTGATGAACAGGACACTGAATGAGAACTTGTGCGAACTTGTGCGAACTCACGAGAATATCACAAAATCTTCATAGTTTGGGACTAAAGGTCGGTCCCTTTACTCCCGGTCCAGCCACAAACCGTGACTAACACTCAAGACATTTATTAATATTAAAAAATAACAATTATTCATAATCATGTCTATCCCTATAGTACACAGCTTCACGGTCTTCTTTGTCTTTGTCATCATCATCATCGTCGTCGCTAGGCGCATGAGGCTGGATCCTCAGCCTAGCCCGGCGAGCATGGCTAGCTAGAGGCGCATAGTGCCTCGGTCTCCTCGAGGGTCAGAATGGACCAGTATGCGGTGTCCATTGTTGTGAGAGGGGAAGGTGTGGATGTGTGGATGGCCATGGCGGTCGGCCTAGATATAGAGGGAAAGGGCAGAAAAAAATGGTGGGAAGTGGAGGGAAATGGTGGGAAATCATGGTGCGTGGCTTGATGGCTCTGAGAATGGCGGGAAATATCTTTAGTCCTGGTTAGTGGCTCCAACCGAGTCTAAACGCCCTCGAAATATCTTTAGTCCCAGTTACGAGTTTTGATATTTAGACTAACTATCATAGAAAACAAAAAATTGTTTTGGATTAGTCAATCAAATTCAAACACTTTTTATGTTGAAAGTTTTATCAAATTCGAAAGTATGCAAAATATATGATTTAATGCATTTTTAATTAAAAATGGCAAAATGGATACAAGTTCATCACATTGGGTAGATATTTATTTTATGAACATTTTGATATGATATATATACTTTTATTAGATAGATATTTATTTTATGAAAATTTTGATATGATACATATACTTTTATTTCTTTTATTTAACATTGTAATATGAAATAGGGCGGGAACCATTGTTTATAGTAAAAAATTCAAAAACATCTTTCGAAATGCCATTTAGTCCTAGGTCATGCCAGGAACCGGGACTAAAGGGGGAGTGGCGCGCACCCTCTAGGATTCTGCCAAAAACCTTTAGTACCGGGTCATGGCATGACCCGGGACTAAAGCCCCTTCCCCTTATAATGCATGTGGCCCTTCTCCCCCAAATCCCATCTCACTTCGATCGAGCAGGAGGCTCCGAAGCAGAGACGACCACGACGCCGGCAGGCTGCCCGACTTTGCGGTGGTCCTCCTCTCTATCGCCGTCTGCACTGTACATCATCGCTCTGCCTGCCTCGCTCCTCCTCCTCTCCGTCCGTGCGTGCATATGCGCTTCGCCCCTGCTCGCCGTCACCACCACCGACCGCCTTTGTCGTCGTCTATGCGAGCCCTGGGGCGCCACCACCACCACCACCGACGTTCGACGTCGTCGCCGCCCCTAGGTATGCCCCCTCTCCCTCCCTCTCATCAATACCCCTCTCCTGGCGAGCAGGGGCGACGCCGGCAAGAAGGGGCAGTGCCGGCGAGCAAATAGCAGGGGCGCCCCAATTTTTTTGTATTTTTATTAGTTTGTATTTATCAATTATATATCTTTAGTAGTATTTTTCATTATTATTTCTTTTTTAGTAGTCTTTGTATCTGTAAGTTACTTATTATAGTGGTAGTATTAGTAGTATTACTAGTATTTGTAGTATTTGTACTAGTATTTGTGGTAGTACTAATTAGTAGTGGTAATAGTATAGTGGTAGTGGTTGAGTATTATAGTAGTATTAGTAGTAGTACTATTAGTAGTATAGTGGTAGTGGTAGTGGTAGTATTAGCATTAGTATAGTGGTTGTGGTAGTGGCTCGCGAGGATGATGCGGAGTCAGAGACAAAGACTCGCAACGACACTTCTTCCGGTTGGCTCCAGGACGGGAAGAAGCTTATGTTGCATTATTATTAGTCTTGAAATTATGTTACTTTGAACATTTCATGAAATATTTTGTATGTTTAAATGACTTTGTACATGGTCGTTATTTCTTATGAGCATCGGAGTTACATGATCTTCCCGGCGTTTGAGGTTAGGGAGGGCGCGACAACATACGCCATATAGGGACGATGGACGGGCACGGCAACACGCGCCATATATCACTTTGTTGTGCTTATCATTAGCGTTTAATTAATTTCACGTGGTGTCATTAATTCATTAGCGCTTTGATTTGTTTATCGCATTGAAATAACTAGCAAGTCTTTGCAGAAACTATGGAGCATGACGAAGTTCAAGGAGAGATATTGCAGGGTATGATAGCCGGTGAAGTTATCACCTCGCCGTATCTGAACGGCTCCAGTGAGGCAGTGGAGGAGGATCACGAGCGAAGAGACAACTCCGGTGAGGGAAGAAACGATGCCGGTGAGCGAAGAGACGGCTCCGATGAAGGAACCTTGACTAAAAATTCCGGCGAGGTATATAAATTAAGCCGCTGCTGACTAGATGCATTAATTGATTTGTATATATATTGATGATCCTTTCTTCTTTTAGCCCTCCGGATTGAAGCAATCTTATGAAACCAAACGAGGCCCGACAAAAAAGTTGTCCTTCAATGCTACATTCGTGATCGAAGAAATCGCTTCAGATGGCGCCCCGATTGCTCCCAAGCATAAAGCAAGATCATTTGTAAATCAATACGGAGTTGTTGTTAGGGGCATCCTCCCGATCACCATTCGAGAATGGAATAAGACAAAGGCGTATGGAGTTAGTTATGTCGATGATATATGTAAAGAAATTCGTTGGACTACGCTCATGAAAAATTTCACCCTACAGCTAGAGGTGGATCTAGAAAACAAAGTTATAAAGCCAAAATTCAAGGAGTGGGCTCTTAAGAAGATGGCGAACCAATTCAAAGACCACAAGAAAAGATTTTACAAGAAGTATGTCCTGGATAAAAGGACTCTGGAGGTCACTAGAGCGAATGAAAATCTAAGATCACTAGGACGAATTTGTGGCGTACAAGAAATAAGATGAAGTTGTGAAAAATTCGGAAATAAACAAGGCAAATGTTGTGTTGAAGAAATATCGCCATGTTATTGGGACAAGTGGCTACAAGGTGCCAGGCCTAAGTGGGAGAAAGCTGAGAATGACTTGATTGCTAAAGGGATCTCTCCAGAGACTGCGGAGTGGGCCAAACGGGCAAAGTATTGGTTCTACGAGCATGGGGGAAAGTTGCAACCAGAAACAGGGAAGTGTGTTTTTAACAAAGAACATCTTTCAACACCTTACAAAGCCCTTAAAACTACAATGGAGGAAGTGCAGGAATGGAAGTTCTAGACTGATAGAGAGAATGACGAGCTGACACACGTCCTTGGGAATAAAGAACACAAAGGACGAACAAGAGGCAATGAAGGCTCCGTTCCGTGGAATTTCAGGTTTCCCGCCGATAGGAAGAAATATTCCGATAGAAGCCATCATAGAAGAAAGGACATGGAGGCAGACTGGATGCAGCAGATAGAAGAAACATTAAGGAGGCAGCAGGAGCAAATAAACGCACTTAGCCGGCGAGGTACCGGCCCACCTCAGCGGCAGGACGAATATGCTATCGGCCCACCATCTCAGCGGAAAAGCAGCATGGCTTCCACGGAGCACCCGACTGATGATCTGACGATGCCTTCCATGGAGCTCCTGACTCGTGATGATGCACTAATGATGGCTCCACACTACCCTGTGGATGATATCATAGAGCTAGCAATATTTGAGTTACATGTGAAAGTTGTGAACATATCCATGATGGTGGCGATCGGCTTTGCCTTACTTTCTGGACGTAGACCAACTTACCATTGCTCTCTGGTTCCAGATGGCTATGTTGTTGTCGGGGTGGATGAAGTTATGAATGGATTTGCGCAGCTAAAGCTTGACTCCCATCCAGGTGAAGGGGATCTGAATGAATTGGGAGAAGCCAGGAAAAGCACTGTTCTATGGTCAAAGGAATACATCGTGCTTCCAAATTGGACGCCAAGGCCACAGACTTCTCACATTAGCAATCTAGCTCAATCTCCGACACGACTACAAGGACTCAGAGGATTTGACCTAATCCGAATGGACCTAACTATGCTTCTCTAGCTTCCAGTCGCCAGGCTCCATCTTCGTTCGTTATCCAGTCGCTGTCCTACAGGCCCACTCGTAAAGGGCCTGGTCCAGTCAGAAATGTCCTGTTGGGCATACCCCATACGGCATATCCCCATTAGTAGTCCCCAAGCCCAGCGTTGGTTCGGCACAGGTGTTGTTTATAAGTTGGAGTATGCGGGTACAATTTGGACGCCATGTCGAATCGGCAGTGGAATCCTTCAATGAAGGAAGGAATCTCTCATACGTGTCCTTAGTCGCAGCATTGATGACTAGTCGAATTGCAGCGTTGGCGAGTGGGTCGGCGAGTCCAGTGAGTGAAGTTGGACCGTTAGCTTGGTCAAACTAGCCGTTGAGTAATCCAACAGTAATATTGGCGTAATTACCGTGAGGTAACGACTCTTCCGAAACTGGCGAGAGGCATCCCTTTATAAGGAGAGTGACAAGGGGAGCTGCAAACCTTCTTCACATTTCTCCGCCCCTACGCACCCTTAGCCTTTCACCTTCTCCCCATCCAGAATTTCCGGACCGAGCGAGTCTTGTTCTTCACGATGGAGCCCCCAAAGGATCTATGCGGCAAGTACAAGTGCACCGCGGCTTCCCTGAAGTCTTTCCAGGACGCGGGACTCCTCTGCACGGGGAAATGGTGAATCCCTGTTGCCGAGGAGACGGAGCCCAAGGCCCGCCCTGGATAGTTCATCTGCTTCTTGAGCCACCTGGAGAGGGGGCTCATCTTCCCTTCATCAATCTTCTTTTGGCAATTCTGCGCGTATTACGCGATCAAGCCATTAGATCTGGGGTCGCACATCATTGAGCAGCTTGCCATTTTAGTGGCCTTCTTTGAATGTTACTTGGGGTGCTGCCCCTACTTTCCCTTGTGGCTAGATTTATTCCACGCCCGCATCAGCCGCGAGGGGTAGGCGGCCCAGTCCTGGCGGCGGGCGGCGTTATCTTCCAGTTGAAGACCAAAGCCACGTTCCTGGATCTTCTGCTACCGAAGAAGGCTGCAAGCGAGTGGAAAAGGAGCTGGTTTTATGTGAGAGAGTCAACATCTGACGACGAAGTGTCGCTCCCGATGTATACTACCGAGAGGAGCGAGTTGCGACGACTGTTGACGACCAAGCTTCCCGACAACCAAAGGATGGTCGTGGACAAGATGTTGATGCAGATCCAGACACTGAAGAAGGAGTGCCTAGAAACCATCAACCTATACAACTGTTGGCTCGGGTGGCAACTGGTGCCGCTAGCCACCCGAACCCACTTGATGTAACAATACACCGACAAGGACGACGTCACGAAGGCGAGCTCGATGGTCGTGGAGGTCGACGATTACGCCACCACTCTGAAGAAGATTATGGAGGCGGAGTACACCGACCCGAAGGCTGGGCTCGCTCTGTATACCTCCACTAGGAAGTGCTAGGCCCCAACAGTAAGTTTCGTTCCTGATCTCGCATTCACAATTTGTAGTCGCGGTTTCCGATTTCGCAGTCGCAGTTTGCGTAGTCGCGGTTTTCACGTTTACTCTGATCGAATCGTCATTCGTTTGTTTGTGTCAGTTGTTTCAATTCCTGGAGAACTAGCTCCCTCCATTCGACGAAGAGATCCCCAAGGAGCTTGGAGAGGATGCAGACGAGTCCTCCAACAGTGAGGACAAGGCGATGGAGGTCGCCATGATGCGCCCGTAGCTCGGAAAACCCACGGGTAGAAGTAGCATGAAATCAAGGCAAGTTGGAGCCTCGAAGAGCGCGATAGTGACAAAGGTTATATGCAATAGCACAGCTCACAGCGCGTGTCTATGCCAGCGAAGCCTATGCGGAAGCCGAAGTCGCATGCGAAGAAGGAGGTGCTGAAGGCGGTTTTCCCTCCCAGATCAGCGGCGGTTTTTGAGTCGGACAAGGAGCCCGACGACTCGGAGGCTGGGGTCTCGACCAAGGTCCCGGAGGATCCATATCCAATGAAGGGATCGAGAGACGAGGCCATGGTGGAGGGTGCGATTCCACTTGCGAAGATCCCGCCGCCATTCTCGATGGTTCCGAGGCCAGGGCTACCGTGGCCACAAAATCAAAGTCCTTGCCACCGAGGGGGGCGCCTGTGTCACCCAGGCCAGAAATGCCTGCGGCTGCGGCCTCGTCATCAAAGAAACCCGCAGTGTCGTGGGCCACGAGCGTGTTTGAAAGGGGGCTCACTCGCAAGTTGGGCCCAAAGTTGGAGAAGCCAGCTCATATCAGGACTGGTCTGGCTTTATTCCCATTGCCAATTAAGTTTGTACTCCATGGCCCCTTGTAACTTTAGGGCTTTTAGTGAATCACCGACCGTGGGGTTTTTGCAGGACCAGAGCCAAGAAGATTGTTCACCCCTCGGTGGCTAAGGTTCCACCAGTCGCAAACAAAGGTGGAGTCGACCCTTCCAAGAAAAGGAAGGGCGACATGATCGAGGCACCAGTCCAAGGCGTGAAGAAGAATAAGAAGGAGGGTGATTCCGCTACTGCAGCGGAAGAGCCAGTCGAAGCATAGTCGAGGCGCCAGTCGGAGCCACAGAGGGTGAAGCGGTTCAAGCTCGGAACTAGGCGAGACGACCGTGCCAGTGGAGGCATCGGTGCCCGCGGCCAGTGCTTTAGCGGCGACGACCACGACGTTCCCTCGCTTTATGGAGAGATCCTCCACCGCAGTTGTTGGGACGCAGTCGCCTCAAGTTCCTAAGGTTGGTGAAGGTGAAGCCGGGCAGCGATGCAGGCGTACGTCGTTTGTGTTGCCATCGGTCGACGCCATCGAGCTTCACGGCATGCTAGACGCTGCCATCCAGGTATGTCCAGTCCCCGAGCATCTACTCGCTAAATTTCAGAGGCTAGATGCTTAGAACCTTAGTCGTCCATTCCCCGAGTGTATAGTTTCTAAATTTCGGCGGCTAGATTCTTCGAACTTTAGTCGTCTAGTCCTCAAGTGTCTAGTCGCTGAATTTCAGAGGCTAGATTCTTAGAACTTTAGTTGTCCAGTCCCCGAGTGTCTAGTTGCTGAATTTCGGCAGCTAGATGCTTATAACTTTAGTCGTCCAGTCCCCGAGTGTCTAGTCGCTAAATTTCAGCGTCCAGATGCTTATAACTTTAGTCGTTGCTCATAGTTGGTTTTCTGTGTTCAGGGTATTCAGCGGGAGTCGGCAGGCCCCGAAGAGTGCGTGGAACGCGACCTGCGGGTCGCGTGAGAGGGCAATCGACAATTGTAGGCGACTGTAGGTGAGTTGATTTCACCTCGATCATATTGTAATCTTGTTGTGCAACATTTTCACTATAATTTTTTTAAAGGATCACTCCACCATGATCACCAAGGACTGTGAGGGTTACGTTCTAGCCTCCGATCTAGAAACTACGAAGGCGTAACTAGTCACTGCAGCGGGGCGAATCGCCTCGTTGGCGAAGGAGCTGGAGATTGCGAAGGCGTTGATGATCTCTTCTGAAGAATAGGCCAAGGCCACAATTGTCGCATCGGAGGGCGAGCGGAAGGTCTCCGACTCGCTTGTCGCTGGTTTGCAAGATCAACTATCGGCCCTAGAGAACTTCGTCACTGAGCACTGCTGCCCGCTTCTTGGTGAGTGTCTCTTCTTCATGCTTTATTTTGGTAGTGGCGGGCGAGTCCCTGAGCGAGTGAGTCCCCGAGCAGGCGAGTCCCCGAGCGGCAGATCCGTAAGTATGTTTCCTCATGGATATGATTTCCTGGTGTTGCAGGTGTGATTTGTAAAGGAGATCCGAAGGTACAGACGTACGATGCCAAACAATGCATGACCGCAGTGATGGACGCGGCTACCCTACGGTGACCCAGCATACCACTGAATGTGTATTATACTATAGTCATTAAAATGACATCCACAGAAAACCATTCCATAAATATCACATCCCTTAGAGTGGTACAACAGAAACATTGCGGGTCCATATTACAAACATACACTCATTATTAATATTACAATAACAGAAGTTCAAGTCTTCGAAAGACTCAACTTACAAACCAAAATATAAAGTGTTTCAGCGGAAGTTGAAAGTAACAACTCCAATTAAGAGTTGAGCTTAGCAGCTTATTATATAAGGTTCATGCCGCTCGGCTCTGTTGATTACTAATAACTAGGGCAACTAAGCTGATTCGTTACCATCTACTCTATATCGTATCTCGTAATCCACTCCTTCAACACCACCTCACAGGTCAGGCTCCTCGTAGAAGACGTCATCTTGACATTCTGCTGCATACATTGGAGTATCTTCGGGATCCTTAGAGTCTAAGCAAGGGATCAAAGGAAAAGGTGAGTAACAGCGTTACCCAGCAAGTTCATTATATGCACGGTGGGAAGTTTGATGCTCTATCTACCACCTCGGACTATAAGTCCTTGGCACTATGCAGTTTTCGTAAATCTTTCTTCAAAGATTTATTTTATTATTAAAAGCTATGCCCATCAGCCTTCACAGGTTTACCAGAACTTTCATGGAGTTCCTTTCCTGCCGCGTTCGTAGCTCCTTCCCGGAACAGGGAGTAATAAGTTACAGTTCTTACACTCTGCAGAGGTGCGTTACTTTACCCATGAGAGATCAACTCCTTGTTGCAGAACCGGGCGTATTTTCCCGTCCACAATTCCATGATGTGGGGCCCAGTAGGTGATCCAAGCCAATCACTACCCTCTTCGCGACCTCGCATGCCTCTTTGGTGTACACCATGCCCACCCATTGAATTACGGCAATGGTTTGTAAAAACCGTTAGATGCCAGAACTATCGTGGGACGATGAGGGTTCCCACCCATATGTTGCATGTCCTCTACGAATTACCAATTAATATGCATGCTACGAGGATAATAACCACGACCTGCACATCCGGCTACATGCGAGAGGAAGAAGATATAGCCGACTTCTCCGTCCCATTCTAAATCTCATGGTTAACGCGTGATATACGGTGCTAGAATCACTGATGTTAGGGGTTGTTAAATTCTTAGATGATTACTATTGCTGCTAATAGAACCATAAGCTCTATAGCTTCTATATATCATCACTTAGGATGATATCATCAATTCATTTATTTGAGAAAGTAATATTTTATTTCCTTGAAACATAGATGATAACACACAATTTGCAAATACTTTGGTAAAGACCCTTCAAAGGACATGAGCAAGTGATGAACTTGCCTTGTGATTGCAAGGTAGTGAAGTCGGATGCTTGCACTGGACCTTGAGCTTCTATGTCTAAAAAACATCATTATTGCCCGGTAAGGACAATATTAAAAAACATCATTATTGCCCGGTAAGGACAATAGTAATGTAATGCATTATTTATGATTTATATTCTTTTTGTGTTTTACCCATTATTTTAGTTTTCTAGAATTTCATTAAGTAATAAAGGAATCCTATTTTAAAGAATAACCTTTAATATCTATTGAATATCATATTTACTCTGTAATAATTTATTTATAGAATTAACATTTAATATAAACTCTTGTATTTATTTATTTAATAATTCTTTTAAGAATTAGAATTTAAATAAGAGAATTTATTTTTATAACTCTAAATATTTATTTAGTATTGTTCTAAAATACTACAATAATAATATATAATAAAAGTGATTTTTATTTATTTTTATCCTCTTTCTTTAATTTTATAAAATACCATAAGGAATATATATCCTAAAATTATTGACCAAAAATTATATGCATAAAAATTATTTCTTAATTTAATTAAATAGGTTGGATTATTATGAATCCAAAAATATATTATTTGCAATTTTTTGACTTCTATTTTATTTTTTAGAATTTTATCTAATTCTAGGATTATTTTGGTCTTTTATTAATTATTAAAACTTCTTTTAAGTTTTGGGCAAAACCTTTTTGGGCTTATTGGGCCAATCTGGCCCAAGTGTCTTGACCAAAAGGTCACCCCAAAGGGCTCTGGCCCTATTGGCCCATTTTCTCTGTCTCTCTCTCTCTCTCGACCTCACCTATTCTCCTCCTCGACCTCGTGGTCGCTGGCGCCGCCGCCGTGCGCTGGCCACCGCCGTGGTGCAGGGCGAGGTTGTCGACCACGCTCCTTCATCTGCTCCGCATCAATTTGATTTTGGGGCCCTCTTGTGGCCATGATAACCCCTTCCCGAACCCTAGGGTTTTGGGTGGTGCTGCTAACGCTACCGCCGATCCTCCCATGGCGACGTGCGATCCTCGTGCGCTGTTGTGGCTGGTGCGGGTTGTAGCGCCCTCTAGGGTGCTCCCGGTGCCGCCGCGAGATCATCGGCCCCTCTGCTTCCTCTTCAATTCTCTAGCGAGGACCACATGTGAGTTGAGTTCTCTCTGATCTCCCGTGCCTTTGTTTTACTTCAAGTGTCTCGGTGTGTAACTAGTGGTTTATCCTCCATTAGGGTTTGTACTAGTTCTAGGGTTCTTCCTAGATTCTAGGGTTCATCACTGGTTTTAGGGTTCATCCCTGTGTGCTTGTAAAATGATGTTATGATCTGGTAGTGATGCTAGGTGAAGATTGTGTTCTCTGCACCTCAGTGCTTGTTGTCATCCTTTGATTATGTGATGTTGTTGTTGATCTGAGGCTAATTTTGATCTAATGCTAGTGGTTCATAGTTTTGCCTCAGATTGGGGATAATGTTGCTTAGTGTGTTCATCTTCTGTCAGTATCTTCATACTGACAGTAACACTATCAGTGATGATTCACTGCATTAGTGATTGTTGGCTTGTATGTTTATCCATAGACTGAACTTAATCATTAGAGTCTAATGATACTCTAAAGATAATTGAATATGTTAAATGATCTCTGAGTATAATCTTAGGGAAATGATAATTAGTGCCTTGGTTGTAGGATCTGTTCTTGTGACACCATATTAGTATGGCACACAAGTTGATTCTTTTAATGGATTTACTATGGTCAGTACTTGAGATTGGGATAGATCCTTAACAATAAGTTGAAAGCTTCACTTAATGTTTATGCCTATGATGTTGGTCTGAGGCTCTAGGAACTATATTCCTATATTGATATCACTTTCAAAATCTGCTAAGGCATCATAGTTGCTTACTGGATCTTGGATCCTATTTGGTTAAGTTAGTTGTTTTGTTTGTAGCTTATGAGATCTGCGGTGCTAATCTTTCTTGGAGATGTGCCTAGATTTTATAAGAACAAATGATGAAACATATAAGTTGCTTTTGGTATCACCAAATCTATGAGGCTGTTCTGATATTTTGGTGTGTTTGGTAGAGTTTAGTTCTAGCCTTTATATTTGAAATCCTCTAGGATAGGTTCACCCCACTTGGGTGATCACTGAGAGGTTGTCTTATAAAACAACACATATTTTCTATTTGGATAAGATGAACAGATCATGTGGATGTTTATGATACTCACCACAAAAGTTGATGATTATGGTGGCTTGATGTGCTGGTGGTGTTGCTGGCCTGATCATTTCCTTCACCTCCTGGTGTTGTTCTTGTTTCCCCTGATTCCTATGCTTGGCCTTGATCAGCCCTGCTCCTCCTAGCTCCTATGAGCTTGACCTTGCTGTCCACCTGATTCTCCCCCTCCTTATGTCACCATCTGGTGATGCTTGGATTGATCTGGTATGAGGTTTTGGCTGGTGGTTAACTTGGCTTTGCTAAGCTGGTTGTTCTTGTGTGGTATGGGAAATGCAGATATGCTCTAGTGTTTGCCCACGGCTATGCTTGGTCCTTTTACTTGATTGATCTGTTGTGGCTATGTCGGCAGCACACCCATGCAGTTTGGTGATTGAGCTGCTTGTGTGTCTACTACATGGTTGTGGATGAGATCAGTGAGGTGTTTTACCTTTTGATCTTTTTACTATTAACCTGCCTGGTGAAACTTGCCCCTTTACTTACTGTGATCATTTGACTTCTGGCTTATTTATTATGAAAGATTAAATTCTTTCATATTGGTGAAACTTGCCCCTAAAAGATTACTCAATGATGTAAGCTTGAGCAGTGCAACTCACTACTCTCTACTGAGAGTAAAATTAATACTTTACTTTCATTTCCATTTTGTTTGTTCTTTATTTTGCAGGTACAAGATTTGAAGATTCAAGATTAGTATAGGTTTACTTTTAGACAGATAAATTCCTTTATAATTTTTATTTCATTCGTTTGTAAGAAATGTGTAATAGTTTATTAATAGATATATATTCCTCTTTTTGTAATTTCATTTCTGTAAAGATTATTTATTGTCTTAATGAGTTACTTTTTGTAACTTTTTTATGGAGTAAAGGTTGAGTTCTATGTATAGAACTTTCAGAAGAGGTTTACATTCCATGGCCGCCCAACGTCGAGCTGGCCGTCACCTCGTACATCGATGAGGTAGTAGGCGTCATTGTCGAGGACTCGCCCTATGGAGAATGGTCCCTCCCACGGGGGAGAGAGCTTGTGCATGCCCTTCTTGTCCTGGATGAGTTGTAGGACCAGGTCATCTTCCTAGAAGGTGCGAGTCCGGACTCGACAGCTGTGGTCGTGTGCCTCGTCGAGCTGGTCGATCCCATCTTGGCGGGCGATCTCGTTGTCTTCCTCCGCGTAGTGGACTACCCGAGGAGAGTTCTGCTCCAGGTCGGTTGGCATGACAACCTCGGTGTCGTAGACCATGAAGAAGGGTGTAAACCCTGTTGCTCGGTTGATAGAGGTGCAAATGCCCCATAGCACGGAGGGGAGCTGTTCGACCTAGCATCTAGGAGTTCGCTTGATGGGAACCTATAGCCATGGCTTGAGGTCGTGGAGGATGCTTTGGTTGGCGTGTTCTGCTTGGCAGTTCGACTCCGGGTGGGCGACTGAGGCGAGGTCGAGTCGTATGTCGTGCTCCTAGCAGAAATCAGCCATGGCGCTTTTTGCGAAGTTGGTGTCGTTGTCTGTGATGATGTTGTGCGGGTAGCCGTACCGTAGATGAGCTTGCGGAGGAACTTGGTGGTAGTCTTGCCGTCGCACTCTTTGATTGGTTGGCCTCGACACACTTGGTGAACTTGTCGACTGCGACCAGGAGGTGGGTGTAGCCAGACGGGGCCTTCTTGAACTGGCCCACCATGTCGATGCCCCATACGGCAAATGGCCAGGTGATGGGGATTGTCTTGAGGGCCGAACCAAGGATGTGCGTCTGGTTGGCGTACCTCTGGCACCCGATGCAGCGTTGGACGTTATCGACGGTGTCGGCGTGCGTGGTGAGCTAGTAGAAGCCATGTCGCATGGCTTTGGCGATTAGCGAACAGGAGCCGACATGGTGGCCGTAGTCATCGGCGTGGTTATCTTGGAGGATCTTGCGTCCTTCCCATGGTTGTATGCAGCGGTGGAACACGTCGGTCATGCTGCGCTTGTGGAGTTCGGCATTGATGATGACAAAGGATTTGCAGCATCGCACTATCATTCGTGTCTCTATCTCGTCCGAAGGAAGGGTCCCATTCTCGAGGTATGGCGCGGTCCAATCGCTGGACTCCGAAATCATGGCGACCAGGGCAGGCTCGGGTTGCAGCGGTATCCCGACGTCGATCTCCTTCAGCCAGGAGAACGAGGGCTTGTGGATGATGTCGAGGAAAACGCCCGCGGGTGGTGTTTGCCGAGCCGATCCGATGCAGGAGAGTGCATCAGCCTCCTCGTTTTTTATCTTGTCGATCCACTAGATGGAGTAGCCGGCGAAGTGGCCCCCCAGCTGGTCCACCGCTTGCCGGTATGCTGCCATGGTGGGGAGATGGCATCACAGGTACTGGCGACTTGAGTGGCGACGACGTCGGAGTCGCTGTAGCACCGTAGGCGATTGACATTCATCTCCTTGGCGGCCCGCATGCCGTGAAGTAGGGCCTCATATTTGGCCATATTGTGTAGGGCTTCGTAGCAAGGAAAACAAAATTATTCTACCGCAAGAACACACACAAGCCAAGATCTATCTACTAAATTATAGCAACGAGTCGATAGAGTACTAACCCTCGAAGATTCCAAAGCGGTTAATGAGATCGGATTCTCGTGGGTGATGTAGTCGTTCACTTGCCGATCTCAAGATCCCGTAGATGATACTTCCAGCGCCGCGTGCCAGCAGCGCTCCCGTAGTCGGTCAAACGTTCGTACTCAATGAAGACATTCCTCTCCCTTGTTCCAGCAGGCAACGGAGGTTGTAGATCTCTCCTCGTGATTCCGGCAGCACGACGGCGTGGTGTTAGAAGTAGAGGGGAAATCACGCAGGGCTTCGCCTAAGCCAGAGCGGGTATGGTGGAGTAGAAGAGGGTCTCGGTGATCTAGGCTTTAGAGGTCCGAGGGAAGGTGGTGGCTGGCGGCTAGTATAGGGGCCAAGGTTGGAAAAAGCGTTGGGCGTAGGCGAGGCGTTTGGCCTTCACCTAGAGCCTAGGCGGTGCTTAAACGCCCTAGGCGTGGCCTAGGCGAGCATATAGTTTTTACCATCAAGGGTATATATGGGTTATTATATGTGATATACATTAATTTAGAGCATGTAAATGATTAAACAACCAACGACCGCCATTGGAATATGGCCTAGCTAGCTAAAAAGTGAAAAAAATTCATGATTTCTTGCTCGATAAGAAAATTTATTAGTTATCCTGCCTAGACTTCCGCTTATGCTCTAGGCGAGGCGTTTGTCTACCGCCTAGTGCCTAAGCGTGCTTAAGCTTTGCCTAGGCGCCGCCTAATCCAACAGTGATAGGGGCTAGGCGCGGCTACTTTTAGAGGCTCTAAATCTGCTGTCAACTTTTATAGGCAACAACCAATCTAGGGTTTGAGGTGTCGGGCAAGGGGGCGCCCTCTCCCTTATATTTATGAGAGAGAGAGGTGGCAAGGGGAGGTTAGTCCTCCACCAACTCCCCTTGCTTGGCCAGCGGCAAGGAGAGGGAGGAGTCCTCCCTTAGGTAGGATTCCTTCCCTCCCTCCACTAGGCAACCAATGTTGGGATTTGATTTTTCAAATTGGCGTTTGACTTTTCAAACTAGAGTTTGATTTCTCTCTTCCCTTTGCCTAGCCAAGTGACCTAGGACATGATGCAACCATTCCACTTTGTCATGACACATCCATGTACCCTTTCCAGTCCGGATCGGTGGACCTTCTAGACCCTTCTAGAACATTCCGTTGAAAACACCGAAACCATTTGCGAAATCCGGAATTGGACTTTCCTTATATTAATCTTATTCTCCGGATCATTCCGGATCTCATTGTCATGTCTTGGATCCAATCTGAGAATCCTAACAACATTCAGTCTTCTTACTCACATTCCATATATACTAAACAACATCGAATCCTTAAGTGTGTCTCCCTATGCTTCGTGAATTATGCGTACATGACCGAGACTCTTCTCCGATCAATAACCAATAGAGGAATCTGGAAATTCATATGGCTCCCACATATTTCTACGATTACTTCGTGATCAAATGAAACATTTACATATGATACCAATTTCTCTTTGTCTCACGATACTTCACTTATCCGAGGTTTGATCATCGGTATCTCTGCATACCTAGTTCAACCTCGTTACCAATAAGTAGTCTTTACTTGTTCCTGTGATATGTGATCCCTTGTGAACCATTCACATGCTTGCAAGCAAATTGGATGACATTCCACCGAGAGGGCCCAGAGTATGTCTATCTGTCATATGGATGGACAAATCCCACTCTTGATCCATGTGCCTCAACACATACTTTCCGAACACTCAATGCCACCTTTATACCGGTTACTAAGTGGTGTTTGATGTCATCAAAGCATCCATCCGGTGATGGTGATTAACATGATATCATGGTCGAAGGATTTAGGTTACTGTGTATCTGAAAGCTTATAGCAAATGAACTATTGAAATGACATGATCTTTATGTTGCGCTTAACTATAGGAGTATGTCCATCACACCATTCTCCTAATGATATGATATTGTTACTAATAACATCTCAATGTTCATGATCAGAAAACCATTATCATCTATTAATCAACAAGCTAGTATTACAAAGAGGCTTTACTAGGGACTCTTACAAGCTTACAAATCACACAAGTATTAATGTTTCAGGTTAATACAATTATAGCATGAATGTAAACATTTAGCATAAACACAAAGATATATTAATAACTACTTCTATTATTGTCTCTTGGGCATATCTCCAATAGTCTCCCACTTGCACTAGAGTCAATAATCTAGATTACATGGTAATATACCTAACACCCATGATGGTTTGGTGCTGGTCATGTTTTGCCCTCGGGAGAGGGTTAGTCAACGGATCCGCCACATTCAGATCTATGTGTACTTTGCAAATCTTTATGTCACCATCTTGGACATGCTCTCAAATAGTGTGAAAAAGTAGCTTGATATGCTTCAGCTTCTTGTGTGACCTTGTCTCCTGCGCATTGGCTCTGGCACCCATGTTATCGCAGTAGATAGCCATTGGGTCCAGCGCACTGGCAACCACACCAAGCTCCGTAATGAACTCCTTCATCCATATCGCTTCTTGTGAAGCCTCCGAAGCAGCCATGTATTCCGATTCAGTTGAAGATCCACTACTGCAGAAAGGCTTATAGCCTCCTGGTGGTTAGTGACGGGCAAAACTTTGCCTGTCACTAGTATGTATTACTAGTGACGGGAGTAGATAAGCCTGTCACTAGTACAAAATACTAGTGACAGGCGCATAAAATCAACTGTCACCGGTACCTTCGCCGGAGGGCAGCTGAACGGAAAAACTACTTAGTGACTGGCGTGTATGAATGTCTGTCACTGAAAAGATACGAGTAGTGACGGGCCCAAAAAAAGGCTGTCACTAGTATTTTTCGTGCATGCCAGTTATAGAGGCAATTTCTTAGTGACAGGTAACCCTAAAGGCCTGTCAGTAAAGTGATGGCGCATATAAGCTATTTGTCACCGGTACGAGGTTAGATTAGATGTTTAGCCCAAAAGTATTTCTAACAAGAACTCATCTTCAGGAATCGTAGTGCATATAAAGTATAGCAGATAAAGTATAGCAGGCAAGGGAAATGAGTACAAGCTCATTCAAATTTCACTAGGATGGAAATATTATGAAGAGGATTACGACCAATTCAGTGATCCAGATGCAGATAAAGATGAAGAAGCTATCCAAAATTTCATACCTACCACAAGGGATCAAACTACATTATCCGTCACGCGTCCCTTCAAAAGACGCAGTCACTCTGAGGGTCTAACATATACGCAAAAGAAAATCAAGACTACCATTGAGAAGATTATTGACGATGACAAAACAAAAACCTAATTTGTTTCTATGCAAGATGTAATGAACTATCTATATTTTCATGAATTTTAGTTTTTCTAAGTTTTATATATATCTTATATACACTTTTCATCATTTTGATGATTTTTTCTATGTAATTACGTGAATCGATAAATGAGTATGGAGTACCCTTTCCCCAACCACCGCCCCCTCCATCTAAAAAAAAAACCCACCGCCCCCTCGCTCCCTGTCCCCATCCCCGATTCCCACTCCCCACCAGCCGCCACCCATCCAGCGCCGCTATCCCCTCCAACACCGTCGCTTACGGAGGCGACTCCCCTCGACGCGAGGACGCCGCCGCCCAGCACCGCTACCCTGCATCCAATGCCTCGCCGCGAGGACGCCGTTGCTCGGAGTTGCGCTGCTTCCTCCATTCCTTGCTCCTTTCGTCCCCATGGCCGCCTAGGGTTCCCAACACCTCCACCGCCGGCGCCTGCATCACTACTTCCGCTGCCCTGCACTGCTACGTCCACCGTCAACCATCAGCACAGCCCAGCGGTGCCCTTCCTCAGCCTCTCGGTCTCTCTCTGTTCTACTGTACTTTTTCAGTTTTTCATTTGTGCCTGGAAACTATAGCTAATTTATCCCCTTTTGATCCCCTGTTGATTATCCCCTACTGAAGTACTTTTGAGATCCGCTCTGTATCTGCACATGACACACGATTCCTATATTTTTCAATTCCTCAAAATGAAAGTTATTAAGGTTAATGGAAAATTTTATACTACAGGGCTTATAGCTTAAGAATTCTTGACTTGTTTTTGAAAAGGAGGAAACCCCAACCATTGTATAAGAATTCTTGTATGTCAATAATTTCCTTGTAAGTATCTCCTTGAAGCATTTTTAACAAACAGAAGACGAGAAGGTTGACTAACCTTGTGCTTTACCGATGCTTTTATGAACCAATTAACTGCTGGATTCAAGCACACAACGCATCAGTTCCCATCGTCTCCACTAAAAAATGCAGAAAACCAAAGGGCAGTGAGAGGAGGAGAGTACCGCACAACCACTTTGTGTGCCATACACCCGCCGCCGCTGTGTGACATTCAAGCTACCACGCCTCCTTGATCTTTCATCTTGCAGTTCAGAGAGAGAGAGAAACGTACCTCTCTCGATACGATGTCCCGGAGCTCCTACTGCCGGCCTGCCACTGCTCCTTCCTAGTGTAGGTGTCGCACCAGCCCGAGATGGAGGCGATCCCGACGCGACTCCTTCACGCCCTTGCCCACTCTCAGGAGCTGTTGGCCGGTGACAGCGACCGTCGTCTAGTATCCGCACGGCGCGGCTAAAAGAAAAGGTCTAGGAGTATATCCAGTAGTATATAAGTTCATTACAGAAGATTTTGGCTCTGCCAGGTCTAGATAGGATGTGTATCTCATAGTGGAAAATAATTCTATCATATTAAAAATATCAATCATATGAAATATGGCACACTTCACACTGACACAAGCATACCAGAAAAACAAAGGCGGCACCTGTGGTTTTGTCATGGAGCAAAACCATCCCTGGATTTTTTGTCATCGTCTTTGCATTGTCTCGAGCGAGAAAAAGTTACAGTCTTGCACCTGCTAGACGATGCGTCAATGCCATAATGGCATTAGATAGAATTCGCCATGAAAACACATAACTCTTAGAATAAACACTATCTTGCAGGTAGCCACGATGTGTTTCATGGATGTTTCATGGATCTGCCTTTTCTCAGCTTGTAATTTGCAGTATGCTATGTTGTCTATGTACTATAAATGTACCATCAAAGACACAAATATATACGCTTTAGATTCCCTTTTGTTCTTTTGTTGATTAAGTTTCCGTATGAAGTGGCAAAATGCAGCCTTATCAGAAATCGCTAGGTCTTAGCTGACAACAAATCCATATAAGAGTTTTGTAGTAGTAGAAGAAATTAAAGCGATGGCAGTAATCAGTGAAACGTACGCTTGTGTGTGCTTCTGCTCAAACTCTGAGTGAGGGTGTGAGATTGTTTTACTGACTTTTCTATACTGAACTGAATTCATTGGTACTGTTGATTCACGCTGAAAGAAAGTTCCATCATTCCGTTGCTGCTTGCTTGTCAGTTTTATGACTTTCTTTTCTAAAGTAGCCATCTTGCATAACAAAAGTGTAGATTTTTGGACCATCTATAGTCACAAGAAACAATGCACACATGTTTTCTAATACCACCATTTCATATCAATTTAGAGACAAGGAATGATCATGATGTTTGAGAGCTTTTAGAAATTGGTCTAACACAGTTTCCTCTAATGCTAATATGGAAATTCATAGCAGAGAAGATGAGTTGTTCTACCTCTTGCTATTATGAAGAAGCTTTAGAAGATAGTAATGCAACACGAGTAATTGAGACTGTCCATCTGTTAGCTACTTGTTGCCTTATCTGAATAATATTAACTCACCGAATGAATTTATAAATAAACTATGTATGTTGTTTGGTACTCATCTCGAGTCCAATCCATTTGACCGGAAGAAAGAGTTTACACGCATCCAAGGCATTTTCGCAAAAAACATCAACACAGAGGTTGCCTCGGAATCTGGGGTTTTCCATGGCGGTGATGACTCACCAGAGGTTCATGATTCACGTACAAAGGTGGCTGCAATCCAACTGATCAAGCACGCATGATCCCAGAATGAGGTATGTGGCATTTTATTCTGTTTATTTCTTTTTCCTTGATTCTTTGTCTATGCAAATTATTAATCAAGTTTATAGCTTTTCTATTGCATCCTTCAAGGTCTATAAATAGCACTGATGCCGCTGAAAAATTATACACTAAAAGGTACTAGAAGAAAACATAAAATGGTAGTGCTCACTCTCCTGAAAGGGATATTAACGGTCGCTTCATTCCCTTGTTTACTGAACTCTTTTCAGGAGATATATCTACTGTTGCAAACTCATCTTCTTGTAAATTCATTGTGTAAAATAACTCATAAATTCACATAATAATAAGTGAGTTCACTACAGCGACTGCCTGCATCTAATATCTTTGTTTTGCTCGTTCGCTATATCTTGAAATGGAGTGCATTTGGAGGATGACATGTGTATTTTTCTTTCCTATTAAAGAATACCTCCTACTTGTGAATACAAGAACATCAATTAACATTTTTGAAAATACTTTTGTAAATCCAGTAGCATGCCTATCGTGAAACTGTCAATTCTTCAGCCAAGATGACTATAATTGTTAGCGGTATCTATCGGTAGAGATATCTATTACTCATTCCTATATGTTCAAGTACCATATGGATAACTTGTATAAGCAGTACAACAGATGTTGAGTAATGCCTAATGTCCTGAAACTCTTCCTACATTTTGCTTGCAGACATCCATGAATTTTTCGAGGAGAAGCCATGATATTAAGAGCTATCTCACCATCTGATTGTAAGTTTCATCCTCAAATGACACATTAATTTTATAGAGTAGATGTATTAGGTTGTGATGACTCAAGGGGAAAATAGTACGAGGATTTAAGGACACTCCCAAAGGTTGGACTAATATAAAACACATCCTAAGTCCGAGTGTTGATAGATTCGTTGCAGCATCAGACACGAATAGGTTAATGTCATGGTAGTTCTTGCAACTTAGGGTGATAAGGAAGACTTGATGTAGATTGATTCTGGGAAAAGAAAAAATATATATCAATTCACATACAATAATTAGTTGTGAAAATGGATATACAACCATGGTATAGGAACGCACCAGCAATGTTTCATCTAGATGCACCGAACTGCAAGTGGAGAGGAGGAATATGGCTCCTAGTTGGGCTGTGAGGCCGTTTCCTGAAAGAATCATGTGCATGTTGGTTCTTCTCTCCTAGAATTAAAATTACGGTTCTTATAGATACATCAGAAAACTATAGACTGCCAAATCTACAAAATTTAAGAATTAAAGATGGATGCGGTGAAGATAGATGATTGCAACTTCAAGATGGGAATGGGCCAGGCCGACCCGCCGGGTCACTGACCCGGCTCAGAATTTCGAGGCCATTGGGGAGCATGGGTCAGCCTCGAACTCGTTTTGGGCCAACAGGGCCGGCTTTGACTGACCCAATGGGTCAACAGGGTCGACACATCGATTCCCTATCTCGCAAGCAGCCGAACAACAAAGAGCATAACAGCTTCAAGAGCTCTGGATGCCCTGGTCCCTGCTGCCGCCGGTGGCGTAGCCTCTTGCTTGTCGTCCTACTCCCGGCGAGTTTCCCATTCGCTATACAACTTGTCGTTATCCCGGCCGTCGCCGTCGTCCTGGTTCCACCCTGACGCCGTCGTCCCGGTCGCCACCCAGCTCGTCGTCGTACTGGTCGCCACCTACCTTGCCGTCCTGCTTAAGATCATGTTCCTCTGGTCGGCTTCCTCCGTCCCCAGAGGTTAGTGCTCCAGTCTTTAGTCCAGCATAAATTCCTTGGTTACGTGATCGTTCTTGGTTAGTGTTGCTAGCCTGTAGTTACCCCAGCATATTTTAGTTGACTGGCTAGTGCCTAGTCACATTCAGGATAAGGGTGCTTGATCAACCGATCAGGAGTCATCTTGAAATGCACTTCCCTGTTGCATCTTACATATTGGTTATTTTCAGTCGATCCTTCCAATCAGGAACCACCTAATGTAGGTTAGCTGGGTTTGTTCAGTGAAACAGACCTCTTTTCATGTTTCCTTTGTATTGCAACTGAGTCAGGTTGCAAGAGAAAACTCGATATGGATGTGCTAACATATGATTGCCCGCTAAATATAGATCATTATGACAGAAGCATGTTAACTCCAGCAGAGCCGGCCTTGTTATATTGTTGAACATGTACTATCATCAACGAATCTAGATGTTTGCCTTGCACCGGATTCGAAAAGAATTGAAATAAGACTTGTGCTTCTTGTTGTTGTAATCTCTGTTTATTTCGTATTAACATGCCCTCTTAGGTAATTATTTGTTGTCTTGTTATAAAATATCTTAGAAAATGTTCTCTGTGCGTATATAGAGCTGAAAAACCTATGTTTTAAGGTAAATTTTGGGTCAGATCTAGGGTACCCAATGGGCCAGCGAGGCCATAGAATTTTCTTGGAATGGGTCGACCCATGGCCTTGAAATTGGCCCTGGGGCCACAGGACCAAGTCCAGGCCCACCCATTCCCATCTTGATTGCAACTAATAACACAGTATTTCTTTCCTGCCGTCTTACACACCATAAAGTTTGCTTAAGAAGATGAACCATATTCAGACCGAACACACCTATAGAAACCATAGGAACAATAGAAATGTGTGCGCAAGCTTTTTGTTGTTTCAAAACTATTTATTTGCTGCTTTTGGGGTTCTACTTTCTTTTATCCTCAGCTGATGCTAGTTAGTACATACTCACATATTAGTGTTGGATACATAAATACTATGTCTAAACTGTTTAGTGTTTTCTCATTTCTGCAGATAGGCGTGATGGTCTGCTTGAGGGTACTTAAACATGACATATATGTTTGGTAGTTCTTATGCGTCATGTGGTCTAACATGATCTTTTGAGTTCAAATGCGAGGAAACAGGCTAAGCCAAATTTTTGTGGACGATGGTCCTATGTAAGCTTACGAAAAAACGGTGTGTCCGGTTTCACCGGTTTGGGCTAGTTCAAAATTCTGTACTAGTTTTAAAGTTTAGATTGGATTTATGAATAAGATTAAACTAGGAATTTTTGACCGGTTTCACTTTTTGCACGGGCTTAGTCCTATGTCATTGTGTTATCTATGCAAAACTTATGTCATATTTGCACATGTGAATGTATTATTGGTACAATATTTTATTATGCTATCTGAAATATTTATGAAAAATTTATTTACCGCGCTATCTGGAATATTTAGGGAAAATGAATTTAATTTTTTTTATTATCAAAATGCACACCAATGACAGGCGGGATAATTAGCCTGTCACTAAAAACCTCGTAGGTCCGCGGCCTCCAATCCCAACCAGTGACATGCATCATTTTTGCCTGTCACTAATTCACACTTACTAGTGACAGGAACTGGGAAATGACTGTCACTGGTACATGTACTAGTGACAGGTACGTGCCCGTCACTAGTAATCTTGTACCAGTGACTAGTCATTAGTGACAGACACTTTGCCTGTCACTAATAGGCGTTTTGAGCCTGTCAGTGATAGCCTATTCTACAGTAGTGATCTCACCACAACGCTTTTCTTTGCACTCCTCCAGCTCACTAATGAACCATTCAAGGTAAATACATATCCAGATTGTGATTTAGAATCATCCGCATCGGTGTTCCAACTAGCATCGGTGTAACCATTAACATTAAGTTGTTCATCACCTCCATAAGAAAGAACCATATCCTTAGTTTTTCTCAAGTACTTGAGGATGTTTTTGACCATTGTCCAATGATCCACTCCAGGATCACTTTGATATCTGCTAGTCAAACTAACAACATATGCAATGTCCGGTCTAGTATATAGCATGGCATACATGATAGATCATATGGCTGATGCATAGGGAGTCTTAATGATCCTCTCTCTATCTTCTGTCATAGAAGGACTTTGAGTTTTACTCAAGGGCATACTGGGCAACATGGGCAAGAACCCTTTCTTGCTATCTTCTATTTCAAACCTCTTTAGAACTTTGTCCAAATATGTACATTGTGAAAGCGATATAAGGCGTCTCGATCTATCTCTATAAATCTTTATGCCTAATAAATAAGCAACTTCATTAAAAACTATTATTCAAATAATATTTGACACTTTTAAGAAGGTCTACATCATTCCCAATCAACAATATGTCATATACATATAGTACCAGGAATGCTACAGAGCTCCCACTAACTTTCTTGTAAATACAAGCTTCTCCATAAGTTTTATAAAACCAAAACTTTTGATTACCTTATAAAAACGTTGATTCCAACTTCGGGATGCTTGCTTCAATCTATAAATGGATCGTTGAATGGACGGTCGCTTGAGGCCGCTCTGCTGCCCGAAGAACGCGAGTACATCCGACCCTGTGAGTCGGCGCCTGCGTTTTGTTGCTCGACCGCCTTTGCGAGTAGGGCCTTGACGTACTGGATCTGTAGGGCGCCGTCACCGATGGCCGTGATGTTGTTGGCCGCTGCTCGGCCCTCCACGAGGTTGTCCATCGGGGTGGAGAACAGTGATAGGCCGTTCGCATCTCGCTCCCGTGAGGAGACCACGATCCGCGGCTGGTCCCTGGTGGGTGCGCGGTTGGGTGGAGGTGGGGCGCCGTTCGCCGTTGACCCTAGCGGGGGCCGGGCGCTTCCTCCGGGTGGCGCGTTCTCGCAGATCGCGCGCTCGGCCACGCGGGCCGGTTTGTTCTCGTCATCGAAGTTCAGGACGCGCCCCTGTACGGTAGGGTTAAGGCGCGACCTGATTCGCTGCTGGTGGTAGCGTGACAGCTCCTGCGCCGTCACCTGCTCGAGGCGAAATTTTTCGCGCTCGGCATGCTCCTTGCGTACTGCCTCCGCCAGCTTCAGGCGGAGTTCCTCGACCTCCGTTGCCGTGGCGTTACGAGGGATCGGGGTGGAGAAGGGATCCTCCGGCGGATCGGTGCCAGTCGCTATGTAGGTCGCGGCATGGCTACCGGTCCCGTCGTGGAGATCGGCGGAGTTTTCCGACCCGGAGTCGAAGTCGAAGATCCCAAGGATGGAGGGATCCTCAAAGTCTCCTACGTTGGAGACCTGGGTGATGGAACCCGCGGGTGAAGCCGCGGTGATGGATCCGGCGAGTGACGTCGGAGTCGCCGAGTCGGCGTCATCGTTGAGGGTCGCGTCTTCCGCGGCCGCGGTGTTTTCGGCAACGTCGCTGTGGGCCGAGTTGTACTCAGAGGCGAGGCGATGGATCGTGCGGACCTGGCTCTCGGAGAGCCGGTCGCGTGGAGGCGACTCGCGGATGCGAGCCGAGTCCTCCGAGACGATGACATCGGTGAGGCCAACGAAGAGATTGATCGTGCCGACTGGAAAGATCATGCTGTGCGTGACGGGTCGCGCCGCCGGGACGTAGCTACTCGGCAAGATCTGTAGCATCTCGCCGATCGCTATCATGCGGCCGGTGGCGACCGACTCGTTGATGGGCAGATTGGATCTCGCTGCAGAACACCGGCCAGACCGGCCAGGCCCCACGGTGGGCACCACTGTCGTGAGAATGACCACGGCATACGCTGCAATCGGCAGCGAGTAGTAGAACGAAGGGCAAGGGCGGCCAGCCATCTGCGGTGCGAGATGAGGGCGGAGACACAGGGTTTTACCCAGGTTCGGCCCCCCGGAGGGTAAAGACCTACTCCTGCCAGATTGTATTATGATGGAAGTACAAAGGGGCGATCTCGACGGCTAGGCGGCGAGTCGCTTGGGTGGATGATGGAACGTATCCGCTACGCGCCCTGTAGGGAGGTTTATCTAGACTCACCCCCCCCCCCCTAGGGTTTACATATCTCAACCGAATCAGTCAAGGTTTCGGTATTCGCTTAACCTAATCCGACTGGGCCTATCTACTCTCCTGGGCCTTCAGCTTCCAGTCGCTTGGGTCCACGTCAGGTCTCGATCCAGTCGCCATCCTGCAGGCCCACTGGCCAGTTCCTGGGCCAGTTGGAAACGTCCTGCAGGGTATACCCCGGTAGGCATATCCCCATCATTGAAGTTTGCGTACCTTGTAAGCATCTTTAGGATCGACAAAACATTTGGGTTGTACCATATACAACTCTTCATCAATGTATCCATTGAGGAACGTTGTTTTGACATCCATCTGCCATATATTATAATCATACTATGCAGCAATTGCTAACAAAATCCTCACAGACTTTAGCTTCGCTACCGGTGAGAAAGTCTCATCGTAGTCAACTCCTTGAATTTGTCGAAACCCTTTTGCGACAAGTCAAGCTTTATAGATGGTTACATTACCATCAGCATCTGTTTTCTTCTTGAAAATCCATTTGTTCGCGACATCCTTCCGGCCATCCGGTAAGTACACCATTGTCCACACTTGGTTTTCGTACATGGATCCAATCTCGGATTTCATGGCTTTTTGCCATTTATTGGAATCTGGGCTCATCATCGCTTCCTCATATGTCGCAGGGTCGTCGGTGTCTTCCACCAACATGATACTCATAACGGGATCATACCAATCAGGAGTGGTAAGAGTCCTCGTTTACCTGTGAGATTCTGTAGTAACTTCGTTCAAAGTTTAATGATCACCATCATTAGCTTCCTATCCTATTGGTGTAGGCGCCATGGAAACCTCTTCCGGTGCTACGCTACCCTCAAATCCGAGAGAAGGTTCGATAACCTCGTCGAATTCTACTTTCCTTCCAGTCACTTCTTTTGAGAGAAACTCCTTCTCTATAAAGGATCCATTCTTGGCAACGAAGACTTTGCCTTTGGATCTATGATAGAAGGTATACCCAATAGTTTCCTTCAGGTATCCTATGAAGAAGCATTTTTCCGCTTTGGGTTCAAGCTTGTCGGGATGTAACTTATTTACATAAGCTTCACAACCCCAAACTTTAAGGAACGACAATTTAGGTTTATTCCCAAACCATAATTCACACGGTGTCGTTTCAACGGATTTAGATGGTGCCCTATTTAAAGTGAATGCGGCTGTTTCTAATGCATAACCCCAAAATGACAAAGGTAAATCTGTAAGTGACATCATAGACCGAACCATATCTAAGAGAGTTCGATTACGATGTTCAGATACCATTATGTTGTGGTGTTCGCGGCGGTGTCAATTGTGAAAGTATTCTGCATTTCTTCAAATTCTCACCAAACTCGTAACTTAGATATTCACCTCCACGATCAGATCATAGAAATTTAATCTTCTTGTTATGTTGATTCTCTACTTCACTTTGAAATTCCTTAAACTTCTCGAAAGTTTCAGACTTATGTTTCATGAGATAGATATACCCATATCTACTCAAGTCATCTGTGAAAGTAAGAACATAACGATAACCACCGCGTGATGCCACACTGATCGGGCCACACACATCGGTATGTATGATTTCCAATAAGTCCGTAGCTCGCTCCATCATACCAGAAATTAGAGTCTTATTCATTTTTTCCATCAGACATGCTTCGCATCTTTCAAGTGTTTCGAAATCAAGTGATTGAAGAAGTCCATCGGAATGGAGTTTCTTCATACGCTTCACTCCAATGTGACCAAGACGACAATGCCACATGTATGTAGAATTATCATTCAATTTCAAACGTTTAGCATCTATATTATGAACATGTGTATCACTACTATTGAGATTCAACAAGAATATACCATCTATCAAAGGTGTATGACCATAAAAGAGATTACTCATATAAATCGAACAACCATTAATCTCGGACTTAAACAAGTAACCGTCTCGCAATAAACAAGATCATGATATAATGTTCATGCTCAACGCAGGCACCAAATATTTAAGTATAAAACTAATCCCGATGGTAGATGAAGAGGGAGCGTGCCGACCGCGGCCACATCATCCTTTGATCCATTTCCAACGCGCTTCGTCACCTTGTCTTTCACTAGTCTCTGTTTATTCTGCTGCACCTGTTTCGAGTTACAAATATGAGCAACCGAACCAGTAACAAATACTAATATGTCGGAAACGTATCTATAATTTTTGATGTTCCATGCTTGTTTAGTATCCACTTTGCTATGTTTTGTCTACACTTTGAGGTTTTTTTATACACTTTCTGGAACTAACCTATTGACAAGATGCCACAATGCCAGTTGCCTGTTTTCTGTTGTTTTTGGTTTCAGAAAGCTAAAAAATGAATATTCTCGGAATTGGACGGGACAAAAGCCAAAGTTCGTATTTTTCCCTGAGCGATACGGAACCACGAATCAGAGTTGGAGAAGGACACCAGGGTTGCCGTAACACCCCTATGCGCAGGCCAGCCCTGGTGGCGCCCACAGGGGATTCGGGCCCCTGGCCCTCCACCGACCTTGCCTCCTTCGCCTATAAAAGCCTCCTGGGGAGAAAACCCTAGATCCTCCAGAAGAAATCCATTAAAACCTATGTAGCGCCGCCTCCACCGAAGGGGAGATTCGGGGGGACAGAAAGTCTCTGTTCCGGCACCCTGCCGGGACGGGGAAGTGCCCCCGGAGCCATCTCCATCGATCTCCATCACCATCTCCATCACCGTTGCTGATTCCCATGATGAGGAGGGATTAGTTCTTCCTCGAGGCTAAGGGCTCTACCAGTAGCTATGTGTTCATCTCTCTCTCTCTCTCTCTCTCTCTCTCTCTCTCTCTATCTATCTATGCATGATCTTGTTGTGGTCATGATCTTGTAAGCAAGTAGATCTACTCTGTTAGTCAAGTGCTTCAATAGATCTCTAGCTCTCCCCACGTGTGTGTAAGCGATAGCATGCATACCGTGGTGGTACTTAGGCTAGAGGTTACATAAATACTCTTTGTGCTTTAATAGATCTATGTTTTTCCCCATGCGTGTGAAAGTGACAGCGTGCACACCGTGTGTGGCACTTAAGCTAGGTTACATATATTTTGAGTTATATTTTGAGTTGGTTGTATCTATGAAATTGTGGTGTTTGTTGGAACCATCTAGCGCTCAAGGTGACAGTGTGGGGTTATCTAGATTAGGGAAGGCCCAACCGTGGATTAGAGTGTCCAACCGAAGAGTAGTTAAGAGTAGTATCATGAAGAGAGGATATTTATATGAGAGAGTATTCACTAGTGAAAGTATGATCCCTAGGCCTTGTTTCTAAACATTGATACACCGTTTTCATCTAGATCTGTTGCATGTTTGCTTGCTTCCATCTTTATTTCAGTTTGCCTTTAGTCTCTCCCACGTCAACAACAAGTCAGAAGCTCTTTTCTGGCACCGTTACCACTTGTATTTCACTATCTCTTCGCCGAACTACTGCACATATACACCTGACAAGTGTATTGGGTGTGTTGGGGACACAAGAGACTTCTTGTATCTTGATTGCAGGGTTGATTTATAGGGATACCTTTGACCACTTCCTCCCTGAGTTCGATAAACCTTAGATAATCCACTTAAGGGAAACTTGCTGCGTTTCTACAAACCTTTGCACTTGGAGGCCCAACAACTGTCTACAAGAATAGAAGTGCGTAGACATCAAATACCCAGGCACTACTACGATTACTATTAAGATACACATCAATACCATGTATATCAGATATACCTTTCTGAAAGGATCGTATGGGCACCTAGAGGGGGGGGTGAATAGGTGCTACTTCAAATTTTACTCTTTTTCAAATTAGGGTTTGACAAGAAAGGTAAATTCTCTAGAATATGCAACTATGGTGAATTTACCTATATGTCACACAAGCACAAACTAACACAACACTAAGCAAGAACAAGTAAGTAAAGTGTGGTAAAGGATAGCAGTAACCAAGGGAGTGGACGCGGAGACGCAAGGATATGTTTCCCGTAGTTCCTTACTTTTGAGGGGAAGTATGTCTACGTTTGGAGAGGGGGTGGTTTCAAACCACCAACGCCACGAGAGGCCTCCCTTGTTCTCCGATGAACCTCACCCCAAAGGGCTCGATTCACCTTCCACTATATCGGCAACCTTCGAGGTGGAAGCTGACACCTTTACGACAAGTTCGGGGCACACATCCACAACTGAATTGGAGGCTCCCAAATACAAGCAAGCTGTCAAGACAAATCAAAGACAAGCTTGTAAGAACCAAATCAAAGTTAGGGTTTCCAAAGAAACACTAGAGCTTGGGGCCCTTCAAGTGAATGAGAGGGAAATGAAGATCTCTCTTGGTGAAGATGTAAATCAAGGCCTCCTCCTTCGATTCTCCAAAGATCAATGACTTTGGATGGTTGGATGAAGAGATCTTGTGGATTTGGTGTCTCTAATGGGGTTGGTGTTCTTGAGCAGCTCGAGCAGCTGGAGGAAGAAGATAAGGGTCCCTATTTATAGACAGCCCCCTCCACGAACCATTTTCTGACCGTTGTAGAAAAGTCAGACCGGAGACTCCGGTCTGGAGACCGGAGACTCCGGTCTACACCGGAGACTCCGGCCAATCTCCGGACCAGTCTTCGGACTGCCCTTCTGACTGACCCAGGCCAGTTCTTCACCAGCAACACCGGAGACTCTGGCCTTCCAACACCGGAGACTCCGGACTGACCAAAGTCCGAAGACTCCGGAGTAATCTCCAGTGCAGCCTCCGGACCCCTAGTCAAAATGTCCCAGCCATGTTCTGGGAGGCACCACCGGAGCCAGAAACGGAAACTCCGGACCACACCGGAGACTCCGGACTTGGCAGACCGGAGACTCCGGTCTGGAGTTTCCAAAACAGTGGCAAATGTATGTGGTCTTTTCCCAAGAGTGTGTGTGTGATGTTTATCTATGATAATACCAACCTGTGGACAATAACAAACTATAAAATGATCTAGTTGTTGTTAAGGAACACCAAAAGTGATTATGACAATAAATGCCCTTTCAATCTCCCCCTTTTTGGTGTTCGATGAGAACAAGTGATTTGCATGGAATAACATATAAATGTGGCTCCCCCTGACTATGTGCAGCAAGATAATGAAGTAAATCATGTAAGGAAGATAATATCAACGATAGCACACATAGATCTCACATGAGTTACAATAGGTGTTGCACACAAGCACATAGTCATAGGCACACATAAGATCAGCAGATAACACACATAAAGTTCAAGTTCGAATATCCAAATAAAAGGCAAATAAAGGCAGATAGTCGCAAATCCCAAGTCCCAAGCAAAGCGATGAGAATGTCTTATCCCTCTTTGGCATCGAAACGCGGAAAAGGTAAAAGACCTATACTAGCGCCCCAATAACTCAGTAGTCATCGCCATCCTCGTCATCCTCGGCATCCTCATCCTGGTCATCCTCGTCCTGGTCACCCTCATCCTGGTCATAGTCATCATCATCATCATCCTTAGGGACAGCAGGCCCTTTGCCGTGAGGGCGAGAAGAGGAAGTACCCTGGTAACCAAACCCAGAGGTGACATCAGCAAACATCTTCCAGTCCACCAGACTATCATGTTGGGCATTCCATGCCCCAAATGAGAGAGTGTGATCAGACTCTGTGGACTGCTGAGCCCCATGCTCATCATTGTATTCATCTTCACCTTCCTCAGTATCAGCAGCACCCTGGTCCTTGATCTCTTTGAGAAGCTTCTCAATGCGGCGGTTGCTTTGGTAGGATGCATGCTGCTGCTTGCGAATGTCAACGTTCAGGCAACAAAGGGTCCTCTCCCAAAAGCTGGCCTTCTTGAACCTCTCATGCACATAGTCTCTAGTCATGGTAGGCATAGGGGCATTGGAGGCATTCTTCCTCCGAACTCTAGGTGGAGAGGGAGCCCTATCCGTCTCAATATCCTCATCATCATTCCCATAGCGACGCCTTGGAGCAGGCCCCATGTGCCCCTTTTGTTGTAGAGAGACCAGAGAGTGCACAGTGATGTGTGGTGGTATGCCATGTGGAGAATCATGCTCCTAGGAGTTGATGAGCCGCATAACCAAGGGTGCATATGGAGGAGATTTGTTGTAAAGGATGGCATGGAACATCTCCTCGAAAATGAAGTCCATCACATCAATGGGTGCAGCATCAGCCTCTGGTCCAGCATTGAAGGTCCGGTGAGTATGGTACAGGAGGTTGACAAGCCCACCCCTGATAGCATCATCATTGCCAGCACTTGGAGCAATAGTGTGACGGAAAATGCTCAGCATAAGGTTGTAGAGGGTCTTGAGTCCCTTGGAGCCCCCCACAGCACCACCATCATACAAAGGAGCCAGCTTCAACTTGTTCTCACCCAAAGCTGCAGAGTGCATGCGCTATCCCACAGGAGTAGATACTCCGTGAAAGGTCTCAAAGATGACATTGGCAAAGTCATGAAAGGTAGCCGTGCAGCGAGTAGTGCCAGTCATCCACACCATGGTCCTGTCAAGATCAGACCCAAACACCACTGTGGCATAAAACTGCAGAACAAGGTGCACAGTGTAGTCTTCGCGCAACTCCATCAAGTTGTACAGACCCAGCTTCTCATAGATCCACAGGGCATCATTGAAGTAAGGGCTCTGGCGCATTTGCTCAATATTCATGAACTTCTGAGGGCAGACAGGTGATCTGGTGAGTACACCATACACATCCTTCATGAACACAGCCTGTTCTTTCCTCCAGAAACGAGGGTCCTCACTGGTACGAGGCAGTGCATAGATATCTGTCTTTCTCAGCTCACGGAACTCCTCTTTAGACATCTTGGCTAGGTACTGGAGGTTGTCATACTTGGCTCTCTTTGCACGTTCCTCTCGTTCAGCCCTCTCCTGATCCCTCTTCATGTAAGCTGCATCACGTGCCCGCTGTTTCCGGTTGGACGGAGGCACAATAAACTGACCCTAAGCTTCATCATAGCGAGGATTGCCCCTTTGGGACTTGGCCTTGGTACGACGAGGACGACTAGAGCCATCACATGTGAACAGCAGTAAGGGAGATAGCATGGAGATGAGTATATATGTCCCAAAGATGCAGTACAAGAGCTTTGATGCATTTCTGGACTACTTTGATTCACCCAACACCGGAGTCTCCGCACCAGATACCGGAGTCTCCGGTTCAGACCGGAGTCTCCGGCCCTGGGGACCGGAGTCTCCGGTCAGGAGGCTCGGGTATGCGATGGGGAGATGCTGGTAAGGGTGAATCTAGTAGATCGGACAATGCAACAAGGCTAAAGTACTAGAGTGCATGCAAGCAAGTGATTTCAATGGACAAATCAACAACAATCCTCAAAAACACATCTAGGGATGAACCCTAGGAGGAAAAAGGAGAGGAGAGGTACCATATCTGTCCATGGGATCAATTACTCCGGTGGGAATGGCCCAATGGAGGAGAGGGGAAGGTTGGCCGGCTGCACGGCGGATCCCGGGGGCTTCTTGACCTCCGGGGAGGATTTTTGGAGGAGGAGGTGATGGGTTTGGAGGTAGGGAACGGGGTGAAGAATGAGAAACTGTTGTTCCAGTTCACCCTGTGCCCCCTTCTTTAAGTGACAGAAACCGTCCAGACCGGAGACTCCGGCCTACACCGGAGACTCCGGTGTTTGTACACCGGAGACTCCGGTCCTCCTCGACCAAAAGTTCCAGGAAAGGTGTTTGGGGACATATCTGAGAGATAGATGGTTTTTAAGATAGGGAAAGGGCTTGGGTTGAGACATCAAACTGTGAAGAACCAACAAGAGCCATAGAAGTTCGAAAATAATCATAAAAACTCCAAGAGACTAAAATCAAGCAAACGACAAACATGAGTAAGTGCCAACCTCTCAAATGAGAGAGGGCGGTGGCCTAGGCCACCATATTTGAGTATACTTGGCTTGGCACCACGAAGATATATCTTGGGTCCATTACCAAAACTCATCATTAAGCTCACATATCACTGAATGATATTAAGAGGAATGATTTTGATTCCTTTGGGCATAATGTGGGGAGGGATGGTCCAATCAATTAGGACCGCACTCCCCCTATATCCATGCCTACACCTAGACCAAATATGAGAGGAAACATAGGTGAGAGTGCAATAACATCAAGTCAAGCTCCTTGAATCTACGATATTTAGTTCATTCCTCAAGTAGCAAAACCTTGCTTCATCAAGTGGCTTCGTGAAGATATCGGCAAGTTGATCTTTGGTTGATACATATGATAGATCAATATCACCTCGAGCAACATGATCTCTAATGAAGTGATGGCGAATCTCAATATGCTTTGTCCTTGTGTGATCCACCGGGTTGTAGGAAATCTTGATGGCACTTTCATTATCACATAGAAGAGGCACTTTGTCACAATGGACACCGTATTCCTTTAAAGTTTGCCTAATCCATAGCAATTGAGTGCACGCACTAGCAGCTGCCACATACTCGGCTTCGGCGGTGGAGAGAGATATACAATTTTGCTTCTTGGAAGACCAACATACCAAGGACCTAGCAAGGAATTGGCAAGCCCTAGATGTGGATTTTCTATCATCCTTGTCACCCGCCCAATCCGAATATGTGTATCCACAAAGAGCAAATGTTGAGCCTTGAGGATACCAAAGACCATAAAATGGGGTATGAACCAAATATTGAAAGATTCGCTTGACCGCCATTAAATGGCTTTCTTTAGGAGCCGCTTGATATCTTGCACATACACCTACACTCAACACAATATCGGGTCTAGATGCACAAAGGTAAAGCAAAGAACCAATCATAGACCGGTATACCTTTTGATCCACATCTTTACCATTTCGATTTTGTTCTACATGAGTCTTTGTAGCCATGGGAGTAGGAGATCCATTCAAATCTTGCATTTTGAATCTCTTGAGCATATTTTGAGCATACTTGGCTTGATTGAAGAATGTCCCTCCTCTAACTTGCTTGATCTCAAAGCCAAGAAATACTCTCAACTCCCCCATCAAAGACATCCGGAACCTACTAGTCATAAGCTTTGAGAATTCATCATTAAAAGCTTTGTTAGATGAGCCAAAGATAATATCATCAACATATATTTGGCATACAAAATGCTCCCCATTGACCCTCTTAGTAAAAAGAGTGGGATTGATTTTCCCAACCTCAAAGCCACGGTCAAACAATAACTCTCTAAGGTGCTCATACCACGTGCGTGGGGCTTGCTTGAGCCCATAGAGCGCCTTATCAAGTTTGTAGACATGGTTTGGGAAGTTGGGGTCCTCAAATCCCGGGGGTTGCTTAACATATACCAATTCATTTAAAGGACCATAAAGAAATGCACTTTCTACATCCATTTGTTGCAACTTAAAGTTATGATGCCGCATAAGCAAGAAGGATACGGATGGACTCAAGGAGAGCCACGGGTGCATAAGTCTCTCCATAATCAATGCCTTCAATTTGAGAATACCCTTGTGCAACCAATCTAGCCTTGTTCGTTACTATAATTCCATGCTCATCTTGCTTGTTCTTGAATATCCACTTTGTTCCAATAACATTGCGGCAATCCTTTGGCTTCTCAACTAACTTCCACACTTTGTTTCTCTCAAAGTTGTTGAGCTCTTTGTGCATAGCTTCTAACCAATCCGAATCTTCAAGAGCTTCCCACACTTTCATTGGTTCAATCATGGAGATGTGTGCTTGGTGTTCACTGAACCTCTTCAATTATGCTCTTGTGTAAATTCCTTTCCTTAGATCTCCAACAACATTTTGGAGGGTGTGGTCTCTTATTTCCAACATTCTTTCCTTTCTAGCTTCGCGACGAGCGTGGATCTCCTCATTGTTTCTTGGAGGACCCTCTTCATCATTATGATCCTCATCTTGACCATCAACTTGACCTTGATCATCATTGGAGTCATCCTCTACATTTGGAGGCAAGGATTGACCTTGGTCTTGATCAAGTGCACTTCTAGCATCAATTTGAGCTTGTCTCAAAGCAGATTGTACGGATGTTCCTTGACAAACTGATTTGGCACCACTTGACAATCCGTCAAATGGACGAAGCCCCCTTTGACTGGAGTTGACACTTTGATCACCATGTTGAGGGTCCACAACTTGTCTTTGGCTTGAGTCAATGTCCTCTTCGGTGGATGGATCATGTTGAGGTTGTGAAGGTGAGGGCTCCACTTGAGTGGAGCATAGTTCTTCTCGATCTGCCATAAGGGGTTCCTCAACGGGGCGGATATATCCCACACCCATTCTTCCTATGGCATCCTGAGGCATTTCATCATATGCATCACAAGCATCAACACGCCACCCTTCGGGACCATCATATTCTTCGAAGGTCACACTACAAGATTCTATGACGGCTCCGGAGAGCTTGTCATAGATTCTATAAGTGTGAGATTCGAGACCATAGCCAACAAAAATACCCTCTAATGCTTTAGACTCAAATTTAGACAAACGAACACCTTTGATGAGATAGAAACACTTACAACCGAACACCCGGAAATAAGATATGTTGGGCTTGTTACCGGTAAGTATCTCATATGGAGTCTTGTTTATTTTCTTGCAGAGGTAGAGTCGGTTTGAAGAATGGCAAGCGGTGGAGATTGCTTCGGCCCAAAAGTTGTATGGAGATTTAAAATCCGCCAACATGGTCCTAGCCATCTCAATAAGAGTCTGGTTCTTCCTTTCGGCCACACCATTTTGTTGAGGGGTGTATGCAGCGGAATATTGATGTTTAATCCCCTCATCACTAAGGAAATCATTCAAGGTGTAGTTCTTGAACTTGGTGCCGTTGTCACTTCTTATAATCAACACGGGAACATTGTATTGCCGTTGAACCAAGTTGATGAAGTTGATAAAAGTCTTTTGAGTTTCACTCTTCAACTTGAAGAAATAAACCCAAGAGTATCTTGAAAAGTCGTTAACAATCACCAAACTATATTTCTTCCCTCCAAGACTTGCATGAGATGGAGGACCAAATATGTCCACATGGAGGAGTTCCAAGATCTTATTAGACTTGATTTGGTTCCTGGGCTTGTGAGGAGCGTCATGCATCTTCCCTAGAACACATGCCCTGCAAACACGATCTTTGGCAAAGGAAACATTTTCTTTTAGTCCAACTATATGGCCCTCTTTATGGAGACTTTGCAAAGTTCTCATATTGACATGGGCTAGTCGGCGATGCCATAACCAACCCACGTCGGCCTTTCCGAATAAGCACATCACACTTGTAGTGGCTTGCCCTGAAAAGTCCACCACATACAAGTCATGTTCGACATACCCAACGAAAGCGACCTTGAGAGACTTGCTCCACATGAGGACCACAAGATCATTATGTATAAAGACGGAAAAACCCATCTTTCCAAGAGCACAGACTGAAAGTAAATTGTACCCAAGGGTCTCAACAAGCATGACGTTCACAAGTGTAATGTCGTGAGCAACCACAACTTTGCCAAAACCCATTACCTCAGACTTTGACTTGTCGGCATATGTCACGGTGATTAGATCATCATTTGGCTTTAAGTCCTTGACAATAGACGAGATTCCGGTCATATGACTTGTGCAACCACTATCAAGCACCCACTTTGACCCTCCGGAAGCATAAGTCTACAAAAGATCAAGCTAATTTTTAGGTACCCATTTTTCAATGGGTCCTCTTTTGTTAGCAACAAGGGTCTTGGGAACCCAAATAGACCAAGCAATATAACCATCATATGGGCCAACATATTGTGCATACACATCACCATAATGATCACGCATTAGAACATAGTGAGGGTTAGCACTACCCACAAAGTCATCATGAGACATAGTTTTACCACTTGTGGTCTTAATACCCACAATGGCCTTGTTAGTTTCTTGTGTGGGCTTGACCTTCTTCTTCTTGTTGTTCTTCTTCTTCTTAGAATTGGAGACAAATCCAATGCCCCCTTTATCACCACTAGTCCTTTGCTTACTCAAAAGATCATTAATAGACTTGTTGCCTTGTGGAAATGTGGCCTTAGCAAGCTCCCCATTCAACCTAGAATTCTCTTCACGAATAGTTGTACTACTAGATGGAATGAAGTTACTAGGTGAAGGAATATTGGCCAATTGAGTTTGAAGCGTTTCATGGGACTTTGTGAGTGACAAGAGTTCACTCTCCAAAGCCTTGTGGGCCTTGTTAAGCAACCTAAAGTCCTCGGCAAGTTTTTCATGAACCATACCAAACTCAATCTTGTCCTTTTTAGCACTTTTGTATTTTGCAATAGCATGATAACGCTCTTTGATGAGCTTGTTAACAATATTGTCATTGGCCTCATCAAGCCCTTCAAGTTTTAGCTCAAGTGATAACCTAGTTTCTTGTTCTTCTTCTAGAGCATTGTTTACAGCCTCTAGCTCAATCATGTGTTCATGCCCAAGTTTACATCTAACATCTAGAAGCTCTTGAGTATGTGAAAGTTGATCTAGGATGTTTTCAAACTGTAACTTAGCATCTCCTTTTAGGTTGGTCATAAACTCATCAAAGGCAATTAATTCCTTTTTAACATCAAGAGACATTTCATCATCAAGTTCATCATTATCTAGGGGAGTAGAGTGGGATGATGAGGATACCTCCGTTCCTCTTGCCATAAGGCAAGTGACGTTCTTGGTGGGAGAGTTCTCATTTGGAGAATCAAAGAGTGAGAATGTCGGAGTAGAGGTGGTGGCTAGAGCAGCCACACCATGTGAAGTTTCCTCTTCCTCATCTTCATCATCTTCATTATCGGAGGAGTATTCTTCATGAGTGATCAAGACAATTTCTCCCGACTTCTTGTTGATGGGATTCTTCTTGATGAAAGGTTTCTTGTAAGGTGCCTTGAGAGTCTTCTTCAACACAAGCTTACCCCCATGATCTTCTCTCTTTTCATAGGGATAACTTGCTACAAAGTTATAGCGGTCAGCGCAATTGAAGCAAGTTCTCAATCTCGTTGTAGTTTCTCTCTTCCCATTTGGGTTTCTCTTTATTTGCATTTCCATCTTGTCCTTGGCGGGGTTCTTCCAAAAGTTCTTTGCATAGAAAGCCATATATTGACTATGAGCAATCTTGACTTCATCGGGGTGGTCCATGGAAGGCCCTTCATCACTATCATCTTCATCCCCATGGTCCACAGCTTTGGCCTTTAATGCAACATTGACAACATTGCTCATACCAAGGGCACGAGCACGGGCATCTTTGGCATTCTTGGTGGCAACCTTGAAAGCGGCCATCTCTTGCATAACTTCATTTGAGGTCATGAGATGGTAGTTGTGTCTTCCTTGTAGACTCTTCAAGTCGGTGGGTTCAAAAGGCATGATTGCACTCACATATTTCCTTTTTATCCATGCATCATCCACATGTGAGGCACCCACATTTCTAAAGGCGGTGGTCTTGAGCCTTCGGTACATGTCTTCATGATCTTCACCTTCTTTCATGTAGAAGCCTTCGGCTTCATTGCTTAGAGCATCATATCGGTTCCTCCTCATACTCTAATTGCCAACAAACAACACAGTGAGAGCATCCCAAGCTTCCTTGGCAATGCTAAAGTGCTCAATGTGTGGGTAATCCTTTGTTCCCAATCCTTGTTGAATCATATGCAAAGCAGTGGCATTGAGTTGACTATTGACAACCTCTCTTCTTGTCAAGTTGTTTGGATCCCCAATAAAGAGTCCATGCTCGATGATGTTCCATAGTTCAATGCAATAGCTGCGCATATGAGTTCTCATTAGTGATTGCCATTGAGCAAAAGTAGAAGACTCTTCTAGCTTAGGTGGGTCACCTCTATTGTACACATGAGGGTGAGGGACGGGAGGATCGGGAGAGTACCAAGAATCACGGTGCTCACCCTTCCCCCCATCAAGTCGTGTGGAGGAATTAGCGTTGTCTAGTTTGCCCCTACCACCATACCCCCGGGGGATACCGAGCATACCCTTTAGGTACAACGGATGGTAGATCCTCTTGAGGAGATGGGGGTGATGAGCCATCTTTGTCTTTAAGAAGTTGCTCAAGCATCTTCTTGACTTCGTTGACCAAGGAAGATCTCAATCTTGTTTCCAAGTTTCTGAGATCTTCCATGGTCAGCGGGGTCGACTCACTACCACCATCCCCTTCTTGGCTACCCATATTCTCTTAGGCGGTAAAGCCCAAATAAAGAGCCGAGGCTCTGATACCAATTGAAAGGATCGTATGGGCCCCTAGAGGGGGGTGAATAGGTGCTACTTCAAATTTTACTCTTTTTCAAATTAGGGTTTGACAAGAAAGGTAAATTCTCTAGAATATGCAACTATGGTGAATTTACCTATATGTCACACAAGCACAAACTAACACAACACTAAGCAAGAACAAGTAAGTAAAGTGCGGTAAAGGATAGAAGTAACCAAGGGAGTGGACGCGGAGACGCAAGGATTTGTTTCCCATAGTTCCTTCCTTTTGAGGGCAAGTACGTCTACGTTTGGAGAGGGAGTGGTTTCAAACCTCCAACGCCACGAGAGTCCTGTAGGGGTTCGCAGCATGGAAAACAAAAATTTTCTATCGCATACAAACAAACAAGCCAAGATCTATCTACTAGATCGTAGCAACGAGTCGATGGAATAACTTACCCTCGAAGATTCCAAAGCGGTTAACGAGAGCAGATTCTCGTGGGTGATGTAGTCGTACTCTTTCCGATCTCAAGATCATGTAGACGATCCTTCCGGCGCTGCGTTCCGGCAGCGCTCCCGCAGTCGGTCACACGTTCGGTACTCGACGAAGACCTTCCTCTCCCTTGTTCTAGCAGGCAGCGGAGGTTGTAGCACTCTCCTCGCGATTCCGGCAGCACAACGGCGTGGTACCGGAAGTAGAGGGGAGATCTCGCAGGGCTTCGCCTTAAGCCGGAGCGAGTATGGTGGAGTATGAGAGAGGGATATTAGTGGTCTAGAGATTAGACACACCAATTAGAAGGCTCTAAACCGCAGGCTAAAGCAATTAGAAGCTCTAAACCAAAACGGCTCTAAACCGGAGATTAGAGGTAGAAACTTGTGTGTCTCAAGGAGGAGGCCCTGCCCCTCCTTTTATAGGTGGAGGGGCTAGGCGCGCCAGGGAGGGAGGGGAGTCCCTCCCCAACTCGGCCTAGGGCTGGCCGCCGGCTTGGAGGAGAGGAACTCCTCCTCCAAGTTGGTTTCAACCTCCTCTTGCTTGTTTCCCACAGTTTCCTGTTTCCCACAGTTTCCTGTTTTCCACAGTTTCCTGTTTTAGCCGTTTGACTTTCAAACTGGCAGTTTGACTTTCAAGTTTTGGAACAGCAAGAACACTTAGTACATGATGCAATCATTCAATGACACATTCATGTACCTTCCCCCCCGGAGTGCCGGACAATCCGGAACCTTCTAGAACATTCCCGATGAAAACACCGAAATCATTCCCGAACTCCGAAACGGGACTTTCCTTATATGAATCTTATTCTCCGGACCATTCCGGATCACCTCGTGATATCCCGGATCCCATCCGAGACTCCGAACAACATTCGGTCTCTTTCTCATAATACCATAACTACTCAAACAACGTCGAATCCTTAAGTGTGTCTCCCTACGGTTCGTGAATTATGCGGACATGATCGAGACACTTCTCCGAACAATAACCAATAGAGGAATCTGGAAATTCATATGGCTCCCACATATTTCTACGATTACTTTGCGATCGAATGAACCACTTACATACGATACCAATTTCCCTTTGTCTCACGATAGTTTACTTATCCGAGGTTATGATCGTCGGTATCTCTGCATACCTAGTTCAACCTCGTTACCGATAAGTACTCTTTTCTCGTTCCCGTGATATGTGATCCCTTGTGACCCAGTCAAATGCTTGCAAGCCAATTGGATGACATTCCACCGAGAGGGCCCAGAGTATATCTATCCGTCATATGGATGGACAAATCCCACTCTTGATCCATGTGTTTCAACCAATACTTTCCGAACACTCAATGCCACCTTTATAGCCACCCTATTACGGTGTGGTGTTTGATGACATCAAAGCATCCATCCGGTAAAGGTGATATGCATGATCTCATGGTCGAAGGAATTAGGTTACTATGTATCAGAAAGCATATAGCAATTGAACTAATGAAATGACTTTATCTTTATGCTACGCTTATCTATAGGAGTATGTCCATCATATCATTCTCCAAATGATATGATCCTGTTGTTAATAACATCTCTATGTTCATGATCAGGAAACCATGATCATATATTAACCAACAAGCTAGTTTAACAAGAGGCTTTACTAGGGACTCTTATTTTAGTTTACAAATCACACAAGTATTAATGTTTCCGGTTAATACAATTTTAGCATGGTATGTAAACATTTATCATAAGTGTGAAGATATGATAATAACCACTTTATTATTGCCTCTTGGGCATATCTCCAACAGTCTCCCACTTGCACTAGAGTCAATAATCTAGTTTCAAACCTTTGTGTATTCAACACCTATGGCTTTCCGGTGTTGTATGTACACGATTGCTAGTGGTCAACTGATCTCCGGATCTGACACTTCCAGGTCCGTGTGTAATTGCATGTTTTTGCGTCTCTACGCATCACTCATTCTCTAATGAGACGGCTTTGTATAAATTTGGTCTTTTGGTGTGACCTTTAGCTCTTTGGGGTTAAAACATGTTGATAATATTGTCGCACAATATATCTTCATAGTATTATCCCACTGTGAACTACACCTAGTTTGATAACAAACTACTTGACACAAATGCCCTCTTTTGCTGCTAAAATAGCAGTCATATACTTGGCCTTTTGTTGTAGTATCTGTCACAATGTCTTAACTTTGTAAATCATCCAAATCCATTATGGAACTCACTTTCCATTATATTGTGCCACCCTTAGTTTAGATTGAGATAAACTTAATTTGTACTTTGTGACAAAACTAGTATCAATGTAGTACTTTTACAATGAACTAACCATCTATTTGTCACTTCTACAAATATTATACTCTTAGTTCTTTCAAAAGATCATAAGAATATCCTTACTATTGTCCAATGATCATCTTACGAATCATTCTGGTATATGCTCACAACATTTAGAGCATAGGACATATCTGGATTTGTACATATCACAGTATGATTGATATAAATACTCTTTGTGATTTCATACATCAAGTATCAATCTATACTTGATTATTTGTTTCACTTTACCAAATGTCAATAAACTTGAATATATCATCAACATTGAACTCTTTCAATCCTTTCTGTGCGACAAGAACCTCTCTTGTAGTTTCTATATTGAACTCATTCAATATCTTGTCTATGTACTTCTGGCACAACCATATTAGCGTCTATTGATGCCAAATATTTGGGTTTTGCCTAAGTCTTTCATCGGGATGAAATTCTTAATATGTGTTAATAAAAGATACATTATTTCCAATCAACAATATGTCTTCCACATAATGTATTAGAAAATATGTCTTAGCGCTCCCACTTAATTTCTTGCAAATGCAAGCATCTTCATCATCTCCGACGAATTTAAACTCCTTTAACAGTTTCATCATAGTGAAGATTCCAACTCCGCAATGCTTACTTCAACCATTGAAGTTTGCATATGCATTTAGCATCCTTTGATTTAACAAAACCCTATGGACCGTGTCATGCACACGTCCTAGGTAACAATTCTATTAGAAGAACTTGTTTTGTTTATTCAACTACCATATAACAGAATTATATGTAGTGGCTGCTATATTAATCCGTCTAGACTAAATATCACTTATGAAAGATCAAATCTTGTCATAGTCAACCTTTGAACATTTTGTGAACTCTTTCCCAACATGTCGACTATTTCATAGATGTAAAACATCCATGTCTATTTCTTTATAGATCCAGACACAACTGTAAGGTCTTACACCTTTCTCGAGGGTCTTTCAAGTTAAGAACTTGATTTCTCGTGTATGGAACTATCACGGATTCTATGGCTTCAAGCCATTTTACGGAGTCAGGGCTCATCATCGCTTCTTTGCATGTAGTACGTTCATTATTCTCAAATAATGATTCAACCCTCAAATCTTGGTATTTGATTGTTTACTTGACCTACTTGTTTCAATAGGAACTTAGATCTCCGTGACCACAACCTTTGAGGTACGTGAGCCATGAGCATTGTTGCTGCCTCCGGAACACTTTTCGGTGCTGCGCAACTCTGCACATATAGCTAAGGTTCTTTTAACCTTATCAAAGTTCGATTGTCCTCCCACTTTTCTTTTCACGAAAAATTCCTTCCATAAGAAATTTGACGTTCTAAGCGACAAACACTTTTGTCTCTGGTGTTATGGAGGAATACTTAACAGTTTATACAAAGACAGGTTCATCCGACTTTGGTTGCACACATCTTTCTTATGCATAGCATACCAATGTTTAAGAAAGGACAACTTGGGTTTTATCCCAAACCATAACCTTATATGGTGTCATTTCAACGGATTATGATGGAGCTCTTTTCAGTGGAAAAACGGTAATCTCTAAAGCTTTTAATCTTTAAAATATAATGGCATTTTTATGAATTATACCTTTGATCTTACCATGTCAAACAAGGTTTAATTACATATCTCGAACGCTCCATACTCTTATGGTGTTTCGGGAAATGCAAATCCACGGAACGATTCCTTAAATCTTAGGTATTATGCTAAACTTGTAACTCAAATATCTTCTTTTATGATCTTATCATAAACTATTTATATTCTTGTTACAATGATTTTGCACTTCATCTTGAAAGTCTTTAAACTTTTCAAATGTTTCATACTTCATCCTTATTAAGTAAATATTCATATATTCACTCAAATTTTCGGAGAAAGCATATGAAGTTGAAATCCATCGCTCTTGACTACACATAATGGACTTCGTACAACAATATGTACAAGTTCCAATAAGCTAGTCATTCGTTCCCTTTTGGCCTATGAACGAAGTTTTAATTATCTCTAGGAAAGTTTCACAAGCGTCATTTGATCAAAATCAAATAGACTCCAAAATTCCATCCATATGGATTTTCTTCATGTTTTCTTTCCAATATAATTTAAACGGCGATGTCACTTCCTAAGTGATCTTTCAATCAATTTGTCTTTCGACATTTTTAGCACTAGTTTTATGGATGTGATTCTCCAACGAGATTTGTGAATCATCCATCTTTTATGGATTACAGCAATTATTTGAACAACCCTTTTGTTCTCATAATACCTGATAAAACAAATCTTGAAGGCAAGCTTTGATGTTTAACGAGCAACACAATAACCCTTTATTTGTTCTCGATGAACATCATCACATATTCTTTTGCTAGTTACTTAAGCCATTGTAGTTCATGAATTGTGTTGTTTCGTATGACGATTCACACCAACAAATTCAGTATCAAATACTTGAGAACCACATTGTTTAATAAGCAAAGAATATAGCCATAACATGTATATCATCTATATACTTAAACTGAACAATTCTAGTCTTTTCTTTTCTGCCATATATTTATGAGATTTTCTTTCAATATTTCCTTTTCTGTTTGAAAGAATCTATCAACATCAATAGTGGAGTCATACATATGACACATAGTCCAAAATATGTATAGTTAAATACCAATGTCTTTGGACTTGCACTTTGAAGTAGATCACCATCATCAAATGTTTGGTGTTCTTTCAAATTCCTTTATTTAGTAATCTCTTGGTGTAGTAAACATTTTACCTACATCAAATATTCATCCTTATCATGGAATCGTCCATGATCAAACTACCTTTAGCTTATAACGATGAATTACGAGTATAATGTTGCTATCCAAAACCTTTTGGAGGATTAGGACAACAAGTGTCTACAACCCTTTGCAAATTCTCATCAAAATATGAGAACATGAACTTTGCCATATTATACTCTATCATGTTGCAACCAAAACTTTGTTTCAGATATCACAATATCTTCCACACATCATGGTTTCTGAAACAACTCTTTCAGATCCTAGATAACCTTGATATTAAGAGAATCCTTTGAATATCAAGAATCATGGAGACAAACATGATAATTTTATACTAACACTTGGAATTGTTACTCTTGATTTAATACTAATTATTAAACTTCATGGAGTAACCGGAACTTACTGAAAGTTTGCAATAGGACTTTTAAACTTTATATTAACACTTAAAACAATACGATACCAGTTCGTAAAGTATCTAACCAGAATTCTATAGTTCTATCATCTCAATTATAACTAAGCGCAAGGTGGTAAACGGATGCCAATGACTACAACAACTATGCAAATTCACTTTGATTTAGTTTATGATAAATTGAGTTCTAATTAATAATTAAATTAATCTAGGTGAACTCCCACTCAAAACAATATCCCTCACATTGTTTTAGTGATCACACGAACCAAATCCACTACATCAAAACCGATCATCACGAGAGTTGATATAGCTTCAATGGCGAACAATCAACATGTTCATCATATCTACTATATGACTCATGCTCTACCTTTCGGTAATCCGTGTTCCTGAGGCCATGTCTGTACATGCTAGGCTCGTCAAGATCAAACCTTAGTTTCTGCATGAGCAAATCTGGCTTGCTCACGTTGTATACACTTGCAGAATCTAACACACCCGATCATCACGTGGTGCTTCGAAACAACAAGCTTTAGCAACGGTGCTAACTAAGGGTGAACACTTTATGACTTGAAATTCATGTGCATGAGGGATCATCTTATAATGCTACCGTCGTCTACTAAGCAATACAAGATGCATAAAGGATTAACATCACATGCAATTCAATAATATGTGATATGATATGGCCTTTCTTCTTTGTGCTTATGATCTCCATCTTCTAGCACGAACATGATCTCCATCATCACCGGCATTGCATCAAGGTCAATGACGCTTCTCCATGGTTGTCGTCCACCGGCTTCAACTATTACAACTACTTTGAATAGACACGCGGGTCTTAACATAAATTAAAAACAACCATATGGCTCCTGCCGGTTGCCAACTTACAATAAGGAACATTGCATACATCATATATAATCACAATCATGGCCATATCACATCACAGCACACCCCTGTAAAACAAAGTTAGACGCCTCTACTTTCTTTGCATATTTTACGTGGTTTGGGGCTTTCAATAAGTGTCGTTCTAACTTACGAACAAGAACCACAACATTGATACTAGTATTGTTAATCACCCGTTGTAAATTGGATCTTAACTATGCTAGGAGAAACAGGCACCCGCAAAGCCACTTATGCAATACAAGTTGCATGTCGAGCGTGGAGCAAGTCTCATGAACGATGTCATGTAAGGTTAGCCCGGGCCGCTTCATCCCAACATACCGCAAGATGCAAAGTACACAAGAAGCAATCAACAATAAAAGCATCAACGCCCACAATGACCATTGTGTTCTACTCGTGCAACAGATCTACATATAGACACGGCTCTGATACCACTGTAGGGGTTCGCAGCATGGAAAACAAAAATTTTCTATCGCATACAAACAAACAAGCCAAGATCTATCTACTAGATCGTAGCAACGAGTCGATGGAATAACTTACCCTCGAAGATTCCAAAGCGGTTAACGAGAGCAGATTCTCGTGGGTGATGTAGTCGTACTCTTTCCGATCTCAAGATCATGTAGACGATCCTTCCGGCGCTGCGTTCCGGCAGCGCTCCCGCAGTCGGTCACACGTTCGGTACTCGACGAAGACCTTCCTCTCCCTTGTTCCAGCAGGCAGCGGAGGTTGTAGCACTCTCCTCGCGATTCCGGCAGCACAACGGCGTGGTACCGGAAGTAGAGGGGAGATCTCGCAGGGCTTCGCCTTAAGCCAGAGCGAGTATGGTGGAGTATGAGAGAGGGCTATTAGTGGTCTAGAGATTAGACACACCAATTAGAAGGCTCTAAACCGCAGGCTAAAGCAATTAGAAGCTCTAAACCAAAACGGCTCTAAACCGGAGATTAGAGGTAGAAACTTGTGTGTCTCAAGGAGGAGGCCCTGCCCCTCCTTTTATAGGTGGAGGGGCTAGGCGCGCCAGGGAGGGAGGGGAGTCCCTCCCCAACTCGGCCTAGGGCTGGCCGCCGGCTTGGAGGAGAGGAACTCCTCCTCCAAGTTGGTTTCAACCTCCTCTTGCTTGTTTCCCACAGTTTCCTGTTTTCCACAGTTTCCTGTTTTAGCCGTTTGACTTTCAAACTGGCAGTTTGACTTTCAAGTTTTGGAACAGCAAGAACACTTAGTACATGATGCAATCATTCAATGACACATTCATGTACCTTCCCCCCCCCCCCGGAGTGCCGGACAATCCGGAACCTTCTAGAACATTCCCGATGAAAACACCGGAATCATTCCCGAACTCCGAAACGGGACTTTCCTTATATGAATCTTATTCTCCGGACCATTCCGGATCACCTCGTGATATCCCGGATCCCATCCGAGACTCCGAACAACATTCGGTCTCTTTCTCATAATACCATAACTACTCAAACAACGTCGAATCCTTAAGTGTGTCTCCCTACGGTTCGTGAATTATGCGGACATGATCGAGACACTTCTCCGAACAATAACCAATAGAGGAATATGGAAATTCATATGGCTCCCACATATTTCTACGATTACTTTGCGATCGAATGAACCACTTACATACGATACCAATTTCCCTTTGTCTCACGATAGTTTACTTATCCGAGGTTATGATCGTCGGTATCTCTGCATACCTAGTTCAACCTCGTTACCGATAAGTACTCTTTTCTCGTTCCCGTGATATGTGATCCCTTGTGACCCAGTCACATGCTTGCAAGCCAATTGGATGACATTCCACCGAGAGGGCCCAGAGTATATCTATCCGTCATATGGATGGACAAATCCCACTCTTGATCCATGTGTTTCAACCAATACTTTCCGAACACTCAATGCCACCTTTATAGCCACCCTGTTACGGTGTGGTGTTTGATGACATCAAAGCATCCATCCGGTAAAGGTGATATGCATGATCTCATGGTCGAAGGAATTAGGTTACTATGTATCAGAAAGCATATAGCAATTGAACTAATGAAATGACTTTATCTTTATGCTACGCTTATCTATAGGAGTATGTCCATCATATCATTCTCCTAATGATATGATCCTGTTGTTAATAACATCTCTATGTTCATGATCAGGAAACCATGATCATATATTAACCAACAAGCTAGTTTAACAAGAGGCTTTACTAGGGACTCTTATTTTAGTTTACAAATCACACAAGTATTAATGTTTCCGGTTAATACAATTTTAGCATGGTATGTAAACATTTATCATAAGTGTGAAGATATGATAATAACCACTTTATTATTGCCTCTTGGGCATATCTCCAACAAGTCCTCCCTTGTTTTCCGATGAACCTCACCCCAACGGGCTTGATTCACCTTCCACTATATCGGCAACCTTCGAGGTGGAAGCCGGCACCTTTACAACAAGTTCGGGGCACACATCCACAACTGAATTGGAGGATCCCAAATACAAGCAAGCTGTCAAGACAAATCAAAGACAAGCTTGTAAGAACCAAATCAAAGTTAGGGTTTCCAAAGAAACACTAGAGCTTGGGGGCCCTCAAGTGAATGAGAGGGAAATGAAGATCTCTCTTGGTGAAGATGTAAATCAAGGCCTCCTCCTTCGATTCTCCAAAGATCAATGACTTTGGATGGTTGGATGAAGAGATCTTGTGGATTTGGTGGCTCTAGTGGGGTTGGTGTTCTTGAGCAGCTCGAGCAACTGGAGGAACAAGATATGGGTCCCTATTTATAGACAGCCCCCTCCACGAACCGTTTTCTGACCATTGTAGAAGAGTCAGACCGGAGACTCCGGTCTACACCGGAGACTCCGGCCAATCTCCGGACCAGTCTCCGGACTGCCCTTCTGACTGACCTAGGCCTGTTCTTCACCAGCAACACCGGAGACTCCGGCCTTCCAACACCAGAGACTCTGGACTGTCCAAAGTCCGGAGACTCCGGAGTAACCTCCGGTGCAGCCTCCGGAGCCCTAGTCAGAATGTCCCAGCCATGTCCTGGGAGGCACCACCGGAGCCAGAACCGGAAACTCCGGACCACACCGGAGACTCCGGTCTTGGCAAACCGGAGGCAGACCGGAGTCTCCGGTCTGGAGTTTCCAGAATAGTGGCAAATGTATGTGGTCTTTTCCCAAGAGTGTGTTTGATGTTTATCTATGATAATACCAACCTGTGGACAATAACAAACTGTAAAATGATCTACTTGTTGTTAACGAACACCAAAAGTGATTATGACAATAAATGCCCTTTCACTTTCTTATTGATGTTGTCGTTCTTCATATCTGCCAAGTACTTGGGGCAATTCTGCTTCCAGTGACCTTCTCCCTTGCAGTAAAAGCCCAGCCTTGGTCTTCTTTGCAGGCGCGATAGCTTTCTTGCCGCCCTTCTTGAAGTTACCATTTTTCTTAGGCTTGCCTTGCGTCTTGAAATTGGTGGTATTATTGACCATAAACACTTGGTTCTCTTTCTTGATCTCCACTTCCGCAGACTTCAACATAGAGAAGAATTCTGGTAACGACTTATCCATGCGCTGCATGTTGTAGTTCATCACAAAGTTCTTGTAACTTGGTGGTAGTTATTGGAGGACATGGTGAATCCCCAAAGCATTAGGAATCACTATAACCAAGATTTGGAGCTTATTGGCGTGCCCAGACATCTTAAGCACATGCTCATTGACGGAGCTGCCCTCTTTCATCTTGTAGTTAAATAACTTTTCAGAAGCTTCATAACTCTCAACTGCCACGTGAGCCTCAAATATCATTTTGAATTCACAGACAATATCATGCGCGTCAAAGATCTCAAACCTCTTTTGAATCTTCGATTCTAAACTATACAAGATAGCACACTAAACTGTGGAGTGCTGATTCTTCCGGGCAAGGAAAACATTCTTCACCTCATCGGTAGCACATCTGCAGGTTGGTCACCCAACGGTGCATCCAGCACATAGGTCAACTGACCAGCATTAAGGACAATCCTCAAATTGCGGAACCAGTCCATGAAGTTGCTTCCATTGTTTTTCAATTTTTCTTTATCTAGGAACGCATTAAAATTGATGGTAGGGGCCACCATGATCTACAACATATTTGCAATAGTTTAGACTAAGTTTATGAAAAATTTGAGTTAAATTAATACTTAAATTAACTAGGTGAACCCCCCCTCAAAACAATATCCCTCACATTGTTTTAGTGATCACATGAACCAAATCCACTACATCATGTCCGATCATCACGTGAGATGTAGTTTCAAAGGTGAACAATCAACATGTTCAACATATCTACTATATGGCTCATGCTTTACCTTTTGGTATTCTATGTTCCGATACCATGTCTGTACATGCTAGGCTAGTCAAGGTTAACCTTAGTATCCGCATGACCAAATAAGGCTTTCTCCCGTTGTATGCACACATAGAATCTATCACACTCGATCATCACGTGGTGCTTCGAAACGACGAGTCTTAGCAACGGTGCCTACTAAGTACGAACACTTTATTACTTGATATTTTGTGAGAGGGATCATCTTATAATGCTACCGTCGCGATCTAAGTAATACAAGATGCATAAAAGGATTAACATCACATGAAATTCATAATATGTGATATGATATGGCCTTTCTTCTTGTGCCTTCGACCTCCATCTTCAAGCACGAACATGATCTCCATCATCACCGGCGTGGCGTCAAGTCAATGGCGCCACTCCATGGTTGTCGTCCACCAGCATCAATTATTACAACTACTTTGGATAATAGACACACAAGTCTTAACGAAATTAAAATACAACCATAAGGCTCCTGCCGGTTGCCAACTTACAATAAGGATCATTTCATACATCATATATAATCACAACCATGGCCATATCACATCACAACACACCCCTGCAAAACAAAGTTAGACACCTCTAATTTTCTTTGCATGTTTTATGTGGTTTGGGGCTTTCGAATAAGTACCGTATTAACTTACGAACAATAACCACAACGTTGATACAAGTACTATCAAGTGACAGTTGTAAATTGAATCTTCACTATGATGGGAGAGATAGACACCCGCAAATCCACTTATGCAATACAAGTTGCATGTCGAGCGTGGAGCAAGTATCATGAATGATGTCATGCAAGGTTAGCCTGGGCCGTTTCATCCCATCATCCCGCTAGATTCAAAGTACACAAGAAGCAATTGATAATAAAAGCACCACCTCCCACAATGACCATTATGTTCTACTCGTGCAACATATCTACTTATAGACACGGCTCTGATACCACTATAGGGGTTCGTAGCATGGAAAATAAAAAGTTTCTACCACATGAAGACACACAAGCCAAGATCTATCTACTAATGTAGCATCGAGTCGATAGAGTACTAACCCTCAAAGATTCCAAAGTGGTTAACGAGATCGGATTCTCGTGGGTGATGTAGTCGTTCACTTGCTGATCTCAAGATCGCGTAGACGATCCTTCTGGCGCCGTGTTCCGGCAGCGCTTCCGCAGTCGGTCACACGTTCGGTACTTGATGAAGACCTTCCTCTCCCTTGTTCCAGCAGGCAGCGGAGGATGTAGATCTCTCCTCGCGATTCCGGCAGTACGACGGCGTGGTGGCGGAAGTAGAGGGGAAATCCCGTAGGGCTTTGCCTAAGCCGGAGCGGGTATGGTGGAGTAGAAGAGGGCCTCGACGATCTAGGGTTTAGAGGGCCGAGGGGAGATGGTGGCCGGAGGCTAGGGGCTAGGGGTTATCCCTAGTCGGTGACTTGGAGGACATCCCTAGGCGGCGGCGACGTGGGGTGGTGGCGCCAAGCTACGGTTTGAGGTGAGGGGGTAGGGGCGCCCCACCACTCCTTTTATAGTTGGGAGATGTGGTTGGGGAAGGGGACTCTTTCCCCAAATCCTCCACTTGGGCTAGCGGCAAGGAGAGGGAGGAATCCTCCCTTAGGTAGGATTCCTTCCCTCCCTGCACTATGCAACCAATGTTGGGATTTGACTTTTTCAAATAGGCGTTTGACTTTCAAACTAGAGTTTAATTTCTCTCTTCCCATTGCCTAGCGAAGTGACCTAGGACATTATGCAACCATTCCACTTTGTCATGACACATCCATGTACCTTTCCCACTCTAGATCGGTGGACCTTCTAGACCCTTCTAGAACATTCCGGTGAAAACATCAAAACCATTACCGAACTCCGGAATTGGACTTTACTTATATGAATATTATTCTTCGGACCATTCCGGGTCTCCTCATAATATCCCGGATCTAATACGAGATTCCGAACAACATTCGGTCTCTCAACACACATTACATATCTAGTAAACAACATCGAATCCTTAAGTGTGTCTCCCTACGGTTCGTGAATTATGCGGACATGACCGAGACTCTTCTCCGATCAATAACCAATAGAGGAATCTGGAAATTCATATGGCTCCCACATATTTCTACGATTACTTCGTGATCGAATGAACCATTTACGTACGATACCAATTTCCCTTTGTCTCGCGATATCTTACTTATCCGAGGTTTGATCATCGGTATCTCTGCATACCTAGTTCAACCTCGTTACCGGTAAGCACCCTTTGCTCGTTCCTGTGATATGTGATCCCTTGTGAACCAGTCACATGCTTGCAAGCCAATTGGATGATATTCCACCGAGAGGGCCCATAGTATATCTATCTGTCATATGGATGGACAAATCCCACTCTTGATCCATGTGCCTCAACACATACTTTCCGAACACTCAATGCCACTTTTATATCCACCCAGTTACGAAGTGGTGTTTGATGTCATCAAAGCATCCATCCGGTGATGGTGATTTAACATGATCTCGTGGTCGAAGGATTTAGGTTACTATGTATCTGAAAGCTTATAGAAAACGAACTATTGAAATGATTGATCTTATGCTACGCGTAACTATAGGAGTCTGTCCATCACACCATTCTCCTAATGATATAATCTTGTTACTAATAACATCTCAATGTTCATGATCAGGAAACCATAGTCATCTATTAATCAACAAGCTAGTATTACAAAGAGTCTTTACTAGGGACTCTTACAAGTTTAAAAATCACACAAGTATTAATGTTTCTGGTTAATACAATTATAGCATGAATGTAAACATTTTATCATAAACACAAAGATATAATAATAACTACTTTTATTATTTCCTCTTGGGCATATCTCCAACACTCCTTTCATGTTGAGGTTGGCGGCTGCACCTTGCCTCGCGATGACATTGTCCATCGGGTGGAGTACAGTGGGAGACCGTTTGCGTCACGGGCTTGTGGAGAGATTATGACCCTTGGCTGGTCGGGGGGAGGTGCGTGACCCAGGGGTGGCGGGGGAGCCCCAGTCGGTAGTGATCCGGGTGGTAAGATATTGCTGCCTCCCGGTGGCGCGTTCTCGCAGATCTCGTGATCAGCCGTGCGGGCGGGGTCGTTGCCGTCACTGAAGTTCAGGGCGCGGCCCTAAACGTTGGAGTTCAGGCGGCTCCTGATGCGGCGCTGATGGTAGAGCGACAGCTCCTGCGCCGTTTCCTGCTCGAGGCAGAATTTCTCACGCTCGGCTTGCTCCTTGCGTGCTGCCTCCTCCAGTCGCAGGCGGGCTTGCTCGACTTCCGTTGTAGTTGCGGTCGGTGGGATCGGCGTGGAGAAGGGGTCTGGCGGGGCGCTCGTGCTGCCCGCCATGTAGGTCGTGTTGAAGCTACTGGATCTGGCATGGAAGTCGTCAGGGGACTCCAACCCGGAGTCGGAGTCGAAGATCTCGAGGATGGAGTTCTCGAAATCTCCAGTATTGGAGAATCGCGTGATGGAGCCTTCGGGCGATGCGGCGGCGATGGACCCGACGACTGACGCGGGGGTCGCCAAATCGGCGTCGTTGTGGACGGCCGCGTCGTCTGTGGCCACGTCGGTCTCGGCCGCGTTGCTGGCGGCCGAGTCTTACTCAGAGGCACGGCAGGAGATGATGCCGATCTGGCCTTCCAAGAGCTAATCGCGGCGTGGCGGCGACCCGCCGATTATCGCCGTCTACGCTGGGGCGACAGCGTCCGTCAAGCCGACAAACAAGTTGATGGTGTCGATCGGCATCACCTCGCTGTGCGTGACCGGGCATGACGCCGTGACGTAGCTGCTAGGCAAGATTTGAAGGATCTCGCCGCACGCGATCATGAGGCCGGTGGCGATCGACCGGTTGATTGGCGAATAGGGTCTCGCCACAGAACTCAGGCCGGACCGGCCATGCCCCACGGTGGGCGCCACTGTAATGGAAATGTCCATGGCAGACGCTACCAGGGGTAGCGAGTAGTAGGATGTGGGGCAAGAGGAGTCAGCCATCTGCGGAGCGAGTTGAGGACAAAGACGCAGGGGTTTACCCAGGTTCGCCCCCCCCCCCCCGGAGGGTAAAGACATACTCCTGCTAGATATTTATTATTGCTTGGTTACAATGGTGGCAAGCTCGGCGGCTAGACAGGGAGTCGATGGGGTGTATGATGGAACGTAAGTACAAAGAGTAACCAACAGAGGCTTATATAGGCGGTACCTCACTAGGGTTTACAGATATACAACCGAATCAGATAAGGACTCGAAGGATTTGACCTAATCCGACTGGGCCTCCATCTTCCAGTCGCCAGGCTCCATCTTTAGTCGTTATTCAGTCGCTGTCCTACAGGCCCACTTGCAAAGGGCCTGGTCCAGTCAGAAACGTCCTGCTGGGGCAGTATCCCATTTGGCATATCCCTATCAAAAATGATAATAACCCTTTCTAAACATATCCCGATCGGCCGACTTCGCATGCGCACGCCGAAGTCTAAGACGGCGGACTAGGCAGTCCCCGTCACGAGGACGACTTCATCCTAAAGATGGCGCTTGAGTGCTTCCTGAACGACGTGTCGCCCATGCAGGCCCCCGACGGATGCGCCTGGTCCATGGGAGACTGGGAGCGCGAGGAGGCCATCCGCGTTCGGCATCATCAGGAGCAGGCCGATCACGAGGCCGCGCACGTCGCTCGCCAGTAGTGCGCCTATCTAGGCGCGCCGCTTATCGTCCTTGATGACGACGACGAAAAAGTCGGTCCCTCATCTTAGCCATGGCGCTACGGCGACGCCGGCCAGAGCAGCTGCCGAGGGACGACGACGGCACCCGGGACGCCGACTACACCATCTTCTACCGCAACATCGGCATTTGAACGGTGTGCCCGGCGGCATCAACATCGGCATCGCCTAGTAGCTATTTCAACGTATTTTTTCTTTTAGCCTAATGCAGTCAAAATTTGGGTGTATGTCCAAATTTGGCGTAATATGTACGAACTCGCTTATGTATTAACAAAATCGTATATATTCGTCTAAATTTCGCTGAGTTTTCTTAAAATTTGGCTAAAACCGAAAACTCGACATGCAGTCACGAGTGAAAACTGGTCGAATGCTACGATTTACAATCCGTTCGATGCTAAATAGCTCGCTAGAATTAGGCTTAAAAACACAGAACGAGTGGAGGTGGTCTGATGACCAAAATCCACACACTATAGGAATGGGAAGCTACGCCGACGGCCGGTAGCTACGCCGACGGCCAAACATCGGGGCCGTCAGCGTAGCCATCGTCTAGGCCAGCTCCTCCAAGCAGTCGTCGGCGTAGAATTGCCCTCGGCATATTTCAAATAAAAAATAGCTACACCGACGGCTGCCCTCGGCGTAGCATACGCCGACGGCTGCCCTCGGCGTAGCTATTTTTTATTTTATCTCATTAAACTTTGAAAAATCATAACTAAATCATTCTAATTCGGAGAAATACAAATAATATATTAAAATTTGCAGAAAAATAAGACCTATCTATCTACACTCAAATATTACACATTTGTAAATAAAAATTAAGTAAAACATAAAACATTATATATAGTTTAAAACGGGCATAAAAAATTCAAAAATGATCGAAACAATGCGAAATATTTGCGTGGTGTTATATTATGTGACATAGTTAGAAGGAAAAATATCAAACTTGGTATATTGATTATGTCTTAAAGAAACCTTCACAAAATGACCTATCTCATTCGAGGTTTCTTGGCTTTCGGGTCAAATGACCAATGTTATGGCTAGAATCAAGGCATAGTTTGTGATAATATGCCCATATTATGCATACACATGCATCATGGGATGGAGAACAATTTTGCAGGAGGAAGTTTTCCTTTTCGTCGCACCAAAAAGCCATTTCCAATTTTTCGAGCACAAAAAACAGACGATTTTGTGAAGCAACCACCAAATGGCTAATTCAAAATGGTACCACCACATTTTACAAAAATACTATACCACCTTATATATACAATTTCCCAACAGGGGAATCCGAAACCTTTTCGTCCACCTCTGGTGAAAAAGACAAATTCCTGCCGAATCGGTAGGAAGTGGGTCTGATATGAACTACAGGTACATGATCCGATGCTCATGTTTTTTTACAAAAATCATTTTTAGGTTCACAATATGCTATTTTATCAAAGATACAATGCAAGTTTAGCGAGGCTCGGCCCCGAGCTAAGAATCTCCATGCCCGTCGTTCGACAAAGTTTGACGATAGTTTAAAACGGGCATAAAAAATTCAAAAACGATCGAAACAATGCGAAACCTTCGCGTGGTGTTATATTATGTGACATAGTTATAAGTAAAAATATTAAACTTGATATATTGATTATGTCTCAAAAAACCTTCACAAAATGACCTATCTCATTCGAGGTTTCTTGGCTTTCGGGTCAAATGACCAATGTTATGGCTAGAATCAAGGCATAGTTTGTGATAATGTGCCCATATTGTGCATACACATGCATCATGGGATGGCAAACAATGTTGCAGGAGGAAGTTTTCCTTTTCGTCGCACCAAAAAGCCATTTCCCATTTTCCGAGCATAAAAAACGGATGATTTTGTGAAGCAACCACCAAATGGCTAATTCAAAATGGTACCACCATATTTTACAAAAATACTATACCAACTTATATAGACAATGTTCCAACAGGGGAATCCGAAACCTTTCCGTCCACCTCTGGTGAAAAAAACAAATTCCTGCCGAATCGGTAGGAAGTGGGTCAGATATGAACTACAGGTACATGATCCGATGCTCATGTTTTTTTACAAAAATCATTTTTAGGTTCACAATATGCTATTTTATCAAAGATCCAATGCAAGTTTAGTGAGGATCGGCCCCGAGCTAAGAATCTTCATGCCCGCCGTTCGACAAAGTTTGACGATAGTTTAAAACGGGCATAAAAAATTCAAAAACGATCGAAACAATGCAAAACCTTCGCGTGGTGTCATATTATGTGACATAGTTATAAGTAAAAATATTAAACTTGATATATTGATTATGTGTCAAAAAAACCTTCACAAAATGACCTATCTCATTCGAGGTTTCTTGCCTTTCGGGTCAAATGACCAATGTTATGGCTAGAATCAAGGCATAGTTTGTGATAATGTGCCCATATTGTGCATACACATGCATCATGGGATGGCGAACAATGTTGCAGGAGGAAGTTTTCCTTTTCGTCATACCAAAAATCCATTTCCCATTTTCCGAGCATAAAAAACGGACGATTTTGTGAAGCAATCACCAAATGGCTAATTCAAAATGCTACCACCACATTTTACTAAAATACTATACCACCTTATATGGACAATGTCCCAACAGGGGGTTCCGAAACCTTTCCATCCACCTTTGGTGAAAAAGAAAAATTGCTGCCGAATCGGTAGGAAGTGGGTCAGATATGAACTACAGGTACATGATCCGATGCTCATGTTTTTTTTACAAAAATCATTTTTAGGTTCACAATATGCTATTTTATCAAAGATTCAATGCAAGTTTAGCGAGGCTCGGCCCCGAGCTAAGAATCTTCATGCCCGACGTTCGACAAAGTTTGACAATAGTTTAAAACGGGCATAAAAAATTCAAAAACGATCGAAATAATGCAAAACCTTCGCGTGGTGTCATATTATGTGACATAGTTATAAGTAAAAATAATAAACTTGATATATTGATTATGTGTCAAAAAAACCTTCACAAAATGACCTATCTCATTCGAGGTTTCTTGGCTTTCGGGTCAAATTACCAATGTTATGGCTAGAATCAAGGCATAGTTTGTGATAATGTGCTCATATTGTGCATACACATGCATCATGGGATGGCGAACAATGTTGCAGGAGGAAGTTTTCCTTTTCATCGTACCAAAAAGCCATTTCCCATTTTCCGAGCATAAAAACGGATGATTTTGTGAAGCAACCACCAAATGGCTAATTCAAAATGCTACCACCATATTTTACTAAAATACTATACCACCTTATATGAACAATGTCCCAACAGGGGGTTCCGAAACCTTTCCATCCACCTTTGGTGAAAAAGACAAATTCCTGCCGAATCGGCAGGAAGTGGGTCAGATATGAACTACAGGTACATGATCCGATGCTCATGTTTTTTTACAAAAATCATTTTTAGGTTCACAATATGCTATTTTATCAAAGATTTAATGCAAGTTTAGCGAGGCTCGGCCCCGAGCTAAGAATCTTCATGCCCGACGTTCGACAAAGTTTGACGATAGTTTAAAACGGGCATAAAAAATTCAAAACCGATCGAAACAATGCAAAACCTTCGCGTGATGTCATATTATGTGACATAGTTATAAGTAAAAATATTAAACTTGATATATTGATTATGTGTCAAAAAAACCTTCACAAAATGACCTATCTCATTCGAGGTTTCTTGGCTTTCGGGTCAAATGACCAATGTTATGGCTAGAATCAAGGCATAGTTTGTGATAATGTGCCCATATTATGCATACACATGCATCATGGGATGGCGAACAATGTTGCAGGAGGAATTTTTCTTTTTCGTCGTACCAAAAAGCCATTTCCTATTTTCCGAGCATAAAAAACGGACGATTTTGTGAAGCAATCACCAAATGGCTAATTCAAAATGCTATCACCATATTTTACTAAAATACTATACCACCTTATATGGACAATGTCCCAACAAGGGGTTCCGAAACCTTTCCATCCACCTTTCGTGAAAAAGACAAATTGCTGCCGAATCGGTAGGAAGTGGGTCAGATATGAACTACAGGTACATGATCCGATGCTCATGTTTTTTTACAAAAATCATTTTTATGTTCACAATATGCTATTTTATCAAATATTCAATGCAAGTTTAGCGAGGCTCGGCCCCGAGCTAAGAATCTTCATGCCCGACGTTCGACAAAGTTTGACGATAGTTTAAAACGGGCATAAAAAATTCAAAAACGATCGAAACAATGCAAAACCTTCACGTGGTGTCATATTATGTGACATAGTTATAAGTAAAAATATTAAACTTGATATATTGATTATGTGTCAAAAAAACCTTCACAAAATGACCTATCTCATTCGAGGTTTCTTGGTTTTCGGGTCAAATGACCAATATTATGGCTAGAATCAAGGCATAGTTTGTGATAATGTGCTCATATTGTGCATACACATGCATCATGGGATGGCGAACAATGTTGCAGGAGGAAGTTTTCCTTTTCGTCGTACCAAAAAGCCATTTCCCATTTTCCGAGCATAAAAAATGGACGATTTTGTGAAGCAACCACCAAATGGCTAATTCAAAATGGTACCACCATATTTTAATGAAATACTATACCACCTTATATGGACAATGTCCCAAGAGGGGGTTCCGAAACCTTTCCATCCACCTTTGGTGAAAAAGACAAATTCCTGCCGAATCGGCAGGAAGTGGGTCAGATATGAACTACATGTACATGATACGATGCTCATGTTTTTTTACAAAAATCATTTTTAGGTTCCCAATATGCTATTTTATCAAAGATTCAATGCAAGTTTTCCTTTTCATCGCACCAAAAAGCCATTTTTCATTATCCGAGCGCAAAAAGGGAATTTTCTAAAGCAACCACCAAATAGATAATTCAAAAACGGAGGGTTTGTGATTAGTTGATATGGATATCATATTTGGATTCCTCTCATTTTTCTGATCAATTTAGACATATTATTTGTTAAATTCCGATTTATAGATTTAAAGATATTAATTATTCCATATTAAATAGAAAAATACAAAAAAGTAAAATTATTATATTTTTATTTGAATTCAATAATATTTTTACTCATTCATTAATGTTTATTTAAATAATTGTTTGTAATTTCAAAAAATACAAACATATGACCTGTTGATATAAGGGTTAATAGGATTGATATCATAGTATTGACAACAATGTATGAATTACTTTGCAGAAATAGATTCTGAAGGAACGAGAAAGTTAAGCGTGTTGGAGGTGGAGTAGTATTAGGATGGGTGACCTTCCGGGAAGTTCGACCAAGACTGCAATTTAATTAAATATTAAGTGGAATTAGTGTTAAAAATGTTCAAAGTGAGAGATCACCGAGTCAAACAATTCAAAGATTCAAAAATTGAGAAAATAAAATAAAATAAAAAATTTAATTTTTTTTTAAATATATTTTTGCAACCTGTCGACAAGCTATGCCGACGGCTGCTACGCCGAGGGCATTGCCCTCGGCGTAACATACGCCGACGGCATTTTGATACGCCGACGGCCTCTATGTGCTCCACCGAGGGAGCCCTTTGCCGAGGAGGCTACGCCGAGGCCAGCCGTCGGCGTAGCATACGCCGAGGGCATTTTAGCCTACGCCGACGGCTTTTTGCCCTCGGCGTAGCGCGCGCGCGTCCTGTAGTGGACATCTCCGCACGACGATCGTGCGTGACCGATGCGATTTGATCAGGATTATCGCGAGTGGGACCGGCAGTTTGTTTTTCCAACGCCATGTACTACCAGACTTAAATAAGTACAACGGTAGAAAAAATATCGAAATAGATCCGCTTCTTATCTTACCGGGAACACACCATCGTATCCTCAAAACCGGTTTTTTCCTCCACTTTTCCCTCGAGGGGGTGACACCGTAATCCTACACGATAGCGATGTTGTGTTGTTGTTGATGAACACTAGTAGAAAAAGAGCCATACGTCCACCCTAGTTTGGAGCATTAGTCCCGGTAATGGTTGGACCCGGGACTAATGTGAACATTAGTCCCGGTTCCAACGGCTAGAACGTCATATATTTTTAGTCCCGGGTCAAACGGGACCTTTAGTCCCGGTTCGTATCACCAACCGGGACTAAAAGGGGTGCCCCAGTGCCAATACCTTTAGTCCCAGTTCGTATCACCAACCGGGACTAAAGGTGTGACCTTTAGTCCCGGTTCGTATTACCAACCCGGACTAAAGGGATTGGCACCGGGGCACCCCTTTTAGTCCCGGTTGGTGATACGAACCGGGACTAAAAGTATTGATCGGGCTAAGCTTAGTGGAGCGTGTCAATAGGTAGTGCTTTCTTTTTCTAATTCAAGCTGGATGTCCATCGTGCTAAGCTGATTATAGCACGTTAATAGGCAATTCTTTTTTTTCTGATTTGAGTCGCTGCACGGATGGAACCTAATGGCGCAGACCAATAAAAGGAAAGAAAACTATATGTCGTGCGAGAACGTGACTTGGACGTAATTAGATGGACCTAGTTAAATCCTAGCCCTAAATTAAAAATCTAATAGTTAATAGTATAATTTTGAAGATGTGTATCAACCTAATGCCTTCGAAACAATCTTTTATATTGATTTTTCTTTATTTCTTTGTCTCTACTCGACGTGTTACAACTTGATGGCTGGACGTTATCTCGACTTGGCAAAAAGGCTCCTAGCCTAACACGGACACGCCTAAGCCTGTGCATCTATGGGTTTAATTTGAGCGGGTTTTGCTGGTTTATCAACCCGGTGATTTTTTTCTGGTTTATCAACGAGCGCCAGATTGAAGCTTGAACCTCCGCTAGCTCCATCCGCAGGAAAAAATCGAAAAGAAAAAAATTATTTTAGTATTTTTTATGTTATATTTGAATTCCTCGTATTTTTCTGATAATAATGGATATATTATTTATTAAATTTCGATTTAAAGATTTGAAGATATTGTTTATGTCATATTAAATGAATAAATGACAAAAATGAATAAAATATTAATTTAATTAGTTTTTACTTTCATTAGAATAAAATGTTATTATTAATTATTTATTGTTGTTTACTAAAATTAGTTGTTCTTAATTTCAAAAAAACGTGTCACATATCGATATGAGTTAATAAGATTGATATACTAGTCTTGACAACAAGATATATTGGTCCTTCGCGCAGGTGGGAGAGATGGAATGAAGAAGTTAAGCGTGCTGGGGGTGGAGTAGTGCTAGGATGGGTGACTGGATGGGAAGTTTGATTGTAAGTACGATTTGAACTAAGATTAAGTATAATTAGTATTAGAAATGAGAGATGTGGGAGATCAACGAGCCAAATAATTCAAAGGTTTAAGAAAAAATTAAAAAAAAAATTAATTTTTTTTAAAAAATAAAATAAAAAAAACTTTTAGTCCCGGTTTGTATTACAAATCGGGACTAAAGGTCCTCCCCACATTGCACGGAGTAGCGGCCACGTGTGCCCCCATTTGTCCCGGTTGGTGGGGCAACCGGGACTAAAGGTTAGAGCTTTAGTCCCGATTGCCCCGTCCCTGTTGGACAACCGGGACTAATGGCCCTTACCAACCGGGACACATGGGGCGTTTTCTACCAGTGGAAGCATCTCTCGGGTGATGTTTTTTATCAATTCCCACTTCCCAGGCACTTCTTACGTGCCTCTTCTCCTGCAGCGACGCCCCGACCACGAAGCGCAGCACGAATCTGCCACCGACAATCGTGTGTGTAAGATACATCCTACCAGACTTGTTCAGGTTCTCCATTAGCAGACGGTTGGCCTTGTCAGCGTGCTCATCCTCGATGACTCCACTTACCTTCATCCTGAAGCAGATGAGTGCAAAGTTTCTGGGCACGACAAGCTCGAATCGGTCATCCGCCCGGACGAAGTCTTCAAACATCTTTGCCATGGCAACGTGCCTTCGGATGTGCTCCTGGAGCTTGGCAGTGCCATAGGTGCGCATGACCATCCAAAGCTTGAGACCACGGAACCGGCGACCAATGCCGACCTGCATATCCTTGAAGTCAGTGACAGAACCGGACTCACTCGCCTCGTTCTTGAGGTACTCCGGATTCGTTTCTAGCGAGTCCCTGAGGCGGTGCGTGTGCCGCACATAGAGGCAGGAGCAGTCCAGGCACGTCAGGAGCCACTTATGTGGGCTGATGCTGATGGAGTCAACGCGCTCTACGCCGTCGAGATGGTGTCTGAACTCTGGGCAGATGCAAGCACTACCCGCATAGGCGGCGTCAACATGGACCCATGCGCTGAACATGATGGCAACATCAGCAATGGCCCCCACCGGGTCGACGGCGTTGGAGCTGGTGGAGCCCACCGTTGCACAGACGTAGGTTGGCACGAAGCCGGCGTGCACATCAGCTTGCATGACCTCGCGTAGCTTCGTCGGGTCGAGCCCGTAGTCTGTCTCCGGTCCCGTCGGGATGAAACGGATGTTCCCGGGGTCGAAGCCGGCGATGCGGCATGCCTTGAAGAACGTGGGGTGTGTCTGGTCTGAGGCGTACACAGCCAGCCGAGGCACACCGGTCACGCCACCGCCAGAGCCAGTCCGACGCAGAGCGGCGTCACGAGCGGCGACAAGCGTGACCAAGATTGCCTCGCTGGTCGTTCCAAGGATTACCTCGCCACCGCTGCCGCTGCCTGAGCTCATGAAGCTCGTGGGCAAACACAGTAGCTGCGCGAGCCAGTCGAGCGCGAGTACCTCCATCTCGGTCGCCGCGGGAGCAGCCTGCCAAGAGAACCCGACAGTGTTCAACGCTGAGGCGATGAGATCGCCGGCGATGGCCGCCGCACTGTTGGTGGACGGGAAGAACGCGAAGAAGTTGGGGCTAGCCCAATGTGTAATTCCGGGCACCACAGAATTCTTAAGCTCGTTCATGGTGTCATCAAACGGCGACGGCAACATCGGCGGGGATGCCATGAGCTGGTCCCGCAGGTAGCCAGGCTTGACATCATGGAGCACGGCCATGGACTCCACGCTGCTGTAGTAGTTGGAGATGAAATCCACGGCCTTGAGGAGGCATGACCGAACTTCCTCAGCATTCAGCGGCTGGAAGGCAGGCTCTTCGCCCAAGGCTGTGGGGTTGCTGCTGCTCATTTCTGTTCCGTACAATAAACCTTTGCTACTACCAACGTTAATTAGCCCTTACGATCTGGAATCTGTAGATCAACAGAGAACGTCAGGAGCAACGGCCGGGTACTAGTTAGCCTGTTTATTCCTTTGTCGGGAGACAGGACAGAGGTCTATATGTAGGCTACCCTGTTTAAAAAAATGCGGACGAGACCCATTCAGAGCGAAAACCTGTTTCGATGAGGAAGGATGGTTGTACACATAACACATGAGAATTGACATATACGTGTCTCATAAAAGCGGATTATTAGTTTGGCAGGAGATTCTCATAAAAGCTAGTTATTTCTGTTCTTTTTGGCTTCTGAAAATTTGGCTTGTTTGATATGTTAACTTGTGGAATTAATGTGCCCCTAATTTGATACCATAAGTTGTATAATTCATTACTACATGGCAAATTGATTTGTGTTGAGATACATGCATATATAGATAGAGCCGAATCAATTAATTTGGATAGAAGAAATATATTTTTTCTTCGATCACTATGGAAAAAAATGTCGCTGCCATGTAGACACGTCTTTGCCGTGTGCCAAACGGACCGGAACACGGCAAAGTCTGTCTTTGCCGTGTGTAACTCAGAAAATACACGGCAAAGTACGTATACACGGCAAATTTCTGAAAAAGAACACAGCAAAGAAATATACACGGCAAAGACCTATAAAGAAACACGGCAAAGAAAATACACTCGGCAAAGTCGACAACGGCACACGGCATAGGAGTTGTCACGGTAACGAGGTGGGACCCGTGACCCCACAAGTCCATTTAACGGGAGGAGCTAACGGCCGCAGACGGTGGTCTCTTTGCCGTGTGTCATCGCCGGTCCTTTGCCGTATGTATTCTGCAGTATACACGGCAAAGGCCCTTTGCCGTGTGTATTCCGCAGTACACACGGCAAAGTCATTTTTTTCTTTTTTTGCCTTTATCACATTACTATTAGGAAAATCATAAAAAAATCAATCTAATTCAGAAAAATAAAAATAATATATCCAAATTTGCAGAAAAATAAGATCTATCTATATACACTCAAATATTAGATATTTATATTGAATAAGAATCTTCATGCTCGCCGTTTTGACCATAGTTTAAAACATGCATAAAATTTTCAAAAACGATCGAAATAATGCGAAACCTTCCTGTGGTGTTATATTATGTGACATGGTTGGTAGAAAAAATATCAAACTTTATATATTGATTATGTATGAAAAAAACCTTCACAAAATGACCTATCTCATTCGAGGTTTCTTGGCTTTCGGGTCAAATGACCAATGTTATGGCTAGAATCAAGGCATAGTTTGTGATAATCTTCCCATATTGTGCACGCATGTGCATCATGGAATGTCGAACAATGTTGCAAGAGCAAGTTTTCCTTTTCGTCGCACCAAAAAGCCATTTTCCATTTTTCGAGCCTAAAAAACGAGAGATTTTATGAAGCAACCACCAAATGGACAATTCAAAATTCTACCACCCCATTTTTCAAAAATACTAGACCACATTAAATGGACAATGTTCCAATGGGGGGATCTCAAACCTTTTCGTCCACTCCAGGTGAAAAAGACAAATTCCTGCCGAATCGGTAGGAAGTGGGTTAGATATGAACTACAGATACATGATCGTATGGGCATGATTTTTTACAAAAAACATTTTTAGGTTCACAATATGCTATTTCATCAGAGATCCAGTGAAAGTTTAGAGAGAATTAGCTCCGAGCTAAGAATCTTCATACCCGTCGTTCGACAAATTTTGTCGATAGTTCAAAAGAGTCATGAAAAATTCAAAAATGATCAAAACGTTGCGAAACCTTCACGTGGTGTCATATTATATGACATGATTGCAAGGAAAAATATCAAACATGTTATATTGAATATGTCTCAAAAAAACCTTCACAAAATGACCTATCTCATTCGAGGTTTCCTGGCTTTCGGGTCAAATGATCAATATTATGGCTAGAATCAAGGTATAGTTTGCGATAATCTGCCCATATTGTGCATGCATGTGCATCATGGAATGGCGAACAATGTTGCAGGAGGAAGTTTTCCTTTTCGTCGCACCAAAAAGCCATTTTCCATTTTCCGAGCGTAAAAAACGGGGGATTTTATGAAGCAACCACCAAATGGCTAATTCAAAATTCTACCACCCATTTTTTGAAAATACTAGACCACCTTAAATGTACAATGTTCCAACGGGGGGATCTCAAACCTTTCCGTCCACTTCAGGTGAAAAAGACAAATTCCTGCAGAATCGGTAGGAAGTGGGTCAGATATGAACTACAGGTACATGATCGGATGGGCATGATGTTTTACAAAAATCATTTTTAGGTTCACAATATGCTATTTCATCAGAGATCCAATGAAATTTTAGAGAGGCTCAGCTCCGAGCTAAGAATCTTCATACCCGTCGTTCGACAAAGTTTGTCGATAGTTTAAAAGAGTCATCAAAAATTCAAAAACGATTGAAACAATGCAAAACCTTCTCGTGGTGTCATATTATGTGAAATGATTGCAAGGAAAAATATCAAACTTGTTATATTGAATATGTCTCAAAAAAACCTTCACAAAATGACCTATCTCGTTCGAGGTTTCCTGGCTTTCGGGTCAAATGACCAATGTTATGGCTAGAATCAAGGAATAGTTTGTGATAATCTGCCCATATTATGCATGCATGTGCATCATGGAATGGCGAACAATGTTGCAGGAGGAAGTTTTTCTTTTCGTCTCACCAAAAAGCCATTTTCCATTTTCCGAGCGAAAAAAACGGGAGATTTTATGAAGCAACCACCAAATGGATAATTTAAAATGCTACCATCCCATTTTTCAAAAATACTAGACCACCTTAAATGGACAATGTCCCAACGGGGGGGATCTCAAACCTTTCTGTCCGCTCCAGGTGAAAAAGACAAATTCCTGCCAAATCGGTAGGAAGTGGGTCAGATATGAACTATAGGTACATGATCTGATGGGCATGATTTTTCACAAAAATCATTTTTAGGTTCAAAATATGCTATTTCATCAGAGATCCAATGAAAGTTTAGAGAGGCTCATCTCCGAGCTAAGAATCTTCATACCCGTCGTTCGACAAAGTTTGTCGATAGTTTAAAAGAGTCATAAAAAATTAAAAAACGATCGAAACAATGCGAAACCTTTGCGTGGTGTCATATTATGTGACATGTTTGGAAGTAAAAATATCAAACTTGTTATATTGAAAATGTCTAAAAAAAACCTTCACAAAATGACCTATCTCATTCGAGGTTTCCTGGCTTTCGGGTCAAATGACCAATGTTATGGCTAAAATCAAGGCATATTTTGTGATAATCTGCCCATATTGTGCATGCATGTTCACAATGAAGTGGCGAACAATGTTGCAGGAGGAAGTTTTCCTTTTCGTCGCACCAAAAAGCTATTTTCTATTTTCCGAGCGTAAAAAACGGAGGATTTTATGAAGCAACCACCAAATGGCTAATTCAAAATTCTACCACCCCATTTTTCAAAAATACTAGATCACCTTAAATGTAAAATGTCCCAACGGGGGGATCTCAAACCTTTCCATACAGTCTAGGTGAAAAAGACAAATTCCTGCCGAATCGATAGGAAGTGGGTCAGATATGCCCTACAGGTACATGATCGGATGGGCATGATTTTTTACAAAAATCATTTTTAGGTTCACAATATGCTATTTCATCAGAGATCCAATGAAAGTTTAGAGAGGCTCAGCTCCGAGCTAAGAATTTTCATACCCGTAGTTCGACAAAGTTTATCGATAGTTTAAAAAAGTCATAAAAAAATTCAAAAACGATTGAAACAATGCGAAACCTTCGCGTGGTGTCATATTATGTGACATGGTTGCAAGGAAAAATATCAAACTTGTTATATTGAATGTGTCTCAAAAAAACCTTCACAAAATGATCTATCTCATTCGAGGTTTCCTGGCTTTCGGGTCAAATGACCAATATTATGGCTAGAATCAAGACATAGTTTGTGATAATATGCCCATATCGTGCATGCATGTGCATCATGGAATGACGATCAATGTTGCTGGAGGAAGTTTTCCTTTTCCTCGCACCAAAAAGCCATTTTCTATTTTCCGAGCACAAAAAACGGGGGGTTTTATGAAGCAACCACCAAATGGCTAATTCAATGATACCACCCCATCTTCACAAGATTATATGGATATCATATTTGGATTCCTCACATTTTTTTGATCGATTTAGACATTTTATTTGTGGAATTCCGATTTACGGATTTAAATATATAAATTATTCCAGATTAAATAGAAAAAGGAAATAAAATAAAATCATTTTATTTTTTATTTGGATTCAATATTATTATTACTTTTCATTATTGTTTACTTAAATAATTGTTTGGAATCTAAAACTGAGATGTGTGACATTATGATCTAAGAGTTAATAGGATTGATATGAAAGTATTAGCAACAAGGTATGATTTCTTTCTCGGAAGCTCATTCGGAAGGAACGAAGAAGTTAAGCGTGCTAGAGCTAGAGTAGTGTTAGGATGGATGACCACAGGGGAAGTTTGATTATGAGTGCAATTTGACCTAATATCTAATATACAAAGGGTTAAAATATCCTATATGAGATTATCAAGTAAATAATATTTAAAAAAGTTTGAAACAAAATTGAATTTTTTTATTTTTTTAAAAAATGCAGTTTCTTGCCGTGTACTTTTTCCACGAGACACACGACAAAGACAGCTTCTTTGCCGTGTACTTTTCGAAAAGACACACGGCACAGAATATACACCGCCATCTCCGCGGGAACCGTCATTTTACTTTACTTTGCCGTGTCTACACATAAGACACACGGCAAAGCCTTTGCTGTGTCTTATTTAGAAAACACACGGCAAAGGACTTTTGCCGTGGCGAACGTTGCCGTGTGGCATTTGTCGTGTGTAAGCCTTTGCCGTGTTCCGAAAGGCCTTTGCCTACTAGTGCACACCCCCCTCTAACACCGGTTTGGAGGGCCCTCTAACAGCGGTTGTAGAACCGCTGTTGAGGGTTCGGTGTTAGAGGGGCCCTCCTTTAACACCGGTTCTTATACGAACCGGTGTTAAAGGGTGGCGCACGTGGGGCTGGCTCAGCGCTCGGTGTTAAAGGTTTTCTCCCGCGGCAGGAAAACGGCCTAAATCTCTGTCGCGGAAGAGTTCTGCCCCTGCCCCGTTCTGGGCGTATTTCTGCGGCGCGGCGGGGACGGGGAGGGGGAATCGATCGGGAGCGGTATACACATACATCGTCATCGGTACATACGAGTACATGAATAATTAAGCAACTATTATTATACACAACATCGTGATTGTGTGGTATTCTCCGTAAACGTTGAAGCATCAAGTACAAGACAAACACGTTCAACCATATATACAACGTTTATTTTGGTGGATATCTAAAGATTTCTCCGCCAGGCGTGATGACCTCATCAAGTATGAACCCCGCCAATTCCTCTTGAATGGCTCGTATGCGTTCAAATGGTAGGATTTGGTCCCGCATCCGTTCGATCTGAATATATATGAAGAATGAGGTCAACATATATATAAGAATAAAACTCAACACAATTGATGGTAATAAAATAATGTTGTGTACTTTGTTTACTTACTCTAAGTTGTTCTAGTGCGGCTTGGCCGTCACACATATCGTGTTGCGAATGAACTCGCAAACATAGTACCCACATAAGTTATTGTCGTGTCCCTGATGCAGGCACTTTACGAGAATAGAGAGTTCAATCAAAATAGTAATCAATAAAGCATGATATAATGGAATTAGAAGCAGAATCAAAGAGATACGCAGACCTAGCTAGCTAGTATTACTTACATTTTGGTCTAAAAATTTTAGTTCTTCTGACCATTCACCCACGGCCCTGCCCGTGAACCTTTTCCAAACCCTATCCGGCAAAGAAAATGGATAAAGGAGTAATTAATTACTTGTTGTCACGAAATTTGCCGATCTAGTGCGATAATATGATTGAAATTACCTCTGGAGCATCTCTCTAAAGTCTTCTCATATCTCTTTTTCTTTTCGTAACGAGTCCATGACAAGGACTTTTCCTGAGTCGGGTTGAATGACTAGCAGAATAAAGTGGAACCTGCGCACGCATAACTCATCATCAGTTACACTTAACATCGAGTAAGCCGAAACAGAATGTGTACAAGAGAGGGTAACAGTACTCACGAGAAGTTGTAAGGCAATAGTATTTCCCTTTTGGTTTGTTGTCTCAGTAAAGACCTTAGCAAGTAATCTTCTGTTTGCCCGGGTTTGGTTTTTACCACTTCTTCATGAACTCTATTTGGGTCAACGAACCCAATGTCAAAAGGGCCTCCTTTCATGCATTCCATAACCTTTTTTCTGCATAATAGTATATACATATATGGTGAGCATATATATATACATGCAATTAATGAAGTGAATGAGATGAGATATAAATTACAGAAATAGTACTTACACACAATAAAGGCTAATGGCAGCTTTGTCGAGTTCCTTCTGATTGAATAGAAAATGCAAGTCTTGAATGTTGAAGTCGATCTCGTCGTCTCCGCACAAGAAAATCTCATCTCTTATATGCGCCGTGATCCATTCTTCCTTTCTCGTCTTTCAAAAATCAAGGTACCACTTGTGCAATCTTCGCATCTTTGTTGGTGGATTCTTGAGCTCCTCTTTCTTGACGAGATTCTTCCCATACTTCCATGGCTGTATGGGGTTGGCATCGCATTTGGGAAAGTTGTCTCCCATGATGTTCAAGTATGCAATGTAAGTCATACCCATCTCATTGGCCTTTCTTTGTAGCCCTGCCTCGTAATCATTTACGGGAGGAGCGTCCCGTGTGTCGAACACTTGGAGCGGGGCGCATGATTGGTTTTCTTGCTCTCCGAGCATGGGAACTGTTTTCTGGGGTGCCGCACGACTACTACTTTCAGTCTCCCTACGGCGCCTTGCACCCCCCCTTAAAAATCTGGCGCTCGTAGTCCGGCACAAGTGGGGTTTCAGGTTTCAAAAGATTATTGTAAAACTTCTCCACCACCGCAGGATCTATTTTCTCCTTTGGCTCGGCCCGTCTAGGTGCAAAGAATTTCTTGACCTCTTCTTCCGAGATCCTATTGGTCTCCTCGTCGCTGCGATTCCATGGTAAAACCGGCAATGGCTTGGCGGAAGGCTGCGGGACGTAGTTTTTTGAACTCTTTGGCGTACGGTTACCTGCGGATTTCTTTGTGGCAGTGCTAGTGATGCTCTTCGTGGCAGTGCTCTTCCGCTTACGCTGAGGAGATGGCTGAAGCGCCGGAGATGGATGCCGGGCAGGAGATGGCTGGCGCATCGGAGATGGCTGCCGCGCAAGAGATGGCTGAAGCGCCGGAGATGGCTGCCGCGCAGGAGATGGCTGAAGCGGCTCAGACTGCTGACGCTGCAGAGACGGCGGGGGTGCCAGTGGCCTCCAATTTGGAAGCACGATGTGTTCCTTCTTCCAAAGAATGGTTGTTTTCGCTGCAAATTTGAGTTGAGTTTCCCCTTCACCTGTAGCATGGTCAAGTTGTGCTTCCTCGTATTCCTTCACAACCTCATCCACCCCGACAATAGCATAGCCATCTGGAATCGGTCGGCAGTGGTAAGTTCCACCAGCTACAGGAGGTAAGGCATAGCCGAGATCCACCTTAATGGATAAGCCCATTAATCTCACATGCAGCTCAGCGTGTTCGCTCTCCGTGATCTCATCCACGGGGTATCGAGGACCCGCCATTTCAAGCGTGGACTGCACGTTCTCCGTGGAAGCCACGCTGCTTTTCCGCGCAGAGTCTAGGCCGCCGACAGCTTCCAATGCAGGCTCTTCGTGCCGCTGAGATGGGCCGGTAGCTTGATGGCTCTGTTGTGCATTCACTTGCGCCTGCAGCGCCACACGTGCATGTTCTATCTGTGTCATCCGCTCTGTACGCTCTTTTTCTTTTCTGCCGCGCCATCTGTAAGAGTCGCTCCACTCGGTAAACCCATCCTTCCACGTCATACCCCCTGTGCCTCGTGCATGTCCAGGGTGTTCTTTTTTACCGATGGCGCGTGTGAGCTGGTCATTCTCTCTGTCGGGATGGAAGGTCCTGGTGGCTGTTTCCTCGTATGCCGTGATGAGTTCAGTGACGGGTTTGGCAAGGAGTGTTGGGAAGATACACAATCCTGTTTCTGGGTCCAACCTTTCCCCGATTCCGTAGAACCAAGTCTTTGCATGTAGGTCCCACCCATCTGTCTGGGGTGTGATCCCTCTAGCGCGCAGGGCCTTCTCAACTTCCTCCCACTTAGGCCTCTGAGATATGTAGCCACCTGACCCCATCCTCTGGTGATATTCCTTCTTCTAGGCATTTACCATATTGGTTTCTGACCTCTTTTTAGCTATAGCAACTTCCTTATATGCCACAAATTCGGGCCAGTGAGGTCTTATCTTCGCATAATATGCGTCTTCGAAATTTGGTGTCTCGCGAGCTTTGACAAATTTGTTCAATTTTGTCTTCCAGTTGCGGAAAGCATCAGCCATCTTTTTTAGAGTCCACTCTTTGACCTTTTCCTTTATAACCGGTTTGTTTTCATCCTCCTCTGGCGGAAGGGTGAAATTTACCAACAACGAATTCCAAAGTGTTTCTTTGGATCTTTCATCGACAAAGGTACCGTCGCCCTTCTTTGGCTTATTCCAATATTCAATTATGATTGGGATTTGGTCCCTAACAAGAACTCCAGCCTGACGTACAAATTTGTCTGCGGCCTTCTTGGGCTCCATCGGCCTGCCATCAACACGGAGTGCTTCGATCGTGAACTTTGCACGATCTTTCAACCGATGGCTCGTGCCTCGCTTGCTCTTTTTCGTAGAAGAAGATGGTTGCTGGCTGGTCGATCCAGAGGGCTAAAAGAAGAAAGAAGCGTTAATTAATACATGTAGAAGAAGATTGTTGGTGGAAGTCAGCAGAGGCTTAATCAATGCATATACCTCGCCGGACTATGTAATCACTAAATTGCGTTCACCAGAGTCTTCATCTTCTCCATGACTACTTGAGCTGTCATCATGTCCCTCCAAGTTCAGATATTGTGAGGTGTCCTCATCAATAATGTTCTCCATTATTTCTTCTTCTTCAAGGTTTCTACTAAGTGGATCCATAGTTTCTAAAACAATAATATCATCTAGAGTAAGAGAGTAAACATTCAAGTGGACTTGGATTCATACACAAATATACATATTATTCATACAAAAATACACAAATAAATACACAAATGAAATTAAAACCCTAAGGATGCTTGATCATTTTAAACGAGTTCCGAGGGGTCCAAACCTAATTCGGAGAAATCCCGGATGCATATGAGAGGGGATAGCTACAGTGCCTGACCGGAGGCTGGCGGCGTTGGAGAGCGACCTAGGGCGCGCGAGGTAGCGTGATGCGGCCTACCTAAAATGGGCGTTGTTCGAATGAGGAGGCCGAGGCAAGCATTATAGTGGCGGCGCCGCCTTAGTATGGTCACCGGAGCGACGGCAGCGACGACAAACAACTTGGCAGAACAGATACAATGTGGAGGGGATATCCCTTTTATAAAGCAGATCAAAATAAGCAAGAAAAACCGCGGAGAACCTAAACTTTCCACCGAAGTCAATGAGCCAAGATCAGGATGAGTCAGAGCTCCACAACGACGCCCCCAAGAGGGTAACGACCAACGAGACCTATGGTAAAGGGTTTTCACCCGGAGCCCTGTGACGAAGAAGGTAGAAGCATCGGCGGCCCCAGAGCGGTAAAGGTACCCGCAGGCATCGCCGCCTTCGCCTGAAAAAACCTCTGTACCGCTCCCCGTCTTCTGCCCCGCCCGCCCGTCTTCCACGACGCTCGCCAAAGAGCTGCCCGCGCAGTCCACCTTCTAAGGCCGCCACCAACATCCGCGAACTCTAGGCACCACTCCGACGACCAACGACACATCGCATCGCCGAAGAGAGGGACGTCGTGCCGTCGTTGCCAGCAGACACACCTGCAACCCGAGAAGGACTATGCATACCCCGACATCGCTGGCATACCGCCATGGCCACCACCGGAGCTCGCACCACCTAGGCGCCACCGCGAGCTCCGCCGCCGCCTCCACGTGCAAGGTGCTCATCGGGACAACGCGCAAAAGGGAGGAAACAGAGGGGACCAGGAGGTCCGCTAGCTCACCACGAGCACGACGGTGGGGTTCTTGTAGGCGCCGGCGTCATCGTCGACTTCGGTGGCGCGCGCACGGTGGCGGTGGCGGTGGCGGTGTTGGCGCGCGCGGGGGCGATGGCGGCTCCGGTCGAGTTGGCGGTGGCGGCCGACGCGAGGGCGGCGACGGCGAGGGCGAGACGGCGCCGGCGTCGTCGTCGGCTTCGGTGGCGCGCGCGCGGTGGCGGTGGCGGTGTTGGCGTGCGCGGGGGCAACGGCGGCTCCGATCGAGTTGGCGGTGGCGGCCGACGCGAGGGCGGCGACGGCCAGGGCTGGATGGCGCCGGCGGCTTTCCCTCTGTTTTTCTCTGCGCGGCTTTCGATCTGGCTCTGGGGGGAAGAAGGAAGGGGAAGGCCCGCATTTAATACCCCCCCTTTAACACCGGTTCGAGGCTGGAACCGGTGTTAAAGGGGGGAGGGGGAATTTGTTTCGCGCGCGCACCCACCCTTTAACACCGGTTCCAGCCCCGAACCGGTGTTAAAGGGGGGGCATTTATTTCATGCATTAAAGGGGTGGGGGCATTTATAATTCAAAAAATAGGATATGAATTTAGAAAATTCATATCTTATTCATTTCAAGTCAGAAAAATATGAATAATATATCATAATTTTCAGAAAAATAATATCTATCCATTCATGTAAAAACATTTTATATTTACTGTAGATGAAAATTTTCAAAATGATTAAAACACTTACATATAAATTTTGATTATTCAATTCAAACAAAAATAAATTGTGAAATCCTAAAACTTTGAATATAAGAAATATGAAGCATCTAAAAAGGAATCTAACCCTATTTTATTAGAGCAAATTATATTTTATTTTGTATTAACATTTTTGAATTGATTAGATATTTAAATGCCGCATCTTTTGTATACACTTGAATCTGACAAAGCGTCGCTCAACTTGCATTGGATTTTTGATAAAATAGCATATTGTGAACCTAAAAATGTTTTTTGTAAAAAATCATGAGCATCGTATCATGTACCTGTAGTTCATATCTGACCCACTTCCTGCCGATTCGGCAGGATTTTGTCTTTTTCACCAGAGGTGGAGGGAAAGGTTTCAGATCCCCCTGTTGGTACATTGTCCATATAAGGTGGCCTAGTATTTTTGTAAAATGTGGTGGTGGTTTTTTGAATTAGCCATTTGGTGGTTGCTTCACAAAACCGTCTGTTTTTTATGCTCGGAAAATGGAAAATGCCTTTTTGGTGCGATAAAAAGGAAAACTTCCTCTTGCAACATTGTTTGCCATGCCATGATGCACATGTATGCACAATATGGCCATATTATCACAAACTATGCCTTGATTCTAGCCATAACATTGGTCATTTGACGCGAAAGCCAAGAAACCTCGAATGAGATAGGTCATTTTGTGAAGGAGATAGAACTGGAATTAAAATACAGAATGCAACTAATAGTAAGTTACATAAAGCACGACTGAAAATTAAGATACATAAAAGAACTGAAAATTAAGATACATGGCCAGATTAAGTAACAATCGGCCGAACTTGTTTCGGAATATTGGAGTGATTCAGTCATGCTCCTGCCTACACCTGTAATACTTGCCACTGTAGTCGTTGTACTCGCCGCCGCTATCATCGCTGTCGTCGTCGGGGTCGCCGTAATTGAACCTTGAAGGCTGAGTACGCGTGGGCTGGACTTGAGGGTAGCGCAGACGGGGGTTAGAGTCGGCGGCAGTGTCATAGGCCATGACGCTCTGGAGAGTCCGACCGCGCCACCATAGCCGACGGCCGGCCTCGTTGAAGTTCGGAGGAGGTGGGCCGTCCTCCTCGTGCCTGGCGAGCGCCCTCACGCCGATCCACGAAGAAGGCTTCACAAGTAGGGAAATATTCGGGATGCCATCTGGGATTCCTCCGCTGCTCCGGCGCGAGCTCGAAGTAGTAGTGGTTCGTGATGGCCATCCGACGCGCCACACCTAGAGGGACAGGAGGAACCGGCACGCCTCCGGCGCTCAGCATCCAGCCGACGGGGACACAGTAGCCCGGCGGGCAGGGGTAGTTCGAGGAGCAAAGCGCCTCCGTGTAACACCCTCAGAATCGACCCTATGCAAGTTTTAGCGAAACCCGCCAAACCCGCATAGAAACGATTCAAAGGTGCCCACCAGGCACTTTCGTGCGGGTGGAAAACGAAGTAATAACATTACACAACAGTCCTCGATGGGACCCACAGAACAGATATATATATACAACAGCGACTCGAAGAGTCAAGAATACAAATATAATATACAAAGATCCAAATCACCTTGAAAATGATAGAGCGTCCAGCTACGGACAAGATGCAAATGGGGCTAAGAGCCCTGAAGAATAACCAATGGCGTCCATAACCCTGCCCAGGCCAAGCCGGAAGGGTAACCCTGCTAACGACGTCGATCTCAAAACCTGCTTAAACAAAAGGGGTGCCGACAAAGGGCAAAGGAAAAAGAGGAGCGTCAGTACTGAGGCCAGTACACGGCGAGACTAGAATTCGGCGGTCCTCGCCTACATAGGTATGGTGGACTGAGCGGCAGCGGCGACATGCACTAAACAACCTATAGAGACTCGATACAGCTGGCGGTTATCAGAGAGGGATAAGAATGACCTATCCGGTTCCAACCTGAAGCTAACACCAAACAAACCCATCCTGGTGTTTTCCCCCTCGAAACCAAACGAGGAAGTCAACCGAGGAACTCACACAGTTGGCAGTTTTATTTATTCAGTTATCGTTGCAGCAATTACTAGTCAGGTGTAAGTTTTCATCCTGATAAAATAAGCAGTGGGGCGTTTAGTTATTCATTCCGTTGTAGTTGCGACACTTACTAGTCAGATACAATTAGCATGAGATATCCCAAAACCCAGCAGTTGTTGGTACTTTTATTTAGCCATTCCGTTGTGGTGAAGCTGATTACTAGTCATATCGGATACAAGTCAATTTATAACAGTAAACTTTAGTTATAGTTGTCTATGATCAAGCACTGTGCTCCAAGTCGTCCATAACCGCGGACACGGCTTCTCGAAAAGATTAAACCCTGCAGGGGTGCACCAAAGTATCCACACGCACTTCGACCCTTTTTGCCAGATCAGTTAACATACACCCATCGGTATGTCGGCGGGGCCTAAGTCATGACGTTTCCCAGACCCAAAGCAAGCACGGGGGGGCCACCCCACTAAGTACACCCGCAACAAAGTCGGCCGGTCTCCGAGACGGACTCAGGGTTTGCGACAGTGGCTGTAAACGACAGCAAATCCCCAAACGGGGACTGTCGATACCGCGAAAACACTCCGCTTCCAAAACAGTACAGCGTGCTCCTCACACAATCGTAAATAAAGCAGTAAAGCATGGCATAAGTACAGGATAGTAATAAAGCCCCAAACTACTTGTGGCCCCCAGTACAATACTTTGAAATCAGGTACTAAATCGATGGGGGGCCCATATCTCCCCACATGTGGTTAGCGCGCTCGATCTCGGAACAGGTGTCAAGAACTCGGGGTCCTACGGGACACAAGTGGGCGGTCGGAAACCAAATATTATCTATCACCCACCGGTGCCTTTGCTTACCTACTTCAATTTTAGTTATTAAACAATAATTAAAGTGAACAATAATTAAAGCCATGTTCATCTCCAACCTTAAACATGCGGCAATTCTCCAACAACTGTGGTACTTGACGACACGCGACAACACTTGAGCAAGCGACTACGACGCGCTGGTCCAACTATCTATCAAACATCAGGTAATAGGATGTGTCCAAGGCAATATACGGCTGCAAGGGATTTCATGGGTACGGAAACTAGAGCATCGCAACACAGATAGCAATAGATCAACAGGAAGGAATAAATACTATAAAAGTAAGATAGGTAGAAAAGGGGAGATGCTCGCCTGAAAACATTGCCGAAGGTTCGACCGAAGATCGGGTCGACACTCGCATCAACTCAACGGCCTTATCCGCGAAGAAGCAAATCACTAGAATAAACACCGGATGCAATATTTAATACAACGGCAGAAGATCGGCATGATGCATGTATGATGTATGCCATGGCAAAGATGCGATGCAAATAGATCATATTAAGCGGAACCGGGGTTCCGACAATTAATTAAACGGTTCAAGTTGTTTATCTACCCCGCAATTTAAATGTTGCGTTATCAAGACAAAAGATAGCACCGGTTCGCTACACAAATTTAAATGAGGCCAATATAAGGCTAGATTTGCCTGCATATGGGCCCCATATTTAATTATGATGTGAATCGGCATAAGGCCCCCAAACCAAGGATATGCATGCGAGAATGACAATTATTATGCGACAAGTTATATTATGTTATAAAATAGGGTTTCGGGAAGGGGTTCACACATTAGGGTTCGGCGATCTCGGGGTTCCGGGGTTCGGGGTTCGACAGGGTCCGGGGTCCGGTCTCGGGGTTCAGGGTTCGACGGAAGCGTTCTCGGACTCCGGGATTTAGGGTCTTCGGATCGAGGGTGTAGATCTTGTCGCACGAGCGTCGATGCTTCCGGGAAGGAGAACTTGGTTCGGTGTCGGGGCGCATCGGATTCGCCCCGGTTGGTGTCGTTCTTGTCGTCGCGCAGATCTTGTTGGGTCTGCGCCATCGAGTCGGTCTTGGCCTTCGGGGTGAGGAACTTGGCATCCTCGAGGAGCACTTGTCGTATCCGTGTCGATGACCTGGGCGTCCGGGTTCTCGGGCATCTGATCCGGGAAGAAGCACTTGTCGCATCTAGGGTCTTCGGGTACGGGAGTCTCGGCGAACTTGGCGTCCGTGACATAGATCTCGGGCGTAGACTTATCATCAATGGTCAACTTGTAGCCGCCTCGGGAGATCTTGGAGACGTAGCACTTGGTGGCTTTGGGTTTTGTCAAACGCGGCCACACTAGCGTTGCAGGGAACAACACGAGATGAGCATGGCGTGCCTGTCGGCGCTCGGCCGCAGCCAACAGAGGCAGAGGCGCCGGCGGCCTGCGGAGCTCGCGGGGACGGTGAGCCGGAGAGGATGGAGGACGGGGCGGCGCGCGGGCTCGCAGACGGAGGGCGGGGCGACGACGGGGGCGCAGCCGGCCGGGGAGAGGCGCGGGACCGACGGGCGGAGAGGGCCTGGCGGCGGGGACGCTGGCCGGAGCACGCGGGGACCGGGGCGGCGCGCGACCTGCTAGCGGGGACGCGTGGGGGCCGGCAGCGGTGGCGGGCTCGGGGTCCCTGGCGGCGCGCGCAGAGAGAGGCGCGGGGCGGCGGAGGCTGGGCGCAGGACGACGAAGGGCGGCCGGATGCGCGGCCACGGGCGGCGCAGAACCGGCGAGAGAGGGGCGGCCGGCGAGGCTGGGCGAGGGGAAGGAAGTTCGGGCCGGGGCGAGCTGAGGAGTCGGGGTCGAGGGCGGTGGCGGGCGGTGGAGCCTGGGAAGCGGCGGAGGCGGCCGGGGCTCTGATGGAGAGAGCCGGCGAGGGGGAGAGGGTGGGGAGGTGAGGCGGGAGGCGCGCGGCGGAGGTTGGCGGTGGCCGGAGCGGGAGAAGAAGGGAGGAGAGAGGGGACTGCGGGCGCGTCGGGGTGGGGATTGGGGGAGGTTCCAGGTGGGGAGGGGACGTGCGGGACAGGGGGCAGGTGGTGGGCCAGCCGGCGGTTGGGGCAGTGTGTGTGGGTGTGTCGCGTGCGTGTGTGGGCTGAGGGGTGAGAGAGAGAGAGGTGAGGGAGTGGCAGAGGTGGCATAAGGGGATTGGTTGGGAGGGAGGGCAGGGTGACATGGCGGCCTGGGATAGGTGGGGGTGAGGTGGCCAGAGGGGTGGGTAGACTAGGTTGGGTAGATTAGGGATTTAGGTTGGACCGATTTAAATTTCTGGGGTGGTCGTGCGGGTCGAATCGGCCCGTTCGACTGCCCCACTAAAAATAATTCAATAATTTTATTTGTTGCAAACCGACTTTTTGCAAGCCGATAGCAAACAAAACAAAATAATCCGGTGACCCGGGTTTTGCGTTTGAGCGAAGGCGGGGCGTTTTGGAAACACAAAATAGGTTTTTCCGCAAATAGTTTTATGCAAGCAAATGCAAGATGATGACGATGCTCAAATGCAATGTGGCATGATGACATGAGCATGCAGTCATGATGATGCAATGCACAAAAACAACGCGATTTTCTAGTAGTGGTTTTGCGGGATGCCACACTCCGCCTCCCTGGGGGTTAGTGCTATGGTGGAAGCCATGGGAAAGAGTGATGAGGTTGCAGATATGAGTCTAGAGATGTGCAATGAGAATGGAGGCCAACCCTACATATATATATAGTAAAGAACTGGCGGGAAGAAATGGAGGGAAGAAAAATGGCGGGAAGAAAAATGGAGGGAAAAAATGGCGGGAAGAAATAGAAGGAAGAACTCATTTAATACATATACTGTTAACAGAAGAAATATGACATTGTTCTAAAAATGGGACGGTTGGAGGGATTTCAGGCTGGGCCAGGCAGCACTAATGATAGGGGTGAGTGTCGACATTATGTCGTACGGCGTGTACCTTGTCTCGGATGGTGTCTCCAACCGGGACTAAAGGTTCATCTTTAGTCCCGGTTGGTGACCTTTAGTCCCGGTTGGAGACACCAACCGGGACAAAACACGAGTCAGCACTAATAATAGGGGTGAGTGTCGACATTATTTCGTAAGTGTCGACACTATGCCGAGCTGCTTGTACTATAAATAGGCATCCTTGTAAGTCCAGTCCTCCAGCCAGTTTGAGGCATCTCCAAGATGGTTTTCGAGAGCAGGGACACTACTACGGCCAGTTTTAGGGAGATGCCGACGGAGCCCGGTCCTCCGGCGTCTCCGAGAAACTGGTCATAGAGGCACTACCTAATATGTGAAATTGGTTAGCTCCCAGGTGTATTGATCTAGTTAGAGAAGTTACAAGCTGCAAGATGGTTTTCGAGAGCAGGGACACCACTACGGCCAGTTTCAGGGAGATGCCGACGGAGCCCAGTCCTCCGGCATCTCCGAGAAACTGGTCATAGAGGCACTCCCTAATATGTGAAATTAGTTAGCTCCCAGGTGTATTGATCTAGTTAGAGAAGTTACAAGCTGCAAGATGGTTTTCGAGAGCAGGGACACCACTACGGCCAGTTTCAGGGAGATGCCGATGGATCCCAGTCCTCCGGCATCTCCAAGAAACTGGTCATAGAGGCACTCCCTAATATGTGACCGCACGCGTTTGGAGATCAGATCTTAATGGTAAGTACGAATCGGGACAACTTCTTCTCATAGTCCCGGTCCAGCCACAAAACAAGACTAACACTCAAGACATTTATTAATATTAAAAACTGATACTACAAAACCGGTCCCCCCCTATATATAGTCCCGGTCAATCCACAAACCGCGAAAGATATCCTTCGGTCAAGCCACAAACTGCGAAAGACATGAACTAGAGTTACATAATATGAGCATGAACTTCTTGGCATATGTCCTTTCTTATGATCGCTTCAGACGTAACCATGGAGCATCTTCTTTACTTAACGGAATGCTTGGGTCAGTTTTCACTATGAAGGGCGGAATTTCATCAAACTTATTATAATATTCTGACACGTCTGTCTTGTCCTCGATTCCTATGATGTTTCTTTTCCCTTAAAGAACTATGTGACGCTTTGGATCATCATATGATGTATTCGTTTGCATATTTTTTCTTTCTTTTTGGTCTGGAGGACATGTACGGAGGACATGCTTCCTCCGGGGTTCTGCCAGACGTTTGAAATGCTTGCCTTTCTTTCTTACTGGATGCAGGTTCGGAAGAAATCGGTGATACCCTAGGTACACAACCTTCTTACATTTATCCAAATATACACTTTTAGTCTCATCTAAACAGTGTGTGCATGCATTGTATCCCTTGTTTGTCTGCCCTGAAATGTTACTAAGATCAGGCCAATCATTGATGGTTACGAAAAGCAATGCTCGTAGGTCAAATGGCTCCCTTTTGTGCTCATCCCACATACGTACACCTGGTTTGGCCCACAGCTGTAAAAGTTCTTTAACTAATGGCCTTAGGTACACATCAATGTCGTTGCCGGGTTGCCTCGGGCCTTGGATGAGCACTGGCATCATAATGAACTTCCTCTTCATACACAACCAAGGAGGAAGGTTATAGATACATAGAATCACCGGCCAGGTGCTGTGACTGCAGCTCTGCTCACCAAAAGGATTCATGCCGTCTGTACTTAGACCAAACCTTAAGTTCCTTGCGTCACGTGCGAAGTCCGGGTACTCTCGCTCGACTTTTCTCCACTATGACCCATCAGCGGGGTGTCTCAACATCGCGTCTTTCTTACGGTCTTCCATGTGCCATCGCAACAACTTGGCATGCTCTTTATTTCTGAAGAGACGTTTTAACCGTGGTATTATAGGAGCATACCACATAACCTTGGCAGGAACCTTCTTCCTAGGGGCCTCGCCCTCAACATCGCTAGGATCGTCTCGTCTGATCTTATACCGCAGTACAGTGCATACCGGGCATGCATCCAAATTCTCGTACTTCTCACCGCGGTAGAGGATGCAGTCATTAATGCAGGCATGTATCTTCTGCACGTCTAATCCTAGAGGGAAAACAACCTTCTTTGCTTGGTATGTACTGTCGGGCAACTCATTATTTCTTGGAAGAAGATTCTTTATTTTTACCAACAACTTTGAAAATGCGCTGTCAGTCACACCATTATCTGCCTTCCATTGCAGCAAATCCAGTGTGGTACCTAGATTTTTATGGCCATCTTCGCAAGTTGGATACAACAATGTTTTGTGATCCTTTAACATCTGCTCCATCTTCTCCTTCTCCTTTTCAGTTTCACATTCTTCCTTTGCATCAGTAATGGCCCGACCAAGATCGTCATCAGCGGGCCCATCTGCTGCCTCTTGATCTTCATTATCTACCCCCGTTGCAGTATCATCATATTCAGGATACATATTATGATAGTTGTCATCATCCTCTTCTTTTTCGTTGTCTTCCATCACAACCCCCTTTTCTCCGTGCTTGGTCCAACAATTATAGCTGGGCATGAAACCGGATCGAAGCAGGTGGGCGTGAATGGTTCTGGTATTTGAGTAGTCTTTCTTGTTCTGACAGTGAACACACAGACAGCACATAAAACCATTGTGACCACGGTTTGCATTAGCCACAACGATGAAATTTTGGAGACCCGTAATGTACTCGGAAGTGCGGCGGTCACCGTACATCCATTGCCGGTTCATTTGCATTAATATGTAGTATATATCAAAAATTAATAGGGAGATGACCATTTATATATATAGTACATCAATGACACATGAAAGGATAGTTGCCGACCTCGACCGAGAAGGAAAGAGCAACAGAAAACTTATTTTGAGCTCTCGGGCATTTCACCGAACACCTCTGGTGCATATGAAAAAAACACAAACTAGCACTCTTCACACCCTCTTGCTAGGCTCCAAAATGAGATAGTGAAAAAAATGGAAAAGTGGGGTGTGGGCTGCGGTGTCTTATATAGCCCCCCCTTTAACACCGGTTCAAGCCACAAACCGGTGTTAAAGGGGGGGCTGCGCGGGCCACTTGTGCAGGGTCTTTTAACACCGGTTCGTGCCACGCTGGTACGGCTCCCTCTTTAACACCGGTCGTAGAAGAACCGGTGTTAAAGCCATTTTCCAGGATCAACAAAAAGCCTCGTTTCCACTAGTGGCCGTGGCTTTTGCCCACACGGCAAAGAGCCTGTGTGCCGTAGTGGATCCTCTAGTTCTCTCTGTCCATGAGAAAATGTTGGAAGAGGAATCCAGTGAGATTATTGTCTAGAGTGGCATTAACAATGGTGAAGAGGATGCATCCGACACATGGTTTTCCATGGACGTACGATAAAAGTTCATGGTTTTCTCGATGATTATTCATGACTTTCTTGTTGAAAGTTCGAAACAGCCAAGCATAGTGCTCTGGTCCCTGGCTTCTTGACGCGGAGAGGAACTAACAATTGAAAAGAAGAAGTTGACATCCCGGGTTTTTGTCCTTTATCAGAAAGTTGCTAATTGCAATAAGTAGATAAATAGAAGAATGCATCTTTCTTCTTTTCTCTAGAGGGAGTAAACAACAACTCTCTAATACGGAGTACATATTTTTATTCCACTAAAAAATACTACTCCTCTATCTCAAATTAATTTTTAGAGATTTATCCGGATACACATGTATCTAGACATGTTTTTTTTTAGATATGTATGTCTAGACGAAGTTGAGCTAATTGATTTTGGACGTTGGGAGATATATATTTTCGTTGATGCTCTAGCTCTTTGTGTGCATGATAAATGGTGGAAGATCAATCCCCTGAGATTGTCTCGCATGACATTAAAGATTTGTGGATAGGATGCACCTGACACGTGGTTTTCCATGGATGTACGCTAAAAGTTCATGGTTTTCTCGTTGATTATTCATGATTTTCTTGTTGAAAGTTAACCAGCCAAGCATAGTGCAAGGAGTACTGGTCCCTGACTTCTTGACGCGGAGAGGAACTAACAATTGAAGAGAAGAAATTGACATGCTGGGCTTTTTGTCCTTTACCATATAGTTGCTTATTGCATTGTGATAAGTAGATAGCAACTAGATAAGTAGACGAATGCATCATTCTTCTTTTCTCTAGAGGGAAACAACAACTCTCTAATACAGAGTATAAATTTTTATTCCTCTAAAAAATACTAGTCCCCTATCTCAAATTAATTGTTAGAGCTTTGTCTAGATACACATATGTATCTAGATAGACATGTTTTTGATTTTAGATATAAGTATGTCTAGAGATGAAGTTAAGTTAATTAATTCTGGATGGAGAAAATACTGTATATTTTGTCGTTGATCCTCTAGTTCATTGTGTCCATGAGAAAATATCTCTTGAGATTGTCTAGAATGACGTTAAGATTAGTGGAGAGGATGCATTCAATCGACATGTGGTTTGCCTTGCACGCACGTAAATATTCATGTTTTTTTTGGTTGAGTGCTCGTGATTTGCTCGTTGAGAGTTCGGAACCAGTCAACCATATTACAGTACCAAATGTGTCAAGGTAAATTCAGAACCAACCAACCACAGTAATATTTTTACAGTTTTGCTAAAACGCAGCAAGATGTGACGTAGCTTATGTCAAAGCTAGATCTGCTACCGTTGGATCGCCCTAGCTTTTCAATACGTGCTGATCTTTGTAGTATGTTGTTTTGGACTACTTGGTTTCTTAGGACAACCGTGTTGGCTCGCGTATGCTCTGTCCCGTTCGGCCTTTCTAAAGTGTCTTGGGACTGGTTTGTAGGTTGTTGTTTTATTTTTTGTTTTTCTGCTCTCGTGTAAGTTGGTTTTCTATTTTTTATTTCCTTTGTTGTTGATTTTTTCATAGAGGCTGATGAGAAATTTTATTTTTCAGAAAGTCTATTTTGGGTTTGGGTTTGTTTTGTTTGTGTCCACTCAAAATACTATACATAGGCTTGCTATAAAATAGTTTTCATGTGTGATCTCCTTTTTTCATAGAGCTGGTGAGAAACTTTATTTTTAGAAATAACCATTATTGTGGTCCCTCTTTATCGTTGTTTGTCCGTTCATTTCATTTTTTTGGTGTTGTGTTTGTTTGGATAGTATACGGTGTCGCACACAACTCGCTGTCCTGAATAGCAAAATATGACTACTACATATAGACTGCCTAAATATAGTGTACCGATGTGGCTTTTCTATTGTATTTTACGTTTTTTGCATTCGGGAATTGCTAAAATAATATTAGGGTATACTATCACCGTCCCAAGGCTTAAGGCATATAACTTTTTTTTAAAGTTAAACCGCTTAAAGTTTGACCAAGTTTTTAGAGAAAAATATTAATATTTACAATACATAATCCATACCCTTTTATACATCATGAAACATATTTTTACATGGTATCTATATAATATAATAGTTCTTGATAGTTTTTTGAAAAGGTTTTGGTCAAACTTTACATGGCTTGACCTTTCAAAAAAGTTATAGGCCTTAAGCCTTAGAAAGGAAGGAGTAGTTAGGTCGTGAACAGTTGATCTGCTGTCCTTGGTGTTCGGAGTTGTTTGCGCTTGGTCTATGTTTTTTCGCGCATGTTGTTCGGCGTCGTGGGCGTCGTGGCCGTGGTGTGGGATTGCTGGGCCTTGTGGGTTGTCATTGGGATTGTATGGTTGCGGTTGTTGTTTTTATTTTGTTTTAGGTCGTGGTTTTTTTATTTGTTGGTCCACTTAATTCTTTTTTTAGAATAGCTCAATCCTATTGTCTGGTATTGTGTTTGTTAGGACCGTGTTTGGTGTCACGCACAGCTTGCTTTTTTTATGGCAAGATATTACTACTATATATAGTCTTCCCACAAATAGTAAGTCGATATGGATATAGCTAGTCGAGAGTTAGCTTTGCGCACAGTCAGGTTATGGTCTGATCGATCTGTGGCGCGCATCAAGATTAGTGTCTGCATGCGGTATGTTTACTCTCGCGTTGTTACATGCGATTTCCCTCATAGTATGGCTCACGTTTGTCTTCGTCGCGGTGTGGATATAGCTAGCAAAGATTTTTTTGGTTGCAAGTAGACTTGCAAATAAGGATTGAAATATCATTATTTTATATCTCGATATGTACTTACTGTATAAGTTGCAGATGGACTTGTAATTAAGATTTTCTTTATTTTTGCTAGTGGAGTTGCAACTAAGAAGTTTGCCAATTGTAACTGAACATGCAACTGAGGAAATTTTATTTTCTTTGTTATTAGAGATATGTCCAAGAAGCAATAATAAAATGGTTATCATCATATCTTTATGTTTATGATAAATGTTTACATACCATGCTATAATTGTATTAACAGGAAACATTAATGCTTGTGTGTTTTGTAAACATGAAAGAGTCCTAGTAAGCCTCTTGTTAAACTAGCTTGTTGATTAATAGATGATTGTGGTTTCCTGATAATGGATATTGGATGTTATTAATAACAAGGTCATATCATTAGGAGAATGATATGATGGACACACTCCTGTAGTTAGCATATCATAATATCAAGTCATTTAGAGTTTGTTTGCTATAAGCTTTCAAATACATAGTAACCTAATCCTTTGACCATGAGATCATGTTAATCACCATCACTGGATGGATACTTTGATGACATCATCCGTAACTGGATGGTTATAAAGGTGACATTAGGTATTCTGAAAGTATGTGTTGAGACACATGGATCAAGAGTGGCATGTGTCCATCTGTTGGGGATATGCTATATGGGTATCCTCATAGCATGTCTCCTATCCGGATAACCCGGGTGGCCCACAGTTGGTAGCATGGCCCATGGACTGCTGGGCGGCCCAGTTAGATGGATCCAGAAGGAAGGCCCATGCCGGATAAAGGAAGGCTACGGTGGAGTCACCAGCGTACTCGGAGCCTTAGAGTACAAGACACGCAAGACTAGTAATAGACGGTGTAGGACTCTGTAACCTGTCCGGCTAGGACTTTTCCCTGTAACCCTAGGACCTGTCGACTATATAAGTCGGGCCTATGGGAGCCTTTAGGGAACAACTTCAGACGACCAAGTAGCGATTAGCATACACCTCGCATAGCGAACCTATCTCTGTAACTCGGCGTATTGCCATTATAGTGATTTATAGCAGGAGTAGGATTCTGCCACCGTTGTGGGATCTGAACCTGGGTAAGCTGTGTTAGCTCGTACCCGTAAACCGTCCGCCTTCCCCCACGTCTCTAAACACTCACTGTGAGGACCCCTCCATGGCGTACTCGTCGCCAATACCACGATAGTTGGCGCCCACCGTGGGGCAAGTGGCGCTTTAGGATCTTCAGCGGGCGAGGACCAAGATCTTCGCAGGAATCGGCGAAACCATAGCCATCGGTCGCGTTCTCTTCTCCGGCAACGTTCCGATCGTCCCTCCTGACGAGTTCTGGATCCCGGCGAACTCGGGGACTAGTTCCCTGGGAGTCGAAGGAGCATCAAGGCCCGCACGGACCGCCTACGGGCAGGATACGTTCGCGGAAGGATCGATGTCGGGTCTCTCTTTGGAGTTTGCCGGCAAAGATTGGAAAAATTCATGGCCCACCCAAACCGCCCATGTGCATGATATAATGGTGGAAGATCACTTCAAGTCCGCCGGCTTCGCCCGTGCGTCTGGATAGCAGAGATCCAAGTTCGTCGGCGTGGTTACCATCTTCGATCTGGCGCGTTGCATTCAGAGAGAGGGCAAAAACTCCCGCGATTACTTGCCAGTTGGCTCCGTATACGATCCGATTTGTCCCACTACCCCAATGATGATGCTATGTATCACTTTGTGGAAGGACTGGACCAAGCACGCTTCTCCGGCATTCTCTAAGACGGCAGCAGGCGTCAGGACGCCTTACCTTCGAAGGCATGGTGAATACGGTCAACAACTACGCGGAGGCTGAAGCGAAAGCTCAGACAGCACTTGCGCTCATTGACGGAGCCCCTCCAATTCAGCCACCCCCACCACCACCTCCGGCCGCCATCACCGTAGCTGCGCCACCACCTCTAGCCATCGTCACTGCCGTTGCACCTCCACCCCCCGTCATCGAGGAAGTCCTGGCACCCTCCGACTCTGTGATTGACGCGCTCTACGCCGACTTCAGCGCAGACTCAGAGGAGATAGATTTTAGTCCAGAGGAACTAGACTCTGCTATGCAGGAGATGGAGGAAGAGTACACGCGCGACGAGTAGGCCAACAACGCAGTCACGTCTCGAGAGGTGTTCGTCACCATTGGGACGGTGATGGATGAAGATCAACCCAGACGAGCTCCGCCTACAGCTCTGGACAAAGGGAAGGGACCACCTGTTGCAGACGATATTGATCGCGCAAAGGTCATGCCCCCTCCGCCTAACCCAGTGCAACAGCCGCAGGAACTCGGCACCGGCCCGAGCAACAACAACACCTCTAACTTGCTGCCTCCGGCATCTACGTCTGCTGCTGCCCAAATTACTCCAGATGATAGAGTGATGTACGGCAATCTCCTCGTCGAGCCACTAACTGTAGCTCATATCTGGAACGTGACACAGCTTGACGAGAAGCGCCAGCAGCTGCTAGAGGAAGCGCAGGCCATCACGGAGCAAGGCGCTAAGCTAGATCGAGATCTGGTTAACGCGCAGAAATCCATAGAGAAAGCTAGAGCAATGGAGGCCGAGTACAAGACTCTGCTGCAGCAGCAGAAGGCCAAGAAAGCTCCGGCTCGCGTCATCAACGATCCTGGTGTACGGCAAAACCTAGGATGGGATCCCCCGAAGCCGGCACAAGCCAAGCCATACATTGACAGTGAAGGCAGGCAGGTGATGCCCACTCCCCTCATCAACCTCTCTGTCGCCAAGACCCTTCTGGAGCAGGATAGATCGCCCGAGGCGGTGGACCAGGTCTATGACATACTGGCCAAGGCGGTGAAGAAGCAGGAAAAGGCCACCTCTCAGAGGCTTGAGTCTGACCCAGCGTTTTGCCAGTCTAGCCAGCACAAGCCGCCAAGGGACAGATCTCCTCTTGATGTCGGTTCCCAAACAGGCTCATCAGAACGAAGAAGGAGGGATGCGCACAACAGGAAGGATGCTATGCCCTATCCTCCGACCATGGAGAAAAGGCCCGACCTCGTCGCCCATCGCCACCGCGCCGCTCCCCCCGACATTCCGAAGACCCTAAGGCTCACCATCATACGGATATGCCCCCGCCAAGGCAGAGTGGCATCGTCATCCGCGACAATGCGGAGCAGACCCGTCATGATGGATAGCACAACCAGGGACACAAGAGCAAGTCGCGCTATGACCCTCTGCGTCTGACAAGAAATTGCGAAAAGCGTGAGGCATCACAGGAGGGCAATAGCAAGAAGGCTAACCCACCGCCACCTCCGCCTCCATCGCCAACTAGCAGTCACCATGGCGGAGGAGGCCCGCGTCGTTCACGCAACCCATCCCCTGTTGACAAGAAGAAGAAAAACCCGGAGCCGTATGACGCGCGTTCGTGGATCGATAAGATCCACGAGGCCCGGGAAGGACCATACCTGGGACCATGTTGCTTTGGACCTGCGATACGGTCCGCAACTTACCCCAAAGGTTTCGGATTGACAAGATGATCAAGCCCTATGATGGCACCGCCAAGCCAACTACATGGTTGCAGTATTACGACAACGCGGTGGAGATCACCGGGGGTAACACCAGCGTCGCCGTCAAGTACCTCCCATTGATGGTGCAGGCACAGCCCGTCAATGGATTGATGACTTGCCGGAGAAATCCATCTGCAATTGGTTGGACATGCAAGAAGCGTTCACCAAGAACTTCAAGGGTACGTACAAACGTCCCTGCACTGTTGGCGATTTACAGCGGTGCGTGCAAGAGAAAGACGAGACATCTCGCGCCTACCTCTCCCGCTGGCTGGATATGCAAAATTCATGTGTAGGAGTGCACGCTCAGACCGCCATGGACGCCTTCATTGATGGGTTGGAAAGGGGCATGTTGCTCTGACATAAGCTGAAGCGCTTGCAGGACAATCACCAGCTTGAATTGAACCAGATGATTCAGTTGGCTAGTGAGTTCGTAGCTGCCGACGACGATGCTTGCGGCTCTCTGCCGACAACGGCCGTTCCAACTCAAGCTCAGAGGAACAGTAGCACAAAGCGGAAAACCGCTCCAGAAGAAAAGCGAACTCCCAACATGGTCATCATGACCTTCGCAGGACGAGGTGATGGCGGACAACATGGCCGAGGACAGGGAGATGGTCGTGGGTAGCAGCGAGGAAGTGAAACTACCTCGGCAGCACTCCACCTTCCCCAAACCTACAAAGAGTACCGCGATATGCCATGCCTCGTACACCTCGATGCCAACAGCAAGGCTACCCATACCAATCGACACTACAAGTTCGTCAATGACCTCAAGGAAGACCCGGAGTCCGGCTACAAGCGAAGTCGGAAGAACAAACCGCGAGGCAAGGGCAAGGGGCAGAAGAAGGAGGAGGAGTCCAAGGATTCAAGTGACAGACGAGGATGTTGACCCCAAGCACGCCGCCAAGAGCGACGACAAAGGCAAGAACGCCTTCGTGAAGAAGGCGCCAGTCTACCACACTTTCCTTGGCACCCCCATCGTCCGACAACAGAAGACCTCTATGAGGATACTGATGGCCACTCTACCCCCAGTTCCCCAGTACCCGCGCTGGTCGGAAGTTCCAATTACTTGGGACAGGAAGGATCACCCAGACCTCATCCCTACGGAGAATCAATACGCCATGGTCATCAACCCCTTGATTGACGGTGTGGAGTTCACCAAGTGTATGGTGTATAGTGGAAGCAGCATCAACATCATGTACCTGGATACACTGCAGAAGATGAACTTGATGGAGGCAAACCTAAGGCGGACCAACACCATCTTCCACGGTGTAGTTCCTGGTCGGGAGGCTCGGTCCCTTGGGTGCATCACACTTTAGGTTGCCTTTGGCGATGTTAATAATTACCGCCAAGAGCGCATGACCTTTGAGGTGGTCCCCTTCAAGAGCTTGTACCACGTCATATTCGGCCGTGAAATATTCCACACCTTCATGGCCAAGCCATGCTTTGTCTCCAACAAACTCAAGATACCCGGACCAAACGGTGTCATTACCCTATCCGGAAGCTTTACCAAAGCAAGGGACTGCGAGATTAATGAAGCAGCCTTCGCGGAAGATGTCCTCTATAGCGAAGAATTCAAAGAGATATAGAGTAAGGTCAATGAATCAGAGATGCCCGCGTTGAAGAAACAGATTTCTGACTCCGCTCCTACATTCAAGGCCTCCATCGAGACCAAGCCGGTGGAACTTGTGGTAGGCGATGCCTCCAAGACCATCGCCATTGGGACGAACCTGGATCCCAAATAGGAAAGCGCGCTCGTCGAATTCCTCCATGAGAACAGGGAAATCTTTGCCTGGCAACCTACCGACATGAAAGGTGTATCTAAGGAACTTGCCGAGCACAGCTTAAACATTGATCCAAAGTGTAAACTAGTGAAACAACCTCTACGACGCTTCGGAGATGAGAAGAGACGTGCCATTGGCAAAGAGATAGCTAGGTTACTTAAGGCTAGATTTATCCGAAAAGTCCTTCACACCCGATGGGTGGCCAATCCTGTAGTTGACCCAAAAAGGGAACCGAAGAATTAAGAATGTGCGTTGATTACACCGTCTTGAATAAAACATGCCCCAAAGATCCGTTTGCTTTGCCTCGCATTGATCAAGTCATTGACTCGACGGTTGGCTCAGAACTTTTGTGTTTTCTCGATGCATACTCAGGATAGCACCAGATCAAGATGAGGAAATCATACCTATTGGCCACTTCGTTCACCACTCCATACGACACGTTTTGCTATGTTATGATGCCCTTTGGGCTGAAAAATGCAGGTGCTACGTACCAGCGGACAATGCAACGTTGCCTGCATGATCAAATTGGTCAGAACGGTCATGCCTATGTGGACGATATAGCTGTGATGTCTAAAAAGTCCAATGCCTTAATCTCCGACTTAAAATAAACCTTTGATAATCTCCGGAAATACAACATGATGCTTAACCCTAAGAAGTCCGTCTTCGGGGTTCCAGCCGGCAAATTGTTGGGCTTCATCGTTTCCCAGCGTGGAATCGAGGTCAACCCAGAGAAAATCAAGGCCATCTTAAACATAAACCGTCCGATATGCCTAAAGAACATTCAACGACTAACAGGTTGCATTGCAGCAGTTAGTCGATTTGTCAGCCAACTTGGAGAGAAGGCCCTGCCGCTGTACAAGTTGCTGAAGAAGGTGGACAATTTTACATGGACGGACGAAATAGATGTAGCATTGAAGCAGCTGAAGGGATACGGGTAGGCTACACTAGCACAAATCAAAATTTTCTACCACGTAAACCAGGAATACTGTTGTCATAGATCACGGGATTACCACTAGACGCGCAGTTGCAGAATCGATGAAGTGCGTCGAGGCAGTGCCGACGTTCCACGTCTCCTCCTTGTCCTCGTCCCACGAGAAGCTTCCCTTGCGTGGCTCGTCCAAATGCTACAGATGCAGCGCCTCTGAGGTAACCACACGTACAGGGTGGAAGCGTCAGACGCCGGACTGCTAGGTCCGCGCGTGCAACACATGCGAGAGGTCTGGCGGCTGGGTGGAATGGTCTCAAGTCTCACCCTGGTCAGCTCGCCCCACCCTCTCTTATATAGGCGTCCCTAGTGGGCTTCTACATTAGCATCCCATTAGTAGCCTAAGTCTGGTCAAATTCGGATCCAATCCTCATTAGGATTCCAACCCCTTAAGTGTGTGACCCTATAGGTTCATACACGTATAGACATGACACGAATACACTTATTCTGTCAATAGTTGGTAGCGGCCTCTAGAAAGATGTGCCAACTCCTAAACGCATACAAAGATCATATCGGACGAACCATCACAAGGTTTAGTACATGTCTTTCCCTTTGCCTCACGATATTTGGTCTAGCTCCAAGATGACCTCTCTTTCTGATCCGATTACTCGAGGGGCCCAGAGATATTTCTCTCAAGTAGAGAGGGCAAATCCCATCTTGATTGACCATGCCTTGCAGCATGCTTCGGGACAAACCCGAAAGCTACCTTTATAACTACCCAGTTACGTAGTAGCGTCTGATAGCCCCAAAGTAGGTCGATCCACATCTCAAGTACATGCGACAATCTTAGGTCCAAGGAAAAAACGTAAACGATTTGTAGAGAGAGAGCTGCAACTAATTGCCAGTCTCAAGTTGGGTCAGTCCAACCCCATGTTCATAACATGTGTCCACATCGTTGGCTTGACATCTCCATGTCTATGACTTGCGAAACATATTCATCAACCAATCGATGTGCTAGTCTAATATTCACGTGTGTCCTCACATGAACTCCGACTAGGGACAACTCTTAAATAACCATACAAATAAAGAGTTTCACAAACAATTCACATAATTGCCAATCAATACAAGTTGCCTGATATGGATATTCAAGGAACATTACAATAACTCATGGATACATAAGAAATATAATCATCTCTATGATTGCCTCTAGGGCATATTTCCTTCAGTCTCCCACTTGCACTAGAGTCAATCTAGATTGTATCTAATACCTATTTCTCTTGCGTGTGCCTCATGCGCAGGCCGCGGGAGTGGCTTTGTAAAAGGATCAGCAACATTTGAGTCCGTATGTATTTTGCATATCATGACACTACCATCCTCAACGAACTCTCGAATCTGATGGTAACGCATGCGAATATGTTTGTTCTTCTAGTGCTGTCTAGGTTCCTTGGCTTGTGCAATAGCACCATTGTTGTCACAATAAACGTCCATGGGATTGGACGCGCCCTGAACCACACCGAGAGCGATAAGGAAATTCCTAATCCAAACGGCTTCCTTTGCAGCCTCCGAGGCAGCAACATATTTAGCTTCTGTTGAAGAGGAGGCCACCGTATCTTGCTTGGAACTTTTCCAACTCACAGAACCACCATTCATGACAAACACATAACCAGATTGCGATCTGGAATCATCTAAGTCGTTAAGGTAACTCGCATCTGTGTAACCCCTTACACTGAGTTCATCCTCACCTCCATAAGCTAGGAACACATCCTTAGTCCTTCTCAAGTACTTAAGGATATTCTTTACCGCTGTCTAGTGACCTTCACCTGGATCAACCTGGTATCTGCTCGTAACACTTAGAGCATAGGAAACATCTAGGCGAGAGTATATCATTGCATACATGATGGATGTAATAGCCGAAGCATATGGAATCCTGCTCATGCTCTCACGCTCATCAGTAGTCGAAGGACACTGAGTCTTGCTGAGTTTTATGCCATGAGACATGGGAAAGAACCCCTTCTTAGCCTCTTCCATGCTGAACCGTTTCAATACTTTGTCAATGTATGTACTCTGGCTTAATCCAATTAGCCTTCTTGATCTATCTCTATAGATCTTGATGCACAGAATATATGCCGCTTCTCCCAAGTCCTTCATCGAAAAGCTATTTTTCAATGAGGTCTTAACAGACTCGAGCATAGGAATGTCATTTCCAATCAGCAATATGTCATCTACATATAAGATTAGAAATACCAGCGCTCTCCCACTTTCCTTCTTGTAAACACAAGGTTCTTGTTCGTTTTTGATGAAGCCAAACTCCTTTACAACTTCATCAAATCGAATGTTCCAACTCTGAGATGCTTGCTTCAGCCCATAAATGGACTTCAGAAGTTTGCATACCTTTCCAGCATTGTTTGGATCGACAGAACCTTCGGGCTGCATCATATACACGTCCTCAGTTAGGATTCCATTTAGGAAAGCCGTCTTGACATCTATCTGCCATATTTCATAGTCGAAATGTGCAGCAATGGCTAGAATTATCCGTATAGATTTAAGCATCGCTACGGGCGAGAAAGTCTCGTCGTAGTCAACTCCTTGAACTTGTCAAAAACCTTTTGCAATAAGTCGAGCTTTATTGGAACATTTCCATCCATATCAATCTTCTTCTTATAGATCCATTTGCACTCGATGGCTTTAAAACCATCAGGCAGGTTAACCAAGTTCCAAACTTGATTGTCTCCCATGGACTCTATCTCGGATCTCATGGCGATCAGCCATTTCTCAGAGTCTGGGTCCACCATTGCTTCTGCATAGGTCACAGGCTCATCATTGTCTAACAATAATAATTCCTGCGATTTGCGGATCCTCGCCGACCTTCGTGGTTGTGGTGCTTCTGTTGCCACGGGTTCCTCAACTTGTTCTGCTACAATAGCATCACTCGTAGAAGCATCCCCAACTGGCTCATCTTGAACTTCTTCAAGTCGCACCGACCTTCCACTTGTTCCCTTCGTGAGAAACTCTTTCTCTAGGAAAACACCGCTACGAGCGACAAACACTTTGCCCTCTTCTCGGTTGTAGAAGTAATACCCTAAGGTTTCCCTCGGATATCCCACGAAAATGCACTTATCCGATTTGGGTGTTAGCTTGTCCGACTGAAGCCGCTTGACAAATGCATCACACCCCAAATCTTTAGAGAAGACAAACTGGGATTCTTTCCAGTCCACATCTCATATGGTGTCTTAACTACGGATTTAGATGGTACCCTGTTAAGTGTGAAAGCTGCCGTTTCTAGAGCGTAACCCCAAAATGACAATGGAAAATCCGACTGGCTCATCATCGATCGAACCATGTCTAACAAAGTTCGATTACGCCGTTCGGAGACCCCGTTTCTTTGAGGCGTTCCGGGCGGTCCGCAACTCTTAAGATGATCGCTAAACTCGTGACTCAAATATTCACCTCCACGATCAGATCGCAAGGGCTTTATTTTCTTGCCACGTTGATTCTCTACTTCACTCTGAAACTCCTTGAACTTTTCAAAAGTTTCAGACTTATGCCTCATCAAGTAGACATAACCATATCTACTGAAATCATTAGTGAAGGTAATGAAGTAGTGATATACTCCTCTGGCTGTCGTGCTCATTGGTCCACATACATCAGTATGTATGAGTTCCAACAAGTCTGTCGCTCTCTCAGGTAAACCTGTAAAAGGCGATTTGGTCATCTTTCCAAGTAAACAAGCCTGACATGTCTCGTATGATTCAAAATCAAACGAAGTTAGAAGACCATCACCATGGAGCTTCTTCATGCACTTTTCACTTATATGCCCCAAACGACAATGCCATAAATAGGTAGGACTGAAATCATTAGGCCAAAGCCTTTTAGCACTAACATTGTAAACAGATGCATCATCAAGATTTAAAATAAATAACCCATTCACAATGGGAGCATCAGCCATAAACATATCATTCTTAGAGATTACACGATCATTGTTCATACTCGCAAATGAATACCCATCCCTCATCAAACATGAAGGTGATAAAATGTTTCGACCCATACTTGGAATGTAATAACAATTATTCAACTCCATAATAAATCCTGACATAAGGTGAAGTTGCATGACGCCGACAAACAATGCAGCAACCCTTGCTTTATTTCCGACGCGAAAATCCACTTCGCCTTTCTGCACTTCTCTAGTCCTTATTAGCCCCTGCATCGAATTGCAAATATGAGCAACCGATCCGGTATCAAATACCCAAGAGTTAACATAGGAATCAACGAGAATAATGACCACAACATTTAGAACAAGCGTACCTGAGTGGGAAGTACTCCTACTTCCACTCTTCTTCAAATAAGCCTGGTACTTGCTGCAGTTTCTCTTCCAGTGGCCATGTTCATGACAAAAGAAGCACTTAGTGTGTTCTACAGGTCCAGCCTTTTGCTTCGGTGCAGGCTTAGGGATCGTATCCTTAGCCTTGCCCTTCTTCTTCCAAGAAGTACCCTTTTTCTTGAAGCTAGGCTTGTTCTGCACAGCCATCACATGGCTATGCCCTGCACACTTCTTCATGTCACTTTCTGCTGTTTTAAGCATCCCACATAATTCATTAAGGCCCTTCTCCACCCCATGCATATGGTAGTTTGAAATGAACTGCCCATAGCTGGATGGAAGAGATGCCAAAATGAAGTCAGTGGCCAACTCTTAGCCTAGTGGAAAACCAAGCTTTTCCAAAGTCTGACTATAACCAACCATTTTGATCACATGGGGTCCTACAGCTGCTCCCTCTGCCAGCTTGCATTTGACAAAGGACTTGGCAACATTGTACCTCTCAGTCCTTGCCTGATCTTGGAACATGTCCTTAAGCGCAACGATCATATCGTACGCATCCTGATCCTCAAACTTCTTTTGGAGTTCAGGTTCCATGCATGCAAGCATAAGGCAGCTAACCTCAAGAGAATCATCACATGCTCTCTTGTAGGCATTCTTTAGGGCAGCAGATGCATTATCAGCAGGTTCATCGGGGATTGGGGTATCCAGAACCGTTTCCTTTTTATCAGACCTAAGAACAATTCTCAGGTTACGGACCCAGTCCGTATAGTTTGTTCCATTAATTTTATATTTGTCAAGAATCGAACGCAAATAAAAAGGTGAGGCAGTGTTTGGTGCCATTGATCTACAACAGAAAACATGCAAAATACTAAGCCATGTAACCATGAAAGAGTAAAACATATTAAACAATTTAATAGCATATACTCCCACTTAAATCAATATCCCTCTATTGATACTAAGTGTTTCAAGATCCACAATTAACAAGTCGACTAGTGAGCTTTAGCATCACTTCTAGAAGACAAGGTAAATTGGTAAGCAACACTTGCTAATCATATCACATATGACTCTTGTTGTTGGGTGACATCTCTATGTCAAAACTAAGCGCCCAACCTTTATGCCCCAAGGTCCTTAACTGTTAAGATGACCTTGTCAAGCTCACCAAACCTTATGCGTGTAGGTATCCAATACAAACCCATCCAGCCAAGGAAAACCGTGGCACCCTAATTTCATACAAGATATTACTCCTAACGGCTAGTAATCAAAATTACATAGAATTTGGATCATCACAAGTTGGCACGCAGGCCATTACAATAATTGACAACACACATGGCTCCAGCCGGGTTGCCCTACTCACGATACGCAGGTCATGATAAATTTCATACATGCATCACATACATATATGGGCCATACTGATCACATACATCCTGCAAAAACAAGTTATGCATAGAATCACATTCTAGCGGATCATGTGACCTCGCAGCACCTAGTTACCTTAACGAGATACAAAAGGGGATACGATAAAGGGGGGTCTAGGGGGTCTCCCCATGCGGGGTTCGAAGGGGCAGCGCCCCTCGCGGTATCTACACAATTTTCTTTAAGGATTTTGATTGGCAAATCAAATTTACCATAAACCGTCTGTTGTTCCGATCTGATCAAACTCCTTTGATCACGGTACAACGATTTTAGATCTAGGTTCCGATTCTATTAATCATATGGATCTTCGCGTGATTCAACTGGATCTATGTGTTACTGTCTACCCCGATGGCGGAAGCCAACCGATAGGGGTAAGTCGTTCGACAATCTCAGAATCACGATCACGAAAAGCAAGATCATAGATCAATCCTGAACCACCGCCATATAAACGATCACATCATTCATATCAATCTGCATATCACCATATGCAAACATCCCGAACCTATAACTGAACAACATCCACTCTGATACCACTGAAGGGATACGAGTAGGCTACACTAGCGCAAATCAAAATTTTCTACCACGTAAACCAGGAATACTGTTGTCATAGATCACGGGATTACCACTACACGCGTAGTTGCGGAATCGATGAAGCGCGTCGAGGCAGTGCAGACGTTCCACGTCTCCTCCTTGTCCTCGTCCCACGAGAATCTCCCCTTGCGCGGCTCGTCCAAACGCTACAGATGCAGCGCCTCCGAGGTATCCACACGTACAGGGTGGAAGCGTCAGACGCTGGACTGCTAGGTCCACGCGTGCAACACAGGTGAGAAGTGTGGCGGCTGGGTGGAATGGTCTCTAGTCTCACCATGGTCAGCTCGCCCCACCCTCTCTTATATAGGCGTCCCTAGTGGGCTTCTACATTAGCAGCCCATTAGTAGCCTAAGTCTGGTCTAATTCGGATCCAATCCTCATTAAGCTTCCAGCCCCTTAAGTGTGTGACCCTATAGGTTCATACACGTATAGATATGACACGAATACACTTATTCTGTCAATAGTTGGTAGCAGCCTCTAGCAAGACGTGCCAACTCCTAAACGCATACAAAGATCATATCAGACGAACCATCACAAGGTTTAGTACATGTATTTCCCTTTGCCTCACGATATTTGGTCTAGATCCAAGCTGACCTCTCTTTCTCGATACCGTAAGTCGGAATCCCTTTACTAGGTTAACTATTAACCTTATGTAGCATGGCCATGCATTTCTGGATCCGATTACTCAAGGGGCCCAAAGATATCTCTCTCAATTAGAGAGGGGCAAATCCCATCTTGATTGACCATGCCTTGCAGCATGCTTCAGGACAAACCCGAAAGCTACCTTTATAACTACCCAGTTACGGAGTAGCGTCTGATAGCCCCAAAGTAGGTCGATTCACATCTCAAGTACATGCGACAATCTCAGGTCCAAGGACAAAACGTACACGATGTGTAGAGAGAGAGCTGCAACTAATTGCCAGTCTCAAGTTGGGTCAGTCCAACCCCATGTTCATAACATGTGTCCACATCATTGGTTTGACATCTCCATGTCTATGACTTGCGAAACATAGTCATAAACCAATCGATGTGCTAGTCTAATATTCACGTGTGTCCTCACATGAACTCTGACTAGGGACAACTCTTAAATAACCATACAAGTAAAGAGTTTCACAAACAATTCACATAATTGCCAATCAATACAAGTTGCCTGATATGGATATTCAAGGAACATTACAATAACTCATGGATACATAAGAAATATAATCATCTCTATGATTGCCTCTAGGGCATATTTCCTTCAGCAGCTCAAGGAGATTCTTTCCTTAGTGCCCATCCTTGTAGCACGCGGACCTGGAGAGCCCCTGTTAATCTACATGGCGGCAACCAACCGGGTAATCAGCATCGTCCTCATGGTAGAGCGGAAGGAACCAGGCTATGAGCACGGAGTTCAACGACCAGTTTACTATGTGAGCGAGGTCTTGACGGAGTCCAAGCAGCGTTACCCACACTACTAGAAGATAGCTTATGGAGTATTCCTTGCCTCTCGGAAGCTGAGGCATTACTTTCAGGAGCACCCAATCACAGTGGTGAGCAAAACTCCACTGTCCGACATTATCAACAACAACGACGCTACGGGAAGGGTCGCGAAGTGGGTCATTGAACTTGCCGCCTTCGATATCACCTACAAGATACGCGACGCTATCAAGTCACAAGCCTTGGCAGATTTTATCGCAGATTGGACGGAGATGCCAGATGCTACTCCGTTGCCGGAATGAGAGTACTGGGTGATGCACTTTGACGGATCAAATCTGCTCAACGGCTCGGGGGCTGGTGTATTGCTACAGTCACCAACTGGCGACAAGCTACACTACATTCTGCAAATCCACTTCGAGGCTACAAACAACATGGCGGAGTCTGAAGCACTCATTCACGGACTACGCGTAGCCAAGGATATTGGCATCAAGCGCATAGTTTGCTGTGGAGATTCTGACTTGGTTTCCCAGCAGGTGGATGGGACCTGCAATGCGCAGAACCCTATGATGGCGGCATATCGAGACGAAGTGGACGAGATAGCCAAGAGCTTCTTGGGCTATGAAGTCAAGTATGTACCTAGGGAGCAAAACGAGGCGGCTGATCTGCTATCTAAGCTTGGATCAGGGCGCAAACGAATTCCGCCAGGAGTTTTTCTAGAGCATCTACGAACACCATCCGTGAAGGGAGCCGGCATCGACAACCCGGATAGAGCTGACTCTTTCGTCCACATGGTGGCAAAGGTACCTTCAGCTTGGACAAAATCGTTCATGGAAGATCTCGAACATGGAACTTTTCCCGACGACGAGGTCGAAAGACGACAAATAGTACGACGAGCAAAGGGTTATACCATACTCAATGGACAACTCTACAAAAGGAGAACTACTGGTGTATACCTAAAATGTGTTTCCCAGCTAGAAGGTATTGAAATAATACGCGAAATCCATCTCGGAGATTGCGGGCATCACGCCGCTCCTCGATCGTTGGTCGCGAAAGCCTTCCGGCAAGGATTCTACTGGCTAACCGTGTAGGCGGCCGACAAGCTGGTTGAGAAATGCATGGGATGCTAGTATTATGCCCGACAACCACATGTTCCTGCTGAAGAATTGCGAACAATACCAATAACTTGGCCGTTTGCAGTCTAGGGGCTGGACATGGTGGGACCGTTACAAACGGCATCATGTGGGTTTACACATCTGCTAGTAGCAGTTGATAAATTCACTAAATGGATAGAAGCTAAACCCATTAGAAAGCTTGATGGGGCAACTGCCCTCAGGTTTGTCCGGGATCTAGTGGTGAGATTTGGTCTCCCACATAGCATTATCACCAACAACGGCAGCAACTTATCACTCGGAGAAGTGGAGGCTTATTGTTGGGAGAAGGGCATCTGACTTGACCTTTCATCTGTGGCACATCCACAATCCAATGGTCAGGTTGAGCGAGCCAATGGATTAATTCTGCAGGGAATCAAGCCATGTCTTGAGGCACCGCTCCATAGAGCAGCTGGATCTTGGGCGGAAGAATTTGCATCTGTGTTGTGGAGTTTACGAACTACACCCAATAGATCCACTAGCTACACCCCTTACTTCATGGTATATGGAGCAGAAGCCATCCTACCTTCCGACATACTTCACGATGCACCAAGAGTCGCCGCCTATGACGAAGATGACGCTGAAGAATCCAGACGCCTAGATGTGGACCTTCTCGAGGAGGAGCGCGTTTTGCCATGCCAAAGATCCACCATCTACTAGTGAAGCTGCGCAGCTACCATAGTCGCCGCGTTCAGCATCACTCGTTTAAAGAAGGGGATTTGGTGCTCCGACTTAAGCAGAAGAAGTCACACAAATTATCCCCGCCATGGGAAGGACCGTTCATCATAAGCAAGGCGCTACTCAATGGGTCTTACTACCTCGTTGACAATCGTGAACTAAAGGATAGACCCAACGAGGATCATAAGCGTAAGCGACGTGACCCAGATGATGACTATCCGGAGCTTGATCGGCCATGGAACATAGCACAGCTACGTCCTTTTTACACTTAGCATTTTTTATCTAATTGTGTACCTCTTATATGATCAATGAAATAAAGCTCTCTGGTTCACTCATATTTCTGAGTCTTTTACCTCCTTTAGTGTTCATTTCTGGATCATATAAAACCTTTATGCACAAGTTTTGCGATTGCACTTGTGAAAATTCTGATAACGGGCGTTAGCTTAAGTTTTTTGGTCTACACATTCTTTGTCGTTTTTATGTGGATTCTGGAGTAGTGACTTTCGGCACTTATTGTCAGCGATTTTGTGCTTAGGTTATTAACGGTGCCATTGGGCATCATCACCTAAGTGCATGGTTCCGATAACGAGTCTTCCGACTCACGAAAAGTCAAGCATAATAAACCAGCACTTGCTTAAAAAATATACATGCTGGAACTAGTTCTTAAGTAGCAGGACATACATCATTGTTTTCCTCCTTATGTTAATACATAGTTTTTTCCGCATACGCATCACAAAGGAAACACATATTACAAATTGTTTTTCATTCCTTTGGTGCAGGCGACTTGGAAGCAGCGTCATCAGCAGCAGGAGAGTCACCCTCGAAGTCGGCAGTGTGAAGAGACTCGGAGGAGCTTTGGTCGTTGCCATCGATGGTATTCATCGGCACGAAGACGTTGACGTCGACTAACTCGGCAACTCTGGTGTCATATCCCGCGAGTGACGACAGGATGGATTCATGGTTTATCTCCTTGCCATCGTCATCTACGTCAGGAATGCTAGAGGTTACCGTGTCAATGTCGGCATTCTCATAGTGTGCCTTGACCATGGACAACGCCATCCGTGCACATGAAGCTTTCCAGCTTGTGATACGCTCGGGGGCTCGGCGCAGGATCTACGAGAACTTTGCCACAGAGTCCGATGCCTTGATATTAATCTGGAGGGGTTTGGCAATCTCTTTGGCTTGCGCGATGGCGGTGTTGATGAAGTTGCCGGCAAGAACCATGCATTCTTTTGCCGGAGGAGGCGATCGGGTTAAACCCATAGGAGCTGTGAATTTCCGACAAAGGAGCACATGAGTTCAAAAATTCAAAGTATCTAGACTATAGAAATCCATGATGGAGAATCACTTACTGAAGATGCTAGCCTCAGCTTGCCAGAGGGTATCCGCCAAGGAGTCCCGTTCTTGTTGGAGGAGCTTGCACGCTTCATGATGGCGTTTATTCTTCTCATCGGCAGCTTTCTTCTGATCTTTTAAGATCGATATCTCCTCCTTCAAGCGGTTCATCTCCTCGGTAGTGGAGTCCTACAGGGCTTTCATTGATTCTTCATGCATTTTCAACATGTCCTTCCTCTCCTGCTTAAGGATCTTGTTCTCGCTATCCAGCTCTTGAATGTTCTTGGATTGCTCGACAATGTCCTTAGCCTTGGCAATGGTTTCTGCAAGTCGGATAAAGCAAAGTACACAGTGAGTAGTCGGAGAATACACAAGTTTAAGTCGGAATACGAAAAAGAAAGGAAAAAACAGATGCTTGCTCTTGATGATCTGTTCCTTCAAGAAGGCAGTTTTACCCTTTTTGGCTTCCAAGTCAGCACGCATCTTCTGGTACTTTTCGTTGGCCATGCCCCTCCGAGAATTCTCATTCTATGGAAAAAAGAAGAATTAAACGTTGTTTGGTCTACTTGGAGCATCTAGCCGGAATTTTTTACCTAGATGCTCGGGGGTTACAGCGAGAGTATTTAACTCAGCAATATGCTTAGTCTTTCTTTCAGCATCTAGTCGGAACTAATTCAGTTTTCGGTTAGAAGCTTGGGGGCTACAGTATAAAGTTTTTAACTCGGATATATGCTTAGCTTCTCTTTAAGCATCTAGTCGGAACTAATTCAGTTACAACTAGAATCTTGGGGGCTGCAGTATCGAAATTTATAAACAATGCGTATGCTACTCTTAAAGCATCTAGTCGAAATAATTCATTCCACCTAATGCTTGGGGGCTACAGAAAGAAGTTTTCTTGCTTAGTCACTCTTAGAGCATCTAGACGCAAATACCTATGGTTTTCCGTCTAAATCCTCGGGGGCTATAGTGGGATATTCATATGAAAAGCAAAAGGCAAATAAAACTTACAAGTGCAATAATATTGAGGTTGGTAGCACTCTCAGCCAGCAGCTTGCCAAAGGATGCACTGTTTCCTTGCAAGATCTCTGCTTTCCGGAGAATCTCCTCTAGACCGCACGTCGGAGATGTCAGCGCTGCACCAGGAACCAGAGCAGTGCTACACGGCGTAAGTACCGGATAGACTATCTTCGGATACTCTATGGTTTTCTTGGGCGCGGGGGCGCCACCTTCGACAGAGGTACCACCTTCCACCACCGCCTTACCGCTACCGATGGCATCCTTAGCTGGAGCTTCAGCCATTTGATGTGCGACACTTTCCTGCGTCGCCTGTTCGCCGATAACAGCAAGCTCAGTAGAGGCACCTGAGTCCACTTCCACGGCGAAAGGGCCAGCTGTTTCCTTGGCTTGGGAGATTCTCGGAGCGGACGAGGGCTTGACGGTGGGAGTGACAGGGGCGATGGCGGGAGACGCGTCGCGATGCATCATGTCCTTGATGGTTCTATAAGCCCCCGATGTTTTGGAGGTCTTCAAGCTGGTCGTGGCTTTCTTCCTGAAACGTGCAAAATGCATAAGTATAGGAATAAGACAGATAAATAGACAATGTCGGAGAGAAAGAAGCTTACATAAGAGGGGTGCTTTGGCAAAGGGGATCCTAGTAGTCTTTCTTTTCTCCGCCTCAAGGGCGGCGGTAGTCTTTTTGGAGGCTCCTCCCTCCGTCTTCTTCTTCTTGCCTCCGTCGCCAGCGTCAGAGGTGGAGCTCTTCCGCTTTCGTGACAACAGAACATCGTCGTCGGACACGACCATGACTTCCTTCATTTTTGGATCATAGATTTGGACAGCCATGCTATCCTCCTCTAGATCGCTAAGCTGTTAAGTGAGAAGTTACCGTGTTAGACAATATGGTAATGGCTAGACGGAAGAACTGGAGTATATGTCATACACGGAAGATATACAGCTACCTTTGGGCACTTGCTCTCTACGAACATGTCGTAGGTGATGGTGAAGCCACTCTTCTTGTCCTTCACCTTGACGATGTCCTTGAGGCGAAGCTTGACGGAGTCGCTCGAGAAGTTGTCCACGGAGATGCGAAGGCTATCCCTTTTATCGTTGGTATACTCATGCATCAGCTTCGAGCGGTGCTGCAAAGGCTGGATTCGCCTGATGAACCAGCACATGGCTAGGTCCAAGCCAGTCAAACCCGTCTCTACGAACCACTCTATCCGCCTTATAGCGCAGGAAGCGTCGATGTCAGAGGGAAGGTAAGCTTGGGATCTCCATGTCGATGTTTCAATGGCTGCTCCATCGATGAAGTCCGGGTACATTACTGCTCGGCCGGCCAGAGGGATATCTGGGCTGTAGAAGTAAGTACGCTGCCAGTTCTTGCAGGACTCGTGGCCGACGATGTCAGGGAAGCGCCGGCCAGGTCGGATGTTGAAGCTAATAGTGCCACAATTTCTAAGTTCATCCTTGCTGGCTCCGGCTTCGCGCTTGACAGTGAAGAATTAGATAAAGAGGTCTAGCCTAGGCTTAATCCCTAAGTAACCCTCACAAAGCGCCGCATAATTGCTAAGCGCTAGGATACTATTGGGAGAAAGCTTTTGGGGCTGGACCCGGTAATGGTTCAAGACGGCAAGTAAGAAGTTAGAGATGGGCAGGGAGACACCGCGTACCATCTGTGCTTTGAGGTACACCTTTTCTTCGGCTTGGGGAGAAGGTGTGACCTCGCCGGCCAGCGCCACCCGCCAGGCGAGCCCCTCCGTCGCGGGGAGGTAGCCTTCGATGATCAACTCTTTGATGTCGCGGTCCGTGATGTCCGAACCGCGCCAGTCGCCTTTATAGGAGTCGTTTTCCTCCTCCAGCAGCTCCAGCACCGCTGGATAATGGTCGCCGCCGATGGCCTCGACCACCGCAGAGATGGGGATGACCAGGCCCTCTGGAGGCACGACGACGGAGCTCGCCGGCTTCGCCCGACGCCGCCATCGAGGGAGAAGAGCTGATGTTGGCCATTGCGAGTGTTTGGAGGTGACTGGCGAGATTGGGAGTTAGGGTTTTTGCAAGTTGCGCGGAGAGCTCGAGGGGGCGCTCGCTGGAGGAAGAATATGATGCAAGGAGAGAATGAGGTGAAAAGTAAATTTTTCACCACAGTTACTATTTATGATCTCCAGCATCGAGATTCGTGCAGCTTAATCGGACGGTTGCTGCGTAGACAACGTGTGTGCGGACGTGCGCGGAAATTTTGCCACATCCCAACCGACGCCGCGAACGGTTCGTATCGCTCGCGCGGGAAAAGTGGACATGATTGCCTTATCTGCATGTGTGAGTTATGAGGCGTTGCTGACCTACGTCTATGACGCCCTAGCTGACATAGGCAGATGAACCATCACATCAGTAGATTCCGGCTTGGACGGATCCAGTCCGGCTACGGAAGAGTACGATGGAAGATTCAGCAATTCTCTGACTTACAAATTGAAGACGGAGAAAACCTTGCAGGGTTCTTTGGGAGGACTACAAGATATTGCTTGACGATTTTCCGACATCCACCTAGACGGAGCATTCCACATGAAGAGGCAAGACGGCGCAAGATCTCGGAGTTCTCCGGGGGCTACTGTTGGGGATATGCTATATGGGTATCCTCATAGCATGTCTCCTATCCGGATAACCCGGGTAGCCCACAGTTGGTAGCATGGCCCATGGCCTGCTGGGCGGCCCAGTTAGATGGATCCATAAGGGAGGCCCATGCCGGATAAAGGAAGGCTACGGTGGAGTCACCAGCGTACTCGGAGCCTTAGAGTACAAGACACGCAAGACTAGTAATAGACGGTGTAGGACTCTGTAACCTGTCCAGCTAGGATTTTTCCCTGAAACCCTAGGACCTGGAAACTATATAAGTCGGGCCTATGGGAGCCTTTAGGGCACAACTTCAGACGACCAAGTAGCGATTAGCATACACCTCGCACAGCAAACCTATCTCTGTAACTCGGCATATTGCCATTATAGTGATTTATAGCAGGAGTAGGATTCCGCCACCGTTGTGGGATCTGAACCTGGGTAAGCTATGTTACCTCGTACCCGTCAACTGTCCGCCTCCCCCCACGTCTCTAAACACGCACTGCGAGGACACCTCCATGGCGTACTCGTCGGCAATACCACGACACCATCCATATGACGGATAGATATACTCTGGGGCCTCTCAGAGGAATGTCATCCAATTGGCTTGCAATCATATGACTAGGTAACAAGGGATGGCATATCACGAAACAAGTACTTATCTGTTATGAGGTTGAACTAGCTATAGAGATACTGATGATCGAACCTCGGATAAGTAAAGTATCGCGTGACAAAGGGAATTGGTATCATATGTAAATGGTTCATTCAATCACAAAGTAATCATAGAAATATGTGGGAGCCATAATGGATTTCCAGATTTCTCTAATGGTTATTGATCAGAGAGGTGTCTCGATCATGTCTGCATAGCTCACGAACCGTAGGGAGACACACTTAAGGATTCGATGATGTTTAGTAGATATGGAATATGAGTTGGAGATCGAATGTTGTTCGTAGTCTCGGATTGTATCTAGGACTTCACGTGGAGATCCGGAATGGTCCAGAGAATAAGATTGATATAAGGAAAGTCTAATTCCGGGGTTCGGAAATTTTTTCGTTGTTTTCATCGGAAGCTTCTAGAAAGTTCTGGAAGGTCCACCACCCCGGAAGGGGTGCACATGGATGCGCCATACCCAAGTGGGGGTGTCGGCATCATGCCCTAGGTCAAGTCGGCTATGACTAGGAAGTGGGAATCTAACTCTAGTTTGAATAGTCAAATCCCAATTTGAAAAGTCAAAGTCCTAGTGCAGGGAGGAAAGGAAACCTAGAAGGGAGAGGACTCGGCCTCCCCTTGCCGCCTCTCCCCCCATATAAGCAGGGGTGGGGCCCCCCCTTGGCCCTCACCCTAAAAAAACCCTAGGCCACCGCCCTTGATCCCAAGCCGCCGACGCCCTAGCTCTCCAAGTCGCCACCTCCTATACCCTAGCCGCCGGCGCCTCCCTCTCCTCGGCGCCTAAACCATAGTCGCTAAGGCTCTCTCTCCTCCACCATACCTGCTTCGTATTAGGTGAAGCCCTGTTGGATCTACTGCTCCACCTCCACCACCACACCGTCGTGCTGCTGGAATCGCGAGGAGATCTAGAACCTCTGCTGCTTGCTGGAACAAGGGAGAGGAAGGTCTTCATCGAGTACCGAACGTGTGACCGACTGAGGAAGCGCTGTCGGAATGTGGCACCGGAAGGATCGTCTTCACGATCTTGAGATCGGCAAGTGAACAACTATATCAACCGCAAGAATCCGATCTTATTAAACGCTTTGGATCTACGAGGGTTAGTACTCTACAAAATCGATGCACCGATCTCATAGATTAGATCTTGGCTTTTGTGTGTTCCCGCAATAGAATTTTTTTGTTTTCCATGCTGCGAACCCCTATAGTGGTATCAGAGCCGACTCTATGCGTAGATCTATTGCACGAGTAGAACACAATGTTTTTGTGGGCGTTGATGCTTCTATTGTCGTTTGCTTTTTGTGTACTTTGCATCTTGCGGGATGGTGGGATGAAGCAGCCCGGGCTAACCTTATATGTCATAGTACATGAGACTTGCTCCATGCTCAACGTACAACTTGCATTGCACAAGTGGCTTTGCGGGTGTCTGTCTCTCCCACCATAGTAAAGATTCAATTTACAACATGCACTTGACAATACTTATATCAATGTTGTGGTTCATGATTGTAAGATTAGAACGGTTCTTATTCGAAAGCCCCAGCCATGTAAAACATGCAAAGAAAATTAGAGGCGTCTAACTTGTTTTTGCAGGGGATTGTGTTGTGATATGATATGGCCATGATGTGATTGTGATTATATTTTATGTATGCAATGATCCTTATTGTAAGTTGGAAACCGACAGGAGCCTTATGGTTGTCTTTAAATTTCATTTAAGACCTGGTGTCTATTCATCAAAGTAGTTGTAATAGTTGCTACTGGTGGAGGACAACCATGAAGCTGCGCCATTGACCTTGACGCCACGCCGGTGATGATGGATATCATGTTCGTGCTTTGGAGATGGAGATCAAAGGCACAAGAAGAAATGCCATATCATATCACATATTATGAATTATATGTGATGTTAATCCTTTTTATGCATCTTGTATTGCTTAGATCGCGACGGTAACATTATAAGATGATCCCTCTCACTAAATATCAAGTAATAAAGTGTTCGTCGTTAGTAGGCACCGTTGCGACATGAATGTGGGATCTCATGATGGCTCTCCACCCACACCCACCGTGAGACCCACCCCTCCTCCCGCGATATCCCAACCCCGGCCATCTAAACCCAAATCCGAGCCATGCAATCAACTCAACCCACCTCAAAACCCATAAGCTGGCCAACATGGCTCCATCTACAATCTCCTTCCCCCTAGATCTTGAATCTGGTTTGGTTTTTTCAAAAAAAGTGATGAACCTTTATTCCACCCCGGTTCATCCAATCTATGCTGAATTTGGTTTTTCTCTTGTGGTTTCTTTTGGCAATGCAAAGTTTGATCTCTCTTGTGCCAATGTTGGAATGGCTCTCTCGGCATGTCTAGGTGCAGATTGGGACAAACTCCGAATCTCCCCTTTGCAGGGACGGGTATTCATATTTGATGTTTGTTCGAAGGCTATTGGGATCATGATCATTAAAATGAGGTATTACAAATCCAGAGATTTCACATGCTACTTTGATCTCTGGAGAAACGGTGGACCAAATTGGGAACGTGAGTTTAAACTCTGGAATGAGGAAGAAGAAAGGCAATGGACACTCGTGCAACACAAGAGGAAAAGGAATTCTTATGGATCCATCTATGAATCACACAACCATCAAGGTACATCTACTATCCCACCCTCTACAAATTTACAAAATCCTCTATCTGGTGCAAATCTTGTTCCTGTTAGTAGTAGAGATTCATATGTTGAAGTGGCTCGATCACACAACGGTACACAATTTCAAAATTTTGAACATGCACATGATCGTACATCACGGAATGAGATCCCATTATCTAGGACTGAAATATCTCATCGACACGTCTCACACGTTGGAGTTTCACCCGAACGGCCGAATAATATGGATTTGCCTATTTATGGTAACGTCATTAGGCCATTTAAATGCACACGTTGCTTGGCAGAAAATGATCACCTACGTGCAGTTTGTCGTAACCGTGTTCGTTGCCGTAAATGATACAATTATGGACACATCTCCTGATCATGTCTATCGTCGCTAACAAGAAAAACATTTTATCGAAGAATATCTCGAGCTACTGTTACACCTAACCCTGCCACATCGACTTCTCCAGAGAAAAGCACATACACAACTCCGCTGCCACTATCCTCTCAATCTCCTCTCCCACAAATCCCAGTGTGCTCATCGGCGATGGCAATGCCGAACTATCCTGTCGACCCTGCCCCCCACGCCTCCCCTGGCATGGCTGCAATCCATCCTGGTCCACTATGCACCCAAAGAAGCTATGTGTTCCTGGGAGGGGACTCACCCATCTATGCTGATGATTGGGCTATCGCCACCCTCACCCCCAACCCTGATGCTGCTGACTTCCTCGGCTCTGTTGCGATCATCGGTGAGTTTCTCCATGGACTTGGTCTGTAAGTTCGTAGCACATCAAAGAGTGCAATGGGTACTGCTCTGTTTCAGTTTGCTACTGTCACTGATAGAGATGCTGCAGTTCTGGGTAGTCCATATCAGATAGGAGAGAGTACTTTGAGGATTGTTAATGAGGATTCTGGTATTAATCGTAGGGCTATCGTTTTCACTCATGATATCTGGTGCATGTTGCTTAACTACCCTCAGCAGCTGTGGGATCCTGAATCTGTGATGAAAACATTTATCCCCTTTGGTAGATTTCTTGTCTGGAATAAGGATCTGTCAAACAAGGCTAGAATCCTGGTAAAATTTCGTGCATATGACATTGACACACTTCCCCTGAGTGTGGTGATTGGTAAGAATGTTGCTGATGATGGCAATGGTGACTCATGGACATGCCCCATGATCTTGCTATCTACTACTATGCTTGGTGCCAATGCTGGTGATGAAGATCCCCTGCCTCCTGATGGTGGAAACCCACACCCCCTGCCCATGATCCATCAGGGTTTTTGGCATGATGCCTAGCATGACCATGTGATGGGGGAAAATGTTGCTTAAAATGAAAATGTTGCACCTGTACATGCTGCAGTTGGAAATGCAGCACCAGCAGCTAATGCCTAGAATGAGGTTGCTGTCAACCTGGAACCTGCAACCCCACCACTGCAGCCTGAGATTCATGATAACCAGAATATGCCTACTGCTGAACTGGACCCAATTGCCAACCTATCCAGCCTGCTTGTTAGCTTGATGGGTGGTGAAGAGCATGCAGACTTCCCCAATATTGCTGGTATCACTATCACTGGTGCTACAGTTCAGATGAATGAGTCTGTCAACAATGGCATCAACACAGTCAAAGTCACTCTAGAGATCAACACTGTTCCCCCTAACCAGCAAAACACCCTGCAGAATAATAATCAGATGGAGGCAAACAATGTTTCATATGTGGTTGATAACAACAATGCTACATTTGATGGAGCTGGCCCCAGCTACATTCCTGTACCTGGAGACAGCTCTGACAGTGTTACTATGATCCCCAAGTCTGACAACTTCCCTAAGAGTAAAAGGAAGAAACCTGAGCCTCGCTCTGTCAAATATGTTATGAGAAGCTGCAGGATTGCAAGTCTCAATGCAGGTTTCAAGAACAAGGCAAGTGTTGATGAACATGCCTCCAATGCACAAGTCACTCCCATGAATCTGTCTGGCCACTTTGAAGATATTTTCATGGACAATAACAGTGCACCCCACCAGTTCTTCCAGTTGACACAATTCACGCCATTGGCACCAGCTTCTGTCAGATTCCTCCTGGGGAGGTCTCTGCTGCCAACCTGAACTATGACAGTTCCAATGATAGTGCTTAATCACAATTGCACCGTGTCCAAGAGCATGGACAGTAGATGCTCCGTTATCCTAGGATTTTATTCTAGTTTTAATCATGCTAAGTTATTATGTCAGACTCCTTTTATTTATCATCCAAAGTCTCTGGTGTGTGCAGAGCAAAACATTTTACCTTATCTTATCTGGGTTGTACTCTCCACTGTCTGATGTGGTTTTATCATATCTGTCTTGCTTGGATCACCAACTTAATACTCATTTTTTCTCTCTACTTATCTGCCTGGATATTATGATATATATCAGTTGGTTATCTCTATGCAATAAATGTACTCATCATTATGGATGCAAGAACAAATCTCACTCCTCATGCACTATCTTTTATGATATACAGTGCCTGTATATCTATTACAACAAACATACCATTGTTTCCAATGAGTAGACAAATCAAAATTCTTGACTGGAATATTAGAGGCATTAACTCTCAGGAAAGATGGGATGACCTTGCTGATAAAATCAATCAGAGCAATTGCAACATATTATTTATATAGGAGACTAAGAGAGAAATATTTGACAATATTTACATCAAAAAATTCTGTCCTAGAAGATTAGGAAAGTTTGCATTCCAACCATCCATTGGTAATTCTGGTGGTTTGATAACTATTTGGAATGGTAATATGTTTAATGGCACTATGATCAGCCAATCATCTTTCCACCTTACTATTAAGCTGAATTGCAATCTAGCCAATGAGGAGTTTTACATCACCAACATATATGCACCATGCACAAATGATGGAAGGGTTGATTTTATTGACTGGTTCTTAAACATTGATTCATGCACCTTCAAATTATGGATCATAATGGGAGACTTCAATATGATTAGGAGGTCTGAAGATAGAAACAGAGCAGGGGGAAACATATCAAACATCCACTCTTTCAACTCCATCATTCAAGAACATGATCTGGAGGAAATACCACTGAAAGGGAGAGCATTTATATGGTCAAATATGCAGTAGCAACCTCTCCTTGAGAAACTAGATTGGATATTTACATCTCATGAATGGACAACCACTTTCCCCAATACCATGGCCACTCCATTGGCTAGATTGGGCTCTGATCACATCCCTATTTTGATACAAATCAGTACTGACATACCAAAATCACAATTATTCAGATTTGAAGACTATTGGTTAGAATTTGAAGGACTGTCAGATATTGTGCAAAAGAATTGGGTCAACAAATAAATGTTCAAGAATGATGCACATGATCTGTCTGCTAGATTTAAAAACATGTGGCATGCTATCAAAAAATGGAGTAAATCCATCTCTAACCTCAACATTGTCATTGATAACTGCAACTTTGTTTTATCTCTATTGGATGGTCTTGAGGAACAAAGGGCATTGTCAGTACCTGAGATGAATTTCAGGTGTATTATAAAGTCTTATTTGGCCAAACTATTGGAAGCTAAAAGAAAATATTGGAGGAAAAGGGCAAACATTAGGTGGGCTAAGCTTGGTAATGAAAACACAAAGTTCTTCCACTCTATTGCCACTAGGAACTACAGAAACAGTTATATTGTTGTTCTACATGATGAACAGGGCAATGAAATTACTGACCATGATCACAAAGCTGCACTTTTATGGACTGCCTTCAGAGATAGACTTGGAAAAACATCTGAAACTGAGATGATGTTTGATCTGCAAAATCTCATTATCCCACAAGACCTCACATCACTAGAAGAACCATTTACTCATTTGGAAATTGATGATATTATCAAATATATGCCAAATGATAAATCACCTGGACCTGATGGTTTTAATGGATACTTCATGAAGAAATATTGGAATCTCATAAAAGTCCAATTCTATAATCTATGCAACAGATTTCACGGTGGGGAGCTGGACACTGACAGTATCAATACTGCCTACATTGCACTCATTCCAAAAATTTCTAATCCCATGAAACCATCTGATTTTAGGCCCATCTCACTTGTTAGCATGGCACTCAAAATTCTGACAAAGCTAATTGCCAATAGAATACAGAACGTTATTATTCCCATTGTCACCAAAAATCAGTATGGATTTATCAAATCCAGATCAATACAAGACTGTCTGGCCTGGGCATTTGAATACCTGCATATTTGTCATAGATCTAAGAGAGAGATCATCATATTAAAAATTGATTTTGAGCAAGCATTTGACATGATAGAATACAATACTATCATCACCATGCTCAAACACTTTGGATTTGGAGACAAAATCATTGGATGGATCAGCAAGATACTTAATAGTGCTAACACTTCAGTGATAATAAATGGAGTACCTGGAAAAAATATAAAATGCAAGAGAGGTGTAAGACAGGGTGACCCACTATCACCATTACTATTTGTTGCCACTGCTGAACTTCTACAAATTATTGTTAAACATGCTTGGCATAATAATGAGTTATATCTCCCTGTTGACCAGGCATATGGGCAGAATTACCCAATTCTCCAGTATGTTGATGACACACTACTCATCTTGCCTGCAGTTCAGGAACAACTCAACCATCTGAAGAATCTTCTTATGGACTTCTCCAAATCAATTGGACTTCAAATAAATTTTCATAAATCTTCTATGGTCCCCATTAATATGACAGCTGATAGATGCAAAACATTTGCTAATAGTTTTGGATGCAGATTAGAATCACTACCCTTCACATACCTGGGCCTTCCAATGGTAACCACTAAACCAAGTATAGGTGACCTTACACCCTTGATCAACAAGATTGATAAAAGATTGGATGGCATCTCCAATCTACTATCACACTGCTCTAGATTTGTTGTCATCAAATCAGTCATATCTGCAATGCCCAATCATATTATGTGTGCCATGAAGTTGCACTACTCACATAATGACCATGTGAACAAATCTACAAGAACTTTTCTATGGCATGGGAATGACATTGAAAAAAAGGAAAATGTCTGGTGGCTTGGGACAAAGTTTGCTTATCCAAAAAAGCTGGTGGACTAGGAATTTTAAACTTGAGGCGACATAACAAGGCTATGATGATAAAAAATCTGTATAAATTCTTCAACTGTCTGGATATACCTTGGGTCAACCTTATCTGGCAAGCATATTATCATAATGGCTCCCTGCCAGATTGCAATTCATACAAGGGATCTTTCTGGTGGAGAAAATTTGCCTCTCATTTCTGGTTGACTTCAAGAAAATGACCACTAGTTTGCCTGGTTAGGGAAATAGCACTATGTTTTGGCATGACAAATGGATTGACACTAAACTATGTAATAAGTTTCCTGAATTATTTTCTTTTGCCAAAAAGCCAAAAATCAGAACGCATGAAGCCAAACAATCAGCTTGCAGGGGAGTTACTGGGTTTGTTTCAACTGCCATTATCTCTTACTGCAGAAAACCAGATAAACAGTTTATTTACAATCCTCCAGAATTCAAATGATCTCGAGAAATAAAAATGGACATTCCCATGGGGAGGTGATAGATTCTCTACTAAAAAGGTATATGACCTTCTTGTCAAAGCCCCTGATGCACCAAAGCCTTTTGAATGGATTTGGAAATCCCCATGTCTTCCCAAGCACAAGTTTTTCTTCTGGCTGCTACTAAATGATAGACTAAATACCAGAGAACTACTTGTTATAAAAAATTTCAACATTGAGGATGACACATGTGTCCTTTGTGAGGAAAACACTATTGAATCAGTTGATCATCTCTTCTTCAGATGTGATTTTAGTCAAAATTTCCGGTGGAAACTTGGAATTTAATGGAACACTGATTATCCATTGATTAGTATGCTCCAAGAGGCACATGGCAGATCATTGAATCAATTCTTCAACATCACTATGATGGCAGGATGCTGGAGCTTATGGAGTCATAGGAATAACATCATCTTCGAACAACATATTAGGTGCATGGATAACTGTTATGGCATATTCAAATTGTCAGTAGCTGACATTAGACATAGAATCAAACCCAACCTACTTGAAGGCATGCATGCTTGGATAGATACTTTGTAATTTTCTTTTTCTGTGATTCCCACCATGTACAGTGCCCAATTTATAAAATGAAAATGACACAGTGGGGGACTTCCCCACTGTCTTTGTGTCAAAAAAAGTAGGCACCGTTGCTAAGACTCGTCATTTCAAAGTATCACGTGATGATCAGGTGTGATAGATTCTACGTGTGCATACAATGGGTGCAATCCAGATTTGCACATGCGGATACTAAAGTTAACCTTGACGAACCTAGCATGTACAGACATGTCCCCGAAACACGGAATACCGAAAGATAAAGCATGAGTCATATGGATGATATGATGAACATGTTGATTGTTTTACTTTGAAGCTACATCATCTCTCGTGATGATTGGACTTGGTGTAGTAGATTTGGTTCGTGTAATCACCAAAATGACTCGAGGAATGTTGTTTTGAGTGGGAGTTCAACAATAATATGATTAAAAGTTTAACATAATTTATCATAAATTAAATCAAAGTAAATTTGCATAATTGTTATAGTCATTGGCATCCGTTCACCACCTTACGCTTAGTTATAATTGAGATAATAGAACTATAGAATTCTGGATAGTTACTTTATGAACTGGTATCATATCGTTTTGAGTGTCAATCTAAAGTTTAAAAGTCCTATTGCAAACTTTTAGCAAACTCCGTTTACTCCATGAAGTTTAATAATTAGTAATAAATCAAGAGTAACAGTTCCAGTGTTAGTATATAAGTATCATGTTTGTCTCCATGATTCTTGATATTTAAAATATTGTTTTAATATCAAGGTTATTTAGGAGCTGAAAGAATTGTTTCAGAAACCATCATGTGTGGAAGATATTGCGATATTTGAAACGAAGTTTTGGTTACAACATGATAGATTACAATTTAGCAAAATATATGTTCGCATATTTGATGAGAATGTGCGAAGGTTGGGGATATTAGATGTCCTAATTCTCCAAAAGGTTTTGGAAAGCAATATTATACTCGCGATTAACCTTTATAAGCTATAGTAGCTAGATCATGAAATTTGTCATGATAAAGATGAATATAAGATGTAGGTAAAATGTTTACTATACTAAAAGATTACTAAACAATGGATTTTGAAAGAATGCCAAACATTTGATGATGGTGATATACTTCAAAGTGCAAGCCCAAAGATATTAGTATTTGAATATACACACTTTAGACTATGTGTCATGTGTATGGCGCCACTGTTTATGTTGATAGGTTCTTTTAAAAGGAAAAGGAAATGTTGAAAGAGAATGTCGGAAATATTTGGCAGAAAAGAAATGACTGGAATTGTCCAGCATAAGTATATAGATGATATACATATTATGGTTGTATTCTTTGCTTGTTAAACAATATGGTTCTTGGCTATTGGATACCAAATTTGTTGGTGTGAATTGTCATACGAAACAACACAATTCATGAACTACAATGGCCTAAGTAACTAGTAAGAGAATATGTGAAGATACTCATCGAAAACAAACAAAATGTTGTGATGTTTCTCGTTGACATCAAAGCTTTCCTTCAAGATTTGTTTCAATAATTGCTATTATGATCAGGTATTATGAGAACAAAAGGTTGTTCAAATAATTACCGTATTCCACAGAAGACTAATGGATTACAAATCTAGTTAGAGAAATCGCATCCATAAAAATAATGCTAAAAATGTCGAATGACAAAAGATTGAAAGATCACTTAGGAAGTGACATCGTTTTTTAAATTATATTGGAAAGAAAACATGAAGAAACTCCATGTTGATGGAATTTTGGAGTCTTTTAATTTTGATCAAATGATGATTGTGACACTTTCCTAGAGATAATTGAAACTTAGTTCAAAGGCCTGGAAGAATGAACGACTAACTTATTGTAATTTGTACATATTGATGTTTGTAGTCCATTATGTGTAGTCATGAGCGATGAATTTAACTTCATATGCTTGCTCCAGAAATTTGAGTGAATATATATGTATATTTACGTAATAAGGAAGAAGTGTGAAACATTTAAAAATGTTCAAGGACTTTCAAGATGATGTGGAAAATCATTGTAACAAGAAAATAAAGAGTTTATGATTGGATCATAGAGGAACATATTTGAGTTACAAATTTTAGCAAAACACCTAAAGATTTGAGGAATCGTTCCATATATTTATATTTCCCGAAAACACCATAGTAGTATGGAGTGTTCGAGATATGTAATGAAACCTTGTTTGACATGGTAGAATCAAAGGTGTCATTTATAAAACTGCCATTATATTTTAAAATATTATAGCTTTAGTGAATTGCTTTTATACTGAAAAGAGCTCCATCGTGATCCGTTAAAATGACACCATATAAAGTTATGGTTTGGGATAAAACCCAAGTTGTCCTTTCTTAAACATTGGTATGCTAGGAATAAGTAAAATGTTTACAACCAAAGAAGGATGAACATGTCTTTGTAGGTTGTTTCGAATAACCGTTGGGTATTCCTCCATAACACTGAAGATAAAAGTGTTTGTAGCTTAGAACGTCAAGTTTCTTTGGAAGGAATTTTTCGTGAAAATTTAAGTTGGAGGAAAATAGAACTTTGATAAAGTTATTGAACTTTAGATGATATGTGCTGAGTTGCGCAGCGCCAGAAAGTATCCCGGAGGCAGCAACAATTCTCATGGCTCACGTGCCTCAAAGGTTGTGGTCATAGGAGGTCTAAATTCCTATTGAACCAAGTAGGTCGGGCAAACAATCAAATACCAAGATTTGAGAGTTAAATCATAATTGTTTGATAATGATGAAGTGACTACATGCAAAGAAGTGATGATGGGCCCTAACTCTGTCAAACGTCTTGAAGCCATAAAATCCGTGATATTTCCATACACGAAAAATCAAATTTTTGAACTTGGAAGACCCTCCGGAAAGGTGTAAAACATATCAGTCGTATTTGGATCTATAAATAAACATGGATGTTTCACATATATGAAATAGTCGACATGCCGGAAAAAGAGTTTACGAAAAGGCTTCTGATTCAATAGACCCCCAAAGGAATGAAAATAAGGAGAAAAATTAGATCGATGGCTTGGATCGACCGGTACCTCTTCGCTCATGGGGTAGGATCGGGATTCATAAAATTTAGACCATGTATGCAATGCCCACTAAGCCCGTATGGGACCGAAGCATGTTAGTTATCGGGTATTTTGTGCATGCGACATGGAAACGTAAGTGTCCAACTCGAATACAACACTTGCATGTGTGCGCTAACATTGCAACACCGTGTACGTGATTTAGGGTGAGTTCTTTTGGACCCGTCGATGGGCCACCCTCACGCGCCCTCCTCTAATACGCACAGGGGAAATTCTACCCTTTCAGACATTTACAACTTTTCAAAGTAGGGGGTCTATGGAATCACACCTCTTACGACAATATTCAAAAGGTTGACTATGACAAGATTTGATCTGTCATAGCAATATTTAGTCTGAACAGATTAATATAGCAACCACTGCATATAGTTTTGTTATATGGTAGTTGAACAAACAAAACAAGGTTCTTCTAATAGAATGGTTACCTAGGACGTATATATGACACGATCCAAAGGGTTTTGTTAATTCAAAGGATGCTAACAGGGCATGCAAACTTCGATGGTTGAAGTAAGCATCACGGAGTTGGACTCTTCACGGTGATGAAACTATTAAAATGTTTAATTTTATCAGGAGCCGATAAAGATGCTTGCATTTGCAAGAAATTAAGTGTGAGCACTAAGACATATTTCTAATACATTATGTGAATGACATATTGTTGATTGGAGACGATGTATCTTTTATTGAAATAAGTTAAGAATTTCACCTCGATGAAAGACTTAGGCAAAATCCAAATATTTGGTATCAATGTCTATATGGATAGATTGATACGCTAATATGGTTGTGCCAAAAGTACATATATGAGATATTGAATAAGTTCAATATGGAAAAGATAAGAAAGGTTCTTGCCGCATAGAAAGGATTGAATCAAGACTCAAGTGTATTGACACTAGTTAAGTGAAACAAAGATTGAAGTATTTTGATACTTGGTGATTGAAATCACAATTTTGATCAATCGTACTATGATATATACATATCCAGGTATGTCCTATGCTCTAAATGTTATCAGCATATACCAGAATGATTTATATGATGATTATTGGACGATAGTAAGGATATTATTATGATCTTTGGAAGAACTAAGAATATGTTATTTATGTAGAGTTTGCAAATAGATAGATAGTTCATTGTAACGTGTTAGATTAATACTAGTTTTTGTCACAAGATACAAATTAATTTTAACTCAATTTAAACTATGGGTGGCACAATCTAATGGATAGGAGATTCCGTAATGGATTTGGATGAGTTCTAAATTTAACACATTGTGACAGATACTACAACAAAAGACTAAGTATATGACTGTTATTGTAGCAGCTAAAGAGGGCATTTGTGTCAAATAGTTTGTTCTCAAACTAAGTGTGGTTCCCAGCGGGCTAGTACTATGAATATATATTGTACGACAATTGTATCAACATGTTTTTACCCTAAGGAGCTAAATGTCTCACCAAAGGACCAAATTTATACAATTCCATCTCATTAAAGAATGACTGATGTGTAGAGATGCAAAGGCATGCAAATACACATGGACCTGGAAGTGCCAGATCCGAAGATTATGTTTACCACTAGCAATCGTGCATATACAACACCAGAAAGCCATAGGTGTTGAATGCACAAGTTTTTCCAAACTAGATTATTGACTCTAGTGCAAGTGGGAGACTATTAGAGATATACCCAAGAGGCAATAATAAAATGGTTATTATCATATGTTTATGTTTATGATAAATGTTTACATCCCATATGCTATAATTGTATTAACCGGAAACATTTATACTTGTGTGTTTTGTAAACATGAAAGAGTCCCCAGTAAGCCTCTTGTTAAACTAGCTTGTTGATTAGTAGATGATTATGGTTTCCTGATCATGGATATTGGATGTTATTAATAACAAGGTCATATCATTAGGAGAATGATATGATGGACACACTCCTATAGTTTGCATAGCATAAGATCAAGTCATTTAGAGTTTGTTTGCTATAAGCTTTCAAATACACAGTAACCTAATCCTTCGACCATGAGATCATGTTAATCACCATCACCGGATGGATACTTTGATGATATCAAACACCACTTCTGTAACTGGGTGGTTATAAAGGTGGCATTAGGTATTCTAAAAGTATGTGTTGAGGCTCATGGATCAAAAGTGGGATTTGTCCATCCATATGACAGATAGATATACTCTGGGCCCTCTCGGTGGAATGTCATCCAATTGTCTTGCAAGCATGTGACTAGGTCACAAGGGTTGTCATATCACGTAACGAGTACTTATCGGTTACGAGGTTGAAATAGGTATAGAGATACCGATGATCGAACCTCGAATAAGTAAAGTATCATGCGGCAAAGGAAATCGGTATCGTATGTAAATGGTTCATTCGATCATAAAGTAATCGTAGAAATATGTGGGATCCATAATGGATTTCCAGATTCCTCTAATGGTTATTGATCGGAGAGGTGTCTCGATCATGTCTGCATAGTTCACAAACCGTAGGGAGACACACTTAAGGATTCGATGTTGTTTAGTAGATATGGAATATGAGTTGGAGACTAAATGTTGTTCTGAGTCTCGGATTGGATCCAGGACATCATGAGGAGATCCGGAATGGTCCAAAGAATAAGATTCATATAAGTAAAGTCCAATTCCGAGGTTCGGAAATATTTTCGGTGTTTTCACTAGAAGGTTCTAGAAGATTCTAGAAGGTGTCTTGGTATTGCCGACGAGTACGCCATGGAGGGTTCTTCACAGTGCGTGTTTAGAGACGTGGGGGAAGGCGGACGGTTGACGGGTACGAGGTAACACAGCTTACCTAGGTTTAGATCCCACGATGGTGGCGGAATCCTACTCCTGCTATAAATCACTATAATGGCAATACACCGAGTTACAGGGATTGGTTCGCTGTGCGAGGTATGAGCTAATCAATATGACTTGTGCCTTAAAGGCTCCCATAGGCCCGACTTATATAGTCGCCAGGTCCTAGGGTTACAGGGAAAAGTCCTAGCCAGACAGGTTACGGAGTCCTACACCGCCTATTACTAGTCTAGCGTGTCTTGCACTCCAAGGCTCCGGGTACGTCGTGACTCCTCCGTAGCCTTCCTTTATCCGGCATGGGCCTCCCTTCTGGATCCATCTAACTAGGCCGCCCAGAAGGCCATGGGCCATGCTACCAACTATGGGCCACCCGGGTTATCCCGATACAGGACATGCTATGAGGATACCCATATAGCATATCCCCAACAGTAGTCCCCGGAGAACTCCGAGATCTTGCGCCGTATTGCCTCTTCACGTTTGAATGCTCCGTTTAGATGGATGTAGGCAAATCGTCAAACAACATATTGTAGTCCTCCCAAAGAGCTCTGCAAGGTTTTCTCCGTCTTCAACTTGTAAGTAAGAGAATTGTTGAATCTTGTATCGTACTCTTCTGTAGCCGGATTGGATCCTTCCATCCCGGAATCTTTCATGTGATGGTTCACCTGCTAGTGACAGCTAGGGCGATGTAGACATAGGTTAGCAACGCCTTGTAACTCACACATGCATAAAACGCAATCATGTCCGATCTTCCGGCGCGAGCGATACGAACCGTTGGCGGCGACGGTTGGCAACGTGGCGAAATTTCCGCGCACGCACCCGCACACGTCGCCCACTCATCAACCGTTCGATCATTCTGCACGAATCTTGATGCTAGAGGTTATAAATTATAACGGCGATGGAAATTTTACTTTTGACCTCATTCTCCCCCGCATTGTCTTCTTCCTATAGCGAGCGCCTCCTCGAGCTCTCCGCGCACCGTGCGAAAAAACCCTAACTCCTCGACCTTCCTAGTCACCACCGAAAAAATCCAAATGGCCAGCAGCAGTTCCACCCCTTCCATGGCAGCCAGGCGATGCCGCGGCGAAGCCGGTGAGCATCGTCATCGTTCCAACAGAGGGATTAGTTATTCCCAAATCCGCGGTGGTTGAGACCACCAGCGGCGACCATAATCCAGCGGCGCTGGAGCGGCTGGAGGAGGAGTATGACCCCCACAACGGCGACTGGTGCGGTTCGGATATTACGGACCACGATATCAAGGAGTTGATCATCGAGGGCTACCTCCCTGCGACGGAGGGGCTCTCCTGGCGGGCGGCGCCGGCCGGCGAGGTCACAGCTTCTCCCCAAGCCGGAGAAAAGGTGTACCTCAAAGCTCAACTGGTACGCGGCATCTCCGTGCCCATCTCCAACTTTTTCCTTGTTGTCCTCAACCATTACCGAGTACAGCCTCAGAACCTATCCCACAATAGCATCTTAGCGCTTAGCAACTATGTGGCGCTTTGCGAGGGTTATTTAGGGATCAGGCCTAGGCTAGATCTCTTCATCTATTTCTTCACTGTCAAGCGTGAAGCCGGAGCCGGCAAGGACGAGCTCAGGAATTGTGGCACCATTAGTTTTAAGATCCGTCCTGGCCGGCGCTTCCCGGACATCGTCGGCCACGAGTCCTGTAAGAACTGGTAGCGGACGTACTTCTACGACCCAGATATCCCTCTGGCTGGCCTAGAAGTGATGTACCCGGACTTCGTCGATGGAGCACCCGCAGAAGCCTCGACAAGGAGATCCCAGGCCTCCCTTCCCTCTGACATCGACGCTTCCCGCTCTATAAGGCGGATAGAGTGGTTCGTAGAAAAGGGTCTGACCGGATTGGACCTAGCCATGTGCTGGTTCGTCAGGCGGATCCAGCCTCTGCAGCACCGCTTGAAGTTGATGCACGAGTATACCAACGAGAGGAAGGATAGCCTCCGCTTCTCCGAGGACAACTTCTCGAGCGACTCCATCAAGCTCCGTCTCAAGGACATCGTCAAAGTGAAGGATAGGAAGCGTGGCTTCACCATCACCTACGACATGTTCGTAGAGAGAAAGTTCCCAAAGGTACCTGTTTATTTTTTGTGTATGACATATACTCCAGTTCTTCCGTCTAGCCTTTACCATCTCATCTAACACGGTGGTTTTCACTTAACAGCTTAGCGATCTAGAGGAGGATATCATGGCTGTCCAAATCTACGATCCAAAGATGAAGGAAGTCACGGTCGTGTCTGACGACGAGGCCCCATTGGTGCGAAAGCGGAAGAGCTCCACCTCTGATGCTGCTGATGGAGGCAAGAAGAAGAAGATGGAGAGTGGAGCCTCCAAGAAGTCCACTGCTGCCCTGGAGGCGGAGAAAAGAAAGGTTACTGGGATCCTCTTTGCCAAAGCACCCCCTCTTGTGGAAGCTTCTTTCTCTCCGACATTTCCTGTTGTTTGTTTTATTTCCGTACTTATACTTTTTGTGTGTTTTAGGAAGAAAGCCACAACCAGTTTGAAGAAGACCTCCAAGACTTTGGGGGCTTCTAAAAACATTACGGATATGTTGCATCGTGACGTTTCTCCCCACACATTCCCCTTCATCGCTCCTGTCACTCCTAGCGTCCAGCCTTCGTCCGCTCCGACAAGCTCCCAAGCAAAAGAACATCTGGCCCTTCCGCCATGGAAGTGGATTCAGGCGCCTCCACCGAGCTGGCTGTTGTTGGTGAACAAGCGACGCATGAAAGTGCGGCAACCCAAATGGTTGAAGCTCCGGCTAAGGATGCCATCGGTAGCGGTAAGGCGGTGGTGGGAGGTGGTATGTCTGCCGAAGGCGGCGCCTCCGCACCCAAGAAGACCATAGAGTTTCCGAAGATAGTCTATCCAGTGCTTACACCGGGTTGCACTGCTCTGGTTCCTGGTGCAATGCCGCCATCTCCAACGTGCGGTCTCGAGGAGCTTCTCCGACAAGAATAAATCTTGAAAGGAAACAATTTGTCCTTTGGCAAGTTGCTTGCTGAGAGTGCTACAAACCTCAAGATCATTGCTCTTGTAAGTTTTATCTGCCTTTTGCTTTTCATATGAGTATCCCACTGTATCCCCTGAGGATTTAGACGGAAAACCATAGGCTTTGCATCTAAATGCTCTAAGAGTGACTAAGCTAGAAAAACTTCTCACTGTAGCCCCCAAGCATGTAGTTTGAATGAATTATTCCGACTAAATGCTTTTAGAGTAGCATACACAGTGTTTATAGATTTCAATACTGTATCCCCCAAGCTTCTAGTTGTAACTGAATTAGTTCCGACTAGATGCTTAAAGAGAAGCTAAGCATATGACTGAGTTAAAACTTTGCACTGTAGCCCCCAAGCTTCTAGTTGAAAAGTAAATCAGTTCCGACTAGATGCTTAAAGAAAGACCAAGCATACTGTTAAGTTAAAAACTCTCATTGTAGCCCCCGATCTTCTAGGTGGAAAATATTCGGCTAGATGCTCCAAGCAGACCAAACAACGTTTAACTTTCTTCTTTCCACAAAATGAGAATGCTCGGAGGGGTGTCGCCAACGACAAGTACCAGAAGATGCGCGCGGACTTGGAAGCTGAAAAGGGTAAAACTTCCTTCTTGAAGGAACAGATCATCAAGAGAAAGCGTTTGTTTTTCCTTTCTTTTTTGTATTCCGGCTTGGTCTTGTGCCAACATTCTCCGAGTACTTACTATGTACTGTTCTTTATCCGACTTGCAGAAACCATTTCCAAGGAGGATATTGTCGAGCAATCCAAGCACATTCAACAGCTGGATAGCGAAAACAAGATCCTTAAGCAGGAGAGGAAGGACATGCTGAAGATGCATGAAGACTCAATGAAAGCCCTGCAAGCCTCCGCTAGTGAGGAGATAAACCTCTTGAAGGAGGAAATCGTGATCTTAAAAGATCAGAAGAAAGCTGCTGATGAGCAAAATCAACGCCATCATGAAGCGTACAAGATCCTCCGACAAGAACAGGACTCCATGGCGGAGACTCTCCAACAAGCTGAGATAAGCATCTTCAGTAAGTGATTCTCCGTCTTAGTTTTCTGTAAGCTGAATACTCTGAATTTTTGAACTCATGTGCTCCTTTGTCAGAAATTTGCAGCTCCTATGGGTTTAACCCGGTCGCCTTCTCCGCCAAAGGAATGCATGGTCCTTGCCGGCTTATCAACACCACCATCAAGCAGACCAAGGAGATATACAAACCCCTTTAGATTAATATCAAGGCATCGGACTCTATGGCGAAGTACTCGGAGATCCTGCGTCGAGCCCCCGAGCGTATCTCAAGCTGGAAAGCTTCATGTGCACGGGCTGGTGCGAGGATGGTGTTGTCTATGGTCAAGGCACATTACGAAAATGCCGACATCGACACGGTGACTTCCGGTATCCCCGACATAGATGTCGAAGGCCAAAAGATAAACCATGAATCTATCTTGGCATCACTCGCGGGTTATGACACCAGAGTCGCCGAGTTGGTTGACATTAATGTCTTTGTGTCCATGAAAACCATCGATGGCGGCAACCAAAACTCCTCCGAGTCCCTCAAAACTGCCGACTTTGAGGAAGGTGACTCTCCTCCTGCCGACGATGCTGCTTCCAAGTCGCATGCGCCAGAGGAATAAAAAGCAACTTGTAATATTTGTTTCCTCTGTAATGAGTATGCGAAAAAAACTACGTATTAACTTAAGGTGGAAAACAATGGTTGTTTATTTCCTTCTACTCAAGAATTAGTTCCAGCATGTATATATTTTTTAAGAAAGTGCTGGCTTATCCATTACTTTGGTTTTTATTCTTGACTTTTCATGAGTCGGAAGACTCGTTGTCGGAACCATGCGCTCAGGTGATGATACCCAATGGCACCGTCAATAACCTAAGCACAAAATCGCCGACAATAAGTGCCAAAAGTCACTACCCCAGAATCCACATAAAAACGACAAAGAACGTATAGACCAAAAAACTTAAGCTAACGCCCATAGGCGGAGTTTTCACAAGTGCAATCGCAAAGCTTGTGCATAAAGGTTTTGTACGATCCAAAAATGAACACTAAAGGAGGTAAAAGACTCATAAATATGAGTCAACCATAGAGATTTATTTCATTGATCATACAAGAGGTACATAATAGATAAAAATACTAAGTGTAGAAAGGACGTAGCTGTGCTATGTTCCATGGCCGATATGCTCTGGGTAGTCATCATTCGGGTCACGTCGCTTACGCTTATGATCCTCGTTGGGTCTATCCTCAAGTTCACGATTGCCGACGAGGTAGTAAGACCCATTGAGCAGCACCTTGCTTATGATGAACGGTCCTCCCCATGGCGAGGATAATTTGTGTAACTTCTTCTGCTTAAGTCGGAGCACCAAATCCCCCTCTTTAAACGAGCGATGCCGAATGCGGTGACTATGGTAGCTGTGTAGGTTCTGCTGGTAGATGGCGGATCTTTGGCATGCCAATACACGCTCCTCCTCGAGAAGGTCCACATCTAGGCGTCTGGATTCTTCAGCGTCATCTTCGTCGTAGGAGGCAACTCTTGGTGCATCGTGAAGGATGTCGGAAGGCAGGATGGCTTCTGCTCCATATACCATGAAATAAGGGGTGTAGCCGGTGGATCTGTTGGGTGTAGTTCGTAAACTCCACAGCACAAATGGCAATTCTTCTGCCCAGGCTCCAGCTGCTCTATGTAGCGGTGCCTCAAGACGTGGCTTGATTCCCTGCATAATTAATCCATTGGCTCGCTCAACCTGACCATTGGATTGTGGGTGTGCCATAGATGCAAGGTCAAGTCGGATGCCCTTCTCCCAACAATAAGCTTCCACTTCTCTGAGTGACAAGTTGCTACCGTTGTCGGTGATGATGCTATGTGGGAGACCAAATCTCACCACTAGATCCCGGACAAACCTAAGGGCAGTTGCTCCATCGAGCTTTCTATTGGGTTTAGCTTCTATCCATTTAGTGAATTTATCAACTGCTACTAGCAGATGTGTAAATCCATATGGTGCTGTTTGTAACGGTCCCACCATGTCTATCCCCCAGACTGCAAATGGCCAAGTTATTGGTATTGTTCGCAATTCTTCAGCTAGAACATGTGGTTGTCGGGCATAATACTATCATCCCATGCACATCTCCACCAGCTTGTCGGCGTCCGCCTTTGCGGTCAGCTAGTAGAATACTTGCCGGAAGGCTTTCGCAACCAAGGATCGGGGAGCGGCGTGATTATCGTGGTGGTGGCACGGCAGATGCCATGGGTAGGCTAAATTATGGGGCCAATGGATGCTAGAGGGATCTGGGGAGGGAAGATGCAGTTGATTCTGCACACAGAAGGCAAAGGTAAAGATCTTATTTCTCCTTCCTTGGGCTACAAGTGCTCCTTGAGCTGTGTTTTAGAAGGAAGAACTAAACCAGCCTAACGGTCCTAGAAATGAGACGATCCCCCCTCAGGGTCCAAGTCTCCTCTTATAAAGGAAGCCCTTGGGTTCCCCTAGGGCTGATGTGGCAAGCATATTCGAGGAATATGCTTGTCCCAATATAGTAGTTCGGCGTCCCCGTTTCCCTGTCGCTCCCCTAATGACGGCAAGGTTCCAGAGGGCCCCTCCTGTGCGCCTCGGGCTTCAGGACTGTCACCTCCGTGACCTCCTTCTGCCTCTCTGTCGCTCTGCGCCTTTGTCCGTAGTGCTTGGCTCCGCTTAGATTCTCCCTAGCCTGTGGCTAGAGTTTTACTTCAGGCTTATCCTTCTCCTGCAAGCTTCGTATCATTCGGCCCTACCTCCCGTAATTCGGCTTGTCCTTCACCTGCATCAAGATTACTTGGACTAACCCGGCCGACTTACACAGTATCTCGGCCGGGTAATGCCTTGCTATTACTATAAGGGTCCTACCCTTTCCTATCTTGGCCGACCTCTACATGACTCGGTCGACTCAGACTGTAACTCGGAAACTATACGGGGAACATCCTTTCGTCTTTCCCCGTCTTTACCCTATCCGGGGTTACCTCCCCAACATTAGTCCCCGAAGCTGGTATGGCCCCGTCGATAACCTCGGCCGGGTCGTATCAGTTTCATGACACACGTTCTGTATTGTTTCTGATTTATTTCTTTCTCGTTCGAGGTATCATCGTATCTTCTCGCGTACGCCTCGTCCTACGTGTCATCCCCATCATTGTTTCTCTAGTTTTTTGTTCCTCTACAGTATTTACTGACAAGCCACAGTTACTACTGCGCCTGTCGCGCCGGCGCTGCGACGCCTCGTGTGCCGTTTCCGTTGGGGATAGTGACCTTCTTTGCTACCGTGTGGCCCTTGGTGCGGTTCCGCTAAACGACGTGCGGCCGTGCGGCGCACACGATCTACACGGCCAACCGCCACACCCACGATCCCACTACCTCGCTTGCGGCTAGGTTATAAAGAGGGGCGCGGCGCTGGGGGATTCACTTTCCCCTTTTCGCTCGCCCGCGCCCTTCTCCTTCATCTCTCTTCCGCACCCGTTCGCAGCTCCGCCGCCGCGTGTTCATCTGAACCTCCGACGTCGAGGACTCTGCCGCGTTGCTCCGTCTGCCTCGTCCTTGTTCGCTAGCTTCGGCGTCGTCGCCGGTGAGTTCTTTCCGGTCCTGTCGCCTAGGCTTTCCTCTAGATTCCTCTCTTTCCCTTTCGTTTTCGCGCGGTGGTTCCTTTGCATCTCCGCCGCCGTTTCTGTGTAGGATCACGACGGGGCCCTGTAGCTCTAAACTTTCCTCCGCCGCTAGTTCTTCCTCCGCTGATTTCTTCGGCGAGTCCATGTCTAGCTCCTTCAGCGGTGCCCTGGTAGAGGATGACGATGCTGGCTCTGGGCCCGAGCGAGGCTCGTGGCAGGGCTACTCCGTCACTCGCCGCGAGATTGAGTGGCTTATTCGGAATCGGAGGATTCCCGCCGAGGTCTTCTGTCGCTTACCCGGCAGCGAGTCCTCTCCGGATCTTAGGGAGGGCGAGTATGTAGTTTTCATGTCGCATTTCTCGCGCGGCTTTGGTCTCCCTCTTAGCGACTTTGCTAGGGAATTTCTCGACTATTTCGGCCTTCAGCCGCATCATCTTCCTGCAAATGCCATCGCCTCTCTCTCTGCTTTTATCTCTTCCCAGGGATACTTCGGCCTATGGCCGTCCGTGCATGTCTGGTCGAAGTTCTTCCAGATTCGTTCTAACGTTGTTCCTGACAAGTCTCTGCACCCTTCCGAGAAACTGCTTACTCAATGCGGAGCAGCGTCCATTACACCTCGGAGGAAGTCCGTATTTCCTCGTGTTACAGGACTAGAGTCGTGCAAGAAGTGGCACAAGTCCTTTTTCTATGTCAAGAACACGGGAACGGAGGACAAGATTCGGCTCCCTGCATTCTCCATTGGTACGCCCTCCAAGGTGAATTGGACGTATAATCCGAGGAAGAGTCACGCCTTGGCCGAGTCTTTTGAGATTCGGCTTAAAGAGCTGATCCGTGCCGGGTTACGCGGCGAGGATTTGATGGCTAACTTTATCAGTAGCCGAATCTGCCCATTCCAGAAATGGACGCACAAACTCTACTACATGAGCGGTCCTCTTGATCCCAACCGAGTCTCGACCGTGGAGCTGGACAACTATCTCATCTTTAAGCGTGTCCGAGCTATCTTCAAGACGGAGATGATTGAGTACTGGGCTTGGGGATTGAAGCCGTTCACCCGCGAGCGTCCTCCTCCCGAAGTAATCTTAACCACTAATGCTCTGTTTTCCAATTGTTTTCGTAACTGTTTTCGCTAATTTTCCTTTTTATTGTCTTACAGAGGTTCGCATAGCAGAAGGACGAGGATGCCGAAGTTTTGTCGCTTCCGTGGCCCGCGGACCGGAATACCCCGGACACTGGGGAGCCGGACTCGGAAGAGTTCGTCCCTAAGTCGGATCCCGCCCCGGCTCGCGCTCGTGGCAAGACCTCGGCCCACGAGGAGGAAGGTGATTCGGACGAGGTCCAAGTTCTAGAGGTAGTTGCCGCAATGCCTATTTCTTATGCATTTCCGGCTTCTACTTTCCCACCTAATCCGGCCGGTCAGGTTCATGACGCCGAGCCTATTGCTTCCCGGCCCCTGTTACCTCGGGGAAACGTGGGGCTCCTGCTGGTGCCTCAGAGGCGGCCCCCAAGAAACGAGTGAAGAAATCCGCACTGAATCCTTCCCGGCGCAAGACCATGCCTGGAGTTGCAGGGTAAGTTCCTTTTGCCCGTATTTCTTGTTTCTCTCTTTCTGTTTTTCAACCTGACGCCCTTCTTTCTTTTCTATTTTCGCAGTGCTCCACTTTCTGTTAAGCCCGGTGGTCCTAGCATGACTAGCCATGTGACTCGGCAGCCGTCTCCTCCGCCTGCCGAAGATACCAGGATTCCCAGTCCTGCTCGTGCTGCATCTCCTCCAGTTCCGAATCGATCACCCCCTCGCCCTGATGTGCCTGAGACTCCTCTTGTTGACGCTGATTCCACTCGGCCCTCCGAGATTTCCGCCGAACCAGTTGCCTCCACTGTGAATCCGAGCGTCTCTACCGAGCCTCTTTCTACCCCCGCAGTTTCTATAGTAGCTCCAGCCCCGGCCGAGGACGTCAATATCCCGGCGCCCTCTGCGACCGTGATCCCTCCAGATCCTAAAGATACCGTTCCCATTGCCGAGGTATCAGCTCCTACTAACGCCTCTAAAGCAAGAAAAGCTGTCGCTGCCAAGGCTTCCACTTCCCAGAAAGGTCTTGTCGGCTCTTCTCAGCCGAGTATCGCCGATGTGCTGCGCAAAGGAACTGCCTCCACCAAAACCTCGGTTACTCCGGCCGCCGGTACCCAGCTTGCTCTTCATAAAAGTCCTGCGGCCGCGGTGGTTACGCAGCCCGTCCGGGGTAAAGTCCTAACTCGGACGGCAAGTGGGAACAGCCTCAGCTCACTGGTGGAGTATGCCAATAACTGGAATGCTGCCGATCAATTTGAGGGTAATCCCAGCAATCAGCCGTTCCAGCTTTCCGACATTAGCAGCCGCTTGGATCAAGCCGCCAAGATCGTCCTTGATAGTAACAGGATGAATGAGGTAATTGTTGTTTTACGGAGTTTTGATTAATTCTCCAGATGCTACTATATATACTCTAGTCCCCGAAACTTGCAAGCGAATAACTTGTTATTCGCTTGGAAGTTTTATGATGCTCTGCTTAATTCGATTTAACTTTAGGGTTCGAACCTATATCCGACTAGATCTTCCTTAAACTTTGCTTGATTTTTGTCTAGCTGATCTTTGAATATCCAGCCTACTAGATCCGGGTTAAGTTTTGCTTGACTTGGATCTGTTTTGGCTTTGAATATCCAGCCACCTAGATCCGGGTTAAGTTTTGCTTGACTCGGATCTGTTTTGGCTTTGAATATCCAGCCACCTAGATCCGGGTTAAGTTTTGCTTGACTCGGATCTGTTCTGGCTTTGAATATCCAACTACCTAGATCCGGGTTAAGTTTTGCTTGACTCGGATCTGTTTTGGCTTTCAATATCCAGCCACCTAGATCCGGGTTAAGTTTTGCTTGACTCGGAACTGTTTTGGCTTTCAATATCCACTCATCGTTTGCTCTCTTGCTCAGATTGCACATGACCGGCGGACTGCTGAATTTCAAAGATTGCTTTTTTCGCACAGAAAACTGGAGGAAAAATATGAGAAAGTTATTCCTGTGGTGAAAAAAGCTGGTAAGTCGACAATTCTTTTCGTCATCTCCGACATTTCTATTGTTTTGTATGCGCAATGTCGGCTCACTTTGTTGGTGAACAGGTAACATCAATAATCTCAACATCCGTCTTGAGAAGAAAGTCAAGAGCCTGGAAGGTTAGTTTCCCTTTTACCTTATACCTTTCCCTTTTTAAAATGTGCGCTAAGTTTCTTTTATCTCGTTTGGCTTTGGTAAAGCCGAGTTACAAACCTTTGCAGCATCTCACCAAGATTGCACGCCCATGCCTGATGTGATGTTGCATTTTTTAGAACAAAGCGCTACTCATTCGGCGCAGCTAAAGGACAAGGATGATGAAATAGCTCGCCTGCGTGCCGAGGTGGAGGCCCTTAAGCTCTCTCAGAAGTCCGAACTAGAAAAGGTCGACCAAGAGTTCTCCGAGGAGAAAATCGGCTAGCTCTACAATTGCAGAAAAACAAAGAGCTCCTCGAAGCTGCCGAACTGAAAACTCGGGGAATGAGCGAGGAGATCGCTCGCTTTGAGAAGAGCAAGATTGACTGGGCTAAAGACCTTCAGATAATGATGAGTTATATTCACCGTAAGCTTCTTAGCACAGCCGGATTATCTTGTTCTTTTTTCCTGCTGCCCCTTGACGCATTCTTGTTTTGCGCAGATCATTTTCCAGAAGCTAAGCCCGTGAGCTCTAAAGCGGTTCTTGCTGCTCGTGTGCGCCGAGGTGTCCCTGTTGACGCAGACTCGGAGTACTCGATGGAAGATTTCCTGGTTGCTGTCGGCGCTGCAGTTGGTCCGATGAAGATTATGGGCAGGGATTTGGTGCAGGCAGCTATCCGAGCGTACCATGTTCTCTGGACGAATACTTCTGGGACTCCTGATATCAATGAGGTCCAATTGCTGGTGAAAAGATTAATGGCGTCCGAGAGGCAACTAAGTCTTTGGAGGGAATCAGCCGGACGAGCTGGCGCTGATATGGCTCTCACTGTTATTATGTCATGGTATGAAGATATTTCTCTTGATATCTTGAGAAATTTGCGCACTGGTTCTCGTTGGGTTGAGGATCCCACCTTCGTCGCTCTTCGGCAAGCTCGCGCCTTCTAGCTCGTTGAGTATGCCAACGTGCACACCTGGAATGAAGGTCCGAGTTTCCTTCCAAACCCGGACGACGAGGTCGTAGTCGAGGATGCATCGGATAACAACTCAGCTAAACAAGGGGAAGATGAGGATGACTCGGCTTCTTCTGGTGATTCCAGTTCGAGCTCGGATGGTAATGGCGACGCGCGATCCTCCTCCAAAGGTACTGGGCATTCAACTGCACAAACTGATGCTCCTCAGCAGCCTCGGGCTTCGGCCGAAATCGCACTTGGGTCTGTGGAGGGCGAGGCAACCTCGGCCGAGGTTCCGCCTACCTCGGAGCATCCAGCCCCTGATCAAGTTATTGCCTCTCCAGCTGAAAATCTTTAAGTCATTTCTTATCCCTGGTATGCCGGGTGTACGATGTACGTGGAACATTTGTCCGTCTTCTGTATGGTATGAATTTCTTTTGTCGTGTGCTGCTGCGACATATATGTTTGTAGTTGTTATCACTTTGTTTAAGTGGTTTTGTTCATCCGGATCTTTGCTTTGGTGGCCTGCGATTTCTTGATTTTAGGATATATCTTTGCCTTTGTATTCCCGTGGTTTAACTAATTAATCTGGGTGTGAGCTTCGAATATCATACGAGATTGAGTTGTTCTTACTCTGAGTGTCGAAGTTTGATACCTTCCTTGTATCAAAGGCTAACCATTACTTCGGAACAATATATGGCAGTCACCGAGTCACTGCCTATAGCGCCGAAGTCTAGTGTGTAAACCAAATTTCAGAAACAATATAAGACGGTTGCCGAGTCGCTGCTCAAGGTGCCGAGGTTTAGTGCATAACATACAATTGGAGCAACATATGGCAGTCCCCGAGTCACTGCTCTGGATGCTTAGGTTTAATACATAAGATGAAATTGAAATAACATATGGCAGTCCCCAAGTCACTGCTCCTGATGCCGAGGTTTAATACATAACCCAGAACTGAAATAACATATGGCAGTCCCCGAGTCACTGCTCTGGATGCCGAGGTTTAATACATAACCCAGAATTGAAATAACATATGGCAGTCCCCGAGTCACTGCTCTGGATGCCGAGGTTTAATACATAACCCAGAATTGAAATAACATATGGAAGTCCCCGAGTCACTGCTCTGGATGCCGAGGTTTAATACATAAGATGAAATTGAAATAACGTATTGCAGTCCCCGAGTCACTGCTCTGGATGCCGAGGTTTAATACATAACCCAAGATTGAAGTAACATATGGCAATCACCGAGTCACTGCTCTGGATGCCGAGGTTTAATACATAATTGGTTATTGATCTTGAGATACTATGCTACGAGTAAAATGGACGAAGTAAAGCTATGTTCCATGGCCGCTTTGTTTCTTCGCCGGCTTTGCCTGCCCTGTTCTTTCCAGGGGATTGAGCATCGATTAGGTAATAGGCATCATTGTGCAATGCTTTGCTCACGATGAATGGTCCTTCCCATGGAGGTGACAGCTTGTGCATGCCGGCCGTGCGTTGCACCAGTCGGAGAACTAAATCCCCTTCTTTGAACACTCTTGGATTCACCTTCTTGCTGTGATATCGTCGCAAATTCTGCTAATAAATAGCTGATCGTGATAGCGCCAGCTCTCTGGCTTCTTCTAGCAGGTCAACAGTATCTTGCCGAGCTACTTCATTTATCTCTGAAGTCGTATATTGAGTAACTCTTGGCGAGTCATGTACTATGTCGGCTGGAAGCACGGCCTCTGTCCCGTATACCAGAAAGAATGGTGTATAACCTGTTGATCTGTTCGGAGTAGTCCTGAGGCTCCATAATACTGCTGGTAATTCCTCAATCCAACATCCTGCCGACCTTTGCAATGGTTCGACGAGTCGTGGTTTTATTCCGGACAACACTAGTCCATTAGACCTTTCCACTTGCCCATTAGATGCTGGGTGAGCCACAGAGGCAACATCTAATCTTATGTGTTTCTCTTGGCAAAACCTAGCGAAAGCTCCTTCTGCAAAATTTGTGCCGTTATCTGTAATAACACTGTGCGGGTATCCATATCTTAAGATAATAGCTTTGAGGAATTTCACTGCTGTGGGCCCATCACATTTTTTTATTGGTTTCACTTCGATCCATTTTGTGAACTTGTCCACCATAACCAATATGTGGGTCATCCCCCCTCGGGCCGGCTTAAATGGTCCCACCATATCTAAGCACTACACAGAAAACGGCCAAGTAATGGGTATCGTTTTTAACTCGGACGAAGGCATGTGTATCTTGGTTGCATATCTCTGACAACCATTAGATTTTTCAACCAGCTCTTTGGCTTCCTTCAACGCCGTTGTCCAATAAAACCCATGCCTGAATGCTTTGGCCACTAAGGCACGAGATGAGGCGTGGTGTCCACATTCTCCTTGATGTATATCGAGGAGGATCTCCTGGCCTTCTGCCGAACTCACGCACCTTTGCAACACACTTGTGACACTTCTTTTATATAGCTCATTATTTATGATTGTACAAGCTTTAGCTCTCCTTGTTATCTGTCTTGCTAACACTTCACTATTCGGCAAAATCGCATCTTTAAGGAAAGAGAATATGGGTTGCGCCCATACCGGTGTGATTTTCTCTGGTATGGTCTCATTGTCTATTTCCATGTTTTCTGCCGACATAACTGCCTCGGCTTTCTCCATAGTTATGCTTACCTCTGCTGTCCTCCTCTTGGGGAGTTCCGGGTTATATTGCTGGTCTAGTTCCATCGGCACATTATCTTCTGCGGAATTTGCCGGAATAAAGATGGATTCGGACTCTGGAAATGGAGTTATTGATGGTTTCCTGAGGTGCTCTAGGGCAATACGTGGGGGAATTGATTGCCTGGTTGATCCTAGCTTTGACAACGTGTCTGCGGCATCATTTTCCGCCCGAGGTATGTGGTGAAATTCACATCCTTCAAAGTATCCACTGATCTTTTGCGCATGAAATCTATATAAAGCCAAATTATCATCTAATGCGTCCCAATTGCCTGAGACTTGCTGTACTACTAGATCCGAGTCACCATAGCATAAGATTCGGCGTATGCCAATCTCTTTTGCTAATTTCAATCCATGGACCAGTGCTTCATATTCGGCTACATTGTTTGATGCGGCAAAATGTATTTGCAGTACATATTTCAGCTGATCTCTTTTGGGCGAGGTTAACACTATTCCTGCCCCCAAACCATTTCTTAGTTTGGAACCGTCGAAATGCATCGTCCAATAATTTTGGTCCGGTAATGGTGGCTCATATTGCACCTCGGCCCAATCTACGAAGAAGTCGGCGACAGCCTGAGATTTGATTGCATCTCTCCTATCGAATTGTGAAGCATATGGTGACAACTCAATTGCCCATTTTGCTATTCGGCCACTCGCATATTTGTTGCTCAATATGTCGTCTATGGATGCTTCACAGATCACTTTGATGGGGTGTTCCTCGAAGTAATGTTTAAGTTTCTTTGCCGACATATACACTCCATAAGCCATCTTCTGATAATGTGGGTAATTTTGCTTTGAAGCAGATAACACCTCGCTCAAATAATACACCGGCCTCTGTACCGACTTATCATCTTCGAGTCGTTCTACGACGACTACAACACTCACTACTCTGTTGGTAGCCGCTATATAGAGTAACATAGGCTCTTTTGATAGTGGAGAGGCCAGAATGGGTGCTGTGCTCAACATCTTTTCAACTCATGAAATGCACTGTCTGCTTGTGGAGTCCAAATGAACTTATCTGATTTCTTCATCAGTTGATAGAGTGGTAGTGCCTTCTCTCCCACCCGACATACAAACCGGCTGAGCGAGGCTAAACATCCCGTGAACTTTTGTACGTCATTTAGACACCTTGGCAACTCCATTCTTTCTACTGCCTTTATCTTTGTTGGGTTGGCCTCTATACCTCGGCTAGATACAAGAAAACCGAGTAATTTTCCTGTTGGCACGCCAAATGTGCATTTTTCCGGGTTGAGCTTCATTCGGAACCTTCTCAGGTTCGCGAAAGTCTGCCGTATATCATCCAGTAGCGTTTTGCTTTCCTTGGTTTTGATGACCACGTCATCTACATATACTTGTACATTTTTGCCTATCTGGTCGTGTAGACATTTTTGCATGCATCTCTGATACGTTGATCCTGCGTTTTGCAGGCCGAGTGGCATTGTGCGATAGCAATAAGCCCCGTACGGGGTAATAAACGCATTCTTTATTTGATCGGCTGGATTTAACGGTATCTGGTGAAAACCAGAATACGCGTCTACAAATGACAATAACTCGCAACCCGCGGTCGAATCAATGACTTGGTCTATTCTAGGTAATGGAAAAGGATCTTTTGGACACGCCTTGTTCAGGTTCGTGTAATCGATACACATTCGCCATACAATGGCTACATTCGGGTCATCTTTCTTCTTTTTTACTAGCACCGGGTTCGACAACCAATCAGGATACAGCACTTCCATGATGAACCCGGCCGCGAGGAGCCAAGCTATTTCATCCCCTTTTTTTTCTCATGTCTTCGGTGAAGCGGCGGAGAGGTTGCTTCACCGGCCTTGCTCCTGGCCTTACATTGAGAGAGTGCTCAGCCAACTCCCTCGGAACACCTTGCAGATCCTGAGTGGACCATGCAAATATGTCCTGATTCTCACGGAGGAAGTTGGTGAGCTCGCTTTCCTATTTAGCATCTAGGCCTGCACCAATAGTAACAGTACGCTCTGGGAATTGCTCATCTATCTGAAACTTCTTCGTTTCTTTAGTCGGCTGAAAGGAGACACTTCCATGTGGATTGGCTAGTGCCGGCATATTTAGCCGTGCCGACTGAGCGAGGGCTGCTACCTCCTGAATCCTTCTTTTTTCTCTTGCTATAACCAATGATTCGGCCAAATTTGACCCAGCTGAAGCACATTCCATTGACTTCTTGTAATCCCCTGCTACTGTTATCACTCCTTGTGGTCCGGGTAGCTTCATTTTCAGATAACTTACATGACAGCTGCCCATGAATCTGGCCAACGCGGGCCGTCCGAGTAAAGCATGATAACAACTCTCTAGATCCACCACTTCAAACTCTAAGTTTTCTGCTCTGCAGTTATCTCTTGTGCCGAATAACACATCCACTCGGACCTTACCAATGGGTTCGCATGAAAGCCCTGGCACTATCCCATGGAAAGTGGTCCTCGTGGATTGCAGCATGTTCTGCGATATTCCGAGTTTGTGCATGGTATCTTTGTACATGATGTTGATACTGCTCCCATTGTCAATGAGAACCTTCGAAAATTTCACATTTATGCTTGGTCCAACAAACGTCGGATCCAACACGAGTGCATACGACCCCGGATTCGGCATTATCTTGGGGTGATCCTTTATGCTCCAAGTTACTTCCTGATCTGACCAAGGCACATATCTTGGCACTGCCGGCATAACTGCATTTACTTCCATATGCCGGCGTTGCACACTCTGCTTGTCTTGCTGTTCTGTTGTGAACATGCAATAAGACTGATGATGTTCTCTGTAATCATTGCGTCCAGTATTTCCTGGATTTGCCCTTCCATCCTGGCCTTGGTTCATCACTTGATGTACCGCATCTCTCCGGTCCGAGTTATCATATCTCGGGGGAGGAGGTGGTAACATCAGATGCTGTGCATTTGCTCCAGTCAACTGTGGCTGATGCTGTTGATGTACTTGAAGGGGCACTGTCTGAATGCCTGCGGGGTTTCCCATTGCGTTTTTCATCCATGCACATTGGCGGGTCGTATGGTTGGCTGGCCTTGATGGGTTTGATGTGTGAAATTTACACGGCTGATCTAACATAGATTCGAACGTGTACTTCGGCCTCTCCTGCCATTGTTTCTTTTGTTCTGGGGTCCACTGTCTTTTTCCTTCATTCCTTGGTGTCCACTGCTGAGGACCATTCTTTTGCCGTTGAGTCGTTCCGTGACTCGGCTGATCCTGCGCTACCGCTGCCACTTGGGCTGAATTGTATCTATAATCCGGTCTTTCTTCTCTTATTCTTCTTCTGAAGTCATTGCGCCTGGATGACCCGGCCAAATCTCTTGCATATTGGTCTTGTTGCTCTCGATGATCTGTCGACATTAATTCTAGTTGCGTTGGATCTCCTAATGCATAGGAGTCCGCTATTCTGATAGTTTCTGCCAACGTGGTTGGCATATCTCTTTGCAGTCGTTGCCACAATACACTAGCATAACGGCATCCTTGAGCGAACCAAGCTATTGCTTGTGACTCTATAACTCCTTCACACGAGTTTCTCAGGTTACACCATCGAGTTAAAAACTCTCTATCTGTTTCATTCGGCCTCTGCTTGCACATGGCTAACTGTTGCGGCCTGTTTGGCCTCTTGTATGTGCTGGTAAAGTTGCTGACGAACATTTCGTCAAAATCTAACCAACAGTTGATACTGCCTGCCGGTAGATTATTCAGCCATACCCTAGCTGGTCCTTCCAACATTTGTGGGACATACCGTACTGCCCATCGTAAGTTTCCACCCGCTATTTTCACAGCAATGGCATAATCGATCAACCAGTCTTGTGGTTTGGTACTCCCATTATATGTTTTGGTGCCTCTTGCTAGCTGAAAGTTCGGCACAGGTGGTTCGCCCATGATCCGTGGTCCAAAGCACGTCGGACCTGGTGGACCCTGTTCTTCCAGTAACTCGGACCGGTATAGCCGGTCTAACTTTACTCTTGCATCATTTGATGGCAAATATCTGTACAGAACTCTGTCTTGCATTCCATAGTGGTTATTTCCACCATGGATCGCATATTCCATCTCGGAATAACCATCATTATACCTTTCATTCACTTGATTGTGGCGAGCTGGTCTCGCTTCTCTTTCCTGCCGAGGTTCATGTCTTGGCTGTGGGTTGAGCGGCGATTCTCTCCTTACTTCCACCGGGGTATTGTTCTCATGATTGCATCTTCCGAGTTCTCTTCTGCCGAGGTCTCCATTGCCTCGGCTTCCGCCGTCTTTCTCAATACGGCCGGGATTCCTCTCACCACTGTTACCTCGGCTTCCGTTGCCTCTGTTCTCGTTTGCTTTCCCGGCTATTGCCGGATCATACGAAACAATTTGCTTGTTTCTCTTTCCTGAAGTCACTGCTTTGTCCTTTCGTGCATTATTTCCGGGTGAGGACGCTGCTGCCACGGACAAGGCAGATGCTGCTCCAGCCGAGTGAACCATTCGCGAGGCCCCCGGCCTCGCCGGGTCTGCCCTGAGCATTTCTTCGTTTTGTTGGTTCGCGATGCGCACCAGCTCATTCACTCTTTCTTGTTGTTTCTGCCGGGCTTCGCCGGTCAACCCCTCCAACTCTAATGCTGCGGCATTTGCCGCTCTTAGGTTCTTTGCCGGGGTACTATACCTCGGCAAGCCCAAATCAACTGATTCTGCCTTATGAGCATCATGCTCCTTGTTGATATCATCTATGAGGTTTTTCCCTCTCAATCTTAACTCGTCCACCCGCTCGGGCGCGACGTCAAGCTTATTAGCTTTTGCATATTCTCGCAGGGTCCTGTTTAAGGATTCCCGCAAGGCCGACACCTTTTTTGCCTCTACCAGCACCTTTTGCCTGGTTTCTTCTAATTCTGCCTGAGTACTGGCCGGATCAAGTATCGGCGCTACAGGTGTAGTCAAGTTTTCTATGGTTGCCTGAAGAATGTTTTCTGGCCTTTCTAGAGGTGGCCCTCTTACTCTTGGTGCTTTTGGGGTAGTGTCATGTACCTCGGCCTGGCTGGTCACTGGAGGGATTACCTCGGTGGGTAGTGGTGCCGTCTGCCTGGGCGCACCCTGCACGCCTGTGGCGGGGTCTCTAGTCGATCTGGCAGCCGCTACCCCCGCTTGCACTCCGGCCGCGACTATCACCTCGACGCTGCCTGCGAGACGCGCTCCGCGCGGACGGCTCGCAGCGCTAAGTGGTGGCTCTCCTGCAACAACAACTTGGTGAGGATAAATGCCGGAGATGTCGACGCCGACGTAGACCCTGTGCCCGCCCAAGCTGATGAAGACACTGTTGCGTGGGGGAGTTTTTCCCCTGAAGCTGCCCGCATTGTCGCTGACGTAGTCACCGAGGTCAAACCTCTGGACCAAGCCAGAAACGACGCGCTCGTCAGTGTTGATGAAGTTTCCCGTCCGGATCATGACTCCAGCTAGCACCGCTGCTGGCCCCACGGTGGGCGCCAACTGTCGTGGTGGTGGCACGGCAGATGCCATGGGTAGGCTAAAGTATGGGGCCAATGGATGCTAGAGGGATCTGGGGAGGGAAGATGCAGTTGATTCTGCACACAGAAGGCAAAGGTAAAGATCTTATTTCTCCTTCCTTGGGCTACAAGTGCTCCTTGAGCTGTGTTTTAGAAGGAAGAACTAAACCAGCCTAACGGTCCTAGAAATGAGCCGATCCCTCCTCAGGGTCCAAGTCTCCTCTTATAAAGGAAGCCCTTGGGTTCCCCTAGGGCTGATGTGGCAAGCATATTCGAGGAATATGCTTGTCCCAATATAGTAGTTCGGCGCCCCCCTTTCCCTGTCGCTCCCCTAATGACGGCAAGGTTCCAGAGGGCCTCTCCTGTGCGCCTCGGGCTTCAGGACTGTCACCTCTGTGACCTCCTTCTGCCTCTCTGTCGCTCTGCGCCTTTGTCCGTAGTGCTTGGCTCCGCTCAGATTCTCCCTAGCCTGCGGCTAGAGTTTGACTTCAGGCTTCTCCTTCTCCTGCAAGCTTCGTATCATTCGGCCCTGCCTCCCGTAATTCGGCTTGTCCTTCACCTGCGTCAAGATTACTCGGACTAACCCGGCCGACTTACACAGTATCTCGGCCGGGTAATGCCTTGATATTACTATAAGGGTCCTGCCCTTTCCTATCTTGGTCGACCTCTACATGACTCGGTCGACTCAGACTGTAACTCGGAAACTAGACGGGGAACATCCTTTCGTCTTTCCCCGTCTTTACCCTATCCGGGGTTACCTCCCCTACAGTGATGCCCGCAATCTCCGAGATGGATTTCATGTAGGATTTCAATAACTTCTTGCTGGGAAACACACTTAAGGTATACACCAGTAGTTCTTCTTTTGTAGAGCTGTCCATTGATTATGGTATATCCCTTTGCTCGACGTACTATTTATCGTCTTTCGACTTTGTCGTCGGGCAAAGTTTCGTGTTCGAGATACTCCATGAACGGTTCTGTCCAAGCCGGCGGGACCTTTGCCACTACGTGGACAAAAGAGTCTACTTTTTCCGGGTTGCCGAAGTCTGCTCCCTTCACGGATGGTGTCCGTAGATGCTCCAGGAAAACTCCAGGCGGTATTTGCTTGTGCCCTAATCCAAGCTTAGGCAGCAGATCAGCCGCCTCGTTTTTCTCCCTAGCTACATACTTGACCTTGTAGCCCAAAAATCTCTTGGCTATCTCGTCCACTCCGTCTCGATATGCCGCCATCATAGGGTTTTGCGCATTCCAGGTGCCAGCCACATGCTAGGCAACCAAGTCGGAATCTCCACAACAAACTATGCGCTTGATGCCAATATCCTTGGCTACGCGTAATCCGTGAATGAGTGCTTCATACTCCGCCATGTTGTTCGTAGCCTCGAAGTGGATCTGCAGAACGTAGTGTAGCTTGTCCACAGTTGGTGACTATAGCAGTACACCCGCCCCCGAGCCGTTGAGCAGCTTTGATCCGTCAAAGTGCATCACCCAGTATTCTGGCTCCGACAATGGGGTAGCATCTGGCATCTCCGTCCAATCTGCGATAAAATCTGCCAAGGCTTGTGACTTGATAGCGTCGCGTCTTTTGTAGGTGATCTCGAAGGCGGCAAGTTCAATGCCCCACTTCGCGACCCTTCTTGTAGCGTCGCTGTTGTTGATGATGTCGGACAACGAAGTTTTGCTCACCACTGTGATGGGGCAAGTAAAATGCCCCACGGTGGGCGCCAACTGTCGTGGTATTGCCGACGAGTATGCCATGGAGGGGTCTTCACAGTGCGTGTTTAGAGACGTGGGGGAAGGCGGACGGTTGACGGGTACGAGGTAACACAGCTTACCCAGGTTCAGATCCCACGACGGTGGCGGAATCCAACTCCTGCTATAAATCACTATAATGGCAATACACCGAGTTATAGGGATTGGTTCGCTATGCGAGGTATGAGTTAATCGATATGACTTGTGCCCTAAAGGCTCCCATTGGCCCGACTTATATAGTCGCCAGGTCCTAGGGTTACAGGGAAAAGTCCTAGCCAGACAGGTTACGGATTCCTACACCGCCTATTACTAGTCTAGCATGTCTCGCACTCCAAGTCTCCGGGTACATCGGTGACTCCTCTGTATCCTTCCTTTATCCGGCATGGGCCACCCTTCTGGATCCATCTAACTAGGCCGCCCAGCAGGCCATGGGTCATTCTACCAACTGTGGGCCACCCGGGTTATCCGGATAGAGGACATGCTATGACGATACCCATATAGCATATCCCCAACATAAGGTCCACCACCCCGGAAGGGGGTCACATGGATGCGCCATACCCAAGTGGGGGTGGCGGCATCATGCCCTAGGTCAAGTCGGCCATGACTAGGAAGTGGGAATCAAACTCTAGTTTGAAAAGTCAAATCCCATTTTGAAAATTCAAAGTCCTAGTGGTGGGAGGAAAGGAAACCTAGAAGGGACAGGTTTCCCTCTCCCTCCCCAAGCCTCCGGCCAAAAGGAAGTTGGGGGAGGACTCGGCCTCCCCTTGCCGCCTCTCCCCCCATATAAGCAGGTGTGGGGCGCCCCCTCGTCCCTCACCCCAAAAAAACCCTAGGCCACCGCCCTTGCTCCCAAGCCGCCGGCGCCCTAGCTCTCAAAGTCGCCACCGTGTATACCCTAGCCGCCGGCGCCTAAACCCTAGTCGCTAAGGTTCTCTCTCCTCCACCATACCTGCTTCGTCTTAGGCGAAGACCTATTGGATCTAGTCCTCCACCTCCACCACCACACCGTCGTGCTGCTAGAATTGAGAGGAGATCTACGACCTCCGCTGCCTGCTAAAACAAGTTAGAGGAAGGTCTTCATCGAGTACTGAACGTGTAACCGACTGCGGAAGCGCTGCCAGAACATGGCGCCGGAAGGATCAACTTTGCGATCTTGATATTGGCAAGTGAACGACTACATCAACCATGAGAATCTGATCTCGTAAACGCTTTGGATCTATGACGGTTAGTACTCTACAAACTCGTTGCATCGATCTCGTAGATTAGATCTTGGCTTTTGTGTGTTCCCGCGATCGATTTTTTTTGTTTTCCATGGTGTGAACCCCTATATTTGTATCGCTATCTATGATTCATGTGAGTTGCAACTAGACTTGCAACTTAAATTTTTTAAATTTTTTGCAAGTGTAGTTGTAACTAAGATCTGTTGCAGTTGGACTTACAACTGAGAATTGAAATGACCGAGAATTCTAAACCATGATCTAATTTTTTCAGGAGTTGCAACTATGGTTGGAACCAAGATCTTTTATTATAAGTTGCAACTAGACTTGCATTTAAGGATTAAAATACTTTTTTGTGGGTCTATGCTTATTGGGAATTGCAAATGGACTTGCAACTGGGAACTTTTATATTTTCTAAATGGAATTGCAACCAGACTTGCAACTTGAAATTTTTAATTTTTTGCAAGTGCAGTTGTAACTAAGATCTATTTCAGTTGGAGTTGGACTTGCAACCGAGAATTGAAATGACCGAGAATTTTGAATCGTGATCTAATTTTTTTGGGAGTTGCAACTAGGCTTGGAACCAAGATCTTTTATTATAAGTTGAAGCTACACTTGCAATTAAGGATTAAAATACTTTTTTGTGGGTATGTTCTTATTTGGAGTTGCAACTGGACTTGTAACTGGGAATTTTTTATATTTTGTAAATAGAGTTGCAACTATACTTGCAACTGAGGATTGAAACAACGGAAGTTGATTAACAATTTTGAATCACGATCGAAATTTCTCATGGGCTGCAAATGGGGTTGTATCTGGGATTTAAGTTACAACTAGACTTACAATTGAGGACTGAAATGTCATTTTCTGTATCATGGTTCATACTTATTATGACTTGCAACTAGAATTTTTTAAAACTTTATAAGTGTAATTGCAACTAGGGTTTTTTTTAGTTGCAAGATTGAAATGACATCAATTAACTGAGAGTTCTAAACAATCAATTAACTGATGGTTCACCAAATGTTTCTACGACCACACATTATATATTCCTATTTTATAGCAAATCCCTATATGATCCATTGTTTTCAAAAAACCCAGTATTTTATATTTATTATTTATTTTTGTATTTATAGCATTTTACTACAATATGTTATTTAATTATTTTCACAAACTTATTTTATTCTTGCTTTGTTGTGAGTTGCAACTTGAGTTCGTGAGGTATTTTTTCGGTTGTAAGTTGACTAGAAACCGAATTAAGAAATTCATCATATTATTGCGATTCACGCTTACAATACTCCCTCCAATCCAAACAATTAGGAGACGATGCATCCGACACGAGGTTTGCCTTGGACGTATCCGTAAAACTTCATGTTTTTTTGGTTGAGTGCTCGTGATTTGCTCGTTGAGAGTTCGGAACCAGTCAACCATATTACAGTACCAAAATGTGTAAGTTCGGAACCAACCAAAACCAACTGATAATCTGAAATAAATAAATGCCAAGGCATCCATAGGCTCACTACCGACGTACGTTCGTCAGCAGATCAAAGACGGAAAAGGCTACGTAGGTAGATTCCATGGAGAAGAAAAGGGTGGCCATCATCGGAGCCCGGGTGAACGGCCTCACCGCATGCAAGCTCGCGTTGGAGCGCGGTTTTCGGTCTGTCGTGTTCGAGGCCGAAGAGAACGCCATCGGCGGCGTGTGGGCGCACACGCTCGCCTCAACACGGCTACAGACGCCACGGCCATGCTACCAGTTCACGGACTTCCCATGGCCGCCGAGCGTGTGGGACTTGTACCCTGACCATGACCAGGTCATCGAGTACCTGCACTCGTACGCGCGCCACTTCGGCGTGCTAGATTGCATCAGGTTCGGCAACCGGGGTGCCGCTCTGGAATACTCCGGCATCGACGAGGAGGAGGTGATGGCGTGGGAGCAATGGGCCAGCAACGGCGAGGCGTTCGGCAGCGGCCGAGGCTGTTAGGAATAAGCACGACGGACACCGAAGCGGCACCGTGTGCGGTACAGACGTACGTATCCGAGTAGGTTTGTGTAGCCGAATAGAGTAGGAATTAGATGTTCTAATCCTATTAGGTTAGCTATACAAAATCTGCTATATATACGTGTGTAAGGCCCGTGTAAAAACAACCCGTGAGAGACAGAAGCAATAAAAATACTAGAGACAGGAGCGATATGCTCCTGTGGCAATAACCGATCGTTTCCGTGTGCGTGCGTGTGTTTCGTGAGCCAGCTCTACTAGTTGATCGATTCTAGTTAAGGGCAGCTTATTAGTACGTACGTGTATGGCCTAAAGTAATTGGCTCAACAAGATATGCTAGAGAGGTTATGGCTTGTGTGCCAACTAGAGAAGCAAGTACGTTGGAAGTTACACCATCAGGTGGAAGTTTAGGAGACACTTTGCTTGGAGATTGGGCACAAGATACATGGCCTTCACGTCCAGAGCGGGAGAAAGGTGAGGAGACAAGCGTTATATCGAACGCAGAAGAGTATGTCATGATGTCTCCTACTGCACTGGAGCTGAGACAACTACGACCGACGCGAGCACGCATGAGATGCGTGTTGGACTACTATCCGAAGAAGGAATTTTGAATGATAAATAATTCGGTGACGATGAACCACAAAAAGGACCCGTTGTTCATCAAGGAACCGGCGAAGACCGAAGACGCGAACAAGAAGGGTCGACGTCAAGTCATGGAGAAGCCGACAAAGGTAAAATCGGTGACATGGAAGATGACGTCTGGAGCGGCGAAAGCAATGCCGAGGATGACGCCTGCAAGAAGCAGCTGGCGCATTTGGGACCGAGGTCGAGGTGAAGTGCACGTCGTGCTTAGGGGGTGATTGTTAGGAATAAGCACGACGGACACCGAAGCGGCACCGTGTGCGGTACAGACGTACGTATCCGAGTAGGTTTGTGTAGCCGATTAGGGTAGAAATTAGAAATCCTAATTCTACTAGGCTAGATACAACAAAACTACTATATATACATGTGTAGTACCCCTGTAATCGGTGTGAGACAGAAATAATAAAGTGAGGTTTCGAGGCTCGACACGAGCCTCTCGCAACTTGTGTTTTCGTGCGTGTATGTCCACCAAAGCTATTCAGCTAGTTTATTGATTCGAGTGAAATCAGATCGATCAATTCTTGTGCTAGCTAGTTTCACATGAGTCCTGCCCAAAAGCAATCGGCAAGGAATTTGTGAGATAGCTAGCTACTTGGTGTACGTACCGTGTCTCACCGGAACAGCTCGGAAGCAATCGGGCTAGTTGTGTACGTGCGCGTCTCAAGCAAGAAGTTCTCGTACGTGTGTCGTATCGTCGTCTCGTCTTCGTTGTCTATGTCGGAAAGTACTCAACGTGTATCGTCCCGGTAAAAGTATTGTCGGGTCTGGGCCAACATAGGCGAGTGGCGGCTCACCGTACACAACGGGAACGACGTCGTTGAGATCGATGAGAAATTATGAAACTTGGATCGCTGTACATTTTGAAAGTTTGGCAAGCTTTGATGATTGATGTGCTGTGCTATGCTATGCTATGCTATGCACACAAACAATTAGATCCACGTGGCCGACTTTGTGGTTCTTTGTGTGGGAAGGTTCAGTGGCATCCCCAACATTCCCAGTTTCCCACCGGAGAAAGGGCCAGAGGCGTTTGACGGTACGGTGATCCACTCCATGGATTACTCCAACATGGACCACGCCGAGGCCACCCGACTCATCAAGGGCAAGCTCGTCACTGTCATCAGCTACCAAAAATCTGCTCTCGACATCGCCACACACTGCGCAAATGTTAACGGTGATACACCCTGTTTGCACTCTATGTTCACAAGAATTACTGTAAAAAATATACTCAGGTCCCACTGGTATTAGTTAATTTTAGGATCAACAAAAACTTGTGCATTCGCAGGGCCCACGCATCCATGCATAGTGATATGTCGTACGAAGCGATGGATCATCCCTGACCACGCATGGGGCTGCTGGTTGGCCTTCTGGCTACCTTCTTATCACCCTTGGTACGTAATGGACAGAGCTATGATGCACCCGACCCTAGCAAACAAGTTTACCGTATTTTGGTTTCGCCAACATTCCCTGCTGAGACCCTATAACTACTGTTATGTGCTTAATTATTGTACCGTTCAGAGAATATTGTTCTCCAAGTTCGTTGAGAGCTACTGTAGATGGGCTGTGCCCATGAAGAAGCACGGCATGGTACCCGATCACAGCTTCTTCGAGGCTATGAGCTCATGCTTGGTTGTGATACTACCCGATAAATTCTACAATAAGGTTGAAGAAGGAAGTATATTGTTCTCAAGAAAGCAAAGGAAAAGAACTTCTGCAGGGAGGGCCTTATCGTAGAAGGCGAATCCCGACGTGGTAATATTTGGTACCGGGTACAGAGGTGATGAAAAATTGAGGGAGATTTTCACATCGCCCATGTTCAGAGACATTATAGCAGGCTCGCCATCTAGCAACGTTCCACATTTCAGGTCTAAATTAATTTGAATATCACTAGTAGAAAATAGGCTATCTGTACACGCCCCTGTCAGGAATATGCAACATGTATTCTCGGAGGGCCAAAGGCCACAATATATAGTACATGTACAGGTGCAAATATGCAGGAACCCCTCTAATATATGGGGAACTACAATATACAAATATACATCTAACACCCCCCCCCCCCCCCCCCCCCGCGCAAACTCATGGTGGATCCACAACACTGAGTTTGGAGAGTAAGAAATCATGCTGCGCTCTGGTCTGGGCCTTCGTAAAGAAATCCGCCAACTGTAAATCTGAAGGCACATACTGAAGCGCAATAACCTGAGCCTGCACCTGAGCACGTGTATAGAAAGCATCAATACCAATATGCTTGGTAAGCTCATGCTTGACCGGATCACGTGCAACACTAATAGCACCTGTATTGTCAGACAAAACCAGAGTGGGTGTGGTAATAGAGACTCCAAAATCTGCAAGTAACCACCGTAACCAAGTCACCTCAGCAGTCAACAAGGCCATAGCACGCAACTCAGCCTCAACACTCGAACGGGAAACCGTTGTCTGTTTCTTCGTCTTCCAAGCAATAAGCGAACCACCAAGAAACACACAGTAAGCAGAAAGTGAACAGCGATCCGAAGGATCACTCGCCCACGTAGCATCCGAATAGCACTGGAGCTGAAGGGAGCTGGAACGAGGAAAGAAAAGGCGACGAGTGATCGTACCACGAAGATAACGAAGAACACGGAGAAGATGACTATAGTGAACAGTGGTAGGAGCAGAAACAAACTGACTCAGAATATGAACAGGATAAGAGATGTCAGGACGAGTGACAGCAAGATAAACAAGACTCCTAACAAGATGACGATAACGTGTCGGATCAGGAAGAGGATCACCATCAGTAGATTGAAGCTTAACATTAAGCTACATAGGGGTCTCGACAGTGCGCTCATCCCCAAGAGCAGCACGAGTAAGAAGATCCTGAATATACTTTTCCTGGGAGATGTAAAAACCATCAGAAGTGGAGGAGACCTCAATCCCAAGAAAGTATCGAAGAGGACCAAGATCAGTCATAAGAAATTGATCACGAAGACGAGCCTTAACAAAGGCGATATACTCAGAATCATCACCAGTAATGATCATATCATCAACATAGAGAAGAAGAAGAGTGCGTCCACGAGGAGAAGTGTGAACAACAGCGCTAGATCATGAGCACTAGGGGAGAAACCAGCAGCAGTCACTACAGAAGCAAAACACTCAAACCAGGCACGAGGGGCCTGTTTGAGGCCATAAAGAGAACGTGGAAGACGACAAACCATCCCCTCGGGAACGGAATACCTAGGAGGAGGCTGCATGTAAACCTCCTCACTCAACTCACATTGAGAAAGGCGTTCTGAACATCAAGCTGGGACACAGACCAGTGACGAACAGAAGCAACAGCAAGAAGAGTACGCACAGTGGTCATATGAGCCACAGGAGCAAAGGTCTCATCATGGTCACGACCATGCTCCTGCTGAAAACCACGAGCCACAAGATGCGTTTTGTAGCGCTCAAGAGATCCATCGGAGCGAGTCTTAATCTTATAGACCCACTTACACGTGATAGGAGGAACACCGGGGGAGGGGGAGAAACAAGATCCTAGGTGCCAGTGCACTCAAGCGCAGCAATCTCCTCAGCCATGGCCAGCTGCCATGCAGGATGATGCTCAGCATCCCGATAAGAGGTCGGCTCGGAGGCAACAGAAAGACCATACTGACTAGGAGAGTAACGATGGGGGGCACGACGCTGACGAACAGGACGAGTAGAGGGAAGCTCATCAGAGGAAGACGACTCAGGAGACGACAATGAAGGAATAGCAGAGGAAGACGACGCCGGAGGACGAGGAGAACTAGGAGAACTAGACGGAGCAGAGGAGGACAGTGGCGAAGAAGAGACATCAGGGGGAGGAGATCCTGAAGAAGACACAATAGGAGTAGAAGGAGGTGTGTCAGGAAAGAGAAGAAAGGAGATATCTTCCACCGGGTAGGTACCAGCGGTGGGACGAGGATAGAAAGGACGCGTCTCATCAAAAGTAACATCACGAGAGATACGCATCCGACGACCAACGGGGTCCCAACAGCGATAGCCCTTATGCTCATCTCTGTATCCAAGAAAGACGCACTCAACAGACTGAGCGGTCAGTTTGGTGCGTTTGCGAGGCGCAAGGAGAACATAGCAAACACAACCAAACAAGCGAAGCATGGAGTAGTCTGGAGACTGTCCAGATAGGCGCTCAAGAGGGATACCACCCTGTAGAGCGGCAGAGGGCTGAATATTGATGAGGTAAGCCGACGTAGCGACAACCTCAGCCCAGAAATGCGGCGGAAGGGAAGAAGCAATCATCATGGCACGAGTGGTCTCAAGAAGATGACGTTGCTTACGCTCAGCAACGCCATTCTGGGCATGGGCGCCAGGATAGGAGAACTGAGCAAGAGTGCCCTGTTCAGCAAGAACACCCCGCAATATCTGGGAGATATACTCACCAGCAGAATCAGCACGAAACACACGAATGGGGGTAGAGTATTGAGTACGGACCATGGCTGCAAAATGCTGATATATGGAGAGCACTTCACTGCGAGAGCGCATAAAATACAACCAAGTGTACCGAGAAAAATCATCGATAAATAAGATATAATAGAGATGGCCGCCTTTGGAAGCGAAAGGAGCCGGACCCCAAACATCTGAATGAACTAAATCAAAAGGTCGCTGAGATACAGACGCGCTAGTAGGATAGGGAAGCTGAATCTGTTTACCCAATCTATAGCCCTGACAATGTAAAGACCCATCTCCTGAGACAGACCCCAGAAGACCACGATGAACTAAAGATGACAGGCGAGAGTCACAAAGGTGACCAAGACGATGATGCCACTGCTGAAACGAGCTGGTAGCAGAGGCGACGACCGGAGAAGAACTGGTAGATGGAGTGGCAGTGGAAGGAACACGAAGCCAGTCTAACTCCCAAAGTCCGGAAGAGTCACGGTTGCGAGGGCCAGCTCCAACCAGTGCCTGTGTGCGACGGTCCTGAACAACACAAGAATTAGCATCAAGAATGACGCGACAACCAGAGTCAGTAAGATGGCTAGCAGAGAACAGATTCATCTTAAGGAAAGGGACATGAGAAATATTAGGAATAGAAGAAGAAGAAGTAGAAAGGGTGCCTCGACTAGAAACAGGAAGAGAGGTACCATCAGCCGTGAAGACATGGACAGGAGAAGGGAGAGAACGAAGAGCGGACAGAAAATAAGACTCAGAAGTCATATGAAAAGAAGCTCCAGAATCCAGATACCACGGGGACATCACTACTAGGAAAATGGCCATAGGTAATCAGCACATCCGTGGCTCACATGGTTGAAGTGCCCCACGGCTAAAACAGGCGTGGCTCACCTATGGGCAGTGCCCTACTAGTAACTAGAACAACCGTGGCGCACATGACTATAGTGCGCCACAGATATGTGTGGGCCAGGGCACTGTTGGCCGCACGCCAAACATCTGTAGCGCACTATAGTCATGTGCGCCACGATTGTTAGTGTCAACCGTGGCGCACATGGTGGGGTGCGCTACGCCTAAGCGCATGCCCCCCTCTGCTGTGAAACGGCCAGAAACATCTGTGGCGCACTCTGCCTAGTGCGCCACAGGGAGTAGGAACATCCGTGGCGCACATGGCATAGTGCGCCACGGATGTTCCTACTCCCTGTGGCGCACTAGGGCAGAGTGCGCCACGAATGTGTCGATTTTTTAGGACAGCACTTTATGTGCACATGTGTGACCACATCCACCACCCCACACTTCACTTTCCCCTTCTTCTTCCTCCTTAGATCTAGTCGGGATCTTCTCCTTCCCACCTCAATTTCTCCACCCATTCACCATTTTTAGCATGTAGAACTTGCTTTGGATGTTACATAAGTAATAGAGGAAGGTCTCCGGTCTCTCATCTCCTTCTCCGGTCGATGCGCGCACCTCTCCTTTCCATCTTTCTCGCGATCGGTCTCTCATCTCGGTAAGTTGTCCATGTAAGGATGTGTTCATGTGTATATGGATGATATGCTCATATGTATGTAGATGATCGATGCTCATGATGTGTGTATGGAGAGGAACGATCGATGGTCATATGTGTGTGTATATGGAGAGTATCGATGATGCTCATGCATGTGTGTATGGAGAGGATAATGATATGTTCATGTGTGTATGGATCGGTCTCTCTCTCTCTCTCTTGTGTTTGTATGTGAACAAGTTGCCATTTGTTTTGCCAAAATGTTGATTCATTTCCATTTTGGCAAGACTTTGGCATTTCGCAAAGGTCCTAATTTTAGGATAGGTCATGCCGAAATTTTCTATCGACCATTGCATGCATTCATTATGTGGTTCTAATAGACTTCAAATTGTACCGTGTACACCGTGCAGGAAAAAATGGTCCGCATAATGAGCGAAGGCATTGTGGCTAGATTTTTGAAATGTGCGACGGCCGACATGATATGAAATAACAAGACGGATATAAGATGTCCATGCAGAAGATGCAAACTCAACTGGGTGATCGACCCAGATTCCGGGAATCTGCAGGCGCACCTGCTCCGCCATGGTTTCATGGATGGATACACTCGTTGGATAAGCGATGACGTAGACGATGGAGACGGTGAAGGTGGCCAACATGATGATGATCATCATCACGGCGAGAACGGGCGAGATGATGAAGAGCCTCCTGGAGATGGTGAAGGTGTGGAAGCAGACCGGGATGATGATGATCTAGATGCCAGAGGAGCAGACGACGATGGAACAACGTCAGGCTGGGTGCGGGACCCTTATGTGCAAGAGCTGCTTCTCAAGCAGACGAGTAACTCCAGGGTTGCCGCTAGAGAGAAACCCAAGCTTGCGCAACTTGAGAAAGACGCGGTTACTCCATTGTATGAAGGATGCAGGCCTGATGATACCTGGTTGAATGTAACGCTCAAGGCTATGGAGATGAAGGCAAAACACAAATTGAGCGACGCAAGCTTCGACGATATGATGGTATTCTGGCACGATCGTCTCCCGGAGGGGAACACATGTCCAACTAGTATCGAGGACGCCAAAAAAATCGTCTGTCCTCTCTATCTACCGCACGTTAGATATCATGTATGCATCAACGATTGCATCATTTATCGGGGCGAGGACACGGAGAAAACCACATGTCCGGTGTGCGACGTGAGTCGATACAAGAAAGGGAAGAAAGCACCTCGAAAAGTGGTATGGTACTTTCCTATCACTCCTCGTCTGCAGCGCTATTTCACGGACCCTAAGGAAGCGAAGCTCATGCGATGGCATGCGGAAAGGAAGAAGCCAGGAGATGATGATGATGACCCCGAAAAGGATGAGCTGCTGACGCACCCTTCAGATGCTAGCCAGTGGAAAGTATTGGACCTCGAATTCCCAGAATTCGGTGGAGATTCGAGGAACATCAGGCTTGGTGCGAGCACCAATGGACTCAATCCGTTCGGTAGCCAGAGCAGCACGCACAGCACTTGGCCCGTGTTTGTATGGATGTACAACCTCCCTCCATGGTTGTGCATGAAGAAGAAGTACATACAAATGAGTATGCTAATTCAAGGGCCAAAACAACCTGGTACCGACATCAATCTGTATCTCGGGCTGTTGAAAGAGGAGCTAGCCACGTTATGGGAATCTAGAGCCAATACTTACGACGCCGTCGCACAAGATTATTTCACTATGAGAGCCGCGTTGGTCACTACGGTGCAAGACTATCCAGGTTGCGGGTATATCTCGGGGCAGGTTATCCAAGGATTCTGCGCATGCGTTAGGTGCATGGATAACACAAGCTATATCCAACTAGAGAAAGATCCAGGGTCATCGAAAACCGTGTTCATGGCGCACCGGAGGTGGCTCGGCAAGAATGATCCATGGAGAAAACGTGGAGACCTGTTCGATGGCAAATCAGAGACCCGAGGAATCCCAGAGCGTAGAAGCAGCAAAGAAGTGGAAGAGTTGCTGAAAAACTAGAAAGATTGTCCTAAGCCTGGAAATAAGCAAAAGAGGCAGCAACAAGACAAGCCGCTGATGAAGGTATGGAAAACAAGGTCTGTTTTCTGGGAGTTGACATACTTGAAGTTTCTCCGCACGCCTCATAGCCTCGACATCATGCATATCACGAAAAACGTGTGCGAGAGTCTGGTCGCCACCATAATCAACATGCCAGATAGGACGAAAGATGGTCCGAAAGCAAGGCACGACCTGATATGCTTGGGTATCCGGAAGGAGCTTCACGGAGGACGCACTACTCCTGATCATCTCAAACAGTGGGCCGAAGCAAAGGCCAAGATCAATGATTCGGATATTAGACAAGAGATGTATCGCATCCAGCAGCAGTTTGGGGCAATCATCTTTCGTGATGTCATGACTTCGGGGGGGATCTTCTACGGAGGAAATATCTCGAATAACCGTGACATAGAAGATCGCCTAGAGATGCAGGGTGACTATAGGAATTTCATGACGAGACAAGGTGTCCTCCCGTTCCCTAAGCCGAGCCAGAAGGCTTGATGTTGGCCTAGTTGTAGTTACAAACTATAGATGACCTTTGTGTGTGTGTGTGTGGACAAGTGTACTTATCTTATTAGGTTTATGAATCATCGCTTACTTATTTTGCTTATTATTATTATATATCAATCAATGCTTGGTTTTTTTGCTTACTCTTTGGTCCTTTGCTCACTTTGGTCCTTCTTTTTTTCCTTACTCTTTTTTCGAGAATAATGCCGATGATTGAAATGTCGTGGAAGAGCCTGTAGCAGCAAGCAGACCACGAAGACTCCTGATAATGTCCTAATCAGAGAGAGCAACTGCTGAAGATCTGGAAGGAGCCGACTGCCCACGAGCCATCTGGTGCTGCTGACGTAAACTGGGATCCCGTGTATAACAAGTGGCCCAAGTGTGACCATCCTTGTTACAGTAAGAGCAGTGAAGAAGAGAACCACGACGACCCTGACCACGAGCCTGCTGGTGCTGACTCTGACCCTGAAACTGTTGGTGCTGACTCTGACCCTGACCTGGAGGAGTGGGTAGTATCGGCGGCGGCATAGAGGACCGCGGCTGAGTCGAGGGAGCAGACGGCATAGGAGGACCACGAGTAGCAAGCACAAATGGAACCGCACGAAGACCAGCACCACAGAGACGGGTCTCCTCAGCCCGAAGCTCAGACAACACCTCAGAGAGCGGAACACGACCACGAGCATTCAGCTGAGCACGCCGGGGCTCAAACTCCTGGCGGAGCCGAGACAGAAACTCATAGATGCGGTGAAACTCCAAATCCGAGCGCACAATCTGGCAGCACGAGCATGTGCCACAAACAGCAGTACGGAGAGAATCAAGCTGACGCCAGATAACAGCACTCTGAGTATAGAACTCATCAATAGTAGAATCACCCTGCTAGAGAGCATGCTCCTGCGGACCACAGACAGGTAAAGAGCATCCCCAGACGGCTGGTAGCGCTGACGAAGATGGGCCCACTAAGCGGCAACAGTAGGGAGACTCGTGAACTCAGCAACATACTGGGGCAAAACACTGGAGGTGAGAACAACAGCAGCATGAGCATCCTCATCAACCCACTGAGTGTAAGCAGTCAGAGCGTGGTGATAGGCCTCGAGATCAGAAGAGTATTGCTTGAACTTAAGGTCATAGGCCACAACGGCGGTATCATCAGCACTCTGAGCAGCATCCTTGGCCTCCTGAGAAGCATGAGCAGCGAGAACAATCGGCGTCGGCGGAAGGGGAGCCACAGGAGCAGGGGGCACGGCGGACAGGAGACCTCGCCGGAGAGCACACCCCAAAGACGGAGACCGCGCATGTGAACACGCATAAAGGTAGCGAAATCAGGATAATTCGCGCCATCGAAGATCACCGGGCAGCGAGGAATCGCAACATAACCCGATGAAAAGGACATATCTATTTTTTTGTTCTTTTTTTTAAGTCAACTCGTCAATTGCAGATCAGATCTGACGAGAACAAAGATGCAGCAGGGCGCCGGCGGAGCAGAGATGCAGCAGGGCGGGCAGGACGTCGCGATCCAGGGGGAGGCGTACGGGCGCGCATGTGCCGGCGTCAGGCCCGTTGAAGCAGGAGCCCGAGGAGGCCCGAGCGGATGGCGCGCGTGCACCTGCAGTCCTGGCACGCGTGCACCTGCAGTCCTGACCCGAGCGGACGGCTCGAGGTGGCCCGAGGTGGATCTGACGTGAGCAGGGGTCCCGCATGGCAACAGGGGCCCGAGGTGACCCGAGCGGACGGCACGCGTGCGCCTGCGGTCCTGGCGCGTTTAAGCGCAGCAGCGGGCGCAGTGGGTCCTGGAATCCGGACAGAAACCGATAAAGGAGCAGGTCCTGGAATAGGGAGTCGGGCGCAGCAGGTCCTGGCGATTTTGAGGAGATCACGGCGCGGGGATCTGGAAACCAGACAGAAACCGATCGGGATCGGGAGAACGAGCAACGAGAACCGAAACCAGATATTGTCCAGATCCAATCGGGATGAGACCAGCAGACGGAGCAGCCGGTCAGATGACAGGGAGGAGGCGCTGGAGAGATGGCCGAAGACAGCGGCGACGTCGGAAAAATGACGACGTCAGGGACGGTGGCGGCTGTGACGATGTTGCAGAAAAACGGTCTAACCTAGCTCTGATACCATGTCAGGAATATGCAACATGTATTCCTCTGGGGGCCAAAGGCCACAATATATAGTACATGTACAGGTGCAAATATGCAAGAAGCCCACTAACATATGGGGAAACTACAATATACAAATATACATCTAACACCCCCAAACAGCATTAGTCCCGGTTGCTCCATGAACCGGGACTAATGCTGACACGCGTCCCGGTTCGAGCGGGCACGGTGGCCGGAGGCATGCGTCCCGGTTGGTAGGGGTGCATGCTCCCGGTTTGTAACACAAACCGGAACAAAAGTGTGGGCGCCAGACACGTGGCCTGCCACACGCACCTTCAGTCCCGGTTTGTGTTACAAACCGGGACGTATGAGCCCGTCCTCTATAAATACGACGCCCCAGCCCTCTGCCTTCCCTCTTTTTTTCTTGGTGAAAGGTGTGAGAGGTGTGCTAGTTTATTTTTTCCTATGCATGCATTCAAGGTGTTTGATGAAATGTTTAAGTGAATGATGCCGTTCAATTTCTCACAGAACAAAAATATAGGAGGTGTCCGAGACGCACTTGATCTTTCTCCTCTTTATTAACCTCGATCGAGGTTAGCAATCTTATATTTTCTCTGTCATTGATACAATGCATGTGTCGATGTGAATTGGTCATTTCACTATTTATGATGTTCCGTTTTTGATAAACTTAATTATATGATGCAGATGAAAGGTCGGGAATGGATGTACGGTGACCGGCGTGAACCTGGGTACATTAAAGGCATGGATAAATTTATCGATGTGGCTATGGCAAATAAAGAAAATGGTTTTATACGTTGTCCATGTGTTCAATGTCGGAACAACAAGGAGTACTCTTCCTCGAAAATCATTCGCGGCCACCTGGTTATGAAAGGTTTCATTCCCAACTATAATTAATGGACCAAGCACGGGGAAAGAGGGTTTATGATGGAAGACAATGAAGAAGAAGATGATCATAACAACTATCATCATATGTTTCCTGAATACAGTGATACTGCAATGGAAGACAATGAAGAGGAAGGAGGTGAAGAACGGGCATCAGATAAGCCCGCTGATGAACTTGGTAGGGTCATTTCTGATGCAAAGCGAGACTGTGAAACAGAAAAGGAGAAGTTGAAGTTGGAGGGCATGTTAGAAGATCACAAGAAATTGTTGTACCCAAACTGCGAAGATGGCAGCACAAAGCTCGGTACCACACTGGAATTGCTGCGATGGAAGGCAGAGTGTGGTCTAACTGACTCCTCATTTGAAAAGATGCTGAAAATAATGAAGCCGAAGTTTCCAAAACATAACAAACTTCCCGAGAGTACGTACGAAGCAAAGAAGGCTCTCTGCCCTCTAGGATTAGATGTATAGAAGATACATGCATGCATTAATGACTGCATCATCTACCGCGGTAAGGAGTATGAGAATTTAGATAAATGCCCGGTATCCAATGCATTGCGGTATAAGATCAGATGAGATGACCCTGGTGATGTTGAGGGAGAGCCCCTCAGGAAGAGGGTTCCTGCTAAGGTTATGTGGTATGCTCCGATACTACCAAGATTTAAATGCATGTTCAGAAACAAAGAGCATGCTAGGTTGTTGCGATGGCACAAAGAAGACCGTAAGAAAGACGGGAAGTTGAGACACCCTGTTGATGGGTCGCAGTGGAGAAAAATCGAGAGAGATTTCCTAGAATTTGCAGGTGACGCAAGGAACTTATGGTTTGGTCTAAGTACAGATGGCATGAATCCTTTTGGGGAGCAGAGCTGTAGTCACAACACCTGGCCTGTGACTCTATGTATCTACAACCTTCCTCCTTGGTTGTGCATGAAGCGTAAGTTCATTATGATGCCAGTGCTCATCCAAGGCCCGAAGCAACTGGGCAACGACATTGATGTGTACCTAAGGCCATCAGTTGAAGAACTCTTACAGCTGTGGGGCAAACCAGGTGTACATGCATGGGATGAGAACAAACATGAGCCATTTGACCTACGAGGGTTGCTTTTCATAACCATCAATGATTGGCCTGCTCTCAGTAACCTTTCAGAACATACAAACAAGGGATATAAGGCATGCACGCGCTGTTTAGATAAGACTGAAGGTACATATTTGCATAAACGCAAGAAGGTTGTGTACCTGGTGAATTGATGATTTCTTCCAACCAATCATCCTGTAAGAAAAAAGGCAAGCATTTCAAAGGTCAGGCAGATCACCGGAAGAAGCCTGAACTCCCTACTGGTGATGATGTATTTGGTATGGTCAAGGACATAGAAGTAATATTTTAAAAGGGTCCCGGTGGTCAATCAGTTCCGAACGACGTCGCTACCGGACATGCACCCATGTGGAAGAAGAAATCTATATTTTGGGAGCTGCCATATTGGAAAGTCCTACATGTCCGCTCTTCAATCGACGTGATGCACGTGACGAAGAATCTTTGCGTGAACCTTCTAGGATTCCTAGGCATGTATGGGAAGACAAAATATACACCAGAAGCATGGGAGGACCAACAAATTATGAAAGACCCAAAGAACATGCATACACAGAACAAGATGGATAAAGGGCGTCACTTAAGTCGTGCCAGCTATGATCTTACCAAAGCAGAGAAGGAAATCTTTTTTGAAGTCCTTTACAGTATCAAGGTGCCGCCTGGCTTCTCATCTAATATAAAGGGGATAATAAATATGGCAGAGAAAAAGTTCCAAAACCTGAAGTCTCATGACTGTCACATGATTATGACAGAGTTGCTTCCGACTGCATTGAGGGGGCTTCTACCGGAAAATGTTCGAGTACCCATTGTGAAGCTATGTGCATTCCTCAATGCAATATCTCGGAAGGTAATCAATCCAGATATTTTGCCAAGGTTACAAATGGATGTGGTACAATGTATTGTTAGTTTTGAGTTGGTGTTCCCACCATCCTTCTTCAATATTATGACGCATCTCCTAGTTCACCTAGTGGAAGAGATTGCCATTCTCGGTCCTGTATTTCTGCACAATATGTTCCCCTTTGAGAGGTTCATGGGAGTCTTAAAGAAATATGTTCATAAGTGTGCTAGACCAGAAGGAAGCATCTCCAAGGGATATGGAACATAGGAGGTCACTGAGTTTTGTGTTGACTTTATTCCTGACCTTAAGCCAATTGGTGTTCCTGACTCGCGGCATGAGGGAAAACTAAGTGGAAAAGGCACGCTGGGAAAGAAAGCAATGATATGTAGGGACGGGAATTCTTTCACTAAAGCACACTACACAGTTCTACATAATTCCACCTTGGCATCTCCGTATATTGAGGAACACAAGAATATTGTACACTCCTAAAACCCGGGGAAGCCTGACTCATGGATTCCAGATGAACACATGAAGTCTTTCGGCGGTTGGATGCGGACACATCTCTTGAATGACACCACTATTGGAGATCAGCTATACTTGTTGGCCGCGTCACCATCTTCTACTATATTGAATTTCCAAGGGTACGAAATAAATGGGAATACATTCTAGACGATCGCCCAAGATAAAAAGAGCACCAACCAAAACAGTGGTGTCCGCTTTGATGCAACAGACGAGAATGGGTAAAAGGACACATACTATGGTTACATAGAGGATATATGGGAACTTTACTATGGAGTCTCTTTTAAGGTCCCTTTGTTTCGCTGCAAATGGGTCAACCTGAATGGGGAAGGGGTAAAGATAGACCAGTTGTACGGAATGACAACAGTGGATCTCAACAATCTTGGTTATAGAGATGAACCATTCGTCCTAGCCAATGATGTATCTCAGGTTTTCTATGTGAAGGACATGTCCTCCAGACCGGAAAAAAAAGAAAAAATATGAAACGAATACATCATATGATGAGCCAAAGCGTCACATAGTTCTTTTAGGGAAAATAAACATCATGGAAATCGAGGACAAGACAGACATGTCAGAAGATTATAATAAGTTTGATGAAATTCCTCCCTTCACAGTGAAAACTGACCCAAGCATTCTGTTAAGTAAAGAAGATGCTCCATGGTTACGTCTGAAGCGATCATAAGGAAGGACATACGCCAAGAAGTTCATGCTCATATTGTGTACCTCTTGTTCATGTCTGGCTGGTCGGCTGCATATTGTGAACCTAAATGCCATGAGACATGATAGCTCATTTTGTGAAGGATATTTTATCATGTTTGCAATTTTCCAAGTTTAATAAATTTATTGAGTGTTAGTCCCGGTTTGTGGCTTGACCGGGACTATATATAGGGGGGCCTTTAGTCCCGATTTTGTAGTCTCAGTTTTTAATATTAATAAATGACTTGAGTGTTAGTCCCGTTTTGTGGCTAGACCGGGACTAAAGGGGGCCTTTAGTCCCGATTCGTAGAACGACTTTCCCGAACTATGAAGAAGTTGTCCTGATTCGTACTTACCATTAAGCTCTGATCTCCAAACGCGCATGTTCACATATTAGGGAGTGCCTCTATGACCAGTTTCTTGGAGATGCCGGAGGACTGGGCTCCGGCGGCATCTCCCTGAAACTGGCCATAGTGGTGTCCCTGCTCTCGCACACCATCTTGCAGCTTGTAACTTCTCTAACTAGATCAATATGCCTGGGAGCTAACTAATTTCACATATTAGGGAGTGCCTCCATGACCAGTTTCTTGGATATGCTCGAGGACTGGTCTCCAACGGCATCTCCCTGAAACTGGCCGTAGTGGCGTCCCTGCGCTCGAAAACAATCTTTAAGATGCCTCAATCTGGCTGGAGGGCTGGACTCACAAGGATGCATATTTATAGTACAAGCAACTCGACATAGTGTCGACACTCACGACATAATGTTGACACTCACCCCTATTATTAGTGTTGACTCGTGTTTTGTCTCGGTTGGTGTCTCCAACCGGAACTAAAGGTTCATATTTAGTCCCGGTTGGTGACACCATCCAGGACAAGGTACAAGCCGCATGACATAATGTCGACACTCACCCCTATCATTAGTGTTGCCTGGCCCAGCCTGCCGAAATCCCTCCAACCGAGACTAAAGATGAACCCTTTTCATCTATTCGCAGGTCTTTCCCTCTATTTATAGGTTGCCCACCTCAGCCTGACCTATGATGTTCGAGGTTTCATGGCTTTCGGTCCAAATGACCGATGTTATGTGCCGAATCACGGCATAGTTTGTGATGTTGTGCCCATATTATGCATGCATATGGACATTGGGATGGAGAACATGTTGCATTAGGAAGTTTTCCTTTTCGTCACACGGAAAAGCCATTTTGCATTTTCTAAGCGCAAAAAACAGGTTGTTTTGTGAAGCAACCACAAAAATGCTGTTTCGGAATGCTACCGTCCCATTTTTCTAAAATACTAGACCACCTTACATGGACTATCTCCCAACCGGGATATTTCAAACATTTCCTTCCATCCCGAGTAAAAAGGACAAATGTCTACCGAATCAGCAGGAAGTGGGTCCGGTTTGTACTACAGGTACATGATCTAATGCCCGTGATTTTTTGAAAAAATCATTTTTAGACTCGCAATATGTGGTTTCTTCAGAGATCCAATGCAAGTTCTAATGATGCTCGTCCCCTATCTTCATGCACACCGGTTCGACCTTAGTTCGAAAAGGGGAAAATTTAAAACGGGCATAAGAAATTCAAAAAAGTCCAAACAATGTAAATCCTTCGCGTGGTGTCATATTATGTGACATAGTTGAAAGGAAAAATACCAGAGTTGGTATATTGATCATGTATCGAAAAAACCTTCACAAAATGACCTATCATGTTCGAGGTTTCATGGCTTTCGGTCTAAATAACCGATGTTACGTGCTGAATCGCGGCATAGTTTGTGATGTTGTGCCCATATTATGCATGCATGTGTACATTGGGATGGAGAACAATGTTGCAGGAGGAAGTTTCCTTTTCATCGCACGGAACAGCCATTTTCCATTTTCCGAGCGTAAAAAACGGGTCGTTTTGTGAAGCAACCACCAAAATGCTGTTTCAGAATGCTACCGACCCATTTTTCTAAAATACTAGAACACCTTACATGGACTATCTCTCAACCAGGATATCTCAAACCTTTCTGTCAATCCCGTGTAAAAAGGACAAGTGTCTGCCGAATCAGTAGGAAGTGGGTCCGGTTTATACTACAGGTACATGATCTAACGCTCGTGATTTTTTGAAAAAAATCATTTTTAGACTCGTAATATGTGGTTTCTTCAGAGATCCAATGCAAGTTCTAACGATGCTCGTCATGCACGCCGGTTCGACCATAGTTCGAAAAGGGAAAAATTCAAAACGGGCATAAGAAATTCAAAAAATGTCCGAATAATGTAAATCCTTCGCGTGGTGTCATATTATGTGACATAGTTGCAACGAAAAATACCATACTTGGTATATTGATCATGTCTCGAAAAAACCTTCACAAAATGACCTATGATGTTCGAGGTTTCATGGCTTTCGGTCCAAATGACCGATGTTATGTGCTGAATCGCGGCATAGTTGTGATGTTGTGCCCATATTATGCATGCATGTGGACATTGGGATGAAGAACAATGTTGTAGTAGGAAGTTTTCCTTTTTGTCGCACGGAAAAGCCATTTTGCATTTTTCGAGCGCAAAAAACGGGTCGTTCTGTGAAGCAACCACCAAAATGTTGTTTCGGAATGCTACCGTCCCATTTTTCTAAAATACTAGACCACATTACATGGACTATCTCCCAACCGAGACATTTCAAACATTTCCTTCCATCCCGGGTAAAAAGGACAAATGTCTGCCGAATCGGTAGGAAGTGGGTCCGGTTTGTACTACAGGTACATGATCTAATGCCCATGATTTTTTCAAAAAATCATTTTTAGACTCGCAATATGTGGTTTCTTCAGAGATCCAATGCAAGTTCTAACGATGCTCGTCCCCTATCTTCATGCACGCTGGTTCGACCTTAGTTCGAAAAGGGGAAAATTCAAAACGGGCATAAGAAATTCAAAAAAAGTCCAAACAATGTAAATCCTTCGCGTTGTGTCATATTATGTGACATAGTTGCAAGGAAAAATACCAGAGTTGGTATATTGATCATGTCTCGAAAAAACCTTCACAAAATGACCTATCATGTTCGAGGTTTTTCATGGCTTTTGGTCCAAATGACCGATGTTATGTGCTGAATCGCGGCATAGTTTGTGATGTTGTGACCATATTATGCATGCATGTGGATATTGGTATGGAGAACAATGTTGCAGGAGGAATTTTTCCCGCCATTTCTTCCCGCAATTTTCTTCCCGCCATTTCTCTCCCGCCATTTCTTCCCGCAGTTTTATTCCCGCCATTTCTCACTACATATATGTAGGATTGGCTTCTATTGCCATTGCACATCTCTAGACTCATATATGCAACCTCATCACTCTTTCCCATGGCTTCCACAGTACGACTAACCCCAGGGAGGCGGAGGCGCTTTGAGCCTCGAACTACCCCTACCCGCCGGGCTACTGCGTCCCTGTCGGCTAGATGCTGAGCGCCAAAGGTGTGCCGGTTCCTACTGTCCCCCTAGGTGTGGCACGCCGGATGGCCATCACGAACCACTACTACTTCGAGCTCACACCAGAGCAGCGGAGGAATCCCAACTGGCATCCCGACTATTTCCCTACTTGGAAAGCCTTCTTCAGGGATCGGCGTGAGAGGGCGCTCGCTAGGCACGAGGAGGACGTCCCACCTCCTCCGAACTTCAATGAGTCCGGCCTTCGGCTGTGGTGGCGAGGCCGGACTCTCCAGAGCGTCATTGCTTACAACACGGACACCGACTCTAACCCCCGCCTGCGCTACCCTCAAGTCCAGCCCACTCGTACTCAGCATTCAAGGTTCAACTACGGCGACCCCGACGAAGACATAGACGACGGCCGCGGCGATTATGACGACTACAGTGGCGACTATTACAGGTGTAGGCAGGAGCATGACTGAATCATTCCAACATTCCAAAACAAGTTCGGCCGATTGTGACTTAATCTGGCCATGTATCTTAATTTTCAGTTCTTCTATGTATCTTAATTTTAAGTCGTGCTTTATGTAACTTAGTGTTAGTTGCGTTATGTTCTTTAATTCCAGTTCTATCGTAATAGAAATTTTCTTCCCGCCCATTATTTCCCACCCTTTTCTTCCTGCCCTTTTCCTCCCGCGCATTCTGCCCAGCTCGAAGAATTTTAAATGGTACATAGTTATTCAAATTCAAACACTTTTTAAATGGTTCATAGTTTAAATGATTAAATTAATTATTTTTAAAAACATATAATGGTTTTGAATTAGTTATTCAAATTCATACACCTTTTATGTTTAAAGTTTTCTAAATTCCAAATTAATATATAAAAAATATAAGTTAATTCATTTTTAATTTTAAATGGTTACATTAATTATTTTTAAAAACAGAAAATGGTTTTGAATTAGTTATTCAAATTCATACACTTTTTATGTTTAAAGTTTTTCTAAATTCCAAATTAATATATAAAAAATATAAGTTAATTCATTTTTAATTTTAAATGGTTCATAGTTTAAATGGTCACATTAATTATTTTTAAAAATAGAAAATGGTTTTGAATTAGTTATCAAATTCATACACTTTTTATGTTTAAAGTTTTTCTAAATTACAAATTAATATGCAAAAAATATAAGTTAATTCATTTTTAATTTTAAATGGTTCGTAGTGTAAATGGTTACATTAATTATTTTTAAAAACAGAAAATGGTTTTGAATTATCTATTCAAATTCAAACACTTTTGATGTTTAATTTTTTTCTAAATTCCAAATTAATATGCAAAAAATATAAGTTAATTCATTTTTTAATTTTAAATTGTGACATTAATTATTTTTAGAAACAGAAAATGGTTTTGAATTAATTATTCAAATTCAAACACTTTTTATGTTTAAAATTTTCTAAATTCCAAATTAATTATCATTTAAAAACATTACAAATTAAAATCCCAAAATAAAAAATAAGACAGGAAGAGAGAGATAATTTGTGAAATGTTTTGAAAACAGGACCTTTAGTCGCGGTTTTTAGATCCAACCGGGACTAAAGGCCCCCTTCGCGTGGCCGCTTGGGCTCAGCCCAAAATATGAAAAAAAGTGGCTAATACGTCCAGGACAAAAGGTCCTTCGTTTATAACTGGCGCACATGTTCTTCTTCTTTCACATCTCTTTTCTCTGCTTCATCGACGCGCGCACAGGAGACGCCGCCCCACGACGCCGACAGGCTGCCCGAGCTCCGTCTTGCTGACCCTGCCACGAGCTCCGCCTTGTTGCCCTCTATCTCCCCGTAAAAGGGATCGAAGAGGCGCGTCGGCAATCATCGCCATCGACGCCATCTTCATCGTCACCAATGATCGCTGCCGTCGACATCGCCTTTGCTCTAGACCTCGCGCAGCCTCCTCGAGCCCTTCATCCGATCCGCGGTGAGCTGCTGGTCCCCTAGGACCTCTCCCTCAACCCCCTCTCCCTCTGTAGTCGTTGCTCGTCATCGACCCGTGCGTCGCCGTGCGCCGCCGTTCTCCTTGCTCCGGCGACCAAAACATAGCGGCGCTGCCACCAGTAGGCTTGCCTTGCTCGCCTTGTTCTAGTAGGCTAGATCTCGCCGCCCCACGCGCCCTCCTTCGCCGTCGCCGGTGACCATCCGACGGTGGCCGTCGTGATGACGTCATGTTGGCGTGGTCCTGACGTGTCCGCGGACCCCACTGACCTTTGACCGCCCGTGTGGCATGCCGATGTGTCTTCGTCCCCACTGGTCAGTCACTATGGGTAGCACCAGACCCGGTGAAAAACTACCCCACCCATGTGCTGATGTCACAGTGACGCAGTAACTGTTTTAAAATGGTTTAATATTTTTAGAAATTGATATAAACTTGTAAATTCAATAACTAATGATTTATAAGTCAGAAAAATATATTTAATATATCAAAATGTTCACATAAATAAGAGATATCTGTCTAAGCAATCATCATACATTGTCAAGCAACTTAAAAACCCTAGCTTAGATAAGGAAGCATCAATACCCCTTAGGTGCATGTGGGTCCGACGATGTGCCTTCGCCAGGGCATTCCAAACCCTCTTAAATCAATATTGCACTTAAGGTTAATGTGTAATCTCTAATCTGACATGTCATACGTATTGATTGCGCATTGTGGGTTCGCCGGTGTGTCCACGTGGGTTCGCTGGTGTGTCCTCGACAGGGCATCATACATTGTCAAGAAACTTAAAACCCTAGTTTAGTTAAAGAAACATCGACACCCCTTATGTACATGTGGGTTCGCCGTTGTGTCCTTGCCAGGGCATCCCTAACCCTTTTAAATCGATGTTGTACCTAGGGTTAGTGTAGGATCTCTAAATCTGACATGTCATACATATTGATTGCGCATTGCATTATGCCATGTATTGATTGCCGCTTTTATTTCCGGTATTGGTTCTTCGCGATAGGACCCGAGCACGAGGGTTTCTCCGAATTAGGGTTTCTGATAATGTAAATTAATTTTTATTATTGTGTATGTATATATTAGGGTTTATCCAAATTAGGGTTTTTATCTCCCAACACCCTACCTAACATTCTCCCTTAGCTGCTTTGACTTATTCGCTTTTCCACCTATGCAGAAAATATGGAACCACACGACAAAGACGAAGAAAAGGAAGAGTTGATCCAAGGTGTAATCCGCGGGGAAGAAAATATAGATGTATCAGTGTTTCTGAACAACTCCGGTGAGGGTGATCCTCTTTTTGCCGGAAGAGACGACTTGTTTGAGGTTGATGGTGATGCCTTCCACGAGGGAGAAGGCGATTCCTTGTGTGATCGAGAAGACGACCGCTCCGGCGAGGTGCATGTAATATAATTAATTCATTAATTAATCATATGTTGTCAATATAGAAATATTAACGATGATCTTTCTTCTTTTATCCCTCCGGATCGAACAAATCTACTGAAAAGAGCGGACGAGGCCCAACCAAAAAGTTGGAAGACCAGGAGAGGTTCAGGATCAAAGAAATCGGTGACAATGGAAAACTAACGGCTCCCCTTGTTGTCGCAAACAAATTTGTGGCACAATGCGGAATAATCGTTAGAGACTTCGTCCCGATCACCATGCGAAATTGGAATATGCATGTTGATGCGAAAGAAGAGGGAACACATTTATATGTCCCTAACATGGCCAAATATTTACTGTGGAAGAGGCTCATGCTTAATTTCACCCTACCGAAGGTAGAGCTGGATCCAAATGCGGAGGATCCAGTTGAGGACGCCATGCAACATGCTAAAGCCATGGCGATGAAGGTCAGGGAGTGGGCTTTGAAGAAGATGGCCCAGTGTTTCACCAACTGGAAGAAAATATTGCACCTTGACTATGTCGTGAAAGAGAAGACTCCGAATTTTGAGAAGATTCAGTATCAGAAGTTAAAACCATTTTGGGCTGAGTTTTGTGAATTACAAGACATCAGAAAAAGCTAAGAAAATGTCTGCAACGAATAAGCTGAATGCTGCTAACAAGAAGTATCACCATACTATGGGCCAAGGTGGCTATAGGGCTAGCATTCCTAAGTAGAACTGAGGATGAACTACGTGCTAAAAATAGCATCCCAGAGACAGACGATTGGATCGAACGTGCAAGGAAAGTGTATATATAACATACGACATAAAGAAGACCCCTTGCCGATCGAGAAGATTAGAAAAGCAGTAAAGGCTATTAAAGATGGGGACTTCATTCCCGATAGAGAGAATGATGAGCTCACACTCGTCCTTGGGAATAAGGAACATGATGGATGAACACGAGGCACAATAGGCTCCCAACCATGGAGCACTGGGTTTCCCGAAGAAAGGAGGAAATATCCTAATAGAAGCCGTAAGAGGAAAAAGGACAAGGTGGAAGTTGAAGCAGATATTTAGAACGAATAAAGCAACAACAAGATCAAATTAAGGCACTTAGCCAGCAAGGTACTACTATCCCATCTCAGCAGCACATGGTGGTAGAACCTGCATTCGATGCTACCGGCCTATCGAGTAATCGAAAACGCTGTTTGGCTTCCACCGAGGTCCCGGGTGATGACAATGACGATGACGATGGTGCACCGACGATGGCTCCTGTTGGCTACCCAGTGGATGATATCACACAGATGACACACTGCGAGCTACATGTCAAAGTTGTGAACATATCAATGAAGGTGGCGGTCGGCTATGCCTTACCAATTGGACCCGCACCAACTTACCATTGTCGTCCGGTTCCACAGGGCTACGCTGTTGTCGGGGTGGATGAAATCATGCCCAACTTTCAAGGTTTGAAGCTTGACTACCTTGCAGGTGAAGGGGATGTGACTGAACTAGGATAATCAACAAACGTCACCATTCTATGGCCAAAGGAATGTATCGTGCTTCGAAATCACACACCAAGGCCATCTTCGCCGCCGCCTCACCCATCTCCAGCGCGGTCGTCGCCGCCGCGGCAGCCGTCTTTGTCGCCTCACCCGGCTCTGTCACCTCACCGATCTCTGTCGCCTCACCAGTCTCCGGCGTAGACATCGCCGCCGCGGCAGCCATCGCCGACGCCTCAGGAAAAAAAGCGTAAGCTTACCACCGCTACTCTGCGGAGTGGTAAGCGATCACCATCGTGTAAACATGAGCCTCTTCCAAAAGTACCAAAGGCTCCTCCCAAGAAAACTTATGACTGTACTGAAGTGGAGACTACGGCGATCGTTGAGGCGGAAACAACAGCGTTTTCCGCTAAGCTGAGGTGGCCGAAAGAGCCAGAGTTCCCTAGCACCGAAGAAGAAAAAGCCCAAGTGTTCAAAATGCTAAAGGGCCTTCACCAACCCAAGCCAAAGCTGTCATCAGAGTATTAGCGTTCTATTCTCAAGTCACATGCGGCACAACAACTGTCTAAGAGCAGTACTGGTGCAAGCGGGAAATCTGTTGCCCAGCTCGGAGAACAAACAAAACAATCTTGCGCCCCTCTCAAGGTGATTTCCCATACCAATGTGGGGTCGAGCAAATATGCGTCCAAAGAGAAGTATGATCCAGAGGTAGTTGCATTATACGGAGAAGCGGCCGCTGCTCAAGGTATGAGTATTGCCCACTACTTATCCCAGTTACATTACTTCCCCGTGGGTGAAGTAGCATAAAAATACCAGTATGGCAAACCTCTCGTCAAACCTAAGAAGGTAAAGAATCTTCCAACCAAAATGTGAAGATTGCATAACTGGTACATGCATGCCACAAAGGCCGGGGCTAACTGGATAATGCTGAATGTTACAAAAAAGCATTATGGGAAAGAAGTAGACGACATGATAGCCATTGAATTTATTGAACTTTTCCAATTATTCAATCAAGACTCCTTGGACAAATCTATCATCAGTGCCTATTGTCTGTAAGTACTAATTCTGTAATTAATTTAGTCTCTAGCTATCTTACCTTGTTTATTGCATGTATATAATCATACTATAATAAGCAGAATGAAGATTCTCGAATGCAGCAGAGGACAAATCTATGACATTGGGTTCGTTGACCCATATTGGGTTCATCAAGCTAATCTCAAAACAAACCCCCAGGATACGGAGGATAATATCGTACACGCCTTAAGGTTTCAAGAAACCAGAAGGGAAGTACTATTTCTTTACAACTTCGAGTGAGTGTTATTGTCTTGTATACACTTTCTATTTCGCTTACTTGACGTTAAGTATATAATTGATGAGTTATGCATGCGCAGCTTCCACTATATTCTGTTAATCATTCAACCTGACAAAGGGCGGGTACTAGTCATGGACTCGAAACATAAACCCCTTAAGACGTGGCAGGACATGTAGATGATTCTCTAGCGGTAATTCTAATCATTACGACACTATATCGGGCAATGTTCGTGAATTTTATGATATCAAGTAATTAATAAATTCTTTTATTTGTTTTCTTCGCCGGGCATCGCTTGGAAATGGTTCACCAAGAAGGTTAGGGGTGTTTGGAAAGAGGAGTTTACATTTAAACCACTAGATGTAAGCACCACTAGCTATATCTGCGCATCTCTTTGATTCTGGTTTTGATACCGTTATTATCATCCTTGATTATTATTTTGATTGAACTATGTTCTCGTAAAGTGCCTGATGCAGGGACCAGGAAACAATTTATGTGGATACTATGTTTGCGAGTTCATCCGTCAGACGTGCTGTGAGAAGGTCAGAAATTTAGAGCAACTCCACGTACGTAAACAATTTCTATGGTTTTTTATTACCATCAAATTGTGTTTAGTTTCATTCATATAGGTTGACTTCTTTTTTAAATCAGCTCGAACGTCTATGGGACGGTCTTATGCCAAAGGATCACATACGAGCAATTTAGGAGGAATTGGCAGAATTCTTGGATGCAGAAGTCCTAGACCCAAAAGGAGAATACTATGCTGGCCGGTGTGTATAGGCAATAGAGATTGAACAAAGAGCTTATTTTGTATGTAGTGCATGAATCCGTGTATCGAATGTAATATGTTCGACACTTGGATCTATATTGTCATGATGATCTTATGTAATATAATGGTTCCTTCACTGATGAGTGCAAAACACAAAATAAAAAATAAAACAACATAAATGAATTCTCTGCCGCGGAAAAAAAAGTGGCCAAAATGCTGCCGCGGCAAAAAAAGGTTGCCAAAATGAATTTTCTGCCGTGTTAGAGAAATGTGCCAAATCTCTGCTGTGGCGGAGGGTCATTACGAACTGGGACGGTTTCTCCTCCCTCCCTCACGCGGAGCAGCGGCCACGTGTACGCTGTTTTATCCTGGTTGGTGGGGCAACCGGGCCTAAAGGTTGGGGTCTTTAGTCCCGATTGCCCCGTCCCGGTTGGGGAACCGGGACTAAAGGCCCTTACTAACCGGGATGCATGGCCTCTTTTCCACTAGTGTATGAAACAATATATATCTTGAACATGGATGCATGTCACTAAATGCATGGGAGCGAATTTCAACGAATGCATTTTTGTTATCAATACGTGCAGGCAATGTGTCCATCCTAGGATCCCCCAACTAGCTATCATAGGTTATTCCGAGAATGTGTCGAACCTTTATGCATTCGAGCTACGGTCAAAATGATTGGCACATTTCCTTCATGGGAGCACTACTAGAAAAAGGGTCTTCGGTTTGATGTGAACAACGCCAGCAATCCTAGCCTGTCACAGCCCGCGACTAGTGCTAGCACTAGTCCCGGACCATGAGGCCTCTAACGGCTAGAAATAGCCGTAGAAATTGAAGGGACTGAGAGGCAATAATAAAGTTTTTATTATGTGTATTCCAAGTATATGATAGATGTTTATTTTGCATGCTATAATTGTATTAATACGGAAAAATTAATACATGTGTGTTTAATAAACAAACAGAAAGTTCCTAGTTATGCCTCTCTCATAAACTAGCTCGTTGATTAACAAGATGATCAAGGTTTCCTGATCATAGACATTGGATGTTGTTAATAACGGGATCACAACATTAGTGTAATGGTGTGATGGACATTCATCCAAAGTATAGCATTACGATCAAAGTCATTGAGTTTATATTGCTATAACAACTTACGAAGTGATCCTAATCCTTAGACCATGAGATCATGTCAATCACTAACACCAGAAGAGTTCTTGATAACATCAAACATCACACCGTAACAGGGTGATTATAAAGATGGATTCAGAACTAATAAAGTGTTATGTTGAGGCCCATGGATCGAGAGTGGAATTTGTTCATCCCGATGACGGATATATATACTCTGGGCCCTCTCGGTGATATCACATTGGTTAGCTTGCAAGCAAGTGATTTGATCACTAGAATGTTATATCACGGGAACGAGAAAAGAGTGCATGTCAGTAACGAGATCAAACTAGGTATGGAGATACCGATGATTGAATCTCAGACATGTAATATATCATGAAACAAAGGGATTAAGATACTAGCGTAAAAGGTTCCGACGATCACAAGAAAGTCATCCTTGAATGTGTGGGAGTCAGTATGGGTCTCCAGATCCCGCTTCTGATTATTGATCCAAGAGGGGTCTCGATCATGTCCGCATTATTCACGAATGGTAGGGTGACACACTTAAGAGACACCCACATCCAATTGGAGAAAAAGTTTCATGCCGAAAGAATGAACAAGCGCAGGAATTTATTTCACTAGATACCGAAACAGGTTTTCGGGTGAAATTGCGTAAAGTGGTTATGCATGTGAAACAGAATTCTAGCAAGGGGTTATTTGTGAATGTTTGTCATTAAAGTAATTGACAAAATTCTTAATAAAATAAAATAGTTTATTTCATGAGAGTTTGCATTAAATTTGGTGGAAATTTAATGGGAATTTGAGTGGGTTTTTTGAGTGGAGAAAATTGAAGGGCCATTTTGTGAGTGGACTGTCCACCCACATGAATGAGGGAGAGGTGGGGGCACCCTCCATGCCCGGCGGCCATGCCCCCTTGGGCTGCCCCCTCCCCTATATAAGGAGCCCCTCCTCTCACTTCTCACACACACCTCCTCGTGAAGGATCTCTCTCCCCCTCTAGAATTTATCCCCTATGGTCTCGGACTAGCGAGATACATGTTCCCGGTGGCTATTCGGCAAGAAAGAGTTGTGCTTCCGCTGCATCGCTGGAGCGAGGAGGAGGAGGTTGCTCGGTGCCTCAAACATGTGTGCGAGCACGGATGCGCTGCTGATTTGCGGCGCTAGGACTTCCTCTCGATCTTAAGATCGGCAAGAGATCGTCTACATCAACCACGAGTCGAACTCGTTAAGCTTTTTCGGTCTTCAAGGGTATGTTCTCTATGGATATACATCCGCCCGTTGTTTGTATATATTAGTTAGATCTTGGTACATAGTTCACATCGTAGGAAATTTTTTGTTTTCTATGCTGCGAACCCTACAGTGGTATCAGAGCCGGATCTATGCTTAGATGCTTTGCACGGGTAGTACACATATGAGTATGTGGGCGATGATGATCATGTTGTTGCTCCTTAGTTGTAATTTTGGATATTGGTAGCATAGTGGGATGAAGCGGCCCGGACAAACTTTACATGTCCTCGCACATGAGACCTGTTCCACGCTTGACATGCAACTAGTTTGCATAAGTGGCTAGCGGGTGTCTGTCTCTCCTACTATAGTCAATATCTATTTTGCAACGAGTTGTCAACAATTTGGTTATCCTCGTTGTGGTTCATGTTCGTAGGTAAGAACGGTTCTATCTTGAAAGCCCTAAGCCACGTAAAACTTACAATGGATAAATTAGAGGCGTCTAGTTTAGATTGTTGATGGGCTAGTGTTATGATATGATGATGTTGTAAGTAGAAGTATGAGATGATACTCTTACAACACACATAGCATTTAAACTCCATAGACCTTGGAATTACACATAAAGGTATGATAGTGATCATACCACGATGCACATGATAGAGATCATATGCGGGAACCATATCATTTCACTAATAAACATGTGATGTTTGATAGCATCTTATATTGCTTGTTTAGCGCTTTGTTAGCATAATAAGATGATCCCTCATTTAAATATCAAGATAAGAATGTGTTCTTCCTTTAGTATGCACCGATTATGTTTTCGTCGCTCCAAGACATCACGTGATGATCGGGTGTTCTTGGATCCACGACCATATTTCGGGTGTAAAACAGTTACACACGCGAATACTAAGGTTCTAACTTGGCAAGCCTAGCATGTACAGACATGGCCTCGGAACACGGACCGAAAGGTTAAGCATGAGTCATATAGTAGATATGATGCCCATTTGATGCTCGCCTTTGAAGCTACACCGACTCACGTGATGATCGGACTTGGTGTAGTGGATTTGGTTCATGTAATCACCAAAAAGGCACGAGGGATGTCGTTTTTGAGTGGGAGTTCATTTGTAATATGGATTAGTTGAACTCAATCTATCATAAACTTAGTCTAAACTTTACAAATTCTGTTGTAGATGGCACCACCTGCTTTTAATTTCAGTGTGTTCATGGAGAAAGAGAAACTTGCAACGAACGGTAGCAACTTTACCGAATGGGACATGAATTTGAGGATTCTCCTCTCTGCTGCACAAAAGAAATATGTGCTAGAAGCGCCGCTAGGCCCCCCACCTTTTGAGGATGCCCCTAACGAGGAGAAGAATGTCTATCAGACTCGTCAGGAGGACCACAACTTAGTTCATTGTGGCATATTGTATGGGCTAGAGCCGGAAGTTCGAAAGCGTTTCGAAAACGGCAATGCATTTGATACAATGGGTGAGTTGAAAATGATTTTCGACACACATGCTGCTGTAGAGAGCTACAACGCTTCAGAAAAGTTCTTTAGCTGCATGATGGAAGAGCACAGATCCGTTAGTGAGCATGTACTCAAGATGTCGGGTTACGTCGATAAGCTTGTGTCCTTGGGAATGACGATTCCCATTGACTTAGGCATCCATCTTGTTCTGCAATCTCTGCCACCTAGCTATAAGAGCTTCATGATGAACTATAATATGCAAGGCATGAAGAAGTCTCTCCCCGAGCTTCTGTCAATGCTTAAAACTGCATAAGTGGAGATCAAAAAGGAACATCAAGTGTTGATGATCAATAGGAACACTGGTTTCAAGAAAGACAAGAAGGGAAAATGGAAGGGAAGTAAGGGCGGCAAGCCGGTTGCCGTGCCTGAAAAGAAACCCTGAGTTGGACCTAAGTCTGATACCGAGTGCTACTATTGTAAGGGGACTAGCCACTGGAAGCGCAACTGCCCCAAGTATTTGGAAGGTATATATGATATACATGTTATTGATGTGTACTTTACTACTGCTCGCAGTAGCACCTGGGTATTTCATACCGGTTCAGTTGCTAATATTTGTAACTCAAATCAGGGGCTGCGGAAGAAGCGACCTCTAGCAAGGGGTGAGGTCAAGATGCGTGTCGGCAATGGATCAAGCGTTGATGTGATCGCCGTCGGAACGCTGCCTCTCCATTTCCCGTCGGGATTAGTTATAAACTTGAATAATTGTTATATGGTGCCTGCACTGAGCATGAACATTGTATCTGGATCGTGTTTGATGCGAAGTGGTTATTCATTTAAATCCGAGAACAATGGTTGTTCTATTTATATGAATGAAATCTTTTATGGTCATGCACCGATCATGAATGGTTTGTTTCTATTAGATCTCGATGATAATGTTACACATATTCATAATGTTGATGCTAAAAGGATTAAACTTAATGATGATATATCCACATATATGTGGCACTGCCGTCTAGGTCATATTGGCGTTAAACGCATGAAGAAGCTCCATTCGGATGGACTTTTGGAATCACTTGATTTTGAATCATTTGATACATGTGAGCCATGCCTTATGGGAAAGATGACTAGAACGTCGTTTTCCGATTCAATGGAACGGGCGACAGATTTATTGGAAATCATACATTCTGATGTATGTGGTCCAATGAGTGTGTCGGCACGAGGTGGATATCGTTATTTTGTTACTTCACGGATGATTTGAGTAGATACGGTTATATCTACTTGATGAAACACAAGTCTGAAACCTTTGAAAAGTTCAAGGAATTTCAGAATGAAGTGGAAAATCATCGTAATAGAAAGATCAAATTTCTACGGTCCGACCGTGGAGGTGAGTATCTAAGTTACGAGTTTAGCACTCACATGAAAGAGTGTGGAATTGTTTCACAACTCACACCTGCCGGAACACCACAGAGAAATGTTGTGTCGGAACGTCGTAATTGTACTTTATTAGATATGGTTCGATCTATGATGTCTCTGACGGACTTGCCGTTGTCATTTTGGGGTTATGCACTAGAAACTGCTGATTTTTCACTTTAAATCGGACACCATCTAAATCCGTTGAAAAGACACCGTATGAATTGTGGTTTGGAAACAAACCTAAGCTGTCATTTCTTAAAGTTTGGGGATGCGATGTTTATGTGAAGAAACTTCAACCGAATAAACTCGAACCCAAAGCAGAAAAATGCGTCTTCATAGGATACCCTAAGGAAACTATTGGGTATTCCTTCTATCACAGATCCGAGGGCAAAGTTTTTGTTGCCAAGAATGGATCCTAGAGAAAGAGTTTCTCGTGAAAGGTGTGAGTAGTCGAAAGGTAGAACTCGAAGAGGTTATTGAACCTTCTCTTCAAAGTATGGCGAGTAGCGCAGCGCCAGAACTCGTTCCGGAGTTGGCTCCACTAGTTGAAGAGGGAACTAATGATAATGATCATGAAAATCCAAAAGAGAATACTACCGAACCTCGCAGGTCAAGCAGGACGCGTGCAGCTCCCGAGCTGTACGGAAATCCTGTCATGAATTTCATGGTTGATGAAAATGATGACCCTGCGACGTACGAAGAACCGATGATGAGCCCGGATTACAACAAATGGTTAGAAGCCATGAAATGCGAGATGGAATCCATGTATGAAAATCAAGTTTGGAACTTGCTAGAATTACCTCACGACCAAAAGGCCGTGGAGAACAAATGGATTTTCAAAAGGAAAACTGATGCTGATGGTAATGTGACCGTCTATAAAGCTCGACTTGTCGCAAAGGGGTTTCGACAAATTCAAGGAGTTGACTACGATGAGACATTCTCTCCCGTAGCGATGCTAAAGTCAGTTAGGATTATGTTAGAAATTGCTGCATATTTCGATTATGAGATATGGCAGATGGATGTCAAAACCGCGTTTCTCAATGGTAATATTGAAGAAGAGTTGTATATGATACAACCAAAGGGTTTTGTCGATCCTAAGGATGCTAAAAAGGTTTGCAAGCTTCGGCGATCCATCTATGGATTGAAGCAAGCATCACGAAGTTGGAATCTCCGCTTTGATGAGGTGATCAAAGAGTTTGGATTTGTCCAAACTTATGGAGAAGCTTGTATTTACAAGAAAGTGAGTGGGAGCAATGTGGCATTTCTGATATTATATGTGGATGACATATTATTGATCGGAAATGATATAGATCTTTTAAACAGAGTTAAAAGTTATCTAAACAGCAAATTTTCAATGAAAGACCTAGGTGAAGCGTCATACATATTAGGCATAAAGATCTATAGAGATATATCTAAGTGCCTAATAGGGCTATCGCAAAGTACATACCTTGATAAGATTTTAAAGAAGTTTAAAATGGACGGGAGTAAGAAGGGGTTCTTACCTATGTTGCAAGGCAAGACATTGAGTAAGACTCAAAGTCCGGCTTTGGCGGAAGAAAGAGAGATAATGGACAAAGTCCCCTATGCTTCAGCCATAGGCTCTATAATGTACGCCATGCTATGTACAAGACCGGATGTGGCACATGCTATTAGTTTGACTAGTAGGTACCAATCGGATCCAGGTTCGGAACACTGGATAGCGGTCAAGAATATCCTTAAGTACTTACGAAGAACTAAGGATATTTTTCTTGTATACGGAGGTGAAGAAGAGATCGTCGCTAAGTGTTATGTTGACGCTAGCTTTGACACCGATCCGGATGACTCTAAGTCTCAATCCTGATACGTATTTCTCATGAATGGCGGAGCGGTTAGTTGGAGGATCTCCAAACAACCTATGGTGGCGGGATCAACAACGGAGGCCGAATATGTTGCTGCTTCGGAAGCGGCTCAGGAAGCAGTTTGGATGAAGGAGTTCATATCCGAACTAGGAGTGGTCGCAAACGCGTTGGACCCAATGGTAATCTATTGTGACAACAATGGTGCCATTGCCAATGCCAAAGAGCAAAGGTCTCACAAGCATTCCAAGAATATTAAGCGCCGGTTTCACTCCATCCGCGAGCATGTCAAGGATGGAGATATAAAGATTTGTAAAGTACACACGGATCTCAATGTAGCAGATCCGTTGACTAAAACTCTCCCTAGAGCAAAACATGATCAACACCAGAACTCAATGGGTGTTAGATTTATCACTATGTAACTAGATTATTGTCTCTAGGGCAAGTGGGAGACTGAAGGGAATATGCCCTGAGAGGCAATAATAAAGTGTTTATTATGTGTATTCCAAGTATATGATAGATGTTTATTTTGCATGCTATAATTGTATTAATACGGAAAAATTAATACATGTGTGTTTAATAAACAAACAGAAAGTTCCTAGTTATGCCTCTCTCATAATCTAGCTCATTGATTAACAAGATGATCAAGGTTTCCTCATCATAGACATTGGATGTTGTTAATAATGGGATCACAACATTAGTGTAATGGTGTGATGGACATTCATCCAAAGTATAGCATTACGATCAAAGTCATTGAGTTTATATTGCTATAACAACTTACGAAGTGATCCTAATCCTTAGACCATGAGATCATGTCAATCACTAACACCGGAAGAGTTTCTTGATAACATCAAATGTCACACCGTAACAGGGTGATTATAAAGATGGATTCAGAACTAATAAAGTGTTATGTTGAGGCCCATGGATCGAGAGTGGAATTTGTTCATCCCGATGACGGATAGATATACTCTGGGCCCTCTCGGTGATATCACATTGGTTAGCTTGCAAGCAAGTGATTTGATCACTAGAATGTTATATCACGGGAACAAGAAAAGAGTGCATGTCAGTAACGAGATCAAACTAGGTATGGAGATACCGATGATCGAATCTCGGACATGTAATATATCGCGAAACAAAGGGATTAAGATACTAGCGTAAAAGGTTCCGACGATCACAAGAAAGTCATCGTTGAATGTGTGGGAGTCAGTATGGGTCTCCAGATCCCGCTTCTGATATTGATCCAAGAGGGGTCTCGATCATGTCCGCATTATTCACAAACCGTAGGGTGACACACTTAAGAGACACCGACGTCCAATTGGAGCAAAAGTTTCATGCCGAAAGAATGAACAAGCGCAGGAATTTATTTCACTAGATACCGAAACAGGTTTTCGGATGAAATTGCATAAAGTGGTTATGCATGTGAAATAGAATTCTAGCAAGGGGTTATTTGTGAATGTTTGTGATTAAAGTAATTGACAAAATTCTGAATAAAATAAAAGAGTTTTATTTAATGAGAGTTTGCATTAAATTCGGTGGAATTTTAATGAGAATTTGAGTGGGTTTTTTGAGTGGAGAAAATTGAAGGGCCATTTTGTGAGTGGAGTGTCCACCCACATGAATGAGGGAGAGGTGGGGGCACCCTCCATGGTCGGCGGCCATGCCCCCTTGGGCTTCCTCCCTCCCCTATATAAGGAGCCCCTCCTCTCACTTCTCACACACACCTCCTCTTGAAGGATCTCTCTCCCCCTCTAGAATTTATCCCCCATGGTCTCGGACTAGCAAGATACATGTTCCCGGTGGCTATTCGGCAAGAAAGAGTTGTGCTTCCGCTGCATCGCTGGAGCGAGGAGGCGGAGGTTGCTTGGTGCCTCGAACGTGTGTGCGAGCACGGATGCGCTGCTGATTTGCGGCACTAGGACTTCCTCTCGATCTTGAGATCGGCAAGAGATCGTCTACATCAACCACGAGTCGAACTCGTTAAGCTTTGTCGGTCTTCAAGGGTATGTTATCTATGGATATACATCCTCCCGTTGTTTGTATCTAATATATAGATCTTGGTACATAGTTCACATCGTAGGAATTTTTTTGTTTTTTATGCTGCGAACCCTACAGAAACTAGTCCTTGGCTGGACCAGATCTCTAGTCTTGGTCCGTAATATGGCCCGGGACTAATAACCTGGAGCAGGCGAGCTGGTCTTTTCGTGGACTATTAGTCCCAAGTCGTATCACGGCCCGGGACTAGTTGTCCACCACTATATATTCTGCTTCCTGTCCAGCTTCCCTAAAGCATATGGTGGCAATTTTTCTCAAAGAAGCAAGCGAGTTCATGCCATTTTTTTCTCAAGATTTCTCAAGATTTAGTTTGCAACCCCTAAATCCAAAGCTTTAAAAGGTTATAACTTCATTCTTTCATATCTTATTGCTACTTTAGCTCTATAATGCTCTAGAAGTATAGAGATATGGATCAATGCATGCATGCTTTAGAAGTAGAAGGATTTTGATATGTATGTGTAACAAATTTTGATTAGGCACATAGTTACTGAAAATTGAAATGTGTAATTTTAGAGTTTCAGAGCTTAGAATGGAATGATGTTTTCACTGATAGAACAATAATCAAAAACTCCACATTTATCATGTTGATTGTTTTCTCCAATTCACAAATTGGTGCATGTAAATTTTTCAAAATTCAAAATTAATGCTCTAGAAGCTGTCAATATAAATTGTAATAATTTTATCATGTTGTGTAATGGTTTTTGATATACTTTTACTATAATGCATATGGTCCAGGAATGGATGTGCGGTACTGACCGACGCTCTGGCGAGTTCATTAATGGCGTGCATGAATTCATCCGTGCTGCTAATGCAAACAAGCGCAATGGTTTTGTATTCTGTCCATGTAGTGGATGTAGGAATCAGAAGGATTACACTGACTCAAAAACCCTTCACAGCCACCTGTTGAAGTCCGGCTTCATGCCCAGTTATAATTGTTGGACCAAGCACGGAGAGAGAGGGGTTATAATGGAAGACAATGAAGAAGAGGAGGAGGATGACAACTATCATGGTTTCCCTGAGTACGGAGATACTTCCATGGGGGATGCTAAAGGGGAGGATGAAGAAGAGGCACATGATGAACCCGTTGATGATCTTGGTCGGACCATTACCGATGCACGAAGAGACTGTGAAACTGAAAAGGAGAGGGAGAAGTTCAATCACATGTTAGAGGATCACAAAAAGTTATTGTACCCAAATTGCGAAAATGGTCTGAAAAAGCTGGGCAGCACACTGAAATTGCTGCGATGGAAGGCTGAGTGTGCTATACCTGACTCCTCATTTGAAAAGTTGCTGAAAATGATGTAGAATATGCTTCCAAAAAATAATGTATTGCCCGCCAGTACGTACAAAGCAAAGAAGGTTGTCTGCCCTCTAGGTTTAGAGGTTCAGAAGATACATGCATGCCCTAATGACTGCATCCTCTACCGCGGTGAGGAGTACGAGAATTTGGATGCATGCCCGGTATGCATTTCACTTTGGTATAAGATCAGACGAGATGACCCTGGTGACGTTGAGGGCGAGCCCCCCCGGAAGAGGGTTCCTGCCAAGGTGATGTGGTATGCTCCTATAATACCACGGTTGAAACGCTTATTCCGAAACAAAGAGCACGCCAAGTTATTGCGATGGCATAATGAGGAATGTAAGTCAGACGGGATGTTGAGATACCCCGCTTATGGGTCGCAATGTAGAAAAATCGATAGAAAGTACCCGGACTTTGCAGATGATGCAAGGAATTTAAGTTTTGGTCTAAGTACAGATGGCATGAATCCCTTTAGGGAGCAGAGCTCCAGTCACAGCACCTGGCCCGTGACTCTATGCATCTATAACCTTCCTCCTTGGTTGTGCATGAAGAGGAAGTTCATTATGATTCCAGTGTTGATCCAAGGTCCGAAGCAACCCGGAAACGACATTGATGTGTACCTAAGGCCATTAGTTGAAGAACTTTTACAGTTGTGGCATGAACCCGGCATACGCGTGTGGGATGAGCACAAGCGGGAAGAATTTGACCTCCGAGCATTGCTTTTCGTAACAATCAATGATTGCCTGCTCTTAATAACCTTTCAGGACAGTCCAACAAGGGATACAATGCATGCACACACTGTTTAGATGATACTGAAAGTATATATTTGGAACATTGTAAGAAGAATGTGTACAATGATCATCGTCGATTTCTTTTGGCCAAGCATCCCTTGAGAAAGATAGGCAAGCATTTCAACGGTCTGGCATGTCACCAGACGAAGCCTAAGGAGCGTACTGGTACTGATATATTTGATATGGTCAAAGATTTGGATCAAATAGTAACCTTTGAAAAGGGTCCTGGCGGAAAATCTGTTCCGAAGGACGCTGAAGGACACACACCCATGTGGAAGAAGAAATCTATATTTTGGGAGCTACCATATTGGAAATTCTTAGAGGTCCACTCTACAATCGATGTGATGCATGTGACGAAGAATCTTTGCATGAACCTGCTAGGCTTCTTGGGCGTGTATGGGAAGACAAAAGATACACCGGAAGCACGAAACGACCATCAACATATGAAAGACCCATATGGCCTGCATCCAGAATGGTTTCAAGGTCATGCCAACTACGCTCTTACCAAACAAGAGAAGGAATATTTTTTGAATGCCTGAGCAGTATTAAGGTCCCGTCTGTCTTCTCGTCGAATATAAAGGGAATAATAAATATGGAAGAAAAAAGTTCCAAAACCTAAAGTCTCAGGACTTCCACGTGATCATGACGCAAATGTTTCCGATTGCATTGAGGGGGCTTCTACCAGATAATGTTCGAGTACCCATTGTGAAGCTATGTGCATTCCTCAATGCAATCGCTCAGAAGATAATCAATCCTGAAGATCTACCATGGTTACAGAATGATGTGGTCCAATGCCTTGTCAGTTTTGAGTTGGTGTTCCCACCATCCTTCTTCAATATTATGACACACCTGCTGGTTCACCTAGTTGAAGAGATTTCCATTCTCGGTCCTGTATTTCTACACAATATGTTTCCCTCTGAGAGGTTCATGGGAATCTTAAAGAAATATGTTCGTAACCATGCTAGGCCAGAAGGAAGCATCTCCAAGGGCTATGGAACAGAGGAGGTCATTGAATTTTGTGTTGACTTTGTTCCTGACCTTAGGCTGATTGGTCTTCCTCAATCGCAGTATGAGGGGAGGCTGAGTGGAAAGGGTACTCTAGGAAGGAAATCAATAATATGTAGGGACGGATATTCTTACACCAAAGCACATTACACAGTTCTACAGAATTCTATCTTGGCAGCCCCATATATCTAGGAACACAAGAAAATCTTACGCTCCAACAACCCTGGAAAGCATGACTCTTGGATTAGAGATGAACACATGAAGAGTTTCAGCGGTTGGTTGCAACATCTCATCAAAAACAACACTCTTGGAGATCAGCTATACTTGTTATCTAGGTCACCATCTTCGACTATATCGACTTTCCAAGGGTACGAGATAAATGGGTATACATTTTTACACGATCGCCCAAGATAAAAAGAGCACCAACCAAAACAGTGGTGTCCGCTTTGATGCAACAGACAACAATGGGTCAAAGACCACATATTATGGTTACATAGAGGAGATATGGGAAATTGACTATGGACCTACTTTTAAGGTCCCCTTGTTTTGGTGCAAATGGGTCAAGCTAACAGGAGGAGGGGTTGAGGTAGACAAGAAATACAGAACGACATCGTTGGATCTCAACAATCTTGGGTACTTAAACGAACCATTCTTCCTAGCCAATGATGTGGCTCAGGTTTTCTATGTGAAGTACATGTCTACCAAACCTAGAAAAAGAAAAAATAAGAAAAAGAATACATCAAACATGAGCCAAAGCGCCACATAGTTCTTTCAGGAAAAAGAAACATTGTGGGGGTGGAGGACAAGACAAATATGTCAGAAGATTGTGATAAGTTTCATGAAATTCCGCCCTTCACAGTGAAGGATGACCCAAGCATCATGTTAATGAATGAAGATGCTCCATGGATACGGCGGGATCAGAAAGGAACACACGCGAAGAAGTGATCTGTAATAATTGTAACATTTTATGAGTGAATATGCTCCATGTGTCCATTTTTATAGTGTTGTCTGCAAACCATCTTGAGTGTGTTAGTCCCGTTTTGTGGCTGCACCGGGACTAAAGGGGGGCCTTTAGTCCCGATTCGTACTTACCATAAGATCTGATCTCCAAATGCGTGTGGTCAGATATTGGGGAGTGCCTCTATGACCAGTTTCTTGGAGATGCCGGAGGACTAGGCTCCGGTGGCATCTCCCTGAAACTGGCCGTAGTGGTGTCCCTTCTCTCGCACACCATCTTGCAGCTTGTAACTTCTATAACTAGATCAATACGCCTGAGAGCTAACTAATTTCACATATTAGGGAGTGCCTCTATGACAAGTTTCTTGGAGATGCCGGAGGACTGGGCTCCTACGGCATCTCCCTGAAACTGGCCGTAGTGGTGTCCCTACTCTCGAAAACCATCTTGGAGATGCCTCAAACTAGCTGGAGGACTGGACTCACAAGGATGCCTATTTATAGTAGAAGCAGCTCGGCATAGTGTCGACACTCATGACATAATGTCGACACTCACCCCCTATTATTAGTGTTGACTCATGTTTTGTCCCGGTTGGTGTCTCCAACCAGGACTAAAGGTTCATCTTTAGTCCCGGTTGGTGACACCATCCGGGACAAGGTACAAGCTGCACGACATAATGTCGACACTCATCCCTATTATTAGTGCTGCCTGGACCAGTCTACCGCAATCCCTTCAGTCGCGGTTGGTTTCTCCAACCGGGACTGAAGATGAACCCTCTCTTTATAGTCATTTCCCTCTATTTATAGGCTGCTCGATCCAGCATGCCTGTCCTTTCGTCTATTTATAGGCTACTCTATTTATAGGCCTTTTCCTCTAAATACAACAACATCTTCATATTTAGTCCCCGGACTAGGTAACACTCAAGACATTTATTAATATTAAAAACCAGGACAAACCGGGACTAGCTAACACTCAGGACTAAAGCCACCCCTTTAGTCATAATCATGCCTAGTCCTATAGTACGGAGCTTCAGTGTATTCTTTGTTATCGTCATCGTCGTCATCGTCACCTGCCACTCCGGGGATCCTCAGCCCAGCCATGGCATATAACGGGGGCACCTGCCACTCCGGCCTTGGATTCACGGCGGGCGGGGGAGGGTTCTCCTGGAAGATGATGCCGCTACCGCCAGGTGGGGGAGAGGCCTTCTTTTGGCTCTGTGGCGGGTGGACTTGTGGGCACCGCAGGCGAGGATGGTCTCCCCCGGCGATGTAGAGCATCACTTCGATGATAGTACGGTTCGCCCACCACAAACAGTGGCCATCTTTGTTGTGGTTCACTAGGGGTGGGCCATCACCCTCATACCTGGCGAGCTCCCTTTCCTGCCTATTACCGAAGAAGGCATTCCAGGTGTCGTAGTTGTCGGGATCCCGCTGGGGATCCATCCGTTGCTCTGGCGTGAGCTCGTGGTAGAAGTGGTTCGTGATGGACGCCTGGTGTGCAGAACCTTGAGGGACAGGATGGACAGGAAGCCCTCCAGCGCTCAGCATCCAGCCGGCGGGCGGCCGGTATCCCGACAAACAAGGGTAGCTGGAGGCGCACAGCGCCTCGTACTCCTCGAGGGTCAGAATGGTCCAGTAGGCGTTGTCCATTGTTCTAAGAGATGAAGGTGTGGTTGTGTGGATAGCCATGGCACGATCGCCCTAGATATAGAGGGAAAGGGAGGGAAAACTTGGTGGGAAGCTTTGGGAAATGGCGGGAAATATTTTTAGCCTCGGTTAGTGACTACAATCGAGACTAAAAGCTCTCGTAAAAAGGAAATGGCGGGAAAACTTGGCGGGAAGCAGTGGGAAATGGCGGGAAATATTTTAGTCCCGGTTAGTGACTACAACCGGGACTAGATGGATATTATATTAAGATTCTTTATATTTTTCTAATAATAATAGACATATTATTTGTTTTATTTGGATTTTAACAATAGAAGATATGATTTTCCAAAGTTTTATATTTGATTTGAATTGAAAAAAGAAAATTTACAAATGAAATAATTTATAAATGATGCAAACAGATGTATGGATATTATATTAAGATTCTTTATATTTTTCTGATAATAATAGACAAATTATTTGTTTTATTTGGATTTTTACAATAGAAGATATGATTTTCCAAAGTTTTATATTTGATTTGAATTACAAAAAGAAAATTTACAAATGAAATAATTTATTAATGATGCAAACATGTGTATGGATATTATATTAAAATTCTCCAAAGTTTTCTGATAATAATAGACATATTATTTGGATTTTACAATATAAGATATGATTTTCCAAAGTTTTATATTTGATTTGAATTAAAAAAAGAAAATTTACAAATGAAATAATTTATAAATGATGCAAACAGATGTATGGATATTATATTAAGATTCTTTATATTTTTCTGATAATAATAGAAAAATTATTTGTTTTATTTGGATTTTACAATATAAGATATGATTTTCCAAAGTTTTATATTTGATTTGAATTAAAAAAAGAAAATTTACAAATGAAATAATTATTAATGATGCAAACAGATGTATGGATATTATATTAAGATTCTCCAAAGTTTTCTGATAATAATAGACATATTATTTGTTTTATTTGGATTTTTACAATAGAAGATATGATTTTCCAAAGTTTTATATTTGATTTGAATTAAAAAAAGAAAATTTACAAATTACATAATTTATTAATGATGCAAACATATGTACGGATATTATATTAAGATTCTTTATATTTATCTGATAATAATAGACATATTATTTGTTTTATTTGGATTTTTACAATAGAAGATATGATTTTCCAAAGTTTTATATTTGATTTGAATTCAAAAAAGAAAATTTACAAAGGAAATAATTTATAAATGAAGCAAACAGATGTATGGATTTTATATTAAGATTATTTATATTTTTTTGATAATGATAGACATATTATTTGTTTCATTTGGATTTTTACAATAGAAGATCTGATTTTCCAAAGTTTTATATTTGATTTGAAATAAAAAAAGAAAATTTACAAATAAAATAATTTATAAATGATGCAAACAGATGTGTGGATATTATATTAAGATTCTTTATATTTTTCTAATAATAATAGAGATATTATTTGTTTTATTTGGATTTTTATAATAGAAGATATGATTTTCCAAAGTTTTATATTTGATTTGAATTAAAAAAAGAAAATTTAAAAATGAAATAATTTATAAATGATGCAAACAGATGTATGGATATTAAGTTAAGATTCTTTATATTTTTCTGATAATAATAGACAAATTATTTGTTTTATTTGGATTTTTACAATAGAAGATATGATTTTCCAAAGTTTTATATTTGATTTGAATTAAAAAAGAAAATTTACAAATGAAATAATTTATAAATGATGCACACAGATGTATGGATATTATATTAAGATTCTTTATATTTTTCTGATAATAATAGACAAATTATTTGTTTTATTTGGATTTTACAATATAAGATATGATTTTCCAAAGTTTTATATTTGATTTGAATTAAAAAAAGAAAATTTACAAATGAAATAATTATTAATGACGCAAACAGATGTATGGATATTATATTAAGATTCTCCAAAGTTTTCCGATAATAATAGACATAGACATATTATTTGTTTTATTTGGATTTTTACAATAGAAGATATGATTTTCCAAAGTTTTATATTTGATTTGAATTAAAAAAAGAAAATTTACAAATTAATTAATTTATAAATGATGCAAACAGATGTATGGATATTATGTTAAGATTCTTTATATTTTTCTGATAATAATAGACATATTTTTTGTTTTATTTGGATTTTTACAATAGAAGATATGATTTTCCAAAGTTTTATATTTGATTTGAATTAAAAAAAGAAAATTTACAAATTACATAATTTATTAATGATGCAAACAGATGTATGGATATTATATTAAGATTCTTTATATTTTTCTGATAATAATAGACATATTATTTGTTTTATTTGGATTTTTACAATAGAAGATCTGATTTTCCAAAGTTTTATATTTGATTTGAATTAAAAAAGAAAAGTTACAAATGAAATAATTTATAAATGATGCAAACATATGTATGGATATTATATTAAGATTCTTTATATTTTTCTAATAATAATAGACATATTATTTGTTTTATTTGGATTTTTACAATAGAAGATATGATTTTCCAAAGTTTTATATTTGATTTGAATTAAAAAAAGAAAATTTACAAATGAAATAATTTATAAATGATGCAAACATATGTATGGATATTATATTAAGATTCTTTAAATTTTTCTGATAATAATAGACATATTATTTGTTTTTTTGGATTTTTACAATAGAAGATATGATTTTCCAAAGTTTTATATTTGATTTGAATTAAAAAAAGAAAATTTACAAATGAAATAATTTATAAATGATGCATACAGATGTATGGATATTATATTAAGATTCTTTATATTTTTCTGATAATAATAGACATATTATTTGTTTTATTTGTATTTTTACAATAGAAGATATGATTTTCCAAAGTTTTATATTTGATTTGAATTAAAAAAAGAAAATTTACAAATGAAATAATTTATTAATGATGCAAACAGATGTATGGATATTATATTAAGATTCTTTATATTTTTCTGATAATAATAGACATATTATTTGTTTTATTTGGATTTTAACAATAGAAGATATGATTTTCCAAAGTTTTATATTTGATTTGAATTGAAAAAAGAAAATTTACAAATGAAATAATTTATAAATGATGCAAACAGATGTATGGATATTATATTAAGATTCTTTATATTTTTCTGATAATAATAGACAAATTATTAGTTTTATTTGGATTTTTACAATAGAAGATATGATTTTCCAAAGTTTTATATTTGATTTGAATTAAAAAAAGAAAATTTACAAATGAAATAATTTATAAATGATGCAAACAGATGTATGAATATTATATTAAGATTCTTTATATTTTTATAATAATAATAGACATATTATTTGTTTTATTTGGATTTTTACAATAGAAGATATGATTTTCCAAAGTTTTATATTTTGATTTGAATTAAAAAAAGAAAATTTACAAAAATCAAACTATTCGCGGGTCATGGCTCGACCCGGGACTAGAGGGTGCCTGCGCACGCGAAAACGAAGCGGCCGAAAAAACACACTAGTCCTGGGCCGTGGCTTAACCCGCGACTAAAGGGGGGTCTTAGCCCGCGACTAAAGGTCTGTCCCTTTATATTCTACGCACCAGGGGAGGTGATATGATTGCATCATGTACTCGGTGTCATCGCTGAACAAAATAGAGGGATTATTCAAATCCTAGTTTGAAAAGTCAAACGGCTAGTTTTGGGAAGTGGAGAGGGAGGTGGAAACCGACTTGGGGGAGGAGTTCCTCCTCCCACCGTCGGTGCACCACCAAGCCGAGTTGGGGAGGGACTCCCCTCCCCTTGGCCGGCCCCCTCCACCTATATAAGGAGGGGCAGGGCTCCCCTCCTAGACACACAAGATCCCCGCCTCCAAACCCTAAGCCGCCGGCGCCGCCACCTGTTGCCGCCGCCACCGCCCTAGGTCAAGCCGCCGCCGCCTAGCAACCCTAGCCGCCGGCCAAGCTTCCTCCTCGGAGTGTATAAACCCTAGATCGTCGAGGGACTCTCTCATACTCCACCATACTCGCTCCGGCTTAAGGCGAAGCCCTGCGAGATCTCCCCTCTACTCCCGGTACCACGGCGTTGTGCAGCCAGAATCGCGAGGAGAGTGCTACAACCTCCGCTGCCTGCTGGAACAAGGGAGAGGAAGGTCTTCGTCGAGTACCGAACGTGTGACCGACTGCGGGAGCGCTGCCGGAACGCAGCGCCGGAAGGATCATCTACGCGATCTTGAGATCGGGAAGAGTACGACTACATCACCCACGAGAATCCGCTCTCGTTAAACACTTTGGAATCTTCGAGGGTGAGTTATTCTATCGACTCATTGCTACAATCTAGTAGATAGATCTTGGCTTGTTTGTTTGTATGCGGTAGAAAATTTTTGTTTTCCATGCTACGAAACCCTACAGTGCCTATACTAGGGAGTGTAATCGAAAGGTTATGATTGATTATCCGCATACTGAGTATGGTGAATTCAGGATTTGTTCCTGACGGATGTTTTGAATGTTGTGGGGAAAGTGTACAATCTCTGCAGAGTGTCAAACTATTCGAATAGCCGCGTCCGCGGTTATGGACAGTTGGAGTCGCCATACTGTTCCCCCATCAGATGTTTTCAAAATGACTTATGAAATGAATTGAGATTTTGACTATACCACAACAGAGTTGTGATATGAAATACAAGTTCCCACTTAGGTGTTATAAAATTTCAACTAGCTTTTCTTACTTCTGAACTTAGTAGAGGTAAATCTGGCTTTTTGCAAAACAACCCTAGAGCTTAGTGTCCTACTATAAAACCCCCCTTCACTTGTTAGTATTAGTTTGCGAGTACTTATAGAGTACTCATGGCTTTGTCCCTGGCTATTCACGTGGCCAGACTATGAAGAGGAGTACCAGGACGAAGGACCCCAGGAAGGTTACGACAACTAGGATCATCTCCCATCGTCAGCATTGCCTATGACCCCGAAGATGGAGCTTCGCCTATGCTACCTTTATTATTACGTATTTCCGCTGCTTGAGTTGTATTAAGAACTGGATCATGAGATCCTTATTTGTGTAAGACCTTATGTATGGTTTGTAATGGATGATGTACTGTGGTATCCAAATCTGTTATGTCTCGCAAAAATGGTAATCCTGGGATTGCGATGTATGGCATAACAGGCATCTGGGATTAAAAATCCGGGTGTTGACAAAGGCCGTTGTCGTCAACTCACCCGCAGGCTGATGATCATGCATTGGATCTTAGCCTGCGGAGAAGCAGTGTGGCTTCCACGGAGGTCCGAGCTGATGATCAAGCACTGCTGGATGATGCACCGGCTCCTCGCTACCCCATGGATGATGTCAGAGACATGGCACAATGTGAGCTACAACAGCTAATGAACAACCTGTCCTTCAAGGTGGCGATCGGCACTGCTTTACCTTGTCTACCTGGAGCACTCCATCATTCACTTCTGATTCCACCTAGCTATGCTCGTGTCACGGTGGATGACATAGTGGAGGATTTTACAGACCTAGAGATTGACATCGCTACACCTGAAGGCCTTACGAAACTAGGAGATGTCAAGCTCAACATCATTCTATGGAAGAAGAAGTACATCAATTTTCCAGGCTCGGCGCCAAGGCCACCGACTCCGAGGAATCCAAGTCCACCCCGCATCAAATATCGTCAACCTCCAAGTCCACCCCAACCCGATTATCGTCAACCTCCAAGTCCACCCGCCCCGTTGACGATCGCCGCAATAGGAGTACATCAACTCGATCTCCGCCTCCGTGCAATACTCGATCTCCGCCTCGGCCTCCGTGCAGTACTACTACCTCGTCGAAGAAATGAAAGGTCGACGCTTCCCCGCTCCCCACATCGAAGAAAGGTCAAACGGCGAAGATAGTCGACATCCCGCCGGCTCTTCCAAAGAGACCTTATGACAAGACCGATGAGGAAACTAACGCGGATGTGGCTGCCCAAGTTAAGGCGCATTTTCACCTAAAAAGCCTAAGTCAAAGTCAATATATGATGAAAAAACAAAAAGTGGGCTAAGTCCTTTCTTGAGCAACCATCCCAGATATCGATGAATCTGGAATCAGACTATGACCAGGAGATTATTACGCAAGCATAGAAGAAAAAAATTACAAGTGCAAAAAGCGGGAAGCAAGTTTCCCATCTCGGAGCACAGAAGAATCAATTGGTCACCCCGCTCAAAGTCATTTCAGACGTCGACAAGGCCTTCATAGCTGAAATGGATATGGACATGCAAATAATGGACCCTAGAGCCCGTAATAATGATGCACTAATGGGCATCACTGTATCGCAGGCCAAAGCACTTGCTACCTAAGCAAATATGTCTCTAGGTTAATATTTAGGCTATGAAGATACGCCAGTGAGCCAGATATTATGGAAGTATGTCCAAGGGGAGCCTCTAGTCAGTAATGAGGAGCTCGTGCGTCTATCCACACATATGCAAAATCTGCACGAATGGTACATGTCGCAAGCAGAAAAAAGCATTAGAAAGATTGGTTTCCGGTGGACGTTAGAAAGGAGCATCACTTCAAACCATACTCGATACAGGTTCAAATGACCAAACTATTTCAATTATACAACCAGCACGCCCTCGACAAATCTATCATTGGTTGCTACTGTCTGTAAGTGATTTATTTCTATAATTAAGTTTGTAGCTCAGCTCGTTCATTGCATTTAATATATAATCCTAACTATATATCCTTTTGTATGGTATTATATTCTGTAGAATGAAGATGCTTGAATGCAAAAGAGCTAGAAGATATGACGTTGGGTTTATTGACCCATATATCGTTAATGAATATACGTTAAAGAATCACCCCAAGGACATGGAGGAAGACATGTGCAGGTTCTTAACCGAGAATAATTTTGTTAAGGAAATACTATTTCCTTACAACTTCAAGTGAGTGTTTTTATCTTGTACATATTTTATTTTTGCTTACTCGATGAGCTATGCATGTATGCTTATGTAAACGTCCGCAGATTTCACTGGATCTTGCTAAACATTCAAGTTGATAAGTCCCTAGTTGAAGTCCACGACTCATTAAGTTGGGACCAAGATCAGTGGAGCGACATGAAAGCAATGCTCCATAAGTAATTTCAATCATTATCGCATTATATCGGCCTCTTTCGTTCCTTTCCTGATATCAAGTAACTAATAACTCTTTTGTTCATTTTCTTTGCCGAGCAGGTGTTGGACAAGGTTCAGACAGAAAATATCAGGTCCATTTAAAGAGGAGCTAACTTATAAAATGGTGAAAAGTTTACAGCAGCCACCAGGAACTCATTTATGTGGATACTACGTCTGCGACTACATCCGTGAGTTGACCAATGAGCGGAAAGTTGACTCACATTATATTTATGGTTTGCGGGAGAAACTAGAACCAGACCAGCGCATAAGAGCAATTCAAGAGGAGCTGGTGGGATTTATGATGAAGGAGGTCCTTGATATACATGGAGAGCATTATGCGGATGAGGTGGACTCGATTTTCCTTAGTGATCTCCATGTAGTTGATATGATATATATATTCATCAATAACCATGTAATTTCAAAACATTTCTTCCTTTTGATATATATATCATCAATGTATACTTGCAAGGGATCGATTAATTATATAGATGCATCAACGTGTACTGTGTATGTACTAGTGTAGTATATGTGTACTTAAATATATGTTTGAAATTATAGTGAAACACAAAACGAAAAAGGAACGAAATGGCAAAAAAAAGAAATATACAATCTCTGCCGCGGCAGGAAACCTTATAGTCCCGGATGGTGTTACGGTCCGAGACTAGAGGTTTCCGCCCTCGCGGCGCTGAAACAGCCACGTGGCTGTTATCAGTCGCGGGCCATAGCGAGCCGAGACTAGAGGGGGGCTTCTAGTCCCGTTTTAGCAGTCCCGGGCCCAAAATCGTGACTAGAGCCAGTTATGGCCGAGACTGGAGGCCCTTTTTCCACTAGTGGAGCTTCCGTATGCCTAGCATAAGATCAATGGAGGAGGATATAAACTGAGTGGGATAAGTATATGAAAAGGTATGCGTGCAGGCCACTTCCATCGGTCGTGCGTTGCACCGGTTCACATATTATGCAATGATCAGTTGTGTCAAGACATGGGGATCGAGCACAAGAGAAAAAAGGGATTCCTGGCAGATTGGATACTTCCTTATGGACCAGCAGATTACGGTGGCATCAATCAGAATAACTAATATCGCTCAATCATTTTACTGGTACCCTTGCATGGCCGGATGCAGCACAATATCTACCTACTTACATATGTATCTCTATGGAATTTTCTGAACACCAGTCGACTCATTTTCTCCTTTTAAGTCTCAATTATTGTACAATTGGAAGTGTTTGCTGCGCAACTTTTTTTTAAGAATTCAGTGGCATTTTATTGCTCAATTATTAATCTAAAGGGTTGAACTTTAATGTAATTGACTATATTTTTCTATAGTAAAATGTGAGATATTAGACATGCATATCGGTATAATTATGGAGTCAAATGATGCAACTTTTCGAAGACATATTTCTAATAAAAGGTATGTCTAACTCGTCAAATCAGAAGATGACTAGTTCATCTAGTTAGGAATTTGTTATAATTTCTGACCCACTATGCCGATAGAACACCATAATGATCATATGGAGGATGACAATGAAGCTCACAAAAGGAGTAAGAGACATAAGACTGCAAGGTCCTTTGGTGATGATTTTATTGTGTACCTTGTAGATGATACTCCTACTTATATTTCAGAAACCTTACTATAAAGCTATGTTTGGGCACTAGTGCAGGGCGGTCCATGTGTCCCGGTTGGTAAGGGCCTTTTGTCCCGGTTCCCCAACCGGGACGGGGCAATCGGGACTAAAGCCCCAACCTTTAGTCTCGGTTGTCCCACCAACCGGGACAAAACAACGTACACGTGGCCGCTGCTCCGCGCGAGGGGGGGAGCAACCGTCCTGGTTCGTAACACGAACCGGGACAAATAACCCTCTGCCGCGGCAGAGATTTGGCACATTTCTCTGCCGCGGCAGAGAATTCATTTTGACACCTTTTTTTTGCCGCGGCAGCATTTTGGCCACTTTTTGTGCTGCGGCAGAAAATTCATTTATGTTGTTTTATTTTTTATTTTGTGTTTTGAACTCATCAATGAAGGAACCATTATATTAGACAAGATCATCATGACAATATAGATCCAAGTGTCGAACATATTACATTCGATACACGGATTTCGTGCAATACATACAAAATAAGCTTTTTGGACAATCCCTATTGCCTATACACACCCGCATAGTATTGTCCTTTTGGGTCTAGGACTTCTGCATTCAAGAATCCCGCCAATTCCTCCTGAATTTCTCGTACGCGATCTTTTGGCAGAAGACTGTCCCGTAGACGTTCGAGCTGATTTAAAAAAGGAGTCAGCCTATATGAATGACTAAACACAATTTGATGGTAATAAAAAATTATAGAAATTGTTTGCGTACGTGGAGTTGCTCTAAATTTCTGCCCTTCTCACAGCACGTCTGACGGATGGACTCGCAAGCATAGTATCCACATAAATTGTTCTCTGGTCACTGCGTCAGGCACTTTACGAGAACATAGTTCAATCAAAACAATAATCAAGCATGATAATAACGGTATCAAAACTAGAATCAAAGAGATGCGCGGATATAGCTAGTGGTTCTTACATCTAGTGGTTTAAATGTAAGCTCATCTTTCAAAATACCCCTAGCCTTCTTGGTGAACCGTTTCCAAGCGCTGCCCGGCGAAGAAAACGAATAAAAGAAGTTATTAATTACTTGATATCATAAAAATTCATGAACGTTGCCCGATATAGTGTCGTAATGATTAGAATTACCGCTGGAGAATCATCTGCATTTCCTGCCATGCCTCAAGGGGTTTATGTTTCGAGCCCATCACTAGTACCCGCACTTTGTCAGGTTGAATGATTAACAGAATATAGTGAAAGCTGCACATGCATAACTCATCAATTATATACTTAACGTGCAGTAAGAGAAATAGAAAGTGTATACAAGACAATAACACTCACTCGAAGTTGTAAGGAAATAGTATTTCCCTTCTAGTTTCTTGAAACCTTAAGGTGTGTACGATATTATCCCCCGTATCCTAGGGGTTTGTTTTGAGATTAGCTTGATGAACCCAATATGGGTCAACGAACCCAATGTCATAGATTTGTCCTCTGCTGCATTCGAGAATCTTCATTCTACATATTATAGTATGATTATATACATGCAATAAACGAGGTGAGATAGCTAGAGACTAAATTAATTACAGAATTACTACTTATAGACAATAGGCACTGATGATCGATTTGTCCAATGCGTCTTGATTGAATAATTGAAATAGTTCAACAATTCAATGGCTATCATGTCATCTAATTCTTTCCCATAATGCTTTTTTGTAACCTTCAGCATTATCCAGTTAGCCCCGGCCTTTGTGGCATGCATGTACCAGTTATGAAATCTTCGCATTTTTGTTGGAACATTCTTTACCTCCTCAGGTTTGACGAGAGGTTTGCCGTACTGGTATTTGTATGCTACTTCACCCACGGGGAAGTACTGTAACTGGGATAAGTAGTGGGCAATACTCATACCTTGAGCAGCGGATGCTTCTCCGTATAGTGCAACTACATCTGGATCATACTGATCTTCGGCCGCATATTTGCTCGACCCCACATTGGTATGGGAAATCACCTTGAGAGGGGCGCAAGATTGTTTTGTTTGTTCTCCGAGCTGGGCAACAGATTTCCCTCTTGCATCAGTACTGCTCTTCGACAGTTGTTGTGCGCATGTGACTTGAGAATAGATAGCTCATAATCTGATGGCAACTTTGGCTCGGGTTGGTGAAGGCCCTTTAGCATTTTGAACACTCGGGATTTTTCTTCTTTGGTGCTGGGGAACTCTGGCTCTTTCAGCCGCCTCAGGTTAGCGAAAAACGCTGTCGTTTGCGCCTCAACGATCGCCATAGTCTCCTCTTCAGTACAGTCATAATCTCTCTTGGGAGGAACCTTTTGTACTTTTGTAAGAGGCTCATGTTTACGTGTTGGCGATCGCTTACCACTCCGCAGAGTAGCGGTGGTACGCTTACGCTTTTTTTCCTGAGGCGCCGGCGATGGCTGCCGCGGCGGCGAATGTCTATGCCGGAGACTGGTGAGGCGCTGGAGACGGGTGAGGCAGCGAAGATGGCCTTGGCGTGTGATTTGGAAGCACGATACATTCCTTTGTCCATAGAATGGTGACGTTTGTTGCTTCTCTCAGTTCAGTCACATCCCCTTCACCTGTAGGGTAGTCAAGCTTCAAACCTTGAAAGGTGGGCATGATTTCATCCACCCCTACAACAGCGTAGCCCTGTGGAACCGGACGACAATGGTAAGTTAGTGTGGGTCCAATTGGTAAGGCATAGACGACCGCCACCTTCATTGATATGTTCACAACTTTGACATGTAGCTCGCAGTGTGTCATCTGTGTCATATCATCCACTGGGTAGCCAACACGAGCCATCATTGGTGCACCATCGTCATCATCATTGTCATCACCTGGGACCTCGGTGGAAGCCACACTGCTTTTTCGATTATTCGATAGGCCGGTAGCATCGAATGCAGGTTCTACTACCATGTGCTGCTGAGATGGGCCGGTACTACCTTGCTGGCTAAGTGCGCTAATTTGATCTTGTTGCTTTATTCGTTCTTGAATTATACGCATTCACTCTTTCTGAATATCTGCTTCAACTTCCGCCTTGTCCTTTCTCCGCTTACGGCTTCTATCATGATATTTCTTCCTCTTTTCGGGAAACCCAGTGCTCCATGGTTGGGAGCCTATTGTGCCTCGTGTTCGTCCATCATGTTCCTTATTCCCAAGGGCGAGTGTGATCTCATCATTATCTCTATCGGGAATGAAGTCCCCATCTTTAACAACCTTTACTGCTTTTCTAATCTTATCAATCGGCAAGGGGTCTTCTTTATGTCGTATGTTATATATACACTTCCCTTCCGAGTCCAATGTGCCCCCATGCCCGTAAAACCAATTCTTTGCATGTTCGATCTAATCGTCTGTATCTGGGATGATATTTTTAGCACGCAGTTCATCCTCAAGTTTCTTCCACTTAGGAATTCCAGCCCTGTAGCCACCTTGCCCCATAGTATGGTGATACTTCTTGTTAGCAGCATTTAGCTTATTCATTGCAGACATTTTCTTAGCTTTTTATGATGTCTTGTAATTCACAAACTCAGCCCAGAATGGTTTTAACTTCTGATACTGAATCTTCTCGAAATCCGGAGTCTTCTCTTTCACAACATAGTCAAGGTGCAATCTTTTCTTCCAGTTGGTGAAACACTAGGCCATCTTCTTCATAGCCCACTCCCTGACGTTCATCTCCATGTCTTTCGCATGTTCTAAGGCGTCCTCAACTGGATCCTCCGCATTTGGATCCAGCTCTACCTTAGGTAGTTTGAAATTAAGCATGAGCCTCTTCCACAGTATATCTTTGGCCATGTTAGGTACATATAAACATGTTCCCTCTTCTTCCACATCAGCAGGCCTATTCCAATTTCGAATGGTGATCGGGACGAAGCCTCTAACGATTACTCCGCATTGTGCCACAAATTTGTTTGCGAGAACAACGGGAGCCGTCGGTTTGCCGTTTTCACCGATTTCTTCGATCCTGAACCTCTCATGGTCTTCCAACTTTTTGGTTGGGCCTTGTCCGCTCTTTTCAGTAGATTTGTTCGATCCGAAGGGCTAAAAGAAGAAAGATCGTCGTTACTATTTCTATATAGACAACATATTATTAATTAATGAATTAATTATATTACATGCACCTCGCCGAAGCGGTCGTCTTCTCGATCACACTGTTGGGCCACGCAGAGATAAAACAAAACTTTTTCCCTCTAACGTGGTGATCCCAAGATCTAGCTGAGGTAGAAGGCCACGAGGTTTACCACTAGACGCGCGGTTGCAGATTACTGATGAAGCGCGTCAGTTGATGCAGTGCAGTCCTTTGCAATCCAATCATCCTAGTGCTGATCGTAAAACACCTCTGCTGGTATCCACATGTACAAGGAGGAGCACCAGCGGCGAACTGCTAGGTTCATAACATCGGCAGGTCTGCTGTGGAGCTAGGGTTTCCAACACATGGAATGACCTAACCGATTAACGATTAATCCTTCTGGGTTACTGTGCTCCACTATATATAGGGAGTGAACGTGGGCTCTACTCGTGGCCCATTCACTAAAGCCCATATAACACTAGTCACCGCGAGTCCGACTCACTGACTCAGTCCTAATCTGGCTTGGGTCCAACCCAACCAGATTTCTGGTTCAGATCCAATCCGAACTTGCTCCCGCTCTTAAGTGTGTGACCCCGCAGGCTCATGGCTACTTGGACACGATTGGAGTCCAACTCTCAATCGATCAGTCGGTAGCGGCTCCTAGCAGAACATGCCGACTCCCAAGTACCGAGTCATGACGACTTGCCTTTCCAATGCGACTTATGTCCGGGTCCCTTTTGCCTCACGATATGCCTTGTCAGACTATAGGCGAATAATTGTCATCCCTTAAATAGTCTGACTCTCTTATCAATCCGAGCTAAGTGATTCATCCGACTAACTCTTAGTCGATCGCCTCGGTTAACACTTAACCGAGTCGTGCATGGCCATGCTTTCCAAATCATATCATCCGAGAGGGCCCAGAGAATATCTCTCCGAGTGGATGGGCAAAATCCCATCTTGGTTATTCACATCACGCAGCTTGATTCTCAGTCGACCCGCACTCTGCCTTTATGACTGCCTAGTTACGAATCAGCATTTGACAGAACCTAAGTCGGTGATCCTCAACTCGGACTATGCAATAACCTCAGGTCTAAGGATTACATTGATTGAGATATACAAATGACAACTTGTTCGCTGTACCTCAATATGGTTCAATCCGACTCGCTAAACTCTTTAGACGAATCTGTGTTAGTTAGAATATCATCTCAGTGCCCATGACAAGTGGAACTGAGTCATCAAGCCAACTTTCACATTGGTCTAAGTTGTGTGTCCATCACAACCTCAATGACCAAGGATATTTAGTACAAACAACATGAATGTATAGTTCCACAACCGAATCACATATTCAATGATACACATCAGATGTTTATATGAGGACAACTTAATATCTTTATGAATACAATGGGAAATCTCATCATACATGATTGCCTCTAGGGCATATTCCCAACAGTCTCCCACTTGCACTAGAGTCAATCTTCCGACATCACGTGTCTAAGAATCTAATGCCCATGCCTCTTAAGTGTGCCTCATGATTCGGCTGTGGTAACAGCTTTGTCAACGGATCCACAATATTTGCATCCGTGTGTACCTTGCATAACTTGATGTCACCCTGATCCATGAACTGGCGAATCAGGTGGTACCGCATGAGTATGTGCTTGTTCTTCTGGTGTTGTCTAGGTTCCTTGGCTTGTGAAATAGCACCATTGTTGTCACAATACACGTCTAACGGATTGGACAAGCCCTGAACCACACCAAGATCCATGAGGAAATTCCTCATCCAAACAACTTCCTTTGCTGCCTCCGAGGCGGCAATATACTCAGCCTCTGTTGTAGATGCAGACAGAGTCTCTTGCTTGGAACTCTTCCAGCTCACAGCACCTCCGTTTATAATAAACACGTACCCGGATTGCGAACGAGAATCATCAGAGTCGGTAAGATAACTCGCATCCGTGTAACCCTTTACACTGAGTTCATCTTCAAAACCATAAACCAAGTGAAGGGAATATGCCCTGAGAGGCAATAATAAAGTGTTTATAATGTATATTCCAAGTATATGATAGATGTTTATTTTGCATGCTATAATTGTATTAATATGGAAACGTTAATACATGTGTGTTTAATAAACAAACAGAAAGTTCCTAGTTATGCCTCTCTCATAAACTAGTTCGTTGATTAACAAGATGATCACAGTTTCCTGATCATAGACATAAGATGTTGTTAATAACGAGATCACAACATTAGTGTAATGATGTGATGAACATTCATCTGAACTATAGCATTACGATCAAATTCATTGATTTTATATTGCTATAAACAACTTACGAAGTGATCCTAATCCTTAGACCATGAGATCATGCCAATCACTAACACCAGAAGAGTTTCTAGTTGACATCAAACGTCACACCGTAACTGGGTGATTATAAAGATGGCTTCAAAGCTACTAAAGTGTTATGTTGAGAATCATGGATCAAGAGTGGAATTTGTTCATCCCTATTACAGATAGATATACTCTGGGCCCTCTCCGTGATATCACATTGGTTAGCTTGCAAGCAAGTGATTTGATCACTAGAATGTTATATCACGGGAACGAGAAAATAGTGCATGTTAGTAACGAGATCAAACTAGGTATGGAGATACCGATGATTGAATCTCGGACATGTAATATATCGTGAAACAAAGGGATTAAGATACAAGCGTAAAAGGTTCCGATGATCACAGGAAAGTCATAGTTGAATGTGTGGGGAGTCAGTATGGATCTCCAGGTCTCGCTACTGATTATTGATTGGAGAAGGGTCTCGATCATGTCCGCATTATTCACGAACCGTAGGGTGACACACTTAAGGGACACTTACATCCAGTTGGAGCAAATGTTTCATGCCGAAAGAATTAACAAGCGCAGGAATTTATTTCACTAGATACCGAAATTGGTTTTCGGGTGAAATTGCATAAAGAGGTTATGCATGTGAAATAGAATTCTAGCAAGGGGTTATTTGTGAATGTTTGTCATTAAATTAATTGACAAAATTCTGAATAAAATAAAAGAGTTCAATTAATGAGAGTTTGCATTAAATTTGGTGGAAATTTAATAGCAAGTTTGAGTGGGATTTTGAGTGGAGGGATTTGAATGGATTTTTGTGAGTGGAGTGTCCACCCACATGAATGAAGGAGGGGAGGGGGCAGCCCCCATGGCCGGCGTCCACCCCCTTGGGTGCCCCTCCTCCTATAAAATGCACCCCTGCTCCTCTCTCTCACTCACACCTCCTCGTGAAGGATCTCTCTCCCCCTCTAGAATTTATCCCCCATGGTCTCAGACTAGCGAAATACATGTTCCCGGTGGCTATTCTGCTTCCGCTGCATCGCTGGAGCGAGGAGGCGGAGGTTTCTCGGTGTCTTGTATGTGTGTGCAAGAACGGATGTGCTGCTGCTTTGTGGCGCTAGGACTTCCTCTCGATCTTGAGATTGGCAAGAGATCGTCTACATCAACCACGAGTTCAACTCGTTAATCTTTGTCTGTCTTCAAGGGTATGTTCTCTACGGATATACATCCGCCCGTTGTTTGTACCTAGTAGATAGATCTTGGTGCATAGTTCCCATCATAGGAATTTTTTTGTTTTCTACGCTTCGACCCCAACAGTGGTATCAGAGCCGGATCTATGCGTAGATGCTTTACACGGGTAGTACACATATGAGTATGTGGGAGATGATGATCATATTGTTGCTCCTTAGTTGTAATTTTGGATATTGGTGGCATAGTGGGATGAAGCGGCCCGGACAAACTTTACATGTCCTTGCACATGAGACCTGTTCCACGCTTGACATGCAACTAGTTTGCATAAGTGGCTAGCGGGTGTCTGTCTCTCCTACTATAGTCAATATCTGTTTTACAACGAGTTGTCAAAAATTTGGTTATCCTCGTTGTGGTTCATGTTCGTAGGTAAGAACGGTTCTATCTTCGAAAGCCCTAAGCCACGTAAAACTTGCAATGGATAAATTAGAGGCGTCTAGTTTAGATTGTTGCTGGGCTGGTGTCATGATATGGTGATGTTGTAAGTAGAAGTATGAGATGATACTCTTACAACACACATAGCGTGTAAACTCCATAGACCTTGGACTTACACATAAAGGTATGATAGTGAGTATGATAGTGATCATACCACGATGCACATGATAGAGATCATATGCGGGAACCATATCATTCCACTAATAAACATGTGATGTTTGATAGCATCTTATATTGCTTGTTTAGCGCTTTGTTAGCATAATAAGATGATCCCTCATTTAAATATCAAGATAAGAATGTGTTCTTCCTTTAGTATGCACCGATTATGTTTTCGTCGCTCCAAGACGTCACGTGATGATCGGGTGTTCTTGGATCCACGACCATATATCGGGTGTAAGACAGTTACACACGCGAATACTAAGGTTCTAACTTGGAGAGCCTAGCATGTATAGACATGGCCTCGGAACACGGACCGAAAGGTTAAGCATGAGTCATATTGTAGATATGATGCCCATTTAATGCTCGCCTTTGAAGCTACAGCGACTCACGTGATGATCGGACTTGGTGTAGTGGATTTGGTTCATGTAATCACCAAAAAGGCACGAGGGATGTCGTTTTTGAGTGGGAGTTCATTCGTAATGTGGATTAGTTGAACTCAATCTATCATAAACTTAGTCTAAACTTTATAAATTCTATTGTAGATGGCACCACCTGCTTTTAATTTCAATGTGTTCATGGAGAAAGAGAAACTTGCAACAAACGGTAGCAACTTTACCGAATGGGCCATGAATTTGAGGATTCTCCTCTCTGCTGCACAAAACCAATATGTGCTAGAAGAGCCACTAGGACCCCACCTTTTCAGGATGCCCCTGAAAAGGAGAAGAATGTCTATCATACTCGTCAGGAGGACCACAACTTAGTTCATTGCGGCATATTGTATGGGCTAGAGCCGGAACTTCGAAAGCGTTTCGAAAACGGCAATGCATTTGATACAATGGGTGAGTTGAAAATGATTTTCGACACACATGTTGTTGTAGAGAGCTACAACGCTTTAGAAAAGTTCTTTAGCTGCATGATGGATGAGCACATCTCCGTTAGTGAGCATGTACTCAAGATGTTGGGTTACGCTGATAAGCTTGTGTCCTTGGGAATAATGATTCCCATTGACTTAGGAATCCATCGTGTTCTGCAGTCTCTGCCACCTAGCTATAAGAGCTTCATGATGAACTATAATATGCAAGGCATGAAGAAGTCTCTCCCCGAGCTTCTGTCAATGCTTAAAACTACAGAAGTGGAGATCAAAAAGGAACATCAAGTGTTGATGATCAATAGGAACACTGTTTTCAAGAAAGACAAGAAGGGTAAACGGAAGGGAAGTAAGGGCGGCAAGCCGGTTGCCGTGCCTGAAAAGAAACCCTGAGTTGGACCTAAGTCTGATACCGAGTGCTACTATTGTAAGGGGATTGGCCACTGGAAGCGCAAATACTCCGGTGTTGGATCAGTCCGGAGTCTCCGGTGTTGATAGACCAGAGTCTCCGGTCTTGTTGAGTCATTAAAGGGCTGGGTCATTCAGTAGGGCGGTCCGGAGGCTGGTCTAGAGATTGGCCGGAGTCTCCGGTGTAGACCGGAATCTCTGGTCTGCAGACCGGAGTCTCCGGTCTGACTTTTCTCCAACGGTCAGAAAACGGTTCGTGGAGGGGGCTTCCTATAAAAGGGGACCCTTATCTTCTTCCTCCACCTGCTCGAGCTGCTCAAGAACACGAACCCCATTAGAGCCACCAAATCTACAAGATCTCTTCATCCAACCATCCAAAGTCATTGATCTTTGGAGAATCGAAGGAGGAGGCCTTGATCTACATCTTCACCAAGAGAGATTTTCAATCCCCCCTCATTCACTTGAGGGCCCCCAAGCTCTAGTGTTTCATTGGAAACCCTAACTTTGATTTGGTTCTTACAAGACTGTCTTTGATTTGTCTTGACAACTTGCTTGTATTTGGGAGCCTCCAATTCAGTTGTGGATGTGTGCCCCGAACTTGTTGTAAAGGTGCCGGCTTACACCTCGAAGGTTGCCGATATAGTGGAAGGTGGATCGAGCCCGTTGGGGTGAGGTTCATCGGAGAACAAGGGAGGCCTCTCGTGGCGTTGGTGGTTTGAAACCACCCCCTCTCCAAACGTAGACGTACTTCCCCTCAAAACGAAGGAACTACGGGAAACAAATCCTTGTGTCTCCACGTCCACTCCCTTGGTTACTTCTATCCTTTACCGCACTTTACTTACTTGTTCTTGCTTAGCGTTGTGATAATCATTGGATGGTTGACATATAGGTAAATTCACCATAGTTGCATAATCTAGAGAATTTACCTTTCTTGTCAAGCCCTAATTTGAAAAATAAGAAAATTTGAAGTAGAACCTATTCACCCCCCCTCTAGGTGCCCATACGATCCTTTCAATTGGTATCAAAACCTCGGCTCTTTATTTGGGCTTTACCGCCTAAGAGAATATGGGTAGCCTAGATGGGGAAGGCGATGGTGAGCATACTACGGTGACCATGGCAGATCTCAAAAACTTGGAAACAAGATTGAGATCTTCCTTGGTCAACGAAGTCAAGAAGATGCTTGAGCAACTTCTTAAAGACAAAGATGGCTCATCATTCCCTTCTCCTCAAGAGGATCCTCCATCCGTTTTACCTAAAGGGGATACTCCCATATCCCCCGAGGATAGAATGGTTAGGGGTAAATAAGACAACACTAATTCCTCCACACAAAATGATGGTGGGAAGGGTGAGCACCGTGATTCATGGTACTCTCCCGACCCTCCAATCCCTCACCCTCATGTATAAAATAGAGGTGACCCACCTAAGATTGAAGAATCTGCTACATTTGCTCAATGGCAATCACTAATGAGAACTCATGTGCGCAGCTCTTGCATTGAACTATGGAACATCATCGAGCATGGACTCTTTATTGGGGATCCAGACAACTTGACAATAAGGGAGTTTGTCAATAGTCAACTCAATGCCACTGCCTTGCACATGATTCAACAAGGTTTAGGTACAAAAGATTATCCACACATTGAGCACTTGAGAATTGCCAAGGAAGCTTGGGATGCCCTCACTGTTTTGTTTGTTGGAAATGAGAGTATGAGGAGGAACCGATATGATGCTCTAAGTAATGAAGCCGAAGGCTTCTACATGAAAGAAGGTGAAGATCACGAAGACATGTACCGAAGGCTCAAGACCACCGCCACCACTTTTAGAAACATGGGTGCCTCATATGTGGATGATGCATGGATAAAAAGAAAATATGTGAGTGCACTCATGATTTTCGAGCCCACCGACTTGAAGAGTCTACAAGGAAGACACAACTACCATCTCATGACCTCAAATGAAGTTATGCAAGAGATGGACGCCTTCAAAGTTGCCGCCAAGAATGCCAAATATGCTCGTGCCCGTGCCCTTGGTATGAGCAACGTTGTCAATGTTGCTTTGAAGGCCAAAGTTGTGGACCATGGGGATGAAGATGATAGTGATGAAGGGCTCTCCATGGACCACCCCGATGAAGTCAAGATTGCTCATAGTCAATATATGGCCTTCTATGCAAAGAACTTTTGGAAGAACCCCGCCAAGGCCAAGATGGAAATGCAAAGAAAAATCAAACCAAATGGGGAAAGAGAAAATACAACTAGACTGAGAACTTGCTTCAATTGTGGTGACCACTATCACTTTGTAGCAAGTTGTCCCTATGAGATGTCACATCCCAAATTTTAGATTTGGTTCTGCATATCATTCATATCATTGCATCATACTTTTCCATGCAAAACCGTCGATTGAAAAGAATCGGCGAAACGCTATTTTCAAAACCCTTTTCTATTCTTCTACGAGGCTCCCGCGGGAGGCATTAGAAGAACTCGTGTTGCCACCCTTGTAGCCTAGTGGTTTCGCTCAACCATCGACCCTAGATTGTTCCCCTCGATTTTACAAAACCGTAGGAGCAAGAATCGCGCCCTCGCGGGGGGTCCTACGCGGATACGACGCGCAGTTGGAGGCGAAAACGGCGAAAAAAATCGCCCCGAGAATCGGCCCATTTTTCTATCTTTTAATAAAACGGCCGCAACTTTTCCGTACGAGCGCTTGCTCCTACGGAAAAGTTGCGGCCGTTTTATTAAAAGATAGAAAAATGGGCCGATTCTCGGGGCGATTTTTTTCGCCGTTTTCGCCTCCAACTGCGCGTCGTATCCGCGTAGGACCCCGCGCGAGGGTCCCACTTAAGGGACCCCACCTGCCGCCGCCGCCCCTGCCTCGTGGATCACGCCCGCACCCGCCTCGGGACCCGTGCCCTCCCACCTCGATCGCCGCACCCCGCCGCCTCTCCTGGAACCGTCGCCGCCTCGATCCTCGTGTCGAGCCGCCGCCGCCCCAGGTTCGTCGCCGCCACCCGCGCCTCGCCCGCCTGCCCCGCCGCCTGCAGCAGCCGCTGCCGCAGCCTGCCTCCACGCCTGCCGCGTGCCCCGCCGCCGCTCGCTGCTGCTGCCGCGCGCGCGCGCCTGCCACCACGCCAATCGAGCCGCCGCCGCTGCCGCTCGCCCCGCGTGCCCGCTGCCGCGCGCCGCCCTCGCCCGCGCGCCGCCGCTCGCGCTCGCCCGCATGCACGCACGCCTCACGCGCCGTGCCACCGCCTCGCGCCGCCGTTGCGTGACCGTCTTGATATGCGCGCTGACTGTCTCTCTTCCGTGCAGGAAAAACGCCGTCACCGGAACCGATCGCCGCCACCGTCCGGAACTCGCCACCGTTCGTTTCGCCGTTTGTCTCCGGTGAGTCTGCAGCCACCGTTAGATTTCAGATCAGCGGTCCAGATCGGTCGTTGACCGGTCAGTATCTAGGCGTTGAATGGTTAGACGCCCAGTCAGCGCCCATTCAGTAGCCGCGTTGACCAGTCAACAGACACAGTTGACTGGTAATTACTTTAATCGTTTTAGTTGACAGATTTCGGTAGAAACTTGTAAATTGCGTAGAAATTAAACCGCTGGACCAAAAATTGCAAATAAAATATGTGTAGATTCAGTGAGTCGTGTAGAATCTTGCTGTACCTTTGGTTCAGACTTTTGCAGCAAGATTTAGTACAGTTTAATCAAATAGGTTAATGGCCTTTTTGGAGTAATTAATTTGTAGAAAAAGATCTGTAACTCCAAAAATTGCGTATGATATGTCCCTAGATTCAGTGGAACGAGGGGAATCTCATCGTGAATTAAAAAGATAGGCTTACAGTAAAAACTTCTACATAAACTGTCTAGTGTCTTTCTGCAGTGTTTTAATTACTCGGGGAGTTTTATAATTCCTTTTTGAGTAATTCCAATTGGTACTGTTTCTAATCAGCGATGCCTATGCGGTAGAATTTTCCGAAGATTTTACAAACAGTATACTACCGGTAGTGAATTATTTGAGTTCTAGCTCTAGTTTTGAGCATTACTTTTTGCTTAATAGTTTTCCTTGCGCTAAAACTATTTTCCATGCATGCAATCAGTAGTATTATTGATTAGGATTATGTGGTGTTGCTGTAGCGTCACCCCACTTGTCTTGCATACCTTCATGCATCATCTTTGTTGCATATGCTTGTGGATTGTTTGTTTATGATTGCAATTGTATCGTGTAGATTGTGACGAGTGCAACGCTTGCTCATGTGTGGATTGTTCTTCCGACCACTACAACCAAGGCAAGTAGATGCTACCTTGTTCATGATATCGTCCTACTATTTTCAATGCATTGTCGTGTATTTTGTAGATGCATGTGTAGGATGATACTATCGCTATGCTATGTCCTATTATGTGGTAGGGCCTTCCTTGTAGATGAACCACCGTTGGTAGATGTGCTTAGCCATGCTATGTTGAACGAGGGCTGGGTTACATCATTAAAACTTGTTTCTAAAAGTATTGGTTTGTAAAAACTAAAACAACTTAATCAATGAATCTCCTGGGTGTGATGGGATTGATAATTTTTGGTGGTTTATTGCGGAAAGGCACCCAGGTATCAAGAGAGAATGATTGGCTTCTTTATTGTGTAGCTTACGTGTACAACCATGTGCCAATAATGAAATGGGTGGTTGGTTGGACTTAGTAGGTTGTGGTAACCCGAACCCGCGTATCCAGAGATGTAGAATTTTGGTAGGTTGGACCGGTGCGCGTCGGGATTGGGGTGCTACTTCCCGAACTGTCTCTTCTTGGACTTCTCCCTATCATCACCCAAAATGAGAGTGATGGTACGAGCTGGGCTGGCCAAGTCACATGGGTAAAGTGTACTAACCCCTGCAGGGTGTATAATCTAATCGATTAGCCGTGTCCCCGGTTATGGACAACTGAGTTGCTTGATATTGATCCCATGACATGTTTCTCGCTCATTCTAATTTCATAATTGTTTTAATATTGTTGGGTTAACTTAATTGGGATCTTTTCAAAGAAAATCAAAAACTTTTTATGAAAGTAGGACAAAGGTATTTGCAAATGCAAGCCAGACACAGCTCCACTTGCCAAATATGCATGTAGATGTTAGTACTATTGTCTCCATTACTAGCTCTACTTGCCATACATTCCATGTATTGACCCTTCGGGGCTGCTATGTTTCATGTTGCAGGTTATTCCGATTCTGAGTAATCGATATAGACCACGGTACTCCACTCGGCACTTGTTCACTTGTGGGCAACTTGAAGAATGGAGGAATAACTTTATTTATGTTGCTACCTGAATAATTTGAGGTAGCCTTGGGCTAAGCTTTTATTGTAATAATGGTACTCTGGATCTTCGTTATTTATGATACACGGATATTTGCTATGTTATTCGTCTTATTCTATTATGGGCCAATGAACCGATCCAGGGATTGGCATGTCACATAGAAGCCACGGTCTTTTCAGAACTGTGGTGCTACATGAGAAGAGAGAAGATCATGGGGGTAAGCTTGTGTTGAAGAAGACTCTCAAAGAACCTTACAAGAAACCCTTCATCAAGAAGAATCCCATCAACAAGAAGTCGGGAGAAATTGTCTTGATCACTCATGAAGAATACTCCTCCGACAATGAAGATGACGAAGAAGAGGAAGAGGAAACGTCTAATGGTGTGGCAGCTCTAGCTACTACCTCTACTCCGACATTCTCTCTCTTCGATTCTCCAAATGAGAATTCTCCTATCAAGAACATCACTTGCCTTATGGCAAGGGGAACGGAGGTATCATCATCATCTCACTCCACTCCCTTAGCTAATGATGAAACCGATGATGAGATGTCTCTTGATGTTAAAAAGGAATTAATTGCTTTTGATGAGTTCATGACTAAACTACATGGGGATTCTAAGATACATTTTGGTAACATCCTAGATCAACTTTCCCACACACAAGAGCTCCTAGATGTAAGATGTAAACTTGGGCATGAACACATGATTGAACTAGAGGCTCTAAACAATGCTCTAGAAGAAGAACAAGAGACTAGGTTGTCTCTTGAATTAAAACTTGAAGGGCTTGATGAGGCAAACAATGTTATTGTTAACAAACTCATCTAAGAGCATGGTCATGCTATTGCTAAATACAAAAGGGCTAGAAAGGACAAGGTTGAGTTTGGTGTGGTTCATGAAAAACTTGCCGAGGGCTTAGTTTGCTTAACAAGGCTCACAAGGCTTTGAAAAGCGAACTCTTGTCACTCACAAAGTCCCATGAAACGCTTCAAACTCAATTGGCCAATATTCCTTCACCTAGTAACTTCATTCCATCTAGTAGTACAACTATTCTTGAAGAGAATGCTAGGTTGAAGGGGGAGCTTGCTAAGGCCACATTTCCACAAGGCAACAAGTCCATTGATGATCTTTTGAGTAAGCAAAGGACTAGTGGTGATAAAGGGGGCATTGGATTTGTCTCCAATTCTAAGAAGAAGAAGAACAACAAGAAGAAGAAGGCCAAGCCCACACAAGAAACTAACAAGGCCATTGTGGGTAGTAAGACCACAAGTGGTAAAACTATGTCTCATGATGACTTTGCGGGTAGTGCTAACCCTCACTATGTTCTAATGCATGATTATTATGGTGATGTGTATGCACAATATGTTGGCCCATATGATGGTTATATTGGTTGGTCCATTTGGGTTCCCAAGACCCTTGTTGCTAACAAAAGAGGACCCATTGAAAAATGGGTACCTAAAAATTAGCTTGATCTTTTGTAGACATATGCTTCCGGAGGGTCAAAGTGGGTGCTTGATAGTGGTTGCACAAGTCATATGACCGGAAGCTCGTTTATTGTCAAGGACTTAAAGCCAAATGATGATCAAATCACCGTGACATATGCCGACAAGTCAAAGTCTAAGGTAATGGGTTTCGGCAAGGTTGTGGTTGCTCACGACATTACACTCGTGAACGTCATGCTTGTTGAGACCCTTGGATACAATTTACTTTCAGTTCGTGCTCTTGGAAAGATGGGTTTTGCCGTCTTTGTTGATGATGATATTGTGGTCCTCATGTGGAGCAAGTCTCTCAAGGTCGCTTTCGTTTGGTACATCGAACATGACTTGTATGTGGTGGAATTTTCGGGGCAAGCCACTACAAGTGCGATGTGCTTATTCGGAAAGTCCGATGTGGGTTGGTTATGGCATCGCCGACTAGCCCATGTCAATATGAGAACTTTGCAAAGTCTCCACAAGGAGGACCATATTGTTGGACTAAAAGAAAATGTTTCCTTTGCCAAAGATCGTGTTTGCAGGGCATGTGTTCTAGGGAAGATGCATGATGCTCCTCACAAGCCTAAGAACCGCATCAAGTCCACCAAGATCTTGGAGCTCCTCCATGTGGACCTCTTAGGTCCTCCATCTCATGCAAGTCTTGGTGGGAAGAAATATTGCTTGGTGATTGTTGATGACTTTTCAAGATACTCTTGGGTTTATTTCTTCAAGTTGAAGAGTGAGACTCAAAAGACCTTCATCGACTTCATCAATTTGGTCCAAAGGCAATACAATGTTCCCGTGTTGATTATAAGAAGTGACAACAGCACCGAGTTCAAGAACTACACCTTGAATGCTTTCCTTAGTGATGAGGGGATTAGACATCAATATTCCGCTGCATACACCCCTCAACAAAATGGTGTGGCCGAAAGGAAGAACCAGACTCTTATTGAGATGGATAGGACCATGTTGGCGGAGTTTAAATCTCCATATAACTTTTGGGCCGAAGCCATCTCTACCGCATGTCATGCTTCAAACCGGCTCTACCTCCGCAAAGAAATCAACAAGACTCCATATGAAATACTTACCGGTAACAAGCCCAACATATCTTACTTCCGGGTGTTCGGTTGTAAGTTTTTCTATCTCATTAAAGGTGTTCGTTTGTCCAAATTCGAGTCTAAATCATTAGAGGGTATTTTTGTTGGATATGGTCTCGAATCTCACACTTATAGAATCTATGATAAGCTCTCCGGAGCCGTCATAGAATCTTGTAGTGTGACCTTCGAAAAATATGATGGTCCCCAAGGGGGCGTGTTGATGCTTGTGATGCAGATGATGAAATGCCTCAGGATGCCATAGGAAGAATGGGTGTGGGATATATCCGCCCCATTGAGGAACCCCTTATGGCGGATCGAGAAGAACTATGCTCCACTCAAGTGGAGCTCTCATCTTCACAACATCAACAAGCTCCATCCACCAAGGAGGACAATGACTCAAGCCAAAGACAAGATGTAGACCCTCAACACGATGATCATAGTGACAACTCTAGTCAAGGGGAGCTTGATTCTTTCGCCCGGGTTTCAAGTGGTTCCAAGGAAATTTCTCAAGGAAGATCTGTACAAACTTCTTTGAAACAAGCTCAAATTGGTGCTAGAAGAGCACTTGATCATGACCAAGGTCAATCTTTGCCTCTAGATGAAGAGGATGATTCCAATGATGATCAAGGTCAAGTTAATGGTCAAGACGATGATGAAAATGATGAAGAGGGTCCCCCAAGAAACAACACGGAGATCCACGCTCGTCGCGAAGCTAGAAAGGAAAGAATGTTGGAATTAAGAGACCACTCTGTACAAAATGTAGTTGGTGATCTAAGGAAAGGTATTTCCACAAGAGCACAATTGAAGAGGTTCAGTGAACACCAAGCACACATCTCCATGGTTGAACCAAAGAAAGTGTGGGAAGCTCTTGAAGATTCGGATTGGTTAGAAGCTATGCACAAAGAACTCAACAACTTTGAGAGAAACAAAGTATGGAAGTTAGTAGAGAAGCCAAAGGATTGTCGCAATGTTATTGGAACAAAGTGGATATTCAAGAACAAGCAAGATGAGCATGGAATCATAGTAAGAAACAATTCTAGATTGGTTGCACAAGGGTTCTCTCAAATTGAAGGCATTGACTATGGAGAGACATATGCACCCGTGGCTCGCCTTGAGTCCATTCGTATCCTTCTTGCTTATGCGGCACATCATAACTTCAAGTTGCAACAAATGGATGTAGAAAGTGCATTTATTTATGGTCCACTAAATGAATTGGTATATGTTAAGCAACCCCCGGGATTTGAGGACACCAACTTCCGAAACCATGTCTACAAACTTGATAAGGCGCTCTATGGGCTCAAGCAAGCCCCACGAACGTGGTATGAACACCTTAGAGAGTTATTGTTTGACCGTGGATTTGAGGTTGGGAAAATCGATCCCACTCTTTTTACTAAGAAAGTCAATGGGGAGCTTTTTGTATGCCAACTATATGTTGATGATATTAGCTTTGGCTCTTCTAACAAAGCTTTTAATGATGAATTCTCAAGGCTTATGACTAGTAGGTTCCAGATGTCTTTGATGGGGGAGTTGAGAGTATTTCTTGGTTTTGAGATCAAGCTAGTTAGAGGAGGGACATTCTTCAATCAATCCAAGTATACTCAAGATATGCTCAAGAGATTCATAATGCAAGATTTAAATGGAGCTCCTACTCCCATGGCTACAAAGACTCATCTAGAACAAAATCCAAATGGTAAAGATGTGGATCAAAAGGTATACCAGTCTATGATTGGTTATTTGCTTTACCTTTGTGCATCTAGACCCGATATTGTGTTGAGTGTAGGTGTGTGTGCAAGATATCAAGCGGCTCCTAAAGAAAGCCATTTAATGGCGGTCAAGAGAATGTTTAGATATTTTGTTCATACCCCATTTTATGGTCTTTGGTATCCTCAAGGCTCAACATTTGCTCTTTCTGGATACATGGATTCGGATTGGGCGGGTGACAAGGATGATAGAAAATCAACATCCGGGGCTTGCCAATTCCTTGGTAGGTCCTTGGTATGTTGGTCTTCCAAGAAGCAAAATTGTATATCTCTCTCCACCGCCGAAGTCGAGTATGTGGCAGCTGCTAGTGCTTGCACCCAATTGCTATGGATGAGGCAAACTTTAAAGGAATACGGTGTCCATTGTGACAAAGTGCCTCTTCTATGTGATAATGAAAGTGCCATCAAGATTGCCTACAACCCGGTTGATCACACAAGGACAAAGCATATTGAGATTCGCCATCACTTCATTAGAGATCATGTTGCTCGAGGTGATATTGATCTATCATATGTATCAACCAAAGATCAACTTGCCAATATCTTCACGAAGCCACTAGATGAAGCAAGGTTTTGCTAATTGAGGAATGAACTAAATGTCCTAGATTCAAGGAGCTTGACTTGATTTTCTTGCACTCTCACCTATGTTTCAACTCATATTTGGTTTAGGTGTAGGCATGGATGTAGGGGTAGTGCGGTCCTAATTGATTGGACCATCCCTTCCCCCATTATGCCCAAAGCAATCAAAATCATTCCTCTTAATATCATTTAGTGATATGTGAGCTTAATGGTGAGTTTTGGTAATGGACCCAAGATATATCTTCGTGGTGCCAAGCCGAGTATACTCAAATATGGTGTCCTAGGCCACCGCCCTCTCACATTCGAGAGGTTGATACTTGCTCATGTTTGTCATTTGCTTGATTCTAGTCTCTTGGAGCTTTTCTGAATATTTTTGTGAATTTCTATGGCTCTTGTTGGTTCTTCACAGTTTGATGTCTCAACCTAAGCCCTATCCCTATCTTAAAAACTGTCTATCTCTCATATATCTCCCTAAAACACCTTTCCTGGAATTTTTGGTCGAGGAGGACCTAGTCTCCGGTGTACATACACCGGAGTCTCCGATCCAGACGGTTTCTGTCACTTAAAGAAGGGGGCGGGGTGAACTGGAACAGCAGTTCTTCATTATTCACCTCGTCCCCTACCTCCAAACCCGTCGCCTACTCTTCCAAAAATCCTCCCCGGGGGTCAAGAAGCCCCCAGGATCCGCCGTGCCGCCGGCTAATCTTCCCTCCTCCTCCATTGGGTCATTACCACCGGAGGAATTGATACCATGGACAGATCTGGTACCTCCCCTCTACTTTTTCCTCCTAGGGTTCATCCCTAGATGTGTTTTTGAGGATTGGTGCTGATTTGTCCATTGGAATCACTTGATTGCATGCACTTTAGTACTTTAGCCTTGTTGCATTGCCCGATCTGCTAGATTCACCCCCACAGGCATCTCCCCATCTCATGCCCGAGCCTCCCGACCGGAGATTCCGGATCCAGGTACGGAGACTCCGGTCCAGGCCGGAGACTCCGGTCTGAGCCGGAGACTCCCGTATGAGGTGCGGAGACTCCGGTGTTTGGTGAATCAAAACAGATCAGAAATGCTTCAAAGCTCTAGTACTACATTCTTGGGGGCATATATACTCATCTCCATGCTATCTCCCTCACTGTTGTTCACAGGTGATGGTTCTAGTCGTCCTCATCGTACCAAGGCCAAGTCCCAAAGGGGCAATCCTCGCTATGATGAAGATCGGGGTCAATTCATTGTGCCTCCGTCCAACTGGAAACAACAGGCACGTGATGCAGCTTACTTGAAGAGGGATCAGGAGAGGGCTGAATGGGAGGACCATGCCAAGAAGGCCAAGTATGACAACCTTCAGTCCTTAGCCAAAATGTCTAAAGAGGAGTACCGTGAGCTAAGAAAGACAGATTTCTATGCACTGCCTCGTACCAGTGAGGACCCTCGTTACTGGAGGAAAGAACAGGTTGTGTTCATGAAGGGTGTGTATGGTGTACTCACCAAATCACCTGTCTGCCCTCAGAAGTTCATGAGTGTTGAGCAAATGCGCCTCAGCCCCTACTTCAATGATGTTTTGTGGATCTGTGAAAAGCTGGGACTGTACAACTTGATGGAGCTACGTGAAGACTACAATATCCATCTTGTACAGCAGTTCTATGTCACCGTTGTGTTTGGGTCTGATCTTGACAGGTCCATGGTATGGATGTCTGGTACCACTCGCTGCACAGCTACATTTCATGACTTTGCCAACGTCATCTTTGAGACCTTTCATGGAGTATCCACTCCTAGGGGCTGCGCATGCACTCTGCAGCTTTGAGTGAGAACAAGTTGAAGCTGGCACCTCTGTATGATGATGGTGTTGTGGGGGTGGGTCCAAGGGACTCAAGACCCTCTACAACCTTATGTTGAGGATTTTCCGCCATACCATTGCACCAAGTGCTGGGAATGATGATGCAATTAGGGGTGGGCTTGTCAACCTTCTGTACCACACTCACCGTGAAGGGAATATGCCCTGAGAGGCAATAATAAAATGTTTATTATGTGTATTCCAAGTATATGATAGATGTTTATTTTGCATGCTATAATTGTATTAATACGGAAACGTTAATACATGTGTGTTTAATAAACAAACAGAAAGTTCCTAGTTATGCCTCTCTCATAAACTAGTTCGTTGATTAACAAGATGATCACGGTTTCCTGATCATAGACATTGGATGTTGTTAATAACGAGATCACAACATTAGTGTAATGGTGTGATGAACATTCATCCGAAGTATAGCATTACGATCAAAGTCATTGATTTTATATTGCTATAAACAAACTATGAAGTAGTCATAATCCTTAGACCATGAGATCATGCCAATCACTAACACCGGAAGAGTTTCTTGTTGACATCAAACGTCACTCCGTAACTGGGTGATTATAAAGATGGCTTCAAAGCTACTAAAGTGTTATGTTGAGAATCATGGATCAAGAGTGGAATTTGTTCATCCCGATGACGGATAGATATGCTCTGGGCCCTCTCGGTGATATCACATTGGTTAGCTTGAAAGCAAGTGATTTGATCACTAGAATGTTATATCACGGGAACGAGAAAAGAGTGCATGTAACTAACAAGACCAAACTAGTTATGGAGATACCGATGATCGAATCTCGGACATGTAATATATCGTGAAACAAAGGGATTAAGATACAAGCGTAAAAGGTTCCGACGATCACAGGAAAAGTCATCGTTGAATGTGTGGGAGTCAGTATGGATCTCCAGGTACCGCTACTGATTATTGATCGGAGAAGGGTCTCGATCATGTCCGCATCATTCGCTAACCGTAGGGTGACACAGTTAAGGGACACTGGCATCCAGTTGGAGCAAATGTTTCATGCCGAAAGAATAAACAAGCGCAGGAATTTATTTCACTAGATACCGAAACAGGTTTTCGGGTGAAATTGCATAAAGTGGTTATGCATATGAAATGGAATTCTAGCAAGGGGTTATTTGTGAATGTTTGTCATTAAAGTAATTGACAAAATTCTGAATAAAATAAAAGAGTTTTATTTAATGAGAGTTTGCATTAAATTTGGTGGAAATTTAATGGGAATTTGAGTGGACTTTTGAGTGGAGGGAATTTAAAGGAATTTTGTGAGTGGAGTGTCCACCCACATGAAGAGGGGAGGGCAAGGGGGCAGCCCCCATGCACCGACCACCCACTTGGGGTTCCCCCTTGGGGAGCCCCCCTCCTCACTTGTCTCTCACACCTCCTCGTGAAGGATCTCTCTCCCCCTCTAGAATTTATCCCCCATGGTCTCGGACTAGCGAGATACATATTCCTGGTGGCTATTTGGCAAGAAAGGGTTGTGATTCCGCTGCATCGCTAGAGCGAGGAGGCGGAGGTTGCCCGGTGTCTTGTACGTGTGTGCGAGCACGGATGCGCTGCTTCTTTGCGGCGCTAGGACTTCCTATCGATCTTGAGATCGGCAAGAGATCGTCTACATCAACCACGAGTTTAACTCGTTAAGCTTTATCGGTCTTCAAGAGTATGTTCTCTACTGATATACATCCGCCCGTTGTTTGTATCTAGTAGATAGATCTTGGTACATAGTTCCCATCGTAGGAAAATTTTTGTTTTCTATGCTGTGAACCCTACAGTGGTATCAGAGCCGGATATATGCGTAGATGCTTTACACGGGTAGTACACATATGAGTATGTGGGCGATGATGATCATGTTTTTGCTCCTTTGTTGTAATTTTTGATATTGGTGGCATAGTGGGATGAAGCGGCCCGGACAAACTTTACATGTCCTCGCACATGAGACCTGTTCCACGCTTGACATGCAACTAGTTTGCATAAGTGGCTAGAGGGTGTCTGTCTCTCCTACTATAGTCAATATCTATTTTTAAAACGAGTTGTCAACAATTTGGTTATCCTTGTTGTGGTTCATGTTCGTAGGTAAGAACGGTTCTATCTCGAAAGCCCTAAGCCACGTAAAACTTACAATGGATAAATTATAGGCGTCTAGTTTATATTGTTGCTGGGATAGTGTTATGATATGGTAGTGTTGTAAGTAGAAGTATGAGATGATACTCTTACAACATACATAACGTGTAATCTCCATAGACCTTGGACATACACATATAGGTATGACAGTGATCATACCACGGTGCACATGATTGAGATCATATGCGGGAACCATATCATTTCACTAATAAAATGTGATGTCTGATAGCATCTTATATTGCTTGTTTAGCGCTTTGTTAGCATAATAAGATGATCCCTCTTTTAAATATCAAGATAAGAATGTGTTCTTCCTTTAGTATGCACCGATTATGTTTTCGTCGCTCCAAGACATCACGTGATGATCGGGTGTTCTTGGATCCACGACCATATTTCGGGTGTAAAACAGTTACACACGCGAATACTAAGGTTCTAACTTGGCGAGCCTAGCATGTACAGACATGGCCTCAGAACACGGACCGAAAGGTTAAGCATGAGTCATATAGTTGATATGATGCCCATTTGATGCTCGCCTTTGAAGCTACATCGACTCACGTGATGATCGGACTTGGTGTAGTGGATTTGGTTCATGTAATCACCAAAAAGGCACGAGGGATGTCATTTTTGAGTGGGAGTTCATTCGTAATATGGATTAGTTGAACTCAATCTATCATACACTTAGTCTAAACTTTACAAATTCTGTTGTAGATGGCACCACCTGCTTTTAATTTCAATGTGTTCATGGAGAAAGAGAAACTTGCAACGAACGGTAGCAACTTTACCGAATGGGCCATGAATTTGAGGATTCTCCTCTTTGCTGCACAAAAGAAATATGTGCTAGAAGCGCCGTTAGGCCCCCCACCTTCAGATGATGCCCCTGACGAGGAGAAGAATGTCTATCAGACTCGTCAGGAGGACCACAACTTAGTTCATTGCTGCATATTGTATGGGATAGAGCCGGAACTTCAAAAGTGTTTCGAAAATGGCAATGCTTTTGATACAATGGGTGAGTTGAAAATGATTTTCGACACACATGCTGCTGTAGAGAGCTACAACGCTTCAGAAAAGTTCTTTAGCTGCATGATGGAAGAGCACAGCTCCGTTAGTGAGCATGTACTCAAGATGTCGGGTTACACCGATAAGCTTGTGTCCTTGGGAATATCGATTCCCATTGACTTAGGCATCCATCGTGTTCTGCAGTCTCTGCCACCTAGCTATAAGAGCTTCGTGATGAACTATAATATGCAAGGCATGAAGAAGTCTCTCCCCGAGCTTCTGTCAATGCTTAAAACTGCAGAAGTGGAGATCAAAAAGGAACATCAAGTGTTGATGATCAATAGGAACACTGGTTTCAAGAAAGACAAGAAGGGAAAACGGAAGGGAAGTAAGGGCGGCAAGCCTGTTGCCGTGCCTGAAAAGAAACCCCGAGTTGGACCTAAGTCTGATACCGAGTGCTACTATTGTAAGGGGACTGGCCACTGGAAGCGCAACTGCCCCAAGTATTTGGCAGATAAGAAAGCCAGCAAGGCAAACAAAGGTATATATGATATACATGTTATTGATGTGTACTTGACTAGTGCTCGCAGTAGCAAATGGGTATTTGATACCGGTTCAGTTGCTAATATTTGTAAATCGAATCAGGGGCTGCGGAACAAGCGACCGCTAGCAAGGGGTGATGTCAAGTGCGTGTCGGCAATGGATCAAGAGTTGATGTGATCGTCGTCGGAACGCTGCCTCTCCACTTGCCGTCGGGATTAGTTATAAACTTGAATAATTGTTATCTGGTGCATGCACTAAGCATGAACATTGTATCTGGATCGTGTTTGATGCGAAGTGATTATTCATTTAAATCCGAGAACAATGGTTGTTCCATTTATATGAATGAAATCTTTTATGGTCATGCACCGATGATGAATGGTTTATTTCTTTTGGATCTCGATAATAATGTTACACATATTCATAATGTTGATGCTAAAAGGATTAAACTAAATGATGATATATCCGCATATATGTGGCACTGCCATCTAGGTCATGTTGGCGTTAAACGCATGAAGAAGCTCCATTCGGATGGACTTTTGGAATCACTTGATTATGAATCATTTGATACATGTGAGCCATGCCTTATGGGCAAGATGACTAGAACGCCATTTTCCGGTTCAATGGAACGGGCGACAGATTTATTGGAAATCATACATTCTGATGTATGCGGTCCAATGAGTGTGTCGGCGCGAGGTGGATATCGTTATTTTGTTACTTTCACGGATGATTTGAGTAGATATGGTTATATCTACTTGATGAAACACAAGTCTGAAACCTTTGAAAAGTTCAAGGAATTTCAGAATTAAGTGGAAAATCATCGTAATAGAAAGATCAAATTTCTACGGTTTGACCGTGGAGGTGAGTATCTAAGTTACGAGTTTAGCACTCACATGAAAGAGTGTGGAATTGTTTCACAACTCACACCTGCCGGAACACCACAGAGAAATGGTGTGTTGGAACGTCGTAATCGTACTTTATTAGATATGGTTCGATCTATGATGTCTCTGACGGACTTGCCGTTGTCATTTTGGGGCTATGCACTAGAAACTGCTGCATTCACTTTAAATTGGGCACCGTCTAAATCCGTTGAAAAGACACCGTATGAATTGTGGTTTGGAAACAAACCTAAGATGTCATTTCTTAAAGTTTGGGGATGCGATGTTTATGTGAAGAAACTTCAACCGGATAAACTTGAACCCAAAGCGGAAAAATGCGTCTTCATTGGATACCCTAAGGAAACTATTGGGTATTCCTTCTATCACAGATCCGAGGGCAAGGTTTTTGTTGCCAAGAATGGATCCTTTCTAGAGAAAGAGTTTCTCGCGAAAGGTGTGAGTAGTCGGAAGGTAGAACTCAAAGAGGTTATTGAACCTTCTCTTCAAAGTATGGCGAGTAGCACAGCGCCGGAAGTTGTTCCGGAGTTGGCTCCACCTGTTGAAGAGGGAACTAATGATAATGATAATGAAACTCCAAAAGAGAGTACTACCAAACCTCGCAGGTCAAGCAGGACGCGTGCAGCTCCCGAGCTGTATGGAAATCCTGTCATGAATTTCATGGTTGATGAAAATGATGACCCTGCGACGTATGCAGAAGCGATGATGAGCCCGGAATCCAACAAATGGTTAGAAGCCATGAAATCCGAGATGGAATCCATGTATGAAAATCAAGTTTGGAACGTGGTGGACTTACCTCACGACCGAAAGGCCGTGGAGAACAAATGGATTTTCAAAAGGAAAACTGATGCTGATGGTAATGTAACCGTCTATAAAGCTCGACTTGTCGCAAAGGGGTTTCGACAAATTCAAGGAGTTGACTACGATGAGACATTCTCTCCCGTAGCGATGCTAAAGTCAGTTAGGATTATGTTAGCAATTGCTGCATATTTCGATTATGAGATATGGCAGTTGGATGTCAAAACCGCGTTTCTCAATGGTAATATTGTAGAAGAGTTGTATATGATACAACCAAAGGTTTTTGTCGATTCTAAGGATGCTAACAAGGTGTGCAAGCTTCAGCGATCCATCTATGGATTGAAGCAAGCATCACGAAGTTGGAATCTCCGCTTTGATGAGGTGATCAAAGAGTTTGGATTTGTCCAAACTTATGGAGAAGCTTGTATTTACAAGAAAGTGAGTGGGAGCAATGTGGCATTTCTGATATTATATGTGGATGACATATTATTGATCGGAAATTATATAGATCTTTTAAACGGTGTTAAAAGTTATCTAAACAGCAAATTTTCAATGAAGGACCTAGGTGAAGCGTCATACATATTAGGCATAAAGATCTATAGAGATAGATCTAGGCGCCTAATAGGGCTATCGCAAAGTACATACCTTGATAAGATTTTAAAGAAGTTTAAAATGGGAAATAGTAAGAAGGTATTCTTACCTAGGACACAAGGCACGACATTGAGTAAGACTCAAAGTCCGGCTTCGGCGGAAGAAAGAGAGATAATGGACAAGGTCCCCTATGCTTCAGCCATAGGCTCTATAATGTACGCCATGCTATGTACAAGACCGGATGTGGCACATGCTATTAGTTTGACTAGTAGGTAAGAATCGGATCCAGGTTCAGAACACTGGAAAGCGGTCAAGAATATCCTTAAGTACTTGTGAAGAACTAAGCATATGTTTCTTATATACGGAGGTGAAGAAGAGCTCGTCGCCAAGTGTTATGTCGACGCTAGCTTTGACACCGATCCGGATGACTCTAAGTCTCAATCCGGATACGTATTTCTCATGAATGGCGGAGCGGTTAGTTGGAGGAGCTCCAAACAACCTGTGGTGGCGGGATCAACAACGGAGGCCGAATATGTTGCTGCTTCAGAAGCGGCTCAGGAAGCAGTTTGGATGAAGGAGTTCATATCCGAACTAGGTGTGGTTGCAAACACGTTGGACCCAATGGTGATCTATTGTGACAACAATGGTGCCATTGCCAATGCCAAGAGCCAAGGTCTCACAAGCATTCCAAGCATATTAAGCGCCGGTTTCACTCCATCCGCGAGCATGTCAAGGATGGAGATATAAAGATTTGTAAAGTACATACGGATCTCAATGTAGCAGATCCGTTGACTAAAACTCTCCCTAGAGCAAAACATGATCTACACCAGAACTCCATGGGTGTTAGATACATCACAATGTAACTAGATTATTGTCTCTAGTGCAAGTGGGAGACTGAAGGGAATATGCCCTGAGAGGCAATAATAAAATGTTTATTATGTGTATTCCAAGTATATGATAGATGTTTATTTTGCATGCTATAATTGTATTAATACGGAAACGTTAATACATGTGTGTTTAATAAACAAAAAGAAAGTTCCTAGTTATGCCTCTCTCATAAACTAGTTCGTTGATTAACAAGATGATCACGGTTTCCTGATCATAGACATTGGATGTTGTTAATAACGAGATCACAACATTAGTGTAATGGTGTGATGAACATTCATCCGAAGTATAGCATTACGTTCAAAGTCATTGAGTTTATATTGCTATAAACAAACTACGAAGTAGTCATAATCCTTAGACCATGAGATCATGCCAATCACTAACACCGGAAGAGTTTCTTGTTGACATCAAACTCACTCCGTAACTGGGTGATTATAAAGATGGCTTCAAAGCTACTAAAGTTTTATGTTGAGAATCATGGATCAAGAGTGGAATTTGTTCATCCCGATGACGGATAGATATGCTCTGGGCCCTCTCGGTGATATCACATTGGTTAGCTTGCAAGCAAGTGATTTGATCACTAGAATGTTATATCACGGGAACGAGAAAAGAGTGCATGTCAGTAACAAGATCAAACTAGTTATGGAGATACCGATGATAGAATCTCGGACATGTAATATATCGTGAAACAAAGGGATTAAGATACAAGCGTAAAAGGTTCCGACGATCACAGGAAAAGTCATCGTTGAATGTGTGGGAGTCAGTATGGATCTCCAGGTCCCGCTACTGATTATTGATCGGAGAAGGGTCTCGATCATGTCCGCATTATTCGCGAACCGTAGGGTGACACACTTAAGGGACACTGGCATCCAGTTGGAGCAAATTTTTCATGACAAAAGAATAAACAAGCGCAGGAATTTATTTCACTAGATACCGAAACAGGTTTTCGGGTGAAATTGAATAAAGTGGTTATGCATGTGAAATGGAATTCTAGCAAGGGGTTATTTGTGAATGTTTGTCATTAAAGTAATTGACAAAATTCTGAATAAAATAAAAGAGTTTTATTTAATGAGAGTTTGCATTAAATTTGGTGGAAATTTAATGGGAATTTGAGTGGACTTTTGAGTGGAGGGAATTTAAAGGAATTTTGTGAGTGTAGTGTCCACCCACATGAAGAGGGGAGGGCAAGGGGCAGCCCCCATGCGCCGGCCACCCCCTTGGGGTTCCCCCCTGCTCCTATAAAATGAGCCCCCTCCTCACTTGTCCCTCACACCTCCTCGTGAAGGATCTCTCTCCCCCTCTAGAATTTATCCCCCATGGTCTCGGACTAGCGAGATACATGTTCCCGGTGGCTATTCGGCAAGAAAGGGTTGTGCTTCCGCTGCATCGCTGGAGCGAGGAGGCGGAGGTTGCCCGGTGTCTTGTACGTGTGTGCGAGCACGGATGCGCTGCTGCTTTGCGGTGCTAGGACTTCCTCTCGATCTTGAGATCGGCAAGAGATCGTCTACATCAACCACGAGTTGAACTCGTTAAGCTTTGTCGGTCTTCAAGGGTATGTTCTCTACGGATATACATCCGCCCGTTGTTTGTATCTAGTAGATAGATCTTGGTACATAGTTCCCATCGTAGGAAATTTTTTGTTTTCTATGCTGCGAACCCTACACACTGGACCTTCAATGCTGGACCTAAGGCAGATGCTGCACCTATTGTGTAGGGGTTCGTAGCATGGAAAACAAAAATTTTCTATCGCATACAAACAAACAAGCCAAGATCTATCTACTAGATTGCAGCAACGAGTCGATGGAATAACTCACCCTCGAAGATTCCAAAGTGGTTAACGAGAGCAGATTCTCGTGGGTGATGTAGTCGTACTCTTTCCGATCTCAAGATCGCGTAGACGATCCTTCCGGCGCCACGTTCCAGCAGCGCTCCCGCAGTCGGTCACACGTTCGGTACTCGACGAAGACCTTCCTCTCCCTTGTTCCAGCAGGCAGCGGAGGTTGTAGCACTCTCCTCGCGATTCCGGCAGCACAACGGCGTGGTACCGGAAGTAGAGGGAAGATCCCGCAGGGCTTCGCCTTAAGCCGGTGCGAGTATGGTGGAGCTTATGAGAGAGGCTATTAGTGGTCTAGTAATTAGACACACCAATTAGAAGGCTCTAAACCAATTAGAAGGCTCTAAACCGAATAGCTCTAAACCGGGGTCTAGATCTAGGGTTTAGTTTAGAGGATAGGAAACTTGTGTTGTGTCTAGAGGAGGAGGCCCTGCCCCTCCTTTTATAGGTGGGAGGGCCGGCGCCATGGGGAGGAGTTCCTCCCCAACTCGGCCTAGGGAGGTGCGCCGGCCTAGGGGAGGAACCCTCCTCCAACTCGGCCTCCACCTTTCCTCCTCTTTCTCCACTTTCCGAAACTGGCAGTTTGACCGAAAACTGGCAGTTTGACTTTTCCAATTAGGATTTGAATTAACCCTTTATTTCGGACAGCGAGAACACTTAGGACATGATGCAATCATTCCAACATGCAATGACACATTCATGTACCCCTTCCCCTTCCGGAGTGCCGGACATTCCGGGACCTTCTAGAATGTTCCCGATGAAAACACCGGAACCATTCCCCAACTCCGAAATGGGACTTTCCTTATATGAATCTTATTCTCCGGACCATTCCGGATCACCTCGTGATATCCCGGATCCCTTCCGAGACTCCGAACAACATTCGGTCTCTTTCTCATAATACCATAACTACTCAAACAACGTCGAATCCTTAAGTGTGTCTCCCTACGGTTCGTGAATTATGCGGACATGATCGAGACACTTCTCCGAACAATAACCAATAGAGGAATCTGGAAATTCATATGGCTCCCACATATTTCTACGATTACTTTGCGATCGAATGAACCACTTACATACGATACCAATTTCCCTTTGTCTCACGATATGTTACTTATCCGAGGTTATGATCGTCGGTATCTCTGCATACCTAGTTCAACCTCGTTACTGATAAGTACTCTTTTCTCGTTCCCGTGATATGTGATCCCTTGTGACCAAGTCACATGCTTGCAAGCTAATTGGATGACATTTCACCGAGAGGGCCCAGAGAATATCTATCCGTCATGTGGATGGACAAATCCCACTCTTGATCCATGTGTTTCAACCAATACTTTCCGAACACTCAATGCCACTTTTATAGCCACCCTGTTACGGTGTGGTGTTTGATGACATCAAAGCATCCATCCGGTAAAGGTGATATGCATGATCTCATGGTCGAAGGAATTAGGTTACTATGTATCAGAAAGCATATAGCAATTGAACTATTGAAATGACTTGATCTTTATGCTACGCTTATCTATAGGAGTATGTCCATCACATCATTCTCCTAATGATATGATCCTGTTGTTAATAACATCTCTATGTTCATGATCAGGAAACAATGATCATATATTAACCAACAAGCTAGTTTAACAAGAGGCTTTACTAGGGACTCTTATTTTAGTTTACAAATCACACAAGTATTAATGTTTCCGGTTAATACAATTATAGCATGGTATGTAAACATTTATCATAAATATGAAGATATGATAATAACCTATTTTATTATTGCCTCTTGGGCATATCTCCAACAGTCTCCCACTTGCACTAGAGTCAATAATCTAGTTTCAAACCTTTGTGTATTCAACACCTATGGCTTTCCGGTGTTGTATGTACATGATTGCTAGTGGTCAACTGATCTCCGGATCTGACACTTCCAGGTCCGTGTGTAATTGCATGTCTTTGCGTCTCTACGCATCACTCATTCTCTAATGAGATGGCTTTGTATAAATTTGGTCTTTCGGTGTGACCTTTAGCTCTTTGGGGTTAAAACATGTTGACAATATTGTCGTACAATATATCTTCATAGTATTATCCCGCTGTGAACTACACCTAGTTTGATAACAAACTACTTGACACAAATGCCCTCTTTTGCTGCTATAATAGCAGTCATATACTTAGCCTTTTGTTGTAGTATCTGTCACAATGTCTTAACTTTGGAACTTATCCAAATCCATTATGGAACTCACTTTCCATTATATTGTGCCACCCTTAATTTAGATTGAGATAAACTTAATTTGTACTTTGTGACAAGACTAGTATCAATGTAGTACTTTTACAATGAACTAACCATCTATTTGTCACTTCTACAAATAATATACTCTTAGTTCTTTCAAAAGATCATAAGAATATCCTCACTATTGTCCAATGATCATCTTACAAATCATTCTGGTATATGCTCACAACATTTAGAGCATAGGACATATCTGGATTTGTACATATCACAGTATGATTGATATAAATACTCTTTGTGATTTCATACATCAAGTATCAATCTATACTTGAATCTTTGTTTCACTTACCAAGTGCCAATACACTTGAATATATCATCAACATTGAACTTATTCAATCCTTTCTGTGTGACAAGAACCTCTCTTGTAGTTCTATATTGAACTCATTCAATATCTTGTCTATGTACTTCTGGCACAACCATATTAGCGTCTATTGATGCCAAATACTTGGGTTTTGCCTAAGTCTTTCATCGGGATGAAATTCTTAATATGTGTTAATAAAAGATACATTATTTCCAATCAACAATATGTCTTCCACATAATGTATTAGAAACATGTCTTAGCGCTCCCACTTAATTTCTTGCAAATGCAAGCATCTTCATTGTCTTTGATGAAATTAAACCCTTTTAACAGTTTCATCATAGTGAAGATTCCAACTCCGCTATGCTCACTCTAACCATTGAAGTTTGCATATGCTTTTAGCATCCTTTGAATTAACAAAACCCTATGGACCGTGTTATGCACATGTCCTAGGTAACGATTCTATTAGAAGAACTTGTTTTGTTTATTCAACTACCATATAACAAAATTATATGTAGTGGTTGCTACATTAATCCGTCTAGACTAAATATCACTATGACAGATCAAATCTTGTCATAGTCAACCTTTGAACATTGTTGTGAACTCTTTCTCAACATGTCGACTATTTCATAGATGTAAAACATCCATGTCTATTTCTTTATAGATCCAGACACAACTGTAAGGTCTTACACCTTTCTCGAGGGTCCTTCAAGTTCAAAACTTGATTTCTCGTGTATGGAACTATCACGGATTTTATGGCTTCAAGCCATTTGACGGAGTCAGGGCCCATCATCGCTTCTCTGCATGTAGTCGGTTCATTATTCTCAAATAATGTTTCAACCCTCAAATCTTGGTATTTGATTGTTCATCCGACCTACTTGTTTCAATAGGAACTTAGATCTCTGTGACCACAACATTTGAGGTACGTGAGCCATGAGCATTGTTGCTGTCTCCGGAACACTTTTCGGTGCTGCGCAACTCTGCACATATAGCTAAGGTTCTTTTAACCTTATCAAAGTTTCTATTGTCCTCCCACTTAACTTTTCACGAAAAATTTCTTCTCAAAGAAACTTGACGTTCTAAGCAACAAACACTTTTGTCTCCGGTGTTTTATGGAGGAACAGTTTATACAAAGACAGGTTCATCCGACTTTGGTTGCACACATCTTTCTTATGCATAGCATACCAACGTTTAAGAAAGGACAACTTGGGTTTTATCCCAAACCATAACCTTATATGGTGTCATTTCAACGGATTATGATGGAGCTCTTTTCAGTGGAAAAACGGTAATCTCTAAAGCTTTTAATCTTTAAAATACAATGGCAGTTTTATGAATTATACCTTTGATCTTACCATGTCAAACAAGGTTTAATTACATATCTCGAACGCTCCATACTCTTATGGTGTTTCGGGAAATGCAAATCTACGGAACGATTCCTTAAATCTTAGGTATTATGCTAAACTTGTAACTCAAATATCTTCCTTTATGATCTTTATCATAAACTGTTTATATTCTTGTTACAATGATTTTGCACTTCATCTTGAAAGTCTTTGAACTTTTCAAATGTTTCATACTTCATCCTTATTAAGTAAATATTCATATATTCACTCAAATTTTCGGAGAAAGCATATGAAGTTGAAATCCATCGCTCTTGACTACACATAACGGACTTCGTACAACAATATGTACAAGTTCCAATAAGCTAGTCATTCATTCCCTTTTGGCCTATGAACGAAGTTTTAATTATCTCTAGGAAAGTTTCACAAGCGTCATTTGATCAAAAATCAGAAGACTCCAAAATTCCATCCACATGGAGTTTCTTCATGTTATCTTTCCAATATAATTCAAACAGCGATGTCACTTCCTAAGTGATCTTTCAATCAATTTGTCTTTCGACATTTTAGCACTAGTTTTATGGATGTGATTTCTCCAACGAGATTTGTGAATCATCCATCTTTTATGGATTACGGCAATTATTTGAACAACCCTTTTGTTCTCATAATACCTGATAAAACAAATCTTTGAAGGCAAGCTTTGATGTTTAACGAGCAACACAATAACCCTTTATTTGTTCTCGATGAACATCATCACATATTCTTTTGCTAGTTACTTAGGCCATTGTAGTTCATGAATTGTGTTGTTTCGTATGACGATTCACACCAACAAATTCAGTATCAAATACTTGAGAACCACATTGTTTAATAAGCAAAGAATATAGCCATAACATGTATATCATCTATATACTTAAACTGAACAATTCTAGTCTTTTCTTTTCTGCCATATATTTATGAGATTCTCTTTCAGTATTTCCTTATCAGTTTGAAAGAATCTATCAACATCAATAGTGGAGTCATACATATGACATATAGCCCAAAGCGTGTATAGTTAAATACCAATGTCTTTGGACTTGCACTTTGAAGTAGATCATCAAATGTTTGGTGTTCTTTCAAATTCCTTTCTTTAGTAATCTCTTGGTGTAGTAAACATTTTACCTACATCAAATATTCACCCTTATCATGGAATGGTCCATGATCAAGCTACTGTTAGCTTGTAACGATGAATTTATGAGTATAATGTTGCTATCCAAAAACCTTTTGGAGGATTAGGACAACAAGTGTCTCCAACCTTTTTGCAAATTCTCATCAAATATGAGAACATGACTTTTGCCATATTATACTCTATCATGTTGCAACCAAAACTTCGTTTCAGATATTACAATATCTTCCACACATCATGGTTTCTGAAACAACTCTTTCAGATCCTAGATAACCTTGATATTAAGGGAATCCTTTGAATATCAAGAATCATGGATACAAACATGATACTTATATACTAACACTTGGAATTGTTACTCTTGATTTAATACTAATTATTAAACTTCATGGAGTAACCGGAACTTACTGAAAGTTTGCAATAGGACTTTTAAACTTTAGATTAACACTTAAAACAATACGATACCAGTTCGTAAAGTATCTAACCAGAATTCTATAGTTCTATCATCTCAATTATAACTAAGCGCAAGGTGGTAAACGGATGCCAATGACTACAACAACTATGCAAATTCACTTTGATTTAGTTTATGATAAATTGAGTTCTAATTAATAATTAAATTAATCTAGGTGAACTCCCACTCAAAACAACATCCCTCACATTGTTTTAGTGATCACACGAACCAAATCCCCCATATCAAAACCGATCATCACGAGAGTTGATATAGCTTCAATGGCGAACAATCGACATGTTCATCATATCTGCTATATGATTCATGCTTTACCTTTCGGCGATCCGTGTTCCTGAGGCCATGTCTGTACATGCTAGGCTCGTCAAGATCAAACCTTAGCTACCGCATAAGCAAATCTGGCTTGCTTACGTTGTATTCACCTGCGGAATCAAAACACCCGATCATCACGTGGTGCTTCGAGCAAGCTTTGGCAACGGTGCATACTAAGGGTGAACACTTAAGAACTTGAAATTGTGTGCTTGAGGGATCATCTTATAATGCTACCGTCGTCTACTAAGCAATACAAGATGCATAAAGGATTAACATCACATGCAATTCATAATATGTGATATGATATGGCCTTTCTTCTTTGTGCTTCTGATCTCCATCTTCAAGCACGAACATGATCTCCATCATCACCGACATTGCATCAAGGTCAATGACGCTTCTCCATGGTTGTCGTCCACCGGCTTCAACTATTACAACTACTTTGAATAGACACGCGGGTCTTAACAGAAATTAAAGACAACCATATGGCTCCTGCCGGTTGCCAACTTACAATAAGGAACATTGCATACATCATATATAATCACAATCATGGCCATATCACATCACTGCACACCCCTGCAAAACAAAGTTAGACGCCTCTACTTTCTTTGCATATTTTACGTGGTTTGGGGCTTTCAATAAGTGTCGTTCTAACTTACGAACAAGAACCACAACATTGATACTAGCATTGTTGATCACCCGTTGTAAATTGGATCTTAACTATGCTAGGAGAAACAGGCACCCGCAAAGCCACTTATGCAATACAAGTTGCATGTTAAGCGTGGAGCAAGTCTCATGAACGATGTCATGTAAGGTTAGCCCGGGCCGCTTCATCCCAACATACCGCAAGATACAAAGTACACAAGAAGCAATCAACAATAAAAGCATCAACGCCCACAATGACCATTGTGTTCTACTCGTGCAACAGATCTACATATAGACACGGCTCTGATACCACTGTAGGGGTTCGTAGCATGGAAAACAAAAATTTTCTATCGCATACAAACAAACAAGCCAAGATCTATCTACTAGATTGCAGCAACGAGTCGATGGAATAACTCACCCTCGAAGATTCCAAAGTGGTTAACGAGAGCAGATTCTCGTGGGTGATGTAGTCGTACTCTTTCCGATCTCAAGATCGCGTAGACGATCCTTCCGGCGCCACGTTCCAGCAGCGCTCCCGCAGTCGGTCACACGTTCGGTACTCGACGAAGACCTTCCTCTCCCTTGTTCCAGCAGGCAGCGGAGGTTGTAGCACTCTCCTCGCGATTCCGGCAGCACAACGGCGTGGTACCGGAAGTAGAGGGAAGATCCCGCAGGGCTTCGCCTTAAGCCGGTGCGAGTATGGTGGAGCTTATGAGAGAGGCTATTAGTGGTCTAGTAATTAGACACACCAATTAGAAGGCTCTAAACCGAATAGCTCTAAACCGGGGTCTAGATCTAGGGTTTAGTTTAGAGGATAGGAAACTTGTGTTGTGTCTAGAGGAGGAGGCCCTGCCCCTCCTTTTATAGGTGGGAGGGCCGGCGCCATGGGGAGGAGTTCCTCCCCAACTCGGCCTAGGGAGGTGCGCCGGCCTAGGGGAGGAACCCTCCTCCAACTCGGCCTCCACCTTTCCTCCCCTTTCTCCACTTTCCGAAACTGGCAGTTTGACCGAAAACTGGCAGTTTGACTTTTCCAATTAGGATTTGAATTAACCCTTTATTTCGGACAGCGAGAACACTTAGGACATGATGCAATCATTCCAACATGCAATGACACATTCATGTACCCCTTCCCCTTCCGGAGTGCCGGACATTCCGGGACCTTCTAGAATGTTCCCGATGAAAACACCGGAACCATTCCCCAACTCCGAAATGGGACTTTCCTTATATGAATCTTATTCTCCGGACCATTCCGGATCACCTCGTGATATCCCGGATCCCTTCCGAGACTCCGAACAACATTCGGTCTCTTTCTCATAATACCATAACTACTCAAACAACGTCGAATCCTTAAGTGTGTCTCCCTACGGTTCGTGAATTATGCGGACATGATCGAGACACTTCTCCGAACAATAACCAATAGAGGAATCTGGAAATTCATATGGCTCCCACATATTTCTACGATTACTTTGCGATCGAATGAACCACTTACATACGATACCAATTTCCCTTTGTCTCACGATATGTTACTTATCCGAGGTTATGATCGTCGGTATCTCTGCATACCTAGTTCAACCTCGTTACTGATAAGTACTCTTTTCTCGTTCCCGTGATATGTGATCCCTTGTGACCAAGTCACATGCTTGCAAGCTAATTGGATGACATTTCACCGAGAGGGCCCAGAGAATATCTATCCGTCATGTGGATGGACAAATCCCACTCTTGATCCATGTGTTTCAACCAATACTTTCCGAACACTCAATGCCACTTTTATAGCCACCCTGTTACGGTGTGGTGTTTGATGACATCAAAGCATCCATCCGGTAAAGGTGATATGCATGATCTCATGGTCGAAGGAATTAGGTTACTATGTATCAGAAAGCATATAGCAATTGAACTATTGAAATGACTTGATCTTTATGCTACGCTTATCTATAGGAGTATGTCCATCACATCATTCTCCTAATGATATGATCCTGTTGTTAATAACATCTCTATGTTCATGATCAGGAAACAATGATCATATATTAACCAACAAGCTAGTTTAACAAGAGGCTTTACTAGGGACTCTTATTTTAGTTTACAAATCACACAAGTATTAATGTTTCCGGTTAATACAATTATAGCATGGTATGTAAACATTTATCATAAATATGAAGATATGATAATAACCTATTTTATTATTGCCTCTTGGGCATATCTCCAACATATTGATGTGATGGACTTTATTTTCTAGGAGATGTTCCATGCCATTCTGTACATGAAATATCCTCCATATGCACCCTTGGTTATGAGGCTCATCAACTCCCAGGAGCATGATTCTCCATATGGCATACCACCACACCTCACTAAGCACACTCTGGTCACACTGCAGCATAAGGGGCGTATGGGGCCTGCTGTGAGGCGTCGCTATGGGGATGATGATGAGGAGATTGAGGCGGAGAGGGCTCCCTCCCCACCTAGAGTTCGGAGGAAGAATGCCTCCAATGCCCCTATGCCTACTATGCCTCGAGACTATGTGCATGAGCGGGTCAAGAAGGCCAGCTTTTGGGAGAGGAACCTTTGTTGCATGAATGTCGACATCCGCAAGTAGCAGCATGCATCCTACCAAAGCAACCGCCGCATTGAGAATCTCCTCAAAGAGATCAAGGAACAGGGTGCTGAGGAAGGTGAGGATGAATACAATGATGAGCATGGGGCTCAGCAATCCACAGAGTCTGATCATACACTCTCGTTTGGGGCATGGAATGCCCAACAGGATAGTCTAGTGGATTGGAAGACGTTTGCTGATGTCACCTACGGGTTCGGGTACCAGGGTTCTTCCTCTTCTCGCCCTCACGGCAAAGAGCCTCTTGTCCCTGAAGACGATGATGATGACTATGATCAGGATGATGATGACCAGGAGGAGGATGAGGATGACGAGGATGACGATGACTACTGAGCGGTTGGGGGCGCTAGTGTAGGTCTTTTCCCTTTTTTGGCGTTTCGATGCCAAAGGGGGAGAAGACATTCTCATCGGTTTGCATGGGCTTGGGATTTGGGATTTGCGACTATCTGTCTTTATTTGCCTTTTATTTGCCATATTCGAACTTGAACCTTATGTGTGTCATTTGCTGTTCATGTGTGTGTCTATGACTATGTGCTTGTGTGCACCATCTATTGTAACTCATGTGAGATTTATGTGTGCTACCATTGATACTATCTATCTTGCATGATTTACTTAATTATCTTGTTGCACATAGTCAGGGGGAGTCCCATATATATTTTATTCCATGCAAATCACTTGTTGTCATCAACACCAAAAAGGGGGAGATTGAAAGGGCATTTATTGTCATAATCAATTTTGGTGTTCGTTAACAACAAGTAGATCATTTTACAGTTTGTCATTGTCCACGGGTTGGTATTATGATAAATGAACATCACCCTCACTCTTGGGAAAAGACCACACTCATGTGGCACTGTTCTGGAAACTCTAGACCGGAGTCTCCGGTCTGCCAAGACCAGAGTCTCCGGTGTGGTCCGGAGTTTCCGGATCTGGCTCCGGTGGTGCCTTTAGGATCTGGGCTGGGAAATTATGTATGGGGGTCTGGAGCCTACTCCGGAGGATACTCTGGAGTCCCCGGTGTTGGGTCAGTCCGGAGTCTTCGGTGTTGATAGACCGGAGTCTCCGTCTTGTTGAGTCATGAAAGGGCTGGGTCATTCAGTTGGGCGGTCCGGAGGCTGGTCCGGAGATTGGCCGGAGTCTCCGGTGTAGACCGGAGTCTCCGGTCTGACTTTTCTCCAACGGTCAGAAAACGGTTCGTGGAGGGGGCTGCCTATAAAAGCGGACCCTTATCTTCTTCCTCCACCTGCTCGAGCTGCTCAAGAACACGAACCCCATTAGAGCCACCAAATCTATAAGATCTCTTCATCCAACCATCCAAAGTCATTGATCTTTGGAGAATCGAAGGAGGAGGCCTTGATCTACATCTTCACCAAGAGAGATCCACTACTAGAGAAAAGGCTATAGGAGACATGCTTATGCGAGGCACATTTAGCATATGCGCCTCCTATAAAAATAGGTGAGGCGCACTTTGCGATATGCGCCTCTAGTATAAAAATAGGCGAGGCGCATATGATAAGAATGCGCCTCCTATAATCCCTGTACGGACAGAATCTAGCAGCCCCATATTATGCGAGGCGCATTCTAGTCATATGCGCCTCCTATATATCAGATAAGCGAGGCGCATATGGACAGAATGCGCCTCGCATATTCTGTGTGGGCCCGCGTGTTGGTAGGTGCACGAATATGCGAGGCGCATATGGCTATATGCGCCTCCTATATTTGATAATATGCGAGGCGCATATGGCCAGAATGCGCCTCGCATATTATGTGTGGGCCCGCGTGTTGGTAGGTGCACGAATATACGAGGCGCATATAGTTATATGCGCCTCCTATATTTGATAATATGCGAGGCGCATATGCTCATATGCGCCTCAAGTAACTCCTGCGGGCCCGGGCGGTGGTAGGTGGCCGCATATGCGAGGCGCATAATTCTATATGCGCCTCCTATAGTTTGAATTATAGGAGGCGCATATTGTGCAATATGCGCCTCGCATAACCTGGCACCACTTTTTTCAGATCCCCTTTCTATTTCAAAAGTCAAACCCCGGTCTGTTCAGATCTTTAGGGAGGGAGCCAGGGAGAATGCAGCAGTAGCAGCTGGCGCGGCGGCGGAGCCCAGGGGCCGGCGGAGGGTGGGCGGCGCCGGCCACCGTCGACGAGGCCTCCATGGAGCGGAGAAAGAGCTTCATCAATGCCCTGCAGGTTGCTCCCGCGTTCCCCAGTCTACACACATCCCTTGTAGATCCGGCCGGTTCCCTGTTCTTGACACCGTGGTTGCGTTGGGTGCAGGAGCTCAAGAACCTGCGGCCGCAGCTCTACTCCGCCTCCGAGTACTGCGAGAAGTCCTACCTCCACGCCCAACAGAAGCAGATGTGAGCCCCCAGCCACCTCCCCCTCCTCCATTGCCACTCTGACAGAGAGAATTTACCATTTTACTAGGCATTCTGCACTTGGCATCTTGCTGCGATTCCTCGTACACCTCCATTCTTCTTCACATGCTACCTAGAGTACCTATCTGTCTCTATTTTTTCACCTGGCTGGCATAGATGCTCAGCTGAACTGAACTCAAGGTTGGTGCCGCAGCATGTGTTGGTAGGCATAGGACGAGAGCAACGACTGTTATTGGGGGGAATTCATGTCCACATGTTGCATTAGAAACTGCATATTTAACCATGAGAATCGAAATGAAATATAATCATTATTAACAAGCCAACCATCCCACGCGCCCGAGCCGAGCAAGGAGTAGAACTCTATTGTTGCTAGCGTATATGATGCACACGAATTTTGTATTTAGTTAGAATTTCATTACAATATTATCGAAATCTAGATATTCACTAAATTGGAATCATCATCTTATTCCATCTTTCTAGTGATCCAGGCTTGTACACTAAATAGCATCAACATGGTGGTTAGCTAGAGATGGACCCACCGAGCATACAATCCTTCTAGCATACTTGTTCAACTTAGTACTTTGAAACTTCAACTAAGCATGGTTTTAATACTACCCATTCTTTTTATCCCACTGAGATGGATTGGCCATAAGCGGTCACTTATGTTGGACAGATTAGTAGAATAAAATATAGAGTGGTCAAGAGTATGTAGATTATGGTGTAAACAATTAAGGGGGTAGAATATTTCTGTCGCCGTTGTGGGTTCCAGCATCCCAGCAAGGCCAACTTAACATTCGTCTGTCTGAATCTGGTAAGGTTTCACTTTCTCCCCATATTTTTTGCGGAGAGCTTTCACTTTCTGTCGGCTCTGGAATCAATTTTCTTCTTGCTAGGCTATGGTAGGAGCAGTTTTCTATCCCTTTTTTAACGTTGGTAGGAGCAATTTTGTGCTTTTGTACCTGCTTTTGTGTTACGCGCTGGAGAGTTGACTGAATCTTAAAAAGACCCAACCGTTCTGCACCCCGCCCTGAACGCTGGACGTTCAGAAGCCTTTTTTTTAGGGACTGGACGTTCAGAAGCTGGCTTCATTATACTCGTATAAAAAACGCAAAGAAAGACCAAGTGTGGTTTTACATTTTGCTATGAAAAATATATATAGTGCACAGATATGACAAGCAAACCCATGGATTTCGGTAAAATTATAACACCCTCATTCGCGGTCAGTATTTACTGTAACCTTAGAAATGTACATTACATTATTGTATCTTTTACATACTTAATATTTTCAAAACTTATGGACGTAATTTTTTAGTAAGTTACTATTATCAATATAGGACGATCATATGATCCTTGTGCAGGAAGGTACATGTTCCGGATGCAAAGTCTTTGATGAACATATGGTCATCTAAAGAAAGAAGCTGATTTTTGAAATTTGAATTAATACAATCAATAGATGCCACTGAGCTTCTATGAAGGAGGGATGCTCGGAGTAGTAGTATATCTTGTATGAAAGCCATGTGCTCCTCGTGGGAGATTTAAAATGCATGGAAGCCTCATGGTTGTTGCATCATATGATATCAAAAGTTAATGTTGATACTCCTATTTGTATGTGAGAATAGATGCAATATGGTCATATTTACAGAAGGGTCGCCCACGCAGATGAGCCCGATGAGGACTAGAGCTCAGTTGTTGCTACTATATCGTATTCTACACGCATTTTGTTCTTAGTTAGAATTGCTTTAGAAATAATTTATGTGAATAAAGCCTTAAACCCAGTTTGCAGCAGCACAGTTATATATGACCTGATGATAAACATAACTATACCCCGTGTTTAATTATCTATTACCGTAATGTCATAACATAGCTTGATCTGGAAAGACTGCCAGAAGCAAGTGAACAACTTCTCGGTCGGGTTCCAGGTGTGTACGAGGAGTGGAAAGACTGCCAGAAGCAAGTGAACAACTTCTCGGACAACAACTACCAAGTCTATGAGAGTAGAGAGGTGGCGGAAGAGAAGTGGAGGAGGCATGGAAGGAAGAAGTGGAGGAACTTCCTCGTGATCACCACCTTGTTGCTCTTCATGGTAGGTTATGTGTTCTACTTCATCTAGGTAGAGCTACGTCGTTGGAGTTGTAATGTGTTTGTGAACTTGTACTCGGAGGTGTGAACTTGTGGCACAAACACTTGATGTATGAACTTGTATGTCATGATTGATGTGTAATGTATTGTATTCATGTTGGTTCTATTATGCTTTGGCAAATTGCAAGTTTCTGAAAAATTCTGTGCTCTTTATACTGTATTCTGGACTATATTGTATATTTGAATATCTGTATATTATTATTTATAGTGGTCTGTAAAACTTGAATTTCGAAAATATTATCGGAGGCGCATATAGGATACTATAGGAGGCGCATATACTATAAATATCCGAGGCGCATTGTGAAACATATGCGAGGCGCATATGATATGCGCCTCCTATACTTCACATATGCGAGACGCATATCGATATGCGCCTCGCATATGTGAAGTATAGGAGGCGCATATCATATGCGCCTCGCATAAGAAATACCCGAGGCTTGAACCTAGAGGCGCATATGATATGCGCCTCGGATAGGCTTTTAGGTGCGCCTCACATAGGCTTTTCTCTAGTAGTGATCTTCAATTCCCCCTCATTCACTTGAGGGCCCCCAAGCTCTAGTGTTTCATTGGAAACCCTAACTTTGATTTGGTTCTTACAAGCTTGTCTTTGATTTGTCTTGACATCTTGCTTGTATTTGGGAGCCTGCAATTCAGTTGTGGATGTGTGCCCCGAACTTGTTGTAAAGGTGTCGACTTCCACCTCGAAGGTTGCCGATATAGTGGAAGGTGGATCGAGCCCGTTGGGGTGAGGTTCATCGAAGAACAAGGGAGGCCTCTCGTGGCGTTGGTGGTTTGAAACCACCCCCTCTCCAAACGTAGACGTACTTCCCCTCAAAAGGAAGGAACTACGGGAAACAAATCCTTATGTATCCGCGTCCACTCCCTTGGTTACTTCTATCCTTTACCGCACTTTACTTACTTGTTCTTGCTTAGCGTTGTGATAATCATTGCATGGTTGACATATAGGTAAATTCACCATAGTTGCATAATCTAGAGAATTTACCTTTCTTGTCAAGCCCTAATTTGAAAAAGAAGAAAATTTGAAGTAGCACCTATTCACCCCCCCTCTAGGTGCCCATACGATCCTTTCACATGTTATTGATGTGTACTTGACTAGTGCTCGCAGTAGCACCTGGGTATTTGATACCGGTTCAGTTGCTAATATTTGTAACTCGAATCAGGGGCTGTAGAACAAGCGACCGCTAGCAAGGGGTGAGGTCAAGATGCGTGTCGGCAATGGATCAAGCGTTGATGTGATCGCCGTTGGAACGCTGCCTCTCCATTTGCCATCAGGATTAGTAACAAACTTGAAGAATTGTTATCTGGTGCCAGCACTAAGCATGAACATTGTATCTGGATCGTGTTTAATGCGAAATGGTTATTCATTTAAATCCGAGAACAATGGTTGTTCCATTTATATGAATGAAATCTTTTATGGTCATGCACCGATGATGAATGGTTTATTTCTTTTGGATCTCGATAATAATGTTACACATATTCATAATGTTGATGCTAAAAGAATTAAACTAAATGATGATATATCCACATATATGTGGCACTATCGTCTAGGTCATATTGGCATTAAATGCATGAAGAAGCTCCATTCGGATGGACTTTTGGAATCACTTGATTTTGAATCATTTGATACATGTGAGCCATGCCTTATGGGCAAGATGACTAGAACGCCGTTTTCCGGTTTAATGGAACGGGCGACAGATTTATTGGAAATCATACATTCTGATGTATGTGGTCCAATGAGTGTGTCAGCGCGTGGTGTATATCGTTATTTTGTTACTTTCACGGATGATTTGAGTAGATACGGTTATATCTAGTTGATGAAACACAAGTATGAAACCTTTGAAAAGTTCAAGGAATTTGAGAATGAAGTGGAAAATCATCGTAATAGAAAGATCAAATTTCTACGGTCCGACCGTGGAGGTGAGTATCTAAGTTACGAGTTTAGCACTCACATGAAAGAGTGCGGAATTGTTTCACAACTCACACCTGCCGGAACACCACAGCGAAATGGTGTGTCGGAACGTCGTAATCGTACTTTATTGGATATGGTTCGATCTATGATGTCTTTGACGGACTTGCCGTTCTCATTTTGGGGTTATGCACTAGAAACTGCTGCATTCACTTTAAATCGGGCACCATCTAAATCCGTTGAAAAGACACTGTATGAATTTTGGTTTGGAAACAAACCTAAGCCGTCATTTCTTAAAGTTTGGGGATGCGATGTTTATGTGAAGAAACTTCAACCGGATAAACTCGAACCCAAAGCAGAAAAATGTGTCTTCATAGGATACCCTAAGGAAACAATTGGGTATTCCTTCTATCACAGATCCGAGGGAAAGGTTTTTGTTGCAAAGAATGGATCCTTTCTAGAGAAAGAGTTTCTCATGAAAGGTGTGAGTAGTCGGAAGGTAGAACTCGAAGAGATTATTGAACCTTCTCTTCAAAGTATGGCGAGTAGCACAGCGCCGAAAGTCGTTCCGGAGTTGGCTTCACCAGTTGAAGAAGGAACTAATGATAATGATCATGAAACTCCAAAACAGAGTACTACCGAACCTCGCAGGTCTAGCAGGACGCGTGCAGCTCCCGAGCTGTACGGAAATCCTGTCATGAATTTCATGGTTGATGAAAATGATGACCCTGCGACGTATGAAGAAGCGATGATGAGCCTGGATTCCAACAAATGGTGAGAAGCCATGAAATCCGAGATGGAATCCATGTATGAAAATCAAGTTTGGAACTTGGTGGACTTACCTTATGACCGAAAGGCCGTGGAGAACAAATGGATTTTCAAAAGGAAAACTGATGCTGATGGTAATGTAATCGTCTATAAATCTCGACTTGTCGCAAAGGGGTTTCAAAAAATTCAAGGAGTTGACTATGATGAGACATTCTCTCCCATAGCGATGCTAAAGTCAGTTAGGATTATGTTAGCAATTGCTGCATATTTCGATTAAGAGATATGGCAGATGGATGTCAAAACCGTGTTTCTCAATGGTAATATTGAAGAAGAGTTGTATATGATACAACCAAAGGGTTTTGTCGATCCTAAGGATGCTAACAAGGTGTGCAAGCTTCAGCGATCCATCTATGGATTGAAGCAAGCATCACGAAGTTGGAATCTCCGCTTTGATGAGGTGATCAAAGAGTTTGGATTTGTCCAAACTTATGGAGAAGCTTGTATTTACAAGAAAGTGAGTGGGAGCAATGTGGCATTTCTAATATTATATGTGGATGACATATTATTGATCGGAAATGATATAGATCTTTTAAACAGTGTTAAAAGTTATCTAAATAGCAAATTTTCAACGAAGGACCTAGGTGAAGGATCATACATATTAGGCATAAAGATCTATAGAGATAGATCTAGGCGCCTAATAGGGCTATCGCGAAGTACATACCTTAATAAGATTTTAAAGAAGTTTAAAATGGAAGATAGTAAGAAGGGGTTCTTACCTATGACACAAGGCACGACATTGAGTAAGACTCAAAGTCCGGCTATGGCAGAAGAAAGAGAGAAAATGGACAAAGTCCCCTATACTTCAGCCATAGGCTCTATAATGTATGCCATGGTATGTACAAGACCGGATGTGGCACATGTTATTAGTTTGACTAGTAGGTACCAATCGGATCCAGGTTCGGAACACTGGAAAGCGGTCAAGAATATCCTTAAGTACCTGCGAAGAACTAAGGATATGTTTCTTGTATACGGAGGTGAAGAAGAGCTCGTCGCTAAGTGTTATGTCGACGCTAGATTTGACATCGATCCGGATGACTCTAAGTCTCAATCCGGATATGCATTTGTCATGAATGGCGGAGCGGTTAGTTGGAGGAGCTCCAAACAACCTGTGGTGGCGGGATCAACAATGGAGGCCGAATATGTTGCTGCTTCGGAAGCGGCTCAGGAAGCAGTTTGGATGAAGGAGTTCATATCCGAACTAGGTGTGGTTGCAAACGCGTTGGACCCAATGGTGATCTATTGTTACAACAATGGTGCCATTGCCAATGCCAAAGATCCAAGGTCTCACAAGCATTCCAATCATATTAAGCGCCGGTTTCACTCCATCCGCGAGCATGTCAAGGATGGAGATATAAAGATTTGTAAAGTACATACGGATCTCAATGTAGCAGATCCGTTGAATAAAACTCTCCCTAGAGCAAAACATGATTTACATCAGAACTCCATGGGTGTTAGATACATCACTATGTAACTAGATTATTGTCTCTAGTGCAAGTGGGAGACTGAAGGGAATATGTCCTAAGAGGCAATAATAAAGTGTTTATTATGTATATTCCAAGTATATGATAGATATTTATTTTGCATGCTATAATTGTATTAATACGGAAACATTTATACATGTGTGTTTAATAAACAAACAGAAAGTTCCTAGTTATGCCTCTCTCATAAACTAGTTCGTTGATTAACAAGATGATCACAGTTTCCTGATCATAGACATTGGATGTTGTTAATAACGAGATCACAACATTAGTGTAATGATGTGATGAACATTCATCCGAAGTATAGCATTACGATCAAAGTCATTGAGTTTATATTGCTATAAACAACTTACGAAGTGATCCTAATCCTTAGACCATGCGATCATGCCAATCACTAATACCGGAAGAGTTTCTTGTTGACATCAAACGTCACACCATAACTGGGTGATTATAAGGATGGCTTCAAAGCTACTAAAGTGTTATGTTGAGAATCATGGATCAAGAGTGGAATTTGTTCATCCCAATGACGGATAGGTATACTCTGGGCCCTCTCGGTGATATCACATTGGTTAGCTTGCAAGCAAGTGATTTGATCACTAGAATGTTATATCACGGGAACGAGAAAAGAGTACATGTCAGTAACGAGATCAAACTAGGTATGGAGATACCGATGATCGAATATCGGACATGTAATATATCATGCAACAAAGGGATTAAGATACAAGCGTAAAAGGTTCCGACGATCACAGGAAAGTCATCGTTGAATGTGTGGGAGTTAGTATGGATCTCTAGGTCTCGCTACTTATTATTGATCGGAGAAGGGTCTCGATCATGTCCGCATTATTCGCGAACCGTAGGGTGAAACACTTAAGGGACACTGACATCCAGTTGGAGAAAATGTTTCATGCCGAAAGAATTAACAAGCGTAGGAATTTATTTCACTAGATACCGAAACAGGTTTTCAGGTGAAATTGCATAAAGAGGTTATGCATGTGAAATAGAATTCTAGCAAGGGGTTATTTGTGAATGTTTGTCATTAAAGTAATTGACAAAATTCTGAATAAAATAAAAGAGTTTTATTTAATGAGAGTTTGCATTAAATTTGGTGGAAATTTAATAGCAAGTTTGAGTGGGATTTTGAGTGGAGGGATTTGAATGAATTTTTGTGAGTGGAGTGTCCACCCACATGAATGAAGGAGGGGAGGGGGCAGCCCCCATGTCCGGCGTCCACCCCCTTGGGTGCCGTCCTCCTCCTATAAAAGGCACCCCCTCTCCTCTCTCTCTCACTCACACCTCCTCGTGAAGGATCTCTCTCCCCCTCTAGAATTTATCCCCCGTGGTCTTGGACTAGCGAGATACATGTTTCCGGTGGCTATTCGGTAAGAAAGGGTTGTGCTTCCGCTGCATCGCTGGAGCGAGGAGGCGGAGGTTGCTCGGTGTCTTGTACGTGTGTGCGAGCACGGATGCGCTACTGCTTTGCGGCGCTAGGACTTCCTCTCAATCTTGAGATCGGCAAGAGATCGTCTACATCAACCACGAGTTCAACTCGTTAAGCTTTGTCGGTCTTCCAGGGTATGTTCTCTACGGATATACATCCGCCCACTGTTTGTCTCTATTATATAGATCTTGGTACATAGTTCCCATTGTAGGAAATTTTTTGTTTTCTATGCTGCGAAGCCAACACCAAGAACATATCCTTAGTCCTTCTCAAGTACTTTAAGATATTTTTAGCCGCTGTCCAGTGGATTTCTCCAGGATCAGCTTGGTATCTTCCCACAATACTTAGAGCATAGGAAATATCCGTCCTAGTACAAATCATGGCATACATGATGGATCTGACTGCAGAAGCATATGGAATCGCACTCATCCGACTTCGCTCATTAGTTTTCGAAGGACACTGAGTCTTGCTAAGTTTTACACCATGGGACATCGGTAAGAACCCCTTCTTAGAGGATTCATGTTGAACTTCTTCAACACTTTGTCCAAATAAATACTCTGACTCAATCCAATGAGCCTCCTTGATCTATCTCTATAGATCCGAATTCCGAGGATGTATGTTGCCTCACCCAAGTCTTTTATTGAGAAACTCCTTTCCAATGATTCCTTGGTTTCTTGCAACATCTGGACATCATTTCCAATCAATAATATGTCATACAGATATAAGATTAGAAAGTTTACTTTGCTTCCACTAAACTTCTTATATAAACAAGAATCATGATCACTCTTGATGAAGCCAAACGATTTGACTACCTCATCAAAGCGAATATTCCAACTCCGAGATGCTTGCTTCAACCCATAAATGGATTTCTGAAGTTGACATTCCTTGTCAGCATTAGCCGGATCGACAAAACCCTCGGGATGTATCATATACACGTCCTCGGATAATTTTCCGTTAAGGAAATCCGTTTTTACATCCATCTGCCATATCTCATAGTCGAAATAGGATGCTATCGCTAACATGATCCGAACTGATTTAAGCATCGCTACGGGCGAGAAAGTCTCGTCGTAATCAACTCCTTGAACTTGTCGGAACCCCTTCGCAACAAGACATGCTTTATAGACGGAAACATTTCCATCCATATCACTTTTCTTCTTAAAGACCCATTTGCACTCGACGGGTCTTGCACCGTCTGGCAGATCAACCAAGTTCCAAACTTGATTTTCATCCATGGACTTTAACGCAGATCTCATGGCTCCAAGCCATGACTCGGAATCAGATCCCACCATCGCTTCCGAATAATTCGCCGGCTCATCACTGTCTAACAGTAACACATCATGAACACTTCGTAATCTCGTCGATCTTCGTAGTACAGGTGCTGTTGCCGGTTCAGCTACCACGACCGGCTCAACCTCCAAGGTTTTTGTCGACTTGCTACTAGTTGGTTCCTCTCGAATTTCTTCGATCTGCACCATGCTCCCACTTACTCCCCGACTGAGAAACTCTTTCTCAAGGAAGACACCGTTCCAAGCGACAAACACTTTGCCCTCTTCTCGGTTGTAGTAGTAACCCAAGGTTTCCCTCGGATACCCCACGAAAATACACTTATCCGACTTGGTTGTAAGCTTGTCCGACTGAAGTCGCTTGACAAATGCTTCACAACCCCAAATCTTAAGAAAAGACAAACTCGTCTTTTTTCCTGTCCACATCTCATGCGGTGTCTTCTCTACCGATTTTGATGGTACTCTGTTTAGTGTGAACGCCGCTGTTTCTAGACAATAACCCCAAAATGATAAAGGCGGATCTGTCCGACTCATCATTGATCGTACCATGTCCAAAAAGGTCTGATTCCGCCTTTTCGAAGCACCGTTCCTTTGCGGTGGTCTGCGCGGAGTAACTTGGGGAACTATTCCACAACTTTTCAGATGGTCATCAAACTCATGGCTCATGTACTCGCCTCCTCGGTCCGACCGAACAAACTTTATTTTCTTGGCGAGTTGATTTTGTGCTTCATTCTGGAATTTTTTGAACTTTTCAAAGGCTTCCGACTTATGTTTCATCAAGTAGATATATCCATACCTACTCAAATCATCAGTAAAGGTAATGAAGTACTCATAACCACCTCTGGATGTCGTGCTCATTGGTCCACATACATCACTATGTACTAGTACCAACAAGTCGGACGCCCTTTCGCAACTCTTTGCAAAAGGTGTCTTGGTCATTTTGTCGAGTAGGCAAGATTCCCATGTCTCGAACGACTCCAAGTCGAACGAAGTTAGGAGTACATCATCATGGAGCTTCTTCATGCGTTTCCAACTTATATGACCAAGCCGACAGTGCCAAAAGTAAGTAATATTCAGATCATTTGGTTTCAACCTTTTATCATTTATGTTATAAACCGACTCACCATCAAGATTCAAAATAAATAACCCGTCCTAGACGGGTGCAAAGCCGTGAAACATATCATTCAAATACAAAGAACAACCATTATTATTGATATTCGACTCATAGCCTTGCCTCATCAAACATGAAGTAGAAATAATGTTTCGACTGAGCACTAGAACATAATAACAATTATTCAGTTCCATAATGAATCCGGAAGGTAAATGAAGCTGCATCGTGCCGACTTCCAACGCAACAACTCTTGCTTTGTTGCCGACTCGAATATCAACCTCGCCTCTTGCCACGCTCCTAGTTCTTACCAGTCCCTGCAACGAGTTGCGAATAACTGATCCGGTATCATATACCCAAGAACTATTAGGTGCATCAGCTAGATATATGTCTATAACATTGCAAACAAGTGTACCCGAGTCGGAAGTCATACCTCCACTCTTGGCTTTGTCAGCCAAATACTTGCTACAGTTCCTATTGAAGTGGCCATCCGTCTTGCAGTAGAAGCAAGTGGATCCGGCTGAAGGAGATGGCTTAGTCCCTGAGGAAGCACTTGGGACTAGGTCCTGAGCCTGCTTTCCTCCCGACTTAGCCTTCTTCTTAGTCCAAGAACTCTTCTTGAACTTAGCCTTATTCTGCACCGTCAACACTTGACTGACACCCTTCTTGAGATCCGCCTCTGCCTGCTTGAGCATCCCATGTAATTCAGTGAGCTTTTTATCCATACCATGCATGTGGTAGTTCGAAATGAATTGCCCATATGCACTAGGAAGAGAGTTCAGAATTATATCCGTAGCAAACTCTTCGCTAATGGGGTAGCCAAGCCTCTCCAGAGACTGCACGTAACCAACCATTTTGATCACATGCGGACTCAGTGGATCACCATCCTTAAGCTTGCAACTTAGCAAAGCCTGAGAGACTTGATACCTCTCAGTCTTCGCCTGAGCCTAGAACATACTTTTGAGGCTTTCAATCATATCCTAGGCCTCAACATTCTTGAACTGCTTTTGCAAGTCTGGTTCCATGTGAGCAAGCATAAGACAACTAATATCCGTGGACTCATCCTTAGCCCGACGGTAGGCATTGGTGGCAGTGACAGTTACATTCTCATTTGGCTCATTTGGAAGTGGGTTTTCTAGGACATGGTCCTTCTTTTCTTGTTTGAGAACAATTCTTAGATTTCGATACCAGCTGGTAAAATTAGTGTCGTTTAGTTTATCTTTCTCGAGGATAGTTCTCAACGCAAAACCGGATATCTGAGAGTGACTGCTACTTGGTGCCATGATCTACAATAGAAAAAATGCAAAACACTTAAGACACGTATTCATAAAAGAGCAAGCATATTAAACATTTTAATATTTTGTGCTCCCACTAGAACCAACACCCCTCCGATGGTTACTTAGTGATTCAGGATCCTAAATAAGCAAGTCGGCTAGTAAGCTTTAGCATCACCGCTAGCCGCCAAGTGATCTAGGTAGACAACTCCTTGTCAATCGTATATCATACGACTCCTGTTGGACGGGTGGCATCACATGCCCCGGCTCCCATCCGACTTTTCCCCGAGCCCCACAACCGTTGTGATAGACCCGTCTAGCTTATCGAGTGTTTCCGCAGTAAGAGTCCGACTCGAACCCACATAGTCGGAAAGAATTGGTAGCACCTCAATTTTATGAGCCCACTACCAAAAATGTCCGACTTGTGATGGTGCAAACACTGGCAGGTAAACCGACTAGACCTTCTTTGAGGGATTAAATTTTACCGACTATCTGATAGAGTTACAACAGAGGCATATCAATAACACAAAATAAAGCAATTATAATGTGAAATGGTATGGCTCTCTTCATGGCGATCTCCATCTCCACAAAGCCTGTAATCCGACTCGTGCCAACTCTTGTCACTTGTCGTCTTACTCCATGTCGCCGACATGTACGACGCCTTGCATGCCATCCGGGTTCTCCAAACAGCTACACTAGCTTAGTAAAGTAAATTACAAGGAGAATCCAACACGCAGGTCATTATACAATAATATGACAACACCTAGGCTCCAGCCGGCTGACAAAACCGTGATTCGCAGATCACGTATGCATTACACACATACATCACATGCACATGAACCATACCATTCACAACTTCCTGCAAAAACAAGTTATGCATAGATACAATATCTACTGGTGTTGTGAAACTCGCAACGACATCTAAGACGCTACGACAGGGCGAAGCCGGCAGCGCCCGACGATTTTTCCGAAAAACATAGATCTCATCTACGATCCGGACATGGATTCTGACCATTGTTCCGATTCGATCAAACTTTTTGATCTTTGATCACCGCCTCTGGATTTACGTGTCACAGTATACCCCGATGGCGGAAGCCGACCGGTAGGGGTATATCGTTCCACGACCTCAGCAGTATGATCACGGAAATCAGATCTACCATTCCCCGAGTACAGTTTATCCAATCAACCTCATACAAAACCGATCTATCTCTTAGATCGACCACCAAAACAACACATAGATCTCATCTACAGCCAACCGCATATCACATATGAGATATCTCGAGCCTAAAACCAGAAGCTATTGCTCTGATACCACTATTGGGCCACGGAGAGATAAAAGAAAACTTTTTCCCTCTAACATGGTGATCCCAAGATCTAGCTGAGGTAGAAGGCCACGAGGTTTACCACTAGACGCGCAGTTGCGGATTACTGATGAAGCGCGTTAGTTGATGCAGTGCAGTCCTTTGTGATCCAATCATCCTAGTGCTGATCGTACAACACCTCTGCTAGTATCCACACGTACAAGGAAGAGCACCGGCGGCGAACTGCTAGGTTCATAACATCGGCAGGGCTACTGTGGAGCTAGGGTTTCCAACACATGGAATGACCTAACCGATCAACGATTAATCCTTCTGGGTTACTGTGCTCCACTATATATAGGGAGTGAACGTGGGCTCTACTCGTGGCCCATTCACTAAATCCCATATAACACTAGTCACCGCGAGTCTGACTCACTAACTCAGTCCTAATCCGGCTTTGGTCCAACCCAACTAGATTTCCGGTTCAGATCCAATCCGAACTTGCTCCCGCTCTTAAGTGTGTGACCCCGCAGGCTCATGGCTACTTGGACACGATTGGAGTTCGACTCTCAATTGATCAGTCGGTAGAGGCTCCTAGCAGAACATGCATACTCCCAAGTACCAAAGAGTCATGACGACTTGCCTTTTCAATGCGACTTATGTCTGAGTCCCTTTTGCCTCACGATATGCCTTGTCAGACTATGCAATAACCTCAGGTCTAAGGATTACATTGATTGAGATATACAAATGACAACTTGTTCGTTGTACCTCAATATGGTTCAATCTGACTTGCTAAACTCTTTAGACGAATCTATGTTAGTTGGAATAGCATCTCCATGCCCATGACAAGTGGAACCGAGTCATCAAGCCAACTTTCACATTGGTCTAAGTTGTGTGTCCAGCACAACCTCAGTGACCAAGGATATTTAGTACAAACAACATGAATGTATAGTTACACAACCGAATCACATATTCAATGATACACATCAGATGTTTATACAAGGACAACTTAATATCTTTATGAATACAATGGGAAATCTCATCATACATGATTGCCTCTAGGGCATATTCCCAACACACACAAGGCATCGCCTTCTCCCTCGCGGAAGGCATCACCTTCAACCTTAAACAAGTCGTCTCTTCTGGCAAAAAGAGGATCACCGTCACCAGAGTTGTTCAGAAACGTCGATACATCTAAATTTTCTTCCCCGCGGACCACACCTTGGATCAACTCTTCCTTTTCTTCGTCTCTGCCGTTTGGTTCCATATTTTCTGCATAGGTGGAAAAACGGATAAGTCAAAGCGGCTAAGGGAGAATGTTAGGTAGGGTGTTGAGAGATATAAACCCTAATTCGGAGAAACCCTAATATATACATACACAATAATAAAAATGAATTTACAATATTTACAAAAATAAAAATCAACTAAAATCAATATTCTGGAGTTCTGAGGGGTGTAAAACCTAGTTCGGAGAAACCTCGGATGCATATGAGAGGGGTCACTTAGGTATACTATTTTGGTATATTATTTATACCAAATTTTTGGTATATAATATATTTTTCTCATTTATGAATATTAAAATATGAATTTTCAAAGTATTAATACTTATAAAATATTTATCAAATAATAATTATTTAAATAGTTTACATAATAATGTATGGTAATAGTTTTAAGTTGTACATTTTATTTTTCTGAAAAAATTCATATATTAAGCATATTTTTCTGAATTATTAAAAAATAGTTATTAAATTTATAAGATTTATTCGTTTCCTATTGAAAAATAGTATATACAAAATATGGTACTCCCTCCATTCCATTCTATAGTGCGTATAGTTTTTAGCACGGAAATTAAGAAACACACGTGGAGAGAAAATTAAAAGAGTTTTGGGTGGGATTTCTCGTTGTCAATTGATGTGATAAAATAGAGGAGTTTGCAGAAGACATGAAACGCTATATACTTTATGTGAACTCCCTAACAAAGTTGTCCATATAAGCTGTGTAATTTAATATATCTTTTATTTTGGAATTTTCTTTAAAAACTATAGGCACTATAGAAAGGAACGGAGGGAGTAATATACATATACAAATACAAAATATGATAATATATAAAAAATATGATAATATACATATACATATACTACTTAAATCATCTAACATTATTTACAACTAAATCATCTAACAACTAAATCATCTACACATACACCTAAAATAATCATCAACTAAATCATCTACATCATCTAAATACACCTAAATCATCTACATCATCTAACAACTAAATCATCTAACAACTAATACACCTAAAATAATCATCACCTAAATCAACTAAAAAAACCTAAAAGGAAAGGGCCTCTCGGGTACGTGTGGTACCAGCGACGGCGGTGGGCGCGGGCGGCGCTGTGGCGGTCGGGGAGGAGAGGGAGAGGCTGCAGGCGGTGCTGGTACCGACGCAGTTGGCGGTGGCGCGGTAGCGGCGCTGGTCGACACGCGCGGCCAGAGACGTACGGAGGACGGAGGCGGCGCACGGCGATGGACGGAGACGGAGGGTGGAGGCGGCGGCGCTGACGGCGACGGCGGGCGCGCAAGGACGGGGAAGCCTGCAGGTGTTGTGGGGATCGGGGAGGGGGCGCCTCCCCTGCTGTGTGCGGCGCGTCGGGTTGCAGAGAATGGAGAAGGAGAAGAAGAAGAAGAGGCACGCGCAGTTATAAACGAAGGACCTTTTGTCCCGGTTGGTGGCTCCAACCGGGACTAAAGGGTCACACGTTCCGTTTGAAGTTACCAACCGGGAGGTATGCTCCACTTTTTTTATATTTTGGGCTGAGCCCAAGAGGCACGCATAGGGGGCCTTTAGTCCCGGTTGGTGACTCCAACCGGGACGTATGACCCTGTTTTCAATTTTTTTTCACGAATTATCTTTCTATTCCCGCCTTATTTTTTATTTTGGGGTTTAAATTTGTAATGTTTTTTAAATGATAATTAGTTTAGAATTTAGAAAAACTGTAAACATAAAAGTGTTTGAATTTGAATAGGTAATTCAAAACCATTTTCTGTTTTTAAAAATAATTACTACAACATTTTAAACTATGAACCATTTAAGATTAAAAATGAGTTAACTTGTATTTTTTATAAATTAATTTGGAATTTAGAAAAACTTTAAACATAAAAAGTGTTTGGATTTGAATAAATAATTCAAAACCATTTTCTGTTTTTAAAAATAATTAATGTAACCATTTAAACTATGAACCATTTAAAATTAAAAATGAATTAAGTTATATTTTTTATATATTAATTTGGAATTTAGAAAAACTTTAAACATAAAAAGTGTTTGAATTTGAATAACTAATTCAAAACCATTTTTGTTTTAAAAAGAATTAATGTAACATTTTAAACTATGTACCATTTAAAATAAAAAATGAATTAACTTATATTTTTATATATTTATTTGGGATTTAGAAAAACTTTAAACATAAAAAGTATTTCGATTTGAATAACTAATTCAAAACCATTTTTTGTTTTTAAAAATAATTAATCTAACCATTTAAACTATGAACCATTTAAAATTAAAAATGAATTAACTTATATTTTTTGAATATTAATTTGGAATTTAGAAAAACTTTAAACATAAAAAGTGTTTGAATTTGAATATCTAATTCAAAACCATTTGCTGTTTTTAAAAATAATTAATGTAACCATTTAAACTATGAACCATTTAAAATAAAAAATGAAATAACTTATATTTTTTGAATACTAATTTGGAATCTAGAAAACTTTAAAAATAAAAAGTGTTTGCATTTGAATAACTAATTCAAAACCATTTTTTGTTTTTAAAAATAATTAATGTAACCATTTAAACTATGAACCATTTAAAATTAAAACTAAATTAACTTATATTTTTTATATATTAATTTGGAATTTAGAAAAACTTTAAACATAAAAAGTGTTTGAATTTGAATAACTAATTCAAAACCATTTTCTGTTTTAAAAATAATTAATGTAACATTTTCAACTATGTACCATTTAAAATTAAAAATGAATTAACTTATATTTTATATATATTAATTTGGAATTTAGAAAAACTTTAAACATAAAAAGTGTTTGGATTTGAATAACTAATTTAAAACCATTTTCTGTTTTTAAAAATAATTAATGTAACCATTTAAACTATAAACCATTTAAAATTAAAAATGAATTAACTTATATTTTTATATATTTATTTGGAATTTAGAAAAACCTTAAACATAAAAAGTGTTTAGATTTGAATAACTAATTCAAAACCATTTTCTGTTTTTAAAAATAATTAATGTAAACATTTAAACTATGAACTGTTTAAAATTAAAAATGAATTAACTTATATTTTTTATATATTTATTTGGAATTTAGAAAAACTTTAAACATAAAAAGTGTTTGGATTTGAATAAATAATTCAAAACCATTTTCTGTTTTTAAAAATAATTAATGTAACCATTTAAACTATGAACCATTTAAAATTAAAAATGAATTAACTTATATTTTTTATATATTAATTTGGAATTTAAAAAAACTTTAAACATAAAAAGTGTTTGAATTTGAATAACTAATTCAAAACCATTTTTTAAAAGAATTAATGTAACATTTTAAACTATGTACCATTTAAAATAAAAAATGAATTAACTTATATTTTTATATATTTATTTGGAATTTAGAAAAACTTTAAACATAAAAAGTGTTTGGATTTGAATAACTAATTCAAAACCATTTTTTGTTTTTAAAAATAATTAATGTAACCATTTAAACTATGAACCATTTAAAATTAAAAATGAATTAACTTATATTTTTTGAATATTAATTTGCAATTTAGAAAAACTTTAAACATAAAAAGTGTTTGAATTTGAATATCTAATTCTAAACCATTTTCTGTTTTTAAAAATAATTAATGTAACCATTTAAACTATGAACCATTTAAAATAAAAAATGAAATAACTTATATTTTTTGAATACTAATTTGGAATCTAGAAAAACTTTAAAAATAAAAAGTGTTTGGATTTGAATAACTAATTCAAAACCATTTTTTTGTTTTTAAAAATAATTAATGTAACCATTTAAACTATGAACCATTTAAAATTAAAACTGAATTAACTTATATTTTTTATATATTAATTTGGAATTTAGAAAAACTTTAAACATAAAAAGTGTTTGAATTTGAATAACTAATTCAAAACCATTTTCTGTTTTAAAAATAATTAATGTAACATTTTCAACTATGTACCATTTAAAATTAAAAATGAATTAACTTATATTTTTTATATATTAATTTGGAATTTAGAAAAACTTTAAACATAAAAAGTGTTTGGATTTGAATAACTAATTTAAAACCATTTTATGTTTTTAAAAATAATTAATGTAACCATTTAAACTATAAACCATTTAAAATTAAAAATGAATTAACTTATATTTTTATATCTTTATTTGGAATTTAGAAAAACTTTAAACATAAAAAGTGTTTGGATTTGAATAACCAATTCAAAACTATTTTCTGTTTTTAAAAATAATTAATGTAACCATTTAAACTATAAACCGTTTAAAATTAAAAATGAATTAACTTATATTTTTTATATATTTATTTGGAATTTAGAAAAACTTTAAACATAAAAAGTGTTTGTATTTGAATAAATAATTCAAAACCATTTTCTGTTTTTAAAAATAATTAATGTAACCATTTAAACTATGAACCATTTAAAATTAAAAATGAATTAACTTATATTTTTTATATATTAATTTGGAATTTAGAAAAACTTTAAACATAAAAAGTGTTTGAATTTGAATAACTAATTCAAAACCATTTTTTGTTTTAAAAAGAATTAATGTAACATTTTAAACTATGTACCATTTAAAATTAAAAATGAATTAACTTATATTTTTATATATTTATTTGGAATTTAGAAAAACTTTAAACATAAAAAGTGTTTGGATTTGAATAACTAATTCAAAACCATTTTTTGTTTTTTAAAATAATTAATGTAACCATTTAAACTATGAACCATTCAAAATTAAAAATTAAATAACTTATTTTTTTTGAATATTAATTTGGAATTTAGAAAAACTTTAAACATAAAAAGTGTTTGAATTTGAATATCTAGTTCAAAACCATTTTCTTTTTTTAAAAATAATTAATGTAACCATTTAAACTATGAACCAATTAAAATAAAAAATGAAATAACTTATATTTTTTGAATACTAATTTGGAATCTAGAAAAACTTTAAAAATAAAAAGTGTTTGGATTTGAATAACTAATTCAAAACCATTTTTTGTTTTTAAAAATAATTAATGTAACCATTTAAACTATGAACCATTTAAAATTGAAACTGAATTAACTTATATTTTTTACATATTAATTTGGAATTTAGAAAAACTTTAAACATAAAAAGTGTTTGAATTTGAATAAAAAGTGTTTAGAAAAACTTTAAACATACAATATGCCGCAATGAACTAAGTTGTGGTCCTCCTGACGAGTCTGATAGGCATTCTTCTCCTCGTCAGGGGCATCATCTAAAGGTGGGGGGCCTAACGGCGCTTCTAGCACATATTGCTTTTGTGTAGCAGAGAGGAGAATCCTCAAATTCATGGCCCATTCGGTAAAGTTTCTACCGTTCGTTGCTAGTTTCTCTTTCTCCATGAACACATTGAAATTAAAAGCAGGTGGTGCCATCTACAACAGAATTTGTAAAGTTTAGACTAAGTGTATCATAGATTGAGTTCAACTAATCTATATTACGAATGAACTCCCACTCAAAAACGACATCCCTCGTGCCTTTTTGGTGATTACATGAACCAAATCCACTACACCAAGTCCGATCATCACGTGAGTCGGTATAGCTTCAAAGGCGAGCATCAAATGGGCATCATATCAAATATATGACTCATGCTTAACCTTTTGGTCCGTGTCCCGAGGCCATGTATGTACATGCTAGGCTCGCCAAGTTAGAACCTTAGTATTCGCGCGTGTAACTGTTTTACACCCGAAATATGGTCGTGGATCCAAGAACACCCGATCATCACGTGATGTCTTGGAGCGACGAAAACATAATTGGTGCATACTAAAGGAAGAACACATTCTTATCTTGATATTTAAATGAGGGATCATCTTATTATGCTAACAAAGCGCTAAACAAGCAATATAAGATGCAATCAAACATCATATGTTTATTAGTGAAATTATATGGTTCCCGCAGATGATCTCTATCATGTGCATCGTGGTATGATCACTATCATACCTATATGTGTAAATCCAAGGTCTATGGATTTTACACGCTATGTGTGTTGTAAGAGTATCATCTCATACTTCTACTTACAACACTACCATATCATAACACTAGCCCAGCAACAATCTAAACTAGACGCCTCTAATTTATCCATTGCAAGTTTTACGTGGCCTAGGGCTTTCGAGATAGAACTGTTCTTACCAACGAACATGAACCACAACGAGGATAATCAAATTGTTGACAACTCGCTTGCAAAATAGATATTGACTATAGTAGGAGAGACAGACACCCGCTAGCCACTTATGCAAACTAGTTGCATGTCAAGCGTGGAACAGGTCTCATGTGCGAGGACATGTAAAGTTTGTCCGGGCCGCTTCATCCCACTATGCCACCAATATCCAAAATTACAACAAAGGAGCAACAACATGATCATCATCGCCCACATACTCATATGTGTACTACCCGTGTAAAGTATCTACGCATAGATCCGGCTCTGATACCACTGTAGGGTTCGCAGCATAGTAAACAAAAATTTTCCTACGATGTGAACTATATACCAAGATCTATCTACTAGATACAAACAACGGGCGGATGTATATCCGTAGAAAACATACCCTTGAAGACCGACAAAGCTTAACGAGTTCAACTCGTGGTTGATGTAGACGATCTCTTGCCGATCTCAAGATCGAGAGGAAGTCCTAGCGCCGCAAATCAGCAGCGCATCCGTGCTCGCACACACGTTCGAGGCACCGAGCAACCTCCGCCTCCTCGCTCCAGCGATGCAGCGGAAGCACAACTCTTTCTTGCCGAATAGCCACCGGGAACATGTATCTCGCTAGTCCGAGACCATGGGGGATAAATTCTAGAGGGGGAGAGAGATCCTTCACGAGGAGGTGTGTGAGACAAGTGAGGAGGGGGGCTCCTTTTATAGGAGGAGGGAGGGAACCCCAAGGGGGTGGCCGGCGCATGGGGATGCCCCTTGCCCTCCCCTCTTCATGTGGGTGGACACTCCACTCACAAATCTCCTTTAAATTCCCTCCACTCAAAAGTCCACTCAAATTCCCATTAAATTTCCACCAAATTTAATGCAAACTCTCATTAAATAAAACTCTTTTATTTTATTCAGAATTTTGTCAATTACTTTAATGACAAACATTCACAAATAACCCCTTGCTAGAATTCTATTTCACATGCATAACCACTTTATGCAATTTCACCCGAAAACCTGTTTCGGTATCTAGTGAAATAAATTCCTGCGCTTGTTCATTCTTTCGGCATGAAACATTTGCTCCAATTGGATGTCAGTGTCTCTTAAGTGTGTCACCCTATGGTTCGTGAATAATGCGGACATGATCGAGACCCCTCTCGGATCAATAATCAGAAGCGGGATCTGGAGACCCATACTGACTCCCACACATTCAACGATGACTTTCTTGTGATCGTCGGAACCTTTTACGCTAGTATCTTAATCCCTTTGTTTCACGATATATTACATGTCCGAGATTCGATCATCGGTATCTCCATACCTAGTTTGATCTCGTTACCGACATGCACTCTTTTCTCGTTCCTGTGATATAACATTCTAGTGATCAAATCACTTGCTTGCAAGATAATCAATGTGATATCACCGAGAGGGCCCAGAGTATATCTATCCGTCATCGGGATAAAAAAATTCCACTCTTGATCCATGAGCCTCAACATAACACTTTATTAGTTCTGAATCCATCTTTATAATCACCCTGTTACGGTGTGACGTTTGATGTTATCAAGAAACTCTTCCGGTGTTAGTGATTGACATGATCTCATGGTCTAAGGATTAGGATCACTTCGTAAGTTGTTATAGCAATATAAACTCAATGACTTTGATCGTAATGCTATACTTCGGATGAATGTTCATCACACCATTACACTAATGTTGTGATCCCGTTATTAACAACATCCAATGTCCATGATCAGGAAACCTTGATCATCTTGTTAATCAACGAGCTAGTTTATGAGAGAGGCATAACTAGGAACTTTCTGTTTGTTTATTAAACACACATGTATTAACGTTTCCGTATCAATACAATTATAGCATGCAAAATAAACATCTATCATATACTTGGAATACACATAATAAACACTTTATTATTGCCTCTCAGGGCATATTCCCTTCAGTCTCCCACTTGCACTAGAGACAATAATCTAGTTACATAGTGATAAATCTAACACCCATTGAGTTCTGATGTTGATCATGTTTTGCTCTAGGGAGAGTTTTATTCAACGGATCTGCTACATTGAGATCCGTATGTACTTTACAAATCTTTATATCTCCATCCTTGACATGCTCGCGGATGGAGTGAAACCGGCGCTTAATATGCTTGGAATACTTGTGAGACCTTGGCTCTTTGGCATTGGCAATGGCACCATTGTTGTCACAATAGATCACCATTGGGTCCAACGCGTTTGCCACCACTCCTAGTTCGGATATGAACTCCTTCATCCAAACTGCTTCCTGAGCCGCTTCTGAAGCAGCAACATATTCAGCCTCCGTTGTTGATCCCGCTACCACAGGTTGTTTGGAGCTCCTCCAACTAACCGCTCCGCCATTCATGAGAAATACGTATCCGGATTGAGATTTAGAGTCATCCGGATCGGTGTCAAAGCTAGCGTCGACATAACACTTAGCGACGAGCTCTTCTTCACCTCCGTATACAAGAAACATATCCTTAGTTCTTCGTAAGTACTTAAGGATATTCTTGACCGCTATCCAGTGTTCCGAACCTGGATCCGATTGGTACCTACTAGTGAAACTAATAGCATGTGCCACATCCGGTCTTGTACATACCATGGCGTACATTATAAAGCCTATGGCTGAAGTATAGAGGACTTTTTCCATTTTCTCTCTTTCTTCTGCCATAGCCGGACTTTGAGTCTTACTCAATGTCGTGCCTTGTGTCATAGGTAAGAACCCCTTCTTACTATCTTCCATTTTAAACTTCTTTAAAATATTATTAAGGTATGTACTTCGCGATAGCCCTATTAGGCGCCTAGATCTATCTCTATAGATCTTTATGCCTAATATGTGTGATCCTTCACCTAGGTCCTTCGTTGAAAATTTTCTATTTAGATAACTTTTAACACTGTTTAAAAGATCTATATCATTTCCGATCAATAATATGTCATCCACATATAATATTAGAAATGCCACATTGCTCCCACTCACTTTCTTGTAAATACAAGCTTCTCCATAAGTTTGGACAAATCCAAACTCTTTGATCACCTCATCAAAGCGGAGATTCCAACTTCGTGATGCTTGCTTCAATCCATAGATGGATCGCTGAAGCTTGCACACCTTGTTAGCATCCTTAGGATCGAAAAAACCCTTTGGTTGTATCATATATAACTCTTCTTCAATATTACCATTGAGAAACGCGGTTTTTACATCCATCTGCCAGATCTCATAATCGAAATATGCAGCAATTGCTAACATAATCCTAACTGACTTTAGCATCGCTACGGGAGAGAAAGTCTCATCGTAGTCAACTCCTTGAATTTGTCGAAACCCCTTTGCGACAAGTCGAGCTTTATAGACGGTCACATTACCATCAGCATGAGTTTTCCTTTTGAAAATCCATTTGTTCTCCACGGCCTTTCGGTCGTGAGGTAATTCCACCAAGTTCCAAACTTGATTTTCATACATGGATTCCATCTCGGATTTCATGGCTTCTAACCATTTGTTGGAATCCGGGCTCATCATCGCTTCTTCATACGTCGCAGGGTCATCATTTTCATCAACCATGAAATTCATGACAGGATTTCCGTACAGCTCGGGAGTTGCACGCGTCCTGTTTGACCTGCGAGGTTCGGTAGTACTCTCTTTCGGAGTTTCATGATCATTATCATTAGTTCCCTTTTCAACAGGTGGAGCCAACTCCGGAACAACTTCCGGCGCTGCGCTACTCGCCATACTTTGAAGAGAAGGTTCCACAACCTCTTCGAGTTCTACCTTCCGACTACTCACACCTTTCGTGAGAAACTCTTTCTCTAGAAAGGATCCATTCTTGGCAACAAAAACCTTGCCCTCGGATCTGTGATAGAAGGAATACCCAATAGTTTCTTTAGGGTATCCTATGAAGACGCACTTTTCCGCTTTGGGTTCGAGTTTATCCGGTTGAAGTTTCTTCACATAAACATCGCATCCCCAAACTTTAAGAAATGACAGATTAGGTTTGTTTCCAAACCACAATTCATACGGTGTCTTTTCAACGGATTTAGATGGTGCCCGATTTAAAGTAAATGCAGCAGTTTCTAGTGCATAACCCCAAAATGACAACGACAAGTCCGTCAGAGACATCATAGATCGAACCATATCTAATAAAGTACGATTACGACGTTCCGACATACCATTTCGCTGTGGTGTTCCGGCAGGTGTGAGTTGTGAAACAATTCCACACTCTTTCATGTGAGTGCTAAACTCGTAACTTAGATACTCACCTCCACGGTCGGACCGTAGAAATTTGATCTTTCTATTACGATGATTTTCCACTTCATTCTGAAATTCCTTGAACTTTTCAAAGGTTTCAGACTTGTGTTTCATCAAGTAGATATAACCGTATCTACTCAAATCATCCGTGAAAGTAACAAAATAACGATATCCACCTCGCGCCGACACACTCATTGGACCACATACATCAGAATGTATGATTTCCAATAAATCTGTCGCTCGTTCCATTGAACCGGAAAACGGCGTTCTAGTCATCTTGCCCATAAGGCATGGCTCACATGTATCAAATGATTCATAATCAAGTGATTCCAAAAGTCCATCCGAATGGAGCTTCTTCATGCGTTTAACGCCAATATGACCTAGACGGCAGTGCCACATATATGCGGATATATCATCATTAAGTTTAATCCTTTTAGCATCAACATTATGAATATGTGTAACATTATCATCGAGATCTAATAGAAATAAACCATTCATCATCGGTGCATGACCATAAAAGATTTCATTCATATAAATGGAACAACCATTGTTCTCGGATTTAAATGAATAACCACTTCGCATCAAACACGATCCAGATACAATGTTCATGCTCAGTGCAGGCACCAGATAACATTTATTCAAGTTTATAACTAATCCCGACGGTAAGTGGAGAGGCAGCGTTCCGATGGCGATCACATCAACGCTTGATCCATTGCCGACACGCATCTTGACCTCACCCCTTGCTAGCGGTCGCTTTTTCCGCAGCCCCTGATTCGAGTTACAAATATTAGCAACTGAACCGGTATCAAATACCCAGGTGCTACTGCGAGCACTGGTCAAGTACACATCAATAACATGTATATCATATATACCTTTGTTTGCCTTGCCGGCCTTCTTGTCTGCCAGATACTTGGGGCAGTTGCGCTTCCAGTGGCCAGTCCCCTTACAATAGTAGCACTCGGAATCAGACTTAGGTCCAACTCGGGGTTTCTTTTCAGGCTCGGCAACAGGCTTGCCGCCCTTACTTCCCTTCCGTTTTCCCTTATTGTCTTTCTTGAAACCAGTGTTCCTATTGATCATCAACACTTGATGTTCCTTTTTGATCTGCACTTCTGCAGTTTTAAGCATTGACATAAGCTCGGGGAGAGACTTCTTCATGCCTTGCATATTATAGTTCATCACGAAGCTCTTATAGCTAGGTGGCAGAGACTGCAGAACACGATGGATGCCTAAGTCAATGGGAATCGATATTCCCAAGGACACAAGCTTATCGGCGTAACCCGACATCTTGAGTACATGCTCACTAACGGAGCTGTGCTCTTCCATCATGCAGCTAAAGAACTTTTATGAAGCGTTGTAGCTCTCTACAGCAGCATGTGTGTCGAAAATCATTTTCAACTCACCCATTGTATCAAATGCATTGCCGTTTTCGAAACGCTTTCGAAGTTCCGGCTCTAGCCCATACAATATGCCGCAATGAACTAAGTTGTGGTCCTCCTGACGAGTCTGATAGACATTCTTCTCCTCGTCAGGGGAATCATCTAAAGGTGGGGGGCCTAACGGCGCTTCTAGCACATATTGCTTTTGTGTAGCAGAGAGGAGAATCCTCAAATTCATGGCCCATTCGGTAAAGTTGCTACCGTTCGTTGCTAGTTTCTCTTTCTCCATGAACACATTGAAATTAAAAGCAGGTGGTGCCATCTACAACAGAATTTGTAAAGTTTAGACTAAGTGTATGATAGATTGAGTTCAACTAATCTATATTACGAATGAACTCCCACTCAAAAACGACATCCCTCGTGCCTTTTTGTGATTACATGAACCAAATCCACTACACCAAGTCCGATCATCACGTGAGTCGGTATAGCTTCAAAGGCGAGCATCAAATGGGCATCATATCAACTATATGACTCATGCTTAACCTTTCGGTCCGTGTTCCGAGGCCATGTCTGTACATGCTAGGCTCGCCAAGTTAGAACCTTAGTATTCGCGTGTGTAACTGTTTTACACCCGAAATATGGTCGTGGATCCAAGAACACCCGATCATCACGTGATGTCTTGGAGCGACGAAAACATAATCGGTGCATACTAAAGGAAGAACACATTCTTATCTTGATATTTAAATGAGGGATCATCTTATTATGCTAACAAAGCGCTAAACAAGCAATATAAGATGCAATCAAACATCATATGTTTATTAGTGAAATTATATGGTTCCCGTAGATGATCTCTATCATGTGCATCGTGGTATGATCACTATCATACCTATATGTGTAAATACAAGGTCTATGGATTTTACACTCTATGTGTGTTGTAAGAGTATCATCTCATACTTCTACTTACAACACTACCATATGATAACACTAACCCAGCAACAATCTAAACTAGACGCCTCTAATTTATCCATTGCAAGTTTTACGTGGCTTAGGGCTTTCGAGATAGAACCGTTCTTACCTACGAACATGAATCACAACGAGGATAATCAAATTGTTGACAACTCGCTTGCAAAATAGATATTGACTATAGTAGGAGAGACAGACACCCGCTAGCCACTTATGCAAACTAGTTGCATGTCAAGCGTGGAACAGGTCTCATGTGCTAGGACATGTAAAGTTTGTCCGGGCCGCTTCATCCCACTATGCCACCAATATCCAAAATTACAACAAAGGAGCAACAACATGATCATCATCGCCCACATACTCATATGTGTACTACCCGTGTAAAGTATCTACGCATAGATCCGGCTCTGATACCACTGTAAGGTTCGCAGCATAGAAAACAAAAATTTTCCTACGATGGGAACTATATACCAAGATCTATCTACTAGATACAAACAACGGGCGGATGTATATCCGTAGAGAACATACCCTTGAAGACCGACAAAGCTTAACGAGTTCAACTCGTGGTTGATGTAGACGATCTCTTGCTGATCTCAAGATCGAGAGGAAGTCCTAGCGCCGCAAATCAGTAGCGCATCTGTGCTCGCACACACGTTCGAGGCACCGAGCAACCTTCGCCTCCTCGCTCCAGCGATGCAGCGGAAGCACAACTCTTTCTTTCCGAATATCCACCGGGAACATGTATCTCGCTAGTCCGAGACCATGGGGGATAAATTCTAGAGGGGGAGAGAGATCCTTCACGAGGAGGTGTGTGAGACAAGTGAGGAGGGGGGCTCCTTTTATAGGAGGAGGGGGGGGGGAGAACCCCAAGGGGGTGGCCGGCGCATGGGGCTGCCCCTTGCCCTCCCCTCTTCATGTGGGTGGACACTCCACTCACAAATCTCCTTTAAATTTCCTCCACTCAAAAGTCCACTCAAATTCCCATTAAATTTCCACCAAATTTAATGCAAACTCTCATTAAATAAAACTCTTTTATTTTATTCAGAATTTTGTCAATTACTTTAATGACAAACATTCACAAATAACCCCTTGCTAGAATTCTATTTCACATGCATAACCACTTTATGCAATTTCACCCGAAAACCTGTTTCGGTATCTAGTGAAATAAATTCCTGCGCTTGTTCATTCTTTCGGCATGAAACATTTGCTCCAATTGGATGTCGGTGTCTCTTAAGTGTGTCACCCTACGGTTCGTGAATAATGCGGACATGATCGAGACCCCTCTCGGATCAATAATCAGAAGCGGGATCTGGAGACCCATACTAACTCCCACACATTCAACGATGACTTTCTTGTGGTCGTCGGAACCTTTTACGCTAGTATCTTAATCCCTTTGTTTCACGATATATTACATGCCCGAGATTCGATCATCGGTATCTCCATACCTAGTTTGATCTCGTTACCGACATGCACTCTTTTCTCGTTCCTGTGATATAACATTCTAGTGATCAAATCACTTGCTTGCAAGCTAATCAATGTGATATCACCGAGAGGGCCCAGAGTATATCTATCCGTCATCGGGATGAACAAATTCCACTCTCGATCCATGAGCCTCAACATAACACTTTATTAGTTCTGAATCCATCTTTATAATCACCCTGTTACGGTGTGACGTTTGATGTTATCAAGAAACTCTTCCGGTGTTAGTGATTGACATGATCTCATGGTCTAAGGATTAGGATCACTTCGTAAGTTGTTATAGCAATATAAACTCAATGACTTTGATCGTAATGCTATACTTCGGATGAATGTTCATCACACCATTACACTAATGTTGTGATCCCGTTATTAACAACATCCAATGTCCATGATCAGGAAACCTTGATCATCTTGTTAATCAACGAGCTAGTTTATGAGTGAGGCATAACTAGGAACTTTCTGTTTGTTTATTAAACACACATGTATTAACGTTTCCGTATCAATACAATTATAGCATGCAAAATAAACATCTATCATATACTTGGAATACACATAATAAACACTTTATTATTGCCTCTCAGGGCATATTCCCTTCAGAACCGGCACGCCTCCGGCACTCAGCATCCAGCCGACGGGGACGCAGTATCCCGGCAGGCAGGGATAGTTTAAGGCGCAAAGCGCCTCCGCCTCCCTGGGGGTTAGTCGTATGGTGGAAGCCATGTGAAAGAGTGATGGGGTTGTAGATATGATTCTATAGATGTGCAATGACAATGGAGGCCGTGAGAAATGGCAGGAAGAAAACTGCGAGAAGAAATGGCGGGAAGAGAAATGGCGGGAAGAAAACTGCCGGAAGAAATGGCGGGAAGAAAAGGCAGGAAGAAATAGCGGGAAAACTTCCTCCTACAACATTGTTCTCCATCCCAATGTCCACATGCATGTATAATATGGGCATAGCATCACAAACTATGCCGCGATTCAGCTTATAACATCGGTCATTTGGACTGAAAACCATGAAACCTCGAACATGATAGGTCATTTTGTGAAGGTTTTTTCGAGACATGATCAATATACCTAGTCTGGTATTTTTCTTGCAACAATGTCACATAATATGACACCACGTGATGGATTTACATTGTCGGACTTTTTTGTATTTCTTATGCCCGTTTTGAATTTTTCCCTTTTCGAACTATGGTCGAACAGACGTGCATGAAGATAGGGGCGGGCATCGTTAGAAATTGCATTGGATCTCCGAAGAAACCACATATTGCGAGTCTAAAAATGATTTTTTTTTAAAAACACGGGCGTAAGATCATGTACCTGTAGTACAAGATGGACCCACTTCCTTTTGATTCAACAGACATTTGTCCTTTTTACCCGGGATGGACGGAAAGGTTTGAGATGTCCCGATTGGGAGATAGTCCATGTAAGGTGGTCTAGTAATTTAGAAAAAATGGGACGATAGCATTCGGAAACAGCATTTTTGTGGTTGCTTCACAAAACGACCCGTTTTTTGCGCTCGGAAAATGGAAAATGTCTTTTCCGTGCGACGAAAAGGAAACTTCCTCCTGCAACATTGTTCTCCATCCCAATGTCCACATGCATGCATAATATGGGCACATCATCACAAACTATGCCGCAATTCAGCACATAACATCGGTCATTTGGACCGAAAGCCATGAAACCTCAAACATGATAGGTCATTTTGTGAAGGTTTTTTCGAGACATGATCAATATACCAAGTCTGGTATTTTTCCTTGCAACTATGTCACATAATATGAAACGACCCAAAAGGATTTACACTGTTCGTACTTTCTTTGAATTTCTTATGCCCGTTTTGAATTTTTCCCTTTTCGAACTATGGTCGAACCGGCGTGCATGAAGATAGGGGACGAGCATCGTTAGAACTTGCATTGGATCTCTGAAGAAACCACATATTGCGAGTCTAAAAATGATTTTTTCAAAAAATCAAGGGCGTTAGTTCATTTACCTGTAGTATAAACCGGACCCACTTCCTATCGATTTGGCAGACATTTGTCCTTTTTACCCAGGATGGACGGAAAGGTTTGAGATGTCCCAGTTGGGACATAGTCCATGTAAGGTAGTCTAGTATTTTAGAAAAATGGTATGGTAGTATTCTGAAACAGCATTGTGGTGGTTGCTTCACAAAACGACCCGTTTTTTGCGCTAGGAAAATGGAAAATTCCTTTTCCGTGCGACGAAAAGGAAAACTTCCTCCTGCAACATTGTTCTCCATCCCAATGTCCAGATGCATGCATAATATGGGCACAACATCACAAACTATTCCGCGATTCAGCACATAACATCGGTCATTTGGTCCGAAAGCCATGAACCCTCGAACATGATAGGTCATTTTGTGAAGGTTTTTTCGAGACATGATCAATATACCAAGTCTGGTACTTTTCCTTGCAACTATGTCACATAATACGACACCAAGAGAAGGATTTACATTGTTCGGACTTTTTTTGAATTTCTTATGCCCGTTTTGAATTTTCCCTTTTCAAACTATGGTCGAACCGGCGTGCATGAAGATAGGGGACGAGCATCGTTAGAACTTGCATTGGATCTCTGAAGAAACCACATATTGCGAGTCTAAAAATGATTTTTACAAAAAATCACGGGCGTTAGATCATGTACCTGTAGTACAAACTGGACCCACTTCCTTCCGATTCGGCAGACATTTGTCCTTTTTACCCGGGATGGACGGAAAGGTTTGGGATGTCCCGGTTGGGAGATAGTCCATGTAAGGTGGTCTAGTATTTTAGAAAAATGGGACAGTAGCATTCTGAAACAGCATTTTGGTGGTTGCTTCATAAAAATACCCGTTTTTTGCGCTCGGAAAATGGAAAATGCCTTTTCCGTGCGACGAAAAGGAAAACTTCCTCCTGCAACATTGTTCTCCATCCCAATGTCCACATGCATGCATAATATGGGCACAACTTCACAAACTATGCCTTGATTCAGCACATAACATCGGTCATTTGGACCTAAAAGCCATGAAACCTCGAACATGATAGGACATTTTGTGAAGGTTTTTTCGAGACATGATCAATATACCAAGTCTGGTATTTTTCCTTGACAATTCGGCAGACATTTGTTTTTTTAGTCCCGGTTGGATGGATTTTGGCAGGCTGGGCTAGGCAGCACTAATGATAGGGGTGAGTGTCGACATTATGTCGTGCAGCTTGTACCTTGTCCCGGATGGTGTCACCAACCGGGACTAAAGATGAACCTTTTGTCCCAGTTGGAGACACCAACCGGGACAAAACACGAATCAGCACTAATAATAGGGGTGAGTGTCGACATCATGTCATGAGTGTCGACACTATGCCGAGCTGCTTGTACTATAAATAGGCATCCTTGTGAGTCCAGTCCTCCAGCCAGATTGAGGCATCTCCAAGATGGTTTTCAAGAGAAGGGACACCACTACGACCAGTTTCAGGGAGATGCCGCCGGATCCCAGTCCTCCGGCATCTCCAAGAAACTGGTCATAGAGTCACTCCCTAATATGTGAAATTAGTTAGGTCCCAAGCGTATTGATCTAGTTAGAGAAGTTACAAGCTGCAAGATGGTGTGCGAGAACAGGGACACCACTACGGCAAGTTTGAGGGAGATGCAGCCAGAGCCATGTCCTCCGGCATGGAGGCCATGGGGAAGAGTGATGTGGTTGTAGATATGAGTCTAGAGATGTGCAATGACAATGGAGGCCATGAGAAATGGCGGGAATAAAACTGCGGGAAGAAATGGCAGGAAGAGAAATGGCGGGAAGAAAACTGCGGGAAGAAATCGCGGGAAGAAAAGGCGGGAAGAAAAATGGCGGGAAGAAATGGCGGGAAAACTTCCTCCTACAACATTGTTCTCTATCCCAATGTCCACATGCATGTATAATATGGGCACAACATCACAAACTATGCCGCGATTCAGCTTATAACATCGATCATTTGGACTGAAAGCCATGAAACCTTGAACATGATTGGTCATTTTGTGAAGGTTTTTTCGAGACATGATCAATATAACAAGTCTGGTATTTTTATTTCAACTATGTCACATAATATGACACCACGTGAAGGATTTACATTGTTCGGACTTTTTTGTATTTCTTATGCCCGTTTTGAATTTTTCCCTTTTCGAACTATGGTCGAACCGACGTGCATGAAGATAGAGGACGGTCATCGTTATAACTTGCATTGGATCTCTGAAGAAACCACATATTGCAAGTCTAAAAATGATTTTTTTAAAAAATCACGGGCGTTAGATCATGTACCTGTAGTACAAAATGGACCCACTTCCTTCTGATTCAACAGACATTTGTACTTTTTACCCGGGATGGGCGGAAAGGTTTGAGATGTCCCGATTGGGAGATAGTCCATGTAAGGTGGTCTAGTAATTTAGAAAAATGGGACGGTAGCATTCTGAAACAGCATTTTGGTGGTTGCTTCACAAAACGACCCTTTTTTGCGCTCGGAAAATGGAAAATGGCTTTTCCGTGCGACGAAAAGGAAACTTCCTCCTGCAACATTGTTCTCCATCCCAACTTCCACATGCATGCATATTATGGGCACATCATCACAAACTATGCCGCGATTCAGCACATAACATCGGTCATTTGGACCGAAAGCCATGAAACCTCGAACATGGTAGGTCATTTTGTGAAGGTTTTTTCGAGACATGATCAATATACCAAGTCTGGTATTTTTCCTTGCAACTATGTCACATAATATGACACCACCCAAAAGGATTTACATTGTTCGGACTTTCTTTGAATTTCTTATGCCCGTTTTGAATTTTTCCCTTTTCGAACTATGGTCGAACCGGCGTGCATGAAGATAGGGGACGAGCATCGTTAGAACTTGCATTTGATCTCTGAATAAACCACATATTGTGAGTCTAAAAATGATTTTTTCAAAAAATCATGGACATTAGATCATGTACCTGTAGTACAAACCGGACCCACTTCCTATCGATTCGGCAGACATTTGTCCTTTTTACCCGTGATGGACGGAAAGGTTTGAGATGTCCCGGTTGGGAGATAGTCCATGTAAGGTAGTCTAGTATTTTAGAAAAATGGGACGGTAGCATTCTGAAACAACATTTTGGTGGTTGCTTCACAAAACGACCCGTTTTTTGCGCTCGGAAAATGGAAAATGGCTTTTCCGTGCGACGAAAAGGAAAACTTCCTCCTGCAACATTGTTCTCCATTCCAATGTCCACATGCATGCATAATATGGGCACAACATCACAAACTATGCCGCGATTCAGCACATAACATCGGTCATTTGGTCCGAAAGCCATGAAACCTCGAACATGATACGTCATTTTGTGAAGGTTTTTTCAAGACATGATGAATATACCAAGTCTTGTATTTTTCCTTGCAACTATGTCACATAATACGACACCACGGAAAGGATTTACATTGTTCGGACTTTTTTTGAATTTCTTATGCCCGTTCTGAATTTTTCCCTTTTCGAACTATGGTCGAACCGGCGTGCATGAAGATAGGGGACGAGCATCGTTAGAACTTGCATTGGATATCTGAAGAAACCACATATTGCGAGTCTAAAAATGTGTAAAAATCACGGGCGTTAGATCATGTACCTGTAGTACAAACTGGACCCACTTCCTTCCGATTTGGCAGACATTTGTCCTTTTTACCCGAGATGGACGGAAAGGTTTGGGATGTCCCGGTTGGGAGATAGTCCATGTAAGGTGGTATAGTATTTTAGAAAAATGGGACGGTAGCATTCTGAAATAGCATTTTGGTGGTTGCTTCATAAAAATACCCGTTTTTTGCGCTCGAAAAATGGAAAATGCCTTTTCCGTGTGACGAAAAGGAAAACTTCCTCCTGCAACATTGTTCTCCATCCCAATGTCCACATGCATGCATAATATGGGCACAGGATCACAAACTATGTCGCGATTCAACACATAACATCGGTCATTTGGACTGAAAGCCATGAAACCTCGAACATGATAGGTCATTTTGTGAAGGTTTTTTTGAGACATGATCAATATACCAAGTCTGGTATTTTTCCTTGCAACTATGTCACATAATATGACAGCACCCAAAAGGATTTACACTGTTCGGACTTTCTTTGAATTTCTTATGCCCGTTTTGAATTTTTCCCTTTTCGAACTATGGTCGAACCGGCGTGCATGAAGATAGGGGACGAGCATTGTTAGAACTTGCATTTGATCTCTGAAGAAACCACATATTGTGAGTCTAAAAATGATTTTTTCAAAAAATCATTGCCATTAGATCATGTACCTGTAGTACAAACCGGACCCACTTCTTATCGATTCGGTAGACATTTGTCCTTTTTACCCGGGTTGGACGGAAAGGTTTGAGATGTCCTGGTTGGGAGATAGTCCATGTAAGGTAGTCTAGTATTTTAGAAAAATGGGGCGGTAGCATTCTGAAACAGCATTTTGGTGGTTGCTTCACAAAACGACCCGTTTTTTGCGCTCGGAAAATGGAAAATGGCTTTTCCGTGCGACGAAAAGGAAAACTTCCTCCTGCAACCTTGTTCTCCATCCCAATGTCCACATGCATGCATAATATGGGCACAACATCACAAATTGTGCCGTGATTCAGCACATAACATTGGTCATTTGGTTCGAAAGCCATGAAACCTCGAACATGATATGTCATTTTGTGAAGGTCTTTTCGAGACATGATCAATATACCAAGTCTAGTATTTTTCCTTGCAACTATGTCACATAATACGAAACCACGGGAAGGATTACATTGTTCGGACTTTTTTTGAATTTCTTATGCCCGTTCTGAATTTTTCCCTTTTCGAACTATAGTCGAACCGGCGTGCATGAAGATAGGGGACGAGCATCGTTAGAACTTGCATTAGATCTCTGAAGAAACCACATATTCCGAGTCTAAAAATGATTTTTACAAAAAATCACGGGCGTTAGATCATGTACCTGTAGTACAAACTGGACCCACTTCCTTCCGATTCGGCAGACATTTGTCCTTTTTACCCGAGATGGAAGGAAAGGTTTGGGATGTCCCGGTTGGGAGATAGTCCATGTAAGGTGGTATAGTATTTTATAAAAATGGGACGGTAGCATTATGAAATAGCATTTTGGTGGTTGCTTCATAAAAATACCCGTTTTTTGCGCTCGGAAAATGGAAAATGCCTTTTCCGTGTGACGAAAAGGAAAACTTCCTCCTGCAACATTGTTCTCCATCCCAATGTCCACATGCATGCATAATATGGGTACAGCATCACAAACTATGCCGCGATTCAGCACATAACATCGGTCATTTGGACCGAAAGCCATGAAACCTCGAACATGATAGGTCATTTTGTGAAGGTTTTTTCGAGACATGATCAATATACCAAGTCTGGTATTTTTCCTTGCAACTATGTCACATAATATGACACCACCCAAAAGGATTTACATTGTTCGGACTTTCTTTGAATTTCTTATGCTTGTTTTGAATTTTTCCCTTTTCGAACTATGGTCGAACCAGCGTGCATGAAGATAGGGGACGAGCAACGTTAGAACTTGCATTCGATCTCTGAAGAAACCACATATCTTGAGTCTAAAAATGATTTTTCCAAAAATTCATGGGCATTAGATCATGTACCTGTAGTACAAACCGGACCCACTTCCTATCGATTCGGCAGACATTTGTCCTTTTTACCCGGGATGGACGGAAAGGTTTGAGATGTCCCGGTTGGGAGATAGTCCATGTAAGGTAGTCTATATTTTAGAAAAATGGGACGGTAGCATTCTGAAATAGCATTTTGGTGGTTGCTTCATAAAAATACCCGTTTTTTGCACTCGAAAAATGGAAAATTCCTTTTCCGTGCGAAGAAAAGGAAAACTTCCTCCTGCAACATTGTTCTCCATCCCAATGTCCACATGCATACATAATATGGGCACAGCATCACAAACTATGCCGTGATTCAGCACATAACATCGGTCATTTGGACCTAAAAGCCATGAAACCTCAAACATGATAGGTCATTTTGTGAAGGTTTTTTCGAGACATGATCAATATACCAAGTCTGGTATTTTTCCTTGACAATTCGGCAGACATTTGTTTTTTTAGTCCCGGTTGGATGGATTTTGGCAGGCTGGGCAGGCAGCACTAATGATAGGGGTGAGTGTCGACATTATGTCGTGCAGCTTGTACCTTGTCCCGGATGGTGTCATCAATCGGGACTAAAGATGAACCTTTAGTCCCGGTTGGAGACACCAACCGGGAAAAAACACGAGTCGGCACTAATAATAGGGGTGAGTGTCGACATCATGTCATGAGTGTCGACACTATGCCGAGCTGCTTGTACTATAAATAGGCATCCTTGTGAGTCCAGTCCTCCAGCCAGATTGAGGCATCTCCAAGATGGTTTTCAAGAGAAGGGACACCACTACGACCAGTTTCAGGGAGATGCCGCCGGATCCCAGTCCTCCGGCATCTCCAAGAAACTGGTCATAGAGGCGTATTGACCTAGTTAGAGAAGTTACAAGCTGCAAGATGGTGTGCGAGAGGAGGGACACCACTACGGCCAGTTTGAGGGAGATGCCGCCGGAGCCTAGTCCTCCGGCATCTCCAACAAACTGGTCAGAGAGGCACTCCCTAATATGTGACCACACGCGTTTGGAGATCAGATCTTAATGGTAAGTATGAATTGGGACAACTTCTTCATAGTTTGGGAAAGTCGGTTCTATGAATTGGGACTAAAGGCCCCCTTTAGTCCCGGTCCAGCCACAAAACGGGACTAACACTCAAGACATTTATTAATAATAAAACCAAGACTACAAAATCGGGACTAAAGGCCCCCCTATATATAGTCCCGGTCAAGCCACAAACCGGGACTAACACTGAATACATTTATTAAACTTGGAAAATTGCAAACATCATAAAATATCGTTCACAATACGAGCTATCATGTCTCATGGCATTTAGGTTCACAATATGTAGCCGACCGGCCAGAAATGAACTAGAGGTACACAATATGAGCATGAACTTCTTGGCGTATGTCCTTCCTTATGATCGCTTCAGACGTAACCATGCAGCATCTTCTTTACTTAACGGAATGCTTGGGTCAGTTTTAACTGTGAAGGGCTGAATTTCATCAAACTTATTATAATCTTCTGACATATTTGTCTTGTCCTCGATTCCCACGATGTTTCTTTTCCCTGAAAGAACTATGTGACGCTTTGCCTCATCATATGATGTATTCGTTTGCATATTTTTTTCTTTTTTTCCGGTCTGGAGGACATGTCCTTCACATAGAAAACCTGAGACACATCATTGGCTAGGACGAATGGTTCATCTCTATAACCAAGATTGTTGAGATCCACTGTTGTCATTCCATACAACGGTCTATCTTTACCCCTTCCCCATTCAAGTTGACCCATTTGCAGCGAAAAAAGGGACCTTAAAAGAGACTCCATAGTCAAGTTCCCATATCTCCTCTATGTAACCATAGTATGTGTCCTTTTGCCCATTCTCGTCCGTTGCATCAAAGTGGACACCACTGTTTTGGTTGGTGCTCTTTTTATCTTGGGCGATCGTGTAGAATGTATTCCCATTTATTTCATACCCTTGGAAATTCAATATAGTAGAAGATGGTGACATGGCCAACAAGTATAGCTGATCTCCAACAGTGGTGTCATTCAAGAGATGTGTCCACATCCAACCGCCGAAAGACTTCATGTGTTCATCTAGAATCCATGAGCCAGGCTTCCCCGGATTTTAGGAGCATACAATATTGTTGTGTTCCTCGATATACGGAGCTTCCAAGGTGGAATTATGTAGAACTGTGTAGTGTGCTTTAGTGAAAGAATTGCCGTCCCTACATATCATTGCTTTCTTTCCCAGCGTGCCTTTTCCACTTAGTCTTCCCTCATGCTGCGAGGCAGGAACACTAATCGGTTTAAGGTCAGGAATAAAGTCAACACAAAACTCAATGACCTCCTTTGTTCCATATCCCTTGGAGATGCTTCCTTCTGGTCTAGCACGGTTATGAACATATTTCTTTAAGACTCCCATGAACCTCTCAAAGGGGAACATATTGTGCAGAATACAGGACCCAGAATGGCAATCTCTTCCACTAGATGAACCAGGAGATGCGTCATAATATTGAAGAAGGATGGTGGGAACACCAACTCAAAACTAACAATACATTGTACCACATCCTTCTTTAACCTTGGCAGAATATCTGGATTGATTACCTTCTGAGATATTGCATTGAGGAATGAACACAGCTTCACAATGGGTATTCGAACATTTTCCGGTAGAAGCCCCCTCAATGTAATCGGAAGCAACTGTGTCATAATAACGTGACAGTCATGAGACTTCAGGTTTTGGAACTTTTCTCTGCCATATTTATCATCCCTTTATATTAGATGAGAAGCCAGACGTCACCTTGATACTGTAAAGGACTTCAAAAAAGATTTCCTTCTCTACATTGGTAAGCGCATAGCTGGCACGACTTAAGTGATTCCCTTTATCCGTCTTGTTAAGCGCATAGCTGGGTCTTTCATAATTTGCTGGTCCTCCCGTGCTTGGTGTATCTTTTGTCTTCCCATACACGCCTAGGAATCCTAGCAGGTTCACGCAAAGATTCTTCGTCACGTGCATCATGTCGATTGAAGAGCGGACACGTAGGACTTTCCAATATGGCAACTCCCAAAATATAGATTTCTTCTTCCACATGGGTGCGTGTCCTGTAGCGACGTCGTTCGGAACTGATTGACCGCCAGGACCTTTTTCAAAGATTACTTCTATGTCCTTGACCATACCAAATACATCATCACCAGCAGGGAGTTTCGGCTTCTTCCGGCGATCTTCCTCACCTTTGAAATGCTTGCCTTTCTTTCTTACGGGATGATTGGTCGGAAGAAATCGTCAATTCCCCAGGTACACAACCTTCTTGCATTTATGCAAATATGTACCTTCATTCTTATCTAAACAGTGCGTGCATGTCTTATATCCCTTGTTTGTCTGTCCTGAAAGGTTACTAAGAGCAGGCGAATCATTGATGGTTACAAAAAGCAACCCTCGTAGGTCAAATGGCTCCTGTTTGTTCTCATCCCACACATGTACACCTGGTTTGCCCCACAGTTGTAAGAGTTCTTCAACTAATGGCCTTAGATACACATCAATGTCGTTGCCCGGTTGCTTCGGGCCTTGGATGAGCACTGGCATCATAATGAACTTACACTTCATGCACAACCAAGGAGGAAGGTTGTAGATACATAGAGTCACGGGGCAGGTGTTGTGACTGCAACTTTGCTCCCCAAAAGGATTCATGCCATCCGTACTTAGACCAAACCATAAGTTCCTTGCGTCACCTGCAAAGTCTGGAAAGTCTCTCTTGATTTTTCTCCACTGTGACCCATCAGCAGGGTGTCTCAACTTCCCGTCTTTCTTACGGTCTTCTTTGTGCCATCGCAACAACCTGGCATGCTCTTTGTTTCTGAATATGAGTTTTAACCTTGGTATTATAGGAGCATACCACATAACCTTAGCCAGAACCCTCTTTCGGAGGGGCTCTCCCTCAACATCACCAGGGTCATCTCGTCTGATCTTATACCGCAATGCATTGCATACCGGGCATTTATCTAAATTCTCATACTCATTACCGCGGTAGAGGATGAAGTCATTAATGCATGTATCTTCTGCACATCTAATCCTAGAGGGCAGAGAGTCTTCTTTGCTTCTTACGTACTCTCGAGAAGTTCGTTATGTTTTGGAAACTTCGGCTTCATTATTTTCAGCATCTTTTCAAATGAGGAGTCAGTTAGACCACACTCTGCCTTCCATCGCAGCAATTCCATTGTGGTACCGAGCTTTGTGCTGCCATCTTTGCAATTTGGGTACAACAATTTCTTGTGATCTTATAACATGCCCTCTAACTTCAACTTCTCCTTTTCTGTTTCACAGTCTCACTTTTCATCAGAAATGACCCTACCAAGTTCATCAGCAGGCTCATCTGATGCCTGTTCTTCACCTCCTTTCTCTTCATTGTCTTCCATTGAAGTATCACTGTATTCAGGAAACATATGATGATAGTTGTTATCATCATCTTCGTCTTCACTGTCTTTCATCATAACCCCTCTTTCCCCGTTCTTGGTTCAGCAATTATAGTTGGGCATGAAACCTTTCATAACCAGGTGGCCACGAATGATTTTTGAGGAAGAGTACTCCTTGTTGTTCCGACATTGAACACATGGACAACATATAAAACCATTCTCTTTGTTTGCCTTAGCCACATCGATAAATTTATCCACGCCTTTAATGTACCCGGGTACACGCCGGTCACCGTACATCCATTCCTGACCGTTCATCTGCATCATATAATTAACTTTATCAAAAACGGAACATCATAAATAGTGAAATGACCAATTCACATCGACACATGCATTGTATCAATGACTGAGAAAAGATAAGATTGCTAACCTCGATCGAGGGAAATAAAGAGGAGAAAGCTCAAGTGCGTCTTAGGCACCTCCTATATTTTTGTTCTGTGATAAATTAAACGGGATCATTCACTCAAAAATTTCATCAAACACCTTAAATGCATGCATAGGAAAAAAACTAGCACACCTCTCACACCTTCCACCAAGAAAAAACAGAGGGCAGGCAGAGGGCTGGGGCGTCGTATTTATAGAGGCCGGGATCATACATCCCGGTTTGTAACACAAACCGGGACTAAAGGTTTGTGGCAAGCCACGTGTCTGGCACCCAACCTTTAGTCCCGATTTCTGTTACAAACCGGGACACATGACCCCTCATGAATCGGGACGCATGCCTCCGGCCACCGTGCCAGCTCGAACCGGGATGCATGCCAGCATTAGTCCCGGTTCATGGCGCAACCGGGACTAATGCTGTTAGGAGGCGCGAACGGATAGCCTGTTTTCTACTAGTGGGGGCTCCGGAGGAAGTAACCTTCTCTATGGATGAGTCTCAAACGGATGATATACCCTAAGTTTTTGTGCAAGAAGATAACTTTTTGAATGCCCTTACACTAATGAGGAAGTCGAGAAAGCGATTTTCCAAATGAAACACAACAAAACACCATGCCATCAAGGTAGATCTTCTAGATTTGTTCGACTTTCTACATGCCAGACAACTAGACTTGTTTAGACTGATTCCTCTCACACAGAATAGGGGCCCCGTATGTTATGCTCGATCTCTCCGGAACACCAAGTCAAAACATTGACAAATGATTGAAGTCAGTTAAAGAAAAAGGGATGGTTGGCGAGATAATTTTTTACCTAAGGTCAATAAGGAAGAAAGTATACAACTGTATCGACCTATATGCCTACTTAACGTTAGCTTTAAAATATTCACTGAAGTTGCCATAATCAAGCTGACCATGTACTTCGTCCTTCTCAGACTACCTTTATGCAAGGAAGACACATCTTGGATGGTGTAGTAATTCTGTATGAAATGGTACATATGATCTTCATAGTAAAAAGCTGAATGGCGTATTGTTTAAAATTTATTTTGAGAAGGCTAATTATAAGGGTTAAGTGGTCTTTTATTCACCAAGAACTCCGTATGATAGTTTTTTCGGAGGAGTGGCGTCCTCTAATCCATAGTTTTTTGACTATAGGTAGTGTCGCCACCAAACTTAATGATGATGTTGGCAAATATTTTCATAAAAAATAAAGGATTGAGATAGGATGACCCATTATCACCTATACTATTTAATATAGTGGATGGTATGTTGGTTACCTTGACCGAGAGAGCAAAACTTGACAGCCAGATTGAAAGGATAGTTTCTCATCTTTCGATGGGGGCTCTCTATTCTTCAGTATGCCGATGATATAGTTTTATTAATTGAACATGATTTGGAAAAAACGAAGAATTTGAAATTAATCTTATCAGTATTAGAACAACTTTCTGGATTGAAGATAAATTTCCATAAAGGTGAGTTGTGTTATTTTGGAGAGGCCTAGGACGAGGCTCACCTATATGCCGATATTTTTGGCTGTGGGCAGGGTTAGTTTCCAATCAACTATTTAGGAATCCCGATCCACTATAAGAGTCTCACAAATTCTAAGCGGAATCTTGTCGAAGAAATACTACAAAAAAATACTTAGCTAGTATTTGGAAAGGAAAATTTCTAACTCTAGGTGGAAGACTTGTACTCATAGCTCGGTACTAAGTAATATGGTATTCTATATGATTTAGTTTTTCCAACTATCGAAGGAGTCTTAAACATATTAAACTATTTTCGATCAAGAATCTTTTGGGAATGAGTAGCGAGAAAAAGAAATATCAACTGACCAAATGGAGCGTGGTTTTCTGACCAAAATACCAAGGTGAAGTTGGTATAAACGACCTTCAGGTTAAGAACACTTCTCTTCTAGGTAGATGGCTTTTCAAGATACTCATAGAGGATGGTTTGTGGCAAACCCCCCTTAGGAGGAAACATGTCGACTCAAAATATGTGTCTCAAGTTCTATGAAAGCCCGCATATTCACATTTTTTGGCTGGAATAACAGACTCTAAAAAGTTTTCTTTTCTGATTTGGCACCTTTAATATCAAGGATGGATTGCAAATATGTTTCTAGGAGAATAAATGGCTTGGTAGTGCTACTCTCCGGGAGCAATATCTCGGTCTACAGTGATGGAATCATACCCTCCAAGTGTCATGTACAGAAGTGTAACATCCCAATTTTTGTTCTAAGATGTTACTAGAAGAATGAATCATATTGTTTGCATCATGGTATCACACAACAAAAAATTTGCATCAAAACCCCTCTCCCAAAAACCTTACTTTGTTTTCCCTTATAGTCCTATGAGGACATGAAGAGGTTATTTAAACCAAATCCTCAAAAGATTATGCAAAGGTTTACTTTTATGACCCTATGTTAACCACCTCCTTTTTACAAAAATTTAGAAAATGGATTCATTAAATTTGAAGTTGTTAAGCAAAAGTTATTAAAGAAAAAGTAAAACAGAAATTATTAAAAGAATAAAAAAGCTAACTAACCTAATCTAACTGGGCCGGCCGCGCAAGCAACTCCTCTGCCCCGCGCGCGCGTCGCCTAAGCCTAGCTGGGCCGCCGCGCACAGCCCGCTAGCATCCTACGCGCATCCCGTCGGCACCGACCCGCTGACCCCCGGCCCCACCGGTCGTCTTCTCCATGGAGTCCGCGACGAACCCGACCTCCCCTACCGCAAACGGCGCACGGATAAGCCCCGATTCCAACCGAATTCAGCCGCACCCTTCTCCACGCCTCTGGCTTATAAAAGCCCCGACCCCTCTCCTTGTTTCCCCTCGAAAACCCTAGAAAAAAACCACACCGAATCGCTGCCGATTTTTCAACTCCATTGTCGCCGCCGAAGCTTGGGAGTTCACGGTTGAGCACAATACCCGTTGCCCTTGCTCCCTTTTCCCTCCAGACCTCTCCCCCTTGAACCACTGATTCTCATCGTGCACCTCCCTCCGTTTGAATTGCAGAGAATCGCCTCCGATTTATCGTCGAAGCCTCGCCGGAGCTCGCGGAGATAAGCGATGCATTGCCGCCAGAGAAGGAAGAGAAGGATGACTCCGAGCACACATGGGAGATCGTTGGAGGGAGAGAAACACCATCATCACGCCCATCATTTTTCCGGGGGCACCAGATCATTGACCTTCACCATCACCAGATCACGCCGCCGCCACCGTCGCCATTGTCGCCGCCTGTAAGTCGTCGCCACCTCTCTTCCGTTAGATCTCGATGCCACAAAGTGGATTAGATCCTTTAAGCGAAGAGGTATCGGCCTATCACGTCGCGCCGCGTGGCACGTCTCGCATCAACGCACCATGTTAGATTAGCTTGACCAATCAGCGGCCGCCACTTGTCGCGGATCTGTTAGGGTTAGATTTAAAATAGGAAGATTATTGTTAATCTTGCGAAATTCATAATAAATAGAGTACTTGTACAAAAATTACATATAATATGTCGTTTGATTGCTAAAATTGTGTAGAACACAGATATGAAATAAAATTACAAGTTTACTTTATTATTATTTCTATAGATTTAAAACACTAGATTGGAGTATTTAATTCATAGAAAAATATTTATAACTCCGTTTTAGTTGATTCTTGTTGCGTTGGTTTTGTTTTTGTGATGTATACTGTATAAAATTATAAAACATTTCTTAGAGGTTTTAGATCTATTTCGTGGTAGATTTGATGTTTGGATCTCCTTATAGACTTATAAAACAAAGTAATAATCAAAATTACCTAAAATCTGTGGAAAATCAATACTAACAACATCCCCAACACAATAGCACCCCTGAAAAATACCTTAGTCGAAATTGAAACTCATTCATGCATATTACCATGTTGCATGCATGCATATTAATTTTGTGGCTTGTTTATGTGCAAGTAGTGATTAGATCTTTGTGTGTGCCTTCGTTAGATTGTTTGGAGTGCTCCGAGGAGTACTGTTGTATAGATTGCTGCTCGGATCAAGGCAAGTTACACCACTTGTTCATATTTTTGTCCCCGTTTTGATTCTATGCATGGTTAGATCTTCAAAATCTATAGTATGCATGTGTAGGATGGTAGTAGAGTTTCCTAGTATTATTTTGCAAGTGCGATGATTTTTGTAGTATGCCATGAGTAGTTTTATACTTAGGATTTTCCCTCCTAATAAGGTTACCCCTGTTTTTGCTAAGTAATGCTTGCTATGCTATATATATAAAGTATAGTTGGGGGTCTTGAAAGACAAGAAAGTTTTTTAAGTATAAAGGCTCTCTTGCGCGATCTTTTCTTCTCAAAGCCACTTCAAAATAAAACTAAGTTTTCTTCTGGGCGGAATGGTTGTCGGGTCAACGAGTGTGATTTTGGTGGAGGACGGCCGCCCAGGAATCAAAGAAGTCTGCCATATTTTAGAATTCAGAAGCTTCGAGTGCAACCACAATACATATGGGCTTGTTCTTTGCCTAGTACGTAGTAGGAAGCCTCACTGGGGTACCAACATTTGGATGTTCTTGGCACGGTTGGATCCAGCTGGTAGAGGGGATACAAAGGGAAAGCCTCGCCATAGTCTTTTCTGTAAAAAAACTTGATCATGGATTATGGGTAAAGTGCACAAACTCTCGAGAGTATTGCAATCTGATCGATCAACCGAGTTCATGAAAAATAATACTTGAGCATCTGACGGACGGAGCCTCTGAAGGATCTTCCTCTCTCTCTTCCAAAACTTAAAGTTTTATAAAACCCATGGCGTGAGTCATATCGCCAATGGATGGGATTTTGGGGACTTGGTGAGTAATATTCAAGTGTTAGGTTGTCTGGACACTTGGTGAGTAATATACAAGTGTTAGGTTGTCTGGACACTTGGTGAGTAATATCCTCGTGTGCCATCCGACCCTATATTACTTAAGCAAATGTTTACAAAGTAGGAAAAACACTCTTTCTTTTATCCATACTTAGAGAAAACTAGCTTTGTGCAAATAAACTCCACAACCTAAACTAGGCTTGCATATAGAGTTAGTGTTTTCCTTCCTTGGTTTAATTTGCGAATACATTTCAAGTATTGACCCAACTTGTTGGCTGCACGTCTTATGTGCAGAATCCGAAGATTGAAAGGTGCGTAGGGATCGCGAGTCTACACTCAACAAGCCTGGGGCGTTGATGCACTCAAGCTATTTATGTTTCCGCTATTATTTGAGCTAGCTATATTCTAAGAAAGTTTGTAATAATTTCATACTCTAGATTACTCGTGTAATAAATGACATTGTGTTTTACATGATATTCATCGACTGTGAGTGCTAGCTATTGATCTAGAGAATAGCATGTAAATCACAGGGACCAAGGGTCTTTATCGATCCGAGGTCACAACAAGAAGATACCTCATTGGACCTAGACTAGCATCACAGAACAATCTTCTATATTGATTAACCACAATAATATAGTTGTCTGAAGATTTGATGAGTCAGGTGGAATTTACTTGAGAATCGTAAATTCTCGATATACACCATGTATAGAGCACTGGTCCAACCAGATATTTTAGTTGATGATAATAATTAAATTTGGAAGATGAAGATACCATTAAACAAGAAAATATTCTCATGGTACTTACGTCGAGGGGGGTTATTATCACAAAAGATAATCTTGTTAAACAGAATTGACAAGTAAACAATGTGTATTTCAATGTAATTTCACTTGTTCTATATGGTCAATCATCCAAGTAGCTTATGGACTATCTCACCCATGTTCTGTTGCCAATATATTTGGTAATTGGTTACATGAAATTGCTGATAAGTACAAAATTCTATTTAGGGTGGGAGTGCTTGTCATTACTTTATTGCTATGTCTATGTAGAAATGGCAAGATTTTTAATGATAATATGTCCTCTCATTATCGGAGCACAATTACTCTTCGTTTATGGTCCTCTCTACAACATGTGAAGTTTCGAGAACTATTAACGGAGGCTTGTACACACTTGGAGGATACGCCTTGGAATATTTTTTTTCCTACATGGACATCAACGTAATCTGCGGATTGAACTTACGTCTTCTTAGTCGTTATGTAATATCAAAGAATTGTATGCTTTTCACCTAGTTTTTTTATTTGTTTTCTACTGGATGGTTGTCGGCTGTGTGCATTGATGAGTGCAATTATGATGCATATATAAGTATACAAATTATTCATATTGACACTCATCTCATGCTCCATCTAGATGTAACTATGCCTATTATGCATGATTACTATTTCTTTTCATTTTCTAGTGAGCTTTGCATAACTATTAGTTTTTTTCAAAATCTTATTACTTTTCCTTATCTTTTACACGTGTGTAGGTGTTATGGATAATGGATGGCAAGAAAAACCAAGAGGATGCAATATGCAGAACTTAGATGCACCAGACTTGGCCATATGTGGTGGGGAAAAAGTCATATATTTTCCATCATCCCATATTAAAGATCCAATGTCATGGTGTTAAAACCGCCTCACGGACCTCCAGAATAGCTATTAAAAGAGGGGAACCCTTGCCGCCTCCACATCGATCGACACACTACTTGCCTCCATATTTGGTACTCTTTGGTACAGGGGTACATATCCGTACTTCCCACCCGTACCGACCTTATTACGAGATTCAGAAAACATGAAGAGTTTCGAGAGGGTTTAACGTCCTCTAGTATGGCCGCTTCCGACCGGTCATACCAACTTCTCGGACTTTAAAAAAAGAGAAGACAAGATGTTGTACGGGCACACACCGGTACCACGCACCCGTACCGATGAGCAGCACCACGCAGCAATGACCGGGGATAGGTAAAGAAGGGCAATAACCACTCAATCTTTTTATTTCGACAATCTGGAGTTAGTGGGTTACCTTCTAAATGTTCCACGTACTACACTCCATTTTATTTTATCTAAATTCAAAACTCCCTAGCCTATAATTCTCTGTAGTTTTCATGTCTATTTTTTTTTGTTTTCATGGTTGTGTGAACAAACTACATTCGTACACGAAATCGTCTTCTTTTACTTTATTTATTATTTTTGCAGGGAATTGAACCTTGTGTGATGATGTGTATGGTTTATTACAATCATGCAAATACTCGCATAATCCATTTCGTTGTTTCAACTCAAGTTTCAACAAAAAGAGTTTGTTATAACCTTTCAACTCGAACCTCTCTCAATAAAAGACATGTTCTCTAAGAAGGCGACCATCAGGCCACGTCAAAAAATATTCATTGAACCAAAGGTACATGTACATAAAAAAAGGTCATTTGTGCCTCAACAATAAAGTTCATCATCCTTGCTTCCATCTAAGCTTGGGGAGGTAACCACTTCTCACATTTTCTTTTTATAACTGCATTTTATCTTTTCTTGTGGTAATCTATTCTATTTTGGTTCTTGCAAAGTTATAAGCTTGGGGAAGTTACTTTTGCATGTGTAGAGTTTTGTGTAATGTTCTCTATATCTAAAGGTTTTTGTGCAACCGTGTATCCTAATGAGTGGAATTTATGTACACTCTTATAGAAGTATTTTATGCATATCAACCACCCATCTCATGCCTTATCTAGCTGCAGTTATGCCAAATACGCATGGTTTATGTTATTAATTCCTTTTCATATGAGCTTTGCACATTTGATAGTTTAGGTAGAATTGTATCCCTCTTCCTTTTCTTTGACATGTGTGTAGGTGTTGATGATGATTATGGATAAAACAAAGGCAAAATGAACAAATAGAGCATAGTATGGAGGAGCTGTAGGGACCAGACTTAGCCATTTGAGGTGTTGTAAAAAGTGAATTTTTCTTCTCAAACTAAAGATCCAAGACCACTGGGTTGTATCCCTCATCGATACGAATCCAACAAGCCCAAAAACACCCAAAATGGAGTTCATATGAAGAAATGACGACCAAAATACAGAAGATCCTGAAAGTTCAACGATCAACTATACGACCGGAGCAAAAATTTCAGCTGTATAGTTGCGCCCGTATAGTTGTGCACGTATAGTTGCAAAAAGTGTCAAAAACAACAGGATCCCCCCCAGAAGCTCTAGATCCTTTCCTAAGCCACATGACGGTATTGGGGGTGACCTAGGGCACTTCCAAGGCTACATAAAGGTGGTACGAGTCAAGAAACAACATAATACACCATATACAAGATCTAGATCCCATCTACCGCCTCCACGGCGGCACCCTGCCGCCATGCCGCCTCCATAGCCTCTTCAGCTCCACCAAGATCTAGATCTCCATCAACACCATCAAGCCATCCAAGCAAGAAGAGGAGGGGAAGGAGGACGCCGACATCACCATGCCGACGCCACCATCATCATGTTGTCATCACCATCTACATCGCCACTACTCCTTCATCCTTTCCTATCATGGTCTCTATGATGGGTTGTAACATGGCTTGATGAACCCCCTTTTATTAATGTTATGATCATTTGAGTAATTAAAATGTGGTGTCTTCTTGTTAATTAATATGTCTGTGCTTTCTCTTTATATTGTTCTATTCATGATATTATTCTAGTGATTGGAAATGTCCAATCCATTGTTGAGAAATTTACTAGGGATTCACGGTGTGTCATAAAACTTATCATTAGTCTCTCCTCTTCCATGGGTAGAACTAATAGGCAATTTTCTATAAGTGATTTGTGGGGGCAATAGCAGCTTAGGATGCACCGCCCAGAGTTTCCCCAAGATCGCTCATGGTATAGATAGGTATAGTGTTGCGAATTGCTTGACCCCAAAGTGACAGATGGGATATCTTGTGACTAGCACACTTGCTTAGGAGTACGGTTGTCCATAGAACTTAATACCTTTGCTCTGGTCTTGTTACCTTAATACACTATTATTTTGTGAGATGGCCCATGTCCGAAGAGGGTGTGGACAGTTGAGTTGTCTAGTTGCCACTTACCAACGGTGGGAGACAACATTATTTGAGGGACCGCCACAAGTACAGTTTATAGCTATTCTATAAGCACTTATCATGTACACCAGTATACATAACATTACTTGAGGATTCGTAGCATTAATATTTTACTTCATTGTTTATCTACATTAATATATCATCTAATTGCATTCACTTTATTTTTTACTTTTGTTCTAGTTTTCTTCAGTTCTAGTAGTAGTTGTTACAAATCATCTTAAATTCATTTATCCTAGTAACTTATAGAATAGGCTATTTCCAAGCCAAATTTTGGGTGCGAATGTGGCCGCATTGACAACGTGGCTATGGGGTCGTGTTGTTTCCGTTCGCCGAGCTCTCGTTGGGACAAACTCTTTAAATATTTACTCCTACAAGTACTGTAATAACCCTGTTGTTGGTACAGGAACCCATTCATCAAATTGGGGTCGTTGATAGGGAGCAAAGTGTTCGGTTATTACCTATCTACTCGCACATAGTTTATTTCCGTTTGTTGCTATTATCTTACTTCTTTCTTTTATATTGAAAACAAAAAAATTACAAAACCAAAAATATATAAAAACGGTTGCTGCTAATCATGTCTTCCGAAATAAATTATGTTAAAATGATAATACAAGAATTGGAGGAGATAAAGGATTCAAATTTACCAAGCCAGGTTGCTAGATATGATTTGATAGAGAAAATGCCGAACCTATTGGAAGGGCATTCATTATGGTTGCGTGTTAGTGATGGATCTTATTGCACAAACTGTAAAACAGATGACCACCTTAATTTTCAATGTAAAAGTTCCAACAATCCTACTCTAGCAAATTATAATAGAGATAAATCCTATGCTAGTTTGGAAGTATTAGAATACGTTCTTTACAAAGGTGCATCTGAAATGGTATTTAGACTAGGAAGATTGATGTTGAATGTGAAGCACTTGATGGAGTTTTTAATTTAGTATACCTCATATTCCTCTTTTGCGAAAATAATTTAAGTAATAATGCATTGGTATTATATTATTTGAAGTGGTCTAAACCCGCCATGGATAAAGATAACCTTTTGCAGGACTCACTAAAGAGTGGAGAGGAAAAGGAGCACAAGGAAGAGAAGGAAGAACAGATTGATCACCCGCTCACACCTTCAACTCCTACTTTTGATTCTATCATTGCTATTAAAACACTAGTCGATGAAAAGGAGGAACAAAAAAGTGAGGTTGACAATGAGAGTCACAATACAACTTTTGTTTGTAATGCCTCTCACTCTAGTAGTGATTTTTATGATGCTAAAACTGTTGATAATTGTTATATGGAGGCCTTGTTCGTAGACACTCATATGGAGAGCATTAATAATAATGAACTAGAGATAGAACCTTGCTACACTAATATGCAGGGTCTTGAACTCCCTGCTATGAAGGAAGAGTACTATGAAGTGTTCCCCTACAAAGTTAACCAAGGTAAAGATTTAAGAATTATAGATGAATCTTCAATCCTCTCAATGCAGCTATACACGGAGGCATTTTCACCAAGCTTGGTGTATCAACACTCGCTTGAAAGCAAGAACTTGTGCATCTACATGATGTCGATGCACCGTAAGCGGGTACGACTCCGATCGAACTCTACTCCAAGATGCTCCAAGCTGGTATGTACAACCTCACCTCGAGTCGATATCCCTTGGGATCCAGGTGGGTGATGTATGGTGCATCCTAGCATGTCTTTATGGCTTTAAAGAGAGCGCTTCTCGGGAGGCAACCCGGAAGTTACTAGGTGTCTTTCTTAGTTTTATGTCTTGAGTCTAGTTGCATTCATGTTGCATTGACACTTTTATTCTTCGCATGTATTGCTATTAGAGTAATCTTGTGGTTGTTTTCAAAAGGTAGAATTTAGTGTCACTATATTATGTGTTGCATAATCTCGGGAAAAAGGAAGAGAAAATCAATTTTAGGTTAATCCTTCAATTATATGTATTTGTTGGTCAAAAATTAAAGTTGTTATTATTACCGTCAAAGCATGGTGTTTATTAAGTTTCAGGTTAATAACAAATCCTGGAAGAAACAGGTGAAGATTGGCGTTACCAGAAGGTTTAAAGACCAACTATACGGCGGGACCTTTTTGGTCCGGCCGTATAGTTGTCGTTGTATAGATATCGACGCCATCTACCCTTCAATGGTCAAGGTACAATAAGTTTAACGACCGACTATATAGCGGGACCTTTTTGGTCCGGCCGTATAGTTAGGAAAACCCCTCAAAACGCCAAATGGAAAGTAACCATTGCTCAAAATTTTATTCTTTCTTCTTCCTTCTTATTATAAAAACGTCTAAACACCACATGGGAGCTTCTCCCATGTTCTAGAGAAGCCAAGCATATGTAAGCAATAAAGTTCTACCTCAGAAATTCCTTAAGTTGTAATTCTCTTTAGTAGTTCATGTTTTCTTTTTGTTTTGTTTCATTAGTTGGGTGAATGAACTTTGTTTGTACACCAAACTGTTGCCTTTTTTGTGTTATTTTCATAGGGACTTGAATCTTGTGTGACGACATGTACTGTAGTGCCAACCGTGCAAATACTCGCATGAGCCACTTGGTTGCTTCAATTCAATATGCCTACCTATTAATGCCTGGTAAAACTTTCCAACTCGAATCGATTTTAATAAGCACATAGGGGTTGCACACTCGTGTCTCGTATCCTGTTTCACTTGCACCTCATCACAATCTAGGAGAGGCCTCTTCTAGAACTAGTTTGTTGACTTAAGCGTGGTGCTTAGGTTGATGAAACGACTTAGTGGGACTTGTATTTCTATCACTTGTGAGCTAAACCCGTGTCTTGAGAAACACAAAAACATTTTTTCTTTTTAGTTTCTAAGAAGGTTCTCAAGGAAGGCACACCGGGCCATATCAAGAAATACATGTTGAAGCAAAGGTTCTTTGATCATCGAAAGAGAGGTTACCAGTACCTCAACGGTAAAATGTGTCACCCTTGCTTTCGACTAAGCTTTGGGAGGTAACCACTTATCACACTCTCTTTTGGTAACTGCATTTTCTATTTTGTTTTCGTGATCTTCTCAAGTTTGGTTGTTGCAAAGTTCTAAGCTTGGGGAGGTTACTTCTGCATGTGTAGAGTCTTGTGCAATGTTCATATTCGATGAAGGTTTAATGCAATCATGCATCCCGCTGTTTTTTGAATCCTTGCTTAAATGAGTCTAGTTTTGTATTTATATGGGGATACACTTGCTCATGATAGGCACCATAGGAGTTGACTTAGAGCTTGTATGCATCTTGCCAAATTGTTCATCAAGCTTGTGACAATATTTGTGATCCTCAAGAAAACATTGCCACAATCTCTACACTTGGAAAAATGAATATTTGATCAAGATCTTTTGAAATTTTCTAGTTGTCACATAATAGTTTTGCCTTAAATAAATAGTTAAGCTTGACCCCATAGTGTCAAAACAATAGACTTGGTAGTTTTCTTACGGATGGAGTTGTCAATTGGAAATGATATTTCAAAGTTTTGAGTTATATGCCAAATAAGTTGTTGTTTAATTGTCTTAAGAGTTTAGCCTTAAATATACTCAACACCATAGATGTGATGATCGACTTGATAGTACTCTTTGAAAGGATTTGTTTGAAGAAACTAATGTTTAGAGGTAATTGAGATGCATGCCAAATCTTGACCTATTGATTAAAGTATGATATTGCTTTATGCGTGTTTACACCACTATCGCACTCCACGGAGATCCAACAACTCCGATGGCCTATAAATGATCTACCAAGAGAGAAATCTCAGATTTTGGCTATGAGTTGATTGTACATCTATAACAACAATGCTATGATGGGTAAGACTTCTGGCCTCCTCATGGGCCCACGTTCAAAGCAAAAGAGGGAATACTCCTCTAACCGTTATGATAAATCATAATAACAAAAGGTAACCTTGGTAATGGTCACGAGTATCCATTCATAGCATGTACAGTCTGTTTAAACACACTAAGTTTTGGCATGATCTCATTACTAACGAACTAAATTTTTAGAAAGACAAAGAATAGAAAAGGAGTGTTTGATATCCATGATTCACTGATGTGGATTACCAAATGAGACACTCTAATGCTATGCTTCTTTTGACATGTTCTCGCATTTCCTTTTGGCATAAATCTCGTTACTAAGAGATAATCTTTCTGAAAGCTCAATAACTGATGTTTGCACTTGAGAGCCTTAACTATATGACATGATTGGGTAGAATCAATAAACTGTATTCCTATGTATGCTTGACATCTATTTATGACTAAGTTTCGCCTCATAAAAATAATTAGATGAAAAGTTATACAAAAGGTGCAATAAGAAGATCACAACTTTGTTTGCAAGTTAGATTCACTGTTGACATGGAGCATATAAGTTTTGATGAATCTTTGGTGGTCTTTATAACTGATCTTGTATTGCCTTGTATGAGTACATGTTTACTCTCTTTGAGCTTGAAAGAAAAATAAGGATGCAAGGCATACTAAAGTTGCTATGGCAAGCAAAATTCCCCTCATACTATTTATCGACAGTTACTGCTTGGGACGAGCAGAATCTAATCTTGGGGAGGTTGATGAGTGGAATTTATGTATACTTTTATAGAAGTATTTTATGCATATCAACAACCCATATCATGCCTTATCTAGTTGTAGTTATGCCAAATATGCATGGTTTCTGTTATTCATTCATTTTCATATGAGCTTTGCATATTTAGTAGTTTAGGTAAAATTTTATCCCTATTCCTTGTCTTTGACATGTGTGTAGGTGTTGATGATGATTATGGATAAAACAAAGGCAAAAGGAAAAAAGAGAGCATAGTATGGATGAGCTGCAGGGACCAGACTTAGCCATTTGAGGGTTGGAAAATATGTATTTTTCAAACTTCTCAAAATAAAAATCCAATACCACTAAGCTATATCCCTCATCGAGAAGAATCCAACAAGCCCAAGTACACCCAAAACGGAGTTCGTATGAAAAAATGACGACCAAAATACAGAAGAGCCCGAAATTCAACGACCAACTATACGACGGGAGAAAAATTCCAGTCGTATAGTTGCACCCGTATAGTTGTAGAAAGGGTCGGAAACGACGGGATTTCGTCCCCAGAAGCTCCAGAACCTTTCCTAAGCCATATGGCGGTATTAGGGGCGACCTAGGGCACTTCCAAGGCCGATATAAAGGTGGGAGGAGTCAAGAAACAATATAATACACCATATACAAGATCTAGATCCCATCTACCGCCTCCACGGAGGCACCCTGCCGCTGTCCCGCCTCCATAGACTCTACAGCTCCACCAAGATCCAGATCTCCATCAACACCATCAAGCCATCCAAGCAAGAAGAGGAGGAGAAGGAGGACGCCCCGCCACCATCACTGCACCATCATCACCATCTCCATCGCCGCTACTCCTTCATCCTTCCCCATCATGGTCTCCATGATGGGTTGTAACATGGCTTGAATCCCCTTTTATTAATGTTATGATGATTTGAGTAATTGAATTGTGGTGTGGTCTTGTTAATTAATATGTTTGTGCTTTATCTTTACATTGTTCTATTCATGATATTATTCTAGTGATTAGAGACGTCCAATCCATTGTTGAGGAATTTACTAGGGATTCATGGTGTGTCACAAAACATATCATTAGTCTCTTCTCTTCCATGGGTAAAACTAATAGGCTATTTTCTATAAGTGATTTGTGGAGGCAATAGCATCTTCGGATGCACCGCCCAGAGTTCCCCCCAAGATCACTCATGATATAGATAGGTATAGTGTTGTGAATTGCTTGACCCCATAGTGACAGACGGGATATCTTGTGACTAGCACACTTGCTTAAGAGTACGATTGTCCATAGGACTTAATGCCTTTTCTCTGGTTTTCTTACCTTAATACACTATTCTCTTGTGAGATGACCCATGTCCGAAGAGGGTGTGGATAGTTGAGTTGTCTGGTTGCCACTTACCAACGGTGGGAGACAACAATATTTGAGGGACCGCCACTGGTACAATTTATAGCTATTCTATAAGCACTTATCATGCACATCGATATTCACAACACTACTTGAGGAATCGTAGCATTAATAATTTACTTCATTGCTTATCTACATTAATATTTCATCTCATTGCATTCACCTTCTTTTATTTTTACTTTTGTTCTAGTTTTCTTCCAGTTCTAGTAGTAGTTGTTACAACTCATCTTAAATTCATTTATCCTAGTACTTATAGAATATGATATTTCCAAACCATGGTTTGGGTGCGAACGTGGCCACATGACAATGTGGTTGCGGGGACGTGTTGTTTCCGTTCGTCGAGCTCTCATCGGGACATACTCTTTAAATATTTTCTGCTACAAGTACTGTAATAACCCTGTTGTTGGTGCAGGAACCCATTCATCATATCCTACTGTTTTTGAATGCTTTCTTAAGTAAGTTTTGTTTCATACTTATATAAGGGATACACAAGCTTTCGTTAGGCCCCATAAGATTTTAGTTAGAACTTTGATGCACTTTGTTCAAACCTTTATCCAGCTTGAGAAAAATATTGTGATCCTCTAGAATACATTGCCATGATTCCGACACTTGGCATAATTAAAAGTACATTGATGAAGCCTCTAAATAATTTCTTTGGTGATGTTTAATTGTCTTAAGAGTCTAACCTTATAGATACTCAACACCATAGATTTAATGATCGACTTGATAGAACTCTTGATAGGATTTTTTTGAAGGATCTAATGTTCAATGGTGATTGACATGCATACCAAAAGTTGACTTATTAACTAAAAAATTATATTTCATAATGCATGTCTATAACCCTGTCACACAGCATGGGATGCTAACAACTCCACTAGTCTACGAATGATCATTATGGGGGAAACCTCTATATTTCCATTATGAGTTGATTAAACATCTGTAGAAACAATTATATGATGGATAGAAGCATTGGCACTCATGATACATCAAATATACCATTGAGTTTTGGCATGATCTCGTTACTAAATGATTGAAGCTCTAGAAAGGCAAAGAATGGAAAAGAGGTGTTTGATAGCCATGATTTATTGATATGGGCATTCTAATGAGACAGTCTAATGCTATTCTTCTTTTGACATGATATTGACTTTTAATTTCTATGCTTTTACCTTACAAAAGTGAGGATATAAAATATAAAAAACATAATAGGAGGATCACAAGTTTACTTTCAAGCTAGATTTACTTTTGATATGGGGCATAGAAGTTTTAATTTATCTCTAATGGTTGACATAATTGACCTTGTGTTACCTTGGATAACTATGTTACATCTTACTCTGAGCTTGCAGGAAAATAAGGATATAATGCATCAATCTTCAATGGTAAGTTAGATGATAGTATTAAATTGCCAACTCTCTTACTCGAGGACGAGCAACGTTTAAGCTTGGGTATGTTGATGTGTGCAATTATTATTCTTATATAAGCATACAAATTATTCATATTGACACTCATCTCATGCTCCATCTAACTACAACTATGCCTATTATGCATGATTACTATTTCTTTCCATATTCTAGTGAGCTTTGCAAAACTATTGTTTTTATTAGGATTTTATTACTTTTCCTTGTATTTGACATGTTTGTAGGTGTTATGGATGATTATGGATAATGGATGGAAATAGGAACCAAGAGGATGCAATATGGAGGACTTACAGGCACTAGACTTGGCCATATATGGTGGGGAAAAATTCATATTTTTCCATCATCTCATATTAAATATACAAGGCCATGATTTTGTAGATCTCGTCCATACGAGTCCAACAAGCTGAAGAACACCTCAATCAGAGTTTGTATGAAGAAATGGCAAAAAAACACTTCATCCATGTATAAGCATAACGACCATTGGTACGGTCTGGGCCCAGTGGTACCGTTCATACGTACCACCAACATCATTTTGGAAGGGGATATGAGCATATTCAGCACGGATCTTCCCAGAACCGCCTCGTAGACCTCCAAAATGGATATTTAGAGAGGGGAACCCTAGATGCCTCCACATCTATCCACACATATCCAAGGGGCAGAGCCCCGCTGCTCCACCACGCCTCTAGAGTCGCCACCTCAAGGTATCCACCATCACCATCACTCAAGAGTAAGGGAGGAATTGTATTTGAAGGGCTATGCATCGATCTCAATCATCATATTTATCAACACAGTATCCAATATCGACCCCCTTTGTTTACTTAGTTGTAATCCAAGCTCTATTTTTTAATTCACACTTGTATTCAAGTGTACCTTCAAAATATCAACTATACTATTGCCATTCTATTGATCACATTCATGTATGAGTAGTTCCTTTGTTCTTGGGGAGAGATGGAGAAACCCTAGCAATATTATAATATGAAATAAAGATGATATATTACTTTGTTCTATAAACATGTGTTAGTTCTCTAACTAGACATATCGACCACATAATATTTTCCTTTGGGACTAGAGAGAGAACTACCATTGGAAGTATGGAATTGTGTATGGTGGGAAGTGACATATCATGCTCGGTGCTTTACCATATGGAAACGGGGATAAGGAGGCGGGATTCACTAAGATCATATCGATATCCACGGGGTAACCCTTAATTTCAATGGATCCGTAGATGGTTGTAAAAAATCATTATAGTGGTTATTTTGAGATGTGATGACCGATGGTTTTCTAGGCACATCTTATTATGGAGCTCTCCCCACACATGTTATAACCAAATACATAGGTTTATCTTACTCGTAGTTAATACCAATGCTAGTGGTGTGTCCTACACTCCCCAGAACTCCTTAACCATATTGTCACCACCTTAACCACGCTCGCTTGTCCTTGTTTACTTTACTAATTTATTTTGTTCTTGTTTACCTTTGGTCTCAAACACCAACACCTTTTATATACTATTACTTGGAATTAGAGATAACTTACATTTACTCTCTAGTGAATAGTAACATGGGGCATAAATACCTCTACCATTAGCTTTCTGTGGTTCGATACTCTTACCTTTGAATATAGATACAATTGATATATATGTGCACTTGCAGTTATCATGCATCTTCCTTATGCAGAGGCCGGATGTAATACATTACTATGAGTAATAAAGCGCGCATTTCCAAAAATAATCTCAAGATGTTGACTATTGGGACGAAATTGTCCATAGAAATATGGACTCCATATTAGCTAATGGAACTTGTGAGGTAATCGCATCGTCCTTATGAGTTCAAACCTATATAATGTAAGTGGGTGTTCAAGAAAAATCTTAGACCTTGTGGTACTATTAAAAAGTACAAGGCATGTTTTGTGGCTAAGGGTTATACCTAAAAATAAGGTGAAGACTTCATCAATACGTACTCACATATAGCCAGATTGATCACTATTCGAATACTACTATCCTTGGTTTCCTCACACATTCTTCTCTTCATCAAATGAATGTTCAGCGAGATTTTCTAAATGGATATCTAGATGATAGAATTTGTATGGAGCAGTATAATGGATTTGTAGTAGATGGTCAAGAAGGAAAGGTGTATAAGTTAGTGAAGTCTTTATATGGTCTTAAGCAAGCTCCTAAGAAGTGGCATGAGATTTTTAAAGAACTTTAACCTAAAGGCTTTGTTGTAAATGAAGTTGATAAGTGTGTGTACTATCGCCATGATGGGGGCGAGCGAGTTATCATCTATCTCTATGTCGATGACATATTGGTATTTGGGACCAACCTCATTGTTATTGAGGAAGTCAAAGAGTTTCTATCTCGCTTTTTGAGATGAAGGACTTGGGAGTGGTTGATGTAATCTTAAACATCAAGCTATTTAAAGATGACAATGGTGGGATTACACTACTTCAGTCCCACTATGTGGAGATGATATTGAGTCTCTTCGGGTATAGCGAATACAATCCATCTCCAATGCCTTATGATCCGAGTGTGATACTTTGAAAGTATCGAAGGAATGGTAAAGATCAATTGACATATTATCAAATCATTGTCTCATGCATATATTCAGCCAGCGCTACGAGTCCTGATATCTACTTTTCTATAAGAAAACTGAGTCCATTTGTGTCAAATCCTGGAGATGATCATTGGCATCATCGAGAGAGAGTGTTGCACTATTTGAAAGGCATCGCGAGTTATGGTATTTACTATACTAGGTATCCATGGGAAGTTGAGGGTTATAGTGACTCAAAATGGAGATCAAATGCTGGTGAGATTAAGGCCACGAGTGGTTTTTTTTACACTTGGCAGTACCGATGTTTCCTGGAAGTCTTGCAAGAAGATCATCTTAACGAGGTTAATAATGGAAGCAAAAATCACAACATTATACACGGCTAATTTTGAAGCAGACTGGCTTCATGAGTTCTTGATGGACTTATGTGTGGTTGAAAAACCAATACCCGCCATCCTAATGAATTATGATAATCAAACTATGATCATCAAAGTAAACGATTCTAAGGATAATATGAAGTCATCAAGACATGTGAAGTGAATATTAAATTCTATCAGAAAATTGAGAAACTCCAGAGTTACTACGTTGGATCATATCCAAACATCTAAGAACTTGGCAGATATCTTCACAAAGGGTTTACCACATAATGTGATAGAAAATGAATCGAGGGTGATGGGTTTGAGGCCACACTATGAGTTATCTATAGTGGTAAACCACGCTATGTGATCGGAGATCCTGTGAATTAGAGTTGGAAGATAAACTGTTGGATATCTTAGGGAGAGTATCCCTAATACTGAATTACATATCTGTAAAGATGATATACTCTCCTATTCTGTATGGTAGGTTGATATTTATATTAATGTGTTCTAAGTGTATTATCTAATAAGAGATGTTGACCTCTAGAAAATCTTTTAAAGAACACATATATGCGTTTCACTGTCAAACGTTGTTATCCGTGAGAGTTGGGTGCTCTCCAAAAAACTCATGAAAGGCCCTGGAGTATGACGGATAAGCTCCAAACTGCGGGAAAGCCCTGCAGAAACCCAATATTGGTCTAGACTTTATGTGAAACGAGTGTACATAAGACTTGTAGTTCAATGAATAGTTCACAATTCAAGTTGATAACTAGCGTTGGAGGTGAAGTTTAATGTGAAAGTTCAACTTACCAATTTGGTAATGGGCTATTGGGCTATAATACAAATTCTCAAATTCTCTTTGGCACAATTTATACATGGCAGCTCATGGTTGTGCTAGTGGTGCTAAAGTTTAGTCCCACAATGCTAGTTGAGTGAGAGTTTCACCTCCTAATATACTAGGATATTCTACCACTCACTAAGGTGTGAGAGAGAAGCTCGCATGCACTCCTTCTCCGATGTTTCCCACCTTAGCACGCCACGCCTTGTCACTACGTGCACTCCGCGGGTTGCTAGAATGAGCCAAGCTGAGCTCATTTTTTTCATGATGTTTGAAATTGCTACTTGAAAAAACTAGTTATGTTTCAATTATGAGTCATTAATGGACACATTAATCAATCAGCCGTTTTGGGATTTTCTCGACCATGGACTATTGCTGATTTGGAAATGGAGCGCCTCACGACCTTTTAGACCTGTACCATATAACCTCAGACGCAAACACTATTTCTGATTAGTTGCCATCGACTCTGTTAGGTCAAATAGAACAAGTTTCGTGAAGGTACCCCTATATAAAGAGGCCTCAGGCGACAAAAAACTAGAGCCGCACCCCACAGAACACAACACTGAAGAGCCGCCGGAGGAATAGATCTAGATCTAATCTCCAAACCATTCTCCACCACCATAGCCATATTCCACCACTTGTAATAGTAGATCTCTTCTCCAATTGGCGACATTGTAAGACTATTGCTATCAATCTCATGATTTCTATTACAATGTTTATGATTGTTGATTTCATCTCTATGTGTGAGTAATTCTCCTTGGGATAAGGGCTTCCACCTATCCATGTAGCATGTGCATGTTATTTATCATAGATGGGATCATGTATTAGTTTGTATGGCATGATGATTATTGTACCCTCTCTTGCCTCAATCTAAGGACTTGTCAGGTACCCAAGACCCCGAGGATTGACCCATGTATCGGGAGTGTGAGTAATGACTAATCTGCAGGATCGGAACCCCAGTGATAGAAAGGTAGTATGGTTGTATGTGAGGGATTAACGGTGACGTCACTATGCATATCATTAGTTCTCTTTATTCTATGGATGATACTAGTAGGTTATTCTATAAGCATTTGTTGAGGCAATAGAAATTATGGATGCATTGCCTACATATAATTATATTGCTCTAACAATTACATGCATATTTTATTATTATCTTTTATTTCCATCAGATGTTTTGCACAGCTACAGGTGAAACCGAAAGCCCTAGGCCCTCTCTCTCTCCATCATCATCAACAACAAAAGATCGCAAACTCTTGGTTCGGTAAAACACAAGAAGAATTACAAAACTCCCGAAGGTCCGTTAAAGTGACTTCACTTTGCTTTCTGCTTCCCGAGGATTCGATAAACCTAGGTCTACTAGGGAAAAACAAGCTATACTACATCTGTAATCCGGATCGAAGGTATCAACCTTTTTTCTAGCGCCGTTGCCGGGGAAGCAATAGCTACCCTGGTGAGATTATTAGAAAACTTGCTAGTTTTAATTCTTGCTTTTAATTTTGTTGGTTTGCTTTCAGTCGTCTTTATTTGAAAAACCAAAAAAATAGCTAGTTTTTAAATTCTTGTTTTTACTATTGTACCTTTTTTTTAGTTTAAGGAAAACCGAGAAACATAGGAAATATGGCTGATAAGAAGCATGGGGAGTTTGCAACTCCAAGCAATGATTATTTGCATACTCCTATTACTCAGCTAGCAATTACTGCTGAAGATTATGAAATTAAGCCCCACTATTTAAGTTTGGTTCAACAGAATCAATTTGGAGGCTCTACTGTTGAGGACACAGGTATGCACTTGAATACTTTCAATGAAATATATGATATGATGCGCATTAAAGATGTTGACCCCGATGCGGTCAAATTGCGCTTATTTCCTTTCTCTCTTAGAGGAAGATCAAAAGAATGGTTGCTATCTTTGCCTAGAAATACTATTGCATCATGGGTGGAATGTACTTTTTTATTTATGACTAAATTTTTTCCACCTGCAAAGAGTATGCAACTAAGATCTAATATTACTTGTTTTAGACAGGAAGAGCGTGAGCCACTGCGCTTGCATGGGAGAGAATGAAAGAATGCATGAGGAACTGTCTCAGTCATGGGATGGAAGATTGGTTAATTCTCCATTTATTTTATAATGCTCTTAACCCCGTGTCTAAGTCTATGCTTGATACTGCAGCTAGAGGAACATTTATGGGCAAACAAATTAACGAATCAAAGCAGCTTCTAGACAACATGCAAGACAACCATGCCCAATGGCTTGTGGAAAGATCAAACACGAAAAAGGTGAACTCCATCACACCTCAAGAAAATGAAGAACTCAATGCTAAACTGGATGAGCTCATATTAGTCGTCAAAGGTAAGGAAACCTCGGTAAGAGTTATCCCAGAACCAAATATTGAAGTAGAGTTTATAGCTCGTAATGATTATAACCCTGCTTGGAAGAAGAACTATAATCCAAATTTTCAGAAACATTATTCTAGCCCTGCAGGTAACTCTAATAATCATATGGGATCAAGCAATGGTAGTCTCCAAGAAACTCTTAAATCCTTTATGGACTCACAAATGAGAAAAATAATATCCTAGTTAAAATAACGGAGAACCATGATGCTATGCTTGCTAAATTATCTAACCAAGCTGTTAGTTTGAGGAATGATTTGCAGGCCCACCAAGAAAGTACAAGGATTGTTGAGGCACAACTAGGTAAGATAACCGAGAGTGAAAACTCTCATTCTATCTAAATTTGCTAGTAAAGCTGAGCCCGATCTGGTTGAAAAACTTAAGATGATAAGAATTCAAAGGGAGGAGCCTGAAGAACTTGACTACAGCAATGCCCTTCACCAAACTACATGGTTGAGGATCTTGTAAAAAGGATCAATATCAAGATTCCGGTAAGTGAAGTAAATGAGTAAGCCATGTATCAACACTTCGTTAATCAGGTAGCAATTAAGGTACGTGAGCCTGAGGAAGAGTATAAGAAAATTGCTGAAAAATTACCAGCTAAACTTGATGATATATTTGAGCCTGCTATTAAGATTAAAATTGGTACTAATGAAATAGATGCACTTTGTGATTTAGGTGCAAGTGTTTCAACAATTCCAAAGAGTCTTTTTAATAAGCTAAATCTTGGCTCATTTGAAATCACTGAGTTAAAATTACATCTAGCAGATGCTACCTACGAACAAGCTGTAGGAATTAAGGAGAATACTTTAGTATACATTAAAGGTTGTCCTGCTCTCATTGATTTTGTTATTGTTGACATGCCTGAAGATGCTACTGCTCCTATCATATTAGGCCGTACACTCTTAAGAACTATTAAGGCTTTGATTAATCCACATGAAGGGAACGATGAAGCTTCAATTTCCTTCGCGGGATCCTTTTGTTATTCATTTTCCCAGGAGGAAGAAAGTCAAGCATGATGACAAGGAGGCTGTCAATTTGAAAGCCAACTATTTTGGAGTGGGTGTTCCACTCATCTGGCCTAAGTGAGCAACATCAAGGTCAAGCTATTGACCATAAAAGAGTGCTGCATGGGAGGAAACCCATGTGAAATAAAGGTTTGAGTAAAGTTTTTAAGTTTTAGTTTAAGTTTCTTGTTGAACAAAGAGTGCTAGAAAACTCCAGTTGAGAAGGAGAAGTTCGGTAGTACTAAAAATCATGTTTTATACATGCTGTTATTGGTCGACAATATAGACTATCATTTTTCTGTCAAAAACATGGTGTTTCTCTAAGTTTCAGTTTAAGAAAGAATTCTCAAAGAAACGGAATTTTTTTGCCGATTTTAAGGACCAACTATACGGTGGGAATAAAAATTCCAGCCGTATAGTTGTGGCCGTATAGTTATCAATGTCATCGAAAAAAATTCTTCCCAGCGGGAATAAAAATTCTGGCCATATAGTTGCGGCTATATAGATATCGAGGCATTTTTAAATTTTCTTTTAAAACGTACAGTAAGCTTGACGACCAACTATACAGCTGGGATGAAAAATCTCGGTCGTATAATTTGGCCGTATAGTTGCGCCACCAAGTGAGAAACCCTAAAAACCCTAAAAAAATTACGTCAGACCAACTATACGGCGGGAACAAATTTTTTTAGACGTATAGTTTGGACGGTTGCGTCTGACCACAAAATCGCCACGGGACAGGTACCCCAGCACCAAAACTTCAATCCTTTTTATCTCTTCTACCTCCAAACTCTCTCAAAACCTCAAGAGATCTTCATCTCTACTCAATTTTGTTAGATTTCCTCACACACAAGTGATCTACGGTATGTTTCTCCTCCGATCCTTCAATTACTTTTTGCAAATTCATCTTTGATCTATTGTCATTATCAATCTAGGGTGAGACTTACTATGAACTAATTGCCATGCTTCTCTTGCCTAGATTATTATTTTGAGGAGATTCTTTAGTGTGCTATGATGAAGAATATGTTATGCTTATTATTATTATTGGATCAAAAAAGGTTTTTTGACTTTTTTTATTATTTTAGATGATGAACACAAGGAGCCAAACTCGTGCTCGTGCCGCAGCTGGTTCTTCTCGGGCTGTAGCTCAGGAATGCATCACGATATGATTCAGGAATGAGTCCCACCGTGATCGTTTTGACAGGATCAAGAACCGAGAAGTGAAGGCAACCAAGTGGGCTTTCCCCATTATATTGAATCAACTCGGCACAAAATGAGTTCACAAGACTCAATGAGGAGAACATTTTGGTCCTTGCAAAAGCTGCTTTCAACAAAAACAACTTGTCACTCCACTTAGGCACAGTTCTTGTGAGCTACTTGGAGTACCAATCTTACCAAAGCCAAGGACCAATCACATGTGGAGGCATCATCATCGTGCTTTACAATTCCTTGGGCATCGACCTAGGTGAGTTGCAACCATTTCTAGGTGAGAGACATGTTGGTTTCTCTACTTTAAAGTCTTGTGGAATGCTCACTAGGAGAGGTGGTGTTTATTACCTGCATATTGCTGGAGCTGGGCATCTCTACCCCGCTGCTTTGCATAATGGTCTTTTCTATATCGAGGAAGGACGTTTGCTATATGACTTGCAGGTTGAGAAACACCAACCCTAGGAGGAGATTCTGGATGAGGATGAGGACTGATAGGAGGAGCAAGAAGTTCCTCATCAAGAGGAGCAGCCAACAAACCGGTTCTCTACATATTGTTGGGATTGGCACGACGGGGAGGCATCTGTGGTTTTAATAAGGATAAGTAATGAGATATAACCCATAGACCTTAACATGAACAATACAATATATAGCAACAATCACCAACAAGCAAACACATGATAATTTTAGGATTCAAAATGAACAACAAGTTTGCAACCTAAACACACTAGCATAGTCATCCACATGTTGGATGCTCAATGCGACTCGATAAATAAAGCGATGATAAATGAATAGATAGCTAAGTAGTCAACACTACTCCTCCATCTCGACCTCCTCCTCTACTAGAGCAAGTCCTGCTGCTTCGAAACCTTCCTTGTACTCCTTCACGCTAGTAGTCAAAGCATCGAGCTTCGCCTGAAGCTCTCTCTTCCGCGAATGCAGCCTATCTATCACCTCCTACTGCGTCTCTAGCTCAAGTTCCTTGAGCTCCATCTCAGCCTTCATCTCATTGATCTTCGTGTTCCTATCTTGCACTCTCTTCTCTTGGTTCTTGAACCTCTTGTCTTGCTTCTCAAACCTAGTCTCCATCTCCTTGATGCACTCCTCCTGCTCCTCAAAGGCCTTTTCCTTCTCCCTCAGCTGGACGCATAGCTCGTCATTGCTAAGCATGACGTTGGTCATATCAGTGTCAAGGTGCCTAAGGAGGCTCTCTAGGTCCTGAAGATAAAGACGTACAGGCTCAATGGTCTCCCTAGTGGCCTCATCATACACTATAGCCTCTCCGTCCTCATCATGCCTTCCAAAGGGATGGAAGTAGAGGCCCTTGATCTCGGCGGAGTGACGTCCACATAGACGTCCTAGCAGCTCTTGCATGGCGACATCGAGTCCCTTCTCCTTGTCGTCATGGAGTATCTTGAAGGCAATCTCCTCGTTGGGTGGCTCTGATTGGCGTCCTGGCTGGGAGACTCTAAATCCCCACAAGTCCTTCCTCTCGAACTTCCTGAGCTGAAGTCCCTTAATGTTAGGGAGGGGAAGATTGAGCACACTGACAAGTTCCATGATACGAGGTCCAAAACGAGTTCCCTTGAACTCCTCGACGGTGCTGAAAACAAATCTAGGCATCTATTGCATAGGATAGAGAAATTAGAAACAACACAAGTAAAGAGAAAAACATAAAGTAGTAAGGAAAAAGCCAAATAACAAACACATAATTCATTTAAAAACACACAAGTCATGGCATACAATATTCAATCATAAACACCAAGGTTCAAACACCACTTATACTAAATTTTGCCATACCATATAGGTTGGTACGATAAAATTATTAACGCGAGAAAATGACAAGTGTGATGGTACAACTATTGGAGTACGTCACAATCCTCACTCTCTAGTCAAGGTAGCTATCTAAGCATCCTTGGTTGCAATATGCTTGTCTTGATCACAATACTCACATGCCAAGTCTATAATATCTTCCCTTAAATGTTTTATGGTGGTCTCTAAGTCTTGGGTATGCTTCCTCTCCTCTCTAAGATCATTATGAGTGTTGAGCATTCTACACTTGAGTCTTTCTCCAAGATCCTTGATGGCATTCCATGCTACATTCCTTACAGAGTCAAAGAATGACACACTACTAGGAAAAACGCTACCAGTGGCACAACAAATTGGAATTCTATGGCGCATATGGGTGTCGCCACTAAAATTTAAATTCTGTGGCGTATATGCATATGCGCCACAGAATTCTCAACATTCTGTGGCGCATATGCCATATGCGCCATAGAATTCTGTGGCGCATATGGCATATACGCCACAGAATTCTGTCCCAGATTCTGTGGCGCATATGCTCCACAAAATCCTTTTTTCAGAATTTCAAATTTTTCAGAATTTAGTACAAATACAGGTATACTACAAGAAATACACACAAATTTGACAAAAATACACAGAAAAGCTGGACACAGCAGTACAAATGTTCCAGTTCACATATAATACATCAACAAGCACAAATGTTCACAAGTGTTCATCAATCACATATTAGACACATATTAGAACCGAATAAGTGTACAAGTGTACATTTCACAAGTGTTCATCTCACTCACATAACTTAATTACAACTGCGTGATGTTGTCACCACCTACTACCTTAGAACAAAATATATAGTACACCGTAACCGTGATGCCGGTGAGGAGGAGCGACATCAAGATCTTCGTTCGTTTCATCTTTCATACGTGTCTCCTCCACTTGGCCACCGCCTCCTCTCTAGTCGTGTATCCCTTGTAGCTATTGCTGCTGAACTTGTCCACTTGTTGGTGGCAGTCCACCCACTCCTCGTAGACACCTGGAACCCGACCATTGTACACAACGTACATCGGCATCTCTATTGACAAGGCATATTAGTACATCATGCAAATATATATGTTGACAAATATTAGAGCAACGCATTCATAAACTTAAAATAATGCATCGCTGACAATGAAAGAAACACGACAACATGTCCGACACAATAACAACGACCATGGTTATTACACGACACAATAACAACGACGGTTTCAAGCTAGGCAAGATAAGTTTTTCGATACACATACTACATGTGTCCACCGATACACACGCTCTCTCGGTCAAGTAGCCTTATCCTTAGAGGGCGCCAGGAACGGCTTGTACATTTCTTTCGTCGTCCACGTCCTGAAGTCACCCTGCGCCTTGAGGCGAGCTTCTATCTCCCTCTTGGTGAACTGCCTGGGATGGTGTAAGAGCCCACAAGTTGTGTTGACCTGTTCCATGATGATATGTGATAGCTTCACCTGCGTATCATGGAAGTCTTCCATGAGATCGGAGTCATTGATCCCATGCAACTTTTGGGCCCATCCTCAGAGAGAAGATGGCAGCGTTAGCATCTCGCCATCCCGGACAAACCGTTTGAGGTGATGGCAAATGTAGAAGGACTCCTTCACGCTGCTAGACGTCTGCTTGACGCAGGGGAACTCGCACACATGCTTGAACTTGTGTGAGCCATCGTCCCTGTAAGCCTCCCCCTTATAGTCGAAGGGGCCTCCCTGTTTGGCATAGCCCTCGATAGCATCATCCAAAACGCTCTTTACTCTGGCGTAGTTCTTCCTCCTCGCACTCGCCGAGTCAAAGTAGGTGGCAAGCGAATACCTCGTGGAGAGGACGATGAGCGTGCGGTACTTGTCTCTGCGGGAAACACACAATGTGGAACGGGATGTTGGAAAAGAGCAATGGAAAGAAATACTTATGTGTTACGACGGCGGTAGGAGGATGTGTACACTTAATCGGGAAAGAAAGGCACAAGGATGTTGTCCTTCCTCTTGCTTTCCATCAATAGCTTCTGAAGGTAGGACTTTGCCCGGGCCCGGGTCCTTGTTCCTTCTTCCAGTTGGTTGTCCCACATGTAGTAGAGATCCGCTATCGTGATGAACGGGTTTTGCTCTCTCTTGACCTTCATCGCCAGATTGAGCGCGAATAGGCGAACCAAGTTATAGTCCAGCCGTCTCAAGTGGAATAGCTTGAAGATGTCCTCGTAGGCTATGAAGAACACATCCGCGGGGGAATCGGTGACGAAGCCCACGTCCTCCGGCACCTTGATGGTGAATAGCGGGTAACTCGGGTTATTGTCCTTGAGAAGGAGTCCCTCCAGTGTCCGGATACATTCATGCAAACTCATCATAGCTCCCGAAGCCAGGTGGCGCAGTTCCGGAGGCAGTATGGGCTGACCAGCTTCGTGCACTCTGGTCAAGCCATCCTGGCGGGGTGGTACAACATTGTCCCAGTAACAGATCGGAGCGGGCTGGCTCGTAGCCTTGTCCTTGTTCCTGTTCGGCCTCTTCCTCACCCTCTTCCTCTCCTCATTAGTAGTGTCCTCCACTGGCGATGCTATCCCCTCACCTGCCATCCTGTGGAGTGTGTCAGGGCTGAAAACGATTCCGGCCGGTGGAGGTTGTGTCTCGGCGGCCGGATCCGTCTCTTGAGAAAATCCACGGAAGTCCAGGCGCTTCTTGGGATGGGTATCTTGATGGCGGAATGATGGTTCTTCATCGAGAGGAGGCATGAACGGTACTTTGCCAGCGCCGGTGTTGACGAAGGCATTTACGTCAATATGTGCATCATCATCATCCACCTTGATGTTGGCATCGAAGGCCGCCATGTCCATGTCGTCCTAGGGTGGTGGCGATGGCGGTTGCGGTGCCACGACCTTGCCTTTAGGCGGGGGCTATGGCGGTCGTGGAGCATTTCAGAGTTGGTGACCATGTATAATCCCGACTCATTATGGTTATCCTCCTTGTTTTTATACAAGTGGAGTTGTACCCACCAATACTCTTATCCTTCATCCATCATTGGGAATGCCTTGTACACAGCTTCACCATATATCCCCAAGCTAATCATAAGGTTCTTGAGTGCCTTGGGAAACTGCGTCTCACATTCTAGGGTCATGGTCATCAGTGGTCCCTTCCTGACGGCTTCGTTGATGGCGTCCATCTACAAATAGTGATGAAAAAGAAGATTAGGAGAAGTTTTACGAGATGAAAAGAGACAAGTGTGGAAATTTACAAAGGAGTTTGCATTTTCCTAGTGGTTTCCTTAGTCTAATCCATCTTAGGGTCACAAACCTACAGGCAATACAGTTCTCTGATACCATCTATAAGACCTCACCCTTTAAGGTAAAGGTCTCTGTGATTGCAGTGCTAGTCCCTGGATCGAAATGCTAGCACCCACAGTTTAAGATGAAGTACACAAATACAAAGGTCATTATTACATCATAATTCCAGGAGTACAATAGTTCTTACAACTCATTAGCCCAAGGCTAACACATAGAGTTCTCATTACAAAGTAAATAAATAAATTCTTCATATTCATGTGCCACAAGAAAACATGTTGAGCGTAGACTCATAACCCTACTCACCATCAGAGTAACCTGCAATATAATAAGTTACAGCCACAAGGTTCAATACATTTGGAATTTTATTGGCAAGTGATATCATAGTTATATAGTAGACACTATCATCTACATGAATTTGGCTAAGTGTGATTTCAGGCTCGCTTTGCACAAAGTAGTTTTGTCCTACTAGTTGAAAAAACTAAGTTTTTCTTTACAAAACTCTAAGGAACCACCAATAGACATTGGTGAACCTCTACCCTTGTTCACCCACAAGTTTTAACTTAGATAAATAGGGATGAGGAGATTCTTGATCATTTCAATGTCTTTGATAATCAAAATTGTCCATTACAGGGGACACGACAAAGTACTTAGGTTTTACCCTCTCGAGAGGTGGTGCACTTTCCCCACAAGACTCGACATGCATCGAGACGAGACTTTTCAGAAGCAATCCCTCAGACCACCATGGACGTGTTCCATCCTATCAACCCTACCACCATCTATCCATCCGGCTGAGTTCTTGCAACCTAGTTGGTCAAGGCAGAGCCCATATGCCATGTGATTGCACTGGAAGCTTCTCAACACTAAACATCTCAAATCCCTTTGTTTATGGGTGGCCATCCACAAGTGTGATACACACACTAGAGGGAAAAAGCCTATCTGTGGCGCACGCATTTTGGAGTTAGTGGTGCACCCCCCGTGCGCCACGAATAAGACGCCACTAACTACAGGAGGTTCGTGGCGCACCCCGACGTGTGCCACTAACTACCCTGTTATCCGTGGTGCACCATCCTAACGTGCGCCACGAATGTCTTCTGTGGCACACCCTATATCGATGCGCCACTAATAACGTGCGCCACTAACTAGATAAAAGAATGCGCCACTAACTTGTCTCGGGATTTCAAAAAAATAGCAAAATATAGCATAAATACACAGGATACACACAAAATATACCAGAATACAACAATATATCATAGAAATGCACATAACTCATAGGAATACCCAGAAACTCACTGAATTCATACAAAGTGCCAAAATACATCAATATGGAGAGTCAAAGTGTTACACACAAGTCATGGGAGAGTACAAGTTTGAAATCACACATGCATCTCGATACATATTCGATCATCATCGATCATGAGCTAGACTATGAGTGGATAGAGGACAACGGCAGCGGCGGTGAGCAAGGAGAAGACCATGATGATCTTCAGCCGATTCTTCTTCCATAGGTGAATCCTCCACTTGGCTACCGCCAACTCTCAAGTCTTGTACCTCTTGTAGCTGTTGCTGCTTAAGTTGATCACTTGTTGCTCACAGTCCTCCCACTCCTCATAGACTCCCGGAACGCGGCCACTGTACACCACGTAGCAGTTTGCCTTCACCATCACTGCGGACAAGGCAAAAATATAGACATAGTAGGCATTCATTTTATGCAACGAATAGAACGGCATGATAACGAAATATAGCAAAGACATTCATACACCTAAAACAATAGTAGCACACATAATTAAACAGGTCCAACATAGGCACAAGGAGCCTCGGTAACTTAAGGTTTACGACTCCCCCCCACACACACACATGTCCAACACGACAGTTTCCTAAACATCACGATGATAGTCGATCAAGTCCATGACATACATACGGCACACACAACACACACTAGCCGGTAGTCTTCTTGGGCAACAGTCGGCAGCCCTCTCTCATCATGAAGGTCCTGCCGTCGAGCTGCAACTCGAGGCGGTCTTCGATCTCGTGGTTATTCAGCGCTCCGCCGCCGTAGTGGAAGGCCCCTCCTCTTGTCATGACATCTTCATGGATGCATAGACAGATCTGATTCTGGATGCGCCAGAACTGTTCCATGAGGTCCGAATCGTCGATTGTTGACAACTTTTCGGCCCAAACTCGGAGATTAGCCGGCAGCGCCTCCATCCGTGAATCATGCATGTACATCCTTACATTATGGAAGGCGTAGAAGGCCTCCTTCACACTGCCCGCCGGCTGCGTGACGCATGGGAACTTGGTGGCGTGGCTGCAGATGTTCCTGCCATCCTTCTTTCTTTTGCCCCCCTTGCCGAACTTGCCTCCCTTGGCGGCGTAGACTTGTATAGCAAGATCCAGGACATGCTTGATTCGGTCCCATCTCTTCGGCTTCGTTTCACTGGATGAGTCCAAGTACGTTGCTTGCGACAACCTCGGGTAGACGGAGATGAGTGTGCAGTATATGCCACTATGCAAAACAATAGAAACGGAACTGTTGGAAGAAGGGGACAAAAGGAATCTAAGGATGTGTTACGATGGATAGAGACCGATTGTGTGCACTTACTCGGGGAAGGCATGGACAAGCGTAGACTTGTCCTGGTTCTCGAAGAATAAATTCCCGAGGTATTGCGACACCGCTTCCATGTATCCGTCGCTCGCAAGCATTTCGTCGCACATGTAGTAGGGGTACACAATGGCTACGCCTTGGATTTTCTCCCTATGGATCCTCATCGACATCTAGAGGGCGAAAAGGCAGACCAAGTTGTAGTCCAGACGCTTCGAGTGCATCAGATCGTAGATGTCCTCGTACCACAGGAAGAACAGGTCCACGGTGCTGCATCGACAAAGCCATGTCCATTTGGAACCTTGCATGTGAAGACTGGGTACCCAGGGTTCTTATCTTTCAGAATCATGCTCTCGAGATGCAGAATGCTGTGATGCAAATGCTTCATGGATGCATCCGCGACATCAAGCAGCTCCTGAGTCAGAATCGGCTGGCCCTCTATGTGCATCGTGTAAGGCCGGGGCGCTTCTGTGAAGGGGGCGTCATGATGCCAAAAAACTGTCTGCTTCTTCTGAGCTGGCTGGCTCCCCGAACCCTTCTTGCTCCGGCTATGCTTCCGGTACTTCGACTTCTTAGCGGCTGGACAGCGGATCCTGCCAGCTGTTCACTGGCCGCCTTGTGTAGTGTGTTGGGGCTTATTATCACCGTAGGAGGACCACCGGCGTCATCATCGGGCGTCTCCTGGGAACCGCCAAACCGCAGACGCTGCATGCATGACAAGGGACGGTCGGCCGGTTCACCGCGGGGGGCTGGCTCTCCAAGTGGAGGCATGAACAATCCATCATTGTCCATGACGTTGGTGTTGAAGTAGTCATCCACGTTGACCTCCAGATCATCATCGTCATTATGTGCAGCCTCCACGTCATCATTGGGCTGTGGCGACGTCGTGTGTGCGGCCAAAGCCTTATGTCATGTGGTGTTGGCGATGATGAGCGGTACCTTCTTTGTTGCGGTGGCGCGTGCTTTGTCGTCCTTCGCAAGCCGAAGTTGGCTCTTGGGCCATAGCATGGCCCAACCGTAGTAGCCTTCAAGGTCCTTATGTTCTTCGGCTCCCTCGGGTTGCCTGGGCGGGTCGATTCTTTCGAAACCCTTCAGGGCCCTCACGACCTTGACCCGGAAACAGCCAGCAAGGATTGTCTTGTTATGCATCATGAGCCCCTTTGGTTGAATGATGGCGCCCTTGCCTACATCCCTCAACACTGCATCGACCTTGTGAAGCAATGTGCAATTGGCGTCCTGCGGGACAACATATATGTGTGTTAGTTCATTGTGTGTGAGGTCGCAAGCCCTACGATGAAGCATTCAAAACTTAATGTGGTGAGGGAGTCGAGCTCAGCAAGTGTGTGGACACGCGAGTCTGCGTCAGCTCTTGCTCCCACGCATCCCGAAGCAACGGCGCCGGCTGCGGGTTGGTGTTGGGCGTCGGTGTTGTTGCAGGCTGAGCTTGGTTGTTGGGCGCGACAGGCTGACCTTGGGTGTTGGGCGCCGCCGCCGCTGGCTGCGGTCTCACCAACGTGAGAAGAGGATGCGCGGAGGGGTTGGAGGGCGGAGTCACAAAGTTCGGCGACGGGTGCTGTTGAGAGTTGTTGCCGCTCACGCTGGGCACCGGTATCGGCCCAACTGCACCCGCCGCATTCCGCTTGGCCAAACCCTCCCACAGGTGAGGAGGGAACATACTCCACATCTTATCTTCCATCTTGGCCTCCAATTTTTCCGGCAGTTCGGCCACTTCTGCCTCGAGCTGCTCGATCTTTCGTTCCTGGTCTTTCGCTCTCTTGTCCCTCCTCTCCTTCATGGTCTTTGCATCCTCTTTGAAGTGGACGCCGACCTTCGTGGTCAGCCCAAAGCCGGCAACACGTCCACCTAACGTCATATTCTTTTTCGTGGGCCTCTTCCTTTTGGCGTTGACCGCCATATTGAAAGGAGTGTCCCATGGCTCCCTTACACCCTCTTCGATACCTGTCGCGGCCGCTATTTCAGCTTCCTGCACAAGCATAGGTAGAACCCATTTAGTACTACAACGGATGGATTCATTACCGATTGCAAATAATTTGAACTACTGAGATCCACGGTAAGTGTCTTACCAGGAGTTTCTCAAAGTCCTGCACGGCCGGGTCTTCGGTTTTGAACTCCTTTGTTATGGGGCACAGGAAGTAGCGTGCCAGCACAAAGTTCCTCACCTGCGGGTCCATGAATCGGTCCCACCTGTTTGGCTTGCCTAGACGCCGAAGCTCGGCGTCCTCCTTGTCCCAAATCTCCTGGGCTGCTCTGTAGCCGCCGCTCCCGAGGCGGTGGTGGCCTATGTTCTGGTCGTAGAGTCTCTTCCCCCACGCCGAGTCGAGTTTCACAGTATCGGTCTCTAGCGTCTCCTTGAAGAGCACATAGTCATTGTTCTCGAGCATCGGCTCCTTATCCTTTATCTCCTCCCAGCTTTTCTCCCGGTCGATCCTCTTCTTCACCCGGGCTCTCCAGCTGGCCAAGGCGGTGCTCATCTTCGTAAGCGCCGCCTGTTTCATGATATTTCCCTTGACCACCTTGTTGTCGAATTCATCCGGGAACTTGTAGAGCCCATGAAGCTTCTCCATGAGGATCTCGACGAGGTGAACATTGGCGGGATCTCGGAGGTTCCGCGTGTTGATCGTCACGATCTCCCAGACCATGCACCCTATTTGGACCCCGTAGACAGCGGCAAGATCTTTTGGCTCCTCGGGCGCGCTGGTCGGGGACACTTGGGTGAACTCCTGGCGATGACTGCCGAGCGTTGGCGGTGGCCGAGGCTTCCTCACAACCTTCTTCTTACCGCCGCCATCGATGCGTTCACCGGTATCGGTCGTCTGTTCGCCGCCGGCGGTGCGTTCACCGGCATCGGTGCGGTCGCCGCCGTCGGTGGTGGTCTTCTCCTTGGACCCCGTCTCATCTTCGCCGTCATCACCTGACGACAATCCGGCATCGCCTCCTCCTCCTCCCTCCTTTGGGACAACTCACAAAACTTTAGGTTAGATTGCCGGGCTTGCTCTTCAACACTCGGTCCCGGGTCCTTTGATGTGCCGGCACCGTTGTTGACGTGTCCAGTCGACATTGTTGCACTAGGCAAGAAAATAGAACTTGTTAGTACATTAGTTCGACCGAAAAATTCGGCAGCACCTCCCATAAAAATGTCTACGTAGGAGTGCCCGTTTCTCAACCGAACAGAAATGAATCAACATTTCGAGAGTAACGGGCACTCATTTGAGATCCCTGCAACAATTCACAAAAAAAAGAGGCACAAAATGTGCCTTCGGTGACCATAGAGGGTCGGCAACATACACAAAACATCCACAAAAGGCATCGAATGGTGCCTTTCCACCATAAAAGTCGACAACCTGCTGATCTTCACCATAAATGTACTACGTTGATTCGATAAAAATGACAGGTAGAGCAAGTAACTGAATTAGTACATGTTAGCTAGCTTAACAGAATAGAAACCACATACTGCAGAACAAACATAATATTTTTAAAGCTATATACATTGGTACATATATGTGTTTTATGGGGGGATTTGCATATTTGCCACACTTTTCTTTGCACTTTGCATATTTGCCATTTTCTGTGTCACTGACATGTGGTGGTCATGTGGCAAATATGCAAATTTCAGATAAAAAGTGTGGCGAATGTGAAAAAATTCCGTGTTTTATGTTATAATATGAAATAAGATACTCACCCTGAACTGTGAAAGTCAATTTCATAATCATAAAGGAAAATGAAAAGCTAGCAAGATCAACTCAACAAGAAATAACTAATAATATATCCTATTGAAAATAAATAATAATTAGGAATCCACTTGTCACTAGACAAATTGAGTCCAGGAAAAGAAAACAGTTAAGGGAACCGACATGCCTTAATTGGCAAGTCAAAACAGGACAAGAACGGTACAAAATCTCAGTTCTATATATTGAACATACAAAATCTTGTTCTTGGACGTAAATGGACAGAGCAGAGGAACCTAAAACAAATTTTCTCCATGTGAAAATACCAGAGAATTTTAAAGCTAAAACACTCAATTAGAAAAACGTCAGGTCAACAAGTATCGATAAACACAGTAATATCCATTTCGGAAGCATCCCAAGATGTGATAATTTATGTAAGGTTTAGACTAAACTACAAATTCTACCAAACATTCTAGGATGCTTAGTGAAGAAATCTCACACTAAGCAAACAAGCTAGATTACAGTTACCATATGGCCCTAAGTTGCACACGTTTCACTTTGATGTAGAGACATCAGAATCACGTTTCTTGCAATTGCCTTACTAAGGCCTTTATTCATGGAATCAGTTATATTAATGTTCCTTGTGGAACCCGAATGATAACATTAGAATCATGCTCGAAATAAGGACTGTCAACTCAGCAGAAAGTAACAATTCAAATTACCCAATGCATGTAATCAGTACATATGTTTTGTAATTTTTGAATTAGAATAAAGCCTGACTACATGGGTGAGCTAGTGTACTAGTCACCATTTTGTTGTTCAGTACTTAGCATTTGACAACCTGAAATTTTCAGCACTTTTTATTCTTTGTGGACGTGAAACAAATCATGCGCCTTTATATATGTATCATAATTAATCTTTGAGTCCTAGGTTTGGAAGACGCGTAGAGGTTTGTGAGGAGCACGTACCAAGTCTAGCAAGATGTTGCATATCTTGAAGTCCCAGTAGATGACCAGGTTCTTAGCTTCACAGAGAAACACCAACCCTTTGGCAGCACCAATGGTAACCCTTTGGCAGCACCAATAATAAGTTGGAACTCTAGCCGTCAAACAATGATAAATAAAAGATCAGTAACCAAGTATATGATCACATTGATACTATAAATCAATAGTGACATTTAATCACTAAACAACAAAGATACTTAAACAAGCAAATAAAAATAATGGATCCTAAGCACAAGTGTTAACTGAACAAACAAATAGTTTAAGCTTCAATAATATAATAAAGAACTAAATCACTGTAATCGAATGGACGATTAACATCCAAAACAACTCTACACTGTAACCTAAACTACTAAGAACCCTAAGTAATTAAACTATGCATGATCAACTGTATGAACTACTAAAGTATGTACACACTAAGTTTTGTTGCCCTAAACTGTGCATTTACAGAATCAAAGTTTAGAAATCAAGGTGGAAGTTCATAATCAATTTAAAGTTCAGAATCAAAGTTCAGAATCAAAGTTCAGAACCCTAAGTTCAGAATCAAAGTTCAGAATCCAAGGTGGAAGTTCAGAATCAATTTAAGGCATTTACAGAATCAAAGCATTTACTGTGCATTTACAAATCCAATTCAGGACAAACCATTTACAAATCCATAAGGGTAAAGTGTGGTTTCTTTTAGGAATAGTGTGGCATTTCTGGAAGCATGCCATACACAACACAGTTTCAAAGGGAAAACAAGAGGTGCCACACAAAATTTACAATCGACCTATCTAGTACCTTTGCTTCCTCCTCCTGTGGTGGCTCTTGGTCCTGAGGTGAGGTGCTCCTGGTCCTGATGCGCAGTGGCTCCCGGAGAGGGGAGAGGTTAGAGAGGGGGTGGGAAGAGGGGAGGGGCAGAGGGGAGGGGAGATCGAGGCAAGCGGCGCACAGTTAGGGTTCATTAGCGAGAGGGATGAAGAGATATGGGAGAGGGCGGCGGAGTACCTGCGGACGGGAGGCGGTGGTGGGTGGTCCGGCGAGTGGAGGCGCTGGCGGGCGCGGTCCGACGAGCGGCGGGGGAGCGAGGCGAGAGCGCATGGGAATTTGGGGAATAAGAATGGGAGAGAAGGGAGCGAGGCGACGCCGTTATTTTGGCTAAGTCAGAGGAGTTCGTGGCGCACCACCATATCGGTGCGCCACGGACAATTATCCGTGGTGCACCAATATGGGAATGCGCCACGAACTCTCCTGTCATCACTTAAAAAGTCTGCGCGGTGCAGTGTGACAATAACACTTGTATAGCCTACTGGTTCTGGGGTTGGTTGTCTCGTTTAAAACCTGGATGTGCCAGGTTCGATTCCTGGAACTCCAACATTTTTTTGTAATAAAAAACATTCTTATGCAATTTTTAAGTTCCATATGTAACGAATATCACTTACTCATTACAAATAATAATTTTCTACTATTTCTAAAACATAGTAGCTCCAATATTTTCAAGATATAAAGTGAGAACATGTATATAATTGCGGGTAGAGGTAATAAATTTATTACAAAAAAACTACCAATAATCTTGTCTATATCAACAACCTACTCCAAAAAACCACGTATATTATTTTGTCGACTTGACGCACACGATTGCGCACATGCATACATCACACACAAAAAAGGTCAGTTCGTGCGATGTTGCTTCCGAACGAGCTAGCGTCGACGTCTCGTCACGATCCTCTTGCCCTTCTTCGTCGCGGTAGATTAATTGAGCCCTGGAACTTGTGGATTTCTTCTTGTGTATGGACATCCTTTAGCGGGGAGGGTGGTCTTCCTTCTAAGATGAGGATACGCGCTAGGGTTGTCGAAGAACTTGTCGAATTCCTCTTCTATCTTCGGATCGCCGTACTTGTCGAAGTCTTGCACGGTGGCGGCTCCCTCCATTCTGATGATGCTCCTTTTCCCCCTCCTGATGACAACGCGGGTAGGCCTTGTAAGATCGGTAATGAAGAAGCATTGATCCACATGGCTAGCCAGTGCCCATGGCTCGTTTTTCGCCTGGACGTTCGCGCCGTCCGCCTTTGATGCTTTGGATTCGGGTATAACCATGGTTGTGAAATACCGACCTTCTTTTTCGACATTCTTGGCCCATCTGACCCGGAACATCGGCATCTTCTGTCCGCAGCAGTCGAGTTCCCAGATCTCCTCGATCCTTCCAAAGAACCTTTCCTTCACATTGGATTCCTCGTCGGCGTAGGATAGCATCGTGACCCCCGAGTTCTGGTATTCGTTGTTCTTTTCCTTCTACTCGGTGTAGAAAGTGTACCCGTTGATGTCATACGCCTGATAGGTCCTCACGTTCAACGAGGGGCCCTGCGATAGGATGAATAGGAGTCTATCATCGCCAGCAGGCGCCTTACCCTCATTAAGAAGGAGCAGCTCCTTCTTGAACCAACTCGTGAAGGTAGAGTTGTGCTCTCTCGTCACGCCTCCCCTCGTCCTCCGCCAGCCCGTGTCCTTCAAAGTGTTATCAATCAAGCTTTTGTGCTTCTCCACCCAAGGACCGACCACTTTTATGTGATGTAGCGCGACTCGGTGTGCCCTGTCATAGTCTGGGCGCCGACCCTTGAAGATAGCGTGCACTGCTGCGAAGCCCTCGCGGTGACCAACTTCAGCGATCCTGCCGAAGTGCTTGCGCTTCGGGAGACCAACAGGTTCCTCGGACTGCATATAATTCTGGCAGAACGATATGCACTCGTAGAGCATGAAGCCCTTGGCTATGCTTCCATCTGGCTTCACCCTGTTTCAAACGTATCCTTTGAGCATGCCGTTCAGCCCTTTGAACGGCATCATGTTTTGTAGGAACGGCGGACCGAGCTGGATGATGTCATCGACGAGGTGGACAAGCAGATGCAACATGATATCAAATAACGCGGGAGGGAAGTAGATCTCGAGCTCATTGAGTATCACGACGATCTCGTCCTGCAGGGTCTCGAGTTGCTTCATCACGATCTCCTTCCTAGAGATGACATCGAAAAGTTGTAGAGCTCAAACAGCGTCTCACGGACGTGCTCGTCCATGATCCCTCAGATCGTAACTGGGAGTATCTGTGTCATCAGCACGTGACAGTCGTGTGACTTCATCCCACTGAACCTCTTCTTATGTACGTCCAGGTATCTGGATATCTTCCCTCCGTAGCTGATAGGAATCTTGATTCCTATGAGGGTGTTAAAACTGCTCGAGCTCGTCCTCGCTCATAGTGAAGCAGGAAGGGGGCAGTAGTAGTTGTCCGGCTTAGCCCTCTTGCGCCGACCTTGAGTCTCTTCCTCGTCGTCGTCATCATCATCGTCAGGGCATCCTCCTTGTTGAAGCGCTTCCTTGATGCCTAGATGCATCATGTCGTATCTTGCTTTCGGCCCGTGTTTGGTCCTATCTAGCATGTTACACAAAGTGGCAAGAAGACTCTCGCACACGTTCTTGATGATGTGCATGAGATCAAGGCTGTGGGGCATGTGGAGGTATTTCCAGTACGGCAGGTCCTAGAAAACAGACCTCGCTTTCCATACGCCGCGCAGCGGCTTCACCCTTGGACGCTTCTTCCTCGGCGAAGGGCACTCCTTCCAGTTATCCAGCAACTCCTTGATTACCTCGCCGCTCCTCCTCTTCGGGGGTCCATCAAGCTCCACCGTACCATTGAACAGATCCGCGTGTTTCCTCCACTCGTGATTCGTGTGTAGCCACTTTCACATCTTTGGGAACACGGTTTTCGAAGACCCGGGATCCCTCGGCAGCTGGATATGTAGGGTATTCTCCATGCACCTGACGCAAGCATTGTGTCCATGGTTCACCTGGCACGATACATATGCGTAGCCCGGATAGTCCTGCACCATCATGAGGAGCGCGGCCCTCATTCGAAGTAGTCTCCAGTGTAGGCGTCCCACGTACGGGCCGGCGTCTCCCACGGCGTGGCTAACTCATCTTTCAATAGCCCGAGATACAGATGCATGTCGATACCCGGTTGTTTCGGGCCCTGAATAAGAATACTCATGTGCACATACCTCTGCTTGGTGCAGAGCCAGGGGGAGGTTGTACGGCCATACGAACACGGGCCAGGTTCTATGCGTGCTACTATGGTTGCCAAAGGGGTTGAATCCGTCAGTGCTCATGCCCAGCCTCACATTCCTTAGATCGCCCCCGAACTTGTCATCGAACTCCATGTCCAGTGCCTTCCACTAGTTAGCGTCTGCAGGGTGTGTCAGGATCTGGCCCTTCTCGGGATCATCTTCCGGCGGAACCCTTTCTGCGTGCCATTGCATGAGCTTCGCTTCCTTAGGATCCACGAAATACCACTACAGACGGGGAGTGATAGGAAAATACCATACAACTTTATGAGGAACTTTCTTGTTACCCCTCTTGTAGCGTGGCTGGCCTCACACCGGACATGTCATTCTATCCTCTTACTCGTCCCGATAAAGTGTGCAGTGATTGATGCATGCGTGATACTTGACGTATGGTAGGTCAAGAGGGCACACGACTTTCTTGGCCTCATCGATGCTTCTTGGCAATGTGTTATTCTCGGGAAGCACATTGCCCTAGAATTTCATGTTATCGTTGAAGCTCACGTCGGTCCATCTGTTGTTCACCTTCATCTCCAAAGCCTTGCGGGTTACATTCAGACATGTATGCTCGGGCCGGCACCCAGGATACAATGGAGTAACATCGTCTTTCTCCATTTGTGCCAACTTTGCTTTCTCACTCGCGGCCGATATTGTGTTGTAACCCCCCTTGAGGAGCACTTCTCGAAGATGAGGGTCCTGTAGGGCCGAACTTAGCGGTGTCTGCGTGTCTGTGTCTTCTCCGCCACCGGCATCTCCTTCATCGTGGTGATCATGTTCGGCATCTCCTTCATCCTAATCTTGATGATGATCATCATGTCCGGCATCTCCTTCATCGTCATGATCATCAACATGTACGGCATCTCCTTCAGCATGATCATGTCCGGGTGCCTCTTCCTACTCCACAACATGATTGTAGCCGGGCATGAATCCATCCATGAGCAAGTGCTTCTCCAATGTCCCGGAATCAAGTTTGATTAGGGTCGCGAGTTTGCAAGTCTTGCAAGGACAACTTATCTCGGTCTTGTTGGTACGAAGCATGACAGCCGTCGCCCGGGCCTTATATCTAGCCACCATACATTCGCTCATTTGGCACACCATGGTTGCCTGCGCACAAGAGAAATGAATCACACCATATATATGCATGCATGTCTTGCCAAAAAAATTCGGCAGGACCTCCCTTGTAAATAGGGCATATAGGTGGTGCAAAAGTTGGCCTAAACAGAAATGAATCAACATTTCGGCAACCATGCACCACACCGGCACCTGCACACACAAACACACAAAATCATACACAAAGCATATACACACGACGAAGACGCCGACAGCCTTCACATACAACACACATCCGCGCCATGGATACACCGCCGATCGACGTCCCGGCCCGTGACACATGCATATGCATGTCCAACAACTCATAGACAAGCATGTGCCATCTAACACAACTCACCTAGTAGACAAGTTGATGGAGACCGTGTGTGAGGGAGCGTGTGTCTTGTGGAGGCTAACTTGATGGAGATGTGACCAATAAATGATGTATATGTGGGGCTTTTAGTGAATATACATGGTGGAGAGGGACTCCCTTCCCACACTCATCCAACCAAAAGGTGTTTGGCAACCTAAAATGGAGGTAGAATTGAAGAAAATGGGGTGAGGAGGAGCAGGGGGTCGAGCTAGATCTAAGGGAAGTAATGGCTTCACTAGTAGAAAAAGGCTATCCGCTCGTGCCTCCTAACAGCATTAGTCCCGGTTCCGCCAAGAACCGGGACTAATGCTGGCACGCGTCCCGGTTCGAACGGGCATGGGGCCGGGAGGCATGCGTCCCGGTTGGTAGGGGAGCATACTTCCCGGTTTGTAACACAAACCGGGACTAAAGGTTGGCGTCAGCCACGTGGCGCGGCACACACCTTTAGTCCCGGTTTGTGTTACAAACCGGGACGTATGCTCCCACCCTCTATAAATGCAACGCCCTAGCCCTCTGCCTCCACTCTGTTTTTTCTTGGTGGAAGGTGTGAGGGGTGTGCTAGTTTTTTCCCCTATGTATGCATTCAAGGTGTTTGATGAAATGTTTGAGTGAATGATCCCGTTCAATTTCTCATAGAACAAAAATATAGAAGGTGTCCGAGACGCACTTGAGCTTTCTCCTCTTTATTTCCCTCGATCGAGGTTAGCAATCTTATATTTTCTCTGTCATTGATACAATGCATGTGTCGATGTGAATTGGTCATTTCACTATTTATGATGTACTATTTTTGATAAACTTACTTATATGATGCAGATGAACGGTCGGGAATGGATGTACGGTGACCGGCGTGTACCCGGGTATATGAAAGGCGTGGATAAATTTATCGATGTGGCTACGGCAAACAAAGAGAATGGTTTTATACGTTGTCCATGTGTTCAAAGTCGGAACAACAAGGAGTACTCTTCCTCGAAAATCATTCGCGGCCACCTGATTATGAAAGGTTTCATGCCCAACTATAATTGCTGGACCAAGCACGGGGAAAGAGGGGTTATGATGGAAGATGGTGAAGAAGAAGATGATGATAACAACTATCATCATATGTTTCCTAAATACAGTGATACTGCAATGGAAGACAATGGAGAGGAAGGAGGTGAAGAACGGGCATTAGATGAGCCGGCTGATGAACTTGGTAGGGTCATTTCTGATGCAAAGCGAGACTGTGAAACATAAAATGAGAAGTTGAAGTTAGAGGGCATGTTAGAAGATCACAAGAAATTGTTGTACCCAAATTGTGAAGATGGAAGCACAAAGCTCGGTACCACACTGGAATTGTTGCGATGGAAGGCAGAGTGTGGTCTAACTGACTCCTTATTTGAAAAGATGCTGAAAATAATGAAGTCGAAGTTTCCAAAACATAACGAACTTCCTGAGAGTACCTACGAAGAAAAGAAGACTCTCTGTCCTCTAGAATTAGATGTGCAAAAGATACATGCATGCATTAATGACTGCATCCTCTATCGTGGTAAGGAGTATGAGAATTTAGATAAATGCCCGGTATGCAATGCATTGCGGTATAAGATCAGACGAGATGACCATGGTGATGTTGAGGGAGAGCCCCTCCGGAAGAGGGTTCCTGCTAAGGTTATGTGGTATGCTCCTATAATACCAAGGTTGAAACGCATGTTCAGAGACAAAGAGCATGCCAGGTTGTTGAGATGGCACAAAGAAGACCGTAAGAAAGACGGGAAGTTGAGACACCCTGCTGATGGGTCACAGTGGAGAAAAATCGAGAGAGACTTACCAGACTTTGCAGATGACGCAAGGAACTTATGGTTTGGTCTAAGTACGGATGGCATGAATCCTTTTGGGGAGAAGAGCTGCAGTCATAGCACCTGGCCCGTGACTCTATGTATCTACAACCTGCCTCCTTAGTTGTGCATGAAGCGTAAGTTCATTATGATGCCAGTGCTCATCCAAGGCCCGAAGCAACCGGGCAACGACATTGATGTGTACCTTAGGCCATTAGTTGAAGAACTCTTACAGCTGTGGGGCAAACCAGGTGTACGTGCGTGGGATGAGAACAAACAGGAGCCATTTGATCTACGAGGGTTGCTTTTCGTAACCATCAATGATTGGCCTGCTCTTAGTAACCTTTCAGGGACAGACAAACAAGGGATATAAGGCATGCACACACTGTTTAGATAAGACTAAAGGTAGATATTTGCATAAATGAAAGAAGGTTGTGTACCTGGCGAATCAACGATTTCTTCCGACCAATCATCATGTAAGAAAGAAAGGCAAGCATTTCAAAGGTGAGGCAGATCACCGGAAGAAGCCTGAACGCCCTCCTGGTGATGATGTATGTGGTATGGTCAAGGACATAGAAGTAATCTTTGGAAAGGGTCCCGGTGGTCAATCAGTTCTGAATGACGTCGCTACAGGACATGCACCCATGTGGAAGAAGAAATCTATATTTTGGGAGCTGCCATATTGGAAAGTCCTGCGTGTCCGCTCTTCAATCGACGTGATGCACATGACGAAGAATCTTTGCGTGAACCTGCTAGGATTCCTAGGCGTGTATGGGAAGACAAAAGATACACCAGAAGCACGGGAGGACCAACAAATTATGAATACCCAAAGAACATGCATACACAGAACAAGACGGATAAAGGGCGTCACTTAAGTCGTGCCAGCTATGCTCTTACCAAAGTAGAGAAGGAAATCTTTTTTGAAGTCCTTTACAGTATCAAGGTGCCGTTTGGTTTCTCATCTAATATAAAGGGGATAATAAATATGGCAGAGAAAAAGTTCCAAAACCTGAAGTCTCATGATTGTCACGTGATTATGACGCAGTTGCTTCCGATTGCATTGATGCGGCTTCTAACGGAAAATGTTCAAGTACCCATTGTGAAGCTGTGTGCATTCCTCAATGCAATATCTCAGAAGGTTAATCAATCCAGATATTCTGCCAAGGTTACAAAAGGATGTGGTACAATGTCTTGTTAGTTTTGAGTTGGTGTTCCCACCATCCTTCTTCAATATTATGACGCATCTCCTGGTTCACCTAGTGGAAGAGATTGCCATTCTCGGTCCGGTTTTTCTGCATAATATGTTCCCCTTTGAGAGGTTCATGGGAGTCTTAAAGAAATATGTTCATAATCGTGCTAGACCAGAAGGAAGCATCTCCAAGGGATATGGAACAGAGGAGGTCATTGAGTTTTGTGTTGACTTTATTCTTGACCTTAAGCCGATTGGTGTTTCTGACTCGCGCCATGAGGGAAGACTAAGTGGAAAAGGCACGCTGGGAAAGAAAGAAATGATATGTAGGGACGGGGATTCTTTCACTAAAGCACACTACACATTTCTACATAATTCCACCTTGGCAGCTCCGTATATCGAGGAACACAAGAATATTGTATGCTCCAAAAACCCGGGGAAGCCTGAATCATGGATTACAGATGAACACATGAAGTATTTCGGTGGTTGGATGCGGACGCATATCTTGAATGACACCACTGTTGGAGATCAGCTATACTTGTTGGCCGCGTCACCATCTTCTACTGTATTGAATTTCCAAGGGTACGAAATAAATGGGAATACATTCTACACGATCGCCCAAGATAAAAAGAGCACCAACCAAAATAGTGGTGTCCGCTTTGATGCAATAGACGAGAATGGACAAAATGACACATACTATGGTTACATAGAGGAGATATGGGAAAGAGACTATGGAGTCTCTTTTAAGGTCCCTTTGTTTCGCTGCAAATGGGTCAACCTGAATGGGGAAGGGATAAAGATAGACCAGTTGTACGGAATGACAACAGTGGATCTCAAAAATCTTGGTTATAGAGATGAACCATTCGTCCTAGCCAATGATGTGTCTCAGGTTTTCTATGTGAAGGACATGTCCTCCAGACCGAAAAAAGAAAAAATATGCAAACGAATACATCATATGATGAGCCAAAGCGTCACATAGTTCTTTCAGGGAAAAGAAACATCGTGGGAATCGAGGACAAGACAGACATGTCATAAGATTATAATAAGTTTGATGAAATTCTGCCCTTCACAGTGAAAACTGACCCAAGCATTCCGTTAAGTAAAGAAGATGCTCCATGGTTACGTCTGAAGCGATCATAAGGAAGGACATATGCCAAGAAGTTCATGCTCATATTATGTAACTCTAGTTCATGTCTTTCGCGGTTTGTGGCTTGACCGAAGGATATCTTTCGCGGTTTGTGGCTTGACCGGGACTATATATAGGGGGGCCTTTAGTACCGGTTTTGTAGTCTCAGTTTTTAATATTAATAAATGTCTTGAGTGTTAGTCCCGTTTTGTGGCTGGACCGGGACTATGAAGAAGTTGTCTCGATTCGTACTTACCATTAAGATCTGATCGCCAAACGCGCGCGGTCACATATTAGGGAGTGCCTCTGTGACCAGTTTCTTGGAGATGCCGGAGGACTGGGATCTGGCGGCATCTCCCTGAAACTGGTCGTAGTGGTGTCCCTGCTCTCGAAAACCATATTGCAGATTGTAACTTCTCTAACTAGATCAATACACCTGGGAGCTAACTAATTTGACATATTAGGGAGTGCCTCTATGACCAGTTTCTTGGAGATGCCGGAGGACTGGGATCTGACGGCATCTCCCTGAAAGTGGTCGTAGTGGTGTCCCTTCTCTCGAAAACCATCTTGCAGCTTGTAACTTCTCTAACTAGATCAATACACCTGGGAGCTAACTAATTTCACATATTAGGCAGTGCCTCTATGACCAGTTTCTTGGAGATGCCGGAGGACTAGGATCCGGCGGCATCTCCCGGAAACTGGTCGTAGTGGTGTCCCTGCTCTCGAAAACAATATTGGAGATACATCAATCTGGCTGGAGGACTGGACTCACAAGGATGCCTATTTATAGTACAAGCAGCTCGGCATAGTGTCGACACTTACAAAATAATGTCGACAATCACCCCTATTATTAGTGTTGACTCGTGTTTTGTCTCGGTTGGTGTCTCCAACCGGGACTAAAGGTTCATATTTAGTCCCGGTTGGTGACACCATCCGGGACAAGGTACACGCCGCACGACATAATGTCGACACTCACCCCTATCATTAGTGCTGTCTGGCCCAGCCTGCCGAAATCCCTCCAACCGGGACTAAAGATGAACCTTTAGTATATTGAAAATCCGAACAATGAAAATCCTTCGCGTGGTGTCATATTATGTGACATAGTTGAAAGGAAAAATACCATACTTGGTATATTGATCATGTCTCGAAAAAACCTTCACAAAATGACCTATCATGTTCGAGGTTTCACGGCTTTCGGTCCAAATGACCGATGTTATGTGCTGAATCACGGCATAGTTTGTGATGTTGTGCCCATATTATGCATGCATGTGGACATTGGTATGGAGAACAATGTTGCAGGAGGAATTTTTCCTTTTTGTCGCACGGAAAAGCCCTTTTCCATTTTCCGAGCGCAAAAAACGGGTCGTTTTGTGAAGTAACCACCAAAATGCTGTTTCAGAATGCTACCGTCCCATTTTCCTAAAATACTAGACCACCTTACATGGACTATCTACCAACCGGGACATCTCAAACCTTTTCGTCCATCCCTGGTAAAAAGGACAAATGTCTGCCGAATCAGTAGGAAGTGGGTCCGGTTTGTACTACAGGTACATGATCTATCGCCCGTGAATTTTTGGAAAAATCATTTTTAGACTCGCGATATGTGGTTTCTTTAGAGATCCAATGCAAGTTCTAACGATGCTCGTCCCCTATCTTCATGCACGTCGGTTCGACCATAGTTAGAAATTCAAAAAATTCAAAACGGGCATAATAAATTCAAAAAAAATCCGAACAATGAAAATCCTTTGCGTGGTGTCATATTATATGACATAGTTGAAAGAAAAATACCAGACTTGGTATATTGATCATGTCTCAAAAAAACTTCACAAAATGACCTATCACGTTCGAGGTTTCATGGCTTTCGGTCCAAATGACCGATGTTATGTGCTGAATCATGGCATAGTTTGTGATGTTGTGCCCATATTATGCATGCATGTGGACATTGGTATGGAGAACAATATTGCAGGAGGAAGTTTTCCTTTTTGTCGCATGGAAAAGCCCTTTTCCATTTTAAGAGCGCAAAAAACGGGTCGTTTTGTGAAGTAACCACCAAAATGCTGTTTGAGAATGCTACCGTCCCATTTTCCTAAAATACTAGACCACCTTACATGGACTCTCTCCCAACTGGGACATCTCAAACCTTTTCGTCTATCCCGGGAAAAAAGGACAAATGTCTGCCGAATCGGTAGGAAGTGGGTTCGGTTTGTACTATAGGTACATGATCTATCGCCCGTGATTTTTTGGAAAAATCATTTTTAGACTCGCAATATGTGGTTTCTTCAGAGATCCAATGCAAGTTCTAACGATGCTCGTCCCCGATCTTCATGCACGCCGGTTCGACCATAGTTAGAAATTCAAAAAATTCAAAACGGGCATAATAAATTCAAAAAAATTCTGAACAATGAAAATCCTTCGCGTTGTGTCATATTATGTGACATAGTTGAAAGGAAAAATACCAGACTTGGTATATTGATCAAGTCTCGAAAAAACCTTCACAAAATGATCTATCATGTTTGAGGTTTCATGGCTTTCGGTCCAAATGACAGATGTTATATGCTGAATCACGGCATAGTTTTTGATGACGTGCCCATATTATGCATGCATGTGGACATTGGTATGGAGAACAATGTTGCATGAGGAAGTTTTCCTTTTTTGTCGCACGGAAAAGCCCTTTTCCATTTTCCGAGCGCAAAAAACGGGTCGTTTTGTGAAGTAACCACCAAAATGCTTTTTCAGAATGCTATCGTCCCATTTTCCTAAAATACTAGACCAACTTATATGGATATCTCCCAACCGGGACATCTCAAACCTTTTCGTCCATCCCGGGTAAAAAGGACAAATGTCTACCGAATCGGCAGGAAGTGGTCCAGTTTGTACTACAGGTACATGATCTATCGCCCGTGATTTTTTCAAAAATCATTTTTAGACTCGCAATATGTGGTTTCTTCAGAGATCCAATGCAAGTTATAACGATGCTCGTCCGCTATCTTCATGCACGTCGGTTCGACCATAGTTAGAAATTCAAAAAATTCAAAACGGGCATAATAAATTCAAAAAAAATCCGAACAATGAAAATCCTTCGCGTGGTGTCATAATATGTGACATAGTTGAATGGAAAAATACCAGACTTGGTATATTGATCATGTCTCAAAAAAACCTTCACAAAATGACCTATCATGTTCGAGGTTTCATGGCTTTTGGTCCAAACGACCGATGTTATGTGCTGAATCACGGCATAGTTTGTGATGCTGTGCCCATATTATGCATGAATGTGTACATTGGTATGGAGAACAATGTTGAAGGAGGAAGTTTTCCTTTTTGTCACACGGAAAAGCCCTTTTCCATTTTCCGAGCGCAAAAAACGGGTCGTTTTGTGAAGTAACCATCAAAATGCTGTTTCAGAATGCTACCGTCCCATTTTCCTAAAATACTAGACCATCTTACATGGACTATCTCCCAACCGGGACATCTCAAACCTTTTCGTCCATCCCGGGTAAAAAGGACAAATGTCTGCCGAATCGGTAGGAAGTGGATCCGGTTCATACTACAGGTACATGATCTATCGCCCGTGATTTTTTGAAAAAAATCATTTTTAGACTCGCAATATGTGGTTTCTTCAGAGATCCAATGCAAGTTATAACGATGCTCGTCCCCTATCTTGATGCACGCCGGGTCGACCATAGTTAGAAATTCAAAAAATTCAAAACGGGCATAATAAATTCAAAAAAAATCCGAACAATGAAAATCCTTCGCGTGGTGTCATAATATGTGACATAGTTCAAAGGAAAAATACCAGACTTGGTATATTGATCATGTCTCGAAAAAACCTTCACAAAATGACCTATCATGTTCGAGGTTTCATGGCTTTCGGTTCAAATGACCGATGTTACGTGCTGAATCACGGTATAGTTTGTGATGCTGTGCCCATATTATGCATGCATGTGGACATTGGTATGGAGAACAATGTTGCAGGAGGAAGTTTTCCTTTTTGTCGCACGGAAAAGCCCTTTTCCATTTTCCGAGCGCAAAAAACGGGTCGTTTTGTGAAGTAACCATCATAATGCTATTTCAGAATGCTACTGTCCCATTTTCCTAAAATACTAGACTACCTTACACGGACTATCTCCCAACCGGGACATCTCAAACCTTTTCGTCCATCCCGGGTAAAAAGGAAAAATGTCTGCCGAATCGGTAGGAAGTGGATCTAGTTTGTACTATAGGTACATGATCTATCGCCCGTGATTTTTTGAAAAAATCATTTTTAGACTCGCAATATGTGATTTCTTCAGAGATCCAATGCAAGTTCTAACGATGCTCGTCCCCTATCTTCATCCACGCCGGTTTGACCATAGTTAGAAATTCAAAAAAATCAAAACAGGCATAATAAATTCATACAAAATACGAACAATGAAAATCCTTTGCGTGGTGTCATATTACGTGACATATTTGAAAGGAAAAATACCAGACTTGGTATATTGATCATGTCTCGAAAAAACCTTCACAAAATGACCTATCATGTTCGAGGTGTCATGGCTTTCGGTCCAAATGACCGATGTTATGTGCTGAATCACGACAACGTTTGTGATGCTGTGCCCATATTATGCATGCATGTGGACATTGGTATGGAGAACAATATTGCATGAGGAAGTTTTCCTTTTTTGTCACAGGGAAAAGCCCTTTTCCATTTTCCGAGCGCAAAAAACGGGTCGTTTTGTGAAGTATACTGTTTCAGAAAGCTACAGTCCCATTTTCCTAAAATACTAGACCACCTTACATGTACTATCTCCCAACCGTGACATCTCAAACCTTTTCGTCCATCCCGGGTAAAAATGACAACTGTGTGCCGAATCGGCAGGAAGTGGGTCCGGTTTGTACTACAGGTACATGATCTATCACCCGTGGTTTTTAAAAAAAATCATTTTTAGACTCGCAATATGTGGTTTCTTCAGAGATCCAATGCAAGTTCTAACGATGCTCGTCCCCTATCTTCATGCACGCCGGTTCTACCATAGTTAGAAATTCAAAAAATTCAAAACGGGCATAATAAATTCAAAAAAATCCGAACAATGAAAATCCTTCGCGTCGTGTCATAATATGTGACATAGTTGAAAGGAAAAATACCAGACTTGGTATATTGATCATGTCTCAAAAAAAACCTTCACAAAATGACCTATCATGTTCGAGGTTTCATGGCTTTCGATCCAAATGACCGATGTTATGTGCTGAATCACGGCATAGTTTGTGATGCTGTGCCCATATTATGCATGAATATGGACATTGGTATGGAGAACAATGTTGCAGGAGGAAGTTTTCCTTTTTGTCGCACGGAAAAGCCCTTTTCCATTTTCCGAGCGCAAAAAACGGGTCGTTTTGTGAAGTAACCATCAAAATGCTGTTTCAGAATGCTACCGTCCCATTTTCCTAAAATACTAGACCACCTTACATGGACTATCTCCCAACCGGGACATCTCAAACCTTTTCGTCCATCCCGGGTAAAAAGGACAAATGTCTGCCAATCGGTAGGAAGTGGATCCGGTTTGTACTACAGGTACATGATCTATCGCCCGTGATTTTTTGAAAAAATCATTTTTAGACTCGCAGTATGTGGTTTCTTCAGAGATCCAATGCAAGTTATAACGATGCTCGTCCCCTATATTCATGCACGCCGGTTCGACCATAGTTAGAAATTCAAAAAATTCAAAACGAGCATAATAAATTCAAAAAAAAATCCGAACAAAGAAAATCCTTCGCGTGGTGTCATAATATGTGACATAGTTCAAAGGAAAAATACCAGACTTGGTATATTGATCATGTCTCGAAAAAACCTTCACAAAATGACCTATCATGTTCGAGGTTTCATGGCTTTCGGTCCAAATGACCGATGTTATGTGCCTAACCACGGTATAGTTTGTGATGATGTGCCTATATTATGCATGTATGTGGACATTGGTATGGAGAACAATGTTGCAGGAGGAAGTTTTCCTTTTTGTCGCACGGAAAAGCCCTTTTCCATTTTCCGAGCGCAAAAAACGGGTCGTTTTGTGAAGTAACCATCAAAATGCTATTTCAGAATGCTACCGTCCCATTTTCCTAAAATACTAGACCACCTTACATGGACTATCTCCCAACCGGGACATCTCAAACCGGTTCGTCCATCCCGGGTAAAAAGGACAAATGTCTGCCGAATCGGTAGGAAGTGGATCTGGTTTGTACTATAGGTACATGATCTATCGCTCGTGATTTTTCGAAAAAATCATTTTTAGACTCGCAATATGTGGTTTCTTCAGAGATCCAATGCAAGTTCTAACGATGCTCGTCCCCTATCTTCATGCACGCCGGTTTGACCATAGTTAGAAATTCAAAAAATTCAAAACAGACATAATAAATTCAAACAAAATACGAACAATGAAGATCCTTCGCGTGGTGTCATATTATGTGACATATTTGAAAGGAAAAATACCAGACTTGGTATATTGATCATGTCTCGAAAAAACCTTCACAAAATGACCTATCATGTTCGAGGTTTCGTGGCCTTCGGTCCAAATGACCGATGTTATGTGCTGAATCACGACATAGTTTGTGATGCTGTGCCCATATTATGCATGCATGTGGATATTGGTATGGAGAACAATGTTGCAGGAGGAATTTTTCCTTTTTTGTCACAGGGAAAAGCCCTTTTCCATTTTCCGAGTGCAAAAAACGGGTCGTTTTGTGAAGTAACCATCAAAATACTGTTTCAAAATGCTACCGTCCCATTTTCCTAAAATACTAGACCACCTTACATGTACTATCTCCCAACCGGGACATCTCAAACCTTTTCGTCCATCCCGGGTAAAAAGGACAACTGTTTGCCGAATCGGCAGGAAGTGGGTCCGGTTTGTACTATAGGTACATGATCTATCGCTCGTGATTTTTTGAAAAAATCATTTTTAGACTCGCAATATGTGGTTTTTTCAGAGATCCAATGCAAGTTCTAACGATGCTCGTCCCCTATCTTCATGCACGCAGGTTCGACCATAGTTAGAAATTCAAAAAATTCAAAACGGGCATAATAAATTCAAAAAAAATCCGAACAATGAAAATCCTTCGCATGGTGTCATAATATGTGACATAGTTGAAAGGAAAAATACCAGACTTGGTATATTGATTATGTCTCAAAAAAACCTTCACAAAAGGACCTATCATGTTCGAGGTTTCATGGCTTTCGGTCCAAATGACCGATGTTATGTGCTGAATCACGGCATAGTTTGTGATGCTGTGTCCATATTATGCATGAATGTGGACATTGGTATGGAGAACAATGTTGCAGGAGGAAGTTTTCCTTTTTGTCGTACGGAAAAGCCCTTTTCCACTTTCCGAGCGCAAAAAACGGGTCATTTTGTGAAGTAACCATCAAAATGCTGTTTCAGAATGCTACCGTCCCATTTTCCTAAAATACTAGACCACCTTACATGGACTATCTCCCAACCGGGACATCTCAAACCTTTTCGTCCATCCCGGGTAAAAAGGACAAATGTCTGCCGAATCGGTAGGAAGTGGATCCGGTTTGTACTACAGGTACATGATCTATCGCCCGTGATTTTTTGAAAAAATCATTTTTAGACTCGAAATATGTGGTTTCTTCAGAGATCCAATGCAAGTTATAATGATGCTCGTCCCCTATCTTCATGCACGTCGGTTCGGCCATAGTTAGAAATTCAAAAAATTCAAAACGGGCATAATAAATTCAAAAAAAATCCGAACAATAAAAATCCTTCGCGTGGTGTCATAATATGTGACATAGTTCAAAGGAAAAATACCAGACTTGGTATATTGATCATGTCTCGAAAAAACCTTCACAAAATGATCTATCATATTCGAGGTTTCATGGCTTTCGGTCCAAATGACCGATGTTACGTGCTGAACCACAGCATAGTTTGTGATGCTGTGCCTATATTATGCATGCATGTGGACATTGGTATGGAGAACAATGTTGCAGGAGGAAGTTTTCCTTTTTGTCGTACGGAAAAGCCCTTTTCCATTTTCCGAGCGCAAAAAACGGGTCGTTTTGTGAAGTAACCATCAAAATGCTATTTCAGAATGCTACCGTCCCATTTTCCTAAAATACTAGACCACCTTACATGGACTATCTCCCAAACGGGACATCTCAAACCTTTTCGTCCATCCCGGGTAAAAAGGACAAATGTCTGCCGAATCGGTAGGATGTGGATCTAGTTTGTACTATAGGTACATGATCTATCGCCCTTGATTTTTTGGAAAAATCATTTTTAGACTCGCAATATGTGGTTTCTTCAGAGATCCAATGCAAGTTCTAACGATGCTCATCCCCTATCTTCATGCACGCCGGTTTGACCATAGTTAGAAATTTAAAAAATTCAAAACGGACATAATAAATTCAAACAAAATATGAACAATGAAAATCCTTCGCGTGGTGTCATATTATGTGACATATTTGAAAGGAAAAATACCAGACTTGGGATATTGATCATGTCTCGAAAAAACCTTCACAAAATGACCTATCATGTTCGAGGTTTCATGGCTTTCGATCCAAATGACCGATGTTATGTGCTGAATCACGGCATAGTTTGTGATGCTGTGCCCATATTATGCATGCATGTGGACATTGGTATGGAGAAGAATCTTGCAGGAGGAAGTTTTCCTTTTTTGTCACAGGGAAAAGCCCTTTTCCATTTTCCGAGCGCAAAAAACGGGTTGTTTTGTGAAGTAACCATCAAAATACTGTTTCAGAATGCTACCGTCCCATTTTCCTAAAATACTAGACCACCTTACATGTACTATCTCCCAACCGGGACATCTCAAACATTTTCGTCCATCCCGGGTAAAAAGGACAACTGTCTACCGAATCGGCAGGAAGTGGGTCCGGTTTGTACTACAGGTACATGATCTATCGCCCGTGATTTTTTGAAAAAAAATCATTTTTAGAATCGCAATATGTGGTTTCTTCAGAGATCCAATGCAAGTTCTAACGATGCTCGTCCCCTATCTTCATGCACGACGGTTTGACCATAGTTAGAAATTCAAAAAATTCAAAACGGACATTATAAATTCAAACAAAATATGAACAATGAAAATCCTTCGCGTGGTGTCATATTATGTGACTTATTTGAAAGGAAAAATACCAGACTTGGTATATTGATCATGTCTCGAAAAAACCTTCACAAAATGACCTATCATGTTCGAGGTTTCATGGCTTTCGGTCCAAATGACCGATGTTATATGCTGAATCATGGCATAGTTTGTGATGTTGTGCCCATATTATGCATGCATGTGGACATTGGTATGGAGAAAAATGTTGTAGGAGGAAGTTTTCCTTTTTGTCGCATGGAAAAGCCCTTTTCCCTTTCCCGAGCGCAAAAAACGGGTCGTTTTGTGAAGTAACCACCAAAATGCTGTTTCAGAATGCTATCGTCCCATTTTCCTAAAATACTAGACCACCTTACATGTACTATCTCCTAACCGGGAAATCTCAAACCTTTTCGCCCATTCCGGGTAAAAAGGACAAATGTCTATCGAATCGGTAGGAAGTGGGTCCGGTTTGTACTACAGGTACATGATCTATCGCCCGTGATTTTTTGAAAAAATCATTTTTAGACTCGCAATATGTGGTTTCTTCAGAGATCCAATGCAAGTTCTAACGATGCTCGTCCCCTATCTTCATGCACGCCGGTTCGACCATAGTTAGAAATTCAAAAATTCAAAACGGTCATAATAAATTCAAAAAAAATCCGAACAATGAAAATCCTTCGTGTGGCGTCATATTATGTGACATAGTTGAAAGGAAAAATACCAGACTTGGTATATTGATCATGTCTCGATAAAACCTTCACAAAATGACGTATCATGTTCGAGGTTTCATGTCTTTCGGTCCAAATGACCGATGTTATGTGCTGAATCACGGCATAGTTTGTGATGATGTGCCCATATTATGCATGCATGTGGATATTGGTATGGAGAAAAATGTTGCAGGAGGAAGTTTTCCTTTTTGTCGCACAGAAAAGCCCTTTTCCATTTTCCGAGCGCAAAAAACGGGTCGTTTTGTGAAGTAACCACCAAAATGCTGTTTCAGAATGCTACCGTCCCATTTTCCTAAAATACTAGACCACGTTACATGGACTATCTCCCAACCGGGAAATCTCAAACCTTTTCGTCCATCCCGGGTAAAAAGGACAAATGTCTGCCGAATCGGTAGGAAGTGGGTCCGATTTGTACTACAGGTACATGATCTATCGCCCATGATTTTTTGAAAAATCATTTTTAGACTCGCAATATGTGTTTTCTTCAGAGATCCAATGCAAGTTATAACAATGCTCGTCCCCTATCTTCATGCACGCCGGTTCGACCATAGTTAGAAATTCAAAAAATTCAAAACAGGCATAATAAATTCAAAAAAAATCCGAACAATGAAATCCTTCGCGTGGTGTCATAATATGTGACATAGTTGAAATTAAAAATACCAGACTTAGTATATTGATCATGTCTCGAAAAAACCTTCACAAAATGACCTATCATGTTCGAGGTTTCATGGCTTTCGGTCCAAATGACCGATGTTATGTGCTGAATCACGGCATAGTTTTGATGCTGTGCCCATATTATGCATGCATGTGGACATTGGTATGGAGAACAATGTTGCCAGAGGAATTTTTCCTTTTTGTCGCACGGAAAAGCTCTTTTCCATTTTCCGAGCGCAAAAAACAGGTCCTTTTGTGAAGTAACCACCAAAATGCTGTTTCAGAATGCTACCGTCCCATTTTCCTAAAATATTAGACCACCTTACATGTACTATCTCCCAACCGGGACATCTCAAACCATTTCATCCATCCCGGGTAAAAAGGACAAATGTCTGCCGAATCGGTAGGAAGTGGGTCCAGTTTGTACTACAGATACATGATCTATCGCCCGTGATTTTTTGAAAAAATCATTTTTAGACTCGCAATATGTGGTTTCTTCAGAGATCCAATGCAAGTTCTAACGATGCTCGTCCCCTATCTTCATGCACGCCGGTTCGACCATAGTTAGAAATTCAAAAAATTCAAAACGGGCATAATAAATTCAAAAAAAAATCCGAACAATGAAAATCCTTCGCGTGGTGTCATATTATGTGACATAGTTGAAAGGAAAAAAACCAGACTTGGTATATTGATCATGTCTCAAAAAAACCTTCACAAAATGATCTATCATGTTCGAGGTTTCATGGTTTTCGGTCCAAATGACCGATGTTATGTGCTGAATCACGGCATAGTTTTGATGCTGTGCCCATATTATGCATGCATGTGGACATTGGTATGGAGAACAATGTTGCAGGAGGAAGTTTTCCTTTTTGTCACACGGAAAAGCCCTTTTCCATTTTCCGAGCGCAAAAAACGGGTCGTTTTATGAAGTAACCACCAAAATGCTGTTTCAGAATGCTACCGTCCCATTTTCCTAAAATACTAGACCACCTTACATGGACTATTTCCCAACTGGGACATCTCAAACTTTTCGTCCATCCCGGGTAAAAAGGACAAATATCTGCCGAATTAGTAGGAACTGGGTCTGGTTTGTACTACAGGTACATGATCTATCGCCCATGATTTTTTGAAAAAATCTTTTTTATACTCGCAATATGTGGTTTCTTCAGATATCCAATGCAAGTTCTAATGATGCTCGTCCCCTATCTTCATGCACGCCGGTTTGACCATAGTTAGAAATTCAAAAAATTCAAAACGGTCTTAATAAATTCAAAAAAAAATCCGAACAATGAAAATCCTTCGCGTGGTGTCATATTATGTGACATAGTTGAAAGGAAAAATACCAGACTTGGTATATTGATCATGTCTCAAAAAAACCTTCACAAAATGACCTATCATGTTCGAGGTTTCATGGCTTTCGGTCCAAATGACCGATGTTATGTGCTGAATCACGGCATAGTTTTGATGCTGTGCCCATATTATGCATGCATGTGGACATTGGTATGGAGAACAATGTTGCAGGAGGAAGTTTTCCTTTTTGTCGCACGGAAAAGCCCTTTTCCATTTTCCGAGCGCAAAAAAGGGTCGTTTTATGAAGTAACCACCAAAATGCTGTTTCAGAATGCTACCGTCCCATTTTCCTAAAATACTAGACCACCTTACATGGACTATCTCCCAACCGGGACATCTCAAACATTTTCGTCCATCCCGGGTAAAAAGGACAAATGTTTGCCGAATCGGCAGGAAGTGGGTAAAAAGGACAATTTCATTTTTTATTTTAAATGGTTCATAGTTTAAATGGTTACATTAATTATTTTTTAAAAATAGAAATGGTTTTGAATTAGCTATTGAAATTCAAACACTTTTTATGTTTAAAGTTTTTCTAAATTCCAAATTTATATTCAAAAAATATAAGTTAATTCATTTTTAATTTTAAATGGTTTATAGTTTAAATGGTTACATTAATTATTTTTAAAAACAGAAAATGGTTTTGAATTAGTTATTCAAATTCAAACACTTTTTATGTTTAAAGTTTTTCTAAATTCCAAAGTAGTTATCATTTAAAAAACATTACAAATTTAAACCCAAAATAAAAAATAAGGCGGGAACAGAGAGAAAATTCCTGAATTTTTTTGAAAACAGGGTCATATGTCCCGGTTGGAGCCACCAACCGGGATTAAAGACCTTGCGCGCGCCAACCCTTGGTCTGCTGAAAAAAGAGGAGTATACGTCCCGGTTGGTCGCTCCAACCGGGACTTATAACCCTTTAGTCCCGGTTGGAGCCACCAACCGTATACTCCCCCCTATATAACTTGCGCGCCTCTTCTTATTCTTCTTCCCTATCTCACTTCTCTGCTTCTTCTCTGCTTTCATCGATGACGTCGCCCCCGATCCCCACGACGCCGACAGGCTGCCCGCGCCCGCCGTCATCGTCAGCACCGTCTCCTCTGCCTCCGCCTCTGCCTCCGCGTCGCCGCCTCCGTCCTCCGTCTGCGGCGCGCGCCCTCCGTCTTCGTCTCCGGTCGCGCGCCCTCGGCCTTCTCCGTCATCCTCGCCACAAGCGCTCCGGCCGCCATCGCCGCGCGCTCCGGCCGCCACTGCCGCCCGTGTTCGTCGCCAGCCCTCCGCCTCTCCCTCTCGTCCTTCCCCGACCGCGCCGCCCGCGTCCAGCGCCGATATACCACCCAAGAGAAGCTCTTTATTAGTACTGTATATAGATTTTTTTGACATGTGTATATACTATGTATTTTTTTGACATGTGTATATACTGTATCTCTTTCCGATGTAATGCCATTAAGAGCATGTACTATCATGAGAGCTTCCAATTATCTCGTCGTGTTGTTGCAACAAACATAAGGACCACTTGCTCTTTCATATGATTTGTTTGCAAACATGTTGTTTTTCTTCCGCTTGGGATACGCATATTCCCATAATATTTTCTTTTGATGATATGTGTATGGCATCTAACATATTGAACAATTTATCTTTCCAATGCTTGGTTTGCACACGTAATGATGTTGTTTTGTATATTCTTTGTAACATCCCAAAAATACTAAACTTGGATCATCAAACTCTAATCATCAAAATTAGGGTTAACAAAAACTTTTCTAAAATAAAAATATGAATGCATGCATGTGAGTATGCATTTCGTTTGGAATTCTTTTGAACCAACTTGTTTGTGTGTTCCTTTGTTTATAAATGGATGATTAGGTGAAATAAACATCATCTAAACAATTCCCAAACTTTTCTCAAAGAAAAATAAATCAAAACAAACAAAATGAGTGAATGGTCATTTTGACCAATTTAACTCCCATGCCTACTTTGGCTGTCTCAAACTTTCAGAACTTACAGAAACTTTTTTGGATCTTTGCAGCTCTTGATAGTACTCATAACAAGGTATCAAGGCCCACTTTGTGATCATCCAAATACATTAAAATGCATAGTTTAAAGGACAGTTCAAAATTGAATCTTTATCATATGAGAAGATCCCACTTTTTCAAAAACCACTCAAACAAGCTCAACTTTCAAAACCCAAGCATCTGCAGACTCACCAGCACCAACCTAGCACACCCACCAAAAATATTTTCAAAATTCAAAACTTGAATTCTTGCGGCCATTTCATCAAACACCTTGTAGATACAAATCTAACAAAATCAAAACACTATTTTGAGCAGTGAATTGAGCCTAACTTGTTCCCTCTCTGGACACCACTAGCCTTAGTAGATCATCTAACAATCTTAACTAATCACTAGCACCACAGTGAGCTTGGCAATGCCATCAATGGTGAACAGCCGAAGCCACCCATGCCACCCCAGTGTAGACAGCAAGCTAGGAGAGAAACTAGCCATGCCAACCTTGTCTGGGAGCAAGCCCATGCCTCACCGCCCCCTCTCGACTAGCCCTGCCTCGAAGACATCGACCAGAGCACCCAGGAACGCCGCGCCCGTGCCTCTGTCAACCATGCCGAGCATGCGCCAGAGCGCCACCCTCGACCGAAGCCCACAGACCGCGCGCCGCCCTCGCCGCCTGCATACACGATCACCACCGACCCAGGAGACCGCCAGACATCCCCGTTCGCCGCCCCATGCCTCACAGCCACCGCTCACCGTCGAAGACGCCGCCTCTGCCGCGCAGAGCATCGCGTGTTCCAGACCAAACCACACCGCCCCTACATACGCATTAAAGCCGTAGAGCATCGCCAGGAGACCACCAAGCGATCGCCAACGTCGGCCATGCCTCTAGCCGCCCGTAGCCATGTCACCACCGTCGCCTGCCCATGCTGTTCGGTCTCGTCGTCGCGACTATAAATAGAGGCCATCCCCAGCCGAATTGATCACACAATCTCACTCCCCTCTCCTTACTGATCGTGCCACCCCGTTCCCGAAGCAAGGAGAGCAGCACTTCACCGGAATTTCGCCGGAGCCTGCCGCCTCTGGAGAAGAAGGGAGCCAGCGATTGGAGCCGCCCCAGGAGAAGCTACCGGTACCAGGAGGTTCGCCGTCGTTGACTTCGTCGTTCGCCCGCCTCGCCGACCCTCGCCTGAACCCCGGTGAGCCCCCAACGACCCCCACTGGCCGTGCTAGGTTTCTGTCTCGCCGGCGTTGCCCAACGTCGATGATGACCCGCAGCCGTTGGATTAGAACCAAATCGAACGCACCACATCGCCCCATACCGCTTCGCACCCCCCGGTCTCACTGACGCGTGGGGACAGCCACTTAACCAGCATGCGTAAGCGCTGTGCTTAGCAGGTCGGCCTAGTATCGCTTCCCGCGCAGCCCAGTTATTTGAATTTAACCTTTTCTATTTTATTTCAAAAACACTTCTATACCCAGTTTCAAAAATCAACCCAAGTCGATTCAGTGAACCAAATTGAATGAAACCAATTTTGTTAGAAAGGCCTGGGAATGCTTAATCCAAGCCCGTTGGATTCAAGTCATTTGGATCTGTAGATCATCCATGGTAAAAATAACAAGGCAGAAGATTTTCTGCATTCAAACATTTTTCAAATTTAAACCATAATAGCTTTTGAGTTGATTCCAACTCTCAAAAATCACATTTAACCATACCTTTCAGAATATATAAAAATATATAGGTTTACTTACAGAAATAATTTTCAAGTAATAAAAGAATGCTACATAAGCATTTCTAGTCACTTTATTTAATTAAAATAAAAAGAAAAAACCTTATTAAATTGTGACACCACTTTAAATCACATTCCTATGGACTAAAATATGTGGTGATGACATGTGTCAACATCATCCCATCTTTGGTTTGGAGAATATTAAATCTTAAGTAGTTTTTCAATGAGTAGAAATTACTTTTCTAAAAATAAAAGGAATTAAACCAAGCTTTAATCTTGTAATGTTAGTGATGAGGCTAGATCATCTATAGGACCCTTGTGTGTGTGATTAATGCAAGTAGTTAAGTATTGTTTGGTGATTGTGTACATCGTATTTATTTATAGACGCTAGTACCGACCAAGGATACGAGGAGGAAGGAGGATACTACGAAGAAGAAGCCGAGGAGAACTTCAACCACTGCTCTGCACAAGGCAAGCTAAAACTTGCAAGATACTCTACTTTAGCATGCTTTACTAACCAAGTGGACCAATGCAAGCTGATACTATACCTATGCAAGCTAACACTTAAAATTATGAGAGTTAAATAACCTATGCAATGCACTAAGCATGCTTGGTTAGATACATTTGATGACACCCAATCCTAGTTTTACTTGCAAGCTTATTACTTTATTTCTTTATCAAAGCTCTTACTTAGAGGTTGCTGGAATAAATGGTAGATACTAGAAGGATAATTGAAGGTTGCATAAAGAGCATAAAATTTGGCCTAAGCTAGATAATCTTGATGTCATCCCAAGGCATGACATTGAACTTAGTTGAAACTCCACTAGTTTACCACCCCTCATTAGTACTTGCCCCCAATTATAGATGCTAGTGCTAAGCATAAAACTTCATCAACTTTATATGGGAATACTTGGTGAAAATGGTTATGAAAACCTTGGAATGATGGATCATTCTATTGAAATGTTTTTGACATGTGTTTCCGACCACCAGATGATTTTGGTGAAAATGTTGAGGCATGAGCCTTAGCCCTTTTTAAAACTTATGGTTGTCTGGATGCGATACCATTCCAATTTTATCGTACAACCACAATACCTGAAGATTGGGTAGGGCTTAACTGGAAACTTATATACCTTAGTATTAGTTCCCTCACGGCCCAGGTCTGAGCTGAGGCTACCTTGTGAAGATTGTCCACCTGTGCAGTACCCAAGATGATAGTTGGTCATGGTCGGGAGGCCAAACTCACATGAGAGGTGCTTATACTAGGGCGTGTAATTGAAAGGTTAGGATTGATTATCCGCATACTGAGTATGGTGAATTCAGGATTTGTTCCTGACGGATGTATCGAATGTTGTGGTGAAAGTGTACAATCTATGCAGAGTGCCAAACTATTCGAATAGCCGCGTCCATGGTTATGGACAGTTGGAGTGGCCATACTGTTTCCCCGTTAGATGTTTTCAAAAGACTTGTGAAATGAATTGAGACTTTGACTTGACCACAACAGGGTTGTGATATGAAATACAAGTTCCTACTTAGGAGTTATAAAATTGTGACAAGCTTCTCTTGCTTCTCAGCTTAGTAGAAATAAATCTGGCTTTTGCAAAATAACCCTAGAGCCTAGTGTCCTATTATCAAAAACCCCCTTCACCTGTTAGTATTAGTTTGCGAGTACTTAAAGAGTACTCATGGCTTTGTCCCTGGCTATTCCCATGGCCAGACTATGAAGAGGAGTACCTGGAGGATGGACCCCAGGAAGGTTACGACAACTAGGATCATCTCCCATCGTCAGCATTGCCTGTGACCCCGAAGATGGAGCTTCGCCTACGCTACCGTTATTATTACGTATTCCACTGCTTGTGTTGTATTAAGACTAGATCATGAGATCCTTATTTGGTGTAAAACCTTATGTATGGTTTGTAATGGATGATGTACTGTGGTATCCAATTCTATTATGTCTCGCAAAAATGGTAATCATGGGATTGCGATGTATGGCATAACAGGCATCTGGGATTAAAAATCCGGGTGTTGACAAGTTGGTATCAGAGCCATCCTGGCCATAGGAGACCCTAGTTAGACTGGACCTTTGAATCAAAAAAAACTTAGTTTCAAAACCAAAGAAAACAAATATTTACAAAAACTTATTCTCATTCTTATCCCTTTGATTCTTTCATGAAAATTCATGTTCCTCAAAAACTCTTGCAAAATACATAAAATTTGACACACTTGATCACTCTACTAACTTACTCATCCTATATTCTTATAGATGGACGTGAAGTACAGCAAGTTTTATCAGTTGGGGAATGGAGGAGACCATATCTTTGAGAGGGATTTGGACCAGCTTTCAGAACTTCTGGAGCGTCCGCACCCCGAGTTCTTCGGAGCTCAGCTCAATGATCAAGGAGGATAAGATCTGCAGTGGCTGATTGCTCCGAGGAAAGATTGAACCTCCCACTGCTGAGGGAATTCAGTTTACCTTAAGAGAGAACAACTGGCTCGATGGACTTGCCAGGGCCATGCAGGAAGCTCTTTCCCGTCTGTGTGGGCAGAGCGTCAATCAGATCAAGGGAACCCGCTTTGAGTTTTGCCCAAGGCATGATGCAAATGGACAACCACTGGAAGCCCCATACCATCACGAGTTGAAGACTCAATTGGAGCACCTCAGCTTCATGATGTACGATCGTTAGCAGGAGTTGGATAACTGCTGTGACTACTCCAACCACAAGTCTGCCATCATCAAGACGAAGGATCAAACCATCGTCATGCTAGCCAAGGATCGCAAGTCTCACCGCCGTCAGCTCGACAATAAGGAGCACATTATTGCCCTCCTTCGCCACCGTATCTCATCTTTGGAGGAGATCATCCACGAGAGAGACATGCAGTTGGAGGAAAGGGAGAATGCTGGAGAGGATCTTCGTGGAGACCCCTACTCCTATCTCAGCGATGATGATGATTTTCTGGAGGACCAGGCTATGGACTTCTTCACCGATGAGGATGATTTCGCCTTCATCGATGATGATGAGGATGATGAAGCCACAGATTCCGAGGAGTAGTAGCACTTGAGCACTAGCGTAGTGAGTAGTATTCGGTCCCACTATATCGTAGTTTCCAGAATGGTTCTTAAAACCATCTTTTTTCTTGTTGTGGTGTGTGTTGTGTCGTGTGCTATGAATGAATGAATGAAAAGCAAGTTACGAGAAAATCTGAGTCAAACTTTAAAAACTTTCAAAGCCCTAGAACCTTAGAAAATTCCCTCTTTTCTCATGGTCTATCTCAATCTTTAGATGCCACGCGGAGGAAGTGGTTCATCCCCGGACCCGATGTTGCAGATCCTACAAATGGTGTCCTCTGACCGCGAAGCTGAAAGAGCGGAACGTCAAGCCAACCTAGCCACCCTGCAACAGATAGCCCAGCTAGCCCACAACAACCAAGGCCACGGAAATCAGGACAACCATGGATCTAAGATCAAGATTTTCCAGAACACCAACCCACCTGTTTTCACTAAGTCGGAAGAGCCCTTAGACGCCGATGATTGGCTGCAAACCATGGAAAATAACCTAGAAGTCGCCGAAGTGGAAGCTAACGAGAAGGTTCTGTTCGCCACCTACTATCTAGCCGGAGATGCCAGAGCATGGTGGAACAGTGTTCGTGCCATGACCGGAGGACAGATGATGACCTGGGAGGAATTTGAAGTCAAGTTCAGCAGAACCCATGTGCCACCAGGTTTGATCAAGAGGATGAGAGATGAGTTCAGAGAACTGAAGCAAGGAAGGATGACCGTAGTGGAATACCGTGACAAATTCTTGTCATTAGCTAGGTATGCCCCGGATGAGATCGACACCGAAGCCAAGAAGAAAGAAATATTCTTGAATGGTCTGCACGATGAGATGCAGACTGTGTTAGTCAATATTCCCTTTGTGGATATTGAAGCCCTTGTCGACTCTGCCATCCAGATGGAAGGAAAGATCAACCAAGCCAATGAGAACCGCAAGCATCGCATGATGCATCAGCCAGGAACCCATCAGACCCCAAAGTATCGCCCCAACCCGTCTCCAGGATTTGCCCCGAGAACCAACAGACCCCCGATGAACCGTTCGACCTATCCCAACCGTGGAAACCCTAGGCCCGGAGGAAATCACAACAACCCCGGAAACTCTAGAAATTTCAACCGTGCCCCACCCAAGTTCAACAACAACAATGCTACCGCCAACACCAACACTGCCCCGAGGACTGGAAGCAATGATGTGCCTGTTGCAGCAAAGGACAAGTCGCAAGTGACTTGTTATGACTGTGGAAATAAGGGTCACTACTCCAACGAGTGCCCCAACAAGAAGAATGCCGCAGCACCCAATGCAAATGCCCCAGCTCAGCTGCAGCGTCGTGTTCAGCCAGGAAGAAGGTTTGCCCCAGGGAATTCACTCAACCGCAACGGCTGTCTTTTTCTCATGCATGATGAAGAAGCTCAGGAAGCGCCAGACGTCGTGTTGGGTATGTTTTCTGTTAATTCAGTACTTGCAAGAGTGTTGTTTGATTCTGGTGCATCGCATTCATTTGTCACCGAAGAATTTGCCTGCACTAGTAATATTCAACCAACCAAACTGAAGCATGTTATGATCGTCCAAATTCCCGGTTCAACCACCAAGGCTAGGCACATTTGCAAAGCCGTCCCTATCCGAATCCATGGAATAGATTTTTATGATGACCTGATAGAACTCAGAACTATAGGTTTGGAAGTAGTACTAGGAATGGATTGCATGTCCAAACATAAAGGATTGATTGACTGTGCCAAGAAATCCATAACCATGACCAGTACAGCCGGAATATTAGTCGAGCATATATCTGAAACCTTACCTCATCAATTCAAGTGCAACAAGAGTATAGCCCAACCTACCATTGACCAAGTTCGGATAGTCTATGAATACCCCGATGTATTTCTAGATGTTTTGCCCGGTATGCCCCCAGATCAGGATATCGAGTTTATCATCGAACTAATCCCCGGAACTGGACCCATAGCCCAGAGACCCTATAGTATGAACCCGTCAAAACTAGAATAACTGAAGAAGCAACTGGATGCCATGTTGGAAATTGGATTGATTCAACCAAGTGTGTCACCATGGAGATCACCTGTTTTGTTCGTGGACAAGAAAGATGGAGGTAACTGTTTGTGTACGGATTATCGGAAGTTGAATGATGTCACCATCAAAAACAAGTACCCCTTGCCCAAGATAGAAGATTTGTTTGATCAGTTGACCGGTGCCAAAGTGTTCTCTAAGATTGATCTTAGGACTGCCTATCATCAACACAAAATTCGTGCAGAGCATATTCCAAAGACTGCCTTTACCACCATATATGGATTATATGAGTATACCGTTATGTCTTTTTGATTAACCAATGCCCCCACTTATTTCATGAATCTCATGAATAAGATTTTTATGGACTTCCTGGATAAGTTTGTCGTTGTTTACATCGATGACATTCTGATTTATTCCAAATCGGAAGAAGAACATGAGCTGCACCTAAGGACCATTCTGGGAACCCTTAGAGAGCATCAGCTGTATGCCAAGTTCAGCAAATGTGAATTATGATTACAGGAGGTAGGATTCCTCGGTCACATTGTATCAGCTGGAGGAATTGCCGTTGATCCTGCAAAGGTGAAAGATGTCGAAGATTGGCAAGCCCCAACCACTCAAACCCAAGTTCGTGCATTTCTCGGATTGGCGGGATACTACCGCAAGTTCGTAGAAGGATTCTCAAGTATCGCCAGACCCATGACCCAATTGCTGAAGAAGGACAAGAAGTTTGAATGGACCGACAAATGTGAAGCGAGTTTTCAAGAACTCAAGAGGAGATTGATTTCAGCCCCAATCTTAATCATGCCAGATATCACGAAACCCTTCGATGTGTATTGTGATGCATCCAAGATCGGTCTCGAATGTGTGCTAATGCAAGAAGGCAAAGTTATATCTTATCTATCTCGACAACTGAAACAACAAGAGCAAAATTACCCAACCCATGACCTCGAACTCGCAGCCGTAGTTCTAGCCCTGAAGACATGGAGACATTACCTGATGGGAAATCGTTGTGAGATTTATTCGGATCACAAGAGCCTGAAGTATATATTCACTCAGAAGGAGCTGAATATGAGACAGAGAAGATTGATTGAGCTAATCAAGGATTACGACCTGGACATTCACTATCACCCTGGAAAAGCCAATGTGGTAGCCGATGCCCTTAGCAGATTGCCGTTCCGCTTGAACTCCATGATTTTGAAGGAGCAACCAAGTTTGCACAAAGATATGGAAGATTTTCGAATGGAATTAGTGAGTGAAGGATTTTTGTCTAGCATAGAACTTCAACCCACTTTGATCAGCCAGATCAAAGAGGCGCATAAAGGAAATGCTAGTATTGACGGAATCAAGCGTCGTATCAGTACAGGCAAAGTACCTGGATTAACCGAAGACGAAGAAGGAGTTCTGTGGTACAAAGGACGCCTTTGTGTACTAGCAGATTCTGAGTTGAAAGAAGTTATTCTCAAGGAAGCTCATGATACTATTTATTCTATCCACCCCGGAGGAACTAAGATGTATCAAGATTTGAAAGAGCAATTTTGGTGGCATAAGATGAAGAGAGAAATCGGAAGCTATATCGCCAAGTGTGATATATGTCAGCGAGTCAAGGCCGGACATCAAAGACCCGCTGGATTGTTGCAACCCTTACAGATTCTGGAATGGAAATGGGATTCCGTTGGAATGGACTTTATCACCGGATTGCCTACTTATAGTAGGGGAAATGACTCTATCTGGGTCATAGTGGACAGATTGTCCAAAGTCGCCCATTTCTTACTCGTCAAGACCACATATCAGAGTTTGAAGCTAGCGGAGTTATACATCGCTAGAATAGTAAGTTTGCATGGAGTGCCCAAGAACATCGTATCGGTTCGAGGAACTCAGTTTACCTCGAGATTTTGGAAGAAAGTTCAAGAAGGTTTAAGAACTCGCCTAGATTTCAGTACCGCTTATCACCCTCAGACCGATGGACAGACGGAGCGAGTAAATCAAATACTCGAAGATATGTTGAGAGCATGTGTGTTAGAATATGGATCTAAGTGGGAAGACTGTCTGCCGTTTGCAGAATTTTCGTACAACAACAGTTATCAAGCTAGTTTGCAAATGGCCCCATTTGAATTCATGTACGGAAGGAAGTGTCGCACCCCTTTGAACTGGTCGAAAGAGTCAGATTTTCGGACCCGATATCCTACGAGAGGCAGAAGAGAAGGTTCACAAGATTCATGAGCACCTCAAGACAGCCCAGTACAGACAGAAGAGTTACACCGACAAGAGACGTCGAGACCTCGCCTTCACAATAGGAGATTTTGTATATCTGAAAGTGTCGCCATTGAAGGGAATGCATCGTTTCCAACTCAAAGGAAAGTTAGCCCCCAGATATATCGGACCTTTCAAAATTCTGAACCGTCGAGGAGAAGTGTCATATCAATTGGAACTACCCGAAGAGATGTCAGCCGTGCATAATGTGTTCCATATCTCATTACTTCGCAAGTGTCTCGAAGTCCCGGAGAAAACGGAAGTGTTCAAGAATATCGATCACCGGACTATAGAGATCAACGATGACCTGAACTATCCCGAAGTACCCATCCGTATTTTGGAAGAAGCTTTCCGAACTACCAGAACCCGAAGCATCAAGTTTCTCAACATTCAGTGGAGCAACCAGACGGAAGAGGAAGCTACCTGGGAGCGCGAAGATCACATCAGGACAGAGTTTCCCGATCTTGTCAAATCCTAGGTAATCTTTTTGTCTTTTTTAAATCTCGGGATGAGATTTTGTTTAAGGGGGGAAGGTTTGTAACATCCCAAAAATACTAAACTTGGATCATCAAACTCTAATCATCAAAATTTAGGATTAACAAAAACTTTTCTAAATAAAAATATGAAAGCATGCATGTGTGTATGCATCCCATTTTGAATTCTTTTGAATTGCCTTGTTTATGTGTTTCTTTGCTTGTAAAAGGATTCTTAGGTGAAATAAACATCATCTAAACAATCCCCACACTTTTACCAAAGACAAATAAATCAAAACAAACAAAATGAGTGAATGGTCATTTGGACCAATTTAACTCCCATGCCTACTTTGGTTGTCTCTAACTTTCAAAACTTAACAGAAACTTGTTTGGATCTTTGCACCCCTTGATAGTAATAATAACAAAGTATCAAGGCCCAATTTGTGATCATCCAAAAACATTCAAATGCATAGTTTAAATTACAGTTCAAAATTGAATCTTTATCTTATGGGAAGATCCCACTTTTTCAAAAACTACTCAAACAAGCTCAACTTTCAAAACCCAAGCATATGCAGACTCACTAGCACCAACCTAGCAAACCCACCAAAAATATTTTCAAAATTCAAAACTTGAATTCTTGCGGCCATTTCATCAAACACCTTGCAGATACAAATCAAACAAAATCTAAACACTATTTGGAGCAGTGATTTGACCCTAACTTGTTCCCTCTCTGGACACCACTAGCCTTAGTAGATCATCTAACAACCTAAAGTAATCTCTATCACTACTGTAAGCTAGCCATTGTCATCAATGGTGAGAAGGCCGAGTGCACCCTTGCCACCCACATGTCGACAGCGAGCTAGGAGAAGCACCAAGCCTAGCCAACATGTCTGGGAGAAAGCTACCACCCCACCGCCACTCCCTGTCCCAGCCGCGAGCGATGCCAGCCCCTGGACCACACGCACAGACCGTGCCCAGCTCGCCAGCAACCATGCCGAGAGCGCGCCCCGTGCGCCACGCTCGACAGACGCCCACAGACCACGCGCCGCCCTCGCCGCGTGCATACGTGATCACCACCGTCCCAGCAAACCCGCAGACATGCCCGTTCGCCGCCGCGCGGACCACGCGTGTTGTGCGCCATAAAAACTTCCGTCGGGCACGCGCAGAGCACCGCCGCGTTCCGACCGATCAGCACTGCCGCACGCCTCGCCACCACGTCGTTGACCTTCGCCAGGGAGCACAGCACCGCCCCCTACCGTCACCCACGCTGATAGCCCTCTGTGCCGTCGACCACGACGAGCTCAGTTTGCGCCCGTCGGTTTCCCCCTCGCCACTATAAATAGAGGCCACCCCCAGCCGAATTGAGCACACCATCTCACTCCCCTCTCACCCAGAACCACCGCGCCTCATCCCAAAGCAAGGCGAGCAGCGCATCGCCGGAATTTGGCCGGAGTCCGCCGCTGCTGGAGAAGAAGGGAGCCAGCGATTGGAGCCGCCCCAGGAGAATCTGCCGGTACCAGGAGGTTCGCCATCGTCGACTTCGTCGTTCACCCGCCTCGCCGACCCTCGCCTGAGCCCCGGTGAGCCCCCGACGACCTCCACCTGCCGCGTTAGGTTTCTGTCTCGCCGGCGCTGCCCGACGTGGACGATGAACCAGGGCCGTTAGATTAGAACAAGATCCCACGTATCACATTGCCCCGTACCACTTCGCACCCCCTCATCTCACTGACGTGTGGGGACAGCAACTTAACCAGCCCGCGTAAGCGTTGTGCCTAGCAGGCCGGCCCAGTATCGTTTCCCGCGCAGCCCACTCGTTTGAATTCAACTTTTTCCATTTAAGTTCAAACCTAGTTCTGTACCCATTTTCAAAAATCAACCCAGCTCGATTCTTTAAACCAAATTGAATGAAACCAATTTTGTTAGAAAGGTCTTGAAATGATGAATCCAAGCCCGTTGGATTTAAATCATTTGGATCTGTAGATCACCCTTGGTAAAAATAACAAGGCAGAACCTTCTCTGCATTCAAACATTTTTCAAATTTAAACCATAATAGCTTTTGAGTTGATTCCAACTCTCAAAAATCACATTTGATCATACCTTTCAGAATATATAAAAACATTTGGGTTTACTTACAGAAATAATGTTTAAGTAATAAAAGAATGCCACATAGGCATTTCTAGCCACTTTATTTAATTAAAATAAAAGGTTAAACCTTATAAAATTGTGACACCACTTTAAATCACATTCCCATGGACTAAAATATATGGTGATGACATGTGTCAACATGATCCCATGTTTGGTTTGGAGAATATTAAATCTTAATTAGTTTTTCAATGAGTAGAAATTACTTTTCTAAAAATAAAAGGAATTAAACCAAGCTTTAATCTTGTAATGTTAGTGATGATGCTAGATCATCTATAGGACCCTTTTGTGTGATGATTGAAAGTAGTTAAGTATTGTTTGGTGATTGTGTACCTCGTATTTATTTAAAGACGCTAGTACCGACCAAGGATACGAGGAGGAAGGAGGATACTACGAAGAAGAAGCCGAGGAGAACTTCAACCACTACTCTGCACAAGGCAAGCCAATACTTGCAAGCTAACACTTGCAATTTAGCAAGCTTATACTAATACTGATGCAAGCCTCATACTACTAGTTTAATGTGCAAGCAAATACTTGCTTGTTACCATGCCAACTATATGCCTTAAGCATATATGATCATAACCACTTGATGAACCAATCCTAGTTTTACTTGCAAGCTTTATACTTTTTTTCTTTATCAAAGCTCTTTCTTAGAGTCTACTTGAGTAAATGATAGATACTAGAAAGATAATTGAAGGTTGCATAAAGTGCATAAAACTTGGCCTAAGCTAGATAATCTTTATGTCATCCTAAGGCATGAGATGAACTTAGTTAAACTCCACTAGTTTACCACCCCTCATTAGTACTTACCCCCACTTGTAGATGCTAGTGCTAAGCATAAAACTTGATCAACTTAGTTGGGAATACTTGGTGGAAATGGGTTATGAAAACCTTGGAATGATGGATCATTCTATTGAAATGTTTTGGACATGTGTTTCCGAACACCAGAGGATTTATGGTGATGAAAATTTTGAGGCATGAGCCTTAGACCTTTATAAAACTGATGGTTTTCTAGATGCGATACCATTCCAATTTTACCGTACAACCATAATACCCGAGAATTGGGTAGGGCTTGACTGGAAACTTATATACCTTAGTATTAGTTCCCTCACGGCCAAGGTCTGAGCTAAGGCTACCTTGTGAAGATTGTCCACCTGTGCAGTACCCAAGATGACCGTTGGTCATGGTTGGGAGGCCAAACTCACAGGAGAGGTGCTTATACTAGGGCGTGTAATTGAAAGGTTAGGATTGATTATCCGCATACTGAGTATGGTGAATTCAGGATTTGTTTCTGACGGTTGTATCGAATGTTGTGGTGAAAGTGTACAATTGTCTGCAGAGTGTCAAACTATTCGAATAGCCGCGTCCGCGGTTATGGACAGTTGGAGTGGCCATATTGTTCCCCCGTCAGATGTTTTCAAAATGACTTGTGAAATGGATTGAGACTTTGACTTGACCACAACAGAGTTGTGATATGAGATACAAGTTCCCACTTAGGTGTTATAAAACTTCAACTAGCATTCGTTGTTTCTGAACTTAGTAGATGTATATCTGGCTTTTTGCAAAACAACCCTAGAGCTTAGTGTCCTACTACAAAAAAACCCCTTCACTTGTTAGTATTAGTTTGCGAGTACTTAAAGAGTACTCATGGCTTTGTCTCTAGCTATTCCCGTGGCCAGACTATGAAGAGGAGTACCTGGAGGATGGACCCTAGGAAGGTTACGACAACTAGGATCATCTCCCATCGTCAGCATTGCCTGTGACCCCGAAGATGGAGCTTCGCCTACGCTACCGTTATTATTACGTATTTCCGCTGCTTGAGATGTTTTAAGAACTGGATCATGAGATCCTTATTTGTGTAAGACCTTATGTATGGTTTGTAATGGATTATGTACTGTCGTATCCAATTCTATTATGTCTCGCAAAAATGGTAATCCTGGAATTGCGATGTATGGCATAACAGGCATCTGGGATTAAAAATCCGGGTGTTGACACCAGCCCTGACTACGGACCCTGCCTGGAACCTCCTGTATGCCACCCCGGAGAGCGACGATGACACCGGAGACTCCGGGCACCCCGGAGTCTCCGGCTTTGGACCACTACAAGAAATGTGTTGATTTATGACCTTTTGTTAGTGACCCTAGATGAAATCGTCATACATCTATGACGATTTTACACAAAATCGTCGTAAGCCATTTATAGAGGCCGAAACTCTACATAATTATGACGATTTGGACAAATCGTCGTAACTTTCTTATACAAAATCATCATAATGTGGGCGTAAAAACATAGGAGCTTATTTGTAAGGATCATGACGATTTTATATCATCATACCTTTTAATTCGTGAAATATTTAAATGACGTGGCAGCCACATCTCCGGTTATGCCAACGTGTCATCATATGTTCCAATTATTCCTCACATATTTCATGTACATATAAAAACAGGAAAATTTACTAAAAATATGGGGCAATATGGAAACTCGAACACACAACCCACAAATCCTCCTTCTATAACTTGGTGAGGAAATTAAAAGGGGATTAGGAGATTCGAACCTTTTATCATCTAGCCTATATCTGTATTCGTAATTTCTAAAATAATTAAAAGGGGTTTAGGAAATTCGAACCTACGACCAAGGTACCTTGTTAGGTCTCGGTGATAATGACCAAAGGGCCACATGATTCGTTGTGGTATATATCTAAGCTTCTCTTTATCTATTCAACGTCTATATGGGTAAATACTAAAATAAATATAAGTGAAAGAGGGGAATTGAACCTAAGACCACACAGCCTTGGAAAGCAACACGACGACCACATCTCAGCTTCGTTTATGACACATTGATGTAGGTCCATTATTTACACAAATGTTTTCGTTGTTGGGTCTAGGACTAGCCAGAGAATGGGGAAAGCTGCGGTAACTAATTGGGCCGACCTAGACTTGGACTTAGAATAGGTCTGGCCAGCTCGGCTGGTCCAGTTAGGATGCGTTTTTTTTTGTTAATTCTTTGGTAACTTTTTCATATAAAATTCAAAATAATTTATTTTTATCTATAATTTTTTATAAACTTTAGTAGATCATCTTAGTATGTTAATTAGCAATACTTTAATTACTTAAAAATAGTAGATTTACCAATTCCACACTAGTCCATACTAGGCACAAATATCCAAAAAAAATAGTAGATTTACCAATTCCACACGAAGCCTCGCTAAACTTGCATTGGATCCCTAAATAAATAGCATATTGTGAGTCTAAAAATGGTTTTTACAAAAAATCATGAGCATTGAATCATGTACATGTAGTTCAAACCGGACCCACTTCCTACCGATTCGGCAGAAATTTGTCTTTTTCCCCAGGGGTGGACAGAAAGGTTTGAGATACCCCGGTTGGAACATTATCCATTTAAGGTTGTCTAGTATTTTTAAAAATGGAGTGGTACCATTTTGCAACTTTCATTTGGTGGTTACTTCACAAAACGCCCCATTTTTGGCGCTTGGAAAATAGAGAATGCATTTTCCATGCGACGAAAAGAAAAACTTCCTCCTGTAACATTGTTCGCCATACCAAGGTGCACATGTGTGCACAATATAGGGTCATTTGAACAAACTATGTCGCGATTCTAGCCATAACATTGGTCATTTGGCCTAAAAGCCATGAAACCTCAAACATGATAGCTCATTTCTGAGAAGGTTTTTCTGACATACAATATATATTCCAAGTTGGTATTTTTCCTTACAACTATGTCACATAATAAGACACCACGCGAAGGATTTGAATTGATCGGATCGTTTTTGAATTCTTTATGCACGTTTCAAACCACGGTCAAAACGGCGGGCATGAAGGTTCTTAGCTAGGGGCTGAGGCTCGCTAAACTTGCATTGGATCTCTGAAGAAATAGCATATTGTGAGTCTAAAAAACATTTTTTTCAAAAAATAATGGGCATCAGATAATGTACCTCTAGTTTAAATCGGACCCACTTCCTACCGATTTGGCAGGAATTTGTCTTTTTAGCCAGAGGTGGACGGAAAGGTTTGAGAACCCTGGATGGAACAGTATGTATGGAAGATGGTCTAGTATTTTTTAAAAATGGGGTGGTACCATTTTGAAACATTAATTTGATGGTTGTTACACAAAACATCCTATATTTGGCACTTAGAAAATAAAAAATAGTACCAACCAATCAGATTAGAGAATTAGCGTACCCACGGATTACCCCTACGAAGCTGATCTCAGCCATCTACATGCCTTCTATCCAACGCCTCAAATTTCACTCCACGCCTCCTTGTCCCACTTTCTCTTTATGTGAAATGACCAAAATGCCCTACAGTTCTCTTAGACTTCACCGTGGAAGTGAACAGGGGTAATTTTGTAATATCATGCAGACTACCCTCACACCACCCCCAAACCCTAATCCCCTTGCTCCTCTTCGCAGACCCCGCTGCCACTTCTTCCTCTCTCTTGCTGACTCGCTCGACAGCACCGCAACCTTAATCTCCTCGCTCCACATCGTGACCCACTGATCCTCACTGCAACCCTAATTCCATCGGCGGGTACCCCGCGTCCCTCTCTCTGCTTTGCCGCCGCCTTACACGCTCGCACAAGCAAGCAAGCACGCGTGCGCCCCCCATTTTCTGCCGCATGTGCCTTTGCCCACCACATGCCTGCATCCACACCCGATCCTCTCCCGATCCCCTTCTGCTGGCAGATCTCGGCGGGCTCCGGCGAGCCCCCATGTCGCCAGCCACCGCCCGTGCACCCCCTCCCGCTTCTCCCGCCGCCTTCCCCGGTTCCTGCAGCAGAAGAGCGAGCCTAGGGCAGGGGCAGAGCGAGCCAAGGCAGGGGAGGCGGTGGAGCTTCTCCACGTATGGACCGGCTAGCTACCGGCGGCGGCGACCAAGGTGACACACGCGATGGCCCTGATGGCTCTCACGTCGGAGGCGCCCTACCTCACCGCCAACACCATCAGCAACACCATTGACTTCCAGTTCTCCATGTCGGCCAACTTCGAGATCTACACCAGCCTCTCCCACAGACGAACGTGAGCGGCGGCGCCCAGGGTTGCTCTCTCATCAGATCCTCTCCAAGATCATCGAGTACAACAACGAGCATGTCTAGGTTGGATCGACATGTTTATGCTTTTCTTATGTGGATTGCGCTAGAAGGGTTCGGTGTCATTGTTTGGCAACCTGCGGGCAACGCGTTTGAACTCGATTTGGTAGTATTTGGCAAAATATTATCTAGTGATGGTCTTGATGGATGGATGGATGAGTAGTTATTGCCATGCATGTTGATTTGGTCCAAGTATCCAGCAATTATTTGGCTGTTGCTTGAGGTGTACTAGAACCTCCACGGTTGTCAAGGTCCTACCCCTGCTATGATGCCGACACTTAGGATTATAGTCTCAACCCTTTGGATTTAGAACTAAAAGGACCCACCACTTTATCTTGCATGTGTGTAAATGTGATGCATGGTAAGAAAGAAAGAGTAAGAAGCTAATTGCGATTTGTTTGTAAACCCTATGTTTATAAAAAAATTGAATGATGGTTGACATGGTTATACCCTACAGGTACGCGATATTAGTATACCTGGTCCAGCCCAAGGAAGTCCCACGAGAACATACGCGGCCTGCGGAGACTTTCGGGTGGCCCAAGCCCATGATGCCTTCGGATCCTTGGAGAGCAAGACTAGAGTAGATAGAATTTCAAAGGGGTAAACCCTAATCTGTAACCGACTCGACCTATGCCCGGGACCTGCCTATCTATATAAGGCTAGGAGGGCACGGCAAGGAGGGCCTTCAACTCACCTCATACACACCTCATGCCAGATTGCATCTGCGCACCCCTGTAACTTTCGGTTCCGCCGTAATCAAGAGCAGACAAGCAGGAGTAGGGTTTTCCCTCCGGGGGCCTAAACCTGGGTAAACCTCGTGTCCCTGTGTTGCTTGTCTGTTAACCGTTCCATGATCTCCAGCATCCCCATCTTCTCCAAAACCCAGGTCCATAACAATGGGCATTGACGAGATCGAACCTCGTCAATTGGCGCCATCTGTGGGAATCGGGGTCGCTAATTGTGCGATCGTGATGGTCCCATCTAAAGCAATCTACAACTCCTTGGCGACGGAGAACCACCTCCTCTTCGGTGCTTTCGACTTCACCGCCCACTCACCAGCCACCATGAGGGATTTCGAGCCCGTAGGCGACGGGCTCGAGATTTTGTTCGGGAGCTTCTGCTTCCAGGTGGGGCAGACCGGCACTCTCCACCTACCAGAGCGGGTTCCTCCACCATCCATCAGGCCCACTTCATGGGACCCGCACCCCAGCGTGTACGCACGTTGAATCTAACAGACGATTCATACGACAGCATCAGCTGCAACTCAGATCTATGCGGCCCTCCATCAGACGAAGGAACCTACGGTTCCTGATCCGAAAGTTGTGGCAGCAGCGATCCAATCCGCGAGCACTATCAGTGTGTCGTGGTCATCCAGAATGAATCGGAACTGCCACCAAGTTTGGGTGCCCACGTATCGTCACCCAATCCACCTCCCAACCCGTAGGATGGGAACGGATGAAATGGAGGGCAACCGCCCCTCCAGCCCAACGAAGGCGACGCTGACACCTACCAGAAGATCAAACTCAACAAGGAAGGAAGGCGCTAGGCACGCAAAGCCGTGGCGGGCAACAGGATCCTACCTGTGAATGCTTCACGAGATCTGATGATGGCATACCACCTACTCCTCATCGGCGAGCATAACCGGTAGGTAAAGATGCAAGAGGAACTCGACAAACGCAAGCAGGCAGCTTCGGAGTCTATCACACAGCGAGCTGTGCTCTCCGTCGCTGGCGGCTCCAGCTCGCACGGCAACCTTGCCAATAAGCACCGCTCTCGCATAGAGCACATGGATCCCGCTGCACGACGCGAAGTCCCCAGAACCCTGAACGCGTCCTTCATGGCAATGGACGCCAACGACAATGGCACGCCGAAGACGCCACAGGCTGCGATCATGACAGCCACCACTTATCTCGCGTCTCACCCGCCTCCGGCGGATGACCCGAAGAGCGCCATGCACAAGTCCGCGCTAGTCGTACTCAGACTCATAGGAGCTGCGCTCCACGATGAGTCTCTTGCGGAGCTGAAAAAGAAAGCTGTGGTTAGAATCGACCGCAGCCCCACACCTTCATCCGAAGAAGACGAGCACGACCTGCCACGACGTTGCAAGAGTCCACGTCGCCGTGGCAGCGACTACGACGCTCGCAACGACCTCACTCAGCACAAGATCGACAAGGAACGCGCCAAGCGCGCATGTTCGACTGAATCTCAGGAGGAAGACAAGATAGAGCTATGCCGAGCCAGATGCTTCAGTAGATCCGTTCGGTGCACACGGATGCCAAAAAATTTCAAACTCCCTTCGGAACACCCGAAGTTCGATGGCATGCAGGACCCAAATGCCTGGCTTAGCGATCACCTCTCATCCGTCAAACTGCACGGCGGCAACAGAAACACCGCCCTGTAATGCCTTTAGCTGCAAGTGACAGGCGAAGCACAGATCTGGCTAAGCAGCCTATCATCAGGATCCATCCAAAGCTGGGAGGAGCTGGCGTACAGTTTCATCTGAAACTTCAAGGGCACCAGCAAGAGGCCAGCCTCGATCGAGGAACTGCGAGCATGTACCCAAAGAACGGGAGAATCCATTCGCTCATACATCTTGCATTGGTCCAACATCAAGAACTCCGCCGCGCACATCGCTGAGGAGAGAACAATTGATGCCATCAAAGATGGTGTCAAGCACCCAGACTTCAAGGAGGAACTTGGGCGCATCAAGCCCAAGACGCCCAACCACCTCATGGACATCGCCAATAGGTAGGCAGATGGAGAGGATTCCCTCCACCGAACACATTCGTATGACGAGGATGACTACGGCCGTAGGTGCGAGCGCCCCAGTAAACAAAGATCGCACATCGACGATGATCGCGACAGAGTCGACATGGTTGCGGTTGGCTAGGCCGACCACCGCAATGACAACAACCACAGCAGCGGATACCGCGGAGGCAACTTCCGTGATGGAGGAAGGCCCACGCAGACATGGCAACATCGCAGCCGCGATGATGAGCCCTTGGCATATGACAAATTGTCGGGTCCTTGCACCATCCACTTCTACATCGACAAGCAGGATGGCAAAAAGAAGGCCAGCCACATGCCAAAGGATTGCCGCGAGTTCTAAAAACTCAGCAAGGGCCTCACCCAAATGCGACGCTAGATCGTGAACCCTTGGTTTGGGCCCACACCTGCATCGGGTGATATCGCCCACGGAGCTCCTCCACCACCACCTGTCGGACCTTCGAATCTAGCAATCGCACCCGTGCCAAACAACAGCATAGGGGGGTACCCGGAGCCAAAGGGGTCCCTAATGATCCAGAAGGGGCGCCCAACAAACAGGGTCCAAAAGAGAATCACCCAACAAGTTCGCCTAGCCATGACCGCTCCTCCTGCCATCCCTGAGTACCTCAGTGGCTCGGAGTCCTGCATCGCATTCGATCGTTCGGATCACCCCCGCCAGATCCCTCGCCTAGGTCATGCTGTCCTGGTGCTCAAGGCGCAGATCAGAGGGTTTGAAATGAGCCATGTCTTCATGGATGACGGCAGCGACATCAACCTGATGTTCGCAAGCACCCTAGCAGCAATGCAGATCCCGCTGTGCAGCTTGGAACAATCCAACACGACGTTCCACGGCATAGTCCCAGGTAAGGGCATATATCCCTGTAGGGATACGGGTAGGCTACACTAGCGCAAATCAAAATTTTCTACCGCAAAAACTAGGATTACTGTTGTCATAGATCACGGGATTACCACTAGACGCGCAGTTGCAGAAGTTGATGAAGCATGTCGAGGCAGTGTAGATGTTCTACGTCTCCTCCTCGTCCTCGTCACACGAGCAGCTCCCCTTGCGCGGCTTGTCCCAGCACTACAGAAGCAGCGCCTCCGAGGTATCCACACGTGCGGGGTGGAAGCGTCAGACGCCGGACTGCTAGGTCCACGCGTGCAACACAGGCATGAGGAGTGGTGGCTGGGGAGAATGGTCTAACCCTATTCAGCTCGCCCCACCCTCTCTTATATAGGCATCCCTAGTGGGATTCTGCATTAGCAGCCCATTAGTAGCCTAAGCTTGGTCTAATTCGGATCCAATCCTCATTAGGCCTCCAACCCCTTAAGTGTGTGCCCCTATAGGTTCATATACGTATAGACATGACACGAATACACTTATTCTGTCAATAGACATGACACGAATACACTTATATGGTTTCTTTCATACTTGAGTGGTGATCAAGGTTTCTTTCATACTTTGAGATTAGGTTTAGTCTTAAGGGGTGATTGCTATAGACTTTGATATGATCTTTGAGGAATTATGTGGTTTGGGAAATGAAATTGAATTTAAAACTTGAGTGTTTGAATTAAAAGTTAAATGATTTTTGAATAATATTTGAATCGCGATTTAATTAAGAGTTAATCAAAATAACTCAAACTTTATCTAAAGAAAACAATTAAGAATATGAATATCTATTTCATAATTTTATTCAATAAATAAGTTACAAAAAATGTAACTTATTGAAATTATCCACAATCTTCACCATAGCAAATAAATAAATAATAAGAATATTTCTTTATTGATAAGAATATAATGTTTATTACAAAATAATAAAAAGAAGATTACAAAAGAATAAAACTAAAATTACAAAAGAATAATAAATATTACAAGGGATTATTCTATAAGAAAAAGAAAACCTAATCTAAATCTTGAATCTTCAAGTCTTGTACCTGCGAAACGAAGAATAAACAAACAAGAAATAAAATAAAAGGTTAGGATATTTCTTTTACTCTCAGTAGTGACAGTGAGTTGCACAGTTCAAACTTACATCATTGAGTAATCTTTAGGGGCAAGTTCACGAATATGAAAGAATCTGTATTTCATAATTTTAAGCCAAAAAGTCAAATGACAGCAAGGAGGAGCAAGTTTCACCAGCCAGGTAAAAAGTAATCAGATCAAAGTAACTCTCAAAGTCCAGAGCATATCCACAAGTGCACAGGAAGCACACAGGCAGGATAAACACCTAAATGCATGGGGGTGTGCTGTCAGCCTCACAGCACAGCTCAAACACACAAAACCACCAGCATAGCCGTGGAGAGGCACTAGTGCATCTCTTCACTGCTCACACACACTAGAACAGCCATCTTAGCCAGCAGCCAAACCAAACCACCAAAGATCAACCAAACATCACCTGATGGTGACATAAGGAGGGGGAAGGATCGGTGGACAGCAAGACCAAGTCCAGAAGCTAGGAGGAGAAGGCTAGCTCAAGGTCAAGCACAGGAGCTCAGCAAAACAAGAACAACATCAGAGGTGAAGGACAAGATCTAATCAGCAAGATCAACATCACCACCCAATTCTAGAATCATCAGTTTTTGTGGTGAGTATCATAAAACCATCACATGATCTAATCATATTATCCAGACAGAAGCATGTGTTGTTTTATGAAACAACCTCTCAATAATCACCCAAGTGAGGTGAATCTATCCTAGAGATTTCAAGTATAAAGATCAGAAATTAAACTAAGCCAAAAGCACCAATCTCTTAGACCAGCCTCATAGAGTTTGGTGTTAGCATATGCAACTTAAATACTTCTTCATTTGTTCTTATCAGAACAGGGCACATCTCTCGGAGGGAGTAGCACCTTTAATCTTGCAAGTTACCAACAAACTATTTGCTCAACTAACTAGGAATTAAAATCCTAGAGCCTCAGACCAACATCATAGGCAGGAGAGTTAAAAGACGCTTTCATTTTATCTTGCCAGTATTAATCACAAGCTTGTCTTAAGCTTAAACCAACCCAATCAATGGATTAGAATCAATCTTGTGTGCCATACCAAGATGGTGTCACAAGAACAATTATACATGAATCAGAATAAGCATTTCATCTTCACAGATTCAATAAATCAATCTACCAATCATTTTCCTGTAATTACAGGAATCATAATTAGAACATTTCTAAGTATATCTTCATTGTTGAGATCATTATGATCTCAGACCACACATGAATTTTCAAGCCAACAGTACTAAGACAGTGATTTCATCACACCATACACATTATCATTAATCAGATAATGACAGTGGCAAATTATCAAACCCACTAACTTTACCAAGCATTGATTTCAGAACAACTATATCATCTGAATCATATGAAATCTAAACATAAAATCATCTGATAAGCCACTAGAACCATTATAGTTCATCTTAAGCAGCAAGCCTCAAGCTACTAATCATTCAGCATGAATAGAGACCATCAACACATGATCTAATTCATCCAGTATATTGTCAACAGAGGGATATGATTCCTAATCAGAACAAGAACCCTAATTAGGAGATGAACCCTAATCAGAACATAGTCACTAGGCAAGGGTAGCCACTAAATACACAGAGAGATTCATGGTGATAGCATGAACCAAGATCCACAGAGGCAACTTACCCGGGGTCCTCGCTGACAAATTGAAGAGGAAGTAGATTGGCCGACGAGCCCGCCGCGGCACAGGGAGCACCCCATAGGGCGCTGCAACCTGCACCAGCCACGGCGGCGGCCACAGCAGCACACGAACACAGCACACCACCACAGGAGGGACCGCGGCTGCGGCGCACTTTCCCCAAACCCTAGGGTTCGGGAACGGGGTGAACCTGGCCACATGGGAGCTCCGGAGTCAGATCGAATTGGACTAGATGAACGAGCATAGTCCCCAACCTCGCCCTGCACCACAGCAGTGTCCAGGGAGGGCCACAGTGGTGGCCATCACCGACGGCGACGCCAGAACCCCACGGGGTCGAGAGTGAGAGGGGAGATGAGAACGGAGGAGAGACAGAGTGAGAGAGTGGGCTGGGTGGGCCGAAACCCCTCGGGGTAATAATTTTAACCCTGCCCTATTAGGCCACAGGGGCCCAATAAGCCCAAATGTCCAGCCCAAATCAATTGAAATCTGTTCTAATAAATAGGAAAAAACCAAAATGCCCCTAGACTCAATAAAATTCTAGAAAATAAAATAAAAATCCAAAAATTATACATAAGATATTTTTGGATTCACAAAAATCCAAACTATACAAATAAATTGAAATATAAAATTTTAGACATATAAATTTTATTAAGAATTTTGTAAATTATATATTCCTTATGGAATTTTACAAAATTATTGAAAGATGATAAAAATAAATAAAAATCACTTTCATTATAGAATAATATTGTAGTATTTTAGAAAAATACTAAATAAATATTTAATAACAATTTTTAGTATTTAAGTGATAATTCTTAGAAGAATTATTAAATCAATAAAAGTCAAATAAAAGGGAAATAAAATAAAAGAATACATTATTCTATTATAAATATTAAAAATTAATATTTATAAATCTTTTATTATTACAAAGAATCTCATTAATAATGGGAAGAATGCATATCAAATTAAATGATGCATTGCATTAGTTTGCATAATCATTTTGCTTCTTTAAATATTGTCCTTACCGGGCAATAATGATGTTTTTGTAGATATAGAAGCTCAAGGTCCAGTGCAAGCATCATACTTCACTACCTTGCCATCACAAGGCAAGTTCATCACTTGATCATGTCCTTTGAAGAGTCTTTATTAAAGTATTTGCAAATTGTGTGTTATCATCTATACTATAGAAAAAGAAAACACTATTTTCTCAAGATACTAAATCTTAGATATCATCCTAAGTGATGATATGTTGGAGCAATAGAACTCAGAGTTCTAATTGCAATAATGATGAACAATTAGGGATCAATAACCCATGACATCAGTGATTCTAGCGCCGTATATTACGCGTTAACCATGAGATTTGGAATGGGACGGAGAAGTCAGTTGTATCCTTTTCCTCTTGTATGGAGGCAAGACGACCTTAACGTGACGTTGTGATTCCTTGTGTGGATCCAACATATGGGTGGGCACCCTTACGCCCCACACTTTTGGTGTTTAGATTATCTATGGATGGTGTTTAGTGGATGGACCATTTAATATGGTACTTTCCAGGGCAACACCAGGTCATAGAGTCTTCGGGAACTCATCAGGGTTTTAGCCTGCCCGAAAGGGGGCTTAACGAAGGTGAGCTAGCCGAAGGATCATGCAGACATATGAGGTCGCGGAGAGGGCAGTGATTGGCTTGGAACAACTACAGGGCCCCAAATCATGGAAATGTGGACGGGAAAGTACGCCCGGTTGTGCAACAAGGAGTTGATCTCTCATGGGAAAAGTAACGCACCTCTGCAGAGTGTAAGAACTGTAACTTGTTACTCCCTGTTCCGGGAAGGAGCTACGAACACGGCAGGAAAGGAACTCCATGAAAGTTCTGGTCAACCTGTGAAGGCTGATGGTCATAGATTTTTCATAGTAATAAAAAACAATCTTTGAAGAAAGATTTACGAAAATTGCATAATGCCAAAGACGGATAGTCCGAGGTGGTAGCTAGAGCATCAGACTTCCTACCTTGCATATAATGAACTTCTTGGGTAACGCTATTACTCATCATTTCCTTTGAATCCTTTCTTAGAGACTGAGAATCCCGAAGGTACTCCAATGTACGCATCTGAGAATCAAGAGGAGGTCTTCTATGAAGAGCCCAACTTTTACGGAGCCGTAGAAGGGGAGGATTACGACATCGTCTACGGAGGAGAGTTCCAAGAGTCCGAATAATTACTATAGTTCTAGTATCCACTTGAGCCGAGCAACAATTATATAACAATAAGTTGTGGAGCTCAATTTGGAGTTTAAGTTTTAAATTTGAAACTTCCACTGAAACACTTATATTTTGGTTTGTAAGTTGAATCTTTTGGAAGCCTTGAACTTCCGGTATTGTAATAATAATAACGTGTGTATGTTTGTAATATGGACCCACAATGTTTATGTTGTACCACTCTGAGGGATGTGATATTTACAAAACGGTGTTCTGTGGATGTCATGTCAACAACTATAGTGTACTACACATGCAGTGGTATGTTGGGTCACCGCAGTTGGTATCAGAGCAAATTGCTTTGACCTTAGGTTGGAAACCTAGTAAAGGGTATTACCTGTAGGTAGCAACGATAAAGAATTCTCTAAAAGTAATATAATGGGTATTCAAATGAGAATATTCCGTTATATATTTTAGTGCGATAATTCATGATGCAATATATTATTTGATACTAATCAAAACTATTTTTGTGATATACAAAGCTATGGCACCAAAGTTTCAGAACAGACTTTGGTAAGGAAAGAGGAGACTCTTGATGATTATCAAGGATCATTCACAGATCAACTTTGTCAACTTTTAAAGACCTTTCGTTGTCCAACTAGAATTCCAGTGAACACTATCACTTACCTTGATGGTCGGATGTTATCCAAGTATCGTGTGAGTATCCAACTTCTAGAGGAGCTTGGATTATATCACGATCTACCTATAGGAGAAGGTAGGAGTCATCTAGCAGCATATCATGTTGCAGTTGTGGAGGCGATAGCTAATATCCGGGAGCATAAAACCAAGGAGTTAGAAGGTAGCACATTCTCTGTGATACCTCATGATTCTATAGACTCGGAGCCTATACCGGATCATCTTACTTTCGTTAAGAAGCATCCTAAGTTAGCTTCCAAGTTTATGGATAGATACCGAACACTCGTTGCGTCTTTTTACAAGACACATCAAGTGATCGTTGAAGATAAAAATGATATGTTAGAGGATCTAACTGATCTGGAAAGGAGGAATCAATTAGCATTCCAGTTAGAGAAGGAAGAAGGAAGTAGCTTAACACATATCTTTAATGATATACCTATAGATCCTGAATCTTTTATACCATACTCTTATTCACCAAGACCTGAACCTATACATGGTCCTACTATGGATATGAGGTATGCAGTACCACAGGGCTCAGAGGATGGTTCTGACTCAGAACTTCCTATTGAGAATTCGGATGGTTGGAGAATGGGATCATATGAAGTATCTCATGAACACCAGATGTCCACAGATGGTTCTGACAGAAATGTTGGACAATCTAGCTGGATGGGTGCAAGAAATAACCCTAGTAACAGTAGTAGAAATTCCATGTCGATAGATAATCAAGATGAAGAAGAAGGTCCTGAGGAGAGAGTGTTTGAATCATCAACATCTTCTCAAAACCCAGGGAATATACATTATCCAGTGTTTAACTATCTGGCCCAAAGGAGCACTTGTGAAGCAGGCGGATCTGTGTATCCTGTTGACAACTCAAGTAATGAAGCTCAGGAGATGCAGGCAGGAGATAATGTTGAATATGTTTTTGAAGACTTTTCAGCTGAGCTGGAGGGAGTCAATGCGCTCAGGTTGAGTAATGACTCAAGTCCTGACACTTCAGATATAGAGTATGTTCCTTCTGGAAGGCCATTTGTTCCACAAACTATGCAACGAACAACACGTCATCACGGTTGGACATCAGGCATGTATGATGAGCATAGTTACTACTAGAAGGAGGCAACTAGTTAATGATACCAAATACCGTGTATTGTACTCCAAGAAATAAGATAGTGAGATGAATAAGGTAGTTTTGTGATTATACCTATGTGGTATAAGTTGTATGACTTTGTATTATTATGATATTATGTATAATATGTGAAATGCATATTTGGATCTTCTTTGGATTTTCATTGTTTGACTAGTTCTGTGCGTAAAGTTGAGCTCAGAACACATGTGCATGATGTAACTATGAGTATTCGCTTTATGTTGCACGACTAGAGGGTCATGGATACGGGTGTAGAAAACGAAACTGAGCAGCAGCGGATGGAGCGAGAGGCTAAAGAGAAGGCCGATGCAGATGCAACAAATCAAGGAGCATTACCACCACCACCAATGAGGCCGTTAATGGAGCAGAACTTTATGAAGTGCATGCAAATGATTCAAAAGAACCAGAACAAGTTCATGGAGGAGTGAGTCTATCTGATTTCCAGAATGCAAGACCGTTACCTTTTGCATCATCTCCTGAACCAATGGATGCGGAAGATTGGCTAGCAGATACAGAAAGAAAGCTGAAGACTGTTGGTTGCAATGAGAAGGAGAAATTGAGGTATGCAACTCATCTTCTGACTGGACCTGCAGCATCATGGTGGGAGAATCAGTTGGCCATGCAATAACCAGGAAGGGAGTATACCTGGGAAGAGTTTAAACAGAGATTCTGTGAATATCATGTTCCGGAAAGTGTTATGGAGTTGAAGCGGAGAGAATTTGAGGAGCTTTAGCAGGGATATACTAGTGTCATGAAGTACATCCGGGAGTTTAGTCAACTATCTCGCTATGCTGAGGAGGATGTCAACACTGAAGAGAAGCGGAAGAAGCATTTTATGCGTGGGTTAAACCCATTTGTGAAGATGCAGCTAAGGTTAGCCAATAAGCAAACTTATCAGTAGTTGCTGGATGCAGCCATTACTTTCGAAGATGACTACAAGAATGTCCAAGCGGATAGAAGGAAGAGAGCTAAGAAAGAAACCAAGAGGATACAAGCAAGTAAGCCCAAACCCAATCTGGAATTCAAACCAAGGAATAGGCCCGATAACAACAACAATCCCAATCAGAGTGCAAATCCAAATGCAAAGAATATTATATGACACAATTGCAAACTCCCAGGGCATATTAGTAGGGATTGCCGAAACCAGTAATTATATGTCACACTTGTGGTCAGAGAGGTCACATCAAGCCCAATTGTCCAAGCAAACCACAAGGTGGTTGGCCGGCTAGAGATGGAAGGCAAACCAGTGGAGGAAATGGACATCCCAATAAAGGAGGAAATAATGGTAAGAACAACAATGGCAAGAGGCACAGACCTACCGGGAAACTGAATTGTGCAACCCTCGAGGAGGTGGATAATTCGGAGCATGCAGTGATAGGTACGCTCAATATCCTTACCAATCCCGGCAAAGTTCTGTTTGATACTAGTGCAACTAGTTCATTTATTTCTGAAGAATTTGGTGATAGGTTCGGGATTAGAAGGACAATGTTAGAAAACCCTATGACCGTAGTTATGGCAGGGGGAAATGTGATTGTACGCCACATCAAACAAGATCAGGTTATCTTGATCTGTGGTTGTACATATTTCACAGACCTTTATGTGATTCCTTTGAAGGGAATTGCAGTAGTGCTGGTGATGGACTGGATGATGGAACACGGAGCTCAGATAAACTGTGAGGAGAAAACTGCCTCAATCAAAACTCCAAGCGGAGCATGGATAGTTTACCAAGCAGATAAGCACAGTTATATCATGGTGGATCTGAAGTTGAACTCTATGAAAGAGGTCAAATTGGAAGAAATTACTATAGTAAATGAGTTTCAAGATGTTTTTCCAGCAGAGCTACCAGGAATGCCACCAGACCAGGAGATAGAGTTCACTATTGACCTAATTCCTGGTAAATCACCGATAGCTCAAGCACCATATAAGATGGGACCCAAAGAGTTAAAAGAACTCAAGGAGCAAATTGATGAGTTAGCCCGAAAAGGATTTATTCAGGAAAGTGTAACTCCATGGGGAACACCAGTAATCTTTGTGGATAAGAGAGATGGTGGAAGAAGGATGTGTGGAGATTATAGAAATCTGAACAATGTCACTATCAAGAATAAGTATCCTTTACCAAGGATCCAAGATTTGTTTGATCAAGTGAAAGGAGCTGGAGTATTTTCAAAGATCGACCTAAGATCTGGATACCATCAAATCAAAATCAAACCAGAAGATGTTCCAAAGACAGCATTTGTCTCAAGATATGGACACCATGAGTATCTGGTAGTACCATTTGGTTTGACCAATGCATCTGCAATATTCATGAATCTGATGAACAAGATCTTCATGCCATATTTGGACAAGTTCGTCATAGTCTTTATTCATGATATTCTGATATATTCCAAGCATAAGGAAGAGCATGCTGATCACTTGAGAATAGCATTGCAGACTCTAAGGGAACACAAACTTTATGCTAAGTTCAGTAAGTGTGAATTTTGGCTAGACGAGGTAGAATTCCTCGGTCATGTGATCAGTAAAGATGGAATTGCTGTAAATCCATCTAAAGTTCAGTCAGTACTAGAGTGGACTGCACCAACCAATGTGAAGCAAATTCGAGGTTTCTTAGGAATGGCTGGTTATTATCGGAGATTCATTGAAGGTTTCTCCAAAATAGCTGGACCACTGACCAAATTGCTAATAAAGAATACACCATTCAACTGGGATGAGAAGTGTGACGCAAGTTTTCAAGAGTTGAAAACCAGGTTAACCATAGCTCCAATCTTAGCAGTTCCTGAAACAGGAAAGGACTTCACGGTATATTGTGATACATCTAAATAAGGTCTAGGTTGTGTATTAATGCAAGATCGGAAAGTCATTTCTTATGGTTCAATACAACTGAAACCACATGAAGTCAACTATCCAACTCATGACTTAGATTTAGCGGCAGTAGTTTTTGCACTAAAAGGATGGAGGCATTTTCTTTATGGAGCCAGATGTGAGTTATACATTGACCATAAAAGTCTCATGTATTTCTTCACTCAAAAAGAGTTGAATATGAGACAGAAACGTTGGTTGGAACTAATCAAGGATTATGATTTAACAATCAACTATACCCCAGGGAAAGCAAATGTTGTAGCTGATGCTTTAAGCAGAAAGAGTGCAGATATTCAGCCTAGTAATCAGGAGTTACCAAAAGAGTTACAAATGGACTTGGAAAGTTTAGAGCTTCAATTCATTAGAACAGAGGTCTTGGAGGATTAGCCACTATGCATGTAGTTGCAGAGCAGGACAGTGATCTGAAGCAAGAAATTTTCACACATCAAACAGAAGATCCTTTTATCGCTGAGGAAATTCGAAGGATATCTCAAGTGCAAAAATCAGTTTTTCACCTTGGAGAGTATGAGTCTTTATGGTTTCAAGACCGTCTATGTGTTCCAGATGTGACTGAGATTAGAAATATCATAATCAGAGAAGCACATGAAACACCATATTCTATACATCCAGGAAGTACTAAGATGTATATGGATTTGAAAGAACTATTCTGGTGGAATAACATGAAAAGGGATATTGCTAAATATGTATCTGAATGCCTTACTTGCCAAAGGGTGAAGGCTGAACATCAAAGTCCAGTAGGACCATTACAACCCTTGGAAATTCCTGAATGGAAGTGGGAGGAAATAGGTATGGACTTCATCACAGGATTGCCCATGACACCTAAACAGAAGGATATGATATGGGTAATTGTGGGCAGACTCACTAAGAGTGCACATTTTATCCCGGTGAATCAAAAAGATAATGCCGAGGAACTAATTGAAGTTTATGTCAAGGAGATAGTAAGTAAGCATGGAGTACCCAAAAAGATCGTAACTGATAGGGGATCAGTGGTTACTTCAGCATTTTGGAAGCAATTGCATGAAGCACTTGGTTCAAAGTTAGATTTCAGCACAACATATCATCCTGATACAGGAGGTCAAACTGAAAGAACAAATCAAATACTAGAACATATGTTAAGAGCTTGTGAACTAGATTTTGGAGGTACATGGGAAGATCATCTACCATTGGCAGAATTTTCTTATAATAATAGCTATCAGAGTAGTCTGAAGGCAGCTCCATACCAAGTTCTGTATGGAGGGAAGTGTAGATCACCAATATCTTGGTATGAGCCTGGAAGTAGTAAAGAATTTGCACCAGATTATATAAAGGAAAGACAAGATATCATTGATAAGATCAGGGATAGACTGAAAATAACACAGAGTAGGCAGAAAAGTTATGCTAATCAAAGTCGAATATCTTGGCATCCAGAAGTAGGAGACATGGTATGAAAGTAAGTACAATGAAAGGAGTGAAAAGGTTCAGAGTTAAAGGAAATTTGAGTCCAAGATACACCAGACCATTCAAGATATTGAGTCAAAACAGAACTATAGCTTATGCTTTAGAGTTACCATCAAGATTAGCTCAAGTGCATAATGTTTTTCATGTGTCACCACTTCGTAAATGTTTGAAAGTTCTGGATGATGCAATCACACATCAGGAGATAGAATTACAAGCAGACTTGACTTATATTGAAAGGCCCTGCAAGATTCTGGAAGAAAACTGGAAAAGGTTGAGGAACAGAGCAATTAAGTATTGCAAAGTACAATGGGAACATCACCCTGAAAGGGAAGCCACATGGGAGAAAGAGGAGGACTTAAGAAAGACCTATCCAGAACTATTCAGGTACATGTCCACAAACTTCGGGACGAATTTTAATTTAAGGCGGGAAGCCTGTAACATCCCAGCATTTAGGAATTAACGAAGGGTAGATTTAGGAATTTGGAATTTTGCATGCATGCATCTGCGAAAATGTGAGTAAATTTTTCGCCAAATAAAAACCTAAAGTGATCAAGGTTTATTTCATACTTTGAGATTAGGTTTAGTCTTAAGGGGTGATTGCTATAGACTTTGATATGATCTTTAAGGAATTATGTGTTTTGGGAAATGAAATTGAATATAAAACTTGAGTGTTTGAATTAAAAGTTAAATGATTTTTGAATAATATTTGAATCTTTATTTAATTAAGAGTTAATCAAAATAACTCAAACTTTATCTAAAGAAAACAATTAAGAATATGAATATCTATTTCTTATTTTTATTCAATAAATAAGTTACAAAAATGTAACTTATTGAAATTATCCACAATCTTCACCATAGAAAATAAATAAAGAATAAGAATATTTCTTTATTGATAAGAATATAATCTTTATTACAAAATAATAAAAAGAAGATTACAAAAGAATAAAACTAAAATTACAAAAGAATAATAAATATTACAAGGGACTATTCTATAAGAAAAAGAAAACCTAATCTAAATCTTGAATCTTCAAGTCTTGTAACTGCAAAACAAAGAATAAACAAACAAGAAAATAAAAGGTTAGGATATTTCTTTTACTCTTAGTAGTGACAGTGAGTTGCACTGTTCAAACTTACATCATTGAGTAATCTTTAGGGGCAAGTTCACCAATATGAAAGAATCTGTATTTCATAATTTTAAGCCAAAAAGTCAAATGACAGCAAGGAGGGGCAAGTTTCACCAGCCAGGTAAAAAGTAATCAGATCAAAGTAACTCTCAAAGTCCAGAGCATATCCACAAGTGCACAGCAAGCACACAGGCAGGACAGACACCTAAATGCATGGGGGTGTGCTGGCTGCCTCACAGCATAGCTCAAACACACAAAACCATCAGCACAGCCATGGAGAGGCACTAGTGCATCTCTTCACTGCTCACACACACTAGAACAGCCAGCTTAGCCAGCAGCCAAACCAAACCACCAAAGATCAACCAAACATCACCTGATGGTGACATAAGGAGGGGGAAGGATCGGGTGGACAGCAAGGCCAAGTCCAGGAGCTAGGAGGAGAAGGCTAGCTCAAGGTCAATCACAGGAGCTCAGCAAAACAAGAACAACATCAGAGGTGAAGGATAGGATCTAATCAGCAAGATCAACATCACCACCCAATTCTAGAATCATCAGTTTTTGTGGTGAGTATCATAAAACCATCACATGATCTAATCATATTATCCAGACAGAAGCATGTGTTGTTTTATGAAACAATCTCTCAATAATCACCCAAGTGAGGTGAATCTATCCTAGAGATTTCAAGTATAAAGATCAGAAATCAAACTAAGCCAAAAGCACCAATCTCTTAGACCAGCCTCATAGAGTTTGGTGTTAGCATATGCAACTTAAATACTTCTTCATTTGTTCTTATCAGAACAGGGAACATCTCCCGAAGGGAGTAGCACCTTTAATCTTTCAAGTTACCAACAAACTATTTGCTCATCTAACTAGGAATTAAAATCCTAGAGCCTCAGACCAACATCATAGGCAGGAGAGTTAAAAGAAGCTTTCATTTTATCTTGCCAGTATTAATCACAAGCTTGTCTTAAGCTTAAACCAACCCAATCAATGGATTTGAATCAATCTTGTGTGCCATACCAAGATGGTGTCACAAGAACAATTCTACATGAATTAGAATAAGCATTTCATCTTCACAGATTCAATAAATCAATCTACCAATCATTTTCCTGTAATTACAAGAATCATAATTAGAACATTTCTAAGTATATCTTCACTGTTGAGATCATTATGATCTCAGACCACACATGAATTTTCAAGCCAACAGCACTAAGACAGTGATTTCATCACACCATACACATTATCATTAATCAGATAATGACAGTGGTAAGTTATCAAACCCACTAACTTTACCAAGCATTGATTTTAGAACAACTATATCATCTAAATCATATGAAATCTAAACATAAAATCATCTGATAAGCCACCAGAACCATTATAGTTCATCTTAAGCAGCAAGCCTCAAGCTACTAATCATTCAGCATGAATAGAGACCATCAACACATGATCTAATTCATCCAGTATATTGTCAACAGAGGGATATGAACCCTAATCAGAACAAGAACCCTAATTAGGAGATGAACCCTAATCAGAACATAGTCACTAGGAAAGGGTAGCCACTAAATACACAGAGAGATTCATGGTGATAGCATGAACCAAGATCCACAGAGGCAACTTACCCGGGGTCCTCGCTGAAAAATTGAAGAGGAAGTAGATTGGCCAACGAGCCCGTGGCGGCACAGGGAGCACCCCAGAGGGCGCTGCAACCTGCACCAGCCACGGCGGCGGCCATAGCAGCACACGAACACATCACACCACCACAGGAGGGACCGCGGCGGCGGCAGCACTTTCCCCAAACACTAGGGTTCGGGAACGGGGTGAACCTGGCCACAGGGGAGCTCCGGAGTCAAATCGAATTGGACCAGATGAACGAGCATAGTTGCTAACCTCACCCTACACCACGGCAGTGGCCAGGGAGGGCCACAGCGGCGACGCCAGAACCCCACGGGGTCAAGAGTGAGAGGGCAGATGAGAACGGAGGAGAGACAGAGTGAGAGAGTGGGCTGGGTGGACCGAAACCCTCGGGGTAATAATTTTAACCCTTCCCTATTGGGCCACAGGGGCCCAATAAGCCCAAATGGCCAGCCCAAATCAATTGAAATATGTTCTAATAAATAGGAAAAGACCAAAATGCCCTTGAAATCAATAAAATTCTAGAAAATAAAATAAAACTCCAAAAATATACATAAGATATTTTTGGATTCACAAAAATCCAAGCTATACAAATAAATTTAAATATAAAATTTTAGACAGATAAATTTTATTAAGAATTTTGTAAATTATATATTCCTTATGGAATTTTACAAAATTATTGAAAGATGATAAAAATAAATAAAAATCACTTTCATTATAGAATAATATTGTAGTATTTTAAAAAATACTAAAAAAATATTTAATAACAATTTTTAGTATTTAAGTGATAATTCTTAGAAGAATTATTAAATCAATAAAAGTCAAATAGAAGGGAAATAAAATAAAAGAATACAATATTCTATTATAAATATTAAAAATTAATATTTATAAATATTTTATTATTACAAAGAATCTTATTAATAATGGTAAGAATGCATATCAAATTAAATGATGCATTACATTACATTGCATAATCATTTTGCTTTTTTAAATATTGTCCTTACCGGGCAATAATGATGTTTTTGTAGACATAGAAGCTCAAGGTCTAGTGCAAGCATCAGACTTCACTACCTTGCCATCACAAGGAAAGTTCATTACTTTCTCATGTCCTTTGAAGAGTCTTTATTAAAGTCTTTGCAAATTGTGTGTTATCATCTATACTATAGAAAAAGAAAACACTATTTTCTCAAGATACTAAATCTTAGATATCATCCTAAGTGATGATATGTTGGAGCAATAGAACTCAGAGTTCTAATTGCAATAATGATGAACAATTAGGGATCAATAACCCATGACATCAGTGATTCTAGCGCCGTATATTACGCGTTAACCATGAGATTTGGAATGGGACGGAGAAGTCAGTTGTATCCTTTTCCTCTTGTATGGAGGCAAGACGACCTTAACGTGACGTTGTGATTCCTTGTGTGGATCCAACATATGGGTGGGCACCCTTACGCCCCACACTTTTGGTGTTTAGATTATCTATGGATGGTGTTTAGTGGATGGACCATTTAATATGGTACTTTCCAGGGCAACACCAGGTCATAGAGTCTTCGGGAACTCATCAGGGTTTTAGCCTGCCCGAAAGGGGGCTTAACGAAGGTGAGCTAGCCGAAGGATCATGCAGACATATGAGGTCGCGGAGAGGGCAGTGATTGGCTTGGAACAACTACAGGGCCCCAAATCATGGAAATGTGGACGGGAAAGTACGCCCGGTTGTGCAACAAGGAGTTGATCTCTCATGGGAAAAGTAACGCACCTCTGCAGAGTGTAAGAACTGTAACTTGTTACTCCCTGTTCCGGGAAGGAGCTACGAACACGGCAGGAAAGGAACTCCATGAAAGTTCTGGTCAACCTGTGAAGGCTGATGGTCATAGATTTTTCATAGTAATAAAAAACAATCTTTGAAGAAAGATTTACGAAAATTGCATAATGCCAAAGACGGATAGTCCGAGGTGGTAGCTAGAGCATCAGACTTCCTACCTTGCATATAATGAACTTCTTGGGTAACGCTATTACTCATCATTTCCTTTGAATCCTTTCTTAGAGACTGAGAATCCCGAAGGTACTCCAATGTACGCATCTGAGAATCAAGAGGAGGTCTTCTATGAAGAGCCCAACTTTTACGGAGCCGTAGAAGGGGAGGATTACGACATCGTCTACGGAGGAGAGTTCCAAGAGTCCGAATAATTACTATAGTTCTAGTATCCACTTGAGCCGAGCAACATGAACATTATATAACAATAAGTTGTTGAGCTCAATTTGGAGTTTAAGTTTTAAATTTGAAACTTCTGCTGAAAAACTTATATTTTGGTTTGTAAGTTGAATCTTTTGGAAGTCTTGAACTTCCGATATTGTAATAATAATAACGTGTGTAAGTTTGTAATATGGACCCGCAATGTTTCTGTTGTACCACTCTGAGGGATGTGATATTTACGGAACGGTGTTCTGTGTATGTCATGTCAACAACTATAGTGTACTACACATGCAGTGGTATGCTAGGTTACCGCACCTATTAAGTGTGAAAGCTGCCGTTTATAAAGCGTAACACCAAATTGATAATGGTAAATCTGACTGGCTCATCATCGATCGAACCATGCCAACAAAGTTCGATTGCGTCGTTCGGAGACCCCGTTTCTTTGAGGCGTTCTGGGTGGCGTGAGTTGTGGAAAAATTTCGCAACTCTTAAGATGATTGCTAAATTCATGACTCAAATATTCACCTCCACGATCAGATCGCAAGGCCTTTATTTTCTTGCCACGTTGATTCTCTACCACGTCACGCATGACTAGTCAACTCCAAGTCAGGAAGTGGGACCCACGTTCATCCTGTCACGTCACCTCTGGCGCCGCGGACGGTTGAGGTCACCGGTCGTCAGCAATGACGTCATCAAAAAGCAAGCTAGCGAAGGCTGGAAATCTTTGGATAAAAAATCAAGTACTTATTTGAATCTATGATTCGAACAACTAATCAGGGGCTACTCCTATCAGGACTGCTGGCCGCGCACCTCAGAAACGATAGAAGAACAACAACTCTCGACTATCTTTGAGTCCTACATCGAGTCTATGACTCCACTAAAGACTCGGGGGCTACTCCCATAGGTAGGATTGATCAAGCATCCGAAAAAATTGTGTCCTACAGACCTTAAGCTAAAAACAACTAAGCTAAAGTCTCTCCTCGAGTCTACGACTTGAACAGACACTCAGGGCACTCCCATAGGGAGCGCTGGTCACGCACCCTATGATTTCTTCACCTGCGATCCTTCGGATCAAAATGCAAAAATCTTTCTGGCAACTTTGCCCAAACAAACTCTCAGTGAGAAACATTTTCCTTGGCCACCCGAAACACCTCCGCGGTGATAACATTTCGGATGTTGTGTTTACGACACAAAGATAAGATCTACATATATCATCTGATGGCCTGTTCACGCACCTGACTGCGCTCTGCCAGTAAAATACCGTGTCAACAGGCACGATGAAAAATCCCGACGGACCGTTGGGTACATCACTCGAAAATTACTGGGATTCGACTCCTGTAAGACCTTAGCGGCCTGAGTCGAATTGCACTAGCATTTCTTCCAGATTCGAGTCCGGGACTCGAGTCTGAAGAAGATCGTATTGTTTTGTCCTATGACAGTTAACTAACCCTAATCCGTCAGGAGAGTCAGGCACACGCATCAACAATCCCCACGAACTAAAATCATTCTTTCTCTTACGGACAGGACCAACTGCACCCGAAAGATTGAAGAGTCCTCAGCCGAATCTACGATTCGGCTGAACACTCGGGGGCTACTGACATGGTTATACCCTACAGGTACGCGATATTAGTATACCTGGTCCATCCCAAGGAAGGCCCACGATAACATACACGTCCTGCAGAGACTTTCGGGTTGCCCAAGCCCATGATGCCTACGGATCCTTGGAAAGCAAGACTAGAGAAGATAGAATTTCAAAGGGGTAAACCCTAATCTGTAACCGACTCGACCTATGCCCATGACCTGCCTATCTATATAAAGGCTAGGAGGGCACGCCAAGGAGGGCCTTCAACTCACCTCATACACACCTCACGCCAGATTGCATCTGCGCACCCCTATAACTTTCGGTTCCACCGTAATCAAGAGCAGACAAGCAGGAGTAGCGTTTTCCCTCTAGGGGCCTGAACCTGGGTAAACCTTGTGTCCCCGTGTTGCTTGTCTGTTAACCGTTCCACGATCTCCAGCATCCCCATCTTCTCCAAAACCCAAGTCCATAACAATGGGCATTGACTAGATCGAACCTCGTCAACGGTGTTTAGTATTTCTGATTTGATTGTTTTAGTTACCGTGTGTATCTTGATATATACCTATCTTGGGTAGAATCTGATTATATTTTTTTGAACCATGTCTGGTTACCATATATGCATAGATTCTTACCACCAGATGTTCTGATTTCTGCCATTACTTCGATGCTTATGAGTAGAAGCATGTGTTCTGAAATTTATTTATGTACCCTGAAACTCACTGTTTGCTAGACCTACCCTGAAACTCATTGCCTGCTGTGTGTACTTGTGTTTAGCATCCTTACACTAACCATATGTATGCTAGATGTCCCTGTACTTTGATCTCGTGTTTTTCATGTTTCATAAATGAGATCTTGGAGCACCCATGTGTTGCCTTGGTAGCATCACTATCTTGCCAAGAATTTTTGATAATCTTTGAAATGTTATTTTATATCTAGTTTAGCTAAGACTAATTTTCTTCATGTTCTGATGCATGTACACACGAGGATGGTTTGACTGTATCGTCGGCACTTGCAAGTCATTTTTTGCAATCCTCTACAGTCTAGATGTTCTTCTGCCTTATAATAAAATATGGTAGGACAAATACACTTTACTCTAAAAGAACTCAATCAATTATGTGGGTGTATATTGTATTAATTACTGCTCCCGTAAGATGTGATTTATGTAGCATTTTGATTGCCATTTATCCATGCATGATACAATTGCGTATCCATGCCTGATATTATTTTATCATTGAAGCATGATCTTGCAGCTATTGTGGGCAGTATGGTATTCTCGTTTCATTGTCCTTATCATGATATATATTGTGTTCCACTCGTTCTCAATGCATAGTACCTGTAGTTAATAGCTCATTGTTCATCTATTGGTTTCACAAACAACATAGTTGAAGTTATGTCACAATACTGATTAATGTCGTACTCATGTAGAATTATTTTTTCCTGTATTTTCCATTATATCATCATGTTATTTTATTTACTCTCCTTGTCCTAGGTTGTGTGCTTCCCTATGGTTTGTAATGTGCCATGTGGTCTGACTACAACTATTGCATTTGTTTGCCCGTGCAGCTGTTGATCTGGTATTGATTATGTCTGTCACGGGAAGCACATGACAATGGAAGCAGCGCCACCCATCTCCCTCTCTCCCCATCACCATCTGCTCATCCTCCTCTAATCCTTGGTATCTGTTGAAGCAGGATCACACGATGTCGATCTCCCTGCAGAGTTGCGTGCTGCCTCAGAGGCTCCTCCACCAGATCGCCTCCAGCTTGGTCTTCCTCGCTAAAGCCAGCGCGCGCGTGCTCTGCGAGGAGGGCGCTGAATCTAGCATCTCTAGCATCATCGAACTGGTGGGTGACATGGCTACTGATGGCGCCAAGACCACCACACCTGTGCTCCGGCTCGATGGTATGTGCACCTTCATCACCCTTAGCTGCTACATGTGAGACCCTATCTAGCTCAACAGAATTAGCAACATTGTAACTACATCCACTAGATTTTTTCTCAACAGAAAAGAGTAGCCGGGGTTGCTGATAGTGCTGACTTCGGTCAATATATTTGGATTCAGGGTGTCCATTTTCGCTAAAATTATGAGTGCTCACTAATGTTTGCTTGCATGTTAACAATACCATGTTAGTACTTGCAACAACAAAAAAAGTTATAGGTAGGCCTACTTCCAGCATCAAAAAAGTTATAGGAGTATAAGAAAAAATACCAAAAGCTTAATTTGCACAATGTCATAGAGCATACTGCATTCCTACCTGTCATAACCAAGTTTTGGGTCAAAGTTCCATGATTTTCCTCTGCCTGAATGAAAATGATTCTGATGTTCAATGCAGAACCTGATTATGGAGTTGTTAGTATTCACCATGTTCGAATACTATGTGGAAATCTTGAAAGGTCGATGGCCTTGTACCAGGACATCCTTGGTGAGTTACTGTAAGTTGTATATATTTCGCGTCTATATGCACTGCTAGCTTGTAAGGTAAAACAGTATTTGTGATCATTCAGGTCTTAAGGTGAATCTTGCTAGGCCAAATGACAAGCTTCCATACAAGGGGCTTGGCTCTGGGTTGGCTCCGAGATGATCCACTTGATGGATTTGCCAAATCCAGATCCAGGAATCACCAAGCAAATTTGGGCGGCTAGTGTTCTTATTGTACAGTTTCTGGGATATTAACGAGTGGAACTATTTCTATGATATTGTTGTATAGTTTGTGATTTGAAGTGTGTAAGCTTTGGGATATTTATTGTATATAAGTATGTGATTTGAACCATGGAACTATTGTAATCGACTTAATTATGGCTATTGTGAAAATAATTTTGTGTATTCTTGCCTTTTTGAATAAATTATTAGCTGATCAATTACATCCAAATCGTGGGAGATAACGAGTGGGATCTATAAAAAATAAAAATGACAAGTGGGACATATGAAAAATGAAACTGACAAGTGAGACCTGCTGAAAATAAAAGGTCAAAAATAAAAGTAAAATAAAAAAGATATTCCTATAAAAGGCCAAGACAAGAAAATAAAAAGGCCTACATGTTGGGCTTGACCCATGTAGTACGTTGAAGAGAACTAATATGAAAAAAATAAAAACAGATTGAATTATTGGGCTTGGTCCATATAAATAGCTGAAGTGGATTGGACTAATTTCTTGCCATGTCGGATCGGCCACGTAGGATATGACCTAGTCAGGCCAGTTTGCCTGTGACGATATCGTATCGTCATAACGGTTATGATGATCCAATATGGTCATAGACGGTTATGACAATTTCGTGAAAAACATCGTTGTGTGTAATTACTAACGATTAGTTTTTGACGATCTGTTTTTCGTCATAAGATCATCATATATTGTAGACAATGACGATTCAGTGACAAAAATGGAGGGTCATGTATCAGCAGATTCCTTGTAGTGGACTATAGCAAGGACTCTGCACCCACACCGGAATCTCTGGCCCTCAAGCCCGGAGTCTCCGGCCTAAGTTTTGGGCCTGCGCGCCGCCAACTGGGCCTATGGCCCATGTACCCCTTTTATCCTTACAAACCCTAATTTTATCCCCAAACTACCCCTTATTTAGTGGCTGGCCTATAAATAGATCCCCCACCCATTCATGTATAACTTAGGCATAGAGGATAGACTAAAGACAACCCCCTTATGTGAAATCTCTAGTTTTGCCTCATCTCCTTTACTAAGGGGACCGACTATCGTCACCAACCTCGATTGGACTTTGCATCACACATCCATCGTTGTACAAGGCCTTGGATTTGGTGTCTCTTCTCCAAGATGTTAAGACCCTCCCCAAGGTGTTCCTCCCTCTCCGATGTGGATTTGAGGGAGCACGTAGACCGATTTTTCCTTACGAGGATTCTATCAGACTTGTGGCTGCCGTTCGGGAGAAATCGTCCTTGTATAGTGTGAGTTTTGCGTGTGTTCGTCATGTTCTTCGTGAGGTGTGTGTTCGCTTCCGCTACCTTCTCCCTTTCCCCTCACTTTCCCATCGATTTGACCACGAGATCCATGAAGATCAGGCCACCCAAGATGTTAACCCCTATCAACGCAAGTGATGACGCGAACGATGTAGACTGGAGTTTTGTTGTAGACATTGTTATTGATATCGATGTCAAGATAGCCGGTCATGATGTAGCCGTGGTCATTGTAGCCGTTAGCGTTGGAGGCGTAAAAAATTGGGCAGTTTGTGTCGTAGAGTTTTAGGTTATTGTGCGGTGGTGGCAGGAATCTGTGGCAGCGGTGGGTTTCTTGGTCATAGTGCGGCGACGACAGTTTTTTGTGCGGCGGCGACAGAGATCTGCAGCGACGACGGGTTTTTGGTTGTAGGGTTTTTGGAGGAGGCAGCCGAGGCACAAGGAAAGCGGTGGCGGCAAGGAATTTATGGCGGCGGATCACATTGGATCGGTGATGGCCACGGGTTTTTGATTAGGCGAGCGAGGCAATTGTGTGATCGCCCTAGCAGAGCGCCGAGCTACAACAACAGCAGTTTTAGACCACGTGATCTAGACCTTGTCATGATTTTTGTTTGAAATGTAGAACTCGACGAAGATATTGGTGTAGTCATATAGCTTGATGTCGTGATTTGGTCGTTGTAGTTTGGGTCAATGTAGTCCCGCTAAATGTAGTGCAGATCTTGGTGTTGGTGTATTCGCATCTCGAAGCAGTGCAGATCTTGATGTCGATGTATTCATGCTCGATTGAGTGTAGATCATGTTGATGCTGGTTGCAGGAGATCACCATCCCGTGGTCGATATCAGGTGCTTGAGGTAGCAGATGAGTCAATCCCGGACATAAATGAAATGTGTCTCCGATGGAGGTGTTCCCAAATTGTTTCTTGTGGTAGGAGGTGATACGTCGGAAACGTGTCTATAATTTTTTATGTTCCATGCTTGTTTAGTATCTACTTTGCTTTGCTTTTTCTACACTTTGAGGTGTTTTTATATGTTTTCTGGAACTAACCTATTAACAAGTTGCCACAGTGCCAGTTACCTGTTTTCTTCTGTTTTTTGGTTCTAGAAAGACAGAAAATCAATATTCTCGGAATTGAACGGGACAAAAGCCAAAGTCAATATTTTACCGTGGGCAACACGAAGCCAGAATACGAGACGGAGGAGGCTCACCAGGGGGCCACACCCCCTGGCGACGTGCCCTACGGCTGGCCGCGTCTGGGGGTGCAATAGCCCTGGTGGCCCCCTGCCTCGCCTCTTCGCCTATAAAGTCCCCCCGATGCCAAAACCCTAAACACTCAATCAATATTCCACGAAACCGTCTGTATCCACCGCCACCATCGTCCCCAGATCGGGGGGATCTGAAGTTCTTCCCGGCATCCTACCAGAGGGGAGATCATCCCGGAGGCCTTCTTCTCTGATATGAAGCATGAGTAGTTCCACCTTGGACTCCGGGTCCATGTAGTAGCTAGATGGTTGTATCTCCTCCTTGTGCTTTCATGTATAGATCTTGTGAGCTCCATTCATGATCAAGATCTAATCTATTTGTAATCATGCATGTTTTTTTTGTGGGGATCCGATGGATATTGAGATTACTATGTCAGATTGATTAATGGTTTTCTCTATTTGATTCTATCATGTCTGTGTTGTTTGTGATCTTGCATGCTCTCCGTTGTTAGAAGCTATTTTGGCCAAGTAGTTGCTAGTGACTCCAAGAGGGGGTATTTATGCTTGATAGTGGGTTCATTCCTCTACTTTTCAAGGGAAGTGACAGAAATCTCTTCGATGGTAGATGTGTTGTTGCCACTAGGGACAAACAGTGGTCTCTTGTTCATGGAACAAGTGGATTGTTTACCTTACACACTTTGCTTAAAGCAGTTATCTATTGCTTGCAACTTAATACTGGAGGGGGTTCAGATGATAAGCTGAAGGTGGACTTCTAGTTATAGATGCAGTTGGATGGCGGTCTATATATATTGTTGTATTGCCCAATCGAATCTCATAGGATCTTTTTGTCTAGTATTGCATTGTTATGCCTTGCTCAGTTCCTGTCAATTGCCCTAGTGTAATTTGTTTACCCTTCTTGCCATGTTGTTTATCTAAGGAGAGCACCTCTAGTGAACTATGGACCCCGTCCAATCTTTATCATTGATACATCTTCCACAATTATTGTTTACTTGCTACAAACCATCATCACCTTCCACACCACATAGTTAATCCTTTGTTACATCAACCGGTGAGATTGACAACCTCACTTTTCCTTGGGGCAAAGTCTTGAGTTTGTGTTGTGCAAGTTTCCACGTTGCTTGCAACACCTTTGAGACGTTTCCTTCCTCCTATTGGTTCGATAACCTCGGGTTCTTACTGAGGGAAAACTTGTTGTTGTGCTGCATCATACCTTCCTCTTGGGGTTTCCCGACGAAGCACTCCACGTTGACGCAGCACCATCAAGCTTTTTCTAGCGCCGTTGTCGGGGAGGCTAAGGACGTCTTGACAAGGGGAGTCCTCCTCAACCTTTCTCTTTACTTTGTTTTTATTTTGCTTAGTTTCTTTTGCTTGGTTTTGTTTGCCTTTTTTCAAAAACTCCAAAAAAATAGTTTAGTTTGGTTTGCTTTCTCTATTCAAAAACACTCCAGAAAAGCTAAATAATGGTTGCTATCTTTGCCTAGAAATAGTATTGATTCTTGGATTAAGTGCAAAGATGTTTTTATTGGAAAGTACTACCCTCCTACTAAGATTATATCTATGAGAAGTGATATTATGAAATTTAAACAACTTGATAATGAACATGTTGCTCAAGCTTGGGAAAGAATGAAATCTTTGGTTAAGAATTGTCCCACTCATGGACTCACTGCTTGGATGATTATCCAGACTTTTTATGCAGGTTTGAACTTCTCTTCAAGAAACCTGTTGGATTCATCTGCTGGAGGTACCTTTATGGGCATCACTTTGGGTGCTGCATCAAAACTCCTTGATAATATGAGGGTTAACTACTCTGAATGGCACACTGAGAGAGCTCCACACGGTAAGAAGGTAAATTCTGTTAAAGAAACCTCCTCTTTGAGTGATAAGATTGATGTTATTATCGCTATGCTTGTTAATGGGAAAGCTCCTTTAGATCCTAATAGTGTTCCGTTAGCCTCTTTGGTTGCTCAAGAAGAGCAAGTTGATGTGAACTTCATTAGAAACAACAATTTCAACAACAATGCCTATAGGAATAATTTTGGTGGTAACAACAATTATAGGCCTTATCCTTCTAATAATGGCAATACATATGGAAACTCCTACAACAATGCTAGAAGTGCCCCTTCTGAACTTGAAGTCATGCTCAAAGACTTTATTAGTAAACAAACCGCTTTCAACAAGACTGTGGAGGAAAAGCTTTTAAATGTTTAGAAAAATATATCCTCTTTGTCTGAAGCATAGTCCTCCTTGATTAATAAAATGGCTGTTAAACCTGAAACCATGGAAAGTACCTTTGCTACTACTCATGCCATACAAGTTACTATTGATGGAAATGTTAGACTCTTAGCCCAACTTCATGCTAAGTGGGAAAGGGAATCTGAAAATGATAAAAATAATAGTGTGTGCACCATCACCAATAAACCACAAGAAGTCCATATTACTCCTCATACAATGCTTAAGCCTAATGAGTGTACTACTAGTGATCCTAAGTTTAATTTTGATATAGATGGTTGCAATATTTCTGAAGTGATTATGTTCTTGCAAAAGCTTGCTAGAAGTCCTGATGCTAGTGATATGCATGTTGCTTTCACCAAACACATTACATATGCTCTTCTTAAGATTAAGGAAGAGAAGTTAAAAAACAAAGCTTCTATTCCTAGGAAAGTAGAAGATAGTTGGGAACCCATTATTAATATGCAACTGAATGACTTTGATCTCAAAGCTTCATGTGATCTTGGTTCTAGTGTCTCTATTATGCCTAGGAAGATTTATGAAATGCTTGATTTGCCACCTTTGGAAGATTGTTATTTGGATGTCCCACTTAATGATAATGCTAAGAAGAAACTCATGGGGAGTATTAATGATGTTCTCATTACGGTTAACAATGCTTATGTCTCTGTTGATTTCTATGTTTTGGATGTTGAATACAATGCTTCTTGTCCTATTACTTTGGGAAGACCTTTTCTTAGAACTGTTGGTGCCATCATTGATATGAAAGAAGGCACCATTAAATATCAATTTCTATTCAATAAAGGTATTAAACACTTCCCTATGAGGAAAGATAAGTTGCTTTTTTCTCCTCCTTTGAAAGCAAGGTTTGATGTTATTGCTTCTTCATTTGAAAATACTTGATTTCTTGCTTCTAGTGCCTAACTTAAAGGCGTTAAAGAAAAGTACTTGTTGGGAGATAACCCAAAAGTTTTCTTGAGTCTTGGAAGTTATTACTTCAGTAATGATCTCTACTTATCCTTTTTGGTTTGCTTTTTGTGCCAAGAATGATCTCTAATGAGAGGGAAGTAAGATTTGGGGAGTTGCTGTCCCGAAACAGATTTCTGTCCTCCACCATAAAAATTCGTGAGGAGTCTCTATAAGTCGGATTGAGCAGAAAATTTACGAATAAATCCCCCAGTATGTTAGATAACTTTCTTTAGCTCAACACTTTTTAATTTGAGCAACAGAAGGCTTCGAAAAGATCAGTTTCTACCTGCTGGTCTGTTTTGACAGATTTCTGCCATTATTTGCATTTGCTTCTTATCGATTTCTTTTTTAGTTCTCTTTTGGGGAATTGAGATTTTTAAAGGAAGTTGCTTCAGTAGCTTGTGTTTTTAGTGAAAGTTTTGCTGTTTTAAAGCAAAACCCAATGGTCTATTATCTTTTGAATACACTAATGTTCCTAATGAAGATTGTGTGAAGTTTTGTATGAAGGAAAAATTTCAGGTGTAGAGAGAGAATGATGTAATGAGATGAAGAATGGACAAAAGCTCAAGCTTGGGGATTCCACTCCGGTGTCAACCCAAGAAATATTCAAGAGGTACAAGCGTCAAAGCTTGGGGATGCCCAAGGCATCCCCTTCTTCATCAATAAAAAGCTTAGGTCTTTCTAGACACTTCGTTTTTATTGTTTCATGCAGTGTTGTGTTGTTCTTGGAGCCTCTTAGTTTTTGTTTTATTTGCTTAGTTTGTTTAGTTTTCTTGAATAAAGTAGTTTGGACCCCCGTTCTCGCTGTGTTGTTTCAAATAAGTCAATTGGTGTTGCAAAGGAGTAGAAAGTTCTTTCTTGGAAGTGCAAGAGGAGCTTGCTTTGACTGTGACTTAGACTTTATCATGTCATGCTAGGTGTTTTTTTGACCTTATGCTTAGTGATTATTGATGTAGCATGACTTGTTCCAAACAATTGTGATTGCTTAGTGTGCCTTGAAAGAATCATGCGTTGTTTTAGCATGCAAAAGCATAGTATTTTGGTATTCTCCTTTGATGTTTTGTTTAGGTTGACTTGGCACATGCTCACACCATGTTATGACTATGAACAAGTCACCATAGCCTCTATGATCATTTAGTCCTTGACTTGTAGTACCACTCTATGCTTTGATTAATAATGTTTTGTCACTCTGCATGATTATGACCATTATTGCTCTCTTAGTTGGTTGCTCCCAGTCTTTTTGCTAGCCTCCACTTGTATGAGTAAGCTCTACTCATGCTTCCAACTCGCAAAAAACCAAGTTATTCCAAAGTGTCCACTATAAATTCCTATGCATGGTGTGTTACACCATTCCAAGTATATTCTTGTTTTCAGCTATCTTCCAATTAAAAAGTATTTTATTATGTGAAAACTTAGTGATTAAAGCCCTCACGAACTTGATGGCACACTTTATATTCCTTGACCCTAATAAAATTGAACTATTGTGTCATCTATGTTGTATATGCTTGCACTTATATGTTGGAATTAGCATAACCATACTGTCATGGGGAACATTTTCAACATGGCACTTGTACTTTGTACACAGTTGATATCATGCTCTTTTATCTATGGATATCACCGGTGTGAAATAAAGAGGGATCTTGTAAGCCCATGGAGTTATGTATTTTGTGTTAGAGAAATGTCTGGGTTGCTAGCCTAAGCCATGCCTAATCATGGTGGAAACATGCAGCATCACCATAATGAGCTATCTGCGAAGCATCCTCAATAAAAATCTATGCAAATAGTAAATAAAAAGATCGCTAAGATGCTCATTGTCTGCTTGCCTTGTCATTTTGGTTATGGGATAGCTCTTGTACCATGTGCAAGGGGTACCCCGTTGGCGGTTCTCTATGATACACATGTACTTACTATGACAAGAACTTGCAGGTGACTAAAGTTGAGTATCATGAGGTGTGGCCCTCGTATTCAAGGGACATGAGATTGCCAACTTATACTTTGCCAAGCATATACTCCATAGTTTGTTCACTTTAACCTTAATCACTTCAAGATGCTTATGATAGGGGCAAGGAGGGCTGAAAGCTAACAAGTACCATAATTTTTGGAAGCTCTTTTTGAAACTCGAAATCCCTACTTCCCTTTATGAAGGGCCTTTCTTCCACTATTATATTGAGTCTCCACCTTCTACCTTTAGGCACCATTAAGAGACCATAGTTGTCATTCTTAGTTTTATGTGCATTGTCCCAAAACTTATTGATTGATGCATATTGTGATATTGCTTGTTCTTGTGTTATTTGTATCTAGTCACTCTTATAAACTTTGAAGGTGTCCTATGCATCTATTTGCTAGTCCATGAGGGATAACCTGAATGCCACTATGCCATGTTTTCTGTATGTGAAACAAACAAACGTTTTTCAAAGCATGTTATTCATGATCTTTGTTTGTAGCCTTTCATGTTACATACATAGTTACTTTGTCTTATTGTTAGAACTTCTTCTTTCATGCACATGTTTAGAGTTTTTTGATCCCAGCTTTCAATGCTTGCAAATGGTTTGATCTTGGTTTTGATGGTGCATGTCACCTCAAAAGTTATTATTTTATCACTTACCTACTCGAGGACGAGCAGGAGTTAAGCTTGGGGATGCTTGATACGTCAGAAACGTATATATAGTTTTTGATGTTCCATGCTTGTTTAGTATCTACTTTGTTTTGCTTTGTCTACACTTTGAGGTGTTTTTACATGTTTTTTGAACTAACCTATTAACAAGTTGCCACAGTGCCAGTTGCCTGTTTTCTTCTGTTTTGGTTCCAGATAGGCAGAAAATCAATATTCTCGGAATTGAACGGGACAAAAGCCAAATTCAATATTTTACCGTGGGAAACACGAAGCCAGAATACGATATGGAGGAGGCTCACCAGGGGGCCACACCCCCTGGCGGCGCGGCCAGGCCGCGCCTAGGGGGTGTAGCCGCCATGGTGGCCTCCCTGCCTCGCATCTTCGCCTATAAAGTCCCCCCGATGCCAAAACCCTAAACACCCGATCAATATTCCACGAAACCGTCTGTAGCCGCCGCCACTATCGTCCCTAGATCGGGGGATCTAAAGCTCTTCCCGGCACCCTGCCGGAGGGGAGATCATCCCGGAGGCCTTCTTCTTCATCATGCCAGCCTCTGGTATGAAGCGTGAGTAGTTCCACCTTGGACTACGAGGCCATGTAGTAGCTAGATGGTTGTATCTCCTCCTTGTGCTTTCATGTATAGATCTTGTGAGCTCCGTTCATGATCAAGATCTAATCTATTTGTAATCATGCATGTTGTGTTTGCGGGGCTCCGATGGTTATTGAGATTACTATGTTAGATTGATTAATGGTTTTGTCTATTTGATTCTATCATGTCTGTGTTGTTTGTGATCTTGCATGCTCTCCGTTGTTAGAAGCTATCTTGGCCAAGTAGTTGCTAGTGACTCCAAGAGGGGGTATTTATGCTCGATAGTGGGTTCATGCCTCTACTTTTCAAGGGATGTGACAGAAATCTCTTCGATGGTAGATGTGTTGTTGCCATTAGGGAGAAAACAACGGTCTCTTGTTCATGGAACAAGTGGATTGTTTACCTTACACACTTTGCTTAAAGCAGTTATCTGTTGCTTGCAACATAATACTAGAGGGGGTTCGGATGATAACATGAAGGTGGTATTCTAGTCATAGATGCAATTGGATGGCGCTCTATGTATATTGTTGTATTGCCCAATCGAATATCATAGGATCTTTTTGTCTACATTGTTATGCCTTGATCAGTTCATGTCAATTGCCCTACTGTAATTTGTTTACCCTTCTTGTCATGTTGTTTATCTAAGGAGAGCACCTCTAGTGAACTATGGACCCCGGTCCAATCTTTACCATTGATACATCTTCCACAGTTATTATTTACTTGCTGCAAACCATCATCACCTTCCACACCATACAGTTAATCCTTTGTTACAGCAACCGGTGAGATTGACAACCTCCCTGTTCGTTGGGGCAAAGTCTTGAGTTTGTGTTGTGCAGGTTTCCACGTTGCTTGCAACACCTTTGAGACGTTTCCTTCCTCCTACTGGTTCGATAACCTCGGTTTCTTACTGAGGGAAAACTAGTTGTTGTGCTGCATCATACCTTCCTCTTGGGGTTTCCCGACGAAGCGCTCCGCATTGACGCAGCGCCATCAGGAGGACATGTACTCATCTATTATTAGGGCATCTCCGCTAGGCCGACCCATCCGGTCGCCCCAAACAGTCCGTTTCTGTCCGTTTGGGTCGGGCCGCGGTCGATTTGCGGTCATGGTCCGGCTAATCGCGTCCAGCAGCCCGAACCATATGTCTGTCTTCCTCCTGCTGTCACCGGTTAACACACTCGCGATGGGACGTTAATGATGACGTGACATTGGCTATCAGCGCCAGCGGCTTCCCGCGCGGCCGGCCTTTCCCACCATCGTTTCCCGTGCGCGCCTCGCTTCCCGCGGTGAGAAAACTTCCCGCGCATCCCAGGACGTTTCTCGCCTCTGCCACGGTCTATAAAAGACAGCCGCGACGCGATGGATACAACAAGCCCCAAAGCAGAAGCAAACAACAGCCAAAAAAGCGCCAGCCACTAGCAGCCATGCCTCGCTGCAAGATCTCTAACTGGACGAAGATCCGGGAGATGTGCTGCACCCGCTACCCGGACATGCAGGTCGACGAGGTCCACCTCGAGGCCACATTGCTAGCCTAACGCATGAGCGATGCGCATGTGCTGGCCTTCGAGAAGGAAGGCCATGTCACCGAGTTGGCGCTGCAGCGGATGGTGGAGGCGTCGGCCACAGTGGCCACCCAATGGGCGGTGAGCGACATACACCATGTCGCCGCCAAGGAGGCGGTGGAGGCGGTGGCCTTGGAGGCTGAATCAGCGGCTCTTCGTGAGATTCTCCACGAGGCGGCCATGACCACGATGGAGGAGGTGACCAAGGAGGTCGCCAAGGTCGTCGTCCGTGAGTTCTGCCACGCCGAAGCGTGCAGCGACGCGGAGGAGGCGCAGTGCAAGCACGCCACCGACTCAGAGGCGGAGGAGGAGCGCGTGGCTTTGTCCGCTGAGACAGCGGTCGTGTGGGGTCTTGTCGACGGCGACGAGATGGAGGTGGCGGAGGACGACAAGGAGAAGGGGGAGGAAGTGGATCAGCTGGAGGCGGCGATCGTCGTCCCCGTGCAGATAGCGCAGGCGCTGGGCTTCGGCCTCAATGGTGCTCCGATTCTGGCTCCGGCTCCGGCTCCTTCTCTGGCGGAGTTGCTCGCGACTGAGGCGAAGGAGCTCACCGAGTGGCCGACGGGCATGACACCCGCGCTGTCCGCACGCGTCCGGGCTACACAATCATTTTGTTTTGTTAATCTATAAAAGTATATGGGGGTAGGTAAAGATTTGGAGTACAAGAGGTAGTCTATCATTAGCCTATATATTAGCCTATATATGTATACGTATTCTAACAAGATGCAATATGTTCGTTTACTCTGTTAGTTTGAATTATCCGTTTAATTGTTATTTATATGATCATGTTTTATAAATTGTTTATTCGGACTAAATCATATAGATTTTTTCTTATATTTTCAATAGAATCATCATTGTCGAGAATGTAGCAGTCCGGACAAATATTGTAAGGATGATCCTCTTCACGGCAACCATGGTAAAAACTCAAAAATCGATCTGTGTGGTCGACACCTTGGGAGTACATATTGATGAAAAAGGGACTCTAAGCGACCATGAATGAAGACATATCAAAGTGAAAGCCCTAGGGATTATTGAACGACAAATGACTCATCAGGTTCAAACAGATATAGGCCTTACTCAGAATCAACCCGTGGTTGGATAGTTAGGAGGGCAGTGGTACCCCCAACCCACAAGAGTTCAAACCCCAGGTTTGACGCTTTGGTGTCTCATAAAGGCGAAATATTCTTTCAATGGGAGGCGACGTTCCCGTCGATAGCGAGGCGCCTGCGGTGACTTCGTCAATCTCAAGACCCGCCGGTTTAGTCTCTCGGAGGTGCTCATACGGGTAGGGTGTGCGTGCATGTGTTCATAGGGGTGAGTGTATGTACACATTGTGAGCGTCTGCGTTTGTACTGTGTTTCTAAAAAAAATAGGCTTTACTAAGACCTATATTCTTGTATGGAGTCCCAAAACTTCCGTTAAGTTTTTATTTAGATTCCATATATCTCAACAAAGAATGATCTAAAAGACAATACCTGTATAATTTTAATCTTACAACTACACTATTTACATTTGGAAGGAGATCTTGTCGTCGAACAAGGTGCGAAGATGATTTATTATGGATGATGCCATCTAGATTGATATAGATGCTAAAAAGAAGATGACTACCAAAACTCTAACATAGTTTTTAAAACACTGCTTTTATCACTTTTGCTTTGCTTTTGGTATTAAAACTTCACTCATATATCGGTTCCCCATCCCTTCCAACTCCGGCGAGGCCGGCACGAGGAGCGAAAACTGATCTAGGGGAAGGCGAAGGTGGAGGCGGCGGCATGCATGGTCTTGGGAGAGAAAAAGAAACGGGATTTCCTTACGACAAGACAATATTATCGTTGCACGTGAAAATGTTAACACTATGTGCTGGAACGTGTTCAAACTATGTTTCCTCACATGTATTCAACGGTGATTAGGAATGGTATCCGTACCGCACATTTACTGGCTTGGCCCACACGAGTCAGAGAGCGATAAGCATTCGCTACGAAATTGATCGAACACTCCGACACGAAGAGCGCAGCCACATATAGACGCAGCCGAAGTGCGTCGCAGGACGGTACGAAAAAAAAAGAACCGAACTGAAGCAAAAATTATCGCCTTCGCTGCGCCATACGGGCACTGGTCCGACGTGATCATCCTTGGCGCACCCTCCTTTGCCGGCCCGGCTATTGTGCCATGCCACATAACAACCTTCTGGCTCTGGTTGGTAATACGCCAGTTGGAGGTCATCGACGCCCACAGCGGGTAAAGTCATCTATTAATTAAGCTCCAACGTGTTGGAGATTATTGGCTTCGCGCTCACTCGGATCTCGGAACGACGTAGTAAGTCTTTGTACATGGAAGCTTGTAGTACAAAGAATCATCTACACAGTCCCCTCGTAAACTTCGCCTAATTGTTTTGAACTGCATGCAGGTTTAAGTTCCCGTTCAACCCGACGAACTTGATCCCGTTTTACGGAGGAGCAGAATACCACGACTACCATCACTACGTCGGAGAGAAGACACAGAGCAACTTTTCTTCTCTTTTCACCTTCTGTGATTATTTGCACGGAACTGATAAAGTAAGTGACATAATAAGTTTTTTCATTTAGTACTCCGCCACTTGCTGATATTATAATATTTGTTGTTTCAGGGCTACAGGTACCAGAAGGCAAGTGTAGCAAAGGTATGTTGATTTCTGGGGCAAATATTATATTTGGCCCAAAATTAAAAAACATAACCCCAGAAAATATTTGGCCAAATTACCATACCCCCTTATTATTATTCATCCAGAAATACAACCTTGCAATACATATTTTTAATATAATATGACATATTTCTACAGGAATGGATAGATGGTAATAGTGTATCATCATAATTAACCATGCCCTGTTGAAAACTACATGTACTGTCATGTGTCTAGTACTAGATTTTTCATCAAATGAAAATGTGTTACTCCCTCCGTCCTAGAATAGATGTCTTAGGTTTTTTAAATTTTAGATGAACCTATATACTAAATAGTGTCTAGATTCATCCAAATTTTGAAAAATTTGAGACATCTATTTTGGGATGGAGGGAGTATTATTCTCATTAGCAAAGCAGTCACTCCCAACTAAAGATGAAAACGATACCGACACATCGTATAAATCATCTTAACAACCTTTATTAGCTCTAGATTACTTTAAAACATGCAAAAAAATGAAAAAAAAGGTACATGAAAATATACTGAAAAAATGTCTAGTGTCCAAACATGTAAGTAAAAAAGGTGTGTGACAACAGCAATATTGGATAAGAGAAATTGTTTCCTGGCTAGCTTTATGGCCCCATACCTATTTGACGTTATTCACTGCACCCTTTTCAAAATATACGATGCATTGATAGGCTGTTTTTAGCCTACCAAAACGAACTGATGTATTATATTTTGAAACAGTGGTAATATACATGTTAGCTACATATAAATCACATTCCTCATTTTGTTTTTGTTTGGTGGAATAGCTGAAGAAGAAGGCGGAAAACAATGTGGAGAAAGGACAGAAGTATGGTTTCAAGAGCGAGAAACATACTAAGTAAATAATACTAGCATGCGGTACACACTAGTAGAAAAGAGGACATCCGTTCGTGGCTCCTAACAGCATTAGTCCCGGTTCCGCCACGAACCGGGACTAATGCTGGCACGCGTCCCGGTTCGAGCGGACACGGGGCCGGAAGCATGCGTCCCGGTTTATAACACAAACCGGGACTAAAGGTTGGGCGCCAGCCACGTGGGCCTGGCACACACCTTTAGTCCCGATTTGTGTTACAAACCGGGACGTATGATCCCGCCCTCTATAAATACGACGTCCCAGCCCTCTGCCTTTCCTCTATTTTTTCTTGGTGGAAGGTGTGAGAGGTGTGCTAGTTTATTTTTTTCCTATGTATGCATTCAAGGTGTTTGATGAAATGTTTGAGTGAATGATCCCGTTCAATTTCTCACAGAACAAAAATATAGAAGGTATCCGAGACGCACTTGAACTTTCCCCTCTTTATTTCCCTCGATCGAGGTTAGCAATCTTATCTTTTCTCTGTCATTGATACAATGCATGTGTCGATGTGAATTGGTCATTTCACTATTTATGATGTCCTGTTTCTGATAAACTTACTTATATGATGCAGATGAACGGTCGGGAATGGATGTACGGTGACCGGCGTGTACCCGGGTATATAAAAGGCGTGGATAAATTTATCGATTTGGCTACGGCAAACAAAGAGAATGGTTTTATACGTTGTCCATGTGTTCAATGTCGGAACAACAAGGAGTACTCTTCCTCAAAAATCATTCGCGGCCACCTGATTATGAAAGGTTTCATGCCAAACTATAATTGTTGGACCAAGCACGGGGAAAGAGGGGTTATGATGGAAGACGGTGAAGAAGAAGATGATGATAACAACTATCATCATATGTTTCCTGAATACAGTGATACTGCAATGGAAGACAATGAAGAGGAAGGAGGTGAAGAACGGGCATCAGATGAGCCCGCTGATGAACTTGGTAGGGTCATTTCTTATGCAAAGAGAGACTGTGAAACAGAAAATGAGAAGTTGAAGTTAGAGGGCATGTTAGAAGATCACAAGAAATTGTTGTACCCAAATTGTGAAGATGGCAGCACAAAGCTCGGTACCACACTGGAATTGCTGCGATGGAAGGTAGAGTGTGGTCTAAATGACTCCTCATTTGAAAAGATGCTGAAAATAATGAAGCCGAAGTTTCCAAAACATAACGAACTTCCCGAGAGTACCTACGAAGCAAAGAAGACTCTCTGTCCTCTAGGATTAGATGTGCAAAAGATACATGCATGCATTAATGAATGCATCCTCTACCGCGGTAAGGAGTATGAGAATTTAGATAAGTGTCCGGTATGCAATGCATTGCGGTATAAGATCAGATGAGATGACCCTGGTGATGTTGAGGGAGAGCCCCTCCGGAAGAGGGTTCCTTCTAAGGTTATGTGGTATGCTCCTATAATACCAAGGTTGAAACGCATGTTCAGAAACAAAGAGCATGTCGGGTTGTTGCGATGGCACAAAGAAGACCGTAAGAAAGACAGGAAGTTGAGACGCCCTGCTGATGGGTCACAGTGGAGAAAAATCGAGAGAGACTTCCCGGACTTTGCAGGTGACGCAAGGAACTTATGGTTTGGTCTAAGTACGGATAGCATGAATCCTTATGGGGAGCAGAGCTACAGTCACAGCACCTGGCCCGTGACTCTATGTATCTACAATCTTTCTCCTTGGTTGTGCATGAAGCGTAAATTCATTATGATGTCAGTGCTCATCCAAGGCCCGAAGCAACCGGGCAACGACACTGATGTGTACCTTAGGCCATTAGTTGAAGAACTCGTACAGTTGTGTGGAAAACCAGGTGTACATGCGTGGGATTAGAACAAACAGGAGCCATTTGACCTACGAGGGTTGCTTTTCGTAACCATCAATGATTGTCCTGCTCTTAGTAACCTTTCAGGGATAGACAAACAAGGGATATAAGGCATGCACACACTGTTTAGATAAGACTGAAGGTACATATTTGCATAAATGAAAGAAGGTTGTGTACCTGGCGAATCAACGATTTCTTCCGACCAATCATCCTGTAAGAAAGAAAGGCAAGCATTTCAAAGGTGAGGCAGATCACCGGAAGAAGCCTGAACTCCCTCCTGGTGATGATGTATTTGGTATGGTCAAGGACATAGAAGTAATCTTTGGAAAGGGTCCCGGCGGTCAATCAGTTCTGAACGACGTCGCTACAGGACACGCACCCATGTGGAAGAAGGAATCTATATTTTGGGAGCTGTCATATTGGAAAGTCCTGCGTGTCCACTCTTCAATCGACGTGATGCACATGACGAAGAATCTTTGCGTGAACCTGCTAGGATTCCTAGGCGTGTATGGGAAGACAAAAGATACACCAGAAGCATGGGAGGACCAACAAATTATGAAATACCCAAAGAACATGCATACACAGAACAAGACGGATAAAGGGCGTCACTTAAGTCGTGCCAGCTATGCTCTTACCAAAGCAGAGAAGGAAATCTTTTTTGAAGTCCTTTACAATATCAAGGTGTCGTCTAGCTTCTCCTAATATAAAGGGGATAATAAATATGGCAGAGAAAAAGTTCCAAAACCTGAAGTCTCATGACTGTCACGTGATTATAACGCAGTTGCTTCCGATTGCATTGAGGGGGCTTCTACCGGAAAATGTTCGAGTACCCATTGTGAAGTTGTGTGCATTCCTCAATGCAATATCTCAGATGGTAATCAATCCAGATATTCTGCCAAGGTTACAGAAGGATGTGATACAATGTCTTGTTAGTTTTGAGTTGGTGTTCCCACCATCCTTCTTCAATATTATGATGCATCTCCTGGTTCACCTAGTGGAAGAGATTGCCATTCTCGGTCCGGTATTTCTGCACAATATGTTCCCCTTTGAGAGGTTCATGGGAGTCTTAAAGAAATATGTTCATAACCGTGCTAGACCAGAAGGAAGCATCTCCAAGGGATATGGAATAGAGGAGGTCATTGAGTTTTGTGTTGACTTTATTCCTGACCTTAAGCCGAGTGGTGTTTCTGACTCGCGGCATGAGGGAAGACTAAGTGGAAAAGGCACGCTGGGAAAGAAAGCAATGATATGTAGGGACGGGGATTCTTTCACTAAAGCACACTACACAGTTCTACATAATTCCACTTTGGCAGCTCTGTATATCGAGGAACACAAGAATATTGTACGCTCCAAAAACCCGGGGAAGCCTGAATGATGGATTATAGATGAACACATGAAGTCTTTCGGCGGTTGGATGCGGACACATCTCTTGAATGACACCACTGTTGGAGATCAGCTATACTTGTCGGCCGCGTCACCATCCTCTACTATATTGAATTTCCAAGGGTACGAAATAAATGGGAATACATTCTACACGATGCCCAAGATAAAAATAGCACCAACCAAAATAGTGGTGTCCGCTTTGATGCAACAGACGAGAATGGACAAAAGGACACATACTATGGTTACATAGAGGAGATATGGGAACTAGACTATGGAGTCTCTTTTAAGGTCCCTTTGTTTCGCTGCAAATGGGTCAACCTGAATGTGGACAGGGTAAAGATAGACCAGTTGTACGGAATGACAACAGTGGATCTCAACAATCTTGGTTATAGAGATGAACCATTCGTCCTAGCCAATGATGTGTCTCGGGTTTTCTATGTGAAATACATGTCCTCCAGACCGAAAAAAGAAAAAATATGCAAACAAATACATCATATGATGAGCCAAAGCGTCACATAGTTCTTTCAGGAAAAAGAAACATCATGGGAATCAAGGACAAGACAGATATGTCAGAAGATTATAATAAGTTTGATGAAATTCCGCCCTTCACAGTGAAAACTGACCCAAGCATTCCGTTAAGTAAAGAAGATGCTCCATGGTAACGTCTGAAGCGATCATAAGGAAGGACATATGCCAAGAAGTTCATTCTCATATTGTGTAACTCTAGTTCATGTTTGGCAGGTATATCTTATGATGTTTGCAATTTTCCAAGTTTAATAAATGTATTGAGTGTTAGTCCCGGTTTGTGGCTTGACCGGGACTATATATAGAGCTTTAGTCCCGGTTTTGTAGTCTCAATTTTTAACATCAATAAATGTCTTGAGTGTTAGTCCCGTTTTGTGGCTGGACCGAGACTAAAGGGGGCCTTTAGTCCCGATTCATAGAACGACTTTCCCGAACTATGAAGAAGTTTTCCCGATTCGTACTTATCATTAAGATCTGATCTCTAAACGCGCGTGGTCACATATTAGGGAGTGCCTCTATGACCAGTTTCTTGGAGATGCCGGAGGACTGGGATCCAGCTGCATCTCCCTGAAACAGGTCGTAGTGGTGTCCCTGCTCTCGAAAACCATCTTGCAACTTGTAACTTCTCTAACTAGATCAATACACCTGGGAGCTAACTAATTTCACATATTAGGGAGTGCCTCTATGACCAGTTTCTTGGAGATGCCGAAGGACTGGGATCCGGCGGAATCTACCTGAAACTGGTCGTAGTGGTGTCCCTGCTCTCGAAAACAATAGTGGAGATGCCTCAATCTGGTTGGAGGACTGGACTCACAAGGATGCCTATTTATAGTACAAGCAGCTCGGCATAGTATCGACACTCACCCCTATTATTAGTGCTGACTCGTGTTTTGTCCCGGTTGGTGTCTCCAACTGGGACTAAAGGTTCATCTTTAGTCCCGGTTGGTGACACCATTCGGGACAAGGTACACGCTGCATGACATAATGTCGACACTCAACCCTATCATTCGTGCTGCCTAGCCCACTCTGCCGAAATCCCTCCAACCGGGACTAAAGATGAACCTTTAGTATATTGAAAATCCGAACAATGAAAATCCTTCGCGTGGTGTCATATTATGTGACATAGTTGAAAGGAAAAATACCAGACTTGGTATATTGATCATGTTTCGAAAAAACCTTCACAAAATGACCTATCATGTTCGAGGTTTCATGGCTTTCGGTCCAAATGACCGATGTTATGTGCTGAATCACGGCATAGTTTGTGATGCTGTGCCCATATTATGCATGCATGTGGACATTGGTATGGAGAACAATGTTGCAGGAGGAAGTTTTCCTTTTCGTCACACGGAAAAGCCCTTTTCCATTTTCCGAGGGCAAAAAATCGGTCGTTTTGTGAAGTAACCACCAAAATACTGTTTCAGAATGCTACCGTACCATTTTCCTAAAATACTAGACCACCTTACATGGACTATATCCCAACCGGGACATCTCAAACCTTTTCGTCCATCCCGGGTAAAAAGGACAAATGTCTGCCGAATCGGTAGGAAGTGGGTCCGGTTTGTACTACAGGTACATGATCTAACGCCCGTGAGTTTTTGAAAAAATCATTTTTAAACTTGCAATATGTGGTTTCTTCAGAGATCCAATGCAAGTTCTAACGATGCTCGTCCCCTATCTTCATGCACGCCGGTTCGACCATAGTTAGAAATTCAAAACGGGCATAAGAAATTCAAAAAAAAATCCGAACAATGAAAATCCTTCCCGTGGTGTCATATTATGTGACATAGTTGAAAGGAAAAATACCAGACTTGGTATATTAATAATGTCTCGAAAAAACCTTCACAAAATGACTTATCATGTTCGAGGTTTCATGGCTTTCGGTCCAAATGACCGATGTTATGTGCTGAATCATGGCATAGTTTGTGATGATGTGCCCATATTATGCATGCATGTGTACATTGGTATGGAGAACAATGTTGCAGGAGGAAGTTTTCCTTTTCGTCGCACGGAAAAGCCCTTTTCCATTTTCCGAGCGCAAAAAATCGGTCGTTTTGTGAAGTAACCACCAAAATGCTGTTTCAGAATGCTATTGTACCATTTTCCTAAAATACTAGACCACCTTACATGGACTATATCCCAACCGGGACATCTCAAACCTTTTCGTCCATCCCGAGTAAAAAGGACAAATGTCTGCCGAATCGGTAGGAAGTGGGTCCGGTTTGTACTACAGGTACATGATCTAACGCCCGTGATTTTTTGAAAAAACATTTTTAAACTCGCAATATGTGGTTTCTTCAGAGATCCAATGCAAGTTCTAACGATGCTCGTCCCCTATCTTCATGCACGCCGGTTCGACCATAGTTAGAAATTCAAAAAATTAAAAACGGGCATAAGAAATTCAAAAAAAATCCGAACAATGAAAATCCTTCGCGTGGTGTCATATTATGTGACATAGTTGAAAGGAAAAATACCAGACTTGGTATATTAATAATGTCTCGAAAAAACCTTCACAAAATGACTTATCATGTTCGAGGTTTCATGGCTTTCGGTCCAAATGACCGATGTTATGTGCTGAATCACGGCATAGTTTGTGATGCGGTGCCCATATTATGCATGCATGTGGACATTGGTATGGAGAACAATGTTGCAGGAGGAAGTTTTCCTTTTCGTCGCACGGAAAAGCCCTTTTCCATTTTCCGAGCGCAAAAAATCGGTCGTTTTGTGAAGTAACCACCAAAATGCTGTTTCAGAATGCTACCGTCCCATTTTCCTAAATACTAAACCACCTTACATGGACTATCTCCCAACCGGGAAATATCAAACCTTTTCGTCCATCCCGGGTAAAAAGGACAAATGTCTGCCGAATCGGTAGGAAGTGGGTCCGGTTTGTACTACAGGTACATGATCTAACGCCTGTGATTTTTTGAAAAAAATCATTTTTAGACTCGCAATATGTGGTTTCTTCAGAGATCCAATGCAAGTTCTAACGATGCTCGTCCCCTATCTTCATGCACGCCGGTTCGACCATAGTTAGAAATTCAAAAAATTAAAAACGGGCATAAGAAATTCAAAAAAAATCCGAACAATGAAAATCCTTCGCGTGGTGTCATATTATGTGACATAGTTCTAAGTGAGCAATTTTTCTTCCCGCCATTTTTCTTCCCGCTATTTTTTCCCGCTAGTTCTTCCCGCCATTTCTTCCCTCCAGTTATCTTCCTACAATTTCTCACTATATATATATGTAGGGTTGACCTCCATTGTCAATGCACATCTCTAGACTCATATATCCAACCTCATCACTCTTTCCCATGACTTCCACCGTAGCACTAACCCCTAGGGAGGTGGAGGCGCTTTGCGCCTCGAACTACCCCTGCCCGCCGGGCTACTGTGTCCCTGTCGGCTGGATGCTGAGCGCCGGAGGCGTGCCGGTTCCTCCTGTCCCTCTAGGTGTGGCGCGCCGAATGGCCATCACGAACCACTACTACTTCGAGCTCACGCTGGAGCAGCGGAGGAATCCCAGATGGCATCCCGACTATTTCCCGACTTGGGAAGCCTTCTTCGTGGATCGGCGTGAGAGGGCGCTCGCCAGGCACGAGGAGGACGACCCACCTCCTCTGAACTTCAACGAGGCCGGCCTTCGGCTGTGGTGGCGTGGCCGGACTCTCTAGAGCATCATGGCCTACGACACGGCCGCCTACTCTAACCCCCGCCTGCGCTACCCTCAAGTTCAGCCCACTCATACTCAGCCTTCAAGGTTCAACTACGGCGACCCCGACGACGACAGCGACAACGGCCACGTCGAGTACAACGACTACAGTGGCGAGTATTACAGGTGTAGGCAGGAGCATGACTGAATCACTCCAACATTGCAAAACAAGTTCGGCCAATTGTGGCTTAATCTGGCCATGTATCTTAATTTCCAGTTCTTCTATGTAACTTTGTGTTAGTTGCGTTATGTACTTTAATTTCAGTTCTATCCTAATAAAATTTTCTTTCCGCCCATTATTTCCCGTCCTTTTTTTCCCGCCCATTAATATATAAAAAATATAAGTTAATTCAAATACAAATTAAAAACAGAAAATGGTTTTGAATTAGTTATTCAAATCCAAACACTTTTTATGTTTAAAGTTTTTCTAAATTCCAAATTAATATTCAAAAAATATAAGTTAATTCATTTTTTATTTTAAATGGTTCATAGTTTAAATGGTTACATTAATTATTTTTAAAAATAGAAAATGCTTTTGAATTATTTATTCAAATTCAAACACATTTTATGTTTAAAGTTTTTCTAAATTCCAAATTAATATACAAAAATATAAGTTAATTCATTTTTAATTTTCAATGGTTGCATTAATTATTTTTAAAAATAGAAAATGGTTTTGAATTAGTTATTCAAATCCAAACATTTTTTATGTTTAAAGTTTTTCTAAATTCCAAATTAATATTCAAAAAATATAAGTTAATTCATTTTTTATTTTAAATGGTTCATATTTTAAATGGTTACATTAATTATTTTTTAAAAACATAAAATGGTTTTGAATTAGTTATTCAAATCCAAACACTTTTTATGTTTAAAGTTTTTCTAAATTCCAAATTAATATTCAAAAATATAAGTTAATTCATTTTTAATTTTAAATGGTTGCATTAATTATTTTTAAAAATAGAAAATGGTTTTGAATTAGTTATTAAAATCCAAACACTTTTTATGTTTAAAGTTTTTCTACATTCAAAATTAATATTCAATAAATATAAGTTAATTCATTTTTAATTTTAAATGGTTCATAGTTTAAATGGTTACATTAATTATTTTTAAAAACAGAAAATGGTTTTGAATTAGTTATTCAAATTCAAACACTTTTTATGTTTAAAGTTTTTCTAAATTCTAATGTAATTATCATTTAAAAAACATTACAAATTTAAACCCCAAAATAAAAACTAAGGCGGGAACATAGAGAAAATTCCTGAATTTTTTTGAAAACAGGGTCATATGTCCCGGTTGGAGCCACCAACCGGGACTAAAGACCCCTGCGCGCGCTGCTTGGTCTGCTGAAAAAAGTGGAGTATACGTCCCGGTTGGTGGCTCCAACCGGGACGTATGACCCTTTAGTCCCGGTTGGAGCCAACAACTTAGACAAAAGGTCCTTTGGTTATAACTGGGTAACCGTCCTCTTCTTCCCCATCTCACAATCTCTTCTCGCGCACGACGCCGTCAGGCTGCCCCGCCGCCCTGCACGCCCTACCGGCCGCCCCTCGCCCAGACAAGCGTGCAGGAAGCTTCGCCTCGTCGCCCCGAGGCTTCTCCCCGAAGGAATCGGCTCCGCTCGCTCCCAATCGTCGCCAACGACTCTGTCTCCCTTGAGCCCGACGACCGCCGCCGTCGATTCGCCAGCTCCCGACCTTGCCTCGCCTCCCCGACACCACCACCGCACACCTGGTGAGCTGCTGGTCCTCGTGGACCCTCTCTCTCGCCCCCTCTCGCTCTGGTTCCTCCTCCCCGTCGACGACCTGCCACCACTCACCATCGTCGTGCTCCCCTCTCCAGTGACCTTTTCGAGGCGGTGCCGCTACTCTTTGGCTCACCTCAACCTCCTCTCTCTAACGCGCGCACGCACGCGCCCTAGATCGCCCCCTAACGCCGTTGCCCGTCACCGTCCTACAAGCCACCACCGGCGTGATGTCATCCTGACGTCACCCGTGCGTCAGCGCTCGCGCAGACCCGGTCAAACCCAGCCAGGGACCCACTTTGCCTGCGTGGCTTGCCTATGTGGCCTTTGGCCCACAGGTCAGCCTCTCTGGCTAGCCCCAGCACGAGTGAAAAATGCCCCTGAACCACTTTTGCTTGTGTGGCTGCTGAGGTGGCTCCAGGCCCCTCTGTCAGTCACTATGGCTAGGTATGCCTGCGGTGTAGAAAGTTTAACCAGATTTTAATAATTTCAGAAATAATTATAATCCTATAAATTCAATAACTTTTAATCTATAAGTCAAAAAATATGAATAATATATCAAAATGTTCAGAAAAATGAAACCTAGCTATCTAAGATATAATCATGCATTGGCCAACAACTTAAATGACAAGTTTAATTATAAGCACAATTCCACCCATCTCATGTGTTCCGGAATTTCTCCGAGTTAGGGTTTTCACCCCTCGGATCCCCGATTAATTGTAGAGCATGCTTTAGGGTTACATTTCAATGCAATTCAACTTGTCATATCATCATACTTTCTTGAGAATTGCATCGATGCCATGTGTTGATTGTTTCCATTTCTTTCCGATGTTTGGTTCTTCCCGGTAGAATACGATATCGAGATCGAGATCGAAGCCAGAGATCAACACCGTCGAAACTCGAAGACAAATACTTGACCAACTGTAATCAAGTCAAGTACAAGGATCCTGAAGCTCTACTTTCGGCTATCAACAGGCAAAGGCAAGCTTAGCCCCACCATGACATAATCCTATGATTTCGAAAGCATTTCAATTCTTGCCATGATGCATACAATTCTACTGGTATTTGATCGATAGATAGAGTGTCCTATCTGTTGCATTACTCCCTTTGAGCTTATATTACCTGATCCACTGCTCCTAGCATATTAGGTTTATTAGGTTTATTAGTTTGGATTATTAGGTTTATTATTAGTTAGGTATTATTAGGTTTATTAATTAGTTAGGTATTATTAGTCTTCGGCCCCACTGGTCAGTCACTATTGGTAGCCCCAGACCCGATGAAAAACTACCCCCTTGTGCTGATGTAAAGTGACACAGTAACTGTTTTAAAATGGGTTAATATTTTCAGAAATTGATATAAACTTGTAAATTCAATAACTAATGATTTATAAGTCAGAAAAATACAAATAATATATCAAAATGTTCAGAAAATTGAGATCTATGTGTCTAAGCAATCATAATACATTGTCAAGCAACTTTAAACCCTATATTAGTTAAAGAAACATCGACACCCCTTATGTACATGTGTGTTCGTCGGTGTGTACTTGCTAGGGCATCCCGAACCCTTTTAAATCGATGTTGCACCTAGGGTTAGTGTAGGATCTCTAAATCTGACATGTCATACATATTGATTTCGCATTTTATTATGCCATGTATTGATTGCCGCCTTTCTTTCCGGTATTGGTTCTTCGCGATAGGATCCGAGCCCGAGGGTTTCTCCGAATTAGGGTTTCTGATATTGTAAATTCATTTTTATTATTGTGTATGTATATATTAGGGTTTCTCCGAATCAGGGTTTATATCTCTCAACACTGTACCTAACATTCTCCCTTAGCCGCTTTGACTTATCCGTTTTTCCACCTATGCAGAAAATATGGACCCACACGACAGAGACGAAGAAAAGGAAGAGTTGATCCAAAGTGTGATCCGCGGGGAAGAAAATTTAGATGTATCGACGTTTCTGAACAACTCCGATGAGGGTGATCCTCTTTTTGCCAGAAGAGACAACTTTTTTGAGGTTGAAGGTGATGCCTTCCGCGAGGGAGAATGCGATGCCTTGTGTGATCGAGAAGATGACCGCTCCGGCGAGGTGCATGTAATATAATTAATTCATTAATTAATCATCTGCTATCTATATAGAAATAGTAACGACGATCTTTCATCTTTTAGCCCTCTGGATCGAACAAATCTACTGAAAAGAGCAGACGAGGCCCAACCAAAAAGTTTGAAGACCATGAGAGGTTCAGGATCGAAGATATCAGTGAAGACGGCAAACCGACGGCTCCCGAAGTTGTCGCAAACAAATTTGTGGCACAATGCATAGTAATCGTTAGGGACTTAATCCCGATCATCATTCGAAATTGGAATAGGCCTGCTGATGCGGAAGAAGAGGGAACATGTTTATTTGTCCCTAACAAGGACAAAGATTTACTGTGAAAGAGGCTCATGCTTAATTTCAAACTACCAAAGATAGAGCCGGATCCAAATGCGGAGGTTCCAGTTGAGGACGCCTTAGAACATGGAAGAGCCATGGAGGCTAAGGTCAGGGAGTGAGCTATGAAGAAGATGGCCCAGTGTTTCACCAACTGGAAGAAAAGATTGCACCTTGACTATGTCGTGAAAGAGAAGACTCCGGATTTCAAGAAGATTCAGTTTGAGAAGATAAAACCATTCTGGGTTGAGTTTGTGAATTACAAGACATCAGAAAAAGCTAAGAAAATGTCTGCAACGAATAAGCTGAATGCTGCTAATAAGAAGTATCACCATACTATGGGGCAAGGTGGCTACAGGGCTGGCATTCCTAAGTGGGAGAAACTTGAGAATGAACTGCGTGCTAAAAAGATCATCCCAGAGACAGACGATTGGATCGAACGTGCAAGGAATTGGTTTTACGGGCATGGGGGCACGTTGGACTCAGAAGGGAAGTGTATATATAACATACGACATAAAGAAGACCCCTTGCCAATCGAGAAGATGAGAAAAGCAGTAAAGGCTGTTAAAGATGGGGATTTCATTCCCGATAGAGAGAATGATGAGCTCACACTCGCCCTTGGAAATAAGGAACATGATGGACGAACACGAGGCACAAGCGGCTCCAAACCATGGAGGACTGGGTTTCCCGACGAGAGGAAGAAATATCCTGATAGAAGCCGTCAGAGGAGAAAGGACAAGGCGGAAGTTGAAGCAGATATTCAGAAAGAGCGAATGCGTATAATTGAAGAACGAATAAAGCAACAACAAGATGAAATTAACGCACTTAAAGAGCAAAGTACTACCGGCCCATCTCAGCAGCACATGGTGGTAGAACCTGCATTCGATGCTACCGGCCTATCGAATAATCAAAAAAGCAGTGTGGCTTCCATCGAGGTCCCGGGTGATGATAATGATGATGACGATGGTGCACCGACGATGGCTCCTGTTGGCTACCCAGTGGATGATATCACACAGATGACACACTGCGAGCTACATGTCAAAGTTGTGAACATATCAATGAAGGTGGCGGTCGGCTATGCCTTACCAATTGGACCCACACCAACTTACCACTGTCGTCCGGTTCCACAGGGCTACGCTGTTGTCGGAGTGGATGAAATCATGCCCACCTTTGAAGTTTTGAATCTTGACTACCCTGCAGGTGAAGGGGATGTGACTGTACTGGGAGACGCAACAAACGTCACCATTCTATGGCCAAAGGAATGTATCGTGCTTCGAAATCACACGCCAAGGCCATCTTCGCCGCCACCTCACCCGTCTCCAGCGAGGTCGTCGCCGCCGCGGCAGCCGTCTTCGTCGCCTCACCCGTGTCCGTTGCCTCACCAATCTCCGGCGCAGCCATCGCCGGTGCCTCATGATAAAAAGCGTAAGCCTACCACCGCTACTCTGCGTCGTGCTAAGCGATCGCCGAAACATAAACAAGAGCCTCTTCCAAAAGTACCAAAGGTTCCTCCTAAGAGAGCTTATGACTGTACTAAAGAGGAGACTACGACTATCGTTGAGGCGGAAACGACATCATTTTTCGCTAAACTGAGGCGGCCGAAAGAGCTAGAGTTCCCCAGCACCAAAGAAGAAAAAGCTAGAGTGTTCAAAATGCTAAAGACTCTTCATCAAACCGAGCCAAAGCTGTCATCATACTATGAGTGTTCTATTCTCAAGTCACATGCGGCACAACAAGCCTCGAAGAGCAGTACTGATGCAAGCGACAAATCTGTTGCCCAGCTCGGAGAACAAGCAAAACAGTCTTGCGCCCCTCTCAAGGTGATTTCCCATACCAATGTGGGGTCGAGCAAATATGGGGCCGAAGAGTAGTATGATCTAGAGGTAGTTGCACAATACGGAGAAGCTGCCGCTGCTCAAGGTATGAGTATTGCCCAGTACTTATCCCAGTTAGAGTACTTCCCCGTGAGTGAAGTAGCATACAAATACCAGTACGGCAAACCTCTCGTTAAACCTGAGGAGGTAAATAATCTTCTAGCAAAAACACGAAGATTGCATAACTGGTACATGCATGCCACAAAGGCCGGGGCTAACTGGACAGTGCTGAGGGTTACAAAAAAGCATTATGGGAAAGAAATAGATGACATGATATCCATTGAATTTGATGAACTATTTCAATTATTCAATCAAGACGCCTTGGACAAATCGATCATCAGTGCCTATTGTCCGTAAGTACTAATTCTGTAATTAATTTAGTCTCTAGCTATCTCACCTTGTTTATTGCATGTATATAATCATACTCTAATATGCAGAATGAAGATTCTCGAATGCAGCAGAGGACAAATCTACGACATTGGCTTCATTGACCCATATTGGGTTCATCAAGATAATCTCAAAACAAGCCCCCGGGATACAGAGGATAATATCGTACACGCGTTAACGTTTGAAGAAACAAGAAGGGAAATACTATTTCCTTACAACTTTGAGTGAGTGTTATTGTTTTGTATACACTTCTATTTCGCTTACTCGATGTTAAGTATATAATTGATTAGTTATGCATGCGCAGCTTCCACTATATCCTGTTAATCACTCAACTTGACAAAGGGCGTGTACTATTCATGGACTCGAAACATAAACCCCTTGAGTAGTGGAAGAACATGCAGATGCTTCTCCAGCGGTAATTCTAATCATTACAACACTATATCGGCAACGTTCATAAATTTTATGATATCAAGTAATTAATAACTTCTTTTATTCGTTTTCTTCGCCGGGCAGCGCTTGGAAACGGTTCACCAACAAGGCTAGGGGTGTTTGGAAAGAGGATCTTACATTTCAAGAACTAGATGTAAGCACCACTAGCTATATCCGCGCATCTCTTTGATTCTAGTTTTGATACCGTTATTATCATGATTGATTATTATTTTGATTGAACTATGTTCTCGTAAAGTGCCTGACGCAGGGACCAGGGAACAATTTATGTGGATACTATGTTTGCGAGTTCATCCGGCAGACGTGTTGTGAGAAGGGCAGAAATTTAGAACAACTCCACGTACGTAAACAATTTCTATAGTTTTTAATTACCATCAAATTGTGTTTAGTTTCATTCATATAGGCTGACTCCTTTTTTAAATCAGATCGAACATCTACGGGACGGTCTTCTGCCAAAGGATCGCGTACGAGCAATTCAGGAGGAATTGGCGGGATTCTTTGATGCAGAAGTCCTAAACCCAAAAGGGGAATGCTATTCAGGTGTGTATAAACAATATGAATTGTACAAAGAGCTTATTTTGTATGTAGTGTATGAACTCGATCTGTGTATCGAATGTAATATGTTTGACACTTGGATCTATATTGTCATGATGATCTTGTGTAATATAATGGTTCCTTCAAAGATGACTAAATAAACAATAAAACAACATAAATGAATTCTCTGTCGCGACACAAAAAGTGGCAAAAATGCTGCCGCGACAGAGAAATGTGTCAAATCTCTGCCGCGGCAGAGGGTTATTTGTCCCGGTTCGTGTTACGAACCGGGACGGTTGCCCCCCCTCCCTCTGCAGCGGCCACGTGTACGCCCTTTTGTCCCGATTGGTGGGGCAACTGGAACTAAAGGTTGGGACTTTAGTCCCGATTGTCCCGTCCCGGTTGGGCAATCGGGACTAAAGCCTCTTACCAACCGGGATATATGGGCCGTTCTGCACTAGTGACATAGGCACATGTCCCACAGTAAATAAAGGTTCTTGCTTATAGTCCATTCTCTGGTTCATCTTCTCGTGATCAGCGGGCCATGGTGCAGCATGAAATCATAATTTAGTCCTGGCGCAACACTTGTCCTGGCGTACGCAAAATGTACAAGACGATCATTGGTGTCCCCTGCCAGACCTAATGAGCTAGTAGTAGCAGGGAATCTTGTATGCCCACAAAATTATTTAGATTGCTGTGTGTCGTATAAGCCGATTAGTACAATTTGTTAGAATATTTCTCGTACAACATGTTAAGTGTTTGAGTCAGTTTGTAATAGGTTAAGTCGGTTTGTGTTAAGCCTATATAATCTCTTGTAACCGGTACAATCTTGTTATCGATTATTATTCAATACAATTCTATATGGTATTAGATTTTCGATCCTGAGGTATGGCGAACCACTACAGGAATGGGAAGCTACGCTGACGGCCGGTCGCTACGCCGACGACCGAACGTCGGGGCTGTCGACGTAGCCATCGTTTAGGCCAGACCCGCCAAGCAGCCGTCGGTGTAGAATTGCCCTCGGCATATCCTATGCTACGCCGACGGCTGCCCTCGGCGTAGCTATTTTTTATTTTATCTCATTAAACTTTGAAAAATCATAACTAAATCATTCTAATTCGGAAAAATACAAATAATATATAAAAATTTGCAGAAAAATAAGACCTATCTATCTACACTAAAAATATTACACATTTGTAAATAAAAATTAAGTAAAACATAAAATATTATATATAGTTTAAAACGGGCATAAAAAATTCAAAAACGATCGAAACAATGTGAAACCTTCGCGTGGTGTTATATTATGCGACATAGTTAGAAGAAAAAATATCAAACTTGGTATATTGATTATGTATCAAAGAAAACCTTCACAAAATGACCTATCTCATTCGAGGTTTCTTGGCTTTCGGATCAAATGACCAATATTATGGCTAGAATCAAGGCATAGTTTGTGATAATGTGTCCATATTGTGCATACACATGCATCATGGGATGGCGAACAATGTTGTACGAGGAAGTTTTCCTTTTCGTCGCACGAAAAAGCCATTCCCATTTTCCGAGCACAAAAAACGAACGGTTTTGTGAAGCAACCACCAAATGGCTAATTTAAAATGCTACCACCACATTTTACAAAAATACTATACAACCTTATATGGACAATGTCCCAACAGGGGGATCCGAAACCTTTCCGTCCACCCCTGGTGAAAAAGACAAATTCGTGCCGAATCGGTAGGAAGTGGGTCAGATATGAACTACAGGTACATGATCCGATACTCATATTTTTTTACAAAAATCATTTTTACATTCACAATATGCTATTTTATCAAAGATCCAATGCAAGTTTAGCGAGTCTCGGCCCCGAGCTAAGAATCTTCATGACCGCCGTTCGACAAAGTTTGACGATAGTTTAAAACGGGCATAAAAAATTCAAAAACGATCGAAACAATGCGAAACCTTCGTGTAGTGTCATATTATGTGACACATTTATAAGGAAAAATATCAAACTTGATATATTGATTATGTCTCAAAAAATCTTCACAAAATGACCTATCTCATTCGAGGTTTCTTGGCTTTCGGGTCAAATGACCAATATTATGGCTAGAATCAAGACATAGTTTGTGATAATATGCTAATATTATGCATACACATGCATCATGGGAAGGCGAACAATGTTGCAGGAGAAAGTTTTTCTTTTCGTCCCACCAAAAAGCCATTTCCCATTTTCCGAGCACAAAAAATGGACGGTTTTGTGAAGCAACCACCAAATGGCTAATTCAAAATTATACCACCATGTTTTATAAAAATACTATACCACCTTATATGGACAATGTCCCAACAGGGGGATCCAAAACCATTCCGTCCACCTCTGGTAAAAAGATAAATTCCTGCCGAATCGGCAGGAAGTGGGTCAGATATGAACTACAGGTACATGATTAGATGCTCACTTTTTTTACAAAATTCATTTTTAGGTTCATAATATGCTATTTTATCAAAGATCCAATGCAAGTTTTCCTTTTCATCACACCAAAAAGCCATTTTTCATTATCTGAGTGCAAAAAAGAGATTTTCTAAAGCAACCACCAAATAGCTAATTCAAAAACGGAGGGTTTGTGATTAGTTGATATGGATATCATATTTGGATTCCTCTCATTTTTCTGAGCAATTTAGACATATTATTTGTGGAATTCCGATTTATAGATTTAAATATATTAATTATTCCATATTAAATAGAAAAATATAAAAAAGTAAAATTATTATATTTTTATTTGAATTCAATAATATTTTTACTTATTCATTAATGCTTACTTAAATAATTGTTTGTAATTTCGAAAAATACAAACATGTGACATGATGATATAAGAGTTAATAGGATTGATAGCATAGTATTGACAACAATGTATGTATTACTTTGCGGAAACGGATTCTAAAGAAACGAGGAAGTTAAGCGTGCTGGAGCTGGAGTAGTAATAGGATGGGTGACCGCCGGGAAGTTTGACTAAGACCGAAATTTAATCAAATATTAAGTGTAATTAGTGTTAAAATGGTTCAAAGTGGGAGATTAACGAGTCAAACAATTCAAAGAATAAAAAAATTGAGAAAAAAATAATTTTTTAAAAAAAAATGTTTTTGCAACCGGCCGACAGGCTATGCCGATGGCCGCTACGCCGAGGGCAAAGCCGTCGGCATAGCGTACGCCGACGGCATTTCGATACATCGACAGCTTGAGTGTGCTCCGTTGAGGGAGATCTTTACCGAGGGCAGCCGTCGACGTACCATACGCCGAGGGCATTTGGCCTACGCCGATGGCTTTTTGCCCTCGGCGTAGCGTACACGTCCTGTAGTGAACACACCAAACCCGCCGCCGCCGCCCGGCTACATCGAGTGGCACGCAACCATCATCGCTGCCCAGGTCGCCGCCGCGGACTCCTCTTCTTCTACCTCCACTCTAGCTCTACCTCCACCAATACCTCCCGCAATCTCCTTTACCGACACCATCTCAAATATTAGCCCCTATATCCCTATAACCCTAGACCTCGCTGCCGACAATTACTACCATTGACGTCACATCTTCGACGTCCACCTCGAGCGATGCAATCTCCGTTCCCACGTCTCCGACGAATCTTGCCCCCAGCTTCATGATCCTCAGTGGGTCAAGGATGATCTCGCCATTATTCAATGGATCTACATGCGAGTCTCCACCAAAATCTTCAATCTCATGCACCGTGATGGTGCTACTGCCGCCGATCTCTGGGTGGCCCTTTGTCAGCTCTTCCAGGACAACGTCGACACTCGCGCCAACAACCTTCATACTGAGCTTCAGAACACGGTGCAGGGTGATGCACCGATCGGTGTCTACTGTCAACGTCTCAAGGCGATCGCGGATGAACTCCGCGAATTTGGTTATCCCATCGACGATCGCCAGCTCATCAACGTCCTCCTTGTTAGAGTACATATACATTTATGGCTAGAGATAGACTAGGACTCTACATCTTGTAATACAAGTCTCCACATACCCCGTATAACTCTATATAAACCCCCACAGGGATTATTGTAATACAACACACTATTCTAGGGATTCAATATTTTTTACGTGGTATCAGAGCAGTTTGCCTCAAGACGTTGATCCTAGATTCTTCCATCACTTCCGCAACGCGTCGCCCCCGGGAGATTACTCCTCAGGGGCGCGGCACCCGGTCTCGATTAAAGATCAGATCGGTTCTTAGACTAGACTAGATCCAAATTTCGAAAAAATCATTTCATAGATTAGATCCAATTAGCTATAAATAAAATTCTTAAATCCCACTATCCTCCATCCGGCGAAAATTAGTGCAATATTGAAGATCGTGCTGCAAGATATATCACCAGCCGTCTCGCTGAAGATTGCAACAATCTGATCCAAAAAGGTATGCTGCGTCTCCGAATAGCCCGGTACGGCCACGCACGAGCGTTATGCGTTCACCCCGCGACATGCATCCATGGGGCACGTGCATGCATCCATCTACTCCAAGGCATGCCTCATCAAGATCATGTGTTTGCATGCACGGGCGCGGTCAACGGCAAGTTCAGCATAATGTCCACCAATCCATCGCGCGGTCGTAGATCAACTTCACACTAATATCTGTAATGCTTTGAGACGCGATTACACCAACACTAAGATCTGCACTATTTTAAGACACGATTACACCGACATCAAGATCTGCACTGCATCAAGCCAAACTACAACGACCCGGACATCTACATCAAGTTATACGACCACGTACACCAAGATCTTCGTCGAGTTCTACATCGCCAACAAACATCATCGCCAAGGTCTACATCACGTGGTCTAAACCGCCGTTGCCGCAGCCCGGCGTTTCGCTAGGGCGATTACACAATTGCCTCGTCCGCCTGGTCCAAAACCCGCTGCCGCCGATCCTATGCGATCCGCCGCTGCCATAAAAACCTTGATGCTGCCTCTTGCCTTGTGCCCCGGCCGCCGCCTACAAAAAACTACAACCAAAAACCCGCCCCCACCGCAGACCCCTGCCGCCGTCGCCCAAAACCCGCCATCATAGATCCCTGCCGCCGCCGCACAAAAACCTAAAACCCTACGACATAAACCGTGCAATTTTTTTTTACGCCTACGGCGCTATAGGCTACAATGACCACGGCAACCTTGACCACGGCCACATCACGACTGGCTACCTCACATCAAGAACAACGTCTACAGCAACTCAAGAATTCCAAACAACAGTGTCTGCTTCATCACTTGCGTCCACGCCACTCCCTCTGTGACTGCGGGAGGGAAGAGAGGCACGACAAGGGGACGCAGTCACCTCCCCTAGACGCCATCCATGATCATGTGCACATAGGTGATGATGACAAGGAGGTGAAGATGATGAAAGCGCAAGACTTCAGATCCAGTCGCAAGCATCCGCTTCACTCCCGCTCCGACTGATGGGGGATGTTAGAGTACATATACATGTATTGCTAGAGATAGACTAGGACTCTACATCTTGTACTCCAAGTCTCCACCTACCCCCATGTAACTCTATATAAATCCCCACAAGGGTCATTGCAATACAACACAATATTCTAGGAATTCAATATTTTTCACAATCCTCATCGGACTCGACGAGTGGTTCGAGAAGCAGGGTGATGCACCGAGGTTCGCTTTATGCTCCAATGGGCCAATCGTGCCCAAACCAACAAGGACTCTCGTCCCCAGGTCTTCACCACCACTCCTTGGCCCCCTGCGCCAGCGCTGCTATCTCTACCGACAACACCACCTCAACCATCGGGCTTGCATCCAAGTCCCAATTATCGGGGCAAAATCCCTAGGCCGCCGTAGTTCCGCACGACGCCTGTTCCTCCTGCTCCGGTCTCGGCCTCGACTCCACCAAACACTCCACCTCCACCCTGTTGGCGTCCATCGCTTGACCCTTGGAACAGGCTTGTCTAGGTGTGGCTTATGCCCTACCATGCCCCTACACCATATGGCGCCTCGCCTGCCTACACCGGTGCCTGGCAGCTCGACCCTCGTCCTCATACTGGCGCTCCCGTTCTCGCTCCTCGACAGCCGACGGGCGTGTATCACGCTGCTCCTGTCTCTGCGCCATCGATCTACAATGCCACACCCTATGCATCCTATGGCGTTCCATCGTCCCCCTACATGCCAAAGTACAATGATGGTGGCTCTCACTTCATGCCGATGTCGGCTCTCCTGCCGACGCCACCACAATCGCCAGCTCTCATGTCTACACCAACCTCTACTTTGACTCCGAGCTAGGACCAAGCTGATTTTCTATAATCCATGAACAATTTTGCTTCTCAAGGGAACTCAGGTACGAATTTGATTTTCGATTCTGGTGCTTCTAGTCATATGTCTGCATCAAGTAATTTGCTTACTTCTTGCACACCTTCGTATTTTCCCTCCATTAATCCTGGTGATGGATCATCTATTCATATTTATTGTGTCGGCCAGGCTCAAATCCAATCTCCAACCAAACTGTTGCTTCTTCGTGATGTTATTGTCGCTCCTTCTCTTATTAAAAATATGATTTCTGTTTGTCAATTCACCGCTGACAATCATGTTTCTAACGAGTTTGACCCCTTTGGTTCATCTGTGAAGGATTATCGATCCAAGGCCGAGATCACACGCTTCAATAGCTCCGGTGATCTATACTCCCTCCATGGTGTCCCTGCCGCTGCACCTCCCACGTCCATGGTGGCCTATGTTGATCTGTGGCACCAACGTCTCGGCCATTCCAATAATAATGTGTTATCAACACTTCTTGGTGAATTTTCAATACCTTTAATAGATATTCTCATAATCCTTCTATGTGTCATTCATGTCAATTAGGCAAACATGTACGTCTACTCTTTTGTTCCTCCCAATCTTCTAGTACTTTTCCTTTTGAGTTACTCCATTGAGATCTTTGGACATCACCAATAGAAAGTGTCTCTGGTTTCAAATATTATGTTGTGATTCTTGATGATTATACACATTATGTTTAGACCTTTCCTCTAGCCATAAATCTAATGTTCACAATATTTTCCTAACTTTCAGTGTTATGTCTATGTACACTTTTTCCTCCCTATAAGATTAATCTAATGTGATAATGGTCGTGAATTTGACAGTCTTAAAAAACCCAATTTATTTCTTCAATATGGCATTTTCTTACGTTTCTCGTGTCCTTACACCTCTCCTCAAAACGGCAAGGCCGAGTGATCACTTTGTACCCTCAATGAAATCACTCGCACCCTCCTTATTCAATATTCTATGCCTCCAAAGTTTTGGGTTGAAGCCCTCCATGCGGCCACATATTTACTTAATATTCGACCATCTAGAGTTAATCCAAAAACTATGCCTTACTTCTATTTATTTCTAATCCCAACTACTCTGACATTCGAGTCTTCGGTTGTCTCTGTTTCCCAAACTCTATTCTACTTCTCCAAATAAACTTTCACACTATTCTATCCCATGTGTCCATGTTGGTTTTTCTGATGAGCACAAAGGTTATCGTTGTTTAGATCTTGTTAGTGGTTGTGTTCATGTGTCTCATCACGTCACGTTTTTTCCCTTTCTCCAAGCATCAAACTAATGACTCACCCACACCCACGCCATCTCCTAGTCCTTCATGTCGCCCCAACTTACCCTTCTTTCATCAGCCCACTTCTGCCGTGGCAGCCAAAGCCGCTGAAAAGTCTGGCGTGGTAGTGGATCCTGCGTGACCACCTCTGCCACCCCTCTTGCCACGGCATCAGAAACTGCTCAAAATCCTGCCTCTACTCCTGCCGCGGTAGCGAAATCTGGTCCAAACTCTGTCGTGGCAGACTTCCTGTCGTCACCGACTCCCGCGTCCGCTTCATCCGCTGCGCCGGGCGCGTCCATCTCTCCTCTTCCATCTCGTGCTATTCTCGTTCCTGCCCCTGCCAATGATCATACTATGCGCACATGTGCAAAGTCATGTTTTCGTCTCTCTGCAAAAGATCGTCTCAACCTTCATACATCTCTCTCTCCTTCCTCCCTTTCTAAATCTTACAAAATAGCTCTTCTTGATCCTAATTGGGCAGCATCCATAAAAGATAAATATGATGTTCTTCTTCAAAACAACACATGGCAATTAGTTCCTCATCCTTCCAACACAAACATAGTCTTTGGTAAATGGGTTTTTCGAGATAAGTTTCATTCTGATGGGAGTTTTGCACGTTATAAAGCTAGATGGGTATGTCGTGGTTACTCTCTCAGCAACACGACATCGATTATGATGAGACTTTCTCTCATGTTGTCAAGACTAGCACTATTTGCACTGTCCTAAGTATTTTCGTGTATTCTTCCTAGCCTATTCATCAATTAGATGTCAAAAATGCTTTTCTTCATGTCTCTCTTCAAGAAACAGTTTATTGTTAACAACCTCTTGACTTTGAACATTTTTCCTATCCTAATCATGTTTGTCTTCTTCAGAAATCTCTTTATGGTCTCAAACAGGCACAACAGTCTTAGTTCAAACGCTTTTCCACCTATGCTCAAACCATCAGCTTTACTCCCTCTTGTTTTGACACCTCTCTCTTTACTTTTCATCATAAAACTACCACTGCCTATCTCCTTCCATATTTAGATGATATTATTCTCACAGCCTCTTCCCAACACTTTTTAGATCACAATATTTCCCTTCTTAGCAAACAAATTTCTATGATAGATTTAGGTCTTCCGCATCACTTCTTAGGTATTGCTATTATTCTTGACTCCTCTGGTATCATCTTGTCTCAATGTCAGTACACTCTAAATCTTCTTTCTCGTCCTGGTTTGCTTGATTGTCAATCTTCTTGTACCCCTGTTGATACAGGTTCCAAACTTCTAATGGTGCTCCTTTCTCTGATTCCTCTCTTTATCATAGTCTCACCGGTGTTCTTCAGTATCTTGCTCTCACTCGTCCTGAAATTTCCTTGGATGTTCAACAAGCTTGTTTGTACATGCATGATCCTCGTATTCCACACTTCAATCATGTCAAACGTATTATTAGTTATCTCAAAGGCACTATAGAATTAGGACTTCATATCAACAAGTCGTATCCCTCTTCTTTGACAGCATAGTTTGATGTAGACTGGGTTGGTTGTCTAGATACTCGTAGGTCCATATCCGGATTTTGTGTTTTTCTTGGTAACAATTTGGTTTCTTGGTCTTCAAAAAGGAAGGTTATAGTCTCTTGCTCGTCTGCTGAAGCTGAGTATCGTGATGTGGCTCATGTTGTTGCTAACACGGTTTGGTTCTGCCAGCTACTGTCGGAGCTTCACCGTCCCATCGAGCAAGCCACCATTGTTTATTGTGATAATATTTCTGCAGTTTACATGTCCGGGAATCCTGTTCAACACCGCCCCACCAAGCATATTGAGATAGATATTCATTTTATTCGTGAGAAGGTAACCTTGGGGCAAGTCCGAGTTCTCCATGTTCCAACTATAGTTCAATTTGCTGATATCTTCCCCAAAGGATTGGCTACAACTCTGTTTTAAAACATTCGTTTTAGTCTCAACGTCATCGATCCTACCGTTGACACTGCGGGGGGGGGGGGGGTGTTAGAATATTTCTTGTACAGCACATCAAGTGTTTGAGTCGGTTTGTAATAGGCTAAGTTGGTTTGTGTTAGGCCTATATAATCTCTTGTAACCAGCACAATATTATTATCGATTATTATTCAATACAATTCTACAGACTTCTTTAAGCAAAATGTACAAGACGATCATTGGTGTCCCCTGCTATAGCTAATGAGCTAGTAGTAGCAGGGAATCATTGTATGCCCAGAAAATCATGGAGATTGTTGTGTGTCGGATTTTAAGTATATATGTGATTAAATAGGTATTTTATTTTCGTGCCCCTGGTTTGTTAGTTTTACTCACGTTTCCCTAGGCGCTTAAATTTTTCTCACTTTTGTCCCGATCTTTCTCCAAAACTCTCACATGGTATCAAACTCGCTATCCATCAGTCTTGCCGTTACGTGCTGACAAGTGGGGCCGCGTTCAAGAGGGTCCCATAGTGGACACCTTTCTCCACTTAACTAGATCAGCTAGGATCCACAACTTATCCACATGAGCATCGGACCCACAACTTACCCAGGTTGGCATTGCAAGATGGGACTCCAAGCCAGCCCCGTTCCGGTGTCGTTGCCTACCCTTTCTTCTTCTTCTCCGGTGACAGCGGCCCTTCTCCGGCCAACGAGTTATGTCTAGCTTCACTTTAGCCTCTAGTTCGTCTTGGGCATAGTATGGTGTCGTCCCGTTGACCTGTATGAAGGATGATAATGGCAACCATGGCAGAGAAGGTTAGAGGGTTCGCTTGTTGTGGACAATAAATTGGCGCAACTCGGTAGCTTAGTTGGGCACACACTTGCTGTGGAGAATGCGGCTCATAAAGGAGCCATTCTGATGATTTAATTTGTTTAACGAGTTAGTATCTCGGTTGCAATCAAGTTAATCTATGAGGTGAAAGTCAAACTTGAAGATTTAGGGAGATGGATGTATAAGAAATAAGAAAATTACATAACTCTTGAACACTTTCAAAATTTAAAAAATTATACAAATTTTAAAGTAAAAGAGAGTTTATAATTTTTAGAGGGTGAAAAGTAATGCATTCACTAAAATTTTTATGACCGATGCATATACTAAAATTATACAAATCTTAATGTAAACAAGAGTTTATAATTTTTATAGGGTGAAAAGTAATGCATTCACTAAAATCTTTATGTCCGGTGCATATACCAAAATTATATAAATCTTGAACACTTGCAAATTACAATTTGGACATGATAATGTATTCTTAAGAAACTCTTGAGAGTTTACCTTTTTAGAGCGTGAAAAGTAATGCATAAACTAAAGGGATCCCTAAACTAAAATCTTTATGTCTCGTGCATATAAAAAAATTATACACATTTGAACACTTTGAAATCGCACTTCGGACAAGATAATGTTGTGCCAAGAAAATCTTGAGAGTTTATCATTTTCATAGAGTGAAATGTAATGCATAAACTTGCATATACAAAAATTATACACCTTTGAACACTGTGAAATCGCACTTAGGACATGATACTGATGTGCTAAGAAAATCTTGAGAGATTATCATTTGCATAGTGTGGAATGTAATGCATAATCTTGCATATACAAAAACTATACATCTTTAAACACTTTGAAATCGCACTTATGACATGATAATGTTGTGCTAAGAAAATCTTGAGAGATTATCATTTTCATAGAGTGAAATGTAATGCATAAACTTGCATATACGAAAATTATATACCTTTGAACTCTTTGAAATCGCACTTAATATGTGATAATGTTGTGCTAATAAAATCTTGAGAGATTATCATTTTCATAGAGTGAAATGTAATGCATAAACTTGCATATACGAAAATTATAAAGCTTTGAACACTTTAAAATCGCACTTAGGACATGATAGTGTTGTGCTAAGAAAATCTTGAGAGTTTATCATTTTCATAGAGTGAAATGTAATGTATAAACTTGCATATACGAAAATTATAAACCTTTGAACACTTTAAAACCACACTTAGGACGTGATAATGTTGTTCTAAGAAAATTTTGAGAGTTTATTATTTTTATAGAGTGAAATGTAATGCATAAACTTGCATATACAAAAATTATACACCTTTGAACACTTCGAAATCACACTTAGGACGTGATAATGTTGTGCTAAGAAAATCTTGAGAGTTTATCATTTTCATAGAGTGAAATATAATGCATAAAGTTGCATATACGAAAATTATACACCTTTGAACACTTTCCCTTAAAATTATATTCAAATTCATTTGTTTATGGAGTTAAAGTAACATTGGCAAACTCGTTATTTTACATAGATAGAAGGGTAGCCCCCGACAAATATAGGGGTTATTGATGACTGTGAAATATAGCCATCCACATCCACATTTAAACTAGATATTATTCATACTTTTGATGAAATATCTCTATAAATCCTGCCACTAATGCCTAATGATCAAAGGGTTATGCAATCATGTCTTTCCATTTTTCCCTATGCAGGAAACGACATATGATGTTGGAAATCACAACATTAAAGTCAAATATATGAGATTTCCAACAACCCAAAGAAACCAGGGGTCGTGAAGAGGAGCCAGAAGTTTTAACGACCAACTATACGCCGGGAAAAAAATTCTGGCTGTATAGTTTGCACCGACACCGCTAGGTCAAACAGAACAACTTTCGTGAATGGACCCCTATATAAATAGGCCTCTGGCGACGAGAAAAACGCAGAGCCATGAGAGCCAAGCCAGAAAACACAATACTGAAGAGCCGCCAGAGGAATAGATCTAGATACAATCTCACAACCCTTCTCCACCACCATAGCCATAGTCCACCACTTCTAATAGTAGATCTCATCTCTAATTGGCAACATTGTAAGACTCCTACTATCAATCTCATGATTTCCATTACAATGTTTATGATTGTTGATCTCATCTCTATGTGTGAGTAATTCTCCTTGGGCTAACGTCTTCGGCCTAGCCATGTAGTTTGTGCATGTTATTTATCATAGATTGGTTATTGTATTAGTTTGTATGATGTGATGATTATTGTATCCTCTCTTGTCTCAATCCAAGGACTTGTCAAGTACCCAAGACCCCAAGGATTGATCTATGTATAGGAAGTGTGAGTAATGACTAATCTGCAGGATAGTAACCCTAGTGACAAAAAGGGTAGTACGGCTTTATGTGAGTGATTTCCTTGGGATTAACAGTGACGTCACTATGCATATCATGAGTTCTCTTTCTTCTATGGATGAGACTAATAGGTTATTTCTATAAGCGTTTGAGGAGGCAATAAAAATTATGGATGCACTGCCCACATATAATTATCTTGCTCTAACAATTACATGCATACTATATTATTATCTTTTATTCCCATCAGATGTTTTGCACAGCTACAGGAACCGAAAGCCCCAGGCCCTCTCTTTCCATCATCAGAAACAAAAAAATATAGCAAACTCTTGATCTGGTAAAACACTAAAAGAATTCCAAAACTCCCGAAGGTCCGTTAAAGTAACTTCACCATGCTTTCTACTTCCCGAGGATTCGATAACCTAGGTCTACTAGGGAAAAAGAGCTATACTACATCCGTCATCCGGATCGAAGTATCAACCTTTTTCTGGCACCATTGCCGGGGAAGCAATAGCTACCCTGGTAAGGTTATTAGGAACCTTACTAGTTTTAATTCTTTTATTTATTTAAAAAACAAAAAAATAGTTAGTCTTTAAATTCTTGTTTTTACTATCATAAGTTTTTATTTAAAGAAAACCCCAAAACATAGGAAATATGGCTGAAAAGAAGCTTGGGGAGTTTGCAACTCTCAACAATGATTATTTGTGTACTCCTATTACCCAGCCAACAATTACTGTTGAGGAATATGAAATTAAGCCCCACTAATTAAGTTTGGTTCAACAAAATCAATTTGGAGGCTCTGCATTTGAGGACGTAGGTATGCACTTGAACACTTGCACTGAAATATGTGATATGATGGGCATTAAAGATGTTGACCCCAATGCGGTCAATTCGCTTATTTCCTTTCTCTCTTAGAGGAAGAGCAAAAGAATGGTTGTATCTTTGCCTAGAAATACTATTGCATCATGGGTGGAATGAACTTCTTTATTTATGACTAAATTTTTTCCACCTACAAAGACTATGCAACTAAGATCTAATATTACTGGTTTAGATAGGAACAGTATGAGCCACTGATGAACCACAAGTATATGGGATCGCAACAGTCTTCGAGGGTAGTATAACCCAATTTATTGATTCGACACAAGGGGAGCCAAAGAGAATTTATAAGCCTTAACAACTGATTTGTCAATTCAGCTGCAACTATAAATAGTCTTGCTCATAGTAGTTTATCAGTAGCAACAGTTTTGTAGTAGCAGTAGCAAAGTAATAATAGCAGTAAAATAAAGTCAGTAGTAACAATAGTAGCAAACAACACGATTTGAGTGCGGTAGGCATAGAGATGGATGGACGGGCTTTGCATGGACAAGACTATTCATGTAATATCAAGATCTAGGGAATTTGCATATAAATAAGATAAAGCGTCCAAGTACTAAATAATCATAGGGATGTGTTCCATATATAGTCATAAGTGCTCGCAATGAGAACTTGCACAACATCTTTTGTCCCGCCAGCCCGTTGCAGCGGGGCCTCAAGGGAATCTACTGTCAATTAAGGTACTCCTTTTAATAGAGTACCCGGCAAAGCATTAACACTCCATGAACACATGTGATCCTCATATCACAGCCATCCCCTCCTGTTATCCCAATTTCTGTCACTTCGGGGCCTCGGGTTCCGAAAAGTGATATGTGTAAACAACATGCAGGTAAGATCACAAAAAATAATATCATCATGAATCAATAACATGTTCAGATCTGAGATCATGGCACTCGGGCCCTAGTGACAAGCATTAAGCATAACAGGTTGCAACAATGTCAAAAAGCACTAACAAAGATACTAGGCACCATGCCCTAACAATCTGATGCAATTACATGATAGATCTCATCCAATCCCTACCATCCCCATATCCTACTATGGGGGATTACTCACTCATGGATGGGGGAAACATGGATGGTTGATTGAGAGGCGTCGGTGATGATGATGGCGATGATGTCCTCCAATTCCCCGTCACGGCAGGGTGCCAGAACGGAGTTTCTGTTTCCGAATCGCAGTTTCTGGTGGTGGTGGCACAGCGGAACTCTATCTGGAAAATTGTTGAACCCCCTCTGTTTTTAGGTCATAGGACTTATGTAGGCGAAGGAGGAGATCTAAGGGGTGCCCGAGGTGGCCACACCACCCCCTGACGCATCTTGTCATGCGCCACCAGGTGGTGTGGGCCCCTTGTGGCCCTTCTCCGTCTCATCTTCTGGCTCCGTGAGTCCTCTGGTAAAATAGGATTTTTGCGATATTTTCCGAGATTTTTCCTGAAAGTTGATTTTCTACACAAAAACTAGACACCAAAGCAATTCTGCTGAAAACAGCGTCAGTCCGTGTTAGTTGTATCCAAATCACACAAATTAGAGGAGAAACAATAGCAAAAGTGTTCAGAAAATTAGATATGTTTTGGACCTATCAACTCCCCCAAGCTTAGCCTATTGCTTGTCCTCAAGCAATTCAGTTGAAAACTGAGTGCGATAAAAGAAACTTTCATGGACACATTTGCTTCATAAGATGTATATATTCTCAGCATATGAGTAGATACTTAGGCAATTCATAATAAAGAGTATGCAAATAAGTCTACCCAATAGTCATGCAATATAAGAATAGATTCCAACACACTAATAATAAATAGCATGAAACATAAGCATAAGCAACATTGTAATGCTCATAAGAAGGTATGATAGAGTGGTATCTCGCTTGCCTTTGATTGTGGAGCAAAACATAAATGCCAAGGCACCTCTGAATTTCAAGTGAAGACTAGAAGTAAAGATATCAAAGATAGAAGCAGCAAAGTTACGTCACAATTAACCATGTTTTGAGACAAGCACATTACACTAAGAATGACAACTATGATCTCAAGAAGGTGCTCATAGAATAAGTGGTGACTCAGCAAAGAAGTGAAAAGGTTTTGGAAAGTTTGAAAGGCTTCCAAATGCTGAAAGTATGGTACTCCTTAGTTTTAAGCTCTCATTTCCCCTATCATAGGCATCTTTAAATGGTTAAGGTTAAATGTAACACCCTCGCCTGATAAGACTGAGTTCATGTGTATAGTGCCAATCCATGGATCGGTTCACTGTCACACACAGTACAAAATGATACCAAATATAACTGTGCATCATAAATACAACGAATATGATCCAGAATTTACATTATATTACAGCGGAAAGCAATTACAAAGTAGATCTCCATCCTTCAAATGTGCCACAGGCGAACAATTTTTGAGTGGAGTCTCGTGACCTATGAACGATCACTCAGATATGATATAACCTGCAACATAAAATGTAGTAGCCCCGAAGGATCAATACATGGAATGTATGGCAAGTAGGCTAAAGTGGTTAACAACAGATCTATCAACTACATGCTTATTTGGCTTAGTGGAGTTCAGGCTCATTTTGCTTAAAGCAATAGTTTTATCCTAACATATGTAACAAATTAGTTTTCCAATACAATAAGTAGGACACTCTGGTTCACTCCTAGGTGCTCCTACCCAAATAAGTTCATCCAATAAGTTTTAAGTAATTGAGAAATTGGGATGAGTGAGAAATATGTCATAGCATCAGTATCGGGTCGCTCAAATTGTCCATAACCGGGGACACAGCTAAGTACTTAGTTTAGACACCCTGCAGGGGTTTGTAGACTTTACCCATGTGACCTGGTCAACCCAACTCGGACCACCACACTCATATTGTGTGATGATAGGGATAAGTCCAAGACGAGACAATTCGGGAAGAGATTCCCAAACCCATCCACGCAGCGTACCAACCTGCACTATCTACATCTCTGGCGACGTAGGGTTCGAGTCACCACAACCTACTAAGTCCAGCCAGCCACCCATTTCTTACTAGCACATGGTTGCACACGAAAGCTACTAAACAAAGAAGACAATCCTTTCGCAGTAACCTGGGCGGCATTCCCCACCATAAATCCACACTCGATGACCCAATCAATGCCATTCCGCGCAGGTGGTTCATTAAAATCATGTTGAATTGTCATTTAGCAAAATATAAGTCTTTCAAAACATATAAATTTTCATGGTGTGATTCCCTTCCTCGTCTAAATAGCATAGCTAAGCAATCTACCAATACGATGGCTCATAAATAAGGATACTAGGGAATAATAATATGGGACATAGCATAGCATATACACATCAATTCCTACATATGCAATTCTACAAAACATCTACAATGCATAGGAAAACAGTAGGACATTTATGACCAAGATAGCACCACTTGCCTTTTGTAGATGTAGTCATTCAGATAATCCTCACAATCCTCATAGATATAATGGTTGCACTCATCATAACCACAATACTTGCAATCATATAGTTGCAATCATAGTAGTTGCACTCCTCGCAATCTAACGTTTAAAAACAAAGGCACAACAAACACACCATTCAGAATATTGCAAACATGCAACAATATAACAAAACAATGATGAACAAATTCATGCATGAATATTTAATAAGTCACAAGGGTTGTAATTAGTGCTCTAAACAATATTAGAATACATGATGCATGCAGGAGATCATTTAATGCAATAGGGTATTTGTTATTAAATCTTGATTGCCAATATAGAGGTTTTAATAGTTCTATTAAAAAATTTGCTCTAGTTATCGTATTAAATTATAGGTTAAATACAACTGGATACTTACTGCAATTTAGAGACAGTAGCAATTTGAATCATCCAAAAAGGAGTTATAGATCTTTTATTATGATTAAAATTCTATTTCAATGGGTTTAAACCTTTCTGTGAGAATTTCTATTTTAATAGTACCAAATAATTTGCACGCAATTTCTCTGGACATATAGCTTCTAAACAAACCAGTAGCAATTGGTTTCACTAATTTTGGAGTTCTGCTTAATTTTCCGTGATTTAAATACTAGTTAGAAGGGTTTAAATCATTTAATTTATTTTCTTCGACAAAAATTATATCTAAGGCCAGATTACTGTTTTCATGAAATAGGGATTCCATAGACATCTTATTTTTATTTTTATGACCTGTAGATAATTTACTATGATTTATTTACTCCAAATAGGCCGTTAAATCATTTAAATTACTACAGTAAATATATACTGTATAAGTTCTATATAATCCCATATTAATATTCTACATACTTTTCTGAATCCAACGATATATTATTTGCAAATTTTGGACTTACAAATATTTTTATATGCATTTTACAAGTTTGCATGTTTTTCCACTATTTTTATTCCTTTTTAAAATATTTGCTGGTTGGGTACATTGACTGGGTTTTGGTTGCAGACATGGCGCTAACACGGCGTGATGTGGCGTTGACACGGCCGGTGATTGGACGGCCACGCGTCATAGTGTTAATGGCCGACTGGTTCGGCCGCGGTTCTAATCCCGGCTGTCCATCTCTGATCCGATGGCGGGGATGTAAAGCTTCCTGGTTCACATCGGCTTGGTCAACGCCGGCGACGGCGGGCGGTGGTGGCGGCTCTAGGTGGCGATGGTGGCTGGGTTCCAATGCTCTCTGGAGATGGAGAGGGGTCGACGAAAAGAGGACGTCTGTGGCGGTCTCACTGGTGTCCTCTGCATCATCTGTATTTTCCCATAACAGCGGCATGTCGCTGCTGCAGCGGTGCGGTCCACTTAGAGCTCCGGCGGCGTTTGCTTACCCGAGGGATCTACAGAGGGGGGAAAGGGGCAAGGATATGCGGTTATGGTCGGAGAAGAGGACCAGAGGGAGAAGAGGGGGCGGGGTGCTCGGTAATCCTCTACAGCAAGCTCAACGGCGTCCTGTTTTTCCGACGAGATCGGGAGCTCGTCTATGCGGCGGCTAGGGTTAGAAATTCATTGAAAAAGTCGAACGGTAGAGAGGAAGTGGGATTTTATGAGGGGTTTGGTGTGCCAGAGGGGCAAAGGAGCAACAAATTCTTCTGAATTCGGAGGGGATCGGATCAGGTCAAAGACATGCTCATGGTAGGCTCCTACCAGATGAAGTAGAAGGGGTGGACCCCACTTGTCGGAGAAAAAAATAGTGGAAGGAGGGGATCTGCGGCTACTACTGCTGGGCCGGACTGCTGGGCTTCCTTGCTTCTGCTGCTGCGCTATGCGGCTCTACGCGTGGGGCGAGCGGCAGATAGGTGAGGAAGAGCGGCTCGGGTTGGGCCGGCCTGTAGGTTAGGTTAGTTTTTATTTTCCTTTTTATTCTTTTTCTAAGTCATGTTTTCCACATATCTTTTGCATACTAATTCCAATTGATATGAGATTTGTTTCTAAATTTTTATAAAAATATGTAGGTCATCTTAGGATCATTAATACCATGATTTTATCTATTTTAAAAGTAATAGATTTGCACAACCTTAATGAATCTCCTCTAGAAGTATTTTGACAAATCAATTTAGTGTTTTATGCAATTATGTTCATGCATGCTCCATGATTTTTGAACTTTTTAAATATCGCACACCACTTCTAAAATCCAGAATCAACCATGCCCCTTTTGCCTATATGGATACTTAGGTCATAACAAAACAATATAAGGTTTTGAAATCAAGGTTGAGAGGGTATTCAATTCAAAAGTTTCTTTTCTTTGAGAATTTTCAACCAAGTCAAACAATCAATCAAAATTATTTTATCTATTTTACATTCCAAAATTAGGAGAATTTTGGGATGTGACATTAAAGTGAGGTTCACTACGAGTTATATGCTTGACAGATCATAAACTGGAAATCTCATGTCCCTTGAGTACGAGGGTCGTTCCTCATGCTACTCAACTTTAGTTACTGGTAAGTTCATTGTGACACCCTCGGGATCAGGTCTAAACAAATCCCAGACCTCTGTTTGACATAAGCTTAACCTTGAGCTCGAGGATATGCAGTGAAGAATCGGTAACACATCAGTGACTCTACGACACAAAAATTATTACAGCAAGCTCATAACTGAGCAAAGAGCCAAATTATTACAAGGAGAGGTTACTGACCACAAACATCAAACAACGGAAGGAAAATTATACTATTAAGTATATCAAACTTAACAAATGGCCTAAGAGGCCTGAAGTATAGTGATGACGTCCCAGCCCATAGATTCCAGGCTGCCGGCCGGGAACCCCAAGCTACTCGTCGGTGTTGATGTCGTACAGAACACGTCTTTAGGGGAACAATTACTCTGCTACAAAAGTATCAACAAATCAAGGGTGAGTATAGGGTGTACTCCGCAAGACTTATGGCTAGTGGAGTTGTTTTTCATAAAGCCATCTTTGTTTATAAAACAAGAGAGAGAAGAAGAATCTCATCTAATGAGAACAATTTAAAAGGGGATAAGAGAGCGACACCTTAAAAATTATTGATCATCATATCTTTGATATCCACCAAATCATCATCATCACCTAAACTAGGATCACCCCTCGTACCCACGAGGAAATATCCTTAAGCACACATTGATTTGCCAAGTTTTACGATTAGGTTCAAGTTCTCTATGATCATCACGTCCATTCCCAAGTCGTTCATAACGGTTAACAAGGCTTTTCGAAAAGATTATTACCCTGCAGGGGTGTTCAACTTTACCCACATATACTAACCTTCTATTAATGCTAGTACATTAGCCCTATTCCTTGAAAGGCCGGCAGAGGGTGGTTAGACACGACCTTTACCTTTCTTTCACCGAGACCATGAGTCACGCCCTAAGGATGGTTCCGCCATAATGGGTCAAATCCCGAAGCCGGTCCCTAGAGATGTGAGGCAAGGTTGGTTTACCAGGGGATCCATCCACCCAAGCAACCCGGTCCATGCTTCCCTACCTGTTATGAATGCACCTCCTTCACCGCCTTCGAGAAGATCCAGAATGCATGTTGAATGGAACGCCCAAACTATGTGACTCGTGGAATCTACTAGGCAAGTTAGTTGCTCGTGAGGTTTTCCAGGCCCCGTGTGGTTGTACTCTCGTCTTGGTTCAAGAGGAAAGAACTCGGGTCCTAGTGGTGGCGAGCATGGGACTACAAAAACCACATCCCACCATGGCCTTCCATACAAGCCTTCGCATGTTTATCTTTTACCACTGATCTCATATCAACAATATATCTCGATCTCCTGTCATACTAGATTCTCTACATCTAATACATCATCTAACCAGCACTGGCATCTAATGCATGGCTAAGCAGAACACAGATATAAGCTCTAGCAGTGCACACAAGCCAAACCTAGTTATGTGATACGTCCAATTTGCATCACCATTCTATATCATAGTTTGCCTCTATTCATTGATATATTTCATATTAAGAGGTGTTACTTATGTCTTTTCATCTGTTTTTGCATGTTGGATGATTCTTGGAGGATGAACTGCCGGAGTCAGTATTCTGATGGAAAAATAGGTGTTTTGATGCAATTTTGCGAAGACAGAAAAATACCAGAAAAACTATGGAAAATCCTATTTTCACAGAAGACGAAGAATGCCAGAAGGGGAGCGGAGATGGGCCACAGGGGCCCACAACCCCCAGGCGCGGGCCACCCCTAGGCCGCGCCTACAGGGGGTGTGGTCCACCAGGTCCACCTCTGGCTCCGCCCTCTTGCCTATATCTTCTCGTCAAAACTATAATACACGGGGAGGGACCACAGAAAGATTCTGCGGCCTCTGCGGTGCGGAAAACACCGAGAGAGAAAGAGATCTCTTGCAGACAGATTTCTACCGGGTAAATTCCTTCCCGGAGAGGGGAGATCATCACCATCAACACCATCATCAAGCTAGACTTCAGCGGGATCATCATCATCATCCACACCATAATCTCCACCAGCACCATCATCACCACTCTATCCCTCTGTAACAATCGTGTTGAATACTTGCATAGTTCTTAGGGGAAACTTTCTCGGTGTTGATTACTATTATAGTTGATGCTTGTGAGTGGAACCATTGGATTATTATTTATGTTCAGATTTTTATTCATCACCATATCATCTTTGATCTTGATCCATATGATGTCTCGGAGTAGTTCATTTAGTTCTTGAGGACATGTGAGAAGTCATGTTGTTAGTAGTGGATTTGTGTTGAGATATTATTCAATGGTTTAGTATTTAAGTTGTGGTGCTATTCTTCTAGTGGTGTCATGTGAACATCGAATACATGATAGTTCACCATTTATGGTCCTAGGGGAATGCATTGTGTATTTGGCTACTAATTTTGGGGTTGCCGGTGTGACAAAAACCTGAACCCCTGTTAGGACACCATTTCACAAGGGAGTGTAGGATCTCAGAGTTTAAGGTTGTGGTTAGGTTTGTACCTTAATTTCTTTCTTGTAGTTGCGTATGCTTGCAAGGGGTTTAATCACAAGTATGTATTAGTCCAAGTAAGGTCGGTACATTAGCATAGGTTCACCCACACAACACTTACAAAACCAAAGAAGACTACTCAGCTATTTGAAGCGAAAGCACTTGACAGAATTCCCATGTGTCCTCGAGAACGTTTGGTCCTTATAAGTATTTACACCTGCTTGTCCTTTACTAAGAAAGGATCGGGCCACTTGCTGTAATTTTTTGTTGTCTTTATTACTTGCACTTTATTTCCTTGCTTTATCAGAAAACCCCTAAAAATCCGTTTGCTAAGTATTTACAGAGATTTCCTGATCCATACCACTAGTCAACACCTTCTGCTCCTCGTTGGGATCGACACTCCTATTTATCGAAAGTACTACGATACACCCCCCTATATTGGGCTAAAATTTTGAATGACGCTTGATGGACTTATAGAACTGCTTATAAAAACCCTATGGGGATGTCTCCTTACAAAATGTTTTATGGGAAAGCTTGTCATTTGCCTCTAGAATTAGAACACAAAGCTTACTGGGCAGTGAAAGAACTGAATAGAGTTTTTAAACTTGCTGGTGAGAAGAGATTTCTTGACTTGAGTACCTTAGATGAGTGGAGAAGTGAAGCTTATGAAAATGCTAGACTCTTTAAGGAAAAAGTAAAAATATGGCATGATAGGAGAATTCTAAAAAGGGAGTTCCATATTGGTGAAAAGGGTCTTTTGTATAGGTCCCGTCTCAGATTCTTTGCAGGGAAACTACTCTCAAAATGGGAAAGACCTTTTGTTATTGAGGAAGTGTATCGTTCAGGGGATATCAAAATATCTTCTTTGAAAGACAACACTACACAGGTGGTGAATGGTCAAAGGCTCAAACATTATATTTCTAGAGATTCTTATAATGAAGATGTTGATATTATTCAAATGGTAACTCCGGAAGAATTTATTAGAAACCAAACTCCAGAATATGCAAACTCCGTCTTTGAATAGGTAAAAGTGGTGAAAACTGAAGGTTTGTGAAAACCCTATATTTTTATATTTTTGATGTTTTACTACATACGGAAGGTTACGAGACAAAAAAAGGAGGAAATGGAGGCCAGGGTGGCCACACCCACCCTAGGCGCGGGCCCCTAGCTGGCCACGCCTGGAGGGGGAGTGAGCCCCGTGAGCTCCGTCTCCGCCTCGTTTTCGCACAGTACCTTCCTTATGCATTGAAACTTCGTAATATATAACCCCCTGGATCCCCCGAGATTCGTATATCGTGTTCTCGTCGTGTTTCTGTTTCGATCTGTTTCGGTCAAGCAGATTCTTAGTTTTGGAGTCACAATGTCTTCCTCTAGATCACACATGGAGGATTCCTCCGCGAACATCATCAACCCATAAATGTATGAGTTGAGGATTCATCCCAATGAGTTGATTCTCAAGGATGGGAAGGTGCAAATTAAAGAAGTTCAAGGCCCTAAAGGAGAAGGCAGTCTGAAACACAAGATGGAAGCATTGGAGCAGGAAGTTTTCAGGTACAATAAGATGGCAGAACGCGAAGTGGATATCATCCATAAGATAAGTTCAGAACTCATCACCAAGCACAAGGAGGAGGTTGCTGAGCTCCGAGACGAAATCCTCTCACTCCATCAGGCCACCAACCAATTACAAGCACAGCTCTACGACATACAAAACCAAAACTATGTGTATGAGGCTAGATTTAATCGCATAAGCTCTGCTGCTAGTTTCAGGATTGTGGAAACCAAGACATCCTTTTTGGATGGGTAACCTTTATCTTGGAAGTTTGATGATGACAAGGGAACACCACCACCGAAGGAGTAATTCATCACCAGGTTTGGCATCCCCTTGGCTTGTTCCAAGCTTGGGGGAGTGCCGCGGTATCACATCATTATCTTTTACCTTTTACCCTTTTTAGTAGAGTCATGTCTTTGGTAGAGAAGTTATCTTATAGGTTGGTTTGCATTGTGGAAGTATCTCTCCTTTAGTTGGTTATCTATGTATCCCTTGGTGTGAGTGCCTTTATGGAATATTAAAGAGAAGCTTCATCTTTTACTTTTTGCACTTCTTATTTTAGTTTGCAATCTCTATTATATGATTGATTTTGTTGATCAGTATTGGCATCAGTTTGGGAGAATCAAGTAGATCTAAATTGGTTTTGGCAAACCGAGCTCTGGTAAGTAGCAACACTTTTTGAGATTTTAAAGGAAAAAGAGAAAGCACTTACAGGTATTTTGTATCATTTATTTTATTTTTTTATTGGCTCATAAGTTTAGTATTCTTTATTTAACATCTTCTTTGTCTTCAAGGAAGATTGCATGTTTGGCTTTATGACTTAGGTTTGCTTGTTTCCTTCAACTCTTTTGCTTGCTAGCCAAAAACCTGTTTTGAGAAGGAATACTTCTCATGCATCCACCCCCCTTTGAACCAAAACCCGTGCCATTCGTGTCCACCATATCTACCTATTAGCACTATTGCTTTTCCAAGAAAATTCTCAAACTCCATCTATCTTTCGAATTAAAAATTATTTTTTTATGTGAAAACTAGTTAGTAAAGCTCTCACGAACTTGATGGCACACCTTATTTTCTTGCCACTAATAAACTTGAACCATTGTGTCATCGAAGTTGTATATGCTTGCATCTATACGTTGCGATTAGCAGAACCATGCTGTCACGGGAAACACTTTCAACACTTATGGATACATATCCAGTTGATATCATGCTCTTTTTTTGCGGATGTCCTCGGTGTGAATAAAAGGGGAGCTTGTAAGTCCATGGAGTTATGTATGTGTGTTAGAGAAACTCCTGGGCCGCTAGCCTAAGCCATGCCTAATCATGGTGGAAACTTGCAACATAAACATAGTGAGCAATCTGTCAAGCATCCTCAATAAATACCTATACAAATAGCAAATAAAAAGATCGCTCGGATGTTCATTGTCTGCTTGCCTTGTCATTTTGATTATGGGATAGCTCCTGTATCATGTGCAAGGGGTACCCCGTTGGCGGTTCTTTATGATAAACATGTACTTACAGTGACAAGAACTTACCTGTAACTAAAGTTGAGTAGCATGAGGAGCGGCCCTCGTACTCAAGGGACATGAGATTGCCAACTTATATTTCGCCAAGCATATACTCCATCTTTGTTCACTTTAACCTTAACCACCTCAAGATGCTTATGATACGGGCAATGAGAGCTCAAAGCTAGTAAGTACCATAATCTTTTGGAAGATCTTTATGAACTTTAAATCCCTGCTTCCCTCTACGAAGGGCCTTTCTTCTACTTCTAAGTTGAGTCAGTAGACCTACTTCCTCTCTATCTCTAGCAAGCATTTGAGTTGTTGTGTTTCAAGCATTAATATGATGATTTATTCAATCATGTTCTTTATCTTCCTTGTTTGCACAAGAATCTTATCTATTGAGTATTACTTTGAAAGCCGTCATTGTGAAAAACCTTTTTTGTTTGAGAAAAGAGTGCTGTTGTAAAACTTCTACAAAAGCTTTTTGTGAAACTGTTTGCCAGTTGTTCTCTGACCAAGAACAAAGTTAGCCAATTCCAATTATGATTTATCTTTATGCATCTCTATTGTGACTCATGTACTTGTTGCAAGCTAAGTTATATAATGGTGACTTAGTGAGTTGCTTTCTTCTATAAGTTGTGTAATGGTAAGTGTGATGCTTCTTGTCTATATTCTTTTGTCGACACTTCACTCCATAAACTTGTGGACATCTTTACTGAGCTCAGTTTTTGCTTGGGGACAAGCGAAGGTCTAAGCTTGGGGGTGAGTTGATATGTCCAATTTGCATCACCATTCTATATCATAGTTTGCCTCTATTCATTGATATATTTCATATTAAGAGGTGTTGCTTATGTATTTTCATCTGTTTTTGCATGTTGGATGATTCTTGGAGGATGAACTGCCGGAGTCAGGATTCTGATGGAAAAAGAGGTGTTTTAATGCAATTTCGCGAAGATCAGAAAAATACCAAAAAAACCATGGAAAATCCTATTTTCCCAGAAGACGAAGAATGCCAGAAGGGGAGGCGGAGATGGGCCACGGGGGGCCCACACCCCCCAGGCACGGGCCACCCCTAGGTCGCGTCTACAGGGGGTGTGGCCCACCTGGTCCACCTCTGGCTCCGCCCCCTCGCCTATATCTTCTCCTCGAAACCCTAATACACGGGGATGGACCACAGAAAGATTCCTCTGACATGGATATGCCCTACGGGTACCTGATGTTAGCCTACCTGGTCCAGCCCGACGAAAGGCCCACTCGATGACCTGCCAAGATCCATGACGCCTATGACGTTTCGGCTGCTATGAAGCCCATATGGACACGGACTCCCAAGCGCACAAGACAAGGAAATCTCAATACTAGAGTTTGAATACAACTTGTAACCAAATCGTATTGGCACCCGAGACCTAGCCTCCCATATATAAAGGCTAGGAGGGTCCAACGAGGAGGGCACGACCTACACACGCCATAACCCCCAATAGACCTAGATCTCTCTCTCCACCACCACAATAGATCTACAGATCTATGCACTTCACATACTAACGCATACACACCTCCACACCAGATTGCACCTGCGCACCCCCTATAACTTTCGGTTTCGCCGTAACAAAGAGCAGACAAGCAGGAGTAGGGTTTTCCCTCCGGGGACCTGAACCTAGGTAAACCTCGTGTCCCCGCGTTGCTTATTTGCTAACCGTTTCGCGATCTCCAGCATCCCCATCTTCTCCAAAACCCAAGCTCATAACAATGGGCATTGACGAGATTAAACCTCATCAATTAACTATGCGGCGACCTGACGCGATCTTCTATTGCAGCAATTGGCTGCATCGGCTTCAGCGACCACGACCCGGGGGCTCCTTCGACTCCAGTGACCTGCTTCGGTCTTTGGCTCCTTCAACCGCGATGCAGCAACTCATCATCACCATGCGACTCCGGTCTGCCGCGTCGACTACGTCCGCCGCATGACCCGCTACCGCGTCAACTTCGCCACGACAACAAACAAAGCTAAGTTTCCTTCTACTCAAAGCTGATTTCCTTTTAACTCGCACTCAAAACACTCGGGGGCTACGCCCTCTTCGAGTAACCAAATGTACCATCGGCTCCACGCACTCGAGTACCTCATACGAGATAGCCCGAGTAGCTGATTCTGCCCGACCGTCGAATCCTTGAACTCCGAGTGCCTCGGCAAGGTACTGAGACTAAGGGTAATCAGGCTAACGAAAAGGCCTAGCAAACAGTGCAAAAGTGTCGACTCGATTGGCACCAGAAAACGTTATACAAGCCGATAGTCAAATATTCCTTACAAGATACAAGTACTTCACAATTCTTTATGTTTTCTGCAGCTTACAAGGATGTCGACTGAGCCGAGTTATTATATTGGATCCTCCAACAGGAGTCAACAAAACTGCAGGCTACGCCATAAACCTAAGACCCGAGTCGAGTCACTCCTCGGATCATTTCATCTCTTGATTCTACAAAGATGCGACGCTGGTCACACACCCGATAGAAGCAACGGCGTCGACTTCACCCGGAACGTCGAGTCCTTCCGGCTAAACGTCACGCGACTCCGCTACGTTGACTCCTGGCTCCTTATGCGTGAGATGCTAACTCGATGCACTTCCGGGTCAGTGGTTTCTCTTTGCATCAGTCTCCACTCGAGTCTGCGACTCGACTAGACACTCGGGGGCTACTCCTATCAGGAGCGCTGGTCGCGCACCCGATGTATTTCCGGGTCAGCGGTACGCCCACGAGATTTTCGGCTACAACTACACGATACAAGACTCAAGTCTCTGCCCGAGTCTACGACTCCGCCAGACACTCAGGGGCTACTCGAAACTGGAGTGCTGGTCACGCACACAGAAGATCTTCGAGTGGCATGCTTCGATTCCTCACTTGAATCAACGATTTGACTGAGTACTCGGGGGCTACTCCCATAGGGAGCGCTGGTCGCGCATTCGAAAAAATTCATTCAGGGCATCTACAAGGTCATCCGAAGAACTTCTGGATCACCGTATTGCGCAACTGATGACTATAAGTTTCTGCTCGAGTCTACGACTCAAACAGACACTCGGGGGCTACTCCCATAGGGAGCGCTGGTCGCGCACCCTATAGTCCATTGTATCGACTATGTCCATAATGCTGACTCCTTTACAACAACCGAACAAATTCAGCTGACCCGACGAACTTTCGGGTGAAGTGCTTCGCACTCGACACAACTTTTGTCTCCGACATCCAAATTCAAGGCTCAAGATAACTAAGTCTCCACCCGAATCTATGTTTCGGATGGACACTTGGGGGCTACTGACATGGATATGCCCTACGGGTACCTGATGTTAGCCTACCTGGTCCAGCCCGACGGAAGGCCCACTCGATGACCTGCCAAGATCCATGACGCCTATGACGTTTCGGCTGCTATGAAGCCCATACGGACACGGACTCCCAAGCGCACAAGACAAGGAAAGCTCAAGACTAGAGTTTGAATACAACTTGTAACCAAATCGTAGGGCACCCGAGACCTAGCCTCCCCATATATAAAGGTTAGGAGGATCCAACGATGAGGGCACGACCTACACACGCCATAACCCCCAATAGACCTAGAGCTCTCTCTCTCTCCACCACCACAATAGATCTACAGATCTATGCACTTCGCATACTACTGCATACACACCTCCATGCCATATTGCATCTGCGCACCCCCTGTAACTTTCGGTTATGCCGTAACAAAGAGCAGACAAGTAGGAGTAGGGTTTTCCCTCCGGGGGCCTGAACCTGGGTAAACCTCGTGTCCCCGTGTTGCTTGTTTCCTAACCGTTCCGCGATCTCCAGCATCCACATCTTCTCCAAACCCCAAGCTCATAACAATGGGCATTAACGAGATTAAACCTCGTCATCCGCCACCTCTGCGGGGCGGAAAACACTGAGAGAGAAAGAGCTCTCCGGCAGACAGATTTCTGCCGGGGAAATTCCTTCCCGGAGAGGGGAGATCGTCGCCATCAACACCATCATCAAGCTAGACTTCATCAGGATCATCATCATCCACACCATAATCTCCACCAGCACTATCATCACCACTCCATCCCGCTGTAACAATCGTGTTGAATACTTGCATAGTTCTTAGGGGAAACTTTCCCGGTGTTGATTACTATTGTAGTTGATGCTTGTGAGTGGAACCATTGGATTATTGTTTATGTTCAGATTGTTATTCATCACCATATCATCTTTGATCTTGATCCATATGATGTCTCGTGAGTAGTCCGTTTAGTTCTTGAGGACATGGGAGAAGTGATGTTGTTAGTAGTGGATTTGTGTTGAGATGTTATCCAATGGTTTAGTATTTAAGTTGTGGTGCTATTCTTCTAGTGGTGTCATGTGAACGTCGACTACATGATACTTCACCATTTATGTGCCTAGGGGAATGCATTGTGTATTTGGCTACTAATTGTGGGGTTGCTGGAGTGACAGAAACCCTGAACCCGCGTTAGGACACCATTGCAAAAGGGGGTGTAGGATCTTAGAGTTTAATGCTTTGGTTAGGTTTGTACCTTAATTTCTTTCTTGTAGTTGCGGATGCTTGCAAGGGGTTTAATTACAAGTATGTATTAGTCCAAGTAAGGTCGGTACATTAGCACAGGTTCACCCACACAACACTTACAAAACCAAAGAAGACTACTCAGCTATTTGAAGCGAAAGCACTTGACATAATTCCTATGTGTCCTCGAGAACGTTTGGTCCTTATAAGTATTTCCATCAGCTTGTCCTTTGCTAATAAAGGATTGGGCCACTTTCTGCAATTGTTTGCTGTCTTTATTACTTGCACTTTATTTCCTTGCTTTATAAGAAAACCCCTAAAATCTGTTTGCTAAGTATTTACAGAGATTTCCTGCTCCATACCACTAGTCAACACCTTCTGCTCCTCGTTGGGATCGACACTCCTATTTATCAAAAGTACTACGATACACCCCCTATACTTGTGGATCATCATTATGCTAGGAGCAGCGGATCAGGTAATATAAACTCAAGGGAGTAATGCAACCGATAGGATACTCTATCTATCGATAAAACACCACAGTAGAATCATATGCATCATGGCAAGAATGGAAATACTTTCGAAAACATAGGATTGTATCATGGTGGGGCTATGCTTGCCTTTGCTTGTTGGTAACCAATAAGCAGAGCTTCGTAAGCCTTGTACTTGAGTTGATTACAGTTGGTCAAGTATTGGTCTTTGAGCTTCGATGGTGTTGATCGGTCTTCGATCTCGATCTTGATATCATTATCTACTAGAGAAAAACCGAACACTAGAAAGAAAGGGAAAACAATCAACACATGGCATTGATACAATGCTCAAGCAAGGATGATGATATGACAAGTTGATTAGTATTGAAATGTAAACCCTAAGGCATGCTTGGTAGTTTGAACGGGGTTCCGAGGGGTATAAACCCACTCAAGAAAACTGCGGAATCACCTGTGAGGGGTTACTATGTTATTATAATTAAATTTGTAATGTAAGTTGTTGAACAATGCATAATTATATCTTAAATAGATAGATCTCATTTTTCTGAACATTTTGATATATTATACTACCTCCGTCCCAAAGCATAAGGCGTAAAAAAATCTAACTTTTCCTCATAGCTTAAGGCGCGAGAGGCACCAGGTGAGAAATCATTGCCAAACTTCCTAAATTGCCCCTCCACCACGTTCTATCCTCTTCCTTCCCAAACTATCGAAACAAATCCTGTCCTCCTTCGCGATCTTCCCAAGCGCCACCGTCCCCCGCAGTACCCCTTCAGGAGAGTAGCAACTCGGCTGGATGAGGTGCGGCATGGCCATCGCGTGAGTTCCGGCATGTGATTGAGGTACGGTCGTCCCCACTCCTGGCCATCCTTGACGCTAATTTTGGGGAGATAGGGTATCTCCACCGCCGTCCCTGCTCCTGGCCACCGTGTGAGCTCCGGCGAGTGATTGTGGTGCGACTGGAGTTGGGGACGGAGCGGAAGATGTCATCGGCCTCCATGGAAGGAAGGGAAGGCGAGCGCCGCTTTCCGTTCCTGGTCGCCATCCGACCCGCCAGCAAGATCTTCTCAGGGGAAGAGCTCCTGAACATCGTCTATTTTTGGCGCCATCGAGCAGGCTTCGAGGAGGACGATGAAGGTGCTTCTCCGGTCTGAACCAGATGCGGAGGGATTGCTCAGGGGATTAGGAGATGCGTCCAGGAAACACTGTTGCGGTTAATTAGGGTCCATTAATCCGGGGTAGGACTGGAAACTTTTATCTATGTGGGACTCTCCTTAATAAACGTGCTAGAAATTTTACGCCTAATGCCCTAGGACGGAGGGAGTACATATTTTTCTGACTTAAAATGAATTAGTTATGATTTTTCTCAATTTATATCCATTTTAAATAATTTTAGGAAATTATTAAACATTTTTGGCTTATATTAAATATTTATCCACTTGGTCCCACATGTCATATATTTAATCATTTCAGAAATTAATTTCCAAAAAGAATAAAATCCTGACAGACTGGGCCCACAGGGGTTATTTATATTCCAGAAAATAATTACAAAAATCATTTGATAAAAATAAAAGGCACTTATTACAGCATGTTGATGTCATCATGACATCAGCAATGGAGAGCTCACGGGTGGTGGTCAAATCGAGCGTCTGGGAGCGTGCTGAGCTATGGGAGCTGGGGCATTTGACGCAGCGGCTCACGCTGAACCATATAGCGGCTGCGCCTCTCGAAAAAGGTCACCAGAGCTTGATCCTCCATGCTAGCTTACGACGGTGGACGGCAACACACGGTGGGAGCTCATTACAGGAAGCAAACAAGGGAGCGTAGAGTACTGGAGGGTTCCTAGGATCACTGTGATGCTCGTGGAGGGCTCGGGGCGCTCGGGGGAGGCCGGAATCCATGTCAAAAATGACTGCCGGCGCCGGGGATGGAGGTTTCGATTGGGGCGTTCAGGATCGCGCCGTCTTGTTCTGCTAGGGAAAAATGACGAGGTGGACGAGGCGGTCATCGTGGTATGCCTAGCGGGGCTCGAACGACGACGCCCTAGAGCTCCGACGAGCTAGGGTTGCAGTGGGTAAGGGAGAAGGAGGAAGAAGGGAAAATGGGCTTGTTCTCTACAGGCACAAGGTCCTTATTAGAAGCAAGAGAGGTGGCTGCACGTATCTTGGAGAGGAGGTCATCGTGGCGATAGCGGATGGCTCCGGCGGCGACAAGCAGCTACTCTGCCTCGCCGTCCTTCTGGCTGGAGGAAGAATAAAATAAAAGAATGCCTGAAGGGGTACGGGCTGGCTTGGGCCGGACTGGGCTGCGTGGGTGCATGTTGGGCGACAAGGAGAGAATAGAAAAGATGGGCTGCGGCCTAGGAGGGTTCTGGCTACAGTTTTTTATAGAAACCTTTTTTTCTTTTTCTGAAATTTGTTTTCTCTTTGTAATTCATTTGAAAATTGTTTTGAATTATTTCAAAAATACAAGAGGCTTTGTAAAATATATAAAATACTCAAGATCCCTTATATTCAATTTGGGCTCCATTTATTTTGGGGTTTTCAAAATTCAAAACCATTTGAATGCTTTTCAAAAGGGGAAACTAGGGTTTAGGGTTTTATCTTTATTTCTTTAATGCACAATTTAAGATATGATGCTCATGAATGCACAATCAAACCATAATTAAGGATTATCTAAAACTAGGGTGTTACATTCTTGTCATTGTAAGTACATGCATATCATAGAGAACCTCCAATGGGGTACTCCTTGCCCCATGACACAGGAGCTATCCCATATCAAAATGACAGGGCAATAGACAGTGAGCATCTCAGCGATCCTTTTATTTACCATGAGCATGGTGCATTTTTCTTCTGTTCTCTTTTTTATATATTTTTTTTCTGAGGATGATTCATATATTTCTCACTATGGTTATGCTGCAAGTTTCCACCATGATTAGGCATGGCTTAGGCTAGCCGCCCAGGTGTTTCTCTAACACATATGCATAACTCCATGGACTTACAAGCTCCCCTTTTATTTCACACAGCCGATATTCGTAAACAAAAAACCATGATATCAACTGGATAATATTTACCTGTGTTAAAAGTGTTTCATGTGACAGCACGATTCTGCTAACTCCCAGCCTATAATTTGCAAGCATAACTTTCATGGACATTCACAATGGTTCAAGTTTATTAAGTGCAAGAAAATAAAGTGTGCTATCAAGTTCGTGAGAGCTTTACTAACTAATTTTCCCATAAAAAGCAAACATTTTATTTGAAAGAAAACAAGGCATAATAAATATGCATGGAATAGCAATGAAACTAATATGTAGATATGGTGGACACTTTTTGACAATTTTGGTTTTGGGGAGTTGGATACACAAGTAGAGCTCATACTCAGTGCAAGTTAAGGGTAGCAATAGAAAGGGAGCGACAATCAAGAGAGCAGTAACTGTCATAATCATGCTTGCAACAAAACAAAATTAATTATGGCATAAAAGTGATACAAGAACTCTGAGGCAAAACAAATCATCGAGGCTTAACTGACTTTTGTTCAGTCATATGCATGCATGAGCATGTGCCAAGTCGATTCAAATAAACATTCATAGGAGGATACCACAATGTCATACCAAGTTATGAATAGAACAATACAAGCAAACATTTATATGACATGATACAAACTATTAGCAAGTTGGAGCTAATCATAAGAGAACAAGAACCACTGAGTATCCAATAAATAACATACACCTTACATGAACTGACTAAGTATGCCCATAATGATGAGTATATGTAAAAAAATGAAAACAAATAGAGTTTATTACTAGCCTCTTACCACACCTCGAGTTGTCATAAATCATCATTATTGCCTTTCACGTGTGTGGCTTGAATAATAAGATAAACCAAACTCCAAAGGAGTCACTGAGGAACGCTGAACCCTACAATGATGTAACATCCATAAAATCATGTTTTCAAAGATTGCACATCATTCATGCATGCATATCATTTAGGGATCATTTTCCAACTCATTTCAAGAAAACAGAAGCACTTAGTGCTATTATTTTATGTGAGCAAACATTAATCTAATGCCACTCTCAATTGAGAGCATAATTGTTTTAAACCAAGCTTGTTTGTTCTCATGTTGTTTTGGTTGAATATTGGAGTTTGGACAAAAATTTACAAAACAAATATGGTTTTTAAACCATTTTTAAATCTTCAGCAAACCATGTGCTAAGGCACTGTTATTTTTTTTATGTTCAAAGGACCATGCTAGTCCAACAAGACAGCATGATTTTATACTCAAAATTATACAAGTTTCATTTTATAAAAAACCAGAAAGGTTTGGAATTCAAATGATTTTGAATTCATATGAAAAGGTTTCCTGAAAATCATTTTAGAAAAATAAAAAGAGATAAGAAATAGAAAAGGGCCGGCGCCAGACTTTCAGCCCATCAGCAAACGCAGCCCAGCAAGCCCACCCGGGGTTTTCTCTCCTTCTCTCACGCGGCACAGACCCACCCCGCAGTCACTGATCGGTGGACCCTCTCCACGTCAGCACCTTCTTCCCCAAACTCTGCGCGCAGACGCCGTCGCCGCCCGTTTCCTCCCCCTTCACTGCCGCGACTTTAATCTTCTTAAATGACGATGAATGCTTGTGTAATCTCCGCCCCTGCTCCGGCTATAAGATCCCCTCCCCTCTCCGCTCATTTACCCTCACTCAGCGCACCATTTCCGCCACCAGGCTGCCCACAATCTTGCGCGCACCGCCACTGTACCGACAAACTCCGGCGACCAATTCAGGTGAGCACCATCCGCCCCCTTGTCTCTATTTCATGCGAGCATGATCAACATGTTCTTGCACATCTTCTCATGACTTCCTTTTCCTCTGTATCATCCTAGAACGTCGTCACCGTCCACCTCTGGAAGCAGCCGAAACACAGCACAACTCCGGCGACCCTTCCTGGTAAATTCCGACTGCCCCGTCCCCCTTATTGACACTAACGTTTTCGCCAGACTCGTGCGCACCTAACCCAGCGCTTGTTTCACTCTGGCATGATCTACAACTCCGGCAATGATGACGAACAACCACACCCGATGTCTGCCTATACTCCGACGAGGAATCCCCACCGTGACCGCGCGCCCCTTGACAAGCCACTGCCGCGTTGAGTTCCAGCACACTTCTGCGATTCTGGTAAGCCTCTCCGAAGACCCCAGCCCCCTCTGTAGCCACCGCGACGCCGTAGACAGAGCGCGCCACCGCTCACCGTCGCCACGCACCGCCAGGCTTTGGTCGTTTGATCGTCCACCGTTGGATCTAGATCCAACGTGCTAGATAGAACACTTAAATGAAGGGGTATGGATTAGATCTGGCCGTGCGATTTAAGTTAGATCTGGCGGTCCACGTTAGTCGATCCGCACGAATCGGTATCAACCAATCAGAACACGCCACGTGTCTGTAGGTTTGATTTAAAATCAGAATTTAGATCTATTAGATGTTTAAACTTGTAAAATTCATAACTTTTGATTCCCATGTCCAAATTTAACAAATTTTATATCATTGGAATCAAGAGAGAAAATCCTTTCCATTTATGCAATGTGTTTAATGTTTTGCCTCTGTAAAAATGGTTTTTTTTTCAGAAACAAGTGTAGGCATAAATTGTGTATAGTAATTATTTGAAAAAAATTATATTGTTCAAATAAGATTTATTTGGCAAGTTTTGAACTTGTTTAAGATTCATTACTGTGCACTTTTCTTGTTTGGTGTAAAAAAATCATAACATGGCATTTTACATGCATTCATATATTTTTGTTTGTATATGTTTTGTATGTGATTTGGTGCCATTATTTTTATGTGTAGATTTTGGTGCAAATAGTGATTGTTATTGTGAAGATTGTTGCTACTCCCCAAACTACCAAGGCAAGTGGTGCTTCATGATTTTATTCCTATGTTTTTCAACTATGCACTAGAAATATTTTGCTAGACTTGCATGAATATTTTGATCTATATGCTATGCTTGGGAAATCCTAGTAGTTGTAGAATTGCTAGAAATTTCTAAGTTAAGATGCTTATCAATGTCATGCTTAGCCTAGCTAGTAGCAACCAAGGGTGGTTATATATTCATGCTATGAGAAAATATTTCTAAGTCTTTGGACTTATGTTTTTGCTTAATAAAACAACTAAGTGAATGAAACACCTGGGTGGAATGGAAAGAATGGTTTATGTTGAGTGGTTACACAAGGCCCATTTCTATGGCTTACCTTGTGTATCTCACTTGTGGAAAGCCACCCAGGAACAAAGGGATTTGAGAAGCCAAATGTTAAGAAGCTTCTAGTGCAGCCACATGGCATTATGGGCTCTGCCTGGATCATATAGGTTGCAATAACTTAGCCATTTGGACAGTTGGTGGTAGTGGGATGATAGGTTGGAGCGCGTCCATTTGGTCTAAGGGAAGGCTTCTGAACGGTCCTGTCTTGGTGAAAATCAAGTCTTGTGGGGAAAGTGCACAACCTCTGCAGATGGAAGAATCTAAGTACTTAGCCATGTCCCTGGTATTGGACAACTTGAGCATCAAGACATGGAAGCTATCAAGAATCTCCTCATCCCAATTTCTAAGTTAAAACTTGTGGTTGAACAAGGGTGAAGGTTCACCAATTTCTATTGGTGATTCCTTGGGAAAGTTTATCAAAGAAAAACTTAGTGTTTTCAACTAATAGGCAAAACCTATTTTGAGCAAAGCAAGCCTAAGCTACACTTATCCAAAATGCATATAGTATCTAGACTACTAATATTCTACTAAGGTATCACTTGCCAATACTATTCCAATGTATTGACCCGCTATGGCTGTAACTTGTGATGTTGCAGGTTATTCTGATGATGATTAGGGGTTATGAGTCTACACTCAACATGCTTGCCTGTGGCACATGAAGATAAAGACTTATTTATATTATTATATATATTTTAACTCTTGTATTAGGCCTGTGGCCATTGAGTTTGTAAAAGACTATGTTTGTCTCTGGAATGATATGTAATAATGACCTTTGTTTCTGTGTACTTCATCTTAAACTGTGGATGCTAGCATTGATCCAGGGACTAGCATTGCAATCACAGGGATCCTTACCTTTATAAGGGGAGGGATCTTACAAACGAACTTTACAAAACCAGAGAAGAACAAAAAATATTTTCGGGTTTTCGATTTTTTAAAGCAAGCACTGAAGGCAAAACCAAACAAAGCAAAATCTTTTTGGATTTTTCTTATAACAAACCAACGCTAAAAGCTAAAGAAGAAAGCAAAGAGAAATAACAAAAATATTTTTGGTCTTTTTGTGTTTTGGAAAGAAGAAACAAAAATTAAAAAGAAAGCGAAACATGGATATGCAAAGTACCGACGGAACATGATATGTAGATGAGTGTGATGTCGGTATGCCTCCCCCAAGCTTAGTCTTTTGGCCTAAGTGGAGATCATTCCCAACCTGGCCAAGAAGGAGCGCCTCCGTAATATGACGAAGAGGTGCCTTCGCCTTGGTACATACTCGACAAAGCCCCTGTGTGGTACGCAGAGTAGTCATAAGAGGGCGCATCCCCCTAGTAGTGCTTGTGGAAACCAAGCAAGCGGAGCTAATCGTCTATCTCATCCTTGGAGCGTGACCATGGCCTCCTGCAAATACTGAACAAAGTAGATTGTGGCAAGAGAATTTACCTCTCATACCTGTCAGTAAACATCATCCTGTAAACTAAACTCTCAATGCTAGAGCTAGCAGTAACAAAGTGATGTGATTTCATGGCACCTAGATCAAGACTCTATGGGCCAGCATTGTATCATTCGGATCAACAGAGAGGTCGAAGGCAGAAACTACGCGTGCAACAATAATACCTCCATAAATGGGCCCTCTAGCAGCTAGGCGGCGAGCAATGAGAGAACCAATATTATACCTGGTTTCATTGTTAAGTGCAGCAGCGAGAAAAGAGAAATGATAGTTGGAAATATTGCTAGTGTTCTTCCTACCAAGAATGCTAGTGGCAATATAATAAGCAAAATATCTGAGAGCTGGGAGTTAAATGTTTCTTATCTTCCCGCGCTGGGCTATTCCATCATCATCATTTGTTACCCCACGGTAGAGCTCCAACAAATCAGCGGGTCGACCTTGAATCGTCTTCACCTTTCCAGCCATGCCAATACCTACAATGCCGCAAAATCTTTCCAATAACATGGTGATAGTCCTATCATAGATTTTGAATGAAATTTTTGAACTGAAAGGGGTGTTAGTGAAAGTGGAACTCTCCACAAAAGTTTTGGTGAGAAAAGTATATTGCTCACTCTCATCTTGCATGTAATCAGTTAGACCAACCCTCTGAACAAGAATTAAGAAATAATCAAGGATCCATGTAGCTTGCAAAAAGACAAAACAAGGGAAGGTAGATGGGTGCGCATCTCCATCATGTCCCTCATTGCCAAAGCACGGCGCAATAAGATCCTCATTGTATGATGGACTAAATTGAGAGGCTGATCTCGAAGGCCTTGCCCTCCTAGGTGTATCTATTTCAAACACTTCTCCAAAAGTATGGTTGTCCATATCCCTTTTTCTGAAATTTTTAGACAAACATCAAACCAAGTGATTTCCAAGTTAATGAATGATGGGGAACTACTATAGGGACTAGCAAGAGGGCTAAACATGCATCAAAATGAATTCTTTAAGCACAGAAAAAGCATGCAAACTCATATAACCTATCACCTACAGTAGCAAAATACTCAAGATATAATCCACCAATCAAAAATCTAATTGGACAAGCGGAGGAGGCACATACCAGAGAGCAATCCCTCCAAAAATCAGCAGCAAAGATGGGTTGGGCAAGGAGATCGAAATTCAGGGGCAAGAACAACAAGAACTCGAGCTCTGCGAAGTTTTCAGGTATTTTTTGGGAGAGAGAAAGAAGTGGCAGGAAGGAGGCTAAGTGGAGGGCCAGGGGTGGCCCACACCAGGGCCAGGCGCGCCCCTGGTCTGGCCGCGCCACCAGGGGGTGTGCCTTCCTGGTGGGTCCCCCTGGATTACTCCAGGTACCACTTTGCCCCTTTTTTGGCGTAAAATTTTAATATGAACTTTCTGGATTTTTTCGAGAAACTTTATTTTTGGGCAATTTTCAGGTAACGAAAAATTATTTTCTCGCCGAAAAAGATTTTGGAAAGATGCAAAAGCAAACCAAAGCTAAAACTACAGAAGTTCTAAGTCACTCTAAAAAGCAAGCAACTAGAAAAACTAAGACGAACAAGGCTAAGAGCAAAGATTGGAATGGATAAAGTAAAGCTGAGCAAGGATAATCATTGTGAAAACATTGTTTTGTTCATTAAAATCCCTTTGTTAACAAGGTTGATCAAGTCTTGTTACCAAAACAATTTTATATGAAACAAAACTTTGCATTTCACTAAATGATTATGTTACCTCAATCTTGATAGCAATAGTCTCAATCATAATAGTTTCATAATTTTCTTGTGGTACGGGACAATATATTTCTCCAACTTTGATGCCGTCAATATTTTCAATTGGATTTAGGCCATAACTCTTATCAATCTTCTTGGGGAAATAAACAGTATGATCCTTGTCATTAATACTAAAAGTTACCTTTTCTTGATTACAACTCATGACAGCACCTGCAGTATTAAGAAAAGGTCTCCCAAGAATAATATACATATTATTATCTTCAGGCATTTTAAGCATAACAAAATCAGTTAATATCAAACAGTTATGAGCCACTTGAACAGGAATATCCTCACATATACCAGCAGGAATAGTACTAGACTTATTAGCCATTTGCAAAGATATATCAGTTGGTATCAATTTTTCCAGTTGGAGTATCTTGTAGAGAGAAAAAGGCATAACACTAACTCCAGCTCCCAAATCACACAAAGCAGTTCTAACATAATTATTTTTAATAGAGCAAGGAATAGTTGGAATCCCTGGATCCCCAAGTTTCTTTGGAACCTTACCATTGAAGGAATAATTAGCAAAGTGGAAATTTCCTCATTAGGAATCTTCATTTTATTAGAGACAATATCCTTCATATACTTTGAATAAGGAGGCAACTTAATAGCACAGTCAAAGAAATTTGCAAAAATAATGGTTTCATCCACTCACAAAACTTGTTATAGTGTTCTTCTTCCTTTGACTTGTGTTTCTTATCAGGGAAAGGCATTGGTTTTTGCACCCAAGGCTCTCTTTCACTACCATGTTTATTAGCAAAAAAATCTTCCTTAGTGTACTTAGTGTTCTTCCTTTGACTTGTGTTTCTTATCAGGGAAAGGCATTGGTTTTTGCACCCAAGGCTCTCTTTCACTACCATGTTTATTAGCAACAAAATCTTCCTTAGTGTACTTAGTGTTCTTAGTGTGCCTCTCAGGTTCCTCTTCAATTTCTTCCTTATCAGGAGCATCATTTTTATCATTACCACTTTCAGTTTCAGCATTAGAGACAGATATACTATTAGGATCTACAACAGGTTCAGAAGGTTCCTCAACTATTTTATGTTTATTTTTCTTTCTCTTGGAATAAGTACCTCTATTTTTATCTTGTTGAGAATCCTACTCAATTATTTTAGGATGTCCCTCAGGATATAAGGGATCTTGAGTGGCAGCACCACTCCTAGTTCTAATTCCATAAGCATGTTTATCTCCAGAAGCATTGAATAGCATATCTTTTTGTACTTTAGAAAGTTAATAAATTTGAGTTTCAACCATTTGGAAGTGTTTAACAAGCATTTTAACATCATTGGAGGTTCTTTCCACAATATCTTTCAACTCATTAATAGCTCTAGAGTTTTCCATTAAATGATTCTAGACTTGCTTATTAAAATTACCTTGCTTAACAATAAATATATCAAATTCTTCTAAGCATTGACCAGGAGGTTTAGAATAAGGAATATCACCTTCATCAAAATGTTGGAGAGAGTGTACCTCAATAGTGGATGAGTGGGAGATTGGCTTACATAATTCTTATATAGGAGGTAAATTCTTCACATCTTTAGATTTAATACCCTTCTCCTTAGGACATTTCTTAGCTTCTTTCATCACTTCATCTTATAGTTCAATCACTCCCCTCTTCCTTGGTGTTGGTGTTGGAGTTGGCTCAGGCATAGTTGGTTCAGGTGTAGTTTACTCGGGTGTAATTGGCTCAATTGTAGTCCAATCATCATAATTCTTACTTATTTTAGCCATTAATTCCTCAGCTTCTTCAGGAGTTCTTTTCCTGAAAACACAATCAGCACCACTATCGAGGTATGTCCTAGATTCATTAGTTAATCCATTATAATATATGTAACATCCCAATTTCAGCAACCCTGATTAAATATCCAAAAAGGCAAAAAATCAGGGGGAACAAAAACTTTTTGTTGCAATGTGTGCTTACATGTTTGCTTGTGATCAAGCAACTGTTTAGGTATTAGTTGTGTACTCCCCATCTCAATAGTAGTTTACAAAAACTATTTCACAAAAGAGATGTCTTGGCTCATCTTTCATATTCTCAAATGTTCTGGCATTTCAAAACGTGAGCCAAGATGACTTTGACACAACCAAATACTTTACTAGTTTCTATTGCCAAAACTATGGAGACCTATATATTATCTCCTTATGTTTTCAAGACAGAACCTTCAACTACCCTTATCTCTAGGTTTTCCAAAAACCTTTATCAAAACCTTTTCATCTCCATCTTGGTAGAGATACGAAGATGGTACTTATCTACTTCAAAAACAAAACCCCTTTCCGGATACCCATCCTTACCTCAAGCTAGGCTTGATGGTAACCCTAGGAATAGTTGGATAAGTATAAGATGAATTGCATTGATCTGTTGGTTGATGAATTGCCTTGATCTGCTGTCTGATGATTTCCTTGATCTGTTGTTTGCCTTGTCTGCTTAGGAACTAGAAATGAGCTAATCTAGTAGCTCATCCCTTAGGACCCAATCCTTGCTTGTGATCATCAATCTCAATCTAAGCTTCCAAATTTGGATCTATCATAAGCCACTAAAATAACCACCTCCTCTCATGATCAGATCAATCTAAGGATAATCCCTCTGGATGGTTTCCAACCCAGTGGAGACCCAATCTAAGCATGAATCATATCTGCTTAGTTAATACCTCAACATCATCCCCTTGATCACTAGTTTGGAACCTAGCATCCTCTCAAAAGCTTCTACACTTGCACTCTAGTCTAAAATTCTAAATCTGCCAAAATTGTCTAAGTCTGGATTTCTTATCTGGATACCATCTTTGGAGATCTACCTTTTCCAACCTAGGTGCATAATTGATAATGTATCTGGACCGTAGTACATCATAGTACTACCAAAGCCCACTCTTTCCCTTGACTAAACCATCCTAATTCACACTCATCCATGATGGTTTTGTAGTCAAGATAATAATCTTTTCTGCAAACCTTATCATATTGCCTACTTTGGAAGAAGCTCACATATATATGCCACCTCCACTTGACCAACTCTTTGCTTGGTTATGATCTACTAATCATGGCCTATAAACCCCCACTTCACTTGTTTCCATTGGAACCTTGTGCTTCTTAAACCCACATGGTTTAGGAGGCTACCTGATATATCTGTTATGGCAGCCTTATTTTCAACAAAGTTGGCCATCTCATCATGACCACCTAGAATCCAACCAATACCAACTCTTGCTTCCATGATCATCTACATGACTTGGTCTATCCATCAATATACCCCTTGTACCAAGGTGAACTCTAAGCCCCCTAATCCAACCCTGTTTAGGTGGCATCAAATTAACTAAACCCTAGATCCTCCAAGAATCTAGTTTCCACCCTTTTCACCACTTTCCTTCAAAACCAAGTTGACCTTTATGTCTACAGAAAGCTGACATCATCTACCTTGGATATAAGCATTCCCAAATAATTCTCCCCATTTAATTGGATTATTACACTATTTAATTTCCTTACCAATTTCTCAACAACCTTGTCTTCAAAGGCAAGTTTGTTTTTCTCCAAAGAACCTTGCCAACTCAAGGCACATTTGATGCCTATATATCATATCTTATCTTGCCAACTCAAAAATAAATATTTTTGAGATCCTTTATTATTTCTTTTTGCCCTTTTTCTTAAATGGCAGAAACAGGAAATAATTCTCCAAAAATACTTTTCACCTCAATAAATCCCAATAAAATCCTCCAATGTGTGTTATGGTATTTAGGACCATATCACATCAAAAACCAAGATGGTCCAATGTAAAAATACCAACTTAGCTTCCATAATCTACTTCAGCACTTTTGGAAGAATTTCATTTACATGGGCTTATAATCGTTAGAAAAATCCCATTTAAATCATGGAGAGATTATTTGACCTCTACCACCTAGCAGTACCCTTTCCAAACTTTGTCCAATGCAATTTTTGCAACCTCCTTCAAAAACCTCAATTTGATCAAATTTGGCAAGCTAGTCCAATCTTGATTCAAACCAACTCCAAACACCACCAAACCTTGTCAAGCACTACACCACAGCCTTAGCACTCTCCCTTTGGTCGACCAGCACTGTAGCACATTCCTACCTTGTCCCTACTTCTTGTAAGAGAGAGTGAGGGGCATCATATCTTGAAAATATCTTTGCAATAAAAGGGGCAGTAGCTACCCCACTCCCCTCTCCCCTCTCTGGTCGAGCTGCACGCCCCACACCTCCCCCAGCATCGCCTCTCTTTCCCAACCAGCAGCCCCCACACCTTGTCCCTTGTCCTAATGGACTTTTCCCACCACCTCTCTTGTTTATAAGCCCCCAAGACAGTACAGCTCTCCCCCTCGCCCTCGTTTGCCCCCTCTACTCTCCACCCATCTCCCCAGAGCTCCCCCTCCATCTCCTCTCCTCTACTCTGGCCAAGAACAGCTCAAACGAGCACCTCGGCCATTAATGGAAACTTGAGCTCTACCCCTTCTCCCTTCCCCCACTCCCCGTGCATGTAGAATCCCTACACTCCCCTTCCCCTGATCTACTCTCCCCTAGCTCTAGAGCTCATACCAGCCACTTCCCTGCTCGTGGGAAGAAGAACAAGAATATTCGGTCATCTCCCTTCCCGCAAACACCACTCCCTCCTCCCTCCACCCCTCTCTCTGCATGCTACCTAGCAATGCTCCCCTCCCTCTGATCTATCTAAACATTCCCTTGTTCATGCCCAGGACCTCCTGCAGCGTCGTCTAGGACGAGCTCCGGCGAGCTTCCTCTCGGACATCTTCGTGCGAGCTCCTTCCCGATGATGAACCACCTCGTGCCGCCCATCTCCGGAGTCGCCGTCGTCGACCGCATCGCCCAGTCACCTCCCCGACCTTCCTCGAGCCTCGGTGAGACTCCCCACCTCTCCCCGTCGCCAGCTAGGGTTTCCTCGCCGGCTCCTGCGGCCAAAGGTGGCAGACGACCACGGACATTCGATCTCGTTCAGATCTGACGGCCCACGTTGCCCCTTACCCCTTCGCCCTGGAGCCCGTGAGCAGGCCGGCGGTTGGGCCGCGAGTGCCTCCGCGTCGCCCGCATGCGCTAGTGCCGCTGGGCCGATTTCCCTTGACCGTCCCATGTCCCTCCCAGATCTGGCCCGAGATCCCCTTCCCCTTTTTCTTTTAATGGTTTTGCCAGATCTGAAAACTACCAGCTCAGTTTAAATCCAAACAAAAAAATGGAAAAGGCTTCAAAACTTCCAGATCTAAATTTTCTCAAATGCCTAGATGTTTTCCCCAACATGCAGACCAAGTATTACACCAAAATGTTGTCTATCATAATTATGATAAATCTTCTCCTCAAATCTATCCAGTACACTAAACAAATTCTCCAGATAATTTTACAAATCCAATTGACCTAAACCCAATTGCAACTGAAAGGTATACTTCATACCTTTCATACCCCACTGGCCCCACCATAATTTTGCTTCATATTTTGCCCCTGTTAAAAATATGAAAATCAAACATTTTCTGTCTTTAGTAAATTCCCTAGGTCAAACCAAGTGATGTTTTGACCTAATTCCAACTCTAAAAGGACACCCACATCCATATCTTCCAAAACCCTGGAACTCATATTTTTATGAGTTTCTGTTGAATTTTAGTGAAATAAACTATTCAGTGCATGGTTTATCCACTATTAAAATCACTACAGTATCTATGTAACTCCAAAAATGTTGATTCCAATTTCTACAGAAAGGTATTTTCATCACCTAACAGGTGTCCTTGGAATCAACTAAAAAGATGATGTATATTAAATCTGATGAAAATAACAAATCCCAGCCAGTACTGCCTTTAGGAATTTCTCAAGGGCATTCTGGTAATTTTTTGCAGTGAATCCAACTCCTCTTGATTCAGTCCACTAAATACTACCATTTAACCCAAGGAAATAATTTTTGGAACTCCAGAGAAGTTCTGGCGAATTGTTTCCTAAAACTAGAGTTTTAATCACTATAAAATCCATTATAAATCAAGGGAAATGATAAAATAGTGAAACCACTTTTGTTGGCTTCATTTTATCAATACCTATCTGGTGGTATCATTTTTATACAATGGTGTCATACAGATCAAGTCCTTGAGCAAAAAACCCTTCCTTAGGTAGTTCTTAGAGTAAATCCAAAGGGAGCCTTTTTCCCTAATGTCTCCAAATATTCTCCTAATCCAATCAAATCAAACCTCCAACATCCTACTGATGTATATCATGCCTCTATCCTTTACTTGATGCATGGTTTGATGCTTGTATGCTTGTATTGATTGGTGTATTGTTTGTTTGCATGTATGCTCGATAACGGCGATAGTTGCGATCATGTGACACCGAGAAGGAGGAAGCAATGGGGTTATCTTATTATTGATATTATTGGTATTATGGTTATATAACGCCATCAAGGGACTTATCACTGGTCACATGCAAGCCACCATTCCTAAACTCCTATATTAACCTACTCCTGTTTATCAACTGTTTTATATCTCGTTTATAAATTGCATGACCACACGCATGGTTTATTTCAAATAAAAGCGCGTAAGTAGCTTGGCTCCTCCAACTTATGAATGAGTGTCCATTGGACACCTACCCTATTTACACATAGTTTTAGCCCTTAGAACGAGGCTAAGATGATTAGCATCTTCCCTCTTGGAACCCACGGATTTTCAATGATAAAACTATTTTGGGTTATTACCCTACTATAAAGTTTTCAAAATAAAACCCTTGGAAAGAGGCGTCATTTCCGAGTGGAAGTTTTCACTAAAAGAAGACATGAGGCGGATGAAGAGAAAGTCATGCAAGAGAAAGAGAAGGGCTGTTCTACGCCAATGTCCGGAACAAATTTTATCCGTGCAACCACATTACCCCAGTCGCTGGGGCTTAGCTCGTAGTTTGTGATCTTTATCCGGGGCTGCTCGTACTCGCTAAGGGGGAGAAATCCCCTGAAATCCAGGTTGTCTGTAGGACAAGGCACTGGTGCAACAATTGGGTCTCTCGCGGACGGTATGCTTTTAGGTATTACGGATGGAATATTGCCACTATTGCTATCTGCCAGACTTCGGTCTGGAGATAGGGGTCAGTACGGGAGGAAGGACCAGGGTCTATACCCCATACTCGTACCGGAGAGAACAACCCAAAAGGAAAAGCCGCCATTGCTAGGGATGGACAAATTAAAGGTTCAAGTTTGATTATCCGAACCCCTATCTACCGTGTGTAAAACGCCGTGGTTTTATCCCGGCGGATGTAATGATTCTTGTGGATAAAGTGCACAACCTCTATAGAGTGTAATCTATTCGAATAGCTGTGTCCATGGACAAGGACAGTTGAATGGCAAGAGCTAGGAGTACCCTTCGATTAATTTGAGATGAAATAAAGGATGTGACTTGGTCCAGAGGAAAGATAAAGAATAAGTTGGTTTTGACTAGAGATGGTCGATAAGGTTTTAAAAAGGGTTTTACAATAAAACGTTTTCTAAATCTTTTTAACAAGGATGTGGAGATGTCCAGGTTTTCTAAAAGGAGGCATATTTTCACAAAAACTCTTCTTCAACAAATATATAGAGATGCCAATGTAGGTCTTTCAAAAACAACTATAGTCTAGAGCTATTTCGCCACAGCCAAATATGCACTATCTTCTTACCCTTGACTCGGTGGTTTGCGAGTACATTCAAAGTACTCATCGGCATTGTCCCTGTCTATTTACTTGGCCAGATTGCAGATGATAAGAAGCGACGAAGGTGCTGACGTTTATGCGAGCTAGGCCGTCTTCCCAGTCAGTTGCTTATAGGTTAAGGCGCGGGCTCTGCGCTGAAGACTTCCGCTACTTGTGTTGTAATTGCCATAATGGCCCCTTTGTAAGTTTTGTACTCGTTAATATAAGGATGATGTAATGATATCGGTTATGCTCATGGCTCACTGATCATGGGAACGTGAATTGCATGCATAATGGGTAGTCTCGGACTGTAAGTCCAGAGTGCCACAATATATATCAAGAAGCTCATTTTTAGGTAATGGACATCCATGATGTGCATGAATCAAAGCACAGAACCTTGCCCATGACTCAGGCAATTTCTCCTCTTCTCTCTGTTTAAAATCAAAAAGTTTCTGCAAAACAACATGTCGAGCACTAGGAGGTAAATATTTCAGAAAGAAATAGCAATCTAGCAATCAGGGCTATCAATGGATCCAGGTGAAGGGAATATGCCCGAGAGGCAATAATAAAGTGGTTATTATCGTATTCCTTGTTTATGATAAATGTTTATTTTACATGCTATAATTGTATTAATACGGAAACATTAATACATGTGTGTTTAATAAACAAAAAGGAAGTTCCTAGTTATGCCTCTCATATAAACTAGCTCGTTGATTAACAAGATGATCAAAGGTTTCCTAATCATGGACATTGGATGTTGTTAATAACGAGGTCACAACATTAGTGTAATGGTGTGATGAACATTCATCCGAAGTATAGCATTACGATCAAAGTCATTGAGTTTATATTGCTATAACAACTTACGAAATGATCCTAATCCTTAGACCATGAGATCATGTCAATCACTAACACCGGAAGAGTTTCTTGATAACATCAAACGTCACACCGTAACAGGGTGATTATAAAGATGGGTTCAAAACTACTAAAGTGTTATGTTGAGGCCCATGGATCGAGAGTGGAATTTTTTCATCCCGATGACGGATAGATATGCTCTGGGCCCTCTCGGTGATATCACATTGATTAGCTTGCAAGCAAGTGATATGATCACTAGAATGTTATATCACGGGAACGAGAAAAGAGTGCATGTCGATAACGAGATCAAACTAGGTATGGAGATACCAATGATCGAATCTCGGACATGTAATATATCGTGAAACAAAGGGATTAAGATACTAGCGTAAAAGGTTCACACGATCACAGAAGTCATCGTTGAATGTGTGGGAGTCAGTACGGATCTCCAGGTCCCGCTGCTGATTATTGATCGAAGAGGGGTCTCGATCACGTCTACATTATTCGCGAATTGTAGGGTGACACACTTAATGGATACCGACACCATTCGGAGCAAATGATATGTCAGAAAAATAAAAGGAAAGCGCAGGAATTTATTTCACTAGACACCAGAACTGTTTCGGTTGAAATTGTTGAAATTGGTTCTGCATGTGAAATGGAATACTAGCAAGGGGTTTTATGTGAATGTTTGTTAATTAAAGTAATTAACAAAATTATGAATAAATAAATAAAAGAGTTTTATTTAAATGAGAGCTTGCATTAATTTTGATGGAAAATTAATGCATGTTAGTGGAATTGTGAGTGGAGAGGTTTTTATGTGAGTGGAGCTTCCACCACATGAATGAGGGAGAGGTGGGGGCACCCTCCATGGACGGCGGCCATGCCCCCTTCGTCTGCCCCTCCCCTATAAAAGGACCCCCTCCTCTCACTTGTCTCTCACACCTCCTCGTGAAGGATCTCTCTCCCCCCTTTAGAATTTCCCCATGGTCTCGGATCAGCGAGATACATGTTCCTGGTGGCTTTTTATAGAAGGATTTGTTGCTTCCGCTGCTTCGCTAGAGCGAGGGCGCGGAGGTTGTCGGGGTACCCGTACGTGTGTGCGATCACAGATGCACCACTGCTTTGAGGTGCTGGACTTGATCGTGCTGGACCGGCTAGACCAGATGGACTTCATCACGATCTTGAGATCGGCAAGCGTTCGTCTACATCATCCACGAATTCAACCTCGTTAACGCTATTCGGTCTTCGAGGGTATGTATTCTATGAATGTATATCCACCCGTTGCTTGCATCTAGTAGATAGATCTTGGTACTTAGATGCTCCCATCGTAGGAAAAATTTTGTTTTCTATGCTGCGAACCCTACAGTGGTATCAGAGCCGGATCTATGCGTAGATGCTTTGCACGGGTTGTACACATATGAGTATGTGGGCGATGATGATCATTTTATTGCTTCTTAGTTGTACTTTGGATATTGGTGGCATAGTGGGATGAAGCGGCCTGGACAAACTTTATATGTCCTCGCACATGAGACCTGTTCCACGCTTGACATGCAACTAGTTTTGCATAAGTGGCTAGCGGGTGTCTATCTCTCCTACTATAGTCAATATCTAATTTTCAACGAGTTTTCAAAACTTTAATTATCCTCGTTGTGGTTCATGTTCGTAGGTAAGAACGGTTCTATCTTCGAAAGCCCTAAGCCACGTAAAACTTGCAATGGATAAATTAGAGGCGTCTAGTTTAGATTGTTGTTGGGCTAGTGTTATGATATGGTGATGTTGTAAGTAGAAGTATGAGATGATACTCTTACAACACACATATCGTGTAAGTTCCATAGACCTTGGCCTTACACATAGAGCTATGATAGAGATCATACCACGGTGCACATGATAGAGATCATATGCGGGAACCATATCATTTCACTTATTAACGTGTGATGTTTGATTGCATCTTATATTGCTTGTTTGGCGTTTTATTAGCATAATAAGATGATCCCTCATTTAGATATCAAGATAAAAATGTGTTCTTCCTTAAGTATGCACCGACAATGTTTCGTCGCTTCAAGACATCACGTGATGATTGGGTGTACTTGAATCCACGAGCATATATCGGGTGTAAGATAGTTGCACACGCGAATACTAAGGTTCTTAATTGGCGAGCCTAGCATGTACAGACATGGCCTCGGAACACAGACCGAAAGGTTAAACATGAGTCATATGTTTTGATATGATGACCATATGGATGCTTGCCTTTGAAGCTACACCGACTCACGTGATGATCTGACTTGGTGTAGTGGATTTGGTTCATGTAATCACCAAAAAGACACGAGGGATGTCGTTTTTGAGTGGGAGTTCATTTCTAATTTGGATTAGTAGAACTCAATTTATCATAAATTAAATCAAAGTGAATTTGCATAATTTGTTGTAGTCAATGGCATTCATTCACCACCTTATGCATAGTTGTAATTGAGATAATAGAATTATAGAATTCTGGATATATACTTTACGAACTGGTATCGTATTGTGTTGAGTGTCAATCTAAAGTTTAAAGTCCTATTGCAAACTTTCAGCAAACTCTATTTACTCTATGAAATTTAATAGTTGGTATTAAATCGAGAGTAACAATTCTAGTGTTAGTATCTTAAGTATCATGTTTTCCTCCAGGATTCTTGATTTAAACATCAAGATTATCTAGGAGCTGAAAGAATTGTTTCATAAACCATCATGTGTGGCAGATATAACGATATCTGAAACAATGTTTTGGTTGCAATATGATAGAGTATAATATATGTTCTCATATTGGATGAGAATTACGAAGGTTGGAGATGCTAGACATCCTAATCATCCAAAAAGGGCTTTGGAAAGTAATGTTATACTCACGATTCACCTTTATAAGCTACAGTAGCTTGATCATGAAAGTCGTCATGATAAGGATGAATAGAAGATGTATGTAAAGTGTTTACTACACTAAGAGATTACTAAAGAATGGATTTTGAAAGAATACCGATCATTTTGATGATGGTGATCTACTTCAAAGTGCAGGTCCAAAGGTACTATTATTTGAATATACATGCTTTGGACTATGTGTCATGTATATGGCGCCACTGTTGATGTTGATAGATTCTTTTAAAAGGAAAATGAAATGTTGAAAGAGAATCTATAAAATATATTTGGCAGAAAAGAAAATATTGGAAATATCCAATTTAGGTATATGGAAGATATATATGTTATGGTTTTATTCTTTGCTTCTTAAACAATGTGGTTCTAGGGTATTAGATACCGAATTGGTTGGTGTGAAATTTCATACGGAACGACACAATTCATGAACCACAATGACCTAAATAACTAGCAAGAGAATATGTGATGATGTTCATCGAAAACAAACAAACCGTTGTTTGTATTTCTCGTTGACATCAAAGCTTGACTTCAAGATTTGTTTTAATAATTGTTATTTGAATCAGGTATTATGAGAACAAAGGTTGTTCAAATAATTACCGTATTCCATATAAGATGGATGATTTACAAATCTAGTTGGAGAAATCACATCCATAAAACCTAATGCTACAATGTCGCAAGACAAATGATTGAAAGATCACTTACGAAGTGACATCGCCGTTTAAATTATATTGGAAAGAAAACATGAAGAAACTCCATTTTTATGGAATTTTGGAGACTTTGATTTGATCAAGTGACCCTTGTGAGACTTTCCTCGGGATAATTAAAACTTCGTCCAAAGGCCAAAGAAGAACGATCGACTAAATTATTGGAATTAATACAATCGATGTATGTAGTCCATTAAGTATAGTAGTAAGCGATGGATTTCAACTTCATATGCTTTCTCCGGAAATTTAAGTGAATATTCACTTAATGAGAAAGAAGTATGAAATATTTAAAAACGTTCAAAGACTTTCAAGATGAAGTGGAAAATCATTGTAAGAAGAAAATAAATGATTTATGATTTTATCATAAAGGGATTTATTTGAGTTACAAGTGTAACAAGAAAATAATTGAATTATGATTTTATCATAAAGGGATTTGTTTGAGTTGCAAGTTTAGCAAAACACCTAGATATACATCTCCCGAAACACCATAGGAGTATGGAGTGTTTGAGATTTGTAATGAAACCTTGTTTGACATGGTTGGATCAAAGGTGTTATTTATAAAACTGCCATTATGTTTTAAAATATTAAAGCTTTAGAGACTTCCGCTTTTACACTAAAAAGAGCTCCATCTTGATCCATTGAAATGACACCATGGAAGTTATGGTTTGGGGTAAAACCCAAGTTGTCATTTCTTAAATTTTGGTATGCTAAGCATAAGTAAGATGTTTACAACCAAAGTCGGATGAGCATGTCTTTGTAGGTTATTTCGAATAACAATTGGGTATTCCTCCATAACACCAAGGACAAAAGGTTTTGTTTCTTGAAATTTGAAGTTTCTTGAAAAAGAAATTTTTTCGCAAAAGTTAAGTGGGAGGACAATAGAACTTTGATAAGGTTAACGAACCTTAGCTAAATGTGTTGAGTTGCGCAGCGCCGGAAATCATTCCGGAGACTGCCATAATGCTCATAGATTATGTGCCTCAAAGGTTGTGATCACGGAAATCTAAGTTCTTATTGAACCAAGTCGGTCGGATAAACAATCAAATATTGAGATTTGAGAGTAAATCATTATTGTTTGACAATGATGAACCGACTACATGCAAAGAAGCGATGATGGGCCCTGACTCTGTCAAATGGCTTGAAGCCATAAAATCCGTGATAGTTCCATGCACGAGAAATCAAGTTTTGAACTTGGAAGACCCTCCGGAAAGGTGTAAAAACCTATCGGTCATATTTGGATCTATAAAGAAACATATATGGATGTTTTATATCTATGAAATAGTCAACATGTCGTAAAGAATTTACGACAATGTTCAAGGAGTTGACTATGAAAAAATTTGATCTTTCATAGCGATATTTAGTCTGGACGGATTAAAGTAGCAATCACTACATATAATTTGGTATATGGTAGATGAATAAACAAAACAAAGTTCTTCTAATATAATGGTTACCTAGGACGTGTACATGACACGATCCAAAGGGTTTTGTTAAATTCAAAGGATGCTAAAAGGGCATGCAAACTTCAATGGTTGAAGTAAGCATCGCGGAGTTGGAATCTTCACCGTGATCACAACATAGCATCCAAAATGAGCAGAAGTGTGAGAGTTTGTGACTAAGAGAGAGGGAAAACTGAGTAGTACTAAAAAACCAAGGGAAAAACTGATGTAACACCCCGGCCTCTCTGGACTAGTGGTTGTCACTCATGTCAGCTCAATAGGATCTCTAGACGAATCCTGCATGCCAACACTAGTCTTTTATACGTATTTTGTCCTCACTCGTGCGCACCCGGTACCCACTTCCCGGTCAGTGACCCATCCTTATATTGCTCTAGGCCAAGCACGCTTAACCTCAGAGTTCTTTTCAGATGACTTTCCAGAAAATAAGTTGCAACTTGTTGACATGTATATCCTATCAATCCTATTAAGCCATGCGCCAGGGTCTCATATAAACCCACCCTTAGAATATCGACGCCCTCGTCGATCAACCACAATTCAGGAACGTCCCCTCTTGGCACATGTCGTCCAGTGCTAGCACATGTGCCATGACGTGTCTACTCTGGGCCACACGCGCCATGTTCCACATGTCCGCCACTGACCCACACATGCCCGTGTAACCACGAGGGTCGCCTTTGTTACCACTTGTAACACCCCATCCTCTCTGGACCAGCGGCTATCACTCCTGTCAGCTCAATAGGATCTCTAGACTAACCCCACATGCCAACACTAGTCTTTTCTGCGCACTTTGTCCTCACTCATGCACACCCGGTATCCACTTCCCGGCCGGTTACCCATCCTCAAGTTGCTCTAGGCCAAGCACGCTTAACCTTAGAGTTCTTTTCAGATGAGATTCTGGAAAAGAAGTTGCAACTTGTTGGCATGGGTATCCTATCAATCCTATTACACCATGCACCAGGGTCTCACAACTGACAAAGGGATTCAAATAGGAAATAGAAATAGTTTCAAAAAATGAAAAATGCGTGTTTTATACAATGAAATACATCTTGCCATACATCAAATTATTTGCAATTCAAATATACATGAGTGTGCCAATTATTGCCTTATTCAGACAAACTATGTTTTGGGGAGGGATGTTTTGGAAAAGGGCTTGAGTAGGAAGCCATGAACCTTCATAGATAGTAGGTGATTTGAGAAGTGGTGATTTAGCTTAAAACTTGATTACTATATGTTTCTTATGGTGGCAGGTCACATAAGAAGACTTCCTGGGTAGGTGCCACTATGTTTTGATCTTTTTGAATTCGTTGTGCATAAAATGACTCAATTAGCTAGTTAAACCTTATTCGTTGACTCTCTGTTGACTAGCCATCGGAGGGTAAAACCGAGTATATTGCACGCGGTGGTGTTAGTATTGGAGAGAAAAACTAAGTACAATCAAATTGTCAGTGTTACTCTCGAGGGTATAACTGAGTACACCTAAGTCGCCAGGGTTAGATACGAGGAAAAAACATGACGCACGGAACGCGTGTTGTGGTACACGGGGTGGTAGCAGACGTGTGTGGCCGTGCACGGTGCAGTAGCGTACACAGTTACGCGATGCAAGGTGGTGCAACAAAACGTCTCTTTTCTTCACCTTCATATAGTCCCTCTCCCTCTTCGCCTTCTCACTCACTCACGCAACCATCTCCACTGTCCCATCACCTTCGGCAAACGCCAAAGAAAATCCCAACCAGCCAGCGATGGACAAGAATGGTGCGGTGGCCATCGTCACCTCCAAGGCCGCCGACGAGGAGGCCCCTGTTCCATCCAGTCCCCCGTCGAGGCATCGAAGGCAGCTGTCATCCCCTTCCAGGCTCCCGTCCCCGCTTTCGTCGTAGCCGCCGGCGAGGAGGCCCCCGCTGGTCACGGACAGATCCGCTCGACTAGGACCCCTACAAGAAGGAGGAGTACATCTGGCCGAAGAACCACTATGACACCAGCATCGTCGACCCATGGTCGAAGATAACTAGGGTTTTCTCCCCTTTCCTTGTCCTTCCCCTATTTTCATCATTGGATTATTAGGGTTTGACTATTCGTATTTTTAATTATTAGATGCTAGATCTTTTTACAGAAGCTAACCACACAAGTTAATCGGTTCCTATGTAGCTAGCTGAACTTATATATAGATCAACACAAGACGGAGACTTGATTTGGATTGCCAGGCGCCCATATTGAGCCTGTCTTTCTTTCTTTGATTCTGGTTTGTGTTTTCAAGCAACGTTTACATGTAAGTATAGATGCACCGCTAGGAGCTACCCAATACCTACTCGGTGAATCCTAGTCGGGCAAGAACTCCAATACGGCAATACATCACGCGCACACGGGTTTATCTAACGGCTGTCAATACCTCATTTTCCATGGTATAGATAATTGGATTTGCTAGTTCTCAGGCGCATGAGAACTTTTTAAGTCTCAGTCGTCTCTTTCATCGTTTGATTTACCTTGTGATTCGTGCAAAATGGAAGTATATCATCATTAAAACCTTCAATGAGAGAGAATTTTTTTGGATCCACTCCTTTGGTGAAGCTTTCAGATTAATCTCCATCTCCCCACAAGCATGTTGAGATGTACACAAACAAGTGAACACCGGTGTGAGACTATTACTTAGCTCATTGGGTTGACACCTGCGTAATCTGCAGGTTCATACGGGACCAGCCAGTCAGCCAAAACCCCCTTCTTCCTCCTAGGCTCACACCCCATGTCCTGGCACAACTGGTCATTGTACCAGATGCCGACAGAACCGATGCAAGATCGTCGGAAGTAGTCACCCAAGTAGCGTTTCATGAATTTGTCCCATTCCTTGATGTTTTCCTCCATTGATCTTATGGTAGGCAGTCGAAAGCCTCCATCAAGGAAATGTGCCAACCATTTGGACCGTATCTCGGAGGTATGTAGATCTCCCGGACTGTCGCTATAGCCAACAATTGCTAACTGCGGGATCCTTGGATGGACGCATAGCCTGCCACATTCACGAGGGTCATTGTTGATTAACTACTATACTTTTTTTCTACTACTTTCACACTGCATAGATACAGGAAATTATCTCACTACTGCGCACTAATTAACTTAGAAAGTTGAGCAGAACCTGTAATGTGGAGCTGCAGTAGATGGCGTGCCAACAACGATGTCTCTGAACAAAGGCGACGTGAACAGCTCTTTGATCTTCTGATCTCCCTTGTATCCCGTGGCAAAGATCACAACATTGCTCTTGATCGGCACAGACTCACCTTGTACAATGACACCTTCTTTACAGAAGCTCATCTGTTTTGCATTCTTGAGAATAATGCTTCCTTGCTCCACCTTGTCGAAGAATTTGTTTGGCATCTGTGCGACCAGCCATGAGCTCATTGCTTGGAAGAAGCTGTGCTCGGGTACCATGCCATGCTTCCTCATGGGTACTGCCCACATGTAGTAGCTCTCAACAAACATTGTGAATATCCATCTCTGATCAGATTGAATAAATGCATCGACGCACATGCAAGGACCGGCCTAATGTTAGTTGCTTAAAATTAAGAATGTGCCTAAAAAGAAGTGTGTGTGTGTGTAAGCACAAAAAGGGTATATATGTACCAAGGGTGATAATAAGGTAGCCAGATGGCTAAGGAGCAGCCCCTCGCCTGGCTTGTGAACTAGGAGTTCCGCAAAGCGAGTGAAGTAGAAGAAAGCAATCGGGATACCCCAAGCGTACATGCTGACAGGAATTATCCAGTGCCTCGTCCTACACACTATTGTGCATGGGTGCCTTGGACCTGCGTATGTACACATTCAGAGATTAATTAATCCTGGGATTATAACAAATCAACTACTCCCTCCGGTCTGTATCAATGGTTTCTATTTTTTTAGATTCGTATAAATCTAGTTAAGTAGTTAGACTAAATGCATTCGTATCTAGAGAAAATTAAAGTCATTAATATGGACCGGAGGAAGTATGTGAAGCAAGATCCGTATGGAAGTGCGTGAAAATAGGGTCGTGGGCTTAATTTGTATGCCTTTCGTCTTAAATATACTTAAAATTTAAATAAATCTATATACTATTTAGTACTCTCCGGTCTATGTTAATGATCTTAAATGGTCTAGGTACGAATGCATCTCTAAATATTTAACTATATAAGTACGAATTTAAATAAAGTTAAGGCTATTAATATGGATCGGACGAAGTATATAGATTCAAAGCTGCGATATCTATTTGGAGAGGGAGGGAGAATCACCGTTGACATTTGCGCAGTGTGCGGCGATGTCGAGAGCAGACTTTTGGTAGCCGATGACAGTGACGAGCTTGCCCTTGATGAGTTGAGTGGCCTCTGCGTGGTCCATGTTGGAGTAATCCATCGAGTGGATCACCGTGCCGTCAAACGCCTCTGGCCCTTTCTCCGGTGGGAAAGTGGGAATGTTGGGGATGCCACTGAACCTTCCCACACATAGAACCACAAAATCGGCCACGTGGGTCTAATTGTGCTTGTGCATCACATAGCACATCAATCATCAAAGCTTGCCAAACTTTCACAGTGATATACAGTAATATTTTGCAGTGATCCAAGTTTTATAATTTCTCACCTCAACGTCGTCGTTCCCGTGCTTCACAGTGAGTCGCCACTCGCCGCGGCCGCTGCCGAACGCCTCGCCGTTGCTGGCCCATTGCTCCCATGCCATCACCTCCTCCTCGTCGATGCCGGAGTAATCCAGAGCGGCAACCCGGCTGCCGAACCTGATGCAATCTAGCACGCCGAAGTGGCGCGCGTACGAGTGCAGGTACTCCATGACCTGCTCATGGTCCGGGTACAAGTCCGACACGCACGGCGGCCATGGGAAGTCCGTGAACTGGTAATATGGCCGTTGCGTCTGAAGCCGCGTACAGCCAGCGTGTGCGCCCACACGCCGCCGATGGCGTTCGCTTCGGCCTCAAACACGACAGGCCAGAAACCGCGCTCCAACGCGTGCTTGCACGCGGTCAGGCCGCTCACTCCGGCTCCGATGATGGCCACCCTTTTCTTCTCCATGGAACCCACCTACGTAGCCTTGACGAACGTACGTCGGTAGTGAGCCTATGGATGCCTTGGCACTTTATTTATTTCAGATTGTCACTTGGTTAATTCTGAACTTAACCTTGACATTTGGTACAGTAATATGGTTGACTGGTTCCGATCTCTCAACGACGAAATCACGAGCATTCAACCAAAAAAGCATGAAGTTTTACGCGTGCGTCCAAGGAAAATCACGTGTCGGATTCATCTCCCACCATTTTGTCATGGACACAATGGACTAGAGGATCAATGAAAAAATATATTTCCTCCGTTCCAAATTACTTAACTCAACTTCATCTAGACATACATATATCGAAAAGGATAGAAAAAACGCGCATTTTCGAGCCCGCTCTGCAATTGTCGATATTGTTGCGCGTGGCGTCCGAAGAGTTCTTCATGCGTTGTCCCTAGCCTTTTCCGCGCGACACGTGGTGCCTGCAGATAGTGGGGTGGCGGTTCTTTTTCCCTTTCTTTTTTAGATTCAAACACAAAAAATATGATATCTTTTAAACGAATCATCCAAATTGAGATCCGTTTTTACAATTGTGCTAGTCGCGTCAAGATCTATAAATCTAGATCCCATATTGATAGGTTTTGAAGAATTTTTTTTCACTGCCCTTTGACCCTATGTTGCACTGCTTTTGGTTGTGGTGCACGGCAGGTGCATTGACTTTTTCTTCTGCATTGCACTGTCTTCGGTTGTGGTATACGGAACGATGTCCTGACAATGCGCACTGCCTTTTTGTATTATATTGCACTCTCATTCGGACACAGTGCTCGTCGTGCACTACTCGTGTACTGCCTTTTTGTGTTGTGTTGCGCTGTCTTCGGTCACAGTGCACGTGACGATGTCCTGGCAGTGCACCGGCTATGCACTGCCCGTTTATACCGTGTTGCACCGCCTTCGAGCGCAGTGCACGGCGAGGTATCCTGGCAGTGCACTACTCGTGCACTGCCTTATTGTGTTGTGTTGCACTACCTTTAGTTGTAGTGCACGAGACGTTGTCATGCTAGTTCACCGGTGCACTACCTGTTTATATTATGTTGTACTGATTTCGATCGCAGTGCACGAAACGATCCGGTGGCAGTTTACGATTTTTTTTACGATGCAATGCTCTTTTTATATATATTGTTGCCCACGTATTTTTTTACCACGCAAGTATAACAGCAGAATCAATACACAAGCAGAACAGCAACCTGGCCAAGTAACAATCAGGAAGAGCAGGACGGGACTGCTGCGCACACTTGTGTCCGGCCGCGCATCGCCGTTCTCCCAAGCACGCGGGCCAGTCTCCCTCATAATAAATACTCCCTCCGTCCATAGTTTAAAAAATCAGACCGATGACCGAACCGGTAAACTAGTTCTTCTCCCAAGCACAGGTAATCCTAAGGGGTTGTGAGTTTTTTTCTACCAATGGGGGCTTTGGCTATCGGTTCATCGGTTCACTGGTCCAACCGCTGGTTCATCAGTTCAATAGTTGGACCGGTAATTAAGGTTTACAATTATTTTAATTAGTGTAATAGAGAAATAAAGTGGTCAGGTACCGTAGCTTATTACATATTTGCACATAATGAGTACTGGTCTTGTGGTTAGACCGTGTGTGTTGAGGCCCGTGGGCTGTCACGCAAGCGCGTGGGTTTGAATCCCCTCCAATACATATTCATTTTAGCATTTATTTGGCTGTTTTTCGTGCGAGCGGTCGGAGCATTTACCGGTTTTCTCCGGTTTAAGGTAAAATTGGCGGTTAGACCATAAATTTTCCGGTTTGCTTCCTTGTCCGGTCCATTGCGCTTAACAGACCGGCCGAGACGCCGGTTGCGGTTTTCCGATCGAACCGGCGGTCCGGTCTGGTTTTTAAAAATATGCCTCCATCTCAAAATAGATGTCTTAAATTTGTCAAAATTTAGATGAATCTAGACACTATTTAGTATATATAGATTCATCCAAAATTTAAAAAACCTAAGACATCTATTTTTGGATGGAGGGAGTAGAAAAGACGAATGCATCTTTCTTATTTTTCTCTAGAGGGGAACAACAACTCTTTACTATGAAGTATGTATTTTTCTTTAAACACAGAGTATATATTTTTATTACTCTAAAAAATACCACTCTCTTCATTTAAAATATAAAATGTTTTAGCTTTATGAAACAAATGTATTTAGACTTTTTTTAGCATCTAAGTTCACTTAGGTTTACAGTGAATATACATATTAAAAAAAGTCTTGATACATTTTTTTCATAACCTAAATCATCTTATATTTTAAAACTAAGGAAGTACTTCCCTGTCTTAAATATATTGTTAGAGATTTGTTTGAATATACACGTATCTAGACATTTTTAAGATATATGTAGAGGGAGACTAAGGGTGTGTTTGGTAGCCCGGGTGCCCTATCTCACCTCATACATGCTTAGTATAGCTATGTGGAATCTATACAAGTGTGTTTTTATTGTTGTGTTTGGTAGATCGTGTGAGGTGGGATCTGCTCTGTTGACATTGTGTTTGTTGTCTCGTATCACAGAAGCTAGGCCAGAAAATCATTAAACAGCAATCGGGTCCCTGGCCAAAAACAAGAAAAGCAATCGGGTCCCTAGGAGGTCGCCGGCGTCGTTCCCGGCGAGAGGAGCCGCCACCACTGTTGGTGAGATGCTTCCCCGCCGCCACGATGCCGCACCTCTCCATTCCCGCTGCCAGGAGGCCAAACTCCGACCCGCTGCCGCCGCCACGAGGCTGCGCGCCCGCGCCTCTACAGGGATCTCGACAGGGAAGGGGACCAAGACGCTGGAGCTAGACGGGGCCGCCCCCACACGTCGCCACCATGCACTAGAACTCGCCGCCGCCACTCGCTGCTCCGTGGCCGATGAGGAGCTTCCGCGCACCACGCACGGTAAGGCCTGGAGAGGCAGTGTGCCATGCTGCTGCTCCACACGCGGTGAGGCCAAGAGAGGCAGCGCGCCCTGACGTTGCTCCAAGACCTCGCCGGCGGCGATGCTGGGTAGCAGGCATGCGTGGAGACGAGGAGAGGACTAGGCGGCGGCGGTTGCAGAAGAGGAAGGACGGGAGCGCCAGGGAGAGAGGTGGGGGAGAATGACTCGCTCGAGGGGGTGCGGGACCGTGACCCCTGCGGGCTGGAGCACGCGTGCGGGATGGACTCAGCACTGCCCAGGAGCGAAGCTCGATCTGAGCTTCTCAACTGGGCAGGCTGAGGGGCATTTTTCGTATCGGGTGGGCACTGCCGACTGGAGCTGACCCGATCTAACAAACATCAAAATGTGGGATGAAGAGAGAATATCTGAGTTCCCTGGTCTACCAAACACGCCCTAAGGCACGCGCGCGATCTGAAGAGGACGGCGACGCGCGGCTGGACAAGAAAAACCAATGTGTCAATTTATCGCAATTAGCAGATTTCTGGTAAAGGACAAAACACCAATGTGTCAGCTTCTTCTTTTTAATTATTATAGTTCCTCTCCACGTCAAACAGCCGGGGGCCAGTACTCCTAGCACTATGCTTGGTTGTTTCTGAACTTTCAACAAGAAAATCATGAATACTCAACGAGAAAACCATGAACTTTTACGCACGTCCAATGAAAACCACGTGCCAGGTATATCCTCTCCACCATTCTTGACATCATTCTAGACCATCTCACGGGATTGCTCTTCCACCATTTTCTCATGGACACAAAAAACTAGAGGATCAATGAAAATATATATTTCTCCTATTCAAAATTAATTAACTCAACTTCGTCTAAACATACATATATCTAAAAAAAAGTCTACATACATGCGTGTCCAGACTTAAGATAAAGCTCTAACAATTAATTTAAAACAGGAAATAGTATCTTTTAGACGAAGAACAATATATACTCTATAGAGAACGTCAGAAAAGCAGAAACATAAGAAGAGCGATGGTGATTTGAGTTTTATGACAACGAGAAACTGGTTGCATGATATGTGACTCATAGCAGCGACTATTTGTGGGGTAGAGACAACACATGAGGAGTTCCTAGTCCTACCTTATAGGGTGAAAATCCAAGGTCCTACCTGGTTGAAGGCATTGTTTTACGATGAATGCTTTAAGGAACCACTTTAGAGACTCCTGATAGAAACGAACCCTAACCCTAACCCTCCCGGGTCACCTCCCTCCTAGGTAGCTCCGGAGGCACCTCCACCTCCATCCTCTAGGACCAGCCGATCTAGAAGACGCGGCCGCCGGTGCAGCCGGCACCGGCGGTGATGGTAGCGTTCATCCGGTCGAAACGATGGTGGGCGGAGTTAGGCGCTCGGTCGCGTCACGCGGGAGGCGGCATGGCGTGGGTTGAGGGATCAGGGTGGCGCGGCCTAGGCGGGGCCGAGACCTGAGGCCTCCAGCGGAGGGGCGGCGACATGGAGGCGGCGGCACACCACCGGTGTGGCTGCCGCGATGGCGTTGATCACCGGTGTGTGCGATCTGGGCCACTGGACCATGATTTGGGACTTTTGGCCCTTGATCGGTGATGGAGGAGCCCGAGTTGGGTTTCGGTTGTGCGGGTCCTCGATCCCTTTGACCTCTCAGCCTTCTGCTATTTCCTTGCCTGATGTCTTCGTGCTAGAGGAGGATGGCAGCGTGGGGTCCTCCGAGTCTCGCGAATATGGCGGTGGTCCTAGAGTTCCTCCCGTGCCAAGACAAAGATCTGCTTGATTTCTGTCCTTGTTGATTTAGCCGGAGTATCCAGTTTCGGAATCCTCCGTCGGTGAACTCCTATGGGCGCACCATGCCTAGAGATTGCTAGATCAGAGGGTATTCGATCGCGTATCCATGTTTTTTCTGGCCGTTTGGTTTAAGCGGGAGTGTTGCGAAGCTCTGATGTTTGTTACTATTAGGTGTCATGTCTTCGATGATCCATGGTAAAGTCATATGTGGAGAATGTCAGGAAAGCAGGAAAATAAGGGCAGCGATGGTGATTTGAGTCTTTGTGGTGACGAGGAACGGGCTACGTGATATGTTACTCGCAGCGGCGACTGTTTGTTGGGGGTGGGGACAACACAAGAGGAGTTCCCAGTCCTTTCTTGAAGGGTGAAAATATAAGGTATGATCTTATTGGTTATGCCTGACAATGATCTTGTTGAAAGCTCACCTTTTCTATTTTTATTTTACTATGTGCATTCGTAAGGTGCTAGGACATGTGTTACTGCTGGGTGTAATTGATATTTTTATAATATTAGTATATATACTTAAAAAAATAAAAAGTTGGTACTTCCTTATAGAGAAAACAAAAAAGATACGTTCGTCTACTTATCCACTTATCGCAATTAGCAGCTTTCTAGTAAAGGACAAAAACCAACGTGTCAACTTCTTTTTAATCGTCGGTTCCTCTCCGCGTCAAGCAGCAAGGGACCAGTACTCCTGGCACTATGCTTAGCTGTTTCTGAACTTTCAACCACAAAATCACGAATACTCAACGAGAAAATCATGAAATTTTATGTACGACCAAGGAAAACCATGTGTCAGATGCATCCTCTCCACTATTCTTAATGTCAATCTAGACGATAAGATTGCCCCTCCATCATTTACTCACAGACACAAAGAACTATAGGATCAATGAAAATATATATTTCTTCCGTCTATATTAATGGAGTCGGTTTTGTCTACACAAAAACTATCTAGATAAAGCAAAGTCAATTAATTTGAGAACTGAGGAAGTGGAAAAAAAATTAGTGGAGTTTGCTACTTGCAGGTAGAGAAACGCGGAGAGAGCAACGTGAGCTCCAGGCGGCGGCTATGAAATTTGAATTTTGAACTCGCCAGCGGGTCGCTAGCCCGCTGCTGCAGGCTGCCCTCTTCGTGGTGCTGGCCGCGGCGCGCCATGGCTACATGGCCCGCTCGACCCTAGCCACCCTCCCCCCTCCCCCTCCCCTCCTTCCCGCTCTGCTGGAAAGCCTTCGTCACCTCGGTGTTTGCGGGGTGCCGTCCAGGGTGGTTGCCGGCCACCATGCTGCTCTGGCCGTCCTCCTTAACGCGACGGGAGTGGTGGTCGACGCCTGCAATCGCCGGCGGGAGGAGTTCGTCTGGCAGGGAGCCTCGCTGCTCTTCCCGGTGCACAGAATCAAGGTGGGCGGACGCTAGATCCATCCGCACTCTGGTGTCACCCCATCGCCACACGTCCTAGGCCGGCCCCTCCACCGTACCGTCCTGGCCTCTGCCGCCGGAGAAGGTGGCGGAGCTGGCGGACCTGCACGGGTTGGCTTGGGGAGATATCGAGGAGGAGGAAGGAGAAGACCGCGCGCCAGCGTCGGTAGTGGTGCCGGTGGTGGGGAAGGAGGCACACTGGGACCTCGTCGACGGGGAACGCGGGGTGGCAACTCTGTGGTGCCCCTCTCCTCTCCAGCTCCCTTCTCTAGGGGAATTTCTCCCGCTAGCCAAGGCTGCTGCACGGCAGCCTCGCCGGCGTGGTGGGATTCTGGCGAAAGTTGCCCCGATAGCGCCCTAGCAAGGGGTGGGGGCATGGGTAGAGGACCGAGGCGGGCTGGGCCCTTAGCGGGGCATGCAGGGGCGCAGAGGAGATGGCTAGATGGGCCGCTCGCAGGCTTCGGCCTACCGGTAGCCTGGATCGGCCGGCCCATCCATGGCCCGCCTTGTCTACGGCCAGCGACGCGTGCAGTGAGGCATAGACGGCCCACGCTCGACCCACCAAGGCGGCATCGATCCCTATTTCTTCCAGTCCCATGGAAACCCTAACCTCGCTCATTGTTCACGACCCTGTCATGTCCCCTCTCGCCTTCACCTCCCCGCGGAGGATGCTGTGGTCGTACCTCGCGGCCCTGATGGCGAAGCGCCCCCGCAGCCCTCCGGCGGTAGCCCGCCCCGCCTCTCTCCTTCGGGAAAGATTGCCATCGAGGGACGTCTCTGCCGCGGGCCGATGCCAGCCACCGGCGTGAGGCATCAGGGATCCTATCGTCACCACGGTCGCAGTTCCCATCCTCCGATGCGGAACCACCCCCCGCGCCACCCCTCCTGGTCACCTCCTAGAGCCCGTCGCCACTTCGAGGAGCCGCAAGAGAGGGCTTCTCCGCTGCTGCCTCCACCTGAGGTCGCGTGGGAGGCGCGTCTGCGGTCCCCCGCACTGCAGGCACGTGAGGAGCTTGATGCAGCTCGCAAAGGCAGCAGTCGTGCCGACATAAGGTAATGGTGTGAGGGGCAGGCTCAGCCTTGGTCGATGCAGGGACCCTCTATGAGACACGAGGGCGAGGGAGCTGAGGCGTCAGGAACTAAGAAGAATAAGAAGAAGAGAAATAAGAAGAAGAAGAAGAAGGTGACGGCTTCCATGTCTGCGAGGCCGCCGATGACAACGGGCTCCGACTCTGTGGCATCGGACGCGCCCTTCGGGGTAAGCTAGGGAGCGGGGGACGGGTCGCTGTTGGCATTGGCCATACCCCGTGGTAGGGAGTGCTTGGAGTACTATGACCATGGGTTGGATGGAGGGTTCTACTTCATCGACATGGCAGGTGTTCCAATGATGGTCCCGGAGACATTGGCGATGGTGACGGTGCTCCCGGTCCAGGACCCTCCCCTGTCGGTCGACGTGACCAAGGTCCTACTTCAGGATGTGCTCAATGCGGTCCTTCCAGACCACGAGTGGATAGTGCGCCACGTCTCCGCCACTGAGTTTGCGGTCTCGTTTCCTTCTATGGCGATCCTGCGCATGTGGTTCATCATTCACGCTCCCAATCCACCAGTTGAAGGTCTCAATCAAGCCATCTTCAGTTGTTCAGGGATTTGTGGACATGCTTTCTAAGGTTTGGTTCTGTCTGCTTGGGGTTCCGTTAGAGGCCAAGAGGCTGGATATTGTTTCTCTCATTGCCTAGACAGTGGCAAGCTCCTGGAGGTTGACGAGCACTCTCTCATGGGGCACGGGGTGGTCCGGATAAGGCTCTTATGCCCGGACCCCTCGTTGTTCTCTGTCTCCCTACCGCGTTTCTTCTTCAACCGCATGGGCAGGGACCTTCTGGTGGAGCTCGAAGAGGACGTGGTGGCCCTAGAGGCCAGATCCCTGTCTCCCCCTTCCCCCTGCTGGTGATGGCCCGGTGACGGGTTGAGGTGGGACTGAGGACGAGTCCTCGGACAACGAAGGCTCCGGGTCGGACCACTCACCATTGGCGACCGACACTTCGCCCCCGCCCCCTCAGCCTGCCCAGGATGGCAGAGGGGTCCTACGATAATCCAAGCAGCGGTCCTCCTAGGTCCTTCCTAGGCTAGGACCTCGGGAGGAAGCTCGTTCTTCCCTAGACGGTGTCCGCTGTCATAGAGCGCGCCGGCCAAGCTGGCCTTGGTGGACCTCCAGCGCCACTACCACCCCGACCCTCCGGTAACCATCGGCCTTTACATTGCGTAGTATGGCTCCAACCTCGACCTAGCTCGCTCTCAGGGGATGGGGTCACCTCTGGCCCCCGGCCTTCCCCGGAGGAGGAGACCTCAGGGAGCGTAGGGATGGTGGTGTGCTTCCACCCATCTCTGTGGTTCCTGGGGGTGATCTGCTACGTGCTAGCACTGGACACGCCTAACTCGGGTGTGCTGGCTTCTGACATGGCCGACTACGACAATCATGTGGCCGGTTCCAAGATACGTTGTTCCAGGGCTCCTCTCCAGCCACCACTGCCCTCTTGCCACATCATCTGCCTTGCTGGGTCCAAGGTGTGTCTGACTGGCCCAGAGCAGACGATGGTGGAGCGGGCGACCCTCTGAGTGACAGCACGAGACGAGTTCCTAGGTATCCTTCCCCCTTTCTCTCATAGCTCTCTTCCTGACCTTGGCTCCTCTAATTCGTCTGATTCCAAGTTCTCTGTGTTATCCACTGTGCGACTGGCCCACCTAGGCGAGGTGGCTAATGTCTGTGGGATTGTCTTCCATGGAGAGAATGGATCCAGGGTTTCACATATCACTGCCATTAAGGCGCGAGAGGGGTACGAGGGTGAGATTGTCGTGGCCCGTGCACGGGATGCATGCGAGCGGGAGCGTGCCCTGATGCTTGCGGGGTCTAGGTCTTATGGACCTGGAACCAGCAGGGATCCATTGATATGTCATAAATGTATCTATAATTTTTGATGTTCCATGCTTGTTTAGTATCAACTTTGCTATGCTTTGTCTACACTTTGAGGTATTTTTATACATTTTCTGGGACTAACCTATTAACAAGATGCCACAGTGCCACTTGCCTATTTTCTGTTGTTTTTGGTTTCAGAAAAGCTAGTAAGGAAATATTCTTGGAATTGGACGGGACAAAAGCCAAAGTCAATATTTCACCAAGGAGAACACAGAGACCGAAGGGCGACCGGAGGGGAGCCACAGGGTGGACACCCCCCCCCCCATGCACGGGCCCACCCTGGTCCGCGCTTGGGCAGGGTGTGGGCCACTGGCCGCCCTCCTGCCTCGCCTCTTTGCCTATATAATCCCCCCGATGCCAAAACCCTAAGTACCCGATCAGATATCCACAAAACAATCTATAGCCGTCGCCACCATCGTCCCTAGATCGGGGGGATCTGAAGCTCTTCCCGGCACCCTGGAGGAGGGGAGAGATCATCCTGGAGGCCTTCTTCAGCACCATGTCAGCCTCCGGTATGATGCATGAGTAGTTCCACCTTGGACTATGGGTCCATACAGTAGTTAGATGGTTGTTTCTCCTCCTTTGTGCTATCATGTTTAGATCTTGTGAGCTCCGTTCATGATCAAGCTCATCTATTTGTAATCATGCATGTTGTGTCTGCGGGGATCCGATGGATATTGGGATTACTATGTCAGATTTATTAATGATTCTATCTTGTCTTTATGATTGTTGATTCTATCATGTCTGTGTTGTTTGAGATCTTGCATGCTCTCCGTTTCTAGTAGCTATCTTGGCCAAGTAGATGCCAATGACTCCAAGAGGGAGTATTTATGCTTGATAGTGGGTTCATGCCTCTATTGAATCTGGGGAAGTGATAGAAATCTCTAAGGTTGTATATGTGTTGTTTCTACTAGGGAGAAAAAAACAATCCATGCCTTTATTGTATTGTTTACTTTACACACATTGCTTAAAGTAGTTATGTCAACACCCGGATTTTTAATCCCAGATGCCTGTTATGCCATACATCGCAATCCTAGGATTACCATTTTTGCGAGACATAACAGATTGGTACCATAGTCATCATCCATTACAAACCATAATAAAGGTCTTACAAATATAGGATCTCATGATCCAGTCTTAATAAAATCAACACAGCGGAATAATATAATAACGGTAGCGTGGGTGAAGCTCCATCTTCAGGGTCACAGGCAATGCTGACGATGGGAGATGATCCTAGTTATCGTAGACTTCCTGCTGTCCATCATCCTGGTAGTCCTCCTCATAGTCTGGCCACGGGAATAGCTAGGGACAAAGCCATGAGTACTCTTTAAATACTCGCAAACTATCACTAACAAGTAAGTTGTTCAAGTAGGAATGCTAAGCTCTAGGTTGTTTTGCAAAAAGCCAGGTTTATCTCTAGCTGAGTTCAGAAGTAAAGAAAACTAGTTTAAGGTTTTATAACACCTAAGTGAGAACTTAGTTTTCATGTTCACAACCCTGTTGTGGTCAAGTCAAAGTCATGATTCTTTTCACAAGTCATTTTGAAAACATCTGACGATGGAACAGTATGTCCACTCCAACTGTCCATAACCGTGGATGCGGCTATTCGAATAGTTTGACACTCTACAGAGTGGTACACTTTCACCACAACATTTGATACATCCGTCAGGAACAATCCCGAATTCACCATACTCAGTATGCGGATAATCAATCCTAACCTTTCAATTACACACCCTAGTATAGGCGCCTCTCCTATTAGTTTGGCCTCCCAGCCATGGTCATCTGTCATTTTGGGAACTGCACAGGTGGTCAATCATCACGAGGTAGCCTCAGCTCAAACCTCGGTTGCAAGGGAACCCATACTAAGGTATATGAACTTCCAGTCAAGCCCTACCCAAATTCGGGTATTGTGGTTGTACGATAAAATTGGAATGGTATCGCATCCGAACACAACCATCATTTTTATAAAGGGCTAAGGCTCATGCCTCAACATTTTCATCATCAAAGTCATATGGTGTTCAATAACACATGTCAAAATATTTCATTATAATGACTCATCATTCTAAGGTTTTCATAATCCTTTTCACCAAGTATTCCCATCTAAAGTGATCAAGTTTTATGATTAGCACTAGCCACTAAGGTTGGGGGTAAACACTAATGAGCGGTGGTAATCAAGTGTGACTTGTCTAAGTATAATCTCATGCCTCAGGATGACATCAATTTCTACCTAACTTAGGCCAAGTTTTATGCTCTTTATGCTACCTCTAATATCTTTCCAAAATTCACACGTCACTAAGTAAACAAAGAATTTTGATAAAGAAAATAAACTAGTAAATATTGCAAATAAAACTGGGATTTGATATAATAAGGTGGTATAATCACATATTCCTAAGGCATCTATTTGGCATAGTTATCTTGCAAGTGTTAGATTGCAAAGTTAACTTGTATTGTGAAGCTTGCTAGGATGGCTTGCCTTGTGCAGTGCAGTGGTTGAAGTTCTCCTCGGCTTCTTCCTCATAGTAGTCTCCTTTCTCTTCGTATCCTTGGTCGGTACTAGCGTCTATAAATAAATATGAGGTACACAATCACCAAACAATACTTAACTACTTCTATTTAGCACACAAGGCTCACACTAGATGATCTAGCATCAGCACAATCATCACAAGAATTAAGGCAATAGTTTTATTTATTTTATTTTAGAAAAGTAATTTCTACTCATTGAAAAACTACTTAAGATTTAATATTCTCCAATTAAAATATGGGATCATGTTGACACATGTCACCACCACATATTTCAATACTTTGGAATGTGATTTAAAGTGGTGTCACAATTTAATATAAGGTTTAACCTTTTTTCTTTAATTAATTAAAGTGACTAGAAATGCCTATGGGGCATTCTTTTATTACTTGTCCATTATTACTGCAAGTAAACCTAGATATTTTTATATATGCAGGAAGTTCTTATCAAATGTGATTTTTGAGAGTTGGAATCAACTCAAAAGCATTTATGGTTGAATTTTGAAAAATGATTGAATGCAAAAAAGCCTCTGCCTTGTTATTTTTACTATAGGCGATCTATAATTCCAAATGGCTTGAATCCAACGGTCTTGGATTAAGAACTTTGCTACCTTTCTAACAAAATTGGTTTCATGCTTTTTCGTTCACTAAAACTCTCTAAATTGATTTTTGAATCAAGAGAGAACTAGGGTTTGAATATAATTAGATAAATCTAAATTCAAACTACTGGGTCACGTGGGAATTCTAACTGGGTCGGCCCACTGCGCATAGTGCGTGCGGGCTGGTTAAGTGGTGTCCCCACTCGTCAGTGGCACAGGGGGGTGTGAAGGGGTACGGGCTAACTACGACCGTAGGATTAGATTAAGGATCAACGGCTCACGGCCATCGTCCTCGTCGTACAGAACACGACGGGCTCGAACGCTAGCGCGGCCATGGGGATCTAGGGCGGCTCACCGGGGCTCAGGCGATGGGGGTGAACGACGAAGTCAACAACGGCGGTTCTCCTGGTACTGGCGGCTCCTCCTAGGGTGGCTCCAATCGACGACGCCCTTCTCCTCCAACAGCGGCAGGCTCCGGCGAAATTCCGGCGATGCTGCGCTCGCCTTGCTCCGGGAAGAAGTGGGAAGGATCAGTGAGAGGTGGGGAGTGAGATGGTGTGAAGAAAATGAGTGGGGAAGGCCTCCTTTTATAGGCGAGCGAGAGAGGCCGAGCGGCAGGGGAAGGGCTCGTCGGGGTCGGGATTACAGCGAGCTACGAGCATGGCTGAAGGTAGGGGACGGTGTGCGGTCTCCTGGCGGTCCTCAACGGCTTGATGGTGCGGCAAGGGGTGGTCGCAGTTGGTCGAAACAGTTCGACGCTCTGAGCGGCACCAACGGTGGTTTTGACGATGCACGGGTGCTACGGGTCATGCGGCGACGAACGGGGTTGTCTGGGAGTGAAAGGATCGTATGGGTACCTAGAGGGGGGTGAATAGGTGCTACTTCAAATTTTACTCTTTTTCAAATTAGGGTTTGACAAGAAAGGTAAATTCTCTCGAATATGCAACTATGGTGAATTTACCTATATGTCAATCAAGCACAACCAAACACAACACTAAGCAAGAACAAGTAAGTAAAGTGCGGTAAAGGATAGAAGTAACCAAAGGAGTGGACGCAGAGACACAAGGATTTGTTTCTCGTAGTTCCTTCCTTTTGAGGGGAAGTACGTCTACGTTTGGTGAGAGGGTGGTTTCAAACCACCAACGCCACGAGAGGCCTCCCTTGTTCTCCGATGAACCTCACCCCAACGGGCTCGATTCACCTTCCACTATATCGGCAACCTTCGAGGTTGAAGCCGGCACCTTTACAACAAGTTCGGGGCACACATCCACAACTGAATTGGAGGCTCACAAATACAAGCAAGCTGTCAAGACAAATCAAAGACAAGCTTGTAAGAACCAAATCAATGTTAGGGTTTCCAATGAAACACTAGAGCTTGGGGGCCCTCAACTGAATGAGGGGGAAATGAAGATATCTCTTGGTGAAGATGTAAATAAAGGCCTCCTCCTTCGATTCTCCAAAGATCAATGACTTTGGATGGTTGCATGAAGAGATCTTGTAGATTTGGTGGCTCTAATGGGGTTGGTGTTCTTGAGCAGCTCGAGCAACTGGAGGAAGAAGATAAGGGTCCATTTTTATAGGCAGACCCATCCACGAACCGTTTTCTGACCGTTCTAGAAAAGTCAGACCGAAGACTCCAGTCTGGAGACCGGAGACTCCGGCCAATCTCCGGACCAGCCTCCGGACTGCCCATCTGACTGACCCAGGCCAATCTTTCCCCAGCAACACCGGAGACCCCGGTCTTCCAACACCGGAGACTCCGGACTGAACAAAGTCTGGAGAATCCGGAGTAACCTCCGGTGCAGGCTCCGGACCCCCAGACAGAATGTCCCAGCCAGATCCTGGGAGGCACCTCCGGAGCCAGAACCGGAAACTCCGGACCACACCGGAGACTCCGGTCTTGGCAGACCAGAGACTCCGGTCTGGAGTTTCCAGAACAGTGGCATATGAATGTGATCTTTTCCCAAGTTTGAGGGTGTTGTTCATCTATCATAATACCAACCTGTGGACAGTGACAAACTGTAAAATGATCTACTTGTTGTTAACGAACACCAAAACTGATTATGACAATAAATGCCCTTTCAATCTCCTCCTTTTTGGTGTTCGATGACAACAAGTGATTTGCATGGAATAACATATAAATGTGGCTCCCCCTGACTATGTGCAGCAAGATAATTAAGTAAAACATGTAAGGTAAATAGTATCAAAGATAGCACACATAAGTCTCACATGAGTTACAATAGATGGTGCACACAAGCACATAGTCATAGACACACATAAAGTTCAAGTTCGAAAATGGCAAATAGAAGGCAAATAAGGCAAATAAGGGCAGATAGTCGCAAATCCCAAATCTCCCAATGTCTTCTCCCCCTTTGGCATCGAAACACCAAAAAAGGGAAAAGACCTACACTAGCGCCCCCAACCGCTCAGTAGTCATCGTCATCCTCGGCATCCTCATCCTCCTCCTGGTCACCATCATCATCCTCAGGGACAGCAGGCCCTTTGCCATGAGGGCGAGAAGAAGAAGTACCCTGGTACCCAAACCCTAAGGTGACATCAACAAATGTCTTCCAATCCACCAGACTATCTTGTTGAGCATTCCATGCCCCAAATGAGAGTGTATGATCAGACTCTGTGGACTGCTGAGCCCCATGCTCATCATTATATTCATCTTTACCTTCCTCATTATCCTCAGCACCATGTTCCTTGATCTCTTTGAGAAGCTTCTCAATGCGGCGGTTGCTTTGGTAGGATGCATGCTGCTGCTTGCGAATGTTGATGTTCATGCAACAAAGGGTCCTCTCCCAAAAGCTAGCCTTCTTGACCCTCTCATGCACATAGTCTCGAGTCATAGTAGTCATAGGGGCATTGGAGGCATTCTTCCTCCAAACTCTAGGTGGGGAGGGAGCCCTCTCCGTCTCAATCTCCTTATCATCATCATCCCCATAGCGATGCCTTGGAGTAGGCCACATGCGCCCCTTCTGCTGCAGAGAGACCAGAGTGTGCTCAGTGAGGTGTGGTGGTATGCCATGTGGAGAATCATGCTCCTGGGAGTTGATGAGCCTCATCACCAAGGGTGCATATGGAGGAGATTTCTTGTAAAGGATGGCATGGAACAACTCCTCGAAAATGAAGTCCATCACATCAATAGGTGCAGCATCAGCCTCAGGTTCAGCATTGAAGATCCGGTGAGTATGGTACAGGAGGTTGACAAGCCCACCCCTAACAGCATCATCATTTCCAGCACTTGGAGCAATAGTGTGACGAAAAATCCACAGCATAAGGTTGTAGAGGGTCTTGAGTCCCTTGGAACCCCCCACAACACCACCATCATACAGAGGTGCCAGCTTCAACTTGTTCTCACCCAAAGCAGCCGAGTGCATGCGCAGTCCCACAAGAGTGAATACTCCATGGAAGGTCTCAAAGATGACATTGGCAAAGTCATGAAATGTAGTCGTGCAGCGAGTGGTGCCAGTCATCCACACCATGGTCCTGTCAAGGTCAGTCCCAAACACAATTGTGGCATAGAACTGCTGGACAAGATGGACACTGTAGTCTTCACGCAGCTCCATCAAGTTGTAGAGACCCAGCTTCTCACAAATCCACAGGGCATCATTGAAGTAAGGGCTCTGGCGCATTTGCTCAACACTCATGAACTTCTGAGGGCAGACAGGTGATCTGGTGAGTACACCATACACATCCTTCATGAACACAGCCTGTTCTTTCCTCCAATAACGAGGGTCCTCACTGGTACGAGGCAGCGCATAGAAATCTATCTTTCTCAGCTCACGGTACTCCTCTTTAGACATTTTGGCTAAGGTCTGCAGGTTGTCATACTTGGCCCTCTTGGTACGGTCCTCCCGTTCAGCCCTCTCCTGATCCCTCTTCATGTAAGCTGCATCACGTGCCTGTTGTTTCCGATTGGACGGAGGCACGATAAACTGACCCTGAGCTTCATCATAGCGAGGATTGCCCCTTTGGGACTTGGCCTTGGTACGACGAGGACGACTAGAACCATCACCTGTGAACAGCAGTGGGGGAGATAGCATGGAGATGAGTATATATGTCCCAAAGATGCAGTACAAGAGCTTTGATGCATTTCTAGACTATTTTGATTCACCCAACACCGGAGTCTCCATACCTTACACCGGAGTCTCCGGCTCAGACAGGAGTCTCCGGTCCTGGGGACCGGAGTCTCCGGACCTGGGTCCGGAATCTCCGGTCGGGAGGCTCGGGCATGAGATGGGGAGATGCCTGTGGGGGTGAATCTAGCAGATCGGGCAATGCAACAAGGATAAAGTACTAGAGTGCACGCAAACAAGTGATTCCAATGGACAAATCAGCAACAATCCTCAAAAAAACACATCTAGAGATGAACCCTAGGAGAAAAATAGAGGAGAGGTACCAGATCTGTCCATGGGATCAATTCCTCCGGTGGGAATGACCCAATGGAGGAGAGGGGAAGGTTGGCCAGCGACACGGCGGATCCCGGGGGCTTCTTGACCTCCGGGGAGGATTTTTGGAAGAGGGGGCGACGGGGTTGAAGGTAGGGGATGGGGTGAAGAATGGTGAACTGTTGTCCCAGTTCACCCCGTGCCCCCTTCTTTAAGTGACAGAAACCGTCCGGACCGGAGACTCCGGTCTACACCGGAGACTCCGGTGTTTGTACATGGGAGACTCCAGTCCTCCTCGACCAAAAGTTCCAGGAAAAGTGTTTGGGGACATATATGAGATATAGATGGTTTTTAAGATAGGTATAGGGCTTGGGTTGAGACATCAAACTGTGAAGAACCAACAAGAGCCATAGGGTTTCAACAAATGTTCAGAAAAGCTCCAAGAGACTAGAATCAAGCAAATGACAAACATGAGTAAGTGCCAACCTCTCAAATGAGAGAGGGCGGTGGCCTAGGCCACCATATTTGAGTATACTTGGCTTGGCACCACGAAGATATATCTTGCGTCCATTACCAAAACTCATCATTAAGCTCACATATCACTAAATGATATTAAGAGGAATGATTTTGATTGCTTTGGGCATAATGGGGGGGGGATGATGCAATCAATTAGGATCGCACTCCCCCTATTTCCATGCCTACACCTAAACCAAATATGAGATGAAACATAGGTGAGGGTGCAAGAATATCAAGTCAAGCTCCTTGAATCTACGATGTTTAGAACATTCCTCAAGTAGGAAAACCTTGCTTCATCAAGTGGCTTCATGAAAATATCGGCAAGTTGATCTTTGGTTGATACATATGATAGATCAATATCACCTCGAGCAACATGATCTCTAATGAAGTGATGGCGAATCTCAATATGCTTTGTCCTTGTGTGATCCACCGGGTTGTAGGCAATCTTGATGTCACTTTCATTGTCACATAGAAGAGGCACTTTGTCACAATGGACACTGTATTCCTTTATATTTTGCCTCATCCATAGCAATTGGGTGCAAGCACTAGCAGCTGCCACATACTCGGCTTCGGCAGTGGAGAGAGATATACAATTTTGCTTCTTGGAAGACCAACATACCAAGGACCTACCAAGTAATTGGCAAGCCCCGGATGTTGATTTTCTATCATCCTTGTCACCCGCCCAATCCGAATCCGTGTATCCACAAAGAGCAAATGTTGAGCCTTGAGGATACCAAAGACCATAAAATGGGGTATGAACCAAATATCGAAAGATTCTCTTGACCGCCATTAAATGGCTTTCTTTAGGAGCCGCTTGATATCTTGCACACACACCTACACTCAACACAATATCGGTTCTAGATGCACAAAGGTAAAGCAAAGAACCAATCATAGACTGGTATACCTTTTGATCCACATCTTTACCATTTGGATTTTGTTCTAGATGAGTGTTTGTAGCCATGGGAGTAGGAGCTCCATTTAAATCTTGCATTTTGAATCTCTTGATCATATCTTGAGTATACTTGGCTTGGTTGAAGAATGTCCCTCCTCTAACTTGCTTGATCTCAAAGCCAAGAAATACTCTCAACTCTCCCATCAAAGACATCCGGAACCTACTAGTCATAAGTTTTGAGAATTCATCATTAAAAGCTTTGTTAGATGAGCCAAAGATAATATCATCAACATATATTTGGCATACAAAAAGCTCCCCATTGACCCTCTTAGTAAAAAGAGTGGGATTGATTTTCCCAACCTCAAAGCCACGGTCAAACAATAACTCTCTAAGGTGCTCATACCACGTGCGTGGGGCTTGCTTGAGCCCATAGAGCGCCTTTTCAAGTTTGTAGACATGGTTTGGGAAGTTGAGGTCCTCAAATCCCGGGGGTTGCTTAACATATACCAATTCATTTAATGGACCATAAATAAATGCACTTTCTACATCCATTTGTTGCAACTTAAAGTTATGATGTGCCGCATAAGCAAGAAGGATACGGATGGACTCAAGGCGAGCCACGGGCGCATAAGTCTCTCCATAATCAATGCCTTCAATTTGAGAATACCCTTGTGCAACCAATCTAGCCTTGTTCCTTACTATAATTCCATGCTCATCTTGCTTGTTCTTGAATATCCACTTTGTTCCAATAACATTGCGGCAATCCTTTGGCTTCTCAACTAACTTCCATATTTTGTTTCTCTCAAAGTTGTTGAGTTCTTTGTGCATAGCTTCTAACCAATCTGAATCTTCAAGGGCTTCCCACACTTTCTTTGGTTCAATCATGGAGATGTGTGCTTGGTGTTCACTGAACCTCTTCAATTGTGCTCTTGTGGAAATACCTTTCCTTAGATCACCAACTACATTTTGTAGAGTGTGATCTCTTAATTCCAACATTCTTTCCTTTCTAGCTTTGCGACGAGCGTGGATCTCCGTGTTGTTTCTTTGGGGACCCTCTTCATCATTTTCATCCTCGTCTTGACCATCATATTGACCTTGATCATCATTGGAATCATCCTCTACATTGGGAGGCAAATATTGACCTTGGTCTTGATCAAGTGCTCTTCTAGCGTCAATTTGAGCTTGTCTCAAAGCAGCTTGTACGGATCTTCCTTGAGAAATTGACTTGGCACCACTTGACAATCCTTCGAATGGACCAAGCTCCCTTTGACTAGTGTTGTCACTTTGATCACCATGTTGAGGGTCCACATCTTGTCTTTGGCTTGAGTCAATGTCCTCTTCGGTGGATGGTTGTGAAGATGAGGGCTCCACTTGAGTGGAGCATAGTTCTTCTCGATCCGCCATAAGGGGTTCCTCAATGGGGCGGATATATCCCACACCCATTCTTCCTATGGCATCCTGAGGCATTTCATCATCTGCATCACAAGCATCAATACGCCCCCCTTGGGGACCATCATATTCTTCGAAGGTCACACTACAAGATTCTATGACGGCTTCGGAGAGCTTATCATAGATTCTATAAGTGTGAGATTCGAGACCATAGCCAACAAAAATACCCTCTAATGCTTTAGACTCGAATTTAGACAAACGAACACCTTTTATGAGATAGAAACACTTACAACCGAATGCCCGGAAGTAAGATATGTTGGGCTTGTTACCGGTAAGAATTTCATATGGAGTCTTGTTGATTTCTTTGCGGAGGTAGAGCCGGTTTGAATCATGGAAAGCACTGGAAATGGCTTCGGCCCAAAAGTTTTATGGAGATTTAAACTTCGCCAACATGGTCCTAGCCATCTCAATAAGAGTCCGGTTCTTCCTTTCGGCCACGCCATTTGTTGAGGGGTGTATGTAGCGGAATATTGATGTTTAATCCCCTCATCACTAAGGAAATCATTCAAGGTGTAGTTCTTGAACTCCGTGCCGTTGTCACTTCTAATAATCAACACGGGAACATTGTATTGCCTTTGGACCAAATTGATGAAGTCGATGAAGGTATTTTGAGTCTCACTCTTCAATTTGAAGAAATAAACCCAAGAGTATCTTTAAAAGTCATCAACAATCACCAAGCAATATTTCTTCCCACCAAGACTTGCATGAGATGGAGGACCAAAGAGGTCCACGTGGAGGAGCTCCAAGATCTCGGTGGACTTGATGCGGTTCTTAGGCTTGTGAGGAGCATCATGCATCTTCCCTAGAACACATGCCCTGCAAAAACGATCTTTGGCAAAGGAAACATTTTCTTTTAGTCCAACAATATGGCCCTCCTTGTAGAGAATTTGCAAAGTTCTCATATTGACATGGGCCAGTCGGCGATGCCATAACCAACCCACATCGGCCTTTCCGAATAAGCACATCGCACTTGTAGTGGCTTGCCCCGAAAAGTCCACCACATACAAGTCATGTTCGACATACCCAATGAAAGCGACCTTGAGAGACTTGCTCCACATGAGGACCACAAGATCATTATGTAAAAAGACGGAAAAACCCATCTTTCCAAGAGCACAGACTGAAAGTAAATTGTACCCAAGGGTCTCAACAAGCATGACGTTCACGAGTGTAATGTCGTGAGCAACCACAACTTTGCCAAAACCCAATACCTTAGATTTTGACTTGTCAGCATAAATCACGGTGATTTGATCATCATTTGGCTTTAAGTCCTTGACAATAGATGAGCTTCCGGTCATATGACTTGTGCAACCACTATCAATCACCCACTTTGACCCTCCGGAAGCATAAGTCTACAAAAGATCAAGCTAATTTTTAGGTGCCCATTTTTCAATGGGTCCTCTTTTGTTAGCAACAAGGGTCTTGCGAACCCAAATAGACCAAGCAATATAACCATCAAATGGGCCAACATAGTGTGCATACACATCACCATAATAATCATGCATTAGAACATAGTGAGGGTTAGCACTTCCCGCAAAGTCATCATGAGACATAGTTTTACCACTTGTGGTCTTACTACCCACAATGGCCTTGTTAGTTTCTTGTGTGGGCTTGGCCTTCTTCTTCTTGTTGTTCTTCTTCTTCTTAGAATTGGAGACAAATCCAATGCCCCCTTTATCACCACTAGGCCTTTGCTTACTCAAAATATCATCAATGTACTTGTTTCCTTGTGGAAATGTGGCCTTAGCAAGCTCCCCCTTCAACCTAGCATTCTCTTCAAGAATAGTTGTACTACTAGATGGAATGAAGTTACTAGGTGAAGGAATATTGGCCAATTGAGTTTGAAGCGTTTCATGGGACTTTGTGAGTGACAAGAGTTCACTCTCCAAAGCCTTGTGGGCCTTGTTAAGCAACCTAAAGTCCTCGTCAAGTTTTTCATGAACCACACCAAACTCAATCTTGTCCTTTTTAGCACTTTTGTATTTAGCAATAGCATGATCACGCTCTTTGATGAGTTTGTTAACAATATTGTCATTGGCCTCATCAAGCCCTTCAAGTTTTAATTCAAGTGACAACCTAGTTTCTTGTTCTTCTTCTAGAGCATTGTTTAAAGCCTCTAGCTCAATCATGTGTTCATGCCCAAGTTTACATCTTACATCTAGAAGCTCTTGAGTATGTGAAAGTTGATCTAGGATGTTTTTAAAGTGTAACTTAGCATCTCCTTCTAGGTTAGTCATAAACTCATCAAAGGCTATTAATTCCTTTTTAACATCAAGAGACATCTCATCATCAAGTTCATCATTATCTAAGGGAGTAGAGTGGGATGATGAGGATACCTCCGTTCCTCTTGCCATAAGGCAAGTGGCGTTCTTGGTGGGAGAGTTCTCATTTGGAGAATCAAAGAGTGAGAATGTAGGAGTAGAGGTGGTGGCTAGAGCAGCCACACCATGCGAAGTTTCCTCTTCCTCATCTTCATCATCTTCATTGTCAGAGGAGTATTCTTCATGAGTGATCAAGACAATTTCTTCCGACTTCTTGTTGATGGGATTCTTCTTGATGAAAGGTTTCTTGTAAGGTGCCTTGAGAGTATTCTTCAACACAATCTTACCCCCATGATATTCTCTCTTTTCATAGGGACAACTTGCTACAAAGTGATAGCGGTCACCACAATTGAAGCAAGTTCTCAATCTCGTTGTATTTTCTCTTTTCCCATTTGGGTTGCTTTTTCTTTGCATTTCCATCTTGGCCTTGGCGGGGTTCTTCCAAAATTTCTTTGCATAGAAGGCCATATATTTGACTATGAGCAATCTTGACTTCATCGGGGTGGTCCATGGAAAGCCCTTCATCACTATCATCTTCATCCCCATGGTCCACAACTTTGGCCTTCAATGCAACATTGACAACATTGCTTATACCAAGGGCACGAGCACGGGCATCTTTGGCATTCTAGGTGGCTACCTTGAAAGCGGCCATCTCTTGCATAACTTCATTTGAGGTCATGAGATGGTAGTTGTGTCTTCCTTGTAGACTCTTCAAGTCGGTGGGCTCAAAAGGCATGAGTGCACTCACATATTTCCTTTTTATCCATGCATCATCCACATGTGAGGCACCCACATTTCTAAAAGCGGTGGAGGTGGTCTTGAGCCTTCGGTACATGTCTTCATGATCTTCACCTTATTTCATGTAGAAGCCTTCGGCTTCATTGCTTAGAGCATCATATCGGTTCCTCCTCATACTCTCATTTCCAACAAACAACACAGTGAGAGCATCCCAAGCTTCCTTGGCAATGCTAAAGTGCTCAATGTGTGGGTAATCCTTTGTTCCCAATCCTTGTTGAATCATATGCAAAGCAGTGGCATTGAGTTGACTATTGACAACCTCTCTTCTTGTCAAGTTGTTTGGATCCCCAATAAAGAGTCCATGCTCGATGATGTTCCATAGTTCAATGCAAGAGTTGCGCACATGAGTTCTCATTAGTGATTGCCATTGAGCAAAAGTAGCAGACTCTTGTAGCTTAGGTGGGTCACCTCTATTGTACACATGAGGGTGAGGGACAGGAGGATCGGGAGAGTACCAAGAATCGCGGTGCTCACCCTTCCCCCCATCAAGTTGTGTGGAGGAATTAGCGTTGTCTAGTTTGCCCTCTACCACCATACCCTCGGGGGATACCGAAGTATTCCCTTTAGGTACAACGGATGGTAGATCCTCTTGAGGAGATGGGGGTGATGAGCCATCTTTGTCTTTAAGAATTTTCTCAAGCATCTTCTTGACTTTGTTGACCAAGGAAGAGCTCAATCTTGTTTCCAAGTTTCTGAGATCTTCCATGGTCACCGGGGTCGGCTCACTACCACCATCCCCTTCTTGGCTACCCATATTCTCTTAGGTGGTAAAGCCCACATAAAGAGCCGAGGCTCTGATACCAATTGAAAGGATCGTATGGGCACCTAGAGGGGGGGTGAATAGGTTCTACTTCAAATTTTACTCTTTTTCAAATTAGGGTTTGACAAGAAAGATAAATTCTCTATAATATGCAACTATGGTGAATTTACCTATATGTCAATCAAGCACAAGAAAACACAACACTAAGCAAGAACAAGTAAGTAAAGTGCGGTAAAGGATAGAAGTAACCAAAGGAGTGGACGCAGAGACACAAGGATTTGTTTCCCGTAGTTCCTTCCTTTTGAGGGGAAGTACGTCTACGTTTGGAGAGGGGGTGGTTTCAAACCACCAATGCCACGAGAGGCCTCCCTTGTTCTCCGATGAACCTCACCCCAATGGGCTCGATTCACCTTCCACTATATCGGCAACCTTCGAGGTGGAAGACGACACCTTTACAACAAGTTCGGGGCACACATCCACAACTGAATTGAAGGCTCCCAAATACAAGCAAGATGTCAAGACAAATCAAAGACAAGCTTGTAAGAACCAAATCAATGTTAGGGTTTCCAATGAAACACTAGAGCTTGGGGGCCCTCAAGTGAATGAGGGGGAAATGAAGATCTCTCTTGGTGAAGATGTAAATCAAGGCCTCCTCCTTCGATTCTCCAAAGATCAATGACTTTGGATGGTTGGATGAAGAGATCTTGTAGATTTGGTGGCTCTAATGGGGTTGGTGTTCTTGAGCAGCTCGAGCAACTGGAGGAAGAAGATAAGGGTCCCGTTTTATAGGCAGCCCCCTCCATGAACCGTTTTCTGACCGTTGTAGAAAAGTCAGACCGGAGACTCCGGTCTGGAGACCGGAGACTCCGGCCAATCTCCGGACCAGCCTCCGGACTGCCCATGTGACTGACCCAGGCCAATCTTGCCCCAGCAACACCGGAGACTCCGGTCTTCCAACATCGGAGACTCCGGACTTAACAAAGTCCGGAGACTCCGGAGTAACCTCCGGTGCAGGCTCCGGACCCCCAGACAGAATGTCCCAGCCAGATCCTGGGAGGCACCTCCGGAGCCAGAACCAGAAACTCCGGACCACACCGGAGACTCCGGTCTTGGCAGACCGGAGACTCCGGTCTGGAGTTTCCAGAACAGTGGCATATGAATGTGAGGGTGCTGTTCATCTATCATAATACCAACCTGTGGACAGTGACAAACTGTAAAATGATCTACTTGTTGTTAACGAACACCAAAAGTGATTATGACAATAAATGCCCTTTCAGGGAGGTTCCTGGTGTCGCGGTGATTGTAGGCATGGGCGGCGAAGGCGAGGCGCGGTTTGTGCGAGCGCGGCGAGCTGGCGCGCTTTGGACATGGCCGAGACAACTGGGCGCGTGCGTTCTCGGTGGTCTACTGCTTGTCAAGGCTCGAGGGCTAGACAGGGGTGGCGGTGGACGGTGGCATGCTTCCTGGACATGGTGACTAGGCGTGACGATGGATGGTTCTAGCTTGCCATGGTTGGCTTGTCGGGGTTGGCTCGGGCATGCACGGAATGGTTCATTGGGTAGGGTCTAGGTTGGTGTTCTCACTGAGGGAGACAAGGGTGATCAATGGGGAACAATGTTTGGGGTGATCACTGCTTAAAACAGTGAAGTTTGGCAAAATTTGATTTCAAACTCCATTTTCAAATCTGTTTGATTTCAAATCTTCTCCGAACTTTTGTACAGTGAATCTTGCACTCAAATAAGTGTCAAACCCATCTGTTTATAAAAACCAACTTGGGTCATTTGAGAAATAGAATAAAACCAAGCCATTATGTGATATAATAATTGGCATAATCTTGGTTTTATTTCATACTTTGTTTGGAAACTTTATTCAAGCTTTTGAAATCACTTATGTTTGAATACAAAACACTACTGAATAAATATTTGCACCTTACTCATTAGCAAGTAGCCCAAAGGCTAAAGTATTCATACATAAAATAATGAGCAATATATGCTCTTGTTTTTTAAATGATTTTGAAATGAAACCCTAAATGATCATGGATGCATGGATGATATGAATGAGTTTGAAACATGATTTTAGGGATGTTACAAATCTAACTCCCTTAAGGTGAATCTCGCCCTCGAGATTCGGATTGGCTAGCAAATAGGTGAGAGTGGTCTTTCCGAAGATCATCTTCTCTTTCCCATGTTGCTTCTTCTTCGGAATGATGGTTCCATTGAACTTTGCAGAACTTGATAGTCTTAGTCCGAGTAACTCTTTCTGCAGTCTTAAGAATCTTGATAGGTTTCTCTTCATATGTGAGGTCACTCTCCAATTGAACCTATTCTAAAGGTATAGTATCCTTTAAAGAAGTCTCTTCCATTTCTGGATGACATTTCTTAAGCTGACTCACATGAAACACATTATGAACTGCTGACAAAGACTCTGGCAATTCAATCTCATAAGCAGCTTCTCCTTTACGACTTAGAATCTTGAATGGTCCAACATATCTTGGGGCCAATTTACCTTTGACACCAAACCTCTTCACTCCACGAAGTGGTGACACTCTAAGATAAGCTCTATCACCAACTTCATAGGTGACTTCTCTACGCTTAGGATCTGCGTAGCTCTTCTGTCGGGACTGTGCTATCTTCAATCTGTCCTTAACCAACTTGACTTTATCTTCGGCTTCTTTGATTAGTTCTGGTCCGAACAAACTTCTTTCTCCCACACCATTCCATAGCAATGGGGTGGTACACTTTCTCCCATAGAGAAACTCAAATGGTGCCATCTCAATACTGGCTTGATAGCTGTTATTGTAAGAGAATTCTGCGTAAGGTAGACTTTCATCCCAACTGGCTCTATAGTCTAGGGCACATGCCCTCAACATATCTTCAAGAATCTGATTAGTCCTTTTTGTCTGTCCATCAGTTTGAGGATGAAAAGCAGTGCTAAATTCCAACCTCATTCCCAATGACTCATGTAGTTGCCTCCAAAAATGAGAAGTGAATTGGGTTCCTCTATCTGACACAATACTCTTGGGTACTCCATGTAGACATACAATTCTACTCATATAGATCTTGGCTAACTTAGCACTTGTATAGGTTGTCTTCACGGGTATGAAATGATCCACTTTAGTTAGGCGATCCACTACTACCCAAATAGAATCATATCCTGATCGGGTCCTTGGCAATCCGGTAATGAAATCCATACCAATCTTGTCCCACTTCCAATCAGGAATAGGTAGTGGTTGAAGCAAACCTGCTGGTTTCTGATGTTCCGCTTTCACTCTACTACATACATCGCACAAAGCAATATGTTCGGCGATGTCCTTCTTGAGATTATTCCACCAAAATCTTTCCTTCATATCCATGTACATTTTGGTGTTACCCGGATGAATGGAATACGATGAATTGTGTGCTTCTTGTAAAATCAGTTTCCAAAGCTCCGGATCTTGTGGAACACAGATACGTTTTCCATGCCATAAAGTACCCTGTTCGTCTTCATGGAATCCTTTGGCTTTTCCTTTGCCAATCTTTTCCTTAATCTCTTCAATTTCCTTATCAATCTTTTGGGCTTCTTTAATTTTGTCCAACAGAGTAGGTTGAACATCTAAGGTCATGAGATGTCCTTCAGGCACAATCTCCAATCTGAGGTCTCTAAATTGGGTACACAGATCATCTGGCAATTCTCCCTTAGTAAGGCCATTCACAAAAACCTTACGGCTTAGAGCATCCGCTACAACATTTGCTTTACCGGGGTGGTATTGCAAACTTAAGTCGTAGTCCTTGATGAGTTCTAGTCATCTTCTTTGTCTCATGTTAATTTCCTTCTGGGTGAAGATATACTTCAAAATTTTGTGATCTGTGAACACTTCACATCGCTTTCCCAAAAGATAATGTCTCCATGTTTTGAGTGCATGTACAACAGAGGCTAACTCTAAATCATGAGTAAGGTAGTTTACTTCATGAGTTTTGAGTTGTCTCGAGGCATACGCCACAACTTTTCCTTCTTGCATAATTACTACACCCAATCCATGATGAGATGCATCACAATACACTTGGAAATCCTTCTCAAAATCAGGCAAACACAATACTGGTGCTGTCACAAGTCTCTTCTTCAATTCTTGAAAGCTGAGTTCACAACCTTCAGACCAGGCAAATTTCTTGTCTTTCTTTAGCAGTTCTGTCATAGGTTTGGCTACCTTGGAGAAATTATCAATGAACCTTCTGTAGTATCCTGCCAAGCCAAGAAAACTACGAACTTCTTTTACTGACTTAGGAGATTCCCATTCAGTTACATCTGAAACTTTAGCAGGATCAACTGCCACACCATCTCCTGACACAAAGTGTCCAAGAAAACCAACTTCATTCAGCCAAAATTCACACTTGCTGAATTTGGCATATAGCTTATGCTCTCTAAGCTTCTCTAGTATCAAACGTAGATGTCCTTCATGCTCTTCTTTGCTCTTGGAGTAGATTAAAATGTCATCGATGAAAACGACAACAAACTTATCAAGAAATTCCATGAACACCTTGTTCATCATATTCATGAAGTATGCTGGTGCATTGGTCAAACCAAATGGCATCACGGTATACTCATACAATCCATACCTTGTGGTGAAAGCTATCTTAGGTATGTCTTGTTCTCTTATCTTGAGTTGGAAATAACCCGACCGAAGATCAATCTTTGAGAACACACAAGCTCCTTCTAGCTGGTCAAACAAATCATTGATTCTAGGCAAAGGGTATTTGTTCTTGATAGTCACCTCATTGAGTGAACGGTAATCTATGCATAACATTTAACTTCTATCTTTCTTTTCCACAAACAAAACTGGTGCTTCCCAAGATGAGGAACTTGGTTGGATAAAACCTTTCTGCAACTGTTCTCCAAGCTACTTCTTGAGTTCTTTCATATCATCAACTGACATCTTGTATGGTCTCTTTGCTATCGGTCCAGATCCTGGTAGCAAATAAATAAGAAACTCCACATCTCTATCTGGTGGCATTCCCGGCAACTCTTCCGGGAACACATCCGGATATTCACTCACAATTGGCACACTGTCTATGCTAACCCCCTTAAGAGAATTAAGCTTACTCCCTTTTTATTCAAAGTTCGACTTGAATATAATCCGTTTCTTTTCCGGGGTTGTGAGTGCAACAGTACGATTGGCACAATCTAGTACTCCTTCGTACTTAGCCATCCAATCCATTCCCAATATTACATCCAGTCCTTGAGAATCTAGGATTATTAGACTCACTGGAAACTTATGCTTTCCAAACTCTATCACTAGATCCCGGCATCCAAGACTTACTATCATATCTCCACCTGGAGAACTAACTTTTATTGGACACCCAATGTTTTCAGTTGGAAACCCATTTCTATCAACAAATGCTTTTGATATGAATGAATGCGATGCTCCAGTATCAAAAAGAACAAGTGCTGGAATAGAATTGAGTTTGAACTTACCAGCAACAGCATCTGGCTCCTCATAGATTTCCTCCACATTGATGTGGTTCACTTGTCCCTTCTGCAAAGGGTTGGGCTTGTTGGGTCCTTCAACTTTCTTTTCTGGGCATTCATTTGCATAATGCCCCATCTTCTTGCACTTGAAACACTCAACCTGACTAAGATCCTTCTTGACAGGCTGGCTTCCACTGCCACTTCCACTACCACTGTGGTGGCTCTTGTATCCACTCTTGTGATTCTTCTACTTGTCATTGTCATGACTACGGTGATGCTTGTTGTCATGATGACGGTTGTGGTTGTGGTGCTTGTTGAATTTACCATGCTTGTGGGATCCTGAACTTCCACTATCATCATAATGGGAACGCTTGTGAGACGATCCCGAGCTGTGCTTGTCCGAGTGATTTCTCTTCCTACTCTCAACTTGCTTCATTTTGTTCTCCAAAATAGCAGCCTTATCACAAAGAGACTGGTATGTGGGAACATAGGCCACTAATATTTGCAGGTTCAGTTCATGATTCAGGCCTTCAAGGAACTTTTCCTTCCTCTTAGCATCAGTGTCAACTTCATCCAGTGCATAACGCGCCAGATTGTTGAACTCCTCGATATATTCTGCCACACTGCGGTGGCATTGCTTCAGGTTATGAAACTCTTTCTTCTTCAGACTCATCACTCCGGATGAGATGTGAGCAGTACAGAAACCATCTTCAAAGATAGCCCATGTCACATCCTCAATGGGAGTGGTGATTTGAAAGTTATCCCACCAAGTAGCTGCTGGTCCCTCCAACAAGTGAGCTACAAATCTGACTTTCTCTTCATCAGTACAACCAACTGTTACCAAGTCCTTGTTCACAGAGCGTAGCCAATCATTGGCCACCATAGGATCAGTTGTTCCTATGAACTTTGCTGGCCTCAATCTCAAGAACCTGGTAAGCATGTCAAATCCCGGTGGGTTGTTGTTGTTGTTGTTATTGTTGTTATTGTTGTTTTTGTTGTTGTTGCTGTTGTTGTTGTTGTTGTTGTTGTTGTTCTGATTCTGGATGAACGTAGTCATCATTTGCATCAGCTGAGTCTGATCTGTCATCATTTGCTGCATCTCAAGGGTGATGTTGTTGTTGTTGGGGTTGGGATTGGCACGACGGGGAGGCATCTGTGGTTTGTTCAATAGAGATAAGAATGAGATACCCATAGATGCTAACATGCACATTACATCACATAAACAATCACCAAACATGCATCACAATAATAAAGGTTCAACAACAAGATAACAAGTTTGCAAAGTAAACACACCAATAGCAAGCCATCCACATGTTGGATGGTCATTGCGACTCAAATAAAGCATGATAAATAAATGATAAATGAGTAGTAATCACTACTCCTCGGCATCAACCTCCTCCTCAACAAATGTAAGACCTGCATTCTCCATAGTGGTCTTGTATTCCTCGACATTGGTAGTCAAGGTCTCTACTTTGGCTTTGAGAGCCCTCTTCTGAGAACGAAGCCTCTCAATCACAGTCTGATGATGCTCGAGCTCGAAGTCCTTGGCCTCCAGTTCTGCAGTCATGTCTCGAATCCTCTTGTTCCTGTATTGGACTCGCTTCTCTTGACTCTTGAACTTTCTATCCTGACTCTCGAACTTGGCCTCCATCTCCTTGACTATCTCATCTTGCTCCGCGAAGAGCTTGTCCTTCTCACGAAGCTGCACCTGGAGTTCGTCATTGCTAAGCATGACGTTGGTCCTATCAGTGTCCACGTGCCTAATAAGAACCTCTAAGTCCTGGAGGTATAGACAAATCGGCTCTGCTGTCTCCCTCGAAGTGTCCTCGAAGTCGATGGCCTCTCCATCCTCATCACGTCTACCGAAGGCGTGGAAGTGAGTACCTCTAACCTGTCAAGAGTGTCTCCCTAACAGACGTCCTATCAAGTCCTGCATGACTACCTCTAGGCCTCTCTCCTTGTCATCATGCATGAGCTTGAAGATGATGGCCTCCGTGACTGGCTCAGTCTGGCGTCCTAGCTGATTGACCTTCAAACCCCAAAGGTCTTTCCTCTCAAACTTGGTGAGGGGAAGCACCATGATGGTAGGAAGAGGGAGATTTATCAAAGTAGTGAGCTCAATAATACGAGGACCAAAACGAGTTCCCTGGAACTCGTCAACAGTGCTGATGGTAACATTAGGCATCTATTTAATAAGATAGAAAAAGTTAGAATCAACACAATTTTAAGACAAGTCACAAGACAAGGCATCACATGCATAACTTTGGAAATCAAACACACAAGTCATTGCATACATGGATCCATTACAAACAACCAAGGTTCAACTTATGTTAAACAACATTTGGAAAATAAGGTGATAAGTGTGGTGGTCCAACTAACGAAGTATGTTACAATCCCATCTCACTTGCCAAGTTGGCTAACATAATATTTCTAGAAGAAATCAGTCTATCTTGAGCACATGACTCCATTACTAAGTCTATAATGTCTCCTCTTAAAGTTTGGTTGGTAGCCTCCAACTCTTGGGTATGTTTCTTTTCTTCCTTTAGGTCATTCTGGATGTTGAGCATCCTGCACTTGACTCTATCACCAAGTTCTTTGATGGTCTTCCAAGCTGCATCCCTTGCTGAATCAAAGAATGTAGTGTGCACCACTGAATTGGTGAACATGCAGAATCCTGATTCTTTGTGGTTGTCTTCCTTGTTTTTATACAAGTGAAGTTGCACCCACCAGTACTCAACTCCTTCATCCATCACAGGAAAACCTTTGTACACAGCTGCACCATGTATTCCCATTGCAACCATGAGGTCCTTGAGAGCCTTGGGAAATTCTGTCTCACATTCCAAAGTCATTGTCATGAGTGATCCCTTCCTTACGGCTTCGTTGATGGAGTTCATCTACAAATAGAGATGAGAAAGAAGATTAGAAAAGTTTACGAGAAGAAAAGACAAGTGTGGAAGTCGTTGAAAAATTTTCCTTAGTGGTTTCCAATCCTAGGGTCATAATCCTACAGGCAACACAGTGCTCTGATACCATCTGTAAGATCCCTCCTTTATAAAGGAAAAGGATCCCTGTGATTGCAATGCTAGTCCCTGGATCAATGCTAGCATCCACAGTTTAAGATGAAGTACACAAAAACAAAGGTCATTATTACAGTCATTCCAGAGACAAACATAGTCTTTACAACTCCATGGCCACAGGCCTAGTACAAGATTTTAAATAAGTAAATAGATAAAAGTCTTCATCTTCATGTGCCACAGGCAAACATGTTGAGTGTAGACTCATGACTCCTAATCCTCATCAGAATAACCTGCAACATCACAAGTTACAGCCACAGTGGGTCAATACATTGGAATAGTATTGGCAAGTGATACCTTAGTAGAATATTGGTGGACTAAATACTATATGCTTTTTGGCTAAGTGTAGCTTAGGCTTGCTTTGCTCAAAAATAGGTTTTGCCTATTAGTTGAAAACACTAAGTTTTTCTTTGTCAAAAACTTTACCCAAGGAGCCACCAATAGACATTGGGGTCCTTCACCCTTGTTCAACCACAAGTTTTACTTAGAAATTGGGATGAGGAGATTCTTGATAGCTTCCATGTATTAATGCTCAAGTTGTCCTTTTCCAGGGACATGGCTAAGTACTTAGATTCTTCCATCTGCAGAGGTTGTGCACTTTCCCCACAAGACTTGATTTTCACCAAGACAGGACCTTTCAGAAGCCTTCCCTTAGACCAAATGGACGCGCTCCAACCTATCAATCCCACTACCACCAACTGTCCAAATGGCTAAGTTATTGCAACCTATGTGATCCAGGCAGAGCCCATATTGCCAAGTGGCTGCACTAGAAGCTTCTTAACATTTGGCCTCTCAAATCCCTTTGTTCCTGGGTGGCTTTCCACAAGTGATATACACAAGGTAAACCATAGAAATGGGCCTTGTGTAACCACTCAACATAACCCATTCACAACCATTCCACCCAGGTGATTCATTCACTTAGTTGTTTTATTAAGTAAAAACACAAGTCCAAGACTTAGAAATATTTTATCATGGCATGAATAATTCACCACCCTTGGTTGCTACTAGCTAGGCTAAGCATGGCATAGATAAACGTCTTAACTTAGCAATTCTACAACTACTAGGATTTCCCAAGCATAGCATATATAAGCCAAAAATTTATCCATGCAAGTCTAGCAAAATATTTCTAATGCATATTTGAAAAACATAGGAATAAAATTATGAAGCACCACTTGCCTTGGTAGTTTGGAGATTAGCTACACTCCTCACAATCACAATCACTATTTGCACCAAAATCTACACATAAAATCATAGCAACAAATCACATACAAAATAAATACAAGCAAAAATATATGGATGCATGCAATATGATATGTGATGATTTTCTAAACTCAACAAGACAAGTGCACAGTACTGGTTTATAAACAAGTTCAAAACTTTCCAAACAACCTTCATTTAAACACTAAAACATTTCTCAAATAATTTATATACACAAAATAGGCCTACACATGTTTCTGTAAATAAAACCATTTTAACAGAAGCAAAACATTAAACACATTGCATATTTGGAAAGGGCTTTCTCTCCTGATTCCATTGATATAAAATTCATCAAATTTGGACGTGGAAATCAAAAGTTATGATTAAAACAAAATCAAACATCTAATAGATTCAAATTCCGATTTTAAATCTAAATCCTAGCCACGCGTCATGTTCTGATTGGTGCGTACCGGTTCGCTCTGGATCGCGTCTGTGAGCCGTCAGATCTAACTTAAACACGCGGCCTAGATCTAATCTTACCGTTTCGCCTAGGATCTATCGTATCCACAGGATCTAGATCTAACGATCCTAAGCAACCTGACCATCTAGTGGCGGCGCTAGCGGCGGTGACGGCTCTGTCCACGGCGGCGCGGTTGCTACAGGGGGTTCTGGGGTTGTCGAAGATGCTTACCAGACTCGCGGCGATGTACTGAAGCTCAACGTGGCGATGGCTTGACAAGGGGCGCACGGACACAGCAGCACGAGCTCGTCGGAGTTGCTGGCGGCGTCGGATGCTCTCTGTCGGAGTCGAAGGCGACGTTCTGGGGCACGAGGATTCAAACTAAAGGCGTTAGCAGATGCGCTAGATGCAGGCGAACGCGTTCGTGTGATTCAGAGACGGAGGGGAACACGAGGCTCACCGAATTTTGTCGCCGGAGTTGGAGACGTCGTCGGGAACTTGCGGTGCTTGGTGGAGTCGACGGCCTGGGGCAGTACAGGATGAACTAAGGGCGTTAGTAGGAGCTCAAGGATGTTGCGAAGTTGTCTGCATGAATCAGAGAGGAAGGCGCGCACGGAGCTCACCGGGATTGGTCACCGGAGTGGGCTCTGTCTGCGGCGGTGCAAGGGCGATTACGGGCAACCTGGGGGCGCTCTATGCTCGGGGTCTGGGGAAAATGGCGAGGGGCAGAGGGGGTTTAAGTAGGCGAGACGGGTGCGTGAATAACTCCAGCATTCAACGGGAATTGACCACGCAAATTAACCAGGAAACGCTCGGCGTGATTTGGGGAAGAACACGTCGCCGGGGTGGAGAAGAAGACCGTTGCGCGGGCCGCGTTGTCAGTGAGAGAAACAGAGGAGAGGTGGGGTCCTTGCGTCAGCGACTCTGGGGGTGTGTCTGCGGGTAGAGGAAAACGATTCGCGGGAGGGGTAGTTGGGCTAGGTTGGGTCGAACTGGGCTGGTTGGGCCTGTTTAGCTGTTTGGCTTATTTTTTTTTCTCCTTATTCCCTTTTCTTTTTCTGTTTGAATTTCTAAAACTGATTTCAAACTCCAATTTCAAATATGTTTGATTTCAAATCTTCTCTGGACTTTTGTACAGTGAATCTTGCACTCAAATAAGTGTCAAACCCATCTGTTTATAAAAACCAACTTGGGTCATTTGAGAAATAGAATAAAACCAAGCCATTATGTGATATAATAATTGGCATAATCTTGGTTTTATTTCACACTTTGTTTGGAAACTTTATTCAAGCTTTTGAAATCAGTTATGTTTGAATACAAAACACTACTGAATAAATATTTGCACCTTACTCATTAGCAAGTAGCCCAAAGGATAAAGTATTCATACATAAAATAATGAGCAATATATGCTCTTATTTTTTAAATGATTTTGAAATGAAACCCTAAATGATCATGGATGCATGGATGATATGAATGCGTTTGAAACATGATTTTAGGGATGTTACATTGATGAAATGGCCAAAAGAAATTCATATTTGAATTTTTGGATGAAACTTGGTGAGTGTACTAGGCACATACTAGGGAGTATCTTGTTGATTGGATTTGTCAAGGTGAACTGGTTTGGTTGGGTTTTGAGAAATGGTGATCTTACCATATGAACTAGATTTAATTTTCAAATGTCATTTGAATATGGTTGCCAAATGTTTCTGTGGGTTTGCAAGGTGGGATTGGGTCCACTTTTACTTGGTCTATCAAGGGGTTAAAATAATTGGATTTGTTTCTGTTTGAAATCTTGGACTAGAAACACTCAAAGTGGTCTAGTGAGCAAGATTGGCAAAAGAGACCATTTGCTTATTTTGTTTGTTTTTTAATTTATGCTTATTTGATTCTGCTTGGAAATGATTTAGATGATGTTGTTTTCATATTTAAACCAATCCTTCCATTCACAACAATCAAACAATTCCATTCAAGCATTCATGCATTCATCACATACACACATGCATTCATATGGATTTTAATTCACAAAAGTTTTTGTTAACCCTAAATTTGGGTGATTGGAATTGATAACCTTGATTAATATTTTTGGGATGTTACAAACCTTCCCTTCTTAAACAAAATCTCGTCCCAAGATTTAAGAAAAATAAAACTAGGATTTAAAGAGATCTAGGAACTCCGTCCTAATGTAGTCTTCTCGCTCTCAGGTAGCTTCTTCTTCAGTGTGGTTACTCTACTAGATCTTGAGAAACTTGATATTCTGGGTCCTGGTGGTCCTGAAAGCTTCCTCAAAAATACGTATGGGTACTTCGGGATATGTCAGGTCATCGTTGATCTCTATGGTTCTGTGATCAATATTCTTGAAAACTTCGGTCTTCTCCGGGACTTCTAGGCATTTGCGAAGTAACGAGATATGAAACACATTATGCACGGCTGACATCTCCTCTGACAGTTCCATTTAATATGATACTTCTCCTCGGCGATTCAGAATCTTGAAGGGTCCAATATATCTGGGGGCTAACTTTCCTTTGAGCTGGAAATGTTGCATTCCCTTCAAAGGTGACACTTTCAGATACACAAAATCTCCGATATTGAAGGCTCGGTCTCAACTTATCTTGTCGGCATAACTCTTCTGTCTGGATTAGGAGGTCTTGAGGTGCTCACGAATCTTGTGAACATTCTCTTCTGCTTCTCGTAGGATGTCGGGTCCAAAAATCTGACTCTCTCCTACTTCCGACCAATTCAAAGGGGTACGACACTTCCTTCCATACATGAATTCAAATGGGGCCATTTGCAAACTGTCTTAATAACTGTTGTTGTATGAAAATTCTGCGAAAGGTAGACAGTCTTCCCATTTAGATCCATATTCTAACACACAAGCTCTCAACATATCTTCGAGTATTTGGTTTACTTACTCTGTTTGTCCATCAGTCTAAGTTGTGCTGAAATCCACTCGGGTTCATAATCCTTCTTGGACTTTCTTCCAAAATTTCGAGGTAAACTGGGTTCCTCGATCCGACACGATGTTCTTGGGGACTCCATGCAAACTAACGATTCTATCAATGTACAACTCTGCTAGCTTCGAACTCTGATAGGTAGTATTGATAGGTAAGAAATGGGCGACTTTGGACAGTTTATCTACTATGACCCAAATAGAGTCATTTACCTTACTAGATGTAGGCAAACCGGTGATAAAATCCATTCCAACTGAATCCCATTCCCATTCCGGAACCTGCAATGGTTGCAACAGTCCTGCGGGTCTCTGATGTCCCGCCTTGACTCTCTGACAAATATCACACTTGTCTATGTATCTTCCGATTTCTCTCTTCATCTTATGCCACCAAAATTGCTCCTTCAAATCCTCATACATCTTGGTTCCTCTGGGGTGGATAGAATAAAGAGTATCATGGGCTTCTTTCAAGATAGCTTGCTTAAATTCTGAATCTGCTGGCACACAGATACGTCCTTTGTACCATAAAACTCCTTCTTAATCTTTGGTGAATCCGGGTACCTTTCCTGTACCGATACGACGTTTGATTCCGTCGATACTAGCATTTCCTTTCTTCGCCTCCTTGATCTGAATGATCAAAGTGGGTTGAAGTTCTATGCTAGCCAAAAATCCTTCACTTACTATCTCCATTCTGAAATCCTCCAACTCCTTGTGCAAACTTGGTTGCTCCTTCAGAATCATAGAGTTCAAGCGACACGGCAATCTGCTAAGGCCATCTGCTACCACATTGGCTTTACCGGGGTGATAGTGAATGTCCAGATCATAGTCCTTGATTAGCTCTATCCATCTCTGTTGCCTCATATTTAGCTCCTTCTGAGTGAAAATATACTTCAGGCTCTTGTGATCCGAATAAATCTCACAACGGTTACCCATGAGGTAATGTCGCCATGTCTTCAAGGCTAAAACTACGGCTTCTAGTTCAAGGTCATGGGTAGGATAATTCTGCTCATGTTGCTTCAAGAGTTTTCAGGATAAATAGGATATGACTTTGCCTTCTTGCACCAACACACATCCGAGACCGATCTTGGATGTGTCACAATACACATCAAAAGGCTTCGTAATATTTGGCATGATCAAGATTGGGGCTGAGATCAATCTCTTCTTAAGCTCTTGGAAGCTTGCTTCACATTTGTCCGTCCATTCAAACTTCTTATCTTTCTTCAACAATTGGTTCATGGGTCTTGCGATGCTCGAGAATCCTTCTAAGAACTTGCGGTAATATCCCGCTATTCCGAGAAATTCACGAACTTGGGTTTGAGTGGTTGGGGCTTGCCATTCTTAAACGTCCTTAACCTTGGCGGGGTCAACGGCAATTCCTCCGGCTGAAACAATATGTCCGAGGAATCCTACTTCCTGTAACCAGAATTCACATTTGCTAAACTTGGCATACAACTAATGCTCCCTAAGGGCTCCAAGGATGGTCCTTAGGTGTAGCTCATGTTCTTCTTCTGATTTGGAACATATCCGAATGTTATCGATGAAACAACGACAAACTTATCCAGGAAGTCCATAAAAATCCCTGGCAAAGCTTTGGAACATCAAGTCTTTTCACTAAAAACACAAGCTACTGTAGCAACTCCTTCAAAAAGCTCAATTCACCTAAAGAGAACTCAAAAAGAAATCAATAAGAAGCAAATGCAAATAATGGCAGAAATCTGTCAAAAGAGACCAGCAGGTAGAAACAGATTTTTTCGAATATCTTATGTTTCTCAAATCAAAAAAGTGTTGAACTAACAAAAGTTAGCTAACATATTGGGGGATTTATTCGTAAATTTTGAGCTCAATCAGAGTTACAGATACTCCTCACGAATTTTTTTGGTGGAGGACAGAAATCTGTTTCGGGACAGCAACTCCCCAAATCTTACTTTCCTCTCATTAGAGGTCATTCTTGGCACAAAAAGCAAACAAAAAGGATAAGGATAAGGAGATGTCATTCTTGGGTTATCTCCCAACAAGTAATTTTCTTTAACGCCTTTAAGTTAGCCACAAGAAGCAAGAAGAATCAAGTATTTTCAAATGAAGCATTAATATCCATACTTTCAAAGTCTTCAACTATGAAAGGTATCTCATCCAAATGGGTTTTGGAGGATCCCTTCTCATCTCTCTTTGGTCTACTACTTTCATCAAAAATATTTTCAGGAGCAATCCAATCAAAATTCCTTTCAAAGGCTTCATGCATTCCAACAAGCTTAAAGGGTATGGGTATCTTAAATTCTTCTCTAGGCTTAGTTTTATCAGAAATACCCACAACATCTACACTTGATCCTATGTAACATCCCAAAAATATAAATCATGGATCATCAAACTGTCATAAAAATTAGGGTTAACAAAAACTTTCCCAACTAAAAATATGAAAGCATTCATATGTGTGTGTATTCAAAATTTGGATTCTTTTTGAATTGCCATGATTCTGTGTTTCTTTGCTTGTAAAATGATTCTTAGGTGAAATAAACATCACCTAAACAATCCCCAAACTTTTCCCAAAGACAAACAACTCAAAATAAACAAATGAAGTGAATGGTCATTTTTGCCAAATTAACTCTCATGCCTACTTTGGCTATCCCTAGTTTTCAAAACTTAACAGAAACATTTGTGGACCTTTGCATCCCTTGTTAGTACTCATAATAAGGTACCAAGTCCCACTTTGTGATCATCCATAAAAATTCAAATGCTAAGTTTAAATGACAGTTTAAAATTGAATCTATATCATATGGGAAGATCCCACTATTTCAAAAACCACTCAAACAAGCTCAATTTTTAAAACCCAAGCACCCACAGAGTCTCCAGCACATGCCTAGCACACCCACCAAAAATCTTTTCAAAATTCAAAAGTAAGTTTCTTGCAACCATTTCATCAAACACCTTGCAGATTCAAATCAAACAAATCACAAACACTATTGTATGCAGTAAATTTGGCCTAACTTGTTCCCTTTCTGGTTGCAACTAGTCTTTAGTAGATCATCTAGCTCATTTGTAAACATCTAGCACCACTGTGAGCTTGCCTTGCCATCAATGGTGAGCAGGCCGAGCCTCACCATGCCACCCCAGTGTGGACAGCAAGCTAGAGGAAGAACTAGTCGTGCCCACCTTGTCTAGCATGCAGCCCATGCCTTACCGCCCCCTCTCGACCAGCCCTAGCTCGAAGACAGAGACCAGAACCGCCAGGAACACCGCGCCCGCGCCGCTATCGACCATGCCGACGCGCACCCCAGTGCACGCGCTGTTCCCACTCAACCCGACCACCTCGAGCCATTATCCCCTGCCAGCATGAACCCCACCGTCCTAGGAGACCACAAGACATGTTCGTTTCCTCGCCCGTACCCCGTAGCCACCGCTCTCTACGGAGTTCGCGTCGGTACCGCGCAGAGCACCGCACGTTCCCGACCGATTGCCACCACCCCTAAGCACGCATTTAATCTCTAGAGCATCGCCAGGAGACCGCCCGTCGATCGCCAACCTCAGCCATGCCGCTAGCCGCCCGTAGCAATGTCGCCACCATCGCCTGCCCATCCCTCTTGGTCTCGCCGTCGAGCCTATAAAAGGAGGCCACCCCCCAGCCATTTGAAGCACACCATCCCACTCCCCTCACCTCACTGATCATTCCACCCTCGAGTCGGAGCACTAGTAGCAGCAGTTCGCCGGAATTGCGCCGGAGCAGGCCGCCTATGGAGAAGAAGGGAGCCATTGATTTCGACCAGCCCTGGAGCTACCTCGACCATCCCTGAGCTCGTCGTCGACCACTCGTTCGTTTGCCCGCCTCGCCGTCGTCGCTGGAGCCCTGGTATGCCCACTATGCACCCCCACTGAGCCGCTAGGGTTCGAGCTCGCCGGTGACATGTTCATCGTCGATGACGACCCTCAGCCGTCGATCAACCTTCTAATCCAACGACCCACACAGCCTTGTACCGCTTCACGTGTTATGAGCCACTGACTGGTGGAACCCCCCTGTCAGCTGAGCCCCGCGCTGCGGAGTGACACTGGGCCGGCCCATTAACTTCTCCCGCGCGACCCAATCGTTTGAATTTAAGATTTTTCCTTTTTAATTCAAACTCAGTTCTATACCTAGTTTCAAAAATCAACCCAGCTTGATTTAATGAACCAAATTGCATGAAACCAATTTTGTTAGAAAGGTACTGAAAATCTTAATCCAAGCCCGTTGGATTCAAATCATTTGGATCTGTAGATCAACCTTGGTAAAAATAACAAGGCAGAAGCTTTTCTGCATTCAAACATTTTTCAAAATTCAACCATAATAGATTTTGAGTTGTTTCCAACTCTCAAAAACCACATTTGATCATACCTTTCAGAATATATAAAAACATTTGGGTTTACTTACAGAAATAATGTCCAAATAATAAAAGAATGCCACATAGGCATTTCTAGTCACCTTATTTATTTAAATAAAAAGGTTAAACCTTATTAAATTTTGACAACACTTTAAATCACATTCCCATGTACTGAAATATGTGGTGATGACATGTGTCAACATGATCCCATGTTTGAGTTGGAGAATATTAAATCTTAAGTAGTTTTTCAATGAGTAGAAATTACTTTTCTCAAAATAAAATAAATAAGACAAAAGCTTTAATCTTGTAATATTAGTGATGATGATAGATCATCTTTAGTACACTTTTGTGTGATGAGTGAAAATAGTTAAGTATTGATTGGTGATTGTGTACCTCGTATTTATTTATAGACGCTAGTACCGACGAAGGATACGAGGAGGAAGGACGATACTACGAGGAAGAAGCCGAGGAGAACTTCAACCACTGCTCTGTACAAGGCAAGCCTTACTAACCAAGTTGACCTATGCAAGCTAACACTTGCAAGATACTTTTCCTATGCAAGCCTAATACTACTAGTTGAATGTGCAAGCTAATACTTGCTTGTTGCCATGGCAACTATAGGCCTTAAGCATATGTGATCATACCCCCTTGATAACCCAATCCTATTTTTACTTACAATCTTTATACTTTATTTCTTTATCAAAGCTTTCTCTTAGAGTTTACTTAAGTGACTTGTAGAGTCTAGGAAGAGAATTGAAGGTTGCATAAAGAGCATTAAAATTTGGCCTAAGCTAGATAATATTTATGTCATCCTAAGGCATGAGATTGAACTTCATTAATCCCCACTTGTTTACCACCCCTCCTTAGTATTTAACCCCACTTGTAGATGCTAGTGCTAAGCATAAAACTTGATCAACTTTAGATGGGAATACTTGGTGAAAATGGTTATGAAAACCTTGGAATGATGAGTCATTCTACTGAAATGTTTTGACATGTGTTTCCGAACACCAGATAATTTTGATTATGAAAATGTTGAGGAATGATCCTTAGCCCTTTATACAACTGATGGTTGTCTGGATGCGATACCATTCCAATTTTACCGTACAACCAGAATACCCGAAGATTGGGTAGGGCTTGACTGGAAACTTATATACCTTAGTATGGGTTCCCTCACGGCCAAGGTCTGAGCTGAGGTTACCTTGTGAAGATTGTCCACCTGTGCAGTACCCAAGATGATAGTTGGTCATGGTTGGGAGGCCAAACTCATAGGAGAGGTGCCTATACTAGGGCGTGTAATTGAAAGGTTAGGATTGATTATCCGCATACTGAGTATGGTGAATTCAGGATTTGTTCCTAACGGATGTATCGAATGTTGTGGTGAAAGTGTACAATCTCTACAGAGTGTCAAGCTATTCGAATAGCCGCGTCCACGGTTATGAACAGTTGGAGTGGCCATACTGTTCCCCCGTCAGAAGTTTCAAAAAGACTTATGAAATGAATGGAGATTTTGACTTGACGACAATAGAGTTGTGATATGAAATTCAAGTTCCCACTTAGGTGTTATAAAATTTCAACTATCTTTCTTTGCTTATGAACTTAGTAGAGGTAAATATGGATTTTTGCAAAACAACCCTAGATCTTAGTGTCCTACTACCAAACCCCCCCCCCCCCCTTGACTTGTTAGTATTAGTTTGCGAGTACTTAAAGAGTACTCATGGCTTTGTCCCTGGATATTCTCGTGGCCAGACTATGAATAGGAGTACCAGGATGATGGACCCCAGGAAGGTTACGACAACTAGGATCATCTCCCATCGTCAGCATTGCCTGTGACCCCGAAGATGGAGCTTCGCCTATGCTACCTTTATTATTATGTTATTCTGCTGCTTGAGTTGTATTAAGAACTGGATCATGGGATCCTTATTTGTGTAAGACCTTATGTATGGTTTGTAATGGATGATGTACGGTGATATCAAAATCTGTTATGTCTCGCAAAAATGGTAATCCTGGGATTGCGATGTATGGCATAACAGACATCTGGGATTAAAAATCCGGGTGTTGACAAGTTGGTATCAGAGCCATCCTGACCATAGGAGACCCTAGTTAGAATGGACATTCGAATCAAAAACTTAGTTTCAAAACCAAAGGAAGCAAGTATTTACAAAAAACTTATTCCTATTCTTATCACTTTGATTCTTTCATGAAAATTCATGTTCCTCAAAAACTTTTGCAAAATACCTAAAACTTGACACACTTGATCACTCTACTAACTTACTCATCCTATATTCTTATAGATGGACGTGAGGTACAGCAAGTTTTATCAGTTGGGAAATGGAGGAGACCTCATCTTTGAGAGGGATTTGGACCAGCTTTCGGAACTTCTGGAGCATCCGCACCCCAAGTTCTTCGGAGCTCAACTCAATGATCAGGAAGGAGAAGATCGGCAGTGGCTAGTTGTTGCAAGCCTCAGAGGGAATATTGAACCTCCCACTGCAAAGGGAATTTAGTTCACCTTAAGAGAGAACAACTGGCTCGATGGACTTGCCAGGGCCATGCAGGAAGCTCTTGCTCGTCTATGTGGGCAGAATATCAACCAGATCAAGGGTACCCTCTTTGAGTTTTGCCCAAGGTGTGATGCTATGGGACAGCCACTGGAAGCCCCATACCACCCCGAGGTGAAGACTCAGTTGGACCACCTTAGCTTCATGATGTATGATCATCAGCAAGAACTGGACAATGCCCGTGATTACTCCAACCACCAGTCCGCCATCATCAGGACGAAGGATCAGACCATCGCCATGCTAGCGAGAGACCGCAAGTCTCGTCACCGTCAGCTTGAAAAGAAGGAGAGCATCATTGCCCGTCTTCGCCACCGTATATCGGATTTGGAGGAGACCATTCACGAGAGAGACATGCAGTTGGAGGAAAGGGAGAATGCCGGAGAAGATCTTCGTGGAGACCCCTATTCTTATCTTAGTGATGATGATGATTTTCTGGAGGATCAGGCCATGGACTTCTTCACCGATGAGGAGGATTTCACCTTCATCGATGACAATGAGGATGATGAGGATGACGATTACACCGACTTCGAGTAGTAGCACTTGAGCACTAGTGTAGTGAGTTGTACTCGGTCCCACTGTATCGTAGTTTCCAGAATGGTTCTTAAAACCATCTGTTTCTCCTTTGTTGTGGTGTGTGTTGTATCGTGTGCTATGAATGAATGAATGAAAAGAAAGTTGCTAGAAAATCGGAATCAAACTTTAAAAGCTTTTTAAAGGTACAGGAGCCTTAGAAATTTCCCTCTTTTCTCATGATCTATCTCAATCTTCAGATGCCTCGCGGAGGAAGTGGTTCATCCCCAAACCCGATGTTGCAGATCCTGCAAATGTTGGTTTCTGACCGCGAAGCTGAAAGAGCCGAACGTCAAGCCAACCCAGCCACCCTTCAGCACATAGCTCAGATGGCCAACAACAATCAAGGCCAAGGAAATCAGGACAACCATGGATCTAAGCTCAAAAACTTCCAGAACACCAACCCACCTATTTTCACTAAGTAGGAAGAGCCCCTAGATGCATATGATTGGCTGCAAACCATGGAAAACAATCTGGAAGTCGCCGGAGTGGAAGCTAACGAGAAAGTTCTGTTCGCCACCCACTATCTAGCTGGAGATGCAAGAGCATGGTGGAACAGCGTGCGTGCAATGACCGGAGGATAGATGATGACCTGGGAGGAATTCAAGGTCAAGTTTAGCAGAACCCATGTGCCACCAGGTTTGATCAAGAGAATGAGAGATGAGTTCAGAGAACTGAAGCAAGGAAGGATGACCGTAGTGGAATACCGTGACAAATTCTTGTCATTAGCTAGGTATGCCCCGGATGAGATCGACACTGAAGCCAAGAAGAAGGAGAGATTCTTGAATGGTCTGCACGATGAGATGCAGACGGTGTTGGTCAATATCCCCTTTGTTGATATTGAAGCCCTCGTCGACTCTGCCATTCAGATGGAAGGAAAGATCAACCAAGCCAATGAGAACCGCAAGCGCTGCATGATGCATCAGCCAGGAACCCATCATACCCCAAAGTATCGCCCCGACCCATCTCCAGGATTTGCCCCGAGAACCAACAGACCCACAATGAACCGTCCGACCTATCCCAACCGTGGAAACCCAAGGCCCGGAGGAAATCACAACAACCCCGGCAACTCTAGCAATTTCAATTGTGCACCACCCAAGTTCAACAACAACAACAACAACAACAACAATGTTGCCGCCAACACCAACACTGCCCCAAGGACTAGAAGCAATGTTGTGCCTGTTGCAGCAAAGGACAAGTCGCAAGTGACTTGTTATGACTGTGGAAATAAGGGTCACTACTCCAATGAGTGCCCCAAGAAGAATGCCGCAGCCCCCAATGCAAATGCCCCAGAAGGTTTGCCCCGGGGAATTCGCTCAACCGCAACGGCCGTCTTTTTCTCATGCATGCTGAAGAAGCCCGGGAAGCGCCAGACGTCGTGCTGGGTATGTTTTCTGTTAATTCAGTACTTGCAAGAGTGTTGTTTGATTCTGGTGCATCGCACTCATTTGTCACTGAAGAATTTGCATGCACTAGTAAGATTCAACCAACCAAACTAAAGCATGGTATGATTATTCAAATCCCTGGTTCAACCACCAAGGCTAGGCAAATTTGCAAAGCAGTCCCTATCCGAATCCATGGCATAGATTTTTATGCTAATCTGATAGTACTCGGAACTAAAGGTCTGGAAGTAGTACTAGGAATGGATTGATATCCAAACATAAAGGATTAATTGACTATGCCAAGAAAGCCATAACCATGACCTGTACAGCTGGAGTATCAGTCGAGCATGTATCTGAAACCTTACCTCGTCAATTCAAGTGCAACAAGAGTATAGCCCAACCTACCATTGACCAAGTCCGGATAGTCTGTCAATACCCCGATGTATTTCCAGATGTTTTGCCCGGTATGCCCCCAGATCGGGATATCGATTTTATCATTGAACTAATCCCCGGAACAGGACCCATAGCCTAGAGACCATATAGTATGAACCCGTCTAAACTAGCGGAACTGAAGAAGCAACTGGATGCCATGCTGGAAATTGGATTGATTCAACCAAGTGCGTCACCATGGAGATCACCTGTCTTGTTTGTGGACAAGAAGGATGGAGGTAACCGTTTGTGTACGGATTATCGGAAGTTGAATGATGTCACTATTAAGAACAAATACCCATTGCCCAAGATAGAAGATTTGTTTGATCAGTTGACCGGTGCCAAAGTGTTTTATAAGATTGATCTTAGAACTGGCTATCATCAACTCAAGATTCGCGTAGAGGATATCCCCAAGACTGCCTTTACCTCCAGATATGGATTATACGAGTATACTGTCATGTCTTTTGGATTAACCAATGCCCCCGCTTATTTCATGAATCTCATGAATAAGATTTTTATGGACTTCCTGGATAAGTTTGTCGTTGTTTTCATTGATGACATTTTGATTTATTCCAAATCAGAAGAAGAACATGAGCTACACCTAAGGACCATTCTTGGAACCCTTAGAGAGCATCAGTTGTATGCCAAGTTTAGCAAATGTGAATTCTGGTTACAGGAGGTAGGATTCCTCGGTCACATTGTATCAGCCGGAGGAATTGCCGTTGACCCTGCAAAGGTGAAGGATGTCGAAGATTGGCAAGCCCCAACCACTCAAACCCAAGTTCGTGCATTTCTCGGATTGGCGGGATACTACCGCAAGTTCGTAGAAGGATTCTCGAGTATCGCCAGACCCATGACCCAATTGTTGAAGAAGGACAAGAAGTTTGAATGGACGGACAAATGTGAAGCAAGTTTTCAATAAATCAAGAGGAGATTGATTTCAGCCCCAATCTTAATCATGTCGGATATCACGAAGCCTTTTGACGTGTATTGTGACGCATCCAAGATCGGTCTCGGATGTGTGCAAATGCAAGAAGGCAAAGTTATATCCTATCTATCCCGACAACTGAAACAGCATGAACAAAACTACCCAACCCATGATCTCGAGCTCGCAGCCATAGTTCTAGCCCTGAAGACATGGAGGCATTATCTGGTGGGAAATCGTTGTGAGATTTATTCGGATCACAAAAGCCTGAAGTATATATTTACTCAGAAGGAGCTGAATATGAGACAGAGAAGATGGATTGAGCTAATCAAGGATTACGACCTGGACATTCACTATCACCCCGGTAAAGCCAATGTGGTAGCCGATGCCCTTAGCAGATTGCAGTGCCGCTTGAACTCCATGATTTTGAAGGAGCAACCAAGCCTGCACAAAGAGATGGAAGATTTCCGAATGGAATTAGTGAGTAAAGGATTTTTGGCTAGCATAGAGCTTCATCCCACTTTGATAAGCCATATCAAAGAGTCACAGAAAGGGAATGCTAGTATCGACGGAATCAAGCATCGTATCGGTACAGGAAAAGTACCCAGATTTACCGAAGACGAAGAAGGAGTTCTGTGGTACAAAGGACGCCTTTGTGTACCAGCAGATTCAGAGTTGAAAGAAGTTATTCTGAAGGAAGCTCATGATACTCTTTATTCTATCCATCCCGGAGGAACGAAGATGTATCAAGATTTGAAAGAGCAATTTTGGTGGCATAAGATGAACAGAGAAATCGGAAGCTATATCGGCAAGTGTCATATATGTCAGATAGTCAATGCGGTACATCAAAGACCCACAGGATTGTTGCAACCATTGCAGATTCTGGAATGGAAATGGGATTCCGTTGGAATGGACTTTATCACCGGACTGCCTACTTCTAGTAGGGGAAATGACTCTATCTGGTTCATAGTGGACAGATTGTCCAAAGTTGCCCATTTCTTACCAGTCAAGAACACCTATCAGAGTTCGAAGCTAGCAGAGTTATACATCGCTAGAATCGTCAGTTTGCACGGAGTCCCCAAGAACATCGTATCTGATCGAGGAACTCAGTTTACCTCAAGATTCTGGAAGAAAGTACAAGATGGTTTAGGAACCCGACTAGATTTCAGCACAGCGTATCACCCTCAGACTGACGGACAAACGTAGCGAGTAAATCAAATACTCGAAGATATGTTGAGAGCATGTGTGTTAGAATATGGATCTAAATGGGAAGACTGTCTGCCATTCACAGAATTTTCTTACAACAACAGTTATCAAGCTAGTTTGCAAATGGCCCCATTTGAACTCATGTATGGAAGGAAGTGTCGCACCCCTTTAAACTGGTCGGAAGTAGGAGAGAGTCAGATTTTTGGACCCGACATCCTACGAGAAGCAGAAGAGAAAGTTCACAAGATTCGTGAGCACCGCAAGACCGCCCAGTCAAGGCAGAAGAGTTACGTCGACAAGAGACGTCGAGACCTCGCCTTCAACATCGGAGATTTTGTGTATCTGAAAGTGTCGCCATTGAAGGGAATGCAGCATTTCCAGCTCAAAGGAAAGTTAGCCCCCAGATATATAGGCCCCTTCTAGATTCTGAACCGCCGAGGAGAAGTGTCGTATCAATTAGAACTGCCTAAAGAGATGTCATCCGTGCACAATGTGTTCCATATCTCATTACTTCGTAAATGCCTCGAAGTTCCGGAGAAGACTGAAGTGTTCAAGAACATTGATCACCGGACCATAGAGATCAACGATGACCTGACCTATCCCGAAGTACGCATACATATTTTGGAAGAAGCTTTCAGAACTACCAGAACCCGGAGCATCAAGTTTCTCAAGATTCAGTGGAGCAACCACACGGAAGAGGAAGCTACCTGGGAGCACGAAGATCACATCAGGACGGAGTTTCCTGATCTCTTCAAATCCTAGGTAATATTTTTCGTCCTTTTTCAAATCTCGGGACGAGATTTTGTTTAAGCGGGGAAGGTTTGTAACATCCCAAAAATATAAAGCATGGATCATCAAACTCTAATCATCAAAATTAGGGTTAACAAAAACTTTTCCAACTAAAAATATGAAAGCATTCATATGTGTGTGTATTCAAAATTTGGATTATTTTTGAATTGCCATGATTCTATGTTTCTTTGCTTGTAAAATGATTCTTAGGTGAAATAAACATCACCTAAACAATCCCCAAACTTTTCCCAAAGACAAACAACTCAAAATAAACAAATGAAGTGAATGGTCATTTTTGCCAAATTAACTCTCATGCCTACTTTGGCTATCCCTAGTTTTCAAAACTTAACAGAAACATTTGTGGATGTCTGCACCCCTTGTTAGTACTCATAATAAGGTACCAAGGCCCATTTTGTGATCATCCAGAAACATTCAAATGCTAAGTTTAAATGACAGTTTAAAATAGAATCTATCTCATATGGGAAGATCCAACTATTTCAAAAACCACTCAAATAAGCTCAATTTTTAAAACCCAAGCACCCACAGAGTCTCCAGCACATGCCCAGCACACCCACCAAAAATCTTTTCAAAATTCAAAAGTAAGTTTCTTGCGGCCATTTCATCAAACCTTGCAGATTCAAATCAAACAAATCACAAACACTATTGTGTGCAGTAAATTTGGCATAACTTGTTCCCTCTCTGGTTGCAACTAGTCTTTAGTAGATCATCTAGCTCATTTGTAAACATCTAGCACCACTGTGAGCTTGCCTTGCCATCAATGGTGAGCAGGCCGAGCCTCACCATGCCACCCAAGTGTGGACAGCAAGTTAGAGGAAGAACTAGTCGTGCCCATCTTGTCTAGCATGCAGCCCATGCCTCACCGCCCCCTCTCGACCAGCCCTAGCTCGAACACAGAGACCAGAACCGCCAGGAACACCACGCTCACGCCGCTGTCGACCATGCTGACACGCACCCTAGTGCACACGTCGTTCCCACTCAACCCGACCACCTCGAGCCATTATCGCCCTCCAGCATGAACCCCACCGTCCCAGGATACCACTAGACATGTTCGTTTCCTCGCCCGTACCCCGTAGCCACTGCTCGCCGCGGAGTTCGCCGTCGGTACCGTGCAGAGCACCGAACGTTCCCGACCGATTGCCATCGCCCCTAAGCACGCATTTATATCTAGAGCATCGCCAGGAGACCGCTCGTCGATCGCCAACCGCAGCCATCCCTGAGCTCGCCGTCGACCACTCGTTCGTTTGCCCGCCTCGCCATCATCGCTGGATCCCTGGTATGCCCTCTATGCACCCCCACTGAGCCGCTAGGGTTCGAGCTCGCCGGTGACATGTTCATCGTCGACGACGACCCTCAGCCGTCGATCAACCTTCTAATCCAACGACCCACACAGCCCCGTATCGCTTCGCGTGTTATGAGCCACTGAATGGTGGAACCCCCCTGTCAGCTGAGCCCCGCGCTGCGGAGTGACACTGGGCCGGCCCATTAACTTCTCCCGCGCGACCCAGTCGTTTGAATTTAAGATTTTTCCTTTTTAATTCAAACTCAGTTCTATACCTAGTTTCAAAAATCAACCCAGCTCGATTTATAGAACCAAATTGCATGAAACCAATTTTGTTAGAAAGGTACTGAAAATCTTAATCCAAGCCCGTTGGATTCAAATCATTTGGATTTTTAGATCAACCTTGGTAAAAATAACAAGGCAGAAGCTTTTCTATATTCAAACATTTTTCAAAATTCAACCATAATAGATTTTGAGTTGTTTCCAACTCTCAAAAATCACATTTGATCATACCTTTCAGAATATATAAAAACATTTGGGTTTACTTACAGAAATAATGTCCAAATAATAAAAGAATGCCACATAGGCATTTCTAGTCACCTTATTTATTTAAAATAAAAAGGTTAAACCTTATTAAATTTTGACAGCACTTTAAATCACATTCCCATGTACTGAAATATGTGGTGATGACATGTGTCAACATGATCCCATGTTTGAGTTGGAGAATATTAAATCTTAAGTAGTTTTTCAATGAGTAGAAATTACTTTTCACAAAATAAAATAAATAAGACAAAAGCTTTAATCTTGTAATATTAGTGATGATGCTAGATCATCTTTAGTACACTTTTGTGTGATGAGTGAAAATAGTTAAGTATTGATTGGTGATTGTGTACCTCGTATTTATTTATAGACGCTAGTACCGACGAAGGATACGAGGAGGAAGGAGGATACTACGAGGAAGAAGCCGAGGAGAACTTCAACCACTGCTCTGCACAAGGCAAGCCTTACTAACCAAGTTGACCTATGCAAGCTAACACTTGCAAGATACTTTTCCGATGCAAGCCTAATACTACTAGTTGAATGTGCAAGCTAATACTTGCTTGTTGCCATGGCAACTATAGGCCTTAAGCATATGTGATCATACCCCCTTGATAACCCAATCCTATTTTTACTTACAAGCTTTATACTTTATTTCTTTATCAAAGCTTTCTCTTAGAGTTTACTTAAGTGACTTGTAGAGTCTAGGAAGAGAATTGAAGGTTGCATAAAGAGCATTAAAATTTGGCCTAAGCTAGATAATCTTTATGTCATCCTAAGGCATGAGATTGAACTTCATTAATCCCCACTTGTTTACCACCCCTCCTTAGTATTTAACCCCACTTGTAGATGCTAGTGCTAAGCATAAAACTTGATCAACTTTAGATGGGAATACTTGGTGAAAATGGTTATGAAAACCTTGGAATGATGAGTCATTCTACTGAAATGTTTTGACATGTGTTTCCGAACACCAAATGATTTTGATGATGAAAATGTTGAGGCAGGAGCCTTAGCCCTTCATAAAACTGATGGTTTTCTGGATGCGATACCATTCCAATTTTACCGTACAACCAGAATATCTGAAGATTGGGTAGGGCTTGACTGGAAACTTATATACCTTAGTATGGGTTCCCTCACGGCCAAGGTCTGAGTTGTGGCTACCTTGTGAAGATTGTCCACCTGTGTAGTACCCAAGATGACAGTTGGTCATGGTTGGGAGGCCAAACTCACAGGAGAGGTGCCTATACTAGGGCGTGTAATTGAAAGGTTAGGATTGATTATCCGCATACTGAGTATGGTGAATTCAGGATTTGTTCCTAACGGATGTATCGAATGTTGTGGTGAAAGTGTACAATCTCTACAGAGTGTCAAACTATTTGAATAGCCGCGTCCGCGGTTATGGACAGTTGGAGTGGCCATAATATTCCCCCGTCAGAAATTTCAAAAAGCCTTATGAAATAAATGGAGATTTTGACTTGACCACAACAGAGTTGTGATATGAAATTCAAGTTCCCACTTAGGTGTTATAAAATTTCAACTATATTTCTTTGCTTATGAACTTAGTAGAGGTAAATCTGGCTTTTTGCAAAACAACCCTAGATCTTATTGTCCTACTACCAAAAAACCCCTTGACTTGTTAGTATTAGTTTGCGAGTACTTAAAGAGTACTCATGGCTTTGTCCCTGGCTATTCCCGTGGATAGACTATGAAGAGGAGTACCAGGATGATGGACCCCAGGAAGGTTACGACAACTAGGATCATCTCCCATCGGCAGCATTGCCTGTGACCCCGAAGATGGAGCTTCGCCTACGCTACCTTTATTATTATGTTATTCCGCTGCTTGAGTTGTATTAAGAACTGGATCATGAGATCCTTATTTGTGTAAGACCTTATGTATGGTTTGTAATGGATGATGTACTGTGATATCCAAATTTGTTATGTCTCGCAAAAATGGTAATCCTGGGATTGTGATGTATGGCATAACAGGCATCTGGGATTAAAAATTCGGGTGTTGACAGCCTAGCATATTGAAACGCTCAAAGACCTTTTTGGGTTCCCTAGAAATATCATGAAATTATTTTGATAAAGTTTCAAGGATGAATTCTCTCTTTTCAGTATTCTTTTCTTCTTTTAGTTTTAGGAACAAGAATTTGTGTGAAGGGGTTAAGGCTAACAAACCTAGCCTCCAACATATGAACTAAAGAAGCTGCTGCGATCTCATAATTAGGAGCAAGTTCTGCTATAGATTTATCCTCAATGTCCTCATGCTTGCTAACATGATTAAAAAATTCTTTAATATTATGTTTCCCAATTATGGAGCCACTATCTATTGCAAGATCCTTCAGGGCGAACTTGGGGAGAAACATGGTGAGCTAGATCAAGGTGGCAACTAGAGTAGGAACTAATTTTTTTGCATTTTTGAATAAAGCAAGCAAACCAAACTAGACTAATATTTGGGGGTTTTTTTGAAAAGAGGCAAACAAAACCAAGCAAAAGAAACAAAGCAAACTAAAAATAAAGTAAAGAGAAAGGAAGTGAAGGACTCCCCTAGTGAAGACGTCCTTAGCCTCCTCGGCAATGGCACCAGAAAATAGCTTGATGGCGCCCACCACTTGTCATGGGACGCTTCGTTGGAAACCCCAAGAGCAAGGTATGAAACAGCACAACAGCAAGTTTCCCTCAGTAAGAAACCGAGGTTATCGAACTAGTAGGAGGAAGGAAACGTCACCACAGGTGTTGCAAGCAACGCGGAGACCTGCACAACACAAACTCAAGACTTTGCCCCAACGAATCAGTGAGGTTGTCAAGCTCACCGATTTGCTATAATAAAGGATTAAACGTATGGTGTGGAAGGTAATGGTTTGCAGCAAGTAAACAAGTAACAGTGGAAGATGTATCAATGGTAAAGATTGGACCAGGGTCCATAGTTCACTAGAGGTGCTCTCCTTACATAAACAACATGGCATGAAGGGTAAACAAATTACAGCAGGGCAATTGACAAGAACTGAGCAAGGCATAACAATGAAATTACTAGTCAGAAAGATCCTATGAGATTCGATTAGGCAATACAACAATATACATAGACCGCCATCCAACTGCATCTATGACTAGAAGTACACCTTCAGGTTATCATCCGAACCCCCTCTAGTATTAAGTTGCAAGAAATAGACAACTTCTTTAAGCAAAGTGTGTAAGGTAAATAGTCCAAATGTTCCATGAACAAGAGACCATTGTTTTCTCCCTAGTGGCAACAGCACATCTACAACCGAAGAGATTATTATCACTTCCCTTGGAAACTAGAGGCATGAACCCACTATCGAGCATAAATACCCCCTCTTGGAGTCACTAGCAACTACTTGGCCAAGATAGCTACTAACAATGGAGAGCATGCAAGATCGCAAACAACACAGACATGATAGAATCATAAAGACAAAACCATTAATCAAACCAACATAATAATCTCAATATCCATAATATCCCCACAAACACAACATGTGTGATTACACAGATTAGATCTTGATCATGAACGGAGCTCACAAGGTCTATACATGAAAGCACAAAGGAGGAGATACAACCATCTAGCTACTACATGGACCCATAGTCCAAGGTGGAATGTAACATCCCAACATTTAGGACCTAACGAAGGGTAGATTTAGGAATATGAATTGTTGCATGCATTCATTTGTGAAAATGTGGGTAAAATTTTCGCCAAATAAAACCTGATCAATGTTTCTTTATTACTTTGAGATTAGGTTTAGTCTTAAAGGAGGATTGCTATAAACTTTGATACGACTTTTAAGGAATTATGTGTGTTTTGAAATGAGTTTGAATTTTAAAACTTAAGTGTTTGAATTATAATTCAAATGAATTAGATATAAGTTGAATCTTAGTTTAATTAAGAGATAAATATTACCACTAAAATTCTATCCAAAGAAAAATAATAATGAATATGAAACTTATTTCATATTATCAATATATAAACAAGTTACAAAGAATGTAACTTACTAAAACTATTTTCAAACTTCACAATTTACAAAAGAATAAAGAATAGGAATATTCTTTATTATTAATAATATAATCTTTATTACAATTGAATAAAATAAAGATTACATGAATAATAAAAGAAAAATACAAAAGAATAAGGAAATTACAATGGAACATTTACTAACTACCCTATATCTAAATCTAAATAAATCTTCATCTTTATCTTTGTACCTGCAAAACAAATACTAAATAAAAAACAAAAGAAGATTAGTGTTAGTATTATTTCTCTCAGAAATGTCAGTGTAATGCACTTGACAAATTCATCATTGAGAAATGTTATAAAAGGGGCAAGTTTCACCAATAGGAAAGATTCCATCTTTCATAAATTCAAAGCCAGAAGTCAGATGGCAGCCAAGAGGGACAAATTCACCAGCCAGATGAAAGTAACCAGGTAAAAGTAAATATCCAGATTCTGAACATATCCACAAGTGCATAGCAGGCACACAAGCTGGACACACACCAGCATGCATATGGTGTGCTGTCGACCTCACAAGCACAGCCCAATCTCACAAAACCACAGCACAGCCGTGGGGGCACTAGTGCATCACTCCACTACACAGCACACAAGAACAGCCAGTGTAGACAGCACCTAAACCAAGAACAGCAGCCACACCAAACCACCCCAGATCAACCAAACAACACCAGGATGGTGACATAAGTAGGGGAAGAATCAGGTGGATAACAAGGCCAAGCCCAGGAGCTAGGAGGAGCAGTCTAGCTCAAGAGCAAGCACAGGAATCCAGCAAATCAAGATCAAGATCATCACCAACTTATTCCACACACAGCAAGATTCTGTGGTGAGTTTTATAAAACCTTCACATAATCTAATCATCTTATTCAGAGAAATCATGTGTTGTTTTATAAAACAAACCCTCAGAAAGCACCCAAGTGGGGTGAATCCATCATAGGGGTTTCTTTTAAATTCAAAAGGCAAACAACAAAGTATCAAGATCCAACCAGAGCTCAGGGCAACATCCTTGCTCTGGTTGTCAAACTATATTTTACCATTCAATCATGCATATACATATGATCTATTTCTAGGCACATCCCTAAAGGAAGGGTAGCACCTTAGGAACAAATCCATAGGATCCATAACATGATCAAGCTCACTATCATTTTTCCAAGCTTTGATTCAATAAAGAATAGCTGGTACCACTACCAGGACTATTCAGATGAACCAATTAGATAAGATTTGAATCCCTAAGCCTTAGACCAACATCATTGGTCTTAGGGAATTCAAATAAGAGCATCTATATTTATCTTTCAAAGCCAAGATTGTCTTAAGCATAAACTAACCAAATCCATGGTTTAGAATCAAACTTATTTGCCATACATGATGGCGTCACAAGAACAATCCAATATGAATCAGGAAAGACAGTAAATCATCATAGATTCAGACAATCAACTAACTAATCATTTTCCTGTAAAACAGGAATCATAACTAGGATATTACTATGATACACTTTACTATTTGAGATCATAATGATCTCAAACCACTTGTTAATTCCCAAGCTAACAGCACTAAGACAGTAGCTGTATCTCATCATAATCATGACCATGAATCAAATAAACAGTGGAAAGCAATCAGATCATTAGCTTAACCAAGCATGTTTCCCAAACAACTACATCAACTGGATCAGATGCAATCCAAGCATCAAATCATCTAAGAAGCCACCAGAAACAGAATATATCATCTTAAGCAACAAGCTTCAGGCCAATAATCATTTAGCATGTGTACAGACCATCTAGACATGAATCAATTCGTCCAGTACACGATCAAGAACATAACAGGAACCATAACTGTATAATCATTCCAATCTGAATCAGACAGTAGCCAGAAAGGACACGGCCAACATCTAGCACCAAATCAGCAAGCACAGAGAGCACCAGGGGAGAGAAATCAAACTCACCGTAGGTCCTCGCTGAAGAATAGAAGAAGAAGCAGAGGGGCCGACGACCATGGCGGAACAGGGAGCACCCCAGAGGGGGCGCTGCAACTCGCACGACGCCACGGCGGCGATGCTGATCACACCTGGAGGTGCAGAGCATCACCTCGACGCACGACGACCACGGCAGCTCTTGAATCCATGCCAACCCCCAAACCCTAGGGTTCGGGACGACATCGATCCATCGCAGGGGAGCACTAGGTTCGAATCCAATTGGATAGAACGAACGAGCGTCGTCGACAACCCCCTTTTGCATCACGGCGGTGGCCAGAACGACCGACAGCGGCGGGAATCGACGGTGGCGGCATCGCCGGCCACGAGGTCGGGGTCAGAGGAGGAGAGGATAAGATCGAGGGAGAGAGAGAGGCAGTAAGGAGTGGGCCGAGCTGGGCCAGATCCTTCGGGGTGGCTCTTTTGTCTAAAACTAAATGGGCCACCAGGGCCCAATAAGAATAATCAGCCTAGAAACAATTCCAAGCCTGTTCCAATAAAATGAAAGACCAAAATACCCTTGGACTTAATAAAATTCTAGAAAATAAAATAAAAGTCCAAAAATTATAAACAAAATATTTTTGGATTCACAAAAATTCAAACTACTCAAATAAATTAAATATAAAATTTTAGACATTTAAATTTTATTAGGAATTTTGTAAATTATATATTCTTTAGTGAATTTTACAAAATTATTGAAGGGTCATAAAATTAATTAAAATTCACTTTCATTATGTATTAATAATGTAGTATTTTAGAAAAATACTGAATAAATATTTAATCACCATTTTTAAAGTATAATTAATAATTCCTAAAGAATTATTAAATCAATAAAAGTCAAATAAAAGGGAAATAAAATAAAATAACTCAATATATGTTTTCAATATTAAAAAAAATATTTATAAATCCTTTATTACTAAAAAGGAGCTTTTTGGGGTAAATGCATTACATTACTTGCATAATCATCTTTGCTTCTTTAAATACTATCCTTACCGGGCAATAATGATGTTTTTGTAGAACTAGAAGCTTAAGGTCCAGTGCAAGCATCAGACTTCACTACCTTGTCATCACAAGGCAAGTTCATCACTTGCTCATGTCCTTTGAAGAGTCTTTATCAAAGTATTTGCAAATTGTGTGTTATCATATACGCTATAAAATAAAGAAAATATTATTTTCACAAATAAAGAAATCATAGATATCATCCTAAGTGGTGATATAATGGAGCAATAGAACTTAGGATTCTATTTGCAACAATGATGATCAAGTAGGGACTTAATAACCCCTGACATTAGTGATTCTAGCGCCGTATATTACGCGTTAGCCATGATATTTGGAATGGGACAGAGAAGTCAGTTGTATCTTCTTCCTCTCGCATGAAGCCGGATGTGCAGGTCGTGGATGTTATCCTCGTAGCGTGCATATTAATATGTAATTCGTAGAGGATAGGCATAATATGGGTGGGAACCCTCATCGTCCCACGATAGTTCTGGCATATAACGGCTTGTACAAACCATTGTCGTAATTCATTATGTGGGCATGGTGTACACCAAGGAGGCATGCGGGGTCACGAAGGGGGAAGTGATTGGCTTGGACCAACTACTAGGCCCCACATCATGAAATTGTGGATGGGAAAGTACGCCCGGTTGTGCAACAAGGAGTTGATCTCTCACGGGTAAAGTAACGCACCTCTGCAGAGTGTAAGAACTATAACTTGTTACTCCCTGTTCCGGGAAGGATCTACGAACACGGCAGGAAAGGAACTCCATGAAAGTTCTGTTCAACCTGTGAAGGCTGATTGTCATAGTTTTTCAGAATAAAATCAATCTTTGAAGAAAGATTTACAAAAACTTCATAGTGCCAAGGATTTATAATCCGAGGTGGTAGTTAAAGCATCAAACTTCCCACCTTTCATATAATGAACTTGTTGGGTAACGTTGTTACTCATTCTTTCCTTTGATCCCTTGCTTAGACTCTGAGGATCCCGAAGACGTGCCCATGTATGCAGCTGAATGTCAAGAAGATGTGTTCTACAAGGAACCTAATCTGTCCGGAGGAGTTGAAGGAGTGGATTACGAGATCCGCTACGGTGTCGATGATAACGAGTCCAACTAAGTACCTAATTAGTAGTAACTAACGGAGCCGTGCAGCATGAACTCTATAGAATAAGCTGCTGAACTCAACTCCTAGTCGGAGTTGCTACTTTTTAAATTCCGCTGAAACACTTTATATTTTGGTTTGTAAGTTGAATCTTTTGGAAGTCTTGAACTTCCAATATTGTAATAATAATAATGTGTGTACTTTTGTAATATGGATCCGCAATGTTTCTGTTGTACCACTCTGAGGGATGTGATATTTACGAAACGGTGTTCTGTGGATGTCATCTCAACGACTATAGTGTACTACACATGCAATGGTATGCTGGGTCACCGCAGTTGGTATCAGAGCAAATTGCTTTGACCTTAGGTTGGAAACCTAGTAAAGGGTATTACCTATAGGAAAATTTTAGCAACGATAAAGAATTCTATAAAAGTAATATAATGGGTATTCAAATGAGAATATTCCGTTATATATTTTAGTGTGATAATTCTTTGTTATGATGCAATATGTCATTGGATACTGATAAAGGTTATTTTTCTGATATACATAGATATGGCACCAAAGTTGTCACATCCCAAATTTTAGATTTGGTTCGGCATATCATTCATATCATTGCATCATGCTCTTCCATGCAAAACCTTCGATTGAAAAGATTCGGCAAAACACTATTTTCAAAACCCTATTTTACTTTATTAAAATGCTCCTGCGGGAGGATATACTAGGACTTGTGTTTTCCACCCTTGTAGACTAGTGGATTCACTCACCCCTTGACCCTAGAATGATCTCCTAGATTTTAGAAAAATTTAGGGACAAGTTTCACCCAATTCGGAGCTCGTATGAAAAAGTTACGGAGGAAATACTAAATAGGAAATTGGAAAAAGGGAAAAGATCAAAAAAAAAAAAGGGCGCAGCTGCTGGGCCGAGCTGGCCCACGCAGCAACCAGCAGCGCGCGCAGCCGCCGCCGCCCGCGCCAGCCGCTGACGAGCGGGGCCCGCCCGTCGGCCACCTCCAGTCACCTCCACGCGGGGCCCACACATCAGCCGAGTTCGTCCTGAGCTCCAACTACTAGCAGATTTCTCGCGGGATTCCTGTGTCGTTTCCGAACCGATTTCAACGATTTTTCTTGCCTATAATGATCTCCTCGAGCCCCTCTTCCAAACCCCCTACCTAATTGCAACCGAGACGCCCTAAATCTCTGGCGATTTCTTGCCGGAGTTCGAGCCGCCGCCACCATTAGCTCGGGTGAGCACGCCGCCCTCACCTCGCCGCGCCGCCGTCGCACTGCCTGCGCGCGCCGTCGACCCCGCCGCCTGACCGCCGCCTCCATCTCCCCCGCAGGCCGCCGCCCGAGCCGACGCCGATGACGAGCCACCGCCGCCCGACGCCGACCCCGCCGCCAGCGACCGAGCGTGCGCCCGCCTCCTCCTCTCCGCGCCACCGACCCGATGCCCCGCCACCGCCGCCGGAGCCGCTCGCCACCGCCGCCCCGAGCTCGCCGCCGCCTCCGGTGAGTCAACCGCCGCCACCTCTCCGGGCCGTTGGATCTCCGATCCACGGCTCAGATCAGCCAAAGACCGCACGGTTGACTGGTCAACAGCCAGTCAACCCGCGCTGAGTCAGCAGGGAATATTCCCAGAATATTCCCTTTTGATTTAAATCGATTTAGAAATTGCAGATTTTTATAGAATCTTGTAAATTGCGTAGAAATTAATCTACTGGGCCAAAAATTGCAAATAAAATATGTGTAGATTCAGTAAGTCGTGTAGAATCTTGCTGTACCATTTTTTTACACTTTTGCAGCAAGATTTTGTCCAGATTAATTAAAAGAGTTAATAGCCTTTTTGGAGTAATTAATTCGTAGAAAAAGATCTGTAACTCCAAAAATTGCATATAATATGTCCCTGGATTCAGTAGAACAAGGGGAATCTCAAAGTGAATTAAAAGGATAGGCTTACAGTAAAAACTTCTGCAGAAGCTATTTAGTGGCCTTCTGCAGTATTTTAATTACTCAGGGAGTTTTATACTTCCTTTTTGAGTAATTCCAATTGGTACTATTCCTAAATAGAAATTCCTATACAATAGAATTTTCCCAAGATTTTACAAACAGTATACTACCGGTAGTAAATTATTTGGTTTCTAGCTCTAGTTTTGAGCATTATATTTTGCATAATGGTTTTCCTTGCGCTAAAATTATTTTCCATGCATGCATTCAGTAGCTTTACTGAATAGGATTATGTGGTGCTACTGTAGCATCAAATCCACTTGTCATGCATGCATTCATGCATCATCTTTGTTGCATATGCTTGTGGATGTTTGTTTATGATTGCAATTGTATCGTGTAGATTGTGACGAGTGCAACGCTTGCTCGTGTGTGGATTGTTCTTCCGACCGCTACAACCAAGGCAAGTAGATGATATTTTGTTCATGATATTGTCCTACTATTTTCAATGCATTGTCGTGTATTTTGTAGACGCATGTGTAGGATGATACTATCGCTATGCTATGTCCTATTATGTGGTAGGGCTTTCCTTGTAGATGAACCACCGTTGGTAGATGTGCTTAGCCATGCTATGATGAACGAGGGCTGGGTTACATCACTGAAAGTTGTTTATAAATGTGTTGGTTTGCGAAAATTTTGGTGTGATGGGATTGATAAATTTTGGTGGTTTCATTGCGGAAAGGCACCCAGGTATCAAGAGAAAATGATTGGCTTCTTTATTCTGTAGCTTACGTGTAAAACCATGTGCCAATAATGGAATGGGCGGTTGGCTGGACTTAGTAGGTTGTGGTAACTCGAACCCGCGTATCGAGAGATGTAGAATTTTGGTAGGTTGGACCGGTGCGCGTCGGGATTGGGGAGCTACTTCCCGAACAGTCTCTTCTTGGACTTCTCCCTATCATCACCCAAAATGAGAGTGATGGTATGATCTGGGCTGGCCAAGTCACATGGGTAAAGTGTACTAACCCCTGCAGGGTGTATAATCTAATCGATTAGCCGTGTCCCCGGTTATGGACATCTGAGTTGCTTAATATTGATTCCATGACATGTTTCTCGCTCATTCTAATTTCATAATTGCTTTAATGTTGTTGGGTTAACTTAATTGGGATCCTTTCAAAGAAAATCAAAAACTGTTTATGAAAGTAGGACAAAGGTTTTTGCAAATGCAAGCCAGACACAGCTCCACTTGCCAAATATGCATGTAGATGTTAGCGTTATTGTCTCCTTTACTAGCTCTACTTGCCATACATTCCATGTATTGACCCTTCGGGGCTGCTACGTTTCATGTTGCAGGATATTCTGATTCTGAGTAATTGATATAGGCCACGGTACTGCACTCGGCACTTGTTCACTTGTGGGCAATTTGAAGAATGGAGGATTTGCTTTATTTATGTTGCTACCTGAATAATTTGAGCTAGCCTTGAGCTAAGCTTTTATTGTAATAATGGTACTCTGGGTCTTCGTTATTTATGATGCACGGATATTTTGCTATGTTATTCATCGTATTCTATTGTGGGCCAATGAACCGATCCAGGGATTGGCATGTCACATAGAAGCTACGGTCTTTTCAGAACCGTGGTGTTACAAGATGGTATCAGAGCCCGTGTGTCGACTGTAGGATCGTGACCTAGGATTGGATTAGGAAGCCATAGGATTATTAAAGCTTATATTAACTCTGTCTTTCATCTTATGCCTTTCACTCTCGTAAATTCTTACCATACGCTATTCTTACACTTTCCTCTTTTAATTGATAGATGGGAGAAGTCAGGACTGAGTATGCAACCATGGAGTCACCAAGGCCCTTTGCAAGACAGTTAGCACAACTCTCGCAGTCATTGGGATTGCCACTGCCCATGTTCAAGGGAAGAAGGCTGTACACCTATGGATATGGTGAGGATGCATGGGAGATCACTACCTTCATATTCAGGGATGCCGCCTTGCCAAACCCTGTGCATATGATCTACACCAAGACATACTGCAACTGGGGACTTGGAATTAACTTGGCCATACATGAAGCCCTGTCTCGCCAGTGCCATCAAGTCCGACACCTACTGCCAGCAGATTCACCCTACCGTGACTATGGGAGGCGTGATGAAGATGGGAACATTGTGGTCACCCCGGGCGACAGGAACAACATGTCGCCCCGTCGGAGGCACATAGAGGACATGGAAAGGGAGAATGGAGCTCTAGCTGAGAAAGTGATGATGATAAAGGAAATTGCAGATTTTGCCAGCAATGGGATGGTGGTCCAAGGACAGGAGATTGACACCTTGCATGAAGCTGTGGGAGTACTAGAGAATGCCCTGATAGCCAGAGATGCAACCATAGCTCATCTTCATGGTACTGTGCAGGAGAACGCCCAGAACATACAACAGTTGCAAGGGACCGTCCAAGAAAGGGATCAAACTATTGAAGCTATGGCAGCCCAGATTGCTGCTCTCCAAGCACAGCTGAATCCACCCTCTGATGATGACAATGGAGATGGTGGCAACAATGATGATGATGATGATGACAGTGGGAATGATGATGATGATGGGGACGAGGATGATGATGATGGAGATGATGATGGTGGAGGAGATGAAGTAGTTGCAGTTGCAGCTGAAAGTGAAGAAGAAGAGGACGATCCAGAAGAGGTGGAGTTTGAGATTTCAAGTGATGACTCAGGAGAGGTGTACACTCCGCCGCCATGGTTGAACCGTGGACAGAAGCGCCAACGCATGAGCGCAAGGACCTACCGCAACCTCTTCAAGAAGTAGATAGAAGTCCACCAATTAGTCCTCATTAGGAAAAATCGTTAGGATTAGTCTCGATTGATGTAAAACTTAATTACTGTTAGTTTAAGAGTGTTTAGTTGCTTATTTGTGTACTCCAATATCCCAGGAATTATTTGTGCAAATTTTATGAAAGAGTTATGGCAAGTTTGGTTAACATCTGTGTTATTTTTGCTGCAGTTTTCTGCTGATACAGCAGTACTGTATGATTTTTCATATTTTACTGGTATCTGAGAAAAATCTGAAAAGAATAGGGCTGGTGCGAAACTCTCTGTACTGTATGCACAAAAATCAGCAAAAATTCCTGACGAGTCTAAGTCAGGTAGAAAAATTCGTGAACACTGCTGGACTGTTCTGGCAGATTGCTGTTTTTGTTGCTTAGTTGATCAACTATTTAGATAACCATTGCCAACTCTTGTAAAACTATTTTAGTAGGTATATACTGCTAGTATAACCCCTGGGATGTTGCTGGATCACTTGTTTGTTGATGTGTTGCTTGTTTGAGATTGTCTGATATTGTTTGTTGTTGTTTGATCAAAATGCATGGGTAGAATCCTATTATCGTAGTTGATTCTTTCTAAGCTTACCTGTGTTGAACCGCAGATGCCTCCCCTCCGTCAACCCACTGAGCTGGAGCAGCTCATGGCAGCTCAGGAACAGCTGACCCAAGTTATGACCCAGTTCATGGAAGCTCAGAACAACAGCAACAACAATGGGAACAACCAGCCTCAGGGAGATGCCCTCACCAGGTTCCTGAGGTTAAGGCCAGCTAAGTTCTCTACTGCAACGGAACCAATGGTTGCTCTCGACTGGTTGCGTTTAGTCAACAAGGATCTAGTAACTGTTGGATGCACTGATGCTGAGAAGGTGAGGTTTGCCGCTCACCTACTGGAGGGACCAGCCGCTTCTTCGTGGGACACTTTTCAGATCACCCACCCGCTGGACACTGTGACTTGGGCAATGTTTGAGGAAGGTTTCAGGACCAACCACGTGTCTTCAGGAGTTCTGAGCCTGAAGAGGAAGGAGTTCCGCAAATTGCGCCAAACCAATCGCACCGTGGTTGAGTACATAGAGGAGTTCAACAACCTGTCCCGTTATGCACCTGAGGATGTTGACACTGATGCAAAAAGGAGGGAGAGATTCCTGGATGACCTCAGTGATGAGCTTTCAGTGCAGTTACTAGTGGTTTATTGCCCCACTTTCCAGGAGCTTATGGACAAGGCCAGGATCTTGGAAGGGAAGCACAAGCAGGTGGAGAACCGCAAGACAAAGAGCAGCAATCACCACTCTGGTTCTCACCACAAGTCTCGCACTTATTATGATGGATACTCCAAGCATGGAGGGAGTGACCATGGGCACCATGGGAGCCATGACCGCCACCACCATGGAGGCGATGGACATCGCCATGACAACCACAAGAGCAGCCACCACAGCCACAAGGGAGGACACTCTCACCACTCTGGAGGACACGGTGGACATGACCGCAACCGTGATCGCAGCTTTGTGAAGAAGGATCTGAGTGAGGTGACATGCTTCAAGTGTGGCCAGAAGGGACATTATGCTGACAACTGCCCGTAGAGGAAGGGACTGAAGCCAACCAACAACCAGAAGGCCACAGTGAACCACATGAATGTGGAGGAGATCCCAGATGAGCCTGATCTTGTGATTGGTAAGTTTCCAATCAACACTCACCCTGCGCTTATACTTTTCGATACTGGTGCATCGCATTCATTCATATCAAGGGCATTTGTGGATAAGTATAAGCTACCTACTGAGTCTATGAAAGAATCTATTAGAGTAAGTTCACCTGGAGGAGATATGATAGCTAGCGTGGGATGCCGCGGCTTAACTGTGAGGATTGGAACACACAACTTCATTGCACATCTGGTAGTGTTGGAATCACAAGGGTTAGATGTTATTCTGGGTATGGATTGGATGTCTATGCATGGGGGACACATAGATTGTGCACAGCGAGCTGTTTCACTCAAAACCTCGGATGGTAAGAGGATTAGGTTCAAGTCGGTTGTACGACCGGGAAGGTGTAAGCTGAATTCTCTTAAGGGGGTTAGCATGGATACTGTGCCTATGATTAGGGATTACCCCGACGTGTTTCCGGAAGAGCTGCCAGGAATGCCACCTGACAGGGAAGTGGAGTTTCTCATCGACCTGATGCCGGGAACAGGACCTATTGCAAAGAGACCATATAAGATGGATGTGGATGAGCTGAAGGAATTGAAGAAACAGCTGAAGGAGCAGTTGGACAAGGGATTCATTCAGCCTAGTTCGTCGTCATGGGGTGCACCTGTTCTGTTTGTGGAGAAGAAAGACAGCAGCAAGAGATTAGTGGTGGACTATCGCTCGCTGAATGAAGTGACTATCAAGAATAAATACCCCCTGCCGAACATAAATGATTTGTTTGATCAACTGGAAGGAGCAAAGGTGTTTAGCAAGATTGATCTGCGGTCGGGCTACTTCCAATTGAAGATCCGGGAGGAGGACATACCAAAGACCGCTTTCACTACTAGGTATGGATTATATGAGTATACAATTATGTCTTTTGGACTAACGAATGCCCCGGCATATTTCATGACCATGATGAACAAGGTATTCATGGAGTACTTGGACAAGTTCGTGGTGGTGTTTATTGATGACATACCGATATATTCCAAGGATGACGCTGAGCATGAGAAACATCTGCGACTGATTATGGAGAAGCTGAGGGAACACAAGCTGTATGCCAAATTCAGCAAGTGTGAATTCTGGCTTAACACTGTTGGATTTCTTGGACACGTGGTGTCAGGAGAAGGAGTCGTTGTTGATCCAAGCAAAGTGACTGCAGTAACTGAGTGGGAAGCGACCAAGAATGTGGGAGAGGTTCGAAGCTTTTTGGGACTTGCTGGATATTACAGGAGATTCATTGAAAACTTCTCCAAGATTGCTAAGCCGATGACTGAACTTCTGAAGAAGGAGAGGAAGTTTGAGTGGACGGATGTGTGTGAAGCCATCTTTCAAGAACTAAAGAGTCGACTAGTGACCGCACCCATTCTGTGTTTACCAGATCTTCAGAAGGATTTCCAAGTGTACTGTGATGCTTCTCGACAGGGACTTGGGAGTGTGCTGATGCAAGATGGGAGAGTAGTGTCATATGCCTCGCGGCAACTTAAACACCATGAACGGAATTACCCCACACACGACTTGGAGTTAGCGTCAGTGGTTCATGCGCTCAAGGTATGGAGGCATTACTTAATGGGAAAACACTGTGATGTGTACACCGACCACAAGAGCCTAAAGTACATATTTACATAGAAGGAACTGAATATGAGGCAAAGGAGATGGTTGGAACTTATCAAGGATTATGATATGAATCTGCAATACCACCCAGGAAAGGCCAATGTAGTAGCAGATGCTCTGAGCCGGAAGGTTTACGCCAATGGACTAACAATTGGGGAATTGCCCGAGGATTTGTGCAAGCAATTCAAGGATCTTAGACTGGAAGTAGTGTCTGAAGGATACTTGGCTACAATGGAAGTCCAACCGACGCTACAGGACAGGATCAGGAAGGCTCAGGTAGGAGACAAGGAAATCGAGGAGATAAAGGAAAATATGAAGGAAAATCGGGAAAAGGATATTCGCGAGGATGAGCATGGTACCTTGTGGTATGGAGATCGTTTGTGTGTGCCCAGCGACCCGGAGATAAGGGAGTTGATTCTGCAGGAGGCTCATAACTGGCCATACTCCATACATCCGGGCAACACCAAGATGTATATGGATTTGAAGAGCAGATTTTGGTGGAACAACATGAAGCGAGACATCGCCAAGCATATTGCCCTATGTGATGTGTGTAGCCGAGTGAAGGCGGAACACCAGAAGCCAGCAGGACTGTTACAGCCATTGCCCGTGCCAGATTGGAAGTGGGATAGAGTGTGAATGGATTTCATCACAGGATTGCCCAGGACCAGGTCAGGATATGACTCCATTTGGGTAGTGGTCGACCATTTGACCAAGGTAGCCCACTTTATACCGGTGAAGACGACCTACACGAGTGCCAAGTTGGCCAAGATCTACATGGACAAAATTGTGTGCCTACATGGAGTTCCCAAGAGCATCGTATCAGATAGAGGCACCCAATTTACCTCACACTTCTGGCGTCAGATGCATGAGTCGCTTGGGACTAGATTGGAGTTTAGCACAGCGTTTCACCCACAGACTGATGGACAGACCGAGAGGGTGAATCAGATTTTGGAAGACATGCTGAGAGCTTGCGCTTTGGCTCATGGTTCTAGTTGGGATGAGAATTTGCCGTATGCTGAGTTTTCCTACAACAACAGCTATCAAACCAGCATCAAGACGTCACCGTTCGATGTGCTGTATGGGAAACGGTGCCGAACACCATTGCTATGGGATGGAGTAGGAGAACGTTAGTTGTTTGGACCTGATTTGATCAAGGATGCTGAGGAGAAGGTCGCCTTGATTAGGGATAGGCTGAAGGTAGCACAATCAAGGCAGAAGAGCTATGTTGACGCCAAGCACAAGGAAGTGGTGTATGAGATAGGTGATAGAGCATACCTCAGAGTGTCGCCACTTCGTGGAATCAAGATATTTGGAATTAAGGGTAAGCTGGCACCTTGGTTTATTGGACCGTATCGGGTCTTGGCACGCAAAGGAGAAGTTGCTTATCAGTTGGAGTTGCCAGAAGCTCTGTCTGCTGTTCATAATGTGTTCCACGTGTCCCAGCTGAAGAAGTGCCATCCGGAGATGGTGGATACACCATTGAGAGACACTGTGCCACTAGAGGAGGTTCAGCTTGAGAATGACTTGACCTATGAGGAGAAGACGGTCAAGATTCTGGAGACAGCGAAGAGGATTGCCCGAACCAAGACGATCAGGTTTTGCAAGGTGCAGTGGAGCCACCACACCGAAGAGGAAGCCACTTGGGAGCGTGAGGATGACATCCGAGAGGACTACCCGCACCTATTTGCTAGCCGCGCCAAATCTCGGGGACGAGATTCATCTTAAGGGGGTTAGTCTTGTCACATCCCAATTTTAGATTTGGTTCTGCATATCATTCATATCATTGCATCATGCTCTTCCATGCAAAACCTTCGATTGAAAAGATTCGGCAAAACACTATTTTCAAAACCCTATTTTACTTTATTAAAATGCTCCTGCGGGAGGATATACTAGGACTTGTGTTTTCCACCCTTGTAGACTAGTGGATTCACTCACCCCTTGACCCTATAATGATCTCCTAGATTTTAGAAAAATTTAGGGACAAGTTTCACCCAATTCGGAGCTCGTATGAAAAAGTTACGGAGGAAATACTAAATAGGAAATTAGAAAAAGGGAAAAGATCAGAAAAAAAAGGGCACAGTCGCTGGGCCGAGCCGGCCCACGCAGCAGCCAGCAGCGCGCGTAGCCCCCGCCGCCCGCGTGGCGCGTATTAGCCGCCGCCCGCGCCAGCCGCCAGCCGCTGACGAGCGGGGCCCGCCCGTCGGCCACCTCCAGTCACCTCCACGCGGGGCCCACACGTCAGCCGAGTTCGTCCCGAGCTCCAACTACTAGCAGATTTCTCGCGGGATTCCCGTGTCGTTTCCGAACCGATTTCAATGATTTTTCTTGCCTATAACGATCTCCTCGAGCCCCTCTTCCAAACCCCCTACCTAATTGCAACCGAGACGCCCTAAATCTCTGGCGATTTCTCGCCGGAGTTCGAGCCGCCGCCGCCATTAGCTCAGGTGAGCGCGCCGCCCTCACCTCGCCGCGCCGCCGTCGCACCGCCCGCGCGCGCCGCCGACCCCGCCGCCTGACCGCCGCCTCCATCTCCCCCGCAGGCCGCCGCCCGAGCCGACGCCGATGCCGAGCCGCCGCCGCCCGACGCCGACCCCGCCGCCGGCGACCGAGCGCGCGCCCGCCTCCTCCTCTCCGCGCCGCCGACCCGACGCCCCTCCACTGCCGCCGGAGCCGCTCGCCGCCGCCGCCCCGAGCTCGCCGCCGCCTCCGGTGAGTCAACCGCCGCCACCTCTCTGGGCCGTTGGATCTCTGATCCACGGCTCAGATCGGCCGAAGACCGCACGGTTGACTGGTCAACAGCCAGTCAACCCGCGCTGAGTCAGCAGGGAATATTCCCAGAATATTCCCTTTTGATTTAAATCGATTTAGAAATTGCAGATTTTTGTAGAATATTGTAAATTGCATAGAAATTAATCTAACAGGCAAAAAATTGCAAATAAAATATGTGTAGATTCAGTAAGTCGTGTAGAATCTTGTTGTACCATTGTTTTACACTTTTGCAGCAAGATTTTGTCCAGATTAATTAAAAGAGTTAATGGCCTTTTTGGAGTAATTAATTTGTAGAAAAAGATCTGTAACTCCAAAAATTGCATATAATATGTCCCTGGATTCAGTAGAACAAGGGGAATATCAAAGTGAATTAAAAGGATAGGATTACAGTAAGAACTTCAGCAGAAGCTATTTAGTGGCCTTCCGTAGTATTTTAATTACTCAGGGAGTTTTATACTTCCTTTTTGAGTAATTCCAATTGGTACTGTTCCTAAATAGCAATGCCTATACAGTAGAATTTTCCCAAGATTTGACAAACAGTATACTACCGGTAGTGAATTATTTGGTTTCTAGCTCTAGTTTTGAGCATTATATTTTGCATAATGGTTTTCCTTGCGCTAAAATTATTTTCCATGCATGCATTCAATAGCTTTACTGAATAGGATTATGTGGTGCTGCTGTAGCATCAAATCCACTTGTCATGCATGCATTCATACATCATCTTTGTTGCATATGCTTGTGGATGTTTGTTTATGATTGCAATTGTATCGTGTAGATTGTGACGAGTGCAACGCTTGCTCGTGTGTGGATTGTTCTTCCGACCGCTATAACCAAGGCAAGTAGATGATATTTTGTTCATGATATTGTCCTACTATTTTCAATGCATTGTCGTGTATTTTGTAGACGCATGTGTAGGATGATACTATCGCTATGCTATGTCCTATTATGTGGTAGGGCTTTCCTTGTAGATGAACCACCGTTGGTAGATGTGCTTAGCCATGCTATGATGAACGAGGGATGGGTTACATCACTGAAAGTTGTTTATAAATGTGTTGGTTTGCGAAAACTAAAACAACATAATCAATGAATCTCCTGGGTGTGATGGGATTGATAAATTTTGGTGGTTTCATTGCGGAAAGGCACCCAGGTATCAAGAGAAAATGATTGGCTTCTTTATTCTGTAGCTTACGTGTACAACCATGTGCCAATAATGGAATGGGCGGTTGGCTGGACTTAGTAGGTTGTGGTATCTCGAACCCGCGTATCCAGAGATGTAGAATTTTGGTAGGTTGGACCGGTGCGCGTCGGGATTGGGGAGCTACTTCCCGAACAGTCTCTTCTTGGACTTCTCCCTATCATCACCCAAAATGAGAGTGATGGTACGAGCTGGGTTGGCCAAGTCACATGGGTAAAGTGTACTAACCCCTGCAGGGTGTATAATCTAATCGATTAGTCGTGTCCCCGGTTATGGACATCTGAGTTGCTTGATATTGATTCCATGACATGTTTCTCGCTCATTCTAATTTCATAGTTGCTTTAATGTTGTTGGGTTAACTTAATTGGGATCCTTTCAAAGAAAATCAAAAACTGTTTATGAAAGGAGGACAAAGGTTTTTGCAAATGCAAGCCAAACACAGCTCCACTTGCCAAATATGCATGTAGATGTTAGCGTTATTGTCTCCTTTACTAGCTCTACTTGCCATACATTCCATGTATTGACCCTTCGGGGCTGCTACGTTTCATGTTGCAGGATATTCCGATTCTGAGTAATCGATATAGGCCACGGTACTCCACTCGGCACTTGTTCACTTGTGGGCAATTTGAAGAATGGAGGATTTGCTTTATTTATGTTGCTACCTGAATAATTTGAGCTAGCCTTGAGCTAAGCTTTTATTGTAATAATGGTACTCTGGGTCTTCATTATTTATGATGCACGGATATTTTGCTATGTTATTCATCTTATTCTATTGTGGGCCAATGAACCGATCCAGGGATTGGCATGTCACATAGAAGCTACGGTCTTTTCAGAACCGTGGTGTTACAAAAGTTTCCAAAACAGACTTTGGTAAGGAAAGAGGAGACTCTTGACGACTATCAAGGATCATTCACAGACCAACTTCGTCAACTTTTAAAGCTCTTTAGTTGTCCCACTAGAATTCCAGTAAAAACTATCACTTACCTCGATGGTCGAATGTTATCCAAGTATCGTGTGAGTATCCAACTTCTAGAGAAGCTTGGGTTATATCACGATCTACCTATAGGAGAAGGTAGGAGTCATCTAGCAGCCTATAATGTTGCTGTTGTGGAGGCGATAGCTAATATCTGGGAGCAGAAAACCAAGGAGCTAGAAGGTAGCACATTCTCTGTGATACCTCATGATTCTATAGACTCGGAGCCTATACCGGACCATCTTAATTTGGTTAATAAGCATCCTAAATTAGCTTCCAAGTTTATGGATAGATACCGGACACTCGTTGCGTCTTTTTATAAGACTCATCAAGTGATTGTTGAAGACAAAAATGACATGTTAGAGGATCTAACTGACCCGGAAAGAAGGAAGAAGTTATCATTCCAGTTAGAGAAAGAAGCAAGTAGTAGTGCAACACCTATCTTTAAGGATATACCTATAGATCCAGAATCTTTTATACCATATCCTTATTCACCAAGACCTGAACCTACACATGATCCTACTATGGATATGCGGTATGTAGTACCACAGGGCTCAGAGGATGGTTCTATCTCAGAACTTCCTATTGAGAATTCAGATGGTTGGAGAATGGGATCATATAATGGATCTCATGAACACCAGATGTCCACAAATGGTTCCGACAGGAATGTTGGACAATCTAGTTGGATGGGTGCAAGGATGAACCCTAATCATAGTAGTAGAAATACCATGTCAATAGATAACCAGGATGAAGAAGAAGATCCTGAGGAGAGAGTGTTTGAATCATCAACATCTTCTCAAAACCCAGGGAATATACATTATCCAGTGTTTAACTATCTTGCCCACGTTAGCACCTGGGGAGCAGCAGGATATGTGTATTCTGTTGACAAATCCAGAAATGAAGATCCAGAGATGCAGGCTGGAGATAATGTTGAATATGTTTCTGAAGACTTTTCAGCTGAGCTGGAGGGAGTCAATGCGCTCAGGTTGAGTAATGACTCAAGTCCTGACACTTCAGATACAGAGTATGTTCCTTCTTGAAGGCCATATGTTCCACAAACTGTGCCACGAACAACACGTCATCATGGTTGGACATCAGGCATGTACGATGAACATGGTCAATAGTATCAAGTATTGTGTATTGTACCCAAGTAATAAGGTAGTTTTGTAATGATACCTATATGGTATATGTTGTAATGACTTTGTATCATTATGTAAAATATGTGAAATGCATATTTGGATCTTCATTGTGTGACTAGTTCTGTGCGTAAAGTCGAGCTCAGAACACATGTGCATGATGTAATTATGAGTATTCGCTTTATGTTGCAGGACTAGAGGGTCATGGATACGGGTGTACAAATGGAAACTGAGCAGCAGCGGATGGAGCGAGACGCCAAGGAAAAGGCCGATGCAGATGCAGCAAACCAAGAAGCATTACCACCACCACCAATGAGGCCGTTAATGGAGAAGAACTTTATGCAATGCATGCAAATGATGCAACAGACCCAGAACAAGTTCATGGAATAGTTGCTGGGGCGAGCAAATCAGAGGGCACCTGAAGGTGGAGGAGTGAGTCTATCTGATTTTCAGAATGCAAGACCGTTACCTTTTGCATCAGCTCCTGAACCAATGGATGCAGAAGACTGGCTAGCAGATAAAGAAAGGAAGCTGAAAACTATGGATTGCAATGATGAGGAAAAATTGAGGTATGCAACTCATCTGCTGACTAGACCTGCAGCATCATGGTCGGAAAATCAGTTAGCCATGCAACAACCAAGAAGGGAGTTTACCTGGGAGGAGTTCAAGCAGAGATTCCGTGAATATCATGTTCCGGAAAGTGTCATGGAGTTGAAGCGGAGAGAATTTGAGGAGCTTCAGCAAGGATATACTAGTGTCATGAAGTACATCCGGGAGTTTAGCCAACTGTCTCGTTATGCTGAGGAGGATGTTAACACTGAAGAGAATAGGAAGAAGCGTTTCTTGCGTGGATTAAATCCATTTGTGAAGATGCAGCTAAGGTTAGCTAATAAGAAAAGTTATCAGCAGTTGTTGGATGTAGCCATTACTTTTGAAGATGACTACAAGAATGTCCAAGAGGATCGAAGGAAGAGAGCCAAGAAGGAAACTAAGATAATTCAGGCAAGTAAACCTAAATCAAACCTGGAGTTCAAACCTCGGAATAGGAATTATGGCAACAACAACAATAACAATAACAATAACAATAACAAGGGCAGTGGTGGAAATCAATCCAATCCGAGAAGGAATGTTATCTGTAACAATTGTGGAATTCCAGGGCATTTCCAGAGCGAATGCAAAAAGCGTGTAGTTATCTGTTATGGTTGTGGTCAGAAGGGGCATATCAAGCCAGATTGTCCGAGAAAACCACCAGGAGGATGGCCTACCAAGGGAGGAGGGCAAGCCAGTGGAGGTAATGGATAGCCCAATAAAGGAGGAAATAATGGCAAGAACAACAATGGCAAGAGAAACCGACCTACCAGAAAACTGAACTGTGCAACCCTCGAGGAGGTGGATAATTCGGAGCATGCAGTGATAGGTACGCTCAATATCCTTACCAATCCCGGCAAAGTTCTATTTGATACTGGTGCAACTACTTCATTCATTTCTGAAGAATTTTGTGATAAGTTCGGGATTAGAAGGGCAACGTTAGAAAGTCCTATGACCGTAGTTACGGTAGGAGGGAATGTGATTGTATGCCACATAAAACAAGATCAGGTTATCTCGATCTGTGGTTGTACGTATTTCGCAGACCTTTATGTGATTCCTTTGAAGGGAATTGCAGTAGTGTTGGGGATGGATTGGATGATGGAACATGGAGCTTAGATAAATTGTGAGGAGAAAACTATATCAATCAAAACTCCAAGTGGAGCAAGGATAGTTTACCAAGCAGATAAACACAGTCATATCATGGTGGATCTGCAGTTGAATTCAATGAAACAAGTTAAATTAGAAGAGATTCCTATAGTTAATGAATTCCAAGATGTTTTTCCAACAGAGTTACCGGGAATGCCACCAGACCGGGAGATAGAGTTCACCATTGACCTAAAACCCGGTACATCACCAATAGCTCAAGCACCATATAAAATGGGACCCAAAGAGTTGAAAGAACTCAAAGAGCAAATTGATGAGTTAGCAAGAAAAGGATTTATACAGGAAAGTGTATCCCCATGGGGAACACCAGTAATCTTTGTGGATAAGAGAGATGGTGGAAGACGGATGTGTGGTGATTATAGAAATCTGAACAATGTGACTATAAAAAATAAGTATCCTTTACCAAGAATTCAAGATTTGTTTGATCAAGTGAAAGGAGCTGGAGTATTTTCAAAGATCGATTTAAGATCTGGATACCATCAAATAAAAATCAAGCCGGAAGACGTTCCAACGTTCCAAAAACAGCATTTGTCTCAAGATATGGACACCATGAGTATCTGGTAGTACCATTTGGTTTGACCAATGCACCGGAAATATTCATTAATCTGATGAACAAGATCTTCATGCCATATTTGGACAAGTTTGTCATCGTTTTTATTGATGATATTCTGATATATTCCAAGGATAAGGAAGAGCATGTTGACCATTTGAGAATAGCATTGCAGACTTTAAGAGAACATAAGATTTATGCTAAGTTCAGTAAGTGTGAGTTCTGGCTAGATGAGGTAGAATTCCTCGGTCATGTGATCAGTAAGGATGGGATTGCTATGAATCCATCTAAATTCCAGTCGGTACTAGAGTGGAATGCACCGACCAATGTGAAGCAAATTTGAGGTTTCTTAGGAATGGTTGGTTATTATCGGAGATTCATTGAAGGTTTCTCCAAAATAGCCGGACCAATGACCAAATTATTAAGGAAAAATACACCATTCAAGTGGGATGAGAAATGTGAAGTAAGTTTCCAAGAGTTGAAGACTAGATTAACTACAGCTCCAATCTTAGCAGTTCCTGAAACAGGGAAGGACTTCAACGTATACTGTGATGCATCTAAAGAAGGTTTGGGTTGTGTATTAATGCAGGATCGGAAAGTGATTGCTTATGGTTCAAGACAATTGAAACCACATGAAGTCAATTATCCAACTCATGATTTAGAGTTAGTAGCAGTAGTTTTTGCGCTGAAAGGATGGAGACATTTTCTTTATGGAGCCAGATGTGAGTTATACACTGACCATAAAAGTCTCAAATATTTCTTCACTCAAAAGGAATTGAATATGAGACAGAAGTGTTGGTTGGAACTAATCAAGAATTATGATTTAACAATCAACTACACTCCAGGGAAAGCAAATGTTGTGGCAGATGCTTTAAGCACAAAGAGTGCTGATATTCAGCCTAGTAATCGGGAGCTACCAAAAGAATTACAAATGGACTTGGAAAGGTTAGAAATTCAATTCATCAGAACAGAGGTTCTTGGAGGATTAGCTACTATGTAGGTAGTTGTAGAGCATGATAGTGATCTTAAGCAAGAAATTTTTAGACATCAAGAAGCAGATCCTTTCATTGCTGAGGAAATTCGGAGGATATCTCAAGGGCAAAAATCATTTTTTCGTCTTGGAGATTATGGGTCTTTATGGTTTCAAGACCGTCTTTGTGTTCGAGATGTGACTGAGATTAGAAATTTCATACTCAAAGAAGCACATGATACACCATATTCTATACATCCAAGGAGTACTAAGATGTATATGGATTTAAAGGAACTATTCTGGTGGAATAACATGAAAAGAGATATTGCTAAATATGTATCGAAATGCCATACTTGTCAAAGGGTGAAGGCTGAACATCAAAGTCCAGCAGGACCATTACAACCTTTAGAAATTCCTGAATGGAAATGGGAGGAAATAGGTATGGACTTCATTACAGGATTGCCTATGACACCAAAAAGGAAGGATATGATATGGGTAATTGTGGACAGACTTACAAAGAGTGCACATTTCATTCCGGTGAACCAAAAGGATAATGCTGAGAAGTTAGTTGAAGTATATGTCAAAGAGATAGTAAGTAAGCATGGAGTACCCAAAAAGATCGTAACTGATAGGGGATCCGTATTTACTTCAGCATTTTGGAAGCAATTGCATGAAGCACTTGGTTCAAAATTAGATTTCAGCACGGCATATCATCCGGAGACAGGAGTTCAAACTGAAAGAACAAATCAAATACTAGAAGACATGTTGAGAGCTTGTGCACTAGATTTTGGAGGAACATGGGAAGATCACCTACCATTGGCAGAATTTTCTTATAATAATAGCTATCAGAGTAGTCTGAAGGCAGCTCCATATGAGGTTCTGTATGGAAGTAAGTGTAGATCACCAATATGTTGGTATGAACCTGGAAGCAGCAAAGAATTTGCGCCAGATTATATCAAGGAGAGACAAGACATCATTGATAAGATCAGGGATAGAATAAAAATAGCCCAGAGCAGGCAGAAAAGTTATGCGGATCAAAGTCGAAGATCATGGCATCCAGAAGTGGGGGACATGGTCTATTTGAAAGTAAGTCCAATGAAAGGAGTAAAAAGATTCAGAGTTAAAGGGAAATTGAGTCCGAGATATATTGGACCATTCAGGGTACTGAGTCAAAACATAACTATAGCTTATGCTTTAGAGTTACCATCAAGATTGGCTCAAGTGCATAATGTTTTCCATGTGTCACAACTTCGCAAATGTTTGAAAGTTCCAGATGATGCAATCACACATCAAGAGATAGAACTACAAGCAGACCTGACTTATATTGAAAAGCCCTGTAAGATTCTGGAAGAAAACTGGAAAAGATTAAGGAATAGAGCAATCAAATATTGCAAGGTACAGTGGGAACATCACCCTGAAAGGGAAGCCACATGGGAGAAAGAAGAGGATTTAATAAAAGCTTATCCAGAACTATTCAGGTACATCTCCACAAACTTCGGGACAAAGTTTAATTTAAGGAGGGAATTCTGTAACATCCTAGCATTTAGGACCTAACGAAGGGTAGATTTAGGAATATGAATTGTTGCATGCATTCATTTCTGAAAATGTGAGTAAAATTTTCGCCAAATAAAACCTTGAGTGATCAATGTTTGTTTCTTACTTTGAGATTAGGTTTAGTCTTAAAGGAGGATTGCTATAAACTTTGATATGATCTTTAAGGAATTATGTGTGTTTTGAAATGAGTTTGAATTTTAAAACTTAAGTGTTTGAATTATAATTCAAATGAATTAGATATAAGTTGAATCTTAGTTTAATTAAGAGATAAATATTACCACTTAAATTCTATCCAAATAAAAATAATAATGAATATGAAACTTATTTCATATTATCAATATATAAACAAGTTACAAAGAATGTAACTTACTGAAACTATTTTCAAACTTCACAATTTACAAAAGAATAAAGAATAGGAATATTCTTTATTATTAATAATATAATCTTTATTACAATTGAATAAAATAAATATTACATGAATAATAAAAGAAAATTACAAAAGAATAAGGAAATTACAATGGAATATTTACTAACTACCCTATATCTAAATCTAAACTAAATCTTCATATTTATCTTTGTACCTACAAAACAAAGACTAAATAAAAAACAAAAGAATATTAGTGTTAGTATTATTTCTCTCAGACATGTCAGTGTAATGCACTTGACAAATTCATCATTGAGAAATGTTATAAAAGGGGCAAGTTTCACCAATAGGAAAGATTCCATCTTTCATAAATTCAAAGCCAGAAGTCACATGACATCCAAGAGGGGAAAATTCACCAGCCAGATGAAAGTAACCAGGTAAAAGTAAATATCCAGATTCTGAACATATCCACAAGTGCATAGCAGGCACACAAGCTGGACACACACCAGCATGCATATGGTGTGCTGTCGACCTCACAAGCACAGCCCAATCTCACAAAACCACAGCACAGCCATGGGGGGCACTAGTGCATCACTCCACTACACAGCACACAAGAACAGCCAGTGTAGACAGCAGCTAAACCAAGAACAGCAGCCACACCAAACCACCCCAGATTAACCAAACATCACCAGGATGGTGACATAAGGAGGGGGAAGAATCAGGTGGACAGCAAGGCCAAGCCCAGGAGCTAGGAGGAGAAGTCTAGCTCAGGAGCAAGCACGGGAATCCAGCAGATCAAGATCAATATCATCACCAACTTATTCCACACACAGCAAGATTCTGTGGTGAGTTTTATAAAACCTTCACATAATCTAATCATCTTATTCAGAGAAATCATGTGTTGTTTTATAAAACAAACCCTCAGAAAGCACCCAAGTGGGGTGAATCCATCATAGGGGTTTCTTTTAAATTCTAAAGGCAAACAACAAAGTATCAAGATCCAACCAGAGCTCAGGGCAACATCCTTGCTCTGGTTGTCAAACTATATTTTACCATTCAATCATGCATATACATATGATCTATTTCTAGGCACATCCCTAAAGAAAGGGTGGCACCTTAGGAACAAATCCATAGGATCCATAACATGATCAAGCTCACTATCATTTTTCCAAGATTTGATTCAATAAAGAATAGCTGGTACCACTACCAGGACTATCCAGATGAACCAATTAGATAAGATTTGAATCCCTAAGCCTCGGACCAACATCATTGGTCCTAGGGAATTCAAATAAGAGCATCTATATTTATCTTTCAAAGCCAAGATTGTCTTAAGCATAAACTAACCAAATCCATGGTTTAGAATCAAACTTGTGTGCCATACATGATGGTGTCACAAGAACAATCCAATATGAATCAGGAAAGAAAGTAAATCATCATAGATTTAGACAATCAACTAACTAATCATTTTCCTATAAAACAGGAATCATAACTAGGATATTACTATGATACACTTTACTGTTTGAGATCATAATGATCTCAAACCACTTGTTAATTCCCAAGCTAACAGCACTAAGACAGTAGTTGTATCTCATCATAATCATGACCATGAATCAAATAAACAGTGGAAAGCTATCAGATCATTAGCTTAACCAAGCATGTTTCCCAAACAACTACATCAACTGAATCATATGCAATCCAAGCATCAAACCATCTAAGAAGCCACCAGAAACAGAATATATCATCTTAAGCAACAAGCTTCAGGCCAATAATCATTTAGCATGTGTACAGACCATCTAGACATGAATCAATTCGTCCAGTACACGATCAAGCACATGACAAGAACCCTAACTGGATAATCATTCCAATCTGAATCAGACAGTAGCCAGAAATTACACTACCAGCATCTAGCACCAAATCAGCAAGCATAGAGAGCACCAGGGGAGAGAAATCAAACTCACTGTAGGTCCTCGCTAAAGAATAGAAGAGGAAGCAGAGGGGCTGACGACCATGGCGGCACGGGGAGCACCCCAGAGGGGGCGCTGCAACCCGCACGACGCCACGGCAGTGACCCTGATCACACCTGGAGGTGTAGAGCATCACCTCTACGCACGACGACCACGGCAACACTTGAATCCATGCCAACCCCCAAACCCTAGGGTTCGGGACGGCATCGATCCATCGTAGGGGAGAACTAGGCTCGAATCCAATTGGATAGAACGAACGAGCATCATCGACAACCCTCTTTTGCACCACGGCGGTGTCCAGAACGACCGACGGCGGCGGGAATCGACTGTGGCGGCATCGCCGGCCACGAGGTCGGGGTCAGAGGAGGAGAGGATAAGATCGAGGGAGAGAGAGGCAGTGAGGAGTGGGCCGAGCTGGGCCAGACCCTTCAGGGTGGATCTTGTATCTAAAACTAAATGGGCCACCAGGGCCCAATAATAATAATCATCCCAGAAACAATTCCAGGCCTGTTCCAATAAAAGAAAAGACCAAAATACCCTTGGACTTAATAAAATTCTAGAAAATAAATAAAAGTCCAAAAATTATAAATAAAATATTTTTGGATTCACAAAAATCCAAACTACTCAAATAAATTAAAATATAAATTTTAGACATTTAAATTTTATTAGGAATTTTGTAAATATATATTCTTTATTGAATTTTACAAAATTATTGAAGGGCGATAAAATTAATTAAAATTCACTTTCAATATGTATTAATATTGTAGTATTTTAGAAAAATACTAAATAAATATTTAATCACCATTTTTAATGTATAATTAATAATTCCTAAAGAATTATTAAATCAATAAAAGTCAAATAAAAGGGAAATAAAATAAAATAACTCAATATATGTTATAAATATTTAAAAAATAATATTTATAAATCCTTTATTACTAAAAAGGAGCTTTTTGGGGTAAATGCATTACATTACTTGCATAATCATCTTTGCTTCTTTAAATACTGTCCTTATCAGGCAATAATGATGTTTTTGTAGAACTAGAAGCTCAAGGTCCAGTGCAAGCATCAGACTTCACTACCTTGCCATCACAAGGCAAGTTCATCACTTGCTCATGTCCTTTGAAGAGTCTTTATCAAAGTATTTGCAAATTGTGTGTTATCATATACGCTATAAAAGAAAGAAAATATTATTTTCACAAATAAAGAAATCATAGATATCATCCTAAGTGGTGATATAATGGAGCAATAGAACTTAGGATTCTATTTGCAACAATGATGATCAAGTAGGGACTTAATAACCCCTGACATCAGTGATTCTAGCGCCGTATATTACGCGTTAGCCATGAGATTTGGAATGGGACAGAGAAGTCAGCTGTATCTTCTTCCTCTCGCATGAAGCCAGATGTGCAGGTCGTGGATGTTATCCTCGTAGCGTGCATATTAATTGGTAATTCGTAGAGGATATGCAGCATATGGGTGGGAACCCTCATCGTCCCATGATAGTTCTGGCATATAACGGTTTGTACAAACCATTGCCGTAATTCATTATGTGGGCATGGTGTACACCAAGGAGGCATGCGGGGTCTCGAAGGGGGCAGTGATTAGCTTGGACCAACTACTGGGCCCCACATCATGAAATTGTGGACGGGAAAGTATGCCCGGTTGTGCAACAAGGAGTTGATCTCTCATGGGTAAAGTAATGCACCTCTGCAGAGTGTAAGAACTGTAACTTGTTACTCCCTATTCCGGGAAGGAGCTACGAATGCGGCAGGAAAGGAACTCCATGAAAGTTCTGGTCAACCTGTGAAGGCTGATTGTCATAGTTTTTCAGAATAAAATCAATCTTTGAAGAAAGATTTACAAAAACTGCATAGTGCCAAGGATTTATAATCCGAGGTGGTAGTTAAAGCATCAAACTTCCCACCTTGCATATAATGAACTTTTTGGGTAACGTTGTTACTCATTCTTTCCTTTGATCCCTTGCTTATACTCTGAGGATCCCGAAGACGTGCCCATGTATGCAGCCGAATGTCAAGAAGATGTGTTCTACGAGGAACCTAATCTGTCTGGAGGAGTTGAAGGAGTGGATTACGAGATCCTCTACGGTGTCGATGAGAACGAGTCCAACTAAGTACCTAATTAGTAGTAACTAACGGAGCCGTGCAGCATGAACTCTATAGAATAAGCTGCTGAGCTCAACTCCTAGTCGGAGTTGCTACTTTTTAAATTCCGCTGAAACACTTTATATGTTGGTTTGTAAGTTGAATCTTTTGGAAGTCTTGAACTTCCGATATTGTAATAATAATAATAATATGTGTACTTTTGTAATATGGACCCGCAATGTTTCTATTGTACCACTTTGAGGGATGTGATATTTATGGAACGGTGTTCTGTGGATGTCATGTCAACGACTATAGTGTACTACACATGCAGTGGTATGCTGGGTCACCGCATGGAACTACTCACGCATCATACCGGAGAGAAGGCCTCCGGGATGATCTCCCCTCCGGCAGGGTGCCGGGAAGAACTTCAGACCCCCCCCCCCCCCCCCCGATCTAGGGACGATGGTGGCGGCTACAGAAGGTTTCGTGAATATTTGATCGGGTGCTTATGGTTTCTGCATCAGGGGCTTCTTATAGGCAAAGGGGGAGGTCGAGGAGGTGACCAGGGGGGTCAAACCCTACCCAGGCGAGATCCCACCCCTAGTCGCGCCTGGGGGGGTTTGGCCGCCCTGGCACGCTTCCTCGTCTCCCCTCTGGACTACTTGTTCCCCATGGAAAGTAATTGACTTTTGCTTTTGTCCCGTCCAATTCTAAGAATATTTCTTTACTATCTTTTCTGAAACAAAAACAGCAGAAAACAGGCAACTGGCACTGTGGCAACTTGTTAATAGGTTAGTACCAGAAAACATGTAAAAAGCACCTCAAAGTGTAGACAAAGCAAAGCAAAGTAGATACTAACAAGCATGGAACATCAAAAATTATAGATACGTTTCTGACGTATCACATAGCATCCAGTTGCTTCTTCAGTTCCACTAATTTAGATGGGTTCATACTATAAGGTCTCTGGGCTATGGGTCCAGTTCCAGGGATTAGTTCAATGATAAACTCGATATCCTGATCTGGGGGCATACCGGGACAAACATCTGGGAATACGTCAGGGTATTCACAGACTACTCTGACTTGGTCAATGGTTGGTTGGGATAGACTCTTGTTTCACTTGAATTGACGGGGCAAGGTTTCAGATACATGCTCTACTGATACTCCAGTGGTACTGGTCATGGTTATGGATTTCTTGGAACAGTCGATTAATCCTTTATGTTTCGACATCCAATCCGTTCCTAGTACTACTTCCAAACCTTTGGTTCCAAGTACTATTAGATTAGCATAAAAATCTATGCCATGGATTCTGATAGATACGGCCTTTCAAATTTGTCTAGCTTTGGTGGTTGAACCGGTTATTTGAATTATCATAACATGCTTCAGTTTTGTTGGTTGAATCTTACTAGTGCATGCAAATTCTTCTGTAACAAATGAGTGCGATGCTCCAGAATCAAACAACACTCTTGCAAGTACTGAGTTAACATAAAACATACCTAGCATGACATCTGGCGCTTCTTGGGCTTCTTCAGCATTCATGAGAAACAGATGGCCGTTGCGGTTGAGCGAATTCCCTAGGGCAAATCTTCTTCCGGGCTGAACACGACGCTGTTGCTGAGCTGGGGCATTCACATTGGGGGCAGCTGCAAGATTCTTGGGGCACTCATTGGAATAGTGACCCTTGGTTCCGCATTCATAACAAGTCCCTGAGACTTGTCCTTTCCTGCAATAGGCACAACATTGCTTCCAGTTCTCGGGGCAGTATTGGTGTTGTTGGCGATATTGTTGTTGTTGAACTTGGGCGGTACACGGTTGAAATTGCTGGGGTTGCTGGGGTTGTTGTTGTGGTTTCCTCCAGGCCTTGGGTTTCCTCCTCCACTATTGGGATAGGTTGGACGGTTCATCGGGGGTCTATTGTTTCTTGGGGTAAATCTGGTAGACGGGTTGGGGCGATACTTTGGGGTATGGTGGGTTCCTGGTTGATGCATCATTCGACGCTTGCGATTTTCATTGGCTTGGTTGATCTTGCCTTCCACCTGAATGGCAGAATCCACTAAGGCTTCAATGTCAGCAAATGGAATATTGACTAATACTGTCTGCATCTCATCATGCAGACCATTCAGAAATCTCTCCTTCTTGGCTTCAGTGTCAATCTCATCTGGTGCATACCTGGCTAATGACAGAAATTTGTCACGGTACTCAACTACTGTCATCCTTCCTTGATTCAATTCTCTGAATTCATCTCTCATCCTCTTGATTAACCCCGATGGCACATGGGTTCTGCTGAACTTGAGTTTGAATTCATCCCAAGTCATCATTTGTCCTCCATTCATGGCGTGAACCCTATTCCACCAAGCTCTTGCATCTCCTGCCAGATAGTGGGTGGAAAACAGTACTTTCTCATTGGCCTCCACTCCTGCGACTTCTAAGTTGTTCTCCATGGTCTGCAGCCAATCATCCGCATCTAATGGCTCTTCAGACTTACTAAAGATGGGGGAATTGGTGTTCTGAAAGTTCTTGAGCTTGGATCCATGGTTGTCCTAGTTTCCATGGCCTTGGTTGTTGTTAGCCATCTGAGCGATGTGTTGGAGGGTGGCTAAGTTGGATTGACGTTCGGCCCTTTTAGCTTCGCGGTCTGAAACCAACATTTGCAAGATTTGCAACATTGGGTCTGGGGATGAACTCCTTCCTCCGCGAGGCATCCAAAGATTGATATAGATCATGAGAAAAGAGGGAAATTTTCTAAGGTTTGGGGTTTGTTTTTGAAAAGTTTTTAAAGTTTGACTTAGATTTTTCTAGCAACTTGCTTTTCATTCATAGCACACCATACAAACACACACCACAACAAGGAAACAAATGGTTTTAAGAACCATTCTGTGAAACTACGATACAATGGGACCGGATACAACTTCACTAACGTTGGTGCTCAAGTGCTAGTACTCCTTGGAGTCGGTGGCTTCATCATCATCAATGAAGGCGAAGTCATCCTCATCGGTGAAGAAGTCCATGGCTTGATCCTCCAGGAAGTCATCATCGTCACTGAGGTAAGAGTAGGGGTCTCCACGGATATCTTCCCCTGCATTATCCCTCTCCTCAAGCTGCATGTCCCTCTCATGGATGGTATCCTCCATGTCTGTCACCTTGTGACGAAGGCGAGCAACAATGCGATACTTCTTGTCAAGCTGACGGCGACGAGACTGGCGATCCTTCACAAGCACATGGCGATGGTCTGGTCCTTCTTGACTGTGATGGCATAGTTGAGGTTGGCGTAGGAGCGGGCATTGTCCAACTCCTTCTACCTGTCATACATCATGAAGCTGAGATGGTCCACTTGATGCTTCAGCTCTGGGTGATATGGTGCCTCCAATGGATGTCCCATAGCATCACGCCTTGGGTAATACTCAAAACGGGTGCCCTTGATATGATTGATGATTTGCCCACACAAGAAGGGCAAGAGCTTCCTGCATGGCCCTAGCAAGTCCATCTAGCTAGTTGTTCTCTCTTAAGGTGAACTTGAATCCCTCTGAGGTGGGGGCTTCAATCTTCCCTCTGAGACTTGCAACAATCAGCCACTGCAATTCTCCTCCTTCCTGATCGTTGAGCTGAGCTCCGAAGAACTCGGGGTGCGGGCGCTCTAGAAGTTCCGAGAGTTGGTCCAAATCACGCTTAAAGATGAGATCTCCTCCATTGCCCAACTGATAGAACTTGCTATACTTCATGTCCATATATAAGAATGTAGGATGAGTAAGTTAGTAGAGTGATTAAGTGTGTCAAATTTTAGGTAAGTTTGCAAGATTTTTTGAGAAACATGAACTTTCATTAAAGAATCTAAGTGATAAGTATAAGAATAGGTTTTCATAAATACTCATTTCGTTTGTTTTGAAACTAAGTTTTTTATGCAAGTGTCCATTATAACTAGGGTCTCCTATGGTCAGGATGGCTCTGATACCAACTTGTCAACACCCGGATTTTTAATCTCAGATGCCATTTATGCCATACATCGCAATCCCAGGATTACCATTTTTGCGAGACATAACATATTGGTACCATAGTTCATCATCCATTACAAACCATAATAAAGGTCTTACAAATATAGGATCTCATGATCCAGTCTTAATACAATCAACGCATCAGAATAATATAATAACGGTAGCGTGGGTGAAGCTCCATCTTCAGGGTCACAGGCAATGCTGACGATGGGAGATGATTCTAGTTGTCGTAGAATTCCTGCTGTCCATCATCCTAGTCGTCCTCCTTATAGTCTGGCCACGGTAGTAGCCAGGGACAAAGCCATGAGTACTCTTTAAGTACTCGCAAACTATCACTAACAAGTAAGTGGTTCAAGTAGGAATGCTAAGCTCTAGGTCATTTTGCAAAAATCCAGGTTTATCTCTAGCTGAGTTCAGAAGTAAAGAAAACTAGTTTAAGGTTTTATAACACCTAAGTGAAACTTAGTTTTCATGTTCACAACCCTGTTGTGGTCAAGTCAAAGTTATGATTCATTTCACAAGTCATTTTGAAAACATCTGACGACGGAACAGTATGGCCACTCCAACTTTCTATAACCGCGAACGCGGCTATTCGAATAGTTTAACACTCTATAGAGGTGGCACACTTTCACCACAACATTCGATACATCCGTCAGGAACAATCCTGAATTCACCATACTCAGTATGCGGATAATCAATCCTAACCTTTCAATTACACACCCTAGTATAGGCAACTCTCCTATGTGTTTGGCCTCCCAACCATGACCATCTGTCATCTTGGGAACTGCATAGGTGGTCAATCATCACAAGGTAGCCTCAGCTCAAACCTCGGCCTCAAGGGAACCCATACTAAGGTATATAAACTAGCCCTACCCAAATTAGGGTATTGTGATTGTACGGTAAAATTAGAATGGTATCGCATCCGAACACAACCATCAGTTTTATAAAGATCTAAGGCTCATGCCTCAACATTTTCATCATCAAAGTCATCTGGTGTTCAATAACACATGTCAAAACATTTCATTAGAATGACTCATCATTCTAAGGTTTTCATAATCCTTTTCACCAAGTATTCCCATCTAAAGTGATCAAGTTTTATAACTAGCACTAGCCACTAAGGTTGGAGGTAAACACTAATGAAGGGTGGTAATCAAGTGTGACTTATCTAAGTATAATCTCATGCCTCAGGATGACATCAATTTCTACCTAACTTATGCCAAGTTTTATGCTCTTTATGCTACCTCTAATATCTTTCCAAAATTCAAACGTCACTAAGTAAACAAAGAATTTTGATAAAGAAAATAAACTAGTAAAGCTTGCAAATAAAACTGGGATTTGATATAATAAGGTGGGTATAATCACATATGCCTAACGCATCTATTTGGCATAGTTATCTTGCAAGTGTTAGCTTGCAAAGTTAACTTGTATTTTGAAGCTTGTTAGGATGGCTTGCCTTGTGCAGTGCAGTGGTTGAAGTTCTCCTCGGCTTCTTCCTCATAGTAGTCTCCTTCATCTTCGTATCCTTGGTCGGTACTAGCATCTATAAGTAAATACGAGGTACACAATCACCAAACAATACTTAACTACTTCTATTTAGCATACAAGGCTCACACTAGATGATATAGCATCATCACAATCATCACAAGAATTAAGGCAATAGTTTTATTTATTTTATTTTAGAAAAGTAATTTCTACTCATTGAAAAACTACTTAAGATTTAATATTCTCCAATTAAAATATGGGACTATGTTGACACATGTCATCACCACATATTTCAATACTTGGGAATGTGATTTAACGTGGTGTCACAATTTAATAAGGTTTAACCTTTTTATTTCAATTAATTAAAGTGACTAGAAATGCCTATGGGGTATTCTTTTATTACTTGTCCATTATTACTGCAAGTAAACCTAGATATTTTTATATATTCAGAAAGGTCTTATCAAATGTGATTTTTGAGAGTTGGAATCAACTCAAAAGCATTTATGGTTGAATTTTGAAAAATGTTTGAATGCAGAAAAGCCTTTGCCTTGTTATTTTTACTATATGTGATCTATAATTCCAAATGGCTTGAATCCAATGGGCTTCAATTAAGAATTTCCCTACCTTTCTAACAAAATTGGTTTCATGCTTTTTGGTTCAATAAAACTCTCTGAATTGATTTTTGAATCAACAGACAGAACTAGGGTTTAAAACTAATTAGATAAATCTAAATTCAAACTAATGGGTCGCATGGGAATTCTAACTGGGCCGGCCCACTACGCACAGCATGTGCGGGCTGGTTAAGTGGTTTCCCCACGCGTCAGTGGCACAGGAGGGTGCGAAGGCGTATGGGCTAACTACGACCGTAGGATTAGATCAAGGATCAACGCCTCACGGCCATCGTCCTCGTCAACAGAACACGACGGGCTTGCACCCTAGAGCGGCCGGTGGGGGTCTGGGGCGGCTCATCGGGGCTCAGGCGATGGTCGGCGATGGGGGCGAACGACGAAGTCGACGATGGCGATCCTCCTAGGGTGGCTCCAATCGACGGCGCCCTTCTCCTCCAGCAGCGGTAGGCTCCGGCGAAAATCCGGCGATGCTGCGCTCGCCTTGCTCCGGGAAGAAGTGGGAAGGATCAGTGAGAGGTGGGGAGTGAGATGGTGTGAAGAAAACAAGCGGGTAAGGCCTCCTTTTATAGGCGAGCAAGAGAGGCCGAGCAGCATGGGCCGTGCTCGTCGGGGTCGGGGTTACAGCGAGCTACGGGCATGGCTGAAGGTAGGGGACGATGTGCGGTCTCCTGGCGGTCCTCAATGGCTTGATGGCGCGACAAGGGGCGGTCGTAGTTGGTCGTAACGGTTCGATGCTCTGAGCGGCACCGACGGTGGTTTTGACGACGCACGGGTGCTATGGGTCACGCGGCAGCGAACGGGGTTGTCTGGGAGGTTCCTGGTGTAGAGGTGATTGCAGGCACGGGCGTCAAAGGCGAGGCACGGTCTGTGCGAGCGTGTCGAGCGCGGTGAGCTGGCGCGCTCTGGACATGGCAGAGACAAACTGGGCGTGTGCGTTCTTGGTGTTCCACTACTTGTCAAGGCTCGAGGGCTAGACAGGGGGTGGTGGTGGACGGTGGCATGCTTCCTGGACACGGTGGCTAGGCGCAGTGATGGTTGGTTCTAGCTTGCCATGGTCGGCTGGCCGGGGTTGGCTTGGGCATGCATGACATGGTGCATTGGGTAGGGTCTAGGTTGGTTTAATGCTAGTGTGCTCACTGGGTAGACAATGGTGATCAATGGGGAACAATGTTTGGGGTGATCACTGCTCAAAACAGTGAAGTTTGGCCAAATTTGTTTTCTGCCTCCAAGTGTTTGATGAAATGGCTGAAAGAAATCCATATTTGAATTTTTGGATGAAACTTGGTGAGTGTACTGGGCACATACTAGGGAGTATCTGGTTGATTGGATTTGTCAAGGTGAACTGGTTTGGTTGGATTTTTAGAAATGGTGACCTTACCATATGAACTAGATTCAATTTTCAAATGTCATTTTAATATGGTTGCCAAATGTTTCTGTGGGTTTGCAACGTGAGCTTGGGTCCACTTTTACTTGGTCTAGCAAGGGGTGAAAATAATTGGATTTGTTTCTGTTTGAAATCTTAGACTAGAAACACTCAAAGTGGTCTAGTGAGCAAGATTGGCAAAAGTGACCATTTGCTTATTTTGTTTGTTTTTGAATTTCTTCTGATTTGATTCTGCTTGGAAATGATTTAGATATTGTTGTTTTCATCTTTAAACCAATCCTTGCCATTCACAACAATCAAACAAGTCCATTCAAGCATTCATGCATTCATCACATACACACATGCATTCATATGGATTTTAATTCAAAAAAGTTTTTGTTAACCCTAAATTTGGGTGATTGGAATTGATAACCTTGATTAATATTTTTGGGATGTTACAAGTTATCCCTTGCTTGCAACTTAATACTGCAGGGGGGTCGGATGATAACCAAAAGGTGGATTACTAGTCATAGATGCAGTTGGATGGCGGTCTATGTATATTGTTATAATGCCCAATCAAATCTTATAGGATCATGAATGTCTAGTATTGCATTGTTATGCCTTGATCAGTCCTGTCAATTGTCCTGCTGTAATTTGTTTACCCAGCATGCTATGTTTGTTTATCTAAGGAGAACACCTCTAGTGAACTATGGACCCCGGTCCAATCTTTACCATTGATACATCTTCCACTGTTACTGTTTACTTGCTATAAACCATCATCACCTTCCACACCATATAATTAATCCATTGTTACAACAACCGGTGAGATTGATAACCTCACTGTTAGGTGGGGCAAAGTCTTGAGTTTGTGTTGTGCAGGTTCCAAGTTGTTAGCAACACCTTGGGGTCGTTTCCTTCCTCCTACGGGTTCGATAACCTTGGTTACTGAGGAAATACTTACTGCTGTGCTCATCATACCTTCATCTTGGGGTTTTCCAACGAAGCTCTACAGTGATTTGAGCCGCATCACGACGTTTTCTGGCGCCGTTGCCGGGGAGTTAAGGACAGCTTCACAAGGGGAGTCCTTCACAACCTTTATATTTACTTTTTTTTGTTTTGCTTAGTTTCTTTTGCCTTGTTTTGCTTGCTTCTTTTTATCAAAAATTACGTAAAAATAGTTTCGTTTGGTTTGCTTTTCCTTTCAAAAATACAAAAAAAAATAGTTCCTGCTATAGTTGTTGGTCTGTTATTGCCTTGCTTTGTCATGATTTCTATCAATGGTTGGCTTCTTTGAAACTAGTTTTTATTGGCAAGGTGGGTTCACGGAAGAACAAAAATATTATTATAAGAAACACCGCTTGTCACAAAAAGGGAAACACTTATGGGAACAAATTGATAAATTGAATACCATTGCTAGAAACGTGTGCTCTACTTATAATGTTACTTATTGTTGTGATAAATCTTGTTGTTGTAGGAGGTATGAACACCTCCCTTTTCAATGTGAGTATAATGATAATGTTACCATATCTTCTTATGTTAAAGGAAATTATGACTTTTATGATGTGGAACATATTGAAGAATTTATTGCTTGGAAGGGTGCATTTGAACTTGCTAGTTTGCTTGAAAATACTGATGATTCACCTTATGAATATGAGGTTTATGATATACTTAAATTTTGATTTGATAATTACAAGAAAGAAAATGGCTATATTCTTAAATATATTAATAGATGCTTTCCACAAATGGAAGAGACTAATACCTTGTAGGAGCCTATGGAAGAAGAAATTGTTGAAATTGCAAGCTCATTAGATGAAAAAGAGGAGGAGAGTGATGAACAAAAGGAGGAAGAATGGATTAGCTACCCATGCCTACCTTCTAATGAGAGTAACTCATTATCCCTTACATTATTTGATTGTCCCCCATGCCTACCAAAGGAGGATGAATGTTATGTTCCTATGGATTCCTTTGAAATATCTACTATGGGTAAAACTTGTGATAATAATTATGCTCATGTTATCTATGATAATCCTTTATTTGTGCCTAATTTCGAAATGCATGGTACTAAAGAGTTTTGCTTAGAAAATGTTTATGATAAAGCTCTAGATGATGGTCCTATGTTGGTTGATAATATTAATAGTACTACTATTGAAAATGAGATTGGAGAGGTCTTGACTTTATCTTGGAACCCCATACCTCTTGATAATGATCATTCATCTTGTTATAAAATTCTTAAAAGTGGGTTTGAAGGTTTTAATCTCACTATTTTTGAGCTTGATAAAAATTATGTGTTTGTAGATCATGAAAAGCATACTTTATGTGATAGTTATATTGTTGAGTTTATTCATGAGGCTACTGAAAATTATTATGAGAGAGGAAAATATGGTTGTAGAAGTTTTCATAGTACTGAAACACCTTTCTATGTGCTGAAAGTTTTGAAGTTGCTCTTGTTTTATCTATCCATTCTTGTTACTATGTGATTCTTTGATTTATTTTCTTACAAGATTCCTATGCATTGGAAGTGGGTTAGACTTAAATGTGTTTTGAATTTGCTTCTTGATGCTTTCTTTTACTTCAATTCATATTTATTATGTGAGCATCTCTATGCCTAACTTAAAGGCGTTAAAGAAAAGTACTTCTTGGGAGATAACCCAATAGTTTTCTTGAATCTTGGAAGCTCTCCTTATCCTTTTTATTTGATTTTTGTACCAAGAATAACCTCTAATGAGAGAGAAGTAAGATTTGGGGAAATGTTGTCCCGAAACAGATTTTTGTGCTTCACTGTAAAAATTCTTTAAAGATCTCTGTAAGTCGGATTGAGCTGTAATTTTATGAATAAGTCCCCCAAGCTGCGTGCGATCGTGCGGGTGGGCGCTAGATATACGTGGAATAACAAGCAATTGGATATGGTTCATAGTGTTTTTGATAGGGTATTTGTGTCGGTGAAGTGGGAAGTGGCCTTCCCTGTTTGTTCCTTGAGGGCGGTCACCAGGACAGGCTCCGACCATACTCCCCTCCTCGAAACCTTTTGGCTACAAAAGGAGGGGTTTGTGGAGGCAGTTCGGTCGAAGTGGCTGGAGGCCGCTGCCTCCCCCCTCGTGTCTATTGTGTGGTTGATGTATGGCATCACTGTGCCAAGATCTCCCGGCAATTCATGCGAGGATGGGGCTAACCTAGGGGCGTCACTGCGGGAATAAAAGGAGGCATTGCTTCAGGAGATCCAGGCCCTTGACCTGGAGGCCGACCTGGTAGGCCTCTCGGTTGACGCCTGCTCCCATAGATACTCTCTTGAGACCTCCATTATGGAGATCTACAAGGGGGAAGAGGCTTTCTGGCGATAGCAGAGTCAACAGAACTACACTCTCCAGGGGGAATCGAACACTGCCTACTTTCATGCCATTGCCAATGGCAGGAAACGAAAGTGCACAATTTCCTACCTCTAGGAGGGTACGTCTCTTTTGGAGGCCCCACAGGAGATATCCTCCATATTTATGCCTTCTATAAAGCTCTGTTAACAGCTTCTCCATGATCTAGGATCTCGCTGGTGCCGGACTTCTGGTCGGAGGATGCGATGGTTACCCCCGCCAAGAATGTGGAACTCACACTCCCATTCCATCCGCACTTGTCAAGGGCCGGATTATCCGCCCCTGCCTCGATGGAGAAAGGTGCCAAGGTGCATCAAGCGGTATGGGGCAGAGTTTTCCCATGGATTGTCCGTCCAGGGCCGGAGTTTTTGCCCGAGCCGGATAATCCGCCCCATCAGGGATTTTTCTCAAGACAGGACAAGGCGCGTCAAGCAGTATGGGGGCGGAGTTTTTCCTTAAATTGTCCGGCCATGGCCGAAGTTTTTGCCCGGGCCAGATAATCTGCCCCACCAGGGGGGCGGATAATCCGCCCCACGGGGATTTTGCAGAAGGGAGCCAAGGCGCGTCATGCGGTATGTGGGGCAAACATTTGTCCCGGATTTTTTTGTTACCAGGCCGGATGTTTGTCCCAGCCGGATTATCCGAACCCCACTTAGGCTGGATTATCCGGCCCCAATTTCTTTCAACGGATGGCTTTTGGCAACGGGGTATAAATATACCATTTGATCCCCTTTTCAGATCTTTTGGATCCACAAAAAAGTTCGGTGTTGTTTATTCCAATCCTTGTGAGATCTCCACCTTCAACCATTTGAAGGCTCCGATCTTTAGAAAATCGAAGGAGGAGGCTTCGATCTTCATCGGCATCAACCAAGATCTTCATTTACCCTTCATACACTTGGAGGATTCTTGATCTAGTATTTTTTGCAAATATGTAGATCTCAATTTCAGTTATTGATAAAGTTATTTTTTGTGGCAGCTTATTGTCATCATGAGAACCTTCAATTCAGTTGTGAACTCATTAGAAACTCGGGAAAACAAAGAGTGTTTTTACAGTACACCAAGAAAAAATGATTATGCATTGTCCGTTGGGTGCATGCCACGACCCAAACGGACACCATATCCAGTCCTATCCGGGTAGCCAACTATATGGATCAAAACGCAACGATCCAAACAGACAACGTGTCCGTCCCTGTCCGGCTGACTATCCATATGGACCAAAACAAACTGTTTTGGTGTCTGAAATGCATCAGGCCCCTTGGGGATGGCCTAAACGTAGGGGGCTGGATCATTTCCATACTATCAGAATCCTTCGTTAAATCTTCATAATAGTAGAACTTCAACTAGTACGATACACACATGTTCAGAATTGTCAGGTCGATGAGTGCTTAGAGCAATTCAGTAAAGTTGGCCTGAGCAACCAACAACTTTTTTGTTTCATTGCGTAGGATAGCAGATTGTATAAAGAGTCATCATACTGCCACTGAAAAGCAGGCAGATCAACTATCAACCAATGCAGAAAGAGCGACAAGTTATGCACAATGTCATCATCGAAAAGGAAGCAAGAACATCCACCAGGTAATACTATCCAGTTGACAGAAAACAACTTCTCATAGACACTGAAAACACATAGAGGTGCTGAAAAAACAGCTACACCAAATTGTGCGTGCAAAAACAAGAAAAAAGGAAACAACGTCCACTAGGTAATTTACAGTCAAACCTTATACCAGGCTAACTATCCAGACAATAGAAAACAACCTCTAATAAACACTGAAAACACATAGAGATGCTGAGGCAACAGCTCTATAATACACCAAACTGTGCGCGAAAACAGCTCCCAGCCTGTGACGTGCGCCAAAAAAATTCAAACTCATGAAACTCAAGACGATCATGGTATTCAAGGGAATCTCCTGGTTCGGTCCTAGTTTTGGTATCTCCTGCCGGCCTCCATGTTGTCTAGAATAGGACTCGTGTCTCTTAGGCCGATCCCACCATGCCCCTGCCCTTCAGGAATATTGACTGTTTCGATCTCAGAGGGTCGCACGCTAAAGGAGTTTGCTGCAATGCCACTGGCACGTGCCTCAGCTAGCTGGAGGGTGTACGCGTGAGGCCACAATGCTGCAACGGAAATTGTTACCGTATCATTGAAAAGCCCGATAAAACATGAAACTCTGAGATAAAGGAAGAAGAGGTACCATACCATCTGTATCATAAGGATATGGGAAAAACTGTAGGTAACAAAATGAGGACACTGTGAGACCTGCAGAAGGAACAGGCCACAAGAAGAAAGAATTTTATTATGTGTATTTAGAACCACAGAAGGTCATCTTATACGAATGTACACAACTACCAAAATGGCTAACCTATAATAGCTCCTGCAAATACATCTTGCCAGTGATGCCAGTAGTCATCCACTCGAGAAACAGCAACAAGTGAAGCAGTAAGTAGAGGCAGAACCATGATGCACAGTTTTGCAATATGACCTTTACGGTCAAAAACTGCGATCTTCCCAGTTAAGTACCATGCAAGGAAGCCTAGGCCAGCGAAAGACCCTGAAGTAGTTTAATAAAAGGTGCAAATGCAGTTGTTAGATTATCTGGCCACATACCATTCCCAGGAATCTTAATGAAACTACCATAGACGGTAGATGTGGCCAATGAAAGACGGATGCATGTTGTTTTCGTATGCATTGGGCTAAACATTTGTAGCTTTAACGAAACTACCAAAGTATTATTTTGCAACAAATACATTGTATGGAGAGGCAAATAAAGTCATCGACCATAGTCATGACTAAGAAATGAGAAACATATTGTGCAATTTCTCATAATATGAAAAGAGAGTTATAAATGGTGGTTAGTAAAGTGTTATTAAGAAATTCATGTGCATTTAAAACATAATTTCATGTTATTCAACTTAATTACTTGAGTAATTAGATCCGAATGTATTTCAACACAGTCAAGCAGCAGCTTATACAGAATGAGTTAGGAAATCCAAATGCACTTCCAAAGTGAAGGCTTTTGCATAGCTTCTAATCAACTGAGAAGCTGAACACCAGGGGTCCTTTGCCGTAACTTTCAAGTCAGTAAAGGCTCCAGCAGTGTACTGGTACTTGTACCTCTCGCTGGCAAGCTACCAGCATTAAGCTAGACCTCATCCCAGATTGTAATCGAACGAGCAGCGAGGCCAAAATCACCTTCCGAAGATTTTTCTTTATCAGAGGTTTTTCTTCATCAGAGGTTTTCACATTGCAGGCCCGAACATATGGAAACAAAGGAACAGAAAGATTGTTAACATTATGTTTCCCTAGCTGAGGCTGCTGACGCTTTTCCTTTTCACTTAAAATGAAAGAGAGTCTGGCCTACTAAATACATATTTGGCTCAATTCCTCCGTTGATTAGACATTTTTTTTCTTGTTGTGCACTCCACCCCCACCCACCCACAGTGTCCACGTTACAGTATTCTGTTCAAACAATATGTAGAGACAAGGGTAAGGCTGGGGCAAATTTTGTTTCGTCTATAACCCAAGATATGAGCTATGTGCATTCTCCTTGGAAAATATATACCTCCACAATAGGGCAGGCATGATGAAGATGAACCATATGTTCTTATGTCGTTGAGTAGTTTCAGCGCTATTTTCCACCCAACTGTTCCTACACCAAGTAGTAACCAAACATCTACACTGGAAGGCAGCACGCAACTGCACTTCTGTTGCAGACACTTCCTATTGCACCAATGCACCAGACTGCCCTAACACCTGTTAGAGCTCCAATCACATGCTCGCCACTAAGCCAGCCTCCACAAACAACACATCCACCACAAGACTAGAAGTAGTCAGTAGTCACCACTTATTCCCAGGCCCCGCACGGACTGTATAAAAAGAATTATTTGTTAGGGGCTAAATTCACAAGGGTCTTTAGTGGTATCATCCAGGCATGTAATTGAGTTATAAAGAACGCCTCAGGTATATACATGTTTTTCTGCTCCGACAAGCTGACCAACAAACAAGTGACACCGATATTACCGAAGAAAACACTAGGAATATCAAGAGTTCATGAAATCACTTACATGATGAGTGTCCACTTGGGAAGCTCTTGTGACCTTCTTTGATGACACTCTTCTCTCCATGGCATAGAACTCCAGTAGTGACATTATCATAAACCTGAAATACAGAGATGAGGTTTGCTCACTTTGGATTTCCAAAGATGATAATAACAATTGAACAATAGACAGGTCAGCAGATATGAACTTGTAATATGAAAAACTGAAGTTCTTGGCTAATCTTATTCTTACATCCTTTCCATCTGGGAAACAGCGCCAGAAGAAATCTGGACGTGGTCGCCCAACTCCATCCTTAATTGCATCAGTAATCACAGCAGTTATGAGCACCGAATAAAGAATACCTACAAAATAACTGTGTTTAGAATTATATCTTATCCATACTCTATCAACATAGTCATATGCTAAAGAATATGCAAGTACCCAGTATGCCATGGTGCAAATCATAGATATTCTTCTTTTTGAAGTAAATCCCACCAAAGACGACACATGGCAATACAATTCCAATGAGCTGCAAATCAGAAGAGTTACCAGACTGAAACTAATTTTTTGGGTGGCACAAAAATAATGTAAGTGATGAATGAGATGCAAAATTAGGAGCACAGCAACACACCGGAACAGCCCAAAAGGGCACTGTATTGCCCTTCAATGGATATCTAAGGTCAGTCATCATGTCCTTCCCGACGAAACGGTGAAAAGGCTCAATTATATTCAACAGACCATCTATAACAGCAAGGAGGATGAGTATTATCCAGTCATACATGTGGAGCCTAGCCACTTTGGCTCCATGGGACTTTATAGTGTAACACCCTAACTGGATATCCGCCATTATGTCCTATAAACAAATGTGCCAAAACAACAAATTGGTGAGTAAAGTTGCAATAAGTACAAGATAAGTGATAGATGTAATGCATCTATCATTAACCAAATAGAAGATATAGTAAATCTCAAGGGGAGTTAACATGAATCTTGCAATTGTAGCTTTTTTAAACAAAGACATGTTACTCTTCTTGGATGGATTTTGTAAGCACCTTCTCCAGATCCTTTAATACATACCATCAGACACCAGTTGTTTTATGAGAATAATTCTACATTTGTGTACTCCCTCCGATCCATATTAATTGTCACTAGATTGGATGTATCTAGTATTAAAATATGTCTAGATACATCCATTTCTGCGACAAGTAATATGGATCGAAGGTAGTATTTTTTTTAGTTTATTCATAGTTGTGAACTTGGTTGGAAACATATTACAGGCTATAGTTTTCAATTATCAAACATTAGCATCTTATATAAAGTAAACTTTACGCATGAACCCAGTGACTGAGTGTCAAAGCAAAACATGAAAGCCCAAAGAGCCACCATAGGGATAATGATCTGACAACATAACTAGTCCACCAGCCTCCAATTAAGGTGATTTTTACAAAAGGCTAATAGCCGAGAAATATGGAGAGCTGACAACATAACAAGTCCAGACAACCAGCATAATTTTTAAGTTCCACAGCAACTCATCAGGCACAGAAAAGGGGTAACCCAACTCGAAGCAATAATAGTGTTTGACGTGTAAATTTAGCACATGCTTCTTCTAATCAGTACTTGCAAGGAACTTATGATACCATAATACTTTGAAATAAAACCTCAAGTTAGATGTTAAGGTCAGATAATGACTATAACTGTGTCGAACAATCTGACATCTAGAAAAATATGACAGGAAGGATGAACATTGAGTGGCAATGTAAAATCAGGGACAAATAAACTAGAATGATAACCTTGTACAGACCAGCTACTCTGACCATATTAAGGAATTGACTGCAGAACCAAGCTGTGCTTGGTAGGCTTTTTTTTTTGAGTAAATTACAGCAGAGAGCATCCTACTGTCTTTAAATTAAGAAAAGGATAATGTTACAACATATTTACATAATGGACAAGGATTTTCCTATGCCCAAAAGGATAAAAAAAGACACTAGACTCTCAACTCTCTAATAAAAGGATTTAAAAAAGACACAAGGATAATGTGCTTGGTAGGCTAAATTGGTGGTTCTAAATTTGCTTTTGTTCTTAGGTGCCAGAATTTAGGAAGGAACTCTTACAACACCTAACTATTAAAAAAACTCATCATACGTAAGACTGCAGATCTGGAATATTCATATTCAATTACAAAGCTTCATACATATTAACAATAATACAGTCAGCATCATGTGCTGTTATGAATGCAAAGATTTAGATCCTTCGTAGCTTCAGCAAAAGATTTCAGAATGCAAATTTACTATGGAGTAGTCATAAAGTAATGAAAGAAGACTGTAAACAGAACTTTAAATAATCTGACTATCAGCATCAGCATACTTGGAAGACTCAGAAGGTAGAAATTACTAAAGGAGTAAAGGGTCAAACAAACCAAAACAACATGGAAATCATCCTTGAAGAAATAGATACCCGACAACTCCACGAATATAGGGTGAAAACAGTCAATAACGACTATACAAAGCCAACAAACTGAACAATAAAATACTGAACCGTGGTATTTCTAAAACACAGGGCGACTCTGGTGAACCAAACTCTGGGAACTTCAATACGACCAAATCTCCCAAGTCAACGGAACAAATAGCGCCCACCCAGGGTCCTGACCACACCAGATTCAAACTAACTTAAGACCACCCATATAGCCAAAACCTGTCGCGGCTGATTCAACCACTGAACCTTTATAACATGCATACATGCATACATGTTGTACCGATATTTCTCATGTGAGCCGCTAAGTCAACTGCATAAACTAGTGGTACTAAACTGGCACTCCAATGTGACTGTCGTGACTGGTTCGTCCTATGTGACTGTCGTGAATTTCAAGCCAACTGGCAGTAGGTAGACGCACCAGCTACCTATCGCTGGTAGCACTTGGAGAAAAATATGGTGGGTGGGAGCAGTCGGTAGCCCGCTTTGACTGTAGGGCGGACGTACCGATGTTCAGCACCGAATCCTCTGAGCGCGGTTCGCAGAGATTGATTCTGCGCTAGGGGTGATAGGAATCTAACTAAACCGACGATTTTGGGCTACATGACTGGACAGGATTAGTATACCGCCGCAACTAACTGAGCGGGGAGAGAGGAAGAAAAAAATTGGATTCAGTTGGCCATGGCCGCAGCAAGGAGCACATAATAACAAGAACAAAAACGAAAACCAATGAAAATCTAGGGTTTCCGTACCGGAAGAAAAGGGTCCTAGTCGGATCTCCAGCTCTCCGCCCCCCGCGGCTGCCGGAGCGGGACTCGTGTTTTCCGCGGTGCCGCTGCCGGCGAGGCGGGCGAGATTCCGGGGGTAGAAAAGCTGAGCAAATGATTGCCGCGGAGGGAATTATCGCTTTGGGCTTTGGGGAGAAAAGTGGAGGAGGACGAAGGGGGTGGGGAACTGTTTTGAATGTCTTTGAATTGGGTGGATGAACCGTCACGGGCTGGCACCGTGAACCCTCTCTGATAAAACCTGCACTGGATGACGCATTGACGCCTTTGTTGACTGCTGTGGGGCGGGCGCTTGCGTGAGTCTCGGGGGAGACGGGCGGCGGCGCGCCGCGCAAGACCAGATTTTTCAGCGTGCGACGGGCACTCCGTTACAACTGCTTCGAAATTTTCAATCAAGGATTTTAAAAAAGGTTACAGCAGTCAGCATGGAGCTGGTATTTTTTTTAAAAAAATACACATCTATTAATAATCGTCAACAGCACTATAAAAGGACACAAAATTAATAAAAATTACAAATAGATCAATACACCACCTAGCGACGACTACTGACATTAGCACGAGCCGAAGATGCGCCGCCGTCCTCGCCCCTCTATCAATAGAATCGGACAAATCTTGTCGAAGTAAAGCTTGTTGTAGTAGATAGACGGTAAGTCGCCGTGCCAAGGTCCCAAAGAACCAACACACTAGAGGAGCAACCATCGCCGAAGATGTCAATCATAGATCTGTGAGACTGACCCCAAACCACACCAACGAATATGAAAACGACAAGATCCTAAGAGATCCGTCGGACACCTGACTCCACGCGCACTCTGTTAGCACTATACATACCACCAGAGTAAGGATAGGACGGGAGGACATTATTCTGACTTCAAGATGTATCCGTCGCCTTATCATCCCGAAGAAGACATTGAAAAAATACCTAAAAAACAAACAAAAACCCTCCGCCGGCGAGGTGTTGTGGTCCACCACCCCTCCATGGCCCCAAGGCTAACGGATACGGAGCGGACCGCCGGCGTCACCGACGAGGGGATGTAACCCTAGATGGGTTTGGACTTAGCCGCCACCACCTGTGCTTTTCTTTTCGTACCGGTTAGCATGGAATTGGTATTAGTAGGACGTGTGCAGCGTGCTAAACTGATGGAGAACAGCAGGGAAAATAAAAAAAATAAAAAAGCAGAAGTCAAGTACAATACTGACTTCTACAGAGTTCTACTCTATTCTACATAATTTGGTACTTTAGTCATATGTGTTGTAGCAGTTTTCAGAGTGTTCTAGCCATGTGTTGTAGTCATGTTTCTTGTATTATTTATTAGCTTTAAGTAGTGTTCTCTGGAATGTTCCAGCTACAGGTAGAACTAAGTAGTGAAGGCTTATGGAGCCTATAAATAGAGGAGCACTCCTCTATCTAGGGAGCAGACTATGTAACCTTCACCTATCAATAAAGAACTTTGTGTTCCTGTTTTAAGATCTTGGACTAGATCTTGTGTGTTAAGAGTTTTGGATTAAACTCTTGACGGCCCCGCCTCTAGAGCGATATCTAGCTCACGCCCCTAGAGCGATATCTAGCGCAGCACGTTGGAGTGGTTCATTCAACATTTGTGATGTCTTTATTATAGCAGCAAGGTGGAGTTGTTCCTCCACAACCTTTGTGCTGCATCAGGTGGTATCAGAGCCCTGCTGATCCGTTCTAGCTGTTGGTTCTCTCATTGAGATCAAGATGCAGCAAACAATGGAGGATTTGGGAAAGAGAGTTGATGTTGTAGAACAACAAATCCAAGAGCTACGTGAAGGTCTTAACCGGAGGTTCAATCAGCTCGTTGAGATGATAAAAAGGGGTGTTCCTCCTGCTGCCGATGAAGAAGATTCATCAAAGGAGAGAAGAGATGTTCAACAAAGAAGAGGAGGTCATCTTCAATCCCAAACACCCCGACGACACACATATCAGCATACCTCGAGAAGGCCAACTTATACGGAAGCTTCTGAAGAGGAAGAATATGATGATGCCCTTGAGGAACCTGATCTCTATACATACCCGAGAGTACCCAACTCTACATATGCAAGAGATACATACAAGGTGAAAGCTGAAATCCCCACTTTCAATGGAAATGTTGATATTGAAGGGTGCCTTGATTGGTTTTATGAGGTCGAGACTTTCTTTGAGGTCATGAATATTCCGGAAGACCGTAGAGTTTCTTTGGTCGCATACAAGCTGAAAGGAGGAGCTGGTGCATGGTGGCAACGCCTTCAAGAAGACCGCCGATTAAGAGGAGAACCGCGTGTGAGATCTTGGCGACAAATGAAGAATCTTTTGAAAGGGAGATTTTTGCCCGCAGATTATGATCAGATCCTATTCATTCAGTTTCAGAATTGTGTTCAAGGAAATAGGACTGTTTCAGAGTACACGGAAGAGTTTCTAAGGCTACAAGTGAGGTGCAATATCGCTGAAACTGAAGATCAACAAGTTGCAAGATACATCAATGGTCTCAATGACATTATCCAAGATCGTTTGGGGACGCAACAGATTTGGTCCATTGACCAAGCACAAGCTCTAGCCTTAAAGGCCGAGAGGTTGGTGAAGACAAGGAAAGCAAGTAAGGCCCCATACTCTCCTACGGAAGGTTCAACTAGGAGTCATTCCCACAGGGTGGAAGAGAAGATCACCCAACCCAAGGCTAAGCAACCTGCCCCAAAGCAAGCTGGAGGCAAGAATAAGGCAAAGACAGGGATAAAATGCTATAAATGTGGTGAAGATGGACATGTATGTAGCAATTGTCCATTGAGGAAATTTGTCAACACAGCAATCCATGATGGTGAAGATGACGAAGAATATGAATATGAGGAAATAGAAGGACAAGATGTTTGTGAAGAAGAGGGTGAAGAAGTGGTGTGTGTGATTCAGCGTCTCTTGTGCTCAACACCACAGCCCGACAACACACAACGAAAGAAGATATTTGAGAGCAAATGCACGGTGAATGGCAAGGTATGTAAATTAGTGATTGACAGTTGCAGCTGTGAGAACCTTATCTCTCAGAATTTGGTGAACCATTTAAAGCTTGAGACACATGACCATCCAAGTCCCTACACTATTGGGTGGATCAAGAAAGGGGTGAATATGAGGGTTACCAAACAATGCAACTTGCCACTCTCTTTGGGTAAGTACTACCGCTCAAATGTGATGTGTGATGTTGTTGATATGGATGCAAGCCATGTTCTTCTTGGAAGACCTTGGCAGTTTGATGTGGATACAACACACAGAGGAAAAGAAAATTCTTACTTCTTCACTTGGAACAAGAGAAAGATCATCATCCTACCAAACCAATCAAATGGTGATGCCTCTAAGGAGGAGGGGAAAAACATGTCAACTATCTCCCACACCTCTGAGGAGTTTATGGCAGACTTGAAGGAGGCAGATATGTGCTGCACTCATTGTTAAAGGTGAAGAGGAACCGACGGTTGAAATTCTAGCAAAGGTACATAGCCTGCTAGCTGAATTTCAAAGCATTATTGGAGAACCACAAGGCCTACCGCCAATGAGGGGAATACAACATCGAATTGACTTGATCCCAGGAGCAAGTCTTCCTAATCTCCCACACTATCGAATGAGCCCAAAAGAGCATGATATACTAAAGGAAAAGGTGGAGGAGTTATTGCAGAAAGGACACATACAAGAAAGTATTAGTCCATGTGCTGTACCAGCTTTGATCACGCCAAAGAAAGATGGATCTTGGCGCATGTGTACGGATAGTAGAGCTATCAACAAGATCACCATAAGGTACAGATTCCCTATTCCCCGCCTAGATTATATGTTAGATCAGCTCAATGGTGCTAGGGTGTTCACAAAGCTAGATTTAAAAAGCGGATATCATCAAATTCGCATCAGACCTAGGGATGAATGGAAAACAGCTTTCAAGACAAAGGAAGGGTTGTTTGAATGGTTGGTCATGCCATTTGGACTCTCAAATGCGCCAAGTACCTTTATGCACTTGATGAACCAGGTACTTAGACCCTTCTTATCCCAATTTGTTGTGGTTTATTTTGATGACATCCTGATATATAGCAAGGACGGAGATGAACACTTGGGTCACATTCGTGAGGTGCTACGGGTACTAAAGGAAAACAAACTTTATGTCAACTTGAAGAAATGTGTTTTCCTTCAAACACGACTTCTTTTCTTGGGGTTTGTCATCACAAGTAAGGGAATCCGTGTTGATGACTCTAAAGTTGAAGCAATAAGGAAATGGCCAACTCCAAAAAACTATTTTAGAGGTGAGAAGTTTTCATGGTCTTGCAACTTTCTATAGGCGGTTTGTGAAAAATTTCAGTACCATTATGGCACCAATCACTGAATGCTTGAAGAAAGGAAAATTTCAATGGAATGAATCCGCTGAAGCTAGTTTCAAAGAGATAAAGGAAAGGCTCTCGCAAGCTCCCGTCTTGGTACTACCTGATTTTACTAAGACATTTGAGTTGGAATGTGATGCAAGTGGAGTAGGCATTGGGGCTGTTCTATCACAAGAACGAAAACCCATCGCTTTCTTTAGTGAGAAGCTAAGCGAAGCAAGATAAAAGTGGAGTACCTATCAGCAAGAATTGTATGCTGTTTTTAGGGCTTTGAAGACTTGGGAAGTCTATTTGCTGCCTAAGGAATTCATTGTTTACACTGACCATCAATCTTTAAAGCATTTTAGAAATCAAAAGCATGTGGATCGCATGTTAGCAAGATGGGCAGCGTACCTAGAGAGGTTTAACTACCTTATGGTGCACAAGTCTGGAGTAACCAACAAGGTAGCAGATGCTTTGAGTCGGCGTGCATGCCTCTTGACTTCCTTCGAGGCTGAACTTCCAGGTATGGATCAAATAAAGGAATTGTACGAAGAGGATGAAGACTTTGGCCATGTTTGGATGAAGCACTTGAGAGATCAACCATTAGGTAACGACTATTTGGTGCAAGATGGTTATCTCTTCAAGAATGATCGTTTATGTATCCCAAGAAGTTCTCTACGTGACAAATTGATTAGGGAGATTCATTCAAGTGATCTTAGTGGCCATGTTGGACGTGACAAAACTATCGCAAACTTGGAGGCTCGATACTTTTGGCCACAACTAAAGAGGGATGCGGGAAAGTTTGTTCAGCGGTGCCCTATATGTCAAACATGCAAAGGTCAAGTCCAGAACACAGGGTTATACATGCCTTTGCCTGTTCCTGATGCTCCATGGGAGGATATCTCTATGGATTTCGTCTTGGGTTTGCCAAGAACAAGACGTGGGAATGATGCAGTATTTGTGGTTGTGGACAGATTCTCTAAAATGGCGCATTTCATTCCGTGCCGCAAGACAACGGATGCTCGTCATGTTGCAAATCTATTTTTTCGAGAAGTGGTCAGACTTCACGGGGTCCCAAGGTCCATTGTCTCAGACCGTGATAGCAAGTTTCTTGCTGCATTTTGGCTAACTTTGTGGAAGCAATTCAATACCGAATTAAAATTTTCGAGTACTGCTCACCCACAAACCGATGGCCAAACGGAAGTGGTGAACAAGTTTTTGGGCAGTCTAGTCCGTTGCATTTGTGGAGACAAAAGGGGACAATGGGATTTGGCCTTATCTCTTGCTGAATTCTCCTACAACAACTCCAAGCATAGATCAACAGGAAGGAGTCCGTTTTCTATTGTCTACACTAAAGTTCCAACACATGTGGTGGATCTGGTGAAGCTACCATCAAGGGGGAGCTCAAAGTCAGCATTATCCTTTGCTGATAACTACACTAAATTATTTGAAGAAATTAGCAATGTGTTGGAGGCACAAAATCAGAAGTACAAACAACTTGCTGATTGCAAACGGAGGCCGAAATCATTCCAAGTTGGAGATAAGGTGATGGTATACCTCCGAAAAGAAAGACTGCCATTAGACATTAAAGGGAAGCTTAGACAGCGGAAATATGGACCCTTCTCAATTCTAAGAAGGATAAATGATAATGCTTATATGATAGATCTTCCAGCCGAGATAGGAATATCCAACACATTCAATGTGGCAGACCTGACTCTCTATCACCCCGAAGAAGCACTTTATGAGGATAACTCGAGGTCGAGTTCTAAACAACCAGCGGATGATGATGGAGAACAGCAGGGAAAATAAAAAAAGAAAATAAAGCAGAAGTCAAGTACAATACTGACTTCTACAGAGTTCTACTCTATTCTACATAATTTGGTACTTTAGTCATATGTGTTGTAGCAGTTTCCAGAGTGTTCTAGCCATGTGTTGTAGTCATGTTTCTTGTATTATTTATTAGCTTTAAGTAGTGTTCTCTGGAATGTTCCAGCTACAAGTAGAACTAAATAGTGAAGGCTTATGGAGCCTATAAATAGAGGAGCACTCCTCTATCTAGGGAGCAGACTATGTAACCTTCACCTATCAATAAAGAACTTTGTGTTCCTGTTTTAAGATCTTGGACTAGATCTTGTGTGTTAAGAGTTTTGGATTAAACTCTTGACGGCCCCGCCTCTAGAGCGATATCTAGCTCACGCCCCTAGAGCGATATCTAGCGCAGCACGTGGGAGTGGTTCCTTCAACATTTGTGATGTCTTTATTATAGCAGCAAGGTGGAGTTGTTCCTCCACAACCTTTGTGCTGCATCATAAACCTTAGACATGAGCTAATAAAATAGGTAGACTTGAGTCTAACAAAATCAAAACTGGTCCACCATTTAGGATCCTTGTGTAGGTCCCTGTATCAAAAAAAAATCTCTTTCCCCCACCAAACTGGTACACCTCCAGCCAATGGAAGGAGCCCAAAGAACTAGTAAAACAAAAATAATAATTAATTAGAATCTGGGTCTTGTATTAGACTTAAGATAAAAACACCTTTCTCTTAGACCCACCTTCTCCACCATTTATACATAGATCTAAGAGCCGAAAAGTTTTCTTAGACACTACATTTGCACACACTGCTTAGTGCATACAGTTGTACTTGATTCTACAGCACGGAGGAGCAGTGTATGTTCTTTTTCGTGTTTCATTACGAAATTCAATAAATTTTATCTTGAAAAACTTTTAATTATCTTTTTTAGAATCGACACCTCTTTATTAGTCAATTATAAGGTTTACAGAAATGTAAAGATTCTCATAAGGATGTAAGCGCCACACTTGGCGTCCGATATCTCAATTTACAGAACAACGAGCTAGTCGTCGTGATGGTCGTAGTTGGTTCGTGAAGGCCTACTTGCCCATGGTCGCCTCGATGGTCGTGGTTGGTTCGCGAAGGGCTGCTTGTGTTGGGAATATGCCCTAGAGGCAATCATGTATGATGAGATCTCCCATTGTATTCATAAAGATATAAAGTTTTCCTTGTATAAACATCTGATGTATATCATTTAATATGTGATTCGGTTGTGGAACTATGCATTCATGTTGTTTGTACTAAATATCATTGGTCATCGAGATTGTGCTGGACACACAGCTTAGACCAATGTGAAAGTCGGCTTGATGACTCGATTCTACTTGTCATGGGCATGGTGATGTCATTCCGACTTACACAGACTTGGCTAAAGAGTTTAGCGAGTCGGATTGACCCATATTGAGGTAAAACGAATAAGTTATCATTTGTATATCTCAATCAATGTAATCCTTAGACCTGAGGTTGTTGCATATTCCGAGTTGAGAATCACCGACTTAGGTTCTGTCAAACGCTGATCCGTAACTGGGCAGTTATAAAGGCAGAGTTCGGGTTGACTGAGAATCAAGCTGTGTGATGTGAATAACCAAGATGGGATTTTGCCCCTCCACTCGGAGAGATATTCTCTGGGCCCTCTCGGAAGATATGATTCGAAAAGCATGGCCATGCACGACTCGGTTAAGTGTTAACCGAGGCGGTTGACTAAGAGTTAGTCGGGTGAATCACCTATCTCGGATCGAGAAGAGAGCTAGACTATTTAAGGGATGACATATATTCTCCTATAGTCTGACAAGGTATATCGTGAGGCAAAAGGGACTCGGACGCAAGTCGCATTGGAAAGGCAAGTCGTCATGACTCTTTGGTACTTGGGAGTCGGCACGTTCTGCTAGGAGCCGTTGCCGACTGATCGATTGTGACTCGGACTCCAATCGTGTCCGAGTAGCCATGAGCCTGCCGGGTCACACACTTAAGAGCGGGAGCAAGTCTGGGTTGGACCAAAGCCAGAAATCTGGCCGGGTTGGACCCGAGCCGGATTAGGACTGAGTCAGCGAGTCGAACTCGCGGTGACTAGCATTATATGGGCTTTAGTGAATAGGCCACGAGAGTGGAGCCCACGTTCACTCCCTATATATAGTGGAGCACAGTAACCCAGAAGGGTTAATCGTTGTTCGGTTAGGTCATTCCATGTATTGGAAACTCTAGCTCCACAGCAGTCCTGCCGTCGATACGAACCTAGCAGTTCGTCGCCGGTGCTCCTCCTTGTACGTGTGGATACCAGCAGAGGTGTTGTATGATCAGCACCAGGACGATCAGATCGCAAAGGACTGCACTGCATCAACTGATGCACTTCACCAGTAATCCGTAACTGCGCGTCTAGTGGTAAACCTCGTGGCCTTCTACCTCAGCTAGATCTTGGGATCACCACGTTAGAGGGGAATTTTTTTTTGTTTTATCTCTATGTGGCCCAACAGTGGTATCAGAGCGATAGCTTCTGGTTTTAGGCTCGAGATCTCGCATATGTGATATGCGGTTGGCTGTAGATGAGATTTATGTGCTGTTTTGGTGGTCGATCTATGAGACAGATCAGTTTTGTACGATATTGATTGGATCAATTGTACTCGGGGAATGGTAGATCTGATTTCCGTGATCATACTGCTGAGTTCGTGGAACGACATACCCCTACCGGTTGGCTTCCGCCATCGGGATAGACTGTGACACGTAAATCCAGAGGCGATGATCGAAGATCAAAGAGTTTGATCGAATTGGAACGAAGGTCGGAATCCATGTCCGGATCGTAGATGAGATCTACGTTTTCGGAAAAATCGTCGAGTGCTACCCATACCCGCGAGGGGCTCTGCCCCTTCGATCCCCGCCCGCTATCCGGCTAGCGGGGCCGCCGGCTTCGCCCTGTCGTAGCGCATTAGACGTCGTTGCGAGTTTCACAACGCCGGTAGATATTGTATCTATGCATAACTTGTTTTTGCAGGAAGTTGTGAATGGTATGGTTCATATGCATGTGATGTATGTGTGTAATCCATACGTGATCTGCGAATCCGGTTTTGTCAGCCGGCTGGAGCCTAGGTGCTGTCATTTTATTATATAACGACCTGTGTGTCGGATTCTCTATGTAATTTACTTTACTAAGCTAGTGTAGCTGTTTGGAGAATCTGGATGGCATGCAAGGCGATGTACATGTCGGCGACATGAAGTAAGACGGAAAGTGACAAGAGTTGGCACGAGTCGGATTACAGGATTTATGGAGATGAGGATCGCCATGAAGGGAGCCATACCATTTCACATTATAATTGTTTTATTTTGTGTTATTGTTATGTCTCTGTTTTACCTCTATTAGATAGTCGGTAAAATTTAATCCCTCAAAGAAGGTCTAGTCGGTTTTCCCGCCAGTGTTTACACCATCATAAGTCGGACATTTTTGGTAGTGGGTTCATAAAATTGAGGTGCTGCCAATTCTTTCCGACTAGGTGGGTTCGAGTCGGACTCTTACTGCGGAAACACTCGGTAAGCTAGACGGGTCTATCACAACGGTTGTGGGGCTCGGGGAAAAGTCGGATGGGAGCCGGGGCATGTGATGCCACCCGTCCAAAAGGAGTCGTATGAGATGCGATTGACAAGGAGTTGTCTACCTAGATCACTTGGCGGCTAGTGGTGATGCTAAAGCTCACTAGCCGACTTGCTTATTTAGGGTCCTGAATCACTAAGTAACCATCGAAGGGGTGTTGGTTCTAGTGGGAGCATAAAATATTAGAGTGTTTAATATGCTTGCTCTTTTATGAATACATGTCTTAAGTGTTTTGCATAATTTCTGTTGTAGATCATGGCACCAAGTAGCAGTCACTCTGAGATATCCGGTTTTGCGTTGAGAACTATCCTTGAGAAAGATAATTTGAACGACACTAATTTTACCAACTGGTATCGAAATCTGAGAATTGTTCTCAAACAAGAAAAGAAGGACCATGTCCTAGACAACCCACTTCCAGATGAGCCGAATGAGAATGCGGCTGTCGCTGCCACCAATGCCTACCGTCGGGATAAGGATGAGTCCACGGATATTAGTTGTCTTATGCTTGCTCATATGGAACCGGACTTGCAAAAGCAGTTCGAGAATGTTGAGGCCTATGATATGATCGAAAGCCTCAAAAGTATGTTCCAGGCTCAGGCGAAGACTGGGATGTATCAAGTCTCTCAGGCTTTGCTGAGTTGCAAGCTTAAGGATGGTGATCCACCGAGTCCACATGTGATCAAAATGGTTGGTTATGTGCAATCTCTGGAGAGGCTTGGCTACCCCATTAGCGAAGAGTTCGCTACAGATATAATTATGAACTCTCTTCCTAGTGCATATGTGTCGTGGTTGTGGCACGGCAGATGCCATGGGTAGGCTAAAGTAGGGGGCCAATGGATGTTAGTGGGATCTGGGGAGGGAAGATGCAACTGTCTCTACACTCAAGCTGCCAAAGTGATGATCTTTATTTCTCTCTTTCTCTATTACAAGTGCTCCTTGAGCTGTATACAGGGGGACAAGATGAATCTCCCCAGCCTAACGGTGCTCAAAGATTTCCTCCCTCCCTCAGGGTCCAAGCCTCTCCTTATAAAGGAGCGCCTTGGGTGCCCTTAGGGCTGACGAGGCAAGCATATTCGTGTCCCAAATTGGTAGTTCGGCGGCCTCCTTTCCCTGTCGCCCTTCTAACGACGGCAAAGTTCCAGTGGCCCCCTCCTGCGTGCCTCGGGCTCCAGGACTGTCATCTCCGTGACCTCCTTCTGCCCCTCTGACGCTGTGCATCCTTGTCTCTTGTGCTTGGCTCTGCTCTGATTCCTCCTAGCCTGCATCTATAGTTTGACCTTAGGCTTCTCCTTCTCCTGCAAGCTTCGTATCACTCGGCCTTACCTTGTGTTACTCGGCTCGTTCTTCACCTGCATCAAGATCACCTGGGTAACCCGGCCGATTCTCTCATCAGCTCGGCCGGGTAACTACTTGATACATATACGTGGGCTTCTTGCCTCCGTTCATCGGCCGACATATCCATGATTCGGCCGACTTGGACCGTAACTCGGAAACTAGACGGGGATAGTACCTCTGTCTTTCCCCGTCTCTGACCTACCCGAGGTTAACCCCCCGACATTAGTCCCCGAAGCTGGTGTGGCCCTGTCAATAGCTTTGGCCGGGTTATATCAGCTTCATTATATTCTTCAGTCTTGTTTCCGAGTTATGGCCTCGTCCGAGGTTTCCTCGTTCCTTCCCTCATACGCCATGTCCTACGTGTCGTCCCATCATTGTTCTTCTAGTTTTTAGGTCCTTCTACAGTGCTTACTGACAAGCTACAGTGAACCCTGTACCTGCTGCGCCGCCGCTGCGGCGCCTCGTGTGCCGTTCCCCTTGGGGATCGTGACGACCTTTCTTCGTGTGTGGCCGTTGGTGTGGCTCCACTCACCATCGTGCGTTCGTGCTGCTCCCACGATCTACACGGGTAACTGCCACACCCACGATCCCACTTCCCTGTTCATGGCTTGACTATAAAGAGGGAAACTGCGCTCGTGGGATTCACCTTTCCCCTTATTGCTCGCCTCCGTTCTTCTTCTTCCTTTCGCCGGCGCGTTCTTCTGCAGTTCCTCCGCCGCTCGTCAGCCAGAGCCTCCGCCGGCGAGGATTCCGCCGCGTCGTTCTGCCTTTCTTGCCCGCGCTCTGCGGCTTTGGCTCCGCCGCCGGTGAGTCCTTTCCGGCCGTCTTGCCCCGATCTTTCCCTAGATTCATCTGCTTCGTTTTCACGCTTAGGCAACGGTTCCTCCGTTTCTTCGCCATTGTTTTCGTGCAAAGTTCCGATGGGGCCTTGCAGTTCAAAACTCCCCTCCGCCGCCAGTTTTTCCTCCGGCGATCTTTCCAGCGCACATATGTCTAGTTCGTTTAGCGGCGCTCTTGTTGAGGATGACGATGCTGGCTCCGGGCCCGAGCGAGGCTCGTGGCAGGGCTCTTCAGTCACGCGCCGTGAGATTGAATGGCTCATCCGGACTCGACGGATTCCCGCCGAGGTTTCTTGCCGTTTACCCGGCAGCGAATCCTCTCCAGATATCAGAGAGGGCGAGTATGTGGTTTTCATGTCTCACTTCGCCCGCGGCTTCGGTCTCCCTCTTAGCGATTTCGCTAGAGAATTCCTCGATTACTTCGGCCTTCAGCCGCATCACCTTCCTGCGAACGCCATAGCTTCTCTTTCTGCTTTCATTTCCGCCTCGGAGGGTTACTTCGGCCTGTGGCCGTCAGTGCATGTCTGGTCGAAGTTCTTCCAGATCCGCTCCAACGTTGTTCCTGACAAATCTCTGCACCCCTCCGAGAAGTTGCTCACCCAATGTGGGGCGGCGTCTATCACGCCTCGGAGGAAATCCGTGTTCCCTCGCGTCACTGGGTTGGAGTCGTGCAAGAAGTGGCACAAGTCATTCTTCTACGTCAAGAACAGAGGGGCGGAAGATAAGATTCGGCTCCCCCCATTCTCAATTGGCCCACCCTCTAAAGTGAACTGGCTCTACAATTCGAGGAAAACTCACGCCTTGGCCGAGGCCTTCGAGATTCGGCTAAAAGAGTTGCTCCGGGCCGGGTTATGCGGTGAAGATCTGATGGAAACCTTTATTAGTAGCCGGATCTGCCCCTTCCAGCAGCGGACCCACAAGCTGTGCTACATGAGTGGTCCCCTCGACCCTAACCGAGTCTCGACCGTGGAGCTGGATAATTATCTTATTCATAAGCGCGTCCGAGCTATCTTCAAGACTGAGATGCCTGAGGATTGGTCTTGGGGGTTAAAACCATTCACCCGCGATCGTCCACCTCCCGAGGTAAGCTTGATCAGTATTGCTCTGTTATTCCACAGTTTTTAGAAACTGGTTTACAAGATTTTCTTTCTCCTTGTCCTGCAGAGGTTCGCAGAGCAGAAGAACGAGGACGCCGAAGTTCTGCAGCTCCCTTGGCCCGCAGACAGGAGTACCCCGGATACTGGCGAGCCGGACTCCGAGGAGTTCGTCCCTAAGTCGGATCCTGCTCCAGCTCGAGCTCGCGGCAAAACTTCAGCGCATGAGGAGGAAGGTGATTCAGACGAGGTCCAGATTCTTGAGGTAGTTGCCGCCATGCCTATTTCTTATGCATTTCCGGCTTCTACTTTCCCAGCTAATCCGGCCGGTCAGGTTCACGACGCCGAGCCTATTGCTTCCCGGCCTCCCGTTACCTCGGGGAAGCGTGGGGCTCCTGCTAGTGCCTCGGAGGCGGTTCCTAAGAAGCGAATGAAGAAATCCGCTCCGAACCCTCCTAGGCGCAAGACTATGCCTGGGGTCGCCGGGTAAGTTCCTTTGCCTATATTTCTTGTTTCTCTCTTTCTGTTTCTCATACTGACAAATCTTCCTTATTATTTTTGCAGTGCTCCTCTTTCTGTTAAACCCGGCGGTCCTAGTATGACTAGCCGTCCGATTCGGCCGCCATCTCCTCCTCCCGCTGATGATACCAGGATTCCTAGCCCTATTCGTCCTGCTTCTCCTCCAGCTCCGAATACGTCGCCTGTTCGTCGCGATGTCCCTGAGACCCCTTCCATTGACCTGGATCCGATCCGGCCCTCCGAAGTTTTCGTTGAGCCCGCCGCCCCTTCTATGGGCCCCAGCGCCACTACTGAGCCTCCATCTACTCCGGCAGTTTCTACGGCCATCCCGACCTCGGTCGAAAAGGTCGTTATCCCGGCGCCCTCTGCGACCTTATCCTCCGCTGCTCCTAAGGACTCCGTCCCCACTTCGGAGGCGCCACTTCCTGCTGATGCCTCTTCTAAGGCGAAAAAAGTTATTGCCGTCAAGACTCCTTCTCAGAAAAGTCTTGCCGGCTCTTCTCAGCCGAGTATTGCCGACGTGCTGCGCAAGGGGGCTGCGCCTACCAAAGTCCCCGTTACCTCGGCCACCGTCAGCCAGCTTGCTCTTCATAAGAGCCCTGCGACTGCCGTGGTCGGACCGCCTGCCCGGGGTAAAGTTTTAACTCGGACAGCTAGTGGGAACAGCCTTGGAGCGCTGGTTGAGTATGCCAATAACTGGAATGCTGCTGATCAGTTTGAGGGTAATCCAACAAACCAGCCTTTTCAGCTTTCTGACATCAGCGGCCGTTTTGACCATGCTGCCCAGTTCATCATTGATACCAACAAGATGAATGAGGTAATTGTTTTTTCTCTGAGTCTTAAATAATTCTCCAGATGTTACCATATGCTCTAGTCCCCGAAACTTGCAAGGAAATAACTTGTTGTATACTTGGAAGTTTGACTTAAATTTATTTCTAAGGTTCGTTAGTCCAGCCATCTAGTTCGGAGTTTAGTTGTGTTTTATTCGGACTTGGTTTAGCTTTGAATATCCAGCCATCTGGATCCGAGTTAAGTCCTGCATGACTCGGATCTGGTTTAGCCTTTGAATATCCAGCCACCTAGAGCCGAATTAAGCTTTGCTTGATCCGGATCTAATTTTAGTTTTGACTATCCAGCCACCTAGTTCTGAATTAAGCTTCACTTGATTTGGATCTAATTTAGCTTTGAATATCCGGCCACCTAGATCTGAGTTAAGTCCTTCATGACTCGGATCTGGTTTAGCTTTGAATATCCAGCCACCTAGAGCCGAATTAAGCTTTGCTTGATTCGGATCTAATTTAGCTTTGAATATCCAGCCACCTAGATCTGAGTTAAGTCCTTCATGACTCGGATCTGGTTTAGCTTTGAATATCTAGCCACCTAGAGCCGAATTGAGCTTTGCTTGATTCGGATCTAATTTAGCTTTTACTCGTTGATTCATCATTTTGCCTCATTACTCAGGTTGCACATGACCGGCGGACTGCCGAGTTCCAGAGGTTGCTTTTTTCTCACCGCAAGCTGGAAGAGAAGTACGAGAAAGTTCTGCCCGTGGCAAAGAAAGCTGGTATGTTGATAGTTCCTTTTCCTTATTCCCAATTTTCTCATGTATTCGTCCACGGAATGCCGGCTTACTTCTTGTTGAATAGGTAATATTAATAACCTCAATATTCGCCTTGAAAAGAAGATCAAGAACTTGGAAGGTTAGCTTCCTTTCCATTTTACTCCTTCTTCTTCTTAATATATATGCTAAGGTTTCTTATTGCGTTTGGCTGTGGTAAAGCCGAGTTGCAAGACTTCGCAGTGTTGCATCAAGATTGCATGCCCATGCCTGACGTGATGCTGCATTTTTTAGAACAAAATGCGGTTCATTCGGCGCAACTACAAGAAAAAGACGATGAGATAGCTCGCCTGCGATCCGAGGTGGACACCCTTAAGCTCTCTCAAAAATCCGAACTAGAGAAGGTTGACCAAGAATTTTCCGAGGAAAAGAATCGGCTGACTCTGGATCTGCAGAAGAACAAAGAACTCCTTGAAGCTGCCGAACTTAAAAACCGGGGTTTGAGCGAGGAAATTGCTCATTTTGAGAAGAGCAAGGCTGACTGGGCCAAAGATCTTCAGATAATGATGAGCTACATTCATCGTAAGCTACTTGCCATGGCCGAATTATACTTTTCTTTTCTGTCCCTGCTACCCTTTGACACGTTCGTGCTTTGCGCACATCATTTCCCGAGGCCAAGCCCGTGAGTTCTAAAGCAGTTCTTGCAGCTCGTGTGCGCCGAGGTGAACCTATTACTGTTGATTCAGAATATTCCATGGAGGATTACTTGGTTGCCGTTGGTGCCGCAGTTGGTCCGATGAAAATTATGGGCCGGGACTTGGTGTAGGCCGCTATCCGAGCTTACCATGTACTCTGGCCGAATACCTCGGGGACTCCTGATATCAACGAAATCGAGTTATTGGTGACAAGGCTGATGGCATCTGAGAGGCAGTTGAGTCTTTGGAGAGAATCGGCTGGGCGTGCTGGTGCCGACATGGCCCTTACTGTTATCATGTCATGGTATGAAGATATCTCTTTGGACATCCTGAGAAATTTGCGCACTGGCTCCCGCTGGGTTGAAGATCCCACTTTTGTTGCTCTACGGCAAGCTCGGGCGTTCCAACTCGTCGAGTATGCCGACGTGCACACTTGGAATGAAGGGCCGAGTTTCCTCCCAGACCCGGATCAGGAGGTTGCGGCTGAGGGTGCCTCGGATGATGATTCAGCGGAGCAGGGGGAAGGCGAAAATGATTCGGCCGCATCTGACAGCTCTAGCTCAAGCTCGGACAGCAACGGCGATGCGCGGTCCTCTTCCAAAGGTACCGGGCATTCTACTGCACGGACTGATGCTCCTGAACAACCTCGGACTTCCGCCGAAGTTGCCCCTGGGTCAGCGGATGGTGAGGCAACCTCAGTCGAGGTCCCTCCTACCTCGGAGTGCCCCGCACCTGAGCAAGTAGCTGCCTCTCCAAGGAACAACGCCTAAATTATTTCCGATCCCTGGTATGCCGGGCGTGTGATGTAGCCGAAAAAATTTGTTAACTCGCTGTGTGATCTGAATTTCTTTTGCCATGTATTGTTGAGATATTTGGTTAAGTGGATGCTCGTCCGAATTCTTGCTTCTCTGGTCCTTAATTTCTTGACCTTTTGGGGCTTAACTTTGCTGTTATTTTTTATGGTCTTATCCAGGCACGAGCGCTGAATACCTATGATATTGATCTGTTGTGAACATAAGTTAACTACTTCGTTGTGGAAGTATATAGCGATCGCTGGATCGTTGTTTATTGTTCGAAACTTCCTTATGTAAATCAAATTTTAGAGGTAGTATAAAACTGATATGAGTGCGTTCAGCATAAGTTTGGGGTAGCATACGGTAGTCCCCGAGTCGCTGCTTTAGTTGCCGAAGTTTTAAGTATCAATACGAAATTGATATATCATATGATAGTCCCCGAGTCACTGCTCTGGGCACCAAGGTTCAAGCGCGTAACGCGAAAGAAATAAATATAACATATGGCAGTCCCCGAGTAACTGCTCTGGGTGCCGAGGTTAAAACATACAACACGAAATAACATAACATATGGCAGTCCCCGAGTAACTGCTCTGGGTGCCGAGGTTCAAACACGAAATAACATAACATGTGGCAGTCCCCGAGTAACTGCTCTGGGTGCTGAGGTTCGAATACATAATACGAAATAAATATATCCTAAGGCAGTCCCTGAGTCATTGCTCTGGGTGCCGAGGTTCAGATACATCATTGGATTTTGACCTTGAGATATAATGCTACGAGTAGAATGGCCGAAGTAAAGCCACATTCCAGGGGCGCTTCGTTTCTTCACCAGCTTTGTCTGCCTTGTTCTTTCCAGGGGATTGAGCATCGATCAGATAATATGCATCGTTGTGTAATGCTTTGCTCACAATAAATGGTCCTTCCCATGGGGGTGACAATTTGTGCATGCCGGCCGTGCGTTGCACTAGCCGGAGGACCAAATCTCCTTCTTTGAATACTCTTGGATTTACTTTCTTGCTGTGATACCACCGTAAGTTTTGTTGATAAATAGCCGATCGTGATAATGTCAACTCTCTGGCTTCTTCCAATAGGTCTACGGCATCTTGCCGAGCTATCTCATTTGTCTCTGAGGTTGTGTACTGAGCAACTCTTGGCGAGTCATATATTATGTCGGCTGGGAGTACGGCCTCTGCCCCGTACACCAGAAAGAATGGAGTGTAACCGGTTGATCTATTCGGAGTAGTCCGAAGGCTCCATAACACGGCTGGGATTTCTTCGATCCAACATCCTGCCGACCTTTGCAAAGGTTCAACAAGTCGTGGTTTTATTCCTGATAGCACCAGTCCATTAGACCTTTCCACTTGTCCATTGGATGCTGGGTGAGCCACCGAGGCAATATCTAGTCTTATGTGCTTCTCTTGGCAAAATCTAGCGAAAGCTCCTTCTGCAAAATTTGTGCCATTATCCGTAATAATACTATGTGGGTACCCATATCTCAAGATAATGTCCTTGAGAAATTTCACTGCTGTGAGCCCATCACACTTTTTAATCGGTTTTACTTCAATCCATTTTGTGAACTTGTCTACCATAACCAACATGTGGGTCATTCCTCCTCTCGCCGGCTTGAACGGTCCCACCATATCTAGACCCCATACAGAAAATGGCCAAGTGATGGGTATTGTTTTTAAATCGGCCGACGGCATATGTATTCTGGTTGCGTATCTCTGACATCCATTGCATTTTTAACTAATTCTTTCGCCTCTTTTAACGCCGTTGGCCAGTAAAATCCATGCCTAAATGCCTTGGCTACTAAAGCGCGAGATGAAGCATGGTGCCCACATTCTCCTTGGTGTATGTCTAGAAGGATTTCCTGACCTTCTGTAGAACTCACGCACTTCTGCAATACGTTTGTGACGCTTCTCTTATATAACTAATTGTTTATGATTGTATAGGCTTTTGCTCTTCTTATGGTTTGTCTAGCTAATACCTCATTACCCGGCAATATCGCGTCTTTTAGGTAAGAAAATATGGGTTGCGCCCATATCGGTGTTACTTTTTCTGCAGTGATCTCACTGTCTATCTCCATGTTTTCTGCCGACGTATATACCTCGGCTCTCTCCATGATTGTTATTACCTCGGCTGTCCCCCTCTTTAGGGGTTCCGAATCTTTCTGCGGATCTACCTCCATTGGCGTGTGATTTTCTGCAGAACTTGCTGGGATAAAGATTGATTCGGATTCTGGTGATGGTTTTATTGATGGTTTCCTGAGGTGCTCCAAGGTAATACCTGGTGGAATTGACTGCCGAGTTGATCCTAATTTTGACAATGTGTCGGCAGCGTCATTTTCTGCTCGTGGTATGTGGTGGAATTCACATCCTTCAAAGTATCCACTGATCTTTTGCACATGGAATCTGTATAAAGCCATATTCGCATCTAATGCGTCCCAACTGCCTGATACTTGCTGTACTACTAGATCCGAGTCACCGTAGCATAGGATTCGGCGTATACCAATTTCTTTTGCCATTTTTAATCCATGGACTAGTGCTTCATATTCAGCTACATTGTTGGACGCAGCAAAATGTATTTGCAGTACATATTTCAATTGATCTTTTTTAGGCGAGGTTAGCACTATTCCTGCTCCCAAACCATTCCTTAGTTTGGAACCATCAAAATGCATTGTCCAGTAATTTGAATCTGGCAATGGTGGCTCATACTGCACCTCGGCCCAGTCTACGAGGAAGTCAGCGACAGCCTGAGATTTGATTGCATCTCTTCTATCAAATTGTGGAGCATACGGTGATAACTCGATTGCCCATTTTGCTATTCGGCCACTTGCATCTTTGTTGTTCAATATGTCGGCTATGGGTGCCTCACAGATTACTTTGATGGGATGCTCTTCAAAGTAATGCTTAAGCTTTTTTGCCGACATATATACTCCATAAGCCATCTTCTGATAGTGCGGATAATTCTGCTTTGAAGTGGATAATACTTCACTTAGATAATACACTGGCCTCTGAACTGACTTACCATCTTCCAGTCGTTCCACTACAACCACAGTACTAACTACTCGATTGGTAGCCGCTACATAGAGTAGCATTGGTTCTTTCGATAATGGAGAAGCTAAAATGGGTGCCATAACTAGCATCTTTTTCAACTCATGAAATGCCAGGTCCGCCTGCGGAGTCCAGTTGCATTTGTCCGACTTTCTCATTAGTTGGTAAAGTGGCAGTGCCTTTTCTCCTAGCCGACATACAAATCGACTAAGCGAGGCCAGGCAGCCCGTGAACTTTTGTACATCGTTCAAACATCTCGGAAATTCCATTCTTTCTACTGCTCTTATCTTTGTTGGATTAGCCTCGATACCTCGGCTAGACACAAGGAAACCGAGTAGTTTTCCTGCCGGTACGCCAAATGTGCATTTCTCTGGATTAAGTTTCATTCGGAACCTTCTCAGGTTCGCGAAAGTTTGCCGTATATCTTCTAGCAAGGTTTTGCTCTCCTTAGTTTTGATGACTACGTCATCCACATACACTTGTACATTTTTCCCTATCTGATCATGTAGGCATTTTTGCATGCATCTTTGATATGTTGCTCCTGCATTTCGCAGGCCGAATGGCATTGTGCGATAACAATAAGCCCCGTACGGGGTAATAAATGCAGTCTTTATTTGATCGGCCGGATTTAACGGTATCTGGTGGAAACCAGAATACGCGTCTACAAATGATAACAGCTCACAGCCAGCGGTCGAGTCAATGACTTGGTCTATTCTAGGCAATGGAAAAGGATCTTTCGGACACGCCTTGTTCAGGTTAGTGTAATCAATACACATTCGCCACACAATGGCTACATTGGGGTCATCTTTTTTCTTTTCTACTAGCACCGGATTTGATAACCATTCCGGATATAACACCTCCATGATGAACCCGGCTGCGAGGAGCCGAGCTATTTCATCCCCTATTACTTTTCTCCTGTCTTCGGCGAAGCGGCGGAGAGGTTGCTTCACCGGCCTTGCTCCTGGCCTGACGTTCAAAGAGTGCTCAGCCAACTCCCTCGGAACACCTTGCAGATCTTGAGTTGACCATGCAAATATGTCCCGATTCTCACGGAGGAAGTTGGTGAGCTCGCCTTCCTATTTAGCGTCAAGGCCTGCACCAATAGTAACTGTGCGCTCTGGGAATTGCTCATCAATCTGAAATTTCTTCGTCTCTTTGGTTGGCTGGAAAGAAACACTGCCATGAGGGTTGGCCAGTGCCGGCATGTTTAACTGTGCCGACTGAGCGAGGGCTGCTACCTCCTGAATCCTTTTCTTTTCTCTTGCTATAACCAATGACTCGGCCAAATTTGACCCGGCCGAAGCACACTCCATTGACTTCTTGTAATCCCCTGCAACTGTTATCACCCCTTGTGGTCCGGGTAACTTCATCTTTAGATAACTTATATGACAGCTGCTCATGAATTTGGCCAGTGCGGGCCGTCCGAGTAGAGCATGATAACAACTTTCCAGATCCACCACTTCAAATTCCAAGTTTTCTGCTCTGCAGTTGTCTCTCGTACCGAATAACACGTCCACTCGGACTTTACCGATGGGCTCACATGAAAGCCCTGGCACTATCCCATGGAAAGTTGTCCTTGTGGATTGCAGCATATTCTGCGATATTCCGAGTTTATGCATGGTATCTTTGTACATGATGTTGATACTGCTCCCATTGTCGATGAGTACCTTTGAAAATTTTACATTGATACTTGGTCCAACAAATGTCGGATCCAACACAAGTGCGTATGATCCTGGATTCGGCATTATTCTGGGGTGGTCTTTCATGCTCCAGGTCACCTCCTGATCGGACCATGGCTGGTATCTTGGCACCGCTGGTACAACCGCATTCACTTCCATATGCCGGCGCTGCACACTTTGCTTGTCCTGCTGTTCTGTTGTGAACACACAATAAGACTGGTGATGTTCCCTGTAATCATTACGTCCAGTATTTGCCGGATTCATCCTTCCGTCCTGGCCCTGGTTCATTACTTGATGCACTGCATCCCTCCGATCCGAGTTATCATACCTAGGGGGAGGGGGCGGTAGCATCAGTTGCTGTGTATTTGCTCCAGTTAATTGCGGCTGATGCTGCTGTTGCACCTGATGGGGAGCCTGAACTCCCGCTGGATTCCCCATCGCATTTTTCATCTAGGCACATTGGCGGGTTGTATGATTGGCTGGTCTGGATGGGTTTGATGTGTGAAATTTGCACGGCTGATCTAACATGGATTCGAATGTATACTTCGGCCTCTCTTGCCATTGCTTCTTTTGCTCTGGGGTCCATTGCCTTTTTCCCTCATTTCTTGATGTCCACTGTTGAGGTCCATTTTTCTGTCGTTGAGTTGCTCCGTGACTCGGCTGCTCTTGTGCTACCGCCGCCACCTGGGCCAAATTATATCTATAATCCGGCCTCTCTTCCCTTCTTCTTCCTCTGAAATCACGCCTGGATGACCCGGCCAATTCTCTCGCGTACTGGTCCTGTTGCTCACGATGATCTGCCGACATTAATTCCGGTTGGGTTGGGTCGCCCAATGCATAGGAGTCTGCTATTCTGATAGTTTCTGCCAGTGTGGTCGGCATATCTCTTTGCAGGCGCTGCCACAACACACTGGCATAACGGTAGCCTTGCGCGAACCAAGCGATTGCTTGTGATTTGATAACTCCCTCACATGAGTTTCTCAGGTTACACCATCGAGTTAAAAACTCTCTATCCGTTTCATTCGGCCTCTGTTTGCACATGGCTAGCTGTTGTGGTCTATTTGGTCTCTTGTATGTGCTGGTAAAGTTGCTGACAAACATTTCTTCGAAATCTAACCAGCAGTTGATACTGCCAGCTGGTTGATTATTCAACCATACCCTGGCTGGTCCTTCCAGCATCTGCGGGACATACCGCACTGCCCATCTTAGGTTACCACCCGCTATCTTCACAGCGGTGGCATAATCAATCAGCCAGTCTTGTGGCTTGGTACTTCCATTGTACGTTTTTGTGCCCCTTGCCAACTGAAAATTCGGCACTGGTGGTTCGCCCATGATCCGTGGTCCAAAACATGTCGGACCCGGTGGACCTTGCTCTTCCAACAACTCGGACCGGTATAGCCGATCCAACTTTACTCTTGCATCATTTGCTGGCAGATCTCTGTACATGATTCTGTCCTGCATCCCATAATGATTGTTTCCACCCTGGTTTGCGTATTCCATCTCGGAATATCCATCATTATACCTTTCATTCATCTGAGTGTGGCGAGCTGGCCTCACTTCTCTTTCCTGCCGAGGCTCATGTCTTGGTTGCGGGTTGGGCGGCACTTCTCTTCTTACTTCGGCCGGGGTTGGGTTTTCATGATTATCTCTTGCTGGTTCTCTCCTGCCGAGATCCCCATTGCCTCGGCCGCCGCCGTCCTTTTCCATACGGCCGTGGTTTCTCTCCCCACTGTTACCTCGGCTGGCATTGCCTCGGCTGGCATTGCCTCTGTTCTCATTTGCCTTTCCAGCTATTGCCGGGTCATATGGAACAATTTGCTTGTTCCTCTTCCCTGAGGTTACTGCTCTCTCTTTCCGAGCGTTGTTTCCGGGTGAAGATGCCGCTGCCGCGGATAAAGCAGGTGCTGCCCCCGCCGAATGAACCATCCGCGAAGCCCCTGGTCTTGCCGGGTTAGTTCTGAGTATTTCCTCATTTTGCTGGTTCGCGATGCGCACCAGCTCATTCACTCTTTCTTGTTGTTTCTGCCGAGCTTCCCCGGTCAACCCCTCTAATTCCAATGCTGCAGCATTTGCCGCTCTCAGGTTTTTCGCCGGGGTACTGTACCTCGGCAAACCCAAATCACCTGACTCTGCTCTGTGAGCTTCATGCTCTTTGTTAATGTCATTCATGAGGTTCTTCCCTCTTAACCTTAGTTCGTCCACCCGCTCAGGCGCGATATCAAGCTTATTAGCTTTTGCATATTCTCTTAGGGTCCTGTTCAAGGATTCCCGCAAAGCTGATACTTTTTTGGCCTCTACCAGCACCTTTTGCCTAGTTTCTTCTAACTCTGCCTGAGCATTTGCCGGATCAAGTATCGGCGCTACAGGTGTGGTCAAGTTTTCTATAGTCGCCTGAAGAATGTTCTCTGGTCTTTCTAGAGGTGGCCCTCTCACCCTTGGTGCCTTTGGGGTGGTGTCATGCAGCTCGGCCTGGTTTGTCACTGGCGGAATTACCTCGGCGGTTTGCAGTGTGATCTGCTTGGGCGGACCCTGTGCGCCTGCGGCGGGTTCTCTGCTTGACCCGGCTAACGCTGCTCCCGCTTGAGCTCCTGCTGCGACCATCACCTCGACGCTGCCTGCAAGATGCTCTCCTGATGGACAGCTCGCCGCGCTTCGAGGTGGTTCTCCTGCAATAACAACCTGGTGAGGATAAATGCCGGTGATGTCGACGCCGACGTAGACCCTGTGCTCGCCCAGGCCGATGAAGATCCCGTTGCGCGGGGGGGTTTTCCCCCTGAAGCTCCCTGCATTGTCTCTGACATAGTCGCAGAGACCAAATCTCTGGACCAAGCCAGAAACAACGCGCTCGCCGGTGTTGATGAAGTTTCCCGTCCGGATCACAACTCCAGCTAGCACCGCTGCTGGCCCCACGGTGGGCGCCAACTGTCGTGGTTGTGGCACGGCAGATGCCATGGGTAGGCTAAAGTAGGGGGCCAATGGATGCTAGTGGGATCTGGGGAGGGAAGATGCAACTGTCTCTACACTCAAGCTGCCAAAGTGATGATCTTTATTTCTCTCTTTCTCTATTACAAGTGCTCCTTGAGCTGTATACAGGGGGACAAGATGAATCTCCCCAGCCTAACGGTGCTCAAAGATTTCCTCCCTCCCTCAGGGTCCAAGCCTCTCCTTATAAAGGAGCGCCTTGGGTGCCCTTAGGGCTGACGAGGCAAGCATATTCGTGGAATATGCTTGTCCCAAATTGGTAGTTCAGCGGCCTCCTTTCCCTGTCGCCCTTCTAACGACGGCAAAGTTCCAGTGGCCCCCTCCTGCGTGCCTCGGCTCCAGGACTGTCATCTCCGTGACCTCCTTCTGCCCCTCTGACGTTGTGCATCCTTGTATCTTGTGCTTGGCTCTGCTCTGATTCCTCCTAGCCTGCATCTATAGTTTGACCTTGGGCTTCTCCTTCTCCTGCAAGCTTCGTATCACTCGGCCTTACCTTGTGTTACTCGGCTCGTTCTTCACCTGCATCAAGATCACCTGGGTAACCTGGCCGATTCTCTCATCAGCTCGGCCGGGTAACTACTTGATACATATACGTGGGCTTCTTGCCTCCGTTCATCGGCCGACATATCCATGATTCGGCCGACTTGGACCGTAACTCGGAAACTAGACGGGGATAGTACCTCTGTCTTTCCCCGTCTCTGACCTACCCGAGGTTAACCCCCCGACAATATGGGCAGTTCATTTCGAACTACCACATGCATGGTATGGATAAGAAGCTCACTGAATTACATGGGATGCTCAAGCGGGCAGAGGCGGATCTCAAGAAGGGCGCCAGTCAAGTGTTGATGGTGCAGAATAAGGCTAAGTTCAAGAAGAGTTCTTGGACTAAGAAGAAGGCTAAGTCAGGAGGAAAGCAGGCTCAGGACCCGGTCCCAAGTGCTTCCTCAGGGACTAAGCCATCTCCTTCCGCCGGATCCACTTGCTTCTACTGCAAGGCGGATGGCCACTGGAAGAGGAACTGCAGCAAGTACTTGGCTGATAAAGCCAAGAGTGGAGGTATGACTTCAGACTTAGGTACACTTGTTTGCAATGTTATAGACATATATCTTGCTGATGCACCTAATAGTTCTTGGGTATATGATACCGGGTCAGTTATTCACATCTGCAACTCATTGCAGGGACTGGTAAGAACTAGGAGCGTAGCAAGGGGCGAGGTTGATATTCGAGTCGGCAAAAAAGCAAGAGTTGCTGCGTTGGAAGTCAGCACGATGCAATTTAATTTACCTTTCGGATTCATTATGGAACTGAATAACTGTTATTATGTTCCAGTGCTCAGCCGAAACATTATTTCTGCTTCATGTTTGATGAGGCAAGGCTATGAGTCGAATATCAAGAATAATGGTTGTTCTTTGTATTTGAATGATATGTTTCATGGCTTTGCACCCGTCTAGGATGGGTTATTTATTTTGAATCTTGATGGTGAGTCGGTTTCTAACATAAATGTTAAAAGGTTGAAACCAAATGATCTGAATTGACTTACTTTTGGCACTATCGGCTTTGTCATATAAGTTGGAAACGCATGAAGAAGCTCCATGATGATGGACTCCTAACTTCGTTTGACTTGGAGTCGTTCGAGACATGCGAATCTTGCCTACTCGGCAAAATGACCAAGACACCTTTTGCAAAGAGTTGCGAAAGGACGTCCGACTTGTTGGGACTAGTACATAGTGATGTATGTGGACCAATGAGCACGACAGTCAGGGGTGGTTATGAGTACTTCATTACCTTCACTGATGATTTGAGTAGGTATGGATATATCTACTTGATGAAACATAAGTCGGAAGCCTTTGAAAAGTTCAAAGAATTCCAGAATGAAGCATAGAATCAACTCGGCAAGAAAATAAAGTTTCTTCGGTCGGACCGAGGAGGCGAGTACATGAGCCATGAGTTTGATGACCATCTAAAAAGTTGTGGAATAGTTCCTCAACTTACTCCGCCAGGAACGCCGCAAAGGAACGGTGTTTCAGAAATGCGGAATCGGACCTTGTTGGACATGGTACGATCAATGATGAGTCGGACAAATTTGCCTTTATCATTTTGGGGTTATTGTCTATCAACAGCGGCGTTCACACTAAACAAGGTACCATCAAAATCGGTAGAGAAGACACCGCATGAGATGTGGACAGGCAAAAGGCCGAGTTTGTCTTTTCTTAAGATTTGGGGTTGTGAAGCATTTGTCAAGCGACTTCCGTCGGACAAGCTTACAGCCAAGTCAGATAAGTGTATTTTCGTGGGGTATCCGAGGGAAACCTTGGGTTGCTACTTCTACAATTGAGAAGAGGGCAAAGTGTTTGTCGCTCGGAACGGTGTCTTTCTTGAGAAAGAGTTTCTCAGTCGGGGAGTCAGTGGGAGCACGGTGCAGCTCAAAGAAATTCGAGAGGAACCGGCTAGTAGCGAGTCGACAAAAACCTTGGAGGTTGAGCCGGTCGTGGTAGCTGAGCCATCTGCAGCACCTGTACTATGAAGATCGACAAGATTACGAAGTGTTCGTGATGTGTTACTGTTAGACAGTGATGAGCCGGCAAATTATTCGGAAGCGATGGTGGGATATGATTCCGAGTCATGGCCTGGAGCCATGAGATCCGAGCTAAAGTCCATGGATGAAAATCAAGTTTGGAACTTGGTTGATCTGCCAGACGGTGCAAGACCCGTCGAGTGCAAATGGGTCTTTAAGAAGAAAACTGATATGGATGCAAATGTTTCCGTCTATAAAGCATGTTCTCTCGCGAAGGGGTTCCGACAAGTTCAAGGAGTTGATTACGACGAGACTTTCTCGCCCGTAGCGATGCGTAAATCAGTTCGGATCATGTTAGCTATAGCGGCCTATTTCGACTATGAGATATGGCAGATGGATGTCAAAACGGCTTTCCTTAACGGAAATTTAACCGAGGACGTGTATATGATACTGTTGGAGATATGCCCTTGAGGCAATAATAAATATAGTTATTATTATATCTTTGTGTTTATGATAAATGTTTACTTTCATGCTATAACAGTATTAACAAGGAAACATTAATACTTGTGTGATTTGTAAACTAAATTAGAGTCCCTAGTAAAGCCTCTTTATAATACTAGCTTGTTGGTTAATAAATGATTGTGGTTTCCCTATCATGAACATTGAGATGTTATTAACAACAAGATCATATCGTTAGGAGAATGATATGATGGACATACTCCTATAGATAAGCGTAGCATAAAGATCAAGTCATTTTAATAGTTCAATTGCTATATGCTTTCTGATACATAGTAACCTAATTCCTTCGACCATGAGATCATGCATATCACCATTACCAGAAGGATGCTTTGATGACATCAAACACCACACCGTAACTGGGTGGCTATAAAGGTGGCATTGAGTGTTCGGAAAGTATTGGTTGAGACACATGGATCAAGAGTGGGATTTGTCCATCCATATGACGGATAGATATACTCTGGGCCCTCTCGGTGGAATGTCATCCAATTGGCTTGCAAGCATGTGACTGGATCACAAGGGATCACATATCACGGGAACGAGAAAAGAGTACTTATCAGTAACGAGGTTGAACTAGGTATGCAGAGATACCGACGATTAAAACCTCGGATAAGTAAACTATCGTGAGACAAAGGGAAATTGGTATCGTATGTAAGTGGTTCATTCGATCGCAAAGTAATCGTAGAAATATGTGGGAGCCATATGAATTTCCATATTCCTCTATTGGTTATTGTTCGGAGAAGTGTCTCGATCATGTCCGCATAATTCTCGAACCATAGGGAGACACACTTAAGGATTCGATGTTGTTGAGTAGTTATGGAATGATGAGTAAGAGACCGAATGTTGTTCGGAGTCTCGGATGGGATTCGGGATATCACGAGGAGATCCGTAATGGTCCGGAGAATAAAATTCATATAAGGAAAGTCCTATTTCGGGGTTGGAGAATGGTTCCGGTGTTTTCATCGGGAATGTTCTAGAAGGTTCCGGAAGGTTCGGCACTCCGGAGGGGAAGGGTACATGAATGTGTCATAACAAGTTGGAATGGTTGCATCATGTACTAGGTGTCATCGCTGAGCAAAATAAAGGGATAAATCAAAAACTAGTTTGAAAAGTCAAACGCCAATTTGAAAAGTCAAACGGCAAGTTTGCTTGGTGGAGGGAGAGTAGGAAACCTACTTGGGGAGGAAGTCCCTCTCCCTCCACCGCCGGCCTTGGAAGCGGAGTTGGGGAGGGACTCCCCTCCCCTTGGCCGCTCCCTCCCACCTATATAAGGAGGGGCAGGGCTGCCCCTCCAAGACTACACCTTGCCCTCTCCAAACCCTAGCCCTAAGCCACCGGCGCCACCACCTCCAGTTGCTGCCGCCGCCGCCTACGGAAAACCCTAGCCGCCGACTTGGGCTTCCCCAAGCCCTAGCCGTTGGCCTAGCCCTCTCTCCTTGGTGTGTCTAAACCCTAGATCACCGAGGCCTCTCTCATAGTCCACCATACTCGCTCCGGCTTAAGGCGAAGCCCTGCGAGATCTCCCCTCTACTTCCGGTACCACACCGTCGTGTTGTCGGAATCGCGAGGAGAGTGCTACAACCTCCGCTGCCTGCTGGAACAAGGGAGAGGAAGGTCTTCATCGAGTACCGAACGTGTGACCGACTGCGGGAGCGCTGCCGGAACGCAGCGCCGGAAGGATTGTCAACGCGATCTTGAGATCGGCAAGAGTACGACTACATCACCCACGAGAATCCACTCTCGTTAAACACTTTGGAATCTTCGAGGGTGAGTTATTCCATCGACTCGTTGCTACAATCTAGTAGATAGATCTTGGCTTGTTTGTTTGTATGGGGTAGAAATTTTTTGTTTTCCATGCTACGAGTCCTTATAGTGGTATCAGAGCCGTGTCTATATGTAGATCTGTTGCACGAGTAGAACACAATGGTCATTGTGGGCGGTGGTGCTTTTATTATCAATTGCTTCTTGTGTACTTTGCATCTTGCAGTATGATGGGATGAAGCGGCTCGGGCTAACCTTACATGACATCGTTCATGAGACTTGCTCCACGTCAACATGCAACTTGTATTGCATAAGTGGATTTGCGGGTGTCTGTCTCTCCCATTATAGTATAGATCCAATTTACAACAGGCACTTGATAGTTCAAACATCAACGTTGTGGTTATTGTTCGTAAGTTAGATCGACACTTATTGAAAGCCCCAAACCACGTAAAATATGCAAAGAAATTAGAGGCGTCTAACTTTGTTTTGCAGGGGTGTGCTGTGATGTGATATGGCCATGATTGTGATTATATTTGATGTATGCAATGTTCCTTATTGTAAGTTGGCAACCGGCAGGAGCCATATGGTTGTCTTTAATTTCTGTTAAGACCCGCGTGTATATTCAAAGTAGTTGTAATAGTTGAAGCTGGTGGACGACAACCATGGAGCGGCGTCATTGACCTTGATGCAATGCCGGTGATGATGGAGATCATGTTCGTGCTTGAAGATGGAGATCGGAAGCACAAAGAAGAAAGGCCATATCATATCACATATTATGAATTGCATGTGATGTTAATCCTTTATGCAGCTTGTATTGCTTAGTTAACGACGGTAGAATTATAAGATGATCCCTCATGCACATGAATTTCAAGTTCTAAAGTGTTAATCCTTAGTAAGCACCGTTGCTAAAGCTTGTTGTTTCGAAGCACCACGTGATGATCGGGTGTGTTAGATTCTGCAAGTGTATACAACGTGAGCAAGCCAGATTTGCTCATGCAGAAGCTAAGGTTTGATCTTGACGAGCCTAGCATGTACAAACATGGTCTCGGAACACGGATCACCGAAAGGTAAATCATGAATCATATAGTTGATATGATGAACATGTCGATTGTTCGCCATTGAAGCTACATCAACTCTCGTGATGATCGGTTTTGATGTGGTGGATTTGGTTCGTGTGATCACTAAAACAATGTGAGGGATATTGTTTTGAGTGGGAGTTCACCTAGATTAATTTAACTATTAATTAGAACTCAATTTGTCATAAACTTAGTCTAAACTATTGCAAATATGTTGTAGATCAATGGCGGCCCCTACCATCAATTTTAATGCGTTCCTAGAGAAAGAAAAGTTGAAAAACAAAGGAAGCAACTTCGTGGATTGGTTCCGCAATTTGAGGATTGTCCTCAATGCTGGTAATTTGACCTATGTGTTGGATGCACCGCTGGGTGACCCGCCTGCAGCTACTGCTACCGATGAAGTAAAGAATGTTTACCTCGCTCGGAAGACTCAGTACTCCACAGTTCAGTGTGCTATCTTGTATGGTTTAGAATCAGAGCTTCAAAAAAGGTTTGAGAATTCAGACCCACATGATATTGTCCGTGAACTCAAACTGATATTTGAGACTCACGCGGCAGTTGAGAGCTATGAGGCTTCTGAAAACTTCTTTAACTGCAAGATGGAAGAGGGCAGCTCCGTCAGTGAGCATGTGCTTAAGATGTCTGGGCACGCAAACAAAATCCAAAGCTTGGGTATAGTGATTCCTAATGCTTTGGGGATTTATCGTGTCCTCCAATCACTACCACCAAGTTACAAGAACTTTGTGATGAACTACAATATGCAAAGCATGAACAAGAAGTTGCCAGAACTCTTCTCCACGTTAAAATCTGCAGAAGTGGAGATCAAGAAAGAGCACCAAGTGTTGATGGTCAATAAGACCACCAAGTTCAAGAAAGGCAAGTCTAAGCAAAAGGGACACTTCAAGAAGGGTGGTAAGAAAGTTACCGCACCGACGAAAAAGAACAAGGCTGGACCTAAGCCTGATACTGAGTGCTTTTACTGCAAGGGAGAAGGTCACTGGAAGCGGAATTGCCCAAAGTACTTGGCGGATTTGAAGAACGGCAACATCAAGAAGAAAGGTATATCCGATATACATGTTATTGATGTGTATCTCACTAGTACTCGTAGTAGTGCCTGGGTATTTGATACTAGTTCGGTTGCTCATATTTGTAACTCGAAACAGGTGCTGCAGAATAAACGGAAGCTAGCGAAGAACGAGGTGACGATGCGCGTAGGAAATGTATCAAAGGTTGATGTGATCGCGGTCGGCACGCTACCTCTTCATCTACCATCGGGATTAGTTTTATACTTAAATAATTGTTATTTGGTGCCTGCGTTAAGCATGAACATTATATCGGGATCTTGTTTATTGCGAGACGGTTACTTGTTTAAGTCCGAGAATAATGGTTGTTCGATTTATATGAGTAATATGTTTTATGCACATGCACCTTTGATAGATGGTCTATTCTTATTGAATCTCGATAGTGGAAATACACATATTAATAACATTGAAGCTAAACGTTTGAAATCGAGAGATAACTCGACCTATATGTGGCACTGTTGCTTGGTCACATTGGATTGAAGCGTATGAAGAAACTCCATTCCGATGGACTTCTTGAATCACTTGATTTCGAATCACTTGAAAGATGCGAAGCATGTCTGATGGGTAAAATGACTAAGACTCCATTTTCTGGTATGATGGAGCGAGATACGGACTTATTGGAAATCATACATACCGATGTGTGTGGTCCAATGAGTGTAGCATCGCGCGGTGGTTATCGTTATGTTCTTACCTTCACGGATGACTTGAGTAGATATGGGTATATCTATTTCATGAAACATAAATCCGAAACTTTCGAGAAGTTTAAGGAATTTCAAAGTGAGGTGGAGAATCAACGTAACAAGAAGATTAAATTTCTACGTTCTGATCGTGGAGGTGAATATCTAAGTTACGAGTTTGGCGAGCATTTGAAGAAATGCGGAATACTTTCACAATTGACACCGCCGGGAACACCACAGCGTAATGGTGTGTCTGAACGTCGTAATCGAACTCTCTTAGATATGGTTCGTTCTATGATGTCACTTACAGATTTACCGCTATCATTTTGGGGTTATGCATTAGAAACAGCCGCATTCACTTTAAATAGGGCACCATCTAAATCCGTTGAAACGACACCGTATGAATTATGGTTTGGGAAGAAACCTAAATTGTCGTTCCTTAAAGTTTGGGTTGCAAAGCCTATGTAAAGAAGTTACAGCCGGACAAGCTTGAACCCAAAGCAAAAAAATGCGTCTTCATAGGATACCCAAAGGAGACTATTGGGTATACCTTCTATCATAGATCCGAAGGCAAAATCTTCGTTGCCAAGAATGGATCCTTTCTAGAGAAGGAATTTCTCTCGAAAGAAGTGACTGGAAGGAAAGTAGAACTCGACGAGGTTGTCGAACCTTCTCTCGAAATTGCGAGTAGCGCAACACCGGAAGAAGTTCCTGTGGTGCCTGCACCAATAAGAGAGGAAGCTAATGATGATGATCATGAAACTTCGGTTGTAGTTGCTACAGAGCCTCGCAGGTCAACGAGAACTCGTACCACTCCTGATTGGTATGATCCCGTTATGAGTGTCATGTTGGTGGACAACACCGATGACCCTGCGACATATGAGGAAGCGATGATGAGCCCAGATTCCAATAAATGGCAAGAAGCCATGAAATCCGAGATTGGATCCATGTACGAAAACCAAGTATGGACTTTGGTGGACTTACCGGATGGCCGGAAGGCTGTCGAGAACAAATGGATTTTCAAGAAGAAAACAGATGCTGATGGTAATGTTACTGTCCATAAAGCTCGACTTGTCGCAAAAGGGTTTCGACAAATTCAAGGAGTTGACTACGATGAGACTTTATCACCAGTAGCGAAGCTAAAGTCTGTGAGGATTATGTTAGCAATCGCTGCATATTATGATTATGAGATATGGCAGATGGATGTCAAAACAGCGTTCCTCAATGGAGACATTGATGAAGAGTTGTATATGATGCAACCCAAAGGTTTTGTCGATCCTAAAGATGCTAACAAGGTATGCAAACTTCAACGGTCCATATATGGACTGAAGCAACCATCCAGAAGTTGGAATCAGCGTTTTGATAAGGTGATCAAAAGTTTTGGTTTTATACAAACTTATGGAGAAGCTTGTATTTACAAGAAAGTGAGTGGGAGCTCTGTAGCATTCTTAATACTATATGTAGATGACATATTGTTGATTGGGAATGATGTAGAACTTCTTAACAGTGTCAAGGAATATTTGAATAATAGTTTTTCAATGAAAGATCTTGGCGAAGCAGCTTACATATTAGGCATAAAGATTTATAGAGATAGATCGAGACGCCTAATATCATTGTCACAGAGTACATATTTGGACAAAGTTCTAAAGAGGTTTGGAATGGAAGATAGCAAGAAAGGGTTCTTGCCCATGTTGCCCAATACGACCTTGAGTAAAACTCAAAGTCCAGCAACGGCAGAAGATAGAGAAAGTATGAGTAAAACTCCTTATGCCTCAGCCATAGGATCTCTAATGTATTCCATGCTATGTACTAGACCCGACATTGCATATGCTGTTAGTTTGACTAGCAGATATCAAAGTGATCCAGGAGTGGATCATTGGACAGCGGTCAAAAACATCCTTAAGTACTTGAGAAGAACTAAGGATATGGTTCTTTCTTATGGAGGTGATGAACAACTCGTTGTTAATGGTTACACCGATGCTAGTTGGAACACCGATCCGGATGATTCTAAATCTCAATCTGGATACGTATTTACTTTGAATGGTGCAGCAGTTAGCTGGAGGAGTGCAAAGCAAAGCGTTGTGGCGAGATCTTCAACTGAATCGGAATACATAGCTGCTTCGGAGGCTTCACAAGAAGCGATATGGATGAAGGAGTTCATTACAGAGCTCGGTGTGGTTCCAAGTGCGCTGGACCCAATGTCTATCTACTGTGATAACATGGGCGCCATAGCCAATGCGCAAGAACCAAGGTCACACAAGAAGCTGAAGCACATCAAGCTACGTTTTCACGCTATTCGAGAACATGTCCAAGATGGTGACATAAAGATTTGCAAAGTACACACGGATCTGAATGTGGCGGATCCGTTGACTAAACCTCTCCCGAGGGCAAAACATGACCAACACCAAACTGCCATGGGTGTTCGGTATATTACCATGTAATCTAGATTAGTTGACTCTAGTGCAAGTGGGAGACTGTTGGAGATATGCCCTAGAGGCAATAATAAATATATTTATTATTATATCTTTGTGTTTATGATAAATGTTTACATTCATGCTATAACAGTATTAACAAGGAAACATTAATACTTGTGTGATTTGTAAACTAAATTAGAGTCCCTGGTAAGGCCTCTTTATAATACTAGCTTGTTGGTTAACAAATGATTGTGGTTTCCCTATCATGAACATTGAGATGTTATTAACAACAAGATCATATCGTTAGGAGAATGGTATGATGTACATACTCCTATAGATAAGCGTAGCATAAAGATCAAGTCATTTTAATAGTTCAATTGCTATATGCTTTCTGATACATTGTAACCTAATTCCTTCGACCATGAGATCATGCATATCACCATTACCGGAAGGATGCTTTGATGACATCAAACACCACACCGTAACTGGGTGGCTATAAAAGTGGCATTGAGTGTTCGAAAAGTATTGGTTGAGACACATGGATCAAGAGTGGGATTTGTCCATCCATATGACGGATAGATATACTCTGGGCCCTCTCGGTGGAATGTCATCCAATTGGCTTGCAAGCATGTGACTAGCTCACAAGGGATCACATATCACGGGAACGAGAAAAGAGTACTTATCAGTAACAAGGTTGAACTAGGTATGCAGAGATACCGACGATCAAAACCTCGGATAAGTAAACTATCGTGAGACAAAGGGAAATTGGTATCGTATGTAAGTGGTTCATTCGATCGCAAAGTAATCGTAGAAATATGTGGGAGCCATATGAATTTCCAGATTCCTCTATTGGTTATTGATCGGAGAAGTGTCTCGATCATGTCCGCATAATTCTCGAACCGTAGGGAGACACACTTAAGGATTCGATGTTGTTGAGTAGTTATGGAATGATGAGTAAGAGACCGAATGTTGTTCGGAGTCTCGGATGGGATCCGGGATATCACGAGGAGATCCGGAATGGTCCGGAGAATAAGATTCATATAAGGAAAGTCCTATTTCGGGGTTGGAGAATGGTTCCGGTGTTTTCATCGGGAATGTTCTAGAAGGTTCTGGAAGGTCCGGCACTCAGGAGGGGAAGGGTACATGAATGTGTCATAACAAGTTGGAATGGTTGCATCATGTACTAGGTGTCATCTCTGAGTAAAATAAAGGGATAAATCAAATCCTAGTTTGAAAAGTCAAACGCCAATTTGAAAAGTTAAACGACAAGTTTGCTTGGTGGAGGGAGAGTAGGAAACCTACTTGGGGAGGAAGTACCTCTCCCTCCACCGCCGGCCTTGGAAGCCGAGTTGGGGAGGGACTCCCCTCCCCTTGGTCGTTCCCTACCACCTATATAAGGAGGGGCGGGGCTGCCCCTCCAAGACTACACCTTGCCCTCTCCAAACCCTAGCCCTAAGCCGCCGGCGCCACCACCTCCTGCTGCTGCCGCCGCCTAGGGCAAACCCTAGCCGCCGACTTGGGCTTCCCCAAGCCCTAGCCGTTGGCCTATCCCTCTCTCCTTGGTGTGTCTAAACCCTAGATCACCGAGGCCTCTCTCATAGTCCACCATACTCGCTCCGGCTTAAGGCGAAGCCCTGCGAGATCTCCCCTCTACTTCCGGTACCACGCCGTCGTGCTGCCGGAATCGCGAGGAGAGTGCTACAACCTCCGCTGCCTGCTGGAACAAGGGAGAGGAAGGTCTTCATCGAGTATCGAACGTGTGACCGACTGCGGGAGCGCTGCCAGAACGCAGCGCCGGAAGGATCGTCTACGCGATCTTGAGATCGGCAAGATTACGACTACATCACCCACGAAAATCCGCTCTCGTTAAACACTTTGGAATCTTCGAGGGTGAGTTATTCCATCGACTCGTTGCTACAATCTAGTAGATAGATCTTGGCTTGTTTGTTTGTATGCGGTAGAAATTTTTTGTTTTCCATGCTACGAACCCTTACAGATACAGCCCGAGGGTTTTGTCGATCTGGATAATGCTGACAAGGTATGCAAACTTCAGAAATCCATTTATGGGTTGAAGCAAGCATCTCGGAGTTGGAATATTCGCTTTGATGAGGTAGTCAAATCCTTTGGCTTCATCAAGAGTGATCATGATTCTTATTTATACAAGAAGTTTAGTGGGAGCAAAGTAAACTTTCTAATCTTATATGTGGATGACATATTACTGATTGTAAATGATGTCCAGATGTTGCAATAAACCAAGGAGTCATTGGAAAAGAGTTTCTCAATGAAAGACTTGGGTGAGGCAACATACATCCTCGAAATCCAGATCTATAGAGATAGACCAAGGAGGCTCATTGGATTGAGTCAGAGTACTTATTTGGACAAAGTGTTGAAGAAGTTCAACATGGAATCGTCTAAGAAGGGGTTCTTACCGATGTCCCATGGTGTAAAACTTAGCAAGACTCAGTGTCCTTCGACAACTGATGAGCGAAGTCGGATGAGTGCGATTCCGTATGCTTCTGCAGTCAGATCCATCATGTATGCCATGATTTGTACTAGGCCGGATGTTTCCTATGCTCTAAGTGTTGTGAGCAGATACCAGGCTGATCATGGAGAGATCAACTGGACAGCGGCTAAAAATATCCTAAAGTACCTGAGAAGGACTAAGGATATGTTTTTGGTTTATGGTGGTGAAGATGAACTCAATGTAAAGGGTTACACGGATGCGAGTTATCTTACCGACTCTGATGATTATCGTTCACAATCCGGATACGTGTTTATTATAAACGGAGGTGTTGTGAGCTGGAAGAGTTCCAAGCAAGAGACTGTGTCTGCATCTACAATAGAGGCTGAGTATATTGCCGCCTCGGAGGCAGCAAAGGAAGCTGTTTGGATGAGGAATTTCCTCATGGATCTTGGTGTGGTTCAGGGCTCGTCCAATCCATTAGACGTGTATTGTGACAACAATGGTGCTATTGCACAAGCCAAGGAACCTAGACAACACCAGAATAACAAGCACATACTCATGCGGTACCATCTGATTCACCAGTTCGTGGATCAGGGTGATATCAAGTTATGAAAGGTACACACGGATGCAAATATTGCGGATCCGTTGACAAAGCCGTTACCCCATCCGAAGCATGAGGCGCACCTGAGAGCCATGGGCATTAGATGCTTAGACATGTGATGTCGAAAGATTGACCCTAGTGCAAGTGGGAGACTGTTGGGAATATTCCCTAGAGGCAATCATGTATGATGAGATTTCCTATTGTATTCATAAAGATATAAAGTTGTCCTTGTATAAACATCTGATGTATATCATTGAATATGTGATTCGGTTATGGAACTATGCATTCATGTTGTTTGTACTAAATATCCTTGGTCATCGAGGTTGTGCTGGACACACAACTTAGACCAACGTGAAAGCCGGCTTGATGACTCGGTTCCACTTGTCATGGGCATGGTAATGCCATTCCGACTTACACAGACTTGGCTAAAGAGTTTAGCGAGTCGGATTGACCCATATTGAGGTACAACGAACAAGTTGTCATTTGTATATATCTTAATCAATGTAATCCTTAGACCTGAGGTTGTTGCATAGTCCGAGTTGAGGATAACCGACTTAGGTTCTGTCAAACGCTGATCCGTAACTGGGCAGTTATAAAGGCAGAGTTCGGGTCGACTGAGAATCAAGCTGCGTGATGTGAATAACCAAGATGGGATTTTGCTCCTCCACTCGGAGAGATATTCTCTGGGCCCTCTCGGAAGATATGATTCGGAAAGCATGGTCATGCACGACTCGGTTAAGTGTTAACCGAGGCGGTCGACTAAGAGTTAGTCGGGTAAATCACTTATCTCGGATCGAGAAGAGAGCTGGACTATTTAAGGGATGACATATATTCTCCTATAGTCTGACAAGGTATATCGTGAGGCAAAAGGGACTCGGACGCAAGTCGCATTGGAAAGGCAAGTTGTCATGACTCTTTGGTACTTGGGAGTCGGCAGTTCTGCTAGGAGCCGCTGCCGACTGATCGACTGTGAGTCGGACTCCAATCGTGTCCGAGTAGCCATGAGCCTGCCGGGTCACACACGTAAGAGCGGGAGCAAGTCCGGGTTGGACCCAAGCCGGAAATCTGGCCGGGTTGGACCCGAGCCGGATTAGGACTGAGTCAGCGAGTCGGACTCGCGGTGACTAGCATTATATGGGCTTTAGTGAATAGGCCACGAGAGTGGAGCCCATGTTCACTCCCTATATATAGTGGAGCACAGTAACCCAGAAGGGTTAATCGTTGATCGGTTAGGTCATTCCATGTATTGGAAACCCTATCTCCACAGCAGTCCTGCCGTCGATACGAACCTAGCAGTTCGCCGCTGGTGCTCCTCCTTGTACGTGTGGATACCAGCAGAGGTGTTGTACGATCAGCACCAGAACGATCGGATCGCAAAGGACTGCACTGCATCAACTGACGCGCTTCACCAGTAATCCGCAACTGCGCGTCTAATGGTAAACCTCGTGGCCTTCTACCTCAGCTAGATCTTGAAATCACCACGTTAGAGGGGATTTTTTTTTGTTTTATCTCTACTTGGCCCAACAGCTTGGGAGAGCGATGTGGGTTGGGAGGCATCAGAATACTGACGTGTTTTTTCTACAGGTGTGAGTTGTGAATCGAATTTGGTCTTAATTTATTTTAGCATGCTAGGTGCATCTTGCATCAAGGTTATGGTTTTTTCCCTATAAATTTTATGTAACTTGTCTTGTAGATTAAGCACTATGACAGAAGCACCGGATATGTGCTCACAGGTTTTTTTCTTTCATGAAAAACTATGATCGTTGTTCAGTTGGACATCAAATCATTTGACTATGGCGCGAGTTTAACCTTCACCTTGAACTCCAACATCATTTGGAGGACACATCTCAAAACCACATACTCTATGTGGTTTCGGTTACCGGTGTCCCATGTCCTGATGATTTTGGTTATGTCCTGTCTAGTTGTCATAGTGTCCATGTAGGTAAAAATAGCTGAGCTAGATTTCGGGTTTTTTAATTGGTTTTCTTTTGTTTGTGTGAAAATTGTCTCCACAAAAATATATTAAAACCTAGGTACGCCATCAGAGAATGAAACCATCCGATTTGAAGAGATATATGGGAGTTAAAGGAGTGTGCTCTAATCGATAATGGAGTTGGGTGAAAATCAAGGGGGTCTACTATTAACTATTAAGAGAATAATTATAGCCACTTATCAAAAAACAATTATGTGATGAGCAAGGAATAGACCCAACCCACTGAATACTTGCTCCTTTTTCTTTCTTTTTGTTCACCTTCTTTTAGTGCTTCCCAACACGGATCACCGAGAGCCCGAGAAATTCATGACTTCTTCAAAACAAATGAAAACATAGCGATTATGTAGGATTGAACTATTTAGGAAAAAAATATTATGATTACTTTAGAATCCTTTGGAATTTCTATGGAATGGGCAATCACATATAAATTACACACAAAATACAGTTGTTTTCCTCTTTTGGTATCTACTATAATGCGATTAAAGTGACACTTTTTTTTGAATTTTTTTGCCTTTTTTTCTATAGGAATCCATAGTACACGGCATTTCCTCATGGTGGCGAAGGTGAGATATAGACAATCGTGGTTTGCTGGTTTAGGACAAAAGAGACACTGAGTTGTTGCTCCTGAAAAAAGCCGGGTTCTCAATGGTGTAGTTGGTTGCCACTTTAGGCCTAGTTTACTTCTCTCGTATTTTTATCCACTAGAGTTTTTTTGGATATGCGGAGATTTGGTGTTCATCAAATACTCTCAAATCCTCTACAATACTCTTCCCTAAAAATACTTTACCTTAGAGAAGAGTTTTCAATCTAGACAAAAACATGAAAGATATGTGGGGATATTTTGGGATTATTCTGGCCAAACCCGACGTGGTAAACGGACTACAAGGATTCCGGGATTAAAGTGACACTTTTTAAAGAAAAAATTGTTTTCCATAGGAATCCATAGTAGTACATGGCATTTCCTCAGCTGGCGGAGAAGGTGAGATATAGGCAATCGTGGATTGCTGGTTTAGGACAAAAGAGAAACAGAGTTGTTGCTCCAGAAAAAAGCCAGGGTCTCAATGGTGTTGTTGGTTGCCACTTTAGAGGCTCTTTTTAAAATTTTAGTTGGTTGCTACGTTAAGTCCTTCTCTTGTGGGGTAGTGGGGTATTGCTGCACGCTTTTTTCAAGAATTTTGCTTTAGTACTCCGTTTTAGCTTTGATGAATAGCTTCCCTTCTTTCAGCAATCCTGGCTGGCAGATGGGGACCCTTTTGCTAGTTCTGACCCTCTTAATTTCGTTATCAGGGCCTTCTTCGTTAGTACACCTCGTGGCTCATTATATGTTTTCATTTTTTTCAACATTATAATCGCCATGTTGACGGTGAGTCAGGAAATTCATTACGCCGCGACATCGCAAGTAGTACATTTTAGCTGTTGAGTAGTTGATAAAATGTTTTTGGAATTAAGATTATAAATAGAAATATCCGTAGTCGTCCATGCTTGAACCTGAGTTTATTTTCTTTTACTAGCTAAAAGATGTTAATTACTTGCATTTTTGGGACCCAGATGACCATGGAACAATCGTCAATGCTGCTGCAAATTACTTGTCCGGATGCCAGCCGAACTTCTCTCCCCAGGTTTTAGGGGTGGGCGACCAAATCCTGTGGTCACGGGCTGTGCGGTTTCTGGGGCAAGTATGCATTTTCAAGAGCACGACAGGACGAACTAGTGTCACGATCCATTTGCTTCCTCGCGCGCACGGTAAATAGCATATAATTTTTTTTTTTGAATGGTCGCGGGAGGTGGGGAGAGGTTTCCCACCTGAATATTTTCATTCAAAAGCCAGCAAGTTTTACACAAGTAGGGGAAGCAAAAGGAGCTACACAGCCGCGCTGATGCAGGCTGCCCCGGAGTCTGTCTTCGCACGGAGTCTAGCAGGAGTAGCATCTTCACGGCACAAGCAAAGGAGACGCTGAAGGGAGGGGCGATCGCCGTGGAAAGCTACGTTGTTTCGGTGCTTCCACACATTCCAGCAGCACATGATGGTGAGGGTCGACGTCGTCTTGCCGCCGAGCACCTGGGGATACTCGTGGAGCTAGAGCCGCTGTACGTCTTGAGCAGAGCAGCGCGCGACTGAATCCTGGACTGCACCAGGAACCAGCAGAAAAACTTGGCCTTGGACGGGGCGTAGTTGCTCCATACGAAATCCGCGAAAGGAGCAGCGGTGTCACTCGAGGAATGTGCTCCAAATAGCGCAAAATGCAGCGCCGCGTTAAATATTTGCCGTGCTATTGATACTTCAACAACCTACACACTAAAAGAACTCCGATGATGAGTTCGATATGGAGGAAGATGAGGCCATTTCCATGCTATTGGCTTGGCGAGCTAACAAGAAGCCGAAGATAGGTGACTCGGTTTTTGGTAGGCTGAAATTGTGGAGGGAACGGATCGGAGGCTACAACAAGTTGATGCGGATGTATTTCAATGACGATGCAACATTTCCCGAGAGCTATTTTCGTCGTTCTTTTCGGATGAGCACCGGTTTGTTCAAGTACATCGCGTGGGAGGTGGCCAAGTATGATACATACTTTATGCAGAGGAGAAATGCCGCCGGAGAGCTCGGGCATAGCACCTATCAGAAGGTGACCGCCGCTTTGAGAATGTTGGCATACGGTATACCGGCGGATCTCATTGATGACCACTTGACCATTGGTGAGAGCACCACTATCATGTGCGTGAAGCGGTTTGTTGTGGCCATTGTGCAAGTGTTTGGAGCCACATATTTGAGAGCCCCTAATACCGAGGACACGGCTAGGCTCTTGGAGGAGAACGCGACTCGGGGATTTTCCGGAATGCTTGGCTCCATAGGTTGCATGCATTGGAATTGGAAGAATTATCCTGCGACATGGCATAGACAATTCAAAGGGCACAAAAAGGATTCAACTATAATCCTTGAAGCGGTGGCCGACCACGAGACTTGAATTTGGCATGCATTTTTTGGTATGTCCGGGTCTTGCAATGACATCAATGTCATCCAATGGTCTCCTCTTATGACAAGAATCACGTTGCGTGAAGGTCCACAAGTGGAGTTTGAAGCAAATGGCCGTAAGTACAACTATGGCTACTATCTTGGCGACGACATCTACCCAAGGTGGCTGATACATTAGAAACGTATCTATATCTTTTGATGCTCCATGCTTGTTTAGTATCTACTTTGCTTTACTTGTCTACACTTTGAGGTGCTTTTTACATGTTTTCTGGTACTATCCTATTAACAAGTTGCAACAGTGTCAGATGCCTGTTTTCTGCTATTTTTGATTTCAGAAAAGTTAGTAAAGAAATATACTCGGAATTGGACGGGACGAACGCCAAAGTCAATAACTTCCCGTGGGGAACAAGAAGTCCAGAGGAGAGACGAAGAAGCGGGCCAGGGAGGCCAACCCCCTCCCCCCCTAGGCGCGGGGTTAGGTGGACCCACGCCTGGGTAGGGTTTGCCTACCCTAGTCGCCTCCCGGACTCCCCCCTTCGCCTATAAGAAGCCCCCGATATAGAAAGGGTACCCGACCAGAAATCCACGAAACCGTCTGTAGCCGCCGCCACCATCGTCCCTAGATCGGGGGGGGGATCTGAAGTTCTTCCCGGCACCCTGCCGGAGGGGAGATCATCCTGGAGGCCTTCTCTCCGGTATGATTCGTGAGTAGTTCCACCTTGGACTATGGGTCCATGTAGTAGCTAGATGGTTGTATCTCCTCCTTTGTGCTTTCATGTATAGATCTTGTGAGCTCCGTTCATGATCAAGATCTAATCTATTTGTAATCATGCATGTTGTATTTGCGGGGATCCGATGGATATTGAGATTATTATGTTGGTTTGATTAATGGTTCTATCTTTATGATTCTATCATGTCTGTGTTGTTTATGATCTTGCATGCTCTCCATTGCTAGTGGTTATCTTGGCCAAGTAGTTGCTAGTGACTCCAAGAGGGAGTATTTATGCTCGATAGTGGGTTCATGCCTCTAGTTTCCAAGGGAAGTGACAGATATCTCTTCGGTAGATGTGCTGTTGCTACTAGGGAGAAAACAACGGTCCCTTGTTCATGGAACATGTAGATTGTTTACTTTACACACTTTGCTTAAAGCAGTTGTCTGTTGCTTGCAACTTAATACTAGAGGGGGTTCGGATGATAATCTGGAGGTGGACTTCTAGTCATAGATGCAGTTAGATTACGGTCTATGTATATTGTTGTATTGCCCAATCAACTTCATAGGATCTTTCTAGCTAGTAATTGCATTGTTATGCCTTGCTCAGTTCCTGTCAATTGCCCCGATGTAATTTGTTTACCCTTCATGCCATGTTGTTTATCTAAGGAGAGCACCTCTAGTGAACTATGGACCCCGCTCCAATCTTTACCATTGATACATCTTTCACTGTTACTTGTTTACTTGCTGCAAACCATTACCTTCCACACCATAAGTTTAATCCTTTATTACAGCAAACCGGTGAGCTTGACAACCTCACTGATTTGTTGGGGGGAGTCTTGAGTTTGTGTTGTGCAGGTCTCCACGTTGCTTCCAACACCTGTATGACGTTTCCTTCCTCCTTCTGGTTCGATAACCTTGGTTTCTACTGAGGGAAATCTTGCTGCTTTACTCTTCATATCTTGCTCTTGGGGTTTCCAACAAAGCACTCTTCCTCCCTGTTGAGTGTAGCATCAAGTAATTTCTGGCGCCGTTGCCGGGGAGGCTAAGGACGTCTTCACTAGGGGATTCCTTCACTTCCTTTCTCTTTACTTTGTTTTTAGTTTGCTTTGTTCCTTTTGCTTGGTTTTATTTGACTCTTTTCAAAAAAACCCAAAAATTAGTCTAGTTTGGTTTGTTTGCTTTATTCAAAAACACAAAAAAATTAGTTCATGCTCTAGTTGCCACCTTGATCTAGCTCAACATGTTGCTCCCCCAGTTCTCTCTGAAAAATCTTGCAATAGGTAGTGTCTCCATAATTGGGAAAGATAATATTGAAGAATTCTTTAATTATGTTAGCAAGCATGAGGATATTGAGGATAAACCTAAAGCTGAACTTGCTCCTAATTATGAGATTGCTGCAACTTATTTAGTTCATATGTTGGAGGCTAGGTTTTTTAGCCTTAACCCCTTCATGTAATTCTTATTCCTAAAACTAAAAGAAGAGAAGAATGTTGAAAAAAGGGAATTCATCCTTGAAACTTTATCAAAAGAATTCCATGATGTTGCTAGGGATGCCAAAAAGGTTGTTGAACGTTTCAATATGCTAGGTTCAAGTGTAGATGTTGTGGGTATTTCTGATAAAACTAAGCCTAGAGAGGAATTCAATATACCCATACCCTATAAGCTTGTTGGAATGCATGAAACCTTTGAAAATAACTTCGATTGGATTGCCCCTGAAAATCTTTTTGATAAAGGTAGTAGACCAAAGAGAGATGAGAAAGGATCCTTCAAAACCCATTTGGATGAGATATCTTTCATAGTAGAAGATTTTGCAAGTATGAATGTTAATGCTTCTTCATTTGAAAATACTTGATTCTTCTTGCTTCTTATGCCTAACTTAAAGGCATTAAAGAAAAGTACTTGTTGGAAGATAACCCAAGAGTTCCTGAAGTCTTGGAAGTTATTGCTACTGTAATGACCTCTCCTTATCCTTTTTGTTTGCTTTTTGTGCCAAGAATAACCTCTAATAAGAGGGAACTAAGATTTGGGGAGTTGCTGTCCCGAAACAGATTTATGTCCTCCACCAAAAAAATCGTGATGAAGCTCTATAACTCGGACAGATCTCAAAATTTACGAATAAATCCCCCAGTATGTTGGATAACTTTAGTTAGTCAACACTTTTTGATTTGAGCAACAGAAGATGTTCGAAAAATTTCGTTTCTCCTTGCTGGTCTGTTTTGACAGATTTCTGTCATTATTTGCATTTGCTTCTTATGGATTCCTTTTTGAGCTCTCTTCAGGTAAATTGAGTTTATTTGAAGGAGTTACTTCAATATCTTGTGTTTTTAGTGAAAAGATTTTCTGTTCCAAAGCTTTTCTCGCGGTCTAATATCTTTTAAATAAGCTACTGTTGCTAATGAAGATTGTGTGAAGTTTTGTATGAAGGAAAAATTGCAGGTGTAGAGAGAGAATGATGCAATGAGATGAAGAATGGACAAAAGCTCAAGCTTGGGGATGCCACCATGGTGTCACCCCAAGAAATATCCAAGAGGTACAAGCGTCAAAGCTTGGGGATGCCCAAGGCATCCCCTTCTTCATCAATAAAAAGCTCAGGTCTGTCTAGACACTTCACTTTTATTGTTTCATGCGCAGTTGTGTTTTTCTTGGAGCGTCTTAGTTTTCATTTTCTTTGCTTAGTTTGTTTAGTTTTCTTGAATAAAGTAAGTTTGGACCCCCGTTCTCGCTGTGTTGTTTTGCAAATAAGTTTGCTTGGTGTTTGGAAATGAGTAGTAAGTTCTTGCTTGAAGTGCAAGAGGAGCTTGTATTGACTGTGACTAAGACTTTAGCATGACATGCTAGGTGTTGTTTTTGCATTATGCTTAGTGATTATTGCTGTAGCATATCTTGTTCCAAACAATTGGGATTGCTTAGTGTGCCTTGAAGAAATTATGCGTTGTTTTAGCATGCAAAAGCATAGTATTGTGGTATTCTCCTTTGATGTTTTGCTTGGGTTGACTTGGCACATGCTTAGACCATGTTATGACTATGACAAGTCACCATTAGACTCTATGATCATTTGGTCCTTGACTTGTAGTACCACTCTTTGCTTTGATTAGTTTGCTTTGTTGCATTGCATAATTATGGCCATTATTGCTCTCTTAGTTGGTTGCTCCCAGTCTTTTGCTAGCCTCCACTTATATGAGTAAGTTCTACTCATGCTTCCAACTCCCAAGAAACCAAGTTATTCCAAAGTGTCCACTATAAAATCCTATGCATGGTGTGTTACACCATTCCAAGTATATTCTTGTTTTCAACTATCTTCCAATTAAAAACTATTTTGTTATGTGAAAACTTAGTGATTAAAGCCCTCACAAACTTGATGGCACACTTTATTCTTTGCCCCTAATAAAATTGAACCATTGAGACAACTTTGTTGTATATGCTTGCACTTATAAGTTGGGATTAGCAGAACCGTGCTGTCACGGGGAACGTTTTCAACATTGCACTTGTACTTTTTGTACTCTGTTGATATCATGTTCTTTTGTCTATGAATGTTACCGGTGTGAAATGAAGTGGGAACTTGTAAGTCCATGGAGTTTGTATTCTGTGTTAGAGAAACGTCTGGGCCGCTAGCCTAAGCCATGCCTAATCATGGTGGAAACTTGCAGCATCACCATAGTGAGCTATCTATGAAGCATCCTCAATAAAAAGATACGCATATGATAAATAAAAAGATTGCTGAGATGCTCATTGTCTGCTTGCCTTGTCATTTTGGTTATGGGAAAGCTCCTGTACCATGTGCAAGGGGTACCTCGTTGGCAGTTCTCAATGATATGCAAATACTTACAGTGACAAGAACTTGCCTGGGCCCTAAATTGAGTATCCATGAGGTGTAGCCCTCATAGTCAAGGGACTTGAGATTGCCAACTTATACTTTGTCAAGCATATACTCCAGCTTTGCCACTTTAACCTTAACCACTTCAAGATGCTTATGATAGGGGCAATGAGTGGTAAAAGCTAATTAGTACCATAATTTTTGGAAGCTCTTTTTGAAACTTGTAATCCCTGCTTCCTTTATAAAAAAGGCCTTTCTTCCACCATTATTTGAGTCTCCACCTTCTACCTTTAGGCACCATTAAGAGAGCATAATTGTCATTCTGTGTGCAATGTTCCAAAGCTTATTAATTGATGCATATTGTGTTATTACTTGTTCATGTGCTATCTGTTTCTAGTCACCCTTGTGAACTTTGCAGGTGTCCTATGCATTATATTGCTACTCTATGAGGGACAAGTTGATTGCCACTATGCTATGTTTTCTACATGTGAAACAAACAAATGTTTTTCAATACATATTATTCATGATCTTTGTTTGTAGCTTGCCATGTTGCATGCATAATTACTATGTCCTATTGTTAGAACTCCATCTTTCATGCACATGTTTAGAGTTCTTTGATCCCAGCTTTCAATATTTGCAAATGGTTGGATCTTTATTGTGAGGGTGCATGTTCACCTCAAAAATTATTCTTTTATCACTTACCTACTCGAGGACGAGAAGGAGTTAAGCTTGGGGATGCTGATACGTTGGAAACGTATCTATAATTTTTTATGCTCCATGATTGTTTAGTATCTACTTTGCTTTACTTGTCTACACTTTGAGGTGCTTTTTACATGTTTTCTGGTACTAACCTATTAACAAGTTGCAACAGTGCCAGATGCTTGTTTTCTGCTGTTTTTGGTTTCAGAAAATTTAGTAAAGAAATATTCTCGGAATTGGATGGGACGAACGCCAAAGTCAATAACTTTCCGTGGGGAACAAGAAGTCCAGAGGAGAGACGGAGAAGCGGGCCAGGGAAGTCAAACCCCCCACGCGCGGGGTCAGGTGGACCCGCGCCTGGGTAGGGTTTGCCTACCCTGGTCGCCTCCCGGACTCCCCCTTCGCCTATAAGAAGCCCTTGATACAGAAACTCTCGGTATCTGATTAGAAATCCACGAAACTGTCTGTAGCCGCCGCCACCATCGTCCCTAGATCGGGGGGGATCTGAAGTTCTTCCCGGCACCCTGCCGGAGGGGAGATCATCCCGGAGGCCTTCTCTCCGGTATGATTCGTGAGTAGTTCCACCTTGGACTATGGATCCATGTAGTAGCTAGATGGTTGTATCTCCTCCTTTGTGCTTTCATGTATAGATCTTGTGAGCTCCGTTCATGATCAAGATCTAATCTATTTGTAATCATGCATGTTGTGTTTGCAGGGATCCGATGGATATTGAGATTATTATGTTGGTTTGATTAATGGTTCTATCTTTATGATTCTATCATGTCTGTGTTGTTTATGATCTTGCATGCTCTCCGTTGCTAGTGGTTTTCTTGGCCAAGTAGTTGCTAGTGACTCAAAGAGGGAGTATTTATGCTCGATAGTGGGTTCATGCCTCTAGTTTCCAAGGGAAGTGATAGAAATCTCTTCGGCTGCATATGTGTTGTTGCTATTAGGGAGAAAACAACGGTCCCTTGTTCATGGAACATGTGGATTGTTTACTTTACACACTTTGCTTAAAGCAGTTGTCTGTTGCTTGCAACTTAATACTGGAGGGGGTTCGAATGATAACCTGAAGGTGGACTTCTAGTCATAGATGCAGTTAGATTACGGTCTATGTATATTGTTGTATTGCCCAATCAACTTCATAGGATCTTTCTAGCTAGTAATTGCATTGTTATGCCTTTCTCAGTTCCTGTCAATTGCCCCGATGTAATTTGTTTACCCTTCATGCCATGTTGTTTATCTAAGGAGATCACCTCTAGTGAACTATGGACCTCGGTCCAATCTTTACCATTGATACATCTTTCACTGTTACTTGTTTACTTGCTGCAAACCATTACCTTCCACACCATACGTTTAATCCTTTGTTATAGCAAACCGGTGAGCTTGACAACCTCACTGATTCGTTGGGGCAAAGTCTTGAGTTTGTGTTGTGCAGGTCTCCACGTTGCTTCCAACACCTGTGTGACGTTTCCTTCCTCATTCTGATTCGATAACCTTGGTTTCTATTGAGGGAAGTCTTGCTGTTGTACTATTCATACCTTGCTCTTGGGGTTTGCAACGAAGCACTCTTCCTCCCTGTTGAGTGTAGCATCAGTGGCAAACATTTGTGAAGCCGGTCCATAAGCCCAAAGGTAAGAAACAAACCAACTTTTACACAGCGCAAGCGGCGGCTAGGAAAGATGTGGAGAGAGCATTTGGAATTTTGCAAGCCCAATTTGCTATTGTGAGAGGACAGGCTAGATTTTGGAACCAAGAGTGCCTTTGGTATATCATGATTGCTTGTGTCATCATTTTTTTGGAAAAGAGTATATATTAATATCACAGGGATACCAATTACACCCAGCCTCTGCAACAACGCATGTCCTAGCGGCTCTACGGATGCACACAACCCAGAAAAAAGAAAAAAGAATTACAAATAAGAAAAGTCCCGCTACCGAGAACTAATCCTCAAAGCAATGACACTGACACCATCAGAACAACACCAGTAGTCCTCCACTCTAATAACAACGCCTTCAAGAAGGAAACAGTGTCCAAGCGTCGTCATTGCCCGATCAAAGATCATAGGTTTTCACCCTGGAGAAAGTCCTCGCTCACAAAACAATGCATTCAACAAGATCATTGCCAGGCACAACCAGTTAAGGCCAGACCTTGGATTTTCACCCTGCAAGGTAAGACCGGGAACTCCCCCTGTGTTGTCTTCCCGCACCAACAGTCGCTGCAACGAGTTCCAGATCACGCAGCCAGTTCTCCATCGCCACAAGAACAAAAATCACCATCACTACCCTCATATTTACGCTTTCCAGACATTCTCCGCATCTGACTTCACCATGGCTCTAAGAATGGCACTTGGTGGTAACAAGCAACAGAGCTTCGCAACACTCCCGCTGAAAGCAAACGGCCAGAAAAACAAGGTGCGCACGACCGAATACCTTCCGATCCAGCAATCTCCAGGCACGATACGCCCATGGGAGTTCGCCGGTGGAGCCTTCCGGAACCCGCCTCTCCAGACCAGATCCACGAGGGCAGAAATCAAGCAGATCTTCGTTTTTGTGCGAAAGAAATCAAAGGACCACCTCCTTTATTAGATCCGACACAGCGATCCCCACACCGCTGCCCGATTTTCGGAGAACGAAACGAGCAGGCAATTATGGTTAGAGAGCCGATCTAGGTCTTCCAACGGAATCCCATCACCGACACCTCCTCCACCAGATCGCCTCCACAAGGAACCGCTGCCTCCACCCCGACCAAGGGACGCCGCCCAGGTCCGCGCTTCAGCCTCCGCCGCCGCTGCCCCAGCAGCTCCGGCTTTCGCCTCTGACGCATAACATGATCATAGAGGATGACCGTGGGAAAAATATAGAAGAAACCACCCACTATGACTTGATGGGTGTGCCCGTACAAGTTCAACGCTCATAACATAGGATTGCACGGTTCATGGCCTCTTATCATGCAATCCGGTCCAATGACGCACATGATGAGCTTCAAAATTATCTCATCGAGGAGTGGTGGAAATGGTTTGGAGGCTGGTAGTGCATTTGTATGTTTGTTGTATTGTTGTGAAACAATTTGTTGATGAACGTCATCGTTGTATTGTTGTAAAACTATTTGTTGGTGTGTTGTAAAACTATTTGTGCTATTGGTGATGTAAAACTTGTTGTAATAAATTTTGTAGACAATTTATTGTTAGTTTTTCGGTATTTGTTTGATCTTTTTGAATGTATAGAATTATTGTTTTTGTGTTTGCGCCTGTAGCGCGCGCTCTATTTTACAGCGCCTGATGGGGGCAAAAAACTTGCGGACACTCGGGTGCTGCATTTTAGCGCCTTCGACTGAGGTCCGTGATTTTACAACGTTCGAATGCGATAGCGCACGTTCCAAAACTAATTTACAGCGCTATATTTTTAGGCTTCTGCTGGAGATGCTCTGAGAGAAGAGGAGCTTTCATGCGCTGGTATGTATTGCCAGTCACCCGATCTGGAAAAACTGAAACGCCTGGTGCTTCAACAACGTGCACAGACAGCAAAATGCACAACGTCTGGCGTCGATCCTCGCGGAAGAATTCCATATTATGATGAAAAAGATTTGGAGGGAGCATGCCAGAGGTGGAGACTTACGAATTACTCCCTCCGTTTTAAAATATAAAATATTTTAGGTTTGCGAAACAAATGAATCTAGATTCACTGTAAACCTGAATAAATTTATATACTAAAAGAAGTCTGGATATATTTACTTTATAAAGCTAAACCATTTTATATTTTGAAACGGAGGGAGGGAGCACACGATAGCCTGATAGACTAGCTTTAGCTTTTTTTCAGTGTTTCCGTGATCTCCTATGTTTGCATAAGAGATAATTTCTTACTATAAAAAAACATTCTACCTTCTACAAAATTAAGGTACACGTTCACGCATTCTTAAAAAAAATATAGCCCACAAGCATAAATTATGTTGGTCTGTGTATTTGAAACTAGGTTCATACAAGCTCATCTCTATGGTAATTAACTATCTGAATCCAATCATCAAACCACGTTTGTATGAATCAGAAATGAAATTATATATAAATTGATCCGATGATGCTTTTAGCATAGAAAAAAGTATTGCAGCTGGTAGGACGTAAGAGCAACTCCAACAATATCTTCCATTTCAAACACCGATTCTATCTGAGTCAGGCCATCTACGGTGGCGGCCGGACAAGCGGGAGGCCCATGTTCTTTCAGGACGGACCATTGCATTCAATTGGCGTCCCCCATTTGTTCGCAACTAGGATTTTTTTGCCATATTTAATTTTGCACATTACACATAAAAATAGTACTTCCTCCAACTCATATTAGTTGACTCAAGTTTATCTAGATTCATATATATTTAGTTAAGAATATGAATCTTGACAAACTAATATGGGTCTGAGGGAGTACTAATTTAGTAAAATTGGTAAGAAATTAAAGTAGCACTATAAAATAGTTCATGAAACACACAAATTCTTCTTCTTGCTCTACTAGTTCTACTAACTCTAGATCAGTGACGCTATGCATCATCCCCGGAGTGCAGACCCTTATATGCTGAGGTAGCGGAAGGCAGCGCTATTCATCGTCTCCGGAGCATAGGCCCTCACATGTCGAGGGGAGCAAAGGACAACCTTGTCAAGCGGGTGTCGCGGTCGAACGAGGCCTCGCTCCTCGAGAGTGCGGGTGGTCACCTTCTGTCTTTTGAGATCCTCCTAAACTTCTTCAAGGCGGACGCGACCCCGTCAACAAGGTTCGCATGCAACTCGCGGAGGCGCTCCAAGTGAGCCTCATCGAGGGCTCACAGGCAATTCATCTGCGACATGAATACTCACTGACGTCCCATAAGAAGGTGCAGCCGATAGTCCGAGAGATGAATCCTCCCTGCCGTGCCGGAACAAAGCCTTCGGCCACAACGTCATGGGAGGGGCTGTCAAGGGCATGACCAACGTCCATGGATCTAGGGTTCGACGATACCGAATGGCGGCCGGGTGAGAGTGGAGGACGAGATGCGAATGGAAGCGTGCTCACGGAAATGAGAGTGGTGACGACGAGGAGCACGTGAGGGCAAGAGCAGTCACCAATTTTTTTCTGTTTTTCCTTCTTATTACAGAAATGCCCTCGTAGCTCACAACCTGCCACGCAGAGAGCCTCTCGATTCTCCTCCTCCCCTTCCCCCCTTTCCATTTCCTTCCACCAAATACGACACTGTGATCCTCCACCAACCCGCCGATTCGCCGATCAATCCCCGCCCATGGCCTCCACTTCCTCTTTGTTTCATCTCCTGCGCAGCATGTTTGCCTTCCCTATGTGCCTATAAGAGAGAGAGATCACGCCTCCTCTTAGACACACTATCGCTGACATGGTTATACCCTACGGGTACACGACCTTAACATACCTAGTCCAGCCCAAGGAAGGCCCACGAGAACATGCGTCAGCCCATGAAGACTTTCGGGTGGCCAGGGCCCATGACGCCTTCGGATCCTTGGAGAACAAGACTAGAGTAGATAGAATATTCAAAGGAGTAAACCCTAAAACCTGTAAGCGACTCGATCTGTGCTTGGGACCTACCTATCTCTATATAAAGTCTAGGAGGGCACGACGAGGAGGGCACTTCGCATACCACCGCATACACACCTCCACGCCAGATTGCATCTGCATACCCCTGTACTTTTCGGTTCCGCCGTAATCAAGAGCAGACAAGCAGGAGTAGGGTTTTCCCTCCGGGGGCCTGAACCTGGGTAAACCTCGTGTCCCCTTGTTGCTTGTTTGCTAACCGTTCCGCGATTTCCAGCATCCCCATCTTCTCCAAAACCCAAGCTCATAACAATGCGCATTGACGAGATCAAACCTCGTCAATTGGCGTCGTCTATGGGAACTAGGGGCGCTGATTGTGTGGTCGTGACGGTCCCAACCAAAGCGATCTACAACTCCGCGGCAACAGAGAGTCATCTCCTCTTCGGCGCTTTCGACTTCACCGCCCACTCGCCCGCCACCCTGAAGGACTTCGAGCCCGTTGGCGACGGACTCGAGATCCTGTTCGGGAGCTTCTGCTTCCAGGTGGGGCAGACTGACACTCTTCGTCTCCTAGAGCGGGTGCCCCTGCCATCGATCAGGCCCGCTTCATGGGCTCCACACCCTGTGCTACGCACATCGCCATCGACAGATGAGTCCTATGACAGCAGCAGCTGCAACTCAGATCTGTGTGATCCACCATTGGAGGAAGGGACCTACGGTTCCGGATCCGAAAGTTGCGGCAGCAGCGATCCAATATACGAGCGCTACCAATGCGCCGCATTCATCCAGAGTGACGTGGATCAGGATCCCAACCCGCCACCTAACCCGCAGGGTAGGAACGGCGAGAACAAGAGAAACCAGACCCCTCGCCCAACGAGGACGACACCGACCCCAATCGGATCATCCACCTCAGCGAGGAAGGATGGGCTCAAGCACGTGAAGCCGTTGCAGGCAACAAGATCCTGCACGTGGGTGCCTCACGGGACCTATTGATGGCATACCACATGCTCCTAATCAAAGAGCACAAGAAGGAGGTGAAGATGCAAGAGGTGCTTGACAAACGCAAGCAAGCAGCCTCAGAGTCCAGTGCGCGCGAGCTGCGCTCTCCGCCATGGGCGGCTCAAGATCGCACGACAACCATGGCAACAAGCACCGTTCTCGCACGAAGAACATGGATCCTAAGGCACGTCGTGAGGTGACTCGGACCCTCAACACCTCCTTCATGGAAATGGATGCCGACGGCAACGTCATCCCGAAGACACCGCAAGCTGCGATCATGGTAGCCTCCACATACCACGCGTCCCATCCACCTCCGGTGGGGGACCCGAAAAGCGCCATGCACAAGTCCGCGCTTACCGAACTAGGACTCATTGGAGCTGCGCTCCACGGAGAAGCTCCTGCGGAGCCAAAGAAGAAGGCTGCGGTCAGATTCAACTGCAGCCCCACGCCTTCATCCGAGGATGAAGAGCACGACCTACCTTGAAGGCACAAGAGCTCGCGCCACCGCAGCCACGACTACGACGCTCGAAGCAAGCTCACCCAGCGCAAGATCGACAAAGCGTGCGCCAAGAGCGTCTGCTCATCCGAATCCGAGGAGGACGATGACGAAGGAGAACTCTGCGGAGCCCGATGCTTCAGCAGATCTGTTCGGCGGACACGGATGCCGTGGAACTTCAAGCTTCCTTCGGACACTCCGAAGTTCGACGACACACATGACCCCAAGGCGTGGCTCAGCAACCACCTATCGTCCATCAAACTACACGGCGGAAACAAGGACACCGCCCTGCAATGCCTTCAGCTCTAGCTGACAGGCGCAGCCCGGATCTGGCTCAACAGCCTATCCTCGGGATCCATCCAAAGCTGGGAGGAACTGGCATACAGTTTCATCCGAAACTTCAAAGGCACCAGCAAGAGGCCAGCCTCGATCAAGGAGCTGCGGGCCTGCACCCAATGAACGGGGGAATCCATTCGCTCGTACATATTGCATTGGTCCAACACCAAGAACTCTGTGGCGCACATCTCTGAGGAGAGAGCTATCAACACCTTCAAGGATGGCGTCAAGCGCCAGGACTTCAAGGAAGAACTTGGGCGCGTCAAGCCCAAGACACTCGACCACCTCATGGACATCGCCAACAGGTGGGCAGATGGCGAGGACTCCGTCCACCGAGCGCACTCGGAGGAGGAAGATGACTACGGCTGGCGATGTGAACGCCGTAGCAAGAGAAGATCGCGCGTCTACGACGATCACGATGGATCCGACATGGTCGCGGCTGGCTACACCGACCGCCGCAGCAACGGCAACCGCAGAAGCGGCAGATACCGCGGAAACAACTTCCGCAATGGAGGACGCCCAACTCAGTCATGGCAACGTCGTGGCTGCGATGATGGACCGTCAGCATACGACAAACTGTCGGTTCCATGCACCATCCACTTCTACATCGACAAGCAGGATGGTAAAAAGAAGGCAAGCCACATGCTCAAGGACTGCCGCGAGTTCCAGAAACTCAGCGAGAGCATGTCTCAGATGAGGCAGCAAGCCCCAAACCCTGGGTACGGGAACGCACCCGCACCAGGTGAGATCGCACACGGAGCTCCTCCACCACTACCTACGGGACCTTCGAACCACCCAATCACACCGCACAGAATAACGGTGGGCACGGATACCCCGCGCCGAAAGGATCACCGATGATCCAAAAAGGGCGCCCAACGAACAGGGTGCAAAAGAAGATCACCCGTCAGATCAATCTAGCTATGACCGCTCCACCTGCCATCCCTGAGTACCTCAATGGATCGGAGTCCTGCATCACGTTCAGTCGTTCGGATCACCCTTTCTAGGTCCCTCGCCCAGGTCATGCTGCCCTGGTGCTTGAGGCGCAAATCAGAGGGTTCGATATGAGCCGTGTCTTCATGGACAGCGGCATCGGCATCAATCTGATGTTCGCCAGTACCTTAGCAGCAATGCGTATCCCGCTGTGCAGCCTGGAACAATCCGACACAACGTTCCACGGCATCATCCCAGGGAAGGGAATATTCCCCCTGGGAAATATATGGCTCGACGTCATCTTCGGCAAGCCCGACAACTTTCAATGCGAACGACTCGAGTTTGAAGTGGTGGACTGGCCATCACAATACCCCGCTATCCTTGGACGCGTGGCATTCGCAAGGTTCCTGGCAGTACTGCATTATGCCTACCTGCTACTCAAGATGCTAGGACCAAGGGGCGTCATCACCATCCACGGGAGCTTCACCCGATAGGATCACTGCGACAGGGACTTCAACAGAATTTCCCAGTCTTTCGGCATGAAGGAGGAGCTTACAAGGCTCCGAGAAGTGACATACAACGGGGCACCCCCAGTCTCGAGGCAAAACGCACCCGATATGTCGTTCAACTCCACAGTCAACACAAAGAAGGTGCAGGTCCACCTGACATACACCTCCAAGACGGCGCTGATCGCCAACGACCTCAGCCCTGCATAGGAAAGCGCGCTCGTCGAATTCCTTCGTGAGCGCTGGGAAATCTTCGCCTGGTGTCCTGCGGAAATGCCAGGAGTTCCCAGGAAATTCGCCGAGCACACACTCAACGTCTTTCCAGACTCCAAGCCCGTCAAACAGTCCATCCGACGATTGTTCGAACCACGGGCCGAAGCAATCGGTGTCGAAGTCAACAACTACTCGACGCAAATTTCATCAAGGAGATCAAGGAGAGCGAGTGGCTCGCCAACACCGTGATGGTCCCCAAAAAGGACACGGACATCCTGCGGATGTGCGTGGACTTCACATCGGTGAACAAGCATTGCCCGAAGGATCACTTCCCTCTCCTCGGATCGATCAGATCATCGATTCGACTGCAGGATGCGAGAAGATCTCCTTCCTCGACGCCTACTCAAGCTACAACCAGATTCGACTGAAGGTCGAAGATCAGGAGAAAACGGCGTTCATCACGCCGTTCGGAGTGTTCTGCTACAATACAATGCCCTTCGGGTTGAAGAACGCAGGCGCCACGTACCAACGGTGCATGCAGGCATGCCTGAAGGACCAGATCGGCCGCAACATCCAAGTCTATGTCGACGACATAGTAATCAAAACAAGGGAGGCAAATACACTCATCGACGATCTCCGCGAGACGTTCGACAACCTTGATCGATACAAGATCAAGCTAAACCCAGAAATGTGAGCCTTCGACGTCCCATCTGGCCAGATGCTAGGCTACTTCATCTCCCAGCAAGGAATCAAAGCAAACTCGAAGAAAATCCGGGCCATAATGGCCATGGAGAAGCCGAAGAACCTCAAGGGGGTCCAGCAGCTTGCTGGGCGAATTGCGGCATTGAGCAGATTCATCAGCCGCATGGGCAAAAAAGCCCTGCCTTTCTACCAGTTGCTGTTGGAGATATGCCCTAGAGGCAATAATAAATGTAGTTATTATTATATCTTTGTGTTTATGATAAATGTTTACATTCATGCTATAACAGTATTAACAAGGAAACATTAATACTTGTGTGATTTGTAAACTTAAATTAGAGTCCCTAGTGAAGCCTCTTCATAATACTAGCTTGTTGGTTAATAGATGATTGTGGTTTCCCTATCATGAACATTGAGATGTTATTAACAACAAGATCATATCATTAGGAGAATGGTATGATGGACATACTCCTATAGATAAGCGTAGCATAAAGATCAAGTCATTTTAATAGTTCAATTGCTATAAGCTTTCTGATACATAGTAACCTAATTCCTTCGACCATGAGATCATGCTTATCACCATCACTGGAAGGATGCTTTGATGACATCAAACACCACACCATGACTGGGTGGCTATAAAGGTGGCATTGAGTGTTCGGAAAGTATGGGTTGAGACACATGGATCAAGAGTGGGATTTGTCCATCCATATGACAGATAGATATACTCTGGGCCCTCTCGGTGGAATGTCATCCAATTAGCTTGCAAGCATGTGACTGGCTCACAAGGGATCACATACCACGGGAACAAGAAAAGAATACTTATCAGTAACGAGGTTGAACTAGGTATGCAGAGATACCGACGATCAAAACCTCGGATAAGTAAACTATCGTGAGACAAAGGGAAATTGGTATCGTATGTAAGTGGTTCATTCGATTGCAAAGTAATCATAGAAATATGTGGGAGCCATATGAATTTCCAGATTCCTCTATTGGTTATTGATCGGAGAAGTGTCTCGATCATGTCCGCATAATTCTCGAACCGTAGGGAGACACACTTAAGGATTCGATGTTGTTGAGTAGTTATGGAATGATGAGTAAGAGAACGAATGTTGTTTGGAGTCTCGGATGGGATCCGGGATATCACGAGGAGATCCGGAATGGTCCGGAGAATAAGATTCATATAAGGAAAGTCCTATTTCAGAGTTGGGGAATGATTCCGGTGTTTTCACCGGGAATGTTCTAGAAGGGTCCGGAAGGTCCGGCACTCCGGAGGGGAAGGGTACATGAATGTGTCATAACAATATGGGATGGTTGCATCATGTACTAGGTAACATGGCTGGGAAAAATAAAGGGAGAAATCAAATCCTAGTTTGAAAGTCAAACGCCAATTTGAAAAAGTCAAACGACAAGTTTGCTTGGTGGAGGGAGAGTAGGAAACGTACTTGGGGAGGAGTTCCTATCCCTCCACCCGCCGGCCAAGGAGGCCGACTTGGGGGAGGACTCCCTCCTCCCAAGCCGCGCCCTCCCACCTATAAAAGGAGGGGCAGGGCTGCCCCTCTTCCCTACACCTCTCACACCCCAAACCCTAACCCTAAGCCGCCGGCGCCACCACCCCCTGCTGCCGCCGCCTAGGGCACCACCAACTCGCCGAGTTGGGGTGATCCCAAACCCTAGCCGCTGGCTACGCTCTCCCCTTGGTGCTTTCTAAACTCTAGATCGCCAAGGCCTCTCTCATAGTCCATCATACTCGCTCCGGCTTAAGGCGAAGCCCTGCGAGATCTCCCCTCTACTTCCGGTACCATGCTGTCGTGCTGCCGGAATCGTGAGGAGAGTGCTACAACCTCCGCTGCCTGCTGGAACAAGGGAGAGGAAGGTCTTCATCGAGTACCGAACGTGTGACCGACTGCGGAAGCGCTGCCGGAACGCAGCGCCGGAAGGATCGTCTACGCGATCTTGAGATCGGCAAGAGTACGACTACATCACCCACCAGAATCTTCTTTCGTTAACCGCTTTGGAATCTTCGAGGGTGAGTTCCTCTATTGACTCGTTGCTACAATCTAGTAGATAGATCTTGGCTTGTTTGTTTGCATGCGGTAGAATTTTTTTGTTTTCCATGCTACGAACCCCTTCAGTGGTATCAGAGCCGTGTCTATATGTAGATCTATTGCACGAGTAGAACACAATGGTCATTGTGGGCGGTGGTGCTTTTATTATTAATTGCTTCTTGTGTACTTTGCATCTTGCGGTATGATGGGATGAAGCGGCCCGGGCTAACCTTACATGACATCGTTCATGAGACTTGCTCCACGCTCAACATGCAACTTGTATTGCATAAGTGGCTTTGCGGGTGTCTGTCTCTCCCATCATAGTATAGATCCAATTTACAATGGGACTTGATAGTTCAAGCATCAACGTTGTGGGTTCTTGTTCGTAAGTTAGAGCGACACTTATTGAAAGCCCCAAACCACGTAAAATATGCAAAGAAAATTAGAGGCGTCTAACTTTGTTTTGCAGGGGTGTGCTGTGATGTGATATGGCCATGATTGTGATTATATTTGATGTATGCAATGTTCCTTATTGTAAGTTGGCAACCGGCAGGAGCCATTTGGTTGTCTTTAAATTATGTTAAGACCCGCGTGTCTATTCAAAGTAGCTGTAATAGTTGAAGCTGGTGGGCGACAACCATGGAACGGCGTCATTGACCTTGATGCAATGCCGGTGATGATGGAGATCATGTTCGTGCTTGAAGATGGAGATCGGAAGCACAAAGAAGAAAGGCCATATCATATCACATATTATGAATTGCATGTGATGTTAATCCTTTATGCATCCTGTATTTCTTAGTTAACGACGGTAGCATTATAAGATGATCCCTCAAGCACACAAATTTCAAGTTTTAAAGTGTTCATCCTTAGTTAGCACCGTTGCTAAAGCTTGTTGTTTCGAAGCACCACGTGATGATCGGGTGTGTTAGATTCTGCAAGTGTATACAACGTGAGCAAGCCAGTTTTGCTCATGCAGAAGCTAAGGTTTGATCTTGACAAGCCTATCATGTACATACATGGTCTCGGAACACGGATCACCGAAAGGTAAAGCATGGGTCATATAGTAGATATGATGAACATGTTGATTGTTCGCCATTGAAGCTACATCAACTCTCGTGATGATCGGTTTTGATGTGGTGGATTTGGTTCGTGTGATCACTAAAACAATGTGAGGGATATTGTTTTGAGTGGGAGTTCAAATAGATTAATTTAACTATTAATTAGAACTCAATTTGTCATAAACTTAGTCTAAACTATTGCAAATATGTTGTAGATCAATGGCGGCCCCTACCATCAATTTTAATGTGTTCCTAGAGAAAGAAAAGTTGAAAAACAATGGAAGCAACTTCGCAGATTGGTTCCGCAATTTTAGGATTGTCCTCAATGCTGGTAATTTGACCTATGTGCTAGATGCACCGCTGGGTGACCCGCCTGCAGCTACTGCTACCGATGAAGTAAAGAATGTTTACCTCACTCGGAAGAATCAGTACTCCACAGTTCAGTGTGCTATCTTGTATGGTTTGGAATCGGAGCTTCAGAAAAGGTTTGAGAACCATGACCCACATGATATTGTCCGTGAACCCAAAATGATATTTGAGGCTCACGCAGCAGTTGAGAGTTATGAGGCTTCTGAAAGTTCTTTAACTACAAGATGGAAGATGGCAACTCCGTTAGTGAGCATGTGCTTAAGATGTCTGGGCACGCAAACAAACTCCAAAGTTTGGGTATAGTGATTCCTAATTCTTTGGGGATTCACCGTGTCCTCCAATCACTACCACCAAGTTACAAGAACTTTGTGATGAACTACAATATGCAAACCATGGACAAGACGTTGCCAGAACTCTTCTCCATGTTGAAATCTGCAGAAGTGGAGATCAAGAAAGAGCACCAAGTGTTGATGGTCAATACTGAAGGGAATATGCCCTGAGAGGCAATAATAAAGTGTTTATTATGTGTATTCCAAGTATATGATAGATGTTTATTTTGCATGCTATAATTGTATTAATACGGAAACGTTAATACATGTGTGTTTAATAAACAAACAGAAAGTTCCTAGTTATGCCTCTCTCATAAACTAGCTCGTTGATTAACAAGATGATCAAGGTTTCCTGATCATGGACATTGGATGTTGTTAATAACGGGATCACAACATTAGTGTAATGATGTGATGAACATTCATTCGAAGTATAGCATTAAAATCAAAGTCATTGAGTTTATATTGCTATAACAACTTACGAAGTGATCCTAATCCTTAGACCATGAGATCATGTCAATCACTAACACCGGAAGAGTTTCTTGATAACATCAAACGTCACACCGTAACAGGGTGATTATAAAGATGGATTTAGAACTAATAATTTGTTATGTTGAGGCTCATGGATCGAGAGTGGAATTTGTTCATCCCGATGACGGATAGATATACTCTGGGCCCTCTCGGTGATATCACATTGATTAGCTTGCAAGCAAGTGATTTGATCACTAGAATGTTATATCACGGGAACGAGAAAAGAGTGCATGTCGGTAACGAGATCAAACTAGGTATGGAGATACCGATGATCGAATCTCGGACATGTAATATATCATGAAACAAAGGGATTAAGATACTAGCGTAAAAGGTTCCGACGATCACAAGAAAGTCATCGTTGAATGTGTGGGAGTCAGTATGGGTCTCCAGATCCCGCTTCTGATTATTGATCCGAGAAGGGTCTCGATCATGTCCGCATTATTCACGAACCGTAGGGTGACACACTTAAGAGACACCGACATCCAATTGGAGCAAAAGTTTCATGCCGAAAGAATGAACAAGCGCAGGAATTTATTTCACTAGATACTGAAACAGGTTTTCGGGTGAAATTGCATAAAGTGGTTATGCATGTGAAATGGAATTCTAGCAAGGGGTTATTTGTGAATGTTTGTCATTAAAGTAATTGACAAAATTCTGAATAAAATAAAAGAGTTTTATTTAATGAGAGTTTGCACTAAATTTGGTGGAAATTTAATGGGAATTTGAGTGGACTTTTGAGTGGAGGAAATTTAAAGGGCATTTTGTGAGTGGAGTGTCCACCCACATGAATGAAGGAGGGGAGGGGGCAGCCCCCATGGCCGGCGGCCACCCCCTTGGGTGGCCCCCCTCCTCCTATAAAAGGAGCCCCCTCCTCACTTGTCTCTCACACCTCCTCGTGAAGGATCTCTCTCCCCCTCTAGAATTTATCCCCCATGGTCTCGGACTAGCGAGATACATGTTCCCGATGGCTATTCGGCAAGAAAGAGTTGTGCTTCCGCTGCATCGCTGGAGCGAGGAGGCGGAGGTTTCTCGGTGCCTCGAACGTGTGTGTGAGCACGGATGCGCTGCTGATTTGCGGCGCTAGGACTTCCTCTCGATCTTGAGATCGGCAAGAAATCGTCTACATCAACCACGAGTTGAACTCGTTAAGCTTTGTCGGTCTTCAAGGGTATGTTCTCTACGGATATACATCCGCCCGTTGTTTGTATCTAGTAGATAGATCTTGGTACGTAGTTCCCATCATAGGAAATTTTTTGTTTTCTATGTTGCGAACCCTACAGTGGTATCAGAGCCGGATCTATGCATAGATACTTTACACGGGTAGTACACATATGAGTATGTGGGCGATGAGGATCATGTTGTTGCTCCTTTGTTGTAATTTTGGATATTGGTGGCATAGTGGGATGAAGCGGCCCGGACAAACTTTACATGTCCTCGCACATGAGACCTGTTCCACGCTTGACATGCAACTAGTTTGCATAAGTGGCTATCGGGTGTCTGTCTCTCCTACTATAGTCAATATCTATTTTGCAAGCGAGTTGTCAACAATTTGATTATCCTCGTTGTGGTTCATGTTCGTAGGTAAGAACGGTTCTATCTCGAAAGCCCTAAGCCACGTAAAACTTGCAATGGATAAATTAGAGGCGTCTAGTTTAGATTGTTGCTGGGCTAGTGTTATGATATGGTAGTGTTGTAAGTAGAAGCATGAGATGATACTCTTACAACACACATAGCGTGTAAACTCCATATACCTTGGATTTACACATATAGGTATGATAGTGATCATACCACGGTGCACATGATAGAGATCATCTGCGGGAACCATATCATTTCACTAATAAACATATGATGTTTGATAACATCTTATATTGCTTGTTTAGCGCTTTGTTAGCATAATAAGATGATCCCTCATTTAAATATCAAGATAAGAATGTGATGTTCCTTTAGTATGCACCGATTATGTTTTCGTCGCTCCAAGACATCACGTGATGATCGGGTGTTCTTGGATCCACGACCATATTTCGGGTGTAAAACAGTTACACATGTGAATACTAAGGTTCTAACTTGGCGAGCCTAGCATGTATAGACATGGCCTCGGAACACGGACCGAAAGGTTAAGCATGAGTCATATAGTTGATATGATGCCCATTTGATGCTCTCCTTTGAAGCTATACCGACTCACGTGATGATCGGACTTGGTATAGTGGATTTGGTTCATGTAATCACCAAAAAGGCACGAGGGATGTCGTTTTTGAGTGGGAGTTCATTCATAATATGGATTAGTTGAACTCAATCTATCATACACTTAGTCTAAACTTTACAAATTCTGTTGTAGATGGCACCACCTGCTTTTAATTTCAATGTGTTCATGGAGAAAGAGAAACTAGCAACGAACGGTAGCAACTTTACCGAATGGGCCATGAATTTGAGGATTCTCCTCTCTGCTGCACAAAAGCAATATGTGCTAGAAGCGCCGTTAGGCCCCCCACCTTTAGATGATGCCCCTGACGAGGAGAAGAATGTCTATCAGACTCGTCAGGAGGACCACAACTTAGTTCATTGCGGCATATTGTATGGGCTAGAGCCAGAACTTCGAAAGCGTTTCGAAAATGGTAATGCTTTTGATACAATGGGTGAGTTGAAAATGATTTTCTACACACATGCTGCTGTAGAGAGCTACAACGCTTCAGAAAAGTTCTTTAGCTGCATGATGGAAGAGCACAACTCCATTAGTGAGCATGTACTCAAGATGTCGGGTTACGCCGATAAGCTTGCGTCCTTGGGAATATCGATTCCCATTGACTTAGGCATCCATCATGTTCTGCAGTCTCTGCCACCTAGCTATAAGAGCTTCGTGATGAACTATAACATGCAAGGCATGAAGAAGTCTCTCCCCGAGCTTCTGTCAATGCTTAAAACTGCAGAAGTGGAGATCAAAAAGGAACATCAAGTGTTGATGATCAATAGGAACACTGGTTTCAAGAAACACAAGAAGGGAAAACGGAAGGGAAGTAAGGGCGGCAAGCCTATTGCCGCGCCTGAAAAGAAACCCCGAGTTGGACCTAAGTCTGATTCCGAGTGCTACTATTGTAAGGGGACTGGCCACTGGAAGCGCAACTGCCCCAAGTATCTGGCAGACAAGAAGGCCGGCAAGGCAAACAAAGGTATATATGATATACATGTTATTGATGTGTACTTGACTAGTGCTCGCAGTAGCACCTGGGTATTTGATACCGGTTCAGTTGCTAATATTTGTAACTCGAATCAGGGGCTGCGGAACAAGCGACCGCTAGCAAGGGGTGAGGTCAAGATGCGTGTCGGCAATGGATCAAGTGTTGATGTGATCGCCGTCGGAACGCTGCCTCTCCACTTGCCATCGGGATTAGTTATAAACTTGAATAAATGTTATCTGGTGCCTGCACTGAGCATGAACATTGTATCTGGATCGTGTTTGATGCGAAGTGGTTATTCATTTAAATCCGAGAACAATGGTTGTTCCATTTATATGAATGAAATATTTTATGGTCATGCACCGATGATGAATGGTTTATTTCTATTAGATCTCGATGATAATGTTACACATATTCATAATGTTGATGCTAAAAGGATTAAACTAAATGATGATATATCTGCATATATGTGGCACTGCCGTCTAGGTCATATTGGCGTTAAACGCATGAAGAAGCTCCATTCGGATGTACTTTTGGAATCACTTGATTTTGAATCATTTGATACATGTGAGCCATGCCTTATGGGCAAAATGACTAGAACGCCGTTTTCCGGTTCAATGGAATGGGCGACAGATTTATTGGAAATCATACATTCTTATGTATGTGGTCCAATGAGTGTGTCGGCGCGAGGTGGATATCGTTATTTTGTTACTTTCACGGATGATTTGAGTAGATACGGTTATATCTACTTGATGAAACACAAGTCTGAAACCTTTGAAAAGTTCAAGGAATTTCAGAATAAAGTGGAAAATCATCGTAATAGAAAGATCAAATTTCTACGGTCCGACCGTGGAGGTGAGTATCTAAGTTACGAGTTTAGCACTCACATGAAAGAGTGTGGAATTGTTTCACAACTCACACCTGCCGGAACACCACAGAGAAATGGTGTGTCGGAACGTCGTAATCGTACTTTATTAGATATGGTTCGATCTATGATGTCTCTGACGGACTTGCCGTTGTCATTTTGGGGTTATGCACTAGAAACTGCTACATTCACTTTAAATCGGGCACCATCTAAATCCGTTGAAAATACACCGTATGAATTGTGGTTTGGAAACAAACCTAAGCTGTCATTTCTTAAAGTTTGGGGATGCGATGTTTATGTGAAGAAACTTCAACCGGATAAACTCGAACCCAAAGCGAAAAAATGCGTCTTCATAGGATACCCTAAGGAAACTATTGGGTATTCCTTCTATCACAGATCCGAGGGCAAGGTTTTTGTTGCCAAGAATGGATACTTTCTAGAGAAAGAGTTTATCACGAAAGGTGTGAGTAGTCGGAAGGTAGAACTCGAAGAGGTTATTGAACCTTCTCTTCAAAGTATGGCAAGTAGTGCAGCGCCGGAAGTTGTTCCGGAGTTGGCTCCACCTGTTGAAGAGGGAACTAATGATAATGATCATGAAACTCCAAAAGAGAGTACTACCGAACCTCGCAGGTCAAGCAGGTCGCATGCATCTCCTGAGCTGTACGGAAATCCTGTCATGAATTTCATGGTTGATGAAAATGATGACCCTGCGACGTATGAAGAAGCGATGATGAGCCCGGATTCCAACAAATGGTTAGAAGCCATGAAATCCGAGATGGAATCCATGTATGAAAATCAAGTTTGGAACTTGGTGGAATTACCTCACGACCGAAAGGCCGTGGAGAACAAATGGATTTTGAAAAGGAAAACTGATGCTGATGGTAATGTGACCGTCTATAAAGCTCGACTTGTCGCAAAGTGGTTTCGAAAAATTCAAGGAGTTGACTACGATGAGACATTCTCTCCCGTAGCGATGCTAAAGTCAGTTAGGATTATGTTAGCAATTGCTGCATATTTCGATTATGAGATATGGCAGATGGATGTAAAAACCGCGTTTCTCAATGGTAATATTGAGGAAGAGTTGTATATGATACAACCAAAGGGTTTTGTCGATCCTAAGGATGCTAACAAGGTGTGCAAGCTTCAGCGATCCATCTATGGATTGAAGCAAGCATCACGAAGTTGGAATCTCCGCTTTGATGAGGTGATCAAAGAGTTTGGATTTGTCCAAACTTATGGAGAAGCTTGTATTTACAAGAAAGTGAGTGGGAGCAATGTGGCATTTCTGATATTATATGTGGATGACATATTATTGATTGGAAATGGTATAGATCTTTTAAACAGTGTTAAAAGTTATCTAAACAGCAAATTTTCAATGAAGGACCTAGGTGAAGCGTCATACATATTAGGCATAAAGATCTATAGAGATAGATCTAGGCGCCTAATAGGGCTATCGCAAAGTACATACCTTGATAAGATTTTAAAGAAGTTTAAAATGGACGGAAGTAAGAAGGGGTTCTTACCTATGTTGCAAGGCAAGACATTGAGTAAGACTCAAAGTCCGGCTTCGGCGGAAGAAAGAGAGATAATGGACAAAGTCCCCTATGCTTCAGCCATAGGCTCTATAATGTACGCCATGCTATGTACAAGACCGGATGTGGCACATGCTATTAGTTTGACTAGTAGGTACCAATCAGATCCAGGTTCGGAACACTGGATAGCGGTCAAGAATATCCTTAAGTACTTACGAAGAACTAAGGATATGTTTCTTGTATACGGAGGTGAAGAAGAGCTCGTCGCTAAGTGTTATGTCGACGCTAGCTTTGACACAGATCCGGATGACTCTAAGTCTCAATCCGGATACGTATTTCTCATGAATGGCGGAGCGGTTAGTTGGAGGAGCTCCAAACAACCTGTGGTAGCGGGATCAACAACGGAGGCCGAATATGTTGCTGCTTCAGAAGCGGCTCAGGAAGCAGTTTGGATGAAGGAGTTCATATTCGAACTAGGAGTGGTGGAAAACGCGTTGGACCCAATGGTGATCTATTGTGACAACAATGGTGCCATTGCCAATGACAAAGAGCCAAGGTCTCACAAGCATTCCAAGCATATTAAGCGCCGGTTTCACTCCATCCGCGAGCATGTCAAGGATGGAGATATAAAGATTTGTAAAGTACATACGGATCTCAATGTAGCAGATCCGTTGACTAAAACTCTCCCTAGAGCAAAACATGATCAACACCAGAACTCAATGGGTGTTAGATTTATCACTATGTAACTAGATTATTGTCTCTAGTGCAAGTGGGAGACTGAAGGGAATATGCCCTGAGAGGCAATAATAAAGTGTTTATTATGTGTATTCCAAGTATATGATAGATGTTTATTTTGCATGCTATAATTGTATTAATATGGAAACGTTAATACATGTGTGTTTAATAAACAAACAGAAAATTCCTAGTTATGCCTCTCTCATAAACTAGCTCGTTGATTAACAAGATGATCAAGGTTTCCTGATCATGGACATTGGATGTTGTTAATAACGGGATCACAACATTAGTGTAATGATGTGATGAACATTCATCTGAAGTATAGCATTACGATCAAAGTCATTGAGTTTATATTGCTATAACAACTTACGAAGTGATCCTAATCCTTAGACCATGAGATCATGTCAATCACTAACACCGGAAGAGTTTCTTGATAACATCAAACATCACACCGTAACCGGGTGATTATAAAGATGGATTCAGAACTAATAAAGTGTTATGTTGAGGCTCATGGATAGAGAGTGGAATTTGTTCATCCCGATGACGGATAGATATACTCTGGGCCCTCTCGGTGATATCACATTGATTAGCTTGCAAGCAAGTGATTTGATCACTAGAATGTTATATCACGGGAACGAGAAAAGAGTGCATGTCGGTAACGAGATCAAACTAGGTATGGAGATACCGATGATCGAATCTCGGACATGTAATATATCGTGAAACAAAGGGATTAAGATACTAGCGTAAAAGGTTCCGACGATCACAATAAAGTCATCGTTGAATGTGTGGGAGTCAGTATGGGTCTCCAGATCCCGCTTCTGATTATTGATCCGAGAAGGGTCTCGATCATGTCCGCATTATTCACGAACTGTAGGGTGACACACTTAAGAGACACCGACATCCAATTGGAGCAAAAGTTTCATGCCGAAAGAATGAACAAGCGCAGGAATTTATTTCACTAGATACCGAAACAGGTTTTCGGGTGAAATTGCATAAAGTGGTTATGCATGTGAAATGGAATTCTAGCAAGGGGTTATATGTGAATGTTTGTCATTAAAGTAATTGACAAAATTCTGAATAAAATAAAAGAGTTTTATTTAATGAGAGTTTGCATTAAATTTGGTGAAAATTTAATGGGAATTTGAGTGGACTTTTGAGTGGAGGAAATTTAAAGGGAATTTTGTGAGTGGAGTGTCCACCCACATGAATGAAGGAGGGGAGGGGGCAGCCCCCATGGCTGGCGGCCACCCCCTTGGGTGCCCTTCCTCCTCCTATAAAAGGAGCCCCCCTCCTCACTTGTCTCTCACACCTCCTCGTGAAGGATCTCTCTCCCCCTCTAGAATTTATCCCCCATGGTCTCGGACTAGCGAGATACATGTTCTCGGTGGCTATTCGGCAAGAAAGAGTTGTGCTTCCGCTGCATCGCTGGAGCGAGGAGGCGGAGGTTTCTCGATGCCTCGAACATGTGTGCGAGCACGGATGCGCTGCTGATTTGCGGCGCTAGGACTTCCTCTCGATCTTGAGATCGGCAAGAGATCGTCTACATCAACCACGAGTTGAACTCGTTAAGCTTTGTCGGTCTTCAAGGGTATGTTCTCTACGGATATACATCCGCCCGTTGTTTGTATCTAGTAGATAGATCTTGGTACGTAGTTCCCATCGTAGGAAATTTTTTGTTTTCTATGCTGCGAACCCTACAAATAAGACCACCAAATTCAAGAAAGGCAAGTCTAAGCAAAAGGGAAACTTCAAGAAGGGCGGTAAGAAAGTTGCTGCACTAGGCGCGCCCTAGGGCTGGCCGCGCCACCAGGGGGTGTGCTGGCCTGGTCGGTCCCCTGGTCACTCCAGGTGCCCCTCTGCCCCTTTTTCACGAAAACAGTTAATATGAATTTTCTAGAATTTTTCTGGAAACTTTATATTTGCTCAATTTTTAGGTTATGAAAATTGATTTTCTCGCAGAAAAAGATTTATGAAAGACACAAAAGAAAACCAAAACTAACACTACAGAAGTTCTAAGACCCTCTAAAAATAAAGCAACTAGCAAAACTAAGACGAAAAATACGAAAAACAAAGATCGGAAAAGAGAAAGATAAAAGTGAGCAAGGATAATCATTGTGAAAACATTGTTTTGTTCATTAAAATCCCTTTGTTAACAAGGTTGATCAAGTCTTGTTACGAATACAATCTTATATGAAACAAAACTTTGCATTTCACTAAATGATTATGTTACCTCAATCTTGATAGCAATAGTCCCAATCATAATAGTTTCAAAATTTTCTTGTGGAATGGGACAATATATTTCTCCAACTTTGATGCCCTCAATATTTTCAATTGAATTCAGGCCATAGCTCTTATCAATCTTCTTTGGGAAATAGATAGTATGCTCTTTGTCATTAATATTACAAGTTAATTTTCCTTGATTACAATTGATGACAACACCTACAGTATTAAGAAAAGGTCTCCCAAGAATAATAGACATATTATCAACTTCAGGCATCTCAAGCACAACAAAATCAGTTAATACCAAGCAATTATGAGCCACTTGAACAGGAACATCCTCACATATACCAACAGGAATAGTAGTAGACTTATTAGCCATTTGCAAAGATATATCAGTTGGTATCAATTTTTCTAGTTGAAGTCTCTTGTAGAGAGAGAAAGGCATAACACTAACTCCTGCTCCCAAATCACACAAAGCAGTTCTAACATAATTATTTTTAATAGAGCAAGGAATAATTGTAATACCTGGATCACCAAGTTTCCTTTGGAATCTTACCATTGAAGGAATAATTAGCAAGCAAAGTAGAAATTTCCTCATTAGGAATCTTCCTTTTATTAGAGACAATATTGTTGGAGATATGCCCTAGAGGCAATAAAACAAGTGGTTATTATTATATCTTTGTTTTTTATGATAAATGTTTACATTCATGCTATAATAGTATTAATCGGAAACATTATTACTTGTGTGATTTGTAAACTAAATTAGATTCCCTGGTAAAGCCTCTTTATAATACTAGCTTGTTGGTTAATAGATGATCGTGGTTTCTCGATCATGAACATTGAGATGTTATTAACAACAAGATCATATCATTAGGAGAATGGTGTGATGGACATACTCCTATAGATAAGCGTAGCATAAATATCAAGTCATTTCAATAGTTCATTTGCTATAAGCTTTCTGATACATAGTAACCTAATTCCTTCGACCATGAGATCATGCTAATCACCATCACCAGAAGGATGCTTTGATAACATCAAACACCACACCATAACTGGGTGTCTATAAAGGTGGCATTGAGTGTTCGGAAAGTATGCGTTGAGGCACATGGATCAAGAGTGGGATTTGTCCATCCATATGATGGATAGATATACTTTGGGCCCTCTCGGTGGAATGTCATCCAATTATCTTGCAAGCATGTGACTGGCTCACAAGGGATCAGATATCACGGGAACGAGAAAAGAGTACTTATCGGTAACGAGGTTGAACTAGGTATGCAGAGATACTGACGATCAAACCTCGGATAAGTAAACTATCGCGAGACAAAGGGAAGTTGGTATCGTATGTAAGTGATTCATTCGATCGCAAAAGTAATCATAGAAATATGTGGGAGCCATATGAATTTCCAGATTCCTCTATTGGTTATTGATCGGAGAAGTGTCTCGGTCATGTCCGCATAACTCACGAACCATAGGGAGACACACTTAAGGATTCGATGTTGTTTAGTAGATATGGAATGTAAGTAGGGAGACTGAATAATGTTCGAAGGCTCGGATGGGATCCGGGATATCACGAGGAGATCCGGAATGATCCGGAGAATAAGATTCATATAAGGAAAGTCCGATTTCGGAGTTCGGGAATGATTTCGATGTTTTCATCGGAGAGGTTCTAGAAGGGTCTAGAAGGTTCACCAGGCCGGAAGGGGAATGGTTCATGAATGTGTCATGGTTAAGTGGAATGATTGGATCATGTCCTTGGTCACTTGGTTGGGCATTTGCGAGAGAGAAATAAAGCTCTAAATTGAAAGTCAAAAGAGAGGTTTGAAAAGTCAAACTGGAACAATAGTTTCCTAGTGGAAGATGGAAAGAGTCCTTCCTTCTATCCAACTTGGGTTTGGGTATTGATTCAAACTCACCTCTCCCAAGATGCCCTCCCTCTCATAAATAGAGGGGGAGGGCTGCCCCAAAGCACACAACACCAGCCCTCCCCACCCGTGCGCCGCCGCCTCCGCCCAAGCCGCTGCCACCTCGTGCCGCCATCGGTCCGTCGTCGTGGCCCTAGACACCGCCGACACCTTCTACTCCTATCCGGCTTTCTAAACCTAGATCACCGGAAACCCTAGATCCACTATAACTCGCACCGGCTTAGACGAAGCCCTGCGGGATCTTCCATCTACTTCCGACACCACGTCGTCGTGCTGCTGGAATCGCGAGGGGAGAACTACAACCTTCTTTGTCTGCTGGAACAAGGGAGAGGAAGGTCTTCATCGAGTACCGAATGTGTGACCGACTGCGGAAGTGCTGCCGGAAAGCAGCGTCGGAAGGATCGTCTATGCGATCTTGAGACCGGCAAGTGTACGACTACATCACTCACAAGAATCTGCTCTCGTTAACCGCTTTGGAATCTTCGAGGGTGAGTACTCTAATCAACTCATTGCTTCAATCTAGTAGATAGATCTTGGCTTGTTTGTATGCATGAGGTAGAATTTTTTTGTTTTCCATGCTACGAACCCCTACAGTGGTATCAGATTCGTGTCTATATGTAGATCTATTGCACGTGTAGAACACAATGGTCATTGTGGGCTTTGATGCTTTTTTTGTGGATTGCTTCTTATGTACTTTGCATCTTGCGGGATGGTGGGATGAAGCGTCCCGGGCTAACCTTACATGACATCATTCATGAGACTTGCTCCCCGCTTGACATGCAACTTGTATTGCGTAAGTGGCTTTGCGGGTGCCTGTTTCTCGCAACATAGTGAAGATTCAATTTAAAATGGGTAATTGAAAATACTAGTATCAACGTTGTGGTTCTTGTTCGTAAGTTAGTACGACACTTATTGAAAGCCCCAAACCACGTAAAACATGCAAAGAAAATTAGAGACGTCTAAATTTGTTTTGCAGGGGTGTGCTATGATGTGATATGGCCATCATTGTGATTATATATGATGTATGCAGTGTTCCTTATTGTAAGTCGGCAACTGGAAGGAGCCATATGGTTGTCTTTTAATTTCGTTAAGATCTATGTGTCTATTATTCAAAGTAGTTGTAATAGTTGATGCTGGTGGACGACAACCATGAAGCGGCGCCATTGACATTGACGCCATGCCGGTGATGATGGAGATCATGTTCGTGCTTGAAGATGGAGATCGAAAGCACAAGAAGAAAGGCCATATCATATCACATATTTTGAATTGCATGTGATGTTAATCCTTTTATGCATCTTGTATTGCTTAGTTAAAGACGGTAGCATTATAAGATGATCCCTCTCACAAAATTTCAAGTTATAAAGTGTTCATCCTTAGTAAGCACGTTTTCTAAAGCTCGTTGTTTCGAAGCACCACGTGATGATCAGGTGTGTTAGATTCTGCTAGTGTATACAACGGGAGCAAGCCAGATTTGCTCATGCAGAAGCTAAGGTTTGATCTTGATGAGCCTAGCATGTACAGACATGGTCTCGGAACACGGATCACCGAAAGGTAAAGCATGAGTCATATAGTAGATATGATGAACATGTTGATTGTTCGCCATTGAAGCTACGTCAACTCTTGTGATGGTCGGTTTTGATGTGGTGGATTTGGTTCGTGTGATCACTAAAACAATGTGAGAGATGTTGTTTTGAGTGGGAGTTCACCTAGATTAATTTAACTATTAATTAGAACTCAATTTGTCATAAACTCAGTCTAAACTATTGCAAATATGTTGTAGATCAATGGCGGCCCCTACCATCAATTTTAATGTATTCCTAGAGAAAGAAAAGTTGAAAAACAATGGAAGCAACTTCGCGGATTGGTTCCGCAACTTGAGGATTGTCCTTAATGCTGGTAATTTGACCTATGTGCTGGATGCACCGCTGGGTGACCCACCTGCAGCTAATGCTACCGATGAGGTAAAGAATGTTTTCCTTTCTCGGAAGAATCAGTACTCCACAGTTCAGTGTGCTATCTTGTATGGTTTGGAATCAGAGCTTCAGAAAAGGTTTGAGAACCATGACCCACATGATATTGTCCATGAACTCAAAATGATATTTAAGGCTCACGCGGCAGTTGAGATTTATGAGGCTTCTGAAAAGTTCTTTAACTGCAAGATGGAAGAGGGCAGCTCCATTAGTGAGCACGTGCTTAAGATGTCTGGGAACACAAGCAAGCTTCAAAGCTTGGGTATAGTGATTCCAAATGCTTTGGGGATTCACCGTGTCCTCCAATTACTACCACCAAGTTAAAAGAACTTTGTGATGAACTACAATATGCAAAACATGGACAAGTCGTTGCACGAACTCTTCTCCATGTTAAAGTCTGCGGAAGTGGAGATCAAGAAAGAACACCAAGTGTTGATGGTCAATAAGACCACCAAATTCAAGAAGCAAGGCAAGTCTAAGAAAAAGGGAAACTTCAAGAAGGGCGGTAAGAAAGTTACCGCGCCGGCGAAGAAGACCAAGGCTGGGCATAAGCCTGATACCGAGTGCTTTTACTACAAGGGAGAAGGTCACTGGAGGCGGAATTCCCCAAAGTACTTGGCGGATTTGAAGAACAGCAACATCAAGAAGAAAGGTATATCTGATATACATGTTATTGATGTGTATCTCACTAGTACTAGTAGTAGTGCCTGGGTATTTGATACTGGTTCGGTTGCTCATATTTGTAACTCGAAACAGGTCCTGCAGAATAAACGGAAGCTAGCGAAGAACGAGGTGACGATGCGCGTTGGAAATGGATCAAAGGTTGATGTGATCGCGGTCGGCACGCTACCTCTTCATCTACCATCGGGATTAGTTTTATACTTAAATAATTTTTATTTGGTGCCTGCGTTGAGCATGAACATTATATCGGGATCCTGTTTATTGCGAGACGGTTACTTGTTTAAGTCCGAGAATAATGGTTGTTCGATTTATATGAGTAATATGTTTTATGCACATGCACCTTTGATAGATGGTCTATTCTTATTGAATCTCGATAGTGGAAATACACATATTAATAACATTGAAGCTAAACGTTTGAAATCGAGAGATAACTCGACCTATATGTGGCACTGTTGCTTGGTCACATTGGATTGAAGCGTATGAAGAAACTCCATTCCGATGGACTTCTTGAATCACTTGATTTCGAATCACTTGAAAGATGCGAAGCATGTCTGATGGGTAAAATGACTAAGACTCCATTTTCTGGTATGATGGAGCGAGATACGGACTTATTGGAAATCATACATACCGATGTGTGTGGTCCAATGAGTGTAGCATCGCGCGGTGGTTATTGTTATGTTCTTACCTTCACGGATGACTTGAGTAGATATGGGTATATCTATTTCATGAAACATAAATCCGAAACTTTCGAGAAGTTTAAGGAATTTCAAAGTGAGGTGGAGAATCAACGTAACAAGAAGATTAAATTTCTACGTTCTGATCGTGGAGGTGAATATCTAAGTTACGAGTTTGGCGAGCATTTGAAGAAATGCGGAATACTTTCACAATTGACACCGCCGGGAACACCACAGCGTAATGGTGTGTCTGAACGTCGTAATCGAACTCTCTTAGATATGGTTCGTTCTATGATGTCACTTACAGATTTACCGCTATCATTTTGGGGTTATGCATTAGAAACAGCCGCATTCACTTTAAATAGGGCACCATCTAAATCCGTTGAAACGACACCGTATGAATTATGGTTTGGGAAGAAACCTAAATTGTCGTTCCTTAAAGTTTGGGTTGCAAAGCCTATGTAAAGAAGTTACAGCCGGACAAGCTTGAACCCAAAGCAAAAAAATGCGTCTTCATAGGATACCCAAAGGAGACTATTGGGTATACCTTCTATCATAGATCCGAAGGCAAAATCTTCGTTGCCAAGAATGGATCCTTTCTAGAGAAGGAATTTCTCTCGAAAGAAGTGACTGGAAGGAAAGTAGAACTCGACGAGGTTGTCGAACCTTCTCTCGAAATTGCGAGTAGCGCAACACCGGAAGAAGTTCCTGTGGTGCCTGCACCAATAAGAGAGGAAGCTAATGATGATGATCATGAAACTTCGGTTGTAGTTGCTACAGAGCCTCGCAGGTCAACGAGAACTCGTACCACTCCTGATTGGTATGATCCCGTTATGAGTGTCATGTTGGTGGACAACACCGATGACCCTGCGACATATGAGGAAGCGATGATGAGCCCAGATTCCAATAAATGGCAAGAAGCCATGAAATCCGAGATTGGATCCATGTACGAAAACCAAGTATGGACTTTGGTGGACTTACCGGATGGCCGGAAGGCTGTCGAGAACAAATGGATTTTCAAGAAGAAAACAGATGCTGATGGTAATGTTACTGTCCATAAAGCTCGACTTGTCGCAAAAGGGTTTCGACAAATTCAAGGAGTTGACTACGATGAGACTTTATCACCAGTAGCGAAGCTAAAGTCTGTGAGGATTATGTTAGCAATCGCTGCATATTATGATTATGAGATATGGCAGATGGATGTCAAAACAGCGTTCCTCAATGGAGACATTGATGAAGAGTTGTATATGATGCAACCCAAAGGTTTTGTCGATCCTAAAGATGATAACAAGGTGTGCAAACTTCAACGATCCATATATGGATTGAAGCAACCATCCTGAAGTTGGAATCAACGTTTTGATAAGGTAATCAAAAGCTTTGGTTTTATACAAACTTATGGAGAAGCTTGTATTTACAAGAAAGTGAGTGGGAGCTCTGTAGCATTCTTAATACTATATGTAGATGACATATTGTTGATTGGGAATGATGTAGAACTTCTTAATAGTGTCAACGATTATTTGAATAATAGTTTTTCAATGAAAAATCTTGGCGAAACAGCTTACATATTAGGCATAAAGATTTATAGAGATAGATCGAGACGCCTAATATCATTGTCACAAAGTTCTAAAGAGGTTTGGAATGGAAGATAGCAAGAAAGGGTTCTTGCCCATGTTGCCCAATACGACCTTGAGTAAAACTCAAAGTCCAGCAACAGCAGAAGATAGAGAAAGGATGAGTAAGACTCCCTATGCCTCAGCCATAGGATCTCTAATGTATGCCATGCTATGTACTAGACCCGACATTGCATATGCTGTTAGTTTAACTAGCAGATATCAAAGTGATCCAGGAGTGGATCATTGGACAGCGGTCAAAAACATCCCTAAATACTTGATAAGAACTAAGGATATGGTTCTTTCTTATGGAGGTGATGAATAGCTCACTGTTATTGGTTACACCGATGCTAGTTGGAACACCGATCCAGACGATTCTAAATCTCAATCTGGATACGTATTTACTTTGAATGGTGCAGCAGTTAGCTGGAGGAGTGCAAAGCAAAGCGTTGTGGCGAGATCTTCAATTGAATTGGAATACATAGCTGCTTCGGAGGCTTCAGAAGAAGCGATATGGATGAACGAGTTCATTACAGAGCTCGGTGTGGTTCCAAGTGCGCTGGACCCAATGTCTATCTACTGTGATAACATGGGAGCCATAGCCAATGCGCAAGAACCTAGGTCACACAAGAAGCTGAAGCACATCAAGCTACGTTTTCACTCTATTCGAGGACATGTCCAAGATGGTGACATAAAGATTTGCAAAGTACACACAGATCTGAATGTGGCGGATCCGTTGACTAAACCTCTCCCGAGGGCAAAACATGAGCAACACCAAACTGCCATGGGTGTTGGGTATATTACCATGTAATCTAGATTAGTTGACTCTAGTGCAAGCGGGAGACTGTTGGAGATATGCCCTAGAGGCAATAATAAATGTAGTTATTATTATATCTTTGTGTTTATGATAAATGTTTACATTCATGCTATAACAGTATTAACAAGGAAACATTAATACTTGTGTGATTTGTAAACTTAAATTAGAGTCCCTAGTGAAGCCTCTTCATAATACTAGCTTGTTGGTTAATAGATGATTGTGGTTTCCCTTCATGAACATTGAGATGTTATTAACAACAAGATCATATCATTAGGAGAATGGTATGATGGACATACTCCTATAGATAAGCGTAGCATAAAGATCAAGTCATTTTAATAGTTCAATTGCTATAAGCTTTCTGATACATAGTAACCTAATTCCTTCGACCATGAGATCATGCTTATCACCATCACCGGAAGGATGCTTTGATGACATCAAACACCACACCGTGACTGGGTGGCTATAAAGGTGGCATTGAGTGTTCGGAAAGTATGGGTTGAGACACATGGATCAAGAGTGGGATTTGTCCATCCATATGACGGATAGATATACTCTGGGCCCTCTCGGTGGAATGTCATCCAATTAGCTTGCAAGCATGTGACTGGCTCACAAGGTATCACATACCACGAGAACGAGAAAAGAGTACTTATCAGTAACGAGGTTGAACTAGGTATGCAGAGATACCGACGATCAAAACCTCGGATAAGTAAACTATCATGAGACAAAGGGAAATTGGTATTGTATGTAAGTGTTTCATTTGATCACAAAGTAATCGTAGAAATATGTGGGAGCCATATGAATTTCCAGATTCCTCTATTGGTTATTGATCGGAGAAGTGTCTCGATCATGTCCGCATAATTCACGAACCGTAGGGAGACACACTTAAGGATTCGATGTTGTTGAGTAGTTATGAAATGATGAGTAAGGGACCGAATGTTGTTCGGAGTCTCGGATGGGATCTGGGATATCATGAGGAGATCCGGAATGGTTCAGAGAATAAGATTCATATAAGGAAAGTCCTGTTTCGGAGTTGGGGAATGATTCCGGTGTTTTCACCGGGAATGTTCTAGAAGGGTCCGGAAGGTCCGGCACTCCGGAGGAGAAGGGTACATGAATGTGTCATAACAATATGGGATGGTTGCATCATATACTAGGTAACATGGCTGGGCAAAATAAAGGGAGAAATCAAATCCTAGTTTGAAAGTCAAACGCCAATTTGAAAAAGTCAAACGACAAGTTTGCTTGGTGGAGGGAGAGTAGGAAACGTACTTGGGGAGGAGTTCCTCTCCCTCCACCCGCCGGCCAAGGAGGCCGACTTGGGGGAGGACTCCCTCCTCCCAAGCCGCGCCCTCCCACCTATAAAAGGAGGGGCAGGGCTGCCCCTCTTCCCTACGCCTCTCACACCCCAAACCCTAACCCTAAGCCGCCGGCGCCACCCCCCTGCTGCCGCCGCCTAGGGCACCACCAAATCGCCGAGTTGGGGTGATCCCAAACCCTAGCCGCTGGCTACACTCTCCCCTTGGTGCTTTCTAAACTCTAGATCGCCAAGGCCTCTCTCATAGTCCACCATACTCGCTCCGGCTTAAGGCGAAGCCCTGCGAGATCTCCCCTCTACTTCCGGTACCACGCCGTCGTGCTGCCGGAATCGCGAGGAGAGTGCTACAACCTCCGCTGCCTGCTGGAACAAGGGAGAGGAAGGTCTTCATCGAGTAACGAACGTGTGACCGACTGCGGAAGCGCTGCCGGAACGCAGCGCCGGAAGGATCGTCTACGCGATCTTGAGATCGGCAAGAGTACGACTACATCACCCACGAGAATCTGCTCTCGTTAACCGCTTTGGAATCTTCGAGGGTAAGTTCCTCTATCGACTCGTTGATACAATCTAGTAGATAGATCTTGGCTTGTTTGTTTGCATGCGGTAGAATTTTTTTGTTTTCCATGATACGAACCCCTTCAGTTGCTACGCAAGGCAAACAAATTCGAGTGGACGCCCGAAGCGGACGACGCATTCGAAGATCTAAAGCGGCTGCTCTCCACCTCGCCCGTCCTGATCACGCCAAAGGAACGCGAGCCTTTACTGCTATACATAGCAGCCACACACCAGGTGGTAAGCACCGTACTGGTGGTTGAGTGGCCTGAAGAAGGCAAGACCCATGGGGTCCAACGCCCAATCTACTACCTCAGCGAGGTACTGACACCTACAAAGCGGAGGTATCCTCACTACCAGAAGCTCGCCTATGGCGTGTTCATGACGGCTCGTCGTCTGAGCCACTACTTCCAGGAGCACCAGGTGATGGTAGTCAATGAAGCACCCCTGAACAGCATCCTGAACAATCCGAAGGCCACAGGACACGTGGCCCTATGGGGTATCGAGCTGTCCCCTCTGGACATCATCTATGAGAAGCGCCATACGATCAAGTCACAGGTCCTACCGGATTTCCTAGTCCACTGGATGGAACTGCAGCTGCCGGACACTCCGGACATGATGCAGTCATGGACAATGCACTTCGATGGCTCCAAGCGTGAAGCCGGAGCAGGATCCAGGGCCATACTGACCTCCCCACAGGGCGACAAGATGAAGTACGTCCTCCGGATGAAATTCCGAGCTTCCAACAATGAAGCTGAATACGAGGCCCTCATCCATGGCATGAGGATGGCCAAGATCTGCAGTGCGACGCGCCTAGTCATCTACGATGACTCCAACCTCGTCATCCAGCAGACAATGAACGAGTGCGACGCACACGCCGCCAACATGATTGCATACCGCGCACTCTACAACGCACTCGAAGGAGACTTTGACGGCTGCGAGCTTCGGCACATTGGGAGATAAAACAACGAAGAGGCTGACAGACTCGCCAACATCGGCTCCACCTGTGCACGGGTGCCACCAGGTGTGTTCCTCGAACAGATCTGCGTGCCATCCATCAAAAGTAAATTCCCAAAGGGATCACCCGAAGAAGCAGAGCACTCGGGGGCTGCGCTGAAGGGAATATGCCCGAGAGGCAATAATAAAGTGGTTATTATCGTATTCCTTATTTATGATGAATGTTTATTTTACATGCTATAATTGTGTTAATACGAAAACGTTAATACATGTGTGTTTAATAAACAAAAAGGAAGTTCCTAGTTATGCCTCTCTTATAAACTAGCTCGTTGATTAACAAGATGATCAAAGGTTTCCTGATCATGGACATTGGATGTTGTTAATAACGAGGTCACAACATTAGTGTAATGGTGTGATGAACATTCATCCGAAGTATAGCATTACGATCAAAGTCATTGAGTTTATATTGCTATAACAACTTACGAAGTGATCCTAATCCTTAGACCATGAGATCATGTCAATCACTAACACCGGAAGAGTTTCTTGATAACATCAAACGTCACACCGTAACAGGGTGATTATAAAGATGAATTCAGAACTAATAAAGTGTTATGTTGAGGCCCATGGATCGAGAGTGGAATTTGTTCATCCCGATGACGGATAGATATGCTCTGGGCCCTCTCGGTGATATCACATTGTTTAGCTTGCAAGCAAGTGATTTGATCACTAGAATGTTATATCACGGGAACAAGAAAAGAGTGCATGTCAGTAACGAGATCAAACTAGGTATGGAGATACCGATGATCGAATCTCGGACATGTAATATATCGCGAAACAAAAGGATTAAGATACTAGCGTAAAAGGTTCTGACGATCACAAGAAAGTCATCGTTGAATGTGTGGGAGTCAGTATGGGTCTCCAGATCCCGCTTCTGATTATTGATCTGAGAGGAGTCTCGATCATGTCCGCATTATTCATGAACCATAGGGTGACACACTTAAGAGACACCGACATCCATTTGGAGCAAAAGTTTCATGCCGAAAAGAATAACAAGCGCAGGAATTTATTTCACTAGATACCGAAACGGGTTTTCGGGTGAAATTGCAGAAAGTGTTTCTGCATGTGAAATGAAATACTAGCAAGGGGTTATATGTGAATGTTTGTCATTAAAGTAATTGACAAAATTCTGAATAAATAAAAGGAGTTTTATTTAATGAGAGTTTGCATTAAATTTGGTGGAAATTTAATGGGAATTTGAGTGGGTTTTTTAGTGGAGGGAATTGAAAGGAATTTGAGTGAGTGGAGTGTCCACCCACATGAATGTGTAAGAGGTGGGGGCAGCCCCATGGCTGGGCGCATGGCCCCTTGGGTGCCCCCCCTCTCCCTATAAAAGGAGCCCCCCTCCCTCTCTCTCACTCACACCTCCTCGTGAAGGATCTCTCTCCCCCTCTAGAATTTATCCCCCATGGTCTCGGACTAGCGAGATACATGTTCCCGGTGGCTATTCGTCAAGAAAGAGTTGTGCTTCCGCTGCATCGCTGGAGCGAGGAGGCGGAGGTTGCTCGGTGCCTCGAACGTGTGTGCGAGCACGGATGCGCTGCTGTTTTGCAGCGCTAGGACTTCCTCTCGATCTTGAGATCGGCAAGAGATCGTCTACATCAACCACGAGTTTGGACTCGTTAAGCTTTGTCGGTCTTCAAGGGTATGTTCTCTACGGATATACATCCGCCCGTTGTTTGTATCTAGTAGATAGATCTTGGTACATAGTTGTTCCCATCGTAGGAATTTTTTTGTTTTCTATGCTGCGAACCTACATGCGCTACCCGAAGGACAAGAAGGACCAGAAAAACTCGACACGGAGGTCGCAGTGGTCAACCTGATGCAGTTCATGGAAGTGGAAGAAACATGGACACAACCATACCTCCGATATCTGATAGACGGGGAGCTGCCTGACAGCCCGTCAGATGCCCGACGCATATCTCGCCGGTCCAAGGCCTTCACCATCATCAATGGCGAGCTGTACAAGCGCAGCATTTCGGGTGTACTCCAAAGATGCGTCACCATCGGTGACGGCAAAACCATCCTCCACGACATCCATGAGGGCATCTGCGGCCATCATGCAGGCAGCCGCGCCCTTGTCGCCAAAGCTCTACGAGCCGGATTCTACTGGCCAACGGCCATGAACAATGCCAAGGACATCGTCCGAAGATGCAATGGGTGCCTGAGGTTCGCAGATAAACCGCACGCACCCGGATCGGAGCTCAGGCCCATACCTCTGGCCTGGCCTTTCGCCCAATGGGGCCTTGATATGACCGGCAAACTTCCCAAGTCCTCTAAAGGAGGGCACGTCTACCTCCTGGTCGCACTCGACAAATTCACCAAGTGGATCGAGGCCATGCCCGTCACTAACCAAAAGGGCAAAACGTCCGTCAAGTTCTTCAAATCCATCGTTTATAGTTTCAGCGTGCCGCACAACATCATCACCGACAATGGGTCAAACTTCATCTCAAAATAATTCCAGGACTTCTGCGAAGACCTAGGAATCAACATCACATACGCCTCCGTCGGTGGTGGCATCAAGAAGCGCCTAATGAGCCCACTCCAGCGACTCGCATGAGCTTGGACACAAGAGCTACCCTCGGTCCTCTGGATCTTGCGCACGATGCCAAACAGCTCAACTGGCTACACGCCCTTCTTCATGGTGCACAGAGCCAAAGCCGTGCTGCCTGCAGAGGTACGCCACAAGGCCCCATGGGTCGTCGCCTACAACGAAGCCGAATCGACGGCCGCACTCGAAGACGCCGTCGACACACTCGACGAGGCACGCGACATAGCCGCAGCTCGATCAGCGGTCTATCAATAGAGCCTATGCAACTACCACAGCCCGCACGGGCACGGCCGAAATAGGAGAGGAAGAGCCACCATGACCCCCACTGTGACGCTCAAGGCATGATGGGTTCCTAGGGATCGGCGGAGTCGAAGCATCTGACGCTTCGCTCGAGCTCCGCATCCGCTTTCTAGTCTGCTCCTCGCTAGACTCAAAAGTTTCTTCCGCTGGTGATCGCGTCGAGGGAAGCTCAGACATGGAATCCACTACCTCATTGTCCGGTGCATCCGGAAACAGTTCGGGTAGTGGAGGCGACATGCCCGGTACCTTGAACTCCTGCGCAAAAGAAACAAACTTTCAGAACACAAGCAAGTGCAAGAAAACCACAGTCGAAAAAAGAGCTACGCGCACGACCCAGATCTACACCTGCGGAACCAGACGAGAGGCGTTGAACGGAGGAGTCAACGACTTCCCCGGGAGATCCTCTCTAGCCTTGAACTTCAGCAGCGGCCGAAGAATCCTGTCAAGATCCCCCCTGGAGAACTCCTCAGCCGAAACCCTAGTCAGATCGTGGCGACCAGAATAAAGGAACATCGGGTGCCCAACGTTTGAGGAAGGTGCGGATAATATCCACACCATTCACCTCTTTATCTGGAATCAACTGAAGATCCTCCACCCGATGATAGAGCCCCTCTATCTCCGCCACCTCGCCATCCAAGATGTGGTTCTTCCAGGACCTCTTCGTCTCGATTTTCTGGGAAGGGTCAAAAGGAGCAAGGCCAAAGTTCTGTCCGGCCACTGTGGAGTCGCGGATGTAAAACCATCGCCTCCTCCAGTACTGGACAGATTCAGACATAGAAAAGGAGAAGAAGAGAAAGTTGGATCTAAGGGAAATTATGCAACCGCCGATGGGATAAACGCCATCGGAGCCAGATTGCCTCTTCACGGAATAGAGCTTCCGGAAGAGGCCAAAGTGTGGCTCGACACCGAGCCAGCACTCGCAGAATGTGATGAAGCAGGCAATATGAAGAAGAGAGTTCGGTGAAAGATGATGAAGCTGGATGCCATAAAGGAAAATCAATCCAGCGAGAAAATCGTGGATCGGGAAAGAAAGGCCCCGAAGGACAAAAGCGATGAACATGACCCGAAACCCAGCGGGAGGACGGGGAATTACCTCGTCGCCGGGAACTCTGACGGCCTCCCTATCCTGCGGGATCATACCCCGCTCACGGAGCTTGCGGAGGTCACCCTCACGCGTCTCCGATCGCCGCCAGCCACCATCGGTGACGCGAGTGGCGGCGGAACCCTTCTTGTCGCCGCCGGCAGCACTAGTACCAACTGCGGTGGAGGCCTTCTTAGACTTCCCCATCGCAGTGCGGCGGTGGCGATGATGAGCACGCAGAAACAAGGAAGGAAAGGTTCGAAGAAATTCCAGCGCGCAGCGAGAAAAGCTCAAAGAAGATGGAGCAGTGAAACGAGAATGGCTGCGGTGAAAAACAAACTAACTTTTCCCCAATGATTATAAGGACAAGGACGATGCACGACGACCGTTCATCGGGAAGACCTAAAGCTAACATCCAAATCCAACCGTCCACGTGTCGGCACAGCAGCGAACCATCGCTCACACGCGGTCCACTATGCATGGAAATCGAGGCGACACCGTAATTATCTCCATGCCGCGCGTGACCAGTCAACTCAAAGTCAGAAGGTGGGACCCATGTTCGTCCAGTCACGTCATCTCTGGCGCCGCAGACGCTTGAGGTCACAGATCGTCAGCAATGATGTCCTCAAAAGCTATACTAGCAACGGTTACAATTCTTCGGCTACATACCTAAAAGTACTCACTCGAATCTACGATTCGACTAACTACTCGGGGGCTACTCCTATCAGGAGCGTTGGCCACGCACCCGAAAAAGATCAAAGTACTACACCATTTAACTGTTCTTTGAGTCCTACGTCGAGTCTGCGACTCCACTACGGACTCGGGGGCTACTCCCATAGGGAGGATGGATTCAAGCATCTGAAAAATCTGTGTCCTACGGACCTAAAATTCAACAAAGACTGAATTAAAGTCTCTGCTCGAGTCTACGACTCGAACAGACACTCGGGGGCTACTCCCATAGGGAGCGCTGGTCGCGCACCCTGTAAATTCTTCGACTGCGATCATGCGGATCAGTATGCACAAAACTTTTTGGCAACTTTGCCCCAATTAACGCTAAGTGAGTAACATCTTCCTTGGCCACCCGAAACACCTCCGCGGTGATAAACATTCAGATGTTGTGTCTGTGACACAAAGATAAGACCTACAGATATCATCTGATGGCCTGTCAACACACACGACAACGCTCTGCTAGCAAGAATCCGTGCCAACAGGCGCGATGAAAAATCCCGACGGACACGTTGGTTACATCATTTAAAATTTACTGGAATTCCACTCCTGTAAGTCCTCCACGGCCTGAGTCGAATTACACCAGGATATGTTCCGGGTTCGAGTCGAGGGACTCAAATCTGAACAAGACCGTGTTGTTTTGTCCTAAGACAGTTAACTGACCCTGATCTGTCGGGAGAGTCAGGCACACGCATCAACAATCCCTACACACTCAAATCATTCTCTAAACGAATAGAGATAGCTGCACCCGAAAGATTGAAGAGTCCTCAGCCGAATCTACGATTCGACTGAACACTCGGGGGCTATTGACATGGTTATACCCTACGGGTACACGACCTTAGCATACCTAGTCCAGCCCAAGGAAGGCCCACGAGAACATGCGCCAACCCATGAAGACTTTCGGGTGGCCAGGGCCCATGACGCCTTCGGATCCTTGGAGAACAAGACTAGAGTAGATAGAATATTCAAAGGAGTAAACCCTAAAACCTATAACCGACTCGATCTGTGCCTGGGACTGCCTATCTCTATATAAAGGCTAGGAGGACACTTCGCATACCACCGCATACACACCTCCACGCCAGATTGCATCTGCACACCCCTGTAATTTTCGGTTCCGCCGTAATCAAGAGCAGACAAGCAGGAGTAGGGTTTTCCCTCCGGGGGCCTGAACCTAGGTAAACCTCATGTCCCCTTGTTGCTTGTTTGCTAACCGTTCCGCGATCTCCAGCATCCCCATCTTCTCCAAAACCCAAGCTCATAACAATGGGCATTGACGAGATCAAACCTCGTCAATCGCACACCCCTTTGCGCCTATAGTTCCAGAGCACTGCACTATCTAGATCTTCGTCACCCCGTCTTGTAGCGTGCATCGCGAGCCAGGATAGTAGGCCTCCGAGACCCCGCTGCTTCGAGTCCTGTACGGGAGAAGGGCGATAAGATTTTTGGGAGCACTATTGGTGCGACTACTGACTTCATCACGGACTCCTTCATGGATAACGGCAGCGCCGATGTATTTCTCAACAACGACTTCTTCCCCAACATCAACAAACTCTTTCTCGACAACATGGCTAATGACTGGGTGCCAACGCCAACACTGGCAGTTCCTCTGCTGTGATGTACATCCTCTTTCTCAATCTTGTTTATCTTAGTCAAATAGTATGTCATTCCTTTTGGTTTTCTGTAGATATTGTTCTGATCTTATCTCAAGTTCTATGCCTTGCAATCCTTTTAGTTATCTGCCTTAATCTGTATTCGGTAATTCATATGATTAGTTTAATTTCTATTATTATATTCATATTTTATCTAGCATTTATTATGGTTAATTCTCTTGGTAAATTGCTCTTTTACTCAACAATTACGTGATAGAGTAGCTTTAGCAATTTTTCAGAATTTCTGTGATCTCCTATTTTCGCATAAGAGACATTTTTTGTAATAAAACAAACATTCTAACTTCTATAAAACTAAGATATGCGTGTACACTCTAGAAAAATACAACCCACAAGCATACATTATGTTGGTCTATGTATTTGAACCTAGGTTCAAACAAGCTCATCTCCATCTCTATGGTAATTAACTATATGAATCCAAACATCAAACCATAATTGTATGAATCACACATGAAACAATCTATATATTGATCTAATGATCGCTTTTATGATAGAAAAAACTACCGCAACTGGCAAGATGTAGGAGCAACTCCAACAGTGTCCCCCATTTCAAGCACCAACTATATCCAAGTAGGGCCGGCTGCGGTGTCGGGCGGACATGCCGGAGGCCCATGACCTCCCAAGAGAGGCCACTCCACCCAATGACGCCCCTCATTTGTCCGTAGCTGGGCATTCTTTACCACATTTCATTTTGCATATTACACACATAAATAGTAGTACTAATTTAGTGAAAATGGTAGTAAATTATAGTATAGCACTACAAGATAGTTCATAAAACACATAAACAATCTTCTTGCTCTACTAATTCTACTAACCCTAACCCCTAGATTGGCAGCGTTATTCATCATCGCAGGAGCGAAGGCCCTCATATGCCGAGGTAGTGGAAGGTAGTGATATTCATCGTCGCCATAGCGCGGGCACTTACATGACGAGAGAGCAGAAGACAACCTCATCAAGTGGGTGCCACGATCGAATGAGGCCCCACTTCTAGAGAGAGCGGATGGTCGTCTTCTGCCTATCAAGCTCCTCTTGAGCTTCTTCAATGCGGACACAGACGGCCCCGTCGACGGAGTTCATGCGCAACTCGCGGAGGCGCTCCAAGTGAGCCTCGTCGAGGGCTCACAGACGATTCACCTCTGACAACAAGATGCCACTGACGTCCCACAAGAAGGGGCGACCGACAGTCCAGGAGAAGGGTCCTCGTTGTCGTGCTGGAATGGAGCCCCAGCCGCCACATCATGCGAGGGACCGTCACGACCATGACAGGCACCCATGGATCTAGGGTTCTACGATACCAGGTGGCGACTATGTGAGGGTGGAGGTAGGAATGGAAGGCTGGTGTGACTTCTTGTGGTTGGCTGGAGGGCCCGAGTCTAAAAAAAAGCGCGACCCTAACTAGAGCTATGCCGAGGAGGAGCGCGTGAGGGCGAAAGCGGTCGCGAAATTTCTTTCTCTCTTTTTTCCTTCTTCTATACCTAATAATAAAGTAAGGAGCGTTTCTTGTCGTTCCTACACTTTTTTTTTGGATCAAATTGCCCTTCCACAAAACCACGTATTACCAACGGCTTCCACCAAAAAAAAAGTCTCCTATTGCTGATTTCGTACCGATTTGTTTCCACGCCAACGACCACAACGAAAACTAACGAGAGAGCAAGCCAACATAGCAGGAACAACTTGATTCATTACTGCCATTATTTCATGGGCCAGATTGCACGTGCGTTCAGGCCTGGTACACCAACGTTAAAGGAGGTAGTGGCGGAGACAGCGGGGACCAGCAGGGCCTTGCCCCCCCCTAACAATGCAGAAATTTTTGTTAGATCTTCTGATGTTTATGCTAAAAGCCCCTTAAATATGTACATTTTAGTACTTTGACCCTCCCCAACAGTTTGCATGAGGAGAAAAAAATTCGTTGGCCCTCCTCATATAAGTTTCCTACCTCCGCCACTGAAAGGAGGCCCTGGTTGTTTACCTTATACTTCTAAAAATTAGCACCGACAGTATTACACGCAGCTTGACTTTTAGTTCCACATAAAAAAATTAGTAAACAATCTAGCATCTTAAATAGAACCATTATCTCACAGTAGACAAACTAAGTCGCCTAGGCAGCATACGGATGATGACAATAAAAAATATAGTAAAACCGAGCAAGCTTGAATGATTCGGGAATCAATTAGCCTGTGAGCTAATTATAAATGGGAGGAAGGAGGGATTGATGGACGCATGATGCCATGATTGAATGATTAAAAGAGGATTATGGGCTAATTATAAATGGGAGGAAGGAGGGATCGTTGCTCGCATGATGTATGATTAAAGGATTAAAGAAGGATTATGGCTTGAGCTTAATAAACAGGGATGAACCAGAACTCTTCGCAGCGCGAAAAATAGATACGCCAAGTACCAGCTTGGTCTCCCTTTAGTCTGTGACGTTTGCTTAAAAAATCTCTCTACTACCTAAAAAGAACTTCGCGTTCCGTCGTCTGCCGCACAGCGTTTCGCCCCTCGCTTTCGTCCGGCGTCGTGTCAATCCCGCGAGAAAAAAAAAAGCAGCCCTCCCCCACCCACCAGCCCCCCACCACCCCAAATTACGGCCGATCTTTTGCAGGACCCAGCCTACTTGCCCGGCCGCCTCCGCCCACCTACTGCGCCACCCCTCCTTCGGGAGGAGGAGGAGGCCGCTGAGTCCATGGCCGGCGTCGACCCCACCAAGCCGGCCGTCCAAGCTCCGTGTCGTTCCATCATGTCCGACCCCTCCCAGTTCTCCGCCTTCGGCCAGCCCACTTACGACGGCGTCATCTCTGACCGTGTCTCGGGACAGATCTGGAAGGAGCCCCGCCCATGGCGCTCGTCTGTGGTGTGATTTTCTGGAAAGCCTGTCTCGATGGAGCAGCGCGTGAGGGAGAACGATAGACGATTTCGTCACGAGGTTAGTGTTCTCTCATTACCAGATTCGTGTCCAGATATGACACTGCCTTTTCCACATCCGTCGACCAAGAACGGCCGCACACGCATGGCGAGAAGGGAGAGCGGTGACGGAACGGAGGTGGTGTCGTGGGGTCGTCAGCCTCCACTTCAGGTGTCCCGGATCTGTCGCGTGAAGCCGACTGGGTAAGGACCGGCACCAGAAACAACCGTTTCCATCATCATGCCGCTATTTGCGTTTTGTGGCTCTGGGGCTAATTCATTTGCTGAACTTTTTGTGGGTATGCGGCTGAGCAGTGGTCAGCTTTGGCTCCCATCTTCTCCTCCTAAAAAATGGTCGCACCTTGTCCTATGTACGACACTGAACAGGTCGTGGCATGGGCATGCAAGCAGCATTTGCAGCAAGAATAGGGCCGGCATATGCCCAGGTCAGCTTATCAAAGGGACATGCGTATCTCCTCCTGCGATGTGACTGTGCACGAGGGGGATGAGTGCAACACGATGTTAATAGGGCAACTGAGCGCGAGGATCTCGTGGGAGAGAAGCCGATGGAGTTCCCAAAAGAGGACCAATGCACCTCAGCGCGAATTTGGTGACCGCCACGAAGGAGAAGGGGCGAGATAGTGCATGGAAAATTAGGTTACTGCTATTGCAGGTTCTGCTCGAGTCTTGAATTTCCTTGGTATAAATTAATTTGATCTACATGTGTTTCTAGCACCAATCGATTACTATATATAAGTTACAGGCTCTCTTCAAATTTCATCCGACGTTAATAAGAACAAATTAAATACTAGGTGTCTATCTTCAAGGATCCAAGTTGTAAGGTCCAGCTGATTCTTATTGCATACAAAGGAAACTGATCTTCTTTTGTTTATCATCTGTGGATTGGCCAGGATACTTTAGGTATGTTTCTTATGACTAGGCTTTAACCTCTGTAGGTTGATTTGTTTCATAGTTAAATATTTTTATCTGACTTTCCGTTTTAGATTTTTGGTAGCTATTACAATTTAATTTTTATGCTTTTGGTAGCTGTTATAAGAAAATATTGGATTTTCTAGACCCGAGCTAGCTATTGTGATGAAAAGGGATATATTTTCCTTCCATGATATATTGTTCTGTTCAGTTATGTACATGCTTTAAAAAATTGTATGTGTAAATTATAAATTTTTATGCTTGCAATATGTTTCTGCCATTATTGCATTCATTGCTCACGATCGCCGTAAAAATTTAAAGCTTGACACGACAAAGGGTGAGAAATAAATCTATACGTGGGTCCGATTTAAGCTTGTCTTCTAGAGAATTTTGACATTGCTCGTAGTCATTGGAAATGGGTGCCATGACATGATATAGTTAAGAAGCATTGCGGTTTAGTGTAATGCAATGTTAACTTCAGCGACGTCTGGTATGAAGAATTATACTGGTTTTGTAAACATTCAGATGCACTTTTCATTGTTACCATGATATTTTGGAAATATTAGGTCATGACAAGTTGTTAACTGAACTGAAGCATAGCTTGCATGACACTGGCTGATGCATCAAACTCATCAATGCTTTGGTTCATTCTTAATAAGTCGAGTAATCATCTTTGAGCCAAATTCTCAATAGCTAAGGGCAATCAAGACTTTAGTACCGTAGATTTGCTGACTCAAGTGGTAATCATGTTTGAACCTTCTTGTGACATGTAGGTTTTGAGCCCGCAGAATGGGACAGTTTTTTTTGTCAAGTTTCTCTATCCATCGTTCACTCCGACAATACTCTTTTTCTCGGGGATGTGACTCCATATGTTGTGTTCATCTACTTAGGAAAGAAAAGCAAATGTTGGATATATTACAACAAAAAGGTGAGGTTAAAGATTATCATCTGATTCATCTCGTGATTGTTTTGAGTTCATCATTCTATTTACACTATTAGTCCTACCTGTGAAGCTCTTCGTTTTTGTATATAATCTAAATTGTAGGTGGAATCTTTTTTGTTTGCACTTCCAATCCTACATGTGATGTTCACGGATATATATGCTTGCTTTAACATGTTCACATCGTTACATTTTTCGGAAAGCATCAGTTTTGTGCGTGTTATTTAACTTATCATGACCCGCAAAAGACATGGTTGCTAAATCAGTAACTACAGACATATGCAGCTCACCTTTCTTGCTATTTATACTATCCTCCTCTACACTGGTCATTGCTTATAGTCGTTATCTGTGTTGTCGTCTAGCAACATTAAGGTGTCTTGTCCATAGACCGCATTGACTATAATCCTATCGTTCATTCTTCATTTCTCGACCCTGTTCGTTCCATTTCATGCAGCGTCTGGGAGCATAATTTGAAAATTTGGGGAGATTTTCAGTGTTACTGCACAGTGATGTTAAAGGCACACAATTTCTTGAAATCATATTAAGGCATAGGATGATTGCTAGAGGGCTTGGCTGCTTCTGTAGATGACTAGATTATTGATTATCCCCTTTGAAAAGGTTATAACCAATATGAACTTCTGTAAACCTGTATGAACTGGGCTGAGCGATACACTCTTGTTTCCTCGCATTAGTCACCTAACCTATATGCATCATTTGTGCCCAGTATACATGGATTGCATGCGCATGATCTGTTGCAATGAAGTTAAATGTGTTTTAATATGGTTATTAATTTTATAAACAGATAAATTATTTTGACAAAGAAACATAGGTTATGTATATCGTAGGATAGAAACAAGCATCTTAAATTGTTTTTTGGCCGTTCTCATCAAAATCCAGGGTTGAGTGCATTTGTTACTTGCAAGGTTCTGCAATTTTCCTATGTCATATGTTAGGCTTTTTTGTTGTTTACATATCCATACTCATGAAAAATTACACCTAACATTTTTTGTACTATATGCAGGTGTATGTATGAACTTTTATAATATCAGTATACCCCGTGCAATTAGTTTTCTCGTGTGAAGGACCGAAGGTGCTTTCTCTTCAAAATTATATTGTTACAGCTTGACCGGTTAGGCAAGAGGATCATACACAAAGGGGAACTATTAAATCAGGAGGTGCTAATGAGTACTAATTTGATATAAATGGTAGATTACTCCTGTTTTTCCACAACCAGTTTTGCTGCAACTCCACATGATTAAATTATGTGCCTCTAACATCACCGTTCAATGGCTAGCATATTTTGCACTTCTCTCCTAATACATGCTAGCTCTCTAATTCAGTACATGCTTTGTCATCTCTGCTATTTTTATCTTCATGATTGGTTTTCATGCTCCAATAGATATTTGATCTAACGAAAAGATATACTTTGTGTTTTCCCGAACAAATGAATGTACTAATTTTCTTTCATACATTTTCTTGGAGTTGGTTGTACTGAATAATCAGTTGCATATCAGGGTCTTCTCTAAGATGATCAGTTGATGTCAGATAATGAATTCATATCGAGGAGATCAGAAACATCATAATTCACACGAAGCAGACTGGTGCTCTTGACCAGATGAGAAAAGACAAGGGAAAGGATTGGAGGCGAAAAAGGATATGAACTGGGCTAGCTGGGTTCAATTCGACATCAACGATTTTGGTTTCATTACTGGGCTGCTGGACAAGCACTTGGTCTGCCAAGTAATAATTCTAGCTTCAAATACAAAATAGATGACACCATTCACCTGGTCTATCTTTTTCATACCTGATTATTAAAGATATGCACTCCTACATGGATTTTTTCTTCTAGCTGGTATAACTATACAATTTCATTTATCTCACTTTTGATGATGAATTTTTGTTATAGGGGTGGTGTATCAATGTCAATGTGGTAGATAGTGTATCTAGGCTTTATGAATAGAACATACACATATTTTCCCTGTGATTAAATGAACCTTTAGGTTAGACAGAGCGCATATCTCCCTTATTAAACTCGGTATACAAGATAAATGGTGCATACAATTTGGAGATATATGTACTGCTTAACTTTGTAGAACTAAGCTTTTTTTGTTAATTAGGATGATGGTCTGTGTTGTAGAAAGTTAACATGTAAGTTCTTTTTGCCAATACTGTCCCTGGGTTCAGTGTGCACTAATGCAGTTTGCAGAGTTGTTGACGTCGTGGCGGTACGTCCTCCACTCCTTCCCTCCAACTACCGCTCTCAAACATAGTTTTTTGTTTACTGCATTTCTGACTCTTTAGTGACATAGTGTACATAGTGAGTTACTGAAGCTGAAATTATGAAGAAATCCTATCAACCGTTTCTTTAATCATACATATTATGTGTAATGTGTTTTCGGTGGCACAACCTTGAAAAGTGCCAATGAAAAGTGAACTAAATGCTTTTTCTTACTCTAATCAAGTAGACGTGAAGTCTTTGTTGGGGGTGGGGTGGAGCTACATGTGAAGTTGTTGCCGGAGACGAGGTGGAACTAGAAACAAAGCCAACCATTGCTCCCATTGCCAAGTAGGCGTTTTCCATTTGTTAAATGTTGTCGGGGGTTTTCATTGCTCGTGAGGGGTGGTTGATTGACGGGAGGGTAGTGAGAGAAATATGACCGAGAATTGTCGTGATAATATCAGAGATCCCACTCAACAATTCAACATGCACATGTGGTATTTTTGTAGGATGGAGATAGTGAAGGAGAGATGGTGCACATGGTGGCCAAGGGGAGGGACCAAAAGAAATGTGTTGGCCTTTATATGCAGTGAAACATTAAAAACTTATGTTGTGCTCGTTGCATATGGGATATGTGTCCAGGAATTTATTAAAAAAGGAGACAAGGTGGTTTATCTTTGGCTTTGGAAATGAGATACTATATGATCAATTCTACTAAATATCTTCAAACGTCCTACATTATGGAATAAAGGTAGTAGCTTTTTAACATTTATGATACCCAATTTACCCCGAGGCTTGTACGTTGTTGGAAGATGCTGATTGACTGCACAACTATTCTATGTATCTTAATTATATATATACAATTGTATCTTCTTGACTTCAATGTAATTCAATTCATCGTGTGACTTTGTTTGGACTCTCAAACCTGAGATTTGTTAGAATGGTCATTATCTTTATATATTTCTTTGGATGTTTTGTATAGACCGGAGACATGTTCTCCTCTTGCATTTTAGGGGGGGGGGGGGTGGGTATGAGGTGAAAACTTAGTATATAACCAAATTAAGATGATAATGGGTACGCCCGTGGTAACGCACGGACATTTAACCGTGTGGTGAATGAGGTGTAGTTGAGGGCCTGGTGGGAAATGAAAGAGAGAATTTTTTTTATACTACCTTAAATTTGCTTCCCTATTTTCCCTTATAAAATAAATTCATCCTTGTCGTGAGAGACGAGGAACGTTTACTTAGAGATACATAAAGAGAGAGAGAGGGAGAGAGCAGATACGTGGAGAAAGGGAGAGGTAGTTTGAGTAACCCAAATTGCAAGCTATTGTACATTGTGTTGCAGTTGAAAATATTGATTACAAATAAATGTTCCAATTGCAAGCTCTTGTGGACGGTGTTGTTGAAATTATTGATTACAAATGTGTCTTTGTTTATATATGCTTTGTATTATCACTTATATACGTGCAAAGGTAAAAAGCTGAAAAGTAACCCGTAGCGAAGCACGGGCATTTAACTAGTATATAAAAAAAGTACTATTATTTCTCCTTTCACAACAACGCGTGTGCATTTTGCTAGTATACCTAAATGCCCTTGCGGCCAACAACCTGCCAGCCCGAGAGCCTCTCGATCCTCTTCCTCGGTTCCTCCCCTTTCCATTTCCTTCCACCAAATACGGCACCGTGATCCGCCACCATCCCGCCGATTCGCCGATCAATCCCCGGTCATGGCCTCCACTTCCGCCGCCGCCTGCCCGTGGGAGGCGCTCCCAGAGCACCTCCAGGAGCGTATCCTCTCCCTCCTTCCGCTCACCGCGCTCATCCCCGTCGCCGCCGTCTCCCGGGCACTCCGCCGCATCCTCCGCTCCCCGGCCTTCCACGCCCTTCTCTCCCAGCACCGCCTCGACGCCTTCTTCCTCCTCTCTCCGCGCCTCGCCTTCCACCCGCTCTCCCGCCGCCCCCTCCCGGTGCCCCTTCCAGATTCATCCTGGTCTTCCCCTCCCCTCGTCTCATGCGCCTCCCCCTCCCTCATCGTCACCGTCGCCTCGCTCCTCCGCCTCCCGCCGCTCCCCGACCGCTCCTACCTCATCGTTGTCATCGTCCCACGCTCCTTCTCCTCCTCCACCAGGCGGGATTACTCGCTCGTCGCCGTCACCACCGGAGCCGCTGTCCTCTCCTACACCATAAACTCCGCAGATCCCTCCCCGCAGTGGGTGCCTCGGGGCGAGCTCCCGCTGCCATTTGCGCTTCTGGGCAATGCCGCGGTTGCCAGCGACCGTGCTAGGCTCTTCGTGCTCGGCCGTGGTCCGGACGCGCTTCTCGTGCTTGATCTCGTGACAAGCGAATGGATGGCGCCGCCGGTTGTCATGCCACACGGCCTTACCACAGCACACCTGTTTGTTCTTGATGATCGGCTATTCTTGCTAGGTGGAGTGGAGATCTTTGGGGTGCTGGAGCGGATAGTGGTGTGGCAGCTGGACAACAATGAACATGCAGTGGGAGGATGGCTGGAGGTAGCCAGAATGCCAACGGAGATGTTCGACGAGTTGGTGGCTGGCAGGCACGGCAGCTTCTGGCACTTCCAGGCTGCGGACAGGATGGGGACTGTTTGCCTATACAATGCTCTGGACGGGAGGCTGGTGATGTTTGATGCGGTGGATTGTGCCTGGACAGCGATGCCGCAAGTGTCTGGGTTGGACCCCGAGGAGAGCCGCCGGTGGTTTGGCCATGTCGTGGAGCCCGGCGTCGAGCTCTTGCTGGGACAACGCTGACGGTTTGCTTCATTGGCTTTCATGCTCCAGCGCAGTTCTGAACCCGAGCAACTTTCCCTGAACCCTGATGCAATTTCCTCTTTGTACTACTAAGTAGGAATAACTAGTTCTGCCATAGCTGTTTGCTCGGAAAATAAACCAACCATGTACGTGGCATCATGCTTCAAGCATCCTAAGTTGTAATGTATCATGGAACAAACTTTCAATGAAGAAAACTTTGATAGAAAAGTTGCTCTGGATTCATGATTGTGCACCGTTTCATCGAAGGCACTGCGATACTTCATTAAGATTCATCTCAAAACCAATAGTGCTAGGCTACTCTTTCTGTTTGGCTGTTGGATGCAAACGTGTACCTTCATCTTCCCAAGGTTTCGGGCAGTGGTAACCTCCCAAAACTGTACTCCATTGTACTACTGTTTCATAGTAAGTGTCGGGGATATAGTTTATTTTGGTCCAAATTTGAACTGAAGTCCTGACAATTTTTATGAATCGGAGGGAGTAGCACCACTTTACCTCCAGGGACCTGTAGACGCTGCCCCGAAGAAGCAGTGTTTCGATTCTGCTGGGTGTGAGCCTTATCCTAGAGGGTACTGAGTCTTATCAACAGTGGATTCATGGATACCCATATGTTCGTATGCACACAAATTTATCTAAAAATGTAATTTTGCTAAGCTATCTCGTATAGGCAGCATAACTTTGTCATGTTTTCGCAATAAGATCGTGTTTTTATTGTAAATCTAGTTTGGGTGTAAGACTATTAGTTGTAATGGTGAAATAAGAGTACTGCCCCCCAGCTTCAAGCTGGTTTAAGCACGGACAAAAGATTCTGCTGCTATGGGCTCTTATTCTGAAGGGGTACATGCTATCATAACGAAAGAGCACACTTAGTAGTTGTGACTGGTAGCAGATATTTTTTTCTGAGAGGAGGCCAACGATAAGAATGAATGAATCATACAGGTTCCATGTTGTTATTGCCACAACTAATTTTTTAGCAAATGACTTAGATATGCAGATACTTTTTTCTGAGAGGAGGCCAATGATAAGAATGAATGAATCATACAGGTTCCATGCTGTTATTGTCACAGCTAATTTTTTAGCAAATGACTCATATATGCAACATCCCTCTAAAGCAATCACAAGTCTTATCAATGGTCCACAAAGGTAATTCCGCAAAAATAGGAAAATGGCTACTACTGTTTCAAAATGGTTCAAAGTAGCAGGGCCCTTCTCGAACTAACATCAGGCCACTTATACACTTTGGGAAACTAAAAAAATAGGTCATGCAACATGTCATATCTGAAGGTAGTGATTACTAAAAAGTAACAGAAATAATATGCAACATCTTGAATGAGAATAACAAGACCAAAAATATATGTAAACTAGAATGCCTACCAGATAAGCTTAAAAGGTTCTGATATTCCACTTGCCCAGAAAAATGGTCTCCATAATTGGAGCACAGTAATGGTTCCCGTAATGCCTCAACAGGTACTGACATAACGACAGATCCGCAGGCACAGCAAGAACTGATACAATGCTAGAAAACTTGCAAATAACACATTGCTTGAACTGAACTATTACTACCTGAATAATTGTATCCACGTAATCATCCCAAGGATGGTCCCAGAAGGTGAGATGATCTAGAGGCCTAAATCAATCTGATTACAAGTTTACAACTAGCTAAGTGAGTTTTCTTAGCCAAATGTAACTGCAAGAAATAGAAAACGAACAAATTGCAGTTAGCTGACTATTTACACAGCGAGAGAAATACTTGGCAATAACAGTCAATAATTAATAGTAGTTAAGGTGGACAGCCGTTTCCTCTTTCTGTTCTTCTTTGGAGTCAAATCTCGTTGCACACTGCCATTAGAATGAGGAAGAAGACGTACGGGGCTGGTTCGCCTAGCAGCTGTTCTTCTCCCTCTTTTGTTCGTCCACTGAATTGGCAATTTGCCTGCAACTTGGGCAATGCCATCGGATGTAGCAAGCTCAGACACTTTTTGGATCCTCTCCTGCATCTGCATGACCCATGCTACCGAGAGATCCAGTGAGAATGAATCGTCCAGTGGTTTTTGCCACAGATCAAGTAGGATGCGCTGAAACGATTGAAATGATAGCGAGGGCTGGAGATCCTTGCGTGGTGCATATAGCATGTTAACCTTTATGACATGCTTACATAGGTTACCCTGCATTGACCACGAACAGCTGCACAGAGAGAATTCAGACCCAGCATTCCATACAGTCCGCATTTCAATAGAATCCTTCTGGCTTGCCACCTTGGCTGAAAGAGGTTCTTTGTCATCAAAGAAAACATCCTTATCAGGTATCTGCATCGCCCTTTGCCATGAGGTGGATGCAATGTACTCTGCTTTCACCTGAGGAAATGAACCGCTCTCATCTGCATATAGGTTGAGCCAGTAGCCTGAATGCAGCTCTGTTGTTAGCTTGTGCACCAACCAGTCCACACGTTGGAGAGCATCGAGTTGTGAATCATCATATGCTTTAAGCTTTAGCTTTAGATGGTAACCCTCCATCGCACCACAGGATTCCTGACTTGCTAGAGGCAAATTTCTGATGATATCAATCCACATCTCTAGATAGGGAAATAGCATAAAAAGGAACACTGTTAGCATCTAGATGAGCATTTGCAATTAATTGTACATTTTGAATCTACTACCTGAGATTCTTACCCAGTTTTGGAACCCAAAATGACTTGAAATACTGTATGAAGGCGGTTTGGTCAACAAAGTCTTGAAACAACTGCTCCAGGGCATCCATGGGTTTTTTCTCACTCCAGATACTATAAATAAATTTCCCTAGTTGTGTAAGAATTTCTCGTTGCACCTCAACATTGCTGCATTTCTTGATTATATTTTTATGCCAGGTTCTCCTTATGTGCCATAAAGAAAATAATATTGGGCAGGAGAATACATTCCTGAAAACAATGACACGTTTCGTCAATGGCAATTAACTATACATGATTTACACTGAATATTTTCAGTTAGATCATGTGTCAAAATCTATGCTATACCTGATTGGCTCCAGCTCTGAGGTTGGGTCATCTATTATAAATCCGCCAATTCTCCAGGTAGAATCAACAGAATGTATTCTACTAGTAAGTGCTTTCATCCATCTCGAAGTGTCCTGCTTGGTAACTGATCGGGTTATAACCCATGCAACAGGTAAAGCTTGCTGTCTTGAATCGAATACTAGAACTGTGTGCAATGGGTACTGCAGCAATGAGTAGAATGTCAAAAAAATGGTGAAACCTGCCCCAGCAGACATAACTAGACATCTACAATAAAAATGTTGCTTAAAAGTATAACCAAACAACTGTTAGCTTTTGTTGTAGTCAGATACCTTCAGCTTGCTTACACCAAATGAGGAATGAGAGGCCAAAATACCCTGGTGACCAAAGCGGATCATCTGCTGCAGTTGCCATTCTGTCTGTATCCCTAGTACAAATGCATCTGTCTCGGTCGAGTCCTGGTGGAAAAACACAGACTTCTTATTCCTATCTACCCACATCCTGATGCTAGCTTGGTCATCTAGATCCAACTCATGCGTAGACCTCTTGATGATAATCCCAAGCTTGTGGACATACTGCGAAGCAAGGCTATCGACCTTTGCATCCGAGCCACAGTAGCGTTTTATCCCTTCTATATGAGTCTGAAGGATATTCTCCTCGGGGACACCAAGATAGATCAAGGACATGGTCTGCTGCTGAATCTCACTCCCAACATATGGCACTTTGCTAGCACCAGGCCCAATGGCATCCCGGTCTAGGGGTCCATGGCATACGAAACCAGACTTGGTGATATGGCGCCTCTCATGGTAGATAATGAGAACCACCGAAGGCCGGGCATATAACCGCTTGATCGCAAAATGGCAGGTGCAGCCTCGCATCGACTGTGGGCGAGCTGCACGGTTTCGTGTGTTAACCCTGTACCTTCTGCTAGGCAATATCTCCCAATCTTCCCCGTAATTCTCTGGGCCGAACGAGCACCAATACCTGAATTTATTTAGAACAGGACACAGTAATTATCAAGAACTTGTAATAAGCCAATAATTAACATGGCGAGCATAGGCCTTTCCCAAAAACATGGCAAGCAAAGCAGGGGCAAGCAGGGTAGGTGGCAACAGGGGAGCACGTACATTCTGTATTTGAGGTACTCGTCGCTCCTGAACTCCTTGAGGGAGCCCCTGTCGCGCTTGCGGCTGCGCTCGATGTGGAACCTCGTAGGGTACTCGGGTTTGTTGCACTCCCCGCTGATGAAGGCCTCCAACCGGTCGTAGGGGATGAGCGCGACGTCGTCGCAGTGGTGCTCGGAGTTCGCGTACTTGGCCCACCTGAGGTCGGCGGCGGAGAACTCCTCCCCGGGAGGGTCCTGTACGGGGAGGTCACTCACCGACTGCAGCACCTCCGTCTCATCCGCCATTTTTCCTTCTCGCTGTCGCCCGCCGCCAGTCGCCGGAGTTGGGATTCGGTGCTGGAAAAACCCTAGAGAAAGGAAACGAAGTGGGGACGACTGAACGAGGCAGAGACTACGGGAAAAAAATCCTATTCTCCGCCAGTTGCGGAGAATAGAGAACCACTGCGTACCCCTCGGTTCACATGGGCTGGCCCATTTAGGCCGGCCTTTTTTCTCGTTTTCCTTTTCTACTTTCAAAATTTATTTTATTTTGAACCGGACTTTCAAATTTTATGAACTTCAATTTTCAGAATGCTGTCCTGTGTGATGACGGAGGCATGCTCATCGTGTGTATCCAATTAAGGACGAAGAAGTGGGATGGGACAAGTGGGATGTGAGACCCTATTGATAGGATAATTATATTGTTCATATTAATATTTTTAACTTTATCTAGATACAAATGCATGTCTAAACACTTAACTAGATACATATAAGTCTAGACAAAATTAAGAACATTAATATGAACTGGAGGGAATAATAACAAGTCGTAATTTTTTTGGGGGGCTCATCTTTAAAGGAACTTCGGGTTAAACGTAGTTGGCCTGTAGCAATTTGAGAATAGATGAAGAACCGAAAAGTTGTTCTCGGGTGGGTATGGGTGAGGAAAGTGTCTAAAAAAACCTACATTACTATGTGGGATTAGTCTAAAAATCCTAAAGAGATGTCAGAGGTAACAGCTATGAGCCCCTATGTGGCTAGGGCCTAGGGCGTTATATAGGACAAGTGAAATCACACTTTTAGACCCCTAGACCAACTCTAAACTAAGTAGGATAAGTGAGACAAATGAGATTTGACAATTCTTACTTATCTCGCTTACCACATTTAGTTTAGAGTCAGTATATACTTCCTTGAAAAAAGATGTTTCTCTGGATTTTTGTCGGATGGGCTCTCGTGACAGGAGCTCTCGCGACAAGACGATTGCGACCTCGTCGCCTCTCCGATCAATCCTTGTCGGATTACCGTGTTCGTGCTCTCCTAGAGAGAGATTACTCGTCGGAGCTATGTAGGTGTGGTGATCGGGGATTCATTGAGAGGAGGCGAGGGTAGGTTTCGAGAGGCGCTGTCACCGAGGTGGGTGTCACCAACAAGGTGCTCGGGCTCGCCGGTGACAGTGGGGATAAGAGGTTGCACGCTTAGGAATTCAAGCTATGTTTCCCCACCTATCAGTGATTCTCCGTCGCCGTCTCGGGATAACCATGGATGCGACACCTGACCACCTAGATCGGAGGATGGATGTGGTTGTGCCTATGTGGAATACGCTTACGCGAGATTTGGACTTACTTCCTGAGAAGCAGAGGCGATTGGATTAGGTTCGATCTAGGGTTTTCGCTCCAGGAATCCTAGTGTGGATTCAAAGAGAGCTATTTCAGGATGGGACATTCTCATCAGTGGACTGCTATCCGGCAGGAGGCGGTCGGCTACCGATTCCGAAGAAGTTTAGCTTCTCAAGAGATAGGTGGGCGCGTGATTCAGGGAAGGCGACGTTTGCAAAGGTGGTGAAGATGGCCGACACTGGGTGGGGTCGAGGACGGTATGGAGCAAATCGGGGGCGGATGGGTGGTGTTCACGGTTGACGTGGACAACAGCCGCCGCCATCGGTGAAGATGGCCGACACTGGGCGTGGTGGAGGATGGTATGGAGCGAATCGGGGGCGGATGGGTGGTGTTTTCAATGTTGACGTGGACAACAGCCGCCGCCGTCGGGGCAAGGTGCTGCGGTTTAGAGGCCTCCAATGCCGAATCCAACAACATCCCGACCGACGAAAAAATTCACGCAGATGCTGATGCAGCATTTCGGTGGAGACTCTGCTCCAGTATGTACCAGATGTTCCCTCCTGGGATGTGGAATGGCTTCCCTTGTGGGAAGTGACCACCCTTTTCCCCCCAATGTTGCGAAATCATATGGTTCAGGGGACAGGGTTTAATCAGGTGATGGTGTTGAATCAGCAGTTCAACCAGATGGTAGGGCGTAATCAGCAGTTTCAGATGCCAGGAGTTTCTCATCTTCAAGCCCCTCAACAAGGATCTGCTAGTCAAACCAGTAATGTTGGGTTGTAGGGGAATCCAAAGAACAAAGCTCAGTCCAGCAATGTTGAAGGACAGAAGCAAAATGCTGAGAAGGAAGTGGTGTTTGGTGGTAACTCTGGGAGGCAAATGGGGCTAGCCGAAGTCAAGTTTTGGACACTAGGTATAGGAATGTGGTCTGCTTCAATTGTGGAGAACCTGGTCATTATGTGGGTTTGTGTGGATGGCAGAAACTTTGTGTAACACCCTCGGATCGTCCCTATGCAAGTTTTAGCGATTCCCACCAAACCCGCATTAAAATGATTCAAAGGTGTCCACTAGGCACTTTTGTGCGGGTGGAAAACAAAGTAATACCATTACACATTAGTCCATGATGGAACCCAAAGAACAGATATATACAACAATGACTCCATGAGTCAAGAATACAGATATACAGTACAAAGATCCAAATAACCTTAAAAACGATACAACATCCGACTATGGACAAGATGCAAATTGACCTAAGAGCCCTAAAGAATAACCAATGGTGTCCATAACCCTGCCGAGGCCAAGCCGGAAGGGTAGCCCTACTAACGATGTCGATCTCAAACCTGCTTAAACAGAAGGGGTGCTAATGCGGCTCAGATCACTTTAGAGATTCGTTGGCAAACCCCACGAGGAAGGTATGATGAGCATACTACGAAACCAAGGTTATCGAACCAGTAGGAGGAAGGAAACGACCCCAAGGTGTTGCTAACAACTTGGAACCTGCACAACATAAACTCAAGACTTTGCCCCAGCGAACAGTGAGGTTGTCAATCTCACCGGTTTGCTGAAAACAAAGGATTAAACGTATGGTGTGGAAGGTAATGGCAGCTTGCAGAAAGTAAACAGTAATAGTGGAAGATGCATCAATGGTAAAGATTGGACCAGGGTCCACAGTTCACTAGAGGTGTTCTTGATGGGTTTCGCGGCATAGTAAATCAAAATTTTCTACGGATGCGAACAGAGGGAAGCCAAGATCTAATCTAGAAGATGCAAACAACGAGATAGATTGGATTAGATCTTCATACCCTTGAAGATTCGCACAGCGGAACGTTCGTCGGAACGTGGGTGATGTAGTCGTACTCGCTTCTCCTCCTCGCGATCCGATCCGATCTAGCACCACAAGTGGTGATGCCTCCGTGAGATGCACACGTGCAGTACCTCGACGTATCCTCCTTCCTTGGTCCAGCAAGTATGGTGGAGAGATGGATTGGATCTACAACGCGACGACGTGGTGTATATGGTGGAGAATTTCTGCAGCAGGGCTTCGCCTACAAGCAGTCGGGAGGGAGAGAGGAAGGGCAGCAGGGCGGCTAGGGTTGGAGGGGAAGGTGTGTGGGGTTGGTGTGCCCCCAGCCCTCTTTATATAGAGGGGTGGGGCGCAGACCTAGCCCCTCCCCCAAGCCCAAACCGGCGGCCCCAAAGGAGGAGGAGTGGGGGGCAAGGAAACCCCCCCTTCTAGAAGCTCTATCTAGGGTTTAAACCCTCTTTGGCCGGCTGGGCCCTATGGGGCCTTGTGCCCCTGGCCCAATGCGGCCAGGGCACTCCCTCATAGGCCCATGCCCCCTCCCGGAAGGTGGGGCCACGTTGGTCCCCTTCCGGAAGGTTCTAGAAGCTTCCGGTACAATACCGATTAACCCGGAACAATTCCGAACTCCAAAAACTGCACTGCCTTATATGAATCTTATTCTCCGGACCACTCCGGAACCTCTCGTGATGTCCCGGATCCCATCCGAGACTCCGAACAAAAACTCATAAACCAATTATCCAATCTATCCTAGCGTCGAGACACGTTAAGTGTGTGACCCTGCGGGTTCGAGAATATGCAGACATGATCTTCTATCAGTAATCAACAGCGGGGTCTGGAAACCCATATTGACCCCCACACATTCATCGATGATCATATCGGATGAACCACGATGCCAGGATTCAATCAATCCCATATATATATTCCCTTCGTCTCGCGATATTTTACTTGCCCGAGATTTGATCGTCGGTACCGTCATACCTAGTTCAATCTCGTTCACAGCAAGTACTTTACTCGTTCCGTAATCCGATATCACTTTGTGATTAACTCCTTAACCACATGCTTGCAAGCGGTGTTGATATCGATTACCGAGTGGTCCCGAAGTATATCTCTCCGACTTGGGAGGGACAAATCCCATCTCGATACATACAACCCAACAGATACTTTCCGATCACCTGAGAGACACCTTTATGATCACCCTCTCATAGGATGACGTTTGATGACCTCAAAGCTTTCTTCCGATACCAGGGAGTTGTATTATCTCATGGTCTAAGGAATACAATATTTGACATAAGAAAAGCTTCGCAAAGACGAACACGATGACACGATCTAATTGCTTTGCTTAGTTTGGGTCTGTCCATCATATCATTCTCCCAATGATATGATCTCATTATTAATCGACAACTCATGTCCATGGTTAGGAAACCTTAACCATCATTAATCAATGAGCTAGTCCATAGAGGCGTACTAGGGACACGGTGTTGTTCACAAACCACACAAGTATTAAAGTTTCCGCTTAATACAATTCTAGCATGGAATATAAACATTATCATGAACAAGAATTATAATAATAACATCTTTATTATTGCCTCTAGGGCATAATTCCAACAGTCTCCCACTTGCACTAGAGTCAATAATCTAGTTTACATTTGGCAACAATCTCACACCCATGGCACTGAGGTGCTGATCATGTTTTACACGTGGAAGAGGTTTAGTCAATGGATCTGCGACATTCAGATCTGTATGTACTTTGCTAATCTTCAGATCTCCATCTGTTATATAATCTCGGATTATATGAAACTTGCGGTTGATATGCTTGGTCTTTGGATGATATCTTGGTTCCTTAGCGAGTGCTATGGCGCCAGTGTTGTCACACAATATCTCCAGTGGGTCCAATGCACTTGGAACCACGCCAAGCTCAGTGATGAAGTTCCTGATCCAAACTCCTTCACTTGACGCTTCTGCAGCAGCCATGTATTCTGCTTCTACTGTAGATCCCGCGATCACGCTTTGCTTGTAGCTTCTCCAGCTCACAGCTCCTCCATTCAAAATATACATGTATCCTGTCTGAGATTTAGAATCATCCTTGTCGGTGTTGAAACTAGCATCGACGTAACCTTTTACGACAAGCTGTTCATCACCCCCATAGACTAAGAACATTTCTTTAGTTCTATTTAGGTACTTTAGGATGTTCTTCACGGCTGTCCAGTGTTCCACTCCTGGATCACTTTGATATCTGCTCGTCAAACTAAGAGCATTGGACACATCTGGTCTAGTACACAGCATGGCATACATGATAGAACCTATCGCCGAGGCATAAGGAACTTTGCTCATAGCTTCCCTATCATTTACCGTAGCTGGACACAGAGCCTTGCTCAATATCTTACCTGACAACATAGGCACTGAACCTTTCTTTGCCTTATCCATTCTGAACCTTTTCAGAACTTTGTCTAGGTATGTACTCTGGCTTAAAGCTATCAGGCGTCTTTGTCTATCTCTATAGATTTTGATGCCCAATATATAAGCAGCTTCACCTAGGTCTTTCATTGAAAAACACTTGTTCAAATAACTCTTCACATCGTTAAGCATGTTGATGTCATTTCCAATAATCAATATGTCATCCACATATAGTACCAGAAACGTCACCGAGCTCCCACTCACTTTCTTGTAGATGCAAGCTTCATAGCAATTTGGAACAAATCCAAAGCTCTTGATCACTTGATCAAAACGAAGGTTCCAACTCCGAGATGCTTGCTTCAGTCCATAAATGGAACACTGAAGTTTGCATACTTTATCAGCATCCTTAGGATCGACAAAACCTTCGGGTTGCATCATATACAGCTCTTCATCAATGTTGCCATTGAGGAAAGCAGTCTTGACATCCATCTGCCATATTTCATAATCATGAAACGCAGCAATTGCTAATAAAATCCGAATGGACTTAAACATCGCTATGGGAGAGAAAGTCTCATCGTAGTCAACACCTTGAACTTGTCGAAAACCTTTCGTGACAAGCCGTGCTTTATAGACGGTAACATTACCATCCGCGTCCGTTTTCTTCTTGAAAATCCATTTGCACTCAACGGCCTTTCGGTCGCTAGGAGGGTCCACCAAAGTCCATACTTGGTTTTCGCTCATGGATCCCAATTCGGATTTCATGGCTTCTAGCCATTTCTCAGAGTTTGGGATCATCATCGCTTCCTCATAGTTCGTAGGTTCACTGTCTTCTACTAACAAGACAGTCAAGACAGGGTTGCCGTACCACTTAGGAGGGGCACGCGACCTTGTCGACCTGCGACGTTCAGTAGCAGCATCGTCCGAAGCTTCATGATCCTTGTCACTAGCTTCCTCTATTGTTGGTGCAGGCGGCACTGGAACAATTTCAGGTGCTGCGCTACTCTCCAACTCAAGAGAAGGTTCAATAACCTCGTCTAGCTCTACTTTCCTCCCACTCACTTCTTTCGAGAGAAACTCCTTCTCAAGAAAGGAACCGTTCTTTGCGACAAACACTTTGCCTTCGGTTCTGTGATAGAAGGTATACCCAATAGTTTCCTTAGGGTATCCTATGAAGACGCATTTCTCCGCTTTGGGTTCGAGCTTGTCCGGCATCAACTTCTTGACGTAAGCTTCGCATCCCCAAACTTTAAGAAACGACAACTTAGGTTTAGCACCAAACCACAGTTCATACGGTGTCGTCTCAACGGATTTAGATGGAGCCCTATTTAAAGTGAATGCAGCGGTTTCTAATGCATAACCCCAAAATGATAACGACAAATCAGTAAGAGACATCATTGATCGGACCATATCTAATAAGGTTCGATTCTGGCGTTCAGACACACCATTGCGCTGTGGTGTTCCGGGTGGCGTGAGTTGCGAAACGATTCCGCTTGCTTTAAGATGCGTGAGAAAATCATAACTCAAATATTCACCTCCACGATCGGATCGTAGAAACTTAATCTTTCTGTTATGATGGTTCTCCACTTCATTCTGAAATTCCTTGAACTTTTCAAATGTTTCAGATTTATGTTTCATTAAATAGATATACCCATATCTACTTAAGTCATCGATAAAAGTGATAAAATAGCGATATCCACCGCGTGTCGAAACACTCATCGGTCCGCACACATCGGTATGTATGATTTCCAACAAGTCCGTTGCTCGCTCCATCATACCGGAGAACGGGTTTTTGATCATCTTGCCCATGAGGCATGGTTCTGTTAGGGTCCCAACCTTTAAATAATATAAGGTGGAGTCCCCTGTGTTTATAATGCTAGTCCCTGGATCAATAGCTAGCATCCACAGTTAAGATGTAATATCAAGAAACAAAGGTCATAATATAACTTTATAACCAGGAAAAACATAATTTTATTACATCTTACATAGCTCATTTGGCTATTACATTACATTGCAGCGGAATAACTATAGTCATGGGGTCCTTCATCTTCAAATTGCCACAGGCAAACATGTTGGGTGTAGACTTTGTAATCCTAATCAATCAATCTTCACTAAAATCAATCAAACCTGTAACATTACAAGTTACAGCCACAAAGGGTCAATACATTTGAATTGTATTGGCAAGTTTCACTACTATGTTGAATATAAGTGGATCCTATCATTACATGCATTTTTGGCTAAGTAGAGTTTTAGGCTCATTTGCAGAAAGCAAAATTTATCCTATCTTTTCAAAATGGTTTTGGTCTTTTGTCAAATCTCCTTTTCAAAAATCCCTTGAACTCCTTGGTAGACACTCAAGTGTTCAAGTCCTTGTCAAAAATCTCTTGAGCTCCTTGGTAACCCCAAGTGCATCAAGTTTTATAATATCTCATGAGTTCCTTGGTAACCCCAAGTGTTCATGTTTTCATCAAAAAAATTCTTGAGCACCTTGGTAACCCCAAGTGCATCAAGCTTAACAAAATCTCTTTGAATTCCTTGGTAGACACACAAGGGCATCAAGTTTTTATTTTTGAAGTTGGAATGTCGAGATCTCCCATAGTTCAAACTTTAGTTGCTCAGTATTGTCCATAACCGGGGACACGGCTAAGTACTTAGATTTTATTAACTTCTGCAGAAGGAGTACACTTTACCCGCATGTCACAATCCCATCTTGTTGCCACCAGTGGCCTACTGGATTAGTGCTCACCAAGATGGAGTACTGGCAGATTGAGAATGTGACGAAGTCTTTCCAAAGGGTCCTCCCATACACCATTGCTAGCTTGCCTTCAGCACCCATGAAGCATTCCAGATCCCCATGTCCAGTTAACTGAAGACAGTGCATGGGTCTTCCCAATGTATTTGACTAAGCCAGAGCCATAATAGCATGTGGTTGCACACGAAAGCCACAATTGGAGAAACATGTTCAATCTCTAAGTTTCCTAGGTGGTTTTCTTTTGGATCACAACACAAAGTGAATCCCATAGACATGGTTCCTTTTGTTGCCACCTTCTCCAAAACTTAAAGTGTCCACCACCTAGGTGGTTCATTGAGTCCTTGTTTTATTATGTAAAACACAAGTCCTTTTCTCATCCTTTGTAAAATCTCAACATGTGTCTCTTTTCAAAATATAGCATGGCTAAGCATGTATCAACTACAATATTTCACTAAGAAGTGTATAGGGAATCCTATTAGGATTTAGCATAGCATAAGTATAAAATTTGTTTTCATGCATGTTTTCAAAATCCACTAAGTATAATGAAAATAGTAGGACTTTAGATGATAGTGTCACTTGCCTTTTTGGTAGGGAATGGTGGTTCACTCCTTGATCTTGCTAGTCTCACACTTTACTATCTTCACTACAAGTCAATCAAGCAAACACAAAATCAACTAACATTCCAAACCAAAGTCAAACAAACAATTTCACACTCACAAAGCAAATGGAATCTAAGTCATGCATAAGTATGCAAAGGATGGTTCTATTGCAAGGTTGGTCTCCACTAGGTTTATAAACTTTGTAAGGTCCAAATTGGTCATATACCAAAATGGCAAAGTCATTAGTTAGAGGGTTTTGCCCAAAAACTATTTTAAAATCCATTCACATTTTATGTGGTGGAAAATGGTTTTATCAAATCAAAAAAATCTTTAAGTTTCTCACCAAAAGTTTCTAACTCTCAAGACTTGGTGTTTTAGGTCAGTAGCTTTGAATTATAATATTTTCCCAAAGTTTTTATTCCAAAATCCTTTTTCATAATAAAACCATTATCTTTACTTAGCTAGAATTAGACTAATTCAATTAATCCATTCTAATTTTTTCCAATTTCATTTCCAAAACCCTGGGTTGGTTCCTAGGGTCAGTAAGGTCACAACCAACCATTTTGCAAAAGTTTTAACCCTAAATTCAATTTTAAACAATTTTTCTACTCTAAACAAGCTCACAAAAGAATCTACAAAAACAAGCAAACTAACAGATACTATTGGCTAAACCAAGGGCATGGTTGGCTAGGTCTTGCTCTCCTGAATCCAACGACATAAAATTTGTAATTTTTGGACGTGTGGATCCAAAGTTACAAGGGTTTGAAAATCCTATCTAAATCAGATTTCAAATCTGTTTTTAAACCAAAACATGGCCACGCGTCGCTTTCTAACTGGGCGATACCGGTTCGGCCGGATCACGCGCGGTAGCCCTTGGATCTAATTAGATCGCACGGCACAGGGCGCGTACCTCTTCACGGCTTAAATGACTTATCGTAGGCGTTGGATTAAGATCCTACGGATGCTATTGTTCGGTCACAGATGGGTGGCGCCGCGCGGTGGTGGACGGCGGCGACGGCCAGACAAAGTGCTCGCGGTGGTTCTAGGAAGCGAGAGAGGAAGAGAGTAGGCTTACTGAGGTCGCGAGGACGGGGTGATGCTCGTCGTGTGCTCGTCGTGGCAGGGGGTGCTCAGGTACAGCTGCGATTGCTCGCCGGAGTAGAGAGCAACGTTGGACGGCTCTGCCTGTGGTCGAAGGCGACATTGCAGATCACGCGGGGGCAAACAAAAGCACGGTTAGATGCGTATGGTCGAGGGGATGACGTGTGTGTGACTGAGGGGGAGAGGGGCGGTCTGGTCTTACCGGAGGAACTCGACGGAGAGGTTGCAGACGGCGGCGTCGTCCAAAGCTTGTCGTAGCCGACGCTCTGGGGCGCCCGCGGTTGAGAGGAGGGTGCTGGGAGATGCGTCTGGGAGTGGGGAAGCTGCTAGGGTGCTCGGGAAGGTAGGAGGTGGCGTGCACTGGCCTGAATTTTCCGGAGACGGTGGTCGGAACAGAGGAGCTCGAGGAGGAATTGGGGCGGCCTGGTGGCGTGATTGAGGGAGGAGTCAGAGGGGAAATGAAGAAGGGACGCTGGCGTTTTATCGAGCATGGTTAAGGCGAGGTAAAGGCGCGGCATTATGGCGTATTGAATCCGCGGAATCACAGCAGGAAACGGCGACGAGGGGGAAGAAGGGGTCGCGCGGGTGTGGACGATGAACAGGGGGAAGTGGGGTCTACCTGGCAGTGAGAAAAGAAATGAGGGGAGGGTCCACTGGTCATACTCAGTGCGGGTCAGAAACGAGGTGTGAATCGTTTTCTGTTCGGGGTGAGATACTGGGCTAGTTCCTGGGCCTGTTGGGCTGCTGGGTTGGGTCAAGTCCGACTCCATTTTTTTTCCTGTAGTCTTTTTCTATTTCTATTTTTGATTTCTGTTTTGAAATTTCTATCAAACAAACATGGTTCAAATCAATTCAAACAACACCCAAACTTTGTAATATTGAAATTAGCTCTATTCAGTAACATGAACCAAAATCCAAATTCAAATTAATAGTTTTAATAATAGGGTCCATTATTAATTAAATAAGTAGATGTATCAATTATTTAATCCATAGGCTTTGATTTAATTCAAAGCTCCACTTGAGAACTAAATAATTTTAAACCACTCAGTAGGTTGTATTTGAAAATAAGGAATATCTGGAAATCTTGTTTTAAAATAAAATAACATTTTTGTTATATAGGGTCCATTAATAATTAAATAAAATTGGACCTTGGTTATTAAAACAACTAGTACTCTATTTTATTTAAAACATTTATTTTGAAGTCTAAAATAAAATTAAAACATTTTAGTAGGATTTATTTGAGAATATAAAATACTTGGAAAACTTATTTTAAATGATTAACTAAGTTTTGATGTTTTGTAAATAGCAAATACCTTTATAAAATAAACTTGGATATTAAATCCTTATTAATTTATTTAAATAAACCTTTGTTGTTTTTTTATTCAAGACAAAATGTTTTAATTCCAAAGCTTGGCCAAGGTTTTAATTTGGCTTTATAAAATAATCTCTATTTATGAATCCATCTTTTCTTTTGAAAACCAAGTCTTTTATAAAAAGGTTCCAAAATATTTTATTTTCTTTTATCAAATGTTTTATCCTTATAAATCCCTTTAGGATTTATTTGTTTCAAATTGGTTTGAAGTTCCAATTGAATTCAAAAAGTTTCTTCTGGCCCTGATAATCATCAAAGTTTTATTTTATTCATTTATTTTTCACATTACAAGATTTGGAAAATCTTGGGATGTGACAGGTTCGCATGTGTCAAATGATTCAAAATCAAGAGACTCCAAAAGTCCATCAGAATGGAGTTTCTTCATGCGCTTTACTCCAATATGACCTAGACGACAGTGCCACAAATAAGTAGTATTATCACTATCTACTTTGCATCTCTTAGCCTCAATGTTATGGATGTGTGTTTCATCCCTTTTGAGATTTAGAAGAAATAAACCATTCAGAATAGGTGCATGACCATAAAAGATGTTACTCATATAAATAGAACAACCATTATTCTCCGATTTAAATGAATAACCTACTTGCAATAAACAAGATCCAGAAATAATGTTCATGCTCAACGCAGGCACATAATAACATTTATTGAGGTTTAAAACTAATCCCGAAGGTAAAACTAAGGAGAGCGTGCCGACGACCATCACATCAACTCTTGATCCGTTGCCAACGCGCATCGTCACCTCATCCCTCGCAAGCCGCCGTCTACTCCGTAGCTCCTGTTTCGAGTTACAAATATTAGCAACTGAACCGGTATCAAATACCCAGGCACTACAATGAGGGCTAGTAAGGAAAACATCAATAACATGTATATCAAATATACCTTTGATGGTGCCAGCCTTCTTGTCCGCTAAGTACTTCAGACAGTTGCGCTTCCAATGACCCTTGTCCTTGCAATAGAAGCACTCAGTGTCCGGCTTAGGACCAGACTTGAGCTTCTTCTCAGCAGGGGCAGTGCGCTTGCCGCCGCCCTTCTTGAAGGGCTTCTTTGCTCCCTTACCTTTCTTAAAGGTGGGATTGTTGACCATCAACACATGATTATCCTTTTTGATGTCCACTTCCGCGGCCTTCATCTTTGCGAAGAGCTCGGTGATCGTATCAGTGGAACCAATCTGATTATGAGTCACTACAAAACTTTTGTAGCTGGGAGGGAGCGATTGCAGAACCCTGTCAATCTTGAGCTCCTCTGGAATCGTGCATTCCAGTTGCTCAAGGCGTTGAGTGTAGCCCGTCATCTTAATGGCGTGCTCACTAACGGAACTCCCTTCCTCCATCTTGCAGTTAAAGAACTTCTCAGAGATCTCATATCTCTCAGAACGGGCCTAAGTCTGAAACATGGTTTTCAGCTCTTCGAGAATATCAAAGGGCCCGGGATAGTCTTCAAAACGATTTTGAAGTTCAGGTTCCATAGCAAACAACATGGTGCTCTTAATCACACCATAATCATCTTTGCGCGACTGATAGACAACTTTCTCATCAGCCGACGCAGTTGCAGCAGGGGGGTCACCTAACGCTTTCACAAGGACAAAGTCCTTTTGACCGCCAGAGAGAATGATTCTTAGATTGCGGAACCAATTGGTGAAGTTAGACCCATTGTTTCTAAGCTTTTCCTTCTCAGCAAAAACGTTGAAGTTGAAGTTGGACTTAGCCATTTGATCTACAGTATTTGCAAGTACAATTTAGACTATGTTCATGATAAATAGTTCAACTTAATCAAATTACCAGATGAACTCCCACTAAATTCAACATCCCTCAAGTTGTTTAGTGAACACGATCCAAATTCACCACACCTAATCCGATCATCACGAGAAGAGATGTGGCTTCAATGGTGGACAACGAAGTGTCGATCATATCATTCATATGACTCATGCTTAACCTTTCGGTTCATGTGTTCCGAGGCCATGTCTGTACATGCTAGGCTCGTCAAGTTAGACCCAAGTATTTCCGCGTGTGCAAAAACTGGCTTGCACCCGTTGTATGTGAGCGTAGAGTCTATAGCACCCGATCATCACGTGATGCTTGGACACGACGAACTTTCGCAATGGTGCATACTTGGGGAGAACACAGTTTTTATCTTGATCTTTAAGTGAGGAATCATCTTATAATGCTACCATTGCGATCTAAGCAAAATAAGATACATAAAAGGATAAACATCGCATGCATATAACCTTATGTGACATGGTATAGCCAATCTTCGCGCAATGATCTCCATCTTGTGCGTTCCGGCATGATCTCCATCACTCCACCATGATTGCCTCCACCACGAATAGCAACTACAACTATTGCTAACTACTTAGCGATAAAGTGAAACTATTACATGGCGTATAAGAAGTTGACACACAGGTCATACACAATTATAAAGACAACCATATGGCTCCTGTCGGTTGTGTACTCATCGACATGCAAGTCGTGAAACATTACAAAACATGATCATCGCATACATTATACACATCACATCTTGGGCCATACCATATCACAGAAAACACTCCCTGCAAAAACAAGTTAGACGCCTCTACTTTGTTATTGCATGTTTTACGTGGCTTATGGGAGTAGATGCTAAGAACGATTCTTACCTACGGAAAGCCACAACGGTGATATTATGGTTGCCAAACTCCAGTGTTAATCCCATGACAACTATAGTGAGAGAAACTGACATCCACCAGCCGCATGTGTGGAACAAGCCACACGTCAAGTGCGGAGCCGGTCTCGCGAATGACGTCACGTAAGGTTGGCCTGGACCGCTTCAATCTCACTATCCCGCGTCATAATAAGAACACAAACAAGAGGCTTGCAACAGAAAACATCAACGCCCGCAACAACCATGTTGCGTTCTACTCGTGAAACACATCTACACATAGATCTAGCTCTGATACCACTGATGAGTTTCGCGGCATAGTAAATCAAAATTTTCTACGGATGCGAACAGAGGGAAGCCAAGATCTAATCTAGGAGATGCAAACAACAAGATAGATTGGATTAGATCTTCATACCCTTGAAGATTCGCACAGCAAAACGTTCGTCGGAACGTGGGTGATGTAGTCGTACTCGCTTCTCCTCCTCGCGATCCGATCCGATCTAGCACCACAAGTGGCGCTGCCTCCGTGAGATGCACACGTGCAGCACCTCGACGTCTCCTCCTTCCTTGGTCCAGCAAGTATGGTGGAGAGATGGGTTGGATCTACAACGCGACGGCGTGGTGTATATGGTGGAGAATTTCTAGCAGGGCTTTGCCTACAAGCAGTCGGGAGGGAGAGAGGAAGGGCAGCAGGGCGGCTAGGGTTGGAGGGGAAGGTGTGTGGGGTTGGTGCGCCCCCATCCCTCTTTATATAGAGGGGTGGGGCGCAGCCCTAGCCCCTCCCCCAAGCCCAAACCGGTGGCCCCAAAGGAGGAGGAGTGGGGGGCAAGGAAACCCCCCCTTCTAGAAGCTCTATCTAGGGTTTAAACCCTCTTTGGCCGGCTGGGCCCTATGGGGCCTTGTGCCCCTGGCCCAATGCGGCCAGGGCACTCCCTCATAGGCCCATGCCCCCTCCCGGAAGGTGGGGCCACGTTGGTCCCCTTTCGGAAGGTTCTAGAAGCTTCCGGTACAATACCGATTAACCCGGAACAATTCCGAACTCCAAAAACTGCACTGCCTTATATGAATCTTATTCTCCGGACCACTCCGGAAACTCTCGTGATGTCCCGGATCCCATCCGAGACTCCAAACAAAAACTCATAAACCAATTATCCAATCTATCCTAGCGTCGAGACACGTTAAGTGTGTGACCCTACGGGTTCGAGAATATGCAGACATGATCTTCTATCAATAATCAACAGCGGGGTCTGGAAACCCATATTGACTCACACACATTCATCGATGATCATATCAGATGAACCACGATGCCAGGATTCAATCAATCCCATATATATATTCCCTTCGTCTCGCGATATTTTACTTGCCCGAGATTTGATCGTCGGTACCGTCATACCTAGTTCAATCTCGTTCACAGCAAGTACTTTACTCGTTCCGTAATCCGATATCACTTTGTGATTAACTCCTTAACTACATGCTTGCAAGCGGTGTTGATATCGATTACCGAGTGGGCCCGAAGTATATCTCTCCGACTTGGGAGGGACAAATCCCATCTCGATACATGCAACCCAACAGATACTTTTCGATCACCTGAGAGACACCTTTATGATCACCCTCTCATAGGATGACGTTTGATGATCTCAAAGCTTTCTTTCGATACCAGGGAGTTGTATTGTCTCATGGTCTAAGGAATACAATATTTGACATAAGAAAAGCTTCGCAAAGACGAACACGATGACACGATCTAATTGCTTCGCTTAGTTTGGGTCTGTCCATCATATCATTCTCCCAATGATATGATCTCATTATTAATCGACAACTCATGTCCATGGTTAGGAAACCTTAACCATCATTAATCAATGAGCTAGTCCATAGAGGCGTACTAGGGACACGGTGTTGTTCACAAACCACACAAGTATTAAAGTTTCCGCTTAATACAATTCTAGCATGGAATATAAACATTATCATGAACAAGAATTATAATAATAACATCTTTATTATTGCCTCTAGGGCATAATTCCAATAGTTATCCTTAAGATAAATAACATAACATGTTGGGTAAACGAATTACAACGGGGTAATTGACAGGACAGATCAAGGCATAACAATGCAATACTAGACATTCATGATCCTTTGAGATTTGATTGGGCATTACAACAATATACATAGACCGCCATCCAAATGCATATATGACTAGTAATCAACCTTCAGGTTATCATCCGAACCCCCTCTAGCATTAAGTTGCAAGCAACGGATAACTCCTTTAAGCAATATATGTAAAGTAAACAATACAATTGTTCCATGAACAAGAGATTGTTGTTTTCTCCCTAGTAGCAACAACACAATCTACAACCTTAGAGATTTCTGTCGCTTCCCCAGATTCAATAGAGGCATGAACCCACTATCGAGCATAAATACTCCCTCTTGGAGTCACTAGCATCTACTTGGCCAAGATAGCTACTAGAAAAGGAGAGCATGCAAGATCTCAAACAACACAAACATGATAGAATCAATAAGATAGAACCTTTAATCAATCTGACAAAGTAATCTCAATATCCATCGGATCCCCGCAAACACAACATGCATGATTACAAATAGATGATCTTAATCATGAACAGAGCTCACAAGATGTAGACATGATAGCACAAAGGAGGAGAAACAACCATCTAGCTACTGTATGGACCCATATTCCAAGGTGGAACTACACACGCATCATACCGGAGGCTGGCATGGTGATGAAGAAGGCCTCCGGGATGATCTCTCCTCTCCGGCAGGGTGCCGGGAAGAGCTTCAGATCCCCCGATCTAGGGACGATGGTGGCGGCGGCTACAGACTGTTTCGTGGAGATCTGATTGGGTACTTAGGGTTTTGGCATCAGGGGCTTCTTATAGACGAAGAGGCGAGGCACGAGGGCAGCCAGGGGGCCCACACCCTGCCCAGGCGCGGCCCAGGGTGGGCCCGCGCATGGGGGTGTGACGACTGTCTGCGCACAACCTGTTGGGAACCCCAATAGCAAGGTGTGAAGCAGCAAGCAGCAAGTTTTCCCTTAGTTGAGACCGAGGTTATCGAACCAGAAGGAGGAAGGAAACGTCACACAGGTGTTGCAAGCAACGCGGAGACCTGCACAACACAAATTCAAGACTTTGCCCCAACAAACAGTGAGGTTGTCAAGCTCACAGGTTTGCTGTAACAAAGGATTAAACGTATGGTGCAGAAGGTAATGGTTTGCAGCAAGTAAACAAGTAACAGTGGAAGATGTATCAATGGTAAAGAATGGACCGGGGTCCATAGTTCACTAGAGGTGCTCTCCTTAGATAAACAACATGGCATGAAGGGTAAACAAATTACAGCAAGGCAATTGACAGGAACTGAGCAAGGCATAACAATGCAATTACTAGTCAGAAAGATCCTATAATATTCGATTGGGCAATACAACAAGATACATAGACCGCCATCCAACTGCATCTATGACTAGAAGTCCACCTTCAGGTTATCATCCGAACCCCCTCCAGTATTAAGTTGCAAACAACAAACAACTGCTTTAAGCAAAGTGTGTAGGGTAAACAATCCACATGTTCCATGAACAAGAGACCATTGTTTTCTCCCTAGTAGCAACAACACATCTACAACCGAAGAGATTTCTGTCACTTCCCTTCGAAACTAGAGGCATGAACCCACTATCGAGCATAAATACCCCCTCTTGGAGTCACTAGCAACTACTTGGCCAAGATAGCTACTAACAACGGAGAGCATGCAAGATCACAAACAACATAGACATGATAGAATCATAAAGACAAAACCATTAATCAAACTAACATAATAATCTCAATATCCATCGGATCCCCGCAAACACAACATGCATGATTACAAATAGATTAGATCTTGATCATGAACGGAGCTCACAAGATCTATACATCAAAGCACAAAGGAGGAGATACAACCATCTAGCTACTACATGGACCCATAGTCCAAGGTGGAACTACTCACGCATCATACCGGAGAGAAGGCCTCCGGGATGATCTCCCCTCCGGCAGGGTGCCGGGAAGAACTTCAGATCCCCCGATCTAGGGACGATGGTGGCGGCGGCTACAGACGGTTTAGTGGATATTTGATCGGGTGCTTAGGGTTTCTGCATCGGGGGCTTCTTATAGGCGAAGGGGGAGACCGAGGAGGCGGCCTGGGTGGCCAAACCCTAGCCAGGTGCGGGGCTAGGCCCACCCGCTCCTGGGGTGGGTCTGCCCCCCTGGCTGGCCCCTCCGGCTCCTCTCTGGACTTCTTGTTCCCCACGGAAAGTAATTGACTTTGTCCTTTGTCCCGTCCAATTCCGAGAATATTTCTTTACTAACTTTTTGGAAACCAAAAACAGCAGAAAACAGGCATCTGGCACTGTTGCAACTTGTTAATAGGTTATCCAGAAAACATGTAAAAAGCACCTCAAAGTGTAGACAAGTAAAGCAAAGTAGATACCAAACAAGCATGGAGCATCAAAAATTATAGATACGTTTCCAATGTATCAGGGTGCGGCCACCCCGTGGCGCCCCTCCGGTTGCCCTTCGTTCTCTATGTTCGTCTCGGTAAAATATTGACTTTGGTTTTTGTCCCGTCCAATTCCGAGAATATTTCCTTACTAGCTTTTCTGAAACCAAAAACAACAGAAAATAGGCAACTGGCATTGTGGCAACTTGTTAATAGGTTAGTCCCATAAAATGTATAAAAATACCTCAAAGTGTAGACAAAGCATAGCAAAGTGGATACTAAACAAGCATGGAACATCAAAAATTATAGATACATTTACGACGTATCAAGCATCCCCAAGCTTAACTCCTGCTCGTCCTCGAGCAGGTAAGTGATAAAAAGAATAATTTTTGAGGTGATATGCACCATCACAATCAAGATCAAACCATTTGCAAGCATTGAAAGCTGGGATCAAAGTACTCTAAACAAGATCATGAAATATGAAGTTCTAACCATAAGACATAGCAACTATGCTGCAACATGAAAGGATACAAACAAAGATTCATGAATAACAATGCATTGAAAGACATTTGTTTGTTTCACATACAGAAAACATAGCATAGTGGCATTCAGCTTGTCCCTCATGGAGTAGCAAAACATAAATGCATAGGACACCTTCAAAGTTCATAAGGGTGGCTAGATACAAATAGTTCAAGAACCAGCAATATCAACAATATGAACCAATCAATAAGTTTTGGGACAATGCACATAGAACTAAGAATGGCAACTATGCTCTCTTAATTGGCGCCTAAGGGTAGAAGGTGGAGACTCAATATAAAAGTGGAAGAAAGTCCCTTCAAAGGGAAGCAGGGATTTCAAGTTTCATAAAGAGCTTCCAAAAATTATGGTACTTGTTAGCTTTTAGCTCTCATTGCCCCTATCATAAGCATCTTGAAGTTATTAAGGTTAAAGTGAACAAAATATGGAGTATATGCTTGACAAAGTATAAGTTGGCAATCTCATGTCCCTTGAGTACGAGGGTCGCTCCTCATGCTACTCAACTTTAGTCAGGTAAGTTCTTGTCATAGTAAGTACATGTGTATCATAGAGAACCGCCAACGGGGTACCCCTTGCCCCATGACACAGGAGCTATCCCATATCAAAATGATAAGGCAAGCAGACAATGAGCATCTCAGCAATCTTCTTATTACCATGGGAAAATGGTGCCTTTTCTCTCTTTCCTCTTTTATCATCTTTTTTCTTTTTCTCAATGTCTTTTTTCTATATCTCTTTTTTTATAAGAAGAATGCTTCATAGATTGCTCACTATGGTGATGCTGCAAGTTTCCACCATGATTAGGCATGGCTTAGGCTAGCAGCCTAGGCGTTTCTCTGACAAACATACATAACTCCATGGACTTACAAGCTTCCCTTTTATTTCACATCGACGACATCCATAAACAAAAGAACACGATATCAACTGGGTAGATATTTACAGGTGTTGAAAGCGTTCCCTGTGACAGTATGGTTCTGCTAATTCCCAAATTATAAGTGCAAGCATATAAAACATATATGACACAATGGTTCAAGTTTATTAGGGCAAGAAAAATAAAGTGTGCCATCAAGTTTGTGAGAGCTTTAATCACTAACTTTCACATAACAAGTTTAATTTGGAAGATAGAAAAAACAATAATATACTTGGAATGGTGTAACACACCATGCATAGGAATTTATAGTGGACTCTTTGGAATAACTTTGTTTCTTGGGAGTTGGATGCATGAGTAGATCTTACTCAATACAAGTGGAGGCTAGCAAAATACTGGGAGCGACCAACTAAGAGAGCAATAATGGCAATAATCATACATAGCGACAAAACATTACTAACCAAAGCATAAAGTGGTACCACAAGTGAAAAACTAAATGATCATAGAGGCTAAGGTGACTGGTTCATAGTCATAAATGGTGTCATCATGTGCCAGGTCAACCCAAACAAAGCATCAAAGGAGAATACCACAATACTATGCTTTTGTATGCTAAAACAACGCATGATTCTTTCAAGGCACATTAAGCAATCTCAATTGTTTGGAACAAGTCATGCTACAACAATAATCACTAAGCAGGTCAAAACAACATCTAGCATGATATGATAGAGTTTAGGCCACAGTCAAAGGAAACTCCTTTTGTACTACTATAAGCAAGAACTTCCTACTCCTTTCCAACACCAATCAACTTATTTGAAACAACACGGCGAAAGCGGGGGTCCACCTACTTTATTCAAGCAAACTAAGCAAACAAAAACCAAAATGAAAACTAAGGCACTCCAATAACAACACAACAGTGCATGAAATAATAAAAACAAAGTGTCTAGAAAGACCTGCGATTTTTATTTATTAAGAAGGGGATGCCTTGGGCATCCCCAAACTTTGACGCTTGTACCTCTTAAATATTTCTTGGAGTGACACGGGTTGCATACCCAAGCTTGATCTTTTGTCCATTCTTCATCTCATTACATCATTCTTCCCTTACACCTGAAATTTTTCCTTCATACAAAACTTCACACAATCTTCATTAGCAAAATTAGTGCATTCGAAAGATAATAAACCTTTGGGTTTAGTTTCAAAATAGTAAAACTTTCATTAAAGACACAAGTTACTGTAGCAATTCACTCAAAAATCTCAATTTACCCAAGAGAACCCAAAAGGAAATCAATAAAGAGGCAAATGCAAATAATGGCAGAAATCTGTTAAAACAGACCAGCAGGTAGAAACCGATTTTTTCAAAGACCTTCTGTTGCTCAAATCAAAGTGTGTTGAACTAATGAAAGTTATCTAACAACCTAGGAGATTTATTCAGAAAATTACATCTCAATCCGACTTACATAGACTTTTTAAGAAGTTTTACAGTGGAGCACAAAAATCTGTTTCGGGACAGCACTTCCCCAAATCTTACTTCCCTCTCATTAGAGGTTATTCTTGGCACAAAAATCAAACAAAAAGGATAATGAGAGGTTATTATAGAAGTAATAACTTCCAAGACTTAAGAAAACTATTGGATTATCTCCCAAGAAGTACTTTTCTTTAACGCCTTTAAGATAGGCACAAAAAGCAAGAATCAAGTATTTTCAAATGAAGAAGCATTAAGATCAATACTCGAAATTTCTTCAACTAGAAAAGGTATCTCATCCAAATGAGTTGTAGAGGATCCCCTCTCCGCACTCTTGGGTTAACTACTTTCATCAAACGGGTTTTCAGGAACAATCCAATCAAAATTCTTTTCTAGGGCTTCATGCATTCCTACAAGTTTAAAAGGTATGGGTATTTTAATTTCCTCTCCATTGGGTTTGGCTATCCAACTTTTCTAATGTACCCATAACATCTACACATGAGCCTAGCATATTAAAACGATCAAAGACCTTTTTGGCTTCCTTAGCAACATCATTGAACTCTTTTACCAAAGTTTCTAGGATAAAATCTCTCTTTTCAGCATCCTTAATTTCTTTTAGTTTAAGAAACATTATTTGCATCCTGGGGTTAAGGTTAACAAACCTAGCCTCCAACATATGAACTAAAGAAGCTGCAGCAATTTCATAATTAGGAGCAAGTTCTGCTAAGGATATATCCTCAATATCCTCATGTTTGCTAATATGATTAAAGAATTCTTCAATATTTTCTTTCCCAATTATAGAGCCACTACCTATTGAAAGGTCTTTCAGGGTGAACTTAGGGATCAACATGGTGAGCTAGAGAAAGAAGACAACTATAGGAAGAACTATTTTTGTGTGTTTTTTATAAGAAAAGGCAAACCAAATGAAACTATTTTTTTTTTGGAATTTTGATAAAAAGAAGCAAACAAAAAAAAGCAAAAGGAACTAAGCAAAACAAAAACAAAGTAAAGATAAAGGTTGTGAAGGACTCCCCTTGTGAAACCATCCTTAACTCCTCGGCAACGGCGCCAGAAAACGTCTCGATGCGGCTCAGATCAGTGTAGAGCTTCGTTGGGAAACCCCAAGAGGAAGGTATTATGAGCATAGGAGTAAGTCTTCCCTCAGTAAGAAACCAAGGTATCAAACAAGTAGGAGGAAGGAAATGACCCCAAGGTGTTGCTAACAACTTGGAAACCTGCACAACACAAACTCAAGACTTTGCCCCAACGAACAGTGAGATTGCCAATCTCAGCGGTTTGCTGAAAACAATGGATTAAATGTATGGTGTGGAAGCTAATGGTATCTTGCAGAAAGTAAACAGTAATAGTGGAAGATGTATCAATGGTAAAGATTGGACCGGGGTCCACAGTTCACTAGAGGTGTTCTCCTTAAGATATAACATAACATGCTGGTAAACAAATTACAGCGGGGCAATTGACAGGACAGATCAAGGCATAACAATGCAATACTAGACATTCATGATCCTATGAGATTTGATTGGGCATTACAACAATATACATAGACCGCCATAAAACTGCATATATGACTAGTAATCCACCTTCAGGTTATCATCCAAACCCCCTCCAGTATTAAGTTGCAAGCAACGGATAACTGCTTTAAGCAATGTGTGTAAAGTAAACAATACAATTGTTCCATGAATAAGAGATTGCTGTTTTCTCCCTAGTAGCAATAACACATCTACAACCTTAGAGATTTCTATCACTTCCCCGGATTCATAGAGGCATGAACCCACTATCGAGCATAAATACTCCCTCTTGGAGTCACTATAGCATCTACTTGGCCAATATAGCTACTAGAAACAGAGAGGATGCAAGATCTCAAACAACATAGACATGATAGAATCAATAAGATAGAACCATTAATAAATCTAACATAGTAATCTCAATATCCATTAGATCCCCGCAAACACAACATGCATGATTACAAATAGATGATCTTGATCATGAACGGAGCTCACAAGATCTAGACATGATAGCACAAAGGAGGAGAAACAACCATCTAGCTATTGTATGGACCCATAGTCCAAGGTGGATGTAACATCCCTAAAATCATGTTTTCAAAGTTTGCACATCATACATGCATTCATACTCATTTTAGGATCATTTCCTCAAAATCAGAAACTTTGTGATCTATTATTTTATGTAAGGCAAGGCATTAGCCTTATTGCTACCTTATAAGAAGGAAGACCTTGTTTTGATCAGTAGATAATTGATCCTAAGATTGATTGATATTTTCTAAAGCTTGTTCAAAGTTTCAAAACAAGAATCAAATCGAAAACCATTTATATGCCTATTATAAATATTTAATTAAGGCATGGTTTTAAATTCTATTTTTAATGGACCAAAGTGTTTGTGATCAAACAACAAGGTTTTATACACAAATATATGCTTGGATCATTTTACAAAAATCCAGAGGAAGTTTGAATTCAAACTCATTTAAATAGAATTTGAAAATGATTTCAAAAAATCAAATAAGAAATAGAAAAGGAGAAAAGAAATGGAAAAGGGCCGACGCCACCATTCCATCCCAACAGCAGAAACGGCCCAAAAGCCAGCCCACCTGGGTTCCCCTCTTCTCTCTCTCACCCGCACCGGATCTGCCCCACTATCGCTGCCACTGGGCCCAAGCCAGGTCAGCATCTTCTTCCCCACCCCCGCGCGCGCAGACTCCGTCGCCCCCGCCGTTTCCTCCAGAAACGCCGCGTTGATTTCTCGCTTAATTGGCATTGAACCACTGCGTAATTCTCTCGCCCCTCCTGGCTACTTAATCACCTCTCCGCCGCGGTCATTTCCCCCCCACACAGCACACTCACCTCGCCACCAGGCTGCCAGTATTTCGAACTGCACTGCCGCTATCCGACGAGCTCCGGTAAGCGATTACGGTGAGCTCCGACCGCCCCTTTGCTTCTGGTTCAAACGAGCGTGACCCTCGTGTCCTTGTGAATCTTCTGACACCTCTGGTTTTCCTGCTCGTGATCCAGGTCGCCGTCCCCGTCCACCTCTGCAAGTGACCGAGCCGCCGCTCAACTCCGTCGAGCAATCTAGGTAAAACCCAAGCGCCCCTTGCATTCTGCCTGACCCTATCGTGTTCGCCTGACCTTTGTGCACGCACTGATGCTTCTGGCTTGTGCTAAGGCGATCCAGAGCGTTGTCAACGTCGCCGTCTGCACGAACCCGACGCCGCCCGCAACTCCGACGAGCGCTAGCCTCTGCTACAGCCCGCCCCTGTCCACGCCAGCAACACGTTGAGCTTCCTCGTGTTCTTGCGAGTCTGGTAAGCCACACCACAACCGCCAGCCCCTCCTGTATTCGCCGGACCATCGCCGCTAGTAGCGCCGCCGCCGCTTCAACCACGCGCGCCGCCAGTTCTTGGCCAAGCCATCATGGGCCGTTGGATCTCGATCTAGCACGTTAGGTTAGATAATTTATCGAAGGGGTATGATTAGATCTGGCCCGTACGATTTCATTTAGATCGTCCGTCCCACGTTGATTGATCCGACCGAACCGGTACGGGCCAATCAGACACGCCCACGTGTCTAGAGTTTTGATTTAAAATCTGAATTTAGATCTATTAGATGTTTAAACTTGCAAAATTCATAACTTTTGATCCACACGTTCAAATTTTGCAAATTTTATATCATTGGAATCAGGAGAAAGAATTCTATCCAACCATACAATTTCTTTAATAAATTGCATCTGTTAAAATTGTGGTTTTTGCAGAAACATTTGTAAGCCTATTTTGAGTATAGAAATCATTTGAAAAATGTGTTAAAGACTAAATAAAGTTTTTTTTAGTGAATATTTGTTTTGTTTGTAATTCAGTACTGTTACACTTGTCTTGTTTGATTTATAAAAATCATCACATGGCATTTGCATGCATTCATATATTTTTGTTTGTTATTTTGATATGTGAATTTGGTGCTATCATTTTATGTGTAGATTTGGTGCTAGTGGTGATTGTGATTGTGAGGATTGTTGCTACTCCCCCAACTACCAAGGCAAGTGGTGCTTCATATTTTATTCCAATATTTTGGCTATGCATTAGAAATATTTTGTATAGGGCTTGCATGAATATTTTGCTAAGTATCTATATGCTATGGTTGGGAAATCCTAGTAGTTGTAGAATTGTTAGATTTTTCTCTAAGTTAAGATACTTTCTATTGCCATGCTTAGCCTAGCTAGTAGCAACCAAGGGTGGATTATATACATACTATGGAAAAATATTGCTAAGTCTTTGACTCATGGTTTTTGCTTAATAAAACAACTAAGTGAATGAAACACCTGGGTGGAATGGTAATTTCTTGGTGGTTTTTGGTTGAGTGGTTACACAAGGCCCATTTTTATGGTTTAACTTGTGTATCTCACTTGTGGATTGCCACCCAGGAACAAAGGGATTTGAGATGCCAAATGTTAAGAAGCTTCTAGTGCAGCCACATGGCATTATGGGCTCTGCCTGGATCATATAGGTTGCAATAACTTAGCCAAATGGACAGTCGGTAGCAGGGGATTGATAGGTTTGGAGCGCATCCATTTTAGTCTAAGGGAAGGCTTCTGAAAGGTCCTGTCTTGGTGAAAATCAAGTCTTGTGGGGAAAGTGCACTACCTCTACAGATGGAAGAAACTAAGTACTTAGCCGTGTCCCCGGTAACGGACAATTTGAGCATTAAGACATGGAAGCTATCAAGAATCTCCTCATCCCAATTTTCTAAGTTAAAACTTGTGGTTGGACAAGGGTGAAGGTTCACCAATATCTATTGGTGGTTCCTTGGGAGTTTTGCCAAACAAAAACTTAGTGTTTTCAACTGATAGGTAAAACCTATTTTGAGCAAAGCAAGCCTAAGCTACACCTAGCCAAATTCATGTAGTAACTAGATGCTAATATTCTACTAAGGTATCACTTGCCAATACTATTCCAATGTATTGACCCACTGTGGCTGTAACTTGTGATGTTGCAGGTTACTCTGATGATGATTAGGGGTTATGAGTCTACACTGAACATGCTTTGCCTATGGCACATGAAGATGAAGACTTCTATTTTTATATTGTTAAGTTAAACTCTTGTACTAGCCTATGGCTATGGAGTTGTAAAAGACTATGTTATCTCTGGAATAACGATGTAATAATGACCTTTGTTTTTGTGTACTTCATCTTAAACTGTGGATGCTAGCAATTGATCCAGGGACTAGCATTGCAATCACAGGGATCTTCACCTTTATAAAGGTGGGATCTTACAGTGGAACTACTCACGCATCATACCAGAGGCTGGCATGGTGATGAAGAAGGCCTCCGGGATGATCTCTCCCCTTCGGCAGGGTGCCGAGAAGAGCTTCAGCTCCCACCCGATCTAGGGACGATGGTGGCGGCGGCTACGGATTGTTTCATGGAGATTTGATTGGGTACTTAGGGTTTTGGCATCATGGGCTTCTTATAGGCGAAGAGGCGAGGTAGGAGAGCGGCCAGGGGGACCACACCCTGACCAGGCGCGACCCAGGGTGGGCCCGTGCGTGGGGGGGGGGTGGCCACCCCGTGGCTCCCCTTCGGTCGCCCTTCGATCTCTGTGTTCTCTTCGGTGAAATATTGACTTTGGCTTTTGTCCCTTCCAAATCCAAGAATGTTTCCTTACTAGCTTTTCTGAAACCAAAAACAGTAGAAAATAGGCCACTAGCACTATGGAAACTTGTTAATAGGTTAGTCCTAGAAAATTTATAAAAATACCTCAAAGTGTATACAAAGCATAGCAAAGTGGATACTAAACAAGCATGGAACATCAAAAATTATAGGTACGTTTATGACGTATCAGCCTTCAAATCGAGCAGCACAACAACAATCTACACACAGTTGCAAAGGCAACAGCTGCACAGGAACACATGTACATGGCAAGAAGACACATATTGCCATGCACATGCAAGGAAACAGGGCAACATACAACACCAGCAGGGAAACCAACATGTCCATGCCCGTGGTGGCGAGGTTGAGATGCACAGAAGGAGGCCACTGTCGGCGGTGGAAGCGCGTGCAAGCGGAAGTCAGGGTATGGGGATGATGCAGGGACAAAGTCGGGGCACCCAGCGGCTCGGGAGGCACGCCGAGAGGTGTCCGACGTGATACCTGCGCGGGCGTGCTTGGTGATTCATCGTAAACGTATCTATAATTTTTGATGCTCCATGCTTGTTTTGTACCAACTATCTTATGTTTTGTTTACACTTTCAGGCATTTTTATACATTTTCTAGAACTAACCTATTAACAAGATGCCATTTCCAGTTGCCTTTTTTCTGTTGTTTTTGGTTTCAGAAAAGCTAGTGAAGAAATATTATTGTAATTGGACGAAACCAAAGCCGAAGTTCCTATTTTCCCGACACAAGACGGAGTCCAAAGAAGAGACGGAGGAGGGAATCGGGGTGGCCAAACCACCCCTAGGCACAGGCCCCCCTGGGCCGCGCCTATCCATGGTGTGGACCCATCGACGTCCACCGACCTTGCCCCTTCGCCTATATAAGCCCCCCCGAGGAAGAAATCCTAAGTACCCGATAAGAAACCCACAAAAAAGTCCGTAGCTGCCTCCACCATTGTCCCTCGATCGGGAGGGATCTGAAGCTCTTCCCGGCACCCTGCCGGAGAGGGGAGATCACCCTGGAGGACTTCTTCATCACCATGCCAGCCTCCGGAGTGATGCGTGAGTATTTCATCCTTGGACTATGGGTCCATACCAGTAGCTAGATGGTTGTTTCTCCTCTTTGTGCTATCATGTTTAGATCTTGTGAGCTGCCTATCATGATCAAGATCATCTATTTGTAATCCTATATGTTGTGTTTGTTGGGATCTGATGGATATTGAGTACTACGTCAAGATTGATTATTGATTCTATCATGTCTATGTTGTTTATGATCGTGCATGCTCTACGTTGCTAGTAGCTACTCTGGCCAAGTACTTGCTTGTGTCTCCAAGAGGGAGTATTTATGCTCGATAGTAGGTTCATGTCTCTAGTAATATGGAGGAGTGACAGAAACCTCTAAGTTTGTACATGTGCTATTGCTACTAGGGAGAAAACAACAATCCTTTGTCCAAGGGCAATTGTATTGTTTACTTTACACACTTTGCTTAATGCAATTATCTGTTGCTTGCAACTTAATACTGGAAGGGGTTCGGATGATAACCTGAAGGTGGATTATTAGTCATAGATGTAGTTGGATTACGGTCTATGTATTATGTTGTAATCCCCAAACGAATCTCGTAGCGATCATCATGACTTGTAGATGCATTTATATGCTTTCTGTATCCTGTCAATTGCCCAACTGTAATATGTTCACCCAACATGCTATTTATCTTATGGAGAAAACACCTCTAGTGAACTATGGACCCCGATCCATTACTTCCCACTGATATTCAATCTACTGCCTACTGTTTACTTTCTGCAATTACTACTAGAAATTACTTTCTTCCACACTATACGTTTAATCCTTTGTTTTCAGCAAAACCGGTGAGCTTGACAACCTCACTGTAAGTTAGGCCAAAGTATTGTGGTTGTGTTGTGCAAGTTCCACGTTGCTAGAAACACCTTGGAAGCTGTTTCCTTACTCCTACTGGTTCGATAACCTTGGTTTCACAACTATGGGAAAACTTGCTGCTGTGCTCATCATACCTTCCTCTTGGGGTTTCCTAACAGGCTTTGAAGTGACCAAGCCGCACCACTTGGACGGAGGACGGCCTTGGTCGGCACGGGCTCACAGAGGGGCGCGAAAGGGGTCGGGGCGACATCACCCGGTCTTGCAGCAGAGGCAGACACGGCGTTGGGCAGATTCCGGCCGGGCGGAAGAAGGAAGAGGGAAGGCGAGGCCTGTAGGGGCGGCCGACGCAGAGGACAGCACGCCACGAGGGGAGAGAGGTGGACGACACGGTCGCTACCGGCGGTGGATGGAGGAGGCGGGGCGGCACTCAGGCGCGAGGTGCTCGGGCTGGCAAGCTCTCCAGTAGGGAGGGGTTGACAACAACAGGGGCCGCGCGAGGCGACGACGTCCGACGAGGTGGAGGCGCTCGCTGGTGCTAAAGGAGGCGAGGCTCACATGGAGCAGAGGCGGGGAAGTCACAGCCGGGGATGATGGGGGCTGCACGGAAGGGAGGAGGTGGCGTCGGAGACGGGGTCGTGCGGAGGCGACATGAGAGGAAGGTGGCGCTCCTTGCAACGGGGATCGAGCAAAGAAGGGGAAGGGATCCCGCGAGCAAGGGAGAGGAGTGGGGCGAGCAGGGACGCGAGGTGGGGCCGAGGAACGTGGGATGGGCGGTTGTCGCTAGGTGGGGCCAGGTACACGGGATGGTGGGTGGGATCGAGGAGGGTTGGTGAGGAAGGGGAAAAACGGGGAGAGAGAGGGCATCAGTCGGGAACAAGGTGGTGGGCCAGGCTGGGTGGGACCAGGGGCGTGCAAGTGGGCGTGAGAGGCGGGAGTAGCGAGTGGTAGTGCGTGCGTGAGTCATGTCGCGGGGGTGTGGTCACGTGCTGGGCGTGGCGTGCGACGCACCGCGCACGTTGGAAGCGTGCGTGCGTACGGTGTGGGTTGCGTGTGGTGGGGTGGTGTGGGATTGCTTTGGTAGGTAGCTGGCGGTGGCAATGGGTGAGGGAATCTGGGGTAGGTTAGGGTTTGATTGGTTCCAGCCGGCTGGGCCTGGCCAATTTTAGGTCTAGATTATATTATTATTATTTATAAAATATTTTTTTTATTTCTTTTGTTTTGTTTTTGAAACCCTTTTTTTAAATATCTTTTAAACAAATATGGTGAAGGACAAATAGAGTTTTATATTTGAATAAGAGGAGAGGTAATGTAGCAAACAAAAATAAGGTTTAGGAAAAAATAGTTTTAGGGACAGATAAATGTATGATAATGAACAAAATATAAACAACATGCAATTTTATTATTTAGGGTTTCTTGGGGTGCTACACTCTGCTTCATGTGTGGAAGACCAGGACACCATATGGATTCGTGTGCAGAATGGTATAATACACTCCCATGGCTCAATATTGGGGAAGTGCTAATCCAGGTCTGGACTTCTTTCATGTGGAGGTGGAAGGGCTTGAAGCAATCAAGTGGCTCAACATTGAGAATGTTAGTATTGTAGTTGTCAATGAAGGGGAGATAAATGAAAAGGAGCTTGAACTGAACTTTAATGAGATGTGGAAAGTGGAGTGGTTTTGGCAAATCGGGCAGTTATCTGCGCAGAGGTTCTTGGTCAGGTTTCCTCCTTCTAAAAGGATTAAAGAGTTGGTGGAATATCCTTCTATCATTTTGAAGAAAAAGGGGGTGAATGTGTCATTTGAGGATTGGAATGGGGAGGCTGATCCTTTTGAGGAATTCAAGGAGGTATGGGTAAAAGTGGAAGGAATTCCCTCTAAGTGGTGTACTTGGAAAGTCATTTCCCAAGTTGCATCCTATCTGGGTGTATTGGTGAATGTGGATTGGCATGAGGTGTTCAAATCTTTCTACAAGAATGTTAAAGTCAAAGTTGCAGTTAGGGATTCTAAGAAAATTCTAGCAAATAAACTCTTGGAGATGGGACAATGTTTTTCCCTCATTTACTTCACTGTGGATGATGTTGAGAGTGGTGATGGAGCTGGGGATGATGATGGGGGAAATAATGATGGGGGAAATGGTGAGCAAGATATGTTTGAGGATGATGAATTAGGTGAATATTTCCAAGAACAATGTGTTAAAATCAAATATGGTTGGGCTGGTAGGATGGACACTAATTTATAGAGGACTCCAACACCTAGTTCAAATAGAAATGGGGACATGACTTTAGGTGATGATTCTGGTAGTTAGAAAGCTAGAGAAAGTGTAGTCATGAGAAAAATTATGAAAGAGAACATTGTTACTTCTTCAAGCAAGCTAGTATGGGTGCACAGGAAGCCTGAGGAAAATATTGGGGTACACTTGTTGCAGAGATTTGAGGAACAATATTATGGGGAAACTCAAGGAGGTCAAAATGAGTAGTTGATGGTCACTTCACATAAGCAGTTGGTTCCTATTACATGTGATCTGGTTATACCAGATGGAAAACTAAAGATTAAGTGGGGTTCTGTTATGGCGCCTAGGATGAGAAGTAGGATAATTAGGGATGGAAAAACTATTATTTAAAAGGCTTAGGAACTAAATAAGACAAAGATTTTTGAAGTCCCTAGAGGTACTCTAAGTTACATGGTTATTCTAATTCCTTTGCTGCTTTAGATAATGAAGTTGAGGCTAGAGATACAGGTATTAACCTGGGAACTAGTGATAGTGAAGTTGAGGCTAATATTAGTATTATTAAGAACGTTGAAACTAAAATATTAGTTAATTTTCATTCAGATCACCCTGATATGTTCCTGCCAGGAAACATTAATGTTTCTAGTGAAGACGTGATTGGAATAGATGCTTCCAACTATGGTAAGGAAGATAAAGGTCATGATGGTTGCATTAGCAATACACATGATGGTGGGGAGACTTGGTTTGAGGTCTCTAATAAGATGGGCAGTAAGAAGAAACTAAACTTTTCTAATAGTAGTTGCTCTAATTTGGTATCTTAGAGGCCTTAACAGGCCTGGCGGGCTTTTTAGAGTGTATGATCTCATTAGAGAGACATGCCCTGATATTATTAGTTCTTCTGAATCTAAGAAGATGGAATTTACTCCCTTTCAATTAAAGCAGTTAGATCCTTTTGATAAGTTTATGTGGAATTGGTTACCTGCCAAAGACACTGCATGTGGTATTTTGGTAGGGATTAGTTTAGATATGTTTGAGCTTGTGTCTTGGGATATATAGGAGTTTGCTATTTATGTGTTGATTAAGGAAAAAAATGTAATTTGGAGGTTTATCTATGTGTATGTATCTTCTTATGAGGAGCATAAGTTATATTTCATAAAAATCCTCATAATGCGTGTTCTAGCTGGGTTAGACCTTCCCTAGTAGGGGAGATTTCAATCTTATCAGAGAGTTTTGAGAAGAATAGTAGGAATATTTCCTAGCATTGAGTTGATTTGTTTAATGATTGGGTTAACAAATTTGTCCTCATGGAAATAAATAATATAGGTAGAAAATTTACTTGGGCTAATAACCAGGATAATCTGGTCATGGATTTGTTAGATAGAGTGTTTGTATCTACTTGATGGGATGATTTATTTCATGCAAGTAATGTTAAAGCTAAGGACAGGTTGGGAAGTGATCGGGCTCCTTTAGTGGTTGATACTGGGGCTTTGAAATTTCCTAAAACCGTGCAGTTCAGGTTTGAAAAGTGGTGGTTGGAGATAGAAGGTTTTGACTAGGTGGTTGCCAAATTTTGGTCCGCTCCCTATCACCTAGTCAAAGCTATAGATAGATGGCAATTTAAAACTACAAATTTGAGGAAAGGTTTAAGTGGATGGTCTGCTAATATAGAGGCTAGTAGACATATAGTTAAGTAGGATTTGGTTGCTGAGTATGATATCTTGGACATTATGTATGAAACTCAAGTCTTATCTCCAGTGTCTAAAACTAGGATGAAAAGTATTGCATCTGAGTTGGCACACTTGTGGAAAACTGAAGAGATTAAAGCTATACAACATTCTAGGGAGAAGAATATTTTATAAGGGGATCGTAATACTGCTTATTTTCATTTTGTAGCTAATCAAAGGAGGAGGAAGAAGCAGTTGGAGATGTTGCAGGGTCCATTAGGGCTTGTAGAAGACACTAAAGGTATGATAGATATTGTTGTGTAGTACTATAAAGATATTTTTGGTTTTGAGGATAAACCTAGTATAGATTTACTAGATGATTTTTGGCATGCAGAAGATATGGTCTCTGAGGAACAAAATATTTTACTTGAGGCTGATTTTACTGAGAAGGGTGTGAGGGAAGCAGTGTTTGGCTCATATATGCTGAAGGTGCTCCTGGCCTAGATGGTTTTCCTTTTTAATTTTATCAATGTTTCTAGGATTTGGTTAAAACCGGTCTATTGGCATTAGTAAATGATTATAATAGAGGGGAATTAGACCTTTTTAGGTTGATTTTTTCTTTATTAACCTTGATTCCAAAAGAGGCTGATGTTGTGACTATATAAAAGTTCAGTCCCATAACTTTGACTAACTATAGTTTTAAGAATTTCTCTAAGTGTGCTACCAACAGATTGGGTGTGGTGAGCGAGACTTTAATCTCCAGTAATCAAACTTATTTTTATAGAAAGGTAGATATATCTTGGAGAGTGTGGTAGCTGCATGATACATCCAAAATGTATCTACTTTCTCAAACACTTTGCTATTGTTTTTTCTCTAAACTTGTGTGATTTGGATACAACTAACACGGACTGACGCTGTTTTCAGCAGAATTACCTTGGTGTCTTGTTTTTGTGCAGAAAATGAACTATCAGGAAAAATCCCGGAAAATATGCCAAAAATTATATTTCACCAGAAGATCCACGGAGCCAGAAGGGGAGACAGAGGGGAGGCCTGGTGGGCCCAGACCCACCCCAGGCAGCTCCTCGGCCTCCCTCCGCGCCTATAAGTTGCCTTCTGACCTAAAAACAGAGGGGGGTTCGATAGTTTTCCAGAAAGAGTTCCGCTCCACCGCCACCAGAAACCAAGATTCGGATCCAGAAACTCCGTTCTGGCACCCTACCGGGACGAGGAATTTGGAGAGGATCATCGCCATCATCATCACCAACACATCTCCATCAACCACCGATGTTTCCCTCATCCATGAGTGAGTAATCCCCCGCTGTAGGCTTAGGGATGGTAGGGATTGGATGAGTTCTATCATGTAATCGAATAAGATTTGTTAGGGGCATAGTGCCTAGTATCTCTATTAGTGCTATTTGACTTTGTTGCAACTTGTTATGCTTAATGCTTGTCACTAGCGCCCGAGTGCCATGATCTCAGATCTAAACTTATTATTGAATCATTATGATAGTATTGTTTATGGTCTTATCTGCAAGTTGTGTACACATATCATTGTCCGGATCCAAAGGCCCCAAAGTGACAGAAAATGGGACAACCAGAGGGGATGGCTGTGGTGTGAGGATCACATGTGTTCACGGAGTGTTAATGCTTTGCTCCGGTGCTCTATTAAAAGGAGCACCTTAATTGCTAGTAGTTCCCTAGAGGCCCCGCTACCACGGGCTGGCTGGACAGAAGATGTTGTGCAAGTTCTCATTGCGAGCACGTATGACTATATTTGGAGCACATGCCTAGGATTGTTTAGTACTTGGATGCTTGTTATTATTTATCTATAATGCCCTAGTTCTTTGAAGTTACATGTTTAGACTCGTCCATGCAACGCCCGTCCATCCATCCCTATGCCTACCGCACTGGAATCGTACTGTTACCGTTACTGTTACTATTGCTACTGTTTCACTATTGCTGTCACTGTTGCTATTGCTTTGCTGTTGCTACTACAAACTGTTTCTACTGATAAACTTCTGTGAGCAAGAACTATTTCCAGGTGCAGCTGAACTGACAACTCAGTTCTTAAGGCTTGCAAGTATTCTTTGTCTCCCCTTGTGTCGAATCAATAAATTGGGTAATACTACCCGTGAAGACTGTTGCGATCCCCTACACTTGTGGGTCATCAAGACTATTTTTTGGCGTCGTTGCCGAGGAGCATAGCTTTATTTGTAAGTTTACTTGGATCTATTATTGTTCACTGCTACTCCTTTCATCATGGGGAAGTCTCGTGATGGAAAGTTCCCTATTTTACCATCCACTACAAGAAGAGGTACAGTCCTAAACACCTCTGTTGCTCTTGATTCACCGTCTGTTATAAGTAAGCTTGTCACACCACCACCACATACTCATGCTACACACACTGCTACTACTGCTGAATCTGAAACTGCTTTTGATGCTCATGATGTTACTTCTACTGTGCTTGATGCGAGTGGTTCACTAGGTCCTTTTCTAGATGCTACTATGGCTATTCTAGGAAATACCAAAACTCCTAGTGAAGACACTGTTACACCTATTAGCTCACCTGAGTCTAGCGAGAGTTTTGATATTAATGATGGTTACATTGAGCTCACTGATGAATTTGTTGAAGAATGCCGAAATACACATGATGCTAGTGCTATGAAGAGTCTCATTGCTAGACGTACTATTATGCCCAAGAAGTCTTATGATCCTAAGTTTGCCACCTCTCCCATAGATATTAAAGATAAAGATTATGATTTCTCTCTTGATTTAGCTTATTTGGATATTGTTGAGAAAGAACCGTTTTGTGGTACTGAAAATGAGAGTGTTGTGGCTCATATGAATGAGCTTTCTACTATGAGTGCTTTATTCTCTGATGATTTTAAAATGCGCAAGTACTTTGTTGCTAAGATCTTCCCCTTTTCACTAAAAGGAGAAGCTAGGGCTTGGTTTAATAGATTACCTCCTGGTTCCATTGATAGCCCTGATTGCTTATTTCTTCCATAAATATTTTCCTCCCAGTGCTAGACATGCTGCTTTGCAGAGACTTTTTGATTTTAAACAGGAAGAAGAAGAGAAATTGCCTGAGTCATGGAAAAGATTCTGTTCCTTGATTCATGCATATCCTGGATGCCCATTACCTAAGAATGAGTTGCTTGATATTTATTATAATGGACTAACTGATGATTCTAGGACCTACCTAGATAGCTTTGCTGATTGTGTTTTCAGGAAAAGGACTCCTACAGATGCTGAAGAATTGATGAACAAGATAAGCAAGAATTATGATGATTGGACTTCAACTGAGCTGAATACACCTGAGCCTATTACTCCTGAACCAGTTGTTCCTGAACCTGTTCCAACACCAACAACAAAGAAGAGGGGAGTTATTGCATTAAATGATGAAGTGATGAAGGAAGCTAAAAAGTGTCTAAAGGAGAAAGGTATTAGAGCTGAAGATGTGAAGAATCTACCTCCTATAGAAGAATTATGTAAGCCAATTCCCCACTCATCTACTATTGAGGTACACTCTCTCCAATTTAATGAAGGTGATATTCCTTATGGTAAGCCTCATGATCAATGCTTAGAGGAACTTGACACATTTATTGTTAAACAAGGTAATTTTAATAAACAAGTTCAGAATCATTTATTGGAAAAATCTAGAGCTATCCATGAGTTGAAAGATATTGTGGAAAGAACTTCTAATGATATTAAAATGCTTTGTAAACACTTCCAAATGGTTCAAACCCAACTTGATCAACTTGCTAAAGTACAAAAGGATATGCTAGTTAATGCTTCAGGAAATAAACATGCTTATGGAATTAGAACTAGGAGTGGTGCAGCTACTCAAGACCCTTTATATCCTGAAGGACACCCTAAAATAATAGAGCAGGATTCCGAACAAGGTGAGGATAGTGGTAGTCCTCGTAAGAGGAAGAAAAATAAACATAAGATAGTTTTTTGATTTTAAACAGGAAGAAGAAGAGAAATTGCCTGAGTCATGGAAAAGATTCTGTTCCTTGATTCATGCATATCCTGGATGTCCATTACCTAAGAATGAGTTGCTTGATATTTATTATAATGGACTAACTGATGATTCTAGGACCTACCTAGATAGCTTTGCTAATTGTGTTTTCAGGAAAAGTACTCCTACAGATGCTGAAGAATTGATGAACAAGATAAGCAAGAATTATGATGATTGGACTTCAACTGAGCTGAATACACCTGAGCCTATTACTCCTGAACCAGTTGTTCCTGAACCTGTTCCAACACCAACAACAAAGAAGAGGGGAGTTATTGCATTAAATGATGAAGTGATGAAGGAAGCTAAAAAGTGTCTAAAGGAGAAAGGTATTAGAGCTGAAGATGTGAAGAATCTACCTCCTATAGAAGAATTATGTAAGCCAATTCCCCACTCATCTACTATTGAGGTACACTCTCTCCAATTTAATGAAGGTGATATTCCTTATGGTAAGCCTCATGATCAATGCTTAGAGGAACTTGACACATTTATTGTTAAACAAGGTAATTTTAATAAACAAGTTCTGATGGGGATACGCCTACTGGGGTATACTCAGCAGGACGTTTCCGACTAGCCCAAGGGCTGGCGAGTGGGCCTGCAGAACGGCGAGTGGATCGAAGCCCAGCAAGGTACCAAGCGACTGGAAGCTGAAGGCCCAGGCGAGTAGATAGGCCCAGTCGGACTAGGTTAAACGATTACCGAAGCTGTAACTGAATCGGTTGAGATATGTAAACCCTAGGGGAGGTGAGCCTATATAAACCCCCCTATGGGGTGAGTAGAGACACGTTCCCTCATACACCCAAGCGACTCGCTGCCTAGCCGCCGAGCTCGCCCGTTGTAAACACCTCCATAATACAATCTAGCAGGAGTAGGTCTTTACCCTCCGGGGGGCCGAACCTGGGTAAAACCCTGTGTCTTTGCCCTCATCTCGCACCGCAGATGGCTGGCCGCCCTTGCCCCTCGTTCTACTACTCGCTGCCGATTGCAGCATCTGCCGTGACCATCCCCACGACAGTGGCGCCCACCATGGGGCCTGGCCGGTCTGGCCGGTGTTCTGCGGCGAGATCCAATCTGCCCATCAACGAGACGGTCGCCACCGGCCGTATGATAGCGATCGGCGAGATGCTCCAGATCTTGCCGAGCAGCTACGTCCAGGCGGCGCGACCCGTCACGCACAGCGTGATCCTGCCAATCGGCACGATCAGCCTCTTCGTCGGCCTCACCGACGTCATCGTCTCGGAGGACTCGGCTCGCATCCGCGAGTCGCCGCCACGCGATCGGCTCTCCTAGAGCCAGGTTCGCATGATCCACCGCCTTGCCTCCGAGTACAACTCGGCCCATAGCAACGTGGCCGGGGATTCAGCGGCCGCAGAAGATGCAGCCCTCAACGACGACGCCGACTCGGCGACCCCGGCGTCACTCGCCGGATCCATCACCGCGGCCTCATCCGCGGGCTCCATCGCCCATGTCTCCAACGCGGGAGACTTCGAGGACCCTTCCATCCTCGGGATCTTCAAATTCGACTCCGGGTCGGAGAACTCCGCCGACCTCCGCGATGGTGCCAACCGCCACGCCGCGGCTTACATGGCCACCGGCACCGATCCACCGGAGGATCCTTTCTCCACCCCAATCCCTCCTAACGCCACGGCAACGGAGGTCGAGGAACTCCGCTTGAGACTGGCGGAGGCGGTACGCAAAGAGCAGGCCGAGCGCGAAAAATTTCGCCTCGAGCAGGTGACGGCGCAGGAGCTGTCACACTACCACCAGCAACGGATCAGGTCACGCTTGAACCCCAACGTTCAAGGGCGTGCCCTGAACTTCGACGACGAAAACGACCCGGCCCGCATAGCCGAGCGCGCAATCTGCGAGAACGCGCCACCAGGAGGAAGTGCCCGGCCCCTGCCAGGTTCAACGGCGATGGGTGCCCCACCACCACCCAACCGCACCCCTCCCAGGGACCAACCGCGGATAGTTGTCTCCTCACGGGAGCGAGACGCAAACGGCCTCCCACTATTCTCCACCCCAATGGACAACCTCGTGGCAGGCCGAGCAGCAGCTGATAGCATCACGACCACTGGCAACGGCTCCTTACAGATCCAGTACGTCAAGGCCCTGCTTGCGAAGGCCGTGGAGCAGCAAAAAGCGGGCGCCGACTCGCAAGGTCGAGTATACTCGCGTTCCTCGGGAAGCAGAGCGGCCTCAAGCGGCCGCCCAGCGGCGGCAAACACCCTCAATTGCCCCCCACCAGAGCCACTGCAGCTCCAACACCGACCTGCGAACGCGGCGCTCTCCACCAACGATCCCAGGCCGGCGACCAACTTCGTCGCCGCTAACGGACAACCCATTGACGCCCGCACTCACATCATCAACAACCAAAACTGGCGCGCACGCCAGCCCGACGACTTACGGCACACCCTAACTAATCGCCGCGATGGCGAGCCCATGGGGTCGCTCAGTCGACTCGGTCCTAAGTGCTTCGGACCAATGATCCGAGGCGAGAAGTACCCGCCAAACTTCAAGGCGCCAAAGGAGATAGAAAAATACGACTCCTCGTATGACCCCGCAGTCTGGCTCGACACATACCTCATGGCAATGGGGATCGCGGGTCACACTGACCTACCCGCCGCCCGTTACCTCCCACTGATGATGGAGGGGACGTGCAGGCAGTGGATCAACACGCTCCCCCAGGACAGCATCGACTCCTGGGAGGAAATGCGCGACGCCTTCGTCAGGCACTTCGAGTGCTCCTACACCCGCGCCACCACCATCGAGGACCTGGAACGATGCGTCCAGGGACCCCGCGAGTCGACCCGCAACTGGGTCCAACGGTGGCAAGAGCTCTGGTACAACGCGGTCGGCATCCACCCGGACACCGCGATCCATTGCTTCAAGACCTCGTGCCGCTATGAGCCTCTAGTCGCCAAGCTCAAGCGACACTCCCGCACACTCGACAACATCCCCGACCTCCTCGAGCTCGCCAAACGGTACGCCGAGGAGGATCCAAACCAGGAAACCGACGACGAGTCAGGGGGGCAACGCCGCACGGGCGGCAACGACGGCGGACACCGAACCGACCTACGCTATAGCGGCACCCGCCTCACCGGCAAGCGCCGCAGCGACGGGCGAGTCGACTTCGTCGCCAACGCTGGGCACGCACAACGCGAGCCCAAGAGCTACCGCCGCGACGGAGGGCAACGACGCGATGGCGGCAATTACAAGAACAAGCCAAGGTTCGATCCCGCGGCCCTCCTTAACCAACCATGTGCGTTCCACAGCAGGGAAGGAAAGCCCGCAACGCACACCACCGCCGACTGCCACACCCTCAGGGAAATCGAGAAGGCACGGCACGCGCGGGAGGACACCGACAACGACCCGCCAAATGGCGGAAAATTCGGCAAAGTAGCCGGCTCGCTCCACACCTTCACAGGCTTCAACACGAAGCACGAGAAGAAGGTCATCGCCCGCGCCGTCGCCGTCAACGTGGTGGCCCAAACAGACGTCCCCCAGTTCCTGAACTGGTCGGAACAGCCCATCACCTGGAGCCGGCAAGACCACTCGCCACACATCGAGTACCCAGGACGAGTCGCCCTGGTGGTCAAGCCCAAGGTTGGCGACTACTGGCTCCCCAAGACACTGATGGACGGCGGCAGCTCCATCAACATCCTCTACCTCGACACCTTCAGGCGGCTGCGGCTCCCGCAGTCGATGATCGAGACAACCCACACCACGTTCCACGGCATCGTCCCCGGTCGGAAGGCGTATCCGATCGGCAAAGTCACGCTGCCAGTCACTTTCGGCAGTCCGGCAAACTTCCGCACCGAGCGGATCGTCTTCGAGCTGGTGCCCTTCGACAACCCTTACCACTGCGTCCTGGGGCGCTAGGCGTTTGCTAAATTCATGGCAGCGCCCCACTACGCGTACAACGCAATGAAGCTCCCCGGGCCGTGCGGCGTCATCACCATCAAGGCGACCCCGACATGGCCGCCGAATGCGAGGCCAAAGGAGCCGAACTCGCCGACGCTGTCATCGCGGCAGAAACTAATCACGCCGACGAGCTCGCCAAATACGCGAGCGGGGTCAACAATGACGATCCCACAATACTCAAGAAGCCCAACTCAGAGGGCACAAACACCTCAACCTTTGAGGCCACGACGCACACCCGCACCGTCGAGCTGGTCCTAGGCGACCCCAGCCAGACGGTGACGATTGGGACAGGCATGAGCCCAGCATAGGAAGGCGCGCTCATCGAGTTCCTTCGTGAGAATAGGGACATCTTCGCATGGAAACCCTCCGACATGCCCGGTGTCCCTAGGGAGCTCGCTGAGCACAAACTAAACGCCGACCCCAAAGTGCGACCTGTCAAGCAGTCGCTACGGCCCTTCAATGAAGAACGCCGTCGAGCAATCGCCGAGGAAGTGCAGCGTCTACTCGCTGCCGGCTTCATCCGGCCAATCAAATACTCCAAGTGGCTGGCAAACCCAGTCCTGGTCGAGAAGAAAAACGGGACCTGGAGAATGTGTATCGACTACACAAACCTGAACAGCGCCTGCCCAAAGGAGCAGTTCGTCCTCCCGCGGATCGATCAGATAATCGATTCAACCGCGGGTTCGGGGTCGCTATGTTTCCTCGACGCCTACTCCGGGTACAACCAGATCAAAATGGCTATCGAGGATGAGGAGAAGACGGCGTTCATCACGCCATTCGGAGCCTTCTGCTACACGGCCATGACCTTCGGCCTCAAAAACGCCGGGGCAACCTACCAGCGGTGCATGCAAGAATGCCTCGCGAGCCAAATTGGCCGCAACATCCACGTCTACATCGACGACGTGGTCGTGAAATCCGCTCGCCAAGGCGACCTACTCGCCGACCTGGCGGAGACCTTCGCCAATCTGCGGAGGTACAAGATAAAGCTCAACCCAGGCAAGTGCACCTTCGGTGTACCCGCCGGACAACTACTGGGGTACGTCGTCTCCAAACGAGGGATCGAGGCGAACCCAACGAAGATCGACACGATCGCCCGGCTCGGCAAACCCGAGTGCCTGCGTGACGTCCAGAAGCTGGCCGGGCGGGTAGCGGCTCTCAGCCGCTTCATCCCCCGCCTGGGCGAAAAGGCGATGCCCCTATACCGCCTGATGCGCAAGAACCCCACCTTCCAGTGGGACAAGGAGGCGGACGACGCGCTCCGCGACCTCAAAAAGATGCTACTCGCCGCACCACTACTCGCCGCACCCGCTGACAAGGAACCTATGCTGGTTTACGTCGCGGCGTCCGAGCGCGTTGTCAGTGCTGTAATGGTCGTCGAACGACCAGAGGAAGGAAAGGAGCGCCTGGTTCAGCGGCCGGTGTACTATATCAGCGAGGTTCTCACCGAATCGCGCCAGCGGTACCCACAGTACCAAAAGTTAGTATACGCGGTCTTCAGGGCTCAGCGGCGCCTGCCGCACTACTTCCAGGAGCACCCGATCACGGTCGTCTCCTCAGCGCCACTACAAGACATCATCCGCAATCGCGAGGCGACCGGGCGGGTCGCCAAGTGGGCCGTCGAGATCGGCGTCCACAACATTAAATACGAGCCACGAAGGGCGATTAAGTCACAGGCACTGGCAGACTTCATCGCCGACTGGGAGGAGGCCCAGCAGCCAGAGAAGCTGCCGTACCTCCATTACTGGAGCCTGCACTTCGACGGGTCCAAGAACGCGGACGGTGCAGGAGCGGGGATAGTGCTGACTTCACCAAAGGGCGACAAGCTCCGCTACATCCTCCGCCTCGAATTCACGCCCTGCACCAACAACATGGCTGAATACGAGGCCCTACTCCACGGCATGCGAGCCGCAAAGGAGATGAGCGTCAATCGCCTCCGATGCTACGGAGATTCCGACCTCGTTGCGGGACAAGTCGCCGGCACCTGCGACACCATCTCCCCTACCATGGCGGCGTACCGCCAAGAGGTGGATAAGTTGGGCGGCCACTTCACCGGCTACTCTGTCGAGTGGATCGACAGGCGAAAAAACGAGGAGGCCGACGCCCTCTCTCGCATCGGGTCGGCTCGACTCGCACCACCCGCCGGCGTGTTCCTCGACACAATCTCCAAGCCATCAGTCTCTCCCCCGAGGGAGATCGACATCGGAGTCCCGCTCCAACCAGAGGCAGCCTTGGTCGCACTCATCACCGAGCCAGACGACTGGACCAAGCCCTACATCGCCTACCTGGAAACCGGCACCCTGCCAGCAGACGAGATAAACGCTCGAATGATCGCCCGCCGATGCAAGTCTTACACCATCATCGACGGCGAACTACACAAGCGCAGCGTCACCGGCGTGTTCCAACGTTGCGTCCAGCCAGCTGAAGGACGGAAAATCCTCCACGACATCCACTCAGGCGACTGCGGCCATCACGCCGCCGCTCGCTCCTTGGTCGCCAAGGCTATGCGACACGGCTTCTACTGGCCCACCGCACACGCCGACGCCGTCGACATCGTCCAGCGATGCGCCGGGTGCCAGAAGTACGCCAATCAGACGCGCGTACCGAGCTCAGCGCTCAAAACGATTCCCATCACTTGGCCATTCGCCGTATGGGGCATGGACATGGTAGGCCCCTTCAAGAAAGCCCCCTCCGGCTACACCCACCTGCTAGTCGCCGTCGACAAATTCACCAAGTGGGTGGAGGCCAAGCCAGTCCGGAAATGCGACGGGAAGACCGCCACTAAATTCCTACGCGAGCTCATATATCGCTACGGGTTCCCAAACAGTATCATCACGGACAACGGCACAAACTTCGCCAAGGGAGCAATGGCCGAATTTTGCGAAGAGCACCACATCCGGCTTGACCTCGCGTCAGTCGCCCACCCGGAATCCAACGGCCAGGCGGAACGCGCCAACCAAAGCATCCTCCACGGCCTGAAGCCGCGACTCCAAGTACCACTCGAGCGCACCGCTGGATGCTGGGTTGAAGAGTTGCCCTCCGTCATCTGGGGAATCCGCACCTCGGTTAACAGATCGACGGGATTCACTCCCTTCTTCATGGTCTACGGCGCCGAAGCAGTCATGCCCACCGACCTCGAACACGACTCTCCGCGGGTCGTCCATTATACGGAGGCCGCAAACGAACTGGCCCGCCAAGACGGGCTCGACCAGCTCGACGAAGCACGCGACCTCGCTCGGTCACGCACCGCCATCTACCAGCAAGGACTCCGCCGCTACCACAGCCGACGGGTGAAAACCCGCACCTTCCAGGAAGGCGACCTGGTGTTACGCCTCATCCAGGACAAGAAGGGCATGCACAAGCTCTCCCCTCCGTGGGAAGGCCCATTCGCCATCAGGCGCGTACTCGGCAACAACGCCTACTACCTCATCGACTTCCGCGGGGACGGCAAACTCGACGTCCAGCGACCATGGAATGTAAATCTCCTCCGGAAGTTCTACTCCTAGAACCCCACACATGTACTCTCCAGTCGCTATGAAATAAAAGAAACGGTTACCGCCAATGGCGTCTACTCTCCATGCCTTGTGCCACTCGCACTCGTAAAAACAGCGTCATGCTAAAATGCAGAAGTCAACCTTTGGTACAGCGATCAGCACGGCTAAGTAGTGCAATGCAAGAGCACTGAATCATTTCAGGTCTTGCGTCGTCCACGAAAAACGCCAATCCGGAGCCCCATTGGAGTCGCCCAGCTCGACTGGTTTTACGAACCAAGACAACTGCCCTCGCTTCTCACAGCGACCTTGGTCCTCCGCATCCTCGGCATAGCGACTCGAACGGCTAAGTACCACGCTCGGGGACTGAATACCAGTTCGTCGCGATCGGTCAGGGAAAACGCCAAGTAAGAGAGCACGCCCGGGACTCGCCACGCGACTGACCCTCCGGGCCAGGCAGGAGTGACGCGCTCACACTAACGCGCTAAGTCCTCAACCACCCTCGAGTCGCGCCTAGAACTACCAAGTACCACGCTCGGGGACTCGGCCACCCGACCCCGTTCGCGTACGGGAAAACGGCAAAGTACAGAGCACTCAAGGGAGTCGCCTTGCGACTGGCTCTCCGAGCTCGGGCGAGTCGACTAAACTAACAAAACACATGATAACAACAAACATCATATACGAGGTGAACCCCACAAAAGGGCGGACGCGCTCGGGGACTCGTCCAAAATCAATCCAAAACACACAAACGAATAGCAAAATAGACACGACGTCCCATTCAATCGCATATTGCATTGTCTTATATTACAAATTATGCCCGCGTGGCAGAACTGCTGCTAACACATCCAGGCAAACTACCCTATTCTGCAGGCTTCGACGACGACTCGCCAGAATCCCGGCGCCTACGGATGAACGCGGTGTACGGGTTTGACGGATACGTCGTCAGCTCACCCGCCATCGCCGAGCGAAAAGGTTGCTCGACCTTGAAGTCACGATGCGGCGGCTCGGGGTCGTTCGACGCGACGACCGTTTCCTGGTAGGGAAGGAGGTCGCCCATCGCCCAGACACGCTCCGAGTACGCGGCGGCACGCTCCTGCAACTTGAGAACCTCGGACAGGTCCACCGCGCCAGTCGACGAGGGATACCCACTCGTCACATCGTCGAGGTCGAAATCCTCGGGGAAGTGGGCGAGCCCAAGGCTCAGCGCTGTCGACGCTCCACGCCGAAACGCCGACCGCGTCATGAACTCAACGACCGCGGGCGCCTTCTCCAAATACTCCCACACCTCAACGAGGTCGCTGGGAATAACCTCCGTGGGCGACATTTCTTGAAGGTAGGCGCGGATGCACGTCGCCGATAGCGTAGCCGAGTCGACGAGCATGCTTACGCACTGCCTCGCGTCGAGTGAGCTCGCCTCTTCTTGGCTACCAATAACGCGACCTGCGAAAAGGAGACAATGATGAGTGCGACGGACACCACAAAAACCCCAACTAACGGAAAGGGAAGATACACTCACCAAGCAACGGGCGGGCGAGCCCCGTGATGAAGCACTGAAGCAACGTGTGGTCGTCCTGAAGCCCAGCAATAAGGACTTCCGACACCTTGCGATCCTCCTCCGCGGCTGCAATGGCGGCCTTAGCCCGCCCGTCCGCCGAGCTAGCTTCTTCCCTCGCCTCCCGCAGCTCGCGCTCGAGGTCAGCGACCCGCTGTTCAGCAGCGCCCAGAGCAGATCGCGCCGCTTCCAACTCACCAGCAGGGACAAGCTCCTGGCGAGCTTCCTCTGCCTTCGCGGCAACAGCCTGAAGCTCTTTGTTCGCCTCCTGGATGGTGGCCAGCTCCTTCTCAACACGCTGTTGCGCGGCCAGTCGGTCCGCCGACTCGAGCTGCAGACCCTGCATATTATCAAAAAAGTCAGTAAAAACGAACCTCCTAAGTGCCCACCCGCTGAAATTCAGCGAGTGCGCACTCGGGGACTGGCGATCAAGAAATTCCCAAGTGCCCACCCCGCTAAAATTTAGCGCGTGCGCACTCGGGGACTGGATAAGAAAGTAAAAGACGAGAAAATAATAAGAATCAAGCCGCTGCAAAGCACCGACCTGATCCTCGGGGACTGGGTATACCTGGATGGCTGCGCCAAGCATGCCATGAAGTTGCATCGCGTCCACGGATGCGAGTAACGCTGGCGTATGCCCACGACGCTGGTCGACTTCAGCATCGACGGTCCCTGGAGCGAGGCTCGGGGATGCAGCCCCGCTCGCCGCGGCCGCCTTGGTCACGAAGCGAGGGAAGGTGGCGATAGAGGCACCCGCTCCAAAGGAAGTCGCCTCCGCCGTTCCAGGCAAGGAAACGCCCTCCTTCGTAGACGCGGCTGCCTCCACCGCGGGACCGGCCGGCGCGACCGCCGTGTCGTCAGAGACAGTGACGATGTCGTCGCCCTTGGCCTTCTTACTACCATCCGCCGAGGCAACGACCTCGTCCGCCTTTCTCTTACGGGAAGGATCCTCCTCGCTAGTGGTGGAGGGTACCTGGGCCACGGTCGGGTGGCCCATCCTTTTCACTCCGGTCCTGCACATCAGTCGAGTCAGTAAAGACAATCGAAACAGCTATAGAAAATAGAGAAGGCCGAGTGCACTCACTTGGCAACCGGGATGAAGCGTAGCCCTGTGCGAAGGCCGGCCGGTTTTTCCAGCTCGGGGCCCAGTCGGCGACTGAACCCTAGTTCCATGACGTCGCGTGCCCAAGACACGGACGGCTTCTTCTTCGTCGAGGCTACGGCTGGCGCCTCTGGGATACCTTCGGCAGGGGCTCCTGCGCGAACTGGAGCCGCTACGGCCGGGGCCTCCTCGCGGGGCGAAGCCGCCCCAGTTGGAACCTCCTTGCGAGGCGAAGTCGCCACGGCTGGAGCCTTCCCTAGCCCAGAGGCTGGCGCGAATGGCGGGGGCATCGAGGCCAGCGGCACTTCCACAGACGGCGCATCTAGCGCGGTTGTCGCCGGGGCCGCGCCGTCACCGGCCGAGCTGGGAGCATCGGAGCTGCTCGTCAAGTGCGGCGGCGAGGCCATCTTCGGCGGCTTTGTTTTCCTCCTCGGGGGGGCCCTCGCCTCCTTTTCCTTCTTCTTCTTCTTCGAAGGAGTGGCCTGGCAGCGCGAGGTGGTTTCTGGGAGCTCGTCGTCATCATCATGACGCTCGAGGCTCCTGCTCGCTTCGATTTCGCGCTGACGTTGCCCGCGGGTCTTTCGGACCAGCGGGGCAATTTCCTCTTCGGACTCGTCCTCGTCGTCCTCGTTGCCCTTCGCGGGTGGCGATTCGCTTGTATCCTGGGCGGATGGCCCCGGGCTCTCGTCATCGGCGGGTGGGAGCCACCCTTCCACCACTTGGAACAGCTGCGATGAATACGAAACAGAGTTATAATTACCGCGACTGCATACGCTGCGACTGCGAACAAGATAAAGAAATTACCGTCGGAGCCGGACGCTTCGCGGTGTAGGGGGGACCCCGGCCTGTGCATCCACGTACACCGCCTGGGTGATCTTCTTCAACGCTGGGAGATAGTCTTCCAGCTTCCACTCGTCGAGGCAGGCTTTCGTCGAGTCTCCCCGGCCCGTGTACTGATACATGTAATGGTCGCGTTGGGCGAGCGGAAGGAGCCGCCGCCCAAGCCAACAATTGTACAAGTTTATCGTCTGGAGCCCCTTCTTCTTCAGACCACGGATGGCCTGGAGCATCTCGTCAACGACCATCCGCTGGTCGTCGGGGAGCTTGCCGACCTGGAGATGGCGCGGCTCGGAACGGTTGGCCGAGTACCGCGGGATCGCCGCCTCGTCCTCCGGAGTCGCCTCGGTCATGTAGAACCATGACTTCTTCCAGTCGCTCGCTGCTTTGGCAGGCAGCATCAGATCGAAGAAGGAAGCTTTGGACTTGAGCTGGAATGTCAGGCCGCCCGCGGCTAGCATTGGGCCGCCTGCCTCCTCGCGGCTGATCCGTCCGTGGAACAGATCTTGCCACAAGGGAAAGTAGGGCCGGCAGCCCAAGTAGCACTCGCAGAACGCGACGAAGATGGCGAGCTGCTCGATGCTGTGGGGACCCAGATCTGAGGGCTGGATCCCGTAGTAGGCGCAAAAACGCCGGAAGAACAAAGACGTGGGAAACCCTAACCCCCACTCGAGATGACTGGTGAAACAGACGAACTCCCTCTCTCGCGGGTTTGGGGTCGTTTCCCCGGCTGCGGGGATACGCCAACAGCCGGCTCGCAGGATTCCGGCCTCCTCGAAGGAGGCCAGCTGCGCCCTCGTGCACTTGGACCTGCCCCATGGTTCGGTGAGAAGGGCCATAGCCGAGAGGTTGGTTGGAGGTCGAAGGATTTTGGGTCGATTGGATCAAGGAGCAAAGGAAAGAGAATGCGCGCACTCGGAAGAAGTGGTGGGCAGTTGGCTCTACGATTGCCTGTCATTCCTCTTATATAGCGGGAGTTACCCGCCAAATCAGGGGGCCATTACCGCGCGATGATTACGCCAAAAGTTACCGTTGAGTTACCTTAACGGCTAGTTTGACCACACCTGATGGTCCAACTCCAGCCACTCGGCTCGCTAGGTCACTCGCTGCGACCGCGTTCCGTTGGCTCGATTCGCCCAAGACGCGACTCGGTTCACCGGATTTTCTCCTTCATACAGGAGCCCGCCGACGATTCGACTGGATGCCTACTTTGAAGCCGTATACTCCGACTGCCAACAGCCACTTACGCCTAATCAACGACGGCCTCGGGGACTACTGATGGGGATACGCCTACTGGGGTATACTCAGCAGGACGTTTCCGACTGGCCCAAGGGCTGGCGAGTGGGCCTGCAGAACGGCGAGTGGATCGAAGCCCAGCAAGGTACCAAGCGACTGGAAGCTGAAGGCCCAGGCGAGTAGATAGGCCCAGTCGGACTAGGTTAAACGATTACCGAAGCTGTAACCGAATCGGTTGAGATATGTAAACCCTAGGGGAGGTGAGCCTATATAAACCCCCCTATGGGGTGAGTAGAGACACGTTCCCTCATACACCCAAGCGACTCGCTGCCTAGCCGCCGAGCTCGCCCGTTGTAAACACCTCCATAATACAATCTAGCAGGAGTAGGTCTTTACCCTCCGGGGGGCCGAACCTGGGTAAAACCCTGTGTCTTTGCCCTCATCTCGCACCGCAGATGGCTGGCCGCCCTTGCCCCTCGTTCTACTACTCGCTGCCGATTGCAACATCTGCCGTGACCATCCCCACGACAAGTTCAGAATCATTTATTGGAAAAATCTAGGGCTATCCATGAGTTGAAATATATTGTGGAAAGAACTTCTAATGATATTAAAATGCTTTGTAAACACTTACAAATGGTTCAAACCCAACTTGATCAACTTTCTAAAGTACAAAAGGATATGCTAGTTAATGCTTCAGGAAATAAACATGCTTATGGAATTAGAACTAGGAGTGGTGCAGCTACTCAAGACCCTTTATATCCTGAAGGACACCCTAAAATAATAGAGAAGGATTCCCAACAAGGTGAGGATAGTGGTAGTCCTCGTAAGAGGAAGAAAAAGAAACATAAGATAGTTTTTTGATTTTAAACATGAAGAAGAAGAGAAATTGCCTGAGTCATGGAAAAGATTCTGTTCCTTGATTCATGCATATCCTGGATGTCCATTACCTAAGAATGAGTTGCTTGATATTTATTATAATGGACTAACTGATGATTCTAGGACCTACCTAGATAGCTTTGCTAATTGTGTTTTCAGGAAAAGGACTCCTACAGATGCTGAAGAATTGATGAACAAGATAAGCAAGAATTATGATGATTGGACTTCAACTGAGCTGAATACACCTGAGCCTATTACTCCTGAACCAGTTGTTCCTGAACCTGTTCCAACACCAACAATAAAGAAGAGGGGAGTTATTGCATTAAATGATGAAGTGATGAAGGAAGCTAAAAAGTGTCTAAAGGAGAAAGGTATTAGAGCTGAAGATGTGAAGAATCTACCTCCTATAGAAGAATTATGTAAGCCAATTCCCCACTCATCTACTATTGAGGTACACTCTCTCCAATTTAATGAAGGTGATATTCCTTATGGTAAGCCTCATGATCAATGCTTAGAGGAACTTGACACATTTATTGTTAAACAAGGTAATTTTAATAAACAAGTTCAGAATCATTTATTGGAAAAATCTAGAGCTATCCATGAGTTGAAAGATATTGTGGAAAGAACTTCTAATGATATTAAAATGCTTTGTAAACACTTACAAATGGTTCAAACCCAACTTGATCAACTTGCTAAAGTACAAAAGGATATGCTAGTTAATGCTTCAGGAAATAAACATGCTTATGGAATTAGAACTAGGAGTGGTGCAGCTACTCAAGACCCTTTATATCCTGAAGGACACCCTAAAATAATAGAGAAGGATTCCCAACAAGGTGAGGATAGTGGTAGTCCTCGTAAGAGGAAGAAAAAGAAACATAAGATAGTTTTTTGATTTTAAACATGAAGAAGAAGAGAAATTGCCTGAGTCATGGAAAAGATTCTGTTCCTTGATTCATGCATATCCTGGATGTCCATTACCTAAGAATGAGTTGCTTGATATTTATTATAATGGACTAACTGATGATTCTAGGACCTACCTAGATAGCTTTGCTAATTGTGTTTTCAGGAAAAGGACTCCTACAGATGCTGAAGAATTGATGAACAAGATAAGCAAGAATTATGATGATTGGACTTCAACTGAGCTGAATACACCTGAGCCTATTACTCCTGAACCAGTTGTTCCTGAACCTGTTCCAACACCAACAACAAAGAAGAGGGGAGTTATTGCATTAAATGATGAAGTGATGAAGGAAGCTAAAAAGTGTCTAAAGGAGAAAGGTATTAGAGCTGAAGATGTGAAGAATCTACCTCCTATAGAAGAATTATGTAAGCCAATTCCCCACTCATCTACTATTGAGGTACACTCTCTCCAATTTAATGAAGGTGATATTCCTTATGGTAAGCCTCATGATCAATGCTTAGAGGAACTTGACACATTTATTGTTAAACAAGGTAATTTTAATAAACAAGTTCAGAATCATTTATTGGAAAAATCTAGAGCTATCCATGAGTTGAAAGATATTGTGGAAAGAACTTCTAATGATATTAAAATGCTTTGTAAACACTTCCAAATGGTTCAAACCCAACTTGATCAACTTGCTAAAGTACAAAAGGATATGCTAGTTAATGCTTCAGGAAATAAACATGCTTATGGAATTAGAACTAGGAGTGGTGCAGCTACTCAAGACCCTTTATATCCTGAAGGACACCCTAAAATAATAGAGCAGGATTCCGAACAAGGTGAGGATAGTGGTAGTCCTCGTAAGAGGAAGAAAAAGAAACATAAGATAGTTGAGGAACCACTTGAACCTGCTGTAGATCCTAATAGTATATCTGTCTCTGATGCTGAAACTGAGAGTGGTAATATTGATGAGTCTCCTAATAAGGAGGAAGTTGAGGAAGAACCTGAGAAGCACACTAAGAACACTAGGTACACAAAGGAAGATTTTATTGCTAATAAACATGGTAAAGAGAGAGAACCTTGGGTGCAAAAACCTATGCCTTTTCCAGGCAAGAAACACAAGTCAAAGGAGGAAGAACACTACAACAAGATTTGTGAGTGGATGAAGCCTTTATTTCTGCAAATTCCTTTGACTAATGCTATTAAATTGCCTCCTTATTCAAAGTATATGGAGGATATTGTCTCTAATAAAAGGAAGATTCCTAATGAGGAGATTTCTACTTTGCTTGCTAATTAATCCTTCAATGGTAAGGTTGCAAAGAAACTTGGTGATCCAGGTATACCAACTATTCCTTGCTCCATTAAGAATAATTATGTTAGAACTGCTTTATGTGATTTGGGAGCTGGAGTTAGTGTTATGCCTTTTTCTCTCTACAAGAGACTCCATCTAGAAAAGTTGATACCAACTGATATATCTTTGCAAATGGCTGATAAGTCAACTACTATTCCTGTTGGTATATGTGAGGATGTTCCTGTTCAAGTAGCTCATAATTGCATGGTTCTAACTGATTTTGTTGTGCTTGAAATGCCTAAAGATGATAATATGTCTATTATTCTTGGGAGACCTTTTCTTAATACTGCAGGTGCTGTCATCAATTGCAATTAAGGAAAAGTAACATTCAATATTAATGACAAAGAGCACACTGTCTATTTCCCCAAGAGGGTTGTTAAGAGCCATTGCCTGAATTCTATTGAAAATATTGAAGGCATCAAGGTTGGAGAAATATATTGTCCCATTCCACAAGAAATTTTTGAAACTATTATGATTGGGACCATTGCTATCAAGTATGAGGTCATAATCACCTTGTGGAATGCAAAGTTTTGTTTCATATAAGATTGTTTTGGTAAGAAGACTTGATCAACCTTGTTAACAAAAGGATCTTAATGAACAAAATAATGTTTCCACTATGGTTATACTTGCTTTCTTTTACTTTTCTCCTTCCTAGTCTTTGCTTTACCTTTAGTTTTGCTAGTTGTTTGCTTGTTTGAGTTTCTTAGAGCTCCTGTAGTTTGGCTTTTGGTTTGCTTTTGCTTCTTCTGAAAAAAAACTGTTTCTGCGAGAAAATCAATTTTCATACCATGAAAATTGGCCAAAAATAAAGTTTCCCGAAAAATCCCAGGAAATTCAAAATATTTTTTCCTCGAAAAAAGGGGCAGAGAGGTACCAGAGGTGACCCAGGGGGCCACCCCTAGGCCCCACACATGTGGTAGGCGCGGGCCCACCACTGGTGGCGCCTAGGGGGGGGGGGGTCTGGCCCACCTGGGCCCCTCCAGGCTGCCTCCTCAAAGCCACCTTCTTTCTCTCTCCCGAAAAACACCGGAAAACTTGCTCAAGCTCGAGTTCTTGCTGTTCTTGCTCGCGATTTTCGATCTCCTTGTTCAGCCCATCTCAAGTGCTGATTTTTGGAGGGATTGCTCCTTGGTATGTGCCTCCTCCACTTGTCCAATTAGATTTGTGATTGGTAGATTGTATCTTGAGTATTTTTCTACTATAGGTGACAGGTTGTTTGAGCTTGCATGCTTGTTCTATGCTTAGAAACTTTGTTTTGATGCATGTGTAGTACTCTAGCAAGTTCCTGTAGTAGTTGCTCATCATTTATCAACTTCGAAATCACTTGGTTTGATGGTTGTTTAAAATTTCAGCAAAGGGAAGTCATGGACCACCACACCTTTGGTGACATTTTTGAGAGTGATGCACCTAGAAGGGCAAGGCTCCCAAGGTCATCTACAAGCTCCAGACCCTCATACAATGAGGATCTCATCACTCCGCGGTTTGGTGATGAGGGAGATGAAGGGGATGCTCACCCCTCCCCTTTCCTTGTCAAACTTTCTTGCGAGCTGCTGGGATTCTTAATGATTTCATGGATTTGATTGAGAGGGCTGGTCTAACAAGTTTCATGCAGGATGAGAGTACACAATATGCTTCACTTTCTAAAATATTTGTGGAGAGTTTCTCCTTCACCAATAGTTTGTTCAGTTCTTCTGTGTCTTTCAGACTTTATGGCAGGGCTCATTCTATGACATTGAAGGATTTTTGCAAGGCCTTGGGACTTGGTACAAAGGGGTCATCAAAGAAGATTACAGCTCTTCCCGCTGATTTGATAGAACTATACCAAGGAATAACCAATGATGATGACCGCAGAGCTCATCGAGGGAAGATAAAGAACATTCAACTTACATCCATCAGGTACTTCACCTACTATCTTACCACCAGTGTTCTTGGTAGGGAGAACACTAGTAATATATCCAACTATCAATTGGCCTTCTTAGCTACTGCGCTCTATGTTGAGGAAAAGTATAACCTTGGTTCCCTCATTGCTCGTCGTTTAGCTGCTAGGGGACCCATTTATGGGGGAATTATTGCTACTCGTATTGCTGCTGCCTTGAACATTGTTGTTGATCCCCATGATACAGTTTTGGCTCCCAGAGACTTGATCTTGCTTCCATGAAGGCGCACCACTTCGTCACCTCTAGCTCTACTCTTGAGAACTTGGTTTATAGAATGCTATTTACTGACGGGGAAGAGAGAGAGATCCCTCTACCCAAACCACTTTGTTCAGTATTTCTCAGGGACCTTGGTCACGCTCGAAGGCGGAGATGGACGAGTTGATGGATTCTCTTAGTTTCCACGGGCACTATCAGGGGGGAGTGCCCGCTTATGACCCCGTTGTACACTACACAGGGGAGGCTTCGAGCTCGTACCAGGACAAGGGAGCTTCCTCGACATACTATGGAGGTGCATCTACTTGGGCACCATGGGATTGAGCCCCGCTTAGGCCAAAAGCCTAAGCTTGGGGGGAGGTATACCGACATCACACTCATCTATATATCATGTTCGGTCGGTTCTTTGTACATCCATTGTTTTCGCTTTATTTTTCGTTCTTGTTGCTTCTTTCTCAAAAACACAAAAATACCAAAAATATTTTTGTTGTTTCTCTTGGTTTGTTTCTTTGTTTCTTTGCTTTGGTTTTCCTTAAAAGAAAAACCCAAAAAGATTTTGCTTTGTTTGGTTTGCTTTGTTATTGTTTGGTTTTTCTTTGTTTGCTTGTTTCTAAAAAAATCGAAAACACCAAAAATATTTGTTGTTCTTCTTTGGTTCTGTGAGTTCTTTGCAGGGTTTAGCTGTCCTCAGTGGATACTGGTTTTCATGTTAATTATTCAAGTCACACAAGTGAAGAGCAATAATGAAGATTAAGACAACTCGAGGTGTGGTAAGAGGCTGGTAACAAACTCTATTTGTTTCATTTTTGTACATATACTCATCATTGTGAGCATGCTTAGCCTGTTTGTGTAAGGTGTATGTCATTATGGATGCTTAGTAGTTCTTGCTTGTCTATGATCAGCTCCAGCTTGCTAATAGTTTGTAGCATGTCATATGAATGTTTGCTTGCATTGTTTTATTCATACTTTGGTATGATATTGTGGTATCCTACTCTGACTGTTCATGTGAATCAACTTGGAACATTCTCATGCATGCATATGACTAATCAATAGTCAGTAAGCCTCGATGATTTATTTTGCCTCAGAGTTCTTGTATCACTTTCATGCTATAATTAGTCATGTTTTGTTGCAAGCATGATTATGACAACTATTGCTCTCTCGTTTGTCGCTCCCTCTCTATTGCTAGCCTTCACTTGCACTGAGTATGTGCTCTACCTATGCTTCTAACTCCCCCAAACCAATATTGCCACTATGTCCACCATACCTACCTATTAGCATCATTTGCTACTTCAGTGCATATTTTATATATGCCGTGTTTTCTTCCAAAATAAAAATGTTTGTCTCTTTTGAGAAAGTTAGTTAGTAAATCTCTCACGAACTTGATGGCACACTTTATTCCTTGCGCTTAATAATCTTGAACCATTGTGACTAGTCCATGAAAGTTATATGCTTGCTAATTATATACTGGGAGTCAGCAGAACTGTGTTGTCACGGGGAACGCTTTCAACACTTGTTGGATATCTCATCCAGTTGATTCCTTGCTCTTTTGTTTATGGATGTCGACGATGTGAAATAAAAGGGAAAGTTGTTAGTTCATGGAGTTTATACATTGTGTTAGAGAAACGCCTAGGCCGCTAGCCTAAGCCATGCTTAATCATGGTGGAAACTTGCAGCATCACCATAATGAGCATCTATGAAGCTTCCTCAATAAAAAGCTATGCATATGGTAAATAAAAAGATTGCCGAGATGCTCATTGTCTGCTTGCCTTGTCATTTTGGTTATGGGAAAGCTCCTGTGCCATATGCAAGGGGTACCCCGTTGGCGGTTCTCGATGATATGCATGTATTTACAATGACAATAACTTTCAGGTGACCAAAGTTGAGTAGCATGCGGAGTGGCCCTCGTACTCAAGGGACTTGGGATTTCCAGTCTATGGTCTGTCAAGCATATGATTTAGAGTGGACCTCACTTTCACCTTAACCACATGAAGATGCCTATGATAGGGGCAATGAGAGCTCAAAGCTAATTAGTACCTTCCATTCAACATTGGGAAGCCTTTCAAACCTTCACAAAACCGTTTTTCAGAATTTTGTTGAGTCACCACTTATTCTATGAGCACCTTCTTGAGAGCATAGTTGTCATTCTTGTGTTTGTTCCAAAACTTGGTTAATTATGTCATGACTTTGATGCTTGTATCTCTGATATCTTTACTTCTAGTCTTCATGTGAACTTCAGAGGTGCCTTGGCATTTATATTGTGCTCTTCAAACAAAGGCAAGCGAGATACCACTCTATCATACCTTATTATGAGCATTGCAATGTTGCTTATATTTATGTTTCATGCTACTTATTATTATTGAGTTGGTTTCTCTTCATAGCTTTCAATGACTATTGAGTAGACTTAGTTTCATACTCCTTATTATGAATTGTCTAAGCATTTACTCCTGTGCTTAGAATATATGCATCATATGAAGCAAAGTGTTAGTGAAAGTTCTTTTATCGCACTCAGTTTTCAACTGAATTGCTTGAGGACAAGCAATAAGCTAAGCTTGGGGGGAGTTGATACGTCCAAAACGTATCTACTTTCTCAAACACTTTTCTATTGTTTTTCCTCTAAACTTGTGTGATTTGGATACAACTAACATGGACTGACGATGTTTTCAGCAGAATTACCTTGGTGTCTTGTTTTTGTGCAGAAAATGAACTATCAGGAAAAATCCCGGAAAATATGCCAAAAATTATATTTCACCAGAAGATCCACGAAGCCAGAAGGGGAGACAGAGGGGAGGCCTGGGGGGCCCAGACCCACCCCAGGCGCGGGCCCACTAACCCCGCGCCTAGAGGGGGTGCAGCCACCCCAGACACCCCCTCGGCCTCCCTCTGCGCCTATATGTTGCCTTTCTACCTAAAAACCGAGGGGGTTCGATAGTTTTCCAGAAATAGCTCTGCTCTGCCGCTGCCACCAGAAACCAAGATTCGGATCCAGAAACTCCGTTCTGGCACCCTGCCGGGACGGGGAATTTGGAGAGGATCATCGCCATCGTCATCACCAACGCATCTCCATCAACCACCGATGTCTCCCTCATCCATGAGTGAGTAATCCCCCGCTGTAGGCTTGGGGATGGTAGGGATTGGATGAGTTCTATCATGTAATCGAATAAGATTTGTTAGGGGCATAGTGCCTAGTATCTCTATTAGTGCTATTTGACTTTGTTGCAACTTGTTATGCTTAATGCTTGTCACTAGGGCCCGAGTGCCATGATCTCAGATCTAAACTTATTATTGAATCATTATGATAGTATTGTTTATGGTCTTATATGCAAGTTGTGTACACATATCATTGTCCGGATCCAAAGGCCCCAAAGTGACAGAAATTGGGACAACCGGAGGGGATGGCTGTGGTATGAGGATCACATGTGTTCATGGAGTGTTAATGCTTTGCTCCGGTTCTCTATTAAAAGGATCACCTTAATTGCTAGTAGTTCCCTAGAGGCCCCGCTGCCACGGGCTGGCTGGACAGAAGATGTTGTGCAAGTTCTCATTACGAGCACGTATGACTATATTTGGAGCACATGCCTAGGATTGTTTAGTACTTGGATGCTTGTTATTATTTATATGCAATGCCCTAGTTCTTTGAAGTTACATGTTTAGAATCGTCCATGCAACGCCCGTCCAGCCATCCCTATGCCTACCGCACTCGAATCCTATTATTACCGTTACCCACAAGTATAGGGGATCGCAACAGTCTTCGCGGGTAGTATTACCCAATTTATCGGTTCGACACAAGGGGAGCCAAAGAATACTTGCAAGCCTTAACAAATGAGTTGTCAGTTCAGCTGCACTTGGAATTAGTTCTTGCTCACAGAAGTTTATCAATAGCAACAGTTTGTAGTAGCAACGGCAAAGCAACAACAACAGTAACAACAACAGTGAAACAGGAGCAATAGTAACAATAACGGTAACAGTAGGATTCGAGTGCGGTAGGCATAGGGATGAATGTACGAGCGTTGCATGGACGAGTCTAAACATGTAATTTCAAGATCTAGGGCATTGCAGATAAATAATAACAAGCATCCAAGTACTAAACAATCCTAGGCATGTGATCCAAATATAGTCATACATGCTCGCAATGATAACTTGCACAACATCTTCTGTCCAGCCAGCCCGTGGCAGCGAGGCCTCTAGGGAACTACTGGCAATTAAGGTGCTCCTTTTAATAGAGCACCAGAGCAAATTATTAACACTCCATGAACACATGTGATCCTCACACCACAGCCATCCCCTCCGGTTGTCCCAATTATTGTCACTTTGGGGCCTTTGGATCCGGACAATGATATGTGTACACAACTTGCAGATAAGATCACAAACAATACTATCATAATGATTCAATAATAAGTTCAGATTTGAGATCATGGCACCCGGATCCTAGTGACAAGCATTAAGCACAACAAGTTGCAACAAAGTCAAATAGCACTATTAGAGATACTAGGCACTATGACCTAACAGATCTTATTCGATTACATGATAGAACTCATCCAATCCCTACCATCCCCAAACCTACAGCGGGGGATTACTCACTCATGGATAAGGGAAACATCGGTGGTTGATGGAGATGCGTTGGTGATGACGATGGCGATGATCCTCTCCAAATCCACCGTCCCGGCAGGGTGCCAGAACGGAGTTTCTGGATCTGAATCTTGGTTTCTGGTGGCAGCGGCAGAGCGGAGCTCTTTCTAGAAAACTATCGAATCCCCTCGGTTTTTAGGTCGAAAGGCAACTTATAGGAACAGAAGGAGGCCGAGGGGGTGCCTGGGGTGGCTGCACCCCCTCCAGGCGCGGCTAGTGGTGGGCCCGCGCCTGGGGTGGGTGTGGCCCCCCAGGCATCCTCTCCATCTCGTCTTCTGGCTCCGTGGATCTTCTGGTGAAATATAATTTTTGGCATATTTTCTGGGATTTTTCCTGATAGTTCATTTTCTGCACAAAAACAAGACACCCAAGGTAATTCTGCTGAAAACAACGTCAGTCTGTGTTAGTTGTATCCAAGTCACACAAGTTTAGAGGAGAAACAATAGCAAAGTGTTTGAGAAAGTAGATACGTTTTGGACGTATCAACCCCCCCCCCCAAGCTTAGCTTATTGCTTGTCCTCAAGTAATTCAGTTGAAAACTGAGTGCGATAAAAGAACTTTCACAAACACTTTTGTAAGATCCCTCCTTTATAAAGGAAAAGGATCCCTGTGATTGCAATGCTAGTCCCTGGATCATTGCTAGCATCCACAGTTTAAGATGAAGTACACAGATACAAAGGTCATTTATTACATCCATTCCAGAGATAACATAGTCTTTACAACTCAAGGCCACAGGCCTAATACAAGAGTTTGAATAAGTAAATAAATATAAGTCTTCATCTTCATGTGCCACAGGCAAACATGTTGAGTGTAGACTCATGACACCTAATCCTCATCAGAGTAACCTGCAACATCACAAGTTACAGCCACAGTGGGTCAATACTTTGGAATAGTATTGGCAAGTGATACCTTAGTAAATTTTTAAGTGGACTATATTACTATATGCAATTTGGCTAAGTGTAGCTTGGCTTGCTTTGCTCAAAATAGGTTTTTCCTATTAGTTGAAATCACTAAGTTTTTCTTTGTCAAAACTTTTCCCAAGTAACCATCAATAGACATTGAGGTCCTTCACCCTTGTTCACCCACAAGTTTTTACTTAGAAGTTGGAGTGATGAGATTCTTGATAGCTTCCATGCCTTGATGCTCAAGTTGTCCATTGCCATGGACTTGGCTAAGTACTTAGATTTTTCCATCTGCAGAGGTTGTGCACTTTCCCCACCAGACTTGGTTTCACCAAGACAGGACCTTTCAGAAGCCTTCCCTTAGCCAAATGGATGCGTTCCAACCTATTATCCCACTACCACCATCTGTCCAAATGACTAAGTTCTAGCAACCTATGTGATCCAGGCAGAGCCCATATTGCCAAGTGGCTGCACTAGAAGCTTCTCAACACTTGGCCTCTAAAATCCCTTTGTTCCTGGGTGGCTTTCCACAAGTGAGATACACAAGGTAAACCATAGCCATGGGCCTTGTGTAACCACTCAACCAAAAACCACCATTCAAGTCCCATTCCACCCAGGTGATTCATTGACTTAGTTGTTTTATTAAGAAAAACATAAGTCCATAGACTTAGAAATATTTTCATCATAGCATGTATATAATTTACCAACCCTTGTTTGCTACTAGCTAGGCTAAGCATGGCATAGATAGTAACTTAACTTAGAAATTTCCTAGCAATTCTACAACTACTTAGGATTTCCCAACATGGCATTTGGCAAAATAGTAACATGCAAGACTTAGCAAAATATTTCTAATGCTTGTATAAAAATATAGGGATAGAAATATTCATGAAGTACCACTTGCCTTGGTAGTTGGGAGAGTAGCACTCTTCACAATCACAATCACTAGCACCAAAGTATACACAAAGAATATAACCACAATCACATACAAGTCATATACAAGCAAAAATATATATGCATGCATGCAAGATGCTAAGTGATGATTTTGGAAACTCAACCAAGCAAGTGCATAGTACTGAATCATAAACAAGTCAAAAACTTGCTAAACCAAGTTTATTTGACACTAAAACAATTTCCTAAACAATTTCTATACTCAAAATAGTCCTAAACAAGTTTCTGCAAATAAAGTCATTTTAACAGAAGCTAAACATTAAACACATTGCATAAACAGAAAGGTCTTGTTCTCCTGATTCCAACGGTATAAAATTTGCTAAAATCTAACGTGGGAATCAAAAGTTACAAGAAAATCAAATTTGGATACAAATCTGATTTCAAATTCTGTTTTAATTCAAACTCTAGCCACACGTCTTAATCTTACTGGCGCGTACCGGTTCGCGTTGGATCACGCACGCGAGCCGTAGGATCTAAGTGGCGATGCACGGTTCAGATCAAAACATACCACTTCGCTAAGTGGTTCTATCGCACGCGTTGGATCTGGATCCAACGGCTCTCGATCAAACGACCAAGGTTTGGCGGCGCGCGGCGACGGCGAGCGGCGGAGCGCTCTGTCCGTGGCGGTGCCGGCGTTCTAGGTCGCCCGGGGAGGAAAGAGTGTGCTTACCAGAACCGCAGAGTCGAGGCAAAGCTCAACGTGGAGGTGGCTTGGCAAGGGGCGCACGGCAGGGGCTGCTGGAGCTCGTCGGAGTCGTGCACGGCGTAGGGAGGTTGCAGACAATGTAGTTGCCGAGGTTTCGCGTCGCCCTAGCACGAACCAGATGGATTAGGAGATGCGCAAAACAGTGGCGAACATCCTCGTATGCAAGAGGGGGCAAGGGGCGCGCTCTGCTTACCGTAATTGGTCGCCGGGGTTGAGCGGCGGCTCGGTCGGTTGCGGGCACGAACGGGGACGGCGTCCTGGGTCACGAGCAGGCAAGCGAAGAGTATCAGGAGATGCATGAGATCATGCTGGGCACGATAGTTTGAACCAGAGAAAGGGGGGCGGTTGAAGCTCACCGGAATCAGTCGCTGGAGGTCGTCAGTGCTGCGGGGTTTCGAGGTCGAATGCGCAGCCTGGTGGCGGAGTGAGCGAGGGAAGTGGGGTAAAATGACCGCGTCGGCGAGGGGTTTAAGTAGCCAGAGCGGGGCGTGGAGTTACTGTAGGGGTCCCAACCTTTACATAAGTTAGGTTCCTCCTGTGTTTACAATGCTAGTCCCTGGATCAATAGCTAGCATCCACAGTTAAGATGTAATATCAAGATACAAAGGTCATAATATAAATTTATAACCAGGAATAATATAAGTTTATTACATCAAACATAGCTCATTTGGCTATTACAATACATTGCAGCGGAATAATTATAGTCATGGGTCCTTCATCTTCAAAGTGCCACAGGGAGATGTTGGTTGTAGACTTTGTAGTCCTAGTCAATCAAACAATCTTCATTTAAAAACAATCAACCTGCAACATTTCAAGTTACAGCCACAAGGGTCAATACATTTTGAATTGTATTGGCAAGCTTCACTTTTATGTATAATAAGAGTGGATCCTATCATTATATGCATATTTGGCTAAGCAGAGTTTAAGGCTTATTTGCATAAAGCATTGTTTTATCCTATCTTTTCAAAAAGGGTTTTTAAAGTCCTTTGTCAAATTTCTTTTCCAAGTTCCTTGAACTCCTTGGTAGAAACTCAAGTGTTCAAATCCTTGTCAAAATCTCTTGAGCACCTTGGTAACCCCAAGTGCAACAAGTTTTATCAAAACCCATGAGTTCCTTGGTAACTCCAAGTACATCATGCTCTTGAGCACCTTGGTAACCCCAAGTGCAACAAGTTTAACAAAATCTCTTTGAATTCCTTGGTAGACACACAAGGGCATCAAGTTTTTATATTAGAAGTTGGAATGTCGAGATCTCCCATAGTTCAAACTTTAGTTGCTCAGTATTGTCCATAACCGGGGACACGGCTAAATACTTAGATTTTATTAACTTCTGCAGAAGGAGTACACTTTACCCACATGTCACAATCCCATCTTGTTGCCACCAGTGGCCTACTGGATTAGTGCTCACCAAGATGGAGTACTGGCAGATTGAGAATGTGACGAAGTCTTTCCAAAAGGTCCTCCCATACATCATTGCTAGCTTTGTCTTCAGCCCCCATGAAGCATTCCAGATCCCCATGTCCAGTAACCAAAGACAATGTATGGGTCTTCCTAATGTAATTGACTAAGCCAGAGCCATAATAGCATGTGGTTGCACACGAAAGCCACAATTGGAGAAGCATGTTTGATCTCTAAGTTTCCTAGGTGGTTTTCTTTTGGAGCCCAACACAAAGTGACCACCATAGACATGGTTCCCTTTTGTTGCCACCTTCTCCAAAACTTAAAGTATCCTCCACCTAGGTGGTTCATTGAGTCCTTGTTTTATTATGTAAAAACACAAGTCCTTTTCTCAACCTTTGTAAAATCTCAACATGTGTCTCTTTTTCAAAATATAGCATATAGCATGGCTAAGCATGTACAACTTCAATATTTTCACTAAGGAGTGTATAGGGAATCCTATTAGGATTTAGCATAGCATACGTACAGAAATATCTTTTCATGCATGTTTTCAAAATCCACTAAGTATAATAAAAATAGTAGGACTTTTGTATGATAGTGTAACTTGCCTTTTTGGTAGGGAATGAGAGTTTACTTCTTGATCTTGCTACACTCACTCTTTGCTAATTTCACTACAAGTCAATCAAGCAATCATAGTATCAAGTAGCATTCCAAACCAATATACAAACAACATTTCACATACACAAAGCATGGATTCTAAGTCATGTATGGGAACATGCTTAAGATGGTTTTATTTACAAGGAAGGTCTCCACTAGGCTTATAACTTTGTAAAGTTCTAAATTGGTCATTTACCAAAATGGCAAAGTCATTTGCAAATGGGTTTTATCTCAAGACCATTTTAAAATTTCATTCATCATTTTATGTGGTGAAAATTATTCTTATCAAAGCAAAACTTTAGGTTTTTCACCAAGTGAGTTGCCCTTGGCAAGGCTTGGTGTTTTGGGTCAGTAAGTTTGGTCCAAAACATTTTCCCAAAGTTTTCCTTGCAAAAACATTTCCATAATAAAATCAATGAGTTTATTTGGTTAGAAAATGGCTAAGTTAAATAATTCAACCTATATTTTACCAAAATCATTTTTAACACCAAGGGTTGGTTCCTAGGGTCAGTATGGTCACTAAAAACCATTTTGCAAAAGTTTTAATCCTAAAATCAATTTTAAACAATTTTCCTACTCTAAACAAGTACACAAATGTTTCTGCAAATTCAAACAAGTTAACAGGTACTATTTTCTAAACTAAGGCCATGGTTGGCTAGGGCTTGTTCTCCTGAATCCATTGATATAAAATTTGTAATTTTTGGACGTGTGGATCAAAAGTTATAAGGGTTTGAAAATTACAAACAAATCTGTTTTCAATTTCTGTTTTTAAACAGACAGGTGACACGCGGCGTGATCTTACTGGTTGATACCGGTTCGGCCGGATTAGCTCTATGGAACGTTAGATTAAGTTAGATTGCACGGCACAGATCCATCCTTACCCCTTCGGTTAGTCATTCTATCCAAGCCGGTGGATCTGCATCCTACGGTTCCTATCGCTTGGCCAAAAAGCAGCGGCGCTGGCGGCGGCGTCTGGTGGCGGAGCGGTCGGTCGACGACGGAGGCGACGCTACAGGAGGTGAGGGAGAAGGAGGGGTTGCTCACCGGGCTCAGGGGTCACGGCGTTGCTCGAGGAAGTGTTGGTCGGACGAGGGGCGCTCGGGTTCTACGGCAATTCCTCACCGGAGTTCGTGGCGGCGTCGGGAGCTTCTGCCTGACAACGGGGATGGGGCTGCTGTCCACCAGAGGGCAAGAAACCGATGTGGTTAGATGCGCAAGGACACAGCGAATGTGCGTGCATGAATGAGAAGGCGCGGGGTGGTCAGATACTACCTGTGGGCTTCACCGGAGATGAAGCAGACGGTGGCGACGGTGGTCGTTGTCGAAGGCGAGGTTACAGGGTACCCGAGGTCGAGTTTGATGCACTAGCAGATGCGCCTGAGAGTGGGGAAGCTGTGAGCTTGGTCGGGGAGGAGAGGGGCGGTGAGGGGCTGCCGGAATTGGCTTGGGAAGTCGTCGGAGCGGCGGCGGTATAGAGAGAATTGGAGGCAGCCTAGGGGCAGAGTGGAGGCGACGTCTGGGGGAAATGACAGAGGAGAGGGAGGCTTTTAAGGGAGCATGGTCGCTGCGAGTTAAGGTGGCCGTGTTAAAGCGAATTGATGCCGCGAAGTTACAGCAGGAAACGGCGACGAGGAGGGGAGGAACTGGTCGCGCGGGTGGGGAAGGAGAACAGTGGAAAGGGGGTCCAGCGGTCAGTGGGAATAGAAGAGAGGAGGAGGTCCACTTGTCAGTCTCCTTGCAGGTAATTTCCTGAGTGTGAGGAAAACGGTTCGGGGGAGGAACAGGTGGGCTAGGTGGGCTGCTGCTGGGTTAGTTGGGCCAGATTGGTGGGCTGTTCTATTTTTTTCTGTCTATTTTTTTTTTCTTTTCTATTTCTATTTCCTGATTTGTTATTTCAAACAATTATTCAAGCATTCAAATAATTCAAACAATTCAAACAATCATTAAACTTTGCATTGTGTTTTTGGTTCTGTTCATCAACATAATCCAACACTCCAAAATAAAATAATATTTTCATTCCTTTTAGGATCTATTTAATATAAAATAGATCATAGTTATTTAATCAAATATGATATGATTTATTTAATAAATCTCCATTTAAATTCCAAAATATTTTCCCAAACCAAACCAGTAGGTATCATTTGGAAATAAAGAATACTTGGAGATTGTTTAAAACAAAATATTATTTTACTTTAGGGTCCAATATTAGTTAAATAAAATGGGCCAAGGTTTATTAATCAAATAAGGTTTGATTTTATTAATAAAATCTTTATTTGAAACTTAAATATTTTCAAAACCAAATCAGTGGGTTTTATTTGGGAAATATAGCATACTTGGAAAACCTATTTAAAATAATTTAATAAGTTTTGATGTTTCAATTAAATTGGTAAAACCTTTTATTTTAAAAGAGTTTGGATATTAATTCCTTATTATTTTATTGAAGCAAACCTTTGCTAATTTTATTTAAAAATGTTTTAATTCCAAAGCTTGGCCAAGGTTTAATTGGGCTTTATAAAATATTCTTTATTTATAAACTTCTATTTCATTTGAAAACAAATCTTTTCATTTAAGAGTTTCAAAATAGTATTTCAAAAACATTTTATTTTCTTTATTAAAAAGGTTTATCTTTTTAAACTCCTTTAGGATTTTATTTAATTCAAATGGGTTTGGAGTACCAATTGAATTTAAAAAGTTTCTTCTGGCTCTGAAAATCAAACAAAGTTTTATTTTATTAATTTAGTTTCACATTACAAGATTTGGAAAATCTTGGGATGTGACAGGCTACCACCCTTAAAATAAATCTCGTCCCGAGATTTGGGGAGGCTGGGGTTACAAGCAGGTTCAAAACAACTAGGGTACTACCACCCTTAAAAATTTTCAAACAAAAATTACATATTGTCCTTCTTGGGATCCTGGGAAAAATTCTCATGGTAAACACTTGCATGGTTTCCTTGGTTTCCATACTTGACTCATGGGCCAAGGTTAAGCTTCTCCATAGGCTTGTTCAACTTGTTCTTCATTCTTTCTGGACAGTTGCTCGCATAATGTCCTGGATTCTTGCAGTTGAAACAATGAATGTCCTTGAGTTCTTTACGTGGCTCTTGTGGACAAGTTGCTACATAGTGGCCTAACTCTTTGCAGTTATTGCACCACACTTGGTCAATCTCTTTATTCTTCTTGTTCTCTGGGCACTCACTGGAATAGTGTCCCATTTCCTTACATTTACGACATTGCACAAGGTTCATGTCTGGTCTTGGTTTCTTGGGTTTCTTTGATCCTTTGAATTGGGTTGTCTTGTTTGGAGGTATAAGTGGTCCTTTTCCTTTAGTAGACTTGGATCCTTCTTGTTTCCTTTGTTCTACCATGGCATAGATAGGACATTGACTAGGAATATGATCACTTCCTTCACATAGGTAGCAAGTGGCTTGAGAGGTAGGACATTGTCCAATAGGATGTTCCTCTTCACAATTGGGGCATTGACCTTCATGCTCCTTGGAAGTATGATCCTTGTCTCCACAAATAATGCAAGCTGGGGCTCCATCTAGAACAACATTCTTGTCATCTTTGTTATCATAAACTCTTTTGGGATAGTTTTCTTCCATACTGATCATTTGATTAGTCACCTTAAGCATCAGTTGGGATTGCTCCTCCAGAAACTTTTGTAGTGCTGGATCTTTATCACTATTGTTGACTATGAACTGAGCTGTCAGTTGGTTCAACTGGTGTTGGGTTGCTATGAGCTCTTTTATGCAGTCAGCTTGGTTGGTGTTGGTGTCATCAACCTTGGAATCCTTTGGGGTAGTCATCTGTTTGGGTTGAAGGAAGGTTAGAATAGGCAAGATTTTTCTAAGGAATCAATTCTAATCACACACCACAATTCACACAAACAATGTTCAAGCAATCACAAACAAACATTTCACCCAAACAAGGTTCAAGCACATACTTAGGCAACAAAATATTTTGTTACACCACATAAGTTAGTGGTTTTGTCTTAACTAAAATATGGTGGTCCATCTATATGGTTCACTTGTGATTTTTTCCTTCCTTCATGATTCTTCTTGTATGAGATCTTGGTTTCCTTGAGATAAACTCTTGGTTGCAACACTTCAAGGTTGTTGATGGATCCTTCTTATTTTGCATTCCCTCAGTCTCTAAATCTTGAGCAAGATTTCCTTGTCTCACTTGTAGACCTTAGTGGTTTCCAAGTTGAATGTCCTTGGGGAATGTGCTGAAGATGTTGAAGTCATTAGAGTTGAAGAAGTTGAAGTCATTAGAGTTGAAGAAGTTGAAGAAGTCTTTTGCATATGGTGTAGTCTTTGGCCATGGGGTAGGTTTTTCCATCAAGTTGAAATAGAAGGGAAGTAGAGTTGAAACAAAAATGGTTGAGGAAAGAGTTTACAAGATTTTTGTAAAAAAGTTTTTGGAACAAAATACAACTCCTATTTTTCTAAGGGTTTTTGTCCAGTCCTAGGGTTTACAAATCCTACAGGCAACACAATGCTCTGATACCATCTGTAGGGGTCCCAACCTTTACATAAGTTAGGTTCATCATGTGTTTACAATGCTAGTCCCTGGATCAATAGCTAGCATCCACAGTTAAGATGTAATATCAAGATACAAAGGTCATAATATAAATTTATAACCAGGAATAATATAAGTTTATTACATCAAACATAGCTCATTTGGCTATTACAATACATTGCAGCGGAATAATTATAGTCATGGGTCCTTCATCTTCAAAGTGCCATAGGCAGATGTTGGTTGTAGACTTTGTAGTCCTAGTCAATCAAACAATCTTCATTTAAAAACAATCAACCTGCAACATTTCAAGTTACAGCCACAAGGGTCAATACATTTTGAATTGTATTGGCAAGCTTCACTTTTATGTATAATAAGAGTGGATCCTATCATTATATGCATATTTGGCTAAGCAGAGTTTAAGGCTTATTTGCATAAAGCATTGTTTTATCCTATCTTTTCAAAAAGGGTTTTTAAAGTCCTTTGTCAAATTTCTTTTCCAAGTTCCTTGAACTCCTTGGTAGAAACTCAAGTGTTCAAATCCTTGTCAAAATCTCTTGAGCACCTTGGTAACCCCAAGTGCAACAAGTTTTATCAAAACCCATGAGTTCCTTGGTAACCCCAAGTACATCATGCTCTTGAGCACCTTGGTAACCCCAAGTGCAACAAGTTTAACAAAATCTCTTTGAATTCCTTGGTAGACACACAAGGGCATCAAGTTTTTATATTAGAAGTTGGAATGTCGAGATCTCCCATAGTTCAAACTTTAGTTGCTCAGTATTGTCCATAACCGGGGACACGGCTAAATACTTAGATTTTATTAACTTCTGCAGAAGGAGTACACTTTACCCACATGTCACAATCCCATCTTGTTGCCACCAGTGGCCTACTGGATTAGTGCTCACCAAGATGGAGTACTGGCAGATTGAGAATGTGACGAAGTCTTTCCAAAAGGTCCTCCCATACATCATTGCTAGCTTTGTCTTCAGCCCCCATGAAGCATTCCAGATCCCCATGTCCAGTAACCAAAGACAATGTATGGGTCTTCCTAATGTAATTGACTAAGCCAGAGCCATAATAGCATGTGGTTGCACACGAAAGCCACAATTGGAGAAGCATGTTTGATCTCTAAGTTTCCTAGGTGGTTTTCTTTTGGAGCCCAACACAAAGTGACCACCATAGACATGGTTCCCTTTTGTTGCCACCTTCTCCAAAACTTAAAGTATCCTCCACCTAGGTGGTTCATTGAGTCCTTGTTTTATTATGTAAAAACACAAGTCCTTTTCTCAACCTTTGTAAAATCTCAACATGTGTCTCTTTTTCAAAATATAGCATATAGCATGGCTAAGCATGTACAACTTCAATATTTTCACTAAGGAGTGTATAGGGAATCCTATTAGGATTTAGCATAGCATAAGTACAGAAATATCTTTTCATGCATGTTTTCAAAATCCACTAAGTATAATAAAAATAGTAGGACTTTTGTATGATAGTGTAACTTGCCTTTTTGGTAGGGAATGAGAGTTTACTTCTTGATCTTGCTAGACTCACTCTTTGCTAATTTCACTACAAGTCAATCAAGCAATCATAGTATCAAGTAGCATTCCAAACCAATATACAAACAACATTTCACATACACAAAGCATGGATTCTAAGTCATGTATGGGAACATGCTTAAGATGGTTTTATTTACAAGGAAGGTCTCCACTAGGCTTATAACTTTGTAAAGTTCTAAATTGGTCATTTACCAAAATGGCAAAGTCATTTGCAAATGGGTTTTATCTCAAGACCATTTTAAAATTTCATTCATCATTTTATGTGGTGAAAATTATTCTTATCAAAGCAAAACTTTAGGTTTTTCACCAAGTGAGTTGCCCTTGGCAAGGCTTGGTGTTTTGGGTCAGTAATTTTGGTCCAAAACATTTTCCCAAAGTTTTCCTTGCAAAAACATTTCCATAATAAAATCAATGAGTTTATTTGGTTAGAAAATGGCTAAGTTAAATAATTCAACCTATATTTTACCAAAATCATTTTTAACACCAAGGGTTGGTTCCTAGGGTCAGTATGGTCACTAAAAACCATTTTGCAAAAGTTTTAATCCTAAAATCAATTTTAAACAATTTTCCTACTCTAAACAAGTACACAAATGTTTCTGCAAATTCAAACAAGTTAACAGGTACTATTTTCTAAACTAAGGCCATGGTTGGCTAGGGCTTGTTCTCCTGAATCCATTGATATAAAATTTGTAATTTTTGGACGTGTGGATCAAAAGTTATAAGGGTTTGAAAATTACAAACAAATCTGTTTTCAATTTCTGTTTTTAAACAGACAGGTGACACGCGGCGTGATCTTACTGGTTGATACCGGTTCGGCCCGATCAGCTCTGTGGAACGTTAGATTAAGTTAGATTGCACGACACAGATCCATCCTTACCCCTTCGGTTAGTCATTCTATCCAAGCCGGTGGATCTGCATCCTACGGTTCCTATCGCTTGGCCAAAAAGCAGCGGCGCTGGCGGCGGCGTCTGGTGGCGGAGCGGTCGGTCGACGACGGAGGCGACGCTACAGGAGGTGAGGGAGAAGGAGGGGTTGCTCACCGGGCTCAGGGGTCACGGCGTTGCTCGAGGAAGTGTTGGTCGGACGAGGGGCGCTCGGGTTCTACGGCAATTCCTCACCGGAGTTCGTGGCGGCGTCGGGAGCTTCTGCCTGACAACGGGGATGGGGCTGCTGTCCACCAGAGGGCAAGAAACCGATGTGGTTAGATGCGCAAGGACACAGCGAATGTGCGTGCGTGAATGAGAAGGCGCGGGGTGGTCAGATACTACCTGTGGGCTTCACCGGAGATGAAGCAGACGGTGGCGATGGTGGTCGTTGTCGAAGGCGAGGTTACAGGGTACCCGCGGTCGAGTTTGATGCACTAGCAGATGCGCCTGAGAGTGGGGAAGCTGTGAGCTTGGTCGGGGAGGAGAGGGGCTGCCGGAATTGGCTTGGGAAGTCGTCGGAGCGACGGCGGTATAGAGAGAATTGGAGGCAGCCTAGGGGCAGAGTGGAGGCGACGTCTGGGGGAAATGACAGAGGAGAGGGAGGCTTTTAAGGGAGCGTGGTCGCTGCGAGTTAAGGTGGCCGTGTTAAAGCGAATTGATGCCGCGAAGTTACAGCAGGAAACGGCGACGAGGAGGGGAGGAACTGGTCGCGCGGGTGGGGAAGGAGAACAGTGGAAAGGGGGTCCAGCGGTCAGTGGGAATAGAAGAGATGAGGAGGTCCACTTGTCAGTCTCCTTGCGGGTAATTTCCTGAGTGTGAGGAAAACGGTTCGGGGGAGGAACAGGTGGGCTAGGTGGGCTGCTGCTGGGTTAGTTGGACCAGATTGGTGGGCTGTTCTATTTTTTTCTGTCTAATTCTTTTTTCTTTTTCTATTTCTATTTCCTGATTTGCTATTTCAAACAATTATTCAAGCATTCAAATAATTCAAACAATCATTAAACTTTGCATTGTGTTTTTGGTTCTGTTCATCAACATAATCCAACACTCCAAAATAAAATAATATTTTCATTCCTTTTAGGATCTATTTAATATAAAATAGATCATAGTTATTTAATCAAATATGATATGATTTATTTAATAAATCTCCATTTAAATTCCAAAATATTTTCCCAAACCAAACCAGTAGGTATCATTTGGAAATAAAGAATACTTGGAGATTTTTTAAAACAAAATATTATTTTACTTTAGGGTCCAATATTAGTTAAATAAAATGGGCCAAGGTTTATTAATCAAATAAGGTTTGATTTTATTAATAAAATCTTTATTTGAAACTTAAATATTTTCAAAACCAAATCAGTGGGTTTTATTTGGGAAATATAGCATACTTGGAAAACCTATTTAAAATAATTTAATAAGTTTTGATGTTTCAATTAAATTGGTAAAACCTTTTATTTTAAAAGAGTTTGGATATTAATTCCTTATTATTTTATTTAAGCAAACATTTGCTAATTTTATTTAAAAATGTTTTAATTCCAAAGCTTGGCCAAGGTTTAATTGGGCTTTATAAAATATTCTTTATTTATAAACTTCTATTTCATTTGAAAACAAATCTTTTCATTTAAGAGTTTCAAAATAGTATTTCAAAAACATTTTATTTTCTTTATTAAAAAGGTTTATCTTTTTAAACTCCTTTAGGATTTTATTTAATTCAAATGGGTTTGGAGTACCAATTGAATCTAAAAAGTTTCTTCTGGCTCTGAAAATCAAACAAAGTTTTATTTTATTAATTTAGTTTCACATTACAAGATTTGGAAAATCTTGGGATGTGACAGTTACTCGCGGAATCAAGGGGATTTAACGCGGCAGTGACTGCGGCGAGTAACGGCGGCGAGAGCGGCGCAGACGCGCGTGATTGACGAAGACGACGACGGGGTCACGGGTCCACTTGTCAGCGAAATAAGCAGAAGGAAGGTGGGGTCTGGGTGTCAGTGACTCCGCCGGTGCGTCGGCGCGTGCGAGAGAGAGAGAGAGGGGAGCCGGGTGGGCTAAATGGGCTGAGTCTGTTGCTGGGCTCAATTCCTGGCGCCGGCCCTTTTCCAATTCTTTATTCCATTTCTTTTTCTGTTTTAATTTTCTGGATTGGTTTTCAAATGAATTCAAACTCTATTTGAATTCAAATCTTTTTGGGATTTTTGCAGTGTGCAATAGTCACAAAACTTGGCATAAAACCATGTGGTCACTTTGAATTGGCCTGGTCATTTTTGGAAAGAAAAAATAACAGTGACTTAGCACTTGGTTTGCAAAAGATTTGAAAATGGTTTTGAACCCATTTTTATTTTGTAAAATTTTGTTCTAACTCCACACCAAACCAAACAACAAGGGAGACAACCAAACTTGGTTTAAAACATTCAAGCACTCAAATGGGGATGGCCATTTGATTTAAGTTTGCTCACATAAAATGATAGCACTATGTGCTTATGTTTTCTTGAATTTGGTTTGAAATTGATCTCAAAACTATATGCATGCATGAATGATATGCAATCTTTGAAATCATGATTTTAGGGATGTTACAACTTTGCTTCATATGATGCATATATTCTCAGCACGGGAGTAGATGCTTAGACAATTCATAATAAGGAGTATGAAACCAAGTCTACTCAATAGTCATTGAAAGCTATGAAGAGAAATCAACTCAATAATAATAAGTAGCATGAAACATAAACATAAGCAACATTGCAATGCTCATAATAAGGTATGATAGAGTGGTATCTCGCTTGCCTTTGTTTGAAGAGCACAATATAAATGCCAAGGCACCTCTGAAGTTCACATGAATACTAGAAGTAAAGATATCAGAGATACAAGCATCAAAGTCATGACATAATTAACCAAGTTTTGGAACAAACACAAGAATGACAACTATGCTCTCAAGAAGGTGCTCATAGAATAAGTGGTGACTCAACAAAATTGTGAAAAACGGTTTTGTGAAGGTTTGAAAGGCTTCCCAATGCTGAAAGGAAGGTACTCATTAGCTTTGAGCTCTCATTGCCCCTATCATAGGCATCTTCATGTGGTTAAGGTGAAAGTGAGGTCCACTCTGAATCATATGCTTGATAGACCATAGACTGGAAACCCCAAGTCCCTTGAGTACGAGGGTCGCTCCGCATGCTACTCAACTTTGGTCACCTGAAAGTTCTTGTCATTGTAAATACATGCATATCATCGAGAATCGCCAACGGGGTACCCCTTGCACATGGTATAGGAGCTTTCACATAACCAAAATGACAAGGCAAGCAGACAATGAACATCTCAGCAATATTTTTATTTACCATATGCATAGCTTTTTATTGAGGATGCTTCATAGATGCTCATTATGGTGTTGCTGCAAGTTTCCACCATGATTAAGCATGGCTTAGGCTAGCGGCCCAGGCGTTTCTCTAACACAATGTATAGACACCATGAACTCACAAGACCCCCTTTTATTTCACATCATCGACATCCGTAAACAAAAGAGCAAAGAATCAAATGGATGAGATATCCAACAGGTGTTGAAAGCGTTCCCCATGTCAGCACGGTTCTGCTGACTCCCAATATATAATTAGCAAGCATATAACTTTCATGGACTAGTCACAATGGTTCAGAATTATTAAGCGCAAGGAATAAAGTGTGCCATCAAGTTCGTGAGAGCTTTACTAACTAACTTTCTCAAAACAGACAAACACTTTTATTTTGGAAGAAAACACGACATATATAAAATATGCACTGAAGTAGCAAATGATGCTAATAGGTAGGTATGGTGGACATAGTGGCAATATTGGTTTTGGGGAGTTGGAAGCATAGGTAGAGCACATACTCAGTGCAAGTGAAGGCTAGCAATAGAGAGGGAGCGACAAACGAGAGAGCAATAGCTGTCATAATCATGCTTGCAACAAAACATGACTAATTATGGCATGAAAGTGATACAAGAACTCTGAGGCAAAATAAATCATAGAGGCTTACTGACTATTGATTAGTCATATGCATGCGTGAGCATGTGCCAAGTCGATTCACATGAACAGTCAAAGGAGGATACCACAATATCATACCAAAGTATGAATAAAACAATGCAAGCAAACATTCATATGACATGCTACAAACTATTAGCAAGATGGATCTAATCATAGACAAGCAAGAACTACTAAGCATCCATAATGACATACACCTTACACAAACAGGCTAAGCATGCTCACAATGCTGAGTATATGTACAAAAATGAAACAAAATAGAGTTCATTACCAGCCTCTTACCACACCTCGAGTTGTCTTAATCTTCATTATTGCCCTTCACTTGTGTGACTTGAATAGTTAACATGAAATCAAAATCCACTGAGGACGGCTGAACCCTGCAAATAACTCACAAAACCAAAGAAGAACAACAAATATTTTTGGTGTTTTCGATTTTTTTAGAAACAAGCAAACAAAGAAAAACCAAACAGAAACAAAGCAAACCAAACAAAGCAAAATCTTTTTGGATTTTTCTTTTAAGGAAAACCAAAGCAAAGAAACAAAGAAACAAACCAAGAGAAACAACGAAAATATTTTTGGTATTTTTCGGTTTTTAAGAAAGAAGCAACAAGAACCAAAAAGAAAGCGAAACAATGGATATACAAAGAACCGACCGAACATGATATATATATGAGTGTGATGTCGGTGTACCTCCCCCCAAGCTTAGTCTTTTGGCCTAAGTGGGGCTCAATAGCGCGGATAGTACCCCCATGCTGGTGGGTCATCATAGGAATGATCATAGTCAGGCGCTTGCGATGAAGAAAAAGACGCGCCCCAATCAAATGAGGGCTACTGGTATGAAGCCTCTCCCATGTTGGAGGGCTGAACCGAATTGTCTTCGGCATCCTCTTCAACATTCTCCTCTTGCTGGGAGAGTTCCCCCACATAAGTGTCAACCTCCTCCTCCTTAAGCAACCATCCTTGCCTGTTATCAAAGTTAAACAAAGTAGGTGAAGGCAAATAAACTATTTTCTCAGTCCTACCCTTTCTGCGACCTTGCTGGGCAAAAGATAATTCATATGGTAAACTTCTCACATTAGCCCCCAAGGAAACAAAACCATGGTAAATCATGGATTCAAGATCAAGCCTCTCTATGGGGAACTGAAAATCTGAATAATGAGGCTCTAGACCATGGAAAGCTTGCAACCTAGAAGCAATGAGACCTCCACAAATTCCACCCTTCTCATGGTTGGTGGTGAGACGGTGAGCTATCAGAGTACGCAAACTATAAGATCTATTCCTATTCAGAGCAGCTGCGATAAAAGCTAGATCAAAAGAAGGCAACTTTCTAGCAATCTTTCTAGCAAGAACACACTTGGTAATGAAATAGGCAAAGTATCTAATAGCTGGGAGCTGAATGTTCCGAATTTTACCACTTTCCTTTGAGAAATCAAAACCTTGGAAAATCTCAGCATATAATTCCATAAGTGACTTGGGCATCTCCTTGATCTTCTCACAAGATCCCCACTGAGGTACTCTAATTGCTGCACAGAAATCAGCAAAAGGCAGGTCGACAGGTATATTATATATTTTGTAATGGACCATGGGATTAGAAGTAGACCAAGTGAACCGAAAGTCCTACACAAAGGCCATGGTTAGCTTAACATATTGGAATGGTTCACCTTCAACAAAGTGTTCCAACCCTGCATTAGTAACCATAGTTTGGAAATCTTGGAAGATCCCCGAAGCTCTCATAAATTCATTGCATGGATATATGGAAGGAAAAACTGCCTCCTCACGATGAACCTTCATTGGCTCATGCACCATCAAGTCATATTGGTTCAGTGGATAAGCACTCATCTTCCTTGCTAAAATTTTTAGAAAACCATCAAACCAAGTGATTTCTAAGTTGATAAATGATGAGCAACTACTATATGGACTTGCTAGAGGACTACACATGCATCAAAACAAAGTTTCTAAGCAAATAACAAGCATGCAACCTCAAACAACCTGTCACCTATAGCGGCAAAATACTCAAGATACAATCTACCAATCACAAATCTAATTGGACAAGTGAAGGAGGCACATACCAAGGAGCAATCCCTCCAAAAATCAGCACTTGTAGTAGCAACAGTTTGTAGTAGCAACAACAAAGCAACAATAGCAGTAACAGCAACAGTGAAACATGAGCAATAGTAACAATAACAGTAACAGTTGGATTCGAGTGCGGTAGGCATAGGGATTGATGGACGGGCGTTGCATGGACGATTCTAAACATGTAACTTCAAGATCTAGGATATTGCACATAAATAATAACAAGCATCCAAGTACTAAACAATCATAGGCATGTGCTCCAAATATAGTCATACGTGCTCGCAATGAGAACTTGTACAACATCTTTTGTCCAGCCAGCCCGTGGAAGCGACGCCTCTAGGGAACTACTGGAAATTAAGGTGCTCCTTTTAATAGAGCACCAGAGCAAAGCATTAACACTCAGTGAACACATGTGATCCTCACACCACAACCATCCCCTCCGATTGTCCCAATTATTGTCGCTTTGGGGCCTTTGGATCCGAACAATGATATGTGTACACAACTTGCAGATAAGATCACAAAAAATACTATCATAATGATTCAATAATAAGTTCAGATCTGAGATCATGGCACTCGGGCCCTAGTGACAAGCATTAAGCACAACAAGTTGCAACAAAGTCAAATATCACTAATAGAGATACTAGGCACTATGCCCTAATAGATCTTATTCGATTACATGATAGAACTCATCTAATCCCTACCATCCCCAAACCTACAGCGGGGGATTACTCACTCATGGATGAGGGAAACATCGGTTGTTGATGGAGATGCGTTGGTGATGACGATGGTGATGATCCTCTCCAAACCCCCCCGCCCCGGCAGGGTGCCAGAACGGAGTTTCTGGATCTGAATCTTGGTTTCTGGTGGTGGCGGCGGAGCAGAACTCTTTCTGGAAAACTATCTACCCCCCTCGGTTTTTAGGTCGAAAGGCAACTTATAGGCATAGAGGTAGCCCGAGGGGGTGCCTGGGGTGGATGCACCCCCTCCAGGGGCGGCCAGTGGTGGGCCCACACCTGGGGTGGGTGTGGGCCCCCCAGGCCTCCTCTCCGTCTCGTCTTCTGGCTCCGTGGATCTTCTGGTGAAATATAATTTTTGGCATATTTTCTGGGATTTTTCCTGATAGTTCATTTTCTGCACAAAAACAAGACATCAAGGTAATTCTGCTGAAAACAACGTCAGTCCGTGTTAGTTGTATCCAAATCACACAAATTTAGAGGAGAAACATTAGCAAAGTGTTCGAGAAAGTAGATACGTTTTGGATGTATCATCTAGGATTTCTCCATCTCTCCAAGAACAAAGGGAGCTACTCACAAATGGAAGAAATCAACAACATCATCATAATCAAATAGATGAATAAAAGTACGGGGATGAATCTAGTGCAAACCATAATTGAATATGGAATTACAACAATATCTAATATATGGAAGATGGATGTAGCAATGGTGATGGAGATGCAGTGGTTAATGATGAAGGGGATGATGCGATGTCCTCCAATGATCCATGAAAAAGTAAGGATTTCCCTTCTTCAAGTTCTTCCTCCATATCCCTCTCTGATGTGGTATTTCGAGGCTAGAAGTTTCTGTGAATATCGGATCTCAGATTCGTCTTCACGTGGTGAGAGTATTTGACGAGGCGAACATTCTGCCACGTGGTACGGGCGGGCAGCACGGGCAAGTTCTGCCTGTACCAGTGGTTGTTAAGCTCCCTAGAGCCTCCCTATGTGTTTTCCAACATCCCAGGTGCGAGAAAAAATAATTAAATGGAATTTATCACTTAGAAATATCATATTAGTACATAATATGACCATCCCAATTGATATATTCATAAGAGACTTAGTAAATCGGATCATGTTGAAACAAGGACAAAAGGTGCGAGCGAGGATAATAAAATGTCAAAAATCCTAATCTATTTGTGCAAAAACAAAAGGTAAATATGCATCAATTTTGGACTTATCAACTTCCCCAAGCTAGGATCTTACACGTCCCCAAGCAAGATGGTGGCTTATGGACATGGCATCATGTTCATGAGGCATGCGTCGTTATAATAAATGAGGCAAAAAATGAGACAAAATTACAATATCGGATATAGAATTGCATCATGAGTTATATCACACCCTCACACATCACATGACTTAGAGGCTTGCACACCTTTTGTATCAATATGTTACAATAAGTTTTAAGGGTTAAGAAAATTATAGATTCATCAAGTTCAATTAGTTGAGAACTTATTCGAGAATGAATAATTCATGATCATTGCTTGAGTTACTTTTTTCAATCTTGTCCTTTTTCTTTGCCCTGAAATTCTTTGATAGTCGAGTCCTTTTCTTTTTCATTCAACAAAATCACGTGATCATGTTTAATACTCTTTATGGCTCTTAGACTCAAACTTATGACTATAACATGCTATCAAGAATTACTTCTAAAAATTAATCAATACTTTGTTTGTGTGGAAACTCTAAAATCACAACAGTGGTAAAAGTATCATAGCACTCATCCTAATTCATACATCTAATGTAGTAATTATGGATCAGAAATTACGCCGAATATCATAAAGTCTCGAAATTCAATGAATATAATTCTTTTCTTAAACTAAAGGAGTTTGAAGATGATGAAACTAATGTGAATTCTGGAATTAAAACCTAACATCATGCGGGAAAGTAAACATGCTAAAACTAGAACATAGATTATAAGGTGTTATAGATCTACCCAAGCTTGGGATCAAGCCAGCAGGATCAAATTATCCCTCATGATTATTTGATACCATGATGTTCTTCAGTTTGCGGGAGACACCCTAGAGCTACGAAGGCTGGCGCCCAGCGTCTTCTTTGTTGCCTCAAGGATCATAATGCGAACCTCACATTGCTTGCTGATTATTTCCAACTAAGCCACCATTGCCTTATACAAATCTATCGTTTGCTTTTGCGCTTTGATAGATTGAAGGATGATGTCGAGGTTGGCTTCCAATCCTTTCATTATTTTCAAACCCATCTGATCTTGATAACGACGCAACGGTTCAATATGCTTAGAAGATCCTAGAGATTTTACCTCGATTTTATTGATACGTCGATCGAGCTTGTCTAAGGAGGTTTGGATCCTAATTCCTGATGCTTTAGTTTCTCCAAGTAAGATTTCCTTCATTCTTGGTGTTGAGTTGTACTTCTTCGAAATCACCTTTTTACATACCATGAGATTGAACATTTTTTGTCAGTATTTCACTATCTCCATTAGATTAAATCCGTCTTTGGCTCCTAACTGATTGGTCCAGACTTCTTTCTTCCTTCCTTCCATTGGAATCCTCTGTGACCTTCGAAGAAGAACCTTGATAGTCTTCTTTGGCTTGAACGATGCTCCACAGTTGAGACATGGCTGCAGGATCTTTGGGAAGGAAGGAGTGTTGCAAAGGAAATCTGTTTTGACAAGAGAGAAAGAGAGAACTTCTAGAAGGCTTATGGAGGGTCAGAAACATGGAAAAACTCGTACTAGAAGAAAACTGGCCGGGCCCGAAAAGAATCCCAACAAATTAGGAAATCAATAGGATAACGGAAGAATTAAAGGCGGTAACGACCACTACAACAGGAGGGTGCCTGTACGGAGCGCCCGTGCCAGATTTTATTCCAAAAGTTAACCCGAAGGAAGTCGGTACAAATTTTACCGAATAGGTGGTATGGGCGGGACCCGCCCGTACGGTCCGCCTGTATTGGTAGTTACCAACCCTTCCATGTCGATATATATATTTTGTTTCACAAATATAGAAGAAACAAAATGAGAAAGAAAAGCTGAGAAGTTAACGATCACTGGTATGGGCATAGTGCCCGTACGTCCTGGTCGTACCGAATTCGGAAAATTGAACAAAAAGTAGCTTGAGGTACAAAGAGTTTAACGACCACTACCGCCCGTCCGTACCAGGTTCGAAAAACTGGCAGTGAACTTAGAAAATCACAAGGACTTTGAAAATGCGGACGAAAATGGCAAAACAACAATTAGAACATAATTAAGTCAAGATTTTGATTACCTTGTAGTAATGAGCTAACTTAGATACCTTTTTCTCCCTTTAACTTTTGAATTAACTTCTTCTTCCCTTTGAACAAGGTTGGTCGCAAAAAATCGCTAAAACCATTGAAAAGAGAAACGGAAAATTTTCTTTTGGGATGTGCGGTCCCTCATAGTATACAGATAGATGACACCTTTTTCTGGTGATTTGGTCTCTTCAATATCCATAGGTGTGTCTGCTTGTTCTTCCCTTGTTTGGAGGACCTACAAATCAAGTTTTTGCAAAAGCAAAGTCCAACGAATTATCCTTGGTTTAACGTCGGTCCTTTCAAGGATTTCTTTTAAGCCTATATGGTCAGTATGTATTCTTACTTTTGAATTAATTATGTAAGATCTAAACTTATCACAAGCGAAACAACAGTGAAAAGATCATTTTCTGCCATAGGGTAATTCTTTTGAGCGCCATTTAAAGTGCGACTAGCATGATAAATGATATTGAGTTCATCACCATCATACTGGCAAAAGATTGGTCCCACAACTTCATAACTAGCCTCATAAAATAGATCAAAAGGTTTCTTCCAATTAACTGGCTTGATAATAGGAGCATTAAGAAGGGCTTGCTTTAATACAGTGAAAGCAGTAAGACAATTTTCATCAAAAGTAAACGTAGTGTCCTTGATACCTTTGATCAGGATTTACGGATGCAGTATATCAACTTTTTCCCTAGTAGACCTAGGTTTAATCGAACCTTGGGAAATAAAGCTAAAAAAAATTAAAATAAGGACACGTTTACAAGATTTTGTTTTTTTGTTTTACCTTTGTTTACCATACCAATTTAGTTTACTTTATATCGTGGGTTGTTTCATTAGGACATAGGCTAGGGTTAAAGCTCCACCTGCAGCTGCACATCATATGGGATAAAAGATAGAGATTTCTATTTTTGTGCCCCTGGTTCGTTAGTTGTACTCAGTTTTCCCCAGCCGCTTAACTTTTCCTCACTTCTCCCCTCCCTCTATTATGAAACCCTCGCCGACGCTCGGACGGAGGGATGTCGTCAGGTCAAAGGCTTGACCGTTCCATGCTGACCAATGGGACCGCGTTTGGGCGGGCCGTGCGTTGAGCGTTACATTACGCGGCATAGACCGTTACATGCTGACGGGTGGGTCCGTGTTGGTATGGGTCCTGCATACATGGTGAAGGGGGTGGGGCCGCGTTGGGACGGGTATTGCATACGTGGTGAAGGGTGGGGCTGCATGGAGACACGTTGGACCGGACATTCTCGCTCACCCAAAGCATTCGCTTCCCCTGAGCCTGGAACAGCTCCCACACTGTCGTGCTCTCCTACCTTATGTTGTCCTTGAGGGAATATGCCCTGAGAGACAATAATAAAGTTGTTATTATGTATATTCCAAGTTTATGATAACTATTTATTTTGCATGTTATAATTTTATTAATATGGAAATGTTAATACATGTGTGTTTAATAAACAAATAGAAAGTTCCTAGTTATGCCTCTCTTACAAACTAGCTCGTTGATTAACAAGATGATCAAAGGTTTCTTGATCATGGACATTGGATGTTGTTAATAACGAGGTCACAACATTATTGGAATGGTGTGATGAACATTCATCTGAAGTATAGCATTACGATCAAAGTCATTGTGTTTATATTGCTATAACATCATATGAAGTAATCTTAATCCTTAGACCATGAGATCATGTCAATCACTAACACTAGAAGAGTATCTTGATAACATCAAACATCACACTATAACAGGGTGACTATAAAGGTGGGTTTAGTGCTACGAAGGTGTTATGTTGAGGCTCATGGATCAAGAGTGGAATTTGTCCATCCCGATGATGGATAGATATACTCTGGGCCCTCGCGGTGATATCTGTAGGAGATATGCCCAAGAGGCAATAATAAAGTGGTTATTATTATATCTTCATACTTATGATAAATGTTTACATACCATGCTATAATTGTATTAACCGGAAACATTAATACTTGTGTGATTTGTAAACATAAAAGAGTCCCTAGTAAAGCCTCTTGTTAAACTAGCTTGTTGGTTAATGTATGATCATGGTTTCTTGATCATGAACATAGAGATGTTATTAACAACAGGGTCATATCATTAGGAGAATGATGTGATGGACATACTCCTATAGTTAAGCGTAGCATAAAGATCAAGTCATTTAATATAGTTCATTTGCTATAAGATTTCTGATACATAGTAACCTAATTCCTTCGACCATGAGATCATGCTAATCACCATCACCGGAAGGATGCTTTGATGACATCAAACACCACACCGTAACTGGGTGGCTATAAAGGTGGCATTGAGTGTTCGGAAAGTATGTGTTGAGGCACATGGATCAAGAGTGGGATTTGTCCATCCATATGACGGATAGATATACTCTGGGCCCTCTCGGTGGAATGTCATCCAATTAGCTTGCAAGCATGTGACTGGCTCACAAGGGATCACATACCACGGGAACGAGAAAAGAGTACTTATCAGTAACGAGGTTGAACTAGGTATGCAGAGATACCGACGATCAAAACCTCGGATAAGTAAACTATCGTGAGACAAAGGGAAATTGGTATCGTATGTAAGTGGTTCATTCGATCGCAAAGTAATCGTAGAAATATGTGGGAGCCATATGAATTTCCAGATTCCTCTATTGGTTATTGATCGGAGAAGTGTCTCGATCATGTCCGCATAATTCACGAACCGTAGGGAGACACACTTAAGGATTCGACGTTGTTTGAGTAGTTATGGAATGATGAGTAAGAGACCGAATGTTGTTCGGAGTCTCGGATGGGATCCGGGATATCACGAGGAGATCCGGAATGGTCCGGAGAATAAGATTCATATAAGGAAAGTCCTGTTTCGGAGTTGGGAATGATTCCGGTGTTTTCATCGGGAATGTTCTAGAAGGTTCCGAAATGTCCGGCACTCCGGAGGGGAAGGGGTACATGAATGTGTCATTACAGGTTGGAATGATTGCATCATGTACTAGGTGTCATCGCTGTCCAAAATAAAGGGTTTATTCAAATCCTAGTTTGAAAAGTCAAACGGCTAGTTTGAAAAGTCAAACGGCAGTTTTTGGAAAGAGGAGGAGAGGTGGAAACCGAGTTGGGGAGGAGTTCCCTCCTCCAACCGGCGGCCCACCTCCAAGCCGAGTTGGGGAGGGACTCCCCTCCCCTTGGACGCACCTCCCACCTATAAAGGGAGGGGCAGGGCTGCCCCTCCTAGCACACAAGTTCCTACCTCTAAACCCTAGCTTGGCGCCACCACCTCCTGCAGCTGCCGCCGCCTCCCAGGGTTCTCCTTGCCGCCGATTTGGGCACCACCAAGCCCTAGCCGCCAGCTCTAGCACCTCTTCCTCGGCATGTCTAAACCCTAGATCGTCGAGGGCTCTCTCATAGTCCACCATACTCGCTCCGGATTAAGGCGAAGCCCTGCGAGATCTCCCCTCTACTTCCGGTACCACGCCGTTGTGCTGCCGGAATCGCGAGGAGAGTGCTACAACCTCCGCTGCCTGCTGGAACAAGGGAGAGGAAGGTCTTCATCGAGTACCGAACGTGTGACTGACTGCGGGAGCGCTGCCGGAACGCAGCGCCGGAAGGATCGTCTACGCGATCTTGAGATCGGCAAGTGTACGACTACACGAGAATCTGCTCTCGTTAACCGCTTTGGAATCTTCGAGGGTAAGTTCCTCTATCGACTCATTGCTACAATCTAGTAGATAGATCTTGGCTTGTTTGTGTGCATGCGATAGAAATTTTTTGTTTTCCATGCTACGAACCCCAACAGTGGTATCAGAGCCGTGTCTATATGTAGATCTGTTTGCACGAGTAGAACACAATGGTCATTATGGGCGTTGATGCTTTTATTGTCGATTGCTTCTTGTGTACTTTGCATCTTGCGGTATGTTGGGATGAAGCGGCCCGGGCTAACCTTACATGACATCGTTAATGAGACTTGCTCCACGCTTGACATGCAACTTGTATTGCATAAGTGGCTTTGTGGGTGCCTGTTTCTCCTAGCATAGTTAAGATCCAATTTACAACGGGTGATTAACAATACTAGTATCAATGTTGTGGTTCTTGTTCGTAAGTTAGAACGACACTTATTGAAAGCCCCAAACCACGTAAAATATGCAAAGAAAGTAGAGGCGTCTAACTTTGTTTTGCAGGGGTGTGCAGTGATGTGATATGGCCATGATTGTGATTATATATGATGTATGCAATGTTCCTTATTGTAAGTCGGCAACCGGTAGGAGCCATATGGTTGTCTTTAATTTCTGTTAAGACCCGCGTGTCTATTCAAAGTAGTTGTAATAGTTGAAGCCGGTGGACGACAACCATGGAGAAGCATCATTGACCTTGATGCAATGTCGGTGATGATGGAGATCATGTTCGTGCTAGAAGATGGAGATCGGAAGCACAAAGAAGAAAGGCCATATCATATCACATATTATGAATTGCATGTGATGTTAATCCTTTATGCATCTTGTATTGCTTATTAGACGACGGTAGCATTATAAGATGATCCCTCATGCACATGAATTTCAAGTCATAAAGTGTTCACCCTTAGTTAGCACCGTTGCTAAAGCTTGTTGTTTCGAAGCACCACGTGATGATCGGGTGTGTTAGATTCCGCAAGTGTATACAACATGGGCAAGCCAGATTTTCTCATGCGGAAGCTAAGGTTTGATCTTGACGAGCCTAGCATGTACAGACATGGTCTCAGGAACACGGATCACCGAAAGGTAAAGCATGAGTCATATAGTAGATATGATGAACATGTTGATTGTTCGCCATTGAAGCTATATCAACTCTCGTGATGATCGGTTTTGATATGGTGGATTTGGTTCGTGTGATCACTAAAACAATGTGAGGGATATTGTTTTGAGTGGGAGTTTAACAACAATATGATTAAAAGTTGAACACTATTGATCATAAATTAACTCAAAGTGAATTTGCATAATTGTTGTAGTCATTGGCATCCGTTTACCACCTTGCGCTTAGTTATAATTGAGATGATAGAACTATAGAATTCTGGTTAGTTACTTTACGAACTGGTATCGTATTGTTTTGAAGTGTTAATCTAAAGTTTAAAAGTCCTATTGCAAACTTTCAGTAAATTCCGGTTACTCCATGAAGTTTAATAATTGGTATTAAATCAAGAGTGACAATTCCAAGTGTTAGTGTATGAGTATCATGTTTGTCTCCATAATTCTTGATATTCAAAGGATTATCTTAATATCAAGGTTATCTAGGATCTGAAAGACTTGTTTCAGAAACCATGATGTGTGGAAGATATTGTGATATCTGAAACGAAGTTTTGGTTACACCATGATAGAGTATAATATGGCAAAGTTCATGTTCTCATATTTTGATGAGAATTTGCAAAGGGTTGGAGACACTTGTTGTCCTAATCCTCCAAAAGGTTTTGGATAGCAACATTATACTCGTAATTCATCGTTATAAGCTAAAAGTAGCTTGATCATGGACGATTCCATGATAAGGGTGAATATTTGATGTAGGTAAAATGTTTACTACACCAAGAGATTACTAAAGAAAGGAATTTGAAAGAACACCAAACATTTGATGATGGTGATCTACTTCAAAGTGCAAGTCCAAAGACATTGGTATTTAACTATACACGCTTTGGACTATGTGTCATATGTATGACTCCACTATTGATGTTGATAGATTCTTTCAAACAGAAAAGGAAATACTGAAAGAGAATCTCATAAGTATATGGCAGAAAAGAAAAGACTAGAATTGTTCAGCTTAAGTATATAGATGATATACATGTTATGGCTATATTCTTTGCTTATTAAACAAAGCGGTTCTTAAGTATTTGATACTGAATTTGTTGGTGTGAATCGTCATACGAAACAACAGAATTCATGAACTACAGTGGCCTAAGTAACTAGCAAAATAATATGTGATGATGTTCATCGAGAACAAATAAAGGGTTATTGTGTTGCTCGTTAAACATCAAAGCTTGCCTTCAAAGATTTGTTTTATCAGGTATTATGAGAACAAAAGGGTTATTCAAATAATTGCCGTAATCCATAAAAGATGGATTCGCAAATCTCATTGGAGAAATCACATCCATAAAACTAGTGCTAAAGATGTCGAAAGACAAATTGATTGAAAGATCACTTAGGTAGTGACATCGCCGTTTAAATTATATTGAAAGAAAACATGAAGAAACTCCATGTGGATGGAATTTTAGAGTCTTTTGATTTTTGATCAAATGATGCTTGTGAAACTTTCCTAGAAATAATTAAAACTTCGTTCATAGGCCAAAAGGGAACGAATGACTAGCTTATTGGAACTTGTACATATTGTTGTACGAAGTCCATTATGTGTAGTCAAGAGCGATGGATTTCAACTTCATATGCTTTCTCCGAAAATTTGAGTGAATATATGAATATTTACTTAATAAGGATGAAGTATGAAACATTTGAAAAATTCAAAGACTTTCAAGATGAAGTGCAAAATCATTGTAACAAGAATATAAACAGTTTATGATAAAGATCATAAAGGAAGATATTTGAGTTACAAAGTTTAGCATAATACCTAAGATTTATGGAATCGTTCCGTGGATTTGCATTTCCCGAAACACCATAAGAGTATGGAGCATTCGAGATATGTAATTAAACCTTGTTTGACATGGTAAGATCAAAGGTATAATTCATAAAATGCCATTATATTTTAAAGATTAAAAGCTTTAGAGACTACCGTTTTTTCCACTGAAAAGAGCTTCATCATAATTTGTTGAAATGACACCATATAAAGTTATGGTTTGGGATAAAACCCAAGTAGTCCTTTCTTAAAACATTGGTATGCTATGCATAAGAAAGATGTGTGCAACCAAAGTCGGATGAACCTGTCTTTGTATAACTGTTAAGTATTCCTCCATAAACACCGGAGACAAAAGTGTTTGTTGCTTAGAACGTCAAGTTTCTTTGAGAAGGAATTTTTCGTGAAAAGTTAAGTGGGAGGACAATAGAACTTTGATAAGGTTAAAAGAACCTTAGCTATATGTGCAAAGTTGCGCAGCGCCGAAAAGTGTTCCGGAGGTAGCAACAATGCTCATGGCTCACGTACCTCAAAGGTTGTGGTCACGGAGATCCAAGTTCCTATTGAAACAAGTAGGTCGGATGAACAATCGAATACCAAGATTTGAGAGTTAAATCATTATTTGACAATAATGATCCGACTACATGCAAAGAAGCGATTATGAGCCCTGACTCCGTCAAATGGATTGAAGCCATAAAATCCATGATAGTTCCATACATGAGAAATCAAGTTTTGAACTTGAAGGACCCTCGAGAAAGGTGTAAGACCTTACAGTCGTGTTTGGATCTATAAAGAAATAGACATGGATGTTTTACATCTATGAAATAGTCGACATGTTGGGAAAAAGTTCACAACAATGTTCAAAGGTTGACTATGATAAGATTTGATCTTTCATAGTGATATTTAGTCTAGACGGATTAGTGTAGCAACCACTACATATAATTTTGTTATATGGTAGTTGAATAAACAAAACAAGTTCTTCTAATAGAATTGTTACCTAGGACATGTGAATAACATGGTCCATAGGGGTTTTTTTAATTCAAAAGATGCTAAAAGCGTATGCAAACTTCAATGGTTGAAGTAAGCATAGCGGAGTTGGAATCTTCACTATGATGAAACTGTTAAAGAGTTTAATTTCATCAGAGACAATGAAGATGCTTGCATTTGCAAGAAATTAAGTGGGAGAGCTAAGACATGTTTCTAATACATTATGTGGAAGACATATTGCTGATTGGAAATAATGTATCTTTTATTAACACAGGATAAGAATTTCATCTCGATGAAAGACTTAGGCAAAACCCAAATATTTGGCATGAATATAAGCTAATATGGTTGTGCCAGAAGTACATAGACGAGATATTGAATGAGTTCAATATAGAAACTACAAGAAAGTTTCTTGTCGCACAGAAAGGATTGAATGAGTTCAATATTGATGATATATTCAAATGTATTGACATTTGGTAAGTGAAACAAGATTCAAGTATACATTGATACTTGATCACAAAGAGTATTTATATCAATCATACTGTGATATGTACAAATCCAGATATGTCCTATGCTCTAAATGTTGTGAGCATATACCAGAATGATTCATAAGATGATCATTGGACAATAGTAAGAATATTCTTATGATCTTTTGGAAGAACTAAGAGTATATTATTTGTAGAAGTGACAAATAGATGGTTAGTTCATTGTAAAAGTACTACATTGATACTAGTTTTGTCACAAAGTACAAATTAAGTTTATCTCAATCTAAACCAAGGGTGGCACAATATAATGGAAAGTGAGTTCCATAATGGATTTGGATGAGTTCCAAAGTTAAAGACATTGTGACAGATACTACAACAAAAGGCTAAGTGTATGACTGCTATTTTAGCAGCAAAAGAGGGCATTTGTGTCAAGTAGTTTGTTATCAAACTAGGTGTAGTTCACAGTGGGATAATACTATGAAGATATATTGTACGACAATATTATCAACATGTTTTTAACCCCAAAGAACTAAAGGTCACACCAAAGGACCAAATTTGTACGAAGCCATCTCATTAGAGAACGAGTGATGCGTAGAGACGCAAAGACATGCAATTACACACGGACCTAGAAGTGTTAGATCCGGAGATCAGTTGACCACTAGCAATCATGTACATACAACACCGGAAAGCCATAGGTGTTGAATACACAAAGGTTTGAAACTAGATTATTGACTCTAGTGCAAGTGGGAGACTGTAGGAGATATGCCCAAGAGGCAATAATAAAGTGGTTATTATTATATCTTCATACTTATGATAAATGTTTACATACCATGCTATAATTGTATTAACCGGAAACATTAATACTTGTGTGATTTGTAAACATAAAAGAGTCCCTAGTAAAGCCTCTTGTTAAACTAGCTTGTTGGTTAATGTATGATCATGGTTTCCTGATCATGAACATAGAGATGTTATTAACAACAGGGTCATATCATTAGGAGAATGATGTGATGGACATACTCCTATAGTTAAGCGTAGCATAAAGATCAAGTCATTTAATATAGTTCATTTGCTATAAGATTTCTGATACATAGTAACCTAATTCCTTCGACCATGGATCATGTTAATCACCATCACCGGAAGGATGCTTTGATGACATCAAACACCACACCGTAACTGGGTGGCTATAAAGGTGGCATTGAGTGTTCGGAAGGTATGTGTTGAGGCACATGGATCAAGAGTGGGATTTGTCCATCCATATGACGGATAGATATACTCTGGGCCCTCTCGGTGGAATGTCATCCAATTAGCTTGCAAGCATGTGACTGGCTCACAAGGGATCATATACCACGGGAACGAGAAAAGAGTACTTATCAGTAACGAGGTTGAACTAGGTATGCAGAGATACCGATGATCAAAACCTCGGATAAGTAAACTATCGTGAGACAAAGGGAAATTGGTATCGTATGTAAGTGGTTCATTCGATCGCAAAGTAATCATAGAAATATGTGAGAGCCATATGAATTTCCAGATTCCTCTATTGGTTATTGATCGGAGAAGTGTCTCGATCATGTCCGCATAATTCACGAACCGTAGGGAGACACACTTAAGGATTCGACGTTGTTTGAGTAGTTATGGAATGATGAGTAAGAGACCGAATGTTGTTCGGAGTCTCGGATGGGATCCGGGATATCACGAGGAGATCCGGAATGGTCCGGAGAATAAGATTCATATAAGGAAAGTCCTGTTTCGGAGTTAGGAATGATTCCGGTGTTTTCATCGGGAATGTTCTAGAAGGTTCCGGAATGTCCGGCACTCCGGAGGGGAAGGGGTACATGAATGTGTCATTACAAGTTGGAATGATTGCATCATGTACTAGGTGTCATCGCTGTCCAAAATAAAGGGTTTATTCAAATCCTAGTTTGAAAAGTCAAACGGCTAGTTTGAAAAGTCAAACGGCAGTTTTTGGAAAGAGGAGGAGAGGTGGAAACCGAGTTGGGGAGGAGTTCCCTCCTCCAACCGGCGGCCCACCTACAAGCCGAGTTGGGGAGGGACTCCCCTCCCCTTGGCCGCACCTCCCACCTATAAAGGGAGGGGCAGGGCTGCCCCTCCTAGCACACAAGTTCCTACCTCTAAACCCTATCTTGGCGCCACCACCTCCTGCAGCTGCCGCCGCCTCCCAGGGTTCTCCTTGCCGCCGACTTGGGCACCACCAAGCCCTAGCCGCCGGCTCTAGCACCTCTTCCTCGGTGTGTCTAAACCCTAGATCGTCGAGGGCTCTCTCATAGTCCACCATACTCGCTCCGGCTTAAGGCGAAGCCCTGCGAGATCTCCCCTCTACTTCCGGTACCACGCCGTTGTGCTGCCGGAATCGCGAGGAGAGTGCTACAACCTCCGCTGCCTGCTGGAACAAGGGAGAGGAAGGTCTTCGTCGAGTACCGAACGTGTGACTGACTGCGGGAGCGCTGCCGGAACGCAGCGCCGGAAGGATCGTCTACGCGATCTTGAGATCGGCAAGTGTACGACTACATGAGAATCTGCTCTCGTTAACCGCTTTGGAATCTTCGAGGGTAAGTTCCTCTATCGACTCATTGCTACAATCTAGTAGATAGATCTTGGCTTGTTTGTGTGCATGCGGTAGAAAATTTTTGTTTTCCATGCTACGAACCCCAACAAGTGATTTTTGTGTGGATAGATATACTCTGGGCCCTCACGGTGATATCACATTAGTTAGCTTGCAAGCAAGTGATTTGATCACTAGAATGTTATATCACGGGAACGGGAAAAGAGTACATGTCGATAACGAGATCAAAATAGGTATGGAGATACCGATGATCGAATCTCGGACATGTAATATATCGCGAGACAAAGGGATTGAGTTAAGTCATCGTTGAATGTGTGGGAGTCAGTATGGATCTCTAGGTCCCGCTGTTGATTATTGATCGGAGAGGGGTATCGATCATGTCTACATTATTCACGAACCGTAGGGTGACACACTTAAGGTATACTGACACCATTCGGAGTAAATAATATGCTAGAGAATGAAGAAGAAAGCGCATGAATTTATTTGACTAGACACCGGAATTATTTCGTTTGAAATTGGTGAAACTGGTTCTGCATGTGAAATTGAAATGTTGTAAGGGGTTTTATGTGAATGTTTGCTAATTAAATTAATTAAAAAATTCTGAATAAATAAATAAATTTATTTAAATGAGAGCTTGCATTAAATTTGGTGGAAATTTAATGCATGTGAGTGGATTTTTGAGTGGAGGCATGTTTATGTGAGTGGAGGCTTTTCATTTTGAGTGGGAGCTCCACCCACATGAATGTGGAAGAGGTGGGGCAGCCACCATGGCTGTGGCGCCATGCCCCTTGGGTGCCCCTCCCTATAGAAGGCCCCCTCTCCTCCTCTCACAACACATCTCCTCGTGAAGGATATCTCTCCCTCCTTTAGAATTTCCCCATGGTCTCGGATCAGCAAGATACATGTTCCCGATGGCTTTTTATGAAAGGATTTGTTGCTTCCGCTTCTTCGCTAGAGAGAGGGCGCAGAGGTTGTCGGGATACCCGAACGTGTGTGTGATCACAGATACACCATTGCTTTGCGGTGCTGGACTCGATGGTGCTGGACCTGCTGGACCGGATGGACTTCTTCTCGATCTTGAGATCGGCAAGCGTTCGACTACATCATCCACAAGTACAACCTCATTAACGCTTTTTGGTCTTCGAGGGTATGTATTCTATGGATGTATATCCACCCATTGCTTGTATCTAGTCGATAGATCTTGGTACTTAGTTATTCCCATCGTAGGAATTTTTTTGTTTTCTATGCTGAGAACCCTACAGTGGTATCAGAGCCAGATCTATGCGTACATGCTTTGCACGAGTAGCACACATATGAGTATGTGGGCGATGATGATCATGTTATTGCTTATTGCTTCTTACTTGTATTTTGGATATTGGTGGCATAGTGGGATGAAGCGGCCCGGACAAACTTTACATGTCCTCGCACATAAGACCTGTTCCACGCTTGACATACAACTAGTTTTGCATAAGTGTCTAGCGGGTGTCTGTCTGTCCTGCTATAGTCAATATCTAATTTACAATAAGTTGTTAATAATTTGGGATAATAGTAGATAGAAAGAACGCTCGTAAGGAGTCCTATTGAAACCAAGAAATATAGGCCTGCTTGCCATCCACACCAGAATAGATAGAGTTTTCCGAAGAAATCTGCTAGTGGAGGAAGGACTCCTAGGGATAAGAGACATTATCCTCGTTGTGGTTCCATTATCGTAGGTAAGAAAGGTTCTATCTTCGAAAGCCCTAAGCCATGCAAAATTTGCAATAGATAAATTAGAAGAATCTAGTTTAGATTGTTGCTAGGCTAGTGTTATGATATGGTAATGTTGTAAGTGAATGTATAGTCGATACTCTTACAACACAACTAACGTGTAAGTTCCATAGACCTTGGCCTTGCACACAAAGGAATGATAAAGATCATACCACGATGAACATGATGGTTATCAAGTGCAAGAACCATATCATTTCACTTTTCACATATGATGTTTGTTGCATCTTATATTGCTTGTTTGGAGTTTTAGTAGCATTATAAGATGATCCCTCATTTAGATATCAAGATAAAAATGTGTTCTCCCTTAAGTATGCACCGACTATGTTTTGCTTCTTCAAGAAATCACGTGATGATCGGTTGTACTTGAATCCATGAACATACATCGGGTGTAAGACTGTTTTACACACGCGAGTACTAAGGTTCTTACTTGGGGAGCCTAGCATGTACAGACATGGCCCCGGAACACGGACCAAAAGGTTAAGCATGAGTCATATGTTTGATATGATGCCAATATAGATGCTCGCCTTTGAAGCTACACCGACTCACATGATGATCGGACTTGGTGTAGTGGATTTGGTTCATGTAATCACCAAAAAGACACGAGGGATGTCGTTTTTGAGTGGGAGTTCATTTCTAATTTGGATTAGTATAACTCAATTTATCATAAATTAAATCAAAGTGAATTTGCATAATTTGTTGTAGTCATTGGCATTCGTTCACCACTTTATGCTTAGTTGTAATTGAGATAATAGAACTATAGAATTTTGGATATTTACTTTACAAACTGGTATCGTATTGTTTTGAGTGTCAATCTAAAGTTTAAAGTCTTATTGCAAACTTTCAGCAAACTCTGTTTACTCCATGAAGTTTAATAATTAGTATTAAATCAAGAGTGACAATTCCAGTGTTAGTATCTAAAGTATCATGTTTGCCTCCATGATTCTTGATTTAAATATCGAGATTATCTAGGAGCTAAAAGAATTGTTTCAGAAACCATAATGTGTGGCAGATATAACGATATGTGAAACAATGTTTTTGGTTGCAATATGATAGAGTATAATATATGTTCTCATACTGGATGAGAATTTACAAAGGTTGGAGATGCTAGACATCCTAATCATCCAAAAAAGGTTTTGGAAAGTAACATTATACTCACGATTCGCCTTTATAAGATACATTAGCTTGATCCTAAAAGTTGTCATGATAAGGATGAATATAAGATGTAGGTAAAGTGTTTACTACACTAAAAGATTACTAAATAATGGTTTTTTGAAAGAACGCCAAACATTTGATGATGGTGATCTACTTCAAAGTGCAAGTCCAAAGGTATTAGTATTTTACTATACACGCTTTGGACTATGTCTCATGTATATGGTGCCACTGTTGATGTCGATAGATTCTTTTAAAAGGAAAAAGAAATGCTGAAAGAGAATACATAAAATATATTTGGCAGAAAATAGAAGACTGGAAATGCCCAGCTAAGGTATATAGATGATATACATGTTTTTTGAAAGAACACCAAACATTTGATGATGGTGATCTACTTCAAAGTGCAAGTCCAAAGGTATTATTATTTTACTATACACGCTTTGGACTATGTGTCATGTATATGGCGCCACTGTTGATGTTGATAGATTCTTTTAAAAGGAAAAAGAAATGCTGAAAGAGAATCTATAAAATATATTTGGCAGAAAATAAAAGACTGGAAATGCCCAACTAAGGTATATAGATGATATACATGTTTTGCTTGTTAAACAATGTGGTTCTTAGGTATTGGATACTGAATTGGTTGGTATGAAATATCATACAGAACAATATAATTCATGAACTATAATGGCCTAAGTAACTAGCAAGAGAATATGTGTTGATGTTCATCGAAAACAAACAAACGATTCTTTGTATTTCTCGTTGACATCAAAGCTTTCCTTCAAGATTTGTTTTAATAATTGTTATTTAAATCAGGTATTATGAGAACAAAGATTGTTTAAATAATTACAGTATTCCATATAATATGGATGATTTAAAAATCTAGTTTGAGAAATCACATCCATAAAACCTAATGCTAAAATGTCGCAAGACAAATGATTGAAAGATCACTTACAAAGTGACATTGCCGTTTAAATTATATTGGAAATAAAAACATGAAGAAACTCCATATTAATGGATTTTTGGAGTCTTTGATTGGATCAAATGACGCTTGTGAGACTTTCCTCGGGATAATTAAAACTTCGTTCAAAGGCCAAAGAAGAACGAACGACTAAATTATTGGAATTTATACATGTTGATGTATGTAGTCCATTATGTGTAGTCGTAAGCGATGGATTTTAACTTCATATGCTTTCTCCGGAAATTTGAGTGAATATTCACTTAATGAGTAAGAAGTGTGAAATATTTGAAGATGTTCAAAGACTTTCAAGATGAAGTGGAAAATCATTGTAACAAGAAAATAAATAATTTATGATTTAATCATAAAGGGATTTATTTGAGTTGCAATTTTTAGCAAAACACCTAGATTTGCATCTCCCGAAACACCATAGGAATATGGAGTGTTTTAGATATGTAATGAAACCTTGTTTAGCATGGTAAAAATCAAAGGTGTCATTTATAAAAATGCCATTATATTTTAAAAGATTAAAGTTTTAGAGACTACCGCTTTTACACTAAAAAGAGCTCCATCTTGATCCATTGAAATGACACAATGGTTTGGGATAAAACCCAAGTTGTCCTTTCTTAAATTTTGGTATGCTAAGCATAAGTAAGATGTTTACAACCAAAGTCAGATGAGCATGTCTTTGTAGGTTATTTCGAATAATCGTTGGGAATTCCTCCATAACACCGAGGACAAAAAGTTTGTCGCTTGAAACATGAAGTTTCTTAAAGAAGGAATTTTTCGCAAAATTTAAGTAGGAGGACAATAGAACTTTGATAATGTTAACAAACCTTAGCTATATGTGTTGAGTTATGCAGATCCAGAAATCATTTCGAAGGCAACATAATGCTCATAGCTTATGTGCCTCAAAGGTTGTGGTCACGGAGATCTAAGTTCCTATTGAACCAAGTAGGTCGGGTAAACAATCAAATACTAAGATTTGAGAGTAAATCATTGTTATTTAACAATGATGAACCGACTACATGCAAAAAAGCGATGATGGGCCCTAACTCCGTCATATGGCTTGAAGCCATGAAATCCGTGATAGTTCCATACACGAGAAATCAAGTTTTTTGAACTTGGAAGACCCTCCGGAAAGGTGTAAAACCTATCGGTCGTATTTGGATCTATAAAGAAATAGACATCAATGTTTCGCATCTATGAAATAGTTGTAACATCCCAAATTTCATCAAATGAAAAGTCATATCATTGCATTCATATCATCATAGCATGATTGTCTTGCACCAAAATTTTCAAACCAAAACCCTATTTGAAACCATATTTAAACCCCACTTTATATATCATATATGTCGCATAGTTTTATTTTATTTTCAAAAGACCCTAGTGATTTTGAGTGAACAGATGTGTTTGACACACTTTTGAATGCTAAGATCACAGTACAAAAATTTGGAAAAGGTTAGAATTCGAACATATTTGAATTAGGGTTTCAAAATCATTTCTGAAAATTAAAACAGAAAAGAAAAGGAGCAAAAGAAAAAAATAAAACCCGCGCTGCCAAACTAGCCCAGACCCACATTCGACCGAACAACCCACCCGAGGTTTTCCCCCTCTCTCACCCGCGCGAGCCATACCCCGCAGTCGCTGACGACTGGGCCCAGTGCCACCTCCACTACTAGGAAAATGGTCGTCTGTGGCACACCTAAAAGGCCCATCCGTGGCGCGCTAGTCGTGCGCCACGGGCCTTGCGCTACGGCTATATCCTAGTTGTGGCGCACTGCCTGGTGCGCCACGGTTATGTCGAGATAGGCGTAGCGCACCTGCTAGTGCGGCACGGATATGTTGGCACGTGCGCTACGCCTTGGATCTTCTGTGGCGCATGTTGCAGTGCGCCACTAAGCTGCGCAGGTGCGCTTTAGCTGTAGTGCGCCATAGAAGCTGTGCCATGTGCGCCACGAGTGTCTTTTTTTTAATTTCAGGGCCAGATGATATACAATACAGATTATATAAGCAGATATACACACAGATATACACACAGATATAAGATATACAGTTATATATATAAATACACAATTCGTTAAACAAGATTGAAAGAAATACATATAGATAAGTCTCATACATGAATACATAAGTTATACATTGTTTCGATCAAGTTACAAAGTAGTTGGTGATATGCGAATACATGTGTCGATCGAACAAGTTAGAGCTCGGAAGCTCGCCTAGACATCTAAACTAGCTAGACACAAACGCGGGATAAACAACCAAAGAAGATAAGCATGATCACCGCCGCGACGAAGGTGTAGGTCTTCATCCGGTTCCTCGTCCTAACTCCCGCTAGATAGCGCGTGTATCTAGATTCCGCCTCCGCCATAGTGTTGTACCCTTTGTAGCTATTGCCGCTGAAATGGTGCACCTGTCTCCGGCAGTCTTCCCAATCATCATAGACTCTGGGAACCCGTCCCTTGTACACGATGTACCACGTCATCTACAAGTTGACAATAATAATTAACCGATGATTGAAAAAACATATATAATTAAAGTTGCATATGAAGATACACTTATAGAAAGTACTCCTAAATCAAAAAGACCAAACTCAAAAAGCATGCCTCATATATAACTAGGTTGTTCGACACAGGAATATGCTACGATGGAACTGTCCGCCAAGTAGGATGCACAACACCTGGACCTGTGCATAGCACAAGGCGAACAATCCCATCGCAGCATATTCACATATAGTGTGCCACGAAATTTCAATCATCGGCATTATTCTTGAAAAAGACCAAAGTAACTCGAAAAGAATGCCTCATATATAACTAGCTAGGTCGTTGGACACAGGAATATGCTACGACGGAACAGTTAGCCAAGTAGGATGCACAAGACTTGGACTTGTGCATATCACAAGGCTAACTATCCCGTCGTAGCACATTCACATATATAGTGTGCCACGACATTTGAATCATCGGCATTATTCTCGAAAAAGACCAAAGTAAATCAAACAGAATGCCTCATATATATATACATAGGTCGTTGGACACAGGAATATGCTATGATGGAACCATAAGCCAAGTAGGATGCACAACATCTAGACTTGTGCATAACACAAGGCTTACAATCCCGTCGTAGCACATTCACATATATATTGTGCCACGACATTTCAATCATCGGCATTATTCTCGAAAAAAGACTAATAAAGTAAGGAAAAAAAGAAGGACCAAAATGAGCAAAGAACCAAAGAGTAAGCAAAAAAACCAAGCATTGATTGATATATAATAATAATTAGCAAAAGAAGTAAGCGATGATTCGTAAACCTAATAAGATAAGTATAGTAGCATGTACACTTGTCCACATACACACAAAGGTCATCTATAGTTTGTAAATACAACTAGGCCAACATCAAGCCTTCTGGCTCGGCTTAGGGAACGGGAGGACGCCTTGTCTCGTCATGAACTTCCTATAGTCACCCTGCATCTCTAGGCGATCTTCTATGTCACGGTTATTCGGGATATTTCCTCCGTAGAAGATCCCCCCCGAAGTCATGACATCACGAAAGATGATTGCCCCAAACTGTTGCTGGATGCGATACATCTATTCTCTAATATCTGAATCAGTGATCTTGGCCTTTGCTTCGGCCCACTGTTTGAGATGATCTGGCAGCATAGAATTCTGCTGGTCAAGTAGGAACGCCCTCATGTGATGGAGTGCGTAGTAGGCTTCCTTCTTACTGTTTTCCGGCTGCTTCACGCATGGGAACTCCGTAACGTGGTTGAAGACGTGCCTGCCGAACTTGACCTTCGTACGCACGAAGGTGGTGCCTTCCGTTGAGGCAAAGCCAGTGAGAGCATCATCCAGAACTTCCTTGATCTTGTCATAGTTTTTCTTCTTTTATAGACTCTCCGAGTCAAAATACGTGGCGTGGGAATGCTTCAGCGATAAGGAGATGAGCGTGCAGTGTTCATCTCTGCGCAAAAAATTCAAATGGAATGTGTTGGAAAAAGAATGATGATAATCTAATAAAGCCAATCGACGGTGGCGAGTGAATAGCGACTTACTCGGGAAAGTAAGGCACGAGAATGTATTCCTTTGTCTTGTTCGCCACGAGGATTCTTTTTAGGTACGAGGCCACGATACGTCGTTCGGCGGGGGAACCCAAGCAGCCGTCACGCATGTAGTAGGGGTCCACTATAGCGATGCCCGGTGTGTTCTCTCTAATGATCTGCATGGCCAGGTTGAGAGAAAACAGACAGACCATGGTATAGTGCAGCGGGTATAGGTGGAACATATTGAAGATGTCGTCGAACCGCAGGAAGAACAGATCCGCAGGGGCATTGTTGACGAAGCCCAAGCCTGGTGGCACCTTAACCACGAATGCCGGGTGCGAGGGATCTTTCTCCGATAGAAGGCGTCTCTCTATCGTCAGCACGCCATCATGCACACTCTGTAGTTCCGAACTGGCGAGCCTCCGCAAATTCTTAGGTAGCATGGGCACACCCGCCACATGAATCCTCCACATAATACCCTCGGGTCTTGGAGGACCGTCCCGAAACCTGATCGGATTCGCAGTTGTTGACGCCACCGGCTGGCTCGAGCTGCTAGATTTTCTTTTCCTGCCCTTTTTTCCTTTTGGAGAGTAGGAAAGCACCGCAATCTGAGCATCGGCCGCCCTATGTAGTGTGTGAGGGCTTAGAATAAAGGGCCGGTTGGTTGCATCAGCTGGCTCTGTAAAGGCGCAAGCTGGAGGCGTCTCCTGAGAACCAAACAGACGCTTGGTGATAGTGGCTTTCTCTGTGGGGCCACCAGCTAGGTCTTCATTGCTAAACTGAGTGTTGAAGAAGTGATCATTCCAGTCTTCGTCGTCCTCGGCCGGATCCTGCGCCATGTGCATATCATCAACATGATCATCCGACCCACCGCGTGGAGGTGACGGCGAGGGCGGTAAGGGGGCCTTGCCACCGCTTGTCGCTGGCACGACAGATGGTGCTGTTGTTTGTGGCGTGATGGCCCCCGCCGTCCCCAAACGGATCATGCTCTTTGGCCATTGCAAGAATAAGCCGAAGCAACTTCTGAGGACAGCCGGCTCTTCTTCATCCGCTCCTGGGGGTTGAATGGGAGGTTCCAGGTCGTCGCAGCCCCTTAGCACCCGACTAATTTTAACCATGTGCACGCTATCTGGCATCGGCCTTGAGTGGAACGTGCCCTGCAAGGGTTGGACAATGGTACCCTTGGCAACATCCCTCAGCTCGTTGTTCACGTAGCATAATAGAGTGCAAGAAACATCCGTCTGCGGAAAACATGTACGGCATCGTCAGAGATGCCATAAGAGTAATAGATGGCGTGAAAGGCGGTAAAGCAATTTGTTTACCGTGATGGCGTCGAGATCGGCTAATGTCGAGGCACCGCATACGACGACGGGCGTGCAAGAGACGGAAGGGCTGCTTGATGGCGCGGTGCTGGCCACCGGTGTATTCTCCCTACCGCCGGGTGCTTGGAGCTCCGGTGCCGCCATGATGATGGCAGGGGAGGCACCAACATGTACTCCGGCGCCGCGGTGATGGCAGGGGGAGTCACTAACACTTGCGGCACCGCGGTGCTAGCGGGCGGAGTCACGAACACGTAGTTCGCCTGATTCGTCGGTGCCGCGTTGTTCGAGTGGCTGCTGACCATGCTTGGAATCGGGCACGGCCCTACTCGACCACCCGCACTCCAGTTCGCTATTGAATCCACCAAGGTAGGCAGGAAGGACGTGAGGGTGATTGCCAGGTTGTCTTGGACAATCTGCGGGATCCGCGCCACTTGTTCCTTAAGTTCTTGAACCTCGCGGTTTTCCTCCTCGCTCCTTCCCGACGGCGCCACATGCGTCCTCTGCAGTGCACCAAAATGATCCACCCCATTCTTATCCCGGAGGCCGGCCAGACGGCCAGCCGACAACGGCTTCTTGTAACTGGCTCTATTTTCTTGGCCCGGTTCATGGCCCTGTTAAAAGGGTTATCCCACCGGGTGGCCGCCGTCGACCCCTGGGATGAGGAACCCTGGGATCCATGACTAGCAACAATTTCCTCCTCCTGCAGAAGAAGTAACAGTCAATCATTTAGATCATCGATTAGAATGCAATCGAGTTGATCCGTGGTAATTAGATTACTTACCACAATTTCCTCGAATTCCTTCACCGCAGGATCCGCAATGAGTTGTTTGGTTTTTGGGTCCACATGGTAACGGGCCCTGATGAAGTTTCGAACCTGCCCGGGTTCGAATTTCGCAAAGGGGTTTTCTATCCCCTTGGATCTATACTCTTCGTCCTCCTTATTCCATTTGGCCTCCGTGGTTCTGTATCCACCAGATCCGAGATGGTGATGACCTATATTCATCGCCTGCAACACCTTTCCCCGATTACTATTGGCCAGGGTTCTTTCGGATTCACACCTCTCCTTGAACTCCCGGAACTGATCTTTGGTGATCTGCGGGTCAACCTTCTGGATCTCCTCGAGACTTTTGCCTTCTTTATATATCTTCTTCTTTATCCGGGTTCTCCAGCTGGCCAGGGCGGTGCCCATCTTTGTGAGGGCGGATTTGTTTACTTCGTTCCCATGATAATTTGTGTTCTGATACTTAGCGGGGAACTTGTATCTTGCGTGCAGCTTCTCGAAGAGGAGTGTGCGCAAGTGGCCATTATCTTTATGCCGGAGATTCTCGGTGTTGATCGAGATGGTTGTCCGGGTGATCGCCGCCACTTGCCCACCGTACCCTCTGACGACAAGGTCGGGCTCCAAAGGAACCCCTGATGGGCTCACTTCGGTAATTTCCTCCCTGACCGTGCCGACCGTGTTCAGGCGCCGTTCCTTCGGTTTCTTCTTCTTCTTCTTCTTCTTCTTCTTCTTAGGAGGATTGCTACCACTCCCTGTGCCCTCGCCGCCATCATTGGTTTCATCGTCCGCCGTTCCTTCGGCTTCTTCCTCCGCGTCTTCCATCTCATCATCCTCGCTCTCCGAAGGATGGTATTCTTCATCGTCTTCTAGCCACTGGGCCGCCTCCCAGAATGTCAATTGTTTATTCGGAGGTCTGAGTTCTCCTTCAGCGCTGATGCGCTTAGAACATCCAGCCTCGTCGTTGTCACATATCTTTGCACTAATAAAAAACAAATAATTGGTTAAATGCACGGAAAAATCCGGCATGACCTTTGCTAATTTTCTTAAACTAGGATTGCCCGATTTCTGCCGAAACAGAAGTTAATCAACATTCCGGCAAAAATCGGGACTCATTTCATACAAGAACCTGCATAAATGACATAATAAAGTGCTTCATACAAGCACAAGCACAAGCACAATTTCAAGGTGCTGTTGTCCCAGCACATATAGTAGTAGAAGCACGGTAGCACCACAGATAGTAGTAGCCAGAGCAACACTAGGATGGATATAAGGAACAGATAGTAGTAGCAGCGCAGATAATAGAAGTAGTAGCAACTCAAGTAGCATAGAAGTAGTAGCAGCACAAGTAGGGTGGACATATAGTATGTGGATGTTCTAGACTAAGAAGAAGAGCAAGCACAACAAGGACAACAGCAAGCAGAGCAAGCACAACACAGCAAGCATATTGCTGTCATTTGTACTATTTCAGTTCTGTGAACAAATGACAACAAATGACCAAGTGACAACAAGCAAATGAGAATACAACATTTTTACTACTTCAGACTAAGGACCAAGGATTTCTATACTAGAAGATCATTATAGCAAGTGACAACAAGCAAATGTTGTGAGAAAAAAACACATGCACGTTTTCCTTTTAACTCCAACAAACATTTTGGCTTCTAACAGACAGACGACTATGCAATCTTGAGTTACAAACAAACCTTTGATGATCAGGAAGAAAGGAACAAGGTTTCAGAATCTCTCATAGACCAATCGTGACCCGCTGGATCATCAGGATAATAAGAACAGCAGAAAAGAACAAGTTGACGAAACTTTGATGATCAGGGTAATATAAGAACAGCAAGACTGGGACATCAGGGTAACAAGAACAGCAGAAAGAATGGATCATCGGGGTAATAGGAACCATGTCATTCAAAAGTTCAGACTAAACATACAGACAATCACTATCATCGCCTCGCAAAAGCTAAGTAGGTATTCAGTGACGGTAAGAAAAAATTAAGTTGGCAAAAACAGTGGGAAACTAATCGTCATTTCCTGTATTCAGAACTCAAACTGGGCAAGCAAATACATGGCGCTAGCTAAGTACTCAGTACAGAGAAAGCCACTACTCTTCAGGCGCCCGCCACATCCAAACTCCAAACCATACCATGAACCGCCGCATCCAAAGCTTAACAAGATCACCACCTCGCAACTTTTGAATCAGAAACTAAATATACGTATCCAGTGACAGTGAAAAAACCAGTTTAGAATACTAGGCATTCGCTACGATTCTCTCCAACCAGTGTGCTCTTAGCAAACAGAGATTCAACAGATGATATAGAATTTCAATTTGCTTATATAGCTGCTATCGTTTTTTAGGAAAGAACTAAATTTCCGACCTGTCCACCTAAATCTAGACCTAAATCAACCTAAACCTACAATGAATCAATGCCTAACCCTAAGCCTATGCCTAAACCTAAACCTAAATCAACCGAGAAGTGGAGTGGGGAGAGAGAGGGAGAGAGGGGAGAAGGCTCACCTCTGAGACGAGGATGACGGCGAGCGCGCGGGCGAGGCGGCGGCCTCCTCCTCCTTAGTCTCGAGCGGCGGTGGCCTCCTCCTCCTCGAGCGGCGGTGGCTCCTCCTCCTCGGCAGCGACGGCGACCTCCTCCTCCACGGATTGGCAGCGGCGCGGGCCTCCTCCTCCATAGTCCTCTCCTCGAGTGGCGGCGGCTGGCAGGGCTGGCGAGGCGGCGGATCGACAACGGAGGCGGGGGCTCGAGCGAGATGGGTGGGTGCGTCTACGGGGATGAGGAACGTGCCTGTGCGTGCACATGTGGATAAGGCAAAGATAGGCATAGCGCACTCTGGCATAGTGCGCTAGGATCTGTAGCGCACTATGCCAGAGTGCGCTACGCCTATCTTTGCCTCTAGCAACTGTATAAGAAAAAAACCGTCCCACTATCTAACAGATTCATTATCCTATCCCATTGGTTCTGCCCACTGCTCTATTCTAAACTTCTGAGCACCCAGGTTCGAATCCTGGTGCCCCCTTTTTTATTTTTATTTTAAAAATTATGTTCCAAAAATGCCCAAAAGTGATAATATATGCCATATTTGTTTTGTTTTTATTTTATAAATACTTTTAAATGTTCCAAAAATGCCCAAAAGTGATAATATATGTCATAAAAGTGGTACAAATAATATGATTCAAAGTATAACTAAATTTCATAATAATTTGTCCATAATAATATGAATTGGGCACAGCCCTACTCGACCACACCCGCACTTTACAATATTTTTCGACCACGCGTTTTACAATATTTGAGCTAGCGTTTTACAATCTTTTTTCCCTTCTTTGTCGTGGTTGAATAATTTAGCCCCGACACTTTAATGTTTCTTCTTTCGAACGGGCTACCTTTTTGGGTAGGGTTGTCCTTTTTCTTCTTGTGATGTATGTTGCTGCATCGTAGTCGTCGTCATCTTCAATCTTTGGATCACCGTACTGGTCGAAGTCTTGCTCGTTGGCGACTCCATCCATTCCGATGATGTTTCTTTTTCCTCTCCTCACGACAACACGGCTAGGCTTTGTCGGGTCGGTAATGAAAAAACATTGGTCCACTTTGGTAGCCAGTACCCACGGTTCATTTTTCGCGGCCAAGTTTGCACCGACGGCCTTGGATTTGGCTGCTTTAGTTATAACCATGGTTGTGAAATACCGGTCTTCTCTTTCGACGCTCTTTGCCCATCTGACACGGAACATCGGAACCTTTTCTCCACAGTAGTCGAGCTCCCAGATCTCCTCGATTCTTCCGTAGAATCTTTCCTTCATGTTGTCATCGGTGTAGAATTCCGACGTTACGCCTGAGTTCTGATAATCACACTTGTTTTCCTTTTCCTCCGTGTAGAATGTGTAGCCGTTGATATCATACGCCTGATAGGTCACCAGGTTTTGCATCGGTCCTTGCGACAAGGTGAATATGATCTTTTCCGTGTCAGAAGAATGCGATCGCGGGGGATTATCAAGGAGCGTCTTCCTAAACCAACGCGTGAAATCTGAGTTGTGCTCTTTGATCATTTCTCCCTGTGTCCTCTGTATGCCCCGGTCACTGTACTTCTTCTCGATTAACCTTTTGTGATAGGAAAGTACCATACCACTTTTCGAGGTGCTTTCTTCCCTTTCTTGTATCGACTCACGCTGCACACCGGACATGTGGTTTTCTCCGCGTCCTCGCCTCGATAAATGATGCAATCGATGATGCATACGTGATATCTAACGTGCGGTAGATCGAGAGGACAGACGATTTTCTTGGTGTCCTCGATACTAGTTGGACATGTGTTCCCCTCCGAGAGACGATCGTGCCAGAATGCCATCATATCGTCGAAGCTTGCGTCGCTCAATTTGTGTTTTGCCTTCATCTCCATAGCCTTGAGCGTTAATTCAACCGGGTATCATCGGGCCTGCATCCTTCATACAATGGAGTAACCGCGTCTTTCTCAAGTTGCGCAAGCTTGGCTTTCTCTCTAGCGGCAGCCCTAGCGTTACTCATCTGCTTGAGAAGCAGCTCTTGCACATAAGGGTCCCGCACCCAGCCTGACGTTGTTCCATCGTTGTCTGCTCCTCCGGCATCTAGATCATCATCATCCCGGTCTGCTTCCGCACCTTCACCATCTCCAGAAGACTCTTCATCATCTCGTCCGTTCTCGCCGTGATGATGATCATCGTCATGTTGCCCACCTTCACCGTCTCCATCGTCTTCGTCATCGCTTATCCAACGAGTGTATCCATCCATGAAACCATGGCGGAGCAGGTGCGCTTGCAGATTCCTAGAATCTGGGTCGATCACCCAGTTGAGTTTGCATCTTCTTCACGGACATCTTATATCCGTCTTGTTATTTCGTATCATGTCGGCTGTCGCACATTTCAAAAATCTAGCCACAATGCCTTCGCTCATTATGCGGACCATTTTTTCCTGCACGGTGTACACGGTACAATTAGAAGTCTATTAGGACCACATAATGAACGCATGCATGCAATGGTCGATAGAAAATTTCGGCAGGACCTATCCTAAAATTAGAACCTTTGCGAAATGCCAAAGTCTTGCCAAAATAGAAATGAATCAACATTTTGGCAAAACAAATGGCAACTTGTTCACACACAAACACAAGAGAGAGACCGATCCATACACACATGAACATATCATTATCCTCTCCATACACACATGCATATGAGCATCGGTACTCTCCATATATATACACACACATGACCATCGACGATCCTCTCCATACACACATCATGAGCATAAATCATCTACATACATATGAGCACATCCTTACATGGACAACTTATCGATATGAGAGACCGAGATCGCGAGAAGATGGAAAGGAGAGGTGCGCGCGAGACCGGCCGAGAAGGATATGCGAGAGACCGAAGAGATTCCTCTATTACTTATGTAACATCCAAGGCAAGTTCCACATGCTAAAAATGGTGAATGGGTGGAGAAATTGAGGTGGGAAGGAGAAGGATCCCGACTAGATATAAGGAGGAAGAAGGGGAAAGTGAAGTGTGAGGTGGTAGTGATCACACATGTGCACAAAGTGGAGCTACCAAAAAAATACCGGTCGACACAACAGTGGTGCACATGCCCCTAGTGCGCCACAGGAACAAAACACAACCGTGGCGCACATGGCCCTAGTGCGCCACGGATGTGTTTGTCCATTTACAGAACAGAGAGGCCTCCACTTAGGCATAGCGCACCCCCTCCGCGTGCGCCATGGTTAACCATAACATCCGTAGCGCACCTTCCCCATGTGCGCTACAGATATGCGGCATGCGGCCAGCAGGGCCCTGGCCCACACACATCTGTGGTGCACCATCACCATGTGCGCCACAGTTGTTGTAGTTACTAGTAGGGCACTGCCCACAGGTGAGCCACGCCTGTTTTACCCGTGGGGCACTTCAACCACGTGAGCCACGGAAGTTTGGATTACCTATAGCCGTTTTCCTAGTAGTGCTCACCCCTTCGTCCCCAAATCCCGCGCCCGTAGACGACGCCGTCACCGCCTGTTTCCCCCTTCACTGCCGCAAATGAATTCGCTTAATTGGCATTGATTCGCAGCGTGATGGCCGCCCCTGCTCCGGCTACTTAAGCACCACCTCGCTGCGGTCATTTCCCCTCACCAAGCCCCCACTTAGCGCCCCCAGGCTGCCAGTATTCAAGTTTGCACCGTCCGCTGCCCGACGAACGACAGTGAGTGATTCCGGTGAGTTTCGTCCACCCCGTGCCCTCTGGTTCACCCTGTCATGCTCACCACCCTCTTGCACGTCTAACCGTGTCCCTGGTTCATCCTATATCCCCCAGGTCGCCGTCCCCGTCAACCGCCAAAAGCACCCGAAGCACCAACCAACTCCGACGAGCGATTCTGGTAAAATCCGCACGCCCCTTGCCTTATAGTTTAAACCACAATGTGCGCCGCATATTTGCGCAGTCACTGATGCCCTTCGCTTGCCTTCGTGTGACCTAGGTCATCATCTGCATCGCTGTTTGCGAAATCCAGATGCCAGCAGCAACTCCGACGAGCTCCTACGCCTACGTCCGTGCGCCCTTGTCCAAGCCAACTGCACCTTGAGCATCCTCGCGTCCGTGCGAACCCGGTAAGCCACGCCACCATCCCTTTTACCCCCTAGCACGGCCAGAACATCGCCGGCAGTAGCACCATCGCTGCTAGCGCCATCAGCGTCGCTCACTTTTGGTCGCTTGATCCAGAGCCGTAGGATTTAGATCCAACGCCGTAGATAGATCACTTAATCAAAACGGTATTGTCAGATCTGGACCACAGGATCTAACTTAGATCTAACGGCCCACTTCGTGATCCGCGCGAAGCGGTACGGGCCAATCAGACACGGCCACGTGTCTGTGTTTTTGATTTAAAATCTGTTTTTAGATCTATTAACTTTTCAAACTTGTAAAATTCATATCTTTTGATCTGTTTGTCCAAAAATTGCAAATAATATATCAATGGATTCAGAAAATTAAGACCTACAATACTATGGCCTTGAAATGGTAATTTGCTTATGGAAAAATAGGATGATTTGCAGAACCAATTATAGGCTTATTTTGACTATATAAAATGTTTAGAAAATTGTTTTAAAGCAAATTTGAGTTTGTTTAGACTTTAGATAGTTTAATTTTTTTCAGTACTATTTGGTTTGACTTGTTTAGTGTAGAAAATCATTCCATTGCATTTACATGCATTCATATGTGTTTTTGTTTGAATTATTGAATGTGAATTTGGTGTTATGATTTTATGTGTAGATTTTGGTGATTGTGATTGTGAGGATTGTTCCCACTCCCCCAACTATCAAGGCAAGTGATGCTCCATATTTTTGTCCTATTATTTTGACTATGCACTAGTGTTATTTTGAGTAGGACTTGCATGGATATTTTGCTAAGTATATACTATGTTATGCCTTAGGAAATCCTAGCAGTTGTTGTCTTAGTAGAATTTTCCCTAAGTTAAGATTCTTGCTACTAGTATGCTTAGCCTAGCTAGTAAAATACAAGGGTGGATTATTCATGCTATGAATTATTGCTAAGTCTATGAATTGTGTTTTTGATTAATAAAACAACTATGTGAATGAATCACCTGGGTGGAATGGTATGGTTGGTTTATGTTGAGTGGTTACACAAGGCCCATGTCTATGGTTTACCTTGTGTATCACACTTGTGGATTGCCACCCAGGAACAAATGGATTTGAGATGTTTAGTGTTGAGAAGCTTCTAGTAAAACCACATGGCATATGGGCTCTGCCTTGACCAACTAGGTTGCAAGAACTTAGCCAGATGGACAGTTGGTGGTAGGGTTGATAGGATGGAACGCGTCCATGGTGGTCTAAGGGAATGCTTTTGAAAAGTCTCGTCTCGATGCATGTCGAGTCTTGTGGGGAAAGTGCACCACCTCTCAAGAGGGTAAAACCTAAGTACTTAGCCGTGTCCCCAGCAACGGACAATTTCAGCATCAAAGACATTGAAGCAATCAAGGATCTCCTCATCCCAATTTCTAAGTTAAAACTTGTGGTTGAACAAGGGTAAAGGTTCACCAATGTCTATTGGTGGTTCCTTGGGTGTTTTTGTCAAACAAAAACTTAGTGTTTTCAAATAATAAGTCAAAACCTTATTTTGAGCAATGCCAGCCTGAACTACACTTAGCCTAATTCATATAGATGTTAGATACTACTATACTACTATGGTATCACTTGCCAATACAATTCCAAATGATTGACCCTCTGTGGCTATAACTTATGATGTTGTAGGTTACTTTGATGGAGACTAGGGTTATGAGTCTACACTCAACATGTTTGCCTGTGGCACATGAAGATGAAGACTTATAGTTATTTACTTTATGTTATGAACTCCATGTATTAGCCTTGGGCTATTGAGTTGTAAAGACTATGTTATCTCTGGAATGACGATGTAATAACGACCTTTGTATCTGTGTACTTCATCTTAAACTGTGGATTCTAGCATTTGATCCAGGGACTAGCATTGCAATCACATGGGCCTTTACCTTAAATGGTGGGGTCTTACAGTATCAGAGCACTGTGCTGCCTGTAGGATTATGACCCTAAGATGGATTAGACTAAGGAAACCACTAGGAAAAATGCCACTCTTTGCAAAGTTACACACTTGTCTTTTTCTTCTTGCAAACCTCCCCTAATATTCTTTCTCATCTCTATTTGTAGATGGCCGCCATCAACGAAGCCGTCAAGAAGGGACCACTCATGATTAGAATGTGAGACGGAGTTTCCCAAGGCACTCAAAAACCTCATGGTTAGCTTGGGAATACATGGTGAAGCCGTGTCCAAGGATTTCCAGTGATGGATGAAGGAGAAGAATATTGGTGGGTGCAACTCCACTTGTACAAAAACAAAGGAGACAAACACAAAGAGTCGGGATTCTGCATGATCACCAACTTAGAAATGTATATGTCATTCTTTGACTCGCAAGAAATGCAGCTTGGAATGCTATCAAGGAGCTTGGTGAAAGACTCAAGTGTAGAATGCTCAACACTCAAAATGACCTTAGAGAGGAAAAGAAGTATACCCAAGACTTAGAGACCGCGATAAAACGTCTAAGGGAAGATATCATAGACTTAGCATATGAGTGAGAATTGTGACGTACTCCGATAGTTGGACCACCACACTTGTCATTTTCTCGCGTTAAAAATTTGATCATACCAACCTATGTGGTATGGCAAGTTTTTATCTAAGTTATGTTTGAACCTTAGTGCTTGTGGTAGATTTTTGTATGCCATGACTTGTATGTTTTATTGTTGAATGTATGCTTTTGACTTTTGTTTCACTATCTTATGTTTTCTCTTTACTTGTGTTGATTCTAATTTTCTCTATCCTATGCAATAGATGCCTAGCTTTGTTGTCAGCCCGTCGAGGAGTTCAAGGGAACTCGTTTTGGTTCTCGTCTTGTGGAGCTCACTAGTGTGCTCAATCTCCCACTCCCTAGTATTAAGGGACTTTAGCTTACGAAGTTCAAGAGGAAGGGTCTTTGGGGCTTTAGAGTCTCGCAGCCCGGACGTTAGTCGGAGCCACTCACCGAGGAGATTTGTAGGGGTCCCAACCTTTACATAAGTTAGGTTCCTCCTGTGTTTACAATGCTAGTCCCTGGATCAATAGCTAGCATCCACAGTTAAGATGTAATATCAAGATACAAAGGTCATAATATAAATTTATAACCAGGAATAATATAAGTTTATTACATCAAACATAGCTCATTTGGCTATTACAATACATTGCAGCGGAATAATTATAGTCATGGGTCCTTCATCTTCAAAGTGCCACAGGCAGATGTTGGTTGTAGACTTTGTAGTCCTAGTCAATCAAACAATCTTCATTTAAAAACAATCAACCTGCAACATTTCAAGTTACAGCCACAAGGGTCAATACATTTTGAATTGTATTGGCAAGCTTCACTTTTATGTATAATAAGAGTGGATCCTATCATTATATGCATATTTGGCTAAGCAGAGTTTAAGGCTTATTTGCATAAAGCATTGTTTTATCCTATCTTTTCAAAAAGGGTTTTTAAAGTCCTTTGTCAAATTTCTTTTCCAAGTTCCTTGAACTCCTTGGTAGAAACTCAAGTGTTCAAATCCTTGTCAAAATCTCTTGAGCACCTTGGTAACCCCAAGTGCAACAAGTTTTATCAAAACCCATGAGTTCCTTGGTAACCCCAAGTACATCATGCTCTTGAGCACCTTGGTAACCCCAAGTGCAACAAGTTTAACAAAATCTCTTTGAATTCCTTGGTAGACACACAAGGGCATCAAGTTTTTATATTAGAAGTTGGAATGTCGAGATCTCCCATAGTTCAAACTTTAGTTGCTCAGTATTGTCCATAACCGGGGACACGGCTAAATACTTAGATTTTATTAACTTCTGCAGAAGGAGTACACTTTACCCACATGTCACAATCCCATCTTGTTGCCACCAGTGGCCTACTGGATTAGTGCTCACCAAGATGGAGTACTGGCAGATTGAGAATGTGACGAAGTCTTTCCAAAAGGTCCTCCCATACATCATTGCTAGCTTTGTCTTCAGCCCCCATGAAGCATTCCAGATCCCCATGTCCAGTAACCAAAGACAATGTATGGGTCTTCCTAATGTAATTGACTAAGCCAGAGCCATAATAGCATGTGGTTGCACACGAAAGCCACAATTGGAGAAGCATGTTTGATCTCTAAGTTTCCTAGGTGGTTTTCTTTTGGAGCCCAACACAAAGTGACTACCATAGACATGGTTCCCTTTTGTTGCCACCTTCTCCAAAACTTAAAGTATCCTCCACCTAGGTGGTTCATTGAGTCCTTGTTTTATTATGTAAAAACACAAGTCCTTTTCTCAACCTTTGTAAAATCTCAACATGTGTCTCTTTTTCAAAATATAGCATATAGCATGGCTAAGCATGTACAACTTCAATATTTTCACTAAGGAGTGTATAGGGAATCCTATTAGGATTTAGCATAGCATAAGTACAGAAATATCTTTTCATGCATGTTTTCAAAATCCACTAAGTATAATAAAAATAGTAGGACTTTTGTATGATAGTGTAACTTGCCTTTTTGGTAGGGAATGAGAGTTTACTTCTTGATCTTGCTAGACTCACTCTTTGCTAATTTCACTACAAGTCAATCAAGCAATCATAGTATCAAGTAGCATTCCAAACCAATATACAAACAACATTTCGCATACACAAAGCATGGATTCTAAGTCATGTATGGGAACATGCTTAAGATGGTTTTATTTACAAGGAAGGTCTCCACTAGGCTTATAACTTTGTAAAGTTCTAAATTGGTCATTTACCAAAATGGCAAAGTCATTTGCAAATGGGTTTTATCTCAAGACCATTTTAAAATTTCATTCATCATTTTATGTGGTGAAAATTATTCTTATCAAAGCAAAACTTTAGGTTTTTCACCAAGTGAGTTGCCCTTGGCAAGGCTTGGTGTTTTGGGTCAGTAAGTTTGGTCCAAAACATTTTCCCAAAGTTTTCCTTGCAAAAACATTTCCATAATAAAATCAATGAGTTTATTTGGTTAGAAAATGGCTAAGTTAAATAATTCAACCTATATTTTACCAAAATCATTTTTAACACCAAGGGTTGGTTCCTAGGGTCAGTATGGTCACTAAAAACCATTTTGCAAAAGTTTTAATCCTAAAATCAATTTTAAACAATTTTCCTACTCTAAACAAGTACAAAAATGTTTCTGCAAATTCAAACAAGTTAACAGGTACTATTTTCTAAACTAAGGCCATGGTTGGCTAGGGCTTGTTCTCCTGAATCCAACGACATAAAATTTGTAATTTTTGGACGTGTAGATCTCAAGTTATAGGTGTTTGAAGTTTGCAATTAAATCAGATTCAAATTTCTTTTAAAACGAGATAGGTGACACGCGGCACGTTTCTATTCGCGGGTACCGCTTCGCGTGGATCGCGGCTGTGGGGCGTTGGATCTAGTTAGATCGAGTGGCCCAGAGGACATACCCCTTCGACGATAAGTGATCTAATCGTGGCCGCTAAATCTGGATCGAACGGTACTAGCGAATTTAACATAAAGTGGGCGGCGCTGACGGCGTCGCTCTGGCGGCAGCGCTCAGGCGGGGTGGTCGCCGGTGATTCAGGACGCAAGGAAGAAGAGGAGAAGGCTCACCGAGATCGCAGGGTCATGGTGACGCTTGTCGTGCTGTTGGCTTGACAAGGGGAGCTCGGGTACTGCGGCAATTGCTCGCCGGAGTGGAGGTCGGCGTCGGGTGGTTCTGTCCGCGGTCGAGGGCGACGCTGTAGACCATCCCGAAGCAAAACAACGATGCGGTCAGATGCAGAAAGGTGTGGCGAGTATGGGAGTGTGAACGAGGAGGCGCGGGGTGGTCAGATGCATACCCGAAGTGCTCGTCGGAGTAGAATCAGACACGGCGGTGCTTGAAGCTTGACGAAGGCGGCGTTCAGGGACGCCCGCGGATGAATGGAGGGTATGGGGAGAAGCGTCTGAGAATGGGGAAGCTGCTAGGGTGCTCGGAAAGGTGGAAGGTGGTCTGTACTGGCCTGAATTGGCCGGAGACGACGGTCGGAACAGAGGAGCTCGAGGAGGGAATTGGGGTGGTCTAAGGCGTGCGAGCGCGAGGTGTCAGAGGGGAATTATAGAGGATGCCCTGGCGTTTCCATCTGCATGATCAAGGCTGGTAACGTCGGTCACGTTAAAGCGAATTAAGCTGGAGAAATCAACGGCAGAACGGGGGAGAAGAACTGGTCGCTGCGGGGTGGAGAGGAAGAACAGTGGAGGTGGGTCTACCTGTCAGTGGGGAAAGAAAACGAGGGGGAGGTCCACCTGTCATACTCTGCGCGGGTCTGTTAGTGGGTGTGAACCGTTTTCTTGCGGGGTGATGAAACTGGGCTGGTGCTGGGCTTCCTGGGCTGGGCAGCTGGGCCAGGTTGTTTGCTCTATTTTTTTCTATCTAAATCTTTTTCTATTTCTAAATCTATTTTTTTGTTTTGAATTTCATCCAACCATTCAAGCATTCAAATAATTCAAACTATTATAATGAGTTTTTGGTTCTGTTTAACATCATAATTCACATTCTAAAATAAAATATTATTTTAAATCTTTTTAGGTTCCATTTATTAATTAAATAAATGGATCATTAGTTATTTAATAGAATAGGGTTTGTTTTAATTAATATAATCTTCATTTAAAATCCAAATATTTTCAAAACCAATTCAGTAGGTTTTATTTGAAAATAAAGAATATTTGGAAAGCTTGTTTAAAGTAAAATAACCTTTTATTTTTGGTCCATTTACAATTAAATAAGTGGGTCTCAGTTATTAAATCAAATAGGATTTGTTTTATTGAGATATTTATTTTGATATCTAAAAATAAAGCCAAAACACTTTAGTAGGTTTTATTTGTGAATATAAAATACTTGAAACACTTAGTTTAAAATAATTTAATAAGTTTTGATGTTTTAATTAAAATGGTAAAACCTTTTATTTAAATAAAATTTGGATATTATTTCCTTATCATTTTATTTAAATAAACCTTTACTATTTTTAATGAAAACAAAACATTTTATTTTAAATACTTGGCCAAGGTTTAATTTGGTTTTATAAAATAATCTTTGTTTATGAATCCACCTTTTCTTTTGAAAACCAAATCCTTTTATTTTTAAAAGATCCAAAATATCATTTCCCAAATATTTTGTTTTCCTTTATTTAAAATGTTTATATTTTTAAATCCCTTTAGAATTTTATTTAATTCAAATGGGTTTGAAGTTCCCCTTTAAATTCAAAAAGTTTCTTCTGGCCCTGAAAATCAAACAAAGTTTTATTTTATTCATTTATTTTCACATTACAAGATTTGGAAAATCTTGGGATGTGACAGGCTACCACCCTTAAAATAAATCTCGTCCCGAGATTTGGGGAGGCTAGGATTACAAGCAAGTTCCAAACAACTAGGGTACTACCACCCTTAAAAATTTTCAAACAAAATTACACATTGGCCTTCTTGGGCTCCTGGGGAAACTTTTCTAAGTATCTTTTGCATTATTCTTGGTTTCCATACTTGACTCATGGGCCAAGGTTAAGCTTCTCCATAGGCTTGTTCAACTTGTTCTTCATTCTTTCTGGACAGTTGCTCGCATAATGTCCTGGATTCTTGCAGTTGAAACAATGAATGTCCTTGAGTTCTTTACGTGGCTCTTGTGGACAAGTTGCTACATAGTGGCCTAACTCTTTGCAGTTATTGCACCACACTTGGTCAATCTCTTTATTCTTCTTGTTCTCTGGGCACTCACTGGAATAGTTTCCCATTTCCTTACATTTACGACATTGCACAAGGTTCATGTCTGGTCTTGGTTTCTTGGGTTTCTTTGATCCTTTGAATTGGGTTGTCTTGTTTGGAGGTATAAGTGGTCCTTTTCCTTTAGTAGACTTGGATCCTTCTTGTTTCCTTTGTTCTACCATGGCATAGATAGGACATTGACTAGGAATATGATCACTTCCTTCACATAGGTAGCAAGTGGCTTGAGAGGTAGGACATTGTCCAATAGGATGTTCCTCTTCACAATTGGGGCATTGACCTTCATGCTCCTTGGAAGTATGATCCTTGTCTCCACAAATAATGCAAGCTGGGGCTCCATCTAGAACAACATTCTTGTCATCTTTGTTATCATAAACTCTTTTGGGATAGTTTTCTTCCATACTGATCATTTGATTAGTCACCTTAAGCATCAGTTGGGATTGCTCCTCCAGAAACTTTTGTAGTGCTGGATCTTTATCACTATTGTTGACTATGAACTGAGCTGTCAGTTGGTTCAACTGGTGTTGGGTTGCTATGAGCTCTTTTATGCAGTCAGCTTGGTTGGTGTTGGTGTCATCAACCTTGGAATCCTTTGGGGTAGTCATTTGTTTGGGTTGAAGGAAGGTTAGAATAGGCAAGATTTTTCTCAGGAATCAATTCTAATCACACACCACAATTCACACAAACAATGTTCAAGCAATCACAAACAAACATTTCACCCAAACAAGGTTCAAGCACATACTTAGGCAACAAAATATTTTGTTACACCACATAAGTTAGTGGTTTTGTCTTAACTAAAATATGGTGGTCCATCTATATGGTTCACTTGTGATTTTTTCCTTCCTTCATGATTCTTCTTGTATGAGATCTTGGTTTCCTTGAGATAAACTCTTGGTTGCAACACTTCAAGGTTGTTGATGGCTCCTTCTTATTTTGCATTCCCTCAGTCTCTAAATCTTGAGCAAGATTTCCTTGTCTCACTTGTAGACCTTAGTGGTTTCCAAGTTGAATGTCCTTGGGGAATGTGCTGAAGATGTTGAAGTCATTAGAGTTGAAGAAGTTGAAGTCATTAGAGTTGAAGAAGTTGAAGAAGTCTTTTGCATATGGTGTAGTCTTTGGCCATGGGGTAGGTTTTTCCATCAAGTTGAAATAGAAGGGAAGTAGAGTTGAAACAAAAATGGTTGAGGAAAGAGTTTACAAGATTTTTGTAAAAAAGTTTTTGGAACAAAATACAACTCCTATTTTTCTAAGGGTTTTTGTCCAGTCCTAGGGTTTACAAATCCTACAGGCAACACAATGCTCTGATACCATCTGTAGGGGTCCCAACCTTTACATAAGTTAGGTTCCTCCTGTGTTTACAATGCTAGTCCCTGGATCAATAGCTAGCATCCACAGTTAAGATGTAATATCAAGATACAAAGGTCATAATATAAATTTATAACCAGGAATAATATAAGTTTATTACATCAAACATAGCTCATTTGGCTATTACAATACATTCCAGCGGAATAATTATAGTCATGGGTCCTTCATCTTCAAAGTGCCAGAGGCAGATGTTGGTTGTAGACTTTGTAGTCCTAGTCAATCAAACAATCTTCATTTAAAAACAATCAACCTGCAACATTTCAAGTTACAGCCACAAGGGTCAATACATTTTGAATTGTATTGGCAAGCTTCACTTTTATGTATAATAAGAGTGGATCCTATCATTATATGCATATTTGGCTAAGCAGAGTTTAAGGCTTATTTGCATAAAGCATTGTTTTATCCTATCTTTTCAAAAAGGGTTTTTAAATTCCTTTGTCAAATTTCTTTTCCAAGTTCCTTGAACTCCTTGGTAGAAACTCAAGTGTTCAAATCCTTGTCAAAATCTCTTGAGCACCTTGGTAACCCCAAGTGCAACAAGTTTTATCAAAACCCATGAGTTCCTTGGTAACCCCAAGTACATCATGCTCTTGAGCACCTTGGTAACCCCAAGTGCAACAAGTTTAACAAAATCTCTTTGAATTCCTTGGTAGACACACAAGGGCATCAAGTTTTTATATTAGAAGTTGGAATGTCGAGATCTCCCATAGTTCAAACTTTAGTTGCTCAGTATTGTCCATAACCGGGGACACGGCTAAATACTTAGATTTTATTAACTTCTGCAGAAGGAGTACACTTTACCCACATGTCACAATCCCATCTTGTTGCCACCAGTGGCCTACTGGATTAGTGCTCACCAAGATGGAGTACTGGCAGATTGAGAATGTGACGAAGTCTTTCCAAAAGGTCCTCCCATACATCATTGCTAGCTTTGTCTTCAGCCCCCATGAAGCATTCCAGATCCCCATGTCCAGTAACCAAATACAATGTATGGGTCTTCCTAATGTAATTGACTAAGCCAGAGCCATAATAGCATGTGGTTGCACACGAAAGCCACAATTGGAGAAGCATGTTTGATCTCTAAGTTTCCTAGGTGGTTTTCTTTTGGAGCCCAACACAAAGTGACTACCATAGACATGGTTCCCTTTTGTTGCCACCTTCTCCAAAACTTAAAGTATCCTCCACCTAGGTGGTTCATTGAGTCCTTGTTTTATTATGTAAAAACACAAGTCCTTTTCTCAACCTTTGTAAAATCTCAACATGTGTCTCTTTTTCAAAATATAGCATATAACATGGCTAAGCATGTACAACTTCAATATTTTCACTAAGGAGTGTATAGGGAATCCTATTAGGATTTAGCATAGCATAAGTACAGAAATATCTTTTCATGCATGTTTTCAAAATCCACTAAGTATAATAAAAATAGTAGGACTTTTGTATGATAGTGTAACTTGCCTTTTTGGTAGGGAATGAGAGTTTACTTCTTGATCTTGCTAGACTCACTCTTTGCTAATTTCACTACAAGTCAATCAAGCAATCATAGTATCAAGTAGCATTCCAAACCAATATACAAACAACATTTCACATACACAAAGCATGGATTCTAAGTCATGTATGGGAACATGCTTAAGATGGTTTTATTTACAAGGAAGGTCTCCACTAGGCTTATAACTTTGTAAAGTTCTAAATTGGTCATTTACCAAAATGGCAAAGTCATTTGCAAATGGGTTTTATCTCAAGACCATTTTAAAATTTCATTCATCATTTTATGTGGTGAAAATTATTCTTATCAAAGCAAAACTTTAGGTTTTTCACCAAGTGAGTTGCCCTTGGCAAGGCTTGGTGTTTTGGGTCAGTAAGTTTGGTCCAAAACATTTTCCCAAAGTTTTCCTTGCAAAAACATTTCCATAATAAAATCAATGAGTTTATTTGGTTAGAAAATGGCTAAGTTAAATAATTCAACCTATATTTTACCAAAATCATTTATAACACCAAGGGTTGGTTCCTAGGGTCAGTATGGTCACTAAAAACCATTTTGCAAAATTTTTAATCCTAAAATCAATTTTAAACAATTTTCCTACTCTAAACAAGTACAAAAATGTTTCTGCAAATTCAAACAAGTTAACAGGTACTATTTTCTAAACTAAGGCCATGGTTGGCTAGGGCTTGTTCTCCTGAATCCAACAACATAAAATTTGTAATTTTTGGACGTGTAGATCTCAAGTTATAGGTGTTTGAAGTTTGCAATTAAATCAGATTCAAATTTCTTTTAAAACGAGATAGGTGACACGCGGCACGTTTCTATTCGCGGGTACCGCTTCGCGTGGATCGCGGCTGTGGGGCGTTGGATCTAGTTAGATCGAGTGGCCCAGAGGACATACCCCTTCGACGATAAGTGATCTAATCGTGGCCGCTAAATCTGGATCAAACGGTACTGGCGAATTTGACCTAAAGTGGGCGGCGCTGACGGCGGCGCTCTGGCGGCAGCGCTCAGGCGGGGTGGTCGCCGGTGATTCAGGATGCAAGGAACAAGAGGAGAAGGCTCACCGAGATCGCAGGGTCGTGGTGACGCTTGTCGTGCTGTTGGCTTGACAAGGGGAGCTCGGGTACTGCGGCAATTGCTCGCCGGAGTGGAGGTCGGCGTCGGGTGGTTCTGTCCGCGGTCGAGGGCGACGCTGTAGACCATCCCGAAGCAAAACAACGATGCGGTCAGATGCAGAAAGGTGTGGCGAGTATGGGAGTGTGAACGAGGAGGCGCGGGGTGGTCAGATGCATACCCGAAGTGCTCGTCGGAGTAGAATCAGACACGGCGGTGCTTGAACCTTGACGAAGGCGGCGTTCAGGGACGCCCGCGGATGAATGGAGGGTATGGGGAGAAGCGTCTGAGAATGGGGAAGCTGCTAGGGTGCTCGGAAAGGTGGAAGGTGGTCTGTACTGGCCTGAATTGGCCGAAGACGGCGGTCGGAACAGAGGAGCTCGAGGAGGGAATTGGGGTGGTCTAAGGCGTGCGAGCACGAGGTGTCAGAGGGGAATTATAGAGGATGCCCTGGCGTTTCCATCTGCGTGATCAAGGCTGGTAACATCGGTCGCGTTAAAGCGAATTAAGCTGGAGAAATCAACGGCAGAACGGGGGAGAAGAACTGGTCGCTGCGGGGTGGAGAGGAAGAACAGTGGAGGTGGGTCTACCTGTCAGTGGGGAAAGAAAACGAGGGGGAGGTCCACCTGTCATACTCTGCGCGGGTCTGTTAGTGGGTGTGAACCATTTTCTTGCGGGGTGATGAAACTGGGCTGGTGCTGGGCTTCCTGGGCTGGGCAGCTGGGCCAGGTTGTTTGCTCTATTTTTTTCTGTCTAAATCTTTTTCTATTTCTAAATCTATTTTTTTGTTTTGAATTTCATCCAACCATTCAAGCATTCAAATAATTCAAACTATTATAATGAGTTTTTGGTTCTGTTTAACATCATAATTCACATTCTAAAATAAAATATTATTTTAAATCTTTTTAGGTTCCATTTATTAATTAAATAAATGGATCATTAGTTATTTAATAGAATAGGGTTTGTTTTAATTAATATAATCTTCATTTAAAATCCAAATATTTTCAAAACCAATTCAGTAGGTTTTATTTGAAAATAAAGAATATTTGGAAAGCTTGTTTAAAGTAAAATAACCTTTTATTTATGGTCCATTTACAATTAAATAAGTGGGTCTCAGTTATTAAATCAAATAGGATTTGTTTTATTGAGATATTTATTTTGATATCTAAAAATAAAGCCAAAACACTTTAGTAGGTTTTATTTGTGAATATAAAATACTTGAAACACTTAGTTTAAAATAATTTAATAAGTTTTGATGTTTTAATTAAAATGGTAAAACCTTTTATTTAAATAAAATTTGGATATTATTTCCTTATCATTTTATTTAAATAAACCTTTACTATTTTTAATGAAAACAAAACATTTTATTTTAAATACTTGGCCAAGGTTTAATTTGGTTTTATAAAATAATCTTTGTTTATGAATCCACCTTTTCTTTTGAAAACCAAATCCTTTTATTTTTAAAAGATCCAAAATATCATTTCCCAAATATTTTGTTTTCCTTTATTTAAAATGTTTATCTTTTAAATCCCTTTAGAATTTTATTTAATTCAAATGGGTTTGAAGTTCCCCTTTAAATTAAAAAAGTTTCTTCTGGCCCTGAAAATCAAACAAAGTTTTATTTTATTCATTTATTTTCACATTACAAGATTTGGAAAATCTTGGGATGTGACAGGCTACCACCCTTAAAATAAATCTCGTCCCGAGATTTGGGGAGGCTAGGATTACAAGCAAGTTCCAAACAACTAGGGTACTACCACCCTTAAAAATTTTCAAACAAAATTACACATTGGCCTTCTTGGGCTCCTGGGGAAACTTTTCTAAGTATCTTTTGCATTATTCTTGGTTTCCATACTTGACTCATGGGCCAACGTTAAGCTTCTCCATAGGCTTGTTCAACTTGTTCTTCATTCTTTCTGGACAGTTGCTCGCATAATGTCCTGGATTCTTGCAGTTGAAACAATGAATGTCCTTGAGTTCTTTACGTGGCTCTTGTGGACAAGTTGCTACATAGTGGCCTAACTCTTTGCAGTTATTGCACCACACTTGGTCAATCTCTTTATTCTTCTTGTTCTCTGGGCACTCACTGGAATAGTGTCCCATTTCCTTACATTTACGACATTGCACAAGGTTCATGTCTGGTCTTGGTTTCTTGGGTTTCTTTGATCCTTTGAATTGGGTTGTCTTGTTTGGAGGTATAAGTGGTCCTTTTCCTTTAGTAGACTTGGATCCTTCTTGTTTCCTTTGTTCTACCATGGCATAGATAGGACATTGACTAGGAATATGATCACTTCCTTCACATAGGTAGCAAGTGGCTTGAGAGGTAGGACATTGTCCAATAGGATGTTCCTCTTCACAATTGGGGCATTGACCTTCATGCTCCTTGGAAGTATGATCCTTGTCTCCACAAATAATGCAAGCTGGGGCTCCATCTAGAACAACATTCTTGTCATCTTTGTTATCATAAACTCTTTTGGGATAGTTTTCTTCCATACTGATCATTTGATTAGTCACCTTAAGCATCAGTTGGGATTGCTCCTCCAGAAACTTTTGTAGTGCTGGATCTTTATCACTATTGTTGACTATGAACTGAGCTGTCAGTTGGTTCAACTGGTGTTGGGTTGCTATGAGCTCTTTTATGCAGTCAGCTTGGTTGGTGTTGGTGTCATCAACCTTGGAATCCTTTGGGGTAGTCATATGTTTGGGTTGAAGGAAGGTTAGAATAGGCAAGATTTTTCTCAGGAATCAATTCTAATCACACACCACAATTCACACAAACAATGTTCAAGCAATCACAAACAAACATTTCACCCAAACAAGGTTCAAGCACATACTTAGGCAACAAAATATTTTGTTACACCACATAAGTTAGTGGTTTTGTCTTAACTAAAATATGGTGGTCCATCTATATGGTTCACTTGTGATTTTTTCCTTCCTTCATGATTCTTCTTGTATGAGATCTTGGTTTCCTTGAGATAAACTCTTGGTTGCAACACTTCAAGGTTGTTGATGGCTCCTTCTTATTTTGCATTCCCTCAGTCTCTAAATCTTGAGCAAGATTTCCTTGTCTCACTTGTAGACCTTAGTGGTTTCCAAGTTGAATGTCCTTGGGGAATGTGCTGAAGATGTTGAAGTCATTAGAGTTGAAGAAGTTGAAGAAGTCTTTTGCATATGGTGTAGTCTTTGGCCATGGGGTAGGTTTTTCCATCAAGTTGAAATAGAAGGGAAGTAGAGTTGAAACAAAAATGGTTGAGGAAAGAGTTTACAAGATTTTTGTAAAAAAGTTTTTGGAACAAAATACAACTCCTATTTTTCTAAGGGTTTTTGTCCAGTCCTAGGGTTTACAAATCCTACAGGCAACACAATGCTCTGATACCATCTGTAGGGGTCCCAACCTTTACATAAGTTAGGTTCCTCCTGTGTTTACAATGCTAGTCCCTGGATCAATAGCTAGCATCCACAGTTAAGATGTAATATCAAGATACAAAGGTCATAATATAAATTTATAACCAGGAATAATATAAGTTTATTACATCAAACATAGATCATTTGGCTATTACAATACATTGCAGCGGAATAATTATAGTCATGGGTCCTTCATCTTCAAAGTGCCAGAGGCAGATGTTGGTTGTAGACTTTGTAGTCCTAGTCAATCAAACAATCTTCATTTAAAAACAATCAACCTGCAACATTTCAAGTTACAGCCACAAGGGTCAATACATTTTGAATTGTATTGGCAAGCTTCACTTTTATGTATAATAAGAGTGGATCCTATCATTATATGCATATTTGGCTAAGCAGAGTTTAAGGCTTATTTGCATAAAGCATTGTTTTATCCTATCTTTTCAAAAAGGGTTTTTAAATTCCTTTGTCAAATTTCTTTTCCAAGTTCCTTGAACTCCTTGGTAGAAACTCAAGTGTTCAAATCCTTGTCAAAATCTCTTGAGCACCTTGGTAACCCCAAGTGCAACAAGTTTTATCAAAACCCATGAGTTCCTTGGTAACCCCAAGTACATCATGCTCTTGAGCACCTTGGTAACCCCAAGTGCAACAAGTTTAACAAAATCTCTTTGAATTCCTTGGTAGACACACAAGGGCATCAAGTTTTTATATTAGAAGTTGGAATGTCGAGATCTCCCATAGTTCAAACTTTAGTTGCTCAGTATTGTCCATAACCGGGGACACGGCTAAATACTTAGATTTTATTAACTTCTGCAGAAGGAGTACACTTTACCCACATGTCACAATCCCATCTTGTTGCCACCAGTGGCCTACTGGATTAGTGCTCACCAAGATGGAGTACTGGCAGATTGAGAATGTGACGAAGTCTTTCCAAAAGGTCCTCCCATACATCATTGCTAGCTTTGTCTTCAGCCCCCATGAAGCATTCCAGATCCCCATGTCCAGTAACCAAAACCAATGTATGGGTCTTCCTAATGTAATTGACTAAGCCAGAGCCATAATAGCATGTGGTTGCACACGAAAGCCACAATTGGAGAAGCATGTTTGATCTCTAAGTTTCCTAGGTGGTTTTCTTTTGGAGCCCAACACAAAGTGACTACCATAGACATGGTTCCCTTTTGTTGCCACCTTCTCCAAAACTTAAAGTATCCTCCACCTAGGTGGTTCATTGAGTCCTTGTTTTATTATGTAAAAACACAAGTCCTTTTCTCAACCTTTGTAAAATCTCAACATGTGTCTCTTTTTCAAAATATAGCATATAGCATGGCTAAGCATGTACAACTTCAATATTTTCACTAAGGAGTGTATAGGGAATCCTATTAGGATTTAGCATAGCATAAGTACAGAAATATCTTTTCATGCATGTTTTCAAAATCCACTAAGTATAATAAAAATAGTAGGATTTTTGTATGATAGTGTAACTTGCCTTTTTGGTAGGGAATGAGAGTTTACTTCTTGATCTTGCTAGACTCACTCTTTGCTAATTTCACTACAAGTCAATCAAGCAATCATAGTATCAAGTAGCATTCCAAACCAATATACAAACAACATTTCACATACACAAAGCATGGATTCTAAGTCATGTATGGGAACATGCTTAAGATGGTTTTATTTACAAGGAAGGTCTCCACTAGGCTTATAACTTTGTAAAGTTCTAAATTGGTCATTTACCAAAATGGCAAAGTCATTTGCAAATGGGTTTTATCTCAAGACCATTTTAAAATTTCATTCATCATTTTATGTGGTGAAAATTATTCTTATCAAAGCAAAACTTTAGGTTTTTCACCAAGTGAGTTGCCCTTGGCAAGGCTTGGTGTTTTGGGTCAGTAAGTTTGGTCCAAAACATTTTCCCAAAGTTTTCCTTGCAAAAACATTTCCATAATAAAATCAATGAGTTTATTTGGTTAGAAAATGGCTAAGTTAAATAATTCAACCTATATTTTACCAAAATCATTTTTTAACACCAAGGGTTGGTTCCTAGGGTCAGTATGGTCACTAAAAACCATTTTGCAAAAGTTTTAATCCTAAAATCAATTTTAAACAATTTTCCTACTCTAAACAAGTACAAAAATGTTTCTGCAAATTCAAACAAGTTAACAGGTACTATTTTCTAAACTAAGGCCATGGTTGGCTAGGGATTGTTCTCCTGAATCCAACGACATAAAATTTGTAATTTTTGGACGTGTAGATCTCAAGTTATAGGTGTTTGAAGTTTGCAATTAAATCAGATTCAAATTTCTTTTAAAACGAGATAGGTGACACGCGGCACGTTTCTATTCGCGGGTACCGCTTCGCGTGGATCGCGGATGTGGGGCGTTGGATCTAGTTAGATCGAGTGGCCCAGAGGACATACCCCTTCGACGATAAGTGATCTAATCGTGGCCGCTAAATCTGGATCGAACGGTACTGGCGAATTTGACCTAAAGTGGGCGGCGCTGACGGCGGTGCTCTGGCGGTAGCGCTCAGGCGGGGTGGTCGCCGGTGATTCAGGATGCAAGGAAGAAGAGGAGAAGGCTCACCGAGATCGCAGGGTCGTGGTGACGCTTGTCGTGCTGTTGGCTTGACAAGGGGAGCTCAGGTACTGCGGCAATTGCTCGCCGGAGTGGAGGTCGGCGTCGGGTGGTTCTGTCCGCGGTCGAGGGCGACGCTGTAGACCATCCCGAAGCAAAACAACGATGCGGTCAGATGCAGAAAGGTGTGGCGAGTATGGGAGTGTGAACGAGGAGGCGCGGGGTGGTCAGATGCATACCCGAAGTGCTCGTCGGAGTAGAATTAGACACGGCGGTGCTTGAAGCTTGACGAAGGCGGCGTTCAAGGACGCCCGCGGATGAATGGAGGGTATGGGGAGAAGCGTCTGAGAATGGGGAAGCTGCTAGGGTGCTCGGAAAGGTGGAAGGTGGTCTGTACTGGCCTGAATTGGCCGGAGACGACGGTCGGAACAAAGGAGCTCGAGGAGGGAATTGGGGTGGTCTAAGGCGTGCGAGCGCGAGGTGTCAGAGGGGAATTATAGAGGATGCCCTGGCGTTTCCATCTGCGTGATCAAGGCTGGTAACGTCGGTCGCGTTAAAGCGAATTAAGCTGGAGAAATCAACGGCAGAACGGGGGAGAAGAACTGGTCGCTGCGGGGTGGAGAGGAAGAACAGTGGAGGTGGGTCTACCTGTCAGTGGGGAAAGAAAACGAGGGGGAGGTCCACCTGTCATACTCTGCGCGGGTCTGTTAGTGGGTGTGAACCGTTTTCTTGCGGGGTGATGAAACTGGGCTGGGCAGCTGGGCCAGGTTGTTTGCTCTATTTTTTTCTGTCTAAATCTTTTTCTATTTCTAAATCTATTTTTTTGTTTTGAATTTCATCCAACCATTCAAGCATTCAAATAATTCAAACTATTATAATGAGTTTTTGGTTCTGTTTAACATCATAATTCACATTCTAAAATAAAATATTATTTTAAATCTTTTTAGGTTCCATTTATTAATTAATAAATGGATCATTAGTTATTTAATAGAATAGGGTTTGTTTTAATTAATATAATCTTCATTTAAAATCCAAATATTTTCAAAACCAATTCAGTAGGTTTTATTTGAAAATAAAGAATATTTGGAAAGCTTGTTTAAACTAAAATAACCTTTTATTTATGGTCCATTTACAATTAAATAAGTGGGTCTCAGTTATTAAATCAAATAGGATTTGTTTTATTGAGATATTTATTTTGATATCTCAAAATAAAGCCAAAACACTTTAGTAGGTTTTATTTGTGAATATAAAATACTTGAAACACTTAGTTTAAAATAATTTAATAAGTTTTGATGTTTTAATTAAAATGGTAAAACCTTTTATTTAAATAAAATTTGGATATTATTTCCTTATCATTTTATTTAAATAAACCTTTACTATTTTTAATGAAAACAAAACATTTTATTTTAAATACTTGGCCAAGGTTTAATTTGGTTTTATAAAATAATCTTTGTTTATGAATCCACCTTTTCTTTTGAAAACCAAATCCTTTTATTTTTAAAAGATCCAAAATATCATTTCCCAATTATTTTGTTTTCTTTATTTAAAATATTTATCTTTTTAAATCCCTTTAGAATTTTATTTAATTCAAATGGGTTTGAAGTTCCCCTTTAAATTCAAAAAGTTTCTTCTGTCCCTGAAAATCAAACAAAGTTTTATTTTATTCATTTATTTTCACATTACAAGATTTGGAAAATCTTGGGATGTGACAAGATTACCTTCAAGTTGATGCATGATGACAAGGAGAATGGACTAGACGTAGTCATGCAGGAGCTACTTGGACGCCTCTGTGGAAGTCACTCCACCGAGCTCAGGGGCCTCTACTTTCACCCATTTGGGAGACGTGACGAGCAGGGAGAGGCTATTGTGTATGACGATGCTACTAGAGAGACTATCGAGCCGATGCATCTATATCTACCGGACCTAGAGAGCCTCGTTAGACACCTCGACATATATAGGACCAACTCCATGCTTAGCAATTGTCACATCCCAAAATTTTCCAAATTTTGAAATGTGAAAAATAAATAAACAAAAGAAATAATTGTTGAAATTTAGGGTGAAAAGAAACTTTTTGTTTCTAAATGGAAATATCAAAAACCCTTATTGAATAAAATTTGAATGAAAAGGGAATCCAACTAATTTCAATCAAGTGAAATGCATTCATCAATGAATGTATCTTGAAATTTAAACTTGGGAAAATAAACCAAAACCCTAAAACCCTAATGGAAGAAAATCATTTCCAAGATCTCTTTAAGACTATGGATTTGATACAATAAAAATTTAGCAACAAACATTTATAAATGATCAAAAATGATAAATGAAAATATTATAAAACCATAGAAATTGGTTTCATTTAATTTGGAACCATAGATAAAAACTTATGAGTTTAATATGGCAAAAGGAAATAATTTCCAAAGCTAATAAAGATCCTATCTAAAATCCATACTAAAAATTTAGCAACAAACATTTATAAATGATCAAAAAATATAAACAAATATTAAATAAAATTATACAAATTGGAATCACCAATTTTGGAACCTATAAATAAAAAGATATGGATTTTATAAGGCAAAGGAAGAAAATAAATAAATAAGGAATATTTAAAAACCAAAATAAATCTTAGGCAAACAAATAAAATGAAAGATTATTGAATAATAAATAAGAGTAAAAAAAGATTATTTAAATAAAACTATATGGGCTTTGAACCATATTCAATTTTATTTAAATAAAGACAAATTGCCAAAACTAAATAATAATAAAATTATTTAGAAGACAAATTAAAACTTGAATTAAATCCGTAAGCAAATGAAATAAAGATAATTCAAATTAAATAAAAGGATAGAGATTATCCAAATAAAACTATAGGGCATTAACCAAATTCAATTCTATTTAAATGGAGACAAAATCCCTAAAAGTAAATGATTAATTAAATCATGAGAAAATAATAAATTGGAATTTACCAAGGTGAATATAAAAATATTTAATTAACTTAAATGGAATAAAAGAATCATTTAAATAAATTTTATATGGAATTAAAACCATATTTGATTTTATTGAATAAAGACATTTGCCCAATTTAAATTATTAATAAATCATATTCTAAATAATTCAAAATGAAATATTTGCACTAATGAATAAATAAAACCTACTGAAGAAGTTTTGGTGAAAATTAGAATTCAAATAGGAGTTTGAAAATATAATTAAAATCTTATTTGAATAAAGGCAAGTGCCTATTTTAAATAAATAATAAACCATAAATGAATAAAGGAATTATTCCAAAAATGGTCTTTAAAATACATGTTTAAACAATATAGAAACTTATTGAAACTTTGGAAAAGTTTGAATTGAAACAAGTATTTGAATCAATTGAATAAATTCAAAACAGAATAAAAGAAACAGAAAAATAAAAAAGAAACAGGAAGAAAAAAAAAGGAATTGGACCCAGCCCAGCAAACCAGGCCCAGCAATGTAGCCCACTTCCCTCTCCTCCCCCCGAACCGTTTTCTTCTCACTCAAACGCGCACCCACTTAGCCACTAACTACATGACCCCACTGTACCCCTCTCTATTTTGCTGACCAACCGACCCCACCTGCCAGCTCACTGTCTTCAATCTCCCGTGACCAATTCCCCTCACCTCGCTGCCGTTCTCTGTCAATTGACCCCTCGCGTAAATTCGAGTTAATGTCGCGTTTATTACGCTCTACAACCATGCCCACTTAATCTCCCACGTCTCCTCTCCCGTTTCCACCAGACGCCATTCCTCCTCTGCCCCTAGGCTGCTAGAATTGCTTACTGCAAGCCATTGACCCCGACGAGCTTTCCGGCGACGATTTCGGCTACTCCCCACCTCCCCTTGCTCCCTGGAACCTACGAGCACATTACCCACCTCCCTACGCATCTCCCAGTACCACCCACTTGCTCGTGCGTGCTTTGAAACATCGGCAAGCACAACATCTGAACGCCGCCATCGTCTGCCTTCGCTCTGGCGAACCTTTCCGGTAAAACCTGACCGCCCTAACCCCTCTGGTTGATACGCGTGTATTTGCCACACTCGTGCGCATATAAATCCACCTCTGGCTTGCCATATCATGCCATGTAGCATCGATAGAATCCACACCTGAGCGAGCCCGACGCCAATTCCGACGAGTAATCGATGACGTGCCAGTGCACCCTTGTCCAGGAAAAGACTACCTTGAGCTTCACCACACCCATCCGATCACTGTGAGATATTTCTCTCCCTCTCTCTCTTCCTGTATCACCGACAACATCACCTTCGAAGCGCGCCGCCGCCGTTCACCACCGCTAGCACCACCAGTATATGACCAGTAGTTGCGAGCCATAGGATCTTGATCTGATGGGTATGATAGAAACTTAACCCGAAGGGGTATGCTTTGATCTGTGCTACACAGATCTCTTTAAATCCAATGGCTGTAGCTGCGCAATCCAGACGAAACGGTATCAGCCAGTAGAAACGTGACACGTGGCCTGTGTTTCGATTTAAAAACAGAAACTATCCTATTAGATGTTTGAATTTATAAATTCCATAACTTTTAATCTACATGTCAAAAATTTGCAAATTTTATATCAATGGAATCAGCAAAAAGAGTACTTTCCAACCATGCCCTTTGTTTAGTGTTTTGCTTCTGTAAAATTAGTTGTTTTTGCAGAAACTTGTTTAGGCATATTTTGAATATAAAAATTATTCTAGAAATATTTTTGGGGTAAAATCTTTTGTAAATGGATTGTTTTGAACATACTGACCATAAAAACCAACTTGTAGATTTAAAATTATATTTTTGATGCTAAGGAATAAATCTTTGAATAGAAGCATTTCTAGTTAAATAAAAATGTTGATTATGGTTTAAAAATGCTTTTGGAGTAAAACCTTTGGAAAATGATTTGAATTAAATTCTCTGGCCCTAAACACCAAGTTTTGGATTTAAAAATGTATTTGATTAACCCTAGTAAAATTATTACTTTGTTTAAAGGCATTTCTAACAAAATAAAATGGTGCTTGATTTAAAAATGGTTTTTTGAGTGAAACCTTTTGTAAATGATTTTGTTTTTAAACACTTTGACCATAAACACTAACATTTGTGTTCAAAAATACATTTGTCAAACACTAGGAATTATTACTTTGATTTAAATCATTTCTAGCAAAACAAAGATGGTTTAAATGGCCATTTTCACTAACTTGTTTTCAAATGACCTTGCCACTTTTATAAATGACCAATAGGTGTTTTAAAATGTTTATAGCCTATTAGAAACCACCTTTCCAAATAAAACAATCTTTTGCATGCTTGCATACATTGTTTTGTTTTATTTATTTTATGTGCTAAATTGTTTGAATGTTAGTTTTGAAATTGTGCCTTGCTTGATTGAATGTGAACTTTGAAGAGTGTGACCATTTCAAGATCAAGGAGTGAATCTATATTCTCTACTAAAAAGTCAAGTGGTGCTTCATACTTTTTTCCCATTATTTTTCACTATGCATTAGTGATATTTTGAGTAGGACTTGCATGGAATTTTACTAAGTATGCTATGCCATGGGAAATCCTAGTAGATGATGCCTTAGTAAAATTTTCCTAAGTTAAGATCCCTACCACTATCATGCTTAGCTTAGCTAGTAGAAAACAAGGGTGGATTATACTCATGCTATGAAATATTTCTAAGTCAATGACTTGTGTTTTGCTTAATAAAACAACTATGTGAATGAATCACCTGGGTGGAATGGTTGTGCATGGGTTATGTTGAGTGGTTACACAGGGCCCCATATTTATGGCCTACCCTAGTGTATCTCACTTGTGGAAAGCCACCCAGGAACAAAGATATTTGAGATGTCAAATGTTAAGAAGCTTCAAGTGCAGCCACTTGGCAATATGGGCTCTGCCTGGATCATATAGGTTGCAATAACTTAGCCAGATGGACAGTTGATGGTAGGGGGTGATAGGTTTGGGAACGCGTCCATTTTGGTCTAAGGGAAGGCTTCTGAAAGATCTTGTCTTGATGCATGTCGAGTCTTGTGGAGAAAGTGCACCACCTCTCGAGAGAGTAAAATCTAAGTACTTAGCCGTGTCCCCGACAATGGACAATTGAGCATCAAGACATGGAAGCTATCAAGGATCTCCTCATCCAAATTTCTAAGTTAAAAACTTGTGGTTGAACAAGGGTAAAGGTTCACCAATGTCTATTGGTGGTTCCTTGGGAGTTTTTATCAAACAAAAACTTAGTGTTTTCAACTGATAGGTAAAACCTATTTTGAGCAAAGCAAGCCTAAGCTACACTTAGCCAAATTCATATAGATGATAGTTACCACTATTATACCATAGTATCACTTGCCAATACAATTCAAATGTATTGACCCTTGTGGATGTAACTTATTATGTTGCAGGTTTGTTTGATGTTAGTGAAGTGTGTTGAATAGGATTACAAGTCTACAACCAACATGATTGCCTGTGGCACTTTGAAGATGAAGGACTCCATGCTATATAGTTATTTATGCTGCATTGTAATGAGATAGCCAAATGAACTATGTAAGATGTAATGAAATATTTTATTCCTGGTTATAAAGTTGTACTATGACCTTTGTTTCTTGATATTACATCTTAACTGTGTATGCTAGCTATTGATCCAGGGACTGGCATTGTAAACACAGGGATCTCTACCTTATTAAAGGTTGGGACCTCTACAACAATGGAGAGCTTCAGGTTCAGTTGAGGGAGAAGGACAAGGCCTTCGCGGAATAGGACGAGATCATCAAGGAGATGGAGGCTAGGTTTGAGAGCCAAGACAAGAAGTTCAAGAATCAAGAGAAAAGAGTGCAGGATAGAAACAAGAAGATCAAGGACATGAGGGTCGAGATAGAGCTCAAGGATCTTGAGCTAGAGACTCAGCATGGAGTGATAGAGAGGCTGCACTCGCAGAAGAGAGCCCTTCGGGCGAAGATCGATGCCTTGACCACCAATGTGGAGGAGTACAAGACAGCCATGGAGATAGCTGGACTTACTCTAGTGGACGAGGAGGTCGACATGGAGGAGTAGTGTTGACTCCTCGGCTATCTATTTATCTACCATCCTTTATTTATCGAGTCGCAATGATCATCCAACATGTGGATGGCTTTGCTAGTGTGTTTACCTTTCCAAAACTTTTTGTTTACGTTGTTTAAACTCTAAGTTTATCTTATGCTTGTTTATTTGTGTTTGTTGCTATGAGATGTATTGTGCATGTTAGCATCTATGGGTTATATCTCATTACTTATCCTTATTAAAACCACAGATGCCTCCCCGTCGTGCCAATCCCAACCAAAACAACAATCACAACAATGGCAATGAGATGCAACAGCTGATGACAACCCAAACTCAGTTGATCCAGATGATGACCTAGTTCATGGCAAATCAGAATCAAAGCAACAACAATAACAACAACAACAATAACAACAACAATCAAAACAACCCACCAGGCTTTGATATGCTTACAAGGTTTTTGAGGTTGAGGCCTACCAAGTTCTCGGGAACCACTGATCCCATGGTAGACAATGATTGGCTACGTTCTGTGAACAAAGACTTGGTCACCGTGGGCTGCACTGATGAAGAAAAGGTCAGATTTTCAGCACATCTGCTTGAAGGACCAGCAGCAACATGGTGGTATAATTTCCAAATCACCACTCCCATTGAAGATGTGACTTGGGCCATATTTGAGGATGGTTTACGCACTGCCCATATCTCATCAGGAGTGATGAGTTTGAATAAGAAAGAGTTCCACAATCTTAAGCAATGTCACCGTAGTGTGGCAGAATATATTGAGGTGTTCAACAATCTGGCACGCTATGCACCGGATGATGTTGATACTGATGCCAATAGGAAGGAGAAATTTCTTGAAGGATTGAATGATGAGATGTGCATGCATCTATGTGTTGCATATGTTCCAACTTATCAATCATTGTGTGAAAAGGCCACCATCTTGGAAAGCAAGATGAAACAGGTTGAGAACAGGAAGATGAAGCATCACTTTGATAAGCATAGCTCGGGATCGTCTCACGAGCGTTCCCATGGTGATGATAGTGGAGGTTATGGGTACCACAAGCATGGGAAGTATAACAGCCACCACAACAGTAACCATCACCATGACAACAAGCACCACCGCAACCATGACAATGATAGATATAAGAACCACAAGAGTGGACACAAGAGCCATCACAGTGGAAATAGCAATGGAAGTCAGCCTGCTAAGGGAGACATCAGTCAGGTTGAGTGCTTCAAGTGCAAGAAAACTGGGCACTATGCAAATGAATGCCCAAAAAAGAAGGCTGATGGAGCCAACAAGCCAAACCCATTTCAGAAGGGTCAAGTGAACCACATCAATGTGGAGGAAATTTATGAGGAATCTGATGCTGTGGCTGGTATGTTCAAGCTTAATTCATTTCCAGCACTTGTTCTTTTTGATACCGGCGCATCGCATTCATTCATACCAAGAGCATTTGTTGATAAAAATGGACTTCCAACTAAAACTATTGGATGTCCTATTAAAGTAAGCTCTCCGGGTGGAGAGACGATAGTAAATTTTGGATGTCATGATCTAGTGATAGAATTTAAGTATAAGTTTCGAGTTAGTCTGATAATCCTAGATTCCCAAGGATTGGATGTAATTTTGGGCATGGATTGGATGACTAAGTATGAAGGAGTATTAGATTGTGCCAATCGTACCATTACACTCACAACCCTAGATAAGAAATGGATTAGGTTCAAGTCTAACTTTGAATCTAAAGGGAGTAAGCTAAATTCTCTTAAGGGGGTTAGCATAGACAGTGTACCAATTGTGAAGGAATATCCAGATGTGTTTCCGGAGGAATTGCCAGGAATGCCACCAGATAGAGATGTGGAGTTTCTGATTGACTTGCTGCCAGGATCTAGACCAATAGCAAAGAGACCCTACAAGATGTCAGTTTATGAGTTGAAATAACTCAAGAAACAACTTGGAGAACAGTTGCAGAAAAGATTTATCCAACCAAGTTCTTTGTCTTGGGGTGCACCGGTTCTGTTTGTAGAGAAGAAGGATAGAAGTCAAAGGCTATGCATAGATTATCGTTCACTCAATGAGGTGACTATAAAGAACAAGTACCCTTTGCCTAGAATCAATGATTTATTTGATCAGCTAGAAGGAGCCCGTGTATTCTCAAAGATTGATCTCCGATCAGGTTATTTTCAGCTAAATATTAGAGAGCAAGACATACCTAAGACTGCTTTTACAACTAGATATGGAATGTATGAGTATACTGTGATGCCATTTGGATTGACAAATGCACCAGCTTATTTCATGAACATGATGAACAAGGTGTTCATGGAGTTTCTTGACAAGTTTGTTGTCGTATTCATCGATGACATTTTGATCTATTCCAAGAGCAAAGAAGTGTAGGGGTTCGTAGCATGGAAAACAAAAAATTTCTACCGCATACAAACAAACAAGCCAAGATCTATCTACTAGATTGTAGCAACGAGTCGATAGAATAACTCACCCTCGAAGATTCCAAAGTGTTTAACGAGAGCGGATTCTCGTGGGTGATGTAGTCGTACTCTTCCCGATCTCAAGATCGTGTAGACGATCCTTCCGGCGCTGCGTTCCGGCAGCGCTTCTGCAGTCGGTCACACGTTTGGTACTCGACGAAGACCTTCCTCTCCCTTGTTCCAGTAGGCAGCGGAGGTTGTAGCACTCTCCTCGCGATTCCGGCAGCACGACGGCGTGGTACCAGAAGTAGAGGGAAGATCTCGCAGGGCTTCGCCTTAAGCCGGAGTGAGTATGGTGGACTATGAGAGAGGCCTCGGTGATCTAGCGTTTAGACACAACAAGTAGAGGGAGCTAGGCCGGCGGCTAGGGCAAGTAGAAGCCCCAACTCGGCGGCTTGGGAGAAACCCTAGGGCGGCGGCAGCGGTTTGGTGGCTGGCGGCTAGGGTTAGGGTTTAGAGGGGCAAGGTGTAGGTCTAGGAGGGGCAGCCCTGCCCCTCCTTATATAGGTGGGAGGGCGCGGCCAAGGGGAGGGGAGTCCCTCCCCAACTCGGCCTCCTTGGCTGGCGGTGGAGGGAGAGGGACTTCCTCCCCAAGTAGGTTTCCTACTCTCCCTCCACCAAGCAAAATAGTCGTTTGACTTTTCAAATTGGCGTTTGACTTTTCAAACTAGGATTTGATTTATCCCTTTATTTCGCTCAGCGATGACACCTAGTACATGATGCAACCATTCCAACTTGTTATGACACATTCATGTACCCTTCCCCTCCGGAGTGCCGGACATTCCGGAACCTTCTAGAACATTCCCGATGAAAACACCGGAACCATTCTCCAACCCCGAAATAGGACTTTCCTTATATGAATCTTATTCTCTGGACCATTCCGGATCTCCTCGTGATATCCCGGATCCCATCCGAGACTCCGAACAACATACGGTCTCTTTACTCATCATTCCATAACTACTCAACAACGTCGAATCCTTAAGTGTGTCTCCCTACGGTTCGTGAATTATGCGGACACGATCGAGACACTTCTCCGAACAATAACCAATAGAGGAATCTGGAAATTCATATGTCTCCCACATATTTCTATGATTACTTTGCAATCGAATGAACCACTTACATATGATACCAATTTCCCTTTGTCTCATGATAGTTTACTTATCCGAGGTTTTGATCGTCGGTATCTCTGCATACCTAGTTCAACCTGGTTACTGATAAGTACTCTTTTCTCGTTCTCGTGATATGTGATCCCTTGTGAGCCAGTCACATGCTTGCAAGCCAATTGGATGACATTCCACCGAGAGGGCCCAGAGTATATCTATCCGTCATATGGATGGACAAATCCCACTCTTGATCCATGTGTCTCAACCAATACTTTCCGAACACTCAATGCCACCTTTATAGCCACCTAGTTATGGTGTGGTGTTTGATGTCATCAAAGCATCCTTCCGGTGATGGTGATATGCATGATCTCATGGTCGAAGGAATTAGGTTACTATGTATCAGAAAGCATATAGCAATTGAACTATTAAAATGACTTGATCTTTATGCTATGCTTATCTATAGGAGTATGTCCATCATACCATTCTCCTAATGATATGACCTTGTTGTTAATAACATCTCAATGTTCATGATAGGGAAACCACAATCATTTATTAACCAACAAGCTAGTATTATAAAGAGGCTTTACTAGGGACTCTTATTTAGTTTACAAATCACACAAGTATTAATGTTTCCTTGTTAATACTATTATAGCATGAATGTAAACATTTATCATAAACACAAAGATATAATAATAACTATATTTATTATTGCCTCTAGGGCATATCTCCAACATGAAGAGCATGAAGAACATTTGCGTTTGATACTTGAGAAGCTCAGGGAGCACAAGCTGTATGCCAAGTTCAGCAAGTGTGAATTCGAGTTGAGTGAAGTTGGATTTATCTGACATATTGTGTCGGGAGCTGGTATAGCTGTCGATCCCGCGAAGGTGTCAACTGTAACTGAGTGGGAATCTCCAAAGTCAGTTAAAGAAGTTCGCAGTTTCCTAGGATTGGCAGAATACTATAGAAGGTTCATTGAGAATTTATATAAAGTATCTAAGCCAATGATGGAGTTACTTAAGAAAGAGAAGAAGTTTTATTGGACTAAAGGATGTGAAATCAGTTTCCAAGAATTTAAGAAGAGACTAGTATCAGCACTAGTCTTATGTCTACCAGATTTGGAGAAATATTTTCAAGTCTATTGTGATGCATCTCACCAAGGATTGGGTGGAGTGTTGATGCAATAAGGGAAAGCTGTGGCTTATGCCTCAAGACAACTCAAAACTGATCAAGTGAATTATCCTACTCATGACTTAGAGTTAGCCTCTGTTGTCCATGCACTCAAAACATGGAGAGAATATCTTTTGGGAAAGTGTTGTGAAGTGTTCACGGATCACAAGAGTTTGAATATATTTTCACCCAAAAGGAACTCAATATGAGACAAAGAAGGTGGCTAGAGCTCATCAAAGACTATGACTTGAGTTTGCAAAACCATCCTGGTAAAGCAAATGTTGTAGCGGATGCTTTAAGCCGTAAGGTTTATGTGAATGGCCTTACTAAGGGAGAATTGCCAGATGATCTATGTGCCCAATTCAAAGATCTCAGATTGGAGATAGTGCCTGAAGGATATCACATGTCCTTGTAAACATTTCAATGTTCATCTCAATGTTGACCTTGTTGTTAATAACATCTCAATGTTCATGATAGGGAAACCACAATTATTTATTAACCAACAAGCTAGTACTATAAAGAGGCTTTACTGGGGACTCTTATTTAGTTTACAAATCACACAAGTATTAATGTTTCCTTGTTAATACTATTATAGCATGAATGTAAACATTTATCATAAAAACAAAGATATAATAATAACTATATTTATTATTGCCTCTAGGGCATATCTCCAACAGTCTCTCAATTGCACTAGAGTCATCTAATCTAGATTACATGGTAATATACCGAACACCCATGGCAGTTTGGTGTTGGTCATGTTTTGCCCTCGGGAGAGGTTTAGTCAACGGATCCGCCACATTCAGATATGTGTGTACTGTGCAAATCTTTATGTCACCATCTTGGACATGTTCTCGAATAGCGTGAAAACATAGCTTGATATGCTTCAGCATCTTGTGTGACCTTGGTTCTTGCTCATTGGCTATGGCGCCCATGTTATCACAGTAGATAGACATTGGGTCCAGCGCACTTGGAACCACACCGAGCTCTATAATGAACTCTTTCATCCATATCGCTTCTTGTGAAGCCTCCGAAGCAGCCATGTATTACGATTCAGTTGAAGATCTCGCCACAACGCTTTGCTTTGCACTCCTCCAGCTAACTGCTGCACCATTCAAAGTAAATACGTATCCAGATTGTGATTTAGAATCATCCGGATCGGTGTTCCAACTAGCATCGGTGTAACCATTAACAACGAGCTGTTCATCACCTCCATAAGAAAGAACCATATCCTTAGTTCTTCTCAAGTACTTAAGGATGTTTTTGACCGCTGTCCAATGATCCACTCCTGGATCACTTTGATATCTGCTAGTCAAACTAACATCATATGCAATGTCGGGTCTAGTACATAGCATGGCATACATTAGAGATCCTATGGCTGAGGCATAGGGAGTCTTACTCATCCTTTCTCTATCTTCTGCCGTTGCTGGACTTTGAGTTTTACTCAAGGTCGTATTGGGCAACATGGGCAAGAACCCTTTCTTGCTATCTTCCATTCCAAACCTCTTTAGAACTTTGTCCAAATATGTACTTTGTGACAATGATATTAGGCGTCTCGATCTATCTCTATAAATCTTTATGCCTAATATGTAAGCTGCTTCGCCAAGATCCTTCATTGAAAAACTATTATTCAAATATTCCTTGACACTATTAAGAAGGTCTACATCACTCCCAATCAACAATATGTCATCTACATTTAGTATTAAGAATTCTACAGAGCTCCCACTCACTTTCTTGTAAATACAAGCTTCTCCATAAGTTTGTATAAAACCAAAACTTTTGATAACCTTATCAAAACGTTGATTCCAATTTCGGGATGCTTGCTTCAATCCATAAATGGACCGTTGAAGTTTGCATACCTTGTTAGCATCTTTAGGATCGACAAAACCTTTGGGTTGCATCATATACAACTCTTCATCAATGTCTCCATTGAGAAACGCTGTTTTGACATCCATCTGCCATATCTCATAATCATAATATGCAGCGATTGCTAACATAATCCTCACAGACTTTAGCTTCGCTACAGGTGAGAAGGTCTCATCGTAGTCAACTCCTTGAATTTGCCGAAACACTTTTGCGACAAGTCGAGCTTTATAGACAGTAACATTACCATCAGCATCTATTTTCTTCTTGAAAATCCATTTGTTCTCGACTGCCTTCCGGCCATCCGGTAAGTCCACCAAATTCCATACTTGGTTTTCATACATGGATCCAATCTCTGATTTCATGGCTTCTTGCCATTTATTGGAATCTGGGCTCATCATCGCTTCCTCATATGTCGCAGGGTCATCGGTGTTGTCCACCAACATGACACTCATAACGGGATCATACCAATCAGGAGTGGTACGAGTTCTTGTTGACCTGCGAGGCTCTGTAGCAACTATAACCGAAGTTTCATGATCATCATCATTAGCTTCCTCTCTTATTGGTGCAGGCACCACAGGAACTTCTTCCGGTGCTGCGCTACTCGCAAGTTCGAGAGAAGGTTCGACAACCTCGTCGAGTTATACTTTCCTTCCAGTCACTTCTTTCGAGAGAAATTCCTTCTCTAGAAAGGATCCATTCTTGGCAACGAAGATTTTGCCTTCGGATCTATGATAGAAGGTATACCCAATAGTTTCCTTTGGGTATCCTATGAAGACGCATTTTTCCGCTTTGGGTTCAAGATTGTCCGGCTATAACTTCTTTACATAGGCTTCGCAACCACAAACTTTAAGGAACGACAATTTAGGTTTCTTTCCAAACCATAATTCATACGTGTCATTTGAACGGATTTGGATGGTGCCCTATTTAAAGTGAATGCGGTTGTTTCTAATGCATAACCGCAAAATGATAGCGGTAAATCTGTAAGTGACATCATAGAACGAACCATATCTAAGAGAGTTCGATTACGACGTTCAGACACACCATTATGCTGTGGTGTTCCCGGCGGTGTCAATTGTGAAAGTATTCCGCATTTCTTCAAATGCTCGCCAAACTCGTAACTTAGATATTCACCTCCACGATCAGAACGCAGAAATTTAATCTTCTTGTTACGTTGATTCTCAACCTCACTTTGAAATTCCTTAAACTTCTCGAAAGTTTCGGACTTATGTTTCATGAAATAGATATACCCATATCTACTCAAGTCATCCGTGAAGGTAAGAACATAACGATAACCACCGCGCGATGCTACACTCATTGGACCACACACATCGGTATGTATCATTTCCAATAAGTCCGTAGCTCGCTCCATCATACCAAAAAATGGAGTCTTAGTCATTTTTCCCATCAGACATGCTTCGCATCTTTCAAGTGATTCGAAATCAAGTGATGAAGTCCATTGGAATGGAGTTTCTTCATACGCTTCACTCCAATGTGACCAAGACGACAAGTGCCACATATAGGTCGAGTTATCGCTCGATTTCAAACGTTTAGCCTCAATGTTATTAATATGTGTATTTCCACTATCGAGATTCAATAAGAATAGACCATCTATCAAAGGTGCATGTGCATAAAACATATTACTCATATAAATCGAACAACCATTATTCTCGGACTTAAACAAGTAACCGTCTCGCAATAAACAAGATCCCGATATAATGTTCATGCTTAACGCAGGCACCAAATAACAATTATTAAGTATAAAACTAATCCCGATGGTAGATGAAGGGGTAGCGTGCCGACTGTGATCACATCAACCTTTGATCCGTTTCCTACGCGCATCGTCACCTCGTTCTTCGCTAGCTTCCGTTTATTCTGTAGCACCTGTTTCGAGTTACAAATATGAGCAACCGAACCAGTATCAAATACCCAGGCACTACTACGAGTACTAGTGAGATACACATCAATAACATGTATATCGGATATACCTTTCTTCTTGATGTTGCTCTTCTTCAAATCCGCCAAGTACTTTGGGCAATTTCGCTTCAAGTGACCTTCTCCCTTGCAGTAAAAGCACTCAGTATCAGGCTTGGGTCCAGCCTTGGTCTTCTTCGTCGGCGCGGTAACTTTCTTACCACCCTTCTTGAAGTGTCCCTTTTGCTTAGACTTGACTTTCTTGAATTTGGTGGTCTTATTGACCATCAACACTTGGTGCTCTTTCTTGATCTCCACTTCTGCAGATTTCAACATAGCAAACAGTTCTGGCAACTGCTTGTTCATGTTTTGCATATTGTAGTTCATCACAAAGTTCTTGTAACTTGGTGGTAGTGATTGGAGGACACGGTAAATCCCCAAAGCATTAGGAATCACTATACCCAAGCTTTGAAGTTTGTTTGCATGCCCAGACATCTTAAGCACATGCTCACTGACGGAGCTGCCCTCTTCCATCTTGCAGTTAAAGAACTTTTAAGAAGCCTCATAGCTCTCAACTGCCGCGTGAGTCTCAAAAATCAATTTGAGTTCACGGACAATATCATGTGGGTATGAATTCTCAAACCTTTTCTGAAGCTCCGATTCCAAACCATACAAGATAGCACACTGAACTGTGGAATACTGATTCTTCCGAGCGAGGTAAACATTCTTTACTTCATCGGTAGCATCAGCTGCAGGTGGGTCACCCAGCGGTGCATCCAGCACATAGGTCAAATTACCAGCATTGAGGACAATCCTCAAATTGCGGAACCAATCCGCGAAGTTGCTTCCATTGTTTTTCAACTTTTCTTTCTCTAGGAACGCATTAAAATTGATGGTAGGGGCCGCCATTGATCTACAACATATTTGCAATAGTTTAGACTAAGTTTATGACAAATTGAGTTCTAATTAATAGTTAAATTAATCAAGCTGAACTCCCACTCAAAACAATATCCCTCACATTGTTTTAGTGATCACACGAACCAAATCCACCACATCAAAACCGATCATCACGAGAGTTGATGTAGCTTCAACAGCGAACAATCGACATGTTCATCATATCTACTATATGATTCATGCTTTACCTTTCGGTGATCCGTGTTCTGAGACCATGTTTGTACATGCTAGGCTCGTCAAGATCAAACCTTAGCTTCCGCATGAGCAAATCTGTCTTGCCCATGTTGTATACACTTGCGGAATCTAACACACCCGATCATCACGTGGTGCTTCGAAACAACAAGCTTTAGCAATGGTGCTTACTAAGGATAAACACTTTAGAACTTGAAATTCATGTGCATGAGTGATCATCTTATAATGCTACCGTCGTTAACTAAGCAATACAAGATGCATAAAGGATTAACATCACATGCAATTCATAATATGTGATATGATATGGCCTTTATTCTTTGTGCTTCCGATCTCCATCTTCAAGCACGAACATGATATCCATCATCACCGGCATTGCATCAAGGTCAATGATGCTGCTCCATGGTTGTCGTCCACCGGTCTTCAACTATTACAACTACTTTGAATAGACACGCGGGTCTTAACATAAATTAAAGAAAACCATATGGCTCCTGCCGGTTGCCAACTTACAATAAGGAACATTGCATACATCAAATATAATCACAATCATGGCCATATCACATCACATCACACGTTCGGTACTCGACGAAGACCTTCCTCTCCCTTATTCCAGCAGGAAGCGGAGGTTATAGCACTCTCCTCGCGATTCCGGCAGCACGACGGCGTGGTACTGGAAGTAGAGGGGAGATCTCGCAGGGCTTCGCCTTAAGCCGGAGCGAGTATGGTGGACTATGAGAGAGGCCTCGTTGATCTAGGGTTTAGACACACCAAGTAGAGGGAGCTAGGCCGGCGGCTAGGTCAAGTAGAAGCCCCAACTCGACGGCTTGGGAGAAACCCTAGGGCGGCGGCGGCGGTTTGGTGGCCGGCGGCTAGGGTTATGGTTTAGAGGGGCAAGGTGTAGGTCTAGGAGGGGCAGCCCTACCCCTCCTTATATAGGTGGGAGGGCGCGGCCAAGGGGAGGCGAGTCCCTCCCCAACTCGGCCTCCTTGGCCGGCGGTGGAGGGAGAGGGACTTCCTCCCCAAGTAGGTTTCCTACTCTCCCTCCACCAAGCAAAATAGCCGTTTGACTTTTCAAATTGGCGTTTGACTTTTCAAACTAGGATTTGATTTATCCCTTTATTTCGCTCAGCGATGACACCTAGTACATGATGCAACCATTCCAAATTGTTATGACACATTCATGTACCCTTCCCCTCCGGAGTGCCGGACATTCCGGAACCTTCTAGAACATTCCCGATGAAAACACCGGAACCATTCTCCAACCCCGAAACAGGACTTTCCTTATATGAATCTTATTCTCCGGACCATTCCGGATCTCCTCGTGATATCCCGGATCCCATCCGAGACTCCGAACAACATTCAGTCTCTTTACTCATCATTCCATAACTACTCAACAACGTCGAATCCTTAAGTGTGTCTCCCTACGGTTCGTGAATTATGCGGACATGATCGAGACACTTCTCCGAACAATAACCAATAGAGGAATCTGGAAATTCATATGTCTCTCACATATTTCTACGATTACTTTGCGATCGAATGAACCACTTACATACGATACCAATTTCCCTTTGTCTCACGATAGTTTACTTATCCGAGGTTTTGATCGTCGGTATCTCTGCATACCTAGTTCAACCTCGTTACTGATAAGTACTCTTTTCTCGTTCTTGTGATATGTGATCCCTTGTGAGCCAGTCACATGCTTGCAAGCCAATTGGATGACATTCCACCGAGAGGGCCCAGAGTATATCTATCCGTCATATGGATGGACAAATCCCACTCTTGATCCATGTGTCTCAACCAATATTTTCCGAACACTCAATGCCACCTTTATAGCCACCCAGTTACGGTGTGGTGTTTTATGTCATAAAAGCATCCTTCCGGTGATGGTGATATGCATGATCTCATGGTCGAAGGAATGAGGTTACTATGTATCAGAAAGCATATAGCAATTGAACTATTAAATGACTTGATCTTTATGCTATGCTTATCTATAGGAGTATGTCCATCATACCATTCTCCTAACGATATGACCTTGTTGTTAATAACATCTCAATGTTCATGATAGGGAAACCACAATCATTTATTAACCAACAAGCTAGTATTATAAAGAGGCTTTACTAGGGACTCTTATTTAGTTTACAAATCACACAAGTATTAATGTTTCCTTGTTAATACTATTATAGCATGAATGTAAACATTTATCATAAACACAAAGATATAATAATAACTATATTTATTATTGCCTCTAGGGCATATCTCCAACATGAAGAGCATGAAGAACATTTGCGTTTGATACTTGAGAAGCTCAGGGAGCACAAGCTGTATGCCAAGTTCAGCAAGTGTGAATTCTAGTTGAGTGAAGTTTGATTTATCTGACATATTGTGTCGGGAGCTGGTATAGCTGTCGATCCCGCGAAGGTGTCAACTGTAACTGAGTGGGAATCTCCAAAGTCAGTTAAAGAAGTTCGCAGTTTCCTAGGATTGGCAGAATACTATAGAAGGTTCATTGAGAATTTATATAAAGTAGCTAAGCCAATGATGGAGTTACTTAAGAAATATAAGAAGTTTGATTGGACTAAAGGATGTGAAATCAGTTTCCAAGAATTTAAGAAGAGACTAGTATCATCACTAGTCTTATGTCTACCAGATTTGGAGAAATATTTTCAAGTCTATTGTGATGCATCTCACCAAGGATTGGGTGGAATGTTGATGCAATAAGGGAAAGCTGTGGCTTATGCCTCAAGACAACTCAAAACTGATCAAGTGAATTATCCTACTCATGACTTAGAGTTAGCCTCTGTTGTCCATGCACTCAAAACATGGAGACAATATATTTTGGGAAAGTGTTGTGAAGTGTTCACGGATCACAAGAGTTTGAAATATATTTTCACCCAAAAGGAACTCAATATGAGACAAAGAAGGTGGATAGAGCTCATCAAAGACTATGACTTGAGTTTGCAAAACCATCTTGGTAAAGCAAATGTTGTAGCGGATGCTTTAAGCCGTAAGGTTTATGTGAATGGCCTTACTAAGGGAGAATTGCCAGATGATCTATGTGCCCAATTCAAAGATCTCAGATTGGAGATAGTGCCTGAAGGATATCACATGTCATTGGATGTTCAACCAACATTGTTGGACAAGGTTAAAGAAGCACAAAAGTTGGACAAGGAAATAGAGGAGATTAAAGGTAAAATTAGTAAAGGAAAGGCTAAAGGATTCCATGAAGATGAACAAGGCACTTTATGGTATGGAAAGCGTATCTGTATTCCACAAGATCTGGAACTTTGGAAATTGATTCTGCAGGAAGCACATAATTCACCATATTATATTCATCCAGGTAACACCAAATTGTACATGGATGTGAAATAAATATTTTGGTGGAACAATCTCAATAAATATATTGCGGAACATATTGCCTTGTGTGATGTGTGTAGTCGAGTGAAGGCGGAACATTAGAAACCGGCAGGGTTATTACAACCACTACCTATTCCTGATTGGAAGTGGGATAAGATTGGTATGGATTTTATCACCAGACTGCCAAGGACCAGGTCGGGATATGATTCTATTTGGGTTGTTGTGGATCACCTAACTAAAGTGGCTCATTTCATACCCGTGAAGACTACCTATACAAGTGCTAAATTAGCTAAGATCTATATGAACAAGATTGTATGTCTGCATGGAGTACCTAAGAGTATTGTGTCTGATAGAGGAACTCAGTTCACTTCGCATTTTTGGTGACAACTTCATGAATCATTGGGAACAAGATTAGAGTTCAGCACAACTTTTCACCCTCAGACTGATGGACAAACAGAAGGAACCAATCAGATTTTGGAGGATATGTTGAGGGCATGTGCCCTAGACTATAGTGCTGGTTGGGATGAAAGTCTGCCTTACGCAGAATTCTCTTACAATAACAACTATCAAGCAAGCATAGAGATGGCTCCATTTGAATTTCTTTACGGAAGGAAATGTACTACGCCATTGCTATGAAGTGGAGTAGGAGAAAGAAATTTGTTCGGACCAGAACTGATCAAGGAGGCTAAAGAGAAAGTTAAATTGGTAAAGGACAGATTGAAGATAGCCCAGTCCCAACAAAAGAGCTACGAAAATCCAAAGCATAGAGAAGTCACGTATGAGGTAGGTGATAGAGCTTATCTTAGAGTCTCACCACTTCGTGGTGTGAAGAGATTTGGAGTCAAAGGAAAATTGGCACCAAGGTATGTTGGACCGTTCAAGATTTTGAGCCACAAAGGAGAAGTGTATTATGAGATTGAATTACCCGAATCACTGTCAGCAATTCACAATGTGTTTCATGTAAGTCAGTTGAAGAAATGTCATCCGGAGATGGAAGAAACTTCATTGAAGGACACTATACCTTTAGAAGAGGTTCAGTTGGAGAGTGATCTCACTTATGAAGAGAAGCCTATCAATATTCTCGAAACTGCAGAAAGGGTTACTCGTATTAAGACTATAAAATTCTGCAAAGTACAGTGGAATCATCATACTGAAGAATAAGCAACTTGGGAAAGAGAAGATGACATCCGGAAAGATCACCCTCACCTATTTGCTAGCCAATCCGAATCTTGAGGGCAAGATTCATCTTAAGGAGGTTAGATTTGTAACATCCCAAATTTTATCAAATGAAAAGTCATATCAGCATTCATATCATCATAGCATGATTGTCTTGCACTAAAATTTTCAAACCAAAACCCTATTTGAAACCATAGTTAAACCCCACTTTATATATTATATATGGGCATAGTTTTATTTTATTTTCAAAAGACCCAAGTGATTTTGAGTGAACAGATGTGTTTGACACACTTTTGAATGCTAAGATCATAGTACAAAAATTTGGAAAAGGTTTGAATTCAAACAGATTTGAATTAGGGTTTCAAAATCATTTCTGAAAATCAAAACAGAAATGAAAAGGAGCAAAAGAAAAAAATAAAAACCCGCGCTGCCAAACTGGCCCAAACCCACATTCGGCCCAACAGCCCACCCAGGGTTTTCCCCCTCTCCTCCCTCTCTCACCCGCGTGAGCCATACCCCGCAGTCGCTGACGACTGGGCCCAGTGCCACCTTACCCCTTCGTCCCCAAATCCCGTGCCCGCAGACAACGCAGTTGTCGCCCGTTTCCCCCTTCACTACCGCGAATGAATTCCCTTAATTGGCATTGATTCGCAGTGTGATGGCTGCCCCTGCTCCGACTACTTAAGAACCACCTCGCCGTGGTAATTTCCCCTCACCAAGCCCCTACTTAGTGCCCCTAGGCTAACAGTATTCAAGCTTGCACCGCCGCTGCCCGACGAACGACGACAAGTGATTCTGGTGAGTTCCGTCCACCCCGTGCCCTCTGGTTCACCCTATCATGCTCGCCACCCTCTTTCGCGTCTAACCGTGCCCCTGGTTCTTCCTATATCCCCCAGGTCGCCGTCCCCATCAACCGTCGCGAGCACCCGAAGCACCAACCAACTCCGGCGAGCGATTCTGGTAAATTCGCACGCCCTTGCCTTCTAGTTCAAACCACTATGTGCGCCGCGTATTTGCATAGTCACTGATGCCCTTCGCTTGCCTTCGCGTGACCTAGGTCATCGCCTCCATCGCCGTTTGTGAAAGCCAGACGCCAGCAGCAACTCCGACGAGCTCCTATGTCTATGTCCGGGCGCCCCTGTTCAAGCTAACTGCACCTTGAGCATCCTTGATACGTCCAAAACGTATCCACTTTCTCGAACACTTTGCTATTGTTTCTTCTCTAAACTTGTGTGATTTGGATACAACTAACACGGACTGATGTTGTTTTCAACAAAATTACCTTGGTATCTTGTTTTTGTGTAGAAAATCAACTATCAGGAAAAATCCCGGAAAATATGCCAAAAACTAGTTTTCACCAGAAGATCCACGAAGCCATAAGGGGAGATAGAGAGGGGGCCTGGGGGGCCCAGACCCACCCCAGGCGCGGGCCCACCTGACCCCGCGCGTGGAGGGGGTGAGGCCACCCCAGGCAACTCCTCGGCCTCCCTCCGCGCTTATAAGTTGCCTTCTAACCTAAAAACTCAGGGGGTCTTCGATTGTTTTCCAGAAAGAGTTCCACTCCGCCGCCACCAGAAACCAAGATTCGGATCCAGAAACTCCGTTCTGGCACCTTGCCGGGACGGGGAATTTGGAGAGGATCATCGCCATCGTCATCACCAACGCATCTCCGTCAACCACCAATGTTTCCCTCATCCATGAGTGAGTAATACCCCACTGTAGACTTGGGGATGGTAGGGATTGGATGAGTTCTATCATGTAATCGAATAAGATCTGTTAGGGCATAGTGCCTAGTATCTCTATTAGTGCTATTTGACTTTGTTGCAACTTGTTGTGCTTAATGCTTGTCACTAGGGCCCGAGTGCCATGTTCTCAGATCTGAACTTATTAATGAATCATTAGGATAGTATTGTTTGTGATCTTATCTGCAAGTTGTGTACACATATCATTGTCCGGATCCAAAGGCCCCAAAGTGACAATAATTGGGACAACCGGAGGGGATGGCTGTGGTGTGAGGATCACATGTGTTCACGGAGTGTTAATGCTTTGCTCCGGTGCACTATTAAAAGGAGAACCTTAATTGCCAGTAGTTCCCTAGAGGCCCCGCTGCCATGGGCTGGCTGGACATAAGATGTTGTGCAAGTTCTCATTGCGAGCACATATGACTATATTTGGAGCACATGCCTAGGATTGTTTAGTACTTGGATGCTTGTTATTATTTATCTGCAATGCCCTAGATCTTGAAGTTACATTTTTAGACTCATCCATGCAACGCCCGTCCATCCATCTGTATGCCTACCGCACTTGAATCCCACTGTTTGCTGTTACTGTTACCATTGCTCCTGTTTTGCTGTTGTTGTTGCTTTGCTGTTGCTACTATCAAACTGTTGCTACTGATAAACTTCTGTGAGCAAGAACTATTTCCAGGTGCAGCTGAACTGACAACTCAGTTGTTAATGCTTGCAAGTATTCTTTGGCCCCCCTTGTGTCGAATCGATAAATTGGGTAATACTACCCGCGAAGACTGTTGCGATCCCCTATACTTGTGGGTCATCAAGACTATTTTCTGGCGCCGTTGCCATGGAGCATAGCTTTATTTGTGAGTTCACTTGGATCTACTATTGTTCACTGCTACTCCTTTCATCATGGGGAAGTCTCGTGATGGAAAGTTTCCTATTTTACCATCCACTACAAGAAGAGGTACAATCCTAAACACCTCTGTTGCTCTTGATTCATCGTCTGTTATAAGTAAGCTTGTCACACCACCATCACATACTCATGCTACACACACTGTACTACTGCTGAATCTGAAACTGCTTTTGATGCTCATGATGTTACTTATACTGTGCTTGATGCGAGTGGTTCATTAGGTCCTTTTCTAGATGCTACTATGGCTAGTCTAGGAAATACTGAAACTCCTAGTGAAGCCACTGTTACACCTATTAGCTCACGTGAGGCTAGTGAGAGTTATGATATTAATGATGGTTACATTGAGTTCACTGATGAATTTGTTGAAGAGTGCCGAAACACACATGGTACTAGTGCTCTGAAGAGTCTCCTTGCTAGACGTACTATTATGCCTAAGTTATCCTCTCATCCTAAGTTTGCCACTTCTCCCATAGATATTAAAGATAAAGATTATGATTTCTCTCTTGATTTGTCTTATTTAGATATTGTTGAGAAAGAACCTTTTTGTGGTACTGAAAATGAGAGTGCTATGGCTCATATGAATGACCTTTCTACTATGAGTGCTTTGTTCTCTGATGATTTTAAGATGCACAAGTACTTTGTTACTAAGATCTTCCCTTTTTCACTAAAAGGAGAAGCTAGGGCTTGGTTTAATAGATTACCTCCTGGTTCCATTGATAGCCCTGATTGCTTGATAGCTTCTTTCTTCCATAAATATTTTCCTCCTAGTGCTAGACATGTTGCTTTGCAGAGACTTTTTGATTTTAAACAGGGAGAAGAAGAGAAATTTCGTGAGTCATGGACAAGGTTCTGTGCCTTGATTCATGCACATCCTGGATGTCCATTACCTAAGAATGAACTTCTTGATATTTATTATAATGGACTAACTGATGATTCTAGGTCATACCTAGATAGCTTTGCTGATTGTGTTTTCAAGAAAAGAACTCCTACAGATGCTAAAGAATTAATGGCTAAAATAAGCAAGAATTATGATGATTGGACTTCAACCGAGCTGAATGCACCTGAGCCTATTACTCCTGAACCAGTTATGCCTGAACCAGTTCCAACACCAATAACAAAGAAGAGGGGAATTATTGCATTAAGTGATGAAGTGATGAAGGAAGCTAAGAAGTGTCTAAAGGAGAAAGGTATTAGAGCTGAAGATGTGAAGAATCTACCTCCTATAGAAGAATTGTGTAAGTCAATTCCCCACTCATCTACTATTGAGGTACACTCTCTCCAACACTTTGATGAAGGTTATATTCCTTATGGTAAGCCTCCTGATCAATGTTTAGAGGAACTTGACATTTTTTTGTTAAACAAGGTCATTTTAATAAACAAGTTCAGAATCATTTATTGGAAAACTCTAGAGCTATCCATGAGTTGAAAGATATTGTGGAAAGAACTTCTAATGATATTAAAATTCTTTGTAAACACTTTCAAATCGTTCAAACCCAACTTGATCAACTTTCTAAGGTGCAAAAATATATGCTAGTTAATGCTTTAGGAGATAAACATGCTTATGGAATTATAACTAGGAGTGGAGTAGCTACTCAAGATCCTTTATATCCTGAAGGACACCCTAAAAGAATTGAGAAGTATTCTCAACAAAGTGAAGATAGTGGTAGTCCCCGTAAGAGAATGAAAAATAAACATAAGATAGTTGAGGAACCACTTGAACCTGCTGTAGATCCTAATAGTATATCTGTCTCTGATGCTGAAACTGAGAGTGAGTCTCCTGATAAGGAGGAAGGTGAGGAAGAACCTGAGAAGCACACTAAGAACACTAGGTACACAAAGGAAGATTTTATTGCTAATAAACATGGTAAAGAGAGAGAACCTTGGGGTGCAGAAACCTATGCCTTTTCCAGGTAAGAAACACAAGTCAAAGGAGGAAGAACACTACAACAAGTTTTGTGAGTGGATGAAGCCTTTATTCTTGCAAATTCCTTTGACTGATGCTATTAAGTTGCCTCCTTATTCAAAGTATATGAAGTATATTGTCTCTAATAAAAGGAAGATTCCTAATGAGGATATTTCTACTCTACTTGCTAATTACTCCTTCAATGCTAAGGTTCCAAAGAAACTTGGTGATCCAGGTATACCAACTATTCCTTGCTCCATTAAGAATAATTATGTTAGAACTGTTTTATGTGATTTGGGAGCTGGAGTTAGTGTTATGCCTTTTTCTCTCTACAAGAAACTCTAGCTAGAAAATTTGATACCAACTGATATATCTTTGCAAATGGATGATAAGTCAACTACTATTCATGTTGGTATATGTGAGGATGTTCCTGTTCAAGTTGCTCATAATTGCATGATTTTAACTGATTTCTTGTGCTTGAAATGCCTAAATATGATAATATGTCTATTATTCCTTGGAGACCTTTTCTTAATACTGCAGGTGCTGTCATCAATTGCAATCAAGGAAAAGTAACATTCAATATTAATGATAAAGAGCATACTGTCTATTTCCCCAAGAAGGTTGCTAAAAGCTATTGCCTGAATTCCATTGAAAATATTGAGAGCATAAAGGTTGGAGAAATATATTGTCCCATTCCACAGGAAAATTTTGAAACTATTATGATTGGAACCATTACTATCAGGTATGAGGTAACATAATCACCTTGTGGAATGCAAAGTTTTGTTTCATATAAGATTGTTTTGGTAACAATACTTGATCAACCTTGTTAACAAATGGATTTTAATGAACAAAATAATGCTTTCACTGTGGTTATACTTGCTCACTTTTATTTTTCTCCTTTCCAATCCTTGCTCTTCGTCGTGCCTAACTTAAAGCCGTTAAAGAAAAGTACTTGTTGGGAGATAACCCAAGAGTTTTCTTGAGTCTTGGAAGTTATTACTTCAGTAATGACCTCTCCTTATCCTTTTTGTTTGCCTTTTGTGCCAAGAATGACCTCTAATGAGAGGGAAGTAAGATTTGGGGAGTTGCTGTCCCGAAATAGATTTTTGTCCTCCACCATAAAAATTCATGAGGAGTCTCTGTAACTCGGATTGAGCTGATAATTTACGAATAAATCCCCCAGTATGTTAGATAACTTTCGTTAGTTCAACACTTATTGATTTGAGCAACATAAGATTTTAGAAAAAATCGGTTTCTACCTGCTGGTCTGTTTTGACAGATTTCTGCCATTATTTGCATTTGCTTCTTATTGATTCCTTTTTTGAGTTCTCTTTTGGGGAATTGAGCTTTTTGAAGGAGTTGCTATAGTAGCTTGTGTTTTTAGTGAAAAGTTTTTCTGTTCTAAAGCTAAGCCTAAGGGTCTATTATCTTTTGTATACACTAATGTTGCTAATGAAGATTGTGTGAAGTTTTGTATGAAGGAAAAAAAATTCAGGTGTAGAAAGAGGATGATGTAATGAGATGAAGAATGGACAAAAGCTCAAGATTGGGGGGAGCCACCCCGTGTCACCCCAAGAAATATTCAAGAGGTACAAGCGTCAAACCTTGGGGGTGCCCAAGGTATCCCCTTCTTCATCAATAAAAATCTCAGGTCTTTCTAGACACTTCGTTTTTATTGTTTCGTGCACAGTTGTGTTGTTCTTGGAGCGTCTTAGTTTTTGTTTTTGGTTTTATTTGGCTTTGTTTGTTTTTGATTTGTTTGGTTGTTTGAAAAATCGAAAACACCAAAAATATTTGTTGTTCTTCTTTGGTTTTGTGAGTTCTTTGCAGGGTTTAGCCGTCCTCAGTGGATTTTGGTTTCAAGTCACACAAGTGAAGGGCAATAATGAAGATTAAGACAACTCGAGGTGTGGTAAGAGGCTTGTAACGAACTATATTTGTTTTATTTTTGTACATATACTCATCATTGTGAGCATGCTTAGCCTGTTTGTGTAAGGTGTATGTCATTATGGATGCTTAGTAGTTCTTGCTTATCTATGATTAGCTCCAGCTTGCTAATAGTTTGTAGCATGTCATATGAATGTTTGCTTGCATTGTCTTATTCATACCTTGGTATGATATGGTGGTATCCTCCTCTGACTGTTCATGTGAATCGACTTGGCACATGCTCACGCATACATATGTCTAATCAATAGTCAGTAGGCCTCGATGATTTATTTTGCCTCAGAGTTCTTGTATCACTTTCATGCCATAATTAGTCCTGTTTTGTTGCAAGCATGATTATGATAGTTATTGCTCTCTCGTTTGTCGCTCCCTCTCTATTGCTAGCCTTCACTTGCACTGAGTATGTGCTCTACATGTGCTTCCAACTTCCCAAAACCAATATTGCTAGTTGTGTCCACCATATCTACCTATTAGCATCATTTGCTATTTTAGTGCATATTCCATATGCCGTGTTTTCTTCCAAAATAAAATGTTTGTATGTTTTGAGAAAGTTAGTTAGTAAAGCTATCACGAACTTGATGGCACACTTTATGCGATGACCCAGCATACCACTGCATGATGTAGTACACTATAGTCGTTGACATAACACCAATGGAACACCGTTCCATCCGCATTATATCCCTCAGAGTGGTACAACAGAAACATTGCAGGTCCAAGATAACACTTTAGATTACATATAACATATTACAAAAGATCCAGAGAACTTCCTTGAACAGTGAGGAATATTATACAGAAAGAACCAGAAAGATCCAGTCGGAGTTACTTTAGAAGTACTACTATTAAGATATGTATAAGGCTTGAAAGTACTACTATAGTATTGTTCTACAGAAGTAGGTTCTAGATTCTAGGAGTTTTATTTATATTCTACGCTTTAGCTTGTCTTTGATAGATTCCGGCAAGGTCTACGACTCCATTGATCTCCCTCAGATACCTTCAACTCTTCAAGTAACTTATTTCCTAGGAACGCCATTGGTTTCTCTGAGATCTAGAAAGGGTTAAGAAGATACGTTGAGTACGAGCGTACTCAGCAAATTCACTAAAGAGGAGTGTTTGATGCACTATCTATAGCCACAGACCATAGGTCGTAGGCAATGCAAGTTTTCGTAAATATTTCTTCAAAGGTTGCTTTTATTCTGAAAAGCTATGTCCATCAGCCTTCACGGGTTTACGAGAACTTTCATGGAGTTCCCTTCCTGCAGCGTTCGCAGCTCCTTTCCAGAACAGGGAGTAACAAGTTATATTTCTTACACTCTGCAGAGGTGCGTCACTTTACCCATGAGAGATCTTAGCTTTGTTGCACATCCAAGTTATAGGCTCATTCACACTTCCTTGGTGTGAGGCCCGGACTAAGATCCAAGCCAATCACTGTCCTTCTTCGTGACTCTGCATACACCATAATTGTTGGATGTCCAAACTCAAGGTAGACTTTTCCCCGTATAAAACGGATATACCTTAGTTGGATACACACAACAACCATTAACACTAGATATCTGTCTTTTGTAAGCCCAGATCCACGATAGACTTCCCCCATATAAAATGTCTATACCCATGATCCGCAACTTACAAATGCCTAGAACAGTGTCCAATGCATGCGAAAGGGAGCCGATCCAGCTGACTTCTCCGTCCCATTCCAAATCTCATGGTTAACGCGTAATATACGGTGCAAGAATCACTGGCGACATTTTTTGTTAAGTCCTAGATAATATGTTCCTTTATCACCGAAACTTTCATAGTAGATTATTACCTCATGGTAAATAACTTATAATCATATTATTATGAAAATAGTGTTTTCTGACCTTTTTCAAGTGCAGGTGATCAATACTGGATTTGCAAAATACTTTACAGAAAATAATCAAAGGACATGAGCAAGTGTGAACTTGCCTTTTCTGATTGCAAGATTATGCACTCACGGTCTTCGAGATAATATATGATCCAATATATGAAATCATCATCATTGGTCTGGTAAGGACTAATGTTTAAAGAAGCAAGATGCTATTATGCATAAATAATGCTATGCAATTTTATAATTCCCAAAGTGAAACCCTTAGTATTTTTAATAAGTTGATCTTAGGTATCTTCTTTAAGATTGGGTTTATCTTTAAGTTTATTTCATAAGCAATGACATTGATAAGGAACTTAAGTGTTAACAATCCAAAATATACAAATATGGATAGAGTAATGTGATTTTGTTATTTGGTGACTGGGATAAAAAGTCCTTGAGTTGAGTTCTTAAGAGCTGAAGGAACTATTATAGACTTGTTTATGTGAAGTGGCAAAAAGAATAACATTTGAAGAAACTAGTATTTAGTTAAGGTTAATTAGTCTTAAGGTTTATTAGGGTTTGTGAGGGTTACAACTGATGTTGAGTTATCATATTTCAATTGTTGATACAAGTGACTAAAGTTAACTTTTAAAAACATGAATAAACTTTAAATGAGATGTTTATAATTGTTTAGACCAAAGTTAACTATAAAAATAGAAATGAATTTTAAGATATAATGATTTTTTAGGATATCATCTAGCTTGAAAATTTTGAAAAATATGATTATGAATGATCCTCTTTAATGTAAATGAAAGGTGGGTTTAATAACATGCAATTTATTAATGGGAGCATAATTAGATGATCTTATAAATTTATTAGAGTTTAGAGTTATTTTTAAGAGTGGTTAAGAGATGAAGATTATTCACCATCTTATACATGAGTGATATGTAATATTTATTTAAAAGGAGTTTAATTTGGATTTAAGATTTAACAAGAGTATTTAAAGTTAATAGTTTTACTTAAGTTTTATTATGGATTATGATTATGGAATTATATTTAAAGGATTTAGTGTTTTTACTAAGAAATGCGAGTATTTCTTACTTAAGAAATAATTTTAAGAATTAACAAAGTGGGTATTTTATTTGAGTAAAATAAGTAATTAATTTTATTTATCTTAAAATGTTTTTTAAATAATATACATAGTATTTTTCTAGTGAATTATACTTATTAAAGATGTTAAAAATGAATTTTATTTATTTTTAAGTATTACCTTTATTTTTATAAAATTATTTAAAGAATTAAGTGTCTTTAAATATTTGATTTATATTTTATTTGTAAAGCTCTAAGTTAGTATTTTTATAAAATAATAGAGTTATTTTTATACACAAAAATGATTTTTATTTATTTTTAGGGTTTTTTCTTATTTTATGAAATTTCACTCAGGATTTAATGATGTTAATATTTATGTGCTCTGTATTTATTTTAAATAAATAAAGTTATATTTTTATTAGATAGATCTTATTTTTATGATAGTTTTAACATATTAAATGTATTTTTATGATTTTTCTATAATTTTGTATAGCTGAAAATGTTTAAAGGTTATTTTGGTAATTGATTTATTTACTTTTATTTCATTTCTTATTTTATTTAACTTGGGCTGTTTTGGATTGGGTACATGGGCTGGCCAGGCCCAGCTAGATTGGCCCAACCATCTCACCCTAGCCCCTCTCTCTTCCTGCTCTCACATACATACACACACACGCACGCTCACGACCTTGACCCCGATTCCCCTCACGCTATGCAGCGAGGCGCCGCCACCTCTGGCTCAATTCCAGCGAGGCACGATGTTGCGGTTGCCTCCGTTGGTTGCCGGAGCTCCGCCTTCCCTAGACGGACCTCGCCCTCCAACCGGATTTGAGAATCTTGCCTCTATCAGGTCATATCTGACCCTCTCTGGTGCTAGGGTTTGTGGTGCCCGTGGCGCCGCCGTTCACTATTGATGTGGTGTATGCTACGTTTGGCTACGACGCTCGCCACGCCGCAGATGTTGCTGGGATGGCTTGGCGCGGTGCAGGTGCTTCGGTGCCCACCGTGCCGTCGTGCTGTTGCACTCGTGGCCTCTGCTTCCTCTTCGGCAAGCTAGGACTCGCCTCGGGTAGGTCGCTCCTTCTACCCTCTCTATAGCTGGTACGGCTACCCTACCTACTAAAGATTCTAGATCCCTAGTTTCATCTGCTGAGGATTTATGTGGTGACAATCCCCCTTATCTTTGATCTGTAAGATCTGTTTAGAGTGTGTCAATGATGATTCACTATTGTCAAGTGCTTGTGTTTAGATTTCCGGTAATGCTTATGAGACAGAGACCATGTGATAATCAAAGGGTCCTCTTTGAATGCTCTCTCCTGACTAGTAGATAAACTAAGCATGTATAATTGTGCCTGGACTGTCACTGTTGTGCTTAGCTGTGTGAGAAATATGATTAGTTGGATAATACTTTGACTTCCTGTTATTTTGGGCATTGAGTACATATGTGCTTAATTCCAGAATTTATAGTTATGTTCTATACTGACAAACTGGTTCAGTATAGGTTGACGTTGATCATGCTCTGTCCTATATTGACATTTAGCAATTTTTCTAACTGATTCCTGGGTAGAATGCTTAAGAAAATGATGTGTTCTATATTGGTTAGTGTTTATGGATGAAATGATATATCATCTATGGCTGGTCCATATGGCAGTGATGCTTTTAGAATGATTCCTAATGTTTATATTTAGGAAAATGATTTGAATGCTTAATAAGTGAGGAAGTGACCAATTATGTATACTATCAACATGATAGTCAGATAATTATAAATGATTCCTAGGATTTGGCTAGGAAGATGATTTTCTTTCATTTGGGCTGATGTGATTGTCTCATTTAGCAAGGCTTATGCTTGATAGCTACCACTGTGGTGCCTCCATTGGAGTGTGCATATTAGTTTTCTATTTGCATGAACTGTTGTGAGCTTGATTGACTAAAACTTGATAAGATCCTATACCTGGCCTATGATGCAAAGGCTGAGGCCAAACTCTTAATAAGAACAGATACTAAGGTTTGACTACCAAACTCTATATGATGACTCAACATAGCATTACTATGTGGATCTGAGAGAAATCTCTCCTCACAACCCATAGTTGTGAAGGATGTGGTTGCTAGTTGTTTGATTCTGGACATGATCTATTTGTTGGCTTTGACTGCTTGACTAGCTAAAAAGAGACTCATGTGTGGCTGCCAATGATGCATATTCTGAGGCTTGATTATGTTTGTATATACAAATAGATGCTTGAATGTTTTTCCTGGCTCAATGATGATACTGGTGTAGCATTTCTACACAAGTCTGAGAGCCTCAAATTTTCCCCACTAAAACTTATGCTCTAAAAGATGAAATGAGCATGTGTTATTACTATTATAAGTTGGTAACCTGATATGCAGAGTAGATCAGCTTGACTTGGTGAGATTGTGGATAATCTGCAGCTGCTCTTGATCTACTACTGTTGTTGTATTGCCCTTGTGATGGATCCTGATTGTTTCATGTCCATTCTGCTGGATATTATTCTTGCCTTGGTACATTTGGCCTTGATTTCCCCTTGTCCTAGCTCTAGGATGGCTCCTAGGAGCAACCAGAGCTAAGGTGTGATGGTTTGATCTAGATTGGTGATCTTGTGGTTGTTTATGTGTGGGCTTGGGATGAAAATAGAGGTGTGAGACTTGGTCTGGTTGTGGATGTGAAGAGAGAAGATAGCAGTAGTTCTACTACGGCTGGTGCTTTTCCTCTACTTGATGTTTCCTTGTGGGGTTGACAACACATATGCATGCATGCATGTGTGAGTGCTTGTTGGTGTGTTGCTGGTCCTGATACCTTCCCCTGTCCAGATCTTTGTGCTATGATTTTGCTCGGCTGGTTTGGTATTATCTCCAGTTTGGCTTTATTTTTGGGTTGCCAAATGGAATGGACTCTTTTACTATTTTACCAAAGTGAAACTTGCCCCTTTTAGACCCATGATGTTGTGCTGAGGTCAATTGATATAACCAGAACAGATCCTACACTTGTTCCATTTCAAAACACTCAATGATGAGCTTAAGCATATCATCAGTATGCTAAATCTGAGAGTAATCTAATCCCAAAACTAACCCTTGTGTTTTATTTTATTTTTAGTTGTTTGGTTTTGCAGGAACCAACTGGGATAAAGGATACCATATGAAGAAGTGACTTAGTAACAATAGTTTAGGATTTTCTTTGTAATAAACATTGTAGTTTATTTTTCTGTTTTAAATATTGTAAAACACATTGTATTATTGTATTTATTCAATAAAGTTTACTTATTCCCCTTTTCTTTTACAATTCTTTTGTAAAACAATGTCATATTTATTTTGTTGTAATAAAGAGTTCTTTTATTTATTTCAGTAATGTAATTCCTTTTTTCTGCTTATTTGATTCCTGATACTTTTATTTTATTCAATTATTGTGAAAGATCAATGTAATACTATATGTATATATATATATATTAATAAGGAAATATTTTTATGACATTTTTGTAATCATTTCAATTCAAGTTATTAAATGTTTCTAATTTCCATTTGTGAATTTTATAAATTCATTTGAATTTCATATTTGAAATTCGAATACATGTTTAAACAACTTTTCCCCTAAACAAGGAATTCTATAAAGGTCATGTCAAAATCTATCGCGCTTGCTCCGAAGTTTCCATCAGTACAAGAGAGATCTCGATCCCTCTATAGCTCTTTTAGTTTTGCGCAAAAATTCCCCGGATTTTCTTATGCATGAATGCAATGCACAAATCTGTGTCCTCTCTATTTCTAGGTGCTAATCTTGGGATGTTACAGACTCTCCCCCTTAAAATAAACTTCGTCCTCGAACTTTGCACCCTCTTACGTTTTGGAAGATAAGATTGACTTCTTCAGATCCTGGTGACTCTTTTATATCCGGGATGAAGATAATTGTTGTATCTTCATTCAAGCTTTTCCTTGGATCCTCTTCTGATTTGAAATGAGCCAACTTCTAATACCATTTGATGTATAAACTTCTTTTGAATCTAGCACTTCTTCCCTGATCAGATCCTCTTGGATATCTATTCAAGAAGTGTCTAAGTTTTTAGAAAGTATCTTTAAGGTAAGATTCTGGTTTATACTTTGGCTAAATATAGCTTGACTCTATTATTCATCTATTTAAGGTATACTTAGTCCTTAAGGCTTACTTTTTAAGAATTTTTTGGCTTTCCCTAAACCTTACTCTGGATCTCAACTCTTGATGCTTCATTATTCACTCTCCCCCTTGAGATTTTCTAATGGTATTTTGAGGAACAGATGGTACACCCACACACTTGGGAAATAGTGGTGTAAAATCTCTAACTCCTTAAATGTATGTATAAGGTAACTTATATCATTAATAATGCCTCGACTTACCACTTGCTTTGTTGTGGTTGTTGCTATTATTGACTTCATTTATGGTTTCATACTTCCGTTTTCCTGAAGATGTACCTTCTTCACCTACACCCTCTTTTGATGGTGATTTTGTGGATGTTATGCCTCTTCCCCCTGATGTTCCATAATCCTCCTGATGTTCCGGACAACATGATTTCTTGTGTCCTAGGATTCCACACTTATTACATTTCCCTTGAAATGCTCCTACATTCCTTTCTCCAATTAGATTAGGATGAACATTTTGAGTATATGGTAACCCCATTATTGGTTCTATTTCTCCTGCTGTCGATCCATGAGTTAATTGCGGTTTTAAGCAGTTCCTTTTCATGTGTCTTGGTTCTCCACATTGGTAACATACTATCTTAGGTTTTGGACACTCCTTCAAAACGTGGCCCCGAATTCCATAATTGTGACATATCTTCTCTGTTTTGTATGTCATATGTGGATCCGGATAATTATTTGTCATATGTCCTTGGGCCTGACCTGTTGTGGTCTGTTTTTGAATTCTCTTTTTATTTCCTTCAAGTGCATCAATCTCACCACCTCCTGATAGATGTGCACTATCCACCAATTCCTGGAACTCCTTTGCACGCACAATCCTGAGCTGCATCTTCATAATTGCTTGTAGTCCTTTCATGAACTTCTTTTGTCATTTCGCCTCCTTGTTTACTTTGTTACTAATATACTTGGATAAACGGTTAAACTCCCGTACATATTTCAGGACTGGAAGATTCCTTTTCTCTAAGTCTTCATTCTCCTTCCTTTTCCCACTGTCTCGATGAACAAATTCTTCCCGAAACTTCTTTTTGAACTCAGCCTAGGTATTGACACCTCCTTCCGGAATCACGAACTTGGACTTTCCCAACACATGGTTGCGGTTCCTGTCAATAGATAAGTTGCATAGCGCACCTTTTCTTCATCCTTGCATCCCACACTTTTAAGCTTACGGGATGTATCCATTAACCAATTTTCCGCCTCCATAGGTTCTTCAACCATAGAAAAACTCCAGGGTTTGGTTTCTAAGAATTCCACCAGTTTAACCCTAGGATGTAATTCCTTGAATTGCTTTTCTTTCCTAACCTTTAATGTCTCCTGATAAAACTGGTTCTGCCTCTCTGTTTCAACCTTTCTTCCTTCTTCAATACTCCTCATATACTGAAGAACCTCCTCTTTGGTGGTTAAACATGGCTTTTGACTTGATCCTTCCTTCAGAATTGCCTGGTTAGCCTCCTTTTGTTGTATCACCAACATCTCATGAGCCTCCATCTTTCCAACATTAAAGTGATAATTTGCCACTCCCTCACGCGAACCCATTTTCCCTTCTAGACTTCTACATCAAGTATTGACTCCATGAAACATCATGCATATGCCCATAAAGTTCAAACTTCATGCACAGACCCAGTCACACAATAAAATCCAACAAATCCAAATATTACCTCTAGCAAACATAAATCAAAAGACTGTAGAAATAGTACTTTGAGTAAAACATCTCTAGTACTAAGGCTTTGATGTTATACACTACAATTTTTTTAATACATATAGTGTATGGACTTCTATAGTTATATACCTATTTGTATGGCTTTTAATGTTCTTTGTCTCTGAAATTACACCATCTGCCCATTATCAAAGGGATAACTTTTGGTAAAATTTGATCCGGCTCTAGAGATAGTTGGTTAAATCACTCTATAACTGGTTATAACACATTTATCCTTGGAGTTATACTAAACATCATCCTCACATTTCTACCCTTGACTTATAATTTTAACTACTCTAAGCATATTTATTATAACAACGAATAATTCTCAAGTTTTAACTAGTTTCATAACCTATATAGGTCTACTTGTACTACAAGAATACTGTCTTGTCATTCATGCCACTATGGATTTCGCATATTACATGGGGTTAGATAAGCATAACCCTATATGTTCCTCTCTATAAGATTCTATTCTTCATATAATAGCTTTTAGTTAAACAAAACATTAGTTACTTCCCCTACAATAACATGTTTTTTAAGGTTTTGGGGCATACTCCCCTGGTATTTACCACTAGTATAAAGATAATAACAGAGTTTTACTTCATTTCATGGCTTCTCTTAGTAAGATAACACCATGATTAACTACTCCCTTATGAGGGACTCTGACATGGTGATATACTACTCTAGTTTAGTTATAGTATAGAATAGTCTAGTAGAAGATATATTGTCTACTTACGAAATACTGGATAGGTGCTTCCTAAATTAAATAGTAGATAAGTATCATTAATAAGAAAAGAAAATAACCTAAGAACTTCAATAAGGTGTGACAAGGTTATTCTCAAGTGAATAACCATCACTTGTATAAGGAAATATAGTGTATATAAGATGGCTTCCTAAAGTCACTATCCAACCTACAGGTTCTACCCATTTACTAGGTTTCCAACCTAAGGTATAAACATATGCTCTGATACCAACTGTGATGATCCAGCATACCACTGCATGATGTAGTACACTATAGTCGTTGACATAACACCAATGGAACACCGTTCCATCCGCATTATATCCCTCAGAGTGGTACAACAGAAACATTGCGAGTCCAAGATAACACTTTAGATTACATATAACATATTACAAAAGATCCAGAGAACTTCCTCGAATAGTGAGGAATATTATACAGAAAGAACCAGAAAGATCCAGTCGGAGTTACTTTAGAAGTACTACTATTAAGATATGTATAAGGCTTGAAAGTACTACTATAGTATTGTTCTACAGAAGTAGGTTCTAGATTCTAGGAGTTTTATTTATATTCTACGCTTCAGCTTGTCTTTGATAGATTCCGGCAAGGTCTACGACTCCATTGATCTCCCTCAGATACCTTCAACTCTTCAAGTAACTTATTTCCTAGGAACGCCATTGGTTTCTCTGAGATCTAGAAAGGGTTAAGAAGATACGTTGAGTACGAGCGTACTCAGCAAATTCACTAAAGAGGAGTGTTTGATGCACTATCTATAGCCACAGACCATAGGTCGTAGGCAATGCAAGTTTTCGTAAACATTTCTTCAAAGGTTGCTTTTATTCTGAAAAGCTATGTCCATCAGCCTTCACGGGTTTACGAGAACTTTCATGGAGTTCCCTTCCTGCAGCGTTCGCAGCTCCTTCCCAAAACAGGGAGTAACAAGTTATAGGTCTTACACTCTGCAGAGGTACGTCACTTTACCCATGAGAGATCTTCGCTTTGTTGCACATCCGAGTTATAGGCTCGTTCACACTTCCTTGGTGTGAGGCCCAGACTAAGATACAAGCCAATCACTGTCCTTCACCGCGACACCGCATACACCATAATTGTTGGATGTCCAAACTCAAGGTAGACTTTTCCCCGTATAAAACGGCTATACCTTAGTTGGATACACACAACAACCATTAACACTAGATATCTGTCTTTTGTAAGCCCAAATCCACGGTATACTTCCCCCATATAAAACGGCTATACCCACGATCTGCAACTTACAAATGCCTAGAACAGTGTCCAATGCATGTGAAAGGGAGCTGATCCAGCTGACTTCTCCGTCTTATTCCAAATCTCATGGTTAACGCGTAATATACGGCGCAAGAATCACTGGCGACATTGGTTGTTAAGTCCTAGATAATATGTTCCTTTATCACCGAAACTTTCATAGTAGATTATTACCTCATGGTAAATAACCTATAATCATATTATTATGAAAATAGTGTTTTCTGACCTTTTTCAAGTGCAGGTGATCAATACTGGATTTGCAAAATACTTTACAGAAAATAATCAAAGGAGATGAGCAAGTGTGAACTTGCCTTTTCTGATTGCAAGATTATGCACTCACGGTCTTCGAGATAATATAAGATCCAATATCTGAAATCATCATCATTAGTCCGGTAAGGACTAATGTTTAAAGAAGCAAGATGCTACTATGCATAAATAATGCTATGCAATTTTATAATTCCCAAACTGAAACCCTTAGTATTTTTAATAAGTTGATCTTAGGTATCTTCTTTAAGATTGGGTTTATCTTTAAGTTTATTTCATAAGCAATGACATTGATAAGGAACTTAAGTATTAACAATCCAAAATATACAAATACGGATAGAGTAATGTGATTATGATTAATTGTTATTTGGTGACTGGGATAAAAAGTCCTTGAGTTGAGTTCTTAAGAGCTGAAGGAACTATTATAGACTTGTTTGTGTGAAGTGGCAAAAAGAATAACATTTGAAGAAACTAGTATTTAGTTAAGGTTAATTAGTTTTAAGGTTTATTAGGGTTTGTGAGGGTTACAACTGATGTTGAGTTATAATATTTCAATTGTTGATACAAGTGACTAAAGTTAACTTTAAAAACATGAATAAACTTTAAATGAGATGTTTATAATTGTTTAGACAGAGGTTAACTATAAAAATAGAAATGAATTTTAAGATATAATGATTTTTTAGAATATCATCTAGCTTGAGGATTTTGACAAATATGATTATGAATGATCCTCTTTAATGTAAGTGAAAGGTGGGTTTAATAACATGCAATTTATTAATGGGAGCATAATTAGATGATCTTAAAAATTTATTAGAGTTTAGAGTTATTTTTAAGAGTGGTTAAGAGATGAAGATTATTCACCATCTTATACATGAGTGATATGTAATATTTATTTAAAAGGAGTTTAATTTGGATTTAAGATTTAACAAGAGTATTTAAAAGTTAATAATTTTACTTAAGTTTTATTAGGGATTATGATTATGGAATTATATTTAAAGGATTTAGTGTTTTTACTAAGAAATGTGATTATTTCTTACTTAAGAAATAATTTTAAGAATTAACAAAGTGGGTATTTTATTTGAGTAAAATAAGTAATGAATTTTATTTATCTTAAAATGTTTTTTAAATAATATACATAGTATTTTTCTAGTGAATTATACTTATTAAAGATCTTAAAAATAAATTTTATTTATTTTTAAGTATTACCTTTATTTTTATAAAATTATTTAAATAATTAAGTTTCCTTAAATATTTGATTTATATTTTATTTGTAAAACTCTAAGTTAGTATTTTTTTATAAAATAATAGAGTTATTTTATACACAAAAATGATTTTTATTTATTTTTAGGGGTTTTTCTTATTTTATGAAATTTCACTCAGGATTTAATGATGTTAATATTTATGTGCTCTATATTTATTTTAAATAAATAAAGTTATATTTTTATTAGATAAATCTTATTTTTATGATATTTTTAACATATTAATTGTATTTTTATGATTTTTCTATAATTTTGTATAGCTAAAAATGTTTAAAGGTTATTTTGGTTATTGATTTATTTACTTTTATTTCATTTCTTATTTTATTTAACTTGTGCTGTTTTGGGTTGGGTACATGGGCTGGCCAGGCCCAGCTAGGTTGGCCCAACCATCTCACCCCTGGCCCCTGTCTCTTCCTTCTCTCACACACAGAGACACACACTCACGATCACGACCTTGACCCTGATTCCCCTCACGTGACGCAGCGAGGCGCCGCCACCTCTGGCTCGATTCCGGCGAGGCAGGACGTTGCGGTTGCCTCCGTTGGTTGTCGGAGCTCCGCCTCCCCTAGACGGACCTTGCCCTCCAAATAGATTTTAGAATCTTGCCTCTATCAGGTCATATCTGACCCTCTCTGGTCCTAGGGTTTGTGGTGCCCGTGGCGCCGCTGTTCACCGGTGATGTGTTGGATGCTGCGTTTGGCTACGACACTCACCGCGCCACAGATGTTGCTAGGACGGCTTGGCGTGGTGCAGGTGCTTCGATGCCCACCGTGCTGCCGTGCTGCTGCACTCGTGGCCTCTGCTTCCTCTTCGGCGAGCTAGGACTCGCCCCAGGTTGGTCGCTCCTTCTACCCTCTCTATAGCTGGTACGACTACCATACCTACTGAAGATTGTAGATCCCTAGTGTCATCTGCTGAGGATTTATGTCATGACAATCCCCCTTATCTTTGATCTGTAAGATCTGTTTAGAGTGTGTCAATGATGATTCACTATTGTCAAGTGCTTGTGTTTAGATTTCTGGTAATGCTTGTGAGACAGAGATCATGTGATACTCAAAGGGTCCTCTTTGAATGCTCTCTCCTGACTAGTAGATAAACTAAGCATGTATAATTGTGCCTGGACTGTCACTGTTGTGCTTAGCTGTGTGAGAAATATTTTTAGTTTGATAATACTTTGACTTCCTGTTATTTTGGGCATTGGGTACATATGTGCTTAATTCCAGAATTTATAGTTATGTTCTATACTGACCAACTGGTTGAGTATAGTTTGAGGTTGATCATGCTCTGTCCTATATTGACAGTTAGCGATTTTTCTAACTGATTCCTGGGTAGAATGCTTAAGAAAATGATGTGTTCTATATTGGTTAGTGTTTATGGATGAAATGATATATCATATATGGCTGGTCCACATGGCAGTGATGCTTTTAGAATGATTCCTAATGTTCATATTTAGGAAAATGATTTGAATGCTTAATAAGTGAGGAAGTGACCAATTATCAACATGATAATCAGATAATTATAAATGATTCCTAGCATTTGGCTAGGAAGATGATTTTCTTTCATTTGGGCTGATGTGATTGTCTCATTTAACAAGGCTTATGCTTGATAGCTACCACTATGGTGCCTCCATTGGAGTGTGCATATTGGTTTTCTATTTGCACGAACTGCTGTGAGCTTGATTGACTAAAACTTGATAAGATCCTTTACCTGGCCTATGATGCAAGGGCTAAGGCCAAACTCTTAATAAGAACATATACTAAAGTTTGACTACCAAACTCTCTATGATGACTCAACATAGCATTACTGTCAACACCCGGATTTTTAATCCCAGATGCCTGTTATGCCATACATCGCAATCCTAGAATTACCATTTTTGCGAGACATAACAGAATTGGATACCACAGTACATCATCCATTACAAACCATACATAAGGTCTTACACAAATAAGGATCTCATGATCCAGTTCTTAATATAACTCAAGCAGCGGAAATACGTAATAATAACGGTAACATAGGCGAAGCTCCATCTTCGGGGTCACAGGCAATGCTGACGATGGGAGATGATCCTAGTTGTCGTAACCTTCCTGGGGTGCATCCTCCAGGTACTCCTCTTCATAGTCTGGCCATGGGAATAGCCAGGGACAAAGCCATGAGTACTCTTTAATTACTCGCAAACTAGTACTAACAATTAAAGGGGTTTTTGGTAGTAGGACACTAAGCTCTAGGGTTGTTTTTCAAAAGCCAGATTTACATCTACTATGTTTAGAAGCAACGAATGCTAGTTGAAGTTTTATAACACCTAAGTGGGAACTTGTATCTTATGCCACAACTCTGTTGTGGTTAAGTCAAAATCTCAATCCATTTCACAAGTCATTTTGAAAACATCTGACGCGGGAACATTATGGCCACTCCAACTGTCCATAACCGCGGACGCGGCTATTCGAATAGTTTGACACTCTACAGAGATTGTACACTTTCACCACAATATTCGATACATCCGTCAGGAACAAATCCTGAATTTACCATACTCAGTATGCGGATAATCAATCTTAACCTTTCAATTACACGGCCTAGTATAAGCACCTCTCCTGTGAGTTTGGCCTCCCAACCATGACCAACTGTCATCTTGGGTACTGCACAGGTGGACAATCTTCACAAGGTAGCCTCAGCTCAAACCTTGGCCGTGAGGGAACCAATACTAAGGTATATAAGTTTCCAGTCAAGCCCTACCCAATTATCGGGTATTATGGTTGTACGGTAAAATTGGAATGGTATCGCATCCAGACAACCATCAGTTTTATAAAGGGCTAAGGCTCATGCCTCAACATTTTCATCATCAAAATCCTCTAGTGTTCGGAAACACATGTCAAAACATCTCAATAGAATGATCCATCATTCCAAGGTTTTCATAACCATTTTCACCAAGTATTCCCATCTAATGTTGATCAAGTTTTATGCTTAGCACTAGCATCTACAAGTGGGGGTGAGTACTAATGAGGGGTGGTAAACAAGTGGAGTTTCAACTAGATACAATCTCATGCCTTGGGGTGACATAAAGATTATCTAGCTTAGGCCAAGTTTTATGCTCTTTATGCAACCTTCAATTATCTTTCTAGTATCTACAATTTACTCAAGTAACTCTAAGTAATAGCTTTGATAAAGAAATAAAGTATAAAGCTTGCAAGTAAAACTAGGATTGGTTTATCAAGTGGGTATGATCACATATGCGTAAGGCATATAGTTGGCATGGTAACAAGCAAGTATTTTCTTGCATAGGTCATCTTGATTAGTAAGGCTTGCTAAAGTAGAGTATCTTGCAAGTGTTCGCTTGCACATTCAACTAGTAGTATTAGGCTTGCCTTGTGCAGAGCAGTGGTTGAAGTTCTCCTCGGCTTCTTCTTCGTAGTATCCTCCTTCCTCCTCGTATCCTTGGTCGGTACTAGCGTCTATAAATAAATACGAGGTACACAATCACCAAACAATACTTAACTACTTTCAATCATCACACAAAAGGGTCCTATAGATGATCTAGCATCATCACTAACATTACAAGATTAAAGCTTGGTTTAATTTCTTTTATTTTTAGAACAGTAATTGCTACTCATTGAAAAACTACTTAAGATTTAATATTCTCCAAACCAAACACGGGATCATGTTGACACATGTCATCACCACATATTTTAGTACATGGGAATGTGATTTAAAGTGATGTCACAATTTAATAAGGTTTAACCTTTTATTTTACTTAAATAAAGTGACTACAAATGCCTATGTGGCATTCTTTTAATAATTGAACATTATTTATGTTAGTAAACCCAAATGTTTTTATATATTCTGAAAGGTATGATCAAATGTGATTTTTGAGAGTTGAAATCAACTCAAAAGCTATTATGGTTTAAATTTGAAAAATGTTTGAATGCAGAAAAGGCTCTACCTTGTTATTTTTACCAAGGTTGATCTATAGATTCAAATGATTTGAATCCAACGGGCTTGGATTAAGCATTTCAATATCTTTCTAAAAAAATTGGTTTCATTCAATTTGGTTCACTGAATCGAGCTGGGTTGATTTTTGAAACTAGGTACAGAAGTGTGTTTGAATGAAAATGGAAAAATCCAAATTCAAACGAGTGGGCTGCACGGGAACTGTTAACGGGCCGGCCTAGTGTCACTCCGCGGCGCGGGGCTCAGCTGACAGGGGGTTCCACCAGTCAGTGGCTCTTTAAACGCGAAGCGGTATGGGGCAATATCGGCCACACGATCTAAGTCTAATCGAACGTCTGCTACTCATCGTCCACGTCGGGCGGCGCCGGCGAGACAGAAACCTAACGCGGCAGGTGGGGGTCGTCGGGGGCTCACCGGGGCTCAAGCGAGGGTCAGCGAGGCGGGCGAACGACGAAGTCGACGACGGTGAACCTCCTGGTACCGGTAGCTTCTCCTGGGGTGGACAAAATCGATGGCGCCCTTCTTCTCTAGAGGCGGCCTGCTCCGGCCAAATTCTGGCGATGCGCTGCTCGCCTTGCTCCGGGAACAGGGTGGAACGACCAGTGAGGAGAGGGGAGTGAGATGGTGTGAAGAGTTTGAGCTAGGGAGGCCTCTATTTATAGTCTCGACGACGAGACGGGATGGGCAGGCGACGGTGGCGACATGGCTACGGGCTGCTAGAGGCATGGCCGGCGGTGGCGATCGATCGGTTGTCTCCTGGAGATGCTCTATGGATTTAATGTGCGTGTAGGGGCGGTGGCAAACGGTCTGGAACATGTGATGCTCTGTGCGGCAGAGGCGGCGTCTTCGACGGCGAGCAGTGGCTGTGAGGCATGGGGCGGCGAACGAGGATGTTTGGCGGTCTCCTGGGATGGTGGTGATCGTGTATGCACGCGGTGAGGGCGTCGCGCGGTCTGTGGGCGTGTGTCGAGGGTGGAGCTCTGGCGCACGCTCGGCATGGTTGACAGAGGCACGGGCGCGGCGTTCCTGGGTGCTCTGGTCGATGTCTTCAACGCAGGGCTGGTCGAGAGGGGGCGGTGAGGCATGGGTGATCTCCCAGACAAGGTTGGAACGGCTAGTTCCTCTCCTAGCTTGCTGTCTACACCGGGGTGGCATGGGTGGCTTTGGCTGTTCACCATTGATGACATTGCCAAGCTTACAGTGGTGCTAGACGTTTACAAATGAGCTAGATGATCTACTAAAGCCTAGTTGCAACCAGAGAAGGAACAAGTTAGGCTCAAATCACTGCTCCAAATAGTGTTTGGATTTTATTTGATTTGCATCTGCAAGGTGTTTGATAAAATGGCCGCATGAATTCAAGTTTTGAATTTTGAAAAGATTTTTGGTGGGTCTGCTAGGTTGGTGCTGGTGAGTTTGTAGATGCTTGGGTTTTCAAGGTTGAGATTGTTTGAGTGGTTTTTGAAAAAGGGGGATCTTCCCATATGATATAGATTCAATTTTGAATTGTCCTTTAAACTATGCATTCAAATGTTTTTGGATGATCACAAGGTGGGACTTGATACTTTGTTATGAGTACTATCAAGGGGTGCAAAGATCCAAACAAGTTTCTGTTAAGTTTTGAAAATTAGAGACAGCCAAAGTAGGCATGGGAGTTAATTTGGCAAAAGTGACCATTCCTTTATTTTGTTTGTTTTGATTTATTTGTCTTTGGGAAAAGTGTGGGGATTGTTTAGATGATGTTTATTTCACCTAAGAATCCTTTTACAAGCAAAGAAACACATAAACAAGGCAATTCAAAATAATCCAAATTGGAATGCATACACACACGCATGCTTTCATATTTTTATTTAGAAAAGTTTTTGTTAACCCTAATTTTTAATATTAGAGTTTGATGATCCAAGTTTAGTATTTTTGGGATGTTACAAACCTTCCCCCTTTAAACAAAATATCGTCCCGAGATTTAAAAAGGACGAAAAGATTACCTAGGATTTGAAGAGATCGGGAAACTCCGTCCTGATGTGATCTTCGCGCTCCCAGGTAGCTTCCTCTTCCGTGTGGTTGCTCCACTGAATTTTGAGAAACTTGATGCTTCGGGTCCTGGTGGTTCGGAAAGCTTCTTCCAAAATACGGATGGGTACTTCGGGATAGTTTAGGTCATCGTTGATCTCTATGGTCCGGTGATCGATATTCTTGAACACTTCCGTCTTCTCCGGAACTTCGAGGCACTTGCGAAGTAATGAGATATGGAACACATTGTGCACGACTGACATCTCTTCGGGTAGTTCCAGTTGATACGACACTTCTCCTCGACGGTTCAGAATTTTGAAAGGTCAGATATATCTGGGGGCTAACTTTCCTTTGAGTTGGAAACGCTGCATTCCCTTCAATGGCGACACTTTCAGATATACAAAATCTCCTATGTTGAAGGCGAGGTCTCGACGTCTCTTGTCGGCCTAACTCTTTTGTCTGGACTGGGCTGTCTTGAGGTGCTCACGAATCTTGTGAACCTTCTCTTCTGCTTCTCGTAGGATATCGGGTCCGAAAATCTGACTCTCTCCTACTTCCGACCAATTCAAAGGGGTGCGACACTTCCTTCCGTACATGAATTAAAATGGGGCCATTTGCAAACTAGATTGATAACTGTTGTTGTATGAAAATTCTGCAAATGGTAGACAGTCTTCCCACTTAGATCCATATTCTAACACACATGCTCTCAGCATATCTTCGAGTATTTGATTTACTCACTCCGTTTGTCCATCGGTCTGAGGGTGATACGCGGTGCTGAAATCTAGGCGGGTTCCTAAACCTTCTTGGACTTTCTTCCAGAATCTTGAGGTAAACTGAGTTCCTCGATCAGATACGATGTTCTTGGGGACTCCATGCAAACTGACGATTCTAGCGATGTATAACTCTGCTAGCTTCGAACTCTGATATGTGGTTTTGAAGGGTAAGAAATGGGCGACTTTGGACAATCTGTCCACTATGACCCAGATAGAGTCATTTCCCCTACTAGAAGTAGGCAATCCGGTGATAAAGTCCATTCCAACGGAATCCCATTTCCATTCCGGAATCTGCAAGGGTTGTAACAATCCAGCGGGTCTTTGATGTCCGGCCTTGGCTCGCTGACATATATCACACTTGGCGATATAGCTTCCGATTTCTCTCTTCATCTTATGCCACCAAAATTGCTCTTTCAATTCTTGATACATCTTAGTTCCTCCGGGGTGGATAGAATAAAGAGTATCATGAGCTTCCTTGAGAATAACTTCTTTCAACTCAGAATCTACTGGTACACAAAGGCGTCCTTTGTACCACAAAACTCCTTCTTCGTCTTCGGTGAATCTGGGTACTTTGCCTGTACCGATACGACGCTTGATTCCGTCAATACTAGCATTTCCTTTCTGCGCCTCTTTGATCTGGCTGATCAAAGTGGGTTGAAGTTCTATGCTAGCCAAAAATCCTTCACTCACTAATTCCATTAGAAAATCTTCCATCTCTTTGTGCAAACTTGGTTTCTCCTTCAAAATCATGGAGTTCAAGCGACACGGCAATCTGCTAAGGGCATCTGCTACCACGTTGGCTTTACCAGGGTGATAGTGAATGTCCAGATTGTAATCCTTGATTAACTCAATCCATCTTCTCTGCCTCATATTCAACTCCTTCTGAGTGAATATATACGTCAGGCTCTTATGATCCGAATAAATCTCACAACGATTTCCCATCAGGTAATGCCTCCATGTCTTCAGGGCTATAACTACGGCTGCGAGTCCGAAGTCATGGGTTGGGTAATTTTGCTCATGTTGTTTCAGTTGTCGAGATAGATAAGATATAACTTTGCCTTCTTGCATTAGCACACATCCGAGACCGATCTTAGATGCATCACAGTACACGTCAAAGGGCTTCGTGATGTCCGGCATGATTAGGATTGGGGCTGAAATCAATCTCCTCTTGAGTTCTTGAAAACTCGCTTCACATTTGTCTGTCCATTCAAACTTCTTGTCCTTCTTCAGCAATTGGGTCATGGGTCTGGCGATACTCGAGAATCCTTCTATGAACTTGCGGTAGTATCCCGCCAATCCGAGAAATGCACGAACTTGGGTTTGAGTGGTTGGGGCTTGCCAATCTTCGACATCTTTCACTTTTGCAGGATCAACGGAAATTTCTCCGGCTAATACAATGTGACCAAGGAATCCTACCTCCTGTAACCAGAATTCACATTTGCTAGACTTGGCATACAGCTAATGCTCTCTAAGGGTTCCAAGAATGGTCCTTAGGTGTAGCTCATGTTCTTCTTCTGATTTGGAATAAATCAGAATGTCATCGATGAAAACAACGACACACTTATCCAGGAAGTCCATAAAAATCTTATTCATGAGATTCATGAAATAAGCGGGGGCATTGGTTAATCCAAAAGACATAATGGTATACTCGTATAATACATATCTAGTGGTAAAGGCAGTCTTGGGAATATCCTCTGCCCGAATTTTGAGTTGATGATAGCCAGTCCTAAGATCAATCTTAGAAAACACTTTGGTACCGGTCAACTGATCAAACAAATCTTCTATCTTGGGCAAGGGGTACTTGTTTTCGATGGTGACATCATTCAACTTCCGATAATCCATACACAAACGGTTACCTCCATCCTTCTTGTCCACAAATAAGACAGGTGATCTCCATGGTGACGCACTTGGTTGAATCAATCCAATTTCCAACATGGAATCCAGTTGCTTCTTTAGTTCTGCTAGTTCATACGGGTTCATACTATATGGTCTTTGGGCTATGGGTCCTGTTCCGGGGATTAGTTCGATGATAAACTCGATATCCCGATCTGGGGGCATAACGGGCAAAACATCTGGAAATACATCGGGGTATTCACAGACTATCCGGACTTGGTCAATGGTAGGTTGGGCTATACTCTTGTTGCACTTGAATTGACGAGGTAAGGTTTCAGATATATGCTCGACTGATATTCCGGATGTACTGGTCGTGGTGATGGCTTTCTTGGCACAGTCAATCAATCCTTTATGTTTGGACATCCAATACCTTCCTAGTACTACTTCCAAACCTTTAGTTCCGAGTACTATCAGGTTAGCATAAAAATCTATGCTATGGATTCGGATAGGGACGGCTTTGCAAATTTGCCTAGCCTTGGTGGTTGAACCGGGAATTTGGACGATCATAACATGCTTCAGTTTGGTTGGTTGAATCTTACTAGTGCAGGCAAATTCTTGGTGACAAATGAATGCGATGCACCAGAATCAAACAACACTCTTGCAAGTACTGAATTAACAGAAAACATACCCAGCACGACGTCTGGCGCTTCCTGAGCTTCTTCATCATGCATGAGAAAAACAGGGCCGTTGCGGTTGAGCGAATTCCCTGGGGAAAACCTTCTTCCTGGTTGAACATGACGTTGCTGCTGAGCTGGGGCATTTGCATTGGGGGCTGCGGCATTCTTCTTGTTGGGGCACTCGTTGGAGTAGTGACCCTTATTTCCACAGTCATAACAAGTCACTTGCGACTTGTCCTTTGCCGCAACAGGCACAACATTGCTTCCAGTCCTCGGGGCAGTATTGGTGTTGGCGGCAACATTGTTGTTGTTGAACTTGGGTGGGGCACGGTTGAAATTGCTAGAGTTGCCGGGGTTGTTGCGATTTCCTCCGGGCCTAGGGTTTCCACGGTTGGGATAGGTCGAACGGTTCATTGGGGGTATGTTGGTTCTCGGGGCAAATCCTGGAGATGGGTTAGGGCGATACTTTGGGGTCTGATGGGTTCCTGGCTGATGCATCATGCGACGCTTGCGGTTCTCATTGGCTTGGTTGATCTTTCCTTCCATCTGGATGGCATAGTCGACCATGGCTTCAATATCCGCAAAGGGGATATTGACTAACACAGTCTACATCTCATCGTGCAGACCATTCAGGAATCTTTCTTTCTTCTTGGCTTTGGTGTCTATCTCATCCGGGGCATACCTAGCTAATGACAAGAATTTGTCACGGTATTCCACTACGGTCATCCTTCATTGCTTCAGTTCTCTGAACTCATCTCTCATCCTCTTGATCAAACCTGGTGGCACATGGGTTCTGCTGAACTTGACTTTGAATTCCTCCCAGGTCATCATCTGTCCTCCGGTCATTGCACGAACACTGTTCCACCATGCTCTGGCATCTCCGGCTAGATAATGGGTGGCGAACAAAACTTTCTCGTTAGCTTCCACTCCGGCGACTTCTAGGTTATTTTCCATGGTTTGCAGCCAATCATCGGCGTCTAAGGGCTCTTCCGACTTAGTAAAAACAGGTGGGTTGGTGTTCTGGAAATTCTTGAGCTTAGATCCATGGTTGTCCTGGTTTCCGTGGCCTTGGTTGTTATGGGCTAGCTGAGCTATCTGTTGAAGGGTGGCTAAGTTGGCTTGACATTCGGCTCTTTCAGCTTCGCGGTCAGAAACCAACATTTGCAGGATTTGCAACATCGGGTCCGGGATGAACCACTTCCTCCGCGTGGCTTCTGAAGATTGAGATAGATCATGAGAAAAGAGGGAAATTTCTAAGGTTTTGGGACTTTGAAAAGTTTTTAAAGTTTGACTCAGATTTTCTAGCAACTTGCTGATCATTCATTCATAGCACACGATACAAACACACACCACAACAAGGTAAACAGATGGTTTTAGGAACCATTCTGGAAACTACGATACAGTGGGACCAAATACTACTCACTACGCTAGTGCTCAAGTGCTACTACTCCTCAGAGTCAGTGTAGTCGTCATCCTCATCATCATCGTCGTCATTGATGAAGGCACAATCCTCCTCATCAGCGAAGAAATCCATAGCCTGATCCTCCAGAAAATCATCATCATCGCTGAGATAGGAGTAGGGGTCTCCACGAAGATCCTCTCCGGCATTCTCCCTTTCTTCCAACTGCATGTCTCTCTCGTGGATGGTCTCCTCCAAAGATGAGATACGGTGGCGAAGACGGGCAATGATGCGCTCCTTCTTATCGAGCTGACGGCAGCGAGACTTGCGATCCTTTGCTAACATGGCGATGGTCTGATCCTTCGTCTTGATAATGGCGGACTTGTGGTTGGAGTAGTCACGGCAATTATCCAACTCCTGCTGACGATCGTACATCATGAAGCTAAGGTGGTCCAACTGAGTCTTTAGCTCGTGGTGGTATGGGGCTTCCAGTGGTTGTCCATTAGCATCACCCCTTGGGCAAAACTCAAAGCGGGTACCCTTGATCCGGTTGATACTCTGCCCACACAGAAGGGCAAGAGCTTCCTGCATGGCCTTGGCAAGTCCATCGAGCCAGTTGTTCTCTCTTAAGGTAAACTGAATTCCCTCAGCAGCGGGAGGTTCAATCTTTCCTCGGATACTTGCAACAATTAGCCACTGTAGATCTTCTCCTCCTTGATCATTGAGCTGAGCTCCGAAGAACTCGGGGTGCGGATGCTCCAGAAGTTCCGAAAGTTGGTCCAAATCCCTCTCAAAGATAAGGTCTCCTCCATTTCCCAACTGGTAAAACTTGCTGTACTTCACGTCCATCTAAAAGAATATAAGATGAGTAAGTTATTAGAGTGATCAAGTGTGTCAAATTTTATGTATTTTGCAGGAGTTTTTGAGGAACATGAATTTTCATGAAAGAATCAAGGTGATAAGAATGGGAATAAGTTTTTGTAAATATTTGCTTTCTTTGCTTTTGAAACTAAGTTTTTGATTCCAAACGTCCAGTCTAACTAGGGTCTCCTATGGTTAGGATGGCTCTGATACCAACTTGTCAACACCCGGATTTTTAATCCCAGATGCCTGTTATGCCATACATCGCAATCCTAGAATTACCATTTTTGCGAGACATAACAGAATTGGATACCACAGTACATCATCCATTACAAACCATACATAAGGTCTTACACAAATAAGGATCTCATGATCCAGTTCTTAATATAACTCAAGCAGCGGAAATACGTAATAATAACGGTAACATAGGCGAAGCTCCATCTTCGGGGTCACAGGCAATGCTGACGATGGGAGATGATCCTAGTTGTCGTAACCTTGCTGGGGTGCATCCTCCAGGTACTCCTCTTCATAGTCTGGCCATGGGAATAGCCAGGGACAAAGCCATGAGTACTCTTTAAGTACTCGCAAACTAGTACTAACAATTAAAGGGGTTTTTGGTAGTAGGACACTAAGCTCTAGGGTTGTTTTTCAAAAGCCAGATTTACATCTACTATGTTTAGAAGCAACGAATGCTAGTTGAAGTTTTATAACACCTAAGTGGGAACTTGTATCTTATGCCACAACTCTGTTGTGGTTAAGTCAAAATCTCAATCCATTTCACAAGTCATTTTGAAAACATCTGACGCGGGAACATTATGGCCACTCCAACTGTCCATAACCGCGGACGCGGCTATTCGAATAGTTTGACACTCTACAGAGATTGTACACTTTCACCACAATATTCGATACATCCGTCAGGAACAAATCCTGAATTTACCATACTCAGTATGCGGATAATCAATCTTAACCTTTCAATTACACGGCCTAGTATAAGCACCTCTCCTGTGAGTTTGGCCTCCCAACCATGACCAACTGTCATCTTGGGTACTGCACAGGTGGACAATCTTCACAAGGTAGCCTCAGCTCAAACCTTGGCCGTGAGGGAACCAATACTAAGGTATATAAGTTTCCAGTCAAGCCCTACCCAATTATCGGGTATTATGGTTGTACGGTAAAATTGGAATGGTATCGCATCCAGACAACCATCAGTTTTATAAAGGGCTAAGGCTCATGCCTCAACATTTTCATCATCAAAATCCTCTAGTGTTCGGAAACACATGTCAAAACATCTCAATAGAATGATCCATCATTCCAAGGTTTTCATAACCATTTTCACCAAGTATTCCCATCTAATGTTGATCAAGTTTTATGCTTAGCACTAGCATCTACAAGTGGGGGTGAGTACTAATGAGGGGTGGTAAACAAGTGGAGTTTCAACTAGATACAATCTCATGCCTTGGGGTGACATAAAGATTATCTAGCTTAGGCCAAGTTTTATGCTCTTTATGCAACCTTCAATTATCTTTCTAGTATCTACAATTTACTCAAGTAACTCTAAGTAATAGCTTTGATAAAGAAATAAAGTATAAAGCTTGCAAGTAAAACTAGGATTGGTTTATCAAGTGGGTATGATCACATATGCGTAAGGCATATAGTTGGCATGGTAACAAGCAAGTATTTTCTTGCATAGGTCATCTTGATTAGTAAGGCTTGCTAAAGTAGAGTATCTTGCAAGTGTTAGCTTGCACATTCAACTAGTAGTATTAGGCTTGCCTTGTGCAGAGCAGTGGTTGAAGTTCTCCTCGGCTTCTTCTTCGTAGTATCCTCCTTCCTCCTCGTATCCGTGGTTGGTACTAGCGTCTATAAATAAATACGAGGTACACAATCACCAAACAATACTTAACTACTTTCAATCATCACACAAAAGGGTCCTATAGATGATCTAGCATCATCACTAACATTACAAGATTAAAGCTTGGTTTAATTTCTTTTATTTTTAGAAAAGTAATTGCTACTCATTGAAAAACTACTTAAGATTTAATATTCTCCAAACCAAACATGGGATCATGTTGACACATGTCATCACCGCATATTTTAGTCCATGGGAATGTGATTTAAAGTGATGTCACAATTTAATAAGGTTTAACCTTTTATTTTACTTAAATAAAGTGACTAGAAATGCCTATGTGGCATTATTTTATTACTTGAACATTATTTATGTAAGTAAACCCAAATGTTTTTATATATTCTGAAAGGTACGATCAAATGTGATTTTTGAGAGTTGAAATCAACTCAAAAGCTATTATGGTTTAAATTTGAAAAATGTTTGAATGCAGACAAGGATCTGCCTTGTTATTTTTACCAAGGTTGATCTATAGATTCAAATGATTTGAATCCAACGGGCTTGGATTAAGCATTTCCATATCTTTCTAACAAAATTGGTTTCATTCAATTTGGTTCACTGAATCGAGCTGGGCTGATTTTTGAAACTAGGTACAGAACTGTGTTTGAATGAAAATGGAAAAATCCAAATTCAAACGAGTGGGCTGCGCGGGAACTGTTAACGGGCCGGCCTAGTGTCACTCCGCGGCGCGGGGCTCAACTGACAGGGGGTCCACCAGCCAGTGGCTCTTTAAACGCGAAGCGGTACGGGGCAATATCGGCCACACGATCTAAGTCTAATCGAACGGCTGCTACTTATCGTCCATGTCGGGCGGCGCCGGCGAGATAGAAACCTAACACGGTAGGTGGGGGTCGTCGGGGGCTCACCAGGGCTCAGGCGAGGGTCGGCGAGGCGGGCGAACGACGAAGTCGACGACAGCGAACCTCCTGGTACCGGCAGCTTCTCCTGGGTGGACGAAATCGATGGCGCCCTTCTTCTCCAGAGGCGGCCTGCTCCGGCCAAATTCTGGCGATGCGCTGCTCGCCTTGCTCTGGGAACGGGGTGGAACGACCAGTGAGGAGAGGGGAGTGAGATGGTGTGAAGAGTTTGAGCGGGGGAGGCCTCTATTTATAGTCTCGACGACGAGACCGAACGGGATGGGCAGGCGACGGTGGCGACATGGCTACGGGCTGCTAGAGACATGGCCAGTGGTGGCAATCGATCGGTTGTCTCCTGGCGATGCTCTATGGCTTTAATGCGCGTGTAGGGGCGGTGGCAAACGGTCTGGAACATGTGATTCTCTACGCGGCAGAGGCGGCGTCTTCGATGGCGAGCGGTGGCTGTGAGGCATGGGGCGGCGAACGGGGATGTCTGGCGGTCTCCTGGGATGGTGGTGATCGTGTATGCACGCGGCGAGCGCGGCGCGCGGTCTGTGGGCGTGTGTCGAGGGTGGCGCTCTGGCGCACGCTCGGCATGGTTGATAGAGGCACGGGTGCGGTGTTCCTGGGTGCTCTGGTCGATGTCTTCGAGGAAGGGATGGTTGAGAGGGGGCGGTGAGGCATGGGTGATCTCCCAAACAAGGTTGGCACGGCTAGTTCCTCTCCTAGCTTGCTGTCTACACCGGGGTGGCAAGGGTGGCTTCGGCTGTTCACCATTGATGACATTGCCAAGCTTACAGTGGTGCTAGACGTTTACAAATGAGCTAGATGATCTACTAAAGCCTAGTTGCAACCAGAGAGGGAACAATTTAGGCTCAAATCACTGCTCCAAATAGTGTTTGGATTTTATTTGATTTGCATCTGCAAGGTGTTTGATGAAATGGCCGCATGAATTCAAGTTTTAAATTTTGAAAAGATTTTTGGTCGGTGTGCTAGGTTGGTGCTGATGAGTCCGTAGATGCTTGGGTTTTGAAAGTTGAGCTTGTTTGAGTGGTTTTTGAAAAACTGGGATCTTCCCATATGATATAGATTCAATTTTGAGCTGTCCTTTAAACTATGCATTCAAATGTTTTTGGATGATCACAAGGTGGGCCTTGATACTTTGTTATGAGTACTATCAAGGGGTGCAAAGATCCAAACAAGTTTCTGTTAAGTTTTGAAAATTAGAGACAGCCAAAGTAGGCATGGGAGTTAATTTGGCAAAAGTGACCATTCCTTTATTTTGTTTGTTTTGATTTATTTGTCTTTAGGAAAAGTGTGGGGATTGTTTAGATGATGTTTATTTCACCTAAGAATCCTTTTACAAGCAAAGAAACACATAAACAAGGCAATTCAAAATAATCCAAATTGGAATGCATACACACATGCATGCTTTCATATTTTTATTTAGAAAAGTTTTTGTTAACCCTAATTTTGAAGATTAGAGTTTGATGATCCAAGTTTAGTATTTTTTGGATGTTACAATTACTATGTGGATCCGAGAGAAATCTCTCCTCACAACCCATAGTTGTGAAGGATGTGGTTGCTAGTTGTTTGATTCTGGACATGATCTATTTGTTGGATTTGACTGCTTGACTAGCTAAAAAGAGACTCATGTGTGGCTTCCAATGATGCATGTTTGAGGCTTGATTATGTTTGTATATACAAATAGATGCTTGAATGTTTTTCCTGGATCAATGATGATACTGGTGTAGCATTTCTACACCAGTCTGAGAGCCTCAAATTTTCCCCACTAAAACTTATGCTCTAAAAGATGAAATGAGCATGTGCTATTACTATTATAAGTTGGTAACCTGATATGCAGAGTAGATCAGCTTGACTTGGTGAGATTGTGGATAATCTGCAGCTGCTCTTGATCTACTACCGTTGTTGTATTGCCCTTGTGATGGATCCTGATTGTTTCATGTCCATTCTGCTGGATATTATTCTTGCCTTGGTACATCTGGCCTTGATTTCCCCTTGTCCTAGCTCTAGGATGGCTCCTAGGAGCAACCAGAGCTAAGGTGTGATGGTTAGATCTAGATTGGTGATCTTGTGGTTGTTTATATGTGGGCTTGGGATGAAAATAGAGGTGTGAGACTTGGTTTGGCTGTGGATGTGAAGAGAGAAGATAGCAGTAGTTCTACTATGGCTGGTGCTTTTCCTCTACTTGATGTTGCCTTGTGGGGTTGACAGCACATATGCATGCATGCATGTGTGAGCTACTTGTTTGTGTGTTGCTGGTCCTGATACCTTCCCCTGTCCAGATCTTTGTGCTATGATTGTGCTCGGCTGGTTTGGTATTATCTCCAGTTTGGCTTTATTTTTGGGTTGCCAAATGGAATGGACTCTTTTACTATTTTACCAAAGTGAAACTTGCCCCTTTTAGACCCATGATGCTGTGCTGAGGTCATTTGATATAACCAGAACAGATCCTACACTTGTTCCATTTCAAAACACTCAATGATGAGCTTAAGCATATCATCAGTATGCTAAATCTGAGAGTAATCTAATCCCAAAACTAACCCTTGTGTTTTATTTTATTTTTAGTTGTTTGTTTTTGCAGGAACCAACTGGGTAAATGATACCATATGAAGAAGTGACTTAGTAACAATAGTTTAGGATTTTCTTTGTAATAAACATTGTAGTTTATTTTTCTGTTTTAAATATTGTGAAACACATTGTATTTATTCATAAAGTTTACTTATTCCCCTTTTCTTTTACAATTATTTTGTAAAAACAATGTCATATTTATTTTGTTGTAATAAAGAGTTCTTTTATTTGTTTCAGTAATGTAATTCCTTTTTTTCTGCTTATTTGATTCCTGATACTTTTCTTTTATTCAATTATTGTGAAAGATCAATGTAATACTATATGTATATATATATATATATTAATAAGGAAATATTTTTATAACATTTTTGTAATCATTTCAATTCAAGTTATTAAATGTTTCTAATTTCCATTTGTGAATTTTATAAATTCATTTGAATTTCATATTTGAAATTCGAATACATGTTTAAACAACTTTTCCCCTAAACAAGGAATTCTATAAAGGTCATGTCGAAATCTATCGCACTTGCTCCGAAGTTTCCATCAGTACAAGAGAGATCTCGATCCCTCTGTAGCTCTTTTAGTTTTGCGCGAAAATTCCTCGGATTTTCTTATGCATGAATGCAATGCACAAACCTGTGTCCTCTCTATTTCTAGGTGCTAATCCTGGGATGTTACAGTTTATTCCTTGCGCTTAATAGTTCTAAACCATTGTGACTAGTCAGCAGAACCGTGTTGTCACGGGGAACGCTTTCAACACTTGTTGGATATCTCATCCAGTTGATTCTTTGCTCTTTTGTTTATAGATGTCGACGATGTGAAATAAAAGGGGAGGTTGTGAGTTCATGGAGTTTATACATTGTGTTAGATAAACGCCTGGGCCGCTAGCCTAACCATGCTTAATCATGGTGGAAACTTGCAGCAACACCATAATGAGCATCTATGAAGCGTCCTCAATAAAAAGCTATGCATATGGTAAATAAAAAGATTGCTGAGATGCTCATTATATGCTTGACTTGTCATTTTGGTTATGGGAAAGCTCCTGTACCATGTGCAAGGGGTACCCCGTTGGCAGTTCTCGATGATATGCATGTATTTACAATGACAAGAACTTTCAGGTGACCAAAGTTGAGTAGCATGCGGAGCAACCCTCGTACTCAAGGGACTTGGGATTTCCAGTCTATGGTCTGTCAAGCATATGATTCAGAGTGGACCTCACTTTCACCTTAACCACATGAAGATGCTTATGATAGGGGCAATGAGAGCTAGAAGCTAATGAGTACCTTCGTTTCAGCATTGGGAAGCCTTTCAAACCTTCACAAAACTGTTTTCACAACTTTGTTGAGTGACCACTTATTGTATGAGCACCTTCTTGAGAGCATAGTTTTCATTATTGTGTTTGTTCCAAAACTTGGTTAATTATGTCATGACTTTGATGCTTGTATGTCTGATATCTTTATCTCTAGTCTTCATGTGAGGTGCCTTGGCATTTATATTGTGCTCTTCAAAACAAAGGCAAGCGAGATACCACTCTATGATACCTTATTATGAGCATTGCAATGTTGCTTATGTTTATGTTTCATGCTACTTATTATTGAGTTGGTTTCTCTTCATAGCTTGCAATGACTATTGAGTAGACTTAGTTGCATACTCCTTATTATGAATTGTCTAAGCATCTACTCCTGTGCTGAGAATATTTATATCATATGAAGCAAAGTGTTCGTGGAAGTTCTTTTATCGCACTCAGTTTTCAACTAAATTGCTTGAGGACAAGCAATAAGCTAAGCTTGGGGGGAGTTGATACGTCCAAAACGTATCTACTTTCTCAAACACTTTGCTATTGTTTCTTCTCTAAACTTGTGTGATTTGGATACAACTAACACGGACTGATGCTGCTTTCACTAGAATTACCTTGGTGTCTTGTTTTTTGTGCAAAAAATCAACTATAAGGAAAAATCCTGAAAAATATGCCAAAAACTATTTTTCACCAGAAGATCCACGGAGCCAGAAGGGGAGACAGAGAAGGTGCCTCGGGGGCCCAGACCCACCCTAGGCGCGGGCCCACCTAACCCCGCGCCTGGAGGGGGTGAGGCCACCCCAGGCAGCTCCTCGGCCTCCCTCCGCGCCTATAAGTTGCCTTCTGACCTAAAAACTCAGGGGGGTCGATAGTTTTCCAGAAAGAGTTCCCCTCCGCCGCCGTCACCAGAAACCAAGATTCGGATCGAGAAACTCCGTTCTGGCACCCTGCCAGGACGGGGAATTTGGAGAGGATCATCGCCATCGTCATCACCAACGCATCTCCATCAACCACCGATGTTTCCCTCATCCATGAGTGAGTAATCCCCCACTGTAGGCTTGGGGATGGTAGGGATTGGATGAGTTCTATCATGTAATCGAATAAGATCTGTTAGGTCATAGTGCCTAGTATCTCTATTAGTGCTATTTGACTTTGTTGCAACTTGTTGTGCTTAATGCTTGTCACTAGGGCCCGAGTGCCATGATCTCAGATCTGAACTTATTATTGAATCATTATGATAGTATTGTTTGTGATCTTATCTGCAAGTTGTGTACACATATCATTGTCCATATCCAAAGGCCCCAAAGTGACAATAATTGGGACAACCGGAGGGGATGGCTGTGGTGTGAGGATCACATGTGTTCACGGAGTGTTAATGATTTGCTCTGGTGCTCTATTAAAAAGAGCACCTTAATTGCCAGTAGTTCCCTAGAGGCCCCGCTGCCACGGGCTGGCTGGACAGAAGATGTTGTGCAAGTTCTCATTGCGAGCACGTATGACTATATTTGGAGCACATGCCTAGGATTGTTTAGTAGTACTTGGATACTTGCTATTATTTATCTGCAATGCCTTAGATCTTGAAGTTACATGTATAGACTCGTCCATGCAACACCCGTCCATCCATCCCTATGCCTACCGCACTCGAATCCTACTGTTACAGTTACTGTTACTATTGCTTCTGTTTCACTGTTGTTGTTGCTGTTGCTATTGCTTTGCTGTTGCTATTACAAACTATTGCTATTAATAAAATTCTGTGAGCAAGAACTATTTCCAGGTGCAGCTGAACTGACAACTCAGTTGTTAAGGCTTGCAAGTATTCTTTGGCTCCCCTTGTGTCGAATCAATAAATTGGGTAATACTACCCACGAAGACTGTTGCGATCCCCTATACTTGTGGGTGATCAATCCTCGCGTTCGTGCGAACTTGGTAAGCAACGCCACCATCCCCTTTACCCTCTAGCATGGCCAAAACATCGTCGGAAGTAGCGCCGCCGCCGCCAGCGCCTTCAACGCCGCTCACTTTTGGTCGCTTGATCCAGAGCCATAGGATTTAGATCCAATGCCGTAGATAGACCACTTAATCAAAACGGTATCATCGGATCTGGACCACAGGATCTAACATAGATCTAACGACCCACGTGTGTGATCCGTGCACAGCGGCACGGGCCAATCAGACACGGCCACGTGTCTGTGTTTTTGATTTAAAATCTGTATTTAGATCTATTAACTTTTCAAACTTGTAAAATTCATATATTTTGATCTGTTTGTCCAAAAATTGCAAATAATATATCAATGGATTCAGAAAATTAAGCCCTACACTCCTATGGCCTTGAAATGGTCATTTGCTTCTGGAAAAATAGGATTATTTGCAGAACAAATTATAGGCTTATTTTGACTATATAAAATGTTTAGAAAATTGTTTTAAAGCAAATTTGAGTTTGTTTAGACTTTAGATAGTTTACTTTGTTTTCAGTACTATTTGGTTTAACTTGTTTAGTGTAGAAAATGATTCCATTGCATTTACATGCATTCATATGTGTTTTTGTTTGAATTATTGAATGTGAATTTGGTGTTATGATTTTATGTGTAGATTTTGGTGATTGTGGTGATTGTGATTGTGAGGATTGTTCCTACTCCCCCAACTATCAAGGCAAGTGATGCTCCATATTTTTTCCTATTATTTTGACTATGCACTAGTGTTATTTTGAGTAGGACTTGCATGGATATTTTGCTAAGTATATACTATGCTATGCCTTGGGAAATCCTAGTAGTTGTTGTCTTAGTAGAATTTTCCCTAAGTTAAGATTCTTGCTACTAGTATGCTTAGCCTAGCTAGTAGAATACAAGGGTGGATTATTCATGGTATGAATTATTGCTAAGTTTATGACTTGTGTTTTTTATTAATAAAATAACTATGTGAATGAATCACCTGGGTGGAATGGTATGGTTGGTTTATGTTGAGTGGTTACACAAGGCCCATGTCTATGGTTTACCTTGTGTATCACACTTGTGGATTGCCACCCAGGAACAAACGGATTTGAGATGTTTAGTGTTGAGAAGCTTCTAGTGCAACCACATGGAATATGTGCTCTGCCTTGACCAACTAGGTTGCAAGAACTTAGCCAGATGGACAGTTGGTGGTAGGGTTGATAGGATGGAACGCGTCCATGGTGGTCTAAGGGAATGCTTCTGAAAAGTCTCGTCGTGATGCATGTCGAGTCTTGTGGGGAAAGTGCACCACCTCTCGAGAGGGTAAAACCTAAGTACTTAGCCGTGTCCCCGGCAACGAACAATTTCAGCATCAAAGACATTGAAGCAATCAAGGATCTCCTCATCCCAATTTCTAAGTTAAAACTTGTGGTTGAACAAGGGTAAAGGTTCACCAATGTCTATTGGTGGTTCCTTGGGTGTTTTGTCAAACAAAAACTTAGTGTTTTCAACTAATAAGTCAAAACCTTATTTTGAGCAATGCCAACCTAAACTACACTTAGCCTAATTCATATAGATGTTAGATACTACTATACTACTATGGTATCACTTTCCAATACAATTCCAAATGTATTGACCCTCTGTGGCTGTAACTTATGATGTTGCAGGTTACTCTGATGGAGGCTAGGGTTGTGAGTCTACAGTTAACATGTTTGCCAGTGGCACATGAATATGAAGACCTATAGTTATTTTCTTTATGTTATTAACTCCATGTATTAGCCTTGGGCTATTGAGTTGTAAAGACTATGTTATCTCTGGAATGACGATGTAATAACGACCTTTGTATCTGTGTAATTCATCTTAAACTGTGGATGCTAGAACTTGATCCAGGGACTAGCATTGCAATCACAGGGGCCTTTACCTTAAATGGTGGGGTCTTACAATAGTCGACATGTCGGTAAAGTTTTTATGACATTGTTCAAGGAGTTGACTATGACAAGGTTTGATCTTTCATAGCGATATTTAGTCTAGACGGATTAATGTAGCAACCACTACATATAATTTTGGTATATGGTATATGAATAAACAAAACAAAGTTCTTCTAATAGAATGGTTACCTAGGAAGTGTACGTGACACGATCCAAAGGGTTTTGTTAATTCAAAGGATGCTAAAAGGGTATGCAGACTTTAATGGTTGAAGTAAGCATCGCAGAGTTGGAATCTCACCGTGATGAAACTGTTAAAGGAGTTTTCATCGGGAGACGATGAAGATGCTTGCATTTTCAAGAAATTAAGTGGGAGAGCTGAGACACATTTCTAATACATTATGTGGAAGACATATTTTTGATTGGAAATGATGTATATTTTATTGACAAAGGTTAAGAATTTCATTTCGATGAAAGACTTAGGCAAAAACCTGAATATTAGGCATGGATGTCTATATGGGTAGATTGTGAAGCTAATATGGTTATGCCAGACATACATATATGAGATATTGAATGATTTCAATATGGAAACAATGAGAAAAGGTTCTTGTTGCATGGAAAATAATTGAATCAAAACTCAAGTGTATTAACACTTGATAAGTGAAACAAGATTCAAGTGCTTTTGACACTTGATGAGTGAAATCACAGGAATGTTTTGATCAATCATACCGTGATATGTACACATCCAGATATGTCATATGCTCTAAATGTTATGATCATATACCAGAATGAATCATAAAAATGATCATTGGACGATAGTACGGATATTCTTATAATCTTCTAGAAGAATTAAGAATATATTCTATTTGTATAAGAGACAAATAGTTCATTGTAAAATGACACTAGTTCTGTCACAAGATACAAATTAAGTTTATCTCAAATTAAACTATGGGTGGCACAATGTAATGGAAAGAAGTTTCCATGGCGGATTTGGATGAATTCCAAAGTTAAGACATTGTGACGGATACTACAACAAAATGCTAAGTATATTCCTGCTATAGTAGCAGCAAAGGAGGGCATTTGTGTCAAGTAGTTTGTTATCAAACTAAGGTGTGGTTCACAATAGGCTAACACTAACGATATATTGTACGACAATAGTATTGACATGATTTAACCCCAAGGAACTAAAGGTCTCACCAAAAGACCAAATTCATACAATGCCATCTCATTAGAGAATGAGTGATGTGTAAAGATGCAAAGACTTGCAAATACATGCGGACCTGAAAGTGCCAGATCCGGAGATTATGTTAACCACTTGCAATCGCGTATATGGAACGCCAGAAAGCCATAGGTGTTCAATACGCAAAGTTTTCAAACTAGATTGTTGTCTCTAGTGCAAGTGGGAGACTTAAGGGAATATGCCCTGAGAGGCAATATTAAAGTTGTTATTATGTATATTCCAAGCTTATGATAAATGTTTATTTTGCATGCTATAATTGTATTAATACGGAAACGTTAATACATGTGTGTTTAATAAACAAATAGAAAGTTCCTAGTTATGCCTCTCTTATAAACTAGCTCATTGATTAACAAGATGATCAAAGGTTTCCTGGTCATGGACATTGGATGTTGTTAATAACAAGGTCACAACATTATTGGAATGGTGTGATGAACATTCATCCAAAGTATAGCATTACGATCAAAGTCATTGTGTTTATATTGCTATAACATCATACGAAGTAATCTTAATCCTTAGACCATAATGTCACACCGTAACTGGGTGACTATAAAGGTGGGTTCAGTGCTACGAAGGTGTTATGTTGAGGCTCATGGATCAAGAGTGGAATTTGTCCATCCCGATGAAGGATAGATATACTCCGGGCCCTCTCGGTGATATCTGATGGCTCAGATATGTAGAGCTCGTTGGGAACCCCAAGAGGAAGGTATGATGAGCACAACATCAAGTTTCCCTTAGTTATGAAACCAAGGTTATCGAACTAGTAGGAGTAAGGAAACAACTCCAAGGTGTTGCTAGCAACTTGGAACCTGAACAACACAATCCACAATACTTTGCCCCAACTTACAGTGAGGTTGTCAATCTCACCGGTTTGCTGAAAACAAAGGATTAAACGTATAGTGTGGAAGATAGTAATTGCTTGTAGTAAGTAAACGGTAAACAGTAGATGGTATATCAATAGTAAGGAATGGACCGAGGTCCACAGTTCACTAGAGGTGTTCTCCTTAAGATAAATAGCATGCTGGGTGAACAAATTCCAACGGGGAAGTTGACAGATTGAGAATGCATAACAATGAATATACTATACATCTTGATCTCTACGAGATTTGATTGGTCATTACAACATAATACATAGACCCTAATGCAACTGCATCTATGACTAATTATCCACCTTCAGGTTATCATCCGAACCCCTTCCAGTATTAAGTTGCAAGCAATAGATAATTGCATTAAGCAAAGTGTGTAAAGTAAACAATACAATTGCCCTTGGGCAAAGGATTGTCATTTTCTCCCTAGTAGCAACAACAGATCTACAACCTTAGAAGTTTCTGTCACTCTCCCAGATTACTAGAGACATGAACTCACTATCGAGCATAAATACTCCCTCTTGGAGTTACAAGAATCTACTTAGACAAAGTATCTACTAGCAACGGAGAGCATGCAAGATCACAAATAACATAGACATGATAGAACCAATAATCAATCTGACATAGTATCTCAATATCCATCGGATCCCCGCAAACACAACATGTATGATTACAAATAGATGATCTTGATCATGAACAGAGCTCACAAGATCTAAACATGATAGCACAAAGGAGGAGAAACAACCATCTAGCTACTATATGGACCCATAGTCCAAGGGTGAACTACTCACGCATCACTTAGAAGGCTGGCATGGTGATGAAGAAGGCCTCCGGGATGATCTCCCCCCTCCGGCAGGGTGCCGAGAAGAGCTTCAGATCCCCCCGATCTAGGGATGGAGATGACGGCGGCTACAGACTGTTTCGTGGATTTCTGATCAGGTGCTTAGGGTTTTTGCATCGGGGTGTTTATATAGGCGAAGGGGCGAGGTCGGTTGAGGGCCAAGGGGGCCACACCATTCCCTGGCGCGGCCTAGGGTGGGCCTGTGCCAGGGGGTGGTGCGGCCGCCCTGTGTCGCCTCTTCATCCCCCCTCTGGACTCCCTGTCGTGTCTGGTAAAATATTGACTTTGCCTTTTGTTCCGTTCAATTCCGAGAATATTTCTTTACTAGATTTTCTAAAACCAAAAACAACATAAAATAGGCAACTGGCACTGCGGCATCTTGTCAGTAGGTTAGTTCCAGAAAAATGTATAAAAATGTCTCAAAGTATAGAAAAAAACATAATAAAGTTAATACAAAACAAGCATGGAGCATCAAAAATTATAGATACGTTTACGATGTATCAATATCACATTAGTTAGCTTCCAAGCAAGTAATTTGATCACTAGAATGTTATATCACGGGAACGAGAAAAGAGTACATGTCAATAACAAGATCAAACTAGGTATGGAGATACCGATGATCGAATCTTGGACATGTAATATATCACGAGACAAAGGGATTTAGTTACATGCGTATAAGGTTCACACGATCACAGAAGTCATCGTTGTATGTGTGGGAGTCAGTACGGGTCTCCAGGTCCCGCTGTTGATTATTGATCGGAGAGGGTTCTCGATCATGTCTATATTATTCGCGAACCATAGGGTGACACACTTAAGGTATACCGACACCATTCGGAGCAAATAATATGCCAGAGAAAGAAAAAGAAAGCGCGTGAATTTATTTCACTAGACACCGGAATTGTTTCGGCTGAAATTGCTGAAACTGGTTCTACATGTGAAATTGAAATGTTGTAAGGGGTTTTATGTGAATGTTTGTTAATTAAAGTAATTAAAAAAATTCTGAATACAAAAATAAAAGAGTTTTATTTAAATGAGAGCTTGCATTAAATTTGGTGGATATTTAATGCATGTGAGTGGATTTTTGAGTGGAGGCATGTTTATGTGAGTGCAGGCTTTTCATTTTGAGTGGGAGATCCACCCACATGAATGTGGAAGAGGTGGGGGCAGTGTAGAGGTCCCAACCTGATAAGGTAGAGATCCCTGTGTTTACAATGCTAGTCCCTGGATCAATATCTATCATCCACAGTTTAAGATGTAATATCAAGAAACAAAGGTCATAATACAACTTTATAACCAGGAATAAAATAATTCATTACATCTTACATAGCTCATTTGGCTATCTCATTACAATGCAGCAGATATAACTATAGCATGGAATCCTTCATCTTCAAAGTGCCACAGGCAATCATGTTGGTTGTAGACTTGTAATCCTATTCAACACACTTCACTAACATCAAACAAACCTGCAACATAATAAGTTACAGCCACAAGGGTCAACACATTTGAATTGTATAGGCAAGTGATACTATGGTAGAATAGTGTTATCTATCATCTATATGCATTTGGCTAAGTGGAGCTTAGGCTTGCTTTGATCAAAATAGATTTTCCTTATCATTTGAAAACACTAAGTTTTTATTTGTCAAAATCACCCAAGGAATCTACCAATAGACATTGGTGATCCTTTAACCCTTGTCCAACCACAAGCTTTTAACTTAGAAATTGGGATGAGGATATTCTTGATAGCTTCCATGTCTTGATGCTCAAATTTTCCATTGCCAGGGACACGTCTAAGTACTTAGATTTTACTCTCTCGAGAGGTGGTGCACTTTCCCCACAAGACTCGACATGCATCGAGACAAGATCTTTCAGAAGCCTTCCCTTAGACCATAATGGAAGCGCTCCAAACCTATCACCCCCTACCACCAACTATCCATCTGGCTAAGTTGTTGCAACCTATATGATCCAGGCAGAGCCCATATTGCCATGTGGCTGCACTTAAAGCTTTTCAACATTTAACATCTCAAATATCTTTGTTCCTGGGTGGCTTTCCACAAGTGAGATACACTAGGGTAGGCCATAAATATGGGGCCCTGTGTAACCACTCAACATAACCCATTCAAGTCCCATTCCACCCAGGTGATTCATTCACATAGTTGTTTTATTAAACAAAACACAAGTCATGGACTTAGAAATATATCATAGCATGAATATAATCCACCCTTGTTTTCTACTAGCTAAGATAAGCATGATAGTAGTAGGGATCTTAACTTAGGGAAAATCTCTAAGGCATTATCTACTAGGATTTCCCAAGGCATAGTTTATACTTAGAAAATTCCATGCATGTCCTACTCAAAATATCAATAATGCATAGTGAAAATAATGGGACAAAAGTATGAAGCACCACTTGCCTTTTTAGTAGAGAATATAGATTCACTCCTTGATCTTGAAATGGTCACACTCTTCAAAGATCACTACAATTCAATCAAGCAAGGAACAATTTCAAAACTAACATTCAAACAATTCACCACATAAAATAAAGAACACAAAACAATGCATGCAAGCATGCAAAGATTGTTTTATTGGAAAAGTGGTTTCTAATAGGCTATAAATATTTTAAAACACTTATTGGTCATTTATAAAAGTGGCAAGGTCACTTGAAAACAAGTTAGTGAAAATGGCCATTTAAATCATTTTTGTTTTGCTAGAAATGATTTAAATCAAAGTAATAATTTCTAGTGTTAGCCAAAATGTTTTTAAACCCAAATATTAATATTTAGAGCCAAAGTGTTTTAAAACAATTCCATTTTCAAAAGGTTCCACTCAAAACCATTTTTAAATCAAAACAATAATTTTATTTTATTAGAAATGCCTTTATTCAAAGGAATAGTTTTCTATGGTTAATCAAATATATTTTTAAATCCAAAACTTAGTGTTTTAGGGTCACAGAGTTTAAATCAAACCATTTGCAAAAGGTTTTACTCAAAAAGCATTTTTAAACCATAATCAATATTTTTATTTAACTAGAAATTATTTTATTCAAAGAATAATTCCTTAGTGTCACAAAATATACTTTTAAATCCATAAGTTGGATTTTATGGTCAGTACGTTCAAAATAAACCATTTGCAAAAGATTTTACCCTAAAAACATTTTTAGAATAAATTTTATAACCAAAATAGGCCTACACATGTTTCTGCAAAAACAACCAATTTTACAGAAGCAAAACACTAAACAAAGGGCATCGTTGCAAAGTATTCTTTTTCCTGATTCCATTGATATAAAATTTGTAAATTTTGGACGTGTAGATTTAAAGTTATGAATTTTTCAAATCTAACCATCTAATAGACAAGTTTCTGTTTTTAAATCAAAACACAGGCCACGTGGTGTGTTCCTATTGGTCCATACCGATTCGTCTGGATCGTGCGTTGGATTAAAAGTAAATCGTGCGGCACAGATCAAACATAACGGTTCGTTTTAAGTCATCTATCCTAGCCATGCGATCAGGATCTAACGGCTATCAGTACCTAGGCCATGGATTGGTGGCACTGTGCAACGGCGAGCGGTGGCGCGGCTCTGTCAGCAGCGTTGCCGACGAAATAAGAAGTGCATGAGAGGGAGGATGAGCTCACAGTGTTCGCAGGGGTGTGGCGAAGCTCAAGGTGGTCTTCAGAGAGCAGGGGGTGCACGAGGATGGTGACAATTGCTCGTCGGAGTTCCTTCTGGCGACGGGCGTGCTCTGGCGTTGTCGAAGACGAACCTAAAGGGCGCGCTAGGACACGAAACAGGCGGCATTATATGCGCATGGGAGAGGCGAGTACACGCGTGTGAAAGAGAGGGAGAGGCGTGGTCGGACTTTACCAGGGGAGCTCGTCGGAGAAATGGCAGACGGTGGTGACGTTCTGTCATCGAGGTTGCCGACGTTAGGGGCACGCATGGGCTAGCTAGGGGTTCTGGGAGATGCGCAAGAGGGTGGGGAGTGTTCCCGTGGAGGTTAGGGGCAGTGGGGAGGTAGTGGTTCGCCGGAATCGGTGGAGAAAGCTCGCCGGAGTTAGTGGCGTCGCGAGAAGCAATTCACGCAGCCTAGGGGCGATTGTGTCTGGGAGAATAGGGGAAACGGAGAGGGTGTGTGGACGATTATGAGGGAGTCGTCCCTGGGCGTAATTAGCGCGGCATTGATGCGAATTCAAGCACGCATTCAATCGGCAGAAACAGCAACGAGGGGGAAGAACAGGTCGCGATGGGTGAGGGAGACGATGCCTACGTGGCGTGGGACCAGGGTGTCAGCGAGCAGAGAGGGTGTGCGCGTGAGTGAAAGAAAACGGTTCGCGGGAGAGGGAGTGGGCTGTGCTTGTTGGGCTGGACTGGGCCTGGTTTCTGGGCTGTTTCGTTTTCTTATTTTTTCTTCTCTGAATCTTTTTCTTTTTCTATTTCTATTATTCTGTTTTAAATTCAAACTCTTATTTGAAATCAGATTTATTCATCAAATCTTTTCAAAACTTTTCAATAGGTTTTATACTATTTATAAATGTGATTTAAAGTCCATTTTAGAATAATTCTTTTATTCATTTATGGTTTATTATTTATTTAAATTAGGCACTTGTCTTTATTCAAATAAGATTTTAAATATACTTTCAAACTTCTATTTGAATTCCAATTTTTTACCAAACCTTTTCCAGTAGGTTTTATTTATTCAATAGTGCAAATAATTCACTCTAAATTATTTAAATTATTTTTATATGATTTATTAATCATTTAAATTGGGCATTTGTCTTTATTCTAATAAAATCAAATATGATTCTTAACCCATTTAAATCTTATTCAAATAATTCTTTTATTCCTTTTAAGTTAATTAGATAACTTTTATTCCCTTTAGGCAAATTCCAATTTATTATTTTCTCATGATTTAATTAATCATTTACCTTAGGGTTTTTGTCTTTATTCAAAACAATATGGTTTAAGTCCATAAAAGTTTTTGTTTAAATAATATTTATCCCCTTTATTTTATTTGGATTTGGATTATCTTTATTCCATTTTTTATGGATTTAACTCAAGATTTAAATTGTCTTCTAAATAAATTTCTTGGGATTTATTATTTATTTAGTTTAGGCAATTTGTCTTTATTTAAATAAAGTTAGATATTGTTCAATCCTTATGATTTTATTTAAATAATCCTTTCTCCTTTTTATTATTCAATAACTTTTATTTATTTATGGATTTTGGCCAAGATTTAATTTGGCTTTTAAATATTCCTCAATTATTTATTTCTTTCTTTGTCTTTAAAATCCATATCTTTTTATTTATAGATCCAAAATTGGTGATTCCAATTTGTATAACTTTATTTAATATTTTTTAACCTTTTAAATCCTTTTAGGATTATTTTTCTCATAATTTGGTATGGATTTTAGATAGGATCTTAATTAGCTTTGGAAATTTATTTTCCATTTTATCTTATTAAATTCATAAGTTTTTATCCATGGCTCCAAATTAAATGAAACCAATTTCTATGGGTTTATAATATTTTTGTTTATCATTTTTTATCCTTTATAAATGTTTATTTCTGAATTTTTATATGGATCAAATCCATCGTCTTGAGAGATCTTGGAAATGATTTTCTTCCATTAGGGTTTTAGGGTTTTGGTTTATTTTCCCAAGTGTTTAAATTTCTAGATACATTCTTTGATGAATGCATTTCACTTGACTGAAATTTGTTGGATTCTCTTTTATTCAAAGTTTGTTCATGATGGGTTTTGATGTTTCCATTTTGAAACAAAAAGTTTCATTTCACCCTAAATTTCAACAATTATTTATTTTGTTTATTTATTTTTCACATTTCAAAATTTGGGATGTGACAGGCAGCCACCATGGCTGTGGCGCCATGCCCCTTGGGTGCCCCCTCTCCCTATAAAAGGCCCCCCTCTCCTCCTCTCATAACACACCTCCTCATGAAGAATCTCTCTCCTCCCTTTAGAATTTCCACATGGTCTCAGATCAGCGAGATACATGTTCCCGGTGGCTTTTTCTGGAAAGATTTTTTGCTTTCGCTGCTTTGCTAGAGCGAGGGCGCGGAGGTTGTCAGGCTACCCGAACATGTGTGCGATCACGGATGCACCACTACTTTGCGGTGCTGGACTTGATGGTGCTGGATCTGCTGGACCGGATGGACTTCTTCTCGATCCTGAGATCGACAAGCATTCGACTACATCATCCACAAGTACAACCTCGTTAACGCTTTTTGGGCTTCGAAGATATGTAATCTATGGATGTATATCCACTTGTTACTTTATCTAGTAGATAGATCTTGGTACTTATTTGTTCCCATCGTAGGAAAGTTTTTGTTTTGTATGCTATGAACCCTACAGTCCTCGTCCCCCGAGCCGCCCCTCCCCCTAGTCATGGATCCCACTCCACCTCCGGCTCCGATCCCGCCCCCGCTAGATCTATACCTTTCGCGGAACAGTATGAAATGCCGGCTGGTGTACCGGTCCTCCCCGTCGAGCGCGAAGAAGATTGGGTGGAATCTGAGGGATCTAACGCATGGATTCGATCTGGGTAAGCATCGTTTCCCTTTGTGGATTGATTGTAGGAATTATTTGAGCGCGAATAGTTAGTGCTCAACTAATTGCCTTGCTTTTTGAATAGGATTGATCCAGCGCTGGCATTTCGGCTGGCGGTTAAACTGGATACTAGCGTAATTCGTGGTTGTGAATAATATCTCTTTGGATTTTACTTCTCAGCAATGGTTGCAACCTCCATAACTCTCAGAGATTTGAAAATTAAAATCTACTCTAAATTCCCCTGGAGCAATGGTGAAAGTGCAATGAAAGTCGCCTAGAGAGGGGGTGAATAGGCTTTTAAAAATATTATGGTTCATGCTCTAATAAATGCAAAATGAAACAAACATGTAATTTATAGAGCATAAAACCTAAAACCACTAAGTTCACTTAAGTGCACCAACAACATATGCTAAGCAAGACAAGAAACACGGCAATAGCAAGATATAATACTTCAATCACGAATCCTATCACAATGTAAAATGCATAAGTCAAGGGCTCGATTGAAAGCTAACTGATGGACGCGGAGACGATGATTTTTATCCTGAAGTTCACTTCCAAAGAAGCTATGTCTCCATTGGAGAGGTGTGATGGCGCAATGCTCCTCGAACGCCACAAATGGCTCACCTTGAGGTGTTGTGGCTCGATGCTCACCCAACGCCACACAAGGCCTCACCACAAGATGTGAAGGCACACAACTCACCGATGCCACAAAACGCTCACCCTATTCTCCCGTGAGCTCGCCACAAAGGCCTACTCACGATCCACTAAGGGACATTTGAGGGTGGTCACCAAACCCGTACAAGGATGGGACTATCTCCACAACTCAATTGGATACTCCCAACAACAAAGCCACAAAAGGCCACAAGCTTGAGGCCACTCCACAATGGAGGCCTCAAGAAATCAACACACCAACCACACAATCGTCTAGGGTTCCAAGAACCCAAGAGTAACAAGCCCACAAGCTTGCACTCGCCGAATCCCAGTGGAGAACTCAAACCTATTAAACAAATGCAAGGGCAAGTCCTTCACTGCTAAATTCTAACAAAGCTACAAAAGCTATTGGGAGAATAAGTAAGGAAGAACAGAAAACTCTCTAAGATCTAGATCCCAAGGGTTCCTTCACAAAGAAGGGATTTGGTTTGAGGGGATTGTAGATCTAGATCTCCTCTCTCAAATCCCTCAAAGAGATGCAAGAATCATTGGAGGGAGAAGGGGAGAGGGAAAGATTTTGAAAGTAAACAATGGAGGATAGAGAGTGTAAGAGCTAGCAAAAATGACCTCAAAAGTTGGGGAAACAACAGGGAAGAGGGGCCCTTAAAAAGGCAAGAGAAATCTGCCAGTTTGGGCCAGATTCACGCACCACCGGAATTTCTGGTGCACTACCGGAACTATCTGTAAATAGAAACACAAGATACAAAAGAAAACAATAGTTCACGGGAACTTGGATTGGAATTTGGGCCGAAATTTCCTCTCAAGCAAAAACACTGGACATCATTGCATGAAAATTTCAATAACTTTTGATTTCGGACTCTGTTTTTTATGATCTTGGGCTCGTTTTGAAGAGAACAACAAGCTATACAAGATCATGCACAGAAACATCATAGTACATCATGGAAGGACAAAACAAAATTAAGAAAGGTATGACCTCTCTAGAAGCGATGTATCGGGGAAACAAGCTTTACTTTATTTATTTTAGTTTACTATATTTATTTCACATTACTAATACGAAACCTTGTGCTTTACAACCACTTGGTGAAGTTGGGGACACAAGACAAATTATTTTGCTATATAGGTTGCTTGACTAGGAGAAGACGAATAACTTCTAAGCCAGTTCCTTGAGAGTTCGATTAAACCCTTGAGTAACCCTTGTGGGGAAAATAAGCTTGCTACAACACTCTGCACTTGGAGTCCCAACTAAAACTGGCCATGATTGTTGCCATCAAGATGCGCGCGGGGCATGAGGCAGGATGCGAGCGGCGATGCCTTCGGCTTGGAGAGGTGGTCTGGTACGGAGCAGGTCGCGGCCGACGCTAGCAGAGAGGCGGGAACTCGCGGGGCGGCGGTGAGGGAGGCGGGTGAGCTCAGGCGCTCAGGGAAGAATGAGGGGAAGAAGGCATTATGGAGGAGGCCGACGAGCACTATGCGACGAGGGGATCGGGTTCCAATCGGGGAGAAGGGGCGCAGGGTCGAGGTTAACGAGATATAGGTGGGGAGCAAGGTTTGTGATGGTTCACAAGGACACGACGGGGTGGGTGGGAACTACGTGCGTGTGCTGTAGTGCGGCGGCGAGCGTGCTGTGTGGTCATGGCAGTTGTGCGTGATGTGTGTGTCCACTGAGGTGGACCAGTTCATGGTGTGCGTTCGGTGGCGTGTGCGTGTGGGTTTTCTGTGTAAAGTGTTGGTGGTGGCTAGGGTGGGATTATGTTAGGGTTAGGTAGGTGGTCTAGGGTTTCAGCCCGCTTGGCCTATTTATTTTAAACCTTTTTTAGAAACATCTGTAAATATTTTTACACCATTGAAATATAAGAGAGGAATATGGTTTTAATTTGAATATAAGAGGGGAAGACTTAGTAAACTAAAATAGGGTTTAATAAAGTACTCTTAGAGGCAGAACCATGCATGATGATGCGAACAATAAAACAACACGCAATTTTCTAGGTAGGGTTTTCTCCGGATGCTACACACATGGTACGGACGGGCGGTATGGGCAAAGCTCTGCCTATACCAGTGGCCGTTAAGCCCGCTGGAGCCTCCCTCTGTGTTTGCCAATCTTCCAGTTGCAAGGAAAAATCAATTAAGTGACATTTATCACTTAGAAATATCATATTAGTACATAATATGACGGTTCCAATTGATATGTTCATAAGAGACTTAGTAATACGAGATCCTGTTGAAACAAGGACAAAAGATGCCCGCGAGCAGAGTAAAATGCCAAAAATCCTACTCTACCTGTGCAAAAACAAAAGATAAATATGCTTCAATTTTAGACTCATCATGGAGCTTAAATTAACCTTTAGAAGATGCTTTCATCATAAGCTGATGTTGTAGCGGAATGAGCTCTTGGAGATTGTGCAATCTATGTAGATTACTGCTAAGGGGGATACAATGCTCTGAAAGCTAAAGGGTAGTGGGGTGTATAGAGTGAAGTTTTCTATGCAGTTGTTAATTTTAGAGGGGTTTTTCCTGTTCATGTTTATGAAGTGTGGAGTATTAAAGTTCCTCCTAAAATTCAGTTATTTATGTGGCTTGTTACTCATAATAAGGTCCTCACTAAAGATAGCCTTGTTAAAAGTAAAAAATGTGGATGACCTGACCTGTGTTTTCTGTAGTGAATTAGAAACAAGTGCGCACCTCTTTTTTGAGTGTGTGGTGGATAAAGCTATGTGGGTGGAAGTAGTAAAAATATTTGGTTGGGTGTCTTCTTTATTAATTTTGAAACTATTGCTAATCTGTGGCATGGTGAAAAGAAAAATGAAGTGGTAAATGTTTTACATGCTGCAGTTATATGGTCCATTTGGCTTAGAAGAAATGATATCTATTTCAATAGATCAACATGGTCTGGTTTACATGATATGTGGAGAAAAACTGCTTGCAGCCTTGCGCAATGGGGCATTTTGCTCTAAGGGTCGAAAGGGAAGGTGAACACAATAGTGCTCGCCTTGGAGACCTTACAGTGTGTTCCGCCTCTGCTGTTGTGGCCTGAGCCTGGGTGATCCCCGAGAAGAAATCTAAAACTCAATCAAAGATTGAGCTTCTAAACATGGACCGCATAGGTGGGGAGGACTAGAGAATTTTAGCATGGAACCTGTCATGTACTCTGCAAGCCAATTCTTTCATGCTGGTGGGCGATGGCGAGAAGTTCAGGGTGGTGCAGAAATGAAAAAGTATCCTGTGTGCCGTGTGCCTGGTGCATGAGAAAACAAAGTTGTTGTGAGTCGTCCGATGTTCTGAGTTCCTAATTTTGTCAGCCTGGTGTGTGTGGTAGATGGTGTTTGTCTTGCTAGTCAGCCATGGGTGGTGTCAGGGAGATGCGTGTGGTGTCTTCCCCGATGTAAAAGCGGGATGTTGAACTGGTGGTTTCAGTAAGGGAAACTGGGGGTAAAACCCTTTTCTCTAAAAAATAGTATATACTTCCTTTCGTCCTGAAATAACGTCCTGAAATAAATGATTTAAATTTGTCTAGATTCGCATATATCTAATACTAAAATGCGTTTAGATATATCTGAATTTAGACAAATGCACGTCACTTATTTTAGGACGAAGAAAGTAGAAGTCTAAAAGTGGCATCCCACTTTCCACTTCTGCATCCCTATATCCAATATCATGTATTTTTGTAGGTATCAGATATTTAGTCGGTTGAGGTCGCTTGCTCTCTAGCATGGACCATCCTGTTTCAAAATCAGAGATCGATCTTCCACCTTGTTTGAAAAGATAGATGGATAAAGGGCTCTGCAGTTCAAGACATTGTTCTTCTAGGTGTTTCAGTTAATCAGTACAGGGAAAGCTAACAACAGAAGAGTGGCTTTGGTGAATCAAGCTTTGGCTCATAGGCCCTAAACAGAAACTTCTCTATTCAGAGCACTACAGAAAAAATGTCGCTGCCGTGTAGACACGTCTTTGCCGTGTACCAAATAGACGGGAACACGGCAAAGCCTGTCTTTGCCGTGTGTAACTCAGAAAGTACACGGCAAAGTACATGAACACGACAAATTTCTGAAAAAGAACACGACAAAGACTCACAAAGGAACACGGCAAAGGAAATACATTCGGCAAACTCGACAACAGCATAGGTGTTGTCACGGCAACAAGGTGAGACCCGTGACCCAACAGGTCCACTTGACGAGAGGAGCTAATGGCTGCAGACGGTGGTCTCTTTGCCGTGTGCCCTTGCCGGTCCTTTGCCGTGTGTATTCAGCGGTACACACGGCAAAGGCCTTTGCCGTGTGTATTCGCAGTACACACGACAAAGTCCTTTTTTTCTTTTTTTCCCTTTTATCACATTACTCTTAGGAAAATCATAAAAAATCATTTTAATTCAGAAAAATACAAATAATATATCAGAATTTGCAGAAAAATAAGATCTATCTATCTACACTCAAATATTAGATATTTATATTGAATAAGAATCTTCATGCTCGCCGTTTTGACCATAGTTTAAAACATGCATTAAAAATTAAAAAATGATCGAAACAATGTGAAACCTTCGCCTGGTGTCATATTATGTGACATAGTTGATAGGTAAAATATTAAACTTGGTATATTGATTATGTCTCAAAAATACCTTCACAAAATGACCTATCGCATTTGAGGTTTTCTGGTGTTGATGGCGCCTAGTACTGTCGTGGGACGCTTCGTTGGAAACCCCAAGAGCAAGGTGTGATGAGCACAGCAGCAAATTTTTTTCTCAATAAGAAACCGAGGTTATCAAACCAGTAGGAGGAAGGAAATGTCACACAGGTGTTGCAAGCAACGCGGAGACCTGCACAACACAAACTCAAGACTTTGCCCCAATGAATCAGTGAGGTTGTCAAGCTCACCGGTTTACTGTAACAAAGGATTAAACGTATGGTGTGGAAGGTGATGGTTTGCAGCAAGTAAACAAGTAACAGTGGAAGATGTATCAATGGTAAAGATTGGACCGGGGTCCATAGTTCACTAGAGATGCTCTCCTTAGATAAACAACATGGCATGAAGGGTAAACAAATTACAGCAGGGCAATTGACAGAAACTGAGCAAGGCATAACAATGTAATACCGGACAAAAAGATCATATGAGATTCGATTGGGCAATACAACAATATACATAGATCGTCATCCAACTACATCTATGACTAGAAGTCCACCTTCAGATTATCATCCGAACCCCCTCAAGTATTAAGTTGCAAGCAACAAACAACTGCTTTAAGCAAAGTGTGTAAGGTAAACAATCCACTTGTTCAATGAACAAGAGACCGTTGTTTTCTCCCTAGTATCAAAATCACATCTACAACCAAAGAGATTTCTGTCACTTCCCTTGGAAACTAGAGGCATGAACCCACTATCGAGCATAAATACCCCCTCTTGGAGTCACTAGCAACTACTTATCCAAGATAGCTACTAACAACGGAGAGCATGCAAGATCACAAACAACATAGACATGATAGTATCAAATAGACAAAACCATTAATCAATCTGACATAGTAATCTCAATATCCATCGGATCCCCGCAAACACAACATGCATGCTTACAAATAGATTAGATCTTGATCATGAACGGAGCTCACAAGATCTATACATGAAAGCACAAGGAGGAGATACACCCATCTAGCTACTACATGGACCCATAGTCCAAGGTGGAACTACTCACGCATCATACCGGAGAAGAAGACCTCCGGGATGATCTCCCCTCCGGCAGGGTGCCAGGAAGAACTTCAGATTCTCCCGATCTAGGGACGACGGTGGCGGCTACAGAAGGTTTTATCGAGTTTTGATCGGATGCCTAGGGTTTCTGCATCGGGGGCTTCTTATAGGCGAAGAGGCGAGGTCGGGAGGCGGCCAGGGGCCCCACACCCTACCCAGGCGCAGGGTGGGCCCACCCGCGTCTAGGAGGGGTCTGGACGCCCTGGTTCCCTTCTCCGTCTCTCCTCTGGACTTCGTGTCGCCCACGGTAAAATATTAACTTTGGCTTTTGTCCTGTCCAATTCCGAGAATATTGATTTTCTGCCTTTCTGGAACCAAAAACAGAAGAAAACAGGCAATTGGCACTGTGGCAACTTGTTAATAGGTTAGTTCCAGAAAAGATATAAAAACACCTCAAAGTGTAGAAAAAGCAAAGAAAAGTAGATACTAAACAAGCATGGTAGATCAAAAACTATAGATACGTTTCCGACGTATCACCTGGCTTTCGGGTCAAATGACCAATGTTATGGCTAGAATCAAGGAATAGTTTGTGATAATGTGTCCATATTGTGCATGCATGTGCATCATGGAATGATGAACAATGTTGCAGGAGGAAGTTTTCCTTTTCGTCGCACCAAAAAGCCATTTTCCATTTTTTGACCTAAAAATGGGGGGTTTTATGAAGCAACCACCAAATGGATAATTCAAAATGCTACCACCACATTTTTCAAAAATACTAGACCACCTTAAATGGACAATTTCCCAACAGGGGGATCTCAAACCTTTCTGTCCACTCCAGGTGAAAAAGACAAATTCCTGCAGAATCGGTAGGAAGTGGGTCAGATATGAACTACATGTACATGATATGATGGTCATGCTTTTAAAAAAATCATTTTTAGGTTCACAATATTCTATTTCATCAGAGATCCAATGAAAGTTTAGAGAGGCTCAGCTCCGAGCTAAGAATCTTCATACCGTCGTTCGATAAAGTTTGTCGATAGTTTAAAAGAGTCATAAAAAATTCAAAAACGATCAAAACAATGCGAAATCTTCATGTGGTGTCATATTATGTGACATGGTTGCAAGGAAAAATATCAAACTTGTTATATTGAATATGTCTCAAAAAAACCTTCACAAAATGACCTATCTCATTCGAGGTTTCCTGGCTTTCGGGTCAATTGACCAATGTTATGGCTAGAATCAAGGCATAGTTTGTGATAATATACCCATATTGTGCATGCATGTGCATCATGGAATGATGAACAATGTTGCAGGAGGAAGTTTTCCTTTTTGTCGCACCAAAAAGCCATTTTCCATTTTCCGAGCGTAAAAAACGGGGATTTTATGAAGCAACCACCAAATGGCTAATTCAAAATGCTACCACCCTATTTTTCAAAAATACTAGACCACCTTAAATGGAAAATATCCCAACAGAGGTATCTCAAACCTTTCTGTCCAGTCCAGGTGAAAAAGATAAAATCCTGTCGAATCGGTAGGAAGTGGGTCAGATATGAACTACAGGTACATGATCTGATGGTCATGCTTTTTTACAAAAATCATTTTTAGGTTCACAATATGCTATTTCATCAGAGATCAAATAAAAGTTTAGAGAGGTTCAACTCCGAGCTAAGAATTTTCATACCCGTCGTTCGATAAAGTTTGTCGATAGTTTAAAAGAGTCATAAAAAATTCAAAAACGATCGAAACAATGCGAATTCTTCGCGTGGTGTCATATTATGTGACATGGTTGCAAGGAAAAATATCAAACTTATTATATTGAATATGTCTCAAAAACACCTTCACAAAATGACCTATCTCATTTGAGGTTTCCTGCCTTTCGGTTCAAATAACCAATGTTATGGCTAGAATCAAGGCATAGTTTGTGATAATATGCCCATATTATGCATGCATGCGCATCATGGAATGTCGAACAATGTTGCAGGAGGAAGTTTTCCTTTTTGTCACACCAAAAATCCATTTTTTATTTTCCGAGCGTAAAAACGGGGAATTTATGAAGCAACCACCAAATGGCTAATTCAAAATGCTACCACCCCATTTTTCAAAAATACTAGACCAACTTAAATGGAAAATTTCCCAATGGGGGGATCTCAAACCTTTCCGTCCACTCCAGGTGAAAAAGACAAAATCCTGCCGAATCGGTAGGAAGTGGGTCAGAAATGAACTACATGTACATGATCTGATGGTCATGCATTTTTACAAAAATATTTTTTAGGTTCACAATATGCTATTTCATCAGATATCAAATGAAAGTTAGAGAGGCTCAGCTCCAAGCTAAGAATCTTCATACCTGTCATTCGATAAAGTTTGTGGATAGTTTAAAAGAGTCATAATAAATTCAAAGACGATCGAAACAATGTGAAATATTCACGTGGTGTCATATTATGTGACATGGTTGCAAGGAAAAATATCAAACTTATTATATTGAATATGTCTCAAAAAAAGCTTTCACAAAATGACCTATCTCATTCGAGGTTTCCTGCCTTTCGGTTCAAATAACCAATGTTATGGCTAGAATCAAGGAATAGTTTGTGATAATATGTCCATATTATGCATTCATGCGCATCATGGAATGGCGAAAAATGTTGCAGGAGGAAGTTTTCCTTTTCGTCGCACCAAAAAGCCATTTTTTATTTTCTGAGCGTAAAAAACGCGGGATTTTATGAAGAAACCACCAAATAGCTAATTCAAAATGCTACCACCCCATTTTTCAAAAATACTAGACCAACTTAAATGGACAATGTCCCAACAGGGGATCTCAAACCTTTTGTCCACTCCAGGTGAAAAAGACAAAATCCTGCCGAATCGGTAGGAAGTGGGTCAGATATGAACTACATGTACATGATCTGATGGTCATGCTTTTTTACAAAAATCATTTTTAGGTTCACAATATGCTATTTCAACAGAGATCTAATGAAATTTTAGAGAGGCTCATCTCCGAGCTAAGAATCTTCATACCCGATGTTCGACAAAGTTTGTCGATACATTAAAAGAGGCATAAAAATTGAAAAACGATCAAAACAATGCAAAAACTCCATGTGGTGCCATATTGGGCATGCATGTGTATCATAGGATGGAGAAAAATGTTGCAGGAGAAAGTTTTCCTTTTCGTTACACCAAAAAGCCATTTTCCATTTTTCGAGCAAAAAAACAGGGGATTTTGTGAAGCAACCACCAAATGGCTAATTCAAAATGATACCACCCTATTTTCACAAGATTATATGGATGTGATATTTGTATTCCTCACATTTTTCTGATTGATTTAGACATTTTATTTGTTGAATTCCGATCCACGAATTTAAATATATGAATTATTCCATATTAAATAAAAAGGAAATAAAACAAAATCATTTTATTTTTTATTTGTATTCAAGATTATTATTACTTATTCATTATTATTTACTTAAATAATTGTTTGGAATCTAAAATTGAGATGTGTGACATCATGGTCTAAGAGTTAATAGAAGTGATATGAAAGTATTATCAACAAGGTATAATTTTTTTCTCGGAAGCTTATTCGGAAGGAACGAAGAAGTTAAGCGTGCTAGAGCTAGAGTAGTGTTAGGATGGATAACCAAAGGGGAAGTTTGATTATGAGTGCAATTTTACCTAATATTAAACATACAAAGGGTTAAAATATCCTATATGAGATTATCAAGTAAATAATATTCAAAAAAGTTTGAAACATAATTGAATTTTTTTCATTTTTTTCAAAAGTCAGTCTCTTTGCCGTGTACTTTTTCCACGAGACACATGGCAAAGACAGCTTATTTGCCGTGTACTTTTCGAGGAGACACATGACAAGACATCTTCTTTGCCGTGTACTTTTCGAGAAGACACACGACAAAGAATAGACATTGTCATGTCCGCGGGAACTGTCATCTCACTTTACTTTGCCGTGTCTACGCGTAAGACATATGGCAAAGTCTTTGACGTGTCTTATTTAGAAAACACACGGCAAAGTCGACCTTTGCCGTGGCGAACGTTGTCGTCTGGCATTTGTCATGTGTATACGCACGGCAAAGCCGTTACCGTGTTCTGAAAGGAATTTGCCGTGTCTTTTGCTCATCCCACTAGTAGAAAACAGGTTATCCGTTCACGCCCCCTAACAGCATTAGTACCGGTTGCCACGAACCGGGACTAATGCTGGCACGCGTCCCGGTTCAAGCGGGCACGGTGGCCGAAGGCATGCATCCCAGTTCGTAAGGGTTCATGCGTCCCGGTTTGTAACACAAACCAGGACTAAAGGTTGGGCGTCAGCCACGTGGCGTGGCACACACCTTTAGTCCCAGTTTGTGTTACAAACCGGAACGTATGATCCCTCCCTCTATAAATACGACGCCCCAGCCCTCTGCATCCCCTCTGTTTTTTCTTGGTGGAAGGTGTGAGAGGTGTGCTAGTTTATTTTTTTCTATGCATGCATTCATGGTGTTTGATGAAATGTTTGAGTAATGATACCGTTCAATTTCTCACAGAACAGAAATATAGAAGGTGTCCGAGACGCACTTGAGCTTTCTCCTCTTTATTTTCCTCGATCGAGGTTAGCAATCTTATCTCTTCTCTGTCATTGATACAATGCATGTGTCAATGTGAATAGGTCATTTCACTATTTATGATGTCCCGTTTTTGATAAACTTAATTATATGTTGCAGATGGACGGTCGGGAATGGATGCACGGTGACCGGCGTGTACCCGGGTACATTAAAGGCGTGGATAAATTTATCGATGTGGCTACGGAAAACAAAGAGAATGGTTTTATACGTTGTCCATGTGTTCAATGTCGGAACAACATGGAGTACTCTTCCTCGAAAATCATTCACGGCCACCTGGTTATGAAAGGTTTCATGCCCAACTATAATTGCTGGACCAAGCACAGGGAAAGAGGGGTTATGATGGAATACAGTGAAGAAGAAGATGATGATAACAACTATCATCATATGTTTCCTGAATACGGTGATACTACAATGGAAGACAATGAAGAGGAAGGAGGTGAAGAAAGGGCATCAGATGAGCCCGCTGATGAACTTGGTAGGGTCATTTCTAATGCAAAGCGAGACTGTGAAACATAAAATAAGAAGTTGAAGTTAGAGGGCATGTTAGAAGATCACAAAAAATTGTTGTACCCAAATTGTGAAGATGGCAGCATAAAGCTCGGTACCACACTGGAATTGCTGCAATGGAAGGCACAGTGTGGTCTAACTGACTCCTCATTTGAAAAGATGCTGAAAATAATGAAGCCGAAGTTTCCAAAACATAACGAACTTCCCGAGAGTACGTACGAAGAAAAGAAGACTCTTTGTCCTCTAGGATTAGATGTGCAGAAGATACATGCATGCATTAATGACTGCATCCTCTACCGCGTTAAGGAGTATGAGAATTTAGATAAATGCCCGGTAGGCAATGCATTGCGGTATAAGATCAGACGAGATGACCCTGGTGATGTTGAGGGAGAGCCCCTCCGGAAGAGGGTTCCTGCTGAGGTTATGTGGTATGCTCCTATAATACCAAGGTTGAAACGCATGTTCAGAAACAAAGAGCATGTTAGGTTGTTGCGATGGCACAAATAAGACCGTAAGAAAGACGGGAAGTTGAGACACCCTGCTGATGGGTCACAGTGGAGAAAAATCGAGAGAGACTTCCCGGACTTTGCTGGTGATGATGTATTTGGTATGGTTAAGTACATAGAAGTAATCTTTGGAAAGGGTCTCGGCGGTCAATCAGTTCCGAACGACGTCGCTACAGGACACGCACCCATGTGGAAGAAGAAATCTATATTTTGGGAGCTGCCATATTGGAAAGTCCTACGTGTGCGCTCTTCAATCGACGTGATGCACGTGACGAAGAATCTTTGCGTGAACCTTCTAGGATTCCTAGGCGTGTATGGGAAGACAAAAGATACACCAGAAGCACGGGAGGACCAACAAATTATGAAAGACCCAAAGAACATGCATACACATAACAATACGGATAAAGGGCGTCACTTAAGTCGTGCCAGCTATGCTCTTACCAAAGTATAGAAGAAAATCTTTTTTGAAGTCCTTTACAGTATCAAGGTGCCGCCTGGCTTCTCATCTAATATAAAGGGGATAATAAATATGGCAGAGAAAAAGTTCCAAAACCTAAAGTCTCATGACTGTCACGTGATTATGACGCAGTTGCTTCCGATTGCATTGAGGGGGCTTCTACCGGAAAATGTTCGAGTACCCATTGTGAAGTTGTGTGCATTCCTTAATGCAATATCTCAGAAGGTAATCAATCTAGATATTCTGCCAAGGTTACAGAAGGATGTCGTACAATGTCTTGTTAGTTTTGAGTTGGTGTTCCCACCATCCTTCTTCAATATTATGACGCATCTCCTGGTTCACCTAGTGGAAGAGATTGCCATTCTCGGTCCTTTATTTCTGCACAATATGTTACCCTTTGAGAGGTTCATGGGAGTCTTAAAGAAATATGTTCATAACCATGCTAGACCAGAAGGAAGCATCTCCAAGGGATATGGAACAGAGGAGGTCATTGAGTTTTGTGTTGACTTTATTCCTGACCTTAAGCCGATTGGTGTTTCTGACTCGCGGCATGAGGGAAGACTAAGTGGAAAAGGCACGCTGGGAAAGAAATCAATTATATGTAGGGATGGGGATTCTTTCACTAAAGCACACTACATAGTTCTACATAATTCCACCTTGGCAGCTCCGTATATCGAGGAACACAAGAATATTGTACGCTCCAAAAACCCGGGGAAGCCTGACTCATGGATTACAGATGAACACATGAAGTCTTTCGGTGGTTGGATGCGGACACATCTCTTGAATGACACCACTGTTGGAGATCAGCTATACTTGTTGGCCGCGTCACCATCTTCTACTATATTGAATTTCCAAGGGTACAAAATAAATGGGAATACATTCTACACGATCGCCCAAGATAAAAAGATCACCAACCAAAACAGTGGTGTCCGCTTTGATGCAACGGACGAGAATGGGCAAAAGGACACATACTATGGTTACATAGAGGATATATGGGAACTAGACTATGGAGTCTCTTTTAAGGTCCCTTTGTTTTGCTGCAAATGGGTCAACCTGAATGGGGAAGGGGTAAAGATAGACCAGTTGTACGGAATGACAATAGTGGATCTCAACAATATTGGTTATAGAGATGAACCATTCGTCCTAGCCAATGATGTATCTCAGGTTTTCTATGTGAAGGACATGTCCTCCAGACCGAAAAAACAAAAAAATATGAAAACGAATACATCATATGATGAGCCAAAGCGTCACATAGTTCTTTCAGGGAAAAGAAACATCATGGAAATAAAGGACAAGACAGACATGTCAGAAGATGTAAGTTTGATCAAATTCCGCCCTTCACAGTGAAAACTGACCCAAGCATTCTGTTAAGTAAAGAAGATGCTCCATGGTTACATCTGAAGAGATCATAAGGAAGGACATATGCCAAGAAGTTCATGCTCATATTGTGTACCTCTAGTTTATGTCTAGTCGATCGGCTGCATATTGTGAACCTAAATGTCATGAGACATGATATCTCATTTTGTGAAGGATATCTTATGATGTTTACAATTTTCCAAGTTTAATAAATGTATTGAGTAGTACCGGTTTGTGGCTTACCGGGACTATATATAGGGGGGCCTTTAGTCCCGGTTTTGTAGTCTCGGTTTTTAATATTAATAAATGTCTTGAGTGTTAGTCCCGTTTTGTGGTTGGACCGGGACTAAAGGGGGACTTTAGTCCCGATTCGTAGAACGACTTTCCCGAACTATGAATAAGTTGTCCCGATTCGTACTTACCATTAAGATCTGATCTCCAAAAGCGCGTGGTCACATATTAGGGACTAAAGGGGTCGTTTTGTGAAGTAACCACCAAAATGTTGTTTCAGAATGCTACCATTCCATTTTTCTAAAATACTAGACCACCTTACATGTACTATCTCCCAACCGGGACATCTCAAACATTTTCGTCCATCCCGGATAAAAAGGACAAATGTCTGCCAAATCGGCAGGTAGTGGGTCCGGTTTGTACTTCAGGTACATGATCTAACGCCCGTGATTTTTTGAAAAAATCATTTTTAGACTCGTAATATGTGGTTTCTTCAGAGATCCAATGCAAGTTCTAACGATGCTCGGCCCCTATCTTCATGCACGCCGGTTCGACCATAGTTAGAAATTCAAAAAATTCAAAACGGGCATAAGAAATTCAAAAAAAATCTGAACAATGTAAATCCTTTGTGTGGTGTCATATTATGTGACATAGTTGCAAGGAAAAATACCAGACTTGGTATATTGATCATGTCTCGAAAAAACCTTCACAAAATGACCTATCATGTTCGAGGTTTCATGGCTTTCGGTCCAAATGACCGATGTTATGTGCTGGATCACGGCATAGTTTCTGATACTGTGCCCATATTATGCATGCATGTGGACATTGGTATGGAGAACAATGTTGCAGGAGGAAGTTTTCCTTTTCGTCGCATGGAAAAGCCATTTTCCATTTTCTGAGCGTAAAAAACGGGTCGTTTTGTGAAGTAACCACCAAAATGCTGTTTCAGAATGCTACCGTCCCATTTTTATAAATTACTAGACCACCTTACATGGACTATCTCCCAACCGGGACATCTTAAACCTTTTCGTCCATCCCGGGTAAAAAGGACAAATGTCTACCGAATCGGTAGGAAGTGGGTCCGGTTTGTACTACAGGTACATGATATAACGCCCATGATTTTTTGAAAAAATCATTTTTAGACTCGCAATATGTGGTTTCTTCAGAGATCTAATGCAATTTCTAACGATGCACGTTCCCTATCTTCATGTACGCCGGTTCGACATAGTTAGAAATTCAAAAAATTCAAAACGGGCATAAGAAATTCAAATAAAATCTGAAAAATGTAAATCCTTTGCGTGGTGTCATATTATGTGACATAGTTGCAAGGAAAAATACCACACTTGGTATATTGATCATGTCTCGAAAAAACATTCACAAAATGACCTATCATGTTCGAGGTTTCTTGGCTTTCGGTCCAAATGACCGATGTTATGTGCTGAATCACGGCATAGTTTGTGATGTTGTGCCCATATTATGCATGCATGTGGACATTGGCATGGAGAACAATGTTGCAGGAAGAAGTTTTCCTTTTCGTTGCATGGAAAAGCCATTTTCCATTTTCCGAGCGCAAAAAACGGGTCGTTTTCTGAAGTAACCACCAAAATGCTGTTTCAGAATGCTACCGTCCCATTTTTATAAAATATTAGACCACCTTGCATGGACAATCTCCCAACCGGGACATCTCAAACCTTTTCGTCCATCTCGGGTAAAAAGGACAAATGTCTGCCGATTCGGTAGGAAGTGGGTCCAGTTTATACTACAGGTACATGATCTAACGCCCGTGATTTTTTGAAAAAATCATTTTTAGACTCGTAATATGTGGTTTATTTAGAGATCCAATGCAAGTTCTAATGATGCTTGTCCCCTATCTTCATGCACGTCGGTTCGACCATAGTTAGAAATTCAAAAAATTCAAAACGGGCATAAGAAATTCAAAAAAATCCGAACAATGTAAATCCTTCGCGTGGTGTCATATTAAGTGACATAGTTGCAAGGAAAAATACCAGACTTGGTATATTGATCATGTCTCAAAAAAACCTTCACAAAATGACCTATCATGTTCGAGGTTTCATGGATTTCGGTCCAAATGACCGATGTTATGTGCTGAATCACGGCATAGTTTGTGATGCTGTGCCCATATTATGCATGCATGTCGACATTGGTATGGAGAACAATATAGCAGGAGGAAGTTTTCCTTTTTGTCGCACGGAAAAGCCATTTTCCATTTTCCGAGCGCAAAAAACTAGTCGTTTTGTGAAGTAACCACCAAAATGCTGTTTCAGAATGCTACCGTCCCATTTTTCTAAAATACTAGACCACCTTACGTGGACTATATCCCAACCGAGGTATCTCAAACCTTTTCTTCCATCCCGGGTAAAAAGGTCAAATGTCTGCCGAATCGATAGGAAGTGGGTCCGGTTTGTACTACAGGTACATGATCTAACGCCCATGATTTTTTGAAAAAATCATTTTTAGACTCTAAATATAAGGTTTCTTTAGAGATACAATGCAAGTTCTAATGATGCTCGTCCCCTATCTTCATGCAGCCGGTTCGACCATAGTTAGAAATTCAAAAAATTCAAAACGGGCATAAGAAATTAAAAAAAATCCGAACAATGTAAATCCTTCGCGTGGTGTCATATTATGTGATATAGTTTCAAGGAAAAATACCAGACTTGGTATATTGATCATGTCTCGAAAAAACCTTCACAAAATGACCTATCATGTTCGTGGTTTCATGGCTTTCGGTCCAAATGACTGATGTTATCTGCTGAATCACGGCATAGTTTGTGATGATGTGCCCATATTATGCATGCATGTGGACATTGGTATGGAGAACAATATTGCAGGAGGAAGTTTTCCTTTTCGTCACACGGAAAAGCCATTTTCCATTTTCCGAGCGCAAAAAACGGGTCGTTTTATGAAGTAACCACCAAAATGCTGTTTCAGAATGCTACCCTCCCATTTTTCTAAAATACTAGACCTCCTTACATGGACTATCTCCTAACCGGAACATCTCAAACCTTTTCGTCTATCCCGGGTAAAAAGGAGAAATGTCTACCGAATCGGTAGGAAGTGGGTCCGGTTTGTACTACAGGTACATGATCTAACGCCCGTGATTTTTTGAAAAAATCATTTTTAGACTCGCAATATGTGGTTTCTTCAGAGATCCAATGCAAGTTCTAATGATGCTCGTCCCCTATCTTCATGCACGCCGGTTCGACCATAGTTAAAAATTCAAAAAATCCAAAACGGGTATAAGAAATTCAAAAAAAATCCGAACAATGTAAATCCTTCGCATGGTGTCATATTATGTGACATAGTTGCAAGGAAAAATACCAGACTTGGTATATTGATCATGTCTCAAAAAACCTTCACAAAATGACCTATCATGTTCGAGGTTTCATGGCTTTCGGTCCAAATGGCCGATGTTATGTGTTGAATCACGCCATAGTTTGTGATGCTGTGACCATATTATGCATGCATGTGGACATTGGTATGGAGAACAATGTTGCAGGAGTAAGTTTTCCTTTTCGTCGCACGGAAACGCCATTTTCCATTTTCCGAGAGCAAAAAACGGGTCGTTTTGTGAAGTAACCACCAAAATTCTGTTTCAGAATGCTACCGTCCCAGTTTTCTGAAATACTAGACTTGGTATATTGATCATGTCTCGAAAAAACCTTCACAAAACCCTAAACCCTAAACCCAAGTTTCTTCCCACCATTTCTTTCCGCCATTTCTTCCCGCAGTTTTTTTCCCTCCATTTCTTCCCACAGTTTTCTTCTCGCCATTTCTCAATACATATATGTAGGATTGGACTCCATTGTCATTGCACATATCTAGACTCATATCTGCAACTGCATCACTCTTTCCCATGGCTTCCACCATACGACTAACTCCTAGGGAGGCGGAGGCGCTTTGCACCTCGAACTACCCCTGCCCGCCGGGCTACTGCGTCCCCGTCGGCTGGATGCTGAGCGTCGGAGGCGTATTGGTTCCTCCTGTCCCTCTAGGTGTGGCACGCCGGATGGCCATCATGAACCACTACTACTTCGAGCTCACGCCAGAGAAGCGAAGGAATCCCAACTGGCATCCCGACTATTTCCTGACTTGGGAAGCCTTCTTCGGGGATTGGCGTGAGAGGGCGCTCGCCAGGCAGGAGGAGGACGGCCCACCTCTTCCGAGCCGGTCGTCCTTCTATGTATATTAATCTCCTCAGCGAGGCTGGTCGTTGACTGTGGTGGCGCGGCCGGACTCTCCAGAGCGTCATGGCCTACGACACGGCCGCCGACTCTAACCCCCGCCTGCGCTACCCTCAAGTCCAGCCCACTCGTACTCAGCCTTCAAGGTTCAACTACGGCGACCCCGACGATGATAGCAACGACGGCCGCGGCGAGTACGACGACTACAGTGGCGAGTATTACAGGTGTAGGCAGGAGCATGACTGAATAACTCCAACATTGCAAAACAAGTTCGATCGATTGTGACTTAATATGGCCATGTATCTTAATTTTCAGTTCTTCTATGTATCTTAATCTCCAGTCGTGCTTTATGTAACTTAGTGTTAGTTGCGTTATGTACTTTCATTCCAGTTCTATCGTAATAAAATTTTCTTCCCGCCCATTATTTCCCGTCCTTTTCTTCCCGCCCATTAATATATAAAAAATATAAGTTAATTCAAATCCAAATTAAAAACAGAAAATGGTTTTGAATTAGTTATTCAAATCCAAACACTTTTTGTGTTTAAAATTTTTCTAAATTCCAAATTAATATTAAAAAATATAAGTTAATTCATTTTTAATTTTAAATGGTTACATTAATTATTTTTAAAAATAGAAAATGGTTTTGAATTAGTTATTCAAATCCAAACACGTTTTAGGTTTAAAGTTTTTCTAAATTCCAAATTAATATTCAAAAAATATAAGTTAATTCATTTTTAATTTTAAATGGTTAAATTAATTATTTTTAAAAACAGAAAATGGTTTTGAATTAGTTATCCAAATCCAAACACTTTTTATGTTTAAAGTTTTTCTAAATTCCAAATTAATATTCAAAAAATATAAGTTAATTCATTTTTAATTTTAAATGGTTACATTAATTATTTTTAAAAAACAGAAAATGGTTTTGAATTAGTTATTCAAATCCAAACACTTTTTATGTTTAAAGTTTTTCTAAATTCCAAATTAATATTCAAAAAATATAAGTTAATTAATTTTTAATTTTAAATGGTTACATTAATTATTTTTAAAAACAGAAAATGGTTTTGAATTAGTTATTCAAATTCAAACACTTTTTATGTTTAAAGTTTTTCTAAATTCCAAAGTAATTATCATTTAAAAAACATTATAAATTTAAACCCCAAAATAAAAAAATAAGGCGGGAACAGAGAGAAAATTCTGATTTTTTTTGAAAACAGGGTCATACATCCCGGTTGGAGCCACCAACCGGGACTAAAGACCCCTGTGCGCGCCGTTTGGGCTCAGCCCAAAATATGAAAAAAAAAAAAGTGGAGGATACGTCCCGGTTGGTGCCACCAACCGGGACGTATGACCCTTTATTCCCGGTTGGAGCCACCAACCGGGACGTATAATCCCTCCTTTATAACTTGCGCGCCTCTTCTTCTTTTTCCTCATCTCGTTCATTGAATCGTGCACAGGAAACCACAACGATGCCGGCAGGCTGCCCGAGCTCACCGCCACACCACCGCCTCTGTCTGCGCGTGCCCCGGTCGCCTCCGTCCGCGCAAGCAGAGGGCTCGAGCACACGCCGATGTTGCCGTGCCGCCGTTGCCGCGCAAGCAGCAGAGGCCACCGCCGCCCCGCCGTTGCCACCACTGCGCCGCCGTTGCCACCAACGCGCCCGCCACTACCACCAAGGTGCACTGTCGCCCCCTCCTTTCTCTCTGCTCCGTCCGCGCGCGCCCCGACGCCGTCCGCCGCCGCTGTCCTCCGACGCCCGCCGAAGCCGTCTGGCCCAACTAGCCCATGCCGCCGGATCAAAGACCCACGGCCCAGATCGTTTCGTTTACCAGTCAGCGCAGCGCTGAGTCAGCTGCCGCGTCAGCGGGAATATGCCAGGGAATATTCCCCTGGGATTTCTATAATAAGAAAATAGACAAAAATTTGTGCAAATTTGTAAAATTCATATAAAATTGAATATTAATCATAAAAATACATGTGATATATCCCTGGATTCATAATAATGTGTTGAATATTATCATGCAATAAAATTCGTACTTTGACCAATGTATATTCTCTGGAATATTTAAATCTATTATATGGTAAATAATTTATAGGAAAATATCCACAACTCCAAAATTGGCAAATTTGGTGTCTATGGATTCAGAAAATTGTAATTTATGTCACTATAGCATTAGTTGATTTTGTTACAGTACAAAATAATTACCTATTATTAAATCCATTAAACGAGTATTTTGACTATAACTTTTAATCTGTAAATCAATTTAGGGTGAAACCAGTGGCAAATGAAAGCTATGAACATTATCTATCCATTAGAATGGTTCTCATAATTATATGAAACTATTCTATACTGAAATTATTCAGAATTCATTAATGCCTATTTAAAGCCTATTTGTTTAATGGAAAATGTTTATGGGAAGCTTTTGATCTTGTTTCTCTTTTCTAAAATGCATGCAGACTGTTTTGTTGTGTTGATGTACTATATGATTGATTGCAACTATTGTTTGGCGCGATAGATTGCCCGGAGTGAGATTATTGTGATTGCGACGACTATGTAAACGATTACTACAACTGAGGCAAGTGTCACTATCATGAATCTCCTATTGTTTTATTATGCATTTAGTTTTCAGTAGATTGCATTGAAGGAAATGTTTTATATTATATATGCTATGCTATGGTGTGAGTACCCAATAGAATTGTCATAGACCCCAATTGATTTCTTGATAGCCATCGTATTGTAGATGCTTAGCCATGTTATTAGTTGTCATAGACCCCAGTTGAATCGATGTTGCACCTAGGGTTAGCCGGTGTGCCCTCGCCAGGGCATCCCGAACCCTTTTAAATCGATGTTGCACCTAGGGTTAGTGTAGGATCTCTAAATCTGACATGTCATACATATTCATTGCGCATTGTATTTTGCCATGTATTGATTGCCGCCTTTCTTTCCTGTATTGGTTCTTCGCGATAGGATCCGAGCCCGAGGGTTTCTCCGAATTAGGGTTTCTGATATTGTCAATTCATTTTTATTATTGTGTATGTATATATTAGGGTTTCTCCGAATTAGGGTTTATATCTCTCAACACCCAACCTAACATTCTCCTTTAGCCGCTTTGACTTATCTGTTTTTCCACCTATGAAGAAAATATGGATCCACACGACAGAGACAAAGAAAAGGAAGAGTTGATCCAAGGTGTGATCCGCGGGGAAGAAAATTTAGATGTATCGACGTTTCTGAACAACTCCGGTGAGGGTGATCCTCTTTTTGCTGGAAGAGACGACTTGTTTGAGGTTGAAGGTGATGCCTTCCACGAGGGAGAAGGCGATGCCTTGTATGATCGAGAAGACGACCACTCCGGCGAGGTGCATGTAATATAATTAATTCATTAATTAATCATCTGCTGTCTATATAGAAATAGTAACGACGATCTTTCTTCTTGTAGCCCTCCGGATCGAACAAATCTACTAAAAAGAGCGGACGAGGCCCAACCAAAAAGTTGGAAGACCATCAGAGGTTCAGGATCGAAGATATCGGTGAAGACGGAAAACCGACGGCTCCCGTTTTTGTCGCGAACAAATTTGTGGCACAATGCGGAGTAATCGTTAGGGACTTCGTCCCAATCACCATTCGAAATTGGAATAGTCCTGCTGATGCGGAAGAAGAGAGAACGTCTTTATTTCTCCCTACCGTGGCCAAAGATTTAATGTGGAAGAGGCTCATGCTTAATTTCAAACTACCGAAGATAGAGCTGGATCCAAATGCGGAGGATCCCAATTGAGGACGCCTTAGAACATGCGCAAGCCATGGAGATGAAGGTCAGGGAGTGGGATATGAAGAAGATGGCCTAGTGTTTCACCAACTGGAATAAAAGATTGCACCTTGACTATGTCGTGAAAGAGAAGACTCCGGATTTCGAGAAGATTCAGTTTCAGAAGATAAAACCATTCTGGGCTGAGTTTGTGAATTACAAGACATCAGAAAAAGATAAGAAAATGTCTGCAACGAATAAGTTGAAGGCTGCTAACAAGAAGTATCACCATAATATGGGGCAAGGTGGCTACAGGGCTGGCATTCCTAAGTGGAAGAAACTTGAGGATGAACTGCGTGCTAAAAAGATCATCCCAGAGATAGACGATTGGATCGAACGTGCAAAGAATTGGTTTTACGGGCATGGGGGCACGTTGAACTCGAAAGGGAATTGTATATATAACATATGACATAAAGAATACCCCTTGCCAATCGAGAAGATGAGAAACGCAGTAAAGGCTGTTAAAGATGCGGACTTCATTCCCGATAGAGAGAATGATGAGCTCACACTCGCCCTTGGAAATAAGGAACATGATGGACGAACACGAGGCACAATAGGCTCCAAACCATGGAGCACTGGGTTTCCCGAAGAGAGGAAGAAATATCATGATAGAAGCTGTAAGAGGAGAAAGGACAAGGCAGAAGTTGAAGAAGATATTCAAAAAGAGCGAATGCGTATAATTGAAGAACGAATAAAGCAACAACAAGATCAAATTAACGCACTTAACCAGCAAGGTACTACCAGCCCATCACTGCAGCAAATGGTGGTAGAACCTGCATTCGATGCTACCGGCCTATCGAATAATCCAAAAAGCAGTGTGGCTTCCACCGAGGTCCCAGGTGATGACAATGACGATGACGATGGTGCACCGACGATGGCTCCTGTTGGCTACCCAGTGAATGATATCACACAGATGACACACTACGAGCTACATGTCAAAGTTGTGAACATATCAATGAAGGTGGCGGTCGGCTATGCCTTACCAATTGGACCCACACCAACTTACCATTGTCGTCTGGTTCCACAGGGCTACATTGTTGTCGGGGTGGATGAAATCATGCCCACCTTTCAAGGTTTGAAGCTTGACTACCCTACAGGTGAAGGGGATGTGACTGAACTGGGAGAAGCAACAAACGTCACCATTCTATGGCCAAAGAAATGTATCGTGCTTCCAAATCACACGCCAAGGCCATCTTCGCCGCCACCTCACCCGTCTCCAGCGAGGTCATCGCCGCCGCAGCAGCCGTCTTCGTCGTCTCACCCGGCTCCATCGCCTCACCCGTCTCCGTCGCCTCACCAATCTCCGGTGCAGCCATCGCCGTCGCCTCAGGGAAAAAAGCGTAAGCGTACCACCGCTACTATACGGAGTGGTAAGCGATCACCGACACGTAAACAAGAGCCTCTTCCAAAAGTACCAAAGGTTCCTCCCAAGAGAGCTTATGACTGTACTGAAGAGGAGACTACGGCTATCGTTGATGCAGAAACGACAGCGTTTTTCGCTAAGCTGAGGCGGCCGAAAGAGCCAGAGTTCCCCAGCACCAAAGAAGAAAAAGCCCGAGTGTTCAAAATGCTAAAGGCCCTTCACCAACCCGAGCCAAAGCTGTCATCAGACTATGAGCGCTCTATTCTCAAGTCACATGCGGCACAGCAAGCCTCGAAGAGAAGTACTGATGCAAGCGGGAAATCTGTTGCCCAGCTCGGAGAACAAGCAAGACAATCTTGCGCCCCTCTCAAGGTGATTTCCCATACCAATGTGGGGTCGAGAAAATATGCGGCCAAAGAGCAGTATGATCCAGATGTAGTTGCACAATACGAAGAAGTTGCCGCTGCTCAAGGTATGAGTATTGCCCACTACTTATCCCAGTTATAGTACTTTCCCGTGGGTGAAGTAGCATACAAATATCAGTACAGCAAACCTCTCGTCAAACCTGAGGAGGTAAATAATCTTCCAACAAAAATGCGAAGATTGCATAACTGGTACATGCATGCCACAAAGGCCGGTGCTAACTGGATAATGTTGAGGGTTACAAAAAAGCATTATGGGAAAGAAATAGATGACATGATATCCATTGAATTTGTTGAACTATTTCAATTATTCAATCAAGACGCCTTGGACAAATCGATCATCGGTGCCTATTATCTGTAAGTACTAATTCTGTAATTAATTTAGTCTCTAGCTATCTCACCTCGTTTATTGCATGTATATAATCATACTATAATATGCAGAATGAAGATTCTCAAATGCAGCAGAGGACAAATCTATGACATTGGGTTCATTGACCCATATTGGGTTCATCAAACTAATCTCAAAACAAACCCCAAGGATACAGAGGATAATATCGTACACGCGTTAAGCTTTCAAGAAACCAGAAGGGAAATACTATTTCCTTACAACTTCGAGTGAGTGTTATTGTCTTGTATACACTTTATATTTCGCTTACTCAACGTTAAGTATATAATTGATTAGTTATGCATACACAACTTCCACTATATTCTGTTAATCATTCAACCTGACAAAGGGCGTGTACTAGTCATGGACTCAAAACATAAACCCCTTGAGACGTGGAAGGACATGCAGATGCTTCTCCAGCGGTAATTCTAATCATTATGATACTATATCGGCAACGTTCGTGAATTTTATGATATCAAGTAATTAATAACTTCTTTTATTCGTTTTCTTCGCCGGGCAGCGCTTGGAAACGGTTCACCAAGAAGACTAGGGGTGTTTGGAAAGAGGAGTTTATATTTAAACCACTAGATGTAAGCACCACTAGCTATATCTGCTTATATCTTTGATTCTAGTTTTGATACCGTTATTATCATGCTTGATTATTATTTTGATTGAACTATGTTCTCGTAAAGTGCTTGATGCAGGGACCAGGGAACAATTTATGTGGATACTATGTTTGCGAGTTCATCCGTCAGACGTGTTGTGAGAAGGGGAGAAATTTAGAGCAAATTAACGTACGTAAACAATTTATATAGTTTTTAATTACCATCAAATTGTATTTAGTTTTATTCATATAGGTTGACTCCTTTTTTAAATCAGATCGAACATCTACGGAACGGTCTTCTGCCAAAGGATCGTGTACAAGCAATTCAGGAGGAATTGGCGGGATTCTTGGATGTAGAAGTCCTAAACCCAAAAGGAGAATACTATTCGGGTGTGTATATCCAATAGGGATTGTATAAAGAGCTTATTTTGTATATAGTGCATGAACTCCGTGTATCGAATGTAATATGTTCCACATTTGGATCCATATTATCATGATGATCTTGTGTAATATAATGGTTCCTTCATTGATGAGTGCAAAACACTACTCCCTCCGCTCCGGTATAAAGGGCCCCTAGCGTTCTTGATCGTGTTCCGATTTGTAGAGGAAAAAAGGCCCGATTTAATTAATTTCTGTTTAATTGCCTCCTAAAACCCTCCCGTCCTTTCATTATCCCATGCATGTGCTATGTATGCGAGTAACTGCCATGGAAACTCTTTCGCATGCATAGGCTCTCCTTCTTGTTCACACGCAGCGAGTTGGATATAAACGGATCGTCGGAGTGCGAGAACTGCAGGGACACTCATCAGATGGCCGGGGATGAGAGCGGCTGGACATGGCCAAGCGAGAGGTGGATAGAAAATTTACGGTCTGCTATTGAGAGTTGGCTCGAATCCATGGAGGTAGCGGAGGCGGGGCAGGTCGCAGCAGGAGAGGGTCCTGGCGTGGTGGAGGAGGCGGTGCTGGTCACAGCGGGAGAGGGCCCTGCCGTGGTGGAGGAGGCGGGGCAGGTCGCAGCGGGAGAGGGTCCTGGCATGGTGGAGGAGGCGGGGCTGGTCGCAGCGGGAGAGGACCCTGCCGTGGTGGAGGAGGCAGGGCAGGTCACTGCGGGAGAGGCCCCTGCCGTGGTGGAGGCCGGCGTGGAAGAAGAAGATATGTTTGAGCGTCACCGATCATGCATCGAGGGGTTGTTTGCCCGTGCTCAGTTCATCCGCAACAACAACATAAGTAGGTCGGAGCATATGTCCGAGTGCGAGGGATGCCTCTTTCGGGCGGTCTGCAGAAAGTGTGATCTTCGTGGCGATGCGTTCATCTTTCGGTGCATGGGGTGCAGCCTTCCTGTGCCAACAGACCTTCGTTGTTGCGACAAATGTTCGAACCCACTACTCGCGGACATCTACTGGTGCAAGGATTGTGCAACATAGGTTTCTATTTACGAAGACGACATTTGCATATGTTGTCGCCGTAGTCCATCTAAGTCTATCAAGGATGAAAAGAATTTTCAGGAAGCGCCGGATACCCAACTCTAGTAGGAGTAAGAATGTCCAGGATGAAAAGAATGTATGCATGAGTTCTAATCGACAAGCTCTCTGTAATCGACAAGATCTATGTAATCGCCAAGCTCTATGTATGCATGAGTAATGGACAAGTTTTTATTATTCGTGAGTGCATACATGTCCTGCATTCAGCCAAGCAATTGTTGCATCTACATACTTTTTGTCGATTATCAAACGGATTGGTAATAATCCTTGTCTCTCTAGGACCTTTTTCCTTAGATGGGGTGGATCAAAATGCTGGCTTCCTTTTTTACGTATCATCTCTCTCATGCATGCTTGGTGGCTGATCCATATCCTATAAGAAAGATATAGAGTAGACAAGTTATACATGCTCAAAAAAATCCCATCACAAAAGAACCGTAAGTTTTAGAAAAATACCTATTTAGTAGCTCATGAGGATACTCATCCAAAGACTGGTTCACCTTCGTAAGTATTTCAGGAAGATTCTTCGGAAACTTTTTTTGAAACATTGATTGAATTGAAGAAAACCGACCAAGGTCTAAAATATTTGTCTCTGGTGAGTTAGGAGGTTGAAAAACCATCCTTATATCCCATCCTCCTCTAGCAGCCTCACTCAAAAATAATGGGTCATCTGGTTGAATATGGGTCTTTGCATTATCTTGCTGAATGAACACGGTTTTTACCTATCACTAGCAGGCCACTTAGCCTTGATAGCAGGTAACACAAACTTAACAAGGTACTCCCTACTCTTTGCCTTGTCAACATCTGTGCTAGGCTTCAACTCGCACTCTCCTCTCTACAACATAAAGTAACATTATAGCACAAACTATACATATCAGAAATATTGAAGGATATGCTAAGGAGATAAACCTGTTGGCACTTCTCTTTTGTGCTTGAACCCAATCAATATAAGCCCATATCCCAATCTTTCCATCAAATATACATTTTCCTTGGGCATCATATCTTGGCCTAGCCATTGCCGAAAGAAACATTATCTTCTGTATGTGACCCTTATTCTTAGTCTCCCTCTCAGGAGCTTTCTCTCTATAACTCAAATACACATTTTGAGTCCTCTTGATTCTAGAGAACCACTTATCATCGATGTAAACCACATTGAAACCGGCCTTGAAAGTGGGTTCACCATGAAAGGTAGAAGGTTCGATATGACGAAGACAATGCTTCACACGTTCCCTCAAGTTATCTTCCGTCAACATGGGTTTCACTTCACTTGTCACCCTTCTAATTTGCTTCTCTTTCATCCTCCGAAACACGGTCGTCGGTGCCATATTGATGGAAGTAGCAAGTTGACGCAGAGTCGTGCGCTCGGTAGTTGCAATAGCTTCTGATGCTTCAATACCAAATGGAAGCTTCTTCCTCCCACACTTGATCTTCCTTCTACACTACACATTATTTATGCCACCATCTTTTAGTCATGTTCTCCAAATCCTTCTGACAACCCTTGTCGGACATTTAGCCAATTCCGCAACAGCAGCAGAAACTCCACGTTTCATTTTTTTGGAGGTTCCATTTCTCTCCAAAAGCCATTGGTAAATCTGCCTTTTTTCATTCGTGTCATAATATTTTCTGGTAACTCTGTTTGTGTGGACATCTACATAATCAGAACCATGATAAGAATCGTGATCAGAGGCATGATCAGAAGCATGAACAAATATAATCCGTTTACAACTTACTCAGATCGATGACGCGACGTGGATTAGGTTGTACATGCGGTTGGCTAGGAGGAAACTCGTCGGCGTTCTCAAAGTTCGGGTTATACCCAATGCCACGGTATCCAACAGAAGGTTCATTGTTTTCATCATCTTGCAAAACAAGCACGAATGAAAACAATCGAACATGACAACAAAGATTACCGAAAATAAAACGTACAACTCTAACTTACTCATGTTAAGGTCGAACCCTCTTCTTGCACCTTGAGCACTACTCTCTGCATGATCAAACGTACAGCTTTCGTTCCCATCTATACCGAAAATAAACAGAGATTAGAGTATAACGAAACACTGCCGCGGCAGAAAAACATAGCAATTCTCTATCGTGGCAGAGCAAACCTCTGTCGCGGCAGAAAATCCACGCAAATCTCTGCCGCGGTACATCTCTAACCTCGCCACCAAAACAACGCAAATTTCTGCCGCGGCACATAGATGAGAGAGTAGTGCATACCGTTGCGTAGCTGGAAGAACGATGAGTTGATGTCGATGCTGAAGCTACCGCCTACGTTGAGGGTAGGGTCGACGGTGATGCCGCTGCTTGCCTGCTTTCGGACACGGGCTCCGCAACCTCTACCAGCGCCGCCTCCAGGACCTCTCCCAGCGCTGCGGCCATGCCCTCTCCCAGCGCCGCCACCTCCTCCCGCAGCGCCGCGTCCTCCTGACACACCAGCGCCGCCACGACCTCTCCCAGCGCCGCGTCCTCCTGTCACACCAGTGCTGCCACCTCCTCCCCCATCGCCGCCTCCTCCCGCAACGCCGCCACCTCCTCCCCCATCGCTGCCTCCTCCACCAGCGCCGCCACCTCCTCCCCCATCGCCGCCTCCTCCACCAGCGCCGCCACCTCCTCCCGCAGCGCTGCCTCCTCCCCCATTGCCGCCTCCTCCACCATCGCCGCCACCTCCTCCTCCAGCCCTGCTTCCTCCTGTCACGAGGCCGAAACCGTGCGGCCGCATGAGACCGACGCGGCGCACAGGGTTCGCCGGAGGAAAGAAGGAGCGGACTGGCGGTATATCACCGATAGGTGGAGTGTAGGAGGTTGCTCGAAACCCAACTAACCCTAGGGGTGGAGGTCATCGGGAAGAGCTTCGTGGGTCTGGCTCCATTGCTGGAAGATGAGCTTCGGGATGAGGTTCGTCGGTCTAGCTCCGATGGGGAATTGAAGTGGAATCGAACCTGCAGATCGCCGCCTATTTAACTATGGAGTTTGATTGCCAAATTCACGCGCGTAGATGAAAGAATTGGAGGGAGAAAAGACCGGGAGGGAGCCAATTCAGCGCGCCATTGCTGGAAGGTTTGGAGGGAGAAGTCCTAACCACGAGGGAGAAGTCCCGCGAGAGATTTTCGGATCGCATGGAAATCGCCCGTTTTTTTCCAAACGTGGCCCGATGTGCTGTTTCGATCTCCTTCCTTCCCCCGTGGCAGAGAATGAGTCCAATCAACGTACGCCTTGGTCCTGCCGTTGTGAGCTAGGGGCCCTTTATACCGGAACAGAGGGAGTAAATAAAAAATAAAACAACATAAATGAATACTCTGCCGCGGCACAAAAAGTGGCCAAAATGCTGCCGCGGCAAAAAAGGTTGCCAAAATGAATTCTCTGCCACGGCAGAGAAATGTGTCAAATCTCTGCCGCAGCAGAGGGCTATTTTTCTCGGTTCGTGTTACGAACTGGGACGGTTGCTCCTCCCTCCCCCCCCCCCTCGCACTCAGCAGCGGCCATGTGTACGCCCTTTTGTCCCGGTTGGTGGGGCAACCAGGACTAAAGGTTGGGGCTTTAGTCCCGATTGCCCCGTCCCGGTTGGGGAACTGGGACTAAAGCCCCTTACCAACCAGGACACATAGGGCTGTTTGCACTAGCGTACGGCAAAGAGCTTGTGTGTCGTAGTGGAGGATGCTACAATGCCTCAATTTTCTCACCCAATTTGCTCCATTTTTAGATATTCGGCTGCACCAGATGAATTCAAATGGCCATGCTCTTTACTTGTCAATACTCAAGCTAATCTAAAAGAAATAAATGAGCGGGAAACCGTTGCTTCTCAGGCCAACATGAGTCTGAGCCGTCGGTTCGCTCATGCCAAGTCGATCTCGGCCGACCATTTATTCCCATTCCTCCACTCGCACACAGAACATGTAGCCGTCACCTATGAAAGGTGGGCCTGCTTTTGCGGGCCCAGTTAGTGGGGGAGGATACAAGATGCTTTATGAAAGTGGAATCGAAGAGGGTGGTTTAGCCCTAGTTTGGCTCGCTAGTCAAGGACAAAATTGACATTTCATGTCTAAAAAAATAGTTGCCTCGCTCTAGAGTACTCGATCTGGACTTTTGATAGATGACTAACATCTGCCTGTACTTGGATGACACCACCCACGGGGTATTGATATCATCACCCAATGCATGTAGCTCTCTAAAGATTACTGGGATGCGGAGAGCGAAATCTCCAATTGTCTTGCCACTCTTGAACACAAGATTCCAAAAGTGCTTGTGCAACTTCTGCACACATACCTCCTAACACGCATCACTTTGATTGCATCCTAGGCGTCCTTTTGGCATTGTTTTTTTTGCAAGGACCAACACCATCTCTAGTGGCACTGAGCGCAAGATCACACCCGGTGCCTTCCATTCCTATAGCCTCCTCGCGGTGCCATAGTCACAGCCTCCTGGAGATGGGCACCTTGTAGTTGAACCTGCACAAGGATTGCCCACTCGGAGTAGTTGGTGCGCTCGAGCGTCTGGGTAGGTGACGCGGCTGCCGCCATCCTCCTTGGTGAGCTCGCGCACAACGATCATGCCACCTCTTCACATGTTGCTGCTCCAACGGCTTGCCTCCCACGTGCGTGGTGGAATATGAGACCGAGAGCACGCATGGCCGGTCCTGGGATTTATGGGGCTCGGGGCGAAACTACAATTTGAGGGCCCTTACTATAAAAATCTAAACATTGATCAATATATGCCTATGAATACCGATGAACATGTAAGTACATCCAAAATGATCATTGATATAAAAAACCATACTTAAAAAAATTATACTAGATATAAAATGAGTTAGCAGAAAAGAATGTGACAATGATATTAATATGAATAAAAATCCGCCCTCCATGGCATTGTTAAGAAGAATTGTGCAACATCATCGAAATTGCTAGCAAGAGAAATCCAATTGGGGTACGGCAAGGGATGTGCCTATGCATAATGGTGTTAGTATGAATATCAGTTTCATCCAATAGTATTTTACTGATCAACAATCGAAAATGAGCACAAATTAAGGTGTAAAATAACAGCCTACTAGATAACTCAATAATCACACACTCACGAATCCTAAATCACAATAATATATGTATCCGTAAATAATGTCCGGTGACCGCTTAATAACGGTCATGTTGCAACAATGCAGACCCAATTTTAATCGTCATATATAACACATCAATTATCGATCACTCAATCTTCATGCCAAATTTAGGATGTAGACTAGATAATGGCAGACGTACCATGTTTCAGTTCTTTGAAATCTCGCTGTCGCAGGAGGACACAAGGTCGGGCGGCCGGCCATCTCTCAGGCCTCAGCTTCATGCCCGTAGCGGCATAGAGCGCACCTGGTCAGGCGGCCGGAGTTTGGGATCGGCCGAAGAAGTACTTCGGATGATGACAACAGAAAGAAAACCTGTGATCAGCCTTGGCGTCCAGGCCATGATGGGCTATGTTCTATCCTCTTTACATGGGCTAATGTGCGTGTACAACGGAGAGTGGATCTTCTTTTTCCACCAGGTCAGGAGACCGGAGTTTTGGGATTCTTTTTCTTGCTGCACTAGCTATCTGAACTAAAAGTTTGAATTGATGAAAAGTGCTAGGTTATGTATTTATATTTTTATAACACTCTCCCTCACGTCTAGACTATTTTAGTCCTTAGCGTGGGTTCGGTGCAGGCCGCAGAATCTTTTTTAAACTACATTGAGCAGGGTTTTGAACATGAGATGCTATAATACCATGTTGGATTGATACGCTAACCATCTTAATCAAAAATCCGAACTGGTATGCCTAGGCTTTACATTATATTCTTAACACAGCGACTGAGCATATGGATAGTGCCATCCCAGTACCGCTCGTGCCCATCTCCACTAAAACCTCATCATGATCACCGGGCCTCTGCCATACCACGAGAGACAAACGCAGAGAGCTAGAGAATGTCTACACTACTGAAAATAGAAAAACTAGCCAAGCTACATTTCTTTTATTCAGACTGAAACTAACTGAAACCTCACCAACGGGATCAAATTGCCTAACGTCCGCGGCATACGAAATCAGACTTGTCGATATGGCGCCTCTCATGGTAGATAATGAGCACCAACCAAGGCCGGGCGTATAACTGCTCTGCGCGGTTTCTTTTGTTAACCCCTGTACTTTCTGCTAGGCGAGATCTCCTGAGCATGCATCCCCTTAATTCTCCAGGCCAAACGAGCACCAATACCATGAGTAATTATTAAGGACTTGTAATAACCAAAGAATTAACATGCATGGTTAACATAGGCCTTTAACGAAAGCCAGCAATGCAGCAGGAGAGGTGGCAGCTAGCAGGGAGACGCATATATACATTTTGTACTTGAGGTACTCATCGCTCCTGGACTCCGTGAGGGTGTCCGTCTTGCGATAGCGGCAGCGCTCGATGTGGAACCTCGTCGGGTACTCGGGGTTGTTCAACTCGCCGCTGATGACGTCCTCCACCCGGTCCTAGGGGATGAGCGCGACGTCGTCGCACTGGTGCTCGGAGCTCGCGTACTTGGCCCACCTGAGGTCGGCGGCGGAGAACTCCTCCCACGGAGGTTCCTGGACGGGGAGATCGTTCACCGACTGCAACACCTCCGTCTCATCACCCATTTTTTTCGTATCGCCGTCGCCGCCACCAGTCGCCGGAGATTTTTTTTTAGGGGATTCGGTGAGAGAAAGGAAACGAAGAGGGGAGATGTGGGGACGACGAGGAGGCGGAGACTGCGGGGTATATCCTGTTCTCCGCCCGTTGCGGAGAATAGAAAAACTCCACCCGTCCGTACCCCCTCAACTCACTTGGGCTGGCCCATTTAGGCCGGCCATTTTTTTCTTTATTTCGTTTCCCATTTTTATTAATATATTAAACTCTCCCTAAAAATATATTTATAAAACTTTATGTTCATACATTCCATATCATCTGTTCTTTTCTGCGTAATGAGCGAGAATGTTATTATGACTTTATTTATATCCTGTTTCGGAGTTAATTGGATAAAACTACCATAATTGAGGCTATCGGGACAGGTCAGTACCGATTCTGGTAATTTCTGCGTGTCAGTACCAACACTTGGACGCCGCAACTCTGATCGCGCAAATCCCAGCTTGAACACGTTTCTGACGAGTCTGGCCCATGTTCAGAGCTGACGTGGCCAAACGGTCGTTTCCCCCGCTGTTAGGACAAGACCAGGTGCGGTCGGACCAGGTGGGTCTGGGTCTGGGTCATCTTCTTCCCCAGTCAGTTCCGCTGGTGCCTGCTCTCTCACTCTTCTCACTCTCTGCTTCCCCCGATCTGGTGTCTCCATCGTCGCCGACCCTCTGCCACCGTCGTCGATCGTCATGCCCTCCTGGGATGAAGAAGACACCAGCGACGGTAGCCTCGTGTCAGGCTCCTCAGAAGGGTAGGATATTAGCCCGCGTGTACATGTAAGTGTAGATCTAGGGTTCTTCAATTTGGCATGCTTTTAGTTGGATTTCAGTCGATTGCAGCTCTTGTTTAGTTTAGGATAATAAGCTCCAGTAAATCCTCTGACATATGTTGCTGTCCTATCCACTAAACCCTAGATAGATTTGTCGATTTATGTTATTGTTGTGCTTTGTGTTAGGTGCCAGATACTATCTTTGACCCTGATTACAACGGCAGTGATGATGTTCAGCTGAGGTGCAAGCATGACAAGCCTCTGTACAAATTTGTTACTTTCGAAGGATCAGACACTGGAAGGAAATTTCTTGGTTGTGGTTGCAAGGTTGGTGGTGTCACTGATTGTAGAATTTGCATTGCTTCATTATCACTGATTGTAGAATTTGCTTTGCTTAGTGACTATTGTTGCTTAGGTGATTTATCACAAGCTGTGATTACATATTGCTTAGGTGATTTATCACAAGCTTTGATCATATATTGTGTATTTTGCTTAATTTGCATTTTCATTGCTTAGAGTATTGACAATGACAGTACTAACTAATCTGTAGGAGGGCATGTGTGACACATTCCATTGGGTGTATTTGGAGTGGCCACCTATATTGCAGAAAGCTTTGATTAGGTTGTGGGTATGTATGAGGAAGAGAAAGATACAAGAATCTCTGGGAATGTGGAGTATGACACTGCCAATTACCAGCTGGTTTTAGAGAAAAAGGAACTGGAGCTAGAGAAAGTAAAACTGATGAAAGAACTCAGCCTAACTGCCATTGAGTGAGTTGGGCAAAATAAAAACCCATGAACTGGAGCTTGAGAAGGCAAGGAAGGAGAAGGCTTTGACACAAGTTAGCACTTTGAAGGAGGAGAAGAAGAAGTTGGAGTATTGCATGGGAGATCATTTCAAGGCTCTCCAAGAAAAGAAGGAGAAGTTGAAGCAGATCTCAGAGTTGTGTGCTGAATGAGTTGTTATTGTATTAAGTAGTTAAACTTGTGTGTTTCTGGCTGTTGAACTAGAGCAAGAACTTATGTGTTTCTGTTATGTAACATTGGAACACGTATGTTATTGTATTATGGATGCTTTCTATATGTACCAGATTACTATGATGTTCTCCACCAGATTATTATTATGTTCTCCACTAGATTATTGTGTGTTTCATGTGTACCAGATTTTGACAGCATTGTATTTTATTAGGTGATTTATCAGATTCAAGCATGCATTTCACATTCACAACATGCATTTCATTCACAACATGATTTATCACAGAATCAGGCATGCATTTCGTCACATTCACAAAATCAAACATGCATCACATTCACAAAACCAAGCATGCATTCATGTCCAGAACCAAGCATGCATTACTACATGTCCATCACATTCACAACAACTCAGCTGCATCACTTACATTGTTTCCATCACATACTCTCATTTCACCAAAAGAGGCGGACATGTGTGGTAAGGCAGATAGTACTAATTGTCCATTACAACACATCTCCCAAAATAACTACATGACAACATGATCCCTAGAAGAATTAGTTGTCTGATGGGCCAGCTTGTCCTCATCACCAGGAACATAGCCACAATTCAAGTAGCTCCATGTTCCGGTCCTCTTGTATGCAGGAGCAGATCCACCTGAAACATCACCCTCTCTCTCTCTCTCTCTCTCTCTCTTCCAGGTGATCTTGGAGCAACAAAGGCAGCGCTGCCAGCAGGAGGTGTAGCCCTTGCAGTAGCCCTTGCAGCAGGTGGTGGTGGACCAGTTGGTGTAGCCCTTGCAGCAGGCGGTGGTGGACCAGTTGGTGTAGGATTTGGAGCTGGTGGTGGAATAGTTGGTTTAGGCTACACAGAAGCAAACAAAATCAGTTGGTGTAAAATACACATAAACAAACAAAAGAAACCAAACTGATAACTAGAGCACTAACCACATGCTTGTTCTTTCTTATAACCAGATCAGGCCTCAAAGGTTGTGAGCAGCTTGTATCTGTGCCCTTGCAGCTTGCAATTAGAGCGTGTAATGGTTCCCATTCTTGATGTATCTTTGGGCTTTGGCACCTCAAACTTCCCCTTCCTCCTCTTCTCTTGCTTTCTCCCTTTATTGATGTGGAAGTAAGGTGGTATGATGTCAGGTGTTGCTGTTTTGGGCCAAGCATGTTGGCCAGGTACTAGGTAAATGACAGGCTGAAAAGCTTTGGCATACATATCTTTCTTGAAGAAATGGCTCACATAATGCTCAGGTTTCTACTTGGCTTTGATGATAGCACTGCATGCATGGCTACAAGGCAGCCCTGTCACATCCCACTGTTGGAGATATGCCCTAGAGGCAATAATAAATGTAGTTATTATTATATCTTTGTGTTTATGATAAATGTTTACATTCATGCTATAACAGTATTAACCGGAAACATTAATACTTATGTGATTTGTAAACTAAAATAGAGTCCCTAGTAAAGCCTCTTTATAATACTAGCTTGTTGGTTAATAGATGATCGTGGTTTCCTGATCATGAACATTGAGATGTTGTTAACAACAAGATCATATCATTAGGAGAATTGTATGATGGACATACTCCTATAGATAAGCGTAGCATGAAGATCAAGTCATTTTAATAGTTCAATTGTTATAAGCTTTCTGATACATAGTAACCTAATTCCTTCGACCATGAGATCATGCTAATCACCATCATAGGAAGGATGCTTTGATGACATCAAACACCACACCGTAACTGGGTGGCTATAAAGGTGGCATTAAGTGTTCGGAAAGTATGGGTTGAGGCACATGGATCAAGAGTGGGATTTGTCCATCCATATGACGGATAGATATACTCTAGGCCCTCTCGGTGGAATGTCATCCAATTAGCTTGCAAGCATGTGACTGGCTCACAAGGGATCACATATCACGGGAACGAGAAAAGAGTACTTATCAGTAACGAGGTTGAACTAGGTATGCAGAGATACCGACAATCAAAACCTCGGATAAGTAAACTATCATGAGACAAAGGGAAATTGGTATCATATGTAAGTGGTTCATTCGATCGCGAAGTAATCGTAGAAATATGTGGGAGACATATCAATTTCCAGATTCCTCTATTGGTTATTGATCGGAGAAGTTGTAACACCCTCAGAATCGACCCTATGCAAGTTTTAGCGCTTCCCGCCAAACCCGCATAGAAATGATTCAAAGGTGCCTACCAGGCACTTGCGTGCGGGTGGAAAACGAAGTAATAACATTACACAACAGTCCTCGATGGGACCCACAGAACATATATATACAGCAGCGACTCAAAGAGTCAAGAATACAGATATACAGAACAAAGATCCAAATCACCTCGAAAACGTTAGAGCGTCCAACTACGGACAAGATGCAAATGGGGCTAAGAGCCCTGAAGAATAACCACTGGCGTCCATAACCCTGCCCAGGCCAAGCCGGAAGGGTAACCCTGCTAACGACGTCGATCTCAAAACCTTCTTAAACAAAAGGGGTGCCGACAAAGGGCAAAGGAAAAAGAGAGAGCGGTCAGTACTGAGGCCAGTACACGGCGAGACTAGAATTCGGCGTTCCTCGCCTACATAGGTATGGTGGACTGCAGCGGCGGCGCAGCATGCACTAAACAACCTATAGAGACTCGATACCAATAGCGGCTATCAGAGAGGGATAAGAAAGACCTATTCGGAACCAACCTGATGCTACCATCAGACAAACCCATCCTGGTGTTTCCCCCTCAAGACCAAACGAGGAAGTCAACCGAGGAACTCACACAGTTGGCAGTTTTATTTATTCAGTTATCGTTGCAGCAATTACTAGTCAAGTATAGATAATCATCCTGATATAATAAGCAGTGGGCAATTTTAGTTTAACCATTCCGTTGTAGTTGCGACACTTACTAGTCAAATATAATTAGCATGAGATATCCCAAAACCCAGCAGTTGTTGGTACTTTTATTTAGCCATTCCGTTATAGTTGCAATACTTACTAGTCAGATACAATGGTAGCAAGCGACAACCCAAACAAGCAGTTGTTGGCAATTTTATTTAGCCATTCCATTATAGTGAAGCTGATTACTGGTCATTATAAGTCAAATTTATAGCACTACTTTAGTTATAGTTGTCTATGATCGAGATACTGTGCTCCAAGTCGTCCATAACCGCGGACACGGCTTTCAGAAAGTTTTACCCTGCAGGGGTGCACAAATAGCAACACACACTCGATCAACCTCGGAAAAACCAAATCAAAACCCAACGAGGCTTTCACGACAAAGCAATCACAGGATTCAGAAATATTTCAGGGGGCCACCCCATTGAGTACACCCGCAACGAAGTTAGCCGACTCCGAGACGGACTCAAGGTCTGCGTCAATGGCTGTAAACGATTGGGAACCCGAAAATGTGACTGGGCTTGTCGATACCGCGAAAACACTCCGCTTACCTAAACAGTACAGGTGCAGTACATCGCACAATTTGAATAAAGCAGTAAAGCATGGCATAAGTACAGGATAGTAAATAAAACCTCGAACTAGTTTGTGGCCCCAAGAAATAAGAATGAATCAAGCTCTGGCTCAGGGGGGGTCCCATAATCCTCCCGGATGTGGATAGCGCGAATATTCAAGGAACAGGTATCAAGTACTCGGGGTCCTACGGGACACAAGTGGACGGTTAACAACCAAATAACATCTATTGCCCACCTGTGCCTCTGCATTTACCTACTTCAATTTTAGTTGTTAAACAGTAATTAAAGTCTTGATCATCTCCAACAATAAACACACGGCAATACTCCAACAACTATGGTACTTGACGACATGCAACAGCACTTGAGCAAGCGACTACGACGCGCAGGTCCAACTATCTACCAAACAACAGGTGATAGGAGGTGTCCAGGGCAATATAAGGCTGCAAGGGATATCACGGGTACGAAAACTAGAGCATCGCAACACAGATAGCAATAGATCAACAGGAGGGAATAAATACTATAAAAGTAAGATAGGTAGAAAGGGGGATATGCTCTCCTGAAAACATTGCCGAAGGTTCATCCGAAGATCGGGTCGATACTCGCATCAACTCATCGGCCTTATCCGCGAAGAACCAAAACACTAGAAGAAACACAGGATGCACTATTTAATACTACGGTAGAAAATCGGGCATGATGCATGTATGATGTATGACATGGCAAAGATGCGATGCAATTAGATCATATTAAGCGGAATCGAGGTCCCGACAATTAATTATTAGGTTCGAGTTATTTATCTACCCCGCAAATTAAGTGTTGGATTAACAGGGCGAAACATGGCATCGGTTTGCTACACCAATTTAAATGGAGTCCGGAATTAGACAACGATATCCCGCAGATGGACTCCATATTTAATTATGAGATGAATCGGCGTAATGCCCCCAACCCACATGATATGCATGCGAAACGAGCCATTAATATGCAACAAGTTTTATATATAGCATTTATAAAATAGGGGCTCGGGAAAAGGTTCACACATAGGGTTATCAACGACCTTGGCGTTCGATGTGGTTCGGGGTCCGGTCTCAGGGTTTGACGGGATCGGTCTCGGCAGAAACATTCTCGGACAACGGAGTAGATCTTGTCGCATCCGGGAAGAAGGACTTGGTTCAGCGTCGAGGCGCATCAGATTCGCCCTGGTCGATGTCATTCTTGTCGTTGCGAAGATCTTTTCGGGTTCGCGCCATCAAGTCGGTCTTGGCATTCGGGGTGAAGAACTTGGCATCCTCGAGGAAGTACTTGTCATATCCGTGAAGAAGGTCATGTCGGTCCACGGGGTTCGGTCTTCGGGGTTCGACGGGGTTTGGGCTTGGTCTTCGGATCCGCAGGATCAAGGCGTCGAATTCCGGGAAGGAGATCTTGGGGTACCATCCTGATCATCGGTGGCGAACTTGGGGCTCGACACCGGGGTCTTCAGGGTTCCATGTTGGCGAGAATATCTTGTCGCCCCCAAACTTGGTGTAGGTTTCTCTTGGGAAGAACTTGGCGATGGTTTTATAGTGCGCTCAACATCGTTGCTCACAATCCTGAACGAAGATGGACGCTACCTTGGCCGTCGGGATTTGTACTGGTATCACACCAGCTCCACCAGTAGCCAAACAACACATACGCACAGGAGGGCCGCAAAAACAGCACACACGCATGTCGACAGCAGCTTCTCTGGCAGACAGCACCACCACACGGTGTCGGCGCTGTAAGAAGAAGGCCTCGCGATCTATCTTGAAGACGATGATGGTGAGCGTGTGCGGCGTGTGGGGATCCCTGGGTGACAGCTGCCGGCCGTCTCGCAGGAGGAACGGGGCGCGAAGGAGGGGGGCGGCCGACAGGCAAACCCAGGAGGAGGAGAGCCCGGGCGGCTGAACCGAGGCAGGGGGACCCGGGCGACATGGCCAGGCTCGAAGAGAGGAGGCAGAGAAGGTCCGCGGCGGCCTGGCGCGGGACTGGTGAAGCAGAGGACAGCGGGGTGAGGCATGGCAGAGGAGACCCAGGGCGACGGAGGCCGGACGCAGGGGCACGGTCGGAGATCAACCGAGAGGCGCGGCCGGCGAGGTTCGGCGGTGCTCGGGAGGACGCGGGGTCGGCGGCAGCGTTGGAAGAAGTAGAGGGCCACGGGGCCAGAGGGAAGGAGGAGGGTGCGGCTCGCGGGAGAGGGCGGCGGTGGCGGTTGCAAGGGAGCCTGGTGGCGGCAGCTTGCTGCAGAGGGGGAAGCGAGAGGCAGGGCGGCGCGCTGGTTGGGGGAGGACGGAGTCGAGGGGGTTGGTGGCTGCGGGACGGAAGCGAGGCGTGGGGGACGCGGGGCAGGTGGGTGGTGGGCCAGAGGGGGTGGGTCCAGGGCAGGGGAGCGTGTTGGGTGGGTCGGTCTAGCAGTAGGGTGGTGTGAGGAGAGTGGGGTCAGGAGGAGAGGTGAGGTAGAGGGGCTCGGTGAGGTGGCAAGCCGTGGTTGGCTGGAGTGAGGTGGAGGGGTGAAGTGGAGGGAGGGGATTGGTCAGGGTGAGGTGGAGGGAGGCTGGGTAGACTAGGTTTAGGTAGAAAAGGGTTTTAGGACAGGCTGGTTTTGTTCTGGGGTGGCCGACTGGGTCGGATCGGCCCGGTACGGCTGCCCCTAAAAATAAAATAAAAGTTTTAATATTTAAAACGGGGCTTTTTGAAATCCATTGGTAGACGAAACAAAATAATCCGGAGACCCGGGTTTTAATTTGAATAAAGACAGGAATATTTAGAAAACAAAACTAGGCGTTTCGAAAATAGTTTAGACAAAAACCATGCAGGATGATGACGATGCTCAAATGCAAGGTGGCATGATGACATGAGCATGCGGTCATGATGATGCAATGCACGAAAACAACGCGATTTTCTAGTAGTGGTTTAGCGGGGCGCCACAATTCGACACCACTAACAATGGATCTCGCCCTCGAGATCCGCCTCATGGTACAGGGAAGAAGGTCGGTGATCTGAATCTTCCCGCTTCATGTAGATCTTCGCGACACCACTAACAAAGGTTCTTGTTCCGTCTTGAAATCGGCGACACCACCAACAAGATGTCGTTGATCCTGTTCGTCAAGAGAACACTCCGGAAAACAACAGACAAAGTTAAAGGTAAGGCCACCTCTAACTTCTATGGAAGGAGTAAGAATTGCATCGATCCACCATTCAATGTACAAAAGCGAATGGTATGAGTAGTGGTATGGTCGCGACTCCATCCCGCACTCAAAGCATTACTCTGTACATGAATAGGAGAATTATGCAACCAACTCTCAGAATTCATATCGTAGATCTCGGCAAGCAAGGTTCGGGAACAAAAGAATGATGCAGACTCTGCATCGGATCTGGCGTAGATGATGTCGTCGCGTCGGAAAACACCGGAAGGCACGAGAAGGAACAAAGAGAAGTCCACCAGACGAAGGATTCCTCGGATAGCATGAAGACCAGGTGTAGCAACACCGTTACGAAAGGAGGAAGCGAAACCCTGAAGGTACGATGGAACCCAACCACGAGAAATCCTGGACTCGAAGAGAGAGAAGAGAGCGGATTCAAAACACGCAGAGGTGAGAGGAGAGCAGCAGAGGGGTAAGGAGTAAAATCAGAGCTAATCAGAACTATCCAACCGATCTTGCAAAAATAGTTTTGACACTCTACTTCGGCCGTTAGCTAGGTTATCCTACAGGCTGGACTTGTGGGGTATCGCAACTGCTGGGCTCTGATACCACTCTGTAACACCCTCATAATCGACCCTATGCAAGTTTTAGCGCTTCCCGCCAAACCCGCATAGAAACGATTCAAAGGTGCCCACCAGGCACTTGCGTGCGGGTGGAAAACGAAGTAATAACATTACACAACAGTCCTCGATGGGACCCACAGAACATATATATACAGCAGCGACTCAAAGAGTCAAGAATACAGATATACAGAACAAAGATCCAAATCACCTCGAAAACGTTAGACCGTCCAACTACGGACAAGATGCAAATGGGGCTAAGAGCCCTGAAGAATAACCACTGGCGTCCATAACCTTGCCCAGGCCAAGCCGGAAGGGTAACCCTGCTAACGACGTCGATCTCAAAACCTGCTTAAACAAAAGGGGTGCCGACAAAGGGCAAAGGAAAAAGAGAGAGCGGTCAGTACTGAGGCCAGTACACGGCGAGACTAGAATTCGGCGGTCCTCGCCTACATAGGTATGGTGGACTGCGGCGGCGGCGCAGCATGCACTAAACAACCTATAGAGACTCGATACCAATAGCGGCTATCAGAGAGGGATAAGAAAGACCTATTCGGAACCAACCTGATGCTACCATCAGACAAACCCATCCTGGTGTTTCCCCCTCGAGACCAAACGAGGAAGTCAACCGAGGAACTCACACAGTTGGCAGTTTTATTTATTCAGTTATTGTTGCAGCAATTACTAGTCAAGTATAGATAATCATCCTGATATAATAAGCAGTGGGCAATTTTAGTTAACCATTCTGTTGTAGTTGCGACACTTACTAGTCAAATACAATTAGCATGAGATATCCCAAAACCCAGCAGTTGTTGGTACTTTTATTTAGCCATTCCGTTATAGTTGCAATACTTACTAGTCAGATACAATGGTAGCAAGCAACAACCCAAACAAGCAGTTGTTGGCAATTTTATTTAGCCATTCCATTATAGTGAAGCTGATTACTGGTCATTATCAAGTCAAATTTATAGCACTACTTTAGTTATAGTGGTCTATGATCGAGATACTGTGCTCCAAGTCGTCCATAACCGCGGACACGGCTTTCAGAAAGTTTTACCCTGCAGGGGTGCACAAATAGCAACACACACTCGATCAACCTCGGAAAAACCAAATCAAAACCCAACGAGGCTTTCACGCTCAAAGCAATCACAGTATTCAGAAATATTTCAGGGGGCCACCCCATTGAGTACACCCGCAACGAAGTTAGCTAACTCCGAGACGGACTCAAGGTTTGCGTCAATGGCTGTAAACGACTGGGAACCCGAAAATGTGACTGGGCTTGTCGATACCGCGAAAACACTCCGCTTACCTAAACAGTACAGGTGCAGTACATCGCACAATTTGAATAAAGCAGTAAAGCATGGCATAAGTACAGGATAGTAAATAAAACCTCGAACTAGTTTGTGGCCCCAAGAAATAAGAATGAATCAAGCTCTGGCTCAGGGGGGTCCCATAATCCTCCCGGATGTGGATAGCGCGAATATTCAAGGAACAGGTATCAAGTACTCGGGGTCCTACGGGACACAAGTGGACGGTTAACAACCAAATAACATCTATTGCCCACCTGTGCCTCTCCATTTACCTACTTCAATTTTAGTTGTTAAACAGTAATTAAAGTCTTGATCATCTCCAACAATAAACACACGGCAATACTCCAACAACTGTGGTACTTGACGACACGCAACAGCACTTGAGCAAGCGACTACGACGCGCAGGTCCAACTATCTACCAAACAACAGGTAATAGGAGGTGTCCAGGGCAATATAAGGCTGCAAGGGATATCACGGGTACGAAAACTAGAGCATCGCAACACAGATAGCAATAGATCAACAGGAGGGAATAAATACTATAAAAGTAAGATAGGTAGAAAGGGGGAGATGCTCGCCTGAAAACATTGCCGAAGGTTCATCCGAAGATCGGGTCGATACTCGCATCAACTCATCGGCCTTATCCGCGAAGAACCAAAACACTAGAAGAAACACCGGATGCACTATTTAATACTACGGTAGAAAATCGGGCATGATGCATGTATGATGTATGACATGGCAAAGATGCGATGCAATTAGATCATATTAAGCGGAATCGAGGTCCCGACAATTAATTATTAGGTTCGAGTTATTTATCTACCCCGCAAATTAAGTGTTGGATTAACAGGGCGAAACATGGCATCGGTTCGCTACACCAATTTAAATGGAGTCCGGAATTAGACAACGATATCCCGCAGATGGACTCCATATTGAATTATAAGATGAATCGGCGTAATGCCCCCAACCCACATGATATGCATGCGAAACGAGCCATTAATATGCAACAAGTTTTATATATAGCATTTATAAAATAGGGGCTCGGGAAAAGGTTCACACATAGGGTTATCGACGACCTTGGCGTTCGATATGGTTAGGGGTCCGGTCTCAGGGTTTGACGGGATCGGTCTCGGCAGAAACATTCTCGGACAACGGAGTAGATCTTGTCGCATCCGGGAAGAAGGACTTGGTTCAGCGTCGAGGCGCATCGGATTCGCCCTGGTCGATGTCGTTCTTGTCGTTGCGAAGATCTTTTCGGGTCCGCGCCATCAAGTCGGTCTTGGCATTCGGGGTGAAGAACTTGGCATCCTCGAGGAAGTACTTGGCGTATCCGTGAAGAAGGTCATGTCGGTCCACGGGGTTCGGTCTTCGGGGTTCGATGGGGTTCGGGCTTGGTCTTCGGATCCGCAGGATCAAGGCGTCGAATTCGATCTTGGGGTACCATCCTGATCATCGGTGGTGAACTTGGGGCTCGACACCGGGGTCTTCAGGGTTCCATGTTGGCGAGAAGATCTTGTCGCCCCCAAACTTGGTGTAGGTTTCTCTTGGGAAGAACTTGGCGATGGTTTTATAGTGCGCTCAACATCGTTGCTCACAATCCTGAACGAAGATGGACGCAACCTTGGCCGTCGGGATTTGTACTGGCATCACACCAGCTCCACCAGTAGCCAAACAACACATACGCACAGGAGGGCCGCAAAAACAGCACACACGCATGTCGACAGCAGCTTCTCTGGCAGACAGCACCACCACACGGTGTCGGCGCTGTAAGAAGAAGGCCTCGCGATCTATCTTGAAGACGATGATGGTGAGCGTGCGCGGCGTGTGGGGATCCCTGGGTGACAGCTGTCGGCCGTCTCGCAGGAGGAACGGGGAGCGAAGGAGGGGGGCGGCCGACAGGCAAACCCAGGAGGAGGAGAGCCCGGGCGGCTGAACCGAGGCAGGGGGACCCGGGCGACATGGCCAGGCTCGAAGAGAGGAGGCAGAGAAGGTCCGCGGCGGCCTGGCGCGGGACTGGTGAAGCAGAGGACAGCGGGGTGAGGCATGGCAGAGGAGACCCAGGGCGACGGAGGCCGGACGCAGGGGCACGGTCGGAGATCAACCGAGAGGCGCGGCCGACGAGGTTCGGCGGTGCTCGGTAGGACGCGGGGTCGGCGGCAGCGTTGGAAGAAGTAGAGGGCCACGGGGCCAGAGGGAAGGAGGAGGGTGCGTCTCGCGGGAGAGGGCGGCGGTGGCGGTTGCAAGGGAGCCTGGTGGCGGCAGCTTGCTGCAGAGGGGGAAGCGAGAGGCAGGGCGGCGCGCTGGTTGGGGGAGGACGGAGTCGGGGGGGGTTGGTGGCTGTGGGACGGAAGCGAGGCGTGGGGGACGCGGGGCAGGTGGGTGGTGGGCCAGAGGGGGTGGGTCCAGGGCAGGGGAGCGTGTTGGGTGGGTCGGTCTAGCAGTAGGGTGGTGTGAGGAGAGTAGGGTCAGGAGAAGAGGTGAGGTAGAGGGGCTCGGTGAGGTGGCAAGCCGTGGTTGGCTGGAGTGAGGTGGAGGGGTGAAGTGGAGGGAGGGGATTGGTCAGGGTGAGGTGGAGGGAGGCTGGGTAGACTAGGTTTAGGTAGAAAAGGGTTTTAGGACAGGCTGGTTTTGTTCTAGGGTGGCCGACTGGGTCGGATCGGCCCGGTACGGCTGCCCCTAAAAATAAAATAAAAGTTTTAATATTTAAAACGGGGCTTTTTGAAATCCATTGGTAGACGAAACAAAATAATCCAGAGACCCGGGTTTTAATTTGAATAAAGACAGGAATATTTAGAAAACAAAACTAGGCGTTTCGAAAATAGTTTAGACAAAAACCATGCAGGATGATGACGATGCTCAAATGCAAGGTGGCATGATGACATGAGCATGCGGTCATGATGATGCAATGCACGAAAACAACGCGATTTTCTAGTAGTGGTTTTGCGGGGCGCCACAATAAGATTCATATAAGGAAAGTCCTATTTCGGAGTTCGGGAAAGTTTCCGATGATTTCATCGGAGAGGTTCTAGAAGGGTCTAGAAGGTTCACCGACCGGAAGGGGAATGGTCCATGAATGTGTCATGGATATGTGGAATGATTGGATCATATCCTAGGTCAATTGGTGTTGGCATTTGCAAGAGAGAAATAAAGCTCTAAATTGAAAGTTAAACGGGAAGTTTGAAAAGTCAAACTAGAACAATGGTTTCCTAGTGGGTGAAGAAACAAGTCTTTCTCTCAATCCAACTTGGGTTTGGGTTTGGATTCAAACCCACCCCTCCCAAAGCTTCCCCCTCTCATAAATAGAGGGGGAGGGCTGCCCCAACACCACAAGCACAAGCCCTGCCCGAGCCAAGCCGCCGCCGCCGTCGTCGCGCCCTCGCCGCCGCAGCGCCGCCGCCGCCGGCTCCTCGTCGCCACCGTCCTAGCCGCCGCCGACACCTCCTCCTCCCGGATCTCTAAACCCTAGTTTTCCGGGAAACCCTAATCCACCATAACTCGCATCCGGCTTAGGCGAAGCCCTGCGGGATCTTCCCTCTACTTCCGACACCACACTGTCGTGCTGCTGGAATCACGAGGGAGAACTACAACCTCCGCTGCCTGCTGGAACAAGGGAGAGGAAGGTCTTCATCGAGTACCGAACGTGTGACCAACTGCGGAAGCGCTGCCGGAACGCAGAGCCGGAAGGATCGTCTACGCGATCTTGAGATCGACAAGTGTACGACTACATCACCCACGAGAATCTGCTCTCGTTAACCGCTTTGGAATCTTCGAGGGTGAGTTCTTCTATCGACTCGTTGCTACAATCTAGTAGATAGATCTTGGCTTGTTTGTGTACATGCGGTAGAATTTTTTTGTTTTCCATGCTACGAACCCCTACAGTGGTATCAGAGCCGTGTCTATATGTAGATCTGTTGCACGAGTAGAACACAATGGTCATTGTGGGCGGTGGTGCTTTTATTATCAATTGCTTTTTGTGTACTTTGCATCTTACGGTATGATGGGATGAAGCGGCCCGGGCTAACCTTACATTACATCGTTCATGAGACTTGCTCCACGCTCAACATGCAACTTGTATTGCATAAGTGGCTTTGCGGGTGTCTGTCTCTCCCATCACAGTATAGATTCAATTTACAACGGAAACTTGATAGGTCAAGCATCAACGTTGTGGTTCTTGTTCGTAAGTTAGAACGACACTTATTGAAAGCCCCAAACCACGTAAAATATGCAAAGAAAATTAGAGGCGTCTAACTTTGTTTTGCAGGGGTGTGATGTGATGTGATATGGCCATGATTGTGATTATATTTGATGTATGCAATGTTCCTTATTGTAAGTTGCCAACCGGCAGGAGCCATATGGTTGTGTTTAAATTCTGTTAAGACCTGCGTGTCTATTCAAAGTAGTTGTAATAGTTGAAGCTGGTGGACGAGAACCATGAAACGCGCCATTGACCTTGACGCCATACCGGTGATGATGGAGATCATGATTGTGCTTGAAGATGGAGATCGGAAGCACAAGAAGAAAGGCCATATCATATCACATATTATGAATTGCATGTGATGTTAATCCTTTTATGCATCTTGTATTGCTTAGTTCATGAGAGTAGCATTATTGGATGATCCCTCAAGCACACAAATTTCAAGTTTTAAAGTGTTCATCCTTAGTAAGCACCATTGCTAAAGCTTGTTGTTTCGAAGCACCACGTGATGATCGGGTGTGTTAGATTCTGCGAGTGTATACAACGTGAGCAAGCCAGATTTGCTCATGCAGAAGCTAAGGTTTGATCTTGATGATCCTAGCATGTACAGACATGGTCTCGGAACACGGATCACCGAAAGGTAAAGCATGAGTCATATAGTAGATATGATGAACATGATGATTGTTCGCCATTGAAGCTACATCAACTCTCGTGATGATCGGTTTTGATGTGGTGGATTTGGTTCATGTGATCACTAAAACAATGTGATGGATATTGTTTTGAGTGGGAGTTCACCTAGATTAATTTAACTATTAATTAGAACTCAATTTGTCATAAACTTAGTCTAAACTATTGCAAATATGTTGTAGATCAATGGTGGCCCCTACCATCAATTTTAATGCGTTCCTAGAGAAAGAAAAGTTGAAAAACAATGGAAGCAACTTCTCGGATTAGTTCCGCAATTTGAGGATTGTCCTCAATGCTGGTAATTTGACCTATGTGATGGATGCACTGCTGGGTGACCCGCCTGCAGCTACTGCTACCGATGAAGTAAAGAATGTTTACCTCACTCGGAAGAATCAGTACTCCACAGTTCAGTGTGCTATCTTGTATGGTTTGGAATCGGAGCTTCATAAAAGGTTTGAGAACCATGACCCACATGATATTGTCTGTGAACTCAAAATGATATTCGAGGCTCATGCGGTAGTTGAGAGTTATGAGGCTTCTGAAAAGTTCTTTAACTGCAAGATGTAAGAGGGCAGCTCCGTCAGTGAGCATGTGCTTAAGATGTCTGGGCACGCAAATAAACTCCAAAGTTTGGGTATAGTGATTCCTAATTCTTTGGGGATTCACCGTGTCCTCCAATCACTACCACCAAGTTACAAGAACTTTGTGATGAACTACAATATGCAAAACACGGACAAGACGTTGCCAGAACTCTTCTCCATGTTGAAATCTACAGAAGTGGAGATCAAGAAAGATCACCAAGTGTTGTTGGTAAAGAAGACCACCAAATTCAAGAAGCAAGGAAAGTCTAAGAAAAAGGGAAACTTCTAGAAGGGTGGTAAGAAAGTTGTCGTGCCAGCGAAGAAGACAAAGGCTAGGCCTAAGCCTGATACTGAGTGCTTTTACTGCAAGGGAGAAGGTCACTGGAAGCGGAATTGCCCAAAGTACTTGGCGGATTTGAATAACGGCAACATCAAGAAGAAAGTTATATCCGATATACATGTTATTGATGTGTATCTCACTAGTGCTCATAGTAGTTCCTGGGTATTTGATACTGGTTTGGTTGCTCATATTTGTAACTCGAAACAGGTGCTGCAGAATAAACGGAAGCTAGCGAAGAACGAGGTGACGATGCGCGTTGGAAATGGATCAAAGGTTGATGTGATCGCTGTCGGCACGCTACCTCTTCATCTACCATCGGGATTAGTTCTATACTTAAATAATTGTTATTTGGTGCTTGCGTTAAGCATGAACATTATATCGGGATCTTGTTTATTGCGAGACGGTTACTTGTTTAAGTCCGAGAATAATGGTTGTTCGATTTATATGAGTAATATGTTTTATGAACATGCACCTTTGATAGATGGTCTATTCTTATTGAATATCGATAGTGGAAATACACATATTAATAACATTGAAGCTAAACGTTTGAAATTGAGCGATAACTCGACCTATATGTGGCACTGTCGTCTTGGTCATATTGGAGTGAAGCGTATGAAGAAACTCCATTCCGATGGACTTCTTGAATCACTTTATTTCGAATCACTTGAAAGATGCGAAGCATGTCTGATGGGTAAAATGACTAAGACTCCATTTTCTGGAATGATGGAGCGAGCTACGAACTTATCGGAAACCATACATACCGATGTGTGTGGTCCAATGAGTGTAGCATCGCGCGGTGGTTATCGTTATGTTCTTACCTTCACGGATGACTTGAGTAGATATCGATATATCTACTTCATGAAACATAAATCCGAAACTTTCGAGAAGTTTAAGGAATTTCAAAGTGAGGTAGAGAATCAGCGTAACAAGAAGATTAAATTTCTACGATCTGATCGTGGAGGAGAATATCTAAGTTACGAGTTTGGCGAGAATTTGAAGAAATGCGGAATACTTTCACAATTGACACCGCCGGGAACACCACAGCGCAATGGTGTGTCCGAACGTCGTAATCGAACTCTCTTAGATATGGTTCGTTCTATGATGTCACTTACAGATTTACCGCTATCATTTTGGGGTTATGCATTAGAAAGAGACGCATTCACTTTAAATAGGGCACCATATAAATCCGTTGAAACGACACCGTATGAATTATGGTTTTGAGAAGAAACCTAAATTTTCGTTCCTTAAAGTTTGGGGTTGCGAAGCTTATGTAAAGAAGTTATAGCCCGACAATCTTGAACCCAAAGAGGAAAAATGCGTCTTCATAGGATACCCGAAGGAAACTATTGGGTATACCTTCTATCATAGATCCGAGGGCAAAATCTTTGTTGCTAAGAATGGATCCTTTCTAGAGAAGGAATTTCTCTCGAAAGAAGTGACTGGAAGGAAAGTAGAACTTGACGAGGTTGTTGAACCTTCTCTCGAACTTGCGAGCAGCGCAGCACCGGAAGTAGTTCCTGTGGCGCCTACACCAATAAGAGAGGAAGCTAATGATGATGATCATGAAACTTCGGTTGAAGTAACTACGGAATCTCGCAGGTCAACGAGAACTCGTACCACTCCTGATTGGTATGATCCCGTTATGAGTGTCATGTTGGTGGACAACACTGATGACCCTGCGACATATGAGGAAGCGATGATGAGCCCAGATTCCAATAAATGGCAAGAAGCCATGAAATCCGAGATTGGATCCATGTACGAAAACCAAGTATGGACTTTGGTGGACTTACCGGATGGCCGGAAGGCTGTCGAGAACAAATGGATTTTCAAGAAGAAAACAGATGCTGATGGTCATGTTACTGTCTATAAAGCTCGACTTGTCGCAAAAGGGTTTCGACAAATTCAAGGTGTTGACTACGATGAGACTTTCTCACCAGAAGCAAAGCTAAAGTCTGTGAGGATTATGTTAGCAATCGCTGCATATTATGATTATGAGATATGGCAGATGGATGTCAAAACGGCGTTCCTCAATGGAGACATTGATGAAGAGTTGTATATGATGCAACCCAAAGGTTTTGTCGATCCTAAAGATGCTGACAAGGTGTGCAAACTTCAATGGTCCATATAAGGATTGAAGCAAGCATCCCGAAGTTGGAATCAACGTTTTGATAAGGTAATCAAAAGCTTTGGTTTTATACAAACTTATGGAGAAGCTTGTATTTACAAGAAAGTGAGTGGGAGCTCTATAGCATTCTTAATACTATATGTAGATGACATATTGTTGATTGGGAATGATGTAGACCTTCTAAATAGTGTCAAGGATTATTTGAGTAATACTTTTCAATGAAAGATCTTGGCGAAGCAGCTTACATATTAGGCATAAAGATTTATAGAGATAGATCGAGACTCCTAATATCATTGTCACAGAGTACATATTTGGACAAAGATCTAAAGAGGTTTGGAATGGAAGATAGAAAGAAAGGGTTGTTGCCCATGTTGCCCAATACGACCTTGAGTAAAAATCAAAGTCCTGCAACAGCAGAAGATAGAGAAAGAATGAGTAAGACTCCCTATGTCTCAGCCATAGGATCTCTAATGTATGCCATGCTATGTACTAGACCCGACATTGCATATGTTGTTAGTTTGACTAGCAGATATCAAAGTGATCCAGGAGTGGATAATTGGACAACGGTCAAAAACATCCTTAAGTACTTGAGAAGAACTAAGGATATGGTTCTTTCTTATGGAGGTGATGAACAACTCGTTGTTAATGGTTACACCAATGCTAGTTGGAACACCGATCCGGATGATTCTAAATCTCAATCTGGATACGTATTTACTTTGAATGGTGCAGCAGTTAGCTGGAGGAGTGCAAAGCAAAGCTTTGTGGTGAGATCTTCAACTGAATCGGAATACATAGCTGCTTCGGAGGCTTCACAAGAGGAAATATGGATGAAAGAGTTCATTACAGAGCTCGGTGTGATTCCAAGTGCGCTGGACCCAATGTCTATCTACTGTGATAACATGGGCTCCATAGCCAATGCGCAAGAACCAAGGTCACACAAGAAGCTGAAGCACATCAAGCTACGTTTTCACGCTATTCGAGAACATGTCCAAGATGGAGACATAAAGATTTTCAAAGTACACACAGATCTGAATGTGGCGTATCCGTTGACTAAACCTCTCCCGAGGGCAAAACATGACCAGCACCAAACCGCCATGGGTGTTCGGTATATTACCATGTAATCTAGATTAGTTGACTCTAGTGCAAGTGGGAGACTGTTGGAGATATACCCTAGAGGCAATAATAAATTTAGTTCTTATTATATCTTTGTGTTTATGATAAATGTTTACATTCATGCTATAATAGTATTAACCGGAAACATTAATACTTGTGTGATTTGTAAACTAAAATAGAGTCCCTAGTAAAGCCTTTTTATAATACTAGCTTGTTGGTTAATAGATGATCGTGGTTTCCTGATCATGAACATTCATATGTTGTTAACAACAAGATAATATCATTAGGAGAATGGTATGATGGACATACTCCTATAGATAAGCGTAGCATGAAGATCAAGTCATTTTAATAGTTTAATTGCTATAAGCTTTCTGATACATAGTAACCTAATTCCTTCGATCATGAGATCATGCTAATCACCATCACCGGAAGGATGCTTTGATGATATCAAACACCACACCATAATAGGGTGGCTATAAAGGTGGCATTGAGTGTTCGAAAAGTATGGGTTGAGGCACATGGATCAAGAGTGGGATTTGTCCATCCATATGACGTATAGATATACTCTGGGCCCTCTCGGTGGAATGTCATCCAATTAGCTTGCAAGCATGTGACTGGCTCACAAGGGATCACATATCACGGGAACGAGAAAAGAGTACTTATCAGTAACGAGGTTGAACTAGGTATGCAGAGATACCGACGATCAAAACCTCGGATAAGTAAACTATCGCGAGACAAAGGGAAATTGGTATCGTATGTAAGTGGTTCATTCGATCGTGAAGTAATCGTAGAAATATGTGGGAGACATATGAATTTTTAGATTCCTCTATTGGTTATTGATCGGAGAAGTGTCTCGGTCATGTCCGCATAATTCACGAACCGTAGGGAGACACACTTAAGGATTCGATGTTGTTTAGTAGATATGGAATGTTAATAGGGATACCGAATGTTGTTCGGAGTCTCGGATGGGATCCGGAATATCACGAGGAGATCCAGAATGGTCTGGAGAATAAGATTCATATAAGGAAAGTCCTATTTCGGAGTTCGAAAAAGTTTCCGATGATTTCATCGGAGAGGTTCTAGAAGGGTCTAGATGTAGGGGTTCGTAGCATGGAAAACAAAAATTTGCTATCGCATACAAACAAACAAGCCAAGATCTATCTACTAGATTGTAGCAACGAGTTGATGGAATAACTTACCCTCGAAGATTCCAAAGCGGTTAACGAGAGCAGATTCTCGTGGGTGATGTAGTCGTACTCTTTCCGATCTCAAGATCGTGTAGACGATCCTTCCGGCGCTGCGTTCCGGCAGCGCTCCCGCAGTCGGTCACACGTTCGGTACTCGACGAAGACCTTCCTCTCCCTTGTTCCAGCAGGCAGCGGAGGTTGTAGCACTCTCCTCGTGATTCCGGCAGCACAACGGCGTGGTACCGGAAGTAGAGGGGAAATCCCGCAGGGCTTCGCCTTAAGCCGGAGCGAGTATGGTGGATTATGAGAGAGGGCTATTAGTGTTCTAGAGATTAGACACACCAATTAGAAGGCTCTAAACCGCAGGCTAAAGCAATTAGAAGCTCTAAACCAAAACGGCTCTAAACCGGAGATTAGAGGTAGAAACTTGTGTGTCTCAAGGAGGAGCCCTGCCCCTCCTTTTATAGGTGGAGGGGCTAGGCGCGCCAGGGAGGGAGGGAGTCCCTCCCCAACTCGGCCTAGGGCTGGGCGCCGGCTTGGAGGAGAGGAACTCCTCTTCCAAGTTGGTTTCAACCTCCTCTTGCTTGTTTCCCACAGTTTCCTGTTTCCCACAGTTTCCTGTTTTCCACAGTTTCCTGTTTTAGCCGTTTGACTTTCAAACTGGCAATTTGACTTTCATGTTTTTGGAACAGCAAGAACACTTAGTACATGATGCAATCATTCAATGACACATTCATGTACCCTCCCCCCCGGAGTGCCGGACAATCCGGAACCTTCTAGAACATTCCCGATGAAAACACCGGAATCATTCCCGAACTCCAAAACGGGACTTTCCTTATATGAATCTTATTCTCCGGACCATTCCGGATCACCTCGTGATATCCCGGATCCCATCTGAGACTCCGAACAACATTCGGTCTCTTTCTCATAATACCATAACTACTCAAACAACGTCGAATCCTTAAGTGTGTCTCCCTACGGTTCGTGAATTATGCGGACATGATCGAGACACTTCTCCGAACAATAACCAATAGAGGAATCTGGAAATTCATATGGCTCCCACATATTTCTACGATTACTTTGCGATCGAATGAACCACTTACATACGATACCAATTTCCCTTTGTCTCACGATAGTTTACTTATCCGAGGTTATGATCGTCGGTATCTCTGCATACCTAGTTCAACCTCGTTACTGATAAGTACTCTTTTCTCGTTCCCGTGATATGTGATCCCTTGTGAGCCAGTCACATGCTTGCAAGCTAATTGGATGACATTCCATCGAGAGGGCCCAGAGTATATCTATCCGTCATATGGATGGACAAATCCCACTCTTGATCCATGTGTTTCAACCAATACTTTCCGAACACTCAATGCCACCTTTATAGCCACCCAGTTACGGTGTGGTGTTTGATGTCATCAAAGCATCCATCCGGTAAAGGTGATATGCATGATCTCATGGTCGAAGGAATTAGGTTACTATGTATCAGAAAGCATATAGCAATTGAACTATTGAAATGACTTGATCTTTATGCTACGCTTATCTATAGGAGTATGTCCATCACATCATTCTCCTAATGATATGATCCTGTTGTTAATAACATCTCTATGTTCATGATCAGGAAACCATGATCATATATTAACCAACAAGCTAGTTTAACAAGAGGCTTTACTAGGGACTCTTATTTTAGTTTACAAATCACACAAGTATTAATGTTTCCGGTTAATACAATTTTAGCATGGTATGTAAACATTTATCATAAGTGTGAAGATATGATAATAACCACTTTATTATTGCCTCTTGGGCATATCTCCAACAGTCTCCCACTTGCACTAGAGTCAATAATCTAGTTTCAAACCTTTGTGTATTCAACACCTATGGCTGTCCGGTGTTGTATGTACACGATTGCTAATGGTCAACTGATCTCCGGATCTGACACTTCCAGGTCCGTGTGTAATTGCATGTCTTTGCGTCTCTACGCATCACTCATTCTCTAATGAGATGGCTTTGTATAAATTTGGTCTTTCGGTGTGACCTTTAGCTCTTTGGGGTTAAAACATGTTGATAATATTGTCGCACAATATATCTTCATAGTATTATCCCACTGTGAACTACACCTAGTTTGATAACAAACTACTTGACACAAATGCCCTCTTTTGCTGCTAAAATAGCAGTCATATACTTAGCCTTTTGTTGTAGTATCTGTCACAATGTCTTAACTTTGGAACTCACCCAAATCCATTATGGAACTTACTTTCCATTATATTGTGCCACCCTTAGTTTAGATTGAGACAAACTAAATTTGTACTTTATGACAAAACTAGTATCAATGTAGTACTTTTACAATGAACTAACCATCTATTTGTCACTTCTACAAATATTATACTCTTAGTTCTTCCAAAAGATCATAAGAATATCCTTACTATTGTCCAATGATCATCTTACGAATCATTCTGGTATATGCTCACAACATTTAGAGCATAGGACATATCTAGATTTGTACATATCACAGTATGATTGATATAAATACTCTTTGTGATTTTATACATCAAGTATCAATCTATACTTGATTATTTGTTTCACTTTACCAAATGTCAATACACTTGAATATATCATCAACATTGAACTCATTCAATCCTTTCTGTGCGACAAGAACCTCTCTTGTAGTTTCTATATTGAACTCATTCAATATCTTGTCTATGTACTTCTGGCACAACCATATTAGCGTCTATTGATGCCAAATATTTGGGTTTTGCCTAAGTCTTTCATCGAGATGAAATTCTTAATATGTGTTAATAAAAGATACATTATTTCCAATCAACAATATGTCTTCCACATAATGTATTAGAAACATGTCTTAGCGCTCCCACTTAATTTCTTGCAAATGCAAGCATCTTCATTGTCTCTAATGAACTTTTAAACTCCTTTAACAGTTTCATCATAGTGAAGATTCCAACTCCGCGATGCTCACTTTAACCATTGAAGTTTGCATATGCTTTTAGCATCCTTTGAATTAACAAAACCCTATGGACCGTGTTATGCACATGTCCTAGGTAACGATTCTATTAGAAGAACTTTGTTTTGTTTATTCAACTACCATATAACAAAATTATATGTAGTGGTTGCTACATCAATCCGTCTAGACTAAATATCACTATGACAGATCAAATCTTGTCATAGTCAACCTTTGAACATTGTTGTGAACTCTTTCCCAACATGTCGACTATTTCATAGATGTGAAACATCCATGTCTATTTCTTTATAGATCCAAATACGACTGTAAGGTCTTGTACCTTCCCAGAGGGTCTTTCAAGTTCAAATCTTGACCTCTCGTATATGGAACTATCACGGATTTTTATGGCTTCAAGCCATTTTACGGAGTCAGGGCCCATCATCGCTTCTTTGCATGTAGTCGGTTCATTATTCTCAAATAATGATTCAACCGTCAAATCTTGGTATTTGATTGTTCATCCGACCTACTTGTTTCAATAGGAACTTGGATCTCCGTCACCACAACCTTTGAGGTACGTGAGCCATGAGCATTGTTTGCTAACTCCGGAACACTTTTCGGCGCTGCGCAACTTTGCACATATAGCTAAAGGTTCTTTTAACCTTATCAAAGTTCTATTGTCCTCCCACTTAACTTTTCACGAAAAATTCCTTCTCAAAGAAACTTGACGTTCTAAGCGACAAACACTTTTGTCTCTGGTGTTTATGGAGGAATACTTAACAGCAATACAAAGACAGGTTCATCCGACTTTGGTTGCAAACATCTTTCTTATGTATAGCATACCAATGTTTAAGAAAGGACTACTTGGGTTTTATCCCAAACCATAACTTTATATGGTGTCATTTCAGCGGATTATAATGGAGCTCTTTTCAGTGGAAAAACGGTAACCTCTAAAGCTTTTAATCTTTAAAATACAATGGCAGTTTTATGAATTATACCTTCGATCTTACCATGTCAAACAAGGTTTAATTACATATCTTGAACGCTCCATACTCTTATGGTGTTCCAGGAAAATGCAAATCCACGGAACGATTCCTTAAATCTTAGGTATTATGCTAAACTTGTAACTCAAATATCTTCCTTTATGATCTTTATCATAAACTATTTATATTCTTGTTACTATGATTTTGCACTTCATCTTGAAAGTCTTTGAACTTTTCAAGTGTTTCATACTTTATCCTTATTAAGTAAATATTCATATATTCACTCAAATTCTCGGAGAAAGCATATGAAGTTGAAATCCATCGCGTTTGACTACACATGATGTACTTTGTACAACAATATGTACAAGTTCAAATAAGCTAGTCATTCGTTCCCTTTTGGCCTATGAACGAAGTTTCAATTATCTCTAGGAAAGTTTCACAAGTGTCATTTGATCAAAATCAAAAGACTCCAAAATTCCATCCACATGGAGTTTCTTCATGTTTTCTTTCCAATATAATTTAAACATCGATGTCACTTCCGAAGTGATCTTTCAATCAATTTTTCTTTCGACATTTTTAGCACTAGTTTTATGGATGTGATTTCTCCAACGAGATTTGTGAGTCCATCTTTTATGGATTACGGCAATTATTTGAACAACCCTTTTGTTCTCATAATACCTGATAAAACAAATCTTGAAGGCAAGCTTTGATGTTTAACGAGCAACACAATAACCCTTTATTTGTTCTCGATGAACATCATCACATATTCTTTTGCTAGTTACTTAGGCCATTGTAGTTCATGAATTGTGTTGTTTCGTATGACGATTCACACCAACAAATTCAGTATCAAATACTTGAGAACCACATTGTTTAATAAGCAAAGAATATAGCCATAACATGTATATCATCTATATACTTAAACTGAACAATTCTAGTCTTTTCTTTTCTGCCATATATTTATGAGATTCTCTTTCAGTATTTCCTTTTCTGTTTGAAAGAATCTATCAACATCAATAGTGGAGTCATACATATGACACATAGTCCAAAACATGTATAGTTAAATACCAATGTCTTTGGACTTGCACTTTGAAGTAGATCACCATCATCAAATGTTTGGTGTTCTTTCAAATTCCTTTATTTAGTAATCTCTTGGTGTAGTAAACATTTTACCTACATCAAATATTCATCCTTATCATGGAATCGTCCATGATAAACTACCTTTAGCTTATAACGATGAATTACGAGTATAATGTTGCTATCCAAAACCTTTTGGAGGATTAGGACAACAAGTGTCTCCATCCTTTTTGCAAATTCTCATCAAATATGAGAACATGACTTTAGCCATATTATACTCTATCATGTTGCAACCAAAACTTCGTTTCAGATATCACAATATCTTCCACACATCATGGTTTCTGAAACAACTCTTTCAGATTCTAGATAACCTTGATATTAAGACAATCCTTTGAATATCAAGAATCATGGAAACAAACATGATACTAACACTCGGAATTGTTACTCTTGATTTAATACTAATTATTAAACTTCATGGAGTAATCGGAACTTACTGAAAGTTTGCAATAGGACTTTTAAACTTTAGATTAACACTTCAAAACAATACGATACCAGTTCGTAAAGTAACTAACCAGAATTCTATAGTTCTATCATCTCAATTATAACTAAGCGTAAGGTGGTAAACGGATGCCAATGACTACAACAACTATGCAAATTCACTTTGATTTAGTTTATGATAAATTGAGTTCTAATTAATAATTAAATTAATCTAGGTGAACTCCCACTCAAAACAATATCCCTCACATTGTTTTAGTGATCACACGAACCAAATCCACCACATCAAAACCGATCATCACGAGAGTTGATATAGCTTCAATGGCGAACAATCAACATGTTCATCATATCTACTATATGACTCATGCTCTACCTTTCGGTAATCCGTGTTCCTGAGGCCATGTCTGTACATGCTAGGCTCGTCAAGATCAAACCTTAGCTACCGCATAAGCAAATCTGGCTTGCTTACGTTGTATACACTTGCGGAATCTAACACACCCGATCATCACGTGGTGCTTCGAAACCACAAGCTTTAGCAACGGTGCATACTAAGGATGAACACTTAAGAACTTGAAATTGTGTGCTTGAGGGATCATCTTATAATGCTACCGTCGTCTACTAAGCAATACAAGATGCATAAAGGATTAACATCACATGCAATTCATAATATGTGATATGATATGGCCTTTCTTCTTTGTGCTTCTGATATCCATCTTCAAGCACGAACATGATCTCCATCATCACCGGCATTGCATCAAGGTCAATGACGCTACTCCATGGTTGTCGACCACCGGCTTCAACTATTACAACTACTTTGAATAGACACGCGGGTCTTAACATAAATTAAAGACAACCATATGGCTCCTGCCGGTTGCCAACTTACAATAAGGAACATTGCATACATCATATATAATCACAATCATGGCCATATCACATCACTGCACACCCCTGCAAAACAAAGTTAGACGCCTCTACTTTCTTTGCATGTTTTACGTGGTTTGGGGCTGTTAATAAGTGTCGTTCTAACTTACGAACATGAACCACAACATTGATACTAGTATTGTTAATCACCCGTTGTAAACTGGATCTTAACTATGCTAGGAGAAACAGGCACCCGCAAAGCCACTTATGCAATACAAGTTGCATGTCGAGCGTGGAGCAAGTCTCATGAACGATGTCATGTAAGGTTAGCCCGGGCCGCTTCATCCCAACATACCGCAAGATGCAAAGTACACAAGAAGCAATCAACAATAAAAGCATCAACGCCCACAATGACCATTGTGTTCTACTCGTGCAACAGATCTACATATAGACACGGCTCTGATACCACTGTAGGGGTTCGTAGCATGGAAAACAAAAAATTTCTATTGCATACAAACAAACAAGCCAAGATCTATCTACTAGATTGTAGCAACGAGTTGATGGAATAACTTACCCTCGAAGATTCCAAAGCGGTTAACGAGAGCAGATTCTCGTGGGTGATGTAGTCGTACTCTTTCCGATCTCAAGATCGTGTAGACGATCCTTCCGGCGCTGCGTTCCGGCAGCGCTCCCGCAGTCGGTCACACGTTCGGTACTCGACGAAGACCTTCCTCTCCCTTGTTCCAGCAGGCAGCGGAGGTTGTAGCACTCTCCTCGTGATTCCGGCAGCACAACGGCGTGGTACCGGAAGTAGAGGGGAAATCCCGCAGGGCTTCGCCTTAAGCCGGAGCGAGTATGGTGGATTATGAGAGAGGGCTATTAGTGGTCTAGAGATTAGACACACCAATTAGAAGGCTCTAAACCGCAGGCTAAAGCAATTAGAAGCTCTAAACCAAAACGGCTCTAAACCGGAGATTAGAGGTAGAAACTTGTGTGTCTCAAGGAGGAGCCCTGCCCCTCCTTTTATAGGTGGAGGGGCTAGGCGCGCCAGGGAGGGAGGGAGTCCCTCCCCAACTCGGCCTAGGGCTGGGCGCCGGCTTGGAGGAGAGGAACTCCTCCTCCAAGTTGGTTTCAACCTCCTCTTGCTTGTTTCCCACAGTTTCCTGTTTCCCACAGTTTCCTGTTTTCCACAGTTTCCTGTTTTAGCCGTTTGACTTTCAAACTGGCAATTTGACTTTCATGTTTTTGGAACAGCAAGAACACTTAGTACATGATGCAATCATTCAATGACACATTCATGTACCCTCCCCCCAGGAGTGCCAGACAATCCGGAACCTTCTAGAACATTCCCGATGAAAACACCGGAATCATTCCCGAACTCCGAAACGGGACTATCCTTATATGAATCTTATTCTCCGGACCATTCCGGATCACCTCGTGATATCCCGGATCCCATCCGAGACTCCGAACAACATTCGGTCTCTTTCTCATAATACCATAACTACTCAAACAACGTCGAATCCTTAAGTGTGTCTCCCTACGGTTCGTGAATTATGCGGACATGATCGAGACACTTCTCCGAACAATAACCAATAGAGGAATCTGGAAATTCATATGGCTCCCACATATTTCTACGATTACTTTGCGATCGAATGAACCACTTACATACGATACCAATTTCCCTTTGTCTCACGATAGTTTACTTATCCGAGGTTATGATCGTCGGTATCTCTGCATACCTAGTTCAACCTCGTTACTGATAAGTACTCTTTTCTCGTTCCCGTGATATGTGATCCCTTGTGAGCCAGTCACATGCTTGCAAGCTAATTGGATGACATTCCGCCGAGAGGGCCCAGAGTATATCTATCCGTCATATGGATGGACAAATCCCACTCTTGATCCATGTGTTTCAACCAATACTTTCCGAACACTCAATGCCACCTTTATAGCCACCCAGTTACGGTGTGGTGTTTGATGTCATCAAAGCATCCATCCGGTAAAGGTGATATGCATGATCTCATGGTCGAAGGAATTAGGTTACTATGTATCAGAAAGCATATAGCAATTGAACTATTGAAATGACTTGATCTTTATGCTACGCTTATCTATAGGAGTATGTCCATCACATCATTCTCCTAATGATATGATCCTGTTGTTAATAACATCTCTATGTTCATGATCAGGAAACCATGATCATATATTAACCAACAAGCTAGTTTAACAAGAGGCTTTACTAGGGACTCTTATTTTAGTTTACAAATCACACAAGTATTAATGTTTCCGGTTAATACAATTTTAGCATGGTATGTAAACATTTATCATAAGTGTGAAGATATGATAATAACCACTTTATTATTGCCTCTTGGGCATATCTCCAACACTAGAAGGTTCACCGAACTGGAAGGGGAATGGTCCATGAATGTGTCATGGATATGTGGAATGATTGGATCATATCCTAGGTCAATTGGTGTTGGCATTTGCAAGAGAGAAATAAAGCTCTAAATTGAAAGTCAAACGGGAAGTTTGAAAAGTCAAACTGGAACAATGGTTTCATAGTGGGAGAAGAAACAAGTCTTTCTCTTAATCCAACTTGGGTTTGGGTTTGGATTCAAACCCACCCCTCCCAAGGCTGCCCCTCTCTCATAAATAGAGGGGGAGGGCTGCCCCAACACCACAAGCACAAGCCCTCCCCGAGCCAAGCCCCCGCCACCGCCTCGCGCCGCCGGCGGCTCCTCGTCGCCGCCGCCCTAGCCGTCGCCGACACCTCCTCCTCCTCCCGGATCTCTAAACCCTAGTTTTCCGGGAAACCCTAATCCACCATAACTCGCATCCGGCTTAGGTGAAGCCCTGCGGGATCTTCCCTCTACTTACGACACCACGTCGTCGTGCTGCCGGAATCACGAGGGAGAACTACAACCTCCACTGCCTGCTGGAACAAGGGAGAGGAAGGTCTTCATCGAGTACCGAACGTGTGACCGACTGCGGAAGCGCTGCCGGAACGCAGCGCTGGAAGGATTGTCTACGCGATCTTGAGATCGGCAAGTGTACGACTACATCACCCACGAGAATCTGCTCTCGTTAATCGCTTTGGAATCTTCGAGGGTGAGTTCTTCTATCGACTCGTTGCTACAATCTAGTAGATAGATCTTGGCTTGTTTGTGTGCATGCGGTAGTAAATTTTTGTTTTCCATGCTACGAACCCCTACACCCACTTCCTGCATCCACAGTTTTTCTCCAACAAGTTGACAGCATGTGTTGCATCACCTCTAGCATTAGTAACTTGCCACAAACCAACATTTGTAACCCTTGGTGTGTAGAATCTGGAGTGCTTCTGGGCCATTTCTAGCTGATCACTGAAGTGGGGAGTAATCTCCCATCCTGCCCTAGCAGCACCTACCCTCTTCTCATGCATCCTAGTCATCAGCTTGTCTTTTATCCCTTCAATCATAGTTCTAATAGGTTTCTTCCTAACATCTAGGATATATATGTTGAAGACCTCACTTAGATTGTTCACCACAAGGTTAGTCTTGCAGTTGGTGTCAAAAGCATGCCTAGCCCATGTGTGCACTGGGATTGCACTAAGCCACTTCCAAGCAGCCTCACTTTCTTGCTTCATGTTCTCCATGGCAGCCTCAAAATGGTGCTGCTGGTAAGCATATGAAGCTGCATCCATCATCTTCTTCAAATCTTCACCAATAAATCCAGCTGCTTTGAAGTTGGCATATATGTGCCTTAGGCAGTATCTTTGAGGGCTAAGAGGAAACACTTGGTTGACTACTGCTATAAGTCCCTAAGTACCAAATTATTTCAAGCATAAGGAGTTTACTAAGTACTAAATTAAGTCAAGTATAAGGAAATTATAAAGTACAAATAAATTTAGCATAGGCGGTACCTTTTGTTTGTCAGACATGAATGTATATCAACCAAACTGTCCTTCTTCTCCACCTAGAGCATACTTCAGCTGAGTTAAGAACCAGCACCAATTGGCTTTGTCCTCTTTGGGTACAACAACAAAGGCAATAGGATACATATTATTATTGGCATCTCTGCCTGTTGCAGCCAAGATTTGAGCACCAGTGCATAGCTTAACAAAGCATCCATCAAGCCCTAAACAAATAGCTTAACTTAGACATTATAATTTAATGAATGGCCCACACACATTAATAAAACAGATGCTCACCTATGAATGGCCTACAACCATTAAGAAAACCCTCTCTGGCTTCATTGATATAGAAAAAGAATCCATGGAATGTGGGCCTAGGATTAGGGTTCTCTAGAGTGGGTGCAGGTGTCACTGTTGTGACAACAACCCTACTGCCAGGGTTAGTATCAATAACAGCTTGGGCAAAATCCCTAAGTCTAACATACTGCTCCCTGTGATCACCCATTATTTCATCTAGAGCCAGATTTCTTGTCCTATAGGCCATGTCCTTGTTTACTTCCACACCATGTTGTTGCCTAGCTGCATCTATGAGTGACTGAATTCATGTATTTGGATCAGACCTAAACATACTTGCATATGTGTGAGCTAACCATTTAGCACTCACCCTTTAACTATCAGTGCTTGTATCACAAGTATGTTGCAACCTCATTTTCCTAATACAAAAGGTATTCTCACCCTTTATCTCTGAAGCTGTCATATGGAAAGAACGGTCCTTATGGATGCAATGCACAATTATTCTTACATTTGAGTTCCTCCAATATGAGTAGTTCCTGCTTTGAGCAATATGCAGATTTATCAAGGCATCTCTGAATTGTTGCACATTCACAAAGCACATCTTCAAGCATAATTGTTCATGTGGATGCAACCTTCTCTTATACCACCTTCTCTCTGGCCTTTTCTTTGCTCTGCTTTTTCTGTCTTTTGGTGGAACCATGATCAATGGTTCAAATAGATCAACTTCATGATCCTCAGAAAAACTAGCAACATTATCTTCATCATCTGACGATGGTATGTACTCTGGTGCTTCTTGTATCTCCACAGATGTATGACACCTTGATGTGGGTCCTTTCTTAAAAGGAATTTTCTTCTTTTTCTTTGCAGGTTCAGGGGCTGGTACAAACACAGTTGGTGTGTCTTCTTTAGTCACAAACAAGTCTTCAATATCTATGTCCCCTTCACAGTGCAGCAGGGGATCCTCTCTCTTCCTCCTCAGCTCCTCAATTCTCTCTGCTAGTTCCATCTGTTCCTTTCTCCTGGACTCTTCTAACTATTCAATATTAACCTGTCCAATGGCAGCATCCCACCAAGGATCATCATCAGCAATGTCTGACCCCATGCTGCAACCATCCTCAGAATCACTGTCTTTAATGGCTATTGCCTTTCCCTTCAACAATATCTGACTTTCTTGAGTTGGAAGATAAGTATTTGTGCACTCCTCATCAACTATAACAGTGCTATCAGTCTGACTAGTGAAAATGTATCCTTTCTTGTCAACAACATACACAGGTTCACTATAATCAATAGGGATAGGTGCATTGCAATCAATAGGGACAGGTTCTTCATATTGCACAATGGAAGATGATGTTGGTTGACTAGGTATGGCTTCAGATTTCTTGTTCTTACTAACTTTTCCCCTCTTTAAAAACAACGACAGCACCTTACTTTAATCAAAGTGATCTAACAGTTCATAGATATGGTAGTTGTTCTCAACCAATTGATCTACCCCTTGCTTTCTGCAGTAAATAGAATCCCTAAGACTAAACCCCTTCTCCTCAATAATTGCAACTATGTTCATATAAGTAATGTCATCTCTGGCAATTGTTCTCTCTAAATTGTCCACTCCATCAAGATGAATCCTGACCTCCCAAATCTCTGGATCAAGACTACAAAAACATATAGCAAGCAAATAGCCCATCTCAGCAAACAATAACCCCTAAATCTAAAATTTCAGAGAGATAGGGAGATAGGGAGACGGGGAGGAGAGATGAATACGTACTCCACGCCGCCGAGACTGGTCGTCCACCTCTCAAAATCCATTGGGTTAGCCACCCACAGCTGCGCCAGCATCGCCGACGTCGTTGATGGCCGAGACGGCCATAGCTCTTCCAGACCATCCATCTGCTCCCTTCTGGCTCCCTCCCTTGTGGATCCCGTGTTCCTGCAACCTTCGCCGACATCACAAGACCTCACATGCGCCGCCGCCTCCAGGATTTGCCGGCTCCTCCATCATCGCCGAATCGAGAGTGGGAGAGAGAAAGGTGACATGGTTATTCCCCGTGGGTACACGATCTCAGCATACCTAGTCCAGCCCAAGGAAGGCCCATGGCAAATACACACCGGCCCATGAAGACTTTCGGGTGGCCAAGGCCCATGATGCCTTCGGATCCTTGGAGAGTAAGACTAGAGTAGATAGAAAATTCAAAGGGGTAAACCCTAAAACCTGTAACCGACTCGATCTGTGCCTGGGACCTGTCTGCCTCTATATAAAGGCCAGGAGGGCACGACGAGGAGGCTCTCCCATAACCTCTCGCATACACACCTCCACGCCAGATTGCATCTGCGCACCCCTGTAACCTTCGGTTCCACCATAATCAGAGCAGTCAAGCAGGAGTAGGGTTTTCCCTCCGGGGGCCTGAACCTGGGTAAACCTTGTGTCCCCGTGTTGCTTGTTTGCTAACCGTTCCGCGATCTCCAGCATCCCCACCTTCTCCAAAACCCAAGTCCATAACAATGGGCATTGACGAGACCGAACCTCGTCAATTGGCTCCGTCTGTGGAAATTGGGGGCGCTGATTGTGCGATCGTGACGGTCCCAACCAAAGCGATCTACAATTCTGCGTCAACGAAGAGCCATCTCCTCTTCGGCACCTTCGACTTCACCGCCCACTCGCCGGCCACCCTGAAGGACTTCGAGCCCATTGGCGACGGACTCGAGATCCTGTTCGGGAGCTTCTGCTTCCAGGTGGGGCAGCTCGGCACTCTCCGCCTCCCAGAGCGGGTGCCCCTGCCGTCGATTAGGCCTGCTTCGTGGGCTCCACACCCCGTGCTACGCACGTCATCATCGACAGATGAATCCTATGATAGCAGCAGCTGCAACTTAGATCTGTGCGATCCACCGTCGGATGAAGGGACTTACGGTTTCGGATCTGAAAGTTGCGGCAGTAGCGATCCGATGTACAAACGCTACCAGTGCACCGCGGTCATCCAAGACCAGGAACCCAACCCGCCACCCAACCCGCAGGGTAGAAACGGCGAGAACAGAAGAAGTCGGTCCCCCCACCCAACAGAGAAAACAACAACCGAGTCATCCACCTCAGCGAGGAGGGATGGGCTCAAGCACACGAAGCCGTAACAGGCAGCAAGATCCTGCCAGCAGACGCCTCACGGGACCTGTTGATAGCATACCACATGTTCCTCGTCGAGGAGCACAAGAAAAAAATACAGATGCAAGAGGTGCTAGACAAGCGCAAGCAAGCAGCCTCGGAATCCAGTGCACGGCGAGCTGCGCTCTCCGCCATGGGCATTGGCTCCAGCTCGCATGGAAACCAGGGCAACAAGCACCATTCTCATACAGAGAACATGGATCACAAAGCACGTCGCGAGGTGACTAGGGCCCTCAATGCGTCCTTCATGGAGATGGAGGCCGACGACAACGTCATCCCAAAGACGCCGCAAGCTGCGATCATGGCAGCCACCGCGTACCTCGCGTCCCATCCTCCTCCAAAGGGGGACCCGAAAAGGGTCATGCATAAGTCCGCGCTCACCGGACTCGGACTCGTTGGAGCCGCGCTCCACGGAGAAGCTCCTATGGAGCCAAAGAAGAAGGCTGCAGTCAGGTTCAACCGTAGCCCCACACCCTCATCCGAGGACGAAGAGCACGACCTTCCTCGAAGGCATAAGAGCTCGCGTCGTCGCAGCCGCGACTACGACGTTCGAAACGAGCTAACGCAACGCAAGATCGACAAAGCGCGCGCTAAGCGCATATGTTCGTCTGAATCCGAAGAAGATGACGATGAAGGAGAACTCTGCGGAGCCTGATGCTTCAGCAGATCCGTCCGACGAACGCGGATGCCGCAAAACTTCAAGCTTCCTTCAGACACTCCGAAGTTCGACGGCACACAAGACCCCAGGGCGTAGCTGAGCGACCACCTGTCGTCCGTGAAGCTACATGGTGGAAACTAGGAAACCGCCATGCAATGCCGTCAGCTGTAGCTGACGGGCGCAGCCCGGATCTGGCTCAGCAGCCTATCCTCGGGATCCATCCGAAGCTGGGAGGAGCTGGCGTACAGTTTCATCTGAAACTTCAAGGGCACTAGCAAGAGGCCCGCCTCGATCGAAGAACTGCGGGCCTGCACCCAACGAACGGGCGAATCCATTCGCTCGTACATACTATGCTGGTCCAACACCAAGAACTCCGCGGCGCATATCTCCGAGGAGAGAGCTATCGATGCCTTCAGGGATGGCGTAAAACACCAGGACTTCAAGGAAGAGCTTGGGCGCGTCAAGCCCAAGACACTCGACCATCTCATGGACATCGCCAATAGGTGGGCCGACGGCGAGGACTTCATCCACCGAGCGCACTCGGAGGAGGAAGATGACTACGGCCAGCGACGTGAGCGCCGTAGCAAGAGAAGATCGCGCCTTTACGACGATCGCGACGGACCCGACATGGTCGCACCGCCGCAACGACGGCAACCACAACAGTGGCGGATACCGCGGAAACAATTTCCGCGATGGAGAACGCCCGGCACAGTCGTGGCAGCGCCGCGATCGCGACGACGGACCCTCAGCATACGAAAAACTGTCGGGTCCATGCACCATCCACTTCTACATCGACAAGCAGGATGGCAAGAAGAAGGCAAGCCACATGCTCAAGGACTGTCGTGAGTTCCAGAAACTCAGTGAGAGCATGGCTCAGATGAGGCAACAAGCCCCAAACCCTGGATTCGGGAACGCACCCGCACCAGGCGAGATCGCGCATGGAGCTCCTCCACCGCCACCTGCAGGAGGCCTGAATCACCCAGTCGCACCTGCACAGAATAAATGTGGGCACGGGTATCCCCCGCCGAAAGGAGCGCTGATGATCCAAAAAGGACGCCCAACGAATAGGGTGCAGAAGAAAATCACCCGCCAGATCAACCTAGTTGTAACAGCTCCACCCGCCATCCCTGAGTACCTCAGCGGATCGGAGTCCTGCATCACGTTCAGCCGTTCGGATCACCCTTGCCAGGTCCCTCGCCCAGGTCATGCCGCCCTGGTGCTTGAGGCGCAGATCAAAGGGTTCGAGATGAGCCGCGTCTTCATGGACGGGGGCAGCAGCATCAACCTGATGTTCGCCAGCACCCTAGTAGCAATGCGGATCCCGCTGTGCAGCCTGGAACAGTCAGACACAACGTTCCATGGCATCGTCCCAGGAAAGGGCATATTCCCCCTGGGAAAGATATGGCTCGACGTCATCTTCGGCAAACCGGATAACTTACGGTGCGAGCAGCTCGAGTTCGAAGTGGTGGACTGGCCATCACAATACCACGCCATCCTCGGGCTTGTAGCATTCGCAAGGTTCTTGGCAGTACCACACTACGTGTACCTGCTACTCAAGATGCCAGGACCTAGGGGCGTCATCACGGTCCACGGGAGCTTCACCCGATCGGACCACTGCGACAGGGACTTCAACAGAATTTCCCAGTCATTCGGCATGCAAGAGGAGCTCGTAAGACTCCGCGAGGTGACGGACAATGGGGCACCCCCAGTCGCACGACAAAACGCACCTGATATGTCTTTCGACTCCACCGTCAACACAAAGAAGATGCAGGTCCACCCAACGGGTGCCTCCAAGATGGCGCCAATCGCCAACGATCTCAGCCCCGCATAGGAAAGCGCGCTCGTCGAATTCCTCCGTGAGCGCTGGGAAATCTTCGCCTGGTGTCCTGCGGACATGCCAGGAGTTCCCAGGGAATTCGCCGAGCACGCACTCAACGTCTTTCCAGACGCCAAGCCCATCAAGAAGTCCATCCGGAGACTGTCCAAGACCGGGGCCGAAGCCATAGGTATTGAAGTCAACAGACTACTCGCTGCAAACTTCATTAGGGAGATTAAGGAAAGCGAGTGGCTTGCCAATACAGTGATGGTCCCCAAAAAGGACACGGACATCCTGCGGATGTGCGTGGACTTCACGTCGCTGAACAAGCACTGCCCGAAGGACCACTTCCCTCTCCCTCGGATCGATCAGATCATCGATTCGACTGCAGGATGCGAGAAACTCTCCTTCCTCGATGCCTACTCAGGCTACAACCAGATTCGACTCAAAGTCGAAGATCAGGAGAAAACAGCGTTCATCACGCCGTTTGGAGTGTTCTGCTACAACACAATGCCCTTCGGGCTAAAGAACGCAGGCCCCACATACCAACGGTGCATGCAGGCATGCCTGAAGGAGCAGATCGGCCGCAATATCCAAGTCTATGTCGATGACATAGTCATCAAAACCAGGGAGGCGAGAACGCTCATCGACAATCTCCGCGAGACGTTTGATAATCTCGACCGCTACAGGATCAAGCTTAACCCTGAAAAGTGCGCCTTCGGCGTTCATCTGGCCAGCTGCTTGGTTACTTCATCTCCCAGCGAGGGATCGAGGTGAACCCGAAGAAAATCCGGGCCATAATGGCCATGGAGAAGCCGAAAAACCTCAAGGGCGTCCAGCAGCTTACAGGACGAATCGTGGCATTGAGCAGGTTCATCAGCCGCATGGGCGAAAAAGCCCTGCCATTCTATCAGCTGCTGCGCAAGGCAGACAAATTCGAGTGGACGCCTGACGCGGACGATGCATTCGAAGATCTAAAGCGGATGCTCTCTACCTCGCCCGTCTTGGTTACGCCAAAGGAGAGCGAGCCTCTACTACTATACATAGCAGCTACACACCAGGTAGTGAGCACCGTACTGGTGGTCGAGCGACCCGAAGAAGTCAAGATCCACGGGGTCCAACACCCAATCTACTACCTCAGCGAGGTATTGACGCCGACAAAACAGAGGTACCCTCGCTACCAGAGACTCGCCTACGGCGTGTTCATGATGGCTCGTCGGCTGAGCCATTACTTCCAGGAGCACCAGGTGATGGTCGTCAACGAAGCACCCCTGAACAGCATCCTGAACAATCCGGATGCCACAGGACGCGTAGCCCTGTGGGGCATCAAGCTGTCACCTCTAGACATCGTCTACGAGAAGCGACTGGCGATCAAGTCTCAGGTCCTCTCGGACTTCCTCGTCCACTGGATGGAGCTGCATCTTCCAGACACACCAGACATGACACAGTCATGGACGATGCACTTCGACAGCTCCAAGCGCGAGGCCGGAGCAGGAGCCGGGGTCATATTGACCTCCCCGCGGGGCGACAAGATGAAGTACGTCCTTCGGATGAAATTCCGAGCCTCCAACAACGAGGCGGAATATGAAGCCCTCATCCACAGCATGAGGATGGCAAAGATCTGCGGTGCAACGCGCCTGGTCATCTACGGAGACTCGAACCTCGTCGTCCAGCAGACGATGAACGAGTGCGACGCACACGCCAAAAACATGATCGCATACCGCGCACTCTACAACTCACTCGAGGGAGAATTTGACGACTGCGAGCTTCGGCACGTTGGGAGAGAAAACAATGAGGAGGCCGACAGACTTGCCAACATTGGCTCCACCTGTGCACGAGTACCACCAGGTGTGTTCCTCGAACAGATCTGCGTGCCATCCATCAAGTGAAAGTTCCCTAAGGGATCACCCGAAGAGGCAGAGCACTCGGCAGTTGCTCTACCCGACGGTCAGGAAGGACCCGAAAAGCTAGACACAGAGGTCGCCGTGGTCAGCCTGATGCAGGTCATGGCAGTCGAAGAAACTTGGACACGACCATACCTCCGGTACTTGATAGACGGAGAACTGCCTGATAGCCCGACGGATGCCCGGCGCATATCTCGTCGGTCCAAAGCCTTCACCATCATCAATGGCGATCTTTACAAGCGCAGCATTTCGGGTGTACTATAAAGGTGCATCACCATCTGCGGCCATCATGTGGGCAGCCGCTCCCTTGTCGCCAAAGCTCTACGAGCTGGATTCTACTGGCCAACGGCCATGAACGACGCCAAGGACATATTTCGAAGATGCAACGGGTGCCAAAGGTTCGCCGACAAACCGCACGCACCCGGGTCAGAGCTCAGGCCCATACCTCTGGCCTGGCTCTTCGCCCAATGGGGCCTTGACATGATCGGCAAACTGCCAAGGTCCTCGAAAGGGGGACACGTCTACCTCCTGGTCGCAGTCGACAAATTCACCAAGTGGATTGAGGCCATGCCTGTGACAAACCAAAAGGGTAAAACCGCTGTCAAGTTCTTTGAATCCATTGTCTATAGGTTCGGCGTGCCACACAGCATCATCACTGACAATGGGTCGAACTTCATCTCTAAAGAATTCCAGGACTTCTGCGAAGACCTCGGAATCAACATCACATACGCCTCCGTGGCGCACCCGCAAACAAACGGGCAGGTCGAAAAGGCCAACGAACTTGTCGGTGCCGGCATCAAGAAACGCTTAATGAGCCCACTCGAACGACTCGCGGGTGCCTGGACACAAGAGCTACCTTCGATCCTATGGAGCCTGCGCACAACGCCAAACAGCTCAACCGGCTACACGCCTTTCTTCATGGTGCACGGAGCCGAAGCCGTGCTGCCAGTAGAGGTACGCCACAAGGCCCCACGGGTCGTCGCCTACAGTGAAGCAGAATCCACGGCTGCACTCGAAGACGCCGTCGACACACTCGACGAAGCACGAGACATAGCAGCAGCTCGATCAGCGGCGTACCAACAGAGTCTCCGCAACTACCATAGCCGACGGTTGCGCCCAAGGTCCTTCGTCGAAGGAGACCTAGTCTTGCGACTCAAGCAAGAACGACCGAAGAAATTCGAGTCACCGTGGGAAGGACCCTACATCGTCACTGAAGTCATCCCAGGTGGCGCCTATCGCCTCAAACACGTGGAGTCTGGAGTTGCATACTCCAATCCATGGAACGTCGCACAACTGCGATGGTTCTACCCCTAGCTACCTCCCTCTTTTACTTTCAATAAGGCTATTCAGCCAAGGCTACTCAGCCGAACAATGTACCTCCTCCATTATGATATGAATAAAGCTAAGTGTCTCGCCCCAAAATTTTGTTCACTACTCGCATTTTTACTCCATGCTACAAACGCACTCGAGGGCTCCCCCCCCCCTCACGACTTCGTCGACTGAGGATACCTCGTGTACACCTGAGTAGCTGACAACGTCAGGCTAACGAAAAGGGCACACATACGAACAAAGCACTACGTGCTAAAACACCAAACCTTTATAACAAAGGGAAAACTACGCCCAGTCAAATATACACAAATTTTACATCTATCTTTTTTATAGGTACTACCTATTCTGAAGAATAACCTGAGCACGCTGCTCAAACAGATCTACGATCTGTTCGGCATACTGCCTTACAGCCGCATAGTGCGGATGCATATCCCACTCGCCACCATCTGGCCGAAGAGGCGTCCCAGCCACCACAACAGATAAATCTAAATCAGGACGATGCAAACGCACAAGGGAGAGCGCAACCTTCACCCCTGCGACGAGCTGATGCCACACCAATTCCTTGACATGATGCACGTTCCGAAACTTCGACAGCAAACCAGAGAGAGTCGACAATGCATCATCCAGCAAAAACATCACATGCAGAACCGACGCGAGTGAAGACTTCACCTGACGAAGCACCCGCGATACCTGATGAACGCGATCCTGCACCGTCGCAAGGACCATGGAACGATCACGGTCCATCCAGAAGAACCCGCCGGCCTCCATGTCCTGCTGGGTCAAGCAGTTGATCCGAACAGCAACACGCTCCTTCTCCTCCCTTGGAGAAATGTTAGCACCTGCAATACTTGCAAAAAAAGTAAGATGCAAGGCCAGCAGGCGCATCCAAAGTAACGAGCAACAGCTCGAAAAACTCACATTGAAGCTGTTCGGACAAGCGAAGCAACTCCGCCATCAAGTACTCCTCTCTGGCAGCACCTCGATCCACCTTGGATTTCCAAACGTCAGCATGGCCACACACCCCAAGCAACTATTTCTCGAGGCTACGAACACGGTCTCAAAGAAACGCAAGCTATGACGCATCATCCAGGGATGGCCGCAGCTGCGCTGCAGGCGAAGTGTCAACGGGATCAGCACCCGAAGGATCCTAGAGTAGAAGAAGACAACGATATGAACAAGCAGAAAAATGAAGACACAGCTCGGAAATTCATTATGTACATCAAAAAGCCACTACATGGTGCAAGGATTGTTCACAGACGCAATTACAAAAGCTGAAGCAAAAACTATCCTACAACTACAACGCCTACGAAGAAGCACCCTGAGTAGCCTCGGAGCCGGACTGCCTCGCCTTGGCTTCTCCCTGCTGCCTTAGCGCGTACTCGGCCAGCAGATCAATCAAATTTGGCCCGTAACGCTTACAACGAGCAGAGTAGATGCGAAGGCTACCTCGGACCCGTCAGCAGCCGTCGGCATCCGGGAGGTGATCTGAGGAAGGTCCAGTTCCGTTCGAGCCGCCAAGGCCATCGCCAGTCCAACGGACGCGCCGATGCCTTTCTGCTTGCGCTTGTATGCCACAGGTGCTTCGGCCGACAGCGCCTCCGCCAAGGCATCGGCATCTTCACGGGCCACGCCCTTGGGGACGAGCTCCTTGTAGAAGCGCCTGAGGACCTCCTTGGCCTTGGCAAGCGAGCCGACCACGGTACCGCGGCGGTCTTCGACCGCCGCAGTAGCATCATCCAGAGCACTACCATGCTCCAGAGCACCGCGATTAAACTCGATGCCCGCGGCATCTACAATAAACAAAGGAAGAAGCATAAACAAAAGCACTGCAAGGAATCTGAAAAAAAAAGAAGACAGAGATACTCACCCGAAACAGCCTTGGCAGCCGCCATCAGCCTATCGGCTACCTCTCTCTCGTGAGAAGCCGTAGCAGTGGCGATCTGCTCCTCGCGGTCCGTAGCCTCCTGCTGCAGACGCTCCCTAGCCTCGGCCGCGTTGGCTAACTCCAGCTCGAGGCGCCCTTTCGCACTAACGGCGGCTTCGGCCTTTTTCTCTGCCTGCCCAAGACTCTTTTTGAGAGCATCGAGCTCACAGAGAGAAGTGTTGTGGTCCTCTGCAGTCAGCAACACACCTATTAGATCGAAGAACAAAACACAAGGAGAAGCAGAAAGTAAAAATTGTAAACATACCTTGCAGTTGTTTGAAGTTGGCCTACAACGCTAGGTGCTGATGCACCAACTGATTGGTGCCTTGCACAAATGGCTGCAAAAAGAACTACTAGTCAAAAGAACGGCTTGGGGGCTATGCCCAAAAAGAACGAGTAAAACGCTCGGGGGATCCCCCCCCGAGACTCGAAGGAATAACACACAGCAAAACACCCAACAGACTCTCGGGGGCTCCCCTCGAAGCGCGAAGAATCAATGATCAACAGATCATCCGAAAATGCTCGGGGGCTCCCCCTGTGGCCGAAAACTAAAAATACTTACATGAATGGACGGCGACTCCGAAGGTTCGCCTGCAGTCTTCTGAGGGACCACCACCAAAGCCTCCTGCGGAGAAGACCTCGGAGCAGCGCCCTCAGAGGCGGCCACCGTCTGAGGAGGAGGAGAAGAAACCTTCGACTCCCCCACCATCTCTCGAGCGCCATCGCTGGAGGATCCGTCATAAGAGTGGCTGGACAAGAAAAACGTCAACTAAGGAAAATAAAGCGAAATCGAGTAATGGCACAAATAAACTGAGGAAACTTACGAGTCGAGGTCACTAAGATCGAAGACAGGAGGGGTCTTCTTGCCCTTCTTCTCTTCCTTCTTTTCTTCCTTCTTCTCTTCCTTCTTCCGCTTCGCCGGCGGGTGTGGTGACACGGCACGCATAGGAATGGCAGGAATTGGGAAAGAAGAGCCCCCTGCCCATCACTATGACGCTCCAGTCATAGCGGGTTCCTAGGCGTCGGCGGAGTCGAGGCATCCGACGATTCGCTGGAGCTCCTCGTCCGCTTGCGAGTGTGATCCTCACTCGACTCGTTCGCCTCTTCCGCCGGAGATCGGGCTGACGGTAGCTCGGACATGGAGTCCACCACCTCATTGTCCGGAGCATCCGGGAACACTTCGGGCAACGGAGGCGACATGCCTGGCACCTTGAACTCTTGCGCAAAAAGAAGCAAAGTGGTCAGCAGACAAATAAATAACAAGCAAAACGCAGTCGAAAAATAGCGCTACGTGCATATCCAAGCTCTACACCTGCGGAACCAGACGAGAAGCAGAGAATGGGGAAGTCAGCGACCTCCCTGGAAGATCCTCGCCAGCCTTGAACTTCAGTAGTGGGCGAAGAATCCCGTCAATATCCCCCTTGGAGAACTCCTCATCCGAAACCCTAGTCGGATCACGACGACCCAAATAGAGAAACATCGGGTGCGCCCTAGCCTGTAGTGGCTTCACCCGATGTTTGAGAAAGGTGCGGATGATATCCACACCGTTCACCTCCTTCTCCGGAGTCAACTGGAGATCCTCCACCCGACGATAGAGCCCCTCTATCTCCGCTACCTCGCCATCCAAGATCTGGTTTTTCCAAGACCTTTTCGGCTCGATTTTCTGGGAGGGGTCGAAAGGAGCAAGGCCAAAATCCTGCCCAGCCACCGTGGAGTCACGGATGTAAAACCATCGCATCCGCCAGTACTGGACAGATTCGCACATGGAAAAGGAGAAGACAAGAAGATTGGATCGAAGGGATATGATGCAACCCCTAATGGGATAAACACCATCAGAACCAGATTGCCTCTTCACGGAATAGAGTTTCCGGAAGAGGCCAAAGTGCGGCTCGATACCGAGCCAACACTCGCAGAAAGTAATGAAACAAGCAATGTGAAGAAGAGAGTTGGGGGAAAGATGATGCAGCTGGATGCCATAAAGAAAAAGCAGTCCACGAAGGAAATTGTGGACTGTGAAGGAAAAGCCCCGAAGGACAAACGCGAGGACATAACCCGAAACCCAGCGGGGGACGTGGAATTACCTCGTTACTAGGGAGCCTGACGGCCTCCCTATCCTGTGGGATCAAGCCCCGCTCACGGAGCTTGCAGAGATCACCCTCGCGCCTCTCCGATCGTCGCCAGCCACCGTCGGTGACGCGGGCGACGGTGGAACCTTTCTTGCCGCCAGCAGCGCTGGTGCCAACCGTGGAAGAAGACTTCTTGGGCTTCCCCATCGTGGTGCGGCGGCGCCGGCGACGAGAACGAAGGATCAATGAAGGAAATGTTCAAGGATATTCCAGCGTGCAGCAAGAAAGCTCTGAGAAGATGAGAGCAGTGAAACATGAATGGCTGCGGTGAAAACAGATTAACTTTTCCCCAATGATTATAAGGACGAAGACGATGCACGACGACCGTTCATCGGGAAGACCTAGAGCCAACTGCAAGATCTGATCGTCCACGTGTCAGCCCAGCAGCGACCCGTCGCTCACACGCCGCCCACTACGCGCGAAAATCGAGGCGACGCCGTAATTATCTCCACGCCGCGCGTGACCGGTCAATTCAAGGTCAGAAGGTGGGACCCATGTTCGTCCAGTCATGTCGTCTCTGGCACAGCAGACGCTTGAGGTCACCGATCGTTAGCACTGACGTCATCAAAATCTATACTAGCAACGGTTACAATTCTTCGGCTACACAATTAAGAGTACCTACTCGAATCTACGATTCGACTAGCTACTCGGGGGCTACTCCTATCAGGAGCGCTGGCCGCGCACCCGAAAATGAACAAAAACTATAGCACTGACCTATTTTTCTTCGAGTCCTACACCGAGTCTGCGACTCCACTACGGACTCGGGGGCTACTCCCATAGGGAGCGTGGATTCAAGCATCCGAAAAATTTGTGTCCTACGTACCTGAAGCTGAACAACGGCTGAATTAAAGTCTTTGCTCGAGTCTACGACTCGAACAGACACTCGGGGGGCTACTCCCATAGGGAGCGCTGGTCGCGGACCCTATGAATTCTTCGACTGCGATCCTTCGGATCAGTATGTAGAACTTTTTTTGGCAACTCTGCCCTAATTAAACGCTAAGTGAGCAACGTTCTCCTTGGCCACCCGAAACACCTCCGCGGTGATAAACATTTGGATGTTGTGTCTGCGACACAAAAATAAGACCTACAGATATCATCTAATGGCCTGGTAACGCACATGAATGCGGTTTGCTAGTAAGAATCCGTGCCAACAGGCGCGATGAAAAATCCCGACGGACGCGTTGGGTACATCATTTAAATTTACTGGAATTCCACTCCTGTAAGACCTCCGCGACCTGAGTCGAATTACGCCAGCATTTGTTCCGGATTTGAGTCGAGGGACTCGAATCTGAAGAAGATCGTGTTGTTTTATCCTAAGACAGTTAACTGACTCTGATCCGTCGGGATAGTCAGGCACACGCATCAACAATCCCTACACATTCTTTTGAAAGACAGATTTGCACCCGAAGGATTGAAGAGTCCTCAGCCGAATCTTCGATTCGACTGAACACTCGGGGGCTACTGACATGGTTATTCCCGCGGGTACACGATCTCAGCATACCTAGTCCATCCCAAGGAAGGCCCACGGCAAATACACGCCGGCCCATGAAGACTTTCGGGTGGCCAAGGCCCATGACGCCTTCGGATCTAGAGTAGATAGAAAATTCAAAGGGGTAAACCCTAAAACCTGTAACCGACTCGATCTGTGCCTGGGACCTGCCTGCCTCTATATAAAGGCCAGGAGGGCACGACGAGGAGGCTCTCCCATAACCTCTCGCATACACACCTCCACGCCAGATTGCATCTGCGCACCCCTATAACCTTCGATTCCACCAAAATCAGAGCAGACAAGCAGGAGTAGGGTTTTCCCTCCGGGGGGCTGAACCTGGGTAAACCTTGTGTCCCCGTGTTGCTTGTTTGCTAACCGTTCCACGATCTCCAGCATCCCCACCTCCAAAACCCAAGTCCATAACAATGGGCATTGACGAGATCGAACCTCGTCAAAAGGGGGAGTGGAGACTGACTGGGGAGAGGAATACCGACCCAGATGCGGTCCGACCGCACCTGGTCTTGTCCTAACGGCAAGGGAAACGGCCGTTTGGCCACGTCAGCTCTGAACGTGGGCCAGCCTCGTTAGAAACGTGCTCAAGCTGGAATTAGCGCGGTCAGCGTTGCGGCGTCCAAGTGTTGGTACTGACACGCAGAAATTACCAGAGTCGGTACTGACCGGTCCCGACAGCCTCAATTGTGATAGTTTTATCCAATTAACTCCCTGTTTTGAGGAGCATATGGGGAAGGGATGTTGATTGAGGAGCTTTCCTTCCATCCTGGACTCCTATTCAGTGTGGAAATGGAATGCAATTGTGTGGTGATTAACTCGGACAACCTGACCGTGATTGAAGCAATGAATCAGGGTGGCTACTCGATGAGTCCAGTAGCAGCGGTTTCTAAATTCTTATGCTAAGCTAGCAAGAGAGTTTGTGAAAGCAAAATCTTCGTTTATGTTCAGGGGACCTAGATGAAGTGGTAGATGAGGTAGCCAAGTAGGCCGATAGGGAGGGCATGCTAGATGGCTAGGTGATCTCTTCCGTTGTTTATTCTGTCCAAACTCGTATCATACTTTACTATCGTTGATTTTCTCCATTAATTTTTTAGTGATATCTTTCCAGAATTATATACTTTGTACAGTACAACGCTTTCATAAATGACCTCTCTAGTTCTAGGTTGTTGTTTTTTTGTAAAAGAGTATATATTAATATCATAGGGATACCAATTACACCCAGCCTCTGCAACAACGCATACCCTAGCGGCCCTATGGATACACACAACTCAGAAAAAATAAAGAAGAATTATAAAAAAGAAAAGTCCCGCTAAAGAAAACTAATCCTCAAAGCAACACCATTGACACCATCAGAACAACACCAGTAGTCTCCCACTCCAATAACAACGTCTTTAAAAAAGAAACAGTGCACAAGCGCCGTCGTTGTCCGGTCAAAGATCATATGTTTTCACCATAGAGAAAGTCCTTGCTCACAAAACAATTTCTTCAACAAGGTCATTGTCAGGCACAACCAGTTAAGGCCAGACCTTGGATTTTCACCATGCAAGATAAGACTGGGAATTCCCCTGTGTTGTCTTCCCGCACCAACAGTCGCTGCAACGAGTCCCAGATCACGCAGCCAAATCTCCGTCGCCACAAGAACAAAAATCACCATCGCTACCCTCATATTTCCGTTTTCCTGACATTCTCCGCATCTGACTTCACCATGGCTGTAAGAGTGGCACTTGGTGGGAATAAACAACAGAGCTTCGCAACGCTCCCGCTGAAACCAAACGGCCAGAAAAACAAGGTGCGCACGACCGAATACCTTCTGATCCAGCAATCTCCAGGCATGATACGCCCATGGGAGTTCGCCGGCGGAGCCTTCCGGAACCCGCCTCTCCAGTCCAGATCAACGAGGGCAGACATCAAGCGGATCTTCGTCTTCGTGCGAAAGAAACCAAAGAACCACCACCATTATTAGATCCGACACAACGATCCTCACACCGTCGGCCGATTCCGGAGAACAGATCGAGCAGGCAACTAGGGAAAGAGAGACGATCTAGGTCTTGAAACCCATCGCCAGACCTCCTCCACCAGATCGCCCCACTCCGCCGCCCTGGAGGAACGAACAAGCAACAGGGGAGATGGGCGACCGCTGCGCGCCAGCACCTGCAGACGCGTTGCCGTGCCACCTCTCCGCACCGCCGCTGCCATCCCCGCCAGGGCTCGCCGCCACTCCATGCCGACGCCACGCGCCACCACCCTCACAACCCCTGAGACGATCCGCCTCCGCGCGAAGGGGCCCGTCGAAGAAGCGCCTCCCTCGCCCGCCGCCTTCGATGGCCAGGCGCGGCCGCCACCGGCAGCGGTGGCGGCGGCAGCGGCCGAGGGAGAGGAGATCGCGGCGGCGCCTTTTCCTAGGGATCGGCGCCTCCGGAGCCGCCCCGGGCGAGGCGACCCGGGAGTCAGATCTAGGTTGTACTTTCTCGTTTCTATTGCAAGACATTCCCCTGTTTGATGTTCCACCGTTCCTTTGTGGTTCACCGAGCCCCATTCGACCACATCCCGTCGGTCTAAAACTAATAATATTGATATGCTCGCAATTAGTGATGCCCGCTCAATCGATATTCGTGTGTATGTTAAGTACTACTACCTCCGTTTCAGGGCTTAAGGCGCACACGCTTTTCAAAGCAAAGTTTGACCGAAAGAATTAAACAACAAAATCTTGATTATATTGTATATAATTAGTACCGTTGGATTCGTATTGAAAAATACTTTCCAGTGATACTAGTTTTATACCAAAACTCTTTACGTATTTAGAGTAATTCTTGGTCAAACAAAAAAACACGCAAAACGAGGACGCCTTAAGCCTTGAAACGGAGGGAGTACAATTTACATGTGTTGTCTTGACAAAGCTTGTTTGACCGGAGAGGACATGTACGTGGCATCATGTTATTTTTGTCACTTGTCATCGTCCCATCTAATTTTAGGAACCCTTCCACGAACTGAAGTCTCAAACCACAAAACTTATCTCAACTTTTGGCGATCAACTCATCTCAATCGTCTCATGGTAAAGCGTTAAATAGTCCTACTCCTATAGCAATAATGGGTTGATGGTGACGGAGGAACAGAGCCATGCAAAAATACAAAAGTATCCAAAAGAAATGCCCATAGCTCAGCCCTAACTAAATTTCCTCCAGATGGAGAAACAGAAAGAAAGTAGGTTGTTGGTAAACCTGCGAGGCATTCATCTTGCTTAATTTCCTGACCTGTGAGTACTATTGAAACACAGGCGGTTCAGGGCCCAGGCAGGCTCAATGATTGGAACCCATTTTTTCTTATCAATGCTGCAACATTAACTAGTAGATGCGGTTAAGGGTCGGCATCGCTGACAGCACACACATATTGTGGAAAGGGAAGACCAAATCAATTGCGTGATTAGTCGCTTTCATGTTGTATAGTGTATTGGAGTACTACTCCCTTCGATTCCAAAATATAAGATGTTTTAAATTTGTAAAAAAAATGAACCTAGACTTATTTTAGTATATAGATTCACTCAAAAACTTAATGAACCTATACTAAAAAAAGTCTAGATACATTTCTTCACAAATCTAAAATATACTAGATGGGATAAAATAGTATATGCTCGCTTTAGCATGGCAGGCCGTATAATCCATGGTTTATACTAGTCTTGATTGTGTCTCGAGTCGATATCATGCCCATGAATCGCGGTCGGTGTCGTGTCTCCTCATGCATACATGTATTGTTTATCTGCTAATTATGAGACCTTTGGTCTAAAATACAGTAGATGTTCTGTTAGAAGATTGGTTTCGCTTTCACAAACAATTACTACTAAATGCATACTATATACTCTTTCAGTTCTTTAGATGTCGCGGATTTGTCTTCCAGTTCAGATGATGCTGTCACAGTTCCAGATATGATGCAATTGTTTCTGAAAAGTTACTCTAACTCTCTGTAATACCCAACAGCAGACACGCTAAGCAAAACGATTATCACCCTGCCTATGAAGCGAATGATTTATGACTCATAATGCAGATCGATCAACATATGTGAGCTTTTAGTTGTGGGCAGATCACTTCGTGGCTCTATTAAAGGCAGCTGCCCATCCGTCTTTTCGGTGCGTCTCCAATAGCTGGTGCCATCAATTAAGCTTCAGGTAAGACGTAGACATGCAGTACTGACTCCATTCTTCTGAACTTTTAGGATCCTTGACGCTGATCGATGGCTGGTATATTAGCCGCCTACCTTTCAGATTAAGACTGCAGGAGTGCTCTGTTTATTTTTTGTTTATTTGTTGTTAGGCGGGGGAGAGGCCGCATGGCGCTGTTCAATGTTTCAGTGAGGTAACCCTATGCATATGGTGTATCATTGTTCTTTTGGTTATGGTTTGTGGTTACTGGAACTGGCAATGGAGTTTCCACCGGGTCGAACGCCACTATAACCGCTTACCATATACTGAGTCCTGCACAACATAATTTAGCAATCGTAAATCGAGTCTTACAAATAGTTGGCACTTCGACTTTCAAGGAAACAATTTATGGCGTTTCGCACCAATGCGCAATAAAGAGTTACATCTACATTTTTAATTAAATAAATATAAATAAATCTACCTTTTGAGGGTACAAAATTGGAACACACTTTTATGTCAGTTGTCATCATGGCATTCATGTATGTGCGCAAAGGTGCCTGGCGCGCCCGCGCGACGGCGTGCTATCCACCTGATCAATTTAGCAACGGTTGTGTTTTTTTGCCTAGAAAAAATGAAAAAAATATGTCATGGAAAAAATGAAAAAATCCGTATACTTATGTTTGTGTGTGTGCTTAGAGACTAGAGAGGACACATTTTCTCCTTAGATTTTCGGTATATTTTTTCTTTCAAATGAACATAGTTCAAATTTTCGTATGCTTCAGCGTAACACGCCAGGATGCCATCACGTATACCGCTTAAGTCCGCGCATATACTGCTATGCGTTGCATAGTTTGCTTACAGAACAAGGACACACAATTGATGTGTAAGCAAGACATTCAGGTACCTAAACATTGCAAGAAACGGCACAATTCCTTTGTGACCAAGACAACTAAAAATACATACAACGCCTAAGTTTGGGAATAAATGTTGTCCCTACAAACGATCAATCACTACCATCGACCCAAGTTCATTATGTGTCATTGTTTAAGTGGTCCCACATGGTAGGCTTAAATCTCTCAACACATTTGGTGGTACGACGATGGCAAATACATGATGATTGATCATTTTAAGCACAACAATGCCCAAATTCCAATTTTGCTGTAAAGTGGAAAAAATGTGCTTCACAAGTATGATTTTTGGTCTAGGTTTAACGTGTTACCAATGGCTTAAAAGTTGGGCTAGTGATTCTTATCTACTCTCAAAATCATTAAACCCATAACACAATCCTTATGGTTTAAGTTTATCAACGTGCTTAAATACCAAAAGGTTACCATCATCTAAAAAATCCAAGAATAGTAACAAATGAGAAATTTTGCAGATGGACATTATGCTTTTGAATATTTCAATGGGAATTAATATAACCATTGTTTCAACAAATGTGTTCTACTACCTCTGTTTCTGAATATATGATACTTTGGTAGTCTATTTTAGTCTACCAAAACGTCTTATACTTTGAAATGGGCCTAGTACTTATTATTTCTTATACTTTCCATATTTTTATTATTTCTCCAACATGTTTAAAGGAAAAAATATTCAAATTATCTAGGGGAATTGCTATATTTTCTATTCAATCTCCAATTTCATTTACTTTTCAATTTAGTGTTTTCTCCTGAAAATCTTGATATTTCAGGATGATACATTACTTGCTAATAATATGTGCATGCAGACATTATGTCGTTGAATATTTTTCACGGTAAGCACCATATAAGCTAATCCAACTCAAGTTTGCATCAAGAACAGTAGAGAAATTCTGAGCATTGAAGAGGTTCATCTAGTCAATTTTAGATTTTGGAGGTGAGCATTAGCCCACACAATTGATTGTTGGTAAAGTGCAATTTTCTCTGTTAAAAATATCTTGAACTAGCCATGTCATATATTTGAATATGAATAGAATACTATGGAATTACACCTTGCTTTGTATCCTAATATGAGAGTGTACGAAAGGAAAGTTTACCTTTGAACCAATCTAACAAACATATGAGTGTATGTGTTGGAGATATGCCCTAGAGGCAATAATAAATGTAGTTATTATTATATCTTTGTGTTTATGATAAATGTTTACATTTATGCTATAATAGTATTAACAAGGAAACATTAATACTTGTGTGATTTGTAAACTTAAATTGAAGTCCCTAGTAAAGCCTCTATATATTACTAGTTTGTTGGTTAATAAATGATTGTGGTTTCCCTATCATGAACATTGAGATGTTATTAACAACAAGATCATATCGTTAGGAGAATGATATGGTGGACATACTCCTATAGATAAGCGTAGCATAAAGATCAAGTCATTTTAATAGTTTAATTGCTATATGCTTTCTGATACATAGTAACCTAATTCCTTCGACCATGAGATCATGCATATCACCTTTACTGGATGGATGCCTTGATGACATCAAACACCACACCGTAACTGGGTGGCTATAAAGGTGGCATTGAGTGTTCGGAAAGTATTGGTTGAGACACATGGATCAAGAGTGGGATTTGTCCATCCATATGACAGATAGATATACTCTAGGCCCTCTCGGTGAAATGTCATCCAATTAGCTTGCAAGCATGTGACTGACTCACAAGGTATCACATATCACGGGAACGAGAAAAGAGTACTTATCGGTAACGAGGTTGAACTAGGTATGCAGAGATACCGACGATCATAACCTCGGATAAGTAAACTATCGTGAGACAAAGGGAAATTGGTATCGTATGTAAGTGGTTCATTCGATCGCAAAGTAATCATAGAAATATGTGGGAGCCATATGAATTTCCAGATTCGTCTATTGGTTATTGTTCGGAGAAGTGTCTCGATCATGTCCGCATAATTCACGAACTGTAGGGAGACACACTTAAGGATTCGACGTTGTTTGAGTAGTTATGGAATGATGAGAAAGAGACCGAATGTTGTTCCAAGTCTCGGATGGGATTCGGGATATCACGAGGAGATCTGAAATGGTCCGGAGAATAAGATTCATATAAGGAAAGTCATGTTTTTGAGTTGGAGAATGGTTCCGGTGTTTTCATCGGGAATGTTCTAGAAGGTTCCGGAATGTCCGGCACTCCGGAGGGGAAGGGTACATGAATGTGTTATATCAAGTTGGTATGATTGCATCATGTACTAGGTGTCATCGCTAAACAAAATAAAGGGTTTAATCAAATCCTAGTTTGAAAAGGTCAAACGCCAATTTGAAAGTCAAACGGCTATTTTGGGAAGTGGAGGGGAGGAGGAAACCGAGTTGGGGAGGAGTTCCTCCCCTCCACCGCCGGCCCACCTCCAAGCCGAGTTGGGGAGGGACTCCCCTCCCCTTGGCCGACCCCTCCACCTATAAAAGGAGGGGCAGGGCTCCCCTCCTAGACACACAACTCCTCCACCTCTAAACCCTAGCCGCCGGCGCCGCCACCTCCTGCTGCCGCCGCCGCCCTAGGGCAAATCGCCGCCGCCTAGGTCAAACCCTAGCCACCGGCCTAGCCCCCTCCTTGGTGTGTCTAAACCCTAGAACACCGAGGGCTCTCTCATAGTCCACCATACTCGCTCCGGCTTAAGGCGAAGCCCTGCGAGATCTCCCCTCTACTTCCGGTACCACGCCGTTGTGCTGCCGGAATCGCGAGGAGAGTGCTACAACCTCCGCTGCCTGCTGGAACAAGGGAGAGGAAGGTCTTCGTCGAGTACCGAACGTGTGACCGACTGCGGGAGCGCTGCCGGAACGCAGGCCGGAAGGATCGTCTACGCGATCTTGAGATCGGGAAGAGTACGACTACATCACCCACGAGAATCCGCTCTCGTTAAACACTTTGGAATCTTCGAGGGTGAGTTATTCCATCGACTCGTTGCTACAATCTAGTAGATAGATCTTGGCTTGTTTGTTTGTATGCGGTAGAAATTTTTTGTTTTCCATGCTATGAAACCCTACAGTGGTATCAGAGCCGTGTCTATATGTAGATCTGTTACACGAGTAGAACACAATGGTCATTGTGGGCATTGATGCTTTTATTGTCGATTGCTTCTTATGTACTTTGCATCTTGCGGGATGTTGGGATGAAGCGGCCCGGGCTAACCTTACATGCCATCGTTCATGAGACTTGCTCCACGCTTGACATGCAACTTGTATTGCATAAGTGGCTTTGCGGGTGCCTGTTTCTCCCAGCATAGTTAAGATTCAATTTACAACGGGTGATTAACAATGCTAGTATCAATGTTGTGGTTCTTGTTCGTAAGTTAGAACGACACTTATTGAAAGCCCCAAACCACGTAAAACATGCAAAGAAAGTAGAGGCGTCTAACTTTGTTTTGCAGGGGTGTGCAGTGATGTGATATGGCCATGATTGTGATTATATTTGATGTATGCAATGTTCCTTATTGTAAGTTGGCAACCGGCAGGAGCCATATGGTTGTCTTTAATTTTGTTAAGCCCCGCGTGTCTATTCAAAGTAGTTGTAATAGTTGAAGCCGGTGGACGACAACCATGGAGAAGCGTCATTGACCTTGATGCAATGCCGGTGATGATGGAGATCATGTTCGTGCTTGAAGATGGAGATCGGAAGCACAAAGAAGAAAGGCCATATCATATCACATATTATGAATTGCATGTGATGTTAATCCTTTATGCATCTTGTATTGCTTAGTAGACGACGGTAGCACTATAAGATGATCCCTCATGCACATGAATTTCAAGTCATAAAGTGTTCACCCTTAGTTAGCACCGTTGCTAAAGCTTGTTGTTTCGAAGCACCACGTGATGATCGGGTGTGTTAGATTCCGCAAGTGTATACAACGTGAGAAAGCCAGATTTGCTCATGCGGAAGCTAAGGTTTGATCTTGACGAGCCTAGCATGTACAGACATGGTCTCGGAACACGGATCACCGAAAGGTAAAGCATGAATCATATAGTAGATATGATGAACATGTCGATTGTTCGCCATTGAAACTATATCAACTCTCGTGATGATCGGTGTTGATGTGGTGGATTTGGTTCATGTGATCACTAAAACAATGTGAGGGATATTGTTTTGAGTGGGAGTTCACCTAGATTAATTTAACTATTAATTAGAACTCAATTTGTCATAAACTTAGTCTAAACTATTGCAAATATGTTGTAGATCAATGGCGGCCCCTACCATCAATTTTAATGCGTTCCTAGAGAAAGAAAAGTTGAAAAACAATGGAAGCAACTTCGCGGATTGGTTCTGCAATTTGAGGATTGTCCTCACAGCTGGTAATTTGACCTATGTGATGGATGCACCGCTGGGTGACCCACCTGCAGCTGATGCTACCGACGAAGTAAAGAATGTTTACCTCGCTCGGAAGACTCAGTACTCCACAGTTCAGTGTGCTATCTTGTATGGTTTAGAATCGGAGCTTCAGAAAAGGTTTGAGAATTCAGACCCACATGATATTGTCCGTGATCTCAAATTGATCTTTGAGACTCACGCGGCAATTGAGAGCTATGAGGCTTCTGAAAAGTTGTTTAACTGCAAGATGGAAGAGGGCAGCTCCGTCAGTGAGCATGTGCTTAAGATGTCTGGGCACTCAAACAAACTTCAAAGCTTGGGTATAGTGATTCCTAATGCTTTGGGGATTTACCGTGTCCTCCAATCACTACCACCAAGTTACAAGAACTTTGTGATGAACTACAATATGCAAAACATGAACAAGCAGTTGCCAGAACTGTTTGCTATGTTGAAATCTGCAGAAGTGGAGATCAAGAAAGAGCACCAAGTGTTGATGGTCAATAAGACCACCAAATTCAAGAAAGGCAAGTATAAGCAAAAGGGACACTTCAAGAAGGGTGGTAAGAAAGTTACCGCGCCGACGAAGAAGACCAAGGCTGGACCCAAGCCTGATACTGAGTGCTTTTACTGCAAGGGAGAAGGTCACTGGAAGCGGAATTGGCCAAAGTACTTGGCGGATTTGAAGAACGGCAACAACAAGAAGAAAGGTATATCCGATATACATGTTATTGATGTGTATCTCACTAGTACTCGTAGTAGTGCCTGGGTATTTGATACTGGTTCGGTTGCTCATATTTGTAACTCGAAACAGGTGCTGCAGAATAAACGGAAGCTAGCGAAGAACGAGGTGACGATGCGCGTAGGAAACGGATCAAAGGTTGATGTGATCACGGTCGGCATGCTACCCCTTCATCTACCATCGGGATTAGTTTTATACTTAATAATTGTTATTTGGTGCCTGCGTTAAGCATGAACATTATATCGGGATCTTGTTTATTGCGAGACAGTTACTTGTTTAAGTCCGAGAATAATGGTTGTTCGATTTATATGATTAATATGTTTTATGCACATGCACCTTTGATAGATGGTCTATTCTTATTGAATCTCGATAGTGGAAATACACATATTAATAACATTGAGGCTAAACGTTTGAAATCGAGCGATAACTCGACCTATATGTGGCACTGTCGTCTTGGTCACATTGGAGTGAAGCGTATGAAGAAACTCCATTCCAATGGACTTCTTGAATCACTTGATTTCGAATCACTTGAAAGATGCGAAGCATGTCTGATGGGAAAAATGACTAAGTCTCCATTTTTTGGTATGATGGAGCGAGCTACGGACTTATTGGAAATGATACATACCGATGTGTGTGGTCCAATGAGTGTAGCATCGCGCGGTGGTTATCGTTATGTTCTTACCTTCACGGATGACTTGAGTAGATATGGGTATATCTATTTCATGAAACATAAGTCCGAAACTTTCGAGAAGTTTAAGGAATTTCAAAGTGAGGTAGAGAATCAACGTAACAAGAAGATTAAACTTCTACGTTCTGATCGTGGAGGTGAATATCTAAGTTATGAGTTTGGCGAGCATTTGAAGAAATGCGGAATACTTTCACAATTGACACCGCCAGGAACACCACAGCGTAATGGTGTGTCCGAACGTCGTAATCGAACTCTCTTAGATATGGTTCATTCTATGATGTCACTTATAGATTTACCGCTATCATTTTGGGGTTATGCATTAGAAACAGCCGCATTCGCTTTAAATAGGGCACCATCTAAATCTGTTGAAACGACACCGTATGAATTATGGTTTGGGAAGAAACCTAGATTGTCGTTCCTTAAAGTTTGGGGTTGCGAAGCCTATGTAAAGAAGTTACAGCTGGACAAGCTTGAACCCAAAGCGGAAAAATGCGTCTTCATAGGATACCCGAAGGAAACTATTGGGTATACCTTCTATCATAGATCCGAAGGCAAAATCTTCGTTGCCAAGAATGGATCCTTTCTAGAGAAGGAAATTTCTCTCGAAAGAAGTGACTGGAAGGAAAGTAGAACTCGACGAGGTTGTCGAACCTTCTCTCGAAATTGCGAGTAGCGCAGCACCGGAAGAAGTTCCTGTGGTGCCTGCACCAATAAGAGAGGAAGCTAATGATGATGATCATGAAACTTCAGTTGTAGTTGCTACAGAGCCTCGCAGGTCAACGAGAACTCGTACCACTCCAGATTGGTATGATCCTGTTATGAGTGTCATGTTGGTGGACAACACTGATGACCCTGTGACATATGAGGAAGCGATGATGAGCCCAGATTCCAATAAATGGCAAGAAGCCATGAAATCCGAGATTGGATCCATGTACGAAAACCAAGTATGGACTTTTGTAGACTTACTGGATGGCCAGAAGGGTGTCGAGAACAAATGGATTTTTCAAGAAGAAAACAGATGCTGATGGTAATGTTACTGTCTATAAAGCTCGACTTGTCGCAAAAGGGTTTCGACAAATTCAATGAGTTGACTACGATGAGACTTTCTCACCTGTAGCGAAGCTAAAGTCTGTGAGGATAATGTTAGCAATCGCTGCATATTATGATTATGAGATATGGCAGATGGATGTCAAAACAGCATTCCTCAATGGAGACATTGATGAAGAGTTGTATATGATGCAACCAAAAGGTTTTGTCGATCCTAAAGATGCTAACAAGGTATGCAAACTTCAAAGGTCCATCTATGGATTGAAGCAAGCATCCCGAAGTTGGAATCAACGTTTTGATAAGGTGATCAAAAGTTTTGGTTTTATACAAACTTATGGAGAAGCTTGTATTTACAAGAAAGTGAGTGGGAGCTCTGTAGCATTCTTAATACTATATGTAGATGACATATTGTTGATTGGGAATGATGTAGACCTTCTTAACAGTGTCAAGGAATATTTGAATAATAGTTTTTCAATGAAGGATCTTGGCGAAGCAGCTTACATATTAGGCATAAAGATTTATAGAGATAGATCGAGACTCCTAATATCATTGTCACAAAGTACATATTTGGACAAAGTTCTAAAGAGGTTTGGAATGGAAGATAGCAAGAAAGGGTTCTTGCCCATGTTGCCCAATACGACCTTGAGTAAAACTCAAAGTCCGACATCGGCAGAAGACAGAGAAAGGATGAGTAAGACTCCCTATGCCTCAGCCATAGGATCTCTAATGTATGTCATACTATGTACTAGACCCGACATTGCATATGCTGTTAGTTTAACTAGCAGATATCAAAGTGATCCAGGAGTGGATCATTGGACAGCGGCCAAAAACATCCTTAGGTACTTGAGAAGAACTAAGGATATGGTTCTTTCTTATGGAGGTGATGAACAACTCGTTGTTAATGGTTACACTGATGCTAGTTGGAACATCGATCCGGATGATTCTAAATCACAATCTGGATACGTATTTACTTTGAATGGTGCAGCAGTTAGCTGGAGGAGTGCCAAGCAAAGCGTTGTGGCGAGATCTTCAACTGAATCGGAATACATGGCTGCTACGGAGGCTTCACAAGAAGCGATATGGATGAAAGAGTTCATTACAGAGCTGGGTGTGGTTCCTAGTGCGCTGGACCCAATGTCTATCTACTGTGATAACATGGGCGCCATAGCCAATGCGCAAGAACCAAGGTCACACAAGAAGCTGAAGCACATCAAGCTACGTTTTCACGCTATTCGAGAACATGTCCAAAATGGGGACATAAAAATTTGCAAAGTACATACAGATCTGAATGTGGCGGATCCGTTGACTAAACCTCTCCCGAGGGCAAAACATGACCAGCACCAAACTGCCATGTAGAGGCAATAATAAATGTAGTTATTATTATATCTTTGTGTTTATGATAAATGTTTACATTCATGCTATAATAGTATTAACAAGGAAACATTAATACTTGTGTGATTTTTAAACTTAATTTGAAGTCCCTAGTATAGCCTCTATACATCACTAGCTTGTTGGTTGATTAATGATTGTGGTTTCCCTATCATGAACATTGAGATGTTACCAACAACAAGATCATATCATTAGGAGAATGATATGGTGGACATACTCCTATAGATAAGCGTAGCATAAAGATCAAGTCATTTCAATAGTTCAATTGCTATATGCTTTCTGATACATAGTAACCTAATTCCTTCGACCATGAGATCATGCATATCATCTTTACCGGATGGATGCTTTGATGACATCAAACACCACACCGTAACTGGGTGGCTATAAAGGTGGCATTGAGTGTTCGGAAAGTATTGGTTGAGACACATGGATCAAGAGTGGGATTTGTCCATCCATATGACGGATAGATATTCTCTGGGCCCTCTCGGTGAAATGTCATCCAATTAGCTTGCAAGCATGTGACTGGCTCACAAGGGATCACATATCACGGGAACGAGAAAAGAGTACTTATCAGTAACGAGGTTGAACTAGGTATGCAGAGATACCGACGATCATAACCCCGGATAAGTAACATATCGTGAGACAAAGGGAAATTGGTATCGTATGTAAGTGGTTCATTCGATCGCAAAGTAATCGTAGAAGTATGTGGGAGCCATATGAATTTCCAGATTCCTCTATTGGTTATTGTTCGGAGAAGTGTCTCGATCATGTCCGCATAATTCACGAACCGTAGGGAGACACACTTAAGGATTCGACGTTGTTTTGAGTAGTTATGGTATTATGAGAAAGAGACCGAATGTTGTTCGGAGTCTCGGATGGGATCCGGGATATCACGAGGTGATCCGGAATGGTCCGGAGAATAAGATTCATATAAGGAAAGTCCCGTTTCGGAGTTCGGAAATGATTCCGGTGAATGTTCTAGAAGGTTCCGGAATGTCCGGCACTCCGGGAGGGGGGAGGGGTACATGAATGTGTCATTACATATTGGAATGATTGCATCATGTACTAAGTGTTCTTGCTGTTCCAAATAAAGGATTAAATTGAATCCTAAAACAGAAAAGTCAAATGTCCAGTTTGAAAGTCAAACGGCTAAAACAAGAAACTGTGGGAAACAAGCAAGAGGAGTTGGGAACCGACTTGGGGGAGGAGTCTCCTCCCCAAGCCGGCGCGCCAACCAAGGCCGACTTGGGGAGGGACTCCCCTCCCCTTGGCCGCACCCTCCACCCATAAAAGGAGGGGCAGGGCCTCCTCCTCTAGACACACAAGTTCCTATCCTCTAATCTCCGGTTTAGAGCCGTTTTGGTTTAGAGCTTCTAATTGACCTAGACTTCGGTTTAGAGCCTTCTAATTGTGGTGTCTAATCCCTAGACCACTAATAGCCCTCTCTCATATTCCACCATACTCGCTCCGGCTTAAGGCGAATCCCTGCGGGATCTCCCCTCTACTTCCGATACCACGCCGTTGTGCTGCCGGAATCACGAGGAGAGTGCTACAACCTCCGCTGCCTGCTGGAACAAGGGAGAGGAAGGTATTCGTCGAGTACCGAACGTGTGACCGACTGCGGGAGCGCTGCCGGAACGCAGCGCCGGAAGGATCGTCTACACGATCTTGAGATCGGGAAGAGTACGACTACATCACCCACGAGAATCCGCTCTCGTTGAACACTTTGGAATCTTCGAGGGTAAGTTATTCCATCGACTCGTTGCTACAATCTAGTAGATAGATCTTGGCTTGTTTGTTTGTATGCGATAGAAATTTTTTGTTTTCCATGCTACGAACCCCTACATTCGGTATATTACCATGTAATCTAGATTAGATGACTCTAGTGCAAGTGGGAGACTGTTGGAGATATGCCCTAGAGGCAATAATAAATGTAGTTATTATTATATCTTTGTGTTTATGTTAAATGTTTACATTCATGCTATAATAGTATTAACAAGGAAACATTAATACTTGTGTGATTTGTAAACTTAAATTGAAGTCCCTAGTAAAGCCTCTATATATTACTAGCTTGTTGGTTAATAAATGATTGTGGTTTCCCTATCATGAACATTGAGATGTTATTAACAACAAGATCATATCGTTAGGAGAATGATATGGTGGACATACTCCTATAGATAAGCGTAGCATAAAGATCAAGTCATTTTAATAGTTCAATTGCTATATGCTTTCTGATACATAGTAACCTAATTCCTTCGACCATGAGATCATGCATATCACCTTTACCGGATGGATGCTTTGATGACATCAAACACCACACCGTAACTGGATGGCTATAAAGGTGGAATTGAATGTTCAGAAAGTATTGGTTGAGACACATGGATCAAGAGTGGGATTTGTCCATCCATATGACGGATAGATATACTCTGGGCCCTCTCGGTGAAATGTCATCCAATTAGCTTGCAAGCATGTGACTGACTCACAAGGGATCACATATCACGGGAACGAGAAAAGAGTACTTATCGGTAACGAGGTTGAACTAGGTATGCAGAGATACCGACGATCATAACCTCAGATAAGTAAACTATCGTGAGACAAAGGGAAATTGGTATCGTATGTAAGTGGTTCATTCGATCACAAAGTAATCGTAGAAATATGTGGGAGCCATATGAATTTCCAGATTCCTCTATTGGTTATTATTCGGAGAAGTGTCTCGATCATGTCTGCATAATGCACGAACCGTAGGGAGACACACTTAAGGATTCGACGTTGTTTGAGTAGTTATGGAATGATGAGAAAGAGACCGAATGTTGTTGGAAGTCTCGGATGGGATTCGGGATATCACGAGGAGATCCGAAATGGTCCGGAGAATAAGATTCATATAAGGAAAGTCCTGTTTCAGAGTTGGAGAATGGTTCCGGTGTTTTCATCGGGAATGTTCTAGAAGGTTCCGGAATGTCCGGCACTCCGGAGGGGAAGGTGACATGAATGTGTTATATCAAGTTGGTATGATTGCATCATGTACTAGGTGTCATCGCTAAACAAAATAAAGGGTTTAATCAAATCCTAGTTTAAAAAAGTCAAACGCCAATTTGAAAGTCAAACGGCTATTTTGGGAAGTGGAGGGGAGGAGGAAACCGAGTTGGGGAGGAGTTCCTCCCCTCCACCGCCGGCCCACCTCCAAGCCGAGTTGGGGAGGGACTCCCCTCCCCTTGGCCGGCCCCTCCACCTATAAAAGGAGGGGCAGGGCTCCCCTCCTAGACACACAACTCCTCCACCTCTAAACCCTAGCCGCCGGCGCCGCCACCTCCTGCTGCCGCCGCCGCCCTAGGGAAAACCGCCGCCGCCGCCTAGGTCAAACCCTAGCCGTCGGCCTAGCCCCCTCCTTGGTGTGTCTAAACCCTAGAACACCGAGGGCTCTCTCATAGTCCACCATACTCGCTCCGGCTTAAGGCGAAGCCCTGCGAGATCTCCCCTCTACTTCCGGTACCACGCCGTTGTGCTGCCGGAATCGCGAGGAGAGTGCTACAACCTCCGCTGCTTGCTGGAACAAGGGAGAGGAAGGTCTTCGTCGAGTACCGAACGTGTGACCGACTGCGGGAGCGCTGCCGGAACGCAGCGCCGGAAGGATCGTCCACGCGATCTTGAGATCAGGAAGAGTACGACTACATCACCCATGAGAATCCGCTCTCGTTAAACACTTTGGAATCTTCGAGGGTGAGTTATTCCATCGACTCGTTGCTACAATCTAGTAGATAGATCTTGGCTTGTTTGTTTGTATGCGGTAGAATTTTTTTGTTTTTCATGCTACGAAACCCTACAGTATGTACAAAAAATATAATGTGATCCTTGTGTTGCCGCTTATAATTGTACTTCATACGCGATACGAGGTCCATACAAGAAAAAAAAAGCTATATTTGTGACAGAAAGCCGAACAAAGCACAAAGTGATTTTTATTTCGGTATATTTCTAGAATCGCAGGCATATTATAATATGGTGCAAAGATAGGAACCACCTCATAGTTTTTATTTTGCAAAATCATACTTGCATTGATGAAAATATAAATAATTAACACCAGCAAATAGTATACAATTATCATAGTGTGTATTTTTGTCGGCGAGATTGCAACACTAGTACCGCCGTAGCTACAATTGCACCGGCCAAACGTTAAAAATCCGAAAAGGCTAAAACCCCTCCTGAGACGGTGCTGGTTTGTGAACAACCTCCCTCGACCGGCCAGCCATAGGAAGGTACCATGTATAGTACGTGTGGCTCTACATGACCCAATGGCGTAAAAGCGATGAACTTACTTTGAATCCTCATATAAGTATAAAAATGGAATTAAGCATCTAAGTGTCGCTCCAATACAAGCAACCACAGGTGGTATCTGCGACTAGAAGTGACAAGGCGGTGGTTGTTCGCAGAGAAACCTTCCGAGCCAGCCTAGGCAAGCATGCCGTCCCTGACTCCTGATGCAAGGAGCAGGAGGAGCTCCGACGTGTCAAGCAAGTAGTGGCTACGATTCCGTGAGATCCAAGAGCATCCGCACCACTCGTTCCGGCGAACCGGCGCCGCAGTCGTCCGTCCCCATGGAAACCTGGACACGCGACGCTGAGTCACACGGATCACACGGCCTTTAATCCCTGCTGGGCCCCGCAGCCACGTGGCCGTAACAGCCATGGGAGCCAAGTGGTTACGATGGCCAAACATGTTATTAGAAGAAATCGAGAGAGAAAGAAAGACAGATAGCAAATGATTCAACTCTTCTTTATTCCATTGATGATCTCAGAATATATACAAGGAGAAGGGACGCGAGTGAAGAGACGCGTCCGTACGAGGGGGTGCGATATAGTCGGTTCCATATTGCAACCGACATAGGAATATTACATGGGAGGATTATCCTCTTTAATTAATCTAATCTATTAATTAAATCCTAACACTCCCCCTAATCCTTCCATGTCCTTGCGATCGATCATCTTTAGAATTATCTCCTCTAAAAACCCTGTGGGAAAAATATGAGGAGAGTAGTGTATGATATGTTGCTAAAAGTCCTTTAAACCCAGTGGGAAAATAAGGAGAAAATGGTGCAACATATAATGGTTGGATATGTTGTTAAAACTCCTTCAAACCCAGTGGAAAAATAAGGAGAAAATGATACATCATATAATGATTATTGCCTCCGTGTTGACTCCATATGAGAAAAACCTTGTAAAAGGGAAAAACCCATAGAGTTTAGAGGACAATATATATGTCATGTATACTTTCCTAAAAACCCTGGTGGGGAAAAAGAAAGTATGACATACGATCTTGTGTTGATATTACCTCATTAAAAACCTTGATGAGAACCTGGATAGTAAACTCATAAAGGGAAAAAGAGTGTAATATGATGCTTTGAATAGGAGTAGTCTAGAGTGATACTCCCCCTGATTTTTGCAAATCTTGAAGCCGTCGAATACCAATTCTATGAAAACATTTCTGGAATGTTAAAGTTGGTAGAGACTTCGTGAATAGATCAGCGATGTTATTGTCGCATGATTTGACTCGCAAGACGTTTATTTGCTGAATCTTCTGGAGTTCATGGAGATAAATCAATCTAGAGGCAATATGCTTAGTGATATTGTTCTCGATGTATCCTATTTGCATCTATGCAACACAAGCAACATTATCTGTGTAGATAATGGTCGATGATTCAAGAGAACCAATACCACATGACTCATGTATGTGGTTTATCATTCTGTAAAGCTACATATGTCAATGTGGCTTTGTATTTCAGAATGATTGGTAGGTGTAGTCACCGAAGTCTATATCGAAGACATCAACTGAGTTACACTTCTACCATGTAGGTACACATTATGGGGATCATTCAAGTAGCCAACATCAGTGTATTCTGATGATATTGGAGTTTAGATTTCTCTGAAATTACAAGAACATGTCAAATAATGTGTGGTGCCTTGGAGATATCGAAAGATATTCTTGATTCCCAACCAATTGTGTTGGTGGGTCCAATGGCACCGAGATATGGAACTTCAAGTCCCAACATCCCTTCTATATCATCCCGTGGTTTGAGTGAATCTTTCTCTATGTCTAGAGATCGAATAACCGACATGGGAGATGGATATGACTTGTACATTTTAGGTTTCTCCAATATTTATAATATAGGCAACTTGGTGTACCATAAAAATTTGAGTGAGGTAGCTCGACTTTTAGTATCAAGCATTGTTTGGGTTTAACCAAATCCTTCATCTCAAATTTCGTCTTTTATATGATCACGTGCTTCGTCATTGTAGGAGTAATCCTTGAGCATGACAAACACGCATGGGTAATCATCATTGTAGGAGTTTTCCTTGTGTATAAGGAACTCACTACATCGGTTGTACCAAAATATGCCGACAACAATAAGCCATGTAGTGACTCATTGATTTTACACAATTATGTTGCATTTGTAGTTTGATTCGGATTGAGATTCCTTTTGGAACCATACATGTCCGAAACTAGTGATCCACATGGTTATGTAGTCACTGCATCTATCAACTTCACAAATAGATGACTTTATACTGCCAATGATATAGGTATCGGAAAATAAGGATTCCACTCATGTCTGGAGAGTAGGTCTCGGATCTCTGCGGAAACCCGACCTTGTGCTACAAGCCTTGCTTTCTCACCACCTTGTTCTCATTCTATTTCTAGAAGAAAACATATTGAATCCCATGTAGGGAATTTAGTTGAAAGAGCGAGGCTATTTTCTGCTTGGATTGCACCCTTTGATTGTTTCAGTCCAAGTGAGTGGTTTACACTCTGCCATGGCCATGGTCTATGGATCTGAATCATTGTGAAGGTTTTGGCAATCATACAAGAGGAACGTTTGTCGACAGTTGTAGGCTTTTGTTATATGATTCTCCAGAATCAATATAGTGAGAGGAAATCGTATCCACCTATGATGACTCTTCGTGATTTACCAATACGCGTGAGTCCAGGTGTTCCGATGTCCCAGCCAGTGTGTGCAAGCTGAATCTGGGTTATGGAGGTTTCCCTTCCACTGGGTGTATACTACCCATAAGGTGTTTGTCAACGCTAGGTTGACTTGCATTTACTGATTTAGAGGATTTCTCCCAAGTTTCCTTTGTTGCTTTCAAGAAGCTAGATCCTGGTTAGAGGCCGTACTACTCCCCCTCTTCTCGGGTACGAGAGCTGAGTGGTTTTATTGGTACCTCCACTCTTTTGGGCGTATTTCTAGCCAGACTAAAGGATTTTGTAACACCTTTGAGATCAGTAAATGAATCTGGCAGGTTATTTGCAATATGTTGCAAATATTTGAATTTCAGACGTATAGTCCAAATTCTTGAATACGTGGATATAAGGTGGAACGTGCAGTCCCAATGAATTTCCTGGCATTCTATGTGGTACATGAAGTCTCCCCCTAATGCCTGGAAATAATTCATCCTTTAATATAAGCAATCAGTATACTAGGCTATGAATGTATCCCCAATGAGGGGTTCAAGGTACATGTCGATCAATGGAGATCTGTACCCCACATAGATCCTTAGTCTGTGGGCCCAATGATGTACACTGCGGTGGTGAGATCGGTACGCGTGAAGCGCATCCGAACTTATGCAGATGGAAAATGCTCGGAGGATTTCCACGTATCAATTGCAGAGGGGAAGTACTGCTATATACAGTTAGTCAGTCAGCAGCGTGTAAAACCGCATGACTCCAACGTAAAGTTGGTAGTGCATTTTATCGACAAAAGTCATGCAATGAGTTTGATCCTCTTATTCAGGGATTCAACCAAACCATTATGATTGCGGATGTATGGGATAGAGTGCTGAACTTCAATCCGCATGGCCATGCAATATTCATTGAAGGCACATGAGGAGAATTCTACAACATTTTCTTTGCGAATTTGTCAAATTCGACTTTCTCGATAATGGGAATGTAACTTGATTACTTCCATCATTATCATGGTAAATGCATGGTTTCATGTGGACATAAAACACATGTATGAGCATCGTATAGATGCATAATTGAGAACCATGTAGAATACCTTAAAAGATCCACACAATGGTTGGGGAATAACAAATGCCTCCCTGGATGTGTTCAAGGGATTGAAGCGGCCCAACTTATATTTTGAAGTGTGAATGTCTCAAAATTTGCTTCCCTGTGTTGCACAATGTGCACGCAAAGTCTGATGACCGAGGAAATTTTGGACTCAAGCAAATTATGACCAATGGAATTGCATTATGCAACATGTGCTACGGTTGGATGTACTAGTAGTGCAATCCAAACAATAGAGAGGGTACTTTTTCAAATACTTGTTCCTCATCCATCGGATTGAGTCCCGTAGAAATCTATATATCGAGCTAGAGTTCGCTATGGAAATCTTCTCTCAAATATATAGAATACATACAATATTTTTTTATTAGAGTGCTGATACAATGTATTGTGATATACAATACTTACGTTCTGTTACAACATCACAAAAGGACATGATTAAATTGATCACAAAGGAGATAATGGGACTATTCAAAGTCTCCAAACATGTTATTTGAGGCATACTCAACAATCATGTTCTCCGTGCTCATAGGATCCTCTGACAGCTGGAGAGTAATGGTGTTGCTAGGTCCAAGAGGAGCATCTTGCGAACAACCAGCTCCATTGGTGCCATCTAAATGAAGGTTGAAGGTGTCTTCAAGCCTTTTCCCTTGAGGTGCTTTGCGTCCTTGGGATTGCTGGTAGAGAATTGCCAGATGCTTTGGGGTATTGCACTTGTTAGTAGGGTGCGTGTAGCATCCACACTTATCACAAAGTCTAGTATTATCATACTTTGGCTTTGTGGTGCCTTTACCACGGTCTGAGTTTCAAGGCTTGTTGTTCCGGTTGCGCTTATGCTTACCCTTGAAGTTTGATTGGTTGTCGTTGAAGGCAACACCAAACTTTCTTCCGTTCGCGACATTCATATGAACTTCCGGCAAAGGTTGGGAACCAACCGGGCACTGAGAGTCATTCTTAGCAAGAAGTTCATCGTGCTTTTTAGCCTGAAGTAGGATATGAATAAGGTCTGAATAGACCTGGTAGTCACGAGCGCGGTATTGCCGCTGCAGGATCCTTTTAGATGGGAGCATAGTGGATAGAGTTCTTTCTATCTTTTCCGCATCTGTAGGTTCCTTCTTGCAAAAACTCAACTTAGAACTTATATTATGAACCTCGTGATAGTAATCCCCGACGGACTTGAAGTCCTAGAATCGAAGATGAGTCCAATCATGAAGTGCTTCAGGCAGGACAACTGCCTTCTGCTTTTCATACCTCGTTTTGAGGGCCTAAAACAAAGTAAATGGGGATTCCTCCTCCAAATACTCAGACTTAAGATTCGGGTGGATATTGTGCCTTATAATGTACAAGGCATCATATTTCTGCTCTTCTCTCAGCGGTGCGACTCCAGCCGGAAAGGGGGTCCACCGGGTTCTAGATGGCACGCACTATCCCACAGGATGCAAGGGCGATCTTGATATCCATGGCCCAGGTAGGGTAGTTGCGGCCATCAAGTTCGAGTACATCAAACTCTCTTCCAGCCATTAGTTACCTACTTGGGTAAACCAGAGGTTATTGATTTACGCTTTGGTAAACCACAAACCATCATGGTTATGTTGTAACGAACTATGCAAAATTAATAGTAATTTCAAGAAGTGGGCTTGAAACCATTAGTGTGGACTTCAAGTTGTTAAGAATGACACATTGTAGATACTTTCTAAAAAAGAATTTCAGGGTCCATCTCTCAGTACTTAGAGAGTATAATCTGATGAAATCAGTAGATACTCATGTTTCTAGTACCTTATGTCATGACTTAATTAAAATGTATGAGAGATCACTTAATAAGTAATCATGGTAGCAGAGATAATCTGCAATTCATGCAGTAGATCTGTGCACTATCTTTGATCCCAAACATCAACTTGAAGTAGTCACTTAGAATTTTGCATACCAATTCGTGCTCGTATCGAGTCTAAAATACTCAATTAAGACGATGAATGCTTTATTTGCAAGTTTCAATTGCAAATAGTTAATGTAATCAATCTCAACATGTGCACACATGAAAATACAATATATCACATATTTTCTAGAATACACGTAGTACTCGATAGATAATAGTACTAAAAAAATACTGCAATTAATAGAGTCTAAAACTGAATTGGAACTAGATTAGAACTACTGTTAGACATAAATTGCGAAATTCGAAAAATTATTGATCTCGAGCAATTTCAGCCCAAGAGGCAGCCTAGTGGGCTGGCCCATATCCTGGACATGCGGTGGACGTGCGGTTAACAGGGAGTGGAAAAAGGATCAATCGATCCCCAATCCTCTCAATCAGTCAACGCCATGGCCAGGCACCAGCGTTACTGCATGGGAACCAGGCACCACCGCCGCCGCACGGGCGGTCTGCACCAACGGCCGGAGCCGCTCCCGCCGCGGGCGTCCTCGCCGGGGAGGCGTGGCGCTATTCGCGAGCCCCAGCGCGACCGGGTTTCAAGTGCCAGCGGTGCGGCGTCCGCTGCCGCTCGACAGCGGCACAAGGCCGGCGGCAAGCGTAGGAGCGCGGTGAATGCGGAGGAGCGGGAGGCGTCGGGGACGGCAGTCGACTGCGCGACGGCATGGGAAGCCGCGCTCGGAGGAGCGCTGCCTCGCGTGGCTGGTTGCGGGCGGCGCTGTGCCGCGAGGATGCAGATCGTGTCGCCGTCGTTGGTCGTCCTGGTGACACGCCGTCGGCGATGTTGTCGATTAGGAACGGAATTTGATGCGGTAAAGCATCGTTTTCTCTACCTATGTTTTTCTGTTCCTCTTCTCAACCTCTCTGTGATGTTGTGCTCGGTAGAGGCAGTGCTGATAACATATTAGAAGAAATCGAGAGAGAAAGAAAGAAAGATAGCAAATGATTCAACTCTTCTTTATTCCATTGATGATCTCAGAATATATACAAGGAGAAGGGACGCGAGTGAAGAGACGCGTCCGTACGAGGGGGTGCGATATAGTCGGTTCCATATTGCAACCGACATAGGAATATTACATGGGAGGATTATCCTTTTTAATTAATCTAATCTATTAATTAAATCCTAACACACGTCAGAGCCGGCGAGCCGCCGCAAGCTGCTGCTGAGTGCTGACTCACTGTGCCCATCCCTCCCTAGAGGAGACGGCATCTCTCGGTCGCGTCCAGGCCCGGACCACGCGCCTTTCCAACCTCAAACGCGTCGTTTACTCAGGCTCCATGATAGGTGGGGTCACCGGTGAGAGCCCCACATGCCATGGAGACCAGCTCGTTCTCGACTGAACACGTTCTTTAACCGCGGGTACACGCGCAAGCGCGCGGAGCTGCTCAGTCCGTTCCACCGGAGGCGAGTATATTTTTCTAGAAGCGACCGCGCCCCGCACGCTCAGCTCCACTGACACACTGGGCCCGCCACGTTAGGCCCGACCAATAAGCATTAGAAAATGGTCGCCTCGTGTGGCTTTATAACGAAGGCGTCGCCTCCTCCTCGCCACTCTCTCAATTTCTCTCCGTCTTCCTCTTCTTCCTCCCCTCTCGCGTACACAACGAGATAACGTGTGAGATTCCCGTTAATTTCTGCCGATTTCTGGGAGATTTTCTGATGGAGGCGGCTGCGGCGAGTATGCTGGAGGCCGGGTTGGGGCGGTTCCGGGGGCCGAGCCTGGCGGCGATGCTGGCCGAGATGTGGGCGCCGCTCGCCGTGGCGCTGGCGGCGCTGGCCACGCTGCCCAGCCTGCTCGGCAGGCTGCAGGTGCTCATCCTCCGCCTCCGCTCCCGCGGGAAGGAGGTCATATCCTCGCACATCTCCACCTACTACTCCTCCGGGGACGACGACTCCGACGGCGAGGACGAGGACGAGGACAGCTCCGATGAGGCGGCCACCAGCTCCTCCGGCGAGGAGGAGGAGGATGTCGAGGGGAGGATCGGGTACTTTGAGGGAGCCGCCGACGGGCTCGACGACTGCTTCCCGTTCGGCGGCGCCGTCGTGCGGACCTGGCAGGAGCTGCCGCGGCGGTTCTCGTTCAACGGCTGCGGAGGGTTCCCGTCCGAAGGTGGGGTGCCGGCGGTTAGGCTGTGGGGCGCCAGCACGGCGAGCGGGGGAGGGAGCGGCCAGGCGTGGTGGGACGAAGCCGATGACAGCGGCCGTAGGCAGGTCGCGGAGGCGGCGGCGCCGGTGGTCGTCGGGTGGCGGCGGCGCGAGCACGCGGCGCGGAGGAGGCAGCGTCTCCTCCCCGTTCTTCCGTCCCCGGAGTAAAAGAAACGGAACTGGACGGGAATGGTAGGTGTGGCCGTGTGAATATGCTTGGGCTGAGATGCTGATTCCCGGCTGGTCCCACCTGTCTGTGGGAGGAATAAGCGGGTGGTGATTAATAGGGTGGTTAGGAGGTGATTGATGATTATTATTCAAAACATTGCTTATGTAGAAAGAAAAGGACCAGAAGATTGTCCAGAAAAAAAACAGAGTACCCGAAGATCAGCTCCAGCTGCTGAATCGATCTTCGATCGAAGATTTGTACCACCATTCTTTCTTTGAGACCGAAATGCTCGGTTGAGCATCGCTTGTTCTTCCAAAAAAAAAGATACTCCTATCAATGTTGTGTAAAGATGTTACTAGTACTCTTTTTTGTTGGATTGTGTCGATTTAAAACTATGTTACCCTTCCGAAAAAGCTATGTTATCCATTGTTTACACTTTTTGTGATTCAGTATTTTTTTTGCTTGCAAATTGGATTGCAGTACCTCCTCGAGATTACCAGCCACCGTGCGATGCTTATGCTTGTCACGCAGCCATTAAACTTTAACAGTCACGTGGAACAATCCCAAGCATAATCATCATCGCCCATAAGCAAAAAAAAAAAAAAATCAGCCCGATCCTATCGAAATCCCCTCTTCACGAACCGACCAGGCTAGTCTCCTAGCTTAGCTGTTTCCGCCGGAAACCAATGCCTGATTAACGTGTTCCAATGTGCAATTACGCGCAAGGCGCAGCAGTTTCGACGATTTAGACCCTGTGCAATTACGTTCATTGGATTGCAGTACCTCCTCGAGATTACCAGCCACCGTGCGACGCGTATCACACAGCCATTAAACTTTAACAGTCACGTGGATACATCCAAACATAATCATCATCGCCCACAAGCAAAAAAAAAAAAAATCAGCCTGGACCTCACCTATCGAAATCCCCTCTTCAGGTACCGACCAAGCTAGTCTCCTAGCAGTTTCCACCGGAAACCAATGCCTGATTAACGTGTTCCACTGTGCAATTACGCGCAAGGCGCAGCAGTTTCGACGATTTAGACCTTGTGCAATTACGTTCATTGACCAGCACAAGTACTAGTACTGTGAAAGATTATTCTCGCCGCGTTGGCAATTAAGCCATTTAAAGGCGCAGCAGTTTCGACGATTTAGACCTTGTGCAATTCCGCTTTATTTATTGACGGGCTGTCAATTCGCCCATCATGCACACCTCAAAACAAATCCTTGTCAGCAAGGAACTCTGTCAAGTCGAGTGATCTGGCCTCTCAAAACAAAACGTTCGCTTTCTCGCTAGACTTTTTGCCGCCAAAGCGTCGTTGTTCAGAAGATGGTGCACGAGACAGACTACTCGTTTTTTCTTTTGTTGAAGAAGGAGAAAAACCATTCGAATTTTCCAGGGTGAGGGGTACCAGCCGGCATTGGGTCGAAGACAGCCACATCTCTGCAAGAAAAATACAAAAACGGCACAGTCACATCTCTACAATTTACAGAGAACCTGGCATATACATACATTATTACCTCTTGTACCTCTACTTGTAGAGGTAATTCCATGCACGGCTCCAAGCATCCTAATCCACTCAGGGCTGCCAGGTCATGCCGTGCGGATAAGCCATCCTACATGAGGCATAGAACAGAGAAGAGTTTACGGTTTATAGTATGTATGTAAACAGATCTTAGGGCTATATCACGTGCGGGTCACTAAAAACTGTCTGTAACTTTTAAAAAGTCTGGTTTAGATCCACATCACTGTATGCTAAAATAGTGATACAACATAGTGCAGACAAAACAACTGTTCCCAATTTTTTTTTGAAAAAAACTCTACAAAAGCTGATAAAGCATCAATGTCATCGAGGTCTTCCTTCTTAAAAAAACTAACCACATGTTCCTCTCACGATATCATGAACATGACACAAAGACTTGACAATGGACTTGTGACTGTCAACAAAGATTCTGAAATATTTTTTGAGCCAGAGTTGAATAGTTTAACCCATTGAGCCATTGAAAAGACTATCCAATATTGTTGAAGCAGCAACACGAGCAAATAGGGGAAAGACAACTGTCAGGCCTAGCCCACGTCACTGAGGTAGCAAGGGCAATCCCACCAAAACCAAGGATGAAGCTTGCGAGACCATTATTGTAAAGACCGACATCCTCATGATTGTCGTCCGAAGAAAGACAAAACCAAACTATCATTGTAGGTTCTAAAGGATTAATTGTACCTATTGGACTTTCAAACTTCTGAAACCAACACTAACGACATGAATGATCTCGTGTCTCCAGAAGAGTGGTCATGTAGCACTTACTACTAGTGTTACCTCGTCATTGGCGCCATGACCAAAATATAAGATGGCTCAAAAACCAACCTCAATCGATGAAAAGACTACCTAAATACAAACTCCAACTAATCGATCACGTTCACCACCTCTTCTTACTCCGTCGAGGATCACTGCAGAGGGGGAAGCACGATTGGTTGTTGTGGAGGACCAAAGCATATATCAATTAGTATTCCAAAACTAATTGAATTGACGTCTTCGTCAAGATTGTTATTTTTTTACTTTAAAGACAAACACTCTACACACTTCATTAATTATGATATTATTCACATACTAAGCATATCAAATAACTACATATTCAGACAAATTAGTCCTAGTTTTTTACTTACATGTTATCCTAGTACGGATGTTGATGAATCTCATATGTTGGCCACTTATAAGGGCCTCTTTGATTCACATGATTCCAAAACATCGAAATACGAAAAGCACAAATTGTGATATCATGTTCATTTCAATTCTACATGATTTTGTTGTGTTTGACCTCATCACGGGAAAAAAAGACTCTTACATGTAGGTTGAGGAATTATTTGGTTCAAAGAAATTTCATAGGAAGTTCAGAGTATTTCAATTAATTACAAAGTTTGTTGTAAATATTGTTGTGTTTAGTAGGATTTGTAACCATAGGGTTGTTTCCTATGTCTACCTTGCATGCAATTCATAGAGATTTTTTCCCCTCTAGTTCAACCTTATGGAAATTCCTTTTGTTTATGTGACAACTGTGGTAAACACACAATCCTTCAGCAAATATTATGTGTTCTTGCTACAACACAACCAAACAACATGACTACAAAATCACGTGTTTTCAGTTCCTGTAGGATTGAACATGTCATGACATCCATGATTCCTATGTTTTTTTATTCGTGCATTTTGAAAAATCTTTGAACGAAAGTGGACCCGAGTGAATGCTAAAATCCCTATGAAAAGTACTGCATGCCATTTTAGTCATGTGAATTAAACGAGGCTGTAAGATATTTTTATAGGATTGTAATCCTACAAAATTAAAATTCCTACATTGTGTTTGGATGTCTGAATTTTAGCTTGGAATTGAATTGGATTAAACTTTCCAAATCCAAGATGGAAAGGAAATGGCCTCCATTTCAAATTCCGTTGTTTGGATGTGCATAGAATTTGTTGTTAGAATCAAAGGGTGGCACCCAATTCCAAATTATGTTTGTATGTCCAAACCATAGAATTGAATGTTTTGTTGACTTTTGACAATATAAACATGTGTACATGTATTAAAATAGTTTGAATATTTGATGTTTATATTATTATTTTTACACATATTACTCTCATATATCACTCTCATATTACATATTCATATTTAACATTTTACATGAAGAAATAACACATGCATACATCACAAATTCATATGAACCTAACATACTAGGAGTAGAGAATATGATTTGTTTTCTTCAATTCGACCCATGTCCTAATAATTTCCCTAAAATCTGCAGTGTAGGGGTTAGTAGCATGGAAAACAAAAAAAAATTACCGCATGCACACAAACAAGCCAAGATCTATCTACTAGATTGTAGCAATGAGTCGTACTTACCCTCGAAGATTCCAAAGCGGTTAACGAGAGCAAATTCTCGTGGGTGATGTAGTCGTACACTTGACGATCTCAAGATCACGTAGACGATCCTTCTGTCGCTGCGTTCCGGCAGCGCTTCCGCAGTCGGTCACACGTTCGGTACTCGACGAATACCTTCCTCTCCCTTGTTCTAGCAGGCAGCAGAGGTTGTAGTTCTCCCCTCGCGATTCCGTAAACACGACGACGTGGTGTCGAAAGTAGAGGGAAGATCCTGCAGGGCTTCGCCCAAGCAGGTGTGGGTTATGGTGGATCTAGGGTTTCCGGTGATCTATGTTTAGAAGGTCGGATAGGAGGAGGTAGAGTCGGCGGCGGCTAGGGCGACAGCTATGAACCGGCGGTGGCGCAAGGCGGCAGCGACGGCAAGCGGCGGCGCAAGGCGCTAGGGCGATGGCGGCGGCACGACTTGGAGGTGGGGAGGGCTGGTTGTGTTCTCTTGGGGCAGCCCCTCCCCTCTATTTATGAGAGGGAGGGCAGCTTGGGAGAGGGGAGTTTTAATCCTTCCACAACTCCCTCTTTTTGTTGGAAGGAAAGAAGGACTCTTTCCTTCTTCCACTAGGAAACTATTGTTCCAGTTTGACTTTTCAAACCTGCCTTTTGACTTGCAATTTGGAGCTTAATTTCGATCTTGCAAATGCCCAACCAAATGACCTAGGACATGATCTAATCATTCCACTTAACCATGACACATTCATGAACCATTCCCCTTCCGGTCCGGTGAACTTTCTATACCCTTCTAGAACCTCTCCGATGAAAACATCGAAATCATTCCCGAACTCCGGAATTGGACTTTCCTTATATGAATCTTATTCTTCGGACCATTCTGGATCTCCTCATGATATACCAAATCCCATCCGAGACTCCGAACAACATTCGGTCTCCCTATTTACATTCCATATATACTAAACAACATCGAATCCTTAAGTGTGTCTCCCTACAGTTCGTGAATTAATTATGCGGACATGACTGATACACTTCTCTGATCAATAACCAATAGAGGAATCTGATTCATATGGCTCCCACATATTTCTACAATTACTTTGCGATCGAATGAACCACTTACATACGATACCAATTTCCCTTTGTCTCGCGATAGTTTACTTATCCGAGGTTTGATCGTCGGTATCTCTGCATGCCTAGTTCAACCTCTTTACCGATCAGTACTATTTTCTCGTTCTCGTGATATGTGATCCCTTGTGAGCCAGTCACATGCTTGCAAGCTAATTGGATGACATTCCACCGAGAGGGCCCAGAGTATATCTATCCATCATATGGATGGACAAATCCCACTCTTGATCCATGTGCCTCAACACATACTTTCCGAACACTCAATGCCACCTTTATATCCACCTAGTTACGGTGTGGTGTTTGATGTCATCAAAGTATCCTTCCGGTGATGGTGATTAGCATGATCTCATGGCCGAAGGAATTAGGTTACTATGTATCAGAAAGCTTATAGCAAACAAACTATTGAAATGACTTGATCTTTATGCTACGCTTATCTATAGGAGTATGTCCATCACACCATTATCCTAATGATATGATCTTGTTGTTAATAACATCTCAATGTTCATGATCAGGAAACCATGATCATATATTAACCAACAAGCTAGTTTAATAAGAGGCTTTACTAGGGACTCTTTTATGTTTACAAATCACACAAGTATTAATGTTTCCGGTTAATACAATTATAGCATGGTATGTAAACATTTATCATAAGCGTGAAGATATGATAATAACCTCTTTATTATTGCCTCTTGGGAATATCTCCAACATTCTCCCACTTGCACTAGAGTCAATAATGTATTTTAAAACCTTTGTGCATTTAACACCTATGGCTTTCCGGTGTTGTATTTACACGATTGCTAGTGGTCAACTGATCTCCAGATCCGACACTTTCAGGTCTGTGTGTAATTGCATGTCTTTGCGTCTCTACGCATTACTCATTCTCTAGTGAGATGGCTTTGTATAAATTTGGTCCTTTGGTGAGACCTTTAGTTCCTTGGGATTAAAACATGTTGATAATATTTTCGTACAATATATCTTCATAGTATTATCCCACTCTGAACCACACCTAGTTTGATAACAAACTACTTGACACAAATGCCCTCTTTTGCTGCTATAATAGCAGTCATATACTTAGCCTTTTGTTGTAGTATCTGTCACAATGTCTTAATTCTGGAACTCATCCAAATCCACTATGGAACTTACTTTCCATCATATTGTGCCACCCTTAGTTTAGATTGAGATAAACTTAACTTGTACTTTGTGACAAAACTAGTATCAATGTAGTACTTTTACAATGAACTAACTATATATTTGTCACTTCTACAAAAAAAAATATTCTTAGTTCTTCCAAGAGAGAATAAGAATATCCTTACTATTGTCCAATGATCATCTGATGAATCATTCTGGTATATGCTCATAATATTTAGAGCATAAGACATATTTGGATTTGTACATATCACATTATGATTGAAAAATACTCTTTGCGATTTTATTCATCAAGTATCAATCAATACTTGAATATTTGTTTCACTTACCAAGTGTCAATACACTTGAATTTCGATTTAATCCTTTCTGTGTGGCAAGAACATTTCTTGTCATTTCCTTATTGAACTCATTCAATATATCATTTATGTACATTTGGCACAACCATATTATCATCTCAATCTATCTATATAGATATTGATGCCAAATATCCGGGTTTTGCCTAAGCCTTTCATCGAGATGAAATTCTTAACCTGTGTCAATAAAAGATACATCATTTCCAATCAACAATATGTCTTCCACATAATGTATTAGAAATATGTCTTAGCGCTCCCACTTAATTTCTTGCAAATGCAAGCATAACCGTTTCATCATGGTGAAGATTCCAACTCTGTGATGCTCACTTCAACCATTGTAGTTTGCATACGCTTTTAACATCCTTTGAATTAACAAAACCTTATGGACCGTGTTATGCACACGTCCTAGGTAACAATTCTATCATAAGAACTTGTTTTGTTTATTCGACTACCACATAACAAAATTATATGTAGTGGTTGCTATATTAATCAGTCTAGACTAAACATCGCTATGAAAGATCAAATATTGTCATAGTCAACCTTTGAACATTGTTGTGAACTTTTTCCCAACATGTCGACTATAGATGTGAAACATCCATGTCTATTTCTTTATAGATCCAAGCATGACTGTAAGGTCTTACACATTTCCAAAGGGTCTTTGAATTTCAAAGCTTGATTTCTCGTGTATGGAACTATCACGGATTCTATGGCTTCAAGCCATTTGACGAAGTCAGGGCCCATCATTGCTTCTTTGCATATATTCGGTTCATCATTGTCAAACAACAATGATTTACTTTTAAATTCTAGTATTTGATTGTTTACCCGACCTACTTGGTTCAATAGGAACTTTGAATTCCGTGACCACAACCTTTGAGGCATGTGATCCATGAGCATTGTTGCTGCCTCCGGAACACTTTTTTGGTGTTGTGCAACTTTGCACATACATCTAAGGTTCTTTTAACCTTATCAAAGTTCTATTGTCCTCCCACTTAACATTTCACGGAAAAATTCCTTTCTCAAAGAAACTTGACGTTCTAAGCGAAAAACATTTTTGTCTTGGGTGTTATGGAGGAATACTCAACGATTATTCGAAATAACATACAAAGACATGTTCATCCGACTTTGGTAGTAAACATCTCACTTATGCATAGCATACCAATGTTTAATAAAGGACAACATGGGTTTTATCCCAAACCATAACTTTATATGGTGTCATTTCAACAGATCATGGTGGAGCTCTTTTCGGTGGAAAAAATGGTAGTCTCTAAAGTTTTTAATCTTTAAAATATAATGGCAGTTTTATGAATTACACCTTTGATCTTATGTCAAACAAGGTTTCATGGCATATCTCGATTATTCCATACTCATATGGTGTTTCGGGAAACGCAAATCCATGGAACGATTCCTCAAATCTTAGGTGTTATGCTAAACTTGTAACTCAAATATCTTCCTTTATGATCCTATCATAAATTCTTTATTTTCTTGTTACATTAATTTTGCACTTCATCTTGAAAGTCTTTGAACTTTTCAAATGTTTCACACTTCATCCTCATTAAGTAAAATATTCATATATTCACTCAAATTTTCGGAGGAAGCATATGAAGTTGAAATCCATCACTCTCAACTACACGTAATGGACTTCATACATCAAATATGTACAAATTCCAAAAATCTAGTCATTCGTTCCCTTTTGGACTATGAACGGAGTTTTAATTATCTCTAGGAAAGTTTCGCAAGTGTCATTTGATCAAAAATCAAAAGACTCCAAAATTCTATCCACATGGAGTTTCTTCATGTTTTCTTTCCAATATAATTTAAACGACGATGTCACTTCCTAAGTGATATTTCAATCAATTTGTCTTTCGACATTTATAGCACTAGTTTTATGGATGTGATTTCTCCAACGAGATTTGTAAATCATCCATGTTTTATGGATTACAGCAATTATTTGAACAACCCTTTTATTCTTATAATACCTGATCGAAATAACAATTATTGAAAACAAATCTTGAAGGTAAGTTTTGATTTCAACGAGCAACACAACAAACCTTTATTTGTTCTCGATGAGCATCATCACATATTCTTTTGCTAGTTACTTTAGGACATTGTAGTTCATGAATTGTGTTGTTTCGTATGACGATTCACACCAAAAAATTCAGTATCCAATACTCAAGAACTACATTGTTTAACAAGCAAAGAATACAGCCATAACATGTATATCCTCTATATACCTAAGCTGAACAATTCTAGTCTTTTCTCTTCTGCCAAATATTTCTTAGATTTCTCTTTCAGTATTTCTTTATCCTTTCAAAAGAATCTATCAACATCAACAGTGGCGCCATACTTATGACACATAGTCCAAAACATGTATAGTAAAATACCAATGTCTTTGGACTTGCACTTTGAAGTAGATCACCATCATAAAATGTTTGGTGTTCTTTCAAATTCCATTTTTAGTAATCTTTTAGTGTAGTAAACATTTTAGCTACATAAAATATTCATCCTTATCATGGAACTATTCATGATCAAGCTACTTTAGCTTATAACAGTGAATTACGAGTATAATGTTGCTCTCCAAAACCTTTTAGAGGATTATGACGACCATCGTCTCCAACATTTTGCAAATTCTCATCAAATATGAGAACATGACTTTTGCCATATTATACTCTATCATGTTATAACAAAAACTTTGTTTTAGATATCACAATATCTTTCACACATGATGGTTTTTGAAACAATTCTTTCAGCTCCCTGATAACCTTGATATTAAAACAATCTTTGGAATATCAAGAATCATGGAGACTAACATGATACTTATATACTAATACTGGAATTGTTACTCTTGATTTAATACCAATTATTAAACTTTACGGAGTAACCGGAACTTACTGAAAGTTTGCAATAGGACTTTTAAACTTTAGATTAATACTTCAAAACAATACGATACCAGTTCGTAAATTAAGTAACCGGAATTCTATAGTTCTATTATCTCAATTATAACTAAGCGCAAGGTGGTAAACAGATGCCAATGACTACAACAACTATGCAAATTCACTTTGATTTAATTTATGATAAATAGTGTTCAACTTTAATCATATTGCTGTTGAACTTCCACTCAAAACAATATCCCTTACATTGTTTTAGTGATTACATGAACCAAATCCACTATACCAAATCCGATCATCACGTGACATGATGTAGTTTCAAAGGCGAACAATCATCATGTTTATCATATCATCTATATGACTCATGCTTTACCTTTCGGTATTCCGTGTTCCAAGGCCATGTATGTACATGCTAGGCTCGTCAAGATTTAACCTTAGTTTCCGCATGAGCAAATCTGGCTTGCTCCCATTGTATACAGTCGCAGAATCTAACACACTCGATCATCACGTGGTGCTTCGAAACAACGAGCTTTAGCAACGGTGCCTACTAAGGACGAACACTTTATAACTTGATATTTTGTGAGAGGGATCATCTTATAATGCTACCGTCGCGAACTAAGCAATACAAGATGCATAAAAGGATTAACATCACATGCAATTCATAATATGTGATATGATATGGCCTTTCTTCTTGTGCTTTTGATCTCAATCTTCAAGCATGAACATGATCTCCATCATCACCGGCGTGGCGTCAAGGTCAATGGCGCCGCTCCATGGTTGTCGTCCACCAACATCAACTATTACAACTACTTTGAATAATAGACACGCAGGTCTTAATGAAATTAAAAGACAACCATAAGGCTCCTGCAGGTTGCCGACTTACAATAAGGAACATTGCATACATCATATATAATCATAATCATGGCCATATCACATCACAACACATCCCTGCAAAACAAATTTAGACGCCTCTAATTTTCTTTGCATATTTTACATATTTTGGGGCTTTCAATAAGTATCGTTCTAACTTACGTACAAGAACCATAACGTTGATGCTTGAACTATCAAGTGCCCGTTGTAAATTGAATCTTTACTATGATGGGAGAGACAAACACCCGCAAAGCCACTTATGAAATACAAGTTGCATGTTGAGCATGGAGAAAGTCTCATGAACGTTGTCATGTAAGGTTAGCCCGAGTCGCTTCATCCCACCATACCGCAAGATACAAAGTACACAAAAAGCAATTGATAATAGAAGCACCACCGCCCACAATGACCATTGTGTTCTACTCGTGCAACAGATCTACATTTAGACACGGCTATGATACCACTGTAGGGGTTCGTAGCATGGAAAACAAAAAAATTCTACTGCATGCACACAAACAAGCCAAGATCTATCTACTAGATTGTAGAAACGAGTCGATTAGAGTATTCACCCTCAAAGATTCCAAAGCGGTTAACGAGAGCAGATTCTCGTGGGTGATGTAGTCGTACACTTGCCGATCTCAAGATCACGTAGACGATCCTTCCGGCGCTGTGTTCCGGCAGGGCTTCCATAGTCGGTCACATGTTTGGTACTCGATGAAGACCTTTCTCTCCCTTGTTCCAGCAGGCAGCGGAGGTTGTAGTTCTCCCCTCGCGATTCCGGCAACACGACGGCGTGGTGTCGGAAGTAGAGGGAAGATCCCACAGGGCTTCACCCAAGCCGGTGCGAGTTATGGTGGATCTAGGGTTTTTGGCGATCTAGGTTTAGAGGGACAGAGAGGAGGAGGTGGAGTCGGTGGCGGCTAGGGCGATGGCGAAGAACTGGCGGCGGCGCTAGGGCGGCGGCGACGCGGATTGGAGGTGGGGAGGGCTGGTTGTGTTCTCTTGGGGCAGCCCCTCCCCTCTATTTATGAGAGGGAGGGCAGCTTGGGAGAGGGAAGTTTGAATCCTTCCCCAACTCCCTCTTTTTGTTGGAAGGAAAGAAGGACTCTTTCCTTCTTCCACTAGGAAACCATTGTTGCAGTTTGACTTTTCAAACCTGCCTTTTGACTTGCAATTTGGAGCTTAATTCCTCTCTTGCAAATGCCCAACCAAATGACCTAGGACATGATCTAATCATTCCACTTAACCATGACACATTCATGAACCATTCCCCTTCCGGTCCGGTGAACTTTCTAGACCCTTTTACAACCTCTCCGATGAAAACATCGAAATCATTCCCGAACTCCGGAATTGGATTTTCCTTATATGAATCTTATTCTCCGGACCATTCCGGATATCCTCATGATATCCCGGATCCCATATGAGACTCCGAACAACATTCGGTCTCCCTATTTATATTCCATATCTACTAAACAACATCGAATCCTTAAATGTGTCTCCCTACGGTTCGTGAATTATGCGAACATGACCGAGACACTTCTCCGATCAATAACCAATAGAGGAAACTATAAATTCATATGGCTCTTAATTCTATGATTACTTTGCGATCGAATAAACCACTTACATACGATACCAATTTCCTTTTGTCTCGCTATAGTTTATGTCAACACCCGGATTTTTAATCCTAGATGCCTGTTATGCCATACATCGCAATCCCAGGATTACCATTTTTGCGAGACATAACAGAATTGGATACCATAGTACATCATCCATTACAAACCGTACATAAGTTCTTACACAAATAGGGATCTCATGATCCAGTTCTTAATACAACATCAAGCAGCGGAATACGTAATAATAACGGTAGCGTAGGCGAAGCTCCATCTTCGGGGGTCACATGCAATGCTGACGATGGGAGATGATCATAGTTGTCGTAACCTTCCTGGGGTCCATCTTACAGGTACTCCTCTTCATAGTCTGGCCATGGGAATAGCCAGGGACAAAGCCATGAGTACTTTTTAAGTACTCGCAAACTAATACTAACAAGTGAAAGTGGTTTTTGATAATAGGACACTAGGCTCTAGGGTTATTTTGCAAAAGCCAGATTTATCTCTACTAAGTTTAGTAGCAATGAATGCTAGTTAAGATTTTATAACACCTAAGTGGGAACTTGTATCTCATATCACAACCCTGTTGTGGTCAAGTCAAAGTCTCAATTCATTTCACAAGTCTTTTGAAAACATCTGACGGGGGAACAGTATGGCCACTCCAACTATCCATAACCGCGGACGTGGCTATTCGAATAGTTTGACACTCTGCAGAGATTGTACACTTTCACCACAACATTCGTTACATCCGTCAGGAACAAATCCTGAATTCACCATACTCAGTATGCGGATAATCAATCCTAACCTTTCAATTACACGCCCTAGTATAAGCACCTCTCCTGTGAGTTTGGCCTCCCAACCATGACCAACTGTCATCTTGGGTACTGCACAGGTGGACAATCTTCACAAGGTAGCCTCAGCTCAGATCTTGGCCGTGAGGGAACTAATACTAAGGTATATAAGTTTCCAGTCAAGCCCTACCCAATTCTCAGGTATTGTGGTTGTACGATAAAATTGGAATGGTATCGCATCCAGACAACCATCAGTTTTATAAAGGGCTAAGGCTCATGCCTCAACATTTTCATCACCAAAATCATCAGGTGTTTGGAAACACATGTCCAAGACATTTCAATAGAATGATCCATCATTCCAAGGTTTTCATAACCATTTTTCCACCAAGTATTCCCATCTAAAGTTGATTAAGTTTTATGCTTAGCACTAGCATCTACAAGTGGGGGTAAGCACTAATGAGGGGTGGTACACTAGTGGAGTTTAACTAAGTTTAATCTTCTGCCTTAGGATGACATCAAGATTATCTAGCTTAGGCCAAATTTTATGCTCTTTATGCAACCTTCAATTATCTTTCTAATATCTACAATTTACTTAAGTAAGCTCTAAGTAATAGCTTTGATAAAGAAATAAAGTATAAAGCTTGCAAGTAAAACTAGGATTGGTTTATCAAGTGGTTATGATCATATATGCTTTAAGGCATATAGTTGGCATAGCAACAAGTAGTGGTTTGTTGCATCAGTAGAGTATCTTGCAAGTGTTAGCTTGCACATTCACTAGTAGTATTAGGCTTGCCTTTTGCAGAGCAGTGGTTGAAGTTCTCCTCGGCTTCTTCTTCGTACTATCATCCTTCCTCCTCGTATCCTTGGTCGGTACTAGCGTCTATAAATAAATACGATGTACACAATCACCAACCAATAATTAACTACTTGCAATCATCACACAAAAGGGTCCTATAGATGATCTAACATCATCACTAATATTACAAGATTAAAGTTTGATTTAATTCCTTTTATTTTTAGAAAAGTAATTTCTACTAATTGAAAAACTACTTAAGATTTAATATTCTCTAAACCAAACATGGGATCATGTTAACACATGTCATCACCACATATTTTAGTCCATGGGAATATGATTTAAAGTGCTGTCACAATTTAATAAGGTTTTACCCTTTTATTTTAATTAATTAAAGTGGCTAGAAATGCCTATGGGGCATTCTTTTATTACTTGAACATTATTTCTGTAAGTAAACATATATATTTTTATATATTCTGAAAGGTATGGTTAAATGTGATTTTTGAAAGTTGGAATCAACTCAAAAGCTATTATGGTTTTAATTTGAAAAATGTTTGAATGTAGAAAAGCTTCTGAATTGTTATTTTTACCATGGATGATCTATAGATCCAAATGACTTGAATCCAACGAGCTTGGATTCAACATTCCCAGACCTTTCTAACAAAATTGGTTTCATTAAATTTGGTTCACTGAATCGACCTGGGTTGATTTTTGAAGTTGGGTACAGAAGTGTGTTTGAACTAAAAAGGAAAAGGTTAAATTCAAATAACTGGGCTGCGCGGGAACTGTTAACGGGCCGGCCCAGTGACACTCCGCGGCGCGGGGCTCAGCTGACAGGGGGGTTCCACAAGTCAGTGGCTCTTTAAACGTGAAGTGGTACGGGGCAACGTGGGACGTTCGATCTGGTTCTAATCCAACGGCTGAGAGTCATCGTCGACGTTGGGCAACGCCAGCGAGACAGAAACCTAGCGCAGCCAGTGGGGGTCGTTGGGGGCTCACCGGGGTTCGGGCGAGGGTCGGCGAGGCGGGCGAACGACGAAGTCGATGACGGCGAACTCAGGGGTGGTCGCGGCAGTTCCTGGGGTGGACGAAATCGACGACGCCCTTCTTCTCCAGAGGCGGCCTGCTCCGGCGCAATACCGGCGATGCGCTGCTCGCCTTGCTCCGGGACTGAGGTGGGATGGTTCTGGGTGAGAGAGGAGTGGAATGGTGTGAAGAATTCGAGCGGGGGAGGACTCTATTTATAGTCGCGACGGTGAGACCGAACGACATGGGCAGGCGACGGTGGCGACATGGCTACGGGCTGCTAGAGGCATGGCCGGCGGTGGCGATCGCTTGGTGGTCTCCTGGCGATGCTCTATGGCTTTAATGCGCGTGTAGGGGCGGTGCAGTTTGGTCTGGAACACGCGACACTCTGCGCGGCAGAGGCGGCGTCTTCGACGGCGAGCGGTGGCTACGGGGCACGGGCAGTGCAATGGGCATGTCTGGCGTGTTCCTGGGATGGTGGCGATCGTGTATGCACGCGGCGAGGGCGGCGCGCGGTCTGTGGGCTTCGGTCGAGCGTGGCGCTCTGGCGCATGCTCGGCACGGTTGGCAGAGGCACGGGCGCAGCGTTCCTGGGTGCTGTGCTCACCGTCTTCGAGGCAGGGCTGGTCGAGAGGGGGCGGTGAGGCATGGGTGATCTCCCAGACAAGGTTGGCACGGCTAGTTTCCTCCCTAGCTTGCTGTCGACATGTGGGTGGCAAGGGTGGCTTCGGCTGTTCACCATTGATGGTATTGGCAAGCTCACAATGGTGCTAGTGCTTGGTTAATCTTGGTAGATGATATACTGAGCTGGTTGTGAGCTAGATAGGGAACCATTTAGGCTCAAAACACTGCACACTATAGTGTTTTGATTTTGTTTGATTTATGTCTGTCAAGTGTTTGATAAAATGGCCGCATAAATTCAAGTTTTGAATTTTGAAAAGATTTTTGGGGTGTGTGCTAGGTTGGTGCTGGTGAGTCTGCAGATGCTTGGGTTTTGAAAGTTGAGCTTGTTTGAGTGGTTTTTGAAAAAGTGGGATCTTCCCATGTGATAAAGATTCAATTTTGAACTGTCATTTAAACTATGCATTTGAAAGTTTTTGGATGATCACAAAGTGGGCCTTGATACTTTGTTATGATTACAATCAAGGGGTGCAAAGATCCAGAAAAGTTTCTGTTAGGTTCTGAAAGTTTGAGACAACCAAAGTAGGCATGGGAGTTAAATTGGTCAAAATGACCATTCACTCATTTAGCTTTGTTTTGATTTATTTGTCTTTGGGAAAAGTTTGGGAAATGTTTAGATGATGTTTATTTCACCTAAGAAACATTTTACAAGCAAGAAAACACACAAACATGGCAATTCAAAAGAATTCCAAATGGGATGCATACACACATGCATGCTTTCATATTTTTATTTAGAAAAGTTTTTGTTAACCCTAAATTTGATGATTAGAGTTTGATGATCCAAGTTTAGTATTTTTGGGATGTTACAGTTTACTTATTCGAGGTTTGATCATCGGTATCTCTACATACCTAGTTCAACCTTGTTACGGATAAATACTCTTTTCTCGTTCCCGTGATATATGATCCCTTGTGAGCCAGTCACATGCTTGCAAGCTAATTGGATGACATTCTACTGAGAGGGCCCAGAGTATATCTATCTGTCATATGGATGGAGAAATCCCACTCTTGATCCATGTACCTCAACACATACTTTCCGAACACTCAATGCCACATTTATAGCCACCCAGTTACGGTGTGGTGTTTAATGTCATCAAAGTATTCTTCCGGTGATGGTTATTAGCATGATATCATGGTCGAAGGAATTATGTTACTATGTATCAGAAAGCTTATAGCAAACGAACTATTGAAATGACTTGATCTTTATGCTACGCTTATCTATAGGAGTATGTCCATCACACCATTCTCCTAATGATATGATCTTGTTGTTAATAACATCTCAATGTTCATGATCAGGAAACCATGATCATATATTAACCAACAAGCTAGTTTAACAAGAGGCTTTACTAGGGACTCTTTTATGTTTACAAATCACACAAGTATTAATATTTCCTCTTAATACAATTATAGCATATGGTATGTAAACATTTATCATAAGCGTGAAGATATGATAATAACTTATTTATTATTGCCTTTTGGACATATCTCCAACATGCAGTTCAAAAAGATCAAGCATTAGTAGGCAAGAAAAAGATTGGAGAAATATGCTGGAATAAGAGGTATAGAAGGGGAAGAGAAGGGACTGGGAGAGGAATGCTTGGGGATGTCCGGGAGCAGCCGTCGTCCCCCATCCCACAGACGTTTGCCCTCCTGCCGCCGGCCGCCGCCGCTCCCCATCCCGCCCAGATTCTCTAGGGTTTGGGGCGTGAGGTCGTGGAGGGGACAGCGGAAGGAGGGATGGGAAGAGAGAGGATGAGGGGGACTAGGACGGTGAGAGGGGAGGATGGCGGGGAAGGGAGAAGGGGAGGGAGTTCGCCGCGTGGGTGGAGAGGGACTGAGGGAGCAGCAGCCTCTATTTCCCTCGCCTCGCTCGAAGCGGTACACGCGCGGGGTGGGGATCGATCGATTCCAAGACTTTCCGAGGGTCCGAGCTCGGAAAGTTTGGAGGCCTGGCGTGCACGCGCCGGATCGCCGCTCGGAATCGTGCGGTGTTTCCAGGTTCTAATTCCATGACCTCTCCAAACTAGAGAAAGCGGCCCAGCAATTACAAATAGCTAATTCCAAGCCCAAATTCAGACATCCAAACACAGGACTGGAAATCTTTTGTGTCAAAGCTGACATAACTCTTCCTCCATCTTCATGATTCTTCATTGTAGTCGACACGTTACTATTCCTCGATAGGTTTTCCATAACTTAAATGATTAATATCAAAATATGTAAAGCTATAATCTTTTACTCCATATTCATCTAGGGTACGGGTATTGTATAACATGTATAACTGTAAACAATAAATCCATAAAACAAACATGCCATTATTGTTAAATATTTAAATTAGGTCATGTTCAGTTAATCCACTTCCCAAGTGGTTTGCTGAGGATTATGAGGGATTTTGATTTTAATGGGATTTAATCCCCTTCGATCCATTGCCAAACCCAATCAATTCCGAGCAAACCGAACAAGGCCTTATTGAGCATTTCAGGTCAGATTGTTGGCACATGTTTATATGGTTCGATGGTTACCCTGTGGGTTCGCACATGTTATGGGTGGATGACGTGCACACTCATGGACACACACACACACATCAGTTTGGTACGAATCCCTTGACTCGTGCCGAACAACACTAAGTACAGTACATCCAACCTATTTCGTTCTTCGACAGTGATTCGTTTTCCGCCCAAAAAAGGAAAGGAAGAGAAAATGCATTGCATACGCTTCAGAAACAAATAAAATCGCCAAGGATCGTGTGGAGCCGAGAGGGCACAGCTGGACCCCCATGCATGGCGTAGCAGTAGCGCCATCATCCAGCGTTGCTGATGGCAACCCCTCCACGAACTCACCTAAATTTAAACGCGATTATATGTGGCTGGCGATTGCTGTTTCCCAATAGCCCGAGCACCGTCGGGCTTTACACGCTTGCAGCAGCCACGGATGATTGTGCTAAAACAAGATACATCTGGCGACCACTTTGTAGGATCCGCCAAGACCAAAGAAATGCATAATTAGAAAGGTTTGGCGTAGTGTGGTTTCAGCTTTTGGTTGTTTATAATATTGTTCTGCAAATATGTTTGTCCAGGAGACAGGGATAGCTTCCCGACACCATTTTGAAAGCATATATACATTGCTGCGTCTTTAAGCCTGCCAGGTCTCTTTTAGCTCTGCGTGTAAGCAACTGAAAATAATTTGGTTCGAATGTATACGTGAAACAGGGGAATTGAGGAAATGCTAGAACGAGTCTGGGGTTGTTCTTATAGTTGGCCATATCATTTGAAGTACTCGGTCCAGAAATAGCTGATTTGATTTTATCTAGATTCACTCATTTTAGTATATAGATATATTTAAATCTAGACAAATCTAGTTAGTTATTTTTGAACGGAAAGTATATGTGTCAAGAAACTGAAACGAAAGGCTTTGTCTCGACGTGTCTTCGGTACTGAGAAATGCAGATAAGCAATCGTAACAACAGTTTCGGACTGACAGAAGCATTACACTCTCAAAGAAGAAAGAAATACTTTGCCACTCGGAAAAGTTCAGGTTGTGCTACAAGCCTGTAAAGTCTGCCAAAAAAAAACTGTGAAAAGGAAGAAGATTTTTTTTTTTTGAACAGGGGAAGGACCCAGAAGGGTCCAGAGCTGCCATTAATAATCGGTGGGTACAAGAATTACACACAGGGAGCTGAACAACAATAACATTACATCCAATCCCTGGCAATATGTAAAAAGGACCACAAGAGAAAAGAATAAAGTGCAATCAGGTCCTTCTCCACCGAGGAAGAAGATGAACACGCGCTCAACGCCGCAGCCAACTACACCATCGTCGGGGACGGAACCACTTGACGATGGAGAGCCGAAGATTGTCGTGGCAGAGACGCAGATGGGCCTCCAAGAAGGCACGCCGGCCAGGAGGTTGCAGATGCTATGGCTCGCTTGGAGCCACAGCGCGGAGTGGTTGCCATAGCCAAGAATAACAGCGGCGCCAGATCGCCGCCGTTTGGGAGCTCCGCAAAGAAGGGCAGCAAATCCCCACCGAAGAAGACGAAGCCAGATAGCCACCTTCCCCTCTCCGCGACCACCACCATGATGGCTCCATAAGAGAGGGAAATCAGCACATCGAGCCAAATCTTCACCGGCACCACGAGCATCCGACCACCGCTTCAATGAAAACTGGCCATAGTCAAACTCCAAGCTGCTGCCACAAGCTGGAGGAGACGACCGGAGAAGATTGCAGCGGTTGGCGCTCAGATCTGGGACCTTATTTTGAGGGTGAGTGGTGGGCTTCAAAAGCGCCGCCTCCGGCTTCCTCCACGGGAGCGCCGCAGCACCGAGAAGAGCAACCGCACCAAGCTGGGCACGGTCCAACAACACCAGCCTGGAGCACCAAGGGCAAGCCTTATTAAGAGGGATGCGAGTGCCTCTCCAGTTCGCCACCGCCTCCGCCTGCCACCGACGGAGCGTAGCCAAGCAGAAGGAGCACAGGGAGCGGCGAATCTGGCTGCCGGAGACCGCCGACCTACCCTCAGACGCCATTACGGCAGACGCCACCTGGGCAAAACCAGAGAAATTTACTCTACTGCTGTACAAGGGAGGGACCCTCACCCAACTCGACGCCGGCCATCGCCGGAGAAGAGCGGGGAGGGGCCTGGCGGCCTAAGAACTGGAGGCGGGCGAGGGGAGCAGGAGGGGGCAGAGAGAGAGGACGAGGGTGAAAAGGAAGAAGATGCTGCACCTACTCAAACAGTTGCGCATGGAGCTTCCAGGTTGCCTGCCACCGTGCCACATGCTCACAGTCACGGGATAGATCCAACAGAATCATCATCGCGAACTACAAAAACGAAAATCTCAACCTGGTCTTGCGTTGATGTTGCAGCTCTCGCATGCCCTACCTCGACATGCTCCGGGGAAACCTCACATCCGCTCGGATGTGACGATGGTGGCGCCACTCGGTGTAGCGTTCCTCCTTGAGGGTATTTTTTTGGAGTTGGATCTGATCAGAGTGACCTGTGGGTTTCGAGGTTGTGTGGCGGCAGCTACAATAGCGTCCTCCACATGCAAGGAGCGTCAGATAAGCCACGTGTTCTTTCCTCGTGGGTTTAGAAGGCACATTTTCTCCTATATTGGCATTTTGTTTCTCTTTGGCGATGTCGAGGTTGGCGCAAATGCTCATGGTAGATCTGATCGATGCGATAGTTTTCGGTGTGCACTTTAGAGTGGAGATGCTTGGGTGCTTGGTTGTGCATGTCATGTGTTCCGCCTTCCGACTGTTGGGGTTCCGGTGCAGAAAAAATTCTTACGTTGGAACGCCCTAATGCCCAAGATCTATAATGCAGTAACGGCTGAGGTTTCAGATACATACCCTTGTAGTCTAAAAGCGGTTAACGTTTCGAGGGGAACGTGGTTGAAGTAGTCGTGCTCGTAGCCGACCTCAAGGTCGCGAAGCTCATCGCAAGTCACCTGCTGCTCACGACATCCAAGGTGCACCAAGTGTGGCCCCTCGTGGTTTTATACACATATGGTGTATGATGACGACCTCTGGCTCCTTGATCCATGTCGGAAGTGCGGAAGTAGATCTCCATCTTGGAATCTCCACAGCGCAATAGCGTGCTGCTAGTGCGTCGTCTCTTGCGCAAACAATACTTTCATGGGACCATACTAGCGCAAGGAGACAACTAGAGAGAGAGGAGAGGAAGGAAGGAGGCGCATAAAGGAGGGAGGAGATCTCCTAACTCGTGGCCCTTGATGTGTTCCTCCTCCTCCAAGGGGCCTCTTCATATATGGGATTGGGGGGAAGGCTTGCCCCCTGTAACACCCTCAGAATCGGCCCTATGCAAGTTTCAGCGCTTCCCGCCAAACCCGCATAGAAACGATTCGAAGGTGCCCACCAGGCACTTGCGTGCGGGTGGAAAACGAAGTAATAACATTGCACAACAGTCCTCGATGGGACCCACAGAACAGATATATATACAACACGACTTCATGAGTCAAGAATACAGATATACAATTCAAAGATCCAAATCACCTTGAAAATGATACAGCGTCCGACTACGGACAAGATACAAATGGGGCTAAGAGCCCTGAAGAATAACCAATGGCGTCCATAACCCTGCCCAGGCCAGGCCGGAAGGGTAACCCTGCTAACGACGTCGATCTCAAAACCTGCTTAAACAAAAGGGGTGCCGACAAAGGGCAAAGGAAAAAGAGGAGCGTCAGTACTGAGGCCAGTACACGGCGAGGCTAGAATTTGGCGGTCCTCGCCTACATAGGTATGGTGGACTGAGCGGCAGCGCAGCATGCACTAAACAACCTATAGAGACTCGATGTAACTGTCGGCTACCAGAGAGGGATAAGAAAGTCCTATTCGGAACCATCTTGATACTACCACCAAACATACCCATCCTGGTGTTTCCCCCTCGAGACCAAACGAGGAAGTCAACCGAGGAACTCACGCAGTTGGCAGTTTTATTTATTCAGTTATCGTTGCAGCAATTACTAGTCAGGTATAGATAATCATCCTGATATAATAAGCAGTGGGCAATTTTAGTTAACCATTCCGTTGTAGTTGCGACACTTACTATTCAGATACAATTAGCATGAGATATCCCCAAACCCAGCAGTTGTTGGTACTTTTATTTAGCCATTCCGTTGTAGTGAAGCTGATTACTAGTCATATCGGATACAAGTCAAATTATAACAGTAAACTTTAGTTATAGTTGTCTATGATCGAGACCTGTGCTCCAAGTCGTCCATAACCGCGGACACGGCTTCTCGAAAAGATTTAACCCTGCAGGGGTGCACCAAAGTATCCACACGCACTTCGACCCTTTTTGCCAGATCAGTTAACATACACACATCGGTATGTCGGCGGGGCCTAAGTCATGACGTTTCCCAGACCCAAAGCAAGCACGGGGGGCCACCCCACTAAGTACACCCGCAACGAAGTCGGCCGGTCTCCGAGACGGACTCAGGGTTTGGGTGGACGGCTGTAAACGACTGGGAACCCGAAAACTCGGGCTTGTCGATACCGCGAAATCGTGTCCTGATCCTAAACAGTACAGGTGCTCCTCGCACAATCATAATAAAGCAGTAAAGCATGGCATAAGTACAGAATAGTAATAAAGCCCCAAACTAATTGTGGCCCCCAGTACAGTACTTGGAATCAGGTACTAAATCGATGGGGTGCCCATACATCCCACATGTGGTTAGCGCGCTCGATCTCGGAACAGGTGTCAAGAACTCGGGTTCCTACGGGACACAAGTGGACAGTTAACAACCAAATAACATCTATTGCCCACCTGTGCCTCTGCTTACCTACTTCAATTTTAGTTGTTAAACAGTAATTAAAGTAAACGATAATTAAAGCCATGATCATCTCCAACATTAAACATGCGGCAATACTCCAACAACTGTGGTACTTGACGACACGCAACAGCACTTGAGCAAGCGACTACGACGCGCAAGTCCAACTATCTAACAAACAACAGGTAATAGGATGTGTCCAAGGTATTATGAGGCTGCAAGGGATATCACGGGTACGAAAACTAGAGCAACGCAACACAGATAGCAATAGATCAACAGGAGGGAAATAAATACTATAAAAGTAAGATGGGTAGAAAGGGGGGAGGTGCTCGCCTGAAAACATTGCCGAAGGTTCATCCGAAGATCGGGTCGACACTCGCATCAACTCAACGGCCTTATCCGCGAAGAAGCAAAACACTAGAATGAACACCGGATGCAATATTTAAGATTACGGCAGAAGATCGGGCATGATGCATGTATGATGTATGACATGGCAAAGGTGCGATGCGATTAGGCAATATTAAGCGGAACCGGGGTCCGACAACTAATTAAATGGTTCAAGTTGTTTAGCTACCCCACAATTTAAATGTTGTCTTAACAGGGCAAAAGATAGCACCGGTTCGCTACACAAATTTAAATGGGACCAATATACGACTAGATTTGCCCGTATATGGATCCCATATTTAATTTAGGTGAATCGGCATAAGGCCCCCAAACCACATAAATATGTATGCAAACATGTATGATTTAATGCAACAAGTCTATATCCTTATAAAAATAGGGGCTTAGGGAAAAGGTTCACACATTAGAGGGTCTCGACAATCTTGGGCTCCGAGGGGTTCAGGGTTGGGTCTCAGGGTTCGGATCTGGGGTTCGGTCTCGGCGGGATCGTCTCCGAAGGTCGGTTGCAAGATGAAGAGCTTGGCGTTCCGAGAAGAAGGACTTGGTGTGGCGTCGGGGGCGCATCGGACTCGCCCTGGTCGGTGTCGATCTTGTCGTCACGAAGGTCTTGTCGGGTCGTCGTATCGGGTCGGTCTTGGCATTCGGAAAAAAGAACTTGGCGTGCGACGTCGTCGGCATCAATGCGGGAAGGAGGTCTTGCCGTTCCGTGTCGGTGACCTTGGCATCCGGGTCCTCGGCGAGCTCGGCGTCCGGGAAGGAGTACTTGTCGCACCGGGGTCTCGGTGTCCTCGGATCCGATTGAAGATCTTGGCGTTCGGCGAGATCGGTCTTCGGGTCGGGGCTTCGGGGTGGCGATCTTGGGTGGGCACCGAGGGTTCATTGGATCTGCCTGGTCGATGTCGATCTTGGCGGTTACTTGGCCACGTTGTCGTTCTTGTCGAGGGTGTGGTCTGGTCGGCACAACTTGGGGAGAAGATCACCCATCCATCTATTGGCTCTAGAATGCCCACAACACTCAAACACACAGGAGCAAAGACACACAGTGCAACAGCAGAGGACACAACGGTGAGCACAGGGACAACGGCACCTCGACAGCGCGGAGGAGGAGGTCCCGCGGCCACGCACGGGCGACGGCGCAGGACGGCCGGCTGGTCGACGCGGAGCCACACGCGGGAGGAGGAGGCGGAGGAACTGGAGGAGGCGGGCCAACAGGGTCCACGTAGCCGGGAAGGCGGCCAGGGGAGGCCGGCGGAGGGGTCGCGGCACGCCCGACGCGGCCAACGGAGGCGAGGAGGCGTGGCGGTGAAGCTCGAGGGGGGGGGGCACCGCGGTTGGGGTGCCTACGACGGAGGCCGAGGAGGACGCGCGGGCCAGGGTTGGTTGAGGCCGGCGGCGGGGAGACGGCTGCGTCGGGGATGGGGCCCGGCGGCGCCGGCGCAGGCCGGAGAGGCGGCCGACGGAGGAGAGCTCGGGGACGCGGGGTCGGGGCGGTGAGCTCGAGCGGCGGGGCGGGGAAGACGAGGTCTGGGGGCGCGGCGAGGCCGGCGCTCCCGCGCATGGCGGAGGCGGTGGCCGGGACAGAGGGGAGAGGGCGGCGGCCAGAGGGGAGGAAGAAGGGGGCGGGTTCGTCGGGCTAGGGAGAGGGAAGGACAGAGAGGAGCGGGGGCGCGTGGGTGGGATCACGTGGGTGGGGCCGGGCGAGATGGCGAGGAAGGGGGCAGGTGCGGGGTGGGCCAGGGAGCAGGCGCGCGTGTGGTGGGTTTGTGTGTTGGGTAGCAGAGTGGGTAGGAGGGTTTGGTTAGGTGGGTTGGGGCCAGGCTGAGGTGGCGGGCTGGGATAGGATAGGGGAAAGGGAGAGGGTGAGGTGGCAGCCAGTGATTGGTGGGGGTGATGTGGTGGTTGGGTGGATAGAATAGGACTGGGTAGGAAAAGATTTAGGTGGCCCGATTTTGTACTGGGGGTGGCCGACTGGGTCGGATCGGCCCGGTTTGGCTGCCCCCTAAAATTAATATAAAATTTTATGTATTATTTAAAAGACTTGTGCAATTTATTTTTAGACAAATAAAATATCCGGAAGGGTCCGGGGATTGTTTTGAAATAGAGAGGGATCTTTGTAGAAAGCAAAAGTAGGTTTTAACAAAATAGTTTTAGTTAAAGAGATGCATGATGATGTCATGATGGTGCACAGAACAAAAATACCAAGCGATTTTCTAGTAGTGGGTTTAGCGGGATGCCACAATTCGACACCACTAACAATGGATCTCGCCCTCGATATCCGCCTCATGGTACCGGGAAGAAGGGCGGCGATCTGAATCTTCTCGCTTCGTGTAAATCCTCGCGACACCACTAACAAGAGGTCGTTGTCCGTGATCGTCGAGAGAACACTCCGGGAACAAAAGGTCGAAGGTAGAGGTATCAACAAATAAAGCCACCTCTAGCTTCGATAGAACGAGAGAACCATTGCATTCTCATCCACTTCAATGTACAAAAGCGAATAGAAGGGGTAGTCGGCATGGGGGTCAATCCATCACGCACCCAAACTATTACTCTGCACAATCAGTAGAAAAGCGTGCAACCATTCTCGGAATCAGACTGAAGATCTCGACAATCGAGGTTCAGAAACAAAGGAGTGATGCAGACTCTGCATCGGATCTGGCGTAGATGATGTCGTCGCGTCGGAAAACACCGGAAGGCACGAGAAGGAACAAAGAGAAGTCCACCGGACGGAGGATTCCTCGGATAGCATGAAGACCAAATGTAGCAACACCGTTACCAAAGGAGGAAGCGAAACCCTGAAGGTACGACGGAACCCAACCACGAGAAATCCTGGACTCGAAGAGAGAGAAGAGAGCGGATTCAAAACACGCAGAGGTGAGAGGAGAGCAGCAGAGGGGTAAGGAGTAAAATCAGACCTAATCAGAACTATCCAACCGATTTTGCAAAAATAGTTTTGACACTCTACTTCGGCCGTTAGCTAGGTTATCCTACAGGCTGGACTTGTAGGGTATCGCAACTGCTGAGCTCTGATACCACTCTGTAACACCCTCAGAATCGGCCCTATGCAAGTTTCAGCGCTTCCCGCCAAACCCGCATAGAAACGATTCGAAGGTGCCCACCAGGCACTTGCGTGCGGGTGGAAAACGAAGTAATAACATTGCACAACAGTCCTCGATGGGACCCACAGAACAGATATATATACAACACGACTTCATGAGTCAAGAATACAGATATACAATTCAAAGATCCAAATCATCTTGAAAATGATACAGCGTCCGACTACGGACAAGATACAAATGGGGCTAAGAGCCCTGAAGAATAACCAATGGCGTCCATAACCCTGCCCAGGCCAGGCCGGAAGGGTAACCCTGCTAACGACGTCGATCTCAAAACCTGCTTAAACAAAAGGGGTGCCGACAAAGGGCAAAGGAAAAGAGGAGCGTCAATACTGAGGCCAGTACACAGAGAGGCTAGAATTCGGCGGTCCTCGCCTACATAGGTATGGTGGACTGAGCGGCAGCGCAGCATGCACTAAACAACCTATAGAGACTCGATGTAACTGTCGGCTACCAGAGAGGGATAAGAAAGTCCTATTCGGAACCATCTTGATACTACCACCAAACATACCCATCCTGGTGTTTCCCCCTCGAGACCAAACGAGGAAGTCAACCGAGGAACTCACGCAGTTGGCAGTTTTATTTATTCAGTTATCGTTGCAGCAATTACTAGTCAGGTATAGATAATCATCCTGATATAATAAGCAGTGGGCAATTTTAGTTAACCATTCCGTTGTAGTTGCGACACTTACTATTCAGATACAATTAGCATGAGGTATCCCCAAACCCAGCAGTTGTTGGTACTTTTATTTAGCCATTCCGTTGTAGTGAAGCTGATTACTAGTCATATCGGATACAAGTCAAATTATAACAGTAAACTTTAGTTATAGTTGTCTATGATCGAGACCTGTGCTCCAAGTCGTCCATAACCGCGGACACGGCTTCTCGAAAAGATTTAACCCTGCAGGGGTGCACCAAAGTATCCACACGCACTTCGACCCTTTTTGCCAGATCAGTTAACATACACCCATCGGTATGTCGGCGGGGCCTAAGTCATGACGTTTCCCAGACCCAAAGCAAGCACGGGGGGCCACCCCACTAAGTACACCCGCAACGAAGTCGGCCGGTCTCCGAGACGGACTCAGGGTTTGGGTGGACGGCTGTAAACGACTGGGAACCCGAAAACTCGGGCTTGTCGATACCGCAAAATCGTGTCCCGATCCTAAACAGTACAGGTGCTCCTCGCACAATCGTAATAAAGCAGTAAAGCATGGCATAAGTACAGAATAGTAATAAAGCCCCAAACTAATTGTGGCCCCCAGTACAGTACTTGGAATCAGGTACTAAATCGATGGGGTGCCCATACATCCCACATGTGGTTAGCGCGCTCGATCTCGGAACAGGTGTCAAGAACTCGGGTTCCTACGGGACACAAGTGGACGGTTAACAACCAAATAACATCTATTGCCCACCTGTGCCTCTGCTTACCTACTTCAATTTTAGTTGTTAAACAGTAATTAAAGCAAACGATAATTAAAGCCATGATCATCTCCAACATTAAACATGCGGCAATACTCCAACAACTGTGGTACTTGACGACACGCAACAGCACTTGAGCAAGCGACTACGACGCGCAAGTCCAACTATCTAACAAACAACAGGTAATAGGATGTGTCCAAGGTATTATGAGGCTGCAAGGGATATCACGGGTACGAAAACTAGAGCAACGCAACACAGATAGCAATAGATCAACAGGAGGGAAATAAATACTATAAAAGTAAGATGGTAGAAAGGGGGGAGGTGCTCGCCTGAAAACATTGCCAAAGGTTCATCCGAAGATCGGGTCGACACTCGCATCAACTCAACGGCCTTATCCGCGAAGAAGCAAAACACTAGAATGAACACCGGATGCAATATTTAAGATTACGGCAGAAGATCGGGCATGATGCATGTATGATGTATGACATGGCAAAGGTGCGATGCGATTAGGCAATATTAAGCGGAACCGGGGTCCGACAACTAATTAAATGGTTCAAGTTGTTTAGCTACCCCACAATTTAAATGTTGTCTTAACAGGGCAAAAGATAGCACCGGTTCGCTACACAAGTTTAAATGGGACCAATATACGACTAGATTTGCCCGCATATGGATCCCATATTTAATTTAGGTGAATCGGCATAAGGCCCCCAAACCACATAAATATGTATGCAAACATGTATGATTTAATGCAACAAGTCTATATCCTTATAAAAATAGGGGCTTAGGGAAAAGGTTCACACATTAGAGGGTCTCGACGATCTTGGGCTCCGAGGGGTTTAGGGTTGGGTCTCAGGGTTCGGATCTGGGGTTCGGTCTCGGCGGGATCGTCTCCGAAGGTCGGTTGCAAGATGAAGAGGTTGGCGTTTCGAGAAGAAGGACTTGGTGTGGGGTCGGGGGCGCATCGGACTCACCCTGGTCGGTGCCGATCTTGTCGTCACGAAGGTCTTGTCGGGTCGTCGTATCGGGTCGGTCTTGGCGTTCGGAAAAAAGAACTTGGCGTGCGACGTCGTCGGCATCGGTGCGGGAAGGAGGTCTTGCCGTTCCGTGTCGGTGACCTTGGCATCCGGGTCCTCGGCGAGCTCGGCGTCCGGGAAGGAGTACTTGTCGCACCGGGGTCTCGGTGTCCTCGGATCCGATTGAAGATCTTGGCGTTCGGCGAGATCGGTCTTCGGGTCGGGGCTTCGGGGTGGCGATCTTGGGTGGGCACCGAGGGTTCATTGGATCTGCCTGGTCGATGTCGATCTAGGCGATTACTTGGCCACGTTGTCGTTCTTGTCGAGGGTGTGGTCTGGTCGGCACAACTTGGGGAGAAGATCACCCATCCATCTATTGGCTCTAGAATGCCCACAGCACTCAAACACACAGGAGCAAAGACACGCAGTGCAACAGCAGAGGCCACACCGGTGAGCACAGGGGCAACGGCACCTCGACCGCGCGGAGGAGGAGGTCCCGCGGCCACGCACGGGCGACGGCGCAGGACGGCCGGCTGGTCGACGCGGAGCCACACGCGGGAGGAGGAGGCGGAGGAACTGGAGGAGGCGGGCCAACGGGGTCCACGTAGCCGGGAAGGCGGCCAGGGGAGGCCGACAGAGGGGTCGCGGCACGCCCGATGCGGCCAACGGAGGCGAGGAGGCGTGGCGGTGAAGCTCGAGGGGGGGGGCGCCGCGGTTGGGGTGCCTGCGACGGAGGCTGAGGAGGACGCGCGGGCCAGGGTTGGTTGAGGCCGGCGGCGGGGAGACGGCTGCGTCGGGGATGGGGGCCAGCGGCGCCGGCGCAGGCCGGAGAGGCGGCCGACGGAGGAGAGCTCGGGGACGCGGGGTCGGGGCGGTGAGCTCGAGCGGCGGGGCGGGGAAGACGAGGTCTGGGGGCGCGGCGAGGCCGGCGCTCCCGCGCATGGCGGAGGCGGTGGCCGGGACAGAGGGGAGAGGGCGGCGGCCGGAGGGGAGGAAGAAGGGGGCGGGTTCGTCGGGCTAGGGAGAGGGAAGGACAGAGAGGAGCGGGGGCGCGTGGGTGGGATCACGTGGGTGGGGCCGGGCGAGATGGCGAGGAAGGGGGCAGGTGCGGGGTGGGCCAGGGAGCAGGCGCGCGTGTGGTGGGTTTGTGTGTTGGGTAGCAGAGTGGGTAGGAGGGTTTGGTTAGGTGGGGTGGGGCCAGGCTGAGGTGGCGGGCTGGGATAGGATAGGGGAAAGGGAGAGGGTGAGGTGGCAGCGAGTGATTGGTGGGGGTGATGTGGTGGTTGGGTGGATAGAATAGGACTGGGTAGGAAAAGATTTAGGTGGCCCGATTTTGTACTGGGGGTGGCCGACTGGGTCGGATCGGCCCGGTTTGGCTGCCCCCTAAAATTAATATAAAATTTTATGTATTATTTAAAAGACTTGTGCAATTTATTTTTAGACAAATAAAATATCCGAAAGGGTCCGGGGATTGTTTTGAAATAGAGAGGGATCTTTGTAGAAAGCAAAAGTAGGTTTTAACAAAATAGTTTTAGTTAAAGAGATGCATGATGATGTCATGATGGTGCACAGAACAAAAATACCAAGCGATTTTCTAGTAGTGGTTTTAGCGGGATGCCACACCCCCTCCCCAGGGCACCTAGCCAGTGGCCAAGGGAGTGAGGGAGCAGCCCTAGGGCGCCCCAAACCCTAACCCTAGGGTTCCCTAGGCTCATGGGCCCTTAGGGCCCATCTGGGAGGCCTTCCCTCTTGCAGTTTTCCTCATGGGCCCTTTTTTCCTAAGACTTTGGTTCATTAGTGGAATACTCTTTCAAATTAGATTTTAATATTAATTATATTAATTAATATGTAAATATTACAAAATCCGATTTGATCCGATATACCTTTCGGTCTCCCTTTCAATTTCCTTCGAACGACTTTGAAACTTTCCGAAATGATTTCGGTTCTTTCAGCGAAACTTTTACGGTTTTCTTTCTTTCTCTACTGTGATTCCAACTTACAGATGATCTCTAGCTCATCGTACCCTTAAGTGTATCTTCCCACGGCTCGGGAATGACATAGACATGATATCAATCAATGATTAACAACGGGACTGGGATGCCCATATTGACCCCTTTACATTCCACGATGATGATGTCGTTTGAAGCATAAATGTTGAGTCCAATTCCCTTTGTTTTTTGATGCTACTTATCCGAGATCTGACCACTTGATATCACATACCTTGTTCAGTCTCATTACCAATAAGTACTGTTTCACCTATTAGTGTGATATTATATCCCCGTGACCTAGTCACATGTTGCAACATTATGGATGTAATCTCACCAATTCTGCCTTGTGTATCTTACCCGTCACTGGGTGATCAAATCCCGCTGTTGACTGATAGGCCTCAATTGTACCTTTGGAATATCCAATGTACACCTTTATAATCACCCGGTCAAGGAAATGACGTTTGATGAAGTTTAGGCAGTCTCGGAAGACAGTGATTAATATGATCTCACGGTCTAAGAAGAATGAGACTATGTTTCTGACTATTGCAACGATGAACTTCGTGATTTGATTGTATCGTAGTCTTTGGATAATGTCAATCACATCATTCACTATTGATATGACCTCATTATCAACTGGCATAGAAGCCACATGATCATGAAACCTTGATCATCGGTTGCCCAACGAACTAGTATTAATAGATGCTACAAGTGATTTTTTTGTTATCACACATGTATCAATGTTTTCACATGATATAGCTATAGCATAATATAAAACTATTATAAAATAATTGAGATATAACAATAATAACTATTTATTATTTTTCTCTAGGGCATATTTCCTTCACCGACATCTTGTATGTCTTATGGTATCGTAGGTGTGGCTTACCGTTGTTAGGTTTTTCACCTGGTTTTTCTTAAATAAACTAAGCAGTCCGTTTTCTTTCTAATCAACGAATTTAGCACTTTTCTGCTACCATTCAAAAAACTCTACCCGGTCTTTCTCGAATCTCTTCATGTTTGTAGAAGTTTCTCTAGAATCAATGCCTAATTAGTTTACAAGGCCACAAAAATAGCTCCCAGCTTCATCCACGGTGCAATTACGCGCTTAAGGCGAAGCATCCTCGACGATTTAACCTTGGGTCGATTGACCAAAGCAAACTTAGAAGATAATTCTCGCCGCGTGGCAAATTGAACTTTTATTTCCGCTTTATTTGACAGGCTGTCAATTCGCCCATCATGCACACACACGCCGCAAATTAAAACAAATCCTTGTCAGCGAACAACTCTGTCAAGTCGAGTAATCTGGCCTCTTGAAAGCACTCGCTTTCTCGTGGGACTTTGTCCATCAAGCTGTCGTTGTTCAGAGGGTGGTGCACGGGGCAGACTTGCTTGATTTTTTTTTAGTATATCTTCTAAAAACGAAGAGAAACCGTTGGAATTTTTCAGGGTGAGCAAAGCATATCATCTGTTGTGCCATACTTTCGGGGCCGGAGAAGGCACCCGCATCTTTGTCTTTGCAGGAAAAACACAAAAAGGCGGTCACATCTCAACCATTTATAATGATAAGATAATGAACCCTGCATACTTCTTGTGGTTATTCCTTCAACCGGAGAAGTATAACAGAGAAGAGTTCATGGTTAAGCAAGTAAATACTGATCTTAGCGCTATAGCACACGCGGGTCACTAGCTAAAAGTTGTCTGTAATGTTAGGCTGTGTTTGTTTGGAGTGCAGCTAATCAGCTGTAGGAAGCAGCTGTTAGAAGCAGATATTTGGCGTTTGACAATAGTGCTTTCGATAGCTGTTGTTGCTGGTTTTAAGAACGAAATGTCTGAAATGCCCCAAATGCAAAAGATGTTGTATAAGTGTTGATTTTAAATGAGTTGGTTGTTTCTGATGGTTTTAAGAGCTGGATTACCTCAAATTGTCCTTTTTAAGTTGTAAACACATTTATGAGAATATTTAGGTGTTTTGTTGGCTTTCTTTGGCTTTTGACTTCTAGCTTACAAGACATTATATTGGGAACAATCATATTACATGACTTTCAAGAACAGATCAGTTAAATTGAAAATATCTGAATCCATTCATTATATAGAAAAATGTATTTGCAAATTAGAAAAATAAAAATAAAATTCACCTATCCTAAACTCCTAAACGAGGACGAATCCTAGGCTCAGCGAGGAACGGAGACGCCCAGACGTCGACGCCTCCATTCCTCCCCGCAGCCGCGATGTCTGCTTGCGAATGCCCTGCAAGTGGTCGTCGACGAGGAGGCCCAGAACGACGGGGATGGGAGCTTGGACAGTGGAGGGAAGCTTCGATGCGACCGGTGGGGAGAAATAGAGGCGGCAAAGGGAAGGGAGAGGGCAGGAAAGGTGGCGGCGAGAAACCCTAGCCTTGCCTATCCATCGCGGCAGGAGAGAAGGTCGGGGGCGACAGGAGAGAAGGTCAGGGGCGACTGGGCTTGGGGTAGGGCGTCGTGGATGGGCGCGGTTGCAGGTTCCTATAATTTTTCTGAAGTCCGTTGTAACTCGTGAAGTGCTGAAAAGCTCGGAAAGCGGCCCTTGCCCCGCTTTCGCTCGCCCGCGGTCGCCAGTGCGTTTTCCCGACCCGATTCTCGCAAGCGCTCTTCAAAATTTCCTTGTTTGTTTCGATTTCAGATTCTACGGCACAAAAGCGAATGCGGTAACAAATGGACCCTTAGATCCATACGATTGTATTTTATAATGATGGCAGCACATGGTACAGACAAAATAACTGTTTCCAAACATTTACAAGAACAATAAGAGAATTGATTAAACATCAATCAATACAATCAATCTAATTCTTCTAAAAAGGCCAAATCCTATGCTCCTCTAATGATATCAAGCACAAAGGCTGGATTTATTTCAGGATATCACGGGAGTTATACTTTTATTGTTAAACGAGATGTGTCCGTCGTGACTTTGTCAACTTCAAGATCTGCTAGCTCAATCTTTTGAAGATGCTCATAAGGTGTGTGTTTCTGAGAGTATGCATTGTACCGTGTTCTCAAATAAAAATAGACATTCCTCTAAGAGCTTAAGCGTGAGCTGCAGGGAGCTCATTCAGGCCTGTTGCGGTGCGCATTGCTGTTCTTGGGTCGCTGTTTGTGGGCCGTTTGACGTGTGTGGACGTGTCGTTGCTGTCTGCTTTCTCGCCTGCGAACGGTGCTTCTCGACGCGCTGGTTTAGGAACGTACATGCCGGCTGTTTGTTTGACAGGTGGGCCACTCGTTTGGGCCCGGTTTGTCATAGGAACCGATCTATCGCTGGGTAGGTTTTGTGTGTCTTCTCCGTAGGATGGGGGACCGGGACTCCATCTTGTTTTCTCCGTCCATTGACTCGGCCCAGTCTTTTTCTCGCGGTGGAGCGGAGCGAGGGGGAGTGGTGCTGTTTCTTGCCGATGGCGGTGCGCTCTGCTCTGCTTCCGGTCCTTCCGCTGCCGGTGGTGTTTCTTGGCGTGAGGGCGGTGGTGTTTCTTCGCAGCGGCGGTCGCGCTCTGCTGTGCTTCTGGTCCTTCCGCCGCCTAGCTTTTCTTCTCAAGGTTTGTCTGATTCGTTTTTTTCCTGATTTACCTTTCTCTTCCTCCTCTGCACCCTAGCCCTCTGCCTCTTCCTTCAACCCAAGCCGCCGCCGATGCCCTCGGCCTGTCTGGCCACCATCCCAAGCGGGGCTCTCCCTCCCTTTGCGGCCTCGCCTCTGAACTAAAATCAAGGAGCCTTCCCAACACCCTGAGATCCTGTCCACGGTGGCGTGGATTCTGCCTGAATCGATCCTGGATCCCAGGAGTATGGCAGTCAGCTTCTCCATGGACTAGATGCAACGAGAAGTCCGAAGACGCACTCGAGCTGGAGCATTTTTCACCGCCAGTGCTGCTAGCGCATTGGGAGCCGAAGCTAATGTCCTCTACTTCTTGGACGCAAAGTTGAAGCTGTTTTCTTCTGAAGAAGAACAAACTGTATGCTTCACGGGTTAGCCACTTCTTCACATGGCCCCTATTCCAAAAATGTGGGTTTCCCATCATCATTTGTTTTTCCTTTATTATTTAGTATCGTTTCTGATACATAATTGCATCACATTTTCGGAGATATATTGGAGAATTTACATGACAAAGAACTAATGGAATCCATGCCAAACAGAATGGAAATTGAAATGTTCTACTTTTTGTTTGATTCATTGATTTTAATATTCAAGGACTTCGCTACCATAACAATAGAGTATGCGTGGACGCGGAGCTGCAGCTGTCCGGTTGATTCTGCCGGCCGAGTGGCCTTCTACGTCCTAGATAATTGCAACAAGGGAAGCAATGGTTTGCTCAGTGTTCTCCAGATGGCCCTAATCCAAAGAAAGGTGTGGTTCCGTTCATCATCTGCATTTTTCTTTCTTAGTCAGCATTGTTTCTGGTCTATGGTGGTACATTCTGAGAGATTGATAAGATAACGCACATGATCAATAGGGAGGGGAAGTTATGAAAATTCGTGGTAAATATATTGAAATTTTGGAGTTATTGTCCGATACCTTGATGTTCAGATTTAAGAATATCTTTTCAAAATAATGGAGTAATTAATGCAGTCTATTTGCTGACTGGTGACTATTCATCGGGTTCTTTTTGCCTTCACTTGGCAGGCAAAGTGCTACATGTGAACTCCATAAATAACACCAAAGTGTTCTGATTTTATTTTGCGAGTATGATCTTGCCAATCCTATAGCCAGCGAGTCCTCTTTTTTTGTTATCTCAAGCCAAATTCTTTTGGACTCACCCTTCTTATCTATCTGATCTGCACATAACCTACATCAGGCAAAAACAATGTAAATTTTTTCTTGAATCCTTCTGCCTCGTGGCTGTTTAATGTGGAAATTCATCCTATGTTGAGGTTTTCAGAGGTGTGTTTATAATAGTTGATCATGCTTAATTGGTTGTGTCAGGGTTATGTCCATTAGTGCTGGATTGCTATTGCATAGCTTCTCTCTTGCGGCTTTCAGTTTTGTCTCGATGCTCCACATGATCTGATCGAGAATTCTCTACCATTTGACCAATGTTATCTTCTCAAGTTCTACTCTGATATCAATAAAAAAAAAAGTGAGGAAACGCACATTTTTTACCAGGGTGCACGGTGGAGGTTAAAGAGAATTTGTGCACAAAAAACACCACGACCATCGTTTCTTGCCCTCGAAATCCAGTATGTTAACTGATTGTGCAAATCACATATAGTTCTAATAACCCAATCTCTCTAATGAATAAGTTTAGAGGGGGAGAACATTGCGCAATTAGAAGTAACATGATATTATTGTCATGTGTGAGAGATGGAGAACTTACTGGTATTTATTATCTGCATTAAAACATACTGAAATATCCCTACAACTCCAATTGACTATTAAGTTTTTAAGAAAACAAGGCAATAACTTTTGAATGATTCTGATTTATATCTAACTCGGATATGCAAGTCTACTCTAGGCATTAACATTGATCTTCTGCTAGATTTGTCATATCTACACCAGAACCATTAGTATGTATGTGGGGCAGCCCCTTGGACTTGCTGAGTATTTCTGAAAATATGATATACGAATACGATTTCAGTTAAATCAGTTTGCATCTGCAGGGCCAAATTTTGTATTATTGATAGTAGGTTGATCCTTTTGTATGGCCAGTTCCTCCCTGCTTCCACCTCTTACATATTTAGTCTTTTCACCTTCTTCATTTCGAGGTGATGATGATATCACATACTTTCTGTGCACTTTATACTTGGCACCCTTGAAGGTAGAAGGTCGTGGATCATCTTATGATCTTTGTTTTCCAAGAGCCAAGTCACTGTGCAATCAATCGTTTGAACTCATTTTTCTAAGTATATTAATTTTATTATGTACATCCTACTCATCCGAATGGAAACAACTTCTTGAGGTTGGGTAGCAATTGTTCTTTTTCCTGCTATGCATTTTGATGCATGTCTTAATGCTTCAATGTTATCCTTCTAATGCACAGTAGAGGATGCCCCCTCACAATAAATGCTACGGAATCCTAAAATAATAAGAAAATATTGTTGGGCATGAATGGAAGGTATAGATTTGATTAACACTAAAACTTCAATATAGCAAGTCTTTCCGGTGATTTCGCTGTTGATTTTTCATTGAGCTATTGTGTGGACATGATAAACATAAATATGATATTATTAGTAGTCGAGAAAGGTGTAGATATTGTTTCTGTTAGGTTATAAAGAACTATTTAGATGTTTCATACTCCTTCTGTCAGGAAATAATTAACTCGGACTTTTCTAGATTCGCATGTATCTAGACACGTTTAGTATGTAGATATACAAATCTAAGTCGCTTATTTCTGGAAAGAGGAAGTAGAATTTTACCAGTTTATTTTGCTTTATACCTTTTGTTTTCTTGATGCTGCCGCCAAATCATTGAACTCTGTGGTTCGAGGATCGATTGGATAGAATTGTTAGATGGGTTTGAAGAGTTACATGAGATGCAGGTTAGCTTCTGCTTATACGTTTGTAATGTAAATTTTCAATATTGAACTTCTGGTTGCTATTAAATGATTTGTTGCCTCCTGCTGCTCGAGACTTGAAAATATCTGATTTTTTTTGTTTCTTTGCAAGCAAGTAAATATGCGCGTGCACATTGGACAGTTTTGGAGCAGGGGGAGTAGGCGGCGGGATGGAGGAGGCACCGCACCATAGAGTACGCGGCACAACTCTTGGTGAGGCAGCGGCGGCGTCGTCATATGAAGAGGAAGCCAAGGGAGACGATCCGGTGATGTAGGGCGAGACCTTGCTGTTATGACCTTAGGTTTGGCACCACTTACCTCTCTTCATGGCTGGATCCTTGAATCCGGATTACAATGTCCAGATCGAAAAAGGTCCCAATTCTGGGTAGAAGCTTTCTTTCATCTATTTAAACCACTTAGAGACTGAATTTTTTATATTAGGGTTTTGCTCCGTTGATAATCATGGCAATCTTAGTTGGGTCTTCGGCTTTTGAAGATGTTCCCATCTATAGTTTCATAAGCTCTAGGAAGCTAAAATAATTATCTCCGTCAAGGAGAGTTGTGTGGCCTCTTTGATGTTGATAATGGCTTGGAGCATTAGTATATTTTGATAGCAATTCTATAAAACATAATCCTGGCATCTTTTGTGGATTGGGAGTTCTAAATTTAGCGTATGAATTCCCCATAGAGTTAGTTTAACCATGGATCAGTGTTTACCTCTTCTGGATGTATTATTATATCCAAGAACAAACTCATTGATTATTTCCTATATGTGAAATGGGAAAGTTTCATAACTTTTGGTCAAATTTATATATTTATATGCATCCTAATTTTGTACATTTCTAGCCAGGGAAGAGAAGATCATTAATGTAAATAAAGACTGCAGCTGGATTGTTCTCTGCAAACGATAAATCGGACATGATTCCATGAGTATGTTTGATATGGCCCCTCAAGCAGTTTCTATGCAACATCAATTACTAAGAACAAAAATATAAAAAAGACTAAGAGCATGTTTGGCAATCAGTGGGAAGAGAGTTAGAGAACGGATTCGACATGGGGTCCTTTTGGAAATTTATATGAAGAATTTTTTCCACCCAATCTCACGAATTAACAGTTCTCTCCTAGGGAATGACATCGTGGGAATTAACGACCTAAACTCCTCTTCCCCATCCCATCTAAGTTCCCAATACCATAAAATAAACAAGGGATTTAAGAACCTCAGACCCTCAAACTCCCATTCCCAGTCAGCAACTCTCTTGAACCAAACTTGCGGTAAGCGTATTACAATGGACAACACATGGATGATTACACCCGCACAATGGACACCGACATGGTTGATTACACCTGCAAGTCAACCACGCCTACCACAATATATCAAACGGACTGCAGACGGCACGGCGAAGCGTGCGCGCCCATCTAGTATCTATACCAATCACCAACAATTTTGAGGCACACTGGAAAGGTAAGCTCACGGAGTCATTAGAAAACAACTATACGACACCACTGGAGTATCAATAGTGAAAGGGGAAAGCCCTTCCCCCTTTTCCAAAAAAAAAACAGTAGTATCAATAGTAGAAAACCAAGGATAAACAACTAAACTGCTCGTCGATAAATATGGGAAAAACAAGCGCAACACCACCAAAATGGGTGATGAAGCAAGTGAGATCACTACCGTGAAGACACCCTCCTCATGATTACCGTGCAAGGAAGGACAAAACCTATCTGTCATGCTATGGTCTAAAGGATTGTGCCGGATAGCAACAGTGGAGCAGGGCCGTACCTGGCATTTTAGGGTCCCTGTGCAGAAAAAAAGTAAGGCCTTTATATGCATACAATTATAAAACCATTGCAAACTGAGAGCTTTGTTAGTTATGAACAAATCTGGTCTCGTCCTCCACTAATAGCGTCAAAGTGGCTGCAAATGCAACAGAGGGGTGGCGCACAGTCAAACGAGGAGTTGAACCATGATCGAGAGGAGAAGAGCGAGGCGACAGCGTAGCTGGGTCCTCTGCCGCTCGTTGCACATGAAGTCCTAAGGTCTTTCTCTGACTAACGGGCTTCACAGGCTGTACGTATATACTTGGGCTTGGGGCCCTTCATACCTGGGGACCCTGTGCGGCGGCACCTGTTGCACAGGCTTAGGGTCGGGCCTGCAGTGGAGCTAAGTGTATGACAATGGGGGTCTTCGGCCGGGAACAAGGACGGCCATGACGCAGGTACCCCTCCCATGTCCTCCTGGCTAGGTTTCCGATCCAGAGGGACTCGAATCTCAACTTTGACCCTTTTCTTTGATTTCTAGTGCAGAGGGACTCGGATCTCGGCGAGGATGAGGCCAATTTCCGTGGGGAACCTGGACAACATCATCATCCATTCGGAGCTCGACCATGAACCTGGACAACGACACCCACTAGGGTTTTACGGTAGACAGGGACAAGGACGAGGTCTTCATCTTGCCCTAATCCCCTCTAATTGGATGATTATTATTTATGTAATAGAGAAATTTTGTTCTATTGCAGTTCCTAGTTAGTTGGACATGTAATTGTTCTGCCAGTGAGCTTGTAGTTAGTTTTGATTGATCATGTAATTTTTAGGCAGCATAATTGATTATTTAGTGTTATGCCGGTGTTGGTGTCTCCTCAAGCTATGGTAATGTTGTGTTCATATAATTGTTCTCCACGAGCTATTTGAAATCTGATTGCTAATTGTGCATTAAACATGTATTGTCCAATGTCCGGTGTATTAAACATGTCCAATGTCCTGCATGTATTCTTTCTAAAAGTCCGGTGTATTAAACATGTATTGCTAATTGCTAATTGTGCATTAAACATGTCCAATGTCCCGCATGTATTCTTTCTAAAAGTCTTTTGTTTTTCCCGTTGAACTGAATCTGTGAATAGACAGTAGAGAAAAGCATGCATGTATGGGGGAGATAAATCCATTCCAGTCAATAATACTTGCTGATTGTTATGCATAGGCAGTAGTGTTGTAACTTATATATTTTCTATTTCATAGCTTATATGTTTTTCCTGATTATGCATAGATTGCTATACATAGGAAAACTAATTTAGCGGTGATAGTGTGCTTGCACTAGCCTCTATTTATTTTGGTCATACTACTCACTAGTGTTTATATGCTTCAGTTTTTGTTATGGTTGGCTTGCCAACAGGTTGCAGGCTTGCAGCTATCCATTACACGGCTGCCGGTGTGTACCGAAACCTGGGGTTCTTGGTCCTGGCGTGCTCTAGTTGCCGGCAGGTCTGCCTTGGTCTTGGATGCTCCCCTCGAGACTGCTGCTAGTCTTCAGCACTGACGGCAAGGTCGTAAACCGGTGGTGTTCTTGCTTGCCGGTGAGATGGCGCCTCTCTGTCCAACCCTGGTACTGTTACTTCGACACAATTACGATGTTACCTTGTTCTGGATTGGTACCTATGATTGCCTTGTACAAATATATCTCAATTCTGTTTACACTTATCCTTGGTATGTTCTACAATTGGTAGTTACATCAATCGTTATATCTTATTTGGGGGACTATACATGGTGACCATGACAGTGTGTCACCTGAATTTATCTGTACTGTTGGGGATTATAGGAGGACTTGATGGTCTTGGACCTGGAATGACGTGTCCGCTTAAGGAAATAATAAGCAACATATTTTGAATGCTAAATTCTGTGTGAGAACTATGTTGTCCGTGGACTCTTAGATCCTCGTGATACTGCTTGTTGTCTTATAGTAGCGGCTCATGCGTTGTTCATAGTTTTGTCTGGTGCACTAATATTTTCATGGTCTGGTGCTTTGTCACTTTGCTTTTCTCAAGCCTTTCCAAAATTAATGATGCACTGAGTACCACATTGTTCCACTCTGTTTGATGTAGCTATTCATATGCACAAAGTTTGATTCTCTTCATAACCTCGTGTTGTTTGAATTTGCAGGAGAATATTCATCTCTGACCTTGGCATCCACACGGAGGAGCAGCAACAACGCCGGACCGGTCTGCTGGACACCATCGCCTACCTCTCCCGCTTCCTAGCAAGGAGCCAAGGAGGCTCTTGTTCTGCATGTGAAAGTTGTAGGTAGTTGTCTCAGGGGGTTATTCTGCATGTGTTCGTCTACTAATTCAATCCCAAGTCATGAATTTGTTGAACATGTACATATTAGGGGCTAGTTAATTAGATGGAACGGTGTGTTTTTTATTTATTTTGTTGGAAGAGTTAGTTTTGTTCTTGATTGGGATTAGGGTTTGATAGTTCTGGAAGTCAATTGTTGTGTTAGTATTTGGGTGCTCAAATTGATAGTTCTAGAAATTATTTGTTCTTCTTGCTTCAGATGTTAGTGGGTGCTCAAACTAATTGAAGTGTGTGTATATACGTGCTTAACTGTATCTATACACTACAATTTATCAAGCTTGGTTTCTGAATTTCATAAGTCGTGCTGCATTTTATAGTTCTATGGCAATTAAATCTTGTGCAATTCTGTGGTCAGTTAGTTTACTAAATCTACTGATGTTCTAAATTCATTGTGTATTACTTGTGCAACTAGTTTTATTGCAGATAGTTGTTTATCCTTGCTATTTTTGTTCTTATCCACAGCAGCGCCATAGCTACTGGCCGGTAGATGGATATAGGATGGATTTTCAAGGGATAATTATCTTTGTTAGGTAAGCTGCGTTTTCTTTATTCCATGTTTCTGTACTCCATCAAAGACTAGAGTAGCAAATGGTTTTCAGGAATAAACGTATGACATGGAGAACCAAACCGATCTGCAATTTGTTGGTTCCATATTTGCCTCAATATGAATCATAGCTTGTACTGATCGGAACTGGGTCAATAGGTTCAGCCAGATAAAGTACTATAGCTTATGTCTTATGACACAAAATTTTGTTTTAAATAGAAACTATTGCTATCTAATAGAAAGTACTCTCATGGACAAAAATGTACATAGCTTAAATAGAAACTACTGCTATCAAATAGAAACATTCTTCTAGCTTTATTTCTGAGATCAATTTGGTATCCCGGATCCTTTCATATCTAAGATCAAATTCGGTTTCTCAGATTCTGCTGCATACAGTCCAAGGCCGCGGAGCTGTACCGGTGGTTGGTCGGCATGGACTAGGAAGACATGTGAATTTGTCTTCTCTTCATTTAGGGGTTTGAGTCTCTACAGGTTAGTATTCTCCTGGTCATATACAGAGAAATCTGTTAACTGTGTTGTGAAAGGATCTGAAATGTATGCTTATTGCTATTGTTAATGACTCGATTTATGCAAGGATCTGAAATGTATGCTTTTGCTGTCAAGAAAATTTAAAAGTATGAGTGCATTAGTTATTCATATCTAATGGTAAATTGATTTGCTTGTACCCATGATGACCATCTCTGTTAATTTTGAGCTTGTGTTGCTATGAGAATGTACCTTACCGATATTGTCTGAGAATTTATTGTACACTTTTTGCATGAATAGGGATCGTGGTAGTTCGATTGCATCATTCTATTATGCACAATGAAATCAGATATTGAGAAGTTCTTGTTCTTTTGCAAATAAATACTTGTAAAGTAACTAGTATCTATTTTGATGCTTATTACGAATCTGTTTTACCAATTTTATTAATTGTCATGTGTTTTTGTTCTAGAAGCAAACATATATAAGGAGCAACGACCGTCAGCGGCGGCTGGTAGCATGGAGGAGCAGTGGCGGCCAGCAGTGGCGGTTCACAGCAGCAATGCCCCTGGGATGGATTGGGGGGCTGACAACATGGCCGTTCTCTTGCTGGCCAGTGCCCCAGCTGATCAACTTGCGTTCTCTTGCTGAGCTTGTCTATTCTGCTTTCTATGTGTGATTGGTCTTTGAAATCCTTTTTAACTGTGTTGATTATCAACAGATGAGATGTATGTTTGGTTAAATGTTCAGATGCACCAGCAAAATGCTTTGATGCTTTACTGTTGTATTATTTGTTCATTATTCCACTTGCTTGGCTGCTGTACTGCTGTACCATTGAAAGTTTTGCACATGGGCTCTTAAACGGGCCAGAATAGGCCCAAAACACATTTGATTAATGTGCATTTAAGCTAAAAAAGGCTGAAGCACAAAAACTAAATGGACCGAAAGAAAAAAAACAGACAATTGAAAGGATGAAGCCCAAAATTTAAATAAATTGAAAAAGGCCAAAGCCTAAAACTGCCTAGGCATAAAAGAAAAAAGGCCCAAAAAAGGCCAAGGCCCATTTAATAAAGGCTCATTTGTTGGGCTCAGTCCATATAGAACATTGAAATGGACCAGGCCGAATTCACATTACGACGATCTCGTTTCGTCACAATTTTTCCACGTCGGATTAGCCACGTAGGAACTGACCTGGCTTGGCTAGATGGCTCATGACGATATTGGATCGTCATAATGGTTATGATGATCCAATATCATCATAGACGGTTATGACGATTTTGCAAAAAACGTCGTTATAGTTCATTTGCGATGCCCAGCTTTCGACGATCTCAAAATCGTCATAGAATCGTCATAAACGAACTATTGTGACGATTTTGTGACGAAAATAGGGGGTCGTATATAGCCAAATTCCTTGTAGTGTGTACTTACATGTTATACTGGTATGCAAATTATTAACATGACTCGGCATTTTACTCAATCGACGTGATTAAAAATTATCATACAAGGCAACATGGATGATTATGAGTCTCACATGTTGGCCGCTTAAAAATCTTTTCTCCATCTTGATGATTTGGCATTTTAGTCTGCGTATTAATTTTTCGGTAATAGGTTTTCCATTAGTAGAAGTATTCATATTAATTAAATATTAAAATAATTAAAGATACAATGTTTACTCCATATTCATTGGAATAAGGTGTTATAACATGCATATTTGTAAACTATAAATCCCTAAAATTAGCATGCATATTAGTTTGCATAAGTTTATATGAACTGATGCACAATGATTATCGTCCACCCTCATGGTTATGGACACACACGAGCAAGAGTTTGGTATGAACCGCTTGACTCGTGCCTAACACAACCGCATCTAAGAGCATATCCATTCTCGTGTCCCAAACGAAGTCCCAAAGGCAAATAAGACACGCCCGGGCAGAAAAACATGTCCATCAACATATGTCCAAAACCGGTTACCGTCCGGCGTGGCCCAATAGCATGTCCGGCGTGTTGAGGCCATCCCCCTCCATAGGGTACGTGCTCGGCCCTGGACACAATGCATTGGCTTCGCGGCGAGTGGCGGGGGTTGGTCTTCGTTATTAACCCCCGTCCACAGGTGGTCGGCGTGAGTAATTGACACGTCAGAGGCCACAACGATTTGTCCCGTTGTCTGCGCACATGCATGCATCCCATCGTCCCTACATGACATGGCGGGAAGCGCTATTGTTAATGCTCACGCAACCTGATTGTGGTGTGGTGTTGCGAGGAGGACTACCGCGTCTTCAACGAGTACCCCCTTGGGTAACGCCGACGACGTTGCGGCGGTCGTTAGTTTAAGTTTTTAGTTAAATGTTGTTTAAACTTTGTAAAATATCACAAAGTTTAATAAGTTATTAAATTTTAGTTTTTTTTTGTTTTTTTTTTAAACATTCCGGTTGGGGCATACGACTAGAAAAATGCGTGCCCCAAACACGGCAGGGCACGACTGCGTCCCTCAAACGACCAATACGGCGTTTTCTCGAACGAGCCGGTTTGGGGGACGCGACTAGAGATTCTATGACATATTTGGTTCTTTGATACTGCTGGTGTTCTCTTACATAAACGTTTTGGCAAGCTATCGTAAGTCTACCAAAACCTTATATAAAAAGGAATAGAGGAAGTAGTTTAGAAAAATGACTCCCTCCAAAAAGAGGAAGAGAAAATGGATTGCACACACATCAGCATTCAAAAGATATTGCGAAGGATCGTGTGGAGCCGAGGGAGCACAGCTGGACCCCATGGTATAGCAGCAACAACATGTGGCGTAGCACCATCATCCAGTGTTGCTGAAGGCAAACCCCTCCACGAACACACCTAAATTGAAATGCAATTACGTGGTCGGCGATTGCTATTTCCCAATAGCCTGATCACCGTCGGGCTTTACACACTCACAGCCACAAATTATTGTGCTTAAACAAGATACATCTGGCGACCAAAGAAATAACGTAAAAGAGAGGTTTGGAGTTGTGTGATTCCAACTTTTAGTTGCTTAATTTTGTTCCGGAAACATGTTGTCAGGAGGCAAAGGATCGCTTGCCGGCGCGATTTTTGGAAGAATATACTCCATGTTCTCTCAGCTTTAAGCCTGCCAGGTTTCTTCTCTGCACATAAGCAACTGAAAATTCGCAGAAAACAATATTATTTACATATACATATGAAACTATGGAATTGCAGAAATGCTAGATTTTTTTTTCTTTTTTTGAACATATTTTTTTAATTAATTTTAAGCATATTTTACAGAAAGTAGCATGAATGGATCCACACTTGATACATAAATGATGTCCCTGTTAGATGTATATATCTGTATATTCTATTTCCCCCATATGTTAGGGTGCTTCCTGCATATTTGCCATGTACCTGTACTATATATTGTGGCCTTTGGCCCTAGAGAAATACAAGTTGTCTATTCCTAACATGGTATTAGAGTCATGTTAGCTCCGTCCTCTTTCTCACAACTTCGTCGGCCGCCACCGTCCCTGCCGTCGCCGGTCTTGCCGTCGTCGTCGCCGCCGGTCGCCGCCTGTTTTGTCCGGTTTTTTTAGATCGGATCGATCCTCGTTTTCAGATCTGATCCGGATTTGATTCCCTAAATCGCCCGAACTGCTGCCTGTTGCGGATCGATTCTGGTTCGATTCACCGTGGAGCTGCCTCGTTCCCCGTTCAAATCGCCGCCAGGACTCCGCCCGAGGCCTGCTGCCTCGATTCCCCTGCCGCTAGATTGATTCCCCGCGCGGGACTGCTCCCTCCTGCCCACGCCCGTCTGCTACGCGGGACTGCTCTGCTCCCTCCTGCACTCCTGCACGCGAGTGCACGCGACTGCTCCCTCGACGTGTCCCGACGCGTGCGCCCGACGACGCACGCCCAGACGCGTGCCCACGCCCGCCCGACGACGCGTGCTCCAGAGCAGGCCCCTGCTGTTGTTCCCTTGACCCTACAGGAAGCCAGCTCCACGCCGACCTACTGCTGCCTTCCGCTGCATCCCGCCTGGCCCGCCGCCGGCTGGTCTTCGTCTGCTTACGTCAGGACCAATTAGATCTAGATCTGGTCTGACCAAAAAAAAAGAAAAAAAAGAGATATGTCTTCTTCGTCGGGTTATGTTGCGATTCCTCGCTGCCCGGTGGTCTTTGATGGCGCGAATTATCCTGATTTCGCTGCCTTTATGCGCGTTCACACGCGCGGTCTCCGTCTTTGGGGTGTGCTCTCCGGCGAGGTCTCCTGTCCGCCGTGCCCCTGCTCCCGTGGCTCCTATTCCACCGACGCCGATTGTTCTTGGTGCTGATGCTTCTCAGGAGGCCAAGGATGCTGCTCAGAGTGCTGATGATAGTGCTATTGCTGCTTATGACCTGAAGTTCAAGCAGTACTCTTCTGATCACTGCTTACACTCAGTGGGTTGATGAGGATGCTCGTGCTGCTGCTGTTCTCACCTCCAGTGTTCTGCCTCAGTATGCTGCTGAGTTCATGAGTCTCCCTACTGTTGCCGCTCAGTGGGATCATCTTCGTCAGCGCTATCAGCCGTCTGGGGATGCTCTTTACCTGTCTGTGGTTCGCCAGGAGCATGCTCTCCAGCAGGGTGATTCTACTATTGATGAGTTCTATACTCAGAGTGCTGCTATCTGGCGTCAGCTTGACTCTCTTCATACTGCTGTTTGTGGCACATGCTCGTGTTGCCAGATTGTGCGCTCGGATTTGGAGTTTCACCGCATCTATGAGTTTCTGTATCGGCTTCGCCAGGAGTTTGAGCCCCGGCGTGCTCAGCTGAACGCTCGTGGTCGTGTTCCGCTCTCTAAGGTGTTGTCTAAGCTTCGGGCTGAGGAGACCCGTCTTCGTGGTGCTGGTCTTCTTGCGGTTCCATCCGTTCTTGCTACTCGTGGTCCTCCTATGCCGTCTGTTCCCTCGACTCAGCCGCGGCCGCCGATACTACCCACTCCTCCAGGTCAGGTTCAGAGTCAGCACCAGCAGTTTTAGGGTCAGAGTCAGCACCAGCAGTCTTAGGGCCAGAGTCAGCCCCAGCAGGCTCGTGGTCAGGGTCGCCGTGGTTCTCTTCGTCACTGCTCTTACTATAACAGGGATGGTCACACTTGGGCCACCTGTTATACAAGGGATCCCAGTTTACGTCAGCAGCACCAGGCTCGTGGGCAGTCGGCTCCTTCCGGATCTTCAGCAGTTGCTCTCTCTGATCAGGACATTATTAGGAGTCTTCACGGTCTGCTTGCTGCTACAGGCTCTTCTTCGACAGGCACTGCTGGTTCTGTGACTGATTCTCCAGGCCCTGTGCGACCACCACCTTCTACACAGTCAGGTACGTCTCCGTGGTATCTGGATTCTGGAGCTTCTTTTCATATGACCTCTGAGTCTTCTTTTCTGTCCGCTCTTCGTTCTCTCCCTTCTCCTGTTCGTGTTTTCACAGCTGATGGTACATCTCTCCCTGTTTCTAGTCGAGGCACCCTTTCTACTTCTTCTTTTTTTGTTCCTGATATTTCTCATGTCCCTCTTCTTAAGATGAATCTGTTCTCTGCTAGCCAGCTTACTGACTCTGGTTGTCGCGTCATTCTTGATGCTGATTCTTTGTTGTCCAGGACCGTCGCACCCAGGCCCTGGTTGGAGCTGGCCCTCGCAGCCGTGACTCTTCAGGTCTTTGGGAGTTAGACTGGCTTCGTGTTCCTTCCGCTGCCACTTCATCTGCCAGTTCTTCTCCAGTTGTCGCCTCTACTACCAGCTCCTTTCAGCAGTGGCATCATCGTCTTGGTCACCTCTGTGACTCTCGCCTGTCGTCATTAGTTCATCGTGGTCTTCTGGGGTCTGTCTCAGGAGATGGGTCTTTGCATTGTCAGGGCTGTAGGTTGGGTAAACAGATTCAGCTTCCCTATCCTACTAGCGCGTCTGTATCTCAGCGACCTTTGATTTAGTTCATTCCGATGTTTGGGGTCCGGCTCCCTTCGCTTCGAAAGGGGGCCATCGCTACTATATTTTATTCATCAATGATTTTTCTCGATACACTTGGTTGTATTTTATGTGCTCTCGTAGTGAGGTGCTCTCCATATATCAGTGTTTTGCAGCCATGGTTCGTACTCAATATTCTACCCCCATCCGTGTGTTTCGTGCTGATTCTGCTGGTGAGTATATCTCCCAGATGTTGCGAGGTGTTCTTGCTGAGCAGGGCACTCTTGCTCAGTTCTCCTGTCCTGGCGCACATGCCCAGAATGGCGTTGCTGAGCATAAGCATCGCTATCTTCTTGAGACCACTCGCGCTATGATGATTGCTTCTTCTCTCCCGCGCATTTCTGGGCTGAGGCTGTTGCTACGTCGGCTTACCTCATCAATATTCAGCCTTCTGCTGCCTTGCAGGGTGGTATCCCTCTTGAGCGCCTCTCTGGACAGTCTCCAGACTACTCCATGCTTCGCTTGTTTGGTTGTGTTTGCTATGTTCTCCTTGCTCCTCGCGAACGCACCAAACTGACCGCTCAGTCTGTTGAGTGTCTTCCTCGGATACAGTGATGAGCATAAGGGCTATCGCTGTTGGGACCCTGTTGGTCGTCGGATGCGTATCTCTCGTGATGTTAATTTTGATGAGACGCGTCCTTTCTATCCTCGTCCCACCGCTGGTACTTACCCGGTGGAAGATATATCTTTTCCTCTCTTTCCTGACGCACCTCCTTCTACCCCTATTGTGTCTTCTTCAGGATCTCCTCCCCCTGATGTCTCTTCTTTGACACCGTCCTCTTCTGCTCCGTCTAGTTCTCCTAGTTCTCCTCGTTCTCCGGAGTCTTCCTCTCCTAGTCCCTCTTCTTCATCGTCGTCTCCTGCGTCGTCTTCCTCTGATGATCTTCCCTCTACTCGTCCTGTTCGTCAGCGTCGTGCCCCCAACCGTTACTCTCCTAGTCAGTATGGTATTTCTGTTGCCTCCGAGCCGACCTCTTATCGGGATGCTGAGCATCATCCTGAATGGCAGCTGGCCATGGCCGAGGAGATTGCTGCACTTGAGCGCACTAGCACCTGGGATCTTGTTTCTCCTCCTCCCGGTGTTCGTCCTATCACGTGTAAGTGGGTCTATAAGATTAAGACTCACTCTGATGGATCTCTTGAGCGCTATAAAGCGTGTCTTGTGGCTCGTGGTTTTCAGCAGGAGCATGGTCGTGACTATGATGAGACCTTTGCTCCTGTCGCTCATATGACCACTGTGCGTACTCTTCTTGCTGTTGCTTCTGTTCGTCACTGGTCTGTGTCCCAGCTTGATGTTCAGAATGCCTTTCTCAATGGTGAGTTGAGTGAGGAGGTTTATATGCAGCCTCCTCCTGGGTACTCTGTTCCTGAGGGGATGGTTTGTCTTCTTCGACGTTCTCTTTATGGCCTCAAACAGGCTCCTCGTTCCTGGTTTGAGCGCTTTGTTTCTGTAGTGACAGCTGCTGGTTTCTCTCCTAGTGCTCATGATCCAGCGTTGTTTGTTCACACTTCTCCTCGTGGACGCACTCTTCTTCTTCTCTATGTTGATGATATGATCATTACCAGTGATGATCCTGAGTATATAGCCTTTGTTAAGGCTCGTCTTCATGATCAGTTTCTTATGACTGATCTTGGTCCTCTTCGATACTTCCTTGGGATTGAGGTTTCCTCCACTTCTGATGGCTTTTACATCTCTCAGGAAAAGTATATTCAAGATCTTCTTGCTCGTGCTGCTCTTGGGGATGAGCGCACTATTGAGACCCCTATGGAGCTTAATGTTAAGCTTCAACTTACTGATGGTGATCCTCTTTCTGATCCGACGCGTTATCGTCATCTTGTTGGGAGCCTTGTTTATCTTGCTGTCACTCGTCCTGACATCTCTTATCCTGTTCATATTCTGAGTCAGTTTGTTTCTGCTCCTACCACTGTTCACTATAGTCATCTTCTCCGTGTTCTTCGTTATCTTCGTGGTAGGATCACTCGTCGCCTTTTCTTTCCTCGTTCCAGCTCCCTCCAGCTCCAGTGCTATTCGGACGCTACGTGGGCGAGTGATCCTTCGGATCGCCGTTCACTTTCTGCTTACTGTGTGTTTCTTGGTGGTTCACTCATTGCTTGGAAGACGAAGAAACAAACAGCAGTTTCCCGTTCGAGTGTTGAGGCTGAGTTGCGTGCTATGGCCTTTGGGGTCTCTATTACCACACCCAGTCTGGTTTTGTCTGACAGTACAGGTGCTATTAGTGTTGCACGTGATCCGGTCAAGCATGAGCTTACCAAGCATATTGGTGTTGATGCTTTCTATACATGTGCTTAGGTGCAGGCTCAGGTTGTTGCGCTTCAGTATGTGCCTTCAGATTTACAGTTGGCGGATTTCTTCACGAAGGCACAGACCAGAGCGCAGCATGATTTCTTACTCTCCAAACTCAGTGTTGTGGATCCACCATGAGTTTGAGGGGGGGGTTAGATGTATATATCTGTATATTGTATTTCCCCCATATGTTAGGGGGCTTTCTGCATATTTGCCCTGTACCTGTACTATATATTGTGGTCTTTGGCCCTCAGAGGAATACAAGTTGTCTATTCCTAACAGTCCCTTCATGGACATTGACCTAAGTTTGAACATAAGCACCTGATCGTTAAGTTTCTAGACTGAATTTCTTGGCTAATCTTGCCTGGTGATGGGCTTTTACATTTAAGCTCATGTGAATATGTGAGATCTTGTTGGCCTTAAAGGAGGCGTTGGCATGAATTTCTACAACTAAAGGCCTGATTGTCCAGTGTCCTGGCACAGTCATGATGTCGCTTGCAGCTGCAGCCGATGCCAAAACCGAGTAATCGGTATAGAAGCAAGGCTCCTGGAGTTGTAGCATCTCCGCTAGCTTAGAGCATCTCTAGCAGGGCATGTAAATAGCAAACCGTAAATGTCAGAGTACAGGACGCTGAATCCATAATTCCTCGCTTCGCGGGATATTTTGTTTTGCAGTTCCGAGTTACGGGGACTGCTCGGCGGGATGAACTGCAAACAAAACCGTAAACATTCATCCGACAGCAAAATACAGCAAAGCCAACAGTTTGTAGGGCGATCATCGCATAAAATCTAAAACTAAAAAGACGCGGCAAACAACATACGCAGGTTGAGCTCATGCCCTAGCGTCATCGTCGATGGGCTCTCCGGTAGCAGCAGCCCTTGCCGTAGCCGAAGAAGAACCATTTATCGAACCGACAACATCTTTCATGACTTGCTTCCTCCTTGCTAGGATCTCGCCCCTTCGAATGTCCCACCACTCTTGTGATAGCATCCATCAAGCTTGGATCCATCATCATGATCCTATTCTCCTCGGCTAGGATCTGGGCATTGGCCTTTTCTGCTCAAGTGCTATCTTTATTCTCCTCTAAGTCACGAACCGATTTCCACCTTGCTTGCTTCATCTCATTCTTCTTTTCCTTCATGATCATCTTTGCTTCTAATGTTTTCATCGTCATTGTTTCCTTTGACTTCACCATTTCATCAATCTTCGATTCCATGTCCATAGCTTCTCTCAATCTTGATCCACTCTTTTTTCCCTTCTTGGCTCCTCCCGGCCTCCCTCCATTTCTTCCTCCCTCATCATCACTATCATCCAATTGAAGCAAAGCTCCCTTTTTTGGTTTTGTTTCTTGATCTCTCAACTTCCACTTCTCCATATGTTCAAGCAACTTCTAAAAATGTTGGAGCACAAATGGCTTTCCTTTGGAGGTCGCCATCATCTTGTACTTTTCCATCGCTAGGCTTTCCTACAAGTTAATAGAATGTATGTTAGATCATGTCTATATATCCTTGATCACAACTTAACCCAAAAGAAAAGCAAGATAAATGCACTCACATATTGGTCAATGATCACACCACTTGGAGGATTTTCCCGGATTTGCTCGAGCGCTCAAATCCATCGGCTACAAGTAGCTTTGATCACATCCCACTGGCCTTGTAGTGAACGATAGGTGCGGGTCACCGGTTTTGCTACACGAGGCATGAATATCAAAAATCTATCTTCAATTCTAATCCAATAACGTTTCCTAGTTTGGTCATTGCCATGGACATCGTCAAGTGACACATCCGACCATGCCCGGCACAAGCAAGTGTCTTCGATCTCGGTGTAGTTCACTGTCCTCCTCTTCTTTTCTTTCGCCTCATCATAGGCCGCTTGATCAACCTTTTCCAATGCATCCTCTTCACCATCCTCTTCCAATGCATCCTCTTTGTCGTCCTCTACCTCATCGTCATCTCCATCCAAATCATATGTAGCGAGTGGTGCCTCGGTGATACACACCTCGCTATCCTTGAGCAATTGCTCGAATGATGAGAATGGGGCAGATCCCTCTTCGTACCTTGGTGGCAATTGGCCGAACGAGTTGTGGATGCCAATTGCGGGGGCTTTCGGTGAGGCAATCCTAGCCAATGGCGGGGAATGCTACGGAGGAACAGGGCGACACTGGTTCTTGGCGCCGCCCACCGCCACCGTCTTCCGCGTGGCGGACACCTTCTTGGGCTTAGGTGCCGGGACGGAGAAAGGCGTGGCGTGAGCACCGCCGGTCACGGGAGTGGTGGCCGGCGGGACGGCCTGCTCGGCCACGCGCTTCCTCTTCTTGATGGCCAACGCGGCGGCGACCGGCGAGCCCGCGTGGACTGCCGGAGCGACGAAAAACGGCTGCTGCGGGTGCGGGACCTCAAGAGCTACCGGCGGGAGCTGTGCGGGCTCCATGGCGTAGATTCCGCGTGGCGGCGAGAGAGGGGAGCGGCGGGGGAGGTAGATCGACGGTGGCGGCGAAGCGGAAGCGGGAAGAGAGGTGGAGGAAACTTTCGTCCCGCCAAGAAAGAAGACGAGTGAGGGTTGGCGCTCGGTTCGGCCGCAGAAACCAGATATGCTCGGTTCCGTGGGCGATATTTAGCGCGCCCCGTGAAACTTTTGGACTGGGGGTGTTTAGGGACACTGATCGGCGCACAATTTTTTATAAAACACCGATAAACAACAGTTATTTTACGGTTTCAAGCTATTTACGGACATGCTAGAGATACTCTTAGTGGCAAGAACAAGGCCGAAAGCCTCAGCCTGGAGTGGTGAATAATCTGGAGGAGACAAGGCCGAGACGTAAAGGGTTCTTGAAGTGTTGGTTCTTCTTTGCCTGTATGGAAACGCCGATGCCTGCTGGAGTTGGCTGCATGTTTTGATCTGTCTTTCAAGCCGTATAGCAGAAGACGGCGTCACCTACAAAACAACACGGATTTTGAACCAAAGGTCCATTAACATGATCCAGTTGTTGGCAGAAATGCTTGATTGAGTCTAGGATGTTCTTATGGTTGGCCAGACCATTTGAAGTGCGTGTTGGCAACAGATAGAGAAAGAACGATTTGTGTCAGGGTGCCTTAAATCCAGAGAGATGCAGATAAACAATCCTAGCAACAGTTTCAGACTGTCGTTCTGAAAAAAGGAACTTTGTTCAAACAGTCTTTGGTTCAGAGAGATGCAGATAAACGATTCTAGCAGCAGTTTCAGACTGACAGAAGCATTGCATTCTGAGAAGAAGAAGAAGAAAAAACTTTGCCACCCAGAAAACGTCATCAGGCTGCGACTGACGAAAAACTGCGCATTCAATTTCTACAGAAAAAGTCTTAAACCTTCGGAGGCTGTCACGCCTACTCTCCTGCATCATCATGAATGAAACAACTCACAGAAAATAAACCTCGCCTCAGAAGGTCAACGGGTCACACCATTCACAGCTCAAGCATGATCAACCTAAAAATCATTCGCACGGCAAACCGTAACCATGTCAGCATAATCCCCTCCTAACCCCTACCAACGTCGATACTGCTCAAAACTTCGACCAGAACGTCTCCTAAACTAGCATCACTCTGAGCTACTTAAGCGGCCCAGAAATGCCACCATGATCACCCACTCCAGAGCCAAAGCAAGAGCAGCATCAATCAACCAGTGTAACAAACAGCCAGCTCAGGGAGGAAGGAACGAAGAAGACCGGCATGGAGAAGGAGAGGTCGCCATTGCTGGCCGTGGCGCTCCTGCTGCTGCTGTTCGCGTTCATGGCGGGCGAGGCGGACGCGCAGGTGTTCTGCCGGTCCCAGTTCAACCTGGCCAACGAGGCCTGCAGCCTGCGGACCTTCCCCGGCACGGCCCCGGCGGTGCCGCGGCGGCTGCTCAACGCGTCCTCGTCCGCTGCTTACGAGCTGCAGGTGGACCACGACGAGCACGGCGGCGGCGGCGACGGTAGCCATGGCAGCGACCACGGCGGCAGCGACCACCACGGGAGCGAGCACGGCCGCAGCCACCACCACGGGCACCACGGCCGCGTCGGAGGGGCGGACCCTTATGACACGGCGTGCTGCCGGCGCCTCATGGGCATCGACAACGCCTGCATCTGCCAGGCCATGTCCTACCTCCCGGTCTTCATGAGCAGGGTCAAGCACGCCATCAAGCTCACGCCCGTCCCAGGCTGCGACATCTCATTTGACTGCGCCGCCGTTTACTGACGCCCCGACGCCCACTGTTGATTCGAAATTACTAGTCTTTGCAGCAATTTTTCCATTTCATGATGTTTTGGGCAGCCACTGCCTGGAAAAGAAAGTAGTAAACACCAATTCTTGATTCACATGCTTGTTAGTTATTTAAAGTTTTTTCTTTATTTCTTTCTTTGAGGTACTATAAGTTGTGTTACAATATCAGTTATCTGTAGTATTTCATACTAGCAGTATGGATGCATTCCCAGAAGTTTTCCCTCAAGCTCAATTCTGAACTGGCATTCTCTACACACTGGTGTAACTTCTCTTTCTAATTACTCTACAGTTGCCTCACCGTAGAACCAGATACTAACAATTAGTGGAAATATTTATCTTGCTTCTCTTAGATAAAGCAATAGTAATAGTATCTCAAGTTTTAATATACTAGTAGAAAACTGACACATTTCAGTACTCTAATGCTCTGGAGTCTGGACTGAGCACTGAAATCTGACAGAGACATGTTACATCTGCAGAAACCAACGATTAAATTGCTGAAATACAAGTATTGGAAAATACAAAATCTAGTTGCTTCTCGAAAGTGATCAAACAGGATCTATTGCCACAGTTTCACAGCACATCTAAATTAGATGATCATGTACATATTACATTGTACACATTAGCTGAACCAGACAATTAACTCTAGGGGGGACTGTACATTTGCCGACAAAATTGGAGATGCATTTTATCTCCAGATCGCATGCTCACCCTGCCAACCATCCGAAAGATCGAAACTGAGTCCGCATCTTTCATACCAACAACTCAGTGTAGAAGAAAACCTGGTCTTCAGAATACACCAATGTGGAGGCCTCAGAGTGTCTCCAGTTCATGTTCCATCGATTCAAAGTCGAAACCAGCCCAATCAAGTTGTGCGTCCAGATCAAACATAGGATCTGAGATTGGCATCTGTAGGTGGCTGATGTCTGCTAGCCCAATATAGTCATCATCAGGCGGAGCATCTGTCGCACCGTTAAAATATTTGACGGTGAACATATCTGCGATTCTTGAAAAATCATCCGGTGAGAGCTCATCGGTCGGGCAAACATAGTCACTGATAGGAAGCTCATTTATCTGGCCAAGGAGCACATCCACTGGAATTTCTTCATCTCGAGGCGTTGATGGGGATTGCAGTAGTAAGCTTTGATCAACAGTTTCAGGGGCTATGTCAATTGGCTCTACCTTGTGTACCTCTTGTGTTTGCTGGTCGAACGACGCAGATGAGGATACACAGGATACAGTAGCTGAACTTGATAAAGCTTCTTGTTCTGATGCAGGTGATCGAGACTTGATGGCCAACAGCTCTGCATGTACCCGCTTCCTTTCAGTCTGATATGCTTCAGCAGCCTCCTCCTCAGAGGAAAATGTGCCAATCCATTTCCGGGTCTTACTCACAGGATCACGTATCTCTGCTGCCCACTTTCCCCATGCCCTCATGCGCACACCAGGGTACTTGCTTGATGGTTCCTTCTTCTCGATACCCATTGATTTCTTCGTGCTGCATGGCACAAGGGTCTTTCGAGATTTGAAGGCTCCGGAGCTCTTCATTGGAACTTCTACTTCTAATATCATTCTCTTTTCCTTCTTGATATTCTGTTCATCATCATCGGAGGAATCAGTGGCATCAGGATCACAGCAGGAGATGCGGACCTTACGCGAGTAAGGCATCATTTTGTGCAGCAGGCCCCAGAATCCAATTAAGATCCACAGATTATTTGGTTATTCGATTTGATTAAAAATCTGCAGAGAAGACCGGTGAATGTATTAAAATATGATGATAAAAGGTTGAAATTTAGCAAATTCCAAGACGTCAAACAGCAGATGTCTACGTACCGACTGAAATGTTCGCCAAATCAGGACAGAGACTCCTGCTCTGCTTTACAGCTGAGTGTCGAAGCTCTGGAGTCAGAAACTGAGTTGTCTCAAGCTTCTGAGTGAAGCTGGAGAGAAGAAAGAGTTATTCTCTTCTTGTGAAGACGTCCAAGAGAGACCGGTCTTCTGTTATGAAAACTTCAAGAATGTCAGGATGGAAATGGAGGAAGAATGCTGAACTTATCAACCCAAACCAAATCTGCTAGGATAAAAAAATGAGATTAGGCCCAATCTTGTTAGGAAGGTTGTAAAAAAGGAGACAGAAGATACATATCCTTGCAGACAATTAATACTTACCAGGCTTAGTATGGTTTTGGGGATTCTTGAATTGCTATTACTTCACGTGCGGCGGAGTATGGGGCATTGGTCTAAATGTAGAAAACCAGAGTACTTCACCCCAAATCCAAATCTGAAAGCACAAACAAGAAAGCACAGGTCAACACTCATATTATAATGCAATTCTGCAATTCCAGATGAAATGACTTGGATTCTAACACTACTAGAATGTAAAACTGGCACAACTATGAGCTGCAGATATAGTTCATGACTAAATAAAGCAATGTCATGATAATGTATAGTTCATCTTTCAAATCAGTCCAATGTTGCAGTAGCATATGTATATAAAAATTTGGTAAAGGAGCAAGATTTAAGATGGTCAGTCGAAAACGAGAACAAAACTACCTACTGTTACATGTAAAAAAAGATCAATCATGATTATGTGCTATGGACCCTTCCATTATTCGAAGCTACACTCCTCACAGCTAATCCAGAAGCAATCACAGAACAGTAAGGTAACATCTTAGATGAACAGACAATTGCAGTTTATTCCCAGATACACTATTACTATGAACTATATTAAATAGAGACAGTCTCTGAAATTTTTCTACTCCCTCTGACCCATATTAGTGTAGCATATATCATCTTTTGTAAGAATAACACGTGGAACTTTGACTCTGATAAGAAATATAAGGAACTAAATCGACTCTTGTTCCATCGCTACCTCACACGGCATTGTATTTGTCAGGTGTGTTGCAACCAGAAACAGATGCGCCAGAAATTGCTGCAAGGCAAGGCATGACAATAAGTATGGACCAGGAGCGATGCTTACCGGGAGATCTTGAATCGATGATCCTGAGTTCTCGGGCCCCTCTGCCAAGATTGGAGGAGAAGGGAGCAAGAAGTGGAAGGAGCTGATGGTGATGGGAGCTCAGAACCATGGAGCAGCAGAGCAGGCGACATAAATCAAGAGCGAGCGCTGGCGATCTCTATTGCAACTCTGCGAATCATCGCACCAACACCACAAACGGACGATATTAACACGGGAACGAAAAAAAAGGAGATTATATGACAGGCAAAAGCAATCGGCGAGAGAAGGGGGACTGGACTGGAGTAAGAACAGAACACCTATGCGACAAAATTTCCATCTTTTCGCAGGATTAAAAAGTTTCCATGTTCTTTCCTTCAATTTTTTTTAAGGAAGATTAGATCGGCAACAAAAAGAGAACGCCTGATAGAAGGGAAATAAAAGAGACCAACAAACCGATACCAAATCCCCGGTATTTCCCCGCGATTACCAAAACAGGAACGACCGTCCCTGAAAAAGACCCAAACTTTCCCCAAAAATCAGGGAAGGGGAAAGACCGATCCATGTACAAGAACATGGAGACGGTCGACAAATCGATCTTGCGCGAGAAACCATTCGATCCAGCCGGTGATATGTAATACTTACAGGAACCAGGGGGATGCCACTTGGATCTCCGGAGCAGAGTGGAGAATGAACGGGAGGGGAATTGGTGGACTTGGTAGCAGCTCGGGACCCGGCGGGTTTCCGCGTGGCGGAGCGGATCGGAGTGGTGCGGGGGAGTGGAGCTCTGATTTTCTTGATTTGTTCAGGAGGGGAGGGAGGGGACGGGACGGGAAGCGAGGGGGTTTAGCGAGGAGACGAGCGGAGCGGAGGGACGAAACGTGTGACGAGGTACTGCGGGCTGAGTAATTATAGGTGGGGTCCCCCGTGGATGGTCAAATTGGATGGGGAACACCGTTCGTGTACCTGGACTCTGCCTTGTGCTTAAACCGTTGTAACCAGGACTCAATTTGCTCATCTAAAAAAAAAGGACTCAATTTGCTGGTTGAGATGTCCAGAGTTTGAGCATGTGTTGCAATGCTAAATAGTTGATGACTTTAGTTCAGCTAGTTTAACTGTATATTTGTTAGTAAGTACTATTTTAGCATATTTATGTGGCTTGATAATATTTTGTAGTGTTTAATTATACTAGCACCCGTGTGCTGCGGTTTCTAGTGACTTGTCGTGAGTTACTAGGACACGTGTGCTAAAGCGTGCAAGCTATATATCAATTGTATTTAGTGTTTGACTACACACCTCATGGTTCATACCCCCTCGATGTTTATGGCCGCGTCGGCATACTGATGCCGATTCGCTGGCTCTTGTGCGTCTTTCAAATTTGCCGAGGTTTGAAACACACACGTGGAGCCGAAATGTCGGTTTTTCGCTTGGCTGGTGCTCCATGGGAAGATCCTAACTGCGAACAACTCGGCGATCCGAGGCTGGCCTCATGATCCAATATGCAAGCTTTGCATGATTTACCCTGAGACGATTCAGCACCTCCTTCTCGATTGCTCCTTCTCTTCTGTCATAAGAGAGCAAGTCTTCACATGAAATGGCATGATCGGGGTGGCTTCGCCTCCAGTAGGGAGATGCCTTGATCTTTTGTGCCTTGCCAAAGGTTAAGAGGAGGGAGGCTAGTGGAGCCTTCATCTACGCCATGTGGGGGGCTGAAGGGAATATGCCCTGAGAGGCAATAATAAAGTGTTTATTATGTGTATTCCAAGTATATGATAGATGTTTATTTTGCATGCTATAATTGTATTAATACGGAAACGATAATACATGTGTGTTTAATAAACAAACAGAAAGTTCCTAGTTATGCCTCTCTCATAAACTAGCTCGTTGATTAACAAGATGATCAAGGTTTCCTGATCATGGACATTGGATGTTGTTAATAACGGGATCACAACATTAGTGTAATGGTGTGATGAACATTCATCCGAAGTATAGCATTACGATCAAAGTCATTGAGTTTATATTGCTATAACAACTTACGAAGTGATCCTAATCCTTAGACCATGAGATCATGTCAATCACTAACACCGGAAGAGTTTCTTGATAACATCAAACGTCACACCGTAACAGGGTGATTATAAAGATGGATTCAGAACTAATAAAGTGTTATGTTGAGGCTCATGGATCGAGAGTGGAATTTGTTCATCCCGATGACGGATAGATATACTCTGGGCCCTCTCGGTGATATCACATTGATTAGCTTGCAAGCAAGTGATTTGATCACTAGAATGTTATATCACAGGAACGAGAAAAGAGTGCATGTCGGTAACGAGATCAAACTAGGTATGGAGATACCGATGATCGAATCTCGGACATGTAATATATCGTGAAACAAAGGGATTAAGATATACTAGCGTAAAAGGTTCCGACGATCACAAGAAAGTCATCGTTGAATGTGTGGGAGTTAGTATGGGTCTCCAGATCCCGCTTCTGATTATTGATCCGAGAGGGGTCTCGATCATGTCCGTATTATTCACGAACCGTAGGGTGACACACTTAAGAGACACCGACATCCAATTGGAGCAAATGTTTTATGCCGAAAGAATGAACAAGCGCAGGAATTTATTTCACTAGATACCGAAACAGGTTTTCGGGTGAAATTGCATAAAGTGGTTATGCATGTGAAATAGAATTCTAGCAAGGGGTTATTTGTGAATGTTTGTCATTAAAGTAATTGACAAAATTCTGAATAAAATAAAAGAGTTTTATTTAATGAGAGTTTGCATTAAATTTGGTGGAAATTTAATGGGAATTTGAGTGGACTTTTGAGTGGAGGGAATTTAAAGGAGATTTGTGAGTGGAGTGTCCACCCACATGAAGAGGGGAGGGCAAGGGGGCAGCCCCCATGCGCCGGCCACCCCCTTGGGGTTCCCCCCCTCCTCCTATAAAAGGAGCCCCCCTCCTCACTTGTCTCTCACACCTCCTCGTGAAGGATCTCTCTCCCCCTCTAGAATTTATTCCCCATGGTCTCGGACTAGCGAGATACATGTTCCCGGTGGCTATTCGGCAAGAAAGAGTTGTGCTTCCGCTGCATCGCTGGAGCGAGGAGGCGGAGGTTGCTTGGTGCCTCGAACGTGTGTGCGAGCACGGATGCGCTGCTGATTTGCGGCGCTAGGACTTCCTCTCGATCTTGAGATCGGCAAGAGATCGTCTACATCAACCACGAGTTGAACTCGTTAAGCTTTGTCGGTCTTCAAGGGTATGTTCTCTACGGATATACATCCGCCCGTTGTTTGTATCTAGTAGATAGATCTTGGTATATAGTTCACATCGTAGGAAAATTTTTGTTTTCTATGCTGCGAACCCTACAGTGGTATCAGAGCCGGATCTATGCGTAGATACTTTACACGGGTAGTACACATATGAGTATGTGGGCGATGATGATCATGTTGTTGCTCCTTTGTTGTAATTTTGGATATTGGTGGCATAGTGGGATGAAGCGGCCCGGACAAACTTTACATGTCCTCGCACATGAGACATGTTCCACGCTTGACATGCAACTAGTTTGCATAAGTGGCTAGCGGGTGTCTGTCTCTCCTACTATAGTCAATATCTATTTTGCAAGCGAGTTGTCAACAATTTGATTATCCTCGTTGTGGTTCATGTTCGTAGGTAAGAACGGTTCTATCTCGAAAGCCCTAAGCCACGTAAAACTTGCAATGGATAAATTAGAGGCGTCTAGTTTAGATTGTTGTTGGGCTAGTGTTATGATATGGTAGTGTTGTAAGTAGAAGTATGAGATGATACTCTTACAACACACATAGCGTGTAAAATCCATAGACCTTGGATTTACACATATAGGTATGATAATGATCATACCACGATGCACATGATAGAGATCATCTGCGGGAACCATATAATTTCACTAATAAACATATGATGTTTGATAGCATCTTATATTGCTTGTTTAGCGCTTTGTTAGCATAATAAGATGATCCCTCATTTAAATATCAAGATAAGAATGTGTTCTTCCTTTAGTATGCACCGATTATGTTTTCGTCGCTCCAAGACATCACGTGATGATCGGGTGTTCTTGGATCCACGACCATATTTCGGGTGTAAAACAGTTACACATGCGAATACTAAGGTTCTAACTTGGCGAGCCTAGCATGTACAGACATGGCCTCGGAACACGGACCGAAAGGTTAAGCATGAGTCATATAGTTGATATGATGCCCATTTGATGCTCGCCTTTGAAGCTATTGATGATCGGACTTGGTGTAGTGGATTTGGTTCATGTAATCACCAAAAAGGCACGAGGGATGTCGTTTTTGAGTGGGAGTTCATTCGTAATAAAGATTAGTTGAACTCAATCTATCATACACTTAGTCTAAACTTTACAAATTCTGTTGTAGATGGCACCACCTGCTTTTAATTTCAATGTGTTCATGGAGAAAGAGAAACTAGCAACGAACAGTAGCAACTTTACCGAATGGGCCATGAATTTGAGGATTCTCCTCTCTGCTGCACAAAAGCAATATGTGCTAGAAGCGCCGTTAGGCCCCCCACCTTTTGATGATGCCCCTGACGAGGAGAAGAATGTCTATCAGACTCGTCAGGAGGACCACAACTTAGTTCATTGCGGCATATTGTATGGGCTAGAGCCGGAACTTTGAAAGCGTTTCGAAAACGGCAATGCATTTGATACAATGGGTGAGTTGAAAATGATTTTCGACACACATGCTGCTGTAGAGAGCTATAACGCTTCAGAAAAGTTCTTTAGCTGCATGATGGAAGAGCACAGCTCCGTTAGTGAGCATGTACTCAAGATGTCGGGTTACGCCGATAAGCTTGTGTCCTTGGGAATATCGATTCCCATTGACTTAGGCATCCATCGTGTTCTGCAGTCTCTGCCACCTAGCTATAAGAGCTTCGTGATGAACTATAATATGCAAGGCATGAAGAAGTCTCTCCCCGAGCTTCTGTCAATGCTTAAAACTGCAGAAGTGGAGATCAAAAAGGAACATCAAGTGTTGATGATCAATAGGAACACTGGTTTCAAGAAAGACAAGAAGGGAAAACGGAAGGGAAGTAAGGGCGGCAAGCCGGTTGCCGCGCCTGAAAAGAAACCCCGAGTTGGACCTAAGTCTGATTCCGAGTGCTACTATTGTAAAGGGACTGGCCACTGGAAGCGCAACTGCCCCAAGTATCTGGCAGACAAGAAGGCCGGCAAGGCAAACAAAGGTATATATGATATACATGTTATTGATGTGTACTTGACTAGTGCTCGCAGTAGCACCTGGGTATTTGATACCGGTTCAGTTGTTAATATTTGTAACTCGAATCAGGGGCTGCGGAACAAGCGACCGCTAGCAAGGGGTGAGGTCAAGATGCGTGTCGGCAATGGATCAAGTGTTGATGTGATCGCCGTCGGAACGCTACCTCTCCACTTGCCGTCGGGATTAGTTATAAACTTAAATAAATGTTATCTAGTGCCTGCACTGAGCATGAACATTGTATCTGGATCGTGTTTGATGCGAAGTGGTTATTCATTTAAATCCGAGAACAATGGTTGTTCCATTTATATGAATGAAATCTTTTATGGTCATGCACCGATGATGAATGGTTTATTTCTATTAGATCTCGATGATAATGTTACACATATTCATAATGTTGATGCTAAAAGGATTAAACTTAATGATGATATATCCGCATATATGTGGCACTGCCGTCTAGGTCATATTGGCGTTAAACGCATGAAGAAGCTCCATTCGGATGGACTTTTGGAATCACTTGATTATGAATCATTTGATACATGTGAGCCATGCCTTATGGGCAAGATGACTAGAACGCCGTTTTCCGGTTCAATGGAATGGGCGACATATTTATTGGAAATCATACATTCTGATGTATGTGGTCCAATGAGTGTGTCGGCGCGAGGTGGATATCGTTATTTTGTTACTTTCACGGATGATTTGAGTAGATACGGTTATATCTACTTGATGAAACACAAGTCTGAAACCTTTGAAAAGTTCAAGGAATTTCAGAATGAAGTGTAAAATCATCGTAATAGAAAGATCAAATTTCTACGGTCCGACCGTGGAGGTGAGTATCTAAGTTACGAGTTTAGCACTCACATGAAAGAGTGTGGAATTGTTTCACAACTCACACCTGCCGGAACACCACAGCGAAATGGTGTGTCGGAACGTCGTAATCGTACTTTATTAGATATGGTTCGATCTATGATGTCTCTGACGGACTTGCCGTTGTCATTTTTGGGGTTATGCACTAGAAACTGCTGCATTCACTTTAAATCGGGCACCATCTAAATCCGTTGAAAAGACACCGTATGAATTGTGGTTTGGAAACAAACCTAAGCTGTCATTTCTTAAAGTTTGGGGATGCGATGTTTATGTGAAGAAACTTCAACCGGATAAACTCGAACCCAAAGCGGAAAAATGCGTCTTCATAGGATACCCTAAAGAAACTATTGGGTATTCCTTCTATCACAGATCCGAGGGCAAGGTTTTTGTTGCCAAGAATGGATCCTTTCTAGAGAAAGAGTTTCTCGCGAAAGGTGTGAGTAGTCGGAAGGTAGAACTCGAAGAGGTTGTGGAACCTTCTCTTCAAAGTATGGCGAGTAGCGCAGCGCCGGAAGTTGTTCCGGAGTTGGCTCCACCTGTTGAAGAGGGAACTAATGATAATGATCATGAAACTCCGAAAGAGAGTACTACCGAACCTCGCAGGTCAAACAGGACGCGTGCAGCTCCCGAGCTGTACGGAAATCCTGTCATGAATTTCATGGTTGATGAAAATGATGACCCTGTGACGTATGAAGAAGCGATGATGAGCCCGGATTCCAACAAATGGTTAGAAGCCATGAAATCCGAGATGGAATCCATGTATGAAAATCAAGTTTGGAACTTGGTGGAACTACCTCACGACCGAAAGGCCGTGGAGAACAAATGGATTTTCAAAAGGAAAACTGATGCTGATGGTAATGTGACCGTCTATAAAGCTCGACTTGTCGCAAAGGGGTTTCGACAAATTCAAGGAGTTGACTACGATGAGACTTTCTCTCCCGTAGCGATGCTAAAGTCAGTTAGGATTATGTTAGCAATTGCTGCATATTTCGATTATGAGATATGGCAGATGGATGTCAAAACCGCGTTTCTCAATGGGAATATTGAAGAAGAGTTGTATATGATACAACCAAAGGGTTTTGTCGATCCTAAGGATGCTAACAAGGTGTGCAAGCTTCAGCGATCCATCTATGGATTGAAGCAAGCATCACGAAGTTGGAATCTCCGCTTTGATGAGGTGATCAAAGAGTTTGGATTTGTCCAAACTTATGGAGAAGCTTGTATTTACAAGAAAGTGAGTGGGAGCAATGTGGCATTTCTGATATTATATGTGGATGACATATTATTGATCGGAAATGATATAGATCTTTTAAACAGTGTTAAAAGTTATCTAAACAGCAAATTTTCAATGAAGGACCTAGGTGAAGCGTCATACATATTAGGCATAAAGATCTATAGAGATAGATCTAGGCGCCTAATAGGGCTATCGCAAAGTACATACCTTGATAAGATTTTAAAGAAATTTAAAATGGACGGAAGTAAGAAGGGGTTCTTACCTATGTTGCAAGGCAAGACATTGAGTAAGACTCAAAGTCCGGCTTCGGCGGAAGAAAGAGAGATAATAGACAAAGTCCCCTATGCTTCAGCCATAGGCTCTATAATGTACGCCATGCTATGTACAAGACCGGATGTGGCACATGCTATTAGTTTTACTAGTAGGTACCAATCGGATCCAGGTTCGGAACACTGGATAGCGGTCAAGAATATCCTTAAGTACTTACGAAGAACTAAGGATATGTTTCTTGTATACGGAGGTGAAGAAGAGCTCGTCGCTAAGTGTTATGTCGACGCTAGCTTTGACACCGATCCGGATGACTCTAAGTCTCAATCCGGATACGTATTTCTCAAGAATGGCGGAGCGGTTAGTTGGAGGAGCTCCAAACAACCTGTGGTAGCGGGATCAACAACGGAGGCCGAATATGTTGCTGCTTCAGAAGCGGCTCAGGAAGCAGTTTGGATGAAGGAGTTCATATCCGAACTAGGAGTGGTGGCAAACGCGTTGGACCCAATGGTGATCTATTGTGACAACAATGGTGCCATTGCCAATGCCAAAGAGCCAAGGTCTCACAAGCATTCCAAACATATTAAGCGCCGGTTTCACTCCATCCGCGAGCATGTCAAGGATGGAGATATAAAGATTTGTAAAGTACATACGGATCTCAATGTAGCGGATCCGTTGACTAAAACTCTCCCTAGAGCAAAACATGATCAACACCAGAACTCAATGGGTGTTAGATTTATCACTATGTAACTAGATTATTGTCTCTAGTGCAAGTGGGAGACTGAAGGGAATATGCCCTGAGAGGCAATAATAAAGTGTTTATTATGTGTATTCCAAGTATATGATAGATGTTTATTTTGCATGCTATAATTGTATTAATACGGAAACGATAATACATGTGTGTTTAATAAACAAACAGAAAGTTCCTAGTTATGCCTCTCTCATAAACTAGCTCGTTGATTAACAAGATGATCAAGGTTTCCTGATCATGGACATTGGATGTTGTTAATAACGGGATCACAACATTAGTGTAATGGTGTGATGAACATTCATCCGAAGTATAGCATTACGATCAAAGTCATTGAGTTTATATTGCTATAACAACTTACGAAGTGATCCTAATCCTTAGACCATGAGATCATGTCAATCACTAACACCGGAAGAGTTTCTTGATAACATCACACGTCACACCGTAACAGGGTGATTATAAAGATGGATTCAGAACTAATAAAGTGTTATGTTGAGGCTCATGGATCGAGAGTGGAATTTGTTCATCCCGATGACGGATAGATATACTCTGGGCCCTCTCGGTGATATCACATTGATTAGCTTGCAAGCAAGTGATTTGATCACTAGAATGTTATATCACAGGAACGAGAAAAGAGTGCATGTCGGTAACGAGATCAAACTAGGTATGGAGATACCGATGATCGAATCTCGGACATGTAATATATCGTGAAACAAAGGGATTAAGATATACTAGCGTAAAAGGTTCCGACGATCACAAGAAAGTCATCGTTGAATGCGTGGGAGTCAGTATGGGTCTCCAGATCCCGCTTCTGATTATTGATCCGAGAGGGGTCTCGATCATGTCCGCATTATTCACGAACCGTAGGGTGACACACTTAAGAGACACCGACATCCAATTGGAGCAAATGTTTCATGCCGAAAGAATGAATAAGCGCAGGAATTTATTTCACTAGATACCGAAACAGGTTTTCGGGTGAAATTGCATAAAGTGGTTATGCATGTGAAATAGAATTCTAGCAAGGGGTTATTTGTGAATGTTTGTCATTAAAGTAATTGACAAAATTCTGAATAAAATAAAAGAGTTTTATTTAATGAGAGTTTGCATTAAATTTGGTGGAAATTTAATGGGAATTTGAGTGGACTTTTGAGTGGAGGGAATTTAAAGGAGATTTGTGAGTGGAGTGTCCACCCACATGAAGAGGGGAGGGAAAGGGGGCAGCCCCCATGCGCCGGCCACCCCCTTGGGGTTCCCCCCCTCCTCCTATAAAAGGAGCCCCCCTCCTCACTTGTCTCTCACACCTCCTCGTGAAGGATCTCTCTCCCCCTCTAGAATTTATTACCCATGGTCTCGGACTAGCGAGATACATGTTCCCGGTGGCTATTCGGCAAGAAAGAGTTGTGCTTCCGCTGCATCGCTGGAGCGAGGAGGCGGAGGTTGCTCGGTGCCTCGAACGTGTGTGCGAGCACGGATGCGCTGCTGATTTGTGGCGCTAGGACTTCCTCTCGATCTTGAGATCGGCAAGAGATCGTCTACATCAACCACGAGTTGAACTCGTTAAGCTTTGTCGGTCTTCAAGGGTATGTTCTCTATGGATATACATCCGCCCGTTGTTTGTATCTAGTAGATAGATCTTGGTATATAGTTCACATCGTAGGAAAATTTTTGTTTTCTATGTTGCGAACCCTACAGGGGCTTGGGAGGAGCGGAATGGCGTGTTTTTCACAACACGGCCCTACTCCTTGGTGCTATGGCGGTGCTGGTCCTAGAAGAGATCGCGCAAAGGGCGTATGCCCACACGCAGGATCCTGGAGACGTGCATGTTGCAATATAGGCATTGTTGGCAAGCAAGGAGCTTAGCTAGCTGAGTTTCCGGCGCTTTGGCCTAGTGCCTTGCTTTTTGGTTTTGGTTCTTGGAACCTTCTATACATAGCAATCTTACTAATCTATTTGGATGGCATAATGATTGTCTTTAATCTCAACATTTTTTTACTTTGGCTGACTTGGATAACATGGTTGCAATCTTGAAACATACTTGTTGAAGATGAATGTGTTGATGTCCGACTTTGCGTCGATTGATGGACATAGCCATTTGATAGAGTTAACTAACTTCACTTTATTCTCATATATGTTACCACTAATAGGTTTTAAATTTGTTTTGGCTGGACTTGAGACTAGTCGAAACACAATGGGTAGCGTTTTAAAAGCACATGTTATTAGTTTAACGGTGGCATCCCACGGTAGACATGTATGTTTACCATGGGAAGAAGAATGTGCAATCTTATGCCAAACATATTTTATTGTCGCCGGAACAACGATAATTGGTTGATTCGAACTTTTCCTCTATATGTGTTTGCGAACCCAAAGACTTATTATCATGTTTTTCGAGGAGTACTTACCCAAATTTGCTAAAACAAATGCGGCTTCCCACGCGTATTCATGACCAAGGAATAAGTAACGCATACGCATCTCGGTCTATAAAACATTACCAACGTTTTCATCCACAATAGCATATAGTCTCATATTTTCTTAGTGGTCTGGAAATGCACAATAATTTTCCTAGAAGCCTCATAGGCCCAACTTAGCATAATACCGATAATTGGTGTATTCAAACTTTGCCTATATGTGTTTGCAAACCCAAAGACTTGTTTTTGGAGGAATGTTTGGCCAAATTAGATAAAACAAATGCGCTTCCTCTGGCGTAATCATGACCAAGAAATAAGTAACGCATACACATCTCGTTCTATAAAACATTACCAACGTATTCATCCACAATAGCATATAGTCTCATATTTTCTTAGTAGTCTGGAAATGCACCATAATTTAGGCCCAACTTAGCATAATCTTAATATAGGCATACTACCCGGTGCCCTTTTGCTCAATATACAAGCGCGTGTCTTACAATAGAAACCCATTATCTAACATTAAACCGACCAAAAGAGTACGGGTGCATCATATATGCAATGGTCCAAGTTCTTTGACGTTTATGGTAACCTATTATGCATGACCTAATTAGTCAAAACACACGGATAGAGTAGCACAAGGATGCTAGCTCAGTCACCGGCATTCGTCGCAAAGAAAAAAGCAACACCGGTTGATGTGCGGACTCGTCCGTGTGCGCGAGAGAATAAGCTCTCCCCAGCGATACGTGTGACGCCTCGCGGAACCTGCGTGACCCAAGGGCGGTTCCTCGGCCAGTAGGGCCCACCCCCGACTAGAAGCGCCCGCGGCGTCGAGATTCGTGCGTCCCCCAACGAACCGGCCGTCGAGATCTCCGCGCCGCCCGCTAGCCCGCTACTGACACTCGAAAAGCCATTTCGGCCGCTGCCTCGTGACGGGCGACACACGCCTCTCTGGCTTTCTTGGACTCCAAGTAGGCGGGGTCACGCGCGGGGCCCTCCACCCACACTGCCGCCGATGCTTGACGTTGACAGCTCGCGCCTGCTGCCCTTTTTTTTTCAGTACCGGTCAGTGTACGCTAGTCGTCAGCTGCAAGAAACCAGGATATTTCGTCTCAGTTTCGAAACTCGCGAATCTGGAGGGAGAAACGGATTCGCGGGCTTTTTGCTTTGAGATAGATAGACTTTGCTCCGTGGGTCAGCGCGTGCTACCGTTCAGATGTCCATGTGATCTACTCACTCCAGCATTTATTTTTTGAAACATCACTCTAGCATTATATTTTAAAAAAGCACAAAACTCGTTGTTACTGATACATAGTTCGAGACGTGCTACCGTTCGGATGTCCCTGTGATCTCCTACGTCCGGTATTTTTTCGGGTGCTACTACGCGTCCCACGAGGATCGATGGATGTTATATGTTGATCCAAATTCTACAAAGCATAGGCCAACTTCTGACGAGTGGAGTGAGACCCGTCGCCGGAAGGTTTGGGCCGAGTGTAGCACCCGAACAAGGCATGATAGGTGATATGAATTCTGCTAAATTATATGTTCTTAGAGGTAGCACTTTGCCTGGTATTACTGCTGCTGTTACTTCTAATGATTCTGATGATTGTGGTAAAACACATCTGTGGCATATACGTCTTGGGCATATGAGCGAACAAGGCATGCAGAGTTGGTCAAGAGAGAGCTCATTGATGGTTGCAACTTAAGTAAGTTTGAGTTCTGTGAGCACTGCATCTTTGGTAAGCATAAAAGAGTTAAAATCAATGCTTCCGTTCATACCATCAAAGACATATTAGATTATGTGCATGCTGATGTATGGGGTTCGTCCGTAAGACTTCTATTGGTGGTGCTAATTACATGCTTACTATTATTGATGATTACTCAAGAAAAGTGTGGCCTTATTTTCTGAAGCATAAATCTGATGTTTTTTATGCTTTTAAGAAGTGGAAAGTTATGGTTGAAAAGCAAACTGAAAAGAAGGTAAAGATACTACGTACTGACAATGGTATGAAATTCTGTCTAATGAGTTTGAGGAGTTTTGCAGTAACGATGGCATGATCAGGCATCACACCATCCCATATACTCCTCAGCAGAATGGCGTGGCAGAGCGCATGAACAGAACCATCATCTCGAGGGCTCGTTGTATGTTGTCTAATCCAGGTATGCATAGGCGTTTCTGGGATGAAGTAGCCAACACAGCGTGTTACCTCATCAACAGGTCACCTTCTATTCCACTTGAGAAGAAAACTCCCATTGAGGTATGGTCAGGTTCGCCTGCTGATTATTCACAGTTGAGAGTTTTTGGCTGCACTGCATATGAAGGGTTTCGCAGCATAGTAAATCAAAATTTTCTACGGATGCGAACAGAGGGACAGACAAGATCTAATCTAGGAGATGCAAACAACGAGAGAGATTAGATTAGATCTTCATACCCTTGAAGATTCGCACAGCGGAACGTTCGCCGGAACGTGGGTGATGTAGTCGTACTCGCTTCTCCTCCTCGCGATCCGATCCGATCTAGCACCACAAGTGGCGGTGCCTCCGTGAGATGCACACGTGCAGCACCTCGACGTCTCCTCCTTCCTCGGTCCAGCAAGTATGGTGGAGAGACGGATTGGATCTACAACACGACGGCGTGGTGTATATGGTGGGGAATTTCTGCAGCAGGGCTTCGCCTGCAAGCAGTCGGGAGGGAGAGAGGAGGGCAGCAGGGCGGCTAGGGTTGGAGGGAAAGGTGTAGGGGGTGGTGCGCCCCCAGCCCTCTTTATATAGAGGGGTGGGGCGCAGCCCTAGCCCCTCCCCCAAGCCCAAACCGGCGGCCCCAAAGGAGGAGGAGTGGGGGGCAAGGAAACCCCCCTTTCTAGAAGGTCTATCTAGGGTTTAAACCCTCTTTGGCCGGCTGGGCCCTATGGGGCCTTGTGCCCCTAGCCCAATGCGGCCAGGGCACTCCCTCATAGGCCCATGCCCCCTCCCGGAAGGTGTGGCCATGTTGGTCCCCTTCCGGAAGGTTCTAGAAGCTTCCGGTACAATACCGATTAATCCGGAACAATTCCGAACTCCAAAAACTGCACTGCCTTATATGAATCTTATTCTCCGGACCACTCCGGAACCTCTCGTGATGTCCCGGATCCCATCCGAGACTCCGAACGAAAACTCATAAACCAATTATCCAATCTATCCTAGCGTCGAGACACGTTAAGTGTGTGACCCTGCGGGTTCGAGAATATGCAGACATGATCTTCTATCAATAATCAACAGCGGGGTCTGGACACCCATATTGATTCCCACACATTCATCGATGATCATATCGGATGAACCACGATGCCAGGATTCAATCAATCCCATATATATATTCCCTTCGTCTCGCGATATTTTACTTGCCCGAGATTTGATCGTCGGTACCGTCATACCTAGTTCAATCTCGTTCACAGCAAGTACTTTACTCGTTCCGTAATCCGATATCACTTTGTGATTAACTCCTTAACCACATGCTTGCAAGCGGTGTTGATATCGATTACCGAGTGGGCCCGAAGTATATCTCTCCGACTTGGGAGGGACAAATCCCATCTCGATACATACAACCCAACAGATACTTTCCGATCACCTGAGAGACACCTTTATGATCACCCTCTCATAGGATGACGTTTGATGACCTCAAAGCTTTCTTCCGATACCAGGGAGTTGTATTATCTCATGGTCTAAGGAATACAATATTTGACATAAGAAAAGCTTCGCAAAGATGAACACGATGACACGATCTAATTGCTTCGCTTAGTTTGGGTCTGTCCACCATATAATTCTCCCAATGATATGATCTCATTATTAATTGACAACTCATGTCCATGGTTAGGAAACCTTAACCATCATTAATCAATGAGCTAGTCCATAGAGGCGTACTAGAGACACGGTGTTGTTCACAAACCACACAAGTATTAAAGTTTCCGCTTAATACAATTCTAGCATGGAATATAAACATTATCATGAACAAGAATTATAATAATAACATCTTTATTATTGCCTCTAGGGCATAATTCCAACAGTCTCCCACTTGCACTAGAGTCAATACTCTAGTTTACATTTGGCAACAATCTCACACTCATGGCACTGAGGTGCTGATCATGTTTTACACGTGGAAGAGGTTTAGTCAATGGATCTGCGACATTCAGATATGTATGTACTTTGCTAATCTTCAGATCTCTATCTGCTATATAATCTCGGATTATATGAAACTTGCGGTTGATATGCTTGGTCTTTGGATGATATCTTGGTTCCTTAGCGAGTGCTATGGCGCCAGTGTTGTCACACAATATCTCCAGTGGGTCCAATGCACTTGGAACCACGCCAAGCTCAGTGATGAAGTTTCTGATCCAAACTCCTTCACTTGACGCTTCTGCAGCAGCCATGTATTCCGCTTCTACTGTAGATCCCGCGATCACGCTTTGCTTGCAGCTTCTCCAGCTCACAGCTCCTCCATTCAAAATATACACGTATCCTGTCTGAGATTTAGAATCATCCTTGTCGGTGTCAAAACTAGCGTCGACGTAACCTTTTACGACGAGCTGTTCATCACCCCCATAGACTAAGAACATTTCTTTAGTCCTATTTAGGTACTTTAGGATGTTCTTCACGGCTGCCCAGTGTTCCACTCCTGTATCACTTTGATATCTGCTCGTCAAACTAAGAGCATTGGACACATCCGGTCTAGTACACAGCATGGCATACATGATAGAACCTATGGCCGAGGCATAAGGCACTTTGCTCATAGCTTCCCTATCATTTACCGTAGCTGGACACTGAGCCTTGCTCAATATCTTACCTGACAACATAGGCACTGAACCTTTCTTTGCCTTATCCATTATGAACCTTTTCAGAACTTTGTCTAGGTATGTACTCTGGCTTAAAGCTATCAGGCGTCTTTGTCTATCTCTATAGATTTTGATGCCCAATATATAAGCAGCTTCACCTAGGTCTTTCATTGAAAAACACTTGTTCAAATAACTCTTCACATCGTTAAGCATGTTAATATCATTTCCAATAATCAATATGTCATCCACATATAGTACCAGAAATGTCACCGAGCTCCCACTCACTTTCTTGTAGATACAAGCTTCGTAGCAATTTGGAACAAATCCAAAGCTCTTGATCACTTGATCAAAACGAAGGTTCCAACTCCGAGATGCTTGCTTCAGTCCATAAATGGAACGCTGAAGTTTGCATACTTTATCAGCATCCTTAGGATCGACAAAACCTTCGGGTTGCATCATATACAACTCTTCATCAATGTTGCCATTGAGGAAAGAAGTCTTGACATCCATCTGCATTTCATAATCATGAAACGCAGCAATTGCTAATAAAATCCGAATGGACTTAAACATCGCTACGGGAGAGAAAGTCTCATCGTAGTCAACACCTTGAACTTGTCGAAAACCTTTCGCGACAAGCCGTGCTTTATAGACGGTAACATTACCATCCGCGTCCGTTTTCTTCTTGAAGATCCACTTGCACTCAACGGCCTTTCGGTCGCTAGGAGGGCCCACCAAAGTCCATACTTGGTTTTCGCTCATGGATCCCAATTCGGATTTCACGGCTTCTAGCCATTTCTCAGAGTCTCGGCTCATCATCGCTTCCTCATAGTTTGTAGGTTCACTGTCTTCAACTAACAAGACAGTCAAGACAGGGTTGCCGTACCACTTAGGAGGGGCACGCGACCTTGTCGACCTGCGACGTTCAGTAGCAGCATCGTCCGAAGCTTCATGATCCTTGTCATTAGCTTCCTCTATTGTTGGTGAGGCGGCACTGGAACAATTTCAGGTGCTGCGCTACTCTCCAATTCAAGAGAAGGTTCAATAACCTCGTCTAGCTCTACTTTCCTCCCACTCACTTCTTTCGAGAGAAACTCCTTCTCAAGAAAGGAACCGTTCTTTGCGACAAACACTTTGCCTTCGGTTCTGTGATAGAAGGTATACCCAATAGTTTCCTTAGGGTATCCTATGAAGACGCATTTCTCCGCTTTGGGTTTGAGCTTGTCCGGCATCAACTTCTTGACGTAAGCTTCGCATCCCCAAACTTTAAGAAACGACAACTTAGGTTTAGCACCAAACCACAGTTCATACGGTGTCGTCTCAACGGATTTAGATGGAGCTCTATTTAAAGTGAATGCAGCGGTTTCTAATGCATAACCCCAAAATGATAACGGCAAATCAGTAAGAGACATCATTGATCGGACCATATCTAATAAGGTTCGATTCCGGCGTTCAGACACACCATTGCGCTGTGGTGTTCCGGGTGGCGTGAGTTGCGAAACAATTCCGCTTGCTTTAAGATGCGTGAGAAAATCATAACTCAAATATTCGCCCCCACGATCGGATCGTAGAAACTTAATCTTTCTGTTACGATGGTTCTCCACTTCATTCTGAAATTCCTTGAACTTTTCAAATGTTTCAGATTTATGTTTCATTAAATAGATATACCCATATCTACTTAAGTCATCGGTAAAAGTGAGAAAATAGCGATATCCACCGCGCGTCGAAACACTCATCGGTCCGCATACATCGGTATGTATGATTTCCAACAAGTCCGTTGCTTGCTCCATCATACCGGAGAACGGGGTTTTGATCATCTTGCCCATGAGGCATGGTTCGCATGTGTCAAATGATTCAAAATCAAGAGACTCCAAAAGTCCATCAGAATGGAGTTTCTTCATGCGCTTTACACCAATATGACCTAGACGATAGTGCCACAAATAAGTAGTATTATCACTATCTACTTTGCATCTCTTAGCCTCAATGTTATGGATGTGTGTTTCATCCCTTTCAAGATTTAGAAGAAATAAACCATTCACAACCGGTGCATGACCATAAAAGATGTTACTCATATAAATAGAACAACTATTATTCTCCGATTTAAATGAATAACCGTTTTGCAATAAACAAGATCCAGAAATAATGTTCATGCTCAACGCAGGCACATAATAACACTTATTAAGGTTTAAAACTAATCCCGAAGGTAAAACTAAGGAGAGCGTGCCGACGGCCATCACATCAACTCTTGATCCGTTGCCAACGCGCATCGTCACCTCATCCCTCGCAAGCCGCCGTCTATTCCGTACCTCCTGTTTCGAGTTACAAATATTAGCAACTGAACCGGTATCAAATACCCAGGCACTACAACGAGGGCTAGTAAGGAAAACATCAATAACATGTATATCAAATATACCTTTGATGGTGCCAGCCTTCTTGTCCGCTAAGTACTTCGGACAGTTGCGCTTCCAGTGACCCTTGTCCTTGCAATAGAAGCACTCAGTGTCCGGCTTAGGACCAGACTTGAGCTTCTTCTCAGTAGGGGCAGTGCGCTTGCCACCGCCCTTCTTGAAGGGCTTTTTTGCACCCTTACCTTTCTTAAAGGTGGGCTTGTTGACCATCAACACATGATTATCCTTTTTGATGTCCACTTCCGCGGCCTTCAGCTTTGCGAAGAGCTCGGTGATCGTATCAGTGGAACCAATCTGATTATGAGTCACTACAAAACTTTTGTAGCTGGGAGGGAGTGATTGCAGAACCCTGTCAATCTTGAGCTCCTCTGGAATCGTGCATTCCAGTTGCTCAAGGCGTTGAGTGTAGCCCGTCATCTTAATGGCGTGCTCACTAACGGAACTCCCTTCCTCCATCTTGCAGTTAAAGAACTTCTCAGAGATCTCATATCTCTCAGAACGGGCCTGAGTCTGAAACATGGTTTTCAGCTCTTCGAGAATCTCAAAGGGCCCGGGATAGTCTTCAAAACGATTTTGAAGTTCCGGTTCCATAGCAAACAACATGGTGCTCTTAATCACACCATAATCATCTTTGCGCGACTGATATACAACCTTCTCATCAGCCGGCGCAGTTGCAGCAGGGGGGGTCACCTAACGCTTTCCCAAGGACATAGTCCTTTTGACCGCCAGACAGAATGATTCTTAGATTGCGGAACCAATTGGTGAAGTTAGACCCATTGTTTCTAAGCTTTTCCTTCTCAGCGAAAACGTTGAAGTTGAAGTTGGACTTAGCCATGTGATCTACAGTATTTGCAAGTACAAATTAGACTATGTTCATGATAACTAGTTCAACTTTAATCAAATTACTAGATGAACTCCCACTAAATTCAACATCCCTCAAGTTGTTTAGTGAACATGATCCAAATTCACCACACCTAATCCGATCATCACGAGAAGAGATGTGGCTTCAATGGTGGACAACGAAGTGTCGATCATATCATTCATATGACTCATGCTTAACCTTTCGGTTCATGTGTTCCGAGGCCATGTCTGTACATGCTAGGCTCGTCAAGTTAGACCTAAGTATTTCCGCGTGTGCAAAACTGGCTTGCACCCGTTGTATGTGAGCGTAGAGTCTGTAGCACCCGATCATCACGTGATGCTTGGACACGACGAACTTTCGCAACGGTGCATACTTGGGGAGAACACAGTTTTTATCTTGATCTTTAAGTGAGGAATCATCTTATAATGCTACCGTCGCGATCTAAGCATGATAAGATACATAAAAGGATAAACATCACATGCATATAACTTTAATGTGACATGGTATAGCCAATCTTCGCGCAATGATCTCCATCTTGTGCGTGCCGGCATGATCTCCATCACTCCACCATGATTGCCTCCACCACGAATAACAACTACAACTATTGCTAACTATTTAGCGATAAAGTGAAACTATTACATGGCGTATAAGAAGTTGACACACAGGTCATACACAATTGTAAAGACAACCATATGGCTCCTGCCGGTTGTGTACTCATCGACATGCAAGTCGTGAAACATTACAAAACATGATCATCGCATACATTATACACATCACATCTTGGGCCATACCATATCACAGAAAACACTCCCTGCAAAAACAAGTTACACGCCTCTACTTTGTTGTTGCATGTTTTACGTGGCTTATGGGAGTAGATGCTAAGAACGATTCTTACCTACGGAAAGCCACAACGGTGATATTATGGTTGCCAAACTCCGGTGTTAATCCCATGACAACTATAGTGAGAGAAACTGACATCCACCAGCCGCATGTGTGGAACAAGCCACACGTCAAGTGCGGAGCCGGTCTCGCGAACGACGTCGCGTAAGGTTGGCCTGGACCGCTTCAGTCTCACTATCCCGCGTCATAAGAAGAACACAAACAAGAGGCTTGCAACATAAAACATCAACACCCGCAACAACCATGTTGCGTTCTACTCGTGAAACACATCTACGCATAGATCTAGCTCTGACACCACTGAAGGGTTTCGCGGCATAGTAAATCAAATTTTTCTACGGATGCGAACAGAGGGAAAGCCAAGATCTAATCTAGGAGATGCAAACAACGAGAGAGATTGGATTAGATCTTCATACCCTTGAAGATTCGCACAGCGGAACGTTCGTCGGAACGTGGGTGATGTAGTCGTACTCGCTTCTCCTCCTCGCGATCCGATCCGATCTAGCACCACAAGTGGCGGTGCCTCCGTGAGATGCACACGTGCAGCACCTCGACGTATCCTCCTTCCTCGGTCCAACAAGTATGGTGGAGAGACGGATTGGATCTACAACACGACGGCGTGGTGTATATGGTGGAGAATTTCTGCAGCAGGGCTTCGCCTACAAGTAGTCCGGAGGGAGAGAGGAGGGCAGCAGGGCGGCTAGGGTTGGAGGGGAAGGTGTATGGGGTGGTGCGCCCCCAGCCCTCTTTATATAGAGGGGTGGGGCGCAGCCCTAGCCCCTCCCCCAAGCCCAAACCGGCGCCCCCAAAGGAGGAGGAGTGGGGGGCAAGGAAACCCCCCTTCTAGAAGGTCTATCTAGGGTTTAAACCCTCTTTGACCGGCTGGGCCCTATGGGGCTTTGTGCCCCTGGCCCAATGCGTCCAGGGCACTCCCTCATAGGCCCATGCCCCCCCGGAAGGTGTGGCCACGTTGGTCCCCTTCCAGAAGGTTCTAGAAGCTTTTGGTACAATACCGATTAATCCGGAACAATTCCGAACTCCAAAAACTGCACTGCCTTATATGAATCTTATTCTCCGGACCACTCCGGAACCTCTCGTGATGTCCCGGATCCCATCCGAGACTCCGAACAAAAACTCATAAACCAATTATCCAATCTATCCTAGCGTCGAGACACGTTAAGTGTGTGACCCTGCGGGTTCGAGAATATGCAGACATGATCTTCTATCAATAATCAACAGCGGGGTCTGGACACCCATATTGATTCCCACACATTCATAGATGATCATATCGGATGAACCACGATGCCAGGATTCAATCAATCCCATATATATATTCCCTTCGTCTCGCGATATTTTACTTGCCCGAGATTTGATCGTCGGTACCGTCATACCTAGTTCAATCTCGTTCACAGCAAGTACTTTGCTCGTTCCATAATCCGATATCACTTTGTGATTAACTCCTTAACCACATGCTTGCAAGCGGTGTTGATATCGATTACCGAGTGGGCCTGAAGTATATCTCTCCGACTTGGGAGGGACAAATCCCATCTCGATACATACAACCCAACAGATACTTTCCGATCACCTGAGAGACACCTTTATGATCACCCTCTCATAGGATGACGTTTGATGACCTCAAAGCTTTCTTCCGATACCAGGGAGTTGTATTATCTCATGGTCTAAGGAATACAATATTTGACATAAGAAAAGCTTCGCAAAGATGAACACGATGACACAATCTAATTGCTTCGCTTAGTTTGGGTTTGTCCACCATATCATTCTCCCAATGATATGATCTCATTATTAATTGACAACTCATGTCCATGGTTAGGAAACCTTAACCATCATTAATCAATGAGCTAGTCCATAGAGGCGTACTAGGGACACGGTGTTGTTCACAAACCACACAAGTATTTAAGTTTCCGCTTAATACAATTCTAGCATGGAATATAAACATTATCATGAACAAGAATTATAATAATAACATCTTTATTATTGCCTCTAGGGCATAATTCCAACAGCATATGCTCATGTTGATAATGGAAAGTTAGAGCCTAGGGATGTTAAATGCATATTCCTTGGTTATGGTTCAGGAGTTAAGGCTTATAAACTATGGAATCCTGAAACTAAAAAGATTTTGCTAAGTAGAAATGTTGTTTTCAATGAGTCCGTTATGTATCATGATAGCTTGCCATCAGATACCTCTCCTGTTGCTGTTGGAGAGGAGGGAGTTAGTGTGCAGGTGGAGAACCTGCAGAAAACTGTTGATAATGATGCTATCGTCGAAGATACACATGAGGAAAATATTGATGATATTGTTGTTCAACACTCACCTACTGTTTTGCAGCAGCCACATGAGTCCATTGCTGCTGATAGACCGAGGCGTAACTGTGGTCCTCGTCCTTGTTTAATTGAAGAGTGTAATCTTGTTCATTATGCTTTGAGTTGTGCTAAATAGGTGGAGAACGATTCTGAACCTGCTTCATATAATGAAGCCATTGCATCTGTTGACCGCGAGAAGTGGGTTTCTGCTATGCAAGAAGAGATGCAATCGCTTGAGAAAAATGGCACATGGGATGTTGTGCGCTTGCCTAAACAAAAGAAGGTGGTACGCTGCAAGTGGATCTTCAAGAAAAAGGAAGGTTTGTCTCCCAAAGAGCCTTCAAGATACAAGGCAAGGTTAGTATTAAAAGGGTTCGACCAGATTCCAGGTATTGATTACAATGATGTGTTCTCTCTAGTTGTGAAGCATAGTTCCATTCATACTTTCTTTAGTATTGTGGCTATGCGTGATCTTGAGCTTGAGCAGTTAGATGTCAAGACTGCTTTTCTGCATGGAGAGCTTGATGAGGAAATATACATGGACCAACCAGAAGGGTTCATAGTGCCTGGTAAAGAGGATTTTGTGTGCAAATTAAAGAAGTCTCTTTATGGCTTAAAGCAATCTCCAAGACAATGGTATAAAAGGTTTGATTCATTTATGATCTCACATGGTTTTGAGAGGTCTAAATATGATAGTTGTGTTTATATCAAGTTTGTTGATGGGTCACCTATATACTTGCTGCTATATGTTGATGATATGTTAATTGCTGCCAAGGGCATGAAAGAAATCACTACTTTGAAGGCACATCTAAGTAGTGAATTTCAGATGAATGATCTTGGTGCTGCTAAGAAGATCTTAGGTATGGAGATTACCCGAGATAGAAAATCTGGTTTGTTATTTCTTAGTCAGTAAAGTTACATTAAGAAAGTTCTTCATCGTTTTAATATGGATGGTGCCAACTCAGTTAGTACTCCTGTTGCTCCTCATTTTAAATTGTCAGTTTCTCAATGTCCTACTACTGATGAAGAGTTTGAGTACATGTCAAAGGTGCCATATTCTAGTGCTGTTGGTTCTTTGATGTATGCCATGGTTTATTCCCGTCCTGATTTATCATATGCTATGAGTTTGATAAGTAGATACATGGCTAATCCTGGTAAAGAACATTGGAAGGCTGTTCAGTGTGTTTTCAGGTACCTTCTTGGCACTTCCAATGCTTGTTTGAAGTTTGGCAGGACTGGTAGGGACTCGTTGGCTATGTGGATTCAGATTTTGCTGCCGATTTGGATAAGAGAAGATCCTTCACAGGTTATGTGTTTAATTTGGTGGTTGTGCTGTTAGCTGGAAGGCTACATTGCAGGCTGTTGTTGCACAATCTACTACTGAAGCTGAATACATGGCTATTGCTGAAGCTTGCAAAGAATCTGTTTGGTTGAAAGGTTTGTTTGCTGGGCTTTGTGGAGAAGATTCTTGCATTACTTTGTTTTGTGACAGTCAAAGTGCCATATACCTTACAAAAGATCAGATGTTCCATGAGAGAACTAAGCACATTGATGTCAAGTACCATTTTGTTAGAGACATTGTTGCTCAAGGTAAATTAAAGGTATGCAAGATCAGCACTCATGATAATCCTGCTGATATGATGACTAAACCTGTTCCTGTTGCTAAGTTTGAGCTTTGCTCGAACTTAGTTGGTTTAACTGATTAGCCCAAGTGGCTATTGGCGCCGAAAGTATTTGCTTTGTTTGTTCAGGGAGATGGTTGTTGTTGATGCTACAAGGAGGAATTTGTTTCAAGGTAAAGTTTTTTATGTGTTGATCCAAATTCTACAAATTATAGGCCAACTTCTGACGAGTGGAGCGAGGCCCGTCGCCGGGAGGCTTGGGCTGTATGGTACGGATCGTTGAAGACCTAGGTTTCCACTGATATATAAACCCCTTGTAAGCCGCCGGCTGGGAAGAGTTGCATCTGTGAAATCCCGGCGTTTGTAAACACTCCTCGATATAGTAAAGTTGCGCTGGCTAGCGCCCGTGGTTTTTTCCTCTCTTTGTGGAAGAGGTTTTTCCACGTTAAATCTGTGTCCCCTTGCTGTGTTTTTCGTTTTCGTTCTTCGTTATCTTCTTGTCGCAATTGTAACAATGGATTCTATCCTCGGAGTTTCAGTCAACCACTTGTCCTTTCTATTTGGCTAAAATCTCTCTTTTGTTATAAAACATCTAAAATTTACTATAAAATATTCTACTTTTGCTATATGTACAAAAAAATGTTCGCTCTAAAATAAAAATAAAAAGACTGTCTCGCCTGCCGAAGACTTTATAGCAAAAAAATCTATATCTATACCTAATATAATAATAAAAGCAGCAACGCTTCTGTCAACCAGTCTTTTTATAGACGATTTTGCCCTTCCATCAGACATAAAATTACCCACCAATCTCGCCCATTAGTCAAAAGTGATTGTTTTTTTTTGCCAAATAGCCGTCGTTCCCCACTTCCCCTGGTGTCGGCTTCCTCCCAGGCCCTGGCGATCCATTCCGGTCCCTGCCGCCGGCCAGAGAAGGACATGTCACATCCCGTCGCCACTTGCCGCCACATCGATCTCCGACCACCAGCGTCCTCCAGCTCTCCCGACCGGTGGAACGGGACCGCAGCGGACCCAAACCTGCCTTACCCCGAGATCCAGGACATCCTGCTTCTGAGTTCCCGTCCCGAGGTGCTTGGATGATTTTGGTGTAAGGCAGTAATCCAGGCCCTCTCCCGACCCTGGAGACATGGCGAGGACCGTTGAGGTATCTCCAGGATCCTTGTAGCGGTAGTCAACGCAGACTCCTTCCAGTGGCCGGGAGAGGAGGGCCACCTCGCGACGGCCATCATGGGATGGTCGTCATTGGGAGGAGCCACCGTCACACGGTCATGGATGGGATAGGGAGGGGCGTCCATGGACGAGCTGGGGAGGGGCGGCGTTGTGCTGATGTGGAGGGCAGGGGACTGGCGGTGCTGGTTGGAGGTGGAGGCCGGGGAGATGGAGGGGGAGGAGACATCGCAGCCATGGAGACCTCAACCTGCAGCCCCACGACCTCTCTGAAATGGCCAACTCCCTTCATGTTCGCAAGCCCAAGAAGCAACGGTGGCGTAGGTTCTCCCCATCCGGCCATCCGGCCTGTCCTAATCCTCCTCTTGCACAGTCTGGAAGCGGCCCTAGTCAGGACGAACCAATGACTAACCACGGTGAGCCAATGTAATTTTTTCTGGGCCTGCATGATTTCATCGACGCAGAGCTTCACTGAACGCATACATATTCTTTGTTGAATAGTCCCACCACACTCCTTTTCCCCGAGTCCCACTGGTTCATATACTTGGCAATTGTTCTGGAATATCAGCAAGGCGATTTGGAAATAAACAAGCAGCAACAGCTCCTTCTGAAATCTAATGAACGAATTAAGTTCCCCATGTATTGATGGATGCTCTGCTATTGTTGCCTGAATCACTGGTTGGGCGGCCATAGACTACGAGAGGCCAGGAGATTTCTACTGAAATAAAGAGGGGAGCATGTTGCTGACTTTGGCGCCAAGGAGGGGAAACAGGGGAGCAATGAGATTGGGAACATGACTTTCTACTACTTGGCAACTTTGAATTGTGTGGTGAACAGCCTTAAACTCTAAACATATTGCATAATGGAACCATAACCGTGGGAGCAAAACATGTGTGAAAAGAAAGCAATGGATTATTTGAGCACAAAAACACTTACAAAACCACTTTTGACATCAACGGCACTGACATGAAGATCTAACACGTGAAGATAAATGAGCCATATACGTAGAATGAAGAGGCATCAAGCGTGTCTCACCGTTCTTCTGATCTAACTAGAATTCTCTGTCTTCGAATCGAGTCCGCCATTGTTTCGCGGTTCTACCAACTTCTCTGGAACTCAGTCCACACTCCTTGGCCTCACATAGAAACAGTATTCATGATTATTGTCCTCACTACCACATTATGGCATAACAGTCCTACATCAGGCATGATGATTTGATTTTACTATGGTGAAGGTAACGATTATGTATTTGTTTTCAAGCACAAGTATGTGAAGACGACATGACATTTGAAAAAAATGTTGTTCTTCAAATACACATAAATTTTAGCAAACAACTTCTCAAGATATCGCAGGGTTTTTCCCTCATGTCTTACCATGAAAAGAAAAAAAGATACCACAAGGCTGAATTTGATGACATTTGTATGTATGTGTTCTAATTATTCAGTATTGTTTAGGTGTTTGTTTTCATAATAATAATATACTTCTATAGTAATTTACATTTTTACGAAAATTAACCCATAGCAACGCATGAACACATGTTCTAGTCATGCTAATATAGCAAAACCGACTTCGTCAGAGACTAGTCGGAGACTTTCGCCAGGAGATCTCGCCGGAGACCTCGTAGCAAAAAACTCCCGTTGTTGTAGCCAACCCAGAAAACATGTGTAGAAAAAATAATCAGCAACAGAAGCAAACCATCACTCCGCCGGAGATATCGTTGGAGACCTCGCCGCAAACATGGTAGCAAAAAACATGTGCTATTGTAGAATTTTGAGAACAACAAGGTGCCATAAAAAGAGATATATAGAAATCCCTAAACACGACGCTCGCTGTCAATAGCACGACACCGACGGTAGCAATTGCGCCTGCCTCGGTAGCAACTCTTCCTTATATAGCAACCTCGTCGCCCATCAGTAGCATGCCAACATCTCCTCCGTAGCAACCCAACAACCCTCTTCTCCTCCCACGCGACGACAACAGGGTGTGGAGGCGGAGCAGAAGGGTACCCTCCCGCGTGCAACTGAGGAAGGCCGGTGGCGGCACGCTTCGACAGAGGTGTGACGGGGACGTGCGCGCTAGGAGGACATAGTGGTGGTGGAGCACATGAGCTCACGGGCAGAGCGGCGACGTCATGGAAGTGACGGCGCGACGATGTTGTGGTGGCAGCGCATCAGCGGCGGGGTGATGACGGTGTGGCGACATCGCGTCGTGCGATGACCCAATATACCACTACATGATGTAGTACACTATAGCCGTTGACATAACACCAATGAAATATTGTTCCACTAGTATTACATCCCTCGGAGTGGTACAGCAGAAACATAGCAGGTCCAAGACATGACTATAGGTTACAACTTGACTCTTTACAAGAGATCCAGAGAACACTCTTGGTTATAGAGAGAGAAAGCAACTTCTTACAAAGAAGAACAATAATAACAACTCATAATTATCATATTAATAGACTAGTATCTAAACTATCTGGCTTGCAATTGCTACTATTGCAATGTTGTAACGAAGTAGGTTCTATGGCTAGAGATGATACTCCTATATAATCAGGAACTCTGTCTTCACTTTACTTGATGTATATGTTGACTTCCTTGACTTCATTAAAGAACTTGAGATTTTGGTGATGATTTTTTTGAGCATGTGTTGATGTAGACGTCGTATTTATTGGCTTCAGAATCTAGCAAGAGTTAAAAAGATATGATTGAGTACGAGCGTACTCAACAAGTTCACTAAAAGGGAGTGTTTGATGCACTATCTACAGCCACAGACCCTAGGTCGTAGGCCATTCAAGTTTTCATAAACATTTCTTCAAATGTTGCTTTTATTATGAAAAGCTATGTCCCTCAGTTCACAGGTTTACCAGAACTTCATGGAGCTCCTTTCCTGCCATGTTCGTAGCTCCTTCCCGGAACAGGGAGTAACATGTCACATTTTTTACACAATGCAGAGGTGCATTACTTTACCCATAAGAGACCTTACCCTTGTTGCACATCCAACTCATGAGCTTGCCCACACTTCCTTAGTATGGGGCCCAGTCTAAGATCCAAGCCATTCACTACCCTTCTCCGTGACCCCACATGCCAATATGACCCCCCAAGGGGAACAACCTCTATTAACCCGCATGTACGCAGATATAACTATGGTTGACTCCTTTAGGACTCTAGTGAGTAGACAGTATCCTGGTCGCCTCAACAAGTGGGTGGTCCTACCAAGGATCGTCTCTCCGGATAGTCTAGATACCAAGATCGCGGGGAACTAAGGGGTCACACCCATATGCTGGGCCTCAAAAGGTACACCAGCGCCATGATATGGTCATCCATCAACATGTGAAAGTAAGAAGATCCAGATGACTTTCATGTCCCATTCCAAGTCTTATGGTTAACACGTATTATACGACGCAATAATCACTAGCGATATTGGTTGTTAAGTCCTATGTATTATATTCTTTTACCACCGGAACTGTAATAGTAGGTTATTACCATTTGCTAAATAACCCATAGTCATATAATTATGAAAACAAAGTTTTCTGACCTTTTCGAAATGCAGGTGATGACAACATTGGATTTGCAAATACTTGATAGAAAATAACCAAAGGACATGAGCAAGTGTGAACTTGCCTTTTGTGATCACAAGATTATGCAATCACGGTCTTCGAGGCAATAGAAGATCCAATATTTGAAAACAACATCATTGGTCTGGTAAGGACAAATGTTTAAATAAGTAATATGCTATTATGCATAAGTAATGCTTTGCATTATATAAAACTCCCGAGGTGAATCCCTAATATTATAAGTGAATTGAACTTAAGTGATTTATTTAAGATTTGGTTTATCTTCAATTTTACTTCTCAAGCAAATATATCTATAAGGAACTTAAGTCTTAACATACAAGAAGTAAAAGTAGAGTACAATAATAATCTAGGATTGAGGTTAATTGCCATCTGTTACTTTAATGAGAATCCATGTTTTGGGTCGTTAAGAGTTGAAGGAACTATTATAGAGTTGCTGTTTGAAGTGGGCAAAAGTATAACCTTCAAAGAAAAGGTTGTTTAAGTTAAGTTCATCAATCTGAAGGGTTATTAAGATTAAAACTATGGTTTTTGATAAGTACAATTAATGTTGAGTTATTATATTTTTGGTGGGTTGTAAAATAGACCAAAGTTAACTATAAAAATATGAATACACTTTAGCATGATGTTTATGATCTTTAGAGAAAAGTTAACTATAAAAATATGAATACACTTCGGATATGATGTTTATGGTCTTTAGACCAAAGTTAACTATAAAAATATGAATACACTTCAGACATGATGTTTATAGCAATACTAAGGTCTAGGTTTTTTAAGCTTAATTAAGAGTATAGGATTATTTATCCTAAGTATGAATGGATGCTAGATTTTATCTTCTAAGTGAATACCTTTTATTTAATTGGAAATGTTGGAACTATTCTATAAACAAGTTTGATAACTTAGATACCAGGTTGACATAATGATGGCGCCCACCACTTGTCGTGGGACGCTTCGTTGGAAACCCCAAGAGCAAGGTATGAAGTAGCACAGCAGCAAGTTTCCCTCAGTAAGAAACCGAAGTTATCGAACCAGTAGGAGGAAGGAAACGTCACACATGTGTTGCAAGCAACGCGGAGACCTGCACAACACAAACTCAAGACTTTGCCCCAACGAATCAGTGAGGTTGTCAAGCTCACCGGTTTGCTTTAACAAAGGATTAAACGTATGGTGTGGAAGGTAATGGTTTGCAGCAAGTAAACAAGTAACAGTGGAAGGTGTATAATTGGTAAAGATTGGACCGGGGTCCATAGTTCACTAGAGGTGCTCTCCTTAAATAAACAACATGGCATGAAGGGTAAACAAATTACAGCGGGGCAATTGACAGGAAGTGAGCAAGGCATAACAATGCAATTACTAGTCAGAAAGATCCTATGAGGTTGATTGGGAAATACAACAATATACATTGACCACCATCCAGCTGCATCTATGACTAGAAGTCCACCTTCAGGTTATCATCCGAACCCCCTCCAGTATTAAGTTCCAAGCAACAAACAACTGCTTTAAGCAAAGTGTGTAAAGTAAACAGTCCACATGTTCCATGAACAAGAGACCATTGTTTTCTCCCTAGTAGCAACAACACATCTACAACCGAAGAGATTATTGTCACTTCCCTTGGAAATTAGAGGCATGAATCCACTATCGAGCATAAATACCCCCTCTTGGAGTCACTAGCAACTACTTGGCCAAGATAACCACTAGCAACGGAGAGTATGCAAGATCACAAACAACACAGACATGATAGAATCATAAAGATAAAACCATTAATCAAACCAACATAATAACCTTAATATCCATCGGATCCCCGCAAACACAACATGCATGATTACAAATAGATTAGATCTTGATCATGGAAGGAGCTCACAAGATGTATACATGAAAGCACAAAGGAGGAGATACAACCATCTAGCTACTACATGGACCCATAGTCCAAGGTGGAACTACTCACGCATCATACCAGAGAGAAGGCCTCCGGGATGATCTCCCCTCCGGCAGGGTGATGGGAAGAACTTCAGATACCCCCGATCTAGGGACGATGGTGGCGGAGGCTACAGACGGTTTCGTGGATTTATGATCAGATACTCAGAGTTTCTACATCGGGGGCTTCTTATAGGCGAAGGGGCGAGACCGGGAGGCGGCCAGGGCCACCAAACCCTAGCCAGGCGCGGGCCCACCTGCCCCCGCTCCTGGGGTGGGTCTGTGCCCCCTGGCCGGCCTCTCGGGCTCTCCTCTGGACTTCTTGTTCCCCACGGAAAGTAATTGACTTTGTCCTTTGTCTCGTCCAATTTTGAGAATATTTCTTTACTAACTTTTCTAAAACCAAAAACAACAGAAAACAGGCATCTAGCACTGTTGCAACTTGTTAATAGGTTAGTACCAGAAAACATGTAAAAAACACCTCAAAGTGTGGACAAGCAAAGCAAAGTAGATACTAAACAAGCATGGAGCATAAAAAATTATAGATACATTTCCAACGTATCACATAACTAAGGTTTCAAAGGTATGTTACTGGAGTTTATATTTAAATTACTCAATATGATTCTTTTGGTATAACATATTTTAATTTGTATTATAAACAAATAATTATTTAATGGTGATTTTTGTTGAACATGATTATTATTATTATGGATTTATCTAAATAGAATGGATATCAGTTTTCTTTGCATGTTTTATCCAAGTTATCAAGGCAAAAGTATTTTATAAAGTATTAAAGCTTTACCTTTATAATTACTAATGAAAGAGTTAATGAGTGCATATTTGGATCATGTTTTAGATTATTATTTTGCATTATATATGTAGGATCTTGGTACTTTACGACGCTCGTATGCACTTTTTATGTTTATTTTCACCAGGATCAGGACAAATGATGGATCCGATGGACACAATTCTTGGACCAGTTATATTGGAGTGAAAAGGAGCCAAAAACTAAGTAAATTACTTATTTGGGAAATATTAATAACACTTGAAGAAAACCCGAAGCAATTGAGGCGTACAGAAGGTTTAACGACCAACTATACGGCAGGAGAACTTTTTCGGCCGTATAGTTCCCGCCGTATAGCTCGTGCCACCTCCGCCTCCTCAAATAGTTTCACCCCATGCAACTGGATCAGAGTGATGACATATAGAACACCCAGAAATCGCCAAAAACCTCACCTCCGAAAGGGATCTGGAGGGGGAAGTTGCCCTAGGGATCCATCTTCGCCCTAAGCAGATCTGGGAGGCCAAGGCATCGATCTCCATCTTCATCAACCGCTGCATCTCTGTAACACCCTCAGAATCGGCCCTATGCAAGTTTCAGCGATTCCCGCCAAACCCGCATAGAAACGATTCAAAGGTGCCCACCAGGCACTTTCGTGCGGGTGGAAAACGAAGTAATACCATTACACAATAGTCCACGATGGAACCCACAGAACAGATATATACAACAACGACTCAAAGAGTCAAGAATACAGATATACAATACAGAGATCCAAATCACCTTTAAAACGATATAGCGTCCGAGTATGGACAAGATGCAAATGGGGCTAAGAGCCCTGAAGAATAACCAATGGCGTCCATAACCCTGCCCAGGCCAAGCCGGAAGGGTAACCCTGCTAACGACGTCGATCTCAAAACCTGCTTAAACAAAAGGGGTGCCGACAAAGGGCAAAGGAAAAAGAGAGAGAGCGGTCAGTACTGAGGCCAGTACACGGCGAGGCTAGAATTCGGCGGTCCTCGCCTACATAGGTATGGTGGACTGAGCGGCAGCGCAGCATGCACTAAACAACCTATAGAGACTCGATATAACTGTCGGCTATCAGAGAGGGATAAGAAAGACCTATTCGGAACCAACCTGATGCTACCATCAAACAAACCCATCCTGGTGTTTCCCCCTCGAGACCAAACGAGGAAGTCAACCGAGGAACTCACACAGTTGGCAGTTTTATTTATTCAGTTATCGTTGCAGCAATTACTAGTCAGGTATAGATAGTCATCCTGATATAATAGGCAGTGGACACTTTTAGTTAACCATTCCATTGTAGTTGCACTCTTACTAGTTAGATACAGTTAGCAGGAGATATCCCCAAAACCCAGCAGTTGTTGGTACTTTTATTTAGCCATTCTGTTATAGTTGCAATACTTACTAGTCAGGTACAATGGTAGCAAGCGACAACCCAAGCGAGCAATTGTTGGCAATTTTATTTAGCCATTCCATTATAGTGAAGCTGATTACTAGTCATTATAAAGTCAAATTTATAGCACTACTTTAGTTATAGTTGTCTATGATCGAGATACTGTGCTCCAAGTCGTCCATAACCGCGGACACGGCTTTCAGAAAGTTTTACCCTGCAGGGGTGCACAAATAGCAACACACACTCGATCAACCTCGGAAAAACCAAATCAAAACCCAACGAGGCATTCACGACAAAGCAATCACAAGATTCAGAAATATTTCAGGGGGCCACCCCATTGAGTACACCCACAACGAAGTTAGCCGACTCCGAGACGGACTCAAGGTTTGTGCCAGTGGCTGTAAACGACTGGGAACCCGAAAATGTGACTGGGCTTGTCGATACCGCGAAAACACTCCGCTTACCTAAACAGTACAGGTGCAGTACTTCGCACAATTTAAATAAAGCAGTAAAGCATGGCATAAGTACAGGATAGTAAATAAAACCTCAAACTAGTTTGTGGCCCCAAGAAATAAGAATGAATCAAGCTCTGGCTCAAGGGGGTCCCATAATCCTCCCGGATGTGGATAGCGCGAATATTCAAGGAACAGGTATCAAGTACTCGGGGTCCTACGGGACACAAGTGGACGGTTAACAACCAAATAACATCTATTGCCCACCTGTGCCTCTGCATTTACCTACTTCAATTTTATTTATTAAACAGTAATTAAAGTCTTGATCATCTCCAACAATAAACACACGGCAATACTCCAACAACTGTGGTACTTGACGACACGCAACAGCACTTGAGCAAGCGACTACGACGCGCATGTCCGACTATCTACCAAACAACAGGTAATAGGAGGTGTCCAAGGCAATATAAGGCTGCAAGGGATATCACGGGTACGAAAGCTAGAGCATCGCAACACAGATAGCAATAGATCAACAGGAGGGAATAAATACTATAAAAGTAAGATAGGTAGAAAGGGGGAGGTGCTCGCCTGAAAACATTGTTGAAGGTTCATCCGAAGATCGGGTCGACACTCGCATCAACTCATCGGCCTAGTCCGTGAAGAAGCAAAGCACTAGTAGAAACACCGGATGCAATATTTAATACTACGGCAGAAGATCGGGCATGATGCATGTATAATGTATGACATGGCAAAGCTGCGATGCAATTAGGCCATATTAAGCGGAACCGGGGTCCCGGCAATTGTTTAGATGGTTCATGTTGTTTAGATACCCCACATTTTAAATGTTGTCTTAACATGGCAAATCATGGTATCGGTTCGCTACACAAATTTAAATGGAGTCCGGAATAAGACAAAGATATTCCGCATATCGACTCCATATTTAATTATGAGATGAATTGGCATAATGCCCCCAAACCACAGACAAGTATGCATGATCAATTTAATATGCATCAGTTGATAATGTCATATTATAAAATAATGGGGTCTCGGATAGGGAATCACATTAGGGTTCGGCGAACTTGGGCTCCGAGGGGTTCGGGGTTGGTCTCAGGGTCCGGATCTGGGGTTCGGTCTCGGCGGGATCGTTCTCGGATAACGGAGTAGATCTTGGCGTTCCATGAAGAAGGACTTGGTTCGGCGTCGAGGCGCATCGGATTCGTCCTGGTCGGTGTCGATCTTGTCGTTGTGAAGATCTTGTCGGGTCCGCGTATCGGGTCGGTCTTGGCGTTCGGGATGAAGAACTTGGCGTCCGGGATCTCGACGAGCTTGGCGTCCTTGTCAGAGTTCTCGGGTGACGATGTCGGTCTTGGGTTTGGCGCCGGTGGATCTTGGCGATTCCATGTCGAAGGCCCGAGGAAGATCATGTCGACACGAAGCATTTTTTAGCGAGTTGGTCTCGGACGCCAGATCCCTGTGGACGATCTTGGGTTACCACCTAACCGGTGACAGAGGACTTGGCGTGCGGCACCATATAGGAGTACTTGGTGTCTCGTGGTCTTCGGCTCCATGTAGATCTTGCAACCGGCGCTAACGATCATCGGCAGACTTGGACCCGATATCGTTGCGGCATCGGCATCAGAAGAACTTGATGTATCTTGTCATTGGTTGAACTTGACGGTTCCAAGACGAACTTCTTGGAGGTTCCAGCAGTGCGGTGCTCTTGGTCTCGGCCAGGGAACAGAGGAAAGCTCGCAAAGGGGCGGTACTAGGGTGCGGCCCGGGGACTTCAGCGGCACGGACGACGGTGAGCAGGGCCGGAGCTCGCGAGAGGGCGACGAGAGGCCGGGGAAGACGGAGACCGCGTGGCAGAGAAGCAGAGGCCAAGCGGCGGCGGGGTGAGGTCGACGCGGTCAGGGAGCGACGAGGCGGGGATGGTGGCGCCTGGCGAGCTGGCCGCGGGCGTCGCCGGAGGGTGGGCTTCGCGGACGGGAAGCTGCGGGGGTGAGGCCGATGGGGGCGTCGAGCTCGTACGGGAGCAGCGAGGAGGGCCCTGGCGGCGGAGAGCGAGCGCAGAAGGAGGGGGAGAGGAACCGGATCGAGCGACGGGGAGGAGGACGACGGGGCCGGCGCGAGGAGTGAGGCCAGGGGCGACGGCCGGACGACGGGGACGTGGCCCAGGCGAGGTGGCGGCTGGGTGAAGAGGGGCGGAGGAGGCAGCGGCGGGGAAGCCTGGCGGAGGGGGGTGCAGGCACGAGGGGAGGCGCGAGGCGAGGGCGGTCAGGATGGCGTCGACGGCGGCGCAGAGAAGCTCGGGGGAGGGACTCGCGGTAGGTGGGGAGCGGGGTGCTAGCGAGGTGGGGCCCGGGGTGGGCCAGCCAGGGGGGATCCCGAGGTGGGACTGGGACCCAGGCGGGGAGTGTGCGTGGTGTGCGTGTGTTGTGTACGTGCTGGGTGGGACGGTCGGTGTGGGTTCGTATGGGGATGGGAGGTGGCCGCGCGCAGGTGGAGGGCAGGTGGTGCTGAGGGAGAGATGGTTGACCAGGCGTGGTGGGTGAGGGAAGGTGGCTGGGGTGACGTGGCGCGCCGTGGTTGGCTGCAAGATTGGGCCAGGGTGAGGTGGCGACACGGGATTGGGGGGAATTGGTCAGGATGAGGTGGAGGGGGGGGCTGGGTAGGCTAGGTTTAGGTAGAAAAGGGTTTGGGTAGGGCAAGGCTAGGATTAGGTTTAGATATTTATTTGGGGCAGTAGGCTGCTGCCAGCTGGGCCTTTTGGGCCTGGCCGGTGGCGGCCTCCCCGGGGATAAAATATGTTTTTATTATACTATATTTATTTTATTTTGTTTAACAAAACAGTCGCAAATATGTTTAGACAAATAAAGATCCGAACGGACCGGGGTTTGACTTTTGAAATAGAAGGGGAATATTTAGAAAACAAAACTAGGCTTTTAGAAGATAGTTTTAGAAAACAAATGCACGATGACATGACGATGCTCAAATGCAATGTGGCATGATGACATGAGCATGCGGTCATGATGATGCAATGCACAAAAACAACGCGATTTTCTAGTAGTGGTTTTTGCGGGGCGCCACAATCTCCATTACCACCATCATATCCATCCATCCCATCGAGATATTGTTGTAATTCTTGCACTAGTTGTGGATTTATACAAGTACTATTCATCGATAATCGTTTCCATTACCATTGTCATGATGCTGTTTGCCTCCATATTTGAGTAGATCATTAGTTCTTGGGGAGATGGAGAAACCCTAGTATATGATTGAGATGAAATAGGGATTATTATATTATACATCATTATATGCATGTGTTAATTGTCTTCATCTTGATGTTGGTAGTTGTGCACCTCCTTAATATTTGCCTCTTATGGGGACTCGGTGAAGGGGATTACTTGTTGGTAGACGGAGGGATGATAGCACTTACTGTGACTATAAATTCGTTGTCATCCTTTACGTACTAAGTTGGGAAAGGAAGGAGAACTCATTAAGCCATGTCCATGCCGCGGGAGAAATCCCTTTATAGCGGGATAATACAATTGATGTCGTTTATCTGTCAGCTGTGGTTATGAAGGATGGTGTGAGTAGTGATTGCTGCATAATCATCCATATATGGAGCTCCTCCCACATACATGCATATCATGAGAATATTTGTTATAATAATCTTGATAACTTAGTCTAAATTGCTAGCAGTGTATCCACCACTCCCTGAGAACCCCTTCCCCCTATTGCATTTTCAATCTTTTTTACACACGCGATTACAATTTTCTGCATTAAGTTTTACTTTACGTTACTTTACTGTTTCACTCAACCAAAAACCCAAAAACAATTCTACTTTTCTTGCATCTTAGAATTATTCCTTAAGTACTTCGTTTAGTTTTAGTTAAAAGCATTTTAGTATTTCGCCTACTGCTCCCTGTGGGATCGATATCTTTATTTCAAAACTAGCTACGAACGATCTATGCACTTGCAGTCATCAAGCTATTTCATGGAGCTGTTACCGGGGAGCTTAGCGCTATAAGTCACTTTACTTTTAGTTATTTACTTTCATTGTACTAATTTATTATTTGAGTTGAAGGACCATAAAAATGGACAACACTCAGCATTTAATACAGCTTGAGGCATATGGGTTCGCCCATGGAAGCTTTTATAACTGTCAATAGAAGTATAAACCCCGATGGTATTGAGATCCATCCCTTATTATTTGAGTTACTTAACTCTAAAAAGTTTTCAAGGACCAATGAAGAGAGTCCATATGGACACTTACAATTCTTTGAAGATGTTTTTGGTTCCTTTATATTTGATGATTGTGACCTTGATAAGGTTAAAATCTAGTTGTTTATACAAACTCTCTCTAATAATGTTTGCAACTGGTATATATCCTTTTGTGCAGAAGCACCAAGGACGTGGACGGATTTAACAAGCAATTTTCTGTAATATTACTCAGAAAGCAAAGATCACAGGATGAGAGGTATTATTATTAGTTTCAAAAATAATCTTGATGAGAGTTTATATGAAGGCTAACTAAGGCATAAAAGCTATCTAGATAATTGCCCCATTACCATTTGCCTGATTGGTTAATCACTCATACGAAGTTATTGATTAGATAGGAATATAATCTCTATCCAAAGAACCTATTTCTGTAGTGCCTTGTGATAGCAGCAATGCCAACCTCTTAGCCAGAATACTAGACGCAATGTATAATTGTTCTTGCGTTATTTATCTCTGATTCTTCTCCGTAAGAAGTTCTCTCTCTCTCTCTTTAACCTAGAGTGTTCTATGGATCTTATGTAAAGAGAATTGTAACCTTTAGCCATGTATTGGACCCGCTGTGTTTCTGTTGTGCCATTCTGAGGGATGTAATACTAGTGAATGGTGTTTCATTGGTGTTATGTCAACGACTATAGTATACTACATCATGCAGTGGTATGCTGGGTCACCGCATCTAGATACTCTGAATTTTTGAACTCATGTGCTCCTTTGTCAGGAATTTGCAGCTCCTATGGGTTTAACCCGGTCGCCTCCTCTGCCAAAGGAATGCATGGTCCTTGCCGGCAACTTCATCAACACCGCCATCGCGCAGACCAAAGAGATTGCCAAATCCCTCCAGATTAACACCAAGGCATCAGACTCAGTAGCGATGTTCTCGGAGATCCTGCGCCAAGCCCCCGAGCGTATTTCAAGCTGGAAAGCTTCATGTGCACGGGCCGGCAGGATGGCATTGTCAATGGTGAAGGCACACTACGAGAATGCCGACGTCGACACGGTAACCTCCGGTATCCTCGACGTAGACGACGAAGGCCAAAAGATAAACCACGAATATATCTTGGCGTTGCTTGCGGGCTATGACAGATTTGCCGAGTTGGTCGACGTTAACGTCTTTGTGCCCATGAAAATCATTGAAGACAAATGCCAAGGCTCCTCCGAGTCCTTCAATACCGCCGACTTCGAGGGTGACTCTCCTGGTGCCGATGATGTTGCTTCCAAGTTGCCTGCGCCAGAGGAATAAAAACAACTTGTAATATTTGTTTCCTCTGTAACGTGTTATACGGAAAAACCATGTGTTAGCTTGAGGCGGAAAACAATGGTGTATGTCCTGCTACTTAATAACTATTTCCAGCATGTATATATTTTTAAGCAAGTGATGGCTTATCCATTACTTTGGTTTTGATGCTTGACTTTTCGTGAGTCGGAAGACTCGTTGTCGGAACCGTGCGCTCAGGTGATGATGCCCAATGGCACCGTCAATAACCTAAGCACAAAATCGCCGACAATAAGTGTCGAAAGTCACTACTCCAGAATCCACATAAAAACGACAAAGAACATGTAGACCAGAAAACTTAAGCTAATGCCCGTAGGCGGAATTTTCACAAGTGCAATTGCAAAGCTTGTGCATAAAGGTTTTATACGATCCAAAAATGAACACTAAAGGAGGTAAAAGACTCAGAAATATGAGTGAACCAAAGAGCTTTATTTCATTGATCATATAAGAGGTACATAATTAGATAAAAAATGCTAAGTGTAGAAAGGACGTAGCTGTGCTATGTTTCATGGCTGATCAAGCTCCGGGTAGCCATCATCCGGGTCACGTCGCTTACGCTTATGATCCTCGTTGGGTCTATCCTTCAGTTCACGATTGTCAACGAGGTAGTAAGACCCATTGAGTAGCGCCTTGCTTATGATGAACGGTCCTTCTCATGGCGGGGATAATTTGTGTGACTTCTTATGCTTAAGTCGGAGCACCAAATCCCCCTCTTTAAACGAGCGATGCCTAACGCAGCGACTATGGTAGCTGCGTAGCTTCTGCTGGTAGATGGCGGATCTTTGGCATGCCAAAACGTGCTCCTCCTCGAGAAGGTACACATCTAGGCGTCTGGATTCTTCAGCGTCATCTTTGTCATAGGCGGCAACCCTTGGTGCATCGTGAAGTATGTCGGAAGGTAGGATGGCTTCTGCTCCATATACCATGAAGTAAGGGGTGTAGCCGGTGGACCTGTTGGGTGTAGTTTGTAAACTCCACAACACAGATGGCAATTCTTCTGCCCAGGCTCCAGCTGCTCTCTGTAGCGGTGCCTCAAGACGTGGCTTTATTCCTTGCAGAATTAATCCATTGGCTCGCTCAACCTGACCATTGGATTGTGGATGTGCCACAGATGCAAGGTCAAGTCGGATGCCCTTCTCCCAACAATATGCCTCCACTTCTCCGAGTGACAAGTTGCTACCATTGTCGGTGATAATGCTATGTGGGAGACCAAATATCACCACTAGATCCCGGACAAACCTGAGGGAAGTTGCCCCATCAAGCTTTCTAATGGGTGTAGCTTCTATCCATTTAGTGAATTTATCAACTGCTACTAGCAGATGCGTAAACCCACATGGTGCCGTCTGCAACGGACCAACCATGTCTAGCCCCCAGACTGCGAATGACCATGTTATTGGTATTGTTCGAAATTCTTCAACGGGAACATATGGTTGTCGGGCATAATAATGGCATCCCATGCATGTCTCAACCAGCTTGTCGGCGTCCGCTTTCGCGGTCAGCCAGTAGAATCCTTGCTTGAAGGCTTTCACGACCAACGATCGAGGAGCAGCGTGATGCCCACAATCTCCGAGATGGATTTCACGTAGGATTTCAGTACCTTCTAGCTGGGAAACACACTTAAGGTATACACCAGTAGTGCTCCTTTTGTAGAGCTGTCCATTGATTATGGTATAGCCCTTTGCTCGACGTACTATTTGCCATCTTTCGACCTCATCATCGGGCAAAGTTCCATGTTCGAGATATTCCATGAACGGTTTTTTCCAAGCCGGAGGGACCTTTTCCACCACGTGGAAGAAAGAGTCAACTCTATCCGGGTTGTCGATGTCCGCTCCCTTCACGGATGGTGTCTGTAGATGCTCTAGGAAAACTCCTGGCGAAATTTGTTTGCGCTCTGATCCAAGCTTAGACATCAGATCAGCCGCCTCGTTTTGCTCCCTAGGTACATACTTGACCTCGTAGCCCAAGAAGCTCTTTGCTATCTCGTCCACTTTGTCTCGATATGCCGCCATCATAGGGTTCCGCGCATTCCAGGTGCCAGCCACCTGCTGGGCAACCAAGTTGGAATCTCCACAGAAAACTATGCGCTTGATGCCAATATCCTTGGCTACGCGTAATCCGTGAATGAGTGCTTCATACTCTGCCATGTTGTTCGTAGCCTCAAAGTGGATATGCAGAACGTAGTGTAACTTGTCCCCAGTTGGTGACTGTAACAGTACACACCAGAGCCCCCGAGCCGTTGAGCAGCTTTTATCCGTCAAAGTGCATCACCCAGTATTCTGGTTCCGGCAACGGGGTAGCATCTGGCATCTCTGTCCAATCTGCAATAAAATCCGCCAAGGCTTGTGACTTGATAGCGTCGCGTCTCTTATAGGTGATCTCGAAGGCGGCAAGTTCAATGCCCCACTTCGCGACCCTTCCCGTAGTGTCGCTGTTGTTGATAATGTCGGACAGTGGAGTCTTGCTGACTACTGTGATTGAATGCTCCTGAAAGTAATGCCTCAGCTTCTGAGAAGCAAGGAATACTCTATAAGCTATCTTCTGGTAGTGCGGGTAACGCTGCTTGGACTCCGTCAAGACCTCGCTTACATAGTAAATTGGTCGTTGAACTCTGTGCTCATAGCCTGGTTCCTTCCGCTCTACCACGACGACGATGCTGATTACCCGGTTGGTTGCCGCCATGTAAATTAACATGGGCTCTCAAGGCTCGGGTGCTGCAAGGATGGGCGCCGAAGAAAGAATCTCCTTGAGCTGCTTCAATGCTGCATCTGCTTCGTCCGTCCACGTGAATTTTTCCGCCTTCTTCAGCAACTTGTACAGCGGCAGAGCCTTCTCTCCAATTCGCCTAACGAACCGACTAACTTCTGCAACACAACCTGTTAGTCGTTGAATGTCCTTTAGGCATGTCGGACGGTTTATGTTTAATATGGCCTTGATTTTCTCCGGGTTGACCTCGATTCCATGCCGAGAAATGATAAATCCCAACAATTTACCGGCTGGAACCCCGAAGACGCACTTCTTAGGGTTAAGCATCATGTTGTATTTCCAGAGATTATCAAAGGTTTATTTTAAGTCAGAGATTAAGTCATTTGACTTTTTAGACATCACCGCTATATCGTCCACATAGGCGTGAACGTTCCAACCAATTTGATCGTGTAGGCAACGTTGCATTGTCCGCTGGTACGTAGCACCTGCGTTTTTCATCCCAAAGGGCATCGTAACATTGCAAAACGTGCCGTAGGGAGTAGTGAACGAAGTGGCCAATTGGTCCTAATTCCTCATATGATCTGGTGGTATCCTGAGTATGCATCGAGAAAACACAAAAGTTCCGAGCCAGCCGTCGACTCAATGACTTGGTCAATGCGAGGCAAAGCAAATGGATCTTTGGGGCATGCTTTGTTCAAGCCGGTGTAATCAACGCACATTCTTAATTCTTTGGTTCCCTTTTGGGGACAAGTACAGGATTGGCCACCCATTGGGTGTGAAGGACTTCTCGGATAAAACTAGCCTTGAGTAACCTAGCTATCTCTTTGCCTATGGCGCGTCTCTTCTCATCTCCAAAGCGTCGTAGAGGTTGCTTCACTGGTTTGCATTTTGGATCAATGTTTAAGCTGTGCTCGGCAAGTTCCCTAGGTACACCTTTCATGTCGGTAGGTTGCCAAGCAAAGATGTCCTTGTTCTCACGGAGGAACTTGAAGAGCGCGCTTTCCTATTTGGGATCCAGGTTCATCCCAATGGCGGTGGTCTTGGAGGCATCGCCTACCACAAGTTCCACCAGCTTGGTATCGATGGCGGCCTTGAATGCTGGAGCGGATTCGGAAATCTGTTTCTTCGACGCGGGCATCTCTGAGTCATCGACCTTGTAGGGTTCGCAGCATAGAAAACAAAAATTTTCCTACGATGTGAACTATATACCAAGATCTATCTACTAGATACAAACAACGGGCGGATGTATATCCGTAGAGAACATACCCTTGAAGACCGACAAAGCTTAACGAGTTCAACTCGTGGTTGATGTAGACGATCTCTTGCCGATCTCAAGATCGAGAGGAAGTCCTAGCGCCGCAAATCAGCAGCGCATCCGTGCTCGCACACACGTTCGAGGCATCGAGCAACCTCCGCCTCCTCGCTCCAGCGATGCAGCGGAAGCACAACTCTTTCTTGCCGAATAGCCACCGGGAACATGTATCTCGCTAGTCCGAGACCATGGGGGATAAATTCTAGAGGGGGAGAGAGATCCTTCACGAGGAGGTGTGAGAGACAAGTGAGGAGGGGGGCTCCTTTTATAGGAGGAGGGGGGGGGGCAGCCAAGGGGGTGGCCGCCGGCCATGGGGGCTGCCCCCTCCCCTCCTTCATTCATGTGGGTGGACACTCCACTCACAAAATGCCCTTTAAAATCCCTCCACTCAAAAGTCCACTCAAATTCCCATTAAATTTCCACCAAATTTAATGCAAACTCTCATTAAATAAAACTCTTTTATTTTATTCAGAATTTTGTCAATTACTTTAATGACAAATATTCACAAATAACCCCTTGCTAGAATTCTATTTCACATGCATAACCACTTTATGAAATTTCACCCGAAAACCTGTTTCGGTATCTAGTGAAATAAATTCCTGCGCTTGTTCATTCTTTCGGCATGAAACATTTGCTCCAATTGGATCTCGGTGTCTCTTAAGTGTGTCACCCTACGGTTCGTGAATAATGCGGACATGATCGAGACCCCTCTCGGATCAATAATCAGAAGCGGGATCTGGAGACCCATACTGACTCCCACACATTCAACAATGACTTTCTTGTGATCGTCGGAACCTTTTACGCTAGTATCTTAATCCCTTTGTTTCACGATATATTACATGTCCTAGATTCGATCATCGGTATCTCCATACCTAGTTTTATCTCGTTACCGACATGCACTCTTTTCTCGTTCCTGTGATATAACATTCTAGTGATCAAATCACTTGCTTGCAAGCTAATCAATGTGATATCACCGAGAGGGCCCAAAGTATATCTATCCGTCATCGGGATGAACAAATTCCACTCTCGATCCATGAGCCTCAACATAACACTTTATTAGTTCTGAATCCATCTTTATAATCACCCTGTTACGGTGTGACGTTTGATGTTATCAAGAAACTCTTCCGGTGTTAGTGATTGACATGATCTCATGGTCTAAGGATTAGGATCACTTCGTAAGTTGTTATAGCAATATAAACTCAGTGACTTTGATCGTAATGCTATACTTCGGATGAATGTTCATCACACCATTACACTAATGTTGTGATCCCGTTATTAACAACATCCAATGTCCATGATCAGGAAACCTTGATCATCTTGTTAATCAACGAGCTAGTTTATGAGAGAGGCATAACTAGGAACTTTCTGTTTGTTTATTAAACACACATGTATTAACGTTTCCGTATTAATACAATTATAGCATGCAAAATAAACATCTATCATATACTTGGAATACACATAATAAACACTTTATTATTGCCTCTCAGGGCATATTCCCTTCAGTCTCCCACTTGCACTAGAGACAATAATCTAGTTACATAGTGATAAATCTAACACCCATTGAGTTCTGGTGTTGATCATGTTTTGCTCTAGGGAGAGGTTTAGTCAACGGATCTGCTACATTGAGATCCGTATGTACTTTACAAATCTTTATATCTCCATCCTTGACATGCTCGCGGATGGAGTGAAACCGGCGCTTAATATGCTTGGAATACTTGTGAGACCTTGGCTCTTTGGATTGGCAATGGCACCATTGTTGTCACAATAGATCACCATTGGGTCCAACGCGTTTGCCACCACTCCTAGTTCGGATATGAACTCCTTCATCTAAACTGCTTCCTGAGCCGCTTCTGAAGCAGCAACATATTCGGCCTCCATTGTTGATCCCGCTACCACAGGTTGTTTGGAGCTCCTCCAACTAACCGCTCCGCCATTCATGAGAAATACGTATCCGGATTGAGACTTAGAGTCATCCGGATCGGTGTCAAAGCTAGCGTCGACATAACACTTAGCGACGAGCTCTTCTTCACCTCCGTATACAAGAAACATATCCTTAGTTCTTCGTAAGTACTTAAGGATATTCTTGACCGCTATCCAGTGTTCCGAACCTGGATCCGATTGGTACCTACTAGTCAAACTAATAGCATGTGCCACATCCGGTCTTGTACATAGCATGGCGTACATTATAGAGCCTATGGCTGAAGCATAGGGGACTTTGTCCATTATCTCTCTTTCTTCCGCCGAAGCCGGACTTTGAGTCTTACTCAATGTCTTGCCTTGCAACATAGGTAAGAACCCCTTCTTACTTCCGTCCATTCTAAACTTCTTTAAAATCTTATCAAGGTATGTACTTTGCGATAGCCCTATTAGGCGCCTAGATCTATCTCTATAGATCTTTATGCCTAATATGTATGACGCTTCACCTAGGTCCTTCATTGAAAATTTGCTGTTTAGATAACTTTTAACACTGTTTAAAAGATCTATATCATTTCCGATCAATAATATGTCATCCACATATAATATCAGAAATGCCACATTGCTCCCACTCACTTTCTTGTAAATACAAGCTTCCCCATAAGTTTGGATAAATCCAAACTCTTTGATCACCTCATCAAAGCGGAGATTCCAACTTCGTGATGCTTGCTTCAATCCATAGATGGATCGCTGAAGCTTGCACACCTTGTTAGCATCCTTAGGATCGACAAAACCCTTTGGTTGTATCATATACAACTCTTCTTCAATATTACCATTGAGAAACGCGGTTTTGACATCCATCTGCCATATCTCATAATCGAAATATGCAGCAATTGCTAACATAATCCTAACTGACTTTAGCATCGCTACGGGAGAGAAAGTCTCATCGTAGTCAACTCCTTGAATTTGTCGAAACCCATTTGCGACAAGTCGAGCTTTATAGACGGTCACATTACCATCAGCATCAGTTTTCCTTTTGAAAATCCATTTGTTCTCCACGGCCTTTCGGTCGTGAGGTATTTCCACCAAGTTCCAAACTTGATTTTCATACATGGATTCCATCTCGGATTTCATGGCTTCTAACCATTTGTTGGAATCCGGGCTCATCATCGCTTCTTCATACGTCGCAGGGTCATCATTTTCATCAACCATGAAATTCATGACAGGATTTCCGTACAGCTCGGGAGCTGCACGCGTCCTGTTTGACCTGCGAGGTTCGGTAGTACTCTCTTTCGGAGTTTCATGATCATTATCATTAGTTCCCTCTTCAACAGGTGGAGCCAACTCCGGAACAACTTCCGGCGCTGCGCTACTCGCCATACTTTGAAGAGAAGGTTCCACAACCTCTTCGAGTTCTACCTTCCGACTACTCACACCTTCGCGAGAAACTCTTTCTCTAGAAAGGATCCATTCTTGGCAACAAAAACCTTGCCCTCGGATCTGTGATAGAAGGAATACCCAATAGTTTCTTTAGGGTATCCTATGAAGACGCATTTTTCCGCTTTGGGTTCGAGTTTATCCGGTTGAAGTTTCTTCACATAAACATCGCATCCCCAAACTTTAAGAAATGACAGCTTAGGTTTGTTTCCAAACCACAATTCATACGGTTTCTTTTCAACGGATTTAGATGGTGCCCGATTTAAAGTGAATGCAGCAGTTTCTAGTGCATAACCCCAAAATGACAACGGCAAGTCCGTCAGAGACATCATAGATCGAACCATATCTAATAAAGTACGATTACGACGTTCCGACACACCATTTCGCTGTGGTGTTCCGGCAGGTGTGAGTTGTGAAACAATTCCACACTCTTTCATGTGAGTGCTAAACTCGTAACTTAGATACTCACCTCCACGGTTGGACCGTAGAAATTTGATCTTTCTATTACGATGATTTTCCACTTCATTCTGAAATTCCTTGAACTTTTCAAAGGTTTCAGACTTGTGTTTCATCAAGTAGATATAACCGTATCTACTCAAATCATCCGTGAAAGTAACAAAATAATGATATCCACCTCGCGCCGACACACTCATTGGACCACATACATCAGAATGTATGATTTCCAATAAATCTGTCGCCCGTTCCATTGAACCGGAAAACGGCATTCTAGTCATCTTGCCCATAAGGCATGGCTCACATGTATCAAATGATTCATAATCAAGTGATTCCAAAAGTCCATCCGAATGGAGCTTCTTCATGCGTTTAACGCCAATATGACCTAGACGGCAGTGCCACATATATGCGGATATATCATCATTAAGTTTAATCCTTTTAGCATCAACATTATGAATATGTGTAACATTATCATCGAGATATAATAGAAATAAACCATTCATCATCGGTGCATGACCATAAAATATTTCATTCATATAAATGGAACAACCATTGTTCTCGGATTTAAATGAATAACCACTTCGCATCAAACACGATCGAGATACAATGTTCATGCTCAGTGCAGGCACCAGATAACATTTATTCAAGTTTATAACTAATCCCGACGGTAAGTGGAGAGGCAGCGTTCCGACGGCGATCACATCAACGCTTGATCCATTGCCGACACGCATCTTGACCTCACCCCTTGCTAGCGGTCGCTTGTTCCGCAGCCCCTGATTCGAGTTACAAATATTAGCAACTGAACTGGTATCAAATACCCAGGTGCTAATGCGAGCACTAGTCAAGTACACATCAATAACATGTATATCATATATACCTTTGTTTGCCTTGCCGGCCTTCTTGTCTGCCAGATACTTGGGGCAGTTGCGCTTCCAGTGGCCAGTCCCCTTACAATATTAGCACTCGGAATCAGACTTAGGTCCAACTCGGGGTTTCTTTTCAGGCGTGGCAACAGGCTTGTCGCCCTTACTTCCCTTCCGTTTTCCCTTCTTGTCTTTCTTGAAACCGGTGTTCCTATTGATCATCAACACTTGATGTTCCTTTTTGATCTCCACTTCTGCAGTTTTAAGCATTGACAGAAGCTCGGGGAGAGACTTCTTCATGCCTTGCATATTATAGTTCATCACGAAGCTCTTATAGCTAGGTGGCAGAGACTGCAGAACACGATGGATGCCTAAGTCAATGGGAATCGATATTCCCATGGACACAAGCTTATCGGCGTAACCCGACATCTTGAGTACATGCTCACTAACGGAGCTGTGCTCTTCCATCATGCAGCTAAATAACTTTTCTGAAGCGTTGTAGCTCTCTACAGCAGCATGTGTGTCGAAAATCATTTTCAACTCACCCATTGTATCAAATGCATTGCCGTTTTCGAAACGCTTTCGAAGTTCCGGCTCTAGCCCATACAATATGCCGCAATGAACTAAGTTGTGGTCCTCCTGACGAGTCTGATAGACATTCTTCTCCTCGTCAGGGGCATCATCTAAAGGTGGGGGGCCTAACGGCGCTTCTAGCACATATTGCTTTTGTGCAGCAGAGAGGAGAATCCTCAAATTCATGGCCCATTCGGTAAAGTTGCTACCGTTCGTTGCTAGTTTCTCTTTCTCCATGAACACATTGAAATTAAAAGCAGGTGGTGCCATCTACAACAGAATTTGTAAAGTTTAGACTAAGTGTATGATAGATTGAGTTCAACTAATCTATATTACGAATGAACTCCCACTCAAAAACGACATCCCTCGTGCCTTTTTGGTGATTACATGAACCAAATCCACTACACCAAGTCCGATCATCACGTGAGTCGGTATAGCTTCAAAGGCGAGCATCAAATGGGCATCATATCAACTATATGACTCATGCTTAACCTTTCGGTCCGTGTTCCGAGGCCATGTCTGTACATGCTAGGCTCTCCAAGTTACAACCTTAGTATTCGCGTGTGTAACTGTTTTACACCCGAAATATGGTCGTGGATCCAAGAACACCCGATCATCACGTGATGTCTTGGAGCGACGAAAACATAATCGGTGCATACTAAAGGAAGAACACATTCTTATCTTGATATTTAAATGAGGGATCATCTTATTATGCTAACAAAGTGATAAACAAGCAATATAAGATGCTATCAAACATCATATGTTTATTAGTGAAATGATATGGTTCCCGCAGATGATCTCTATCATGTGCATCGTGGTATGATCACTATCATACCTATATGTGTAAATCCAAGGTCTATGGATATTACACGCTGTGTGTGTTGTAAGAGTATCATCTCATACTTCTACTTACAACACTACCATATCATAACACTAGCCCAGCAACAATCTAAACTAGACGCCTCTAATTTATCCATTGCAAGTTTTACGTGGCTTAGGGCTTTCGAGATAGAACCGTTCTTACCTACGAACATGAACCACAACGAGGATAATCAAATTGTTGACAACTCGCTTGCAAAATAGATATTGACTATAGTAGGAGAGACAGACACCCGCTAGCCACTTATGCAAACTAGTTGCATGTCAAGCGTGGAACATGTCTCATGTGCGAGGACATGTAAAGTTTGTTCGGGCCGCTTCATCCCACTATGCCACCAATATCCAAAATTACAACAAAGGAGCAACAACATGATCATCATCGCCCACATACTCATATGTGTACTACCCGTGTAAAGTATCTACGCATAGATCCGGCTCTGATACCACTGTAGGGTTCGCAGCATTGAAAACAGAAATTTTCCTACGATGTGAACTATATACCAAGATCTATCTACTAGATACAAACAACGGGCGGATGTATATTCGTAGAGAACATACCCTTGAAGACCAACAAAGCTTAACGAGTTCAACTCGTGGTTGATGTAGACGATCTCTTGCCGATCTCAAGATCGAGAGGAAGTCCTAGCGCCGCAAATCAGCAGCGCATCCGTGCTCGCACACACGTTCGAGGCACCGAGCAACCTCTGCCTCCTCGCTCCAGCGATGCAGCGGAAGCACAACTCTTTCTTGCCGAATAGCCACCGGGAACATGTATCTCGCTAGTCCGAGACCATGGGGGATAAATTCTAGAGGGGGAGAGAGATCCTTCACGAGGAGGTGTGAGAGACAAGTGAGGAGGGGGGCTCCTTTTATAGGAGGAGGGGGGGGGGGGCAGCCAAGGGGGTGGCCGCCGGCCATGGGGGCTGCCCCCCTCCTTCATTCATGTGGGTGGACACTCCACTCACAAAATGCCCTTTAAAATCCCTCCACTCAAAAGTCCACTCAAATTCCCATTAAATTTCCACCAAATTTAATGCAAACTCTCATTAAATAAAACTCTTTTATTTTATTCAGAATTTTGTCAATTAATTTAATGACAAACATTCACAAATAACCCCTTGCTAGAATTCTATTTCACATGCATAACCACTTTATGCAATTTCACCCAAAAACCTGTTTCGGTATCTAGTGAAATAAATTCCTGCGCTTGTTCATTCTTTCGGCATGAAACATTTGCTCCAATTGTATGTCGGTGTCTCTTAAGTGTGTCACCCTACGGTTCGTGAATAATGCGGACATGATCGAGACCCCTCTCGGATCAATAATCAGAAGCGGGATCTGGAGACCCATACTGACTCCCACACATTCAACGATGACTTTCTTGTGATCGTCGGAACCTTTTACGCTAGTATCTTAATCCCTTTGTTTCACGATATATTACATGTCCGAGATTCGATCATCGGTATCTCCATACCTAGTTTTATCTCGTTACCGACATGCACTCTTTTCTCGTTCCTGTGATATAACATTCTAGTGATCAAATCACTTGCTTGCAAGCTAATCAATGTGATATCACCGAGAGGGCCCAGAGTATATCTATCCGTCACCGGGATGAACAAATTCCACTCTCGATCCATGAGCCTCAACATAACACTTTATTAGTTCTGAATCCATCTTTATAATCACCCTGTTACGGTGTGACGTTTGATGTTATCAAGAAACTCTTCCGGTGTTAGTGATTGACATGATCTCATGGTCTAAGGATTAGGATCACTTCGTAAGTTGTTATAGCAATATAAACTCAATGACTTTGATCGTAATGCTATACTTCGGATGAATGTTCATCACACCATTACACTAATGTTGTGATCCCGTTATTAACAACATCCAATGTCCATGATCAGGAAACCTTGATCATCTTGTTAATCAACGAGCTAGTTTATGAGAGAGGCATAACTAGGAACTTTCTGTTTGTTTATTAAACACACATGTATTAACGTTTCCGTATTAATACAATTATAGCATGCAAAATAAACATCTATCATATACTTGGAATACACATAATAAACACTTTATTATTGCCTCTCAGGGCATATTCCCTTTAGACCTTGCTCTGGATCTCCTTGAATTCTTCGTTGTAGATGACAACTTCCGCGTAGGCTGCTGCACTAATCTCGCAGTTCCTAGCTTTGGCAAAGCTTCCGGATACGGTGATGACACCGTTTGGTCCGGGTATCTTGAGTTTGTTGTAGACGAAGAATGGCTTGGCCATGAAGGTGTGGAATATGTCGCGGCCGAATATGATGTGGTACACGCTCTTGAAGGGGACCACCTCAAAGGTCATGCGCTCTTGGCGGTAATTATTAACATCGCTAAAGGCAACCTGAAGTGTGATGCACCCAAGGGACCGGGCCTCCCGACCAGGAACTACGCCGTGGAAGATGGTGTTGGTCCGCCTTAGGTTTGCCTCCGTCAAGTTCATCTTCTGCAGTGTATCTAGGTACATGATGTTGATGCTTCTTCCACTATGCACCATACATTTGGTGAACTCATTGTCGTCAATCAAAGGGTTGACGACCATGGCGTATTGGTTCTTCGTAGGGATAAGGTCTGGGTGATCCTTCCTGTCCCAAGTAATTGGAACCTCCGACCAGCGTGGGAACTGGGGCGGTTTTCTTCTGGAGCGGTTTTTTCTTTGTGCCGCTGTTCCTCCGAGCTTGAGTTGGAACGGACGTTGCCGACAGAGAGCCGCGAGCATCGTCGTCAGCAGCTGCGAACTCACTAGCCAACTGAATCATCTGGTTCAAGTCGAGCTAGTGATTGTCCTGCAAGCGCTTCAGCTTATGTCGGAGCAGCGTGCCCCTTTCCAACCCATCGATGAAGGTGGCCATGGCGTTCTGAGCGTGCACTCCTGTGCAGGAATTTTTCATATCCAGCCAGCGGGAGAGGTAGGCGCGAGATGTCTCGTCTTTCTCTTGCACGCACCGTTGTAGATCGTCAACAGTGCAGGGACGTTTGTACGTACCCTCAAAGTTCTTGGTGAATGCTTCTTGCATGTCCAACCAAATGCAGATGGATTTCTCCGGCAAGTCATCAATCCATTGACGGTATGTGACCGCCAACATCAATGGGAGGTACTTGATGGCAACGTTGGTGTTACCCCCGTTAATCTCTACCGCATTGCCGTAATCCTGCAACCATGTAGCTGGCTTAGAGGTGCCGTCATAGGGCTTGATGGTCTTGTCAATCCAGAAACCTTTGGGGTAAGTTGCGGACCGTATCGCAGGTCCAAAGCAACATGGTCCCAGGTAAGGTCCTTCCCGAGCCTCGTGGATCTTATCGATCCACGAACGTGCATCGTATGGCTCCGTGTTTCTTTTCTTCTTGTCAACAGGGGATGATGGGCTACGTGAATGACGCGGGCCTCCTCCGCCATGGTGACTGCTAGGTGGCGATGGAGGCGGAGATGGCGGTGGGTTAGACTTCTTGCTATTATTTAACATCCCAAAAATACTAAACTTAAATCATCAAACTCTAATCATCAAATTTAGGGTTAACAAAAACTTTTCTAATTAAAATTATGAAGGCATGCATATGTGTATGCATTTAATTTGAAATTCTTTTGAACCACCTTGTTTGTGTGTTTCCTTGCTTGTAAAATGTTTCTTAGGTGAAATAAACATCATCTAAACATTTCCCAAACTTTTCCGAAGGACAAATAAATCAAAACCAATAAAATAAAGGAATGGTCATTTTGACCAATTTAACTCCCATGCCTACTTTGGCTGTCTCAAACTTTCAGAACCTAATGGAAACTTTTCTGGATCTTTGCACCCCTTGAATGTACTCATAACAAGGTATCAAGGCCCACTTTGTGATCATCCAGAAACTTTCAAATGCATAGTTTAAATGACAATTCAAAATTGAATCTTTATCATATGGGAAGATCCCACTTTTTCAAAAACCACTCAAACAAGCTCAACTTTCAAAACCCAAGCATCTGCAGACTCACCAGCACCAATCTAGCAAACCCACCAAAAATCTTTTCAAAAATCAAAACTTGATTTCATGCGGCCATTTCATTAAACAGGTTGCAGACACAAATCATCAAAATCCTAAACACTATAGTGAGCAGTGATTGAAGCCTAACTTGTTCCCTCTCTAGCTCACAACCAGCTCAGTAGATCATCTAGCAAGATTAACTAAACCACTAGCACCACTGTGAGCTTGGCATTACCATCAATAGTGAACAGCCGAAGCCAACCTTGTCACCCCCATGTCGACATCAAGCTAGGAAGAGAAGCAAGTCTAGCCAGCATGTCTGGGAGGCAGCCCACCGTCCATCGCCACCCCCTGTCCCAGCCGCGAGCGTTGCCAAGCCCTGGACCACACGCACGAACCATGCCAACCTCGCCAGCGACCATGCCGAGCGTGCGCCAGAGCGCCATCCTCGACCAGCGCCCACAGACCGCGCGCCGCCCTCGCCGCGTGCATACACAATCCCCACCGACCCAGGAGACCGCCAGACATCCTTGTTCGCCGCCCTGTGCCGCACAGCCACCGCTCGCCGTCGAAGACGTCGCCTCTGCCGCGCAGAGCATCGTAGCGTTCCGACCAAGCCGCACCGCCCCACGTCTCAAAACCATGTCGTTGAGCATCGCCACGGAACACCGCACCATCCCCTACCTTCGCCCATGCCAATAGCCGCCTGTAACATCGCCCCGACGAGCTCACCGTGCGCCCCGTCGGTCCCCTCGCTCGACTATAAATAGAGCCCACCCCCAGTCGATTTCTTCACACCACCTCACTCCCCTCTTCTCACTGATCGTGCCACACCGTTCCCGGAGCAAGGCGAGCACCACATCACCGGAATTTCACCGGAGCCCGCCGCCTCTGGAGAAGAAGGGCGCCATCGATTTCGTCCACCCCAGGAGCTGCCGCGACCACCCCTGAGTTCACGGTCGTCGACTTCGTCGTTCTCCCGCCTCACCGACCCTCGCCTGCACCCCAGTAAGCCCCCAGCACCCCTCACTGGCCGCGCTAGGTTTCTTTCTCGCCGGCATTGCCTCGCGTCGACGATGACTCCCAGCCGTTGGATTAGAATCAGATCAAACGACCCACGTTGCCCCGTACCGCTTCGCACCCCCCTGTCTCACTGACGAGTGGGGACACCCACTTAAGCAGCCCGCGGGAGCACTGCGCTTAGCAGGCTGGCCCAGTATCGTTTCCTGCGCAGCCCAGTTATTTGAATTAAACCTTTTCCATTTTATTTCAAACTCACTTCTGTACCCAACTTCAAAAATCAACCCAGATCGATTCAGTGCACCCAATTGAATGAAACCAATTTTGTTAAAAAGGTCTGGGAATGCTGAATCCAAGCCCGTTGGATTCAAGTCATTTGGATCTATAGATCACCCTTGGTAAAAATAACAAGGCAGAAGCTTTTCTGTATTCAAACATTTTTCAAATTTAAACCATAATAGCTTTTGAGTTGATTCCAACTCTCAAAAATCACATTTAACCATACCTTTCAGAATATGTAAAAATATATAGGTTTACTTGCAAAAATAATGTTCAAGTAATAAAAGAATGCTACATAGGCATTTCTAGCCACTTTAATTAATTAAAATAAAAGGGTAAAACCTTATTAAATTGTGACACCACTTTAAATCATATTCCCATGGACTAAAATATGTGGTGATGACATGTGTCAACATGATCCCATGTTTGGTTTGGAGAATATTAATTCTTAAGTAGTTTTTCAATGAGTAGAAATTACTTTTCTAAAAATAAAAGGAATTAAACCAAGCCTTAATCTTGTAATAATAGAGATGATGTTAGATCATCCATAGGACCCTTGTGTGTGATGATTGCAAGTAGTTAAGTATTGTTTGGTTATTGTGTACCTCGTATTTATTCATAGACGATAATACCGACCAAGGATACGAGGAGCAAGGAGGATTCTACGAAGAAGAAGCCGAGGAAAACTTCAACCACTGCTCTGCACAAGGCAAGCTGATGCTATACCTATGCAAGCTTATACTGATATTGTGCAAGCTTTATTAACTAAGTGGACCAATGAAAGCTAACCCTTGCAAGATACCCTACTGATGCCACAAACCACTACTTGTTACTATGCCCACTATATGCCTTAAGAATATATTATCCAACCCACTTGACCAACCAATCCTAGTTTTTACTTACAAGCTTTATACTTTATTTCTTTATCAAAGCTATTCCTTAGAGTTTACTTAAGTGAATTATAGATACTAGAAAGATATCTGAAGGTTGCATAAAGAGCATAAAATTTGGCCTAAGCTAGATAATCTTGATGTCATCTTAAGTCATGAGATTGAACTTAGTTAAAACTCCACTAGTTTACCACCCCTCATTATTGCTTACCCCCACCTGTAGATGCTAGTGCTAAGCATAAAACTTGATCCACTTTAGATGGGAATACTTGGTGAAAAAATGGTTATGAAAACCTTGGAATGATGGATCATTCTACTGAAATGTTTTGGACATGTGTTTCCGAACACTTGATGATTTTGGTGATGAAAATGATGAGGCATGAGCCTTAGCCCTTTATAAAACTGATGGTTGTCTGGATGCGATACCATTCCAATTTTATCGTATAACCACAATACCCGAAGATTGGGTAGGGCTTGACTGGAAACTTATGTACCTTAGTATTAGTTCCCTCACGGCCAAGGTCTGAGCTGAGGCTACCTTGTGAAGATTGTCCACCTGTGCAGTACCCAAGATGATAGTTGGTCATGGTTGGGAGGCCAAACTCACAGGAGAGGTGCTTATACTAGGGCGTGTAATCGAAAGGTTAGGATTGATTATCCGCATACTGAGTATGGTGAATTCAGGATTTGTTCCTAACGGATGTATCGAATGTTGTGGTGAAAGTGTACAATCTCTGCAGAGTGTCAAACTATTCGAATAGCCGCGTCCGCGGTTATGGACAGTTGGAGTGGCCATACTGTTCCCCCGTCAGACTTTTCAAAATGACTTGTGAAATGAATTGAGACTTTGACTTGACCACAACAGGGTTGTGATATGAAATACAAATTCCCACTTAGGAGTTATAAAATTTTGACGAGCATTCGTTGCGTCTAAACTTAGTAGAGGTAAATCTGGCTTTTGCAAAACAAACCTAGAGCCTAGTGTCCTATTATCCAAAAACCCCTGTTACCTGTTAGTATTAGTTTGCGAGTACTTAAAGAGTACTCATGGCTTTGTCCCTGGCTATTCCCATGGCCAAACTATGAAGAGGAGTACCTGGAGGATGGACCCCAGAAAGGTTACGACAACTAGGATCATCTCCCATCGTCAGCATTGCCTGTGACCCCGAAGATGGACCTTCGCCTACGCTGCCGTTATTATTACGTATTCCGCTGCTTGATGTTGTATTAAGAACTGGATCATGTGATCCCTATTTGTGTAAGAACTTATGTATCGTTTGTAATGGATGATGTACTATGGTATCCAATTCTGTTATGTCTCGCAAAAATGGTAATCCTGGGATTGCAATGTATGGCATAACAGGCATCTAGGATTGAAAAATCCGTGTGTTGACAAGTTGGTATCAGAGCCATCCTGACCATAGGAGACCCTAGTTAGGCTGGACGTTTAAAACCAAAAACTTATTTTCCAAAACCAAAGAAAACAAATATTTACAAAAAACTTATTCTCATTCTTATCCCTTTGATTCTTTCATGAATATTCATGTTCCTCAAAAACTCTTGCAAAAATACATAAAATTTGGCACACTTGATCACTCTACTAACTTACTCATCCTATATTCTTATAGATGGACGTGAAGTACAGCAAGTTTTACCAACTTGGGAATGGAGGAGACCTGATCTTTGAGAGGGATTTGGACCAGCTTTCGGAACTTCTGGAGCGTCCGCACCCCGAGTTCTTCAGAGCTCAGCTCAATGATCAAGGAGGAGAAGATCTGCAGTGGCTAATTGTTGCAAGTCTCCGAGGAAAGATTGAACCTCCCACTGCGGAGGGAATTCGGTTTACCTTGAGGGAAAACAACTGGCTCGATGGACTTGCCAGAGCCATGCAGGAAGCTCTTTCTCGTTTGCGTGGGCATAGCATTAATCAGATCAAGGGTACTCGCTTTGAGTTTTGCCCAAGGCGTGATGCTAATGGACAACCACTGGAAGCCCCATACCACCCCGAGCTGAAGACCCAATTGGACCACCTTAGATTCATGATGTACGATCGTCAGCAGGAGTTGGACAACTGCCGTGACTACTGCAACCACAAGTCTGCCATCATCAAGACGAAGGACCAGACCATCGCCCTGCTAGCAAAGGATCGCAAGTCTCGCCGCCGTCAGCTCGACAAGAAGGAGCGCATCATTTCCCGTCTTCTCCACCGCATCTCATCTCTGGAGGAGACCATCCACGAGAGAGACATGCAGTTGGAGGAAAGGGAGAATGCCGGAGAGGATCTTCGTGGAGACCCCTACTCTTATCTCAGCGATGACGATGATTTTCTGGAGGATCAGGCTATGGATTTCTTCATCGATGAGGATGATTTCGCCTTCATCGATGATGATGAGGATGATGAAGCCACAAATTCCGAGGAGTAGTAGCACTTGAGCACTAGCGTAGTGAGTAGTATTCGGTCCCACTGTATCGTAGTTCTCAGAATGGTTCTTAAAACCATCTGCTTTCCTTTGATGTGGTGTGTGTTGTATCATGTGCTATGAATGAATGAATGAAAAAGCAAGTTGCTAGAAAAATCTGAGTCAAACCTTAAAAACTTTTCAAAGACCCCAAAACTTTAGAAATTACCCTCTTTTCTCATGATCTACCTCAATCTTCAGATGCCACGTGGAGGAAGTGGTTCAACCCCGGACCCGATGTTGCAGATTCTGCAAATGTTGACTTCTGACCGTGAAGCTGAAAGAGCGGAACGTCAAGCCAACCTAGCCACCCTTCAGCAGATAGCCCAGCTAGCCCACAACAACCAAGGCCATGGAAATCAGGACCATGGATCTAAGCTCAAGAATTTCCAGAATACCAACCCACCTGTTTTCACTAAGTCAGAAGAACCCCTCGACGCCGATGATTGGCTGCAAACCATGGAAAATAACTTAGAAGTAGCCAGAGTGGAAGCCAACGAGAAAGTCCTGTTCGCCACCCACTATCTAGCCGGAGATGCCAGAGCATGGTGGAACAGTGTTCGCGCAATGGCCGGAGGCCAGATGATGACCTGGGAGGAATTCAAGGTCAAGTTTAGCAGAACCCATGTGCCACCGGGTTTGATCAAGAGAATGAGAGACGAGTTCAAAGAGCTGAAGCAAGGAAGGATGACTGTAGTGGAATACCGTGACAAAATTTTGTCATTAGCTAGGTATGCCCCGGATGAAATAGACACTGAAGCCAAGAAAAAAGAAAGATTCCTGAATGGTCTGCATGATGAGATGCAGACGGTGTTAGTCAATATCCCCTTTGCGGATATTGAAGCCCTTGTCGACTCTGCTATCCAGATGGAAGGAAAGATCAACCAAGCCAATGAGAACCGCAAGCGTCGTATGATGCATCAGCCAGGAACCCATCAGACCCCAAAGTATCGCCCTAAACCATCTCCAGGATTTGCCCCAAGGACCAACAGACCCCCGATAACCCGTCCCACCTATCCCAATCGTGGAAACCCTAGACCCGGAGGAAACCACAACAACCCCGGCAACTCTAGCAATTTCAATCGTGCCCCACCGAAGTTCAACAACAACAATGTTACCGCCAACACCAACACTGCCCCGAGGACTGGAAGAAATGCTGTGCCTATAGCAGCCAAGGACAAGTCGCAAGTGACCTGTTATGACTGTGGAAATAAAGGCCACTATTCCAACGAGTGCCCCAACAAGAAGAATGCTACAACCCCCAATGCCAATGTCCCAGCTCAGCAGCAGCGTCGTGTTCAGCCAGGAAGAAGATTTGCCCCAGGGAATTCGCTCAACCGCAATGGCCGTCTTTTTCTCATGCATGCTGAAGAAGCTCAGGAAGCGCCAGACGTCGTGCTGGGTATGTTTTCGGTTAATTCAGTACTTGCAAGAGTGTTGTTTGATTCTGGTGCATCGCATTCATTTGTCACCGAAGAATTTGCATGCACTAGTAAAATTCAACCAACCAAACTGAAGCATGTCATGATTGTTCAAATTCCTGGATCAACCACCAAGGCTAGGCAAATTTGCAAAGCCGTCCCTATCCGAATACATGGCATAGATTTTTATGCAAATATGATAGTACTCGAAACTAAAGGTTTGGAAGTAGTACTAGGAATGGATTGGATGTCCAAACATAAAGGATTAATTGACTGTGCCAAGAAAGCCATAACTATGACCAGTACCGCCGGAATATCAGTCGAGCATATATCTGAAACCTTACCCCGCCAATTCAAGTGTAACAAGAGTATAAGCCAACCTACCATTGACCAAGTCCGGATAATCTGTGAATACCCCGATGTATTTCCAGATGTTTTGCCCGGTATGCCCCCAGATCGGGATATCGAATTCATCATCGAACTAATCCCCAGAACTGGACCCATAACCGAGAGACCATATAGTATGAACCCGTAAGAGCTCGCAGAACTGGAGAAGCAACTGGATTCCATGCTGGAAATTGGATTGATTCAACCAAGTGCGTCACCTTGGAGATCACCTGTCTTGTTTGTGGACAAGAAGGATGGAGGTAACCGTTTGTGTACGGATTATCGGAAGTTGAATGATGTCACCATCAAGAACAAGTACCCCTTGCCCAAGATAGAGGATTTGTTTGATCAGTTGACCAGTGCCAAAGTGTTTTCTAAGATTGATCTTAGAACTGGCTATCATCAACTCAAAATTCGTGCAGAGGATATTCCAAAGACTGCCTTTAGCACCAGATATGGATTGTATGAGTATACGGTCATGTCTTTCGGATTAACCAATGCCCCCGCTTATTTCATGAATCTCATGAATAAGATTTTTATGGACTTCCTGGATAAGTTTGTCGTTGTTTTCATCGATGACATTCTGATTTATTCCAAATCATAAGAAGAACATGAGCTACACCTAAGGACCATTCTTGGAACCCTTAGAGAGCATCGGCTGTATGCAAAGTTTAGCAAATGTGAATTCTGGTTATAGGAGGTAGGATTCCTCGGTCACATTGTATCAGCCGGAGGAATTGCTGTTGACCCTGCCAAAGTGAAAGACGTAGAAGATTGGCAAGCCCCAACCACTCAAACCCAAGTTCGTGCATTTCTCGGATTGGCGGGATATTACCGCAAATTCGTAGAAGGATTCTGTAGTATCGCCAGACCCAATTGCTGAAGAAGGACAAGAAGTTTGAATGGACCGACAAATGTGAAGCGAGTTTTCAAGAACTCAAGAGGAGATTGATTTCAGCCCCAATCTTGATCATGCTGGATATCACGAAGCCCTTCGATGTGTATTGTGATGCATCCAAGATTGGTCTCGGATGTGTGCTAATGCAAGAAGGCAAAGTTATATCTTATCTATCACGACAACTGAAGCAACATGAGCAAAACTACCCAACCCATGACCTCGAACTCCCAGCCGTAGTTCTAGCCCTGAAGACATGGAGACATTACCTGATGGGAAACCGTTGTGAAATTTATTCGGATCACAAGAGCCTAAAGTATATATTCACTCAGAAGGAGCTGAATATGAGGCAGAGAAGATGGATTGAGCTAATCAAGGATTACGATCTGGACATTCACTATCACCCAGGTAAAGCCAACGTAGTAGCCGATGCCCTTAGCAGATTGCCGTGCTGCTTGAACTCCATGATTTTGAAGGAGCAACCAAGTTTGCACAAAGAGATGGAAGCTTTTCGAATGGAATTAGTAAGTGAAGGATTTCTGGCTAGCATAGAACTCCAGCCCACTTTGATCAGTCAGATTAAAGAGGCGCAGAAGGGAAATGCCAGTATTGACGGAATCAAGCGTCGTATCGGTACAGGCAAAGTACCCGGATTCACCGAGGACAAAGAAGGAGTTTTGTGGTACAAAGGACGCCTTTGTATACCATCAGATTCTGAGTTGAAAGAAGTTATTTTGAAGGAGGCTCATGATACTCTTTATTCTATCCATCCCGGAGGAACTAAGATGTATCAAGATTTAAAAGAGCAATTTTGGTGGCATAAGATGAAGAGAGAAATCGGAAGCTATATCGCCAAGTGTGATATATGTCAGTGAGTCAAGGCAGGACATCAAAGACCCGCTGGATTGTTGCAACCCTTGCAGATTCCGGAATGGAAATGGGATTCTGTAGGAATGGACTTTATCACTGGACTACCTACTTCTAGTAGGGGAAATGACTCTATCTGGGTCATAGTGGACAGATTGTCCAAAGTCGCCCATTTCTTGCCAGTCAAGACCACATATCAGAGTTCGAAACCAGCGGAGTTATACATCGCTAGAATTGTCAGTTTGCACGGAGTCCCCAAGAACATAGTATCGGATCGACGAACTCAGTTTACCTCGAGATTCTGGAAGAAAGTCCAAGAAGGTTTAGGAACCCGCCTAGATTTCAGTACCGCGTATCACCCTCAGACCGATGGACAAACGGAGCGAGTAAATCAAATACTCGAAGATATGCTGAGAGCATGTGTGTTGGAATATGGATCCAAGTGGGAAGACTGTCTGCCGTTCGCAAAATTTTCATACAACAATAGTTATCAAGCCAGTTTGCAAATGGCCCCATTTGAATTCATGTACGGAAGGAAGTGTCGCACCCCTTTGAACTGGTCGGAAGTAGGAGAGAGTCAGATCTTCGGACCCGACATCCTACGAGAAGCAGAAGAGAAGGTTCACAAGATTCGTGAGCACCTCAAGACCGCCCAATCCCGACAGAAGAGTTATGCTGACAAAAGACGTAGAGACCTCGCCTTCAACATAGGAGATTTTGTTTATCTGAAAGTGTCGCCATTGAAGGGAATGCAGCGTTTCCAACTCAAAGGAAAGTTAGCCCCCAGATATATCGGACCTTTCAAAGTTCTGAACCGTCGAGGAGAAGTGTCGTATCAATTGGAACTACCTGAAGAGATGTCAGCCATGCACAATGTGTTCCATATCTCACTACTTCGCAAGTGTCTCGAAGTCCCCGAGAAGACCGAAGTGTTCAAGAATATCGATCATCAGACCATAGAGATCAACGATGACCTGACCTATCCCGAAGTACCCATCCGTATTTTGGAAGAAGCCTTCAGAACTACCCGAACCCGAAGCATCAAGTTTCTCAAGATTCAGTGGAGCAACCACACAGAAGAGGAAGCCACCTGGGAACGCGAAGATCACATCAGGACGGAGTTTCCCGATCTCTTCAAATCCTAGGTAATCTTTTCGTCCTTTTTCAAATGTCGGGACGAGATTTTGTTTAAGGGGGGAAGGTTTTCAACATCCCAAAAATACTAAACTTAAATCATCAAATTTAGGGTTAACAAAAACTTTTCTAATTAAAATTATGAAGGCATGCATATGTGTATGCATTTAATTTGAAATTATTTTGAACCACCTTGTTTGTGTGTTTCCTTGCTTGTAAAATGTTTCTTAGGTGAAATAAACATCATCTAAACATTTCCCAAACTTTTCCTAAGGACAAATAAATCAAAACCAATAAAATAAAGGAATGGTCATTTTGACCAATTTAACTCCCATGCCTACTTTGGCTGTCTCAAACTTTCAGAACCTAATGGAAACTTTTCTGGATCTTTGCACCCCTTGAATGTACTCATAACAAGGTATCAAGGCCCACTTTGTGATCATCCAGAAAATTTCAAATGCATAGTTTAAATGACAATTCAAAATTGAATCTTTATCATATGGGAAGATCCCACTTTTTCAAAACCACTCAAACAAGCTCAACTTTCAAAACCCAAGTATCTGCAGACTCACCAGCACCAATCTAGCAAACCCACCAAAAATCTTTTCAAAAATCAAAACTTGATTTCATGCGGCCATTTCATCAAACAGGTTGCAGACACGAATCATCAAAATCCTAAACACTATAGTGAGCAGTGATTGAAGCCTAACTTGTTCCCTCTCTAGCTCACAACCAGCTCAGTAGATCATCTAGCTAGATTAACTAAAACACTAGCACCACTGTGAGCTTGGCATTACCATCAATGGTGAACAGCCGAAGCCAACCTTGTCACCCCCATGTCGACAGCAAGCTAGGAAGAGAACCAAGTCTAGCCAGCATGTCTGGGAGGCAGCCCACCGTCCACCGCCACCCCCTGTCCTAGCTGCGAGCGTTGCCAAGCCCTGGACAACACGCACGAACCATGCCAACCTCGTCAGCGACCATGCCGAGCGTGCGCCAGAGCGCCATCCTCGACCAGCGCCCACAGACCGCGCGCCGCCCTCGCCGCGTGCATACACAATCCCCACCGACCCAGGAGACCGCCAGACATCCTTGTTCGCCGCCCCGTGCCGCACAGCCACCGCTCGCCGTCGAAGACGTCGCCTCTGCCGCGTAGAGCACCGTAGCGTTCCGACCAAGCCGCACCGCCCCACGCCTCAAAACCATGTCGTTGAGCATCGCATGGAACACCGCACCGTCCCCTACCTTTGCCCATGCCAATAGCCGCCTGTAACATCGCCCCCGACGAGCTCACCGTGCGCCCCGTCGGTCCCCTCGCTCGACTATAAATAGAGCCCACCCCCAGTCGATTTCTTCACACCACCTCACTCCCCTCTTCTCACTAATCGTGCCACACTGTTCCCGGAGCAAGGTGAGCACCACATCGCCGGAATTTCACCGGAGCCCGCCGCCTCTGGAGAAGAAGGGCGCCATCGATTTCGTCCACCCCAGGAGCTGCCGCGACCACCCCTGAGTTCACCATCGTCGACTTCGTCGTTCTCCCGCCTCACCGACCCTCGCCTGCACCCCAGTAAGCCCCCAGCACCCCTCACTGGCCGCGCTAGGTTTCTTTCTCGCCGGCATTGCCTCGCGTCGACGATGACTCCCAGCCGTTGGATTAGAATCAGATCAAACGACCCACGTTGCCCCGTACCGCTTCGCACCCCCCTGTCTCACTGACGAGTGGGGACACCCACTTAAGCAGCCCGCGGGAGCACTGCGCTTAGCAGGCTGGCCCAGTATCGTTTCCTGCGCAGCCCAGTTATTTGAATTAAACCTTTTCCATTTTATTTCAAACTCACTTCTGTACCCAACTTCAAAAATCAACCCAGATCGATTCAGTGCACCCAATTGAATGAAACCAATTTTGTTAGAAATGTATGGGAATGCTGAATCCAAGCCCGTTAGATTCAAGTCATTTGGATCTATAGATCACCCTTGGTAAAAATAACAAGGCAGAAGCTTTTCTGTATTCAAACATTTTTCAAATTTAAACCATAATAGCTTTTGAGTTGATTCCAACTCTCAAAAATCACATTTAACCATACCTTTCAGAATATGTAAAAATATATAGGTTTACTTGCAAAAATAATGTTCAAGTAATAAAAGAATGCTACATAGGCATTTCTAGCCACTTTAATTAATTAAAATAAAAGGGTAAAACCTTATTAAATTGTGACACCACTTTAAATCATATTCCCATGGACTAAAATATGTGGTGATGACATGTGTCAACATGATCCCATGTTTGGTTTGGAGAATATTAATTCTTAAGTAGTTTTTCAATGAGTAGAAATTACTTTTCTAAAAATAAAAGGAATTAAACCAAGCCTTAATCTTGTAATAATAGAGATGATGTTAGATCATCCATAGGACCCTTGTGTGTGATGATTGCAAGTAGTTAAGTATTGTTTGGTTATTGTGTACCTCGTATTTATTCATAGACGATAGTACCGACCAAGGATACGAGGAGGAAGGAGGATTCTACGAAGAAGAAGCCGAGGAAAACTTCAACCACTGCTCTGCACAAGGCAAGCTGATGCTATACCTATGCAAGCTTATACTGATATTGTGCAAGCTTTATTAACTAAGTGGACCAATGCAAGCTAACCCTTGCAAGATACCCTACTGATGCCACAAACCACTACTTGTTACTATGCCCACTATATGCCTTAAGCATATATGATCCAACCCACTTGACCAACCAATCCTAGTTTTTACTTACAAGCTTTATACTTTATTTCTTTATCAAAGCTATTCCTTAGAGTTTACTTAAGTGAATTATAGATACTAGAAATATATCTGAAGGTTGCATAAAGAGCATAAAATTTGGCCTAAGCTAGATAATCTTGATGTCATCTTAAGGCATGAGATTGAACTTAGTTAAAACTCCACTAGTTTACCACCCCTCATTATTGCTTACCCCCACCTGTAGATGCTAGTGCTAAGCATAAAACTTGATCCACTTTAGATGGGAATACTTGGTGGAAAAATGGTTATGAAAACCTTGGAATGATGGATCATTCTATTGAAATGTTTTGGACATGTGTTTCCGAACACTTGATGATTTTGGTGATGAAAATGATGAGGCATGAGCCTTAGCCCTTTATAAAACTGATGGTTGTCTGGATGCGATACCATTCCAATTTTATCGTATAACCACAATACCCGAAGATTGGGTAGGGCTTGACTGGAAACTTATGTACCTTAGTATTAGTTCCCTCACGGCCAAGGTCTGAGCTGAGGCTACCTTGTAAAGATTGTCCACCTGTGCAGTACCCAAGATGACAGTTGGTCATGGTTGGGAGGCCAAACTCACAGGAGAGGTGCTTATACTAGGGCGTGTAATCGAAAGGTTAGGATTGATTATCCGCATACTGAGTATGGTGAATTCAGGATTTGTTCCTGACAGATGTATCGAATGTTGTGGTGAAAGTGTACAATCTCTGCAGAGTGTCAAACTATTCGAATAGCCGCGTCCGCGGTTATGGACAGTTGGAGCGGCCATACTGTTCCCCCGTCAGACTTTTCAAAATGACTTGTGAAATGAATTGAGACTTTGACTTGACCACAACAGGGTTGTGATATGAAATAAAAATTCCCACTTAGGAGTTATAAAATTTTGACGAGCATTCGTTGCGTCTAAACTTAGTAGAGGTAAATCTGGCTTTTGCAAAACAAACCTAGAGCCTAGTGTCCTATTATCCAAAAACCCCTGTTACCTGTTAGTATTAGTTTGCGAGTACTTAAAGAGTACTCATGGCTTTGTCCCTGGCTATTCCCATGGCCAGACTATGAAGAGGAGTACCTGGAGGATGGAACCCAGGAAGGTTACGACAACTAGGATCATCTCCCATCGTCAGCATTGCCTGTGACCCCGAAGATGGAGCTTCGCCTATGCTGCCATTATTATTACGTATTCCGCTGCTTGATGTTGTATTAAGAACTGGATCATGTGATCCCTATTTTTGTAAGAACTTATGTATCGTTTGTAATGGATGATGTACTATGGTATCCAATTCTGTTATGTCTCGCAAAAATGGTAATCCTGGGATTGCGATGTATGGCATAACAGGCATCTAGGATTGAAAAATCCGGGTGTTGACATATTACCCTCCTGCGACGCCTCACGCCTGTCGCAATTTCTTGTTGGACGCGGATCGAGGGTCATGGCGTGACCTGCTCTTGTGTCCCTGGTTGCGCTCTCTGTCATGACGGGTCTGCTCCGCGTTGTCGCGGATGACGATGCCGCTCTTCCTTGGCGAGGGCATATCCGTACGACGGTGAGCCTTGGGGTCTTCGCGATGTCGGGGGGGGGGGGAGCGGGGCGGTGGCGATGGACGACGAGGTTGGGCCTTTTCTCCGTGGTTGGAGGATATGGGGATAGCATCCTTCCTATTGCGTGCATCCCTCTGTCTTCGTTTTGATGAACCCGTCTGGGACCCGACATCAAGAGGAGATCTGTCCCTTGGCGGCTTATACTGTCTAGACTGGCAAAGCGCTAGGTCAGACTCAAGCCTCTGAGAGGTGGCCTTTTCTGTTGCTTTACCGCCTTGTCCACTAGGTCATAGACCTGGTCCACCGCCTCGGGCGATCTATCCTGCTCTAGAAGGGTCTTGGCGACGACGAGGTTGAGGAGAGGAGTGGGCATCACCTGCCTGCATTCACTGTCAATGTATGGCTTGTCCTGTGTCGGCTTCGGGGGAGCCCATCCTAGGTTTCGCCGTACACCAGGATCGTTGATGACGCGAGACAGAGCTTTCTTGGCCTTCTGCTGCAGCAGCAGAGTCTTGTACTCGGCCTCCATTGCTCTAGCTTTCTCTATGGATTTCTGCGTGTTAACTAGATCTTTGTCAACACCCGGTTTTTTAATCCTAGATGCCTATTATTCCATACATCGCAATCCCAGGATTACCATTTTTGCGGGACATAACAGATTTGGATATCACAGTACATCATCCATTACAAACCATACATAAGTTCTTACACAAATAAGGATCTCATGATCCAGTTCTTAATACAACCCAAGCAGCGGAATAACATAATAGTAACGATAGCGTAGGCAAAACTCCATCTTCAGGGTCACAGGCAATGCTGACGATGGGAGATGATCCTAGTTGTCGTAACCTTCCTGCGGTCCATCATCTTGGTACTCCTCTTCATAGTCTGGCCACGGGAATAGCCAGGGACAAAGCCATGAGTACTCTTTAAGTACTCGCAAACTAATACTAAAACGTTAAGGGGTTTTTTGTAGTAGGATACTAAGCTCTAAGGTTGTTTTGCAAAAATCCAGATTTACCTCTACTAAGTTCAGAAGCAAAGAAAACTAGTTGAAAGTTTTATAACACCTAAGTGGGAATCTAAATTTCATATCACAACTCTGTTGTGGTCAAGTCAGAGTCATAATTCATTTCACAAGTCATTTTGAAAACATCTGACAGGGGAACAGTATGGCCACTCCAACTATCCATAACCGCGGACGCGGCTATTCGAATAGTTTGACACTCTGCAGATATTGTACACTTTCACCACAACATTCGATACATCCGTCAGGAACAATCCTGAATTCACCATACTCAGTATGCGGATAATCAATCTTAACCTTTCAATTACACGCCCTAGTATAGGCACCTCTCCTGTGAGTTGGCCTCCCAACCATGACCAACTGTCATCTTGGGTACTGCACAGGTGGACAATCTTCACCAGGTAGCCTCAGCTCATACCTTGGCCGCGAGGGAACCCATACTAAGGTATATAAATTTCCAGTCAAGCCCCACCCAAATTTTGGGTATTGTGGTTGTACGATAAAATTGGAATGGTATCGCATCCAGACAACCATCAGTTTTATGAAGGGCTAAGGCTCATGCCTCAACATTTTCATCATCAAAATCATCTGGTGTTCGGAAACACATGTCAAAACATTTCAGTAGAACGACTCATCATTCTAAGGTTTTCATAACCATTTTCACCAAGTATTCCCATCTAAAGTTGATCAAGTTTTATACTTAGCACTAGCATCTACAAGTGGTGGTAAATACTAATGAGGGGTGATAAACAAGTGGGGATTTGCTAAGTTCAATCTCATGCCTTAGGATGACATCAAGATTATCTAACTTAGGCCAAATTTTATGCCCTTTATGCTACCTTTAGTTATCTTTCTAGAATCTACAAGTCACCATGTAAACTCTAAGAGAAAGCTTTGATAAAGAAAATTAAAGTATTAAGCTTGCAAGTAAAACTAGGATTGGGTTATCAAGTGGGTATGATCACATATGCTTAAGGCATATAGTTGGCATAGTAACAAGCAAGTATTGGCTTGCATAATTTGCAAGGGTTAGCTTGCTAAGTTAATAGCTTGCTAATTCAACTAGTAATATTAAGCTTGCATAAGTAGGGTATCTTGCAAGTGTTAGCTTGCCTTGAGCAGAACAGTGGTTGAAGTTCTCCTCGACTTCTTCCTCGTAGTATCCTCCTTCCTCCTCGTATCCTTGGTCGGTACTAGCATCTATAAATAAATTCGAGGTAAACAATCACCAAACAATACTTAACTATTTTTAATCATCACACAAAAAGTCACACTAGATGATCTAGCATCATCACTATTATCACAAGGATTAAAGCACTTGTCTTATTTATTTTATTTGAGAAACGTAATTTCTACTCATTGAAAAACTACTTAAGATTTAATATTCTCCAACTCAAACATGGGATCATGTTGACACATGTCATCACCACATATTTCAGTACATGGGAATGTGATTTAAAGTGGTGTCACAATTTAATAAGGTTTAAACTTTTTATTTTAATTAAATAAAGTGACTACAAATGCCTATGTGGCATTTTTATCACTTGAACATTATTTCTGCAAGTAAACCCATATGTTTTTATATATTCTGAAAGGTATGATCAAATGTGATTTTTGAGAGTTGGAATCAACTCAAAAGCTTTTATGGTTGAATTTTGAAAAATGTTTGAATGCAGAAAAGCTTCTGCCTTGTTATTTTTACCATGGTTGATCTATAACTCCAAATGGTTTGAATCCAACGGGCTTGGATTAAGCATTTCAGTACCTTTCTAACAAAATTGGTTTCATGCATTTTGGTTTAGTGAATCGAGCTAGGTGGATTTTTGAATCTAGGTACAGAACTATGTTTGAAATTAAATGAATAAAGCTTAATTTGAATTGTTGGGTCGCGCGGGATGTTTTACTGGGCCGGCCCACTATACACAGCGCATACGCGGGCTGATTAAGTGGCTGTCCCCACGCGTCAGTGAGACGGGGAGGGGCGAAGCGGTACGGGGCAATGCGAACCGCACGATCTAACTCTAATCGAATGACTACGATTCATCGTCCACGTCGGGCAGCGCCGGCGAGACAGAACCCTTGCGCGGAAGGTGGGGGTCGTAGGAGGCTCACCGGGGCTCAGGCGAGGGTAGGCGACAGGGGCGAACGACGAAGTCGACGACGGAGGTCCTCCTGGTACCGGCAACTTCTCCTAGGGCGGCTCCAATCGACTGCTCCCTTCTCCTCCAGCAGCGGTGGGCTCCGGCCAAATTCCGATGATGCGCTGCTCGCCTTGCTCTGGGAGTGAGGTGTGGTGGTTCTGGGTGAGAGGGGAGTGAACTGGTTTGGCGAAAACGAGTGGTGGAGGCCTCTATTTATAGTGGCGGAAGGAGACCGACGAGCGCGGGCTGAGCTCGTCGTGGTCGACGACACAGAGGGCTACTGGCATGGGCGACGGTAGGGGGCGGTGCTGTGCTCCCTGGCAAAGCTCAACGGAGCGGTGGCGAGGCGTGGGCCGGTGCTGATCGGTCGGAACACGCTGATGCTCTGGGCGGGTCTGACGGCGGTTTTAATGTCGCACAACCCGCGTGGTCCACACAGCGGCGAACAGGCATGTCTGGCGGGGTGCTGGTGATCATCCCTGCAAGCGGCGAGGGCAGCGCGCGGTTTGTGGGTGCTGGTCAAGCGTGGTGGACTGGCGCGCTCTCGGCATGGTCGCAGAGGAGTTTGGCAATGGGCGTGTCGTGTGGTCCAGGGGCTGGCATTGCTCAAGGCTGGGACAGTGGGTGGCGGTGGACGGTGCCGCATGTCCCAGACAAGGTTGGCGAGGCTAGTGCGGCCTCTAGCTCGCTGGCGACAATGGGGTGGCAATGGTGCTCTCGGCATGCTTGACATTAATGGCTAGGATTGCTCACAGTGGTGCTAAAGCTAGTTAGATTACTTTGATCATCTACTGAGAGTGTAGAGTGAGCTATAGAGGGAACAAGTTAGGCCAATTTTACTGCACACTATAGTGTTTGATGTTTGTTTGATTTGTATCTGCAAGGTGTTTGATGAAATGGCCGCAGGAACTTTAAATTTGAATTTTGGATTCAAACTTGGTGGGTTTGCTAGGAACATACTAGGGAGTGTCTGGTTAGTTGGATTAGTCAAGGGGCACTGGTTTGGTTGGGTTTTGAAAATGTGTGATCTTCACATATGATAAAGATTCAATTTTGAATTGTGATTTGAATGAGGTTGCCAAATGTTTCTGTAAGTTTGAAAGGTGGGCTTTGATTTACTTTTACTTGTTCTAGCAAGGGGTGAAAAGAGTTGGGAAAGTTTCTATTTGAAATCTTGAACTAGAAACACTCAAAGTGACCTAGTGAGCAAGATTGGCAAAAATGACCATTTGCTTTATTTTATTTGTTTTTGATTTTCTCTTGTTTTGTTTCTACATGGAAATGTTTTATATGATGTTATTTTCATCTTTAAACCATTTCTGGCTATTTAGGTTAATCACACAAGTTCATTCATGCATTTATCAAATCATCTCATTCACACATGCATTCATATGATTTTAAATTACTCAAAGTTTTTGTTAACCCTAATTTTTGTGATTAGAGTTTGATGATCCTTGTATTATATTTTTGGGATGTTACAATCTCGATCTAGCTTAGCTCCTTGCTCCGCGATGGCCTGCGCTTCCTCCAGCAGCTGCTGGCGCTTCTCGTCAAACTGGGTTACATTCCGGATATGAGCTACGGTCAGTGGCTCGACGAGGAGTAACTTGGGAAGCAGCAGACGTAGATGCCAGAGGTAGCAAGTTTGCGGTGCTGTTATTGCTCGGACCGGTGCCGAGTTCCTACGGCTGTTGCACTGGGTTAGGCGGAGGGGGCATGACCTTTGCGCGATCATTGTCAGCAGCAACAGGTGGTCCCTTCCCTTTGTCCAGAGTTGTATGCGGATCTCGTCCGGGTTGATCTTCATCCATCGCCATCCCAATGGTGATGAACACCTCTCGAGATGTGACAATGTTGTTGGCTTGCTCGTCACGCGTATACTCCTCCTCCATCTCCTGCATGGCGGAGTCTAGTTCCTTTGGACTGAAATCTATCTCCTCGAAATCTGCACTGAAGTCGGCATATAACGCGTCAATCACAGGGTCGGAGGGTGCCAGGACTTCCTTGATGACGGGGGGTGGAGGTGCATTAGCAGCGACGATGACTGGAGGTGGTGGCACAACTACTGCGATGGTGGCCGGAGGCGGTGGTGGCGGTTGCTGAGGCGGCGGTGCTCCCCCAATGAGCACAAGATCCGCCTGAGCTGCCTCCTCGGCTTCCGCGTAGCTATTGACGGTGTTTACCATGCTTTCGAAGGTAAGACGTCCTGAAGCCTGCTGCTACCTTAGAGAATGTCGGAGAAGCGTGTCATGGTCCAGTCCTTCCACAAAGTGATGCATGGCATCATCATTGGGGTAATGTGCCAGGTCGGTCCGTATACGGAGCCACCTGGCAAGGTAATCGCGGGGGTTTTCTCCCTCTCTCTGAACGCAACGCGCCGGATCAAAGATGGCAACCACGCCGATGAACTTGGATCTCTGATGTCCAGACGCACGGACGAAGCCAGCGGACTTGCAGTGATCTTCCACCGTTGTATCCTGCACATGGGCGGTTTGGGTGGGCCTTGAATTTTTCCGATCTTTGCCGGCAAACTCCAAAGAGAGACCCGACATCGATCCTTCCACGAACGTATCCTGCCCGTAGGCGGTCCGTGAGGGTCTTGATGCTCTGCCGACTCCCAGGGAACTAGTGCCCGAGTTGGTTTCGCCGATGAAGAGGTGGATATCTTTGATAGGAACGATCGAACACCGCGTAGGGTTCGTCTTCGTCGGGATCCAGAACTCGTCGGGAGGGACGATCGGGACGTTGCTGGAGAAGAGAACGCGACCGATGGATACGATTTCACCGATTCCCGCAAAGATCTTGGTCCTCGCCCGCTGAAGAGCCTGAAGCGCCTCTTGCCCCACGGTGGGCGCCAACTGTCATGGTATTGCCGACGAGTACGCCATGGAGGGGTACTCACAGTGCGTGTTTAGATACGTGGGGGAAGGTGGACGGTTGACGGGTACGAGGTAACACGGCTTACCCAGGTTCAGATCCCACGACGGTGGCGGAATCCTACTCGTGCTATAAGTCACTATAAGGGCAATACGCCGAGTTACAGGGATTGGTTCGCTGTGCGAGGTTATGTGAAGTTGTCTATGATCGTGTCCTAAAGGATCCCATAGGCCCGACTTATATAGTCGCTAGGTCCTAGGGTTACAGGGAAAAGTCCTAGCCGGACAGATTACAGAGTCCTACACCGTCTATTACTAGTCTAGCGTGTCTTGTACTCCAAGGCTCCGGGTACGCTGGTGACTCCATCGTAGCCTTCCTTTATCCGGCATGGGCCTCCCTTCTGGATCCTTCTAACTGGGCCACCCAGCAGGCCATAGGCCATGCTACCAACTGTGGGTCACCCGGGTTATCCGGATAAGAGACATGCTATGAGGATACCCATATAGCATATCCCCAACATCAAACATCATGAAGCATTTGGGTATACTCTAAGTGACATTAAAGGAATAGATCCATCCATTGTGACACATATATTATCATGCTTGAAGATGTTGTACCTGTAGTTGACACACAACGAAGGCTCAATCCGAAAATGAAAAAAGTAGTAAGAAAAGAAGTTATACGCTTATTGGATGCCGACATAATATATCCTATTTCTGATAGTAAATGGGTTAGACCAGCTCATCGCATTCAAAGACATGGGGGTCTTGATGCTGCTATGAATGAGGATGGTGAGCTAGTCCCTATAAGGCCTATTGTTGGGTATAGCATGTGCATCGATTTTAGAAGACTAAACCATGAGACACAGAAAAATCATAAACATATACCTTTCATGGATAGAATTTTAGAAAGACTAAGCAATAATTCTTATTTTTGTTTTCTTGATGGTTATTCCGGTTATTCTCAAATTTCTATACAGCCCGAAGATCAAGAGAAAACAACTTCCACATTTCCTTATGGTACTTATGCTTATAGATTAATCCCGTTTGGCTTATGTAATGCAGCTGAAATATTCAAGAATGTGTTTTAAAAATATTTGATGATCTTGTTGAAAAGACTATGTAAGTTCTAACAAATGATTTCGTTGTTTGTGGAACAACATTTGATAATTGTCTCTACAATTTAACCAAAGTTTTGCAGAGATGCAGGCAATCAAATTTAGTTTTGAATTTGGACATAAGGTTTCAGAAAAAGGTATAGAAATATATAAGACCAATATAAGTGCTATAGATAATCTTACCATACCCTAAGACATTAAAAACTAAAAAAATGTTTCTAGGACATGCAGATTTTTACAAGCGTTTTATACAGGATTTTGCCAAAATAGCTATGCCTCTCACTAACCTTCTTGAGAAAGAAAGTCCGTTCTACTTGGACCATGACTGCATTGTAGCCTTTGAAAAACTCAAAAACAAATTAGTTTCAGCACATATCATGCAATCTCCAAAATGGGATGAACCTTTTGAAATAATGTGTGATGCTAGTGACTATGATGTAGGAGCTGTACTAGGATAGCGAGACAGGAAGAATTTAAATTTTATTCAATATGCTAGTAGGACTCTTAATAAGATTCAGAAAAATTATGCTACTACCGAGAAAGAGTTTCAGGCTATACTTTTTGCTTGTGACAAATTTAGATCTTACATTATTAATTCTAGAGTAATAATTCATACAAATCACCAAGCTTTGTGTCACCTTCTTGTGAAAAAGGATGCAAATCCCAGGTTGATTAGGTGGATGTTATTACTACAATAATATGATTTGAAAATAGTAGATAGGAGGGGTAAGGATAATCCAGTAGCAGATCATGTATCTAGGATGGAGGGAATAATTACTGACCCCGTACCTATAAATGAGTCATTTTCAGGAGAGTACTTAGCAAAAATTGAAGTTGTTGATCCATGGTATGCAGATTATGCTAATTATCTTGCAGTAAAATTTGTACCTCCTGGTATGATAAGAAATAAAAGAATGAAATTCTTTAATGATCTCAGACACTACTTTTGGGATGATCCATTTTTTTATCGTCATGGACCTGATGGAATGATTCGAAAGTGTGTTCCTAATCATGAAATGGATGCAATTTTGCAAGCTTGTCACGGCAGCCTGTATGGAGGACATCATGCAGGCATGCGAACTGCAGAAAAGGTACTTCAATCCGGATTCTATTGGACCACCTTGTTCAAGGATGCACAAAGGTATGTGGAATATTGTGATGCTTGCTAGAGAAGAGGTAATATAGGTAGAAGACAAGAGATGGCAATGAATAATAGTCTTATAATTGAACCATTTGATGTATGGGGAATGGATTTGATGAGACCCTTTATAGAATCAAATGGCTACACTCATATTCTTGTTACTATCTATTATGTTACTAAATGGGTTGAAGTTATCCCTACTAATCATGCAGATGTAGATACCTAGATGAAGATGATCAAGGATGTCATATTTCCCAGGTTTGGAGTTCCTAAATTTTTAATACTGATGGTGGTTCTCATTTTATGAAAGGAACTTTCAGGAAAATCCTCAGCAAATATGGAGTAACTCACTGTGTGGCTTCACCATATCATCCTCAAACGAGTGGTCAAGTGGAACTCTCTATAGATAATGAAGACCATACTCGCGAAGATGGTGGATAAATCAAGAAAAGATTGGTCATACAAGCTAAATGACGCTCTTTAGGCCTACCGAACTGCATTTAAAAATCTGATGGGTATGGCACCATATAAAATGGTATACGGTAAGGCATGCTACCTACCTTTAGAATTGGAACATAGAGCTTTTTGGACAATCAAGAACTTAAACTATGATCTTAAAGCAGCAGGAGAAAAATGTTTATTAGACCTACATGCTTTAGATTAGTTTAGGAGTGAGGCCTATGAAAATGCTAGATTTTTTAAGGAAAAAGTAAAAAGATGGCATGATAGAAAAATAGAAGATAAAGTCTATAAAAATGGAGATAAAGTTTTTCTCTATAACTCTCGCCTTTAGTTGTTTCCAAGGAAGCTCAGATCAAAGTGGGAAGGCCCCTATATTGTTGAATAAGCTTATGCATCGGGAGCAGTGAAGCTCCATGGGAAAACACCCTCTCTTTCATGGATAGTGAATGGACAACGCTTGAAGCATTATCATGCAAAATAAGATATAAGTGCAATCACCTTACGAATAATTACCCCAGAAGAGTTGATTGAGCAAAAGTATGGAAAGAATGGTAACTGGAAGAAGGATAAAATCGAGACAAAGTGAGCAATACTATGGTCAAGCTATAGACCATAAAAGAGCGCTTCATGGGAGGCAACCCATGTGAAATAAAGGGACGAGTAAGTTTTAAATTTTCAAGTAAGTTTTAGCTAAGTTTGAGATTGAATAAAGAAACACTTGAAGCTCTTGTGAAATAAAAGAAATTTGGTCATGACAAAAATCCCGTTCAATGAATGTTAATGTTGGTAAAAAATTTAAGTTGTCATGTTTCTATCAAAACTTGGTATTTTATTAAGTTTCAGACTAATAAAGAATTCCCAAAGAAATAGATAATTTTTTATGTATATTGTAACCTTAACGACCGACTATACGCTGGGAAATAAAATTCCAGCCGTATAGTTATTCATCACATCACTAATTTTTATGCCAGGATACATAGTTTAACGACCAAGTATACGACGGGAATAAATATTTCGGCCGTATAGTTGCAGTCGTATAGTTGGTACCTAATGACTGCAAGTGCATAGATCAGATGTAGCTAGTTTCGAAATAAAGATATCGATCCCACATGGAGCAGGAGTCTGAGTCTAAGAATTCTTGAAATATATACTGAAAGTAGAATTGCTAAATAAAGTTCTAAGTGACAAGATAAAATGCGAGTAATGTGTAAAAAGGTGTTTCTGGGTTTTTGATATAAGATAACAATGCATAAAGTAAATAAAAATGAATATAGAAAATAAGTATCGCGTATGTAAAAGAGATTTGAAACTTTAGTGGGAGAAAGCATTCTCAGGGATTGGCGGATACACCACTAGCATTATAAAGGGATAATGTAAAGATTATTATCATAAACATTCTCAACTATGTATGTGTGGGAGGAACTCCATCTTTTGACAAAGAGGCAGCAACCACTGCTCAAATCATCCTCATAACTACAGCAGACAACAATCAACATCAATTGAATTACTTTGCTATTAAGGAACATAATCCCGCGGGACGTATCCCATGTGGCATGGATAGTGTTTTGTGAGTTTCCTCGATTCCCAAGTTGATACGTAAGGGGTGCCAATAGCTTTATAGTCACTGTAAGTGCTAACAACCCTTCGTCTACCAAAAAGTAGTTCCCTACATCAAGTCCCCACAAGAGGCAAATATTAGAGAGGTCGGCTTCTCCCAACATCAAAATGTAGACAATCTAACACATGGTCATAGTGATGAATATCATAATAAACTTTATCTTATTCCAATATCATACTAGGGTTTCTCCATCTCCTAGCGAACTAATGATCTACTCAGACATGGAGTCCGACAACATCATAGCAATGGTAATTGAAACGATTATCGATGAATAGTACTTGTATAAATCCATAACTAGTGCAAGAATTACAACAAGATCTAGATGGGATGGATGGAGATGATGGTGGTGATGAAGATGCAACAGTTGATGAAGATGGAGATCGATGCCTTGGCCTCCCAGATCTGCATAGGGCAAAGATGGATCCCTAGGGAAGTTCCCTTCCAGATGCCTTCCGAAGGTTAGATTTCGGCGATTTCTAGGTGTTCTATATGTCGTCTCCCCAAACCAGTTGCACGGGATGAAACTATTTGAGGAGGCGGCGGCGCCGCCAACTATACGGCGGGAACTATACGGCGACCCATCGTATAGTTGGTCGTCAACTCTTCTGTCTTCGTTTCTCGCTTCAGGCTTTCTTCTGGTATTATTAATATTTCCCAAATAAGCGATTTACGTAGTTTTTATCTCCTTTTCTCTCCAGTACAACTGCTCCAAGAATTATGTCCATTGAACCCATCATCTAATCTGATCCTAGTGAAAATAAACATAAAAAGTGTATGCAAACGCCGTAAAATACCAAGATCCTACATTTACAATGCAAAATAACAATGTAAAACATGATGCAAATATGCACTCATCAACTTCCCCAAGCTTAGACTCTTGCTCGTCCCGAGAAAGTTTAGCTTAATGGATGTGATCCTCATATTCATGAAGCTGAGTCGATAAAATAAATGAGGCAATTGCAGCATGTATTTATCATAAAGGATACACATAAATTATTTTATGAATAGTACCTTACTCGAACCATCCGAATAATATTAGCAGGCTTCCACACCTTAGCAATTAATAGTTCATAAAATATTATTCTCAATATGGTGTAAAAGTATCCGGTTCAACCGAATGAGTTAGTGAGGTAGTCCCAAGTGTTTTTAGGATTAACATATTAACTTGGGATTCGAAATCTCAAACGTCTCTTTGTCTTACTACAATATAGTGGTACATGCCTATTTGCTCTTTGCACTTTCGTTGTTTTTCTTCATTTTTATTTTTCTTGTTTTTCTATATATATTTGTGCTCACACTTTTGTTTAAGTGTTGTGCAAATGAGCTAGCCATATATTCCACTTCATGTAGAAATTTCAAAGTTTAACGATCTCAATTATTAAATTCCAAACATATATTAAGCATGTTTATAACTTGAGTATTCTACTTCAAACTTGTTCTCACTCTTTTTGATAGCACTTATATTTTCTCCTTTGTTCAAGGTTTTTCTTTTTATCTTAATTAATTAGATCATCTCTCCTTTTTGTAAATCAAACCATTGACCTACAACATATTGATCAAACTATCTTTATATGTTCCATTAATACCAATGGTGTGAAAGACTCCTATTGCTATTATCAAGTGCAAGTAAAATCATACTCAAGTCATCCATATATCCAATAGGACAAACTCAAACTCAACAATGCTCCATATATTATAATAAACTCAGAATTTCATAAGAGGGATCAACTATTCCTGAAGGGAATCTAATGATGCAAACTTTATTTATGAGCTTGAACTAATGCAAAACTAGAATAGAAATACAATTCTAAGATAGATTGCAGGGTATTAAAGATCTCCCAAGCTTGGAATAAAGCCAGGTGGGATCAAATTGTAAGATCCCTCCCTTTATAAAGGTAAGGATCCCTGTGATTGTAATGCTAGTCCCTGGATCAATGCTAGCATCCACAGTTTAAAATGAAGTACACAGAAACAAAGGTCATTATTACATATCATTCCAGAGACAAACATAGTCTTTTACAAACTCCATGGCCAAAGGCCTAATACAAGAGTTCAAATATGTAACAAGATAAATAAGTCTTCATCTTCATGTGCCACAGGCAAGCATGTTGAGTGTAGACTCATAAACCCAAATCATCATCAGAATAACCTGCAACATCACAAGTTACAGCCACAATGGGTCAATACATTGGAATAGTATTGGCAAGTGATACCTTAGTAAAATATTGGTAGACTAGATACTATATGCATTTTGGCTAAGTGTAGCTTAGGCTTGCTTTGCTCAAAATAGGTTTTACCTAATAGTTGAAAACACTAAGTTTTTCTTTGACAAAATCTTCCCAAGGAAACACCAATAGAAATTAGTGAACCTTCACCCTTGTTCAACCACAAGTTTTAACTTAGAAATTGGGATGAGGAGATTCTTGATAGCTTCCATGTCTTGATGCTCAAGTTGTCCAATACCAGGGACATGGCTAAGTACTTATATTCTTCCATCTGCAGAGGTTGTGCACTTTCCCCACAAGACTTGATTTTCACCAAGACAGGACCTTTCAGAAGCCTTCCCTTAGACCAAATGGATGCGTTCCAACCTATCATCCCACTACCACCAACTATCCAAATGGCTAAGTTATTGCAACCTATGTGATCCAGGCAGAGCCCATATTGCCATGTGGCTGCACTAGAAGCTTCTTAACATTTGGCCTCTCAAATCCCTTTGTTCCTGGGTGGCTTTCCACAAGTGAGATACACAAGGTAAGCCATAGAAATGGGCCTTGTGTAACCACTCAACATAAACCATTCTTTCCATTCCACCTAGGTGTTTCATTCACTTAGTTGTTTTGTTAAGCAAAAACATAAGTCCAAAGACTTAGAAATATTTTCTCATAGCATGAATATATAACCACCCTTGGTTGCTACTAGCTAGGCTAAGCATGGCATTGATAAGCATCTTAACTTAGGAATTTCTAGCAATTCTACAACTACTTAGGATTTCCCAAGCATATCATATAGTTCAAAAATATTCATGCAAGTCTAGCAAAATATTTCTAGTGCATAGTTGAAAAACATAGGAATAAAATCATGAATCACCACTTGCCTTGGTAGTTTGGGGAGTAGCAACAATCTCCACAATCACAATCACTACTTGCACCAAAATCTACACATAAAATGATGGCACAAAATCACATACACAATATATACAAGCAAAAACACATGAATGTATGCAAAATGACATGTGATGATTTTATACACCAAACAAGACAAGTGCACGGTATTGAAACATAAACAAGTACAAATCTTGCCAAATAAATTTTATTTGAACAATTAAACATTTTTCAAATAATTACTATACACAAAATATGCCTACAAATGTCTCTGCAAAAACAATCATTTTAATAGAGGAAAAACATTAAACACATTTCATAAACAAAAGGATTTTCTCTCCTGATTCCAATGATATAAAATTTGTCAAGTTTGGACGTGGGGATCAAAAGTTATGAATTAAACAAGTTTGGCATCTAATAGATCTAAATCCAGATTTTTAAATATAAATCCTAGCCACGTGGCGCTTCCTGATTGGACAATACCGCTTCACTCAGGATCACGCTTCCGCGCCGTCGGATCAAGTTAGATCCAACGTGCTAGATCTAAAGAAAACGGTTCGCTCCAGATCTAATCTAAACCCTTCGATACAGATCTAACGGCGTGTGCTGCTTTGACCAAGGAGTGGCGGCGCGAATGGTTGCCGCGGCGGCGGCCCGTCTGCCGGCGATGTTCCGGCGAAACCAGAGGGGCAGGGGGGTCGGGCGTGTGCTTACCGAGACCGCGGGAACGTGGGGATGCTCAACGTGTGGACAAGCAGGGTCGGGGCGCACGGACACAGCAGCAGGAGCTCGTCAGAGTTGCTGGCGGCGTCGGGTGCTCCCTGTCGGAGTCGAAGACGACGTTCTGGGGTGCAATGATCCAAACAGAAAACGTTAGAAGGTGCGCTAGACATTGGCTAACACGACCGCATGATTCAGAAACAGAGGGGAACGCGGGGCTCACCGGAATTAGTCGCCGGAGTCGAGTTGAGCTTCGGTCGTTTCCATAGGTGGATGATGACGACAGCCTAGGGCGATTCAGAACAAAATAGAGGCATGAGAAGATGCGCAAGATGATCGCGAAGCAGCTCGCGTGGACCAGAAGGCAAGGGGCGCTCGGTACTCACCGTGATGGCTCGCCGGAGTCTCTCGGTACGGCGGCGATGAAACTCGAATTACCGGCAGCCTGGTGGCGTGGTGACTGTGCTGAGCGAGGGGAAATGAGCGGAGAGGGGAGGGGATCTTATAGCCGAAGCAGGGGCGGAGATTGCGCTCGCATTCATCGCCAATTAAGCAGAGTAAAGTCGCGACAGTGAAGGGGGAAGAAACGGGCGGCGACGGCGTCTGCGCGCGGAATTTGGGGAAGAAGGAGCTGACGTGGACAGAGTCCACTGATCAGTGACTGCGGGATGGGTCTATGCCGCATGAAAGGAGGAGGGAAAATCCCCGAGTGGGCTTGCTGGGCTGCGTCTGTTGCTGGGCTAGATTGGTGGCGCCAGGCCCAATTGGTTTTCTTAATTCCTTTCCTTTTTCTATAATGAATTTCAGGAATCAAATTCAATCAAATTCAAAAGCAATTGAATTCAAATCTTTTCTGGATTTTTGTAAAGTGAAACTTGTATAATTTTGAGTATAGAATCATGCTGTCTTGTTGGACTAGCATGGTCCTTTGAAGATTTTTTTTAAAAAATAACAGTGCCTTAGCACATGGTTGGATATAGATTTGAAAATGGTTTTAAAACCATATTTGTTTTGTAAATTTTGCCCAAACTCTAACATTCACCCTAAACAACAAGGAAATAAACAAAGCTTGGTTTAAAACATTTACACCCTCAATTGAGAGTGGCATTTGATTAATAGTTGCTCACATAAAATAATAGCACTAAGTGCCTCTGTTTTCTTGAAATGAGTTGGTAAAATTGTCCCTAAATTATATGCATGCATGAATGATATGAAATCTTTGCAAACATGATTTTAGGGATGTTACAAATCTAACCCCCTTAAGGTGAATCTCGCCCTCGAGATTCGGGTTGGCTAGCAAATAGGTGAGGGTGGTCTTTCCTAAGGTCATCTTCTCTTTCCCATGTTGCTTCTTCTTCGGAATGATGGTTCCATTGAACTTTGCAGAATTTGATAGTCTTAGTCCGAGTAACTCTTTCTGCAGTCTCAAGAATCTTGATAGGTTTTTCCTCATAAGTGAGATCACTTTCCAATTGGACCTCTTCCAAAGGTATAGTATCCTTCAAAGAAGTCTCTTCCATTTCTGGATGACATCTCTTAAGTTGACTCACATGAAACACATTGTGTACAACAGACAAAGATTCTGGCGATTCAATCTCATAAGCTACTTCTCCTTTACGACTCAGAATCTTGAATGGTCCAACATATCTTGGGGCCAATTTTCCTTTGACTCCAAACCTCTTCACTCCACGAAGTGGTGACACTCTAAGATAAGCTCTATCACCCACTTCATAGGTGACTTCTCTACGCTTAGGATCTGCGTAGCTCTTCTGTCGGGACTGTGCTATCTTCAATCTGTCCTTAACTAGCTTGACTTTCTCTTCAGCCTCTTTGATTAGTTCTGGCCCGAAAAAACTTCTTTCTCCCACGCCATTCCATAGCAATTGGGTGGTACACCTTCTCCCATAGAGAAACTCAAATGGTGCCATCTCAATACTGGCTTGATAGCTATTATTGTAAGAGAATTCTGCGTAAGGCAGACTTTCATCCCAGCTGGCTCCATAGTCTAGGGCACATGCCCTCAACATATCTTCCGAATCTGGTTGGTCCTTTCTGTTTGACCATCAGTCTGAGGATGAAAAGCAGTGCTGAATTCCAACCTCGTTCCGAATGACTCATGTAGTTGCCTCCAAAAATGAGAAGTGAATTGAGTTCCCCTATCAGACACAATACTCTTGGGTACTCCATGTAGACATACAATTCTACTCATATAGATCTTGGCTAACTTAGCACTTGTATAGGTTGTCTTCACGGGTATGAAATGAGCCACTTTAGTTAGGCGATCCACTACTACCCAAATAGAGTCATATCCTGACCTGGTCCTTGGCAGTCCGGTGATGATATCCATGCCAATCTTGTTCCACTTCCAGTCAGGAATAGGTAGTGGTTGTAGCAATCCTGCTGGTTTCTGATGTTCCGCTTTCACTCTACTACATACATCACACAAAGCAATATGTTCGGCAATGTCCTTCTTGAGATTATTCCACCAAAATATTTATTTCCTATCCATGTACATTTTGGTGTTACCTGGATGAATGGAATACGGTGAGTTGTGTGCTTCTTGTACAATCACCTTCCGAAGCTCCGGATCTTGTGGAACACAGATACGTTTTCCATACCATAAAGTACCCTGTTCATCTTCATGGAATCCTTTGGCTTTTCCCTTGCCAATCTTTTCCTTAATCTCTTCAATTTCCTTATCTGTCTTTTGGGCTTCTTTGATTTTGTCCAACAAGGTGGGTTGAACATCCAATGACATGAGATGTCCTTCAGGCACAATCTCCAATCTGAGATCTCTAAATTGGGCACACAGATCATCTGGCAATTCTCCTTTAGCAAGGCCATTTACAAAAACCTTACGTCTTAGAGCATCCTCTACAACATTTGCTTTACCGGAGTGGTATTGCAAACTCAAGTCATAGTCCTTGATGAGTTCTAGCCATCTTCTTTGTCTCATGTTGATTTATTTTTGGGTGAAGATATACTTCAAACTTTTGTCATCTGTGAACACTTCACATCGCTTTCCCAAAAGATAGTGTCTCCATGTTTTGAGTGCATGGACAACAGAGGCTAACTCTAAATCATGAGTTGGGTAGTTTACCTCATGTGTTTTGAGTTGTCTCGAGGCATAAGCCACAACTTTCCCTTCTTGCATAAGTACCGCACCTAATCCATGATGAGATGCATCACAATACACTTGGAAATCCTTCTCCAAATCTGGCAGACATAAGACTGGTGCTGTCACTAGTCTCTTCTACAATTCTTGAAAACTGAGTTCACATCCTTCAGACCAAGCAAACTTCTTGTCTTTCTTTAGCAATTCTGTCATTGGCTTAGCTATCTTGGAGAAATTCTCAATGAACCTTCTGTAGTATCCTGCCAAGCCAAGGAAACTACGAATCTCTTTCACTGACTTAGGGGATTCCCATTCAGTTACAGCTGAAACTTTAGCAGGATCAACTGCTACACCATCTCCTGACACAACGTGTCCAAGAAATCCAACTTCATTCAACCAAAACTCACACTTGCTGAATTTGGCATACAGCTTATGCTCTCTAAGCTTCTCAAGTATCAAACGCAAATGTACTTCATGCTCTTATTTGCTCTTGGAATAGATCAAAATGTCATCAATGAAAACGACAACAAAGTTGTCAAGGAATTCCATGAACACCTTGTTCATCATATTCATGAAATAAGCTGGTGCATTGGTCAAACCAAATGGCATCACGGTGTACGCATACAATCCATACCTAGTGGTGAAAGTTGTCTTAGGTATGTCTTGTTCCCTTATCTTGAGCTGGAAATAACCTGACCGGAGATCAATCTTTGAGAACACACAAGCTCCTTCTAACTGATCAAACAAGTCATTGATTCTAGGCAAAGGGTATTTGTTCTTGATAGTCACCTCATTGAGTGAACGATAATCTATGCATAAACTTTGACTTCTATCTTTCTTTTCCACAAACAAAACTGGTGCTCCCCAAGATGAAGAACTTGGTTGAATAAATCCTTTCTTCAACTGTTCTCCAAGTTGTTTCTTGAGTTCTTTCAACTCATCAACTGACATTTTGTATGGTCTCTTTGCTATTGGTCCAGATCCTGGTAGCAAGTCAATAAGAAACTCCACATCTCTTTCTGGTGGCATTCCTGGTAATTCTTCTGGAAACACATCCGGATATTCACTCACAATTGGCACACTGTCTATGCTAACCCCCTTAGGAGAATTTAGCTTACTCCTTTTTGATTCAAAGTTGGTCTTGAATCTGATCCTTTTGTTTTCTGGAGTTGTGAGTGAGACAGTATGGTTGGCACAATCTATCACTCCCTTGTGCTTAGTCATCCAGTCCATTCCCAAAATAACATCCAGTCCTTGGGAGTTTAGGATTATGAGGTTAACGGGAAACTTATACTTCCCAAACTCTATGACTAGATCATGACATCCTGAGTTCACTAACATTTCTCCGCCAGGAGAACTTACTTTTATAGGACACCCAATATTTTCTACCGGTAGTTCATTTCTTTCAACAAATGCTCTTGATATGAATGAATGAGATGCACCAGTATCAAAGAGAACAAATGCTAGAACAGAATTGAGTTTGAACTTACCAGCAACAGCATCAGGTTCCTCATAGATTTCCTCCACATTGATGTGGTTCACTTGCCCCTTCTGGAAAGGGTTGGGCTTGTTGGGTCCTTCAACTTTATTTTCTGGGCATTCATTTGCATAATGCCCCATCTTCTTGCACTTGAAACATTCAACCTGACTAAGATCCTTCTTGACAGGTTGGCTTCCACTACCACTTCCACTTCCATGGTGGTGGCTCTTATATCCACCCTTGTGATTCTTATATTTATCATTGTCATGACTACGGTGGTGCTTGTTGTCATGATGACGGTTGTGGTTGTGGTGCTTGTTGTACTTCCCATGCTTGTGGGATCCAGAATTCTCACTATCATCATAATGGGAACGCTTGTGAGACGATCCCGAGCTGTGCTTGTCAGAGTGCTTCCTCTTCCTGCTTTCAACTTGTTTCATCTTGCTCTCCAAGATGGCAGCGTTGTCACAAAGAGACTGATATGTGGGGACATAGGCCACAGCTAACTGCAGGTTCAGTTCATCGTTCAATCCTTCAAGGAACTTCTCTTTCCTCTTAGCATAAGTGTCAACTTCATCTAGTGCATAACGTGCCAGATTGTTGAACTCCTCAATATATTCGGCCACGCTGTGGCGGCGCTGCTTCAAGTTATGAAATTCCTTCTTCTTGAAACTCATCACTCCGGATGAGATGTGAGCAGTACGGAAACCATCTTCAAAGATAGCCCACGTCACATCCTCAATGGGAGTGGTGATCTGGAAGTTATCCCACCAAGTGGCTGCTGGTCCTTCCAACAAATGTGCTGCAAATCTTACTTTCTCTTCATCAGTACAGCCAACAGTTACCAAGTCCTTATTCACAGAGCGTAGCCAATCATTGGCCACCATAGGATCAGTAGTTCCTGAGAACTTTGCTGGCCTCAGCCTTAAGAATCTGGTAAGCATGTCAAAACCCGGTGGGTTGTTCTGATTGTTGTTGTTGTTGTTGTTGTTGTTGTTGTTGTTGTTGTTGTTGTTGTTGTTGTTGTTGTTGTTGTTGTTGTTGTTGTTGTTGTTGTTGTTGTTGTTGTTGTTGTTGTTGTTGTTGTTGTTGTTGTTGTTGTTGTTGTTGTTGTTGTTGTTGTTGTTGTTGTTGTTGTTGTTGTTGTTGTTGTTGTTGTTGTTGTTGTTGTTGTTGTTGTTGTTGTTGTTGTTGTTGTTGTTGTTGTTGTTGTTGTTGTTGTTGTTGTTGTTGTTGTTGTTGTTGTTGTTGTTGTTGTTGTTGTTGTTGTTGTTGTTGTTGTTGTTGTTGTTGTTGTTGTTGTTCTGATTCTCTATGAACGTGGTCATCATTTGCATCACCTGTGTCTGAGCTGTCATCATCTGCTGCATCTCGGGGGTGATATTGTTGTTGTTAGGGTTGGGATTGGCACGTCGGGGAGGCATCTATGGTTGTTCAATAGAGATAAGAATGAGATACACATAGATGCTAACATGCACAATACATCACATAAAAAATCACCAAACATGCATCATAGTAGTAAAAGTTCAACAACAAAGACAACAAGTTTTGAAAGTAAACACACCAATAGCAAGCCATCCACATGTTGGATGGTCATTGCGACTTAATAATCAAAAGTATGATAAATAACGGTAAATGAGTAATCATCACTACTCCTCTGCATCAACCTCCTCATCAACAAGTGTAAGACCTGCATTCTCCATAGCGGTCTTGTACTCCTCGACATTGGTGGTCAAGGTCTCTATTTTGGCTTTGAGAGCCCTCTTCTGTGATCGAAGTCTCTCAATCACACCTTGCTGATGCTCGAGCTCGAAGTCCTTGTCCTCTAGTTCTGTAGTCATGTCTCGAATCCTCTTGTTCCTATCTTGGACTCTCTTCTCTTGACTCTTGAACTTTCTATCCTGACTCTCAAACTTGGCCTCCATTTCTTTGACTATCTCATCTTGCTCCGCGAAGAGCTTGTCCTTCTCACGAAGCTGCTGTAGAGGTCTCAACCTAATAAGGTAGATTCCTCCTGTGTTTTACAATGCTAGTCCCTGGATCAATAGCTAGCATCCACAGTTAAGATGTAATATCAAGAAACAAAGGTCATAATATAACTTTATAACCAGGAATAACATAAGTTTATTACATCAAACATAGCTCATTTGGCTATTACATTATATTGCAGCGGAAATATCTATAAGTATGGGTCCTTCATCTTCAAAATGCCACAAGCAGATGTTGGTTGTAGACTTTGTAATCCTAATCAAACAATCTTCATAAAAATTCAATCAAACCTGCAACATTACAAGTTACAGCCACAAGGGTCAATACATTTGAATTGTATTGGCAAGCTTCACTATTATTTATAATGTGAGTGGATCCTAAATTTACATGCATATATGGCTAAGTAGAGTTTAAGGCATATTTGCATAAAGCAATATTTTATCCTATCTTTTCAAAAATGGTTTTGATCCTTTGTCAAAACTCTTTTCCAAGTTCCTTGAACTCCTTGGTAGAAACTCAAGTGTTCAAGTCCTTGTCAAAAATCTCTTGTGCTACTTGGTAACCCCAAGTGCATCAAGTTTTATCAAAATCTCATGAGTTCCTTGGTAACCCCAAGTACATCATGCTCTTGAGCACCTTGGTAACCACAAGTGCATCAAGCTTAACAAAATCTCTTTGAATTCCTTGGTAGACACACAAGGGCATCAAGTTTTTATATTAGAAGTTGGAATGTCGAGATCTCCCATAGTTCAAACTTTAGTTGCTCAGTATTGTCCATAACCGGGGACACGGCTAAGTACTTAGATTTTTATTAACTTCCGCAGAAGGAGTACACTTTACCCACATGACACAATCCCATCTTGTTGCCACCAGTGGCCTACTGGATTAGTGCTCACCAAGATGGAGTACTGGCAGATTGAGAATGTGACGAAGTCTTTCCAAAAGGTCCTCCCATACATCATTGCTAGCTTGTCTTCAGCCCCCATGAAGCATTCCGGATCCCCATGTCCGGTAACTAAAGACAATGTATGGGGTCTTCCTATTGTAGTTGACTAAGCCAGAGCCATAATAGCATGTGGTTGCACACGAAAGCCACAATTGGAGAAACATGTTCAATCTCTAAGTTTCCTAGGTGGTTTTCATTTGGAGCACAACACAAAGTGATTGCCATAGACATGGTTCCTTTTGTTGCCACCTTCTCCAAAACTTCAAGTATCCTCCACCTAGGTGGTTCATTGAGTCCTTGTTTTATTATGTAAAACACAAGTCCTTTTCTCAACCTTTGTAAAATCTCAACATGTATCTCTTTTCAAAACATAGCATGGCTAAGCATGTACAACTTCAATATTTTCACTAAGGAGTGTATAAGGAATCCTATTAGGATTTAGCATAGCATAAGTACAGAAATATCTTTTCATGCATGTTCTCAAAATCCACTAAGTATAATGAAAATAGTAGGACTTTTGATGATAGTGTCACTTGCCTTTTTGGAAGAGAATGGTGGTTCACTCCTTGATCTTGCTAGTCTCACACTTTGCTAAATTCACTACAAGTCAATCAAGCAAGCACAAAATCAACTAACATTCCAAACCAAAGTCAAACAAACAATTTCACACTCACAAAGCAATGGAATCTAAGTCATGCAATAGTATGCAAAGGATGGTTCTATTGCAAGGATGGTCTCCACTTGGTTTATAAACTTTGTAAGGTCCAAATTGGTCATTTACCAAAGTGGCAAAGTCAATGGTTAGAGGGTTTTGCTCAAAATCTATTTTAAAATCCATTCAACATTTTATGTGGTGGAGAATAGTTTTATTAAATCTAAACCTTTTAAGTTTTCACCAAAAGTTTCTAACTCTCTCAAGTTTTGTTGTTTTGGGTCAGTAGCTTTGAATCAAAATATTTTCTCAAAGTTTTATCCCAAAATCCCTTTTTCATAACCAAACCATTATCTTTATTTGGCTAGAAATAGACTAATTCAATTAATCCATTCTAAAGTTTTCCAATCTCACTTTCAAAACCATGGGTTGGTTCCTAGGGTCAGTAAGGTCACAATAAACTAATTTGCAAAAGATTTAATCCAAAAATCAATTTTAAACAAATTTCCTACTCTAAACAAGCTCTCAAAATATTCTGCAAAATCAAGCAAGCTAACAGATACTATTTTCCAAGCTAAGGCCATGGTTGTTTAGGTCTTGCTCTCCTGAATCCATTGATATAAAATTTATAATTTTTGGACGTGTGGTTTGAAAGTTACAAGGGTTTGAAGTTTGCAATTAAATCAGATTCAAATTTGTTTTTAGTTTTAAACCTGGCCACGCGTCGTGTTCCTATTGGTACATACCGTTTCGGTTGGATCGCGGCTGTGGGGCGTTGGATTTAGTTAGATCGAGTGGCCCAGAGGACATACCCCTTCGACGATAAGTGATCTAATCGTGGCCGCTAAATCTGGATCGAACGGTACTGGCGAATTTGACCTAAAGTGGGTGGCGCTGACGGCGGCGCTCTGGCGGCAGCGCTCAGGCGGGGTGGTCGCCGGGAATTCAGGACACAAGGAAGAAGAGGAGAAGGCTCACCGAGATCGCAGGGTCGTGGTGACGCTCGTCGTGCTGTTGGCTTGACAAGGGGAGCTCGGGTACTGCGGCAATTGCTCGCCGGAGTACCTGCTGGCGTCGGTTGCGCGTGGTCGTGGTCGAAGTCGACTCTGTGGTTCACCCCGATGCAAAACGAGGGCACAGTTAGGAGCATAAGATCAAGGCAGAGCTGTGTGCGTGATCGAGAGGGCGCGGGGCGGTCGGATTCTACCTGTGGGGCTCGTCGGAGAAGAGTCAGACACGGCGGTGCTTGAAGCTTGACGAAGGCGACGTTCAGGGACGCCCGCGGATGAATGGAGGGTATGGGGAGAAGCGTATGAGAGTGGAGGAGGTGTGTGCTAGGTCGAGGAGGCTCGGGCGTTGCGGTGTTGGCCGGAATCGGAGATAGAAGCTCGTCGGAGCAGCGGCGGTGCAGGAGTGATTGGCGACAGCCTAGGGGCAGAGAGAGGGAGTGGTCTGGGGAAAAAGGAGGGGGAGACGCTGGGGTTTTAACGAGCACAGTCAAAGCGAGGTAAAGGCGCGGTGTTATGGCGAATTGATCGCGCGGAATCACAGCAGGTAACGGTTGTCGAGGGAGGAAGAAGGAGTCGCGTGGGTGGGGAGGAAGAACAGTGGAGGTGGGTCTACCTGTCAGTGGGGAAAGAAAACGAGGAGGAGGTCCACCTGTCATACTCTGCGCGGGTCTGTTAGTGGGTGTGAACCGTTTTCTTGCGGGGTGATGAAACTGGGCTGGTGCTGGGCCTATTGGGCTGCCTGGGTTGGGTTGGCCATTTTTTTCTGTCTGATTCCTTTTTCCTTTTCTAATTCTATTTTTCTGTTTTGAATTTCAAACAAACAAACAAGGTTCAAATCAATTCAAACAATTCAAACTATTATAATGAGTTTTTGGTTCTGTTTAACATCATAATTCACATTCTAAAATAAAATATTATTTTAAATCTTTTTAGGTTCCATTTATTAATTAAATAAATGGATCATTAGTTATTTAATAAAATAGGGTTTGTTTTAATTAATATAATCTTCATTTAAAATCCAAATATTTTCAAAAACCAATTCAGTAGGTTTTATTTGAAAATAAAGAATATTTGGAAAGCTTGTTTAAAATAAAATAACCTTTTATTTATGGTCCATTTACAATTAAATAAGTGGGTCTCAGTTATTAAATTAAATAGGATTTGTTTTATTGAGATAATTATTTTAAAACCTAGAATAAAGTCAAAACACTTTAGTAGGTTTTATTTGTGAATATCAAATACTTGGAAAACTTATTTTAAATAATTTTAATAAGTTTTGATGTTTCAATTAAATTGGTAAAACCTTTTATTTAATTAAAGTTGGGTATTAAATCCTTATTAATTTATTTCAATCAACTTTTGCTAATGTTATTAAAATAAAATGTTTAAATCCCAAGCTTGGCCAAGGTTTTAATTTGGCTTTATAAAATAACCTTTATTTATAAATTCACCCTTTTTGAAAAACCAAATCTTTATTATAAGACTTCAAAATAGTAATTTCCAAAACATTTTTAATTTCCTTTAATTAAATGTTTCATTCATTAAATTCCTTTTTAGGATTTTATTTAATTCAAATGGGTTTGAGGTTCCATTTTAATTCAAAAAGTTTCTTCTGGCCCTGAAAATCAAACAAAGTTTTGTTTTATTCATTTATTTTCACATTACAAGATTTGGAAAATCTTGGGATGTGACAGCTGCACCTGGAGTTCGTCATTGCTGAGCATGACGTTGGTCCTATCAGTATCTAGGTGCCTAAGAAGAACCTCTAAGTCCTGGAGGTATAGACGAATCGGCTCTGCCGTCTCTCTCTAAGTATCCTCGAAGTCAATGGCCTCACCATCCTCATCACGTCTACCGAAGGCGTGGAAGTGAGTACCTCTAATCTCTCGAGAGTGTCTCCCCAGTAAACGTCCAAGCAAATCCTGTATGACTACCTCTAGGCCTCTCTCCTTGTCATCATGCATGAGCTTGAAGGTGATGGCCTCCATGGCTGGCTCAGTCTGGCGTCCTGGCTGAGTAACTTTGAAGCCCCAAAGGTCCTTCATCTCGAACTTGGTGAGGGGAAGCATCATGATGGTAGGAAGTGGGAGATTGAGCAAACTAGTGAGCTCAATAATACGAGTGCCAAAACGAGTTCCCTTGAACTCTTTAGTCGTGCTGATGGTAACATTAGGCATCTATTTTATAAGATAGAAAAAGTTAGAATCAACATACATAGAGATAAATCACAAGACAAGGCATCACATGCATATCTTTGACAATCAAAACATTCAAGTCATGGCATACATAAAACCATTACAAGCATCCAAGGTTCAACTTATTTTAAACAACATTTGGGAAATAAAATGATAGGTGTGGTGGTCCAACTAACGAAGTACGTTACAATTCCATCTCACTTGCCAAGTTGGCTAACAGGGCATCTCTAGAGGCAATCTGTCGATCCTGATCACATGACTCAATGGCTAAGTCTATGATGTCCTCTCTTAAACGTTGGTTGGTAGCCTCTAACTCTTGGGTATGCTTCTTTTCTTCCCTAAGGTCATTCTGGGTGTTGAGCATTCTGCACTTGATTCTATCACCAAGCTCTTTGATGGCCTTCCAAGATGCATCCCTTGCTGAATCAAATAAGGTGGTGTGCATCACTGAGTTGGTGACCATGCAGAATCCTGATTCCTTGTGGTTTTCTTCCTTGTTTTTATACAAGTGAAGTTACACCCACCAGTATTCAACTCCTTCATCCATCACAGGAAAACCTTTGTACACAGCTGCACCATGTATTCCCATGGCAACCATGAGGTCCTTGAGAGCCTTGGGGAATTCTGTCTCACATTCCAAAGTCATAGTCATGAGTGGTCCCTTCCTCACGGCTTCGTTGATGGATTTCATCTACAAATAGAGATGAGAAAGAGGATTAGAAAAGTTTACGAGAAGAAAAAGACAAGTGTGGAAGTTGTTGAAATTTTTTCCTTAGTGGTTTCCAATCCTAGGGTCATAATCCTACAGGCAACACAGTGCTCTGATACCATCTGTAAGATCCCTCCCTTTATAAAGGTAAGGATCCCTGTGATTGTAATGCTAGTCCCTGGATCAATGCTAGCATCCACAGTTTAAGATGAAGTACATAGAAACAAAGGTCATTATTACATATCATTCCAGAGACAAACATAGTCTTTTACAAAGTCCATGGCCAAAGGCCTAATACAAGAGTTCAAATATATAATAAGATAAATAAGTCTTCATCTTCATGTGCCACAGGCAAGCATGTTGAGTGTAGACTCATAACCCCTAATCATCATCAGAATAACCTGCAACATCACAAGTTACAGCCACAGTGGGTCAATACATTGGAATAGTATTGGCAAGTGATACCTTAGTAAAATATTGGTAGACTAGATACTATATGCATTTTGGCTAAGTGTAGCTTAGGCTTGCTTTGCTCAAAATAGGTTTTACCTATTAGTTGAAACACTAAGTTTTTCTTTGACAAAATCTTCCCAAGGAAACACCAATAGAAATTAGTGAACCTTCACCCTTGTTCAACCACAAGTTTTAACTTAGAAATTGGGATGAGGAGATTCTTGATAGCTTCCATGTCTTGATGCTCAAGTTGTCCAATACCAGGGACATGGCTAAGTACTTAGATTCTTCCATCTGCAGAGGTTGTGCACTTTCCCCACAAGACTTGATTTTCACCAAGACAGGACCTTTTAGAAGCCTTCCCTTAGACCAAATGGACGCGTTCCAACCTATCATCCCACTACCACCAACTGTCCAAATGGCTAAGTTATTGCATCCTATGTGATCCAGTCAGAGCCCATATTGCCATGTGGCTGCACTAGAAGCTTCTTAACATTTGGCCTCTCAAATCCCTTTGTTCCTGGGTGGCTTCACACAAGTGAGATACACAAGGTAAGCCATAGAAATGGGCCTTGTGTAACCACTCAACATAAACCATTCTTTCCATTCCACCCAAGTGTTTCATTCACTTAGTTGTTTTGTTAAGCAAAAACATAAGTCCAAAGACTTAGAAATATTTTCTCATAGCATGAATATATAACCACCCTTGGTTGCTACTAGCTAGGCTAAGCATGGCATTGATAAGCATCTTAACTTAGGAATTTCTAGCAATTCTACAACTACTTATGATGGGGATATGCCTACCGGGGTATACCCAGCAGGACGTTTCCGACTGGCCCAGGAACTGGCGAGTAGGCCTGCAAGACGGCGACTGAATCAAGACCTGGCGTGGATCCAAGCGACTGGAAGTTGAAGGCCCAGGAGAGTAGATAGGCCCAGTCAGATTAGGTTAAATGAGTACCGAAACCTTAACTGATTCGGTTGAGATATGTAAACCCTAGGGGAGGGTGAGTCTATATAAACCTCCCTACAGGGCGTGTAAACGTACGTTCCATCATCCACCCAAGCGACTCGCCGCCTAGCCGTCGAGCTCGCCCCATTGTACCTCCATCATTATACAATCTAGCAGGAGTAGGTCTTTACCCTCCGGGGTCCGAACCTGGGTAAAACCCTGTGTCTCCGCCCTCATCTCGCACCGCAGATGGCTAGCCGCCCTTGCCCTTCGTTCTACTACTCGCTACCGATTGCAGCATCTGCCGTGGTTATTCACGCTGCAAACCCTGTGCAAAAGTCAAACAGTCAACAAAAACGAAATCCTAAGTGCCCACCCGCTGAAATTCAGCGACTGGACACTCGGGGACCGGAGATAAAAAAATCCTAAGTGCCCACCCGCTGAAATTCAGCGACTGGACACTCGGGGACTGGAGATCAAAAATCCTAAGTGCCCACCCGCTGAAATTCAGCGACTAGACACTCAGGGACTGGGCGCGAGAAATAAAAGCAAAACACCAAAAGAATCTGACCACTACAATTCAGTGGCCCGATCCTCGGGGACTGGACATACCTGGATGGCTGCGCCAAGCATGCCGTGCAGCTGTAGCGCGTCCACGGATGCGAGAAGAGCCGGAGTGTGCCCGCGACGTTGCTCGACCTCCGTTTCGGCGACCCCAGGCACGCGGCTCGATGGCGTGGTACCACTCACCATAGCCGCTTTGGCCATGAAGCGGGGGAAGGTCACGATAGATGCTCCAGCACCAAAAGATGCCGTCTCGGTCATCCCAGGCGAGGAACCACCCTCCTTGATCGTCAAGGTCGCCCCCGCCGTAGGATCACTCGGAGCAATCATCGTGTCATCAGACACCGTGACGACATCATCGCTCTTGGCCTTCTTGGCACTGTCTGTGGGGGCAGCGACCTTATCATCCTTCCTCTTTTGAGAAGGGTCCTCCTCGGCGACGACTGGCGGCACCTTGGCCACGGACGGGTGGCCTATCTTTTTAACCCCAGTCCTGCAAATTGATTACATGAGCAAAGTGGTTCGAGTACAACGAAAAATAAAGCAGGTGAATAAAACTCACTTGGCGACTGGTATGAACCGCAGCCCCGTGCGGATGCTAGCCGGCTTCTCCAGTTCGGGGCCCAGTTTTCGACTGAGGCCCATCTCCAGGACATCATGCGCCCAAGACACAGACGGCCTCTTTGTTGATGAGGCCGCGACAGGAGCCTCCACAACGTTTTCGGCAGGAGCTCTCCTGGGAGGCGAAGCTGCCGCGGCTGGAGCGACCCCCGACCCAGAGACTGGGGCGAAAGGGGGAGGAATCGAGGCTAGAGGCACCTCACTCAGGACGGCGGTGACATCCGGTGCTGCCGTCGTCTGTGGCACTTCATCCCTGGCCAGGCTGGTGGCGTCGGAACTACTCGCCGAATGAGGCGGAGATGCCCGTCTCGCTGGCTTCGTCTTCCTCTTCGGAGGGGCCTTCACCTCCTTCTTCTTCTTCTTCTTCTTTTTTGACGGAGTGGCCTCGCGACGCGAGGTGAGCTCGGGAAGCTCATCATCGTCATCATCATGACGTTCAAGACTTCTACTCGCCTCGAGTTCGCGCTGACGCTGCCCGTGAGTTTTACGAACCAATGGGGCGGCCTCTTCCTCGGACTCGTCGTCATCGCTCCTGTCGCTCTCGACGTCGCCCTTGGCAGGAGGCGATTCGCCCCCGTCCTGGACGGACGAGCTCGAATTCTCGTCGTCCGCGGGCGGAAGCCACCCTTCCACCACTTGAAATAACTGCAATAGGCATGAGACAGTATCAGTATAACCGCGACAACATCAACTGCGACTGCGAATGATAGAAAATGACTTACCGTCGGGGCTGGATGCTTTGCGGTGTAGGGGGCGACCCCAGCCTTCGCGTCCAGGTACACCGCCTGGGTGATCTTCTTCAACGCCGGGATGTAGTCCTCGAGTGTCCACTCGGCGAGGCAGGATTTCGTCGAGTCCTCCCGGCCCGTGTACTCGTACATATAATGGTCACGGCAGGACAGGGGAACGAGTCGCCGCCCGAGCCAACAGTTGTACAAATTGATGGTCTGAAGACCCTTCTTCTTCAGGCCGCGGATGGTCTGAAGCATCTCATCCACGACCATCCGCTGGTCTATTGGGAGTTTGCCGACTTGGAGTCGGCGCGGTTTGGGCCGGTCGGCGGAGTATCTTGGGATCGCCACCTCACCGTCTGGAGTCGCCTCTGTAACGTAAAACCAAGACTTCTTCCATTCGCTCGCCGCCTTGGCAGGTAGCATCAGATCGAAAAAGGAGGCCTTCGACTTCAACTGAAACATCAAGCCACCCGCAGCAAGCATTGGGATGCCTGCTTCTTCACGACTGATCCTCCCGTGGAACAGATCTTGCCACAAGGGAAAGTAGGGCCTGCAGCCCAGGTAGCACTCGCAGAACGCCACGAAAATGGCGAGCTGATCGATGCTGTGCGGGCCCAGGTCCGATGGCTAGATCCCGTAGAAGGCGCAGAAGCGCCGCAAGAAGAGAGATGTGGGGAATCCCAGCCCCCGTTCCAGGTGGCTGGTGAAGCAGACGAATTCTCCCTCGCGCGGGTCCGAAGTCACCTCTCCGGCCGCGGGGATGCGCCACCTGCCGACGCGCAGGATCCCGGCCTCCTCGAAAGACGCCAGTAGCACTCTGTACACTTGGACCTGCCCCATGGTTTGGTGGAGGGGGCCATTGGCGGAAAGGTTCATGGAGGTCGGAGGATTTTGGATCGGCTGGATCGCGATGCGGAGGAAAACGGAGGTGCGCGCAATCGGAGGAAATGACGAGGAAGTGGTTCTCCGATCGCCTACCATTCCCTTTATATAGCGGTTGTTACCCGCCAAATCAGGAAGCCGTTACTACGCGGTGATTACGCCAAAAGTTACCGTTGGATTACCCCAATGGCTAGTTTTGACTGAGTTTGACGGTCCAACTTTAGCCACTCGGCACGCCGACCCGACCACTACAACAGTGACTAAATATTTTTCCGACCCGTTCGCCAAGCTGCGACCAGAATGACTAGTTTTTTCCCTTTATTCAGGATCCCGCCACCGATTCGACTGGATGTCCGCATTGGACCCGTATGCTCTGACTACTAGCAACCACCTGCGCCCAATCGACGACGGCCTCGGGGACTACTGATGGGGATATGCCTACCATGGTATACCCAGCAGGACGTTTCCGACTGGCCCAGGAACTGGCGAGTGGGCCTGCAAGACGGCGACTGGATCAAGACCTGGCGTGGATCCAAGCGACTGGAAGTTGAAGGGCCAGGAGAGTAGATAGGCCCAGTCGGATTAGGTTAAATGAGTACCGAAACCTTAACTGATTCGGTTGAGATATGTAAACCCTAGGGGAGGGTGAGTCTATATAAACCTCCCTACAGGGCGTGTAAACGTACGTTCCATCATCCACCAAAGCGACTCGCCGCCTAGCCGTCGAGCTCGCCCCATTGTACCTCCATCATAATACAATCTAGCAGGAGTAGGTCTTTACCCTCCGGGGGGCCGAACCTGGGTAAAACCCTATGTCTCCGCCCTCATCTCGCACTGCAGATGGCTGGCCACCCTTGCCCTTCGTTCTACTACTCGCTGCCGATTGCAGCATCTGCCGTGGTCATTCCCATGACAACTTAGGATTTCCCAAGCATAGCATATAGTTCAAAAATATTCATGCAAGTCTAGCAAAATATTTCTAGTGCATAGTTGAAAAACATAGGAATAAAATCATGAAGCACAACTTGCCTTGGTAGTTTGGGGAGTAGCAACAATCTCCACAATCACAATCACTACTTGCACCAAAATCTACACATAAAATGATGGCACAAAATCACATACACAATATATACAAGCAAAAATACATGAATGTATGCAAAATGCCATGTGATGATTTTCTACACCAAACAAGACAAGTGCACAGTACTGAAACATAAACAAGTACAAAACTTGCCAAATAAACTTTATTTGAACAATTAAACATTTTTCAAATAATTACTATACACAAAATATGCCTACAAATGTCTCTGCAAAACAATCATTTTAACACAGGCAAAACATTAAACACATTGCATAAACAAAAGGATTTTCTCTCCTGATTCCAATGATATAAAATTTGTCAAATTTGGACGTGGGGATCAAAAGTTATGAATTAAACAAGTTTGACATCTAATAGATCTAAATCCAGATTTTTAAATATAAATCCTAGCCACGCGGCACTTCCTGATTGGACAATACCGCTTCACTCAGGATCACGCTTCCGCGCCGTCGGATCAAGTTAGATCCAACGCGCCAGATCTAAAGAAAACGGTTCGCTCCAGATCTAATCTAAACCCTTCGATATAGATCTAACGGCGTGTGTTGCTTTGACCAAGGAGTGGCGACGCGAATGGTTGCCGCAGTGGCTGCGCGTCTGCCGGCGATGTTCCGGCGAAACCAGAGGGGCAGGGGGGTCGGGCGTGTGCTTACCGAGACCGCGGGAACGTGGGGATGCTCAACGTGTGGACGGGCAGGGTCGGGGCGCACGGACACAGCAGCAGGAGCTCGTCGGAGTTGCTGGCGGCGTCGGGTGCTCACTGTCGGAGTCGAAGACGACGTTCTGGGGCGCAATGATCCAAACAGAAAACGTTAGAAGGTGCGCTAGACATTGGCGAACACGACCGCGTGATTCAGAAACAGAGGGGAACGCAGGGCTCACCGGAATTAGTCATCGGAGTCGAGTTGAGCTTCTGTCGTTTCCATAGGTGGATGATGACGACGGCCTAGGGCGATTCAGAACAAAACAGAGGCATGAGAAGATGCGCAAGATGATCGCGAAGCAGCTCGCGTGGACCAGAAGGCAAGGGGCGCTCGGTACTCACCGTGATGGCTCGCCGGAGTCTCTTGTTACGACGGCGATGCAACTCGAATTACTGGCAGCCTGGTGGCGTCGTGACTGTGCTGAGCGAGGGGAAATGAGCGGAGAGGGGAGGGGATCTTATAGCCGGAGCAGGGGCGGAGATTGCGCTCGCATTCATCGCCAATTAAGCAGAGTAAAGTCGTGGCAGTGAAGGGGGAAGAAACGGGCGGCGATGGCGTCTGCGCGCGGAATTTGGGGAAGAAGGAGCTGACGTGGAGAGGGTCCACTGATTAGTGACTGCGGGGTTGGTCTGTGCCGCATGAAAGGTGGAGGGAAAATCCCCGAGTGGGCTTGCTGGGCTGCGTCTGTTGCTGGGCTAGATTGGTGTCGCCAGGCCCAATTGGTTTTCTTAATTCCTTTTCTTTTTCTATAATGAATTTCAGGAATCAAATTCAATCAAATTCAAAAGCAATTGAATTCAAATCTTTTCTGGATTTTTGTAAAGTGAAACTTGTATAATTTTGAGTATAGAATCATGCTGTCTTGTTGGACTAGCATGGTCCTTTGAAGATTTTTTTTAAAAAAATAACAGTGCCTTAGCACATGGTTGGATATAGATTTGAAAATGGTTTTAAAACCATATTTGTTTTGTAAATTTTGCCCAAACTCTAACATTCACCCTAAACAACAAGGAAATAAACAAAGCTTGGTTTAAAACATTTACACCCTCAATTGAGAGTGGCATTTGATTAATAGTTGCTCACATAAAATAATAGCACTAAGTGCCTCTGTTTTCTTGAAATGAGTTGGAAAAATTGTCCCTAAATTATATGCATGCATGAATGATATGAAATTTTTGCAAACATGATTTTAGGGATGTTACACAAATAATCCCTTGCGATTTTTTTGATACTTGGAGTTCACAGTGGTGCCATGGCATGAGGTATCTTCTCTTCATGGGACAACCTGAGGTGTAGGGATTGATTGATGGCCTCCAAATATTTAATGCGCAGCTTGTAGAGGAGATTATTCTTCTCCATCACTTTCACTTGTTCTTTAATGATCTCATTGTTGCTTTGGAGGGTTTGTATTGCCTTGAGACTCATAGTGAAACCTGCTTCAGTGGTTTTCTTTATATCTTCATCAAGTTTATCAAGATAAACACGCAGCCACCAAAGATGCCTAGGCGTTCCCGATGCCTCCTTGTTTTTATTTCTTCAATCTTCAACTCGAGGGCCTTCAACTCCCTCTTCCGACGTTATTTGTCCTCATCAAAGAACTCTAAAGAGGTAGTCTTGATCTCCTTTGCTCGCTCACTGTTACTTCTGATCTCCATAGGAACTCCTCCCCTCTACCTCTTGGATCTTGATGGCTCTATGTTGCGTCTTCCCTTGTATGAACAAGAGGTAGATTTGTTCCTGGTGATTTGTGATTAGAGAGAGGCACAATAGGGCAGTATATAAGAGCTATCTGATGTTGGTAAAACTCGCGAGAAACATCAAATTGTCGTCCCAGAAAACAATCCAAAACGACTAGAAAAGGAATCGCGGATTTGGAGGTGTCCTATGCCATAACGACCAACTATACGATCGCGGCCCGTATAGTTGCGGCCGTATAGTTGGTTTTGGGCAGAAACTTCCAAATTTTTCTAGCCCAAGTCGGTTAGATTACCGACTAAGAACCGACTAAAACGTTTTTTCTATCGATTAAAAACAAAACCGGGTCAAGGGTACTGAATCTTTGACGACCAAATATACGGCGGGAGAGTTTTATCCGGCCGTATAGTTGCGGCCGTATAGATACCGCACCTCGAAAATTATTTTTGTAAAAGGATACAGAACATTTAACGATCAACTATACGGCGGGAGATTTTTCTCTGGCCGTATAGTTGCACCCGTATAGTTACAACACCCGAAAATTATTTTGCACAGGGGATACAGAACGTTTGACGACCAACTATACCACAGGAGAGTTTCTCCGGCCGTATAGTTGCATAAACCCCTCAAAAACTTTAGAAAAACAAGAGGAATTCAAAGGAAAAAAATTAATAGTAGAAACTATGAAAATAAAGCACTTATTAGTGTTAGAAAGCTTACCTTCCACTTATCGTTTTCTTAATCCGGAGTGTCAAGCTCCTCTAACAACAAGGACTTCCTCTTCTTGGGAGGATTTGAACTTAGCTCATATAGTAATCTTGAAAACAAAAATCACCAGGACTAAAGCTCCTCTCAATAAGATTGATGTCTTGCTGGGTAAATATAGATGATGCATCTACTACTTTTGTTTCTTGTCTCTGCATAATATGCAACTAAAATCCTTAAAGTAAAAGGATCCAACGGATCAGTCTTGGCTTATGAAACTTCCGTTCGAGGAGTTCTTTTAAATCATCATGATCCGTATGAACTCTTACTTTTGCATCAACAATATAAGAACAAAACTTATCTCAAGAGAAAAATATAGAAAAGAGTTCCCTTTCTTACTTAGGATAATTCTTTTGAGCACTATTGAGAGTTTTACTAGCATGACGTATAATATTAAATCTGCGACCTATGTGCTGTCCCAGAGTTACTCCGACAGCATCATCACTAGACTCACATATTAAATCAAAAGTCATATCCCATATAGGTGGTTTAAGGACGGGAGCTCAATACAAAGCATATTTAAGCTTATCAAAGGCAATAAGGCATTTATAATCAAATTGAATCTTACTCCTTTTTGCAATAGATTAGTCAAAGGTTTGGAAATTCCAGAAAAATTTCTAATGAACCTTTTATAAAATCCTACATGACCAAGAAAATTTCTTATACCTTTCACGTCCCTTGGTTTTGGCATTCTCTCTATTGCTTCAACTTTAGCCCTATCTACTTTAATACCCTTACATGATACTTTGTGTCTAAGGACTATGCCTTCTTTGACCATAAAATGGCACTTCTCCCAGTTTAACACAATATTAGTCTCTTCGCAACGCTACAAAATTCTATTGAGATTTTCCAAGCAAGTAGTAAACGAAGTTCCATAGACAGAAAAATCATCCATAAATACTTCCATTATAAGTTCTATAAAATCTGCAAATATAGCAGTCATGCATCTTTCAAAAGTAGCTGAAGCATTACATAGACCAAAAGGCATGCGTCGGTAAGCATGTAAACCATAAGGACTAATGAAAGTTGTTTTAAGTTGTTCTTTAGGATGAACAGCTATTTGGGAATAACCAGAGTATCCATCCAAATAAAAAAATGAGGTTTGCTAACCTCTCTAAAGTTTGATCTATGAACGGTAAAGGATAGTGATCTTTCCTAGTATCCTTATTCAATTTTCTGAAATATATGCACATCCTATGTCCAACGACAGTTCTAGTAGGTATCAATTTATTATTTTTATTAGGAACAACAGTTAAGCCGCCTTTCTTAGGAACACAATGAACATGACTTACCCATTCACTTTCTTTTACAGGATAAATTATACCTGCATCAATTAGGCATACTATTTCCTTCCTTACCACTTCCTTCATTTCAGGCTTCAGTCTTCTGTTAAATTCTGCAACTGGTTCAGCACCTTCCTCCATGAATATCCGATGGGAGGCTATCATGGGACTAATACCCTTCAAGTCATCCATTGAGTACCCAAAGGCCTTGCGGTGCTCCTTTAGTACCTTCATAAGTTCTTCTTCTTCCCCTAAAAGTTTAGCACTAATAATAACAGGGAATTTATTAGTATCATCTAAGAATCTATACTTAAAATTATCTGGTAGAGTTTTTAATTTTGGGGTGGTAATTCCTCATCCCCTCTCTTTTCTGGCTCTTCAAAAGCTTCATCAGTTGGAGGTTCTTCATTGGGAAATTAATCAAATTCATTTTCTAATTCTTCTAGAGTTTTATCCTCCATAATTATTTCCCCACAATTTGGATCTTCATTTATTTCTTCATCTTGATTATTTAAGAAAAGAGCTGCTGCTGAGGTCAGATCACTGTAGAGCTTCATTGTGAAACCCCAAGAGGAAGGTGTGATGAGCACAATAGTAAGTTTTCCCTCAGTTATGAAACCAAGGTTATCGAACCAATATGATGAAGGAAACAACTCCAAGGTGTTGCTAGCAACTTGGAATCCTGCACAACACAAACTCCAGACTTTGGCCCAACTTACAGTGAGGTTCTCAATCTCACTGGTTTGCTAAAAATAAAGGATTAAACGTATAGTGTGGAAGGTAATGGTTGCTTGCAGAAAGTAAATAGTAACAGTAGATGATGTATCAATGATAAATATTTGACCGGGGTCCATAGTTCAGTAGAGGTGTTCTCCTTAAGAAAGATAACATAACATGCTGGGTGAACAAATTACAGCGGGGCCACTGACAGGACTGAGCGAGGCATAACAATGCAATACTAGACATTCATGATTCCTATGAGATTTGATTGGGCATTACAACAATATACATAGACCGCCATCCAACTGCATCTATGACTAAAAATCCACCTTTAGGTTATCATCCGAACCCCCTCCAGTATTATGTTGCAAGCAACTCATAATTGCATTAAGCAATGTGTGTAAAGTAAACAATACAATTGTTCCATGAACAAAAGATTGTTGTTTTCTCCCTAGTAGCAACAACACATCTATAACCTTAGAGATTCCTGTCACTTCTCCAGATTCAATAGAGGCATGAACCCACTATCGAGAATAAATACTCCCTCTTGGAGTCACTAGAATCTATTTGGCCAACATAGCTACTAGAAACGGAGATCATGCAAGATCACAAACAACGCATACATGATAGAATCAATAATGAATAAGACATGATAGAATCAATAATCAATCTGACATAGTATCTCAATATCCATCGGATCCCCGCAAACACAACATGTATGATTACAAATAGATGATCTTGATCATGAACGAAGCTCACAAGATCTAAACATGATAGCACAAAGGAGGAGAAACAATCATCTAGCTACTGTATGGACCCATAGTCCAAGGGTGAACTACTCACGCATCATACCGGAGGCTGGCATGGTGATGAAGAAGGCCTCCGGGATGATCTCTCCCCTACGGCAGGGTGCCGGGAAGAGCTTCAAATCCCCCCGATCTATGGACAATTGTGGCGGTGGCTACGGGCTATTTCGGGTTCTTTGGGTTTTGGCATCAGGGGGACTTTGTAGGGGAAGAGGCGAGGTAGGGAGGCGCCTGAGGGGCCCACACCATAGGGCGGTGCGCCCCCCTGGGCCACGTGGCCCTAGGGTGTGGCCACCTCGTGCCCCCTCCCTTCGGCTGCCCTTCGGTCTCTGTGTTCTCTTCGGTGAAATATTTACTTTGGCTTTTGTCCCGTGCAATTCCGAGAATATTTCCTTACTAGATTTTCTGAAATCAAAAATAGTAGAAAATAGGCAACTGGCGTGCGACGTCTTGTTAATAGGTTAGTCCTAGGAAACGTATAAAAATACCTCAAAGTGTAGACAAAGCATAGCAAAGTAGATACTAAACAAGCATGGAACATCAAAAATTATAGATACGTTTACGACGTATCAAGCATTCCCAAGCTTAACTCCTGCTCGTCCTCGAGTAAGTAAGTGATAAAAAGAATAATTTTTGAGGTGACATGCACCATCATAATCTTGATCAAACCATTTGCAAAGCATTGAAAGCTAGGATCAAAGTACTCTAAACATGAGCATGAAAGATGAAGTTCTAACAATAAGACAAAGTAACTATGTTGCAACATGAAAGGGTACAAACAAAGGATCATGAATAACAATGCATTGAAAGACGTTTGTTTGTTTCACATATAGAAAACATAGCATAGTGGCATTCAGCTTGTCCCTCATGTAGTAGCAAAACATAAATGCATAGGACACCTTCAAAGTTCATAAGGGTGACTAGATACAAATAGTTCAAGAACAAGCAATATCAACATTATGAATCAATCAATAAGTTTTGGGACAATGCACATAAAACTAAGAATGGCAACTATGCTCTCTTCATTGGTGCCTAAGGATAGAATATGGAGACTCAATATATAAGTGGAAGAAAGGCTCTTCAAAGGGAAGCAGGGATTTCAAGTTTCATAAAGAGCTTCCAAAAATTATGGTACTTGTTACTTTCATCTCTCATTGCCCCTATCATAAGCATCTTGAAGTGATTAAGGTAAAAGTAAATGAAGTATGGAGTATATGCTTGACAAAATATAAGTTGGCAATCTCATGTCCCTTGAGTACGAGGGCCGTTCCTCATGCTACTCAACTTTAGTTACCGGTAAGTTCTTATCATTGTAAGTATATGTGTATCATAGAGAACCGCCAACGAGGTACCCCTTGCCCCATGACACGGGACCTATCCCATATCAAAATGACAAGGCAACAGACATTGAGCATCTCAGCAATCCTTTTATTTACCATGAGAATGGTGCATATTTTTTCTTGTTCTCTCTCTTTTTTTATGTATTTTTTTCTGACTGCATTGCTCAGTATGGTGATGCTGCAATTTTCCACCATGATTAGGCATGGCTTAGGCTAGCGTCCCAGGTGTTTCTCTAACACATATACATAACTTCATGGACTTACAAGCTCCCCTTTTATTTCACTCCGTCGACATCCATAAACAAAAGAGAATGATATCAACTGGGTAGATATTTACAGGTGTTGAAAGCATTCCCCGTGATAGCACGATTCTGCTAAATACCAACTTATAAGTGCAAGCATATACAACATAGATGACACAATGGTTCAAGTTTATTAGGGGAAAGAAAAATAAAGTGTGCCATCAAGTTTGTGAGAGCTTTAATCTCTAATTTTCACATAACAAGTTTAATTTGGAAGATATATAAAACAAGAATATACATGGAATGGTGTAACATACCATACATTGGAATTTATAGTGGACTCTTTGGAATAACTTGGTTTCTTGGGAGTTGGGTGCATGAGTAGAGCTTACTCAATACAAGTGTAGGCTAGCAAAAGACTGGGAGCGACCAACTAAGAGAGCAATAATGGCCATAATCATGTAGAGCGAAAAAACATTACTAGTCAAAGAATAAAGTTGTACCACAAGTCAAAAAATAAATGATCATAGAGGCTAAGGTAGCTGGTTCATAGTCATAACATGGTGTGAGCATGTGCCAAGTCAACCCAAACAAAGAATCAAAGGAGAATACCACAATATTATGCTTTTGTATGCTAAAACAACACATGATTCTTTCAAGGCACATTAAGCAATCTCAATTTTTTGGAACAATTCATGTTGCAGCAATAATCACAAAGCATAAGGTCAAAACAACATCTAGCATGACATGATAAAGTCTAAGTCACAGTCAAAACAAGCTCCCTTTTGTACCACTATAAGCATGAAACTTTCTACTTTTTTCCAACACCAATCAAATTATTTGAAACATGTCACATCCCAAGATTTTCCAAATCTTGTAATGTGAAAAATAAATAAACAAAATAAATAATTGTTGAAATTTAGGGTGAGAAGAAACTTTTTGATTCCAATTTTGGAAACATCAAAACCTATTTTTGATCAAATAAAAATCCTAAAGAGATTTAAAAAGATAAAGAAATAATAAATAAAGTTATAATAGTTGGAGTCACTATTTTTGGATCTTTTAATAAAAAGATATGGTTTTCGAAAGCAAAGGTAGAAATATAAATAAGGACTATTTTAAAGGGCCAAATTAAATCTTGGCTAAACAAATGAAATAAAATATTTCTATTTGTTAAAAAGAGTAAAGGATTATTTGAATAAAATAACAGGGATTTGTTATACCCAATTATATTTGAGTAAAGGCTTTTTCCATTTTAAAATAAACATTAAAAACTTATTAAAGTGTTTTAAATAAAATTCCAAAGTGTTTTATAATTTCAATTAAAACCTACTGAATAGGTTTTGGAAAAATTTAGAAAGTCAAATAGAGTTTTTAAACATATTTGAATCCTATTTTGAATTAAAGACTAAAGTCTATTTAATTATTATTTTAAATAAATAATAAACCCTAAAAATAATTGTTCTATTTTGGACTTTGAAATATGTTGATAAACAAAATTAAAATTCACCCACAGTTTGGTGGTGATTTGAATTCAAATGGAGATTGAAAATATTATTAAATCTTATTTAATTAATACTAGAGCCTATTTTAAATAATTAAAAGACCCTAAAAAGAATAAATATATTATTCTAAATTTGACTTTGGAATGTGTTATTAATCAGTATATGAATCTACACCAATTTTGGTTGAAGTTTGAAATCAAATTGATGTTTGAATTGTTTAATCAAAATCAAAACAGAAAATCAAATTGGAAAAAGAAAAATAACAGGAGAAGGAAAAAAATATGATCTAGCCAGCCCACTAAGCCCATTAGCAGCCCACCTGCTCACCCCCGCAGTGAAACGTTTTCAATACTGCTTCTTTTACACATTCAATCCATAATCAAGAATAATTAGGATTTCTAAAAAAAAGGTCGACTCGAAAATCCAACCTTTCCCCGCATCCGGCTCGGAATAGGACCCGCAAGGTCACTGAGCAGTGGACCCCACCCCCACACTCTCTCTCTCGCTGCCAAGCGACCCCACTGCCACCTCCCGTCGTCCTCACCCGCCGCTGACCGCGCCCCCCTCTCTGGCCATTACTGCCGTTTGAATGCCGACGTGAATTCGCATTACTGGCCGAGTAACCCCCGTCGGTGACCACTCCCTCTTAACCGCCTCTCCCTCCTCTCTCTTTCCCCTCACTCGCCAGACCCTAGTGTGCCCCCAGGCTGCCTAATTTCACGCTGCACCGCCACTGTCTCCGGCGAGCTCGCCGAGCAATTCTGGCCAGTCGACGTCGCCCCTCGCCTCCTCAACCACACGAACATGCTCCCCACCCCCTGGTGCTTATCTCTGCATCCTTAGCTTACCCGCGCTTGTGTTGGAGATATGCCCTAGAGGAAATAATAAATGTAGTTATTATTATATCTTTGTGTTTATGATAAATGTTTACATTCATGCTATAATAGTATTAACAAGGAAACATTAATACTTGTGTGATTTGTAAACTTAAATTGAAGTCCCTAGTAAAGCCTCTATATAACACTAGCTTATTGGTTAGTAAATGATTGTGGTTTCCCTATCAGTTCAATTGAGATGTTATTAAACAACAATATCATATCGTTAGGAGAATGATATGGTGGACATACTCCTATAGATAAGCGTAGCATAAAGATCAAGTCATTTTAATAGTTCAATTGCTATATGCTTTCTGATACATAGCCACCTCCTGCTGTCGCCGCCTAGGGCAAGCCGCCGCCGCCTAGGCAAACCCTAGCCGCTGGCCTTGCTCCTCCTTCGTGCGTCTAAACCCTATATCACCGAGGCTCTCTCTCATAGTCCACCATACTCGCTCCGTCTTAAGGCGAAGTCCTGCGAGATCTCCCCTCTACTTCCGGTACCACGCCGTCGTGCTGCCGGAATCGCGAGGAGAGTGCTACAAACTTCGCTGCCTGCTGGAATAAGGGAGAGGAAGGTCTTCGTCGAGTACCGAACGTGTGAACGACTGTGGAAGCGCTGCCGGAACGCAGCGCCGGAAGGATCGTCTACGCGATCTTGAGATCTGGAAGAGTACGACTACATCACCCACGAGAATCCACTCTCGTTAAACACTTTGGAATCTTCGAGGGTGAGTAATTCCATCGACTCGTTGCTTCAGTCTAGTAGATAGATCTTGGCTTGTTTGTTTGTATGCGGTAGAAAAATTTTGTTTTCCATGCTACGAACCCTACAGCTTGACCCAGAACGTGGGCAACCACCTCGACTGAACTCCGCTATCGTCTGCTACCTCTCCGGCGAAGCCCCTGGTAAAAATCTGACCGCCCTAACCCCTCTCCTTCACACGCACGTGCTCGCCGCGACCCCGCGCATCTAACGGCACCTCTTTTTCTCTCTGGCGTGCAACGTGCTTTCGCCATCATCTTCAACAGGACGAGCCCGACGCGGACTCGAACTCCGGCGAGCGATTCGAGCCAACTCCGAGCGCCCCTTCGCCAGCAAGGACCACCTTGAGCATCACCACGACCACGCGAACCTGGTGAGCCATTTCCCTTCCTCCCTTGCTTCATGTAGTCGCCGCAGCTCCGTTAGCCGAGCATCGCCGCCGCCAACCACCGTCGAGCGCCGTTGACATTTGGTCACAGTGCCCTGAGCCATTGGATCTTGATCTGACGGATGCGATAGAACGTAACTCGAAAGGGTATGGGTGAATCTGTGCCGCACGATCGTCATTAGATCCAACGCCCCACCTCGCTTGATCCATGCGAACCGGTACCAGAAAATAGCAACACGACACGTGGCCTGGAATCTGTTTTAAAAACAGAAACTTGTCTATTAGATGTTCCAATTTGAAAAATTCATAACTTTCAAACCACACGTCCAAATTTTGCAAATTTTATATCAATGGATTCAGAAAAACAAGTAATTTCTGACCATGCACTTTGTTTAGTAAAAAGTTTCTGTTAAATTGAATGTTTTTGCAGAAACTTGTGTAGGCATATTTGGAATATAAAAATTGTTCTAAAATGATTTTTGAGATAAAATCTTTGGAAAATGGTTTGTTTTGAACCTACTTACCTTAGAAACCAACTCATGGATTTGAAAATGTATTTGGTAAAGCTAAGGAGTAAATATTTGATTTAAACCATTTCTAGCCAAATAAAAATAATGCTTATGTGTTTAGAATGCTTTTGGTAGAAAACCTTTGGGAAATGTTTTGATTTAAACTCTCTGGCCCTAAACACAAAGTTTTATGATTAGAAAACATATCATCTGAACCCTATAAAATTATTGCTTTACTAAAGACATTTTCAACCACATAAAGTAATGATTTAGTTTAAAAATGGTTTATAGATAAAATCTTTTGCAAATAGTTTTGCCACTTTATAAAATGACCAATAAGTGTTTTAGAATGTTTATAACCTATTATAAACCACTTTTTTAAATAAAACAAAGTTTGGCATGCTTGCATGCATTGTTTTGTTTCTATTATTTTATGTGATGTTGCTTGAATGGTAGATTGAATTTGTGCCCTTGTTTGATTGAATTGTAGTGATTTGAAGAGTGTGATCATTGCAAAGACAAGGAGTGAACTTATATTCTCTACAAAAAAGGCAAGTGATTCTCCATACTTTTGTCCCATTATTTACACTATGCATTAGTGATATTTCTAAGTAGGACTTGCATGGAATTTTTGCTAAGTAGAAACTATGCCATGGGAAATCCTAGTAGATGAAACCTTAGTAGAAATTTCCTAAGTTAAGGTTCCTACTACTATCATGCTTAGCTTAGCTAGTAGAAAACAAGGGTGGATTATATTTCATGCTATAGAATATTTCTAAGTCAAGCACTTGTGTTTTGTTTAATAGAACAACTAAGTGAATGAATCACCTGGGTGGAATGGAAGGAATGGTTTGTGTTGAGTGGTTCACAAGGCCCATTTCTATGGTTTACCTTGTGTATCTCAATTGTGGATGGCCACCCAGGAACAAAGAGATTTGAGATGTCAAATGTTGAGAAGCTTCAAGTGCAGCCACTTGGCATTATGGGCTCTGCCTGGATCATATAGGTTGCAATAACTTAGCCAAATGGACAGTTGGTGGTAGGGGATGATAGGTTGGAACGCGTCCATTCTGGTCTAAGGGAAGGCTTCTGAAAGATCTTGTCTTGGTGAAACCAAGTCTTGTGGGGAAAGTGCACCACCTCTGCAGAGTGTAAAATCTAAGTACTTAGCCATGTCCCTGGTAAAGGACAATTTGAGCATCAAGACATGGAAGCTATCAAGAATCTCCTCATCCCAATTTCTAAGTAAAAACTTGTGGTTGAACAAGGGTTGAAGGATCACCAATTTCTATTGGAGATGCCTTGGGTGTTTTTGTCAAGCAAAAACTTAGTGTTTTCAAATGATAAGGAAAATCTATTTTGAGCAAAGCAAGCCTAAGCTCCACTTAGCCAAATGCATATAGATGATAGACTCCACTATACCACCATAGTATCACTTGCCAATACAAATCAAATGTATTGACCCTTGTGGCTGTAACTTGTTATGTTGCAGGTTTGTTTGATGTTAGTGAAGTTTACTGATTAGGATTACAAGTCTACAACCAACAAGTCTGCCTGTGGCACTTTGAAGATGAAGGACCCCATGCTATTGTTATATTCTGCTGCATTGTAATGAGATAGCCAAATGAGCTATGTAAGATGTAATAAATTATGTTATTCCTGGTTATAAAGTTGTATTATGACCTTTGTTTCTTGATATTACATCTTAACTGTGGATGCTAGCTATTGATCCAGGGACTAGCATTGTAAACACAGGGATCTCTACCTTGTTAAAGGTTGGGAACCTTACAGATGGTATCAGAGCATTGTGTTGCCTGTAGGATTGTAACCCTAGGATTGGACAAAAACTCCTTAGAAAAATATGAGTTGTATTTGTTCCAAAACTTATTTACAAACGATCTTGTAAACTCTTTCCTCAACCATTTTGGTTTTGATTCTACATCTCTTCTATTTCAAACTTGATGGACAAAGCCTATCCCATGGCCAAAGACTTCACCATGAGCAAAGGACTTCATCAACTCTAATGACTTCAACATCTTCAAGTGATTTCAACCTTATTCTCAACAAGGACTTCAACCTTGGATATCACTAAGGACTACAAGTGAGACAAGAAATGATGCTCAAGACTTGAAGACTAAGGAAACACAACTGGGAATCATCATCACCTTTGAAGTTTTGTGACCAAGAATTTTCCCAAGGAAACCATGATCTCATTCAAGAAGAAACCACCAAGAAGGATAGAATGATCTCAAGTGAACCATATAGATGGACCACCATATTAAGTATAGATCAAACACACCCACTTAATGTGGTGTAGCAAAAATATTTTGTTGCCTAAAAATATGCTTGAGACTTGTTGCTTGAGTGGAATGTTTGTTTGTGATTGCTTGAAATTTGCTTGTGTGAATTGTAATGTGTGTGATTAGAATTATTCACTTAGAAATATTTTGCCTATTCTAATCCCAACCCAACCCAAACAGATGACTACTCCAAGAAACTCCAACATCAAGGATGGTGACCACAACAACAACCAAGAGACCAACATGAGAGAACTCATAGTAACCCAAACCCAGTTGAACCAAGTGACAGCTCAATTTATAGCCAACACCAGTGAGGTAGATCCAACCATGCAAAGGTTTTTGGAAACCCAAACCCAATTGTTGCACAAGGTGACAGATCAAATGATCAACATGGGAAACAACTCTTCCCAAGGAGTTTGTGACAACAAGGATGTCAAGGATGAAATTCTAGAAGGAACCCAAGCTTGCAATATTTGTGGAGACAAGGAGCACACTTCCAAAGAGCATGAAGATCAATGCCCCAATTGTGAAGAGAAACATCCAGCTAATCAATGCTCCACAACCCAAGCTACTTGTTTCCTATGTGAAGGAAATAATCATGTCCCTATCCAACGCCCCATCTATTCCATAGTTCAACAAAGGAAACAAGGTGGAGTGCAACAACTAATTGCAGACTACTATGAGAAAACAACTTCTACCAAGAAGGATGAAGACAAAGGAAAATCTCAGCTTGCACCTCCATGCAATATGACTCAATTTAAAGGACCAAAGAGGAGACATATGTATTATCCAAGGAAAAGGTCAAGGAGACCAGGAAACTTTCCCACCTTTGAGATAAGATATGAAGAACATGAACTAGAAGCACTCCTAGCATTGGAGAAACCCAAGAACAAGAAAGACAAAAGCCATGTGCAATGCTGTCATTGCAAAGAAATGGGACACTATGCAAATGAATGTCCAGAAAAGAAGAAAAAGTATAAGGAGATTAGCCAAGTATGGTGCAACAACTGCAAAGAGTTAGGCCATTATGTGTCAACTTGTCCATAGAAGATACGTGAAGAACTCAATCTTGTCACTTGTTACAATTATGGTAACCAAGGAAATTATGCAAGCAATTGTCCAGAAAAGATGAAGCACAAGATAAAGCCTATGAAGGATCTCATCCTTGTCACATGTTTCAAGTGTGGAAACAAAGGACACTATGCAGATATTTGCCCAGAGAAGTTTCAACAAGACCCCAAGCAAGCCAAGAAGTAATCTAGTTGAAATTTTTTAAGGGTGGTAGTAACCTAGTTGCTTTGAGCCAACTTGTAACCCCTATCCTTCCCAAATCTCGGGACGAGATTTATTTTAAGGGTGGTAGCCTGTCACATCCCAAGATTTTCCAAATCTTGTAATGTGAAAAATAAATAAACAAAATAAATAATTGTTGAAATTTAGGGTGAGAAGAAACTTTTTGATTCCAATTGGAAACATCAAAACCTATTTTTGATCAAATAAAAATCCTAAAGAGATTTAAAAAGATAAACAAATAATAAATAAAGTTATAATAGTTGGAGACACTATTTTTGGATCTTTTAATAAAAAGATATGGTTTTCAAAAGCAAAGGTAGAAATATAAATAAGGACTATTTTAAAGGGCCCAATTAAATCTTGGCTAAACAAATGAAATAAAATATTTCTATTTGTTAAAAAGAGTAAAGGATTATTTGAATAAAATAACAGGGATTTGTTATACCCAATTATATTTGAGTAAAGGCTTTTTCCATTTTAAAATAAACATTAAAAACTTATTAAAGTGTTTTAAATAAAATTCCAAAGTGTTTTATAATTTCAATTAAAACCTACTGAAAAGGTGTTGGAAAAATTAAGAAAGTCAAATAGAGTTTTTAAACATAATTGAATCCTATTTTGAATTAAAGACTAAAGTCTATTTAATTATTTTTTTAATAAATAATAAACCCTAAAAGTAATTGTTCTATTTTGGACTTTGAAATATGTTGATAAACAGAATTAAAATTCACCCAAAGTTTGGTGGTGATTTGAATTCAAATGGAGATTGAGAATATTATTAAATCTTATTTAAATTAATACTAGAGCCTATTTTAAATAATTAAAAGACCCTAAAAAGAATAAATATATTATTCTAAATTTGACTTTGGAATGTGTTATTAATCGGTATATGAATCTACACAAATTTTGGTTCAAGTTTGAAATCAAATTGATGTTTGAATTGTTTAATCAAAATCAAAACAGAAAATCAAATTGGAAAAAGAAAAATAACAGGAGAAGGAAAAAATATGATCTAACCAGCCCAGCCCACTAAGCCCATCAGCAGCCCACCTGCTCACCCCCGCAGTGAAACGTTTTCACTCAGAATAGAACCCGCAAGGTCACTGAGCAGTGGACCCCACCCCCACACACTCTCTCTCTCTTGCTGCCAAGCGACCCCACTGCCACCTCACCGTCGTCCTCACCCGCCGCTGACCGCGCGCCCCCTCTCTGGCCATTACTGCCGTTTGAATGCCGGCGTGAATTCGCATTACTGGCCGAGTAACCCCCGTCGGTGACCGCTCCCTCTTAACCGCCTCTCCCTCCTCTCTCTTTCCCCTCACTCGCCAGACCCTAGTGCGCCCCCAGGATGCCTAATTTCACGCTGCGCCGCCACTGTCTCCGGTGAGCTCGCCGAGCAATTCCGTCCAGTCGACGTCGCCCCTCGCCTCCTCAACCACACGAACATGCTCCCCACCCCCTGGCGCTTCTCTCTGCATCCTCAGCTTGCCTGCGCTTGACCTAGAACATGGGCAACCACCTCGACCGAACTCCGCCGTCGTCTGCTACCTCTCCGGCGAAGCCCCTGGTAAAAATCTGACCGCCCTAACCCCTCTCCTTCACACGCACGTGCTCGTCGCGACCCCGCGCATCTAACGGCACCTCTTTTTCTCTCTGGCGTGCAACGTGCTTTCGCCATCATCTTCAACAGGACGAGCCCGACGCGGACTCGAACTCCGGCGAGCGATTCGAGCCAACTCCGAGCGCCCCTTCGCCAGCAAGGACCACCTTGAGCATCACCACGACCACGCGAACCTGGTGAGCCATTTCCCTTCCTCCCTTGCTTCATGTAGTCGCTGCAGCTCCGTTAGCCGAGCATCGCCGCCGCCAACCACCGTCGAGCGCCGTTGACATTTGGTCACAGTGCCCTAAGCCATTGGATCTTGATCTGATGGATGCGATAGAACGTAACTCGAAAGGGTATGGGTGAATCTGTGCCGCACGATCGTCATTAGATCCAACGCCCCACCTCGCTTGATCCATGCGAACCGGTACCAGAAAATAGCAACACGACACGTGGCCTGGAATCTGTTTTAAAAACAGAAACTTGTCTATTAGATGTTCCAATTTGAAAAATTCATAACTTTCAAACCACACGTCCAAATTTTGCAAATTTTATATCAATGGATTCAGAAAAACAAGTAATTTCTGACCATGCACTTTGTTTAGTAAAAAGTTTCTGTTAAATTGAATGTTTTTGCAGAAACTTGTGTAGGCATATTTGGAATATAAAAATTGTTCTAAAATGATTTTTGAGATAAAACCTTTGGAAAATGGTTTGTTTTGAACCTACTGACCTTAGAAACCAACTCATGGATTTGAAAATGTATTTGGTAAAGCTAAGGAGTAAATATTTGATTTAAACCATTTATAGCCAAATAAAAATAATGCTTATGTGTTTAGAATGCTTTTGGTAGAAAACCTTTGGGAAATGTTTTGATTTAAACTCTCTGGCCCTAAACACAAAGTTTTATGATTAGAAAACATATCATCTGAACCCTATAAAATTATTGCTTTACTAAAGACATTTTCAACCACATAAAGTAATGATTTAGTTTAAAAATGGTTTATAGATAAAATCTTTTGCAAATAGTTTTGCCACTTTATAAAATGACCAATAAGTGTTTTAGAATGTTTATAACCTATTATAAACCACTTTTTTAAATAAAACAAAGTTTGGCATGCTTGCATGCATTGTTTTGTTTCTATTATTTTATGTGATGTTGCTTGAATGGTAGATTGAATTTGTGCCCTTGTTTGATTGAATTGTAGTGATTTGAAGAGTGTGATCATTGCAAAGACAAGGAGTGAACTTATATTCTCTACAAAAAAGGCAAGTGATTCTCCATACTTTTGTCCCATTATTTACACTATGCATTAGTGATATTTCTAAGTAGGACTTGCATGGAATTTTTGCTAAGTATAAACTATGCCATGGGAAATCCTAGTAGATGAAACCTTAGTAGAAATTTCCTAAGTTAAGGTTCCTACTACTATCATGCTTAGCTTAGCTAGTAGAAAACAAGGGTGGATTATATTTCATGCTATAGAATATTTCTAAGTCAAGCACTTGTGTTTTGTTTAATAGAACAACTAAGTGAATGAATCACCTGGGTGGAATGGAAGGAATGGTTTGTGTTGAGTGGTTCACAAGGCCCATTTCTATGGTTTACCTTGTGTATCTCAATTGTGGATGGCCACCCAGGAACAAAGAGATTTGAGATGTCAAATGTTGAGAAGCTTCAAGTGCAGCCACTTGGCATTATGGGCTCTGCCTGGATCATATAGGTTGCAATAACTTAGCCAAATGGACAGTTGGTGGTAGGGGATGATAGGTTGGAACGCGTCCATTCTGGTCTAAGGGAAGGCTTCTGAAAGATCTTGTCTTGGTGAAACCAAGTCTTGTGGGGAAAGTGCACCACCTCTGCAGAGTGTAAAATCTAAGTACTTAGCCATGTCCCTGGTAAAGGACAATTTGAGCATCAAGACATGGAAGCTATCAAGAATCTCCTCATCCCAATTTCTAAGTAAAAACTTGTGGTTGAACAAGGGTTGAAGGATCACCAATTTCTATTGGAGATGCCTTGGGTGTTTTTGTCAAGCAAAAACTTAGTGTTTTCAAATGATAAGGAAAATCTATTTTGAGCAAAGCAAGCCTAAGCTCCACTTAGCCAAATGCATATAGATGATAGACTCCACTATACCACCATAGTATCACTTGCCAATACAAATCAAATGTATTGACCCTTGTGGCTGTAACTTGTTATGTTGCAGGTTTGTTTGATGTTAGTGAAGTTTACTGATTAGGATTACAAGTCTACAACCAACAAGTCTGCCTGTGGCACTTTGAAGATGAAGGACCCCATGCTATTGTTATATTCTGCTGCATTGTAATGAGATAGCCAAATGAGCTATGTAAGATGTAATAAATTATGTTATTCCTGGTTATAAAGTTGTATTATGACCTTTGTTTCTTGATATTACATCTTAACCGTGGATGCTAGCTATTGATCCAGGGACTAGCATTGTAAACACAGGGATCTCTACCTTGTTAAAGGTTGGGAACCTTACAAAACAACACAGCAAAAGCGGGGGTCCAACTACTTTATTCAAGCAAACTAAACAAACAAAACCAAAAATAAAAATAAGACGCTCCAAGAACAACACAACAATGCATGAAACAATAAAAACGAAGTGTCTGGGAAGAGACCTGAGATTTTTATTGATGAAGAAGGGGATGCCTTGGGAATCCCCAAGCTTTGACGCTTGTACCTCTTGAATATTTATTGGGGTGACACGGGGTGGCATCCCCAAGATTGAGCTTTTATCCATTCTTCATCTCATTATATCATTCTTCCCCTACACCTGGAAATTTGCTTCATACAAAACTTCACACAATCTTCATTAGCAACATTAGTGCATTCAAGAGAATAAACCTTTGGGTTTAGTTTCAACACAGCAAAACTTTAATTAAAAACACAATATACTGTAGCAATTCCTTTAAAAAGCTCAATTCACCAAAAATAACTCAAAAAGAAATCGATAAGAGGCAAATGCAAATAAAGACAGAAATCTGTCAAAACAGACCAGTAGGTAAAAACCGATTTTTTCGAAGACCTTCTGTTGCTCAAATCAAAAAGCGTTGAACTAACTAAAGTTATATAACAACATGGGGCATTTACTCAGAAAAGTACAGCTCAATCCGACATACAGAGATTTTTCATGAATTTTTATAGTGAAGCATAAAAATCTGTTTCGGGACAACAACTTCCCCAAATCTTACTTCTCTCTCACTAGAGGTTATTCTTGGCACAATAATCAAATAAAAAGTATAAGGAGAGGTTATTACAGAGGTAATAACTTCCAAGACTCAAGAAAACTATTGGGTTATCTCCCAAGAAGTACTTTTCTTTAACGCCTTTAAGTTAGGCATAAGAAGCGAGAATCAAGTATTTTCAAATGAAGATGCATTAACATCAAATTTTGCTTTAAAAGGAGAATAAAAGGGTAAATATCTCTCCTCATAGGGAAGTGTTCAATACCTTTCTTGAATGAGAATTGATATTTAATGGTTCCTTGTTTCATATCAATAATGGCACCAACAGTTCTAAGAAAAGATCTTTCCAAAATAATAGGACAAGAAGCATTGCATTCAACATCCAAAACATAGAAATAAATAGGGACATAGGCATTTTCAACCATAATAAGAACATCATTAACACTCCCCATGAGTTTATTTTTAGCATTATCATCAAGAGGGACATCTAAATAGCAATCTTCCAAACGTGGCAAATCAAGCATTTCATAAATCTTTCTAGGCATAATAGAGACACTAGAACCAAGGTCACATGAAGCTTTGGGATCAAAGTCATTCACTTGCATATTAATGATGGGTTCCCAACTATCTTCTACTTCCCTAGGAATAGAATCTTTGTGTTTCAATATTTTTTCCTTAATTTTAACGAGAGCATCTGTAATGTATTTTGTAAAAGCCATATTTATAGCACTAGCATTAGGACTTCTAGCAAGCTTTTGTAGGAACATAATCACTTTAGAAATATTGCAACCATCAAGATAAAAATCAAACTTAGCATCACAGCTAGTAGACTTATTGGGTTTAGGCATTGTTGTAGGAGGAATGGGGACTTCTTGTGGTTTGGTAGCATCAACATGGGAGGTGGTAATAGTACAAATACTATTGTTTCTAGCAATTTCATCTTCTCTTTCCCACTTAGCATGCAATTTAGCTAACAGTCTAACATTTTCATCTATAGTAACTTGTATGGCGTGAGTAGCAGCAAAGGTACTTTCCACAGTTTCAGGTTTAGCAGCCATTTTATAAATCAAAGAGGTTTGTGCTTCAGACAAAGATGAAATATTTTTCTCAACATTCAAAAGCTTTTCCTCCACATTCTTATTGAAAATGGTTTGTTTACTAATAAAGTATTTAAGCATCACTTCAAGTCCAGAGGGAGCACTTATATTGTTTTTGTAGGAATTTCCATAAGTATTACCATTATTGGGAGGATAAGGCCTATAATTATTGTTACTGAAATTGTTGTTTCTAATTGATACGTCCAAAACGTATCTACTTTATCGAACACTTTGCTATTGTTTCTTCTCTAAACTTGTGTGATTTGGATACAACTAACATAGACTGACGCTATTTTCAGCAGAATTACCTTGGTGTCTTGTTTATGTGCAGAAAATGAACTATCAGGAAAAATCCCAGAAAATATGCCAAAAACTATTTCTCACCAGAAGATCCACGGAGCCAAAAGGGGAGACAGAGAGGAGCCTAGGGGCCCAGACCCACCCTAGGCGTGGGCCCACCTGACCCCGCACCTGGAGGGGGTCTGGCCACCCCAGGAAGCTCCTTGGCCTCCCTCCGCACCTATAAGTTTCCTTCTGACCTAGAAACTCAGGGGGGTCGATAGTTTTCTAGAAAGAGTTCCGCTCCACCGCCGCCACCAGAAACCAAGATTCGGATCCAGAAACTCCGTTCTGGCACCCTGCCGGGACAGGGAATTTGGAGAGGATCATCACCATCATCATCACCAACGCATATCCATCAACCACCGATGTTTCCCTCATCCATGAGTGAGTAATCCCCTGATGTAGGCTTGGGGATGGTAGGGATTGGATGAGTTCTATCATGTAATCGAATATGATTGTTAGGGCATAGTGCCTAGTATCTCTTGTGCTATTTGACTTTGTTGCAACTTGTTGTGCTTAATGCTTGTCACTAGGGCCCAAGTGCCATGATCTCATATCTGAACTTATTATTGGATCATTATGATAGTATTTTTTATGATCTTATCTGCAAGTTGTGTACACATATCATTGTCTAGACCCAAAGGCCCAAAAGTGACAATAATTGGGACAGCCAGAGGGGATGGCTGTGGTGTGAGGATCACATGTGTTCACAGAGTGTTAATGCTTTGCTTCGGTGCTCTATTAAAAGGAGCACCTTAATTGCCAGTAGTTCCCTAGAGGCCCCGCTGCCACAGGCTGGCTGGACAGAAGATGTTGTGCAAGTTCTCATTGCGAGCACATATGACTATATATGGAGCACATGCCTAGGATTGTTTAGTACTTGGATGCTTGTTATTATTTATATGCAATGCCCTAGATCTCGAAGTTATATGTTTAGACTCGTCCATGCAACGCCCGTCCGTCCATCCCTATGCCTACCATACTCGAATCCCACTGTTTACCGTTACTGTTACTATTACTATTGCTCCTGTTTCCCTGTTGCTGTTACTGTTACTGTTGTTGTTGCTTTGCTGTTGCTACTAATAAACTTCTATGAGCAAGAACTATTTCTAGGTGCAGCTGAACTGATAACTCAGTTGTTAAGGCTTGCAAGTATTATTTGGCTCCCTTGTATCGAATCAATAAATTGGCTAATACTACCCGCAAAGACTGTTGCGATCCCCTATACTTGTGGGTCATCACTAATGAAGTTCACATAAACTTGCTCTTCTTGAGCAACCAAAGATCCTAAAGGAACATTATTTGGATCAATACGACCTTCTCCATTAACAAGCATAGACATAATGACATCTATTTTATCACTCAAGGAGGAGGTTTCTTCAACCGAATTTACCTTCTTACCATGTGTATCTCTCTTAGTGTGCCATTCAGAATAATTAACCATCATATTATCAAGGAGCTTTGTTGCAGCACCCAAAGTAATGGTCATAAAGGTACCTCCAGCAGCAGAATCCAACAGATTTCTTGAAGAGAAATTTAGTCCTGCATAAAAAGTTTGGATAATCATCCAAGCAGTCAATCCATGAGTGGTACAATTCTTTACCAAAGATTTCATTCTTTCCCAAGCTTGAGCAACATGTTGATTATGAAGTTGTTTAAATTTCATTATTTCACTTCTCATAGATATAATTTTAGCAGGAGGATAGTATTTTCCAATAAAAGCACCTTTGCATTTAATCCAATAATCAATACTATTTCTAGGCAAGGATAACAACCATTCTTTAGCTTTTCCTCTCACAAAGAAAGGAAACAATTTGAGCTTAATAATATCTCCATCTACATCCTTATATTTTTGCATCTCATAAAGTTCAACAAAGTTATTAAGGTGGGCAGCGGCATCATTAGAACTAGCACCAGAAAATTGCTCTTTCATAACAAGATTCAACAAAGTGATGCGGCTCAGATCACTTTAGAGCTTCGTTGGGAAACCCCAAGAGGAAGGTATGATGAGCACAACAGTAAGTATTCACTCAATATGAAACCAAGGTTATCGAACCAGTAGGAGGAAGGAAATGACTCAAGGTGTTGCTAGCAACTTGGAAACCTGCACAACACAAACTCAAGACTTTGCTCCAACGAACAGTGAGGTTGTCTGTAGAGGGAGTGTCCCAACCTTTACACAATATAAGGTGGAGTCCCCTGTGTTTACAATGCTAATCCCTGGATCAATAGCTAGCATCCACAGTTAAGATGTAATATCAAGAAACAAGGTCATAATATAACTTTATAACCAGGATTAACATAATTTTATTACATCTTACATAGCTCATTTGGCTATTACATTACATTGAAGCGGAATAACTATAATCATGGGGTCCTTCATCTTCAAAGTGCCACAGGCAAATGTTGGTTGTAGACTTTGTAATCCTAATCAATCAATCTTCACTAAAATCAATCAAACCTGCAACATTACAAGTTACAGCCACAAGGGTCAATACATTTGAATTGTATTGGCAAGTTTCACTACTATGTGGAATATAAGTGGATCCTAACATTACATGCATATTTGGCTAAGTCGAGTTTTAGGCTCATTTGCATAAAGCAATATTTTATCCTATCTTTTCAAAATGGTTTTGGTCCTTTGTAAAATCTTCTTTTCAAAATTCCTTGAACTCCTTGGTATCCCCAAGTATTCAAGTCCTTGTCAAAAATCTCTTGAGCTCCTTGGTAACCCCAAGTGCATCAAGTTTTATCAAAATCTCATGAGTTCCTTGGTAACCCCAAGTGTTCATGTTTTCATCAAAATCTCTTGAGTTCCTTGGTAACCCCAAGTACGTCAAGTTTTATCAAAGTCTCTTGAGATCCTTGGTACCCCCAAGTGCATCAAGTCTTTAAAAGTTTTCTTTTAGAAATTAGAATGTCGAGATCTCCCATAGCTTCAAACTTTAGTTTCTCAGTATTGTCCATAACCGGGGACACGGCTAAGTACTTAGATTTTATTATCTTCTGCAGAAGTTGCACACTTTACCCACATGTCACAATCCCATCCTTTTGCCACCAGTGGCCACTGGATTAGTGCTCACCAAGATGGAGTACCGGCAGATTGAGAATGTGACGAAGTCTTTCCAGAGGGTCCTCCCATACACCATTGCTAGCTTGTCTTCAAGTACCCATGTAGGATTCCAGGTCCTCATGTCCAGTAGCCTGAAGACAATGTATGGGTCTTCCCAATGTAGTTGACTAAGCCAGAGCCATAATAGCATGTGGTTGCACACGAAAGCCACAATTGGAGAAACATGTTCAATCTCTAAGTTTCCTGGGTGGTTTTCCTTTGGAGCACAACACAAAGAGATTGCCATAGACATGGTTCCTTTTGTTGCCACCTTCTCCAAAACTCAAAGTATCCTTGGCCACCCAGGTGGTTCATTGAGTCCTTGTTTTATTATATAAAAACACAAGTCCTTTTCTCAACTTCATAAAATCTCAACATGTATCTCTTTTCAAAATATAGCATGGCTAAGCATGTATCAACTACAATGTTTTCACTAAGGAATGTATAGGGAATCCTATTAGGATTTAGCATAGCATAAGTATAGAAAATTCTTTTCATGCATGTTTCTTTTAATGAAAATAGTAGGACTTTAAATGATAATGTCACTTGCCTTTTTGGTAGGGAATGATGGTTCACTCCTTGATCTTGCTAGTCTCACACTTTTCTAACTTCACTACAATCAACCAAGCAAACACAATATCAACTAGCATTCCAAACCAATAATCAATCAAACAATTTCACACACATAAGACAATGGGATCTAAGTCATGCATGCAAGCATGCAAGAGGTGGTTCTATTTGCAAAGATGGTCTCCACTAGGTTTCTAAACTTTGTAAGGTTCAAGTTGGTCATTTTCCAAAGTGGCAAAGTCATTTGCAAAAGGGTTTTGTCCATAAACCATTTTTAAATCCAAACATTATTTTATGTGGTGGAAAATATTTTTATCAAAGCAACAACTTTAAGTTGTCCACCAAATAAGTTGTTGTTTCTCAAAACTTGGTGTTTAGGGTCAGTAGGTTTGATCCAAAACATTTTCCCAAAGTTTTTTACTCAAAAGCTTTTTCATAACAAAACCATTATTTTTATTTGGCTAGAAATAGGATAAACCAATTAATCCATTCTAAACTTCACCAAATCCATTTTCAAACCATGGGTTGGTCCCTAGGGTCAGTAAGTTCACCACAAACCAATTTGCCAAGGTTTCAAACTCAAAAACATTTTTGAATCATTTTTCTAATCTAATCAAGCATACAAATGTTTCTGTATAAACAAGCAATCTAACAGATACTATTTTCTAAACAAATTCCATGGTTCGCTAGGGCTTGTTCCACTGATTCCAACGATATAAAGTTTGTAATTTTTGGACATGTGGATCAAAAGTTATAGGGTTTTCAAAATCATATTCTAAACAGATTTCAAATTCAGTTCTAACCAGAGTCTGGCCACGCGTCGTAACGTTACTGGCTGGTACCGCTTCGGTCGGATCGGGCTCTGCGGTGCGTTGGATCTAAAAAGATCGTGCGGCACAGGACGCGTACCCTTTCAACGCTTTAGTGATCTTTCGCGAGCGTCGGATCAAGATCCTACGGTGCTGGTTCGCTTGACCAAACGCGAGCGGCGCCGACGGTGGCTAGCGGCGGCGCACGGCCAGGCGGTGGCGCTATGGCGGTTGCAGGAAGCAAAGAGGGGAGGGAAAGTGCTCACCGAGGTCGCAAGGACGTGGTGATGCTCGAGGTACAGTCGGCTTGGCAAGGGGCGCTCAGGGTTGCAGTGGATTGCTCGCCGGAGTAGGGTCTGGCGACGGGTGGTTCTGTTCGCGGTCGAAGGCGACGCTGTCGATCACGAGGAGGCAAACAGAGGGTGTGGTCAGATGCAGGAGATCACAGAGAAGACGCATGCGTGAAGGAGAAAGCTTGGGGCGGTCTGGACTTACCAGGAAATGTCGCCGGAGATGTTGCAGACGCGGCGGTGCTCAGTCGAAGTGGTTGGCGTCGTTCTGAGGCGCCCGTGGTCGAACGAAGAGTACAGGGAGAATCGTCTGGGAGTGGGGAGTCTGCTCGTGTGCTCGGGGAGGCACGGGATGGTGGAGCTTGGCCGGAATCGACAAGGAGGGTCGTCGGAGCAGTGAGAGTGTCGAGCCAAATTCGGCAGCCTGGAGGCGTGCTTGGGAGAGGAGTCAGAGGGGAAATGGAGGAGAGGCGCTGGCGTTTAAATGGGCGTGGTCGTGGCGAGTAATGGTGGCCGCATTAAGGTGAATTGAAGCCGTGGAATCACTGGCAGAAACGGCCGGCGTGGTCGTCGCGAGGAAGAAGAGGAGTGAGCTGGCTGCGTGGGTCCCTGCTGTCGGCGAGGAATGAGAGGGAGAAGAGGGCCACCAGTCATTGGCTCAGCGGGTGCGGTTCTGAGTGAAAAACGTTTCGCCGGGGGAAGGGGAGCTGGGCTGGTTCTGGGCCTTGTTGGGCTGCTGGGTTGGGTCGACCAGATCCTATTTTTTTCTGTCTTAAACCTTTTTCTTTTCTATTTCTAATTTCTGTTTTGAAATTCAAACAAACAAACAACATTCAAATCAATTCAAACAATCACCACACCATACAACTTTGAATTTGGTTCTGTTCAGCAACATAAACCAATATTCCAAAACCAAAATAATAATTTTATTTTCGGGTCCATTATTAATTAAATAAATAGACCTTTGTTATTAAAACAAAATAGGTTTTGTTTTATTTAAAATCTCCATTTGAAAACTAAATATTTTCAAAACCAAATCAGTAGGTTTTATTTGGGAATATAAAATACTTGGAAAACTTATTTTAAATAAATAAATAAGTTTTGATAGTTAATTAAAATAGTAAAACCTTTATTTATAAAACTTGGATATTAAATCCTTATTAATTTATTTTAAATAAACCTTTACCATTTTTATCAAATAGAAATATTTTTATTTCAAAGGCTTGGCCAAGTTTAATTTGGCTTGTAAAATAACCCTTGTTTATAAAACTTCTATTTCTTTTGAAAACCAAATCCTTTTATTTAAAAGATCCAAAAATAGTAATTCCAAAATTTTTATTTTCCTTTATTAAATGTTTATCTTTTAAAATCTCTTTAGGATTTTATTTGATCCAAATAGGTTTGAAGATTCCTATTAGAATTCAAAAAGTTTCTTCTCACCCTGAAAATCAAACAAAGTTTTATTTTATTCATTTTTTTTCACATTACAAGATTTGGAAAATCTTGGGATGTGACATTGTCAATCTCACCGGTTTTCTGTAAACAAAGGATTAAAAGTATGGTGTGGAAGATAATGGTGGCTTGCAGAAAGTAAACAGTAATAATGGAAGACGTACCAATGGTAAAGATTGGACCGGGGTCCACAGTTCACTAGGGGTGTTCTCCTTAAGATAAACAACATAACATGCTGGGTAAACAAATTACAGTGGGGCAATTGACAGGATAGAGCAAGGCATAACAATGCAATACTAGACATTCATGATCCTATGAGATTCGATTGGGCATTACAACAATATGCATAGACCGCCATCCAACTGCATCTGTGACTAGTAATCCACCTTCAGTTTCTCATCCGACCCCCCTCCAGTATTAAGTTACAAGCAACGAATAACTGCTTTATGAAAAGTGTGTAAAGTAAACAATACAATTGTTCCATGAGCAAAAGATCGTTGTTTTCTCCCTAGTGGCAACAACACATCTACAAACCTTAGAGATTTCTGTCACTTCCCCAGATTCAATAGAGGCATGAACCCACTATCGAGCATAAATACTCCCTCTTGGAGTCGCTAGCATCTACTTGGCCAAGATAGCTACTAGAAACGGAGAGCATGGAAGATCTCAAACAACACAGACATGATAGAATCAATAAGATAAAACCATTAAACAATATGACATAGTAATCTCAATATCCATCGGATCCCCGCAAACACAATATGCATGATTACAAATAGATGATCTTGATCATGAACGGAGCTCACAAGATCTAAACATGGTAGCACAAAGGAGGAGAAACAACCATCTAGCTATTGTATGGACCCATAGTCCAAGATTGAACTACTCACGCATCATACCGGAGGCTGGCATGGTGATGAAGAAGGCCTTCGAGATGATCTATCCCCTCTGGCAGGGTGTCGGAAAGAGCTTCAGATCCCCCTGATCTAGGGACGATGGTGGCGGCTACGGACTTTTTTGTGGAGATCTGATCGGGTACTTCGGGTGTAGGTATTGGGGGCTTCTTATAGGCGAAGGGGGAGACCGAGGGGGTGCCCGACGCGGCCACCCCCCCCCCCCACACACACACCCACACCCGGGCCAGGCCTGGCCGCGCGGCCAGGGGTGTGGGCCCCTCGCGACCCTCCTCCGTCCCGTCTTCTGGCTCCGTGTTCTCCTTAGTGAAATATTGACTTTGGCTTTTGTCCCGTCCAATTTCGAGAATATTCATTTTCTAGGTTTTCTGGAACCAAAAACAATAGAAAACAGGCAACTGGCACTATGGCATCTTGGTAATAGGTTAGTCCCAGAAAACGAATAAAAATACCTCAACGCGTAGACAAAGCAAAGCAAAGTAGATACTAAATAAGCATGGAACATCAAAAATTATAGATACGTTTACGACGTATCACAAAGCAGGTTTAATTTCATAAAAGGTAGCATCAGGAGAATGTGGATCAATAGGTGTACTCAGGAAATCATTATTGTTTGTGCTAGTGAAGTCACACAACTTGGTGTTCTCAGCAGAATTCATTTTTGCAAAGGTGAAGCAATCCAACAGAAGCAGCAACTAGAGCAGGAACTAATTTGTGTGTGTTTTTTATAAGAAAAAACAAACCAAATGAAACTAATTTCTTTTGTAATTTTTGATAAAAATAAGCAAACAACACAAAGCAAAAGGAACTAAGCAAAACAAAACAAAGTAAAGAGAATGGTTGTGAAATACTCCCCTTGTGAAGTAGTCCTTAACTCCCCGGCAATGGCGCCAGAAAAATTCTTGATGAGCTCAGATCACTGTAGAGCTTCGTTGGGAAACCCCAAGAGGAAGGTGTGATCAGCACAACAGTAAGTTTTCCCTCAGTTATGAAACCAAGGTTATCGAACCATTAGGAGGAAGGAAACAACTCCAAGGTGTTGCTAGCAACTTGGAATCCTACACAACACAAACTCAAGACTTTGCCCCAACTTACAGTGAGGTTGTCAATTTCACCGGTTTGCTGAAAACAAAGGATTAAATGTATAGTGTGGAAGGTAATGGTTGCTTCCAGAAAGTAAACAGTAGCCGTAGATGATGTATCAATGGTAAAGATTGGACCGGGGTCCACAGTTCACTAGAGGTGTTCTCCTTAAGAAAGATAACATAACATGTTGGGTGAACAAATTATAGCGGGGCAATTGACAGGACTGAGCAAGGCATAACAATGCAATACTAGACATTCATGGTTCCTATGAGATTTGATTGGGCATTACAAAAATATACATAGACCGCCATCCAACTGCATCTATGACTAATAATCCACCTTCAGGTTATCATCCGAACCCCTCCAGTATTAAGTTGCAAGCAACGGATAATTGCATTAAGAAATTTGTGTAAAGTAAACAATACAATTGTTCCATGAAAAAGATTGTTGTTTTCTCCCTAGTAGCAACAACACATCTATAACCTTAGAGATTCCTGTCACTTCCCCAGATTCAATCGAGGCATGAACCCACTATCGAGCATAAATACTCCCTCTTGGGGTCACTAGAATCTACTTGACTAAGATAGCTACTAGAAACGGAGAGCATGCAAGATCACAAACAACACATACATGATAGAATCAATAAGACATGATAGAATAAATAATCAATCTGAAATAGTATCTCAATATCCATCGGATCCCCGCAAACACAACATGTATGATTACAAATAGATGATCTTGATCATGAATGGTGCTCACAAGATCTAAACATGATAGCACAGAGGAGGAGAAACAACCATTTAGCTACTGTATGGACCCATAGTCCAAGGGTGAACTACTCACACATCATACCGAAGGCTGGCATGGTGATGAAGAAGGCCTCCGGGATGATCTATCCCCTCCGGCAGGGTACCGAGAAGAGCTTCAGATCCCCCACCGATCTAGGGACGATGGTGGTGGTGGCTACAGACTGTTTCGTGGAGATATGATCGGGTTCTTAGGGTTTTGGCATCGGGGGGACTTTATAGGCGAAGAGGCGAGGAAGGGAGGTGATGGCTCAGTTGACGTGGAGCCTGTTGGGAACCCCAAGAGCAAGGTGTGAAACAGCACAACGGCAAGTCTTCCCTCAGTAAGAAACCGAGGTTATCAAACCAGTAGGAGGAAGGAAATGCCACACAGGTTTTGCAAGCAACGCAGAGACCTGCACAAAACAAACTCAAGACTTTGCCCCAACTAATAGTGATGTTGTCAATCTCATCGGTTGTTGTAACAAAGGATTAACTATATGGTGTGGAAGGTGATGGTGGTTTGCAGCAAGTAAACAGGTAACAGTGGAAGATGTATCAATGGTAAAGATTGGACCAGGGTCCATAGTTCACTAGAGATGCTCTCCTTAGATAAACATGGCATGAAGGGTAAACAAATTACAGTAGGGCAATTGACAGGAACTGAGCAAGGCATAACAATGCAATACCAGACAAAAAGATCCTATGATATTCGATTGGGCAATACGACAAGATACATAGACCGCCATCCAACTGCATCTATGACTAGAAGTCCACCTTTGGGTTATCATCCGAACCCCCTCCAGTGTTAAGTTGCAAGCAACAGACAACTGCTTTAAGCAAAGTGTGTAAGGTAAACAATCCACTTGTTCTATGAACAAGAGACCATTGTTTTCTCCCTAGTGGCAACATCACATCTATAACCGAAGAGATTTCTGTCACTTCCCTTGAAACTAGAGGCATGAACCCACTATCGAGCATAAATACCCCCTCTTGGAGTCACTAGAAACTACTTGGCCAAGATAGCTACTAAGAACGGAGAGCATGCAAGATCACAAACAACACAGACATGATAGAATCATAAAGACAAAACCATTAATCAATCTGACATAGTAATCTCAATAAACATCGGATCCCCGCAAACACAACATGCATGATTACAAATAGATTAGATCTTGATCATGAACGGAGCTCACAAGATCTATACATGAAAGACAAGGAGGAGATACAACCATCTAGCTAATACATGGACCCGTAGTCCAAGGTGGAACTACTCACGCATCATACCGGAGAAGAAGGCCTCACTACTAGGAAAATGCCTGTTTGTGGCGCACATGGAATGGCCATCCGTGGCGCACTAGCAGTGCACCACTAGCCTCGCGCTGCGGCTATCTCCTAGCCGTGGCGCACTGCCTAGTGCACCACGGTTGTGTCGAGATAGGCGTCGCGCACCTGCTAGTGCGCCACGGCTATGTGGGCAGGTGCGCTACGCGTTGGATCTTCTGTGGCGCATGTCGCAGTGCGCCACTAAGCTGCTTAGGTGCACTTTAGATGTAGTGCGCCACAAAAGCTAGGTCATGTGCGCCACATGTGTTTTTTTTGTTTTTTTTTTTAATTTTAGAGCCAGATGATATACAATACAGATTATATACAATATTACAGGCAGATATACACACACAGATACAAGATATACAATTATATATATAAATACACAATTTGCAAAACAAGATTGAAACAAATACATATAGATAAGTCTCATACATGAATACATAGTATAAGTTACATTGTTTCGATCAAGTTACAAAGTAGTTGGTGACATGCGAATACATGTGTCGATCGAACAAGTTAGAGCTCGGAAGCTCGCCTACACATCTAAACTAGCTAGACACAAACGCGGGATAAACAACCAAAGAAGATAAGCATGATCACCGCCGCGACGAAGGTGTAGGTCTTCATCCGGTTCCTCGTCTTAACTCCCGCTAGATAGCGCGTGTATCTAGCTTCCGCCTCCGCCATAGTGTTGTAACCTTTGTAGCTATTGCCGCTGAAACGGTGCACCTGACTCCGGCAGTCTTCCCAATCATCGTAGACTCCGGGAACCCATCCCTTGTACACGACGTACCACGTCATCTACAAGTTGACAATAATAATTAACCGGTGATTGAAAAAAACATGTATAATTCAAGTCGCATATGAAGATACACTTATAGAAAGTAATCGTAAATCAAAAAGACCAAACTCAAAAAGCATGCCTCATATATAACTAGGTTGTTCGACACAGGAATATGCTACGATGGAACTGTACGCCAAGTAGGATGCACAACACCTGGTCCTGTGCATAGCACAAGGCGGACAATCCCATCGCAGCACATTCACATATAGTGTGATACGACATTTCAATCATCGGCATTATTCTCGAAAAAGACCAAAGTAACTCAAAAAGCATGCCTCATATATAACTAGCTAGGTCGTTGGACACAGGAATATGCTACGACGGAACTGTTCGCCAAGTAGGATGCACAACACCTGGACCTGTGCATAGCACAAGGCGAACAATCCCATCGCAGCACATTCACATATATAGTGTGCCACGACATTTCAATCATCGGCATTATTCTCAAAAAAGACCAAAGTAAATCAAAAAGAATGCCTCATATATATATACATAGGTCGTTGGACACAGGAATATGCTACGATGGAACCGTAAGCTAAGTAGGATGCACAACATCTAGACTTGTGCATAACACAAGGCTTACAATCCCGTCGTAGCACATTCACATATATATTGTGCCAAGACATTTCAATCATCGGCCTTATTCTCGAAAAAGGCCAAAGTAAATCAAAAAGAATGCCTCATATATATATATATATAGGTCGTTGGACACAGGAATATGCTACGACGGAACCGTGAGCCAAGTAGGATGCACAAGACCTGGACTTGTGCATATCACAAGGCTCACAATCCCGTCGTAGCACATTCACATATATATTGTGCCACGACATTTCAATCATCGGCATTATTCTCGAAAAAAGACTAATAAAGCAAGGAAAAAAAAAGAAGGACCAAAGTGAGCAAAGGACCAAAGAATAAGCAAAAAAACCAAGCATTGATTGATATAATAATAATAAGCAAAAGAAGTAAGCGATGATTCATAAACCTAATAAGATAAGTATAGTAGCATGTACACTTGTCCACATACACACAAAGGTCATCTATAGTTTGTAACTACAACTAGGCCAACATCAAGCCTTCTGGCTCGGCTTAGGGAATGGGAGGATGTCTTGTCTCGTCATGAACTTCCTATAGTCACCCTGCATCTCTAGGCGATCTTCTATGTCACGGTTATTCGGGATATTTCCTCCATAGAAGATCCCCCCCCCCCGAAGTCATGACATCACGAAAGATGATTGCCCCAAACTGATGCTGGATGCGATACATCTCTTCTCTAATATCTGAATCAGTGATCTTGGCCTTTGCTTCGGCCCACTGTTTGAGATGATCTGGCAGCGTAGAATTCTGCTGGTCAAGTAGGAACGCCCTCATGTGATGGAGTGCGTAGTAGGATTCCTTCTTACTGTTTTCCGGTTGCTTCACACAGGGGAACTCCGTTACGTGGTTGAAGACGTGCCTGCCGAACTTGACCTTCGTACGCACGAAGGTGGTGCCTTCCGTCGAGGCAAAGCCAGTGAGAGCATCATCCAGAACTTCCTTGATCTTGTCGTAGTTTTTCTTCTTTTCTAGACTCCCCGAGTCGAAATACGTGGCGTGGGAATGCTTCGGCGATAAGGAGATGAGCGTGCAGTGTTCATCTCTACGCAAAAAATTCAAATGGAATGTGTTGGAAAAAGAATGATGATAATCTAATAAAGCGAATCAACGGTGGCGAGTGAATAACGACTTACTCGGGAAAGTAAGGCACGAGAATGTATTCCTTTGTCTTGTTCGCCACGGGGATTCTTTTTAGGTACGAGGCCACGATACCTCGTTCGGCGGGGAACCCAAGCATCCGTCACGCATGTAGTAGGGGTCCACTATAGCGATGCCCGGTGTTTTCTCTCTAATGATCTGCATGGCCAGGCTGAGAGAAAACAGATGGACCATGGTATAGTGCAGCGGGTATAGGTGGAACATATTGAAGATGTCGTCGAACCGCAGGAAGAACAGATCCGCAGGGGCATTGTCGACGAAGCCCAAGCCTGGTGGCACCTTAACCACGAATAACGGGTGCGAGGGATCTTTCTCCGATAGAAGGCGTCTCTCTATCGTGAGCACGCCGTCATGCACACTCTGCAGTTCCGAACTGGCGAGCCTCCGCAAATTCTTAGGTAGCATGGGCTCACCCGCCACATGAATCCTCCACATAATACCCTCGGGTCTTGGTGGTCCGTCCCGAAACCTAATCGGATTCGCAGTTGTTGACGCCACCGGCTGGCTCGAGCTGCTAGATTTTCTTTTCCTACCCTTTTTTCCTTTTGGAGAGTGGGCAGGCACCGCAATATGAGCACCGGCCGCCCTATGTAGTGTGTCAGGGCTTAGAATAGAGGGTCGGTTGGTTGTATCAGCTGGCTCTGTAAAGGCGTAAGCTGGAGGTGTCTCCTGAGAACCAAACAGACTCTTGGTGATAGTGGCTTTCTCTCTGGGGCCACCAGCTAGGTCTTCGTTGCTACACTGAGTGTTGAAGAAGTGATCATTCCAGTCTTCGTCGTCCTCGGATGTATCCTGCGCCATGTGCATATCATCAACATGATCATCCGACCCACCGCGTGGAGGTGACGGCGAGGGCGGTAAGGGGGCCTTGCCACCGCTTGTCGCTGGCACGATAGGCGGTGCTGTTGTCTGTGGCGTCATGGCCCCCGCCGTCCCCAAACGGATCATGCTCTTTGGCCATTGCAAGAATAAGCCGAAGCAAGTTCTGAGGACAGTCGGCTCTTCTTCATCCACTCCTGGGGGTTGAATGGGAGGTTCCAGGTCGTCGCAGCCCCTTAGCACCCGATTAATTTTAACCCTGTGCATGCTATGTGGAATCGGCCTTGAGTGGAACGTGCGCTGCAAGGGTTGAACGATGGTACCCTTGGCAACATCCCTCAGCTCGTTGTTCACGTAGCATAAGAGAGTGCAAGGAACATCCGTCTGTGGAAAACATGTACGGCGTCGTCAGAGATGCCATAAGAGTAATAGATGGCGTGACAGGCGGTAAAGAAATTTGTTTACCATGATGGTGTCGAGATCGGCTAATGTCGATGCACCGCATACGGCGACGGGCGTGCAAGAGACAGAAGGGCTGCTTGATGGCGCGGTGATGGCCGCCGGTGTATTCTCCCTACCGCCGGGTGCTTGGAGCTCCGGTGCCGCCGCGACGATGGCAGGGGGGCACCAACATGTACTCCGGCGCCGCGGTGATGGCAGGGGGATTCACCAACACCCTACTCGACCACCCGCACTCTAGTTCGCTATTGACTCCACCAAGGTAGGCAGGAAGGACGTGAGGGTGATTTCCAGGTTGTCTTGGACGATCTGCGGGATCCGCGCCACTTGTTCCTTAAGTTCTTGACCCTCGCGGTTTTCCTCCTCGCTCCTTCCCGACGGCGCCACATGCGTCCTCGGCGGTTGTACAAAATGATCCACCCAGTTCTTACCCCCGAGGCCGGCCAGACGGCCAGCCAACGATGGCTTCTTCGTAACCGGCTCTATTTTCTTGGCCCGGTTCATCGCCCTGTTAAAAGGGTTATCCCACCGGGTGTCCATCGTCGACCCCTGGGATGAGGAACCTTGGGATCCATGACTAGCAATAATTTCCTCCTCCTGCAGAAGCAGTAACAGTCAATCGTTTAGATCATCGATTAGAATGCAATCGAGTTGATCCATGGTAATTAGACTATACTTACCACAATTTCCTCGAATTCCTTCACCGCGGGATCCGCGGTGAGTTGTTTGGTTTTTGGGTCCACATGGTAACGAGCCCTGATGAAGTTTCGAACCTGCCCGGGTTCGAATTTCGCAAAGGGTTTTTCTATCCCCTTGGATATATACTCTTCGTCCTCCTTATTCCATTTGGCCTCCGCGGTTCTGTATCCACCAGATCCGAGATGGTGATGACCTATATTCATCGCCTGCAGCTCCTTTCCCCGATTACTATTGGCCAGGGCTCTTTCGGATTCACACCTCTCCTTGAACTCCCGGAACTGATCTTCGGTGATCTGCGGGTCAATCTTCTAGATCTCCTCAAGACTTTTGCCTTCTTTATAGATCTTCTTCTTTATCCGGGTTCTCCAGCTGGCCAGGGCGGTGCTCATCTTTGTGAGGGCGGATTTGTTTACTTCGTTCCCATGATAATTTGTGTTCTGATACTTAGCGGGGAACTTGTATCTTGCGTGCAGCTTCACGAAGAGGAGTGTGCGCAAGTGACCATTATCTTTATGCCGGAGATTCTCGGTCTTGATCGAGATGGTTGTCCGGGTGATCGCCGCCACTTGCCCACCGTACCCTCTGACGACAAGGTCGGGCTCCAAAGGAACCCCTGATGGGCTCACTTCGGTAATTTCCTCCCTGACCATGCCGACCGTGTTCGGGCGCCGTTCCTTCGGCTTCTTCTTCTTCTTCTTAGGAGGATTGCTACCACTCCCTGTGCCCTCGCCGCCATCAGTGGTTTCATCGTCCGTCATTCCTTCGGCTTCTTCCTCCGCGTCTTCCATATCATCATCCTCGCTCTCCGAAGGATGGTATTCTTCATCATCTTCTAGCCGCTGGGCCGCCTCCCAGAATGTCAATTGTTTATTCGGAGGTCTGAGTTCTCCTTCAGCGCTGATGCGCCTAGAACATCCAGCCTCGTCGTTGTCACACATCTTTGCACTAATAAAAACAAATAATTGGTTAAATGCACGGAAAAATCCGGCATGACCTTTGCTAACTTTCTTAAACTAGGAGTGCCCAATTTCTGCCGAAACGGAAGTTAATCAACATTCCGGCAAAAATCAGGACTCATCTCATACAAGAACCTGCATACAGATCATATGCCTACATCATGGACTTGCCATTTCAAAACTGATATGTTGCATAGGAGATTCATGGCAGTAAAAAAGCAATGTATACATAGCTACAGCAATAACATCAACACTGCACAGCAATAACAGCAGCATGTATAGCTATAGCAATAACAGCAATAACATTAGCAACATATGCAAAAATACTCGGGAACATTTGAAACTTTTAACACTATCAACAACACATCAAGAACTGTCAACAACCTCACTATCATAAAACATGTACTACTTCAGACTAAGGACCAAGGATTTCTATACTAGAAGATCATTATAAAGCATATTTGTAGAGGAAACAGAATTCCAGATAAAGCACCAAGGATTTCCTAGTTTAAATATAAAATCACTCTATACTTACATCTAGACTAGCTCTCATCTCATATTATCCTGTATATAACATGTGCCATGTGCTTGCAGAATTAAAATCATCTCATTGACACTGTAAATAAGTCTGATGGAGATGAAGAGGTACTCTTGGAACATCAAATGCTTAACTATAATGCTAACTATAATGCTTGGACATGTGACAGGTTTCAGGTTTGGACTTAGCAGTTTCAGGTTTCATCAAGCATAAATGCTTAACTATAATGCTTGATGTACAAGATTCAGAAAGAACATTCTGTCAACTACTAACTATCACTGTCACTGTCAACTACTCTGTTTCTGAAACAGAGGGAGTAGTTGGTTGCATGTCAGTCAGTAAATTTTAGATAGCAAGATAGTGTCCATAAATCTAGCATTTTTGTTCATGAAAATACAGATAAAATATGCTGTAAACATGGGCATTTTCCAGGAGCATCAGAGATCATTCTGTACACCGAAGGAAAAACCAGAAATCATTTTATCCACTAATAAGGCCTCGCTTGGAACGTCTGTTAAATTTCCTTCCTCTGAAAATTTAACTAAAACTGACACTCTACATTTGTATTCACGGATCGATGGAAATGTTACAGATGAACACCAAATGTTACAAATGAACCCTAATCTGAATAGGAGCAAATGCTACAATAATAGTTCACTTCTCTGAACCCTAACCATGGCCTGCAGAGAGAGGAGAGAGAGGGAGAGAGAGGGAGAGAGGGAGAGAGAGGGAGAGAGAGGGAGAGAGGGAGAGAGAGGGAGAGAGGGAGAGAGAGGGAGAGAGGGGAGGGGCGACGCTCACCTCTGAGACAAGGACGACGATGGCGGGCGGACAACGACGGGCGAACGACGGGCGGACGACGGGCGAACGACGATGGCCTCCACCTCCTGAGATGTGCGCGGGCCTCCTCCTCCTCCTCGGACACGGGCGGACCTCCTCCTCGGACGCGGGCAGGCCTCTTCCTCCTCAGACGCGGCGGCTGCTGGTAGAGCTGGCGAGGCGGCGGATCGAGAGCGGCGGCGGTGCGAGGGGGGGGGGCTCGTGCTCGGGCTGAGATGGAGAGATGGGGATGAGAGAGGGGCTCGAGTGCACGTGTGGATAAAACCAGTTAGGCGTAGCGCACTTGGGCATAGTGCGCTATGGATATCTGTAGCGCACTCTGGGCTAGTGCGCTACGCCTATCGGCTTCTAACGATTGTATAAGAAAACTGCAGCCCCACTCTCTAACAACTACACTAGCCTATCCCACTTGTTCCACCCTTAGCTCTATTCTAAAATTGTGAGCACCCAGGTTCGAATCCTGGTGCCCACCTTTTTTGTTTTATTTCAAAAATACTTTTAAATGTTCCAAAAAATGCCCAAAAGTGGTGATATATGCCATAGAAGTTTTGTTTTGATTTTAAAATACTTTTAAATATTCCAAAAATGCCCAAAAGTGATAATATATGTCATAAAAGTGGTACAAATATGATTCAAAGTATAACTAAATTTCATAATAATTTGTCCATGAATATTACAATCTTTTTCGACCACGCGTTTTACAATATTTTTTGAGCTAGCGTTTTACAATCTTTTTTCCCTTCTTTGTCGCGGTTGAATAATTTAGCCCTGGCACTTTAATGTTTCTTGTTTCGGACGGGATATCTTTTTTGGGTAGGGTTGTCCTTTTTATTCTTGTGATGTATGTTGTTGCATCGTAGTCGTCGTCATCTTCAATCTTTGGATCGCTGTACTGGTCGAAGTGTTGCTCGTTGGCGACTCCATCCATTCCGATGATGTTTCTTTTTCCTCTCCTCACGACAACATGGCTAGGATTTGTCGGGTCGGTAATTAAAAAACATTGGTCCACTTTGGTAGCCAGTACCCACGGTTCATTTTTAGCGGCCACGTTCGCACCGGTGGCCTTGGATTTGGCTGCTTCGGGTATAACCATGGTTCTGAAATACCGGTCTTCTCTTTCGACGCTCTTTGCCAATCTAACACAAAACATCGGCACCTTTTCTCCATAGTAGTCGAGCTCCCAGATCTCCTTGATTCTTCCGTAGAATATTACCTTCACGTTGTCATCGGTGTAGAATTCCGACGTTACGCCTGAGTTCTGATAATCACACTTGTTGTCCTTTTCCTCCGTGTAGAATGTGTAGCCGTTGATATCATACACCTGATAGGTCACCAGGTTTTGCATCGGTCCCTATGACAAGGTGAATATGATCTTTTCTGTGTCAGAAGAATGCGATCGCGGGGATTATCAAGGAGCGTCTGCCTAAACCAATGCGTGAAATGTGAGTTGTGCTCTTTGATTATTTCTCCCTGCGTCCTCTGTATGCCCCGGTCACTGTACTTCTTCTCAATTAACCTTTTGTGCTTTTGTACCCAAGGATCGACCAGTTCTAAATGCTATAGCGTGACGAGGTTTGCTCGATCAAAGTCTGCGCGTCAAAAATCGAAGTCTGCATGCAGTATGCGACAACCCTCTCGGTGACCAGATCCGTCGAGCTTGCCAAGGTGCCTGTTGACGAGAAGACCGCAGGGTTCTTGATGTCTAGATAATTCATGCAGAAAGAGATGCACTCTTCGGCCAGAAAGCCCTTGGCTATGCTTCCATCTGGACGGGACCTGTTGCGAACGTATCCTTTGATGTGTTCGTTCATCCTTTCGAACGTCGTCATGCTGCGGAGGAACATCGGCCCGAGTTGGACGATGTCCTCCACGACATGGACCAGCAGATGCACCATAATGTCGAAGAATGCGGGTGGGAAGTAGACCTCAAGCTCACATAGTATCACCACGATCTCCTCCTGTAGCCTCCCGAGCTGATTCACGCTAATCGACTTCCTAGAGATGACGTCGAAAAACTTGCAGAGGCCAAATAACGTTTCACGGACGTGCTCGTCCATTATCCCTCTTAGTGCGACCGGAAGTACCTGCGTTATTAGCACGGCACAGTCATGAGACTTCATGCCACTGAACCTCTGCTCCGCCTCGTCTAGGTATCTGCTTATCTTGCCCGCGTAGCTGTAAGGAAATTTGACTCCTAGAAGGCACTTGAAAAACTGTTTGATCTCATCCTGGCTTAGAGTGAAGCAAGAAGGAGGGTAGTAATATTCGTTCTTCTTGAAGTTTTTACCCTTCCGACGACCTTGTGTCGTCTCCGACTCATGATCATCGTCATCTTCCTGATCATCAGGAGTAGTGCATCCTCCGTGAAGCTCCTTTCGGATACCCAAGCATATCAGGTCGTGCCTTGCTTTCGGACCATCTTTCGTCCTATCTGGCATGTTGGTTATGGTGGCGACCAGACTCTCGCACACGTTTTTCGTGATATGCATGATGTCGAGGCTATGAGGCGTGCGGAGAAACTTCCAGTATGGCAACTCCCAGAAAACAGACCTTGTTTTCCATACCTTCATCAGCGGCTTGTCTTGTTGCTTCCTCTTTCGCTTCTTTCCAGGCTTAGGACAATCTTTCCAGTTTTTCAGCAACTCTTCCACTTCTTCGCTGCTCCTATGCTCTGGGATTCCTCGGGTCTCGGATTTGCCATCGAACAGGTCTCCATGTTTTCTCCATGGATCATTCTTGCTGAGCCACCTCCGGTGCGCCATGAACACAGTTTTCGATGACCCTGGATCTTTCTCTAGTTGGAGATAGCTTGTGTTATCCATGCACCTAACGCATGCGCAGAATCCTTGGATAACCTGCCTCGAGATATACCCGCAACCTGGATAGTCTTGCACCGTAGTGACCAACGCGGCTCTCATAGTGAAATAATCTTGTGCGACGGCGTCGTAAGTATTGGCTCCAGATTCCCATAACGTGGCTAGCTCCTCTTTCAACAGCTCGAGATACAGATTGATGTCGGTACCAGGTTGTTTCGGCCCTTGAATTAGCATACTCATTTGTATGTACTTCTTCTTCATGCACAACCATGGAGGGAGGTTGTACATCCATACAAACACGGGCCAAGTGCTGTGCGTGCTGCTCTGGCTACCGAACGGATTGAGTCCATCGGTGCTCGCACCAAGCCTGATGTTCCTCGAATCTCCACCGAATTATGGGAATTCGAGGTCCAATGCTTTCCACTGGCTAGCATCTGAAGGGTGCGTCAGCAGCTCATCCTTTTCGGGGTCATCATCGTCATCTCCTGGCTTCTTCCTTTCCGCATGCCATCGCATGAGCTTCGCTTCCTTAGGGTCCGCGAAATAGCGCTGCAGACGAGGAGTGATAGGAAAGTACCATACCACTTTTCGAGGTGCTTTCTTCCCTTTCTTGTATCAACTCACGCCGCACACCGGACATGTGGTTTTCTCCGCGTCCTCGCCCCGATAAATGATGCAATCGTTGATGCATACATGATATCTAACGTGTGGTAGATCGAGAGGACAGGCGATTTTCTTGGCGTCCTCGATACTAGTTCGACATGTGTTCCCCTCCGGGAGACGATCGTGCCAGAATGCCATCATATCGTCGAAGCTTGCGTCGCCCAATTTGTGTTTTGCCTTCATCTCCATAGCCTTGAGCGTTACATTCAACCGGGTATCATCGGGCCTGCATCCTTCATACAATGGAGTAACCGCGTCTTTCTCAAGTTGCGCAAGCTTGGCTTTCTCTCTAGCGGCAGCCCTAGCGTTACTCGTCTGCTTGAGATGCAGCTATTGCACATAAGGGTCCCGCATCCAGCCTGACGTTGTTCCATCGTCGTCTGCTCCTCCGGCATCTAGATCATCATCATCCCGGTCTGCTTCCGCACCTTCACCATCTCCAGGAGACTCTTCATCATCTCTCTCGTTCTCGCCGTGATGATGATCATCGTCATGTTGCCCACCTTCACCGTCTTCGCCATCGCTTATCCAACGAGTGTATCCATCCATGAAACCATGGCGGAGCAGGTGCGCCTGCAGATTCCCGGAATCTGGGTCGATCACCTAGTTGAGTTTGCATCTTCTGCACGGACATCTTATCTCCGTCTTGTTATTTCGTATCATGTCGGCCGTCGCACATTTCAAAAATCTAGCCACAATGTCTTCACTCATTATGAGCACCATTTTTGCCTGCACTGTGTACACGGTACAATTAGAAGTATATTAGAACCACATAATCAATGCATGCATGCAATGGTCGATAGAAAATTTCGGCATGACCTATCCTAAAATTAGGACCTTTGTGAAATGCCAAAGTCTTGCCAAAATGGAAATGAATCAACATTTTGGCAAAACAAATGGCAACTTGTTCACATACAAACACAAGAGAGAGAGACCGATCCATACACACATGAACATATCATTATCCTCTCCATACACACATGCATGAGCATCATCGATACTCTCCATATACACACACATATGACCATCGATCCTCTCATACACACATCATGAGCATCGATCATCTACATACATATGAGCATATCATCCATATACACATGAACACATCCTTACATGGACAACTTACCGAGATGAGAGACCAATCGCGAGAAAGATGGAAAGGAGAGGTGTGCGTGAGACCGGAGAAGGAGATGAGAGACCGGAGACCTTCCTCTATTACTTATATAACATCCAAGGCAAGTTCTACATGCTAAAAATGGTGAATGAGTGGAGAAATTGAGGTGGGAAGGAGAAGGATCCCGACTAGATCTAAGGAGGAAGAAGAAGGGGAAAGTGAAGTGTGGGGTGGTGGATGATCACACATGTGCACAAGTGGAGCTGCCAAAAAAAAAGGTCGCCACATCCGTGGCACACTCGGCCCTAGTGCGCCACAGGGATTAGTAACATCCGTGGCGCACATGCCATAGTGCGCCACAGATGTGTCTAACTGTTTTACAGAGCAGAGGGGCATGTGCTTAGGCGTAGCGCACCCCCACCCCCAACGTGCGCCATGGATAACACCAACATGCGTAGCGCACCTACCCTATGTGCACTACGGATATCTGGCGTGCGGCCAACAGGGCCCTGACCCACACATATCTGTGGCGCACTATGGTCATGTGCGCCACGGTTGTTCTAGTTACTAGTAGGGTACTGCCCATAGGTGAGCCACGTCTGTTTTAGCCGTGGGGCACTTCAACCATGTGAGCCACGGATGTGCTGATTACCTATAGACATTTTCCTAGTAGTGCATCTAGGATGATCTCCCCTTCTGCAGGGTGCCGGGAAGAACTTCAGATCCCCCCGATCTAGGGACGATGGTGGCGGCGGCTACAGATGGTTTCGTGGAGTTTTGATCGGGTCCTAGGGTTTATGCATCTGGGGCTTCTTATAGGCGAAGAGGCGAGGTAGGGGGTGCCTAGAGGGCCCACACCCTACCCAGGCGCGGGCCAGGCTTGGCCGCGCCTGGGGGGTGTGGCCACCCTGTGGCGCCCCTCCGTCTCATCTTCTGGATTCGTGTCGTCGACGGTAAAATGTTGACTTTGGCTTTTGTCCCGTCTAATTCTGAGAATATTGATTTTCTGCCTTTCTGGAACCAAAAACAGAAGAAAACAGGCAACTGGCACTGTGGCAACTTGTTAATAGGTTATTTCCAAAAAAGATATAAAGACACCTCAAAGTGTAGACAAATCAAAGCAAAGTATATACTAAACAAGCATGGAACATAAAAAATTATAGATACGTTTACGATGTATCAGGAGGCGCCCGAGGGGCCCACACCATAGGGAGACGCGGGCCCCCTAGGCCGCGTGGCCCTAGGGTGTGGCTACCTCGTGGCCCCCTTTCAACTTCCCTTCGGTCTCTGTGTTCTCCTTGGTGAAATATTGACTTTGGCTTTTGTCCCGTCCAATTCCGAGAATATTTCCTTATTAGCTTTTCTGAAACCAAAAACAGCAGAAAATAGGCAACTCGCACTGAGGCATCTTGTTAATAGGTTAGTCCCAGAAAACGTATAAAAATACCTCAAAGTGTAGACAAAGCATAGCAAAGTAGATACTAAATAAGCATGGAACATAAAAAATTATAGATACGTTTACGATGTATCAGCTATCATTTCTTCAATAGTTTTTTCTTTCTCTTCTTCTTTTATGAATAGGGGTTTGTCTTTAAATTTGTAAAAGTGAAATTCTTTTTCCGCTTTCCCAAGCTTAAGGGATACAACCTCCTTTTTGAAGTCAACTGTGGCACCCATATCACTCAAAAAGTTTCTTCCAAATATAATTGGGAAAAAAGTGTTAATTGGCATATCAACAACTACAAAATCAATAAGGAATTTTTATTGTCAATTGTGATAACTGCATCTTCAACTACTCGCATTGGAATTATAAGATTTTTATTGGATAACATGATTGTCATATCAGTATTTTCTAGGCACCGACCTTAGCATCCAGACGTTCCATCTCCAACGCTCCGGCTGCGCCAATCGGCCGCTGCCTTCGCTATTTACACCCAGTGGGTGGCCACTGACTCCGTAGCCGATTGAATCCATCCGGAATGCATCAAGCGCAACAAGAAAAACCTGCAGCTGGATTTCATCATCAACCGCTTCAACCCAGTCAATGAACATGCAAGAACTTCTCCACGGACGAAGCCCTAGCGTGCTTGGGGACTTGTGTCCGGGGATGACCCTCGGATGGGGCAAGCCAGACCTAAGCGGGCCGGCTCTAAAAGTAATTGGCCGGATGGCCGCAAGACAAAGGATCCCTAGCCGAATGGATCGTCCAACCGAGCTCAAGCTTTCTCGACTGGCATGTCTAGCCAGATGACCAGAAGAACCGACTGGGTGGCCGCTTCCACCGGTCCTACCTTTGATTCATTAGGGAGATACGGAGGGGTGACGCTCCTTGCAGAGCATGCCTATAGCTCCTCGCATCACCACACAGGCTGGCGCGCCGCCCTACCGGCGCTACCAGACAATTGCACCGCCTAGGATAAAGCGGGAGGCTGAGCATAGCGCTGTCGGCAGACCGCTAAAGCTCTGGCTGACCGTTAAAGCGAAGGGTCATGCCTAAAGGGTGGCGCTGGGACACTGTAGCATTGCCCCCCTTGTATTGAGAGGCTAAATGGGTCCAGTTCCACCGGCTAGGCCCTGCAGATGGCCCGCTTTGTTAACCCAAAGCCCAAACAGTAAACTCTAGAGCCCACAATGTAACCTACCTCTCCTAGCCAGTATATAAGGGAGGGTAGATCTTGAAGATAATATGCCCTGAGAGGCAATAATAAAGTTGTTATTATATGTATTCCAAGTATATGATAGATGTTTATTTTGCATGCTATAATTGTATTAATACGGAAACGTTAATACATGTGTTTTTAATAAACAAATAGAAAGTTCCTACTTATGCCTCTCTTCTAAACTAGCTTGTTTATGAACAAGATGATCAATGTTTCCTGATCATGGACATTTGTAGCACCCCGGGTAAAACCACTCCTAGAAAATCGCGTGTCTTATCTTTGTGCATCGTCATGACATCAACATGCATATATTAGTCTAAAACTATTTTACTAAAAGCCCTATTTCATTTTCTACAAATGTCCCTCTCTTTATTCAAATGTGAAACCTCGGTCTTTTCTGGATCTTGTATTTATCTAAAACTATATTTCTAAATGTTTTGTTTTATAAAAATAATAAAATATTTTTTGTATCGGGGAGGCCGCCACCGGCCAGGCCCAAAGGGCCCAGCTGGCAGCAGCCTACTACCCGGCCCAACCTAGACAAAACCTAGACCAACCACAAACCCTAATCTAGTCAAACCTCAACCCTAGACCTAACCCTTCCTCTCTCCCTCACCCGCCGCCACTCATCTCCCTGGCACACACAACACCACACGACCACACCCGTCCGCCCCACTCCCTGGGCCCCACCCCGACCCCGCTCGATCGTGACCGAGTCCACCCCACCTCCCTCCTCGCGACCTCCTCCTTGATCCTGCGCCGCCGGGTGGTTCTCCCGTCGCCGGGGCTGCTCCCCCTCCCGTCTCCCAACCCTGCTCCTCCCTGTAGCCGGCCCACCACTCCCGCATGCTCCTCGCGGACCGTCCTCTCGCCCCGCTCGCGATCCCCTCCCTCGCTCTCCCCGGCGCCACCATCTCTCCTTGGCCGCCCTGCCGCCAGAGCCCCGGCCGTGGCCTTCTCCTCGTGTGCCGCTGCCGGGAGGATGCCCCGCAGCGCCTCGGCCTCCTCCTGTCCCCGCCGCCGCCACCGCTCACCTCTCTCTTCCTCGGTCGCGTCTCCATGCCGAGCTCTGCCTCCTTGGTCGCCGCTGCACCCGCGTCGTCTGTCCTCGCCGACCTCCATTGGCCGGACCGCCGTCGCCACCTCAAGTCGCGTCCCTACCTCCAACCGCGACCCTCTGCCTTACCGCCGCCCGTCCCAGCACGAGCATATGGTGCTCGACCATTTGTCCGACAGGAGATACCCTTTTTGAAGCACATCGGTGCGCCTCTACCTGTCTGGATGCTCCACCTGTGGAGTATTCGCGAACAAAATCTCGGGACTCTTGCTCGACTCCATGTGTCCTTGTGCTGCTCGTTGTTCCATGTGCGCCGATAACAAGATCTTCCTGGCGGCTAGGACCGTCTGATGACAAGTTCCCCTTCACGAACCCGAAGCCCTCGAGCCCTCCTACACGGATCCGTTGGCGAACCCCCGAAGACCGATGCCGTACCCGGCGCCACGCCAAGTGCTCCTTCCCGGAGCCGAAGACCGCAGAACCCCAAGGTCGTCGACATGGAACTGACAAGGTCTACTACATGGATTCGAAGACCGATCCCGGCGCGCCCGAACCCCGTCGAACACCAAGACCCTCGGAATCGCCAAGTTCTTCCTCTCGGATCCGAAGACGCCGAGACCCGGGACACCAAGATCTCCGCCGTGAAACGACAAGACCGACGACACGACCCGACGACCGCGGATGCGACAAGATCGTCTCTCGGACGCCAAGTTCTTCTTCCCGAATGCCAAGACCGATCTCATCGAACCGAACCTTGCCTTCCTGTCGAACCCTGAGACCGATCCATCGAACCCCAAGTTCGCCGAACCCTAATGTGTGACCCCTTTCTCGAGCCCTATTTTATAAATGTAATATCAAATTGTTGCATATTAAATTGTTCATCTCGCATGCATATCATGTGGGTTGGGGCATTATGCCGATTTACCTTATAATTAAATATGGGATCCATATGCGGGCAAATCTAGTCTTATATTGGTCCCATATAAATTTGTGTAGCGAACCGGTGATATATTTTGCCATGTTAAGACAACATTTAAATGGCGGGTATCTAAACAACATGAACCTATCAATTAGTTGTCGGGACCCCGGTTCCGCTTAATATCGCCTAATTGCATCGCATCTTGCCATGTCATACATCATACATGCATCATGCCCGATCTTCTGCCGTAGTATTAAATAGTGCATCCGGTGTTTCTTCTAGTGCTTTGCTTCTTCACAGACTAGGCCGATGAGTTGATGCGAGTGCCGACCCGACCTTCGGATGAACCTTCGGCAATGTTTTTCAGGCGAGCACCTCCCCCTTTCTACCTATCTTACTTTTATAGTATTTATTCCCTCCTGTTGATCTATTGCTATCTATGTTGCGTTGCTCTAGTTTTCGTACCCGTGATATCCCTTGCAGCCTTATATTGCCTTGGACACATCCTATTACCTGTGGTTTGGTAGATAGTTGGACTTGCGCGTCGTAGTCGCTTGCTCGAGTGCTGTTGCGTGTCGTCGAGTACCACAGTTGTTGGAGTATTGCCGCATGTTTATTGTTGGAGTTGATCAAGACTTTAATTATTGTTTAACAACTAAAATTGAAATAGGTAAATGCAGAGGCACAGGTGGGCAATAGATGTTATTTGGTTGTTAACCGTCCACTTCTGTCCCGTAGGACCCCGAGTACTTGATACCTGTTCCTTGAATATTCGCGCTATCCACATCCGGGAGGATTATGGGACCCCCCTGAGCCAGAGCTTGATTCATTCTTATTTCTTGGGGACACAAACTAGTTTGAGGTTTTATTTACTATCCTGTACTGATGCCATGCTTTACTGCTTTATTTAAATTGTGCGAGGTACTGCACATGTACTGTTTAGGGAAGCGGAGTGTTTTCGCGGTATCGACAAGCCCAGTCACACTTTTGGGTTCCCAGTCGTTTACAGCCATTGACGCAAACCTTGAGTCCGTTTTGGAGTCAGCTAACTTCGTTGCGGGTAGCTTAATGGGGTGGCCCCCTGAAATATTTCTGAATCTTGTGATTGCTTTGTCGTGAATGCCTCGTTGGGTTTTGATTTGGTTTTTCCGAGGTTGATCGAGTGTGTGTTGCTATTTGTGCACCCCTACAGGGTAAAACTTTCTGAAAGCCGTGTCCGCGGTTATGGGCGACTTGGAGCACAGTATCTCGATCATAGACAACTATAACTAAAGTAGTGCTATAAATTTGACTTTATAATGACTAGTAATCAGCTTCACTATAATGGAATGGCTAACTAAAATTGCCAACAATTGCATGTTTGGGTTGTCGCTTGCTACCATTGTACCTGACTAGTAAGTATTGCAACTATAACGGAATGGCTAAATAAAAGTACCAACAACTGCTGGGTTTTGGGTATATCTCATGCTAACTGTATCTGACTAGTAAGAGTGCAACTACAATGGAATGGTTAACTAAAAGTGCTCACTGTCTATTATATCAGGATGACTATCTATACCTGACTAGTAATTGCTGCAACGATAACTGAATAAATAAAACTGCCAACTGTGTGAGTTCCTCGGTCGACTTCCTCGTTTGGTCTCGAGGGGGAAAATACCAGGATGGGTATGTTTGGTGGTAGTATCAGGTTGGTTCCGGATAGGTCTTTCTTACCTCTCTCTGATAACCGCTATTTGTATCGAGTCTCTGTAGGTTGTTTAGTGCATGCCGCGCTGCCGCTGCAGCCCACCATACCTATGTAGGCGAGGACCGCCGAATTCTAGCCTCGCCGTGTACTGGCCTCAGTACTGACCGCTCTCTCTTTTTCCTTTGCCCTTTGTCGGCACCCCTTTTGTTTAAGAAGGTTTTGAGATCGACGTCGTTAGCAGGGTTACCCTTCCGGCTTGGCCTGGGCAGGGTTATGGACGCCATTGGTTATTCTTCAGGGCTCTTAGCCCCATTTGCATCTTGTCCGTAGTCGGACGCTCTATCATTTTCAGGGTGATTTGGATCTTTGTATATTATGTCTGTATTCTTGACTCATGGAGTCGTTGTTGCATATATCTGTTCTGTGGGTCCCATCGAGGACTGTTGTGTAATGTTATTACTTCGTTTTCCACCCGCACGAAAGTGCCTGGTGGGCACCTTTGAATCGTTTCTATGCGGGTTTGGCGGGTTTCGCTAAAACTTGCATAGGGCCGATTCTGAGGGTGTTACAACATTGGATGTTGTTAATAACAAGGTCACAACATTTTTGGAATGATGTGATGAACATTCATCCGAAGTATATCATTATGATCAAAGTCATTGTGTTTATATTTCTATAACAACATACAAAGTAATCCTAGGCCATAGACCATGAGATCATGCCAATCACTAACACTGGAAGAGTATCTTGATAACATCAAACATCACACCGTAACAGGGTGACTATAAAGGTAGGTTCAGTGCTACGAAGGTGTTATGTAGAGGATCATGGATCAAGAGTGGAATTTGTCCATCCCCATGACTGATAGATATACTCTGGGCCCTCTCGGTGATATCACATTAGTTAGCTTGCAAGCAAGTGGTATGATCACTAGAATATTATAGCACGGGAATGAGAAAAGAGTGCATGTTGGTAACAAGATCAAACTAGGTATGGAGATACCGATGATCGAATCTCATACATGTAATATATCGCGAGACAAAGGGGTTAATTTACTAGAGTAAAAGGTTCTCGCGTTCACAGAAGTCATCGTTGAATGTGTGGGAATCAGTATGGATCTCTAGATCCCGCTTATCATTATTGACATGTGCTAGAAGTACCGCTAGGCCCCCCACCACTTGATGATGCTCCTGACGAAGAAAAGAACGTCTATTTGACTCGTCAGGAGGACCACGACTTAGTTCATTGCGGCATACTGTATGGTCTAGACCCAGAACTTCAAAAGCGTTTCAAAAACAACAATGCCTTTGATGCAATGGGTGAATTGAAAATGATTTTCGATCCCCATGTTAACATAGAGAGTTATAATGCTTCTGAAAAGTTCTTGAGCTGCATGATGGAAGAGAACAACTCCGTTAGTGAGCATGTACTCAAAATGTCTGGGTACTCTGATAAGCTTGTGTCCTTGGGAATAACGATTCCCAAAGACTTAGGCATACATCGTGTTATCCAATCTCTTCCACCTAGCTACAAGAGCTTCGTGATGAACTATAACATGCAGGGCATGAAGAGGTCTCTCCATGAGCTTCTGCCAATGCTTAAGACTATAGAGGTGGAGATCAAGAAAGAACATCAAGTGTTGATGATCAATAAGACCACCGGTTTCAAGAAAGACAAGAAAGGTAAACAAAATGGAATGAAGGTCGGAAAATCTATTGCCGCGCCTGAAAAGAAATCCCGAGCTGGCCCTAAGTCTGATATCGGGTGCTATTATTGTAAGGGAATTGGCCATTGGAAGAGCAACTTCCCCAAGTATTTGGCAGATAAGAAGGCCGACAAGGCAAACAAAGGTATATATGATATACATGTTATTGATGTGTACTTGACTAGTACTCGCAGTAGCACCTGGGTATTTGATACTGGATCGATTGCTAATATATGTAACTCGAATCAGGGGCTGCGGAACAAGCGACCGCTAGCAAGGGGTGAGGTCATGATGTGTGTCGGCAATGGATCAAAAGTTGATGTGATCGCAGTCGGAATGCTGCCTCTCCACTTACCATCGGGATTAGTGATACATCTAAATAATTGATATTTGGTGCCTACACTGAGCATGAACATTGTATCCAGATCATGTTTGATGCAAAATGGTTATTCATTTAAATCTGAAAACAATGGTTGTTCGATTTATATGAATGATATCTTTTATGGTCATGCACTTGTGATGAATGGTTTATTCCTATTGGATCTCGATAATAGTGTTACACATATTCATAATGTTGATGCTAAAAGGATTAAAATTGATGATGATATATATGCATATATATGGCACTGACGTCTAGGTCATATTGCGTTAAACGCATGAAGAAACTCCATTCACATGGCATTTTGGAATCACTTGATTTCGAATCATTTGATACATGTGAGACATGCCTTATGGGCAAGATGACTAGAACACCGTTTTTCGGTTCAATGGAACGGGCGACAGATTTATTGGAAATCATACATACTTATGTATGTGGTCCAATGAGTGTTTAGGCGTGAGGTGGATATCGTTATTTTTTTACTTTCACGAATGATTTGAGTAGATATGGGTATATCTATTTGATGAAACACAAGTTTGAAACCTTTGAAAAGTTCAAGGTATTTCAGAGTGAAGTGGAAAATTATCGTAATATAAAGATCAAATTTCCGTGGTCCGACCGTGGAGGTGAGTATCTAAGTTACGAGTTTAGCGCACATACGAGAAAGTGTTGAATAGTTTCACAACTCACACCTGCCAAAACACCACAGCGTAATGGTGTGTCGGAACGTCGTAATCATACTTTATTAGATATGGTTCGATCTATGATGTCTCTGACTGACTTGCCACTGTCATTTTGGGGTAATGCACTAGAAACTGCTGCATTCACTTTAAATCGGGCAGCATCTAAATCCGTTGAAAAGACACCGTATGAATTATGGTTTGGAAACAAACCTAAGATGTCACACTACAAGAAATGTGTCAACTTATGACGTTCCCATTTTGACGATGGCAAAAATCGTCATAAATTTTATGACGATTTGCACCAGATCATTGCTAGCCACTCCAGGAGGGCCAAACCCCTTCAAAATTATGACGATAGGCTCAGAATCGTCGTAATTTTGTTGGTTGAAATCGTCATAATATGGCAGACCCATCCAAAAACTGAGGTGTTTTCTAAACCAACCAATCAAAACACGGGAAACTGCCTCCCATGGATCAGCCTTATGTGCGTTATATGGACCGTTCAAAGTCGATCCAATGGTTGGTAGCTCACCCGAAGAAGCACACCACCCCACCATGCCCACGGCCTCACCAACCCTCGCGCCGCCCCTTTCCTTGCCCTATCTCTGCGCCGCCGATTCTCTCCACTCCCCGATTCACAACACGGCCACCACCCTCTCCCCTCCAGCCGATCCACCGTCTACCTCCCCTCTCCCCTGCTGAGCTCAGCTCCCCCCCCGGCACAGCCGTCGACGGCATCAAGGTGAGCCGGGTCCCGCTGCTCGTCTACGCCATCGATGGCGGCCCTGTGTAGGGGGATCCAGCGACGACGGCCCCGTCGCAGACCCCGCCGCTCCTATTCGCAGACCCCGCCGCCACTCCTTCCTCACTCTCTCTCAATCTGGGAGAAGCGTGGTCGTGGATGGCGGCCGGGCCGCCATGGCTATGCGCCGCCTCCCGCATCCGCCTAACCCTAGCTTCCCGTTGTCGCCACCACCTCCCTCCTCCCTTCTCTCCCCTCGCATCAGATCCCGAGCCACCCCGCGCCTCCCACCCAGAGCTAGATCCCCACCTTCACTAAGTATCGCCTCTGCCTCCCAAGATCCAATCCACGCCGTCGCCGCCACCCCCACCCCACCCCCAATCAACACCGTCTTTCATCCACATCCTCCCCCATCCTCTCATGCCGCCACTTCTCCATCCGCGTACGCGTTTCCCTTCTTCCTGCAAGCACCAGAACCACCACCCGAACCTCCTTGCTCGATCCTGTTCCCTCACACTCATCGTCGGCAGGTTGTCGTGGTGGTGGCGACCGTGGACAGGTCAGGCGGCGTGGGGGTTGGGGAGCGGCGCGACTTGGCGGAGCGGCTGCGGATGGGGAGCCTCCTCGAGGACGGCCTCTCCTACTAGGAGAGCTTCGTCGTATGTTCCTACGAGGTCGGCCTCATCAAGACCACCACCGTCGATACCCGTCGTATGCTCCTATGACGTCAGCATCAACAAGACTGCCACCGAGGTAAGCATATCTTTCCTTCCCTCACTGCACCTTGCCATTTTTTCCCTTTTAGATCTGCAATATATGCCCACAAGTCAGTAGGAAAATCAGCTGTATGATATCTCATTCATTTGATTAAGTTTTTTCATAGCCAATTGTTTCAGTGTGACCTTTGTAGTTACATCTTGGAAGTGTATTATAGTGTTTATGACATTCTAGCATTCCTAGTGTTAGATAGGGCCTTGTCACCTTATTCATAGTAAAAAGTTTCAGTTGATAATTGATTAACAACAATTTAGATGCCTTATGTGGCCATATCCATATGTATAGACACATTTCACCTACTTTTTGTGTGCAGTAGTGTGAGGATGGGCTTTGCACGGTAGTAGCAGAAGATGTAGCTGTATGATATCTCATTTGTTTTATTCAGTTTCTTCATAGTGAATTGTTAAAGTATAGGTCGATATGTGGTGCTGACTACTAGTCAAATAGTGTACCCTTTGTGTGCTTTGCTCTCTAAGCTTTTGTATCTTTTCTGGTGGTTAATTACTGATGTATACTTCTTGCACTTGTGTTTGTCCTGGCATGCCTTGGTTGACGGTGTTACTGATTTGTGTTATTCTAGGCCGGTGTAGGATGTTGTGGCCCTCAGGGCTGCTCCCTGTGCCGCCTTGGTGGTGAGATTGATGCTGGGCTAGGTGGTGGTGTATGGTGAAGCCTTCCCCGTGGTGTTCTGTGTTGCCGTTGCCGTCGATACTCCTTCTGCCTCCTCTCCGGCGAGATAGAACTCGCCCCAGGTAGGTGCTCCTTCTATGCTTCCCTCCAGGCTTTATCTACCTTGCCATGTCAAGTGTGTTTTCTGTGATTCCCCACTGTCTAGATTTCATATCTGGTTTGATGCTCAATTGACATGCTTGGTTTACTTGTGATGGTCTCAAGGCCCTGTTTTAATTCTGTACCCTATGATTAAATGATGAGGTACTATGGTAAGGGTAGGTTTATGCTACGCTTAATCTGGGTAGATGATCTGAGAAACCCTTCTGGATGATTATAGTAGACATGAAAATTCAAACCATTGGTTTGGATTTTATCTGTTTGGGATACTTGCTGGTCTGAACATTTGCTAGTTCATGTTGATAGTTAAGAACTATTGACACTGATTCCTAGTTGAATTGGTTAGGAAAATGATCTAGAAATCATATTGGCTTGAAATTATTGTTGGATGCAAGTAGCTAGTGGATTCAGAACTTATATGACCATGGAATATTCACTAAAATGATTCCCAGAAACACTTTCTAGGAAAATGCTTTATTCTCTGTCAGATCTGGCAGTGAAATAAGGTATAGCTTTGATTCTAGAATTACTGCTAGGAAAATGATAAAGATTATTTGGGTAATATTGGTAAGTGTAAATGGATGATCAATATGATTACTCTGTCCATATGACAACAATAATCTAAATGATTCCTAGCCAAATGGCTATGAAGATGATTTCATTTAAAGAGAATGTTTTGTGATGTTGCAAATCCCCTATGGCCTGTATTTTTGTTCAATTGCTGGAGCTATATGAGTTCTAGTTTCCTTGAATCGAACTGTGAAGATGAGCAGTGTGTAACTAAATCTTTGATTCAGTTACCTTTGTTTTAAAATATAAAATGATTCTTAGATATTTTTGAATATCTAAGAAAATGATTTATTATCAAACTTGTTGAAGGGCTGATGTTCTAGTTTTAGAGACTAGATTGAGAGTTTGGTGGGAGTGAGTTTGGGATTGTGCCTGAGGTGCAATTCCAATTCTTTTGGATTTGTGCCCAGCAATCCCTCATGCTTGCTGGTTTGTGCAAAGATGATTTGTATGATTTTATGGCCTTGGTATAATTAGTAGAAGTGTGCTATAGCCCCTGCCTAGGATGCAAAGGCTGAGGCCAACTCTAAATAAGAACAGAGATTATGGTGTATCTTTTTATTTCTCTATGAGGAACATACATAGCATCTCTATGTAAATTTGCTATGAATCCTACCTTGCAACCATGTTGCCTTTTCTGTGAATCATGTTGCCTTTGCTGTGAATCATGTTGAACAGAGATTAGTAGAAGTGTACTCCTACCTTGCAACCATGTTGCCTTTGCTGTGAATCCCTCTACTTCTAGCTCCTGGATGGCTCCAAGGAGCAACCAGAGTTGGTTGAGGGTGAGGTATAACACTCTGATGGTAACTTTGTGTGGATGTGCTATGGAGTGTGGCCAGGTAATTGTTAGCTATGGATGTTCCTTCTTATCTGGTTTCCTGGTCTGCTGTGGTGTTGACAGCATCTACTTGCATGTTGATGCGCAAGCTGCTTGCAAGTGGGAACTGCTGGTGTGGATGAGATCAAGTGAAAACTTGATATTTGTGGAATCTTTATCTTATTACCTTAGCTGTCATGGTGAAACTTGCCCCTCTCCAGCCTATGATGTTGTACTGAGGCAAAATATACTGATATGAACAGATGCTACTTTTTTTTGGTGAAACTTGCCCCTTTCTAAAGTTTAGCTCAATGATGAACTTTTAACAGTGCAACACACTATTCATTTCTGAGAGAAAACTAACCAACTAACCATTCTTCCTTTGGTAATAGTTTTTTGTTTCTTAAAAAATCTGTGTACAGAACTACATTGGCTAAGTAATGGATAAGAATTGCTTATATGATATGACTTCATACACAAATTATATGCTATGGCTAAGTAATGTACAGAACCATTCTTATCTGTGTTAGTATTTTTACTGCTTTCGGTTGTTTTGGGAAGTACAGATTAAGACTTTGAGAGTGTATATCCACTCCGAAGCTTTGTTCAGAGTGTACTGTTCAGAGAGTTCCAGGAAGAGGAAGCATGAAGAAGTTCCAGGAAGAGAAAGCGTGAAGAAGTTTGGATTTTATTCTTTCTGTAATTTTTTTAATGTATTTTGGTAGCTCCACTGATGTGAACTATGTAGAACTGTGTATGATTGTAATGTGCCGATCATAATGTGCTCTGTTTGAATCAAAATGATTTTGTATATTCTGTTGGTCTTGATTAAATTGTTAGATTTTAATTACTGAGAAAATATATACTGGCAACTAGGACCGCATGAATTATGGACACCAGGTGTGACCGGCCCAAAATAAGAAGGCCCAAAGTAAAAATCTGTCCAAAGAAAAGGCCAATGCAACGAAACAAAAAGAATGCTTGAATGATGGGCTTAGCCCATGTAGCTAACCAGATTTGATGAGAAAATCAATCCAGAATAGTTGGGCTAAGCCCATGTGGAATCCAGAAATGGACTGGGCTGATTTTGATTTAAGACGATTTAATTTCGTCACAATTTTGCCACGTAGGATCAGCCACGTAGGATCTGACTTGGCATGCTAGCTGGCCCGTGACGATATTGGATCGTCATAGACGTTATGACGATCCAATATCGTCATAGAAGGTTATGACGATTTTATCAAAAACGTCGTTATAGTTCGTTTGCGACGCCCAGCTTTCGACGATCTCAAAATCGTCATAAAATCGTCATAAAAAGACTATTGTGACGATTCTGTGACGAAAATAGAGGGTCATATATTGCCATATTTCTTGTAGTGTCATTTCTTAAAGTTTGGGGATGCGATGTTTATGTGAAGAAACTTCAGCCTGATAATCTCGAACCCAAAGCAGAAAAATGCGTCTTCATAGGATACCCTAAGGAAACTATTGGGTATTCCTTCTATCACAGATCCAAGGGCAAGGTTTTCATTCCTAAGAATGGATCCTTTCTAGAGAAAGAGTTTATCGGGAAAGGTGTGTGTAGTCATAAGGTAGAACTCGAAGAGGTTACTGAACCTTCTCTTCATGAAACGATGGGTAGCACAGCGCCAGAAGTTGTTCTGGAGTTGACTTCACATGAAGGAGGAACTAATGATAATGATCATGAAACCCGAAATATAATACCACCAAACCTCGCAGGTCAAGTAGGACACGTGTAGCTCCTAAACTATCCGGAAATCCTGTTATAAATTTCATGGTTAATAAAATAGATGACCCTGCGACGTATGAAGAAGCGATGATGATCCCAGATTCAAACAAATGGCTAGAAGCCATGAAATCTGAGATGGAATCCATGTACGAAAACCAAGTTTGGACGTTGGTGGACTTACCTCACGATCGAAAGGCCGTTGAGAACAAATGGATTTTCAAAATAAAAACTAATGCCGATGGTAATGTAACCATCTATAAAGCTCGAATTGTCGCAAAGGGGTTTTGAAAAATTCAAGGAGTTGACTATGATGAGACATTCTCTCCCGTAGTGATGCTAAAGTCAGTTAGGATTATGTTAGCAATTGCTGCATATTTCGATTTTGAGATATGGCAGATGGATGTCAAAACTGCATTCCTTAATGGCAACATTGAAGAAGAGCTGTATATGATACAACCAAAGGGTTTTGTGGATCCTAAGGATGTTGATAAGGTATGCAAGCTTCAGCGATCCATCTATGGACTGAAGCAAGCATCCCGGAGTTGGAATCTCCGCTTTGATGAGGTGATCAAAGAGTTTGGATTTGTCCAAACTTATGGAGAGGCTTGTATTTACAAGAAAGTGAGTGGGAGCAATGTGACATTTCTGATATTATATGTGGATGACATATTACTGATTGAAATTATGTAGATCTTTTAAACATTGTTAAAAGTTATCTAAACATCAAATTTTCGATGAAGGACAGAGTGGGATGAGGGTTCGAGATGCCTGAAAAGCAGGACCTAGGTGAAGCGTCATACATATTAGGCATAAATATCTATAGAGATAGGTCAAGACGCCTAATAGGTCCATCACAGAGTACATACATTGATAATATTTTAAAGAAGTTTAAAATGGACGAAAGTAAGAAGGGGTTCTTACCTATGTTGCAAGGCAAGACATTGAGTAAGACTCAAAGTTCGTCTATGGCGGAAGAAAGAGAGATAATGGATAAGATCCCCTATGCTTCAGCCATAGGATCTATAATGTACGCCATGCTATGTACAAGACCGGATGTGGCACATGCTTTTAGTTTTACTAGTAGATACCAATCTGATCCAGGTACGGAACACTGGATAACGGTCAAGAATATCCTTAAGTACTTAAGAATAACCAAGGAAATGTTTCTCGTGTATGGAGGTGAAGAAGAGCTTTTCGCTAAATGTTATGTCGACACTAGCTTCGAAACCGATCCGGATGACTCTAAGTCTAAATGTTATGTCGATGCTAGATTTGACACTAGCTCATTGATTAACAAGAAGATCAAGGTTTCCTAATCATGGACATTGGATGTTGTTAATAACAAGGTCACAACATTGTTGGAATGATGTGATGAACATTCATCTGAAGTATAGCATTATGATCAAAGTCATTGTGTTTATCATACAAAGTAATCCTAGTCCTTAGACCATGAGATCATGTCAATCACTAACACTGGAAGAGTATCTTGATAACATCAAACGTCACACCATAATAGGGTGACTATAAAGGTGGGTTCAGTGCTACGAAGGTGTTATGTAGAGGTTCATGGATCAAGAGTGGAATTTGTCCATCCCGATGATGGATAGATATAATCTGGGCCCTCTCGGTGATATCACATTAGTTAGCTTGCAAGCAAGTGATGTGATCACTAGAATGTTATATCACGGGAACGAGAAAAGAGTGCATGTCGGTAACGAGATCAAACTAGGTATGGAGATACCGATGATCGAATCTTAGACATGTAATATATTGCGAGACAAAGGGATTAAGTTACTAGCGCAAAAGGTTCTCACGATCACAGAAGTCATCGTTGAATGTGTGGGAGTCGGTATGGATCTCCAGGTCTCGCTTATGATTATTGATCCGAGAGGGGTCTCGATCATATATGAATTATTCACGAACCATAGGGTGACACACTTAAGGGATACCAACACCATTTGGATCAAATATGTTCTAGACGAAAGAATCGCAAAGCGCTGGAATTATTTCAATGGACACCGGAATTTTTTCGGGTGAAATTGTTGAAATTGGTTTTGCATGTGAAATTGAAAAGTAGCAAGTGGTTGTATGTGAATGTTTGTTAATTAATGTAATTGACAAAATTCTAAATAAATAAAAGGAGTTTTATTTGATGAGAGATTACATTAAATTTGGTGGAAATTTAATGGGAATTTGAGTGGGATTTTGAGTGGAGAAAATGGAGAGGCAATTTTTGAGTGGGAGCTCCACTCACATGAATGGAGGGAGGGGTGGGGGCAGCCCCCATGCGCCGGCCACACCCCTTGGGGTTCCCCCCCTTATAAAATCCCTCTCTCCCTCTCTCTCACTCACACCTCCTTGTGAAGGATCTCTCTTCCCCTCTAGAATTATTCCTCCATGATCTCGGACTAGGGAGATACATGTTCCCGGTGGCTTTTCGTCTGGAAGGAGGTCCTTCTTCCGCTGGATCGCTGGAGCGAGGTGGCGGAGGTTGTTCGGTGGCTTGAATGTGTGTGCGATCATAGATGCGCTGTTGATTTGCGGCGTTGGACTTCTTCTCGATCTTGAGACCGGCAAGCGTTCAACTACATAATCCACGAGTTCAACCTCGTTAAAATTTGTTGGTCTATAAGGGTATGTTCTCTATGGATGTATATCCACCCGTAGCTTGTATCTAGTAGATAAATCTTGGTGCTTAGTAGTTCACATCGTAGGATTTTTTTGTTTTGTATGCTGTAAACCCAACAGAGCTAGGGTTCTAGGTAAATTCAGTTGAGTTCCCTCTAGTTCATCTTCTTCCTCTAGCTCTCGATAGTAGCTAAGAAAACAGCTCAAGGAGCACTTGTATTGGGCATATGCCCCCGATATAGTAGATCTTACAAGAGTAGGGGTGTTACCTCGCCAAGAGGGCCCGGAATCTGGGTACATCGCTATGTTTGCAGTTTCTATATCCAACCCGTTGCATGAGCCACCGATGTCATCTTGAGTGTCCCTCTTAAGCCATCCCCGATGGTACTGCCGTGTTCCACATCACGACAAGCGAGGAGATGGTAGAACACATGAGTGCATCGGTGGAACCGTCTACAAAACAATGGTTGTTCATGATGATGGAGACTCTAGCTCATAATGAGTTCGTGGCCATGGCGGTGACCCTATGGGCCATATGGTATGGGAGGAGGAAAATCATATTTGATGGCAAATTCCAAAACCCGCTGTCGACACACTCGTTTGCTCGGAATTATCTAAAAGACCTCGCCATCGCTCTTCCAAGGAAGTCGGTGGCTAGACGAAGCAAGGTGATTCATCGAAAGTCGATCCCTCCAAGCTCGGGGTTTATGAAAATAAATATGGACACAACCGTGTCCAAAGCGGAGAAGAGGGGAGCCCTGGGTGTTGTCTGTCAAGATTTCGACGGGGCCTTTGTTGGTGCCTCAACAGTGGTCATGGTGGGAATCTCTGACCCCGGGACCTTGGAGGCAATGGCCTGCCGGGAGGCGATGGCGCTTGCCACTGATCTGCAACTGTAGAAGTTCATGGTGGCATCGGACTTCTCTATGGTGGTAAATAACCTCCAAAAGGATTATGTGGGGAGCTACAGCATGATCGCTGATGAGATCAAAATCTAGAGGAAAGATTTCACTAGTGTAGTTTTTAAGCATGAGAACAGAACTTCAAATTCGGATTGTACACCCATTGCCCATGTATTCAGTGTTTCCTAGGGATGCACCTTCTGCAACTGCAAGTGGTGCTTTTACACGGAAGCAGCGGCACGATATTTTGGAGTTTGCTTACATGGTAGAGAAAGCACCAACACCAACCAAGAGGAGGCACGAGTTGACCACGCATATGACATATTTCATAAAATGTACTCCCTTCGTTTAGAAATATAAGATGTTTTAGCTTTGTGAGTCAAATATATCTAGACATCTTTTAGTGTATAGATTCATAAAAGTTCGGAGGGAACCTATATACTAAAAGTCGTTTAGATACATTTATTCCACAAAACAAAAATGTCTTATATTTCTAAACGGAGAGAGTATGTACTATGAAATTGCTTGTTAAAAAGAGTTATAGTGTGAAACAAAGGGCATACTTTCTTCTGTTGTGCCTTCATTTTCCGTACCATCGTAGCTAGATCTGAAGTCTGAAATTTTTCTGTATTCATGCTAGCTCATCCTCAGTCTAAAAATAACAGATAGATTTGTCTAGATTTAAATGTATGTAAACATATTTTATTGTATAGGTATACTCGTATCTAGACAAAATCAAATCAGTTATATCTAGACAAATGGAGTATGTTTTCGTTTTACTTTACGGGTACCACTAGTTTATGTTGATGTTACGGTAAGTTTTAGGATGCATGAGAATGGTACCGAAGTACTCCCATGTCTTGTGAAGACAATAAAAAAAATAAAAAGCCCCAGAAAAAGATCCAAGGCGTTCAAAGTGGAAACGGGGTGCGCCCTCAGGTGATAGATTAATCATATTATCTGTAGCTAGCTATTATTTTTCTTATGTGGTTTCTGGTTCTTTTAGTCTTCTTTTCTTTGTTTCAAGCATGCGTGAATACACTGATAGTTAACTCTATAGTTCTAATCTTTCATCCAAATGTATGATGTATTTCATCCAAACATTACGAAATAACTTATATACCTTAAAACATATTTTTTTTCCTTTGGCTTCAACGTGACTTCGTTCATAGAAAAAAGGCCTTTAATGTTTTTTATCACACAAACACCCAATCGGGTGATCTAATGCACAATAAAATTAGGCCGCTTCCTTCAAAAAAGAAATTTAGGCCACATTAGTAACACCATATGCATGTCTAAATCCCTTAAGCAAAATAGTTGGTGTGAAAGAGTATTAATCGGGTAAATTGGTGATGTTGATGTAGAGATTGTAAAGATCTATACCATAATATTTTGTACATATTTGGAGATTGTAGGTCTAAACTCTGAATCCAAACCAAATGTATTGTTTTTCTTATCATCGACTCACATATACAATGAAGGTTTGCTAATTGTCTTGTGCAAATATGCCTAACATGGTGGGAAGTTGCTTGATTGGGTGTCAGAGGAGACACGAGACACATGACAGGGTGAAAAGGAACAAAAGAACACATGTTGTTAATCATTTGAGTGTTAGGAAGAGGGAAAAAATGTCAGTGTCCAACCATGGTTATACAAAAACTAAAGTCATTGTGCTTGCAGCGCATAACCAAATCAAATCACTTTTATCTATGTCTTCAAGTATCATGTAGCAATACACAAACACTCAACTAGTATAAGTCAGTTTTGCAGGCACACTAAATCATGGTGAAAAAACGGATGAATTGCAGTATCTCCGCTAGAGATGCTCTTAGCGGAGTATACCAAGATATGCATTTTGTAAATTGAAATCAAAATCAGATATTTAAATCATATTCAGATTATTTGTGTCATCGGATATAGTAAAAAGTAACATGTAAAGATCAACTGTAAAACGTAGCAATATATATAGCTGCATCCATCATATATATCGGCACAAGGAACTCTCAAGGACGCGAAAAATGTCTCCTAAATCCTACCCAGCGGATAATTCAAAACCAACCCATATATAGTGTGCAATGTGCACTGCATTGCAGTTCGCGAAGCGAGAATAATCGACTAGCTCTAGTTCTCCAGCTTGATCCCAATGGCATCCTCCTCGAGGAAGATGCTCACCATTGCCTGCACGGGCTCCCACACCACCTCCCTCCACGGCTGCTCAACGCCCTCGCCGTCCGCCATGAGTGCAAGCACCTCCGTGCAGTCCACCCGCCGGACGTCCCACCCGTCCAGCGTCTTCAGCCGCTGGATCTTCTCCACCTGCACCTGCACCAGCCCGAACGTGTTGTCCTTGATCTCCTCCACCGCCCTCTTCAGCATTGCGTCGCCGTCTTCGTCATCGTGCTGCGGGCGTCGAAGGTACGCGTCCATCTCCGGCAGGCCGATCGCGCGGCGCAGTCCTTTATCGTAGCCGGCGTCCGGGTCGAACACCGCGCGGGCCTCCTCCACCAGCCCGCGTCGCACCATGTCGTCCACCCGCACCGCGGTGCACCGGCGGAGGACATCGGGTGCGGCGTCCAGCCAAACGAAGAGGCAGTCGTGCGTGGAGCGGAACGCGCCGCCGTTGCCGTCGACGAGCGCCTCGATGTACCGGTTGGAGCCTCCAGCCACGAGAGGGAGGCCGCCGCGGGAGAGCACGCCCTTGATGGTGGCAGCCGCCTCCCGGCAGAAGTCGTCGGCGGTGAAGTCGGCGTCGGGGCAGGTGATGCAGCTTAGGAGATGGTGCGGCACGCCGGCGCACTCCTCCTCCGTCACCTTGTTGGTCATCACGGGCAGCCCGGCGTACACCTGGATCTTGTCGGAGTTGATCACCTCGCCATGGAACCGCTCCGCCAGGGCGATGGCCAGCTTGGACTTACCTGTCGCTGTCGCGCCCAGCACGAACACAACCTTAGGATTGCCGCCGCGTTTCTGCTCAACCTCCATCCCGGCGGCGGCGCCCATGGTTGGATCGTGCTCGTGCTCGTGCGCGTCGCGAGATCGATTGTTGAAGACGACGGGGCCGGGGCGCCGCCTTTTATAGGAGCAGGGCATGCAAGCCTGCATGGAAAGAAATAAAAGCGCTTTGATTCTACACGATCTCTGCCTATTGATTTTGGTATGGTATATTGAGGAAGGCGACTCTTGGAAATTGGAATATACGATTCATATTTGGAAATGAATGAATTTCTTAAAGGGAGCAGTGCAGTTTCTAGTTTCTACATGATTCCAGAAGGTTTACATATTGCAAATTTAACAGGGTTTGATATTCAGCCATATATATGGTACGCTCTACCTTGGAATTGAATCGAGATACTAGTATCACTATCCTATTTTGTGCATCATTGCATTTATGGGAAGATACGCGCGTAGGATTAGTTTTGACAGCTTCTACATCACGGCTCGATCAGATCTAGACCGAACCAAGGGGAGAAACATATGTTGGACGGACACAGATCTACGGCTCTCTCCGTCCAACATGACGTTTCTTCTACGTATTAAAATATTTGAAATTGTATATTTGTAGGTAACGAAATGTTCCTTATTGAAATTGTAAACCGCTCTCCGTCCAACATGAAGTTTCTCCTAACAAAAGTCTCAAGGTGAAAAAAGGACCCAAAATTGCCATCGATGGTTCCCATTTTTTGAATTTTATTTCGGTTGACCGCGGAAACAAACATGAAAAATACCAAAACTAAATAAGAGAAGCAAATTACTTCAAGGAAGAATAGGGTGCAACGAAGGAACAGGAGTCTGGACGGTGCAAAAGCAAAGTTACAGCAAAATCAACAAACTGGTAAAGTATGACAATGTAACTGTAAACATTGGCATATATAAAAAAACATTGTTAATACCCAAAAATGAAGTGGATGGTTAAATAGAGATCTGGAATATTAATTCATGATTTCTACCTACAACAATCAATGCAATGGTTTCTACCAACAACAATCAAATGAAACGGAGCATTACTCGATGACCCTAGGAACTTTAAGAGACAGATAGCTAGGGTTTAGGCCTTGATGGTTAACTCCATCAGGTGCTAGTCATATATATAACCCCGACCATCAGGTGGGCATAATAAAAAGATTACAATCATATTGTTACAACAACTCTCATGTTTATCTAAAGCTAGCTATGATCAATCTCACCTAACACGAACTATTGGAATCCTATCTTAACATACCCCCCCCCCCTTGACCGAAACATGGGCAACACATCGGGATCTCTCCTGAAACACTCAAATTGCTGAATCATCAGGGGCTTGGTAAGAGCATTGGCTAGCTGATCATGACTAGAAATATGACGAATCTCAAGCGCCTTCTTGGATACTTTCTCTCGCACAAAATGATAGTAGATCTAAATATGTTTTGCTAGCATGGAACAATGAGTTCGGAGAAATATAGGTTGCACCTATATTGTCACATCATAAACAAGGTGGATGACTCATCGCAAGTTCAAGCTTACGAAGAAGTGTCTATTGTTGGGACTAATCCTCTAAAGGCAATAATAATCCCTCCGTCTCAAAATAGATGTCATAGATTTGTCAAAATTTGAATGAATGCAGACCTATTTACTATATAGATTCATCCAAATATTAAGAAACTTGTGACATATAATTTAAGATGGAGGGAGTAATTATTATTAATTTATTATATAATCCCTTGTTCAATATATGGGTTCATCGAACTATGCTAGAACTGTTGTGAACCTTGATTGTGAGAATCAAAGAAGCATCACATGCATATGTAGTAAAGATGAACACACCAAGATGTTCCGAGTCTAGCCTCTAGGACTAGCTCATGTGTTGTGTGATGATCAAGTTTCCTGATCATGGTATAGGGTATACCGCCAACAACGAGAGTACATTGTCTGAGAGAGACAAGGACACGAAACATATCCAAAGGATGATTTACTATGAGATAGAGTCATGTTGTTGACAGTAATATCATCAAATCATTAATTCTTATGCATGAATCCATAAGACTATGAAAATATCAAGTACCCTCATATCGTAAGGCTTGTCTTTGGTGTTGTCCCAACCCCACCAGCGAAGGTGGCCATACTGGTCTGAGTTAAGCACGTAAGTATGTCTAGGGAGTTGGATAGTTCAACAAGTGGGATCTCTCTCCTCCTAATGATGGAGAGATATTCTCTAGGCCCACTCGGTATTATGATGTCACCCAATCATCTGCGTAGACACAATTATGATGAGATCATAAAGGACATCGAAATACGGATAAAGGTTAAAGAGTGTGAAATGATAAAGCGAACAAGCGGTATAGATATCAAGAGTGGATTCACGAGGATACCAATATCTCGCCTCAGATTGTCACATAGATATCGCGAAGTGGAAGGATTAGTATATGTATAATGGAAAGGTTCACTCGATGTGATCTTCATGTAGTGAAGTGGGAACCATAACATGGGTGTTCAGGCTCCTTTGTTGGTTACTGGTCTCATGGTCTTCGGTATCATGTCTGCTTACTACCAAACCCAATCAGATCACACGCTTAAGGTCTAACGGTCAAGTTGTGCTTGTCAGCTACTAGGTAGGTGGATGACAGAGGTGTCCGGAATGTTATCCGGACACACTGGAATAGTTTCGAATATTTGCTAAGGCACCTTGGAGAGGAATCAGAATAGTTCCAGTGACAATAACCTAATTCGGGAAAGTTGTTTCGAAGTTGTCGATGATGATTCTGAGGTTTATCGCAATCATCATGAGAGACAACTTTCGAAAAGGTTCTAGAATATATATAGGATTGAGGTATTGGGTTAATTTGAGAGAAATCAGAGGTGAAACGAAGTGTTGAAAGGGTTCCGGTGGTTGGAATGGATAAGAGCAGGCAGGGTCACCCAGGGGGTAGTGCCTAGGCCACCATGGCCCACCCATGGTCTGCGCCCAGCCCTCCTAGGGGCTAGTGCATGGTCCAAGGGTGCCACCTCGACTATCCTATTTTAGTGCATTGCATAATTGGGAAAGTATCCAATTAGATCTTCACATATGGAAGGTTTTGATCATATCTTGTAAATAAGGAATATGATGATATTTGCTTTATTACCAAGATTGAGATCTTCTATATGGGGAAGGAGATGATCTCCGAATCATAGAAGATCAGGCACCTACCATAGGGAGGGGGCACCGCCCCTCCTTGGCACTAGCCCTAGGGAGGAACACTAGGGTGTGCGCCCCTATCCTTCTTCCTCCTATATAAATCCCGTAGGGGCTCTCGTCCAAACACACACCAAAGCTCCTCCACGAGTGTGATACGTCGGAAACGTATCTATAATTTTTTATGCTCCATGCTTGTTTAGTATCTACTTTGCTTTGCTTTGTCTACACTTTGAGGTGTTTTTATATTTTTTCTGGAACTAACCTATTAACAAGTTGCCACAGTGCCAGTTGCATGTTTTCTTCTGTTTTTTGTTCCATAAAGGTAGAAAATCAATATTCTCGGAATTGGACGGGACAAAAGCCAAAGCCAATATTTTACTGTAACACCCTCAGAATCGGACCTATGCAAGTTTTAGCGAAAACCCGCCAAACCCGCATAGAAACGATTCAAAGGTGCCCACCAGGCACTTTCGTGCGGGTGGAAAACGAAGTAATAACATTACACAACAGTCCTCGATGGGACCCACAGAACAGATATATATACAGCGGCGACTCAATGAGTCAAGAATACAGATATAATATACAAGATCCAAATCACCTGGAAAACGACACAGCGTCCAGCTACGGACAAGAGGCAAATGGGGCTAAGAGCCCTGAAGAATAACCAATGGCGTCCATAACCCTGCCCAGGCCAAGCCGGAAGGGTAACCCTGCTAACGACGTCGATCTCAAAACCTGCTTAAACAAAAGGGGTGCCGACAAAGGGCAAAGGAAAAAGAGGAGCGTCAGTACTGAGGCCAGTACACGGCGAGACTAGAATTCGGCGGTCCTCGCCTACATAGGTATGGTGGACTGAAGCGGCAGCGGCAGCATGCACTAAACATCCTATAGAGACTCGATACAACTAGCGGCAATCAGAGAGGGGTAAGAAAGTCCTATTCGGAACCCACCTGATGCTACCATCAAACAAACCCATCCTGGCGTTTCCCCCTTGAGACCAAACGAGGAAGTCAACCGAGGAACTCACACAGTTGGCAGTTTTACTTATTTAGTTATAGTTGCGGCACTTTACTAGTCAGGTTTAGATAATCATCCTGATAAAATAAGCAGTGGGCACTTTTAGTTAACCATTCCGTTGTAGTTGCGACACTTACTAGTCAGATACAATTAGCATGAGATAACCCAAAAACCCAGCAGTTGTTGCTACTTTTATTCAGCCATTCCGTTATAGTTGCAATACTTACTAGTCAGGTACAATGGTCGCAAGCGAAACTCCAAACAAGCAATTGTGGGCAGTATTATTTAGCCATTCCATTATAGTGAAGCTGATTACTAGTCATTATAAAGTCAAATTTATAGCAATAAACTTTAGTTATGCTTGTCTATGGTCGAGATACTGTGCTCCAAGTCGTCCATAACCGCGGACACGGCTTTCAGAAAGTTTTACCCGGCCGGGGTGCACCAATAGCAACACACACTCGATCAACCTCGGAAAAACCAAATCAAAACCCAACGAGGCCTTCACGACAAAGCAATCACAGGATTCAGAAATATTTCAGGGGGCCACCCCTTGGAGTCTTACCCGCAACGAAGTAAGCTAGCTCCGAGACGGACTCAAGGTTTGGGTGGACGGCTGTGAGCGACTGGGAACCCAAAACTGGGCTTGTCGACACCGCGAAAACGTGTCCCGATCCTAAACAGTACAGGTGCTATCTATCGCACAATTTAATTAAAGCAGTAAAGCATGGCATAAGTACAGGATCGTAAATAAAACCTCAAACTAGTTTGTGGCCCCAAGAAATAAGACTGAATCAAGCTCTGGCTCAGGGGGGTCCCATATACCTCCCGGATGTGGATAGCGCGATAATTCAAGGAACAGGTATCAAGTACTCGGGGTCCTACGGGACACAAGTGGGCGTTCGGAAACCAAATATTATCTATCACCCACCGATGCCTCTACTTACTTCAATTTTTGTTGTTAAACAGGAATTAAAGTGAGCGATAAGTAAAACTAGGATCATCTCCCACAACAACATGCGGCAATACATCAACAACTGTGGCACTGGACGACACGCAACAGCACTTGAGCAAGCGACTACGACGCGCAAGTCCCACTATCTACCAAACAACAGGTAATAGGATGTGTCCAAGGCAATATAAGGCTGCAAGGGATATCACGGGTACGAATACTAGAGCAACGCAACACAGATAGCAATAGATCAACAGGAGGGAATAAATACTGTAAAAGTAAGATAGGTAGAAAGGGGGAGATGCTCGCCTGAAAAACATTGCCGAAGGATCAACAGAAGATCGGGGCGAAGCTCACATCAACTCAACGGCCTTATCCGCGAAGAAGCAAAGCACTAGAAGAAACACCGGATGCAATATTTAATACACGGCAGAAGATCGGCATGATGCATGTATGATGTATGACATGGCAAGATGCGGTGCAATTAGGTCATATTAAGTGGAACCGGGGTCCCGACAATTAATTAGATGGTTCAAGTTATTTATCTACCCCGCAAATTAGATGTTGTAATATCAGGGCAAGGTAAGTCACCGGTTCGCTACACCATTTTAAATGAGGCCAATATAAGGCTAGATTTGTCCGCATATGGGCCCCATATTTAATTATGCAGTGAATCGGCATAAGGCCCCCAAACCAATGATATGCATGCGAGTATGACAATTTAATGTGCAACAATTTGATATTTCATTATAAAATAGGGTTCCGGGAAGGAGTTCACACATTAGGGTTCGACGAGCTTGGGGTTCCGGGGTTCTGGGTTCGGCCTCAGGGTTCAGGGTTCGACGGATTCGTCCTCGGATAACAGAGGTAGGCCTCGGCGCATCCGCGAGGAAGGCTTGGTGGTTCTGACTTCACTTGTCGGTGCCGGACTCGGTTGCGGTAGATCTTGGCCCTGTCTAAGTTCTTGCCGGAGGTTCGTCGAGGTCACCGGTTCGGTACGGTCTTCATGTGGTAGATCTTGTCGAGTTCACTGCAACGGCCTTGTGGTTCCGATGACGACCCTGGCGGTTATCTAGTGGCACCATGTACACCCCTCGAGCCCATCGGCATTGAGCCGGCCTTGTCGTTGAGCATCCCTGTACGAAGGCCTGGGTGTTCCGGTTCCATTGACGATGGAGATCTTGATTCAACATCATCGCGGCCTTCGAGGTTTCGGCTAGCGGAGCCGGGAAGGAGTTCTCGGGGTCCGGGGAGGGCAGATGAGGGCGAGGCGGGCCGGCAGAGAGACGGCCGCAGAGGAGGCGAGGCGGAGGCGGAGGGTAGGCCGCGCCGGCGGGCGGCGTCTCGCAGTCGACGTGCGGGCGCCGTCGGGAGGGGAGCCAGAGGAGGGAGCCGGAGGGGCAAGCACGGCGGGGCTTGCGGGGGCGCCTCAGGGGGCGGCGGACGGTGGCGGGTGAAGGGTGGCGAGGGCGGCGGAGGTCGCCGGAGGAGCGGAGGCGGGCCGGCGATGAGGGGCGCTGCGCGCGGCGAGCGGGAGAGGGAGGACGGCGAGGTGGGGGAAGGAGCGGAGAAGAGGGAGCACGCCGACGACGGGGAAGGTGGGGTGGAGGAGCGCGACGGTGGAGAGAGATGAGGGGTTGGTGGCGTCGGGTGGAGAGAGGAGGGACGCGGGCGCGCGTGGGGGGGAACGCGCGGGTGGGTCCCGCGTGGGGATCGGGGCAGGGCGGGGTTCCAGGGGCTGTCGGCGTGCGTGCGGGCGTGGGTGTGTGCTGGGGGGTGTGGGCCGGCTGGTTGAGGGGGTGGAGAGGGTTAGGTGACGTGGCAGAGTGGGATTGGTTGGGGGAGAGAGGAGAGGTGAGGTGGAGAGAGGGCATTGGCCAGGGTGAGGTGGAGGCAAGGGTGGGTAGATAGGTTGGTAGCTTTAGGATTTAGAGGAGCTGATTAGGTGGACCGATTTTAGTTCGAGGGTGGTCGTTCGGGTCGAATCGGCCCGTTCGACTGCCCCCACTAAAAATAATATAACTTTTATTTAATTTGCGATGAACTTTTGCAAATAGTTTTTAGACAAACAAAATATCCGGCAGCACCCGGGGTTTAATTTGAAATAGAAGGAGGGCTAGTTTTCAGAAAACCATAGCCTTTCGCAAATAGTTTCTAGGCAAAATAATATGCATGATGATGACGATACTCAAATGCAATGTGGCATGATGACATGAGCATGCGGTCATGATGATGCAATGCACAACAACAACGCGATTTTCTAGTAGTGGTTTTGCGGGATGCCACATTTACCGTGGGGGACACGAATCCAGAAGATGAGACAGAGACGCAAACCAGGGTGGCCAGACCCCCCTAGGCACGGGTGGGCCCTACCCCGCGCCTGGGTAGGGTGTGGGGCCCCTGGCCGCCTCACAGCCTCGCCTCTTCGCCTATAAGAAGACCCCAATGCAGAAACCCTAAGGACCCGATCAATATTCCACGAAACCTTCTGTAGCCGCCGCCACCATCGTCCCTAGATCGGGGGGATCTGAAGTTCTTTCCGGCACCCTACCAGAGGGGTGATCATCCCGGAGGCCTTCTCTTCGGTATGATGCGTGAGTAGTTCCACCTTGGACTATGGGTCCATGTAGTAGCTAGATGGTTGTATCTCCTCCTTGTGCTTTCATGTATAGATCTTGTGAGCTTCGTTCATGATCAAGATCTAATCTATTTGTAATCATGCATGTTGTGTTTGCGGGGATCTGATGGATATTGAGATTACTATGTCAGATTGATTAATGGTTTTGTCTTTATGATTCTATCATGTCTGTGTTGTTTGTGATCTTGCATGCTCTCCGTTGTTAGTAGCTATCTTGGCCGAGTAGTTGCTAGTGACTCCAAGAGAGGGTATTTATGCTCGATAGCGGGTTCATGCCTCTAGTTTCCAAGGAAAGTGACATAAATCTCTTCGGTTGTAGATGTGTTGTTGCTACTAGGGACAAAACAACGGTCTCTTGTTCATGGAACAAGTGGATTGTTTACCTTACACACTTTGCTTAAAGCAGTTGTTAGTTGCTTCCAACTTAATACTGGAGGGGGTTTAGATGATAACCTGAAGGTGAACTTCTAGTCATAGATGCAGTTGGATGGCGATCTATGTATATTGATGTATTGTCCAATCGAATCTCATAGGATCTTTTTGGCTGGTTTTGCATTGTTATGCCTTGCTCAGTTCCTGTCAATTGCCCTGCTGTAATTTGTTTACCCTTCATGCCATGTTGTTTATCTAGGGAGAGCACCTCTAGTGAACTATGGACCTTGGTCCAATCTTTACCATTGATACATCTTCCACTGTTGCCTGTTACTTGCTGCAAACCATTACCTTCCACACCATACGTTTAATCCTTTGTTACAGCAAACCGGTGAGCTTGACAACCTCACTGATTCGTTGGGGCAAAGTTTTGAGTTTGTGTTGTGCAGGTCTCCGCGTTGCTTGCAACACCTGTGTGGCGTTTCCTTCCTCCTACTGGTTCGATAACCTCGGTTTCTTACCGAGGGAAAACTTGCTGCTGTGCTGCTTCACACCTTGCTCTTGGGGTTCCCAATGAGGATCTCCAACATCAACTAAGCGCCATCAACAAATTTTCTGGCGCCGTTGCCGGGGAGGCTAAGGACGTCTTCACTAGGGGAGTCCTCCACTTCCTTTCTCTTTACTTTGTTTTTAGTTTGCTTTGTTTTTTTGCTTGGTTTTGTTTGCCTCTTTTCAAAAAAAACCAAAAAATTAGTCTAGTTTGGTTTGCTCGCTTTATTCAAAAACACAAAAAAATTAGTTCCTGCCCTAGTTGCTACCATGTCTGGTTTGGGGCCAATCTCTATTACACCTTTGGAAGAGATCTTTACTTTTAAGCAAAAAAGTGAAGAGAGTTTTAAGGAGGCTTGGTCTAGAATCATTACTTTACAAAGGGAAAATGAGCCTAAGATGAGTCTTAGCATGGTTATCAATAGTTTGTACCACGGTATTGCTCTTCGTTGTAGATATGCTTTGGATGTTGTGGCTGAGAAAGATATTTTTCAATGCACTGAGGATGAAGCTTTTGATGCCATAAAGAAGTTGATTGCAATTTATAATAGACCTGGCAAGTCTGATTCCTCTTTCACAAATATTTTTGCTAGGTTGAACGCTCTTGAGACCAGTATTTCTACTATGAATAGTTGCTATCACATGCTTAGGGCTTACCATGATTATGTTCCCATAAATTCTGAGCCTTCAAATTGGTTTCCCACAATCAAAGTCTCTATAAATACTACACTTTTTGATGCTCGCTGTGATATCATGTCTGAATTTTGTCTCATGCCTAAAGATATTTATGATTTTTGAGTCTTTGAGGGCTTTCTGAAGGAGAGGAAATCTCGCTTACTAATAATGCCACCTTATTACCCATTGGAATAGCTGAAGGTGTGTTTACAAAAATCTCAGGGAAAATGGTGTCTACTGATTATCTTGTTATTGAATGTGTAGGCAAAAGACAGATTACACTTGGAAGATCCCTACTGAAACACCTTGGAGCAATAATAGATGTGGGAAAAGGCATTATGCAATTTTATCCTTCGGTAAGCAATCATATCTTCCCTAAAGAGAAGAAGAAAGGTAAGAAAGGAAAGAACAAGAGGGGTAATGCTTCCTCATTTGAAAATACTTGATTCTTCCTGCTTCTTGTGCCTAACTTAAAGGCGTTAAAAAAAGTACTTTTTGGGAGATAACCCAAGAGTTTCCTTGAGTCTTGGAAGTTATTACTTCTGTAATGACCTCTCCTTATCCTTTTTGTTTGCTTTTTGTGCCAAGAATGACCTCTAATGAGAGGGAAGTAAGATTTGGGGAGTTGTTGTCCCGAAACATATTTCTGTCCTCCACCAAAAAAATTCGTAAGGAGTCTCTGTAATTTGAATTGAGCTGTAAATTTACGATAAATCCCCCAGTATGTTAGCTAACTTTCTTTAGATCAACACTTTTTGATTTGAGAAACATAATATGTTCGAAAAAATCGGTTTCTACCTATTGATCTGTTTTGACAAATTTCTGCCATTATTTGCATTTGCTTCTTATTGATTCCTTTTTGAGTTCTCTTTAGGTGAATTGAGATTTTTGAAGGAGTTTCTATAGTAGCTTGTGTTTTTAGTGAAAATACTTGTTGTTCCAAAGCTTTGCCAGAGGTCTAATATCTTTTGAATAGACTAATGTTGCTAATGAAGATTGTGTGAAGTTTTGTATGAAGGAAAAATTTCAGGTGTAAAGAGATAATGATGTAATGAGATGAAGAATGGACAAAATCTCAAGCTTGGGGATGCCACCCCGGTGTCACCCCAAGAAATATCCAAGAGGTATAAGCGTCAAAGATTGTGGATGCCCAAGGCATCCCCTTCTTCATCAATAAAAAGCTCAGGTCTGTCTATACACTTCGTTTTTATTGTTTCATGCATAGTTGTGTTGTTCTTGGAGCGTCTTAGTTTTCGTTTGGTTTGCTTAGGTTTTTTAGTTTGCTTGAATAAATTAGTTTGGACCCCCGTTCTCATTGTGTTGTTTTGCAAATAAGTTGCTTGGTGTTGTAAAGGAGTAGGAAGTTCTTTCTTGTAAGTGCAAGAGGAGCTTGCATTGAATGTGACTTAGACTTTAGCATGACATGCTAGGTGTTGTTTTAACCTTATGCTTAGTGATTATTGTTGTAGCATTTCTTGTTCCAAACAATTGGGATTGCTTAGTGTGCCTTGAAGAAATTATGCATTGTTTTAGCATGCAAATGCATAGTATTGTGGTTTTCTCCTTTGATGCTTTGTTTGGGTTAACTTGGCACATGCTCACACCATGTTATGACTATGAACAAGTCACCATTGCCTCTATGATCATTTAGTCCTTGACTTGTAGTACCACTCTATGCTTTGATTAGAAATGCTTTGTTGCTCTGCATGATTATGGCCATTATTGCTCTCTTAGTTGGTTGCTCCCAGTCTTTTGCTAGCCTCCACTTAAATGATTAAGCTCTACTCATGCTTACAACTCCCAAGAAACCAAGTTATTCCATAGTGTCCACTATAAACTCCTATGCATGGTGTGTTACACCATTCCAAGTATATTCTTGTTTTCAGCTATCTTCCAACTAAAAACTATTTTGTTATGTGAAAACTTAGTATTAAAGCCCTCACTAACTTGATGGCACACTTTATATTCTTTGCCCCTAATAAACTTGAACCATTGTGTCATCTATGTTGTATATGCTTGCACTTATACGTTAGAATTAGCAGAACCGTGCTGTCATGGGGAACGTTTTCAACATTGCACTTGTACTTTGTACTCAGTTGATTCATGCTCTTTTGTCTATGGATGTCACCGGTGTGAAATAAAGAGGGAAATTGTAAGTCCATGGAGTTTGTATTTTGTGTTAGAGAAACGCCTGGGCCGCTAGCCTAAGCCATGCCTAATCATGGTGGAAACTTGCAGCATCACCATAGTGATCTATGTATGAAGCATCCTCAATAAAAAGCTATGCACATAGTAAATAAAAAGATCGCTAAGATGCTCATTGTCTACTTGCCTTGTCATTTTGGTTATGGGATAGCTCTTGTACCATGTGCAAGGGGTACCCCTGTAAGATCCCTCCTTTATAAAGGAAAAGGATACCTGTGATTGCAATGCTAGTCCCTGGATCAATGCTAGCATCCACAGTTTAAGATGAAGTACACAGAAACAAAGGTCATTATTACAGTCATTCCAGAGACAAATATATTCTTTTACAACTCCATGGCGACAGGCCTAGTACAAGAGTTTAAATGAGTAAATAGATAAATAAGTCTTCATCTTCATGTGCCACAGGCAAGCATGTTGAGTGTAGACTCATGACTCCTAATCATCACTAGAATAACCTGCAACATCACAAGTTACAGCCGCAGTGGGTCAATACATTGGAATAGTATTAGCAAGTGATACCTTAGTAGAATATTGGTGGACTATATACTATATGCATTTGGCTAAGTGTAGCTTAGGCTTGCTTTGCTCAAAATAGGTTTTGCCTATTAGTTGAAAATACTAAGTTTTTCTTTGTCAAAACTTTTCCCAAGGAACCACCAATAGACATTGGGGTCCTTCACCCTTGTTCAACCACAAGTTTTACTTAGAAATTGGGATGAGGAGATTCTTGATAGCTTCCATGTCTTGATGCTCAAATTGTCCAATACCAGGGACATGGCTAAGTACTTAGATTCTTCCATCTGTAGAGGTTGTGCACTTTCCCCACAAGACTTGATTTTCACCAAGACAGGACCTTTCATAAGCCTTCCCTTAGACCAAATGGACGCGCTCCAACCTATCAATCCCACTACCACCAACTGTCCAAATGGCTAAGTTATTGCAACCTATATGATCCAGGCAGAGCCCATATTGCCAAGTGGCTGCACTAGAAGCTTCTTAACATTTGGCCTCTCAAATACCTTTGTTCCTGGGTGGCTTTCCACAAGTGAGATACACAAGGTAAACCATAGGAATGGGCCTTGTGTAACCACTCAACATAACCCATTCACAACCATTCCACCCAGGTGATTCATTCACTTAGTTGTTTTATTAAGTAAAAACATAGTCCAAAGACTTAGAAATATTTATTCATAGCATGAACATATAACCACCCTTGGTTGCTACTAGCTAGGCTAAGCATGGCATAGATAAGCATCATAACTTAGAAATATCTAGCAATTCTACAACTACTAGGATTTCCCAAGCATAGCATATAAGCAAAATATAATCATGCAAGACTAGCAAAATATTTCTGATGCATAGTTGAAAAACATAGGGATAATATCATGAAGCACCACTTGCCTTGGTAGTTTGGAGAGTAGCTACAATCCTCACAATCACAATCACTATTTGCACCAAAATCTACACATAAAATGATAACACCAAATCACATACAAAATAAATACAAGCAAAAATATATGGATGCATGCAATATGATATGTGATGATTTTCTACCAAACATGACAAGTGCATAGTAGTGATTCCTAAACAAGTTCAAAACTTGCCAAACAAACTTTATTTGAACATTAAATCATTTCTCAAATAATTAATATACACATAATAGGCCTACACATGTTTCTATGATTAAAACCATTTTAACAGAAACAAAACATTAAACACATTGCATATTTGGAAAGGGATTTTTCTCCTGATTCCATTGATATAAAATTCATCAAATTTGGACGTGGGAATCAAAAGTTATGATTAAAACAAAATCAAACATCTAATAGATTCAAATCAGAAATTTAAAACGAAATCTGTGCCACGCGATGCTATCTTACTGGCTGGTACCGCTTCACGCCGGATCACGCTTCTGAGCCGTTGGATCTGACTTAATCGCACGGCTCAGATCTGAACTTACCGCTTCGCCTAAGATCTATCCTACGCGTTAGATCTAGATCCTACGGTGTTCGATCAAACAACTAAAGACTGGCGGCGCGCGGCGACGGCTGGCGGCGGAGCGCTCTGTCTACGGCGGCACGGCGGCTACAGGAGGGTTTAGGGTCGTCGGAGATGCTTACCAGACTCGCGGCGATGTACTGAAGCTCACCATGGCAATGGCTTGACAAGGGGCGCGCTGCAGTGGCCGTGGGAGCTCGTCGGAGTAGAGGACAGCGTCGGGCTCGGGTGGACGGCGACGTTGGCGATGTTCTGATCCGCCCTAACACAAACGGAGGGCATCAGCGGGTGCACATCGATCAGGCGAACAGGTTAGTGTCAAAGAGGGAGCAAGGGACGCTCGATTTCGTACCGTGATTTCTCACCGGAGAGGAAGAAAGCATCGGGCTCTTGCGGTCGTCGTCGTTGGCGAGTCTCCAGATGTCCCTAGCATGCACCAATGGGATGAGAAGATGCGCATGGATGCTGTGACCAGTCTGGCAAACTTATACGGCAAGGGGCGATGGGGTCTTACCGGAATCGCTCGCCGGAGGTCGTCGGAGCTGCGGCGGTGTGAGCAAGACTACGGGCAGCCTGGTGGCGTGGAGAGGAAATTGAGTGAGGGGAAATGCTCGCGGTGCAGGGGGTTAAATAGCCAGGAGGGGCGAGGAAATTACGCTGCAGATCAATGCCAATTAAGCGAGGATTCAATCGCGGCGTTTCTGGAGGAAACGGCGGTGGCGACGGGGTCTGCGCGCGCGGGGTGGAGAAGAAGGAGCTGACGTGGCTCGGGCCCAGTGGCAGTGGCAGTGGGGCAGAGCGGGTGCGGGTGAGAGAGGGAGAAGGGAAAAATGACCCGGGTGGGCTTAGTGGGCTCATTTCTCTGTTGGGCTAAATAACTGGCGCCGACCCTTTTCCTTTTCTCAATTCTTTTTCTTTTTCTGAATGAATTTCCAGGAACCTTTTTCAAAAGATTTTTGAATTCAAACCTTTTCAGGATTTTTGTAGTGTGCAACATTCATATTTCTGGGCATAAAAACATGTGCTCTCTCTGTACAAGCTTGGTTCTTTTGGTCAAATAAAATAAGACATGGCACTAGATTTGATCAAGTTTTGAAAATGGATTTAAGTTCACTTTTGTTTTGCAAATTTTTGGTTTAAGCAAATAGCAAGCAAGCAAAACCATCTGAGAGTAACATGGTTTGATTCATGAACAAAAATATCTCATTGGAGAGTAGCATTTGATTCAATGCTGATCACATAAAATAATGAGCTCATATGCTCCTGTTTTTGAATTGATTTTTGAAATGAAACCCTACATGATCATGGATGCATGGATGATATGCATGAGTTTTGAAACATGATTTTAGGGATGTTACAAAGCTAACCCCCTTAAGGTTAATCTCGCCCTCGAGATTCGGGTTGGCTAGCAAATAGGTGAGGGTGGTCTTTCTGAAGATCATCTTCTCTTTCCCATGTTGCTTCTTCTTCGGAATGATGGTTCCATTGTACTTTGCAGAACTTGATAGTCTTAGTCCGAGTAACTCTTTCTGCAGTCTCAAGAATCTTGATAGGTTTCTCTTCATAAGTGAGATCACTTTCCAATTGAACCTCTTCCAAAGGTATAGTATCCTTCAAAGAAGTTTCTTCCATTTCTGGATGACATTTCTTAAGCTGACTCACATGAAACACATTATGAACTGCTGACAAAGACTCTGGCAATTCAATCTCATAAGCAACTTCTCCTTTACGACTCAGAATCTTGAATGGTCTAACATATCTTGGGTCCAATTTTCCTTTGACTCCAAACCTCTTCACTCCACGGAGTGGTGACACTCTAAGGTAAGCTCTATCACCCACTTCATAGGTGATTTCTCTACGCTTAGGATCTGCGTACCTCTTTTGTCGGGATTGTGCTATCTTCAATCTGTCCTTAACCAGCTTGACTTTCTCTTCTGCCTCTTTGATGAGTTCTCGTCCGAACAAACTTCTTTCTCCCACACCATTCCATAGCAATGGGGTGGTACACTTTCTCCCATAGAGAAACTCAAATGGTGCCATCTCAATACTGGCTTGATAGCTGTTATTGTAAGAAAATTCTGCGTAAGGCAGACTTTCATCCCAACTGGCTCCATAGTCTAGAGCACATGCTCTCAACATATCTTCAAGAATCTGATTAGTTCTTTCTGTTTGTCCATCAGTTTGAGGATGAAAAGCAGTGCTGAATTCCAACCTCGTTCCCAATGACTCATGTAGTTGTCTCCAAAAATGAGAAGTGAATTGTGTTCCTCTATCAGACACAATACTCTTGGGTACTCCATGTAGACATACAATTCTGCTCATATAGATCTTGGCTAACTTAGCACTAGTGTAGGTTGTCTTCACGGGTATAAAATGATCCACTTTAGTTAGGCGATCCACTACTACCCAAATAGAATCATATCCTGACCTGGTCCTTGGTAATCCGGTAATGAAATCCATACCAATCTTGTCCCACTTCCAATCAGGAATAGGTAGTGGTTGAAGCAATCCTGCTGGTTTCTGATGTTCCGCTTTCACTCTACTACATACATCACACAAAGCAATATGTTCGGCGATGTCTTTCTTGAGATTATTCCACCAAAATCTTTCCTTCATATCCATGTACATTTTGGTGTTACCCGGATGAATGGAATACGGTGAGTTGTGTGCTTCTTGTAAAATCAGTTTCCGAAGCTCTGGATCTTGTGGAACACAGATACGTTTTCCATGCCATAAAGTACCCTATTCGTCTTCATGGAATCCTTTGGCTTTTCCTTTGCCAATCTTTTCCTTAATCTCTTCAATTTCCCTATCAGCCTTCTGGGCTTCTTTGATCTTGTCCAACAAAGTAGGTTGAACATCCAAAGACATGAGATGTCCTTCAGGCACAATCTCCAATCTGAGATCTCTAAATTGGGCACACAGATCATCTGGCAATTCTCCCTTAGTAAGGCCATTCACAAAAACCTTACGGCTTAGAGCATCCACTACAACATTTGCTTTACCGGGGTGGTACTACAAACTTAAGTCATAGTCCTTGATGAGTTCTAGCCATCTTCTTTGTCTCATGTTAATTTCCTTCTGGGTGAAAATATACTTCAAACTCTTGTGATCTATGAACACTTCACATCGCTTTCCCAAAAGATAATGTCTCCATGTTTTGAGTGCATGGACAACAGAGGCTAATTCCAAATCATGAGTAGGATAATTTACTTCATGGGTTTTGAGTTGTCTCGAGGCATATGCCACAACTTTTCCTTCTTGCATAAGTACTGCACGCAATCCATGATGAGATGCATCACAATACACTTGGAAATCCTTCTCCAAATCTGGCAGACATAAGACTGGTGCTATCACTATTCTCTTCTTCAATTCTTGAAAGCTGAGTTCACAACCTTCTAACCAAGCAAATTTATTGTCTTTCTTTAGCAATTCTGTCATAGGTTTTGCCACCTTGGAGAAATTCTCAATGAAACTTCTGTAGTATCCTGCCAAGCCAAGGAAACTACGAACTTCTTTTACTGACTTAGGTGATTCCCATTCAGTCACAGCTAAAACTTTAGCAGGATCAACTGCTACTCCATCTCCTGACACAACGTGTCCAAGAAATCCCACTTCATTTAACCAAAATTCACACTTGCTGAATTTGGCATATAACTTATGCTCTCTAAGCTTCTCAAGTATCAAACGTAGATGTCCTTCATGCTCTTCTTTTCTCTTGGAGTAGATTAGAATGTCATCAATGAAAACGACAACAAACTTATCAAGTAATTCCATGAACACCTTGTTCATCATATTCATGAAGTATGCTGGTGCATTGGTCAAACCAAATGGCATCATGGTATACTCATATAATCCATACCTTGTGGTGAAAGCTGTCTTGGGTATGTCTTGTTCCCTTATTTTCAGCTGAAAATAACCTGACCAGAGATCAATCTTTGAGAACACACAAGCTCCTTCTAACTGATCAAACAAGTCATTGATTCTAGGCAAAGGGTATTTGTTCTTGATAGTCACCTCATTGAGTGAACGATAATCTATGCATAACCTTTGACTTATATCTTTCTTTTCCACAAACAAAACTGGTGCTCCCCAAGATGAGTAACTTGGTTGGATAAAACCTTTCTGCAACTGTTCTCCAAGCTGCTTCTTGAGTTCTTTCAACTCATCAACTGACATCTTGTATGGTCTTTTTGCTATTGATCCAGATCCTGGTAGCAAATCAATAAGAAACTCCACATCTCTATCTGGTGGCATTGTTGGAGATATGCCCTAGAGGCAATAATAAATATAGTTATTATTAAATATCTTTGTGTTTATGATAAATGTTTGCATTCATGCTATAATAGTATTAACAAGGAAACCATTAATACTTGTGTGATTTGTAAACTTAATTTGAAGTCCCTAGTATAGCCTCTATACTTCACTAGCTTGTTGGTTGATTGATGATGTGGTTTCTTTGTCATGAACATTGAGATGTTATCAACAACAAGATCATATCGTTAGGAGAATGATATGGTGGACATACTCCTATAGACAAGCGTAGCATAAAGATCAAGTCATTTCAATAGTTCAATTGCTATATGCTTTCTGATACATAGTAACCTAATTCCTTCGACCATGAGATCATGCATATCACCTTTACTGGATGGATGCTTTGATGTCATCAAACACCACACCGTAACAGGGTGGCTATAAAGGTGGCATTGAGTGTTCGGAAAGTATTGGTTGAAACACATGGATCAAGAGTGGGATTTGTCCATCCACATGACGGATAGATATTCTCTGGGCCCTCTCGGTGAAATGTCATCCAATTAGCTTGCAAGCATGTGACTTGGTCACAAGGGATCACATATCACGGGAACGAGAAAAGAGTACTTATCAGTAACGAGGATGAACTAGGTATGCAGAGATACCGACGATCATAACCTCGGATAAGTAACATATCGTGAGACAAAGGGAAATTGGTATCGTATGTAAGTGGTTCATTCGATCGCAAAGTAATCGTAGAAATATGTGGGAGCCATATGAATTTCCAGATTCCTCTATTGGTTATTGTTCGGAGAAGTGTCTCGATCATGTCTGCATAATTCACGAACCGTAGGGAGACACACTTAAGGATTCGACGTTGTTTGAGTAGTTATGGTGTTATGAGAAAGAGACCGAATGTTGTTCGGAGTCTCGGATGGGATCCGGGATATCACGAGGTGATCCGGAATGGTCCGGAGAATAAGATTCATATAAGGAAAGTCCCGTTTCGGAGTTGGGGAATGGTTCCGGTGTTTTCATCGGGAACATTCTAGAAGGTCCCGGAATGTCCGGCACTCCGGGGGGAAGGGGTACATGAATGTGTCATTGCATGTTGGAATGATTGCATCATGTACTAAGTGTTCTCGCTGTCCGAAATAAAGGGTTAATTCAAATCCTAATTGAAAAAGTCAAACTGCCAGTTTTCGGTCAAACTGCCAGTTTTCGGAAAGTGGGAAGTGGGAGGAGAGGAGGAAACCGACTTGGGGGAGGAGTCCCCTTGGCCGGCGCGCCTCCCAAGGCCGACTTGGGGAGGGACTCCTCCCCTTGGCCGCCGGCCCTCCCACCTATAAAAGGAGGGGCAGGGCCTCCTCCTCTAGACACAACACAAGTTTCCTATCCTCTAAACTAAACCCTAGATCTAGACCCCGGTTTAGAGCTATTCGGTTTAGAGCCTTCTAATTGGTGTGTCTAATTACTAGACCACTAATAGCCTCTCTCATAAGCTCCACCATACTCGCACCGGCTTAAGGCGAAGCCCTGCGGGATTTCCCCTCTACCTCCGGTACCACGCCGTTGTGCTGCCGGAATCACGAGGAGAGTGCTACAACCTCCGCTGCCTGCTGGAACAAGGGAGAGGAAGGTCTTCGTCGAGTACCGAACGTGTGACCGACTGCGGGGGCGCTGCTGGAACGTGGCGCCGGAAGGATCGTCTACGCGATCTTGAGATCGGAAAGAGTACGACTACATCACCCACGAGAATCTGCTCTCGTTAAACACTTTGGAATCTTCGAGGGTGAGTTATTCCATCGACTCGTTGCTACAATCTAATAGATAGATCTTGGCTTGTTTGTTTGTATGCGATAGAAAATTTTTGTTTTCCATGCTACGAACCCCTACAGTGGTATCAGAGCCGTGTCTATATGTAGATCTGTTGCACGAGTAGAACACAATGGTCATTGTGGGCGTTGATGCTTTTATTGTAGATTGCTTTGCGTGTACTTTGCATCTTGCGGTATGTTGGGATGAAGCGGCCCGGGCTAACCTTACATGACATCGTTCATGAGACTTGCTCCACGCTTAACATGCAACTTGTATTGCATAAGTGGCTTTGCGGGTGCCTGTTTCTCCTAGCATAGTAAAGATCCAATTTACAACGGGTAATCAACAATGCTAGTATCAATGTTGTGGTTCTTGTTCGTAGGTTAGAACGACACTTATGGAAAGCCCCAAACCACGTAAAATATGCAAAGAAAGTAGAAGCGTCTAACTTTGTTTTGCAGGGGTGTGCAGTGATGTGATATGGCCATGATTGTGATTATATTTGATGTATGCAATGTTCCTTATTGTAAGTTGGCAACCGGCAGGAGCCATATGGTTGTCTTTAATTTCTGTTAAGACCTGCGTGTCTATTCAAAATAGTTGTAATAGTTGAAGCTGGTGGACGACAACCATGAAGAAGCGTCATTGACCTTGATGCTATGCCGGTAATGATGGAGATCATATTCGTGCTTGAAGATGGAGATCGGAAGCACAAAGAAGAAAGGCCATATCATATCACATATTATGAATTGCATGTGATGTTAATCCTTTATGCATCTTGTATTGCTTAGTAGACGACGGTAGCATTATAAGATGATCCCTCATGCACATAAATTTCAAGTTCTAAAGTGTTCACCCTTAGTATGCACCGTTGCCAAAGCTTGTTGCTTCGAAGCACCACGTGATGATCGGGTGTCTTTGATTCCGCGGGTGAATACAACGTAAGCAAGCCAGATTTGCTTATGCGGTAGCTAAGGTTTGATCTTGACGAGCCTAGCATGTACAGACATGGCCTCAGGAACACGGATCGCCGAAAGGCAAAGCATGAATCATATAGTAGATATGATGAACATGATGATTGTTCGCCATTAAAACTATATCGGCTCTCGTGATGATCGGTGTTGATATAGTAGATTTGGTTCGTGTGATCACTAAAACAATGTGAGGGATGTTGTTTTGAGTGGGAGTTCACCTAGTTTAATTTCATTAATTAATTTGAACTCAATTTGTCATAAACTTAGTCTAAACTATTGCAAATATGTTGTAGATCAATGGCAGCCCCTACCATCAATTTTAATGCGTTCCTAGAGAAAGAAAAGTTGAAAAACAATGGAAGCAACTTCGCGGATTGGTTCCGCAATTTGAGGATTGTCCTCACAGCTGGTAATTTGACCTATGTGCTGGATGCACCGCTAGGTGACCCACCTGCAGCTGATGCTACCGATGAAGTAAAGAATGTTTACCTCGCTCGGAAGAATCAGTACTCCATAGTTCAGTGTGCTATCTTGTATGGTTTAGAATCGGAGCTTCAGAAAAGGTTTGAAGAGTCAGATCCATATGATATTGTCGAGGATCTCAAATTAATCTTTGAGACTCATGCGGCAATTGAAAGTTATGAAGCTTCTGAAAAGTTCTTTAACTGCAAGATGGAAGAGGGTAGCTCCGTCAGTGAGCATGTGCTTAAGATGTCTGGGCACGCAAATAAACTTCAAAGTTTGGGTATAGTGATTCCTAATACTTTGGGAGTTTACCGCATCCTCCAATCACTACCACCAAGTTACAAGAACTTTGTGATGAACTACAACATGCAGAACATGAACAAAGAGTTGCCAGAACTATTTGCTATGTTAAAATCTGCAGAAGTGGAGATCAAGAAAGAGCACCAAGTGTTGATGGTCAATAAGACCACCAAATTCAAGAAAGGCAAGTCTAAGCAAAAGGGACACTTCAAGAAGGGTGGTAAGAAAGTTACCATGCCAACGAAGAAGACCAAGGCTGGACCTAAGCCTGAAACTGAGTGCTTTTACTGCAAGGGAGAAGGTCACTGGAAGCGGAATTGCCCAAAGTACTTGGCGGATTTGAAGAACGGCAACATCAAGAAGAAAGGTATATTTGATATACATGTTATTGATGTGTATCTCACTAGTATTCGTAGTAGTGCCTGGGTATTTGATACTGGTTCGGTTGCTCATATTTGTAACTCGAAACAGGAGCTGCAGAATAAACGGAAGCTAGCGAAGAACGAGGTGTCGATGCGTGTGGGAAACGGATCAAAGGTTGATGTGATCGCGGTCGACACGCTACCTCTTCATCTACCATCGGGATTAGTTTTATACTTAAATAATTGTTATTTGGTGCCTGCGTTGAGCATGAACATTATATCGGGATCTTGTTTATTGCGAGACGGTTACTTGTTTAAATCAGAGAATAATGGTTGTTCGATTTATATGAGTAATATGTTTTACGCACATGCACCTTTGATAGATGGTCTATTCTTATTGAATCTCGATAGTAGAAATACACATCTTAATAACATTGAAGCTAAACGTTTGAAATCAAGCGATAATTCGACCTATATGTGGCACTGTCGTCTTGGTCACATTGGAGTGAAGCGTATGAAGAAACTCCATTCCGATGGACTTCTTGAATCACTTGATTTTGAATCACTTGAAAGATGCGAAGCATGTCTGATGGGTAAAATGACTAAGACTCCATTTTCTGGTATAATGGAGCGAGCTACGGACTTACTGGAAATCATACATACCGATGTGTGTGGTCCAATGAGTGTAGCATCGCGCAGTGGTTATCGTTATGTTCTTACCTTCACGGATGACTTGAGTAGATATGGGTATATCTATTTCATGAAACATAAGTCCGAAACTTTCGAGAAGTTTAAGGAGTTTCAAAGTGAGGTAGAGAATCAACGTAACAAGAAGATTAAATTTCTACGTTCTGATCGTGGAGGTGAATATCTAAGTTACGAGTTTGGCGAGCATTTAAAGAAGTGCGGAATACTTTCACAATTGACACCGCCGGGAACACCACAGCGTAATGGTGTGTCTGAACGTCGTAATCGAACTCTCTTAGATATGGTTCGTTCTATGATGTCACTTACAGATTTACCGCTATCATTTTGGGGTTATGCATTAGAAACAGCCGCATTCACTTTAAATAGGGCACCATCTAAATCCGTTGAAACGACACCGTATGAATTATGGTTTGGGAAGAAACCTAAATTGTCGTTCCTTAAAGTTTGGGGATGCGAAGCCTATGTAAAGAAGTTACAGCCGGACAAGCTTGAACCCAAAGCGGAAAAATGCGTCTTCATAGGATACCCGAAGGAAACTATTGGGTATACCTTCTATCATAGATCCGAAGGCAAAATCTTTGTTGCCAAGAATGGATCCTTTCTAGAGAAGGAATTTCTCTCGAAAGAAGTGACTGGAAGGAAAGTAGAACTCGACGAGGTTGTCGAACCTTCTCTCGAAATTGCGAGTAGCGCAGCACCGGAAGAAGTTCCTGTGGTGCCTGCACCAATAAGAGAGGAAGCTAATGATAGTGATCATGAAACTTCGGTTGAGGTTGCTACAGAGCCTCGGAGGTCAACGAGAACTCGTACCACTCCAGATTGGTATGATTCCGTTATGAATGTCATGTTGGTGGACAACACCGATGACCCCGAGACATATGAGGAAGCGATGATGAGCCCAGATTCCAATAAATGGCAAGAAGCCATGAAATCCGAGATTGGATCCATGTACGAAAACCAAGTATGGACTTTGGTGGACTTACCGGATGGCCGGAAGGCTGTCGAGAACAAATGGATTTTCAAGAAGAAAACAGATGCTGATGGTAATGTTACTGTCTATAAAGCTCGACTTGTCGCAAAAGGGTTTCGACAAATTCAAGGAGTTGACTACGATGAGACTTTCTCACCGGTAGCGAAGCTAAAGTCTGTGAGGATTATGTTAGCAATCGCTGCATATTATGATTATGAGATATGGCAGATGGATGTCAAAACAGCATTCCTCAATGGAGACATTGATGAAGAGTTGTATATGATACAACCCAAAGGTTTTGTCGATCCTAAAGATGCTAACAAGGTATGCAAGCTTCAACGGTCCATCTATGGATTGAAGCAGGCATCCCGAAGTTGGAATCAACGTTTTGATAAGGTAATCAAAAGTTTTGGTTTTATACAAACTTATGGAGAAGCTTGTATTTACAAGAAAGTGAGTGGGAGCTCTGTAGCATTCTTAATACTGTATGTGGATGACATATTGTTGATTGGGAATGATGTAGACCTTCTTAATAGTGTCAAGGAATATTTGAATAATAGTTTTTCAATGAAGGATCTTGGCGAAGCAGCTTACATATTAGGCATAAAGATTTATAGAGATAGATCGAAACGCCAAATATCATTGTCACAGAGTACATATTTGGACAAAGTTCTAAAGAAGTTTGGAATGGAAGAAAGCAAGAAAGGGTTCTTGCCCATGTTGCCCAATACGACCTTGAGTAAAACTCAAAGTCCGACATCGGCAGAAGATAGAGAAAGGATGAGTAAGACTCCCTATGCCTCAGCCATAGGATCTCTAATGTATGCCATGCTATGTACTAGACCCGACATTGCATATGCTGTTAGTTTAACTAGAAGATATCAAAGTGATCCAGGAGTGGATCATTGGACAGCGGTCAAAAACATCCTTAAGTACTTGAGAAGAACTAAGGATATGGTTCTTTCTTATGGAGGTGATGAACAGCTCGTTGTTAATGGTTACACCGATGCTAGTTGGAACACCGATCCAGATGATTCTAAATCACAATCTGGATACGTATTTATTTTGAATGGTGCAGCAGTTAGCTGGAGGAGTGCAAAGCAAAGCGTTGTGGCGAGATCTTCAACTGAATCGGAATACATGGCTGCTTCGGAGGCTTCACAAGAAGCGATATGGATGAAAGAGTTCATTACAGAGCTGGGTGTGGTTCCTAGTGCGCTGGACCCAATGTCTATCTACTGTGATAACATGGGCGCCATAGCCAATGCGCAAGAACCAAGGTCACACAAGAAGCTGAAGCATATCAAGCTACGTTTTCACGCTATTCGAGAACATATCCAGGATGGGGATATAAAGATTTGCAAAGTACACACAGATCTGAATGTGGCGGATCCGTTGACTAAACCTCTCCCGAGGGCAAAACATGACCAACACCAAACTGCCATGGGTGTTCGGTATATTACCATGTAATCTAGATTAGATGACTCTAGTGCAAGTGGGAGACTGTTGGAGATATGCCCTAGAGGCAATAATAAATATAGTTATTATTAAATATCTTTGTGTTTATGATAAATGTTTGCATTCATGCTATAATAGTATTAACAAGGAAACCATTAATACTTGTGTGATTTGTAAACTTAATTTGAAGTCCCTAGTATAGCCTCTATACTTCACTAGCTTGTTGGTTGATTGATGATGTGGTTTCTTTGTCATGAACATTGAGATGTTATCAACAACAAGATCATATCGTTAGGAGAATGATATGGTGGACATACTCCTATAGACAAGCGTAGCATAAAGATCAAGTCATTTCAATAGTTCAATTGCTATATGCTTTCTGATACATAGTAACCTAATTCCTTCGACCATGAGATCATGCATATCACCTTTACTGGATGGATGCTTTGATGTCATCAAACACCACACCGTAACAGGGTGGCTATAAAGGTGGCATTGAGTGTTCGGAAAGTATTGGTTGAAACACATGGATCAAGAGTGGGATTTGTCCATCCACATGACGGATAGATATTCTCTGGGCCCTCTCGGTGAAATGTCATCCAATTAGCTTGCAAGCATGTGACTTGGTCACAAGGGATCACATATCACGGGAACGAGAAAAGAGTACTTATCAGTAACGAGGATGAACTAGGTATGCAGAGATACCGACGATCATAACCTCGGATAAGTAACATATCGTGAGACAAAGGGAAATTGGTATCGTATGTAAGTGGTTCATTCGATCGCAAAGTAATCGTAGAAATATGTGGGAGCCATATGAATTTCCAGATTCCTCTATTGGTTATTGTTCGGAGAAGTGTCTCGATCATGTCTGCATAATTCACGAACCGTAGGGAGACACACTTAAGGATTCGACGTTGTTTGAGTAGTTATGGTGTTATGAGAAAGAGACCGAATGTTGTTCGGAGTCTCGGATGGGATCCGGGATATCACGAGGTGATCCGGAATGGTCCGGAGAATAAGATTCATATAAGGAAAGTCCCGTTTCGGAGTTGGGGAATGGTTCCGGTGTTTTCATCGGGAACATTCTAGAAGGTCCCGGAATGTCCGGCACTCCGGGGGGGAAGGGGTACATGAATGTGTCATTGCATGTTGGAATGATTGCATCATGTACTAAGTGTTCTCGCTGTCCGAAATAAAGGGTTAATTCAAATCCTAATTGAAAAAGTCAAACTGCCAGTTTTCGGTCAAACTGCCAGTTTTCGGAAAGTGGGAAGTGGGAGGAGAGGAGGAAACCGACTTGGGGGAGGAGTCCCCTTGGCCGGCGCGCCTCCCAAGGCCGACTTGGGGAGGGACTCCTCCCCTTGGCCGCCGGCCCTCCCACCTATAAAAGGAGGGGCAGGGCCTCCTCCTCTAGACACAACACAAGTTTCCTATCCTCTAAACTAAACCCTAGATCTAGACCCCGGTTTAGAGCTATTCGGTTTAGAGCCTTCTAATTGGTGTGTCTAATTACTAGACCACTAATAGCCTCTCTCATAAGCTCCACCATACTCGCACCGGCTTAAGGCGAAGCCCTGCGGGATTTCCCCTCTACCTCCGGTACCACGCCGTTGTGCTGCCGGAATCACGAGGAGAGTGCTACAACCTCCGCTGCCTGCTGGAACAAGGGAGAGGAAGGTCTTCGTCGAGTACCGAACGTGTGACCGACTGCGGGGGCGCTGCTGGAACGTGGCGCCGGAAGGATCGTCTACGCGATCTTGAGATCGGAAAGAGTACGACTACATCACCCACGAGAATCTGCTCTCGTTAAACACTTTGGAATCTTCGAGGGTGAGTTATTCCATCGACTCGTTGCTACAATCTAATAGATAGATCTTGGCTTGTTTGTTTGTATGCGATAGAAAATTTTTGTTTTCCATGCTACGAACCCCTACAGGCATTCCCGGCAATTCTTCCGGAAACACATCTGGATATTCACTCACAATAGGCACACTGTCTATGCTAACCCCCTTAAGAGAATTTAGCTTACTCCCTTTTGATTCAAAGTTAGACTTGAATCTAATCCGTTTCTTTTTAGGGGTTGTGAGTGCAACAGTACGATTATCATAATCTAGTACTCCTTCATACTTAGCCATCCAATCCATTCCCAATATTACATCCAGTCCTTGAGAATCTAGGATTATCAGACTCACTGGAAACTTATGCTTTCCAAACTCTATCACTAGATACCGGCATCCAAGACTTACTATCATATCTCCACCTGGAGAACTAACTTTTATTGGACACCCAATGTTTTCAGTTGGAAACCCATTTCTATCAACAAATGCTTTTGGTATGAATGAATGCGATGCTCCAGTATCAAAAAGAACAAGTGCTAGAATAGAATTGAGTTTGAACTTACCAGCAACAGCATCTGGCTCCTCATAGATTTCCTCCACATTGATGTGGTTCACTTGCCCCTTCTAAAAAGGGTTGGGCTTGTTGGGTCCTTCAACTTTCTTTTCTGGGCATTCATTTGCATAATTCTCCATCTTCTTGCACTTGAAACACTCAACCTGACTAAGATCCTTCATGACCGGCTAGCTTCCACTGCCACTTCCACGGTGGTGGCTCTTATATCCACCCTTGTGATTTTTGTACTTGTCATTGTCATGACTACGGTGACTCTTGTTGTCATGATGACGGTTGTGGTTGTGGTGCTTGTTGAATTTCCCATGCTTGTGGGATCCTGAAATCCAACTATCATCATAATGGGAACGTTTGTGAGACGATCCCGAGCTATGCTTGTCAGAGTGCTTTCTCTTCCTACTTTCAACTTGCTTCATCTTGTTCTCCAAAATAGCAGCCTTGTCACAAAGAGACTGGTATGTGGGAACATAGGCCACAGCTAACTGCAGGTTCAGTTCATCATTCAACCCTTCAAGAAATTTTTCCTTCCTCTTAGCATCAGTGTCAACTTCATCCGGTGCATAACGTGCCAGATTGTTGAACTCTTCAATATATTCAGCCACGCTGCGGTGGCGTTGCTTCAGGTTATGGAATTATTTCTTCTTCAAATTCATCACTCCGGATGAGACGTGAGCAGTACGGAAACCATCTTCAAAGATAGCCCATGTCACATCCTCAATGGGAGTGGTGATTTGGAAGTTATCCCACCAAGTAGCTGCTGGTCCTTCCAACAAGTGAGTTGCAAATCTGACTTTCTCTTCATCAGTATAGACAACTGTTACCAAGTCCTTGTTCACAGAGCGTAGCCAATCATTGGCCACCATAGGATCAGTTGTTCCTGAGAACTTTGCTGGCCTCAATCTCAAGAACCTGGTAAGCATGTCAAAACCCGGTGGGTTGTTCTGATTGTTATTGTTGTTGTTGTTGTTGTTGTTGTTGTTGTTGTTGTTGTTGTTGTTGTTCTGGTTCTGGATGAACGTAGTCATCATTTGCATCAGCTGAGTCTGAGCTGTCATCATTTGCTGCATCTCAGGGGTGATGTTGTTGTTGTTGGGGTTGGGATTGGCATGACGGGGAGGCATCTGTGGTTTGTTCAATAGAGATAATAATGAGATACCCATAGATGATAACATGCACAATACATCACATAAACAATCACCAAACATGCATCATAATAATAATAGTTCAACAACATAAACGACAAGTTTGCAAAGTAAACACACCAATAGAAAGCCATCCACATGTTAGATGGTCATTGCGACTCAATAAAAAGCATGATAAATAAATGATAAATGAGTAGTCATCACTACTCCTCGGCATCAACCTCCTCCTCAACAAATGTAAGACCTGCATTCTCCATAGCGGTCTTGTATTCCTCGACATTGGTGGTCAAGGTCTCTACTTTGGCTTTGAGAGCCCTCTTCTGAGAACGAAGCCTCTCAATCACAGTCTGCTGATGCTCGAGCTCGAAGTCCTTGGCCTCCAGTTCTGTAGTCATGTCTCGAATCCTCTTGTTCCTATCTTGGACTCGCTTCTCTTGACTCTTGAAATTTCTGTCCTGACTCTCGAACTTGGCTGTAACACCCTCAGAATCGACCCTATGCAAGTTTCAGCGATTCCCGCCAAACCCGCATAGAAACGATTCAAAGGTGCCCACCAGGCACTTTCGCGCGGGTGGAGAACGAAGTAATAACATTACACAACAGTCCTCGATGGGACCCACAGAACAGATATATATACAACACGACTCCATGAGTCAAGAATACAGATATAATATACAAAGATCCAAATCACCTTGAAAATGATAGAGCGTCCGACTACGGACAAGATGCAAATGGGGCTAAGAGCCCTGAAGAATAACCAATGGCATCCATAACCCTGCCCAGGCCAAGCCGGAAGGGTAACCCTGCTAACGACGTCGATCTCAAAACCTGCTTAAACAAAAGGGGTGCCGACAAAGGGCAAAGGAAAAAGAGGAGCGTCAGTACTGAGGCCAGTACACGGCGAGGCTAGAATTCGGCGGTCCTCGCCTACATAGGTATGGTGGACTGAAGCGGCAGCGCGGCATGCACCAAACAACCTATAGAGACTCGATACAACTAGCGGCTATCAGAGAGGGGTAAGAAAGACCTATTCGGAACCACCTTGATACTACCTCCAAACATACCCATCCTGGTATTTCCCCCTCGAGACCAAACGAGGAAGTCAACCGAGGAACTCACACGGTTGGCAGTTTTATTTATTCAGTTATCGTTGCAGCAATTACTAGTCAACTATAGATAATCATCCTGATAAAATAAGCAATGGGCACTTTTATTTAACCGTTCCGTTGTAGTTGCAACACTTACTAGTCAAATACAATTAGCATGAGATATCCCAAAACCCAGCAGTTGTTGGTACTTTTATTTAGCCATTCCGTTGTAGTTGCAATACTTACTAGTCAGATACAATGGTCGCAAGCGACAACCCAAACAAGCAATTGTTGGCAGTTTTATTTAGCCATTCCATTATAGTGAAGCTGATTACTAGTCATTATAAAGTCAAATTTATAGCACTACTTTAGTTATAGTTGTCTATGATCGAGATACTGTGCTCCAAGTCGTCCATAACCGCGGACATGGCTTTCAGAAAGTTTTACCCTGCAGGGGTGCACAAATAGCAACACACACTCGATCAACCTCGGAAAAACCAAATCAAAACCCAACGAGGCTTTCACGACAAAGCAATCATAGGATTCAGAAATATTTCAGGGGGCCACCCCTTGGAGTACACCCGCAACGAAGTTAGCTGACTCCGAGACGGACCCGAGGTTTGTGGGGCCGGCTGTAAACGACTGGGAACCCAAAACTGGGCTTGTCGATACCGCGAAAACGGGTCACGATCCTAAACAGTACAGGTGCTCCTCGCACAATCGTAAATAATACAGTAAAGCATGGCATAAGTACAGGATAGTAAATAAAACCTCAAACTAGTTTGTGGCCCCAAGAAATAAGACTGAATCAAGCTCTGGCTCAGGGGGGTCCCATAATCCTCCCGGATGTGGATAGCGCGAATATTCAAGGAACAGGTATCAAGTACTCGGGGTCCTACGGGACACAAGTGGACGGTTAACAACCAAATAACATCTATTGCCCACCTGTGCCTCTGCTTACCTACTTCAATTTTAGTTGTTAAACAGTAATTAAAGTGAACGGTAATTAAAGCCACGAACATCTCCAACATTAAACATGCGGCGACACTCCAACAACTGTGGTACTTGGCGACACGCAACAGCACTTGAGCAAGCGACTACGACGCGCAAGTCCAACTATCTACCAAACAACAGGTAATAGGATGTGTCCAAGGCAATATAAGGCTGCAAGGGATATCACGGGTACGAAAACTAGAGTATCGCAACACAGATAGCAATAGATCAACAGGAGGGAATAAATACTATAAAAGTAAGATAGGTAGAAAGGGGGGAGATGCTCGCCTAAAAACATTGCCGAAGGTTTATCCGAAGATCGGGGCGAAGCTCACATCAACTCAACGGCCTTATCCGCGAAGAAGCAAAACACTAGAATAAACACCGGATGCACTATTTAATACTATGGCAAAGATCGGGCATGATGCCTGTATGATGTATGACATGGCAAAGGTGCGATGCGATTAGGCAAGATTAAGCGGAACCGGGGTCCCGACAATTAATTAAACGGTTCAAGTTATTTAGAACCCCCGCAATTTAAATGTTGTCTTAACATGGCAAAATATATCACCGGTTCGCTACACAAATTTAAATGAGGCCAATATAAGACTAGATTTGCCCGCATATGGGCCCCATATTTAGTTATGAGGTGAATCGGCATAAGGCCCCCAAACCACATGACAAGTCTGCATGCAAGAATGACAATTTAATATGCAACAATTTTATATAGATGGCATTTATAAAATAGGGGCTCGGATCAGGGTCACACATCTGGGTTCGGAAGATCTTGGTTCCGGGGTCCGGGGTCGGTCTCAGGGTTCAGGGTTCGACGGGATCGGTCTTCGAAGGTCGGACACAAGATGAAGAGCTTGGTTTCCAACGGTCGATCTTTCCGCTGACGACGAACTTGAGTAGATCGGGTACCGGGGGGTCTTCGGATCCGTGGGGTAGATCTTGTCGCACGGTGCCCGCGAAGTAGATCTTGTTGTTCTGTGTCGGTGACCTCGGCATCCGGGTTCTCGGCGAACTAGGCGTCCGGGAAGGAGTACTCGTCGCATCTGCGGTCTTCGGGTTCTGAGAAGAAGGTCATGATGTCCGTGAAGGCAAACTTGGCGTGCCTAGGGTTCGATCCTCGAGGGCCCAAGAAGGCGATCTTGGCGGTCCTTTCCCCACTTCTTTTCACAAGTGTCGCATCATCAACATCCCCAAATCTTCAAACTCCAACTGCATAATCCTACTACAGCGTACACGCGTTGTGATACAACAAGGCCCACATAAACAGGAGTCCAGCGAGGCAGGGTAGGAGGATAGGCGGGCGGGCAGCGGCCTGCTCGCGGGGCAGAGATGGGTCGGCGGTGGCGCTGGACGCGGAGAGGTCGGCGGCGCTCGCGGTGCAGAGTCCCGCCGGCGGTGGCGGTGACGACCGAAGGGGGGCGGTCGCAGAGGAGGAGGGTCGTGGCGGCGGGGTCGGCTCGGCGACACGCAGGAGGGGAGGCCGGGAGAGGCGCGGGCCGGTGGGAGGCGCTCGGCGGCGGCGGATTGAACCGAGAGGGGAGGAGCGGGCGGCGTGTCTCGCGTGGGGAGGACGGTGGGTCGGGGTTGCTCGCGAGGGAGAGAGAGGATGCGTGGGTTGGTGGGGAGCTGGCGGGACCCGCGGGTGGGCCAGGGGGTGAGCCGGGGACGCGCACCGCGTGTGTGTGCGTGGCAGGTGGGTGAGGCGGGGCTGTGGGGTTCGGGGGACAGGGAGAGGAGGGGAGGGAGTGTGTGTGTGTTTGCTGTGTGAGTGTGTGTGTGTCCAGGAGAGAGAGAGGGAAGGGAGTTGGGGAGTGGGTCCAGGCGTGGTGGGACCAGGTTGGAAGGGAGAGGGGTAGGTGGGGCTAGGTGAGAGAGAAAGAGGGGTGTAGGTGGGCTGTGGATTGGTGAGGTGGCTGGGATGAGGGTGAGGTGGAGGGGACGGTGAGGTGGCGAGCTGGGGTTGGTGGGTAGACTAGGATTGGGTAAATTTAGGACTAGAAATTTTAGACTAGGGTTTTCTTTAAATAAATTTTGTAAATAGTTTTAGACAAATAAAAGATCTGAACAGACCAATGTTTTAATTTGAGATAAGACGGGGGCTATTTAGAAAACAAAACTAGGCGTTTCGAAAATAGTTTCAGACAAACAATGCATGATGATGACGATGCAATGCACAAAAACAACGCGATTTTCTAGCAGTGGTTTTGCGGGATGCCACATTGGCCTCCATCTCCTTGACTATCTCATCTTGCTCCGCGAAGAGCTTGTCCTTCTCATGAAGCTGCACCTGGAGTTCGTCATTGCTGAGCATGACGTTGGTCCTATCAGTGTCCACGTGTCTAAGAAGAACCTCTAAGTCCTGGAGGTATAGACGAATCGGCTCTGCTGTCTCCCTCGAAGTGTCCTCGAAGTCAATGGCCTCACCATCCTCATCACGTCTACCGAAGGTGTGGAAGTGAGTACCTCTAACCTATCGAGAGTGTCTCCCTAACAGACGTCCAATTAAGTCCTGCATGACTACCTCTAGGCCTCTCTCCTTATCATCGTGCATGAGCTTGAAGATGATTGCCTCCGTGGTAGGCTCAGTCTGGCGTCCGGGATGATTGACCTTGAAACCCCAAAGGTCTTTCCTCTCAAACTTGGTGAGGGGAAGCACCATGATGGTAGGAAGAGGGAGATTGAGCAAACTAGTGAGCTCAATAATACGAGGGCCAAAACAAGTTCCCTGGAACTCTTCAACAGTGTTGATGGTAACATTAGGCATCTATTTAATAAGATAGGAAAAGTTAGAATCAACACAATTTAAGACAAATCACAAGACAAGGCATCACATGCATAACTTTGGAAATCAAACACACAAGTTATGGCATACATGGATCCATTACAGACAACCAAGGTTCAACTTATTTTAAACAACTTTTTGGAAAATAAAATGATAAGTGTGGTGGTCCAACTAATGTGGTACATTACAATCCCATCTCACTTGCCAAGTTGGCTAACAGGGCATCCCTAGAGGCAATCTGTTTGTCTAGATCACAAGACTCCATTGCTAAGTCTATGATGTCCTTCCTTAGGCTTTGGTTGGTAACCTCTAACTCTTGGGCATGTTTCTTCTCTTCCTTAATATCATTCTGAGTGTTAAGCATTCTGCACTTGATTCTATCACCAAGTTCTTTGATGGCCCTCCAAGCTGCATCCCTTGCTGAATCAAAGAATGTGGTGTGCATCATTGTGTTGGTGACCATGCAGAAACCTGAGTCCTTGTGGCTGTCTTCCTTGTTTTTATACAAGTGAAGTTGCACCCACCAGTACTCAACTCCTTCATCCATCACAGGAAAACCTTTGTACACAGCTGCACCATGTATTCCCATGGCGACCATGAGGTCCTTGAGAGCCTTTGGGAACTCTGTCTCACATTCTAAAGTCATAGTCATGAGTGGTCCCTTCTTCACGGCTTCGTTGATGGAGTTCATCTACAAATAGAGATGATAAAGAAGATTAGAAAAGTTTACGAGAAGAAAAGACAAGTGTGGAAGTTGTTGAAATGTTTTCCTTAGTGGTTTCCAAATCTAGGGTCATAATCCTACAGGCAACACAGTGCTCTGATACCATCTGTAAGATCCCTCCCTTTATAAAGGTAAGGATCCCTGTGATTGTAATGCTAGTCCCTGGATCAATGCTAGCATCCACAGTTTAAGATAAAGTACACAGAAACAAAGGTCATTATTACATATCATTCCAGAGACAAACATAGTCTTTTACAAAGTCCATGGCCAAAGGACTAATACAAGAGTTCAAATATATAATAAGATAAATAAGTCTTCATCTTCATGTTCCACAGGCAAGCATGTTGAGTGTAGACTCATAACCCCTAATCATCATCAGAATAACCTGCAACATCACAAGTTACAGCCACAGTGGGTAAATACATTGGAATAGTATTGGCAAGTGATACCTTAGTAAAATATTGGTGGACTATATACTATATGCATTTTGGATAAGTGTAGCTTAGGCTTGCTTTGTTCAAAATAGATTTTGCCTATTAGTTGAAAATACTAAGTTTTTCAAAACTTTTCCCAAGGAACCACCAATAGACATTGGGGTCCTTCACCCTTGTTCAACCACAAGTTTTACTTAGAAATTGGGATGAGGAGATTCTTGATAGCTTCCATGTCTTGATGCTCAAATTGTCCAATACTAGGGACATGGCTAAGTACTTCGATTCTTCCATCTGCAGAGGTTGTGCACTTTACCCACAAGACTTGATTTTCACCAAGACAGGACCTTTCAGAAGCCTTCCCTTAGACCAAATGGACACGCTCCAACCTATCAATCCCACTACCACCAAATGTCCAAATGGCTAAGTTATTGCAACCTATATGATCCAGGCAGAGCCCATATTGCCAAGTGGCTGCACTAGAAGCTTCTTAACATTTGGCCTCTCAAATCCCTTTGTTCCTGGGTGGCTTTCCACAAGTGAGATACACACGGTAAAAAATAGAAATGGGCCTTGTGTAACCACTCAACATAACCCATTCACAACCATTCCACCCTGGTGATTCATTCACTTAGTTGTTTTATTAAGTAAAAACATAGTCCAAAGACTTAGAAATATGTATTCATAGCATGAACATATAACCACCCTTGGTTGCTACTAGCTAGGCTAAGCATGGCATAGATAAGCATCATAACTTAGAAATATCTAGCAATTCTACAACTACTAGGATTTACCAAGCATAGCATATAAGCAAAATATAATCATGCAAGACTAGCAAAATATTTCTAATGCATAGTTGAAAAACATAGGGATAAAATCATGAAGCACCACTTGCCTTGGTAGTTTGGAGAGTAGCTACAATCCTCACAATCACAATCACTATTTGCACCAAAATCTACACATAAAATGATAACACCAAATCACATACAAAATAAATACAAGCAAAAATATATGGATGCATGCAATATGATATGTGATAATTTTCTATACCAAACATGACAAGTGCACAGTACTGATTCCTAAACAAGTTCAAAACTTGCCAAACAAACTTTATTTGAACATTAAATCATTTCTCAAATAATTAATATACACATAATAGGCCTACACATGTTTCTGTGATTAAAACCATTTTAACAGAAACAAAACATTAAACACATTGCATATTTGGAAAGGGATTTTTCTCCTGATTCCATTGATATAAAATTCATCAAATTTGGACGTGGGAATCAAAAGTTATGATTAAAACAAAATCAAACATCTAATAGATTCAAATCAGAAATTCAAAACGAAATCTGTACCACGCGGTGCTATCTTACTGGCTGGTAACGCTTCGTGCTGGATCACGCTTCTGAGCCATTGGATCTGACTTAATCGCACGGCTCAGATCTGAACTTACCACTTCGCCTAAGATCTATCCTACGCGTTAGATCTAGATCCTACGGTGTTCGATCAAACAGCCAAAGACTGGCGGCGCACGACGACGGCTGGCGGCGGAGCGCTCTGTCTACGGCGGCACGGCGGCTACAGGAGGGTTTGGGGTCGTCGGAGATGCTTACCAGACTCGCGGCGATGTACTGAAGCTCAACGTGGCGATGGCTTGACAAGGGGCGCGCTGCAGTGGCTGTGGGAGCTCGTCGGAGTAGAGGACAGCGTCGGGCTCGGGTGGACAGCGACGTTGGCGACGTTCTGATCCACCCTAACACAAACGGAGGGCATCAGCGGGTGCGCATCGATCAGGCGACCAGGTTAGTGTCAAAGAGGGAGCAAGGGGCGCTCGATTTCGTACCGTGATTTCTCACCGGAGAGGAAGAAAGCATCGGGCTCTTGCAGTCGTCGTCATTGGCGAGTCTCCATATGGCCCTAGCATGCACCAATGGGATGAGAAGATGCGCATGGATGTTGTGACCAGTCTGGCAAACTTAGACGGCAAGGGGCGACGGGGTCTTACCGGAATCGCTCGCCGGAGGTCGTCGGAGCTGCGGCGGTGTGAGCAAGACTACGGGCAGCCTGGTGGCGTGGAGAGGAAATTGAGTGAGGGGAAATGCTCGCGGTGCAGGGGGTTAAATAGCCAGGAGGGGCGAGGAAATTACGCTGCAGATCAATGCCAATTAAGCGAGGATTCAATCGCGGCGTTTCTAGAGGAAACGACGGTGGCGATGGGGTCTGCACGCGCGGGGTGGAGAAGAAGGAGATGACGTGGCTCGGGCCCAGTGGCAGTGGCAGCGGGGCAGAGCGGGTGCGGGTGAGAGAGGGAGAAGGGAAAAATGACCCGGGTGGGCTTAGTGGGCTCGTTTCTCTATTGGGCTAAATAACTGGCGCCGACCCTTTTCCTTTTCTCAATTCTTTTTCTTTTTCTGAATGAATTTCTAGGAACCTTTTTCAAATGATTTCAAAAGCTTTTTGAATTCAAACCTTTTCAGGATTTTTGTAGTGTGCAACATTCATATTTCTGGGCATAAAAACCTGTGCTCTCTCTGTACAAGCTTGGTTCTTTTGATCAAATAAAATAAGACATGGCACTAGATTTGATCAAGTTTTGAAAATGGATTTAAGTTCACTTTTGTTTTGCAAATTTTTGGTTTAAGCAAGCAAAACCATCTGAGAGTAACATGGTTTGATTCATGAACAAAAATCTCTCATTGGAGAGTAGCATTTGATTCAATGCTGATCACATAAAATAATGAGCTCATATGCTCCTGTTTTTGAATTGATTTTTGAAATGAAACCCTACATGATCATGGATGCATGGATGATATGCATGAGTTTTGAAACATGATTTTAGGGATGTTACAACCCCGTTGGCGGTTCTCTATGGTATGCAAATACTTACAATGACAAGAACTTATAGGTGACTAAAGTTGACTAGCATGAGGTGTGGCCCTCGTATTCAAGGGACTTGAGATTGCCAACTTATACTTTGTCAAGCATATACTCCAAGATGCTTATGATAGGGGCAATGAGGGCTGAAAGCTAACAAGTACCATAATTTTTGGAAGCTATTTTTGAAACTTGAAATCCTTGCTTCCCTTTTGCGAAGGGCCTTTCTTCCACCATTATTTGAGTCTCCACCTTCTATCTTTAGGCACCATTAAGAGACCATAGTTGTCATTCTGTGTGAAGTGTCCCAAAGCTTATTGATTGATGCATATTGTGATATTACTTGTTCTTGTGCTATTTGTTTCTAGTCACCCTTGTGAACTTTGAAGGTGTCCTATGCATCTATTTGCTACTTTATGAGGGACAAGCTGATTTCCACTATGCTATGTTTTCTGTATGTGAAAGAAACAAACGTTTTTCAATGCATGTTATTCATGATCTTTGTTTGTAGCCTTTCATGTTGCATGCATAGTTACTATGTCCTATTGTTAGAACTCCACCTTTCATGCACATGTTTAGAGTTCTTTGATCCCAGCTTTCAATGCTTGCAAATGGTTTGATCTTGGTTTTGATGGTGCATGTCACCTCAAAAATTATTCTTTTTATCACTTACCTACTCGAGGACGAGCAGGAGTTAAGCTTGGGGATGCTTGATACGTCGGAAACGTATCTATAATTTTTGATGCTCCATGCTTGTTTAGTATCTACTTTGCTTTGCTTTGTCTACACTTTGAGGTGTTTTTATATCTTTTCTAGAACTAACCTATTAACAAGTTGCCATAGTGCCAGTTGCCTATTTTCTTCTGTTTTTGGTTCCAGAAAGGCAGAAAATCAATATTCTCGGAATTGGATGGGACAAAAGCCAAAGTCAATATTTTACCGTGGAGGACACGAATCCAGAAGATGAGACGAAGACACGAACTAGGGTGGCCAGATCCCCCCTAGGCGTGGGTGGGCCCTATCCCGCGCCTGGGTAGGGTGTGGGGCCCATGGCCGCCTCCCAGCCTCGCCTCTTCGCCTATAAGAAGTCCCCGATGTAGAAACCCTAAGGACCCGATCAATATTCCACGAAACCTTCTGTAGCCGCCGCCACCGTCGTCCCTAGATCAGGGGGATCTGAAGTTCTTCCCGGCACCCTGCCGGAAGGGAGATCATCCCGGAGGCCTTCTCTCCGGTATGATGCGTGAGTAGTTCCACCTTGGACTATGGGTCCATGTAGTAGCTAGATGGTTGTATCTCCTCCTTGTGCTTTCATGTATAGATCTTGTGAGCTCCGTTCATGATCAAGATCTAACCTATTTGTAATCATGCATGTTGTGTTTGCGGGTATCCGATGTATATTGAGATTACTATGTCAGATTAATTAATGTTTTGTCTTTATGATTCTATCATGTTTGTGTTGTTTGTGATCTTGCATGCTCTCTGTTGTTAGTAGCTATCTTGGCCAAGTAGTTGCTAGTGACTCCAAGTGGGGGTATTTATGCTCGATAGTGGGTTCATGCCTCTAGTTTTCAAGTGAAGTGACAGAAATCTCTTCGGTTGTAGATGTGTTGTTGCTACTAGGGAGAAAACAACGGTCTCTTGTTCATGGAACAAGTGGATTGTTTACCTTACACACTTTGCTTAAAGCAGTTGTCTGTTGATGCAACTTAATACTGGAGGGGGTTCAGATGATAACCTGAAGGTGGACTTCTAGTCATAGATGCAGTTGGATGGCGGTCTATGTATATATTGTTGTATTGCCCAAGCGAATCTCATAGGATCTTTTTGTCTGGTATTGCATTGTTATGCCTTGCTCATTTCCTGTCAATTTCCCTACTGTAATTTGTTTACCCTTCATGCCATGTTGTTTATCTAAGGAGAGCACCTCTAGTGAACTATGGACCCCGGTCCAATCTTTACCATTGATACATCTTCCACTGTTGCCTGTTACTTGCTGCAAACCATTACCTTCCACACCATACGTTTAATCCTTTGTTACAGCAAACCGGTGAGCTTGACAACCTCACTGATTCGTTGGGGCAAAGTCTTGAGTTTGTGTTGTGCAGGTCTCCGCGTTGCTTACAACACCTGTGTGGCGTTTCCTTCCTCCTACAGGTTCGATAACCTCAGTTTCTTACTGAGAGAAAACTTGCTGCTGTGCTGCTTGACACCTTGCTCTTGGGGTTCCCAACGAGGCGCTCCAACATCAACTAAGCGCCATCAGAGTGCTGCAGCCGCGTGAAATTTGAAGGGAATATGCCCTCAGAGGCAATAATAAAGTGTTTATTATGTATATTCCAAGTATATGATAGATGTTTATTTTACATGCTATAATTGTATTAATACGGAAATATTAATACATGTGTGTTTAATAAACAAACAGAAAGTTCCTAGTTATGCCTCTCTCAGAAACTAGCTCGTTGATTAACAAGATGATCAAGGTTTCCTGATCATGGACATTGGATGTTGTTAATAACGAGGTCACAACATTAGTGTAATGATGTGATGAACATTCATCCAAAGTATAACATTACGATCAAAGTCATTGAGTTTATATTGCTATAACATCATACGAAGTGATCCTAATCCTTAGACCATGAGATCATGTCAATCACTAACACCGGAAGAGTATCTTGATAACATCCAACGTCACACCGTTACAGGGTGATTATAAAGATGGGTTCAGTACTACTAAAGTGTTATGTTGAGGCCCATGGATCGAGAGTGGAATTTGTTCATCTCGATGACGGATAGATATGCTCTGGGCCCTCTCGGTGATATCACATTGGTTAGCTTGCAAGCAAGTGATTTGATCACTAGAATGTTATATCACAGGAACGAGAAAAGAGTACATGTCGGTAATGAGATCGAACTAGGTATGGAGATACCGATGATAGAATCTCGAACATGTAATATATCGCGAAACAAAAGGATTAAAATACAAGCATAAAAGGTTCTCGCGATCACAAGAAAGTCATCGTTGAATGTGTGGGAGTCAGTATGGACCTCCAGGTCCCGCTTCTGATTATTGATCTGAGAGGGGTCTCGATCATGTCCGCATTATTCGTGAACCGTAGGGTGACACAGTTAAGAGACACCGACATCCATTTGGATCAAAAGTTTCATGCTGGAAAGAATAACAAGCGCAGGAATTTATTTCACTACATACCGAAACGTGTTTTCGGGTGAAATTGCAGGAAGTGTTTTTGCATGTGAAATGAAATACTAGCAAGGGGTTATATGTGAATGTTTGTCATTAAAGTAATTGAAAAAATTCTGAATAAATAAAAGGAGTTTTATTTAATGAGAGTTTGCATTAAATTTGGTGGAAATTTAATGGGAATTTGAGTGGAGGGAATTGAAAGATATTTGTGTGAGTGGAGTGTCCACCCACATGAATGAAGGAGGGGAGGGGGCAGCCCCCATGGCCGAAGGCCACCCCCTTGGGTCCCCCCTCCTCCTATAAAAGGAGCCCCCTCTCCTCTCTCTCACTCACAGCTCCTCGTGAAGGATCTCTCTCCCCCTCTAGTATTTATCCCCCATGGTCTCGGACTAGCGAGATACATGTTCCCGGTGGCTATTTGGCAAGAAAGAGTTGTGCTTCCGCTGCATCACTGGAGCGAGGAGGTGGAGGTTGCTCGATGCCTCGGACGTGTGTGCAAGCACGGATGCGCCGCTGATTTAAGGTGCTAGGACTTCCTCTCGATCTTGAGATCGGCAAGAGATCGTCTACATCAACCACGAGTTTAACTCATTAAGCTTTGTCGGCCTTCAAGGGTATGTTCTCTATGGATATACATCTGCCCGTTGATTGTATCTAGTAGAGAGATCTTGGTACATAGTTGTTCCCATCGTAGGAAATTTTTTGTTTTCTATGATATGAACCCTTCAGTGGTATCAGAGCCGGATCTATGTGTAGATGCTTTGCACGGGCAGTACACATATGTGTATGTGGGCGATGATGATCATGTTATCGCTTCTTGGTTGTACTTTGGATATTGGTGGCATAGTGAGATGAAGTGGCCCGGACAAACTTTACATGTCCTCGCACATGAGACCTGTTCCATGCTTCACATGCAACTAGTTTGGCATAAGTGGCTATCGGGTGTCTGTCTCTCCTACTATAGTCAATATCTAATTTGCAACGAGTTGTCAACAATTTGGTTATCCTCGTTGTGGTTCATGTTCGTAGGTAAGAATGGTTCTATCCTTAAAATCCCTAAGCCACGTAAAACTTGCAATAGATAAATTAGAGGCGTCTAGTCTAGATTGTTGCTGGGCTAGTGTCATGATATGGTGATGTTGTAACTAGAAGTATAAGTTGATACTCTTACAACACACATAACGTGTAAGTTCCATATACCTTGGCCTTACACATAGAGGTATGATAGTGATCATACCACGATGCATATGATGGAGATCAAGTGCAAGAACCATATCATTTCACTTATAAACATATGATGTTTGTTGCATCTTATATTGCTTGTTTGGCGTTTTATTAGCATAATAAGATGATCCCTCATTTAGATATCAATATAAGAATGTGTTCTTCCTTAAGTATGCACCGATTATGTTTCGTCGCTCCAAGACATCACGTGATGATCGGGTGTTCTTGGATCCACGATCATACTTCGGGTGTAAGACAGTTACACACGCGAATACTAAGGTTCTTACTTGGCGAGCCTAGCATGTACATACATGGCCTCGGAACACGGACCAAAAGGTTAAGCATGATTCATATGGTAGATATGATGCCCATTTGATGCTCGCCTTTGAATCTACACCGACTCACGTGATGATCGGACTTGGTGTAGTGGATTTAGTTCATGTAATCACCAAAAAGGCACGAGGGATGTCGTTTTTGAGTGGGAGTTCATTCTTAATTTGGATTAGTTGAACTCAATCTATCATAAACTTAGTCTAAACTTTACAAATTCTGTTGTAGATGGCACCACCTGCTTTTAATTTCAATGTGTTCATGGAGAAAGAGAAACTTGCAACGAACGGTAGCAACTTTACCGAATGGGCCATGAATTTGAGGATTCTCCTCTCTGCTGCACAAAAGCAATATGTGCTAGAAGCGCCGCTAGGACCCCTACCGTTCGATGATGCCCCTGACAAGGAGAAGAATGTCTATCAGACTCGTTAGGAGGACCACAACTTAGTTCATTGTGGCTTATTGTATGGGCTAGAGCCAGAACTTCGAAAGCATTTCAAAAACGGCAATGCATTTGATACAATGGGTGAGTTGAAAATGATTTTTGACACACATGTTGTTGTAGAGAGCTATAATGCTTCAGAAAAGTTCTTTCGCTGCATGATGGAAGAGAACAGCTCCGTAAGTGAGCATGTACTCAAGATGTCGGGTTACGCCGATAAGCTTGTGTCCTTGGAAATAACGATTCCCATTGACTTAGGCATCCATCGTGTTCTGCAGTCTCTGCCACCTAGCTATAAGAGCTTTGTGATGAACTATAATATGCAAGGCATGAAGAAGTCTCTCCCCGAGCTTCTGTCAATGCTTAAAACTGCAGAAGTGAAGATCAAGAAAGAACATCAAGTGTTGATGATCAATAAGACCACTGGTTTCAAGAAAGACAAGAAGGGAAAACGGAAGGGAAGTAAGGGCGGCAAGCCGGTTGCCGTGCTTGAAAAGAAACCCCAAGTTGGCCCTAAGTCTGATACCGAGTGCTATTATTGTAAGGGGACTGGCCATTGGAAGCGCAACTGCCCCAAGTATTTAGCAGACAAGAAGGCCGGCAAGGCAAATAAAGGTATATATGATATACATGTTATTGATGTGTACTTGACTAGTACTCGCAGTAGCACCTGAGTATTTGATACCAGTTCAGTTGCTAATATTTGTAACTCGAATCAGGGGTTGCAGAACAAGCGACCTCTAGCAAGAATGTACATCTGGCTGCAGGCTCTCGAACTCGAAGTATGGGTTTGCAATTAGTTACTCCCTCCGATCCAAAATAAGTGTCACATGGACATTGGCCTTATTCAATATTATTACATTTACATGGTTGGCCTTTGAAAGTGACATAGAGAATGGACTAAAAACTGGAGTGACAATAGAATATAAATGCATTTGAATTTTTAATATATAAAAATATTATATTTGAAAACAAAAATCTCATATTATCTTGATACTGCGATACGATTTTATGATTCGGTACTACCAACAAGAAATGGTTCTACCAAGTATCCCCATACTAAGAACCTTGCTCAAAACTGTTCAATACAAGTGGACATCATCCCCATTCTAAGAACCTTGCTTAAAGCTGTTCACTACAAGTGGACATCATCCCCATACTAAGAACCTTGCTCAAAAGTGTCCAACACAAGTGGATATCATCACAAGCAGCAGCAAACTAGACTACTGACCAGACCTATTCATACACATAGGATTATGAGTACATGCACAAGAAATGTAAAAGGTATGTTTTGTATACTCCGGGCGAAAACCCATGGTCTCGCTTCTCCAGCTTGATCATACAATGGCAATGTGTGTGGGTTGTGCCCTTGTTGAAGGTGTTTGCTAGCTCCAAACTCGGCTTTAGGGATGAATGTCCCAAGTTCAATCTCGGGTTGGATCCGTCAACATCGACGCGGGAATGACGACCCCTTCATGAAGGCTTTGTTTAGGAGTAGCACACCTTTTCTTGTTTGGTCATATGTTGCTTGACCAGTGGATTATGATCCATCGTCATCCTTTTTGTGGTAGGTTTGTGGATATACTGCCGCCAGACATGCCCAATTTGGATGACACCGGCTTTTTCTATGAGCCGATTTGTTCAGCATTGATGTTTGTTTTTTCTTCACGTTGTCGAATAATTAATAATATATGGTTGTGTGCATCAACCGATGCAGAAGCTAAGAATTACCATCCTTTTCGCAAAAATGTTTTCATACACTTATGGCCTTATTACATGCATTAAAGAGATTCAGTTTCATGGTTGCATATAGGAAGTGATGTACAATAGTGTCTCAAGTTAGTTAAAGCAAAAGTAATGTCTCAAGTTAGTTAACCAGAAAAGGTATATAGGCCATGCTAAGATCCTATATACGACAACAGGCCATACCCCCTCTCTCTCTCTCTCTCTCTCTCTCTCCACCATAGTAGTGCTACCGGGAGGCTGCGGGATGAGCATCATCGATGTCGACCTCTGCATGGTAGAACACTAATGGATCGTTGGACCGGCGCGTGCAATCCATGGAGGGATCATCACTTTGATCCTAGCATCGAGTGGATACTCTCCTCGTGGCTGGGAGGGATACACTTAGCCGCGTGATCGACTCGTTCTTCTTCAACATCTACACCGACTGACGTCCTCTTCCGCATCAATGTCGCTATGGTATCTAGATCTAGTCTTGTTAGTGTTTTCATGGTTAGATCTTGGTTGTTTGTGTAGGGATTTTTTTGTTTTGTATGTGCAAGCCCCAACATTTGTATCCACATGAGCTCCGTTGTGGCATTGGTGACAAACTTATATTCATCCTCCATAATGGAACTCGAAATTGTAGGCTCCTTCCTTGAATTCCAGGCAACAAGATTGCCACCAATCAACACGGCAAGCCCTCTTGTAGATCGCCAATTGTTAGGACATCCAGACCAATCATCGTCGGGGAAGTCCCTAAGAACTAGCGAGGAAGAGCGACGAAGAAGTAGCCCATGAATAGTTATACCTTGAAGACATCATAGTATTCGCTTCACAATAGTCTAGTGAAGATCATTTCATGTGTGTAGAAACAAGCACTCTTTGTTGACACTATATGATATATCTAGTCTGGTGACATACCGAAGGCCATCAACCACACTGCGGTACTAGGTAGCATCTGTAGAAGAAAGTAAGGTTTATGAGGTTTTTATAGAGCTTGTATGCAACCTCCATTGGTGAAGTGCAATGATTTGTTGAACCCATGTTTGCTATCTTCAAAAGATCTAGGCAGGCCTAGCTTTGACCCATGGCAATCTTGGGAAACGCCCTAGGGCCCATGCCTTGGGAGGGCCCATCACCCCACACTTCTCCTATACCCTGCTTTGTTGTTAAGTATTGGGCTAAAAATAAATTTGGCTGCAAAGGCCCAACCGACAAGGACCAGCAAATATAGGCACTCAAAAAAGTATCGATCAGGAAAATAAATGCACATAGGGATCATAGAGAGGATATGCACACAACGACTGCCTGGCCTTATTGCTTAGGATATCTTGGAAAATTGTTTATATACATCTTAGATTAATGATAAGTGGTTGGATGTTAACTTTTAATACTTTATTTACAAGTAAAAGTGTACATATATGTCTCTATGTCTTCATATAGATAAAAAATAGATATGTGTATATATATTTTTGTTAGGGTCCATGTCGTCACTTTTTCCCTAGGGCCACATAAAATACAGAGTCGGCCCTAGATATAGGGTGTACTTTGGTTCACAAAGATTCATCCATCATAAAAAAACAAGCACCTCGATTCCCAAGAAGTAGCTAAGAACACCAAGATCTTTGACAACAAAGTCTTAACGAAGCTGAATAAATAGACAATCAATGGCCACAATAGCTAAGATGATAATGATGATGCCATCAACATAAATTAGGAAATATATACATATGCCTCCTTTACAATATATGAAGAGTAACCCATGGGAAGCATATGTTGAAAATCCAAGATCAAGCAACGATAACTCAAAAATGAAAACCATGCACGGGAAACTTGTTTCAGACTATACATAGATTTCTGAAGTTTGCAGAGGTGGCAAGGATACTAAGAATAATCAACATATCCAAGAGACTCATAAAAGGACATCATCAAGGACCCAAAAAAAATACATTTTGAACATTGTTGCGCTTTAAGCGGGGCAACCCAATCACATAATGGTTTCTAGGAGTCGCCAATACGTTTGACCGACTAATATATAAGGTCTTACTCGGGTTACCTGTGGGAGCAAGGTTGAAAGATCATATGTGCCCCCATATGTGGTTTTTGTAATTAATTACAATCTATAGGGACTAATGGTGCATAGGCATCGCTTGAACAATATATTGACTTCAAGGTTGAAAGAAGAAGAAAGTGAAGAAGAATAAGCCATGACCAAGGAGTTATTCAAGGTGTGGTCCGAATAATGGTCATAGAGAAGTAGATAAAGGTTGATCCAGACAAAGTGCAAGGAGTGGATCATCACCAAAGAACATATGCAGTGCAAGTGCAAAATGATCCATCTCAAGAAGATCCTATGCTTGAAGCTTTCCTTCCTTATGGTGATCATGGACATGTAAAGACATGCCCAAATAAGAGTCTCTCACATAGGAGTATACGCAATCCACAAGTCCTCATGAAGCAAGTGCGAGCGATCTCAATCAAGTAATTTGTTCCATCTTGAGGAGGACAAGATCGTCGTCATCTAGATCAAGTGGAATGCACAAGGAAAATGTATGATCTTGATAAGTTTTCTCTTTTACCGGTCTCATGTTGTTAGTTGGGAGACCGTGTTATAGGATAGATAATCGTACTATCAAGAGGGTCTTTCGAGTGAGTAGCTTGATCGTTTCCTTTAGAAAGATCTCAAACATTTGCATTATTGCATCATCTTTCTTGGTTGTTATTTGTATCTTATCCATTTGTCATTCTAGAGGTTGTGGTTATATTCATACAAAGATCTAGTTTATCAAATATGTATTTCGAATGAATAACTTATTGCTTTTTTATATTGGAGGTTTTACCGACTCTTTACCTTGGGAGGTTCTCATCTTTTCCTACTTGGAATTTTCTTCATAGGTGGTATCCAATATTTTCAACAAAATTGGTTTCATTCAGTTTGGAGTCCATTTAAAAAAGTTATAGTGGTTTTGGTATTTATTTGGTTTCATCTATTTTAAAAAATAAAAAAGGGGAAGACAGAAGTAGTCTAAGCTAGGCCGACTGGCCGACCGGCTGGACTGGTTCGTGGCTATAGGTCGATCTCCTTCCTGGGCTCCGTACACCACATGGACTAAGTCTTGGAGTGGTCTGGTTGTTGGTCCAGACTCCCACACGGGGCTTTTCCTCCCATCCATCTAGGCTGCCCAGACTGATCTGGCTAGGCTGGCCCATCCTGCCTGGTGCTCACTTGTTGCTGCCGCTCATCCAGCCAGCTTTTCCAGACTAGTCCAACCCATGGTATAGCCGACAAAACTGTTCTAGCCCGAGCCAGCCTGTCCGTGCAGGTTGTAGCCTCCCAACGGCTCCTTTTGGCCTTTTCCCCCTTACCTTGGTATTAAAAGTCCCCGCCTCCTACCTTCGGCTTGGTTGTTTGCTTTCTCTCTCTCCTCCATTGTTTTTCTCTTCAAGATCTTGCACTTTCTCTCAATCCCTCCCATACTTCTTAAATCTTTTAGGGGATTTAAAAGGGGAGATCTATATCTACAATTGCACCAATATAATTCATCTCTCCTCTAAGTGAGGAGGGCATCTTGGGATCTAGATATTGAGGACTTTTGTGGTTTTTCTCTTGTGTTCTAAATCTCTTATTCCCACAATAGCTTTTGTAGATTTGGTGAAATTTATGAGAGAAGGATTTGAGCACTTGTGTTCTTGCCATTGCATTAGGTACATTAGTGTCAGTTCTCTACGGAGAATCGGTTGGTGAAATCAAAAGAAGCTTTTTATTCTTGGGTGCTTGGAACCCTAGACAGTGTAGTGGCCTTGGTGGTGATTCCTTGGAGCCTCCAATTTAATTGTGGAGCTTCCTCAAGCTATAGGACTTTGTAGTGATTTGTTGGGATCCTCCAATTAAGTTGTGGATATTTCTCCAAGCTTGTATGTGTTTGGTGACTGCCCTCAAGTGTCCCATAGTGGACTAGGTGTTTTCCGTGCGGCGGGTTCTCGGCAAAATAGGGTAAGGCCTCTTGTGGTGTTGGTGGTATTAGTACCGCCCACCCCTCCAACAAAGACGTACTTCCCCTCAAATGGAAGAAATTTTGAGATAAATCTTTGTCTCTGCATACCTAGGTTATTGTTGGAATTATGCCCTAGAGGCAATAATAAAGATGTTATTATTATAATTCTTGTTCATGATAAAGTTTATATTCCATGCTAGAATTTTATTAAGCGGAAACTTTAATACTTGTGTGGTTTATGAACAACACCGTGTCCCTAGTACGCCTCTATGGACTAGCTCGTTGATTAATGATGGTTAAGGTTTCCTAACCATAGACATGAGTTGTCGATTAATAATGAGATCACATCATTGGGAGAATGGTATGATGGACAGACCCAAATCAAGCAGAGCAATTACATCGTGTCATCGTGTTCATCTTTGCGAAGCTTTTTTCTTATGTCAAATATTGTATTCCTTAGACCATGAGATAATGCAACTCCCTGGTATCGGAAGAAAGCTTTGAGGTCATCAAACATCATCCTATGAGAGGGTGATCATAAAGGTGTCTCTCAGGTGATCGGAAAGTACTTGTTGGGTTGTATGTATCGAGATGAGATTTGTCCCTCCCAAGTCGGAGAGATATACTTCGGGCCCACTCGGTAATCGATATCAACACCGCTTGCAAGCACGTGGTTAAGGAGTTAATCACAAAGTGATATCGGATTACGGAATGAGTAAAGTACTTGCTGTGAACGAGATTGAACTAGGTATGCCGATGCCGACGATCGAATCTCGGGCAAGTAAAATATCGCGTGACGAAGGGAATATGTATATGGGATTAATTGAATCCTGGCATCGTGGTTCATCCGATATGATCATCGATGAGTATGTGGGAGTCAATATGGGTTTCCAGACCCCGATGTTGATTATTGATAGAAGATCATGTCTGCATATTCTCGAACCCGCAGGGTCACACACTTAACGTGTCTCGACGCTAGGATAGAATGGATAATTGGTTTATGAGTTTTTGTTTGGAGTCTCGGATGGGATCCGGGACATCACGAGAGGTTCCGGAATGGTCCGGAGAATAATATTCATATAAGGCAAAGCAGTTTTTGGAGTTCGGAAGTGTTTCGGATTGTTCGGTATTGTACCGGAAGCTTCTAGAACCTTCTGGAGTGGGACCAACGTGGCCCCACTTGTCGGGAGGGGGCGTGGGCCTACGAGGGAGTGCCCTGCCGCATTGGGCCAGGGGCACAAGACCCCATAGGCCCAGCCGGCCAAGCCCTAGGGGAAACCCTAGGGAGAGCTTCTAGAAGGAGGGGGGAAACTTGCCCCCCACTCCTCCCCTTTGGCCGCCGGCCCTAGGCTTGGAGGAGGGGCAAGGGGCAGCCGACCACCCCTCTATATAAAGAGGGCTGGGGGCGCACCCTCCCCCCACACCTCCTCAAGCCCTAACCACCCTGCTGCCCTCCTCTCTCTCTCCCTCCCGACTACGCGTAGGCGAAGCCCTGCCGTAGAAACTCTCCACCGTTTGCACCACGCCGTCGTGTTGTAGATCCAACCTATCTCTCCACCCCACTTGCTGGACCAAGGAAGGAGGATACGTCGAGGTGCCGTACGTGTGCATCTCTCGGAGGCATCGCCACTTGCGGTGTTGGATCAGATCGGATCGCGAGAAGGAGAAGCGAGTACGACTACATCATCCACGTTCCGTCGAACGTTCCGCTGTGCGAATCTTAAAGGGTATAAAGATCTCATCTATCCCCCCTCGTTGTTTGCATCTCCTAGATTAGATCTTGGCTTCCCCGTTCGCATCCATAGAAAAGTTTTGATCTACTATGCTGCGAAACCCTTCAGTGGTATCAGAGCTAGATCTATACGTAGATGTGTTTCACGAGTAGAACGCAACATGCTTGTTGCGGACGTTGATGTTTTCTGTTGCAAGCCTCTTGTTTGTGTACTTCTTATGATGCGGGATAGTGAGATCGAAGCGGTCCAGGCCAACTTTACGCGACCTCGTTCGCGAGACCGGCTCCACACTTGACGTGTGGCTTGTTCCACACATGCGGCTGGTGGATGCCAGTTTCTCTCACTATAGTTGTCATGGGATTTACACCGGAGTTTGGCAACCATAATATCACCGTTGTGGCTTTCCGTAGGTAATAATCGTTCTTAGCTTGTTACTCCCATAAGCCACGTAAAACATGCAACAACAAAGTAGAGGCGTCTAACTTGTTTTTGCAGGGAGTGTTTCTGTGATATGGTATGGCCCAAGATGTGATGTGTATGTTGTATGCAATGATCATGTTTTGTAATGTTTCACGACTTGCATGTCGATGAGTACACAACCGGCAGGAGCCATATGGTTGTCTTTATAATTGTGTATGACCTGTGTGTCAACTTCTTATACTCCATGTAATAGCCTTATTTTATCGCTAAGTAGTTAGCAATAGTTGTAGTTGCTATTCGTGGTGGAGGCAATCATGGTGGAGTGATGGAGATCATGCTGGCACGCACAAGATGGAGACCATTGCGCGGAGATTGGCTATACCATGTCACATAAAATTATATGCATGTGATGTTTATCCTTTTATGTATCTTATTATGCTTAGATCGCGACGGTAGCATTATAAGATGATTCCTCACTTAAAGATCAAGATAAAACTGTGTTCTCCCCATGTATGCACCGTTGCGAAAGTTCGTCGTGTTCAAGCATCACGTGATGACCGGGTGCTATAAACTCTACGTTCACATACAACGGGTGCAAGCCAGTTTTGCACACGCGGAAATACTTGGGTTTGACTTGACGAGCCTAGCATGTACAGACATGGCCTCGGAACACACGAACCGAAAGGTTAAGCATGAGTCATATGAATGATATGATCGACACTTTGTTGTCCACCATTGAAACCACATCTCTTCTCGTGAAGATCGGATTAGGTGTGGTGAATTTGGATCGTGTTCACTAAACAACTTGAGGGATGTTGAATTTAGTGGGAGTTCATCTAGTAATTTGATTAAGTTGAACTAGTTATCATGAACATAGTCTAAATTGTAATTGCAAATTTTGTAGATCAAATGGCTAAGTCCAACTTCAATGTTCTTGCTGAGAAAGAAAAGCTTAAGAACAATGGGTCTAACTTCACCAACTGGTTCCGCAATCTAAGAATAATTCTCTCTGGCGGACAGAAGGACTATGTCCTTGAGAAAGCGCTAGGTGACGCCCCTACTGTAGATGCGCCGGCTGATGAGAAAGCTGTTTATCAGTCGCGCAAAGATGATTATGGTGTGATTAAGAGCACCATGTTGTTTGATATGGAATCGGACCTTCAAAATCGTTTTGAAGATTTCCCCGGGCCGTTTGAGATCCTTGAGGAACTAAAAACTATGTTTCAGACTCAGGCCCGTTCTGAGAGATATGAGATCTCTGAGAAATTCTTTAACTGCAAGATGGAGGAAGGGAGTTCCGTTAGTGAGCACACCATTAAGATGTCGGGCTACACTCAACGCCTTGAGCAACTGGACTGCAAGATTCCGGAGGAGCTCAAGATTGACAGAGTTCTGCAATCACTCCCTCCTAGCTACAAAGGTTTTGTAGTTACTCATAATCAGATTGGCTCCACTGATATGATCACCGAGCTCTTCGCTAAGTTGAAAGCTGCGGAGGTGGACATCAAGAAAGATAATCATGTGTTGATGGTCAACAAGCCCCCCCAGCTTTAAGAAAGGTAAGGGTGCAAAGAAGCCCTTCAAGAAGGGCAGCGGCAAGCGCGTTGCCCTGCAGAGAAGAAGCTCAAGTCTGGACCTAAGCCGGACACTGAGTGCTTCTATTGCAAGGACAAGGGTCACTGGAAGCGCAACTGTCCGAAGTACTTAGCGGACAAGAAGGCTGGCACCATCAGAGGTATATTTGATATACATGTTATTGATGTTTTCCTTACTAGCCCTCGTTGTAGTGCCTGAGTATTTGATACTGGTTCAGTTGCTAATATTTGTAACTCGAAACAGGAGCTACGAAATAGACGATGGCTAGCGAGGGATGATGTGACGATGCACGTTGGCAACGGATCAAGAGTTGATGTGATGGCCGTCGGCACGCTCTCCTTAGTTTTACCTTCGGGATTAGTTTTAAACCTCAATAAATGTTATTATGTGCCTACGTTGAGCATGAACATTATATCTGGATCGTGTTTATTGCAAGACGGTTATTCATTTAAATCAGAGAATAATGGTTGTTCTATTTATATGAGTAACATCTTTTATGGTCATGCACCTGCTATGAATGGTTTATTTCTTCTGAATCTCGAAAGATATGAAACACACATCCATAACATTGAGGCTAAGAGATGCAAGGTAGATAGTGATAATACTACTTATTTGTGGCACTGCCGTCTAGGTCATATTGGTGTAAAACGCATGAAGAAAATCCATTCTAATGGACTTTTGGAGTCTCTTGATTTTGAATCATTTGACACGTGCGAGCCGTGCCTCATGGGCAAGATGATCAAAACCCCGTTCTCCGGAATGATGGAGCGAGCAACGGACTTGCTGGAAATCATACATACCGATGTATGCGGACCAATGAGTGTTTCGACGCGCGGTGGATATCGCTATTTTCTCACTTTTACTGATGACTTAAGTAGATATGGGTATATCTATTTAATGAAACATAAATCTGAAATGTTTGAAAAGTTCAAAGAATTTCAGAATGAAGTGGAAAACCATCATAACAGAAAAATTAAATTTCTACGATCCGATCGTGGAGGTGAATATTTGAGTTATGATTTTCTCACGCATCTTAAAGCAAGCGGAATAGTTTCGCAACTCACGCCACCCGGAACACCACATCGCAATGGTGTGTCTGAACACCAGAATCGAACTCTATTAGATATGGTGCGATCAATGATGTCTTACAGATTTGCCGTTATCATTTTGGGGTTATGCATTAGAAACCGCTGCATTCACTTTAAATAGGGCACCATCTAAATCCGTTGAGACGACACTGTATGAACTGTGGTTTGGTGCTAAACCTAAGTTGTCGTTTCTTAAAGTTTGGGGATGCGAAGCTTACGTCAAGAAGTTGATGCCAGACAAGCTCGAACCCAAAGCGGAGAAATGCGTCTTCATAGGATACCCTAAGGAAACTATTGGGTATACCTTCTATCACAGATCCGAAGGCAAAGTGTTTGTCGCAAAGAACGAATCCTTTCTTGAGAAGGAGTTTCTCTCGAAAGAAGTGAGTGGGAGGAAAGTAGAGCTAGGCGAGGTTGTTGAAACTTCTCTTGAGTTGGAGAGTAGGGCAGCACCTGAAATTGTTCAAGTGCCGTCTGCACCAACAATAGAGGAAGCTAATGACAAGGATCATGAAGCTTTGGACGATGCTTATACTGAACGTCGCAGGTCGACAAGGTCGCGTGCCCCTCCTAAGTGGTACGGCAACCCTGTCTTAACTGTCCTGTTAGTAGATGACAGTGAACCTGCGAACTATGAGGAAGCGATGATGAGCCCAGACTCTGAGAAATGGCTAGAGGTCATGAAATCCGAATTGGGATCCATGAGCGAAAACCAAGTATGGACTTTGGTGGACCCTCCTAGCGACCGAAAGGCCGTTAAGTGCAAATGGATTTTCAAGAAGAAAACAGACGCGGATGGTAATGTTACTATCTATAAAGCACGGCTTGTCGCGAAAGGTTTTCGACAAGTTCAAGGTGTTGACTACGATGAGACTTTCTCTCCCGTAGCGATGTTTAAGTCCATTCGGATTTTATTAGAAATTGCTGCGTTTCATGATTATGAAATATGGCAGATGGATGTCAAGACTGCGTTCCTCAATGGCAACATTGATGAAGAGTTGTATATGATGCAACTCGAAGGTTTTGTCAATCCTAAGGATGCTGATAAAGTGTGCAAACTTCAGCGTTCCATTTATGGACTGAAGCAAGCATCTCGGAGTTGGAACCTTTGTTTTGATCAAGTGATCAAGAGCTTTGGATTTGTTCCAAATTGCTACGAAGCTTGTATCTACAAGAAAGTGAGTGGGAGCTCAGTGACATTCCTAGTACTATATGTGGATGACATATTGATTATTGGAAATAACATTGACATGCTTAACGATGTGAAGAGTTATTTGAATAAATGTTTTTCAATGAAAGACCTAGGGGAAGCTGCTTATATATTGGGCATCAAAATCTATAGAGATAGACAAAGACGCCTGATAGCTTTAAGCCAAAGTACATACCTAGACAAAGTTCTGAAAAGGTTCAGAATGGATAAGGCAAAGAAAGGTTCAGTGCCTATGTTGCCAGGTAAGATATTGAGCAAGTCTCAGTGTCCAGCTACGGTAAACGATAGAGAAGCTATGAGCAAAGTTCCTTATGCCTCGGCCATAGGTTCTATCATGTATGCCATGCTGTGTACTAGACCGGATGTGTCCAATGCTCTTAGTTTGACGAGCAGATACCAAAGTGATCGAGGAGTGAAACACTGGACAGCCGTGAAGAACATCCTAAAGTACTTAAATAGGACTAAAGAAATGATCTTAGTCTATGGAGGTGATGAACAACTCGTCGTAAAAGGTTACGTCGATGCTAGTTTTGACACCGACAAGGATGATTCTAAATCTCAGATAGGATACATTTATATTTTGAATGGAGGAGCTGTGAGCTAGAGAAGCTGCAAGCAAAGCGTGATCGCAAGATCTACAGTAGAAGCGGAATACATGGCTGCTGCAGAAGCGTCAAGTGAAGGAGTTTGGATCACGAACTTCATCACTGAGCTTGGTGTGGTTCCAAGTGCCTTGGACCCACTGGAGATATTGTGTGACAACACTGGCGCCATAGCACTGGCTAAGGAACCAAGATATCATCCAAAGACCAAGCATATCAACCGCAAGTTTCATATAATCCGAGATTATATAACAGATGGAGATCTGAAGATTAGCAAAGTACATACAGATCTGAATGTCGCAGACCCGTTGACTAAACCTCTTCCACGAGCAAAACATGATCAGCACCTTAGTGCCATGGGTGTTAGATTGTTGCCAGATGTAAACTAGATTATTTACTCTAGTGCAAGTGGGAGACTGTTGGAATTATGCCCTAGAGGCAATAATAAAGATGTTATTATTATAATTATTGTTCATGATAAATTTTATATTCCATGCTAGAATTGTATTAAGGGAAACTTTAATACTTGTGTGGTTTATGAACAACACCGTGTCCCTAGTACGCCTCTATGGACTAGCTCATTGATTAATGATGGTTAAGGTTTCCTAACCATAGACATGAGTTGTCGATTAATAATGAGATCACATCATTGGGAGAATGGTATGATGTACAGACCCAAATCAAGCAGAGCAATTAGACCGTGTCATCGTGTTCATCTTTGCGAATATTTTTTCTTATGTCAAATATTGTATTCCTTAGACCATGAGATAATGCAACTCCCTAGTATCGGAAGAAAGCTTTGAGGTCATCAAACGTCATCCTATGAGAGGGTGATCATAAAGGTGTCTCTCAGGTGATCGGAAAGTACTTGTTGGGTTGTATGTATCGAGATGGGATTTGTCCCTCCCAAGTCGGAGAGATATACTTCGGGCCCACTCGGTAATCGATATCAACACCGCTTGCAAGCACGTGGTTAAGGAGTTAATCACAAAGTGATATCGGATTACGGAACGAGTAAAGTACTTGTTGTGAACGAGATTGAACTATTTATGCCGATGCCGACGATCGAATCTCGGGCAAGTAAAATATCGCGTGACGAAGGGAATATGTATATGGGATTAATTGAATCCTGGCATCGTGGTTCATCCGATATGATCATCGATGAGTATGTGGGAGTCAATATGGGTTTCCAGACCCCGCTGTTGATTATTGATAGAAGATCATGTCTGCATATTCTCGAACCCGCAGGGTCACACACTTAACGTGTCTCGACGCTAGGATAGAATGGATAATTGGTTTATGAGTTTTTGTTCGGAGTCTTAGATGGGATCCGGGACATCAAGAGAGGTTCCGAAATGGTCCGGAGAATAAGATTCATATAAGGCAAAGCAGTTTTTGGAGTTCAGAAGTGTTTCGGATTGTTCGGTATTGTACCGGAAGCTTCTAGAACCTTCTGGAGTGGGACCAACGTGGCCCCACTTGTCGGGAGGGGGCGTGGGCCTACGAGGGAGTGCCCTGGGCGCATTGGGCCAGGGGCACAAGGCCCCATAGGCCCAGCCGGCCAAGCCCTAGGGGAAACCCTAGGGAGAGCTTCTAGAAGGAGGGGGAGGGGGAAACTTGCCCCCCCACTCCTCCCCTTTGGCTGCCGGACCTAGGCTTGGAGGAGGGGAAAGGGGCAGCCGCCCACCCCTCTATATAAATAGGGCTGGGGGCGCACCCTCCCCCACACCTCCTCAAGCCCTAGCCTCCCTGCTGCCCTCCTCTCTCTCTCCCTCCCGACTGCGCGTAGGCGAAGCCCTGCCGCAGAAACTCTCCACCGTTTGCACCACGCCGTCGTGTTGTAGATCCAACATCTCCACCCACTTGCTGGACCGAGGAAGGAGGAGACGTCGAGGTGCCGTACGTGTGCATCTCTCGGAGGCATCGCTACTTGCGGTGTTGGATCGGATCGGATCGGATCTCGAGGAGGAGAAGCGAGTACGACTACATCAACCACGTTCCGTCGAACGTTCCGCTGTGCGAATCTTCAAGGGTATGAAGATCTCATCTATCCCCCCTCGTTGTTTGCACCTCCTAGATTAGATATTGGCTTCCCCGTTCGCATCCGTAGAAATTTTTTGATCTACTATGCTGCGAAACCCTTCAGTTATTTATATACCGATATCTTTACTTATGCACTTTACTTTGTGATAGCCTTCGTGCTTGAAGTTATTTATCTTGCTATCACCTAGTTGATTTTATGGCTTAGCATAAGTTGTTGGTGCACATAGGTGAACCCTAGTGTTTATATGTTTTGCGCTTGATAAGTTTGACGCTAGTTTTCTCCCGCACGAGTTCAAGCCTATATCATAAAAGTTTTAAACTATCTATTCACCCTCCCTCTAGGCGGCATTCGTGATATTTAAAATGGTAGTGCACCTCAATGCATCTCTAGGAGGCCAAACTTACAGCGTGATACACAAGATAGTAAGTCATCGCTTTTAAGACCACAAGCCTCGATTTCTTGGAAAGTACCCCGTCTAAGATTCCAACTACTATTGGCTGGGCTAGTCAACCTGATCTCCCTAATTCGTTTATTGATCCTTCAAAAAAGTCGCTGAATAAACGGAAGCAGGAACAAGGGTTTTGAGGGTACAAATTAGATTATTGATTTGTCAATTGTATGTTGATAGTTGTGATATTCGACACATTTTTTATGGTTTTTATTGATGGTTTTTGTCTTGGTTTGATGGTTTTATAGCTTTACCTAATGCTAATACTTCGGTAGCGAAGAAAACTTGGTTTCCAATATGTTTTTCAGGTTCTGAACATCAACATAAGGTTTTAACAACAAAAATACAATATTCAGGCGAAAACAAATAAGTCTCTTTTTGGAAGCAATCGAGGAAGGCAACCAGAAGGTAGGGGATTGGTGAGATGTGATGTGCCTATATATTTTCCATTAGTCTGTGATTGATTTTAATTACTATATTATGTGTGGTTGACTATCTGTGGGATACCTAATGCTTGTTGTACAATTAAGGGCCCAGACAACATGATGTTTTGTTCTACATAGATAAGATCTTGTTTGCTAGCAAACCGGCGACCACCGAGTGACACGGGGATATCAATGGGAAACTAGTTTGACTCGAGGATCACGAGGAACCATTGTGCTTATTGCATTAGCCCAATCCAAGGAGCTTAATTGCTAAGCAACCTGAAGGATCTTAATCGCCTAGTGACTGACCATGGTTTTGTTAACATACTAGTAGGATTATTGAAGTTGGGATGAAATCTACCAAGAGGAGTTCCGACTAATTATGGGTTGCTCGCGTACACACATACTTATAAGATTATAATAGTCACACTGATCACTCATTCATATGGCACAGTCACTATCACCATGAACTGTATCTCCCCGCGCATACTTTGTCATCTGCAGAAAACAACAAACAATCGAATCGTTCTTTACTTTTATGATTTTTATTTCTAAAGTTTATGTTTTAGATTTATTTAAATACAAACGATAGAATGTTGTAATAGGAATAAGAATAATAATCGTTCTTAACTTCAATTGAATCGTTCTTTACCTTTGGGTTCCCTGTGGGATCAATATCTTAACTTCAAAACTAGCTACAAATGATCTGTGCACTTGTAGACATCAACCTATTTTCTGGAGCCATTGCTAGGGAGCTAAGCTCTGAGTGTTTGTCTCTTGACATTTCAGGTGTTACTACTACAAAATTGTCTCTCTAGGAGACAAAGGGTCTACACGCTTTGGTAGGACCTATCTACCATATTATATTGAGCGCGTGCATATTCAAATGCGCAAAGAAATTATTGAAAAACTTTTGAGATCAAATAAGGTTGAAGTTGAAAACCTGAGTGATTTCATAAAAATCATGTCCATTCATAGGAAAACTCCCAAGAATACTGAGAAAACTCTCAGAGAATACAATGCTCCAAATTCTACTTATCTTAAACAACCAATAGAATTCCCAAATCATGGAGTTAGAGAATATCGATTTGATGGTGAGATTATTAAAATTTTGCAGGAAAAATCTTTCAGTGGAAGGGAAGATGAAGACCCAGGAAGACATCTTAGAGAGTTCGATGATATGATAACATCAATTGGACCAAAAGGTTTGCCTAGAGACTTCTCCCGTCTAAAATTATTCCGTTGGTCTATTAAAGGTAAGGCTCTAGACTGGTTATATTCTCTCCCTCGTCATTACATTAAATAGTGGGAAAACTGTATTGTTAAATTCATAAACAGATTTAATATTTTTAAAAAAGTAACTAAAATTAGAAAGAATATAGGCAACCTCAGTCAGAACGTGGGAGAAAACTACCCACAAGCTTGGGATAGATTTTTTGGAATGATCAATAGTATTCCTAATCATGGCTATTCCGAATCCACTGTTTGCCACTTATTTTACCACGGTCTTAATACTTAATGCAGAGAGTTGCTTGACTTATCAGCAGGAGGATCGATAAATACTTTAACTGCTAAAGCCTATTTGTAATTAATGTCCACTAGGGCTAAGAATAATTCTCTTTATAATCCTGATTTTGGTACTAAGCTCGAAAAAGGGATAGTTCGTATAACCCTTGATATTATGCCCGAAGTACGTAAAGCAATGAAAGAAAAAGGTATACCTTCTGAACAGGTTAAGTAAAACAATGTAGATCTGTTATATATTTTTACTGACGAAGATGAAACTAGAAAAGTTTTCAAGAATTAAAACATCGACTGACAAAATCTCATAATAACCTGCATAAGCAATTTCAAAGACATAAGAAGATCTTGGCAGAACTCATGGAAAATTATGATGAGATTAGCCAAGAAATAAATTATTCCACAAGTACCTTAGTATGATTGAAACCCAATGTGAACAAGTAGAATATGGTTATCAAATTTTTCTTCAAGATGATATAAATATTCTGGTTTCTACTAATGTTGTTACAAGGAGAGGTGCAGTTGTTACAGGACCATTAGGACCACCAGAAGATGAAGCTGAAAAAGATCGAAGGGAAAAATCCTTACTCAAAGCAAGCCAATAAGATGACACACTGGTGGATCCTCAAGATGAAACTGCTCAAGAAACACAAGATCAAACCGTGGAGGAGCAAAATGATGCACAAGATGACTGCTATGACTCTAATGCAGAGATTGTTGATCCAAGAGAAGAAAAAGAGATAAGAAAAGAAGATGTTGCAGTAGAAAAGAGATAAGCAGCAACAAAAGAAAGCAACTAAAGAGCCTGATCCCCCATAAAAGGTAAAAGATAAGAATAGGAAAGGTGCAAAAAAACTTCCATATCCAGATCGCAAAAAGAAAGCACCGGATCAGGTAATCTATGAATCTTTCAAAAAGGCACTTGGTGACCTTCGTCTAGAAATTCCATTTGCGGATGCAATAAAATTTCCTACCTATTCTAAATTTCTCCATGATATTCTTAATAGAAAGAAAGAAATAACTGAAACTGTTGCCATGGTGACTAGTTATCCTGCTAATGGGAAGTTATTGCCTAAATCGGGAGATCACGGAATACCAACTATTTCATGCTCAATTGGCAAAACTGATATTCACAATGCCTTGTGTAACATCCCAAAAATCTTGATCATGATTATCAAATTCTAATCACTAAAATTAGGGTTAATAAAAACTTTGATTAAATAAAAACCAAATGAATGCATGTGTGTATGTGATAATTGTATGAATGCATGAATGGACTTGTGTGATTAACCTAAATAGCAAGGAATGGTTTAAATATGAAAGTAACATCATCTAAAACATTTCCAAGCAGAAACAAATCAAGAGAAAATCAAAAACAAAACAAATAAAGCAAATGGTCATTTTTGCCAATCTTGCTCACTAGGTCACTTTGAGTGTTTCTAGTCCAAGATTTCAAATAGAAACTTTTACATTTATTTTCACCCCTTGCAAGACCAAGTAAAAGTGAATCAAAGCCCACCTTTCAAACTTATAGAAACATTTGGCAACTTGATTCAAATGACAATTGAAAATTGAATCTATAACATATGTGAAGATCACACATTTTCAAAACCCAACCAAACCAGTGCCCCTTGACCAATCCAACTAACCCAAGACTCCCTAGTATGTACCTAGAAAACCCACCAAGTTTGAATCCAAAATTCAAATTTGAATTCCTTTTGGCCATTTCATCAAACACCTTGTAGTCAGCAAACAAACAAACATCAAACACTATCAGTAGCAGTAATTTTGGCCAACCTTGTCCCCTCTCTAGCTCACTCTACACTCTCAGTAGAAGATCAAACTAATCTAACTAGCCTTGGAATCAGTGTGAGCATGCATAGCCATCAATGATGACCATGCCGAGAGCACCCTTGCCACCCCCATGTCGCTAGCGAGCTAGGAGAAGCTCTAGCCTCGCCAACCTTGTCTGGAGCACTAACCACTGTACATCGCCACCCCCTGTCCAACGCTCGAGCCTTGCCAGCCCCTGGACCACACGACAAGCTCGCGCCCAGCTTCTCTGCGTGCGTGCCGAGAGAACGCCAGTGCGCCATTAGCGACACAAGCCCACAGACCGCGCGCCGCCCTCGCCGCTTGTGTGCGTGATCGCCAGCACCCCAGCAACCCGCCAGACAACCCCGTTCGCCGCTGCACGGACCATGGACGTTGTGCTCCATTAAACTTGCCGTCGGACCCTCCCAAAGCGCCGCGACGTTCCGACCATTCCGCACCGCCCCACGCCACGCCATCATGCTATTGAGCTTCGCCAGGAGGCAACACACCGTCCCCTATAGTCGCCTATGCCACTAGCACGCTGTGCCGACGACCACGACGAGCTCCACATGCGCCCGTCGGTCCCCTTCAGGAACTATAAAATGAGGCCACCCCCGTTCGATTTGAGCACACCATCTCACTCCCCACCTCTCACTGATCACATACACTCACTCCCGGAGCAAGGCGAGCACCAAGTGGCCGGAATTTCACCGGAGTTCGCCGCTGCACAGGAGGAGAGGTGCCGTCGATTGGAGCCACCCAGGAGGAGCTCCCGGTACCACAAGGATCGCTATCGTCGACTTCGTCATTCGCCCCCATCGCCGACCATCGCCGAAGCCCCGGTGAGCCCCCGTCGGCCCCCACTGGCCGCGCGAGGGTTCAACCTCGCCGCGTCCTATTCAGGCATGGACGATGAACCATAGCTGTAGGATTAGAACTAGATCGCACGACCTAGATCACCCTGTATCGCTTCGCCACTCTCTATCTCACTGACGAGTGGGGACTGTCACTTAAGTTTACTTAGTGGCTTGTAGATTTCAGAAAGATATTTAAAGGTAGCATAAAGAGCATAAAACTTGGCCTAAGTTAGATAATCTTGATGTCATCTTAAGGCATGAGATTGAACTTAGATAAGATACACTTGCTTATCACCCCTCATTAGTGTTTATCCCCCAGTTGTAGATGCTAGTGCTAAGCATAAAAATTGATCAACTTTAGATGGGAATACTTGGTGAAAATGGTTATGAAAAACTTAGAATGATGAGTCATTCTACTAAAATATTTTGACATGTGTTCTTGAACACCAGATGATTTTTAGGATGAAAATGTTAAGGCACGAGCCTTAGCCCTTTATAAAACTGATGGCTGTCTGGATGCGATACCATTCCAATTTTACCGTACAACCACAATACCCAAAAATTGGGTAGGGCTTGACTAGAAATTTATATACCTTAGTATGGGTTCCCTTGCGGCCAAGGATTGAGCTGAGGCTGCATTGTGAAGATTGTCCACCTATGCAGTTCCCAAGATGACAGTTGGTCATGGTTGGGAGGCCAAACTCACAGGAGAGGTGCCTATACTAGGGCGTGTAATTGAAAGGTTAGGATTGATTATCCGCATACTGAGTATGGTGAATTCGGCATTGTTCCTGACGAATGTTGTGGTGAAAGTGTACCACCTCTGCAGAGTGTCAAACTATTCGAATAGCCGCGTCCGTGGTTACGGACAGTTGGAGTGGCCATACTTTTCCGTCGTCAGATGTTTCCAAAATGACTTATGAAATGATTTATGGCTTTGACTTGACCACAACAGAGTTATGACATGAAATTCAAGTTCCCACTTAGGTGTTATAAAAATTTCAATTAGCTTTCTTGCTTTTGGACTTAGTAGAGGTAAATCTGGGTTTTTGCAAAACAACCTAGAGCTTACTATCCTACTAAAAACCACTTCACTTGTTAGTATTAGGTTGCGAGTACTTAAAGAGTACTCATGGCTTTGTCCCTGGCTATTCCCGTGGCCAGACTATGAAGAGGACTATCAGGAGGACAGACAACAGGAAGGTTATGACAACTAGGATCATCTCCCATCGTTAGCATTTCCTGTTACCATGAAGATGGAGCCTCGCCTACACTATCATTATTATTACTTATTCCGCTGCTTGATTGTATTAAGACTGGATCATGTGATCCTTATTTGTTGCAAGACCTTATGTATGGTTTGTAATGGATGATGTACTGTGATATCCAATCTGTTATGTCTCGCAAAAATGGTAATCCTGGGATTGCGATGTATGGTATAACTGGCATCTGGGATTAAAAATCCGGGTGTTGACAAGTTGGTATCAGAGCCATCCTGACCATAGGAGACCCTAGTTTAGAATGGACGTTTGAATCAAAAACTTAGTTTCAAAACCAAGGAAGTGAGTATTTATGCAAACTTATTCTCATTCTTATCACTTAGACTCTTTCATGAAAATTCATGTTCCTCAAAAATTCTTGCAAAATTACATAAATTTTTACACACTTGATCACTCTACTAAATTACTCATCCTATATTCTTATAGATGGACGTGAAGTCCAACAAGTTTTATCAGTTGGGGAATGGAGGAGACCTCATCTTTGAGTGTGACTTGGACCAACTTTCAGAGATGCTGGAGTGTCCGCACCCCGAGTTCTTCGGAGCTCAGCTCAATGATCAGGAAGGAGAGGATTTGTAGTGGCTGGTTGTTTCAAGTCTCCAGGGAAAGATTGAAGCCCCCACCTCAGAGGGAATTCAGTTCACCTTGAGAGAGAACAATTGGCTCGATGGACTTGCCAGGGACATGCAGGAAGCTCTTGCCCGTCTGTGTGGGCAAAGTATCAATCAGATCAAGGGTACCTGCTTTGAGTTCTACCCAAGGCGTGATGTTATGGGACAGCCACTGGAGGACCCATACCACCACGAGCTGAAGAGTCAACTGGACCACCTCAGCTTCATGATGTATGACCGTCAGAAGGAGTTGGACAATGCCCGCTCCTATGCCAACCAAAAGTATGCCATCGCCACCAAGAAGGATCGGACCATTGCCATGCTAGTGAAGGATCGCCAGCCTCGTCGCCGTCTTCTTGACAAGAAGGAGCGCATCATTGCCTGTCTTCACCACCGGATCACAGAGTTGGAGGATACCATCCATGAGAGAGATATGCAGTTGGAGGAGAGGGAGAATGCAGGGGAAGACCTTCGTGGAGACCCCTACTCCTATCTCAGCGATGATGATGACTTTCTGGAGGATCAGGCCATGGACTTCTTCACCGATGAGGATGGCTTTGCCTTCATCGATGATGATGATGAGGACACTGACTCCAAGGAGTAGTAGCACTTGAGCACTAGCGTTAGTGAGTTGTATTCGGTCCCACTGTATCGTAGTTTCACAGAATGGTTCTTAAAACCATATGTTTTCCTTTGTTGTGGTGTGTGTTTGTATCGTGTGCTATGAATGAATGAAAAGCAAGTTGCTAGAAAAATCTGAGTCAAACTTTAAAAACTTTTCAAAACCCTGAACCTTAAAAATTTCCCTCTTTTCTCATGATCTATATCAATCTTCAGATGCCTCGCGGAGGAAGCACCTCATCCCCGGACCCGATGTTGCAAATCTTGCAAATGTTGGTTTCTGACCGCGAAGACGAAAGAGCCGAACTCAAGCCAACTTAGCCACCCTTCAATAGATAGCTCAGATGTCCAACAACAATCAAGGCCATGGAAATCAGGATCTAAGCTCAAGAATTTCCAGAACACCAATCCACCCGTTTTCACTAATTCAGAAGAGCCCCTAGATGCAGATGATTGGTTGCACACCATGGAGAATAATCTGGAAGTTGCAGGAGTAGAAGCTAGCGAGAAAGTGTTGTTTGCTACCCACTACCTGGCCGGAGATGCAAGAGCATGGTGGAACAGCGTTCGCGCGATGACAGGAGGTCAGATGATGACTTGGTAAGAGTTCAAAGTCAAGTTCAGCAGAACCCATGTGCCACCGGGTTTGATTAATAGGATGAGAGATGAATTCAGGGAACTGAAGCAAGGCAGGATGATAGTAGTTGGGTATCGTGACAAATTTTTGTCATTGGCTAGGTATGCACCAGATGAGATAGATACTGAAGCCAAGAAGAAGGAGAGATTCCTAAATGGTTTGCATGATGAGATGCAGACGGTGTTAGTCAATATCCCATTTGCTCATATTGAAGCCTTAGTTGACTCTGCTATTCAGATGGAAGGCAAGATCAACCAAGCCAATGAGAACCGCAAGTGTCGCATGATGAATCAACCAGGAACCCACCATACACCGAATTATTTCCCCAACCCATCTCCAGGATTTGCCCCGAGAAACAATAGAACCCCGATGAACCGTCCGACCTACCCCAACCGTGGAAACCCAAGGCCCGGAGGAAACAACAACAACCCCGGCAACCCCAGCAATTTCAACCGTGACCCGCCCAAGTTTAACAATAACAATGTCGTGGTGGTGGCACGACAGATGCCATGGGTAGGCTAAAGTATGGGGCCAATGGATGCTAGAGGGATCCGGGGAGGGAAGATGTAGTTATCTCTACACTCAAACAGCTAACATGCAGATCTTTATTTCTCTTCTTTGGGACTACAAGTGCTCCTCGAGCTGTTTGCAGGAAGAAGAGAGCTACTACACGAGCCTTACGGTGTAGAATGAATCGATCCCTTCTCAGGAGCCTGCTTCTCCCCTTATAAAGGGGTGCCTTGGTTCCTCCTAGGGCTGACATGGCAAGCATATTCGAGGAATATGCTTGTCCCAATATGGTAACTCGGCGACCCTCTTTCCATGTCCCCCTTCTAACGACGGCAATGTTCCAGAGAGCCCCACCTTCAAGCCTCGGGCTCCATGACTGTCACCTCCGTGACCTTCTTCTGCCCTTCTGCTGCTCTGCTCCTTGTCCTTTGTGCTTGGCTCTGTTCAGATTCTCCCTAGCTAGCGACTAGGGTTTGACTATAGGCACCTCCTTCTCCTGCAAGCTTCGTGTTACTCGGCCTTGTCTCGCATAACTCGGCTCGGCCTTCACCTGTATTCAAGTTAGTCAGACTTACTCGGCCGACTTAACTCATATGTCGGCCGGATAAGGTGTTTATCCTTCTGTAACTGCCATGGCCTTGCTTAGCTCGGCCGACTCTTACATGACTCGGCCGATATAAACAGTAACTCGGCTCATGACAAGGGAGACTCCTTTCGTCTTTCCCCTGTCTTGACCCTATCCGAGGTCACCTCCCCAACATTAGTCCCCGAAGCTGGTGTGGTCCTGCCTATAACTTCGGCCGGGCCACATCAGTTTCCCAACATACATCTCTCCTTATTTCCGAGTTACTTTTTCCCGTTCGAGGTATCCGCGCAGCTTCCTGAGCACGCCTCGTCCTACGTGTAACACTCATCATTATTTTTCTAGTTTTTTGTTCCTCTACAGTGCCCACTGACAAGCTATGGTGATTACTGCGCCCGTCGCGTCGGTGCAGTGACACCTCGTGCGCCGCATCGGTCAGGAGGCCCGATCCTCTCCTGCGCCGTGTGGCCTTTGGTGTGGCTCCACTCAGATGCGTGCTATTCCGCCGCATACGCGATATACACGGTTAGCGCTCGCACGCACGATCCCACTACCGCCAGGGCTGCGCGGTTATAAGGAGGAGTGCGGGGCTAGAGGATTCACTTCCCCCCTTCGCTCACCGTTCCTCTTCTTCCTCCTCGTGCCCGTGCGTCTGTTCGTGCGCCTGTGGTTGCGCCATTGTCGATCTCCTTGACGGCGACGCCGTGGTCCTTCCGCTCCGACAACCTCATCGCCGTGCGCTTGCTCCGGCGCCACCGCCGGTGAGTTTTTCTACGGTCCCGTCGCTAGGCTCCTTCCCTAGGCGCATCTTCTGTTTTTCTAGATTTCCTGCGGCAGTTCTTTTCCGTTCCGCCGCCGTGCTCGCTTAGAACCACGACGGGGCCCTGCGCTTCCAGGCCTTCCTCCGCCGCTAGTTTCTCCTCCATCGATTCCTCCGGCGAGCTCATGTCTAGTTCTGTTAGCGGAGCGCTTGTCGAAGACGATGACGTAGCGTCTCGTCCAGAGCGGGGCTCTTGGCAGGGCTCCTTGTAAGGGGTCTCAACCTAATAAGGTAGATTCCTCCTGTGTTTTACAATGCTAGTCCCTGGATCAATAGCTAGCATCCACAGTTAAGATGTAATATCAAGAAACAAAGGTCATATTATAACTTTATAACCAGGAATAACATAATATTATTACATCTTACATAGCTCATTTGGCTATTATATTACATTGCAGCGGAATAACTATAAGCATGGGGTCCTTCATCTTCAAAGTGCCACAGGCAGATGTTGGTTGTAGACTTTGTAAATCCTAATCAATCAATCTTCACTAAAATCAATCAAACCTGCAACATACAAGTTACAGCCACAAGGGTCAATACATTTGAATTGTATTGGCAAGTGATACTATAGTGGTATAGTGGAGTCTATCATCTATATGCATTTGGCTAAGTGGAGTTGAGGCTTGCATTGCTCAAAATAGATTTTCCTTATCATTTTGAAAAGACTAAGTTTTTGCTTGACAAAATCATTTTTCCTCAATCAAAGATTTGAAGATCCTTTACAAGGCATCTCTCCATCAAAGATTGAAGATTTCAAACAACCCTTGTTCAACCACAAGATTTTAACTTAGAAATTTGAATGATGAGATTCTTGATTGCTTCCATGTCTTGATGCTCAAATTGTCCTTTACCAGGGACATGGCTAAGTACTTAGGTTTTACACTCTGCAGAGGTGGTGCACTTTCCCCACAAGACTTGGTTTCCCAAGACAAAATCTTTCAGAAGCCTTCCCTTAGACCAAAATGGACGCGTTCCAACCTATCAAACACTACCACCCACTGTCCATATGGCTAATTTCTTGCAACCTATATGATCATGGCAGAGCCCATATTGCCAAGTGGTTGCACTTGAAGCTTCTCAACATTTGACATCTCAAATCTCTTTGTTCCTGGGTGGCCATCCACAAGTGAGATACACAACCCAAGTCCATGGCCTTGTGTAACCACTCAACATATCCCAATCCTTCCATTCCACCCAGGTGATTCATTAACTTAGTTGTTTTATTAAACAAAACATAAGTCCTCAGACTTAGAATATTTTTCCATAGTGTGAATATATTTTCCACCCATGTTTTCTATTAGCTAGGCTAAGCTTGGTAGTAATAGGAAACTTAACTTAGGAAAATCCTACTAAGGATTCATCTACTAGGTTTTCTTATAGCAAGGTCTATGCTTAGCAAAATTCATGCAAGTTTTACTTAGAGAAAAATCACTAATGCATAGTGAAAGTAATGGGACAAAAAGTATGAAGCATCACTTGCCTTTTTGGTAGGGAATGGTGGTTCACTCCTTGATCTTGCTAGTCTCACACTTCACTACAAGTCAATCAAGCAAACACCAATTCAATTTACATTCCAAACCAATAATCACTCAAACAAATTCACACACACAAGACAATGGAAACTAATTCATGCATGGGAGCATGCACAAGATAGTTTTATTTTGCAAAGGGGTCTCTATGGGGTTTCTAAACTTTGTAAGATCCAAATTGGTCATTTACCAAAGTGGCAAAGTCATTAACAAGAGGGTTTTATCCAAAAACTATTTTTAAAATCCATTCATCATTTCATGTGGTGAAAAATGTTTTTATTAAGGCAAAACTCTTAAGTTGTTCACCAAATGAGTTGCTAATTTGCAAAACTTGGTGTTTTGGTTCAGTGGGTTTGATCAAACCATTTTCTTAAAGTTTTCTTTCCATAATATTTTTCATAACAAAACCACTCTTTTTATTAGGCTAGAAAATGACTAAGTCAAGTAATCCAATCTAAATCTTACCAAAATCATTTTTAACACCAAGGGTTGGTTCCTAGGGTCAGTAAGGTCACAACAAACTAATTTGCAAAGGTTTTAGCCTTAAAATCATTTTTAAACAATTTTTCTAATCTAAACAAGCTCACAAATGATTCTGCAAATTCAAACAAGCTAACAGATACTATTTGCTAAACTAATTCCACAGTTGGCTAGGGCTTGCTCTCCTGAATCCAACGATATAAGATTTGTAATTTTTGGACGTGTGGATCCAAAGTTATAAGGGTTTGAAATTCACAAAATATTCTGTTTTCAAATCAGTTTTTAAACAGACCAGTGACACGCGGCGCTTTCTAACTGGGCGATACCGGTTCGGCTGGATCGCGGTTGTGGCGCGTTGGATTAAGTCCGATCGTGCGGTACTGAGAGCATACCCCTTCGCGACTAAATGATCTAATCCTGTCCGTTCAAACTAAATCCTACGGTACTAGTTCTCTGGACCAAAAGTGAGCGGCGCCGACAGCGGCTAGCGGCGGCGTACGACCAGTCGATGACGGTGCCGGCGGTACAGGAAGCGGGGAAGAGGGGGAAGATGCTCACCGGGTTCGCAATGTAGCGCTGATACTCAACGTGCTCTTGGTTGGTGGAGGGGCGCACGGGGACGGGCAAAATTCTTCGCCGGAGTTGGTTCTGGCGACGGACGCGCGCGGTCGAGGTCGAGGACGACGCTAGGAATCACCCGGAGACAAACGAAACACACAGTCAGGAGCGCAAGGACACGACGAAGGCGTGTGCTTGAACGAGAGGGGTCGGGGTAGTCTGATTTACCAGAGAGGTTCCGCCGGAGTAGAGCCAGACGGTGGCGGTGCTGGGGTTGTCGTTGGCGAAGCTCAGGGGTGCCCGCGGGTGAGCTGAGGTTACAGAGCGGTGCTCCTGAGTCTGGCGAACCTGCCTGCTTGCTCGGGAAGTCAAGGGCGATGTGATGCCGCCGGAATTTGGCCGAGAACTCGTCGGAGACGGCGACGGTGCAGAAAAGATTGGCGACAGCCTGGTGGCTCTCGAGGCGTGGGGTTTGGGGGGAATGAAAGAGGAGGAAGAGGGGATTTATCACGCGTGATCACTGCGAGGTTTAATCGCGGCATTAAGTCGAATTGACGACGCGAAATCACTGCTAGGAACGGGGAGGAACGGTCGATGCGGTGAGAACGATGAACAGGAGGGGTGGGTCCTGGCTGTCTGTGAGAGAGAGAGCGCGGGTGTGGGGTCCAGTTGTCACTCTCTGTGCGGGTAAGTTTTTGAGTGAGAAAAGAATGCTTCGGGGGGGGGAAGAGAGGTGGGCTGTTGGGCTGAGTTGGGCTGGTCCAATTTCATTTTTTTTCTGTCTGTTTGTTTTATTCTTTTCTATTTGTATTTTCTGATTTGATTAATCAAACAAATGACCCAATCAACAATTCAAACAATTCAAACAAAACAAATTTGTAATGAGTTTTTGGTTCTGTTAATCAGCATAAACCAATTCTCAAAATAAAATAATATTTTATTCTTTTTAGGATTTAATTAATAATTAAATAAAATAGACCAAAGTTATTTAATCAATTTGGGTTTGATTTACTTAATAAAATCCCCATTTGAAATCCAAATACTTTCAAAACAAAATCAGTAGGTTTTATTTGGAAATAAAGAATATTTGGGAAACTTGTTTAAAACAAAATAACCTTTTATTTTAGGGTCCATAAATAATTAAATAAAATGGGCCTTAGTTATTAAATCAAATAGAGTTTGATTTTATTAATAAAATCTTTATTTGAAACCTAAATATTTTCAAAACCAAATCAGTAGGTTTTATTTGGAAATAAAGAATACTTGGAAACTTGTTTTAAAGCAAAATAACATTTTATTTTAGAGTCCATTATTAATTAAACATATTAGACTTTCATTATTAAATCAAATAGGATTTGTTTTATTGAGATATTTATTTTGAAATCTAAAATAAAGCCAAAACACTTTAGTAGGTTTTATTTGTGAATATCAAATATTTGGAAAACTTATTTTAAATAAGTTTAATAAGTTTTGATGTTTCAATTAAATTGGTAAAACCTTTTATTTAAATAAAGTTTGGATATTAATTCCTTATTATTTTATTTAAATAAACCTTTGCTAATTTTTATTAAAAATAAAATGTTTTAATTCCAAAAGCTTGGCCAAGGTTTAATTTGGCTTTATAAAATATTCTTTATTTATAAACTTCTATTTCATTTGAAAACAAATCTTTTCATTTAATTGTTTCGAAATAGTATTTCCAAATGTTTTTATTTTTTTTCCTTTTATTAAATGTTTATCTTTTTAAATCCCTTTAGGTTTTATTTAATTCAAATGGGTTTGAAGGTCCAATTGAATTCAAAAAGTTTCTTCTGGCTCTGAAAATCAAACAAAGTTTTATTTTATTCATTTATTTTCACATTACAAGATTTGGAAAATCTTGGGATGTGACACTCCTCCATCACTCGTCGTGAGATTGAGTGGCTAATTAGGACATGTCGGATTCCTACCGAAGTAAGCTGTCGTTTGCCCGGTAGCGAATCCTCTCCTGTACTCAACGAAGGCGAGTATGTTGTTTTCATGTCCCACTTTGCTCGTGGGTTCGGTCTTCCCCTTAGCGATTTTGCTAGGGAATTTCTTGATTACTTCGGCCTCCAGCCGCATCACCTTCCGGCCAACACTATCGCCTCCCTGTCTGCCTATATCTCGGTCTCTGAGGGGTACTTCGACCTCTGGCCCTCTATGTCCGTTTGGTCTAAATTCTTCCAGATCCGATCTAATGTCGTTCCGGACAAATCTCTTCAACCCTCTGAGAAATCCCTTACCCAGTGTGGAGCTGCGTCCATTACACCTCAAAGGAAATCTGAGTTTCCTCGTGTTGCTGGCCTCGAGTCTTGCAAGAAGTGGCATAGATCGTTTTTCTATATAAAAAACACTGGAAAAGAAGACAAGATTCGGCTCCCTGCCTTTTCTATTGGCCCCCCTTCCAAGAAGAACTGGAACTACAACCCTAGGAAGAGCCATGCTTTGGCCGAGGCATTCGAGATTTGGCTGAAGGAGTTGATCCGTGCCGGGCTCCGCGGTGAGGATCTGATGACCATGTTCGTCAGCAGCCGAATCTGCCCTTTCCAGCTCGCTCGCACAAGCTCTGTTACATGAGTGGTCCTCTCGATCCCAACCGAGTTTCGACAGTTGAGCTCGACGACTATCTTATTTACAAGCGTGTCCGAGCTATCTTTAAGACTGATATGCCGGAGGACTGGACATGGGGGCTAAGGCCGTTCACCCGCGGGAATCCCCCTCCCGAGGTAAATTTACGCATTTGTGTTTGTTTACTAAATGCGTTTGTGACTTCTTTTGCTAACTCCACTTTGTTTCTTTTCTGGCAGAGGTTTGCGGAGCAAAGGATCAAGGATGCCGAGGTTCAGGCCCTTCCGTGGACCGCAGATCGGAACACCCCGGACAGCGGGGAACCTGACTCGGAGGAGTTTGTTCCTAAGTCGGACGTCGCTTCGGCTCGCGCCCGTGGCAAGACCTCGGCCCACGGGGAGGAAGGTGACTTAGACGACGTCCAAATTCTTGAGGTAGTCGCCGTGATGCCTATCTCTTATGCATTTTCGGCTTCTACTTTCCCAGCTAATCAGGCCGGTCAGGTGCACGACGCCGAGCCTCTCGCCTCTCAAGCTCCTGCTACCTCGAGGAAGCGCACTGCTCCGGCAGGTCCCTCCGAAGCTGCTCCCAAGAAACGAACGAAGAAATCAGCCCAACACCTTCCAAAGTGTAAAACCATGCTCGGAGTTACTGGGTGAGTTTATTCTCATTTGTACTTCTTGTTTCTCTCTTTCTGTCTTTTGATTCGACTTTTTTTGCTTTTGCAGAGCTCCTCTCTCTGCCAAGCCAAGCGGTCCGAGTATGACGAGTCATATAACTCGGCTGCCTTCTCCTTCGCCTCCTGGAGATATTCGGGTTCCTAGTCCCTCTCGCGTTGACTCTCCTCCTACGCCGACGCAGACATCACCTCGGCGAGATGTACCCACAGCTCCCATTGCTGACGCCGACATAACTCCGCCAGTAGATCATCCTATTGAACCTGTCGCCCCTGTTATGACCACCGAAGTTTCCCCCGATATTCCTTTGACCCCCACAATTCCAACTGCAACTCCCATTCCAACCGAGGATATCACCATCTCGCCCCCCTTGGAAACCATAGTTCCTCCTGCCTCCAAGGATGCCACTCCTAGTTCCGAGGTTGGCGCCCCTACCGACACCTCTTCTAAGGCTAAGAAGGTTGTTGTAACCAAACCTTCAGCATCTCAGAAGGGGCCGGGTAGCTCTTCTCAACCCAACATAGCTGATGCATTCCGTAAGAGGGCTTCCTCTGCTAAGCCTGTTGTCACCCCGGCCGCTGATACTTAGCTTACTCTCCATAAGAGTCCCGCGGCGGTGGTGGTTACCCAACGGGTCCGAGGTAAAGTGCTGACCCGTACTGAGAGTGGGAACAGCCTCGGCTCTCTGGTGGAATATGCAAACAACTGGAACGCCGCCGATCAGCTTGAGGGCAATCCGAGTAACCAGCCATTTTAGCTTTCCGACATCAGTAGTCGTTTGCATATGGCCGCTAAGATTGTTCTTGAAAGTGATAAGATGAACGAGGTAAGCGCTTCTGTTGATATTTTGTCTGTTATTCAAATGATAGTATATATACACTAGTCCCCGAAGCTTGCAACCGAATAACTTGTTGTTCGTTTGGAAGCTTTGTTAGGCTTCAAATGCGTTATTTGCTAAGTTAATTTCTTGTATACCTTGGATTGATCGTGGTTCATCCATATTTCGAATTAAGCGTTTCTTAATCCGGATCTATTTCGGCTTCGGTTATCCAGCCACCTATATCCGAGTTAAGTTTTACTTGATTCGGATCTGTCTTAGCTTCGAATATCCATCCATCTAGATCCGAGTTAAGTTTTACTTGATTCGGATCTGTCTTAGCTTCGAATATCCAACCATCTAGATCCGAGTTAAGTTTTACTTGATTCGGATCTGTCTTAGCTTCGAATATCCAGCCACCTAGATCCGAGTTAAGTTTTACTTGATTCGGATCTGTCTTAGCTTTGAATATCCAGCCACCTAGATCCAAGTTAAGTTTTACTTGATTCGGATCTGTCTTAGCTTTGAATATCCAACTGTGTAATTCATTTTTGTACTTAGGTTGCCCATGATCGGCGGATAGCCGAATTTCAAAGGTTGCTCTTTGCACACAAGAAGTTAGAGGAGAAATATGAGAAAGTTCTCCCCGTGGTGAAGAAAACTGGTAATTTAATAAACCTTTGTATTGTTCCTTAAGTTCTTAATATTTTCGACTTGGTGTGCTAATTCATTCCTTGCTGGTGTGCATCTAATATCAATAATCTTAATATTTGCCTTACCAAGAAGGTCAAAGCTCTGGAAGGTTATTTATTCTTCTTGTCTATTGATTTTTGTTCGAGACTTATCCTGAGTTCCTTATAACTTTCTGGCTTTGGTATAGCCGAGTTACAAATACTTGCAGCGTCGCATCAAGAATGCATATCCATGCCTGATATGATGCTGTATTTTTTAGAACAAGCCGCCACTCATTCGACGTAGCTTAAATAAAAGGATGATGAAATAACCCGGTTACGTGCCGAGGTTGAGTCTCTCAAGCTCTCGCAGAAATCCAAACTGGAAAAGGTTGATCAAGAGTTCTCTGAAGAGAAGAATCGACTAAGCCTACAACTGCAGAAAGGCAAGGAACTTCTCGATGCTGCCGAGCTGAAGAATCGGATGATGAGTGAGGAAATCACTCGCTTTGAGAAAAATAAGGCCGACTGGACCGAGGATCTCCAGAAAATGCTGAGTTATATTCATCGTAAGTTTTCGACTATGGCCGAGTTATCTTTTCCTCTTTCTTAATTTTAACTGATATATTTTCATTTTGCGTAGATCACTTTTCGGAAGCTAGACCCGTGAGCTCTAAGGCAGTGATTTCTGCTCGTCAGCGCCGAGGTGTCCCCGCAGACTCGAGTCTAGAATACTCAATGGAAGACTTCCTGATTGTCGTTGGCGCTGCAGTCGGACCAATGAAGATTATGGGCCGAGATCTGGTACAAGCGGCCATTCGGGCCTATCATGTTCTTTGGCCGAACACGTCAGGGACACCTGATATTGATGAAGTCAAGATACTTGTGGAGAGACTAATGGCATCCCAGAACCAGCTAAATCTCTGGAGGGAATCTGCTGGGAGGGCTGGTGCTGGTATGGCACTTACAGCCATTCTATCTTGGTACGAAGATATCTCGCTCGACACCTTGATGAATTTGCGTACTGGCTCTTGTTGGGTTGAGGATCCAGAATTTGTCGCTCGCCGTCAAGCTCGTGCCTTCCAACTTGTTGAGTACGCCGACGTGCACCATTGGATTGAAGGGCCGAGTTTTCTTCCAAACCCAGTGGATGATATCGAAGTCAAAGATGCCTCTGATGATGATTCGGTCGATCAGGATGAGGCAGAGGGTGACTCGGACAACTCCCGTGACTCCAATGCAAGCTCGGATGAGGATGACGACGCGCGATCATCTTCTAAAGGGACTGGGCACTCTCAAGCTCAAGCTAATGTTTCTCAGCAGCCGAGGCTTTCCCCCGAGGATACTATTGGTTCTGTTGAAGGCGAAGTAACCTCGGTTGAGGCACCGCTTACCTCGGAGCGCACAGTTCCTGAAAACACCCCTACACAGGAGACCAAGGTCGTCCCGCCATCATCCGAGATAGCCATCCCCGACGCCCCTGATCATGCTACTGCCCCTTAAGGGTGCTCTGGCCCTTTTCGCTGTTTAGGTTCAAAAACCTCTTAAGTTATTTTCAGTCCCCGGTATGCCGGGCGTATGATGTCTGTGGAACAATTGTCTGGATTTTGGTATGGTGCAAACCTTTTTTCCTTTCACCGCTGAGGCATGGGTGACGTTAATTATTATTACTTTGTTTAAACAAGTCCTATTGCTTTATATTTTTGCTTCGGCGATCTTTGATTTCGTAGGTCCGGATTATATTTTTCCCTGTGGCAGATCTTAGTTCGGCATTTATCTTGCCTGCCCTTAATAGCATAGTTGTGTTTTTCAATTTCTATCTGAAGTACCAAGCCCGAAGCCCATAACTGGTAAAGTGATACAATATGTTGCACCCTTTATCATACTTTGGTTTGCTGGGTTTGTTATTCCTTAGAAATCTTTGTTTGTTTTTGATTTGCTTATTCCTCTAATTATTGGGATGAGTTCATACCATATATTGCAAATTATGATCACCAATATTGGCGAGTCACTTAGTCTGTAGCTGAGCTATGGAGCTCTTATGTGTCTGGCGACAAACAGTGGGTAATACAAGTTAGTCCCCGAGTTATCACTTGGGTTTTCGAGTTCTTGCGTGAGCCTCCAAGAATTATCTTGGATCATGCGGCAGTCCCCGAGTTACGCACTGTATTGCCAAAATATAATTCATGGGTTAAGGCGCAAAATACTACGGGGTAGTCCCCGAGTTATCGCTCAAAGTGCCGAAGTTTAATACGTATTTTTAGAACAAGAAACAATCACGGGGCAGTCCCCGAGTCAATGCTCAGGGTATCGAGATTGTAATGCATAATCCAAAATAAGGGATAATACGGCGCAGTCCCCGAGTCACTGCCCGAGGTGCTGAAACTTAACATATAATGTAGGAATAATAAATAACACGGTACAGTCCCCGAGTCACTATTCGAGGTGCCAAGGTTTAATACATAACTCAAAATAAGAAATAACATAGCGCAGTCTCCGGGTCGCTGCTCAAGGGGTCGAGGTTCAATACATGCTTGATACTCCAATTTGATGCGTCATATTACAACGTACCACATATAGCTCCTAAGTGTAGAATGGGCGAAGCAGAGCTATGTTCCACGGTCTTTTTGATTCGTCGCCTGCTTTGTTTGCCTTATTCTTTTCTAGTGACTGAGCATCGATTAGGTAATATGCATCATTGTGCAATGCTTTACTCACGATGAATGGTCCTTCCCATGGGGGTGATAGTTTGTGCATGCCGGCTGTGCGCTGCACTAGCCGAAGAACCAAATCTCCTTCCTTAAAAACTCTTGGATTGACTTTCTTGCTGTGATATCGTCGAAGGTTTTGCTGATAGATAGTTGATCTTGATAATGCCAATTCCCTGGCCTCCTCTAGCAAATCAACATCGTCTTGCCGAGCTACCTCATTTACCTCGGCAGTTGTGTACTGTGTCACTCGAGGCGAATCATGCATTATGTCGGCTGGAAGCACGACTTCTGCCCCATATACCAGGAAAAACAGGGTATATCCTGTCGATCTGTTTGGTGTAGTCCTGAGGCTCCATAGTACTACTGGTAGTTCCTCGATCCAGCATCCTGCCAACCTTTGCAGAGGTTCGACAAGCCGGGGTTTTATTCCGAACAATACTAGTCCATTTTATCTTTCTACCTGCCCATTTGATGCTAGGTGAGCCACCGAGGCGACATCTAGTCTTATGTGTTTTTCTTGGAAGAATATAGCAAGAGCCCCTTCAGCAAAGTTTTTGCCATTGTCTGTAATAACACTATGTGGATAACCATATCTTAAGATAATATCTTTGAGGAATTTTACTGCCGTTGGTCCATCACATTTTTTATTGGTTTTACTTCGATCCACTTTGTGAACTTATCCACCATGACTAAAATGTGAGTCATTTCGCCTCGGGCTGGATTGAATAGACCCACCATATCCAAGCACCATACAAAAAATGGCCAAGTAATTGGTATCGTCTTTAACTCGGACGATGGCATATGTATCTTGCTGGCGTATCTCTGGCAACCATTACATTTTTCTACCAATTCTTTCGCCTCTTTCAACGCCGTCGGCCAATAAAATCCATGCCTGAATGCATATGCTTTGGCCACTAACGCGATAGACGAGGCGTGATGCCCGCATTCTCCCTGATGTATATCTAGGTGTATTTCCTGGCCTTCTGCCGAGTCAACACATCTTTGCAGCACACTTGTGACGCTTCTTTTATACAGCTCATTGTTTATGATTGTATAAGCTTTTGCTCTTGTTACTGTCTGTCTAGCCAGTACCTCATTACTCGGCAAGATTGCGTCCTTAAGGAAGGAAAATATGGGTTGCGCCCATGTCGGCATGATTTTCTCTGGGATAGTTTCACTATTTATTTCCATATTTTTCGCCGACATAACAGCTTCGGATTTCTCTATATTCACTCGTGCGATGGCCGGGTTCACTTTCAGAAATTCTGGGTTACATTCTTTGTCAATTTCCATTGGAATACTTCCTTCTCTTGATTCTTCCGAGATATGAATGGACTCGGACTCTGGTGTTGGTGTTATCGATGGTTTTCTCAGGTGCTCTAGGGCGATACCCGGGGGAATTGATTGCCTAGTTGATCAGAGTTTTGACAGCGTGTCTGTAGCATCATTTTCTGCCCGAGGTATATGATGAAACTCACATCCATTGAAGTATCCGCTGATTTTTTGCACATGGAATCTATATAGGGCCATATTCGCATCTAATGCGTCCCAATTACCTAATACTTGCTGCACTACTAGATTTGAATCCCCGTAGCATAGGATCCAAAGTATACCAATCTCTTTTGCCACCTTTAACCCGTGGACGAGTTCTTCATACTCGGCTACATTGTTTGACATGGCGAAATGTATTTGCAGCACATATTTCAGCTGATCTCTTTTCGGCGAAGTTAACACTATTCCTGCTCCCAAGCCATTTCTCAGCTTGGATCCGTCAAAATGTATTGTCCAATAATTCGGATCTGGTAATGGTGGCTCATATTGTACCTCGGCCGAATCCACAAAGAAGTCGGCCACCGCTTGATATTTGGTTGCATATCGCCTATCGAATTGCGGAGCATAAGGTGATAACTCGATTGCCCATTTTGCTATTCGGCCACTTGCATCTTTGTTGCTCAATATCTCGGCTATGGGCGCTTCACAAATCACTTTTATCGGATGTTGTTCGAAGTAATGTTTAAGTTTCTTCGCCGACATGTATACTCCATAAGACATCTTTTGGTAGTGCGGGGAGTTCTGTTTTGAGGCCAATAGTACTTTGCTTAGGTAATATACCGGCCTTTGTATTGACTTATCACCTTCATTTCGTTCCACGACAACCACCGCACTTACCACTTTGCTAGTGGCAGCTACATAAAGTAACATAGGTTCTTTTGACAGTGGAGAGGCCAAGATTGGTGCTGTAACCAACATATTTTTTAATTCATGCAACGCATTATCTGCTTGCGGTGTCCAAATGAACTTATCAGACTTTTTCATCAATTGATATAGAGGTAATGCCTTCTCCCCCAGCCGACATACAAATCAACTCAGCGAAGCCAGGTAGCTGGTGAATTTTTGTACATCATTTAGACACCTCGGTAATTCCATTTTCTCCACTGCTCGGATTTTAGTTGGATTTGCCTCTATACCTCAGTTGGATACAAGGAAACCGAGTAATTTTCCAGCCGGCACACCGAAGGTGCATTTTTCCGGGTTAAGCTTCATTCGGAACCTTCTCAAGTTTGCGAATGTCTGCTGAATATCATCCAGGAGCGTTTTGCTCTCTTTGGTTTTTATAACCACGTCGTCTACATATACTTGTACATTTTTTCCTATCTGGTCATGTAGACACTTTTGCATGCATCTCTGGTATGTTGCTCCTGCATTACGTAGGCCGAATGGCATGGTGCGATAGAAATAAGCCCCGTACGGGGTAATAAACGCAGTCTTTATTTGATCGGCCGGATTTAATGGTATCTGGTGGAAACCAGAATACGCGTCTACAAATGACAACAGCTCACAACCAGCAGTCGAATCAATGACTTGATCTATCCTAGGTAAATGAAAAGGATCTTTGGGACACGCCTTGTTTAGGTTCGTGTAATCAATACACATTCGCCATACGACGGCTACATTTGGGTCATCCTTTTTCTTTTCTACTAATAACGGATTTGATAGCCAATCCGGATGAAGCACTTCCATGATGAACCCGGCCGCAAGGAGCCGAGCTATCTCATCCCCTATTATTTTTCTCCTGTCTTCGGCGAAGCGGCGGAGAGGTTGCTTCACCGGCCTTGCTCCTGGACTTACATGCAAAGAGTGCTCAGCCAACTCCCTTGGCACACCTTGTAGGTCTTGAGTTGACCAGGCAAAGATATACCGATTCTCACGGAGGAAGTTGGTGAACTCTCCTTCCTATTTGGCATCTAGGCCGGCACCAATCGTGATGGTGCGCTCTGGGAACTACTCATCTATCTGGACCTTTTTTGTCTCCTTAGTCGGCTGGAAAGAAACACTTCCATGTGGGTTGGATAATGCTGGCATATTCAGCTGTGCTGACTGAGCGAGAGCCGCTACCTCCTGAATCCTTCTTTTTTCTCTTGCAATCACCAATGACTCGGCCAGGTTTGATCCGGCCGAGGCACATTCCATCGACTTCCTATAATCTCCTTCTACTGTTATCACCCCTTGTGGTCCGGGTAACTTCATTTTCAAGTAAGTGATGTGGCAGCTGCTCATGAATTTGGCCAATGCCGGCCGTCCGAGTAAAGCATGATAGAAACTTTCTAGGTCCACCACTTCAAACTCCAAATTTTCCGCTCTGCAATTCTCCCTTGTGCCGAATAATACATCTACTCGTACTTTTCCAATGGGTTCACACGAAAGTCCCGGCACTATTCCATGGAATGCGGTTCTTGTGGATTGCAGCATATCCTGCGCTATTCCAAGTTTATGCATCGTATCTTTGTATATGATATTGATACTGCTCCCATTGTCAATGAGTACTTTTGAAAATTTCACATTAATGCTGGGCCCGACAAATGTCGGATCTAGTACGAGTGCGTACGACCCTGGATTCGGCATTATTTTTGGGTGATCCTTTATGCTCCAGGTTATTTCCTGATCTGACCAAGGCACATATCTTGGTACCGCCGGCATAACCGCATTTACCTCCATATGCCGCGCGTTGTACACTTTGCCTGTCTTACTGTTCTGTTGTGAACACACAATATGATTGATGATGCTCTCTGTAATCATTACGTCAAATTATTTCCGGGGTTTGCCCTTCCATCCCGACCTTGATTTATCACTTGATGCACTGCATCTCTCCGGTCCGAGTTATCATACCTCAGAGGAGGTGGGGGTAACATTAACTGCTGCGCATTTGCTCCGGTTAACTGTAGCTGCTGCTGTTGATGCGCTTGATGAGGAGGCGCTTGCATGCTCGTCGGGTTCCCATTGCGTTTTTCATCCAAGCACACTGCCGAGTCGTATGATTAGCCAGCTTGGCCGGATTTGGAGTATGGAACTTACACGGTTGATCCAAAATGGACTCAAACGTGTATTTCAGCCTTTCCTGCCACTGCTTCTTCTGTTTTGGTGTCCATTGTCTCTTCCCTTCATTCCTTGGCGTCCACTACTGAGGACCGTTTTTTTGCTGCTGACTGTTTCCGTGACTCGGCTGATCTTGCACTACCGCTGCCACCTGATTGGATGCATATCTGTACTCCGGTCTTTCCTCTCTTCTTCTACCTCTGAATTCGTTGCGCCTCGATGATCCGTCTGCATCTCTTGCATAATGATCCTGATGCTCTCGATGTTCTGCCGACATCAGTTCTGGTTGTGTCGGATCCCCCCAAAGCATATGAATCTGCTATACTGATGGTTTCTGCCAAGGTGATCGGCATATCTCTTTGCAACCTCTGCCACAAAACACTGGCGTATCGGCAGCCTTGAGCGAACCAAGCTATCGCTTGAGATTCTATAACTCCTTCACATGAGTTTCTAAGGTTACACCACCGAGTCAAGAATTCTCTATCTGTCTCATTCGGCCTCTACTTGCATATAGCAAGCTGCTGTGGCCTGTTTGGTATTTTGTAAGTACTGGTGAAGTTGCTGACAAACATCTCTTCAAAATCTATCCAACAGTTGATACTGCCCGCTGGCAGCTTGTTTAGCCATACTCTGGATGGTCCTTCCAGCATCTGCGGGACATATCTTACCGCCCGTCGCAAGTTTCCACTAGCTATCTTTACTGCAGTAGCATAGTCAATCAACAAATTCAGTGGTTTGGTGCTCACATTGTATGTTTTTGTGCCCCTTGCCAGCTGAAAGTTTGGCACTGGTGGCTCGCCCATGATTCGAGGTCCAAAACACGCCGGACCAGGCGGACCCTGCTCCTCTAACAACTCGGACCAGTACAACCTGTCCAGTTTTAATCTTGCATCATTTGACGGCAAGTTTCTGTAAATGATTCTTTCCTGTATTCCATAATGGTTATTTCCACCATGCCTTACATACTCCATATCTGAGTAACCATCATTGTACCTCTCGTTTGCCTGATTATGGTGAGCAGGTCTCACTTCTCGCTCTTGCCGAGGTTCATACCTCGGCTGAGGATTGGGCGGTGGTTCTCTCCTTCCTTCCGCCGGGTCATTGTTCTCATGATTTCCTCTTCCGAGGTCTCCATTACCTCGGCTTCCGTTGCCTTTGTTGGCACGGCCGGGGTTTCTTTCGCCATTGTTACCTCGGCTCCCATTGCCTCTGTTCTCATTGACTTTTCCGGCTACTGCCGGATCATACGGAACAATTTGCTTATTTCTTTTTCCTGAAGTTACTGCTCTATCTTTTCGCGTGTTGTTTCCGGGTGAGGATGCGGCTGCCACTGAGAGGGTGGGCGCTGCTCCAGCCGAATGAGCCATACGCGAGGCTCCCGGTCTTGCCGGGTCAGCCCTAAGCATTTCTTCATTCTGCTGGTTCGCAATGCGTACCAGCTCATTCACTCTTTCTTGCTGTTTCTGCCGGGCTTCGCTGGTTAATCCTTCTACCTCCAACGCAGCGGCATTTGCCGCCCTTAGTTCTTTGCCGGGGTGCTATACCTCGGCAAGCCTAGATCAACTGAATCTGCCTTATGAGTCTCATGCTCTTTGTTTATATCATTCATGAGGTTTTTTCCTCTCAATCTTAATTCATCTACCCGCTCGGGGGCAACATCTAGTTTATTTGCCTTGGCATACTCTCGCAGGGTCCTGTTCAAGGACTCCCGCAAGGCCGACACCTTTTTTGCCTCTACCAGTACTTTCTGCCTAGTCTCTTATATCTCTACCTGAACATTAGCCGGATCAAGTACCGGCGCTACAGGCGTGGTCAGATTATCTATAATTGCCTGGAGAATATTTTCTGGTCTTTCTAGAGGTGGCCATCTTACCCTTGCTGCCTTCGGGGTTGTCTCCTGCACCTTGGCTGACTTGGCTGCTGACGGATCTACCTCGGTGGGCTGTGGAGCTGCTTGCTTTGTGGTCACCTGTCCTCCCGCCGCCGGTTCCTTGCTTGATCCGGCGCCTGCTGCTGCCGTCTGTGCCCCGGCTGCGACCATCACCTCGACGCTACCGACGGGGCGTGCTCCACGTGGACCGTTCACAGCACTGAGGGGAGGCTCTCCTGCATCAATAACTCGGTGAGGATAAACGCAGGAGGTGTCGACGCCGACGTAGATCTGGTGCGTGCCCAAGTTGATGAAGACGCCGTTGCGCGGTGGAGCTTTCCTCCTGAAGCTGCCTGCGTTATCACTGACGTAGTCCCAGAGATCAAATCTCTGGACTAAGCTAGAGACAACGCGCTCGCTGGTCTGAATGAAGTTTCCCGTCCGGATCTTGACTCCAGCTAGCACCACTGCTGGCCCCACGGTGGGCGCCAACTATCGTGGTGGTGGCACGGCAGATGCCATGGGTAGGCTAAAGTATGGGGCCAATGGATGCTAGAGGGATCCGGGGAGGGAAGATGTAGTTATCTCTACACTCAAACAGCTAACATGCAGATCTTTATTTCTCTTCTTTGGGACTACAAGTGCTCCTCGAGCTGTTTGCAGGAAGAAGAGAGCTGCTACACGAGCCTTACGACGTAGAATGAATCGATCCCTTCTCAGGAGCCCGCTTCTCCCCTTATAAAGGGGTGCCTTGGTTCCTCCTAGGGCTGACGTGGCAAGCATATTCGAGGAATATGCTTGTCCCAATATGGTAACACGGCGACCCTCTTTCCATGTCCCCCTTCTAACGATGGCAATGTTCCAGAGAGCCCCACCTGCGCGCCTTGGGCTCCATGACTGTCATCTCCATGACCTTGTTCTGCCCTTCTGCTGCTCTGCTCCTTGTCCTTTGTGCTTGGCTCTGTTCAGATTCTCCCTAGCTAGCGACTAGGGTTTGACTATAGGCACCTCCTTCTCCTGCAAGCTTCGTGTTACTCGGCCTTGTCTCGCATAACTCGGCTCGTCCTTCACCTATATTCAAGTCAGTCAGACTTACTCGGCCGACTTAACTCATATGTCGGCCGGATAAGGTGTTTATCCTTCTATAACTGTCATGGCCTTGCTTAGCTCGGCCGACTCTTACATGACTCGGCCGATATAAACAGTAACTCGGCTCATGACAAGGGAGACTCCTTTCGTCTTTCCCCTGTCTTGACCCTATCCGGGGTCACCTCCCCAACAAACAATGTGGCCACCAACACCAACACTGCCCCAAGGACTGGAAGCAATGTTGTGCCTATTGCAGCGAAGGACAAGTCGCAAGTGACTTGTTATGAATGTGGAACCAAGGGTCACTATTCCAATGAGTGCCCCAAGAAGATTGTCGTAGCCCCCAATGCAAATGCCCAGCTCAGCAGTAGCGTCGTGTTCAACCCGGAAGAAGGTTTGCCCCAGGGAATTCGCTCAACCGCAACGGCCGTCTCTTTATCATGCATGTTGAAGAAGCCCAAGAAGCGCCCGATGTTGTGCTCGGTATGTTTTCTATTAACTCAGTACTTTCAAGAGTGTTGTTTGATTCTGGAGCATCGCACTCGTTTGTTACTGAAGAATTTGCATGCACTAGTAAGATTCAACCCAGCAAATTGAAGCATGTTATGATAGTTCAAATACCTGGTTTAACCACCAAAGCTAGACAAATTTGCAAAGCCGTACCTATCTGAATCCATGGCATAGATTTTTATGCTAATCTAATAGTACTCGGAACTAAAGGTTTGGAAGTAGTACTAGGAATGGATTGGATGTCCAAACATAAAGGATCAATTGACTGTGCCAAGAAAGCCATAACAAATGACCAGTATAGCCGGAATATCAGTCGAGCATATATCTGAAACCTTGCCCCGTCAATTCAAGTGCAACAAGAGTATAGCCCAGCCAACCATTGACCAAGTCTGGATAGTCTTTGAATACCCCGATGTATTTCCAAATGTTTTGACCGGTATGCCCCTAGATCGGGATATCGAGTTTATCATTGAACTAATCCCTGGAACCGGACCCATAGCCCAGAGACCATATAGTATGAACCCTTCTGAACTAGTGGAACTAAAGAAGCAACTGGATGCCATGCTGCAAATAGGGTTGATCCAACCAAGTGCATCGCCATGGAGATCATCTGTCTTGTTTGTGGACAAGAAAGATGGAGGTAACCGTTTATGTATGGACTATCGGAAGTTGAATGATGTCACCATCAAGAAAAAGTACCCATTGCCCAAGATAGAAGACCTGTTTGACCAGTTGACTGGTGCCAAAGTGTTTTCTAAGATTGATCTTAGAACTGGCTATCATCAACTCAAGATTCACGCAGAGGATATTCCAAAGACTGCCTTTACCACCAGATATGGATTATATGAGTATAATGTCATGTCTTTTGGATTAACCAATGCCCCTTCTTATTTCATGAACCTCATGAATAAGATTTTTATGGACTTCCTGGATAAGTTTGTCATTGTTTTCATTGATGACATTCTGATTTATTCCAAATTACAAGAAGAACATGAGATACACCTAAGGACCATCCTTGGAACCCTTAGAGAGCATCAGCTGTATGCCAAGTTTAGCAAATGTGAATTCTGGTTACAGGAGGTAGTATTCCTCGGACATATCGTATCAGCCGGAGGAATTGCTGTTGACCCTGCAAAGGTGAAGGATGTTGAGGATTGGCAAGCCCCAACCACTCAAACCCAAGTTCGTGCATTTCTCGGATTAGCGGGATACTACCGCAAGTTCGTAGAAGGATTCTTGAGTATCGCTAGACCCATGACCCAATTGCTAAAGAAGGACAAGAAGTTTGAATGGATGGACAATGTGAAGCGAGTTTTTAGGAACTCAAGAGGATATTGATTTCAGCCCCAATCTTGATCATGCCGGATATCACGAAGCCCTTTGATGTATATTGTGACGCATCCAAGATCGGTCTCGGATGTGTGTTGATGCAAGAAGATAAAGTTATATCTTACCTATCCCGACAGCTGAAGCAGCATGACCAGAATTATCCAACCCATGACCTTGAACTAGCAGCCGCAGTTCTAGCCCTGAAAACATGGAGGCATTATCTTATGGGAAACCGTTGTGAGATTTATTCGGATCACAAGAGCCCTAAGTATATATTCACTCAGAAGGAGCTGAATATGAGGCAGATAAGATGGATTGAGCTAATCAAGGACTATGAATGGACATCCACTATCACCCTGGTAAAGCCAATGTGGTAGCAGATGCCCTTAGCAGATTGCCGTGCCGCTTGAACTCCATGATTCTGAAGGAGCAACCAAGTTTGCACAAAGAGATGGAAGATTTGAGAATGGAATTAGTAACTGAAGGAGTTTTGGCTAGCATCAAACTTGAACCCACTTTGATCAGTCAGATCAAGGAGGCGCAGAAAGGAAATGCCAGTATCGACGGAATCAAACATCGTATCAGTATAGGCAAAGTATCCGGATGTACCGAGGATGAAGAAGGATTTCTGTGGTACAAAGGACGTCTCTGTGTACCTCAGACTCAGAATTGAAGCAGGATATTTTGAAAGAGGCCCATGATACTCTTTATTCTATCCACCCCGGATGAATGAAGATGTATCAGGATTTGAAGGAGCAATTTTGGTGGCATAAGATGAAGAGAGAAATCGAAAGCTACATCACCAAGTGTGATATTTGTCAAAGAGTCAAGGCGGGACATCAAAGACCCGCAGGACTGTTGCAACCATTGCAGATTCCGGAATGGAAGTGGGATTCCGTTGGAATGGACTTTATCACCGGATTTCCTACTTCTAGTAGGGGAAATGACTCTATTTAGGTCATAGTTGACAGAATGTCCAAGGTAGCCCATTTCTTACTAGTCAAGACCACCTACCAGAGTTCGAAGCTAGCAGAGTTATACATCGCTAGGATCGTCAGTTTGCACGGAGTCCCCAAGAACATCGTATCAGATCGCGGAACTCAATTTATCTCGAGATTCTGGAAGAAAGTCCAAGAAGGACTAGGAACAAGACTGGATTTCAGCATAGCGTATCACCCTCAAACCGATGGACAAACGGAGTGAGTAAATCAAATACTCGAAGATATGTTGAGAGCATGTGTGCTAGAGTATGGATCTAAATGGAAGACTGTCTGCCTTTCACAGAATTTTCATACAACAACAATTATCAAGCTAGTTTGCAAATGGACCCATTTGAGTTCATGTATGGAAGGAAGTGTCGTAACCCTTTGAATTGGTCGGAAGTAGGAGAGAGTCAGATCTTTGGACCCAACATCCTACGAGAAGCAGAAGAGAAAGTTCACAATATTCGTGAGCACCTCGAGACCGCCCAGTCAAGACAGAAGAGTTACGCTGACAAGAGACATCGAGACCTCGCTTTCAATATCGGAGATTTTGTGTATCTCAAAGTGTCGCCTTTGAACGGAATGCAGCGTTTCCAGCTCAAAGGAAAGTTAGCCCCCAGATATATCGGACCCTTCAAGATTCTGAATCGTCGAGGAGAAGTATCGTATCAATTGGAACTGCCAGAGGAGATGTCAGCAGTGCACAATGTGTTCCATATATCATTACTTCACAAATGCCTTGAAGTTCTGGAGAAGACCGAAGTTTTCAAGAACATTGATCACCGCACCATAGATATCAACGATGACCCGACGTATCCTGAAGTACCCATCCATATTTTGGAGGAAGCTTTCAGAACCACCAGAACCCAAAGCATCAAGTTTCTCAAGATTCAGTGGAGCAACCACACTGAAGAATAAGCTACCTCGGAGCGAGAAGATCACATCAGGACGAAGTTTCCTAATCTCTTTAAATCCTAGGTAATATTTTTTCTTATTTTTCAAATCTCGGGACAAGATTTTGTTTAAGGAGGGAAGGTTTGTAACATCCCAAAAATCTTGATCATGATTATCAAATTCTAATCATTAAAATTAGGGTTAACAAAAAATTTGATTAAATAAAAACCAAATGAATGCCTGTGTGTATGTGATGATTGTATGAATGCATGAATGGACTTGTGTGATTAACCTAAATATCAAGGAATGGTTTAAAGATGAAAATAACATCATCTAAAACATTTCCAAGCAGAAACAAATCAAGAGAAAATAAAAAAACAAATAAAGCAAATGGTCATTTTTGCCAATCTTGCTCACTAGGTCACTTTGAGTGTTTCTAGTCCAAGATTTCAAACAGAAACTTTTCCATTTCTTTGCACCCCTTGCAAGACCAAGTAAAAGTGAATCAAAGCCCACCTTTCAAACTTACAAAAAAATTTGGCAACTTGATTCAAATGACAATTGAAAATTGAATCTATAACATATGTGAAGATCACACATTTTCAAAACCCAACCAAACTAGTGCCCCTTGACCAATCCAACTAACCCACGACTCCCTAGTATGTACCTAGCAAACCCACCAAGTTTGAATCCAAAATTCAAATTTGAATTTCTTTCGGCCATTTCATCAAACACCTTGTAATCAGCAAACAAACATCAAACACTATTAGTAGCAGTAATTTTGGCCAACCTTGTCCCCTCTCTAGCTCACTCTACACTCTCAGTAGATGATCAAACTAATGTAACTAGCCTTAGCATCACTGTGAGCATGCATAGCCATCAATGGTGACCATGCCGAGAGCACCCTTTCCACCCCATGTCGCCAGCGAGCTAGGAGCAGCTGTAGCCTCGCCAACCTTGTCTGGAGCACTAACCACCGTCCACCGCCACCCCCTGTCCAATGCTTGAGCCTTTCCAGACCCTGGACCACACGACAAGCTCATGCATAGCTTCTCTGCGTGTGTGCCGAGAGTGCGCCAGTGCGCCATCAGAGACACGAGCCCACAGACCGCGCGCCGCCCTTGCCGCTTGCGTGCATGATCGCCAGCACCCCAGCAACTCGCCAGACAACCCCGTTCGCCGCCGCACGGACCATGGACGTTGTGAGCCATTAAACTTGCCGTCGGACCCGCCTAGAGCGTCGCGACATTCCAACTGTTCCGCACCGCCCCACGCTGCACCATAAAGCTGTTGAGCTTCACCAGGAGGCAACGCACCGTCCCCTATCGTCGCCCATGCCACTAGCACGCTATGCCGACGACCACGATGAGCTCCACCCGCGCCCGTCGGTCCCCTTCAAGCACTATAAAAGGAGGACACCCCTGTTTGATTTGAGCACACCATCTCACTCCCCACCTCTCACTGATCACACCCACTCACTCCCGGAGCAAGGAGAGCACCGGGTGGCTGGAATTTCATCGGAGTTCGCTGCTGCAGAGGAGGAGAGGCATCGTCGATTGGAACCGCCCCAGGAGGAGCTCCTAGTACCAGGAGGATCGCCGTTGTCGACTTCATCGTTCAACCCCATCGCCGACCATCGCCAGAGCCCCGGTTAGCCCCCGTCGACCCCCACTGGCCGCGCTAGGGTTCAACCTGGCCGCGTCCTATTCAGGCATGGACGATGAACCACGGCCGTAGGATTAGAACTAGACCGCACGGCCTAGATCACCCCGTACCGCTTTGCCACTCTCTGTCTCACTGACGAGTAGGGATAGTCACTTAATTAGCCCCCGCGCGCACTATGCGTAGTGGGCCGGCCCAGCTAAACCTCCCGCGCGACCCCGCAATTCAAACTTAGGTTTATTCATTTAGTTTCAATATCAGTTCTGTACCTAGATTCAAAAATCAACCCAGCTCGAGTTACTAAACCAAAATGCATGAAACCAATTTTGTTAGAAAGGTGCTGGAGTGCTTAATCCAAGACCGTTTGATTCAAACCAATTGGAGTTATAGATCACCCATGGTAAAAATAACAAGGAAGAAGCTTTTCTACATTCAAACATTTTTCAAAATTCAACCATAAAAGCTTTTGAGTTGATTCCAACTCTCAAAAATCACATTTAACCATACCTTTCAGAATATATAAAAATATATAGGGTTACTTGCAGAAATAATGATCAAGTAATAAAAGAATGCCTCATGGGCCATTCTAGTTATTTTATTTAATTAAAATAAAAAGGTTAAACCTTATTAAATTGTGACACCACTTTAAATCACATTCCCAAGTACTGAAATATGTGGTGATGACATGTGTCAACATGATCCCATGTTTTAGTTGGATAATATTAAATCTTAAGTAGTTTTCAATGAGTAGAAATTACTTTTCTAAAATAAAATAAATAAGACAAGTGCTTTAATCTTTGTGATAATAGTGATGATGCTAGATCATCTAGTGTGACCCTTTGTGTGCTAAATAGAGTAGTTAAGAAGTGTGGTGATTGTGTACCTCGTATATATTTATAGACGCTAGTACCGACCAAGGATACGAGGAGGAAGGAGGATACTACGAGGAAGCAGCCGAGTGCTCTGCACAAGTCAAGCTATTAACTTTGCAAGCCTATACTTGCAATCTTGCAAGCCATACTATATAAGTTGACCTAGCAAGCTTATGCCTTGATGACACACCATCCTAGTTTTACTTGAAAGCTTAGTATTTTATTTCTTTATCAAAGCTTTCTATCAAAAGTTTACTTAGTGGCTTTTAGATTTCAGAAAGATATTTAAAGGTAGCATAAAGAGCATAAAACTTGGCCTAAGTTAGATAATCTTGATGTCATCCCGAGGCATGAGATTGAACTTAGATAAGATACACTTGCTTATCACCCCTCATTAGTGTTTATCCCCCAGTTGTAGATGCTAGTGCTAAGCATAAAACTTGATCAACTTTAGATGGAATACTTGGTGAAAATGGTTATGAAAACCTTAGAATGATGAGTCATTCTACTGAAATATTTTGACACGTGTTCTTGAACACCGGATGATTTTGAGGATGAAAATGTTAAGGCATGTGCCTTAGCCCTTTATAACACAGATGGTTGTCTGGATGCGATACCATTCCAATTTTACCGTACAACCACAACACCCGAAAATTGGGTAGGGCTTGACTGGAAATTTATATACCTTAGTATGGGTTCCCTTGCGGCCAAGGTTTGAGCTGAGGCTACCTGTGCAGTTCTCAAGATGACAGTTGTGTTGGAGATATGCCCAAGAGGCAATAATAAAGTGGTTATTATCATATCTTCACACTTATGATAAATGTTTACATACCATGCTATAATTGTATTAACCGGAAACATTAATACTTGTGTGATTTGTAAACTAAAATAAGAGTCCCTAGTAAAGCCTCTTGTTAAACTAGCTTGTTGGTTAATATATGATCATGGTTTCCTGATCATGAACATAGAGATGTTATTAACAACAGGATCATATCATTAGGAGAATGATGTGATGGACATACTCCTATAGATAAGCGTAGCATAAAGATCAAGTCATTTCAATAGTTCAATTGCTATATGCTTTCTGATACATAGTAACCTAATTCCTTCGACCATGAGATCATGCATATCACCTTTTCCGGATGGATGCTTTGATGTCATCAAACACCACACCGTAACAGGGTGGCTATAAAGGTGGCATTGAGTGTTCAGAAAGTATTGGTTGAAACACATGGATCAAGAGTGGGATTTGTCCATCCATATGACGGATAGATATACTCTGGGCCCTCTCGGTGAAATGTCATCCAATTAGCTTGCAAGCATGTGACTGGCTCACAAGGGATCACATATCACGGGAACGAGAAAAGAGTACTTATCAGTAACGAGGTTGAACTAGGTATGCAGAGATACCGACGATCATAACCTCGGATAAGTAAACTATCGTGAGACAAAGGGAAATTGGTACCGTATGTAAGTGGTTCATTCGATCGCAAAGTAATCGTAGAAATATGTGGGAGCCATATGAATTTCCAGATTCCTCTATTGGTTATTGATCGGAGAAGTGTCTCGATCATGTCCGCATAATTCACGAACCGCAGGGAGACACACTTAAGGATTCGACGTTGTTTGAGTAGTTATGGTATTATGAGAAAGAGACCGAATGTTGTTCGGAGTCTCGGATGGGATCCGGGATATCACGAGGTGATCCGGAATGGTCCGGAGAATAATATTCATATAAGGAAAGTCCCGTTTCGGAGTTCGGAAATGATTCCGGTGTTTTCATCGGGAATGTTCTAGAAGGTTCCAGAATGTCCGGCACTCCGGGAGGGGGGAGGGGTACATGAATGTGTCATTACATATTGGAATGATTGCATCATGTACTAAGTGTTCTTGCTGTTCCAAATAAAGGATTAAATTGAATCCTAAAACAGAAAAGTCAAATGTCCAGTTTGAAAGTCAAACGGCTAAAACAAGAAACTGTGGGAAACAAGCAAGAGGAGTTGGGAACCGACTTGGGGGAGGAGTCTCCTCCCCAAGCCGGTGCGCCAACCAAGGCCGACTTGGGGAGGGACTCCCCTCCCCTTGGCCGCACCCTCCACCCATAAAAGGAGGGGCAGGGCCTCCTCCTCTAGACACACAAGTTCCTATCCTCTAATCTCCGGTTTATAGCCGTTTTGGTTTAGAGCTTCTAATCGCCCTAGCCTTCGGTTTAGAGCCTTCTAATTGGTGTGTCTAATCCCTAGACCACTAATAGCCCTCTCTCATACTCCACCATACTCGCTCCGGCTTAAGGCGAAGCCCTGCGAGATCTCCCCTCTACTTCCGGTACCACGCCGTTGTGCTGCCGGAATCGCGAGGAGAGTGCTACAACCTCCACTGCCTGCTGTAACAAGGGAGAGGAAGGTCTTCGTCGAGTACCGAACGTGTGACCGACTGCGGGAGCGCTGCCGGAACGTGGCACCGGAAGGATCATCTACACGATCTTGAGATCGGAAAGAGTACGACTACATCACCCACAAGAATCTGCTCTCGTTAACCGCTTTGAAATCTTCGAGGGTAAGTTCCCCTATAAACTCGTTGCTACAATCTAGTAGATAGATATTGGCTTGTTTGTTTGTATGCGATAGAAAATTTTTGTTTTCCATGCTACGAACCCCTACAGTGGTATCAGAGCCGTGTCTATATGTTGATCTGTTGCACGAGTAGAACACAATGGTCATTGTGGGCGTTGATGCTTTTATTGTTGATTGCTTCTTGTGTACTTTGCATCTTGCGGTATGTTGGGATGAAGCGGCCCGGGCTAACCTTACATGACATCGTTCATGAGACTTGCTCCACGCTTGACATGCAACTTGTATTGCATAAGTGGCTTTGCGGGTGCCTGTTTCTCCTAGCATAGTTAAGATCCAATTTACAACGGGTGATTAAAAATACTAGTATCAATGTTGTGATTCTTGTTCGTAAGTTAGAACGACACTTATTGAAAGCCCCAAACCACGTAAAATATGCAAAGAAAGTAGAGGCGTCTAACTTTGTTTTGCAGGGGTGTGCAGTGATGTGATATGGCCATGATTGTGATTATATATGATGTATGCAATGTTCCTTATTGTAAGTTGGCAACCGGCAGGAGCCATATGGTTGTCTTTAATTTCTGTTAAGACCCGCGTGTCTATTCAAAGTAGTTGTAATAGTTGAAGCCGGTGGACGACAACCATGGAGAGGCGTCATTGACCTTGATGCAATGCCGGTGATGATGGAGATCATGTTCGTGCTGGAAGATGGAGATCGGAAGCACAAAGAAGAAAGGCCATATCATATCACAAATTATGAATTGCATGTGATGTTAATCCTTTATGCATCTTGTATTGCTTAGTAGACGACGGTAGCATTATAAGATGATCCCTCATGCACATGAATTTCAAGTCATAAAGTGTTCACCCTTAGTTAGCACCGTTGCTAAAGCTTGTTGTTTCGAAGCACCACGTGATGATCGGGTGTGTTAGATTCTGCAAGTGTATACAACGTGAGCAAGCCAGATTTGCTCATGCGGAAACTAAGGTTTGATCTTGACGAGCCTAGCATGTACAGACATGGCCTCAGGAACACGGATTACCGAAAGGTAGAGCATGAGTCATATAGTAGATATGATGAACATGTTGATTGTTCGCCATTGAAGCTATATCAATTCTCGTGATGATCGGTTTTGATGTGGTGGATTTGGTTCGTGTGATCACTAAAACAATGTGAGGGATATTGTTTTGAGTGGGAGTTCACCTAGATTAATTTAATTATTAATTAGAACTCAATTTATCATAAACTAAATCAAAGTGAATTTGCATAGTTGTTGTAGTCATTGGCATCCGTTTACCACCTTGCGCTTAGTTATAATTGAGATGATAGAACTATAGAATTCTGGTTAGTTACTTTACGAACTGGTATCGTATTGTTTTGAAGTGTTAATCTAAAGTTTAAAAGTCCTATTGCAAACTTTCAGTAAGTTCCGGTTACTCCATGAAGTTTAATAATTAGTATTAAATCAAGAGTAACAATTCCAAGTGTTAGTATATAAGTATCATGTTTGTCTCCATGATTCTTGATATTCAAAGGATTCTCTTAATATCAAGGTTATCTAGGATCTGAAAGAGTTGTTTCAGAAACCATGATGTGTGGAAGATATTGTGATATCTGAAACGAAGTTTTGGTTACAACATGATAGAGTATAATATGGCAAAGTTCATGTTCTCATATTTTGATGAGAATTTGCAAAAGGTTGGAGACACTTGTTGTCCTAATCCTCCAAAAGGTTTTGGATAGCAACATTATACTCATAATTCATCGTTATAAGCTTAAAAGTAGCTTGATCATGGACGATTCCATGATAAGGTGAATATTTGATATAGGTAAAATGTTTACTACACCAAGAGATTACTAAAGAAAGGAATTTGAAAGAACACCAAACATTTGATAATGGTGATCTACTTCAAAGTGCAAGTCCAAAGACATTGGTATTTAACTATACACGCTTTGGACTATATGTCATATGTATGACTCCACTATTGATGTTGATAGATTCTTTCAAACAGAAAAGGAAATATTGAAAGAAAATCTCATAAGTATATGGCAGAAAGGAAAAGACTAGAATTGTTCAGCTTAAGTATATAGATGATATACATGTTATGGCTATATTCTTTGCTTATTAAACAATGTGGTTCTCAAGTATTTGATACTGAATTTGTTGATGTGAATCGTCATACGAAACAACACAATTCATGAACTACACTGGCCTAAGTAACTAGCAAAAGAATATGTGATGATGTTCATTGAGAACAAATAAAGGGTTATTGTGTTGCTCGTTAAACATCAAAGCTTACCTTCAAGATTTGTTTTATCAGGTATTATGAGAACAAAAGGGTTGTTCAAATAATTGCCGTAATCCATAAAAGATGGATGATTCACAAATCTCGTTGGAGAAATCACATCCATAAAACTAGTGCTAAAAATGTCGAAAGACAAATTGATTGAAATATCACTTAGGAAGTGATATCGCCGTTTAAATTATATTGGAAAGAAAACATGAAGAAACTCCATGTGGATGGAATTTTGGAGTCTTTTGATTTTTGATCAAATGACGCTTGTGAAACTTTCCTAGAGATAATTAAAACTTCGTTCATAGGCCAAAAGGGAACGAATGACTAGCTTATTGGAACTTGTACATATTGTTGTACGAAATCCATTATGTGTAGTCAAGAGCGATGGATTTCAACTTCATATGCTTTCTCCGAAAATTTGAGTGAATATATGAATATTTACTTAATAAGGATGAAGTGTGAAATATTTGAAAAGTTCAAAGATTTTTAAGATGAAGTGCAAAATCATTGTAACAAGAATATAAATAGTTTATGATAAGATCATAAAGGAAGATATTTGAGTTACAAGTTTAGCATAATACCTAAGATTTAAGGAATCGTTCCGTGGATTTGCATTTCCCAAAACACCACAAGGGTATGGAGAGTTCGAGGTATGTAATTAAACCTTGTTTGACATGGTAAGATCAAAGGTATAATTCATAAAACTGCCATTGTATTTTAAAGATTAAAAGCTTTAGAGATTACCGTTTTTCCACTGAAAAGAGCTTCATCATAATCCGTTGAAATGACACCATATAAAGTTATGGTTTGGGATAAAACCCAAGTAGTCCTTTGTTAAAACATTGGTATGCTATGCATAAGAAAGATGTGTGCAACCAAAGTCGGATGAACCTGTCTTTGTATAACTGTTCAGTATTCCTCCATAAACACCGGAGACAAAAGTGTTTGTTGCTTAGAACGTCAAGTTTCTTTGAGAAGGAATTTTTCGTGAAAAGTTAAGTGGGAGGACAATAGAACTTTGATAAGGTTAAAAGAACCTTAGCTATATGTGCAAAGTTGCGCAGCGCCGAAAAGTGTTCCGGAGTTAGCAAACAATGCTCATGGCTCGCGTACTTCAAAGGTTGTGGTCACGGAGATCTAAGTTCCTATTGAAACAAGTAGGTCGGATGAACAATCAAATACCAAGATTTGAGAGTTAAATCATTATTTGACAATAATGATCCGACTACGTGCAAAGAAGCAATGATGAGCCCTGACTCCGTCAAATGGCTTGAAGCCATAAAATCCGTGATAGTTCCATACACGAGAAATCAAGTTTTGAACTTGAAGGACCCTCGAGAAAGGTGTAAGACCTTACAGTTGTGTCTGGATCTATAAAGAAATAGACATGGATGTTTCACATCTATAATCGACATATTGGGAAAGAGTTCACAACAATGTTCAAAGGTTGACTATGACAAGATTTGATCTTTCATAGTGATATTTAGTCTAGACGGATTAATGTAGCAACCACTACATATAATTTTGTTATATGGTAGTTGAATAAACAAAACAAGTTCTTCTAATAGAATCGTTACCTAGGACATGTGCATAACACGGTCCATAGGGTTTTGTTAATTCAAAGGATGCTAAAAGCATATGCAAACTTCAATGGTTAAAGTGAGCATCGCGGAGTTGGAATCTTCACTGTGATGAAACTGTTAAAGGAGTTTAAAAGTTCATTAGAGACGATGAAGATGCTTGCATTTGCAAGAAATTAAGTGGGAGTGCTAAGACATGTTTCTAATACATTATGTGGAAGACATATTGTTGATTGGAAATAATGTATCTTTTATTAACACATATTAAGAATTTCATCCCGATGAAAGACTTAGGCAAAACCAAAATATTTGGCATCAATAGACGATAATATGGTTGTGCCAGAAGTACATAGACAAGATATTGAATGAGTTCAATATAGAAACTACAAGAGAGGTTCTTGTCGCACAGAAAGGATTGAATGAGTTCAATGTTGATGATATATTCAAGTGTATTGACATTTGGTAAAGTGAAACAAATAATCAAGTATAGATTGATACTTGATGTATGAAATCACAAAGAGTATTTATATCAATCATACTGTGATATGTACAAATCCAGATATGTCCTATGCTCTAAATGTTGTGAGCATATACCAGAATGATTCGTAAGATGATCATTGGACAATAGTAAGGATATTCTTATGATCTTTTGGAAGAACTAAGAGTATAATATTTGTAGAAGTGACAAATAGATGGTTAGTTCATTGTAAAAGTACTACATTGATACTAGCTTTGTCACAAAGTACAAATTAAGTTTATCTCAATCTAAACTAAGGGTGGCACAATATAATGGAAAGTGAGTTCCATAATGGATTTGGATGAGTTCCAAAGTTAAGACATTGTGACAGATACTACAACAAAAGGCTAAGTATATGACTGCTATTTTAGCAGCAAAAGAGGGCATTTGTGTCAAGTAGTTTGTTATCAAACTAGGTGTAGTTCACAGTGGGATAATACTATGAAGATATATTGTGCGACAATATTATCAACATGTTTTAACCCCAAAGAGCTAAAGGTCACACCGAAAGACCAAATTTATACAAAGCCATCTCATTAGAGAATGAGTGATGCGTAGAGACGCAAAGACATGCAATTACACACGGACCTGGAAGTGTCAGATCCGGAGATCAGTTGACCACTAGCAATTGTGTACATACAACATCGGAAAGCCATAGGTGTTGAATACACAAAGGTTTGAAACTAGATTATTGACTCTAGTGCAAGTGGGAGACTGTTGGAGATATGCCCAAGAGGCAATAATAAAGTGGTTATTATCATATCTTCACACTTATGATAAATGTTTACATACCATGCTATAATTGTATTAACCGGAAACATTAATACTTGTGTGATTTGTAAACTAAAATAAGAGTCCCTAGTAAAGCCTCTTGTTAAACTAGCTTGTTGGTTAATATATGATCATGGTTTCCTGATCATGAACATAGAGATGTTATTAACAACAGGATCATATCATTAGGAGAATGATGTGATGGACATACTCCTATAGATAAGCGTAGCATAAAGATCAAGTCATTTCAATAGTTCAATTGCTATATGCTTTCTGATACATAGTAACCTAATTCCTTCGACCATGAGATCATGCATATCACCTTTTCCGGATGGATGCTTTGATGTCATCAAACACCACACCGTAACAGGGTGCCTATAAAGGTGGCATTGAGTGTTCAGAAAGTATTGGTTGAAACACATGGATCAAGAGTGGGATTTGTCCATCCATATGACGGATAGATATACTCTGGGCCCTCTCGGTGAAATGTCATCCAATTAGCTTGCAAGCATGTGACTGGCTCACAAGGGATCACATATCACGGGAACGAGAAAAGAGTACTTATCAGTAACGAGGTTGAACTAGGTATGCAGAGATACCGACGATCATAACCTCGGATAAGTAAACTATCGTGAGACAAAGGGAAATTGGTATCGTATGTAAGTGGTTCATTCGATCGCAAAGTAATCGTAGAAATATGTGGGAGCCATATGAATTTCCAGATTCCTCTATTGGTTATTGATCGGAGAAGTGTCTCGATCATGTCCGCATAATTCACGAACCGCAGGGAGACACACTTAAGGATTCGACGTTGTTTGAGTAGTTATGGTATTATGAGAAAGAGATTGAATGTTGTTCGGAGTCTCGGATGGGATCCGGGATATCACGAGGTGATCCGGAATGGTCCGGAGAATAAGATTCATATAAGGAAAGTCCCGTTTCGGAGTTCGGAAATGATTCCGGTGTTTTCATCGGGAATGTTCTAGAAGGTTCCGGAATGTCCGGCACTCTAGGAGGGGGGAGGGGTACATGAATGTGTCATTGCATATTGGAATGATTGCATCATGTACTAAGTGTTCTTGCTGTTCCAAATAAAGGATTAAATTGAATCCTAAAACAGAAAAGTCAAATGTCCAGTTTGAAAGTCAAACGGCTAAAACAAGAAACTGTGGGAAACAAGCAAGAGGAGTTGGGAACCGACTTGGGGGAGGAGTCTCCTCCCCAAGCCGGCGCGCCAACCAAGGCCGACTTGGGGAGGGACTCCCCTCCCCTTGGCCGCACCCTCCACCCATAAAAGGAGGGGCAGGGCCTCCTCCTCTAGACACACAAGTTCCTATCCTCTAATCTCCGGTTTAGAGCCGTTTTGGTTTAGAGCTTCTAATCGCCCTAGCCTTCGGTTTAGAGCCTTCTAATTGGTGTGTCTAATCCCTAGACCACTAATAGCCCTCTCTCATACTCCACCATACTCGCTCCGGCTTAAGGCGAAGCCCTGCGAGATCTCCCCTCTACTTCCGGTACCACGCCGTTGTGCTGCCGGAATCGCGAGGACAGTGCTACAACCTCCGCTGCCTGCTAGAACAAGGGAGAGGAAGGTCTTCGTCGAGTACCGAACGTGTGACCGACTGCGGGAGCGCTGCCGGAACGTGGCGCCGGAAGGATCGTCTACACGATCTTGAGATCGGAAAGAGTACGACTACATCACCCACGAGAATCTGCTCTCGTTAACCGCTTTGAAATCTTCGAGGGTAAGTTCCCCTATCAACTCGTTGCTACAATCTAGTAGATAGATCTTGGCTTGTTTGTTTGTATGCGATAGAAAAGTTTTGTTTTCCATGCTATGAACCCCTACAAGTTGGTCATGGTTGGGAGGCCAAACTCACAGGAGAGGTGCCTATACTAGGGCGTGTAATTGAAAGGTTAGGATTGATTATCCGCATACTAAGTATGGTGAATTCAGGATTGTTCCTGACGGATGTATTGAATGTTGTGGTGAAAGTGTACCACCTCTGCAGAGTGTCAAACTATTTGAATAGCCACATCCACGGTTATGGAAAGTTGGAGTGGCCATACTGTTCCATCGTCAGATGTTTCCAAAATGACTTATGAAATGATTTATGACTTTGACTTGACCACAACAGAGTTGTGACATGAAATTCAAGTTCCCACTTAGGTGTTATAAAACTTTCAATTAGCTTTCTTGCTTCTAATCTTAGTAGAGGTAAATCTGGCTTTTTGCAAAACAACCTAGAGGTTAGTATCCTACTCAAAACCACTTCACTTGTTAGTATTATTTTGCGAGTACTTATAGATTACTCATGTCTTTGTCCCTGGCTATTCCCATGGCCAGACTATGAAGAGGACTATCAGGAGGACGAACAACAGGAAGGTTATGACAACTAGGATCATCTCCCATCGTCAGCATTGCCTGTGACCATGAAGATGGAGCCTCGCCTACGCTATCATTATTATTACGTTATTCCACTGCTTGATTGTATTAAGGCTAGATCATGTGATACTTATTTGTTGTAAGACCTTATGTATAGTTTGTAATGGATGATGTACTGTGATATCCAATCTGTTATGTTTCGCAAAAATGGTAATCCTGGGATTGCGATGTATGGCATAACAAGCATCTGGGATTAAAAATCCGGGTGTTGACACCTTGTGTGATTTAGGTGCAGGAGTTAGTGTAATGCCATATTCCCTCTATAAAAGGTTAGGATTAGGGGAGTATTTCCCTACTTCTATCACTTTACAGATGGCTGACAAATCCACCAAATAACCCATTGGTATGATTGAGGATGTTCTACTTAGAATAGATGAGCATGTTATTCCCATTGATTTTATTATTCTTGAAATGCTGGAGGATAAAAAATTATCTATAATACTTGGAAGACCTTTCCTTAGTACCGTAGGAGCGTCAGTTGATTGTGCTGAGGGAAAAATAATCTTCAATGTTTATGATGCTGAAATCATCCGGTATTTTCCAAAGAAGCTAGAAGTAGGAGAAAGGTATATTCTAGCAGCAAAAGGAGTTCAAGTGGTAAGTGCCCTTCATAAGGGGCAGCCCAAGGTAAGAATTCGAGAACAGAGAAGGGGTTGAAATATTCAACCATTCTTAATAAAATGCTTAAAGGGAGTCAACCCATCACATTAATAAAATAAATTAAAGAATAAAATGTTCATCGCATTCCTAGAACTTTTTCACAGACATTTTTGCGGAAGTGCGCCCATAAAAATGCAGCTGTCAAAAAGCAGTAGAAATATCGACTGAACAAACGTAGAATAAGTATAAAAATAAAGTTTGAGTTTTATCTGCAAAAACTAGCTTAATCATATTGTCCAGATTAAAAAGTGAATCTCTAAAAATTTGGGTGAAAAAGCATGGTCCAGAAGTTTTAACGACCAACTCTACGGCGAGAATATTTTTTCCAGTCGTATAGTTCCGGTCGTATAGATAGCGACACCTTTCTCACAAAATGTATCTCGGGATACAGAAGGTTTAACGACAACTATACGGCGGGACCCTTTTGGTCCGGCCATATAGTTGCGCCCGTATAGTTGGGATCTGACAAAAAGAAACCCTAATCCTTGTTGCCGCTGCAACTATACGGCGAGAACTACATATCCCGCCCGTATAATTCCCGCCATATAGTTCGCGTGACAACTTAAACGAGCCGGCAGGGCGAGGGTTCTTCCTTCTCCTTACTTTTTCTCTCATATTCTCTCTCCAAACTCCTCAAAACCCACCTAGAATTCTGGTTCTTCGCGGATTTGGGAATCAGAAGATCGGTATGTTTCTCTCCCTATCCATGCTTTATTTTCAGAATTCCATGGTTGAAACTCTCACATTGATCTAGTGGATGAACTCAAGCTTGTTTGATTCCCTTTTGATTTCTCATGTTAGGATTAAATTTCTCCATGTAGAATCTTCGTATATCATGTAGAAACTATATGCCTAAGGTTTTATGTTGAAATTTTTCAGTGCATCAAGATGAACAAGCTTGGTAGCATTTTTTCAAGAGCAAGCGGCAATGTAGCAAGGGCTTGGGGATACGGGCCGAGATCGACAACAAGTACGCCATGGTTTCATTGAGGAGGGTGATGCCCACATGTTGGGCCGATGATGGCTTTCTCGCCGCGACATGGTTGAGGACGGACTTCGATCACATGTGTGCAAATTGCGGTGACCCAGCATACCACTGCATGATGTAGTACACTATAGTCGTTGACATAACACCAATGAAACACCGTTCACTAGTATTACATCCCTCAGAGTGGTACAACAAAAACATAGCAGGTCCAATACATGACTATATGTTACAACTCAACTCTTTACACAAGATCCAGAGAACACTCTAGGTTAAAGAGAGAGAAAGAAACTTCTTACAAAGAAGAATTAGAAATAAACAACTCAAAAACTATTATACTAATAGAACTAGTATCTGAACTATTGGTCTGACATTGCTGCTATTGCAATACACAACAGAAATAGGTTCTATGGCTAGAGATTATATTCTTAACTATTTAGTAACTTCGTCTTCACTTGCGTTGATGTATATGTTGACTTTCTTGACTTCATTGAAGAATTGAGTTGTTGATGAAGACTTCTTCGAGTAGAAGTTGATGTAGACGTCGTCTGTATTGGCTTCAGAATCTATCAAGGGTTAAAAAGATACGTTGAGTATGAGCGTACTCAGCAAGTTCACTAGAAAACGAGTGTTTGATGCACTATATCTACAGCCACAGACCAAAGGTCGTAGGCAATGCAAGTTTTCGTAAACATTTCTTCAAAGGTTGCTTTTATTCTGAAAAGCTATGTTCGTCAGCCTTCACGGGTTTACCAGAACTTTCATGGAGTTACTTTCCCGCCGCATTCGCAGCTCCTTCCCGGAACATGGAGTAACAAGTTATAGTTCTTACACTCTGCAGAGGTGCGTTACTTTACCCATGAGAGACCCTAGCCTTGTTGCACAACCAAGTCATGACCTTGTCCATACTTCCTTGGTATGGGGCCCAGTCTAAGATCCAAGACAATCACTGCCCCCTTCACGACCTTGCATGACTCATTGGTGTACACCATGCCCACCCATTGAATTATGTCAATGGTTTGTACAGACCGTTAGATGCCAGAACTATCGTGGGACGTTGAGGGTTCCCACCCATATGCTGCATATCCTCTATGAATTACCAATTAATATGCACGCTACGAGTGATAACAGCCACGACCTGCACATCCGGCTACATGCGAGAGGAAGAAGATACAGCTGACTTCTCTGTCCCATTCCAAATATCATGGTTAACGCGTGATATACGGCGCAAGAATAACTGGCGACATTGGTTGTTAAGTCCTAGATAATATGTTCCTTTACCACCGAAACTTTCATAGTAGGTTATTACCTCATGGTAAATAACCTATAATCACATTATTATGAAAATAGTGTTTTCGTACCTTTTTCAAATGCAGGTGATGACAACACTTGATTTGTAAAATATTTTACAGAAAATAATCAAAGGACATGAGAAAGTGTGAACTTGCCTTTTGTGATTGCAAGATTATGCACTCACGGACTTCAAGACAATATAAAAGATCCAATATCTGAAATCAGCATCATTGGTCCGGTAAGGACTAATGTTTAAAGAAGCAAGATACTATTATGCATAAGTAATGTAATGCAATTTCGTAAACTCGAATCCCGGGGATAACGTTGTTCTAGGGTTTGGAAACTAGAAATGGTTTCTTTAGAATATGTTGTCCTTTTAGATAAGTTTCACACTTCTGCTTCTTATTAGGGCTTGTGAGTGTGTGTGAAACAATATGTAATTACACTATCATACAACAATAAGATACAAAATTGTGGAATGCTATTCAAAGATTACTTATATAAGAATTGCCTTATCTTCAAATCTTTCTTTACAAGTATAGGCATTTATAAGGAACTTAAGTATTAACAATCCTGATATACAAGTAAGGTTTAAAGCAATGTGATTATGATTAATTGTCATTTGTTGACTATGATGAAAGTCCTTGAGTTTAGTTGTTAAGATTTGGGGATACTATCTTAAGAGTTGTTGTTTGAAGTGGCAAAAAGAATAACATTTAAAGAAAATATTTCCTTATTAAGGTTTAAACAATCTTTATGGTTAATCAAATGTGATTGATGTTGTTTGTGCTTGCTTGAATAGTTTGGACTTTAGATGCTTTAGGTCTTAATTAAAATAGACCAAATTTAACTATAAAACACATAATAAAGTCTTTAGCATTATACTTAAAGTCTTGTAGACTAAAGTTAACTTTAAAAACATGGATGGATTTAAGGTGTAATGCTTATGATATTTGTACCTTGTGTACTTTATAATGTTTTCTTAAGTTTACTTAAGAATGGTTATACTTTTATTTGGTGTAGTGGTTTCTTGATTTTATAATGGAATAGAATCATTTATCTTTTTGTGATGGTTATAATTTGTAATCAAGGTAAGAATATTACTTAACTCTTTATGAATTCACTATAGTGTTTTGGTATGTTGATAAACTTGTGGTTAAAGTAAAGGAATAGGTTTTATTTCACTACAATTCATTCTTGGATATTTTATATTGGATAAGGATCTTTTTAGAACATAAACTACACATATGGTTGAAGGATAATTCAATAAAATTATATTTAAAATGTGTTGGACCAATTTGACTTTATGTTCTAAATATTTAAGACTAGTATTACTTATTAAATCATATTGGCAATTTTAGAAGTATTAAAAAAATTTATTGACCCTTATATGAATTAACAACTCAGGAAGTAGGTTTAAATTCAAGTTATTAAAGTATTTAATTTTTTATTTAACTCAAAAGTGGAATATTATATTTTTAACATGTATATATTATTTTTGTGATCATTTTGGTATATTATATGTATTTTTATGATTTTTAAATAATAAAATATGATTTTTATAAGGTTTATTACTTTATAAATACTTAATAAATAATAAATATTTAATTAAGTGAAATAATAATGCATGATTATAGTTTTGAATTATATTTCTTATTCTTCTAAGATTTTTGGTATTTTATTTATATTTTTTTAACATTTGCCAATATTAAAATATGGATTTTCAAAGTTTTATTATTTATAAATTCTTTATTAAATAACAATTATTTAAATTGTTGGAACAATAATGTTTGATAATGGTTTAATGTTATATATTTTATTTCCTGAAAATTTTCATATAAAAACATATTTTTCTGAATTATAAAACAATAGTCATTGAATTTATAATGTTTAATCAATTTCTGAAAATATTAAAAGGAATTATTGCGTCACTATGACATCAGCATGACACCACTGTTTTGGATAAAACTTTTTGTACCCAACCTGAATCTACCCACACCGACACTGACTGGTGGGGTCTTCACCACGTCAGTACGCCACATCAGCGAAGCGGGCCCCGACAAGGTTTGACTGGGCTTGACCACGTGATTACATCATCATGGCGTCATGATGACGTCATCCTGCCGGAATTCCTCCCTAGTCGAGCACGGACACGGCGAGCTAGCGCGTGTGAGGCTTCCTGGCTAAGCGCATAAGGTGCAGGAGCGCACGCTGAACGATAAAGGGGCGGCGCCGCTGGTTGTTGGCTACCGGAAAAACAACAACGGCGAACTTATGCGGCGGCTACGGGCGGCGCATGACGGAGTAACATTCCGGAAGCAATTGAGGAAGGTAAGTGCACTGGGAGGCTCAGTGGCTTACCAGGATGCTTGTGGAGGGGTTGGTAAGTCGAGACCCGACCGGAATCGATGGCAGGGATGGTCGTCGGTGTCGGAGATGGAGGTCCCGATTAGGCTGCGCGAGACCACCCCGACCTGAGCAAGATAGGTAAAACTACCTAGACAGCCATCAGGAGCACGAAGGTGGCCCTAGAAGAGCCAGGGGAGCTACAGTTCGTCGGTACGGCGAGGCACCTACTGCTAGGGTTTCCAGAGCTTCTGTGCGTGTGCGGCATAGAGCGAGAGAGTGAGGGATTTGGGGATTGATATATAGAGGAGGATAAGGGCGTCGCCGAGGCGTTCTTATCCTCGCAGGGCGACCTCGGCGGTGGCGGGAATCACAGCAGCGACGGAGAACGGCATTGGCGCCGCCCACACAGCTTCTAGCCTGCGTGAGGATGACGAAGGGGTGACAGGGTCGAACCGGTATGGGATGGACTTGGGCCAAGTGGGCCTCAGTGTGGCTCGCATGAGCAACGAATAGGGCAAAGAGAAACTGGGCCATGGGCCAGAATTAACTATTGTTTTCTTCCTTTAGTCCTTTCTGTTTTCTATTTTCTATATTACAAATGGGAAATATTGTGCTGCCAAGGGGATAGCTGCCCCCCTCTTGTCCATCCTATGATAAGCTATTTCAAGATTTGTTCCTATCTAGTTAGTTGTTTATTCTACATAGGTTATGTTCTTTATAAGATTATTTTGTCTAAGTACATCCTAGTAGCACATGACACACAGTGCACATGCATTGCTTCCACTTTTCATTGAAATATGCTCCTTTGTCTTCATGTTACTATACTATACATACTATGTACATGCATGTTGGGAATTGATATTTTTATTTATGTTGTTGCCTTGCTGCCATGTTGGCTAAACCACTTTTCCTAATGCTAAAGTAAGTGTAGATAAGCATGTTCAAAGTTCTGGTAAATTACAAGACACGAGGCTATGCTGACACATCCGAGCAGACACTGTTATCATTTTTGTTCTCTGGCGATTTGTCATGTTACCTGCAAGCAGCCATATTGACATATTACTTGCAACACATGAGCTCTAATAACTCATTACCAGTCACTTATTTGTTTGATAGCGCATTGTGGTTACATGCTAGCACATACCTCTAGGCACAAGGGGAGGGTGGATGAAAGGGGGGCAGCTATCCCCCTGGGCAGCAAATCCACACTCTATTACAAATTCATTTCAAATTTAATCTTCACAAGGTATAAGCTAATAAAAACTTTTGTGACATTGTTAGAATAATACAGATATTTATGATAACTATTTTTCTTTCTATAAATTTTTGTATTTAAATTTTTTCATAATTATATGGGAGATTCTTTTATTAAATATAACAAATATACATTAGGGTTTTAAGATTTGTTTATGACCTTATAAAATGATTCTTATTTCTTTTTAATGGTTACAATGATAATGGTTTTAGATAGCTAAGGATATGCAAAGAATATATCCATATTACTATTATATAGCAATCATTATATAAGATGATTTAATTAATAAGGTCCTTAAAATGGTAATTTCTATTATTCCAATTCCACTAATGGGTGAATAATGTTTTATACTTTTTGATATGACATTAAATATACATTGATATTTAGGATTGAGATAGGAGTTAGGGTTTGAATTGTAAATGCTGACCCTAGTGTTTAGGGTTCTTAATATTCTTATATTCTTTTGTTGATGTGAATAAAGATTAATGACTAAACATATTGTCTTTATGTTGGTGATCTTTAATGATATCACCCTTTAAAATAGAAAGTTATTTTCTGGAATATCTTATGGAAAAGAATTGATAAAGATATCTCCTAAGCACATATGGTTATGATAATTGGAATTAACAAGGATGTGCTTAAGTGATTTGCTATAGGAAAATATTCCTAGAAACCATTATGGAAATAAGATGATTTATCCAACAGATGAGATGGTTATTAAGCTTGATTATAGATTTAGGGTTTAGTGTTTACCAAGAATTCCTATCTTCCATAATTCATAATTCTGGACTTCTGATTAAGGAATTCCTTTCCTAGATATACTACTTCTTCATATCCATCATCATGTGCTAACATGATGAGCTTTGCTACACAAGAATATTCTTATCCACCTTTTATTCTTCTAAACCCATTTATAAATCCAATGAGCTTGACACTAAAGTTTTTCATAATCTTCACATATCCATACTTAGTTATATCAACTACTCTACTGCTGATAACCTCCAATCCAACAAGTAGTTACTTCTAACTCCATTCATACTCTTCCATAATCATCCACCACTAATATTACTCCAGTAGATGTATATATCAAACTACTATCCTCAAAAGCTTACTATTCTTTTAAGAGGAATAACACTACTTCAATAACTCCATGCTACTCTAGCTTCAGCTTAATTATACTGTCTTATATCTACTTAACTCCAGTACTTTATTTTCAAACTTCACATTATATCATGGTGACTTGTCAGGCTAATCCTAGGATAACATATCTTTACTAGGGTTCAATCATTTTCTATCCACCAATGTCACTTATACATGATATAAGCATTCAATCTTGGTGACTAAAGCATGATCATTATAATCTGTTGATCCTTTATGCTTTGTATTTCTAGTTGGCTAATCAAGTCTTCATCAATACAACATTACAGTTGTGTTATAATTACCTTATGTTTATCTCTATTGGACTAAGAGATATGATTCATTGACTATACATACTTGATCCAATAGGATTACTCCAATTAACTATCTTCAATATTCATCCTGGTAATCTTCTTTGTTACCATACAAATATATATTCCAGATAACTCTTCTATCCACTCAGGAATGAGTTAACTCCATCAATTATCATATTGATCCTATTCTCCTCAAACACTCCCATCATATAGATGATATATAAAGCTAGCATTACTATTTACCTCTTCTTACTTCTTTCTTTATAGGCCTTAAGTGAATGCTATGTTATGGACAAGAGTTGATAGATCAATAATTGATAGGTTAAGAATTGGTGAATCAATAGTTGATTACTCAACATTGATGAACAACAGATATTAGAATAAGATTCAATAGAGATGGTAAAGATTGATATGGAAAAAAAATATATGGTGAATGATCTTGACTTGGTTTTCTTCCTACTCAATCTCACTAAAGAATTAAGGTTAGGTATTACCATTATACTCATGGTAGGAATATATGAAAATAGATAGGTAAAGATTTAGTTATTAAATTCTTGTTACTTGAGTTGTATTATTAGCTTGGTATCCATGGTTATTGTAATGAATACTATGTAATGATTATTTAAGGGTCAGATATTAATCATTAAGCAATGTATTATGGTTTAGTTTTATTATATTTGATCTACCCTTAGATGAAATCATGTTTAGCCAAAATAAGGTTTTAGCAAAGGTCATATTGAAACTTATCGCAGTCAACTTGATGATCTACTTCAATTCCATCAAGTTAAGAGAAGCTTCAATCACTTTGACAAGTTTTGTTGAAAATCGCGAAAATTATTCGGATTTTCTATGCATGAATGCAATGCACACATCTGTGTTCAGCTTATTTCTAAGCTCTAATGTTGGGATGTTACACAAATGCAGGGCTATCACTCCTCGCCTACACAAGCTACTACACCTACACTAAGCTCACCATTGAGTTCCTCGCCTCCTTCTACGGTGACTACAAGGAAAAAGTTAATGCGTGCACGGTAAGCTTTACCATAAACCAGCAGCTATATCAAATCTCTTTTCAACATTTTTGTGAAGCTTTTGGATTCCCTCAAGATGGGGAATCAACTGTTACAAATTTATATAGCGTCTCAAGTGGAGAAACTTGGGAGGTTATTTCTGTTAACGGTGGCAGGGACTTCTACCAGAAGAAGATGTCCACTATTCAGAACCCCACAATCCGCTACTTCGCCTTGTTCCTCGCCAACACTCTGTTGGGAAGAGGAGATACTGGTTCCATGGCCAATGCGGACATGGCCATGATCACCAAGGCACTCTTCCCCAATGCATCGCAAAGCCCCAATCCCGTGGCTCTACTCCTCCAGCACCTCCGCCACCAGAGCAACAAAAAAGAAAGGTGACATTCACATTGGTGGATTGGTAACCCACCTTGTCCAAGCCTGTGGAATTCCAATACCTGTTATGCAACATGTTGACAGCTCCATACTTATGGATGTCAAATATATAACTGCTTATGGCTTCCTTGGTGTTTACCGAGCTGACAAGAGGCTCCGAGCATATCAGTTTGCTCATCTTGATGCCACACATGATGAGAAGGTGTCGTTGCCTTGTCCGCAAGCTTTCTCGATTTTGGAGAAGGACAACTGGATCCTCACCAAGGATCAAGTGGTGGAGATCATGGTTGAACTTCAGCCTAACCAAGAAGAAGATGAAGAAGGAGAGCAGCAGGATGAGAAGGAGCAGGAGTACAACCCTGCTTGGGAAGGACAACAACAGCAACATGAGGGACCCTAGGACCCATGGCCCAATCAGCAGCAATAGAAGCAGGGGTTCTACAACGTCCCATATCAAGATTTTCTGCAGCTCAACCAGCTCGTTGGGGAGATCGACCACACTCTACAGGGAGTGAATGAGTATGTTAGTGCCCTAATTCACAACTTCAATCACTTCATGACCAACTTCCCCAACTACTACCAGCAGTACCCGTAACTGCCGCCGACTGACAGCAAGAACTAAGCCCGGCAACAGCTTAAGCATGGGGGGAGGTTTGCAAACCTCCAAACTTTGCATTCATATTTTATTCATTCTCTTGATTTATTTTTTCTTCTTCAAAAACTTGCGTGTTTACTTTTAGTTTTGCATTCCTAAAACAAAAACACAAAAAAATTAGTTGTAACTTCTATTGCAAATATGTTTCTTTGTTTCTCTCGAAGATTGCTCAATTTCAGGTGATCTGGAAATACGGAAATATAGCGGAGTTCAACTCAAGTACAAGAACGGAGCAAGCAAGAGGAGGTATCACATTCCTTTCATCACCTGTCTGCAATTTTAAATTGACCCTACAACTATTTGCTTGCTTGCACTTGAGTCACTCCCCACTTAGCTTATTATCCTGCAAATTCTATTCCCTTGCTAGTATCTCCTTTTTAGCTTTGAAGTAATGAGCAATGAACTTGGTTAAAATATTTCCAACATTTTTACAACAACAAAAAGCATCCAAAAGATGACCTGAGTCCATGTTTATCCCAAAGAATTTAATTTTAGAAACTACCCAACCCCATTGAGCTTAATGTAATAGACTTGATAGCACTTTTGAATGAAATTGTTTGATAAAATGGATGCTTTGAAGTAGTAGAGATTATGCCGCTGCTTTTCTAATAATTAAAGTAAGATATTGCTTTACGTGTGTCATTACAACACTGTCATGCTCCATGGGGAAATATTAACTCCGCTGGCCAATGAATGATCTAAATGTGGAAAACCACTTGATTTCGGCTATTGAGTTACGTAAGCGTATGTAGCTGCAATGCTATGATGAGTAAAAAATTTAGTCTCCTCGTGGTCTCACATTTCGAGTGAAGTTGTAGTACTCCTCTGGCCCACTATTTCTCAAGGGTTATCTATTGGCATGGTCACGAGTGTGCAACACAGTCCCGATTAACATGTTAAAAACAGTGGCATGATTTACCTATGGAAGAGCTGAAATTTTTGAAAAGCAAGGGAAGGAAAAAGGTTCTTTGAGAGTCCTGAAATTTTGACGTGGGAGTAGATGAGTTGTTCTTAAATTGAAATTTTTGGTGCCAACCTGAGTACTCCTAATTGATTGAAGAAACAAGAGAAAAAAGTTTTCATCTCTCAACAAAGAGAGAAGCCAAAATAATTTGTTTCATTTTCCTAGCTAAACTATTGACATTTGCTCGGGCATATAATTTATATGCTAGCAAGATATACGTGGTTAGCAAGTGGACTCAATGTAATCTTGTGAATACTTGTATGATCATGTTTAAGATTGCAGGAATTATGAAGAAAGGAATTTGACACCAATTCGACCTTGTAAGTTCATTTATTTTAGTCTCGAATCTCCGCAATTCCTCCTTATTTTATTGTCACTCGAGGGCGAGCAACATCTAAGCTTGGGGGAGTTGATAGCTGTGAGATTCGACACATTTTTTATGGTTTTTATTGATGGTTTTCGTCTTGGTTTGATGGTTTTCTAGCTTTACCTAACGCTAATACTTCGGTAGAGAAGAAAACTTGGTTTCCAATATGTGTTTCAGGTTCTGAACATCAATAGAAGGTTTTAACAACAGAAATACAAAATTTAGGCGAAAATAAGTAAGTCTCTTTTTGGAAGCAATCGAGGAAGGCAACCAGAAGGTTTAATGACCAACTATACGACGGGAATATTTTCTCCGGCCGTATAGTTCATGCCATATAGTTTCCACCGCCTTCGTCTTGTCAAAAGGAATAACTTTTGTGAAGAGGGTAGGGGCGAAAACACAACACAGCAGCTGTCGTTCCATCTAGAAGGGAGAAAGAAGAGATCCGGAGAAGAAGGAAGATGTTCTTCATCTCGCTCCACGGTCTTTGAACTCCTAGCCACCACACCCCCATAGCCATTACTTGTACTTGAGAGGAAGAGATATCTTCACCATGCAAGATTAGGGTTTGAGATTGTTTCTTCCTATCTTGAATTGTGTTGGATTGATTTTCTATTCTTATTGTGGATCTCCACGGTAGTATCGATAAGAACTCCCTTTATTTAATTATATCGATGATGCTTTCTTCTCTCATGTGTGAGTAGTTCCTTTGGGCGTGGGAGATATAGGGGATTGGTGAGATGTGATGTGCCTATATATTTTCCATTAGTCTATGATTGATTTTAATTACTGTATTATGTGTGCTTGACTATCTGTGGGATGCCTAATGCTTGTTGTCCAATTAAGGGCCCAGACAACATGATGCTTTGTTCTACATAGATAATATCTTGTTCGCTAGCAGACCGGTGACCCCCGAGTGACACGGGGATATCAATGGGAAACTAGTTTGACTCGAGGATCACGAGGAACCACTATGCTTATTGCATTAGTCCGATCCAAGGAGCTTAATTGCTAAGCAATCTGAAGGATCTTAATCGCCTAGTGACTGACCATGGTTTGGTAATAGACTAGTAGGATTATTGAAGTTGGGATCAAATCTACCAATAGGAGTTCCGACTAATTATGGGTTGCTCGCCTATACACATACTTATAAGATTATAATTGTCACACTAATCACTCATTCATATGGCACAGTCACTATCACCATGAACTGTATCTCCCCGCGTCTACTTTGTCATCTGCAGAAAAAAAACAATCGAATCATTCTTTACTTTTATGCGTTTTATTTCTAAAGTTTATGTTTTAGTTTTATTTAAATACATCCAGTTTAATCCAAATCTTATTCTTATTTCAACAGTTGCAGTCAATTCACTCGAAGACCTATGACAACTTTGAGTGCGACAAAGACTTCATTCATAAACACTTTCCTTTGGGCTCCCTGTGGGATCGATATCTTAACTTCGAAACTAGCTACAAACAATCTGTGCACTTGCAGACATCATATATTTGCATAAGTTCAATCGACCATTACCCCTTATAATTTATAGGGCGGTTGGTCTTCCCATGCAAGCCTAAGAGACTATTACACGAGTACATTGTGAATCCTTGGTTGAAAAAATAACTCTAAACTAGGTAGCTACCGTCGGCTTCGTACTGGGATCTAGACTCCAAGCATCCGAGTCAAATTCTATTGATTCTCCTTTCCTTCCATGTTGGCATAGTTCCCTAGTCTTTTGAGCTTTTTTCCATCTACGACTTGGTTCTCGGGCATAAGTTGGTGCGACTTTTTTGACACGACTTCTAGATGTTTTCCAGCTAAGTCGGTTTTCACCTGTCGTAATACACCTTCACTTGGGCTTTCTCCTCTAGAATGTTATTTTTAGTACTGGTTATCTCCTTAGTCTCTAGCTTGACTTGGACAAGATACCTGGAAGTAACAAAATGCATGCACTTGCGATATGTTTTCACTTGATCTAGCCAAGCTAACAACTAACTGCCCAAAATGGGTGCTAACAGATACCCTGTGTTTCCATGAAAAGCTCGTGTCCTAGGAAATACTCCCTATAATCAGCTAAGGGCATGTTTTTAGTTCATGTGTCATTTTTTGTTCTAAGGGTAATATAAGTATATCGGCCTTTTCTTGGTGATAGTCAAAAATACTGCCACACGCTGGAGTGGGATTTCTTTAAGTACCATCCACTAAGCGTCCAAGTAAGTAAACCCCTATCCATTGTTCCCACCACATATGAGTTACTAGACACCAATCTCGTGATTCGGAAGGGTCCTTCCTAAATAGGCAACCATTTTCCAAATTTATGACTGCATGAGCCGACTGGTAATATGACCTTCCACACCAGGTCACTGATACCTTTGATCTGGATTCACAGATGCACTATACTATCTTTTTCCCTAGTAGAACTAGGTTTAATCGAACCTTGGGAAACAATACTAAAAATAATTAAAATAAGGAAACGTCTACAAGACTTTGTTTTTTCGTTTTACCTTCGTTTACCGAACCAATCTAGTTTACTTTATATCGTGAGTTGATTTAATTGATGGAGATAGGCCAAGGTTGAAGATCCACCTACAGCTGCACATCATATTGGATAAAAGATAATTATAGGCACATTCATGTGTAATGTTCCAATAGAGATAATCTTTGTGGGCAACACATCCTAATATAATAGAGCCCATGCGAGCAATAGTCTTTTGATCCATCCGGTTGCACCGCGAAGCACCTGGCTACAAACAGTTATTAAGTGATAAACACAGATCAAAGCCTTAAGGAGAGATGTTGCTGTTGATCCCTAATGGATTGCTAAGAGAAGACTGTACAGCCCTTTCTGTCACTAGGTTTCCTATGAGATCGCCGCTAGCCAAGTATCTCACCTCAAGCCTTGATCGATCTTAATGGTCTTGGGTATCTACAAGTCCAAAGATCAAGGCAAGAGACAAAGAAACAAAAGATACAAATCCCTTATTCAAACAATACACAATACTCCCATAGATTATATGCACATAATTTTTGCGAGGTTTCTCCCCAACCCACAGCCCGTGAGGACTACTCACTCATAACAATAAGATCAAGGATATAAAACATTGTGCAAAATACTTAGATTGAAATCAAATATTCTTACAATGGTCGCCGAATCACAAGGAGATCTCAAGTACAAAGTAATGGCTATGGCTAATGGAGAGGATGGGGGATGGAAGAGATGAACTATGGTGTGGATCTCCGTTAGTGGTTTTGTGATGCAATCTGAGAATAGCGGCTGATGGGACCTCCAAATATATAGGCGTCTTCACAAGATTTGTAGAGTTTGATGAGACAAAGCCGCCGCCACATGGTACGGGCAGGCCGTACGGGCGGGCCACGCCCATACCAGTGCTCGTTACGATGTCTAGCGCCTGGTGATTGCTCCAGGATTACTTGGTCGTGTGGACTTCCTCAAAATCTTCATTTATGACTCCTGATTTCGCATTAAAAAGCGTGATTTCTTACATAACACAATTCAAAGCAAGGTTTTGCATATCTTTGCAATAATTAGTCATTAGTGGCAAATCAAGAGAGATTATTGTCAATTGCTTGACGAAAAAAATGTTTAAACGCGGAGAAAGATGGAGATTTTTGGAGCCATTAGTCACCTACATTGAGATGAATTCTTTTGTTGTAAGCTTTGGATACCTTTAACATTTTTTCTCAATGTCTATAAGAGCCATTGTATGTTTGTTGGTTACTTCATCAATGTTTCCATCATCAGGTCGTAGTAATCTTTAGCCGACAAAGTAGCCAAATTGACCTCAATAGGAAAAACGGCTTCCTATCCATAAACTAACTCGAAAAGAGTTACGTTACACCATGCTTTGAGATTCTATGAGCCAACAATGCTTCTGATAGCACCTCATGCCACTGCCTTGGATGATCATGAATCTTCTTCTTGATTAATTTAATCAGAATATTGTTAGTAGACTCAGCTTTCCCATTGGCTTGAGCATAGTAGGGAGAAGAATTGTCCATCTTGATTCACAGTGACTCAGCAAAATTCTTTACCTCCTTTGCGATAAAAGATGTTACTTGATCCGTGGGAAGAGTCTGTGGTATGCCAAACCCATGAATAATATGCTCGGTAACGAATTGGACTACCTCTCCATGGGTCATATTCCTGAGAGGCGTTTCTTAATACCAGTTGGTAAAATAGTCGATAGCAACTAGCACAAACCGATCTCCATTGGATGAATCTAGGTCTATTATCCCGATAAAGTCAATTCCCTATCCGCGAAGATATCAAGGTTTGATAATCTATTGTAACATAGAGGCTGGTGGTAGTTGAATATCTCCAAACTTCTGACAAGATTCACACCCCTTGTAGTATCTTAAGCGGTCTTGTATTATAGTCAGACAATATAATCTGTGTTAAAGTATGATCCAAATTCATTAAGGATGCTAACTTCTGATAAGAAGAGCAAGGCTTGCCACCCGGTAGGATTGGATAAGTCACATCTGAGATAATCATGTCATTGTGTAAAAACTCCCCATATGGTGAAGTTTTGCTAGATGGGGCCCGTGCTTTTTCCCTCTCTTTGTTGGAGAGGTTTTTAACATTAAAATCATGTGTCCTTGATATAATTTTGTATTGGTTCTTCATTATTTGCTTGTCGCATTTATAAAAAGTGGTATTAGAACCTCGGGTTCAATCTAGGGTTTGTGACATGTCATCATTGAAGTTTGATCTACCACAGCTAGACTGCACCACAAGATTCTCCTTGTGGAAGGTGAAGATGCGGGCAATTCTCGCCCAAACGTATGATCAGGATGAAGTGTTGGATGCACTCAGAAAAAAGGAGGCAAAGGATTGGCCCGATGAAGAGAAGTGGAAGGACCGTAAGGCTCTGTCTTTTATTCAACTTCATTTGTACAATATTATTTTATAGGAAGTGTTGGTGGAGAAATTTGTAGCAACTCTTTGGTTGAAACTGTGTAGAGGTCCCAACTTGATAAGGTAGAGATCCCTATGTTTACAATGCTAGTCCCTGGATCAATAGCTGGCATCTATAGTTTAAGATGTAATATAAAGAAACAAAGGTCATAGTACAACTTTATAACCAGGAATATAATAATTCATTACATCTTACATAGCTCATTTGGCTATCTCAGTACAATGCAGCAGAAATATCTATATAGCATGGAGTCCTTCATGTTCAAAGTGCCATAGGCAATCATGTTGGTTGTAGACTTGTAATCCTATTCAACACACTTCACTAACATCAAACAAACCTGCAACATAATAAGTTATAGCCACAAGGGTCAATACATTTTGAATTGTATTGGCAAGTGATACTATGGTAGAATAGTGGTATCTATCATCTATATGCATTTGGCTAAGTGGAGCTTAGGCTTGATTTGCTCAAAATAGATTTCCCTTATCATTTGAAAACACTAAGTTTTTGTTTGTCAAAATCACCCAAGGCATCTACCAATAAAATTGGTGATCCTTTACCCTTGTTCAACCACAAGCTTTTAACTTAGAAATTGGGATGAGGAGATCCTTGATAGCTTCCATGTCTTGATGCTCAAATTGTCCATTTCCGGGGACACGGCTAAGTACTTAGATTTTACTCTCTCGAGAGGTGGTGCACTTTCCCCACAAGACTCGACATGCATCGAGACAAGATCTTTCGGAAGCCTTCCCTTAGACCTAATGGATGCGCTCCATACTATCACCCCCTACCACCCTCTGTCCATCTAGCTAAGTTGTTGCAACCTATATGATCCAGGCAGAGCCCATAATGCCATGTGGCTGCACTTGAAGCTTCTCAACACTTGACATCTCAAATCTCTTTGTTCCTGGGTGGCTTTCCACAAGTGAGATACACAAGTTTTCGCCAGTTTACTGGCCCTGTGTAACCACTCAACATAAATCCATTCACACCATTCCAACCAGGTGATTCATTCACATAGTTGTTTTATTAAACAAAACATAAGTCATAGACTTAGAAATATTTCATAGCATGAATATAATCCACCCTTGGTTTCTACTAGCTAAGCAAAGCATGATAGTAGTAAGGATCTTAACTTAGGGAGAATTTTACTAAGGCATCATGTACTAGGATTTCCCAAGGCATAGCATACTTAGTAAAAATTCCATGCAAGTCCTATTCAAAATATCACTAATGCATAGTTAAAATAATAGGACAAAATGTATGAAGCACCACTTGCCTTTTTGGTAGAGAAACTAGGTTCACTCCTTGATCTTGCAATTGTCACACTCTTCATGGTTCACTACAATTCAATCAAGCAAGCAAACATTCAAACTAGCATTCAAACAATTCACCACATAAAATAAATAAAACAAAACAATGCATGCAAGCATGCAAAAGATTGTTTTATTTGTAAAAATGGTTTCTAAAAGGCTATAGACATTTTAAAACACCTATTGGTCATTTATACAAGTGGCAAAACCATTTAAAATCAAGTTAGTGAAAATAGGCCATTTAAATCATTTTTGTTTTGCTAGAAATGATTTTAATCTTGTAATATTTTGTAGTGTTAGCCAAATATGTTTTTAAACACAAATGTTAGTGTTTATGATCAAAGTGTTTAAAACAAATCCATTTACAAAAAGGTTTGACCCAAAAATTATTTTTATATCAAAGCAACATTTTGTTTAACTAAAAATGCCTTTAATCAAAGTAATAATTTTCTAGGGTTAATCAAATACATTTTTAAATCCAAAACTTAGTGTTTAGGGCCAGAGAGTTTAAATCAAACCATTTGCAAAAGGTTTTACTCAAAAATTATTTTAAAACATAATCAACATTTTTACTTTACTAGAAATGCTTTTATTCAAGGAATAATTCCTTAGTGTCACAAAATATACTTGTAAATCCAAATGTTGGTTTTATGGTCAGTAGGTTCAAAACAAACCATTTGCAAAAGATTTTACTCAAAAATCATTTTTAGAATAATTTTTATACTCAAAATAGGCCTAGGTATGTTTCTGCAAAAACAACCAATTTTCGAGAAGCAAAATACTAAAATAAGGGCATGGTTTCAAAGTTCACATTTTTGTGAATCCAATGATATAAAATTTGTAAATTTTGGACGTGTAGATTAAAAGTTATGAATTTTACAAAATCACTCATCTTATAAATCTTTTCTGTTTTTAAAACAATAGGCAGGGCCACATGGCGTGATCTAACTGGCGCGTACCGGTTCGGCTGGATCGAGCAGCTACAGTCGTTGGATCTAGGTGAGATTGCATGGATCAGATTGATGCATACCTCTTTGTTAAGTCATCTATTCCTAGCCACTAGATCAAGATCTAACAGTCCACAACAACTTGACCATGGACTGGCGACGCTGGGCAACGGCGAGTGGCGGCGCGGCTCTGTTAGCGACGGTCTGGCGCAACCAGGAAGAAAGAGAGGAAACGGAGGTGCTTACCGTGCTCGTGTGGTTGTAGTGAAGCTCAAGGTGGTTGTCGTTCTTCGAGGGGCGCACAGAGTTACTGTCAATTGCTCGCCGGTGTTCACGACGGCATCGGGCACGCATGGTTCTTGTCGGAGACGGAGCTACAAGCGACGGGAAGAAGAGTGGAGAGGGGCGTTAGACATAGGCGAGAGAGGAAAGTACGTGAGCATCATAGAGAGGGAGAGGCGAGGTCAGAGAGTACCAGGAAATGTCGACGGAGTTGGATCAGGAGACGGTGGAGCTCAGTCAAAGACGAAGCCGAGTTTCTGGGGCTTGCGCGGGCGAGTTAGGGATACTAGCAGATGCGCAAGGTTCTGGCGAGCACTCTCATGGAGTCCAGGGGCAAGGGGAGGTGAGGGCTGGCCGGAATTGTGCCCGGAGTTTTTCAGGACAGTGGAGGTTTGGGCATGCAATTGCGACAGCCTGGTGGCGGAGAGGAGCTGGCGTGTGAGGGGAAAGAGAGAGGGAACATGGGCGATTATGTACGCATGGTCACGGGCGAGATTTTCTCTTGTATTAAAACGAATTGAATCCTCGAATCAATGGCAGAAATGGTCGCGAGGGAAGAGGGGCGAGGTCAGCGGTGGAGACGACGATGACTGGGCAGAGGTGGGGTCGGGGCGTCGGTGGCTGAGGGGGTAGATCTGCGGGTGAGGAAATAAATCTCGCAGGGAGAGAGAGGTGGGCTGGTTGGGCCAAGTTGCTGGGCTCGTTTTCTTTGATTTTTTTCCTTCTCTGTTTTCTTTTTCCTTTTTCATTTCTGATTTCTGTTTTGAATTTATTCAAACGATTTCAAACTTAATTTGAATTTAGATTTTTGTCAAACCTTTTCTAAATATTTTCAGTAGGTTTTATCTGTTTATTAATGTATTTAAAATTCCATTTTTAGAATATTTCAAATATTCCTTTTATGGTTTATTATTTATTTAGAATAGACAATTGTTTTTATTCAAACCATTTATTCAAGCCTCCATTTAAATTCAAATTTTCATCAAACCTATTTAGTAGTTTTTATTTATTCTTTAGTTGTTTTAATCAAATATTTTAATATGATTTAATATTTACTTAAATGAGGCCTTTGTCTTTATTTAAATGAATTTGATTATGGTTCCAGACCATATAATTCTATTTAATTAATCCTTTATCCTTTTAAGTTAATTAGATAACTTCTAATCCATTTTGGCAATTTCAATTATTACTTACTCATGATTTAATTAATCATTTCTATTAGGGATTTTGTCTTTATAAATATGGTTTAATCCATATGCTTTTATTTGAATATTTTTTCATTACTTTATTTTTTTGAATTATCTTTATTCCATTTGCTTATGGATTTGATTCATGTTTTAAATTGTCTTCTAAATAATTTTCTTGGGATTTATTATTTATTTAATTTAAGCAATTTTGTCTTTATTTAAATAAAATTGATTATTGTTCAATCTTTATGATTTTATTTAAATAATCTTTTACTCCTTTTTATTATTCAATAACTTTCATTTGTTTATGGATTTGGCCAAGATTTAATTTGGCTTTTAAATATTCCTTATTTATTTATTTCTTTCTTTGCCTTATAAAATCCATATCTTTTTATTTATAGATCCAAAATTGGTGATTCCAATTTGTATAAGTTTATTTAATATTTTTTATCTTTTTAAACCTTTTAGGATTAATTTTCTCACAATTTGGTATGGATTTTTAGCTAGGAGCTTTTATTAGCTTTGGAAATTATTTCCTTTTAACTTATTGAATTCATAAGTTTTTATCCATGGCTCCAAATTAAATGAAACCAAATTCTATGGTTTTATAATATTTTTATTTATCATTTTTGATTATTTAGAAATGTTTGTTGTTGAATTTTCCTATGGATAAAATCCATAGTCTTATAGAGATCTTGGGAATGATTTTCTTCCATTAGGTTTTTAGGGTTTTGGTTTATTTTCCCAAGTATTTATATTCAAGATTCTTTCCATGCATAAAATGCATTTGATCTTTGGAAGTGATTTCTTTCATTAAGATTTGGGGTTTTGGTTTAACCTTTCCAAGTGTTTAAATTTCAAGATACATTCATTGATGAATGCATTTCAATTGATTGAAATTCTGTTGGATTCCATTTTCATTCAAATTTTGTTGAAGACGGGTTTTGTTGTTTCCATTTAGAAACAAAAATTTTCTTTTTACCCTAAATTTCAACAATTGCTTCTTTTGTTTATTAATTTTTCACATTTCAAAATTTGGAAAATTTTGGGATGTGACAGGCTACCACCCTTAATAGAAATCTCGTCCCGAGATTTGGGAAGGCTAGAGGTTACAAGTTGGCTTCATGACAACTAGGGTACTACCACCCTTAAAAGGTTTTCAACTAGATTACACCTTGGCTTACTTGGGATCTTTATGTAGCTTCTCTAGACAGTTGTTTGCATAATGTCCTTTATCACCACACTTGAAACATGTGACAAGGTTGAGATCTTGAGGTGGCTTCTCTGGACAATATGATGCATAATGTCCTAGCTCTTTGCAGTGGTTGCACATCACTTGGATAATATCCTTCCTCATCTTTGGTTTCATTATCTTATGTTTGTCTTCTTGGCTCTCCTTCTTCTTTGGTATCATTGTCTCTTGTTTATTTCCTTGGTTCTTCTTCTTTTCTAGACAATCATTACCATAGTGTCCCATCTCTTTGCAATTGAAACATTGCACCTGGCTTTTGTCCTTCTTCTTCTTGGGTTTCTCCAAAGCTAGGAGTTCTTCTAGTTCATGTTCTTCATATCTCACCTCAAAGGTGGGAAACCTTCCTCGATTCCTTGAATGATTCCTAGGATAACATCCATGTTTCCTCTTTTGTCCACCATGGTTGGTCACAATGTATGGAGGTGCATACTGAGATTTTCCTTTGTCTTCATCCTTCTTTCTATAAGTTGTTCCTTCATGGAGTTTTCCAAACATTTGATGCATTCCATCTTGTTTCATTTTTTGAACTATAGGATAGATGGGGCATTGGATAGGGACAGGATTATTTCCTTCACATAGGAAACAAGTCACTTGAGATGTGGATCATTGTTTAGTTGGATGTTTCTCTTCACAATTAGGGCATTGGTCCACATGCTCTTTATAAGTGTGTCCTATGTCTCCACAAATATTGCAAGCTTGGGTTCCTTCTATAATATCATCCTTGATATCATTGTTGTCACAATCTCTTTGGGAAAGATTGCTTCTCAAGTTGATCATTTGATTGGTCATCCTTTGCAGCAATTGGGATTGGGTTTCTAAGAACTTTTTCATGGTTGGGTCTAACTCATTGTTGTTGGCTAAAAACTGAGTTGTCACTTGATTCAACTGGGCTTGGGTTGCTAGCAGTTGTTCTCTCATGTGCATCTCTTGGTTGTTGTTGTTGTCACCATCCTTAATGTTGGAGTCTCTTGGGTAAGTCATGTGTTTGGGTTGGATTGGTGTCAACACCCGGATTTTTACTCCCAGATGCCTGTTATGCCATACATCGCAATCCCAGGATTACCATTTTTGCGAGACATAACAGAATTGGATACCACAGTACATCATCCATTACAAATCATACATAAGGTCTTACACAAGTAAGGATATCATGATCCAGTTCTTAATACAACTCAAGCAGCGGAAATACGTAATAATAACGGTAGCGTAGGCGAAGCTCCATCTTCGGGGTCACAGGCAATGCTGACGATGGGAGATGATCCTAGTTGTCATAACCTTCCTGGGGTCCATCCTCCAGGTACTCCTCTTCATAGTCTGGCCATGGGAATAGCCAGGGACAAAGCCATGAGTACTCTTTAAGTACTCGCAAAATAATACTAACAAGTGAAGGGGTTTTTTGTAATAGGACACTAAGCTCTAGGGTTGTTTTGCAAAAGCCAGATTTACATCTACTAAGTTTAGAAGCAACGAATGTTAGTTGAAGTTTTATAACACCTAAGTGGGAACTTGTATTTCATATCACAACTCTATTATGGTCAAGTCAAAGTCTCAGTTCGTTTCAAAAGTCATTTTGAAAACATCTGACGGGGGAACAGTATGGCCACTCCAACTGTCCATAACCGCGGACGCGGCTATTAGAATAGTTTGACACTCTGCAGAGATTGTACACTTTCACCACAACATTCGATACATCCGTCAGGAACAAATCCTGAATTCACCATACTCAGTATGCGGATAATCAATCCTAACCTTTCAATTACACGCCCTAGTATGAGCACCTCTCCTGTGAGTTTGGCCTCCCAACCATGACCAACTGTCATCTTGGGTACTGCACAGGTGGACAATCTTCACAAGGTAGCCTCAGCTCAGACCTTGGCCGTGAGGGAACCAATACGAAGGTATATAAGCTTCCAGTCAAACCCTACCCAATTCTCGGGTATTGTGGTTGTACGGTAAAATTGGAATGGTATCGCATCCAGACAACCATCAGTTTTATAAAGGGCTAAGGCTCATGCCTCAACATTTTCATCACCATAAATCATCTGGTGTTCGGAAACACGTGTCCAAAACATTTCAATAGAATGATCCATCATTCCAAGGTTTTCATAACCATTTTTCCACCAAGTATTACCATCTAATTTGATCAGGTTTTATGCTTAGCACTAGCATCTACAAGTGGGGGTAAGTACTAATGAGGGGTGGTAAACTAGTGGAGTTTAACTAAGTTCAATCTCATGCCTTAGGATAACATAAAGATTGTCTAGCTTAGGCCAAATTTTATGCTCTTTATGCAACCTTCAATTATCTTTCTAGTATCTACAATTTACTTAAGTAAACTCTAAGTAATAGCTTTGATAAAGAAATAAAGTATAAAGCTTGTAAGTAAAACTAGGATTGGTTTATCAAGTGGTTATAATCATATATGCTTAAGGCATATAGTTGGCATGGTAACAAGCAAGTATTTGCTTGCATAGGTATAGTATCTTGCAAGTGTTAGCTTGCACAAGTATCAGTATAAGCTTGCTAAATTGCAAGTGTTAGCTTGCAAGGTTAATAGCTTGCCTTGTGTAGAGCGGTGGTTGAAGTTCTCCTCGGCGTCTTCTTCGTAGTATCCTCCTTCTTCCTCGTATCCTTGGTCGGTACTAGCGTCTATGAATAAATACGAGGTACACAATCACCAAACAATACTTAACTACTTTCAATCATCACACAAAAGGGTCCTATAGATGGTCTAGCATCATCACTAACATTACAAGATTAAAGCTTGGTTTAATTTCTTTTATTTTTAGAAAAGTAATTTCTACTCATTGAAAAACTACTTAAGATTTAATATTCTCCAAACCAAACATGGGATCATGTTGACACATGTCATCACCACACATTTCAGTATATGGGAATTTGATTTAAAGTGGTGCCACAATTTAATAAGGTTTAACCTTTTATTTTACTTAAATAAAGTGACTAGAAATGCCTATGTGGCATTCTTCTATTACTTGAACATTATTTCTGTAAGTAAACCCAAATGTTTTTATATATTCTAAAAGGTATGATAAAATGTGATTTTTGAGAGTTGGAATCAACTCAAAAGCTATTATGGTTTAAATTTGAAAAATGTTTGAATGCAGAAAAGGTTCTGCCTTGTTATTTTTACCAAGGTTGATCTATAGACTAAAATGATTTGAATCCAACGGGCTTGGATTAAGCATTTCAATATCTTTCTAAAAAAATTGGTTTCATTCAATTTGGTTTACTGAATTGAGCTGGGTTGATTTTTGAAACTAGGTACAGAACTATGTTTGAATGAAAATGGAAAAAGTTAAATTCAAACGACTGGGCTGCGCGGGAAACGATAATGGGTCGGCCCGTTGTCACTCCGCGGCACGGGGCTCAACTGACACGGGGGTTCCACCAGTCAGTGGCTCTTTAAACGCGAAGCGGTACGGGGCAATATCGGCCACACGATCTAAGTCTAATCGAACGGCTGCTACTCATCGTCCATGTCGAGTGGCGCCGGCGAGACAGAAACCTAACGCGACAGGTGGGGGTCGTCGGGGGCTCACCAGGGCTCAGGCGAGGCGGGCGAACGACGAAGTCGACGACGGCGAACCTCCTGGTACCGGCAGCTTCTCCTGGGGTGGACGAAATCGACGGCGCCCTTCTTCTCCAGAGGCGGCCTGCTCTGGCCAAATTCCGGCGATGTGCTGCTCGCCTTGCTCCGGGAACGGGGTGGAACGATCAGTGAGGAGAGGGGAGTGAGATGGTGTGAAGAGTTTGAGCGGGGGAGGCCTCTATTTATAGTCTCGACGACGAGACCGAACAGAATGGGCAGGCGATGGTGGCGACATGGCTACGGGCTGCTAGAGGCATGGCCGGCGGTGGCGATCGATCGGTGGCCTCCTGGCGATGCTCTATGGCTTTAATGCACGTGTAGGGGCGGTGGCAAACGGTCTGGAACATGTGATGCTCTGCGCGGCAGAGGCGGCGTCTTCGACGGCGAGCGGTGGCTGTGAGGCATGGGGCGGTGAACGGGGATGTCTGGCGGTCTCCTAGGACGGTGGTGATCATGTATGCACGTGGCGAGGGCGACGCGCAGTCTGTGGGCGTGTGTTGAGGGTGGCGCTCTGGCGCACGCTCGACATGGTTGACAGAGGCATGGGCGCGGCGTTCCTGGGTGCTCTGGTCGATGTAATCGAGGCAGGGCTGGTCGAGAGGGGGCGGTGAGGCATGGGTGATCTCCCAGACAAGGTTGGCACGACTAGTTCCTCTCCTAGCTTGTTGTCTACACTGGGGTGGCATGGGTGGCTTCGGCTGTTCACCATTGATGACATTGCCAAGCTTATAGTGGTGCTACATCTTTACAAATGAGCTAGATGATCTACTAAAGCCTAGTTGCAACCAGAGAGGGAACAAGTTAGGCTCAAATCACTGCTCCAAATAGTGTTTGGATTTTATTTGATTTGCATCTGCAAGGTGTTTGATGAAATGGCCGCATGAATTCAAGTTTTGAATTTTGAAAAGATTTTTGGTGGGTGTGCTAGGTAGGTGCTGGTGAGTCTGTAGATGCTTGGGTTTTGAAAGTTGAGCTTGTTTGAGTGGTTTTTGAAAAAGTGGGATCTTCCCATATGATAAAGATTCAATTTTAAACTATCATTTAAACTATGCATTTGAATGTTTTTGGATGATCACAAAGTGGGCCTTGATACTTTGTTATGAGTACTATCAAGGGGTGTAAAGATCCAAACAAGTTTCTGTTAAGTTCTGAAAGTTAGAGACAGCCAAAGTAGGCATGGGAGTTAAATTGGTCAAAATGACCATTCCCTTATTTTGTTTGTTTTGATTTATTTGTCTTTGGGAAAAGTATGGGGATTTTTTAGATGATGTTTATTTCACCTAAGAATCCTTTTACTAGCAAAGAAACACATAACAAGGCAATTCAAAAAAATTCAAAATGGGATGCATACATACATGCATGCTTTCATATTTTTATTTAGAAAAGTTTTTGTTAACCCTAATTTTGATGCATAGAGTTTGATTATTCTAGTTTAATATTTTTGGGATGTTACAAACCTTCCCCCCTTAAACAAAATCTCGTCCCGAGATTTGAAAAAGGACGAAAAGATTACCTAGGATTTGAAGAGATCGGGAAACTCCGTCCTGATGTGATCTTCGCGCTCCCAGGTAGCTTCCTCTTCTGTGTGGTTGCTCCACTGAATCTTGAGAAACTTGATGCTTCGGGTTCTGGTGGTTCTGAAGGCTTCTTCCAAAATACGGATGGGTACTTCGGGATAGGTCAGGTCATCGTTGATCTCTATGGTCCGGTGATCGATATTCTTGAACACTTCTGTCTTCTCCGGAACTTCGAGGCACTTGCGAAGTAATGAGATATGGAACACATTGTGCACGGCTGAGATCTCTTCGGGTAGTTCCAATTGATACGACACTTCTCCTCGATGGTTCAGAATTTTGAAAGGTCCGATATATCTGGGGGCTAACTTTCCTTTTAGCTGGAAACGCTGCATTCCCTTCAATGGCGACACTTTCAGATATACAAAATCTCCTATGTTGAAGGAGAGGTCTCGACGTCTCTTGTCGGCGTAACTCTTCTGTTTGGACTGGGCTGTCTTGAGGTGCTCACGAATCTTGTGAACCTTCTCTTTTACGTCTCGTAGGATATCGGGTCCGAAAATCTGACTCTCTCCTACTTCCGACCAGTTCAAAGGGGTGCGACACTTCCTTCCGTACATGAATTCAAATGGGGCTATTTGCAAACTAGCTTGATAACTGTTGTTGTACGAAAATTCTGCAAACGGCAGACAGTCTTCCCACTTAGATCCATATTCTAACACACATGCTCTCAACATATCTTCGAGTATTTGATTCACTCGCTTCGTTTGTCCATCGGTCTGAGGGTGATACGCGGTGCTAAAATCTAGGCGGGTGCCTAAACCTTCTTGAACTTTCTTCCAGAATCTCGAGGTAAACTGAGTTCCTCGATCTGATACGATGTTCTTGGGGACTCCATGCAAACTAACGATTCTAGCGATGTATAACTCCGCTAGCTTCGAACTCTGATATGTGGTCTTGACGGGTAAGAAATGGGCGACTTTGGACAATCTGTCCACTATGACCCAGATAGAGTCATTTCCCCTACTAGAAGTAGGCAATCCGGTGATAAAGTCCATTCCAACGGAATCCCATTTCCATTCTGGAATCTGCAATGGTTGCAACAATCCAGCGGGTCTTTGATGTCCTGCCTTGACTCGCTGACATATATCACACTTGGCGATATAGCTTCTGATTTCTCTCTTCATCTTATGCCACCAAAATTGCTCTTTCAAATCCTGATACATCTTAGTTCCTCCGGGGTGGATAGAATAAAGAGTATCATGAGCTTCCTTGAGAATAACTTCTTTCAACTCAGAATCTGCTAGTACACAAAGGCGTCCTTTGTACCACAGCACTCCTTCTTCGTCTTCGGTGAATCCGGGTACTTTGCCTGTACCGATACGACGCTTGATTCCGTCAATACTAGCATTTCCTTTCTGCGCCTCTTTGATCTGGCTGATCAAAGTGGGTTGAAGTTCTATGCTAGCCAAAAATCCTTCACTCACTAATTCTATTCGAAAATCTTCCATCTCTTTGTGCAAACTTGGTTGCTCCTTCAAAATCATGGAGTTCAAGCGGCACGACAATCTGCTAAGGGCATCGGCTACTACATTGGCTTTACCAGGGTGATAGTGAATGTCCAGATCGTAATCCTTGATTAACTCAATCCATGTTCTCTGCCTCATATTCAACTCCTTCTGAGTGAATATATACTTCAGGCTCTTGTGATCTGAATAAATATCACAACGATTTCCCATCAGGTAATGCCTCCATGTCTTTGGGGCTAAAACTACGGCTGTGAGTTCAAAGTCATGGGTTGGGTAATTTTGCTCATGTTGTTTCAGTTGTCGAGATAGATAAGATATAACTTTGCCTTCTTGCATTAGCACACATCCGAGACCGATCTTGGATGCGTCACAATACACGTCGAAGGGCTTCGTGATATCCGGCATGATTAAGATTGGGGCTGAAATCAATCTCCTCTTGAGTTCTTGAAAACTCGCTTCACATCTGTCGGTCCATTCAAACTTCTTGTCCTTCTTCAACAATTGGGTCATGGGTCTGGCGATACTCGAAAATCCTTGTACGAACTTGCGGTAGTATCCCGCCAATCCGAGAAATGCACGAACTTGGGTTTGAGTGGTTGGGGCTTGCCAATCTTCGACATCTTTCACCTTTGCAGGGTCAACGGCAATCCCTCCGGCTGATACAATGTGGCCGAGGAATCCTACCTCCTGTAACCAGAATTCACATTTGCTAAACTTGGCATACAGCTGATGCTCTCTAAGGGTTCCAAGAATGGTCCTTAGGTGTAGCTCATGTTCTTCTTCCGATTTGGAATAAATCAGAATGTCATCGATGAAAACAACGACAAACTTAACCACGAAGTCCATAAAAATCTTATTCATGAGATTCATGAAATAAGAGGGGGCATTGGTTAATCCAAAAGACATGACGGTATACTCGTATAATCCATATCTGGTGGTAAAGGCAGTCTTGGGAATATCCTATGCACAAATTTTGAGTTGATGATAGCCAGTCCTAAGATCAATCTTAGAAAACACGTTAGCATCGGTCAACTGATCAAACAAATCTTCTATCTTGGGCAAGGGGTACTTGTTTTTGATGGTGACATCATTCAACTTCCGATAATCCGTACACAGATGGTTACCTCCATCCTTCTTGTCCACAAATAAGACATGTGATCTCCATGGTGACGCACTTGGTTGAATTAATCCAATTTCCAGCATGGCATCCAGTTGCTTCTTCAGTTCTGCTAGTTCAGACGGGTTCATACTATATGGTCTCTGGGCTATGGGTCCTGTTCCGGGGATTAGTTCGATGATAAACTCGATATCCCGATCTGGGGGCATACCGGGCAAAACATCTGGAAATACATCGGGGTATTGGCAGACTATCCGGACTTGGTCAATGGTAGGTTGGGCTATACTCTTGTTTCACTTGAATTGACGAGGTAAAGTTTTAGATATATGCTCGACTGATATTCTGGCTGTACTGGTCATGGTGATGGCTTTCTTGGCACAGTCAATCAATCCTTTATGTTTGGACATCCAATCCATTCCTAGTACTACTTCCAAACCTTTAGTTCCGAGTACTATCAGGTTAGCATAAAAATATATGCCATGGATTCAGATAGGGACGGCTTTGCAAATTTGCCTAGCCTTGGTGGTTGAACCGGGAATTTGGACAATCATAACATGCTTCAGTTTTGTTGGTTGAATCTTACTAGTGCATGCAAATTCTTCGGTGACAAATGAATGCGATGCACCAGAATCAAACAACACTCTTGCAAGTACTGAATTAACAGAAAACATACCCAGCACGACGTCTGGCGCTTCCTAAGCTTCTTCAGCATGCATGATAAAAACACGGCCGTTGCGGTTGAGCGAATTCCCTGGGGCAAATCTTCTTCCTAGCTGAACACGACGCTGCTGCTGAGCTGGGGCATTTGCATTGGGGGCTGCGGCATTCTTCTTGTTGGGGCACTCATTGGAGTAGTGACCCTTATTTCCACAATCATAACAAGTCACTTGCGACTTGTCCTTTGCTGCAACAAGCACAGCATTGCTTCCAGTCCTCGGGGCAGTGTTGATGTTGGCGGTAGCATTGTTGTTGTTGAACTTGGGTGGGGCACGGTTGAAATTTCTAGAGTTGCCGGGGTTGTTGTGATTTCCTCCGGGTCTAGGGTTTCCATGGTTGGGATAGGTCGAACGGTTCATTGGGGGTCTGTTGGTTCTCGGGGCAAATCCTGGAGATGGGTTGGGGGGATACTTTGGGGTCTGATGGGTTCCTGGTTGATGCATCATGCGACGCTTGTGGTTCTCATTGGCTTGGTTGATCTTTCCTTCCATCTGGATGGCAGAGTCGACTAGGGCTTCGATATCAGCAAAGGGGATATTGACTAACACTGTGTGCATGTCATTGTGCAGACCATTGAAGAATCTCTCCTTCTTCTTGGCTTCGGTGTCAATCTCATCTAGGGCATACCTAGCTAATGACAAGAATTTGTCACGGTATTCCACTATGGTCATCCGTCCTTGCTTCAGTTCTCTGAATTCGTCTCTCATTCTCTTGATCAAACCCGGTGGCACATGGGTTCTGCTGAACTTGACCTTGAATTCCTCCCAGGTCATCATGTGTCCTCCGGTCATGGCACGAACACTGTTCCACCATGATCTGGCATCTCTGGCTAGATAGTGGGTGGCGAACAAAACTTTATTGTTGGCTTCCACTCCGGCGACTTCTAGGTTATTTTCCATGGTTTGCAGCCAATCATCGGCGTCTAAGGGCTCTTCTGACTTAGTGAAAACAGGTGGGTTGGTGTTCTGGAAATTCTTGAGCTTATATCCATGGTTGTCCTGATTTCCGTGGCCTTGATTGTTGTGGGCTAGCTGAGCTATCTGTTGAAGGGTGGCTAGGTTGGCTTGACGTTACGCTCTTTCAGCTTCGTGGTCAGAAACCAATATTTGCAGGATCTGCAACATCGGGTCCGGGGATGAACCACTTCCTCCGCATGGCATCTGAAGATTGAGATAGATCATGAGAAAAGAGGTAAATTTCTAAGGTTTAGGGCTTTGAAAAGTTTTTAAAGTTTGACTCAGATTTTCTAACAACTTTCTTTTCATTCATTCATTCATAGCACACGATACAAACACACACCACAACAAAGGAAAACAGATGGTTTTAAGAACCATTCTGGAAACTACGATACAGTGGGACCGAATACTACTCACTACGCTAGTGCTCAAGTGCTACTACTCCTCGGAGTCGGTGTAGTCGTCATCCTCATCATCATCGTCGTCATTGATGAAGGCGAAATCATCCTCATCGGTGAAGAAGTCCATAGCCAGATCCTCCAGAAAATCATCATCATCGCTGAGATAGGAATAGGGGTCTCCACGAAGATCCTCTCCGGCATTCTCCCTCCTCCAACTGCATGTCTCTCTCGTGGATGGTATCCTCCAAAGACAAGATACGGTGGCGAGAACGGGCAATGATGCGCTCCTTCTTGTCGAGCTGACGGCGGCGAGACTTGTGATCTTTTGCTAACATGGCGATGGTCTGATCCTATGTCTTGATAATGGCGGACTTGTGGTTGGAGTAGTCACGTCAATTATCCAACTCCTGCTAACGATCGTACATCATGAAGCTAAGGTGGTCCAATTGGGTCTTCAGCTCGTGGTGGTATGGGGCTTCCAGTGGTTGTCCATTAGCATCACGCCTTGGGCAAAACTCAAAGCGGGTACCCTTGATCTGGTTTATACTCTACCCACACAGACGGGCAAGAGCTTCCTGCATGGCCCTGCAAGTCCATCAAGCCAGTTGTTCTCTCTTAAGGTAAACTGAATTCCCTCAGCAGTGGGAGGTTCAATATTTCCTCGGAGACTTGCAACAATTAGCCACTGCAGATCTTCTCCTCCTTGATCATTGAGCTAAGCTCCGAAGAACTCGGGATGCGGACGCTCCAGAAGTTCCAAAAGCTGGTCCAAATCCCTCTCAAAGATAAGGTATCCTCCATTTCCCAACTGGTAAAACTTGCTGTACTTCACGTCCATCTATAAGAATATAGGATGAGTAAGTTAGTAGAGTGATCAAGTGTGTCAAATTTTATGTATTTTGCAAGATTTTTTGAGGAACATGAATTTTTGTAAAAGAATCAAGGTGATAAGAATGGGAATAAGTTTTTTGTAAATATTTGCTTCCTTTGGTTTTGAAACTAAGTTTTTGATTCAAACGTCCAGTCTAACTAGGGTCTCCTATGGTCAGGATGGCTCTGATACCAACTTGTCAACACCCGGATTTTTACTCCCAGATGCCTGTTATGCCATACATCGCAATCCCAGGGTTACCATTTTTGTGAGACATAACAGAATTGGATACCAAAGTACATCATCCATTACAAACCATACATAAGGTCTTACACAAGTAAGGATCTCATGATCAAGTTCTTAATACAACTCAAGCAGCGGAAATACTTAATAATAACGGTAGCGTAGGCGAAGCTCCATCTTCGGGGTCACAGGCAATGCTGACGATGGGAGATGATCCTAGTTATCGTAACCTTCCTGGGGTCCATCCTCCAGGTACTCCTCTTCATAGTCTGGCCATGGGAATAGCTAGTGACAAAGCCATGAGTACTCTTTAAGTACTCGCAAACTAATACTAACAAGTGAAGGGGTTTTTAGTAATAGGACACTAAGCTCTAGGGTTGTTTTGCAAAAGCCAGATTTACATCTACTAAGTTCAGAAGCAACGAATGCTAGTTGAAGTTTTATAACACCTAAGTGGGAACTTGTATTTCATATCACAACTCTGTTGTGTTCAAGTCAAAGTCTCAGTTCGTTTCAAAAGTCATTTTGAAAACATCTGACGGGGGAACAGTATGGCCACTCCAACTATCCATAACCGTGGACGCGGCTATTCGAATAGTTTGACACTCTGCAGAGATTGTACACTTTCACCACAAAATTCGATACATCTGTCAGGAACAAATCCTGAATTCACCATACTCAGTATGCGTGTCGTGGGAATAGTCACGGCAGATGCTGCAATCGGCAGCGAGTAGTAGAACGAGGGGCAAGGGCGGCCAGCCATCTGCGGTGCGAGATGAGGGCAAAGACACAGGGTTTTACCCAGGTTCGGCCCCCCGGAGGGTAAAGACCTACTCCTGCTAGATTGTATTATGGAGGTGTTACAATGGGCGAGCTCGGCGGCTAGGCAGCGAGTCACTTGGGTGTATGAGGGAACGTATCTCTACTCGCCCTATAGGGAGGTTTATATAGGCTCACCTCCCCCTAGGGTTTACATATCTCAACCGATTCAGTTAAAGCTTCGGTAGTCGTTTAACCTAATCCGACTGGGCCTATCTACTCGCCTGGGCCTTCAGCTTCCAGTCGCTTGGTGCCTTGCTGGGCTTCAATCCACTCGCCGTTCTGCAGGACCACTCGCCAGCTTATGGGCCAGTCGGAAACGTCCTGCTGGGTATACCCCGGTAGGCATATCCCCATCAGTAGTCCCCGAGGCCGTCGCCGATTAGGCGTAGGTGGCTGCTGGTAATCGGAGTATACGGCTTCAGAGTAGGCATCCAGTTGAATCGTCGGCGGGCTCCTGTACAAAGGAGAAAACCAGTGATCCAAGTCGCGGCTTTGGCGAGTCGAGTCGGCGAAACACTGTCATAGTGATTGGGTCGGCGAGCCGAGTGGCCGGAGTTGGACCGTCAGGCGTGGTCAAACTAGCCGTTGGGGTAATCCAACGGTAACTTTTGGCGTAATCATCGCACGGTAACGGCTTCCTGATTTGGCGGGTAACATCCATTATATAAGGGGAATGGCAGGCGATCAGAGAGCCAACTTCTCATCACTTCTTCTGACTGCGCGCATTTTCCTTCCCTCGCATCGCGATCCAGCCGACCCAAAATCCTCCGACCCCCAATCAACCCTTCGGCCATGGCCCTTTCCACCGAACCGTGGGGTAGATCCAAATGCACGAGGGCGCAACTGTCCTCTTTCGAGGAGGCCGGGATCCTGCGAGCCGGCTGTTGGCGTATCCCCGCAGCCGGAGAAACAACCCCAAACCCGCGAGAGAGGGAATTCATCTGTTTCACCAGTCATCTCGAGCGGGGGCTAGGGTTTCCTACGTCCCTGTTCTTCCGGCGCTTCTATGCCTACTACGGGATCCAGCCTTCAGATCTGGGTCCCCACAGCATCGAGCAGCTCGCCATCTTCGTGGCGTTCTGCGAATGCTACTTGGGATGCCGGCCCTACTTCCCCTTGTGGCAAGATCTGTTCCACGGACGGATCAGCCGCGAGGAAGCAGGCGGCCCAATTCTAGCCGCGAGCGGCCTGACGTTCCAGCTCAAGTCCAAAGCGTCATTCTTCGATCTGATGCTGCCCTCCAAGGCAGCGAGCGACTGGAAGAAGTCGTGGTTCTACGTGGCCGAGGCGAGCCCGGAAGACGAGGTGGCGATCCCGCGGTATTCCGCCAATCGGTCCGAGCCGCGCCATCTCCAAGTCGGCAAGCTCCCCAACGACCAGCGGATGGTCGTCGACGAGATGCTCCAGACCATCCGCGGTCTGAAGAAGAAGGGCCTCCAGAAGATAAATCTGTACAACTACTGGCTCGGGCGGCGGCTCGTTCCGCTCGCCCAACGCGACCACTATATGTACCAGTACACGGGCCGGGGAGACTCAACGAAGGCCTGCCTCGACGAGTGGAAACTGGAGGACTACCTCCCAACGCTGAAGAAGATTACCCAGGAGGTGTACCTGGACGCGCAGACTGGGGTCGCCCCCTATACCGCGAAGCGTCCAGCCCCAACGGTAATCACTTACTTTGCTCGCAGTCGCAGTCTATGCAATCGCGGTAATTCTGATTCCATTCTGTATTCATTGCAGCTATTCCAAGTGGTGGAAGGGTGGCTCCCTCCTTCGGACGACGAGAGCTCGGGCTCATCCGCCCAGGACGTGGGCGAGTCGCCGCCCACCAAGGGCGACGAGGACGACGATGACGAGTCCGAGGAGGAAGTCGCCCCACTGGTCCGAAAGACCCGTGGACAACGACAGCGCGAGATCAAGGCAAGCAGGAGCCTCGAGCGTCATGATGACGACGACGAGCTCCCAGAGACCACCTCGCGCCGTCAAGCCACTCCGTCGAAGAAGAAGAAGAAGGAAAGGGAGCCAAGGGCCCCCCCCCCCCGAAGAAGAAGACGAAGCCATCAAAGCCGGCCTCGCCGCCGCACTCGGCGAGCAGCTCTGATGCTCCCAGCCCAGCCGGTGATGACGCGCCACCAGTGACAGCCGTGCTGGACGCGGCGACCGTGGAAGTGCCGCTGGCTTCAATGCCTCCGCCATTCGCCCCAGTCTCTGGGCTGGGGGAGGCTCCAGCTACAGCGGCTTCGCCTCGCAAGGAGGCTCCGGCTACAGCGACTTCGCCTCGCAAGGAGGCTCTTGCCGAGGATGTCCCACAGGCTCTAGCTGCGGCCTCAACGACGAAGAAGCCGTCCGTGTCTTGGGCACGCGACGTCCTGGAGATGGGGCTCAGTCGCCGACTGGGCCCTGAACTGGAAAAACCGGCCGGCCTCCGTACGGGGCTACGTTTCATCCCAGTCGCCAAGTGAGTGCACTCACCCTTCCTTGCTTTTCATAACTATTTCGATTGTTTTTGCTTATTCGATTGATGCAGAGGACCGGAGTGAAGAGGATGGGCCATCCTACCGTGGCTAAGGTGCCACCCGTCGTTAGCGAGGAGGACCCTTCCCGCAAGAGGAAGGCGGACGAGGTTGTCGCCTCGGCGGATGGCAGCAAGAAGGCCAAGGGTGGCGACACCGTCACTATCTCTGACGACATGGCGGTTGCACCAGCCGGGCCCGTGATGGAGGCAGCCGCGTCTACGAAGGAGGGCGCTTCCTTGCCTGGAATGGCGGAGGCGACCTCCCTTGGAGCGGGTGCCTCTATCGCTACCTTCCCACGCTTCGTGACCAAGGTGGCCACGGCGAGTGGAGCTGCGCCCTCGAGCCACGCTCTTGGGACCGCCGATGCTGAAGTCGACCAACATCGTGGGCACACGCCGGCGTTACTCGCGTCCGTGGACGCGATACAACTCCATGGCATGCTTGGCTCAGCCATCCAGGTACATCCAGTCCCCGAGGATCAGGTCGGTGCTTTGCAGCGGCCTGATTCTTATAATTTCTCATCTTTTTATTTTTCGCATCTAGTCCCCGAGTGCGCACGCGCTAAATTTTAGCGGTTGGGCACTTAGGAATTTCTTGATCGCCAGTCCCCGAGTGCACACTCGCTGAATTTCAGCGGGTGGGCACTTAGGAATTTCGTGATCGCCAGTCCCCGAGTGCACACTCGCTAAATTTTAGCGGGTGGGCACTTAGGAATTTTGCTTTGACTAACTTTTTCGGTGATGTGCAGGGTCTGCAGCTTGAGTCGGCGGACCGATTGGCCGCGGAGCAGCGCGCGGAGAAGGAGCTGGCCATCGTCCAGGAAGCAAACAAAGGGCTTCAGGCTTTTGCTGCGAAGGCAGAGAAAGCTCGCCAGGGGCTTGTCCCCGCTGGTGAATTGGCGGCGGCGCAATCGGCTTTGAGTGCCGCTGAACAACGGATCGCCAACCTCGAGCGCGAGCTGCGGGAGGCGAAGGAAGAAGCGAGCTCGGCTGACGGGCGAGCTAAGGCCGCCATTGCAGCCGCTGAGGAGGATCGCAAGGTGTCGGAAGTCCTTATTGCTGGGCTTCAGGACGACCATACATCGCTTCAATGCTTCATCACGGAACTCGCCCGCCCGCTGCTTGGTGAGTACATCTTCCCTTTCCAGTGGTTGTGTCTTTCGTGGTGTCCGTCGTACTCATTATTGTCTTCTACTTGCAGGTCGCATCATCAATAGCGAAGGAGAGGCGAGCTCGCTTGACGCGAGGCAGTGCGTAAGTATGCTCGTCGATTCGGCGACATTGTCGGCAACGTGCATCCGTGCCTATCTCCAAGAGATATCGTCCACGGAGGTGATTCCCAGCGACCTCGTTGAGGTGTGGAAATATTTGGAGAAGGCGCCCGCGGTCGTTGAGTACATGACGCGGTCGGCGTTTTGGCGCAGAGCATCGACGGCCCTGAGCCTTGGACTCGCCCACTTCCCCGAAGATTTTGACATTGACGATGTGACGAGTGGATATCCATCGTCGACTGGCGCGGTGGAGCTGTCCGAGGTCCTCAAGTTGCAGGACCATGCCGCCACGTACTCAGAACGTGTCTGGGCAATGGGCGACCTCCTTCCGTACCAGGAGACGGTTGTCGCGCCGAACGACCCCGAGCCGCCGCATCGTGACTTCAAGGTCGAGCAACCTTTTCGCGCGGCGATGGCGGGTGAACTGACGACGTATCCGTCAAACCCGTACACGGCGTTCATCCGCAATCGTCGGGATGTTGGCGAGTCGTCATCGAAGCCTGCAGAGTAGGATGGTTTGCCTTGTGGCGTTAGCAGCAGGTCTGCCACGCGGGCATATTTTGTAACGTGAAACAATGCAATACCCAATTGAATGAGACGTCGTGTCTATTTTGGTATTTGTTGTGTGTTTGTGATTGATTTTTGAACGAGTCCCCGAGCGCGTCCGCCCTTTTTGTGGGGTTTACCTCGTATATGATGTATGTGTTGTTGTCATGTGTTTTGATGTTTTGGTCAACTCGCCCGAGCTCGAAGAGCCAGTCGCTAGGCGACTGCCTTGAGTGCTCTGTACTTTACCGTTTTCCCGTGCGCGAACGAGGTCGGGTGGCCGAGTCCCCGAGCGTGGTACTTGGTAGTTCTAGGCGCGACTCGAGGGTGGTTGAGGACTTAGCGCGTTGGTGTGAGCGCGTCACTCCTGCCTGTCCCGTGGGGTCAGTCGCGTGGCGAGTCCTGGGCATGCTCTCTTACTTGGCGTTTTCCCTGACCGCTCGCGACGAACTGGTCTTCAGTCCCCGAGCGTGGTACTTAGCCGTTCGAGTCGCTATGCCGAGGATGCGGAGGACCAAGGTCGTTGTGAGAAGCGAGGGCAGTTGTCTTGGCTCGTAGAACCAGTCGAGCTAGGCGACTCCAATGGGGCTCCGGGTGGGCGTTTTTCGTGGACGATGCAAGGCCTGGGGTGATTCAGTGCTCTTACACCGCACTACTTAGCCGTGCCAATCGCTGTACCAAAGGTTGACTTCTGCATTTAGCGTAACGCTGTTATTACGAGTGCGAGTGGCACAAGTCATGGAGAGTACGCACAATTTGCGGTAACCGTTTCTTTTTATTTCATAGCGACTGGAGAGTACATGTGTGGGGTTCTAGGAGTAGAACTTCCGGAGGAGGTTTACATTCCATGGTCGCTTGACGTCGAGTTCGCCGTCCCCGCGGACGTCGATGAGGTAGTAGGCGTCGTTGCCGAGTACGCGCCCGACAGCGAATGGGCCTTCCCACGGAGGGGAGAGCTTGTGCATGCCCTTCTTGTCCTGGATGAGGCATAACACCAGGTCGCCTTCCTGGAAGGTGCGAGCTTTCACCCGCCGGTTGTGGTAACGGCGGAGTCCTTGCTGGTAGATGGCAGTGCGTGACCGAGCGAGGTCGCGTGGTTCATCTAGTTGGTCGATCCCGTCTTGGCAGGCAAGCTCGTTTGCAGCCTCCGTATAGTGGACGACCCGCGGCGAGTCGTGTTCGAGGTCGGTGGGCATGACTGCTTCGGCACCGTAGACCATGAAGAAGGGAGTGAATCCCGTCGATCTGTTGACTGAGGTGCGGATCCCCTAGATGACAGAGGGCAACTCCTCGACCCAGCACCCGCCGGTGCGCTCGAGTGGTACTTGGAGTCGCGGCTTCAGGCCGTGGAGGATGCTTTGGTTGGCCCGTTCCGCCTGGCCGTTGGATTCCGGGTGGGTGACTGACGCGAGGTCGAGCCGGATGTGGTGCTCTTCGCAGAATTCGGCCATGGCTTCCTTGGCGAAGTTGGTGCCGTTGTCCGTGATGATGCTGTTTGGGAACCCGTAGCGATATATGAGCTCGCGTAGGAATTTAGTGGCGGTCTTCCCGTCGCACTTCCGGACTGGCTTGGCCTCCACCCACTTCGTGAATTTGTCGACGGCGACTAGCAGGTGGGTGTAGCCGGAGGGGGCTTTCTTGAAGGGGCCTACCATGTCCATGCCCCACACGGCGAATGGCCAGGTGATGGGGATTGTTTTGAGCGCCGAGCTCGGCACGTGTGTCTGGTTGGCGTACTTCTGGCACCCGGCGCACCGCTGGACGATATCGACAGCATCAGCGTGTGCGGTGGGCCAGTAGAAGCCATGTCGCATAGCCTTGGCGACCAGGGAGCGAGCGGCGGCGTGGTGGCCGCAGTCACCGGAGTGAATGTCGTGGAGGATTTTGCGTCCTTCAGCTGGTTGGACGCAGCGTTGGAACACGCCGGTAACGCTGCGCTTGTGGAGCTCTCCGTCGATGATGGTGTAGGACTTGCATCGACGAGCGATCATTCGAGCGTCTGTCTCGTCTGCCGGCAGGGTGCCGGCTTCCAGGTAGGCGATATAGGGCTTGGTCCAGTCGTCTGGCTCGTTGACGAGTGCGACCAAGGCTGCCTCTGGTTGGAGTGGGACTCCGATGTCGATCTCCCTCGGGGGAGAGACTGATGGCTTGGTGATCATGTCGAGGAAAACGCCGGCTGGTGGTGTGAGTCGAGCCGACCCGATGCGAGAGAGTGCGTCGGCTTCCTCGTTTTTCCGTCTGTCGATCCACTCGACGGAGTAGCCGGTGAAATGTCCGCCCAGCTTGTCCACTGCTTGGCGGTATGCCGCCATGGTAGGGGAGACGGCGTCGCAGGTGCCAGCACTTGCCCCGCGACAAGGTCAGAATCTCCGTAGCAGCGGAGGCGATTGGCGTTCATCTCCTTGGCGGCTCGCATGCCGTGGAGTAGGGCCTCGTACTCAGCCATGTTGTTGGTACAGGGCGTGAAGTCGAGGCAGAGGATGTAACAGAGCTTGTCGCCCTTTGGTGAAGTCAGCACTATCCCTGCGCCTGCACCGTCCGCGTTCTTGGAGCCGTCGAAGTGCAGGCTCCAGTAATGGAGGTACGGCAGTTTCTCTGGTTGCTGGGCCTCTTCCCAGTCGGCGATGAAGTCTGCCAGTGCCTGCGACTTGATCGCCTTTCGTGGCTCGTATTTGATGTTGTGGACGCCGATCTCGACGGCCCACTTGGCGACCCGCCCGGTCGCCTCGCGATTGCGGATGATGTCTTGCAGTGGTGCTGAGGAGACGACCGTGATCGGGTGCTCCTGGAAGTAGTGCGGCAGGCGCCGCTGAGCTCTGAAGACCGCGTATACTAGCTTTTGGTACTGTGGGTACCGCTGGCGCGACTCGGTGAGGACCTCGCTGATGTAGTACACCGGCCGCTGGACTGGGCGCTCCTTTCCTTCTTCTGGCCGTTCGACGACCATCACGGCGCTGACGACGCGCTCGGACGCCGCGACGTAAACCAGCATGGGTTCTTTGTCGGCGGGGGCGGCGAGCAGTGGTGCGGCGAGTAGCACCTTTTTGAGGTTGCGGAGCGCGTCGTCCGCCTCCTTGTCCCACTGGAAGGTGGGGTTCTTGCGCATCAGGCGGTATAGGGGCATCGCCTTTTTGCCCAGGCGGGGGATGAAGCGACTGAGAGCCGCTACCCGCCCGGCCAGCTTCTGGACGTCGCGCAGGCACTCGGGTTTGCCGAGCCGGGCGATCGTGTCGATCTTCGTGGGGTTCGCCTCGATCCCTCGTTTGGAGACGACGTACCCCAGTAGTTGTCCGGCGGGTACACCGAAGGTGCATTTGCCTGGGTTGAGCTTTATTTTATACCGTCGCAAGTTGGCGAATGTTTCCGCCAGGTCGGCGAGTAGGTCGCCTTGGCGAGCGGATTTCACGACCACGTCGTCGATGTAAACGTGGATGTTGCGGCCAATTTGGCTCGCAAGGCATTCCTGCATGCACCGCTGGTAGGTCGCCCCGGCGTTCTTGAGGCCGAAGGTCATGGCGGTGTAGCAGAAAGCTCCGAATGGCGTGATGAACACTATCTTCTCCTCGTCTTTGACAACCATTTTGATCTGGTTGTACCCAGAGTAGGCGTCGAGAAAACAGAGTGACTCCGAGCCCGCGGTTGAATCGATTATCTGGTCGATCCGCGGGAGGACGAACTGTTCCTTTGGGCAGGCGCCGTTCAGGTTTGTGTAGTCGATACACATTCTCCAGGTCCCGTTCTTCTTCTCGACCAGGACTGGGTTTGCCAGCCACTTGGAGTACTTGATTGTCCGGATGAAGCCGGCAGCGAGTAGACGCTGCACCTCCTCGGCGATGGCTCGGCGGCGCTCTTCATTGAAGGGCCGCAGCGACTGCTTGACAGGTCACACTTTGGGGTCGGCGTTTAGCTTGTGCTCAGCGAGCTCCCTAGGGACACCGGGCATGTCAGAGGGTTTCCATGCGAAGATTTCCCTGTTCTCACGGAGGAACGCGATGAGCGCGCCTTCCTACGCTGGGCTCATGCCCGTCCCGATCGTCACCGTCTGGCTGGAGTCGCCTGGGACCAGCTCGACGGTGCGGGTGTGCGTCGTGGCCTCGAAGGTTGAGGTGTTTGTGCCCTCTGAGTTGGGCTTCTTGAGTATGGTGGGGTCGTCATTGTTGACCCCGCTCGCGTACTTGGCGAGCTCATCGGCGTGGTTGGTCTCCGCCGCGATGACGGCGTCGGCGAGCTCGGCTCCTTTGGCCTCGCACTCGGAGGCCATGTCGGGGTCGCCGTGGACAGTGATGACGCCACACGGCCCGGGGAGCTTCATCGCGTTGTACGCGTAGTGGGGCGCTGCCATGAATTTAGCGAACGCCTGGCGCCCCAGGACGCAGTGGTAGGGGCTATCGAAGGGCACCAGCTCGAAGACGATCCGCTCGGTGCGGAAGTTTGCCGGTGTGCCGAAGGTTACTGGAAGCGTGACCTTGCCGATCGGGTACGCCTTCCGACCGGGGACGATGCCGTGGAATGTGGTGTGAGTCGTCTCGATCATTGACTGCGGGAGCCGCAGCCGCCTGAAGGTGTCGAGGTACAGGATGTTGATGGAGCTGCCGCCGTCCATCAGTGTCTTGGGGAGCCAGTAGTCGCCGACCTTGGGCTTGACCACTAGGGCGACTCGTCCTGGGTACTCGATGCGTGGCGAGTGGTCTTGGCGGATCTAGGTGATGGGCTGCTCCGACCAGTTTAGGAACTGGGGGACGTCTATCTGGGCCACCGCGTTGACGGCGACAGCGCGGGCGATGACCTTCTTCTCGTGCTTCGTGTTGAAGCCTGTGAAGGTGTGGAGAGAGCCGGCCACTTTGCCGAATTTGCCGCCGTTTGGCGGGTCGTTGTCGGGGTCCTCCCGCGCTCGCCGTGCCTTCTCGATTTCCCTGAGGGTGTGGCAGTCGGCGGTGGTGTGCGTTGCGGGCTTCCCTTCCCTGCTATGAAACGCACATGGTTGGTTAAGGAGGGCCGCGGGGTCGAACCTTGGTTTGTTCTTGTAGTTGCCGTCGTCACGGCGTTGTCCTCCGTCGCGGCGGAAGCTCTTGGGCTCGCGCTGCGCGTGCCCGGCATTGGCGACGAAGTCGACTCGCCCGTCACTGTGGCGCTTGCCGGTGAGGCGAGTGCCGCTGTAGCGTAGGTCGGATCGGCGTCCGCCGTCGTTTCCGCTCGTGCGACGTTGACCTCCTGACTCGTCGTCAGTTTCCTGGTTTGGATCTTCCTCGGCGTACCGTTTGGCGATCTCGAGGAGGTCGGGGATGTTGTCGAGTGTGCGGGAGTGTCGCTTGAGCTTGGCGACCAGGGGCTCGTAGCGGCACGAGGTCTTGAAGCAGTGGATCGCGGTGTCCGGGTGGATGCCGATCGCGTTGTACCAAAGTTCTTGCCACCGTTGGACCCAGTTGCGGGTCGACTCGCGGGGTCCCTGGACGCACCGCTCCAGGTCCTCGATAGTGGTGGCGCGGGTGTAGGAGCACTCGAAGTGCCTGACGAAGGCATCGCGCATCTCCTCCCAGGAGTCGATACTGTCCTGGGGGAGGGCGTTGATCCACTGCCTGCACGTCCCTTCCATCATCAGGGGGAGGTAGCGGGCGGCTAGCAGGTCAGTGTGGCATGCGATCCCCATCGCCATGAGGTATGTGTCGAGCCAGACGGCGGGGTCGTACGAGGAATCGTACTTTTCTATCTCCTTTGGCGCCTTGAAGTTTGGCGGGTACTTCTCTCCTCGGATCATTGGTCCGAAGCACTTGGGTCCGAGTCGGCTTAGCGACCCCATGGGCTCGCCGTCGTGGCGATTGGTTAGGGTATGTCGCAGGTCATCGGGCTGGCGTGCACTACTAGGAAAATGGCTATAGGTAATCCACACATCCGGTGCGCGCCAACTTTGGTTGTTGATGATGTGGGTGCGGGCGTCGATGGGTTGCCCGTTGGCGGCGACAAGGTTGGTTGCCGGCCTGGGGTCGTTTGTGGAGAGTGCCGCGTTCGCGGGTCGGTATTGAAGCTGCAATGGCTCTGGTGGCGGGCAGTTGAGGGTGTTTGCCGTCGCTGGGCGGCCGCTGGAGGCCGCTCTGCTTCCCGAGGAACGCGAGTATACTCGACCTTGCGAGTCGGCGCCCGCTCTTTGTTGCTCCACGGCCTTCGCGAGCAGGGCCTTGACGTATTCGATCTGCAGGGCGCCGTTGCCGGTGGCCGTGATGCTGTCAGCTGCTGCTCGGCCTGCCACAAGGTTGTCCATCGGGGTGGAGAACAGTGGGAGGCCGTTTGCGTCTCGCTCCCGTGAGGAGACTACTATCCGCGGCTGGTCCCTAGGAGGGGTGCGGTTGGGTGGTGGTGGGGCGCCCATTGCAGTTGATCCTGGCGGGGGCCGGGCGCTTCCTCCTGGTGGCGCGTTCTCGCAAATCGCGCGCTCGGCCACGCGGGCCGGGTCGTTTTCGTCGTCGAAGTTCAGGGCGCGCCCCTGAACGGTGGGGTTCAGGCGTGACCTGATCCGCTGCTGGTGGTAGCCTGACAGCTCCTGCGCCGTCACCTGCTCGAGGCGAAATTTTTCGCGCTCGGCTTGCTCTTTGCGTATCGCCTCCGCCAGTTTCAGGCGGAGTTCCTCGACCTCCATTGCCGTGGCGTTAGGAGGGATTGGGGTGGAGAACGGGTCCTCCGGCAGATCGGTGCCGGTCGCCATGTAGGTCGCGGTGTGGCGACCGGTTCCGTCGCGGGGGTCGCCGGAGTTCTCCGATCCGGAGTCGAACTCGAAGATCCCGAGGATGGAGGGATCCTCGAAGTCTCCCGCGTTGGAGACCGGTGCGATGGAGCCCGTGGACGAAGCCGCGGTGATGGATCCGGCGAGTGACGCCGGGGTCGCCGAGTCGGCGTCGTCGGTGAGGGCCGCATCCTCTGCGGCCGCTGAATTCCCAGCCACGTTGCTGTGGGCCGAGTTGTACTCGGAGGCGAGGCGACGGATCGTGAGGATCTGGCTCTCGGAGAGCCGATCGCGTGGCGGCGACTCGCGGATGCGAGCCGCATCCTCCGAGACGATGACGTCGGTAAGACCGACGAAGAGGCTGATCGTGCCGATCAGCAGGATCACGCTGTGTGTGACGGGTCGCGCCGCCAGGACGTAGCTGCTCGGCAAGATTTGGAGCATCTCGCCGATCGCTATCATGCGGCCGGTGGCGACCGTCTCGTTGATGGGCAGACTGGATCTCGCCGCAGAACACCGGCCGGACCGGCCAGGCCCCACGGTGGGCGCCACTGTCGTGGGAATAGTCACGGCAGATGCTGCAATCGGCAGCGAGTAGTAGAACGAGGGGCAAGGGCGGCCAGCCATCTGCGGTGCGAGATGAGGGCAAAGACACAGGGTTTTACCCAGGTTCGGCCCCCCGGAGGGTAAAGACCTACTCCTGCTAGATTGTATTATGGAGGTGTTACAATGGGCGAGCTCGGCGGCTAGGCAGCAAGTCGCTTGGGTGTATGAGGGAACGTATCTCTACTCGCCCTATAGGGAGGTTTATATAGGCTCACCTCCCCCTAGGGTTTACATATCTCAACCGATTCAGTTAAAGCTTCGGTAGTCGTTTAACCTAATCCGACTGGGCCTATCTACTCGCCTGGGCCTTCAGCTTCCAGTCGCTTGGTGCCTTGCTGGGCTTCAATCCACTCGCCGTTCTACAGGCCCACTCGCCAGCTTACGGGCCAGTCGGAAACGTCCTGCTGGGTATACCCCGGTAGGCATATCCCCATCAATGCAGATAATCAATCCTAACCTTTCAATTACACGCCCTAGTATAAGCACCTCTCCTGTGAGTTTGGCCTCCCAACCATGACCAACTGTCATCTTGGGTACTGCACAGGTGGATAATCTTCACAAGGTAGCCTCAGCTCAGACCTTGGCCGTGAGGGAACCAATACTAAGGTATATAAGCTTCCAGTCAAGCCCTACCCAATTCTCGGGTATTGTGGTTGTACGGTAAAATTGGAATGGTATCGCATCCAGACAACCATCAGTTTTATAAAGGGCTAAGGCTCATGCCTCAACATTTTCATCACCATAAATCATCTGGTGTTCGGAAACACGTGTCCAAAACATTTCAATAGAATGATCCATCATTCCAAGTTTTTCATAACCATTTTTCCACCAAGTATTACCATATAATTTGATCAGGTTTTATGCTTAGCACTAGCATCTACAAGTGGGGGTAAGTACTAATGAGGGGTGGTAAACTAGTGGAGTTTAACTAAGTTCAATCTCATGCCTTAGGATAACATAAAGATTGTCTAGCTTAGGCCAAATTTTATGCTCTTTATGCAACCTTGAATTATCTTTCTAGTATCTACAATTTACTTAAGTAAACTCTAAGTAATAGCTTTGATAAAGAAATAAAGTATAAAGCTTGTAAGTAAAACTAGGATTGGTTTATCAAGTGGTTATAATCATATATGCTTAAGGCATATAGTTGGCATGGTAACAAGCAAGTATTTGCTTGCATAGGTATAGTATCTTGCAAGTGTTAGCTTGCACAAGTATCAGTATAAGCTTGCTAAATTGCAAGTGTTAGCTTGCAAGGTTAATAGCTTGCCTTGTGCAGAGTAGTGGTTGAAGTTCTCCTCGGCTTCTTCTTCGTAGTATCCTCCTTCTTCCTCGTATCCTTGGTCGGTACTAGCGTCTATGAATAAATACGAGGTACACAATCACCAAACAATACTTAACTACTTTCAATCATCACACAAAAGGGTCCTATAGATGATCTAGCATCATCACTAACATTACAAGATTAAAGCTTGGTTTAATTTCTTTTATTTTTAGAAAAGTAATTTCTACTCATTGAAAAACTACTTAAGATTTAATATTCTCCAAACCAAACATGGGATCATGTTAACACATGTCATCACCACACATTTCAGTATATGGGAATTTGATTTAAAGTGGTGTCACAATTTAATAAGGTTTAACCTTTTATTTTACTTAAATAAAGTGACTAGAAATGCCTATGTGGCATTCTTCTATTACTTGAACATTATTTCTGTAAGTAAACCCAAATGTTTTTATATATTCTGAAAGGTATGATCAAATGTGATTTTTGAGAGTTGGAATCAAATCAAAAGCTATTATGGTTTAAATTTGAAAAATGTTTGAATGCAGAAAAGGTTCTGTCTTGTTATTTTTACCAAGGTTGATCTATAGATTCAAATGATTTGAATCCAATGGGCTTGGATTGAGCATTTCAATATCTTTCTAAAAAAATTGGTTTCATTCAATTTGGTTCACTGAATCGAGTTGGGTTGATTTTTGAAACTAGGTACAGAACTGTGTTTGAATGAAAATGGAAAAAGTTAAATTCAAACGACTAGGCTGCGCGGTAAACGATAATGGGCCGGCCTGGTGTCACTCCACGGCACGGGGCTCAACTGACAGGGGGGTGAACAACGAAGTCGACAACGACGAACCTCCTGGTACCGGCAGCTTCTCCTAGGATGGACGAAATCGACGGCGCCCTTCTTCTCTAGAGGCGGCCTGCTCCGGCCAAATTCCGGTGATGCGCTGCTCGCCTTGCTCCGGGAACAGGGTGGAACGATCAGTGAGGAGAGGGGAGTGAGATGGTGTGAAGAGTTTGAGCGGGGGAGGCCTCTATTTATAGTCTCGACGATGAGACCGGAAGGAATGGGAAGGCGACGGTGGCGACATGGCTACGGGCTGCTAGAGCATGGCCGGCGGTGGCGATCGATCGGTGGTCTCCTGGCGATGCTCTATGGCTTTAATGCGTGTGTAGGGGCGGTGGCAAACGGTCTGGAACATGTGATGCTCTGCGCGGCAGAGGCGGCGTCTTCGACGGCGAGCGGTGGCTGTGAGGCATGGGGCAACGAACGGGGATGTCTGGCGGTCTCCTAGGACGGTGGTGATCACGTATGCACGCGGCGAGGGCGGCGCACGGTCTGTGGGCGTGTGTTGAGGGTGGCGCTCTGGCGCACGCTCGACATGGTTGACAGAGGCATGGGCGCGGCGTTCCTGGGTGCTCTGGTCGATGTAATCGAGGCAGGGCTGGTCGAGAGGGGGCGGTGAGGCATGGGTGATCTCCCAGACAAGGTTGGCACGACTAGTTCCTCTCCTAGCTTGTTGTCTACACTGGGGTGGCATGGGTGGCTTCGGCTATTCACCATTGATGACATTGCCAAGCTTATAGTGGTGCTACATCTTTACAAATGAGCTAGATGATCTACTAAAGCCTAGTTGCAACCAGAGAGGGAACAAGTTAGGCTCAAATCACTGCTCCAAATAGTGTTTGGATTTTATTTGATTTGCATCTGCAAGGTGTTTGATGAAATGGCCGCATGAATTCAAGTTTTGAATTTTGAAAAGATTTTTGGTGGGTGTGCTAGGTAGGTGCTGGTGAGTCTGTAGATGCTTGGGTTTTGAAAGTTGAGCTTGTTTGAGTGGTTTTTGAAAAAGTGGGATCTTCCCATATGATAAAGATTCAATTTTAAACCGTCATTTAAACTATGCATTTGAATGTTTTTGGATGATCACAAAGTGGGCCTTGATACTTTGTTATGAGTACTATCAAGGGATGTAAAGATCCAAACAAGTTTTTGTTAAGTTCTGAAAGTTAGAGACAGCCAAAGTAGGCATGGGAGTTAAATTGGTCAAAATGACCATTCCCTTATTTTGTTTGTTTTGATTTATTTGTCTTTGGGAAAAGTGTGGGGATTGTTTAGATGATGTTTATTTCACCTAAGAATCCTTTTACTAGAAAATAAACACATAAACAAGGCAATTAAAAAAATCAAAATGGGATGCATACACACATGCATGCTTTCATATTTTTATTTAGAAAAGTTTTTGTTAACCCTAATTTTGATGCATAGAGTTTGATGATTCTAGTTTAATATTTTTGGGATGTTACAATTGGGTTTAGAATAGGCAAAAGATTTCTAGAGAAATAATTCTACTCACACACAAAAATTCACACAAAGCAATGTGCAAGCAATCACAAACATGTATTCCACTCAAACAACAAAGTTCAAACATATTTTTAGGCAACAAAATATTTTTGCTACACCCCATAAGTTGGTGTGATTGATCTAAACTAAACACTAGTATGGTGGTCCAACTATGGTTATCACTTGGTATCATTCCATTCTTCTTAGTTGTTTCTTCATGAATAAGATCATTGTATCTTTGAAAAAATTCTTGTATCTTGGTCACTAAGCTTCAAAGGTGTTGATGGTTCCTTCTAAGTTGTGTTTCCTTAATCTTCAAGTCTTGAGTAACATTCTTGTCTCACTTGTAGTCCTTAGTGATGTCCAAGTTGGAGTCCTTGATGAAACTAAAGTTAAAGTCATTGGTGATGTTGAAGTCTTTGTCCATCAAGTTTGAAAAGGGAGAGATGTAGAATCAAAACTAAAAAGGTTGAGGAAAGAGTTTACTAAATTGTTTGTAAATAAGTTTGAACAAAATACAATCCTATTTTTCTAAGGGGTTTTGTCCAATCCAAGGGTTACAATCCTATAGGCAACACAGTGCTCTGATACCATCTGTAGAGGTCCCAACCTGATAAGGTAGAGATACCTATGTTTACAATGCTAGTCCCTAGATCAATAGCTAGCATCCACAGTTTAAGATGTAATATCAAGAAACAAAGGTCATAGTACAACTTTATAACCAGGAATAAAATAATTCGTTACATCTTACATAGCTCATTTGGCTATCTCATTACAATGCAGCGGAAATATCTATATAGCATGGAGTCCTTCATCTTCAAAGTGCCACGGGCAATCATGTTGGTTGTAGACTTGTAATCATATTCAACACACTTCACTAACATCAAACAAACCTGCAACATAATAAGTTATAGCCACAAGGGTCAATACATTTTGAATTGTATTGGCAAGTGATACTATGGTAGAATAGTGGTATCTATCATCTATATGCATTTGGCTAAGTGGAGCTTAGGCTTGATTTGCTCAAAATAGATTTCCCTTATCATTTGAAAACACTAAGTTTTTGTTTGTCAAAATCACCAAAGGCATCTACCAATAAAATTGGTGATAATTTACCCTTGTTCAACCACAAGCTTTTAACTTAGAAATTGGGATGAGGAGATCCTTGATAGCTTCCATGTCTCGATGCTCAAATTGTCCATTGTCGGGGACACGGCTAAGTACTTAGATTTTACTCTCTCGAGAGGTGGTGAACTTTCCCCACAAGACTCGACATGCATTGAGACAAGATCTTTCAAAAGCCTTCCCTTAGAACAAATGTACGCGCTCCATCCTGTCACCCCCTACCACCCTCTGTACATCTGGCTAAGTTGTTGCAACCTATATGATCCAGGCAGAGCCCATAATGCCATGTGGCTGCACTTGAAGCTTCTCAACACTTGACATCTCAAATCTCTTTGTTCCTGAGTGGCTTTCCATAAGTGAGATACACAAGTTTTCGCCAGTTTACTGGCCCTGTGTAACCACTCAACATAAATCCATTCACACCATTCCAACCAGGTGATTCATTCACATAGTTGTTTTATTAAACAAAACACAAGTCATAGACTTAGAAATATTTCATAGCATGAATAAAATCCACCCTTGGTTTCTACTAGCTAATCAAAGCATGATAGTAGTAAGGCTCTTAACTTAGGGAGAATTTTACTAAGGCATCATGTACTAGGATTTCCCAAGGCATAGCATACTTAGTAAAAATTCCGTGCAAGTCCTATTCAAAATATCAGTAATGCATAGTTAAAATAATAGGACAAAATGTATGAAGCACCACTTTCCTTTTTGGTAGAGAAACTAGGTTCACTCCTTGATCTTGCAATTGTCACACTCTTCATGGTTCAATACAATTCAATCAAGCAAGCAAACATTCAAACTAGCATTCAAACAATTCACCACATAAAATAAAGAAAACAAAACAATGCATGCAAGCATGCAAAAGATTGTTTTATTTGGAAAAGTGGTTTCTAAAAGGCTATAAACATTTTAAAACACCTATTGGTCATTTATACAAGTGGCAAAACCATTTAAAATAAAGTTAGTGAAAATAGGCCATTTAAATCATTTTTGTTTTGCTAGAAATGATTTTAATCTTGTAATATTTTGTAGTGTTAGCCAAATATGTTTTTAAACACAAATGTTAGTGTTTATGATCAAATTGTTTAAAACAAATCCATTTACAAAAAGGTTTCACCCAAAAATTATTTTTATATCAAAGCAACATTTTGTTTTACTAAAAATGTCTTTAATCAAAGTAATAATTTTCTAGGGTTAATCAAATACATTTTTAAATCCAAACCTTAGTGTTTAGGGCCAGAGAGTTTAAATCAAACCATTTGCAAAAGGTTTTACTCAAAAATTATTTTTAAAACATAATCAACATTTTTACTTTACTAGAAATGCTTTTATTCAAGGAATGATTCCTTAGTGTCACAAAATATACTTTTAAATCCAAATGTTGGTTTTTATGGTCAGTTGGTTCAAAACAAACCATTTGCATAAGATTTTACTCAAAAATCATTTTTAGAATAATTTATATACTCAAAATAGGCCTAGATATGTTTCTGCAAAAACAACCAATTTTTCAGAATCAAAATACTAAACTAAGGGATTGGTTGCAAAGTTCATATTTTTGTGAATCCAATGATATAAAAAATTTAAATTTTGGACATGTATATTAAAAGTTATGAATTTTACAAAATCACTCATCTAATAAACCGTTTCTGTTTTTAAAACAACAGGCAGGGCCACGTGGCGTGATCTAAATGGCGCATACGGGTTCGGCTAGATCGAGCAGCTACAGCCGTTGGATCTAGGTGAGATTGCACGGATCAGATTAATGCATACCTCTTCGTTAAGTCATCTATTCCTAGCCACTAGATCAAGATCTAACAGTCCACAGCAACTTGACCATGGGCTGGCGGCGCTGGGCAACGGTGAGCGGCGGCGCGGCTGTGTCAGCGACGGTCTGGCGCAACCAGGAAGCAAGAGAGGAAACAGAGGTGCTTACCGTGCTCGCGTGGTTGCAGTGAAGCTCAAGGTGGTTTCCGTTCATCGAGGGGCGCACGGAATCACTGTCAATTGCTCGCCGGTGTTCATGACGGCATCGGGCATGCACGGCACTTGTCGGAGATAGAGCTAGAAGCCATGGGAAGACGAGTGGAGAGGGGCGTTAGACGTAGGAGAGAGAGGCGAGTACGTGACCGTCATAGAGAGGGAGAGGCGAGGCTAGAGAGTACCAAGAAATGTCGCCGGAGTTGGAGTAGGAGACGATGGAGCTCAGTCGAAGACGAAGCCGAGATTTTGGGGCTTGCGCGGGCGAGTTAGGGATACTGGCAGATGTGCAAGGTTCTAGCGAGAACTCTCGTGGAGTCCAGGGGCAAGGGGAGGCGAGGGCTGGCCGGAATTGTGGCCGGAGTTCGTCGGGACAGTGGAGGTTTGGGCATGCAATTGCGGCAGCCTGGTGGCGGAGAGGAGCTGGCGTGTGAGGGGAAAGAGAGAGGGAACATGGTCGATTATGGACGCATGGTCACTAGCGAGATTTACTCCTTTATTCAAACGAATTTAAGCCTCGAATCAATGGCAGAAACGGTCACGAGGGAAGAGGGGTGAGGTCAGCGGTGGAGAGGATGATGACTGGGAAGAGGTGGGGTCGGGGCGTTAGTGGCTGAGGGGGTAGATCTACGGGTGAGGAAAGAAATCTCGCGGGGAGAGAGAGGTCGGCTGGTTGGGCCAAGTTGCTGGGCTGGTTTTCTGGGCTGGTTTGGTTTCATTTTTTCCTTCTCTGTTTTCTTTTTTCCTTTTTCATTTCTGATTTCTGTTTTGAATTTATTCAAACAATTTCAAACTCAATTTGAATTCAGATTTTTTTCAAACCTTTTCTAAATATTTTCAGTAGGTTTTATCTGTTTATTAATGTATTTAAAATTTCATTTTTAGAATATTTCAAAAATTCCTTTTATGGTTTATTATTTATTTAGAATAGACAATTGTTTTTATTCAAACCATTTATTCAAGCCTCCATTTAAATTCAAATTTTCATCAAACCTCTTTAGTAGGTTTTATTTATTCTTTAGTTGTTTTAATCAAATATTTTAATATGATTTAATATTTATTTAAATGAGGCCTTTGTCTTTATTTAAAGGAATTTGATCATGGTTCCAAACCATATAATTCTATTTAATTAATCCTTTATTCTTTTAAGTTAATTAGATAACTTCTAATCCATTCTGGCAATTTCAATTATTACTTAGTCATGATTTAATTAATCATTTCTATTAGGGATTTTGTCTTTATAAATATGGTTTAATCCATATGCTTTTATTTGAATAATTTTTTATTTACTTTATTTTTATTTGAATTATCTTTATTCCATTTGCTTATGGATTTGATTCATGTTTTAAATTGTCTTCTAAATAATTTTCTTAGGATATATTATTTATTTAATTTAAGCAATTTTGTCTTTATTTAAATAAAATTGATTATTGTTCAATCTTTATGATTTTATTTAAATAATCTTTTACTCCTTTTTATTATTCAATAACTTTCATTTGTTTATGGATTTGGCCAAGATTTAATTTTGCTTTTAAATATTCCTTATTTATTATTTCTTTCTTTGCCTTATAAAATCCATATCTTTTTATTTATAGATCCAAAATTGGTGATTCCAATTTGTATAATTTTATTTAATATTTGTTTATCTTTTTAAATCCTTTTAGGATTAATTTTCTCACAATTTGGTATGGATTTTTAGATAGGAGATTTTATTAGCTTTGGAAAATATTTCCTTTTAACTTATTGAATTCATAAGTTTTTATCCATGGCTCCAAATTAAATGAAACCAAATTCTATGGTTTTATAATATTTTTATTTATCATTTTTGATTATTTATAAATGTTTGTTGATGAATTTTCCTATGGATAAAATCCATAGTCTTAGAAAGATCTTGGGAATGATTTTCTTCCATTAGGTTTTTAGGGTTTTGGTTTATTTTCTCAAGTATTTATATTCAAGATTATTTCCATGCATAAAATGCATTTGATCTTTGGAAGTGATTTCTTTCATTAAGATTTGGGGTTTTGTTTTAACCTTTACAGGTGTTTAAATTTCAAGATAGATTCATTGATGAATGTGTTTCAATTGATTGAAATTTTCTTGGATTCCATTTTCATTCAAATTTTGTTCAAGAAGGGTTTTGTTGTTTCCATTTAGAAATAAAAAGTTTCTTTTTACCCTAAATTTCAACAATTGCTTCTTTTGTTTATTTATTTTTCACATTTCAAAATTTGGAAAATTTTGGGATGTGACAAACTGGAATCGATCTGCATTCCAAAGGATCTAACCAGTAAGATGCATGTGAAGATGAAGTTGTTCTCGCATAAGCTGCAAGAAGGTGGATCGGTAATGAATCATTTATCTGCTTTAGAGAGATCGTTTCTGACTTGCGGTCTATGGAAGTAAAAGATAATGAGGAGGGATGTAGATCTTTTACTCTTATGCTTGTTGCCTAGTTCCTATGCAAATTTCAGTGATACAATATTGTTGAGCCATGATGAACTAACCCTTGACGAAGTACAAGATACACTCAAACAGAGGGAAAAGATGAAAAGTATGGTGTAAGCAGAGGGGTCATCATCCAAGGCTAAAGCTCTGATGGTTCATGGCAACACTGAGCATAGGAATAACAACTACATCAACAGAGATAAGAGTAAGGACACCAAACGGTCGTTCAAAGTACAAGGGAAAGGACAAGTGATGCAGTATTGTAAGAAAACTAATCGTGTTAATGATGATTGTTGGAATCTATAGAATAAGGATAAAAGGAACGGTACTTACCAACCGAAAGATAAGTCTGATGGTAATGGTAAGGTTTATGTTGTTTCTAGTGAGAGTTCTGGCGATGAATGTCTAGCCATTTTGCTACTTGTGCTTCTCTTGATGATGAATGGATACTTGATACTGCATATTCATGTCATATTTGATGTAATAAAGATGGGTTCACATGTGATTCTGTGCAAACTGGGATTTTTTGCGTGTAGGAATGAAAACCCTTGTCATATTGTTGGCGTTTGATCTATTAACATCAGGAAACATGATGGCATGCCACGCACGTTGATTGAGGTGAAGCACATACCAAGCATGGCAAAAAAATTGATCTCACTAAGTATCATGGATGTTGATAGGTATAAGTATGGCGGTGTGCATAGACATCTAAATGTATCAAAAGGTTCTCTTATTCACATGATATGTGATATGAATTCTACTAAATTTTATGTCTTAGAGGTAGCACTTTGCCTAGTATTGCTGTTGTTACTTCTAATGATTCTGATGATTGTGGTGAAACTAATCTGTGGCATATGCGTCTTTGGTATATGAGTGAACATGGCATGGCGGAATTGGTAAAGAGAGAACCAATTGATGGTTGCCACTTGAGTAAGTTTGATTTATGTGAGCACTGCAGTTTTGGTAAGCATAAAAGAGTTAAATTTAATGCTTCCATCCATACCACCGAAGTCATATATATTAGATTATGTGCATATGCTATTGTATGTGGATCGTCCCATAAGACTTCTATTGGTGGTTCTAATTGCATGCTTACTATCATTGATGATTACTCAAGAAAGGTGTGACCTTATTTTATGAAACATAAGTCCGATGTTTTTTATGCTTTTAACTAGAAAGTTATGGTAGAAAAGCAAACTGAAAAGAAGGTGAAAGTACTACATGTTGACAATGGGATGGAATTATGTTCTAATGAGTTTGAGGAGTTTTATAGTAACGATGGCATGATAAGGGACCACACCATCCCCTATATTCCTCAGCAAAATGGTGTGGCTGAGCAAATGAACATAACCATCATCTCAAGGGCTCGTTGTATGTTGTTCACTGTAGGTATGGGAAGGCTTTTGGGGCTGAATCAGCCAACATAGCACACTACATCATCAATAAGTCACCTTCTAGTTCACTTGAGAAGAAAACTCCCATTAAGGTATGGTATGGTTCACCTACTGATTATTCACAGTTGAGAGTTTTTGGTTGCACCGCATATGCTCATGTTGATAATGGAAAGCCAGGGGTTGTTAAGTGCATATTTCTTGGTTATGGTTCAGAAGTTAAAGCATATAAATTATGGAATCCTGAAGCTAAAATGGTTTTGTTGAGTAGGATGTTATTTTCAATGAATCCGTTATGTATCATGACATCTTGCCTTCGGACCCCTCATGTTTTTGCTGGAGAGGAGAGAGTTAGTGTGCAGGCGGAGCACCTGCAGGAAACTGTTGATAATGATGTTGTTGTTGAAGATACACATGATGAAAATATTGATGATTATGTTTTTCAGCACTCTCCTGCTGTTTTGTAGTATCCACAAGAGTCCATTGTTGTTGATGGACCGAGGCATAACAAAGTTCCACATCCTCATTTAATTGAAGACTATAATCTTGTTCGTTGAGCTTTGAGTTGTGCTGACTGCTTTGAGTTGTGCTGGACAGGTGGGGAATGATTCTGAACCTGCTACATATAATGAAGTCATTGCATCCATTGACCGTGAGAAATGGGTTTCTGATATGCAAGAATTGCTTGAGAAAATAGCACATGGGATTTTATGCGCTTGCCTAAACAAAAGAAGTCGATCTGTTGCATATTACTTTTCATGTCTGGCCTAATAAACTTATGGTACCAAGTGATAGTTATTTCCTAGCACATCCCTTTAACTAGGAGAGAGTTTTTCATTTATGCATTTCAAAACATGTATGGATATTGTATGGATTTGGCTAAATCTATTATCGATCTTCAAATTTCCGATGGATCTTCTTAGATAGGAACTATTTTGGCACGTGTGTGATTCTTCTAGAGATTGAAACATGGAATGGAGTGACCTTGGGGAGTTTTTTAGACGATGGGATCCAATGGAGTTTATGCCCAGATGAATTATGTATGAATTGTTTATGTATCTAGGAGAAAGCATAAATGAAATTATGAATCTTATGAGACTTTGAGTGAAAATTACAAGTACAAATTATTTGCTAATTAGACAGATTTGCTTGTTTACAAATCCTGTATGAATCTTCTAGATTTGAATCATGTATGAAGATGTATGAATCGTCTATTATTTGTGGATGAGTCCTATACAAAAAAAATTAAAAATAGAAACAAAGGTAAAACAGAGAGAACATATCAAGGGCCACCCGATGCTATGAGAGGATAGCTACATTGAAGCTTCTATACTCCAATGTATTTCAACTTCTCTTTGTGCAAGCGAAATGAGCTATATTCTAAATCTCTTCCTATCATTCCTTAATGCTAATTATGACATGCGAAAGGAGAAAAGGACACCTTGCTTGATGTGCATGGAAATAAATGAGTATGAGTGGAAGAGTACATGTTAAGAGAGGATTGGAACTCGTTAGAACATGTATACACGTTGCAACACACGGGTATTTTACTATTATATTTCAAAAAATGTAAAGCCTAACAATTGATGGTCGAGAAAACACATCATTGTGTGAGATAAAAAAGACGTCTTCTTATTACGTCTGAAAAACCAAGATGTAGTTTAGGAAAATTAATCACTAAACTATTTTGTCTTAGGAATTAAAGATGAGGTGATGTACATTAAGATGTATTTGTAAAGTCAATGAATGCAATACCATCTGACGAGGGTTGGACTCGTCAATGCCCATTGTTATGGACTTGGGTTTGGAGAAGATGGGGATGCTAGAAGTCATGGAACGGTTAACAGGAAAGTAACATGGGGACATGAGGTTTACCCATGTTCAGGCCCCCGGAGGGGAAACCCTAGTCCTGCTTGTCTGTTCTTGATTACGGCGGAACCGAAGGTTACAGTGTGCGTAGATGCAATCTGGCGAGGAGGTGTGTGTATGAGGTGAGTTGGATCCTTCTCACCGTACCCTCCTAGCCTTTATATATATAGGCCAGGTCCTGGGATTGGTCAAGTCGGTTACATATTAGGGTTGATACCCTTTGAAATTCTATCTAATCTAGACTTGTCCTCGAAGGAGTCGAATTTGCCACGGGCTTGGGCCACCCGAAATCTTCATGGCCTACGTGTCCTCGCATGGGCCTTCCTAGGGCTGGACCGGGTATACCAATGTTGTGCACCCGTAGGGTATATCCATGGCAGTAGCCCCCGAGTGTTCAATTGAATCTATGATTCGACTAGAGACTCTTCAATCTTTCGGGTGCTTTGTAGTTGAACCTGTTTTTCAAGGAGAAATGTTTAGTTCATAGGGATTGTTGATGCGTGTTCCTGGCTCACCTGGCGGATCAGGAGCAGTTATATGTCATAGGACAAAACAACACAATCTTAATCAGACTCGAGTCCCCGGACTAGAATCCGGAACGATTGCTCGTGTGATTCGACTCAGGCCGTTGTGGTCTTATAGGAGCCGAATCCTAGTGTGTAACAACCCTAGTTTTATTAAATAGTAATCAAGGTTTGTTTGTGCATTCATGAGCATCATCATTTAAAATGCATGCAAGGGAAATTAATCACAAAACCTTAAACCCTAGCTTTCCCTCTCTATTTGAAACACATTCAAAATGGTTTTGAATTTTGAAATCACAAAATTAATGGAGCCCAAATTGATTAAAGGGGTCCCTCAGTATTTTGTATATTTTATAAAGGCCTCTGGTATTTTTGAAATATACCAAAACCGAATTCAAAATAAATTACAAAAGAGAAAACAAATTACAGAAAAAGAAAAGAGTTTTTGTAAAAAAATAGTGCAGTAGTAGCCGGCCTAGCCAGCCCATATCTCTCTCTCCCTCTAATTGCCGCAGAGCACCACTGTAGCAGCCTGTCGCCCTTGCTTTGCAGCGGCACAAGCTAGCCCATCTGTAGCCCAGCCGGCCCTTACCCCTTTAGGCGTGTCTCACCTTTCTTCCTCCTCGTGACAGCAAGCGAAGCTGCTTGCTGGCGCTCCCGCCGTCGTTCGCCGCCGTAGCTACGCGCCAAGATTCCCGCGGTCGCTCTGGAGTTGGATAAGGCTCACGACAATGCTCTCGTCCTCATCCTGGTCTTCCCCCTCCCTCTCTCTAGCTCTCTCTTCATCCTCTCTCTGGGAGCCCGAAGCCCTAGCTCACCGGACTTTGCCATTCCCCACCGTCCCTAGCCTCCCTACGCCTAGCCGAAGCCACTGCTGGAAGCGCCATGTCGTCCTCATCATCTCTACTAATCCTATCAAGCAGGGGAGCTCGGAGTCGAGCTAATAGAGACCTCGTGTCCAAAGTCCGGTCGCCGTATTCATCGGAGATTCTGGCCGTTCTAGACCTCCCCCGGCCTCGCCACCACCTTTGTCGTCCTCACGGTGAGCCTATGCACATCCCCGTGCCCTTCGTCTCCTTCCTCTCGCTCTCTGGCATCTTCCCCATGAGTACCCGTCGCCGCCGTTGTTTGTCGTCGTCGGCTAAGCTCCGACGACCATTTGAGGGCGGCGCCACACCATCTTGTTCGCCTCGACGAGCTCGTTCCAACGCGACCCCTCTCACAGCCCCGCGCGCCCCCTTTCTCCCGCCCTGCAATCGATCTGAGAGGATCTCCATGGCTGACGTCAGCATGACGTCACCATGAGGCAATAATACCTATTTCTTTTATTTAATGTTTTGTAAATTCATTTTTGGAATTAATATATACCTATATGGGCCACCCCTGTCAGGATTTTAATAATTTTGGAAAATGTTTTCTGAAATGATTAAACTTATGACATGTGGGACCAAGCTGGAAAATAAATTAAATAATCTAAAAATGTTTTATAATTTCCTAAAATGATTTAAAATGGATTAACATTGGGAAAATCATAATTAATTCATTTTAAATCAGAAAAATACAAATAATATATCAAAATGTTCAGAAAAATAAGATCTAAACACTAGAATCAAAATTATAAGCAACTCTCATGGCAAGTATAATTAGAAGAACAAAATGAATCCCATAGGTGATTCCGAGGACCCCCCCTATTCTAGGGTTTGCACCTCTCAGACCTTGTTTAAAATGGTCGAGCATTTTTAGGGTTTCATTACAATACAAATTAACTTGTCATATCATCATCCTTGCTTGAGCATTGCATCGATGCCATGTGTTGATTGTTTCCCCCTTTCTTTCTGGTGTTTGGTACTTCTCCGGTAGAATACGATATCGGAATCAAGATCGAAGACCAAGGTCAACATCACTGAAGATCGAAGACCAATACTTGACCAACTATAATCAAGTAAAGTATCAGGTGTTCGGAACTCTACTTTCTGGATATCAACTGGCAAAGGCAAGCGAAGCCCCACACATACATATGAATCCTATGCTTTCAAAGAATTTACATTCTTGCCATGTGCATGCGATCCTAAAGTCTTTTATCGATAGATAGAGTAATCCTATCTGATGCATGTTCCCTTTGTAGATTATACTCCCTGATCCACCGCTCCTAGCATAACTAGGGTTTGGCTTGCGAAGCGTTGCTAGCGCTATTATCTTTGTTGTGCTTAGCCATGCTTAGTTGTCATTGTTGGTCCATCCGGTTGATGAATCAGAGCTGCGAATGAACCTAGTATGACAGGATGACGTGGTAAGATAAGAGATGAAAGTTAAACACGCTAAGGCTTGTATGGGAGGCCATATTCGGTTGTGGTTTTTGCAGTCCCATACTTTCAACCCTTAGGACCCAATGTTCTTGCCTCTTGAACAAGGACGAGCATACAGCCACACGGGGGCCTGGAAACCCCCTCGACCAACTAACTTGCCTAGTAGATTCCATGAGTCACATAGTTCGGGTGTTCCATTCGACATATGCATTCTGGATCTTCTCGAAGGAGGTGCATTCATACAGGTAGGTAAGCGTGGCAGGGAACAAGAGATGCCCGGCATCCGTAATCTTGAACACTGTTCACATCATTAGGGACCGACTTCGGGACTCGACCCGTTACGGCGGCATCTCCCTAGTGTGTGACTCATGGTCTCGGCGAAAGCAAGGTAAAGGTCATGTCTAACCACCCTCTGACGGCCTTCCAACGAAGAGGGCTAATGTACTGGCATTAAGAGAAGGTTAGTATGTGTGGGTAAAGTTGTACACCCCTGCAGGGTTATTAATCTTTTCAAAAAGCCGTGTCCACGGTTATGGACGACTTGGGAATGGACGTGAAGATCATAGAGAACTTGAACCTAATCGTAAAACTTGGCAAGTTAAGTAATGTATGCTCAAGGATGCTTCCTCAGGGATCGAGGGGGTGATCCTAGATAGGTTCAGATGATGATGATTTGGTGGATATCAAAATATGATGATCAATACTTTGGAGATGTCGTTCTCTTATCCCCTTTTATAATATTCTGATTAGTCGAGATTCTTCTCCCTCTTGTTTTAAAAACAAAGATGGCTTTATGCAAAATAACTCCACCAGCCATAAGTCTTGCGGAGTACACCCTGTACTCACCCTTGCTTCGTTGATACTTTTGCAGCATAGTAGGTGTTACTATAGAAGATGAGTTCTGCACAACATCGACATCGACGAGTAGTTTGGGGTTCCCAGCTGGCAGTCTGGGATCTATGGATTGGACGGCATTGTTATGCTTCAGGCCTCTTAGGCCATTTGTTAAGTTTGCTATACTTAACAGAATAATTTGCCTTCCGTTGTTTGATGTTTGTGGTTAGTGACCTCTGCTTGTAATAATTTGGTTCTCTGCTTAGTTATGAGCTCGCTGTAATAATTTTTGTGTCATAGGGTCACTGTTGTGTTATCAATTCTCTCTTTGTACGCTTTCGAGGTTTAGGTTAGGCTTATATTAGACAGAGGTCTGGAATTTTTCTAGCCCTGATCCCGGGGGTGTCACAGGTTTTGGTATCAGAGCCATACCGACTGTAGGAAACCCTTTTTATTGGTCGATGTTGAGTCTAGTGCTTGTGAAAACTATTTTCAAAGATGAAAATTATGTTCAAAAACTCTAGTATGCTTCTTTTTCTCCTTATCCAGATTCTCTCTAACTCTAGGTCATCTTACCTTGTGTTGATTTGGAAAAGTTTTGCTATTTCATCTCTTTCTTCAAAGTTAGGTGCCTCTTCAGGCATGTCGGTTCTCAACCATTTGACCTAGTGTTGAGTTCTCTAGAGTCAGCTGTGTGTTTTTCTTGATTTCCTTGTTCTGTTTCTTCTGAGAGATTTCTTTTTATCATGATATCTCTACCCTAAGGATCCACAACATCGTGTTGATGGTTCCACAATGTTCTGTTCTAGGCTTCGAGGTTTCCTTTCGCCTCGTGTGCCTCCTTTTTGTTTGTTTGGTACTTCAGAAGTCGTTTCTTCATTTTGAAGCTACCTCGTGATTATTATATTGTAGTGTACGCTTTGTCACTCAAGTATTAGTTATTCCTTTCTTTGGGTTTTAACCCTCGGACTTGAACCTAAGATCCCCAATTGTGCTGGATTCTGGTGTTGCGAATCTTGTACATGAAGCTGACATTTAACCCAAGATCCATTTTGTTGACCCCTGTTGTCACATCCCGAAATTCTCCTAATTTTGGAATGTGAAATAAATAAAATAAGCTTGATTGATTATTTGACTTTGTTGAAAATTCTCAAAGAAAAGAAACTTTTTGAATTGAAAATCCTCTCGACCTTGAATTCAAAATCTTATATTCTTTTGTTATGGCCTAAGTAGCCATATAGGCAAAAGAGGGTGGATTGAGTTTTAGTTTTAGTATTAGTATTTGAATGAATGTTTTCAAAAAAAATGAAAACCATGAAGCATTCATAAGCATTTCATTATATCCATGCAAAGTTCTCACAAACTGAATCCAAATCCTAGTATCTAAATCCTATAGTTGTTTTGCCCAAATGTTTCTATAAGGAATATAAAGATATTTATGAAACCACCATGTTCAAACAAGTGATAATATTACAAATATAATCCTATAATAATCTACTAAATTTTAGAAAAATTTAGAAATAAGAATCGTGTCATTTGGAGTTCGTATGCAAAAGATATGAGGAAAAGAAATAAATAGAAAATGGAAAAAAAAGAATAAAAAAACTAACGGGACGAGCCACGCGCACGGGAGAAGGGATCGATCCCGTAGTTGCTTTAATTTCCGTGCAGAATCTGTTATTCTCAAACCTATCTCTACTCAAATACTTATATCTTTTCATCTATAACTCCAAATCGACTTCCGTTTGTTTATACTTGTTTCCTACTCTAAGACCTATCTCTCCACCATCCTAAACCTCCATATAAACGCGTGGAGCCACAGCTGTATGAGTTTTCCTTCTTGAAATTCCGAATCTACACATGCTCGAATCTTATTTCGTTTATTCACTCATCTAGACTTCATCGTTTGCCTTCGTCCAAAACACGAAAGTTGTAGATCTCGTCGAAATCTTTCAATCCCGACAAACCTCAACTCTTTTCATCCACCACAGCCGGAGAATTCCGCACCGCAATATTTCAGATATGACGGTGTAAATCCAAGATGTACTCGCTCTCGTTTCTTTAAATCCAAATTCCTTTGGTGAAAAGGTAGCACTAATGATTCTCTACAACTTTCATGTTGTAAGTTTTTCAATTTGATCTACGGATTTGTATCTCTAACACAGATCTCTTTCTTATCTATTATGAGTCAAAATCGAGCCGATCTTCTTTTCTAGCCACTGGATCTCATCCCGACGGTCAAGATTAGAGCTTATCAATGAAGGGGTATGAGCCAACCAGATATCGCCACGTGTCAAGCCAGGTCAGCCCCGCGTCCCAGTCAGCATAGAATATTCCCTGTAGATTTGAAATTGAATTTAATTTGCAGAAAATTGTATAAACTTGAAAAAATCATATAAAAAATTCGTAGATCCAAAAAAAGCAAATAATATATCAATGGATTCAAAAAAATATGTAGAATATTAATATGGCATTAGATCCAACATTTACAGTATGCATTTACTATAGCAATTTAATTAGTTTTAATGGTCTTTTAGGTTAATAAATTTATAGGAAATTATCTATAACTCCGAAAAATATGAACAATATATCAAATTAAAGCTACTATAATGTAGATTAATAATATCTGGTTGGAGCCAGCTCTTGCGGATTATTTACCCCGTAGCAATTTAATTAGTATTAATGGCTTTAGAAATCATTAAATTCATAGCAAATTATTTGCATATCACAAAAAATATAAATAATATACTGATGGAAAGCTGGTTCCAAGTAGATCATCAATATGCAATTGGTTCAGACAAATACTGTAAGCTTTTGCCATGAATATTTAAATAGATTAATGGCCCCTTTGGTGTAATAAATTCATAAGAAAATAAATACTATTCAGAAAATTGTAAATAATATGTCCCTAGATTCAAAATTCCGTGTAGATTCTAGATCTGGCATTAGATTTATTTTTGGACGTGGTAAACTGTTTAGATAATTTAAACTCTATTAAGTAGTAATTAAATCATAGAAAAAGATCTGCAACTCCGATTAGGGTGAATCCAAATGCTAAGGTTTTGTATTGACAATATCTATACAGAGAAATTGCATGCCAAATTATTTGGTACTGTTAAAATAGAAATTCATATAGAAATCTTTAAACCCATTGAAATAGTGTTTTAATCATAAGAAAATATCTATAACTCCTTTTTAGGTGATTCAAATTGCTACTGTCTATAAATTGCATTACCTATCTAGTAGCATTTAGTTCACAATTTAATACGACATAAACATCAGTAGTTCAATTAAAGTGGTATAAACCATATTAAATCGATACAACTTTAGTAATAAAAGCTTTAGTGCATTAAATGACTTTACACATACATCATGTGATGTAATAATATTCAGAACACTAAATACAACAAGAGTGACCCATTAAAACATCATGATGCATTTTTTCATCATTGTTTTATTGTATTGTTGTATTGTTGCTTGATTGCAATGTTTTGAATGGTGTGCTTGTTGTGCTTTGTTTCAAACGTTAGATTGCGAGGAGTGCAACTACTGTGATTGCAACTACTATGATTGCAAGTATTATGGTTATGGCGAGTGCAACCATTATATCTATGAGGATTGTGAGGATTATCTAATCTACTACATCTACAACAAAGGCAAGTGGTGCTATCTTGGTCATAAATGTCCTACTGTTTTCCTATGCATTGTAGATGTTTTTGTAGAATTGCATATGTAGGAATTGTTGTGTATATGCTATGCTATGTCCTATATTATTCCCTAGTATTCCTTGTTTATGAGCCATCATATTGGTAGATTGCTTAGCTATGCTATTTAGATGAGGAAGGGAATCACACCATGAAAAGTTATATGTTTTGAAAGGACTTTATTTTGTTAAATGACAAACCAACATGATTTTAATGAACCACCTGGGCGGAATGGCATTGATTGGGTCATCGAGTGTGGATTATGGTGGGGAATGCCACCCAGGACACTGAGAAAGGATTGGTTTCTTTGTTTGGTAGCTTTCGTGTGCAACCATGTGCCAATAATGAAATGGGTGGTTGGCTGGACTTAGTAGGTTGTGGCGACCCGAACCCTACATAGCCAGAGATGTAGAATAGTGTAGGTTGGTATGGTGCGTGGATGGGTTTGGGAATCTCTTCCCGAATTGTCTCTTCTTGGACTTCTCCCTATCATCACACAATATGAGTGTGGTGGTCCGAGCTGGGTTGGCCAAGTCACATGGGTAAAGTGTACTAACCCCTGCAGGGTGTCTAAACTAAGTACTTATCCGTGTCCCCAGTTATGGACAATTTGAGCGACCTGATATTGATGCTATGACATATTCTCGCTTATCTGTATTTCTTAATTACTTAAAACTTGTTGGGTGAACTTAATTGGGTAGGAGCACCTGGGAGTGAACCAGAGTGTCCTATTTATCATATTGGAAAACTACTTTGTTACAAATGCTAGGATAAAACTATTGCTTTATGCAAATGAGCCTGAACTCCACTTATCCAAATAAGCATGTAGTTGATAGTTCTGTTGTTAACCACTTTAGCCTACTTGCCATACATTCCATGTATTGACCCTTCGGGGCTGCTATGTTTCATGTTGCAGGTTATATCGTATCTGAGTGATCGTTCATAGGTCGCGAGACTCCACTCAACAATTGTTCGCCTAGGCACATTTGAAGGATGGAGATCTACCTTGTAATTGCTTTCCGCTATAATATAATGTAAATTCTGGATCATATTCGTTGTATTTATGATGCACAGTTATATTTGGTATCATTTTGTACTATGTGTGTCAGTGAACCGATCCAGGAATTGACACTATACACATGAACTCAGCCTTATCAGGCGAGGGTGTTACACCTGTGGTTAATGTTTACACATTACCTTAGAATGGATAGTACCTTCTAGTATAGCCTTCAAGCCTGTGGATATTGTCGTTACCCGATAAAGGACTTCCCCTACCACATGCTAGGGCAGATGTTCTTTAATGGAACCAAATAGATCATGCCAAGAGTGCTCTTTGCAAGACTCACATATATACTCGTGACTCTACCACACCTTCCTTTTCTATGCATCGGTTTTCGGAAGATTATTGACTTATGCATCCACATCTCGGGATTCTAACCTGAGCATGTTCTTTACCCTTGTTGTTCTCCGACCTTTGTCTACCAATTGGTAGCCAAGTAGTAAATGTGCATTGGTGTATTCTAATGCAAGATACTCTTGTGATCCGTCATGACAAACCATTTTGGGATGTCAGGAGAAACAAACTCCAGTACCTCGTCATTTCTAGGACTAGGTCAAAGTGTTGTAATCTGCAGATCAATAAACATTGATTAGCTTATGTTTTGTTCTACCTTAAAGTATCACACGCTTTCTATACTAAGAGGTCATGCTGAGTTTGATGACCCTCTTAATGAAGTGATACTCTTACACATTTTACCCACCCTTCCTCTAAGCTGTTCGTGTTCAGGAATGTTGCGTGGGCGTAATGATGTGGCCATTCGAGATTCCTAGCAATTTATATTGCTTTGAACTCAAAGGACATTTGTATAATTCTTAGCGTGATTGGTTAACCCTATCACTAAGAAAAGGATGATTGTGCTACCAAGTCTTTTATTCTAGTGTGCTCTTTTCGGTCAAAGATTTAGGATTGTGCCTAACCTCTGAGACTATGCCTTCTTGCCTTGCCAAGCAAGTTTTCCTCTTGAGCTTTGTGACATATCGGTGGTCCATGATATTCTGGATGTCTTCTAGAAGTATCGCCATGTCACCACATGACCGTGTTGTCAGGTTCTTGAGTAAGCTGTTTCTTTAAACTGCTCCTTTCTCCAAGGATCCGTACTGGATACCCTTAACTAGTTGGTTGAGCTTAAACAATAACTTGGAGAGTTTTAAGACAAAAAATTTCTATCCAACTCTATTCCTCCTTAAAGGGATGTCTAGTTTTGTTCGTGTCGAAGTAAGATAGTATGTCCTTTGTGGATATGTTATCTTCCCTCCTTTGATTTGATTTGGGAAATCGTCAAATCAAACTCAGTTCCAAGGACAATCTTGATGGTGTATCTACTTGTGATGCTCCACCTAGGTACATATTCATGTCTTTGGTCTGACCAGTATTTCTGCTTTGTTATACAACATATGAGTCCATCTTCTCGGACTGTTTTGATAAGTTTGCTATTGAGCCCATCGATGACATCCTTATCCTCTCTAGGTTATAACAGATTCATATGGAATAGTTGGCATTAATGTTGGAAACCTTTGAGAACCATCTTCGTGTTATCTTGAAGTATGTGTTCTGGATGTTAGAAGTGACCTTCTCCGATTCACGTGCAAATAATGAAAGATGTCGTCGTGGATTTGAGTAGAGTTGTTTTTGTTTCCTCGGGAATCATTTCAAGTTAGTCAAGCATGTGCGGAGAATCCTTGATATGGTAGGTTGATACCTTCATATTTCAAGAAGCTCCCTGATGCACATTAAGCCACTGATTGATTCATTCACGGAAGATAAGAAGTCCAACAAAACTTCTATATCCTCCTAAATGCTTTCCAACAAGGATTCAGTTGTGTTACGTTGCAAACAATTCACGTAGATGCAATTATATTTTGATAACTTGCTATCACATGGGTTCCGCAATCTAGCTCATTTTTTGGAGCTTGACATTGAAGTCCATATCTTGATAATCTAGTGAATTTACCTCTGTGTAAATGATACAAAATTTCTTTTCGGATATGCTAGTCTAAAGTATCTCTCCACCTAATCAAAGCTAAATATCAAGCAGCAATAATGATTGGTGTTCCTCAAGGTTATGACGTAGGTCTATTGTAACTCTGGCAAGATTGATGTAGTGGTTGACACAATTAGTCAGAAGATCTATTGCCATACTCTCTTGAATCAGCAATCACAACCACTCTTCATAAGGCATCTTCTATGATTTATCATAGGATTTGATCTTATGGCTCCCTTTGGATCCGAAGTCTGACCTTTACTTGATGACTGGTTAAAGGCTTGCCAGTAGCCTGATATCCGTATTTCAAACCTCAAGGAGAACATTTAAATTAGAGTTGCTAAATGTTTTTCGGTCAATCCTCCAGACCCTTTTACGATGGCAAGCGTCTTGTTATGCCAAGTACTTGGAGTCTGAGAATGAAGTTTCTTTCTTCTCGTGTCATCGGGAATCTTCTAAACTATTCGTCTTGGAGGTGTAAAGTGATATACCTGGATGGATAAAGAGTTTCCTTTCCACTTTCTTAAACATGTTCGAAGAGCGACCATGATTTTGGTAATCAATAGTTTCTCTTGTTACATGTTCCTTGTGACTCTTACGAGTCCTCTCCACCAAAACACCTTTCTGTCTTGGCCTTCTGTTGAACAAAAGAGTGACCCTTCTGCGTCAAAAGTAGTTCAACAGCTTGGTTTTGTTGGTATCTATCTTTTCCACCTATAAAGCTCTACTTAAGTTGTTTAGTAGAGTTTTATCTCTTAAAGTCTGTGGTCGTCTTCTTTCTATTGGAAGCTTTCTTCCCTTAGAAGTCAAAATCTTCTGTAATTTCCCTGGTCTCAATCCTTATGAAGATCAGCTAAGCGTCAACTTGAAACCATCTCTTTTTGTTTCCTCTGTTATCTTGACGTGTTTCATGTTTGTTGGCTTTATAGATGTTCGCGAAACATCTATCCATGAGTTGACCATGAGATACTCAGTTTGTGGTTCTGTGACATTCCCTTTCTTCCTTAGTGTGAGCAGCCACCTCGAAGTTTATGAAGCGCTTCGTCCACTCGCCATGGTGGCATGGGTCAACCTCTTCGCGAAGATCGTTGAAGTTTAGTGTAACCCTGTTCCTTCTGTCTTCCTACCTAGGAATCTCGGGACGAGATTCTTTTAAGGGGGATAGAATTGTAACAACCCTAGTTTTATTAAATAGTAATCAAGGTTTGTTTGTGCATTCATGAGCATCATCATTTAAAATGCATGCAAGGGAAAATAATCACAAAACCCTAAACCCTAGCTTTACCTCTCTATTTGAAACACATTCAAAATGGTTTTAAATTTTGAAATCACAAAATTAATGGAGCCTAAATTGATTAAAGGGTCCCTCAGTATTTTGTATATTTTATAAAGGCCTCTGGTATTTTTGAAATATACCAAAACAAAATTCAAAATAAATTGCAAAAGAGAAAACAAATCACAAAAAAGAAAGAGTTTCTATAAAAAAAATAGAGCAGCAGCAGCCGGCCTAGCCAGCCCATCTCTCCCTCTCCCTCTAACTGCCGCACAGCACCACCGTAGCATCCTGTCGCCCTTGCTTTGCAGCGGCCCAAGCTAGCCCATCTGCAGCCCATCCGGCCTGTACCCCTTCAGGCGTGTCTCACCTTTCGTCCTCCTCGTGACAGCAAGTGAAGCTGCTCGCTGGTGCACCCGCCGATGTTCGCCATCGTAGCTGCATGCCAAGATTCCAGCGGCCACTCTAGAGTTGGATAAGGCTCGCACCGATGCCCTCATCCTCATCCGGGTCTTCTCCCTCCCTCTCTATGGCTCTCTCTTCCTCCTCTCTCTGGGAGCCCGAAGCCCTAGCTCACCGTACTTTGCCATTCCCCACTGTCTCCAGCCTCCCTAGTCCTAGCCGAAGCCACTGCTGGAAGCGCCATGTCGTCGTCATTATCTTTGCTAATCCAATCAAGAAGGGGAGCTCGGAGTCGAGCTAATCGAGACCTCGTGTCCAAAGTATGGCTGCCGCTTTCATTGCCGATTCCGGCCGTTCTGGACCTCCCCCGGCCTCGCCACCACCTCGGTTGTGCTCACGGTAATCCTCTACACCTCCCTATGCCCTCCATCTCCTTCCTCTCGCTCTTTGTCATCTTCCCCACGAGGACCCGCTGCCGTCGCTGTTTGTCGTCGCCAGCCAAGCTCCGATGACCATTTGAGGGCGGCGCCACCACCATCTTGTTCGCCTCGACGAGCTCGTTCCAACGCGACCCCTCTCGCAGCCCCGCGACCCCCTTTCTCCCGCCCTGCAATCGATCTGAGAGGATCTCCATGGCTGACGTCAGCATGACGTCACCATGAGGCAATAATACCTATTTCTTTTATTTAATGTTTTGTAAATTCAATTCTGGAATTAATATATACCCATGTGGGCCACCCCTGTCAGGATTTTAATAATTTTGGAAAATGTTTTCTGAAATGATTAAACTTATGACATGTGGGCCCAAGATGGAAAATAAATTAAATAATCAAAAATGTTTTATAATTTCCTAAAATGGATTAAAATTGGGGAAATTATAATTAATTCATTTTAAATCAGAAAAATACTAATAATATATCAAAATGTTCAGAAAATAAGATCTAAACACTAGCATCAAAATCATGCATTGTTAAGCAACTCTCATGGCAAGTATAATTAGAAGAACAAAATGAACCCCATAGGTGATTCCGAGGACCCCCCCTATTCTAGGGTTTGCACCTCACGGACCCTGTTTAAAATGGCCGAGCATGTTTAGGGTTTCATTACAATACAAATTAACTTGTCATATCATCATCCTTGCTTGAGCATTGCATCGATGCCATGTGTTGATTGTTTCCCCTTTCTTTCTGGTGTTTGGTTCTTCTCTGGTAGAATATGATATCGGAATCAAGATCGAAGACCGAGGTCAACACCATCCAATATCGAAGACCAATACTTGACCAACTATAATCAAGTCAAGTATCAGGTTTCCGGAACTCTACTTTCTAGATATAAACTGGCAAAGGCAAGCGAAGCCCCACACATACATATGAATCATATGCTTTCAAAGAATTTACATTCTTGCCATGTGCATGTGATTCTAAAGTCTTCTATCGATAGATAGAGTAATCCTATCTGATGCATGTTCCCTTTGTAGTTTATACTCCTTGATCCACCGCTCCTAGCATAAGTAGGGTTTGGCTTGCGAAGCGTTTCTAGCGCTATTATCTTTGTTGTGCTTAGCCATGCTTAGTTGTCACTGCTGGTCCATCTGGTTGATGAATCAGAGCTGCGAATGAACCTAGTATGACAGGATGACGTGGTAAGATCAGAGATGAAAGTTAAACACGCTAAGGCTTGTATGGGAGGCCATAGTGGGTTGTGGTTTTTGCAGTCCTATACTTGCCACCCTTAGGACCCGATGTTCTTGCCTCTTGAACCAAGACGAGCGTACAGCCACACGGGGGCCTGGAAACCCCCTCGACCAACTAACTTGCCTAGTATATTCCATGAGTCACATAGTTCAGGCATTCCATTCGACATATGCATTCTGGCTCTTCTTGAAGGAGGTGAAGGAGGTGCATTCATACAGGTAGGTAAGCGTGGCAGGGAACAAGAGATGCTCGGCATCCATAATCTTGAACCCTGTTCACATCATTAGGGACCGACTTCGGGACTCGAACCGTTACGGCGGCATCTCCCTAGTGCGTGACTCATGGTCTCGGTGAAAGCAAGGTAAAGGTCGTGTCTAACCACCCTCTACCGGCCTTCCAAGGAAGAGGGCTAATGTACTGGCATTAAGAGAAGGTTAGTACATGTGGCTAAACTTGTACACCCATGCAGGGTTATTAATATTTTTGAAAAGCCGCGTCTGCGGTTATGGACGACTTGGGAATGGGCGCGTAGATCATAGAGAACTTGAACCTAATTGTAAAACTTGGCAAGTTAAGTAATGTATGATCAAGGATGCTTCCTCAGGGATCGAGGGGGTGATCCTAGATAGGTTCAGATGATGATGATTTGGTGGATATCAAAAGATGATGATCAATACTTTGGAGATGTCTTTCTCTTATCCCCTTTTAAAATATTCTGATTAGTCGAGATTCTTCTCCCTCTTGTTTTACAAACAAAGATGGCTTTATGCAAAATAACTCCACCAGCCATAAGTCTTGCAGAGTACACCCTGTACTCACCCTTGCTTCGTTGATACTTTTGCAGCATAGTAGGTGTTACTATAGAAGATGAGTTCTGCACAGCATCGACATCGACGAGTAGTTTGGGGTTCCCAGCTGGCAGTCTGGGATCTATGGATTGGACATCATCGTTATGCTTCAGGCCTCTTAGGCCATTTGTTAAGTTTGCTATACTTAATAGCATAATTTGCCTTCCGTTGTTTGATGTTTGTGGTCAGTGACCTTTGCTTGTAATATTTTGGTTCTCTGCTCAGTTATGAGCTCGCTGTAATATTTTTTGTGTCGTAGGGTCACTGTTGTGTTATCAATTCTCTCTCTGTATGCTTTCGTGATTTAGGTTAGGATTATATCAGACAGAGGTCAAGAATTTGTCTAGCCCTGATCCCGGGGGTGTCACACAGTGCTTTTCGAATGATGTAACCAACGCGTCCGTCGTGATTTTCATCGTGCTTATTGACACAGGATTATACTGGTAGAGCGCATTTGGGTGTGTTACCAGGCCATCAGATGGTATCTATAGGGCTTATATTTTATCACCACGGAGGTGTTTTGGGTGGCCAAGGAGACTGCTTCTCACTTAGCGTTAATTTGGGCAAAGTTGCCAAAAGATTTTGTCATATTTGATCCGAAGGATCTCAGTCGAGTAATTCATAGGGTGCGCGACCAGCGCTCCCTATGGGAGTAGCCCCCGATTGTCTGTTCGATCCGTAGACTCGAGCAGAGACTTTAGTTCAGTCGTTCTCATCAGTTTGCATTATTAGTCTGAAGGACACATTTTTTCAAATGCGCGACCAGCTCTCCCTATGGGAGTAGCCCCCGAGTCCATAGTGGAGTCGTAGACTCGACGTAGGACTCGAAGATATTTCGAGGTTCTTTTGTCTGTGTAATCTCTCAGGTGCGCGGCTAGTGCTCCTGATAGGAGTAGCACCCGAGTAGTTGGTTGAGTCATAGACTCAAGTAAGTACTTTTATGATCAATCAAAATCTTCGAGCCGTTGCTGGCTTTGCTTTGATGATGTCAGTGCTGACGACCGGTGAGCTCAACCGTCTGCGGCGGCAGAAATGCTGTGACGGGATGATCATGGGTCCCACCATCTGACCTGACGTTGACTAGTTACGCGTAGGCGTGGCGAAAGTTACGTGGCGAAAGTTATGGTGTTCCTCAATTTCCGCACGTAGTGGACGGCGTGCTAGCGACAGTTTAGTTTAGTGCTGACACGTGGATGACAAGATTTGCGGCACGCGTTAGGGCTTCACAATCGACGGTTCTGCTGCGCCGTCTTCCCCCTTTTATACCGTGGGGAAAACAGTGATCTTTCGCCCTTTGTCATTTTTTTCTATCTCATCGCCATTTCCACAATTTCCTGAGCTTCTCTATTCTCATCGTGCACTAGACGTGCTCCGTAATTTTCCTTCGTATTTTCTTTGTTCTCATTGCCGCATCGCTGCTCCAAGATGGGCAAGCTGAAGAAGGCATCGTCCGCTGTAGCGAGGTCAAGCGCCGCCGGCATTGGGAAGAAGGTCGCTGCTCCGGGCCGCACCACCGACCGCGGGTGGCGGCTAACGGAGATGCGCGAGTCGGATTTGCGCAAACTGCGTGACGCTGGGTTGATCTCCAAGGAGAAGGACGACGCCATCCTCCCCAATCAGGAGGTAATCCCAAGCCCACCCGAAGGATTTCGCGTGATGTTTTTTGCTTTTGTCGTTCGGGGTCTCTCCTTGCCCGCCCACGAATTTCTTCATGAGCTTCTCTTTTTCTACGGGATTCAGTTGCACCATCTGTCTCCCAACTCTCTCCTTCACATTGCTTGCTTCATTACTCTATGCGAGTGCTAGCTCGGCATCGAGCCGCACTTTGGCCTCTTCCGGAGAGTCTACTCAGTGAAGAGGCAATCTGGCACCGGTGGTGTTTATCCACTAGGTGGCTGCATCATCTCCATCCGTTCCACTGCCCAATTCTTTTCTTTCTCCATTTGCGAGTCCGTCCAGTATTGGTACAGGAAGTGGTTCTACATCCACGACGTCAAGCTAGACGGTCAGCATTTTGGTCTCGCCCCTTTTGATTCCAAACAAAAGATCACCCGAAAGAGGTCGTGGGGGAAGGACATCTTATAGGGTGAATCCGAGGAGGTGGAGAAGCTCTACAAGTGAGTGGAGGCTCTCCAGATGGTGGTCGGCAAAGAGGTTAATGGTGTCGATATCATTCGCACCTTCCTCAAGCGTCGGGTGTGAAGGAAATATGCTCTAGAGGCAATCATAGAGATGATTATATTTCTTATGTATCCATGAGTTATTGTAATGTTCCTTGAATATCCATATCAGGCAACTTGTATTGATTGGCAATTATGTGAATTTTTTGTGAAACTCTTTACTTGTATGGTTATCCAAATAGTTGTCCCTAGTCGGAGTTCATGTGAGGACACACGTGAATATTAGACTAGCACATAGATTGGTTGATGACTATGTTTCGCAAGTCATAGACATGGAGATGTCAAACCAATGATGTGGACACATGTTATGAACATGGGGTTGGACTAACCCAACTTGATACTGGCAATTAGACTTGCAGCTCTCTCTACACATCGTGTACGTTTTGTCCTTGGACCTGAGATTGTCGCATGTACTTGAGATGTGGATCGACCTACTTTGGGGCTATCAGACGCTACTCCATAACTGGGTAGTTATAAAGGTAGCTTTCAGGTTTATCCTGAAGCATGCTGCAAGGCATGGTCAATCAAGATGGGATTTTCCCCTCTCTACTTGAGAGATATATCTCTGGGCCCCTCGAGTGATCGGATCTAGAAATGCATGGCCGTGATACATAAGATTAAGAGTTAACCTAGTAAAGGGATTCCAAATCATAGTATCGAGAAAGGGAGGTCAGCTTGGAGCTAGACCAAATATCGTGAGGCAAAGGGAAAGACATGTACTAAACCTTGTGATGGTTCATCCGATATGATCTTTGTATGCGTTTAGGAGTTAGCACGTCTTGCTAGAGGCCGCTACCAACTATTGATAGAATAAGTGTATTTGTGTCATCTATATATGTATATGAACCTATAGGGTCACACACTTAAGGGGATGGAAGCCTAATGAGGATTAGATCCGAATTAGACCAGGCTTAGGCTACTAATGGGATGCTAATGTAGAAGCCCACTAGGGATGCCTATATAAGAGAGGGTGGGGCGAGCTGACCAGGGTTAGACCATTCCACCCAGCCGCCACCCCTCACGCATGTGTTGCACGCACGGACCTAGCAGTCCGGCGTCTAACGCTTCCACCCCGCACGTGTGGATACCTCGGAGGTGCTGCATCTATGGCACTTGGACGAGCCGCGCAAGGGGAGCTGCTCGTGGGACGAGGACAAGGAGGAGACGTAGAACGTCTACACTTCCTCGACACGCTTCATCAAGTTCCGCAACTACGCATCTAGTGGTAATCCCATCATCTGTGACAACAGTATTCCTGGTTTACGCGGTAGAAATTTTTGATTTGCGCTAGTGTAGCCTACCCGTATCCCTTCAGGTTGCAGCCGCTCCAAGCGAGGGCGCATCTGATGTTCCTGTATGCTGGTCTTAGCGATCCGACAAGGGTCTCGCCTGAGGAGATGTCTTCAGGTGACCTTGATAAAGCGCTTTGGCCTATGCTGAAGTTCAAGTCCGACGAGGACCTCCCGGGGAAATATTTGACCTCCCCTTTCAGTGCCAAGAAAGCAGTTCCCTAGGTGAAAACTTGTAGTATGCGCATAGCGCTTTTGAGTGCTTGTTGAGCGATGTGAAGTCCACTCACATCCGTAGGATGTCCGTGTCCTTTTTGGGGACCAGCACGGTGTTGGCCAGCCACTTGCTTTCCTTGATTTCCCTGATGAACTTGGCGTCGAGGAGTCTGTTGACTTTGATTCCAACGGCCTCGGCTCTTGGTTTGGACAGTTGACACATCGACTTCTTGACTGGCTTTGCATCTGGAAACACATTGAGTGCATTCTCGGCGAATTCCCTGGGAACTCCTGGCATGTCCGCGAGACACCAGCGAAAAATTTCCTAGCGCTCATGGAGGAATTCGACGAGCGCACATTCCTATGCAGGACTCAGGTCATTGGCGATCAACACCGTCTTGGAGGCATATGTTGGGTGAATATGCACCTTCTTTGTGTTGACTGCGGAGTCGAACGACATGTCGGGTGCATTTTTCCTGGTAACTGGGGGTGCCCTGTTGTCTGTCACCTCCCTGAGTCTCGTGAGCTCCTCCTGCATGCCGAACGACTGAGAGATTCTGTTGAAGTCTCTGTCGTAGCTGTCGGACCTTGTGAAGCTTCATGTGACGGTGATGACGCCCCTAGGTCCTGGCATCTTCAGTAGCACATATGCATAGTGCGGTACTGCCAGGAATCTTGCGAATGCCACGCGCCCGAGGATGGCGTGGTACTGTGATGGCCAGTACACCACTTCGAACTCTAGCCACTCACGCATGAAGTTATCGGGCTTGCCGAAGATGACATCGAGCCATATCTTGCCCAGGGGGTATATGCCCTTCCCTGGGACTATGTCGTAGAACATCGTGTCTGATTGCTCTAGGCTGCACAGCGGGATCCGTATCATTGTGAGTGTGCTGGCGAACATCAGGTTGATGCCGCTGCCACCTTACATGAAGACGTGGCTCATCTCGAATCCCCCGATCTGGGCCTCGAGCACCAGGGCAGATTGACCTGGGCGAGGGATCTGGCGTGGGTGATCCAAATGGTCAAACGTGATGCAGGACTCCGAGCCGCTGAGGTACTCAGGTATGTTTGGTGGGGAGGTCACAACCAGGCTGACTTGGCGGGTGATCTTCTTCTGCACCCTATTGGTTGGACGCCCCTTCTGGATTATCAGGGACCCTTTCGGTTGAGGGTATCCATCTGCACCGTTGTTCGGTGCTGGTGCGACCGGCGGCTGCGACGGTCCGCCAGGTGGTGGTGGAGGATCTCCATGGGCGATGGTACCTGGATCAGGTGTGAATCCAGGGTTCACCGTCTGGCGCCGCATTTGGGTGAGGCCCTCGCTGAGCTTCTGGAATTCTCGGCAGTCCTTGAGCATGTGGATGGCCTTCTTATTACCATCTTATTTGTCGATGTAGAAGTGGATGGTGAAGGGACCAGACAACTTGTCGTATGCCAAAGGCTCGTCGCCGCGGTTGCGACGTTGCCACGTTTGTGTGGGTTGTCCGCCATCGCGGTAGTTGTTGCTGCGGTATCCGCTGTTGTGGTTGCCTTCATCGCGTCAATCAGCGTATCCAGCCGCAACCATGTCGACTCCATCGTGATCGTTGTAGACGCGTGATCTTCTCTTGCTGCGGCGCTCGCGCCGGCGGCCAAAGTCGTCTTAGTCATCCGAATGCATTCCGTTGACACAATCCTCGCCGTCTGCCCAGCGGTTGGCGATGTCCATGAGGTGGTCAAGGGTTTTGGGCTTGATGCGCCCAAGCTCCTCCTTGAAATCTGGGCACCTGGCACCATTCTTGAAGGCATTGATTGCTCTTTCTTCGGAGATGTGTGCGGCGGAGTTCTTGATGTGGGACCAGCTTAGTATGTACGAGCGAATGGACTCGTTGGTCCGCTGGGTGCAGGTCCGCAGCTCTTCGATTGAGGCCGACCTCTTGCTTTTCCCCTTAAAGTTGCGGATGAAGCTATATGCCAGCTCTTCCCAGCTTCGGATGGATCTGGAGGATAGGCTGCTGAGCCAGACCCTGGTTGCGCCTGTTAGCTGTAGCTGAAGGCACTGTAAGGCGGTGTTCTTGTTCCCACCGTGGAGCTTTACGAACGACAGGTGATTGCCGAGCCAAGTCTTTGGCTCCTGCGTGTCGTCAAACTTCGGATTGTCTGAAGGGAGCTTGAAATTTTTTGGCATCCGCGATTGCCGAACGGATCTGCTGAAGCATCTGGCTCCGCACAGCTCTTTGTCTTCCTCCTCTTCGGACTCAGTATAACACGTGTGTTTAGCACGTGATTTGTCGATCTTTCACTGGGTGAGCTCACTACGAGCATCGTAGTTGCTGCTGCGACGCCGTGGACTCCGACGGCGCTGGGGCAGGTCATGCTCCTTCTCGTCAGAGGAGGGGGTGCGGCTTTGACTGAACTTGAACGCGGCCTTCTTCTTCAGCTCCACGGGAGTTTCATCATGGAGCACAGTTCCAATGAGTCCGAGGCCTGCTAGCACGGACTTGTGCATTGTGTTCTTCGGTCACCCGCTGGAGGCGGATTGGACGCGAGATAGGTGGTGGCCGGCATTAATCGCAGCCTGCAGTGTTTTCGGCATGGAATTGCCTTGTGAGTCCATCGTCATGAAGGACATGTCGAGGGCCCTGGTGACCTCGCGCCGCATGGCAAGGTCCATGCGCTCCATGCGCGAGTGGTACTTGACGAGGTTTGATCTCGTCAATGCCTAATGTTATGGACATGGGTTTCGGAGAAGATGGGGATGTTGTAAGTCGTGGAACGGTTAACAGGCAAGCAACACGGGGACATGAGGTTTACCCAGGTTTAGACCCCCGGAGGGAAAACCCTACTCCTGCTTGTCTGTTCTTGATTACGGTGGAACATAAGGTTACAGGGGTGCGCAGATGCAATCTGGCATGAGGTGCGTATGCGATGAGTTCAGAGAGCCTTCTCGTCGTACCCTCCTGGCCTTTATATAGATAGACCAGGTCTTGGGATAGGTCGAATCGGTTACAAATTAGGGTTGATACCCTTTGAAATTCTATCTAATCTAGACTTATCCTCTAGGGAGTCGAAATCGGCACGGGCTTGGGCCACCCGAAGTCTTCATGGGCTGCGTGTCCTGTCATGGGCCTTCCTTGGGCTGGACCAGGTATACCAATGTTGTGCACCCGTAGGGTATATCCATGTCGGTAGGCCCCGAGTGTTCAGTCGAATCGTAGATTCGTCTGGAGACTCTTCAATCTTTCGGGTGTAGTTGAGCCTGCTTGACAAGGAGAAATGTTTAGTTCATAGTGATTGTTGATGCGTGTGCCTGGCTCACCCGACGAATCAGAACCAGTTAACTGTCATAGGACAAAACAACACGATCTTCATCAAACTCGAGTCCCCGGACTCGAATTCGGAACGATTGCTTGTGTGATTCGACTCAGGCTATTGTGGTCTTACAGGAGTCGAATCCCAGTGATTTTCAAGTGATGTACCCAACGCGTCCGTCGGGATTTTCATCGTATCTGTTGACACGGGAGTTTTATTGGCAGAGCGCAATCAGGTGCGTTACCAGGCCATCAGATGATATCTGTAGGTCTTATCTTTGCGTCGTAGACACAACATCCAAATTTTTGTCACCGCGGAGGTGTTTTGGGTGGCCAAGGATACTGCTTCTCACTTAGCGTTGGTTTGGGCAAAGTTGCCAAAAATATTTTGTCGTATTTGATCCGAAGGATCGTAGTCGAAGAATTCATAGGGTGCGCGGCCAGCGCTCCCTATGGGAGTAGCCCCCGAGTGTCTGTTCGAGTCGTAGACTCGAGCATAGACTTTTGTTTAGTCGTTTTTAGTATAAGTCTGAAGGACATAATTTTTTCGGATGCTCAACCAATTCTCCCTATGGGAGTAGCCCTCGAGTCCGTAGTGGAGTCGCAGACTCGACATAGGACTCGAAGATAATCTCGAGGTGATGTTACCTTAGTAATTTCTTAGGTGCGCGGCCAGCGCTCCTGATAGGAGTATCCCCCAAGTAGTTTCTCAAATCGTAGATTCGAGTAAGTACTTGATTGATCAGCCGAAATCTTCAAGCTGTTGCTGGTTTTGCCTTGATGATGTCAGTGTTGACGATTGGTGATATCAACCGTCTGCGGCAGCAGAGATGGTGCGATGAGACTATCATGGGTCCCACCGCCTGACTTGACGTTGACTAGTCACACGTAGACGTGGAAAAAAATTACGGCGTCTCCTCGGTTTCCGTGCATAGTGGACGGTGTGCTGGCGACGGTTTGGTGTAATGTTGACACGTGTATGGTGAGATTTGAGTGGCATGCTAGGGCTGATCGATCGACGGCTCGTGTACATCATCTTCGTCCTTTTATACCGCAGGGAAATAGTGATTTCTTTTTTACCCTTCGTCATTTGCTCATCTCCATTGTCTCCATTTTCACGAGCTTTTCTCCCCTCTTTTGTGCACTGGACATTCTCCGCACCTTTTCTTCCTCGTTCTTGCACTCTCGTTTCCGCACTCGCCTCTGCAAGATGGGCAAGTTGAAGAAAACATCTACCGGATCTGGTTCGAGCGCCACCGGCGCCGGCAAGAAGGTCGCCGCTACGGCCCACGCCACTGAAGGCGGATGGAAGCGCATGGATATGCGCGAGGCGGATATGTGCAAGCTGCACGACGCTAGGTTGATCTCCAAGGAAAAGGAGGACGCCATCCTCCTATGCCAAGAGGTAATTCCTCGCCCACCCGAAGGGTTTCGGGTGATGTTTTATGCCTTCGTTGTCCAAGGCCTTTCTTTGCCCATCCACGAATTCCTTCGTGGACTCCTTTTTTTCTACGGGATTCAATTGCATCATTTGTCTCCCAATTCTCTTCATCACATCGCTTGTTTCATCACTCTTTGCGAGTGCTGGCTCGGTATCGAACCGCACTTTGGGCTCTTTCGGAAACTCTATTCCGTGAATAGGCAGTCCGACACCGGCGGTGTTTATCCACTCCGCGGTTGCATAATTTCCGTTCATTCTTCTATCCAATTCTTCTTCTTATCCATGTGCGAGTTCGTCCAATACTGGTGGAAGAAGTGGTTCTATATCCGCGATGTCAAGTTGGACGGGCAGCATTTTGGTCTTGCCCCTTTCGACTCTGCCCAGAAGATCACCCCGAAGAGGTTGTGGAAAAACAACATCCTAGAGGGTGAAACGGCAGGGGTGGAGGAGCTCTACCAGCGCGTGGAGGCACTCCAGCTGGTGGTCAGCAAGGAGGTCAACGGTGTCGATATCATCCGCACCTTCCTCAAGCGTCAGGTGAAGCCGCTCCAAGCGAGGGTGCACCCGATGTTCCTATATGCTGGACGCAGCACCGACAAGGGTTTCACCTGAGGAGTTATCTTCGGGCGACCTTGATAGAGCTCTTCGGCCCCTGCTGAAGTCCAAGGCCGGCGAGGACCTCCCGGGGAAATCCTTGACCTCTCCGTTTAGCGCCAAGAAGGTTGTTCCGCAGGTGGAAACTTGTAGTTTGCGTGTTGCGCTTTTTCGAGTACCTTGTTTCTTGTTAGTGTTACTTACCTTGTTTTCTTTTGTCTTTTGTTTGTAGGGCCTCAAGGTGGTGGGGATGACGCCCCCTCTACCTGAGAAATTTCTGGTTGCGCCGGATAATGAAGTTGTGGATTCTGAATCTGAGCTTCCTCCGGCGCAATATCCTACCTCGGAAGCACCCGAGCAGTGCAAAGGGCGGACCCAAAAGCGCTCTCGGAGTGAATCTTCGGATGGGGCGACGCCACCAACTCCCAGGGGTCCGTCTTTCCTCGAACAGCATGGTGAGGACGAAGGTGCATCGTCTGCGCCTTTCCCTACCATGCCCATTTAGGCGGTGGCTCCGCAGCCGCCGGCCAAGAAGAAGAAGAAGAAGGAGAAGGCGACTCATGTCTTCAATTTGTTGGACATCGAGTCGTAAGTTATTTTGTTTGAGTCTTGCTTCCATGTTCATCTTCGTAGTTGTAGATTGTTGCTGATCTGATAAATGGTAGTAGTAATCCTTCGGAGGAGTCCCTCAACGGGGACACCGAAGAAGTCATTGCGGAATCAAAACCAACAACTTATCTTCACCAGGTGGTGGCCAACTCTGAGAACGATGACTCGAGCTCTGCTAGGAGAGAAGCTCATGCACTCGTAACTCAGAAGGCAGCATGCAAACCTTCAGAGTCCACACCTGAGCACGTAAGTGTTGCCCTTCTACTCCGTGGGGAGGGGGTAGCCCCAAGTCCTTTTATTTATCTGACCTATTGGTCTTTCGCTTTGTGGGGGCGATCCCCCGAGCCCTTTATTCATCGGGTTTGTTTGCTTTTGTTTGTAGACTTTTGTCCGCAGCGCCAATCTTCTGATCCAGCAGCACCTGGCGTTGGAGGATGAGCTGAAGCAGCTCCGAGGTGCGTAGCACCCTGTTTATTGTTCGAGTGCTCCAAGTTTGTTGCTTGCATTAATCTGATATTCCTTTATGCTGCAGATGATAATAATGCTGCGCTTCGAAGGTTGAACGCTCTCGAAAAGAACCTCGGCCAAGCGGATAAGAAGGCAGCAGACGCTGCGGAAGCCAAGGAGCGCCTGCAAAAGGAGGCCAAAGATTATGAGCTGCAACTCGCAGCCGTTGCAGCCGCTCGGGAGAAGGCCATGGCCGACAAGCTCATGGATGCTGCAAAGGCTATCTCTGGTAAGTTTCTCTTGTATACTTTGGGTGTTCTATTTTTTTCCTGCATTTTATCCTTTCTCAGTCGAGTGTTCTCTTCCTCCTCTTTGTCAGATGCTTCTGGCATCACGTTTGATCATGGTGCGCTTGAACACAGAGATGTTTTGGCCGATGTTGCTGCTACGATCGAGGATCACTGATCTACTGTCATTGGCTCCCTGGAGAAGGCCAAGAAGGTGCTCACGCGCTTCTACAAGGAGGTCATTCCCAAGGGCGTTGCCCTCGACGACATCGACTCCCTTGCGGATGCTCCGGCGGACTACAAACGCAAGAAGAAGGGGATCGGTGCTTCCATGGGTGATGATGGGCGTGTTGATAACGCCTTGTTGGGAGACCCCAAGAGCAAGGTGTGATGAGCGCAGCAGCAAGTTTTCTCTCGGTAAGAAACCGAGGTTATCGAACCAATAGGAAGAAAGAAACGACTTAAAGGTGTTGCTAGTAACTTGGAGACCTACACAACACAAACTCAAGACTTTGCGCCAATGAACAGTGAGGTTGTCAATCTCACCGGTTTGCTATAACATAGGATTAACTATATGGTGTGGAAGGTAAGGGTGGTTTGCAACAAGTAAACAAGAATAGTGGAAAATGTATCAATGGTAAAGATTGGACCGGGGTCCATAGTTCACTAGAGGTGTTCTCCTTAGATAAACAAACATGGCATTCTGGGTAAAAAAATTACAGCAGGGCAATTGACAGGACTGAGCAAGGCATAACAATGAAATATTAGATATTCATGATCCTATGAGATTCGATTGGACAATACAACAAGATACATAGACCGCCATCCAACTTCATCTATGACTAGAAATCCACCTTCGGGTTATCATTCGAACCCCCTCCAGTATTAAGTTGCAAGCAACAGACAACTGCTTTAAGCAAAGTGTGCAAGGTAAACAATCCACTTGTTCCATGAACAAGAGACCATTGTTTTCTCCCTAGTGGCAATAGCACATCTACAACCTTAGAGTTTTTTGTCACTTCCCTTAGATTAAATAGAGGTATGAATCCACTATCGAGCATAAATACCCCCTCTTGGAGTCACTAGCATCTACTTGGCCAAGATAGATACTAGAAATGGAGAGCATGCAAGATCTCAAACAACACAAACATGATAGAATCAATAATACAAAACCATTAATCAATCTGACATAGTAATCTCAATATCCATCGGATCCCGCAAACACAACATGCATGATTATAAATAGATGAGATCTTGATCATGAACGGAGCTCACAAGATCTAAACATGATAGCACAAAGGAGGAGATACAACCATCTATCTACTACATGGACCCGTAGTCCAAGGTGGAACTACTCACACTTCATACCGGAGGCTGACATGATGAAGAAGAAGGCCTCCGGGATGATCTCCCCTCTGGCAGGGTGCCGGGAAGAGCTTCCGATCCCCCCGATCTAGGGACGATGGTGGTGGCGGCTACAAACGGTTTCATGGAATATTGATCGGGTACTTAGGGTTTAGGCATCGGGGGTCTTTATAGGTGAAGAGGCGAGGCAGGGGGTGGCCAGGGTGGTCACACCCCCCAGGCGCGGATAGGGTTAGCCCGTGCCGCCAGGGGGTGTGGCCACCTGGTGCCTCCCCTCCATCTCGTACTCTGGCTCCGTGTTCCCATCGGTAAAATATTGACTTTGGCTTTTGTCCCGTTTAATTCCGAGAATATTGATATTTCACCTTTCTGGAACCAAAAACAGAAGAAAATAGGCATCTGGCATTGTGGCATCTTGTTAATAGGTTAGTAACAGAAAACATATAAAAACACCTCAAAGTGTAGACAAAGCAAAGCAAAGTAGATACTAAACAAGCATGGAACATAAAAAATTATATATACATTTCCGACGTATCATGGGGTTGGCTATGGCGATGCCGTCCGGAGCCGAGCTGGACTTGGCCCAAGTCACATCCAGGATGCCGACGGTGGTGGATGGCTTCGAGGTAGCTTTCGACCTTTTTGCTTCTCGTTGTAAGCATTATGGGCCTAAGCTCATCGACCTCCTGGCCGAATATGCGGCGAAGCAGCAGCTGGAGGCCAAGAGCAGGCAGTCTAGATCCGAGGCTGCTCCGGATGCTGGTGCTTAGGCCCTTGTACTGTAGGTAGTTTAGCTTTTTTACTGTTGTTTTCTTTTGTAACAACTTTTGGGTGAACAAGTCCCACTTTGCCAGCAGGTGGCCTTATTTATGTATATAAGTCTGCATTTTAACTGTTGTTAAAAAGTGTTTGTGATATTCGTACTTGCTTCTTTACCCCTAGGGTCCTTCGGGTGAGGCTTCAGTGATCACTTCTCCTGCGCCTGCTCCTCGCCCATCATTGGATGAGGCGTCGCAGTTGGCCTTCCTGCATGACCAAGTCCGTAGTTTGGAAAAATACGTCCTCAGCATCCGCGGTCACACGGATGTGTGGAAGTCGAAGGCTAATCGAGCTGCTGCCAGGGAAGAGTTCTTGCTTGGAGAATTTCAGCAGATGGGCGACCAACTCCAATGTGATTCATTGGTAACTGATGCCTTTTTGAGTGCGTCGCATTTTATGTTTGGCTCACTTGTTCTTTGTGCAGTTGTGAATCTCATTCCGAAGGAAGAGAAGGAGTGCGTCACAATTCGGATGAACTGCCTGACGCAGCAAGAACTGGAGGCCGGTGGCTTTTTCTGGATGGACCGCGATCAAGCAATCATCCTTGCGATGGTGCAAGACCGCGTATACCAGGTTCTTCGCGTGCTGAAGCAGGCGAGGTCATCACTTGCGGCCGTTTGGTCCGTCATGTTTCCTCTAGATGTTGCATCCTCTAGCTTCTTGGGTCTGCTTGGGAAGTTTCGAAATGTAAGCCACGTCAAGGATTTGGTGCGCCATCAATTGGTTGCTGGGGTGAAGGAAGCCCTTTCTCTTGTTCGGCTGCATCGTCGCGATGTCAATCTCGCGGAGATAGCGGCTGGACCACCTCCTCCTCCGGGTGGCAATGTATGGGATATGCGCCCTCACTATGCGGCTATAGCGCAGTATGCCGAAGAGATCGTGGATTTATTTGAGGAGCAGACAAATGTGATGCTCCAGAGCAATTAGGTCCTGTAAAGAAAAAATGAGATAATTTAAAGTTTGTATTTATTCGTGTGGGCTTGTAATGCCCTTTTGTATAGTGTATATGTATTGGCATGTGGTCCGATTGTAATGTGCATGTCCTTTTAGTTAGCCTGACATGGTCATCTACTCAGGTCGTATGCATTGTTTTCAGTCGACGAAGTCATGAGGTGAGGCGTAGCCCCCCGAGCATGTTTAGCGAGAAGTAATGTAAGGAGAGAAAAATATTTGGCCCAAGGAACTTAGCTTTTATTCATAGAAAATGAGGAGGCACATTATTCAGCTGAGTAGCCTTGGCTGAATAGCCTTATTGAAAATAAAAGGTAACTAGGGGTAGAAGCGTCGCAGTCATGCGACGTTCCAGGGGTTGGAGTATTCGAATCCTGATGCGACGTCCATGAGGCGGTAGGCGCCACCTGGGATGACTTCGGTGACGATGTAGGGTCCTTCCCAGGGTGACTCAATGTCGTGGTGTGGAAAACGGTGGTGCCATCGGGGATGGCAAAGAAGGGACACACGGATGCATTCGGTGGCTCACGCAACGGGTTGGGCAAGGTGAACTGCAAACACAGCGACGTACCCAGGTTCGGGGCCCTCTTGGCGAGGTAACGCCCCTACTCCTGCAAGATGAACTATATGTGGGAGTTGATGCTCAGTACAGATGCTCCTTGAGCTATTTCCTTAGCGACTATTGAGAGCTAGTGGAAGGTGGGGACTTGATGCTAGCACTTCTATCCTTCTATAGTTGCCTACCTAGAACCCTAGCTCTGCCCTCCCTTATATACTGGTATGGGGGGCAGATTACAGATCGGGTCCTAGGGTTTACTGTTTGGATATGGGTTTACAGGACAGGGCTGGCTATAGGGCCCAGCCGGTAGGCTAGGACCCATTCTACCCTTCTTTTAGTGTCATCCTTCTCTTTAGTGGTCGCCCGGCCTTATTTTGGGGCGTCATCCTTGCTTTAACGGTCACCCGGACTGCTTTCGCCAGCCGACCACCTTGCTTTATCTTCATTGGGTAGCGCTGGCCATGATGGCATGCCAGCTAGCCCGATGACGAGGGAGAGCCAGAGGCGTACCCCGCACGGAGCGTCAGCCCTTTCGTGCTCTCTATCGAATTCGAGGTGAGCCGGGTGGAAACGGCCAACCTGCCGGTTCTTCTGGCCACCGGCTAGACGGGCCAGCCGGGAAGGTTATAAGCCCAGCCGGGTGTGTTCACCAGTTAGCTAGAGTTGTCCTTCCTGGAGGCCAGGCGGCCTGCATCTTCTGGAGCCGGCCTACTTGTGCCTGGCTTTCCCCACCCGGGGGTTATCCCCCGACACTAGTCCCCGAGCACGTATGGGCTTGGCCGGTGGGCAAGATCTTCCATGCTCCTTCTTATCCTGAGAGAGCTGTTTTGTTGCATCCGGCTGCGGCTTTTGCTTTTGCTTTCCGGCTGGATTTAACCGGCTGCGGAATCGATGGTCGTCCACTGGGTGTAAACAGCGAAGGCAGGTACCGGCTAGCACAGCTGAAGATGAAACGTTTAGCTTGATGACGTCGTTGATGTCGTCACCCATGACTGTGGCTCTGGCGCACGTCGCATCAGTTTGACTTTCGCGTTGTTGCGTCAGTTTTTGGCAACTGCGCATGCAACTTGCCGCAGCGGTTTCTTGGGGCGACCGCGCACGCCTCGTCTCCTGGTAACGCACGTGGATCTTCTGTGGTGATTATGATGGCACAGAGGATCTGGAGCCGAAGCGTCATGTGGTTGTGGTTCCGTGACGCCACGCATCGCGCAGAAGACGAAGAGGCGATGGTGCCGTCCACGGGGATAAATAGAGCTCTGAGGGGGATCATTTCCCACACTTATCCATCCTCCGGCTCATATTCCCCTCGTACTCCAGTGCCCTTTGCTCTTGTACGCCTTCTCCTTGCCGTCGTCGGCCACTTCTTACCCGTCCACCACGGCGACCTCCTCTGTCGAGATGATGCCGAAGCAGCGCGGCGGCTGGTGCGGGTCCTTTGTGACCGACGAGCTTGTCAACAAGTACCGGCTGGGGAGGTTTCTTCCCTCGTCGATGCTCGTGAAGCACTGGCTCACGCCGAGGGGGAGCGCGTGCCGAATCCTCGGCTGGGGGAGCGCGTCGTCTTCCTCGCACACTTTGCCAACGGCTTCGGCCTTCCCGTCAGCCCCTTCCTCCTCCAGCTCTTTCTCTTCTTCGATCTCCAGCTTCATCACTTGGGCACCAACGCCATTGCGCAGTTGTCGCATCATGCGGCCTGCTGCGAATCATATCTTGGGGTGTGGCCCGAGGTGGTGAACTTTCTCAAGTTCTTCCACTTCAAGGCCCAGAACACCTCCAAGGGTGGTTCGCTGATGCAGACGGGCTGCTGCGCCATCTACCCGCGGTCCTCCTCGCCGATGTCGCGGTTCGGGCTCCCCGACACCGTCAAGCTGTGGCAGCGCTCATATTTTTATGTGAGCAATGCCACAGAGATTGACTGGATCTGCCTTCCGCCTTTCGCCAACTTGACCTCGACGCAGAAGGGTTGGGCGACGAAGGGCATGGGCGCGATGGCGGACCTCGACCGGATGGCCACCTGGCTAGAGACGATGGTGGAGACGGAGAGGCTCACCGCCCGGGACATCACCTTGTCATGGATGGTGCGTCGCATGCTTCCGCTGCAGAAGCGGTCCACAAGATGTGCCACATATCGACCGCCAGCGATCCGACGAGGACATCGCAGAAGGATGTTCCCTACCAGGACCTGCGGAGCTGGGTCTCCATGATCTCCAAGTTCCGCATGGAGGCCACATGGGCGTATTCCTGCCCTCCGTATCATCGCGGCCGCCTGCTGCCTCGGGTAAGTTTTTCTCTGGTTATCTTGTGTCTCGCTCCTTGTCATTGCTAGCTTTACTTGGGTGCCTTATGCTCCCCTTTTTGATTAGTTGTTCACAGCGCAGCTAGCCGAGGACGGTATGGGTGACTTTCCGCTTCCGTCCTTCTTGGAGGACAGGAAGCCGAAGAAGTACCCCCAGACGGAGCCCGAAGGGTTTCCCGTACAGGTGGATGACGGCCCCTCGGATCCTCATGGTAAGTTGCTGACCGCATCTCTTTCCTTCATCTTTGTTCTTGAGGTTGTGGTTTTGATTCCTTGCTTGTGTCACAGTCGATGTCACCGACGAGGAGGGTGACCGAGAGAAACCCGCGGCGAGAGCCCGGTGAAAGGGGGCGGCACCTGTTGCCGCTCCCCTTTCCATTTGAAACAAAAAAGAGGCGTCGAGGGCGTCAAGTCGTTGCTCCACCATCTGTCACTGGGTTAGTATCTCCCTTGCCCTTGCTTGCAGCTCTATGGTTCTGCTGGTACCTCCTTTGACTCTTCACTCTACGCAGCGAGGCGATGCTCCTTGGCGATGGTGGTGCCGCCGTCGTTGCTCCTCCCCCTCCTCCGCCGGTTGAAGAGGTGGCGAGGTCGTCGGCTGTGCCCGCGCCGGCTGCGGCCAACCCGGCTGCGCCAACCGCGCCGTCTCCGCCCAGGGCCCCTCAGGGCTCCCCAACCACGGGGCTGCTGCACCAGGCACCTGCGTCTTCGCGGTTGGGGCAGTTGTTTGCGGCTGCGCAGGACCCGGAGACCCCCCTCCTTTGTCCCGGGGCTGGCGTGAACCCGGCCTGGAGCGATGCTCCAAGCAGCTCCACTAGGCCCGTGATTACGGAGGTTACGGAGGAGGCTGGGGCTGCGCAGGCGGCTACGGTGGATGGCGGCCAGTCGGGTGCTTCTGCGCCGGCTGGGAGGGATTTGGTGGCGGCTGCACCTTCAGGTGTGGCTGCCGATGATGACGAGGTTATCGTCACCGGCTCGAGGCCAGCTCCGGCTGTGCTGACGCCGGGTGCGATCCTTGCCCAGCTCTCGGGCGCGGCACCCGTCGCACTCATCCAGGTTCACCACCTGGTTGAGTCAATGTAAAAAGGCCTTAGCGAGGCCAAAAATTTGTCTGTCTTGATGGAGGTAGGTCGTTGCCCCTCACACCTTTCTGTTCTTCCAGCCGGTTTGCTTCTCTGTTGCTCATTTGTTTTCTTGCTGCGGAGAGATTTTGTAGAGTCTGTCAAGAACACCCGGGATCTTGGCCGTAAGATTGCTTCTTCAGATCTGTCTTGGCGATTGGCTCCCTTTTACCCTTTTTGTTGACCATCGGGTATCCTCCTATAGCCATGATTCAGGACAAGGAGAGGGAGGTGGAGCGCCTCAAAGCTGAGGTTGCCCGGCTGGAAGAATCGAACGAGGCACGATAGGACCAGTTCGATCAACTTGCCACGGCCAAGCATCAAGTTGAGGTTAGCGTGGAGCGGGGCAAGAAGGCAGCTGACATCCGGGCGGAGGCGCTGAAGAATTTTGAGACGATCTCCACCCAAAAGGAGGAGACAATCAAGATTCTTCGCTCCCGGGAGAGGGAGCTTACTCAGCACCTCCAGAACATCTCGGAGATGGTCATCAGTAAGTTCTTCAGTTTCCTTCTTCCGTTATATCATGACTTGCTCGATCTTGTCTAATTATTCTGCTCTGTGCTTGGCTGCAGCTCATTATCCTGAGGCGACCGAGATGGCAGTGGAGAAGCTGCTCGTGGATGAGGTTGGACGCGACCTGACTGTCCTCTATCTGGTCAAGGTTCTGGCGGAGGAGAGCAATGGCCTGCGCGCTGTTGGCAACGATCTCTTCCACTACATCTGGCCGGACGCAGGCGAGGTGCACGACATTGCCAGCCTGGCTGTGGCTCTGTCTAGAGGCATCGACGTGCCGGACATTCATAAGGAGTGGGCTGCTCGAGGCGGAGTGGAGATGGCTCTAGCCCTGTTGAAGTCGTGGTATCCGGGTGCCGACCTGAGCGTGCTCACTCGTGGCTTCCGTCTTGGGATGATCTACGAGGGCCTTCACGCCAGCACTCCGGCGCTCCAGTCCTGTGGGGTGAAGATTGGCACCTATGTGGACTTGGAGCGTGACTTCAGTGCCCCCGGAGAGCCACGGCCGTTCCACTGGGCCCCGGCGCCTTGGAATCCCATTGATGTCGCCTCCAGCAGCCAACCTCCTTCAACTGATGCTGGTGCCGCCCCTGCTGATCCGGCTCCTGCTCCTTCCACTACTTCAGTCCCAGAGTCTTGATCCCCGAAATGCCGGGTGTACTTGTGAAACTTATTGTTTTGTTGTTGATACATTTTGGCTGACTTTTGTCGCCAAATTCTGAATCTGCATGGAGCCTTCGTGCTCCGCTTCATGGCTTGGTGCCTTTTTGCTTATCTTTGGTGCTTCTTTGTTTACACCTATGTCATTTGTGGTCTTTGATGTTCGGGTCGGCTGGGATAGCCAGCCGGGTTGAAGCTCTTTTGTCGTCCCCGACTTGAGTTTGTGAGTGCGCGAGAGCGCGTCCACTGGGTGTAGTCCCCGAGGTTCAGGCCAGCTGGGGTAACCAGTCGGGTCGAAGCTCTTTTGGCTACCTTGACTTGAGTTTGTGGGTGCGCGGGAGCGTGTCCACTGGGTGTAGTCCCCGAGGTTCGAGCCGGCTGGGGTAGCCAGCCGGGTCGAAGCTCTTTTGGCTACTTTGACTTGAGTTTGTGGGTGCGCGGGAGCGCGTCCACTTGGTGTAGTCCTCGAGGTTCGGGCCGGCTGGGGTATCCAGCCAGGTCGAAGCTCTTTTGGCTACCTTGACTTGAGTTTGTGGGTGCGCAGGAGCGCGTCCACTAGGTGTAGTCCCCGAATTTCGGGCCGGCTGGGGTAGCCAGCCGGGTCGAAGATCTTTTGGCTACCTTGACTTGAGTTTGTGGGTGCGCGGGAGCGCATCCACTGGGTGTAGTCCCCGAGGTTCGGGACGGCTGGGGTAGCCAGCCGGGTCGAAGCTCTTTTCGCTACCTTGACTTGAGTTTGTGGGTGCGCGGGAGCGCGTCCACTGGGTGTAGTCCTAGAGGTTCGGGCCGGCTGGGGTAGCCAGCCAGGTCAAAGCTCTTTTGCCACCTCGTTTCCTGCCAAGTTGTGGCTCGGGTCGTGCGAGACATAGTGTTGCTTTGGGTTAGTTTTCTTGTGCATATGCTCATTCATTAATTGGTACTTATCGTAAAAGTAAAATAGAGGCGCGCCCCTTCGAGTTAGGCTGTTAGCAGCTCCCCTTTTCTCAGTGAGTATTGGCCCTTCGAGCATTTTTCCTTGCCGTCTGGCAGCCGGGTTGCGGTCTGCAGCCGGAACCGAAGGAGTGGCTACGCTGGCAATGCCTCGCGATACTTCGGTTCGCTGTTGTTGGCTTGGCTCATGCGGGGCGCGACCGGTTCGCCTGGACGCCCTTGCTTTCTGCGTTGGTATTTTCTTGCAGCGTTCGCTGCTGAGTTTTTGCTCTTGCCGGGTCGATAGCCCGCGTGCGTACTAAAGCCAGAACCGAAGAGGTTACTCTAGGCGTCGTGTGCAATATTATGCCGCCTGTAGAAATCACGGGGCCTAGGCCAGCCGGTATGAAAATGCAGATGGTGTGCGGAATTGGGACAAAATCCTCAGCGTCGTGCCAAGGCTTGCAATCTTGTTCACTTGTTACATGAAAAGGGAAGATACATACACTTTTCTTTGCCTAAGTGTAAAAAGGTCGGAGTAGGCGTGCGTTCCATGGGCGTTCTGTCTCCTCGTCTGAGCGATCTGCCTTGTTCTTCATCGGCTGCTGTGCGTCGATCAGATGGTATGAATTGTTGTGGAGCGCCCGGCTAACGATGAATGGGCCTTCCCATGGTGGGGACAGCTTGTGCATTCCTTGGGTGCTCTGGACCAGGCGCGGCACCAGGTCTCCCTCGCGGAAGGAGGTAGGCCGAATCCGGCTGGCGTGGTATCGGTGCAGGTCTTGCTGGTAGATTGCTGATCTGGACAGAGCCAACTCGCGTGCCTCCTCGAGCAAGTCCACGATGTCCTCTCTTGCCTCCTTGGCTTCCTGCTCCGTGTAGAGCTGCTTTCGAGGTGCGTCGAAATGGATGTCTGTGGGGAGAATGGCCTCTGCCCCATAGACGAGGAAGAACGGTGTGAAGCCAGTTGAGCGATTGGGTGTGGTGCGCAGGCTCCAAAGTATTGTTGGCAGCTCCTCTATCCAGCATCCGGGTGATCTGACGAGCGGTTCGATGACCCTTGGCTTGATTCCAGCTGGAACCAAACTGTTAGCGCGCTCGCACTGTCCATTGGATTGTCGGTGTGCGACTGACGTCGGGTCCAGGCGGATCCCTTTTTCCCCGCAGAAGCGAGCGAAGACTACTTTCGCGAAGTTGGTTCCATTGTTAGTGATGATGCTATGCGGGTAGCCGAACCGGATGATGATGTCCGTGAAGAACTTGATCACCGTCGCTCCGTCCAACTTCTTGATTGGTTTTGCCTCGATCCACTTGGTGAACTTGTCCACGGCTACGAGCAGGTGTGTCATACCAGATCGATCTGTCTTGAATGGCCCAACCATGTCCAGGCCCCAGACCGTGAACGGCCAGGTGATTGGTATTGTCTTGAGTGCCGCAGACGGTGTGTGCTTCAGCTGGTTGAATCGCTGACAGTCGTTGCATGTCTTGGCTATTTCTTCGGCGTCCTTCAGCGTCGTCGTCTAGTAGAAACCATGCCGAAGGGCCTTGGCTGCTATTGCCCTTGACGAGGCGTGGTGGCCACACTCGCCCTGGTGTATGTCGTTAGAAGCTTGGTTCCTTCCTCCTAACTGACGCATCGTTGATAGATACCCCCGACGATGCGCTTGTACAGCTCGTTGTTGATGATCGTGTAGGCGCTTGACCTTCGCCGCACTTGTCGTGCTGCCACCTCTTCTGTCGGGAGTTCTCCCTTGACCAGGAAATCCATGTACGGCTTTGCCTAGTCGGGCGCTTCCCGTATGGTGTGCACCATCTGTATGATGAGCTTGATCTCCTCACGGATGGCCGGATCTGGAACGTCGGGAGGCCTGTCAGGTGGAAGCATGCTGATGTCAACCATGGGCCGCGTCGCGGTAGCGCCCGGGTGTGGCTAAGCAGTCCCCAGGTGAGGCGCAGCAGTCCCCGAGTGTGGTGCAGCAGTCCCCGGGTGCGGCGATGCAGTCCCCGGGTGCGACGCGGCAGTCCCCGGGTGCGGAGCGGCAGTCCCCGGGTGTGGCGAGGAAGTCCCCGGGTGCGGCGCGGCAGTCCCCGGGTGCGGTGAGGCACCGGTCGTTCCTGGGTCCGCGCTGAGCATGATGGAGTCGGACTCTGATGAGGGGGTGATGGAGAGCTTGCGCAAGTGCTCGAAGGAAACCCCGGGCGGTATGGCTTGTCTTGTTGACCCGACCCTGGCCAAGGCGTCAGCAGCCTCGTTGTTGGATCTGGGCACATGGTGAAACTCACATCCTTCGAAATAGGCACACAACTGCTGGACGAAGGAGCGGTAAAGGGCCATGTTCGCATCCCTGGCGTCTCACTCGATAGATACTTGTTGCACCACCAAGTCCGAATCTCCGAAGCATAGCACCCTCTGGATGCCTATCTGCTTGGCCATCTTGAGTCCATGGATGAGTGCTTCATACTCGGCGATGTTGTTGGAAGCTTTGAAGTGGATCTGGAGGACGTACTCCAGCCGGTTGCCTTTGGGCGAGGTTATCACGATTCCGGCTCTGAGTCCTCCTCGCATTTTCGATCCGTCGAAGTGTAGCTTCCAGTAAGTTGAATCCGGCACTGGAGGCATGTATTCTGTCTCCGCCCAATCGATGATGAAATCAGCCAGTGCTTGCGACTTGATTGCGTTTCGCGGCTCGTACTGGATGTTATGCGCAGCGAGTTCGATGGCCCATTTTGCCACGCGGCCAGTGGCGTCTTTGTTGCCAATGATTTCCGCGAGTGGGGCCAATTCTACTACCCCGATGGAGTGCTCTTGGAAGTAGTGCTTGAGTTTCTTGGCGGCCATGTACACGCCGTACACCAGCTTCTGGTAGTGGTGGTAGTTTTGCTTGGAGAGTGAGAGCACCTCGCTTAGGTAGTATACGGGGCGCTGGACCATCTGAGCCTTCCCTTCCTCTGGTCGCTCCACTACCAATACCACGCCAACCACTCTGTTTGTGGCAGTGATATACATCAGCATGGGCTCCTTTGCCGATGGCGCCGCCAGGATGGGTGGTGAGGTGAGCATGTGCTTGAGGTCTCGAAAAGCTTCGTCCGCCTGAGCTGTCCAGACGAATTTGTATGTCTTCTTCATCAGCTAGTACAGGGGAAGGACCTTCTCTCCCAGCCGGCTGAGGAATCGGCTGAGGGAAGCGAGGCATCCGGTGAATTTCTGCACGTCACACGGGTTCTATGGCAACTCCATGCGTTTGATGGCTCCGATCTTCTCCGGGTTCGCCTCGATTCCTCGCTCGAAGAAGAGAAAGCCCAGGAGCTTGTCGGCTGGGACGTCGAACACGCACTTCTTTGGGTTTAGCTTGATCTGGAAACAGCGAAGGTTGTCGAACGTTTCCTTCAGATCCTCAAGGAGTGTGTGCTGCTCCTTGGTCTTGATAACGACGTCGTTGACGTAGGTGTGCACGTTTTTTCCGATCTGCATATGCAGGCATTTTTGCATGCAGCGCTGATAGGTTGCACCTGCGTTCGTCAACCCAAAGGGCATGGTGGTGTAGCAGTATGCTCCATACGGGGTTATGAATGATGTCTTTATTTGATCGGTTACATTGAGCTTGATCTGATGGTAGCCTGAGTAAGCATCCAGAGAAGACAACAAATCGCACCCGACAGTGGAGTCGATGACTTGATTAATCCGCGGCAGAGCGAAAGGATCTTTGGGGCAAGCTTTGTTGAGACTGGTATAGTCGACGCACATGCGCCATGTCTTGTTCTTCTTCATCACCAGCACCGGGTTGGCAAGCCATTCCGGGTGAAAAACTTCCATGATGAAGCCGGCTGCAAGCAGTCGTGTGATCTCCTCACCAATGGTTCTTCTTTTTTCTTCTGCAAAGCGGCGTAAAGATTAATTGACCGGCTTTGCGTCTGGTCGAACATGAAGGGAGTGATCGGCGGGTTCCCTCGGGACACCTGGAATGTCTTTGGGGGCACCATGAAAAAATGTCCCGATTCTCACAGAGGAAATCGATGAGCGCGCTTTCCTATTTGCTGTCCAGGCCATCTCCGACCAGATCGAACTTTCTTGGGTCTTCCTTGTTCAGCAGGATCTTCCTTGTTCCTTGCGAGTGCTTGAACTATGATTCTCCAGCCGGTTTGGGCCCTCCAGCCGGCATATCCTTCTACAGCCGACCACCTTGCTTTATCTTTGTCGGGTAGCACTGGCCATGACGGCATGCCATCTTCTGGAGCCGGCCTACTTGTGCCTGGATTTCCCCACCCGGTGGTTATCCCCCCGAGACTCGAGCTTCTTGTTCCCTTCTTGCTTGAGTCGCAGGACAAGGTCTCCTTTGACGAAGGACCTTGGGTGCAGCCGGCGGCTGTGGTAGTTGCGGAGGCTCTGCTGATAGACCGCTAAGCGAGTCACAGCGATATCGTGTGCCTCGTCGTGTGTGTCGACGGCGTCTTCAAGTGCTGCCGATGACTCAGCTTCACTGTAAGCGATGATCCGTCGGGCCTTGTGCCATACCTCGGCGGATAGCACGGCTTCAGCTCCGTGCACCATGAAGAAGGGCGTGTAGCTGGTTGAGTTGTTTGGAGTTGTGTGAAGGCTCCATAGAACCGAGGGTAGCTCGTCTGCCCAGGCTCCCGCTAGCCTTTCGAGTGGGCAAAGTAGGCGCTTCTTGATGCTGTTGCCTATGAGGTCGTTGGCCTTTTCGACCTGTCCGTTGGTCTGCGGGTGCGCCATGGAGGCATATGATATGTTGATATCGAGGTTCCCGCAAAAGTCTCATAATTCCTTTGAGATGAAGTTCGAGCCATTGTCTGTTATGATGCTATGAAGCATGCCGAATATGTAGACGATGGACTCGAAAAACTTGACGACAGTTTTGCTGCTTTGGTTGGTGACGGGCATGGCCTCGATCCACTTGGTGAATTTGTTGACTTATACCAAGAGAAAAATGTGGCCTCCTGGCGAGAATTTTGGCAGCTTGCCGATCATGTCGAGTCCCCATTGGGTGAAGGGCCACGCCAGCGGTATAGGCCTCAGCTCGGATCCTGGCGCGTGTGGCTTGTTCGGTTTCCTCTTGCAGGCGTTGCACCTCTGGACGATGTTCTTGGCGTCATTCATTGCGGTTGGCCAGTAGAACCAAGCTCGTAGAGCTTTGGCGACTAGGGCGCGGCTGCCTGCGTGATGGCCGCAGATACCCTCATGGATGTCTTGGAGGATGCTTTTGCCATCACCGATGATGACGCATCGCTAGAGCACACCCAAAATGTTGCGCTTATACAGCTCGCCATTGATGATGGTGAAGGCTTTTGACCGGCTAGATATGCATCGGGCATATATCGGGTCATCGGGCAGTTGATTGTTTACCAGGTACCGAAGGTACGGTTGCGTCCATGTTTCTTCAACCACCATAACCTGCATTAGGCTGACCAGCTCGGCCTCTATGTCCAGTTTTTCAGGTCCTTCCTGGCCTTCAGGTAGCATAGCCCCTGAGTGCTCTGCTTCTTCGGCTGAGCCTTTTGGGAATTTTCTCTTGATGGAGGGTACACAGATTTGTTCGAGGAACACACCTGGTGGCACCCGTGCACAGGTGGAGCCAATGTTGGCGAGCCTGTTAGCCTCTTCGTTGCTTTCCCTGGCGATGTGCCAAAGCTCGCAGCCGTCAAAGTCCCCTTCGAGTGAGTTGTAGAGTGTGCGGTACACGATCATGTTGGCGCTATGGGTGTCACACTCATTCATCGTCTGCTGCACGACGAGCTTTGAGTCACCGTAGATGACAAGGCGTGTTGCGCCGCATACCTTGGCCATCCTCATGCCGTGGATGAGGGCCTCGTATTCGGCCTCGTTGTTGGAGGCGCGAAATTTCATCCGAAGGACGTACTTCATCTTGTCGTCTTGACGGGACGTCAGTATGACACCGGCCCCAGCTCCGGCCTCGCGCTTTGATCCGTCGAAGTGCATCGTCTAGGACTACGACATGTCCGGAGTATCCGGCAGCTAGAGCTCCATCCAGTGGACGAGGAAGTCAGGGAGGACCTGAGATTTGATGGCGGTGCACCGCTCATTTATTATGTCTAGAGGGGACAATTCGATGCCCCATAAGGCTAGACGCCCCGTGGCTTTGAGGTTGTTCAGGATGTTTGACAGTGGGGCGTCGTTGACGACCATGATCTGATGCTCTTGGAAGTATTGGCTTAGCCGACGCGCTGTCATGAATACGCGGTAGGCGAGCTTCTGGTAGTGAGGGTACCTCTGCTTTGTCGGGGTCAGTACCTTGCTGAGGTAGTAGATTAGGCGTTGGACCTCGTGGGTCTTGCCATCTTCGGGTCGCTCGACCACGAGTATGGTGCTGACCACCTGATGTGTGGATGTGATGTATAGAAGCAATGACTCCCGTTCCTTTGGCGTTACCAAGACAGGCGATGTGGAGAGTAGCCGCTTGAGGTCCTCGAACGTGCCGTCCGCTTCGGGTGTCCACTTGAACTTGTCCGTCTTGCGCAGCAGCTGATAAAAGGGTAGGGCTTTCTCGCCCATTCGTCTGATGAACCTGCTCAGCGCCGCGATCCGCCCAGCTAGCCGATTGATGCCTTTGAGGTTCTTCGGCTTCTCCATGGCCAATATGGCCTTGATTTTCTTCGGTTTCGCCTCGATCCCCCGTTGGGAGATGAAGTAGCCGAGTAACTGGCCATACAAGACGCCGAAGGCGCACTTGTCTGGGTTTAGATTGATCTTATTGAGATCAAGGTTATCGAACGTATCACGGAGATCGTCGATGAGCGTCTTGGCCTCGCTGGTCTTGATTACTATGTCGTCAACATAGACTTGGATGTTGCAACCAATCTCGTCCTTTAGACATGCTTGCATGCATCTCTAGTATGTGGCACCTGCATTCTTCATCCCAAAAGGCATGGTGTTGTAGCAGAATACCCCGAACAGCGTGATGAACACCGTTTTTTCCCGGTCTTCGACCTTCAGCTGAATCTGGTTGTAGCCTGAGTAGGCGTCGAGGAAGGAGAGTTTCTCGCATCCTGCAGTTGAATTGATGATTTGATCAATCTGCAATAGAGCGAAGTGGTCCTTGGGACAATGCTTGTTGAGCGATGTGAAGTCCACGCGCATCCTTAGGATGTTCGTGCCCTTTTCGATACCAGCACAGTGTTGGCCAGCCACTCGCTCTCATTGATTTCCCTAATGAAGTTGGCATCGAGCAGTCTGTTGACTTCGATTCCAATGGCTTCGGATCTTGGATCGGATAGTGAAGAATCGACTGCTTGACAGGCTCCGCATCCGGAAACACATTGAGTGCGTGCTCGGCAAATTCCCTGGGAACTCCTGGCATGTCCACAGGATACCAGGCGAAAATTTCTCAGTGCTCATGGAGGAATTCGACAAGCACGCTTTCCTATGCTGGACTCAGGTCGTTTGCAGTGACCCAGCATACCACTTCATGATGTAGTACATTATAGTCGTTGACATAACACCAATGAAACACCGTTCACTAGTATTACATCCCTCAGAGTGGTACAACAGAAACACAACAGGTCCAAGACATGACTATAGGTTACAACTCAACTCTTTACACAAGATCCAGAGAACACTCTAGGTTAAAGAGAGAGAAGAAACTTCTTACAAAGAAGAATCAGAAATAAACAACTCAAAAACTATCATACTATTAAGACTAGTATCTTAACTAATGGTCTGGCATTTCTGCTATTGCAATACACTACAGAAATAGGTTCTATGGCTAGGGATTATATTCCTATCTAATCGGTAACTTTGTCTTCACTTGAGTTGATGTATATGTTGACTCTCTTGACTTCATTGAAGGGCTTTAGCTTTTGATGATAATTCCTGGAGCATGACTTGATGTAGACGTCGTCTTATTGGCTTCAGAATCTAGCAAGGGTTAAGAAGATACTTTGAGTACGAGCGTACTCAGCAAGTTCACTAGAAAGTAGTGTATGATGCACTATATCTACAGCCACAGACCATAGGTCGTAGGCAATGCAAGTTTTCATAAACATTTCTTCAAAGTTTGCTTTTATTCTGAAAAGCTATGTCTGTTAGCCTTCACGGGTTTACCAGAACTTTCATGGAGTTCCTTTCCCGCCGCGTTCGCGGCTCCTTCCCGGAACAGGGAGTAACAAGTTATAGTTCTTAGACTCTGCAGAGGTGCGTTACTTTACCCATGAGAGATCAAATCCTTGTTGCACAACCGGGTGATCTTTCCCGTCCACACTTCCTATGGTGTGGGGCCCAGTAGATGATCCAACCAATCACTGCCCTCTCCGCGACCTCATATGTCTACACAATCCTTTGGGGCCGGCTCACCTCCGTTAAGCCCCCTTTCGGGCAGGCTAAAACCCTGATGAGTTCTCAAAGACTCTATGACCTGGTGATGCCTGGACGAGTACCATTTAAATGGACTATATCCCTAAACACCATTCATTTATAATCTAGACACCAAAAGTGTGGGGCGTAAGGGTGCCCACCCATATGTTGGATCCACACAAGGAATCACAACGTCACGTTAAGGTCGTCTTGCCTCCATATGAGAGAAAAAGGATACAGCTGACTTCTCCGTCCCATTCCAAATCTCATGGTTAACGCGTTATATAAGGCGCAAGAATCACTAGCGACATTGGTTGTTAAGTCCTAGAAAATATGTTCCTTTACCACCGGAACTTTCATAGTAGGTTATTACCTCATGGTAAATAACCTATAATCATTTATTATGAAAATAGTGTTTTCCGACCTTTTTCAAATGCAGGTGATGACAACACTGGATTTGCAAAATACTTTATAGAAAATAATCAAAGGACATGAGAAAGTGTGAACTTGCCTTTTGTGATTGCAAGATTATGCACTCACGGTCTTCGAGACAATATAAGATCCAATATCTGAAATCAGCATCATTGGTCCGATAAGGACTAATGTTTAAAGAAGCAAGATGCTATTATGCATAAGTAATGTAATGCAATTTTGTAAACTCGAATCCCAGGGATAACTTTGTTCTAGGGTTTGGATACTGGAAATGGTTACTTTAGAATGTGGTGTCCTTTTAGATAAGTTTCATACTTGTGCTTCTTATTAAGGCTTGTGAGTGTGTGTGAACAACACATATTTATACAACAATAAGATACACACATATGGAATGCTATTCAAGATTGGTTACATTATAATTGTTTATCTTCAAATTTTACTTTACAAGTAATGTCACTTATAAAGAACTTAAGTGTTATCGATCCTAAGTATACAAGTAAAGTATAAAATAATGTGATTATGGTTAAATGTCATTTGGTGACTATGATAAAAGTCTTTGGGTTGAGTTGTTAGGAGTTGTAGAACTTATTATGAGATTGTTGTTTAAAGCGGAAAAAACAATAACATTTGAAGAAAAGATTTCCTTTCTAACGTTTAAACAATCTTTATTGTTAATAGGATGTGTTCAATGTCTTTTGGTGTGTGATTGATTAGTTTGGACTTGAGATGCTTTATGTCTTAATTGGAATAGACCAAAGTTAAGTATAAAAACATAAGTAGTTTATTAGACATAATGTTTATAAGTCTTAAGACTAAAGTTAACTTTAAAAGGGTAAATAAACTTAAGGTGTAATTTGTTTTAATTATACTCAAGTTTTGGATTTATGATAAGTATGATTAAAGTGTGGGATTATTCACTTTACATTCAAGTGAATGATTACATTAAATTTGTTTTGCTATTATGAAAATAACATGCAACTATCAAAGAAAGTATAATTTGGAGGGTGTTGTTAAGGTGTTAGTTTTAAAGTCATGTTAATTATGATTTAGATGTTAAATCATTCCCTCTTCATATAAGTGAATGATATATAAAATTATCTTAAATATTGTGGTTCTGAATTTTGGTTTAGGGTTTAAAAGATTATTATAAAGTTAATGATTTATGCTTAAGTTTTATTATAAATCTTAGTTATGGTTTAGAACTTTAGTAATTAGATTTTAAGGTTTTGATATTTCTAAAGAAATATAATTATTTCTTATTTAAGAAATGTTTTTAAAGAATTTTCAAAATAGATAATAGATAAGGATTTATTACTTTAAAATATTAAAACCTTTCTAATATTATATTTAATAATTTTCTACTGTAATATATTTTTTCAAGACTTTAAAAATGATTTTTTCTTATTTTTAACTATTATTCTTATGTTTATAAAATTCCATCAAGGATTAAATGTCTTTGAATATTTACTTCATATTTTATTTATAAAAAATTAGGCTAGTATTTTTATAAAATAGTATATTTATTTTTATACACAAAAATGATTTTTATTTATTTTTAGGATTTTTCCTTATTTTATGAAATTTCACTTAGGCTTTAGTGATGTTAATATTTATTTGCATTTTATTTAACTTGAATAAGTAAGATTATATTTTTATTAGGTGGATATTATTTTTGTGATGATTTTTGTATATTATATGTATTTTTAGGATTTGATATAACTTCATATGTATTGGAATTATTTTATATAGTTTATTTAATGGGAAAATAATTTAATAGTGGCAGGTAGTTGGGTTGTGGCCCAATTGGGTGTAAATAGATCTGATCCAACGGACTAAGTTGGGCTTGGCCCAACAGGCCGGCCCAGTTCGACATGGGGTTAACACATCCCACCCCAAGGCCCTCTCTTCCTCCTCGCACCTGAGTACACCACGCATGCCCACGACCTCCTGGGCGCCGTCGTGCCATCGTTTGGCTCCTGCTGCTCCCGCCCTCTCCGGCGCCGGTAAGATGGGGCTTTGGTCTGCCATTCTATGATCTATAACCTCCCCTTGTTTGATTTGTTCCTCCCTGCCTCTCGTGCACACTCGATTGAAAACCCTAGCTCTGCCCTGGCACGGCGGCTGTCGATTCTGGCGGTGTTCTTGCTTGGTCGTGATGTTCTCCGCGTGCCACTGCCGCTGGTGAGACGGCTCGATGCGGTGTAGGCTCCTCGGTGCCCACCGTGCCGCCGTGCCGCTACCCTCGTCGTCGACCTCTCTGCTTCCTCGCCGGTGAGCTTAGACTCGTCCTAGGTAGGCACCCCTCAACCTTTCAAACTCCTCTCTCTTTCTCTTGCTGTTCCACACAAGTTAAGTTCCTCTTCTTATTTTTGGTGATCAATGATGCTTAGTGATTTGCTCATGGATCTGTTTTGAGCATATGAACTTTAGCTAAGTATAATGGTGGTGATGTCAGGGGTATATGTGCCTTAATCTTATTCAGTTCAATGATCCCTTACTATGTTTTGATGAATTGATGCTTGTATAATGTAGTACTGAATTTCTATAACTGTCAAACATGGCAGTAAATGATTTTATTCTTGTGTGATGTTGGTACTGTGAAATTATTTGCAGGTGTTTCCTAAATCTATACCCCTGATGTTAGCTATGCCAAGTTAAATACCAGGCTATGTTATTTAAATAAGTGCTATGGTGGTATGTTAATTAGACTATGGATTTTGGTGTTGGGGTTTACTTAAGCATCCATATGCCTGAGCCTATGTTTATAAAAAAATATAATGAAATGATCCCATGATCATCAACTTGGGAATATGAGAAGGATATAGTTATAGTGACCCCTCCTAACCTCCTAGAATTTATTCTAGTGCCAGGTTAGTTGTGTTAGTTGCCTTAACTTGTCATACTCTTGGTTTCTATGGTTTATCACTTGATGAAGTGAAGTGTATATTTTGGACAACAACACATATTAGTTTGGTAAATTCATGTTTGATGCCACCCCCAATTCAGTGTATATATGTAAGATGTGAAAGTGAGTACAAATGGTTGTACTATACTAAGGCATACTTTCTGGTTATGTTTAATAGTTGGATGGTTAACTATATACATGACAGTAAATCTGTCAGGCTTTGTATATTATTATGTGGGTGAAAGTATATACACTTCCCTGTCAGTAATGACAGTAGTACACTTAATGACTCCTAGTTAATTAGCTAGGGGAATGATTTGAAGAATTTCCTAAGGCTTGCAGATACCTTAGTGTTGGGCTTGGCTTCTTTGCAACTATTCTGGCTGATGTGGTACCTCCTTGGAGGATGCACATAAACTAGATCATATATATATATCCATATTATAACATTGCTGGTTAGAAGTTTGGACTTTCTCTAGCCAATGATATCCTAAATTGAGGCTTAAGCTTTGTAGAAGCAAATTATGAATGGATTCTTGCTTGAGGTTTTAAGAAAGGATCTGTTTTATAGAACTTTTCTACAATGAAACAATCTACATACCTGATTCCTAAAGCAGTTGTTAGGAAAATGATGTGGCAAGGTAAAGTAGTGGCTTATGTGAGTGTAGATGTCACTGTGGTGCCTTAATTTTTGAGTGTGCACAGTGGTGAATCTTAATTATCATAAAACTGCTGCTGAAAATACTACTATGATGTAACCTAAGTGGTATAATAGTGAGATATGGCTTATAGCTAGTGATGCAAAATTCTGAAGCTATAGTGGCATACTTGGATAGCTCAATCTGTTATTTTAAACAGATTGGCTAAGAATTAAGATATGACTGCCAAGGTGCATAGTCGGAGAAACTAGTGGTAATAAGAACATATGCTACAGTTTACAATCCTAGCTTAATGATGATACTGGTGTGGCATTACTACCCAGTCTGAGATCCCTCTCTCCCATACAACTCCATGCCTAGAAATGAAAAGGACAAGAACAGATGTTGCATGAGCTAGTGGTATATTAACCTGTTGTGGTTGCTGAAGCTTGACTGTAACTTGTGGTTACTTGTTGATCTTGTGATTCTGCTAATATGGATCTACTCCCTTGGATTTGCCCTTGTCCTGCTCCTCCTTATTCCCATGTCCAGCTTCTTCTACAGCTGTGGCCTGGATTTCTTTTCCTGGAGTTGCTGCCTTGCCTTGATTTCCTCCTTGTCCTAGCTCTTGGATGGCTCCAGGGAGCAACCAGAGCTAAGGGTGTGATGGAATCTGGCTAGTGGTTTGGTTGGTGGTGTAAGGATATGCTAATATGAATCTGATGAGAACTAATGGTAAGATGGTGATGGTTTCTTGCTGTTCTGAGGGTTGTAGCAAGTGTTCAGCAAAGTGTCATCTTTTTGCTTCGGCTGATACTTATCCCATGTCCTGGTTTCCTCTTGTGTTGACAGCACCACATACTTGCATGTATGTGTGAGCTGCTTGCACTGTTCTAGATCAGTGCAAGGCAAAATATCTTGATTGTTACTCTTCTACTTCTACTTCTATGGTGAAACTTGCCCCATAATTTTAATGCCAATGAGGTGGTACTGAGGCACTGATCTGATTAAGAACAGATACTATGATTTGGTGAAACTTGACCCTAATTGCTGCTCTGTGATGAAAATAAACAGTGCATCTCACTGTTATCCTCTGAGAGCACTAACCAAACTAACCTTCTATTTTTCCTTTTAACTTTTGTTTTTGTGTTATTTTCATTTTTTACAAGTATACAAGATCAGGAAAAAAACATCTAAAGATGAAGATTTAGTTTAGGACTTCTTTTATTATTCTTGTAAATCTCTTTACCTTGAATAATGTAATTGACAATGTAATATTGTATAATAAAGTTTAATTTTCTTTTTCTACTTGTAACCTGTATCTCGTAATATTATATCTTGTTTATTTCGTTGTTGTAATTCATTTTCTCTTTTGAAACACTGTAGTAGTATTCACTTATTGTAATGTGTATTTATTATTTGTAACTTATAAAATATTCAATGTAATAAAGTATTCCTTTTTCCTCACTTATTCAGACTTATAAATTGTAATGTAAATAAGATTATTCTTTATCAATTCTTGTTTATTATTTCATTATTATAATATCATATTACATTACTCATTTCATTTTATTTAAATTTCCACTATCTTTTCTATTTGAACAAAAGATTATACCTTGTTATAAATAAGAGTTCACCTCTTATTTTCTATTAAAATTTAGTTTCCAATTATTATTCCATTTCAAATTCTTTTAGAATTCAAATTCACCAATTTAATATTCAAATTTGAATTTCCTTCCCTTCAAACAAAAAAGTACAATAGAGGTCATGTCAAAATCCATCGCACCTGCCCTGATGTTTTCACCAGAGCAAGAGAGATCTCGACCCCCCTATAGCTTCTTTAGTTTTGCGCGAAAATTCTCCGGATTTTCTGATGCATGAATGCAATGCACACATCTGGGTTCAACTTATTTCTAAGCTCTAATGGTGGGATGTTACATCGTTGGTGATCAGAGCCGTCTTGGAGGCGTCCGTTGGGTGGACCTGCACCTTTTTCGTGTTGACTGTGGAGTCAAATAACATATCGGGTGCGTTTTTCCTGGTGACTAGGGGTGCCCCGTTATCCGTTACCTCTCTAAGCCTCGTGACCTCCTCCTGCATGCCGAATAACTGAGAGATTCTGTTGAAGTCTCTGTCATAGTGGTCGGACCTGGTGAAGCTTCCTTGGACGGTGATGACGCCCTTAGGTCCTGGCATCTTCAGTAGCAGGTATGTGTAGTGCGGTACTGCCAAGAATCTTGCGAATGCCACGCGCCCGAGGATGGCGTGGTACTGTGATGGCCAGTCCATCACCTCAAATTCTAGCCACTCGCGCCTGAAGTTTTCGGGTTGTCCGAAGATGATGCCAAGCCATATCTTGCCCAGGGGGTATATGCCCTTCCCTAGGACTATGTCGTGGAACGTCGTGTCTGACTGCTCCAAGCTGCACAACGGGATCCGCATCGCTGTGAGTGTGCTGGCGAACATCAGATTGATGCCGCTGCCGCCATCCATGAAGACGCGGCTCATTTTGAATCCCCCGATCTGGGCCTCGAGCACCAGGGCAGCATGACCTGGGCGAGGGATCCAGTGTGGGTGATCCGAACGATCGAACATGATGCAGGACTCCGAGCCGCTGAGATACTCAGGTATGGCTAGTGGAGAGGTCACGGCCAGGCCGACTTGGCGGGTGATCTTCTTCTGCACCCTGTTGGTTGGGCGCCCTTTCTGGATCATCAGGGACCCTTTTGGTGGTGGGTACCCACCTGCACCGTTATTTGGCGTTGTTGTGACCGGCGGTTGCAAAGGTCCACCAGGTGGTGGTGGAGGAGCTCCGTGGGTGATGTCACCTGGTACGGGTGCAGGTCCAAATCCAGGGTTCACGGTCTGGCGCCGCATTTGGGTAAGGACCTCGCTGAGCTTCTGGAACTCTCGGCAGTCCTTGAGCATGTGGCTGGCCTTCTTCTTACCATCTTGTTTGTCGGTGTAGAAATGGATGGTGCAGGGACCAGACAGCTTGGCGTATGCCTAAGGCTCGTCGTCGTGGTTGCGACATTGCCACGTTTGAATGGGTCCGCCGTCGCGGTAGTTGTTGTTGTGGTATCCGTTGTTGCGGTTGCCATCGGCACGTCGATCGGCGTATCAAGCCACAACCATGTCGACTTCATCGCGATCGTCGTAGATGCACAATCTTCTCTTGCTGCGGTGTTCACGCCTGCGGCCATAGTCGTCTTCGTCATCCGAATGCGCTCGGTTGACGGAATCCTCGCCATCTTCCCATCGGTTGGCGATGTCCATGAGGTGGTCGAGTGTCTTGGGCTTGACGCGCCCGATCCCTTCCTTGAAATCTGGGCGCCTGGCACCGTCCTTGAAGACGTCGATTGCTCTTTCTGAAAAGATGTGCACGGCAGAGTTCTTGATGTGAGACCAGCGGAGTATGTACGAGCAAATGGACTCATTGGCTCGTTGGGTGCAGGCCCGCAGTTCTTCGATTGAGGCTGGTCGCTTCCTAGTCCCCTTGAAATTGCGGATGAAGTTGTACGCCAGCTCTTCCCAGCTTCGGATGGAACCAGAGGATAGGCTTTTGAGCCAAACCCTGGCTGCGCCTGTCAGCTACAGCTAAAGGCACTGTAAGGCGGTGTTCTTGTTTCCGCCGTGGAGCTTGACCGACGACAGGTGGTCGTCGAGCCAAGCCTTTGGGTCTTGCGTGCCATCGAATTTCGGGTTGTCCGAAGGGAGCTTGAAATTTTTCGGCATCCGCATTTGCCGAACGGATCTACTGAAGCATCTGGCTCCGCACAGCTCTCCGTCGTCCTCCTCTTCGGACTCGGTTGAGCACGCGCGCTTAGCGCGTGATTTGTCGATCTTGCGCTGGGTGAGCTCGTTGCAAGCTCGTAGTTGCTGCTGCGGCACCGTGGGCTCCGGCGGCGTCGGGGCAGGTCTTGCTCTTCCTCTTCTTCAGATGAGGGTGTGCGGTTTCGAGTGAACTTGACCATGGCTTTTTTCTTCGGCTCCGCGGGAGCTTCGTTGTGGAGCGCAACTCCGACGAGTCCAAGGCCTACTAGCACGGACTTGTGCATGGTGTTCTTTGGGTCACCCGCCGGAGGCGGATTGGACGCGAGATAGGTTGTGGCCGCCATGATCGCAGCCTGCAGCGTCTTCGACATGACGTTGCCATGCGAGTCCATCGTCATGAAGGATGTGTTGAGGGCCCTGGTGACCTCGCATCGCGTAGCAGGGTCCATGTGCTCCATGCGGGGGCGATACTTGTTGGCATTGTTTCCATGTGAAGTGGAGCCACCAGCGGTGGAGAGCACAGCTCGCCGCGCGCTGGACTCCGCAGCTGCCTTCTGACGCTTTTCGAGCTCCTCCATCAACTTCACCTACCGATTGTGCTCGTCGATCAGGAGGAGGTGGTAGGCCATCAGCAGATATCGGGAGGCATTCACAGGTAGGATTTTGTTGCCTTCCACGGCCTCGCGTGCTTGGCGCCAGCCTTCCTCGTTGAGGTTGATCTGGTTGTAGGCGTGACTGTTGCCTTTGTTGGCTCTGCTAGGCGGATCTCCCCCGTTTCCTCCGTTTCCAGTTTGTGGGTTGGGAGGGGGATTGGGTGGTGGTTGTGCACTCGAATCCAGCAGTGGGTCCACTTCATTGCTAATGGTGGCGCATAGGTAGCGCGGGCTGCTGCTGCCGCAACTTTCAGATCCGGAACAGTAGGTTCCTTCATCCGAAGGGGGCCTGCATAGATCGGAGTTGCAGCTGATGTTGTCGTCTGAATCGCTTGTCAGACTCGATGCGTGCAATGCATCGATGGGTGGGACCCATGAAGCGGGCCTGATGGGTGGTGGTGGCACCCGCTCCGGGAGGCGAAGGGTGCCGTTCTGTCCCACCTGGAAGCAGAAGCTCCTGAACAGCATCTCGAGCCCATCACCGACGGACTCAAAATCCTTCAGGGTGGCCGGCGAGTGGGCGGTGAAGTCGAAGGCGCCGAAGAGGAGGTGACTCTCCGTTGCCGATGAGTTGTAGATAGCACCAGATAGAACCGTCACGGTCGCACGATCAGCGTCCCCGTTTCCCATAGACGGCGTCAATTGACGAGGTTTGATCTCGTCAATGCCCATTGTTATGGACTTGGGTTTTGGAGAAGATGGGGATGCTGGAAGTCGTGTAACGGTTAAGAGGCAAGCAACACGGGGACACGAGATTGTTGGGAATATTCCCTAGAGGCAACCATGTATGATGACATTTCCCATTGTATTCATAAAGTTATTAAGTTGTCCTTGTATAAACATCTGATGTGTATCGTTGAATATGTGATTCGGTTGTGGAACTATACATTCATGTTGTTTGTACTAAATATCCTTGGTCATTGAGGTTGTGCTGGACACACAACTTAGACCAATGTGAAAGTCGGCCTGATGACTCGGTTCCACTTGTCATGGGCATGGAGATGCTACTCCGACTTACACAGATTCGACTAAAGAGTTTAGCGAGTCGGATTGACCCATATTGAGGTACAACGAACAAGTTGTCATTTGTATATCTCAATCAATGTAATCCTTAGACCTGAGGTTATTGCATAATCCGAGTTGAGGATCACCGACTTAGGTTCTGTCAAACGCTGATCCGTAACTGGGCAGTTATAAAGGCAGAGTTCGGGTCGACTGAGAATCAAGCTGCGTGATGTGAATAACCAAGATGGGATTTTGCCCCTACACTTGGAGAGATATTCTCTGGGCCCTCTCGGATGATATGATTCGGAAAGCATGGCCATGCACGACTCGGTTAAGTGTTAACCGAGGCGATCGACTAAGAGTTAGTCGGGTGAATCACTTGTCTCGGATCGAGAAGAGAGTCGGACTATTTAAGGGATGACAATTATTCGCCTATAGTCTGACAAGGTATATCGTGAGGCAAAAGGGACTCGGACGCAAGTCACATTGGAAAGGCAAGTTGTCATGACTCTTTGGTACTTGGGAGTCGGCATGTTCTGCTAGGAGTCGCTACCGACTGATCGATTGAGGGTCGGACTCTAATCGTGTCTAAGTTGCCTAGAGCCTGCGGGGTCATACACTTAAGAGCGGGAGCAAGTTCGGATTGGATCTGAACTGGAAATCTGGTTGGGTTGGACCCGAGCCTGATTTGGACTGAGTTAGTGAGTCGGACTCACAGGAACTAATATTATATGGGCTTTAGTGAATGGGTCGCGCTAGTAGAGTCCACGTTCACTCCCTATATATAGTGGAGCACTGTAACCCAGAAAGGTTAATCGTTGATCAATTAGGTCATTCCATGTGTTGGAAACCCTAGCTCCACGGCAGTCCTGTCGTCGTTACGAACCTAGCAGTTCGTCGTCGGTGCTCCTCTTTGTACGTGTGGATACCAGCAGAGGTGTTGTAAGATCAGCACCAGGACAATCGGATCGCAAAGGATTGCACTGCATCAACTGACGCGCTTCATCAGTAATCCGCAACTACGCATCTAGTGGTAAACCTCGTGACCTTCTACCTCAGCTAGATCTTGGGATCACCACGTTAGAGGAAAATTTTTGTTTTATCTCTACGTGGCCCAACAGAGGTTTACCTAGGTTCAGGACCCCGAAAGGAAAACCCTACTCATGATTATATGTTCTTGATTACGGCGGAACCGAAGGTTACAAGGGTGCACATATGTGATATGGCGTGGAGGTGTGTGTATGAGGTGAGTTGGATCCTTCTCGCCGTACCTTGCCTTTATATAGATAGGCCAGGTCCCAGGATAGGTCGAGTCGGTTACAGATTAGGGTTGATACACTTTGAAATTTTATCTAATCTAGACTTGTCCTCCAAGGAGTCAAATTCACCACGGGCTTGGGCCACCCAAAATCTTCATGGCCTGAGTGTCCTCGTGTGGGCATTTCTTAGGCTTGACTGGGTATATCAATGTTGTGCATCCGTAGGGTATATCCATGGCAGTGTTCCTGGAGTGAGAGCGCGACAGATTCTACGGATAAGGTGGTTTACCACGATTTTGGAGACATAATTTCTGGGATTTTTTTTTGGAAATAGATGTTTTTATTACTCAAGGTAATGTTTATATTCGTCTTCGCGTAACTAAGATGCAAATAGGCGATCAATTCACACGACTACAAAGCAAAGTAAGAAGACCAAAATTACAGAATAGCTCTATCAAAATAAACGGCCTCGAGCTATGGTAGATTAATCCGCAAATCACGCGGTCATTCATATCGGGAGAAAATATCCCTCGCCGTATCCTCCAATCGTGTACATCCCTCCATAAGCAAGTCACGAAACTCCATACGTTAGAGAGTAGTTTATGATCGAAAAATAGCCGTCATCTGATAGATAACCTATATAAAAGAAAACATAATATTATTCCATTTCATCGAGAGGTAGACCTCGCCCGATAGAATTTATAGGATGAGAGGTAGATCAAGGAACGGAAACGAGGGATAGAGCAAGGATGAGAAACACAGTTTAAACTTCGCTCATTTCTTCGATAGCCGGTTCAGTACAAAGGTTGGCCTTATGAGCACACTGCCCTCAGGGCCCCACCAACCCTGGACTAAGACCATGTGTTCACGGGTCATGGACATCTTGCCATGGCCGTCCAATCGAGCCATGATTTGGGCGGAAGCGGCTGTGCTTCTCCGCGTCGTGGTAGGAGCTCTGGCTTGCGAGCTCGCCCGCCGCTGCCGTCGGAGGAGGAGGTATGCCGGCGCCGCTCCGAGCAGGGACGCGGTCACGACGCCCTTAGACGCGGTGTGACCTCGCCTGCCAGGGCAAAGCTGTCGTTCGACCCTGCCACAGATGATGTAGAGAAACTCTTGTTCAACGAAATTATTATGGTCCCGCTGGAGCCCGCTCTCGCCAGGGATGCGGAGTACAACTCAGACGACGAGAACGAGAAGCTCTTGGTGCACGAGGCGAAGTTCAACTCCCTCTGCACCGTGCTCATGGACATCGTGGAGCGTCGGAAGCGTCGCCGCATCGCGTGCAGAGCGGAGAAGCGTGAGCTTCGTCGTGACATCCGCCTCTCCGCCCGCGAGCACTAGGCGCGGCTGGCGGGTCTCGACGACGCCACCACCGACAACGAGTAAGCGCACGCCGTCGCTGTCGTAGATGCTCCGGTGAGTAGGTACCGCCGATGGAGCTACGTAGATTTTAGGTCTAGTCTGGTATGCAGGTCGAGGCATCATATTTTGCTAAACATTTATCGATCTCGATGATCAAAATCTCTCATATGTATGAATCTGGCGTGATGTTTTTTAAATATGCAGCTTGGATTAGCATATCTGTTATAACGTAGCGTTTTTTATACTGCAAAACAAGAGTACACCGCATCCGCGGGATGAGATGCTCTAAAGTTCGGGACGGCAGACAGCCAACGGCAATGGCCAGCAATAAATAAACTGAAATCCATTGTCGACCAAGCTGGAGATGGCCCGGGAGACCTCCCCTAAGGGCCTCCGCCACCCTTGCCGACTAACGCGTCCATGCCCGCCGATGAGCTCCAGCCACCGGTAGCTCCCGCTACGAAATCAGTAAGAACTCTCTGAGCATGGATGACATCTTTAAATTCCTTTTGGGTTCAAATACTCTAGAATTCCTCCATTTCACCTCCATTCCAAGCAAGGCTTGGAAGAGTTTAATTCGCTGGTGGCATAGCTAGATGGAATGTTGGTCTTAACTTTGCTCTGGTTTCGTGTTAGTCCATAGGTGGCACCCATGAATTTGGTGGGCACGTATCAGATCTCAGATCAAGCCTTGCACAAGGCTGTTCATAGGGCGGTTTAGCCGTACCCAAGCCGCTTTTTGGGACCTTGATTTCCTATCGAAGTTATCAAGGAACACATTCTCTTGTTAATGTAATGTAAGAGATACTTTGCTGTCATATTTCAACTGCATAGTCCAAGTTCAAACATTTGTACAGTCTTTCCTAGTGCAATCTTAGCTATGTTTGGAAAACTAAAGCATGCCCTTCAAAGTTCGGACGAAATCTCCTTGCTGAAACAATATATTTTATCAATTTTTCACATTTTTTTTTATCTTCATCTGAACTTAGTTGTCTCCGAAGTGATTTACAGCGGACAACTGGTATGTGAAAGTCAGTTGACAAGCTTTGTCACATGTAATCCGCATCTTGTTTGGATCGGTAAGCAGCATACAAATGTTTAAAAGAACTGTCAGTAATATTTTTAAAATCCTTGTTGTTTCTTTTTTTTTCTGGTCACTAACAAGTAGTAAGATGTTATTAATGTGAACAGATAGTCCGTTGGATCTTACCATCATCAACTGTCCTATAGACAGAAAAAATTGAATGCCAATATTGAAAAGCTGAACAAGAATGTGCTTACAGTTTTACAGCAGGGGAGGGAAGAAGATCTTGTACAAATCAACTGGCAGCAACATGATTGGATATGCAATTCCAATTTTACTGGGGTGCTGTCACCTAGTTTTGATATTCTGGGAGATGCAGAGCAAGAAAAGATGAAGTTGATTGATATTTTGACTGGCAGCCAGAGCTCCAGCGTTGTTGCCATAATCGGGTGCTGTGGAATGGGCAAGACTACATTGGCACGATGATTGCTACATGGAAAATGCTTTCAGTACTACTATATGGGTAGGCTTCCAAAGACTCAACTGGTGTGGGGTTACTGTCTGCAATCGTAGATGCTGCTGGTGGGAAACCTAGGGCAAAACCACAAAGTAGGAAAAGAATTATGGACATGTTGGTTGCAATACTTGGAAGGTAAAAGATTCTTACTGGTTCTTGATGATGTATGGAGTCACCAAATCCATGAGATTTCATAGAAGATCGCTTGTTTGTAGTGTACAGCATGGAAGCCGAATTCTGATCACAGCTCAAGGCCAGAGTGCTTCTATAGCAATGAATCGCAGATACATCCATAATATACAGGAATGAGATTTCCAAGATTATTGGTCTCCCCTTTGTACTAGTGCAGGCCTGGATAAGGAAAGTCATTGGAAGAATTTGAGGAAAATTGGGATAATGATTATCCATAGATGTAACAGGGTTCCACTGGCTATTAAGATTATAGGTGTTGTGCTGGGAACCAAGGACCCAACACCGGAGGAGTGGCAGCAAATGAATGAAAGTGAACGACGGTCTATGGATCCTGATGACATTCCTGGTGGCATGAAAAAATTAATTGGGCCTGTCTACATGGCATACAGTAATTTGCCATACCGTTTGAAGTTATGTTTGCTTTACTGCTCCCAGCTCCCAGAAGGCTTTGTGATTAGGCAGCATGTTGTTATATGGATAGCAGAGGGCTTTATCAATGAAGAAAACAACTGCAATCCTCAAGATATCGCAGACCTTTATTACAGGGAGCTTGTACTTACAAACCTTCTGGAACGTGAGATTTGGCTCTCTTGACATGAACAGATGCACAGTGCGTGGCTGTGTTAGGTCCATTTTGCAATCCTTAACTAAGCACCGGTGGTTTGGGAAGAAGATGCGGATATGGAGTATCGAAGAAGCAGGTTCTCTGACAAGCTTCAGGACACCTCTCTGCAGGAATCCCTTGGCTGATCGTGTCCTGGACAAAGTGTTTATAGGGCGAATACATTTGAGAGTGCTGGACCTTAATGGCACTGGTATTAGGCACATTCCGGTGTCAATAACACTTCTCCCTCGCCTTAGGAGAGGAGACTGATTTTATTCCTTTTATATGGTAAGTTGTGCAATGGTGAGATTTGATCCATGTGCTTATGTTGAATCTTCACTTCTATCTTTCAGTTTGGACGGATGTAAACATTTAAAATATGCCTTGGCTTCCGTTCGAGAATAGAAAACAAAGACTCGATTTGAGAATGTTGAATTAACTTTGTTTCAACTAAAACCAAAACCTTCTTTCAACTAACTACGACAACCAAACAGGCAAATTAATGAGTTCTTTTGAAAAGCAACCTCGTAACAAACACAGGCAAGGAAAAAAATAGCTCTATATAGCGGCGGTATAGTGTTTTGAGCAAGGTGCCATTATTTAGAACCCTTGTACAATTGCCCACTATTTGTCATAGTCCCCTATTATGACCCTTGAACACAGGACAAAAATACATCCTGGATGATTAGTGGCTTAACTAAGGCAATCGGTATCTCATGCCCAGTTCTTCAGGTTAAGCTTCTCCATAAACAGCTCAAGCTTTTCAACCTATGTGAGGACGTGGTGAAGTTAGCAGACAAACATCCAAATTTAAGTCCCTCGGACAGTGGTAACAATAGTGGAATCAATATTTTGGTTCATATAACTTACTGAAGAGAAAAAGAATAGAGGCATTGTTTAAGGTAGAATCTTGAATTCATCTGATTTAACCGACAAGCTCTCTTGCATAATGGCAACTTTGTCACAAACAAGGAGAAGAAAACACAAGCATACAAGAGAAAGTCAAAGCCTCAAGTCAATCAAGAGCATTAGGCATTTAGACACAAGTAATGATCGATACATGGCACACTCTCTTGTTTTTTTTTTTTTGTTATGACAACAGGCATCAGTGCCCAATATATAATGTTCAAGAATAATATGAGATGCCCATACAGGTAGTGTATTACAGGTTTACAGCAGGCATCTGCATGCACCATAAACAACAGTGATTTAAAGCTAGTTTTCTTCCAGTAGAAAATGAGTAATGCAGATAAAATGATCTAGTTGTAACCAAATATTACACAACACACTGGCATTGTTCATAGTATTGGTTCTATTGCAAGGGGAGATCATCAGTAAGGGCCTACAAAACAAAATTGAAGGACAGACCTGTCGATCTACAGCTAAGAATGGCATTCTTCATTCACTGGGACGCTCACCAGATGAAACCAACTTCTGTTTCTCCTCATCATCAGCGCTGTCACTGTCATCCTTAGGTTGCTCCGATGACCGTTCATGCTGCGTTGCTGCAGTATTTCCTTTTGCACTAACTGATTGCTGGTAGAGTACTCCACCAGCTAAAGTGAACAGAAGGCTAACCAAACCAAACGGGCTCGCATGCTTGTCCCAGATGGTCACATTGATCGCCACTGTGAGGAACTTGTTCACAACCCCAGTTACTGTGAATGCTGTGGCAGATATTGCTTTCCTAGCCGCGAAGCCAAAGAAACTGATGAGCAACCCGAACACGCATGACAAAGATACCGCAACAAATGCATCGAGATGGAACAAACTCTCACCACCCCGTGATTCAACAGCTGAGAAGACTGACTTGTGCTCCCCTGTCAGAAACCAAAAGATGGGGGAGATCATCAGTGAGAGAAGATTGTTGTACAACACATAACCCCATGTGTTTAGACCCAGACTCGTCACAATGTGCTTGATGTACACCATCTCTGTTGTTATTGTAACCAGATAGGCAAGCGCCCACGAGTATGCTGTGAGGCTGAAGGCGGAATCTGTTATCACATAGCCAACTGCTCCTCCCAATATGACTACAAGTGATAAGAATGTGAGCTTGGAAGGGCATGGTTGCTTCCGGAAGGTTGTGTCAGCAATAGCAACCAAAAGCGGAGTCAGGGATCTGAAAACTATAAATGTGTCCACATTGGCATGGACAAGGAGGTTTGTGTTGGTGAATATTGCGAGGTAGAAGACAACAGCAGCCGGTGCAAATTTCTTGGCAGTCTCCAGGTTGAAGGAATCATGGCAGAGAAAGCCTAACTTTCCGAGGCCCCAAACACCAGCAGCAGATGTAAAGTACTGTAGCGTAGTCAGAAGGCCAGGGTAATTGAACTTTGTGACAGCATACTTGTTAATGATTGCCAGCAAGCTCGAGCACAAAGCATAGCCTATCACAAGGCTGCTGGTTGCATAGTTCTGCTTCGCCATGAGACCAGGTTATTTACCTGAAATTGGTAAGATAGTAATAGACATGAGAAACAGACCAATACATATTATTCTATTGAGCTGCAAAAGATATCTCAAGTATTCCGCAATTTTATTTTGCTTCCAAAAAAACTGAAGTAATCACAAAACGTTCATAATTTTGACATGACTTATATATAGCAGATGTCCATAAACACAGAAGTATGCGCTTGTCCAATTACTACCTGGCCACTAAATAAAACGGAGATGCCCACATCAACAACATAAAAAAATAGAAAAATCAACAGGCAACATTTACCATGATTTAAGACAAATTATCAACTGTTTTCTGCGCTAACTTCTTAGGTGCCACTTCTGGCATATGATTACAGTTGACATCATATTACACATAATGCAGCGTGTTCCACTTGCGCATGAATCATGGTAGCAGAATTACCAAACTAAGGCACCAAAGCTGAAGTGGTGCTCTCTCCCAATTCCAATCTGAACCAGCAACATATTTCAGTTTTACAAACACTAGATTCAGAACTTATCATGTTGTTTAGCTGAAGCTGCTGTGGCATGAGCTCATAGCATTTTTTTTTCATGTGCAGAGGTTACATTCACTGATTCACATGTATGCATACAAGCCATGCTTATAATATACCAATCAATTGGCGGCATCAACTAGTGCAAGATTGACTTGAAACAAACTACTGGAAAGATAACACCATTACTCTTAGCCCACATTCAAACACAGAGGCATGCACTTCTCAAACTACTACCCGGCCACAAAATAAAAACAACATATGTCCACATCAACCATATAAGCATTAGAAAAAAAAATGTCAACGGTTTTCTGCGCCAACTTCTTACCTGCCACTTGTGGCAGTAAGATTAGAATTGACACCATGTATTAAACTAATGCATAATGCAGTGTGTTCCACTTACGCATGATTCATGACAGTAGAATTTACTAGACTAAAGCACCGAAGCTGCACCAGTTGCTCCCCCAAGTCCAATCTGGACCAGCAACATATTTCAGTTGAGAACACTACTACACTAGATTCAGAACTTATCATGTTGTTTAGCTGAAGCTGCTGTGGCATGAGCTCATAGCATATATTTTTTCCATGTGCAGAGCTTAGGTTGACTGATTCACATGTATGTATACAGCCATGCTTATAATATGTCAATCAATTGGCGACATCAACTAGTGCAAGATTGACTTGACACCGATTCCTGGAAAGAACACACTTGTACTCAAGAAAGGAACTCCAAAAATGAGGCATCCTAAGTTCACAAGGAACTGATTCAGACACCAAGAAGGACATAACTGTCCCTCTATTGTGGGGGATTTTCCGCGTACTCTATGGTTGGATTGATGGCTTCCCCCCGCCAACCATGAGCGACGGACCTCCGCGTCGTAATCAGGCCACCAATTATTTACTCTTTTTAGATGAATCCGGCCAAGATTCAGGGGGCGGGGCAGCTGCTTAAGATTTGGGGGCAAGAAGCGGTGAGTCGAATAAGAAGAGCGCCAGATCACGCAGGTAATACATACAAAACGATAGAAACAACAAATCGTTTTGGCGTTTCAATCCAGCCAAGAATCGACTCCACCAAAGAGCGATTCGGGCGCCCCCCCCCCCCCCCCCCCCCCCAGCCCCGTATGCGCGTTAGCAAGAAGAGGCAGAAGGAGAACCCTTGTGGCATGACACGGATCCAAGAAACGGACCAAATCAAGGGCGCGGAGAGGGAGAGAGAGAGAGATGCGTACCGGGAGAGGGAGAGGGGCGGGGCAGCATTCCCCCGAAGCCTGCAGAATGCGATGTGTGTGGGTGTGGGTGCCAATGGCCGGGAGAGGCGTGGATGATTTATGGAGTAAGTACTGCTACTGCTACGGACTTCGTGCTAATTACGTCTAGAGAAGAGGGAGCAAAGCACTGAACCTTGGCACCCAGGTCCCCGTCGGTGAGCAACTGCACGATAACTATTGTTTCTCTTCTTGATTGAATTTCTAAATCTGCTCACCAAAGCCTTGTCTCGCGGAGGGTGCTGAAGAGTCAAGTGCTTATTTATTTTCTTTTCATCTAGTAAGATTTTTCTGGTTCTCTTTACCCTCTATCACGTCACCCCGTTCGTGAGTGTTGACTAAACCTTTTTGGTGGAGGAAGGAAGCATTCTCGGTTGAAAACTTCCTCCTCCACGCAAGTACATACTTTACTCAAAGGCCGCAGTTTACAGCCGTAGACTAGTGGTAGCTAGCTCTAGGTATACTTGGAGCATCTCCTCTGGAGTTCCTCAAACTACACTCGTTTGGCCGAACTCAGGCCGAACGGCCCATTTTTTGGCCGGACCGTACTAGTTTTCGGTTTGGGTACGCTATTTTTCCACTCGCGTACCCAGGTCGAGTTCCTAAGTACGGCTAAGATTTATTAAAGATGGGCAAATTTCGTTAAGTTGAGCGAATATAGGCGGATTACATCAAATTTAAACTAAGTAGTACATAATAAACTTAAAAAAGACCGCCGCCGGTGCCTTCGCCGTCCTACATGCCGAAGTTGCTGTAGAACGCCGTGTAGCCGGGGTCGGCGCGGCCGTCATCCTCGCCGCCGTCATCGCTCGGCGGCTGATTCTGGCGGGAGCTCCCCTGGCCTGGGTCGCCGCACCTCCAGGGCTGAAAGGACGGGCCTACGTCCTCCTCGTCGTCGTCGTCGTCAAGGACGTAGAGCGGGGCGCCCTGGTAGGCGAGCTCACGCCCAGACAACGCCCGATGCCGCGCGGCCTGCAGGCCGAGGATGCGCTATCGCTCCGCCTTCTCTCAGTCCATCCTAGACCACTCCGAGATGTCCGGCGAGGAGGGCTCCACCGACGGTGGCGTCTGCGGCGCCATGTCGCGGAGCAACTGTTCCAGCGCCATCTTCAAGGCGGCGTCTTCGGCCGGCGCCGAGTCTTCTATCTTGGGGACGCAGGTGGCCGGTTGGCGACGCCGTTGTCCGCGGCTCGCCGATGACGATGCCACGCGAGCGCGTTCGCGGCGGTGAGCGCACCTGCGATACCGCTTCGCGCTTGACTGCCATCGGCGTGCGAATCGGTGCCGAGCCGGAGGAGTGGGACGCCGAAGCGAAGGAGGACGAGCTCATGCTCGCCATCCTCCTCGGTGTCCAGTTCGCCGGAGGCCACCGACCCGTCATGGCCGCCGGCGTCGGGTTACGCGGGAAGCCGAGCCGCGGCGTGTTCCCGTGGTTGATGTGCTCCATCACCGCCGCGAGCGTCCGGCCTGGCGCGCTCCACCAACGCCGGCGACCCGCCGAATTGTTGCGCTTCGGCGGCGACTCGTTTGGCGGCCCCTCGTGGCGAGCGAGCTCCTGTTCGCGCCGGTCCGCGAAGAAATGCTCCCAGTACAGGAGGTTGTCGGCGCTCTCGGCTTCGGCGGGGTTGTCCGTGCCGCCGGTGTACTCTTGCACATCGTACGGCAATTCGTCCGGTGTCGGCGCAGGCGGGATTGGGATGCCGCCGGCACTCAGCTTCCATCCCGGAGGCATCCGCGTGTCCGGCGGCGCCATGTAGCCGGCGTCGTACAGCATGCGCGCCTCCCAGGCCTAGAGGGTGCGCCGGCCGAAGCCGTTCGCCGCGGCGCCGTCGCCTGGGTAGCGTTTGGCCATGGCTGGGAAGGGGGAACGGTGAGAGAGGGGTTCGCCGGAGTTTGGGCTTGTGGGTGGGGGAGCTGTGAGAGAGTGTGTAGATCTCCGGCGAGGGGTACAGCTTATAAAGGCCGAGGTGGGCGACGAGGGCGGGAGGGGTGTAGCGGCGAGGGCGGGAAAAGGGGAAACGGCGGGAAGTTAGTGCCCGCCGGTCCGTCGCGGGAGCCGAGGCGGCGACGGTGGCGCCGTAAATCGGCGACGCGTGGCCGACGCGATGGGAAGTTATTATCCGGCGGTCGCCGCGTGGTTCCGAGGATGACGACGACTCGGCTTCCGTCACTGACTCGGCGGGTCCACGCACCGCTTCGATTTTTTTTCGCCAAATTCGATGAGTCTAGCGTTCCCAGGGCGTACCCGGAAACCTGGGTTCGTCCTGGGTAGTCCGAACCAAAATTGGCCCAAATCCGGCCGAAAACAGGTCCTTGGGTACGCGACTGGGCCAATTTTCGGTGTCCGGACCGAAATTCGGCGTCCGGATCGGCCTCCTAGGTAGGCGAGTGGAGATGCTCTAATGACCTAAAGGGTTAAAGTTGCGTCCAACGGCATATGCACTAAAGCCTTTTTCGATCCGGCACGGCCCAATACCATGTCCGGCGTGCCAGGTCATCCCCGCTCCATAGGAGACATGCTTGGCGCCCCGGACAGAAGTCGTGGTCCTCACCACGTAGGAAAAATCCATTCGGATACCACCTGGCAGTTCCCAGCCCTATCATTGTCCATCGTGCCTTACCTTCCACCGCCCCCAAATTGCCACTGTCGCCGCCCGTTTTGACGCTAGTAGTTCGCATGTGTCTCCATCCCAACACTTCTCTCCCACCCCCTCCTTCCCTCGCGGCCATCTCGATGTCGGCTGTTACAAGCCGCCAAGACTTGAATGTGTCGGCCACCCCGTGTGCTCGCCTTGCACGCAAGCCGTTCGGCATTTTCTTCGGTAGGCCAATTTTCTTAGTTCTTGCCTATCTTGCCGCCGCTCGGTTGATTGACGGTTTTCTATGTTGACTCGTGAGACATGGACAGCGAGGATGAGATGATGATCCATGAGTTGATGGTGGAGGATGATGTCGTCGACGTCGACGCTCAGGAGCACATGTCGATCCTTGCTTGCCTTCTACGGATGCAAATCGCCGAGTAGGACAAGGATAGTCCAAAGCGCGGCGGATCCAAGTTTGGGAGAATAAAAGGCAAGTTGCAGCAGGGGGTGGAGGGGCATACCATGCTCTACACCAGCTACTTTGCTAAGAATGCGGCATATTACCCCCAAAGAATTTTCAGAGGCATTATATGATGATCAAGAAGTTGTTCATGGAGATTCTTCATGGTGTGAGAGAGTACAATGACTACTTTGTGTTGAAGCATGACGCCATTGGCATGGCTGGTTTCTCATCAATTCAGAAATGCACCGCCGCCATGAGGTTGCTTGCATATGGAGCGCCTGAAGATTCAAAAGATGAGTACATGCACATGAGCAAGCCCACAACCATTGATTGCATGTACATATTCTTTGGAGCGGTTGTGGAAAAGTTTGGCTTGGACTATTTAGGAGAGCCAAATGAAGCAGAGACCGATAGGATCATGGCACAAAATGCAGCAAGAGGATTTCCTGGGATATTTGAAAGCATCGATTGCATGCACTAGTCATGAAAGAACTACATGTTTGTTTGGCAAAGTTTGTACGAAGGGCATCATGGATACTACAGTGTGATTCTTGAAGATGTGGTAGATCACTTGTGGATTGGCATGCTTTCTTTGGCATGGTGGGATCGCACAATGATATCAATGTGCTGCACCTCTCTCCGGTGTTTGCCAAACTAATGGAAAGTCATGCTCCCTGCAACTATGAGATCAATGGTCGTCCATATACCAAGGGTACTACCTAGCCAACGACATATATCCAATATGGACATACTTTACTCAAAGGCTGCAGTTTACATCAGTAGACTAGTGGTAGATAGCTCTACGTATACTTGGAGCATCTCGCGTGGAGTTCCAAAAAAATGCCCCAAGAGCATCTCCACTAGCATTTCACACGACGCCGATTCGGACGCCGAAAATCGGCCCAGTCACGTTCTCAGGAACCTCTTTTCGTCCGGATTTGGACGAACTTTGGTCCGGACTTCCTAGGCCATTACCAGGATCCCGGGAACGTCCTGGGAACGCCGGACGAAACGAAAACGGGCGTGGGCCAGCTCTATCGGCGAGGCAGTCCCATTTCCCCCTCCCCCCTACTCCACTCGCCTAGAATGCAGCAAAGAGCTCCCAACGCCTCTGTCGCCATGACTTCGCCGGTGGAGCTCCTCCACGCCGAGACATGCTCACGCCTCTAGATATGCTCGCTGTAGTCACTGCCCATTCCGCTCGCCATTGAGCACCTATGGATACGCAGGGGCAATACGTAGATGCCGAGCATGAACTGGTCGAACTAGGCCGAAATATGTTGTATTTTTACTGTAGGCCAAACTATGTTTAAATTTTGCCGAACTATGGTCGAATGTATGCCGAACTAGGCCGAACAATGTTATGTATTCATATTATGCCGAAATCTGGATGAATTTGAGCCGAATTTGGGCGGAACAGGGCGTCCCGGGAACTTGGCTTGGAAACGCGAGTGGGGAACTCGGCCTGGAAACGCGAGTGGGGAACTCGGCGTTCCCAGGCCAAAAACGTGTTTCGTCCGGCCAAAGTTTTGTCCGGATTTCGCCCTGGGAACGCCCAACGAGTGGGGATGCTCTAAAGCGCTACGAGCACCCAGACAGAAAATCGCGTCCAGCAGCAATGTACCAGATCCTTTTTGGATCTGACACGGCCTAATACCGTGTCCGGCATTGCCAGGTCATCCCCGCTCCATGGGGTATGTGTTCAATGCCCCTGACAGATTAGACACTCCACACACTCACCTTGCACGCAAGTTGTTCGTGTTTGCTTCGGTAGGCCATATTTTCGTAGTTCTTGCCTATCTTGCCGTTGTCGCTCGGTTGATTGACAGTTTTCTATGTTGACTCGCGGACATGGACATCGAGTATGAGATGATGATCCATCGATTGATGGTGGAGGATGATGTCATCAATGCCGACGCTCAGGTTCACATGTCAATCCTTGCTTGCCTTCTACGAATGCAAATCGTCGAATAGGACAAGGCTGGTCCAAAGCTCGGTGGTTCCAAGTTTGGGAGAAGAAAAGGCAAGTCGCGACAGGGGATGGAGGGGCATACCATGCTCTACATCGGCTACTTTGCTGAGAATGCAGCATATACCCCCAAAGGATTTTCGGAGGCATTATATGATGATCAAATAGTTGTTCACGGAGATTCTTCATGGTGTGAGAGAGTACAATGACTACTTCGTGTTGAAGCATGACGCCACCGACATAGTTGGTTTCTCATCATTTCAGAAATGCATCGTTGCCATGAGGTTGCTTGCATATGCTTTCGTAGTTCTTTCCTATCTTGCCGCTGCCGGTCGGTTGATTGACGGTTTTCTATTTTGACTCGCAGTCATGGGCAGCAAGGATGAGATGATGATCCATTAGTTGATGGTGGAGGATGATGTCATCAATGCGGACGCTCAGGAGCACTTATCGGTCCTTGCTTGCCTTCTACGAATGCAAATCATCAAACATGACAAGGTTGGTCCAAAGCTCGGTGGTTCCAAGTCTGGGAGAAGAAATGTAACATCCCAGCATTAGAGCTGAGAAATAAGGTGAACACAGATGTGTGAATTGCATTCATGCATAGAAAATCTGAATAATTTTCGCACTTTTAAATAAAAACTTGTCAAAGTGATTGAACCTTCTCTTAACTTGATGGAATTGAAGTAGATCATCAAGTTGACTGCGATAAGTTTCAATATGACCTTTGTTAAAACCTTATTTTGGATAAACATGATTTGATCTAAGGGTAGATCAAAGGGAATAAATTAAACCCTAATACATTACTTAATGATTTATATTTGATCCTTAGGTGATCATAGCATAGTATTCATTATAATCACTCATGAATACCAAATTATAAATATAACACAAATGAAAGGGCATTTATTGTCATAATCACTTTTGGTGTCTGTTAACAACAAATAGATCATTTTACAGTTTGTTATTGTCCACAGGTTGGTATTATCATAGATAAACAGCACCCTCACTCTTGGGAAAAGACCACATTCATATGCCACTATTCTGGAAACTCCAGACCGAAGTCTCCGGTCTGTCAAGACCGGAGTCTCCGGTGTGGTCCGGAGTTTTCGGTTCTGGCTCCGGTGGTGCCTCCCAGGATCTGGCTGGGACATTCTGACTAGGGTCCGGAGGCTGCACCGGAGGTTACTCCGGAGTCTCCGGACTTTGTTCAGTCCGGAGTCTCCGGTGTTGGAAGATCGGAGTCTCCGGTGTTGCTAGGGGAGAATTGGTCTGGGTCAGTCAGAAGGGCAGTTCGGAGGCTGGTCCGGAGATTGGCCGGAGTCTCCGGTGTAGACTGGAGTCTCCGGTCTACAGACCGGAGTCTCCGGTCTGACTTTTCTACAACGGTCAGAAAACGGTTCGTGGAGGGGGCTGCCTATAAAAAGGGACCCTTATCTTCTTCCTCCAGTTGCTCGAGCTGCTTAAGAACACCAACCCCATTAGAGCCACCAAATCTACAAGATCTCTTCATCCAACCATCCAAAGTCATTGATCTTTGGAGAATCGAAGGAGGAGGCCTTGATTTACATCTTCACCAAGAGAGATCTTCATTTCCCCCTCATTCACTTGAGGGCCCCCAAGCTCTAGTGTTTCATTGGAAACCCTAAATTTGATTTGGTTCTTACAAGCTTGTCTTTGATTTGTCTTGACAGCTTGCTTGTATTTGGGAGCCTCCTATTCAGTTGTGGATGTGTGCCCCCGAACTTGTTGTAAAGGTGCCGACTTCCACCTCGAAGGTTGTCGATATAGTGGAAGGTGAATCGAGCCCGTTGGGGTGAGGTTCATCGGAGAACAAGGGAGGCCTCTCGTGGCGTTAGTGGTTTGAAACCACCCCCTCTCCAAACGTAGACGTACTTCCCCTCAAAAGGAAGGAACTACGGGAAACAAATCCTTGTGTCTCCGCGTCCACTCCCTTGGTTACTTCTATCCTTTACCGCACTTTACTTACTTGTTCTTGCTTAGTGCTATGTTAGGTTGTGCTTGATTGACATATAGTTAAATTCACCATAGTTGCATATTCTAGAGAATTTACCTTTCTTGTCAAATCCTAACTTGAAAAAGAATAAAATTTGAAGTAGCACCTATTCACCCCCCCCCCTCTAGGTGCCCATACGATCCTTTCAATTGGTATCAGAGCCTCGGCTCTTTATTTGGGCTTTACCGCCTAAGAGAATATGGGTAGCCAAGAAGGGGATGGTGGTAGTGAGCCGACCCCGGTGACCATGGAAGATCTCAGAAACTTGGAAACAATATTGAGCTCTTCCTTGGTCAACGAAGTCAAGAAGATGCTTGAGCAACTTCTTAAAGACAAAGATGGCGCATCACCCCCATCTCCTCAAGAGGATCTACCATCCATTATACCTAAAGGGAATACTTCGGTATCCCCCGAGGGTATGGTGGTAGGGGGCAAACTAGACAACGCTAATTCCTCCACACAACTTGATGGGGGGAAGGGTGAGCACCGTGATTCTTGGTACTCTCCTGATCCTCCCGTCCCTCACCCTCATGTGTACAATAGCATTGACCCACCTAAGCTAGAAGAGTCTGCTATTTTTGCTCAATGGCAATCACTAATGAGAACTCATGTGCGCAGATCTTGCATTGAACTATGGAACATCATCGAGCATGGACTCTTTATTGGGGATCCAAACAACTTGACAAGAAGAGAGGTTGTCAATAGTCAACTCAATGCCACTGCTTTGCATATGATTCAACAAGGATTGGGAACAAAGGATTACCCACACATTGAGCACTTTAGAATTGCCAAGGAAGCTTGGGATGCTCTCACTGTGTTGTTTGTTGGAAATGAGAGTATTAGGAGGAACCGATATGATGATCTAAGCAATGAAGCCGAAGGCTTCTACATGAAAGAAGGTGAATATCATGAAGACATGTACCGAAGGCTCAAGACCACCGCCACCGCTTTTAGAAATGTGGGTGCCTCACATGTGGATGATGCATGGATAAAAAGGAAATATGTGAATGCACTCATGCCTTTTGAGCCCACCGACTTGAAGAGTCTACAAGGAAGACACAACTACCATCTCATGACCTCAAATGAAGTTATGCAAGAGATGGCCGCTTTCAAGGTTGCCGCCAAGAATGCCAAAGATGCCCGTGCTCGTGCCCTTGGTATGAGCAATGTTGTCAATGTTGCATTAAAGGCCAAAGTTGTGGACCATGGGGTTGAAGATTATAGTGATGAAGGGCCTTCCATGGACCACCCCGATGAAGTCAAGATTGCTCATAGTCAATATATGGCCTTCTATGCAAAGAACTTTTGGAAGAACCCCGCCAAGGCCAAGATGGAAATGCAAAGAAAAAGCAACCCAAATGGGAAAAGAGAAAATACAACGAGATTGAGAACTTGCTTCAATTGTGGTGACCGCTATCACTTTGTAGCAAGTTGTCCCTATGAAAAGAGAGAAGATCATGGGGGTAAGCTTGTGTTGAAAAAGACTCTCAAGGCACCTTACAAGAAACCTTTCATCAAGAAGAATCCCATCAACAAGAAGTCGGGAGAAATTGTCTTGATCACTCATGAAGAATACTCCTCCGACAATGAAGATGATGAAGATGAGGAAGAGGAAACTTCACATGGTGTGGCTACTCTAGCCACCACCTCTACTCCGACATTCTCACTCTTTGATTCTCCAAATGAGAACTCTCCCACCAAGAACGTCACTTGCCTTATGGCAAGAGGAACGGAGGTATCCTCATCATCCCACTCTACTCCCTTAGATAATGATGAACTTGATGATGAGATGTCTCTTGATGTTAAAAAGGAATTAATTGCCTTTGATTAGTTTATGACTAACCTAGAAGGAGATACTAAGTTACACTTTTAAAACATCCTAGATCAACTTTCACATACTCAAGAGCTTCTAGATGTAAGATGTAAACTTGGGCATGAACACATGATTGAGCTAGAGGCTTTAAACAATGCTCTAGAAGAAGAACAAGAAACTAGGTTATCACTTGAATTAAAACTTGAAGGGCTTGATGAGGCCAATGACAATATTGTTAACAAACTCATCAAACAGCGTGATCATGCTATTGCTAAATACAAAAGTGCTAAAAAGGACAACATTGAGTTTGGTGTGGTTCATGAAAAACTTGACGAGGACTTTAGGTTTCTTAACAAGGCCCACAAGGCTTTGGAGAGTGAACTCTTGTCACTCACAAAGTCCCATGAAACGCTTCAAACTCAATTGGCCAATATTCCTTCACCTAGTAACTTCATTTCATCTAGTAGTACAACTATTCTTGAAGAGAATGCTAGGTTGAATGGGGAGCTTGCTAAGGCCACATTTCCACAAGGCAACAAGTCCATTGATGATCTTTTGAGTAAGCAAAGGCCTAGTGGTGATAAAAGGGGCATTGGATTTGTCTCCAATTCTAAGAATAAGAAGAAGAACAACAACAACAAGAAGAAGAAGAAGAAGAAGGCCAAGCCCACACAAGAAACTAACAAGGCCATTGTGGGTAGTAAGACCACAAGTGGTAAAACTATGTCTCATGATGACTTTGCGGGTAGTGCTAACCCTCACTATGTTCTAATGCGTGATTATTATGGTGATGTGTATGCACAATATGTTGGCCCATTTGATGGTTATATTGCTTGGTCTATTTGGGTTCCCAAGACCCTTGTTGCTAACAAAAGAGGACCCATTGAAAAATGGGTACCTAAAAATTAGCTTGATCTTTTGTAGACTTATGCTTCCGGAGGGTCAAAGTGGGTGATTGATAGTGGTTGCACAAGTCATATGACCGAAAGATCATCTATTGTCAAGGAATTAAAGCCAAATGATGATCAAATCACCGTGACTTATGCCGACAAGTCAAAATCTAAGGTATTGGGTTTTGGAAAAGTTGTGGTTGCTCACGACATTACACTCGTGAACGTCATGCTTATTGAGACCCTTGGGTACAATTTAATTTCAGTCCGTGCTCTTAGAAAGATGGGTTTTTCCGTCTTTTTACATAAAGATCTTGTGGTCCTCATGTGGAGCAAGTCTCTCAAGGTCGCTTTCGTTGGGTATGTCGAACATGACTTGTATGTGGTGGAATTTTCGGGGCAAGCCACTACAAGTGCGATGTGCTTATTCGGAAAGGCCGACGTGGGTTGGTTATGGCATCGCCGACTGGCCCATGTAAATATGAGAACTTTGCAAAGTCTCCACAAGGAGGGCCATATTGTTGGACTAAAAGAAAATGTTTCCTTTGTCGAAGATCGTGTTTGCAGGGCATGTGTTCTAGGGAAGATGCATGATGCTCCTCACAAGCCTAAGAACCGCATCAAGTCCACCAAGATCTTGGAGCTCCTCCACGTGGACCTCTTTGGTCCTCCATCTCATGCAAGTCTTGGTGGGAAGAAATATTGCTTGGTGATTGTTGATGACTTTTCAAGATACTCTTGGGTTTATTTCTTCAAATTGAAGAGTGAGACTCAAAAGACCTTCATCGACTTCATCAATTTGGTCCAAAGGCAATACAATGTTCCCGTGTTGATCATTAGAAGTGACAATGGCACCGAGTTCAAGAACTACACCTTGAATGATTTCCTTAGTGATGAGGGGATTAAACATCAATATTTCGCTGCATACACCCCTCAACAAAATGGCGTGGCCGAAAGGAAGAACCGGACTCTTATTGAGATGGCTAGGACCATGTTGGCGGAGTTTAAATCTCCATACAACTTTTGGGCCGAAGCCATTTCCACTGCTTGCCATGCTTCAAACCGGCTCTACCTCCGCAAAAAAATCAACAAGACTCCATATGAAATTCTTACCGGTAACAAGCCCAACATATCTTACTTCCGGGTGCTCGGTTGTAAGTGTTTCTATCTCATAAAAGGTGTTCGTTTGTCTAAATTCGAGTCTAAAGCATTAGAGGGTATTTTTGTTGGCTATGGTCTCGAATCTCACACTTATAGAACCTATGATAAGCTCTCCGGAGCCGTCATAGAATCTTGTAGTGTGACCTTCGAAGAATATGATGGTCCCCAAGGGGCGCGTTTTGATGCTTGTGATGCAGATGATGAAATGCCTCACGATGCCATAGGAAGAATGGGTGTGGGATTTATCCGCCCCGTTGAGGAACCCCTTATGGCGGATCGAGAAGAACTATGCTCCACTCAAGTGGAGCCCTCATCTTCACAACCTCAACATGCTCCATCCACCGAAGAGGACATTGAATCAAGCCAAAGACAAGATGTGGACCCTCAACATGGTGATCAAAGTGACAACTCTAGTCAAGGGGAGCTTGGTCCATTCGACGGATTGTCAAGTGGTTCCAAGTCAATTTCTCAAGGAAGATCTGTACAAGCTACTTTGAGACAAGCTCAAATTGACGCTAGAAGAGCACTTGATCATGACCAAGGCCAATATTTGCCTCCCAATGTAGAGGATGATTCCAATGATGATCAAGGTCAAGATGATGGTCAAGACGAGGATCAAAATGATGAAGAGGGTCCTCCAAGAAACAACACGGAGATCCACGCTCGTCGCGAAGCTAGAAAGGAAAGAATGTTGGAAATAAGAGATCACACTCTACAAAATGTAGTTGGTGATCTAAGTAAAGGTATTTCCACAAGAGCACAATTGAAGAGGTTCAGTGAACACCAAGCACACATCTCCTTGATTGAACCAAAGAAAGTGTGGGAAGCCCTTGAAGATTCGGATTGGTTAGAAGCAATGCACAAAGAACTCAACAACTTTGAGAGAAACAAAGTATGGAAGTTAGTAGAGAATCCAAAGGATTGCCGCAATGTTATTGGAACAAAGTGGATATTCAAGAACAAGCAAGATGAGCATGGAATCATAGTAAGGAACAAGCTAGATTGGTTGCACAAGGGTTCTCTCAAATTGAAGGCATTGACTATGGAGAGACATATGCACCCGTGGCTCGCCTTGAGTCCATTTGTATCCTTCTTGCTTATGCGGCACATCATAACTTCAAGTTGCAACAAATGGATGTAGAAAGTGAATTTTTTATGGTCCACTACATGAATTGGTATATGTTAAGCAACCCCCGGGATTTGAGGACCCCAACTTCCCAAACCATGTCTACAAACTTGATAAGGCGCTCTATGGGCTCAAGCAAGCCCCACGCACGTGGTATGAGCACCTTAGAAAGCTTTTGTTTGACCGTGGATTTGAGGTTGGGAAAATCGATCCCACTCTTTTTACTAAGAAAGTCAATGGGGAGCTTTTTGTGTGCCAAATATATGTTGATGATATTATATTTGGCTCTTCTAACAAAGCTTTAATGATGAATTCTCAAAGCTTATGACTAGTAGGTTCCGGATGTCTTTGATGGGGGAGTTAAGAGTATTTCTTGGTTTTGAGATCAAGCAAGTTAGAGGAGGGACATTCTTCAATCAAGCCAAGTATACTCAAGATATGCTCAAGAGATTCAAAATGCAAGATTTAAATGGAGCTCCTACTCCCATGGCTACAAAGACTCTTCTAGAACAAAATCCAAATGGTAAAGATGTGGATCAAAAGGTATACTGGTCTATGATTGGTTCTTTGCTTTACCTTTGTGCATCTAGACCCGATATTGTGTTGAGTGTAGGTGTGTGTGCAAGATATCAAGCGGCTCCTAAATAAAGCCATTTAATGGCGGTCAAGAGAATCTTTCGATATTTGGTTCATACCCCATTTTATGGTCTTTGGTATCCTCGAGGCTCAACATTTGCTCTTTGTGGATACACGGATTCGGATTGGGCGGGTGACAAGGATGATAGAAAACCAACATCCGGGGCTTGCCAATTCCTTGGTAGGTCCTTGGTATGTTGGTCTTCCAAGAAGCAAAATTGTATATCTCTCCACCGCCGAAGCCGAGTATGTGGCAGCTGCTAGTGCTTGCACCCAATTGCTATGGATGAGGCAAACTTTAAAGGAATACGGTGTCCATTGTGACAAAGTGCCTCTTCTATGTGACAATGAAAGTTCCATCAATATTGCCTACAACCCGGTGGATCACACAAGGACAAAGCATATTGAGATTCGCCATCACTTCATTAGAGATCATGTTGCTCGAGGTGATATTGATCTATCATATGTATCAACCAAAGATCAACTTGTCGATATCTTCACGAAGCCACTTGATGAAGCAAGGTTTTGCTACTTGAGGAATGAACTAAATATCGTAGATTCAAGGAGCTTGACTTGATACTCTTGCACTCTCACCTATGTTTCATCTCATATTTGGTTTAGGTGTAGGCATGGAAATAGGGGGAGTGCGATCCTAATTGATTGGATCATCCCTCCCCCCATTATGCCCAAAGCAATCAAAATCATTCCTCTTTAATATCATTTAGTGATATGTGAGCTTAATGATGAGTTTTGGTAATGGACCCAAGATATATCTTCGTGGTGCCAAGCCAAGTATACTCAAATATGGTGGCCTAGGCCACCGCCCTCTCTCATTTGAGAGGTTGGAACTTACTCATGTTTGTCATTTGCTTGATTCTAGTCTCTTGGAGCTTTTCTGAACATTTTTTGAAACCCTATGGATCTTGTTGGTTCTTCACAGTTTGATGTCTCGACCCAAGCCCTATACCTATCTTAAAAACCATCTATCTCTCATATATGTCCCCAAACACTTTTCCTAGAACTTTTGGTCGAGGAGGACCGGTGTCTCCGGTGTACAAACACCGGAGTCTTCGGTGTAGGCCGGAGTCTCCGGTGTAGACCGGAGTCTTCGGTCCAGACGGTTTCTGTCACTTAAAGAAGGGGGCACGGGGTGAACTGGGACAGCAGTTCACCATTCTTCACCCCGTCCCCTACCTTCAACCCCGTCGCCTCTCTTCCAAAAATCCTCCCCGGAGGTCAAGAAGCCCCCGGGATCCGCCGTGCCGCCGGCCAACCTTCTCCTCTCCTCCATTGGGTCATTCCTACCAGAGGAATTGATCCCATGGACAGATCTGGTACCTCTCCTATATTTTTATCCTAGGGTTCATCTCTAGATGTGTTTTTTGAGAATTGTTGCTGATTTGTCCATTGGAATCACTTGTTTGCGTGCACTCTAGTACTTTAGCCTTGTTGTATTGCCCGATCTACTAGATTCACCCTCACCAGCATCTTCTCACCTCATACCCGAGCCTCCCGACCGGAGATTCCGGACTTAGGTCCGGAGATTCCGGTCCAGGCCGGAGAATCCGGTCTAAGCCGGAGACTCCGGTGTAAGGTGCGGAGACTCCGGTGTTGGGTGAATCAAAATAGTCCAGAAATGCATCAAAGCTCTTGTACTGCATCTTTGGGACATATATACTCATCTCCATGCTATCTCCCTCACTGTTGTTCACAGGTGATGGTTCTAGTCGTCCTCGTCGTACCAAGGCCAAGTCCCAAAGGGGGCAATCCTCGCTATGATGAAGCTCAGGGTCAGTTTATCGTGCCTCCGTCCAACCGGAAACAGCGGGCACGTGATGCAGCTTACATGATAAGGGATCAGGAGAGGGCTGAACAGGAGGACCGTGCCAAGAGGGCCAAGTATGACAACCTGCAGACCTTAGCCAAAATGTCTAAAGAGGAGTACCGTGAGCTGAGAAAGATAGATTTCTATGCGCTGCCTCGTACCAGTGAGGACCCTCGTTACTGGAGGAAAGAACAGGCTATGTTCATGAAGGATGTGTATGGTGTACTCACCAGATCACCTGTCTGCCCTTAGAAGTTCATGAGTGTTGAGCAAATGCGCCTGAGCCCTTACTTCAATGATGCCCTATGGATCTATGAGAAGCTGGGTCTCTACAATTTGATGGAGCTGCATGAAGACTACAGTGTCCATCTTGTCCAGCAGTTCTATGCCACAGTTATGTTTGGGACTGACCTTGACAGGACCATGGTGTGGATGACTGGCACCACTCGCTGCACAGCTACATTTCATAACTTTGCCAATGTCATCTTTGAGACCTTCCATGGAGTATCCACTCCTGTGGGACTGCGCATGCACTCAGCTGCTTTGGGTGGGAACAAGTTGAAGCTGGCACCTCTGTATGATGATGGTGTTGTGGGGGGTTCCAAGGGACTCAAGACCCTCTACAACCTTATGCTGAGGATTTTTCGTCACACTATTTCTCCAAGTGCTGGAAATGATGATGCTATTAGGGGTGGGCTTATCAACCTCCCGTACCATACTCACCGGATCTTCAATGCTGGACCTGAGGCTGATGCTGCACCTATTTATGTGATGGACTTCATTTTCGAGGAGATGTTCCATGCCATTCTTTTCAAGAAATCTCCTCCATATGCACCCTTGGTTATGAGGCTCATGAACTCCCAGGAGCATGATTCTCCACATGGCATACCACCACACCTCACTGAGCACACTCTGGTCTCTCTGTAGCAGAAGGGGTGCATGGGGCCTGCCCCAAGGCGTCGCTATGGGGATGATGATGATGAGGAGATTGAGACGGAGAGGGCTCCCTCTCCACCTAGTGTTTGGAGGAAGAATGCCTCCAATGCCCCTTTGCCTACTATGACTCGAGACTATGTGCATGAGCGGGTCAAGAAGGCCAGCTTTTGGGAGAGGACCCTTTGTTGCATGAATGTCGACATTCGCAAGCAGCAGCATGCATCCTACCAAAGCAACCGCCACATTGAGAAGCTCCTCAAAGAGATCAAGGAACAGGGTGCTAATGATAATGAGGAAGGTGAGGATGAATACAATGATGAGCATGGGGCTCAGCCGTCCACAGAGTCTGATCACACTCTCTCATTTGGGGCATGGAATGCCCAACAGGATAGTCTGGTGGACTGGAAGACGTTTGCTAATGTCACCTCAGGGTTTGGATACCAGGGTACTTCCTCTTCTCTCCTTCACGGCAAAGGGCCTGCTGTCCCTGAAGACGATGATGATGACTATGATCAGGATGATGGTGACCAGGAGGAGGATGAGGATGCCGAGGATGACGATGACTACTGAGTTGTTGGGGCGCTAGTGTAGGTTTTTTCCCCTTTTTCGGCATTTCGATGCCAAAGGGGGAGAAGACATTCTCATCGATTTTCATGGGATTTGGGATTCGCGACTATCTGCCTTTATTTGCCTTTTATTTGGATATTCGAACTTGCACTTTATGTGTGTTATCTGCTGTTCTTATGTGTGTCTATGACTATGTGCTTATGTGCACCACCTAATGTAACTCTTGTGAGATCTATGTGTGCTATCATTGATATTATCTTCCTTACAGGATCTACTTCATTATCTTGCTGCACATAGTCAGGGGGAGCCACATTTATATGTTATATCCATGCAAATCACTTGTTGTCATCGAACACCAAAAAGGGGGAGATTGAAAGGGCATTTATTGTCATAATCACTTTTGGTGTTCGTTAACAACAAATAGATCATTTTACAGTTTGTTATTGTCCACAGGTTGGTATTATCATAGATAAACAGCACCCTCACTCTTGGGAAAAGACCACATTCATATGCCACTATTCTGGAAACTCCAGACCGGAGACTCCGGTCTGTCAAGACCGGAGTCTCCGGTGTGGTCCGGAGTTTTCGGTTCTGGCTCCGGTGGTGCCTCCCAGGATCTGGCTGGGACATTCTGACTAGGGTCCGGAGGCTGCATCGGAGGTTACTCCGGAGTCTCCGGTGTTGGAAGACCGGAGTCTCCGGTGTTTCTAGGGGAGAATTGGTCTGGGTCAGTTAGAAGGGCAGTCCGGAGGCTGGTCCGGAGATTGGCCGGAGTCTCCGGTGTAGACCGAAGTCTCTGGTCTACAGACCGGAGTCTCCGGTCTGACTTTTCTACAACGGTCAGAAAACGGTTCGTGGAGGGGGCTGCCTATAAAAAGGGACCCTTATCTTCTTCCTCCAGTTGCTCGAGCTGCTCAAGAACACCAACCCCATTAGAGCCACCAAATCTACAAGATCTCTTCATCCAACCATCCAAAGTCATTGATCTTTGGAGAATCGAAGGAGGAGGCCTTGATTTACATCTTCACCAAGAGAGATCTTCATTTCCCCCTCATTCACTTGAGGGCCCCCAACCTCTAGTGTTTCATTGGAAACCCTAAATTTGATTTGGTTCTTACAAGCTTGTCTTTGATTTGTCTTGACAGCTTGCTTGTATTTGGGAGCCTCCTATTCAGTTGTGGATGTGTGCCCCGAACTTGTTGTAAAGGTGTCTTCCACCTCGAAGGTTGCCGATATAGTGGAAGGTGAATCGAGCCCGTTGGGTGAGGTTCATCGGAGAACAAGGGAGGCCTCTCATGGCGTTGGTGGTTTGAAACCACCCCCTCTCCAACGTAGACGTACTTCCCCTCAAAAGGAAGGAACTACGGGAAACAAATCCTTGTGTCTCCGCGTCCACTCCCTTGGTTACTTGTATCCTTTACCGCACTTTACTTACTTGTTCTTGCTTAGTGCTGTGTTAGGTTGTGCTTGATTGACATATAGGTAAATTCACCATAGTTGCATATTCTAGAGAATTTACCTTTCTTGTCAAACCCTAACTTGAAATGGAATAAAATTTGAAGTAGCACCTATTCACCCCCCCCCCTCTAGGTGCCCATACGATCCTTTCAACAAATAATAAGAATGTAACAACTATATCTTAATCTCATCTACTTATACCATGAGTATCATGGAAATACCTAACTTTAACTCTCTAGTGAGATTGAGTAGGAAAGAAACCAAATTCAAGATCATTCACCATTTATCTTTCTTTCCATATCAATTCTTATCATATCTATTGAATCCTATCCTTATATTTGTTGTTCATCAATATTGAGTAATCAACTATTGATTCACCAATTCTTAACCTATCAACTCTTGTCCTTATTATAGCATTCACTTAAGGCTTATAAAGAAAGAAGTAAGAAGAGGTAAATAGTGAAGCTAGTTTTAGATATCATCTTTAGGATGGGAGTGATGGAAGAAAATCAAATCAATATGGTAACAAAGAAGATTACAAGGATGAAGTCTGAAGATAGTTACTAGGAGTAGTCATATTGGATCAAGTAGGTATAGTCAATGAATTATATCTCTTAATCCAATAGAGCTAAACAAAAGATAATTAGAATACAACTGTAATGTTGTATGGATGGAAGCCTTGTTTAGCCAACTGGAAACCTGAATCATAAAGGATCAAAGGATTATAATGATCATGCCTTATTCACCAATATTGAATGCTTATACCATGTATAAGTGACATTAGTGGATAAAACATGATTGAACCATAGTATAGATATATTATCCTAGATTATTCATTACAAGTCACATTAATATAATGTGAGGTTGGAATGTTAGATATTGGAGTCAAGTAGAGACAAGATAGTATGATTAAAATGATGTTAGAGCAACATTGGATTAAAGAAGTAGTATTTTCCTCTTTGGAAATACTAAGCACTTGAGGTGAAGTAGGATTTGATGTATACATCTATTGAAGTGATATTAGTGAAGGATGATTAAGGAAGAGTATGATTGGAGTTAGAAGTAACCACTTGTTGGATTGGGGATTATCAACAGTAGAGTAGTGGATATAACCAAGTATGGATATGACAAGATTATGAAAAGCTTTAGTGTCAAGATCATTGGATTTACAAATGAATTTAGAAGAATAAAAGGTGGATAAGAATATTCTATAAAGCAAAGCTCACCATGTTAGCACATGATGATGGACATAGAGAAGTAATATATCTAGGAAAGGAATTCCTTAATTAGAAGTCTAGAATTATGAAATATGGAAGATAGGAATCCTTGGTAAACCCTAAACCCTAAATGTATAATCAAGCTTAACATCCATCTCATTTGATGGATAAATCCTTCTGTAGGAATATTTTCTTATAACAAATCAATTAAGCACATATTTTCTCAATTCCATTTATTATAACTATATGTGCTTAGGAGCTATCTTTATCAATTCTTTCTCATAAGTCATTCTAAAGAATCACCCCACTGTTTGTAAAAGGGTAACATCATTCTGATCACAAATATAAAGACAATGTGTTTAGCCATTAATCTTTATTCATATCAATAAAAGAATACAAATGTATCAAGAACCCTAAAACCCTAGGTAAGTAATTATAATTTCAAACACTATTAGTACTTAGAAGTTATGTATCAAATAATTATGAAGGATCACTATATATATAAAAGTTTCTTTAATATTATAAATCAATAAGAATTAAAACTCATGGATTAATATTAATACATTCTTTAATAAGTTTATGAATTTTAGCTTAACTAAATTCATATCAAAAGCCTTACATATATTAATAAGAAATATATATATATAAATAAAATAAATAAATAATCATTATACAATAAAAAATCACATAATGACTTTGAGTACATTTTAGGATTCGCTGCAATTATCTAACAGATAAAATTCTATAGAAAATTTCAAACAAATAAGTAAAATACAAATCTTAAAACAAATGTGAAGATACAAACAGAATATAGAAAAAGAAATAGAACAAGGAAAAAACAAAGGAATTTGTTTCTGGCCCGTGGCCCATCTTCATCTTTCTTATCCATCACCCATGAGCAGCCACAGCAACCCAACCGAAGCCCAGTAGCAGCCCAACAACCAGCCCGGCATAGTTTTCTCTCTGGCTGACGAGTGGGCCAGCAAGGGACTACGGGTTGAACCCTAAAGCGTTGCAGGGGGTTATCCGCAAAAAGACCTTCGTCGTCTTCCTCGTCTACTGGAAGCTGCTCGGTGGAGGTAGCCGATGCCGTCCGTCGCCGCCGTGCGCTGTGATGATCGCCGCCGACACTCGGGGTGGAGATAAGATTGCCACCGTGACTCTCCCGCTCGTCCTCATCCCCATTTTCCCCTCTGAAACCCCTCTCTCTCGAGTTCCTCTCTGACTGAAAACCTAACTCGCCGGAGCTGCACATCCCCGTTGTTACCGAGATCCCCTGGCCTTCCTGAGAGCATCGTTAGCCTCGACTTGTTGTCCTCGTTCTCCCAAGCCAAGCCATGAAGGCCGAAGATTCCCCTATCAGCGCAATCAACACATCACTGCCGCCGCCCGTCACCGACGTTCGTTGTCGATTTCGACCTCGCCTCGCCCTATCAACCGCACCATCGTGTTCTGGGTGAGTCACTGAATCTCCTCGCATGCTTAAAAGCTCTGCTTGCTTCCTATATCGAGTCACCGACGAGCGCCGCCGTGCATAGCAGCCAGTTGCCGTCATGTCCTGCCTTCCGGTGACCATTTTAGAGCTTCACCGCCACCAATAGACTCGTCGTAGATCCCTCTTTCGAACACCACCCTCCTTGGTAGCCCGTGCGCTCTCAATCGATGGGAAGATCATCGATCTGAGAGGATCATCCTCTATGACATCATCACTGCGTCATGCACACGCCACCTCAGCCCAGTCAGCACATTTGACTTAGTCTGTGCCCATGTGGCATCCAACGTGGTACTGACCCCACTGGTCAGTGACCTTGGGCAGGTCTTGCCTCGGTAAGAAAAGTATTAGCTGTTTAGTAAAAAATTGGTAAACACAATATGAATTCAAATATTAATATTATAAAAATAAAATAAAAGAATTAAATCTTGTTTAATTAATAACTTTTGTTTTATAATTCGGAAAAATTTGTTTAATATATGAAAATTTTCATAAAAATAAATCTACAACTTAAAAATATTCTCAAATATTATTATGGTGATTATTTAAATAAATATTATTTAATAAAGGTATTATAATTAATAAAACTTTGAATCCATAAGTAGTTAAGTAATATTATTTCTTTGTTTACAAACTATAACCACTCATCCATAAAAATGAAAATGATTCTATTCCACTAAACAATTAGGAAACCACTATTCAATTAGAAGTATTACCATTCTTAAAGTATCCTTAGGGAAACATTATAAAGTACACCTGGTACAAATAACATAAGCAATATGCTTTAAGTCCATCTATGTCCCTAAAGTTAACTTTAGTCTATAATACTTTAAATACTATTCTAAAAAGACTTTATTATGTGTTTTATAGTTAACCTTGGTCTATTATAATTAAGTTATAAAGCATCTTAATCCCAAACTAACCAAGTTCAAAACCAAGATAGATAAGTCTCAAATACTATTAATATCACTATTCAAATAAAGCAATTCTTTCTTACTTAAAGACTATAACTTAAAAGAAACACTAATAAGGTTAACTTAAAATTTAAATACTTCTCTTTCGATAAGTAAGATTTTCTTCAAAATTTATTCTTTTAAGAAACATTATAAAGCAAGACATAAGCATTTTTATGAAAGCTCTAAATAATAAACAAACCTTATATACATAGTCTACAGATATATTTTCCACTTGAGTATTCCATTACTGTGTGTGCTTTACTATACTTACATATTGTTTCACACACACTCACAAGCCTTAATAAGAAGCGCGTGTGTGAAACTTAATCTAAAAGGGCAACACATTCCAAGGAAACCCTTTCCAGTATCCAAACCCTAGAATAACGTCATCCTCGGGATTCGCGTTTATCAACTTGCATTACATTGCTTATGCATAAAAGCATCTTGCTTCTTTAAACATTAGTCCTTACCGGACCAATGATGCTGATTTCAGATATTAGATCTTTTATATTGTCTTGAAGACCGTGAGTGCATAATCTTGCAATCACAAAAGGCAAGTTCACACTTGCTCATGTCCTTTGATTATTTTTTGTAAAGTATTTTACAAATCCAGTGTTGTCATCATCTGCATTTGAAAAAGGTCAGAAAACACTATTTTCATAATAATGTGATTATAGGTTATTTACCATGAGGTAATAACCTACTATAAGAGTTCCGGTGGTAAAGGAACATATTATCTAGGACTTAACCACCAATGTCGCCAGTGATTCTTGCGCCGTATATTACGCGTTGACCATGAGATTTGGAATGGGACGAAGAAGTTAGTTGTATCTTTTCCCTCTCGCATGGAGCTGGATGTGCGGGTCGTGGCTGTTATCACTTGTAGCATGCTTATTGTTTATGGTAATTCGTAGAGGATATGTAGCATATGGGTGGGAGCCCTCAATGTCCCACGATAGTTCCGGCATCTGAACGGTATGTACTGCCATTGCCTTAATTCAATAGGTGGGTTGGCGTACACCAAGGAGACATGCGGGGTCGCGGAGAAGGCAGTGATTGGCTTGGATCTTAGTCTGGGCCTCACACCAAGGAAGTGTGATCGAACCTTCAATTCAGATGTGCAACAAAGCTAAGATCTCTCATGGGTAAAGTGACGCACCTCTACAGAGTGTAAGAACTGTAACTTGTTACTCCCTGTTCCGGGAAGGAGCTGCGAACAGGCGGGAAAGGAACCCCATGAAGGTTCTGGTAAACCCGTGAAGGCTGACGGACATAGCTTTTCAGAAGAAAAGCAACCTTTGAAGAAATGTTTATGAAAACCTGCATTTCCTACAACCTATGGTCTGTGGTTGTAGATATAGTGCATCAAACACTCCTTTTCTAGTGAACTTATTGAGTACGCTCGTACTCAAAGTATCTTCTTAACCCTTGCTAGGTTCTAAAGCCAGTACAGACGACATCTACATCAAGTTATGCTCTAGGAATCATCATTAAAAGCTAGAGCTCTTCAATAAAGTCAAGGAAGTCAACATATATATCAACTCAAGTGAAGACGAAGTTGCGGATTAGATAAGAATAGAATCTCTAGCCATAGAACCTACTTCTGTAGAGTACTGCAATAGCAGCAATACAAGCCAAATAGTTAGATGCTAATTTTATTAGCATAATAGTTATGAGTTGTTTATTTCTGATTCTTATTTGTAAGAAGTTTCTTTCTTTCTCTTTAACCTAGAGTGTTCTCTGGATCTTGTGTAAAGAGTTGAGTTGTAACCTATAGTCATGTCTTAGACCTGCTGTGTTTCTGTTGTACTACTCTAAGGGATGTAATACTAGTGAACGGTGTTTCATTGGTGTTATGTCAACGACTATAGTGTACTACATCATGCAGAGGTATGCTGGGTCACCGCAGTTGGTATCAGAGCATATGCTTTGACCTTAGGATAAAAACCCTTTTAGGAAGATCTGTAGGTTGAATAGTGACTATAGGAGCCATCTTATCTAAACCAAATATTCTATGATCTGTGATGAGTATCCTCTTGAGGATAACCTTGTCACGAGGTGTATAATCATCTTTCTTAGAAATAGTTGTACACCTTCTCTTAAGAAAGTGCTATTTAGTGTCTTCCGAGGGAGACATAAACTCACCAAGATGCTTTAGGAAAGCTAATTGGTCACAGTATATTGGGATCAAGTTTAAGACATCAATTGAAGCAGTTCTAATAGTATAGCTTAACCCTAGAATTTAAGTAAGAACAGTAAAATCTTAGTATCAGTTGATAACCGAAGGCAACATGATGAATATCATTAGGATCAATGTTGATGTAATGAGTAGTAATCATGTGGGATTCACTTGAGAATTTCACGTGATGAAGTGAAATTATGATAAGACTGAATGATAAGAGTCATGAGAAATAAAGTCATCATGGCTAGATTAACTCTTAAATCATAATGTACAGGTAAAACATAATAAGATCATGGTGATATTAGCTCCAAAACCATGATGAGAGTATAAATATGATGAGTAATTAGTAAATTATCTTTAGATAGAGTAAGAACATAATTTGGTAGAATCATGATTGAAGTCAAAGGTGTCATAAAATAGTGATAACCTTTAATCTTAGGGGTTCAAAAGAATCTTATTAGTTATTTAGAGAAATCATGTGAGGATAGTCTATTAATAAAGGAAGGATGGTTATAGCTAGTCATTCCAAAGGTGAGACAAAAGTTTAGTCAAAACCAAATTTGAGACCACTTTGCTTAAGATTATCCTATTGCAATTGAGCAATTTGGGTAAATTAAGAAACAAAGAATAGTTTGACCCAATGTGCTAAGTATCACGATGTAAACCTATACGAGGAGGTGTCATATACTACACAATTAAGCCGGAATTCTAGAGATATTATACTCAACTACTATATTCTGGGCTTAGAATATTGTGTGTTATATGTACCACATTTGGATTTATTTGTTTTTCTTGGATCTTCTTGATTGACTAGATCTGTACATGAAGTTTGACTTGGTGTGCAAATGCATGTTGCAACATCCAGTTACTACTTGATGTTATAGACCTAGATAGGAATGGGAATTCGTGTAAGGGAGTGACGAGTTCCGAAGACCAATATGAAGACTTACTTGAAGGGTAAAGCCAAATATAAGTAGTATCAACGCAATTTGAAGGATGGATCAAGCTCAGATCATTCCTAATCAGCAATAAGAAGGAAGATTAGTGTAGAAGATGTATGGAGCAACAAGAAGTAATGAACTTAAAGTTCATTTAAAGTAGGTAAGTTGCTAAGAAGTTAATAAAGTAAGTTGTACCAAGTTCATGGTAGTATCATGAATAAGTACAAAGAAGAAGTTTTGGAATCCAAAATGGTATTCAAGCTCTAACAATTCAGAGAGAATGCTAGAAGTATGTCGGAAACCGTAGGGTAATAATTACAACCTAGAATGATCCGCAGTTGATATTTGATCCATGGTGGTAATTAATCCACAGTTGGAATCTTGTCCGCAGGTGGTAATTGGTTGACATAGTTAACCAGATCATCTTAATGGTTGCATAAAGAGCATAAAACTTGTCCTAAGCTAAGTAAGACCTAAAGGAGTATAAAATATTAAGCGACAGTTTTCCAAAACGCTTCGCGAAGTAAGACATATCAAAGCAAAAATGTCCAAATAGTAAGTAAGAAAATTAATGCTAAAAGATTCACTTCGGAGATCCACAATTGTGTGGATACACCGTACAATCTTTCAAGAGACCCTATGTCAACACCCGGATTTTTAATCCCAGATGCCTGTTATGCCATACATCGCAATCCCAGGATTACCATTTTTGCGAGACATAACAGAATTGGATACCACAATACATCATCCATTACAAACCATACATAAGGTCTTACACAAATAAGGATCTCATGATCCAGTTCTTAGTACAACTCAAGCAGCGGAAATACGTAATAATAAAGATCGGGGTCACAGGCAATACTGACGATGGGAGATGATCCTAGTTGTCGTAACCTTCCTGGGGTCCTTCGTCCTGGTACTCCTCTTCATAGTCTGGCCATAGGAATAGCCAGGGACAAAGCCATGAGTACTCTTTAAGTACTCGCAAACTAATACTAACAAGTGAAGGGGTTTTTTGTAGTAGGACACTAAGCTCTAGGGTTGTTTTGCAAAAAGCCAGATTTACCTCTACTAAATTCAGAAGCAAGAAAAGCTAGTTGAAATTTTATAACACCTAAGTGGGAACTTGAATTTCATATCACAACTCTGTTGTGGTCAAGTCAAATTCTCAAATCATTTCACAAGTCATTTTGAAAACATCTGACGGGGGAACAGTATGGCCACTCCAACTGTCCATAACCGCGGACGCGGCTATTATAATAGTTTGACATTCTGCAGAGATTGTACACTTTCACCACAACATTCGATACATCCGTTAGGAACAAATCCTGAATTCACCATACTCAGTATGCGGATAATCAATCCTAACCTTTCGATTACACGCCCTAGTATAGGCACCTCTCCTGTGAGTTTGGCCTCCCAACCATGACCAACTGTCATCTTGGGTACTGCACAGGTGGACAATCTTCACAAGGTAGCCTCAGCTCAGACCTTGGCCGTGAGGGAACCCATACTAAGGTATATAAGTTTCCAGTCAAGCCCTACCCAATTTTCGGGTATTGTGGTTGTACGGTAAAATTGGAATGGTAACGCATCCAGACAACCATCAGTTTTATAAAGGGCTAAGGCTCATGCCTTAACATTTTCGTCATCCAAATCATCTGGTGTTCGGAAACACATGTCAAAACATCTTAGTAGAATGACTCATCATTCTAAGGTTTTCATAACCATTTTCCACCAAGTATTCTCATCTAAAGTTGATCAAGTTCTATGCTTAGCACTAGCATCTACAAGTGGGAGTGAGTACTAATGAGGGGTGGTAAACACGTGGAGTTTTAATTAAGTACCATCTCATGCCTTAGGATGACATCAAGATTATCTAGCTTAGGACAAATTTAATGCTCTTTATGCAACCTTCAATTATCTTCCTAGAATCTACAAGTCACTTAAGTAAACTAGAATAAATAGCTTTGATAAAGAAATAAATTAGAAAGCTTGTAAGTAAAACTAGGAGGGGGTATCATCAAATATGTCTAACCAAGCATGCTTAGTGCATTGCATAGGTTATCTAACTTTCATAATTGCAAGTGTTAGCTTGCTCAGTCAACTAGTAGTATTAGGCTTACATAGGTCAACTTGATTAGTAAGGCTTGCATAGGTCAACTTGATTAGTAAGGCTTGCATAGGTCAACTTGATTTGTAAGGCTTGCCTTGTGCAGAGCAGTGGTTGAAGTTCTCCTCAGCTTCTTCTTCGTAGTATCCTCCTTCCTCCTCGTATCCTTGGTCGGTACTAGCGTCTATGAATAAATACGAGGTACACAATCACCAAACAATACTTAACTACTTTCAATCATCACACAAAAGGGTTCTATAGATGATCTAGCATCATCACTAACATTCAAGCTTAAAGCACTTGCATTATTTATTTATTTTTAGAAAAGTAATTTCTACTCATTGAAAAACTACTTAAGATTTAATATTCTCCAAACCAAACATGGGATCATATTGACACATGTCATCACCACATATTTCAGTACATGAGAATGTGATTTAAAGTGGTGTCACAATTTAAAAAGGTTTAACCTTTTTATTTTAACTAATTAAAGTGACTAGAAATGCCTATGTGGCATTCTTTTATTACTTGAACATTATTTCTGTAAGTAAACCCATATGTTTTTATATATTTTGAAAGGTATGATCAAATGTGATTTTTGAGAGTTGGAATCAACTCAAAAGCCATTACGGTTGAAATTTTAAAAATGTTTGAATGCAGAAAAGCTTATGACTTGTTATTTTTACTAAGGTTGATCTATAGATCCAAATGATTTGAATCCAACGGGCTTGGATTAAGCATTTCAATAACTTTCTAACAAAATTGGTTTCATTCAATTTGGTTCACTGATTCGAGCTGGGTTGATTTTTGAAACTAGGTACAGAACCAAGTTTGAATGAAAATAGAAAAAGCTAAATTCAAACGAGTGGGCTGCGCGGGAAGGGTTATTGGGCCGACCCAGTGTCACTCCGCAGCGCGGGGCGTAGCTGACAGGGGGGTCGACTGGTCAGTGGCTCATTAAACGTGAAGCGGTACGGGGCGATGTGGTGCGTTGGATTAGAATGAAGATCGACGGCTGAGGGTCGTCGTCGACGATGAACAGGTCACCGGCGAGCTCGAACCCTAGCGGCTCGGTGGGGGTGCATAGGGGGCATACCGGGGCTCCAGTGACGACGGCTAGGCGGGCAAACGACGAAGTCGACGACGGCAAACTCAGGGGTGGTCGCGACAGCTCCAGGGGTGGACGAAATCAATGGCTCCCTTCTTCTCCAAAGGCGGCCTGCTCCGGCGCAATTTCGGCGAGCTACTGCTCCTCGTGCTCCAGCTAAGGGGTGGAAGGATCAGTGAGGTGAGGGGAGTGAGATGGTGTGAAGAAATCGAGCGGGGGTCGTCTCCTTTTATAGGCTCGACGGCGAGACCGAGAGGGATGGGAAGGCGACGGTGGCGACACGGCTACGGGCGGCTAGAGGCATGGCCGAGGTTGGCGATCGACGGGCGGTCTCCTGGTGATGCTCTAGAGCTTAAATGCGCGTGTAGGGGCGGTGGCAAATGGTCGGGAACACGCGATGCTCTGCGAGGCAGAGGCGGCGAACTCCACGGCGAGCGGTGGCTATGGGGTACGGGCGGTGAAACGAGCATGTCTGGTGGTCTCCTGGGACGGTGGGGTACATGCTGGCGGGCGGCGAGGGCTCGAGGTGGTCAGGTTGCGTGGGAACGGCGCGTGCTCTGCGGTGCGCGTCGGCATGGTCGACAACGGAGCGGGCGCGGCATTCCTGGCGGTTTTGGTCTCTGTCTCCGAGCTAGGGCTGGTCGAGAGGGGGCGGTGAGGCATGGGCTGCATGCTAGACAAGGTTGGCACAGCTAGTTCTTCTCCTAGCTTGCTGTCCACACTGGGGTGACATGGTGAGGCTCGGCCTGCTCACCATTGATGGCATTGGCAAGATCACAGTGGTGCTAGAGGTTAGTTAAGGTTTCTAGATGATCTACTAAGGCCAGTTGTAACCAGAGAGGGAACAAGGTTGGCCCAAAACACTGCTCAACATAGTGTTTTTTATTTTGTTGATTTGAATCTGCAACCTGTTTGATGAAATGGCCGCATGAACTTAAGTTTTGAATTTTGAAAATATTTTTGGTGGGTGTGCTGGGCATGTGTTGAGGATTCTATGGATGCTTGGGTTTTGAAATTGAGCTTGTTTGAGTGGTTTTTGAAATAGTGGGATCTTCCCATATGAAATAGATTCACTTTTAAACTGTCATTTAAACTAAGCATTTAAATGTTTTTGGATGATCACAAAGTGGGCCTTGGTACCTTATTATGAGTACTATCAAGGGGTGAAAAGATCCATACATGTTTCTGTTGAGTTTTGAAAATTAGAGATAGCCAAAGTAGGCATGGGAGTTAATTTGGCCAAAGTGACCATTCACTTAATTTATTTGTTTTGAGTTGTTTGTCTTTGGGAAAAGTTTGTGGATTGTTTAGATGATGTTTATTTCACCTAAGAATCATTTTACAAGCAAAGAAACACAGAACCATGGCAATTCAAAAGAATCCAAATTTTAATACATACACATATGAATTCTTTCATATTGTTAGTTGGAATAGTTTTTGTTAACCCTAAATTTGGTGATTAGAGTTTAATGTTCCAAGTTTAATATTTTGGGGATGTTACACCCTAACTGGGTAAAGAATAAGCTAGTCAAAGCCATACATTCTAGTTATAAAGACAATGGTTACTTTATAGGCAGTTTAGATGCCATTAGTAAACCCTAAGGGGGAGAGTAAACGGTAAACGGAAGTACGGTTATTCGAATTCCAAGTAAAGGTTAAAGAAGAAGTACTAACCTAGGACAACTTAAGCCTTATTTTCATAAGGTTAAAAGAAAGTCATAATTATAGAAGTACTCAAGATAGTAACAAAAGATTGTCTAAAAGCCTGATAAGGTAAAAGCTTGAAGTAATAAAATGGAATAGTCTTAACAGACTAATTCTAAAAGAAACAACTCTTAAGTGATCCTTAAGAGGTAATAGAGCACATCCATTTGGGCATTTGTAGAGAACAAGAAATTCCAATGGGTATGGACTAAATGTGTTCAAATCCAATCTTTGGAAGGACTACCAATACAATTCATACAATAATAAATCAAAGATTAGTCTTTTGACTATAACTATTGACTAAATTAAAAACCTGTTTTAGTGAGACTTCCTAGATCTTACATAGTATAGTAAGAAAGTTCGATGATTAAATAAAAGGAGTTGGATCAGGATACCTAATTAGGAAAAATGAACTAAGGAAAAGATCCCTATTTAAGAAGTTCATAATAAGGATATATCCCTAAGGGAGTAAAATAAAAGGAACTTTGGAATATTGGAGACAACCAGTTGAAGATTGCTAAGTACAGTCAGAATTCAAGGAAAAGATCTGCATATGGGATATTACAATTATTCCCATTGAGGTTAACATGGAGTTGAGACATATCGTAATCATTGCAAGACAATTCCTTACTCCAAAACATGAGAGTGCGAACTTCGAGGACGAAATTTATTTTAAGGGGGAGAGTCTGTAACATCCCAGCATTAGAGCTTAGAAATAAGCTGAACACAGATGTGTGCATTGCATTCATGCATAGAAAATCTAAATAATTTTTGCGCTTTTAAATAAAAACTTGTCAAAGTGATTGAAGCTTCTCTTAACTTGATGGAATTGAAGTAGATCATCAAGTTGACTGCGATAAGTTTCAATATGACCTTTGTTAAAACCTTATTTTGGGTAAACATGATTTTATCTAAGGGTAGATCAAAGGGAATAAAATTAAACCCTCATACATTACTTAATGATTTATATTTGATCCTTAGGTGATCATAAAATAGTATTCATTATAATCACTCATGAATACCAAATTATAAATATAACACAAATAATAAGAATGTAACAACTATATCTTAATCTCATCTACTTATACCATGAGTATCATGGAAATACCTAACTTTAACTCTCTAGTGAGATTGAGTAGGAAAGAAACCAAAGTCAAGATCATTCACCATATATCTTTCTTTCCATATCAATTCTTATCATCTCTATTGAATCCTATCCTTATATTTTTTGTTCATCAATATTGAGTAATCAACTATTGATTCACCAATTCTTAACCTATCAACTCTTGTCCTTATTATAACATTCACTTAAGGCTTATAAAGAAAGAAGTAAGAAGAGGTAAATAGTGAAGCTAATTTTAGATATCATCTTTAGGATGGGAGTGATGGAAGAAAATCAAATCAATATGGTAACAAAGAAGATTACAAGGATGAAGTCTGGAGATAGTTACCAGGAGTAGTCATATTGGATCAAGTAGGTATAGTCAATGAATTATATCTCTTAATCCAATAGAGCTAAACAAAAGATAATTAGAATACAACTGTAATGTTGTATGGATGGAAACCTTGTTTAGCCAACTGGAAACCTGAATCATAAAGGATCAAAGGATTAAAATGATCATGCCTTGTTCACCAATATTGAATGCTTATACCATGTATAAGTGACATTGGTGGATAAAACATGATTGAACCATAGTATAGATATATTATCCAAGATTAGTCATTACAAGTCACATTAATATAATGTGAGGTTGGAATGTTAGATATTGGAGTCAAGTAGAGACAAGATAGTATGATTAAAATGATGTTAGAGCAACATTGGATTAAAGAAGTAGTATTTTTCTCTTTGGAAATACTAAGAACTTGAGGTGAAGTAGGATTTGATGTATACATCTATTGAAGTGATATTAGTGAAGGATGCTTAAGGAAGAGTATGATTGGAGTCAGAAGTAACCACTTGTTGGATTGGGGATTATCAACAGTAGAGTAGTGGAGATAACCAAGTATGGATATGACAAGATTATGAAAAGCTTTAGTGTCAAGATCATTGGATTTACAAATGAATTTAGAAGAATAAAAGGTGGATAAGAATATTCTGTAAAACAAAGCTCACCATGTTAGCACATGATGATGGACATAGAGAAGTAATATATCTAGGAAAGGAATTCCTTAATTAGAAGTCTAGAATTATGAAATATGGAAGATAGGAATCCTTGGTAAACCCTAAACCCTAAATGTATAATCAAGCTTAACATCCATCTCATTTGATGGATAAATCCTTCTGTAGGAATATTTTCTTATAACAAATCAATTAAGCACATCTTTTCTCAATTCCATTTATTATAACCATATGTGCTTAGGAGCTATCTTTATCAATTCTTTCTCATAAGTCATTCTAAAGAATCACCCCACTGTTTATAAAAGGGTAACATCATTCTGATCACAAATATAAAGACAATGTGTTTAGCCATTAATCTTTATTCATATCAATAAAAGAATACAAATGTATCAAGAACCCTAAAACCCTAGGTAAGTAATTATAATTTCAAACACTATTAGTACTTAGAAGTTATGTATCAAATAATTATGAAGGATCACTATATATATAAAAGTTTCTTTAATATTATAAATCAATAAGAATTAAAACTCATGGATTAATATTAATACATTCTTTAATAAGTTTATGAATTTTAGCTTAACTAAATTCATTTTAGAGCTGCCTTTTGGTGACCATTTTAGAGTTGCGTCGCCACCAATAGACTCGTCGTGGATCCCTCTTTCGAACACCACCCTCCTTGGTAGCCCGTGCGCTCTCAATCGATGGGAAGATCATCGATCTTAGAGGATCATCCTCCATGACGTCATCACTGCGTCATGCACACGCCACCTCAGCCCAGTCAGCACATTTGACTTGGTCTGTGCCCATGTGGCATCCAATGTGGTACTGACCCCACTGGTCAGTGACCTTGGGTAGGTCTTGCCTCGGTAAGAAAAGTATTAGCTGTTTAGTAAAAAATTGGTAAACACAATATGAATTCAAATATTAATATTATAGAAATAAAATAAAATAATTAAATCTTGTTTAATTAATAACTTTTGTTTTATAATTCGGAAAATATGTTTAATATATGAAAATTTTCAGAAAAATAAAACTACAACTTAAAACTATTCTCAAATATTATTATGATGATTATTTAAATAAATATTATTTAATAAAGGTATTATAATTAATAAAACTTTGATAATTCATATTTTAATAATGGTAAATGTTAAAAAATATATATAAAAATAAAATACCATAAATCTTAGAAAAATAAGAACTATAATTTAAAATTATAACCATGCATTATCATTTCACCTAATTAAATATTCATTATTTATTAAGTATTTATAAAGTAATAAATCTTATAAAAATCATATCTTATTATTTATAAATCATAAAAAATAAATGAAATATACCAAAATGATCACAAAAATAATTCCTACATGTTAAAAATATGATATTCTACTTTTGAGGTAAATAAAAAGTTAAACACTTTAATAACTTGAATTTAAACCTATTTCTTTAGTTAATAATTCATATAATGTCAAATAAAATTTGTTAATATTTCTTAAATTAATAAATTGAGTCTAATAAAAAGTATTAGTCTTAAATATTGTTAGTGTGAAGTCAAAATGATTTAGCACACTTTAAATACAATTTATTAAATTATCTCTCAACCATTAATATAGATTATTTTATAAAAGAAGCCTTATCCATTATAAAATCTCCAAAAATAATTTTGTAGTAAAACCTACTCCAATACTTCAACTACAAGTTATAAACAAACCAAAAAACTGTATTGAATCCATAAGTACTTAAGTAATATTATTTCTTTGTTTACAAACTATAACCACTCATCCATAAAAAGGAAAATGATTCTATTCCACTAAACAATTAGGAAACCACTATTCAAATAGAAGTATTACCATTCTTAAAGTATCCTTAGGGAAACATTATAAAGTACACCTGGTACAAATAACATAGGCAATATGATTTAAGTCCATCTATGTCTCTAAAGTTAACTTTAGTCTATAATACTTTAAATACTATTCTAAAAAGACTTTATTATGTGTTTTATAGTTAACCTTGGTCTATTATAATTAAGTTATAAAGCATCTTAATCCCAAACTAACCAAGTTCAAAACCAAGACAGATAAGTGTCAAATACTATTAATATCACTATTCAAATAAAGCAATTCTTTCTTACTTAAAGACTATAACTTAAAAGAAACCTTAATAAGGTTAACTTAAAATTTAAATACTTCTCTTTAGCTAAGTAAGATTTTCTTCAAAAGTTATTCTTTTAAGAAACATTATAAAGAAAGACATAAGCATTTTTATGAAAGCTCTAAATAATAAACAAACCTTATATACATAGTCTACAGATATATTTTCCACTTGAGTATTCCATTACTGTGTGTGCTTTACTATACTTACATATTGTTTCACACACACTCACAAGCCTTAATAATAAGCGCATGTGTGAAACTTAATCTAAAAGGGCAACACATTCCAAGGAAACCCTTTCCAGTATCCAAACCCTAGAACAACGTCATCCTCGGGATTCGCGTTTATCAACTTGCATTACATTGCTTATGCATAAAAGCATCTTTCTTCTTTAAACATTAGTCCTTACCGGACCAATGATGATGATTTCAGATATTGGATCTTTTATATTGTCTTGAAGACCATGAGTGCATAATCTTGCAATCACAAAAGGCAAGTTCACACTTACTCCTGTCCTTTGATTATTTTCTGTAAAGTATTTTACAAATCCAGTGTTGTCATCACCTGCATTTGAAAAAGGTCAGAAAACACTATTTTCATAATAATGTGATTATAGGTTATTTACCATGAGGGAATAACCTACTATAAGAGTTCCGGTGGTAAAGGAACATATTATCTAGGACTTAACCACCAATGTCGCCAGTGATTCTTGCGCCCTATATTACGCGTTGACCATGAGATTTGGAATGGGACAGAGAAGTCAGCTATATCTTTTTCCTCTCGCATGGAGCTGGATGTGCGGGTCGTGGCTGTTATCACTCGTAGCGTGCATATTATTTATGGTAATTCGTAGAGGATATGCAGCATATGGGTGGGAGCCCTCAACGTCCCATGATAGTTCCGGCATCTGAACGGTCTGTACTGCTATTGCCGTAATTCAATAGGTGGGCTGGCGTACACCAAGGAGACATGCGGGGTCGCGGAGAAGGCAGTGATTGGCTTGGATCTTAGTCTGGGCCTCACACCAAGGAAGTGTGAACGAACCTGCAATTCGGATGTGCAACAAAGCTAAGATCTCTCATGGGTAAAGTGACGCACCTCTGCAGAGTGTAAGAACTGTAACGTGTTACTCCCTGTTCCGGGAAGGAGCTGCGAACGCGGCGGGAAAGGAACCCCATGAAGGTTCTGGTAAACCCGTGAAGGCTGATGGACATAGCATTTCAAAATAAAAGAAACCTTTGAAGAAATGTTTACGAAAACCTGCATTGCCTACGACCTATGGTCTGTGGCTGTAGATATAGTGCATCAAACACTCCTTTTCTAGTGAACTTGTTGAGTACGCTCGTACTCAAAGTATCTTCTTAACCCTTGCTAGCTTCTAAAGCCAGTACAGACGACGTCTACATCAAGTTATGCTCTAGGAATCATCATTAAAAGCTAGAGCTCTTCAATAAAGTCAAGGAAGTCAACATATATATCAACTCAAGTGAAGACGAAGTTGCAGATTAGATAAGAATAGAATCTCTAGCCATAGAACCTACTTCTGTAGAGTACTGCAATAGCAGCAATACAAGCCAAATAGTTAGATGCTAATTTTATTAGCATAATAGTTATTAGTTGTTTATTTCTGATTCTTCTTTGTAAGAAGTTTCTTTCTTTCTCTTTAACCTAGAGTGTTCTCTAGATCTTGTGTAAAGAGTTGAGTTGTAACCTATAGTCATGTCTTGGACCTGCTGTGTTTCTGTTGTACTACTCTGAGGGTGTAATACTAGCGAACGGTGTTTCATTGGTGTTATGTCAACGACTATAGTGTACTACATCATGCAGTGGTATGCTGGGTCACCGCAAGAAAAGGCAAATCACGATAGGGGATGGAGGGGCATACCATGCTCTACAACGGCTTCTTTGATGAGAATGCAGCATATACCCCCAAAGGATTTTCGGAGGCGTTAAATGATGATCAAGTAGTTGTTCATGGAGATTCTGCATGGTGTGTGACGAGGTTTCGACTCATCAATGCCCATTGTTATGAGCTTGGGTTTTGGAGAAGATGGGGGTGCTAGAGATCACGGAACGGTTAACAGACAAGCAACCAGGGGACACGAGATTTACCCAGGTTCAGGCCCCTGGAGGGAAAACCCTACTCCTGCTTGTCTGGTCTTGATTGCGGCGAAACCGAAAGTTATAGGGGTGCGCAGATGCGATCTGGCATGGAGGTGTGTATGCGGTGGAAAAAAGATGCCCTCCTCGTCGTGTCCTCCTAGCCTTTATATAGAGATAGGCAGGTCTCGGGCACAGATCGAGTCGGTTACAAGTTTAGGGTTTGCCCTTTGAATATTCTATCTATTTTAGTCTTGCTCTCCAAGGATCCAAAGATGTCATGGGCTTGGGCCACCTGAAAATCTCCACATTCCGCATATATTATTGTGGTCCTTCCTTGGGCTAGACCAGGTACGCCAATGTCGTGTACCCGTAGGGTATAACCATGTCAGTATCCCCCGAGTGTTCAGTCGAATCGTATATTCGGCTGAGGACTCTTCAATCTTTCGGGTGCAACTATTTCTGTTTATAAGAGAAAAAATGACTTTAGTTCGTAGGGATTGTTGATGCGTGTGCGTGACTCTCCTGACGAATCAGGGCCAGTTAACTATCTTAGGACAAAACAACACGATCTTCTTGAGATTCGAGTCCCTAGACTCGAACCTGGAACGGATGCTGGCGTAATTCAATTCAGGCCTTTGAGGTCTTATAGGATTCGAATCCTAATAGCTTTCAAATGATGTACCCAACGCGTCCGTAGGGATTTTCATCGCGCATGTTGGCACGGATTTTTACTAGTAGAGCACAGTCAGTGCGTTACCAGGCCATCAGATGGTATCTATAGGTCTTATCTTTGCGTCGTAGACACAGCATCCGAAATTTTATCACCGCAGATGTGTTTCGGGTGGCCAAGGAGGATGTTTATCACTTAGCGTTGGTTGGGGCAAAGTTGCCAAAAAGTTTTTTCATTTCGATCCGAAGGATCACAGTCGAAGAATTCATAGGGTGCGCGACCAGCGCTCCCTATGGGAGTAGCCTCTGAGTGTTTGTTCGAGTCATAGACTCGAGCAGAGACTTTAGTTCAGTCGTTTTTAGCTTCAGGTCCGTGGGACACAATTTTTCGGGTGCTTGAATCAATCCTCCCTATGGGAGTAGCCCCCGAGTCCGTAGTGGAGTCGTAGACTCGACGTAGGACTCGAAGAATCAATCATTGATGTTTTACCTTAAACATGCCTCGGGTGCACGGCCAGCGCTCCTGATAGGAGTAGCCACCGAGTAATTGATCGAATCATAGATTCGAGTGAGTACTTTTAGTTGTTAGCCGAAGATTTCTAACCATTGCTAGTGTGGTTTTGATGACGTCAGTGCTGACGATCGGTGACCTCAACCGTCTGCGGCGCCAGAGATGACATGACTGGACGAACGTGGGTCCCACTTTCTGACTTGGAGTTTACTAGTCGTGCGCGACGTGGCGAGAATTACGGCGTATCCTCGGTTTCCATGTGTAGTGGACGGCGTGCGGGCGACGGTTCGCTAATGTGCTAACACGTGGACGGTTGGATCTGACCCTAGCGTTAGGGATTCTGGATGAACGGTTCCTGTTCGTCGTCTTCACCCTTATAACCATGGGGAAACATTAGTTTGTTTTCACCATTCGCCATTTGCTTTCACTGCTTCCTTTTCTCGAGCTTTCTCCTTGCGTGATGGACGTTCTTCGATCCTTCCCTTCCTCTTTCCTGCGTGCACACCGCCGCCGTCGATGCTCCACAATGGTGAAGTCAAAGAAATCTTCCACTGGAGCGGGTTCGAGCGCCGCCGCCGGTGGCAAGGAAGTTGCCGCCCCGGCGCACAACACCGATGGCAAGTGGAGGCGCTCTGACGTGCGCGACACCGACCTGCGCAAACTGCGCGACGTGGGGTTAGTCCCGCAAAACAAGGAGGACGTCAAGATTCCCGGCAATGAGGTAATCCCTCGCCCACCCGTGGGTTTTGGGGTGATCTTCATTGCCTTCGTTCTTCGTGGTTTTTATCTCCCTTCCCACGAATTTCTTCGTGGGCTCCTTTTTCTCTATGGGATTCAGATTCATCATTTGTTTCCCAATTCCCTTCTCAACATTGCGTGTTTCATCATGCTTTGCGAGTGCTGGCTCGGCATCGAGCCGCACTTTGGTCTCTTCCGGAAACTCTATTCCGTGAAGAGACAATCCGGCTCCGACGGAGTCTATCCGATCGGCGGCTACATCATTTCACTTCGCCCTTTTGTCCAGTTCTTCTCCCTTTCTTTTCCCAAGTCCGTTCAGTATTTGCGTCACAAGTGGTTTTACATCCGTGATGTCAAGATGGATGGTCAACAATTTGGTCTTGCCCCCTTTGACTCCGAGCAGAAGATCGTCCGAAAAAGATCGTGGAAAAACCACATCTTGGAAGGCGAAGTGGTGGAGGTGGAGATGCTCTACCAGCGAGTGGAGGCTCTCCAACTGGTGTCAGGCAAGGAGGTCAACGGGGTTGACATCATCCGCACCTTCCTCAAGCGTCGGGTGCAGCCGCTTCAAGCGAGGGCGCACCCGATGTTTCTCTACGCTGGACTGAGTGATCCCACGAGAGTGTCATCCGAGGAATTATCTTCAGGTGACCTTGATAGGGCCCTCCGCCCTCTACTGAAGTATAAGGCTGGCGAGGACCTGCCGGGGGAATCGTGGACCCCCCTCTTAGTGCCACTAAAGGGGCCTCGAAGGTTAGGATTGCGTCGTGCGTGTTGCGCTTTTGCTGTATGTTTTTGCTTGTTGTATTGTCTGACACTTGCTCATTATTTTTGTTTGCAGCGCCTCAAGGTTACGGGGTCCATGCCCCCTCTGCCAGAGAAATATGGGGAGGCGCCCGATAATGAGGAGGCGGACTCCGAATCTGAGCTGCCGTTGGCATAGTCGCCCACCCACGAAGCTCACGAGGAGAGCGAGGGGCATACCCAAAAGCGGGCGCGAAGCTCGAGCGAGTATTCGAATGCCTCGACTCCGCCAACGCCTAGGGATCCACCTTTCCTCGTGCGCCATAGCAGGGATAATGACGCTTCCTCCTTGCCGTTCCCAGCCGTGCCTCTGCGGGCTATGGCGCCACAGCCGCCGGCCAAGAAGAAGAAGAAAGAGAAGAAAGAGGAGAGGGCGCCACCCCTTTTTGATTTTAGCTACATCGAATCGTAAGTACCTTCAGATGCTCTTATTTTGCCTTGTGCATTTTTCTTCTTGCTGTGATGAATCTTTTCCTTGCAGCCACTCCTCGGAGGGTTCTCTTAGTGAGGATTCCCAGGAGACCATAGGGGAGTCGAAGCCGACGGCTCCTCTCTCTCAGACGGTGGCCACCTCTGGTGGCGATGCTCCAAACCCCTCTCCACAGGAGGCTCGAGTAGTCGTCGCTCAGAAGACTGCTCCTGGACCTTCGGAGTCTCCGTCTGAGCATGTGAGTTGTTTCTTCCTCTTTTTCCTGGGGGATCCCCCGAGCCTATTTCGAGTCGTTTTGTTTGACGTTGTTGCTCGTTTCGGGGTGCATCCCCCGAGCCTTGTTCTTGACTCTTTGCTGATTGTTTTGCTTCTGCTTTTTCCACAACCCTTTGTGCATAGCGCGAACTTGCTCATTCGACAGCATCTAGCGCTGGAAGCCAGCATGAAGCAGTTGCAAGGTATGTGGATTTTATTGTCCTTTGTCGTTTTCACCTGTTGTCTGTTTGTAGCTTGCGTTGCTTATATATGTACTTAATGCTCTGTATATGATAATAATACGGCTCTTCGCCGGCTGGATGCTCTCAAAAAGAGTCTTGGTCATGCGGAGAAGAAGGCTGTGGATGACGTGGAGGTGAAGGAGCGCCTGCAGCAGGAGTTGGATGACGCCGCCGCAGCCAAGGAGCGCCTTCAGCGAGAGGCTTCGGATCACGAGGAGCAGCTCGCAACTACTGCGGCTACGCGCGAGAAGGAGGTGGCTGAGAAGCTGATGGCTGCGGACAAGGCCTTCTCCGGTATGTGTCTTTCTTGTAATTGGTCTGCTCGATTTTTTGACTGCATTTTTCGCCATGTCCTTATTTGGTTCCTTCTTGTTCTTCTTGTGCATCAGATGCTTCGGTAATTGCATTTGACCGCAATGTCTTGGAGCACGGGAGTGCTTTGGATGATGCCACCGCAGCGGTCGAAGATCGCTGCAGCACTGCTACTGGCTCCCTAGCCAAGGCCAAGGAGGTTCTCCAGCGTTTCTACAAGGAGATCATGCCCAAGGGAGCTTCCCTTGAGGATGTTGATTCTCTGGCGGATGCGTTGTCAGAGGATGTCCCTGTATCCTACAAGCGCAAGCAGAAGGGCATCAACGCTTCCATGGGGCTGGCCATGGCTATGGCGTGCGGGGTGGAGTTGGATCTTCATCAGGTCACTTCTCAGATGCCCACAGCTCCTGACGGCTCCGAGGTAGCTTTTGGTCTCTTCGCTTCTCGCTGTAAGCATTATGGGCCGAAGCTCATTGACCTTCTGGCGGAGTATGCGGCGAAGCAGCAGGAGGAGGTCAAGAGCAGGCACTCTGGCTCCAAGGCCACTCCGGATGCGGCTGCTTAGGCTTCGTTGTTGTAGCTTTTAGGATAGTTTGCCTTCTTTTGTGATGTATGATTTTGGTGATGAGCAATTTCTCCTTGTGCCACGCAGTGGCTTTTGATGTATATAAATGATGCTTCGAGCTGTTGCCCAGTCATGTGTTGTTCATTTTCTTGCCTGTTTTCCTTTAGGGACCTTCGGGCGAGGCTTCCGTTGATACTTTGTCTGCCCCTCAGCCGCGACCATCTTTGGATGATGCGTCGCAGCTTGTTTTTCTTCGTGACCGCGTCCGCAGACTTGATAAGGAGGTACTTGGCATCCGAGGCCACGCGGACGTGTGGAAGTCGAAGGCGGAGCGAGCTACCACCAGGGAGGAGTATCTGATGGGGGAGCTGTGGTAGTTGGCTGAGCAGCTACAGTGTAAGTTTTCTTGAGCTGCTGCTCGTTTTCGGATGCGCCTTGTTTGCGTGTCATCTTACTCCGTATTTTCTGCAGGTGCCAACCTTGTTCCCAGGGAGGAGAAGGAGCGTGTTGCAGTCCGGATCAATTGCTTAACCCAACAGGATATGGAAGACGGAGGCTTTTTCTGGATGGACCGCGACCGGGTCACTGTCCTTGCGACTGTGCAGGATCATGCTCATCAGGTGTCACGGGTGCTAAAGCACGTGAAGACTTCCCTGGCGTCAATTATGTACATCATGTTCCCCCTTGATGAGGCGTCTTCGACTCTATGGGGTTTGCTGGCGAAGTTTCGATACGTGGGTCATGTCAGGGAGTTGGTGCGGCACCAGCTGGTTGCAGGGGTGAAGGACGCCCTTTCCCTTGTTCGGCTGCACCGCCCAGATGTTGATCTTGCAACGGTGGCGACTGGGCCGCCCCCTCGGCCAGATGGTGGCCTATGGGACATGTGCCCGCATTACGCGTCTGTTAGGCAGTATGCCGAAGATATTGTAGATCTTTTTGAGCATCGGGCGCATGTGATCCTTCAGAATAGATAGGTCGTGTAAAAAATAGATGTAAAACTTGTATATACTTCGAGTGGGCTTGTTGTGCCCTTTGTTGTAAAGGTTATTTGTATTAGCACGTGGTGCTTGGTTGTATGCATGCCCTTTTTGTTAGCCTAACGTGGTCATCTACTCAAGTTTTAATGCGTTATGCTCAGTCGACGAAGTCGTGAGGTGAGGCGGAGCCCCCGGGTGTGTTGTAACATAAAGTAATGTGAGGAATAGATAAATTTTTGGGCAAAACACTTAGCTTTATTCATATCGTAATGAGAAGGTACATTGTTCGGCTGAGTAGCCTTATTGAAAGTAAAGAGGGATAGCTAGGGGTAGAAGCGTCGCAATTGTGCGACGTTCCATGGGTTGGAGTATGTGACTCCAGACTCCACGTGCTTGAGGCGGTAGGCGCCACCTGGGATGACTTCGGTGACGACGTAGGGTCCTTCCCAGGGTGGCTTGAGCTTCTTCGGCCGCTCTTGCTTGAGTCTTAGGATGAGGTCTCCTTCGACGAAGGACCTTGGGCGCAGCCGGCGGCTGTGATAGTTGCGGAGGCTCTGCTGGTAGACTGCCGTGTGAGCCACGACAATGTCGCGTGCTTCGTCGAGTGTGTCATGGCGTCTTTCAGTGTTGTCGTTGATTCGACTTCACTGTAGGCAACGACCCATGGGGCCTTATGGCGTACTTCTGCAGGTAGCACAGCTTCGGCTCCGTGTACCATGAAGAAGGGCATGTATCCAGTTGAGCTGTTTGGCATTGTGCGCAAGCTCCAGAGGACGGATGGTAGCTCTTCTGCCTAGGCTCCTGCAAGCCGTTAGAGTGGGCTGAGTAGGCATTTCTTGATGCCGCCGCCTATGAGGCCGTTGGACTTTTCGACCTGCCCGTTGGTTTGCGGGTGCGCCACAGAGGCGTATGATACGTTGATCCCAAGGCCTTCACAGAAGTCCTGGAATTCTTTAGAGATGAAGTTTGACCCGTTGTCCGTGATGATGCTTTGCGGCACGTCGAACCTGTAGACTATGGACTCGAAGAACTTGACGGTCGTGTTGCCTTTTTGGTTGGTGACGGGCATGGCCTCGATCCACTTGGTAAACTTTTCGACTACGACCAGGAGGTAGACGTGACCTCCTTTCGAAGATTTGGGCAGTTTGTCGATCATGTCGAGGCCCCATTGGGCGAAGGGCTAGGCCAAGGGTATGGGCCTGAGCTCCGACCCTGGTGCGTGTGGTTTATCCGCAAACCTCTGGCATCCGTTGCACCTCTGGACGATGTCCTTGGCATCGTCCATGGTTGTTGGCCAGTAGAATCCAGCTCGTAGAGCTTTGGTGATGAGAGCGCGGCTGCCCGCATGATGGCCGCGGATGCCCTCGTGGATGTCTTGGAGGATGGTTTTGATGTCACCGATGGTGACGCACCTTTGGAGTACACCCTAAATGCTACACTTGTACAACTCTCCATTGATGATGGTGAAGTCCTTGGACCGGCGAGATATGCGTCGTGCATCTATCGGGTCATCAGGCAGTTCTCTGTTTATCAGGTACCGAAGGTACGATTGCGTCCATGTTTCTTCGATTGCCATGACCTGCATCAGGTTGACCAACGCGACCTTCGTGTCGAGTTTTTCGGGTACTTCCTGTCCTTCAGGTAGCGCAACCCCCGAGTGCTCTGCTTCTTCGGGTGATCCCTTGGGGAATTTCCTTTTGATGGAAGGCACGCAGATTTGTTCGAGGAACACACCTGGTGGCACCCGTGCGCAGGTGGAGCCGATGTTGGCGAATCTATCGGCTTCTTCGTTGCTTTCCCTTCCAACATTCTGAAGCTCGCAGCCGTCGAAGTCTCCTTCTAGTGAGTTGTAGAGCGCGTGGTACGTGATCATGTTAGCGGCGTGAGAGTCGCACTCATTCATCGTCTGCTGGACGATGAGGTTCGAGTCACCGTAGATGACTAGGCGTGTTGCGCCACAGATCTTGGCCATCTTCATGTCGTGGATGAGGGCCTCGTATTCGGCTTAGTTGTTGGAGGCCCGAAATTTCATCCGGAGGACGTATTTCATCTTGTTGCCTTACAGGGACGTCAGTATGACGCCGGCACCTGCTCCAGCCTCGCGCTTGGAGCCGTCAAAGTGCATCGTCCATGACTACATCATATCCGGGGTGTCCGGCAGCTGTAGCTCCATCTAGTGGATGAGGAAGTCCGGGAGGACCTGAGATTTGCTCGCATGGCGCTTCTCGTATACTATGTATAGAGGGGATAGCTCGATGCCCCACAGGGCTACGTGTCCTGTAGCTTCGGGGTTGTTCAGGATGCTGGACAGTGGAGCCTCGTTGATGACCATCACCTGATGCTCCTGGAAGTAGTGGCTCAACCGACGAGCCGTCATGAACACGCCGTAGGCGAGTTTCTGGTAGTGAGGGTACCTCTGTTTTGTTAGCGTTAATACCTCGCTGAGGTAGTAGATTGGGCATTGGACCCCATGGGTCTTGCCAGCTTCGGGTCGCTCGACTACGAGAACGGTGCTTACCACCTGATGCGTGGCTGCTATGTAAAGCAGCAGATGCTCGTATTCCTTTGGCGTGACTAGGACTGGCGAGGTGGAGAGCACCCGCTTTAGATCTTCAAATGCGTCATCTGCTTCAGGTGTCCACTCGAATTTTTCTGCTTTGCGTAGCAGTTGGTAGAAAGGCAGGGCCTTCTCACCCATGCGGCTGATGAATCTGCTCAGTGTCGCGATGCGCCCAGCTAGCTGCTGGACACCTTTGAGGTTCTTCGGTTTCTCCATGGCCAGTATGGCCCGGATTTTCTTCGGGTTCGCCTCAATCCTTCGCTGGGAGATGAAGTAGCCAAGCAATTGGCCAGATGGGACGCCGAAGGCGCACTTTTCTGGGTTTAGCTTGATCTTGTAGTGATCGAGGTTGTCGAACATCTCGCGGAGATCGTCGATCAGTGTCTTGGCCTCCCTTGTCTTAACGACTATATCGTTGACATAGACTTGTATGTTTCGGCCTATCTGGTTCTTTAGGCATGCCTTCATGCATCGCTGGTACGTGGCACCTGCGTTCTTCAGCCCGAAGGGCATTGTGTTGTAGCAGAATACTCCGAACGGCGTGATGAACACTGTTTTCTCTTGATCTTCGACCTTCAGTCGAATCTGATTGTAGCCTGAGTAGGCGTCGAGGAACAAGAGTTTTTTGCATCCTGCAGTCGAATCGATGATCTGATCAATCCGAGGTAGAGGGAAGTGGTCCTTCGGGCAGTGCTTGTTGAGCGATGTGAAGTCCACGCACATACGCAGGATGTCCGTGTCCTTTGTAGGGACCAGCACAGTGTTTGCCAGCCACTAGCTCTCCTTGATCTCCCGGATGAAGTCGGCATCGAGCAGTCTGTTGACTTCGACTTCGACGGCTATGGCTCGTGGCTCGGACAATCGTCGAATGGACTGTTGGACGGGCTTGGCGTCTGGAAACACATTGAGTGCATGCTCGGCGAATTCCCTGGGAACTCCTGGCATGTCCGCAGGACACTAGGCGAAGATTTCCTAGCGCTCACAGAGGAATTCGACGAGTGCGCTTTCCTATGCGGGGATGAGATTGTTGGCGATCAACGCCGTCTTGGAGGCGTCCGTCGGGTGGACCTGCACCTTTTTCGTGTTGACTGTTGAGTCGAATGACATGTCGGGTGCGTTTTGCCTGGAGACTAGGGGTGCCCCATTGTCTGTCACCTCTCGAAGCCTTGTGAGCTCCTCCTGCATGCCGAACGACTGGGAGATTCTGTTGAAGTCTCTGTCGCAGTGGCCGGATCGGGTGAAGCTGCCTTGGACCGTGATGACGCCTCTAGGTCCTGGCATCTTGAGTAGCAGGTACGCATAGTGTGGTACTGCCAGGAACCTTGCGAATGCCACGTGCCCGAGGATGGCATGGTATTGTGATGGTCAGTCCACCACTTCGAACTCGAGCCGCTCACACCGAAAGTTTTTGGGTTTGCTGAAGATGACATCGAGCCATATTTTTCCCAGGGGAAATATGCCCTTCCCTGGGACTATGTCGTGGAACGTTGTGTGGATTGTTCCAGGATGCACAACGGGATCCGCATTGCTGCTAGGGTGCTAGCGAACATCAGGTTGATGCCGCTTCCACCGTCCATGAAGACGCGACTCATCTCAAACCCTCTGATCTGGGACTCAAGCACCAGGGAAGCATGACCTGGGCGAGGGATCTGGAGGGGGTGATCCGAACGACTGAATGTGATGCAGGACTCCGAACCGCTGAGGTACTCAGGGATGGCGGGTGGAGCGGTCACAGCCAGGCTGACTTGGCGGGTGATATTCTTTTGCACCCTGTTTGTTGGGCGCCTCTTTTGGATCATCAGGGACCCTTTCAGCGCGGGGTACCTGTTTACACCGTTGTTTTGCACGGGTGCGATTGCTTGATTCGAAGGCCCCACGGGTGGTGGTGGAGGAGCTCCGTGGGCGATGTCGCCTGGTGCAGGTGCGGGTCCGGACCCGGGGTTGAGGATCTGCTGTCGCATCTGGGTGAAAACCTCGCTGAGTTTCTAGAACTCGCGGCAGTACTTGAGAATGTGGCTGGCCTTCTTTTTACCATCATGTTTGTCTATGTAGAAGTGGATGGTGCATGGGCCCGACAACTTGTCGTATGCCGAGGGTTCGTCGTCGCGGCCGCGGCACTGCCACGTTTGCATTGGGCGTCCTCCATCACGAAAGTTGCTTCCGTGATATCCGTCGCTGCTGCGGTTGTTTTTGTTGCAGCGTTCGGCGTAGCCAGCCGCAACCATGTCAGGTCCATCGCGATCGTCGTAGACGCGGGATCTTCGCTTGCTATGGCGCTCGCGTCAGTGGCCATAGTCATCTTCCTCATCCGAATGCGCTCGATGGACGGAGTCCTCGCCATCTGCCCACCTGTTGGCGATGTCCATGAGGTGATCGAGTGTCTTAGGCTTGACGCGCCCAAGTTCTTCCTTGAAGTCCGAGCGTTTGACGCCATCCTTGAAGGCATCGATCGTTCTCTCCTCAGATATGTGTGCCGCGGAGTTCTTGATGTTGGACCAGCGTAGTATATACGAGCGAATGGATTCGCCAGTTCGTTGAGTGCAGGCTCGCAGCTCCTCGATCGAGGCTAGCCTCTTGTTGGTGCCTTTAAAGTTTCGGATGAAGCTGTACGCCAGATCCTCCTAGCTTCGGATGGAGCCTGAGGACAGGCTGCTGAGCCAGATTCGGGTTGCGCCTGTCAGCTCAGCTGAACGCATTGCAGGGCGGTGTTCTTGTTTTCACCGTGCAGCTTGACGGACGATAGGTGGTCGCTGAGCCATGCTTTCGGGTCCCGCGTCCCGTCGAACTTCGGAGTGTCCGAAGGAAGCTTGAAATTTCTCGACATTCGCGTTCGCCGAACAGATCTGCTAAAGCATCGAGCTCCGCAGGGTTCTCCGTCATTGTCCTCTTCGAATTCGTTTGAGCACGCGCGCTTGGCACGTGCCTTGTCGACCTTGTGCTGGGCAAGGTCGTTTAGAGCGTCGTAGTCGCGGATGCGACGTATTGGGCTCTTGTGTCGTCGAGGTAGATTGTGCTCGTCTTCCTCTTCATCCGATGAGTGTGTGGGGCTACAGTTGAATCTGACCGTAGCCTTCTTCTTTGGCTCCGTAGGAGCTTCCTCGTGGAGTGCAGCTCCAACGAGTCCGAGTCCGGCTAGTGCGGACTTGTGCATAGCTCTCTTCGGGTCCCCCACCGGAGGTGGATGGGACGCGAGATATGTGGTGGCTGCCATGATCGCAGATTGCGACATCTTCGGGGTGACGTTGTCGTTGACGTCCATCTCCATGAAGGATGTGTTGAGGGTTCAGGTGACCTCGCGACGTGCAGCAGGATCCATGTGCTCTGTGCGAGAGCGATGCTTGTTGGAATTGTTGTCGTGCGAGCTGGAGCCGCCAGTGGCGGAGACCGCAGCTTGCCGCGCGCTAGACTCTAAAGTTTCTTGCTTGCGTTTGTCGAGCTCCTCCTGCAGCTGCACCTGCCTGTTGTGTTCGCCGATGAGAAGGAGGTGGTATGCCATTAGCAGGTCACGTGAAGAGTTCACGGGTAGGATCTTGTTGCCCGCGATGGCTTTGCGTGCCTGGCGCCATCCATCCTCGTTGAGGTTGATCCGATTGTAGGCGGCGGCTTCGCCTTCGTTGGGTGGAAGGGATGGTTGTCTGAGTTGTCTCCCGTTTCCTCCGTTTTCACCCTCTAGGTTGGGTAGCGGTACGTGGGCACCCGAACCTGGTGGTTGTTGCTCCACGTTGCTTTGGATAACCACGACGCACTGGTAGCATCCACGGATTGGATCGCTGCTGCCGCAGCTTTCGGATCCGGAACCGTAGGTTCCTTTATCCGATGGGGGGCGCACATATCTGAGTTGCAGTTGCTGCTATCGTATGACTCATCTGCCAGCGTTGACGTGCGTAGCACGCTGGTATGCGGGGCCCACGAGGCGGGCCTGATTAATAGCAGTGGCACCCGCTCTGGGAGGCGGAGAGTGCCTGTCTGTCCCACCTAGAAGCAGAAGCTCCCGAACAGAATCTTGAGCCCGTCGCCTACAGGCTCGAAATCCTTCAGGGTGGCTGGCGAGTGGGCGGTGAAGTCGAAAGCGCCGAAGAGGAGATGGCTCTCCGTCGACGAGGAGTTATAGATCGCTTTGGTCGGGACTGTCGTGATCGCACATCAACGCCCCCGTTTCCCACAGACGGCGCCAATTGACAAGGTTTCGACTTGTCAATTCCCATTGTTATGAGCTTAGGTTTTGGAGAAGATGGGGGTGCTGGAGATCACGGAACGGTTAACAGACAAGCAACCAGGGGACACGAGATTTACCCAGGTTCAGGCCCCCGGAGGGAAAACCCTACTCCTGCTTGTCTGCTCTTGATTACGGCGGAACCGAAAGTTACATGGGTGCGCAGATGCGATCTGGCGTGGAGGTGTGTATGCGGTGAAAAAAGATGCCCTCCTCGTCGTGTCCTCCTAGCCTTTATATAGAGATAGGAAGGTCTCGGGCACAGATCGAGTCGGTTACAAGTTTAGGGTTTGCCCCTTTGAATATTCTATCTATTTTAGTCTTGCTCTCCAAGGATCCGAAGATGTCATGGGCTTGGGCCACCCGAAAATCTCCACAGGCCGTGTATATTCTTGTGGGACTTCCTTGGGCTGGACTAGGTACGCCAATGTCATGTACCCGTAGGGTATAACCATGTCAGTGTGAGAGAGTACAATGACTACTTCGTGCTGAAGCCTGACGCCACCGGCATAGTTGGTTTCTCATCAATTCAGAAATGCACTGTTGCCATGAGGTTATGAGTACATGTGCATGAGCGAGTCCACAACCATTGATTGCATGTACATATTCTTTAGAGAGGTTGTGGAAAATTTTGGCTTGGACTATTTAGGAGGGTCAAATGAAGCAGAGACTAGTAGGACCATGGCACAAAATGCAGCAAGAGGATTTCCTGGGATATTTGAAAGCATTGATTACATGCACTAGTCATGGAAGAACTACATGTTTGTTTGGCAAAGTTTGTAGGGCATCATGGATACCGCAGTGTGGTTTTTGAAGATGTGGTAGATCAAAACTTGTGGATTGGCATGCTTTCTTTGGCATGGTGGGATCGCACAATGATATCAATGTACTGCAGCGCTCTCTGGTGTTTGCCAAACTAATAGAAAGTCATGCTCCCTGTAACTATGAGATCAATGGCCGCCCATATACCAAGGGTACTACCTAGCCAACGACATCTATCCAAGATGGACGACATTTTATCAAGACAATCCTCAATCCAGTGATTCTAGCGAAGTGTTACTTTGCTTTGCATTAGGAGGCAGAAAGGATGTCGAGTGGGGCATTTGGTTTGCTCCAAGAACGATTTGGTATTGTCAGGTACCATGCTCTTAGCTGGTCTTAAGATCAAATGTAGGAGGTGATAAATTCTTGTGTTATCATGCACAACATGATGATCAAGAATGAGCGCAAAACTCCAGTGATGGATGTCGGCCCCTACGAGTGTCAAGGTCCTCTTGCCCGTGTTTATCATGGTTGCTCGTGGAATTTGCTGATTTTCTCGCCATGCATGGAGAAATCGGTGATGCCGATGCTTATGAGCAACTACAGTCAACGCCGCTCGAGGCTTGATCAAATTGAATTACAATTTATTTTTATTGTTTGAATTTATTGGATTGAAATTATTTGTATTTTATGAGTTTATTTGAATTGTTGTGAAATAATGTATGCTTTGTGTGTTCAAATACTAGAAGTGCAAAATAAATAAAATTCATGTTTAGGACACACAACTAGAAACAGGTGTGCCCCAAATCATGGCACTACACGGCGGCATCCCAGCGACCGATCCGACACTTCTGCCAGATGTCGTTTGAGGGACACATCTGAACACTCTTTTACCTGCTTATATCTAGACAAAACACATCACTTATTTTGGGACACAGGGAATACTGCTTACCGAGTGCATCACAACCGAATTATGTACAACATGACAAGTTCAGCACTGCAGTTAAATTAGTACAACATGACAACTTCAGCAGTGGGTGTTCATTCATCTCAGAATTTAATTATATGTCAAACTAGGACCTTGGAATCCTCCCAGGATCCAATACTTCGAGATGCTCACATTTTCCCCATAAACAAATTACGTGGATCAGTCTTGGACCAGAATTATATGTCAGATTGGAGATTTAAGTTGTACTAGTACTCCTACGAACAGTGGACCAGAATTCGAGATTCACTTCCTCCTACCTATATGCATTGATTGAAGATCCAGTCTTCTTGATGAAAAAAAAAAGAGACAATAGATCTGATCTTGTAAACAGTTTTCGAGATCTTGGGAAATACAGTATACACGAGCAGTGTAAAATGATGGGAACAGTTACGCAATTTTTCTTTCGGGACACTTAGAGAGACATTTGCCAGGAAATCATGGTCTGTATGAAAACGAAAATCCAAATGAAATACAGTCAGGTAGTTGTACTAACAGCGGTCTCACGACTCGTCAACAGACCCGCTCGGAGGTCAGACTCGACACACAAGAATCATGTAGGCTTGAATTAGAGAGCGATCTCTGTCCGCCAATTTCTCTTCCTCAGTTCGGTTCAGTGAAAAGGGTTGCAACAGCCAAGAAATTTCTAGTGCTTGAAGACTATCAAAACAGCAGTGCAGTTGTCCTTGCATCGCCTCTCGCGAACAGCCTCCTTCACCAGGCGCCGCACTGCGAGCGTGGCTGAAGACGTCTCCTGAGTGGTACAGCAAGGTACGGTGAGATGCTAGGGTAAAATGAAATTTACTTGCTCAAGGTATGAAAAATATATTTACTTGGGTAGGGTTAAGTAATCAGAAACTAATACTACCACTGTTTCATAATATAAGATCTTTTAGATAGGCTAATTAGGCTACCTAAAACGTCTTATATTCTGAAACGGAGGTAGTACATAATACTGAGCCAGGCCAGCCACAACACAGACGGCAGATTAGGAGAGGAGATGCATCTTTTACTAGTTTCCCAGGTTGCTATTTAGCAAAGACTCATGTTGGGAATGAATATGCCTCCGAGTTCGAATTAAATAAGGATTAAGTTAGTCATGGTTGTCATATATAGAGACTAGTCAGTACTCATGAAAGCCAAGCAAAACAATAACGTATTTTTCCCTAATTATTACTGCGTGGGCTCCTGCTTGCCTGCCTTCGGACAAGGGCTCCCCCAGGTTATGGCTATTCCTTAAGATCCCAGAGTTCTACCATGTACACATGGGAAAATCTAATCCATGTGAGAAAGGGTAACATAAATTTCACTACAGAAAATAGGTTTGTTTCAGCATCATCTGATCAAAGTCAAATCAGTTTTACCTCAGAAGAGATAACTAATACTAGCACATAGTGGGTACTCCCTCCTTCACGGTTTGCAGGGCGCTCTACAAAAATCTCACGGACCTAGGCGTGAATGTATTGGCCAAAAATTAGGCCTATTAGTGAGCGGTTAAAGCGCATGCATTGGTGGGAGACTGTTGCATGCATAGGAAGTTGGAAGAAAAGGTGCCACATTAATTAACAATTAATTCTTATGCGCCTAGGAACATTGTAGTTTTGGAAAAACCCAAATTTGATTAGGTGCCCTGCAAACCGTGAAGGAGGTAGTAGAAGAAACAAATGTATGTAGAGACAGAAATTTCTTAGAGAAGATTGTACCTTCAGTTGCTTCTGGACGAATTCAACAGCATCACTTGGTCCAAATACCTGGGTATACATAACAAGTTAAACTTAACATAAATATGATTGATGGAATCAAAATGAGGCAAACATTGATATAAAAAGAAAGGAAGATGAACATACTCCCCATAAGCCATCACAGCCAAGAATGATGAAATGATCCTTCTTTGTAAGTTCAAAAGAATGTACATCTGGTGTTGCAATTAACCCGACCTGCACGGTAGTTGATTGATAAATGTGGATGCTCCACGGAGGTATTGTTTTTACGGATAGCATCATTATATGCTGAAAACACTGGCTTTAAATAAGCCTGCTGGAGGAGCTTGTATTAGGCTTTAGGCATGAAGTGGAACACGCTTTTTTTCTCTAATTTTTTTTGCGATAAATTAGATTTATTGGTTAATTTGGCTTGATACAGCTACATCTGCAGAACAAGATAGTCTATGTCTTTCCAAAACTTGGGTAGAACATTTGAAAGCAGTGGTAAAATTATCTCTGTGATGTGATACCTCACGCTAATGCAAGCCTTGAGATTTCAGCAGTTTTGGATGTAAGCAACGCAATGTAAGAACTGAGTAGCTAAGATAAATTAGAAATGTAAGCCCAAAACTACATATAATTGATGTGCAGTCTATACAAAAAAAAGAGCTGCATTTTCATGAACGACCATATCTAGAATTAGCACGAAAATGTGCATAACTGTAAGCATAATTATCATTATCTCTAAGCAAGCAGATACATCCCTGTGGTCATTATCAGTTACCCTGAGCTCCTAACAGATCCCACAGAACTCACAAAGAGTTCGGTTGGTGGAAAGGTACTTGCACCAAAAAAAAACATCTGTTTGGTAGGTGGACATGGGAATTTAGGAGGAATAGGGCATGGAAGTTGAGGCGGGTCTAATTCCAACTCCCTCTGTTCACTAATATAAGATGTTTTGGCAACCTAAATTAGTTTGCCAAAATGTCTTATGTTAGTGAACAGAGGGAGTACCATTTTAACAAAAATGAGGGAGATGGGAATCTGGAGGGAATGTTTTCTAGAGAACATCTCAACAATTCAATCATAACACTAGTGATACTTGAACCGTACATATTTTCGATATACACAAACAGAAACAACAGATTAATCTTATCAGCAAACAAAATTGCACCAGTTAAACCTTCTTAAAGTGGCGATCTCCGAGAGCTCTAGATACTTCAATGCGTCCTTGTAGTCTCCCATTAGGACCAACAGAACCTCCAGCCTTTGTAGCACAAGGTTAAACGAATTGTGAGCCAAGACATATCAAAAAAGAAGTTTAATATGCAATATGCAGCGGTAAGATGCTCATCTAATACTGCATTCAAACAGCACACCGATAATGAAAGAAGCAAATGAGACAACATAAATATTGAATAATTGAATAGACAGAAGGACAACAGTTTTGTACTTCCATCACAAGTCAGCTAATTTTCATCACTAACAATTGGCAGCAATTAGGGTAAGAAGTAGGCATAGTTTGGATGCACAATGGAAAAGGTAATATTCTAAGGCTCAAGGAAGTCCTTTAAACAAACTGGAATAAATCAGGGCATAAATTTTGTATAATTACCAAAATCAGATTTTCTTTTATTTACTCATTATCATAATCAAACTTCATTTGACGGATACGGATGCGAAGAAAAAGTTACAACATGATTGCAACACCAACCATAGAATAACCAGGGAGTTTATTCATTTGGCATGTAACTAAGCAAAACTTAAGTTTGGAGGGATAACTGAACTAAATGTTGGAGCTATAAAGATATTAACCTTCTGGATTCTCAAGCGCTCTTGTGGAAAGATGGCTTTATGTTCTCTTGTCAAAACAATAGCCTTCAGTACACTTTTTGTGTCAACCACTGCACCTTCGCCATCAGTTGAAGTAGAACGAGCTAATACTGCTTTAGCATCCCCAGCATTCGCAACCACAACCTGGAACGTGTCAATAAAGGACAGCTTATGCAAAATAGATTGAATAATTTGATTTGTATATAAACTAAGATTTGATTTGGCATGTAGAATGTGTGAAATGCACGAGCTATGCATCTCAAATAAAAGCATTAGCATTCGGTACCAAAAAGATAACACCTTGTAATGAGAGTTACTTATGCATGAGAATAGAAAAATGTGTGGATTATTATGTTTGTAGATTAACCACAGTAAAATATACCATACTACTCTGAGTTGCTGACTTTAAGGTAGGGATGTGGGTATAAAATGAGTTCATCATAAAAAATGAAGAATCGGTGTCGTTAATTCAGGGAATGGAAAATAAGCCCTATGTATTTATACTAAAGAAACAAATGAACACATAAATCCTGATTCCATAAGGATTTTTAATCCGATAACCAAAAAGAATTCCAGGGTATGAAAAACATGAAGAAAGAAGAGAAGCCCGGTACTATAAACTGACCGTCTGTCCCAAGACCCAAACACATACAGCTGTTGCGCCATCTTGCCAGTTTCCTATACATAAGACATGTGAGTACTATCATGAAATAAGCAACCAGTAAAAAAGCAACTTACATAATAGAGCTTCTCCAACACTACTATATTTATAGGTTTTGAATACTTGGTACAACAAAATGTCTACTGTTGTCCTTTTACCATCATCAATCCATCGTAACTAAGAGTTGGGCCTTGTCACTATAAGTAAGGGTCCACCATATGTCATTGTATCGTTGCACAGCAACCAAGGTTCAGAGAAGTATTAGCTGCTAGGGAAGACGTGTAGTTGCAGAGGTGGCACTATATAGAAAACCACCAATGACAAGGGAGAAGAAAGAGGTATAGGTAAAAGGAAAAAAGATAAGAGTGTAGATTGTCTGTTGAGCTCGTTGAGCTGGTCCATCCAACTGGACCAGCAGTGGAATGCTATATAAGTTTATAGTATCTCTCCCTTGCCTAGACTGGCTGCTTGTATTCATGAGGTGTTTGGACTTATTTTTGGTTTTTGGCTTATACCATCATGCAATAATATCCAATCAATAGCCAAAAGCACCTATTAAGGTGCTTTTTGGATTATAAGCCAAAGTCTAAAAGCCGGAAATAAGCCTAACCAAACAACCCTGCCACTGCCTCTACTTCCTCGCTGCGCCGTGCCGCGCCTTTCCTCTCCTCCCTGACAACTCTGACACCTATCTCTCCCCAAAGCACCTCACCAGAGATGTTGATTCCTAGCCTGCGAATATTGTTGGTTGCCTAGACTACCGTGTAGGGTCAAACGGCTGGGCCAGGCCACAGTAGAGCACCTAGGCATCCTTGCCGGCACCAAGGTAACTCCCATTAGAGCCTTTTTGAACCTTGCCACCAGCTAAGAAATACACTAGAATGTATCAGCTTCAACTTTTTTTACCACTAAAAGGGGCAGCTTATGACCAAAGATAAATCTACAGAACACAGGAACAATTTGCAACATTTTAAAAATTAGTCTAATTAATACCTAATATATCAGATATTACACCAGCTTGCTTAACAACTTCCCAAACATGGCCATAGGTCTGACTGGTCATTCCGAAAAACAGATGAAGAAAGTTGATACCATATTTGCTTACCTTTAGTACTTTCCTGTACCAGTGACTCGTCAGTTCTATGAAAACCTGCAGATGATAACATTAGGAAAAGCTTAAATCAGCAGTATAACTTGACAACGTTCCAATGGAAGACCACTAAGAAGATGACAAGTAAAAGGCACCATAAGAGACACACAAGAAAAGAATATGCAACAGACTGTCAAAATGCCAGTGGACAAGCAAACAAGTATACAAATGGAATATTTCGAATTAAAATCATTTCCACTCAAAAGATGAAAACCCCACATGATAGCAGCTCCAGTGACATTTCCAGAAACAATACATTCATTCTATATTTTAGAGTGACAGAGGTAGAGAATCAGAAAATAATTTAATAATTCTACCATCAGCTCCTGATGATAGAAGCATGTAACATACTCAAGGGTTCAGGGTCAAGGCTGACTTTCAGGCCGATAAAGGACTTGTCAATGGAAGAGTATCAGTTTAATAAAAAAATCAAGCTACAGTAAGGCAACAATAATTTTTTTATTGTATGCATAATATATAACTGTAAAGTACAATGATGAAAATAGTAGAAGGGGCTCTTCTAATTAGTATTAGCCTGCTTATAGTCTAGGGTCTAGACAAGCAAAGAATTTCATGTATTCCATACCTTCAATAATGGCCTTCTTTGCCACTTTAACATTCATCTGCAAACAAATATATCAACATTAGCTAAATGGCCAACATCAGAATAAACACTTTAAAATGTCTGGATCATGAAAGTTAATGTTATGAATCTAGTCATGAAATGGTCACCCATAGAATTAAACCAAAAAGGGAAGTTAAAAACTTAATTTCGTAAAACCTAATGTTTAAAGTAGCACTCTTAGCGAGGAAGTCAATAACAAGGACCAGTAAATGGTCAAGTGATCTAGTAGAACTGTTAATTCCTCTATCGCTAGGCAAAAGAGAAGATGCGAAGTGCATAATCAGAAATGGAGGAGAGAGCATGAAAGTTTTGTGCTGATTTTGCATATAAGCAATATTGTAATGAGACATTAGTTGAATATAAACATAGAAACAGAAGAAAAAACGAGGATAGAAACTACTAAAGCAATATTCCGAGGAAGATGCAGATAAACCATCTGAGTATAGCATTAAGAAATGGAAAACTATGTTATGATAAGAAGACATTGGTATGAGCCAACTGAAGAAAGAAATACATCATAATGTAGTAATGATTAATGAAAACATTGAACAGAAGCCGACAATGTAGACAGACCAACTCACGTGGTAATCCTGCAGCGATAACTTGCTGGTGTAAATGTTTCCGTGCATACTCCGCAGCCAAGCGGCCACCATGCCCATCATATATTGTGAAATGTGCGCATCTGCATCAAGCTACTTATATTAGCTACATGCTCGCATCAGGCATCCTGCAGTACCTAATATGAAAAGAAAGAGGGGCAACCTCAGATTTCCTGGAGATTCCATGCTAGCATCAGGAAGCACCACCCAGGCATCCTCCATTGCATGCCTGCAGCCCTTGTCTTCTGCAGCATCGGCTTCAACACTAGTTAATATCATCTCTTGCTGAATTGGAACTTTCGAGATGGCTGTGGATTTCTCATCCGACATACACGGGTCCATCAGCACCTTGCTTTCCTTTTGAGAGGTGTCTCCCTTTTCACCATTTGTTTCCTGAGAAGTGGCAGTGACTACATTGTAATCCTTTTCGGTAGAAGTGGCAGCACTTTTTGGGCGCTTTGATGCCCAATCTTCATCGGTGGAGCTGGCTTCACGCTTTTGATGAGCCATGATGAGGGTAGACTCTAAAGCTTCCAGTAACCTTGTATCAGTTTCACCAATTTAAGCCACCACTGGATGAACAACACATAAACGTTAGCAAAGGTAGCACATATAAGCTAAAACAATGAGTCACCCAAAATAAATGGAGGGCCCTAGCTAGGTATTAACCAAAGAATATGGTCCTAGTAAACTACAAAGGAAGCAAGCTAAACAAGAACCACACTGTCAACCTAGATTATGTGACAAATCTATAAGTAGCATCGTACTTTGAAATAACAACCCAGTGTACCTAAATGCACGTATAAGGATATCAGCGGAATATGGATGCATGCTCGCTACACTGAGCTATCAAAATGCTAATCGTTGTTCCCGCAAATTCAAAATTATAAATCTGTTCCTAGTAGTTTCTTAAAGAAAGAATGGCAAACTACTTTATAGTCTACAAGGTCATAAACCCACATTACACAACATATTGCCCTAGCTTGAACAAAAACTGGACCTAGAGTGGTCGATTCTCTTCAATCATTCAAGCAAATATATATCGACAGATTCGACCAGGTAACAACTTGCTAGCACGCTGTGATCTATGCCAGACTTTGCTTCTGAATAGGGCTCCGAGAGTGGTCCTAGAACCAAAGCAGCACCTCCATCTACGAAGCAGCTACGAACAGTAGACTTGACCGTGGGAGCAGGACAGGTAGAACCGCAAAATATCGGCCAATCTTAAGTGTATTACCAATGGATCAGGAACACCAACAAATGCCTATAAGAACAGAACGAGACGGACATAGTCTAGCGGGACAGCAATAACGAGCTCACCGGAACCCGGATGGTGATGACAGGTGGCCTCCTCAGATGGCGGAAATTGTCTTTCAGGGGCGCGGGCGGATGCCACGGAATCCGTACGCTCGCCGACGAGGAGCGGCGGAGGTAGCGAGGGGGTTTGGCCGGTGGGGAATCGATGGAACGATAAGAAAGGTCACGTTTCAAGCAGGTCTGGTCCGTGGGCTAATAGAAGAAGGCCCAGTATAGCCCGACTTTAGGTGGTCCCACTTGATCATACGTAATGGGCCAGGCCAAATGCAGCAATCTAGGGAGCTCCTTCAGGGGTGCTCCTATTTGAGCGTCAACTAACCTGACGCCTGAAGCGTCCCCCCTTGGTGGCCGGCCAGTTAAGATTTTTTTCTCGCTGTTTTTTCATTTTCCTTTCTGTCTTTTTCTGTTTTTTTATTTCCTGTCTCTTTTACTTTTTAAAATTATTTTTTGAATCATATGAATATTTAATCTTGTTTAAAGAATGAACATTATTTTGAACCCGTGAACAATTATTTGGAACACTATGGATATTTTTATTACATGTATAGTTAAAACAAATATTCACAAGATTAATAAAAAATGTCCGTGCGATACAAAATTTGTTCATGAGTTAAAAAAATGGACCAGCCCATTTATACATGGGTTTAAAAAAGTGTTCGAGATAAAGAAAAAAATATATCTGTACAATTCAAAAAATTGTTACGTGATAGCACTTGGGTGTCCTCGTCTTTCAAAAAAAAAAAATTCATCAATATGGCGAAGCTTGATGATCTGACTACAACATTCAGCTAATGTTACGTCAAATCAATAGAAAAACCAACCTTATGGAGGTTAGTGACTCTGCTGGAAGCGTGATCAGCTTGACAATGTAGATCTAATACATGCAAGCAATCGAGAATAAGCTAGAACTAAAATATGATCATCATATTTCCTCTGTTGTTTATACACAAGGCCACTAACCCATATTCTAAATACAAGGAAAGAAAAATCCAACTAATAAACATGTGATTAATGGCTTGAACTTTTTTCATGTCCCTTCGATCCAGTTTATTAGACACGCACATAGTTTAAAAAATCTTTAACCATCAATTTTGACCAATAAAATATGTAATATATGTCCCAAAAAATATACCATTGAAAATTACGGGAACCATTGTTATATGCTGACAAGTGGGGTCGTGTTTAGTTGGTTCCCGTAGTGGACACCTCTCTCCACTTATCTAGATCAGCATGGGACTCACAGCTTATTCACGTGAGCGTCGGACCCACGGCTTATCCACGTGAGCCAGCCCCGCTCCCATTGACTCCCCTTTCTTCTTCTTCTTCTCCGGCGATGATGGCCCTTTGTCGAGCTTCACTTCGGCCTCTCGTTCGTCCTGTCCGTATTATGGTGCCGTCCCGTTGACCTGTATGAAGGATGACAATGACAACCATGCGCAGAGAAGGTTAGATCTCGCACCAAAATATTTCGATTAGACGAGGGCGCTTGCTGTGGAGAATGCAGCCGACGAGCCGTTCCGATGATTTAATTGGTTTATTGAGTTAATGTCTCAGCTGCAATCAAGTGAAAGAGTGTTTATAATTAAAAGATAGTGAAATGGATGTACAATAAAGGGATAAGAAAATGACACAACTCTTGAACAATTTCAAATTAAAAAATTATACAACTCTTAATATACAAGCGTGTTTATAATTGACACAACTCTTGAACACTTTCAAATTTAAAAAGTTTATACAACTCTTAATATATAAGAGTGTTTATAATTGACACAACTCTTGAACACTTTCAAATTAAAAAATATACAACTCTAAATATACAAGAGTGTTTTTAATTGACACAACTCTTGAACACTTTCAAATTAAAAAAATTATACAAATCTTAATATAAAATAGTGTTTATAATTGACACAATTCTTGAACACGGTGTTTATAATTAACACAACTCTTGAACACTTTCAAACTAAAAAAATTATACAACTCTAATGTAAAAGAGTGTTTATAATGGATAAACCTCTTGAACACTTTCAAATTAAAAAAATTATATAGCTCTTAATGTAAACGAGTGTTTATAATTAACACAACTCTTAAACACTTTCAAATTAAAAATATATATACAAGTCTTAATTTAAAAGAGTGTTTATAATTGACACAACTCTTGAACACATTCAAACTAAAAACAATTATACAATTCTTAATGTAAAAGAGTGTTTATAATTGACACAACTCTTGAACACTTTCAAATTGAAAAAATTATACAACTCTTAATGTAAAAGAGTGTTTATAATTGACACGACTCTTGAACACTTTCAAATTAAAAAAATTATACAACTCTTAATATAAAAGAGTGTTTATAATTGACACAACTCTTGAACACTTTTAAATTGAAAAAATTATACAACTCTTAATGTAAAAGAGTGGTTATAATTAACACAACTCTTAACACTTTCAAATTATAGCGTCCTAAGAAAATCTTGAGAGTTTACCATTTTTAGATTGTGAAAAGTGATCCCTAAATTTGCGTATACAAAAATTATAAACCTTTGAACACTATGAAATCACACTTAATACATGATAATGATGTGCTAAGAAAATCTTGAGAGATTATCATTTTCATAGAATTTAATGCATAAACTTGCATATGGCAAAAATTATACACCTTTGAACACTTTATGCTAATAAAATTATACATCTTTGAACACTTGCATATGGCAAAAATTATACACCTTTGAAATCGCACTTAGGACATGATAATATTATGCTAATAAAATCCTGATCATAAAATTATACACCTTTGAACACTTTTCCTTCAAATTATATTCAAAATCATTTGTTTATGAAGTTAAAGTATCGGTGGAAAAATCGTTATTCTGCATGGATAGAGGGTACCCCTCGACATATATAGGGGTTATCCTGTCCGCAAGATCACAGAGAATCAACGGTTGGTGGTTACGATCCGCATGCCAACTGTCTTGATCAATCAGAGTGTAGCAGCCAAGATGAGCACAACTGTGAGTGTTTGTGACTAAGAGAGAGGGAAAAACTGAGTAGAAATTAAAAAACAAGGGCAAAACTAAGTAGAATTTAAAAACTAAGGGCAAAACTGACAAGGGTGTTCAAATAGAAAACAGAAAGAGATTTAAAAAATGGAAAATGCTTCTTTTATACAATAAACATATTGGCATACATCAAACTATTTACAATTCAAATATATATCAGTTTGACAATTATTGCCTCATTCAGACAAATTATGTTTTGGGGAGGAATGTTTTGAGAAGAGGCTTGAGTAGAAAGCCATGAACCTTCATAGATAGTAGGTGATTTGAGAAGTGGTGATTTAGGTTAAAAATTGATTTATATACATTTCTTATGGTGGCAGGTCACATAATAAGACTCCCTGGATAGATGTCACTATGTTTTGATCTTTTTAAATTTGTTGTGCATAAAATGACTCAATTAGCTAGCTAAAACCCATTTGTTGACTCTCTGTTGACCAGCCACCGAAGGGTAAAAGTGAGTATATTACACACGGCAATGTTAATACTGGAGGGCAAAACTAAGTACAATCAAACTGCCAGTGTTACACTTGAGGGTATAACTGAGCACAACTAAGTGGCAAGGTTAGACACGAGGGGGGAAACATGACGCACGGTACGCGTTTCGCGGTGCATGGGGCGGTAGAGGACGCGTGTGGCCGTGCACGGTGCAGTAGCTTACGCGGTTACACGGTGCACGGCGGTGCAACGAAACTTATCCTTACTTCATCTTTATAGAGGCCTCCTCACTCTCACTCATCACTTGCTCACTCACTCACGCAACCATCTCCACTGCCCCATCACCTTCTACAAACCCCCAAGAAAATCCCAACCATGCCGGCGATGGAGAAGAACAGCGTGATGGCCATTGTCGCCTCTAATACGTCGAAAACGTATATATAATTTTTGATGCACCATGCTTGTTTAGTATATCTACTTTGCTTTGTTTACACTTTGAGGTGTTTTTATATCTTTACTGGAACTAACCTATTAACAAGTTGCCACAGTGCTAGTTGCCTGTTTTCTTCTGTTTTTGGTTCCAGAAAGACAGAAAATCAATATTCTCGAAATTGGACGGGACAAAAGCCAAAGTCAATATTTTACCGTGGGCGTCATGAAGTCCATAGGGGAGACGGAGAGGCGAACCAGGGCCGCCACACCCCCCTAGGCGCGGGTGGGCCCACCCCGTGCCTGGGCAGGGTGTGGGGCCCTAGCTGCCTCCTAGCCTCGCCTCTTCGCCTATAAAAAACCCTCGATGCAGAAACCCAAGGCACCCGATAAAAACTCCACGAAACCTTCTGTAGTCGCTGCCACCGTCGTACCTAGATCGGGGGGATTTGAAGTTCTTCCCGGCACCCTGCCGAAGGGGAGATCATCCTGGAGGCCTTCTTCTCCGGTATGATGCGTGAGTAGTTCCACCTTGGACTATGGGTCCATGTAGTAGCTAGATGGTTGTATCTCCTCCTTGTGCTTTCATGTATAGATCTTGTAAGCTCCGTTCATGATCAAGATCTAATCTATTTGTAATCATGCATGTTGTGTTTGCAGGGATCCGATGGATATTGAGATTACCATGTCAGAATGATTAATGGTTTTGTCTATTTGATACTATCATGTCTGTGTTGTTTGTGATCTTGAATGCTCTCCGTTGTTAGTAGATATCTTGGCCAAGTAGTTGCTAGTGACTCCAAGAGGGGGTATTTATGCTCGATAGTGGGTTCATGCCTCTAGTTTCCAAGGGAAGTGATAGAAATCTATTAGGTTGTAGATGTGTTGTTTGCTACTAAGGAGAAAACAACGGTCTCTTGTTCATAGAACCAGTGGATTATTTACCTTACACACTTTGCTTAAAGAAGTTGTATGTTGCTTGCAACTTAATACTGGAGGGGGTTCGGATGATAACCTAAAGGTGGACTTCTAGTCATAGATGCAGTTGGATGGCGGTCTATGTATATTGTTGTATTGCCCAATCGAATCTCATAGGATCTTTTTGTCTGGTATTGCATTGTTATACCTTGCTCAGTTCCTGTCAATTTCCCTGCTGTAATTTGTTTACCCTTCATGCCATGTTGTTTATCTAAGGAGAGCACCTCTAGTGAACTATGGACCCCGGCCCAATCTTTATCATTGATACATCTTCCACTATTACTTGTTTACTTGCTGCAAACCACCATTACCTTCCACACCATACAGTTTATCCTTTGTTACAGCAACCGGTGAGATTGACAACCTTACTGTTAGTTGGGGCAAAGTCTTGAGTTTGTGTTGTGCAGGTTTCCGTGTTTCTTGCAACACATGTGTGACGTTTCCTTCCTCCTACTAGTTCGATAACCTCGGTTTCTTACTGACGGAAGACTTGCTGCTGTGTTGCTTCACACCTTGCTCTTGGGGTTCCCAACAGGCTCCACATCAACTGAGCCATCAACAAGTTTTCTGGCGCCGTTGCCGGGGAGGCTAAGGACGTCTTCACAAGGGGAGTCCTCCACTTCCTTTCTCTTTACTTTGTTTTTAGTTTGATTAGTTTCTTTTGCTTAGTTTTGTTTGCCTCTTTTCAAAAACTCCAAAAAAATAGTTTAGTTTTGTTTGCTTTTCTTATCAAAAACACAAAAAAAATTAGTTCCTGCTCTAGCTGTTGCTATTTTTGGCTTGCCCACCTTCGCCAAAATGAACTCTGCTTAGAACACCAAGTTGTGTGACTTCACTAGCACAAACAACAATGATTTCCTTAGCACACATATTGCTCCACCCGCTCCTGATGCTACCTTTTATGAAATTAAGCCTACTTTGTTGAATGTTGTGATGAGAGAGCAATTTTATGGTGCTAGTTATGATGATGTTGCTGCCCATCTCAATAAATTTGTTGAACTTTGTGAGATGCAAAAGTATAAGGATGTAGATGGAGATATTATTAAACTCAAGCTGTTTCCTTTCTCCTTGAGAGGGAAAGCTAAAGAATGGTTGCTATCCTTCCCTAGAAATAGTATTGATTCTTAGACTAAGTGCAAAGATGCTTTTATTGGAAAGTACTATCCTCCTGCTAAAATTATATCTATGAGAAGTGATATTATGAAATTTAAACAACTTGATAATGAACATGTTGCTCAAGCTTGGGAAAGAATGAAGTCTTTGGTTAAGAATTGTCCCACTCATGGACTCACTGCTTGGATGATTATCCAGACTTTTTATGCAGGTTTGAACTTCTCTTCAAGAAACCTGTTGGATTCAGCTGCTGGAGGTACCTTTATGGGCCTCACTTTGGGTGTTGCAACAAAGCTCCTTGACAATATGATGGTTAATTACTCTGAATGGCATACTAAGAGAGCTCCACACGGTAAGAAGGTAAATTCTATTGAAGTAACCTCCTCTTTGAGTGATAAGATTGATGTTATTATGGCTATGCTAGTTAATGGGAAAGCTCATCTAGATCCTAATAGTGTTCCCTTAGCCTCTTTGGTTGCTCAAGAAGAGCAAGTTGATGTGAACTTCATTAGAAACAATAATTTTAGCAACAATACTTATGGTAATTATAGGCCTTATCCTCCTAGTGGAAATGCTTATCATGATAGATCTGGAATGCCTAGTGAAGAGAGGATTCTATAAGTTGAGAGATCCACTAAAAACTTTATGCAAATGCAATATGAGAAAAACAAGATTTTCACTAAAACTATGGAGGAACAATCTATTATCTTGAAAAATATTAGTCATCAGCTTGAGAATCTAAATAGAGAAATTCCTAGTTTATAGTCAAAAAATTTGAGTGCTAAAAAAATATATCCTCTTTGTCTGAAGCACAGTCCTCCTTGATTAATAAAATGGCTGCTAACCCTGAAACTATGGAAAGTACCTTTGCTGCTACTAATGCCATACAAGTTACTATTGATGAAAATGTTAAACTGTTAGCTCAACTTCATGCTAAGTGGGAAAGGGAAGCTGAAACTGATAGAAACAATAGTGTGTGAACCATCACTAAAATGGATACCACTAAACCACAAGAAGTCCCTATTCCTCCTCCTATAATGCCTAAGCCTATTGAGTCTACTACTATTGATGCTAAGTTTGATTTTTATATAAATGGTTGCAATATTTCTGAAGTGATTATGTTCCTGCAAAAGCTTGCTAGAAGTCTCGATGCTAGTGATATGCATGTTGCTTTCACTAAACACATTACAGATGCTCTTTTGAAAATTAAGGAAGAGAAGCTAAAACACAAAGCTTCAATTCCTAGGAAAGTAGAAGATAGTTGGGAACCCATTATTAATATGCAAGTGAATGTCTTTGATCTCAAAGCTTCATGTGATCTTGGTTCCAGTATCTCTATTATGCCTAGGAAGATTTATGAAATGCTTGATTTGCCACCTTTGGAAGATTGCTATTTGGATGTCCCACTCAATGATAATGCTAAAAAGAAACTCATGGGGAGTATTAATGGTGTTCTCATTACGGTTAACAATGCTTATGTCCCTGTGTATTTCTATGTTTTGGATGTTGAATACAATGCTTCTTGTCCTATTACTTTGAAAAGACCTTTTCTTAGAACTGTTGGTGCCATCATTGATATGAAAGAAGGCACCATTAAATATCATTTTCCATTCAAGAAAGGTATTGAACACTTCCCTATGAGGAGAGAGAAGTTTCTTTTTGCTCCTCCTTTGAAAGCAAGATTTGATTTTAATGCTTCTTCATTTGAAATACTTGATTCTTCTTGCTTCTTGTGCCTAACTTAAAGGCGTTAAAGAAAAGTACTTGTTGGGAGATAACCCAAGATTTTCTTTAAGTCTTGGAAGTTATTACTTCTATAATGACCTCTCTTTATCCTTTTTGTTTGCTTTTTTGCCAAGAATGACCTCTAATGAGAGGGAAGCAAGATTTGGGGAGTTGCTGTCCCGAAACATATTTCTGTCCTCCACCATAAAAATTCGTGAGTAGTCTCTATAACTCGGATTGAGCTGAAAATTTACGAATAAACCCCCAGTATGTTATCTAACTTTAGTTAGTTCAACACTTTTTGATTTGAGCAACAGAAGATTTTCAAAAAAAATCGGTTTCTACCTGCTGGTCCGTTTTGACAGATTTCTGCCATTATTTGCATTTGCTTCTTATTGATTCCTTTTTGAGTTCTCTTTAGGTGAATTGAGCTTTTTGAAGGAGTTGCTACAGTAGATTGTGTTTTTAGTGAAAAGTCTTGTTGTTACAAAGTTTTACCTAAAGGTCTATTATCTTTTGAATACACTAATGTTGCTAATGAAGATTGTGTGAAGTTTTGTATGAAGGAAAAATTCCAGGTGTAGAGAGAGAATGATGTAATGAGATGAATAATGGACAAAATCTCAAGCTTGGGGATGCCACCCTGGTGTCACCCTAAGAAATATCCAAGAGGTACAAGCCTCAAAGCTTGTAGATGCCCAAGGCATCCCCTTCTTCACCAATAAAAAGCTCAAGTCTTCCTAGACACTTCGTTTTTATTGTTTCATGCACTGTTGTGTTGTTCTTGGAGCGTCTTAGTTTTTGTTTGGTTTGTTTAGTTTGTTTAGTTTGCTTGAATAAAGTAGTTTGGACCCCCGTTCTCGCTGTGTTATTTGCAAATAAGTTGCTTGGTGTTGGAAAGGAGTAGGAAGTTCTTGCTTAATAAGTGCAAGAAGAGCTTTCATTGGCTTTGACTTAGACTTTAGCATGACATGCTAGGTGTTGTTTTGAACTTATGCTTAGTGATTATTGTTGTAGCATGTCTTGTTCCAAACAATTGGGATTGCTTAGTGTGCCTTGAAAGAATTATGCGTTGTTTTAGCATACAAAAGCATAGTATCGTGGCATTCTCCTTTGATGCTTTGTTTGGGTTGACTTGGCACATGCTCACACCATGTTATGACTATGAACAAGTCACCATAGCCTCTATGATCATTTAGTCCTTGACTTGTAGTACCACTCTATGCTTTGATTAATAATGTTTTGTTGCTCTGCATGATTATGGCCATTATTGCTCTCTTAGTTGGTTGCTCCCAGTCTTTTGCTAGCCTCCACCTGTATGAGTAAGCTCTACTCATGCTTCCAACTCCCAAGAAACCAAGTTATTCCAAAGTGTCCATTATAAACTCCTATGCATGGTGTGTTACACCATTCCAAGTATATTCTTGTTTTCAGCTATCTTCAAGTTAAAAAGTCTCTTTGTTATGTGAAAACTTAGTTATTAAAGCCCTCACAAACTTGATGGCACACTTTATATTCTTTGCCCCTAATAAACTTGAACCATTGTGTCATCTATGTTGTATATGATTGCACTTATATGTTGGAATTAGCAGAATTGTGTTGTCACGGGGAACGTTTTCAACATTGCACTTGTACTTTGTACTCAGTTGATATCATGCTCTTTTGTCTATGTATGTCACCGGTGTGAAATAAAGAGGGAGCTTATCAGTCCATGGAGTATGTATTTTGTGTTAGAGAAACGCCTGTGCCGCTAGCCTAAGCCATGCCTAATCATGGTGAAAACTTGCATCATCACCATAATGAGCTATCTACGATGCATCCTCAATAAAAAGCTATGCACATAGTAAATAAAAAGATCGCTGAGATGGTCATTGTCTGCTTGCCTTGTCATTTTGGTTATGGTATAGCTCCTGTACCATGTGCAAGGGGTACCCCATTGGCGGTTCTCTATTATACACATGTACTTACAATGACAAGAACTTACATGTGATTAAAGTTGAGTAGCATGAGGTGTGACCCTCGTATTCAATGGACTTGAGATTGCCAGCTTATACTTTGTCAAGCATATACTCCATAGTTTGTTCACTTTAACCTTAACCACTTCAAGATGCTTATGATAGGGGCAATGAGGGTTGAAAGCTAACAAGTACCATAATTTTTGGAAGAAATCCCTGGTTCCTTTATGAAGGGCCTTCCTTCCACCATTATTTGAGTCTAGACCTTCTACCTTTAGGCACCATTAAGTGAGCATAGTTGTCATTTTGTGTACAGTGTCCCAAAACTTATTGATTGATGCATATTGTGATATTAATTGTTCATGTGCTACTTGTTTCTAGTCACCCTTGTGAGCTTTGAAGGTGTCCTATGCATTTATTTGCTATTCCATGAGGGACAAGTTGAATTCCACTATGCTAGGTTTTCTGTATGTGAAACAAACACACATTTTTCAATGCATGTTATTCATGATCTTTGTATGTAGCCTTTCGTGTTGCATGCATAGTTACTATGTCCTATTGTTAGAACTCCATCTTTCATGCACCTGTTTAGAGTTATTTGATCTAGCTTTCAATGCTTGCAAATGGTTTGATCTTGGTTCTGATGGTGCATGTAACCTCAAAAATTATTCTTTTATCACTTACCTACTCGAGGACGAGCAGGAGTTAAGCTTTGGGATGCTTGATACGTGGGAAACGTATCTATAATTTTTGATGTTCCATGCTTGTTTACTATCTACTTTGCTTTGCTTTGTCTACACTTTGAGGTGTTTTTATGTATTTTCTAGAACTAACCTATTAACAAGTTGCCACAGTGCCAGTTGCCTGTTTTCTTCTGTTTTTGGTTCCAGAAAGGCAGAAAATCAATATTCTCGAAATTGGATGGGACAAAAGCCAAAGTCAATATTTTACTGTGGGCGTCATGAAGTCCATAGGGGAGACAAAGAGGCGAACCAGGGCCGCCACACCCCCTAGGCGTGGGTGGGCCCACCCCACGCCTAGGCAGGGTGTGGGGCCCCTGGCTGCCTCCCAGCCTCGCCTCTTCGCCTATATGAAGCCCCCGATGTAGAAACCCTAGGCACCCGATAAAAACTCCACGAAACCTTCTGTAGCCGCCACCACCGTCGTACCTAGATCGGGGGGATCTAAAGTTCTTCCCGGCACCCTGCCGGAGGGGAGATCATCCCGGAGGCCTTCTTCTCCGGTATGATGCGTGAGTAGTTCCACCTTGGACTATGGGTCCATGTAGTAGCTAGATGGTTGTATCTCCTCCTTGTGCTTTCATGTATAGATCTTGTGAGCTCCGTTTATGATCAAGATCTAATCTATTTGTAATCATGCATGTTGTGTTTGCGGGGATCCGATGGATATTGAGATTACTATGTCAGATTGATTAATGGTTTTGTCTATTTGATACTATCATGTCTGTGCTATTTGTGATCTTGCATGCTCTCCGTTGTTAGTAGCTATATTGGCCAAGTAGTTGCTAGTGACTCCAAGAGGGGGTATTTATGCTCGATAGTGGGTTCATGCCTCTAGTTTCCAAGGGAAGTGATAGAAATCTATTCGGTTGTATATGTGTTGTTGCTACTAGGGAGAAAACAACGGTCTCTTGTTCATAGAACCAGTGGATTGTTTACCTTACACACTTTGCTTAAAGCAGTTGTCTGTTGCTTGCAACTTAATACTGGAGGGGGTTCGGATGATAACCTGAAGGTGGACTTCTAGTCATAGATGCAGTTGGATGGCGGTCTATGTATATTGTTGTATTGCCCAATCGAATCTCATAGGATCTTTTTGTCTGGTATTGCATTGTTATGCCTTGCTCAGTTCCTGTCAATTGCCCTGCTGTAGTTTGTTTACCCTTCATGCCATGTTGTTTATCTAAGGAAAGCACCTCTAGTGAACTATGGACCCCGGTCCAATCTTTACCATTGATACATCTTCCACTGTTACTTGTTTACTTGCTGCAAACCACCATTACCTTCCACACCATACAATTAATCCTTTGTTACAGCAACCGGTGAGATTGACAACCTCATTGCTAGTTGGGGCAAAGTCTTGAGTTTGTGTTATGTAGGTTTCCATATTGCTTGCAACACCTATGTGACGTTTCCTTCCTCCTATTGGTTCGATAACCTCGGTTTCTTACTGAGTGAAGACTTGCTGCTGTGCTGCTTCACACCTTGCTCTTGGGGTTCCCAATAGGCTCCACATCAACTGAGCCATCAGCCTCCAAGGCTGCTGGAGAGGAGGCCCCCGTTCCCGTACAGGCCCCCGTCGAGGCATGGAAGGCAGCTGTCGTCCCCGTGCAGACCCCCGTACCCGCTTCCGCCATAGCCGCTGGCGAGGAGGCCCCCGTCCCCGTATAGGCCCCTGTCTAGGCATTGAAGGTAGCCGCCATGCCCGTCCAGACCCCCGTCCCCGCTTCCGTCGTAGCCGCCGGCGAGGAGGCCCCCGCCGGTCTCCGGCAGATCTCGCACGGCTGGGACCCCTACGAGGAGAACAATTACATCTAGCTGGAGAACCCCTTCAATACCAGCTTAGCCGACCCATGGTCGGAGGTAACTAGGGTTTTCTCCCCTTCCTTTGTTCTTCCCCCATTCCCATCGTTGGATGCTAGATCGTGTGTTATTAGGGCTTGGCTGTTCGTATTTTCAATCGTTGGATGCTAGGTATTTTTATAGTAGATAATCCTCTTGTGTTAGATATCGTATTTCAATAAATGCCCCTAGTTGGGATCAGTACTAGCACCGATCTGTAGTTGGGATTAGTATTTGATTTGGTTTGAGATTTGGGGATTGGGCAATAATCAAGGGATCTCAATTGGTTAATTTATGCAAGCAAGCAATCCCGATAATCAAGGTTTCTCAATCATGTCCTTATTGCACGCTATTGTTTTTGTAATAGGTGGATAACAACGGCGTTTGCAGCGACGACGAGTCCACGGACACCAAGACTCGTCAGGTTCTAAGGAAGCTCAAGTTCAGCCAGTTCAACAACTTCTTCGCCGGCGACATCTACAGGTTCCCCTTCTGCACCAGGGGCCTCGCCACCGACTTCAACTCCCTCTTGAGGCATGCCGAGGACGTGAAGACATGCGGCCTTTCAAAGAGCGCCCACGCCTTCAGAGCCAAGCACCAGGCGCTCGGTTTTCACCTCCGCAACCTCCAGAAGGTGGTCATCAAGGAGGGTCGCATGCCCCCGATCAAGCCTAAGGCGCCCGAGGTCAAGGGACTAGGCAGAAAGAAGTGGAGGAAGCGCTAGAGGGAGGAGGCAGAGGCCCTCCTAGCGGAAGCCATGAGGGTCCACTGATCTTGTGTTGATGCTGCTGCTGTAAAGCAGCTTCTTTTGTTTTGTTGTCTGTGTTGAACTTGTCCGCTGCTGCTGTAGAGCAGCCTAATTGTCGAACCTCGTTTAAGTAGCGTACTATATATATATCCTATATTACTGCTTTATCTACATCTGCTCTGTTTATATATCCTATATTAGCTTCTTTATCTACATCTGCTTTGTTTATCTATATATTTATGATGTTGGTTAAATTTGTTGCTCCAGATTGGGAAAATACGAGGGCCAAAACAAACCATGAATGAAGAGAGAAGCTGCTCTAGATTCGCTGCCTTTTTGGGCAAAAATTAATACAACTATTAGCGACATAAAGAGCAAAAGACGCTCTTTAAAAGGTCAATCATAAAAATAACAAAAAAGAAATCTTCCAATTTAGGCGACAGGACGCACGTAACTACCAAAAGCGCCCCACATGGTCTCACACCACATCCCCAAAAACGCGTTTCCAACAAGCTGGTGATGCGTGCACCCAGTGTTGACGTGGGACACTTCGTTGGAACCCCAAGAGCAAGGTGTGATGAGCACAACAGCAAGTTTCCCTCAGTAGAGACCGAGGTTATCGAACCTAAAGGAGGAAGGAAACGTCTTAAAGGTGTTGCAAGCAACATGGAGACCCGCACAACACAAACTTAAGACTTTGTCCCAACGAATCAGTGAGGCTGTCAAGCTCACCGGTTTGCTGTAACAAAGGATTAAACGTATAGTGTGGAAGGTAATGGTTTGCAGCAAGTAAACAAGTAACAGTGGAAGATGTATCAATGGTAAACATTGGACCGGGGTCCATAGTTCACTAGAGGTGCTCTCCTTAGATAAACAACATGGCATGAAGGGTAAACAAATTACATCAGGGCAATTGACAGGAACTGAGTAAGGCATAACAATGAAATTACTAGTCAGAAAGATCCGAATGATATTCGATTGGGCAATACAACAAGATACATAAACCACCATCCAATTGCATCTATGGCTAGAAGTCCACCTTCAGGTTATCATCCGAACCCCCTCTAGTATTAAGTTGTAAGCAACAGACAACTACTTTAAGCAAAATGTGTAAGGTAAACAGTCCACATGTTCCATAAACAAGAGACCGTTGTTTTCTCCCTAGTAGTAACAACACATCTACAACCGAAGAGATTATTGTCACTTCCCTTGGAAACTAGAGGCATGAACCCACTATCGAGCATAAATACCCCCTCTTGGAGTCAGTAGCAACTACTTGGCCAGGATAGCTACTAACAACGGAGAGCATGCAAGATCACAAACAACACAGACATGATAGAATCATAAAGATAAAACCATTAATCAAACCAACATAATAATCTCAATATCCATCGGATCCTCGCAAACACAACATGCATGATTACAAATAGATTAGATCTTGATCATGAACGGAGCTCACAAGATCTATACATGAAAGCACAATGGAGGAGATATAACCATCTAGCTACTACATGGACCCATAGTCCAAGGTGGAACTACTCACGCATCATACCGGAGAGAAGGCCTCCGGGATGATCTCCCCTCCGGCAGGGTGCTGGGAAGAACTTCAGATCCCCCCGATCTAGGGACGATGGTGGCGGCAGCTACAGACAGTTTCATGGAGATTTGATCGGGTTCTTAGGGTTTCTGCATCGAGGGCTTCTTATAGGCGAAGGGGAGGCCGAGGCGGCGGCCAGGGGCCCCACACCCCTCCCAGGCGCGGGGCAGGGCCCACCCGCTCCTAGGGTGGGTCTGGCCGCCCTGGCTGGCCTCTCCGGCTCCCCTCTAGACTTCTTGTTCCCCACGGAAAGTAATTGACTTTGACGTTTGTCCCGTCCAATTCCGAGAATATTTCTTTACTAACTTTTCTAAAACCAAAAACAGCAGAAAACAGGCATCTGGCACTATTGCAACTTGTTAGTAGGTTAGTACCAGAAAACATGCAAAAAGCACCTCAAAGTGTAGATAAGGCAAACCAAATTAGATACTAAACAAGCATGGAGCATCAAAAATTATAGATACGTTTCCAACGTATCAGCTGACCCCACGCAGTCCAACATGGGGTCCTACTACGGGACCCGACTGAACGTGGCCCCACTTGTCAGCACGTAACGGGGGGGAGGGTCTACTTGCCAGCACGTAACATCGAGGGTCTACTACGGGACTTGACTGAATGCAGCCCCACTTGTCAGCATGTAACGGCGAGGGTCCACTAACGGGACTTGACAGACAACAAGTTTCAAACCGATGCGAGAGTTTCAGACAAGGAGCTGGACAAAAGTGAGGAAAAGTTAAGCGGCTGGGGAAAGGTGAGTATAGCTAACAAACCAGGGGCACGGAAATAGAAATCCCTTTTGTTAATCATGTTGACCTTCATCAGCCGGTGCCGGTGCTAGTTCAATGTGTTGAATAAATCCAAAGAAGATATTTCAATTCCATCATCCATGCACATTCATCTTGATAAATTATAAACTATACACTACTAGAAAAATCTTTATAAAACACACTGTAGTGGCAGCAAATTGTCATGGACCCACACTCTTGTTAACCTCGGTGGCATGCCCAAAGGCGCAATAACCTCGATGTTTGTCCCGTACAATTCCGAGAATATTTATTTACTAACTTTTCTAAAACCAAAAACAGCAGAAAACAGGCATCTGGCACTGTTGCAACTTGTTAGTAGGTTAGTACCAGAAAACATGTAAAAAACACCTCAAAGTGTATACAAGGCAAATCAAAGTAGATACTAAACAAGCATGGAGCATAAAAAATTAGATACGTTTCCAACGTATCAGCATCCCCAAGCTTAACTCCTGCTCGTCCTTGAGTAGGTAAGTGATAAAATAATATTTTTTGAGGTGACATGCACCCTCACAATAAAGATCTAACCATTTGCAAGCATTGAAAGCTAGGATCAAAGAACTCTAAACATGTGCATGAAAGATGGAGTTATAACAATAGGACATAGTAACTATGCATGCAACATGACAAGCTACAAACAAAAATCATGAATAATATGCAATGAAAAACGTTTGTTTGTTTCACATACAGAAAACATAGCACAGTGGCAATCAGCTTGTACCTCATAGAGTAGCAATATATATGCATAGGACACCTTCAAAGTTCACAAGGGTGACTAGAAACAAATAGCACAAGAACAAGTGATATCACAATATGCATCAATCAATAAGCTTTGGAACACTGCACATAGAATGATAACTATGCTCTCTTAATGGTGCCTAAAGGTAGAAGGTGGAGACTCAATAGTGGTGGAAGAAAGTCCCTTTTTTGTAAAGGAAGAAGGGATTACAAGTTTCAAAAAGAGCTTCCAAAAATTATGGTACTTGTTAGCTTTTAGCCCTCATTGCCCCTATCATAACCATCTTGAAGTGGTTAAGGTTAAAGTAGCAAAGATGGAGTATATGCTTGACGAAGTATAAGTTGGCAATCTCAAGTCCCTTGAATACGAGGGTCACACCTCATGCATACTCAAATTTGGGCCCAGGTAAGTTCTTGTCATTATAAGTATTTGCATATCATCGAGAACCGCCAACGGGGTACCCCTTGCACATGGTACAGGAGCTTTCCCATAACCAAAATGACAAGGCAAGCAGACAATGAGCATCTCAACAATCTTTTTATTCACCATATGCATAGCTTTTTATTGAGGATGCTTCATAGATAGCTCATTATGGTGATGGTGCAAGTTTCCACTATGATTAGGCATGGCTTAGGCTAGCGGCCTAGGCGTTTCTCTAACACAGGATACAAACTCCATGGACTTACAAGTTCCATCTTTATTTCACACCGGTGACATCCATAGACAAAAGAACATGATATCAACTGAGTACAAAGTACAAGTGCAATGTTGAAAACGTTCCCCGTGACAGCACGGTTCTGCTAATTCCAACTTATAAGTGCAAGCATATACAACAAAGTTGTCACAATGGTTCAAGATTATTAGGGGCAAAGAATATAAAGTGTGCCATCAAGTTCGTGAGGGCTTTAATCACTAAGTTTTCACATAACAAATTAGTTTTTAATTGGAAGATAGTTGAAAACAAGAATATACTTGGATGGTATAACACACCATGCATAGGAGTTTATAGTGGACACTTTGGAAAAACTTGGTTTCTTGGGAGTTGGAAGCATGAGTAGAGCTTACTCATACAAGTGGAGGCTAGCAAAAGACTGGGAGCAACCAACTAAGAGAGCAATAATGGCCATAATCATGCAGAGCAACAAAACATTATTAATCAAAGCATAGAGTGGTACTACAAGTCAAGGACTAAATGATCATAGAGGCTATGGTGACTTGTTCATAGTCATAACATGGTGTGAGCATGTGCCAAGTCAACCCAAACAAAGCATCAAAGGAGAATACCACAATACTATGCTTTTGCATGCTAAAACAACACATAATTTCTTCAAGGCACACTAAGCAATCCCAATTTTTTGGAACAAGACATGCTACATCAATAATCACTAAGCATAAGGTCAAAACAACACCTAGCATGTCATGATAAAGTCTAAGTCACAGTCAATGCAAGCTCCTCTTGCACTTCAAGCAAGAACTTACTACTCCTTTCTAACACCAAGCAACTTATTTGCAAAATAACACAGCGAGAACGGGGGTCCAAACTTCTTTATTAAATCAAACTAAACAACCTAAGCAAAGCAAACAAAAACTAAGACGCTCCAAGAACAACACAACTAAGCATGAAACAATAAAAACGAAGTGTCTAGACAGACCTGAGCTTTTTATTGATGAAGAAGGGGTTGCCTTGGGCATCCCCAAGCTTTGATGCTTGTACCTCTTGGATATTTCTTGGGGTGACACCATGGTGGAATCACCAAGATTTAGCTTTTGTCCATTCTTCATCTCATTGCATCATTCTCTGTCTACATCTGAAATTTTTCCTTCATACAAAACTTCACACAATCTTCATTAGCAACATTAGTTTATTCAAAAGATATTAGACCTCTGGCAAAGCTTTGGAACAGCAAGGCTTTTTACTAAAAACACAAGCTACTGTAGTAACTCTTTTAAAAATCTCAATTCACCTAAAGAGAACTCAAAAAGGAATCAATATAAGAAGCAAATGCAAATACTAGCAGAAATTTGTCAAAACAGACCAGCATATAGAAACCGATTTTTTCGAACATCTTATGTTGCTCAAATCAAAAAGTGTTGAACTAATGAAAGTTAGCTAACATACTGGGGGATTTATTCGTAAATATTGAGCTCAATCCGAGTTACAGAGACTACTCACGAAATTTTTTGGTAGAGGACATAAATCTGTTTCGGGACAGCAACTCCCCAAATCTTACTTCCCTCTCATTAGAGGTCATTCTAGGCACAAAACCAAATAAAAAGGATAAGAAGAGGTCATTTATGAAGTAATAACTTCCAAGACTCAAGGAAACTCTTGAGTTATCTCCCAACAAGTACTTTTCTTTAACGCCTTTAAGTTAGGCTTGATATTTTGAGAAGATGCTCATATAAGAAATACGAGTTGGAGTAATATAGAGCATCAAGAAGCAATTTCAAAACACATTTAAGTCTAACCCACTTCCTATGCATTGGAATCTTGTAAGAAAATAAATTCACAAAGAACAAAGTGACATGCATAGGAAGATAAATCAAGAGTAACTTCAAAACTTTCAGCACACAGAGAGGTGTTTTAGTACCATGAAAACTTTTATAACCATATTTTCCTCTCACATAATAATTTTCAGTAGCCTCATGAATAAAATCGACAATATAACTATCACATAAAGCAGGATTTTCATGAGCTACAAATACATAATTTCTATCAAGCTCAAAAATAGTGGGATTAAAACCTTCACAGGTTTTACCCAAAGTATATATTTTAAAAGGATCCACAGGAACATAACATTCATCCCCCTTTGGTAAGCATGGGGGACAATCAAATAATGTAAGGGATAGAGAGTTACTCTCATTAGAAGGTAGGCATGGGTAGATAATCCATTCTTCCTTCTTTTGTTCATCACTCTCCTCCTCTTTTTCATCTAATAAGCTTTCAGTTTCAACAATTTCTTCTTCCATAGGCTCCTGCAAGGCATTAGTCTCTTCCATTTGTGGAAAGCATCTATTGCAATATTCAAGAATATAGCTATTTTCTTCCTTGTAATTATCAAAGAAGAATTTAAGTATCTCATAAACCTCGCATTCATAAAGTGCATCATCAGTATTTTCAAGCAAACTGGCAAGTTCAAATGCACCCTTGAAGGCAATAAATTCTTCAATTTGTTCCACATCATCAAAGTTATAATTTCCTTTAACATAAGAGGATATGGTAACATTATCATTATACTCACATTGGAAAGGTAGGTATTTATACCTCCTACAACAACAAGACTTATCAAAGCAATAAGTAACATTATAAGTAGAGCACACGTCTCTACCAATAGTATTCATCTTATCAATTTGTTCCCATAAGTGTTTCCCTTTTTGTGACAAACGGTGTTCCTTATAATAATACCTTTGTTCTTCCATGAACCCACCTTGCCAATAAGAACTAGTTTTAAAGAAACCATCCATTTATAGAAAGCATGACCAAGCAAGGAAACAACAAACCAACAACTAGAGCAGGAACTAATTTTTTTGTGTTTCTGAATAAAGCAAGCAAACCAAACTAGACTAATTTTTTTGGTTTTTTTTGAAAAGAGGCAAACAAACCCAAGCAAAAGAAACAAAGCAAACTAAAAACAAAGTAAAGAGAAAGGAAGTGAAGGACTCCCCTTGTGAAGACGTCCTTAGCCTCCCCGACAATGGCTCCAGAAATCTTGATGCTTGACGGGGAGGAAGAGGTTGAAGCTGTCATGTAGATCCCCGACAATGGAGCCAGAAATCTTGATGCGTGCACCCAGTGTTGAGGTGGGACACTTTGTTGGAACTCCAAGAGCAAGTTGTGATGAGCACATCAGCAAGTTTCCCTCAGTAGAGACCGAGGTTATCGAACCTGAAGGATGAAGGAAACGTCTCAAAGGTGTTGCAAGCAACATGGAGACCTGCACAACACAAACTCAAGACTTTGTCCCAACGAATCAGTGAGGTTGTCAAGCTCACCGGTTTGCTGTAACAAAGGATTAAACGTATGGTGTGGAAGGTAATGGTTTGTAGCAAGTAAACAAGTAACAATGGAAGATGTATCAATGGTAAAGATTGGACCGGGGTCCATAGTTCACTAGAGGTGCTCTCCTTAGATAAACAACATGGCATGAAGGGTAACAAATTACAGCAGGGCAATTGACAGGAACTGAGCAAGGCATAACAATGCAATTACTAGTCAGAAAGATCCTATGATATTCAATTGGGCAATACAACAAGATACATAGACCGCCATCCAACTGCATCTATGACTAAAAGTACACCTTCAGGTTATCATCTGAACCCCCTCCAGTATTAAGTTGCAAGCAATAGACAACTGCTTTAAGCAAAGTGTGTAAGGTAAACAGTCCACATGTTCCATGAACAAGAGACCGTTGTTTCCTCCCTAGTAGCAACAACACATCTACAACCAAAGAGATTATTGTCACTTCCCTTGGAAACTAGAGGCATGAACCCACTATCGAGCATAAATACCCCCTCTTGGAGTCACTAGCAACTACTTGGCCAAGATAACTACTAACAACGAAGAGCATGCAAGATCACAAACAACACAGACATGATAGAATCATAAAGACAAAACCATTAATCAAACCAACATAATAATCTCAATATCCATCGGATCCCCGCAAACACAACATGCATGATTACAAATAGATTAGATCTTGATCATGAACGGAGCTCACAAGATCTATACATGAAAGCACAAAGGAGGAGATACAACCATCTAGCTACTACATGGACCCATAGTCCAAGGGGGAACTACTCACGCATCATACCGGAGAGAAGGCCTTCGGGATGATCTCCCCTCCGGCAGGGTGCTGGGAAGAACTTCAGATCCCCCGATCTAGGGACGATGGTGGCGGCGGCTATAGATAGTTTCGTGGAGATTTGATCGGGTGCTGAGGGTTTCTGCATCGGGGGCTTCTTATAGGCGAAGGGGGAGGCCGAGGCGGCGGCCAAGGGCCCCACACCCCTCCCAGGCGCGGGGCAGGGCCCACCCGCGCCTAGGGTGGGTCTGGTCGCCCTGGATGGCCTCACCGGCTCCCCTCTGGACTTTGACGTTTGTCCCGTTCAATTTCGGGAATATTTCTTTACTAACTTTTCTGAAACCAAAAATAGCAGAAAACAGGCATCTGGCATTGTTGCAACTTGTTAGTAGGTTAGTACTAGAAAACATGTAAAAAGCACCTCAAAGTATAGACAAGACAAAGCAAATTAGATACTAAACAAGCATGGAGCATCAAAAATTATAGATACGTTTCCAACGTATTAGTTGACCCCACTCAGTCCAACATGCGGTCGTACTATGGGACCCGACTGAACGTGGCCCCACTTGTCAGCACGTAACGGGGGGTTCTACTTGTCAGCACGTAACAACGAGGGTCTACTGCGGGACCTGACTAAATGCGGCCCCACTTGTCAGCATGTAACGGCGAGGGTCCACTAACGGGACCTGACAGACAACAAGTTTTAGACCGATGCGAGAGTTTCGGACAAGGAGCTGGACAAAAGTGAGGAAAAGTTAAGCGGCTAGGGAAAAGTGAGTATAGCTAACGAACCAGGGGCACGGAAATAGAAGTCCCTTTTGTTAATCGTGTTGACCTTCGTCAGTCGGTGCTGGTGCTGGTTCAATGTGTTGAATAAATCCAAAGAAGATATTTCAATTCCATCATCCATGCACATTCATCTTGATAAATTATAAACTATACACTACTAGAAAAATCTTTATAAAAGACACTGTAGTGGCAGCAAATTGTCATGGACCCACACTCTTGTTAACCTCAGCGCAATGCCGCCAATAATTATGTATTAGCAGAATGCAACAAAGGGACGTAACACCAGGCTAGGCCGAAATTATTGACCACTTGACAACGAACAATAGCACACAAGTAAGTTATGAGTGCCACGAGGAATAATGAGACACATAGAAGATGGATGAAATTAGATATTAGTTCATTGGGTTGGCATGGTAGAGGGGTGAAGTCGCATGTCATCAGAGGGCTCTCGAAGGGTTGCATTGAAAAGACGCATAAGCACATCGAAATATTCATACAAAGGTGTAAACCAAATTATGCATTTAGGGTTTAGGGTTTAGGGTTGCACTAGTATAGATTGGGCTTTCGCACACAGTGAAAATAGCCATTCACACATGGTGAACAAAACCATCCTTACATGTGGGTGTGCGATGATCCCCTACTATGCACAAGTTTTTTAGAACCTTATGTGAAGATGCATATGATTCCATAAATGCACGGTCTGTGTAGTTTGGAGCTTTCGCACACAATTATTTATATTTAATCGTCTGTGTCATAGGATGATTGCAAATGAGTTGCTCTCTTTCATCATATCTATTCATGTCATTGGCAAATATATGCTTACTCTAGACAATCCAAACTTTTTTACTCTGAATTGTGTATATCCCAGTATGTTGTTAGATGTATACAAATACATTATCAAAACCTCAATTTATTTGATTGCACATCAAATACATCATATGTTTATATAGCACATTTATCCTTGGGTCTCTATCGGATACAAAGGAGAATTGTACACAAATAAGAAAAGAATATATAGTTTTTCTTGGTTACGTCTTTGTCTTCATTGAGGTGATGTACCTTGCAAGGCTAAAATGGAAAAAAAACCTCCATTTATCTCTTCCTCTATGCTCTCCTCATTGAATAAAAATAATTAGTCACTTACGTGGGAGTGTAGATACCGTATACACATTGCCTTCTTTTTATGCAGTGTTACCAAAATAAGATCCCTATTATACATTATAGGATGAAACCATATACCAAACCACATAGAGTTATGCTAGAAATAGATCATTGAAGAAACCATATAAGCAACCACATAGAGTTGTGGTAGAAATAGATCACTGAAGAAAGCATATAAGCAACCACATAGGGCTCTGCTAGAAATAGATCATCAAAGAGACCATATAAGCAACCGCATAGAGTTGTGCTAGACATAGATCATTGCAGAATTCATATAAGAAACCACATAGAGTTGTGCTAGAAATAGAGCATTAAAGAAACCATATAAGCAACTACATAGAGCTGTGCTAGAAATAGATCATTGAATAAACCATATAAGCAATCACGTAGGGCTATCGTACAAATAGAAATCTAAAGTAGAAATCATATGAGCAACCACCACTACAAGAAAATTTGGCTTTTACAAAGGAGAATTTTCGTGGGTGAAGGCCTGTTTTTTGTGGCTAAAAAGTCTTCTACAACGGATACCCTTCGTGGTAAAAGCCCCATCATAAATGAATACCTCGGTTTTGTTTCTGATCGTGGCAGATCGCATCCTTCAGCCACAAAAACTTGTTTTGTTGTAGATTTGTTCGCTAGCCGCGTTGACTGCTGACGTCATGCAAACTGCCACGTGGAAAACGCCGTTAACTATCATGGAAACCGTGGTAGAAAGCCAGGCACTGACGCGGCTCAGTTATAGAGCTTCATTGGGAGACCCCAAGAGGAAGGTATGATGAGTACAACGGCAAATTTTCCCTCAGTCATGAAACCAAGGTTATTGAACCAGTAGAAGTAAGGAAACAACTCCAAGGTGTTGCTAGCAACTTGGAATCCTGCACAACACAAACTCAAGACTTTGCCCCAACTTACAGTGAGGTTGTCAATCTCACTGGTTTGCTGAAAACAAAGGATTAAACATATAGTGTGGAAGGTAATGGTTGCTTGCAGAAAGTAAACGGTGAAGTATATTTTTGATTGGCGCCTCTATCTGTATGGGAAATTTGCTGCTGAAAGATCCTGCCCAGTGCCCCTTCCTTCCCCCGCCGCCTTCCGACCAAAGGGAGTATACAATTTTTCAGTAGATGATGTAACAATGATAAAGATTGGACCGAGGTCCACAGTTCACTAGAGGTGTTCTCCTTAAGATAAATAGCATAACATGCTGGGTGAATAAATGACAGCTGGGCAATTGACAGGAACTGAGCAAGGCATACCAATGCAAATACTAGACATTCATGATCCTATGAGATTTGATTGGGCGTTACAACAATATTCATAGACCGTCATCCAACTGTATCTATGACTAATAATCCCCCTTCAGGTTATTGTCCGAACCCCCTCCAGTATTAAGTTGCAAGCAACGAATAATTGCATTAAGCAATGTGTGTAAAGTAAACAATACAATTGTTCCATGAACAAAAGATTGTTGTTTTCTCCCTAGTAGCAACAGCACATCTATAACCTGAGAGATTTCTGTCACTTCCCCAGATTCAATAGAGGCATGAACCCACTATCGAGCATAAATACTCCCTCTTGGAGTCACTAGCATCTACTTGGCCAAGATAGCTACTAGAAACGGAGAGCATGTAAGATCTCAAACAACACAGACATGATAAAATCAATAATCAATAAGACACGATAGAATCAACAATCAATCTGACATAGCATTTCAATATCCATCGGATCCCCGCAAACACAACATGCATGATTACAAATAGATGATCTTGATCCTGATCGGAGCTCACAAGATCTAAACATGATAGCACAAAGGAGGAGAAACAACCATCTAGCTATTGTATGGACCCATAGTCCAAGGGTGAACTACTCATGCATCATACCGGAGGCTGCCATGGTGATGAAGAAGGCCTCTGGGATGATCTCTCCCCTCCGGCAGGGTGCCCGGAAGAGCTTCAGACCCCCCTGATCTAGGGACAATGGTGTCGGCGGCTACAGATTGTTTCGTGGAGATCTGATCGGGTTCTTAGGGTTTTTGCATCGGAGGGGTTTTATAGGCGAAGAGGCGAGGCAGGAGGGCGGCCAGGGGCCCACACCCTTCCTAGGCGCGACCTAGGGTGGGCCCGTGCCTGGGGGGTGCGGCCACCCTGTGGCGCCCCTCCGGCTATACTTCGGTCTCTGTGTTCATTCCAGTAAAATATTGACTTTTGCTTTTGTCCCGTACAATTCCGAGATATTTCTTTACTAGCTTTTCTGAAAGCAAAAACAGCAGAAAACAGGCAACTGGCACTGTGGCATCTTGTTAATAGGTTAGTCCTAGAAAATGTATAAAAATACCTCAAAGTGTAGACAAAGCATAACAAAGTTGATACTAAACAAGCATAACAAAGTTAATAGGTTAGTCTCTGTGTAAACGTATCAAGCACCCCCAAGTTTAACTCCTGCTCGTCCTCGAGTAGGTAAGTGATAAAAAGAATAATTTTTGAGGTGACATGCACCATCACAATCTTGATCAAACCATTTGCAAGCATTAAAAGCTAGGATCAAAGTACTCTCAACATGAGCATGAAAGATGAAGTTCTAGCAATAATACATAGTAACTATGCTACAACATGAAAGGATAAAAACAAAGATCATGAATAACAATGCATTGAAAGACGTTTGTTTGTTTCACATATAAGAAACATAGCATAGTGGTATTCAGCTTGTCCCTCATGGAGTAGCAAAACATAAATGCATACGACACCTTCAAAGTTCATAAGGGTGACTAGATAAAAATAGTTCAAGAACAAGCAATATCAACATTATGAATTAATCAATAAGTTTTGGGACAATACACATAGAACTAAGAATGACAACTATGCTCTCCTAATTGGTGCATAAGTATAGAAGGTGGAGACTCAATATAAAAGTAGGAATAAAGGCCCTTCACAGAGGGAAGCAGGGATTCCAAGTTTCATAAAGAGCTTCCAAAAATTATGGTACTTGTTAGCTTTCAGCTCTCATTGCCCCTATCATAAGCATCTTGAAGTGATTAAGGTTAAAGTGAAACAAATATGTAGTATATGCTTGACAAAGTATAAGTTGGCAATCTCATGTCCCTTGAGTATGAGGGCCATTCCACATGCTACTCAACTTTAGTCACTAGTAAGTTCTTGTCATAGTAAGTATATGTGTATCATAAAGAACTGCCAACGGGGTACCCCTTGCCCCATGATACAGGAGCTATCCCATATCAAAATGACAAGGCAGCAGACAATGAGCATCTTAGTGATTTTTTTATTTGCTATTTTCATAGGTTTTTATTGAGGATGCTTCACAGATTGATCACTATGGTTATGCTGCAAGTTTACACCATGATTAGGCATGGCTTAGGCTAGCGGCCCAGGCATTTCTCTAACACACATACATAATTGCATGGACTTACAAGCTCCCCTTTTATTTCACACTGCCGACATCCGCAAACAAAATAGCATGATATCAATTGGGTAATATGTCAAGGTGTTGAAAGCGTTCCCCGTGATAGCACGGTTATGCTAATTCCTAACTTATAAGTGCAAGCATATACAACATAGATGACACAATGGTTCAATTTTATTAGGGGCAAGAAAAATAAAGTGTGCCATCAAGTTTGTGAGAGCTTTAATCACTAATTTTCACATAACAAGTTCAATTTGGAAGATAGATAAAACAAGAATATACTTGGAATGGTGTGACACACCATGCATAGGAATTTATGGTGGACTCTTTGGAATAACTTGGTTTCTTGGGAGTTGGATGCATGAGTAGAGCTTACTCAATACAAGTGGAGGCTAGCAAAAGACTAGGAGCGACCAACTAAGAGAGCAATAATGGCCATAATCATGCAGAGCGACAAAACATTATCAATCAAAGCATAAAGTGATATCACAAGTCAAAAACTAAATGATCATAGAGGCTAAGGTGACTGGTTCATAGTCATAACATGGTGTGAGCATGTGCAAAGTCAACCCAAACAAAGCATCAAAGGAGAATACCACAATATTATGCTTTTGTATGCTAAAACAATGCATGATTCTTGCAAGGCACATTAAGCAATCTCAATTGTTTGGAACAAGTCATGCTACATCAATAATCACTAAGTATATGGTCAAAACAACATCTAGAATGACATGATAAAGTCTAAGCCACAGTCAAAGCAAGCTCCCTTTTGTACCACTATAAGCATGAGACTTTCTACTCCCTTCCAAGACCAATCAACTTATTTGAAACATCACAGCGAAAGCGGGGGTACAACTACTTTATTCAAGCAAACTAAACAAACAAAAAACAAAAACGAAAACTAAGACGCTCCAAGAACAACACAACAGTGCATGAAACAATACAAACGAAGTGTCTAGAAAGAGACCTGAGATTTTTATTGATGAAGAAGGGGATGCCTTGGGCATCCCCAAGCTTTGACGCTTGTACATCTTGAATATTTCTTGGGGTGACACGGGGTGTCATACCAAAGCTTGAGCTTTTGTCCATTCTTCATCTCATTACATCATTTTTCCCCTACACTTAAAAATTTCATTCATACAAAACTTCACACAATCTTCATTAGCAACATTAGTGCATTCAAAAGTAATAAACCTTTGGGTTTAGTTTAAAAACAGCAAAACTTTCATTAAAAACACAAGCTATTATAGCAATTCCTTCAAAAATATCAATTTACCAAAGAGAACCCAAAAAGAAATCGATAAAGAGGCAAATGCAAATAATGGCAAAAATCTGTCAAAACAGACCAGCATGTAAAAACCGATTTTTTTGAAGACCTTCTGTTGTTCAAATCTAAAAGTGTTGAACTAACGAAATTTAGATAACAACCTGGGGGATTTACTCAAAAATTACAGCTCAATCCGACATACAAAGATTTTTCACAAAGTTTTACAATGAAGTACAAAAATCTGTTTCGGGACAGCAACTTCCCCAAATCTTATTTCCCTCTCATTAGAGGTTATTATTGGCACAAAAATCAAACAAAAAGGATAAGGAGAGGTTATTACAGAAGTAATAACTTCCAAGACTCAAGAAAACTATTGGGTTATCTCCTAAGAAGTATTTTTCTTTAACGCCTTTAAGTTAGGCACAAGAAGCAAGAATCAAGTATTTTCAAATGAAGAAGCATTGACATCAAATTTTTCTTTCAAAGGAGGATAAAAAGGTAACTTCTCTCTCCTTATAGGGAATTTTTAGATACCTTTCTTGAATGGGAATTGATATTGAATGGTGCCTTCTTTCATATCAATGATGGCACCAACAGTTCTAAGAAAAGGTCTTCCCAAAGTAATATGACAAGAAGCATTGCATTAAAAATCCAAAACATAGAAATCAACAGGGACATAAGCATTATTAATCATAATAATAACATCATTAATACTCCCCATGAGTTTCTTTTTAGCATTATCATCAAGTGGGACATCTAAATAGCAATCTTCCAAAGGTGGCAAATCAAGCATTTCATAAATCTTTCTAGGCATAATAGAGACATTAGGACCAAGGTCACATGAAGCTTTGAGATCAAAGTCATTCACTTGCATATTAATGATAGGTTCCCAACTATCTTCAAATTTCCTAGGAATAGAAGCTTTGTGTTTCAGCTTTTCTTCCTTGATTTTAATGAGAGCATCTGTAATGTGTTTTGTGAAATCCATATTCATAGCACTAGCATTAGGACTTCTAGCAAGCTTTTGTAGGAACATAATCACTTCAGAGATATTGCAACCATCAAGATCAAAATCAAACTTATCATCACAGGTAGTAGACTTATTGGGTTTAGGCATTGTTGTAGGAGGAATGGGGACTTCTTGTGGTTTTCTAGCATTAACATTGGTGGTAGTAATAGTACAAAGACTATTGTTTCTAGCAATTTTAGATTCTCTTTCCCACTTAGCATGTAATTTAGCTAATAGTCTAATATTTTCATCAATAGTAACTTGTATGGCATGAGTAGCATCAAAGGTACTTTCCAAGGTTTCAGGTTTAGCAGCCATTTTATTAATCAAAGAGGATTGTGCTTCAGACAAAGATGAAATATTTTTCTCAACATTCAAAAGCTTTTCCTCCATAGTTTTGTTGAAAGTAGTTTGTTTACTAATACAGTCTTTAAGCATGACTTCAAGTTCAGAGGGAGCACTTCTATTATTGTTGTAGGAGTTTCTATAAGCATTACCATTATTGGGCGGATAAGGCCTATAATTATTATTACCAAGATTATTCCTATAGGCATTGTTGCTGAAGTTGTTATTTCTAATGAAGTTCACATCAACTTGATCTTCTTGAGAAACCAAAGAGGCTAAGGGAACATTATTTGGATCAATATGAGATTTTCCATTAACAAGCATAGACATGATAATATCAATTTTATCACTCAAAGAGGAAGTTTCTTCAACAAAATTTACCTTCTTACCATGTGGAGCTCTCTCAGTGTGCCATTCAGAACAATTAACCATCATATTATCAAGGAGATTTGCTGCGGCACCCAAAGTAATGGTCATAAAGGTATCTCTAGCAGCATAATCCAATAGATTTCTTGAAGAGAAATTTAACCCTGCATAAAAAGTCTGGATAATCATCCAAGCAGTAAGTCCATGAGTGGGACAATTCTTTACCAAAGATTTCATTATTTCCCAAGCTTGAGAAACATGTTCATTATCAAGTTGTTTAAATTTCATTATTTCACTTCTCATAGATATAATCTTAGTAGGAGGACAATATTTTCCAATAAAAGCATCTTTGCATTTAATCCAAGAATCAATACTATTTCTAGGCAAGGATAACAACCATTCTTTATCTTTTACTCTCAAGGAGAAAGGAAATAATTTGAGCTTAATAATATCTCCACCTACATCCTTATATTTTTGTATCTCACAAAGTTCAACAAAGTTATTAAGGTGGGCAGCAACATCATCAGAACTAGCACCAGAGAATTGCTCTTTCATAACAAGATTCAACAAAGCAGGCTTAATTTCATAAAAGGTAGCATCAGGAGCAGGTGGAGCAATAGGTGTACTCAGGAAATCATTGTTGTTTGTGCTAGTGAAGTCACACAACTTGGTGTTCTCAGTAGAATTCATTTTTGCAAAGGTGAAGCAAACAAACAACAGCAGCAGCTAGAGTAGGAACTATTTTTTTGTGTTTTTTATAAGAAAGAGCAAACCAAACAAAACTATCTTTTTGTAATATTTGATAAAAAGAAGAAAGAAAAACAAAGACAAAGTAAAGGGAATGGTTGTGAAGGACTCCCCTTGTGAAGCTGTCCTTAGACTCCCCGGCAACAGCGCCAGAAAATGTCTTGACACGGCTCAGTTATAGAGCTTCGTTGGTAGACCCCAAGAGGAAGGTATGATGAGCACAACGAATTTTTTTCCCTCAGTTATGAAACCAAGGTTATCGAACCAGTAGGAGCAAGGAAACAAATCCAAGGTGGTGCTAGCAAATTGGAATCCTGCACAACATAAACTCAAGACTTTGCCCCAACTTACAGTGAGGTTGTCAATCTCACTGGTTTGCTGAAAACAAAGGATTAAACGTATAGTGTGGAAGTGATGGTGGCTTAGATCAATGTAGAGCTTCGTTGGGAGTCCCCAAGAGGAAGGTGTGATGAGCACAACAACAAGTCTTCCCTCAGTAAGAAACCAAGGTTATCGAACTAGTAGGAGGAAGGAAACGACTCAAAGGTGTCGCTAGCAACTTGGAAACCTGCACAACACAAACTCAAGACTTTGCCCCAACGAACAGTGAGGTTGTCAATCTCACCGGTTTGCTAAAAACAAAGGATTAACTGTATGTTGTGGAAGGTAATGGTGGTTTGCAGAAAGGTAAACAGTAATAATGGAAGATGTATCAATGGTAAAGATTGGACTGGGGTCCATAGTTCACTAGAGGTGTTCTCCTTAAGATAAAAAACATGGCATGCTGGGTAAACAAATTACAGCAGGGCAATTGACTAGACAGAGCAAGGCATAAGAATGCAATACTAGACATTCATGATCCTATGAGATTTGATTGGGCAATACAATAAGATACATAGACCTCCAGCCAACTGCATCTATGACTAGTAATCCACCTTCAGATTATCATCTGAACCCCATCCAGTATTAAGTTGCAAGCAACGGATAACTGTTTTAAGCAAAGTGTGTAAGGTAAACAATCCACTTGTTCCATGAACAAGAGACCGTTGTTTTCTCCCTAGTAGAAACAACATATCTACAACCTTAGAGATTTCTGCCACTTCCCCAGATTCAATAGAGGCATGAACCCACTATCGAGCATAAATACTCCCTCTTGGAGTCACTAGCATCTACTTGGACAAGATAGCTACTAGAAACAGAGAGCATGCAAGATCACAAACAACACAGACATGATAGAATCAATAAGATAGAACCATTAATTAATCTGACATAGTAATGCCAATATCCAATGGATCCCTGCAAACACAACATGCATGATTATAAATAGATGATCTTGATCATGAAAGGAGCTCACAAGATCTAAACATGGTAGCACAAAGGAGTAGAGACAACCATCTAAATACTACATGTACCCGTAGTCAACGGTGGAAATACTCACGCTTCATACCAGAGGCTGGCATGATGATGAAGAAGGCCTCTGGGATTATCTCCCCTCCGGTAGGGTGCCGGGAAGAGATTCAGATCCCCCGATCTACGGATGATGGTGGCAGTGGCTACGGACTGTTTCATGGAAGATTGATCGGGTACTTAGGGTTTTGGTATCTGGGGCTTCTTATAGGCGAAGAGGTGAGGCAGGGGCACCTAGGGTGGCTGCCCCCCAGGAGCGGGCCTATCCTGGCCGCGCGGCCAAGGGGTGTGGCCCCTTGGTGGATCCCCTCCGTCTCGTATTCTGGATCCGTGTTCCCCACGATAAAATATTGACTTTGGCTTTTGTCCTGTCCAATTCCGAGAATATTGATTTTTTGCCTTTTCTGGAACCAAAAACAGAAGAAAAAAGGCAACTGGCACTATGGCATCTTGTTAATAGGTTAGTACTAGAAAACATATAAAAACACCTCAATGTGTAGACAAAGCAAAGCAAAGTAGATACTAAACAAGCATGGAACATAAAAAATTATAGATACGTTTCCGGCGCATCAAGCATCCCCAAGCTTAACTCCTGCTCGTCCTCGAGTAGGTAAGTGGTAAAAAGAATAATTTTTGAGGTGACATGCACCATCAAAATCAAGATCAAACCATTTGCAAGTATTGAAAGATGGGATCAAAGAACTCTAAACATGAGCATGAAAGATGGATTTCTAACAGTAAGACAAAGTAACTATGCATGCAACATGAAAGGTTACAAACAAAGATCATGAATAACAATGCATTGAAAGACGTTTGTTTGTTTCACATATATAAAACATAGCATAGTGGCATTCAGCTTGTTCCTCATGGAGTAGCAAATAAATTAATAGGACACCTTCAAAGTTCATAAGAGTGACTAGATACAAATAGTTCAAGAGCAAGCAATATCAACAATATGAATCAATCAATAAGTTTTGGGACAATGCACATAGAACTAAGAATGGCAACTATGCTCTCTTAATTGGTGCCTAAGGATAGAAGGTGGAGACTTAATATAATGGTGGAAGAAAGGCCCTTCATAAAAAAGGGAAGCAGGGATTTCAACTCTCAAAAAGAGCTTCCAAAAGTTATGGTACTTGTTAGCTTTCAGTTCTCATTCCCCCTATTATAAGCATCTTGAAGTGATTAAGGTTAAAGTGAACAAAGATGGAGTATATGCTTGACAAAGTATAAGTTGGCAATCTCATGTCCCTTGAATACGAGGGCCGCTCCTCATGCTACTCAACTCTAGTCACCTGTAAGTTCTTGCCATATTAAGTACATGTGTATCATAGAGAACCGCCAACGGGGTACCCCTTGCACATGATACAGGAGCTATCCCATAATCAAATTGACAAGGCAAGCATGCAATGAGCATCTCAGCAATCTTCTTATTTACCATGGGAAAATGGTGCTTTTTTCTCTCTTTCCTCTTTTCAATGTGTCTCATTTTTTATAAGAAGAAAGCTTCATAGATTGCTCACTATGGTGATGCTGCAAGTTTCCACCATGATTAGGCATGACTTAGGTTAGCGACCCAGGCGTTTCTCTAACACATACATAACTCCATGGACTCACAAGCTCCCCTTTTATTTCACACCGACGACATTCATAAACAAAAGAGCATGATATCAATTGTGTACAATGTACAAGTGCAATGTTGTAAGCATTCCCCGTGACAGCACGGTTCTGCTAATTCCAACGTATAAGTGCAAACATATACAACATAGATGACACAATGGTTCAATTTTATTAGGGGCAAGAAAAATAAAGTGTGCCATCAAGTTTGTGATAGCTTTAATCACTAAGTGTTTACATAACAAAGAGACTTTTAAATTGGAAGGTAGATGAAAACAAGAATATACTTGGAATGGTGTAACACACCATGCATAGGAATTTATAGTGGACACTTTGGAATAACTTTGTTTCTTGGGAGTTGGATGCATGAGTAGAGCTTACTCATACAAGTGGAGGCTAGCAAAAGACTGGGAGCGACCAACTAAGAGAGCAATAATAGCCATAATCATGCAGAGCGACAAAACATTACTAATCAAAGCATAAAGTGTTACTACAAGTCAAGGACTAAATGATCATAGAGGCTATGGTGACTTGTTCATAGTCATAACATGGTGTGAGCATGTGCCAAGTCAACCCAAAAAAGCATCAAAAGAGAATACCACAATGCTATCTTTTGTATGCTAAAACAATGCATGATTCCTTCAAGGCATATTAAGAAATCCCAATTGTTTAGAACAAGTCATGATACAACAATAATCACTAAGCATAAGGCCAAAACAACATCTAGCATGACATGATAAAGTCTAAGTCATAGTCTCCTCTTGTACTATCCAAGCAAGAACTTTCTACTCCTTTCCAACACCAATCAACTTATCTGAATCAACACAGCGAGAACGGGGGTCCAAACTACTTTATTAAAGCAAACTAAGCAGACTAAAACCAAAAATGAAAACTAAGACACTCCAAGAACAACACAACTTGTGCATGAAATAATAAAAACGAAGTGTTTAGAAAGACCTGAGATTTTTATTGATGAAGAAGGGAATGCCTTGGGCATCCCCAAGCTTTGACGCTTGTACCTCTTGAATATTTCTTGGCGTGACACGGGGTGGCATCCCCAAGCTTGAGATTTTGTCCATTCTTCATCTCACTACATCATTCTTTCTCTACACCTGGAAATTTTCCTTCATACAAAACTTCACATAATCTTCATTAGCAACATTAGTGTATTCAAAAGATAATAGACCTTTGGGGTTTAGTTTTAGAACAGTAAAACTTTCACTAAAAACACAAGAAACTGTAGAGATTCCGTAAAAAAGCTCAATTTACCAAAAAGAACCCAAAAAGGAATCAATAAGCAAATGCAAATAATAACAAAAATCTGTCAAAACAGACCAGCAGGTAGAAACCGATTTTTTCGAAGACCTTATGTTGCTCAAAGCAAAAAGTGTTGAACTAATGAAAGTTATCTAACAACCTGGGGGATTTAATTGAAAAATTATAGCTCAATCCGACGTACAGAGATTTTACAAGAATTTTTATAGTGGAGCACAAAAATCTGTTTCGGGACAGCAACTTCCCAAATCTTACTTCCCTCTCATTAGAGGTTATTGTTGGCAAAAAAGCAAATAAAAATGATAAGGAGAGGTCATTACAGAGGTAATAACTTCCAAGACTCAAGAAAACTTTTGGGTTATTGCGGTGACCCAGCATACCACTGCAAGATGTAGTACACTATAGTCATTGACATTACACCAATAAAACACCGTTCACTAGTATTACATCCCTCAGAGTAGTACAACAGAAACATATCAGGTCCAAGACATGACTATAGGTTACAACTCAACTCTTTACACAAGATCCAGAGAACACTCTAGGTTAAAAAGAGAGAAAGAAACTTCTTATGAAGAAGAATCAAGAATAAATAACTCATAGCTACCATACTTATAAAACTAGTAGCTGAACTACTGGCTTGCATTGCTGCTATTGCAATACTCTACAGAAGTAGGTTCTATGGTTAGAAATTCTATTTTTATCTAATCAGAAACTTCGTCTTCACTTGAGTTGATGTATATGTTGACTTTCTTGACTTCCTTGAAGAGCTTTAGCTGTTGATGATGATTCCTGGAGCATATCTTGATGTGGACGTCGTCTGTACTTGCTTTAGAACCTAGCAAGGGTTAAGAAGATACGTTGAGTACAAGCGTACTCAGCAAGTTCACTAGAAAAGGAGTATTTGATGCACTATATCTACAGCCACAGACCGTAGGTCGTAGGCAATGCAAGTTTTCTTAAACATTTATTCAAAGGTTGCTTTTATTCTGAAAAGCTATGTCCGTCAGCCTTCACGGGTCTGTTTCGGAATAGCAACTCCCCAAATCTTACTTCCCTCTCATTAGAGGTTATTCTTGGCAAAAAAGCAAATAAAAATGATAAGGAGAGGTCATTACAGAGGTAATAACTTCCAAGACTCAAGAAAACTTTTGGGTTATTGCGGTGACCCAGCATACCACTTCATGATGTAGTACACTATAGTCATTGACATTACACCAATGAAACACCGTTCACCAGTATTACATCCCTCAGAGTAGTACAACAGAAACATAGCAGGTCCAAGACATGACTATAGGTTACAACTCAACTCTTTACACAAGATCCAGAGAACACTCTAGGTTAAAGAGAGAGAAAGAAACTTCTTATGAAGAAGAATCAAGAATAAATAACTCATAGCTACCATACTTATAAAACTAGTAGCTGAACTACTGGCTTGCATTGATGTTATTGCAATACTCTACAGAAGTAGGTTCTATGGTTAGAAATTCTATTCTTATCTAATCAGCAACTTCGTCTTCACTTGAGTTGATGTATATGTTGACTTTCTTGACTTCCTTGAAGAGATTTAGCTGTTGATGATGATTCCTGGAGCATATCTTGATGTGGACGTCATATGTACTAGCTTTAGAACCTAGCAAGGGTTAAGAAGATACGTTGAGTACGAGCGTACTCAGCAAGTTCACTAGAAAAGGAGTATTTGATGCACTATATCTACAGCAACAGACCGTAGGTCGTAGGCAATGCAAGTTTTCTTAAACATTTCTTCAAAGGTTGCTTTTATTCTGAAAAGCTATGTCCGTCAGCCTTCACGGGTTTACTAGAACCTTCATGGGGTTCCTTTCCCGCCGCGTTCGCAGCTCCTTTCCGGAACAGGGAGTAACACGTTACAATTCTTACACTCTGCAGAGGTGTGTCACTTTATCCATGAGAGACCTTAGATTTTTTTGCACGGCCGGGCGTATGTCCCCGTTCAAACTTCCTTCGTTTGAGGCCCAACCTAAGATCCAAGCCAATCACTGCCTTCTCCGCGACCCTGCATGTCTCCTTGGTGTACACCATGCCACCTTTTGAACTACGACAATGGTTTGTACAGACCGTTCAGATGCCGGAACTATCGTGGGACGTTGAGGGCTCCCACCCATATGCTGCATATCCTCTATGAATTACCATAAATAATATGCACGCTATGAATGATAACAGCCACGACCCGCACATCTAGCTCCATGCGAGAGGGAAAAGATACAGCTGACTTCTCCGTACCATTCCAAATCTCATGGTCAACGCGTAATATACGGCGCAAGAATCACTGGCGACATTGGTTGTTAAGTCCTAGGTAATATGTTCCTTTACCACCGGAACTCTTATAGTAGGTTATTACCTCATGGTAAATAACCTATAATCACATTATTATGAAAATAGTGTTTTCTGACCTTTTCTCAAATGCAGATGATGACAGCACTAGATTTATAAAATACTTTACAGAAAATAATCAAAGGACATGAGCAAGTGTGAACTTGCCTTTTATGATTGCAAGATTATGCACTCACGGTCTTCAAGACAATATAAGATCCAATAGCGGAAATCTGCATCCACTACACCACAACACTAGATTCCCAACCGCTGTTGGTTGGCAAAAGTCATCATCGCTAACACACTGTTGGTCGGGAAAAAGATCCATCGAACTGTTGGTCGGAATAAAATGTATATAATGACAGACTGTTGGTCGGAAATTCTAGAACCTTCGTTGACAAACTATCGGTCGACAATGTGTCTATAGCCATCAGCTCGTCGGTCGGTAAATAATACCGACCAACTGTTGATCGTTATCTAGGCCGGTATGCCATATTGGCCCAGCGCGCGGGTGTGAAATATGAGCGCCAATTATTTAGCCCAGCGCGCGCACCTTACACTGTTTCCCGGTATATCCACCCGGTAGGTTAAAGCTAAATCCCTAAATCCAGTCTCCTGGCCGCCGCCGTCTTCCCCCACACTCTTGCCCCTCTCCACCGCGTGCACACTGCGCTCAAAGTCTCTGTGGAGGACGGAGACGCAGCCCATCCAGCGAAGCACGACCTTCCTCTCGCACTCCCATCTGCTGGTCGAGCCCCGCCATTCCAAATTCATCACCGTTGTTATCCACATCCAGCTGCAGACTACCTGGATTTTTCTCTACGCCCAAGCTTCAGGAGGTCACCTCTCTCTCTCTCTCTCTCTCTCTCTCTCTCTCTCTCTCTCTCTCTCTCTCTCTCTCTCTCTCTCTCTCTCTCTCTCTCTCTCTCTCTCTCAGTGCATGCGGTACATACATCAGCTGCTATTTCGGTGTGTCAAAGTGTAAAGGCTGCTGCCGCTATCTTGTGCCTATCTAGCTAGCTGGTGACCTGTACCTGTTCGACCAATTGTTTCATTACGGTTGTGTTCCTTGTGTAATAGAAAGCTGATGGACTAGATGTACTAGTTCCTTTGTTTTTTTATAGATTGATGTGTTGTCAGCTTCTTTTTCTAGCCATTTTTCTGCATTATGATTCAACCCTCTTTTTTCTCAATAGTACGATGAGTGCATCTTCATAAGTTGGTAGATGTAGTTAGTTGGATGGATTAGGTATCTGCTACTTAGCTTTTGTGAGGTAATTCAAAAGTTGTTAGATCTGGTACTTCCTCCGACCCATATTAGTTGACTTAGATTTGTCTAGATTTAAATGAATCTAGACACTATTTAGTATATAGGTTCATCCAAATTTTAATAAATCCAAGTCAACTAATATGGGTAAGAGGGAGTAGTAGTTAGTTTCATATGTGGGAATTTTGTATGACTTACTTCCTAGACAAATCTGGTTACAACGTCTAGATTCTCTCGATCGATCCAGACACAGTTGTGGGTGGGGAGCCCCTTGGGCCTGCAACTTATGAGGTTATTGTGAATGTTGCTATTAAAAGAGATGCTATTCTGCCATATCAGTATCATGATTTACTATGCATTAGCGATGCTGTCGCAAGGTCCATTGCATGGCCATCTAGCAAGGTAATCACCATGTATGCCTATGTGTTTTATCCACATCCTTAGTTGTTTCTGTTATGCTGACTTGCTAAATTTTTACTAGATTAAGCCCTACAAACCAGCTGTGTCTGTCTCATCTTGCCGCAACTAAAGATGATATGAGTAAAACTTTTATACTTGTGATGTTTCTGCATTTTTGTTAGGTGATAGCGAGTGAAACTTCTATAACTAGATGATTTATATAGTACACTATACGTCAATAAATAATTGTTCAACGAAGAAAATGACTTCTAATGTTCTACGTGTAGGTGCTAGCAGCCTAATTTATCCATCAATCAAAGCTAGGAAGTAATTTTTGGGTTACTCCTTTCTAAATGCACCAGGATTGGAATGGTGATTTCCTTGTCATACAATCTGTTAAATGACCTTTTAGCTTCTAGTTTGCCCAGCAAAGGCATAGATGTACACAACCCCACCATGTCATGGAAATGCAGGAGCAATCCATGTCGTGGTTCTATAGAGGACTAGTAAGTGGTACATGCTAAGAACGTGATTATATATTTATGCGACTAACAATCATCCTGTTATCCCCAAAAAATATTATCTTGTAGTCATCATTTCAGGAAGTTTTAACTCTTTTATAAGCATACCATTCACATTTCATAATAAATGGATTATTATAGTTCAGTAGATATTCTAGGTGTTAAACGCGTTAGAATAGTCCCAAATTGTAGCATGAAACCCACCCAGCCCTTCTTTAAACACATGTACCCTGGAATTGCATTATAAAGCATATATTATTTCAACACATTGGCTAGATTAGTCCCTGTTGCTCACGTGAAGTATGGGCTAGTACAACAGCAAGGACTATGAGTCCCGGTTCGAAGGTGGTGTTATCGTCTTGTAAATCTAGCAGCTTCTAGTTTCTACCTCTGTCGGCATGCACGATAGGGCCCATTGCTCGCCAGCCGTCGGATGGAATAAATAAATAGCTCAGATTGTAGGGATTCGTTGCATAGGGTACTTTCAGATTCAAAACTCCCACATTATATAGTGGTATAGATTTCTGGAATATTTTTTGCGAATTCTAGGAAGATTTTTTGGTGCTCACAGCCTGCAGCAAAAACTGAACGTTAATTCGAGATAACTCATTTGAAAGCAAAGAAAACAGAAAATTAGAGCCTTTAAATATAACTCCTGATTTAGATGATCATCCAGATTTTAGATGTACAACCAATGATTTCCACTGATCACTAACTGAAATGAACTCAATGTAGCGATGAAACATTGGCGATAGTAGTTATAAGATCCTTCATCCTTGCATATTATATAGGATTTTATCTATGATTTTGACAACCGCTGAAAATGTATTCTGCAGATTCGCTTCACAACCATTATGTGGGCATCTTCAATGAAGGATGTGTACTAGTTTGTGCAAACTGAGAATGTGTGTAACTATGGATTCTTATCTATTTGTACTTGTTTGTGCAGGTGTCCCCTTTAAATATGATGAATTATAGCTAAACTTTTGCCGCAAACTACCAAGTACATGGATGTTTCCCATCAACAAGATCAATTGTGTAATGGAGTAAACTTCGTCATATGGTAGTCATTTGGCTTCTATTTTGTAAACCTGGTTATATGGTAGGCATTTGGCTTCTATTTTGTAAACCTGGTTATATGGTAGGCATTTGGCTTTCATTTTGTAAACCTGGTTATATGGTAGTCATTTGGCTTCCATTTTGTAAAACCTCCTTATATTTTGTGAACTTGACTATGTTGTAATCAATTGAGACAAGATGAACAATTAGTATTGTATATTTTTATGTGTATCAGTGTGTCATGTGTTTTTTTCATTTCTTATATGCTTGTATGATTCTGTGGAATATGATATATACTGAATTTTGCAACTCAAGTATCTAAAGTACCTATGTGTTGGTTTACAAAAGAAACACCAATCGACCATTAGAAGGAAAGCAATCTGTGAAAGGGACAACGGAAAGTTGGTCGACAAAAGTAACACCGACCAACTGTTAGAAGGAAGCAGCCTGTGGAATGGAGCAACAGAAAGTCGGTCGGGAAGCCTAGCGATGTCTGATGTTCGGTCGGTAATACAATGTCGGTCGATAAAAATGTGTCGGTCGGCAAAAGAAACATCGGTCGGGAAAGCTCCAGGGGTGCTATCGGACGGTCGGTTGGCAAAACATTGTTGGTCGGGAAAGGCCTTTCCCGACGGGACTTATGGTGACCGACAAGGTCGGTCGGCAAAACTGATTCCCAACCAACATTCTGTCGGCGTAAGCGGCTATCCCGACCAACTTGTCTGTTGGAGTTCTAGTGTTGTGGTGTAGTGATCATTGGTCCGGTAAGAACTAATATTTAAAGAAGCAAGATGCTTTTATGCATATGTAATGTAATGCAGGTTGAGAAAAACGAATCCCGAGAATAATGTTGGTCTAGGGTTTGGATTCTGGAATTGGTTTCCTTGGAATGTGTTGCCCTTTTAGATTAGGATTCACACATGTGCTTCTTATTAAGGCTTGTGAGTGTGTGGAATACAACATGTATTTATACAACAGTAAAATACATAGTATGGAATGCTACTCAAGGTTTCTTATGTTTTAATTGTTTATCTTCAAGTTTTACTTTACAAGTAATGTCACTTATAAGGAATTTAAGTAGTAACAATCTTATGATACAAGAAAGTATAAAGTAAGGTGTTTACTATTAATTGTCATATGTTAATTGAAGTGGCAAAATGAATTAACTTTTGAAGAAAATATTACTCGACTAAGCAAAAGTATTTAAGCTTTTAGGTTAACCTTATGAGGTGTTCTCTCTAGTTATAGTTTGTAAGTAAGAAAGAATTACTCTATTTGAATAATGACAGCATTAGTATTTGAGACTTATCTATCTTGGTTTTTAATTGGGTTGGTTTGGTATTAGGATGCTTTATAACTTAATTTTAACAGACCAAAGTTAACTATAAAGCATATAATAAAGTTTTTAGTATTATAATTAAAGCTTTGCAAACTAAAGGTAACTTTAAGGATGTAGATAGACTTAGGTTGTATTACTTAGGATACTTGTACCTTGTTCACTTTATATTGTGTCCTTAGAGTTACTTAAGAATGGCATTGCTTTTATTTGAGTAGTGGTTTCTTTACATTGTATTTGTATAAAGGAATTTATCTTCCTATAAGGGTGTGGTTAAGGTTTATGAATAAGTAAACAATATTATTTGCTATTTATGAACTCACTATAGTGTTTTGATTTGTTTATAAACTTTAATTAATATAAAGAATGGGTTTTATCTTATTATAATTATTCTTAGAGATTTTATATTAGATAAGAATCCTTTTATAAAAGAATCTGCATTTATGGTTGAAGGATAACTTAATAAAATTGTATTTAAAATGTGTTAAACCATTTTTACTTCATAGAATTAGTATTTAAGGCTAATACTATTTATTATATTTAATTGGTTAATTTAGAAAATATTAACAAATTTTATTTGCCATTTTATGAATTATTAACTAAAGAAATAGATTTAAATTCAAGTTATGAAAGTATTTAACTCCTTATTTACCTCAAAAGTGGAGTATCACATTTTTAATATGTAGGTATTATTTTTGTGATCATTTTGGTATATTACATTTATTTTTGTGATTTATAAATAATAAGATATGATTTTAATAAGGTTATTACTTTTTAAAAATAATTAATAAATAAAAAATATTTAATTAAGGGACATGTTAATGTATAATTATAATCTTAAAGTATAATTCTTAGTTTTCTAAGATTTTTGGTATTTTATTTATATTTTTAACATTTATCATTATTAAAACATTAATTATCAAAGTATTAAAACTTGATAAAGTATTTATTAAATAATATTTATTTAAATAATTATCATAATAATATTTAATAATAGTTTTAAGTTGTAGATTTTATTTTTGTAAACATTTTCATATATTATATGTATTTTTCTGATTTATAAAACAAAAGATATTAAATTTACAAGATTTAATCATTTTATTTTATTTCTGGAATATTTTAAATTTGAATTCACATTGTTTTAACTATTTTCTAAACATACACATAACTTTTTATACCTAGCCTGAACCTATCCAAGCCACTGACCAGTGGGCCATATGCCACATCATCCTTTAGGTTAGTGAAAACATTTGTTACTGGCCTTATTTCTACCCGCAGCTAATGACAGGTGGGGCAAATGCCACGTAAGATGCCATACGGGCAAGGACCGGGTCAAGTTTTGGACTAGGTCAACCCTGACGCGTGCATGATGTCATAGTGACATCAGCACGGCCTCCACCACCAGATGGTGGTTACCGGCGGCGAGCCAGAGCTCCCCAGTGACCGTGGATGGTTGGGTTAGAACCGTGAGGACAAGGCGATCCTAGGGGTGGTGGCTACGCCATGATTTAGTCGCCGGAGTTGTTCCTGTGTTGATCTACGACAGCGGCGCTCATCGGCTCGACGACGAACTCAAGCCACAGACAATACTAGGAAGCGTAGTTAGGGTTGTTGGATGCGGAAACTCACCCCCGACATGATGGTGTGGTCGATGATGCAAATGGTGACAGGAGGCGAGCTCAAGGTCGCCGATTCCGACCGGCGACTGCGGTGGAAATTGATAAAATTTTCTTGATTCTGCACTCCCTTTGATTACATCTTGCTCTCAGATGCTAAGCATGCGGTGGCGCTTCTCCTCGACCACACCACGCCTGTCAGGTGGACTACAACGACGGCTAGCCAAAGCTCGCCGGCGGCGGAATTTGTTCTTTGGGGAATACAGAGAGGAAGAGGATGGGCGAGTGGGTGAGGACGAGACGGAGCGTCGTAGTGGCGTTCTTATCCCCCAGGGTGACGTCGGCGGCTGCACGAATCGCAGCACATCGACGGCGTGCGGCGGAGCACTTGCCAACGAGCAGCTTCCAGTCGACGAGGAAGACGAGACGGAAGTTTCATGGAAAAACCCCTGGCGTTCTTCAGATTTGCTCCGCAGTCCCTCCACAACCCCATTAGTCAGCCAGAGAGAAAGACATGTCGGGCTGGTTGTTGGGCTGCTACTGGGCTTCGATTGGCTGTTGTGGTTGCTCGTGGGAGATGGATAAGAAGAGAAGAAATGGGTCGTAGGCCAGATTTGTTGTTTATTCTGTTTTTTCCTGATTCTATTTCTTTTTTCCTTTTCTGTTTTTGTTTTTAACTTTAAATTTTAAGCAATGACTTTGATTCATCTTTATAGAATTTTATTTGCTGAATACTTGCAGCAACAATAAGTTATTAAAAATCTATTTGTGAACTTTTATTATATATTGTTTAGGGTTTCTTTATTTTCATTATATAGATCCCTTTTCTATTATTATTATTATTTGTGTGAGCCTTTGATATGAATTTTAATTGGGCATAAATTCATAAACTTATTATAGAATGTATTATTAACTAATGAGTTAAAGTTTGAATTGAAAATGCCTTACCATAAGTTCTTAGAAGATTTAATATTCACAAGTTTATTTTATTGATGTGAGTAAAGATTAATGGTTAATCACATTGTATTTATGTTTGTGATCTTTAAGAACATCACTATCCAAAGTAGAATAATGGAATTGTTTTCTAGGATAACTTATGAGAAACAATTAATAAAGATGGTTCCATAAGCACCTATAATAATGATGGTTATGAATGTCCAAGGTGTGCTGAAATGATTAATGTAGGAAATTATTCCTATCAACCATTGTGGAAACAAGATGATAGCTCAACCATAGAAAGTGGATATTAAGTTTGGTCTTAGATTTAGGGTTTAGTGCTTAATAAGAATTCCTATATTCCATACTTCATAATTCTAAACTTCTGATTAAGGAATTCCTTTCCTAGATATATTACTTCTCTACATCCATCATCATGTGTTAACATGATGAGCTTTACCTCACAATAATATTCTTATCCACCTTTTATTCTTCTCAAGCTATTTATAAATCCAATGAGCTTAACACTAAAGCTTTCATAATATTCTCATATTTATACTTGGCTATAACAACTATTCTACTATTAACAATCACTAACCCAACAAGTGGTTACATCTAACTCCATTTATACCCTTCCTAAATCATCCTTCACTAATATCTCTTCAATAGATGTATACATCAAATTCTACACTCATTAAGTGTTTAGTATTTCCCAAGAGGGAAATACTATTTCTATAATCCAATGTTGCTCTAACATCATTGTAATCCTACTATCTTGTCTCTACTTGACTCCAATATATAACATTCCAACCTCACATTATATTAATGTGATATGTAATGACTAATCTAGGGTAATGTATCTATACTATGGTTCAATCATGTTTTATCCACTATTGTCACTTATACATGGTATAAGCATTCAATATTGGTGAATAAGGCATGATCATTAGAATCCTTTAGGGTTTAGGTTTCCAATTGGCTAATCAAGGCTTCATCAATACAACACTACAGTTGTATTGAAATTATCTTCTATCTAGCTCTATTGGATTAGGAGATATGATTCATTGATTATACCTACTTGATCCAATAGGGCTACTCCTGGTAACTATCTTCAGACTTCATCCTTGTAATCTTCTTTGTTACCATATTGATTTGATTTCCTCTAATTACTCCCATCCTATAGATGACATCTAAAACTAGCATTACCATTTACCTCTTCTTATTTATTTCTTTATAAACCTTAAGTGAATACTTATAATAAGGAGAAGAGTTGATAGGTCAAGAATTGATAGGTTAAGAATTGGTGAATCAATAGTTGATTACTCAACATTGATGAACAACAAATATAAAGATAGGATTCAATAGAGATGATAAGTATTGATATGGAAAGAAAGATATATGGTGAATGATCTTGACTTGGTTTCTTTCCTACTCAACCTCACTAAAGAGTTAAAGTTTGGTACTTCCATGATACTCATGGTATAAGTAGATGAGATTAAGATATAGTTGTTACAATTTTATTATTTGGGTTATATATAATTTAGTATTCATGAGTGATTATAATGAATATTATGATATGATCACCTAAGGATCAATTATAAATCATTAAGTAATGTAGTAGGGTTTAATTTTATTATATTTGATCTACCCTTAGATCAAATCATGTTTACCCAAAATAAAGTTTTAACAAAGGTCATATTGAAACTTATCATAGTTAACTTGATGATCTACTTCAATTCCATCAAGTTAAGAGAAGCTTCAATCACTTTGACAAGTTTTTATTTAAAAGCACAAAAATTATTCAGATTTTCTATGCATGAATGCAATGCACACATCTGTGTTCAGCTTATTTCTAATCTCTAATGCTGGGATGTTACAGTTATCTCCCAATAATTACTTTTCTTTAACGCGTTTAATTTAAGCACAAGAAGCAAGAATCATGTATTTTCAAATGAAGAAGCATTAAGATCAATACTCGAAATCTCTTTAACTAGGAAAGGTATCTCATCCAAATGAGTTTTAGAGGATCCTTTTCATCTCTCTTAGGTTCACTACTTTCATCAAAATGGGTTTTCAGGAACTATCCAATCAAAATTCTTTTCTAAGGCTTCATGCATTCCTACAAGTTTAAAAGGTATGGGTATCTTAATTTCCTCTCTGGGTTTGGTTTTATCTAAAGTACCCATAACATCTACACATGAGCCTAGCATATTAAAACGTTCAAAGACCTTTTTGGCTTCCTTAGCAACATCATTGAACTCTTTTAGTAAAGTTTCTACGATAAATTCTCTCTTTTCAGCATCCTATTCTTCTTTTAGTTTAAGAAACAAAATTTGCATCATGGGGTTAAGGTTAACAAACCTAGCCTCCAACATGCGAACTAAAGAAGCTGCAGCAATTTCATAATTAGGAGCAAGTTCTGCTAAGGATCTATCGTCAATATACTCATGTTTACTAACATGATTAAAGAATTCTTCAATATTTTCTTTCCCAATTATAGAACCACTACCTATTGAAAGGTCTTTTAGGGTGAACTTGGGGATCAACATGGTGAGCTAGAGCAAGGTGACAACAAGAGTAGGAACTAATTTTATTGTGTTTTTGATAAGAGAAAGCAAACCAAACCAAACTATTTTTTTGGAGTTTTTTGTAAAAAGAGGCAAACAAAACCAAGCAAAAGGAACTAAGCAAAACAAAACAAAACAAAACAAAGTAAAGAGAAAGGTTGTGAAGCACTCCCCTTGTGAAGCCTTCCTTAGCCTCCTCGGCAACGGCGCCAGGAAATCTTGATGGTGGCTGAGATCAATGTAGAGCTTCGATGGGAGTCCCCAAGAGGAAGGTGTGATGAGCACATCAGCAAGTCTTTCCGCAGTAAGAAACCAAGGTTATCGAACCAGTTGGAGGAAGGAAACGACTCAAAGGTGTTGCTAGCAACTTGGAAACCTACACAACACAAACTCAAGACTTTTCCCCAATGAACAATGAGGTTGTCAATCTCACCAGTTTGCTGAAAACAAAGGATTAACTGTATGGTGTGGAAGGTAATGGTTGCTTGCATAAAGGTAAACAGTAACAGTGGAAGATGTATCAATGGTAAAGATTGGACCGGGGTCCATAGTTCACTAGAGGTGTTCTCCTTAATATAAACAAACATGGCATGCCGGGTGAACAAATTACATCAGGGCAATTGACAGGAACAAAGCAAGGCATAACAATGCAAATACTAGACATTCATGATCCTATGAGATTTTATTGGGCAATACAACAAGATACATAGACCGCCATCCAACTGCATCTATGACTAATAATCTACCTTCAGGTTATCGTCTGAACCCCCTCCAGTATTAAGTTGCAAGCAATGGATAATTGCATTAAGCAATGTGTGTAGGGTAAACAATACAATTGTTCCATGAACAAAAGATTGCTATTTTCTCCCTAGTAGCAACAACACATCTATAACCTTAGAGATTTCTGTCACTTCCCCAGATTCAATAGAGGCATGAACCCACTATCGAGCATAAATACTCCTTCTTGGAGTCACTAGCATCTACTTGGCCAAGATAACTACTAGAAACGGAGAGCATGCAAGATCTCAAACAACACAGACATGATAGAATCAATAATCAATAAGACATGATAGAATCAATAATCAATCTGACATAGTATTTAAATATCCATCGGATCTCCACAAACACAACATGCATGATTACAAATAGATGATCTTGATCATGAACAGAGCTCACAAGATCTAAACATGATAGCACAAAGGAGGAGAAACAACCATCTAGATACTGTATGGACCCATAGTCCAAGGGTGAACTAATCACGCATCATACTGGAGGCTAACATGGTGATGAAGAAGGCCTCCGGGATGATCTCTCCCCTTCGGCAAGGTGCCGGGAAGAGCTTCAGATCCCCTGATCTAAGGACGATGGTGGCGGCGGCTATGGACTGTTTCGTGGAGATCTAATCGGGGGCTTAGGGTTTTGGCATCGGAGGGCTTTTATAGGCGAAGATGCGAGGTAGGAGGGCGGCCAGGGGTCCCACACCCTGCCCAGACGTGGCCTAGGGTGGCCCGTGCCTGGGGGGTGGCCACCCTGTGGCGCCCCTCCGGCTACCCTTCGGTCTCTGTGTTCGTTCTGGTAAAATATTGACTTTGGATTTTGTCCCGTCCAATTCCAAGAATATTTCCTTACTAGCTTTTCTAAAACCAAAAACAACAGAAAATAGGCAAATGGCACTGCGGCATCTTGTTAATAGGTTAGTCTAGAAAATGTATAAAAATACCTCAAAGTGTAGACAAAGCATAGCAAAGTTGATACTAAACAAGCATGGAACATCAAAAATTATAGATACGTTTACGACTTATCAGGCACATCCAAGGCCTGATAATTATTAAGTGGGACGGCCCATTATGAGAGCCCAATAGGAAGACGGCTTGTTGATGTTTCGACCTACACTGTTTGAAATGGGACCATTAGTGTGACACGTAAACTTTTAGGCACGCTACTGTTTTGGCCTGCATAAGGCCCACATCAACCTAACACTGTATGGACTGCGCCATGCCGACCCAGTACTATCTCGGTCTGCTGTCAATCGGGCCTTTCACTGTTTCTTCATGTTGTGATTATGGCCCTTTACTGTTCCTGCCTGCTGTGAATCTGGCCTTCTACTATTTTTGTCTGCTATGAATCTGACATTTTACTATTCTAGCTTGCTGTGAATCTGTCCTTTTACTATTCCAGTTTGCTGATCATCTAGCCTTTTATTGTTTAGATCTATCAGTATTCAGGCTTGCTACTATTCCAACCCATCAGGCTTTTGGCCATGGTACTATTCATGCCATTTAGTGTTTTGGCCTTTTGGTTCTTTAGGTCAGTTACTGTTCTGGCATATTACTGTTCTTTCCTATTAGTGTTCTGGTCTATTACTGTTCTGGTCTACTACTGTTCTAGCCTTTCATTATTCCGGCCTTTCATTGTTATGGCCATCTACTATTATAGCCTTTTTACTGTTTTGGCCCTTCGTTGTTCTAGTATTTTACCCTTTGTCCCTTTAATGTTTTGTCCTTTTATTATTCATGCGCGTGTCCATTCTCATGTTGTTTCATTGATTGTTCTGTTTCATCCTGTTACTGTTTTGGCCTTTTTTGGAAGAGCCAATTTATTTTGCAGAACACCACAGGAATGCCAAGACGTTAATTAATACACATGCAAAAATTTAAACTACTTATTACACAACACTAAAAGTTTATTATAATAGATCACTAAACAATATCTGTATTCTAAAAGATTACAGAGTGTTGGTATCCTCAATAAGAGATTGGTACATGGCGATTCGCTTCAGTGTATCATCTGTCCTCTTCTTCAACATTTTAGCTGCAGATCTAAGAGCAGTTACACCCTTTCTTTCTGCATGCAACACAACCTTCATATATCTATCACCTGCAGGAGGTGTTCTAGATGGACTGGTAAGTAAGTTGTTTGCTTCAGAAATGCAATGGGAGGATGAATGAGAAGAGGGATCACAACTTCCAATCTTGCCTTCCGAGGACTCCCGCTTGGTTTTAAATGTAGCTTGGTAAAATATGGCGAAAGGGGTTAAAACAAAGAACAAATAGAAAACATAGTATTATATAAATTAGAGATCATTTAAGAGCAAGCACAGGGTGAGCCTTACTAGACGTGGCAAATAAATTTACTAGGCTCACGTCTAAGAAAATAAAACCTGCTCCACTGTTTGCACCAGATAGAGGATCCACTCATCCGAGTAGAAAAATAATAATAAAGGAATGGGTGTTCTAATAGATCCAGGGTCCACAAAAACTTGCTAGACTCACCCTCTCTAGTGAAAAAGACTCTCATAGACAACCCAAATTTCCAACACTATACATGTTGGGCATCCACTATGTATAAATAAACCACACCATAAGCCAAAAAGTGCAACTTAAGAGCTATCTATATACATAGTGGACCTTGTCCACTCAGGACCCATAAGTATAGGGGGTGTATCGTAGTACTTTTGATAAATAATAGTGTCGAACCCAACAAGAAGCAGAAGGTGTTAACAAGCAGTTTGGATCAAGGATTCACTGTAAATACTAGCAAACAGGTTTTTAGTTTTTTTTTGATAATGCAGATAAATAAAGTGCGAGTAAATAAAAAACAATAATAATAATTTGCAGCAAGTGGCCCAATCCTTTCTTCAGCAAAGGACAAGCCGATTGTATTACTTAAGATGACCAAACGTTCTCGAGGACACATGGGAATATTGTCAAGTGCTTTCGCTTCATATAATTGATCAATCTTCTTTGGTTGGACAAGTGTTGTGTGGGTGAACCTATGCTAATGTACTGACCTTACTTGGACTAATACATACTTGTGATTATACTCCTTGCAAGCATCCACAACTATAAAAAAGTAATTAAGATAAAAACCTAACCACAACATTAAACTCTAAGATCCTGCACTCCCTTATGCAATGGTTTCCTAACGGGGGTTTAGGTTTATGTCACTCCACCAACCCCATGATTAGTAGCCAAATACACAATGCATTCCCCTAAGCCCATAAAGGTGAAGTATCATGTAGTCGACGTTCACATGACACCACTAGAAGAATAGGACCACAACTTAAATATCAAACTATTAAATATTACTCGACATGAATCCACTACTAACAACATGACTTCTCCCATGTCCTCAAGAACTAAATGAACTACTCACGAGACATCATATGGATCAAGATCAGAGATGAAATAATGATAAGTAACAATCTAAACATGAACAATAATCCAATGGTTCCACTCAATAGCATCAACTACAATAAGTAATCAATACCAGGAAAGTTTCCCCTAAGAACTATGCAAGATTCAACCCAATTGTTACAGCGGGATGGCGTGGTGGTTGTAGGGTTTGCAGCATAGAAAACAAAAAAAATTCCTACGATGGGAACAACTATGTACCAAGATCTATCTACTAGATACAGAAAACGGGCGGATGTATATCCGTAGAGAACATACCCTTGAAGACCGTCAAAGCTTAACGAGTCCAAACTCGTGGTTGATGTAGACGATCTCTTGCCGATCTCAAGATCGAGAGGAAGTCCTAGTGCCGCAAAACAACGACACATCCGTGCTCGCACACACGTACAAGGCACCGAGAAACCTTCGCCTCCTCGCTCCAGCGATGCAGCGGAAGCACAACTCTTTCTTGCCGAAAAGCCACCGGGAACATGTATCTCGCTAGTCCAAGACCATGGGGATAAATACTAGAGTGGGAGAGAAATCCTTCACGAGGAGGTGTGCTTTGAGAGGATGAGAGGGGGGCCTTTTATAGGTGAGAGGGGGGCACCCAAGGGGCTTGGTGCCCAGCCATGGGGGCTGCCCCCACCTCTTCCACCTTCATGTGGGTGGACACTCCACTCACTCAAATGCCTTTCACTTCCCTCCACTCAAAAACCCACTCAAATTCCCATTAAATCTCCACCAAATTTAATGCAAACTCTAATTAAATAAAACTCCTTTTATTTATTCAGAATTTTGTAAATTACTTTAATGACAAACATTCACATATAACCCCTTTCTAGTATTTCATTTCACATGCAAAAACACTTTCTGCAATTTCACCCGAAAACCTGTTTCGGTATCTAGTGAAATAAATTCCTGCGCTTGTTATTCTTTCCGGCATGAAACTTTTGCTCCAAATGGATGTCGGTGTCTCTTAAGTGTGTCACCCTATGGTTCGCGAATAATGCGGACATGATCGAGACCTTTCTTCGATCAATAATCAGAAGCGGGATCTGGAGACCCATACTGACTCCCACACATTCAACAATGACTTTCTTGTGATCGTCGGAGCCTTTTACGCTAGTATATTAATCCCTTTGTTTCGCGATATATTACATGTCCGAGATTCGATCATCGGTATCTCCATACCTAGTTTGATCTTGTTACTGACATGCACTCTTTTCTCGTTCCCGTGATATAACATTCTAGTGATCAAATAACTTGCTTGCAAGCTAAATAATGTGATATCATCGAGAGGGCCCAAAGCATATCTATCCGTCATCGGGATGAACAAATTCCATTCTCGATTCATGTGCCTCAACATAACACTTTAGTAGTTCTGAACCCATCTTTATAATCACCCAGTTACGGTGTGACGTTTGATGTTATCAAGAAACTCTTCCGGTGTTAGTGATTGACATGATCTCATGGTCTAAGGATTAGGATCACTTCGTAAGTTGTTATAGCAATATAAACTCAATGACTTTGATCGTAATTCTATACTTCGAATGAATGTTCATCACACCATTACACTAATGTTGTGACCTCGTTATTAACAACATCCAATGTCCATGATCAGGAAACTTTGATCATCTTGTTAATCAACGAGCTAGTTTATAAGAGAGGCATAACTAGGCACTTTCTTTTTGTTTATTAAACACACATGTATTAACGTTTCCGTATTAATACAACTATAGCATGCAAAATAAACATTTATCATAAACAAGGAATATGATAATAACCACTTTATTTTTGCCTCTCGGGCATATTCCCTCCAGTCTCCCACTTGCACTAGAGACAATAATCTAGTTTGAAAACTTTGCGTATTGAACACCTATGGCTTTCTGGTGTTACATATACGCAATTGCAAGTGGTTAACATAATCTATGGATCTTACGCTTTTAGGTCCGTGTGTATTTGCATGTCTTTGCGTCTCCACGCATCACTCATTCTCCAATGAGATGGCATTGTATAAATTTGGTCTTTTGGTGAGACCTTTAGTTCCTTGGGGTTAAATCATGTCTATATTATTGTCATACAATATATCTTTAGTGTTAGCCCATTGCGAACCACACCTTAGTTTGATAACAAACTACTTGACACAAATGCCCTCCTTTGCTGCTACTATAACAGTCATATACTTAGCCTTTTGTTGTAGTATCCGTCATAATGTCTTAACTTTGGAATTCATCCAAATCCATCATGGAATATCCTTTCCATTACATTGTGCCACCCATAGTTTAAATTGAGATAAACTTAATTTGTATCTTGTGAAAAAACTAGTATCAATATAACGCTTTACAATGAACTATTTGTAATTATTTGTCACCTCTACACAAATATATTCTTAGTTCTTCTAAAAGATCAAAAGAATATCCTCACTATCGTCCAATGATCATTTTATGATTCATTCTGGTATATGCTCATAATACTTAGAGCATAGGACATATCTGGATGAGTACATATCATGGTATGATTGTGTAAGGGTCCCAACCTTTAAATAAGGTAGAGTCCCCTGTGTTTACAATGCTAGTCCCTGGATCAATAGCTAGCATCCACAGTTAAGATGTAATATCAAGAAACAAAGGTCATAATACAACTTTTACCAGGAATAACATAATTTTATTACATCTTACATAGCTCATTTGGCTATTACATTACATTGCAGCAGAATATCTATAGCATGGGGTCCTTCATCTTCAAAGTGCCACAGGCAGACATGTTGGTTGTAGACTTTGTAATCCTAATCAATCAACTTCACTAATATCAATCAAACCTGCAACATACAAGTTATAGCCACAAGGGTCAATACATTTGAATTGTATTGGCAAGTGATACTATGGTAGTATAGTGGAGTCTATCATCTATATGCATTTGGCTAAGTGGAGTTGAGGCTGGCATTGCTCAAAATATATTTTCCTTATCATTTTGAAAACACTAAGTTTTTGCTTGACAAAAACATTTCTCCCAATCAAAGATTGAAGATCCTTTAACCCTTGTTCAAACCACAAGTTTTTAACTTAGAAATTTAAATGATGAGATTCTTGATTGCTTCCATGTCTTGATGCTCAAATTGTCCTTTACCAGGGACATGGCTAAGTACTTAGATTTTACACTCTGCAGAGGTGGTGCACTTTCCCCACAAGACTTGGTTTCCCAAGACAAAATCTTTCATAAGCCTTCCCTTAGACCAAAATGGACGCGCTCCAACCTATCAAACTCTACCACCAACTGTCCATATGGCTAAGTTCTTGCAACCTATATGATCCAGGCAGAGCTCATAATGCCAAGTGGCTGCACTTGAAGCTTCTCAACATTTGACATCTCAAATCTCTTTGTTCCTGGGTGGCCATCCACAAGTGAGATACACAAGGTCAACCATAAACATGGGACTTGTGAACCACTCAACAAAAAACCACCAATCAAGTCCCATTCCACCCAGGTGATTCATTGACTTAGTTGTTTTATTAAGAAAAACATAAGTCCTCAGACTTAGAAATTTTTCATAGTATGAATGTATATTCCACCCTTGTTTTCTATTAGCTAAGCTAAGCTTGATAGTAGTAGTAATCTTAACTTGGGAAAATTCCTACTAAGGTTTCATCTACTAGGTTTTCCTATAGCAAGATTTATACTTAGCAAAATTCCATGCAAGTTTTACTTAGAGAAAATCACTAATGCATAGTAAAAGTAATGGGACAAAAGTATGAAGCATCACTTGCCTTTTTGGTAGAGGGTATAAGTTCACTCCTTGTCCTTGCAACAATCACACTCTTCAAGTCACTACAAATCAATCAAGCAAGGCACAATCTCAATCTACAAATCAAGCAAAACATCACATAAAATCATGGAACCAAGATAATGCATGCAAGCATGCCAAGGATTGTTTTATATGGAAAAGTGGTTCCTAATGGGTCATAAACATTTTGAAAACACCTATTTGTCATTTTGTAAAGTGGCAAAGTCATTTGCAAAAAGTTTCACTTCACAACCCATTTTCAAAACAAGGCATCATTTTATGTGGTGTAGAAATATTTTTACTAAGACATTAATCTCTAGGGTTCTCAAAATATTTTTTCAAACCATAAAACTTTGTGTTTAGGGTCAGAGAGTTTAAAACAAAACATTTCCCAAAGGTTTTCCTCCAAAACCATCTTTAATAAATAAACTATATTTTTATTTGACTAGAAATGGTTTTAAATCAAAGAATCATTCTTTTGTTTCACCAAATACATTTTTGAAACCACAAAGTGTTCCCTATGGTCAGTAGGTTCAAATCACACCATTTGCCAAAGATTTTATCCCCAAAATCATTTTTGAACAATTTTTATAATCTAATCAAGCATACAAATGTTTCTGCAAAAACAAACCATTTAACAGAAACTTTTTACTAAACAAATGGCATGGTTGGCTAGGGCTTGTCTTGCTGATTCCATTGATATAAAGTTTGTAATTTTTGGACGTGTGGAACTAAAGTTATGGAATTTACAAAATGGACATCTAATAGAAAGTTTTCTGTCTTTTAAATCAACTACAGGCCACGTGTCGAGTTCTTACTCGCTGATACCGCTTCGTCTAGATCACGTGCTGCAGGCCGTTGGATCTAACTGATATCGCATGGCGCAGGTTCACTCTTACCCCTTCGCTCTCTTTCTATCCTAGCCGCTGGATGATGATCTAACGACTCACAGGAGATTGACCAAAGTCTGGCGGCGCAGCGACGGTGGCTGGCGGCGGCGAGGTCAGATGGTGGCGGTGCTGGTGAAACAGGAAGAGAGGGAGGATGGGAAGGTGCTCACCGCGTTCGCAATATCGTGGGGAAGCTCAACGTGGCGGTATCTCGTCGAGGGGCGCACGGAGGTGAGGGTAATGGCTCGCCGGAGTTGCTCCTGGCGTCGGGTTCGCTCGGGCGTTGTTGGAGGCGGGGCTACGGTGCACGCTAGGACAAATTGGAGACAGGGTCAGACGCGCAAAGCTATGGTGATGATGTGTGTGTGAAGGAGAAGGAGAGGCGCGGTCGAAAACTACCTGTGGGGCTCGTCGGAGTTGGAGCGGACGGCGGCGTCGTTCAGTCAAAGACGAAGTCATCGCTGCAGAGCACGCGCGAGCGAGGGGAAGGTACTGGCAGGTGCAGGAGATGATGGCGAGCAAGCCAGTGTGCTCTGGAAGCAGTGGGGCTGGCGGTGGTGGCCGGAATTTGAACGGAAATTCGCCGGAGACTGTGGTGGTTCGGGGAGGATTCCGAACAGCCTGGTGGCCGAGAGAGCCGAGCGAGAGAGGGGAAATGGAGAGGAGGCCAGGGCGTTTAAGCGAGTGTGGTCAGGGGGCGTTGATCACGCGGCATTGAAGCGAATTGACGACGCGAATCAATCGGCAGTAAACGGCCAGGCGACGGGGTCGTGCTTGAAGACGATGAATAGGAGGGGGTGGGGTCGGCTGGTCAGTGAGAGAGAGGAGAGGGGAGTTGGGTCCACTAGTCAGCGATGGCGCGGGTGCGGGTCTGAGTGAGAAAAACATTTCGGCAGAGGGGGATAGGTGGGCTGGACTGGGCTGTTGGGCTGGCCGGCTGGGCTGGCTTGTTTCTCCTCTTTTTTTATTCAGTAATTTTGTTTTCTTTTTCTAATTGATTTTCTGTTTTTGAATTTCAACCAACAATTCAAACAACAAAACAAACATTCAAACAATTCAAACATTCACCACACTTGTAATGAGTTTTGGTTCTGTTTAACAACATAAACCAAATCAAATAAAATAAAATAATTTTATTCTTTTTAGGATCTATTTAATAATTAAATAAAATAGATCTTGATTATTAATTCAAATAGGTTTTGATTTATTTAATAAAATCTCCATTTGAAAACTAAATATTTCCAAAACCAAATCAGTAGGTTTTATTTGAAAATATGAGATACTTGGAAAACTTGTTTAAAATAAAATAACATTTTTATTTTAGGGTCCATTAATAATTAAATAAAATGGACCTTAGTTATTAAATCAAATAGGATTTGTTTTATAAAAATCTTTATTTTGAAATCTAAAATAAAACCAAAAACACTTCAGTAGGTTTTAATTGAGAATATAAAATACTTGGAAAACTTATTTAAAATAAATAAGTTTTAGTGTTTATTTAAAATGGGAAAAGCCTTTACTTAAATAAAATTGGATATTAAATCCTTATTATTTTATTTAAATAAACCTTTACTATTTTTTTATCAAAACAAAATGTTTTATTTCAAAAGCTTGGCCAAGGTTTATTTTGGCTCCATAAAATAATCCTTGTTTATAAATCTACCTTTTCTTTTGAAAACCAAATCTTTTATTTAAAGATCCAAAAATAGTAATTCCACTTATTCAAAATACTTTATTTATTAATTGTTTAACTTTTCAAATCCCTTTAGGATTTGTTTGATCAAAAAGGTTTGAAGGTTTCCAATTGGAATCAAAAAGTTTCTTCTCACCCTGAAAATCAACAAAGTTTTATTTTATTCATTTATTTTCACATTACAAGATTTGGAAAATCTTGGGATGTGACAGGCTACCACCCTTAAAATAAATATCGTCCCGAGATTTGGGAAGGCTAGGGTTACAAGTAGGCTCAAAGCATCTAGGGTACTACCACCCTTAAAAATTTTCCAACTAAATTACATATTGGCCTTCTTGGGATCTTGGGGAAACTTCTCTAGGCAGATGTTTGCATAGTGGCCTAGCTCCTTGCATTTGAAACATGTGACAAGGCTGAGATCCCTCATAGGCTTGTTTATCTTGTGTTTCATCTTTTCTGGACAATTTCTTGCATAATGTCCTAGCTCTTTGCAGTTGTTGCACCACACTTGGCTAAAATCCTTCCTTACCTTGGGTTTCACTAGATTTTGTTTGTCCTCTTGTCTCTTCTTCTTTTCTGGGCATTCACTGGCATAGTGTCCCTTCTCTTTGCAACTGTAACATTGCACTTGAGTAATATCCTTCTTCTTCTTTTTGGGTCTCTCCAAAGCTAGGAGTTCTTCTAGTTCATGTTCTTCATATCTCACCTCAGAGGTGGGAAATCTTTCTCTCTTCTTGGGGCATTCTTCTTCATGTTCCTTGGATGCATGATCCTTGTCTACACAAATATTGCTAGCTTGGGTTCCTTCTAGAATAGCATCTTTGTCATCCTTGTTGTCATTAGCTCTTTGGGAAAAGTTTTCTCCCATGTTGATCATTTGAGTAACCAATCCTTGCAACAATTGGGATTGAAGTTTCAAAATCCTTTGTATGGCTGGGTCTAATCCATTGTTGTTGGCTAAAAGCTGGGTTGTCTCTTGGCTCAACTGGTTTTGGGTTGCTATGAGTTCTCTCATGTTGTCCTCTTGGTTGTTGTTGGTGTCATCAACCTTGATGTTGGAGTCTCTTGGAGAAGTCATCTGTTTGGGTTGAATTGGGATTAGAATAGGCAAAATATTTCTGAGGGAATAATTCTATTCACAAACATCACAATTCACACAAGCAATGTGCAAGCAATCACAAACAAACATTTCACTCAAACAATGAAGTTCAAGCACATTTTTAGGCAACCAAAAATATTTTTTGTTACAGCACATAAGTTGGTGTGTTTGACTTAACTAAAATATGGTGGTCCATCTATATGGTTCACTTGTGATCTTTCCATCCTTCTTGGTTGATTCTTCTTTCTACATGAGATCATGGTTTCCTTAGGAAAAATTCTTGGCACAAACTTCAAGTGAAGTGAACTCCTTCCAATTTTGCATTTCCTTAGTCTCCACATCTTGAGCAAGATTTCCTTGTCTCACTTGTAGTCCTTAGTGGTATCCAAGTTGGAAGTCCTTGGTGAATATGCTGAAGATGTTAAAGTCATTAGAGTTGAAGATGTTTAAGTCATTAGAGTTGATGAAGTCCTTTGCACATGGTGAAGTCTTTGGCCATGGGGTAGGTTTTTCCATCAAGTTGAAATAGATGAGATGTAGAGTTGAAACCAAAATGGTTGGGGAAAGAGTTTACAAGTTTGTTGGTAAATAAGTTTTGGAACAAATACAACTCCTATTTTTCTAAGGGGTTTTGTCCAATCCTAGGGTTACAAATCCTACAGGCAACACAATGCTCTGATACCATCTGTAAGGGTCCCAACCTTTAAATAAGGTAGAGTCCCCTGTGTTCACAATGCTAGTCCCTGGATCAATAGCTAGCATCCACAGTTAAGATGTAATATCAAGAAACAAAGGTCATAATACAACTTTATAACCAGGAATAACATAATTTTATTACATCTTACATAGCTCATTTGGCTATTACATTACATTGCAGCAGAATATCTATAGCATGGGGTCCTTCATCTTCAAAGTGCCACAGGCAGACATGTTGGTTGTAGACTTTGTAATCCTAATCAATCAACTTCACTAATATCAATCAAACCTGCAACATACAAGTTACAGCCACAAGGGTCAATACATTTGAATTGTATTGGCAAGTGATACTATGGTAGTATAGTGGAGTCTATCATCTATATGCATTTGGCTAAGTGGAGTTGAGGCTGGCATTGCTCAAAATAGATTTTCCTTATCATTTTGAAAACACTAAGTTTTTGCTTGACAAAAACATTTCTCCCAATCAAAGATTGAAGATCCTTTAACCCTTGTTCAAACCACAAGTTTTTAACTTAGAAATTTGAATGATGAGATTCTTGATTGCTTCCATGTCTTGATGCTCAAATTGTACTTTACCAGGGACATGGCTAAGTACTTAGATTTTACACTCTGCAGAGGTGGTGCACTTTCCCCACAAGACTTGGTTTCCCAAGACAAAATCTTTCATAAGCCTTCCCTTAGACCAAAATGGACGCGCTCCAACCTATCAAACTCTACCACCAACTGTCCATATGGCTAAGTTCTTGCAACCTATATGATCCAGGCAGAGCTCATAATGCCAAGTGGCTGCACTTGAAGCTTCTCAACATTTGACATCTCAAATCTCTTTGTTCCTGGGTGGCCATCCACAAGTGAGATACACAAGGTCAACCATAAACATGGGCCTTGTGAACCACTCAACAAAAAACCACCAATCAAGTCCCATTCCACCCAGGTGATTCATTGACTTAGTTGTTTTATTAAGAAAAACATAAGTCCTCAGACTTAGAAATTTTTCATAGTATGAATGTATATTCCACCCTTGTTTTCTATTAGCTAAGCTAAGCTTGATAGTAGTAGTAATCTTAACTTGGGAAAATTCCTACTAAGGTTTCATATACTAGGTTTTCCTATAGCAAGGTTTATACTTAGCAAAATTCCATGCAAGTTTTACTTAGAGAAAATCACTAATGCATAGTGAAAGTAATGGGACAAAAGTATGAAGCATCACTTGCCTTTTTGGTAGAGGGTATAAGTTCACTCCTTGTCCTTGCAACAATCACACTCTTCAAGTCACTACAAATCAATCAAGCAAGGCACAATCTCAATCTACAAATCAAGCAAAACATCACATAAAATCATGGAACCAAGATAATGCATGCAAGCATGCCAAGGATTGTTTTATATGGAAAAGTGGTTCCTAATGGGTCATAAACATTTTGAAAACACCTATTGGTCATTTTGTAAAGTGGCAAAGTCATTTGCAAAAAGTTTCACTTCACAACCCATTTTCAAAACAAGGCATCATTTTATGTGGTGTAGAAATATTTTTACTAAGACATTAATCTCTAGGGTTCTCAAAATATGTTTTCAAACCATAAAACTTTGTGTTTAGGGTCACAGAGTTTAAAACAAAACATTTCCCAAAGGTTTTCCTCCAAAACCATCTTTAATAAGTAAACTATATTTTTATTTGACTAGAAATGGTTTTAAATCAAAGAATCATTCTTTTGTTTCACCAAATACATTTTTGAAACCACAAAGTGTTCCCTATGGTCAGTAGGTTCAAATCACACCATTTGCCAAAGATTTTATCCCCAAAATCATTTTTGAACAATTTTTATAATCTAATCAAGCATACAAATGTTTCTGCAAAAACAAACCATTTAACAGAAACTTTTTACTAAACAGATGGCATGGTTGGCTAGGGCTTGTCTTGCTGATTCCATTGATATAAAGTTTGTAATTTTTGGACGTGTGGAACTAAAGTTATAGAATTTACAAAATGGACATCTAATAGAAAGTTTTCTGTCTTTTAAATCAACTACAGGCCACGTGTCGAGTTCTTACTCGCTGATACCGCTTCGTCTAGATCATGTGCTGCAGGCCATTGGATCTAAATGATATCGCACGGCGCAGGTTCACTCTTACCCCTTCGCTCTCTTTCTACCCTAGCCGCTGGATGATGATCTAACGACTCACAGGAGATTGACCAAAGTCTGGCGGCGCAGCGACGGTGGCTGGCGGCGGCGAGGTCAGATGGTGGCGGCGCTGGTGAAACAGGAAGAGAGGGAGGATGGGAAGGTGCTCACCGCGTTCGCAATATCGTAGGGAAGCTCAACGTGGCGGTATCTCGTCGAGGGGCGCACGGAGGTGAGGGTAATGGCTCGCCGGAGTTGCTCCTGGCGTCGGGTTCGCTCGGGCGTCGTTGGAGGCGGGGCTACGGTGCACGCTAGGACAAATTGGAGACAGGGTCAGACGCGCAAAGCTATGGTGATGATGTGTGCGTGAAGGAGAAGGAGAGGCGCGGTCGGAAACTACCTGTGGGGCTCGTCGGAGTTGGAGCGGACGGCGGCGTCGTTCAGTCGAAGACGAAGTCATCGCTGCAGAGCACGCGCGAGCGAGGGGAAGGTACTGGCAGGTGCAGGAGATGATGGCGAGCAAGCCAGTGTGCTCTGGAAGCAGTGGGGCTGGCGGTGGTGGCCGGAATTTGAACGGAAATTCGCCGGAGACTGTGGTGGTTCGGGGAGGATTCCGAACAGCCTGGTGGCCGAGAGAGCCGGGCGAGAGAGGGGAAATGGAGAGGAGGCCAGGGCGTTTAAGCGAGTGTGGTCAGGGGGCGTTGATCACGCGGCATTGAAGCGAATTGACGACGCGAATCAATCGGCATTAAACGGCCAGGCGACGGGGTCGTGCTTGAAGACGATGAATAGGAGGGGGTGGGGTCGGCTGGTCAGTGAGAGAGAGGAGAGGGGAGTTGGGTCCACTAGTCAGCGATGGAGCGGGTGCGGGTCTGAGTGAGAAAAACATTTCGGCAGAGGGGGATAGGTGGGCTGGATTGGGCTGTTGGGCTGGCCGGCTGGGCTGGCTTGTTTCTCCTCTTTTTTTATTCAGTAATTTTGTTTTCTTTTTCTAATTGATTTTCTGTTTTTGAATTTCAACCAACAATTCAAACAACAAAACAAACATTCAAACAATTCAAACATTCACCACACTTGTAATGAGTTTTGGTTCTGTTTAACAACATAAACCAAATCAAATAAAATAAAATAATTTTATTCTTTTTAGGATCTATTTAATAATTAAATAAAATAGATCTTGATTATTAATTCAAATAGGTTTTGATTTATTTAATAAAATCTCCATTTGAAAACTAAATATTTCCAAAACCAAATCAGTAGGTTTTATTTGAAAATATGAGATACTTGGAAAACTTGTTTAAAATAAAATAACATTTTTATTTTAGGGTCCATTAATAATTAAATAAAATGGACCTTAGTTATTAAATCAAATAGGATTTGTTTTATAAAAATCTTTATTTTGAAATCTAAAATAAAACCAAAAACACTTGAGTAGGTTTTAATTGAGAATATAAAATACTTGGAAAACTTATTTAAAATAAATAAGTTTTAGTGTTTATTTAAAATGGGAAAAGCCTTTACTTAAATAAAATTGGATATTAAATCCTTATTATTTTATTTAAATAAACCTTTACTATTTTTTTATCAAAACAAAATGTTTTATTTCAAAAGCTTGGCCAAGGTTTATTTTGGCTCCATAAAATAATCCTTGTTTATAAATCTACCTTTTCTTTTGAAAACCAAATCTTTTATTTAAAGATCCAAAAATAGTAATTCCACTTATTCAAAATACTTTCTTTATTAATTGTTTAACTTTTCAAATCCCTTTAGGATTTGTTTGATCAAAAAGGTTTGAAGGTTTCCAATTGGAATCAAAAAGTTTCTTCTCACCCTGAAAATCAACAAAGTTTTATTTTATTCATTTATTTTTCACATTACAAGATTTGGAAAATCTTGGGATGTGACAGATTGATCAAAACATCCTTGTGATTTCACTCTTCAAGTGTCAAAGCACTTGAATCTTGTTTCACTTATCAAGTGTCGATACACTTGAATCTTGATTCAATTCCTTTCCATGCGACAAGAACCATTTCTTGTCGTTTCTATATTGAACTCCTTCAATATCTCATATATGTACGTTTGGCACAACCATATTAGCGTCACAGTCTATCCGCTATAGACATTCATGCTAAATATTCGGGTTTTGCCTAAGTCTTTCATCGAAATGAAATTGTTTACCTTTGCCAATAAAAGATACATTATTTCCAATCAACAAGATGTCCTCCACATAATGTATTAGAAATATGTCTTAGCGCTCCCACTTAATTTCTTACAAATGCAAGCATCTTCATCGTCTCCTGATGAAAACTCCTTTTTCATCATGGTGAAGATTCCAACTCCGCAATGCTTACTTCAACCATTGAAGTTTTCATGCTCTTTTAGCATCCTTTGAATTTAACAAAACCCTTTGGACCGTGTCATGCACACGTCCTAGGTAACCATTCTTTTAGAAGAATTTTGTTTTGTTTATTCATCTACCATATACCAAATTATATGTAGTGGTTGCTACTTTAATCCGTCCAGACTAAATATCGCTATGAAAGATCAAATCTTGTCATAGTCAACTCCTTGAACATTGTCGTAAAATACTTTACGACATGTCGACTATTTCATAGATGTGAAACATCTATGTCTGTTTCTTTATAGATCCAAATACGACCGATAGGTTTTTTTACACCTTTCAGGAGGGTCTTCCAAGTTCAAAACTTGATTTCTCGTGTATGGAACTATCACTGATTTTATGGCTTCAAGCCATTTGATAGAGTCAGGACCCATCATCGCTTCTTTGCATGTAGTCGGTTCATCATCGCCAAACAATAATGATTTACTCTCAAATCTCAGCATTTGATTGTTTATCCGACTTACTTGGTTCAATAGGAACTTAGATCTCCGTGACCACAACCTTTGAGGCACATAAGCTATGAGCATTATGTCTACCTCCAGAACGATTTCCGGCGCTGCGAAACTCAGCACATTCGTTAACCTTATCAAAGTTCTATTGTCCTCCCACTTAACTTTTTGTGAAAAATTCTTTTTCAAGAAACTTCACGTTTCAAGCGACAAACACTTTTGTCCTTGGTGTTATGGAGGAATACCCAATGGTTATTCAAAATAACCTACAAAGACATGCTCATCCGACTTTGGTTGTAAACATCTTACTTATGCTTAGCATACCAAAATTTAAGAAATGACAATTTGGGTTTTTACCCAAAACCATAACTTCCATGGTGTCATTTCAACGGATCAAGATGGAGCTCTTTTCAGTGTAAAAGCGGTAGTATCTGAAGATTTTAATGTTTTAAAACATAATGACAGTTTTATAAATAACACCTTTGATCCAACCATGTCACACAAGGTTTCATTACAAATCTCAAACAATCCATATTCCTATAGTGTTTCGGGAGATGCAAATCTAGGTGTTTTTGCTAAACTTGTAACTCAAATAAATCCTTTATGATAAAATCATAAATCATTTATTTTCTTGTTATACTTGCAACTCAAATAAATCCCTTATGATAAAATCATAAATCATTTTTTTTCTTGTTACAATGATTTTCCACTTCATCTTGAAAGTCTTTGAACATTTTCAAATATTTCACACTTCTTTCTTATTAAGTGAATATTCACTCAAATTTCCAGAGAAAGCATATGAAGTTGAAATCCATTTCTTACGACTATACATAATGGACTACATACATCGATATGTATAATTCCAATATTTTAGTAGTTCATTCTTCTTTGGCCTTTGAACGAAGTTTCAATTATCCCGAGGAAAGTCTCACAAGCGTCATTTGATCAAATTAAAGACTCCAAAAATCCATGAAAATGGAGTTTCTTCATGTTTTCTTTCCAATATAATTTAAACGGCGATGTCACTTTGTAAGTGATCTTCCAATCATTTGTCTTGTGACATTTTAGCATTATCTTTATGGATGTGATTTTTCCAACTAGATTTATAAATCATCCATCTTATATGGAATACGATAATTGTTTGAACAACCTTTGTTCTCATAATACCTGATTTAAATAACAATTATTAAAGCAAATCTTGAAGGCAAGCTTTAATGTCAACGAGAAATACAAACAACTGCTTGTTTGTTTTTGATGATCATCATCACATATTCTCTTGCTAGTTACTTAGGCCATTGTGGTTCATGAATTGCGTCGTTCTGTATGAAATTTCATACCAACCAATTCAGTATCTAATACCCAAGAACCACATTGTTTAACAAGCAAAGAATACAACCATAACATGTATATCATCTATATACCTAAATTGGATATTTCCAATCTTTTCTTTTCTGCCAAGTATATTTTATAGATTTTCTTTCAGCATTTCCTTTTCCTTTTTAAAAGAATCTATCAACATCAACAGTGGCGCCATATACATGACACATAGTCCAAAGCATGTATATTCAAATAATAATACCTTTGGACTTGCACTTTGAAGTAGATCACCATCATCAAATGATCGGCATTCTTTCAAAATCCATTCTTTAGTAATCTTTTAGTGTAGTAAACATTTTACATACATATTCTATTCAACCTTATCATGACGACTTTCATGATCAAGCTAATGTAGCTTATAAAGGCGAATCATGAGTATAACATTACTTTTCAAAACCCTTTTGGATGATTAGGATGTCTAGCATCTCCAACCTTTGCAAATTCTCATCCAATATGATAACATATATTATACTCTATCATATTGCAACCAAAATATTGTTTCAGATATCGTTATATCTGCCACACATGATGGTTTCTGAAACAATTCTTTCAGCTCCTAGATAATCTTGATATCTAAATCAAGAATCATGGAGGCAAACATGATACTTTAGATACTAACACTGGAATTGTTACTCTTGATTTAATACCAATTATTAAATTTCACAGAGTAAATAGAGTTTGCTGAAAGTTTGCAATAGGACTTTAAACTTTAAATTGACACTCAACACAATACGATACCAGTTTGTAAAGTATATATCCAGAATTCTATAGTTCTATTATCTCAATTACAACTACGCATAAGGTGGTGAATGAATGCTAATGACTACAACAAATTATGCAAATTCACTTTGATTTAGTTTAAGATAAATTGAGTTCTACTAATCCAAATTAGAAATGAACTCCCACTCAAAAACGACATCCCTCGTGCCTTTTTGGTGATTACATGAACCAAATCCACTACATCAAGTCCGATCATCACGTGAGTCGGTGTAGCTTCAAAGGAGAGCATCAAATGGGCATCATATCTTCCATATGACTCATGCTTAACCTTTCGGTCCGTGTTCCGAGGCCATGTCTATACATGCTAGGCTCGCCAAGTAAAAACCTTAGTATTCGCGCGTGTAACTGTCTTACACCCGTAATATGGTCGTGGATCCAAGAACACCCGATCATCACGTGATGTCTTTGAGTGACGAAACATAATCGGTGCATACTTAAGGAAGAACACATTTTTATCTTAATATCTAAATGAGGGATCATCTTATTATGCTAATAAAACACCAAACAAGCAATATAAGATGCAACAACATCACATGTTAATAAGTGAAATGATATGGTTCCCGCACTTGATCTCCATCATGTGCATCATGGTATGATCCTTATCATTCCTTTATGTGTAAGGCCAAGGTCTATGGAACTTACACGTTATGTGTGTTGTAAGAGTATCGACTTATACTTCTACTTACAACATCACCATATCATGACACTAGCCCAGCAACAATCTAAACTAGATGCCTCTAATTTATCCATTGCAAGTTTTACGTGGCTTAGCGCTTTCGAAGATAGAACCATTCTTACCTATGAACATGAACCACAACAAGGATAACCAAATTGTTGACAACTCGTTGCAAATTAGATATTGACTATAGTAGGAGAGACAGACACCCGCTAGCCACTTATGCAAAACTAGTTGCATGTCAAGCGTGGAACGGGTGTCATGTGCGAGGACATGTAAAGTTTGTCCGGGCCGCTTCATCCCACTATGCCACCAATATCCAAAGTACAACTAAGAAGCAATAAAATGATCATCACCTCCCACATACTCATATGTGTACTACCCGTGCAAAGCATCTACGCATAGATCCGGCTCTGATACCACTGTAGGGTTCGCAACATAGAAAACAAAAAAAATCCTACGATGGGAACAACTATGTACCAAGATCTATCTACTAGATACAAACAACAAGCGGATGTATATCTGTAGAAAACATACCCTTGAAGACCGTCAAAGCTTAACGAGTCTAAACTCGTGGTTGATATAGACGATCTCTTGCCGATCTCAAGATTGAGAGGAAGTCCTAGCGCCGCAAAACAGCGGCGCATCCGTGCTCGCACACACGTACGAGGCACCGAGCAACCTCCGCCTCCTCGCTCCAGAGATGCAGCGGAAGCAAAACTCTTTCTTGCCAAAAAGCCACCAGGAACATGTATCTCGCTAGTCCGAGACCATGGGGATAAATACTAGAGGGAGAGAGAGATCCTTCACGAGGAGGTGTGCTTTGAGAGGATGAGAGGGGGGCCTTTTATAGGGGAGAGGGGGGCACCCAGCCATGGGGGCTGCCCCCACCTCTTCCACATTCATGTCGGTGGACACTCCACTCACTCAAATTCCTTTCAATTCCCTCCACTAAAAAACCCACTCAAATTCCCATTAAATTTCCACCAAATTTAATGCAAACTCTCATTAAATAAAACTCCTTTTATTTATTCAGAATTTTGTCAATTACTTTAATGACAAACATTCACATATAACCCCTTTCTAGTATTTCATTTCACATGCAAAAACACTTTTTGCAATTTCACCCGAAAACCTGTTTCGGTATCTAGTGAAATAAATTCCTACGCTTCTTATTCTTTTCAGCATGAAAATTTTGCTCCAAATGGATGTAGGTGTCTCTTAAGTGTGTCACCATACAATTCGCGAATAATGCGGACATGATCGAGACCCTTCTCCGATCAATAATCAGAAGCGGGGTCTGGAGACCCATACTAACTCCCACACATTCAATGATAACTTTCTTGTGATCGTCGGAACCTTTTATGCTAGTGTCTTAATCCCTTTGTTTCGCGATATATTACATGTCCGAGATTCGATCATCGGTATCTCCATACCTAGTTTGATCTTGTTATTGACATGCACTCTTTTCTCGTTCCCGTGATATAACATTCTAGTGATCAAATCACTTGCTTGCAAGCTAAATAATGTGATATCACCGAGAGGGCCCAAAGCATATCTATCCGTCATCGGGATGAACAAATTCCATTCTCGATTCATGGGAATAACACTTTAGTAGTTCTAAACCCATCTTTATAATCACCCAGTTACGGTATGACGTTTGATGTTATCAAGAAACTCTTCCGGTGTTAGTGATTGACATGATCTCATGGTCTAAGGATTAGGATCACTTCGTAAGTTGTTATAGCAATATAAACTCAATGACTTTGATCGTAATTCTATACTTCGGATGAATGTTAATCACACCATTACACAAATGTTGTGACCTCGTTATTAACAACATCCAATATCCATGATCAGGAAACTTTAATCATCTTGTTAATCAACGAGCTAGTTTATAAGAGAGGCATAACTAGGAACTTCCTTTTTGTTTATTAAACACACATGTATTAACGTTTCCGTATTAATACAATTATAGCATGCAAAATAAACATTTATCATAAACAAGGAATATGATAATAACCACTTTATTTTTGCCTCTCGGGCATATTCCCTTCAGTGGTGATGGTATTGATGGTGATGATGGTGATGATGATCCCGATGAAGTCTAGCTTGATGAGGGTGAAGATGGCGACGATCTCCCCTCTCCGGGAAGGAATTTCCCCGGCAGATTTCTACCTGCCGGAGAGCTCTTTCTCTCTCTGTAGTTTTCGCCCCGCAAAAGCGGCAGAATCTTTCTATGGTCGCTCCCCGAGTCCTAGGTTTTTGGGAAGAATATATACACGGAAGGGGGATGCCAGAGGTGGTCCAGGGTGGCCACACCACCTGGTGGCGCCACCAGGGGGGCCGCGCCTAGGGGTGGTGTGGGCCCCCTGTGGCCCATCTACACTTCTCCTTCTGGTTATCTTCGTCTTCTGGAAAAATAGGAATTTCCGTATATTTTCTAGGATTTTCTGATCTTCGGAAATATTGCATCTGGACAGCGCTTTTTCCATCATAATCTGACTCCGGCGATTCATCCTCCAAAAGTCATCAAACATCCAAAATAGATGAAATAACATAAGTATCATCTCTTAATTTGAAATATATCAATGAATAACAGTAAATTATGATATAAAATAGTGATGCAAAATGGACGTATCATCCACAAGCCAAAAAACTTAAGGGTGACCCATAAGCTTTAAGTAAGTATGAACTTAGAGTAGCTCATTCAGGCTAACAATAGATCCTTATAAAGCGGGTGCGAGTCCTAGTCAATCTTCTAGTAGTATCTGAGTCGAGTAGCTGGAACTCTGGTCCTGTACTCCATTTTCCTTTCTCAGCATTAATGCATGACATTTAAAACCAAGTTAGCTGGTTTGGAAGGATGAAAGCACTTGAAAACACCAAAAATATAGCATTAAAAATGACCAGATGTATGATTCAAACTAGCTAGCTGGTTTGGAAGGATTAAAACAGTTAAAAACACAAAAAAGATATTATTAAAAATGACTAGATGGACATTTTATGAATTAAGCATTCGTAGATAGAAACACAACAAAACATGAATGGAAATATCATGGCAAGTTTTCAGGTAGAATGACTTATTAACTTAATATGCATACATGTAATATAACTTATTAACATGACAATAAATTGGCCTAAGTAACACGTAGAAATCTCGCACTTAAGCCTTGCTTGGTATTAGATTGCCAGTGTTGGATCCTTTATGAGCTGTTCTTATGACCCATTCGAGCGCTCGAAAAAAGAATAGCATCTACGAGTTAGTGTTGTAGGATTACACCAATAGTGTGAGAATGTAAGAAAGGAAATAATAACGACAATCTTATGATGTGGATAAGAACTACCAGATGTGGGCGCAAGTGAAATGGAAATAGCATCTAGGATATTAAGCAACATTCTAATGCTTTCGTAGCTTATGAGTACCAAAAAATAGCAAACATGCAAGAGAAATTACCGTTGTGCGGTAGGGGCGGGTGGGACATGCAAGAGGACAGCGGGGGCAAGGGCGGTGGCTAGGCATTTTGAGGTGGATCTAGTGCGTTGGGCGGTGAAGATGCTCCCGAGTGGAAGAGAGCACCAGAGGGGAAGGAGCTCCGGTGTGGAAGAGAGCACCGACAGTGAAGATGCTCTCGTGTAGAAGAGAGCATCAGCGGTGAAGGATCTCCGGTGTGGAAGAGATGGCTAGTGGTGAAATAGATGGAGGAAGGTAGAGGTCAGAGAGGGGTGGGTGGCGAAGAGGCGATGGGGGATATAGGTGGGATGGCGCACATTACCACCTATACCTCTCTATTATTGCAGTGCTTCTCCGGTCCTTGTTTCCAGGCCAGGGATAGAAGAGGATTTTTACATTCGCAAAAAATGGGACACGATGTTTGAATAGATGCACCGGTTGTTTCGGTGCAATGCATAAATATTGAGGTGGAAGCTTCCGACGTATGCTACTCCGACGCGGCCGCTCCTCACATGCTGGCCCTGTCTAGACCCACACACCAGCGACATCTTGCTTACCAGCATTTAAATGAGTTTCCACACATTTGCTGAAATTGATAAACATTATATTTTGAAGGCTTTCAAACAAGATGACCAAGATCACGGTCATATCTCTGCCATAGTTTATGATAACGTGTCCATATTTGGTAGATCGGTGCATCTTGGCATTTCAAGCAATGTTTACAAAAGGAGATTCTAGATTTGATTGATATATAATGCCCTGCTTGGTCAGGGTCATTTAGGGGTTTAGGGTTTAGGGATTTTTTAATAATGTTCGATCTTTATGCTTATATTCATGGAATAGAATAGCGTTACCGTAATTTAATGTAAGTATCTCAAATTTTGATATATAAGTGCATGATACCTGCTTGGTTAGGGTTTATGTGTCAAGGATTTAGGGTTTTAGTATTTAGGGGGTTAGGGTTTTCATTTTAGTGGTAGTTTAGGGTTTAGGAAATTTTCAATAATGTCTGATTTGTATGCTTATATTCCTCGAATAGAATGGCGTTACCCAGTTTAATGAAAGTATCTCAAAATTTTTGATCTATAAGTGCATGATACCTGCTTGGTCAGGGTTTAGGGGTGGTTAAGGGTTTAGGGTTCTAGAGTTTAGGTTTTAGGTTTTAGGGAATTTTTAATAATGTTTGTCGAATAGAATGACTTAGCAACAATTTAATAAAAGTTTCTCAAATTTCGTTCTATAAGTGCATGATACCTACCTGGTCAGGGTTTAGGGGTTGAGAGTTTAGGGTTTTTAGGGTTTATGGGTATAGGTCATAGAGTTTAGGTTATAGGGGGTTTGAATTTCAGGAATTTTCAATAATGTTCGAGTTGTATGCCTATATTCATGGAATAGAATGGCGTTACCCAATTTAATAAAGGTATCTCAAAATTTGATTTATAAGTGAGCATGATAGCTGCTTGTTGGTCAGGGTTTAGTGTTTTAGGTTTTAGGGTTTAGGTTTTGGGTTTTAGGGGTTAAGGGTTTAGGATTTAGGTTTTGGGGCATCTTCAATAATGTTCAAGCTTTATGCTTATATTCATGGAATAGAAAGCGTAATTTAATGAAAGTATATCTCAAATGTTGATCTACAAGTGGATGATACCCCTGCCTGGTCAGGGTCGTTTGGGGGTTTAGGGTTTAAGGTTTAGGGAATTTTCAATAATGTTCAAGCTTTATGCTTATAATCGTGGAACAGAATGGCGTTACCATAATTTAATGAAAGTATCTCAAATTTGGATCTATAAGTGCATGATACCATGCTTTGTTAGGGTTTAATTATGGGTTGAAGGATTTAGGGTTTAGGGTTTAGGGAGTTTTCAATAATGTTCAAGCTGTATGCTTATATTCGTCGAATAGAATGGCGTTTCCCAATTTAATGAAAGTATCTCAAATTTGATCTACAAGTGCATGATACCTACTTGGTAAGAGTTTAGGGTTTTAGGGTTTCAAGAATTTTCAAGCTGCTTTATGCTTTTAATCGTGGAATAGAATGGCTTTACCATAATTTAATAAAAATATCTCAAATTTGGATATATAAGTGCATGATACCTGCTTGGTTAGGGTTTAATTATGGGTTAAGGAGTTTAGGGTTTAGGGAATTTTCAATAATGTTCAAGATTTATGCTTATATTTGAAGGAGATATGCCCTAGAGGCAAATAATAAAGTTTTTATTTGATGTATCTCTTGTATGTTCATAATATGTTTCTTACCGTGCTATAAATGTGTTAATACGAAACAATAATACACGTGTGATATCTAAACAAACCAAGTCTCTAGTTACATCTAATGAACTAGCTCATTGGTCAACTAATGATCTAAGGTTTCAAGATCTTGGGTGATAGTGCCAATTGACAATGAGGTCATGTCATTAGTTGCATGATATGATACACATACACCAAAAGTAATATCATAATGAGATCTAGTTACTAAACATTCATCATTGATGATAACACAGAAACCTTGTAACATAATCCTTTGACTGTGAGATAATGCATAATAACCGTTACTAGAAGGAGGCTTTGATGGCATCAAGTATCAAGCTATGAAAGGATGATCATAAAGGTACCGTGGGGTTTCCTAAAGGAACGGGTTGATGAGTACTTATCAAGACCAAGATTTTCCAATCCAAGTAACAGATAGATACACGTGGCCAACTTGGTGATGTTACATTAATGAAACTTGAAAGCGTATGGCTAGGTCATGGAATGCAACAGCGCGGGAACAAGTAAATGAGTTCATCGGTAACGAGATTGAACTAGGTATGTGTTGGGTTCGTAGCATAGAAAACAAAAATTTTCTTACGATGGGAACTGTATATGCCACGATCCATCTATCTAGATACAATCAACGGGTGGATATACATCCAGAATACATAGCCTTGAAGACCGACAAAGCTTTACGAGTATGGACTCATTGGTGATGTAGTCGATCTCTTGTCGATCTCAAGATCGTGCGGAAGTCCAGCAACACCGCAACTTAGCGTAGTATCCATGATCACACACACGTCCGGGACCCAGACAACCTCCGCGTCCTCGCTCCAGCAATGCAGCGGAAGTATCAAATCATTGATCCATAGCAGAATGCAAATTATACTAAAGAGAAGATGAAACCTAATATCGTTTAATTTCTTTGTTCATAGTGGAAATGGACACGGTTTATATGTGTGAAGTATTGAGTTTGAATCCTCTATGCTTGACATATATTTTGTGGGTTTACATTATTTTCTTCTAGCAATATTGCTTTACGGATAGTCTGACATGGCGGTTCCACCAGCCTGCAGTGTCTCTCTTAATTTTCTTCTAGTAATATTTCTTTATAGAGAGGCTGACATGGCGGACCCACTAGGCTGCAGCGTCCCCCTTAATGCGCGGGGTTTAAAAAAGTTAATTACTTGTATAGAGAGGCTGGCATCAGGGACCCGCAAGCCAGGACATACCAGAGAGGCTGACATGTAGGCCCCACCAGCAAGACCATACATAGATGCCACATCGAGCTACGTTGCCAAGGTTAAAATAGCATACGCAACCGAAAAATTTCCATCATACACATGTTTCATTTACAGAGAGATTGACATCTGGGACACACCAGTGAGACCTTATACATATGCTGCCACATCGAGCAACATTGTCAAGTTCCAAAGAGGGAGGTGCGAGCGATAAAAAAGTCTAGCATACACACATTTCTTCTAATGAGAGGCCGATATGGGTGACCCACCAACCTATATAAACGGATGCCACATCGAGCAACGTTGCCAAGTTCGAAACAGAGAGGTGCGAGCAAGAAATAAGTCTAGCATGCACACGTTTCTTCTAATGAGAGGCTGACATGAGGGACCCCACCAGCATGTATAAACGGCTGATGCATCAAGCAACATTGTCAAGTTCTAAACAAGGAGGAGCGAGCGTGAAAAAAGTCTAGCATGCACACGTTTCTTCTAATGAGAGGCTTACATGGGGGACCCACCAGCTTGTATAAGCAGCTGATGCATCGAGCAACATTGCCAAGTTTGAAACACGGAGGCGCGAGTGAGATAAAAGTCCAACATACAAATGTTTATTCTAATGAGATGCTGACATGTGGGATCCGGCAGCATGACCAAACAAAAGATACGTCAAGCAACACTATCTAGATCAGAACAGGATAGCGCTAAAGAAGAAAAATCCGATCATATACACACGATTCTTATAGTGTGAGGCTGACATAGAGGACCCACTATCCTCAATAAACAACTGATGTAGCACGCAACGCTATCACGTTAACATGGAAGCGTGACCGATGGACAAAAATCCATCATACACATGTTTCTTCTAATGAGAGGATGACATGTGGGGCCCAGACACGTGATTAAACGGCAGATGCATCTAGCAGCGCTATCAAGTTTGGAACAGGGTAGCGTGAGCGAATGAAAAAAATTCTAGCATACACACGATTCTTTTAATGAGAGGATGACATGGGGACCCAAAACAGTGACTAAATGGTAGATAGATCGAGCAACGTTATCGAGTTCAAATTAGGGAGGAACGAGCCAAGGAAAAAATCCATCATGCACAAGTTTCTTCTAATGTGAGGATGACATGTGGGACATAGTAGCCTGATTAAACGGCAAATGCATCGAGCAACGCTATCAAGTTTGGAACAGAAAAAAATTCTATCATACACACGATCCTTCTAATGAGAGGCTGACATGTGGGACCCAGCATCCTGACTACATGAAAGAGTCATCGAACAATGTTATCGAGTTCAAATCCGGGAGGCGTGACCGAAAAGTATGGTCCGCTAGAGTCACTGGCATCCGAGACCCACACACCTAAAAAGAATTCGGCAAGTCAACATCGCGCGAGGAACCAAAAATCTTACTTCTGCCACGCGCCCACCAATCTTCGTCCATGTTTTTAATGGTTTTGTCTTAGTAGAGGGTGTGCAACCGAAAAAAAAGTTTTTCATCAGCCACGATCGAGACAAGAATTTTGTCACGGAAGACGCGCCTTCTACGACGACCGTCGGACCAAGTCGTTGCAGAAGGAAAGATTTCTTGTAGTGCATATAGAGTTACGCTAGAAATAGATCTAAAGTGCAGAACCACACTAACCGCAAAGTAATTAACAAATCAACTGTGCATTTGAAAGATTAAAAAAGACTAGCTAGTGCAAGTAAAGGATTTAAAAATATTTTGGTAGGGAGCAGACGTGAAGCTGTTGACGCCTTCCACCATGAGAAGTAGGTCGGGAGGCTGACCACGCTATGCCGCGTAGATGAAGAGGATGTGCTGACGCAGAGGCAACGCCTCATCGACGTGGATGTTGGGGAGGTAACCCCGGATAGGGTAAAGACAGGGAAAGACGAAAGGATGCTCCCCGTCTAGTTTCCGAGTTACAGTCTGAGTCGGACGAATCCTGTAGAGGTCGGCCGAGATAGGAAAGGGCAGGACCCTTATAGTAATGGCAAGGCATTACCCGGCCGAGATACTGCGTAAGTCGGTCGGGTTATCCCGAGTAATATTGATGCAGGTGAAGGACAAGCCGAGTTACGCGAGGCAGGGCCGAATGATACGAAGCTTGCAGGAGAAGGAGAAGCCTAAAGTCAAACTCTAGCGGCAGGCTAGGGAGAATCTGAGCGAAGCCAAGCACTAGGGACAAAGGCGCAGAGCGACAGAGAGACAGAAGGAGGTCACGGAGGTGACAGTCCTGAAGCCCGAGGCGCGCAGGAGGGGCCCTCTGGAACCTTGCCGTCAATAAGGGAGCGACAGGGAAAGGTGTTGGAGATATGCCCAAGAGGCAATAATAAAGTGGTTATTATCATATCTTCGTATTTATGATAAATGTTTACATACCATGCTATAATTGTATTAACAGGAAACATTAATACTTGTGTGATTTGTAAACATAAAAGAGTCCCTAGTAAAGCCTCTTGTTAAACTAGCTTGTTGGTTAATATATGATCATGGTTTCCTGATCATGAACATAGAGATGTTATTAACAACAGGATCATATCATTAGGAGAATGATATGGTGGACATACTCCTATAGATAAGCGTAGCATAAAGATCAAGTCATTTTAATAGTTCAATTGCTATATGCTTTCTGATACATAGTAACCTGATTCCTTCGACCATGAGATCATGCATATCACCTTTGCCGGATGGATGCTTTGATGACATCAAACACCACACCGTAACAGGGTGGCTATAAAAGTGGCATTGAGTGTTCGGAAAGTATTGGTTGAAACACATGGATCAAGAGTGGGATTTGTCCATCCACATGACGGATAGATATTCTCTGGGCCCTCTCGGTGAAATGTCATCCAATTAGCTTGCAAGCATGTGACTTGGTCACAAGGGATCACATATCACGGGAACGAGAAAAGAGTACTTATCAGTAACGAGGTTGAACTAGGTATGCAGAGATACCGACGATCATAACCTCGGATAAGTAACATATCGTGAGACAAAGGGAAATTGGTATCGTATGTAAGTGGTTCATTCGATCGCAAAGTAATCGTAGAAATATGTGGGAGCCATATGAATTTCCAGATTCCTCTATTGGTTATTGTTCGGAGAAGTGTCTCGATCATGTCCGCATAATTCACGAACCGTAGGGAGACACACTTAAGGATTCGACGTTGTTTGAGTAGTTATGGTATTATGAGAAAGAGACCGAATGTTGTTCGGAGTCTCGGATGGGATCCGGGATATCACGAGGAGATCCGGAATGGTCCGGAGAATAAGATTCATATAAGGAAAGTCCCGTTTCGGAGTTCGGGAATGATTCCGGTGTTTTCATCGGGGATATTCTAGAAGGTTCCGGATTGTCCGGCACTCCGGGGGGGAAGGGGTACATGAATGTGTCATTACATATTGGAATGATTGCATCATGTACTAAGTGTTCTTGCTGTCCCAAATATAGGATTAAATTGAATCCTAAAACAGAAAAGTCAAATGTCCAGTTTGAAAGTCAAACTGCCAAAACAAGAAACTGTGGGAAACAAGCAAGAGGAGTTGGAACCAACCTGGAGGAGGAGTTGGACTCCTCCAGGCCGGCGCCCAGCCCTAGGCCGAGTTGGGGAGGGACTCCCTCCCTCCCCTGGCGCGCCCACACCCTCCCACCTATATAAGGAGGGGCAGGGCTCCCCTCCTAGACACACAAGTTTCCTATCCTCTAAACTAAACCCTAGATCTAGACCCCGGTTTAGAGCTATTCGGTTTAGAGCCTTCTAATTGGTTTAGAGCCCTCTAATTGGTGTGTCTAATTACTAGACCACTAATAGCCTCTCTCATAAGCTCCACCATACTCGCACCGGCTTAAGGCGAAGCCCTGCGGGATTTCCCCTCTACTTCCGGTACCACGCCGTTGTGCTGCCGGAATCGCGAGGAGAGTGCTACAACCTCCGCTGCCTGCTGGAACAAGGGAGAGGAAGGTCTTCGTCGAGTACCGAACGTGTGACCGACTGCGGGAGCGCTGCTGGAACGTGGCGCTGGAAGGATCGTCTACGCGATCTTGAGATCGGAAAGAGTACGACTACATCACCCACGAGAATCTGCTCTCGTTAAACACTTTGGAATCTTCGAGGGTGAGTTATCCCATCGACTCGTTGCTACAATCTAGTAGATAGATCTTGGCTTGTTTGTTTGTATGCGATAGAAAATTTTTGTTTTCCATGCTACGAACCCCTACAGTGGTATCAGAGCCGTGTCTATATGTAGATCTGTTGCACGAGTAGAACACAATGGTCATTGTGGGCGTTGATGCTTTTATTGTAGATTGCTTTTTGTGTACTTTGCATCTTGCGGTATGTTGGGATGAAGCGGCCCGGGCTAACCTTACATGACATCGTTCATGAGACTTGCTCCACGTTTGACATGCAACTTGTATTGCATAAGTGGCTTTGCGGGTGCCTGTTTCTCCTAGCATAGTTAAGATCCAATTTACAACGGGTAATCAACAATGCTAGTATCAATGTTGTGGTTCTTGTTCGTAAGTTAGAACGACACTTATGGAAAGCCCCAAACCACGTAAAATATGCAAAGAAAGTAGAAGCGTCTAACTTTGTTTTGCAGGGGTGTGCAGTGATGTGATATGGCCATGATTGTGATTATATTTGATGTATGCAATGTTCCTTATTGTAAGTTGGCAACCGGCAGGAGCCATATGGTTGTCTTTAATTTCTGTTAAGACCTGCGTGTCTATTCAAAATAGTTGTAATAGTTGATACTGGTGGACGACAACCATGAAGAAGCATCATTGACCTTGATGCTATGCCGGTGATGATGGAGATCATGTTCGTGCTTGAAGATGGAGATCGAAAGCACAAAGAAGAAAGGCCATATCATATCACATATTATGAATTGCATGTGATGTTAATCCTTTATGCATCTTGTATTGCTTAGTAGACGACGGTAGCATTATAAGATGATCCCTCATGCACATAAATTTCAAGTTCTAAAGTGTTCACCCTTAGTATGCACCGTTGCCAAAGCTTGCTGCTTCGAAGCACCACGTGATGATCGGGTGTCTTTGATTCCGCGGGTGAATACAACGTAAGCAAGCCAGATTTGCTTATGCGGAAGCTAAGGTTTGATCTTGACGAGCCTAGCATGTACAGACATGGCCTCAGGAACACGGATCACCGAAAGGTAAAGCATGAATCATATAGTAGATATGATGAACATGTCGATTGTTCGCCATTGAAACTATATCAACTCTCGTGATGATCGGTTTTGATGTGGTGGATTTGGTTCGTGTGATCACTAAAACAATGTGAGGGATATTGTTTTGAGTGGGAGTTCACCTAGATTAATTTAATTATTAATTAGAACTCAATTTATCATAAACTAAATCAAAGTGAATTTGCATAGTTGTTGTAGTCATTGGCATCCGTTTACCACCTTGCGCTTAGTTATAATTGAGATGATAGAACTATAGAATTCTGGTTAGATACTTTACGAACTGGTATCGTATTGTTTTAAGTGTTAATCTAAAGTTTAAAAGTCCTATTGCAAACTTTCAGTAAGTTCCGGTTACTCCATGAAGTTTAATAATTAGTATTAAATCAAGAGTAACAATTCCAAGTGTTAGTATATAAGTATCATGTTTGTATCCATGATTCTTGATATTCAAAGGATTCCCTTAAAATCAAGGTTATCTAGGATCTGAAAGAGTTGTTTCAGAAACCATGATGTGTGGAAGATATTGTGATATCTGAAACGAAGTTTTGGTTGCAACATGATAGAGTATAATATGGCAAAAGTCATGTTCTCATATTTGATGAGAATTTGCAAAAGGTTGGAGACACTTGTTGTCCTAATCCTCCAAAAGGTTTTGGATAGCAACATTATACTCATAATTCATCGTTATAAGCTAAAAGTAGCTTGATCATGGACGATTCCATGATAAGGGTGAATATTTGATTTAGGTAAAATGTTTACTACACCAAGAGATTACTAAAGAAAGGAATTTGAAAGAACACCAAATATTTGATGATGGTGATCTACTTCAAAGTGCAAGTCCAAAGACATTGGTATTTAATTATACACGCTTTGGACTATATGTCATATGTATGACTCCACTATTGATATTGATAGATTCTTTCAAATAGAAAAGGAAATATTGAAAGAGAATCTCATAAATATATGGCAGAAAAGAAAAGACTAGAATTGTTCAGTTTAAGTATATAAATGATATACATGTTATGGCTATATTCTTTGCTTATTAAACAATGTGGTTCTCAAGTATTTGATACTGAATTTGTTGGTGTGAATCGTCATACGAAACAACACAATTCATGAACTACAATGGCCTAAGTAACTAGCAAAAGAATATGTGATGATGTTCATCGAGAACAAATAAAGGGTTATTGTGTTGCTCGTTAAACATCAAAGCTTGCCTTCAAAGATTTGTTTTATCAGGTATTATGAGAACAAAAGGATTGTTCAAATAATTGCCGTAATCCATAAAAGATGGATGATTCGCAAATCTCGTTGGAGACATCACATCCATAAAACTAGTGCTAAAAATGTCGAAGGACAAATTGATTGAAAGATCACTTAGGAAGTGACATCGCCGTTTAAATTATATTTGAAAGAAAACATGAAGAAACTCCATGTTGATGGAATTTTGGAGTCTTCTGATTTTTGATCATATGACGCTTGTGAAACTTTCCTAGAGATAATTAAAACTTCGTTCATAGGCCAAAAGGGAACGAATGACTAGCTTATTGGAACTTGTACATATTGTTGTACGAAGTCCGTTATGTGTAGTCAAGAGCGATGGATTTCAACTTCATATGCTTTCTCCGAAAATTTGAGTGAATATATGAATATTTACTTAATAAGGATGAAGTATGAAACATTTGAAAAGTTCAAAGACTTTCAAGATGAAGTGCAAAATCATTGTAACAAGAATATAAACAGTTTATGATAAAGATCATAAAGGAAGATATTTGAGTTACAAGTTTAGCATAATACCTAAGATTTAAGGAATCGTTCCGTGGATTTGCATTTCCCGAAACACCATAAGAGTATGGAGCGTTCGAGATATGTAATTAAACCTTGTTTGACATGGTAAGATCGAAAGGTGTAATTCATAAAACTGCCATTGTATTTTAAAGATTAAAAGCTTTAGAGATTACCGTTTTTCCACTGAAAAGAGCTCCATCATAATCCGTTGAAATGACACCATATAAGGTTATGGTTTGGGATAAAACCCAAGTTGTCCTTTCTTAAACATTGGTATGCTATGCATAAGAAAGATGTGTGCAACCAAAGTCGGATGAACCTGTCTTTGTATAAACTGTTCCTCCATAAAACACCGGAGACAAAAGTGTTTGTTGCTTAGAACGTCAAGTTTCTTTGAGAAGAAATTTTTCGTGAAAAGTTAAGTGGGAGGACAATAGAAACTTTGATAAGGTTAAAAGAACCTTAGCTGTATGTGCAGAGTTGCGCAGCGCCGAAAAGTGTTCCGGAGGCGGCAACAATGCTCATGGCTCACGTACCTCAAAGGTTGTGGTCACGGAGATCCAAGTTCCTATTGAAACAAGTAGATCGGGTAAACAATCAAATACCAAGATTTGAGGGTTGAATCATTATTTGAGAATAATGAACCGACTACATGCAGAGAAGCGATGATGGGCCCTGACTCCGTAAAATGGCTTGAAGCCATAAAATCCATGATAGTTCCATACACGAGAAATCAAGTTTTGAACTTGAAGGACCCTCGAGAAAGGTGTAAGACCTTACAGTTGTGTCTGGATCTATAAAGAAATAGACATGGATGTTTTACATCTATGAAATAGTCGACATGTTGGGAAAGAATTCACAACAATGTTCAAAGGTTGACTATGACAAGATTTGATCTGTCATAGTGATATTTAGTCTAGACGGATTAATGTAGCAATCACTACATATAATTTTGTTATATGATAGTTGAATAAACAAAACAAGTTCTTCTAATAGAATCGTTACCTAGGCCATGTGCATAACACGGTCCATAGGGTTTTGTTAATTCAAAAGGATGCTAAAAAGCATATGCAAATTTCAATGGTTGAAGTAAGCATAGCGGAGTTGGAATCTTCACTGTGATGAAACTGTTAAAGGAGTTTAAAAGTTCATCAGAGACGATGGAGATGCTTGCATTTGCAAGGAATTAAGTGGGAGCACTAAGACATGTTTCTAATACATTATGTGGAAGACATATTGTTGATTGGAAATAATGTATCTTTTATTAACGCATATTAAGAATTTCATCCCGATGAAAGACTTAGGCAAAACCCAAATATTTGGCATCAATAGACGCTAATATGGTTGTGCCAGAAGTACATAGACAAGATATTGAATGAGTTCAATATAGAAACTACAAGAGAAGGTTCTTGTCGCACAGAAAGGATTGAATGAGTTCAATGTTGATGATATATTCAAGTGTATTGACATTTGGTAAAGTGAAACAAATAATCAAGTATAGATTGATACTTGATGTATGAAATCACAAAGAGTATTTATATCAATCATACTGTGATATGTACAAATCCAGATATGTCCTATGCTCTAAATGTTGAGAGCATATACCAGAATGATTCGTAAGATGATCATTGGACAATAGTAAGGATATTCTTATGATCTTCTGAAAGAACTAAGAGTATAATATTTGTAGAAGTGACAAATAGATGGTTAGTTCATTGTAAAAGTACTACATTGAAACTAGCTTTGTCACAAAGTACAAATTAAGTTTATCTCAATCTAAACTAAGGGTGGCACAATATAATGGAAAGTGAGTTCCATAATGGATTTGGATGATTTCCAAAGTTAAGACATTGTGACAGATACTACAACAAAAGGCTAAGTATATGACTGCTATTATAGCAGCAAAAGAGGGCATTTGTGTCAAGTAGTTTGTTATCAAACTAGGTGTAGTTCACAGCGGGATAATACTATGAAGATATATTGTACGACAATATTGTCAACATGTTTTAACCCCAAAGAACTAAAGGTCACACCGAAAGACCAAATTTATACAAAGCCATCTCATTAGAGAATGAGTGATGCGTAGAGACGCAAAGACATGCAATTACACACGGACCTGGAAGTGTCAGATCCGGAGATCAGTTGACCACTAGCAATCGTGTACATACAACACCGGAAAGCCATAGGTGTTGAATACACAAAGATTTGAAACTAGATTATTGACTCTAGTGCAAGTGGGAGACTGTTGGAGATATGCCCAAGAGGCAATAATAAAGTGGTTATTATCATATCTTCGTATTTATGATAAATGTTTACATACCATGCTATAATTGTATTAACAGGAAACATTAATACTTGTGTGATTTGTAAACATAAAAGAGTCCCTAGTAAAGCCTCTTGTTAAACTAGCTTGTTGGTTAATATATGATCATGGTTTCCTGATCATGAACATAGAGATGTTATTAACAACAGGATCATATCATTAGGAGAATGATATGGTGGACATACTCCTATAGATAAGCGTAGCATAAAGATCAAGTCATTTTAATAGTTCAATTGCTATATGCTTTCTGATACATAGTAACCTGATTCCTTCGACCATGAGATCATGCATATCACCTTTGCCGGATGGATGCTTTGATGACATCAAACACCACACCGTAACAGGGTGGCTATAAAAGTGGCATTGAGTGTTCGGAAAGTATTGGTTGAAACACATGGATCAAGAGTGGGATTTGTCCATCCACATGACGGATAGATATTCTCTGGGCCCTCTCGGTGAAATGTCATCCAATTAGCTTGCAAGCATGTGACTTGGTCACAAGGGATCACATATCACGGGAACGAGAAAAGAGTACTTATCAGTAACGAGGTTGAACTAGGTATGCAGAGATACCGACGATCATAACCTCGGATAAGTAACATATCGTGAGACAAAGGGAAATTGGTATCGTATGTAAGTGGTTCATTCGATCGCAAAGTAATCGTAGAAATATGTGGGAGCCATATGAATTTCCAGATTCCTCTATTGGTTATTGTTCGGAGAAGTGTCTCGATCATGTCCGCATAATTCACGAACCGTAGGGAGACACACTTAAGGATTCGACGTTGTTTGAGTAGTTATGGTATTATGAGAAAGAGACCGAATGTTGTTCGGAGTCTCGGATGGGATCCGGGATATCACGAGGAGATCCGGAATGGTCCGGAGAATAAGATTCATATAAGGAAAGTCCCGTTTCGGAGTTCGGGAATGATTCCGGTGTTTTCATCGGGGATATTCTAGAAGGTTCCGGATTGTCCGGCACTCCGGGGGGGAAGGGGTACATGAATGTGTCATTACATATTGGAATGATTGCATCATGTACTAAGTGTTCTTGCTGTCCCAAATATAGGATTAAATTGAATCCTAAAACAGAAAAGTCAAATGTCCAGTTTGAAAGTCAAACTGCCAAAACAAGAAACTGTGGGAAACAAGCAAGAGGAGTTGGAACCAACCTGGAGGAGGAGTTGGACTCCTCCAGGCCGGCGCCCAGCCCTAGGCCGAGTTGGGGAGGGACTCCCTCCCTCCCCTGGCGCGCCCACACCCTCCCACCTATATAAGGAGGGGCAGGGCTCCCCTCCTAGACACACAAGTTTCCTATCCTCTAAACTAAACCCTAGATCTAGACCCCGGTTTAGAGCTATTCGGTTTAGAGCCTTCTAATTGGTTTAGAGCCCTCTAATTGGTGTGTCTAATTACTAGACCACTAATAGCCTCTCTCATAAGCTCCACCATACTCGCACCGGCTTAAGGCGAAGCCCTGCGGGATTTCCCCTCTACTTCCGGTACCACGCCGTTGTGCTGCCGGAATCGCGAGGAGAGTGCTACAACCTCCGCTGCCTGCTGGAACAAGGGAGAGGAAGGTCTTCGTCGAGTACCGAACGTGTGACCGACTGCGGGAGCGCTGCTGGAACGTGGCGCTGGAAGGATCGTCTACGCGATCTTGAGATCGGAAAGAGTACGACTACATCACCCACGAGAATCTGCTCTCGTTAAACACTTTGGAATCTTCGAGGGTGAGTTATCCCATCGACTCGTTGCTACAATCTAGTAGATAGATCTTGGCTTGTTTGTTTGTATGCGATAGAAAATTTTTGTTTTCCATGCTACGAACCCCTACAAAAGGGGGGCGCCGAACTACTATATTGGGACAAGCATATTCCTCGAATATGCTTGCCACATCATCCCTAAAGGAACCCAAGGCTCTCCTTTATAAGGGGAGGCTTGGACCCTAAGGAAGGGATCGGCTCATTTTTTACCGTTAGGCTGGTAAAGTTCTTCTTGGCTCCTTGAACACAGCTCAAGGAGCACTTGTAGTCCAAGGAAGGAGAAATAAAGATCTTAGCCTTTGTCTTCTGTGTGTAGAATCAACTGCATCTTCCCTCCCCAGATCCCTCTAGCATCCATTGGCCCCATACTTTAGCCTACCCATGGCATCTGTCGTGCCACCACCACGACAGTTGGCGCCCACCGTGGGGCCAGCAGCGGTGCTAGCTGGATTCATGATCCGAACGGGAAACTTCATCAACACTGGCGAGCGCGTTGTTTCTGGCTTGGTCCGGAGGTTTGATCTCTGCGACTACGTCAGTGACAATGCGGGCAGCTTCAGGGGAAAAACTCCCCCGCGGAACGGTGTCTTCATCAGCTTGGGCGGGCACAGGGTCTACGTCGGCATCGACATCTCCGGCATTTATCCTCACCAAGTTGTTGTTGCAGGAGAGCCACCCCTTAGCGCTGCAAGCCGTCCATGCGGAGCGCGTCCGGCAGGCAGCGTCGAGGTGATGGTCGCAGCCAGAGTGCAGGCGGGAGTAGCGTCTGCCGGATCGACCATAGACCCCGCCGCAGGCGTGCAGGGCGCGCCCAGGCAGACGACACCACTACCCACCGAGGTAATCCCTCTAGTGACCAACCAGGCCGAGGTACAGGACACTACCCCAAAGGCACCAAGAGTGAGAGGGCCACCTCTGGAAAGACCAGAAAACATTTCTTCAGGCGACCATAGAAAACCTGACTACACCTGTAGCGCCGATACTTGATCCGGCCAATGCTCAGGCAGAATTAGAAGAAACCAGGCAAAAGGTGCTGGTAGAGGCAAAAAAGGTGTCGGCCTTGCGGGAGTCCTTAAACAGGACCCTGCGAGAATATGCCAAAGCTAATAAGCTTGACGTCGCTCCTGAACGGGTTGACGAGTTGAGATTAAGAGGGAAGAACCTCATAGATGATATTAACAAGGAGCATGATGCTCATAAGGCAGAATCAGTTGACTTGGGCTTGCCGAGGTATAGTACCCGGCAAAGAACCTGAGAGCGGCAAATGCCGCAGCATTGGAGTTAGAGGGGTTGACCGGCGAGGCCCGGCAAAAACAACAAGAAAGGGTGAATGAGCTGGTGCGCATCGCGAACCAGCAAAACGAGGAAATGCTCAGGACGGACCCGGCAAGGCCAGGGGCCTCGCGAATGGTTCACTCGGCTGGAGCAGCACCTGCCTTGTCCGTGGCGGCAGCATCCTCACCCGGAAACAATGCACGAAAGGACAAAGCAGTGACCTCAGGAAAGAGAAACAAGCAAATCGTTCCGTATGATCCGGCGATAGCCGGGAAAGCAAACGAGAACAGAGGCAATGGAAGCCGAGGTAACAGTGGTGAGAGGAATCCCGGCCGTGTTGAGAAGGACGGCGGAAGCCGAGGTAATGGAGACCTCGGCAGAAGAGAGCTCGGGAGAGGCAATCACGAGAACAATATCCTTGTTGAGGTAAGGAGAGAACTGCCGCTCAATCCGCAGCCAAGACATGAACCTCGGCAGGAGAGAGAAGCAAGAACAGCTCGCCACAATAAAGTGAATGAAAGGTACAACGATGGATATTCCGAGATGCAATATGCGATCCATGGTGGGAATAACCACTATGGAATACAGGACAGGGTTCTGTACAGAGGTTTGCCATCAAATGATGCCAGAGTAAAGCTAGACCGGCTATACCGGTCCGAGTTGCTGGAAGAACAGGGTCCACCGGGTCCGACATGCTTTGGACCACAGATCATGGGCGAACCACCTGTGCCGAACTTTCAGTTAGCGAGAGGCACGAAAACATATAATGGGAGCACCAAACCGCAAGACTGGTTGATTGATTATGCCACTGCTGTGAAAATAGCGGGTGGCAACTTACGATGGGCAGTACGATATGTCCCACAAATGTTGGAAGGACCAGCTAGGGTATGGCTGAACAATTTGCCAGCGGGCAGTATCAACTGTTGGTTGGATTTTGAAGAAATGTTCGTTAGCAACTTTACCAGCACATACAAGAGGCCAAACAGGCCGCAACAGTTAGCCATGTGCAAGCAGAGACCGAATGAAACCGACAGAGATTTTTTAACTCGGTGGTGTAACCTGAGAAACTCGTGTGAAGGAGTTATAGAGTCGTAAGCAATAGCTTGGTTCGCTCAAGGATGCCGATATGCCAGTGTATTATGGCAACGACTGCAAAGAGATATGCCAACCACATTGGCAGAAACTATCAGAATAGCGGACTCCTATGCATTGGCAGATCCAACGCAACCAGAGTTAATGTCGGCGGATCATCGGGAGCAACAAGAACAGTATGCAAGAGATTTGGCCGGGTCATCCAGGCGCAATGACTTCAGGGGAAGAAGAAGAGAAGAAAGGCCGAATTACAGATATAATTCGGCCCAAGTGGCAGCGGTAGCGCAGGATCAGCCGAGTCACGGAACGACTCAACGGCAAAAGAATGGTCCTCAGCAGTGGACACCAAGAAATGAAGGAAAAAGACAGTGGACCCAAGAACAAAAGAAGCAATGGCAAGAGAGGCCGAAGTACACATTCGAATCTATGTTAGATCAGCCGTGTAAATTTCACACGTCAAACCCAGCCAGGCCAGCCAACCATACTACTCGCCAATGTGCATGGATGAAAAATGTAATGGGAAACCCCGCAGGCATTCAGGCAGCGCCCCTTCAAGTACATCAGCAGCATCAACCACAGTTGACTGGAGCAAATGCGCAGCAACTGATGCTACCGCCTCCTCCCCCGAGATAAGATAACTCGGACCGGAGAGATGCGGTACATCAAGTGATGAACCAAGGCCAGGATGGAAGGACAAATCCAGGAAATACTGGACGCAATGATTACAGAGAACATCATCAGTCTTATTGCGTGTTCACGACGGAACAGCAGGACAAGCAGAGTGTGCAGCACCGGCATATGGAAGTAAATGCAGTCATGCCGGCAGTGCCAAGATATATGCCTTGGTCAGATCAGGAAATAACTTGGAGCATAAAGGATCACCCCAAGATAATGCCGAGTCCGGGGTCGTATGCACTCGTGTTGGATCCAACATTTGTTGGACCAAGCATTAATGTGAAATTTTCAAAGGTTCTCATTGATAATGGGAGCAGTATCAACATCAAGTACAAAGATACCATGCATAAACTCGGAATATCGCAGAACATGCTGCAATCCACGAGGACCACTTTCCATGGGATAGTACCAGGGCTTTCATGCGAACCCATTGGCAAGGTCCGAGTGGATGTGTTATTCGGCACAAGAGATAACCGCAGAGCAGAAAACTTAGAGTTTGAAGTGGTGGATCTAGAGAGTTGTTATCATGCTTTACTCGGACGACCTGCGTTGGCCAAATTCATAGGCAGCTGTCATGTAAGTTATCTGAAAATGAAGCTACCCGGACCACAAGGAGTGATAACAGTAACAGGGGATTACAAGAAGTCAATGGAATGTGCCTCAACCGGGTCAAATTTGGCCGAATCACTGGTTATAGCAAGAGAGAAAAGAAGGATTCAGGAGGTAGCAGCCCTCGCTCAGTCGGCACAGCTGAATATGCCGGCATTAGCCAATCCACATGGAAGTGTCTCCTTTCATCCGATTAAAGAAACGAAGAAGTTTCAGATAGATGAGCAATTCCCAGAGCGTACTGTTACTATTGGTGTAGGCCTAGATGCTAAATAGGAAAGCGAGCTCACCAACTTCCTCCGTGAGAATCGGGACATCTTTGCATGGTCAACTCAGGATCTGCAAGGTGTTCCGAGGGAGTTGGCTGAGCACTCTCTGAATGTAAGGCCAGGAGCAAGGCCGGTGAAGCAACCTCTCCGCCGCTTAGCCGAAGACAGGAGAAAAATAATAGGGGATGAAATAGCTCGGCTCCTCGCGGACGGATTCATCATGGAGGTGCTGTATCCGGATTGGTTATCAAATCCGGTGCTAGTAGAAAAGAAGAAAGATGATCCGAATGTAGCCATTGTATGGCGAATGTGTATCGATTACACGAACCTGAACAAGGCGTGTCCGAAAGATCCTTTTCCATTACCTAGAATAGACCAAGTCATTGATTTGACTGCTGGTTGTGAATTATTGTCATTTGTAGACGCGTATTCTGGTTTTCACCAGATACCGTTAAATCCGGCCGATCAAATAAAGACTGCGTTTATTACCTCGTACGGGGCTTATTGCTATCGCACAATGCCATTCGGCCTGCGCAACGCAGGAGCGACATATCAGAGGTGCATGCAAAAATGTCTACATGACCAGATAGGAAAAAATGTACAAGTATATGTGGATTATGTGGTCATCAAAACCAAGGAAAGAAAAACGCTACTGGATGATATACGGCAGACTTTCGCGAACCTGAGGAGGTTCCGAATGAAGCTTAACCCAGAAAAATGCACATTCGGCGTGCCAGCAGGAAAGTTACTCGGTTTCCTCGTATCTAGCCGAGGTATAGAGGCCAACCCAACCAAAATAAAGGCAGTAGAAAGAATGGAGTTGCCAAGGTGTCTAAATGATGTACAAAAGTTCACGGGATGTTTAGCCTTGCTCAGCCGGTTTGTATGTCGGCTGGGAGAGAAGGCACTACCACTCTATCAACTGATGAAGAAATCAGATAAGTTCATTTGGACTCCACAAGCAGACAGTGCATTTCGTGAATTGAAAAGAATGTTGGTCACAACACCCATTTTAGCTTCCCCATTATCAAAAGAGCCTACGTTACTCTATATAGCGGCTACCAACAGAGTAGTGAGTGCTGTAGTCGTCGTAGAACGACTCGAAAATGATAAGTCGGTATAGAGGCCGGTATATTATTTGAGCGAGGTGTTATCCGCTTCAAAGCAAAATTACCCACATTATCAGAAGATGGCTTATGGAGTGTATATGTCGGCAAAGAAACTTAAACATTACTTCGAAGAGCACCCCATCAAAGTGATTTGTGAAGCACCCATAGCCGACATATTGAGCAACAAAGATGCAAGTGGCCGAATAGAAAAATGGGCAATTGAATTGTCGCCTTATGCTCCGCAATTCGATAGGAGAGAAGCAATCAAATCTCAGGCGGTGGCCGACTTCTTCGTAGATTGGGCCGAGGTGCAATATGAGCCACCGTTACCAGACCCGAATTATTGGAAGATGCACTTCGACGGTTCAAAACTAAGAAATAGTTTGGGGGCAGGAATAGTGTTGACCTCGCCCAAAAGAGATCAGTTCAAATATGTGCCGCAAATACATTTTGCCGCGTCAAACAACGTAGCTGAATATGAAGCACTGGTCCATGGATTGAAGGTAGCAAAGGAGATTGGCATACGCCGAATCTTATGTTATGGGGACTCAGATCTAGTAGTACAGCAAGTCTCAGGCAATTGGGACGCATTGGATGATAATATGGCTTTATATAGATTTCATGTGCAAAAGATCAGTGGATACTTTGAGGGGTGTGAATTTCACCACATACCTCAGGCAGAAAATGATGCCACGGACACGTTGTCAAAACTAGGATCAACCAGGCAGTCAATTCCCCCAGGTATCGCCCTAGAACACCTAAGGAAACCATCGATAACTCCGTCACCAGAATCCGAATCCATATTTATTCCAGTAAATTCAGCGGAAGATAGTGTGCCAATGGAAATTGACCAGCAATATAACCCGGAGTTCCCCAAGAGAAAGACAGCTGAAGTAAGCATAACTATGGAGAAAGCCGAGGCAGCTATGTCGGCAGAAAAAATGGAAACAGACAGTGAGATCACACTAGAGAAAGTAATTCCCGTATGGGCGCAACCCATATTCTCTTTCCTTAGAGATGCGACTTTGCCGAATAATGAGGTATTAGCAAGACAGATAGCAAGGAGAGCTAAAGCTTATACGATCATAAATAATGAGCTATACAAAAGAAGCGTCACAAGTGTATTGCAAAGATGTGTGAGTTCGGCAGAAGGCCAGGAGATACTCCGAGATATACATCAAGGAGAATGTGGACATCATGCCTCATCTCGTGCCTTAGTGGCCAAAGCATTCAGGCATGGGTTTTATTGGCCAACGGCGTTGAAAGAAGCCAAAGAACTGGTTGAAAAATGCAATGGTTGTCAGAGATATGCAACCAAGATACACATGCTGTCGTCCGAGTTAAAAACGATACCCATTACTTGGCCGTTTTCTGTTTGGTGCTTAGATATGGTGGGACCATTTAAGCCGGCCCGAGGGGGGATGACCCACATATTGGTTATGGTGGACAAGTTCACGAAATGGATTGAAGTGAAACCAATAAAAAAATGCGATGGGCCCACTGCAGTAAAATTCCTCAAAGATATTATCTTAAGATATGGGTACCCGCACAGTGTTATTACAGATAACGGCACAAACTTTGCAGAAGGAGCTTTCGCTAGATTCTGCCAAGAAAAACACATAAGATTAGATGTTGCCTCTGTAGCTCACCCAGCATCCAATGGGCAAGTGGAAAGGTCTAATGGACTAGTATTATCGGGAATAAAACCACGACTCGTCGAACCGTTGCAAAGGTCGGCAGGATGTTGGATTGAGGAACTACCAGTAGTATTATGGAGCCTCAGAACTACTCCCAACAGATCAATAGGTTATACACCTTCTTTCTGGTATACGGAGGAGAAGCTGTGCTTCCAGCCGACATAATACATGACTTTCCAAGAGTTACTCAATATACGACTTCAGAAGTAAATGAAGTAGCTCGGCAAGATACTGTCGATCTGCTAGAAGAAGCCAGAGAGCTGGCGCTATCAAGATCAGCTATTTATCAGCAGAACTTACGACGATATCACAGCAAGAAGGTGAATCCAAGAGTGTTCAAAGAAGGAGATTTAGTTCTCCGACTGGTGCAACGCACGGCCGGCATGCACAAGCTGTCGCCTCCATGGGAAGGACCATTCGTCGTGAGCAAAGCATTGCACAATGATGCCTATTACCTAATCGACGCTCAATCCCCTGGAAAGAACAGGGCAGACAAAGCCGGCGAAGAAACGAAAAGGCCATGGAACGTAGCTTTACTTCGTCCATTTTACTCATAGCAGTCATCAGCGACACATTGTAAAGTAGTATCTCAAGATCAAGCACCAATTATGTTTCAAACCTCGGCGTCCAGAGCAGTGACTCGGGGACTGCCATATGTTATTTCAATTTTAGGTTATGTATTAAACCTCGGCATTCAGAGCAGTGACTCGGGGACTGCCATATGTTATTTCAATTTTAGGTTATGTATTAAACCTCAGCATCCAGAGCAGTGACTCGGGGACTGCCATATGTTGTTGTAATTTCATGTTATGTATTAATCCTCGGCATCCAGAGCAGTGACTCGGGGACTGCCATATGTTATTTCAATTTTATGATATGTGTTGAACCTCGGCATCCAGGGCAGTGACTCGGGGACTGTCGTATGATATTTCCATTTTATGTTATGTGCTAAACCTCGGCACCTCGAGCAGCGACTCAACCGTCTTATATTATTTCTGAAATTTGGATTACACGCTAAGACTTCGGTGATATAGGCAGTGACTCGGGGACTGCCATCTATTGTCTCGAAGTGGTGGTTAGCCTTTGATACAAGGAAGGTATCAAACTTCGACACTCAAAGCAAGAACAGCTCAATCTCATATAATATTCTAAGTCCACACCTATATTAATGGGCTAAACCATGGGAATACAAAGGCAATTATATATCCCAAAATCAAGAAATTGCAGGCCGCCAAAGCAAGGATTCGGACAAACAGGACCACTTAAACAAAGTGATAACAATTACAAATATATATGTCTCAGCAGCACACGGCAAAAGAAATTCATACCATACAGAAGACGGACAAATATTCCACATACATCATACGCCCGGCATACCAGGGATAAGAAATGACTTAGAGGTTTTTAGCTGGAGAGGCAATAACTTGATCAGGGGCTGGGCACTCCGAGGTAGGTGGAACTTCGGCCGAGGTTGCCTCGCCCTCCACAGACCCAGGAGCGACTTCGAAAGAAGCCCGAGGCTGCTGTGGAGCGTCAGTTTGTGCAGTAGAATGCCCAGTACCTTTGGATGAGGATCGCGCGTCGCCGCTGCCATCCGAGCTCGAACTGGAATCACCAGAAGTAGCCGAGTTGTCCTCACCTTCTCCTTGTTCAGCCGAGTTAGTATCCGATGCATCCTCAACTACGACCTCGTCGTCCGGGTTAGGAAGTAAACTCGGACCTTCGTTCCAGGTATGCACGTCGGCATACTCAACGAGTTGGAAGGCGTGAGCCTGCCGAAGAGCAACAAAGGTGGGGTCCTCAACCCAACGGGAACCAGTGCGCAAATTTCTCAAGATATCAAGAGAAATATCTTCATACCATGACATAATAATGGTGAGAGCCATATCAGCGCCAGCTCGTCCGGCTGATTCCCTCCAGAGAATTAGTTGCCTCTCGGACGCCATTAATCTTTTCACCAGCAATTGGACCTCATTGATATCAGGAGTCCCAGAATATTCAGCCAGAGAACATGATAGGCTCGGATAGCTGCCTGCACCAAATCCCTGCCCATTATCTTCATCGGACCAACTGCAGCGCCAACAGCAACCAGGAAATCTTCCATCGAGTACTCCGAGTCCGCGTCAATAGGAACACCTCGGCGCACACGAGCACTAAGAACCGCTTTAGAGCTCACGGGCTTAGCTTCTGGAAAATGATCTGTGCAAAACACGAACGCGTCAAGGGGCAGTAGGAAAAAAGAAAAAGATAATTCGGCCATGCTAAGAAGCTTACGATGAATATAATTCAGCATTATCTGAAGGTCTTTAGCCCAGTCAATCTTGCTCTTCTCAAAGCGAGCGATCTCCTCGCTCATTCCCCAGGTTTTCACTTCGGCAGCCTCGAGGAGCTCTTTATTTTTCTGCAGTTGCAGAGCTAGCCAATTTTTCTCCTCGGAGAACTCCTGGTCGACCTTTTCTAATTTGGACTTCTGAGAGAGCTTAAGGGCCTCCACCTCCGTGCGCAGGCGAGCTATTTCATCATCTTTTTCTTTTAGCTGCGCCAAATGAGTAGCGCTTTGTTCTAAAAAATGCAGCATCACATCAGGCATGGGCGTGCAATCTTGGTGAGATGCTGCAAAGGTTTGCAACTCGGCTTTACCAAAGCCAAACGAGATAAAAGAAACTTAGCGCATATTTTAAAGAGGGAAGGTATAAAGTAAAAGGGAAACTAACCTTCCAGGGTCTTGACTTTCTTCTCAAGACGGATGTTAAGGTTATTGATGTTACCTATTTACCAACAAAGTGAGCCGGCATCTCGCATACAAAACAGTAAGAATGTCGGAGATGACGAAAAGAATCGTTGACTTACCAGCCTTTTTCACCACAGGAATAACTTTCTCATATTTTTCTTGTGCGAAAAAAGCAATCTTTGAAATTCGGCAGTCCGCCGGTCATGTGCAACCTGAGCAATAGAGCAAACGATGAATAGATATTCGAAGATAAGACAGATCCGAGTTAAGCAAAACTTAACCCGGATCTAGGTGGCTGGATATTCAAAGACAAAACAGATCCGAGTCAAGCGAAACTTAACCCAGATCTAGGTGGCTGGATATTCAAAGCCAAAACAGGTCCGAGTCAAGCGAAACCTAACCCGGATCTAGGTGGCTGGATATTCAAAGCCAAAACAGATCCGAGTCAAGCAAAACTTAACCCGGATCTAGGTGGCTGGATATTCAAAGCCAAAACAGATCCGAGTCGAGCGAAACCTAACCCGGATCTAGGTGGCTGGATATTCAAAGCCAAAACAGATCCGAGTCAAGCAAAACTTAACCCGGATCTAGGTGGCTGGATATTCAAAGATCAGCTAGACAAAAATCAAGCAAAGTTTAAGGCAGATCTAGTCGGATATAGGTTCGAACCCTAAAAGTTAAACTGAATTAAGTAGAGCATCGTGAAACTTCCAAGCAAATAACAAGTTATTCGCTTGCAAGTTTCGGGGACTAGAGTATATATAGTAGCATCTGGAGAATTAATCAAAACTCCGTAAAACAGCAATTACCTCATTCATTTTGTTACTATCAAGGACGATCTTGGCGGCTTGATCCAAGCGGCTGCTAATGTCGGAAAGCTGAAACGGCTGACTGATTGGATTACCCTCAAACTGATCGGCAGCATTCCAGTTATTGGCATATTCCACCAGCGAGCCGAGGCTGTTCCCACTCGCCGTGCGAGTTAGGACTTTACCCCGGACCTGCTGTGTAACCACCGCGTCCGCAGGGCTTTTATGAAGAGCAAGCTGGGTACCGGCGGCCGGAGTAACGGAGGCTTTGGTGGAGGCAGCTCCTTTGCGCAGCACATCGGCGATACTCGGCTGAGAAGAGCCGACAAGACCTCTCTAGGAAGTGGAAGCTTTAGTGGCGACAGCTTTTCTTGCTTTAGAAGAGGCATCAGCAGGAGCTGATACCTCGGCAATGGGAACAGTGTCTTTAGGAGCCGGAGGGGTCACGGTTGCAGAGGGCGCCGAGATATTCGCGTCCTTGGCCGGGGCTGGAGTTATTATAGAAACCGCAGGGGTAGAAAGAGGCTCGGTAGAGACGCTCGGATTCACAGAGGAGGCAACTGGTTCGGTGGAAATCTCGGAGGGCCGAGCGGAATCAACGTCAACAAGAGAAGTCTCAGGCACATCGTGGCGAGGGGGCGACCGATTCGGACCTAGAGGAGATGCAGCTCGAGCAGGACTGGGAATCCTGGTATCTTCAGCAGGCGCAGGAGACGGCTGCCGAGTCACACGTCTAGTCATGCTAGGGCCGCCGGGCTTAACAGAAAGTGGAGCACTGCGAAAATAAAAAAGAGAGAAGGACGTCAGGTTGAAAAGCAGAAAGAGAGAAACAAGAAATGCGAGCAAAAGGAACTTACCCTGCGACTCCAGGCATGGTCTTGCGCCTGGGAGGATTCGGAGCGGATTTCTTCATTCGTTTCTTGGGGGCCGCCTCTGAGGCACCAGCAGGAGCCCCACGTTTCCCCGAGGTAACAGGGGGCCGGGAAGCAATAGGCTCGGCGTCGTGAACCTGACCGACCGGATTAGCTGGGAAAGTAGAAGCCGGAAATGCATAAGAAATGGGCATTGCGGCAACTACCTCTAGAACTTGGACCTCGTCCGAATCACCTTCCTCCTCGTGGGCCGAGGTCTTGCCGCGAGCACGAGCCGGAGCGAGATCCGACTTGGGGACGAACTCTTCCGAGTCTGGCTCCCCAATGTCCGGGGTATTCCGGTCCGCAGGCCACAGAAGCGACAAAACCTCGGCATCCTCGTCCTTCTGCTCTGCAAACCTCTGTAAGACAAGAAAGAGGAAAATTAGTGAAAACAGTTACGAAAACAATTGGATAACAAAGTGTTAGTGGTTAAGCTTACTTCGGGAGGGGGACGCTCGCGGGTAAACGGCTTCAATCCCCAAGCCCAGTCCTCAGGCATCTCCGTCTTGAAGTAGCTCGAACACGCTTAAAGATGAGATAGTTTTCCAGCTCCACGATCAAGACTCGGTTGGGGTCAAGAGGACCGCTCATTTGGCAGAGTTTGTGCGTCCGTTTCTAGAATGGGCAGATTCGGCTACTGATAAAGGTAGCCATCAGATCCTCGCCGCGTAATCCGGCGCGATTCACCTCCTTAAGCCGAATCTCAAAAGCCTCGGCCAAGGCGTGACTCTTCCTCGGATTATAAGTCCAATTCACCTTGGAGGGCGTACCAATGGAGAAGGCAGGGAGCCGAATCTTGTCCTCCGTTCCTGTGTTCTTGACATAGAAGAAGGACTTGTGCCACTTCTTGCACGACTCTAGCCCCGTGACACGAGGAAATACAGACTTCCTCCGAGGCGTAATGGACGCTGCTCCACATTGAGTAAGCAGCTTCTCGGAAGGGTGCAGAGACTTGTCAGGAACAACGTTAGAACAAATCTGGAAAAACTTCGACTAGACATGCACGGACGGCCATAGGCCGAAGTATCCCTCCGAGGCAGAGATAAAAGCAGAGAGAGAGGCGATGGCATTTGCAGGAAGGTGATGCGACTGAAGGCCGAAGTAGTCGAGAAATTCCCTGGCAAAGTCGCTAAGAGGGAGACCAAAGCCGCGCGAGAAATGCGACATGAAAACTACATACTCGCCCTCCCTAAGGTCCGGAGAGGACTCGCTGCCGGGTAAGCGACAAGCGACCTCGGCGGGAATCCTCCGAGTCCGGATAAGCCACTCGATCTCACGGCGAGTAACGGAGGAGCCCTGCCACGAGCCTCGCTCAGGCCCAGAGCCAGCATCATCATCCTCTATCAGGGCACCGCTGAAGGAGCTAGACATGGGCTCGCCGGAGAAATCAGCGGAGGAAGAACTAGCGGCGGAGGAGAGTTTAGAACTACAGGGCCCCATCGTGATTCTACGCAGAAACGGCGGCGGTGCAGCAAAGGAACTACCACACGAAAACTAAAGGGAGACAGAGGAATCTAGAGGAAAGCATAGGCGATGGGACCGGAAGGAACTCACCGGCGACGACGCCGGAGCAAGCGAACGAGGACGAGGCAGACGGAGCAGCGCGGCGGGGTCCTCGCCGTCGGAGATTCAGATGAACGCATGGCGGCGGAGCCGCGAACGGGCGCAGAAGCGAGAGGAAGAAGAAGGGCGCGGGCGAGCGAAAAGGGGAAAGTGAATTCCCCAGCGCCGCGCCCCTCTTTATAACCGAGCCGCTTGCGAGGTAGTGGGATCGTGGGTGTGGCGGTTGACCGTGTAGATCGTGTGCGCCGCACGACCGCACGTCGTTGAGTAGAACCGCACCAAGGACCACACGGTGGCAAAGAAGGTCACGATCCCCAACAGAAACGACACACGAGGCGTCGCAGCGCCGGCGCGACAGGCGCAGTAGTAACTGTAGCCTGTCAGTAAATACTGTAGAGGAACAAAAAACTAGAGAAACAATGATGGGTATGACATGTAGGACGAGGCGTACGCGAGAAGATACGAAGATACCTCGGACGAGAAAGATATAACTCAGAAACAATACAGAACAAGTGTCATGAAACTGATATGGCCCGGCCGAGATTATCGGCGGGGCCATACCAGCTTCGGGGACTAATGTTGGGGAGGTAACCCCGGATAGGGTAAAGACGGGGAAAGACGAAAGGATGCTCCCCGTCTAGTTTCCGAGTTACAGTCTGAATCGGCCGAATCCTATAGAGGTCGGCCGAGATAGGAAAGGGCAGGACCCTTATAGTAATGGCAAGGCATTACCCGGCCGAGATACTGCGTAAGTCGGCCGGGTTAGCCCGAGTAATCTTGATGCAGGTGAAGGACAAGCCGAGTTACGCGAGGCAGGGCCGAATGATACGAAGCTTGCAGGAGAAGGAGAAGCCTAAAGTCAAACTCTAGCGGCAGGCTAGGGAGAATCTGAGCGAAGCCAAGCACTAGGGACAAAGGCGCAGAGCGATAGAGGGACAGAAGGAGGTCACGGAGGTGACAGTCCTGAAGCCCGAGGCGCGCAGGAGGGGCCCTCTGGAACCTTGCCGTCAATAAGGGAGCGACAGGGAAAGGGGGGCGCCGAACTACTATATTGGGACAAGCATATTCCTAGAATATGCTTGCCACATCAGCCCTAAAGGAATCCAAGGCTCTCCTTTATAAGGGGAGGCTTGGACCCTAAGGAAGGGATCGGCTCATTTTTTACCGTTAGGCTGGTAAAGTTCTTCTTGACTCCTTGAACACAGCTCAAGGAGCACTTGTAGTCCAAGGAAGGAGAAATAAAGATCTTAGCCTTTGTCTTCTGTGTGTAGAATCAACTGCATCTTCCCTCCCCAGATCCCTCTAGCATCCATTGGCCCCATACTTTAGCCTACCCATGGCATCTGCCGTGCCACCACCACGACAGTGGATGAACATCACACTAGAGAACTGTCGGAGCAGCTGATGCAGCGCCTCGGCGGCCAGGTGTGCTTCCAGGGTGCACAAAAGAGGAAGTGGAGGCTGTGGTGGGAAGGGGATGTCGTACTCTCTATGCATGGTCCCCTTTTATAAAGATAGAGTTTAGGGATGGCAATGGAGCGGGTTTGGACGGATATAGCAAAACCAAATCCAAATCCAAATCCATGAAACTCACTCTAGCCCGCCCACGAAGATATCCATGGGCATGGATGTCGCTCCAGATCTAAACCCGCCGGATATCCAGTATCCATGGATATCCATTGGTTTACATACTATATACAATAATCATAATAACATTCAGCTTAACTACGATATAATAGCAATTTCCGACAGCATTTCAGCAAATATTATATGGATAATACATAGGAATATCAAAGCAATAATATTTTAACCACATAGTACTTAAAATATCACACGGTAACATAAAAAAGTACATAGATGTCCCATAACAGTCTTAGAGAATGCTTTTTATTACAAGTTTCCAATACAACATCTCATACATTCAATAGATATAGCAATGCATAGTAGAAACGTTGAGTTGAAACTTGGTTGATTAGAGCCTCATTCCTCGGTGACAATGGATTCATTGGCATCCTACAATTGAAGAAACACTAAAGCTTATCAAAGTTACACATCACAAGAATGAATAATGGAAGTAAGTAAATGACTACAGAAATAGTACCATTTCTTCTTGTTCATCTTCAAGAACATTTTATACAGCAAGGACATTACCATGAATATAACCTAATGCAATTGCCAAAAAAAGGAACAACTTAGATTTCATATTTCACAAGAGAAGTTAGAAACAAAGGTGGAAATGTATAATTGAATTACCTAACATGTCCGCTCGAGACCATGATTGCATACACATGAGAGCTTCTGATATTTTTGGTGCAAGTCGACTAAGATGTGGACTAATTAGTCTCCCGATCGAGACCATGAAATTTGGGGTCATTTATTTAGTAAATATTGCATACATAAAAAAATAATCTCACTGACATGTGGGTCCCACGTGTCATCCGGGTATCCGTTGGATATCCGTGGAGCAAAACTACTACCCATTCCCGCCCCATGAATTAGCGGATATCCGCCCCATGAAATCCGTGGATGTAATTAGGACTTCATACCCTTGCCCACCGGGTCGGATATCCATGGATATCCGGATCCATGGATAAAATTGCCATCCTTAATAGAGTTCCACCAATTGAGCCCTGACGGGCCTTTCCGTTCACACGCGATTTATCTTACACAACTCTTTGCGAATGTTAAGTACTAAGCGTCCACCTCATCACCAGAGGAGATGTTGGTGACATCGCCATCGGTGCATGATGCATGTGCATAGTTTTTGATACCAATCAACAATCGTTTGCGATATGGAACATCTCAAACACCTTGTAAGACAAAAATAATTGTGTGTGATGTTCTCTACAAACGTGTAGATCGAGTAAACCCCAAAATTTTTATATCCTAATAACCATGGGCGATATTGACACATCACAAAAAGTTTATAGGTGCTGAAGCGTATGCTAAATAACATGGAATTAAATATAATAGACTAAAATAGTTAAGTGGTACTAACTACTTCTTGGTCATCGTTGGAGATGCAGATTGTATCGTCCTTGCAGGTGGAGGCAGAGGCCTTGTATTCGTTGGCTGCAGCGATATTGGCGGTCTTCGTCGCGCTCTCCGTCTTCCTCACATTTTTTCTTGGCGACATACTCCAGCAGCCTCACTTGCTCCTGGAGAATCTTATCCTCGGCCTCCCGCTCAGCCTTCTCCCACCTTTCGAGCTATGGAAAATCATCTTCTGGAGTCACAGTCGCCGAGTCCTTGTCATCCTTCAAATTGATTTCAAACTCGTCATCCGAGGAGGACAGGTCGACCGAGTGCGAGGGGGAGGAGCCTCTGTCGTAGTCCGGCGGTACGACGGGGTGATCCTCCTCCCCAACCTCTAGAGCTTTCTCCTCCTTCATCTCGAGACATTCCTGCTCAACACGGAGGTACTTCGATGGCAGGAACGGCCATACGCAATAAAGGCGAGCATTTGTTTTTGCTATGAGGTATTATCGAATTGTGTCTACCGTAGAGCTGGTGTGTGCTAAGAGGCCGCCAGGCTTTATGGCACGGTTCGGGAAGATGCATCGTTCCCAACATGGAGGAAGGAGAAGAGGATACGCACACATCTTACGAAATTTGAGAAAAGAACACTACGATTTATGACTCACTGTGTGAGAAAATTCACAGAAAAAGAAACACTGGAAACTCGAGAAAACGTCGCCAATAGGAGACAAACGGTTGGTAGGATGATAATCACGAAGATACTTCTTGTCTAAGCAAACATTTTTTAGATCTTGACTCGTGTGTTTTATATTTGTTATGGTACTCAAAAAATGTTTGGTATGCGACACCCCGTGCTGAAGCATGCCTAGACCGCGAGCAAACGGTCAAAAAATTTCGGTGTCACTGATCTTGCACAACACACAAGAAAAGGGATTTTAGTGTGCGGTCGGGGGCCTTAATAGGTCCGATTTGTACTAGTGTTGTAAGATAACATCGGCTTCGACCTGAGTCATGCCTACAAGTACATACTAATGAAATAAAAGACAACCATGCTGCCAAAGAGAGAATACTAGCTAAAGTCCATAAATGCAAGGTCAGAGAAATTAGCTCCATTAGGGGAAGTATAACTAAGTAGCTACGGTAAGACAATAGCATATGTAGTCGTCATGACCATTAACATTGATATTTATGACGAAGAGAGTAGAAATAATGTGATGTTTAGAATTCAAGCAAGGCATCGAGTTACTATATATAGCATGAAGTGGCAGTTAACCAAGATAAAAATAACAAAATGAATCCCCCTTAAGTGGTGACAATTAATGTGGTAGTTTCTATGGGGATTTTGAGTTTGTTTCTTTTGGATGATTTTATTTGATCTCATCATACCAGGGTTCAATATAGGTTATGGAATGTGTTTTAAGGGCATATGTGCATCTTTAATGCATATGATGAAACAAGAACAAAACATCCTAATGGCGTCAAGTGACAAAAGATGAGTACCAAAATACTAGGTAACGACAAGATAGAGAAAGTAATGGCGTTTAGTTTTCAACTAACATATTAATTGCGTACTGAAAATTTCGGCATGAAAAGGACATTTCCTCTTCGTAATGGTTGGTTGCATCTAGGGTTAGGGTTTGGTTAGGTTCAACTTGTTATTAGAGACAGATGACTTAGCTATAATTATTTTTGGATCCGGTTTTATTTCTTGGTTGTCTCATCTGTAAATATTTTTGGAGATGGACGATATTTATAACCATCTCAAAGATTATTAAATACAGACTTGAATTTATGACCAACTAAGGTATTTTTAGAGTCATCTTTGTTTGTTTTTCTAGAAACTGACTCAAGATCAAGATAAGCAGATGGAAGATTTAGTTTAGGATTATTTTTCCTTTATATTTTCTTCTTATAATTTTTATTCTTTGTTAAACCTTGTAACAAATCATGGAAAATAATCTAGTGAATAAGAATATTTTTTCTATGAGATATACATTTTTATGTATATTATACCTTGTGTATTTTGAATCATTATATATAATATTTCAATTCAATTTGAATCTAAGATTAACTCCATTTTGAATTCAAATGGTATATTTATGTGACATCAAGTGTTTGATCAATTGTATGTGATCTTGAGTTAATGACTCCATTAATATATATGTGTTCAAATGTTTCTCCTTATTTTAAACTATTCAATGTTCATGTTGAAATTTGTAACAATCCCTTGGTGATCTAAACCCTAAATCATCAAGAATAGAGACAAACTTAAATCACTTTTCCTTTTGAAATAAAATTTCAAATTTCCCCCCATTTTTTCATATGCAGGTTATACAATTTCATAATTCATAAATCTATCCTCAGATGTACTAAAACCATGGGATGTTACAGGTTTGTTGTATGTCCCCTTTGAGAAAGTGGGTCACGAACTACATGGGAAACACTTCCTCAAAGGGGCAACAATGGTTAATTGGGTCATCGATAACATTACCATCCAAGTCTAGAAATTAAGCGATCGATCGAGAACACAAGATCAAAGCATCACATATCAGAGATCTGAGAGTCATATACCAAAACACATAATACATTAATAATTATTAAACATCTTGCAATAGGAAACACACCGCATCATACAATTTAACAAAAAATAAATCACAACATACATTATTAATTACTAAACATCCATCAACACGAAACACATCACACCATATACATCAAGAAAAAAATGCACAACCTACATCGTTAATTATTACATGATGCCCTTAATCATCATTAAGAGCATCGAGTTATTCCGAAATCAAGCCAGCACATCGACCATAACTAAGCACGTCCACTTAATCGCGCTGACCAGTTCACATATTTCCTTCCTTGATTCCTCAAGGATCTTCTGGTACTTATACTCAAACACCTTGATTTATTTCTCTTTAGACAGCCTTCACATAGCAACCAGTGCACGTGAAAGCTCCAACAAGTGTGGCTCATTTATCCACCCCACAAAGGTGCACTTCGGGGATTTACAACCATGAACATGCTGCCAATGTCCATGCCCTCGCATGATACGAGCCAATACGGGAATAGGCCAATGTAGCATTTCCTCCACTTCTAATAGATGTCGTACGAGTAGTCATTCTTGATCCACTTTGGCACTTTTTCGTCCTTAGAAGAACCCTAATTCTTCAGAGACCAAAAACTCCAAAAGTGTGTGTGTGTGAGAGAGATCGTAAAACCCCAAATTTTATAAAACATTTAAAGAAAAGGTATGATGCCATCATCGCATTCAATTTTAGTATCGATCTTAATCATCATTGAGTTGCTCATAGTTGTTATCCTCCCAAGATTCAATCGTCGGTCACATAAGAACATGGTGGGTGGAGAGGGTGAGAGTGTGTTAGAATACGGGTATGAAGTGGTCGCTAGCCAAGACGAATCCCCATTAAGGGTTGACAATTAAGGTGGTAGTTTCTTATGGGGATTTTGAGTTTGTTTCTTATGAATTATTTTATTTGATCTCATCATCGATCCCAAGGCGTGTGTGCATCTTTATCCATATGATAAAGAAAGAATAAAAAATCACTAATGGCATCAAGTGAAAAACTATGAGTACCAATACTAGGTAACAACAAGATACAAAAAGTAGGCGGCATTTAGTTTTTAACCAACACATATTAATTGTGTACCGGCACATTCTGACATGAAAACAACATTCCTCTTGGTAACGGTTGGTCGTGTCTAGGGTCAGGGTTTGGTTGGGTTCAACTTATTAGGCTTGGCGCTAGAATTAATTATAGTGGATGCGATGACGTGTTGGACATAAGGTATAAGCATGGTGGTGCGGAATGTCATGGAGAGTGGCAACTTATATTGCAACGGGTGATGTGCCGATATCGCCCAAGAGGGGTGTCAGTGACACATGGGCCTCGGTGATGATCGCGTGAGGCCAACTGGATATTGAGGATAAAATTAAGAGAGAAGAAGCAAAACCATCCCGTATAAAGAAACTACCCAAAAAATCCGAATAATTATACTGTATTTACGAGTTTAAAATATTTTTTCATGTGAGGGCACCATAGTTTTTGGACGAATTAGTATCATGCTCATTCTCTTAGAAGAAGACGAGACTTCTAATCTAGCAACAAAGAACTACTATTTTCTCTTCTTCTTTTAAGATGTGGCAATATCATATTTAGCATGAATACCATTCCAACTATAGAATGGTCGATATTGCTCTCATGATTGCCACACGTTCACATGGAAGCCGTGTGATCGCTGAAGCATCACTGACAGGAAGGACAAGATAGTTACGGAACCCATATGTCATGTATGTTGTGGTGCCAGCACTTAGCACCGATGATGAGCCGTCCATTGCCTCCCCACCCTCGTCCTCGTACATGTCACCCATAGGTTCCATATACCCCATTGCACCGTTTATAGCTTGTTATGCTCTGGAGATATATTATGATGTCTAACGCATTGGCTTGGTTATTTTACGTCATGAGGTGATCATGGTTTCCCATGTCACAAGGTGTTTGACAATGTTGAGTGTAGGTAGATGAGAGGGTGCTAGATGCACAACAAATAAAACCTTTGCATTGGTGTCGTAGTGTGTTTTTACATAAAGGAGTATGATGTATGTAGATGTGTGGGGTATTGGAGGGTGTACCGAGTGAAATAAATAGTACTGCTATGTGACAAGTAGCACTATATCCTTTAGTATACCCGCATCCAGGGATAAAACGAGAAAAAGTATTTGTGGCCCAAGTGAAAGAAATGGTGTGCTGAGTGACACATCACACACAAGTTTACTTTCTTTCTCATCAACGTGTTTTAGGACATGTACCCCATATAAAACATTAGCTGTAAAACATCACAATTGTGTGTACTTTATCATCCATAATATGATCACCGCCGTTGTTGGAGAGAAGAGAGAGAGAGAGAGAGAGAGAGAGAGAGAGAGAGAGAGAGAGAGAGAGAGAGAGAGAGAGAGAGAGGATTGAGTGAACCCATGAACACATGTACATTATTCATATAAGAGTAAAACATTTTTTTGTCCCTTTGTTGCATTTTAATTTCAAGCAGTAAATCACCTTCCATTGTTCCTTTGATCGCTTGGTGCATAAAAACTATATAATTATGACACTATAGTTGGAGAGAATAAATAGCTTTATCTTCTTTCTCATGCCGTTCGATACACATACTTCAACATTGAAAGGTGCTACAACTATCCCATGCACTTGGGGGTTATTAGTAAGCAGAAAAATGACAAGACACATAGAAGACAAATGGACTTATATATTAAGAGAATGGCGTCTCCTGAGTGAGGGTTGTTCTTTTAGAAAGCCTATCTCGAGTTGTCCCTTACTTCTTTTCCTTCTTTGGGAAGCCTTTCCCTTCTTCATGGTGGATTCCTTTTTCAAAGTCGTGATGGCAGCATTATCGGCGACATGGTATGGGTCATCAATGGTGAGGGACGCTTCTCGTCATACATTATGTGAGCAGATGACAAATCTTTGACCACGCAACATTGAACAATAACACATGTAAGTTCTTAGTGATACGAAAAACTGTCATAGACACAAAAGACAATTGAACTTACAAATTAGCTTGTGGTTGGCATGGCGTAGGGAGTCATCTGGCTCCGGAGGACTCCCAGAAGGCCGCGCTGGAAATATAAATAGGCCCATCAAAATATCTCATACATATACACACACCAAACCGTGTGTGCATTTAAGTGGCTTCAACCTAGATCATGCCTATCAGTACAAATGGAATGCAAGGAGGCCGTAATACCAAGGACACAAACACTAAACAAAATCCATAGATGCAAGGTGAGGGAAAAAACTAGATCCATGAGGAAAAGTATAACTAAGTAGCCTCGGGGCGGTAAGATGATAGCATATGTAGTGGTCATGACTGCTAGCATTGATATGATTGATGATGAGATAAGAAAATGTTCAAATGATTATTACAAGCACGTAAGACATGGAGTTACTATCTATATAGTATGAAGTGGCCGCTAACAAAGAGAAACAAACCCTCATTAAAGGGTGGTAATTGAGGTGGTGGTTTATAAGGGGATTTTGAATTTGATTCTTTGGATTATTGTATGTGGTCTCTTCATACTAGGGTTCATTATAGGTTATAGAATGTGTTTGGATGGGCATATGTGCATCTTTAATGAGAACAAAAAATCCTAGTGGCGACAGTTGACAAACTATGAGTACCAAAATACTAGGTAATGACAAGATACAGAAAAGTAGGTGACGTTTAGTTCATGTGTTAATTGCGTACCGACAAATTCTGGTAGGGGAACGCCATTCCTCGTGGTAGCGGTTGGTCTCATCTAGGGTTAGGGTTAGAGTTAGGTTTGGTTCAACCTGTATAACGACATTCTGCTTGGTAACGGTTGGTCGCATCTAGGGATAGGGATAGTTTGGGTAATTCAACTTGCTAGGGTAGGCGCTAGAATTAATTGGAGTGGATGCGATGATGTGCTTGACTTAAGATATAAATATGGCGGCGGCGGCGAATATCATGGAAAGTGGTAATTTATATTGCAACGGGTGTTAATGAGGATAAATAGCCGGTATAGGGTGCATACCATTGGTTGTATGATGGTTGAAACTCATGTGGCACCGATGAGGGGTGGAAGTGGGGTCAACAACAAGAGCACCGTCGATGACACGTGGACATAGGTGATGAACGTGAGAGGTCGACTGGATATTGATGATAAAAGAGAGAGAAAGCAAAAACCAGCCCACAGAAAGGAAATACCTAGAAAAAATCTGAAGGCTTACACCTTATTTTTTTTCTTGAGAGGGGTTCCCATATATCTATTTCCTTTACGAGTTAGTGTGACGCTTATTCTCATAAAAGGAAAATAAGAGTTACAATCTAGCAACAAAGAACTTTTATTTTTTTTCCTTCTATGACATGACAATATCATCATAATTACAAGCATATTTCAAGATAGGGGCACCAATCTTACCATCAATGCCATTCTGGTTATACAATGGGCAATGACCGACAGTTGTTGTCACGATTGCCACACTTTCACACAGAAGCCTGTTTTCATCACATACAGGCAGGACCAAATAGCTGCCGGACCCGGGTGCCATGTATGTTGCACAGCTAGCGGCGGTGCCGGCAGACAGCACCGGCGACGAGCCTTCCACCGCATCGTCCTCGATCGAGGCCCGCGCGCCTCCCCACCCTGTCACATGTCACCTACCTACGTGCTAGTGTCACCCATAGATTCCATACCCCACCGCACCGCTTCTCACTGGAGTCACCGCCCACATCAACTCGACCCTACATGTCAGTGCGTTATGTACACCACGACACGCACTCCCGGAGGCAATGGCAATCGTCCAAAAAACGTCTCCCGGCCACCGCAGCCGCTGTGCGTCAGCAACGCTCCCGTCAAACCCGCAGCCCATCCGTTTCCTCTCTGACTTGTGGCCCTGGACAACCTCGCGCCTCACGACCGCACCCAGTTTTCGGCGCCACTCCGCACTTCGCACTCGGTTCTCCACCCGCACACTCCACTGCCAAAGGCCCCCAGCTCTCGCCCTGCCCACCTGTCCGTGTGTCAGAGTAGAACTCCATTCGGTGCGAGCCGACGCAACCTTCAAGGTGCAGATGACGAACCAAGAGACAAATCGTAAAGTGAAATGGCCATCTTGCCCTCGCGGTCATGAGGAGCACGCGCGCCGTCCCCCACCGAGCAGCAGGTGTCTGTGCATATATACACGCGCCGCAGGCCGTGCTTCGTCAGGGTGCTTGCACACTACCGCACTGCGAACTCCTCCTCCTCTCTCCCTTGCTCACTCCCTTCGTCGGCGATCGATCGACCTCGGCACGGCGACGATGGACGCGCAGCAAGGAAGCGGTGTGACCAAGGACGCGGCGGCCGCCGTGCCGCTCAACCCGCTGGCGAAGGAGTTCATGCCGGCCGTGGGCGCCGCCATCCCCGCTCTCAACACGCTCGCCAAGGAGTTCGTGCCCGCGGCCCTTAACCCACTCGCCAAGGAGTTCGTGCCGCGGTCGGGCGGACGGAGGGAGCTCTCGGCGGACGCGCTGGAGTTCGTCGTCACGCCACCAGCAGGGATCTACCTTCAGGCTCCCACTGCTGTCTTCTACCCTGCCGACGGGTTCTACGACCTCGGCAATGCAGTCCCGCCGAGGACCTGGAGAACCGTAAGCCAAGCTTGCTAGCCCCCTGCGTTCCAAATCATACAGTCATACAAAGATGCATGCATGCATGCACAGATCCTTTCCGCGCCTTTTCCCTCACTTGCTGCCTGAATTATTCTCATCCATCTCCATCCCTGATTTCACTTCGTCAGGGTATATTTGCCGGGGTTTTACGCTTCTCTCTGATAGATCAACTGGGTACTGTGTTATCTATTAATTTTTTGTGTATGAATTACAATTGTACAAAAGATTTGTGCAGAAAAATCTTGTGGATCTTTGCTTATTTTTGGTTCGGTGGATGCAGTGGATGCAGATCGAACGATGCAAATCTGGATCTAATATTTTATCTGACTTTGTTATGCAGATCAGATTATCACAGAGTGGCTGACTAGCTGCTGCTCCATGCTGCTTATTGGATCTACACTTTCTCTTTCTTTCTTGATTTCCTGCTTGGTTCTTTCCAGAACAATAAGTACAACAGGCAGATCTGTAGATGTGTATGGATGTCCTACATAGGGTGTTAATGGGGATATGTATTGATCTCAATTACTTGGTGACCGCTGACATGGCGGTTAACCCAGCCGATCTTGTGACAGATCATGGTTGGGAACTGGAAAAATTAGTTAATCTTGTGAACTTTTCATTTTCCCCAAGTTTCTAACCTGTTTTGGCTGCTGTTATGATTGCCTTACAACAGATCTAAATTTGATTACTACTTTTTTCTCTTTTGGAAAGACGATTTGTGTAGGCATGCATGTATTATGTGCTTCAAATACTTCTCTCTCATTTGGATTTGTGGAAAGTTCCAAATCCTTTCAACTCTCTGTCTGAAAGTCCAGCTCTGGCCTACAATACTATTTTCTGATTCATCCTAATTATTACACCGTTCTTCAATTTTGGCAAATTTATTCACTATTTCTTGTTTTAATGATATTATGTGCTACATTCTTACAGAGGGGTAACAACTACTCGCAGCATGGAAAGGCCAGGTTTTCTCAACGAGTTCAAAGGATCCACAAGAAAGAATTCGTGAGAAGAACAATTTATATCACAAATATTGATCACACCGTAAGGGCTGCTACTTCTGTGCAATAAATCAACTTTTTGTGTATCTAAATGAAGTAATACGCCAGTATGCGATCTAACTGTTTATTATCCACATTTTTCTTCTTTTTCAGGTCACCGAGGAAATGCTGGCTGAGCTCTTTGGGAGATGTGGAATCGTATGTCTGAATCTCACCCCATTTACACATGCTAGAGTTATATGCATACTTTTCAACCGACTTGTTGTATTTAAAATATGTTTTTTTTCTTCAAGATGATGTGATTATGATTAGGCTCGCCATCAGTTCTTATCTGGCAGATTGTCGGCTAATATTACTGTTATTTGCAAGTTTATGCACTATATACCTTGGAAAGAAAAATAGTGAGCAAGTCTTAGTTTGTTTCAGTAGTCTAATTAGTAATTACTAAGCATGTATATGCATCTGTTCCACCAGTGATGTAAATCATGCAGAGTACTTGTAGCTTTTAGCTTGCTATATCAATTGCTTATACCGTGGAAGATTTAGTGTGGGGGTGTATGGTAAGGATGATGGGGGATTTTTTAGTCTATGTATATGGATGTCAAAATATGAGTATGAGGGAGTGTGCTACATGGCTATTTGCAACTAATAGAAGGGGTTCCTTTCATTAGACGTCCACGACTCCATTTGGGTGTATACACATATGCATGGGAGATGCACTTTACAACTATTAATAATATCATTGTCGCAATAGCATGAGTCAAGCACAACTTATTTTCCCTTGGTAGACTCTCGGAAAAAAATATTTCGCGTGTGATACAAGTTGACACAACGAGAAATTTGGATATAACATGCAGCGAATGGTCGAAATGAGACCGGTGGAATAAGAGGATTATGCTTCCATGGGTCAGATTGCTGAATTTATTTTATGGTATATGGAGTGATTTGGAGATATATGAAGCGAATAGGATTAGAAATCATCTGGACTACAAGATGAATTTATTGTTTATATCTGATGTTTTTGTATGGTACAATCAGTGAAGAGAAAGATTTGCATGTATATTTACTTCTACAAAAGGAAAAGAGAGAAAAAAACCATCTTTAGCTTTTCACATCAAGATGATTATATGTCATGCTAGTTATATTATCACTGTTTTGTTAGAGATATAGTACATCAAACTTTCAATTGCATAAAAGTTCAATTTTTTGCCTTCTTACCTACATACTAGAGATTTTGTTGATAGCTAACAGCCATTCTCTTTCTTTAGTTTTATGTATCACTAACTCAATAGTGTGACTAAAGCATTGCTTATTTTTCATAACAGGTTGTTGACTGCCGTCTTTGTGGAGACCCCAGTTCTGGTTTTCGATTTGCATTCATAGAGTTTCCGGCTGAAGGTTAGTCACTATATTATTGCAAGCAATCACAAATATTAACGTTCGTCCATAATGAATACAAAGTGAAGCTGATAAAAAGGTTCTAAGGCCCAACGTTGCACCAATTTTCAGAGGATGCAGCCAATGCATTGCATCTTGATGGGGCCATTGTAGGCCTTTTCCCACTGAAGGTGGAGCCTTCTAGGACAGCAATCATGCCTATCAAATATTCTCTTCTTCCGCAGGTCAGCATAACTATAAAAGCCTTTTAATTTAAGTGTTTTTTAGATGGCAAGACCTCATATAACAAAAATGTTCAATCTTTCTGCAGTCCGAAGAAGAAATGGAGATGTCCTCCAGGACAGTCTACTGCACTAATATAGAAAATACGGTATGCAGAACCAAAATGATACCTTTACAAATGTTCTTTCTAAACGTTAGTTGTTTCTTATAAAAACATATTACGTATAGATCACTCCGCTTGGGCTAAAACACTTCTGCGAGACATATTTTGGCCCGGTAAGATCTCATAACAATGTCATCTAAAAGTTGTGTTCAGTGTTCATTTTTTTTGTTGCAAAGGAAAAACAATTATATTATGTTCGTATCCTTGTTTCAATGGATTATAGGTTTCCCGCCTAAGGCTTCTGGGTCACGACAGCCATGCCACCCAGATAGCTTTTATTGAGTTTGTGGAGGTGATCATCTCAATATCTCAATTGTGCAATATTTTTTTTATCAATTTACTTTATTAAGATTGTATGTGTATCCATATATGCACACTTATCATGTTGACATGACACTGTATGTGCATGAACCATTCAGTTTACTGCACATATACCATGTACTGCTAACTTAAAATCTATCTGCTAGAACCACTAGCTCATAATCTTGTATGGAGTATTATTTTCGTAGTGTTGGTAGTCATACAAATACATCGAATATATACATATACCAGGTTAATTATGAACTGATCAATATTCATGCTATTATGTTTATCTTTTGCAACAAGACCTCGATCTCAATGTATTTTCTACCTGCAATAAAACGTTTTCCCTCATATCCGGACCGGCAAAAATGTCTTTGTGTGAGGCAATCCTGGATGTTTTTCATGATGGTAAAACTAATTAATAATCCTGAAAGCTAACATTCATTTGTGCACACTGCAGGCTACTGGCGCTATTATTGCTTTGAGCTCTAGCGGCTTATATGCGGATGGCCTTCCTATAAGGTTTGATAACTCTCTGCCTCCTAACTGCACACCTATGTTCACGTCAATCAAGCTAGGCCAAATAATTTTTGCTTACATTTGTCAGGGTGAGCCCTTCAAAGACACCAATCAGGGGCGGGGCTTACGATAGGCCGCCACGCAGTGATAACCAACCGGCCGGTGCCTCTCTCAGTTGATGTGCCCTAAGAGATACTAGAAGTGTTGTGTCTTGAACCTGAGGCCAGCGTTAATTAACAAGTCATGAGAAGAGCGCGATGCATGTAAATGGTGCTTCAAGACTCTATTGTCTATATAATAATCTTACTACAGACCGTATTACCAAAGAGCTACTGTCAGACTATCAAGACCGTATATTATAATCTACTGAATATTTCAGACCTTGTAATAAAAGTTTGGGATGTGTATGCATCAACTGATGCGGAGACCGGTACCCCATTTAAAAAAAAGACTATCAAGACAATATTTTGTTGATGTATATGTTGTTTCCCGGTTGTATTATTTTGGGTTTTCTAATTTGGTGTCTCTTGTTTCTTAGCTCTACTCAGTTTTGTCCAGTCTCAAAACTTTAGCTCACTTTTTTCCTCGTTCTTGTGTTAAACCCTCACAAAATCTCCAAACGGCAGGTTGTCGTCGGGTCAAAGGATTAATTGTTACCTGCTGACGAGTGGGGCCACGTAGGGCCGGCTCCTCCTTTAGCCACTACCTGCTAATGAGTGGGGATGCCAGGAGACCGGTGGGAGCAGCTTCTCTCTTCTCGCCCACCCACCATTACCCAATTTGGAGGGGTAAACGAAGGGTTGTGTCGGAGCAGCTTCTCTCTCTAGCTCATTTAATTCCCCAATTTGGAAACAAACTGGATTTTCTCTCTTGCTCACCTCATTCCTCTAATTTGGAAACAAATAGGATAAATAGGTTGGGGCACCTTCTCTCTCTCTCTCTCTCTCTCTCTCTCTCTCTCTCTCTCTCTCTCTCTCTCTCTCTCTCTCTCTATCTCCCGCAATTTGAAAAACACATCATCATCCAATCTAACCATATTAACTAAGCAAAGATTAACTTGCATATACCAACATGCATATAACATAGCATCCAACATTAACCAAGCCAACATCCAACATGCATATAGAGTTCAAACATAGACCACAACAAGCACATAAAAGTTTACCACCGATCATAAAATAAAGTTGCTCACTAAGCAACAGCAGACTAGATAGCCATTAGCAGGTTCTTCAGTTCTAGCCCCTCTCCTTCCTCCTTCGGTTCTGCTCCCCCGTCCCTTCATCTTTATCTTTTTCGGCTTTGGAGGCTTCACTGCACCCTGCTCGATTGCCAGGTTATGCATGTTTATCAGGAATATCCCTTAAGCGTTATGCTTAGCCATGAAGGCATTCATATTCTCTTCTTCTCCAACATTAACGTGGGAGGATCCACAAGCCTCAGCATGCATCATCAAGCTGCAAAAGTCGGTCCCTATGGCACTTTTGCAGAAGGGACAATTTAACTTGTTTCTAACCTAGTACCCATCAAAGTCACCCCTCTGCGGCTTTCTCATAGTGAAATGTGTCTTGTTATGACGCGAAGACGTCGCCACTAACATCATCAGGTTTTTCCTGATACAAAAATAGAGTGACTGGATTGCAAAAAAAGATTGATTATCATATGCTACTGGTGCCTATCATCTGCTATTGTACCCTGGCTATCTAGTTTGCTGCTACTGGTATCATAAACATTCTATGATAAATCAAATTATCATATATGATAAACACGCTTGGGTTTAAGGTACCCAAATATATGCAAGATTAATGTGATTCAAAGCATCTCAAATATCCCTAATTCATAACTAATTACTTAATTTTGCCTCCCTAATTACAAAGCTCAAAATCATCAATACCCGGGCCCGGCTCAACATTCTTTTAAAACAATCGAATAACGGCTTTTCCATGACTTGGCCATTCAATCTTGTGAACTAATCGAGACCGAAATTGGATAAAGAGATACAAAAGGAGAGGAATACCCAATCGATGAAAGAACATGAAACCCTTCTGTTTCTATAGAGGTACGGGAAACGGTTGGGGGCAATAAAGTAGGTGAAGTGGTTGGATTTTGCGAGCTGTTCCAACCACTGCTGGATGTGATTCCAAGAGCCGAACGAGAATGAATACCACACAGAAGAGTCAAGACCGGGCTCCCTAATAGAATGTTTAACCGATCCATTCCGGATCGATCGAATTGGTACGGAAGTTGTAACATGGGAAAAGCACAGAAAACACGACTTATTTGAATAACCCGGTGACCTACCAATTGTAGAAGTAGGATTTTTGGCAAGCAATAAGCACTTAAATAATACAATTCGAGTGTACCAGATTCTTTATCATTTCGAGGAAAAGGTTCGGGAGGAAAGGGAAACAACAGAGGGATCCGAATCGAACCTAAATGGGAATGACATGAAAAATCTTTTTCAAAACCTATCATTAAGGGCGTGACGACGATATACGAGAGGAATAAAAAAAAACTCGTGATTGGTGTGGAGGGGAAGATCTGCTTATGAAATTGTTCAAGAAAGAGTCGTCTCATTTCCTTACTTCTTCGTTCTTTCGAATTCATTCACTTCGACGGCTGGCGCTACGCTAGCTTTGCATGATTAGCTCCGACAGAACAGGTACTGCATTTCCTTAGTTGGATCCGCTCTTTCTCTCTCGTGCAGTTGTTGCTTCCGGCTATTTATTCAGTCGTCAATCAGCATTGATCCGGGTAGTTAGTCAGTCTCTCTCTTTTTGCCCGTCCTTCTCTATCTATGAAATTCCTAATTAAGGGAGTTCGCTTTCCAATATCTAAATGTTCATGCAAAGCAACAAACGAAATGCAAGAACTGTCACGCAGAAGTCACACAGTATGCTGATCGTTCTGAAATGAGAAAAAGTATGGGATTTCATAAGAGATTCATACATAGAGATCTAAACTCATGGAAGGGCCCGGCCAGCAAACGAGATCTCTTACATCCAAAGGACCATGCCCATCGAAGATGAACCATTCACCGAGCCGAGTATGTGCAAGACACGGCTAGATAAGTCAAATAGAAGATATTGCTTTTACACGAGCAACTCTTTTCTTCATGTGGGTTTTTCTTTTCCTTTGATGAAATGCGAACACAAACTTCAGGCATCCAAGAAAGAAGTCAAGATCGAAATCGAAGCATTGGGTTGAAGATCAATTCATATCGACAAGACTTTCCATTCATCTTTTTGTTGCTATTTGGATTCCGTTTTCAAATAAAGAAAGTCATCTTGTAGTTAGAAATCACCTTTAGAATCATCAGCCTCTGTCCCTACACTGACTCGCTTATCCGGGATCGATCCCGGTCCTTTATTTCGAAACGAGGATAGGTCTCTCGCGGAACGAGGTGTAGATTGAGAAGAAAGATGAGCGTATGGTCCATACTCACTCGGGTTCACACTTTTTTTGCAGGGACAAATGGGTACATGCCTGTAGATCTTCTTCTCACAGCGAGCACTTGATTACGGAGCCTGATTCTATATATTATTTATGGATTATTATAGAATCTATCTTTTTCTTCAAATCATAGTGGGAATCCTATTACCGATACCTAAACGTTTTCTTTGTCGAAACAGAAAGGAGGGAAATTGGATAACCGACGACTTACTAATATATAGAATCGGGTTCTCATCTGCCTTCGCTTCGTGGTCCTACTTTCTTTTATAGAAAGCCAATAACGAGTTCATACATGCCAACGGCGCAGAAAAGTCAGATACATGTGGTGGCCGAGCTCGCAACACGCTAAGCTCAACACGCAGAACTCCCCTTTTATGAAAAGTACTATTTCTCTTAGGTT